>CM020219.1:45310364-50927017 GCA_009819775.1 Phoenicopterus ruber ruber
GTCGTTTTCTTTGTGTTGCTTTGATTTCTGCCTAACATTAGCAGGATCTTTCAAGCAATGACTTATTAGCAAATATGTGAACACGTGAAAATTTGGGACTTTTTAATTTTAGGCTATTTGTACCAGCATAACTATGCTAGTGCACCTTCAATTACAACAATGAGTATTGATTGGTGTAGTTAATCCCAATTTGAATATCTAAGTAAAATGCATCGGTACCTAATCTGCAACAACATACATTGATGGAAACATAGCTGCTTATTGCACGGGTTACCCTTCTGTGGTCACACAAGGATCCACCTGCATTGAGGATATTACAAAAATATATTTAGCAGTTGGGACCCTTTCTACAAGAATAGTTCTAGTACTAGAGCATATACCTGGATTTACAGTGGCTTGGGGATGAAATACTACATGCATTTTTACTAACCAGTCAGACATCTAATGCTCAGGAAAGAAACGATGAACATGTTTATTCTGCAGCCGTTACCATGGATATGCCTGCTAGTTTTAAACTAGAAGCCTTGTATTTATGGTAGCAGAATACAAAATGGGCTGCAACCTGAGAAGCTCCACCAAATGCAGTCACTGTCGTGACTTCAGTGTGGACATACGTGTTATTCCCTTCTTTAGCTCCAACTGATCCACTGCTCATTTGTAAATAGGAAGAATTCATTATCTCCGCGGGGGACCGTCAGTTAATTCACACACAGCCTTTGACAGCTTCTGTGTAAGGCCGCTGAGTTAAACCTGGACGAGGAACGGGATGAAACCCAGCAGGCTTTACCTTACTCCTCTATGCTCGCACCGCAATGTGAAGTGGTCTCGTTCAGGCGTTACAGACCGGAGCAGTAACCCCCCAGACCAAGGGCCCCGGCGCTGAGGGGAGGCGGTGCGGCGGCGCCAGCCCGCCGCTTGGAGCGCCCCCGCGGCCGCGAGGCCGGCGCGCGGCGGCCGCGTCCCCTCGGGCGGGAAGCGCTGTGACGGGGCGCGCGCCATCGCGCACCACCGCCTGCGCCCTCGCCTCAGGCCCCGGCCCCGGCCGTAACGGGCTCCGGGGGCTCCCCCGTTACACCTCCGCGTGCGTGTCCCTGAGCCCTGACAGGGACAAAACCAGGCAGCTCCGGGAGCGGGGAGGCTGCCACACGGGGTGGGGCTGCTGTACCAGCTGGCCGGTAGTGCTGAGGCGTCCCCATCAACTCCCACCTGTGGCCCTGGAGGGGGGGGTGGATTTTAAATCCACCTCAAATTCTGGTACAGCCGCTACCCAAAATTCAAGCATTGGCGTTTAAGGTAAAAATCCCCCAAACGACCCACATCACTGCCTTTGAAGTTCAGCCTGTGAGTGTCCTGAAGAGAAGCTCCATTTTATGTCTTAAGTAAGATTTGGGTAATGCTTTAAAATCAAATTAACTAGTAAGAAAATAGTTGATGTATACTTGGAAGGGCCAATCCTTCATCTTTGAGAAGTTCACTAAATTTTAGAATTATGCTTGAAGAAAAAGGTTTTTTTAATGTGTGTCATGCTTTGGCTTTTCAATTTTTTCTCCTGGATTTCATACACTTTTTTTCTTTCATTGTTCTTGTATGAAGCATTGGTCAACCAGTAACTCATTTTGCTACTACTTTTCTCTCATAGAATAAAGGTCAGGATTTGAGCACTAAGGCACTCTCAAGTAACTAAAGGAAATGAAGAGTTCTGGTAAGGTTTGCTTGCATTTAACAGTTTAATTCCATCTTGTGGCTTTTATAAAGAATATTAAGTAAAGCCTCCCATGGCTAGGAGCAAGTAAACAGTGTTTCCTTATGATATTTACATGACAGTGCTGAAAAACAGGCTGAAAGACAAAAGAATTGCTGCTGTGGTGTGAAATGTGTGTTATCGTGGGCTAAAGCATCAGCTGAGGCTTTATTTGGCTAGCAGGCAATGCCACGCAGAGAGAACTGACCTACTAAGAGTACCAGAAGTGTTATTTGTTGTCTTAACGGGTTTGGGTTAGTTGATGTGGCTTCTAAGTGGTATTTTAGCTCAAGTGAAGCACTGGGCTAGCTTGACTATTTCTGCGCTGCATGATACCATGTCTTTAGAAATGCTCTGCAACAAGCCTGCACTTCAGCTAAGTCTTACGTACGTTAATTCAAAGCATCTAAGTATCTCCATTCCTGGTATATAGTTGTTAGTAATTTCTTTGAAGGAAAGGCACGTACATTGAACTGGCAGCAAGCAAGCTGAACTAATAGGTTTTAAATTGAAATTGTGGTAGCATCAAAAGTTAAAGTCAATTTCACATCCAACTGGATAGAAATAATAGGTCTGAAGAGGTTATGTCTAAGTTACATACACTTTTCACATGGAAGGATCTTTTATTTGTGCAATAACGGAGTTTTTTGACTTGGGAAAACTACCAAAAGGACTTCAATAGGACTGTATTTGAGAGTAGTTGCTGTCAGATGTGGAAGGCACTTAAAATGCTAAAAACATGCTAAAAAAGAATGCTAGTAGCTAAGAATTTTTTAACTTTATGGCCTATGTTAATATTTTTTTTACTATTGATTTTACCTTGCATGTTTCTTTCTAACAGTACTTAACAACTACAAGGTAAGAATATTTGCCATGATATTTAGAGAGAAGTCATCTGATCCTCACATCAGAGGAGATCCCACACAGGAAAAGATAGACTACTTTTGTCAAGTAGTCTTTCAGGTGTGATGGGGAAAAAATATGAGATACTTTATTGTTCTTAGCCAGCTAGATTTGGGGGAAACTGTTCAGTTTCTGTAGTTGTAATCAGATTGGGATGAAAGTTAGTTAGTTAGTTATTAACAACATGGAATTAATGGGCAATTAGTGAACTATACGTTCAGGATCAATATCAGCCATGGAACGGATAAATGACAATACTCTATGCTTGCAAAACTTAAATAAGCACCTACAATTTTCTAAAGACCCTTCGAGAATTAATCCCACCATGTTCAGATCCTGCAGGCGCATCTTCCTCCTTTTCCTCTTTTCAGTGTGTGAGGAGTGGTTAGCATTTTGAATTTTCAGAATTCACATTTTTAGGAATAATTTTTAGAAACCTAACTACAGTGTGCTTCTTTTTTGTAACTATTCAGATTTGGATTTGGTTCACTCCTTGTCATTGAAAGTTTTGAAAGTTAAAACTAATTCATGTTTTTCATGTAGAAGCACAGCATTATCTTAAAAGGCCCTGTAGAATGAGATTTTTAACTATTTGGTGCTACCCTGCATGAAGTACTTCCAAAAGTAGTACCTCAGCCAGTTCTTTTGAGGAGGCAATTCTTTGATTGTCATTAGTTTGAGGACTTCAAAACAGGAGAAAGTAAATTTGAGAGCACTGAAAATTTTATATATTTTTAAAAAAAAATATATATGGGGTAGAATTTAATGCTTGAAGACCATTTGAACAATGAAATTTCATGAAAAAATTATTGACTGACATCTAGTGAAAGTGTCGGTTTGCAGTATACTACTTTTCACAGCTGAGAGGCAAAATAGATGTTCACTTGTGAAAGCACTGCTCTTCCCAAAAACATCGTACTCATGTTGAACAGCTAAGAATTGAGTGGAATATTTTCTTAGTGACTTTTGGTTTACTTTTGTACCCTATTACAGTATTGTACCGTATTGCAGCATTGTACCCTATTACAGCATGGAAGTCAACTCTCTTCATGAAACACCTTTCTGATAATAGAGTGTATGTGGTACAGCATCTATCTCTCTTTAGGGTAAAACTGTCCTTTGTAATCTAAGCTCTTGCAATTCAGTCTCTGCTTTTCAATAGACGTTGTCCCCCAGATGCAGGGATGATCCTCTCTGTCCACTGCATTCTGGTCATAGGCTCTGACTTTTTATGTATGGTATGTGCCTTCTTTTTTAAGTAATAGTGCTGCTCAGAAAACAAAAGAACAAAACAATGCGAACTTGTTTACATATTTTCCGTATTTTTTTGTTTATTTGTTGAATAACAACAATGTGCAACAGACAAATGTTAACCTTGGATAAGAGGACTTTGGTTTTAGAGGAGTACCCTTCACTGTTCCAATACCGTAATAAAATAATCAAAATACACATCTCGTTACATATGTGGTTTTATTTTGAAGACATATTTGCTTGTTTAGTACAACTAACATGCTGTGTCAGACACACTTTCCCATCTTAACTGGCATGTTGGAGGCAGGGGAGTAGTATTACTTCAGTTCCTTTGCATTGTTTCTTCCAAAAGGCAATGCTTCCTGGATTAATTTCACCTTCCCACCTTCTCTTGTACTGTGATCGTGAAAAAGCACTTTCCAGCCAGAAACTACTAACAACTACTGTAGGTCCAAAAAAAAAAAACCCAAATACTATTCAAACTATTAGGTGAGAAGCCAGAAATGCTATTGTGTCATTTGATCAGAAAATTATCTGCAAAAATATATACATGCCATTCATAGAATTTCAAAAGCCTTCAGTAATATTTGATGACAGTAAGTTTATTGCATTCATCACAAGCTTTTTGTTTTGAAATGTTTTATTTATGTGCAAATAATCTTCCTTGCTATATCTTTCACTGTTTCCTCTGACGTACAAAATTATCTCTGTAGATTAGTATGACGTCTATGATTGGTTGTAGAAACATCTAATAATTGGAAGTCTATGCTGGTGTCTTTTTAAAAGCTAGAAAACCAGTAGTGAGTAATTATCAAAGAAACAATTTTCTATATAAAGCAGAACAGTAGCTTTAGCCAGAGATTCACAAATGGTGCATTTTGGACGTGGTTCTGCAAAGATCTGCTCAAGAGCACAGAAGTGGATATTTCAAGCATTGACAGTAAAAGCAGTAGGAGTGAAAGCTACTTTCTATTGTGCAGAGATCAGTATAATGAAAGGTGATTAAATATTACAAATAATTTGTTAGTGTTTCATTATTCTGAGCTACTTGTTTCTTATGAAGAATGTCAGAATTCTGAGAAGAGAAAATGGAGAGAACTGTAGAAGTGGGGAATTTATGTTCGTTTCAGACACGAGGAATGGACTGAGTTTGCATATAATTGTAATATTTTCTTTTTTTCAGACATATTGTATGTATGTAATGGTGGCAAAGTTGTATCTTGATTTCCCTGAATTTCTTCACATGGAGACGGGGGCAATGTAACTAAAACAGGCATATGAAAAGAGGAAATACTGTCTGAAAATATGCTGAGTAAGCAGGACACAATACACTGCCGCTTCCTAGTACACATATATGAAATGACTTTTAAGATGAGCAGGACTCCTAAATGTAACTGAAATTATCCTTCATTAATTTCTTCAATTTTCTTCCTTTCAAGTTCCATTCCAATGCTGAGACAGAGAATGGGGAGAAGGATTTATTGTCCTTTAACTTATTGTTTATTATGGCTATAGTCTAAAATGTACATTATACTTCTAGATGCATTGTAATTTTAACTCTGCTTGCTTGGTTAAAGTAATGCACACGGATTATTGATACCAGTTAGCTCTATATTAATAAATAACAGTCTCCTGGAGGGAATGCTTGTAGTGAGTTAAGAAAAAAAAGTCAACAAAGTATTCTGTAATTCTTACAGATTTTTACACTAGCACAGCGTACTAAAGGTTGAGATGTGTGATATCCTGATTTTAAGATAAACCAAATAAATTACCTTGCAGGAATGTGGTCTTAGTCTGATTATTGAAAAAACCAAACAAATCAAAACAAGCACCCTCCTCCCACCAACATTATAAAAATTCCATAAAGTCTCTAACATGAGTATCTGATGACTGTTTAATCTTATATCTAACCAAACAGCCATTGCTTCTGAATTATTTTGATTCATACCTTGACTTGCAGGTGAATTGAGATTCAGAGTTTTACTGAGGTGCTGGAGAATGAAAAAAAAATTAAGATATTATCAGACATTAATAGACACTAATTTCAAATTGAGACTTGGTGCTGAAGATGAAATATGGAAGCTTTATAGTAGTTGCTTTTATCTGATAATTCCAAGGATATTTAATGTTCCTAAAGCAAGCTTCAGAAGAGGATAATATTAAGCTTTGAGCCATGTCTACACTGTACAGTTTAGCACTGAACAGGAATACTTGAGCTGGCTGTTGAACTGAAAGTAGCATATCATAATAAGCTGCTGCATAGATTAGCTAGATATTTCAGAGTTCTTAGCCCAAGTTCATCACGGTACTAATGCAGCTCTATTGCTTGCTGCCAAACAAGGATGTCGGTGCCCAGCACTGCGACGTGTGCTGCCTACATGTTCCTGACTTAGCCTGAGTGAAATATCAGACTCCGTGCTGTGTAGAAATACTTTCAGGCTTGCTGTGCTGAAGACGGATCTCTGTCAATGGCTGTTATACAGGTCACTTACAGCTTTTTCTGGTTTTGATGAGCATTTAAAGTGGTGCTAGATAGGTTTGTCTTGACAAATAGATACATTAGTAGCAGCTTTACCAAAAATATTTAGTCAATAGTTCTCACTGTGTTGTAAACATGTGACTTTTTTTTTTCCTGGCCCTTTTGACAAACAAAATAAATTATCAATGTTTGAAAAATGTTTGTGATGTAGCATGCACTACCTTTTACATATGTTTAACGGCTAATGACTTAAATTAAAACTTTCAATTACAGAGTATGGCATAAGGGATAATAAAATTATCCACAATGCAGTGTTTGTAGTTAGACCTCCATTCCAGTGCTAAGTATCATCTTCTCTAGAAATACTAAGTCAGAAGCATAATAATTGTCCACCTTCAGACCTGTATTAACTAGCAAGTAATGTAATTCTATCATAACAGTTTAGAATGAAAAACACAGTCTTGCTGATGCATGTAAATAACAAACATTGTGTATACCACCAAAGAAGTCAGGGTTAGAAAAAGGGGAACTACAAATTTTTTTTTTCTTTTTTTTTTTAAGCTATCTGTTACTCGTTCTTCATTGCAGTATTAGTATTAGCCGTAAGATTCATCTGATTACCTCTGACGTCCAGTCTGCACTCTATTTCAGCTTCACCACACTCATTAACAGCTTTACAGGTATAATAGCCACCATCAAATGGAGTGGGTTTCCGGATCTCCAGAGTCAACACACCCTGTTTACTGAACATGCGGTATTTGGCATCCCCAGAGAGATCCATTTTGTTTTTGTACCAGAATATCTTTGGCTGAAGAACACAAAAGAAGAAATTTAAAATAGAAGGTAGAAAATTGAAGGCTTACAGCTGATCTTACAGCTTTAATTTAGCCATCAAAGGTTTATGCATTATGAGGGCTATGTATTGCACAGCAGTGTTAGTAATTTTTCAGGGAACCTCTCCTCATTCAGTGCAAACTCATGAAATTAATAATTCAAATGTTCTGTATTTTCTTTAACTCTCAAATAACATGTAGAGAATGTAGGTCTGTACCCTATTAAAATTGCAATTTTTAAACCCCCCTACAAACTGGCTACAAATTAATTCCTTCAGGAGTTATTTAATTGTGCTTATTAAAACATATTTGAATGCTTCAGTTATCTTACAGAAGGAGAGTTAAACTGCACAGATTATTAGAGCAGAAGTGTCATAAATGTCTGAGGATATTGGGTGGCCAACGTGGGATGCCAAGGTTTGGGCTGGGAAAGGATTTTCCAAACCATTCAGCATATCTTTAGCAATTTCAGGAATTTTGGAATAAAGTTCCTGTTTGCTTCAGCTAAGCAATAAAGTGGTTGGCTCTGTACCAGTTCAAGCCATTGTGTTTTGTTTCCAGTATCTGAGAATGTGCCTTTAATTTTTATAAATGAAATTTTGAAAATGAAAAATCTGATATAGAGCAAACTGCTTTTGTTTATTTCAAGCTTGTTAGTACATATAGTGAAGAAATGGGCTTTAAAGAGTAGAAGACCAAGATCTGCGTTCATCTGTTTTACTTTCAAAATTAACATCTTCTGTTTCTTCATTCATTAAAAAAAAAACCCTACTGCACTCTTTTATTGAGTGCGTTCAAATCTACTGAATCACTTATGATGTAAGTCACAAAGTGATATAAGACCTGTGATATACAATTCAGTGCATCCCAGTTGCTGTGCTTAATTTTCTTTAAAGATATCAACTGGATTTTTTCCTACCTCAAAATATTTTGCTTCTTTTTCTGTAGCCTCTTTATCTTTCTGGGTGTATGTCTTTTATTTCAGCACCGCTACCAGGACATGAATATTGGCTCTGCTTGAAGTGGTAACTTTTTCATGCCATACAGATCATATCTGAGGTATACTTGATAATCTATAGTTATTCAGAATTGGAAAGCTCTAGCAACGTAAGCTACTCTCTGTGAAAAAGACCTGTCGCAGAGTTCTGCAGTAGGTACAGAAAGTTTTTTGTTAAGGTTGATCTGGGCAATGCAAGTACAGAAATGTATCTGGAAAAGCTGCTTTAAGAGTATTAGGTGTGCTGAAGGATGAGGACTGTTTGTATCCGTCAGGCTAATGTGGAAGGAAGAGCCAGCATACTCACATTCAAAAGCCTGTGACTACTGCATTTAACAGCTGTGAAATATGAAGTTTTTCTAGAATCTTCTTAAAACCATGGAAACGGAATGAAGTGGATACAGATGCACCAAAAGGTCAGTTAACCAAGAGGGAATATTATTACTAACACTGTCGTTTCATGATGAATCTAAGATGAGGCAGCTACTGGAGGATGGATTTTGCCTACAGTTGCTGGTATTTCTTCCGTAAGTTCTTGTTCTTTTGAAGCTATTTACGTGGATATGCTTCCTTTTTATATTTGCGTTTTGTCTGGAGCTCTTCATATAATGAACTGCAGCAAATGATTGCATTAAGAGTATCTTTTTTTTTTTTCTTTTTCTGAGTTAATTTGAACTTTGAGCAATTATCTTACATGTTTTGCTGTGTAGCTATCAGATCCTTGTGCTGGTGTGAGGAAGGGAGAGGAGCTGGAAATAAGCAGCCAGAAGGGGAAGGGAAAAGGGTACTGCATATTTTGTGATTGTACTAATTTAAATTTATGACAAGATTATGTCATAATATGGTAAATTCCTTCACTGCAGACAAAAAGCCTATTTCCCTTTTTTGAGAAGACTAAATTTAGCTCCAAGCTGATACAGTTTTTACTGCTTGTTCCCGATGCTAACAAAGAAGTACATCTTTTTGCACTCTTTGAAGAGACTTCAACAAATATATTTAGACTGAGAAAATATTCCTGTGAGCTGAAAAAAAAAAAGCCCCCAAACTTCACACATGACAGCAGGTCTTATTCTAGTTAATTTTACAAAATAACTCAGACTCCCAAAAAGTTATGTGGAGGTATTGATGTACCAGAAGAACTGGTGTTCGTATGTATCATTTAGGTTAATGGAGCAGTATATTACATTAGCTGGTGTTTTCTTGAAAGACTGAAGAGAACAAAATATATATTGTGAGAAGATACTCTTTTTTTTGTTTGTTTGTTTAACTTCTTCAGTGAGTAGATTTTATGTACACATTTTCAATGGCATGGTGTTACCATAAGCAATGACTGTCCTCTCCTGTGTCTCCTTTACTGTATTGCCCCACTGGTTCTGTGCACAACCACACAAATACTTGCACCATGCATTCTGGTTAAGCATCAGTTATGAGCGAGGTGGGGATAATTGGGTGACCTTTACTTTTTCTTAATACAGTCATGTTACACTCCAATCACACTGAACCGGCTTGAATTCTGCAGCAGCAGCTTGGCTTGTTGCAACACTATTAATGACAGTTGATGTAATCTGTACCTTGGGGATTCCTCTTACAGCACAGCTGAGTGTGGTGTTGTATCCTGCGATCACAGAACAGTTTACTAAAGGGTGAGTGAATTTAGGAGGTTCGGAGAAGTCATGTTCTTTGTAACTAGGTGGCTTATACGTAGTGCCTGCAATTAAAAAAAAAAAGTAAGAACTGTGTTTTCAATTCTGTTGACTTGTGTACAATCTATTTGTCATTTAATTTGCCTGTATGAGTTAGAGAAGCTTCAAAGCTATGGCATTTATGATATAACAAATCTTTAAATTCACTTCACTCTAAAACACATCTCCTGCTTAACGCTTTAGTTAGGGTAACAAGTCCTGGCAATCATGGGTTTTCAGCTTCTGTTAAAAATATGAAAGCCATATGTCTGTAGGGGAAGTCTTCACCACAGACATCTTAAACTTTTAACCCCAGAATGTAAATATAACCCCGCAGTTGTATTATTTTCTTAAAATAATATAGTTTAGTTTAGGAAGACTATGTGATTAAATATTTTTGAACAGATGTTCATGTTAGTACAGGAGATCTCCCTAGGTAAGGGCTCTCGATGCTAAAACACTTTATAAGTGCTGGTTACTAAGTAATGAAAATATCTCTAGTGGTGCTTCTAGTAATACTGTATTTTCCATTTACCAATGCATTACTTCTGGTATTTAGCGGGTTTTGTGATCTTTGTTTTGAAGAATGTGTTACCTGTTTTTTGGATATAGGCAGGATTTTTGGTGGTTGCAGCAGTTTCACTCAATCCACACAAATTTTCACTGAAGATTCGAAAAAAATACTCATTTCCCATAATCAGGTCTGACACTACACAGTTTGTGCGACGATAGTGATCAAAAACAGTATACCATTCCTGTAACAAGACTATACTGTTTAGAAAGATGCTATGAGAGGTCAGACATGGTGCTAATTTTGGTATGGAGAGATCCTTCTTGCTACAAGGAAAAGACAGGTAGACAGGTATTTAACACTAGCCTGCGAAATGAATATTATATTGCTTCCCATGAAGATCAGCTGATCTGTTTTCTTACTTTTATTTTCTGGCTGGTGTGATGGTTGTATGAATACTTGCATTTTGCGAAAAAAAACCCTCTTTATGTTTTAGCCCTGCTCATATCTGGGGAACCTGATACAGGATGTATCCTCAGAACATGACTACTTGATGGAGACTTCCATGAGAAAGATGTTTTCCGGTTTAACTGGCATACATACCTCTCCCAGTATATAGCCTAGTATGCCCAGCATCTGAGTTCAAGTCTAACTCTTCCTCCCTCCCCTTCAGTTTTTCCCTGCATTTGTGAAAAATATAATTCCAAATGAAAAATGTAATTCCACCTTCTGAGTAGAGCTGTCTGTCCAGGCACCACAAGAGATGGGACAGGCTTGGTCTCTCATTTTAGATTTTCTACTGGGCATTTAATACGGGTCTACACTTAGCCTTTTGGTTCTTTCTAGGTTCTATTCTTCAATGTTAAACTGCCTCCGATATGCCATAGGACACCTTGGACACACAACTGAGGGTCATGAATTTAGCTGTTTTCCTCAAGTTGCTGTGTTCCCAGAGCAAGCAGTAGTTTAAACTCCATACAAAGTCACTGACTCAGTGCATTTTCTTACCATTGTCTTTTTGTCAGCTTTCTGGACTGTGTAGCCCAAGATCTGTGCATTGCCATCATCTTGTGGAGGTGTCCACTCCAGGGCTACATTGAATCCCCAAACATCTACAAGCTTTATATTCTGAGGAGGACCAGGCTTGTCTGCAGAGGAGACATGAAAAAACCCTTTAGCTTCTGGTTCAAGGTCTAAGAGCTTTGTCATTTCCTCCCATGCAGGGAAAAAATAGAACTTGATAGCAATCTGTAATTGTTCCGTAGCAATACACTTCATTCATATGAAGTTGAAACTGTAAACAGGAAAGTTGGGAAATTTTCAAGTACCCTCTTAATACTCTTCTGGGAGGCCTGAAACCTACTGAGAAATAGACAATGCAGTAGAATTAGTAACATAGGAACCAGACAAACTCTTCCTTAAAATGGAATAAGAAGTTTGTGTTGTTTGGATGGGTGTGATTAACTCTTTTACTACAGTTTTATTATTTGCTTTGTTACCTCAGTGCAATTTCTCAGCCATTTAGGTACACTGAGAGTAATATAAACAGCAAAGGCAACTGGGGATATATTCCTTCCAGCTAAGGAAGGCCAGCCATTTGGGGCTATACCTGGCTCTCCTTCCTGTTGCCTCAGCGCTTGTTAGCTTGCTCACTAGTGACATTTCTCTGTAATAACTAGAAAAAGAACAAACTCTCAAAGAGGTACAGAAGTCTATGTCCATTTTAAGATACCTGGAAATATATAGAATAATATATATTATAAAATGGTAATAATTTTCTTTTTTCTTTATTTTAAGGATCATTCATATTTATATCGATGTTGTTTAGTCAAATGCTGTAACATTTAAATTAGATTTATTAAGTAATATTCCTGTCTGTTTTAACTTGAAGATGCTAGTTCTCCTTTTTGATATGTTAGATTGTTGCTCACAGTTATGGGGCCTGTTGGGGAGATGATCATTAGGCCTGGGTAGACGGTCTTGTGATTAAGTGAAGGATAGTTCAGGATTATTCTAGATAGCAGAATGGAAACTGTCTCCCCTTTTTGCAGCTAAGCTGGAAAAATGAAGAAAATAGTAAGAATCTGATGGATGTAGTTTTGAGATGAGCAAAGCACAAAGGAATGTAATTATAGATTGCTTGTAATTTAATTCCTTAAAGAGGGATATGCAAACCAGTAATAAATCGGCCTTTGACTGTTATTAGGGGAACTGTGACTTCCTATGTCAAAGCATAACGTGCTAATTCTCTTTTCACTGGCATACTTTGAAATCAAAGACTGCTTTATAATTAGCTTTAACCCTTTTTGTCCTCCTTCAAATTGCTAAACACTGGAGCCAACTAGAACATTGCATGAAGTTCAATAAGAGATGTGGAATGCATTGCTCTCATTACATTTATCGTCTTCTTTCTTCTTGTCTTACACTAACATTTCAGAGAAAAAGCTGCCATGTTCCATGTTTCTCAACAGCTACCAACTTCGGGTAAAGCCTTCTTTCTTTTTCCCTGTTTTTCAAGTAGGGAATGGTAATGTGTTGTCAAATGAACAACATTGCTTATAAAGATGTGGAAATGTATTTGTTGTTATCCTGAATCACAACTTAAAAGAAAAAATTTAGATATATTTCTAGATGTGTGTCTTCATTACACAGAAATCAATTATTCTGATTTGAAGAGACGCATTTTGGATACTACATATGAATGACTAAGTGCTGTGCCCTGCACTTGGGTCACAACAACCCCAGGCAACGCTACAGGCTTGGGGGGGAGTGGTTGCAAAGCTGCCCAGCAGAAAAGGACCTGGAGGCGTTGGTCGACAGCTGGCTGAATATGAGCCAGCAGTGTGCCCAGGTGGCCAAGAAGGCCAACGGCATCCTGGCCTGTATCAGAAATAGTGTGGCCAGCAGGAGTAGGGAAGTGATTGTCCCCCTGCACTCGGCCCTGGTGAGGCCGCACTTCGAGTACTGTGTTCAGTTTTGGGCCCCTCACTACAAGAAAGACATTGAAGTGCTGGAGCATGTCCAGAGATGGGCAACGAGGCTGGTGAAGGGTCTAGAACACAAGTCCTATGAGAAGCGGCTGAGGGAACTGGGGTTGTTTAGTCTGGAGAAAAGGAGGCTGAGGGGAGACCTTATTGCTCTCTCCAACTACCTGAAAGGAGGTTGTAGCGAGGTGGGTGTCAATCTCTTCTCCCAAGTAACAGGCGATAGGACAAGAGGAAATGGCTTCAAGTTGTGCCAGGGGAGGTTTAGATTGCACATTAGGAAACATTTCTTCACTGAAAGGGTTGTCAAGCATTGGAACAGGCTGCCCAGGGAAGTGGTGGAGTCCCCATCCCTGGAGGTATTTAAAAGACGTGTAGATGTGGTGCTTAGGGACATGATTTAGTGGTGGACTTGGCAGTGACAGGTTAATAGTTGGACTTGATGATCTTAAAGGTCTCTTCCAACCTAAATGATTCTATGAATACCTGTGTGGGTATGAAAACTGCAACAGTCTCAGTGGGCAAAGCTCTAGAAGCCCTGAATAAGTGTATTATAATCTAATAGTAGACAGATGTTGTGATGCTTAACAATTTGTTAATTATTTTCAAGTCTGCCTACTGTTATAACCCTCCACAGTATCTGCCTAGTTTTACAAGTATTTTTCCTGTGTGCTTACCTACAGATATAGCTACACAACAGTTGTGTTTTGTTTTAAAGGAATGCTTACACAATGCTTTGACAAATCTGTGGAGATCTTGGTGATGGTAGTTGGTTTAAATGCTATAGGAAGAGATTGATAAATTGAAGAAAAATACAGTTGTAGGTGCAATGAAAGGAAAAAGAAGACTTTTTGGGGAAGCTTCACTGGACAGATAGATTTTGAAGCCTATGCCTTATTGCTCCTAGTTACTTAAAAGCAATTATTTGGGAACCTCCCTTCAAAACTAAAAATAATGGGATGGCAGGTCATTCCTTAATTCAGTAATCTATTGGAAGAGTTAGACTTCAGGAATATGTGTGTGTGTGTATATATATATATATTTAAGACATTCTTATGTATGTGTTTGTGTACATAGATATAGATATGATGGGGGGGAACAATTTCAGAGTATGACTTTATTAAGAACAGAAAAACACTTTAAGCCTTAACCTGCTATTAGATTAATGTGATAACAACTCAATGATGTATTAAATAATCCCTTTTTAATTTTTAATAAATTATTGCATCTACCCATGGTGATATAGATGGAATAAAGAAAAAGAGTATACTGAAAGTCTCAATACTTGTAAAGCTTTGTAAAGGACAATCTTACAAAATGTAGCGATGGATAAATTTGCTAAATGGATTGTTATACTATTGATCTTTGTGGTTTGATGGGATAATGCAATCTGCAGGAATATCTATTCAAAATTCCTTTGTAGAATTGTAGAATATTCCTTTCTCAGTACTAACCAGTGCATCTCTAGCTGGTAATTTGAATAGAGGATGGGCAAAGTTAATCCTAGTGATGCATCTGTAGCAAATTATTTTCCTCTGTAGGACGCTGTGTTAGAGTGGGGATTTATATTCTCGGGAAATATTCTGCTACCCTCAGCACAAGCTCATCTGAGGATTTTTGCATATTACTGAATGTTATAGAATGGGAAGAAGAGATAAAATGTGAATTATCTTTCAAAAAGAAATGATAATTTACATTTTCAAATAATAAATAATGAGAACAATACATAATTCCTGTTTTAAAAAAAATAGAAATATAGAACTGAGGTTTGCTTTGGTCACTAGAAGGCATAATGGAAGGCATTTATTGATTCATCTGGGGGGGGGGGGGAAGGTGAGGGAACCTTATTTTTCAGAGATTGGAGATATTTGCATTATCTAAGACCTTTCTATTAGTATGTGAAATATACTGTATTCCCATAGTAGAAGTCCATATTTTGTAGGTTTCTAGAGTAAACAGCAGCAATTGTTTTGGCAATAAGGGCAGGTGATGGCAGTAATAGAAGTGTGTCCTCCTGTTTGGAACTAACAGGTGACTCATCATAGCAGCAGAGCTTTTGGTTACCTGCATTCTTGCCTTACTCCAGAAAAGATAAGGGCTGAAGGTACAAGCATTACTCCTTCATCAAGTAGACATTTGCCAAGGGAAGTTAGCTGATGAACAGACACCTCAAAAGATCACTGATTGATTTATTATATCTCTGAAAGCTGGGTTGGCTTTTCAGCATGCTGTTCTGCAGCACCTAAAGCATTACTAGTAGTATAGAAAGAGTGCCTGAATCATCCATATTTCTCTTCTGCCAAGAGAATATAAAATCTGGAGAGCAAAAAGTGCTGTTGACAGAATTGAAGAGAGTGACAGAATCAAGAATCGGAGTAGATGCCTTGGTTGCAGAAGTATCTGCATATGTTACAAGCCCTTTCTCTTGACCAGGAATTAAATGCAATTTATTTATTCCCTTTCAGTTGAGCAAACTGCCCAAGAAGTAAAAAAGTTTAATATCGGTCCTCCATCTCTGACATGTATTAATCTGTGTGATAAGATTAGTTGCTTTTTTTCAGCCATTCATTTTCTATACGAAATAACTCTCTGAGACCGGTACATGTATGTGTTTTTATGCCTTTCTACAGTACTAAATGATGGGTGGAAGATACTTGGTACTATGCTGTAATAGCAATGTGGTAGAATCTAGAGTCACTAACCACTTTTAGAAAGGTATTTTGGTGCGTAGGGTGCCCTACTCCCCTTTATCCGAGTCCCTTGGGATTACTTTGTTTTAGCTGCCATTTACACATTTTGCCGTTGCAGAACTGCAGCCATTCTCTTGAGCAGAAGCAGCTGGTGGTACTGAGACATATTTGCTCCAATTTGTCATGCCTTTCTTGTTTGCTGTTGGCACTACTGCATACCCATTCTGCCAACATTATTTTATAAAACTTTAAGCAGAATACAGTCAGTGTTATATCTTTAATTCCAAAGCATTAGGAGTTATGTTTAAATACTCTTTTTGTGCCAAAATACATATTCTAAAAATGTGTTGATACATTGGAGGAAATTTGGGATGACAGTGTGAAAGTGTGGGGAAAGAGAAATAAAAACAATTATCAAGAATGTTACATAGAGCTGTAATGAGGAGAAATAGAAGAGCTCTGGCTGAGCATTAATGAAATCTGAGTAGGCAAGATCTCAGAATATATCTCACAGAATCCCAAGGGAAGTTACTGAAACTTTGGTGGTGCGTTCCTTTAAAATGACTCTAGAAAAGAGCCTAGAAATTGTATAATAGAGAATAAACCTCCACTAAGCCTCAAGATAACTAGACACTCTTAACAGAGCATTAAATGTGAATTTTCCAAATTCACAGGACTGTCTTGTTGTCATTTCTAATTCTCGGAACAGGAAACATATATTAAGGCAATTATTTTATCTTCACTGTCCTTATCTGCTGAAGAAACCCAATAAGAGTTGAAGAAACCCAGTAAGAGTATATCCGTTCCGGGATTCGTCTTTCCTTCCTTGAGGACAATATAGCTATTCCCAAGAAAACGGAACTCTCAAATTCTTTCCATCTCTCTCAAAGTGATAGAAAGAAGGGTGATAAAGATGATCAAAGATATGGAATGGCATCTTTTTGAAAATAAACAAAGAAAGAGTCTAAAACTTGAAAAAGTTAACTGAGGAGAGCATGACTGAAGGCTATAAAATCATGAGTAGCACAGAAAAGATGAATAAATGATTATTCGTGTTTTTCTGATACAAGACTGTATGGACATAAAATGTGATTATCAGGAGAGAGACTCAAAACAAACCAAATAGGTAGTTGTAGATGCACTTAAACTGAAATTCCTTACAAAAGTATATTTGGATTCTGAAACTAGACCTGGATTAAAAAACTGACTGGATAAAATCATGTAAGAAAAAAATCCCTCAAGAGCTATGGGACACACAGATAATCCCTCTGCCTCCGATAGTCTCTAGGACACAGATCATTTCAAGATGGGAAAATGTACTAGGAAAATAAAGTGACATGCTAGCCTTGCTCTGAGCTTTCTCCTGGCCATTTACTATCAACCATTGTCAGAGAAGGGATTCTGAGGTCGTTGGATCTTTGGATTGCCTCAGCACGGCCACTATTTTGTTTTGTACGATACGCTTAATTTTAATGTTGTCAGGTTCTTACCTATGATTTGCATTGTTATTGCAACTTTATCAGTCATGTTTTCTATCTGAAGAGTGACTTCATATGCTCCTGAGTGATGAAGCTCTGCCTTTCTGATGAAAAGGATTGTGTCCGTGTTGCTGTTCCGAATTCCCACATCTTTGGAGTCTAGAGTTTGACCATCTTTCATCCAGATGATTTTAGGTCTTGGTTTACCCTGAAGAGAAAAAAAGGATTATTTTTTTTTAGGCTATAATAGATTTCCATTTTTCATTTTTCTGCTTTTTAGTGATCTATAAGTCTAGAGAGCCTAACTTAATATGCGGAGTTGAGACAGTAAACTCTCTAAATACTTTCCAGTTTCTGTTTTCTTGCAGACTAATATTTGTTCTCATCTGTGTGGTTTAGTGGCACCATGCCATGAAGATGCCATTTCTGAATTATATTGAGAACAAATCCAGAAAAAATACACTTGTGCTCATCTGGTACTCTTTCCCAGGCATCTGCAAAGCCAACAGTTGATCTGGCTCGCTCTGATTATTATTAAGCAACAGAAGTCTAATTTCTGAGGAGTTTATTAGCTCTTTCCCCCTTCTTCTCTCTTTCTTAAAACATTTGATTCTCTATCCACGGGCATTGTTAAGATCTTTCGAAAAATTATTATCATCTTGAAGTCTTGGGATGTGAAACTTATTGTATAATTCTTCCTGCATTGCAAAAATTGTTTTGGTGACTGTCAACCTAAGCAGTCAGTGTTGCTACACCCATGGAAGATGATGTTGTAGAATCAGTAAGATATCTGTGGTTTACATCACTGTCACTCAGCCATTTCCAGGAAAACTGGTAGATACTATTTAGTTCTTCAAAAGTTGTTTGAGTACTACTTCCACAGTACAGCTCTGAACCAAGAATCCCAAGAAAACAGAAAAGGGCCATATCATATTTCTTAACTGTACTTATAGTCAATCTAGCGGAAAATAACTTGTTTTTTTTAAGATTCTGCCAGATTTAACATGGTGAAACAGTGCAGCACAGGGCTAGATGAATGCCAGGAGTAGCTCAAATGGGTGGGAGGGAAAGTGAGACCATCCAAGCCAGCAGTCAGATCTGCTTAGGCTGCCTTGGAACTGAAGTCTGAGGCGCTGCATTTGGACACATACTGCCTTCCGCCTCTAGTAAACAGCAGAGAAAGCACCTCTAGAACACTCCTCAATTCACTGGGTGTCTGGAACATACTCTGCAAGACTGTATCTTTTTCCTTAGGCTACTGAGGCAGATTAGGGTACTCAGACTCTTGCTTTAGGTGCCTAAAGGTAGGCAGAATAAAAATAAATCATTGTGCTTTGCTGCACCTTTGTTTCAAGTTTGTCTGGTATTTGCTCAGAAAGTCTGTGCTGCATCATTTTATTTTTCTGTGGTATTAGAAAAAACCTACTTCTTTTTAAGAGTCAGGCCAAGATCCATCCAAAATTACACTTAAAGGGCTTCTGAAACACCTAGAAATTGCTATTCTTTAATAGATGCTCTTTTCTCTGGCATCTAAATCATCAGATGTGTTGTAACTGATTTTACATCAGGGCTGATAATAAACCTTGAATGAGCGATGTTTTTGGATCTTCCATTTTCCCCATCTGGTAACTGATTTTCTTACTGCTTTCTACCAAGGAGTATAGTCACCTCAGGCCTGTAGCTCTGAAATACAAGATTATTTTGTCCAGTTCTAGTGTACCTTCACCCTGGTCTCATTTCATAGAACCCTTACAAAAACCTATTAGAGGAAGACATGGCTTCCCTCCTTTAGCTGGAAGGTATAGTAGAAATTCTTGAACAAGTAAAAGGATGTGGTGGGGTTTTTTTCCGTATCCTGATTATTGGTGAACTTGACAAGTAATTGACTGTATTTTACTTTCCACATGTGTGTATTTTAAAATGATATGAGGATTCTGCTTGAAAATTTTGGCTAGGAGAATGCTTTCAAAAGAAAAACAATATCTACTTAAAATAGTATAATTAGATGGAAATTTTGTTTAAATTTCTAATTTGTCAAGACAAATACTTGTCTAGGTTTTCAGACTGATTACAAGATGTAATAGTTCTTGATGGATTGAGCAATGAGGTGAATCAAAGATCTGGCCCTAAATATCTTGGCAAAAATGGGCATGAGAAACCATAGCATTATCTGTATCATAAGAAATATCTTCACTATAAATCAAGCTTTGCTACTACTGGTGTTCTACTGTGGTTGATCAGATATGTTCAGTCACAGCACCTCCTTTTTTGAGGTGCTATGAGTGCCAGTGAAAGATTGCAAGTGTTCAAAGTGTTGGTTTTCATGTACTCTTATATTTATAGACTGTGAAAAGCATAAACAGATAGAAAGCATGCTCCTAATACATATCTCAGAGGACTGGATTTCTGCAATGTGTAATGGGTAATCCGAGAGAGAACGGTGAGTGACAGAGTGGGTAAACAGCACACTAGAGAAACTTCAGGCAGTTTACTGCAAGGGAAGAATGAATTTAAATGCTTTTAGATGTTTATATTCAGACATATATGATGGGCAAGAAGACTGCTCAGTAATACTGTGAATCTTATCCACTAATAGCACATAATATCCCTTCAATCATGTGCCCACGTAGTTTATTTTGAAACAAGAATGCATTGATTCCCCTCCTTTCGGCAGAATGTCCCACCTGCTTAATGCATGCAACAGAAAAAGTGTTAGTAATAATGTTGTACTTGTTCTTTTCTGTACATTTTAATGTAAACATTTGAATAGATTTGCAAGTAGCAGTTAGCCCAGGATACCTTGACAAGGTATTTAATAGAATTTTGGTGTTAAATGACAAAGTAGTGACCACAGAGGTCAGTGGCAGGGTTGCACAGAAACTGTAAATAGTAGAAGACATTGACTTACACTTGAGTTAGATAATATTCTGCCTGCTTGTGTTCCCTAGCTCAGGGTTCACAGTAATTCCAGTATTTGCGTATTTTCTTCTATATCCTTTTTGTAATTTGAAGATGGTAATCATATCTACTTAGAGTCTTTTTCTTCAACAGAAATGGTCAGTGATTTAAACTTTTTCAAAATGTAATGTGAGATTTTATTTTTTGCTTTGCTTTTTTTGAAAGATCCTCAGTTTTGCATATTCTAAGTAGCTTTTGCAGTATTAAGAATTGTAGCTATAGCTGCAATTCAACACTATTACAAATTTAATTCACTGAAAAAGTATGTCTTGAATTAAAATCCTCTGGTTTTGTCCTCAGGCTAAAATTTGGTGTTGATGGATAGATTTTAGCATTTTTTGTTAGCCTTACCTTTTAGGAGACAAGACTTTATACCAACACATGATTTGTCTGTCAGTCAGCTTCTCAAATAACTTTTGAATCAGTTGGTTCATTTCAGCTAAATCTGACAGATTAACTTAGTACAGTTTTGTGAAAACTGATGACAGGGTGAAATACTGAAACCTCAGCTAGTGTCCCCACGGAGGAAAAGTCAGGGAAGACTTAGTCTTTATCCGTTTTGTTTGGCAACAGCTGAATGATCAGGCAGGGTAAGCGAAGCTCTGGATTAGTTGCTACATGTACTTTCTCTGGCCTGGGGAACTGAGGACATGTCAGCTAGGACTACCTAGGGGAGTAGGGCAAAGAACTGGCGAATCTCTAGGAATATTGCAATGAGGCTGCCCTAAGCAGAAGGGGTGAGTTGTTATGCTGGGAAGATGGTGATACAGGGAACACAAGACACAAATCTATAAAACATCAAACTTTATCAGTTCCTCTGCTTATGGGACAGCTTGTCAATTTTGTGCAAATTGTCTTCAACTCAGACATCAAAGCAGCAAAAATATCTATTTATTTAATTTAATTTTTTTAAGGCTTACATAACTCAAAAATATCAGATGTAAAGTCTTGAATTTTGCATATGGCTAGACCTCAGTGGAGGGGCCATTTTAGCAATTTTGGAGATAAGAAACGTGAAAGAAAAAAATAAGCTTGTGATTATGTTGAAGTAGTGCAAGCATGCAATTCAAGGCAGTTACTCCATGTATTGGTTTGCAACTGTTTACTGATTAGATATATCTTTGTGAAAAAGCAACTTTTCATGTAACCCAGTAACTACAGGGCAAGACATGTATATTTTATTTTACGTAGATTTTTGTTTTTTTTCTCCTGCTGGTACTGCCCAAACAAAAGAATATAGGTAATGTGTGCATATATGTCTCCCTTGCTGAAAAAATGTTTTGCATATCTCCAGCATATTTTACATCAGAATTTCAAAACTCTTCACTAATAACAGTGATTACATTTTCATAAATGTCAATGCTGGACAGCAGAGAAATTTTAGTTTCTTCAAATTATGAGGACTAGACTGAACTATATATCTATTATTACTGAGGATGTCTCTGTCAGAGCCAGAATCTGCAATTTACAATTTCTTTTCCTGTGTCTCACTCGGAAAACCTTTTCCTTTCACACACTAATTCTTGCACTATATTGATATTATAGTCTTGCATCTGAAAAAACGCAAGTGGTATTTTACGAATGGTCATTATAGTTGCTTATACAGCTGTAGAAAATGCAAAGATAGGGTAACCGATTAGGTCAGTCTGTGTGTATATATTAGCTATTTTGTGCATGCCGTAGTGGCGTGTGTAGTTGCATGCATGCACTCTTGATAATCCCTGGCATGCTGCATTTTTCATACCTTGAGCTCATTATCCAAGCTATTCTTTGTATACACACAGGTTCTGTATAGGGGCGATTGTGATACTCTGTTTATGTACAAACTCTAATTTTTGTAGTCAGCCTTTCAGAAATGAATATACACACTTTTGGCAAAGAGGTTGCCCAGTAACATCATGTACCTTGGCTCCAGAAGAGTAGTTAGTTGAATTCTTAGGCTTTTGTATACTTCTCTCTTTAAGATGCATCCTATGGTCAATAAGCAATAACAGGCTTGCACTTACAGCACTTAGTTTTTCTTCTTCCCCGAAAGGAGGGATTATGGAAGAAACTGTGACTGTAAAAAAATTGTGACTGCAAGAAGAGTGGTTTTGGTTTTTTCTTCCCCTTCCTTTAATGCTTGAGAGGGTTTTTTAAATAATCAGCCATACTTTATGTAATACTGCTTAAGCAGTGAAGCAATGGGACTTGCATAAGGGAAACTACTTTAGGTAAGTAATGATAAATAACCATGACAAAATAGAAACTGATACATACCTGAAAAGGGATCACAATATTGATTGTCTCACCCACTTTCTTCACCAGAGTCTGTCTGAGATGGCGTGGCAACCAGATTTTGGGACGCTCTGCAGTTAGGCATTAGTACATTAAAACAAAGCTTTTGATAATTTGAAATATTACTTATAGCACAAATAAGACAAAACAACAAAGAGGAGAGGCTTGGATACTTGTAAACATAAGAAAATTGTGCAAACACTGTTTATACAGTTAGGGAGTAGTTAATTCTCTAAGTACTTTCAAATCTATTTGGCTACTGGATACAAATTTAGTAGCAAATCTCAGTTATATATTTACAACTGAGGAGGTTTCAGTGACAGCAGGACTTGTGAAACTGCGTTGCATCTGAAATGCTAGATTTGAGTGGCGTCTGTTGGATGTGAGCCTCCTATGTGGACTTTGTTTCTTTGGAGAACTTTATCAGTTCAGTAGAAGGGATGGGACAAAGGGTATATTGCAGTAAGAGTGATTATAGACTATGACTTATCTATTGCTATATTGATACTGTAGCTCCTTCTAAATTGCCATTTGGAAATACTTACGGACTTACTCAGAAAGTAGAGCAATCGATGGATTCTTTACCTTTCTACATGAGTCTCATTGTAGCAGCTTACTTTTCACTAACAAAAAGAGGACCTTAGTGCATGTTTTTTCATCTAGTCCCTGCTTTCCTCTACCTCACTGGAAAGCTTTCTATGTTCTCCATGTCTTCCTTGTTCTTTTCCTAGTCATTTACAGAAAGAATTTCATAACATTCAGTTAAGAGTATCTGTCTTCATGTCCATTTCGTTTTGAGATGCATTACAACTTCGTTTCATTTACACTGAGTCATTTTACTGTCAGTGAGACGCTGGCAGACACTTTGTGTGAGTCAAGGTTGAGGAATCCACTATTAGCAGCTCTTGATATCTTTTGGACTCTAGTCAAATGAATTGTAATCTGCTGCTGTTGGGTGATACACAGGGTGTTAATTAATAACCTAGGATAAGCAAGTACAGATAACTGCTTTTACTTAAATAGATCTCTTGCTGCAGCCAACATGGTCATTTTGCAGTAATATAACAGCTAAATATTAAAAAATATGTCTCTTAAATGCTGACAGTGCCATTACAAGAGGTGAAATGTCCATATTTTGAAAGTAAGAAGTAGGATTTTGTTTTAAGAGCTATTCTTTAGAAATATAAGACCTGGACAGTATAGTAATGTTCTCAGAATCAGAAGATATTGGGTGTCTAGTCAAACTGTAAGAGCTGTTTGGGTGTTATTCTCAGAAGGCGTCACAGGCTTGTCAGTCCCAGAATTTTTCTGCATGCGTACATGATTAGAATTTTGACCAGAGGAAACAGGTGAATAAGATTTATTCAGTCTAGATACTCACGCAAGATCTCTTGAACAGTAACAGGCTCTTTGATTATTGCTGCTCCACTCTCACCAGCCAAGTTTATAGCTTTTATACGGAAATGAAGTTTGTCCCCAGTGACCAGGTCTTTAATCAGTGCAGATGTGCGCTCAGTTAGGCCAGGAAGAGCTGGAATCCATTCTGTAGCTGCAAGTACAGGATTTGCATATTGTAATAATATTTTTTTTTTTTTCAAACTGATGCCTTGTCTACAATTGAAAGTAAATTTGTACTAGGGTAAAATGAATTTAACATGCAATACCACACTTAAAAAGGTATAGAACTAAGCTGGAAAAAGAACTCTGGATCTCAATGTGTTTACACATGGAGGTAAGGAATGTATATGCTTTGTTTATTCAAAATAGCTAAGGGTAAGGGAATCATCTTTGGGTAGTTCCTTTGGCATCCTCTTTTGTAGAGCTTAGAGCTGTGGGGCTTCTCTATATTTATTTTCATTAGCAAGAAGTGGGGGGAGAGAATTTTGGAAGTATTTTTAGCAAGAAAGTGAAGCCTTAATTTCTTTTTTTTTTTTTTTGAATAAGCATATCTCCCGTGGGTGTCCAGAGGGATTGGTGAGACCCACATATGCTGAAAACAATAACAGAGCACATAACTGTTGGATTTTATTATTAACTTCTCAATTGACACTGTAGAACAGAATTCTTAGCACTTCCTTAGATCTTCTAATGACACGGAAGTACGACTGATAAAATCGTTCTTCTATGACGATGACATATGGATTCTGGTAATTCTATGATGATATCTCATTAAGGACTATAAATTATTTCTGGATAAATTACACCCTGTAAAAACCCTAGTTTATGTTATATGGCAATTGAGCTTAGTGTCAGAGAAAATTTCATGACTGAAGTGATTATAAATTTATTTGATTTTTATGACATAAATGTTATGTTGTAGCATCACAGTAAATTGAGTGTTGTAGATATGGTGCAGTTATAGTCTTTATTATCAGACCACAAGTATTAAATGAGATAACAGTTACTTGAAGGTTTGATTGATGTTCTTACAGTCATGTTATTATATTGATTGTAAGGAATACGCAATTTGTGAATGCTACAAAAGTATAGTAGTGACTGTAGAACAGCACTGGTATTTTTTCAGTACTTTTCTGTATCAAAGTTTATGATGATTGTGAAGATGACATTATGGTTGATGTGACTATCATAGTTTTACAGTCATGTCGTGGTAAGTCTGGTGGTGGTTTGCAAGGATGTTAGTCATAGATTAGAGTTCAAATTTAATGATACTGGATATGGTTAATTTATTGGGATATTGCAGTAAAGCTATTGCAGTTGTAGTATTTTAATAATGTTCAGTTGCTGCTGTCTAGTACTTGTGCTTACTTACATCCATCTTTGCAGTATTCCACAATATAACCATCTAATCCACCGGCTCCAATCCGCTCAGGGGGTCTCCACTTCAAGGCAACAGTGCTATCAGAAACATCTTCCACTGTAAAGTGGGTTGGTTCACTTGGAGGAGCTATAAGGAAATACGCAGAAGTAAATTCTGAGAAATAGCAATATAACTGTGAGAATTCAAAGGCTATGGAAGGACTGATTAGCAGCTGAATTATATACCACTCTCTGTTTTAATAAAATAAGTTTATCTGAAGCTTAATTGTAAAATGTAACACCTAATACTTCATTTAATAAAAGTGCAGCATAAGATTCCTATAGCGGGGAGGGGAGCAAGAGGTTAAGATAGTAGTTCCTATTCACATATGCTCCCTTGTGAGTGATGAAAAAAGAAGAGTTGTAGAAGGGAGTCAAATTGTCAGCAGAAGTCTGCAGAAAAGTTTAGAAATAAAAATGCATACAATTTTACACTCTGATTGTAATTAGACAAAATTCACATAGTCAGAGGACCAAATTCATCAGTGGCTAAATTTGACTTCACTCATTTTCCTCCAACAGTGGAGAAAATGACCAAAAGTTATGACTACATATTTACAGAAACACTAGTTCTGATTTGCGCGTTCGTAATAGAGACATGCCTGAGAAAAATATTTTGGGGCTGAAAAATTTTCACTTCAGTTAGATACAGCTGTTTCATATCTTTTTCAGAACATGAGTGTCATGGCTCTTTTTAAATCCATAGTTCAGAAAGACCACTAGCTAAATTCAGTTTCCTTAAGCATGACTGTTGTCCACTAATTAAAAAACAAACAAGAAAAGCCCTTACTGGAGAATCCCAAATGCACACAAATGCTACTGTGAAATCATTGATTCCAAAAAGCAAACAGAACGATAACTTTTTCAAAATAACATTTGGAGTGCTGGAACATAAAATTTAGTATACATGGGATAAAAGCAATCATGGTAAAGAAATGTATGCTTGGCATACTCTGTTTATATTTATTATAAACTGAACATCTTTTGAATATACAGATTTTACATATTAGAAATATTTCATATATAAAGTTAAATACAGGTTTATAAATGGTGCAACTGATTGAAATTGATCTTAGTTCCCAAAGTTATTGTAAAAAAAAAAAAAAAAAAAGACCCAGTTTCCTTTCTGTAACTGTGTCAAAATTTTTCATATTCAAATGGCAGCAAGGACTGTGAACAGCAGCACACAGGAGGCAAAGGCAGTTGGGAGCATACACAACCACACAGTACACGATCAAAACCCCAAACCTCTTCTCTGAAGCAGTAAGTGTGAACTTTATCCTTAACCAAGTAAAACTCTGCCTATCCCATGAAAACTTTGGACCTTTTTTTTCAGTAGCTCCGCTTGATGGTTTTCGTTTGCTCTCTTCTGTTGCAGACCAGCCGTTGTGTGTTTGAAATCCAGAATTAAGAGACCCTTCTTGTAGTTCATCCTTTCTTTCTGACCCCTTCATTGCATCATCTACTTTTACATTATCTCCTTCAGCAGGCAGTCCCCCTTCACTATTTGTAGTTTTAGCAACTCTAGTCATTTTAATCTCCAGCTATTTGTATTTTTGTGAGTCGTCTTTCTAAAGCAGTCAGCAGGCAGGCTTCCTGAGTACTCCTTTAGTTTGCTCCTTGCTCAGGGACTGCAGGAGACACTGCACTGCTGTGTTGGGAAGGATTATTTATAGAAAATCATTCCTCAAATATTTTCTTAATCAGCTATCCTTTTAGCTGTGGAGAGGGCCAGGATTAAGGGAGTACTGGGTGAGGTACTGTGATATTTGCACCCATAAGGGAATGGGGAAGCTGAGAGGGACAGGGAAATTTCTGTCAATTAGTTCTCCTCCTTTCCAGATCCAGCTTGACTCTCACACTTCTAATTATAACAACTAAAAATTCATCAGCAATTTCATGAAACTGGAACCTCTGTGCTTCTCAGGAAGGGGAATGAGAGATAGAGAAGAGGAAGATTAGAAAGGAAAAGGTTGCTTGTAGAATATAGAGATGGTTGATAGCCTCTTAGGGTAACACATTCTTTTTAGGCATAAGGGCAGTTGAAGAGAAGAGGTGAAAATTATCCTGTCTTGGTTTTGTCCTAGAAATAATATAGTGTGTCGTAAAACTCACCAATTGGCATGAAGGGTTGCGAGGCAGGGCTTGGCCGGGACATGCCAATAGAATTCACAGCATAAACCCGCATCTCATAAACTACTCCTTCAATCATTCGCTTGGCTTCATAGGTTAGCTCCTTTAAAAGGTCAAAGTTCAGTCTCATCCATCGATAGCTCTTCTTCTTCTTTCTCTCTAAAATATAGCCTGGAAAGGATAGCTCTTATGATGTAAAATAACTGCAAATTATTATCTCACATGCAGGAAAAAAGAAAATCACCTTTTTTTTTTTTTTTCCCCAATGGCATAAAAGAGCCAAATGTGATTCATAATTATTGCATATAACTGAATTGTGTGAAGCTGTGGTATTTTCCTTCAGTTTCCTTTTGTATTACTTTCCTTCTATCTGACGTTCTTACCTGAACAATTATACTTTTCAGAGTAGAAGTTATTTAGAATTGTCTATGTCTGGTATTAGGCTTTAAGCACATTTTGTTTGCTATATACTACTATTAAGGTATTTAGATGTATGCAAAATAGAGATACTAGCAGAGCTGGTTTAAATGGTAAATCCTTTCTGGTGAGAATGAGGTCATTCACTCCTAATGGCAGAGAAATGGATGAGACACAGCAGTTCAACTGAAGGCCCTTTCAGTGAAGGAGAAATTGCCTTGAAATGTGTAAGAAATTACTTTTTAAACTTGTATTCTGCTGCATAAATCCCAATGCAAAAAATTAGTTGGAAGAACAGTTTGACACTTCCCTTTCTTGTTTCTTTGGTTGGGGTTTTTTGTTTTGTTTTGTTTTTTTAAATGATTTATCAAAGAACTTATGTTAGATCTCTGGGTCCATTGCTAAGTGGTGGAATTGCGGAGCGCTTCCCAGACAGTGCAGTTCCCAGCTCTGCTTCAGCCCTATAGTGGAGTGAGTCCTGGCCACTCACCATTTTTCTTGCTCTGATTCCCTTGGGAAGGAAAGTGAACCTGTATGATTACAGAGGACCAAGAGAGCTGGATGCACTGCAGAACAAATCTGTAGTATAGCTTAGATGTAGTCTGTGTGCCCAGAATCTAGTTCTTTAGTATATCTCCCTCACCCCCTCAAAATCCACAGCCTTTCCCACACTGCCATGCTGTTTTTCAGAATGACTAAGTTAGGCTGGGTTATCAGTTTAAAAGATAAACTTCTCATTTCCCAAAACTGGGAATGGAATCTGTGATTCTTGATCCTTAATATGGAGGATGGTTGTATATCACATTGGAAACGTTTGTATAAATTATTTTCCAGTGACCTGCTACAAAGGAGTTATCAACTGTTTCTTTCCATCTAGCTATATTAAATTTCTGCGGCTTTTCTGTGTTGCAAATGGTATGCCTGGATGTGATGCATGTAGACTTCTCTTAAACAGATTTTGTTTTGAAAGCTATTCATCTTTTAACTATGGAGTGAATAATCAGAAAATACACTGAATAGTGATTTACACATACCATGTGTATGTATTGTATGTCTGTTTCTGCCCATAGTCTACAGAGGATATGTCTGTAACAGTGGTCAGCTACCATAGTATAAGTCTATAGCAAACACATTGTAAAGACTTATGAATTGAGCTGTGTAGGTCAGTGATTCAGTCCCTGCTGCTCACAAAGGTTGTGGCTATCAAACTTGCAGATGTCGCTTTGGTACACCTGGGAAGTATGATTCACTCTTACAGCGTCTAAAGGGAGATGGAGAACAACAGGTATGTTTGTTGATATGTTGTAGGCACAGACATCATGCATCAGCAGCCTTTCCTGTCTACACTGAATTGCAAGAAGAGCATGGGAGCCTACAGAATGTTTTGGAAAATGAGTGGTGGAAGAACCTTTGAGCTGACAGGTTGCGCCATCACTTCTAATGTATAAAGTTACTCCTGGCATGCTTGTTTTCAGTAGCTTTTAAACAGGGTTAGATGCTGTAAGCAAAGAACCTACGGTTCCTTTGACATGTTCCTGCTTTTTTCTCTCTTCACCAGGGTCTGTGAGACTGAGAGAAGTTTTGGCAACTCAGTTTCTGTTTTTTTCACCATTTTAGATATGCATAGTTTCCTGTCAGAACTGAGACACTTCTTACTGTGGCATACCAAAATTGCAATTTAAAAAAAAAAAAAAAAAAAAGTAAAAAGGACGTAAAAAGGCAATACTGTTACTGTTGGTGACATTTGGTAAAGCAGATTATTTCCCCAGATGCACAGAATGTATGACAGATAAAGATACTGCTTTAGTAATATAAAAAGTACATGAGACCCCATGAAAGGTTTGCATAACAGTGAAGATGAGGTGTGAATTTCTTTTCTATAATTGTTGGATATAGCTAATAAAGACTGTAGTAGACTGCCTACAATGCCATCTGTAACAATATGAAGACAGCTAAGAATGCATATGTCTTTTTTCCCTGCCTTTTTAACTTGCTTTTAAAGCTTTGAATGGATAGTGCTGCACCTTGGCTTTTTTTTTCCCCACCGGGTGTTTTATTCTAGCTCTATTAGTAGTACAGTCCTCTGCTAACTGAAGAAGCCTCCTCACGTAGTGCAAAGGGTTGTTAGTGAAGCATTAACAGAATCATTCCTTTGTCAGTGAAAACAAAACAAAGTACTTTCCAAAATAATGTGTCCCGAAAACTCTACAAAACCAAATCATGGGCTTTGCGTAGTCAAGGGGCCGGGGGGTTGGCTGTGCTAACAGGACAGCTATTGGTATATATTTTTGCACATAATAGTTTAAATTGTTAACTTCTTGCTTGCTTCCTGTCAGAACAGATGAAACCACAAAGGACTGGCCCAGCAGTATATCTTTTGTTTATTCCTGCCCAGATAACTTCTGTTGAACCAAATGAGGTTACTCTATTCTTGTGGAAGCGAATGAAGTCCAAATATCCCAAGGCAAATACAAACTCCTCTCTTCCAGATACTATGCAGGGGGTTAAAAGAATTTTAGAATGTTTCTAGCCCTGGCATCCCCATGGGAGTCTATATAGCTTTCAGTGTATTTTTTTGAAAAGAAACTCAAACTCCAGTGATCTTTATTAAACAAATTGCTAGATTTGGAGTCCAGAGGAATTTTTCCCTAAAACTGGCCAAGACCTTGCATTATTTTCTTTTCCTTCTGAGGATCACAGGGAGTTTTATCCAAAAACCACCATCGTCTGCAGAGAACTTAAAACAGTATCAGTGATATTCTTGATTGCTTCTGCTCATTTCCTGTATCATGTGATAATTTTGGCCTCTAGCTTTTAGTACAGATTTTAAGGTCATTAAAATGATTGAAAAGTGTTTTGTGACCTGTGGGGTGTGGTTGTATATAGAGTAGAATTATGAAGTAGTTTTCTGAAAGAAACGTGTATTGCGTGAGTGCTTGAGATTGCAGACGACTGGAGGTGATGACTGAGATGGCCACAGATGTGTTTTGGTATTCCTGGGTAAGTCCAAAGGCTTGTGTACTGACCTAAAATGTCAGTCTTGAATGAGAATCTTTAGCTTTAGTTATTTTTGGTATTACCTTCTTGTGCTTTGGTAACTTATTCGCTGAAATATTTCTCTGATTCAAATAGCGCAGGTAGGGGGCACTGTCTCCCTAAAATTGAAGGGCCAGAATCTAGACCAGTTTGAAGGTTTGATGTATTGCAGTAGTGAGTTTCTAAGGGTCAGACTTACTAGAGTGAATAAACATAGAGAATCCTTCTGTGCCATTTTAAAGGAGGAGCAAAAAATAAGCAAGGCTGCTGAGGACTTCATATTTTAGCACTTCTTACCAAGTACTGGTTGCCCACCATCATATTTAGGGGGCTGCCACTGCACACTGCAGTAATCTTCTCCGATGTTGCTGATCTTGGGAGCTTCTGGAGGGTCAGGAACATCTGAAGAAAGCATGAGAATGAATGAGAGTTGTTACTGTTTCAAGTTCTGTATACAAGTCAATGAAATATTTTTCTTCAACATTTTTTCCATATCGTATTGATATAGCTTTGTCAGATAGCAACAGTAGGTACAATCAAGAATGTTTTATCTTAGTCTAGAGTGAATCGTGCTCTTTGATGCTTCTATGTTAGGTTGGTTTTCCTTTAATTCCATTTGATTATTCAGCTCCCTTGTTCTTCCCAGACATAATCAACCTTTTGCAAAAATGTAAGGTAACAAGGTAATTCTGTTCTGTAAGAAGCAGCTTGCTCCTGGGTTTCCTATTTTCTCTAGAGTAAACTTTATATAGAATATAATGGCTGCATGTCTCACATATTTTGTTATTTTGGAGATAAATCCTAAGTCAGGATATTTACTACGATTATAAAAGATAAAAAGAGACTTAGTATTCACCTAAGCAGTGAATTCTAAATTTTAATACTGTAGGTGAAAATAATTTTCTTTTATCATTTCTGACTTGCTTATAACCTGACCTTTTGTCATACGTGTGGCAGGGTATAAACAAGTTAAATATTATGAAAAATTTTATAAAAATTACTGACTCAAAATCATGTCCCCCCCCAGCTCTTCTGTGACTCACAGTGGCAATCTGTTTATCTCATATCAGATGCATTATGTCTTTTTATTCCATGAACCATTTACTGCTTATAGAATGAAGTAATCTTTGCTTAAAAACATAAACCACAACAAAATGACAAGAAGTTTTTTCTTATCTCAGACAAGCATGAAGCATATACTTCAGAAGGGAATGTCCTCTATAAAATGATAGGATCACCTGAAACTGGAAATATATAAAAAGGAAATACATGAATTTCTACTAGGAGTTGTTCTCTTACCTTTGCACACAGAAGGCAACTACCTGTGAAAAATACATCTGCCAAATCTTGTGATTGATAGTATTCCTGCCTTTATGATCCTCTTCTGTTTTTCTAAACCTAAAGTCGGAACTTGCCTCAGTTTTAGAGAAGGGTGAGTTTCGGTGAGCTCAAGATGCTTTCATGATCTGGTTATTTCCTTCCTTTACTTACCAATAACTTTGACTGTGATATCAGCCTTATCTTCTCCGACTGGATTCTTAACTATAACTCTGTATACTCCCTCATCCTCCTTTTCTGCTCCTTCAATGATGAAGACACAGTGGTCTTCATGCATCTCCACACGAACTCTGCCTTCAGATTCAAACAGAAGCTGTGGACAGTGAAAGTAACAGATAAAGTCATTCTAAGTTGTGCCAGGGAGAGCCTGATGAGCCTGTATGTAAGCTGGTGAAGATCTTCGAATCATTGAATGTTACCAAAATTATTGAAAAGCTATAAAGTATTTCAAGTTCTATTTGTATGTAGAAGAGAGAAAATATAGACTAAGTGGCTCACATAAATGACATTTGGGAAAATTGGTTCTGAAAGTCTGCAGGTTGTTAAGATTCATTGCTAGTTACACATACCCAGTTATGTTTCAAAGAAGTTACTAAGTACTTTCACAAATTCCTACTTGGAACAGCTGCTAGTATCGATGTAAAGAGTGTCATGGATAACAGTTGGGTACTGTGTAAATTCAAGAAGGCTTGCAAATTCAAATGGTTGAGCAAACATTCCTGATCAACAGTTATCTACATTTGGCATCAGATAACATGGATTTGAACAATTTCCCTCTAAAAAATTTACCATGTTTTTTGTAACTGTTAATGGCATCAGTGTGATTTCTGTCACTCAAGAATGTCCTATGGGGTAACTTTCTACTCTTCTCTGAGCTGAGATCTAAACATAATGACCACAACTTTGCTGTGCATTTTTAAGACACTCCTTTCTTCTTTATGTGCCTGCATATCTTTAGACTTAGAACAGGAACCATTAGAAAGCATACGTGCCTAAATAGTGACTAGTACAGCCGAATCCTAACCCTGAGAAAGGTTTATTGTTGCATAATGAATGTCAAATATTTTTCACTCTATCAAAATAAAAAAGTTATTTATGACAAAAAGGAAACTTGTTGGAAAATTAATCCTCTTTCACTGTGTTGTACATACACAGTCCACTCTCTTGACCCATTGTCATCTTTCCCTGTGTCCTGTAAGATTTTGTCCTAGTTTCTTTTCTCTAGTTATTATTGAAGCTTAAAGGTTAGTGGGGAAAAAAGGGGATAAACATTCACAAATACATTAAAAAGAGTTTTCAAATAACTGCTTTGATTCCTTGTAATCCAGCCACCATGTGATGGTGATTAGAAAGAGATTTCCTCAATGAGCATCTTACTCTAGAATTACTCACGGGATCTCTTGTGCCCATTCAAAGTGTTTGGTAATCACCATTGTGAGGCAGGCTGTTGGGCCTGATGTGCTGTTTGCTTCACCAGTTTTAATATCTGCTGACTTTAGTTATATTTCCTTCTGTACATGACCTTTTATCTGGAAAACACTAAGCATATTTATGTATCTGCATAAATAATAAGGAACTTACTTACCTTACTATCAGGATTGAAATCACTGCTGTTTTCTGAGGGAGTCATGGAATCATCATTGCTTCGAACAAGGTCGCTTTTCTAGATAAGCAAAGAAACCACAGAAAGTCAGCTCAGTCTGTCTGAGCAGAGCAATAAAGCTGTTTCTGCAAGACAGAGGAGAAGAATCCATAAGTTTGTTAGGGCGCTTGAATATGGAGGTGTGAGAAAAGCAAAGAGCAAAGTGAGGCAGCAAGCAGACCTGGGAAGGAAATCAGCTGCTACGAAGGTAAAAAGCAGAAATGGAAATAGATGTATATCAGACTGCAGTGAATTAAGGGAAGGAAAATTCAGCAAAATGAAATTTACAGCTTGACAGAGATGCATGGCTTTCCTGCAGTACAGTTGTAACTGGTTCTGAATCTGCCTGTGTCCTGTGGTACTAATTACTCATCTTGTGTAACCACAAAAATAAGGATTACTTCTTTCTGTAACAATGGGATAGTAAGTTGACGTAAACGTTTTAACACTCAGAAATATAGTCAGGTCTGTAACACACATCAAACAATATATTTGGAAGCTGTGCTACTGTTTGTTTAGGATTTCATTAGTAAGTATATGCTATACATCCTTCAGATCAAGACTGGCTTCTTTTACTCGTATGTTGAGACCTCACGCCTTAGAAATAACACTGTATAGGGGTTGTCTGATAGCCAGTCATCATTGTATCAGAGAGACTTGTGTATCAGAGAGTCAGTTTCTCTTGGTTCCCAAAAGAGATACAAACGGCTTTTTTGTTTGTTACCATACTAATTCTGCATTTCAGAACAAAGTCCTAAATGTTATTAAATATGCTAGCCTGAACAAAGAATGCAGCAGAATCATGAAGAAATGAGATTGGGGAAATTAATATAATTGGCAATATTATTTTGCTATATCTACACCTGTGGGAGGTGTAACGATGCTGTAGAATATTGTGCAAAGTATTTCTTTGTTTTGTGCTAGTTATAGCTCAAGAGCCCACAGATGGTGAGGGGTGGTGATATTCTGAGATAGCCAGAAAGGAAGCTCAGTTAACATTTTGTGTCTAGCTTCTAAATTCTTTCTTTGTTGTTTTGTAATTGCTTTGATAAGGCAAATAGCAAGTGTCCTCTATTTTCATTATACTAAATACAGTTTTATCCCAGTGGTCTGCTAAGAAGACATTTTCTTCACAGACTGTAGAATTCTTGAGAAAGATTAAAAAAGAAGCTGCCATCTCCAGAACATGTCCATCCTGTCAGGTGAAGGTGATGGGGATGACTGATCATTTATTTCTTTTTTTTTGAGGTAGGAAGAAAATAAACCTGTATGGTATCCTACTGTCTGCATGTACATATGTCTACTCATATATACTCAGCCCCTTCTTTTGGAATAGAAAAACAGGCAACAGTTCAGAAAAAGAACAGTTCAGGATGAGTCTCACAAAAACAGCCAAATCCCAAACAGCTGCGTTGCAGCCATTTAATTTTTTTTCTTGAGGTTTAAAAAAAAAAAGATTTAAAAGGAAGATGAAAACACTTGTAACTAAGAATTGTAAATCAAAGTAAGATTTGAGAAAGAAAATAAATTTCCTGTTGTGACCTCCTTGCCTCAGACATTGCGGCAGGTTACACATTACCTTGTTTACTTTCTGCCAGATGACAGTGGGTGTTGGATCTCCTGATATGGGAACATCCAATCTCAATTTGTTCCCAGCCACCACGACAATAGTGTCAGGGGATTGGCCCAGACAGTCAAGGTGGATTTTGGGAGGTTCTATAGCAAAGGCAGAGAAAATAAGTTTTAAATATAGTTTGAGTGTTCTGTATGAAAAAAAAAAGAGGTGAATATTCATGCATTAAATTAAACATGAAAAAACATTGCTTTCTTTGCTATTGAAAACATGTTTACTTGCATATAAATAACAACTGTTGTTCTTACCTTCTCTTGGAACAAAATCTATCTTGACCTCTGGGGAAAAAAAGGGGGGGAGGGAGTAGGAGAAATAGATCAGAAAACAGAATTTACATAGCATCTGCACCCAAAAAAGTAATTTTAAAACTATTCATCATTAAAACTTCATACGGCGTATACATCAACAGATTAATGCCATAAACTGGAAAACAGGCTGCGTAAAACAATGCGACAATGATAACACAAAATAACAGGGAAAAGCAATGTACCTATATTGATGTATCAGGAAGGAGATTCTGCATACTCTTTCCTGGTATAACCATGATTAATGCCATCGTTTTATCCCTCTGGAATACCCATTACATATTCTAAGATAACTTACCCAAAAACTGAAGCTTGGCAGAAAGGTTGTAAGCAAATCCTTGAGGGATGAAGGAATAATCAGCCTCGTCAGCTGGTGTTACGTCCTCAATAGTTAGCTTATGGATTCTGGAAACATGAACAAATATATTCCACTCCCTTACCTTACCTCTCCAGGAAAAACAGGGCTATCTCAAGAGACAAGGTGCAGCCTATAGGGGATTAACAGACAATACTATTTCTTCTCCCCTTGCCCTAACATCAAGTCAACAATCACCAGAGCTGTAGACTGCTCGACTTTCAGTATTGAAGCAAATCCATGCCAACATGTTGCCTATGAATAGATTTTTCTCGTCAAGGTAGGTGCATAGTCTAGTCTGAAAAGAGGAAGCAGTTTCTCTGCTTTAGTCCAGTCCTTTACCATTACAAGGGCAGTTGTAACACTGCTGATGGGTTTCATTTGATCAGATTGTGACTACAATAAATTCTGGAAAAACAAGCTAAAAACTGATGCTCCATCCCCGTGTTATTGTAAATTCAAAACAGAATACAGGAAGGGAGTACCAAGGAAGACTTTACTTAACATGTAATGCTTATGTATCTTCTGACTCTTCTTGGTCTCCGTTTCCAGTAGTAGTTAGACTGCTAAGAAACTTGAGCACAGAATTGCACAACTGTATATGTTAATATAAATACTAGTTTTTCTGAAGGGGTTTATATATAAGTGCTATCTTAATCTGTCTAAACACTACTGCTAATTTTATAGTTGTCAACAATGTGTTTTCTAGATTGTTTGAATACCAAGAAAACATTAAATCCTAATGAAAACTGAGCATGAATTCTGCTGATATACCACTGATGCCATAGATGCAAAACATACCAACACAAGAGAGACTGCACACATGTCTGTGACTATATGTTGATTGCGCATGAGAAGGTTTTGACCTTTTTTCCTTTTAGTTGGAGCCAGGACAAAGTCTTGTTTTATATTCGTGTCCCCTGAGGTAGATACTAGTTCCTGTGGATTGTAAAGCAATACCCAAGCCTGTACCTGCTTTCTGAAACAAGACTAACCTGCCAATGTGGGAGATCTTTATCCTTTCATCTGGAACCACCTCCCTTCCATTTTTCAACCAGATTCCTTTCACATTTTCATCTGAAACTTCACACTTGAAGACTGCCTGGTCACGTGCCTTCACTGTCAGGTCCGCAATGCTCTGATAAACTTCCAGCTTTTTCTCTGATATTGTGAGAAGAATCGATACACACATCAACAAATCAGAATAGATCTGTAAATAAACAGTTGGTGTGAATTTACTGAGTAGAAAAGGCTAGGGCTGAGGAAGCTGTTGGGGAAGGGTGAAATATGAAGGCAGATCCACAGCGTGCAGGGCTTTAACAGGACTGATAGCTAAGTACCTCTTATTATCAGAGTATCTGTTACATCCGTCACACAGGTCTGAGTTCTCCTTGAGGCCTTTATTATCAAACCTTATGCCCCTTATTAAGTCTCCTTTTTCCCTGGCATGAGGATTATGCTACCCCTATGCACTATCCTGGAGAAGGTTACCTTCAGCCTATTTTCATTTTTCAGCTTCTCTGGTTCTGTAGTATTACCTGTGCCTACCTTGTACAATTAGTTCAGCAACTGATACCCCACCATTGGTCTTCACAGTGTAGTGTCCACTATCCTCCTTGGTTGACTCATTAATAATTAGATACTGCTTTTTTCCATCTTTCTTGAATCGGTATTTGAATGTTTCTTCCCGTGTCAGCTCAATTCCGTCCTTTTCCCTGCAATGCCAAATAGTGTTAAGTCATTTTTCTGTGGTTGGAAGAGGAGAGTAAGAGTCAGCTCAATGTTACTAGAGATTGGAAGACACAAGATAAATCCAATCTTTGTAGCATTTCAAGTTAGCCAAAAAGAGACCATTGCACAAATGTTAGTGGAACCAGAACCAGAATGCTTCTAGCTTGACCATTAATTTTCACTAGGTATTTGACTTCTGGTTCAAGAGAGTTCACTCACAAGGAATTACTTGATGGTTACTATTTATATGCTATGGATAAACATGAAAGTATGTTAAATGCTGTAGAAGATACAGGGATGAAGACACACACGACCAGCAGGGAACGTACTATGTTAAAAGCTGCCATAAGCTAAATGAGACTTGCTGGGAAATGACTTAAAAGTCTTAACTTTCCTGATGTGAATTGTAATTGTTATTAAATTCATGGTTTGTGGGCATCAGTAAAAGAAGACAATTTTAGGATGGATTTAAATGAAGATGTATTTTGGATTTTGAAGCCCTTTCCATTCAAGGATGCCACAGTATATTTAAGACATTACTAAATTAAGCTTCACCATCCAGCCTGGGAGGAAATTTAATTATTGTAATTTCCAATCGTCATGAAGGGAAACAAGCAGAGAGGATTCATGCTGTTTAGTCAAGGTCACACAAAAATACATAAGATGTTTTAAAGATTTTCTGTTCCTAATGCTAAATAACATAAACAGGCTACAAGAAAATAACTTGGAATTTATTCAACTTACTCCTTTTGTAGCATTTTATATTTTTCATTATTATTTGAATATATTTGTATTATGTTACTTGAATACTGCTGCAGTTTGTAAATGAAAAAGTTTTTCTCTGTGATACTTACTCATGTGGAAAAAGAAATAGAAAAGATGTTATGCTTTTAATAGACTAAGAATTTTCTTTCTACCTTGTGTTATTTCCCTTATTTGTTACCAGTGACTATTCAGCTTAACAAATGAGCTTACAGGATAGCAAATTGAAATGCTACTTAGAAACTCATTAAAATCTCTAGGTAGATGTATGCAAGGAAACCTTTTGCCTCTATCAGAGTCTGCTGAAGTAAATCACAAGATCAAAACTTTAAGCAGAGACAGGAATCCTGCAACTTGTAACTTAGATGTACCTGCTGCAACTGCATTTCAAAATACCTACAGGTTACTCCCTCCACACTGTTCTTTAGAGCACAGCTTTTTGGAACTTATAGTTGGTTTAGAAAAACACTGGCCTCTCTTACAGATCACAGGACTACAACAGTAGTAAGGGAGGAAACAGAGGATGCCTGTAACAGCCACATGAAACACAGCACTTCTTAGTGTTATGCAGGATAGTGTTTCCTCTGCTTGCTAGGTGGCAAGAGTCTGAGGCCACATGCAAGATGCTCTCCTAAGGCTGATATTCTCATTCATGCAGATTAGTTGTGGAACAGGTGCTACAATGTAATGCATAAACCTTTGCTGAACTGCTGAGAATGGACTGTAGTCCAGAAGTTCAGCACACTGCTGTGGGAAAACCAGGCACATGCACTGTTCCAAAGCTGAACTTTTAAATTTATTTTTTGGTGATGTATTTTGACACATGGCTCATGAAAGATATCTGAATGTTCTATTCAGCCATTGGTAGGAAAGTGATCTCTTGAAATCTTGTCTAAATTTTGCAATGACTAGTGTCTTAAATCCCTGGGAAGGGAATAGTATATTTAACTTGTCTTTGTTCTAGTGACCAACACGTTGCATGATGCTGTGTATGAGTAGAGTGTTTGCAGGGGGGTGTACTGACAAATAGTGGAGTGATAAAACTGTAAATCTCAAAAAAGAACTCCCAGATATCATTTGGCTTAAAATAACATATTGCTGCAGTGAAAAGTGAAAAACCTCATATAAGGTAATATTACAGGCCTTCGTTTGGTAACTAGAGCAATGAAGTAGAAGAATCAGTTGCTATTAAAATTAAGTGGAGGATTTTATAGAACCACAGAAGTGTTGGTTTAAAGACCACTGTAGGTCATCTGGTCCAGCCTCACACTTGAAGCAGAACTAATGCAATAATAGGTAGGTCAGCCTTGGTTTACTCTATCCAAGTCTTGAACATCTGCAAGATCAAATATCTGTTCTCAACTTTGCCCCTCAATGCCTCTTTTCTTTGTCTGGAAGTGCTTTCCTATTTCCTGTTTTCGAATGCAAGGATAAATTGGTTAATGTCTTCTGAGATATCACTGATGTAGGTACTATGTGATAATGGGGACCCACAGATTTATTGGTATTATTACATTACCATAGTTTGTTTTCATTTGGAGCTCATAAGATGATACATCCAGCATTCAGAGATGGAAAAATCAGGTCAAAACTATGTATTTTATTACATCTTTTTCTTCATGAATTATATTATTTCCAGGACCATCTGAAGCTTAGAAATAACTATTCCATGGTACTGCATAATAATAACGTGAGGCCTTTCCGGGTGATCAAGAGAACATTCTGTCCTGATTGCTATGAAGAGACCCACACAATGAATTCTCCAAGCCCTAGCCTGATGGTCATGCCTGAGAGGCTGTAAGCCTTACTTCTGTCTTGTGCAAGTCACATAATTGCTTTTGTTCATGTGCTTGTGATTTCATAGCCCAGGTTTAAAGGGTGCAAGACCTATAACAGGTGCCCTGAGTTAGTGCCTGTTACTTGGCTTGAACTGTTGAGCATTTCCCTAATGAGCCATGAAACTGGAACTCTTTCTCCATACTGGAGACTGGACACTTTTCTCCATTGTCCAAAATGCTCCCTTTGTAGCCAAAGAGCATTGACTGAGTCTCACATAATACAACCAGTAAAATACAGTGTGAATGTCTAACTGCTCAGGTTTTTTGTTGCTATAATTTGAAGAGTTTCTCTGACCACTTGCTGCATTTCAGACTGAGACAGCTGCTGGTTTGCCCTTGTCACACCAAATGCCCATCCCACAGATACCAGCTCTGCAAGATGTATGGGAGTTGTTCAAAGGCATAGGATCAAAGCGTGGCAGCTGCACTGTGCTCTGAGAGGGACAGATCTGTTGTCCCCGTCTCTTGTGACCAGGCATCTGTAAGCAGTTCCTGAAAAATAGCATGTGTGTTCTTGTGCGTGTGGCTTTAATAGTGTAATGCACACGCTGTACTAGCTCTTGGGCTCTATTTAAATTCTTAGTTCCTTCCTTCGGGAGAGCAGATGAGTGGTTGGCACTTTCCAGGAATGCAATGGGCATTGTGGGAACAGTTGATAACCATGTGCCTGAAGCTGTTAACAAGCACAAGAGAATTTCATCTGGTAGAGAAATGAAGTGAGAACAGTGTGCGTAAGACCTGGTATGTGAGCACTGCCTGCTGTGCCTGCTCAAGCAGTGTGAGCCTTCCAGCTTCCGCTCAGCTGGATGCCAACAAAATGGACTCTAAGGTCTAAATGTTTGTCATCTTAATCCTGCTCACTGCGTATGCATCATGACAAGCTTTGCAGGATCACCACAACGGATACGTTAAAATAAGTCAATGACCTTCCCTCTCTGCCTCAAGAGACACTAACTTTTTACCTAAGAAAAAATACTTTAAAAAAACCCCCTCACTGCAATTGAGAAGACCAGAAGATTTCATAAAGCATAGCAAACTCATCACAATACAGATCTGATTAGTCTGGGCAGTAGTTAGACATTACTGTCAAATGTTTAGAAAATTTTAGAGCTAATAGCTTGGTACAGTCAGTAGCATCCTGTAAACACTGAACAAGAAATTCTAGAGACATGATATAATATCTATATTTAATTTGTTTTCTGCCATGTTCTGGCCTCTCAGTTCCTCTTCAATGTTTGACATACAGGAGGAAGATCAATCTTTTCCTGAAAACAATTATGTAGGATGCCTTCTTCCTTTTTATTCCACATCTCTTGTCCACAAACACTGGTCCTAGAATGTCCCATGGAAGGATATGGTTTGATGGTTTGGTTTTTTTTTTTTTCCTTTTTCTACTCCCTTACCATTTCACAGTAGCTCCTTCCTCAGACACTTCACACTCAAACTCCACTCTCTCTCCAACCATCACCATCTGGTCCTCCAGTGGGTGAGTGATCAGGATTGGAGGTTCTGGAAATGAAGAGACTTTTATTAAAATGATACCCTGAAAGACTGAAGACCAGAGGCAGATTTCACCGCTTTGCACTCCCACAGGAAGAACCCCTGGCCAAATACATGGTGATGGTCTCTGTGTTGGAACTTAATGTGATCCTGTGTAGTAAATTTTATCAATGTTATCAAATGACCTTTTGGTTTTTGCTTCATGAGACAGAATACAAACACAAGATTAATCAGTTTTCATATATATTCTGAAATTCTAAACTGGAGGCATTAGTTTTCTGTACTACTTGATCTGCTTGTAGAGCTCGAGGCATGTGTTTATCTTGAGCAGAATCAAATTTTTAAAGTAAGTTTCTGGCCCTATTGTTGGGAAGATGTTAATCACTTTCCAAATGAGAATTGGTGGTAGTTATTACTGTGCTGTTTTCCTGTGCTTTCTTAATTGCAGCTGCAGGGAAAGTTTTCCTTCATTTAACTGTAAGAAAATTACCTACTTCAATAGATGTCAGAATTTGTTCATATGTTTGAGAATTTCCTTTCCTACAAAATTAACTACTCTGAGAATAGAGAAGGTGACAGTAATTCAACGCTAAATGTCAGGGGACATCTCTTTCTTTTTGCTACCATTGCTCACCTTTTACAAATAATTCTGTGAAGCTCTTCTCCTCCCCTACCACACATTCATATGCTGCATCATCAGCCAGAGAGCAGTGGTTTATGGTCAGTATTCTCTTATTCCCAACAGCCTCAAAAATATATCTGAAAAGAGAATCTAAATGTAATTATCAGAGAGTAACTCTTTTGGACCCAGTCACTGTCTTCCCCTGCCTGGCAGAGAAAAAGGTTCCTACTTTTTTTCTGACATCAGTAGCAAGGTTTGTTAAGACTCAAGCCCTATATCCCTGTCTCAGTGACAGCAGTAGTGTTTGAAAAACTAGCATAGGAAATTATGGAGAAACCTTCATACAAGTGTGAGACGTCATACATACAAACTCCTGTGAATGGTGTTGGATGCTTTTCTAACATCTGGCCATATAACAAATCTGACTAACATTAAAAATGCCTTGTCATGGCTTCAGCACAAAATCACTGGAAATCGGTTTTACAAACAAGCTACACTGAAGTATATCCCACATCACAAGAGAGTAATTTTGAACCCTGGATATACACATAAGGATCAGAATATAATCTGAGGACTTACTTGCTAAGTAGGTAGATGTAAGCATCCAGTTCCACGTGCAGATAGATAGAGTGGAGGGAAGAAAAAGAAACAGTCATGAGAACAGCAAACTGACCCTGAGCCAAAGCACTATGTAGATTCTTTCTCAGCTCCTATTTCTCCCTATTTTATTCCTTCCTTTCTAAGAAAGCTTTTCCAACTTTGTTCAAGCTACAGCCCGTTCCTCTTTGGAGTTCCCATATTGCTAGTTTACCTGCCGCTCACTTGGATCTCCTGTCCGTTCTTCAGCCATTTCACATCAGCATCTGGATTGGCAACTTCGACCATTAATTTAATCTTTTGCCCTTTGTCCACTTGGTAAGCTGGATCCAGTTTCTTGAGGAATGCTATGATGAAGAATGATTTATAAAAGAATATCTTAATCATTTTTATACTTAACTTTTTTTTTACATTCTCTGTCAGGAAAATAAATCTTTATTTCCTTTCCTGTTGTTTACTGTCATCTTAAACCTTCTCCACTTCCTGCATCCCTGTTTGCATTTTTACAATTTCTGTGTATTCTTCATATAGTGTTCTGTTTTCTGTTATTCCTTAACATAGGATGAAAAGCATGTGATATAAACTAAAATAAGCAAAGTAGAATATTCTAAATCAGATGTGAATGTGCACTTCAACACATCCTAGAGTTATGGCTACATCTGCCCATGTAGGAAAATGATACTGATCTTCTCAGTGCTAATGAATGGCAGCTTGCCTTCTCTGTTTCAGACTTTTAAAACAAATTAGTTAAAATTAGGTAATTAATACTTCACAAGACTAGAAAAGGCTCAAGAATTCCAAATGTATCATCCCAATGGAAATTAAATTCTTTAAATATATCACTGATGCCTGACATACTGACCAGTTTTGGGGGTGGGAGGAGTGACAGGTGTTTTTTTATGTTCAGAGAAAGATAAGGGGCAGAGCAGAAGAAATAAGTAAAATGAGCAAGTTCAGAATATCCAGAGTTTCAGAGCAAGGTAGCTCAGAGCTTTGGGCATAGCTTTAATCTTTGCTAACCAGCATTTCACATGTGAAGACTGTGTAACAATTGGAATAGGACACTTCTATTTGTTATCCTCTTGTATCTGGCTGTTGTCCAGCTGATGTTAATATTTGAAGAACTCCCAAAGTAGATATGGACACATATATTTGGAATAAATACGGCTTGCCAACCTGTACTTTTTTTCTCTTCCTTCTTTATGCGTTTGAGGCGTTTCAGCATCCCACGCAAATCTGTGATGCCATACTGAAAAGCAATTTTCTCATATTCGGAAGGAGGAGCTTTCCTCAGGATTTCCCAGACATCAACATCAGATTGTGATTCAGATTTTGCTTCACCTCTGCAGAAAGGGATTAGAGTATCTGAATGCCACCATTGAGAGGATTTAAAAACAGCCATAGGCTTGGCAAGCTACATATTGGCTTGATGAAGCCATTTCTTAATAAAGAATTTAGCAGTCTAACTTTTTCTATATTGTTACCTAAAACAATGAAATAAAACTGGTGACTAGTTTTACTTCTATTTATATATACAGTGATTAAAATCCAATCACTGTCCTGAAGGGTTTCCTTTCTAATAGCCAAAGCAAATAAATATTAACTTCCCTTTAACGATGGGTAATGGAAACACAAGGAGACTTATTTTCCAGTGATGGTCATACACAAAACATGTGGCAGAGCAAGGAACTGAACTGAACTGATATCCTGAGAACGCCTTAGAAACAAGGCAGTTGGTTTATGTTAATAAGGAACAAGTGCTTTTCTACTCAGGACATTTGGGACTACTTATTTTATAGTTTAACCAAAGAACTAGTGATTATGGAAGAATTAATGTTTGGTTTAGCAAAACCGAGAGAAAATTTGATTGTTTGGCTTTGGGAAAGGCATTCATTTTCTGTCATCGTATTTTGTATTTAAAAGATCATAAATAGAAAAGGAAATTGCTGTAAACTTACCGATTTACTGAGCGCAAGAAGCTGCTGTACTCCAGAATGACGCAGAGAACCGTTTGGAAAAACACGCAGCATCCCAATGGGCAAGAAAGAGGGCATCATGTGTTAATACAAAAGACCCATGAATGTCATCTTCACCTTTAGCAGAACAAGCCTGTGCTTCAGTAGCAGGGAGATGAAGGAGCTCATGCAAAAGCTCTGAAATAGGCTTAAGAAAAATGCTGTTCCCTATTGAAACCAAATTCACTCCCATACTTCATACAGTTCCACTCTGCAATTTGTATTTTAAGTGTAAGCGCTTCTGCTTATTCCTAATTATGGCTGATCACCTTACAGGGAAACAAATAGCTCTACTTTGCCCTGTTGTCATGGAGTTGTTGCCTGTCATAGTTTGCATTTTGGTAAACAAAGGATGAAAGAAGTAACATTTTCTGAAAAATTTCTTTAGGAAAAGGAACTTCCTGTGGCTGTTGTTTCTGATATCACCAGGACCAAGCAGATTCCAGTGCAGCAGAACACACCCTTGTAATGAAGCCATGTTCAGTGGTAAGGCCCAACAAGAAGACAAGTTATGCAGCAGATAATGCAGAGAAAATTGGAGGATTATTGGGCATACTTCCATTTTTTTCAGGAAAAGAACAGTCCCATTAGTCTATGAGAAATATTACTACTTAAAAAAGGATGACTGTAGTCAGTCTAGAGAGCAGATATAACCAAACATTTCTGGTACTCCTTTTATTGCCCAAAAAAGGCTTGCTTGTAATGAGAGCGCTATGTTTACTAAAGTACTGCTGTCCAGGCTTGGGATTTCCAGCACCCTTGTAGCTCTTGAACAGAAAGGAAGCAAGAGAAGAGGATTTCAGCTCTGTGAGTTTGAGCTAAAATATAGCATGCAATATCTTGTATCTTTGGAGTGGTTTAGCACTCACTAAGCACTAAGCCCTCACTAGCACTCATTGAATTGATAGGTGTATCTGAAATTTGGACTCTTTGCGATAAGTGCAGCTTACTGGGCATTTGCTTTGTTATAACAGTGCATCAACATGACCCACAAATTTAATCAAGAGTCCTCTTCTCTATATATCTATCATTTAGTCTGGGACAGCTATGAATGGTTTGTAGTTTTGCCTAGCAGAAGGCAGGACAATTGAGCTGATTTGCCAAATAGACCAAGATTTTTTTAACATAAGCAGTTGTTGGGCTAGTTGCCCTGATCATATCAATGAGCAAATTTAAAATATTTCTAAATACGTGTAAATAGGAATAGATATATAAGTACATAAAACTAGGACTATATAATATTTCTAATATGTGCTGAGTTCTTTGTATGAGTACAATTAATGTTCTGTGGAGCAAACTATCTCAAAAGGAAATATAAAATCATAGGAAATAAGAAAGATTCAAATGTTATTATTTCCCCTTTACCTGAAAATTTGCAGGTAGGATTATTCATGGAGTTTTCAAAAATATTTTGTTTGAGTTATTTTTAAATACATCATGAGAAAAATCTTCCAATTTGGAAGCAATTCCACAGTCTAGTACATCTCACTATTGAGAAGACTTCCTTAATTTTTGCTTTAGCTTTTCCATTACTCAGTGTCATCCCACTGTTATATCTGGCAATACTGTTTTGGTGTATGCAAGCTAAAATACAAGAAATTTGATCATAAGCAAGTGTATAGTCTCTTGCTTGGAAATACTAATATTTTCTAATTACAGGGAAAGGCTTGTAAGTTGCTTGTAAAATGGTACTAAAAGGTAAAGGCTGTAATTTGTATAGTGTTTAATTGAGTTCTGAAAAAGAAAAGAAAAAAATGTCTTTGCCTCTGAGCAAAGGTTTCCCCATCCCAGTACTCCTTTTCACCATTTTGTATTTGTTAAAACATTCTCTTTGATCTCACAAAGACACAGAGTTTCCACAGTTAGGCTGTACTCTTCCACTGCCAACAGGAACTAAGCAGTGTACCAGAAGTAATAGAGCACTTGGACTCCTGAAGTTTCTCCCATCCTTACGTTGCTCTCCCTGATGTTGGGTACCCTTATTCAGAGTGATCACCTCATAGGTTAATTATGCACTTGGGGGAATTAAGATGCAGCTTAGTGAACCTGCTGTAAATGGAATATGCAGCTGATATGTTTTAAACATATGTGGAGGGCTTAAAAATAGTTTTGTACATCCCAGAGATGGTTCCTTCCTATCCCATTACTGTCAACTGATTGGACCCTGTCAGCTGTCACCTCCTTCAAGGTCTCTGCTCACTATCCCATTTAATAGTTCTGTGACAGCTGTTCCCTTCCTCTTCCCAATGACCTCTCCTTGGCCCATGACATCTGTATGTCAACACCAGTTAATTAAATTACAGCGATAGGAGATATAGTATTAAATGAAGCTCTCTTTATTATAGTGGGAATGTTCATTACCTCTGGATTGAGGGGCACTTGTAAATTAGGTGGGACAAAGCAGAAGTGGTAGAAGAATGACCTTCAATTCTATTTGAATCTGCATAGCTCTTGAGAGCTCCCCAGCATGAGGTCCCCTTTTCTGTTCTATTTTAATGAAGAATACTTCCATTCCATGATGAGTTTTTATGCCTATCAGTTCTCCTTAATATAGGAGCAGTCTTCAGCCTGTGGTGTGCAAAACCTGAAGGATCCACAAATTTCTTCTAAGGTGGCTGTGAAAAACAACTAGGAGCAGTGAATTTATCAGTATGCTTAAATTCACTAAACAGAGATTTGTAAGTCAGGAAAGGTCAAAAACACTGATAAAATGCAGTGAAGTTTATAAGCTTCTTTTGATGAATTATATTTCTAGTCTAACAATTAATGAATAGTTAAATCCACAAATTGAACATTTCTGGAGGTACTGGAGATTTTTACTACTTTTTAGAGTTCTATCACTGCTCAAAACTAATGATGAAAGCAGAAGGGAAAGGCACTAGGAGAGGGGCTCATAGTACTTAGCACTTCATTCCAGCTGGAGGCACTGTATGAAATTATGCAAATTATGAAAAAATTTTCATGTTGGCCTCCATTTATTTGAAATTTTTAAAAAGACGTCAACAATTCTTTTTTGCCTTACATTTTCTATGGAAATTAGAATGTGTGTACAACTGCTCTATTTCAGCTCTCAAACCTGTACAGTTTTGATTACTGCCATTATTCAGAAAGCATTTTTTCCCTACTTTAGAATTACAAAAAAATTCTAATGCACTTTTTGTTTCAGACTTCTCTGGGGCTCATAATGAAACAAGAAACGTTGATATCAATGATGTCAGCTATAGAAAGTTTGATAAGTGTACTTTCTGTCTCATCTAGCTGGCCCCCTTGAGAGTTCTGGTTGTAGTGTTACTGCAAAGCCAGAATTCACTTCTAGTTGGACACATTGCATATTGCATAATACAGGGCTTTGTATACCTGTGTGACCTTGTGTGCCCCACTGAAATTTGGGTGAGTTAACCTGAGTGAAACGTGAGGCTATTGTGGCTTTATTGCCTTCCGTAACCAAGCTACTTCAGATGTCTACATGATCCTGTACTCTTTGCGAAGCTAAAACACTTTTTATAGATAGTGATACCAATACCTGAGCAGAGACTCAACACAGATTCACAACAACAGTCACCCATGTAGTTGATTGATTGTGAAAACTTAAACTTTAAGTTTAGATTTGACAAACGTGAGCCTACTGACAAGTGTTTATAGCTGGAAAGACAGAGTGAGCGGCCAGGGGCAGTGAACAGAAAGAAGCATGCTTGGAGTAACGGAACGGTAATGAGCAATAGAAACTTTACTTGGAAGAAAAAGAAATGTTTTGTAACAGAGAAACCTGTACATTTATAGAATAAGTGACTTCAGCAATACATTCACTTAACATGTTTAAGGATGGATGGAACAAAACTTCAGCGCATATTTGATAGGCACCAGCAGGCATATTATGCAAATGATTTTTCTGATTCTGATTTCTATGATAATAGGAATTTAAAGCAGCAGGTTATTGAGAAAATCTGGAAATTCAAGGACACTTTAAAACTGCTTATAAAAGAAAGTGATAGTGAAAACCAAAGAACATTCAGACAAATAATACATTGATTTGTATTGAATGGTCCACCCTTAACTTCTACCAATTGTTTAGAAGCATTTCTGTCTCATTAATTGGTGGCTGATAATTTTCTTTCATACTATCTAATCTTTGTCACACTCTACACATAAGAAAGATAAAGATGCATGCATTATTTCAAACCAAATGGTTCTTATGTTATCTGGCCCATGCATTTATAATAAAATGAAATAGAAATCTTACTCTCTGTTGGCAACAGTGGAATCCAAAACACGCAGATCGAGATGGTGGTAAAAAGAGAAAAACATAAGTAGACAGATTATGAAAACAGATGTGGCAAGGAAGGATGAGAATGGGAGAGGAAATTCCACAAAAAAAAAAAGAAAATAAAAGCAAGAAATAAGAATTAGAATCGGAAGAGTAAAATATATTTATATAATATTTATACAACATAGAATGTCTTTATAAATATATATGATAAACAGCTATATAATATACAGTTGTATAATGTAATAGTAACATTTAAATATCTAATAAAAAGGCTTGTCCTCCCAACTCTCTGATGCAAAGTATTGTGAAAACTCAGAAAATTCTTAATAAGGCAGCATTATAGACCTGTATTGTAAATTGTTGTTGTGTTTGGGGTTTTTTTAATGAAAAGTGTAAGTGAAGCATGTAATTACCCTAGTCCCAGCCTTTTCTGTCTTGGGAAAGATCGATCTTTTGCTGTTTTCTTTTTTTTTTTCTTTTCTTTTTTTTCCCCTCCAGTATAAACCTAGCAGAAGTGCAGCAAATGCTGAGTATTTGGGGAGGGTGCCATAATTACCTGTCATCCTTTGTCCACTTAGAGCTGCATTAGGAAAACTACAAGGATTCGGAATTTATGAAACTTTCCCTTATTCTAGTTTTAGTGTTTTCAGAGTTGCTGGTTACTTTATTTCTCTAAGTCTATGGATTTTTACTCACCTCTTTTTCAGTAGGGCACTAAAATTAAACTCTCCGCCTTCTTCATGTCCATCAGTACTGTACAGTAACAGAAAACCATAATTAGTTTCAGAAGGAAATGGGAATAGTTTGTGAGACTGTATCATTATGTAGATGATACATTTTCGGAGGGGAGTAGTAGATGGGTTTAGAATGACTTAGAATGTGCGCTGGCATGGAAGGTGACTTAATTAGGCTCTTTGTCCATATTGCTCTTCATATAGGTTTAAGAAATATATTTAATGAACTTGTATTTTATCTGTACTGATTATGGATAAAGCTGTACAGGGTATTAATTTGATGGTCATATTGATCTGGAATGTATTCATTATCATAAAGATGTTGCAGAAGCTTTCCTTTAGAATCATTAGTGCTTTTGGAAAGCTGTAGTTTCGGGAATGTGGATATTGTTTACAGTGTGGGGCAGTATTTAACCAACCTTTTTGGGGCTTCTTACAATCTTGGGACTTCTAATCACATTTTTTTTCTAGTATTATCCCAGCTGTGATTGTTTCTAAAAGGCTCTTTGTGATTCCAGAATTCATTATAGTGAAAAAAGTGTCACATCATTGGTGCTTGGGACAGTTAAAGGAGGAATTTTGTGATCTGACTTTGATTCTGAGATGAGGTTCAATATGCAGTTGTTCAACAAGCATCACGGCAAGCAATGTTGTGATGAATTGATTCGTGAGAACAAGAAGCAACAAGCAGGAGTTTTTTGATGTGTAATTCTGCCTGTTACATATGGTGAACTCAGATGGCATGCACAATGTTATTTTTGGTGTTTCGAATCAAATGTGTTTTAGCTGTGCTTCTGAATATTTGAAGTACAGATCTACTCTGAAAACTTAGCATAAAGTCACTAAAGTCACTTCTTTGGGTTTAATTCCTAAAAAATAACTTCAGGGATTTGTTTTAAAAGTATTGGGGGTTACACTGGATTTCATGACTATTGATTATTCAACTTAGCAAAAAAAGGGTCTTTTTTTGCATTCAGACAGAGTTAAGAAAGTAAAAATGGATTTTCTTCATCTCAGTCAGTCTCCCATCATCAATGTTCAGCTGCTCCTTGACACTTCTGTTGTCTTGAGTATTACAATCTGGTGATGCCATCTCACAGCATTCAGATTCTTCCAGCAGCAATACCTTATATTTAATTATTGGTTTATACACAGAAATTATTCTTTTCAGTTGTACTGGTGGTAGTGGTAGCCCATAATGCTGTCTCTGTCAATATACAGTGCTAGTTGCTTCAGAGAAAATCAGTCTGTCTGTAGAAGTGTAAACCAGAATGTCAGGAAAAAATATTGCGGGAACAAATATTGCAAAAAGTAAGAAGGCAGCCTCAACAGATAAATGATGGGCATTTTAACAGTACTGTTAATAAAATGGAAGAGAAACGAGTGCCAAACTTCTTGTGCTGCTTGGCAATGCCAGGTTAGTGAGAATAAGTAACAATTTTGAATCAGTGTAATTTTGAATATGTTGTGAGAAGAGATTTTTTTATTAAGAAAGTACCAGTTTTACTTCTGTGATTACTCTCAAGATAGTACAGTACTGGAAAGGATAATTTTCTGGGTATAATGCTCAAACAGAAAAGTGTATTTTTGGCCACTTTGTTCCCTACTTTCAGAAGATTTTCAATGTTTGCAGGCATAAAATGTACATAAAAATCACTAGCATAATCCCAAATTTGAAAAGGGCCTCTTGTGGTCAAATATTCAGGAAATCAGAATCTACAGCTGGGAGCATAACTAGTCACCTTATTGCTTCCCAGGTGGTAGTTAAATCAGATTTTCAGGAAAGCCCAGCAATCAATGTTTAGCTTTTCTGAAGAATAAGACCCTAATAATTGCTTTAACATGCATAGAGTTAAGTCTAATCTTAGAGTTCCTCTTTTCATTATGGTAGAAGACATTGGGACCAAAAGGGATAGGGTGGGAAATTCAATGATGCTAGGATAAAGAGTGTGCCAGGAAACAACAGATTTTCATATGCATGTGTATTGGTGCATTTCTGTGAGCTGTGGCAATTTTAGTCAGGATGTGCTCAGTAGAGAGGAAAACATGTAAACAGAGGGGGCAGACATGCATATAATTTGAAGTTACTTTTTTCCTTCTAACAATGGTGAGAAGATGCCACTTTCCAAACACATGCATTTTCTGTAGATGAATCTGCCTCTCACTGAGCTATCAAACTACTCTTTTCATTATTTATACTCAACTTACATTACTACTTACTTGTATGTATTTATCTCATATAAATACTACATGCTATAAACAATTATTTATTTGGAATTTAAGCTGCAGCTAGTTCTGTGTTGTTTTTTTGTTTTTTCTTTTTTTCTTTTCCTAAACAGAGAGAGGCAGTTCATTGTTAGACTTGAATTTGTCTGCTGACACAGACAGTGGCTACCTGAGAAAGGCTGAAGTCATCCGTCTCCCCCCTCCTGCCAGGCTCCTGAGTGAGGGTATCAAAGACAAAGCTTCAGGTTTAAAGAGTTCTGTTCAAAATTTGGCTCCATTCTTACAGAAGAAACTGAAAATCTGAACGGCCCGAAGCTGCTCACACTGCACTCACTCTGAACTGATTCTAAATTCTTTTAATTGTGCTAGCAAGAAGAGAAACTCTTGAAGCCTAATTTCTCTGCAGTGAAATAACACAATGCAGCTATGCACTGAGTGTCCTCTATTTAACAGGCATCACCGCGAGGCTGGTCAGCTACCTATAGATGGAATTGACTGTAGATAAATTCTGCAAGCCTTTTTTAGTTCTTTGTGATAGAATGTTTAAAAAAACTCATCTAAAAATAGCACTTACAGGGAAGAACTCTAGGAGTTGCCACAGATTGTTTGTGTCCTATGTTAGAAAAATAGATGTCTATTGGAATATTCTTGGTCTAGTAACTTTGCAAAAATGTATAAAAACTAGAACAGAAACTGAATTACACAAAGGGAGAAGAAATACTCAACAGTGAAAAACCACGTTGTTAATGTCTAAATAAAAAAAAAAAACAAACCAATTTTGCAAATTTTACTAATAGAAGGGAACATTATTCCATTAAGTCATCTGTCAATTCAAGCAGTATTACAGATGTGGGGAGCATAGCCTTTTTGACACCAGTGCAATACCTTGCAGTCTTTAATATCTAAGACCTACATATATCTGAGTTTTTCCACAGACACTTCTAGTATCATTGTCTTCATTCAATTAATACAATTATAGAAAATGAAAACAAATACAATCAAAATGCTTGTATTAATATTATCAGTGATATGCTGCTTACAGAGCTCACATCAAACTCCACTTCTCTGTTTAGCAAATGTTTGTATTAAGGTACATGTAGTTCCTCAAGCCAGACCAAATCAAGACTAGGCACTACACAGAATCTTTTCCTTCTCTGTTGGTCTATGTCTGAAGTGCTCTTTGCAGGTGTGGAAAAAAGTGCTGAAGTTCTTGGTAGAATTATACACATTATCAATTGCATGATTGAAGCAAGCATGATTGTTATGGTAGTACAAAGTCTAAACTGTCTTAGATGATTTCTGGGAGTTGTATAGTATTTTAATAGTAGAAATATTTTCTTAATAGAAATATTTTCTTAGTAGACATCCCTATCTTTGTGCTTGTTTGTACAACAGCTTTTCTTTTAGTTAGTTTTGTCTAGGAAAGTAATGAATTCCACATGGAAGTATAATCTGATCTACGTAAGTTTCTACTGTACATACTCACGTGCGTCGGAAAGCAGCGCGAATATCCAAGTCTCCAGTTATTGGTGCTTCTGATGTGACAAAAAGTGACAAACAACAATGGGAGAGCAAGTCAAAATAATGCAAAAATACAGTGCTATTTCTAAAGCTTTTCCTTTGCAGACTTTTTTTTCTAAAGTTCTTACATTGTAAATTATGATCAATTACATATTGAAAGATTGAAGCATCGTCTTTAAACATGTAGCCGTCACTAATTAGCTTTCAATATCCAGTGTTTTGTGTATAACTTAATTCTGTCTCATGCTCCATAATAACCTGCAGCATGACGAACCATCTTATCTCTTGTTTGTCAGTTCTCCTGCTGGTAAATTTTAGTTTCAATACTGGCTTCACGGGGTATGTAAATCATAATGAGAAAACCACTGGATATCAACTGAATATTATTGCTAATAACAAATTGTAATCCATCCTCTGAAAGTAAAGGTAAATTCCTGGAAATATGTAGAGATGTACAGAAACTCCACTGAAGACGTTGCATAGAGAGAACTTTATTACTCTGTTCTAAGCTTCTGTTGGTACAAATAGGTGTACTGCTACTACTGGGAGAAAAACTGTTCTCCGTCACAGCTCCTAAGTCTCATGAGTCCTACAGCCAACTAGCGAAACTTCAAAAATGAACACTGCTGATTGAGTAACTTCAGAATACCTTTGTCTTTGCATATTAGGCCCATTGGTTGCTGGATGCAAATGAACGTTGCAGTCCCTTCAACAGAACCACTGAAACAGGAAATGGTCCAAACGTTCAACTCTTTCAGGTGGCCCATGCTTATATTGTTTTACCTAAACTCTTCCACACTAGAGGGAAATTTATGTTAAAATGGACTTCTTTTTTCAATTGCTGATAAGCTTTTCAGTATAGCAGTTGTGAGGGTGGTGCCATGTATTATGTAAAACGAGTCAACTAATCTTAAAGCAGTTTTATATCACAAGGTGCTTCTGCATGACTTGAATTTATCAGGAAGAAAGGAATTGATAATAATGTCACATGTCTAAATCTTTCCATTTCCCCCTTTTTTTTTTCTTTTCAAGTATCCATTTTTAGTACTGAACTTTTGCCAAAGTAAGAATGGACCTCTCTTTTATTCTAGTGGAATTATATATCATGAAAGAATGGATCTGAAATCAGAATAAAGCCAGAGAAAAGTTGGGCTGATTTGCATCTTTCTGTGTGCTTTAAGAGCATCACAGTTCTGACTTGAGTGACATCCAAGTGTTACTTCTAATGCTCTGTATCTCTGCCAAACCATCCCAGTCCTCATCTGTGGGCCTCTGGAAGTGTACCTGTAGCTCTTCAGCTCTATACTTCAGGTCTATGCTTGTCTAGTAGCCACTATGTACCAGAAAGAATTGTTGGTGGGCATACAGGAAGAAAAAAATTAAAATAAAAGGAAGAAACAAGATGGCAGGAATTCATCTTACCATTGACTGTCAGGTTGAAATTAGAACTGTCAAACTTGTCCTTGGTAGACACCTCACATCTATACCCTCCTGCAAAAGTCATGTTTGCTTCTATGATTTCCATTTCAAAGGTATACACCTAGAACAGACACCAATGATACAAGTCGTAAGTTAGAAAATGGTGAAAGAGAGAGAGAGAGAACACAGATGTTAAGGCACAGAGAGAAATAGACAAGGGATGAAATATGCCTCTGTGTCCTTTCAGAATTAAGAACCTTTTGAGCGTGTAACTCATTACTGTCATAAAAATTACATATACCACCCCAATTCAGTAGGAACAGCTAAAGAGTATTATCAGTACAGGTCTTCCCAAGGATACAGTGTTATATTAGCAAACTATGCTGGTGTGCTGGTGTACTGGTGTGTGCAGTCATCACATACACTAATTGCATGTACATTGGAAACAGGAATAGAGCTTTCATTTTAAACAAATACAGCCTCTACCCAGAATGTATACAGTACATTTAAAAATTCAGCAAAAGGAGTGGCTAATGTGAGCAAGTCTGTTCTGTTCCATCCAGGAGAGGGTAGTAGTGTTTCATATACCACACAGGATGAGAAGACATGGTACAGACTCTCTTGTATTCCTGTTTGTGTATCTTTGAACACATTTGTGGTAAAAATGGATCTTACTCAGCTATTTAAAGTAGTCTAGACAATGCAAGAGAACAATAAATTCCAACACTAATAGCTGAATGCTCGATCTATTAAAACCAAGATAGACCATACTTACGTATCTATTTGATTTATTGTTTTCTCTTAAATATAACAAGTATCTATTACTTGAGAGGAAGGTGGAGGGAATTCTGCAGTAGATAGTGCAAAACTGCTCCCCTAGTCCTCCAGACATTTTCTTATTTCATCATAGATAAGGTATGCAAGAGTCTGTATGTAGTGTTTGTCTCGTATCTGCATCGTCAAAACATAGACTTCTATGCATAAGCATAGTATTGTGTGTAGCTTTGGGTACCTTAATATCAAAATATTCCTGTATTATCTTATATTTTCCCCAGATTAAAGATTAGTATCTACAAGACAGAGAACCTTATTCTGCCAATTGTACCTTGTTATTTCGATCATAATTGTCATGTAGCTGGAGATGTTTCCCCACTTTGCTTCCCAGGTCCATCCACTTTCCTTTGAACCATTTCACTGATGGTTTCTTCAGCAGGCTCTCACCTGCCACTTTGGCAGTGAACGTAATGTTTCCACCTTGTAAGGGAAGTAGGTTAAAATAAGATTATGAATCGTGTTTAACTTATCTATTATATCACTGCTGTCATCCTGTACATGGAGAGCTAAATAGTCAAGCAACAGCTACAGTTTACAAACATCACTTAACTCACATTTTGTACTCACCAACAGTAACTTCTCCATCCTGGGGTCGTGTCACAAAGAGCCCAATAGGGTCCAGAGGCTCTTCTGGTTGAGTCTCAGCAGATGCAACTGAAATAAACATCAGAATTACTAGCTGGAACTTCTGCATCAGCTTCTGTTACAGCTTATATAGTGGATTTGTTAAGTCATTTCAAAATATCTCAATATGTTTCTTCTGTCTGTGAGATTCCTTATTCTTTATCGTCTGTCATTCATCACTAGTGGTCTGCTTTCAGCTACTGGCTCTACCTCACTGACTCTAAGGATTCCCTGTTCCTGTTCTTCCCTTCTGTTAATGACCCAGACTTGATAACAGTGTTAGTTCTCTATTACCTTCTGTGTTTTGGCTGCTTTCTACTGGTGGAGCAGGGGACTCTGAGGCAGCTGGGGCTGGAGCAGCTTCAGCAGGAGTGACTGTCTCACTCTTTTCTGGAAACGAATATAAGCCAAGATTAGAGAAAGTCACGTTTCTACTTCCTTTCTGAAGAAATTTTGCAAAAGAACATATTTTAATATATGTTAGGAAATGCAGAGAAATTAGCTGTGGTTTTCTAGAACAACTTAGAGGATGTGCTGGAAGGAGAAGGGGCCTACTGAAGCTGGGTCATGAGGCTTGCTCTTTTGCTGAGCTTGGAAAGAACTGGTGCCTGCATTTTTAAATTCTGTAGTCTTGATGTGTAGAAACTTGTCAGCTGATGAATAACACTATTATTTGATGTTAACTTCAGCAGTCTAAATAGAAAAGGTAATGAAAAGTGATGCAATTATTATTTCTGTAAACAATTTGCTTATTCACGAGATTTTGTTTAACTCTGCTGTTGGAATGTAATGTTCCAAATACTGTTGCTGTGTGCGGCTTGGGAGAAGCTCCAGACACTGCTAGTAATCAATATGGAGAAAGTATTTAAAAAATCTGTCTATCATTTCTTCCTCTGACTCATGGAAGTTTATGGCCTCTCAATTAAACTATGACCTCGCAGACAAATTCAGGCAAATGCATTTGGCACAATGGAGAAGATGATAGAAATGCATGAAAAGGGAGTAGGAGTGAGCAACTGGGGCAGATGGAGGGAGGTAGAATGTCTTGAAACAGATCAGTTGCAGCAAGATTATTTTTTTTTCCATAGGTAGCAGAGCCACTTCCAAAGGGCCTTGCTGACCTCTCACACAAGTCCCACATGCAGTTTCCCAGCCATTTGCAATGTTTTTTCCACCAGGGATTTCTGGCCCTGTTGTGCCATGTGTTGACTAATTTGAGTGGCTCCTCTGTCACAAAGAGAGGTGGCTGTGTCTGGGCAGGTTAGGGGGCAGTTTCCATTTTTTTGATAATGAAGAGCTGAAATTATTATTGTTTGTGAAAATAATAATGGGTAATCCAGTTACTCTTTAACAATCTAATCTTAGTAAGGTCTGAAAAACAAGACGGTATCTGTGAACATATGAACATGAGTCAACCCCGGTCTCTCAGAAAATGTATGCCTTTTACCCTAAATTGTATTTGTGTCTTGAAAGAAAACAGTGTGATTTTAAATTGGTATTATTTTAATACTTAACTATCAAATTCTACCACTTTCATTGTTAGAAGGTATCCCATTGGAGCTTGTCCAAATAAATTCCAACTCAATTTTTACTGGAAAGAACTAAACGTTATTCTAACTAATGTAGTGTAGATGCTCCTGTAACTTGGATGTGTAGCTGTTTAGAAAAGGCTTATTTTGAGGCACCAATATATAATGTATACAGGAAAATTCTCTCTCCTTTGGCATCCTGATATCTCCATAACCAATGTGTGCTTGTCAGAAGTGTATTGCTTTTAGGCAATGATTAAACTTCCAAATTCAGTAATTCTGTTAATTGTAGGCTGTCTGCCTGTAGCAGGCTGTACCTGGAACTACCCTGAAAGACAATGGGGAAGATATAGCTAGTATGACATGTACCTGTTTACTTTCAGGATGAGATAGTCAGCAGGATCATACTTTTATATGCTCTGACAGCTGTTAAATTGTCCTAATCCATACTAGGATTTCCCCTTCCTCATAACCTGTCATGCACTGTCTTTTCATCTGGAACAGGATGTCTTGTCTCCTGTTAAATATTCACCAGTATCTTTTCAGCTGACCAGAAGGTCTCACTACCATCATATTGCTAGAATAAACAGTGGTAGCAAAGGAGAGGAGGTGATACAAACAGGCTTAAAAGTTTAAGGCTTTTCACCAAAATAAAAAAGGAAAATTAAAATACCAGAAGTGGTAAATGGGGACCATTTTGGAGGGGAAAAAAGGGATTGGGAAGGTCAAAATGTTTCAAAAAATGAGTGATTTCATCTATCCTCAGCATCTTCAGACATTTTTCATGAGAAAATTCCAGAGAATTTGGCTCTCTATAGTTTTTCCCAGGAAAAGCCTGGGGAGGTTTTTCAACTTCCCATCTAACTGGTCCTTTAATGCATACAGAGCTAGTAATGATAGGTGCTATACAAATAATACAAAGGTTACTCTTTGTATTCAAGTCCCTCTTGAAATATGTATTTTTGTTAGCAGGTGATTTTGAGACAGTTTTGGGGAACGTATGAGCTCCTAAAAACACTACAGCATAACTTGTAAATTTTTTGTCAATTGTTACAGTTTTGTATTTAAATAAAATAATGAAAAAAAAACCCAAACAGGCCTAAGATGCAGGCATCTTAATTCAGGTCAGCTTAGGTTAGACTAGCTTTGCTTTGCTTTTCAATAGTTAATTTGAAAAGCTTGACAGAGAATTCTAAAGATGTACATTGAGATTTCCTCTGTGATCTCCACTGTGTGGACTTCTGACATCTGGAAACGGGTGTCTTAGCCACAGGAAATGTATTCCTCAGCTTAATATCAATGAGCAGCTTCAAATAATTGGGCAAAACAGATGTATTGCTGGTAGAGAAATTTTACAGTGTTAAGATAGGCTAATTTCCATGGGCCTCATTCATGAAGTTTGCATGTGGGATTGGAAATAGCGATGAAATTAGAATTGCTTAGGAAACGCTGTACCTGGTTCCTTGACCTTGAGTTCAAATTTGACCTTGGAACTTCCAGCTATTACAGCATATGTCACATCATCTTCTTTTCCTACATTATTGATTGTCAGTGAATGCTTGTTTCCTTCTGCCTTGATGACATATTTCTCACTTTCAGTAATTTCTGTGCCAGCTCGCTGCCACTTCACCTTGATGCCAGCTTTTTCTGTCTCTGCTTCAAACACAGCTGTGCTTCCGGCTGTCACCTCTGTTGTCTTCGGCTTCTTGGTAAATGCAGAAACTAAAAAAAGAGAGAGGGCTCACTAAAATCTGTTTTGCAATTGTGGCATATCTGGTGTAGTCAGCTGTTGTGGCTGCAACAGCTGTCTCCTTTCTCTCCCATCTGCCCATGCAAGATATAAATTACAACACTTTCCACAGAGAAGTTGTGGAATTGTCTTTGTGTTTACTGAGTTCTGTCTCTGACTGAGATGTCATATCTTCTCCATATTGTCATGAAATAAAATGGACTGGATAGCTAACTCCTCTCACTGTCCATCTTCCTCTTTCTTTCTCTCCATAACAAGCTCCGATTTTTCATAAGTGAATGTTTTGATCTATGACAAAATGGCATATGTATTCTTACATGTCAAGCTCTCTACATTAATTTGCCGTGCAGTTTTATTTAGAAATATTAATTCTGTCCTAACAGTTGCTTAATACAGTTGTTAAACAGGATCAGGATCTGTTCCTCCAACAAAATTGCAGTTTGTGCAGTAACCTGTGTCCTAATATACCACAATGAATTAATGGTTCATCTTTAGTCCTTCTGTTTTGACTGATCAAGGCTTTAGTGGAAAGAGATGCACGTTCCTATGATGGCCCTTGTAATTTTATCCCAGCTGAAATAATATCAATTGCTGTTTGCATTCAAATGTTTAGTTCAGCATGAAAAGTTGAAGTACTTGCCTACGTAGCACTCTACAACAACTAGTTTTCTAATTAATTACAAGGTGGATCAAAATATTTCCTGTATGTGTCAAGAAGAACTTACGATGCTTATCATGAGAATTAATGAAATTATTAATATATGGGGTGCATTAGCATAAACCAAATGATGGTTTAGTTCATATGTAATCAAAGTAGCACAACAGATAGGAATTTGGAAAGCAAGCAACGTATCGTGATTTTGGTCCATGAGTATCCTAATCTTTTTCAACATTAGATTTTAATAAGGTAACTTATTTTACTAATTTCTTTACCCTGATTTATTTATTTAGATTTCTTCAACTTTATTTTGAATCAAGTTTTTCATTTTATGCTCATGGTTTGGTCTTAATGAAATCTGTTATCCTTTTGCTAATTGCCATGAGCTATGTTCATGTATAAAAATACCAGTAATTAAAATTCTGATTCATACACTGACTGTTTTTTGTGCATCATTATGTCATCTTTTTATTGACTTACCCCTGCATAACCACACTTTTATAAAATATTAGTAATTCCATTACATTTAATTCTATCTGTCACCTCTGTGGCAAATCATCTGTGACTCTCCTGCTGTTGGGCAGCAACAAGAACTCTTCCAAACAGCACAACAGTGGTTATAATTAGCGTTAAACTTTTGATTCTGCTTTATAAAAATTTAAGGAACATGACATGGAAATATTTTAAAAGAAATAGTTTATATTCATGTTCAAGCAGGTGCTTTGGTTAGTATAAATGGTATATTACTAATAATACCATCTGTTCATTGCACAAAATCTCTATTCCTGCAGCATGTCCTCAGACTGCATAAATTAATTGACCTCAGTGGAGTTACATCTGCAAAGATTTCATCTGATGGCCTTTGGACTTCAGTCATAATACAGTTCATGTTTCTTGCATTGTTTTGCAAAGCATTCAAAGCTGCTTAAACATCCATTGAAGTGTCAATTATAAATACTTTTAGAATTTAGTATGTTTTGTATTTTGCCTCTCTTTGTTATATAAAAAACCTAAATTACATTTTTCTCTTTCTTTTTTCTTTTTTCCCCACATTTTATATATTTGATGAAAAAACAATTTTGGTTTGCACTGAGCCGATAGTAGCCTTGACTGTGCTCCTGTTGTATTCTTCTGCATGCTTTTCTTCCATGTTAAGATATATGTGCGTGAAATTTCCTCTGGGAGTGGAATGTCCCTGCATGCTTTTATTTGAGCTTTTTCTAACCTCAGGCCTGTAAGTGGTGTAATTGTTCTTAAACGGAATATAGTACTGTGTAGAATATAGGGCTCTATACTATAGTGTAATACTCAAATGCCTGTTATCAGTTGCACGTCTTTTGACGTATTATTGCACTTCAGTAAATAACACAGCAGGGTATACTTCGATGCAGTGTATCGTGAATAATTGCAGAAGAGTTATTGTAGACAGCAGGTTTGATGTACAGAATTCAAAAGACATGTAAAGGTGGGCAGGCTACCGCACAGTGGGGAGCCAGGTCAGTTCTGGAACCCACTCCTGAAATACCTACTAGCTGGCTCCTTTCCCAGTGACGCTAGAGATAAAGCAGCAAAGAGGCATGGTTTTTGTCTCTGAGTGCTATCATCATCACACTTCTATTTAAGCACAAAATAATCTATAAATATATTAATTACTTAATAGCAATGTGGCCTGTAAAGGTTTCGGCCTACAAATGGCAGGGTTTCAAGACATGCATACTTGGAAGTAACTCTCGGATCTGCTGCACACCCTGCAAAGTGATTAGGTTTCTTACATTTACTTTAGATGACTCAACAAAAACAGATTGTTGGCCAGAACTACATGCACAGTGAGAAATCTCCACCACCACATAATATTTCTGACTTTGGGGAAATCTAAATACATATGTAGAAGTTTACAAGTAAGTCTCCTTGTCTTTTTTTTCCTCTCTCCCTTTCCTGCCAAAAGACTCATTTCAGTTCTGACTTAAAATGATTGTGAATGCTTCCACTAAAGCATAAAACTGGAAAAGCCTGAAATCGCCCATGTGAATAAAGGCCTGCAAGAACAGTTGTTGAGAAGACACTTTTTCACAGGTAAAGGTGACTCTACAAGTCATTATCCTGCACCTGAGATTCAGAATCGGTGGGTGACAGAGTCCAAAGCAGTGTCTCTCTGTATCCATCTGTATTCCCTTTCATCTTTCACTGTTCATATTTGCAAAGGAAAAGTAGCGATGTACAGCTGGAGATTTTACAGAAAATGACTTTATTGCAGAAGAGAGATTGCTCAACAAGCATGTGAAGAGAATGCCATCATTTTTCCTTCTGGGGAAAAAATGGGCTGCTTAAGCAAAGAAAGAGGAGTGAGAGATTAGCTATTCCGGTCTCCTTCATCATGGCTGCTACTTTAACATGTAAATCCAAACTCACCAGCAGATTTTTTTCTCATAGTTATACCAATCTAATCCAGCTATTTCCTCATTAGGAATGTTCCTAAACACCACCACTCAAAACTTCTTGTCTGTCCTGAGAACCTCACTTTTGCCTGTTTTTATCAGAAACACATTCCGCATTTGGCAATCTCTCTCACTTCAACATTTGGCTTCTACCCAGACAGGCCCCTCTGAGTTCCATATACCCATCCCGTACTCAAAACACTCTTGGATACGACCACCACCATCAGGCTGTGGAAAACCCAATGACTGTGACACCTCTCATGTGATGTTGTGGAATGTCTTACAGCTCTTGTGCCTGTCAGGCACTGACAGATCTCAGGCACTATCACGTGTTTATCCAGACTCCAGTCAAACATGCACTTAGGAGCCATCGGGTTGGGGCACCTGATGAGCAAGTAGCCCATGTCCTCTGCTTAACTCTCTGCTTCCCAGTAAATTCTAACCCATCCTGCACAAAGGGAGAGAAAGATGACACTAGCACTAACAACTATAGCAATTCTGGAGAGAGGGCAGAGATGCACATGGGTTACCAGTGCTGATGATGCCAGGAACTACTGAAGGGAAGGAGAGTGATAGATGCTCTGTGTGTGTGTTTTGTGGATGGATTTGGAATTGCTATGGGGGGTTAACATGGGGAGAGAAGAGGGTTGTGGAGCTAATGAAAGAAAATGAGGCTAGAGCCACTTTGTACTAACCCATTTTTCAGCACTTTACTTCTCATATCCCAGACCTTCCTAATCACTTCTAGCTTCCATAATGCAAAGAACTTCATATAACTTCTGAGTAATGTAAACCAGCAAATTTCTATCCCAGGCAGAAGAGGAAGCTGTGTGTGATCTGCAATAGTCTTGCAGAAAACATCTCGGTGACTAATGCTGCTGCTACCAGAACTTGCATGCAGCACCCATCCTTTAAAAGTCTTGCATCACCTGAAGATGTACACATCAGCCATACAGTTATGTATGTTACATGAGTTACAGCTTCATTCGTTAGTAATAAAAAGCTCTACTTGGAGGTCCGTGATCAGATTGCATTTTGATAATAATTTATTAATAGGTCTTTCAATCAGGAGGCTGAAGAAGTATAAAATACGTTTGCTTTTGGCCAGATTAAACTAGAATAAAATCATTTAAGTTAAAAAAAAATTTCCTTCAATTTTCACCTAAATAAAATAATAAAACTAGTGTTCTGCCTTCCTACTGCTTCCATTTATTAAATCTTCATACTAGCACCTTCATGCTTTCTCCCTTACTTTCTGACCTGCTTTGAAGTGATCCCCTTCTGACATCCACCATCAACCTAGTTTACTATTCTGCTTCAAAACTTTTTTATACTTTCCTATGCAAAAGCCTAGAAAATGGCTAAGCTACTACCCAGGTCTATCTGTTGTACTAATCATTATTTCCTTTTCTCTCTTAATGAACTATCTATTTGCTGGGCTTTTATTTCATGTGTGTTTTGAGGCAGAGACTGTTTTTCTGTTGTCTTTGTACAGCATCAAATCGTTAGTAAGTAGCTACTAAGTGCTGTTGTATCCCTAAGAATAAAAGTTAGTATTAGAAGCTAGAAGAGACATTGCTATTTTATTATTGTCAGAAAAAAATGGAGATGAAATGTGTATTAAAATGATGTTTAAATAACTGGAATGATTTCAATTCTTGGACACATCGTCTAAATAATTTGGCTTGTTCAGAATCACAAGCATTAGGTGAAATCCTTTTCCTAAAATCACTGAATTTCAAGGTATGTGTCAAGTGTGTGAAATGAAAGTGAGGAAGAAGCGTGGATTCCACAAGAGTGATTTTAACTAGATAGAGTGGTAGAGGAGAGCCATTCTCTTGTTGTTTCTGTTTGTTTGTTTTTTAAATTTCATCCTGGTTTTGAGAGTGGTGCCTCTGACTTCAGCTCTTCATCATTCGTTACCTGTGATATGTACATGGAGGAGAGGGAGATAAGCACTTAAGGAGAATGTGTGTTAGATAAGGCTTTCGAATGATATTTCTGCCTTTCTGAAATAAAAACTGTTAAAGGTATAAATGTTTTAGGAGAATCTAATGTATCTGTTTGAATGCATATGCTACAAACTCCAGCAGAAATCTATGATGAGTGTAATTAGAAAAAACAGAGTCACAGGTTTTCTCCCACAAAGCTGAGTTATCTTACTGCACATTCTGCATATTTGGTATTAAAATATGTATCTGGCCAATGTATTTAATTAATATGACAAAAGTAGTATTAGCTTTTGGAATTCCTTAATTTGTTAAGGCTTCATGTTGAAAATTTATCTTTGCTTTAGTACTTACACTTGGCATCTACTTTTTCTTTTATACCATTTGCTCTTCCATTGAGTTAAAAGCCAAACTGTGGATAAAGAGATTTCAGTAATGGAGCTTGTGAATTCCTTGCTGAGGAACTATATAAAGATGCTGTGCATTCCTTGGTCAGGACCTAAGTGGCTTCTTGCAATTACAAGCTTAATCATTCCGTGATCCAAAAGCTATTGAACTACTCAATCTTATCATTCCTTGCCTACTTCAGCAGCTGAGATTGTAAATTCCTGTAACATGAGCAACAGATGAGGAATAGTTTCACTAAGCAGAGTCACCTCTCTTTATATGCATTCATCATACTTTCTGTAAAATGGGGATAATAATGTTCCACTTGCTTTGAATCTTAACTTACAAAAAAGGAAAATATATCTATATGAATTATTATTATTTATTTTTGCATTACTGTAGTGCACAGAAGTTCATTATCATGGAGCAGTACTTTACTGTGCTAGGTGCTTGCAAACGTAAAACAATGAGCTTATATGCCAGCTAAAATTCTACAGTCTACTCTCATTATGCAACATTGATTACTATTATTAATGCCAAAAGCCTCTGTGTACTTACAAGCCAGGTTATTTATAAACCCTTGATAAAAATTCCTAATCTGAACTGCAAAATCTAGACTCCTCAATCTATAAAATACGTTAATAAAAATTGACTGATTTTCAGAGAAGGTAATACCAGACTTCTTCTTTTCCAGATATAGTAGTGCACACATTTCCCATTAAGTCCCATTTATGTACTAAATTTGGTGTTTAAAAGGTCAGCTGTTTCCTCTTAATGTCACAAAATATTGTTAGGGAAATGGTTGGGGTTTTTTTAACCTTTCTGAATTTTCACAACAAAAAAAGCAATCAAAACTTTCCAAAAAGCGAGCCTTTGAACAGAGATTAACTATGAAATGTTTAAATCAAAGGGAGAATAACATAAGGTTTCTGCAACAGAACCCTGCAAAAAGTGATGCTTTTCAATGTTTGATTGTTTGCTCTGAAACTAAATTGCTACAGGTCTCCTAAATCCTGTTGCTCTTGGGGAGTGTATAGATTTTCTGGAAAGCTACGACAGTTCTTTTGGTATCCTGTAAATAAACAGGGCAGTGCCTTATCCTGAAGTATTTCAGTTGGACAATTTAAAGTAAAAGAATGACTGTTGGAATGACTGTTTTAGGTTTTGGGGTTTGTTGTTTTTGTTTTTAACATGTTAAAAGCTTTGTTAAAACAGCAGATACAGGCAGAATATCTCTGATCATTCTCTGGCATGAAGCATTTTCCTTTACCTATACACCAGATGCCCAAATTTCAGTAATATAGACTAAAGATCTCTTAGGGTTCTTCAGTATTCTAACTATATGGTATGTGAAAGGCAGGAATCATGATTTGTCCAAGTATGAATTGCTAGATGATTATTCAGCCCTCCTGAGATTATGCTCAACATTATCCCATCTTGAAATGTCTTGAACTGTATAAACAACATGAAATAGAAAACCGAAGGGATTAATGTCTCTTGGGAGAATGAGAAGATCCCCTCTAGAAGTTACGGGGCACGTGACTGGTTCTGTCTTGGTCAGAGTGGGTAGTAAGAGCTTTTCCTTCCCCTGCTGCGATAATCACAGTGTTTGGGCTGGTTTGTTCATAAGAATTGTGTAGGACTAGTGATGTTAGACACCTGTTAGATTTCTCTGGAGAAATAAGTTGGAATAGAATTTCTCTTCACCGTTAGCTAGCAAAGGTGGACATCTTCACAAACAGAGAAGTTGCCTCTCATCCATAGAGACTGAAAATGTTAATTTAAAGGTAGTGAAACCATTAGAAATCAAAAGTCACAATGCCTAGGTGATCACATTGTCAAATTTTGCCTACTCTGTCCAATTTCTTTTTGCCAGCATTGTCAATCAATCACAAGCATTAGACATTTCAATAAATGTCAAAAATCATATGAGTTTAAAAATAGAATATTATTATGAATGTCTTATTTTGAGGGTGATTGCTGAACCTTTACAACTTATATTTTCAAGGTTTTCTCTACAATTACAAGGTCTGGTATATACTTCTTTTTTATATCCAATTCTACTTCCATCTGATTTCAGAAATTGCAGCTTTAAGAACATGAAATGATGTTATAGTTGTGATAAAAATGAAGGATTGGTGACAGCACTGTTACTTTTGAGTTATCATATAGAGGGAACATAAAGACTCTTGTTGGAGTTAATCATGCTTTAGTGCTTTGCAGTTCTTAATGGGAGATACGGGCTGGATTTGTGCAGCTGCATTTGGCAGTGGCTGATTCCAAATATTTTGGCCAAAATGAAAGTTCTTCTTAACAAGTTCTTTTGTTGTGGTGACCACAGGAGATTTTCCTGTTGACCAGCCTACCAGGATACTGATGCCCGTTCAGTCCTTTGCAAAGCACAAAGGCCTACATTAATAAGTACCAACAGCTATTATTGACTAATTCTGGAAACTGTACGTAATTAAAAAAGCATGCACCGTGTACTGTACATTCAGGTAGTAGTGATTCTGGGTATGCACCAGCATCAGTGAAGTGAGAGCTCTAAAAGTGAAGAATCCCAGATTTAGTACAATTTTCTCCACCCCTGTGCACTGGATATGTGCACACTTTTCAAACAATCATAACTTCATCTTTTGACAACTTTTTTCCCAAACTTAATCGTGGACACAAAGTGCTCCTGAGACATCTTCCTCTACCCGCACACAGGTGTCCTGAAGCTAAACTCTCCCAACTCTGCTTCCCAGGCTCTCTTCCTCCTCAGACAAACAGATTCATTGCACCTTACACCCCATCCTAGGCCTCCCCTTCTTTCCTGTGTGGACAGCCTCTGAGTGATTCCTTATTCCTCAGTTTTAAATTAGAACTTTCCTAAATCTGAAATCTTTTCTTGATGTTTTTCTAGTGGGGCAGGACTTGCACTGGGCTCTGTGACCTTGGCTTTCTGAAAATGGCTAGTTATCTTCTGGCTCAAGGGGAAAGGATGGAGGAGGGTGACTGAAAACAAATATACATATATTATTTACATTACAATGCCTTCTTTTTTCCTAGAGCTCTACTGTCACTGGCTAGAAGAACTAGAAAGAATAAGCTCTGAACTGGGTGCCATTTGCCTTCATTTTCACAGAGATTTCACTAACAACAAATACCATCAAAGTTTGCCAATAACACTTCCTCGAAATTATCAGGGAAAAAAACCAAAATAAAAGTAGGAGAGGTTTATGCTGCCTAACTGCCCAAGAGAGAGACTACAAGCTTTTTTTCAGAGTCCTAAAGGTGACTAGGAAAGGAAATGAGAAATGAAAAGAATCTGAGAATTAAACGCATTTCACCTCTATTCTTTCCTCATGCAAAGTCTCTTGAGAAAATTCTGTGGCTGAGGGTTGCCAAACTAGTTACTTATTTCTCTGCAAGATCACTCAACATCTCTTACATATATAACTTCATAAAATGTCGTCTCTTTTTCCTCTCTCTTTTTTTTCCACTGCGGCATCTCATTTCTCTAGCGTACAAAAGCTACTCACATTTTTCTCTGTCAAGCTGTTCTTAGGTTTTGTCTGTCAGTTATGATCCTTACCTGTTTTCTTTGCAGGCTCTGGCATCTTCACTCTGTTTCTGATGAAGGTCCCAGTTGTATCTAGAAAGCAGGGTCCGAGCTAAACAGGAATGAGACTGCAGGGCTTTTGAGACCCCCTAAAGAAACACTCGGTGGAAGCCCCCATCCTGCTCCTCCCCCTTGATCCCCCACTGTTGTCAACTACGGCACCTTATCAACAGCAGGACACGCTTGACAGGCTACATCAGCCGGGATAAATATAGCCAAGTTCCAGGAGCCAGAGAGCTCAAACCACCCAAGACTGGCTACCACTTATCTGTTGGTACAAACCAGAGCACAATCTGATGTTGCACATGCGTACAGTACATTTTCCAGCTTTATGTATGTATTGCATTAAGAATTCCTACACTACCATGTTTATAGCACATTCAAAAACTAGATCTGATAGTTACATCTCCTGTTCTGTACTTACTCTAAGTATGTATCTGCTTGCATTCTTGCTACCTATTTCAGTTTTTGTTATTGTTATAATCGGGTCAGAACTGAACAGCCCCTCAGAGACCTTTTTTCTTGTTTCTTTTTTTTTCTCTTCTGCCAAAGACTATGTTTGTAGAACTAAATGTGAACCTTCAGGAAAGAACTTTCTTTTTCAGAGACACTTATACACTACTGACATTTGCAGTCACAACTAGAAAGCATGACAGTACTTAAATAGTTTCAGTCCTCCCTCCCCATCCACCCACTTGATCCAGAGCATACATTTCTTGAAAATTTGCAAATCTTTTTTTTTTCTTTTAAGTACCATTTAAAAAATAGTTCCAAGGTCCTATTAGATACCTCTAGAAGTTTTAATTTTGCTTAATTATATAGAAAAGATCTGGGGGAAATCTCACCTGAAATTACTCTTGTATTGCTGTTTCATGCTCCAGTCATTGCTTCTTATTTATTCACACATTTAGCATATGTCAAAATAGTAACTGTGGACAATCATCCCTTTACTGGCTTGGTGGTATGTCCATTTCCTGTCACTTTTATCTGTCTCATTTTGAGTTTTGAGCTTTATCAGAGAAACTCTGTAGGCCAAGCATTTAGCACATTTTAGCTATCACTAGTATTGAAAAAATAATTTTTTTAAAAAAAGTGGTTTTCGTTTTTTCCAGTTTTACTAGCCTGTAAAAACCTCAGTCTAAAGGATTCCTGCTTTTGTCAGGGAGCTCAGAATAGACGAGTGTGCACGCAGCCCATCAGTCACTGTATTTTGTGTCTGTCTTTCACATCTGACTCTCTGGGTAGACTGATAGGACAAATGTGAACATGCAAGAATGACTGCTGCTACCTCTTCTGATTTTGGGCCAAATACTTCCTCCCCTTCCCCTGAAGGAATTTTTCACATATGGGTGAGGAAGATGGGCAGGATGTGACCTATGTACATTTTCCGTTGCCCTTGTTTCTAGTGGAGCACAAGTTAGCATGGTATGTTTTTGACTTACTATCCTGTGCCTGAGGCATTTCACCGGGAGTCAGAAAATCTTGGCTGTTTGCTTTGGCTTGAACTCTTTCAAAGGGCTTGCGTCCCACAGTATGAAAAATCTGTCACTCGACTAGTGAAGATCATTATTCCTTTCTTAAATCTTTCTCCCTATTAAAGAGCTGCCATTAACTCCCTCTTCTCTCCAGAGCTGATCCCCAACACACTGCTGGAACAGCATCCAGATCCCGTCTGGAAAGAGAGTTGTCTCCCTGCAACCTGAGACAATGGAGGCCACAGGAGGCAGAGCTACCACAGACTGATATGGAGAAAGAAAAAAACCTATGCAGATTATCCAGAGGAGGACTGTGATCAGAGCCACGCTTCTTCTCAATTTAGTTGCCTCTCTAGCATGTGTCCTTGAAATAATGGTTACAAAGAAAATTAGCTGACTGGAAGTCACTTCTGCAGTATTTAAAACATGAACCTCGTGTAATTGACATCAGAATATGCTAATCTTCCTCAGGAATCATTTTGCCTAGAGAAGTTATTTTGCTACTTCATCCTTTGTCCCTCACCTGTTAGCAAATAGTTATTTTTACTGAAAGCCTATATGCTATGTTCTGAGGTTCTTGATTTGATAAAATATGCTGACATGTTATGTTAGATTTGGATTCAAGAGATTGTTCAGTTCTGAAGTTTTTTTACAGTTAGCATCATAGGCCTTTATTACCATTAACTCAAATAGCGCAAGTGGAAATAAACCCATTTGTATGAGTTTAAAGGAAATCTATACTTATATACAAACTCTTTAAAATGCAGGCATGTAGTATTTCTCATATACTCCATGCCTGTATTTGTTCTCTGTGAGTGTCCAGTAGGAGGTGCTTTAAAGCAAGAGCTGAGAACCTTGGAATAATTAAATATGGGATAATGCATATCTAACACAGAACTCATTCTGAATGCTAATAGATAGTGGCTTAAGTACATCTTAAATATGTCTTCTAAGTTCTTGGAACTCTCAATATTATTGATTCACCTAAATACTCATTTCTCTCTAAAATGACATTAAGTCCTTGGACTCAATACTTTCCAATGGTGGTGATTACACTGTTGAAACACACATTGTAAAAATAGGAATTCTATTATTGATTCTGAATTTTTCAACTTTTAATTTGAATATCCTCTTGGTCTGTGAGAACAGAAATTGCCATTCAGTGTTTGAATGTTGGTTGTTTTCTATACTTCTGTCACAGCACCTCCAATTTTTTAGGACAAAAAATACAGTTGTGTAAATCTACATTAAAACACTTCTAAACCTGCTATTACATATGGAAACATTTTCCTTTATTTGCTGCTTTCTTAGTGCCAGGTATTTGTCTGTAAAATTGTCAGGCATGTGTCTGGTGATGGCATGTCTCTAAGAGGTCAGTTCCATCACTTTGACGGTGATGGAAGGGTCCTGCTTCCTCCAAAGCAAATGGGGCGTTCCTCCTGCCATCGCATGACTTGCAGAATAATCATGTTCGTATGTTTCTACGGAAATTTATGGGATGATCTAAACTGTGTTGCCATTCAAAGGAGATACAGTCATTCATTAGATTGAATTCTAAGGCTGTGTTGTTTGAGGGTAGTATCCCAGTAACTGTCTATGAGCCATTATTTCCTAGGAAATTTGAAAGAGGTTTATGCTAATCTGAAAAATCTAATATACTAGGATAATAGGTCACTAAAAATATGTAATAAGATGATGAAGCATTCGCACTGTGTATTAGAAAGGAAAGCTAGATAATATACTCTGCATTTCTTTATTAATGTAGGGAGTACAGCGTGCAGGAGTTCATCCCAACGATGCTTGCTGGTTATTCCTCATAGACACTTTCCAGGATTCAGAATCAAGTTTAATCTGGGGAGGGTGTGAGTTACTTCTTCCCCACAATGAAACAGAGCCAGGAGAATGATTTATTCTGATGTAGGGAAATGATCCTATTCCAGTTATAACTTTGCAGCTTTTGTGATTTTAAATGTTATTTTAAATACTGTCTGCATGTTCAAGGCAGAGCAAAATGAATGTTTTCTCTGCTATTACACTTCTGGTTACCAGGTGGCAGCATTGTTGTAATAGTAAACTTTTTTCTAGCATTTTCTACATTATATTTATTTATTTATGTCGCCACTTTTAATAACAAAACTGCTATGCAAATGAAATATATGATAGCGATGGCTACACTGGCCCAAAATAGATATGTAGCGGATTGTGATAACTACCTATCAGTGCACCGCAACACTAGACAATTTTTTAGAAAGTGTGTGAAGTTTCATCCTATATTCAAATGAAACTGATGTACAAGCACAGTGAAGCAACACGTAATAAATGTCTCTGGGGCTTTGCTAAAAAAGTGAATGAGAGGGAAAAGGGCGTCCTTCCTCGTCAGAGGAATTATCTTGCAAGTCTGAAATTATTGTTCTGTGCCTCAGACCGTGGCTTTCATCATGTAGTTCAAAGTCAAGTTCAAAAATGACAATAATAGGTGGCCTGCAGTGACAGGCCGTGTGATGTATCTTCCTGATTTTGGAGAGTTGCAGTATGGCTTATGCAGAGAAACTGGAGGATTTATTATTTATAGACAAAGTTAGTACCACCTCCTCCTAATAAGACTATCCAATTTCCTATTAAAAGGCTATGTTTTTAGATGGTTATGACTTTGCCCAAATGTAGCTATCCAGGCAGAAAATCTATATATTACTTTTCTACTTTGGGCTTTTTTTGCTTTTAGTTTCTGTTGTGCCATTTGATTTCTTCTCTCTGTCTCTGTTTATTTGTCTCTCTGCCTCTTAGTTTTGTTTTGTGAAAATATCACCTCCTCCGTGATTCAGCAGTTTCTGAGGACAAGGTAGCGTAATTAGCTCTCGGTTCCAGGGGCTGCAGATTTACTGGTGTGAATGGTAGGATGGCTGACTGGCTCAGTGCAGAGCACGGGTGCAGCAGGAGTCATTCACTGAAGTGCTGCACCCACGAAACCAGGCAGACTGTTTCCTTTGTGCTTTTGAAACACAGAGCTCTGGGATGTACGGTGCAAAGGCACTTGGCCTCACTGACAGAACTTGAGTTTACAAGGGCTTACGAAATCTAGGTAACGCTGATGCTGCTTATTTGAGCGTCCCTCTGTACAACCATTTTGTATCCCTACACTTGACACCTCGTATTTGGGATCTTTCTGGACATTTGACAGTTAACTTGCTTTCGTTTCAGGGATGTACTTTCAACGGGCTTCATGATAACCAACCCGAGTTGCTCCCTACTCTAGACTATAGAAAAACAGTCTACATATGCTCAGTGAGAACTTTCTAGATTTTCTCCTCTGAAGAAGTTTTGACTGTGTCAATTGGGTCCAGTGTAGGGGTCAGCAGAATTTTCTCTGCATTTATCTCTGGGCTACTGTGGGGCTTGGGCTGAATTCACACACTTGAACTAAGAGCAAACAGCATGTATGTCCTGTGCTCCAAATAATAGCGTGTCCCTCAGGCACATGCAAAATGGAGGGGAGAGCTGTGGAGGGCAAAGAATTGGACCTTCAGGGAGAGAAGGGAACACACCAAGTAGAGTGGGACAAGGAAATAAAAATATGTGATTGAAAGGTATGGGTGGGGAGAAGAAAATTGAGGCTAGAGGTTGTGGGAGGAGTTTGAAATAGATCCTCAAAGGACAAGAATATTGAATGGGGAGCTGGGGTACAAATGGAAGAGAGGGAAGAGAACTGGGAATCAGTAAGTGATAAGACTGAAACTATAAGAGGATGTGGGATGGGAAAACTATAAATGGCTGAACAAATATATTGGAACTGAGAACCATTCGCATAAAGAGAAGCTGACTGGAGGCACATGTGAGAAAAGTTGGTCTGAGAGGAAGAAATAAGACTAGCTGGGCAAAAGTTGAAACCTGACATTGAGAATAAAGCAACTGGGATCTACTAAATATGGAGGCGTCTGGTGGCTGAGCCTAGAGATGGAGAAAAGCTGAACGAAGAGCTGGGAGTGGATAGCTGGGACTGGCTGAGAAAGGAACAGAGTACAGAGTGTTAGTGGGTGGGGAAAAAGTGGAAGAGGGAATGTCTAAAGAAGAATTTTAGAATTATGTTTCTCAAAGCAAACATTCAAACCTCAGAAAATTAGTTAGTTAAATCTAAAAGAAACCCAAACTGATTTGTATATGCAAATGCCCAGCTTAGCACCCAAACATTCTTCACTTTGCATAAGGCAGAGGCATTGGAGCATTCTGCAGAAAGGCGTCAGTGGTCAAAGGGCTGCTCATACAAAGAGCACTGCTGCTCTGCTGCTGGAGAGTTAAAACAAAAGCTCAGGGGGAGCCCTTAAAGCACAGAAACTGCATTCCTTCCTACCACAAAGCCGCTTCCCCAATCCTTTGCATAACCTTGGTCTCCCCAACACCTCCTCCCACCCTTCCTTCTCCTCCACCACCTCCTGCTAAACCTTATCTGCTCTACCACATCCTCATTCTCCTCCTGTCCATAGACTGCTCTGCTCATTCTCACGTACTGCTTTGACTCCCCAGTAGTAAAAAGTAACGCTGTGGGGAACTGAAGGCATGAAGAAGGGGGATGTGGCTGTATGAGTGGAAAGAATGGAAAGAAACAGACAATGGAAAGAAAGTTGCCCGGAGAAACCTGATCTAATTGGCCTGCTTTGCGTAGGGGGTTGGATGAGGTGACCTCCAGAGGTCCCTTCCAACCTAAGTTACTCTGTGATCCTGTGTGGTGATGTGAGGTGTTGTGAGAGAAATAAATGGGGCTAAAGTAGACACAGGTGAGTTATGAGTGAGAAAATGAGAAAGAATATCTGCAGCCCACTGCTGTTTTCATGTTCTTTGGAAGAAGGTCACATTCCCCAGCTCTTGGAATAGGACTCTGATGACTTGGGTTATATACAGACCTCCCTAATACCACAGGCTCAACTGAACCAACTGAATTGCAACATGCAAATTTGTTAGAGAGGAAAGGTGAAACTTGGTGAAGTTTTAGCTATGTTACAGTTGCTTCAAAGAGCAAAGCTCTTTGTCTACTTGACTGTAGTATGAGATTAGTGGGCTCATTGCAGTAGCTTTGTTTATTAAAAGCTTTTTAGACATTTTTAGTGTTTGAGGTATATGAGTATGTGAAATGATGTAAATCTGGTTTGAGTGTTGCTTAGACCAAGGAAAGGTGGTGAGATAGCAAGTTAACACACAAAATAAATTAGAAATAAATTCAAATTCTTGGAATTGGTACCCACAGAGTGCTGTAGTCTGTGTCATATCATAGTCTTTTCTACCAGTAATCCATACATTTTAAATACACAAGAGTGGGTTTCCCATGGAGAAGATACTGTTCTGGGCTTTGTCAAAGAAAAAATACTTACTGTATTGTCATCAGTGATAAAGTCTCTGCTATGAATTTACAATGTGCAGTTAGAGTATAGGCAAAATTACAGCAACTGAGTAAATGAATTGAACTGTCATGTGATAGATGTACTTGTTATGAAGTTGGCACTATGGTTTGAATTAAGCTTGATAAATATGAAGTGACTTTTGTTGTTCAGAGATTTGAAAGAAGGAGAAGGAACTAGAGAGAAATGGAAGAAAGAAAAAGAGGTTAAGGGATACAAATAGAAAAAGTAAACTGAGGCAGAGGGTTTACTGAGGCAAAAAGACTTGGCAAAGTACAGAGCATAAGCCCTGTTGTAATAAAAAATGAAGACAAATACAGATTATAAGACTCTGGCAGTGTATGGATCTCAAAATGAGGCTGTGGAGATAAAATTCAATGAAGGAGGAGACAAAAAAACCTAGTAAATATATTAGGATATGTATATATGTATTTTTCAGGAAGTTTGGAGGATTTGATAAATGTGGACTGTCAGGCAAAAACAAATGATAGCACCTTTAGCTGCAGTTCTGTCTGATGTAGGTGAGTAGCAGCTCAGATCTAGAAATGTCTAAGACTCTCTTTGACTGGGTAGAATTAAAAAATATACGCTATCTCTGTAAATTATTATAAGCAGATTATCCCTCAGTACAGTCAATGCAATTTTTCTACCTTCTACACTTCTGATGTATGGCTGGGGGGAGTCTAAACTGTTGTAGGAAGTTCAGTATTTTGGATTTAGCTCAGCAATATTTTTCTGAATAATACCTTTCCATGAGAATTGATTAGGAACTAGTTAGCAGCTAATAAAGGTGGTTGTTTTTTTTAAAGCAGTTGAATGTCCAGCTGTAGTATGAATGCTTGCTTTGAAAGAGGATTGATGATCTCTAACAGCAGTGGGCCGCAAAATGTTCCAATAAACTTGTGCTAATCATGGGTCATCTCTCCAGATAATGACCCGACCTACCTTTTTCTAGTGCGTCTGCCTGTCTGATACTTGGCCACTTTCAGAGAAAATGGAATGCTTGCTTCTCTGTAATTTTTCTGAACCAGTGATTTTGTCACATTAATTTTGGTATTTTTCTCTAAAACAGCCAAAGAGCTTCTGCTTGCATGTGCAACTGAATGGCAGTAATTCAGCTTGATTAGACAGCCTACTATCCAGACCAGTTTGATTGGATGGGATACAAACGGTACTGTGGCAGAGAAGCATCATCATTTGGTCTCCTTCACAGCTGCAACACATGATTATTCAGACTCTTTATGCCACAGATGAAAAACCTAACCAGAAACAGATGGGGAGTGAATATTTTTAGAAACCGTATTTCAACGCATTAACAAGAGGAAGAGAAAAAGATTTCAACTTTGGAGATAGAGAAAATGTTAAACCTGCTTGTTAAAATATATTCAATAATATTTTTAAAAATGTTTTAGTTATAAATAATACTGTCCCCAGAAATATTTTTCCTCAGAGTCTTCCACTTCCATGTTACTTGTGGCCAAAACCAGTGTAAAATGCAAATTCTTCAAGTACAAGTAGCTGCTCTACAATAATACTTTATAGTAATGCACAGTGCTCAAATCACTCATTTAAAGGTTCTTGTTGTTTCTGTTTGACTGGTTTTGTTTTTTTTTTTTTAAATTTTGTATTATTTCTCCAGCATCTGATTGTTTTCTATGCAAGACTTGCTAAGAAAATGGAAAACTAGGTCTCTGAGATCTAAGAAGGCTTTTTGACAAGCTTGAAATGGCTTTAGTGATATCCTAAGCATCCCCACAATTAGCTCACCAGTTAGCTCTTTTCAGTCATCGTAGTTTTCCTGCAAGAGGAAATGATCCTTCTCCTCCAAATTATAGTGTCAGAGAATGATCAGTTCTGCTTTTCAAGCTGTTTGTGATAAAGATATTTTTATGAAGAAAGGAATTAATCCTCTAGTTTTCTCGCATATCAAGTCTGCAAGTCTGATGAGGGCAAATGTTTTTTATTTCTTTCTAGTAGCAAGTCAGTTGGTGAAGTCATCATCAATACCAAGCGGGAAAGTCCTGAGTTTCTAGCTCAGCATTGAAGAAACCCTAGTTATGTCAGTGTTGAGTGTTGTTCTAGTCTTCTAACAGCTACCTTCAGTGTCTTCAGCTTCCATCCTACAATTGCAATATGGATGCAGATGGCGTTTATGAGAGTCTAATTTAGTGAGTATTACATTGTGTCCTATAGGAAGTAAATTCATACAGTACAATTTTAGAATCAAAATCTCTTCTTAAATTGTTTTATAGCTTTGACATATCCTAACCCTAATTGAATAAAAAATATTTGACTAGGAGAATATACATGATCCTCAAAGAATAGTAACTAAAAGTTGGGTTGCAAGATTTTTTATAAGACTGAAAGATAATTTCTATTTATTGTTCCTGTCCTGGATAGAGAAAGTTCTGAAGCCCTCACCTGCTTTTAACTCTCAGTTGATTTCTGGCACTGATTGATGTATTTATTGTGTTCATGAACTGGGAATAAGAATTGGGAAGTACTACATTGTGATTTTTTTTAAGCAGGAGCTTCTTTTTGTTTGGCTCCAAGGAGACACTGTAGCCCAGTGATGTCACCAGACTTTTCACTTCCACAGTGAGATTGTTAATGTAGATAAAACTGACTAAGTTTAGATATAATTTTGAGAACTCAGGTCTGTAAGAAGCTCATCACTTTCAACTATTTCTGGTTTCAGTGAGGAGCAAGCTCTGAAAAACTTCAAGTTAGTTATGTTACTTAGTTACGAGTTCCAAATTGTCATGTTTGGTATGTTCTGCTACATTTTAATATTGTTAAACAAACCCCTTGTCTTCATTCTAGACCTATCTCATTTCACCTCTTCTATTTTGGAAGAGTCATGATCATATTTCCTGATTTCTGAGTGCTTGAACACAGTTGAGATATGTTAAATAATGTTGAAAGTTAAAATGCTAATTTTCTTAGTGTTGATTGACTTTGGTTTTCTTTTCTGTGTTTAGATGTACTGGGTAACTTTACCATGGTATCTCAGGTGTTGAATTGTCTTTTATTTTGCATTTTGAGGGTAATCTATACAATGCAGTTGTTAATAGTTACTATTAATTGTTCTACAGTAGGGACAAAAATCCACCGTTAAATCTTGAAAACCTTTTGTACTAGAATTCTGCAAAGACATGATTAAATACAACTTATTTCCGAGAAAGGTTCATAAGCTAAAATATCACTGTGGAGGTAAGCAAGCAAGAGGAAAGAGCAGGAGCAGGAAAATGAGTGAAACCACAGAAGAACATGGCTAATTGTTATGTTCTAAACCGGATAGAGCTATAAATGCCATTCTTAGTATAAGTGAATGGAAATTACTCAACCGGCAGGGCTTCATTTGCACAGGAAAAAATAATGCTGGATATCTACATATATGTATTTTAAAATTGACTTCAGTACTGTAGTCTCTTTTGCAGTAATGTATCTCACCTATTATTTTTGTTACTTAGTTTGACAGCATTGGAGATGTTTCTAAGCAAATTAAAAAGTAGTGACAGATGGATAAGGCCCTGTAACCCAGTGTGCTTTTTGTTCAGGTACCACACATGAGCTGTATCTGCATAACTGAATGCACATGAGATTTGTTTGTGAAGTAATCATTTATTATGCAAACACTAGAACTTCATTATATCAAATTTTATTAAATATGTACATGTTATTACTATTTAAAAGAACGAGTATCATTCCAAGATCTGCAAACTTCTCTCTAGCTTTGAGAGCTGCGGCAGAGCCTGTATTAATGCTAGTTTGAAAGCTGTAAGCTAATGCAGTGTCACTGTGGATGACACAGCACCACCTTTGAAGGCAAAACTTCATCAGCTGTATTCCTTAGTTACAATACAATCAAAAAAATCTTTCCTGATAATAATATATTTGTACATTGTTTAAATTTCCCAACTCTGTCCAACTTGTAGAATGGAAGCAAAGAATTCTGTCACGTTTAGGATTCTCAGATGCTGAAGAAGGGAATTCGTACCAGAAACATCTGATGGCAAAGGCCGTTTAAAGGCAGAGAAGGGGGCACAGGAAGCAAAGAGAAAGATGCGTCCATCTCCTCTGCTGGTATCCAGACAGGAGGTCTTAATATTTTTCTTGCTTAGGGTCCCATGGCCTCAGTGAGGATAATGCTTCCTATCAGTGACCCCCCTTCCCATCACCTCTCCACTAAACTGGTAGGTCAGCTTCTTCTTGACTTTCTTGACCTCCCCTGTCTTGCCGTAGTTTCTCAAAGCCCGTGCCATCTTCTGGTAGGTCATTTTCTTGCGATTGCCTTTCTGGATGCCCCAGCGATGTGCCAATGCTTCTTTGTGTTTGGAGGAGAACTGGAAAGTACCTTTTTCCTTGTCCACCCACCAGATGCTGTCCTTCATGTCTCCACTGCGAAGAAGGTCCAGAAGGAACTGATACAGACGTATCTTTTTCTTGCTGCCTGTGTGAGAGTCAGAGAAGAAAGAATTAGTATTAGCGTATAGCTCCTGGTGAAACAGAAGAACGTATATAATAATTCATATAACTTTCGGCTAGCTTGTCAGTCACGTAACTTCTTCAGTTTGCAACATTTATAACAATAGACAGCCTTACACTGTGAGGACATAATGTGGATTGATGTGCCAAGAAGAAAAAACAAGAATAAGGAATTCCAAAGGCCAAACCCTTGTTTTGAAATTAATTTGCTAATTTGAAGCTAACTGAAAAACATTGCTAATTTGAAACTAATCTGAGGCTGATTTGGGCAGGTTATACAGAACCTGACTTTCAGCTACTGAGCTAAATATTTTTAAAAATCAGTTCCTTGACCTTCTTGCCTTGGTTTTCCCATCTGTTAATGGAAATTGGAGTAGAAATGGCAAGTCCTTTCCATTCAGGAAGCCTGAATAGGCAAGATAGAAGGAGAAAGTGGGAGTACGTGAAGAAATGAGATTTGAGATACAGACACAGTTATGGTCATAAAAGAATCAGAGGACAGGAGAGTGCAAGGAGTCTGGGAAAGTGAAGCTTTGGCAGTGGGATAAAATACTAGCACAACAGTTCTACAGTTTTATTCATTATCGTCATGGTAATGTAACAGCTGCTCAGCACATAGCTTGACGGAGTCCCTCTGTCTTCACTGACCTGTTTCTCCATGCATAATTCCAGGCCCGGGGTCCACACCATCAGTCTCCCCATCTGATACCTCCAATGGGGGGCTCTGCCTCTCTATGTCCTCCTCATCAGAACTGGGCTGCGGCGGAGAGGAGTACTGTAGGCACATCCGGGGCAAATAGGACACCTTTGGGAGAAAACAGTAGTAGAGGGAGGAGGTAGCGATAGAGTGGGACATCGAGATAAAAAAAAGGAAGTGTCATGGAGAGAGTTACAGAGAAAAGGGGGGAGAAAGTAAGAGTTATATGAGATTGTTTAGGGTAATACTGAGTGACTTAGTTGTTGACCTTTATAATAAATACTATGCAATTAAGAAACACTTCCAGCTAACAGTCAACACTTAGACATGTACAAAGATGCATCTTTGCAAGAGAGAAGGAGGAATAAGGTTGTGAAAGTCAGAACTTTCCCATATGTTATATCCTATGCAAGTGATATTGCCCCTCTTCCCCCACACCTCCCCAAAGCTAGCATTCTTCCCAATGAGTCTCTGATCCCTGTTGCCTATCCCCTGTGTAAAACTACTTTTGAGAACAACTTTTTTTCTATCACAGACCTTCTGGAACTACTCTTTTAAATTTGAAAGAGCTGAGCAGTTCTGCCCTAGCATGGCTGCTTTGACTAGCTTTGGCTCTGGTGTCCTCTTCCTTTCTCAGGCACAGTACCTTCTGGCAGCACTGAATCCCTACAGGACTGCATCCAACTCTGGAGACAGGGTTACACGGGTCTGTCAGCTTCCTGTCCTGAATTTCCCCCGTGAGGAGGGGAACAGCCCTAGCACTAAGGTAAAGGATACATCATATTGGCTCACGTTCTCTTTTCCTAAGCGGCTATCTGAAAATTCCCCATTAATGGGGATTTCTCATCTGCAAGGCTAGCAAGCCAGTTTCTGTGCTAAATTCTCTTGCCCTTATATAGAGGTCTTGTCAGGAGCAGTGTGGAATATACCTCAGCTCTGTAAATTCTCAGTTGCAGCCTGGTTTGTTAGGGATCATGAACAGTTGCCGTCAATTATTGCAGCTTTTTATTTAAGAATGAGAAACAGATGAGTCTGAGGGGCAGGGAGTAAGAACCCAATTCCTACATTAAAAAACCCCTACCAACATTCCCCAAACCCAGCAGCATATGGAATGTGGTTTTCATGAAATGGGCCAGATCGATAGTCCTGGAAGGAGAGCTCCTTTTGAACCGCTCTTCCTTCCTTCCGCCGAGAAAGGACATCCTGAGCCTGATTCCCTTCCCAGGGGACCTTGGGCACTGAAGCGGGGAGTGGGTGTTCACTTCATAAGTCACACCACCCACCCCGTGTCGGGCTTTGTCGCGTCGTGCTTTTCAGATGAGTTTTGCACCAGCTTAAAATGTCCCAATAAGGAGCGTGCAAAGGGCTGGTTTTGGGGTGCAGCAGCTGGCGGTTAATGAGTTGGCAGATTGGCTGGAGCCGCTCTGGCAGGAAGGCCAGGATTGGGTAAGAGTGTGTGTAAGCTTCCTGTCAGATCCCCAAGAGCGAAACTTCAGCCCTCACCACAGAGTCACCTTTAGCTTTTTACAGTTAAGAAAGCTGCGGCCTCGGGGGTAGGAAGGAAGGGAGAGACTCTGCCATGGGGGAAGGGGATTGAGAAGGTGGGACAATGCCTTGCAGGGGAGGGAGACGGAGATTGGTGTCCCTGCGGAGAAAAGTTGTGGAAACCTGGAGTGGGAAGGGGGATGAAGTGGGAGTAAGGAAACTGCTCCTCTGGGGCTGGAGGGGGCTGGTGGGAGAGGGCTGTGGAGGAGGGAGGGGGAATGGTGTCTCACAAGCAAAGGGAGTTGCAGACACCAACCTGGGGAGTTGAGTAAGCTTCCCTATCTGCTGTGTTTTTGCTTACACTCACTTTACGCTTGAAACTCAGCATAGGTCAATACATACCAGTTGCAGAGGACCTGCTAGTGTGTTTGAAAGAGCCAGGTTACTAATACAGTTCTGGAGAAAGAAAGCTTAAGAAACTGCTAGCTACTTTCCATATTCTGATGTTGTCTCAGGGTCTGTGCCATCCATTTGTGATTTTCCTCTTTCTAAAGCTCTTCACAGTTTTCCAGCCTTTTCTTTCATTCCTCCTTCAGAATGACTGTTCTTTTCTTAATTTATTACTTGGTGAGACCACCTGTTGTCAGGCTAACGAAACTTTTTAAAGAAATCTTGTCCTAGAACAGCTTGGGCCTCAAATTTGATTTCACAAAATAATGTGATATCAACAGAAAATTAGAGAAATATCTTTGCATGTTCTTCCTTTATTTGCAAACTGTAACGCTGATATTGCATGACAAGCATGGGTGCAGTTAGTAACTGGCAAATTCAGCAGAGGATTAAAGCTTGCTTCCTGCTTCTGTTTCTTTGAAAATGCCCTGAATAATAGTGTGCGTTGCCTAGGACTGTGGCTGAGACACACCAGAGTCTGAATCTCAGAGCATGCTGAGTACCACTTGCATGAGCTACTGTAGGTTAAAATAAAAAGCCAAAGATCGCCAGCTGGTAAGGAAGAGGAGGGTAGTGGTGAATTCTACCTACTAATATCTTCTACAGCTTGGTGGGGCAGAGAGAGCACAGTGCTCTTTATCAAAAGTTGCAACAAAATTAATTCTCTGCCTTTCATCCTGAACTGAAAGATGATAACTGAGTGGAATGAAATGGGATAAGCAGAAGCACTCTCTCTTGTTTTTCAGTTGTGCTTCCAAAGACATCCGTAATGGGGATAATTTTTATTCTTTGCCTTTGGTTGGAGGTAACGGTTGGTCATTATGTATTAGCAGTTGCAGTGAGCAACTGAAACGACTTGAAGCTTCCCACAGACTGCTGCTCCATGAAGCATTTTTTTATATTTGTAACTTTCTGTTCCTAATTCTTTGTTTGTATCTACATCTTATATTCTATTCCTGATTTTTTTTCTGAGTAGTAGGTGAGACGTTTGATGGCTTGCAGTCAGTCAGTTTCCTGTTGACAGTGTTAACTTATTCACTCAATTTTTTTCCTTCTTTGGTTTTGATTAATACAGTATTTGTATACAATTTCAGTTTACTTTGAACAAAGCAGCCCAAAATGACAACTCCATGCATGCAGTTTCTCTCACAAAACTTCAGCGATGGCACCATTATATGGAGCACTGTAATCAGCAAACACTTTTTTCTCTGATCTCAGTTCTACTCTGTCTTGTATTCAGCACATTGTACATAGCTTGCCTGCCTTGGGAAACTCCTTAGCACAAGATCACCCAGCTTTCTTATTGCTCCCAGCAAGGACTTTGGGCATATTCTTGTAGGATCAAGAGTTAAAAGTGATCTCCACACCCACGTTGCTTAGTATCTTTGCAGTACATTGGAACTCTCTATAATTTCAGCTTTAGTGAGAATGCACTGGCACTTTGGTGACTATCTTTACTGTACATTGGAGTATCTTTTTTTACAAAGAGATGACTGACTTCATGTAAAATCTGAGGAGAGACAAGACAGTGTGTTTTGGCTCATGGCTTATTTGCTTTCAGGTAAAAACACGAGTAGGTTGTCCTCAGCCTGTTTCACTGTGGTAAAATTACCAGTGACTAGTCTTTTGTCAGCATTTCTTGTATTGGTCATGTAAAATTGTCAGGGTTGCTTGGAAATATTTAAAACTTTCCTACTACTTTGAGGCTCAGAATAGTTCCCAGTAGTTGTGGATACCCTTCCTATGACAATGCATAGCTTCTCAGGTCCAGTTCCTCTGCAGAATTTCAAAACAGTTGATTTTCATTCCAAATCAAACAAAATTTTGGAATTTCAAAAACCTACACAAAATGCAATCTTTTTAGGCACAGTTTGAGGAACACAACTCTTCATTATCCAGGTAAAAAGAATGCTTAAACCACATCATTGTTCTGAGAATGAAAAGTGTCAAGTGCTTCTGCAGTAAGAACTTGTGTAATTCATTTCGGCAATCTCTTTCGTATAAGAATATGCGTTACCTGATGCATTATTTTCCTTACCCTTAACTAGCATCCTAGATTCTGAGTAGGGGTTGGTAACCATACCTGATGGTTGAGTCCGATGTGTGTGGTTGGGATTGCAGAATCCAAGACATGCATTTGTTCAATCTCCATGTGCCTGTACAGCTGCTGCAGCTGGGGAGGCTGTACGCTCTGCAGTTCTGTGAAGTGATTGTCTCCAAAGGTCTCAAACTCACTGTGCATGTGGTGTGGATGATATTCCCAGAAATGATCTGAAGAAAATAAAAACAGATTGTCTGTGATTACAAGATTAAGAAACATGGCATTTACCTGTTTTTCACTGGTTCCCACTCTTGTCTCTGTCCTTTCCGCCCTCTCCACATCATCCTTGTTGACCTGTCCGTCTCTGGTGACAATCTATATAGATCCCTGTAAAGTTTCTTTTCCTAATCTCATAAATACCTGTGGCTGGAAAGTAAAACTTAGGCCACTTTAATTAGAAGAATACTCTTAGATGAAGAGATGGATTTCAATGATAATTTTGCACAAGATGCAAAAGACATTAATGCTGGCACCTTTCTCAATAAGAGACCATAACAATCTTACATTTTCATTCTTTAGGCAACAAATTCTACTGATTTACATATTGTCATATTCTCATTACAGTCTTCCTCATGGTATGGAAATGAGGAGATGGAGAAAATTTACAGATCGTTCTGTAATTATCTTCAGTCTTTATTTTAATCTGCTAGCAAAATTTCAGGAATGCTGCAGAAAAGGCGCGGTGCTTTCCTAGATATTTCTTGTAATCACGTGTTGCTACGTCACAGATTTTTCAGTACCAATATTAGAGAATAAAAGGATAAACTGTTGCGGCAGTCTTGTGTATACTGTTTACAGTGAGGCTAAATTCTGATGCAGACTCTTCCTCTACCTTTTTTCTCTCTTTAGTATGTTTGAAATTTCTGTGATAATTTAGATTTTTTCAAAAACATAAAAAAGTACTCAGAAAATCACTATATTGTTTCCTGATTTGTTTACTTTTGAAATTAAATTCCATATAACTCTCAGTTTTAGATTTCTGTTTTTTTAGTAAAAGACTCCAAAAGTTTTAGAATTTCATATTAGCTGCTCAAAATTTAAAATCTGCTAGAGGAAATGTGAAGCATTGCAAATTCTATTTCTCTCTTACATACAGTAGCTGCATGCATAATTATGCACATATTTGTGTGCACTCTGTTTTTTAAAATCAAAGTCAACATCACGTCCTCTGCTCTAACTGAACTAGGAACTAATCTTCCATAGTTTAACTTTTCATGCATCATTTTATGCTTGGTCAAAATTTTTTTATGATATTCAGTGTAACAGTTCTAATTTATATCTTACTATTCTGAGTTCTCTTCCCTTGGATTAGTGTAAATCATTTCTGTCCTACCCTTCACATGTTTTCAGTTTGCTGTCCTTACAATTGTACCCTTACAACCTGCTCCTAATTATCACTTAACCCAGCTGCGTGTATTTAGCTCTCAGTCTTTCAATATAAACCGGTATATTCACCCCCCTAATTACACTTGTGCACTTCTCCAAGCTCCCTCCCAGCTGTTGATATCCTTCCGATAATGTGATGGACAGAACTGAACATGTTGTTCCAAGTGTAGTTGTACTGAATTTATAGAGGAGCAATTGTCTCATTCTGAAATATGTTATTGTCTAGGATATTATCTGGATACTAATGTGCTGTGAATATTTTTTCCTAAATACCAGTTTCATTCTTTCTCTCAGCTTCTATCTGCTCATCCTTCCCCACTTATGTTTCAAACAATTAGGTCTAATCTCATTGATGATTTGAAATACGAGAATGTGGCTTCCTTTAGAAGGAACCTAGTGATATGTTTATACAAAGCACAGTCGTACCTGAGAAGTTATAAGCTCTTTTAACTGCCGTTATGGCTCAGGCCTGTACAAATTTATTTGGAGGCTCTATCAGACCATTTACCACACCAGTGCTTAATTTTTTGTCCTTCCTGCTTTTCTGATTCATGGATAAACCACATCACTGCATGTGAAAGGGATGGAGAGGTGCTTATAAAAGCACCCAGGGAGCTGCTGTATTACTTTGTAATGTCTTTGCTTTGTTGTGTAGCGCTTTCTGTGGTCTATGTATGGACTTTGTAGCCCAAAGTTGTAATTACAATGCACAGCAGCACTTCTTCATGTTGCAATGTTAGAGAAAAATTTTGTTTTCTCTGGTAAAAAAGTGGGTTTTATAGGTGCAAAGTATGCAGGTACTTTTACATTCACATCTGCTCCAACCCAGGAAATGACAGGGTGTGGGTGAGTTTGAATCCACAGGTCATCTAAGGCCGTGTCCTGGTAGGAGGCTTTGGGCACTTTCAATCTGAAACTTTTTTATTTAGTTGGAAGACTGAGCCACACCAACTCATGCTTTTTCTGGGTTAAATTACTGCAGATCTCTCTAAGTAGAGCCAACCGTTGAGGCCCCATATACCATGGGCACCTCTCTATAATATTATTGAGAATACATCGCAGGAGTAATCTGTACTCTTGTTCTTTAGAATGATCTGGCTCTGCTCCTTGTGCAGAAAGTCCTCTGTCAGATGGCAATGTATATTCTCAAAGATCCCTTGCCTTTGATAATATCTACTACAGCAAATGAGATCAATGCATAATTGTGAGGATGACAAAACCCAGGCAAAAGTCTCCGAGGCTGTCAATGGCAGGTCTTCAGCTGGGGAATGTCTTTCTACTAGTAACTGTGGTGGTCAAGAGAGAAGATCAGTACATTTCCAATATGCATAGCCATGAGTATTTGTGCATGCCCTAAGCAATCTACTTTTGATTCTTCTTAAATATTTTTTTATCAGCAGTCATGTTTTTATACTTCAAGATACCTCTTAGTTTTTTGGAGCTTATGACAAGGTTCCTGCTGCCGCCAGAACTGTTCTTTTAAACTCTTTCTTGTCAAATAAATTAACCTATGGAACACTATTTATGCATATTCATGTTAATCACTATGTAATATTTAGCTTAGTCATTACTGAATTACTTTTTTATAGAATTAGGTGCTGCTGTAAAAATACTATAATAGCATAGTACTAATAGCACAGCATTTTAGGGACTTACAGTAACCACATAATACTAATACGTTACAAAATAAATCTATGTCAGAAATTACTTCAACACAAACTTGTGTCCAAATATTCAAGTTGTGATAGGAGGAAAAGTCCTTATTTCTTTCTAAATTATCTATAATTTCACAGCGATACTTAGGAAAAACAGTATTGTTTTAGTTACATTAAAAGAGAAATTCCAAATTCTGTCTCCACAAGCCCCTTTGCAGTTAACCATCCTGGTTAAGTTTTTGCACATGAAAATATTAAAAATTTCTAAATATCTGTGTCTGCAGTTATTAGAGTTATCAGCAGCTATTTACTTCTATGTTCTTTGTTAGTGTTATGTCAGTAACGCATAGCAATTCTGTTCTTTTCTCAAAAACGTAAAGGTGGAAAGAAGAAAAAAGAAAGGAGAGAAAAATTCTAGAAATGGAAAGTGTCTATTCTTTGGGTAAAGGAAAATGTCATTAAAAGCCAAGCTATAGCTACACAATGGAGTCATTATGAGAAATTTCATGTGAAGTGAAAGAGGATGTGAAAAAAATTCTCTCTTATAGAGACATGGAGATCGTGTTTGTTTTGGTCTTGTATGTAGTGAAAGGTTAGAGGAAGGACAATCATGAATTCTGAACTCCCTCCCATGACAGAGAGGCTGTTAGCCTGTTGGGAAGCAATAGCAAACCTAAAGGCATTGTGTTAATATTCATCATGGAGGTAGATTCTCACTCTACAAGTGAGAAAAAGTAACTGAACTTTCTTGGTCATCTTCTGACCAATGTAAATTGCTTTGCTCCTGTTTTAATAGATGAATAATGTGAGAACCAGCAGTTAGAATATGAAATAGGCTTAAGGAAGGTATTTATTATAAAGTGGAGTCACGGGCTAAATCTGCATCACGCAGTGCAACACCATGCAGAAATTCATGAGCCAGCCCTTGAGCCGGAAACGTGACAGCTCTGTCAGCACAGCACTCTGCCCGGCCTAAGGAGACAACTGTGTTGACATGGCTGTACTTGTGAGGTCGGAGCTAGTGTCTCTGAGTGGGTCTGCTCTGCACTGTACAGATTTTCCAACTCATTTTGAACTAGGTGAGGATTTCTTACGCAGTGCCACATTGCACAGCTTAGATGTTCCCACTGTGTTTTGCTCATCTGAAAAAACAAGCCAAGAAAAAACCCATAGAGAAATGAGAAAAATACAGAATGACACTGGAAAATGAATGTCTTGATTCCCTACAGAATTGTTCTCTGTTGAGTGAAATGTTGTGGTCCTAGGCAGTGCAGCAGTCTTATCTATAACAACAGTAGGATCTCATCAGCTCTCACTTTACAAACGTCATGATTTCAATAATGCCAAATGTTTGAAAATCTGTGAGTCAGGCCCCAGCAAATCATGAGAATGGCTTTGAAGCAAGGGGATTTTTTAATGAAGTTTGGAGTTCTTTCTATTTGCCATATAGCATTTAAGACCAAGGTTCACGTTTGGACTTTCCTCCCCTTCTATATGGGCTAAAATCCTAACAGAATCAAAGCTGAGATTCTTAAATGATCATATTACTCCCAGAGATGGGATGAAAACAAAATCTCAAATCATGAAATTTAGTAAGTTCCATGACGCTAGCAACAAAGCGAACAAGGGTCAGCATTCAGCTTCATACAAAAAGTGATTTTTACTAAACCAATAATGTTTAGTAATAACTTAGAGACAAAAGTGCAGTGGAATTTTGTAATTACTAAGATTGCGTTAGTGTTACAAAATACGCTGTATTACATTTACAGACTTACTAGCATACAAGCTCAGGGTGGGGTGATGGACTAATACATGATTACTTGAAGTAGCTTCTGTCCTGCATGACTGTGTCTCTGTTTATTACAGTATTTACAAAATAGTTAAACTACAGTATACAAAATAAATGCAAACAATGCATGTTGTGATGAACATACGGATATTTTTATGGTGTGCTTTTGCTTGTTAAATTTAGTGTTCACTTATTGGCAATGATCTCCTACATATTAAATTAGTGACACACTATTGTGTGTACTTTACTGCCTACTCACGTAAACATAGAGTAAGGGTTCCCTTCAGCATTATGTTCTAGAAAAGTGACAGTAATGCATGTAGCACAGATCTACAGATTAGGCTATTGCCCTCTCCCTTTCACAAAATTAATTTGCTAGCAGTGAGAGAGAGGTAGTCTGACACTTGAGCAAGACCTTCTATTTCTTTAGCAGTACCTTATCAGCAAAGTCAGAAGTATTATTCTGTCTTGTAGTATCTATTTACTTTATCTGGTAGCTTTTCTTTGAGGTCCATAGTGGTATTGAGTAGACCTGCAAAATTATTTTTTATGTATTGCCAGTGATCTCACTGTATCCCAAGCTGAACTCCATTCTCACAATTCTGTCCTACTTATTTCTTCTTTTTTCCTATCTAATCATGTTCTCAGCTCTTTCACTTCACTGCTATCACTACAGCACCTTATTTATTCATTTTCCCCACCATCTTTCAATCATTGTGCTTTTGTCCACATTGTTCTGAACACTTAGTACATATTTCTAAAAGTAGTTTGTGGCGTCCCTTTCCTGCTCTTCTGCATGGCTCTTCTCAAGACCCACTACTTCTGTCATGTTAACAAAATGAAAGCCAAAGTTGGGTTTGTCAATGTTTATAGGAAAGAAGCAAAATGTGTTAACTTGTGTTTTTCACTCCCCTTTGCATTCTTTAGTTGTTCATTGCTCTTTTGGACTGTGAGCAATTCAGGAAAGCATAGGACATATTAGATATTTAGACACAACCAACTACATTACAGGTGCTTTCGTAAATAGAAATTTGATTGAAAAGTGCAGGCTGGGATTAATTTGCCTCTTCCATAACCACTTACTGCAGGAGTCAAAACATTAAACAATTTTTTGGGGGGTCTTTAGGACAAGTGCAACACAACTTTAGGAAGAGACAAATTTCTGTTCGAAGTGGGTGTTTAGGTACTACTTAGGCCATAACCAACATTGGTGACTTCCGAGTTTTTGTTGTGTGCATTATGATGTGTAAAAACGTTTTAATGATCTGAGCAGTGTAGCTTAGGAACAGCCTTCCAACAGAAAAATGGACAGTAAACCAGATGGGATGATAAGATTATGAAAGATAAAGGAACGTTGTTGCTTGAGGTAGCCTAGATTTAATGATAGAAAAGTTATTTCCCAGTGCTTTTTCCTACATGACATCTTTTATATTTATTGTTTAATTGTCACAATTGCCTTTTGAGATAATAAATGTTATCCTCATTTTATGGATGTGTAAACAGGTACAGGTTATAATGTAAAAACCCTGAATTTCCACATGGAATTTGCTGGGTTTGATTAATATGACTTGACAGATGCCATAAGATAACTTATAAAAACTGAATTAATTCTTTGTCTCCAGCTATTAAGAATATCATAGGTGTTTCTTGAATGCAATGTAGAGAACAAATTTAGGTAGGAAACTTTTTCAGTTAAACGCTCAGAACAATCCTATTCTGTAACTTGCTGTCCCTTAAGGTAGCTTCTGCTGCCACAGATAAAACAGTGCTATGCTGTGAAGTTGTTAGATGTCTTAAATTAAGCAGTGGTCGGTCTAGTTGCTATATCAGTGGGAGTCTTTTAGGGAAACTCCAGGATCTGAAGGGACTGCCACAAGTGATACAGTAGAACGGTGCTTTTCCTTCCTGAGTCAATATTGACTGTGATATTTCCAGGGTGGTGTTGCTGGACCATTGTATTGCACAGGAGGCAAAATTCACAAAGCAAGACTCTCCCCTCTGCATTGATTTAGAGTCCAGTGCCCAGACAACATGAAAATACAAAGACACCAAAGCTTTGAAATCACATACATAAATTGAAGCAATAAATAATCATACAGTGTTTTTATACTGAGCTAGGTTTACATACAAACAACTACAAGGAAGTTTTACATAGATTTAGAGAGAGGAAGTACTTGGGTGTACTGGGGGAAGAGTGAAAGTTAAAGCTAGGTGTGGCAGCATGCAAAAGAGATCAAAAGAAAGAGAGAAATATATGGAATTGAAAAAGGCCAAATACCAAAGAAACATAATTAAACTGAAGGCACAAATGGAGTATCTAGGACCTAAGTCAAACAGGAATTGGAGATGAGAACACAAGAAGAGAAATACAGTATTGCAAATCCGTGTCCTCAAAGAGTTCTGAAACAAGCAGAGTACTTTTGATCTGCAGAGGAAAGTAAAAACACAGTGAAGATAATGAAGGATAGAGATCGTGAGATCCCACCTTCCTGGCAATACACTGAATGTCCTGGAAGCTCCTTGCATCATTCAGTGCTTTCTAAAATTCTCTTCCAGAGAAACCGTGTTGCAGTTGCTGGGTTGGAACAGTGCCATTAAGCAGAATAAAATATTGTTGGTTTCTGATTTGAAAGTATGTGCCTATACATTATAGATGACAGCAACATGCTTATTCTTTCCCCGAATGTCCTAAATCTCTTTCCTGTGGTGTCCCATGAGACTTTATGCTCCAAGGAGATATTTTTTAACTTACCACCATGACTCTCTCCATCACTGTTGAGATATTGGTAATAGTCATGGGGCTGTCGGTAGAGGTCTGACTCATAGGGTACCATATCTTCAGAGGGCTGTAAAGAGAAGAGGAATTTTTAGAACTGTAAGCTTACACAAATCTCTTCAAAATTATTCATATAGTTAGTGGAGGGGAGATGCCAACACATTTTATATTGTCTAGGGGGGGAAAAAAAAAAAAAAGAAAAAAAAAAAGAAAAAAAGAGTAATCCATCTCCTTAGACCCAGTCTGTGTAGCAGAACTTGTCCTGTGATATTACACAAGTTCTTGATATCCCGCCCTCCAACCTTCTGTACTTAGAGAGCTATCAGGCCCAAGCCAAGATGCCATCACACCAGCATGGCAGGGAAACCTTTTCTTTGGTAGTGACAGACATTTATTATTCTTCTTCTTCCTGTACACAAAAGAGCAGAATCTTGTCTTGCCTAAGCATTTTATTCTGTGTGTCTAGGAGGTCTCACTAAATAGTGGCAGTATGTAGGAGGGTAATAACGTTGACAGAGAGCATAAAAGCATTTTCTTCCTCAGTTTTTGTCCAAGATGAGCTGTAAATATTTGCTGGTTCAAATCAGCTGCACAGGGCTGTTAGGTATGCACAGATAAGACTTAAAAAGTCCAAATGTGGGGCAGATACTGAGTCGTGACCTACTGGATGCTTAGCTGTAGAATTAAAGTCCTCTTGATCTTAAAACAGGTGACATAGGGTAACTTCCCCACTTGTCTTCCTCCCCACACCTAGTACTCCAGTGTTAATACTATTTAACATCTTACAGCGTTTCAATAAAGGTGATCTGTTTATTACTAGTTGTGCACAATTCTGTTGCTTCATTTAACGTTTGTTTTTGTCTTTTTCCAGAATGAAGAGTTAGAGCAGGGCAACGTCCTTCACAGGGCTTTGCTAAACTTTTGTTCAATTCAGTTCATTACAATATTTTCTTCCAATCTGAACAAATTCTTACAGTGTCAACAGCAATGTAGAACTCAAACACCTTCTTGCTTTTTGTTCTGAAAGGAAATTATTTCTAGTAGGTACTAACTGAAACATTTTTCTCCTGTTAATGACTTCAGCATAACTAAAGAAAAGGACAAATATTTAAAACAACATGATAACTTACATGATGGACATATTTTTTATGTTCATATGTTTATATATTCATATGCCCATCTGTATGTCCCAAATCCTTATCTCCCTCCACAAATCCGTCTCACTTTTGGAACACCAGCATTTTGTAAGCTTAGGCTATGGTGACAGCATGCCAGAAATGCAGGCAAGCTTCTCTTTTTCTTCCTCCTCTAGACTACTCGAGAACATGAAACCTAAGGCAGCAGCTGCCATTAAAATTCAGATGGAGGTGGTAGATAAGCAGCTGGCAAAAGAAAAAGATTTTTTTTTTCTGGTGAAAACTAAATCAGAGCTACCATTGCTTATTAACTCTACTCTTTAATTCTTCTAGTTAACTCCTTCAGTTCATTCTGTTGGAATTTGGGGATTTAAAGATTGTCCTTTTCTAGGGATGTGATTTCTATGATGACACTGAAGAAATTAGATCAGGAAAAAGAGACATGCCCAGAGGATTAAGATGTTAGAACACAGAAAAACAGAAAATACTTTTAGAAATTACTTTGGACCTTGGTAGATCCTTAGTAGCAGCCGCGTGCTGTATTAGCATATCGTATTAAAATGCACTGGTGAGATTACCTAAAATGTCATGACTTCCAGAATACACACTAACTGGGCATCAGATCCATGGAATATTCAAAGCCTCAGGAGCGAAGCCATTGCCTGGCTGTCAGCTCCCAATATTATCTGTGGTGGTGGATAATTGTTTGGGGCAAATCTTGAGAAAATGATAACCCACAATAAAGAAAATCTAAGGGAAAGACTAAATGAAAGGAGCAAATCATCATCTAATTGTATCCACAGCAGGAATACAAGTGAAGGGACTCCTCATATTTCTGGTCTCCAGAGGACATAGGTGCAGTCTCCCTTTTCAAATCAATATGATTCCAGTAGAATTGCCCTTCATCTACACAGAGACTTAATGGAAAGTATAACCTATTTTCCAGATTTCAGAGGGGTGGTCAAAGGAGACAGTACAGCATGGATTCTCTCTGATGCTTCTGGTTTTCCTCTACATATTTTCTTTGTGTTCCCTCTAACCGTGAGTAGTTACATGCATTCACTCATCCCCGTTCCTTAGACCTGTGGTGTACTCAGATCTCCGACAAGAAAAAGAAATGAAACTGTGTTTTGCTTTCTTCAGGATAAAGTTCTGAATGGAATTTCTACTTTTCATTATCTTTGCAAATTAATTCACCCCACTCCCCCATTTCCTTTCCATAAATATATGCTTCCTGTTAAATCATGTCAACCTGAAGAATGTATGATGTTTTTGCTTTCATATTCCGAATTGTTCATCTGTCATAACTCAAAGGAAAGCATTCATATTCTGTGAAAGGAGAGACCTTAACATCCAAATGGAAAATGCACATCATAGTAGTTGGTAGAAATGGAGGTTAAAAAAAGTTATATAAATGTATATAGTTTGAAAGAAAAATCTTTGTTTCTTTTCAACTGAAATACTAGAAACTGACCGAAGTGATAAAAATTTTCCATATCTAAATGCATCAAAATTTGTAGCTCTGATAAATATTTAGCCCAAAGTAAACAAATTTCCAAAGAAATCAGTGTCCTGTCAATCTAGGCTTAATTTGCTATGTATAAAATTTCCACTGCTACAACAAAAGCTCTGTCACTCATACCTTTACAGTAGTATAGCTTGGCTGGAAGACCAAGCATCAGTCCAAAAGTAGATAAACAATACATATTCTAGGCATGGGAAAGAACATTTGACTTTTCCTAGTTGTGTTCTTCCTTTGTTGTCTCTTCTTCCCTAAGATTTTCCAAACTCCCCCATTTCAGTCCAATATACTGTAACAGGCAATAGTGTCTCACAGTCTGAGCGCTGAGAATGAAGTATTTCTACCATTCAAAAGCTAGTTTTACAAGTTCAAATGTGTATTCAGTGTCCAGAGCTAAAGGAAGGTGTGTTAAATAGACTCTTAAAAAAGTGATTCCCTTAATATTTACAGATCTGGCTGACTGCAGAGCGAGTTGCAGATACTCAACATCTAAAAACCAGTCTGCTTTTACATAGATTATTGGTTTTTTACATACTCTGTTTTGAAAGTCTGGGACTTAAAATCTCTTTATTATGGATTGTGGGAATTTTCTTCCTTGGATTTGTTTTCTACTCAGTGATCCATTTGATAGAATATGTATGTGTATATCCTTGTTAGCTCATGCAACCCGGACCAATCCATCCCCACAAAGGACTCAAATTGGCACCACTTTCCATCTTGCTGTCTGATCTTCAAGGGTACAGTAACTAATATGGGAAGACGTATATTAAATATTTAAAAATTTATATATCATAAACTTAATCAGATGGTTGTCAAAGGAGACAGTACAGCATGGATTCTCTCTGATTATCTTTATCCTGTGGGAAGGTGGGATATTTTCCTCTATTCATTAGAAAAACTACTTCCAAGAACCTGTTTTTAATCTCTCTCTGTTTTTTTTTTTTTAGGTTTTATTAAAAGCTCTTTCTCTACTTAGAGAGAAGAAGTTTCACCATGTGCTGCTCTTGCCTCTTGTACCAATCTTTACCCACTTGCCCTGTCCTTCTCTGGAACCTCCCCACCCACACACCCATTTCATCATCTTACTTACTAATAGCACCTCCATGACACTGAACTGTTTTGTTTCCCCTGAGAAAAAGCAAAGAATGGCTTATGTTACAATTTAATATTTAACTGATGTCAATGGCCATTTGTTCTATCAATTGTTTTCATGTAAAAGAGAGACAGAAAGCTTTGTTAGCAACTCATAGCTGTGGTCTGAAGTTGATATCTCCTTTCCTACATGCCATGAAGTGCAGTACGCTATCTAAAACCATATTCCAACCTCAAGCAAGAGGTCAACAAACAATACTTTATCTGTCCATCTTCCTTCTTTGCCCTGAAAATCAAGTGAAAAGCCACAAAACTACTTGGAGAAAGCTTGGTTGGCATTGGTTAAGAGAGATACAGGGGACTCAACTGAATAGCAATCTGAAAATTCTTGTTATTCACCAAGACTTTGTCAGATGATTTGAGGTGATTGTAAATTCACTAAATGCTGATCTTTTTTTGTTATCCTGACATAACTATTCACTTCCATGTGATTCAGAAATACTTGACACAGTTTCCAATGATGTGCTGCTGAGACAAGTTATAAGGCCAAGATTAACCGTATTTCCTTGGAAAAAAATTACAGTATAACTGTTTTAGAAAAGATGAGTAAAAATATTAGCATGATCACTCATTGGGCCAGCCTCACTGGACCATGCTGGCAATGCAGTTATGTGGAACAGAGCGCTTCTGTGGGGCATTTTTGCTCTCATACAAATATACTTCCATTCAAAGCTGTGATTTCTACAGGTGGCTACTTAGGGATTCACATATAACTGGGGCCCTCTTTAGGCAAAGGTGTTTGACTCAATAATTTTTCGCTCTGTAGCACAACTAGATTCTGTCATGCACTGGAAGACATGGGCGCAGTTCACAGAACCTTTCCATACAAAATTCTTAATCTTCAGAGCAAGATGCAGCACTCCTAAACCATTTGAGCAGCGTTTTCCAAATGAGGGGTCCGAGTTTCCTAGCACAGTCAAGAAGGCGGCAGTTACTGACCCACCCTCAACTGAAAGGGGAGGGGCAGAGGAGGGAAGTATTGCTTCACAGAAACCCCTGTCTAGAAACAGGCTCATGTCTCCCCTCTGAAAAAGTCCCAGGAGGCACAGACATTTATAACGATGCCATGTGGGGCTCTAACTGCCAGTGCTCAAAGTGCACTTAAAACAATTTTGAAAGTACAAACCACAAAATTATTAATTTTTTGACATTTTAATCACAAAAATAAAAACCAAATTGCCCTGTCAAGTGCTCCTGCAAGATGTAATTGTATTTTCCCTGCCTGTTGTATCATTCATCTGAGCAGAGTTCAGCCAGAATATTAACTGCAACACAAATTAGAATATGGGCCAGACTGTGTTAGATTTTCACTCCAATTATTCAATATATGCACTGGAATTCAATACTGAAAAAAAGAGTCCGAAAAACTTGAGTATGCGTGAATGAGTGGACAGAAAATTAACAATAATTTTTTTTTTTTTTTAAATGGAGATGCTGGTTTCTGGGGTAGTGAGGACAAAGTTTAGGTTTCTTTTTAATTTTTTTTAAGCCCAACAAGTAACATACTGAGAAATCTCTGTGTACTTTTTTCATTTTCTCAGTTTCTTTTCAGATTCTATCCAATGCATTTACAGTAGATCCACCGGGCAACTCTGTGTACTTAAGAAAAAGAAAAAGAAAAGAGATTTTTAGGGTCTTCTCACCCTTTGGGTAGATAGGGGATATCAGGGACAGTGATGACGAACTGCTAGAATAAAGGGTCTCCTGAAAAGAAGATGTATTTTTTCAGTCAACATCGATACCAAACATGAAAGGAATTCAAAGGGCCATCTTTCTGGGTAGAAGATAAGGAAACATGTCTTTAGCCTTCATGAGATGGGACAAGACAAAAAGAAAACTTGATACAAGTTTTGTTAAAGGACTCTTGGATCTGCGTTGTCTCTTTCTATTTTCTGAGCACATACAGCAATTACCCTAAGTCATCTACCACATAAAAAGCCAAGTAAAACACCTTATCTGGTATCTCTTCGTCTTCTACAAACTTAACAAAATCTAGTTAGGGCCTTTTTTACCTATTCTGCTTAGAGATTTCCCATTAAGGTTTGTTTCTGAACAACAAGTTAGTGACATTACGTTCTTCATAAATAATAATTTCCGAACTCACCATACGATAAACTACAGCAGTGTCACAACGCTTCAGAGTTAAAGAAAGGATAGAAACAGCCTCATAAGCCTACAGAAAAATTTGTATCTTAGAGAAAACATTGAAAGACCCAATTAAGGGCTGTGGGTTTTTTCCCCTCATTCACCAGTTGCTTTTTCATAGCAAGTGAACTCAAGAGAATTCAGTTCAAGAGAAGCTGAAGTTAGAAACTAAAATGCCATCATTACAAAAACACAGAGTCCTAAAATCTGCGATACGTAAAGTCAGCATTCAGCAACTCTTCTCTCACAGATTGGTAGATAGTTAAATACATAAACTATGTCAGAGACTCCAGATTATTAAGAATTACAGCCTGAAGAAAGACTCGGCCTTATATCACAAAGCCGGCACTGAAGAAAAAAATTTACTGACTTGCTATACGCATACTGTACAAGAAAACCATACATTTAATCTATGAAAACAAATGGAGATCAAAATCAGATACAAGTTTAGGGAGGAAATGTTAATTTCCCATTCATTGCAATGTTGTCACTGGCTTTATATATTGACCTAAGCCCAACTTCCTGGCATTACAAATACAGACCAAAACAGAGATATTCTCAAATAAGAAAACCTGGTTTACTTTGCCTTTTGCTACTGAGCCCAATGATCCGTATTAGGAATAAATCCCATATACTCACAGGGGGAATGAGGGGAAATCCTTCCATTTTGCAAGCTTGCAACATTCAGCCAACTTCTGAGTGAATTTTTCTTAATTCAGTTTTCAAACATCCAGAATAACTGACTTGAAAAAATCACATGAAACAAACGGAAAAAAGAAAAAAAAAAAGAAAGGAAAAAAAAAAAGAAAAAAAAGAAAGAAAAAAGTGAGATCCTGGGACTCCGTGAAGTCCCTTTTGCAGTGATGGATCTCAGGATAGGAGAAGGACCCTAACAAGTTTTCATAGTTTGCCCTAATAGGTTCTGAGGTGAACTTCTTCCCGAGTTGTATGTGAAGTTCCTGATTTTATCAAATGTCTGTAGAAGGGAGATAGCCCTTGGGTCTATCAGTGCGCTCTGACATCAGCCAGTTTGCATAAATCTCATTTCAGGGAGCTGCGGCGCTGTAACAGGAAGTCTGCCCTGAGCCAGATCTGCCATGGGCAGGTGCTTACTGTATAATCAGCAACCCAGAGCCTGGGCCTGCTACCAATAAACAAGCATATGGGTGCAGTGCTCTGTGGAAGACTATGTGCTTCCCACTGTAGATGAACCATAACGATGGTGCTGCTCTCTGGTTTAATCATGTATCATAGAGACACGGTCCTGACAACTTCTGTGAGGACAGTGCACTGGCATAGACTTGCTTTGATAATAGTCCTGGGTTGGAATTTGGTGGCAATGCTTAGCAGAAAGGCATAAAAGAGTATGCAGTTTCAAATATACAGTCTTAGGTTTCTAGAAAGCACTGAAGTTAAGCCCATGAGACTTTCTTCATCAACTTTGCTATTGAGCGAAATGATTCAGTGAAAGATACTTAGTCCTCTTATTTGTTTCTTGGTATTTCTTTTCTTTTCTAGCTCCTGCAAGGAGAAAGCAAGTGAGAGAAAGGAGAAAGCATTACATGTCCCATGCAATGACTTGACTTCTCTCAGAAGAGTGCCTTTAACAGTGAGTAGAGAACAAGATTTGTAGACTTGTATCTAAACAGTCAGGTGCCGAAATTTCTTGTGGAGATTTTGCTTCAGCTCTTCTCACATGGTGTTCTCCCCTCTCTTTATCCCACTGTTCCACTTGCATTTGGCTGCACTGAACAAGTGCCCTTCGTACCGAGGTTCAGGCAGGGGCAGGGGTGAGTGCGCCACGGGGCAGGATGTGGAGGGTGGGGCCTTGCTACAAGAGGAGAACGCTCTCATTCTGCAAAATGCCTTCTTGCTTTGCAGTTAGTTACTGATGTCTTGGAAAAGTGAAGTTTCTTTGTCCGGGTTGTTCCCCTTCAATCTATGCCCATGTGCCACAGGTTCTGCTTTTGAAAGTAGCCTGTTCACCACTCACCTGGGTCTATGTGTGAGGGGGAATTTCAGCCACTACAGACTTCCTCCCTCATACACTGGTAAAACCAGAGGCCACTCACAAGTTCCTCTCATTCCCCACCCTAAAGGAACTCAACAAGCAAACCATATTAGCAATGGGATAAGATCAAGAACATGATGGGAGATTAACTCTCGAAGCCCCAAACTTAATTTCACCAGTATCAGTTGATACATAAGCATTTAATTCTTATTTTATTCATACCATGAAATCTTGACCTTAACCTAGAAATAAGCAAGCTGCTAAACAGTCTCTGAGATGATTCTCAAGTGTCCCCTTGGATGCCAGCCTGGAAGTGATCAGAACCACCTGGGGGAAAATGAGAGAAGCAAAGTACAGTCCCGATGATAAAATTCAGTGCAAACAGAGGAGAAGGGAGTGAACAATAGCAATCATAAATCTTAAAGTGGGTAATTGGATAATAGGTGATAAAAGTAATTGTGGAAATTGTGTGTGTATTAAAAAGGCTATTCAGAACAAAGAAGATATGCAATCATCTGATTCATTGTACACTGAAGGATACCTTAGGCAGCTACTGGAAGGTTTAAAAATGTAGTGTTTTACACAGAGAGGCTTCTATTAAAGTGGCATGTAACTATATTTCATACTCTGGAGGATATTTCTGTGCTGTCAGCACAGGAAATTACCTAATAAGGACAGATATTTTGCACCAGCCTTACTGCACTCAGGGAATGCTAGATTACCAACATTATCAACCATGTTTAATATATGAGTAATCATAAGCACACCAAGGTTATAAATATAAATAATGACATTGATTCTCTGTATGATGAATTAGAACCAAATAATATGCCATAAAGCTTGAGGACCAGCAGAAAGTCCAGAAGTTGAATAAACTTCCTAAGAAGAGAGTATCTCCATAAATGGAAATGCTAAAAGTGAAATAAAATGCTTGTTTACACTATTATATTTATATAGGAACATCACTAGTAAGAATTTTGCTAAAATTCAACATAGATTACTTTCTCGCTGTTGCATATAATTGGTGTTTTATCCTATGTTTGTCATCACAGAATCTTCTCACTTCTAAAGGATGGTCTACTAGAGAAGATACTTTTGGCCCAGATCCTTGCAGTACCTTATTAGATAACTTACATGCAGAAAACAGATGAAGTTACCAAAAAATTGTATGGTAGAGAACTGATTTCCAGAGGCATACGATGTGAACTGCTACTCACAGAGTGTAATCTGACCTTCAAAAAGGCTTTTGAACTAGGGTAGGGGTCCTTCTCCATGATGGAAATTTGAAGAACTAGAAAAAAACCTGCTGAGTTGAAATATTAAGTTTCTGAAAGATTATTTCTGAAAACATGTAACGTTCGTATTAATCTGAGAGATTTTACCTCTAAGCATCACCTCACTGCGTGCAGTTTTTTGAAACAGTTCTTCCCCTACCTCTACCCATTTATTCTTCAAGCTATTTCTAACCACAAGCTACCAAAGCAAAAGGGTTTCAACTCGCAGCCACATCACAGAGAGGTCCCGTTACCTCAAACCTTGTTTGGTGCTTAGAAGGTAATTTTTCTTCCTACTAAAACCACATACAACATCGCTCATCCTGAAGTCTTTTAATCAGAAACAGGTGTTTACTTAGATTCTGCTACTGAGTTTTCTTGTAACAGCAAGACAAGACCTCTAAGCAAGGGATTCCCTTGTATGTTCCATATTCTTCCCAGAGCTGTTTTCCACTGAACTTGTAATATGTCTTGGGGGTCTTGTATACCATCCTTTAACATTGAGTATCCATTCAGACAACATGGCCGGGGTCTGGCCTCTTCTCTAAGAGATCCTATGGGTCTCTCTGGCTGCAGAACCTGTGGGGTCTGGACCTCTAGAGCACAATGCTCTGCATTTAACTCTTCATTACATATGCTGCTACTGAGCTGAAGTTATGAGTTGAAATATCTTTCATTTTTCCATAATGAGAGAGTAGGAGCCAGAAAATGGCTGCTGCAAGTTACTGGCTGAGAAGAATTTGTTACCACTTTTTCTCATATGCAGCTTCACCTTAGGATCCTTAACAGTCTGAATGTAGACTCCACTGAAATATGTGCTCCTCTTTCCACTGTGATAGGTTATCAATCACTGATGTTCCCTTGTGATACCCACAGGTTTATTACCATGGCTACCTTTGAACAAAGACTTTTGCTCACTATGTGGGCATCCCCACCTGGAGCTGATGCAGTTCCTAGTGGCAAAAAAAGTGCTTTTAACAGTCCAGCTTTCATGAGTTCCTGAGTTTTATGTAATGGCATCTGTACAAGGACTTTTGCCAGTGGGAAATGTCATTAAAATGTCATTAAAATATTAGTCATAACTAGCTTCACTATATTGGCAAAGATTTTCAGGCATAGGCTAAACTAAATCCATATCAGAATGAAGATAATCATTTTCATTGGGAGGAAAAGAAGAAATTTGAGTCAGTACTAATCCAGAAAGCCTCATGGATTTTTTAAGAACCATTATGATATGCAATCGCTTACAGAAATGAAAAGCACTTCATTTCTCATTTTATTAGTAACTTTTAAACTATCCATAAAGCAGAATTCAGCAAAGAAGAAAATCTCCCTTTGGCAATTTATGTGGCTTCAAGATCTGTTTACAACTCAACTACATTTTATTATTTACTGTATTTGGAAAAACTTGTTTTGGCTTTAAGGCATGTTCAAATAGCTATGAGATGCGATGTCAGTTTTTAATCATCTTGTGCATTCTGCAGACAATAGATTTTCAATTTACACATTCCTGCTCATTTATAATCATCCAATCGCTCAAAACTTTTGTATCATTTCAAGCAATTAACATGGAAGAGTGCTTTAATGCCATCTACTCTTGAAGTCTACCTCGTAGTGTCAGTAGCACCAGTAACATGCAAGCAGTATTGCCAGATGTCCCTTCAGAGTTGTGCCTTGAACCTACAGTCCAATTGAGGTTCCCCCCCTCAAAATCAGATACTTTAATAGTCAAAATTAAACTATAAGGATGAGGCACATCTGAGATATGGCTTAATAATTGTTGTTGCTGAAGACTCAACAACCACCCTGTATTTCCTTTGGGGGTGTCACTTCAGACTGGCTCCAGTCTGATGCCACGGACTGAATTCCCATTTGCAGCTGGAGTCCTGAGCCACATCTTCAGTTTCATCTGAAAAGAATCCAGTTTGTGCGCTCTAATAATGGTGTGTGGTGCAAATTAAAGTATAGTAAGCGGGGAAGATCAGGAGATTAATTTTAGAAGTGCACCTATGATCTGAACTAAATTGCTGATCTACACCCACCATTAGAGAGGATTCTGTCCCTGGGTCTGTAGGGACCTCTGCCAAGCTGTGCCAGAAACAACTCTGCTGTATGGAGTTTGATTTGGATATTTAGGCAGCAGTTCTTTCTTGAGAGCATAGCTGTATCTAGGAAGAAGACTTGCTCTCCTAATGTAAATAATACTTTCCAGACTTGCATCTTATTAGGACTATATCTCTTAGTAATCTCTCAGAATTCTAAAGAGAAAAGCACTATTCACAAATAATAATTTATTTAGGTAGCCGGTGGGTTTACAACTGTGCTTCCTGTTTTCTGCCACCACTTTTACAAGGACTTTGTGTCTGGAATTTTACATAAACAGAGGAGCTGAAGTACTAGAACCCAGTGCTCTTTATACATCCTCACAGTAGCCATTTGGCTGTATGAAGCACGCATGCAAGCCTCATGTCACAGCTTTATGTGTATGACTAGGACAGGTGTGTATGACTTGTGTATGACACACTCTGTAGTATATTATCTGTAGAAAATTTTTTCTTACAGAAGTAGTTACTAATAAGAAAAATTGTGTTTGAATTAATTACGTTTCATTCTTTTGTAACCTTAGACCATCTTTACTATGTAAGTCACATGCAGTTAGATTCTTCAGTCTTCATTTTTTGCTTTCCTTTTTTTTTTTTTCCCCCCAGGTGCCTTGAAATCTGGGGGATCTGGTAAAAAGACGACATCTTTCACTAATCTTCTGGTAGAAAAAACTAGCAGTCTTGAGAGAAGTAACTCCATCTTAAGCTGTTCAGTTTTTTAGAAGCACAGTTTGCTTACCACTTTGACAAATGCTACATCAGCCATGTAAAGACTGCAGGCCCATTGAAGGAGTTGATAATTTTTTGTTTGGCTGCAGTTGTTTTGCTCTATATTTTGGTACTGTATTTTTTGTAAAGTTGTTCTGCTAACAATATATGGGTTGATACTCTATTTCCTCCCTCCTGTTGTTCTCACAACTATGGCTATTGGTCTTCTAATTTTGCAATCTTTTTTTTAATACAAGCCATTTTCTGTACCTACAATCCAGTATTTGACTGTACTGAATTGCATTAAACTCTTCTTCTTGTGCCAGAAGTATTATAATATCACACATATTAAACAATTACATTATTGTATTATATTATACATTAAACAAACAAAGACTAGGGAGAACCAGTTGTGTGAAGGGTCTTAAAAGGACTTCAACATTTGTTTTTGATGTGGCAATTGAGAGGAATTTAGTGGAGAAACACAAAAAGGAGCATTTGAACAGTATTTTGATCCCCGCTTACACTGGAGAAAGGAGAGAAAGGGAGAAGAGAGTCCGAAGCCAGGAAGGCCAGAGAGAAGGAGACTGCCATAGTTCTGGCCATTGGTGGGTGAGAGTTTAGGCAATGAAAGGAAAGTGAAAAAGTTTGATCTTACAGGTGTCCTGCAAGAGGAAGCTGCACATCCTTGATAAAGCCTGCTTGTGTAGATTGGCGTAGTGTCAGAGACAACACCCAAGTGACAGCGAGAGTAAGAAGAATAGCTTTGCTAAAAGGAGGAGGTAGAACGGAAGGAAAACAGAGAGGTTTTGTTTCGACCATGTTATATTAGTGGTAGCAGTGAAACATTTTAAAGAATGCTACAGAAGAATAAGCTAAGAGTATAAGTATATATGTATCTCAGAAAATGAGAAAAATGAAATTATCTTCCCATTTTAGGAGATGAGACCTCCACAAATCTGACCCAATTAACAGCGTGGAGAGCCTAAGGTCTCACGACTAACATTTCACTGCAGTGACAGAGAGGTACAGAGGAGCAGAATGCTTTGGATGCTGAGTGCTTGTATATGGCTGACAGGGAAAAAGGGAAAGAGGAACTTGGGCTATCTTAGTGTGTAGGACTGGATCAATTTACAATAATTCCCAGAAGGAGTTAAACATTTTCTGGGGTTAAAGTGAATCAGAATCTGCACACCGTGTGCTGGAAATTCCCTAAATGATTTCAGTGGTCATTAAGAAAAGGGAAATGGTTCTTTTCTGAGTAGGAGATGGTAGGAGACAGAGGAGTAGACACCAAAACAGAGCCACGGCTGAGTATTTATAACTCGGCTAACTCTGTCCCCAGATTGCAGGATTCTTGCCAGCTGAGAAGGGGACAGACTTTGCCAACGGCTTTGTCTGTTGAGGGGGGTCTTGTTAGTAACCATTGTGACCCATTGTGACTGACAACACAACGGGCTGAGATAATTACAGTTTTATTAGGAATACTACATGCAGTTATGTACAGCATGGGCAAATACAGGTAAAGCTGCTGATAAAATGTGTTCTGCTGATAAATGAAGCTTTGACTCTTCTGCAGTCACCTTATTCCCATTCCTATGCCCCTGGGCTTACTCAAGTTTTTTGTGTCTTCAGTCACAGACCTCACCTACATACAAAGCCTTATTTAAAATTTAATTCAAGTACTGGATTGTGTATTTTAAACAGTGACTAAATTTAATATGGTTTACAGTTGCAGCATGCTATTACCAATGTTGTTTTTGTTTAATTCAGTAATACAGAAATTAAATTTAGTTTTACTAGTGCAAATACTGTGTTTAGACCTATATTTTCCAGTCATGATTTAGTGACTTTTCAACTCATGGTTTGTAGGCCTCTGCAAGTCCGTGGAGTATTTCTGAGGGATCTGAGAAAAATAACAAAAAGTAACCCTGTTATCAGTGGGCTTAAACTGACCATGTGAATTGCATGTATGGTTGCACCAACATGGAAGCATTTTAGAGATCTGCAAGTAAAAAAGTTGTTGAACTCTGTGACCTAGAGGAACCTCTGATTTTGTTTTCTTTGTATAGCTTTTCTTCTGAGTACTATTTGCCTCCAGCCAAGATCTTGCCATCATCCCTCAGGCCCTAACCGGCTGTAGGAATTCTACAGAAGAAACATAAACTGTCTGTCCCAAGTTAGTTTCTCCACCAAACCAGTAGCAAAGTTTGCCTTTGGAGCAGCAGGCAGAGGACAAAAACTTCAGGAGTGCTGGTGCTGTTTATCTCACTATCCCAACCCACAGCATTTCCTCAGTCCTGCTCCTGCTCCTCCCCATTGTTACTTGTGGCGGAGTCACCATCCCTGGAGGTATTCAAAAGACGTTTAGATGTGGCGCTAAGGGATATGATTTAGTGGTGGGCTTGGTAGTGATAGGTTAACGGTTGGACTTGATGATCTTGGAGGTCTTTTCCAACCAAAACAATTCTATGATTCTACTTCTGCCTACTTTCCTAGTAATCTCTCCTCGATGCCATGGCTAGATGAAGCTTTTTCACTCTTTCATTCCTAATCATTCATGTAATCATAATCTTTCTGGACAGCACTCTACTCACCCATCCACCCTGTCTCTGGTGTTAAAGATGTCTGAGGTACTGTAGAAGATTCCTCTACAAATGAAGATCTCAATACTGCATTTTGCTTCACAGCAGTTGTTCTGGTCGTGGTGTCACTTTGCATGCTCGGTGCAGATTACCGTCAACCTAGTATAACCCAGCATTACTGACCGCCCTGCCATGGTTTAACCTTCCAGAGGCCATCACTCCCATATGCATTGTGCAGAAGTTCTTTACTACTTATTTATGGGAATGCATTTCCACTTTTAGTTTATGATACATAACTGCATATATTTAGTGCAAAATTCTGCTTTGTACTCAGTATTTTTGAATATGCAGGGCTCTTTGAGTGTTTTGGAATGAAAATTATGGTGGTGGGTACAGAATTTAAAGCAAATCCGGTCTGCAATTAAACACAAACCCACAGCAGTAGCTGCCAGACTGAGCTCACCATGTAGTTTCCAAACAAGCTGACAGCAGTAGGAATCGTGGTTTATAAAAAGCTGCCAGCAGTGCTGAGCTGGTGAAGAGAAAGAGGAAGCTACAACGGGAAAGAGAAAAAAAGCACAACCAAAGGCAACTTCACTTCTCTGCCTTTACTGTTTTTAAATAGATTTGGCTCTAAGTTGCTGTTGAGGGTGCTGTGAAGAACAGCGATAACCCAAACTGAGAGCCCCATAATATTTATCCCCTTCTGAACACTACCTGCAAATCACCTCCCAATTCTAAGGGACTTGCGTATGTTTTTGTGCGTACATGTGAGAATCTGTCTATGTATGTAAGTATGAATACACACCACGTTACCAAAACTATTGCTCAATAGCATGCCAGTAAATAGAAGTTCACTAGAACAGCTTTTGCCTTTTTACTCCTCCTTTGCATGATATGCTGAGCTGTTCTCCTGAGATTGTTTCCTAATGTTCCCATGCACTTCAGGCTGTGGATTTCACTTGATTATTCTTCTTGTCCTATGAAAAGTGAAAGATTGCTTCTCATCCTCAAGCTACCAGTAGCAAGAAATCATCTGAGGCACTATTGACTTCATCGTCTGGTGCTGAGTGTTAGGGCTATGGGAAGGTGTTCTTGAAGAGCTCGGTTGGGGACTGGGGCACAAGCTGACTCCTTTCACTTTGGGAAGGAAGTCCAGCTGATCAGAGGTTCTCTTCCCAGAAAGCAAGCCTTCTGTGAGGTTGTATCTTGGGTCTTGTACAAGTGCTAAGCTGGGTAATGGAAGATACACTGCATCAAAGGGAGAGTGTAACTGTAAAGTTAAACCCAGAAAGCAAAGGAATAATATGAGAAAGACTGATGACTAAAATCAGTTGGATTAGTGTCCTTTATTTTGTGTCATTCTGAGATCACAGCTTTGATTCTGTAGATTTTAGTTGAGATGGGATTAACTTTTTGTAGAGCTAGGAAGAAGACTTCAGGAAGAATAAAACACTGCAGAGGGAAAGACCTTAGGGGCTCTGCTGGTTAACTGAAAGAAGGACCTGGCAGAGTCCCTCTGTACATTCATTGCTCTGAATCTGAACACAAAGAATCAAAATGAAAACAATACAAAGATGCCATAACCTGGTTCAGTAGCTGTGCTAGTCCTAGGAAGAGGGCTGCCTTTAGCATGCCCTAGAAAAATTGTGCATGATCCTTGAGGATAAACTGAGGACATGTTTAATTTGCAATCAACCTGTATTGTTGCAGTATGGGTCACAACACTAGCCAACTCTCCTCTGTAAGTGGGAGGCAAAAGGCAGTAACAGAACACGTGAATCCCATGACTTCCTGGCAGCTAGAATGCTGAACGTAGTTGCAAAGGGTTATTTAAGCACCCAAACTTTATAATAATTATTTCTTTCCCTTTATCATTGACTTTTTGGCACCAAACCTATTAGCATATTTGTTTGCAGTGCCTGAGATATCAGTATATACCAAGGTGTTTTCAGCTCTGGTGCCAGAGCCCTTTATATTTAGCAAACAGCTGTGAGTTGGTAGTGGGATCTGCAGTGCTTTTATTTTTTTTGTTCCTTGCTGAAACATTAATATCAAACCGTCAAGAGAGTCAACACTAAAATTACTTCCTTTCACAAGTTACATCTTGATGATGAAAGGATGGGCTAATGGATTTATATTCTTCTTCTGAATTTCCTTTGGAGAACATTCCCCATTCCTTTCCATTTCCATTTTGCATGAGGTCAGAAGAGACCAGGCTTTTCTTTATGACCAGTATGTGTAGGCTTGGAGAGAGACACTGTGTAGCTCCCTTTCCATCCAACAAATACACTTAGTTCTTTTGCAAGGTGTACAAGCCTGGGATCACTCCCATCTGCCTTTCTGCTATCACGGGAAGAAAGTTTCCTGAATTTTTTCCACTTATTCTCCTGATCCAGTCAGTTCTTAGAAAGATCAAAACTGGATGCAGCTATTGTAGTTACTCATAAAACCATGATTCCTGAGACAAGAATAGTGAACAGATCCTCAACACCTTCATGGTCAGTCATCACCAAATGGTCTAGATATGATTTCAAAGAAATAAGGACAAATTTTTCACCTTGACCCCAAAGGATTACATCTGGCTTGGTGTTAGGAATATCACTGATGAAAGACACTTGACTGGAATATAAAAAATAACCCAAATCAGGAAGTCATTATCATGCTGTTTCAACAAAATTAAATGTAAACCATTTTCAGTGTTTTTTTTCAAGTAAAGTCTTAACCCATCCCAGCTTAATTTTCAAAATCTTTATTCTTTACATTCTTGAAACAATCAAGACTTAACTTTTGAAACTAGACATGCTAGCCCGTAGTCCTTGTAAGTTTAAAAGGCATTCTATCTTTCTTAAGTCTGATTCATGTTTATTTTCCTATAGAGAACCACCTCCATTTTGGAAACCCAAAGATCTGATGAGTCAAATTTTGTCATATCTGTGATAGCCTGTTTACCACCTTTTCTTCAAAAACTATTTATTGTTGCTATCACTTCAGAAAAGGTGAATTGTCCAAAAATCAGCTCTCTTGGCAGATCCTCCTTACAGGGTGATCTTGTGACAAGAAAGCCTCATACAAGAGCAACTAAAATAGCTGCTAATTTAAATGTTGGTAAATTTACAATCTCTCAGGGATTTTCCCCTAAGCTTTATTCCTATGTGTTCTGATGCTAAACACACACCTTAGACATTGAGGGCCTTCTGTTCTCAGAATAACGCTAAATAGTTTAGAGGGCCACAGTAGGATTATCCACACCCCAGAGTGCAGCAGCATCTTCAAGATCCTCCAGACAAACTGATACACCTACATAGTAAGGCACTAAGAAGAAACTTCAGCTCAGCCATGGGTCTGGCCATGCCACTGTATGTCACATACCTCCCCCAGGCATCAGTTTGAATATCTCTGCGCAATAATATGTTATTCAGGGTAGACATGCTTTGTGACAGTTTATAGCAAACCGAAAGAAATCTGCCCTGGAGAATTTGTCTCAATCTTAGGACAATTTTCTCACAAATCCTGTCAGCCAGAAGGACCTTCCTCTTATTTTAGCATTTTAGCTGTCTTAGATGTATTGCATTTGCATTACGTTACTCTGTGACCTGACTGACAAATTAGATGTTAGATTTGGGGGAGACCTCTTCTAGAATCTGTAGTGAGGACTCCAGTGGTCATCTTCCTAGTAGTCAGAAATTGCTAATTTGTCATTAGGGAATCCACTTAGAATCAATATGAACAAAACACCTGAAGCAGTTTTAAAGTGATTATGTACTTCTGCAGTTTCTGGTTCTTCTATTTCTGTGCACATGGATCCCCAAGCCACTTTATTCCTTCACATTTGTTATATGCCTTTTACCAATGAGATGTTGGATTTGTTGTGGAACATATGACTATTATGACAAGATACTACTTTTCTTTATTTTTGTTCCAGCTGTATAAGGATAAAGGGCACACATCCTGCTCAGTACCAATTATTGGACAAAAAAATGTAAGGCCTCTCACACATACACATGCACCACAAGTATGATCTACGTTCACCACCCTTGCACAGGTGAGGAATTTTCTTTCTTTCTTACAACAGAGCCTCTCCTTCTCTGGATACTGATAAATCCATAGATGACTTATCTCTAGATTTTGTACATATATTTCAGGGAAGCATGTTGATTGTATTTGACTGGACTGGAAATGCAAGGAATTTCCACAAAGTATTTCTTTAGTCATTTTCCCCCTGGGTCCAGTTTCTTCAAATTACATATAAAACTGTTCATAAAAATCACAAAACATACCTTGGAACAGTTTGTTGCTGAGGTTTGCTACTCCTTTCATATTTTGCAGTGGCTTTGGTTGTATCTGTCTCCAGCATATGCTTATGCTCGTATATAGAAGCTTCTATATAGAAGGGAGTCAAAGAGGTTTCATGCAGGCTAGGAAGGTTTGGGTTTTTTTTTACTAATTTCTCATGACAGTGTTGAGAGCATATTACTTGTTCTCCCAGTTTGATTAGGAAAGGAACCTGAAGAGCAAGAGTGGAAACAAGATGAAGAAAAGGACTTTTCTTTTTAAAAGTAGTAGTATCTTTTTACGGACCTCTTACATAAGAACAGAAGCTCTTGTTCTTCTTCCATATTCCATACCATTTTATCCAAATTAAAAAACTTGTAGGTTTGATAGACACACATGTCATGGTCCTGAGCAGAGAAAAGAGGTTACCTAGAAAATGAGAACTGGGCCCTGAATTTGTAACTACATCTTTTTGAATTGTCATCCAGCCCAGCTCTGAAACTTCTCACAAATATGTTCTTTTATGCAGTGATATGAATTTGTTAAATTCTGGGAAATTCTGTCACCGCAACTTTTCCTCTTTAACAGACTTAAGATTTATCTAACTGATAGCTACAAGTTCAAGCTTGTATTCATGGCCGTACCACCTGACCATCTGAAGTGAAAACACCAGTGTTATGTGAAAGGACAAGAATGCAGACTAGCAGTGTCTGGAGTGGACTCTGATGATGATTATCTCTATGGGAAAGAATAAGGTTCCAGATTGCCCAGCATTGCATATGCCTGATTTCCCTAGAACTCCCACATCCCACACTTTGCTAGTGCTGTCCACACTGGTTTTGATCAGTCTGTGTTTATCAAGCCTTGAAGAAGAGAGGAGTAGAATTGGTTTTAGTTAACTTATTCATGGGCTTCTGCTGGAGCACAAACCATGGGCACAGTGCATCTGTTACCATAATGCAATTTAGAGGCTCTTTCTGTAAAAGCCTGGTGTTATTTCATGTACGTTCTTGCTGCTGATAATCAGTGGCTAAATAACTTTCATAATAACACTGCAACCCCCCTACCCCCACCTAGCAGTCTGACAGTTGACTTGATGGTTAGCCACGGACTTGGGTAGCCAGTTTCCAGATAGCAGCCTGCCTTTCTGGTCAGTATGGGCTCTGTCACTCATGATATGTGGTTCCAAAGGACTGGGCAGGTTTATCACACAGGTCTGTGAAGGCCTGCTTCCTCATGCAGAAGTTTTGAAGCTGCTGTTGTATATCAGTAACTGCAAAGTGATGTGATTTGATCCTCTGTGTTAGTTTAGTTCCAGAAAACACTGCTGGACATTTTGGGCAAGTCAGTATCATTCATCATGCCATCCAAAATGATGGACACTGATAAATGCATAGATGTCATATCCCTAGATTTTGTCTTTTTTTACCACCATCCACGTCCATTTTACCACCCTCCACGTCTTTTAGCATTGCATTTCCTCTCAAGTTCCAAGACCTGTCTGCACCTCTCTACACTGCTTCTCCAGTTTGTGAACACCTCAGTTGAGGTTATAAGGAATTGCACAAGAACCTTGCTAGCTCCATATTCCTGCAAACTGAGTTGCATGCCAAACTGTCAAAGAGGTATGCGACTGGGGACTGCATTCATTCTGCTTTTAAAGCCAGGAAGGAAAAATAAACATTATCTTACAATACACCATAAGCTGATTCTCAGAAGACTTCTGCTCAGTGGTGTGGTAGGGAAACTGGGATGTACCCTTTCTTATTCTAGTGTTTCATATGCAAAACTCTGTGTAGATACCACTAAGCAGGCTTGATGAGATTTTCAGAAAAGAGCGTGCGTACAGAAATGGACACTTGAAGGGAGAGCCACTGAGCCAGATCATGAAGCTATCTAATGGTTTGTTCTCATTTCTTGCATCCTCCAGCAGTGCCAATGTCTTCATCCTATGAACTGGGAACTCAGGAACCCTACACTTGAGCTCAGAGAGCTTCAGGTTAACTCAGGGAGTGAAAAGAGGAGAAAGTGAAACAAATGCAGTGTGGGGAGAGGAACTCAAGCTCTTTCGTATTCACTTCTCTGTGAAAACTCAGGGCAGGCCCATGACAAGAATTCAGAAAGCAAAGGGACATTCATCCATGTTGAATATTTATGTAAAAAACAGTCTAAGATTATGGGGGACCAGGCAAGAGTAGGAGGGTGTGAAAGTCCAGGAAGTGGAAAACGATGTGCAAATATTTGGGAGTATTTTAGACAATGTAGCATGTGGTTCAATTAGATGGTAAAAAGCAGAGGTGTTAGCATACAGGTAATGGAGTATAAAAGCATTCTCTAGTATGTGTGTTAAATGCATCCAGCACAATGTTAACATTTGACAGACAGTTGGGTTGAACATACAATCGCTTTGAGGCATGAGACTTAACAATAAGATCAAGAAGTAACAGAGCTCTTTGGTTTAAATAGTAGTCTCTGTTCCTCTCTGGGCTGGCTCCAAATGTCAGGAGTGACCACACATATCTCCCCAGGAGGGTCCCACCAGTCCTTCCTTTTACCATTGCTCCTTTCAGCCTTAAGAGAGATTTTCTAGGCTCTTATTTTCTCACTGTCTCCTTTTCATATTGTGTAGGTCTTGTTTCCAAAATGTAGACCTGGGTTGCTTTGGGGCATGGCACTGAAGACAACAGCAATGAATTAAGGCTTTAATCATGAAACTATCTGGAGCAGGCTGGGGAGCTTGGATCTGAACTGAAACAGGTTAAAAAAAAAGTCATGTTAGTTTGCCAAAAACGTCTAGTACTGTGATGGGTAAAGCATAGAGGAAAGCCTAATATTTAATTCAGTGAGGTTAGTGCATGGTAAAATGCACTAACCTTGTCTATGCAAGATTTCTCAAGCATATTTATTAGCATATGTTAGCTAACAGGTGTTAGCCTCAAATTTCTAGATAATCTAGGGGCCAATGTGAGTCTGGAGCTCCAAGTACAGTATGAATTTAATTGCTTCTTTGTTTTTTGGTTGGGTTTTTTTTGTTCTTGCAAGCAGGTGCTTCAAATATTCATTCCAGTTTTGAGAGTGTCCTGCTCAGGGAAGTATCTTCTGTAATCCTGGTTATATTGTAGTTATTTGTAAATAGGTATGGAGAATGTCTGATGTTAATACGAAAGTTTCAATAATAATAACCCAATAAAGTTGTAACAGGATAGATTTATTCTGCATCTTTTATCCTACATCAGAGGGTTTTTTTTGGTCAATTTATTTTCCCTTCTTTTCCTGTCTTTTACCAAAAAGTTCCCTTCTTTTACCAACAAACTGAATTTAGTGTATTCTTGAACCCTCCAATGGTTTCCATGTTTATTGGTCAAAAGTCTGTGTAAAGGTAGTTCTGTGTTTCAGTAACCTTCCTGTCCATCTACTGTTACTGACTTGTGGTTTTACTAAAAGTCTCGTGATATTTCGTGTTTTTCATATTAAAAAAGAAAATATTTCTTGCTCTTATTGCAGAGAATGGGATGTATCTCAAAGAATGGAAATTAAGTGAACAGAAAAAATCTTTTCCAAAAGTTGTACGATTTTTGAACTAATCTCATGATCTGTTGTGGTCTGGCTCTTGATTTTTGACTGTTTGGTGTTCTGGGCATTCCCCACCCTCTTCTCAATGCACGAGCAGGTAGCCCAACGCCACCAGCGTTAGAGTTCCAACTCTGGAAAGGTTCGGGATTTTTCTATAAGGATGGGATGGTGATTCATTCTGAGCTCTCACAAGACAATCATGCAGCTGCCCCTGTTTCAAAATCAGCAGCCCCGCCAGCTTGTCTCCATCAGCCTTGAGAAAACAGGAAGCACAACGGCCACCACAGGAAGTGGTGCGCTCTTACACCCACCCCAAAAACTTAGCTGCTGAACCTATTGCAAAATGTTAACAGAACACTGCAGGGTACACAGAGAGAGAGAGAGATGAGAAATCTGCTGACCTTTGGGTGCCTGTGCAATTCCTGGCTTCAGTTTCTCAGGCCTATAGCCTAACTCAGTCACCAACATGTCCTGTGTTTCTCAGTCATTGCAGCTTAAATCCCCTATAGGAGGACGCTCTTACCCAGAATGTGAAGACCTTTTCTTAATTATTTTGTTTCATCCCCCAAATTTGTACAGAAATGCAGTGAGAAGCTTCTTGTCTGGGGGGCTGACAGACTGAAAGACGGAAATAGAGAAGGTGGAGAGGACTGTGTTTTGTTCATCATGATTAACTATGTACTCATTTCCTTGGCAACATGGAAGAAACGGGTGTTTTTAGGGTGGAGATTTATATGTATATCTTGTGATTTGGATGTTTTTCATATTAAACAAGAAAAAATATTTCGCACCCTCATGGTTGCAGAGAAAGGACTGTACCATAACACTTAAGAGAACAGAGGTGCCTTCTGCATATAAAATGAGGAGCACGATGAACTGCTCTAAGTAGGAAAAACCATTCCTTGGGGCTGCTGTGGGGCATGGAATAGAACTAGGAATGGCTGAAAGAGAAGAACAGGATGTTCCACAACAAGCAAAAGAGACAAGAGAGGTACAACATGCAAAGAGAGTTGAAATTTGAGAAGGTTTTTTGTCGCGTTTGGGTACTAAAATCATCTTGAAAAATTGTTCTGCAAAATCAAAGGGGAAAAAATGCAAGTTTATATGCTGGACGAAGGGCAAATAAAATTTTAGTAGGGGCTTTTAAATTAAAAAAGCAGGATTTGTGAATAAGAGAAGCTTCTGCAAAAAAAGTGCAATAATAAGAAGGCAGGAGAGGATCAGGAATGGAAGATGATGTTAGCTATTGAGACTAGATCTAGGCATTATTTTTCTGCCAGATGTTTCATTTGTCCAATAAATGCAGATTTGAGAATCTGGTCCTGGAAACCAAACTATTTGTAAATTCTTGTTAAATTCTCTGAATTGTTTTGTCAACAGTTGAAGCTTTTGAAAGCTGACATTTTTTCTTGTTTCAAAATCTAACAAAATTTGAAATGAAAAAGTATGTAATTTTGTTTCATTCAACTTATAATTATATCTTGAGGGATTTCCATTTTTGTAAGAAAATTGTAAAAATTATTTGGTATTTGGAGTGAAAATGAATTCCCTAGCTTCCCCCCCCCCCCCCCCCCCTTTCCTTTTTTAAATTCAGCTAGTAAAAGTCAATTATTCCCACAACTCCAGCCAAACTGAGAAAAGTCAGATTCCTGAAATCTGGTCTTCAGGATTACTGGAAGAAAACTTCATAATACTTCCTTTTGAAGTAACTCATTCTATACAGATTGTTTCTGTTTTGCACAGTCATTCAGCAGGCAACTTCAGTTTGCCTTGTAACTCCCCTCATTACGTTAACTCTCTTAACAGCACACGCTTCGGAATTTTTCTAAAGCTCATAACTGTGTTTTTTTCCTGCCATGAAATGCATTTTCATTTCAAGTGTGCACAGAGATTAGCAACATGACTAGTTCCAATATTAACATATTCATATTCTCTTCATTTTGATCTAACATCTCTCTCCTCCTGCTGGTTATTCTGTCTGTTGGCTATTTTCAGAGTTCTAAAAATATTAATAAAATCATGAAGTTTACTGGACAGAATACTGCTGTGCTGCTCATGTCTTTTCTCCTGAAAACTATGATACAGTTATCCTTTGGTGGCAGACTAGGCAAAATACATGGCTGATCCTGTTTGTTTCTAGTAAAATGTCCCAGTTCACACACTTGTCACAGATTTTCCATGGAAGGCTTAATGATTTTTTTTTTTTTTTTTTTTTTGTGGACAAATCAGCATATCCTTAAAGTCCAAGATATGTCTTACCACTCTTCATCCACACACAAAAAAATCACTAGCTCACTTAAATTTGAGGTCTGCATTGAATTCTATCCCTTTGGTAATATAGTGCATGTACTTAAGATTGGACTTCTGGGACTCCATCTCCTGGCCACGTAAATGTGAAAAATAGCCTGTCCCGAGCAAGGAAGAGATCCTTGTCATGCCTGTTACTGTGAAAATCCGTCCTGGAAACCAAACATTCAGAAACAAACTATTCCACCAGTTCTTCCTCATTTACTTTATTCAACTTTGACTACAACTCACAATTTGCTTCCAGATGTTTTCCAGAGGCCTGATGGTTCGTCTCAACCTGTTTTGAGCTTAACATTTATTGAGACTGATTTTTCCCTTATGACCTATCCAAAGTGAGTATTATTAACTTCTGCAGATAACAATTTAAGTTCTGAGAGGAAAAATCACACATTATCATTAATTTTCATTGCACTAAAACACAGAGCCAATAAAGATGATCAGGGAAACGAGGGCGTTTCAGTCCTCTTAAACTTTGTGTGCTTATTAGACTAGATCATGCTCTCTGAAATTTGTACCTTATTAGTGGTCTAATATGCAGTATGAAAATAATCTAATGTGTGAGGCAAGAAATAGAAGGAAAGGGGTGCATTTTATGCAAATGAACCCAGAAAGTGTTCAGGACTAGTGACTTTTAAGTGCTTAGGAAGCTGAGAGATTCTTGTAGTCAAAAAGACTTTTTCCGTGCCTCTCAGTGGAGAAAGCATTGATTGGTTGGATTTGACACAGCCCTTTGCAAGTCAAGCAGGTACAAAATTGCCCTTAAAGCTAGAAAAAACACCCTCTGTGAAGAAAGGTATAACTTGTATTAAACTGTATCATGTGGGTGCAGACTGGAAAATGGAAAATGGAAAGCAGTCTTTAAAATGTGGACATGACAGTGTTTTGAAGAACAAAATCTGTCCTACAGGAGGCTAAGTTGGTTACATTTGATTACAATTCAATTAATTATTTCTTATGATGTTTTCAGTGAGAACTTTTTCAAAATGCCAAGCTGCTGGTATCCCTCCTGCCTATCACTCTGCCTGGGCAGACTCTGAGCTGGCTCCTCTAGTTTTCCTTTCAGCTGTTGTTACCAAGATTACAGAAGGCCTCAGGTAAGGACCGTAAATGCGGAACTTTTTATAGGCCTTCACTGAGAGCAAGAGGAAGCATCATTTCTCCAGTAGCCATTCTACAATACACATTTCTTACTTCAAAACCATCTGTTTTGGTTTTTTTTAATTTGAAAATTATTCTACACACTTCACTCTGTCCCTTCATTTGTTCTCTTAAATTCACTGGCAAGGTAATCACTCTGGTTGTTCTGTATCTATACTGTATTTTCAGCAGTCATCAGCTTCTTTTAACCCCTCATAACCTAATTTTGCTAAGCTAGAACTCTTTAGAACTCATTTTGTGAAATACGGTTCAGGTTTATTTGGTTATTTTGTTGTTTGATTGTTTGTATTAATTGACAAAATTGAAAGACCAAAAAAGAATTGGAGCGATGGAGAAAGAGAAAAATGAAAGGAAGACTGAAAGCTCAAAACACAGTTTCATCACTTTCAGACTAACATATATTTCAGTCCATCAATTTCTCAATTCAACCTTAGGTCAAAACATACTTTTAATTACATTAATTGAAGCATAATTCTGTTTAATTCAAACTCTGTGCACAGTTTCTGCAGTGTGAAAGGGAAACAGTTTGTTCTTCTCTTACACACTTAAGACTTGATTTTCATAGGTCTTGAGCTCTCTTGATTTCAACTGCCGTTTTTGGAACATTTAGACCACTAGATATTCTACCAATAACTAATGTAATCCTCTTCAGAGCTGCATATGATCTATAAAGTATTTTATAGGATCAGTAGTACTTTTGAAGCTAAACCAGTGCAGAAAAATACTTTCAGCTTTTCTTGATGTAATCAGAGCTTAAGGGAAAAAGCATCATTAGCTTTATTTATTGCTTAAAGCAAACGCTTTAGCTTTGCTTTAATAAAATCGATATCTAAAGTATACAAATTGTGTATTTTGAATGACAGAGGGTTTCTATATGCCAATTCCATTCAGGTTCCACCAAATTTTCTTAGAGGGAGTAACTTCCTTATGTCAGGATTACGTGACAGTGCTAGAGCCATGTTCAGAATAAAGCTGGCCTAAGAGAAAGAGCAGATTTTTGTTTCCCTTCTTTGTGACGTTTTTTAGCAGTTTTAGCCTTATTTAACAATATGCTTGTCCCAGGTTTCAATTATGCAGATGCTCACAGTACTTCTTCCCTTTGAGCAGACAGCTTGAGTCTGAATCAGATGACAGAATGGTTGGACAAGGTTGTCCAAGGACAATGTTTGTTCTGGTCTGGACATTGCAAAGGGAGAGACTGCAGCTGCCATAGACCTGCCTCGTAAATCCACACTTGCTTATTCTGTAGCCCTCAGGAATGTATGAACTTTCCTTACTGCATAAAACTTCAGAAGATCAGGTAGAAGATTTTCCTTAAGATGGGTTAAGGACTCCTTTGAGGAGATCAGCTCAGATCTTCTCTCGTTTTTCAGCATCTTCCAGAACCACTAGTTTCAATCTCTAGCCTTCAAACCCATCAGTCTTGGTCTCTATGATTATGTGCAATGAAGCTAGGCTTCATTTAGGATTTGCATTTCCTGGGAAGAAAAATAATTAAGGCTTACATGAAGGGGGGGGAGGGGAGGGGAAAGAAAAAAAAAAAAAAAGATAAAGCAACCAGAACATTTCTACTCTGCATTTTTTCCAGTTGGTGATAAGCTTGACTGTATCTCTCCCCCACCCATGCAAACATTGAGCTTTGGTTCTGTAGGTCGCAAATGGCATGATTTTGCATTTCTGCCTGCCTGCTGGTTTGGGTGAAGTAACGCAGTGGGGCTTTGCAGAGTGGGACAGCTGGGTGAAATGCTTCTTGCTCTCTTGATTCTTTCTTTCTCTTTCAAAGTGAGTTGCACTAGTCCTTGTGGGAAGGAAGGAGAAGATGGTGGTTTTGCACAAACATTCTCAGTGACTGTTCTTTTCTTTGGCAATCTTGGAATTTCCCCAAAGGCTTTTGTTTCTTGCAGCTCCTCTGATATATTTTTTTCTTCAGTTTCTTTCCTAAGTCTCTGAGCCCCAACCAAACTTGGTGGCTCTCTTTCAGTAATATAATGGAAAACTAACTTTTGACCCATCCAGACCCTTTGGAATGCCAGGCCTGTAATAAACTACAAAAAGATGTGGAGGTATGGCTGCTGCCTGCCTCTGGTAGATGGATTTTATCAGAAAAGGTAGTGCTGATTTGTATCACTCAGCCACACCAAGGTTATACAAAGAGCAGCAAAGCCCCAGGAGCATAACAGTCGGTCTGCTCTTAACCTCAACCTTTATCTCTCACAGCCAGCTTCCTTCCCACACCACAAGCACCACGTGTTATTTTACACTGAAGCAACACTCAGCAACTGAGGTCTATCTGCCCGAAGAATGGAAAGGGAAAAGGAGGATGGCATGAACACAAGATGGGTGAGCAGCACGAGGACTAACAATTATGGAGCAATGCTCTTACAAACCAATGCCAATCTACCACCTGTCACAATGTGTGAGCTTTGGAGTGGTCGGGATGGGCTTTTCATCAGTCATTTCTTTTTGTCTCAAGCTGTTATCTTCACCTCTAGGTGATGAGAAGTGAATTTGACTAACAACTGCTGAATGAAATGAGAGAAAGCTGAAGGAATCAGAGGGTGATAGCACCTGCTTCAGTCTGCCGGAAGGCACCCATGACTAAAACCAGTGCCCCCCCCATGCCTCAGGGGGATATATTCATTGTACTCAGAGGTTGGTGGCAGCTCCCATAAGGCTCCATCAGTAAAAGGTCACATCACCCCACATCTGATTTGAAGTTTGTTGAACCCCGCAAATAAATAGGGAAACTGACTGTAGTCTTTTATGCAGTTCCTGTAAATCATCTCTACAGGGGGAAGAGCGGTGCTTGCTGGAGTTCACAAGGAGTGAGGCCTTCTAAAGCCTTTGGCAGGGGATAAATCCCTGAGCATATGTGCCTGGAGAACAAAAAGAAAACAAAGGAAAATCTAAAGCCCAAGGGTAGAAGTCTATCATCTGAGTAAGAATATGTTGGTATTTACTATTTAATTACTAACAAACAGGACAGATATTTGGTTGTTGAGGGTTTTGTGATCAATACGTTGCAGATATCAGAACAGTATTTCTTACTCTTCATCTCCCTGATCTGCAACATAAAATGATAAGCCGTTTATAAACATGAGATGGGGTAGGCCAAAAAAAAACCACACAGAGACAGCTGCACAGACCAGCAGCTGTGACACACACAGGAAATTTGGATGGAAAGAACCATTAGTGCATTGAGACCATCTCCTCGCCTGTTAGCAGGGCCAGCCCCCTTTTAGCAGACTTTGAAAAAGCAGCTCCTTCATGACAGATGTGGATGACTTTAAGATTTTGTGCTGCTTAAATAACCTCTCAGGGAAGAAGCTTTTGCAGATATCAGTCTCTGCCTCACCTTTTCTAATTTGGACTTATGTCCGTCCTGCAACAGAAATAGGTCTATCCTCTGTATTCGAAAGACCTGTCAAACTACCGTTTTGCTCTGTATTATCCAAATAATGACTGTTCCTTTGTTGTTCTGCAGCAGGTTCAATTACATGACAAAGCCCATCCTAGGATAGGCTTATGATGACTGGGAACAGCTATTTTGCAGCCAATTTGTTGAGTGATGGATATGTGTCTTAAATGTTCAAGGAAATAAATAGCAGGCAAGACTGTACATGCCTCTTGGCCAAAACGCACATCTCGCATCAAGGCTCAAATACTATAGTTTTGCTTTGCCGACCATCTGCTTATCCTCTCAGTCTCCTAGGAATGGAGAGTATTAAATGGTTGATAAACACAAGTTCAAATTTTAGAGACTTTGTGACAAGGCTGTACTTGGGTCATCCTGATTTCCTGCTGATAATCTGACCAATTTCAAATTAATTCTGAGGAAAAAATCCAAAGTAAATGTTCCATGTGTAACCAGATAAATTTCATGGCCATTCAGTGTCCAAAAATATTCTATCCAAAATTAAAACCTTGTTTTTTATCCTATTACAAGCTACTAAGGATACTCAATGGAAGTTTTTTGAAGAGCCACAGCTGGAAAACTACTAATTGCATTGGCAAAATAAGAACTCTGAAGTCTCGTCTGGCTCTTAAGCCCAGTCTATCATCTTCCCCATCTTGCCAAACATAGAAAACCATGTGTTTTCTGTCAAAGTCCCACAGCAAACCATGTGGAAAACAGAGAGCTATAAATAACTCCTCCCCAACATGAAAGGTGACTAATCTGCTGCTTTCAATAATATCGCTCTCCAAACCCCCAAAATTTTCCTTTGCCTTTACCTGTCTCTGTATTAAAGCCACATTGCTGTGCTCTTTTCCTGACCACCTCTCTCCTGAGATCTCATCCTACTACATTTGGTGTTCTCTTTCAATCCTCAACTACTTGCAAAAATGTCACTTTAATTACCTGTAACCTTCGAATTACTTTTGTGGAAAGGTAGATTTCATAAAAAAAAATGGAATTGCAAATGCTAACTTAGGAGAGTATGATCCACTGTTTGGGGTCTGGCTTGTAATCTAGGATATTGGGTTAATTTTCTGGCTCCTTGACTCATTAGCTGGCCACTTGCACTCTCTATGCCTTTATTTTCCCTGTCAGTCATGGAGGGGTACATGTTCAGTGCCTTGTTTGAAGTAAAATACTGGGTCTAAAGAAGAGTAAAATGTTTTGAGATCTGTTGATTAAAAAAAAAAAAAAAAAAGGTCAATATAAGCACTAAATGCTACTACCACAAAGAAAAGTCAGCGGAAACTGTGCTACAGAGCTTAAAATCCGCACAGGTCTAGGAAAAAAAATACAGGGAAGGATCTCCTCCCACTGTCACTGCTGTCACTCACCCTTTATCAGTTACGGGGCATAAATCACCCACTTGGTCTTGAATCTGCCCTACATTTAATGGAAATACAGTGCCAAAAGTGGCGTCGTCTTTACTAAGCATATGCTAATGATTTCAAAGGGGGGATAATTCAACAGCCTATGACATTATAGCACAGTTCTAGAAGCCTTCGTATAATAGTGGTACAACAGGATGTTTCCTCAATAGAATCGGGATGGATATGTTTGAAACTGTGAGATACATAAAGCACATGATAGGGAAGTTTACGCAGAGTTTTAAGGTCTGTTTTTAACTAACCACTTAGTAATGACTATGTAAGTATTTTTAATTTTGTACTGTGTTTTAGTGTGCTATGAGCCAAACAATGATAGTTGAACTGAGCAAGAGAGATGATTTCATTTGTTGTTAAAAAAGAAATTTTTCACATGACCTAAGTCACACAGTTAATGTAAGTCACTAGTCGTATTTTTTTAATTGATCTTCTTTTCTCTCCAATAATTTCTTCTATAGGTTCTGTCATTCACTTGTTACATTTGATTTCAAGTTGTTACAAGATTTTTCTTGCAAATGTATCATTTCATCCAAATGTTGTTCTCACCTACTGCTAAAATGCAATAATAACAATTTTATAATGTGTTGAAAATCAATGATTTGTGTCAGCTACAGTATTTCATAATTCCAGAGTAGTTTGTTATTTTGAATTTATTATGTTTTTTGATAATCTTAGGGTGAGTCATAGTTAGTGGGGAAGACTCTCAGTAAATGAAGAACTGAAATCTTTATTGCTTTTCCATATTTTCTTTTTGAGTACAGATTTGTCTGTTTGTTAGCTGGTTCTAAAATAAGAATTTGGAAGAGAACAGCAGAGGAACAGTATTCCAGTGAAAAAAATTACAACTTTCTTTTCACTTGTTAATTTTTCTAGATTTTTCTAACTGATGTCACAGTTTTAAATTGAATTTCTGCAAGAGATCTATAGGTATCTTTTCCTGATAAATTTGTTTAAACAGTCAAAGTTTGGAAGTTTCCCCTGCATCCTTTAGCAAATCTATATGGAGTCTATGTATTAGGTTAAAGTAGGAAAGTTAAATCTCACTGGGCTATGAAAATATGGCTTCAAAAAGCGTTTATCTGCACACAAAAAAATTAAATGCTTATGACTTTATACATAGAAAATTTTGATCATTATGAAGTTTTTTGGATGGCTTGATAATAATCTCTTCCTTTCCTTGTTTTGCCAGGCCTCTCAGACTTCCTCTTCGACATAACTTACCCTCGTTCCCTGTATATTTTTAATTTTTCATTTCTCTGTAACTTCTTGTCTCTGGGCATCAACGTCTCCTTGACTATAACCATGGCTCCCCCTGCCTCTTTCTTCTCTTTTTCTGTGGCCTTCTTGTGTTTTTCTATGTTGTCTAATGCTTTCCAAGTCGTTCTATTCCCTGCGTCCCTTTCCCGGTACCACACCGTTTTCTTTCCTCAACACTCTGGTTTGTTAGGAATCCAGTCCCAGTGCTGAAAAGGCAAACCATAGTTCAGCTCCATCTCTACAGGCTTAGAACCAAAGCCTGTTGTAGCTAAGCACCCTAACAAAGTATTTTTGCAGTGCAAATAAGTCCTTTGTGTGGGAGGCCAACTTTTCAAATGTGCAGTGTATCATTTGAAAAATTCCCTTGGGGCTCTGAACTTGCAGGCGAATCTCTTAGAAACTGGTTCCAAATGGCTTTTCATGGTGAACTGTCCGGACGGTGTCTGCTCAGCAAGGCTGTCTGTTAGCAGGCCAGAATCAAATCTTAGCTGTGTCTGTACACGTGTTTTATCCTAGCCTGAATGAGGAGAACTCAGCCTGCTTCAGCCGAAGTGCCCGTGCAGAAGGAGCTAGGACGAAAATCAGTGACTCCATTTTGACACAGGCAGGAAACACTGGGGGGGGGGGGGGCCTTGTTTCTACAGCATAAATAACATTTTTTGACTCCCATATCATGATTCAGCAGCTCTGATGTCAATTTACAGTAACAAAGGAGACGGGAGATGGTCTGTGTGGGAAGGAGTGTTGACAAAAGCATCTTGTACAACTTCCTCTGGGCTCCTCAGCTGTGTTATCAGGGGTGGGCAGCTGTGTAGGACAAGCCCAGCATTAGGGGAGCAAAGCCCCAGACTGCTGAGAAGAGGTCTGTGGCAATAGCAAGAAATGAGGGTGGTAGATAAGCTTTCAAACTCAGGATCTGTGATCCTTGCGGGGCCACTGGCTCTGCCAACCAGCAGATGCATTTGCTCAGTGTAAGTAAATGCCTGTGCTGGAAAAAAACACGCTGTATTCTGTTCAGAGCATACCCCATTTCTGACAGTGCAAAATTTGTGAAGCTCAAAAATACAGGATGAACCTAAAAATGTCATGGTTGGTTAAAACATTTTTAGATCCTTGCAATATTAATTTGGGGTTCTCTTTTTTTTCCTGTTCAGATTTTTCAATTTTGTCAGTTTCATGTTTTCAAATTTTTCAAGCTGCCTGATAAAAAACTTCCGAAAGAAAGAGAAACTGAGATTCCACAGGACCTCTCGGTATGCCAAGAGGTTGGGCTTCCGAGAACACAAAACAAAAGATAAAATACAAAACATTTAGTGTGAAGTTGTGGGGGAAAAAAGGATTTGGCAGTAGTGTATCTCACAACTTTTCTCAGCTATCTTTTCTCTATCACTATTGTATCTGATACCGTCCATATCCAGCTACACTAAGATCAGTTTTCTAGACCTCATCTTTGAGATGCTATGCCTGCATCCCAATTTTCTCCTCCTAAGACTTACTTTGAGTTGGCCTCTACACAATCTTTCTTGCCCCAGGCTGCTTGCTTCCTTCTTCTCATCATTCCTTTCGAGGTCTCTGCTAAATTTACTTCTGCCTGCACCTTTTCATCATTGATCATAGCACCAGGAAACCATTGCTGTGTACTGGATTGTTGCGTGTGAATTGTTCTGTTTAACCAAAACTGCAAGTTTCTCAGATTACTGGTAACAGTGAATGTTAGTTAAGCTTCAGTGGCAATTCTCTTTGCTATTCTTGTTCTGAATCCTCCTCCACAATAATGTCTGCCACTGACTTTCAGTGTTGCCTGTGGCACTCCCACTATTGCTCCAGTCCTGGGCTTCTTTGTCAACTAAAAAAGAAAAAAAAAGGGCTTCCCCCACCTACTTTGAAGTACCTCAGATGAACTTTGCTATCAATTGCACTTTTTTTAGTACCAGCTTTATACAACTTCTGTCACCTTAGACAAACAGAAATGGAAAAACCCTGATCTCATAGTTTTCTTCCGTCTTTGAGAATGTATTCCATAATGCAGCATGTCAGATTTAAACATAGCAGGAGATGTTCTCCTTGGTCTTCTTACAGAACCGTTTGTACCAACCTACTGAGTAGTTTTGTACTTTACCCAAATGGAGACTGCATAGATTCATCAAGAGTCTGGAAGGAGACTGTCAGCCACTGACCTCTACACCGTTGTGGCCTCCTCATTAGAACAAAAATGGACTAGCCTGTAATACCTGGACTTAGAATTTGAGTGGTGAATACTAACAATGAATCCTTCTCCACTGAAGAAGCTGGAGAATTTCATTCTGTCTCTGCTGCCTTGAGGTGGGCATTGTTCTGAATCACAGTATTACTGCTTTGGAGATCCTCTTACACTCCACGAACCCCTTCGTTACAGGGGCCTGATACTTAATCCTTTCTGCACACCGTGCCTTAGAGCGTAAACACTAATCTTACAACTCTGCCAAGTGATGGCTACTCCACTAACAGGGTCTGTAGCACTGTATAGTCTGGAGCTTGCAGCACTCAGGGTGAGTGACAGCACAGGTCTCACTTCTTGCAGTAGCTGAGAGTGTGAATCTTGGCACTAGCATTCAGAATATGGACCTCACAGGGAGGGATGCAGATCTCACTCTGTGCAGAGAATGAAAGTGTGAGTGTTGGTTATAAAGTATTTGTACGCCTGCAACACTGATACTGAAACATCTGTAGTGAACTGCAGCCTATCCTCTGTCAACAGAAAGGCAGGAACCAGTTTGGGCTGTACCCAGGAGAAATGAAGAAGATGTGTTAGGTTGTAGAAATCGGGGTTTTCATTATTCAGCACTGAAGAACGTAAGAAAACCCTCTTTCATGGTCAGAACCCAGCATTAACTACATTTAGATATAAGATAAAGACCGTGTATCTAACACATACTGATACCCAGCTTGCCAGGGTAATATTGTGCCCTCATTATTTAAGTCTGAAACCTCAGTAAGGAAAGAACCCATGCTGGTCTTCTGCTAGAGGTCTAGATTCTGCTAGACCTTCCAGGACTATTTGTTGTTCATGGTCATATAGATTTCCCTTCCTTTTCTCGCTCGCATTTGTTAAGACTAGGTAGAGCACCTTTTCGGGAGGAATCTCAGTTCTAACTTCTGTAAATCCTCTATGGCTCATCCGCCACATTTCACTCATCTGCCCTAACCTGCTCTCTGGCTTTATCTTGCCCTGACCAGGCCTGTCTTTTTTCTTCTTTCTCCAGCATGACACTGAAATCTGCTGAGATTAAATAGCACTCACCAGGCAGTCCATTTATTCCTTACAAACACTAGCAAAGTGCAGCGGGTCAGACTGAGCTCCCAGCTGGAAGTTGTGCATCTGTGCATGGAGGCAGGCATAAGGGAATCACTGGGGCTAGCGGACAAACTTGTGGTGCACACAGAGTTAATATGCTGACAGAAACACTGAGGTTTACATCTGAAAAACCAAATATAAAAATAATATGATGAGTAAGACTAAAATTCCCTGTTCTGAGCTTCCATGGGGCCAGCTCCCCTCCCCCCCCCATTCAGGGCTCAGCAGTCACTTCTCCTTTTCTGCCGTGCCTTGCAGAAATGTGTCCTGGGATGAGTCAGAGCAGGACTTCCAGGCAGTAGCGTTACTGCATTTGCTCCCACCAAACAGCAGGCAAAAATGCCTACTGCTGGGGCCTTGCTGCTCCTTTCATACACTTAGAGGGCTCTCCCTCTGATTCACTTGTTACCCCTTGATACTGTTTTTTTCTGAATCGTAGGATCATTGAAAACATTAAGTTGGAAGGGACCTCTGGAGGTCATTTAGTCCAGTCTCCTGCTCAAAGCTTCACCACTAGATCAGGTTGCTCAAGGTCGAGGCCAGCTGAACTTCTGAAAATCTCCAAGAGATACCACAGCAACCTTGGACATCTCTTCTAGTGCCTGACAGCCTTTATTGGGAAGAACGTTTTAAAATCTTCCTGCCCTATCCAAATTCATGGTCTGTCCCTGTTTCTCTGCTTGCCCATGCCCCATCTGTCAGTGCTTAACATCTAGTCTTACACATGTGGGCCCTCCAGAGATGTTTTTATGTGCCCTCTCCAGAGATTTTGCTGAGGCTCTGGTACTTCTCTTTGCAGTTAGTACACTTTCAGGGCACCATTCCTGTCCCACCCTTTTTCAAAAGCGAGCTTCTGACTGTACAACAAGAAAAAATATGTTTAACAATGTCCTGGGGGCAGAGTGCGGAGAGCACTATTAGGTGTGAGGAAGCATGAATTTACTAAGCCATTCTGATTCCTTTATTAGCAAGTTTGATGGTGGAAATTCAGCTGCCAAAATGTCTTCCTAGGAAAGAACACCCCCCCGCGGTGGCTAGGGGGCCAGACTCCTCCCGAGGGTCCCCTCCTTCAACCAAAGCAGATGCTTGCCAGGCTTTCATGAGACAGGGCCTAAATCCCACCGAGGCTGTGCCTGGCTAAAGGAAAGTCTCCCACAAGGCCGAAGTGACCGGGGGAAGGTTCAGCACCATCCCTGGGCTTGGGGTGTTCCCGTCCTGCCAGCGCACCACCTCATCTTCACGGGGAGAGGCGACCAGCGGTACAGCCGTACCAGCCCCGTTCCCCAACCCTGACTGCACACAAAGCCCAGGTACCGCGCTGAGCTCTGAACTGCTGTGGCAAAACAAGCCATTTCCAAGCTCTCGCTGTGAGGTGCCACGTAACTCCCCGTGGCATTTGGGTGTTTTACAAAGGCCACGCATGCAGTACCACCCTTGGGTCGAACTGCTTGTGACCAGTAGCTGTGTGAAAGCTCAGATCTCATCTACGAGGTTCTGTCTTCTTCCCTGCCCCGACGCTGGTGAAATTCCCTCTTTCCCCACTGAAAGACGCTTCAGCTCAAGCCCCGGCAGGGAAAGGGGAAGCTGGTCCGGGCCCAAGGATCTCGTTTTGCAGGCAGGTAGCACCTCCGCGCGGTGTCTCTGCAGAAGTGCAGCTTCAACGGGCGGCCGCTTTCCCCGGCGCGGCATCAAGCTGCTCCCCAGCAGCTGTGGGCTACAAACTCCAGAAACCTCAAGAACCAGTTAGGCGTGTGAGAAGAACTGATTTGCCGTTTTTCCTTTTATATTTATCCAATCATTTTTTTTCAGTCTGAATACTCTAAACGGATTTTTCAGATCGGTGACCCAGCCAATCACAGAATCACAGAACGGTGGGGGTTGGAAGGGACCTCTGGAGATCATCTAGTCCAACCCCCCTGCCAGAGCAGGTTCACCTAGAGCAGGTTGCACAGGACTGTGTCCAGGCGGGTTTTGAGTATCTCCAGAGAAGGAGACTCCACACCCTCCCTGGGCAGCCTGTGCCAGTGCTCTGGCACCCTCACAGTAAAGAAGTTTTTCCTCATGTTCAGGTGGAATTTCCTGTGTCCCAGTTTGTGCCCATTGCCCCTAGTCCTGTCGCTGGGCACCACTGACAAGAGTCTGGCCCCATCCTCTTGACACCCGCCCTTGAGATATTTATAAGCATTGATGAGGTCCCCTCTCAGTCTTCTCTTCCTCAGGCTGAGCAGCCCCAGCTCCCTCAGCCTTTCCCCAGAGGAGAGATGCTCCAGTCCATTAATCATCTTTGTAGCCCTCTGCTGGACTCTCTCCAGTAGTTCCTCATCTTTCTTGAACTGGGGAGCCCAGAACTGGACACAGTACTCCAGATGGGGCCTCACTAGGGCAGAGTACTTTAAAAAATCAAATAACAAAAATAATCAAAAGTAGTACTTTTAAAATCAAACTGTTTGCAGCATTTGTCATTAATTGACTAATACTTTTGAGTGACTGAATTTTTCAGTAAACAAATCATTTGCCTGAAATATGTAGAAGCTCCAGCAGTATCGCTTGGCTTTTGTGGATGCGCAACATGCCAGCCTTCGGGGGCTGTGCATGAGGTGTACCCCACGCCGCTGTCTTCATGGGTGCCAGTGAGCTATAAGGGGTTTACTATCTTTTTCTGGAAAGCTGCTTCAGTTCCATCATTGCCTGACTCTGGCAAGAAAGACACAAGAGACCATGAAGATTGTAAACAAGGGTAAACGTTGGAGACACCCAAGTAAAGATGTTAGAGAGGCAAGAACATCAGTTACAAGTCAAAGAGGACTGGATATATGGTGACTGGTTTTGTTAGTCAGTCTTTAAAAGTGATCTGTTTTTTTTTCTCCTCAGCTGAGGAAATAATTCAGTAAAGAATCCCTAATAATTCAGTAAAGAAACCTAAATGTCATTTTCGGAAAAATCAGGTTGAAGCAGCTCTGTGGCTTGGGAGAGGTGGGAGAAGGTCCCAGATCCCTGTGCCGGTCGTCCAGTTGCTATTGTGACAAAATACCAGCTTTTGGGTCCAGCCTGCTGGACTCTGATTTTGCCATACTGCTCTCTAGACTGTCACTGAAAATTCACTGTACAGCCACCAACTGTGGAAAAGCTCCATTTGACGCACGGTGTATTAGCAGCTGCCACCTGATGACACGAACTCCTGACTGCACAGTTCGTCCAGAATTCTTCCCATGTTGGCTTACAGCGGGATGGCCCGGAAACGGAAAGTCTTGGAGTGAAATCCTACATCACTGAAGTCAAAAGCAAAGTCCCACTCATTTCTCTGAGACCATGATACCACTATTGATTGTGATGATAGTCCGAAATTCTCAGTGAGGCTTGGTTTCCCTGAGGAGGTGCCTGTTGTAACTGTGATAATCGCACAGGTATGATCCATCAGCAGAGGGAACCGTGTCCCTGGAGCACGGCTCAGGAAGGCTGATGGTAGCTGTTCAGGCAGCAGGAAGGCGGCTGTGGAACACAAGAACCGTAAATCTTACAACTTCTTGAGAACAAAATGCAAAATACTTTTTCTTTAAAAATTCACTTTCAGAATTCAGCTTCCTATGTAAACATTCTGCTCGCAAGTGAGAAAGATACAACTTTTCTTAAACCGCGTTTGCAGTGCAGTAGCCTGTGGGATTGCATTCCCGTTACATGAATGCAGAAAGAGCAGCTGAACCAGTGCAGGCGACTGTGGCTGACTTAATTCCTAACTCCTGCTCCAGGGCATGACATTGGTATGATGTAATGAGGCTAGGGCGAAGCTGTAGAAAGAAGCGTCAGCATCAGCAGTGTCTCCTTGGGGAATGGTATTCATTCCGAAAACTGGAGTGAGAAACAAGTTCTGCGTCTCAGGGAAAATGCTAAGAGATGGAACTAAAAGGTACGTCAGTACGGTTTGGAAAGTGTATTGGAAAGCATATCGCTCCAAACGAGCTCAGCTTGTATCAAAGTAAATCTTTGTTCTCCTCTGACCTAGTTTCTTGAGCACACGCAGTTTCTGCAGCTCTCTGTAAGAACCGTGGATATACTTCACCACCAATAGTCAGGACACTAGTGCTTATGGAGCTCTGGGGTTACATGTGTGTCATCATGAAGGTTGTAATGAACCTGTAAGGAGGAGGCAAATATGTTTAAAAGTCATTGTATCTCTTAAAAACGTTTGGAAGCTAAGTCCTAGAGGAGGCTGCCACACTTTCTTCTGGTCTAACAACTTCCAGAAATTCTGCTGAAAACCAGGTTTCCACTGGGCTCGTCTTTACACATCTGTAGCCCAAAGAATTTATAATCCAATTAGATTAAAAAAAAAAAAAAAAAGTAAAAAGATCTCAGGAAGCACATTCTGGAAAGACGGCTCTTCCACAGCGTGCGTGGGTCCGTCTCCCTGCCCAGGAGCTCGCGCTGGGGATATGCCAAACCATCTCGCTGTCCGTACGAGCTCCGAGCTGCAAAGGGACTTGCGAGGACGTTGTTTCCGCGGGGTAGGACGTGCCCCTCGGGGGCTCGGGCCGCTCCCCCTCGGCCGGGGCTGTCGGGGCGGGGAAGTGCGCGCGGCCCGGGCCGGCCCGGCGAGCCCCGCTTCCGCCCCGCCGGGCTCGGGCCGCCCCGTGCCGTGGGGCCGCCGGCGGCCGCGCGCGGCGGGGGGGCGGCAGGAAGCGCGGCCGGCGCCCGCCCCCCCGCGGCGGCGGCCGGAAGCGCGCGCGGCGGCGGGTTCCCCGCCGGGGCGGCGACGCTGGTGCCGAGGAGGCCGGGACCGACGTGGCCGGCCGGGGGAGGCGGAGCTGAGGGGCCGCCGGGCGGGGCAGGCCCGCGCCGAGCCGCGGCTGGATGGCAGCGGCGGCCCGGGGCACGGCGGCGGCGCACGGTAACGACGGCTCGCGGTCCGGGACCGGCGCAGCCGGGGGCGGGGGGGTCGCCGGGCTACGCCCGCTCCGCTGTTGCGGTGGCGAGGGGGGACGGTGGGGGCCGGGTGCTGCCGCGCAGGTCAGCCCCGGGCGGCGGCGGCGGGACGGGGTGAGAGGGGGCGGCGGCGGGCAGCGGTGCCCGCAGCGGAGCCGAGTCCGGCACCGGCGGGGCCCGGCCCGGCCGAGCGCGGGGCAAGTTTGGGAAAGACGTGGGGGGCAGCGCCTGGCCGGGCCGCCGCTGCCGGGAGCCGTGCCCCGGCCCGGCGAGACCGCGGGCTCCGCGCCGCCCGCTCCCGGGGCCCCGGCTCCCCCCGGGCTCTCGGGACCGGCGTCCCCCGGGTCCAGCCCGCCTTTGCTGCAGCTTGCCGGAGGCGCGGCGCCGTGTGGCTGCCGCTGCGGGCGTGCCCGGGGCTGGGAGCTCAGCCCCTGCGGGACGCAGCGCAGAAAGTTTTGGAAGTCGCTCCTCCGGCAGACGATGCTGCGGGAAGGTCTCGGCGCCGGGGGGTGCCCCGCTCCCCGCCTCCCCCACGGGACGCGCGGCGCGGGGAGCCGTCCCGGCTCTCCCCCGTGGGAGCCGGCTTCGCGGGCTGGCCGGGGTCTGCGCGGCCACAGTGGCATATGGACCCTGGGGGGCAACTAGTGCACTGGTCCAGTAAGGTGGGTGAACAGGGTTAATAACCACCCCCACCCCCACCCCCCCCCCGCAAATATGTCTGACTTTGCATTGGTCAGCATTCCTCTAGTGGAAAACCCGCGCTGTCTGTCCCATCAGACGCCATCCGCCGTGATGTTAGAAACAATGACAAGAGCGGGGCCGCCGTGTTAATCGCCCGCAGATAAGAGCGGGGCCGGAGCCCGGCCCGGGCTGGGCGAGGGCTGCGGCACCGGGTGACTGACTGCTCGGGGGGGCGGGAGGGGGGCGCCGGCCCGGCCTGCGCCTCGGGCTCCCACGGTGAGTGGGCTGGGAGGAGAGAAATCCCACCTAGCCCTGAGGGGCTGCACGCCATTGCCTGATCCGCAAACTTTCCTCTTTCGTTCTGGGTAGGATGGGGAAGGAGTCAGTGTCTCCAAAACTACGGCGGTGTTCAGTCAGTGTTTTAACTGCCTTCCTTGCCAGCTCGTAGGTTTGCCCCGGGGTCTGCAATCTGTTCTGGTCTGCGATACCCCGTTGTTCTTAATCCTGTGCATCTCTAGCTTTTAGCTGCACGTGCCGTGATGTGCGTGATCTGCAGAAGTGCGAGTCTCTGTGCAAAGAGGTTTTTTTATGAGAGGGATGGGGAAGGGGAAGGGTCCCACCAGAGCAGTGCATTCCCTAAAGATGGGCAGTGATTGAGAGGGAAGGGAGTGCTCGCGGGGCGGACGGACTTGGAGACCTTTTGTAGCTCCACCGAGGTCAGGGCTTCCAGGAGGAATTCAGAGCTCTCCACAGGGCTAATGGAGGGAGGCGGCTTGTGGAGAATTTTTTGGCTGAAAATTATGCTTCCTCCCTGGAAAATAACTTTTTTCCATTCCATGCAGTACTCTCTTGCAACTGTGAGACCAGGCAACCGGCTGCCAGGGAAAACACTTATAAAAAAAGCCTTTTTCATTTTTTCCCCCCAACAACATCTAAAATGTGATTGTGTGGCAATGAGCAATTGTGCTGAGACAGAGATGAAGCTGTGTGGTCTGAAAAGGCAGAGTGTCTAGGAGGGGAGGAGGTGAGTTGCTGCAGGAATTGTCGTCGTGTCAGTATTTTATTTTCTCTTTTCCAATAGGTTTTTGCTTTGGCATTTTAAGTTTTACCCGTGTTCTCTCAGGCACTGCCTGCTACAGAGGTGCTCAGTGAGTGCTGTGAGGTGGGGGAGGCCCCGGGAGCCTCCTGAGAGGGAGGGCAGGAGCTCTTCTCCTGGCTTGGTGTGCAGCCTCCCCCTGCCCCCATGCAGGGGTGTGTAAATGGCAAATTCTCATTTGTTTGTTCTTGCTGAGCTGGGGAGACCTCATGCTTATTTCAGTCCTGAGGCTGTTGCAGAGGGAGCTGAGCAGACCTGACTCCTGAACGCTCGGCTCCGAGACCTGCAGGGGACACATGGTGCTCTGGAGAGTGCTGCCAGTGGTAGTGGCGACCAGGTTCTGATCCGGCATGGCTGGAAGCTGTGATCCAAAACGGTGTCGTTGTCAAAACTGATGAGTAAATGATGCACTGGTATCTCTCTCCCATGCATGTTCTTAAATAGGTCATATACCCTTCTTGAGAAAAACACGTCTCTATAAACCTGGTTATGCCTCTGCCTCATAGTAACCACAGGCTTCTTTGAGAACCTGCAGGTGCTTTCTCTAGAAATGTCTCAAGACCTTCTCTAGCTGGGTTCCTAAAACAGATGCTGTTGTCGAAAATCAGGGGTAGGTAAAGACTTCTTCCACCCTCTGCAGATGTAGTGGCAGGGTATTATTTTCTCTCTCGAGCTTTTTTTTATCCTAGGACTACATCTTGACTGCTCCTTTTCTTCCCCTTAAATATGTCTTGGGAGCAGCCAGTTTGAATTTAGAGACTTTACAAACATTAAGTAAACTTAATGTCTCATGAGGAGCGTGTAGTAATGAGATAGAGAAGCAAAGGGGCCACAGAGATAAAAAGTGCATTTTTTTAGAGCAAGTGGTTACGATATGTTAGGAAGAAGCAAATGCTGGGAATATGCTCTAAATAATTAGCTGGGCACAGAGATCAGTGCAGGTGTGTCCTGGGTGTTGCACCAAGTTCCTTGTAGATGTTTTATAAGCATCAGGAATTTATTGCATGAGATAGGGGATGTTCTTGAGCCACAAGGTAATGATGGTCAGGCAGCACAGGTGTAAAGAGATGCACTGTTTTTCCCCTGTGTGAGTAACAAGAGAAGAAAGACCTATGGGCTGCAGAAAGTTGACTGATATAAATGTGAGTTAGAGGGATCAGTTTTCTTCCCCTTTATTGTCCACCACTATCTGTCTTTGGAGAAACCTGGTCCCTTTCATTGCTGGGAAAAGGACATGAACCCTGTTTTCAGAGCCCTGGACACACGCTTTGTCCTGTGTGCTACTGCCTCTCTCTAGGATTTTGGTCACTTAGTCTCCAAGACCCTTTCACGTGTCCCTTTGGGGAAATGTGGGCTGTGAGCAGGGAGAACGAGGTGGAAGAAATGGACCTGTTACATCAGTTGCAGTGATTTCTTTTCCAGGCCGATTCTCAAAAGCTGTGACGACAGTGTTGCAGAAGAGGCCAGTTTGCGCCACTTCCCCATCATTGCTGAGCTGCAAAGAGCAGTCGTTTTTCTGTGTGTGTTTGTTGCCTCTAATAGGCATATGATGGTTGTATAAATCTTGATTTTTTTGCTCTGCTCCTCACAAAGAAGCTGTTCTCAATCATCTTCTAGGTCTAATCCTGTCATAAAGGAAGAGGACGTCCGTCAGGACTGCTCTGGGGTTAGAAGGGTTGCCCGTCATTTTTAAAACAGGAAATTCTCTAACTGCAGGTTGTTATGGAGCAGCTCGTGAGCAGAGAGAAGGCTGTGGCTGGTGTAATCTGCCCGAAGAGTCCCGTCACCTCCCTATGCGGGTGCCTCTGTGGCTGATGGCTTCAGCCTGTGGGTACTTGGGACAGAAGAAACTCTGTTCTGTTAGGGGACAGCTAGCATTTTAAGAGCTTCCTATCTTTTTGTGGTTTGGGTTTTTGTTGGTTGGTTGGTTGGGTTTTGGGGGGGGAGGGGTGTGTTTTTTTTCCCAAGGAGAAATTTGGAGGATTCTGTGGCGTAGTTTTACCATAGTTGTGTGTGTCTGTTTGCATAGCTGTGGGGGGAGCCTGAATCCCAGTGAGGGGAGGCAGAGGGCCTGGCAGCATCCCAGGTACGTTTGTGTGGTGGAGCGGGACAGAGGGCAGCATCTCTGGCACATCGGGCTCTCCTCGCAGCTGTTACTAGTGCTCCGAGCATCAGCCCAGCGTCCGTTCGCTGCAGTGCCTGCGTTGAATTGGTGCATGGAGTGCTGCGAGAGATGAAAATGTCCTTTGCTGCCTCCCCCCTCAGCCTTCCCTATTGTTTTGAAGTGTTTGTGCCAATAGCGATTTACAGCTGAAAACCTGCCCCCTTTGGTAGAGTCCTGCTGGTAGAATAAGGATCTCACCGGCTTACATCGAATTACAGGTGTAGGGCTGGAGGGACTTCAAGAAGGGATCTAGTCTTTGCAATGAAATAGCATCTGCATCAGGTGTTTATTCTAAAAAAATACCCACAGTGCTGGAGATTCTGCATCATAGATAACCTGTTTCAGTATCGCCACTTTGGCACCATGTAAATTTGTTTCTTCATATCCAGGCTGAATCTTGTTTACCATTTGAGCTGATGCTACAATGTGGAAGAAGAGTTGAGCACTTTCCCCCTTTCTTGTGACTTTTAATGTATGCAGACTGTTCTGTTCCCTTCAGTGTTATCTTTTTAAGACTAAACACACCCAGGTCCTTCAGTCATTTTTCCAGGTCATGCTTTCTACACTCTAATTTTTGTTTCTTTCCACTGGAACGTCTCTGATTTTTGCATCTGTTTTATAGAGTACGTGAGGCTGGTTGTGGTCTGCTGGCTAAAGTCTCACATGTGTGGAGTGGAATTGAATCACGGCTTCTGTGTCACATCTACAATGCACCCACTAATATATCCCAGGATGTCATTAGTCTACTTTGTAGCAGGCTTGTGTTGCTGGCTTGGAATTAATGTCTGGGTCAGTGTAATGCACGTATGCATTTTTTTTTTTTTTCTGGCACATCGGAGTTACTGTTTTGTCATGTCCATTTGATTTTTTTTCTTTCTCCTTAGTATACTGTTTTGTACTGATCCTTGCTGAGATTGGTTTGATAGTATGCTATAGGTACATCTAGGGTTCCTGCAGCCAGATCAAAACACTGCAATAAGATGCCACAAAATCCTGAGCTGGTTTGAACTTGCTATGTTGAGGGATTTTTTTTTTTTCTTGTCAAAAAAAGAAGTGATGGGTTTTGTGTGGGTCAGTAGAGTTTACACTTGATCAGACATTATCTCGCCACAAAAAGTTTTAGTGGTTCTTGCACAGCTAGCCAAGCCAGTGTCTTCATTGGTTCCTTCTTGCATCCTCCCTGCTCCCGATGTCCATGGTCACTGTCCTTGGAGCTCAGTGTCCTCCTTCATGGGAGCCGTGAAACCCTGTCCTTTAATTTTCTTTTTGATTGCTCACTGCAGCTGGGCCTTCCTCCTGCAGTGATCTAGTTTAGGGACTGAAACTGGCAAAAGGCCAAGCCTTTAAAAAAGTAAGTTTTTCCTGCTAGTTTGTTCTGACCCCGCTCACTCATGGAGTCACGTGTGAGCGTGGGGAGGGGATGCTTCATGAGCGGGTGGGGGACAAGGGGCAACGCTGCCCTTTTGAGCTGCAGTGAGCCCTTAGATTGGTTCCAACACCCTGAATTTTGTCTTGATAATTTCAGGCCCCTTTCTGTCTGGCTGTTACTTAATGCTTTGCTATCTTTATCACTTTCTTATCTTATAGGTAACCACAAACTGATCATTTAACTTGATCGAGAATCTTTCAGAGGATTGAAGTTACTGGTCTGTAACTTCTTAAGTCTTCTCCCACCTTTTTTTTTCTTTTTATAAAGGTAGGTGAGGCATGATGCTTCTCCAGCCTTCTGTGGCCTTCTCATATTCCTGTAAATTTTCAAAGATGGTCACTAACTCTTCAGAGATTACTTTGGCTGGTTTCTTACATGCTTTCAGGTGAACACCGTTATTCCCTCTCAATCTGCAGCTGTTTTGTGAACATTTGTTAAGCTGTTCTTTTCTAACCCGCTCTTTTCTCCCATTTCCAAATTCATTTTGCTTGTCACATTTCACTTTTTCTTCTGGAGACTGAAAGAGCATTTGTACTTCAGCCTTTGCATCATTTGCTTTCCTTTCCTGTTTGCCAATGAGAGTATAATTATCTTTATTTTCCTCTTCTAACGTGCCCACTTCTCTCCAGTTTTCTTGTGACTGAAGAGTTCTTAGTAACAGCTGTGCTGATTTTGACTAAGAGACCATCTAACCCAGTATCATTCTAGAAAAGAATAAAACCAGGACAAGTATATATGATATTTTCCAGCTCCATTCTGATAAGGGGGTTTCCTGAGTCTAATGTGAGCTGTCTAACCATGAACAATCAGTAGATTTGTCTGTCTAGTACTTGTCCTGTCTTCTGTTGAACCCATGTAAAAATTTCCATCATTTTTGGAGAAGTACTACCACACAAGTTACCTGCTGGTGAAGAGTCACATTCGGTTGTTTTGTTTTGAAGCTAACCCTTACTGGCTTCATGTGATGGCTGTTGGCCCTTACATCTGAAGAGATGGTGAATTATCTACCCCTGTTCACCGTCTTTATGCCACTCATGATTTTACAGACCTCTGTTATGTTGCCTGTTTTGCATCCTAATTTGTTCCATGGCAAAGAGGAGACTTACCTGGGTAGTATCTCTGGTCAGTACCTTTCTCTGAAGCCTTGGGACACTGAAGGGCAAGGACAAGGGTACTTGGAGTCCTTGTCCAGTCCACCTGAGGGGAGATGCTGAAGGGCAGACTCTTTCACAAGATGTCTCGTACAGTTTCATACACCCAACGATAAACAGCTTCTCTGTCCTTTAGTCCTGTGTTGAAATCAGGAAGAGTTTCAGATGTTCCTTACGGGGATACATACCTGTGCTAAGATGCTGAGGGAGGGGATGATGTGACCAAGGCCTTTCCTCCAGGATGGTGGGAGGGAGTCTCCGGTGCGTTCACAAAGCTGCTCTCCCCTGCTCTTTTCAGAGATTGGCCAGCCCGGCTGAGACCGCTTAGCGATGACAAAACAAAAGCTTCTGCTTGATGGGATGCTCTCCTTGTTTCTGATGGTGGCCTGTGAAGCTCAGCAGCTCCCGAGGAGTCATGTTGCTGCTAGTTCTGGTCCTCTGTGCGAGAAGGAGGCAGAGTCCTGGGGAAACCTTTTCAGCAGCGAGCGGCTGGATGCCTGGATCTGTTCCCTCATTGGTTCCTTCATGGTGGGGCTGAGTGGGGTCTTCCCCTTGCTGGTGATCCCGTTTGAGACAGGAGCTGCTCTGCGGTCAGAAGGTAAGCCTGCTACCTGCATTAGCCTTTCTGAAGCCAAAAGTCCAGGGTTGTGACTGAACACAGTGATGAACAGGACGTTGTCACAGAAATACTGTCCTTTACAATAGACAGTCCATTTCCGGTGCTTTAGTCCATACCTGCCAATTTGATAGGGAATCCTCAGGCAAACGCAAGCCCTGGATGGAGCTTGTACAAAGAGCATTGTTTGTTTTGCACCCAGCTTGGTCCAGGACCCTCCTGTGGGACACACTGCTGTCCCAGCCAAGTGGTGCATGGGCTTTTTCTTGCACGCCAACTGTTTGTTTTGTGCTCTCTCCTTTGAAAGCTTGCTTTGCAGATGCTTCCAATTTAGGTCTCTTTGTGCAAAATCTCAGCTGGGGATGTTTTGGCTCCTGGCTGAGTTGTGATCAGTTTTTGTTTCTTTTTTTTTTTTTTTTTTAGCTGGATCACACCGTTTGAAGCAGTTGTTGAGTTTTGCAATTGGTGGACTATTGGGGAATGTGTTTCTGCACCTGCTTCCTGAAGCCTGGGCCTACACGTGTAGTGCAACAACAGGTATGAAAGCCTTGTGACTCTAGAAGCAGTCCGTGCGCTGCCTACTGCTACATTTTTTTGAGCCCGTTCCATCTTGAAAACACAAGGCCAGCCAGGCTGGGTCAGCCCCAAAACTGGTCTAGGCTGGTATTCTCTTTCAAACAATGTGTAAAAGCAAATGCCTAGGGAAGAATGTAAGAACAATAAAAACACATGTAATACTTCATCTTTGTACTCATGTAATACTTCATCTTTGTACTCTGCAGTCCTCCAAAGATTTTGAGATTGAAGGCATCCTGAGTTGGCCACGGTTTCTTTATGTTTAGTAACTTGCAATGGATTTCTTGTCTATCAGCTTTTCCTGTCTTGCCTTGGACTCCTGTAAATCTCTGTTGATTTTACTTTGTCCTTTCTGTAAGGAAAGGGAATGCTTCTTTAACCTGATGGGAAGTTATGAGTGTGTACATGAACATGTGCACCATCTCAGGTGGGGATTCTGCCCCATCAGATGCATCTTGTCTATAAATCTGTCCCTATAACAGTATTACTCCTAGAGCCTCTTTCTTGGGACTAACTGGGGCCCCTCCACTAGGTCCTTCGATCTATGGGAGCACAAATGTGTTGCCATCTCAATCTTTGCTCAAGGAGAAGTCACGGAAAATTGTCCATAGAGCCATGACTAAGATGGGGGGGGGGGGGGGGGCAGGGGGAGAGAAAGGAAATGCAGGTGACAGAAACCTGTGTTCGTCAGCGAACTAAACGCTGTTTGGGTTGGGATAGAGCTTGTGGTATCGATGTATCTCCTTCACCCCTCAGATAGCCAGGGTTGTTGAAACCTGTAGTGATTGTATCTCTCTGCTTCAGCAAACTGATAGCATAGAAGGCAAGTGCTGCTGCATGCCACCTGTTGAGAAACCAAGAAATCATCTCCATTACAGAGTTGTTCTGTTCTTCCCTGCAATGCAATCTCCATTTCTGCAGCCAGGCTGAATGGATGATTATCTCATAAGATTGGCTGTAATTGAAAAGAAAGTTTATAGCTTTGGGCTTAATAACTTGCCCAGGTGTGGCAGAAAGGGGAAGGTGAGTCTGTAGCTCCACTAAAGGCAGATTTCATGTCAGGGCTTGCTGCTCAGTAGATACAGCTGCAGGATTTTTGTTGATGTAATCTTCACTTGCCTCTGGAGCTCAGGGAAATTCCCAGTGTTGTCAGGAAATATTCTGGATTGCACTATTGAAGCAAAAGGGGTGGGGGCTCTCACTCAGAGTGTCCTGAGGTGAGGATATCTGTTAGATCAAGAATGAGCAAGTTAAAACTAATTTGCTGTGAGATATGTTTGCTCATTATTCCTTACAGGAGGTGTGTCCATTGTCATTTCTTATTTTTTTGTCTTGGAACTGCTGGTTAAACTGTCTGGGGTGGGGTAGGTTCACATGTGGGAAACACCGTGTACTTGATAGTGACACGAAGATTTCTGTCTTGTCCCTCAGGAGAAGGGCAGAGCTTTCAGCAGCAGAAGCTTCTGGGCCTCTGGGTGATCATTGGTTTCCTGACCTTCCTGGTGCTAGAGAAGATCTTCCTAGAGAAAGAAGAGAAGGAGTGCCCTGGTGTGGTAAGTTAGCAGCCAGAGGGGAGGGAGTGCTGTTATGTTTGGAGCACTGTGCTAAACACCTCATCTGCCCTATCTGACAGGCTCAGCAAATGATCCTGGAGCTGTGAGTAGCTTGTCAATGCCCTTTGGGAGCTTTTTGCCACTTCTTTGACACCGGGCTCTCGAAGAAGGTGTTTAATCTCCAGTCTTTGGTTTTGTGGTTTTAGATGAGATTTCTCACCCCTGGGCTGGTTTTGTCCTTGATGTGGTATGTGTAAAAGGGAGCTTCCCTTTTATGGGGACTGGGAGCTGGAGTGCGCTGCAGATGAGACTTTTGCTCAAGTAAGCTTTGAGGGATGACAGCTTGCTGATGCGTGTTCCACTGAGCCATCGTGACTCACTCCCCTTTTGGGTCCTCAGTCAGGGCAAAGACCAGCCTTCTCTGGAAGGAGTCCCTCACTGCCCGCTCTTCTTGGGTATGGCCTGGACCAGGCGCTTGTTCAGGTAACTGTGTGGTAGAAGGGGTTTATGGCTGGCCAGGTAATACTAAGTAATGGTTCAGAGGAGAGTCACCCAGCTGCAAAGGGGCAACATAGACAGAGGTACCAGAAGGTAATTCCAAGATAGAGGAGAGCAGCTAGTCCTCAGACATCTGCACAACTCCTAGCAGCAACTCCTCTAGACTGTTCAGTCCTTGCTGTGACATGACTTTTGAGAGGTGAAACTGCAGGTCAGGCACTGCATAAGAGCAATTAGGTGTTACTTTGACTCAACATGAGACTTTAAAGTCTGAAAGGAACTTAATCTTCTCATTTACAGAGAGACTGAAGTCCGAGACGAACATTTTGTTGCTTGGAAGCTGACGATCCCAGCTATAGAATAATTCCCTAGACGTAGTTATTCTGATGTACTGGGGAGAGCAAGACTCTTTTTCCCCCATCCTCTGCCCAGATGGAATTGTATTTCTCTGGGCAGCAGCTGCCAGCAGGAGTGGCAGGCTCAGTCCCTCGTCTTTCCAGTGGAACCTGGCTTATGCCAAGGGGGCGTGACTCCAGTTCCTCCTCTCTTTTTCTACTTTCCTTCTCTTGGTGATTGGGGAAGTCTTTGTTCTTGTTGTCTCGCAGTGCAGATGTTGCAATGCTTTCTGACATCTGTTTAATTTCTGGCAGTTTCATTATTAAACTGGAGTACCAACACTGCTGATTTGCACTGTAAGGACAAAAGGATGGAGGATGAAGATTGGATTTCAGACCCTGATTCATGCTCATTCATCACTGACAAAAAGGCAGTGACAAGTCGTTTTCCCCTAATTTAGGTCTGTGATTCCAAAGCACCAGCTGGAAAGATTCCCAATGGAAGTGGCTACCCCCTGCCGAAGGTGGCAGGCCAATCCCAAAGAGCAGGAACAGGTTCAGCTCAGTGTAATGGCTCCTCTCTCCAGTCTTGTCCAACAGACAACAGAATCAAGGTAAGAGACCCACAAACTGACCTTCATGTCTTATATTTTTGGGGCACATGTTTTAAAATTCAGTCAGGAGGATCAGTTGTCTGTGGAAAGAACTGCGCCTGAGTGAGGAACTTGGTGTTTGAGTAAGTTGTGCTTAATTTTGCTCTGTCAAAATGTCTGTCCAAGTCGCAGCGGGGAGGAAATAGCAGACTTAGAGGAAATCTGCACTGCAGCTTATGCAAAATAGGCAAAGTCACTATTGTGAAGGCATAAGTCTGATGATGTGCGTTTTGGCTGAATCCTGCGACCAAAGTACAGTACTTTCACATTTTGTTACTCTGTATCTTATAGTCATTATATCTTTATTTGCTTAAATTTTTGTGCCATGATTTCTCTGTTCTCTAGTGCCTGCATTGTACCAATTGTGAGCTGCACGTTTCCTTTTAAGGCACCTTTTGGAAGCGTTTTGACAGTCGAAGCTATCCACTGTAAAACTTAGAAGTTCAGTTTCTCAGATGAGCAGTTTATCTGCTGCCAAAAAGGACTTCTTGTCCACTTCTGCCTCCAAACCTGTATTTCCCATCGCTTCCTTTGCACTAAACCTCATCTGACCCCACAGTGAGCCTATTCAGGGAGCTAAACAGGCAAAGAATTTGGTGTGTGTGTCCCCCCCCTTTCTCTGGTTTATTTCTCTCCTAACTTACTTTCTTGAATCAGCTTGGCATGTAGACAGGCAGCCTGTAGTGCTGGGATAAGGGGTATCAGCAAGCTCACAGGACTGGAGGTAGAGGAGGGAAAAGGAGTACTGTACCATGGGGCAATGGCTAACCTTTAGATGGGCTTTGCTTTCAGTTTTATGTTACTATATTTGCACTGCGGAAGCCCCTGTCTGGGTGAACATTACAAGCAAGAGAGTAAACGACCACTTTGGCGAAGGAGGACCTATAATTTGAGTTTGAAAGCCCGTAAAAATGTGCAAGATCGTAGGAGAGTAACTATGAACAGAAAGTGTGGTTGCATGAACTAGCCCAAACCTGGGTATGTGGTCAGTCAGAGGCTCTTCCAGTCTATTTTAAATCTGTTTTGCTGTAACTTTATAGCTCTTACTAGAGAATGGGAAAGATATGCTGAGGTCACTGGGTATTTTTGATGTCTGTCACATTCATGTAATCTGTACGGAACACTGTACAAACTGCAAGGTGCTGCGTTGGTGTTTCTAGAGCGGATAGCGGTGAAGAAACCAATATTACTGGGTTATGAAACATAGTGCCATTATTTTAGAAAGGTTTATATAAGGAACTATGATCTTAGAGGATGGTTAGTCTACCACTGATTTCAAGTAGAAATGAAACACTGGTGGGGCACACAATTGCTCAGGGCCTGGTCCTAATGTAAAAAAATAATAACATAATTAATGCTAATTGATACGATCTTGTGGAAGATAAATTCTTGCCAACCAGACATTTTTCCCTGCCTTTTATTTGGTCATATGATTGTTTGATAAAGGTAATGACACTGGCAAATATATATAAAACATAACTTTCTCCCACATTCTAATAAAATGAGTGCTACATGAAATTAACTTTGTTAATATTAGCTGTATTAAAAAATCAGTTATTCTGTATTATAAACAGGGACTGGATTAATGCAGCCCCCCTCAAATCTGGTCACTGGTGGTTTATGATTTTTCTAAGTGATTACTTGTGAAGATATACTGTTTGTTTTTATATATGTAGATACTACTATATTACTTAAAAGGCACATTGTGGCTGCATGAGGTCAGTGATACTGGTTAAACTGAGTAGCTTCATCAAAAGAGCTGAATTTTTAACATGTTTTGATACATGCAAATATTAAGGAATAGATTAAGAAAGAATGCAGATCATATTTACAAGATAGGGACAGTTTCTAGAAAGCCAATGCCTTGGAAAAAGGTATGAGAATGACAGTAGGAAATTGTTTGAACGCATTCTTCCATTACGATGCTACAGCCAGGAGAATGGGCGAGTAGGAAATAGTATGTAAGAGAGGAGGCAAGTGTTCCTCTTTCTATATAGCAGTAATGAAACAGCTATATGACTTTTTCCAGTAGTGTTATTCACAGTATGCAAAATGCTACTGATAATTTGTAAAGGGGTCAGGAAAGAATTGAAATAATTACTGTAGGTTTGCAGTACCTGATAAGAAGTGGTTTTCTTTAGTCTTTAGCTCTGTAGACATGACAGATCAGGGATGACTTAAAAGTATACAAATACCCATGTAAGAAGCATGACTAAATTTGAACAGTTAAAGCTATACCAAACAGTAGTCCACTAGAAAACACGGACAACTCTGTAACTGAGGGTAACTTGCCAGTGGACCAACTTACCTTAGACACATAGTAGATTCTTTGTCACTCGTAGCCTTTAAGCTGTGATTTAAGCTTCTTTGTAGAAAGTACACTACAGCTCAAGAAACAATGGGCTTCGTGCAGAAATTGAATGAGATTTTCAGTTGTGTTATGTAGAAGGTCTAGACAACCATGGAGAGCCCTTCTAGCTTTAAAATCTTAACACAGCTATTCAGTTTTATAGACTGTTGTCAATATGCATGAAATAGAAACTAATGCGTTAATGTGTGCAGTTTTAGCTTTCTACCTTCTGAGCATATAATCTGAATATTTTAATAGTCTTTCTGGTCACGGGGAAATTACCCAAGCTACCAAGATATTCCTCCGTTGTTAGCCTGTTTCCTTAGGCAAGAACATAAGCAGTCATTCCATCTGTCTGTCCATCTGTTCTGCCCTTCATTTTTCAGTAACTTTTGAACCCGAAATTTATTTTACTCAAGTTCAAGAGAGGATAGAAGTCTTGAGGGCAATCAAATTTCTGCAAGTTCCATAAAAATCAGCATGGTGGTAGAGGAGGAATGCAAACTAATGCCGTATTGATAAAGTCTGGCAGAACTTAGATGCTGCCCGGCAGGACGGCCTGGTTGGCAGGGCAGCAGGTAAGTCTCACTGCCCCTGCCTGGTGGGGACGTGACTGTCCTGCAGTGCGGGGTGCGGAAAGGGCGTGCAGGGAAACAGCGTTGCTGGAAGTGAGCAAAGTAGGCGCTTGCAAAGAATAGAGAGAAAGCCATAGCAAACCAGACTTTGGTTCTGCTGTTCACTCAGTAACTCCTTTTTTTCAGAAAAGAAAAAGGAAAAGATACTATTTAAACAAAGTCACCCTTGAGGGCTCAACTATTAGTAAGCTGTAATCAGTCGTCCTTTGTCCATATATATTAGAACTTCTGCTCTTCAGCTGCTGCTGTAATAATTTGTCCTAGCTTGAAAACTGCAGGTGGGAGGCTTCCTTTGCACCCAAACACAGCTCAGTTCTGTCCTGCATTGCAGCCTTTATTCCCTCAACAAGCAAAAACATTGTAGAGTACTTAAGCCTTGCTTATTCTTTCTTTTTCCCTGTGGCACATGGGGTCCTTGCTGATTTGTAGAAGTATGTTTTATTGCACAGTGACATTAATTCTGAAGCATGAACATAAACACTTCATCTGGTTGTGCTCTTTGTGAATAACGAGAACATCCTATTAGGAATTTGCAGAATGTAAATGTCAGAGGCTCATAACTGTCAAATCAACCTAATTTATTTCTGATCACTCCAAGGCTTTGCTTCTTTCAGTGACAGCTTTTGCCCAAGCCACTGACAAGAAAAAGTCATAATGTTTTAATCATGAGGTCTATTTTTTCCCCCTATACAGTGGTATGGGAAAGCATTTTTGTGTAAAACTTATGTGAATAATTATTACTAGCCTGTGGGGAAAATGCAATCACATAAAATCCCAACATGAAAAGGAGACATTTTAGACAGTCATATTTGACTGAAAATGAGGAATGAGAAGTAAAACTGCTATGTTCATGGGTCTGCCTGCGTGGATCCCTTTGTGTTCCCCTTCTTAGAAAAACATGCAGGGAACTTCTTCTGCATCCATTGTGGAGATGTTACTTAGATTATTACTTGAACGTGATCTGTAGTTAGGCTTTGCTTAATTCTTTATTTTCATATTTAATCATCAATGCACTTTTAAAAGTTTAGAGCCTGTAAAGATGTCCTGGGATTGTGCAGTAGAATGCCCTGCAGAAAGGTGATGCTTTGGAGAGAGACTTGACGGAAAGCCCCACGTGAGCTGTGGCATGCAGATGGCAGGAAGAAAAGATGCCCCAAGCAGAGTTTGGTAGAAACAGGGAAGAGCAGAAGAACAAAAAGGGCTCACGAAACCCATCAGCACTTGTATTTTTCCAGCTGAACTTGGCACCTGATGCTATGGTGAAGTAAGAAGTTAATGCCTCACAGTTTATAGACAGTCTCTCCTCTCCACTCACTGGATGCTGCCCCATATCTGGAGTTAACGTATGCCAGCTTAGTTCTTGCAGTCCAGAGACAGCCTGATGTGTTGGCTAACATCTGGTTTGATAATAATTTAAACTGCAGTGCCGTATAGTGAACTGCAGTATCTCAGGACCCACATGCGGTAATTTTTGTTAAATCTGATGGAAAAAATCCAAAAACCTGTGAGCAAAAGAGCTGGGGTGGTACCCTCATAAATCACTTTAGGTCAAATACTCAGAATTTGTCTGGAGATGACCGTAGTTAACATGATAGGGAAGGCTAACAAGGAGATGGACTTGTGAGGAAGGAAGCTGCTTTATGCTTATAATTTTAAGAAATGTGTTTATATGCAAATGCATATATGTGCTATCCAGCCTTCTAGTAGGTGTTTTTTTGGTGACTGTCATCACTATCTTCTCTTTTTATTCTTTGTTAAGGGAAAGCAAACCCACAAGCACAAGCTTTTTTAGCACAATGCTTGAAGATTTGTTTAGTTATAAAAAGCAATTTCAGCAGCATTTTTTCTGTTGCATTGTTCTTGCCAGCTTTTGAAGAGGAGATATTTAACAGTTAGATATTAAAGTACATGACTAGAAAACAAGGTCAGGTCGTATTTGAAGCCAGTCACCTGTGTAAATTAGTCAGTGTTACCTAAAATTGTTTTGATGTAGAATCTTGCATTTTGGCTTTCTTTTTCCTTTCTCTTTTTCTGTTTCTAGAGCTCTTTGTCATTTGCCTAAGATGATTATCCTAATCTCAGGCAATACTTGCCTACTCTAAAACTTAGTTTACTCTAAAACTGAACGTAACATTTAATTTGTACTTGAGCACTGACATAGTTTAAGATCTTCACCAGAAGTGCCATGCCTTGACCTTTCCCATCTGACTGTGACTCTGTGTAACCTGTGTCTAAGCCATGTGCTTTCTTTTATATTTTTATGTCTCTTCCTTTATCAGGGGCTCTTCCTTCTCTTTGCAGATTAGTGGATACCTCAATCTGCTGGCCAACACCATTGATAACTTTACACATGGCCTGGCAGTAGCAGCCAGCTTCCTGGTCAGCAGAAAGGTAAGGCTTCTGTCACCAGCTGCATACTGAACTGGAGAGGCCTGTTCTCAAGTGTGATGCAACATGCCAAAAAACCAAAGATGTGAGGAGTTCCCTCCTATTTTCTGGAATTTTCTGAGAAAATGGAGACTACAGTAAAAAGCAACCCTATCCTGACCTTCTGATGCAGAGCTTCTTCAAACTTGGGACATGTTAGTCATACTGGCATTAGGGGAAGGGTTAGCTCATCTGGCCTTTTGTTGAATAGTTCTAAACTCTGAGTAACAAGTCTTAACTTGGACAAAGGGGCCTTGACATGCTGATGAAAGTCTCATCTCTCAGAGCTGGGGGACTGTTTCCTAATCATCTTCTCTCCTCTGCTACAGGTTGGGTTCCTAACCACAATGGCCATTCTCCTGCACGAAATTCCACATGAGGTGAGAGGGCTTTGTATCCTGCCATCATGCGGGATTACAAGGGTGCTTCATCTACTAAGAGAAGGGCTGGGTCTGGTTAACATTTTCTTGTCCCTTTGAAAGCTGCTCCCTCTGAGAGACTGGTAACATGGAAAACTAGAAACAGTCTTGAAGCACTGGTTACAGATGGCCTTTGTGACTGAGAATGTTCGTATTCATTAACTGTCAGCTCTTGGTTTTCTTAGGTTGGAGACTTTGCAATCCTACTTCGGGCTGGCTTTGACCGCTGGAGTGCAGCCAAGATGCAGCTTTCCACAGCTTTGGGGGGGATTCTAGGAGCCTGTTTTGCAATATGTGCTCAGTCACCAAAAGGAGCAGGTAAGGCTCCCTGGGACCTCTGTAGGAAGCGGGGTGGTGGGGGCGTGCTATCGTCCCCATGGGTGTATCTTCTTTCCCTTCTCTGTTTTCTCCCATGGCTTTGTCTCAGTAATAACAAAAGCTTTTGGTGTTTGTGCAGGGGAAACAGTAGCCTGGATCCTCCCTTTCACTTCTGGAGGATTTCTGTATATTGCCTTGGTAAATGTTGTGCCTGATCTCCTGGAGGAAAAGAATCCTTGGTAAGTGCTCCCTCCTGTTCTGCTGCAGCAATTCTTGCCGCCAAGGAGCAGGGATATAACCCTTCCCCATGCCTGTTCTGGGAGTACATGAATGCCAGCTTTCCGAATCCCACAGGCAAGGCTGGAATCTAGATAGACTGCTGTGCTAGCTATTGCATTTATGGGACTACAAAGACCCTATAAAACATGAGAACCTTCAACTGGGTCAGTCCCAAAGATTGTGCTAGCGGAGTATGTAGCATGACCTGCTAGAGCAGGTTGCTCAGAAACATGTCCAGTAAGGTGACCCGTTCCCCAGTCTGTCTTGTCGGCTTCTGGCTCGGGGACTGTCTGAAGCAGGGCCCCATAGAGGTGTGTGTGTCTGATAACCACACGTGAACCTGTCCTTCACGTGCTTCTCTCATCCTTTTTTGACCCTGTCCATTACTTTGGGCTTCTGCGATCTCCCTTTGGCAGCAAGTTTGCATAGTTTGACTGCACTGTGTTAAATGATGCTTCTTATTTGTTTTTTAGCCTCTTGCTTACTAATTTTGATTAGATGCCACTGTGTTGCTGTGTGAGTAGAAAATAATAGTTTTCCTCTCTTTTATCATTCAGTATTTCATAGTCTGTTATTGTATCCCACCTCAGTCATCTCTCTTCTACACTGCTATATATATCCTGGTATATTTGGCCTCCCCTCACCTCTATTATTCTAGTTTCTTGTAGCCTGATTAAGGCTGTAGCAGGTCCAAATCCAGCTGGAGCACAGTAAAAGCCCTCTCAGATCTGCTGGCAGAGCTGCCCCTGAATGTTCCCTCCTATTTCAGTTGTAATGAGACAGGTAACTTCAGTAGTTTAAATAAGAAGCCTCGGCTCACATAGTTCATTTTGAGTGAAACAGTTAAGGAAGTGCTCAAAAAACAGCTCCACGGTTATATCTGAGGAGGCAGGAACCTCTGGTGGAGAAATGTTAATGACCAGTTAGGAGCTTGCTTTTGGGTTGGTGACCTCTTGTACTGGCAGAGTTGTTGGCAGAGTATGCAGAGGTGGTAGGTACACAGTCGCTTCAATCCAGCACAAACCTGAGATGGTGCTAAAAGAATGGTAAAATTCACCAGCTTTTTTTTTAATTTTTGTAACTGTAGTTGGTAGCTGGATGAGGTCCCTAAAGTATCTGTGAACACGCTGCATAAGTACTGGCTCTCATGTGAGAGAAAGGACAGGAACATGGGTAGCTGCATGACTGAATCAGCTTAAATTGATTTTGAAACTTGAAGTTGGCCCTTGCAGCTGAGTGGAACAAATACACGTCAGTTTATAGACGACTTCTTTGCTTGGGGTGCTGGGAAAGAGTCTTCTCAGCTGTGTTAGTGGCTTCATACAGCTGTTGCGTTCTCCTTGTGGTAGATGTGGAAGGGCAAAGAACAAATCATTCGTGAGCCTCTACACTGCTGCCTATTGGGATTGATCTATGGCTCCTCCTAATTTTGCTGTTTCTTTCCCAGGAACTCCCTGCAACAAATTCTGCTCCTGTGTACAGGCATTACAGTCATGGTGCTACTCTCGCTCACAACTGAGTGACCTCTGCGCAGACCTCATGATGCCTCCCAGAGCCACCACAGTGACTCTGAGCTGTTACAAAGCAATAAGGAACACTAATGTTACTTCCTATGTGTGTGTGTGCAGATCTGGCTGCTAGTATGAGAAGCAGGTGAGAAAGAGGTCTGGGTGTGCAGGACTTCGTTCCCTGGCTCTCCTATCCCTATTCTGCTAAAATCCACACATCGGGGCTTCCGGGTTTTTTTGGTCTCTTTTTTTTTTTTTTTTTTTTTTTTTTTTTTAAATGGAGCAAAAGATACAGTGAGCAGAAATGCACTGAACAGCTGCTCCACAGCAAATGGACAATGTTTCATTCGGTTCATTCTGATGGAACTGCACCTCCCAAGCTCTTGTGTGAAAACAACAGAGGCGATTCCCGTAGCCGATGAAGAAGGAAGGACTTTTCCTACCACTCTTAAGGGCTGGAGGCAGAACAGGGGTGGCAAAGCAACAATAAACTAACAGCTTTAGCCAGAACTCCCTACCCATGAGAAGTTAACGGTGCTATGAGATAGAGGGGAAAGGACCCTTTCCAACTTGATCTCCGGCTTTTCATTGACACCACTTGTTCGTAAAGGTAGTATTAGCCTCAGCAGTCCACCTCTTTGGTCTATTTGTTTATGTTGAAATTGAGCCAAAAGCTTGAGGCACTTTAGGATAGGTCACTACAATTAAACGGCTCAGCTTGGAGATTACTTGCCTCAGCCCTAACCACTCCAATAGCCGGCACAGCCTAACTGTTTATCTGAAAAATGGTCAGTAAATGTTTCTTCTGTTGCCATACTACCAGCTCACTTACATCTGGAAGGAAAGCCATGTAGCTCTTGCGACTGAGCTCCCTCTCCTCACAACCATTAGCTGAACACGGCTCTGAGCCTGCTCTCAAGACCTGACTCACCCACCTTCTGCCCCACACCACGTTTCAGAGCTCTCTTGAGGTGTAGCATGTCAGCCTTGCCTGGCATGCTGCAGCAGCCCTAGGCTGTCATGGCAGACGTCTGGGCAGTTTGGGCAACAGTTGAACACTACAGCCTGGTCAGCAGCCGATAACCCCTGGTTAGCTTTTCCTCTGTTCAGGGTAGACTACTTAAGAGCATGCTGTAACCAAAAATATAGATGGTAGCCTATTTCTGGGCTACTTACCTCACAGTGGAGTTAGCCTGGGGATGAATGGGTAAGAAATAATACTGACAGCCCTTAAAGGAAGGGGTGCAGCAGCAAAGAATACTGGAGGGAGGGTGAAACGGGAAGGGTGATGCTGCTGGTGAAAAGATTTTAAAAAATAGGTCTGGAAAAGCTGTGTGCTAAGTAAGGAGAGAAAGGGATATGAAAGGGTGACAGTAAGTATGCTTTAAGAGGAGTTTTCTGTTGTGTGATGCTTGGGATAAAATTTTTGGCAATTTGAGACCAATAAAAATAAATGACATTTCTAGTGCTTTGCCCGTATCCCAGCTCACAGGGCTGACCAGGCCATCGTTCCAGAGGGATGTTTTGTTGCCACGGAGATGTGCACAATTACTAGATCATCCCTTCTGCAGAGCTTATCGTCACTTTGCTTAAATCTGTTTAAAAACAGGTCTAATTGAACTAGCAGAGTCATTGGACACAAAACAGGTGCCACAATGTGAATTGCACCAACTCAGCTCTGTCTTTTAACAGCTTTTGTAAATCCGTACAGCTTTCCAGTCTGCACAGCGACTTACCAAGAGGGCTCGTCCCTTGAGAGGGCGATTTGGGTCAGAGCAACGAGGCAGGTATGCTGCCCACAGCAGCGGCATTTACTTCCCTAAGAGTTTCCTGAACTGTTGACACAATTCTTTTTTTATGACAGCTCCTGTCCTACTTTTCAGAGAGCGCTGGAGAGCTCATGCTTGCAGTTCTCTCTGCCCAGGAACTGCTGTCTAAAATTTTTTCAGCTTTCCTTACCCCAGGCTTACATCAGTAACTGGTTTCACTGCAACAAGGAGGGAGGCTTAGTGCAATTTTTTTATTCCTCTTTACAAAGTTGCCTTCCTTTGCCAACTACTCCCTCTATCATTCAATTGTCACGAAGTCTGAAGGTAGCATCCGCTTCCTGCTTTCCTGGAAGGAGGATTAATCTGATCGGCCTGCAGGGACTGGGGGAGTATGCTAACCCTCTAGTTCCAGCTTTGGGGCGGTTTTTCCCTTCCACCCCACCCCGCCCTCTTCCCCAGGGACTGAAGCTAAGCGGACCCTGTAGTGGGGCTCTGGAGGAAGCGGGTTTGCACGGAAAGATGTGCCTGCTGTTTCCCATGATGTCTTTCTCAAAATGAAGCTGGCATTTAAGTTGAGGCATTGCCAGGTGAGTGCCCATGAGTTGGCGTTGTTGCATCAGCACTGAGCCTTGCCAAGACTGAAAACCACAGTCAGGATTTTGTGCTCAGCGTTCAGGAATGCGAAGTGGATGACACTGAAGAAAGAATTTCTGAGTTGTTTCTCTTGGCTGCTACCACAGGCCTGGACAGTGTGTGGTTCTTGGGAAGACACCCTGGTAGGAGGTAACACAGGGCTTGTGGGTGGGAGGGAGGGGCTTGTTAGTTTTCCACTACGCCAGCCCTGGGGCTGAGGATGGAGAGCCTTGGGAGGAAATGGAGCATCACTCCACCACATTTGTCACTTTTGGAAATGCAGAGAGAATCATATTTTCTAGCTCTATTTTTTCAGCTGCTCTTATGCATTTTCCCCCTTCATCTGTATTGGTCTGCTCTGCATGGAGACAATAGAGATGAAATAAATGGTTTTCCATGTGGGTTTGTGTTTTTTCTTTTTTTTTTTTTTTGTTGAAGCTACTACTTTTCTTTGAATTACAAATTCAGTTCAAATTTCATTTGAATTACAGAGCAGTATCTCTGGGTTATTCTAGAGAAGTCTGGGCTCTCTCTTGCCCTCCTTTCTACTCTGCAGACTTTCACAATTGAAAGAAAAGGTTCTAATCCAGTTTCCTGTTCCTGCTGCCGTGGCACTGTGGGCCAGGAGCGGTGTGGTCTGATCATAATTCTTGGCTGCTGGTCTGGGTTCCCTGAAAAGCATCACCAAGCGAGTTGCTCCTCTTTGAGGAGAGAGCTTGCATGGTAACTGACTATGCAGAGAGTTTTGCAACCATACTTTGTTGTGATCAGTTATTTTTTTAATCTAAAAAACTCAAGGCCTATCTGGTGTCAATTAACACTAAGCTGGTTACCTGCCATGTAGGATAAAGGCGCACTCATCAAACGTTGTGTGTAGGAATTGCCGAGAAAGGACTAAAGGGATTTTCTTTACCCTTTAAAAACATGGATTCAGAGCATGTCTTATCCCAGTCTTCATTTGAAAGATTTTCAGCCTATAAATACTGAATGATAGTACATGGCTCTCAGTTCTTACTGGAAGTCGTCTTTAAGAAGAAGGAAAACCATAACCGAAGAGCTGGAAGAAGATGAAGGTGGGTTGGTGATCAAGGGCATGATTTCACAGCCTGGGGACCTTGCCAGCAATCTACATTTTGGAATCTCTGTCCCTGGCTTTGCCATGCTGCACTCTTTGGCTGTGCTGGTCTTTGGTCTGAGGGGCTGTACTGTAAGTCTCCCTCCCCCATCCCTTTTTCCTGCTCAAAAATAATCAAAAATAACATGGATTAATCAGCTGCCCGGTTCACAGGCTCCGCAAAGAGTGGCTCTGACACAATTGCAGTAGCACAGCGGCGAGAACAATTGGAAGGAGTCTTGTACATGGGAACTTTCTAAGGTGATGGTCTTGCCGAAGCCCTTGTCTTCTGAAACCATAGCCTGAGGAAGTGATGTAGAGAGTAGGGTGACATAATAGGATTGCAGATTTGGGAAACGTGAATGTTTGGATCTTTCCAGGAAAGAGCTGTTATAATTGAAGGATTTTTCCATGTTATCTAAAGCAGTGATTGTATGTGAAAATTATTTTTTCATTCTTTATGTGGCAGTCTTAATTTAGCTGGTATGTGTAAGAAAATTCTTTTGACAGCACCCCTTTCAATTTGTCTGCCTTGAAGGCACTAATGTGCAGCTGCATGGATGGTAGTCCCATCTGTCCAGTGAGAACTGCTGAAGAGGATCATGCTGAAATGTGGTTAAAACAAGCTTTATCTGTGGTTGCTGCACATTTCCACCAGGCATAATGCTCTGGGGAGAGAGTAGTACTCTGTTCGGGGCCGGGTCCCTGGGAGAAGTGCTGGGGAGGGCATTTAGGTTGTGCTTGGTGTGGCCGAGAGAGCAAGAAGTGACAAGGGGGGGGAAAGGATCTGGATCTCCTACAGTTGAACAGTTGCTCTTGGGAAACAATTTAAAGTACTTTTAACAAACAAAACTAAGGATTTTAAAAGTGGATATTAAATTTGTCATTTAGACTTACCCTATCACTAGATCATTTTATCTGGAGGCCAGAATTGAAGACAGTGGCCTAACAATTGGCTTTGGGGACTGGTAGTGCTGCAGCTGGATGAACAAGTCCCATAGAACAAGCAGGATCAAAAGGGATTTTGTGCCCTTGGAAATGTTGCATTTAACTAATGGCTTGGATTTAGCCTGCTTCTCATTGCATAAAATAGATTGACATTTTTCAGCTCTTCGGGCCTTATTTTCCATTAACTGGTAAGAGTTGAGGAGAAATCGTAATCAAAATGCCAACAAATGCTGCTTCTAGTGGTGTTTGTATTTCATCCACATTTTGAAAACTCCTTGATCCCATGGCATCTCAATGTTAGCGGGACTGATCTCTGCCCTTCAGCCCTCTGGGCAGGCCAGGCCCAGCGGGCAGCTCTGGTGCTGGAGGGGCCAGTACAAGGCAAGAGGAGGCTGCGGAGACGGTCGGGTGCCCTGCTCACCGCTTCCCCCCGGTCACCCCCTGGTAGCTGCCGCTCCCGCCTGCCCGGCGGCCGGCCCGCGGGCACCCCCGCCCCGCCTCGGGGCGAGAGGCGGATGCCCCCCTAGGCCGTTCCGCTGCGCGCGGCCGGGCGGTGGTTGGCCGTTAGCGTGGCCGTTGCCCCGCGCGCGGGCCATGAGGGGCCTCGCGCCGCGGAGCAGGAGCCGGGGCTGGGCCTCCTCGCCAGGTGCTGTGGCGGGAGGCAGGGGGGCGGCGTCCCTCGAGGCGGCAGGAGGCGGCGAGCGGCCCCGGGACCCCCTTGAGACGAGGCCTGGCGTGCCCTGGGGGCTGCGCTGGTGTACGACCGAGCTCGGACTAGGGCCCGGGCGGCACCTGCCGCTGCCTGGTGTCGGGGAGTGGGGGGCGCTGGCCCCGTTTCCCTTCCGGGGGCGGTGCGGCGGGCGGAGGCCCCCAGCCGGGCTGCAGGGGAAGCGCCCGCCCCTGCCGCCCCCGGCGCGGTAAGATGGCGGCCGCAGCTCAGGCGCTGAGCGGCTCCGGGCTGCTCCTGGCTGCCGCCGCCCTCGCCCTCCTGGCCGTGGCCATCGGCACCGACTCCTGGTACGAGACGGACGCGCGGCGGCACCGTGAGCGCTGCCGCGGCTTCGGCCACAAGCGCAGCGACCCGCCCGGCTCCATGTCGGCGCCCAGCTCGCACCTGCCGCTCCGCGCCCGGCCCCCGCGGGCCCTGCTGCCCGGGCGGCCCCCGGCCCCCGCCCCAGCCGCCGCCGCTGCCGCTCTGGACTCCCACTGTGGCCGCCGCTTCAACTCCACCGTCTCGGGGCTCTGGAGGCGCTGCCACCGCGCGGGCTACGAGCCGGACAGCGAGGAGCTCATCCGGAAAGGTGCGGCGACGGGGGGGTGCGGGCGGCCCCGGCCCCGGCCCCGGCCCCGGCCCGGCGGGGAGGCGGTGGGGCCCCGCCGCTGTCCGTGGTGCTGAGCGCGGCTGCCGGCGCGGCCTGGCCGGGGCCCCGGGTCTGCGGGTGGGGCCGTGGCTGCCGCGGCTGCCGCTGCTGCGGCGGGAACAGGCCGGCGAGAGGGCGCGGATGCAGCCCCGCATGGCTCCCGGGGCTCCAGGTGTTCCTGGCGTGTGGGAAGCGGCTAGCATGGCCCTGACCCGATCCCGGGGTCTTGTACGCCTCCCTGTCTGCTTAAAATGCTGCAGTGCTGGGTGGGACCGTGTCCTCGGAGAGCCCCTTCTGTGGCCCAGTGCAGGGCCTGACACTCAAGCAAGGTCTCGGTGGGCATTCTCCTAACCCTGACACCTTCTTGTTATTGAGGACTGATAAATGTACAGTATTGTTTATAGCTCTGTGATGTTTGCAGCAAGGGGAAAGGGACCTGTTGTTTCTGTTCTAGCATAGGGGAGTTCTCGTTGCTGCAGTGGATTGCCAGGCCTTCATGGTGGCAGATGTCACTCAGGGCTCCAGGGGTGACAGAAAGAAGGATCTTCTACTATTGTGGTGCACGGTACAAAGCCAAGCAGTTCACGAAGTATGAATAAAATTCCTGGACTGCATGGAACAAATAATGTGGTGGGCTGATCCATTAAGTCAAAATAAATGACATATAAAACAAGCTTAGGATAAGAAATGCCATGTATGGTTAATGATAAGTAACAGGACTTATTGTTCCAGTAGGTACATATTAGCACAGGGAGAGTAGGAGTCGGGAGAAGTGCTTCCATTGAGGCACAAAATGGAAATGCTATCTTAAGAAAGTGGGAGCAGTTCTTCAGCGTGGCTTCCAACTGTGACGCCAGTCCTGCACAGCGGAGGATGGATAGACTGGCACTGTGAAGCTCAGCTCGTCTTTGTCCATTCTTTCCAATGCACGGCAGTGACTCTTACTTTTAGAAACTCTAGTGCTGTGTGATTAGCTTCTTTCTCTATTTAATCTCCTAGGATCCATTTTATGCATTTTCATTGTTATTTCCATGTTGATCTCATTTCACTAAAAGGCGGCTCATTAATTTCTTTCTATTAATTGTGCCTATCATGTAAAATATTTATCTGGTTTTTTTGCTTAACATCAAGCCAAATGCTTTCAGCTTCCATTGAGATTAGCAAGGGTTGGGGGAAGGGATGGGAAGACTACTAGTTTGGTTCTCAATACTTCTGTTTCTGAGGTATTTTCCCAACACTGCAACAGTCAGACAGAGAGGCTAGAGTCTGCATTCTGCATGCACAAGGGCGTTACAGCGTGGTGAATGATCTTCCTCAGGGTCTGATGTGTAAAACTGGAGGGACTCTAAATCCAAAAGGTTTTCCTTCTACTTTCTTTTTTTCTTCAGCTGTTCTAATAAAAGACCTTGCCTTTCCCTACAAGCCTTGCTTCCCTCATATTCTTTGCCTATTAGGTCTGCCATTGCTACTGTAAAGATTTATGCGTTATCTTATAGAGGGAAATTATTAATAATAGTTCTTGTGGAGTCAGATCTTTAAATAGATATGACTCTCTCTGTATCCCTTCCCCTGACCTGCTTTACTAGCAGCCTTTCGCTGTTCCCGCTGTGTCTGTCTTTTCTCTGACAACTATGATTAAGCAGCCTTTTCTGGCCGATGGTCAGGTGTGGCTGTGGCCGAGCTGTTCTCTCAAGCATGGTACTAGATCTGGGGTTTCCAAAAAGAAAAAATAGGTGTTTTTTTTCCTAAAAACCACTGTGCATCACTGTGCACCTCTGAAAGTCTTACTTTCTCCTTGATTTGCAGTATGTTTTCAGCTAGCTCTGTGGTGATGTGTGATGCCTTCTTATATTCCTAATATTCCTTAAACTAGAGATTTTTACAGGCTTTTAGTGACAGAGGAGTAATTTTTTTTTTTTTTTTTGTGACAGTCCTGTGGTAATTTTGGTTTGGGTTTATACTCTTCATTTTTCTAGTACCTCTCGAATAAGGTTTCTTTCCTTTCTGGGTCTCTCTTGAATTCTGAATAAATAACTAAGTCCATAAGTACTCTTATCCATTTAGATAATTCCATGGATTTCTAGTCCTGTATTTATCTACTGCTATTAATACAAAGCAGTTCTGTGGAAACTTTGGTACTTGAGCATTTTAGCTGATGATGCATATACACGCATACATTTATATATCTAAAATATATATTTTAAAAAATATAAAATATATTCACTTCATATATTTAAAAGGAAAAAGCAGGAGACAAAAAATGTAGCGCAAAACTGAGAGGTGGGAAATGTGTAAATGTAAGAGGGGAATGATGTGTGGGATTTTTCTTAAAATGAAAAATCACTGTTTTGGAACTGTGAAAAAATAGTTTCATTTTAAAAATACAATTAAAAAGGCAAAAGAAGAAATAGTGTACAAACCAAATGGGAAAAATGGAGATTAGCAATCAGTAAAAGATAGCAGCCAAAGAACTGAAACACTTGGTGGGGAAACTAAGAGGATCTGTGTGTGTGTAGGGAGGGACTCTGTGAGTGTAAGAACTTGAGCACTGTACATCATCTTGTAGAGCCTGCGCTGTGTGGATTACACACTGGATAACTGATGCTGCAACAAAAACCTTTGCATGGACAGTTCTTAAGTAGTGAGGTCCTGCACGGATTTATTATATGCTATTTAGTGGTTTTCTCTATTAATATGAAAAAAGGGTTGCTTACGAAGTGGTGACTATAAAATGATTAATTAGGAAAGATCCATTCTAATAGTCTGCTTTGGTTAACTTGATGGGTTCATTTGAACAACATACATTTTAACACCAGTAAATTGAAGCACTTAAAAAAGAAAAAGTTCATCACTGTTCATAAACTGGGGATTTTATTGCTTTTCAAGCTTGCTCTGAAAAGACTCTCGGGTGGGACTGGTAGGTCTCACATCCACTGGGCAGAAATGACTTCTTAGTACCATGATGTAGCTGAGAAAGTGAGAAGAACCACTGGATGCTTAAGCAGAAGAACACAACAGTTTGTGGCAGTAATGAGGCCCTTGAGAGAAAACTGCTCAGTCCTGGTGTCAGTACTTCCCGTCCTTTCCAGCTGGTGATAAATTGGAAGAGTTACAGGAATGACTGTGAGGTCTGTAGAGCATCTATTATAGTGGCATATTTAATAAACTCAATCTGTTTGGTCATGGCCATTGGTAAGTATGATCTGTCAGTAAATATGAGCTGTAAGAGTTATCACGGTGTTTTAAAGGAAGGTTGATTTACCAGATCGTGACGATGTGGACAGGGTGATCCCATAGCTGTGATACTCTCCACAATCCTGGCCAGAAATGGTAGGAATAGGCCAGGGAGCTTCAGTGGCCACTTGGTCCTGGGGCATGAGGGAGGGGAGGGCCAGACCTCATGTGGTAGCTCAGTGTTAACTGCCCATGGCCGCTCCCTGGCCTTGCTTATGGTGAGAAGGAGAGGGCCTCTCCCAGCTGTGTGGGAGCCAAACTGCTCTAAGATAGGACTGGGCCAGGTAGCAGGACTGAAAACGAGAACCCCTCCATTTCCTCCTCATAACGCTGGCACAATAGGCAGAGAAGAAAACCCGCATGTTTCAAAGTCAGGGAGAGATGAAAACTAAACTGAGAGAAAGTTGGGGTGTGCTCAGCCCAGGATTACGAATTGAATGTGTCACAGCAGGGTATGGGTTTCCAGGTGTCTGGCAGCCCAGGGACAAGGGGCTTGTGCACGGCCTGGGTATCTGGAGGTCCAGAAGTTCTTTGTAGCCAGCGTCCTCTGATCTTTCCCAGCCTTCGTGTTCAGTCAGGAGAAAGGACTCGTCCAGGGACACTCACATGCAGTGTCCCAAGGGTTGTGAGGGGGTACAGGAGGGAAACCTGTCTGCAGTTGCAATCCTGAGGGGGAAAAAAACCACGTTGAAGACACGGTGTGAGAAACAATGTTGGCCGTGGGAGGGCACAGGCATGTAGCTCGTCCATGAAAGTGTCGATGTGACACTGCCAGACGCAGTTCATTGCTTCTTATGTTTATTTTTTAATCAAGAAAATTGCACATGCAGTGCAACTTTCATAGTGTTCTTCCAGTGCCCCTAAGAAATGCTAGGATCAGGCTGTCCGTGTAACCTTTTTCTTGTACATGTGCTTTATGGTAAGCTAATGACATGAGCAACTACCCCCTTCTGTCCTGTATTCTCAACTGACTCATGTGCCAAAAAAGACAACGCTCACTTACTTGTTCACCACGACTCCATTCTATTCAAGCCCTTGCTTGAAGGCAGTTTTTAATTTTGGCAGGCTTTCTTATGGTGCTCATCTGATTGTGTAATAAACAAAAGCAAAATCAGTTTGCTAGCAGGCTTCTGAAAGGGAGGGCAGGACGCTGTCCCTATTTTATAGATTGTGATTTAAGGTATGTAAGGGCTTAGGACAAAGGACTTATTGGAGTACCTTTGAAATACCTTTGACTTCGCGATAACTTTGAGACTGCAAACCCGATTCTGATTTTTTTTTTTCTTGAGTACTTAGAGAACAAGGTGTTATATCACTCTAAATGCACCCTGTGGAGTACCTGGCTATATTTGAGTGCGTAGCATCTCTGCAAATTAGACTTAGAGATTCACTCAGAAAATGGGAAGCATGAACTAGTGACTGCAGATGCAAAACCTGGCTACTGAGGATTGCCTGGGTGCGTGTTATAATTTTCAAGGAGAAAGTGGATGGGTATTCAGCTGAGATCACCCTCACTGCTTCCCTGATCCCCTGGCTCTCTTGCCTACCTGATTCAGCTTTTCTAGCAGCCCTACAGAGAGAGGCCTCCCTTGTTTTGCCTGTGGTGGCTCACACCAGAGCAGGTCCAGCCTGTGCTCTCAGAGAAAACCCATGGATCAGAGGTCAGAGCTGAGCATAAGCCCTAAAATTCGCTAACTCCTGAGATCTTAGTTTTGCAAACTTGCTGTTTTAATATAATTTTATGTGCTACCTGCATAAAATTAGCACTTTGAATTCTGGAGAAGAAAGGATTAGGAGTAAAGTTTTTAAACCAGAAGCAGAATGAGCTGATATTTGAAAACTTCTAAATAACCAGCTTTGTATAAGAAGGTAGAGAGGTTTTACTTTTAGTCTACACATATAAACTCTTGTAATAATACAGAACAAAGATTTTCTCAGTGACATTTTAGCTGAGGAGTTCATAGCTTTCATCATAAGGGATGTACGTCTCTAGTATTTGATTTTTCTTTAATGAGCTATAAAAGTAGTAATTCTTGCTCTTATATAAAATACTGCTTCATATGTAGTACTTTTATAACCAGAATATGTAAGTGCATAGATCCTACTTTTAATGAATCCAGTGCATTGTAATCTAAAATCTGATGTCATTAGTTTGTACCATAGACATATTTCTCAACAACACATGTAAATCATGTCAATATTGAAATTGAATTCAGTCAACAGTTATAGGTGAAATTTAATTAGATATTGTGATGTGCTGCATATGGCCTAAGGTCTCAATTCAGATGTTTGCAGAGCTTTTGCAAATGGACTGGCATCCTCTGTTACTGGGTTGTCTTGTTGATCCATTTGCTCAGGCAGCACTACAGACTTGTTCTGAAATAACGGCAAAGAGGGTGCACTGCTCCGCAGGGTGAGGGCGAACGGCTGAAGGTGAAGGGCAGCAGCTCTGTGCATCGGTGTATCGCTGCCAGCGCCCTGTGGTGTCCGGGGAGGCGGCAGGGAACCGCAGCGGGGGAAGGGGGTTGTGGGAAGCACAGCCGAGGATGGGAGCCCACTTGAAATGCTTTGCTGCTCAGAGGCTTTTGGAACTCTAGCTTTGAGTTTTCCCCTTTTGGAGCGTGTTCTTTACATGTCTGCTTGTTCCACTCAGGAATAAATGTCACTGTTCTGTTAATGTGGGGAAGTTCAGATCACTTTTCCCTTCCTGGCCCGATGGCTGGAGTTGGCTGGGCCTCTTGTGTGCAACTCCTAATCTTGTGAAGCGGGGGCTCCCTCTTTGCAGGTCCCTGCAGGAACCAGGTCAGTACAGTCCCAGTGAACGCTGTTAGAGAACAAAGTCATGCTTCCCATTGCTGCGGGAGCAGCACAAAGCTCATTTCTTCTCCTGGGTTTTCTAGTGTCTTTTGCAAAGCTGATCACTGAGTCTGCAGCTCCCTGCTAGTCATTGTTCACCAGCTTAATTAGCTCACTGGCCAACTGATTGTTTCTGAATGGTTCTTCTGCTCCAGCATTCAATTGTGGTAATGACCCTGTAGCCATTGTTTAAGGGGAACTCTTCGTACTACTTAGCTCTTTTACCTTTCTGGCTGTTCTCTTCCACCCCACCATCCATGTTTAGTCTCTCCCCTGGTCCTGGCTTTATTTATAACAGGGAGGGCAAGGCACCCTCCTCTTCCTCCACCCCCTAGTATCTTCTCTGTTACCAGTTGTTTTCTAAACTAAGAAAAATCCCTTTCAAGACGAACATGCGTGTAGGTTCACATTTGCATCTGGGGTACACTTTTCTTTAAGCTATAATGGAAACAAGCCTACTTGGGTACTATTGTTCATCGAAAGCAAAACAAAGAGCCAGTGACTACTGGAGTGAATTCAAACTTTTCTCCCATGCAGTTCCCTTCCCAGCATTCATGCAAAATGTTCAAAGCGATTCAACTCTGTCTTCTTCTTAGAGACAAAGCAGTCCTGTTGGCACTCCATCACATTCTTGTCTCCTCAGCCATCCCAAAGAGATCATACCAGTCCCTCTAGGAAGCTCTGGAGCTGTTTTTGGTGACCATCTACTGTTTACCTTCAGCTGTTCCTTTCTGGAGCCTGCCTGGGTCAGCACCTTGCTCCCTCTTTGCTGGTGTTTCTTTGTAGCAAGGCTCCCTCCCCCTCCTAATCCCCAAAGGCTTTGAAGTGAACAGCTCTTTTGGTTATGTTTGCTTTGTTACCGAACTAAGGCTTCCCCTGTGTGAGCTCTGCTGGGCCAGCCAACTCAGCAGCAAGTGCAAGGCACAGGGGTTTCATGCTGTTTCACACTGGTGTCTCTTTTACAGGAGTTATTCAGCGCTGCACTGCTGTGAAGTATCACTACACCTCCAGCTCTCTGCCTCGCAACTTACCCATCAACATCACAAACACCATCCGGCAGGATGAGTGGCATGCGCTCCGTAAGTAACGCAAAGCAGCGTACAAGACTGGATTACTTAATGCCTTAAGTGAGGGCTCTGAATCAGCTAGCCGTCACTGGGCTCTAAGCATAAATACATATTTGTTAGTGAGGAAGGGCAAGCAGCTGACAGGACAATTGGAAGGGGACATGAGATTTGGAGGGGCTTAAGCCGTGAATTCAGGAATACAGGCATGTGTGTAGTGTGTTGCAAGGTGTAATCATATTCTGGATCTGGGGACAGACAGTTCCTAGCTGGCTTACAGCAAAGGTGCTGCATCACTGTATAGTCTGTGCAGATCTTGTTGCATTTTTCTGTGTGCATACCAGTGACCTAGTGCAGCTCCCTGGCAACCAGCTCTTTTAGGGAGTATCTCAAGTTTGTCTTTGCAACCTCCTGTTACCAGCTCCTGGCCCACAAGCTGCCTCATGCCCAAGTCCTTCCCACACAGATGACTGACCTGTAGCCTGTCAGTGAGAATGATTTAATCTATTTTTTTCTGCTCCTGCTTCTCTCTAGGTTTGTTTTCCAGTTCTATTGCCTCACATAATTCTGCCTAGCCCCTGTCATGTGAGCCTCAGTGCTGAGGAAATCCAGCTAGAGACTGAACTAGGAGGAGACAAGAACAGCACTTGTATTATGGATGATACAGTGCTGTTCATGTCACTGGTGCCCGAGCCTTTTTTTAGCGCTTGTTACTGGAGTTGTTGCCATCATATTGTACTGATCTGCTGTCTGCTTCTGTCCTCCCAGTACTCCTCTTTTCCATTCATACTATCTGCCTTCCATGCACTAGGCCTTTACTTCTCTTTAGCATCCCCTCTCACTTTTTTTATTTCTATTTTCAGCAGAGAGAGAGAGAGAGATACACCCCACCCCAACCCCCCCCCCCCCCAAAACTCACATTTACAAATCATTGCTGAATTCATAATGCACCCCTTCTGTCCCACGTTGGGGAGTATTTTGGCCAGTATTCCTCTTGATCAGGCCAGAAATGCTCTCTAGTACAGCGCCCAGCAGAAGGGATTCCAGTTAGCTGGATTCCCTTAGTTTCAGTGTAATGGGCAAACTATCTACCTCAAAGAAGCTACAGGAGGAGGAGTCCATGAGTGAAGTATAAACTTTAGAATCGGCAAATCTAAATCTGTCCGAACTCTCCCCTGGTTGTCCTGTCTGGGTGCTGCCATCTTCATGTCTTCTTTCTTGCTTTTCTCCTTTCTCTTTCCTCAGATCTGCGGAGGATGACAGCTGGCTTCATTGGCATGGCAGTCTCCATCATCCTGTTTGGGTGGATCATTGGTGTGCTGGGCTGCTGCAAACAGCAGGAGCTCATGCAGTACGTGGCTGGGCTGCTCTTCCTAATGGGAGGTGAGAGCCTTTCGCTTCTGCTCCTGAAGTCACCAGTCGGTCTTGCTGGCTGGGGAGGTGCTCTGAAAAGTAAAGTCAGCCCACAGCAAACACAGGAAGCAGTTCTATAGTGCAGAGTTACCACGTTCAGCACTGGGCAGGACCTGTGCTCGCATGGGTACGTGCATGTTTCTGAGTAGAGCCTGGTGTGCGTACACGAGCCTTCTGCTCTGGAGAGCTGGTGTGTAGCCGCAGGGACCATGTGCACAATGAGCACAGTCCTCTTGCCTGCTCTGAGTGTGTGGAGCCTGTGGCTCCTGCCAGACAGCTCAGCTCAGTTTTCCCTAAGGAATTTTAACAAACAAACAAAGTCAATATGTAGAGCACCTTTCTGCTGCTCAAGGATACTCACATCTTTGGGGAACAATGAAATCCAAACCCAGCCAAGCCTGGAGAACATTGGCCCAGTGGCAAGGATGTGAGCTCAGTGTTTGCTGGGGTGTTATGTCTGTTCCTCCTGGCTGGAAGCAAACTTTCTGCATGGCCAAAGGTTTTTCTGAACTTTGATTGTTCAGCTCAAAGATGGTAGTGTTTCATCTTTATTTGAAAGGGGCATAGTAGCAACAAATCATAGAATCACCAAAAGGGTGAGCTACTGAGATGCTCCAAGGATCAGGATTCTTAAACTGCAAGCAGTAAATAATAGGCAACTTTCAAGTATGAAAAATGAGGCTCTACTTAAAAGCCAGAGCTGCTACCCTAGAGGCCCCATGTCAGCATCTATAATAGCTGCAAGCAAGGAACTTGGTGATATAACAGCATCTGTATCAGTTAAAGAAGTAGGTGTGACACTGGTTTGGTATCACTTTGCGGGGGGGGGGGGGGTGTGAATCTTCCCTGGCCACAAGCGAGCCTTCTCAAGGAGTGTTTTTTGGGGAGCTGCACAGAAAACCACCCTGCTGACATGGCATGATGCTAGAAAGGCTGGAAGTTAGGCTTGTGCTGTCCTTGATCATCTTATGTGCTGCTTAACTGCAGTTTCCTTTGGGAACATTTTCATTTCTTTAATGCACAGCAGTGAGAGAGTAAAGTATTATAAGCGGAACAGGTAGACTGGGTTGCCTTCAAGTGCTTCTGCACTTACTTACTGTGATGGGCGTGCTGTCAGCAGTAAGAGCTGTCAGTACTTAGACGCAGATCCAGAGCTGGAGAGAATAAAACGATCACATCGACCTTGAGTCTAGTGTACTAGCGTGTATTAGACATACTAGAGTGCCTTGCATTATAAGTTTCTTCGGCTTTTTTGCTCCTCTATATAGGTGCTTAGTGAATGTGTAGCAAACAACAAAAACCTGGGCTCTTTCTATGGGTCTAGGCTGCGGCTGGCAGGAGTTGGGATGTTCCTAGCAGAAACCAAGCAGTGCTGCACTTTGCAGCCTGGGCTTCAGCTATTTACCTTCCATAGGAGAGACTGCCCCAGTACTGTCCGGAACCTGATGACATTAGTCATTGGAAATAAAGTCTCAAGAGAACCGAAGCACGATGAACTACACGTGACTGAGTTTGAAATAGCAACAGAGGGAGCTAAGGCAATATTGGTTATTTGTGAAGGGAGGTACCCTGTAGTCCTACATATTTTGCCTTTTTTTTTTTTTTTTCCCTGCCTTATAAGAAGAGTGACTGGTAGGATTAAAAAAAAAAAAAAAAAAAAAAAGGTTAATTCTTGATTTTGAAAATTCATGACATTGCATATACCTAGGGAAAAAAACAGAGCATAATTAACCTCTCTGAGGGCAGTGTAGAACCCTCTTGCTTTTCTCCTGCAGGTACATGCTGTATTATCTCACTCTGCACATGTGTAGCTGGGATCAATTTTGAGTTATCTCGCTATCCTCGCTACGTCTATGGGCTGCCAGAGGACATCAGTCATGGCTATGGCTGGTCCATGTTCTGTGCCTGGGGAGGCCTGGGCCTCACCCTGCTGGCTGGGTTCCTCTGCACATTGGCCCCATCACTCAACACTTCTCGGGCATCTGTACAAAAACCCAGACAAGAAAATGGGGCTGTGTGACCTCGGAGGGAGCGAGGAGAGACTCTGGAAAGCGCAGCCTGGGCAGAGCTGTGGGTTAACACCAGGAAGAGGTGGCATGTCAGCGTGTGGAGAGCAGTGCCATAGCTGTGGAAATACCAGCCCGTGGGACGCTGCTACAGCCTCCAGTCGTGGACACAGATATTGCAAGTAACTCCAGGTTTGAATTATTGGCAATTTGCTCATTGATGGTTTAAGGGGGACAGTTCTTTTGATTTGTTTTTCTTTTGTTTACAAGGGATTAAGTCCAAAGCTGTGTCTTTTTTGTGTTGTTTTTTGAACTGTACCTCCATGGTCCTGTTATTGTCCAGTTGTAAGGGATGTTTACGCACCAACTCTATTGCTGCAGGTCTGTGTAATTCAGACCCAAATTAGGGCAAGGAGCTACGTGAAGTTGGCTTGAACACTTTTGCAACAGGCGTGTCTAGTGTTGGCTCAGGCCATCATTTCCCAAAAGAACCTTGATTTAAGCCGAGGTTTAGGCCAAAGAATTAGCCCATTCCTAGTATTAATTCATTTAAATCAGAAATCTGTGCTATTCCATGCTGTGGTATCAGCTATTTACTCCCTACTAAAGCTGCTTCCAAAAGGAGCCGGCTGTAACCGAGCAGCAAGACTCTAAAAAAACCTCTTAATGGCTTTAGGAAAGGAGGGGAAAGTTTTCCTCAGCTTCTTACACAGGTAAGGTTACTCATTTGGTTAACTAACATACCCTTGTTTTAATGGGGAGATGTATGCAACATGCAGCTTATAACTATTCCACTAGAGGCCAGGGTATATTTCTGAAAGTAAGTCATAGTTTGAGCTGCCGGGATCAACTTTCACCCCCAACTAACTTGTGGGTGCAACTCCTGTTCTGTGAAAGAGGATGAGTAATTCTCCCCGAGCTCAAATAGCAGTACTGCTAAAATAGCAGAAGATGTACAGCCCCCTCTAATAACGTCCAAAGGAACCGCAATGTATTTTCCTCAGGAACGCGTGGCTTCTGCTCACTTCACCACTCACCCCTTTCTAATGTCAAATGCCCCCTGAGCACAGCGTGTCAAGAACACGCATGCTCCGCTGGAACAAGCTCCCTCTCCAAAGTGAGCAGGAAGGACCTTGGAACCAGTGCAAGTACTTGGGCTAACTCAGGAACATCAGCCAAAGTACCGTGGGGCACATTTTTCTTTAATTCATCTATTCTTTCTTCCCTCACGTCCCCGCCCCTCTCCCAAGCGTCCAAAAACTGCACAGGTAAAGATGAGATGGCCAGCATTTGGAGATGTTTACATTGTATTTAAAATACAATACAGTGGCATGTAAGATACTTAATGCTAAAGTCAGTGTATTTATGAAAAGTGTAATTTTTAAATGGAAGTTGTAATTCTCAACTGGCATTAAAAGTACTGAAAGACTTGCTCAGTGGATGAAACCTTGAATTCCTTCTGACTAATTACCAGACTGATTCACCAGAGAGCTCACATACATATATCAGCAATGGTGTTAAAGCTTCCAGAGTTAATTTTAAATGACAAAGTTAAAACATTATTCATTTGTGAATCGTGTTCACTTCACCCTTGCCAAATGAGTGTTAGTTCAAAAATTTCAAAGACTCTAACAAAGCTGTACAGTCTGTTCACTGGCTGCACAGGTAAAAACAGGGGACGCTGTCTGAGCTGCAGTTCATCAGTTTCAAAGTACACTTACTGCAGTATAACCTGTTGGTCCTCATCCAGAAGTAGCAGAGCAGGACTTAATCCAGTTCTAGGAGGAGGAGGCTCCAAAGGCAGCATGATGGGCACCGTGGACAGGAGGTTCTCACCTTCCCTTCTGCAGATGTAGAACCACCAAGCAAGGGCAACAGCCCCAACACATCACGGATTTGTTTTGAGAGGGAAAAAATGCTTTATTTTTTCCAGACACAAAGTAAGTGGTACAGTCCAGGCTAGTCCTGTCCTCTGCCAAGGCCACAATCTTGACTGGGCAGAGATCAGGCATAGTACTGCAGATTGGCTTTCTTCTTTGCTTGAACCTCCAGGATTCCTTCCATGTAGTCCTCGTGGGTGAGCTCTGTAGCTCCACGGCGGAGGGCGATCATCCCCTACCCAACAAGAAGGTATTTAGAGAGGGCATGTACTCACATGCCAACCACATTTGAACCACATCAGTTCAAAGTAATTACTCCATGCTGGCTTTCACATTTCCCTCCTATCAGTGCTGGCTGCTGTAGAGTAATACTTACCGCTTCAACGCACACAGCCTTGCACTGGGCTCCATTGAAATCATCTGTGCAGCGAGCCAGTTCCTCATAGTTCACATCAGGGCTGATATGAGCAGGAAGGGGGAAAAAAAAAGTATGAGAAGGTGTACCAAATAGAAAAAGCAAGGTATGGAGCTTCCTTAAAACCCAGCAGTGAGCCCTCAACAAAAGAAAGTGCCTACCACTCCACGGCACTGAGGTACCATCATGAGTGACAAACATAGCCCCAGAAGGCCATGCCTCTTCCATACCTGACATTCATTTTGCGTGAATGGATCTGCATAATTCTGGCTCTGGCCTCCTCATTAGGCATTGGGAACTCAATCTTGCGATCTAATCGTCCAGAGCGGAGCAAAGCTGGGTCCAAGATATCAACCCGGTTGGTTGCAGCAATCACCTAAGTAGAAGTAGGGTCATCAGTCTGAGGCACCTGGAGGACAGGCCTCTCCTCCCCAAGGATCCACCAAGCTTCCTCCCTGGACATTGTTTTCCACCCCCTGCTAGAGCACCCTGGACCTCAGTAGCACTCTCTGCCAGATCCCAACCTTGACTTGTGTGTTGGGCTGGAAACCATCAAGTTGATTAAGCAGCTCCAGCATGGTCCTCTGCACCTCCCGATCACCAGCCTTCTCACTATCAAACCTGAGGAGGAAATGGGTAAAACGATCAGCATGAACCTGACCACCCTGCCCCTATGTTTTTAATCACATAAAAAGACAGAATGACTGCAGTTCACACTCCTTGGCCAAGGTCTTCCAAATTCCTCCTTGAAACTACAGGAAGTCCTACCTTGATGAGGACTGCGACTAGAGTAACTGTCAGCAGCAGCTAAGTCTTATTATGTCCTTAGAGCTGAATGGGGCTAATGTCCAGGCCCAAGTATTAAATGAGGGTGAACATCTCCATGTGCCTCATGCAGTTATCAAAAAACAGTTTTATACAGCAGGAGACCATCAGATACATCCCAAGTCTCATCAACTTTGCTCATGAGCCCAAGGACTGTGGCAACTGCTATCTATCTGTGATTGGCTTTACACTCTGTTTCTGAATAGGCCGTACTTAAAGCTAGGCTTCCCTCACATACACAGGCAAAGGGGGCTGCTAGGCATTTCCTAAGAGCTTTACATCATGGCCTACACCTCACCTTTTAGTGCCAATGGCATCCAGTTCATCAATAAAGATGATGGAAGGCGCTTTCTCCTTGGCTAGAGCGAAAGCGTCGCGTACCAGCTTAGCTCCATCGCCAATGAACATCTGCACAAGTTGTGGACCCGCAAGCTTCAGGAACGTAGCCTGGGAAGTGAAAGAGAATCCTATGCCTCGTTTCTCAATAGGGTCAGTTCTGAGTACCACAAGAAGCCCTTAATTAAAACAACCAAGCAAGCAAACAGACAAGAAAATCCCAGCCTTTGTAACACCAGTTTGTACATATGACCCCTCTCCCCTTGGAGGTGTTCTTATTCTTTTTCAGGCACTATTCCACAGCAGCACACACTTTCAAAGGTTCCTTTTACCTTGGTCTGGGCAGCACATGCTCGAGCTAAAAGTGTCTTCCCTGTTCCTGGAGGCCCGTACATAAGGACTCCTTTGGGTGGCTGTATACCCAAGTTTTCAAATTTCTCCTTATGATTCATTGGCAGGACAATGGCCTCCACAAGCTACAGCAAAAAAAAAAAAAAAAAATTAATACATAAACCCATTCTCCTCCACAGATCCAGGCTGCCTGCTCTGAGCTGAAGTTCAAAGACTGTTGTCCTCAGTCACACCAGAAACTAAACGTAAAGTATCACCTCTTGGATCTGTTTATCCAGCCCCCCGATGTCACTGTACTGCTCTGTGGGTCTCTCATCCACCTCCATGGCTTTCACCCGTGAATCATATTCAGTAGGCAGAGTCTCCAGGATCAAGTAAGAGTCTTTGTTCACTCCCTGTAAACACAAGTCTGTGGCTTTTAACAGGCTCTTCAGATAGCAATTAATAAACACGCAGTTAAAGATGATTCACTAGACCTCAAGGATGCAGGAATAACCAGCATTGACATTTGCACTCATCAAACCACCACAGCTTGGCACAGTGGACAATGCCACAGCTAACCTAGCACAGTTTAAAAAAGAGAGGTCCAATTTACTTATGATACAAAAGATTGGTTTTAGAAAGCTTACTAGGTGATACCTAAATTTTCAGCACCTAATTGTCTGTATAAAGAACACATCCCCCAAACTAGTTTTCTATACTACAAACATGACTGAATCCATAATATCTTTTAATTAAAATTTTAGTACAGAATAGTCTTGGAGAAATCTGGACAGATTGCTCTCCTTTCTAAAGGGCAAGACATATCAGTAGACAAGGGAAGAGCTATGGATGTCATCTGACTGGACTTCTGTAAGGCCTTTGACACGGTCCCCCCCACACCTGAGGGACAGGATGCCATCCAGAGGGACCTGGACAAGCTCAAGAGGTGGGCCCGGGTGAACCTCATGAGGTTCAACACGGCCAAGCGCAGGGTCCTGCACCTGGGTCAGGGCAACCCCCGGTATCAACACAGGCTGGGGGATGAAGGGATTGAGAGCAGCCCTGCCGAGAAGGACTTGGGGGTACTGGTAGATGAAAAGCTGGACATGACCCGGCAATGTGCGCTCACAACCCAGAAGGCCAACTGTATCCTGGGCTGCATCAAAAGAAGCGTGGCCAGCAGGTCGAGGGAGGTGATTCTGCCCCTCTCCTCTGCTCTGGTGAGACCCCACCTGGAGTCCTGCGTCCAGCTCTGGAGTCCTCAGCACAAGGAGGACATGGACCTGTTGGAGCGGGTCCAGAGGAGGGCCACAAAAATGATCAGAGGGCTGGAGCACCTCTCCTATGAAGACAGGCTGAGAGAGCTGGGCTTGTTCAGCCTGGAGAAGAGAAGGCTCCGGGGAGACCTTATTGCAGCCTTTCAGTACTTAAAGGGGGCTTATAGGAAAGACCGGGAAAAACCTGTTAGCAGGGCCAATTGGGATAGAACAAGGGGTAATGGTTTTAAACTAAAGGAGGGGAGATTTAGACTAGGTATAATGAAGAAGTTTTTCACAATGAGGGTGGTGAAGCACTGGAACAGATTGCCCAGAGAGGTGGTAGATGCCTCATCCCTGGAAACATTCAAGGTCAGGCTGGATGGGGCTCTGGGCAACCTGATCTAGTTGCAGATGTCCCTGCTCATTGCAGGGGGGTTGGACTAGATGACCTTTAAAAGGTCCCTTCCAACCCAAACGATTCTATGATTCTATGATATGCAATTTTCTGGCAAACATCATATCTAACAGTCACAACAGCATCACTCACCACTAGGTCTCCAGGCTTCAACTTCTCAGCATCAACCAACCCAATAACAGGCAGGAAATATGTCTGTAGGAAGGAAATCAAAGTAAGCAAACCCAGCCGTAGTAGGAGAAGGTCCTTTTCAGCACTCCTCACACCTAGCTGGGCACATGGGTCTTACCTGGCGCGTAGAGGTCTTGATCACAGCACACTTGCCCTTTCTCTGGGAGTCCAGGTCAATGTTTGCTCCATCCTCCTCCTGGTCATTGGGGTCAACATCCAGCAGCTGAAAACCAGAGTGAGAGACTTCATGACAATGTAACGAGGCTAGCAGGATGACCCCAGGATTAATGCTTCTAAATTACACACAGTAGGAGAAATAAAACTTCCCATCATCCATCACTAGTAGAATCCTGAAAGCATTAAAGCCCTCCTATAAAAATTAATTTTGTCCTTTCCTCGTGAAGCAGCACACAACAGCGCATAGAAAGACACTATAAAGTTTGAACAAAGTAGTAGCTAACGGCACAGATTTCTCCTCCCATTACAGCAGCTGACTTGAAGCCTTAAGTTAATTAAATTTTAAAACACAAGTACAAATCAACCCTTGTTTTTAAAAAATAGAAAACTGTCAGCATTTTTTTGGCCTATTGGCAAAATTACTGAATTACAAAAACAATGTGATGTAGTAACAGAGCCACCGCTTTTCATTTGCTGTGTCACAAGTTTCAGAGAGCACGTACCAAATTTCACATGCCCACGTCTACACAAAGCGAGGCTGCGTCACCCTCTGATGGCCACGTTACGTACAGACGAACAGTAGCCAACACCTAAGGAACGACCCAGACAATAAGTGGGCAAGCGATGTGCACTTCCAGGTCACAAACAAAACCAAGAGGAAAACCTGTAAGTCCTGGCTCCAGGAGCAGCAGTAGTTTGAGAATACACCGTGTCTCAAATTACTGATGGGTTCCCCTGTCCTTCTCCCTCCCGATATGTATTGCACACACTTCTCACATTGCTGCAGAAGAGCGCACCGCTCTCACCTCAATAACGTTAGAGACGAGGTATGGCAGGGTTTTGTTCACTTTGATCTTCTCGCTGTTCTCTTTGATCTTGTCTTTCATGGCCTGAAGCTCGTGGGTCACTCTCAGTACTTCACTCTTCATGATCTGGAATCAGTACACAGAAGAAAGACATAGGAATAATATCAGAAGACTAAGGCAAGATAAAATTCATACATTATTTCAAAAGTAAAACAGTTATAAAAACGTAAGTCTGAGAAAACAGTGGGTATAAAGGGAAATGTAATACAAAAAGAGGAAAAGCCAGCAAATTAGCCAAAATTGGTTAGGAATCAAGGCTACGCAGTCCATTCTGGTCTCCAACTAATCAATATCCCTAAGTAATTTCTTCCCAGCGTCACTGGATAACCTTAGCCTCATCAATGCACCAGCTTACGGGGTTGCAATATGACCTAGATAAGGGTATCACCTAGATAAGGCAACTGTGGTTTGGGTTTTATTTTTTAATATATACAGATACACAGGTAACTAGATATACACACACACACGTGCATATCTATATGTATCCATATACACACACCTATTTTTAAGTTATGTTTTGCTGAGTTTAAAGAAGAATTGTGTGCTGGAACACTGAAGTGATGACATGCAATAGCACAGGAACAAACAGCCAGAAAAACCCTAAATTGAAAGTATCACAGTACAGAATCAAAGTAAACTGAAAGTATGAACGGGGAATGGCAGAATTGAGGCTCACGTCTACCGAGAGCAGTGGGACTAGCGGCACCTTTGCAAAGAGCTGTACCACCACTGCTTCCAGTGGAACAAAGAGAAAGAGAGGTGCCATTTTTGTAAAGCTGTTCTGTTCTACGTGACCGCACATATTGAGACCTACATATGAGAAACAAAACACATCAACTGCCTCTGTGGGGGAAAAATACTTTTTGTTCTCCTTAAAAGCAAAACATTCAACACTGGAGTAATATCCAGTACTTGTTCCCCACAAAGATAGCCAGGTCCTTTGGAAAACAGTGGAACTTAAGGACAAGTCAGGTTGAGAGGGACCTCAGGGGGTCTCTAGTTCAACCTCCTGCTCAAAGCAGGGTCAGCCGTGGGCTCTCACTAGGTTGCTCAGGGCTTTGCCCAACTGAATCCTGAAAACTTCCAAGGACGGAGACTATACAATTTCTCTGGAACAACCTGTTCCACTGTCTGACTGCGCTCACAGTGACAAAGTCATCTTCATACCCCTGTGGAACCTCTCATTTCTTCAATTTATGACCAGTAATTTATGGTTTGAATTAACCTTGGCCTAGGCTTTGATAAGATATAAAACCTTTCTATAGGAAAAAAAGAAGCAAACCAAACTTATATTAATAGCATGACAGAAAACTCAAATTCCTATAACTTTATACAATTTTAACTTTTCTGAGGCTTTTACTACTACTGTGGTCAACAGCTCAATGTCCAGATGGCGATCGGTGACAAGTGGTGTCCCTCAGGGGTCCATACTGGGACCAGTACTGTTTAATAACTTCATCAATGACATAGACAGTGGGATCAAGTGCAGCCTCAGCAAGTTTGCAGATGACACCAAGCTGAGTGGTGTGGCTGACATGCCTGAGGGATGGGATGCCATCCAGAGGGACCTGGACAAGCTCAAGAGGTGGGCCTGGGTGAACCTCGTGAGATTCAACAAAGCCAAGTGCAAGGTCCTGCACCTGGGTCAGGGCAACCCCCGGTATCAACACAGGCTGGGGGATGAAGGGATTGAGAGCAGCCCTGCCGAGAAGGACTTGGGGGTACTGGTAGATGAAAGGCTGGACATGACCCGGCAATGTGCGCTCACAACCCAGAAGGCCAACTGTATCCTGGGCTGCATCAAAAGAAGCGTGGCCAGCAGGTCGAGGGAGGTGATTCTGCCCCTCTGCTCTGCTCTGGTGAGACCCCATCTGGAGTACTGCGTCCAGCTCTGGAGCCCCCAGCACAGGAAAGACATGGACCTGTTGGAGCGGGTCCAGAGGAGGCCACAAAAATGATCAGAGGGCTGGAGCACCTCTCCTATGAAGACAGGCTGAGAGAGTTGGGCTTGTTCAGCCTGGAGAAGAGAAGGCTCCAGGGAGACCTTATTGCAGCCTTTCAGTACTTAAAGGGGGCTTATAAGAAGGATGGGGACAGACTTTTTAGCAGGGCCTGTTGCAATAGGACAAGGGGTAATGGTTTTAAACTAAAAGAGGGGAGATTCAGACTATAGATAAGGAAGAAAGGTTTTACTGTGAGGGCAGTGAAACACTGGATCAGGTTGCCCAGAGAGGTGGTAGAAGCCCCATCCCTGGCAACATTCAAGGTCAGGTTGGATGTTTGAGCATCTGAGCAACCTGATCTAGTTGCAGATGTCCCTGCTCATTGCAGGGGGGTTGGACTAGATGACCTTTAAAAGGTGCCTTCCAACCCAAACTATTCTATGATTCTACTAACTGTAGGGGAAAACACCTACAAGAAAAGAAGTTCTGTACGCACCATCCAACAGTCAATACATTTATACCCAAGACTAATGCACCCAACACAGGTGTTTCTCAGTGTTGTCTGGCTGATGCCCACATACGTTCTCCTCCCTTTCCTGGTTAGTCACACAGTTTGCAAACACACAGTCTGTGATCCCCGCTGAAGCGACTGTAGCACCAAATGGTCTCAGGAGAACTGGTTACACCTGAACTGGCTTATTTCAGTCTGTTTAATGGAGGAATTCACTCTTCTCTAAAAAACTATCTTTTTAAAACTCTCGATGCCTAAGCTTAACACTGTGCTGTAACACATACTTATTCACAGGACAGAACTATTACAGGAGCCAATACAGAATCTGTTACATAAAAATGCAAAAAAAATAGAAATTTGATTTAATAAATGCAGTCTTGGAAACATTCAAGGAAAACTGCATGAAGGGAGGGTGCCAATAAACATTTCTCAATTATGATGCTCTTACGAGAAGGCTGGTTTTACTCCTTACTGTATTCTGCAACTTAAAAATAAGACACACATTTATCTTTGCTGCCTTTAAAGAATAAGAAAGTATGTTAATAAGTCAGAATTACTTGTGGGGCCTGAAGCAGTAGGATGAAGTTGCTCTGTAGAATTTATGAAATAATTTATCTCAATATTGCTAACATCAGGCAGTAGAGACAAACTCATACTAAAGTTATAAGTGCTCTTTTATGTGAAACGGGTCTATCTTGGGACAGGTCTACCCAGGTCTGTCCTATTTAACATCTTTATGAATGACCTAGGCAAGACGATGGAGTGCACTCTCATGTTTGCAGATAACACCAAACTGAGGGGCACAGTCTCATGCTCGAGGGCAGGGCTGCCACTCAGAGGGACCTTGGGAGACTAGAGGAATAGGCATACAGAAACTTTACAAAATTCAAGGACAAATGCAAAGCCCTGCACTTGGGAAGGAAGAGCACCTTGCAATGACACAGGCTGGCGACTGGCTGGCTGGGGACCAGCTCTGTGGAAAGGGACCTGGGGGTCTCCATGGACAATAAACTGAACAGCATCCAGCAATGTGCCCTGACAGCAAGGGTGGCAAACAGCATCCCGGGCTGTACTAACAAGCGTGTAGTCAGGAGATGGAGAAAAGTGATCAGCCCCCTTTACTCAGCACTTGTTAGAGTCTATTTTGAGCACTGTGTCCAGTTTTGGGGCCCCCTCCGTACAGCAAAGACATTGATAAACTGGACTGAGTTCAGCATAGGGCCACCAAGAGGGCCAGGGGGCTGGAGCACAGGCCCCGTGAGAAGCAGCTGAGAGAAGTGGGCTTGTTCAGCTGGAGAAGAGAACTACCGGGGAAGGTATCAAAAGACAGAACCAGACACTTCACAGCAGCGCATGGTGGGCGGATGAGACAACAAAGACTGAAACAAGAGAGCTTCAGGCTGTATGTAAAGCAAATCTTTATCTTCACAAGGACAGCAAAGCAGTGGCACAGGATGCCCAGACAAGTGGTGCAATCTCTGTCTTTAGAGGCTTTCAAGATCCAACCAGATAAAGCCCCGAGCAGCCTGGGTTACGGCTGACCCTGCTTTGAGCAGGAGGTTGGACTAGAGATCTTCTCAAGTCCCTTCCGACCTGAATTACCCGATGACCCCACCTGACCCAGGCCACGGAACAGACTGCCTCCTCCCCTGTGCCTACGACAGCTGGGAGGCCTTGTGTACTTTTAGCTAAAGCAACCAAGGCTCTGTAGAACAACCGTCCCCTCAGCTTCCTCGGGTCCTTGCTCTTTTAGTATTTCTTCTCTACCTTCGAGGTTCACTATTCCTCAATCTGCCATTCTCGGTCTAGTTAACCGCATCTTATTTCTCAATGCCCTCGTCTCTGCCCCTATGGCTGTCCTAAGCCCGCCCCCTCCGAGCACCAGCAGCGCAGGGCTCCCAAGGGGCGGCCCCGGGGCAGCCAGACGGCCCGGCCCGGCCCCGCTCCGCGGCTGGCGGCCCTCGGCCGATACCTTGATCTCGCTGTCGAGGAGGCGCGTGCGCTGCACGATCTCCTCCGTGGACATCTTCAGCACCTCCTCGCCGACGCCATCCTGCGGGGGCACAACGGCAGCGTCACCCTCGGCCCGACCCGCGCCTCGCCCCAGCCCCGCTGCCCCCCGCCCCGCCACCGCACCCCTGCGCCCGACGGCGGCCCCCGGCCCGCGGTCCCGGCCCCTCACCTCGGACTCGTCCCACACCGACGCCATCTTTCAGCCAGCCAGCCAGCGCACAGCGCGGCGGATTCCGGGCGGCAGATTCGCGCTCGTCGCCCCGGGAGGAAGGCGGGAGGCAGCGAGACAGGCGCCTCCGGGGCCCCGCGCCCCCTCTTCTTCCTCGGCGCTCCGCCGCGGTCGCGGCCCCTCCGCCCCCGCCGCCCGGAGAGCGGCCCGACGGATCTGCCGAATCTGCCGGCGGGGGTAGTGACGGGGCAACGGCCGCGCAGGTCACGTGCCACCGGCCAAATCTGCTGAGTGATGGCCCCGCCGCCATCTTGGTGCGGGGCAGGGGCGGAGCCCGGCGGAGGCGGGACCGAGCGCTGCTGCCCCCCACGGCCCCACCCGTGAGGCGCCGCCGCGCGGAGCCCGGTCGCGGAGGTGGGCGGGCGCTCTCCCGGCGATACCCTTTATTACAGTCAGTCCCCGTACAGAGCAGCGAGGGAGGAGGGAGCGGGGCCGGGCCGGGCCGAGCCCGAGTCGGCTGCGCGGAGGGGAGACCGAGGACGCCCCGCCGCCCACCCAAGCCCCGCGGCCGCCGCGGCCCGCCAGGCACAGCCTGAAGGGCCCCGGGAGCGGCGGGGGCCCCGCGGCCCCAGCGGCGCAGGCCGAGCCCCACGGGCGGGTCAGACGTAGCCGGGCTTCACTGACAAGCGGCGGCAGTTGGGGCAGCCCCGGGTCCCGTTGGTCTGGAGGCACCTGCAAAAGAAGGAGGTCGTTTCGGGGGGGGGGCTCTGCGGCCGGAGGCTCCCCAGGGTCCCTCCCACTGCTATTCTAGATATTAACCACATAACATAGGAAAAAGCTCCCTCCCGTCACGGGCAAAGAGTTGATCTGTTTTCCACCCCTTCGGTGGAGGCACTTCAGCAAGTTCCTCTACAAAAGGAAGGTCCTGTACTACTAGAGACAAATCCACAGAGCTCATCGGGCACCTCTCACTGCCCTGTAGTTTGATCCTAATTTTGGTGTCATTGTGAGGCTGTGTTTTTAAATTCTTGGTTTTCAGAACTAAGTGTTTTGTTACACTCATGTTTCTTCTAAAAATAAAATGATAGTACAGCTAATTTCTTTCACGGCAGTAGCACAGTAACAGACTGAACACCTTCTTCACCTCAGTGCAGTTCTAGACAAGAGAAAAAGTAGAGTGATTCTGGGGAAAAATCCAAACTGCCCCTGGGAGCGAAGAACTGATTCTCCAAGATGAATTAAATAAGAATCTGTGAACTGGGCTAAGCATCTACAAGGCAAGGACATTAGTGAACAATCATTTTAGAGGACACACGTGGGAGTGGGATGGATATTATGGCTAAATCTCACCCTTCAAGGCCATGAGATGCATGACATTGCAATGGGATCCTGCAGGGCACAGGTAAGCAGGACAAAGACCTGGGGAACAGCATGCATAGGACTATCCTACTCTGGGCATGAACAGCTCTTTCCTATGACTAATGTCATGACACGGATCTTTAGTACTTCCAGCTCATTACTTTAAGTGGAAGAAGTGGGAGCAAGGCAGCGCCTGGAGCTGGTTGTTCTTCTCCCCAATGGACTCTCCACACATGCCACAGTACAGCTCCATCTCCTCCACGCATTCATGGAACTTCACTACATGGTCACGCAATTCTCGCTGCTGCCCCTTTGTGCGATAGATCCTTTCACACAGGCAGTGGAGCTTCAGCAGGCCAAGCTGCACGTGAAGGGCAGAAACATAAGAAAAGTGAACAACAAGGTGAAGACAGACCAGTAACAGGAGGAGTGGAAAGCACTACAGCCCCGTCAGCCAGCTAGAGAAACACCAGCACAGAAAGCTGCCCACGGGATAGGATCAGTCATGTGGACATTTGGTGTCTCAGCACTTCCTGCCATTAACCCTACTTCTCCATATCGCAAAAGGGGACACCGGGTTTGAGGCACGCTGCAGCTCTTTCATCAAGACGGTTTTCCTGAGCTATCCATGACATACACTGCATTTCGCTTCCCTTTGCCTCCAGCCAGCACACAGTTCAGCTGCTGCTCAGGGCAATAATATTTTTCAAGAAGAGACCTCTAATCCTCTAGCTCTCCACTTGTTTCATACCCCATTTTTACTGCTTCCGATTCCCCTTTGCTTATCCCACTGTGACTCCTCCCTCACTTTTCAGACTTGCACACTGATGCTCATCTGTGCAACTGCCCACAACTAAACACTTAACAACAAAGCAAGTCCCAAGCATTGACTGGTTAATATGGACACGTTAATAAGCAATAACAAGTCTGGATACTTCAACACTTGGCTTCTTAAGTTGCCTGACAGAAGACTATGGACAGTGCTGAAGAGAAGCTGTAGGATCCTACCTTGTTCCCTAGTCCCTCTGCCAGCTCCTGTGCCTTTTCAATGCTTTCCAGAGCCTGTGAATGGAGAGCATGCATCATCAGTTCTCAGTCTGATATATCAAAACCAGACTTGTATGAATGCTCTATGGGAATTATTAAAAGAAAGAGGTAAAGAGGTACAGAATAGAATTTGGATAAACAAGCATCCCTGCAACTCTGGAGATGCAAGATAGCTGTCTGGCAGATTTCCCTCCCCTCCTGAAAGTTCATCCATAAGAAAACCTTGGTTTCTGAAAGACCACACGTAATCCAAGAGCTACATTTCTGTTCCAGCCACACCGTGCAAAGTAGGAGTATGATGTTGGCAGAGGCTGGTGTTTCCAAGCAGAGAGAATACAGACTTACTTAAACTCAGTCACACATGGTCATTGGGGTTGGGATGAAGCACCAGCAAAGCAAGCCTTTTCCCCATCCTACCCTACAGGCTCAACAATCGTTGGGCAACTCCAGTTGCACTTGTACAAGAGGGGAGGAAAGGGATCGGCACTACCAACGCACCACACGCTTCCATTTTTTCCCTGCTGTTCATATATCCACTTTGTCCTACTTACACATGGTGTGATGTAGGAGTGTGCTGCTATCCATCTTTTTCAATCTGAAGGAAAGTATTTAGCATAGCAGCTGTTATACCAAATGAGTCCCTACTTTACCCTAGATGCCACAGTGTTCCTCACTGTTCTGATCATCAGTATCTGTTTTCCAGAACTATAGAGATCTGCTTCAGGTTTGGCCAAGGTGAAGAGGAGGTCTCCCTTGTGATGCAGTATTTTTCAGGAGGAATGTTACGAAATTTCTACCCTATAATTTGGCATTACTGCTATTCTAGGAGAAGAGAACCAGACGAGATGAAAGAATGCAGTTTGAATGCAGAGGAGATGGCATTAGAGCTGTGGTGGCAGCAACTGCTGAGGGTAAGGCACTTGTAGAAGAGGGAAGCAGGAACTGAAGGCTAGCAGGTAGAACACAACTGAGAGCTGTGCCTAGGAAGAGTGACTGGAAAGAGTGTACTGGAAAACCCTGCAATTAATGACTGGGACTAAGAATCAAAGTGAAGCACGTGGGACGGGGGAAGAGATGCTGAGGAGTCCAGGGGACAGTTTGTCTTGGACAGGAATATGAGGCTGCACAGGAGTTTGGGCAAGCAGGCTGTGACAGCAGCCTGGGAGGATCCGCAATAGGATTGACTACATGCAAATGAAAGGAAACGGACTAACTGGCCGAGGAGACCGGGAAGATGGAGGAAGCTAGGACAAGAATAGGGAATTTGCGAGTGGAAAGTTAGCAAACTGCTTTATTAGGTAACTGATAGTGGGATGAGTAGCATGAGAAATGGAAACTGGGACGGCAAGTTGAGGAACAGGCTTGGGTGAGTATTCAGGGCTGTGACATTTGAGGAGGCCACATTTGGGGCAATAGGCATAAGGTCCCTGACCCACCAGGGCAGACTTCCCTCTAACGCCTGGAACAGAATACAAGATTCGTCTATTCATTTTCTTCTTTTGTGGGTTTTGGCGAGATTAGGAGTCTGCAAAGCCCTCACCAGGCTCTCACAGGTGAGAACCGCTTGTGATACCAGAGGGTGGCAGTGGCTGGAGGTGGATCAGTGGATGCAGGGGTTTGATGAGTGCTCCGAATATTCTCTTATGTAGAGGCCTACCTGCTGTGTCCTGTCCCATTCTTTTGAATACGAGATATGAGGCTGGGAAGGGATTACACTGAGCAAAGTTTTTAAGTCCATAGTTTCTTCTTCCATTGCAAATGTAGTGTTTACTTGCTGAGACTGCAAGGTCTATCTCACCCAACAGATTCCCTGCTGTAGGCAACTCAGATGGCTGACAGCACCTTGAACTTGTCTTTTGACAGACACATACTTAATTCCTAATATCTGGGATGCTTTGTTTGAGCTGAAAGTCTTTGGGTCTCATACAAGTGATAAGAGTGAATCTTCATCATATCTACACCCAAACCAGCATCCTGATGTGGCACAGCGCAGGCATTCCAGGTTGTTCAGCACTAGTTCAAGGCTAACCTTTGAGCATCTCATTCTGCAGCTCAGTCATGTTCCTGCAGTACAATCTGCTGCATCTAGTGCAATCTGGATTTTAACACACATACACTGCCTAAGCATTTTCAAAATAAGTAACATCATCCCCTTGTACTACATTGACTGGTTGTCTATTCCCAAATGATTTTCTGCTCTCATTTCTCTGTTTCACATCACAGTTTGTATACCTTCAGTTTCTCTAGGAATTTGATGCCATGTGTGTCTGCAAAGCACATGGTGGAGCTGCAGAGCTGTCTAAACATCATCACTATCACAACAAGGAGCTTAGTCATATAGCTAAAAAGTAGGCAGGCTATTTCAGAGCATGAGCATAAGCTGATTGCCTACAATGGCAGGAGTAGGCTTCCTTCCCTCAGTGCTGGTTTCTCAGTGTAGCGCTTAAAGTCATCGGGATTGACTAATGAGACAATTCTGTAAGTTAGCAGTCTGACTCAGAATGGATGTTCATACTGTTACTAACAAATTCCTGGCTGAGAGCGACCATTTGGAGAAAAGTAACTGTACAAGCAACAGACCCTGTTGGTAGAACCAAGGGGTACAGGTCTCTACTGCACTTTGTTGGGCGTACAGTTCAGAAAAAGACTGTATGCTCTAATCTTGTCTAACAAGCTTCCGTAGAAACAAGTTTGTAACTGACCTTGTCCAGCTCCTTTTGGATCATCCAGCACTTAGTCACTCCTAGCAGCACCTGGATCAGGCCCAGGCGGTTTCCAATCTCTGTCATGATGCTCATGGAGGAATCGTACCGAGGAAAGGCTGTCTGCAGAAGCAGGGAGAAAAACACGTGTTTTGCTATGGCCTGCTTTTCACACCCTCTTCCTATCCCCTCTTCTCCTTCCTGGCAGGAAAGAGCTGTACCTGCACGTCTCTGCGACTGCGATGGATATCTGCAAAGCACAGCAGACACAGCGCTTGCAGAGGCCGGTCACCATGCTGCAGGGCAATCTTCATGGACTCCTGAAAGAAATTGTCTTTGGTCAGTAAAAGAGCTTGTTCCTGGTTCAAAACAGCAGGGCTGGGATTGTGCACTCCAGCCACCGAAATGTCAGCTCCAAAGAAATGGCACAGTCTTTTTAAGGCAAGTAAACTCTTATTCACATGTTCCCAACCAAGGGCCATTCATAGACCCAAACTTTTGAGGTCCCCTGGGCTACTGAAACCTCAGCTCTAAGACTGAGAGGCAGGAGGAACATCTAGAGTCCAGTGTGAATGCCACGGTACCTCTCTTCCTCCCAGCCCTGTAGGCAAGATCCCCTTGCAGAGACCTCTGGCAGCTCTGCATCTGCCTGCACCCTATACCTCACAGCAGTCCATAGCATCTGCCAAGCGCCCCAGCTTCCGATAGGCCACTGCCATGTGATACTGGCTCATTGCACGGTACTTCAAGCTCCAGCCCTTTCCATAATCATTCACCAGCTCAGCTGCTTTACATGGGAAGAACAAGGCTTTCTCGAAGTCCTGTAAGGCAGACAAGCAGACAGACAGCAGTTGCAGCAAAAATGAAAAGAAAAGAAAAGAAACAACAACCATTTTTTTATTTACTAACACTGCAACAGCTAGCAGATTTCTGTACACCTTTCAACTGCTGCTCCTCTTCCACATGCTGTATTTCACTAGATGTTTTCATGGGATATCAAACTGGAAGGCGGAATTGCCATATAATGAATTCATATTACTCTCTGGGTTCAGGACACTGGGGCTATGACACAGCAAATGAATTTTATATAGCATGCCATCAGCTTTACTCTGCAGGAACTATCTACCCTCCTCTAGAACCAAAGGCTGAAAACTTTCTCTGCTCTTGCGTCATCTCTGCTTTCAGCATCTACATGGAGCCCTCATGTTCTCCATATGGTGAGCCAGGATCTCCAAGAGGCTGGTTATCCATCATTGCAGGAAACAGGAACAAAGAATCATGGCCTCACCAAATCCACAATAAGTAATAACACAACATATTTTCATTTTTAAGCATCTTTCTGCATTAAAAGCATTTTAGAAATAAATCTTATTTTACAATAAGTACGTAAAACTATTGCCTAAATATCTAAAACCATTCTCAAGTTACATGAGATTGCAGAAATGAAAAAGTCCTCATACTTCCTAATTCTCCAAGATGCACAAAGAAAACCACAACTTTTAAAATTTCCTTTCTCCCTTCTTATTTCATACCTTAAAAGTACACAGCACAATGTTCTTTTCTTTATTTTTGGTATTATAAGGGAAGTTACTGATAGTGTTCAAAACTTCAGTTGGTGAGTCTTCCATTAGTGACAAAAATCAAGACTTTCTGAGGAAAACCTATTTGTTGCTATTTGTTAGAGAATTTAGAACTGGCAAATCACCTCCATCCTCAGTTCCTGCCTGGTTTTGCTCATAGAAATAGCTATTTTCCTGTGACAGTGGTAGAAATAGCAAATCCGTGAGTTCTGGCTGCCAGCCCTGAGTGCAGACAGTACCTCCTCTGATGTGATCTTCTTTGAAGCTAAGTTTGATCTTTCCAACACACAGGAACATTCACAGCTGCTTCTGCTGTGCTATATAAACATTACACTAATCCTCCCCTCCTCACTGTGAAGGAGCGTACTTGATGATTTTACAAAGAAGAGATTTTAGCTTTCAGTGCTCTCTCAGTACTTCACTTTCTATAGCAAAGAAGTAAGTTGAAATTCACACGATTTCCAATTCTTTCCTGAATCCATGAGACAATCACCCTTCCGTCCCTCAGGTTACTGCACCTTTATCTGGGCGTAGAAGTTCCCGAGGCTGCAGCAGACTCGACACTCCAGCATCTTGTCATCGTTGTTGTGTGCGTAGCGTAAAGCTTTCTCAAAGCACTCCAAAGCCTTCTGGAAAATGCTGAGGCCCAAGAAGGCATTGCCCATGCTGAGGCTCACCTGGCCATTCAGCTGCAGGCTCACAGTGGTACCCTGCATGTTCAGGCACGTCTTACAGTAAGAGATTGTTTTCTGGAATTCACAGAGTTTCTCATTGCTGCGAGCCAGGTTTAGGTAGCTCTCTGTAAGGTAATCCGGGTCTTCCAGCTCCCGTGCTGTGTCAATCTGTACTACTGCAAACTTTAAGTAGAAAAGACAGTGTTTATAAAAGTGCGTAGTTTATTTAAATACAGCTCAAACACCCACAGAGTAGCACCCTGTACTGGAGAAGTGGCTCATCTCTGAGCAGGGCAGAGAAGTCCTGCAGCACAGACTGAGAAGCATTATATACATTGAGCAGTTATCTGGTGGTTTAAAAGGCCTACGAGCAGTCTGAAGAAACCTCTCCCTCTCTCCACACAGTCTCTGGGGCAAGGAAGATGAACTAGGCTGGCAGTTAGGGGAAAAGAGCTGTTAAAGGGCCCTAAAGAGAAGCAGGTGAAGCGGGAAACATCTGACACAATGCAGCTCAGTTTTCTTTTACTCAGTTTAATTTATCCCACTTTTCTCTGGAATTCTTAAGATACTAAAGTATTCTATTAATAAAAGTAAGCAAGCCACCTCTTTCATCAGCTTTTTACTAACAAATTGCAGTCTTGACAGTTTTTGTTCTATAACCTTCAGGCTTCATTGCATACAGTTCTCTTAAATGATTGGAAGTCTCTTTCTTTTAGACTGCAAAATCTTCCGAGCAGTGACTCTTTTGTGTTTTGTGATGAACCAAGCACACTGCTGGCTTGAATTAATACCAGTAGCAAAGGCAAATATTTAGCAATTTTCTCAGTATGTGTTTTCATTAGAGATTATCAGCTAGGTTTATGGATAACAACTCCCGTTACTTCCCATCCACCAATTACTTCCTTTTTGTATAGTGGCAACGCATAATAATTTAAGCTACTAGAACATTTCACATTCTTCACAAAAATTAAAAAAAAAACCCCAAAATGACAAACCAACCATAAATTGCATATGTTTGGGTATATATGTTCTCAGTTTCCTTAGCACTTTAGGAAAGCTGCCATGTGGACCCAGTAACGTGCATTAGCTCGTGCTTCCCCACATTCCCTTACCTTTGTACAAGTTCTTCATTATTTCCTGATTGCCAGAGCCCCTTTCCTTGGTATGAAGTAATTTTTCTCTCCAAAAGAGGCTGAGCATCATAACCCTTCTTAAATCACAGTTAATTTCATGCCTTTAATTCTGACCCCTTTTCTCCTGTTATTTCCTCTCTCAATGGTTTATTGCTAAAGTTCTCCTTCCTCTATCTTTGGTCACTCGCGGTGTAAAATGTTCAGTTTGACTGAAGCTATTTTTCCTTCCTAATACTGGGAAGAACTAAAATTCACTTACTCTGATCCCACTTTGTTCCCTTCTCAGGTAAGAAATTAAGGTTCAGGTATACTGAGCCCACTCCTTTGCCTGTTTCTTGTTTTCTGTGAAGCCTTCAGTATTTCCTTCAGGTGGCCACATCTTACCTTTTTTGCTTCTCTCTTCCCTAATCACTCTGTTGTTTCTGCCTCCACCTAATTCCACATCGCTTATCTGAATTGTTTTTCTTCAAATGTTTCCCAAGTGTATTAATCCCCCTCTTTTCTTCTTCATCCTAAGTATTTGGTTTTAAGGTAGGGCTTTGACATGTGCATGGGTTTACTAGTAAGATGTCCGCCCTCCCCCCATTCTAAACAGAGCTACCAAAAACTTTTCAATGAGATGTGGGCACCCCCTTCACGTTTTGTGCTAAATGCTGAATGATTACCAGTCTAGTAAGAGGCAACCAAAAACATCAGGACAAGAATATCAAGGCCCTTTAGCAAGGCCCTATTTCAGGCTGGGATAGTTTCTTAAGACTATTACAACATCCTCTTGCCTTGTCTTCCAGATTCCTGAGTCACCCTCCCAAACACTGACTGCTGCTCTCTATACGCATCCTGTTACTTCTCAGATCCACACATCAGCTTCTTTTTGTTCATTTAATCAAACATGTTTATCCTCATGCTCTTGAAATGTAATGTCAGCTGCTTTTTACCACTCTTCCATCAAGCCCCATATCCTTCTTTCTTCTATGCTGTCTTGACAACTGGGAGCCCCTCTAGGACTTCAACTGTCAGACCGCTCCTGGAATGTCTCTCAACTCCCCCTGCCAAAAAAGCATCCTCTTTCCCTCTTCCCCCTCTTAATCAGCCCCCTCGCAAACAAATAATTGTAATAAAACCCAATGTAAGATCTGTATTAGATACCAAACAGCAGTTGAACAACAAGATAACAGACACGTCTCCATAAGACTGCTGCTTATTGTACAGAATCCACTTGGAGATCTCTTTTTACACTGACATACACACTGTAAACAGCTTTGAGTGGAGCAAAGGCCCTGTTTTCATACCTTTTCCTTCAGCTTGATAACATGGTGTGCCTGTATGTGGGGAATAGATCAAGAAAGGTCCCCATGATTAACTGGAGAACCTCAATAGCCTGGAAATCCTGAGGGACCAAACCCAATGAAAAGTAGTATTCTGTGTGGGCTGGAGCTATTGGTCAACACAGTGATTACAACAGCCCACAATACGCACTCAATAGCTGGTATGTTCTACTATATACAAAATAAAACCCCCAATTTCACATTCTCATCTCCAGCCACTCTCCGTAGTGGGTGCGACACAATGGCATGCATTCATCTCCAGTTCGCCTTACCTTCAGCATATCTTTGTATCTGCCCATCTCTGCATGAGCAGTGATGAGGCAACCCAAAACCCGAAACCTGCCAGCAGGATCCGCAGACTTCTCCAAAACCCTCATCCAGACTCGCAGGGCCTTTTCGGTCTGATTAGACTGGTAAAGATGGAGTCCTTTCTCTATCTGTTGCTTTGTCTGGTCCTGACCCATCTCCCATGCATTAAAAAGCCTCATACACTAGCCTCTAAGGACAGCAAAAAGGAAGTGCATAGAAGAGAACACAACATAAAATGCCCTAATAGAGAAGGGCGGGTTGTGTGCTCAGAAGGCTTGGAGCCGTAAAAGCCCAGCCATGTCAGGGGGCTGGAGATGTGGTAGGCAATGGCAAGAAGTGGTTCCTCAGCACTGAAGGCAGAATCCCAAATCCACTAGGCAAACGTCTTGCTCGCTAGGACTCCATCAGTGCATTCGCCTGTCCAATCCCGTAAACAAAGAGGAAAAGCACAACAGGGAGAGAAAGAGAAAAATCTCAAGCGACAGGAGTGAAACTCAATCTGAGCAGCCAGTGCTGGTCTCCTCCCCATTGGCTACAGCTGCGCCTGCCAGTCCGGCTCACATGGCTCCCAGGAATGCTAGTCAGGCTCCCCAGCTCCCAAGGTCACGGCGAGCCAACTGCCCACCCCTGCCCGCCAGTATGCGGCTTATAAATACTCCAGGGAGAGACAATCAGCTGCAGTCACAGGGATGTCTCAGTTGTCTCTTTCCTCTCTCTCTGGCCATCCCCTTTTACAAGCACTGGTGGTGGAGGGCTAGCCTGGGAGGCAGCAGCCTCAGCTAGGATAGTAGCTTTAGGAGCAATACATGCCTTAAAAAGTAAGGCGTGAACTATAAGGCTCCAGCGTGTACGCATCTGCAGTATTATACTTGCAACGATGTACCTGATACTTTGCCAGGCACAAAATTCAGCCTCCCTTTTGAGGACTTCAGCTGGCAACGTGGACTGTTTCTGTGGACAAAAGTCAGCTCTGTCACAGATTTGCAGCAAATATGGCACAGACTTCTTAATTTCAGGGACAACAAGCAGCTAACCATCCTGAAAAACTTTGCTCGTGACTGACTGTTGCTCACTGCCATTGGATACCTGTGACAGTTCTCCAAGAGTTTTCAACAGAAGTTGTTAAAGGCACTGCTGAAGTTCTGCATCCAGAACTTGCTGACCTTTTATGATGAATGACAATAATGACCCAAAGCAACAGATTTCTGCACCTTCTGATTGCATAAGAGAATTGCTAGCCCGATTAGAAGATAGCTTTAACTCTCCTACAGACCTTTGAAAGAGTGAAAGTTAGACTGGTTCCTCTAGAAGTCAAGTTTCATACTCCCATTGATGTGCTGCATTTTTAACGGGCCCAGTCTTGGTTATCTATAGATTTACTCCGTCCTTCATAAGAAGAGATACCAGACTTGGGGGGAAGAGGTGCCTCAGGGAAATCTAACGTTTTTCAGATACAGAAGTCCCAGACCTCTGTTTTGGGATCCTTTTACAGGCCAAAGAGAGGAAATGTCAATTCAGAGTTTTAACAACAGACCCACATGCAGAAGTAGGCATGTTTCCAGCTGCCTCCCTGCTTCTCTGTGGATTTGGTTCTTCCCCAAGCAAAGGTAAATACCAACAGAATCATCTCACAGACTACCGGTTGGACCATCCTGGTCTGTGCCATGGCTGCCTAAGGAAACACAAATCCAAGGGAGCCTTCCTGAGATAATATCCCTAAGAAAAGCAGGACACAAAAGAATAAGGAACTACAGTCTACCCAGAGGCTTTACATCATAGCAGTCATGATCTTAAGAGATTCCATCCCTACCTTTATCCAAAATTTCCTCAGAAAAATACTTTAAAAAGAAAAGCATTTTAAATGGTAGAAAAGTCTTGCTACAATCAGACTGATTCTCTTTTGGGAGCTTACATACTCTGTGATACTTGCATTATTTAATTTAGCATTGTTTTTCAGAGCAGTAACATGTTAGATGATGTTTCAGCATAGACTCTGTGTACTTTCAATCTTTGGAAGTAGAAACTGTGGAAAAATCTACAGAAGGCTGAAGAAAAGTAATGCTGAGGCACAGCTGGTTAACGTGCAAAAATCACTTCAGCAGCACTGTTAAAATTATCTAGGTACTTTATAGATTTTAGGGCTTCCACAAAAGTCTGATTCAGAATTAAAGTCTCTCCTCCTTATATGTCTCTATGGAGGCGGGTGGTGGGATGGACACAAAATGCAGAAGACCGATCCCTATGGAAAACACTGATAATGGTGAGGCCATCAGATTTCTGGACTTGGAGAAGTTAGGAAGCCAGGGACAGCAACCATTGGAGTGTGCTACATGAAAGAATCAAGCCAGGACTCAGGAAGGGGGAAAACAAAAATCACATCATTCTTTGCTGGAGCAGACTACTTTGCAAAATTAACCTTCCACGAGCAACCTGCCCGTAACTCAAACTCATCCTGATGCTTTTGGACCACTTCGCCAAAGCACTGCTGCCCTCAATATTCGCTCCTGTATCCCACAAAGAATAGGCAAAGTGAGAAGAGGATGCCTTGCAGTCTGACAAAACCCATCTAACAGGAGGGAAATGATCTGTCCTGCATTTTTGTTGATCACACTGTGCTTCCTTGCTTTTGAGTTCTCCTATGAAACAGTGCTTAGTCTCTTAAGAATCAACTCACAACTCACCTACTGAGATAAAAACTTATCCTAGTAAAATAAGGGCTAGATGCATCAAGCTCAAATGGTTAATTTTCAAAAAACCGAAACATACTCTGGTATGGAACATACCACTGAGCCCAATGTGGCTGCCTAAACAAGGAGGGGTAAATGGGTAGAATCACCAAGACACTGAGCACCTGTGCTGCTTTGAGAAAGTAATGGCAGAGTGATCTTCAGTCTGTGGCTCAAGATAGCTCTAGGTCGTACAAGAGTCAGGTGTGGCTTCTACAGTAAGTGATCCACAGTTTCTTCTCAGGAACTGCAAATACGTAAACCTGCAAGGCGCATGGAAACACCAAATTAGGGAGTCTCACCTGTCATGCAGTGGAGCTATACACGCAGTCACTTCTTCAGAGTGACCACACCGAGCTGTTTGTCCTCGCCCCCATTGCTCTTCACGATCTATCCCTGGTGACTCCTGGCCATATGAAGACAGCAGAACATGGCTGGTAAAGTCAGGAAGATTGGAGACTGGAGTCAAAACAAGTAGTGAAAGGTGGAGGTGGATGCGAGAGGAAAAAAATTTCTCCTAAAACATTCAACATCAGGACTTAAGCTACAGGTTTGTGCATTTCATATTGATGTTGATAAATATAACAACTCATGTGAAATGCTGATTATTTTCAGAGATTAATACACTGGCTCTTATTTGTAATTCAATTGTCTACGGATTGGTGGTGGCCTTTTAAAGAAAAAACCTTCAAAAAATAAAAATGCCACCTACCCAAAGGGATCTAGTATCAGTTCTGTAAGATGCAACTGACCAGAGCTCTGACTGTGTAAGATGAGGCTAGGAAACTTTTTGCACAAGCAGGATTCTTCCATCCCGCCTAAACAAACCCTTTTTCTGAGTCAATTGTTCCTCCCCATCCTTCACCTCAGGCATATCTGAACTGAAATCTCTCCAGCCTCCCTTCTCAACAGCTGCAAATTAACTGCAGGGATCCCAGCATACTCTGCAACAGGTGGCTCAGCGCCTCGCTTCGCAATTGGTGCGCTGCAGGGAAAGGAACGCAGCACTGAATCCTGATGCTTGCAAGCGCTCTCAGATTTACAATCATGTAGGAAGTAATGGGGTGAACCAGAGTATGCCAGATAACAGAGGAAAAGGACACAGAGGAGAAACACAGCTGCCCTGAAAATGCTTGCAGTCTCTGAGATGCAAGACAGCAGAAGGAAGGAGTAACATCACTGAATTTTAAGAGCTTTCAGAAATGTGGCAAAGTCAAGGCCATTGTGGTACTTTCCTTCTGAGAGAGGCAATATTAATGTCAAACTCATGGCAAGTTTCTAAATGAGTTACACTTTGCCTACACCAGATATTTATTTTTTTACAACTCATTTCAAATGATTAACATATCTTAGTTCTAAAAGCAAAGCAGGTAACTTTCGCTTATCACAAAACTTGAGCTAGTAAGTAATCCCAACCCATTTGGGGTTTCCTTGTGTAGTATTTCCAGGACCGGGAGCACTGGGGACTGCAGATACCTTCGTGTTGCAGAACCACGATAGGTTCAGCAAGCTTGGCCGTGTTGCTGGAAGGGTAAGGAGGCGGTGGCGGGTATGGGGCTCGTGGGAGCGGTATGAGCTGGTGCCTGTCTAATCCCACACACCACCACGCACACGTGCTGTGCCTGTATAGCTGAAGTCTGGTGTTATGCTGAAGTTATTTAGCCCTTGAAACACCACGAAGCACAGTGCACAGACAGGCAAGTGGCTATGCAGCACCAATTCTGTGAGGCTAGATATGCCTACGCCTCACTCCCCAGTGTATCACATATTTGCATTATCCAACATTCTCAGCTTTTCTCTCTCTCATGTCTAAAGGGGACTTGACTGCTAAATGATACAAAATGGAGGCTAAACAACCAAAAAACCTTTTGCATTTCTGCTCAAAGTAACTCATCTACATAGAGGTAATGTAGGGCTATACTGTACATCCAGAACAAGTGGTATTGGGCCATGAAAATTTTTGTGGCTCACAGCTAAGAAACTGGAGGATAGTTCTCTCATCTCTCTCCTCATCTTCCCCCACTTGGACCCAAAAAGAACCTCAAGTTTAAGACACAAATACAACACACAAGGACTCTTCTCAAACAGTTTAATAGCAAATAAACAAAGGAAGGTACCACACTTGGCATATACAAAATGACTTGTTGTCGGTGTGTCTGTGCAATTAAAACAGCTTTAAGTTGCCCTTTGGGACAAAAAGAAAAAAAAACACACACAAAAGGAAGAAAATTCCTTTAACACATACTCGCTCGTTCCAAACTTGTAACAAATCTTTTCATTTTTAAATCCACTACACAAACTCTGCGATCAGATCAGAAAAGCAACACGTGCTCCTCTGCTTTTTAAACCATTAAAGTAAAATCCGTAATTCTCTACAGAGTACAACACAATTTCACACAAAAAGACATTTTGTTTTGCAAATCAAAACAAGAAAAAAAGGAACAGCTCAAACAAGGTAAAGAAAAGCATTTCTATGACTGAACCACGACTTCGAGTTGATTAAATCCCGTTACTGCAGAACAGACTCTACATTTGGTCATAGTGGCAATTTGTTTTCTCGTCACATTGTGAATCACTTTACATTGTTTTCTAGTAGAAAAGGCAAAAAACTGTACAAAACCCCTAGTGTTAAATACAATGTTTGTACCAATAAAAAAGCCCACAGGTTTGTCTCCAAAATGTAAATTTTCTTTTTAAATTATTCACAAAAAGCAGCCAAAAATCAGAAAGGCAGCTGCTGCTCCACTGTCTCAAATCCATTAAAACCACCACAGAACAATTAAAACAACCAAAGGAAGAAAAGGAAAGAAGAAAGGAAAGAAACATCCAGCGTTTGGCATTTTGGTTTTCTTCAGATATTTGTCCACAGGTTTCCCCAAAGTTCCTTATGGAACCGAATGCGCACGTACAGAAACGTATTGGCAGTTACTCAATACACTGCAGGGTATCACTGACACACAGCCCTGTGCATTCAGACTGTGGGACTAACAGCAGCCAGCCCACAACCCTACCTCCCAAATAAACAAGCCTCTATCCTTTTTTCATCCAGCCTCACGCTTCACTCCCAGGTATATGTACCATATCCAAACACATTCTGTCTTAGAAGCAGATTAAGGACTGTCTACACAAGTCTAGCCAATATCTATTGAGAATATCGTATCCTCAGCCAACTCAGGAATAGGATAGAAAAACATCCTTTCGCATCTTTGCATTATCCCAAACACTGGACAAAAGTAAGATTTCTATCCAATCAAACACGATTTGCTTTCTCAGCAAAACCCCTTCTCCTGGGATTTCATTTCACATTATTTTCTACTGTTAAGATACCTACACTAGCTTGCTTCTCTTTCTGACTGAAACTTCATCGCAGCACACGCTCTTTCAGGTGCCTTCGTCTAGAAGGTAAATCCCAGTTTCTACCTGTGCAGATGATGCGTAGGGTAGGGGGAAGCCTGCTACCCAGAAAGCAGTAACCTGTTCTAGTTCATCCTGCAAGCCAGAAAAACTGCTTGGCTCATTACCCAATTAAAAACTAAACAAAAACTAAAAAATCTCCATAGAGATTCCCCAGCTAAGGCCCTTGCGAAGAGAGCTGGGGATGGTACCCTGTTCAGGTAACAGCTTCAGAGGCTGTTGTATTGTGCTTGTCACTTGGGAAAAGAGCCAGCAGTTGTAGGACCAGGTTTACAAATGCTTTCTCTGGGATATTTCAGACACTTTATTTCAAGAGCTAGTCTAGATCCTTCCAGGATCCTGCCACCAGGGTCTGACTGATGGTATTAAACTGGGGCTGGACTTCAGGAAAATGTGCCCTGAATGATACAAAATGCTCATAAAGAGTGTTTCAAAGGAGCCCTAGCTTCAGCTAACCCTGGAAACAGAAATACTGTGAAGTTCCCCCACCCTCCTGCTCCCCGGCTATCCCCTTCCACCAAAACTTCCGCTACAGGAACAGTGCGACCGAGCCCCCTGGGAGCCTCTGACAGCACTGGAGATGGAACAAGGTCCAGGTGCTCTGTCAGGCAGACAGTCTAAGTGCACAGGTAGATGCCCTCAGGTGGCTTCTGATCAGGTATTTGTCATACCAAAAACACCAATTTAAAGGATACCTTTGAAACCCATTAAATTGCTCAGTTTTTGCACAAACTATAGAAAACAGAGAGGTGAAGGTGATATATACGAGGGTGTGAAGAAAACAGCAGGAAACATGCAAAACATTTCTGGGCACTATCTTAGTTTGAAAGATTAAAACAAAAACATCACATTTTGCTGAGGAGATTGTAGTTACAAAAAAACCAAGCATGCTGGGGCTTAACAAAATACAACATCAACTTTGATCAAACTTTCACTGCAGACTGATAATCACACAGGGAAGCAGGGGAAAAAATAAAAATAATAATAATAATTAAAAAAAAAAATCAATAAATGCCAGGGCAAAAATGTTGCTACAATCAGAAAAAAATGTAGTTCAAGTGTTTTCTGCTGATGCCACTCAAGTCACAAGTTTGAACTCATAAAAACACATGCTGTCTCCTCAAGCACAGAAACCAGATCAGCAAAATGTGACTAGGAAGTCTCCTGAAAGATTGAGTCACACCATATAATTGACTTTTTCTTCGAAACTGTGTTTTTAAAACTAAGCACACAGAAAAAACTAAGCCTAGAAAGTGATTGGCTGTATGTTCACAGAAATACAAATACTCCACAAGGTATGCTAGCAAGGCTGCTCTGAAGACAATTACAAAGAATCAGATTCACAAAATCAAGTGGTTATCTTACGAAGGTCTAGAAAAATAGAAATTCTTTTATATTCAAATGCAAGTTTAAATATTCCCCTTCAGCAGTCTTTCTAGCAAAACCAATTTGGCAGCACAAAAAAAAAAAAAAAGAAAGAAACAAACGTAATAAAAATACACATCAGCATCAAAGGTCAACACAAGGTCAAAGGTGAGAGTTCAAGCATCAGAGAAGCTGAAGAGACAAGGATTTGGACGATGTACTTGAACGCCACATCGACATGCTTTAGGCACAACGATGAACAAACGGCAGGAATCTAGAAAAAAAACAAACCAGAAAGAGGGAGACCCACTGAGTTACACAGAGCAGTACATCCAAACACGGAGAGAGAGAACAAGAATGGGCACTGTACAATGAGATCTCCTGGGGAAGGGAGTTGACAGGGAAGGGCAGCACATGCCAACGATGGACAAGTAAAAGTCGAAGTACATGAAGGACACCAAGTAAACATCAAACTGCCAGAAACCAAATGGAAGCAGAGGCCTGGATTTCCCTCTCAACACCCAGTCTGTGGAGCACTCCACAGCCTAGTGACACGTTGATTAGCATGCATTCACCTTGCCCCATGCCCAGTGTCTCCACTAGCTCTGTTTAGGAGAACAGAGCAAGCTCCCTCCCCAGGAGACCGACTCCAAAAAATATGGCTCCAGGGCTAACATGTGCCCACAGAGACTGAGACCATGAGAGACAAGACAGAGGACACAAGGGATTCACAGGTGGTTTGACAGCTGAGACTTTTCTTGCATCCTAACATGGGAAGTTCTTAGGCAGTGGTAGCCCAGGAAATCCATGTCCTTTCCTTCAGCTACAGTCCCTTCTCATTCCCTAGGAGCCCATGAAACTGGGGGTGGGTAATTTGGAACAAAGGGGGGAAAGAAAAAAAAAAAGATTATGCAAGACAAATAAGTGGAACCCAAAACTCCACACATTAGAGAAGAATTCCTTAAGACTTGACTGCAAGTTAAGACTTGTCCTAGCTGAGCACTTCTCATACCGTTAGACCTGCACAGGGATTTTCCGTTCCCAAACTTTTTATAAAGAGCCCCCAGCTCCCTGACTTCATGAAGAGGGGATTCTGGGCTCTGAGAAGCTCTACAGTCACTGTTGCCAGTTTGATGAGAGTTTATACATAAAATAATTCTTATATTAAGTGATATAAGTACCTTTGTTTCCTCCCTTCAGCTTGTGAACTGCAAAGAGACAAGGAACATTTGGGGAAGAGTGTGGGAGGTAGGGGAGAGAGGAAGCAAGTTTTTTTTCTTTTTTCTTCCTCTATTCCCTGCCCCCCCCCCCCCATCTCCTGTTTGTGGCCTTATTCTTCAGCACATCTCAAAGCTGCTGGTTAGAGTCTGGAGCAAGGAGAGATTTGCATATGATCTTAGAGAATTTATAGCATGTTCGAGAATAGCAAGTGTTGCATTCTAGATCCAAAGCAACAAAAAGCATGTTCTCCACTAAACCTGCAACACTCCACTTGCTAGAACTGCTGAGATCAATTTGCTCTTCATACTTTCCAATTCAGGGGAAGTACTTAGTATGGAGTTTAAATCAACTCCAGCAAACAGAGTACAATGCAACTCTTGCAGTTATTTCTATAGTTCTAGAAATACTCTAGTTTGCAGACAGCTGTAAGGTTTCAGTCCTAAGCCAGAAAGGTAAATTCATCACAAACTGAGGCATGAGAAACAACAAGAGGCATGAAATTAAGTGACATCTGAGTATGCACTATAGAAAATTTGTGTGACTTGTTTGGGGGTTTTTTGATAGAGATTTTTCAAATATTTCACTCAGCAATTTTGAGGGGAAAGATTAAGTTTCACTAAAGCCCTGAGGAAAGACTGGCCTACAAGAGCAGAGCCAGGAGATGCTGGATAAGAACTCAATGACTTGGGGAAAGTTATTCCAGTTTGTTCTTGTTTTATTCTCACAACTGTGATCATTCTGCCTTCTGTATTTTGTATTTTGTGGTAGGTATGCTCAGGGATATATAACATCTTTGCGTTTAAATGTTTGCAACAAGAAGCTCTCAAAGCATTTTACGTGTTCATAGTTGCACCCTTCATTTGCAATTTGCTTTATCGAAGTTGCCTTTAGGTATTTCCAAATGAAATAGGAACAATTTCATTCTGCTTGGCTGTTCTTCCCTAACTCACAACCGTTAACAAGAAGAAACACTTCAGTTAATTCTATCATGCAAGCAGAATCTATCATGCTATGTGATCTTCAGTACTCAGATGAAAAGCTTTTTCCTTATAGATGCATTTGCCAGTGAGAAATTTTCTGAGGTGCCTGTTTTGCAGATAGTAGCACCCACAGCTAGTAAACTGCCTCACCATTAATATATAAAGAGATATTCACCATCAGTCTCAGATACTTTTGAAAAATTCCAATCCTCATTCTGTTTAGGATTAAAATTTAATCACTATATATCAAAGGCTTTTTCTAATAATGCAAGCTTTGTATTACTGGAAGAAAAAATAAACTACAAAGAGATATCCTATTTTGGACTGTTGCTTATCTAGGGGACTGAAGAATCTATGATTTCATTTACTATAGTACTTGATACTAAGTAGCATCAGACTAAGACTTCAATTGTTCATAATACTTTCATCTTATTATGGCATATCTAGTAAAATCAAATGTCTTCTGAGAAACGAAAAAAATCTATGAAGTAGACCATTTCCATCTTGTTTCTAAAAATATGTAAGTACTTCCTGGTGGCACATGTAACACGGAATTCCATTTCATCAGAAGTCCTACTAGCTTTTGTTGTAGAAAACTCAGATTCTTTGGTTTATGAGCATACACAATACTTTGTCCATGTGGCTACTTAAGCTAATCCTTCTGCAGTTTATTTGAACTCACCCAACTCTTATCCTACTATCCAGGAAATAAAGCATTTGACACTGATTTGATTTGCACTTGAATGAGAGCATGATAAGAATTAAAAATAAAATACAATTTAAAAGGCCCAAGTCCCCCCAGATCCCAGACTTTCCTGCCAATGAGTGAGGAAGAAAACTGGCTTAAGACTAGAAGGCAAGAAGAGCCTAAATCTCCAGAGTCAGCGGCAGCTACCAAACAGACACAGAAACGTTGACTTTATCTGATCAGTTCTGTTATCAGAAAAAAATCTGCCCAAGTCACAAACTTGATACATTTATTAACTTTGGCAACATATACATTGAAACACCAAGAAAGGAAAATCTGAAACAAATACACAAAAAGGGCAACATCTTCAGCTGGTGAAAATGGATGCGGCTCTACTGAAGAGAGCAGAACTGCATTGATTCAAACCATCTGAGGATCACATCTTTTAAAATTTAACCTGCATAGATTTTTTTTTCTTTTTGGCAATACTTATAGTTATGCCAGTAAGGCACAAGAGCTAGCCCAAGTTAGGTGTCTTAAGGTGATTATGTCTGGGAGGAGTCACTGATCAAACTAAACCACAGTGTAAACTGGTGAATCTCCTAAAGTCAATAGGAGTTGCACCTATTTGCAACAATGCCAAGCTTGATCCATAAGTTACAGTATTGAGGACACACTATAGGATGTAGAAGCTAAAATGTCTGATTGTGGGCAACTGAAATGACTAGTAAAGAGGCCAGAGCATTAGGTTAAAAGAAAAACAGGACAACGGTCTCGGATAGTACAGTGGGGCAGGGTGCAAAGAAGGTAAGAGTGACTGTAGAGACCCCAGAGCACAGTGCTCTCCTCCACTGGTTCACAGCGTTCGTGTTCCCCATTTAGCAGTTGTTGGGCTGCAAACAGGCCACTGAAAATCAGTAGTTTCAATCATGCACATCATTATGTGTGTAAAACAATCACATTCAGGATTCTACAAAACCCTGGCCTTTTTTTCCAGTGAAATAATTTAGGTAATAAATATTCTCCACCCTGGAGCGGTATAAAACTTCTATAAAAATAGAAACAACATTCTTGGTTACAGCAGGTTGCACTTGGAGCAGTTGCTCCCAACTATGTTTTTTTTTTTTCTTTTTTTCTTTTTTCTTTTTTTTGAAAAGTATATTATTTATTAAAAAAAAAAAATCCCATTATCACCCTGGAGGCCTTCACACTCCAACACTCTTTTCTCAGAAAACCAGGACACATCTTTCCCATGGTGCAGAATTCAAGTGTACATGGTTCACTTAAGTGTATGTTTACGTTTCTAGAGAGATTCAAATAATTAACATAGAAGGGCACCACATGCCAGCACAACTGGGAAATTTGGCAATCTGGCCTTTGAACCTTTGCCACCACAAAATGATTTGAATAATACTGATAGATTTACCTGTTTGCCATCAATATAGACAGACTGTCATCAACTAACTGTATGATTTTCAATTTAAGAATGGAAAGGGCTCTTCTTGGATGCTACGGGTCAGGCCTTGTACTTCTGAGGTTTGAGATCCCAGGGGACCCAGTCCCTGGGAATGCCCAACATTCCCACCAGACATGGGTGCGGATTCTGAACGTGATCTCAGGCTTGATGGGTTTAGTGCTCCTCCTGCTGGAGCAGAACAGAAAGTCCCAACCCTGGGCCTGACCCACGCACTGATTTAGCAGCTGGCTCCCAGACTGCAGTGTTAGCTGGTGCCCTGGGAAACAGCATCACAAACCAGGAATACAAAGAAAACAAGGACAAAGAGAAAATATGAGGTAAATGGAACTTCTGTTAAAGACACACAGAAATTGTAAACTTCCTCTTGTGACCGAGGTGGATTTTCGTGGTAGGACTCTACTCTGATTTCTTAAAACAACTCAGGCCAGAGTGTCAAAAGTCCTTTGAGCCCCCTAAAACCAGTGTATAACAAAGGCCCTTAGCAACGCATTAGCAATTTCACAAGTGTGCAGAAAAAGTGTGTGTTCATTGAAGGAGTGTGTTCAATTTTCCTTCAATATAGAAGATAACAGCTAGTACCAAAAGGCAGAATAAGACTGAATGGCTCAATGCTCTGCTCTGGTTCCACAGCTCCTGTGTTAGCCTGTTTTGCACTGGTACACACCACCTTAAAGGAAAACTGCAGTATAAAGAAATACCTAATTACTAGACCAAATCACTGCACAAATTGTTTGGGTTTTTTTTTGTTTGGTTTGGTTTTTTTTTGTTTCTTTGGTTTTTTAAACCAGGAGGTTATCTTTGCAACAGAGTTAAGACTGAGAATCAAATCCTATGAGAACATGTATGAAACAGGAGCCTCAAGAGCTGTGTTAGGGTAACTCTGGGCTTTGTATCTCAATTTAACAGTCATTTTAATAGAGAAACGAACAGCACTTACATTATGTTTATCAGAATGAATTCAAATACTCTGCAAAAAGGACATTATTCCACAGAAATGGGGAATGTGATGAACTGTTAAGAAGACAAATTGTCAAAAAAATTCTGCAGGTTACCAGGGATCAAAAGTTTCTTGTTTCCAGCTGCAGAGGTACTCATCCAGACTAAGCTGTCTCTCTCTCTCTCTACCTTTCTACAAAACCTAGATAAGGTAACATAGGATAAGTTTTCTCAAATATGGAGAAATTCACTGCATCTCATTAATATTCAACTGTAAATGGACAGTGAAATTTTCTGGGCAGGGACATTGTCTAATAATTTTATAAAGTGCTGTTTACATTCACAGTGCTATATAAACACTACTTTATATACAGCAAAAAAAAATCACTGCAGTTTTCCTTTGGCTTGTTAATGTTTTCACCCTTCTAGCCTGTCTCCTGCTTTAGAGATGATTTACTAAATCCCCACCATGACATACAGTTAAAGAAATTTCAAAGAGTGGATGGGGCATGATGAAGGCTACATGGGGTCAGTTCTTTGCTCACCCAGACTTGGATGGACTCAGTTCTCCTTCCCCATCTGTTTTCATCAGCTGTTCTGTGTTATTTCTGCTTTCCCTTCTCCTCTCCCCCATGGCGGTGTGGTGTCAGTTCTGCTTCCCCTTCTCCTCTCTACCCCAAGGCAGTGTGGTGTCAGTTTCTGCTGCTCCCTTTAACCTTCCCTCCCCACCCCCAAGGAGCTGGCATTGGTCCTTCTCAACACACACTCGTTACAAACACAGCAAACTTCAAATAAGGGGGGGAAAAAAAAAAAACAAAACCTCAGCGATATGGCACCTAAACTCCAAAGTAAAACACTGGAAACAAAAGCACAAACTTGTCCTCCATCCAAAGCGGGATTCTCAGCAGAGGCTGCAGCCGAGTCTTCAGGGGAAGATGTGCCAGATAGAAGGCATGGATCAGCTTCCAGGACTGTAAAAACACAGCCTTAGGGCTTCGAATCACTAAGTGCGCTCCTCTCCAACTTACCAGAAGATCCTTCTCACTCCAGTCCCGGAGGGGAGGGGCGCTCAGTATGGCTTGCTGTCATTCTTAGAGCGCTTGAGCTGTACTTTTAGACGCTTCATGCCAATCTGAAAGCCGTTCATTGACTGAATGGCAGCCTGTGCAGAGACAGGATTGTCGTAACTTACAAAACCTGAAGAAAGGAAAATACATAGTTACACCATGCCAAAGCTGTCCAGAACAGCTACTCACAACTGGAAATGCAGGTACTCACAAGGTAAGAGAGGCTTGCATGTAATGCCATTTTCAGAAGCTCACAACTGTTTCAGACTTTTCTTAAAAACTTCTTACTAAGGGCTCTCAGACAAAGCATTGTTTTCTGACGTGTGGAACTTTGGCCAAAAGATATACAAAGCTCAGGAAATTAAAATAACATTTTCTAGTCTTCCAACAAAAATGAGTGCTGCTGTTTGTTTTATAAGAACTCATACCTGGAAAATGTTAATCTATATATGAAAGCTCATTAAAGATTCAAGACTGAAATCATCCTCTTGGCATTATGGGAGTAGATTTGTTTGGAGTGAAGTAGCTGTCAAGGCAGCGTGGCTCTTGTACCACTATTATGTTTAGGTATGTCTCGGATGAAAAGTTGTATATCATTCCAGGGAAAGAGCATCCTCAAAATAAACTTTTCCAGGGTTTTGAAGGAACCCATTTTAAATAACTCCAGTCAATGGCTGGCATCACTACCTGGGGAGATCATTCCATATGCAGGTGTTACGGCCTGATGCTCAGCACATTTTTGTGTTCTCACAAAGCATTAGATTGTCCACATCTTTTGGCTCAAATACTAAAAAATACAGGATATTATGTAGGCACAAAGCTATCAAAACCATAGAGAAAGGCTCATCTCTTCTATTCCATCAGAAGAAATCTCTATCAAAATAGTCACGAGAGCTTACAGCACTACAAAAATGCTACAACTGCTTACACTGGGATTTCAAAGTGAGGAAAATAAAACCATGAATCTTTCAGTGCACATGCACAGCCTCCTACTACACAAACTAAGGAAGAATACGTTCTTTGCTCTTTTGGCATTACAGACTTTAGCAGTTAATTGAAAATAATCTATTTGGATAGTAACAGTAGCACGACAGGGTGATTTACAGTTTTAGGATACACTTCCCACCCTGATATGCCTCCCATTGAAATACACAATAAGCAGAGCAAAATTAGGATAACAGATGCAACCAAAGTTAGGTAGTAAATAACAGCTGAAATGGTTTTACTATTACAAAGTTTTCAAGAAGTAGGAGGAAGCTTTGAAAATTGCCTTCAGAGCATTTACCAAACATCAGAGTCAAATGCTCCTGTACTATATGGTAGCCATAACAATTATATATAAAAATATTAATAGAAATCATTCATAATGATAATGTAGTAAGTATATATGGCAACGTAAACAATTAGTGAAAAGACAGAAAGGGGAAGAAGAGGAACTATACCATGATTAGAGTCTGCAAACACGAATCAGTGAATTATCTAGGGCCAAAACAGTATAGTGAGGCATAATAGTACGAAATCAGGAAAAGCAAAAAGTCACAGTGAAATTCAGGAAAATACAGTTCATTGCTGGAAGAGTTCGGATTGATTGATTTATTTTTTAGGAATATAGAGAAAGAGTCACTACCTGACTTAAAAGCTAGACTAGACAATATACTGGAAAAGAGATTACTAGAAAGAAGTCACCTTTCTACAGGTAATGATTAGACCCAACGTACCAAAACACTTGCTTAGATTGGTCTGCTTGTCAATGAAAACCTTGGCAGAGACGACATTTCCAAATGGCATGAACATCTGCAGCAGATCCTGATCCCCAAACTCCTGGGGGAGATGGTAGATAAACAGATTGGCTCCCTCTGGACCTTCAAACAACAAGTAGGAATATAAATTCAGAAAGAGCATGGATAACATAGGCCCACTTCACAAAAAAAGGTGAGAGTGTCATTCAAGCCAAATTTTCTAGATAAAACAATGAAACTGCTGTTTGCACTTCTGCGGAGTACTTGATTCCAGAATAAATCAGCATGACCCTTTGCTGGGATTGATCATTCAAATAATTCTAGCTCTTTCTCACCATTTTTGCATGTAATTTCCACATTGTGCCAAAACTGGTTCATAGATCTTTGGTGTAACGAAAGCTGAACAGTAAGTTTGAGCCCCAGATGCTGACTAAAACAAAAATGGCTATGCAAAGCTTGCGGCCCAAAGAAACTAAGTAAATCTCAATACAAAATACAAGTAAATGCATTACTTGTAATCTGACAGATTCTTTTCTATACATCATCCTACATTCTGCTGAAAACTTACTCCTACATTCTTCATTACTTTACACTTCAGATTCAGAATCAATTTAACATGTAGAGTGAAGAGATTGGCATTAAGTATCTGTGGGGAGAGGTGAGGGACCAAGAAAACAAAATTAACAAAACCACAACTGATTCTCTGACAGTGGGATGTATCAGGCTGCAGACTCATACTCTCCTGTCCTCCGAGAAAATGGAGGAGTATGATTACTACACATTTAAGACTAGACAAATCCCAGGAGAAACCTCTTGTATAACAACTACTTTGGACAGCCCTTAACAGAGAGACGTCACAGGTTTTCCATCTTTATCTTCAGTAACTCTAGGATTCTAAAAAATGCTGCCAAATAAAAGCTCTGCAGATAAGGCGGCTGCAAGGGCTGAGCTTGCCCTTTTGAAAGCCCCTCTCAAGTTGTTTCTACAACTTTCTGCCTACCTTCTTTTTGACTTCCGGCTGCACCAATACTCTGCTGTGTTAGGAGACTCTGGTTATAGAGTGTGGGCAATGCAGCAGCAGCATATTGCTGGATTCCAGAATAAGCCTGTGTGAGGGCTTCCATTGTGCTACCTGTCCCATTTGAGAGACCACCACTGCCAAGTCCTCCATTTAAGGCTGCCATTCCTGTATGAGAAAGAGGAAATAAAGATGACTGAGTACTTCCACTGAGACAGTTCAATTACTTTTCAAATACTCTGCACTATTACAAAAAGCAGGGAGCAGAAAAAACACTCCACGGAACTAGCACAGCCTAAGGAATGATAATCAGCTATTCCCCCAACCCACCACAACACACAGCTTACCTGCTAAAGAGCTAACGTTGAGGCCTGCTGTAGCCCCTGCCAGCGTCTGCAATGCTCCAAGAGAAGCCATTGGATTAACAGAGGAGCTGCTACTGGAGCTAGGTGAGGAACCTGCTATTAAAATAAGATAATTAAACTTCAAGCAATATTTTTTTGTCCTGATAATTCAACTTCTTCACTAAGTTACTTCTGTAGAAAAGGCTAGTAAGGAACAGATCAAAGCAACACAGTATACTTCATGTCAAAAAAAAATCCCAAACCCACACAACTTGATTGATCATACTGCTTATATCTTCTACTCCCTTCCTACATTTTTGAAAAATTTCTACTTCATCATAATGCCTACTCTTTGTAGCGATAATAATTTCATTAAGTGTAAGACACCTAAGATTCAGACGATATACGAACATTAGCTAAACTTTGTACCTCAACATAAGGTGAGCAGCAGCAATGTCTGTTTCCTGCTGACTAAAGTAAGTATGAATCACTTGCTATATATTAACCCTTGAAACATCACACAAGGTGAAAAAGACCTGAAACGCAGATACTAGGGACATTAAAGAAAGCTCCAGTCAAACTGAACATATGGTTTTCCCATACTACCAGAACAGGAACAGCAGCTGCCCAGTTTATTCTGACACATGAAATAATTTTCCATTAAAAAATCCCACCGCAGCAGCTGGGGCTAGGGCCAAGAAAAGTCTTGGAATGTACATCCAAAATACATAGTCTATCCTCTGTCGATAGTGCCACTAACATCTTCAACCATGTTTACTCAGTAAGAGAAGTCTACAGATACAGTACCTAGCAGACTAACAGCTTACATGGCCTGCCAAATTCTACAACAGGTAGAGTTAGTTCTACAGACATAGACACCAAAACCACGAGAAAAAAGTTTGCCAAGCTGGTATATCAAAAGAAACAGAAGTTCAAATTAAGGTCATCTACAAAGATTATGGACATGATAAAATAAGAAAAGAATAGTATTTTTATGATTATATAGCAGTGGTTTTCCTAACAGGTTTGTGGACTACTTGGAAATCTGAAGAAGGTAAATAAGAAAAGCTACGTGTATTGCTATTAACCCAGAAGTTTAAATTTACTGCACAAGATGCACTGGAAAACAGTTATGGCTTCTACAAATTAAAAGATACTGAAGACTGGTGCTGTAAAGGCACCGTGTAGTCTGCTTTCAAGAGGAATTTATCTGCCTGACCAAGTGGGTAACAGAAGAACTGAAACTCAGGCATTTTCAGTTTCCTTCATGTTTTTGTACCTCCATTAAAACTTTTAAAAGAATTGTTTGCATCTTTCAAGCAGATTCACACACACTACATATTCACCACTTCATATATGTGGCACAAAGTCTGGAGTGGAATATAGTAACTATTTAAATGGAATGCAGCAAACTTGCCTAACAATCCTCAGCAAAAGCTGTACCTAACAAAAGTAGTTGTACCTAACAAAAGCTGCATGAGAACCCAGGGAGCCGTGCTTCCTATCACTGTTTAGTTTTTGTACTGACAGAGGAAACGACAAACCTCCTCTAGGAAAAGTTCTAGACAAACTCTCTTAACAAGTCAGAAATTGAATGACAATGTCCCAAACTACATTTTAAGATGCTTACTCTGAAGAAAAGGAGACACTTCCCATCTTACTATCAGTAGCATATTAAATGTTGGAAAAATACAGAGAACAAGTTACAGTACAACCCTCAAGTTGGTAGAAAAAAAATTGCACAGCTGGCTGAATAAAAGCCAGCATTCAGAAATGATACAGCTGCCTTGATTTTAGAATATCACTTGTTTCTGCAATGCTTCATTGCTGATCTGCATAATTCAAAAAGACACTACATTTGACAGATGAGAACATCATTTTAAAAAAACCAAAACCCACAATAAAATGGTAGTGGTATGGGGGAAAAAAAAAAATGAAGCCAAGGCTAGATAGTGAAGTAAAAGAGAGAACGGATGCCTTCCCTACTTTAAAAACATTGTGATTTTAAATAAACTCATTTAAACCACTACAAAAAGCTGAACACACAGTTATTTTAGTTTAGTTGACTTTATCACAAATCTCTTTAAGCAAAACAAGAAATGTTTAGTACTGAAAATGTCAATAAAATTTAACGGTCTGGTTTATTTTCTTTATCATATGTACATAGGAATTGCTGTACTGAGTCAGCACTCCATTTCTGATGATGACTAAGGGCAGATAAATAACAGTAGAGCAGAAATACAGGGCAATTACAAAGGAATACTTGGTAGGTATAATCTACATACCGATGCAGTAATTTGCAAATCTAGCATTTTTTCAGCCAAGGGCAATGTCTTTGCATTAAAGTTACAATTTTCATTCATTAATTTCAGTGCATTTTGAATATCGAATTGTTTGACTCTACTATGTTCTAAGGCACAAGTCCTGCAATTTAATCATGCACTATGCAAAGAAATAGCTCTTTTTATTTTTGAACTGTCAGCTGACAACTTCACCTGATATCCTGTAATTCTTGCCTTGAAATATCTAACGACTGGTATTTCACTATTCATCTTCATCACAACACTAATATATTTGTAGGCTTCAATCACATTCTCCTCCCATGAGAGTCTTCTATTTTTCAGGCTCCCTTGTTGCTCCTAATAGGGAAGGAGTTTCACAGTTCTAGTCATCCTTTCTGTTCTTCTGGTTTTTGTGTATTATTTTAGATCAGGAAACAGCACACAGTAATGGGGATGGAAAACCAGTATAGCTTTATACATGTTCTTTACTCCATCCCTAGTTCTTAACATTGTTTCTGTGCCGTTTTTGGTGGGTTGTTTGGGTTTTTTTTGCTTGCTGCTGAGGTTATGTTTTCTTAGATCTATCTACTGAGTTATATCTAGGCAAAAAGGCTAACTCTAAGAGAACTAGCTGAAAATACTTGAAAAGGTTTTCAGAAAATTTGAATAGGTAGTAAAGAATAGCTAGGAAAGAATGAAACTTGAGCAAGGAGATCAACTACCAGCTTGTGGAGGTAGGTAAACTGAAGGAACAGTAAGTCTGTTGTAATTCGGTCATCTAGCATCCAAGCAACGACCTAAAGAGCACTAAAATTCAGGCAATGAATCTGACTGAACTGTACCAGAATTAGTTCCAGTGAAAGCAGAAAGACTATGATGTCTCTGAAAACAATTTTGCTGGAGACACACTAAGGCCAGCAAAGTCATCTAGTCTTTGCTGGACTTTTGATGGTTGCCTTTGAAAGGAGGAGAAATGGAAACATACATCAGCTTTTGCAACCATTCTATTGCTCTGGAGCAGGTAATTCTTATTGATGTCCAAGTCAAAAAGATGGCACACAAGACACTCCAATCCTGAAATACTTCTATAATATTTTCTTGAATGTTCCTTTCACAAGCTAGCAGTTTAAATGAGTTTATTTAAGACCACAGTCTCTGTAACATGGATTACCTATAGGTGGACGCAGCAGCAGTCTGTTCAGTTCCAAAGAGTAGCTGCTTTATTGCAAGGGTGAAGGTTTTGCTCCATCCTATTCTACATCAAAATACACAATACTGCTTGGAAGTATCTAAACAAAATCACCTGAAATGAGCAGGAAGACAGCACAACCAGCACAACAATACTTAACACCTCCGAGTTCAACCATTCTGACATGTAACCTATCCACAGTCCACAGACTTCACTGTGTGGACTTCCAAGTTCCCCAAACACAAAAAAATATCAGTGCAGATGAAAGAAAATCAAAAAGGTAGCTATGCATAATGATTGTCTGGATTTTTCCACCAATTATGCAATTTGAGGACAATCTGGGAGAGATGTCCAAATAAGCATCAGGTGAACATTTGGATGACAGATGGATAGAAGTCAAGCTGGTAGTCATCTCATCTGCAGGTAGGTTTAAGAGGTTATCACAGTAGATGTTGCCATATGTCCCACAGACAAGGAAGGCATTTACTAACGTATGGTACTGAATAGCTATATGCTGAGTTTTTTCAAGGTCTAGGTATGGTTCAGGAGGGATGCTCTGAATGCGTGGAGTCCAACAGCCTTCTATGTGAATACATACAATCTGAATTCACATACAAATACTAAATCAAAAGAGAATTTTAAGTTTGCTTTTATAAGAGATAATAGCTAGTTCAGAGTAACGAGTTAAAAAGCTGTATAATTACAGGAAGTATCGTGAGATTGAATGCTGTCTGTACACATTGAGGCTTCCCCTCCCCTCAATTTAAGTACAGTTTTAAAAGGTGAAGCATATTCATACCTCTAATGAAAAGCACTGAAAAACTGCTTCAGAGTTTGATGTCAGTGACCACATACAGACCATATATCCTCCAGAACTTTTTACTTCTTTTGAACAAAGCTAATCTCTACGCTTTAAAATTATACTTGAAATTAAGTTTAAAGAGCAATCCAATAGTGACTGCTTCATGTTACAAGCCTGTGAAGAGTGAACTGACTGATACATCTGTATAGGATATTAATTCAAAAGACCCATCACGATTACTCGATTACTGACACACAATCATTTATTGATATGACTGGCGATTCAGCACAGAAGGCACTTAAAAATGGACTGCTCCCCACCTCCTAGCCTGTCCGCCAGCATGATCAAAAGTAGAACAGAGTCCTGAGATACGTGTCTCATCAAGGAAAAAGGAACCTGCAGAGTGCTGTGGAATAGCCAAAATTCACGGACAGGAAACCAATCCCAGAGAATCACACAATAGTAGCATAACTTCAGATGAAGCAGCATTAGCGAGTTATAAATGCAGCTCTTCTATAGCCTCAACTCTTTGTTGTTTTTTTAAATTATAGAACAGGATACCATAGCTGGGAGTCAAGATAAATTTTGAAATTTTAATCTTTAAGGATTGCAGACCACAAAGTTCTTATGTAAATCCCCCCCTCTCCAGCAATAGAACATTCTTTGAATTGAATTCTTTCTTGGGGATTTCTCTAAGTAGAAACCGTGGGTGCTTTGCACAAGTTTTAACTCCTGATCACGTGACATAAGGTTTTCTAAACAGCTTTTCCTTGTAATCTCTTTATAATCTCTTAGTCCAGCTCCTTGGTCCTCCTACGCAATACAAAAAGCTACCTGTGGAAATTTAAAACATCCCCCAACCTCCCTTGGTCTCTCACAATCACAGGTGAGGATGTCAGCTCTGTAGGCTGGATATCAAAACTGGATAAGCTATTTGGCTTCTTATGAAAAACAGAAAAACCAAAACCAAACCCACATATCATGCTGTAGATGCTGGAAAACTGACACCCTGAAAATATAGGGTCTCCCTTCCCACGTCAGGATTTAGAAATAACCAAAAATAGGATAGAAATAACAGAGTAGGATACTGATCCTCATTTGTGGTAAAGACTGAGCATGTCTGATGTAAGCACAATTCAATTTATTTTTTGTTTTCTTGTTTGTTGCATTTAATGATCACATTTAGCAACAGGCAGCAAAAGAACAATACTTGGACATTCTAGCCTCTCTGGATAATGTACATAACCTAAAGTAAACAAACAAACAACAAACCCAAAACCAAACCACAAAAAACCCCAAGAAGAGCAAGATACTGATTTTTATGTGCAACTCACACTCAGTTCTAGACAACCGCTTTTCAATAAATGTTCTAGAGGTCTGTTCATCCTGCTTCCATGAGGTAGTTACAGTACCCTTGTCTTCATTAATGCCAGAGGAATATAAACTGTACTGTTCTAGTGCACAGAATGCATTACTTCATGCTTAAGGCATCTTCTATCTCCATGTCCAGAGGAACAGGGTACATCTGCTACAGTACCTGCCTAAAATCACAGATAAACCAAGTATGTGATGAGATTGTAATAACGTGACTGGAAAGAGGTCACCTACCTTTCTGCTTCACGATGGCCTCAAAAATTCTTTTTACTCTAAATTAATATGACCATTTGAAGGAAGGAACACAGCAGGTAAAAAAGCCTTTGCTGGTGGCAAAGATATCTATGCTAAACAAAGGCCAGTGAATCCACTAGTGAAACTGCTTATCTATTAAAGAATCAACATGAAAGTGACAAAAAGGGATAGCCAAAACAGGTGACATCTATCCTGAAATGACTCCTAAGGCAACCCATGTCATAACACACTACAGCATAGGCAGTCTCTTACCTGAGCTGGTGAGCACACTCAGGGGACTGCTGGAGGAAGTGAGTGCAGCGGTACCACTCGGTGTATTCTGAGCTGCACTGGCTGCAGCTGCTAACGCAGCCAGGTTCTGTAATTGCATCGCATTCAGTCCTGCAACACATTGAAGAATGCACAGAGTTTCTCCTATAATAGTCACCATCATCTAAGCTTAACAGATCCAGCGACCTCAGCACATCACAAGGGAGTAATGGGAAAGAGCTTAAAAACAACGGGCTTAATACTACTTACTGATCTTTTCTATATTGTGATTCCTTGTTACACCTAAAAAAGAAGTTTTTCTTTGCCCAGATACCTGAGTTTTGGTAAAAGATCAGGTAGTCATGATCCCAGATGTAGACTCCAGAGTACAGAAATTTTCAAGCAGTGTTCTCTCCAGTCACAAAAGCATAGCAGCTTTAACTGAGAGTTAAGCCAGGGTCTGACAGCTCATCTGCAAGCTAGAGAACTTGTCTAGACACCAGGCCAATAACGACCTCCTCTTCTCTCGTGTCTCTCCACTCTCTTTGTATGGGAACACCAATAACGGCAGAATTCTTTCAAGAAGGCCTACACACCACAGTGGCCACAAAGTCACACCTTTAACCCACCATCAGCTGAGTATCAGCAAGTTTTGTTTGGTCCCCTTGGCAGCCAAGAAGCAACAGTCAACAGTGAGACAATGTTAAGTGGCAACTCTGAACCACAAGATCAGCCAATATACGCATAGGCTAGTCAGCTGGTCAAACAAAAGTGGTACGGAAAATGGGAAACATCCAGCATGTTGTGGGTAAGCAGCCAGGAATACTGCAGGCGGAGGAAGGTATCCCTGCGTTGATGAACTTTTACTGGTCAATTTAACTCATCTGACTCACCTTAATTTCGAGTCATAATTTTTGAATGAAACCATTTGGTCAGTACTGATATTGTAGTTTGCACTCTTTTCCTGCCATGGGATTATCATTGATACCGATCTTCTGAACTCTGTATTTTAGCCATCCTTTGGTAGGCTAGATCCATTCTTTCAATTCTGCCTCTCTTCCCTTTTCCGTTATTTCCCCTTTTTGTCTCTACCTTTGCTTATTCTAACAATTTCTCCTCTTTTCATCTGACTTCAGACAATCCCTAGTAATTTTTCCCTACAAAATTAAAACCAAAATTAAATTAATCACTATTCATATAACAACATCAAAACGTCCTAGGCAGACGTGGCAACTCATCTTTTGGATGCTTAGTAAGTACTTGGTGACAAAGCACACATCTCTCGTAATTAAAATCTCAGTTTTGTAATTTAAGTATGTAAACAGACAACATAAAAATGTAAGTGACCATGCAGTATAAACCATTTATTTTCTAAAAAACTTCTACCACCTTTAGCATAGTTTGTTTTTTTTTTAAAATCTTTTTCAATTGTTTTCTCCTTGTGACAGTCTGTTTCCCTAACCACAATTTGTGCCTGAAACGAGGATTCTGCCTTTATTTAGATTGTAAAGGTGCATAACATAAAGGTGTAACATAAAAGCATAAAGTTAAAACCAAAAAGTTACATTTTTTGGTTTTATTGTGCTACAGAGGGTTAAAAGTGCTAGTGAAGAACACAGCAGCTTGCTTCTTTTCTGAAGCAGTTTGGCATGTGCACACTGCACCTGTCCTCTTGTCATCACATTGTTTTCCCATCTGCTTTCGAACAGGGTCAAGATTAAATTTTGTCTACAAAGTCTGATATAGTTTGGGAACTAATCACCTACTTAATTTTTCTTTCTATGAATTTCAAGAAAGGAGATCAGCTGAGATATTAACAGGACTTTGAAACTAAAACTCTTTCTGTGAAGAATCACAGACTTGGAATAATTCCTTCAAAACATCACGTAACCTGCTATTTATATGTCTGAGTTCTCAATTTTTAAGGTGTTTTTTTAAACAGTGAAGACAGAATTACCTTGGAAACTTCATAGACAACCTCAGCTAGTTAGCCCCTTCCCCTTGCCCCGGTCCTTATTGTAGTAACAATTAACATAAACTGCTGTACTATTTTTCTCCTTTACTACGGCTTGCTTTTAAACAGACATAAGAGGGGGAAAAACCAGTATCATGTGCATAACAAAATCTATTATAGATCACCACCACACAGGATATTAGCAAAATGGATTTTAAAAGAATTGCTTTTGGCAAGAGTCTTAGATCTAAGAGCTCTGAAGAGGTCTAACATGAAAAAAGTAAACATAAGAAGCTAAGGTTAGAAACAATCTCAAGTATAAATCAAAGTTCTTACAATCGAAAACACAACACTTTGCAAAAGATTGTAATTGTTACTGATGGGTGTACCAACACAAGTCAGATGTACAAAGACACTTTAACACCTCTGCACAGACAGGGCATGTAATATTGTGAACTACCGTACAACTCCAGGAGGCAATTTTAAAAGCTTAAATTGTTCAGTATTAAAAGCAAACCCATAGCTTTTCTCTAAATTCTTCTGCTGGCAGAATGTGGTGAATGGGGTTACTAACATGTATTTTATTATTCCCCACCATGTGAAGACAGAAGGGACAATCAATTTGCAGCCCCAGTACTGCTATACTTAGTGAATATTCTGACTAGCAGTTCACAGCAAGGAATTTGGCTCATATCTATTAGGCTGCTATTTCCCTAACAGCAATGGCATAATCAATTGTAATTCAAAAAAAAAGGAATTGAAGAACCTGAATGAAGGACTAGTTCACGTTCCTACCAACATTGCATTTTCAGCTTTGATGTATTTAAGAACAAGAATTTAGAATGGGAAACCTAAGAATCCATTATCACTGAAACACATGCATTAGTGCTTACTTCAAAACACAGCGTTTCACATATGCACCTGTTTGGATGAAAACAAATATACAAAGGCATCTTTTTGTACCCATAAGGTAAGATAATTTTAAAAGCCAGACGTAGGGGAGATTACCAGCATACCACAACTTACCTTGGGGACAATGGTTAACTAAGATTAAGAAGGAACATCCACACTTGTAGCAGAGGATTCCTGTCATTCCAAAGGAGTGGGTAAACTCAGGGCTACTTATTTCAAGTGAGGTTAATGTGTCTACAGCCTTTTGGCTACTTTCTCTACCCTCCTCCTCTTTTTTTTGGCACTGAATTTGTCTTCTGGTGGAAAAAACTCACCTCCCATTGGGTGGAGGCTGCTCAATGTGTTCAGGTTCCCAGATGACGCAGCTGCTGTCTGCTGAAGGAGCTGCAAATAAAGCTAGACATTACACCAAAAAACAAAACAAGAGTGAGAGTGAGGGCTGGCTCCGCTTCTGGGAGAAACTGCATCACACCACAGCCAGAGCGCCGTCACAAAGGAAATTCCCACTGCCCATGCACCACATCGTAGCAAAGCGTAAAGAGAATTCTGCTTACACAATACAGTCAGAGCACTGCCATAGTGAAAATCCACGCTGCCCATGCATCACATTGCAGCCAAAGCAACAGCACAATGCTTTCCTCACTCAACATAATCGATGTTGAGGGAAGTTTATAGCTAATACACCAAGACAAAAACAGTAGAATCAGTGGTGAGAGAGAACTCCTATTCAAAGCACCTCAGGCAGAATTGCCACTCCTAAGGATATACTACCTCAAGCCAGACTTTACAGCTGACGCTGCCAGCATAAGACAAATGCCATACCAAAAGCCAAGAGCCACTGTGACAGGGAACCCCCTCCACTTTCCTTAAGCACAGCAGCCATGAGAGAAACTTCAAGCCTCAGGTCAGAAGCTACTTAGAGGGATTTCCTATTCCTTTCTCCATTAACTAGGTGGTGTTATAAAAAAATTCCAATCTACCAAATCTATAGCAGTAGTAAAAGAGAGAATGTCCCCACTTCAACACTACACCATACCAAGAATGAGATGAAATTTTCCTTTTCTGACCTTATATTGCATGAATACAGTTCTCATAGCTACTCTGGCAACCCATATGAGCCAGAGCACATCAGTTTATGGAAAGCTCACCCTTTAGGGACCCAGCAAAACCAACTAAAATCAGTGACAAACAGTAGATGACCTTCTGTTGTGTCATTTTTGCTAAAGAGAGTAGTTTCTCTCTATTTTCTGTGGTGTGTTTTTGTTTTTTTTTTTAACCGCACTTCCAACCTGATCACCTTTTCTATTTGGACAGCACCAAGTACTGTCCTAGGTTTCACTGGAAGGGGACAAGAGAAATAAAGGCTGAAAAAGGCAAAATGGAAGAGGAATACAAGAACTATGTGATCAGATAGACATGAAAAGGGCACTTGTATGGGTAAATATTGAGGTCAAAACATATGAAGAAAATCTTCCCAGCATGAAGACATTCTACAGAAGACATGGAAAAAGAGTTTCAGTAGTTAGGGCTACAGTGACTGGGGTTGAAATCCTCACTTAAACGTATCCTGACTACCTGTTAGCACATAACTTAATTTCAGCCTCCTCATCGACAAAATGGGGATTAAGAACCCTGCTCCTATCTATCAGGGGCCTTCTAAAAATGAATACATTAAACACTGCAAGACAGTCAGACACTGCAATCCCTGAAGAGATGAAAAGAACCCAAATCAGAAACTCACTGCTAAGTATTGGGGTCCGAGTGTGTTGAGACCAGCCAGGTTTCCCCATACTGAGGCAGCACTGATCTGTTGCATTTGTTGCTGGAGTTGCTGAGCAATTCGTTTCTGCTCTTTGTCCTTCTGCGTGTCTGCAAATTTTACCACAATGGGAGAAGAGCAACCCTGCAAACAGCAATTCAAACAATTACATACTTGCTATCCCCAGCAGTCACAAAAATACTGCATTAAGACCCAGTCATTGGAAGCATTCCCCTCCCCTCTCCCCACATGCATGCATACATACATATATTTTTTTTTCAAACAGCACATTTCATTAAAGGTTCAAAGTCTCATTTGCTTTTAATTCTATTGTGTATTTTGGTATTTTCTCTGCAGATGAAGTTTCTATCTTGAGCTCCAAAAATAGGAGCAGAATAAACACAAAAGTCCAGAAGTAGTATTTGCGAAGAAACACACACTGCACTTATCCTTCTCTCTGCTCTCTAGTCCTCCAAACTCCATAGTGACTGCCTGACAAATTACATCATCTCCTGATACCCACTAACTTGTTTTACCTCCATGGTTTGTGCTTGGTGCATTGATTTGATTGCTGTTTGTGCCATGGCTCTTGTTGTAAAAGTCACAAATGCACAGCCTGTGGAAGGAACAAAAAGGAACCAAGTCATTCACTACATCCGCAGTTACTGGGATGAATAAAGAAACGAAAATGCCTATGGGGAGGGGGCGGGACAGGACACGCGCAGAATGACAGAAAGAGCTGAAATGCCACCTTGAGTTGCAAAAGGCAGCATCCAGTGGAGAACCTTAAACTGTCGGAAAAGCTTCCTGCTTACCTCGGCTCAGGCCATCTGGGCCCCTTAATATCCTGCATTCTTCAATCTGCCCAAAGGGGGAGAACATCACTCGGATATCATTTTCATTGCACTTCTTGGATATCATTCCAATAAACAACTTCCTATCTTCTACTGCTAAGAAATCAAAGGATAAGAGTATTACCAGCAAATATGTGCTTGCTAGATCTTATTTTGTCAAGTCTTCCCCATCAACTGCAGTTATTTCCCTTGTATTTAGGGTAGGGGCTTGTCAAAACCAGATTTCCAATAATGGAATCTCTTCAATTTAAGAAGGTTCAATGAACCTGAAGGATGTCTGGTTTATGATGTTTTGTTTACATTTTGCTGACTGTTTCTCCCTTGCAAGCCTGTGAACTGCAAGAATGTAAGAAAAGGAAAAAATAAATCAGATTCAGCACTTCCGTGTATCTCCTACATTCAGTTCCTGGTGAGTGAGAGAAGACTTGTATGTATTTTATTGGACTATTTTCATCCTCTCCTCTGTCTCTTCTGTCTTTAGACTACCACCAAGCCTAACTGTATCTAAACAAACAAGCGAGCTGCAGAAAGCTTCTTTCTAGCCTCTTTATCATGCCAATCACTTAAATTTAGATCTGCCTATTTCCTGATACTCCTGTCTCACCAGTGGAAGCAACAGCAGTTGCTAAAATAGAACAGTTTCATTTCTGTTTCAGATTCACCCATTCCAATCTGTACTAAAAGCATGAAAATAACACCTCAAATCAGAAGGATGGACTGTGTGCTACTGTATCTTGCTTCTAAATGCTGATGCTACTAGATACATTAGAGTTGAAGAACACCTTTCAGTGTGCAGACTATTTTAAAATAAATTGTCCAGAAAGACATTTCTCTTAACTCTTCAGTTTGTGGTTACTAATGTCAGTTTAAGGTCACTTAAGGGAGTGGGTAAATTCAAATCCAGAGCAGAACTTTATACCTCTTGTTCTACTTACTTAAGGATGCTAATCACCTCTGAAATACTTGCTTTTAAAGGATGAAGTAAATTATGCAGAAGACCATTTGGAAATGTAAACCAGTTTGCAAATACAACATTCAGCACAATATAAAATATAATATGATGAAGCACAATTTGAAGCTTCAAGAGAGAAAGTCTTCTCCTATTTACTGCCATGGTGAGGGGAAATCAACTTACTTGCTGAGTCTGGTCTTGAAGAGGAAAATTCCAAACTATTCCAGCTGACATTACTTTAGTCAGTTGACTATTAAATCTTAATGTTGTACCCAGTTCACCTTCAAGCTCTTACAGCAGAAAGCTGCTTTCAAATCCTTTTTACAGCCCATTTTAGTTCAAGAGATCCAGAATCCCTTTTATTAACGGCAAGTTAAAATACTTTTTTAACTGATGCTTTCTGATTTATATTTTCACCTACACCTTTTACTAAAACTCATATAATTATATAATAGCCTCAGAACTGTTGCCCTAAAATACCATTAAATACTTTCTTCCTCTTTCCATTATTTTCCCAGGATATTCGTGTGTGTGTTTGTATAAAGCAAGATCAATTTTTGTTTAGAGAACCTATTCTGTTCTCCTCCCAACAGTAGTTCAAAAGAATTACTCCTTTCTAGATATATTTACACAGAAACATATTCTGTATAGACATAGAGGAATCTGCAGAATTATTCCTACTATATGTTACCAATATATCCCATCTTCTGTTTTCAATTATCTTAAGATGTAAGCTTTCTAGAACCAGGATTATCTTCTCCATAATGTAACACTAATCTTATAGTAAGTATGGCAAATGAAGAAAATAAAATTCAGCCAAGCCTAGAAAGGCTGAAACTACAAGATGCTAAACACCTTCTTTGCTTATCTTGCAGCAATATATATAGACACACACACATTTGAGTAAGTATATAAACTCATCACGGAAATACATGGATAAATGATTAATGGTAGATGCTAAATGTCTTAGTCCATCTGAAACGGCCAATGTGCAGAAATACTCAGTTTTTCCTCTACTGAACTGTTGTGAATTCTCAATCTCCCTTCTATACTACAAGAATTTTTGACTCCCACCCTAGCTGCATTAGGCCTTGCTTCAAATTGGTCAAGCACTTGAAAAAGCATTTCTAGATTTCATAGAATCGTAGAATAGTTTGGGTTGGAAAGGACGTTAAAGATCATCTAGTTCCAAGCCCCTGCCATGGACAGGAACACTTTCTACTAGACCAGGTTGCTCAAAGTCCCATCCAACCTGGCCTTGAACACTTCCAGGGATGGGGCATCCACAACCTCTTCGGGCAACCTGTTCCACTGCCTCACCACCCTCACAGTAAAGCATTTCCTCCTAGTATCTAATCTAAATCTACCCTCTCTCAGTTTAAAACTGTTACCCCTCGTCCTATCACTACACTCCCTGATAAAGAATCCCTCTCCATCTTTCCTGTAGGCCTCCTTTAAGTACTGGAAGGCTGCTATAAGGTCTCCCTGGAGCCTTCTCTTCTCTAGGCTAAACAACCTCAACTCTCTCAGCCTGTCCTCATAGGGGAGGTGCTCCAGCCCCCGATCATCTTCATGGCCCTCCTCTGGACCCACTCGAGCAGGTCCATGTCTGTCTTATGCTGGGGGCCCCAGAGCTGAACACAGTACTCCAGGTGGGATCTCATGAGAGTGGAGTAGAGGGGGAGAATCACCTCTGTCGACCTGTTAGCCCTTCTTTTGATGCAGCCTAGGATATGACTGCCTTTCTGGGCTGCAAGCACACGTTGCCAGCTTATATTCAGTTTTTCATCTACCAATACTCACAAGCCCTTCTCCACAGGGCTGCTCTCAATTCACTCATTGCCCAGCCTGTATCCATGTTTAGGATTGCCCTGACGCAGGTGATGGGCCTTGCTGAACTTCATGAGGTTTGCACGGGCCCACCTCTCTAGCCTGTCAAAGTCCCTCTGGATGGCATCTCTTCCCTCTAGGGTATCAACCACAGCACTCAGCTTGGTGTCATCCGCAAAACTTGCTGAGGGTGCACTCAATTCCACTGTCCATGTCCCCAACAAAGATTTAAACCACCTTAGTACAAAGAAGAACTCACTGGATGTTTCCCTAACTGACAACATGGTTCTACCACAAGCAGCAGCAGTGGGAGATACTGAGTCATGGAATTTTAGAGACATCACTTATGCTACCTACTATATTGAAAACACATGTCGTCGTGTGCCCCCCCCCCCCCCCCCCCCCATCAAGTCTCCAATTCAAGAAGACTTCATCAGAAGCTGTTCAACAAAAGGAAAATGCTCAAGCTTCCCTATTAGCATGAATGATGCCACCAAACTCAGACTTTAGTAAAGCTTACCATTGCTCTTTTCACTGTCAGCTGGTTTCATCTGGATAGGATGGTGCATCTGAAATGTAAAAAGATTATTTAATCCTAGCTGCGTTCACTTTATACTATATGAAATATATCTTGTAAGAACTGTAGAAGAAATGGTAGCCTAAATTGCCTCTATAGAAGTGCATATGTAACAATACATAAATTTCTAGAAGAAAAGCTTTCCTAATGATATGCCATCATTCCTCCTCAGAGTATTATAGGAGCCATGCCCACCCATGTCACTACCATATTATTCTCCTAAATGCGCCAAAATTCCCTTAAGATCTGTTATCATATAAATCTCGTGACATTGCTCTTTTGAATAATTCTTTTAAAACATTATTTGAGGGCAAGATAACATATGTTTGTCCATCAGTGGTGCTAGAGCTCAAAAAAACCAAGATAGAGTTGCGAAGAAAGCATGGCTCTTCTCTTACCCCTGGGAGGATCTTCATGTTGTGAAGAGCATTCTGTGCTTCTAGTGCAGCTTTACGGGTATAAAATGTAACAAAACAGCACCCTGCAATTGAAACAAAATGCTAGCCAAGAAAGAATGCTATGAATCTTGACACACTGTACAGAAATTGCAAGTCCCGCTTCCATCCTTCCAGTGCAAAACGTATGACAAGTAGAAGAGGTTAGACGCTGAAATAGGTAGGTACTACTGATTGTGACCGTTTAAAAAAGATTTCTAAGTGTAATGAAATAAGATGTATTCAGAACTGACCTAACATCACCAATACACCATTAAAACAAACATTTAGGTACATCTGCCAAATAATTGTTGGCTACTTCCATTATCAAACTCAACAATTATTTGCTAGTACCAACTTATCGAGTTTCACAGGAAATAAGGCATTGCATATAACTGAACTGCAAATCCAGGTACAGCATTTAGTTGGGATATCATGTACACAAGAATTTGATGTACACAAATGATTAAGACCTCAATTTTACGTTTTATCTGAAACTGTGACACTGGCAGCAACATTTTGATCATATCATAGCATCACAACGATGCTCTGGAGCAACGCAATATTAATTTGATGTTCTGCTTTGCAATTATAATCCATACTCTTCAAGCATACCCATCACTTCTGAGCTCTAAAAAAAAATGATGATTTTCCTCAGCTCAGCTAACGACTGGATCACAGTCCAAGTATAATTAGACATATACACTTAAAGACTATAAAGCCCGGGCTTGCATGCACACCTCATCACACAGAGCTCCAACACACAGGGATGTTTGAATAAGCAAATAGCTGAGATTGTAACTATGTGAAAACAGCCGAGATCCCAAGTCTCACATGAGAAGTACCAAAGTTCTCACCTTTGCTTTGAGGAGGGTTTTGGCTCCTGTCCCTCAAGACATTGATTTCATAGACAGCACCATACTGTTCAAAAAGTTCTCTTAGATCTTTCTCACACCAGCTCCGTGGGACCTGACCCACAAACATCTTGATAGCATCTAGATCAGGTTGGTCTGGGTGATCCAGTGTGCCATTCATTTTCTTTGAGCTATGAAAAACAAGAAGGAATTTCTGGTTTATATCTTTCCACAGATTCTAGATGCTACTGCAGCTAGAAGAAGCATGCTTACAGCGAGATAAAAAAAATATATTTCTACACATATATAAATGTATATGATTAAAATATACATATAAAGAGAGACTCTTGCACATTCCCAGTCCCGCATACCAGAGAATATTCAGAAACACCATTCACATTCATTGGCAAGCTGTGTACTTGGAAACCAGACACTCTCTACACAGCTGTTTAAAACTTCTCTTAACATTTATTCCTACAACGTAGTCAACATCTGGGATTCAGGACATAAATCTGTTGAAACGACTGCAAAGTATCACTAGTTCAACCATGTAAAATTTTACAGAAAAAGAAACCAGAACAAGAAAGAACCTAAACGCAGCCTACCCACAGACTACTGAAGTTATCAGTAACCACTGAAAATGAGAGGATAACTTTTTTTCATTGTTTTTAAAAGTGACTATCTGGAACTGTTTTCCAGGGTGAAGATCCATCTTAAAACAAACAGGTACAACTGAACAGATGAGAAGTTTCATTAAAGGTTTACAAGGCAATAGCTCTTTGTGAAACTAGGGAGCTTTCAACAATATTCGGCAAAAAAACAGGCTTAGGTTGTACACGAACAGGTGGGGATTGGACAATCTAGTTAGTTACACACTGAATCAAGTTGAGTAATGGTAGGGTGTCAGCATAGGAAAAAAAAGTCACTTCTTAGACTACAACAACACAGAAGTTTTGAGTATGGGAATCTTCAATAGGCTTCAAGGCATTACATCTCGCCACACAAACAGTTTACAGCCTATTAATAAAACTGTGTTATACTCCACCCAGCTAGTTGACAGCCATACACTGCTTTCTGTATTGACTCCTCATTGTTTGTCAAGTGCAACGTGAGGTTTTGTTATCGGTAGTCACAGCCTGGTATACCACAGGACCTATCTCTGTGGAAGACTGACTGTAATGACATCCTACTGTAGCTATAGTGATTAGTAGGTTAAAATTGCTGACCAACTCCTGCATAATCTAGAAAGGACATGGGGAGTAGAACAGTAACTATACAATAATACCCCCCTGCTCCCAAACTCTTTGTTGAAGAATACAGTTGGCCTTCTTCCAGAGTAGTCAGCTCTCTTCATCTCTGCTTTTTTCCTTTGAAGATGATTTTTGAATGGCTTATTAACTGCACATTACAGTAAACAGTGTTCCTCTCACTGTCCATCTGCAATCATATTCCCCCCTGAACAGAATTAAAAAAAAAAAATTCCAAACCAGGTAATGTTTAGTTAATTTTTCCCCTCAATATGCTGCTGTTCAGAGCCTAAGGAAAAACTGATGCCAGGGAAAGCTCATAATTTTACAGCTGTATAAACAGACCTCAGAAGCAACAAAGCTTCCTACCAGAAAGGAAGGGATTCATCATAAATCCTTTCAATCCTCTCTACCTTTCCACTCAGAAAGGGTCAGCACCTCTCCAAATAGCCAAGGCAAACAATACCTTTTACAAAGAGATAAACTACCTCTTTTCATTCAATGTCTTTTCATTCCCATTGAGAACAACTGGAAATCATTTACCCTCTTGTAATAATAACTTTCAGCCCTGCCTTCTATGCCATGGGTAGCTTCAAGAGCATAGCATGGCTCCTGTTAACTGGGCAACTCTTAACATGACCTCAACAGTATTCAAGGAATCTTTCATTCCTAATTAAAAGGTTTAGTCTGGAGTCATTAATAGGGAAGAACAGAAACTGTTGTCCTAACCATTGATGTAAATAATTGATTTTATAATATCAGCACCTGTAGCATACTACAAACAGTACTGCCAGAAAGCTTTCATAGAATCATAGAATTGTTCTGGTTAGAAGAGACCTCCAAGATCATCGGGTCCAACCATTAACCTAGCATTACCAAGTCCCCCACTAAATCATTTATTCCTCCTTAGCCCTCAACCCCAACATCATCAGATCATTTTTTCCCCCTATCCAGAATCCAACATCAATTGTCAATGCCCACTAGGATTTCTTTGAGAAAACAAAACTGCAGGCTCTCCTATCTCTCTCCCCTTGCCCCCCCAAGGAGAGTTCATCAGACAGCAGAGGCTTCAGAGACAGCAATTCCAACTATCACTTTAGTTATAAACTTAGACATGAAGACAAAATACTTACACAGGGCTAGCATTCAAGGAGCAATGGTCCACCATCATCTCTGGGAGGAAATCCAACTTAAACGCAGCCATCACCTCAGTCTGTGACAAACTACTAACACTAAATCAGTGTATTGCCTAACCCCCAAACACCACCACTTCCAAAAGTCCTGCAGGTCTTAACACTCAGCCACACAAAAAACACTCAAACCACAGAAACAGAAGCTCAGGGAGACCAGCAATAGACACCACAGAAACAGGCTGGACTGGGAAAGGGACATGGAATCCCAGATTAAAAAGGGGATGTGACCATGTGAAGGGAGGCTCAGCTTAATACACAATGAAAATGCTGATGCACTGGGCTTGTTTTGTGCAATTTTCCCTGGCGAAGCAGTACTGAGTGCACTGTCAGATAAACAGAGTGTCAGATCCATGAAGATAGCAATGGGTAACAGAGCAGAAAGAATACAAACTCCAGTCTTTCCATCCCCAACTAACTCCTTGCCTCCCAAAATGGCAGTCCAAGGCCTTGAGGTTCAGACAGACACTCCCTGTATCACCAATATGAAGGTGTGAAGTCAAGAGGTTCCCTCACCATAAATATTTTCAATGGCTGATCTCACTCTTTTCACATTGTGCACTATTTTTGACACTCTCCTAACTTCTAGGGAGACAAATGCCAACTAAAATGTTTCTCTGAACCTGCCAAAAAAAAAAAATCAAAGCTAGAAGATTTGATTACTCAAAAATTCTTTACCACAGAACATCAAAACCTACTCCTTTTATAGGAGCAAAACATAAATTGTTCTGGAAACAATACTTTGCCAATCATGCATCTATAAATTCAGAGATATACAGAGCCTATAGATGATAAAGAAAGGGAAAACCACAGTGATTTGTTGAAAACTGTTTTATAATCTTTGAAAACACTGATCAGAACACCTCAACTGCTTCATCATTAAAACAGGAATAACATGTTGATCAAGAAACTGCGAGGTGTACTTATACACACAATATAGACCTCTTACTAAATCTCCAATACCCAAACTAATGGGAATATAATCTGGATAATACTGGATGCATTGGGAGATGCAGAAATATTTGATTGCAGAGAGCGAGTGCTGCAGAGGCAGCGGGGTGTGTCCGAGCACTCCAGGAGGGATGATTAATTCAAGTCCAATAAGAATCCAGATAAGCCTTACGTATATGGTCGATATAATCACAAAATAAACTCTTAGAGCATCAAGGAATGCATGCTGGGGCAGCTGCAATCACTTCCTTCTTGCCTGTCAATGACTGCAACATGTACTTGCAGTTATTTAGATTGGCCAGTGTATACAGCTTTCTTTATGCTTGCACAGTTACAGCATGTCAATTATTTTTTCATAAATAACCATTTCCAACCTCTGAAAAAAAAAGAACATTTCCGATCTTCTGCCTACAGTGAAGTTAATTAAAAGGTTATTAAAAGGTGTTAGGCCTCGTAATACAAAGAGATATGTATGTTACTGCAAAAGAAGAGAGGACATGAATTTAGCACACATCAGATATTCAACAGCAACTACTTCATGCATGCTGTTATTATGTGGTAAATGCAAGAAAGCTTATTCTTTAATGAAAAAGGTGTAACCTACCTGCTAAGCACCACTATTAAGAGCACGCAAATTGGCACTAGGGAGCACATGTCAATTTATTAGCTTTCAGTAAATTGTTCATATCTACCTTCAGACACATCTTGCTGGCTTCCCACTTGAAAATTACCATGTTGTGTAGAACACACCATAGTCAAATGTTAAATTGAGCCTGGAACCCACTTTATGCATATCTCCAAGATGAGCCCACTGGGAGAAACACTTCAGATTTATATGATTAGAACAGCAGAAGATACGGTGGGGTTCTTGCCACTGTTCACAGAAATCTATAGACCAACACTGTAAATTTTGGTCTTACCTATGAAGACCAGAATTCATTCCTTCTGGTCTTCCAGTCATCTTTAGCTTTTTTTAAGCAGCCAGTAAAATACCCCAGCAGCCATGCTCACTGTAGGTTCGATGAAAGATGATGCTGGGAACATATACTCTAGAAAATGGGTTTTAAAAAGGTTACTGAGATTGATTAGTTTACTGAAGAAAATCACTAAGTCATTATGATTTGATCCTACACTCAACTCTTTCCCTCATCTCTCTGCTCCTCAAAATGGAAGTCATATCTGCTTGTTCCATTAAGACAAAACTGCAACAAGTTACAGGCATTGTCACACTGTTATACTCCATGTCAAGTTCACTCTACTGCCTTTGATAATTAAAACATTAGGTTTTGCGTAACTATCATGCTACATATTAATTTTTAATTCTTGTTATACTTACTTTAATTTCTCCTATGATGTGCTCACTTCATTAAATGAACAGTGCCAAAAATATTTCACATGCTATGTGCAGCTATGTACAGTTTGGGGAAAAGGAAGAATCAATACTAGAATGGTGAATAAATATCTGAAGGTATGTTAGCCAAGGCTCAGTGCCTCAGGGTACCATACTTCTGCAGTAATGATGGCAATTTCAGTGACAAAACACTAGTGTACAAACAGGTTTGTTTTAACATTTGAAGGCATCAAACTAGTGAAATTAAAAGTCTTATGGATTTCACTCATGAAAATATCAGAAAGAGTGGAAAAAGATGGTATTTTGCTACTGCACAGAAATAAGAAGAATTAAATGAGGAAGCAGTCTTTCTTTGGAATTATAAAAAACCACAAAAGTCATCCTAGCCATTGCTCACAAAGAAAGAAAGAAAGAAAAATAAGAGAGCTAAACACACTTATTTTTTGCTCAGATGTCAAATTCCTGCTGGCTTCCACATCCATTCTTTGACTGTTTCTATTCAAAGGATAATAGAAACAATGTCTGAAATTCCAAGCTCTATGGACTGTAGCTACACATTTAAATGTGGTGCTAATCTGACAATACGAACATTAAAAATGTTGACATACTACAGATTAAATCTCACTTTTTTTTACACTTCTGAAGCCCTAGATTATGCCGCAGAATATACCACTACATAGGCTCCTCTGAGATTGCAGAGTATAAATGCTAAAAGTTTTGCTTTTATTTTACTAAAAAAAAAAAAGCACCCAAAAAACCCCACACAAAACAAAAAACCTGTGTCATATTCTCTTTCCTAAGAAAGTCTTGTTCATTTCAATATGCAATTAACTCTGAAAGCTAAAGATAATACCATCTTTTATTTTATACAGTCTGAACCTCAGACAACATATACAAATCTGAAGCTGAGGGACTACTGCGATGGTGAGAGTGAACTATGGGAAAGGATGCAGGCTATGGGGAAATCAGATGCTGTGAAGCTTTGAAGGAGACAGGTCCTAGAATAAACTTCCCCTTGTATTATCTGTGCATATCCAGATCCCTACAGTGTTGCTGAATTGCAGTTTTGTTTTTCAACAGATAACCCCTAGGTTACATGCATCAAAATACAGTAACTACTTGTCAATATTTTGTTGTTTCATTGTCGATCATGTAAGCATGTGGTCAGAATGTTTTCTGCCTGTGGTGAAATCCAAACTCTCTCCCCATGCCTCGCTGGGTACAAAAAGCCCCATATCTAGTTGCCAAAACTGCAGTTTCTTCCCCTGCCAATCTCTATGACAGTTATGCACTGTGGGTACACAAATCTGACACATTCAGAATGTTGACGTTTTGGGCTGCCTACAATTCAGATTAAATTAACGGAAAAACATTTTTATTTATACAGAATTTTTGTAGAATTTCCCAGGTGGAGAAAAAGGATAGGAGGGGATGACAATCGCTTTTGTCTCAGAAATAGCTAAGTTTCATGGTGCTCTCTCTTATGCATTTATCTGAGGGCATTTAATTCCTCCATACTCTCCAGACCTAATTTGTGAAAATCCATCTAGGTAAGTAAATTTTATTCTAAAAATAGCTTATAATAAGCTTTTTCTCCTTCCCCTTTCTCAAAATATTTCTGGGAAAAAAAAATATTTGAGGTAAATCAATACATTCTTGACTTACTTCTCTGGCTTGTGAATGAAGTCCTGTTTACCTGCAGCTTCTACTCCAATTAATTCTGTGAAAGCTCAGAAGGAATGAATTCTGAGCTTTAGTCTGACTGAAGAATCCCCAGGACTCCCAGCTCTCTGCCAGCAGATGAAGCAGCAAGTCACCTATCCCTCTGACTTACAGGATGATGTTTTCTCTGCCTAAGCACTCTTAGAAAGGGAAAAATAAAACAGCAGCTAAACTTACCCATTTATTTGATAGTAAAGACAAACAATTCAAAATAAATTATATAAAACTTATCTTCTAAAGTGAGGAAATTAGGTTATTTGTCTGGAAAAGGATATAAAACTTTGCACTGAAGTGAATAAATTTGTTATTCAAATGAATTCTAAACAGTGGAGCTTATAAAGAGAAACACATACAGGTCCATTTTCTTTTAAATTGTCTATGGGCTTCCTCAAATACATATGCTTCTTTTGAAAGCTCTACTTCTGTTCTTCCTGCCTTCTTACTGCTATGCAACATTCACTTGAAACAGAATCTACTGCCACACAATTCACAAAGCAGTTGTAGTTTCCTATGTTCACATAAGTAAAACAGAAGACTGGCAAAGGCAAATTTGAAACTGGTAAGAGGGAACACTTCTTACTAAATTCATAGATAAAATACATATTTAGTGGTGGTGACTTTTGTAATCCTGTCAAAGCTTGACAGGGTTTGAGCACAACTGGATGCTTGCAGGGATATATTTTTCCACTTTTATTTACTGCACATATATAAAAATCCCAACTGTTTTTTTAAACAGATAACTCATGGGTTACATGCATCAAAATACTGCAGATAAGAACTACCACCTTCTAGCTAATATCAGGAAGGAACAACTAAGCAACCTCATCTTTAAACACAGACTAATCAATAATTAGGATTTTAAACCCATTTGTCTAATGCACATAGTACTAGGCATTATCAGAAGGAAACCACAAACTGGACTGTGTCCAGCGTGGCAGTTCTCAAGTTCCTTAGTCACAACTTTTTACCTTTCTACATCAACACATCCAGTGCAAAATCTTCACAGAATCACAGAATAGTGGGGGTTGGAAGGGACGTCTAGAGACCATCTAGTCCAACCCCCCTGCCAGAGCAGGGTCACCTAGAGCAGGCTGCACAGAACTGCGTCCAGGCGGGTTTTGAATATCTCCAGAGAAGGAGACTCCACCACCTCTCTGGGCAGCCTGTGCCAGTGCTGTCACCCTCACAGTGAAGAAGTTTTTCCTCATGTTCAGGCGGAACTTCCCGTGTTCCAGTTTGTGCCCGTTGCCTCTTGTCCTGTCACTGGGCACCACTGAAAAGAGTCTGGCCCCATCCTCTTGACACCCGCCCTTGAGATATTTATAAGCATTGATGAGGTCCCCTCTCAGTCTTCTCTTCCTCAGGCTAAACAGCCCCAGCTCCCTCAGCCTTTCCCCGTAGGAGAGATGCTCCAGTCCCTTAATCATCTTTGTAGCCCTCCGCTGGACTCCCTCCAGTAGTTCCTCATCTTTCTTGAACTGGGGAGCCCAGAACTGGACGCAGTCCTCCAGATGGGGCCTCACTAGGGCAGAGTAGAGGGGGAGGAGAACCTCCCTCGACCTGCTGGCCACACTCTTCTTAATGCACCCCTGGATGCCGTTGGCCTTCCTGGCCGCAAGGGCACATTGCTGGCTCATGGTGAACTTGTTGCCTACCAGGGCTCCCAGGTCCTTCTCCGCAAAGCTGCTTTCCAGGAGGTCAACCCCCAACCTGTACTGGTGCATGGGGTTGTTCCTCCCCAGGTGCAGGACCCTGCACTTGCCTGCGTTGAACCTCATGAGGTTCCTCTCTGCCCAATGCTCCAGCCTGTCTAGGTTTCGCTGAATGGCAGCACAGCCTTCTGTTGTATCAGTCACGTGAAAATAGATATGGAAGACATTGTTTGGATTAAAACTACAACAGTTACTGCTTTTCTGTGGTAAGTGAGATCACAATTATGAGGTGGCAAAACAGTATATAAAGTCCTATACCTGCCTAAGTGTTGCATGAAGGGGTTCTGAACTAAGCTGGTCAGAAAAGACCTATCACTTGAACATGCTGTTTCAGAGAGGCATCAAGGGATTGCAAGCTGTGGTAGAAGAGAAGGCTCTACTCCCAGCTCTTTAACAACCTGATGCAAAAATCCAAGCAACTTCCCTTAGCTCCTCAATTTCCAGATGTCACACAGGCAAACCAGGATGCAGTGATGCTTTCCTGGGACACAGAACTGAGAATATTGTTTGCAGTACAATAAACCTATACGCTAGGGAGGTAACCTTTAAGACAAGTATGCCAATACATACCAAAAGCAGAACTAAAAAAAGCTGTTCCTACGGATGTGTCTTACCTCCTTACAATAAATCCAATGAGTCTGAAGATCCTTCAGTGACTTCTACCTGTTTAGCTGTACAGACCATAGCCAACAGTCAGATTAGTTTCAGAGCTACTTGCACACAAATGGGCAAAGGGAAAGAGTTGAATGTTCTGTTTTGACCTCCCCCTCACTTAATGCTAAATGATTAGGAACTTAATGCCTTAAGACATTTACTGGTCTGACAAATTTATATGAATATGAACAGTGGATTCAAAAGTTTTCAGGAAGGAATGACAGTGTAAGGTTTGTGCATTGTTTCCTTCAAAAACAGGCCAATAAAAATCCAACTGAGCTCTCTATAGCAGATATCTATTAGTTCTATTAATCAAAATACTTCTACATTAGAGCACAGACTGCACAAAGACATCCAGTTCCTCCTGTTTGCTCCCCATGTTGCACGCATTAGTGCAAAGGCACTTCAAACGGCATCAGCAAAGTAGTCTAGAACACCAGGTCTTTAGACAGGCCAGTGACTTCAAGCCATCATTTTGCTGGAAGTACAAACAGTAAAGTCCAGGAATCAACTAATGCTCTGACAGAAACATCTCTGACCTTAATGTCACAGCAAAAACAAGTAAGGAAGACTTGTATCTACAGTATTATCCACGTACCAACATGATGCCAAACAGTTCTGCTTTGACTGCCACACATTTATTTGTCTGACCAGTCTAGATGTCCCTCTTGCTTTTATTCCAAACAAGCAATGAAATGAATGCACACATCAACTGTAATAGGTCGTGTGTGACTATTATCTTCCCAAGCAGCTAGTATCTCCAAACTAACTTTTCAAATGACAGCTAAGAAAGCAAAATCTTAATGACCGATACAACAGCATTCCTCCTCTGAGGAGGAAAGGAGATGGTATTACATACAAAGGGTGGTAGATCTTTTGAACTCCTGGTTGGCAGGATAGTGCAGATGCAATAAACTCACACAAGTGCAAGAACAGACTGGACAAGTACTTGGAAGAGACCTATCAGAGGCTACCAGACAAACCACAACAGGTTAGGTTCTCCTAAACTGAAAACAGAGAGGCCAAGAGACCACTGAGTCAGTTTTGTGGTAAAAACAAACACTATAGATTATTAGCCTTTGTGAATGGCAAAGATAGGTCCGGAACACGCCAAAGAGCAGGAGCACGCCTATGCATTTGTGTTGGGACAAAACAAAAATCTCTATGGAAAAAAAGAAGAGTTGTCCTGTTAAAACTACTCAAGAACTGAACTATAGACATACTAGGTAAAAATGCTCAGCTATTATCAGCACTATCTTCAATTGCTTTATTAAGTAACACCAAACGCACTCCCCACCCCCTCCCAAAGCTACACAACAAAAAACCCCCGAAACCACACCTCTGGACTTCAGGAAATGTTACAGCACAGCTAGCAACCAGTGTATACACTTTCCCCTCTTTTTAAAATGCCTTGCAATTGCTTTCAATATGCCATCACATAACTGATGAACAAATTCAATCTGTGGTATGCTCAATATCTGGCTCACTCCTGAGGACAACTTACACCAAATGGCAGACGGTAGCTCTGCAATATGAAAGCTTATCTACCAGGAAACAGGTTACAACATCTGTTCAAATCCGAGAAGCCAAAAAAACTGCAACTAGGTCCTGCTCTGCCAATAACTGCTAGTAACAGGATGTCTAACAAGAACTCAGAAGCAGCGGAATTATCAGTCTTAAGACCCTCTTATAGCAGATGGATGAAGTTCACAAACTTTAAGATAGTGGCCTCCAAACTTCTTCAGTTTTCCTCTCATCTCCCTCTGACACATTGCCTCTTCATCTGCTTGCCTGAGAGGGGATACATGAGTATGCTGTGAATATATTGATGGGGCTGTGGGTATCAGAATTCTGCAGTGTGAGTGACCCACAGCTCTGCAGACAATGATCTGCTTCTCTAGGGCAGAACAGCTGCACGATGCTACCCTCAGTTTCACTTTCTTAGCGCATAGCTGACAGCTAACACAGCAGCATGAGGCTGCTAAGCCAGTGCTTGACCCACTGCAGCTGTGTCTGCTGCTTCAGTGATGATACTACAAAGGCTTGCACAGGCATTACCAAAAAGAGAAAAAAATGGAATAGACTGGCCATGAAACCGCCTCAAACACCCATCTCTGACCATAAAAGTTCTCATTACCCTACGGCAACAAGGAATAAGCAAGCTGGTAGCCCCCAAAGCTCTCTGGTTTGAGATTACTCAAATATTTTTGCAATTTTTTGAGTTATATCACAACTACTATTTCCAGAATCTGTATCTATTTAATTCCCTTTTACACAAAGGCAGAAACTCCAAAGAATTTCAAATATCACTGTTTGCAATAGTGCCATTACATTACATTAACTTTGGTTAGTGTTTACCTGGATTTTTTCAAAGGCAGCTAGTATCTGCCCACCCTGTTCTAAAGAAGAGTACCTGTTCAGCATTAGGATAGTAGTCTACTACATTAGCACAGTGAAATAAATAAAAAAGATGGCCATGTCAGTAAAATCCTCAAATTAAAGTATTTTCCTAAAAACTCCATCTTCTCTTTAGTGTTTATCTCCTCCTTATACCTATTCCCCAATGATACATTAAACACTTCCATTAATCTTCATAGAAATATAACAAGAGAGGTACCTGGGTTGTTGTCTTTCCCTTATAGTGCAAGACATTTTCTTTTGCTAGCTTTAGACTTCAACTTTGTAATTAAAGTTCCCAACTGTGAACTTCAGAATAGTGATATGAAATGTATATTAAATTTCTGTCTTTCCCAGTTAAATTTTGTTTCTTTAACTTGCATATTCCTCTTTTTCTTCAGACTAAGGGAACGGAGAGGGAGACAAAAATCAGCATTATCAGCTATTTCTTGGTAGTAGTAGTTAATTTAAAAAACCAAACCAAACCAAACCCCCAAAACCTCCCACAAAATCAAAAAAACACAACACAGTAAAACCTACTGTGGTGCAAAGAAGACAGCAAAGGCCTGACTGAGAAGACACTTTATGAAAGATACTAGACATGAAGCAAATAAACAGATGAGCAAATTGCCAAAAGACCAAATCATGAATGTGGAGCAATTAATGCATGACAACCTATTAGAGCATCTGTACTTGTAGAACAGATAACAGCAAGCCTTAATACAGGCTCCCTAGAATAATTAATTTTGGCAAATCATAGACAAGGAGTAATCATCACATGTTTATCCTGCTTTGCAAGACATTTTACAATTAATAATTGATATGAGGAAGAAGCATTGATGTATGAATCCCAGGGCAATTGCTTTTAAAGCAGAAGCATATAGGTTCTTCCCCTCATTCTATGAAGGGATATAAACATTAAAAACAACAACAAAAAACTGTAAAATATTTAATCCTTATCTGTAGGTTCTGGGTTTGGGTTTTTTTGTAAATAGATGTGAAATGTGTATTTCAGGTCCTGCTTAAGCTCTATGGGAAGGTATGTAAAAGAAAATTTCAGTTAAAAATTATTTTTTCAACATCTGCCAACATTCCAGCAGACATAGTTTGGGAAGCATTTTGAGTTTTTATCATCACAGTGCTAGAACACAACAATGCATAGATTTCGCGAGAGACAAACTATGGAAATCTTAAGTACCCAAGAGAGATCTGAAAGACCTGTAGACACTTTGGCACTATAGATAGAAAAAAATTCTTGAGAAAGTAGGAAAAGTGGCTTGGTCACAACAATAGTAAGAGGAAATAAAGGCAGCAGTATGACACAGAACAGGAGACAAGGCAGGAAATGAGAGTATAAGAAGTGAGGACATGCGTTTCTATCCTGTGAAAGGACAGAGAACTACTAAAAGGAGACAGGATGGAACATTTAAGGCAGCAGCAAGGTTTGAGGGGTTCCGCGCGCTGCCCCCCCCCCCCCTTTTTTTAATTGACTGAATTCAGACCATGAGACACTCAGAAAGTATGGATGATAAATTACACTTGCACTTCAACTTAAATTTTCAGTAGAAGAGAATAAGAATACTAATGCTTGCAAACTATCATGCCCTGAAAGCAGAGGTAGAGATCCGCTTACACTGCCTTTCCCCTCTTTCTCTCCCTAAATCTTGTCTCTGAGTTTACAAAAATGACCTTTTTTTAAGATTGGCCAAAGTTTACCTTCAGGTATTTTAGCTTTTTGTGTAAGAAACAACTCTGCAAGCAATTCTATGGAATAGAATACTTTGGATCTCCTTTAACTTTTTAAATACAAACACAAGACCTAGAAATCTGGTTTCAAATAGGCCTGTATTGTGCTGTCTTGTCCTACATTATAGAAATCTGCAGCTCTGTACTTAGTCAAAAAGATGCACTGGAAATGCACATTTTGTCATCTCTGCAATATTTGCTAGAGAGATTTTTAAAGAATCAACTACATGTTTTAGGTTAGTTTTCTGCCACTAAAACAGAGCCAGAAGTTATTTTTCTGCTAAGGAGCTTGAAATCCACTGAGTCCTTGAAAGCTCTGAACAGCCTGCTTGTCTTCAAGCCAAACATGCCACAAAGCACCACAATGGGCAAAGCAACTACATTTACACTGAGAACTGCTGTGGGGTTGCATATTGGACCCAGGGGAGACTACAGAACCAGCTATACAATTCCAGAACAATAACACGTATGGAGATTGTTGTATTACCCTACACGAGAACTACAGTGAATCAAAAATGCCTTTAACTAAGGTTTATTGCAAGCAACATACCTTGTGTATGAGTAAAATAAAACCTTAAAGTAAGAACTGGTCAGAGTTACTTTTTTAACTTAAGAAATGTAACATGGAATCTTAACTCAAAAGAACAAACTTCATATTTTTAAATGACTTTAAAATCTCTCCTTGCTGAAATGTCTTAGAATAGCAGCCAGACCTATTCAAAAATCTTTCTGGAGTATGATAGAGGCTTTTTTTCCTTCCTCTGTTAAGTTTCAAGAGACCTTTTCGACTAAACAAAACAACAAGTCTCAAGTTTCATTGTCCTTTGCAGCCATCAGAACAGCCACGCAAGCCATTTTGAGGAGTCCTTTAATCTCAAATTGTTTCTACCAACAGTACCAGATACAAACAAGAATCAGTTAATATTATACTACAGTAAAAATTCACTCACTATTTCTCTCTCATTTCATTTTATCCAAATGAAAGCTTTTTGTTGCATGTTACCTGAAGAGAGTTCACATACAGCCCAGACAGCTCCAGGAGGGCACGCTATGCAGTTAAAATAGTAATCACTGCAATAATAATTTCTACGTAGTGCATCAACTTATAACACAATAAAGCATGGTTTCCCCTGGCTCTTGGCACAAGGCCGCAAAGGTACAACTCCAGTATTGTCTATGAGCAGAGCAGAGGAGATCGGATTGGGATGTGGTATTCCTGGAAAGGCAAACAATTCAAGCCACCATATACATCGTGGGGTAGAAAAGACCAGCAGATGCAACAAGGGAAGCTCCAGCATCACTCCTGGCACAGAAGCAATGCGATCAATTTAGGAAGTTGCTATTTTGTTATCTTGTCTCCTAATCAAAGTTAAGGCTCCTGCTGCATATTTTGGACAAGTAGCCATCTGCAAAACTTCACTAGCTTTTAAGCTACACATGCAAGACCATAATCAAAATGTCAGAGAGTGTGTTTCTGAAAAATATCTAAACTTTCCAAGCCTCTAGAGTTGAAAGAGAAACAGTATGATATATGTGTCTCTGTTTTCCTAATCAGCTAAGAAAATACAGCCATGCCTATCTAAAAATTTCCTCTTTAATAAGGTCTAAATAACCATTAGATTAGACACTACAGTAGGTTTCAACTTCAGGAAGAGCTAAGCCCAGAAAGAATGAATACTACTCTAATCCAGAACAGTCCCTCCAAACAAACAAATAAATCTACAACCAAACAAATTTACTATACTAAACTATAAATGGCTTTAGAAGTATTGAGCAAGAATTAACTTCTCTTATGGCAGAAGAACTGAAGTTCCTTCTAAGGAGACAAATCTACAATCTTTTAATGCCCCTTTTCATCTCCATGTCAGAGACTTCCATTTTGGAAGGGGCTCAGATCTGCAGAAATTTTAGTTGAACACAGACATGTTTCAGGTAAGAACAGGTAAGTTGCTATTCTTCATCACACAACATGCCTACAGACGTGTCTCAATGGAGTTTTCATTAGAGTTTACTTTCAGGAAAACAACAGGATCACCCTAAAGGAGGGGCAGGGCAGCAAGAACAATATGAACGCTACAGTGGTCTCTATTCACGGGGCATTTAAATGACATAAAGGCATTTTTGTCCTTCAGCAGAATATCAGCATGGTGAATGTGGATATGAGAAGAGTCAATACAGAGGTAGGAGCTCCTCAGTCTTGAAACTGTCAATGCTCATAAGGTACTTCTAAGACAATAATATTTGACAGAAGAATAACTGTTTAATGTGCTTTCGCAAAGTGTGGCACATAAATTTCCAAATACAAGAAGCAATCCCGAGTCTCAGAGTAAACTCTCTATTCAAAAACTTGTCTGGTTAAAGACAGCAGCTACCAGAAAAGCGGGAAACAAAACCAAGTGCTACTTCAAAGGCCGATTGATACCTTATCTCAAAGCAAAGCTGACTCCTCCTCAATTTTATTCTCTGTACCAGACCAGAAGCAGAATACCATCAGTTTTATTCTGATATATCTCTGTGGAGTTAATTTATGGAGTTAATCATCATAAGAAGCATTTCATACTGGGATGCATACAAAAAATTTTATATACCATTATCAGATGTTCAAGAAAAGACTCAGTCGTCTTTCATTTGAACATCCTTCTACACTCACATTAAGGCAGATAAGTTCCACTTTATGTTCTCTTAAGATGAGAAACCATGGATCTTGCACCAAATGGAAGTGTTCTGTTTTGTGACTATTTTCAGCAACCATAAACTCGACGATTATCTCGCTATTTAAATAATCTGAGTATTTTGTTATTTAAGTAATCCAAACCTATTAATTCTGGACCTGCGTTTTGTAATTGGCAGAATGCCACAAGTTTGAAAAACTAGGTCCACTCACAGATGAGTCTGTCTCAAAAGATACAAACTCTTCAGACAAAAGCACAAATATAGTGACCAGTAGTCTCTCTTTCCTATCTTCTGTATGGTCCTAATGGAGCAGCAAAGGAGCAGGAAGGGCAAAGTACAGAGCACCAGTCATTTAGGAAAGAAGTTGAGTGTTTTGCAACACTCACAATGCCTGGAGACCAATGCCCTCAAACTGCTACTTCCAAACAAAGAGGTCAATCACCAATTCTCTAAAAATCACTTGAAAATGAAGGTGTTCCTGAATTTCTTAATCCAACTTTAGCTCTTTCTGCCCTGATGAGTAACATATGGAGAGACAGGATATCCTGCACTTTAAAGACAAATTTGATTTTCTTTCTGGTATAGACATGACTAAATCCTTTCCAATGTATTTATGAAAACTGCAGCAAATGTCTGACCATAGTAGAAACCAAGTGTTTCCTCAAGACAGTATCAAAACTCAACTCCACCTGGTTGTCTACAGACTAAAGCACACCTTAAGTATTTCTGCCATAGCAGAGGTGATTCATCGGAAGAGCAACAACCACCACACTTTGAGCATGATAGTGCTACTTAACACAGCAGTTACAGATCAATTGTCCTCAGAAATGAACTGAAACTCTTAAAGCGCACAGTTAAAGACAGCCTGATCTATTCTTTTGGTACTCCTCTGACCACACAGTAAACCATTCCAACTTACTAAACCAAAGAAATAACAGCTTGATCACAAAAGAGCTTTTTATTGGGCTGTCAAGCTGACTTTGTCTACCATGCAGTCAAACTACCGCAAGAACCAAGCATAACCAAAGGACACAAGGACTCCTCAGCTGGAAACTGAATAAGAGAGGAAGGGGGAATTGTCTCAGCTGTCTCATGAAACTGCACCCTTACTGGACTTCAAGCATTAAGAAAACCGCACCAGAAGATACTCACATTTGGCTCCAAGCATTTTCACACTAGACTATGTTCCTGTTCTGCTGCACATAATCAAATTTGTCTCAGCCCATAGGGAGTTGTTCCACTAATACTCACCTTCAGGGTTTCATGTACTACAGAGTACTTCAGATTTGTTCTCATCAAGAAATTACTACGAAGACATGCGTTTCTACTTTGTACTTAGTTATGTTTCCAAAATTATTAAATTACAGATGGAGCTAAAGAAGCCTATTGACTTGGTACTTGCAGTCCTAAATTGTTAACGCTCCCAACACCCTTTAGCAGTAGAAAGGCAGGAAATTGTGAAGAGTTTAAGGTTAAGGGAGCACTGCTCACTGCAGTGGGAAACAAACGCTTTCATCATTGAAAGTAAAAACAACTTCTCTCTAAAACTTTGAAAGGAAGCTCCAATACACAACTGAGGGATACAAACTGTAGTTGGTTCATACCTGCAGCTACACACCTCCCTCTAGCCGTTCCAGTCTTCACTCTAAAAGATAAGGAAAAAACAGACATTGAGTACTCCAGTGTTAAAATCAAATAATAACAATCATTGCAACATGAACTCCATCTTGTAAAACACTGAGCACTGTGAAAGTAAAGCATATTTCTGATAACAGAAGTCATCATGAGGTGGTAACGACTCTCATTAGACTAAAAAATGAAGTTGCACATTTCAAAAATACAGAGAATAAACGAAAGGATGCAAAAGAAAGGACTGCAAACACAACATGGCTGAAAACAGAAGTCTTGTAGCTTCCTAGTAACATTCCGTGGACTTATCCTACCTGCCTGGCTTTTTGGCCGTCATGACAGAAGCAGAGTTACCAACAGCAGTACCCACAATCCTAAACTCCTGTATTACATTATTCTGACAGCAGCAGCACTAACAGATGACAATGAACCTGCAAATGGGAACTCTAATGTAAGATAGCATAGGTGAAAATGTATGAAAAAGCTCTGAATTAGAGAACACAAAGAACTAAAAACACAAGGAAAAAATGGCATTTCTACATCTTAAGCAAATCATCAATCAGGAACCATACAGACTTTCTGTATTAGCACCTCACAAGTAGGGGACGCCACTCTGTGATTCAAGGTTCTCTTTTTGCAGATTCAGTAACTGACCCACAACACAAGCTAGCATATATTTAAATACAAACTGGATTTTTTTAGCTTCATTTTTTGTTTGTTTGGTTGTTTTGGTTTTTTTTTTGTTTAAAGAATTTCTTCTCTGATTGCTCCTAGGTTATTTTGCAGACCTACACTCATGGTAGTCTAGCAGAAAATCCAAATCTGTTTACTTAGCTGTAGGTACCAAACTAAAAACTGTATCCGTCTGCAAGAAGAGTTACACAAGGCTATTTGAGTTCCCACATCTTCACTGCCTTGCAGGCCCCTTCATAACCTTTGTTCTATCTTCTTTGAGAAGTGTGGATAAGTGATCCATATCCTCTTCTAACTTATCTTGTAATATACTTGGATATTTATCACATGTACTCATGCCCTCTTTTCCAGAGGGAGATCTCTTGAGAATTTTTTATCCCTATTTTGTAGTAATTTTCAATTGTTCTAACTTCTTCCTAATTTGTTCAATTGATTTAATAAAATATTATACCCTTTAAAGGAACACAGAATTCTAAACACAACAACAACAAAAGAATTTTCTTATAACACTAGTTAAGAACAACAAAAATCAATCCATGAATCCTGAGAAACATAACTCAGTTACCTGAAATGTGTATTTTCAAAATTATGAATTTATCTCTTCTAGAATATTACTGAAAACTGACTATTGGTCAGGGAACACTTTACATATTGATTTTTGTTCTGTTTCACAGTAACATTTTAGATCATGGAGCTCCTACTAGTGATTCAGCCAAATATGTTAACTGAGGACACCTCCTTCCACCTCACCCACACTCCTTTGCTTTTCTGAAGTTTAATTAAAGAATATTTGTTTATGGCCAAAAAATGGTCTCAGATTCCTGCTAACAGACCTGCCTTCAAAACACCATGTAACACAACATTTTTGTTTTCTTCCTTTTAAATCCAATCTTTGTCAGATATTTAAGCCCTATTGAAGTTGTCATAAATGCTAAGTTATATTTCTGTGATAACCAGCTTTCAGAAAAAAAATCAAATACACGGCTCATTGGTCTTGTAAATGCTTAAGAATATACTGGTAAACAACTTTCTAATGTTAAAATGAAAATCTTCCCTTCTCACATGTAACTACGTAACTAACTCTAGAGAATTAATTTAAAAAATTCAAAGAAACCAAAAGTACAGCTAATATAGCCAGAGCAACTCTTAACTCTTGGATACTTTTGGGAAAAAATATACACCTCACTGAATCAAAGGCAAAATCCAAGATAATAAAAACTTTAAAAAGCAAGCAGCAAATCTGACAACCACCTGCAGAAAGCCTGGGAGAACAATCGTAAATCATAAATGTTTCTCAAAACAAGACTATGGTTCATTTAATTGCATGCAGAACATAAATAAACCAAATGCTTTATCCATGTTTATACATCAGACAAACCTAGTCCAAAGGCTAAAGAATCTGATAACTGTATTTCTTCTCAAAAGAAATCAGGACTCGGATACCTCAGATCAAGGTATACACAGCTAGCATGCTGCTAGCAATGTAGGTAGCATAGCAATTTCTGTAATTAACTGACATGGCAGTAAGCTCTTGTGCAAACTGCAGATTCACCCCAGCCCAGCATTAGACACTGATAGTGAACTGTTTTCATAGTTGCATGAGTGTAGGTTCTTAGTGGGGACTGCAAAACAATTAACAGGTGTAACAGGTGGGACATCTCATCACAGCTTTTGCAAAGAAGATTCTTCCCGAAGTTGCCTGCCTGACTGAAGTGCTGCATCTGAGTACAGATGTCACTTCCAACTTCCGTACAAAGCTGGGAGAAACTATGACGCCACCTGACAATTCCTTGTATAAAAATTAAGGTTTAACACTTGGATTTAACACTTAGCCCTGCCAGATCTAAGAGTGATAAAATACACTCTTGCTGATGAACAAACAGTTGTAACTTCTGGTATGCAATATAATATAAATAGAACTGCAGCTGGTAATGAAAACAAGTGGCTCTAGCCACTAAGTACTAGACAATGGATATTAGCCCAATAAATCTTGTGATACTGCTTTGATACTTAGTGGCAAAACTTCAGTCTCACCAGCACCCAGGACCATCTGTAAGAGAATACTGGATCACTTAATGGATTCTGATCAATGAAATTACTGTCACAGTCAGCACTTGTCTAGACCAGTTAGTTCTGATTTCTCATTACACTTTCCAGGAATTAATATTTGCAGGATATCAAGATTACCACTGACAATTAAAGAGGCTAACAGATAAAATAGACCACATAGCTCCACCTCAGATATATCCTGGCGTCAACAGTCTCCCACATAAATCAACATTCAGTCTGGACTCACTGCAGATTTGCATACTTTTAAGTACCAATATGGCCAATAATAAAAACTTGGAAATATAAAAATAACTGACAACTGTATTTCTTCTCAGAAGAATATAAAAATAACTATTTCTCTGGAGGAAGTGCAGAAGGGAGATAACAATGCATCAGAGAGTGAAGGAGTAAGTGCACTAGATAAGTCAGATTATGAATAGAGAGGCCTATACAAATCGGATGAAGCACAGCTTGGGCCACAATCCACAGAATCATAGATCATAGAATCACAGAATAGTTTGGGTTGGAAGGGACCTTTAAAGGCCACCTAGTCCAACTCCCCTGCCATGAGCAGGGGACAACCTCACTAGATCAGGTTGCTCAGAGCCCCATCCAGCCTGACCTTGAATGTTTCCAGTTACTTTCTAGTAAACGTTTCTTGTAAGACACCAAGACAGAGACAGTGATGAGAAACTCCTATAGTGCCAAAATCTTACCAAGGAAGTAGCCATATTTTCTTATCTGAGAAATGTCCTTCTTCTACTGCAATCTTTACACCACCCAAACCTCTCAGCACCAGAAGCTACTTGCTCAATGCAAGGCAACAACTCCTAGTCACTGCGCCTGCTCACTTTATTTTTGCAGACAGAGATGTCAAATACTGTTTTCCTCAGTGTTGCCAGCACAAGTACTAATGTGCATACAGGTTAGCAGACAATCTGTACAGTTGGTAAGCAGACCAGCTGAATTACTCAACGACAGTATGTTCAACTATCAGAACGTAAGTTTGTTCAACTTAAGACAGAATAGGAAGAACAGAATGAAGAATAGAAGAGGTGCACATTTTGGGACCACTGCAGATAAAAACAAAAAAAGAGAGAGGAAAACATTTGAAATGCCATGCTTCAAGTTACTGTAACCAGAACATCATAAAATACTTAAGATTTGGGATGTAGACCATATCTGCTATGTCTGTTCCATGCCCAGTCAGCAATTACAGCTTAAACATTCCCAAGATCGATCATTAGTCTTACAACCCATAATGAAAGTGTTAAGAGAGACACTTTGAGAATGCAAAACAATCCTACGGTCTACTGTTCAAAACATGAGACTGGGGCTTAGAAGATGTGAGTTCTATTACTAACTATGGGACTGAATAGCATTGGACAAGTCACTGTATAGTCCTAAGAATTTCCATTTGTACAGTATTATCGTCTTATTTGTTTTCTTTGTGAAAAGATATTTTGAGAACTAGTGACGGAATGTATTCAATAGGAGTCAGAGAGTATCATCACATTGTTACAGCTGCATCTCAGCTGAAAACCTAGTAAACAACTTCATAAAAAAAAATTTTCCACAAAACATTTTTCTGTTAAGAAAAACCAAAGAATCTCACCAGCAAAAGATTTAAGCTTACTATATCCTTCCAGATCATGGCATTAAGGGACTCTCAAAATATCTCAAGGGTTGCAAATACAGAAGGTACACAACAATGCAACATTTTATTTACTTTTTGAATGAGGATCCAAAATAACTCAGAAAACACGCACTCATGTTTTGCTTTACGGATACTGTACGCACTACAGGAAGACCTATCACGTAGTACAGTTTTATGTCTTCTTTTGGGTAAAAGATTGAGGTGTAGCAAACAGAAACAATACTCTCAGTTTAACCACTAAGCCTACTTCTACAACACTAGCTGAACTTTAACAACGTCATCCATCTTGGCCACAAGATTCAAATACTAACACTTTCACTTACCTATCATTAAAGGCAAGATAAAAAAATCTCAATGCTAAAATCATCCCTGTGTAGTGTTTAGACAGACAAGTTTGCACAGCTCTGCATTAAAATAAGTCTCTTACAGTGATATCAAGGTACTTACAAACTTCTTTCTTTTGATTGCACAAAAGAGAATAGATTCAAATCCAAATAGAGAAGAAAGATGTATTGCAGGTTCCCCCACAAAGATCCTCAAATGTAATCACTATTCTGTACTGTACACCTAATATACTAAAAGAGGACATAGTGCATATGACCATTTCCAGCATCTACTGCCAGCTTCAGAGGGAAAACAATTTTGAGGTGTCCCAATTTTGAAAGATCAGAATCGAACTGGATGCAAAAATCTGAGTAGGCTTGAAATTCTGTATTTGCAAAATGTTTAAGTATAAACATTTATATTTTATTTCAAAGAAGCACAACTAAGAAAGACTGATTTACCTTAAGCTTGTATGTGTCTCTTGCTTGGCTTATATTAGACAAATACTTGCCATGAACTCTACCGTGCAGAATCTGTCATTGTCACGCCTGCAAACCAAAGAGTAAAAATATGCTCAATTATTTTTATTTTTTTTTAATAGGCACACGGTCAAATCCTCTGCAGAAGTAAATGGATACAAGTCTCAAATTACACTCATTTATATCTGCAAAGAACTGGAGGCAATGCTCTATTTTAAGGAATGAATATTGATTCAAATCACTTTCAACAGCAAGTAATTTTCATTAACACTTCAAGAGATCTAATATTGGGTGTATAGAGCTGAAGCTTTAAAAAATACTTCGTACTATTTCTTTTCCTTTATAAAAGGCAAACACCAGCATTGCTGTGGGAACGTTAACTTAAGAAATGTCCTGACTTTTGTTCAAAAACTCAAATGAAACAAAATGTAACCATTTCACTGCAAAGCAGTTCTTCCTAAGCATCTACTCAAGCTCTCTGAAGGTTTCTCATTTGTCATCATTTGCAGCATCATTTGGATATACTTTGGTTTCTTTTTTGCAATATTTACCGCTCTCTTCAATATCTTTATATAGTATCTGAAGCATACAAACCACTGTAAATAATATAGAAAAAACAGAAAAAAAATCTGCATTAATTTACAACCTAATACCTACTGAAAACACATCAATGCATAAACACATGCAGCATCTTGAAGCATTATTTTTGTCTGAATACCATTCACAAATGTAATGTCACACTTAAGATGAACTTTTCTCTGTCTGAAGCAGCCTAACTTTCACTCTTAGTTATGAACATCTAAAGACGACGAATAGAACGTCTTTCCTACTGATATCAGCAGCCTTTTACTCCACGAACTACCCTCATGGCCCATTTTGTGACCCTGAAACACCCTCTCCAGGCTGCTCGCCTGTGGTGATTAACGCTCACTGACTCTTGTGCCAGCGCAGCTTTGCTTGCTCCTCTTTTCCCAAGGCCTCAGAAACCCTCCCTGCTGCATAAGGCTGGATTTGTCACTCGATCTTAGACTTTAGCTGGGTGGAGGGAGAAGGGGGTGGGAAGGATCGAGACTGTCAACGCACTTTGCCAAGAACTAGAGAGACTCAGTACTTGCTTGTAGTTTTATGCACGTATTTTCAGACATTCTTCACTTACACACTTCTCCATCAATTCTTTCCATTCACTTTTCCTGGAAGGCACAGTATGCCATCAGCTGGTTTCCACTGCTAGCAGGAGGAGACTCCAGAAACTTTATGACAAAAACAAGTGCTATAAATACAATTTTGCCTGCATGTGGACTCAAAATAGACATAAAATCCTCTTACATATCTTGTTGGGTTCTCAGGGTTTCTATACCTCATATCTAGATTCTGGAGGTACCTTATACTTCCTGAATCTAAACCTCATATGTAACAGCCTATGTGGCACGTTATCTTCTCTCTGTCCTCACATCAGGAAAGTTCACCAATTTCTTCCCAAACAAACAGCAGGCTTCTCTGTACAGCAGCATCAAACACAGCGTGTATCAAATAGTGCATTCATAAAGAAATACATTATGACAACATTTAGTACCTCCCTGTCTAGAACCAAATGATATGTGCCACAGCAGGTAACACATGCAAACAATTCTTACTTCATTTTTTTGGGTTGTATTACTAGAGAAGACTGGATACAAGTTCTCCATAAAGATTAGATAGAAACGGGGCAGAAATACAAAGGAATAGATTAAGATATTCCAACTGTAGATCCAGTTTAAAATGATGCTCTTGCTGAAAGAGCAGAGCACAACTCTTTCCTCACCAGCTATCCATCCCCACCTCTGTATAACAAGCCTGAGAAAGGAAGCGATCCAGGTGTGATCTAGCCTACCAACAAGAGGAAAATAATAGGTTTAACCCAGACGTGCTCCCTGATTCAATTCACTGCACAACCACACAGATGCTCTTGGCAGCACAAAGGAAAGGGGAAATGCATGAAAGATGGAACAAGCTTCTTTCAGAGCAATACTGGCATATGCTCATTCAAATTACTCATGGAACTACATCATCAGATTTAGGTGCCAAATTTCACATAATTAATTCTCTACTGATTAATCCTTTTTAAAGGCCTCAAGTGATAAATAAGGCTTCCACTACTTCCATTAAGAAAACACTATACTTGTAAGAAGCATATGTATGTTCTTCATATAATCACCTTTACTGTCCCAACTCTTTGTCAGTGGACTGCCTCCAGTATTTAAAGACATGTCATTCCCTATCCTTGATTAAACTATAGGATGCAGCTTTTTAAAATCACAAGTAAACCTTTTTCAACTTTTGCTTATTCTTCCTGGAGTTTAATACCTGTAATTGCTTTTCAACAGCAGCTATAAGTTTAACTAACTTCAAATGAGCACTGGACTTAATTCCAAATTCCCATAATCTTCCCACAATCTTCCCACATGTCCGCCCTTAACCTAACTCTGTTATTCAACTGCATGATTATGACATTAAAAAAAAAGGAATTCTTTACAAAAAGAATAAAACCAATAAGGTAAGAAGAAAATAAAAAAATTACCCCTTCCTGTGAAATTTCAGGACCTTCAAAGGATGTCAGACAAAAGTTAATTTCTCACTTGTCTTCAACCTTGATGAACACTTTTCTGCAAACAGGATAACAATGCAGTCAATCCAGAATGGATCACTGGGTATCCTCCCTTAAACTCAAAGTATAAATGGCAAATACGATTTCCTGTCCTTATACATCTAAAGCATTATATTTTGCTACATGAACCACTTGGTAACTCCTGGAAATAGGCAGAGCACTAAGTTACCCTTTTTGCACTAGTGGGCAATAGGTGCAAGACAAATTTACTACATACGTAGCTCAAAGCACCTGCCTTCCAAGAAACACAACTGACAGCTTAGCTTAGCTCTGAACAATGTCATTTTCTCACATATTGCCTTTAGCAAAATTCTTACAAAATGGAAGATTTAAATCCCCTAGTGCCATTCTATAGCTTGGCTTTATCTTTCATCTACTCAATGCACTTGGTGAACATATATTTCTTCAGTGTTCTACCCATTTATCATGACATTTTTCACAGAATGGACAAACAGTATTTTTTAAACATGCAATAGCGTACTTCCCAGAGGCCTCTGAATCTGCCTAATCATATTCCTGCTACAAGACTATTAGCAAAAATTAAGTACGTTACCAGAAAACATTTCAAAGTAGAGGAATTGTAAAACCCCGATCACTGGCATCAAACAGCACCAAGATGTACTTTTAATTGGTATTGTAAACTCCAACAGTTTAGATTATGTTTTTGCCACTCTGCTCTGGCTAGTATAAATGAAAGGATGTCAACTGGGGAGTCAGAAAGTGGGAAGAAAGAAAGGCAGAGGGCTTTAAGAGGATGGGAGAATTGGGAAACATATCAGGGCACTTAAGACAACAAGCTTAACGTCCCAGAAGCTGCATATTCACAATGAATTCCATAGGTTTTCCAGATGAACATGGAACAACTACTGCAGTGTGTCCCTGTTAAACAAAGAACAATCAGAAAACAGCCACACAACAAAGTTGCTTGAGTTCAAGCAGTTCAAGAATGAGATGACCCTCTGTCACACATCAATCACAGTTCCCTGCCTGCAGACACAGTGCGATTCAGACATTGTCGGGCAGCTGAGATCCCCCAATTTGCCTCCAAAATTTGCTTCTTCCAAATTCGAGATACACATAGCTTTCTCAGGAGGAAATACACTGAAGACAGTGCAGTGGTAGGAAAGAAAAATAATTCAGACTGAGTTTATGGAACATGGTCCTCAAGAGTGATTTTAGCAAGATGCTGCCTTCTGTTTCACAAGTGAAACAATGTTTTCCTGGCTCAAATTGCAGAAACAAAAGGCCTGATGCCTATTTGCATAGATATTCAAAAGGCAGCAGCATTTTTCAGTGGACAGCATCCCCTAAAAGACAGAAAAAGTACCCTATAGCCTATTTCCCTCTTTCTCCCTGTCAAAAAATTTATTGCCAATGTTAACGGTGGATCCAGTTGCTGCCACTATTTTGAGCACCTTTCCGCTACTCAAAGAACATCGTAACAACAATTTACTACAGTGTAAGCAGCTAACAGACTTCCTGCACTATTTGTTCACCTGACCTACTGCTTCAGAAAAGCAATTGTGAAGAGTTGTCCCAATGTGTGCAGGGCCTTAATACAAAGTTTATGCAAATGCACAGCCAGGGAAGTCCTAGTTACAAGTTTGCAGATCTTCCTAACAAGGTATTTCCTGCAACTCCATCCCTTAGCATCAGCTCCTTATTCCAAACTAGGCTGGCCAGGGTCTAGCTCCTCATTAATCCCCCTTGCCCATAACAAGCAAAGATAGCACTCAGTTCTTCCAGGACAGGATCTAGCTTTCATTAATCTTCATGGCAGACGGTGACAACAGACCTTTTATGGAAAGATACAGGCCCTGGCTAATCACTCCCCAAAGCAGGAAGGGACATTAAAATCCTCATCCCAGAAGACAGCAGCTCTTTCGGAGGTTAAAACTGCATCTTTCTGATGCCACTGCCACCCACTACATACTCTCCCTGCAAGACAACTGCCTTCCCTCCTCCATTCCCGGTCCCTAGACTCCCCACTTGGATGAACTGCATTTTACAAAAAAAGAAAACATCCACAAACAGATCACCTTTCGCTTGGAACGCCAGTCCTCCCCAGAGACGCAGAGACAGACAGACAGACGGACGTAACAACAGAGACTGTAAGCCCTGGCTCTCACTTCTGCTCAGCAAATGCCGAATGCACACAAGGCCGGCCACACTGCCTAGTTAGCTAGCGTGCTGCTGCTGTACAAATATAGAAAGCAGAAAGTGGAACAACCGTTTCAGCAGAAGAGATTCTGCTCAGCTCTCCGAGAGGGAGGAGCAGGGAGCTGAACCAGCCGAACTGCTTTACCCATACATGGTCTCTGAAACAGACCATTGCTAAGACAAGTTCCTTTACACACGCACACCCTCATTCACTGTCACACTGTGCAGGGGAAGAAAAGAATTGAAGTGTACAAACTTAAAGGAGTTACTGTTTTGAAATGAGTTCCAAGTCCATTTTGCTTGAGCCCACCTAAATAATGCAGAAACGTCCAACACTTCATCCAACAGAATCTGGGCAGCAACTCAGACACAAGACGAAAATCGCCCTTCCAGGGAATCCCCACATTCACCAGCATTTCAAGAACTACTGAACTGGCCAGGTCTTCCTTGTTGCTTTTGGACGCATACATCCACGTACTAAGCTCTTGGTTTGACCTTCTGCCCTCCCAAATTGAATTATAGTAATCTTTTTAAACCCTTCTCCCTTTTTAAGTATTTTCCTAAACCAGCAAGCATGACCTTTTCCCATTGGTCGATACAAACTACTATGGTGACCTGCCATATCATGCCTGCTTTCCCAGCAGTCCTTTTCACCAGCGTTTAAACACAAACTAAATCTTTTTCTATGCATTCTTCCTAAAAACAGAAGAAATCCACTTCTATGCAGCATCCCCTCCTCTCCCTTCCCACCCCCCTTTTCATGTTCTGGCATGGAAAGAGAGCAAAATTAGTGTAACTGAAAACCTGAATCCCTAGGTATTAAAAGACCAAAAAAAAAAAAAAAAAAAAAGTGGCTTAGTCCCTGATTTTTTTTTTAGTACACAGGTATGACACTCTGCAAAGCATAATTTTTCATAAGAGAGATTTATTACCCTAGGTTGCTGCCTACTTCTTATACTTAGTTTTGTATCACCACATAGATGTGGGATGCACTATCTTACAGAAGTTACCAGAAAAGTTCTCTCATACAAATAAGTCAAAGTTGCAACTTTCGGCTGTATCAGGAGTGTAGTAACCAATTCAGAACTTGGAGAAGCACACTAGTCAGGTAGCTCTGTTAATGTGACTTGCAAGTAGATATAAAAGTGCTGGTATTTAAACGAACAATCTTGATATTTTTCAAATTTCTCATGACTGAGATAATGGTTTAGGCTCCCTGCAAATTCAGGAAGACATCAGCATACTCAGCATCAGCTGTATGCCTAAGCATATCCTGAATTATTTTCCTCACAAAAAAGGATCAAGAATACGTGTCCTAGTGCTGCTTCCCTGAAAGCAGTCATGAAATGCCTATTAAACTTAGTCTTGAATTAAATGAAAAATACTTTAAAACCCCCCAAAATTCTAAAGCAAATTCTGCATCAGAGAATCAGTGTCACAGCAGCTTCCACACTGTGAAATACAGACAGTACCACCTACAACTAGTCTGATAGCGATCAAATTCTGGCACTGATTGCACAATGCAAAATGTAATATGGGTGGCTTTACTCCATAAACATCAGAATACTGTCACTTATCTTTTCTTAAGTCACCAAGCATATGATTACAGATTTCTGAGCAGTCAAAACTTCTCTAAAGAAGTAAATATACAACTCTCTTTTTCCCCAAACTTTGCATATTGATCATTTTCAATGGTAATATCACTTCTAACGTTACTTGTGACTGTGGCAGGAATCTTTACTGTTTCGCTCAAATTGTGCTAGACATTGTACAATCATAACACAATGATAGGCAAGAAAAAAAAAAAAAACAAACAGAAGAAATACAATTCTTCACTAAGTTGACCTGTCATCAAGATGTATGTTTTTTAATTTAGAAGTTTAAACGGAAAACAGCAATTTTTGGAAGGCAAATAACAAGGATGCACAGGTGACTTGGCAAAAAGATTTTGAGATGGTGCTCTGCTTAGGAATCTCATACTATAAATGAGAGAAGAATTACTTTTACACTGTGTTGTGCCTACAGAAAATGCAAGAGCTAGATGTGACATTCAAAATATATTCTCTCTTTCTGAAAGACCAGTATTTTATTGCCTTCTGAAGAATCATTTATCAAAGCTCTATCTTGTAAGATTTTGCAGAGATACTAAGATGCCTGGTGTCCATCCTGCAAATCTCTACATATCGTAAATTAAGAAAAATGCTATCATTTTTGTATGTAGACTTGGACGTTGTGTGCTAAATACTTCATTCGAATCACAGACTTCATAAATAACCAACTCCTCTGCTTTGAAAAAAACAGACATGAATGTTCCCTTTCCAACAGATTCTGAAGGATTTGTGGATAGCGTACATATGTTGGAATATCTTTTGAACTGCATAGTTTGAGGCAAAAATAGCACAGAATATTTATGGATTCAGTGAAAACCTGAATTCTAAATGACAAGATGTTTGAAGAACAATAGTTTTACTTTGACACGTGAAATACTGAAATCTAGTGGATAAGAACTACATTATTTTTGTGAAAGGTGCAGTGTGAAACAGCCTGCAGATAGAAGTGAATGCTACCAGAAAGAACAATTTTGATGGAGGTGATAAAAAAGCCAAGGTCCTGAAAAACTCAAATTAATTTCAAGTAAAAACAATGTAAGACATCGCAGAACTTCAGCTGAGCCCTTATAAGAATTGGGAGAGAATTCAGTTCTGAGAGAACACACAGCATGCAACCATAAAAAAAAAAAAAAAAAAATTGTCTGCAAAGGAAAGCCTGCCAGATATCATACCAGCATGACACTGGATACTCAACAAATACTCATCCTCTTATCCACATGTTCATTCAAGATCTCCTTGAGGTATGCTGCTAAAAAGGACAAAGAACCCAAAGTGCCTGCTCTTTTGCATGAATTCCAGCAATATCTAAGCCAGTTATTCCAAGTTATATTTACAAGTAATTTAGCTAAACCAGTGTGAAAATCCCAGAGAGATACAATTTTAAGCACAGTTTATATAATCTTAGTCTACCTGGAACTTTACCACCGCAAGTCAAGCCATTAAATCAGTTATAAATCTGCTCTAAATGAGTACAGACTCATTACCAAAACTTGCAGTTTGTCAGCTTGCCACTAGTAGTCTGCCTCTAACAGAGCAGCCAGTAAACCAGCATATCTTTTCTAAAAACAAAACAAGAAAACAGATCATGATGTACTAAGAATACTGAAGATAGAAGGGTAATATGCATACATGGGACAGGGAACACAGCTTATGGACGATGATTCCACCTCTGGCATAAAGCTTTCACATGCATATACCTGTGCCACAAACTTCACTACCTAAACTGAAGTTCTTCGCTAAGAGTTGAAAACTACTGAAGACTTCTGTTCAGCTATCTGGTTGCTCACTGTTCATCCTGAATTCAGTTAGCAACAATGCCTTTTCTTCTAAAATGCACAGAGCTAAGATGGCTGGAAGTTTTACGCTACTCAAGATGTCAGAAAGAAGACTTCCTTTACCTGGGATGATGACAGTGCTGTACTATACTGCTGTCAAACAAATAAGTCTGCTCTGTCCATCACAGTTCAGACTTGTGAGCAAGCAAAGCGTTTGCAGACTAATTTGCACTGAAGCTTTAAAGCAGTTTACATTTTCTCCCTTGTTCTATCCAAATTTCCTGCTTTGACCTAACATATATTTTAGCTTTGCATGCTTGAATCTCACATCAGGTGCAAACGAGATGATGTTCAGTTGATGTTTGGGAAATCTCCTCTTGAAAACGTGAATGCTAAAGCTCTCTCTTTTCACTGTTATGCTCCAAACACAAAGTGTCTTGGCAGGACAATCTAAAATAGGTGTAGACAGCAACAGCAGAAAAGGTGGTATCTTGCATTTTTTTGTATAACACAAACATCTCAATGACAGGAGGAAGGACAATAAAACTACTGGTTACTTTTTCTCCAATTAAGATAATCTCTCTTGCCTCAAGAAATCTTGTAACAGGATCACAACTCAAGATACCGTGTTGTGATACTTCAAGAGAAATACCCATTAGAGGGCCTAGATAACTTTTCTCAATTTACAACTCCCATTCTAATAAACCCTGAAGTATTTTACTCTGCTTTGATTTATACTGTTTTTTTCCCCTGCCAAACAACTGATCAATGGATAAAAATGGTACTTTCTTGCCTGAAGGCAGTTACCAAGGCAGTGAATAACTCTGCACATAGTCTTGGGGAATGGTAAACTAAAGGACAAGAAGCAATACTGAACGTGCCTAGATTGAAATAAAACATTTAAGACATTCATGGCAAGACTGATAAATAAGAATGCAGAAATATAAATCTGAGTCTGATGGACTATTGCTGCTGTTTCAGTAGCAAAACTCACATTATGACTTGGAAAACTGGACTGCCTCATGGACATATCCCCAAACAACAGTCTCTATTTCAACAGCCAGGACAGTGGGTTCTTCTCAGATACCAGAGCTCGAGACTAATAATCAGGAAATCTCAAAAACAAGGAAAATTTGTATCGCTTCCCACCTAGCCTAAAAAAGCACTAAAAAAATTAGAGCAGGCCCTCTGAGCAGATTTGTGGCAGAAGACCCAGAAGGCAAACAGATGAAATTAAGAAACATAGTAACTGATAATCAATAACCACATTTCAGAAAAAGATGCAAGAAATAGTTAAGGAACAACCTGCTCATAAAAAAGTTTCTTACTAAATTCAGTTAGAGACTGGATTATAGGTAGTATTTTACTGAACTCAATGCGAGTCTAAATATTTAAAAACCACATAAACATCTATCTTCTATGAAATTCAACTAATTGAGCATAATATTGTTTGCAGTAATTTCAAAAGAAAAGTTACACAATATTATAAATACCTCACCATAATTTGTTTCATCTAATGATTCTTCAACTGATGTAAAGATTACTTGCAAGGGACCTTGAAAATTATGGATTTATTACTGATGAAATATATACAATTATTGCATATCTAGGATATAACCACCTTTCTTGCTTTTCCCTTTAGAGGAGTGGCGCCAAGCAGCATGTCTTCAGCATCCCTACTTATAGCAGACGAAATATAAATTAAAGACACCTTCCCCCCACCATGTAATGATAATCTTACAAGTGCATCTAGTTTTGAAGGACTAGCAAAAAGGTGGATACAGTAATAAGTACACAGTACTACAGTGGAGTTCTTTACCATATCTCCCATTGCAAAAGATGGGTAAGTTCTTCTGATTATTGTAAGCCATGTACTTTCAAAACAAAACTACCTAAGACATAAATCTTCGTGTTTTAGTGTTCATGATTTTATGACAGTCACTTTTCAATTGTCTACTTTTCCACAGATGCTGTACTCCTGCTTTCTTTCGCATGTAAACACAATTTCCTAAGCCTGCATCTATTATTTTGTTTCATGTACAAAAAAGAAGCAGATACATAAGAGCAAGCACGTAACTAAGGAGGTAGGATCTGGGGCTGATTTTTCTCTAATGTAACATTAGAAACTTTGACAGGGAAAGGAAAAACACATCCATCCAAGAGTGATCATTCAGAAAAGGTGAACACACTCCACAAAACAGCATATACTTTCGCAGAGTAAGTATCAGCAATAATTTTGAAAGTGAGCACAGACTGAAAGAGAAAAGTATGCACCTTTAAAAAAAAAAAAATCCTTTACATCCTTGTATTTTAAAATCCCTACTTATGGATTTTACTGGTATATACATCTGCACCCATGTCCGTGAGCAGATACAAGAATTGTGCTCCTGCCCTGGGGACTCGTCATCAGCAGGAACGCAACTGAACATATTAAGTTGCAGGATGCAAGCTGCACCCACCTTAACATTTCCTATCTCAGTGTAAAGACGTAAGTAGTATTTTTAAACATCTACCACAGCAGCAGTATTTCCAACAAAGCTGCCTCTCAAAGACTTGGGTCCAGACACAACTCTAGGAAGTACAGTATCTCACATTACGCAGAGCTCCCAAGAACATAGCTGAGGGGAACAAAAAAAAATGTGATGGGTTTATTATGGATACGCAATGCCAAGTCAGTGCAGTAAAATCTATCTGATGAACTAATCTACAGAAAAGCAATAGAGAAGACAGCAAAAGGCACCACAAGATAATTTAGCAATTATTGTGATCACTAGTACAAAGAGTAAGACTGGAAGGACAGACAGACAGACACAAAAAATAAAATAAAATAAAAAAATAAATTCAAGACACTCAGAAAGTACAAGCTCTTGTAGACCAGAAGCAAGGTGTACTTCAAGATATAAATCCCCACCAAATATTTTTCTAAATCAAGGGAGCTCCCAGTGAAACACACCTGATGACCACACTCAAGCAATACATACAAGAAAGCTGCAACATTTGAAAAATGCTCCCTGACAACTTCTGGCAGAAGAGAATGCCTGTGCCTTAAAGGTGAAAACGTCTGGGCCACGATTCCTCAGAAATTTAAAGGAGTGAAGGTTCCACATTTTATTATAGTGCTGCCTCTCAACTTCCTACTCGTAAACAGTCCTATAAAAATCTCATGCTGTTATCAACCTTTATTGCTTCTTCATGTACTTATTACTCATTTTACGTTTAGTCTCTCCTGGTTTTTATATTTCCCTTCCTACTGCATTCCAGTAGTGTCCGTCACGCCCTCTCTCACTTGAGACTGCATATCCTCACACTGTGCTGAACTCCAATTCCCCTGAGTGTGCTTCTTGTATACCCGACTTGCCTCTACCCACTCGTACACCAGTACACGTTTCACTAGTCCAAAAGACAGACCCCTTCCGTGGTCCCGACGACATGTAACCGCGCCCCAGGCTCCTGGGATAAGCCCCCGGGCCGCTCCGCGGCGCTTCAGCCGCCCAGCCCGGCAGGCTGGCGGCAGCCATAGCCCGGGGGAGCCGCTCCCCCGCCCCAAGGGCCGCCCCGGGCCCGACGCAGCCCCCCCACACCCCAATGGCGACGCCACCTCGGGCTGCGCTCGCACCTGCAGCGCCCCCCGCTGCCGCCCCGCGGCCCAGTGGCGCCCGAGGCGCTGTCAGCGCTCGGATCAGATACGACAACCGGCGGCCTCCGGTTCCGGGCCCTGGAGGGGGCTCCCGGCGGGGCGGCCACCGTCCCCGGAGTAGCGCGCACAGGGCCGCGGCGCGGCGGCTCCCCCGCGGGCCCCAGCCCCTCCGCACGGCGGGGGGAGAGGCGGGCGGGCGGGAGCGAGGCGCCCGCTGCAGAGGCTACCGCCGCGGCCCGGCACGAGTGGCCTCACGGCGGGAGCCCAGGGGAACGGGGGGGAGAAGGAGAAGAGCCGTTACCTGCGTGAGGCGGATCACGCTCTCCACGGGCTCAGCTCGGCTCCGCTCCGCGCCGTCCCTGCCCTGCCCGGCCCGAGCTCCTCCTGGCGGCCACCGCCCTCACCTGCCCCCGGGGATCCACCCGCGCCCCGCTCGCCTCCCTGCGCCGCCTCAGGCCGGCTCCGCAAGATGGCGGCGCTTCCGGGAGAGACCACGGCGGGCCCGAGGTGGAGGGGCCGGGGCCGCGCGCCCGCCCTCCCTGGCCAGCCGGGCCCTCCGCGCCCCGCCTGACACCGCCCCGCTCTAGCCGCCGCCGCCGCGGCGGGCCCACCCGGCGCCCCCCGCTGCCGCCACGAGCCTGCCGCAGGCTCCCCCGTCTCCTCACGCTCAGTGCGCTCGTCCGCGGCGCTCGTCCGCCCCTCGGCCGGCGCGGCCCGCCCCGGCCCGGCCCGGCGCGGCGCTGCCCGCGATGGGGGTGGCGGAGGCGCTGGGCGCCGCGGCGGCGCGGCTGCTCTTCTACCCGACGCTGCTGTACACGGCGACGCGGGCGCAGCTGCCCGGGTCCCGCCGGCCCTGGTTCCACCGCATCGACGGCGCCGTGCTGCTGGGGGCGCTGCCGCTGCGGGGACGCAGCCGCAGGGTAAGGCGGGCGCGGCGCGGCGGGGCGGGGCGGGCCGGCCGGCGGTGCCTGACGGTGCCTGTGCCCGCAGCTGGTGGCAGAGGAGAACGTGCGCGCCGTGGTCACCCTCAACGAGGAGTACGAGACCCGCTTCCTCTGCTGCTCCGCCCAGGTGAGCCCGGGAGCTTGCCGGTGCCCCCCCAGGAAGGGTCTCTTGTCGCTCCGCCTGTCCCGGCGCAGGTGAGGCTTTAGCCGCCTCCTGCCGTGATCCTGGCAGCGACCGCCAAGTCCTCTGACAGCTAAGACGTGGCTTCTTCGTACTTCAGCCCACTTTTAAAACTACGCGGCAAACCAGTGAAACGTGAGGGTGCAAGTAAAGTGTTACAGCTACAGTGGCGGGGAAGGAAGGGGAGCATTGAATCTGCATCCATCACTATGCAAACACAAGAACACCTTTTGTTTCAGGACGAGATCCTAGCTCCCCTCCTTTCCTTTAGCTGAACCACATCTTTTCAGTTCCCTTTAACTTCTGCTTTCTGATAGCCAGCACTAAAGTTTTCATACATCTGATTTAAAGGATTGATATTCAAAGTCTGCTTACAACCCCACTGAATTTCCCAACTGTCTCAACAGGTTCTGGGTTTTCTTTCTGGAAAAAAAACCCACAAAGTTAACTGATCGAATCTGCTGTGTCCATTTCAGGAATGGGAAGCAATGGGAGTGGAGCAACTGCGTCTCAGCACCGTGGATCTAACTGGAGTCCCCACCTTGGAAAACCTCCAGAAAGGTGTTGAATTCATACTGAAACACCGAGCCTGCGGTAACAGTGTCTACGTGCACTGCAAGGCAGGACGCTCCCGCAGTGCCACCATGGTGGCAGCATATTTAATTCAAGTAAGAAGGATTCTATGCTAAATGGGGTTTATTTTCATACAGTCTGGGCGAATACAGCCAACCTTTACAGTTTGCTTTTGCTCAAGAAGCCTGAGCATGTACAGGTGCATTAATATTCCGTGATTTTACAAAGTTTGGACTGGAGACCCATTTTAAGAGAGGTAGATAGCTAGGCCCCAAACTTACATTCCTGTTTTGTAGGATGTGGCAAATGCAGGGTAAATGAACAAGTGAAACTTCATGTTTGCTGAACTGCAGTCTAAGCTTTCTTTGATAATCTAGTTTATCTTTGCACACCTTGTTCATCTCTGCTTATGATACTGTCAAGATAATGCTTCCTGGCAATGAGACAGTGGTGAGGCTGCAATATAGCTGCCACTGTAAGTAGTCCATTCATCTGCACAGTCTGCCTCTGCCAGCTCAGTTATTAGCACAGGCACTGGCAAAGATGGTCTGATCTTATGGGAAAGAGAAACTGTTGTTGCAACAAAGCTTTGAAACACATGGCCTGATAGTATCTGTTGCTGGTTCTGGCAGATCAGTCAGACTTCAGGAAGCTGCTCAGTTTTCTGGGCCATTAATATAGTAAGTTCTCAACAGGTTTTGCATGATTCTGCTGTTCTTAATTCTGTCTATGGAGGAACAGATTGAGATGGGAATAACAAGTCACTCCTGAAGGTAGGTTCACTGAGCAGATAAGCATCCATTTTTGTTGTTCAGATTTTCTCCTTGGTTAACTGAAATGGCAAGCCTTTCTAAGCTTTTCAATAAATACAATTCAGGATCGGGAGAAGAGACTTTGGTTTTCTGAGTTCTTCTACAGACCCAACTGGGTAAGCCAGCACTAAGAACAAAATCCCACCTGTGCATTCTTCTGGTGTTATTAAGTGCTCCCTGGAAAATTTTCCCTTAGTGCTGAAGGGAAAATTTTCTCACTAAGTGCTGAAGTGCAATGGGAGTACTAGTGAAGTTTTAAAAAAATAAAAAGAGCAAGCTGCACTTTTGCTCTGGTCTGGTGGGTCTAGAACAGGAAACTATTCACAATATGATGGACGCATGAGTGAGAGAAAACGGAGGTCCCAGGCAGTAACCATCCCTCTTTAACTGAGGGACTGATTTCATGAACTTGCATTGACATTCAGGCCCCTCTGAGAGGAAGATGAAGTAAACGGAAGGGGCAAAGCAGCATGTTTTCTAACAACTCTAATGTTGCCTGTAGCCTCCAGGAAGGCTCCATTAACTGGTGCAGGGATGGAATCAATTTTCACTTGCAGGGTTTCTGCCTTTTCAGCTACATCACTGGAGCCCTCAGGAAGCAATAGAGGCTATTGCCAAGATCCGTCCCCACATCCTCGTTCGGCACAAGCAAGTCCAGGTCCTGGAGACATTTCATAGGAACATGATCGCTGGGACAACTGCATAGTGTCACTAAGAACTATCAAAATCTCTATGTTGGCTGCTTTAAAAAACCCTCACATTTTAATGATCTAATGAAGGCTTAAGTGTACTTCTTAACCATCAATAAAGAAGTTTTTACATAAATTACAGTAAAGGGGAGGTTGGGCTGTTTCATTAAAGCTTTCTTTCCTTATGGCTAATACCTTCGTTTTCTTGGAGCCCCACAGTTCTTCTCTCCCACACACAGTATCAGTGCTGAGCTGAACTGCAATCCACAGGAAGTTCTATAATATTTGCAGCAAAGGAAAAGAAAAATCTGTCTCAGGAGAGACTTTATTCAGATTCTTACCCAAAGGGTTACAGTGCCAACAGAGAGGGGGAGGAGGAAGTGGTCTTAATTCCTTCTTCACCAACACTATGTTATGATTACAGGTGGGGATTCCCTGTACAGTAAAGAAAGTCAATGCTCATAAAAACGATCTCCCTCTTTATGCTAGGTGATGACGGAGCAGAAAGCAAGTTCCCAGTTTGTTACCACTCCTCTAGGAGAAGTGCTGAATAATGCAACCTACTAAAGGTCTTGGGGCCAGCTCTGGAATCTGTCTGCTGTAAATATTTCTGCCAGTCCCTCCTTCTGCAATAGGGACGCAGGAATGTTTAAATGGGGACATCCCTGGAGGACTCAGTGCGCATCTAACTGTGACTGACATGGCAGCAACACACAGTCTCCCAGGCAGTTAAAACTAGCAGTCCGGGCCAGGAGAACGTTGTCCATATGCCAGAGGATTTGTTATTGGCAGATTGCTTACAGGCTAAAAAAGCCATTTGCTGCAGTTTGGGCCTCAAACGCAAGCAGCTTACCATCAAGGGATCAAAGTAATAGCATTTAGTCCATCTGAAATTTAAGATGCAGCAGTTCAACTTTAATAGTGCTATGTAAAAGAATAGGCCCACAGCCAGAAAGCCTGTACTTCCTCTGCAGAGGTATAGAGGATGGGGTCTTTACTGGATGTTGTGAGTTCGTAGTAATTAGGACTGGTGCTGAGGGTGGCGGGTGCCTCTGAGCTGCACAGCAGAACACTGTTGCTGCCCTTTCTATCACGGCCTGTTTTTCCAGCTTAGGCCAGGACAAACTGCAGGTTAGTGAGCAGCACTTTGATGCCACTTGTGACTGTTACAACAGAGGTGGCTGGGTTAAGTTTAAAAGTATTTGCATCACCCTTTTTATAACGGTCGCGAAAGACATAGATGCTGCCATTGCAGCTGGCAATTTTCCAGAGGGATGGTACTGAGCTCCAGGCATCTGGCAGGCATAGCCGGGTGAAGCTATCCAGTAGGGGATTATAGCACAGCAGTGAATCCCCCTCGGCTACAATGAACACCACATCCTTGTGTACAGCAGCATGCATGCGCCCTGCAAAAGGCAGTACGTATGGCTTCACGTGGCATTTCTCTGTGTTGGTGTCATAGCACTGAATTAGCCGAGAGGGCTTGGTGAAGAAGTCCAAGTCATTTTCCTCCCCTCCCAGCAGGTAAATGACACCATTAAGGTTTACACCTGCAGCTCCAGAGACTGCCACTTCCAACTGGCTGGTCTCTGTCCAGACATTGTCTCGTACTCTGTAATATATGACGGCATTAGAGAGAGTGTCCTGTAGAGTTTTCCCCCCCAGTGAATATATTGCATCCTTGCTTGGCACGGAGACAAGGGTGTGTTGGAGCCGGTCACGGGGCAGAGGGGCACACCATTCCCAGTCTATAGTCGCATTGTTGCATTTCCACATGCGTCGTGGAATGGAGCCACCGACGACGTATAGGTCACTACCGTGCTTGCAGGCTGCGGTGATCTGGTGACACAGGCTGTTCTGGCCACTCACGCTTATGGAGTCATCATCAGCACAATGCAGAGAGACAGCGAGCGAATGTGTGCGTGACGACTCCTTTCCAATCAGGTAGATGTGAACATTTTCTCCAATCACCTGAGAGAAAGGAGGAGTGTGTCAGCAGAATTGGACCCATTTACACAAACATCAGTGATGCCTAAGACCAAATTTTTCAGCTTAGGACCCACCTGTGGGCCCAAGCCCTGCCACCCTACAGCATTCAGGATTCAAAGCCTCAAAGCCTTTTCAAGATACCAGTCATATCTGACATAGCAAAATAGCAACAGACTTCACTGGAACCCAAGTGTCTGCAGTTTAGGTAAGGGCTGGTTACATCACTGACAGAGTAGAGTTATTATAAGGGGAATGCCAAACGCAGATTTCCGAATGGTCTCTTTGGTAACTGAGCATCTGGTGAAGTAAGTTATTTGTGGCATTGCTCCAATCACTAGTGAAAGCCGCCTCAGGTTAAATTAAAAAAGCTGTCAGTGGGGTTGCTATTTATGACAATGAAAGTATTCCTCACGCAAGCACCATGAATTTCAATGGCATTTGTGTTTTGCAACTTTCAAGTCACACCTGTGAGCAGAATACCCTGTCTTGGGAAGTGCGAAACCAGCAAGTGCTACATCAACCCTGGAACAGAAGGTCTGTTTATACCTTCAGACTCGATCGCAGCGTCTCTGAAAAGCCCGCTCGCTCCTCCTTGTTGAAGTTGATCCAGGTTTCTATGGCAACTGTTGGATTCTGAGAACATGGAACGCCATCTGCAGTTTGGGGACAGAAAGGCATTTATGATATCCAGACAAAGGTGTATCTACTCAGGAACATCCTTTTCCTGCAGCTCCCTCCCCCCACTCCCACCACAAACCCTACTTTCTAGAGAGGAAAAAAAGATACAGAGGTTTATAGATTTTGGCAGGCAAGATCAGCACTGCCAGCCAGACATCTACATGAAATTAGTTTGCATAAATATCAGAAGACAGAGCTGCCAGACCTTAAGCACTTTGGATGAGTTTCAACAAAGGAACCTACGTCTGAGAGAAAGAGGGCAGGAAAGAGAACTTACATGCTTTGTGATGATGAAAAATATTCTCTTATTTGAGAATCTCGGCAGCTGTCTGTCTTTGTGGCTGGTCCTAGAAACCTATCTAGCAAAAGTCATCTGCAGACATTTTCCTTCTGTGGGCACTGTCAGACAGCTGACCCTCAAGACTGAACATGCGGTGTTGCTGCTATCCTCTTAACATTTGGAAATCCCCAATGAGCTACTATAGGTTGCCTTAGCAGCGTGACAGTAGAAAACACAACACACTGCAGATTTCAATTTGTTTCCAGATTCAATTTGTTTCAACAGATTTCAATTTGTTTCCAGACATAATTGGAAGTTTTGGTTATGCCACAAACTATTGCATCATCGTCATCAGTACATTACCTAAAAGATTTTAGGTATTTACTTCCAGTTTGAAAGCCAGCAATTATGCCTGTATTCATTGACAGGCTTCCCTATGAAGGCTCTCCAATTTTGTAGTCTGGTCTCATGACAAACCCTGAATTCAAAGATGCTGAAGGCATCAGACAAATTCCAACACTTTTCTCTGTACTGGAAGGGAGGAGAAAAAGCGTGGAACAAAAGCAGGTATTTCAACTCTGTTTATTAGTAAAAGGGATTTCCAAAAGCTATCCATCACATGTAACGGTTAAATGGAAAAACTTTGATTTTGAAATGGGTCCTAGAGTGCAACAAAAGGTAAGCTTAATAAATTACTATTTCATGAAATTAATTTTAATCTTTGCCACTAATAGCTTCCTCTATTTAATTATCCCTTAACTAAACAAAGATGCAGGAATTGCAAAAGAAAAAGATTTTCCCTACCAACAATAGGAGTATATTTCAGATTTTAATCCATGTTACGAGCTAAATTTCAGCATAAATATTGAGTAATGTGATTCTATATACGGAAATAGATGATGCATGGAAAAAAAAAGTTTTATTGAGCAATTATTTTAATTTAGGACCACAAACACTAAAGGCCATAGTCCTAAAACTATGGTTACTACATGGAATCCCCAGGAAGTTAAGGGTGATTGACCTCTATAGCTTTATTTCCTGATTTTAGGAATTTATTTTTTTAATGAACTCACAACTTAGTTTAAAAATTTTAGCTAGATAGTTATCAAAATTACTCTAATTCTATCATAGCTTTTTTGAGCTATCAGTACATATTCTCAATAGGTTTCTGACTGCGAATTTCTTCAGATGCAATAGAGATAATACAGTGCAATATCTGTAAAGACATCTACATGAAATCTACATCATATGCATAGCATCAACTTTAAAGGCTACTTTAAGTCTTATGGACAGATTTGCCAGTATTCCAAAGAAGCCAGTCATGGTAGGTTTACTGTTGTAACAGCATAAAAAACACATGACACACGAAGTATAGTTATTTACTTATTTACAAAATTATTTAATAAAAGCAAGAAACGGGCAATCTCTCTGGTCCCAAGTCCAGCACATTTGAATGCATGAGCTGCTTCTACATTCTTGCTTTCTCTTGCAATGATACATAAATGCACAAAAATGGAGTTGTGACTGCAACATCATGGAGGGGTTTTCAAGTACTGGCTGTACCTACTAGGGCAGCAGAGAGTTTTTAAGGATTGGTGGCAGTTGGACTAAGTTGTTGATGTGTTGACACATCCTTCACAACACTGAGTCATTGCATCCATTACTGTGGAAGGCTATGACCTTTACAAGAAGGGAAATTACTGTATTACCTAAGATGTTACTATGCCTCTATTTCAGTCAGCTGAGTGCCCAGCCTAAATAATCCTAACAATTATATACAATTGTTAATAACACTAACGTAGTCTAAAAATATGGCTTGTGCTCAAGCCTTCTTACAATTGTTGAGTTGTTGCATTACTATGTTAAATGATTACATATGAAAGGAAAAAAAAAAAGGCTCTCATAAGATGTTCACTTCTGGTAAGGCTTCTTCGTTTGACTTTTAATGCAAACAAAAATACAACAAATTGTTGAAAGTTACTAAGTTATGTATAAAAAACCTGTAATACTTCTGACCTGTTGACTCAGGAACTGCTGGGAATTACCAGCATCCTCTATGTCCCTTTTCTATAGCTTAGATGCTTCACGTCCAGTAACAACAATTAGGTTTTTTTCTGATTAAGTTATCCAGAACGTTTTGCTTTGCTTAGTTTAGCTAAGCCTCTGAATAGACAGTGATTATGAAAGCTTGGATCCTTCCGCCTATTGTGTTCAATCCCTCTTTCTACATCCACATCCTGGCTAGTCTCAAGAACTCCTCACCTGTAAGGATGTCTGTCAGTAGGCGGAGAGGCAGGTGTAGGAACTCCTCTGTGTCTTGCAGTTGAGACAAATGTGACTTTGCACAGTGTTTGGCAGCGGTGTAGAGCTCCACATCACTGTGTTGATCTGCCAACCACATGACCTGCAGACAGTTCCTAACCTGCACCGTACGGGCCAGAAAACGGGAGCACTCTTCAAAAAGAGCAGTCAGCTGGTACATGTCTGCCACTTCATAGGTTTCCTGCAACTCTTCTGCCCTCAGCTTTACAGTCCCATGGTAAATATAGTCCACAAGCAGCTGAAAGACACTCTCGCTAACATCCTGTAGCTCAATCACCCGGTTGTGGGCCTCCTTTAGGTTGGAAGTGAACATAGAACGAAAAAAGCAACTCTGAGCTGAGAGGACCAAACGGTGCAGCTGGAATTCTTTGCCTTCCACTGATATCGTAACATCAGCAAAGAGCTCATCCTCCAAGCATAATTTCATAATACCCTGGGCCACGCGGCCCGAGTGGGAGCGGTCGGTGAAGGTGTAGTTCACAAAGTAGTTTTCTTCTGCAGAGGAGCCTCCAGTCTCTTCTGACGAGTCCATGGTGCTGCACAGATCAGACCTCCAGCAATCTGTAAAATCACAGTAATTATATGGCTTTCTCTCTCCACTAACAAGATTATGCAGTACTTCAGGGTACAGGGAAAAATCAAACATACTGGTAAGAGGCCAGCATATTTTAGACTGAATATAAATAGCGCAGCCAGAAACTTCTGCTTGAGCTTCAGAATCTCAAACAACAAATGAGAAGTTGGCATAATTAAAATTATAATATATACCAAACTTCCAGTACAGTGAGCATCACATCCCAGCAGAACTGGGAGACGTGCATATCTTTTCACCACTCATTTCACTGACACAAAGAAACGCAGCAACAGTTATTCAAGTGGAAAGTCCAGCAACCGCCCTAGGAAACTCACAAAGCCAAAAGAATGTGGCAGCGCCATAGCTAGGCTAGATGGAAAAAGGATTATGGTATCATACTAACAAAGAGCACAGACAGCAGTTCATATCATCAGGAGGAGTTAGTTACCATCCAAAACCAACATGATGATTCTGTGCAGTGGTATCAAGTAAGGCGAACTTGTTTTTACCAAAAAGATGCGTGAGAAGTCTGCCAGACATAACCACCAGTCCTTCAAGCAAACCAAAAGAGATAATAGACGGTTATACTCATTTTTTTTAATGCGCCAGACACCTGCAGCATGCAAAATAACCTGTTAGATGTTGTTAGCCACTGTTTCCTGCGTGGCAAGAACTCAATTTAAAAGATAACACCTCTTAGTAGGTATCAGAGCTTGTTTGCAGAGCTCCAAGCAGTTTGTGGGTTGAAAAAGCTTCTGAACCAGAGAAGGACTGCTGTAGAAAAGAGCTCTTTTTTAACATGGCTCTTGACTGCATTAGGAGCTAATAGATGCCCGCCTGCATTCACTTTAAACTTATTTTTACACCTCAACTATCAGTCATGGTGACTGATATCACAAATTTCTTCAGTTAATACTGAACGTGATTTCCAGTACAATGTTTCTCAAAGCTGGGATTTTTCTCCAGGAGATTCACAGTTACTCTTCCATGCTTTATTTTGTCAAACATGTATTTTCTTACGATAGCTCTGCTTGATACAGGAGGCCTCCTAAGTTCTTTGCACAAGTTCTGTTCACGGGAAGTAGTGACTACATCCCTAATTGGCTGGACAAGTCCGTCCCATCCCTGATGATGGCCTGCCTTAATTACACCCTTACTGTGATTTTACAATGGTTCTGGTCTGTCTGAAAAGTACCTATACATTAGTCTGTAAGAGACTGAGGAACTGCAATTAGCACAGAAGACATTGGTACTATTTTTCCAGCTTTCCCAAGTACAAGCCTATCCTGCAAACTGGCTCCCACTTCAGTTAAAGCTCTTGATTGTTCCAGTCAAGGTGCTCAGAAGCTGCAGCCCAGAATGCCGAAGCGACCACACAGAGCGCCAGGATATGGATGGATGAACTACTCTGCCCTCTGGGCACAGCAAGACCAGCTGCCCCCACCGCCCTGCACAATTTCCAGAGGACTGGTGCCAAGTCACAAAAGAAATGCCAACAGCAACTAAAGACTACCGTAAATCTCACATTCTTCTTTGGAAACACAAAGTTCCCCTTTGCATCCATGGCACCTCCACTATAAAGAAAAAGAGGTGCAGGAACAGTAAAGCGTCCCATAAAGCAGAATCTTACACTCCATGCATATTTTGCATTACCAAAGCAATGACCTGCCATATGCCAGGCTATAGGTGCGGACACGTAACCAACACCTGGCACACCTACTTCCTTGCTCACTCCTGACAGGGTCACGGATGCTGTGACAGATGCCATCCTTCTCTAGAGATACTCAAAACTCGCCTGGACGCAGTCCTGTGCAGCTTGCTCTAGGTGACCCTGCTCTGGCAGGGGGGTTGGACTAGATGGTCTCCAGAGGTCCCTTCCAACCCCCGCCGTTCTGTGGGTCTGTGACAGCGCCTGGGATCAGGGAACCCATGTACACAACTGACAGCGACTTCATGCTTCGGGGGCGGGGGGGGGGAGGAAAGCAAAGCTAATTCTCGGAAAAGTAAAGACCCCCATTAGGGCCACACTAACGCTGTGAAAACCGCCAGAGAGCCACCTCGCCCCCACAGAGCTGCTTCAGCCCGGGGGTCTCTCAGGGGCCCCCCGCCCTTCACGCCCGCACCCGACGGCGGACGCATCTCCACAGAGCTCGCTGCCTCCGCGTCCGGGCTGGCGGCGGGGCTGCTCCCACGCCCTCCCACCGCCCCGCCGGGCTCCCAGCCCGCCCCAGGGCATCGGGGCTCTCCCGGCACCCGCAGCACGGCCCCACGGCACCCACCTGCGGCGCCTCCCTTCATGCCGCCGCCCCGGAGCCTCCCGCCGTTGCCGCCCCGGGGTGCCCCAGCGGCTCCTCCGCGCCCCTCACCCTGCGCCAGGCGCTGCCAGGCACTCGCCGCTTCCGGCCACCGACCCGGAAGCGTCCCCGGGAAGCCCCTCGCGCGCTTCCGCCTCCCGGAGGAAGCGTGGCGACGGCGGCGCTTTCCGCTTCCGGTCCGTGCCCTTGCCCGTCCGTGTCCCGGCGGGGATGTTGGCGGCGGCGGCGCGGGGCCTGGCGCGGGCCGCGCTGCGAGGTGAGGGCGCCCGGGGCGAGGGGGCGCGGCGGCGCTGGCCGCCGCCTGTGCCGGGGAGGCGGTGGGGCTCGGCCAGCCCGGGCCGGGCGGTTGGCGGGGGGCGGCCGCGGTCGGTGAGACGTGTCCGTTTCTCTCCGCAGCTGGCGCAGGCCCGGCGGCGGCGGCGGCGCAGGCCCGGCTGGCGGGGAGCTCCGCCGCGGAGACTCGCCGTAAGTGAGCGGGGCCGGCGGCGGGAGCGGGGCGGGGGCCCCGGCGTGGTCTTGCGGTTGGGGCCGTTGGTTTGCGGGGGGAGCGCGGGGAACAGCGGAAGAGACCGAGGCGTGCGCTTGTGTCCCTGTCGGCTCCCGGCTCGGCCTTAGGGCATCCGGCTGCCCTTGGGCGGTTTCCGTGCGGTGTAACCTTTTTTAGCGAGTGTATCGGAAAACGGTCGGCGCCTGTCACGCATAAACCTGAATTTTGTGCAGAAAGGTGTCTCTTGATAACCGTGCTCGCTCTGCATGCCCCTCTGCATCCTTCCTCGTGGGCCTGCCTGCTTATTCTGTGCAAAGTTGTGCCTGGTAACAGCTTCATAGCCCCTCGTTGCCCTGGATCTCGAGGAGTATTTGTAATCATAACAAAAACAAACAAACAAACGCAACATGAGATCCTAGGATGTTTTATGAGAGGGTTGCTTAGATGCTGGCACATCACACAAAACCGGGATTATTTTGTCTAGAAAAACAGATTCCCTTCTAGACCCAGGCTGAATGTCATGAGCAGTAGCTAAGTTCAGACTGTTCTGTCATCTCTGCCTCTCTCTGTTTCATCTTGTTATTTGCTTCTCTGACATCTTGTTGGACTGTTCCTCCTGCTGTATTTATAATGCACAAAAAAAATTCTGTCTAGCACTGACACAAACTGCCTGCCTTATTGAAGTCTCTAGTTTCATGTTGTTCTGTGTACCACAACACGTGTGTTGCTATAGTCTAGTCTCAATTACAGCATCCTGTATATTCCACTATATATATGTGTGTGTGTGTGTTATGTTTAGCTTTGGATTTACCATAAATAAACTTTGTAGGTTATCTGAATCTGATGCTGCCTGGCTTCTGCCAGAGCTACTGAGAGACAGCTAGACTGGTTAAAGGGGTTTTTAAGTTATGGGATGGGAGTTACTACTCTTCTTTCTGTAGCTGTCTGTATTCCCTGCCATAATCTTGGGACCTTTATTTTTCTCTTTAGCTACTGTCAGACCAAAAAATGAGGTAGAACAGAAGCAGCTATGTGCTTTTGGGGAGTATATGGCTGAGATTCTGCCCAAGTACATCCAGCAAGTACAGGTACGTGCTGTTCAAGAAATTGTTCTCGTGGGGGGGACAGGACTCAGTGAACACACTACTTGTTAGATGTTTTCAGAGGTTGTTCTGGGGAAGAAAGATTGTCAGAACCACATGAAAGTTACTGCTATTATTAAGCCCCTTTATCTGATGTCATTATGTGTCTGCTGTACCATATACTCTCTTTGTTTAGGTATCCTGCTGGGTTCAGCGTAATGTTCAGTCCTGTTGGTGTTTGTACTCACACCCTTTCCCCTGTTTTCATCAGGTGACCTGTTTCAATGAGCTGGAACTTTTGATCCATCCAGATGGGATCATTCCAGTTCTGACCTTCCTTCGAGATCACACTAATGCCCAATTCAAGTCCTTGGCTGACTTGACTGCTATTGATGTCCCATCTCGGCAGTACCGCTTTGAGGTAAGAACGGCTCACAGGTGCAGGACTTGGAGGGTTTCACAGGTGCTGATGGCTGTGGGTGCTGTTGCAGCTCTGACCAGTTTTTTGCTTTCTGACGGTGAAAAGAAAATCCACTCTGAAATGCTGGGGTTTGTTTAATCTGTTGATCGTGGAAGCAGTAGCAGAACTGATGTTGCATGGGTTCCTAGTCTGGTTTTCCTTTTGTGCTCTGCTGAAAGTCTCTCTCTTTTCTTTTCTTTCTTTTTTTTTTTTTTGTTTGGTTTGGTTTTACCAAAGTGTCTAGAGACTTCTTTCTAGCCAGATGTGAATCGGTGCTCTTCCTTCTTCCACTTAGGCCTGTCAGCTGCTCTTGACACAACTGATTGTGTTTTTTCTTTAAATCCCATCAGTCTTGTTAGCAATTTTCCTCTTTTTAAAAAACAAAACAAACCAAAAAACTATTTGGTAGTTTTAAAAACATTCCCTGAAAAGTTGAGACCAAACAGGAGATGAGGCAGATTTTCAGAAAGCTCTCAGAAGATTTGGGGCACTGAACTTCCACTGACTTTCAGTGGATATTGGAGATTTAGTTCCCACAGATGCTTTTGAAAATCTCACCGTATAGCTTTTCAGCTGCAGAAAAATTGCAGCTGCAAATAGAAAAAGATAAGATACATCTTTGGGGAAACCACAGACTCAGCGTATTGTCTTCTCACCTACTATTAGAAAGCTTTATTCACAGCATTGTTGCAAAGACATTATTGTAGTTTAACCTAGGAAGATCTGTAAAAGGCAGCGGCAGAATATCCCTAGGGCTCATATGTTGTAGGAGGCTGAGTACAGTTTAGGCAGCCTTATGGACGAGGACACGTCTGTCTTCCCTTGTCTAATCTGGGCAGACTGTCTTTTGGACGAGAGAAGTGAATTGGTAGATTTTTAGTTCTCAGCAAGTAACAAGGATAATGAAAAGTAGCTGATTTATTTCCCCCCTCTGGTTTATCTTGTGGTATTAAATCACTTACCAACAGCTGCTCAGAAAGCAAGTAGTGGCAGGTTTGCCTTATCTATATTAGCTAATCAGATGTCTGTTGCTTTCAAATATAACTCCTTCTTGCTTTGCTAGTAACAGCTTTGACTTTTAGTAATGTAACTCATGATTAGGCAAAAATCCTGAGAGTTGTAGAGAGAGTTTCTTTAACTCAAAGGGCTCCAGTCTCTGAAGAAGTTGAAGATTTTTTAATTCAGGATTTTTCTTCTGAAAATCAGGGTAGTAGATTCATAGAAATAATAGAAATATAGACTTTAATGAATTCACCTTTTCCAGCCATCTTCACAGAGGCAGTATCAAACAAGGCTACACAATTTCTTACAAAGGTTTGGGGTTTTTTTTTTCAGTCTGCTTGTAGTAAGTATTCCCCCCTGCCCAGAGTTTCTAGTAATCCTCATAAGCAGTCTTTTTATTAGTACTTCATCACTGGAAGAGTTAGAAATTTTCCCTGGTATCCAACTTCTTTGCTGAAAACTAAGTGTTTTTCTTCTTAGCCTTCTCCCACTGGATACTGAGAGTAATTAACAGTTGTTTTCTTTGTGACAGACTATTGAAAGACTATTGTCAAGTGTCTCCATCCCTTTAGTATTCTCTTTTTTAAGATTTAGTATCCCTCTTTACTTCAGCTCTTCTTCATCAGTCATGTTTTCTAAATCTCACATCCTCTTTGTTACACTTCTAAGGATCAAAGTGGTAAGCGATTGGAACCTCAGTTGTAATAGTGTCTTTTAGTGCCCAGCTCTGAAGTGCTGAATGTGCTTCTGCTGTTAAAGAATATTTGAAATAGTCTTCGTCTGCCTTTGCTTAGGCAGTACTGTACTCCAAGGAGATCCATAAATGCCGTACAAGACCAATGCCTTCTTTTATTCTGCTTCAGATTGTGTACAATCTCCTGTCTCTGCGGTTCAACAGTCGGATCCGGGTGAAGACATACACTGATGAGCTGACACCTGTTGACTCAGCAGTGTCTGTGCACAAGGCAGCAAACTGGTATGAAAGAGAGGTGAGTGCCACTGTACTTGGGAGCAGAGTCTTTGTGGAGAGGGGCTGTGTTTTCCTGATTAAATTGATTCCTGGGGCCCTGAGGAAGAGAGAGACAAGTGTGTCCGTGGCTGCCTTTTCAGAATAGGAGGTAAAAGGGTGGGGTGTTTGATTTGCTTTTGAATGAGTTCCTGTATCAGTTTTGCTGGCACTGCACAAAGCCGGGCATGTAACTGAAATTTTATGGACATAATACATGAAGGGCTTTTTTTTTTCCCCTAATCTAATTCGACTTACTTGGCTCCCTTTCATTTAGGTATGGGACATGTACGGTGTTTTCTTTGCCAACCACCCTGATCTAAGGCGAATCCTCACAGACTATGGATTTGAGGGCCATCCTTTCCGGAAGGACTTTCCACTCTCTGGTTACGTGGAGGTAGGAGATACGCTCATATCTAAAGTTATCAAATCTCTCCAATACTCTTATCTCTTAATGGCTCAATGTCCAGATGGAGATTGGTGACAAGTGGTGTCCCTCAGGGGTCCATACTGGGACCAGTACTGTTTAATATCTTCATCAGTGACATAGATGGTGGGATCGAGTGCAGCCTCAGCAAGTTTGCAGACGACACCAAGCTGAGTGGTGCAGTTGATACACCTGAGGGACAGGATGCCATCCAGAGGGACCTGGACAAGCTCAAGAAGTGGGCCCGGGTGAACCTCATGAGGTTCAACAAGGCCAACTCCACGGTCCTGCACCTGAGTGGGGGCAACCCCCGGTATCAATACAGGCTGGGGGGATGAAGGGATTGAGAGCAGCCCTGCCGAGAAGGACTTGGGGGTACTGGTAGATGAAAAGCTGGACATGACCCGGCAATGTGCGCTCACAACCCAGAAGGCCAACTGTATCCTGGGCTGCATCAAAAGAAGCGTGGCCAGCAGGTCGAGGGAGGTGATTCTGCCCCTCTACTCTGCTCTGGTGAGACCCCACCTGGAGTCCTGCGTCCAGCTCTGGAGCCCTCAGCACAAGGAGGACATGTACCTGTTGGAGCGGGTCCAGAGGAGGGCCACAAAAATGATCAGAGGGCTGGAGCACCTCTCCTATGAAGACAGGCTGAGAGAGCTGGGCTTGTTCAGCCTGGAGAAGAGAAGGCTCCAGGGAGACCTTATTGCAGCCTTTCAGTACTTAAAGGGGGCTTATAAGAAGGATGGGGACAGACTTGTTAGCAGGGCCTGTTGCAATAGGGCAAGGGGTAATGGTTTTAAACTAAAGGAGAGGAGATTTAGACTAGGTATAATGAAGAAGTTTTTTACATGAGGGTGGTGAAACACTGGATCAGGTTGCCCAGAGAGGTGGTAGAAGCCCCATCCCTGGGAACATTCAAGGTCAGGTTGGACGGGGCTCTGAGCAACCTGATCTAGTTGCAGATGTCCCTGCTCATTGCAGGGGGGTTGGACTAGATGACCTTTAAAGGTCCCTTCCAACCCAAACTATTCTATGATCTGAGTTTTGGTACAGAGATGTGACTGCTTTACAATACCTTGTCTGAAGGGCACTAAGGATGTTTCACTTGTCTGTATTCCAGAGGAGTTGTATAGATCTCCTGCATGGAAATTTGAAGCCGTCACAAAGTATCATCTGTAATAAGGCAGTCTAAGGCCAGAGACATTGAGCAAATTTCATGTGCTGTATCCTGAAGAAATTTGTCAGGCAGAGAAAGTGCTTCTGCTTTTAGCACGTCTTCTGGAAGATTAAACTGTCCACTGGAGATTCCCAGAGGAATAAAGGGCTGAACTGATCTTAATGCAGTTGGAGCTCCACTTTGTTGAGTTTTTGTAGGCACAGATTATAAAACTCTAGTTGAACTGACTCTTGCCATTTATCAAATACTTACCTCTGTATATCAAACCACAAGTGAAATGAGTGTGTTTGGTATCTGTCTAGTTTCAAATGACTGCCTTGCAGAAGCAGTCCTATTTGGTGCAGTTCTAAGACTGAGCTGAGTTTCAGGAGAAAACAGGGAGGTTCTGCAGGCAACAGAGGGTTTTAAGAAAAATAGAAATCACAGCAGATCCTGTGAGTGAGGACCAGGCAGCATCTCCTGAGCTGTGGTTTGGAGATCTGGACTGGCACAGTGAGGATAAATTAAGCCAATCAGAAGTGTCTGGTACTCACCTGTGTTTCACCCTGGTTGTTTTTTTGCCCCGTGTTCTGAGTGTTCTACTAAGAAGCACAACTACAACCAACCAAACTGCTATATTATAAACATTCATGACAGTAGTACCCAGCTATGCCAGGTGGACGGGTCACCTTATTTCAGTGACTCAGGGGAAATTCCTTTGTCATATGACAAACTAAATGTGTTATTCCATGTGGACTTCATATGGACTGTACGCTGGGCACTCCTAATTCCGGGTGGTTAGTCAGGACACCTGAGGTACATGGCAGCAAAGAGGAGGGTTTTCCTGGAGAGTCCAGAGGTCTTGGTGGCATCTGGAGGGCTCTTGTTTAATAATGAGGAGAACTGAAGCTGTGGCAGAGGCCTGTGGCCTATCCATGGCATAAGAAATAGGATTGCCTGTACTGGAGGGTGGTCTGGGTCGTTACTGTGTACAGCTAATAGCAGAGCTGCTATGGGGACTGTATGAAAATGACTGGCCCATGTCCTTTGTGCTGTTCTAGGTGCGGTATGATGATGAAGTGAAACGGGTAGTGGCAGAGCCTGTGGAGCTATCTCAGGAATTTCGCAAGTTTGATCTCAACAGTCCTTGGGAGGCATTTCCTGCCTATCGTGCAGCTCCAGAACCCCTGAAAATAGAAGCAGGAGCCAAGAAAGAAGATGCAAAATAGCAGCAGAATGGAGCGGATGTACGGCACCATCCTTTCTGTTCTAACATAGTATTTATAATAATAAAAATCGATACGAGATTCTTGCCTGTTGTGGTCGCATGAATAATGTTGTTTTCAAACTAGATGAAAAGCACAGGGTGAGGGATGCTAATTTACAATCCTGATAATCCAACTGGTAGATGTTTATCTGCTGCATTGAGTTGTAAGACACTGGATTTGTCTTTTTGATTTGCAAATTGAATGGAGTCCAGGCGTCCCCTGTAGCTAAGATGCTTTATATACACTGCTTCTGCTAGGTGTCCCTGCAGGCATAAATCGTAAGCTGAGCACTCGCTAGGAGACTGTACTGAAGCAGCTGCGTAGCTTAAGCAATGGGATAGCAGTATCTCAGCTCCAAGATGGGTGTTAGGAAGACCGTAATAATATAGCGAACAGGCAAAGCTGTTCTAAATGGTTCTAATACAGTTATTATTAGGACAACACAAGATGTAGCTGGATCCAGACCAAAACAGTTGTGGAAATCACTGCATTGTTTCCTTGGGAATTAGGTCAGTGCCTGTTCTCCTGGCAGAAGGAATTGCAGGTAACCTCTCACGTGCCACTGCCTCATGCTGGCTTTTTTTTTTTTTCCACAATCAAGCAGTCTTTACTTTCTCCAGCTTCTTCAGATTGTGCTTTTTCCTGCGATCAAAAATATCTTCCTTCCCTTGACCATAGACAAGAGGCTATGCCTTTTTGTCACTATTCCAATCATTCTGAGCTGTATGATATAACAGCATTACCACTATCTTTGCTCTTGTGGAAAATCTCAGCTCTTTCCAAAAAAGCTGGAAAAATACTGTAGTTCCAGTCCACCCACCACCTGTTTGAGTGGGATTACATTACAGCAGTCATCAATTAATAATGTCCCTTGTCCATAGTCCAGAAAATGCGTAACACAGTTCTGCATCAGAAAGCTGCCTGACCTCATTAAGATCTGAAAACTATTGTATAAGAGATTTCATAAAATAATTCACAAGCTATTTGTACAGATTCCCTGAATCACTACTTAAGCTTTTAAATTGTAAGAGCACTAATTAAAAAAGGGGGTTTGGGGGAGATTAGAGTATGGGATGGAGGAAGGGATAGGACAATAATAAATTCAATTAAGAAAAAAAAGGGACAAGTACTCATCCTGACTAGAATTTGATCTGTTTGCAAGATTAAAGAGCTGAACTGTATGGTAAGAATCAGGTTTCATGTTTGTTTCCACCCCAGCCTTGTAAGCATGGGCTGCTTAAATTTTTTTTTTTTTTTTTTAATTTGTTTCAGGCTGCTACGGCCGGCTGTGTTTGGGATGTGACTCAGAACAGTGTTCTCTAGGTAAAATTAATAGCATTTGCTACTCATCTTAAAAGTTATAGCTCTTTATGGGAAAGAGGAAAGAGAAGGGAACACAAATCAGCAGAAGTTTGGGGTTCTATACAATTCTTTGCTCCACTTTGGATCTGCCATCAATTGAGCTGATTAAATGGGGAATGTACTTTTAGTCTTTCCTACAACATGTTCCACAGCTGGTTCTGTTTTGTGTTGCAGTGGCTCTTTTTGCATGTTGATGCCTATTGCACAAGACAGAAGAGTTCCTGGCACCACTTCTGTTACTGTGAAAATTCTTTATAAAGCATATTTCCCCCGCCACGTTCTCCCTCCTCCATCCCAGGTTGTTTGAGGCACCATGCCAAGACTCACGACCTACGTATTGTAAAAAAATACCTATTTCCCAATACAATAAGTCAGAAGACTGATGGTAGCAGGAACAGAAGGAAAACTGCCATTTAAACATAATGTTTGTGCAGAGGGAGAATTTGATTGACGTAACATCAAGAAACATTAGACACAATGCCCTGTCAAGTTAGACAAAATGCAAGGTTTGCTGAAGAATATGTGTACTGGAATCAAAGTAGCCAGCCCTGTGGGGACAGGCATTGGCTCCAGCAGGTCTTTAATATGTGGAATAGTTGCTAATGGACCCAAATCTCTTCTCATTAGAGAAGCCTGGGAGCTTATGAAGAGTGCAATTTAACCACCCAGACACATTATCTCAGGGCGCAAGAGGTTACACAGCCCCACAAAGTACTGCCAGTGTTGGCACACTACCTCCTCCACTGCTCCTGAGCCCCAGGGGCCATCCTTGCCTACGGAGCCTGCTCGCTCTGGGTTCCTTGTGCCTGGTGGGCATTTGTTTCATGCTGGGCAAGCCTGTGGTCAGCTTGGTCAAGCACACAGCTGTCTTCCAGATCATCTGTCCCTGCCTGATCCACACTGCCAGCCTCCATGAGGCTTGTTTGCCTGGGCTGGATTTCCCAACTGTAGGAGGATGTTGGATGAGATGTAAGTCAGATGTAGCTGACTTACAGACACACTATTCAGAAGAGAAATTTTCTGGTACTGCAGGGACAAATAGACCTTAGGTGATGACTCACAGTCACCATGTTGAGCTTCCCCAGCTGGGTAGGTTTTGCTGGTGTTTTCCAGAACTCTGGCATTTCTCCCTACAGAGTGGTGAGCAGGCTCTCCTCTCTGAGGATGCGGCTGTTGACGGTATCAGGGTATTCACCTGCAGGACGGCCACACCGTCTGTATAGGCCCTTGTGATTGACCTCCAGTCAAAATCCAGATGGGGATTTCAGCTGGGCCTTGCACTTCTGCAGAACAGAGATTATGGGACTACTGAGGGATAGGCTGGATGACAGCATGACACATATCACCCATCACACTGCATCCTCTTACATCTTCTCCAAGTTGTGTGAGGCCTGAGGGGGTCCTTTTAGGCAGTAGGAGCAGTGGGATGAGGCCCTCCCTGTCACCGTTACACAGCCCATTACTCCTTCAAGCAGCGGATGCAGCTCACAAACTGAAAGAAAAAGACAAGGAAAGCATGTGCATAAGGACCAGCAGCACCATACTTGGAAAATACCAGTATAACAGCAAAGGTCCTGTCTGGTTACAGACAGTGTTCCCCTCAAGGTTTTCTTCCTTCGCCTCCTGTAACTCAAACCTCACCTTCCCTGAGAGCCATGTATGTCCTTCTTCCTTCCTCTCTTTCCTTAGCCTTCCTCTTCTCCTCATCTTTCTGCCCTGAGCACCTGCCAGGCACGCCCAGGCTGGGAACTGTGGTCTCCCCAAGTTCTGGGCAAGATGTTCGAAGCAAGAGATTTCTCCAATTCTATAAGGAGAATTTCCATTTCGTGAAAATGCTGCCTGTCTCCCTGCAGTCCCATCTCAAAGAAACCTCCCTCCCAAAGAGGCCCTTCTGGTGCTGTATTAAGACGCCTTGTGCCTTCTGCCACTGCCCTGGACCACGTGTCTCTAAGCACAGCCTGTGTGGGTCCCTGTGGCAAGAGACCTGTCCCAGCACACAGATGTAATCTGCAATGGGACAAGGAAGAACCAGGAATCTACCGTGTTGAGAGGACAGGTAGCTTCAGCTGTACAAACACTGCCATGTATATGTTTATAAAAATCAAAGATCCAAACAAGGTAACAAAATAATAGGTCTGTACAAACAATGTAATGGTGGATGGAGGTGCTAAATAAGCCAACAGACAGACTCAAGAATTTAGGGCCTGCAGGAGTCTGTAATGTAAGAACCAGAGGAATTCTTCCCAGCAGATGCTGCCACTTGTGACCGTGGCAAACGGAGGTTAGGGTGGCTGCAACCTCACTACTCGTTTCCCTTAACAGTTTCTCACTCCATTGCCCCAGCCGCCCTGTGATGGGCAAAGCTTCAGTCACCTGGAACAAATTCTGCATCAGCATCCAACCAGCTCCCGCAGTTTTTGATCCTTCATATCCTGTTCCTCTTTCCCATCTTCTTGCTTCAGGAGGTCATGGTTGAAAGCATGAAACCAGTCAAGGTGCCCCTGCAGAAACCTGGCTTGATGTGACGTGTTGAAACCGCTCCTACAACAGACGGTATGACCAGGGGGAGTGCGGATGGGCAGGGTTGTGCACACTCAGCTGTGAATACCTGGCAAGGACAAAATCCCTCAGGAGGAGCAGGTGCACTGCCTAACATTGCAATTGCACGTGCGGGGACTATGTGCAGCTGTCAGAAACTCAGGCTTGTTTCTGTGCACCATATAACTACTGCTGCTTTACAAACAACTAAGGTATATGTTCATCACTCTGCAACTGCCTTTCTGTGCAGGATAGTGAGGCAATTCTACAAAATCCCCCCAGCTCAAGGCAGCATCTACCACCGATGCTTGTCCCCCTCCTGCCACTGTATCAGTCACCTAAGCACAGCCTCTGAGCCTCCTCTCTTCCCCCTCCCACCAACATGGGTACCCTCCTCCAGGCATTACAGCTGCAAGCTGTTCCTAGGAAATTTTCCTGTTGACAAAGTCATACATGGCCTTTGCAGATGTTGGCTAAAATCCTGGACTCCTCCCTGTGTCCATGCTGCATGCTAAAGGGAGACTATTTCATGGCCCATGAGATGCAGAGGGTTTTTGCACAGTGACTCCTAGACAAAGTCATGTGTACGCTGTGGATTGTAAGGGACTCTGGCACAAAACAGAAGGCACATCAATCTCACTGCACAGATGGGTCATCAGCGTCTGCCTCTTGAATAGCGTGTGATTTACACTTTAATAAAAGATATCTCATTCCAGAAGAAATGGGTGCAACTACAGCGTAAGCAGCAGAAAATAATGAAAACTGAGAGAAGCATAGTCTGACTTGAAGGTAGCCAAGGCTATGACAGAAATATAGGTCTTATTTTGATTCAAATTGAAGCTAAGAATGGCTCTGGATATGGAGAGCCCCTCCTCCCTTGACAAATCTGTGGGACTCTTCCATTTTGTGCTGCTTCATAACTGGTGTGAGTCCATGTACTGCCAGGTACAAGTACAGATCCTGGAAGTTTCAGAAGACTTGCTACTTTGCACACTGACAACTTACTAACTGGAACATCATCCCTATCCTCAGTAAACTATCTGGTGACAGCATTTACTACAAACCGACACCCTGTAACTTGCTGAGAAAGGTATGTGTTTCAGCTCCACCTCCTCTCTTTTCTAGGCAGACTTCTTTCCCCAAAGAACACCTTTAACCTGAGGGAGATGGTGTTATTACTTATTTATACATATTATTACTTATTTGTATAATCCTGGCATCCAAGAACCTGTTGGAGAACCCAGGACAATACTATGCCATACAGAGTAGAAATACAGAACATCTTGACTGGGGATTGGGCACGAATAAAAGTGCAAAGATGCGTACAGAACAGATATCTGCTGCGAAGGGAATCCAATGAAGTTTTGTCTATGTAATTCACAACATCTAAGGCAGACTGTGCTCATCGTAACCCAAAAGTCTTGTCACAGGAGAGGACGATGAGGTGCTAAAGCCTGGCTGGCTCTGATCCTTGCTGTTTGCTAGGTCAGTATATTGAGTTCTCCCTCCAGGAGGTTTGATACAGAATGGAACAAGTGACATTTCTTCTGCCTGCTTGTATATTTTGGCTGCTACTGCCCTTCCATGAATCTGCAGACTGCTGGCCTTGTCCGTTTGTGACATTTCAGGATTGTTTGCAGATTTTCAAACTCAGGAAAAAGGAAACCTGCAAAATGAAGCCAAGGAGCTGAGCAGAAGTGTCATGGAGATGTGACAGAGGTGCTGTGTGGAGGCGGAAGGGACCAGGATGTCCTCCCTTCTTCAGAGGCAATCATGTGTAGTGAAATTTCTTGCAACTAATAGCTTCCTATAATAAATTGTACTGGGAAATCAGTCTTTGGAAAAGAAGCTTAAACACTTCTGCCAAAAACTTCACAACAAAGTCTTCCAAGTTTCCAAAATATGATGGAAAATATCCTTTGGGGTGAGCAAGTTGAACTGCAAGCCCTTCCCAGGACTGCAACCAGAAACACGGAAAGATGGATCCGTTCCAACAGAGGCTGCTGGGACCAGAAGCAGCAAGGGAAGACGCCGCAGCAAACCGCTCTCGCTTCACTCGCGGCACTGTCCACGGAGGGGGTGGCAGCCGCTACCGGGCAGGGCTGCTATGGCCCCGGCGCAGCTCAACACCTGGCTGATCCTGTGCGTGCTTGCTGGGTCCCAGAGGCTGACAGGTAGGAAGTGCACCTGCTAGCGATGCGGCTTCTCCGCTCGGCCAACGTTCGTGCAATGCCAGTGGCACGACACTGCCTGCTTTTTCGGATATGGTCAAACGCTTCAGCTAGCTGTGCTGACACGGGCGAGAGAGCAGCAGCTGGGGTCCCAGCTGGGGCTGTTCACTGGGGGGGGAAACTTGTACTTACTTGCAGGATGAAGACCTGCTGCTATTTTTGGTGGCAGGGGGAGGGTTTCCCCGGGTTTCTGCTGAAAATGTCTGCTCCTGCAATAATATTTGTGGAATTTCTAGATGCTTTCTGGAAAACAAAAACCCAACTGTTGAATGCTAAAGTAAGCAAGGGATCATTTCCCATCTCCAAAGGATATTTATGGTTTTATTTCAATACATTATTTGTTATGCTTTGTTTAATTTTTGTTTTACTCTACTGAAAAATCTAACACTGCATATATTTATAAGACAGTTACTAATAACAGCAGTTTGGCAGCTATTCAACAAATTCACTGACTTTGCAGCCAATCAGATGCCTCTCAGTAGAGGGATCTGTGAACCTAGCGGATCAGTTAGCGGAGAGAAGACCAACAAAGAAATGATATAGTATCTTTACCTGAGCTAAAAGCCTTGCTGGCACATCCGTGGCGGAGAAGGAAAGAGCAGCTACAGCCCTGCTCACATTCCGAAGTCACAACTGGCTTGCATCAGGGAGCCTGCAGCTGTGCAGAGAAACAAACCTCCACAGCCTGGGGGGTGGCAGTGAGCTTCCTCAGGCGGCTCGTACATCTCCCTGAAAAGCTTTAATCAAGAATGGAAAGTTGGAAGCCGGGTTTGGTAGTAGTCATCACACACATACAGTATTAAATCATTTTTCTACTTTTTCTAAGCACCTGCTAACCTTAACTCTGGAGTACTCAACATAAATTCTCCCTCTTTTTTATATAAAAAAGCCTTCATCCATATAAAAATAATAATAATAAAAAACAATGTGTCAGAGCTTACTATTTTATACGAGCTTTTTCCGTTTCATGTTTCTTGACCTGAAGGGTGAGTCTGTAAGAAGCAGAAGAGGGTCTTGGCTACACGACTGTGCTGATCAACGCGGAGAAGGGAGGGGATGCAGCCTCCCTCTCACAGTCCTGGACCGAGGCTACTTGTGTCTCCTTTTTTCACAAGGGAAGAAATAACGAAGGCAAAATAAATGCACAAAGTTGAAGCACTAGAAGTATTAGTAAATGAAAATTGAAGAATTCTTAGGATTAATATGACTTTCATATTAATAAACTCCCATTCCTCTGGCCTTGTATCCATTTTTCCCAGTTTAAATGGTGTCAGGTGGCCCAGCAAGGAATTAGCTGGACATGAGAACAGCCGTAATGGATCTGACCAGGTTTCTTTTACCCTCACACTCTGCCCCTGCCAGTGGCAGACGCTCAGGGAAGGAATATAAAACCAGGATAAGCATCAGGTTATGTTTCTACCAGCAGGTCAAGGAGCCTCCCAGCACCCTCCTTCTGTTGGGCAGCATTACCTTCTCCGGCAAAAGCTGCCAAGCAACCAAAACCCATCAGTTCAAAACACACCCATACTCGGCGTGAGGGGCTTCCTTGCCGCCTGTCAAAGCAAGTGCCTTTGCTGCTGTATGCTTTCGCTCTGTTGGCAGGATTAAGGTCTGTCGTATCCAAAACTTACGCTTGCCTCCCTTAACCACTTCTGCTTCTCTGAAAAAGCTTGTTTTGCTCATCAAAATCCCGTGGTCAGCATCTGTCATGTTTGGCAAGCTATGAGTGGCAGTTTAGGCATTATTGACAACAAAATGACAAAAATAAACAGGAAAGGCCATGGTCTTGCGCTGTCAAACTCTGCCTGATGTCTTCCAGATGAACATCCTCACAGCAGGGACGGTGCTGGCGTCAACGCACCCCGTCGCGGCCCAGAGGATGCCAACGTCATGTTAGAGGTCTCCTGGGCGTTGGGGGCCCGTGGGCCAAGGCACTGTTAGTGACCACGCTCCCACCTCCCCGCACGTAAAAACTCAGATGTTCTGCTTGTTCTTATCCTGGTCAGATTTTGGGAGCACCTAGAAAACGCCTCGGTGATGCCCTAATTGCATTTGTGCTCCCTCCCCTCATGGGGTGCAGCTGAAGGGGGCTCTGACCCCCTCCACGGCACCTCACAGCTCTGGGGTGGGACAAGGGACTCCCCCCACCCAGGGCCGTGCTGGGGACCTGCTGCGGGCGGGACTACGGTGGGAGAGGCAGGGCGGGAGGCGAGCGCTGGACAGGTCCCACGGGAAACCGAGGCGTGGGGCTGGTCAGAAAAGGGGCGTGGGGCTGGTGGAGAAGGACATGGAGTGGGACTAGGCGGGCCGTGGGCAGCGAGTCAGGGAGCGGCTGCCTCTCAGTCCAGCCCGAGATTTGGCAGCATTGCAGATGGCTTTACAGCTCGGTTATAACTGGTGCGGGGTTTGTGCTGGGCTTCCCGTGCGCACGCTGCTCTTCTCTTCCAGATGCTCTGGGGAGGGCTGGATATTCAGGCCAACAGGACAATCCGGCTGCGGGATGAAGAGCTGGCCTCCCTGCGCCCAGCACGGCGGTTCATGCAGATTTTAGAGGAAGAAGTTCCCAAAACACCGACAGAGATCGAGCAGCACCTGAGCTATTATTCACTGACCGATACCCCTCTGCCTCTAACAGAGTTTGACCGACTCCTTTTCACCAGCGTTTACTGTGCCTATCAGGTTCGCTCCATGCAGGGTCTGGATAAAAATATCTGGATTAGTTTTTTCTCTCAGCTGGTTGATGAAATGTTTCGTGACCTGTGCAAGGGGCTCTGCCCTGCAAATACCACCCTCCTCCTGGCTTCCTGGCCCTGGAAGGAGAAGCCTTCACATTTGGCATCCCTGAAAAATTTCTATCGTTCTAACCTGGCCAGGACCAAGAGAGACACTTAAAAAAGGAAACTACGGTAGGGAAGGACACACCTGACTTCAGCTGCATCCTTGGTTATTTCGAAGGCTTTCCACGTTATTCAGGACTTTGGACAAATATGCCACACCTTTTTGTCACTCTGTCTGAGTTGCATTGGCAACCCTCTAAGGATTTATACACAAGCTTTTATTTTTAAATGAAATAGAACAAAACTATAAAAAGCATTTCACCCTTTCCTGGGGTTTTCCCTGTTTGCTTTTTAAGCGGGCTGTGCTGAAGGGGGCAGTGCTGTTTAGATGTGTTGTCTATCTTGACCCCTGATGATTACTAGGGAGATGTCCTGGCAGGTTTTTTCCAGGATGTTACACTGGTGTCCCAGCTGACTTCATTTCAGATAATTCAGTTCAGCCTCCTTATATTCCCCCTGTGGTTTCAGCCAAATACAGTATCTCTTCTCCTCTCCAGTAACCAGCTAAGCAGATGCTGTTGTGTTTCATGATATAGGTCACATATTTAATTTCAGCTTTCTGCTCGTGTGGCATCACATTTTATGTGTCCAGAGTAATTTCCCATCTCATGTGTTCATTTTTCTTTAAAAAGCAACCTGAAAATGTATGTATTCCATGAAGCTTTCTAGTATTTGAATATCATGTTTACACACCTACATTGCTTTGTGTCAGTTACCAGTTTGGAATACACTTCCTTAAATCTCATTTAAATTCCTAAGGATCATGACCTAGTTATTTCTTCAGCAGATTTTACTTCTTCTGTGAAGTTTTTTTGTACAGCTATGGCACTTTACAAGCCAAACATAATAAATACACAATCTCTATCCTCAAAATTAGAAATACAATTATTTTATAGAAAGAGATCTTTAACTTTTCTCTGTCTTACACATTGCAATGTGGAAATAAATAAATGTAATTATCTACTCAGGAGAATATTTTTTTTGTTTGTTTTGTTTCTAGTAGGTTTCCCGCTGCTATTATAGGTACATTAATGTTGAACAATCATTGCATGTGCTTACATGATGGGATCTGTAATTCCCTTTCTATCAATATACTCTTAATTTTCCATGCTGAACAAAGGAGGCATGTGTGATGTTCAAAGTGGGAACTGCCAGCTTTTGACCTAGTTAATTTTTTTCCAAGCCGTTGTTGCCCAACAGATGGAAAGGAGAAATGGTGAGGCAGGAATAAGAAGCCTGGAAGCAAGATGCCACAGAAAATGGTTTTCCAGGTCAGGTTAGGGCTATGACAGGAGAAGATAGATTTACAGAGTTCATAAAGCAGGTTGTTTGTTGCTTGGTTGGTTGGTTTGTGCCCCCCCCCCCCCCCCCAAGAGGTAGGAATTAAGATTAGGATTTTATTTTAAGTATAACTTCTAGTAAACTAGTGTCCCACCTAATGTTCTTCTATTCTTATGCTGTTTTTTTTACATACCTCCAATCTCTACCCTTCATCCTTTTCCCAAATATGCCCCCAGTCTTTAATGTCTAGGATATGTATGGAGTGATGGAGGCAGGGCGTGGCTGCAGACAAGTTCAGTTTGAGCAGATAACATCATCAAAAGGCTGAGCTGGGACGGCACTAGTGCATGGAAATATTGTCTTGCTGGAGGATATATGGTCTGAGCTATATAAATATATGGATAAAAATTGAGGGGGTTGGCTTGGTGGCTCAGATGCAAATATGCTGTTTTGAATCCAGGATTTTGTTAGGGTCAGTTTAAGAGTATTGTTATCTGTTGAGCAGATTATAAATTAAACTCAAGTGATGTCACAAAGTTTCATGCATGCTCAGGATGATGCGCTTTTGCAGTTTATGTATTTTGGGAGAAAAAACAGGGTTTAGCTCAACTGAAACAACACGAATCACACTACGATGAAGCCTCCTGCCTCCTGCTTTCCTACCACCCACCTCGGTGGACCCTGCCGCCCGTGCCGACTGCCCTGTAGGAACACACCAATGCCCTCCACAGCCACCCCAGTCCCTCTGCAGCAGCGCTGCGGCTCGGTGGGACACCGCGTATGAGAAACCACTGGAACAGAGATGCTGAAAATGGTACCTTTGATCTCGTTTGCACAAGGTTACCGATACAGCGTATGTCAGGTTAGTCATACCCTTGTATTCAAGGAGCTAATTTCTGGAGAATCTAATGCCCCTGCAGTCAACACTCCCATTGCATGGCGTGGTACTACTCACACTTACACATTGTGAGCCTGCTCCTGACCCAAATACTAAGACATTTAAAAATACATTTTTTATTCTTCTCAGTTACCTTGCTTCTGAGCTTTCAGAGGATGGTCCATTCATAGATTTGAGCCCTCATCCTTTACTACAAGGGCTAGAAGTCTACTTTTTTGTTAGTTTCTAAAAATGTATTATTTTCAATAAATGGAAGCTGAGATTCTCAAACACAGCTTCTTGACTTCAGCAACTTCAGATTAAGAAAAGCACCAAATAATGTGAAACTTGCAATAAAATCATAAGAGGTACCAACACTTCACACACATGAATGATAAAAAAGAGTATACACAGACAGACTGGCTCAGTAACACATACTGCAGCTCATACCATCACCATGCCTCTTTCTCTCCTGAACTGGTACCTCAGGCAGGGACAAGCACACAAGTCTCACAAATAACAAAAAATTCCAATCTGAGAAAATTTTACATCTTTTGTATTTTTATTACATTCATTTTCATTACATTTATTCCCTCCCCAGATACGCAAGGAAAGTCACCACATCCTTTGCTTTCTGGATGTTGGGGATCTGCAGTAACATTACTGCAGTGGTTCTCTGATCCTCAGCATCTCACTACACTGCCCCATCCCTGCCCCAAAACTACCTCATGCTTTATGCTTAAATCAAACACCAACACAGGACACACACATACAACCTGTAAAGACCTTTCTATGGATGAATGGCAGACACAGCGGTGGCCCTGCAGACAGGGCACAAGCGTGCAGCATAAGGAAAGCACTGGACACATGATAGCATGCTCAAAGTAGAGGATGATATCCGAAGAGGAGCTATACCCAAGTTCATGACACCTTGGCTTTTCCTATGCTCCTTTCACATTGCATTTAATTATTTGATGGTTGGGGTGAGCTGGCACCTGGAAGCTGCTTTGGCTGAGCCTCTGAATAGATCAGGAAGCCCGTGAAGGTGATGTACTTGCCATGGTTGCTGTAGGCACCATAGCCATCATGCTGATGGCTGTAGAGCCAGACAGTGTCCCCGTATTGCAGAGGCAGCATGATACTCTGGCTCTGCATCTCCCGCCTCTTGGAGTGGTTGTCATCATAGATCATGGCCTGCACCTCATTGTGGTTCTTCATAAGTTTCACTGACATAGTCTTAAAGGGCATTTTGCCAATGGTGAAGGAGAAATAGTATGCACCAGGTATACGGCATGAGAAGATGCCAGTGGAGGAATTGAAATCTTTTCCAATGTTCACAAACTCTGTGTCAAATGTGATTGGCTCATGCTGGGTTTGCTTGTCATCTGTCCCCAGGAGACTTTGTGAGCGGGCAACAGAAAATGCAGAGCGAGGGTCTTGTTCCCTGTTTGGTTGATCAGATAACATGTGCCGCTGTGAAGCTTCATTCTGCTCTCCGGGAAGTTGCTGAATAGTGTGATGGTGTGGCCCCAGCTCTTGAGAGCTAAGAGCGTTCTGGAAGAAGGCAGAAGTGTCTGGATAGATTAAGTAGCCATTGAAAGTTGTATAGGGGCCCACGTTGCTGTAAAGAGCATACTTGGGGTCGCCGTGCAAACGCAGCCAAACTGTGTCACCGTAGTCAAGCTGCAGCATGGCACTCTGGCTGGCTACCTTCCGCTCCTTGCGGTGATGTTCATCATACACAATCACTTGCACCTCATTCTTGTTTCTCATCAGCATGACAGACAAGTTTTTCTTCGGGTATTTCCCAACAGTGAAGGAGAAGTAGTAGGCTCCAGGGATCCGACAGCGAAACAATCCAGTCTTGGGATCAAAGTCATTGCCAATGTTCACATACACTTTGTCAAAGGTAATAACCATCTCAGAGCTCCCTTCCATGCTGCTGGTTCTGGCCACAGAGAAAGCAGAGCGAAATTCAGTACTGGTGTCTGCTGGGAAGCCATCTGTAGGCAGAAAAATCATGCAGCAAAGGAAGCCAAACAGGATCTGAACCTTCAGTGTCATCATTGTGTCTGAAAGGAAAAAGAAGCATATTTTAGCAGGAATCCCATTAATTTCCAGCTCATACTCCAGTTGAAACCCAGACCTGAATCTTGCTAAATAGACATGAAGGTCTATGTCCAAATATTGAGAAGATTCCAGTGCATTCTCTGATCAGTGTACGGGATCATACTTCAGTTCACATCCCAGCACCATTTTGATATTTTCCTAGCAAGAGCTGGACCTTTTTTCCCTGCACTCGTAGGAAGAAAAAGAATCTTCTCCTTTGAAAGCCTGGCTGTCCTACAGTTTATCTGCAAAACACTGTTGCTCACACTGCAGAGGGATCTCAGAGCTTGCTGGGGCTTTGCCAGAGCTCCGTTTTGTAGTGCTTTTATTCATAAGACCAAGGATGAAACAAAGCCCTACACAGACCCTGTATTATACAACTGAGATACAGCTGAAGGGCAGGGAGAAGAGGACATATGCTCTAGAGATTCCCATGCAGATGCCACTGCCTAGCACTGCACTAGCTGTTTCACAGGATGTGGAAGCTGGAAGCCAAGTATGTTGGTAGACCCCATTATTCAGACAGACTTCACCATGAATCAGTGAAGAATGTAAAGAAACTGGAAGAAGAGGGATTGTTTAGGGAAGGAAGGAAGACAATAGAGAAAATGAATGAAATGAGAAAAAGAAGGAAAACAAAAGATAACTAGAAGGCAAGTCTCCCAAAGTATAGAATCCCTGAGAGAGAACTGAAATACCAAAACCAGGGAAACAGCTCCCTGTCTGGATAATGGACCAGAGAGAAAAAACTTCTTTGACCCTTAAAAAAGAAGGATAAGTTAGGAGCTAATGGGATTTTCTGCTTCTAGTTTCTGTGATTTTTTTTTTTTTGGACTGAGGCCAAAAATCATCTATTAGTGCTTTCAGGCTAAAAACAAAACTGCCAGTCATTCCAGTGAGAAGCTTCTCTCTCTGTCACCTCTCTGTGCTTATTAAAATATCATTCAGGCTGGGAGGCAACTGCCTGGTTTGCAGTCTGCCCCATCTGTCACCCCAGAACTGGTGCTTTGCCAGCCCGCAAACAATGAATTCACAGACCAGCAGAACAGGAGCAAAACATGCTACTCATTGGGGGGAGGGGTGAAGACAAATCCTGAATTAAAAAGGATAAAGGCGTAAATATTTGAAACTGGGATGACCTAGTAATAGAAGTAAAGTAGATGGAATCCACATAGACTGTGAGGTGACAACGGGATCCTGTTTTGGCAAGATCCAACACCTAGAATCACTCACCAACAGGAGTTCAACTTGACCTACCGTCCCTGCTCTTTCACACTTGAGAATAAAACTGAAATTTGAAATGTAGCTCTAATAGATATGAACCCAAGAATGAATTATATTCTCACTTAATTACATGAAAGTAACACACTAGCAAAAAGAAATATCCATCCATGTCCTAATTTTACATTAGATCACTTCTCTCACAAACATGTCAGTATTTTCTTCCACGCCCCTGAATTCAGAATATTTTTCCTGACTCAGCCTCCTTCTCCTGAACACATCGATGGGACCCCATGGGCTGCACTGAAGGGTGTTGAGAGAGCTGACTGATGTCATATTGAGGCCACCATCTATCATCTTTGAAAGGTCATGGAGATCAAAGGAGATCCCTGGTGACTGGAGAAAGGCAAATATTGCACTCGTCTTCAGAAAGGACAAGTGAGACAACCTGAGGAACTACAGGCCAGTCAGTGAGTTAGCCCCTCACTTTGGTCCTTGGGAAAACCATGGAGTGTTCTCTTGGAACACATTTCTAGGCAAAGGACATGACATTTAGCATGTGTTGATCAATTGAGGGTAGATCACAGAATCACAGAATGGTAGGGGTTGGAAGGGACCTCTGGAGATCATCTAGTCCAACCCCCCTGCCAGAGCAGGGTCACCTAGAGCAGGCTGCACAGGACTGCATCCAGGCAGGTTTTGAATATCTCCAGAGAAGGAGACTCCACACCCTCCCTGGGCAGCCTGTTCCAGTGCTCTGTCACCCTCACAGTGAAGAAGTTTTTCCTCATGTTCAGGCGGAACTTCCTGTGTCCCAGTTTGTGCCTGTTGCCCCTTGTCCTGTCACTGGGCACCACTGAAAAGAGTCTGGCCCCATCCTCTTGACACCCGCCCTTGAGATATTGATAAGCATTGATGAGGTCCCCTCTCAGTCTTCTCTTCCTCAGGCTGAACAGCCCCAGCTCCCTCAGCCTTTCCCCATAGGAGAGATGCTCCAGTCCCCTCATCATCTTTGTAGCCCTCTGCTGGACTCTCTCCAGGAGTTCCTCATCTTTTTTGAACTGGGGAGCCCAGAACTGGACGCAGTCCTCCAGATGGGGCCTCACTAGGGCAGAGTAGAGGGGGAGGAAAACCTCCCTCGACCTGCTGGCCACACTCTTCTTAATGCACCCCAGGATGCCGTTGGCCTTCCTGGCTGCAAGGGCACATTGCTGGCTTATGGTGAACTTGTTGCCTACCAGGACTCCCAGGTCCTTCTCCGCAGAGCTGCTTTCCAGGAGGTCAACCCCCAACCTGTACCGGTGCATGGGGTTGTTCCTCCCCAGGTGCAGGACCCTGCGCTTGCCCGTGTTGAATCTCATGAGGTTCCTCTCCGCCCAACTCTCCAGCCTGTCCAGGTTTCGCTGAATGGCAGCACAGCCTTCTGGTGTATCAGCCACTCCTCCCAGTTTTGTATCATCAGCAAACTTGCTGAGGGTACACTGTCCCTTCATCGAGGTCATGGATGAATACATTGAACAAGACTGGGCCCAGTACTGATCCCTGGGGAACACCACTTGCTACAGGCCTCCAACTAGACTGTGCCACTGATCACAACCCTCTGAGCTCTGCCATTCAGCCAGTTCTCAATCCACCTCACCATCCACTCATCTAGCCCGCACTTCCTGAGCTTAGCTCATGTCTAAACAAACTGATTGCCTTCTTGTGAGAAGAGACCAGTGGATGTCACCTACCTTTTAGCAAGGCTTTTGTTACAGTCTCCCAGAGCATTCCTGTGTCCAAGTTGTGATGTTACAATCTAGATAAGTGGACTACTAGATGGGTGAAAAACTGTCCGGGTTGTCAGGCTCAAGGGCTAGTGTATAATATTTAATTTCAGATGTCCTCTTTAATATTTTTTGTCAATGACCTGGAGAAGGAGACAGAATGCCCACTCATGGAGGCTGCAGATGACACCAAAACAGGGGGTTTGTCAATACACTTGGAGGCACAGCTGCTATTCAGAGGGACCTAGACAGGCTGGAGGAATGGACTGAAAGGAAATTCAGCAAGGATGAATGCAAATTCCTGTACCTGGGATGGACTAACCCTGTGTGGCGACTAACTGGCTGGGGAGCAGTGCTGCTGAAAAGGATCTAGGAGTCCAGGAGAACAACAATTTATACCTGAATTAGCGCTATGCCCTGCAGGTGATGAAGACTAACAGCACACTGGGGTGCATCAACAGAATGTAGCCAGTAACCACAGGCAGTGATTATTCCCCTTTAGTTGACAACTGAGTGACTCCAGAAGAGGGCAGCCAAGACGGCTGGGGTCTGGAGCACTTGCCCTATGAGGAGAGGCTGAGGAAATTGGGCTTGTTTAGCCTGGAGAAGAGAAAGCTTTGGGGGGATCTAGTAGTAGCCTTCCAGTACCTATGAAGAGGTTACTGAGACGACAGAGCTATGTTCTTCACTGATGTGCATGGTGGGAGAATAAGAGACAATGGTCATAAATGGTCATAAAATCTAAAGGGGCAGGATCAGACCAGATATAAGCAGAATAATTTCATGCTGAGGGCAATTAAGAATGGAACAGTTTGCCCAGAGAGATTGTGAAATCTCCATCCTTGGAAGTTTTCAAGACCAGACTGGACTAAGCTGTGAGCAACCTGGTATGCACTCAGTGTTGGCCCTGCTTTCAGCAGGAGGTCGGACTAGAGACCTCTTAAGTCATCATTCCTGATTCTGTAACTGATTCCCATAGCTACTGCCTTCTCACAGTTGAAAATTCACTCACTACTAACCCTAGCCATGACACTTACATGGAACTAACCAGCTAACAGCAGGTATGACAGACAGACAGTCTTTCATCCAGCAAATTAATTTAAGAAAGCATTTTCAATGGAACTATTAAGCCATAGCTAATTGCTATGTATCTGCTTCCATGCTGTCTTTATTTTTCCTCACTTGGCCATTTAGTTTGTGAGCTCCTCAGGGCAAAGACTCTCTTCCCATGTCTGTACAGCATTTGGCCATTGCTACCATTTAAACAATACTAATAAGCCCTAACATCTCACCAAGAACTAAATCCCAAACCGTCACACTGTGAGCTCAGCCTCCGGTTCAGCAGTATTATTTTTGCAGAGTGCAGAGTGCTACATCTAGCATGGCAGGCTCATTTCAGCTTCCAGCTTAGATAACCAAGGCCTAAAGGCAAACTTACAAGGGCTATTAGATGTTTCTGATTCATACTCATCCATTGTTATTCCAGTGGTCACCATGGTGTGACCGCATGGAGAACCAGGATGACTGTGACATGGCTGCATGCTCCTGAGACAAGAAATGGCAGGAAAGGATTTGGCATTTGTGTTTTTAGCCACACTAACCAGTCTGGTTCTAAAGCGCTGCCTGTGCTCCAGAGGTTGCTTAGCGTATCCGGGAGTCAGGGAATATACTGCAAGCACGTCACTGCTGGCCAAAAAGCCACAAAAAGACAAAACAGTTTAATAAACTCTGTAGTGAATCTGACCTTATGTTCCTTCAAATGACCACTATCCTTGTTTCTGTCCCAAAGCTAATTTCTGTCTAATAAGGTCACTTTGAAAAAGGTTGGATTACTTGGTTACAGTTGCAAAGACTCTTTGATGCTGCAGTCCCTTATTTATCAGCTCTTCCCAATAACTTACTGGCAAGTCATTTAAATAAGGCAGTTAATTATGCTGTGTTTCCATTAGCAAGTTGTTTCCTTGACAGCTCCCACTCACCACTTTCAGGACTATTTAGGTTCTTTATCTATTTAAAATAATTTAGAAAGTATCTAATAACTGCCTCTCACATTAAACCAGTCTAAGAATAATTTGCCAATCATTAAGAAGATTCAGCTAGCTACAGGGCTGCCATAAACAGAGGCAACTCACAACTCTTGGACTCAAGTATTAGCATCGTAAGTCTGAAAGATAAAGCTTCCAAAATGCTCTGTTGCTCCCCCTGCAAATGCTTCTGGTGCCCAAGTCTTTTACTGGGATAGCTTTCTTCCAGCAGGGAAGAGATAGCGCCAGGGATGTGAGGCTGGCTGAGGACACTGTGGTATCAGCCTTAAGTTCATGCTATGGCATAAGTTTTGAAACTGCAGAGTGAGGTGAAATACCTAGGCCAGAGGCAGAAAGTGGGTCTTCAGCATGGGTCATACATGTGTCATACATAGCAGCTGTGTTATTATTCTTATTACATTTACGTATGAATCAGGGCCCTTTGTCCCCTACCTTACCATTCCTTATTATGGTAACACCACAGAAGTATGCAATGAAGCTAAGCAGACCCAAGGGATAAACAAGGTATGCCACTGCCTTAACACGCAGCAGTACCAACAGGGACAGCAGCCCACAGGGAAGAAGTCAAGAAACTAATTTAGGAATAGGAGGCACAAAACACATGATGGAGCTAAACAGTTCTCAAAGGCACTGACATTAAATTAATGACCTGAAAAGAAGGGGCTAAAATGGTAGTGACTCACATAGCAGAACAGGAAATCTTGCAAATCTTTTTTGAAAAGAGACAGAATTCACCATTTGCATGACCCAGGAAACGTTAATAGCTTTGTGCTTGCTGGAGGTGATTTTTCTGTCCTAGAACAGAATCAATCCACCAGTGGAAAGACAATTAGCTTTATTCTTCTACTGAATTCCATGGATTTAGAAAAGGACTTTCAATAATAGAAAGGTCACCCAATTTCTAGACTTGTAGGCCAGATCTTCCTGTAAAACTCACAAGGGTTTTCTTTTATTCCAAAATATTAATGAGCTAGATTCCCTGGTCCTACCTTAGGCAAGAGCCCTTTAATTTCAGTGGGAGTTTTATCCATAAGATCACTGAAGAATGAGATATGAAACAAAAGTGAAGCAGTGCAGTTGGATTAACTGTTAGTAAAAGTTCTTAAAATCCTGTAAACTGCAAGAGTGAAGCCCTGTTCTTCCTAGCTCTCACTCTAATATTTAAGGACAGCTGCAAATGTTTCAATTATTTGAATCAGTGGAAGCCTGTGTAATGAACAGCCTTCTTGGACTATGGTTCGCAAGAGGTTTTTTCCCCAGATACCACATACTGTCTGTTCCACTCATCAGATACAGACTAAGAGCATCAGATAATGATGCAAATGCATTACTTCTTCCAACATCAAGGAGAAATTAATTGTAGCAGATCCTCAAAAGCAAAATCTGTATAAAGAGTACGGTGTGACGAAATCAGGGATTCAGTTATGGCTTTGGCCTTCTCCTGCTTCTGATAAATGTGGTTTTTTGAACTCTCGAACAATCCTGAGAGGTAAAACATTGTCTGAAGCATTTGGGATGCTTTTTGGAAACTATAAGCCACACTTTGAATGACAGAACTGTATGGCATTAATATAGAAAGTACTCCATTTTAAATGTTTCCTTGAGTCAAGGGAGTCCTTTAACGTAATAAACCAGCTTCTGTGTACTCAAAGATCTGTGGAGAGCCAAAAATTCTTTTGAAGTGCCTCAACTCCAGCCATACTCAGGAAAAGGAAATAGAGAGATTGTATTTTGGCAGAAGCCTCTAATGTTAGCCTGCACTTCAGAATATTCATTAAACCTGCTGTATTTCAACTGAAGCCCTAACAACCCTGTTTAAGCTAAAATGATGATATATAAGGTGATGTATATTCACTGATCAAAATGGAAACACAATAGTTCTGAAATTAAGATTTTTCTTCCTATAACAGTATTCAAGGAAATTTGTTAAACACATTTGAAGTGCTGGGGTGACACACTGTGTCTTCTGTTTTGCCTACTATGTATATTTAAAAATATATTCATTTAGACAGACAAAGTGGTGTTTTAGTAGAGAAGATGGCTGAATAAACCCTAGGTGGGAGCAAGGAGTTATTCTAACAGACTAATGCTTTAAAATGTAATATAATTTTTTTTTACATCCTTTTCTAAATGAACAAATTACACAAATCCAACACTCCACCACATACACATTCCTCAAGCAAACAAGACTAAAGACTGTAAAGCAAAGAAACATACTCTAACACTGATCAGAAGTGGAAGAACAGAAAACATTGTTAGAATATTTGAGTTTAAACTGTGGTTCATAAAACGTGTTGAATACTATAAAGTTGTCCTGCACATGCAGTTAGACAAACTGCTGATAAACTGTCATTGAAATCACACCAGCAGTAAGTAGTGAAAAAACCTAGCCATTGCTGAGAATCAGTTCAGTGGTAAATGGTTTCTGTGAAAGCATAGGCCGGAGAAGACTGGAAACCACAGCCTGAGAAAGCCAGAAGTCTGTTGCTGTACAGTGTTTATTTGACACTGCTACCTTTAGACATAAAACACGGAGACCATTTCAACAGTAGAAATTTTTGTATGGATACAGTTACAGTAATGCCAAAGTTAAACCATCTCTTTTCCCACCCCCAAACCTAATTTCCTTTCTTACCCTGGTTTATGTGTGCATTTCTTTCTCCTGGTGTGCACAAGAGATGCTAAGCCTGTGGAACAAGGCTTTGTTGAAGCATCCCATCTCTCCAGGAGGAACCGTATTGCTGCACCAGAAGGCAGATCACACCGGCATAAAGGATTAACAGAGACAGTTTGGCCTGGAATACCAGGAGGTATTTTGGTAGGTAAAAGAAAGTAACTGACACTTTGGCAGCATATAGCGTAAACATCTCAGCTATGACAGAGAGAGAGGAAGGCCCCAAAAGGCAGACTGGCCAGTGCAAAAGCTAGGTCTAAAAGACAGAAAGGCACAGAGACCTCAGAGAATGGAGCAGAGGACAATTTCATTGTTCCAGGTGGCTGTGCTGGAAGCCAAGTAGCAGGAGGACTTTTTCACAGAAGTCCTGGGGTTTTTTGGCTTTGGCTGTGGAAGTAAAACCATATGAAGCACAGGGACGCTGCCAGACAGACTGCCCCAGCAACAGACCTACTGGGGTGACAGACACCTTATGAGGAAGAATGCTGAGCACAAGCAGCACAATTCAGGCTATTCCAAAGGCAAACGGGAAATTATTATTTAAAAATGAACAGAACTTAGTTACAGGGATGATTTTATTTTAAACTTCTCACCTGGCTTAAGATATTTAAGCTATGGTAGTCTGCAAAAAGAAGCTGGTAGCCTGCTGAACTGCACATTGCTGGACTCTGTAGAAGGGCTTTTAAATGATGATTACAGTCTTGAAGACATAGGATAGGGGACATGGGTAATAACAAGCAAATGTAGCGCAAGATTTCTTACTTTTACTATGCTATTATAAAGTCTGGAAAAAAGCCCCAACCAAACCCTGCAGGATTAAAGGTGCTAAAATGAAAGAGTCAGCAAATAAGACAGTTCCATTTCATCATCTGACCAGATGGAATCAACAGGCAAGATCCAGTTAGTACCACAGCAGGGCTAAAGGAGAATGTGAAGAGGCAGGTAATGGCTATACAGACCATGAGAGGCTCTCTTAAGAGGCAATGACAGAGAAAGTTCAGAAGTGTTTACAGAAGACGTTTCTGCGTTGGAGACAAAAACTAGGAATGTGAGGAAGATGCAGATGGGTTCAGCATCACAGACTACTCTTGTAATTTTTCTCTTTTAGTAAGAGTTTGGGCAGAAAAAAGATAAACATTTTTCCCAAGAACTAATGAAGCATGAGGACTTTAAAGGGTTGATAAAGAATGGAAAGGCTGTTTAGACAGTCCTACTGAACACAAGCTTGTTCTTAGGTTTTCCTGAAGTGGTGGTGTAGCTCACATTCTTAAGGACATTTTTTTTAAAAAAACATCTCTGCATTATAATCAGTAGGGTAAACCGAGCTGTGAGTGACAAAGTGGAAACTAGGTGGGCAGAATGACACTAGAATCTGTACTCTGGAATCATCTCAGATTCTAACCCCTTTACTCTTTCTGTTTTACTGTTACGTACCATGGCTCAGTTTTTCTACCCCATTTCCTTCCAGTGAAGGAAAGTTTAGCGCTTGGGATAATCCCCACCCATCCTGTTAACAAATGAAAGTCTAGCAACAGTTCAGAGGCATAAGTATAGGTAGTTATGGTTTGATTTTTTTAACCACACTTTCCTCTATGCATCTAAGCAGTAGTTTCCTTCAATGCAGCTGAATGACTATTTTCATCCCCCAGCCACACAGACCAGAAGAGGAGGTTCCTATACTGCTCTCAGAATTGATGCCCTATTTGTTAATTTTCTTTCAATCTTTAGTTGTAACAAATGCTTATAGACATTAAAGGAAATTTCATTAGGATGAGAGTAAGTGTTCCAGTTAAACACAGACTGTACTGGCTTTCCTTCCTGTTCCATACTGTCACTTTCAGTCACATGGCTGGCCGGCCAGCAGACCTGTCAGGTACAGCACCAGCAGTTGGGAAAAATCTTGCAGTGATCCTTTCGTGTTCTCCTCTCATCCCCCCATTAAGAATGAAAACAACTGTTAATAGTAGGTTTATTTGTCCAGAAACTAATTGGAACTTTTGGAACCTGCCACACAGGTTGTGGAAAAGGAAAGTCATTTTGACTGTATATACATTACAGGAATCACAACTTTTGCGTTATACATTCCTGTTGAAGACTGGTGTACATGAGATTGTGGAGGTATTATGTGGAACCTGTGGTGTACTCTCAAGGTTTGTTCATTGTCCTCTCTGTAATGGTTTTATGTCCTCAGTTTCCTTTCTGTGAGTCTGTGCTCCCGCACTTTGTATCAGCCCATATGTGATTTTAATTTAACAGCTATGTAAGGTCCTAATCAAAACAAAGGAACAAGTTTTAGATTTTTCTTGTCTGTTTTCTTCTCTAACTGCATAGCCACACCTTCTCTTTCTCTTTCTCACTTGACTGGGCACATAATTCTCATTTTTCCTGGAACTCTGTGCCTGCAGTAGTTGCTTCCCACCCATTCCCCCACTCACCGGAATGCTGCCCTCAAGTCATTGCTCTAAGACCTGCCACATCATCCACCTGGGTGAAAGCTAGAGGTAATATGCTGGTTCTTGCTGGTTGATCATCAAATCACAAGTTAGGATGAGCCTGTGGAGTCCAATAATCGTCCCCTAAGGGAATTAATGGATAGCTGAGTGCTAGCTGGGATTACATTCAACGACAACAAAAAGCATTTTTGTTTCCTAGTCATGTCTGAGCTCACTGATTGCTAAGAGTTGATTTAGCAATGCAACCAAAGATGTTCACCAGTTAGGTAACTCTGGTCTCCCTCTTGATTACCTGCAGTTAATAGAAAACTTTCAGAACGGATGAGATTTGGCTCCCTTTGCTTGATAGATCAACTTGTAACACTATGTTTCATCAATGGAAACATAATTGCTTTGGTCTTTTTATCCATCAAAGGCTGCACTATAACATACATTGAGAAAATGTCACATGCTATTGACTGGTATTTTCTGACAGAAGGCTTTGAAAATCCACCCGAAAAAAACTTTATCTGTACTGGAGCATTTGCCTACAGGAATGGTGCTTTCCTTGGGAGGTTTTTTTCTTGTCCTGACAGGTAAGGCAGGAAGGCATGCTGTCTTTTAACATCTGCCATCACACTCAGCCAAAAAATCACCTTCATTTCTTTTCATGCCCTGCTGTTTCATTACTGTGAAGACACTCAGAGAACACTGTGAATTGCACTGCAGTGCTGCTCTTCACTGCCAACATGCTGCAACATCTCAATTTGGAAATTCACTGAGCTCTAGTTTACTGAAGAAGGTGATCAAAGGCATTAAGATCTGTGTATCTTCCACCTCTGCTCCGGCATCTTCCTTTCTGCTCCTCCTCCTGCTGGGTCAGGACACAGACCTGGAGCTGGAGAACTGAGAAGAAACAACCATTATGCACTCAGTACCAAAGCAGAGGCCAGTATTATTCCAGAATGAAACCTCTGCTCTGCCAAACTCTGTTTGAGGAAAGGGAGGTGTCAGTCAAAGCCCATATACGCTAATAAGTCTTTTTTCTAGTCCTATTCTCTAATTGTCTGGCATGACAATCCTGTTGCTTTCATACCCAGTGAATTGGTAGACAGATCAAGAAACGATAATTTAAAGAATAATCATTGCATGTGACTATTCCCATTTTTGTCACCAGCCAGTCTTTTGAGATCCAGACTTCTCCTGGGTGGCACAGAAGTTCTTGATTAACAATTAAATTCTGCAATACACATAGTGCTCTTCAGTTTCAGTTGCTTTTCATGAATCAGGTTTATCAAATTCTAGGCCCAGTAGCATTCTTTCTTTTATGCCTACAGATACACAGCTAAAAGTAGCAAAGTAAGTTAGCAAAACTTGTCATTGCCATGTTTGTTAATACTGACCCTTCACAATCAGCAATGTGCAGTTCCCCATTTCCAGCAGTCGTTCCTGCCAAATCCCTTGCAATGAGAGCTCTCTGAGGAATGCCTACAGACAGCTGGAACCTGGGCCCTTTCAATTTTTTAGCCATTTTACTAACAACTCTTTCTCAGAAGGTTATAGCTGGTGCAAATGACACATCCCAAGGCTGTGAATTCATAGCTGATATCTTCAGGAAAACCCTAGTTTCTGCTTCCACTTTTTAAACTCTCAGTATATTTTGGTGGGTGGATCTAATCAGCTTGTCATCTTCTTCAACAGGGAGCTATGAAGTTCCTCCCTTAAACCCTGTACAAGTCAAGTTTTCACAGTTGTGCTTTTGAACTTGGATTTTTCTGTGACAATCTGACACCGAGGTGCTGCTGCCCGCAAGGCAGAGTCTACTGCCGTGGATGGAGGGACAGAGAGAAGCATATGCTGAACAATCATCTCCTCAATACACACATAGTTTTACAAAGTTTTCCCACATCTGCTTTCTGGCTTTATGTTGTTTCCAGTATTTAAAAAATGCCAGTCCCCTCATAATGGCAGTAGAAATGCTTGTGTGACTGTTTCTGTAAAACTCCCATCTGCACTGGGAAGCTGCTGGTAAAAGGCTTTGGCATTACCATCAAAAAGCGCTGCTGGACACTGCTGTTCACTCATCAGTTCCTCATTCACAGTGAGAAAAGCGCTCAGAGCCTGTCAAGTGTTCACAGATTCCAGGCTCGTCTGCGTGACCAGCCAGTTTCCTCCTAGGCAAAATTGCTTTTGACAGCTTGAAGCTGCCGCCTCTGATTTTTGCTTATAGGAAAAGAATTTTGCTAAAATACTGAAATAAAGACTGCGACAACCCACTGGCAGGTTTTACATAACTTTTAGACCCTAAATGGACATAATATAAAAGAAAAAAAGAAAAGAATTAACTTCAAGGGTATGGCTGCTCTGAACACCGTTATGCAGATGCTTTTTTTAAAGCAGGCTTGGATATCGTTACATTGCATTAAATATGCAGCTCATACTGACAGAAGTGCCATTTGCAATAGCCTACACAATTTCCTCACAACCACACTGAGAAATTTCAGCCATGCACCCTAAACCCAAATGTTCACATTCAGTTCATATTTCAAGCCAGTGCCCCCTCTGCTCAAATTCTTTCAGTCCCCTACCTTCCTTCTAGCTACTTCTGTCTAACACCTTTCCTTTTCAAGACAATTATCAACAGCTTCCAACAGGAGATTACCATCTGCAGAAACCCCTCCAGCATGTTCAGTAGTTTTCTGCCCAGCCTGTCTCAGGTTTCCTCCCAAGTTTCATAGAGAACAACCCCTCCACCTTGTTGCCTCCTCCTACTAGTAAAAAGGAGATTTTTTACATTAGCTATGCTTTGCTTTATCTCCTTCCAGAACCACCTTGTTCCAAAGCTGAACATCCTTTAGCATCGGGTCACAGTAAGCCTTTTTCTGCATACTCTTTCTGTCTGCCAAATAAAGACTGGGTTTCATATACTTGTACGAGAAATAAAGAAAACAAAGGGAAGGATGGGAGAAGGAGCGATGAAATAAACTCAGGCAAAGCAATACAAGCTAATGTGAAGCACTGGTCAGTCCTTGGGTGGAAGGGATGTGAATTTACTTTGAAATATCTGGGGATCAAGTGACCAGCTTTCTAAGCAAACCATTATTTTTCCCAAAGTGTTCAAGCAGCAAGAAAAGATGGGGGCAGGGGGAAAAGCAATCAGAGCTTATGTAGTGTCACGGTTTGTGCTCACATGTCCCAGAGTAAATCAAAATATGAGGATTTCCATCAATTTATGGATAATTCCAGTGTGAGAGTGTTTAAATGACACCAGATTATAACACTAATATGCTACAGTTCACTGAGCAACAGCTCCATGAAAACAGCCTTCTAAAAAGCACAGCCTAATTCTTCATTTTCTCCTTGTCTTGTTCATTCAACACAGATTCTTTCCAGCAGTTGCTTTGCTGCCTTTCGGTCCCAGAGAATACTTGTTTTCATAGAAAAAAATCCCTATTGCCTTGTTGGTCTAATAAACCACTTCCACTCCTCCCAGTATGCCTTTAACTTATCTAAGAGCTTTTCTTTTTGTCTGAGTGGAAAGGTCTAAAGCCTAGGGAGAGAGAAAAATCCTTCTCCCTTTAGAGGATTAAAAAATTCTTTCATTGGACTCAAAATGTGTTCTATTCAGGATCTTATGTGCAGCTCACCACTGCAGCATCCAAAAGAGATGATCATTGCTGTCTTATTTCTTTCTACCTGTCTCCTCACAGAGATCCAGCATTTTTTCACCATGCACAGGGGACCATCTGTTCCATTTATATTAAACAATATATGTTAAACCATGAATACTACAGGACCTAGATTTTCTTTCCCTGGAGAAATGCCTAAAAACATCAGTTGCAGAACTGTGCTTTATGTTATTCCTGTTCTGAATTCCATTGTTTTATTTCATTTTATCTCTGTGAAAGCATTTTTTTGGACTACGGTCTTTCATTCAAGGAGTAAAATACTAGAAGAGTTTGTATTTTCAGTTCAGATCATTTTGCTAACTGCTAATCCTCATTCATTTCTCTTCTTCCATATCATTGTTTTCAGCATTCATAGACTCAGTCAAGCATCTGCTCCAGGGAAATCAGAATGTCCCATTCCCTATGTCTTCTCCAAAAAGAGAGACCTCTTTTAACCATCTTCTAGTAAGCTCTTACTTTTCTTTCAGGTTCTTTTCAGAAAGAGCTGCACTGTGGTGTTTGTGCTGTGCTACCCTTGGATACCAGACAAACATCAGAACAGGGTCAGGAGACAGCTTTTATTTCATTTACATGAAATGAGCATGTTGCCTTCATAAAATGCTAGAAGAATGGTCTAGAAGAGAACTTAAGATGTCAAATAGTCCAAGGTATTTTCCCATGATAGGATCACTAGCCTAATTTCATTCTTCACAGATAAATGTCTAACTTGTTCTTAAAATGATGGAGTCTTCACAACCTCCCCAGACCAAATATTCAACAGTTTTTATTATCCTAGGTCCTAGAAAATTATTCCTGCAGTCTAAAATAATCTTTCTTTCTGCTACTTCTTGCTTTCTACTCCATGCACCATGAACCCAAAGAAAAGATCATTCCCTCCTCTATTTTGTATCTGAAGACTGTAATATTCCCCTGCCAGCTTTCTGGTCCTTGGGCTAAATAATTTCAGTTCTTTCAAATCATCTTGCAGGTCACGTTTTTCAGACCTCTGATGAGTCCTGCTGCCCTTCTCTGGACTCTCTCCGATTGAATTGCACCTGTCTCAAAGCGTAATAACCAAAACTTCGCACAGCCTCCAAGCTGAGGCTTTAGCAATGCTGAACAGAGCAGGAGGATTGCTTCACATATCTTGCAGGCTATATGTCTTTTATATATCCTAGCAAGATGTTTGCCTTCATTTGCAACAGCATGACATTGACTCATGTTCAGCTTGTGATCTATCATAACACTCAGATTCTTTTCTGCAGAGTTGCAACCTAGTCATTTGCTTCTCTCTTGGGCTTGATTATTCCTGCCTTATTGTAGTACCTTGCATTTATCCCTACCGAATTTCATCCAGTTCTTTCCCTAGCAGTTCTTCCAATTTGTTGGAATAATTTTTAATTCTAATCTTTTCCTCTGGCATACTTCAAGTCTCACAGTTTTATGTCCCTGGCAAATGTGATACACCCACTCTTTATATTACCATCCAGGTCATCTAAGAAAACACTGAACAAAAGCAGATCCAGGACACACCGACACAGCTATCATATCAGTTTTAAGCAGCTTGTGGCCTCTCTGAAGGACTGGCACAGGCTAAAAGCATTCAGATTACAAGCTCTGAATCTTCTGATATTATTTAAAGATCTTCCTATTCGGAAAATCATGTTTACCCAGTTTGTAACCTCCTTCACCTGCTATGCCCTGTGCCTCACCAAAGCATATATTTAAATTAATGTGCAGCCACCGTCAAGAATCTCAACTTCTACTAAAAAAAAAAAAAAATTAAATCTCTCACTCTTATGCCACAAATATCTTTTAATATGTAAAATGAACAAAAGCCAATTCTGTTAGAACTTGCTGGAATACTGAAACAATGAATGGGAAAGATGTTACCAGCTCTCTTCATAGACTTAGGGATATAATAGAAATGTCACAATTTATTACATTCACTGTAGTTACACCAGCAGCACACACTGGAAGGGATGCATCGAGGCAGCTAGTTGATTTCAATGGACTAAACATTTTCTTTGCATCTGCCCTTGACCAAAGGACTGCAGGTTCCTTTCCTCAGAGCTCAAACGCCAGCCGCGGCGGTCACAAACAGGCACATAACAGATAATAAGCCTTTGTATACATAGGAATAAAGATGATCTGGTATTCCTCCTGACAACAGTGGCTTGACTCTCTCATCTGGCTCTGGCTCTCATTCCAGTAACCACTCCCGTAGTCTCCCCAGATTCCTTAGCCCAATAGGGATGGTTTTCCTGGCACTGCGGCTGAGGCCCTGGCATGGCAGAAAACATGCATGGGATGAATTAACCAGCTGAGAGTGAAGAAGGAGAAATAGGACTTTATGGATTTGTACTATTTCCCAATGGGGCCCTATTAATCAATTATTAGCCTCTGGAGTAGCCACTTACTGCTTGCTCTGTGATCATCTCCTGATTCTGACTCTGTTACCTCTGCTGGAAACCTCAGACCTTTGATCAGATGCAGCAGGAATTCCTCTTTTGTTCTCTAACCTGTCTGGAGAAAGTATGCAACTAGAGAGAGGCTTTACAGGGACAAGAAAGCACTCAGAGGGAGACAAGGGATTGACAAGAGAGCCAGCAGCACAGCAGTTGTGTATTACTGGTTTATCTCATTTGAGCACCAGGCAAATTTCTTTTCCGGGGATAGGGGCAAAAGAAAAGGTAAAGGAAAGCTGAAAGGAAAAATGAAGTCCTGACTTTACTTCAGCTTCGATCTGCTGGGCAATAAGATCTATACTAAATTTCTGGGTGTCAATCAAGAAGTAAGAGCTGAAGCTTTGAATCTACTGGGTGAAAATTGGAGTCAGTCAGGCAGATTCTTTCAAATAACATATGATGAACTATTAAATTGCCAAGCCTTAATGTGTCTTCCAAGACAGTACAAAGATCCTCATCCCTACAGACTAGTCAGTAAGCCGTAATTCTAAGGCAAGTGGAACACCATTTTCCTTAACTGTGCAGCTTGGAGTAGAATGTACACTTCATACTTTGGGCATTTAAAAGGATGGGTGAATGGAAGAGTTCAGAAGTAAAACCCACCAAATCCTAACATCTGACCTCAGATGCTGGTAACAAAGCCCTAGACTTCAGAATTTTTAAGACTCTAGCATTTCTAAGCCCTATTTTTTGTTCTATTCTCATGCCTTAGAGTCGTGTAGAGATGAGTATCTCTTGGAGGGAGACATTTCTCAGCTGAGAATATTATATTCTCAGAGGTACTCTCCACCTTGGACATCTACTGTCACTATCAGATTAGTTTATTTCAATGCTCTCTGCCTATAACTAACCATAAGAATGCGGAAACTTTGGCAGAACGACAGTGATCGCTTCGAGGCTCACTGCCTGTTCACTTTCCACTAGCACTGGCCTCTTTTTCTTTTGGTCTTCATATTATTGGGTGCTATGCACAGAAGGTTCAAACTATCTTGGCTCTTCACACCTTAGACACACAGTATTTCTCTGTGTGCCTGTGTTCCTCTAGATTACTATTTGATACAAGAGTGAGTATTCCAAGAACTGGGGATCAACGATTGGCCTTGCTGCTGTTTGGAAATATGTCCATTATTAAAATGGAGAATATAAAAGCTATCATACACCTACATGACTACGGGTCACAGTATAGTTATCCTGTATTTCCTTAAGTATAGCTGCTGCCATTGCGGGTCCACCTAGCCTCCTGTATTTGGAAAACATGAATGGTTCTCAGTTTATCAATGAGCACTCTCTGGAGAGCATGGCACAATGGACAGATGATTACACTAGTAAAACATAAATAACAACAAATGGGATTCCAAGTTTTGCCACCAAATCTTCTGGTATTTCATTTCTGCACCTGTTTCTTCATCTACAAAACAGCAAATGTCTACCACACTGACAAATTATCAGATTTAAATCAATTCCATGTCAAAGCCATAGGTTCTCCATTATGGAGACCAAATGTACCTTGAAGGCGTTGCTTCTTCCAGACAGAAAATACAAAGCTCATTTGTAGAGCCTAGTCTACTAACCACTCAGTACTCGGAAATAGGGCTTTTTAGAAGGGAACAGAAGGAATGTAGAGGGTAATGCTGCCCTACTGGGAATCCTTATTCTTCCTTGACACACCTTTTACTGCTGTAAATTAACCCTTAAGGATAGCCAGACAAGCAAACAGCTGCATATGCCTAGACAGGATTGCAGCCTCATCGGCGAAGTATTTCAAAGTCTTGTTACACATCATGTCCCTGGAGAAGAGAAACTGCAGAAGGTTGCAATAGCATCAGAATGAATAATTGAAGCATGGCTCATTCAGTATGTGCATAAACTGAAGGGTCACAATGCCTCCTTCTAGTCAGCCGGCAGTGCAGAAACTCACTGAGTGTCTGATAGAAACAGCATCTGGAGATGTTGACCCACTTCCCTGGGAGCTTTTAGGGAGTAGGTTGAGGAGACGACTGTGGGATTGCCAAGTATATAGAGAAGGATTAAAGTAGATTATCTGACAGAAAATTCTACATTACAGAATCAGCCGCATATGCTACTGTTGGGAAAACCCTTGGGAGTCAATTCCCGCAGGAAACGAAAGTAGAGATCCATGCAAGATTAATGCTATTTCCCACCTGAGAAACTGCCCCTGTGGGAATTTTCCAGGATGCCCTTTCCCATGGCCGGCCCCTGGGAGGTTATCCAACCTCGGCTCCATGCTAAGTGGGGCAAAAATTTCATACCCTTTCCCACATAAATTCTACCCATTTGATACTGGAAATAAAAGGGGAGGCGGGTGGGGGGTGTAACCCGGGCATTTCCCGCTATTGTCCAGCCTCTCTCAGCGGGGACGGAGAGGGAGCGCAGCCCGCCCGGGCGGCCGTCCGCGCCGTGCCCGCCGCCCCCGAGGATCACGGTCTCGAACACCGCAGCGTGTCCCGAACGCCCGCCTTCGCAAGAACCACGGCCGCCGCCGTGAGAGCCCCGACGGCCCCTCTGCCGCCGCCCGGGCACCGCTCCGTACCGACGGCCTCCCCACAGGCGCCGCCGCGGTGCAGGCCCGCCCTCGGCCCCCCTCCCACAGCCCCTGTCCGGCCGGGGGATCCCAATCCCCATCCCCTGCCCTTCAGGTGCAGCCCGGCCCAGCCAGCAGCGGCTCCCCCGGCACGGTACCTGCTGCCGCCCCGCGGTGGCGGCTCCGCAGCGGCGGTTGGTGGCCGTTGGCGGCGGTTGGCGGCCGTTGGCGGCGCGGGGCTGTGCGCGGGGCCGCGGCGCTGCCTGCGCACTGACAGCTCGGGAGCCGCGGCGGCGGCGGGGGCCGGGGCTGGGGAGGGGGGCTCGGGCACCCGGGGCTCCGGCGCCGAATCAGTGACGGGAGGAGGGCCCGGGGGCGGGCGGGAGAGGGGAAGGGGAGGGGGTGGCAGGGCGAAGGGGCTTGGCGCCCCTGTCACAGCCGGCAAGCAGGTCGGCCTCCGGGAGGCGACGACGCCCGCGGGCGCTGCGGGCGGGGGAGGAGTGCGAGCGCCGACACGGGAAGGGGCGGCGGGGCGATGCGGAGGTGTGAGAAAGCCGGGCTGGGCTCCCCGCTGCCTTGCCGGGAGGAGAGGGCGCTGGAAAACGGCGCCGTGGGACTATGCACCAGCCATTCACCAGAGCGGCGTCTGCGGCGGGAGAGGGAGGCGGGGGGAGCGCCCTGCGCTGCTCCCCTCCCGGGGCAGGCCGCCGGCGGGGCCACCGGCCGGGGGACCGGGCGGTGAGGGGGGGGCGGCGGCAGCGCCGTGGGACCGGCCGGGCCGCGGTGGGGTGGCGGGGCGAGGGCGCGAGCGCAGCGCCCTCCAGTCCCTGGCGAAGCGACCCGCGGGCAGCGCTCCCGCCCCGGCGGTCCTCGGGCAGGTTGATGCGGGAGAGGTAATAGCGTTGGTTAGACTAAACGATGTAACTGGGGGAAACGACGTGCTTTTGGCTACCAACACCATGTTCATGTCCGACCTTCTGCTCTGGAGAACTGCGAGTCCAAAAGCTTGTCTATAGACCAGCTGTGTTATTTGGTCCAACAAAAGCTCGTATCTCTCTCTAGAAAGCTTGGCGTGCCTTAGATCATCACCTAACAACAGCAAGGCTACTACTTGTTCCTTTGAAGGTCGGCATTGATTTTTACTGACAGCAAAATAGCAGGTTTTTCACACTACTGTTCCATGTTGAAGAGCAAATTTGGGGTTTTGTAAAGCAGGTTTATTGTTAGCCCTGTGAAATCTAATGTTGACTTCCAGAAAGAAGCTGTAAAGCTCTGAATGTTTAAAAAAAAAGGTTCTAGCTCTCCAACACCAAAAGTCTTTCACTCTCCTATACCCACCTGCTATGGGAGAAATTTAGATGCCAGTGTACTCATCTCAGATGGGGCACCTAGTAATGCTTCTCCTAGGGGATGGGCCTGCCTTTGCTGCCCTGTGTTGGCATGCTCTGCTTCCCAACCTCCATCTCCACATGCCCCTCATCTTGAGCATAGCCCAGACAAATGCATTCCTTTTAATCATCTAGCAATGATAGCAGTGATGAGTAATTTATCAACAGTATGACAGAATTGCCCTTCTAAATATATATGTTGCCACTGGGGTCAAAGTGATCGAGTACTAAGATACTACAGTATTATAAACTAGGCATATATTTTGCATTGTCCTGCGTAATCTAGATGAGCTGTGCTCTGCTCTGCCTCCATCAGTTGTGCCTATGCCTCTGCCAGTTTTTCCTTCTCCCTGGGGCAATACTGCTACATGCCTTCTCTGCCCCAGCTGAGGGGACGCAGAGGGCTGAGAAGTGGACTGTGCTTCTACCCAGTAGCAGCCAGTGGATTTACTCCTTTTCCCTGGAAAAGTGTTGAAACAGAGCAGAGCTGCCTTATCTGTGTAGGAGGAAGGAGGCAGGAGAAGGTAGAGATTTTGTGAGGGGAAAGGAATACACTTACCAAAAATGGAGAAGGGAAGAAGGAAAAGTGCTAGACCTCCTAGTGCCATCTCATACTGTTGCCTTCACTGCAGGTGAAAGTCTTCCCCACAAGGATGTATCCCTTGAAGCCCCGTGGGAGTACTAGGATGCTTTTTTGGTGTTAGTATCATGACAATTCTCATGGCATGACTCATTAATAAATGGCAGCCTTAGAAGTGTAAGAACCAGTGCTACAAAACTCAGTTCAAGACTCCATGGAAGATGATGCTCATATTTATTTTAAATAAAACCTATTTCAGCCACTTGCACTCATTCACTCCTATTTCACTCACTCATTCACTCATACTCCCAAGCACCAAGAGGTGGTCTGCTCAGGAGTGTGTGAGAGAGAGAGAGAGAGAGAGACAAAGGACAAGGTACACTAGATATTGAGTCCTTGGTATGTCTTTTAGGTTTGTGTTGATCAGGCACAACACGCTATAATTTGGACAAACTCTTTATACCCTCTGGGAGTCAAGTAGTCATTATGACATGATTATGGCCTCAGTTTTGCATTTTTTATTCTCCCTAATTCTTAGGCAAGGCTGCTGCCCATCGTCTTTGTTTTCTCATTCGGGACATCTCTGTCGGTGCCTTCCTGTTGAGAGAACAGGAATGGCCCATGTGATATATTGAAACCTTGTTCCCATCCTCCTGTTATCAGACCCCAGGCTTTCTGCTGCTAAGTCATCTTTCATGTGGCCTTCTGGTCTTGATGTATGCATATTCCTTATTATCAGTTTTATTGCTGTTGATTGTACCCTTAGTAATCAACATGTGCCATATTTCTAATCCTTGATCTGTATTGTATCACTATAAAGATGAGAAATGTCAAACTAAGTAGTGATTCAAACAAGCCTAAGGATTAAAAAGAGTACCCCAAGAAAATGTAAAGACTCACTAATAGGTAAACCAACTTACAGCGGGACAGTATAAGGCTAAAAGAAATAAACCTATATGTGGTCCATTTTTGATGTGGTAACAGTTAACAGTGAGGTGCCTCAAAATTCTGTATTAGGCTGCTGCTGGTTTGTATATTTATTACTAACGTGGAAATGGAATGATCAGCTGTTAGCAGATGGCATCACTTGACTTGCAATGACACCTCAACAGCAAAGAAAAGATATCATCAATGACTATCATGGGTGAATAGCTAACAGGATTATTTGAGAGCGCACCTGCAAATCCTGTTCTTGGAAATGAAGGGATTTGGTGAGCTTTTGTTTGGTTTGTTTCTTTTCATGGTCTGGGTTTCTGTGATTCTGAATAGTCTACTTAAGAGAGATACGCACATCGTTTCCTTTAGAAGAATTCAAAGCTTGAGCCTTGGGGTCATTGATCATACCAGGTATCTGGACTGTGCTGTAATGGCAGAAAGCCAAGAGGGGAGATATTCTGGGTTTGTTGAAATCTGGAGGAGGTCCATCTAGAGAGGTAAGCCAGAGAGAAACTATGATTCCTTCTGTAGAGGAGTAGCTCTATGCCATGTGCATGGATGAGGAGGGAACAACAGTTGTGACCAGTGTTGGATGTGCTGTGTCTTCCTTTTTTGCTAATTGAAAGAGATTTTGGGTGCATGTGGTGCAAGCCAGCAGAAATGCAGCATAAATTATGTTCATGTGATTGAAGTGTACTCTTGGGTATAGCAGGAGCAAATTAATATTCCTTGAATGATTAGATTGGGAATAATTGGCAGGGGTCACAGAGAAAACAGTCAGCAGCAGGAAACCACAGAAAAGCGGAAACCCATGTAGCTGACTGGCAACCTATGACATGAGGTGAAAAAACATCTGGAAAACACTCAACTTATCGAATAGGTGTTAGACTCTCAGCAAGTCACCTACTGAGGAACTTGTCTGGCAAAATGTAACAGAAAATGGCAGGAGATATCTGATGGGAGTTCTTGCAAGAAGGTGAGCAATGGCCACTGGTGACTCCATAACAAAAAAGGCAGATGAAGCCAACAGCACCGTCATAACAGGGCAGCATGCTGTAAGTTTGCTGTACTTGATAGACACGAATGCTGATCCTTTTCACTGGAGAAGCAGCCAGGAAGACACAAAATTGACAACAGAAGAAGAAGGTAGAAAAAATATTGTTTGAACTCAGTGTATGCCACACATAAGGTGTGAAAGAATTTAAAGAGAAAAAATATTTCACTTGTTTATCTCCTAATGCTAGAGCCTGAGAAACAAGGATAAAACCCCCAATGATTCTTGAGGATAAAAAGAAATCTGATATAACTGACAACACTGAAATGTCAAAACGAATCTCATGACTGGAATGTTGAGGGCTCACATAACCTGTGTAGGAAGGAAGGTGTGGTATAATTCCATGAAATCTAAAGTTCTGCCAAGCATTTCACTATGACCAAACCGAAAAAGAACATCAAAAATCCTCCTGAAAGAAACTAAGTATTTTCCCTTATATTTGAAAAAGTTAACATATATCAGAAATGTGTACAGCTCTGAATTCCACTGGGATACCCACAGACAAGTATACAGACCTTGTATATACTCAGCAACAGATTAACTGACACCACAATCAAATCCGTCTAATTCAGTTAGAAGAAACAGGCAGGCAAGCAAGCAAGCAACAATTGCTTTAAAACAGTTTGCCTAACAACTAATTCTTATCCAACTACCAAAGAAGAAAACACCACCTTTTCAGGTATTGGCTTTCCCCTTTCTCTTTCAGTCTTTGTCCCTTTTCCTTACAAGTATTCTGGAAAATTTAATCCTTTCACATAGCAATAGGATACAAGTGAATATCATAACCAAATTTTAAATGGTTATATTCTATAGTATTGTCCCAGTATCAGCTTCTACAGATGAAGATCAGTTAGCATATGCGGGCAGGAAAGATTAACAATAGCATTGTACTTGCATCCATTCAGAAGCCCAAACAAAACCCCACAGTTTGTAGATGGTAACTACATAAACAGAGAGGCAATTATTTCCTTAATGCATAAATATCTTAACTAAAATGGTATCCACTGACAGCTAAGTTCAGAGGGTTTTTAGTGTTAATAAAATTTGCCTGAAATTATTAAGAACTCATAGATCTTTTTACAAAACTATCTTTTATATCCAAATGAAAATAGTGTAATTTTATATTTTAGGCACATACTAAAATCATATTGAAGTCATCCTGTCCTCAGTGTGTACCTATATATATGTACCTTTGGTTTTCCTACAAGTCTCTTGAATTAAATTCTGAATTATGTGGGTGTTTACCCACAACAGCTAAAATTACTTTTCAACTCCGAGCTGTTTTCCTGAAAATCTGAATATTAAACTCTTCATCCTCACTCCAAGAGACTAACCAGAACAGAAGAGTCAAAGAAGCTGAGAAAAGTCTTTACAGGATCGATCAACCTTTTCAGTAACTAAGTTCTTCAATATTTCAATTTGACAATCTGCATATTATCAGAACCCTGCCATATTCCTCACACCTATGTGGGTTTAAGATTTGATTCTTCACATTTTTTTAAATTCTGAAAATTGACAAATTTTTATTACTATCAACTCTCCTTTAGGCATTCTTGTGATTCAAGATGTCCCTGTATTACTTGAAATTATACAACAAAAACCCTGCCAAGCTATTTTTACCGATAACAATACACCTAGGAATTGCTCAACCTCTGCTAATATAACTGAGCAAAGGTAAGCAGTGATGGTCTATGCAGTAACGTCTAACCTTTTGTGAATTTTTCTTGTCCCTCAAATGTGTTCTTAAATGTTTCAGGATGAGTATTTAAGCTGTCATGTGGTAACCCACATTAGGAAACGGATTTGTCTCAAAAATAGTCCAAGAAAAAAAGAAAGAATGCAATTCATCACCTGGATGAGTTCCTTGGTCCTGTTCATTGTGCATTCCCACAAACTGTTGTCCCGGCATCTGTCAGAACTCGGGCATGGGCAAGGACAGCCTGAGGCAGCATTGCCAAGAGAAGAAATGTTTGCCAACCAGCATCCTCAAACACATATACAGCCTCCTGCAAATATCATGTTAGGTCTTTTCATAAGGCTTATATAAACCTTCTGGATGTGCTTAGGAAATTCCTTCAACTGTCTTACATGGCTGCAAAACTCCCCTTTCTCTAAATCTGATCCCAGGCCAATGATCAGCAATCATATGCGCTCCAGCTCTTCAAGATAGCCTTTTTCACTTCCACAGTTCTCAATTTAGCACTTAACTGTCTGTTGAAATAAGCTACCAGTCTGCATGTGTGATAAGTCACATTATTTTGAGTGAATAATGACACAACAGAAGTGTCTGCAATAAATCACCCCTCTACACTACCCTGCCCACTCAACAGAACACAGCCATAAAGTCTCATTTCTTAAGTGATGATTTCTTCACTGTTTTTGATTTCAAACAGTGCTGTGTAATAGCAGACTCCTCTTTCCCTTCCCTTCCCTGTTAAAGCTAAAACTTTGATTGAACCCCAGATCTCCATAACAAAGTCCAAGGCATTCACTACATGTATGTTTCTGAAAAGAATTGGCTATCAGAGGGCAGCATCGTCCTCACCTCATTTTTTTAAAAAAATGAACAGCATATTTCTTGAAGACATCTACATTTGGAAACCACCTTCTCTGTCATTCTTGAGACTTTGGTGCTATGGAAGATGGCTCCGAGTCAGTTTTATCACTCAAAAAATAGTTTTCCTTCAAAAAATTTCCTACACAACTGCTATATGTGGTAAGTTATACATATTTAACTCAAGAGGCAAAAGGAGGTACTTTTGTCTTTCCATCTGTGCCAGCTCCTTTGTCTGCAAACAAAGAGCTTCACTATTTGAATCAAAATATTTTTCTGATATTCAGATCTCTAATTGAAATCATAGGATGAACTTAACACACATCCTGTTCACTATCATTTATGAATAACTTTCTTTTCGTGTTACTCATTGAAGCAAAAATATTGAAGTACAAACTGTATTCCATTTTCTTCTAAATACCCTACATAGCTGGACAGAAACTGTCATCATGCTCTACTTTCTTTGCAATTCTGCCCCCGCCCCCTGCAAAAGAGTAGAGTGTTTTTGATTTGCTTCTCTGTAGGAAAAGGAAGCTTGATCAGATTTCTTCTATTTGGTAGTTTCTAACTCTGTACATAATATTTCCTTGCATTAAGCTGTTTAGAACATTTACAGTTCTTCTCAAGATCCCAAACCTTCACATTCAAATGTTTAATTCCTTACCCAGTATGCTCCAATCCCCCTGAAATCTCACATGTGAATCATGCAGTCTCAGATTGTTAGCTATACAATTTTCTAAGCAATTTAGACATGCAGAGATTGCATACAAAGAAGTGATAGAAATTATAGTGTGTGTACGTCTGCTGTGCACTGCTTAAAATGACAAAGAAGCCAGTATTCCTTCAGAATGCTAAGTGCTTAATATTGCATCAACTGGATGTTTATTGTAAACCTTTTTCTCAGTAAAAATTCAGTTTCTCTTAAAGAAATAACCAATACCTTGAGAGAAACTTCTTTCTCATTATGGCCATTCTAGGTGACATCTCTTGGACATCTGCACTCCTATTAATTGTTTGGAAATTAATTTCATTTCCCACGACCTACCTTCTTTGCATGTATCTTTATTATACATAAAGGTTCCTTGAGACCCAAGCATTCAGCCCACAAATTCATGTTTGTATACCATACAGCTAAATCATTTTAAGGCAAATCTGTCCTACAAAACTAAAAAATACCCATCTCAATGTATACAGTGAAGCGCACATGGAAAGCTACGCATACTGCTCTGACCAAAGCTTTACACAGGCTGACTTCAGCTTTTCTTCCTGATTATCAACATACTCTAAACCTAGCTTCCCCTATAATACTTCAAACTATTGTTCCAAATTACTTAAATACAATGGCCCATAAAGCTCAGCCTCCCAACCCAAATGTCTCCAAAGAACTAAAAACAGCCCCCACAGTAGCAATCAGATGCCTCCTGTGCCTACTCATCGCAGGAAGCAAAGTCATTCTTGATGAATTCTATTAAGTTAAGCTACAGCAACCAGCAGCTTCTTTCTCATCATCCAGCTGTACTTCTATGTTAAAATTCCTGTCAGTTACATAAAAAGTCTGCTGCTCTCCAGGGTGTATCAAAGTTCAAAATAAAACAAAATAAATCCGGTTCTTCAATATTTGTGTCTCTGGTTCCACGGCCGAAGGCAACCTCCCTCTACAGTCTGTGTTTTCTCAATCATTTCCCTTTCTTTCAGATTTCTGTAAAATGTTTTTCCCTCTCTTGCTTCACAGAGACAATTGCTGAGCAGAGGAACCCCGGTAATTCTTCTGTTAAGCCCTCTAGCTCTCTGTATAACAGGACATTGTGGAGAAAAACAGGTATTTCACGTGGTAGGACCTTACTTGGATTGTTAGAGATAAGTGTTCAACACTTATCAATACAAATTATTACGTACTTTAGTGATTTATCTCTAACATTAATATAGTGTCTTCTAATACACTTGCATGAAGTTCATGTCCAAAGGGACTCACACATCACAAAACCATCTTCGAGGCAGACTTCTGGCCAGGCAAGCGGTTCCTGTTCAAGAGAAAGGACATGTGTTGTTGGCTGAAGTGTTGTGCTTTCTTTTTCCTTCTCTTACTCTCTCCTCCTCCCCTCGCACATGGTGACAAAGGTGTGTTTGTTGGTGACTGATGCCAGGGAAACAGAAAAGTATTGGGTGGCTCCTGTGTGTTCTCTGTTCAAACAATTTGCCCACCCACTGATTTCTTGTTTTTCTTTGCTTTAATAACTACACAACAACTAACCACACAACTATGCCTGTATGACGTACATGACTAAATATGCTGCTGCTGAAGTGTTTTGTGCTGATTTACTTGTGAGTTCTGGAACTTTTTCCCCAGCTGTCAGCTTAAGGCACACAAGCCCTAAGGCCTACACCTTGAATCCTGCATGTCCTGTTTACTTCATGTCCCAGCTGCCGGTTGGGCAGCCTGTTCCTAAATCTCCTCTATACTGCCAACTCTTGCAATACAATTATCAGTAATGGGTTTTGCCTGTCCTTGAGCCTGCTGCAGAGTGACATGAGAAGCTTCAACTTTCTCATATAACTCAGCCCTCCTGGGGGAAAAAAGTATAAGAAAAGCCAAATGGTCTAATTAGCCTCAGCCTCACAGTCTGGAAAGGACAGACATCAGACCTGCTTGCTGCAGGAAGCAAGAAGGTTCTTTCTCCATCTCCTCAGGGGCCCATACTTTTCCCAAGGGAGCAGAGTTAAAAAAAAAAAAAAGAGACAGAGAAAGAAATAAAGGGCAAAGAAAGGCAGCTCAATTCCCTCTTTTGCACTTTTTCTTTTTTGCTCAGAAGCTGGGATTTGTTCGTCTTGGCTATCTCCTGCTAGTGCTGCAGCAATTCAGCAAGCAGGTAACAGCTGCAACAGGATCCAATGGCTGGAAGGACTGCAAGTGCTAGTCTGCTAGCACAGGAGAAACAGTCACTAGCTGCCTAGCTTCTGGAGAGGGCTGGCTATGATACCACCACCCCAGACAATGAGGCCGAGACTAAGGCAAGCAGAGAAAACTCGAGTTTTTTCTGCATCCACCTTGGAAGTCCTGTTCTTTATAGCTTACTTTCCTTTCATCAGCAAAACAGAAACAATATCTATAAGCGCCATGCAGGCACTGTCACTCTGTTTGAAAAATCTTGGACTCTGACACATATGATTAGTAGCATGTTCATTCTGCAAGTAGTCCCAAAGGCCTCTGTGGCGGCTTCTTGTGAAATTAGGAGCAAGTCTCCCTGAGTAAGAAAATCAGAACCCATTGCAAAGTAGAAGTGATTATAAAGCTGCCTTTCATAGTCTATAATTAAGGTATGCTTACACTAGAGAAAGAGCTTAGAAAGCTGAGCATCCTTGAAGATTCATGGATACTCAGTTCTGCCTTTTTCTTTATATACATGAATGGTATATTTTATTTCTGCTTCTAGCTTTTGTATTTTTAGTGCAAGGGTTTGGCTTCACATATTTACTGCAGACTGGAAACAGGAATAAATGCTTGACACAGCACAAAACCTAATGCTGTATGTCACAAAATATGAGTAAATAGATGGTAAATATAGCCAAGTGACTTCTGAAAATGGTCAAACTTGTATGTCAAACTCACTGGAATGTCAGAGGGTTGTGAAAGATTGGTAGGTAGGTACTTGAAAGGGTCAACCTTTAGTAACAAAACTTCTTCAGAAAAACAACACATTCTGAGACTCAGAATCATACATATTAGAAAAGAGAAGAATTAAAGAAGGCAATTGAAAATTTTTCAGAATGTCTGGAATGTGACAAAACTACATCTTTTAGCTGGTCATCTTTCCTCTGACTAAAATCGAACAGAGAATAGTTTGTAATACATTAGCATCATCTGCTGGGTAGTGCAGGAAATACAGTTTGGAAACTGCAATACTAAATAAGATATATAGCATTATTGTATTTGGCAAGCCATCCAGAATAGGCAGAACAGTTCAAACTCCTTTTTTTTTATAACATCTCACATTTGGTTTTCTTTCTGGAACTTTTTCTCTGGTAAAACATGGGGATTAAATAGGGATTTTCTGCCTAAAAAATCCTAGCTTCATGTAGCAGAAAGCACTGTGCGATAACTGTTGGAACAGGAGACATTCTGAAATTACAATATTGGCATTTAATTACAAAGGTAATGTTTACTAAAAGGGGCTTAATTACTTTAGCTGTAGAACAATTTCAGCATCTTCACAAAGAAACCCAGAAAAATAATTCACAGTCAGAAGGCAGCAGTCCAAGTCACCTTAGAGAGGAAAAAGGAAATTGGGTTGTGCCAGAGAAACGTAAACCACGGTGGGAAATAGAAGTCTTGAATGTCTTGGCTGTAAGGGATGTCAGACGTTAATTTGGCAGATTGAAAGAGGGATGCACTTCATGTGCATGGAAAAGACTGTTAAAAGATAACATCAGCAGAACTCTACAGGGATTGTTCTAAATCTTTCCAAAACTGAACAGATGTTGAGAATCATGAACAGCTATAATAGACACAGAGCAGTTACTATTTTATTACTGGATGTACTTTTTTTGTGAGGGCAATGCTGCGTTCTCAGCATTGCAGAAGGGCAGCCGTGCTGTGGACTGAAGAAGAGTTACCACCCCGCAGTGCCACCTGCCACACTAGAGCCCAGCAGACCCTTCACGAGCTGAGCCTGCTGCCACCCGAGGGTCTTCTGATACTACAGAGGAGTCAGTGAGCCCCAGTACTGCTGATTCTTGTGAGAGGAACTCTTGTTCTTTGGGTTTTGCATTAATCACCTGTCTAAAATCGAGTAATTCTGAGGGATGGGGCATTTCCTTCTTCCTCATGCAGAGAGAATTGCTCAGAACTGGGAAGGTTTTCCTTTGACTTTTCCTTACGCCCATATTGCCATGGCCCATGGGGGTTCAGAGAGAAGAAAAATGTAATTTCAGGACCACAGGGATGTTACCACAGAACAGATGAGGACATCTTTAGACTACTGTCTTCTGTGACGGAAGACAACTAGTATTGTTACATTTTATACTGTGATTGCATCTAGTATGTCCTACATGGTGTAAAAACACCATAAATTGAGTATTTATTTGAAATACTTTACTTTCTAAACACAGAAAAAAGCAAACCTAGAAATGCTGGAAAGGAAAATGACGTCTTACAAAGTCATAAACTTGCATTATATAACACTGCACCACAGCCCCAGCTACTGATCAGCTGTGCCTTGAGATAAAGCGCTGTGGTCCTTTTACATGCTCATGAATATACATAAACAAACACATAGCCTTTTCCTGTATCTTGCAGCAGCAAGTTTGACTATATAAATATATTATGCTTTAATAAAATGATTTTTCTGTATGTTTTAAACTTTTAATTTCTAGGTATGTTTTCTTATTTTTTTATGTGTTTATTTGTGTTTATGTATGCTGATATTAGCTGCTAAGACTAAAATCTGTAGGATGTGAGAATGGTGGGTATCCAAGTTCTGGTCCTTTATTAAGTCCCCCAGAGATCCTTGTAAGCCTCCCCAGCCTTGCCTGACTTAAAGAATTGCTCTTCTTCAGCATTTTTGCTGCTCCTTCCATTTATGCCTTCCTTCCAAAGTTCATAGAAGCTTCACAGACCCTCATTTCTTTTGAGCTGTTTATATACAGCAATATAGCAGGCAGACAGTCCCAGCCTTAAAACACTTAAAGCCCTATTGACAATACAGAGTGACAATACAGAGGTGTACTCAACAAACAAATGGTTAGAGGTGAAGAGTAAGGAAGGTCAACTAAGAAAAGCATGAGCATGTTCTGGTGACTGCCTGGGATTCTCTGTAGTTTTCTAGTTGCCTAAATGTACTTAGATGCTACTGTTTCATATAAGGTGGCAGAAGTAAATTGCAAAAAGGGAGCTAAAGGAGATATTCTTTACTTTTTCCATGACCCATCTATCATGTATCAAGGTCAATGTAACAAAGCACTGAGATACCAGTACAAGTTGTGGAATAAGATATAACAAAAGTTGGAGATGATGGTAAAAAGTGAAGGGGTTGATCAGTGATGGTATATGATAAAAGCACCCTTATAGAGAAGGGCACTTAGTTATAAGTTCATGCAGCTGAGGAACAGAAGTAGAACCTGGCGTAGTAGAGGAAGAATAGCACAAAGGAGATTAGCAATTGAAGAAGCAAACAGGGAAGATCATGAAGTCAACATTTTGAATAACTCTGAGCATGTGTGGCCCAGGAGCAGAGACTCTAGTTGCAGTGGAACAAGAGAACGACCTGTATGACAAGTTTTGACATTTGGTCAAAGAATAGGAGGCCAGATCTTAGAGATATTATGAAGGTAAACAGAGCATGACAGCTTGCATATCGGAGCCATATAAAAATCATGGTATATAAATAAAATCGTGACTGTATAACTTAATGGCTAGGGAAGTGACTGAATCAGTGCGATTGACAATGAAGTAACATTTAAGTCTTGATCAGCTCAGGTTATAAGCAAGCCACAGAGAGGCCAAAGAGAGGACTGCACAGAGGGAGGGGGGTGAGGAGCTGGGAACTGGATGTTTGAGTCCCTGAGTTGAAACCATGTCACAAAGAAAAGAGGGGGTGTTATGTGAAAGAGTCATGTTGGATAATAGCTGAAAAAGAAGGAAAGGAGAAAAATTATTCATACAGTTCAGACTGAACTAGCGGGGAGAAGCATTAGAGAAGGAAATGAAGGTGAATAAGGGATGGAAGGATTTCAAGAAGCAGGGAACAGTGGTCTTAAAGGCTCAAGACAACATGAATGGGGCAGGAGTTGAGACCCTAAGATTTCCTTAGGACAGTTCATCATTTGAGGCTAGAACACAAAGGCTCCCCTTAAGCACCAGCTGACACCTCTCTATCTTTTCTGAGGGCATGACCTAACCATTCAGTCCTTCCTTTTCTTCAGAAAGGCAATTAGCATGAGAGAACAAAAAGAAAAATAGCTAAAAATATACAGTGAATCATGGAAAATTATATCTACTAAATTTCACAGTGTACAGCTATTGCCATAGTAACCCTGGTTGCTAGATTACTGCAAGCTGTTTCTTTGCTAAATTTTCCTGGAAGCTTTGCCAATTTTCAGTTTGGTTTCAACATGAAGTTTAATAAAGAGTAACTCTGAGAACTCACATTGCCTCCTTCTATTTCTTTTTTGCCACCTCCGCCTTTTATTCCCCTTTCTAAGAGATAAGTCCTTTAGGGAAGAGTTTTCAAAGGCATCTTTTGCCAAAGGTGCAAATGGACTTATAGTAGGATTTGCACAATCTGTTAGGTTTCTGACTCTTGATTTCCAATTCAGTGAAATGTAATCCTCTGTTGGAAAACGAGGTATTACTTACAGCTACTTTCTTTGGTTGTTTTTCTCATTCCATCTAACAGAAAAGTCCAGCTCGTCAGTGGTACAGCACCATATATCACAAAGCAAGAAAGCAAAAAATAGCATGAGAGGGAAAACATGAAAAGGGACTTTACTTCTTTGTTCCTCACTATTATTTTCCAAAACTAACAGCTTCCAACCGTGATAACAATCCCCACCTGAGAAGGGTAGGAATTACAAAGAAAGCAAGGGACTCAACTAATGGACTTACGTGGTGACAGTTTCTTTCTCAGACATCGCAGAGCTGCATTTCATGTGTGCTTTGAGGAACAGAGCTTTGTATTCTGCCTCTAGGTATGTACAACTAGTCCTCTTTTTTTTTTTTTTTTTTCCTCTTACCTTGTGGTAATGTGTAGTGCCACAACAGAAGATGATCTGATTAAAAAAGTTGGGAAAACTTTGTAAGTTAAGTTCACCATTGCTGTTGATGCCTGCTTGGTAATGAACAATGAAACACATGCAGTGTCACTCTTGCAGAGCAATGCTGTTGGCCTTTTCCAAGCGGAAACACGTCCAAAAGAATGGTATCCTTCTGGCAGATGTACAGGCTCATGAGCTAAGTGGCATCCTCTAATTGGCATCCTTTGGCCAATGAGTCATGAAACCATGATGGTCAGAACCAGACCATATTTTAGATTTTGGAAATAGACGGATGATCACTTTGTCCATCTGACATAGCTCATTAGGATGTAAAATCTGAATGCCTCTCATTTTTCTTTTAAAAGGAGAAATAGGATGATTGTGCACATCTAGAAGCCCCAATAATGCACCAAAACCATTTAGGGGAGAACTCTTGTGACAATTGAAATACCAGCTTGTTGGAGACAAGAGAAAAAAACCTGGGTGTAAAACCAGGAAGTTACTGTTTGGGTTGATTCTTGAGCATCTCAAGCCAAAGGCTGACCAGTCCAAGCAACAAATTTATGAGTCATCTGATGCAGAAAGAAGCTTTCATGCTTGCCATCAGCACACACAGAAATGCAAAAAGGATGTACAATGGGTATGTAATCTCTTTTGCTTTGAGAGAAAAAAAATACCAAGTTAAAAATAGAGCTGAAGGCAGTGCTTCTGGTACAAAGAGCTTTCAGAGTCAAAGCTCTTAACCTCTTAAAATATGACTCAGTCATCTACATAAACTTATCTTGGGTAATACAGATGTAATTCTTGCTGTTACATCATACTTTTGAAGATCTTGTGGTTAAATCATAAACTACTGTGTTTCATCTGCAAAACGGGTCAGTAATTTCCTTTTGTCGCTGCTCCCTCCTTCTGGATGGCAAAGAGGAACTCAGTAAGTTCTCTGAAACTGAAGATGTATTTTCTCCTTCATAAACAAACACACAAACATGCACCAGAAATGAGTATCAGGGAAGACCTGACAGGAATCAAATAGTGTGCAATAAAACAGGAAGAGAGAGCAGCTGTACAAAATATATGTCTATTGCCCCTTGAAAGATTCTCTATATGAGTGCTTCTTTCGGTGAGGGAATTTGCTATCACCATACAGGTGTACCGTTGCAGACTGAGAGAAACTATGGAGACTAAGAGTGTGATCAGAGACTGACTGAGCTCTGGGATAGGTTGCAAAAATTCATAAAATACTGGAAAGGTTTAAAAAAGAAAGATCTCAAAAGTTGTAAGCAAGAAGCATATTCAAATGGGAGCTCTTTCAAAGGAAAACTATGGTATACACCCACAAGTAGGTCAGCTCTGAATCACTAAATTAATGTTCAATATTGGGTTAGGAAAAAATGTTTCATATCTTTTATATTTACAAATCTCTCTCTAAACATATTTACACAAGTCAGTTTGGGGTAAGCTCTCTCAAATTTCCTCACATCTACTCTCAAAGAAAGTTCGGTTACCCTTGAGCAGCAGCTTATTGTTCCGGTGCCTACACAGAATCACAGAATGGTGGGGGTTGGAAGGGACCTCTGGAGATCATCTAGTCCAACCCCCCTGCTAGAGCAGGTTTACCTAGAGCAGGCTGCACAGGACTGTTTCCTAGGAATAAAATCTAAGAAACATCTCCTTAACACAGACATCTAAAATGACCATTGGATTCAGGTTCCTAAAAGGTGAGGAAGAGGTCACCTTGCATTTAAATTCATCTTTCCAACTCCCCTGCACAGTTAGCATCCATTAATGCTGCAGCATAATGAGCTGTCAGGCAAAATTAAAAATCCCCCAATCCCTCCCAGGCTTACAGTACGTGATGCAAGACCTGTCCAGGACTACCAGGAAGGGATCCTGGGGTTAAACTTCCAGGTATGGCCATCTTTTAGTGATGAAACATATAAGGAAATTGGAGAAACACATCAGATGCAAATATTTCAAAGTGTATTAGAAGTGAAAGGCTAAGATTCTCACAAACTTTGATAATTTGTGCCTTCTTCCTACCCTGTGCAGACACATAAAATTATTGCAATCCCTCCCACATATTGTCTCCTTCAATTAATATTTCTTGTCAAACTATGTGGCCAGATGACACACAGTGTGTTGTAAAAGAAAAGGTAGGTTTCCAAGAGAATTATTGAGCCGATAGATCGGCACTCCTCCTTTGTCTTTTAGAATTGTGACTTTGAGGGGGAAATCCTATTTACGTAAATGTTAGTCAGTGTAATAACATTTCTCAAGTCCCACATTGTGAGTGTTATGAAGGACAGAAATGAGGGTTCGCCTCACTGGAATTCTTCCCAACACACCCCAAATCTAAAACTGTGTGGCGACTTTCCCTGCAAGTTACTGGAAAGGGAGGAAATAGAGAACCAGTGAGGTTTCTCCATTTGATCCAACAGGGCCAAATTCCAGGGTGGAGTAATTCAGACCGAGGCCTCTGAATTAGTGACTGCTCTTGTTTTTTTCAGTCTGGTTTTCTTACGCAACAAAGATCACGTGGTCACGAGGAGAGAGACATCCCCTTACCCATTTAAGAGGTATTAGCTGGCTAGGGAGTCAGCCTGGAGGTCCTGAGCAGAGAGTCGGCTCAAATGCAATTGCAGACTACTAACCCAGCAAACCGTGCTGCCCTTTGTTCAGCTAAGCAAGTAGAAACTGGGGGAGCAATCTATCTGGAGGTACTGAGGGAGTGGAAGAAAGGAGGAAAATCCGGGGACACGGTTCTTTAGGTCGCTAGGCCCTTTTATTTCTGCTACTGATAAAACAACTTCTTTGCTAAAAAGATAGCAAGCCAAGGGCTTTTCTTGGTGCGCCTCTCATGTTTTAGAGTTCTTTGTTGCAGAGTAGCGAGTAGAAATGCAAAGTGTGTTCTGTGCTTAATGGATGGCCCTTACTGACATCCAAAAACATAGAAATCCTAAAGCAACCAGATTACCTCTTGAACTGCAGGACAATTACTGTGAACTACCTTTGACATTGCAACTTGTGTTTTGTTCCTTTCAGTCCTCCAGTTCCTTGGATAAATAGGTTGCAAATATATGAGACTTGACCTGATCCAAAATGCTGCCATCATTAAACGACAGCAACACATTCATGCAGGCAGATCTGCACAGGCACACACACTCTATTGCAGCAGTAACACATATATACTGTATTGAAGTTGTTCTTGTTTGAATTTCACACACTGAATCAAAGCAGTGGCTAACTTCTGAGTTATATTACACTTTTTATCATGGTGGTGGGTTTTAAATTGATTTTCCTAGTAGTGACCAGTTCCCAATTATATAGTCAGTCAATAGGTCTTAAGACAAGCTCCAACAATGCTTCTTGAATTGTTATTAATTTTAAGCAGTTACAGAATTTACAAGGTTTGTAGTCTGATTAAATACTTAAAATGATGACATTTTAAGAACAGTATACAAAAGGGAGCCTATAATTACTACAATTTCATCTAACAAATTTTAACCTGGAGAGGGCCTTGCAAGTTTGGATGTTAAAAATGATTCAGTATTGGATTTCTCATTTAGAAACTCACTTAACTAGAAACAGCGTGCTATTAATCAACCACTTAAAATTTAGCCTGAAATGCCATTTCATGGCAAAGAGAATTCAAAATATAGAGGAAATCAGGAGGTAAGAAATTCTAATCTCTCCCTCTTCCTTAGTCTTGAGAGAACTGTAGTTTATTCATAGGATTTTCTGACAAGGCTATGTGCAATAGCAAAGACTTGATGAGCCATTAAGTCCTTTTTTGTCCTGTGCTCATAGGGGTCTAATTTTGCCAGAGCCAGGAGACAACATGGAGCCTTCAACAGAGTCTAATCTCTGCCCAAGGAGAACCACATCTGTAGTTGTTTCCAGACCATAGCCCTTTCTAACTGAATCTGTTGTCCAGGGGATGTAGTCAGTCAAAATATTATAAATTTCCTCCACAGACTTAGAGCAAGTTCTTAGAGGAGGCACCTACAGCAGAACCGTTAATGCTAATAGGCAACGGCATCCCTGAATATTTCCATCATGCGTAACATAATTTAACAAAAGGTTAGGTGAGAATTTTCTGAGCTCCAAGTTGAAGAAATCAAGCTTTATTTCTTTCTTTAAACTTCAGAAGGGAGACACCGGTTTCTCTCATCCCTGTACCCGCTTCCTGACAGGAAGGGGCAGCGGGGCTCGGCACAGCAGCTCCCGAGGCCTTGCGCGGCCTGTGCAGCGCGGCGAGGCGGCCCTGACCCAGCGCAGCAGCCAGGGCTGCCCGCCCGCCGTGGGACGAGGCACAAGCCCACAGGCGGCCCACGGGGCAGAGGCCTCACCAGCCCCGCAGCACCCAAGCCAGGGAAGCGGGGCAGAGCCAGGGAAAACGGCCAGGGTCAGAGTCAGACCCTGACTGATGGCTGAGAGCCCAGAGCACCGGGCAAACTCACAGTGACAAGACAGGCCCAAAGCTGGGCTGGAAAGTCAATCTGCCAGGTCAGGGCCTGGAACAACAGTGCCCGCAGGCATAGCTATGGCAAAACTGGGAAGAGGCACACCTACGACATAGCCCAGGCCAGGATGGAAAGCCCAGGCCTGAGATTAAATGCAGACCCCGGGCCCAGGGCAGGGCTGTGGGTGGAGGCCCCAGGTGAAGCCAGTCAGAGCCATTAAGGCCTATTAGTGCACTAGGCCTAATGATGCGCTGGCCCTGACAGAACAAAACTAACCTCATCAACACAGGAGACACCTGAATCATGTAGCATATTTCCCTGGAAACAGATGTCCTTTTATCAGCACTTTGCATACAGGCAACAGAGGTTCTATTGTGTCCTTCTGCATGTTTGGCTGTGTGGTTATCAGTCTGCCAGCCTTGGAAACTATCTTCTGTCTTTCACAATGACTAGCAGTTAAAGCTGGTTGAAGGTGAGCGGGTGTCACATAAGGACAGTTATGTCACCTGAAATTGAAAATAACTCCCAAAACACACAGAGTATGTTTAGAGAGGAGATACTGTTTTATTCTGCGCAGGGTGCAAGGTGGAAGATTTCCATAAATCAAGCACACCTACTGGGGTTTTTCACTGGATATTTATACGCAAGAGTTACAAAAATCCCACCTAACCAATGTAATTATTCCACCTATCTATTACATTGCTGAGCAAGCAAAGTATTCTAAGCAAAGTCTTTGACGCCTGCGTGGGGGTGTCAGAGGGTCTCTGGTGGTTGTTTGGGAAGAATATCCCTACTCATTTTGTCCTTTTATGGTCACGTGTCATCTGAGGACACCGGAGTTCTTGTATTTTTTGCCAATTTCTTGTTTCACCATCTCACAGAGGATGTACGTCCCTGGGTGAGCAAGTTTGTAACCCCGTGATGTTCCTTTGGAACACTGGCTGCTATTCAAATACCTTTTAAGCATTGCCTATGGAAACAGACCCTGAAACTAAGTATCTAAAGTACATAGATTACAGTCCCGAATACCATGCATATCAAATTTTCATGAGTTAGTAACTACCCCTTGTTGTGGGTAGTTGTAGCCTTATTCTTAACTATTAGTTTGTCTCATTCTGTTTCATCTACGACATTATTTCTGTTCAAACAATTATTTTTACCTATACATAAGATGTATACAAATGTATGTCTGCAAGGTAACAGTTATGGAAAGGCGGCTCACAACAATATGAAAATCTGATGAGGGGTAGGGTATTAGGCTGGATCACCATTAACTAGATTACAAAAAATTGTTAAAATGAATCCTGGATGCCTAAAGGGAACACCATTTGTTTTGATCGTGTGGGTCTAAATAGCACACAGATATTGCGTTCTTTCCTAAAAACAGAATTCACTGGGGCAATGGTTTCCTGAACAAAAAAATGTTAACTGATCTTACAGGTGCTTCCCTTAATAGTTGATGCATTTCTGCGACAGATAACGTGCAGCATGAGAGCTTGCTTAGGGCAAGATCTCTGGAATTAAACTTCATCAGCTTGCTGAACAAAAGAAGTGGACTCCTTCTTCCTCTGCGTGCTCTGTCTCCAGTGCCAAAAAGAAGAGATGTGGCTCTAAGCGGCCTCACTGCACCAAAGGCTCTCTACGTTCTGCCTTCAAGACAGCTTTGTCCAGACTACGCTGCTAACTCACAGTGGGAAGCAGATCAGGTGCAGACAGTCTGCTAAAGCTTTGAGCCATGAGCATAATCTGAGGTTACTGCTGTTCTCCCCAGGACTTGCGCAGCCTTAAAGACTGCAGACAGTTTCTTACCCTTCCTCAGCCTTTACATGGTTTCACTGAGCTGCACCTCACATCACGGCACCAGAGTGACTCTGGCGCACGGAATGGACGAGACACTGGAAAACTATTTTCTGAATCCACAGAGATGGGGAAAGCATGTCGTGCAGGGTATTTAAGCTTTAAAAGTGTTAGAAAATAGGGACTATTTCTGTTATGCGGAACTGTCAGCAAATACACTTCGCATGGTTTTCACATTTCTGTGCTGCATTTCCTACACCAGGCAGCAGATGGCAGGAGCCAATCAAAAAATTTCACTGCAATTTTCGTAGAAGGAAATAAGTTGAGCAGACTTATCTTTGTTAGATTCTCATGTTTAATTTAAAATAATTTTACAGCAGCCTTTTTATGTTTTTGGACATTCTTAATGCACATAATATTTCTCCCGCTGTAAGGTTTATTTCTTTTTAATGTAACTTGTATTATTAAAAGATTAGTCTTTCAAAATTGTGTTGATATTTCAGATTTTTTTGATGAGCTCTGAGATTTACTAGACAAGTTTCATGAATTTCTAAACTTAAACTACACTTAAGGTTCTGGTTCTATGACATGTGAAATATTTACTTCCATGTTATTTGCATTTGATTACATCAGTCATACTACAAACAACAGAAGAGAAACTTGCTTAAGGCATTAAAAAAAGAGAAATAAAAAACATATCAGAACTAATCATAGCAAGCATAGGTCCAAATATTCAGTTGCAAAGGATAACCCCCCCAAACTAATCCCCCCCAAGTTTAATAAAAAAGAAAATATTTTACTTTCTGACTATCAATCCAGATTCCTAATGAAATATTTAATTTTTTTTTTTAAAAAAGTGATGAGCAAACTTGTAACTATGAGGAGTATAACAGTCTATTCTCAGAATTAGTTGCTCATTACGTCTTGCAATCCAGAGGGATCTAGCAGAGAAATATAAACAAGGATTATGAGAATTTCTTCTTTGAATTCAGCGTGGTCCAGCTGGCGGTCCAGGCACTATGCAATACACCCAGCCCACCTCTGCTTCCTGAGAGGAGACAAGTGTGTGTTTGATAGTGTGTGCGCTTTGCCCAGCCGGCTGAACAGCTCAGCTTGTGCTTGCAGAAGTCGGGGGCTTTAAGACTGAATTTCCGTGGGAGAAGAGAGTGAGGCTGCAGCCATGCCTCCTTTCATACGGGAGCATGGCCCAGCACTTACAACCCCCATGTGGGCTGTGAAACTGCCATCTGTCCTGTGTTGCTGGAGGAATTGAACCGTGTTGCTTTAAGATATCAGAGAACAGGCGGTTAATTGTGCAAATGTGGAACCAGGCAAGGATTAAAATTGTTGTTCCTTTAACTGAATCTGGAAGTCCTGTAATGCCGTTATTTCCAGCTATCACTGTCTGGATTATCAATTATCTCAGGTGTGACTCACATCATAAACATCTGACTAAAAGGAAGAGCTACCACCACCCCTTTTCTCTGTGGATAAACAAAAGTTCCCATCAAAGTGGATTACCCGAGGATTGACTGTTACTGTAAATTTGCCAATGCAAGCTTAACTGATAAATCTGGTTTAATGTGAATGAGGAGTCCAAAGAAACAATTTCCACCTCTAAGTACAAAATTTTAAAACATGCCTTCTGTTAAACATACTTGCACCCTTGTAGATAAGCAAGCCCACTCTATCAGCCCTCCTGGGCTTCAGTTATCAGGGCCCTGGACACAGCCTTGGCCCCCCGCAAGGGCTTTGGCTGCCCGTGCCCACGGCCAGCTCTGACAGACGCAGCTGTAACCTGGGGTGCGGCTACTGTGCAAGGGGCTCTGTGAGACAGAGCTGCGAGGAGCCTCACTGGGGGCATCCTCTTAGGCTCAGGCCCTTCCTCCGCCCTTGCCTGAGCTATGTTGCAGCTCTGTAGCCTGGCCATGTACCTTCCCAAGCCAGATCCACTGATCTGAATCCCTGGGTTGCCTTTGATCCATTACATCCCTGAAGACTTGTCTGGCGACCACTGGATTGTCTGACCCTGCTTAGCGTCACCGGACCTGCTCCGGCAGGGTGGGACTGCACCCGTGTCGGTGAGGGCACTGCCCTGCCTACCCTGCTGTCACCCTCGGCTCCCAGATCCCCTTCCCTTGCGGAGCAGCTCTCTTCTGCTGCTCCCTCACACCAGGCCGCTGTAGCCAATTTCTAAGGGTCTTTTCTAGTGAGACAGTGAAATGCAAATATAATCCCAATTACAGAAAGTGTAGTTACTTATATCTAATAACTTATGTAGCTTCAACAGCGTACTTAGAGCAAACTGCTGTTAATAAAACACTTGAGAAGCTGCTAGAAGTGCTCATCTTAGACTGAGTCTGCTAAATCTCCATGATAAATGGAATAATCCTGGACTGCACTGTTTTCCAACCAGGATCCCAGTGATGTTTTGGTTATTTTGTCGCTCAACTGCTGAAGGCAGAAATGTATTTCGTTTACATCCTCTCTGGCATAGGAAGGTACCTGTTCTCATTCATATGCTATAAAGAGGCTGTAATATATTTCATCTAGGCAAAGGGGAACAAAAGATGAATGTTTAAAGCCACGATTACTCTTCTCCAACCTTTTCAGGGGGGGAAAGAGGCATTTTGTTTAAATCCCATATGATAAATTATTAGAGCTTCAATGTATTATTAGCATTATTAGTTTTAGCAAGACAATATAGGAGCTTTTGGAAGAGGAGAGAATGATTTGAGGAACAGTTGATAACAACATGATACAGTGGAGTAGAACTGAAGGCAGACCACAAAAGCCACTGACACATAGCGATGATATTTCTCCTGGGACTTGTAATCAGTGACAGTCACATTTATTATATTATTGAATTTCTATTAATTTTTGAATGACTTGTAAGCTCAGGAAGCTACTGGCCACTGCCTGGTACACCGAGTCGTACAGGCAGGCACTGGTTAAAATTTACTTCTCTCAGCTCAGCAGCTCCTCTGTTCTAAGGAAGCTGTGCAGGTCTCTGGTCATAGTATTTTCAAACTCTAAAGCTTGTCCCTCAAAATCACGCAAATATATGCAGGTTCCCTCATGGTCTGTTCAAACATGGGAGCCGTCTCCCCAAAAACCTCACAATTCCTCACACTGAATCTGTTGCAACTGTAAACGTGTAATTGGGGCCACTATGATGGGAGCACCTGTGAAACTGAGACACCGTGAAGTCTCAAAACTCCAAATAGGCAGTTCATCTGTTAACAAACTAAAGTTCAAGCACTTATCAAACCTGTTAGATAAGTCTTCAGAATACAATACTGTGAATCTGATGCCATTTTGGCTTGGAGTCCACTGTCTTGGTTCTTATTTTCCAAGATTAAGATAGCCTGGATTGAGAACTGTTTGATGGAGAAGGCTGGAAATGAAGTGGACATCTTGTCCTGACCTCTAGCCCCTGGTGCATCACTACTGTTTGTAGGCCCTTCAGCATGGGCCAGGACGAACGTGGTCCGGAGGGCTACTGCTTCTTCTCACAGGTGAAAGCCAGCCCATTTTGGGCTGACCAGATGGATGTTACCTATTCGCAGACTTGGTGCCAGTCATCTGATTCCTTCTAATAATTGCAGACTGGGTACCATTATCTCAGTTTTACTATTTTTATGCAACTATATCAAGCAACCAGATATTACAAAACCTTTTGTTTCCTGAGCTAAACTAAGCAGTCTTGTGGTATGACTGGGTGTGAGGCAAATAAAATGTTCCACAAATAGGCCTTCAGGCTACAGATCCTCCCCAAAATCCTTACATACGTATTTAATTTCCTTCCTTTGGCACTCTGCGAAATACCCTCTACTCCACAGTTTCTTCTTCCGCTACTTTCTCAAAACTACAGTTTGCCTGGACAAAAGATGCATTTTTAAAAAGCTTTTTCAAAACACTTAGCTTCCTTAAGCCTTAGTGGAAGTGGGGAAAACTGGTTTTTAATGAGTCCTGAAGGCAGCCTAGAGGCTGCACTGACCAAAATAGCACATTTTTAACAGAACTTACTTCCTTAGTCTAACTGCGATCTCTCTCTCCACCCTGAACCTTCCTCACCTATACTCGGGCTCTCTCCCTGTCTCTCCACCTTGATCTACCTAGATAGTTCCACCAATTTCAACTGCAAAACAATACTTACTAATTTAGCCAGATAGGTACAATTTTATATTGAACAGCCTATGACAACAGCTTTGTGTCAGACTGACAGCATTTCTAACCTTACATCATGAGATCTACTGGAAAATCTTAACAATTTAGGAAGACATTATTTTGGGGGTTTATGAGTCATTAGGTAGGGCTCAGATTGTGTCAACTTGGGGGAAAAAACAGAAGAAAGCAGGGCCATGTGCAGTGTATTTGTATCACTGGTTATAGACAGATCTTTGTAGAAGCAAAACTCAAACTCGGTACATTCTTTTCAGATAAAAATTATTTCTGATTTGAAATAGTTTCTTAAATCTATGTCTACAAAACTGAAGGCTAGTGGATGAATTTCACCTTACAGTGAATAGGACTGCTATTCACACAGAAAAAGAGTGAATAGAAGACTGACTATCTCCACTTCAGACATTTTTGTATTTCTAAACTATCATTAAAATGTCACAATCCCACTGCAGTCCTGTTCACTTCAGGATTTTCTCTCTTATCACAGCAGTCAGTAGGTTTGGGATCTTTGCTTTTCTTGCCATTGTGCACAATTTAACACCACCACCATCAGAGGATAATGATTGCACATTACAGGAAGTTTTTGTGTTTTCAGCTTCACATGCCAAAGTGTAACTGAATCTGTTGGTGATTTAAATTATTCCCTTAACTTTTTGAGGTTTCAAAAAGCTGTCTGCAACTCCTCCAGTAATAATTACAGACTGCGGCAAATCAGCCCATTTTCTGTGAGGGGACTGGAAAGGCCATATTTACAGACGAATGCAAGAGAGAAAGGACCGATACATTTCTGTTAAATTTTCAAACCTCAGTGCTCTGACAGGTCACTGTCCAATTTCTAAATTGAAATCTATCATCAAAGTTGGTATTAATTAGTCATGTATCAGCCCCTGGCAGAGGCCAGAAGCTTAATAGATCTTGGAGAACAAACTTCTTTCATGCTTTTACAGGTGATCTCTCCAGATCAGTGCAAAGGCTGAAGAAGACTGGATGTGGGACCCTGCCAAACGGAATAACCTGGGGGAGAGCTGGGCAGGCATATTCAGTGAAACTACATGCACCAAGCTGAGATTCAAGCTGGCTTCCTTGGGAGCAGCTGGAGGAGCAGCCAGAATAATCATAGGGAACTGGGAGGTATTTGCTTAAACGTTCCCTATGCCATTATCCTGCCTCTGAACTCAGAAGACATTAGACACCCTTCTCAACCCCAAGGTGGCAGGGAGGATCCAGAAGACATCAGTGCTCCTCCTTACAAGAGTCATGGGTGCTGTCTTGACACTGTGAGACAGGAACCTAGTTGCTTCTCTGCCCTTTGGAGGAAATGGGAAGTCCTCCCTACCTCGCAGGAGTATGGCAGGGAGGCAGCAGCTTAAAAATCCTATTCTCTATTTCAGTGGCAAGGAAAGCCCAGGGCTTTCCTGGTAGGGCATCCTGGGGATGCCATTCCTTCTTCTGTCCTTTTCAAGGCCCTGAAACACTTCCGTCTTTGTCTGTGGTGGACAACCACAGGAGAGCAGCAGAGTGTGAACAGTTTGCAGGACGGAACTGTTCTGCAACTTGCTGTCATAGCTGTACAAAGTGCACCAGAAACCAGAAGTATGTGTATATTGGGGCAGAAGAATGCCACAGTGCATCTGAGAGCCTTCGGATCAGTAAAGGGACTTTTTGTGTCTGTGCTCATGAGCAGTTTCCTGTCTCTGAGACAAGGGAGCATGCTGCGACATTTCTTGTCTTGTATCTACACTGTAGATACCTGAAAAACAAAGAACTCCAAGGCTTTCTAGCTGCAGCCTTTTTTGGCACCAACTTAATTCTAAATGGGATATTATTGAAATCACTGGGAATTATTTTTAGAAGTTTAACAGGAATGAGAAGCGTTATCTCTGGACCTGAGTTTGGACAGAGACTCCTGATTCTGGACTCAGTTGTGGCCTAGTCTGGATCCACGAGCTCATAATGTTTTCTAACTCTGTGTTTTGCTCGTAAATTTATGTATCTTTGTGAGTGTAAGGAAGACTACTTAGCTAGTGCTTGGAAGCTTTGCTCCCCGTGTTGTCAGGTTATCTTCCCTCCACCTCTGAAACTGCCCCATTGTGCTGGTTTCAGCTGGGATAAAGTTAATTTTCTTCATAGTAGCTAGTATGGGGCTGTGTTTTGGATTTGTGCTGAAAAAGGTGTTGATAATACAGAGATGTTTTAGTTACTGCTGAGCAGTGCTGACAGAGTCAAGGCCTTTTCTGCTTCTCACACCACCCCACCAGTGAGTGGGCTGGGGGTGCACAAGAAATCGGGAGGGGGCACAGCTGGGACAGCTGACCCCAACTGACCAAAGGGATATTCCACACCATATGATGTCATGCTCAGCATATAAAGCTGGGGGAAGAAGAAGGAAGGGGGGGATGTTTGGAGTGATGGCGTTTGTCTTCCCAAGTAACCGTTACACGTGACGGAGCCCTGCTTTCCTGATGGCTGAACTCCGGCCTGCCGATGGGAAGGAGTGAATGAACTCCTTGTTTTGCTTTGCTTGTGCGCGTGGCTTTTGATTTCCCTGTTAAACTGTCTTTACCTCAACCCATGAGTTTTCTCACTTTTACCCCTCTGATTCTCTCCCCCCTCCCACTGTGAGGGGAGTGAGCGAGTGGCTGTGTGGGGCTTAGTTGCTGGCTGGGGTTAAACCGCGACACCCATCTATTTGCTTCCCAGGATTTCTTCTCCTGTAAGCCTCTCTCTCTGTTCTCCCCAACAGACAGGTCATTTCTGTAGCCAAACTCACTGTTGTCAGAAGACCTTTTCAGAGCTCATCTTCAGTTCTGTTATGATAAATTTATGGTGCAGGTTTACTTTAATTTATGTTTACTTCCAATTCCAAGCCCTAACTGATCTCACACAAAACCTTTAGATGCCTGGTTATAGGCAAACCACCTCTGCTTGCTGACACAAAGCTATGCATTATCACTTAGGTTATTCTTGGGGTTCTGGTTAATGGAAGGAACCCTCCATTCCTTTACAGCATTCACTGTCCACAGCTTAGACTGTGACTCCTCCACAATGAATGCCCGTCATATGGAGGTGAAGTGACCTCTAGCAAGTTGACATTGGTTTCCTGTAAGTTTAAACCCCGATTACTCAAAAAGCCCTTGCATTCTTTCCACCCTCATCAAATATTCCTCTCACGTCAGACGCGTTCATTTATTTCCATTAACGATGAAAGCCCCAGCTATATGAGGATCTGGTTCAACAAACTTTTACCAACATTTTTTTATCCAATGGGTTTGATATAAATGCACGGACTATGACAGATGCTGTCCCCTTTCCTCTGCCTCCACTTTGTAGCAACTTATCAAAATGGTACAGACCAGCCTCTTGCTGTACATTTTTTTTCTCCCTACTTCCTACTCACACAGAAGTATGGGGCCATTTAATTTTTAATGCATATATTTATGGACACATTTACTTTCTTAATTAAGCTATTATTTTATTTTAAGAGGATGACATCACTATAAAAATCATACTAAAATGTTAAAGTTACCAGCTAGTACTGAAAGAATGAAAATTATTTACTTCTCATCATTAGCAGTATTTGGTTTTCCACTCATCTTGGGGTATGCATGCTGAAAATAGACCAGCAAGTTTCACTTCTGCTTAAGACTTCACTTTTTTATTCTTTTGCATTAGAAATAATGTGGCATTTTGCCACTTTGAATAGGCTGCAAACACAGCAGAAAATTATATTCGCATTAGATTCTCCATGGAATTACAGCGTAAGAGCTAGGTCCCAAAGAGTGTTCTGTGTATTTTGGGTTTTACGGAACCAAAGACTTGGCGTTCTACCAGAACATTGAGTTTTAAATTATCATCCAAAAGGTGCAGCCAGCTGCCTGTAGCCATTTTATTTCATTGTACCAGAGGAAAGAAAACAAAGGTAAAGAGAAATATATTTTAAAATTCTCTCTGACTTCTTGTATGTGTCTGAGTTGTGAGATTGTCTACATGAGAAGTTCCACTTCCTTTGCATGCTACTGAGTACAAGCTTGTACCTCATTCAGAATAATCCATTTCTCAGTCCAGGTTGGTTTTAATTATATCTTCAATCTGGCTTGCAAATGCTAAACCTTGGGTAGCAACTTGGCTGTGTAGTGGGGGCTTATCCAGCCAAGTAAACCAAAATGGCAATAACACTTACAAGTTCTGGGCTATTATAAATGGCTCATCAAATCTCTGTTTGTGTTGAAATGCATTTGTGATCTTAACAAGAGATGGGACACAGGCTGGTGTTGCAGATATAGATTTGATCTAAAACTATGTCAGGGCCTGCCTGGAGCAGCATCTCTTCTCTTAGGTCCACTGGCTGCTCTCTGCGTGCTGTGAAGGAAAAATGATAGAGAGCTGCATGTAAGAGGAGGTGATTACTCTTGAAATCTTTTCCTCTGATTTGTTAGTTTAGGACATCTTCTCACTTTCTTCCCTGCCTGTCCTGCAGCTGGCCTTGATGTCTCTGTAGCTGAGCTGGTTCTCACCACAAGGACAGCACCATAGAAACTATTCTGAATCATCCCCGTTTTATGATAGTCACTGGCCATGGAATCCAAGGAGCCAAAGTAGCTTTAGAAGCTTCCATGTAGTTGAGCAGCAACTAAACCCCCTGGTGCTCAAAAACTTTTGCTTGTGAAAATAAAAATAACAATCCCCTCACAAAAGTAATACTGAAACAGATTTGTCTGTGCAGGGGCAGTCTTTAATCTTAGCAAGAGGGACAATCTCACATGGCATGTAAACTAGTGATGGAAGTGCTGAAACACTTTTTTTTTTTTCTGGTAAGAATACATATTTGCCCTTCCATATAGGCTACTGAAGGGTAAGCTTCACTTATCTGATCCGTCTTTTGAACTATATGTTCATAAGCACATTTAATAAATTAATTCTTCACATCCTTGCATAGAATGGAGGCATCACATGCCGTATTAGGAGCTTTGCTGACATTGGGAAGACAGATGGAAGATTTACTTAACACACTAGCAAACAGCAAAGGATCTGCCCCTGTCAGGTATACTTTCAGCAAAGGGATCTTCCAGAAATACAGATATGAGTGTTCTCAAGAACAGTCAGTTGTATATTCCCTGAGATCTCTTTTGCTGTGGAAGAAACTATTTCAAGTTTGAAAAGGAATTAGTAAGAACTGGTTCCAGTTTGGTTGTTTGAAGTGTACCTACCAAGCCTGCAAGAATTCCAGACTTGCTTACACTGAAGAAACTTTTCCGTTACCACCAGCTAAAGTTGTACATATGATGCTGAAGCTACAGGGACATGATTTTTCTGTAGAATATAAATAAGGGAGGAAATATGGATTTCTTGAGTAGGGTGATAAACAGATCAATACTACATGAAAGAGATATCGATGGGTATGAAATTTATGTAGTGAAGCATGCTCCTTTTATAATTTTAAAATTAACAGAATTTCACACTGGAACTTACATAGAGAGATTTTAGTTAGCATAAACCAAAATTTTACAAGGATGGTCAGAAGAAAGCAGAGATTTAGAGCACAAACTGGTACGATGTCAGCACTTTAAGGAAGAAATTAGTAAGGTGGGCATTTTACTAAAAGAAGAGTGAGTGATTATCCTAGTAGCACAGAGAAAAGAAGTAGCTGCTGACATACAAACTAGCCACCTAGGAAAAGAAAAATGTAATCAAATGAGAAGTAGTATTTCATTCCACTTGGAAGGAGGATTCAGATAAGGTACAGGGCCATTCAGTATGATACACATAATTGCTTCTGAAGAGAATAAACAAAGAACCGATCTATAGTAATGAATACCTACACTAATCACAGCAAAATCTGGAGAGGGGGGCTTATTTTGAATATGAAAGAGAAATGTATTTATGGCTAATATTGAATTATATTCTAAAGTCATGAAGCCGTCAGAACTATTGAATGTTGATTTCTGAGATAAAATCAGAGTTTGCGAGGCAGGAAAACTGGAAGGTTCTGAGGACTGACAGGGAGCACCAACTCTCAGGCAGAGTTTCAGACATCCAGTAAGATCTGCCGGTTCCAGCACAGCCTTTCCTTGTCAAGGTGTCCTCAGAATAATGAGGAAGCTGAGAGGAACATCACTGAAAGAAAACTAAGCATGACAATACAAAATTCAGATTTACTACTGTGTAGATCTGCAAGATGAATATGGATTTTACTTTGCAAGAGACTTCCAAATACTAGATGTGCCCATAAAAATGGAGGAAAAAGAAGACACAGAAATCTTATACTGGCAGATACACCAAACCTTTTTGTAAAACACAGAATTAGAATAAGTTTTTCCAAGAGCTACAGAATAAATAAAGTCTGATTTCTCATGTATCTATATACTTTGTACCCCTAAGTACTACCTCTTTGCCCCAGCAATAGCCCTAGCTGTCCCCAGGCTCAGTGTCTGGTCCAGAGACTGGCTGGCTTTGAGCCATTTGCTGACAAACAGATGGTATAATGGGTCAGTTCTTCCTGTCTCTCCCTTGGGTTTCTCCTGCCTAGCACAGGGCATGTAGAAATGTAATTATCATCCTTGATACTTCCACCATTCTTTTAAATTTAGACGATACCAAACCTGGGTCCCAGCTTATATAATAATTGGTGGGAGACGGGTTAAATGGCAAACAAACAGCTTAGGGAAGAAGCTGAAAAAACCCTTGGATCATCGTAAATATTGTAACATCAGCTATTGTTCCTGTTGTTAATTGAGAACGTCAAGGATTATTAGGTACACGGGGAATAAGAATTGATTCCTCAGATTCCTGACTGTAGGAAAAAACCCAACAGCCTACTTTGCAAATTCCTGAGATTCTTGGAACAGATTGTAAGAACAGCAGTGAAAATGCTTACTATATAACTGCATAACTATATGAAAAGCTATAATAAGTGCCAATGGTTTGTGTTTGTCTTTTCGCATTCTTGCCAAAGATAATTTTTCACTCCAAGGACATTACTGAAAAAAGCTGACTATGAATGTTAAGTCCCTACAGCTACTGCTCGGAGGAACAGGCAGAGTAGGAAAGAAAGAGTTTAACATAATCAGTTGATGCCTTGGCTGTTACTCCTACAGAAATCTAAGGAATTTTGTAGTGGGATGCATGCATTATCCTATCACCCTTTCATAACATTGCTTGACTGACCAAGAACTTGTTGTAGATTAAGTAGAATAGTAGATTTTTTGTTGCTTACCTTCCACTTATACTGAGGATTGTTAAAACTTACATGAATTTTCTGGATGTCAAATACCATGTTAATAAATTACTATTCTACTGCCCACAGGTCAGTACTTGTCAATTTTTTACAGCTGATTCAGTTTCGTACTTTAAAGAATATTTAACTGAAGGCATCTTTTCTATTACTCCTGAATTCCCCAAAAAGAAAAAGATTCAGGATTTACCAGATGAGCCACCAGTGAAAATAAAGGAAGTTCATGACTGGTTAACATGATACAATAGAAAGCAATCTGTATTTAAAACTTCAGCCATTAGTAGTTCGTATTAATGAAGGACTCTGATACCTGAGTTGATAAAGGACTGGTCCCAGGCAGATTTTGTAGAGGTGATATATGTACTTTTAGATGTCTTGCTGTATATCACAGAGCTAAGACTTGTATTTCAAGAGCTGGAATTTGACATTGCAATTGTACAGGTGTTAGTAAATCATTGCCTGTCATCTCCAGAGAGAAGTAAAGATGACAGCCACCATGGGATGGGGAAAAGCCTACCTTACATTATATATAGTGAATGCAAACTGCATTGAAAACTGATTAGGTGGTGCAGGGGTTACTTTTCATTCTCCTCTTTTATAAAGAATGGTAAATCTATAGGAGAAATGTCATGAGATGTTCGACTCTATAATATCAGCAATTAGAGCAGGGTACCCAGGTACCCTGTATAACAAAGCTAAAAATCTGTTTGGAGCATCCTGAGTCTGCATAGAGGGATACCAGGGTGACACGACACAGCTAGGGCTGGCTGGGGGAGAGACTCCCCATGGAAATGAAGGCCGTTGTGTTGCTCAGAGCTTGAAAATGGGATTCCCCACCCATGGGAAATACCTGCATAGTTAAAAAAACCCCCAACAATAAATCTCAAATAGTAATAAAGAGTTGCTATCGTGTGGTTTTTGTGCAACAGAAAGTTCTGAAAAGTCTCCACACACAAGCATTGAAACATTCTGGTGTGGCTTGGCCTGACAGTGAAATGCATTGTTTTGGAGTTTAACTCCTGCCTCCTTGGTGAAATACAGGACAGGGATCCTCTTCTGCAAACAGCACCTTCCTACTCTTGTGATCAGTTCAGTGCAAAACCCTTACGGAGCCAAATCAGGGAAGCCAGCCCACAGGGGAACATAAAGGTGTGACATGTGCCACAGGTGCCACGCCAGCTCAGGCAGACGCAGGAGAGACCCGACAGGGAACATTTTCACTGGAACAGTGCAGTCCGGGACACGCTGGTGAGGGATGAGGGTGGCAGGGTGCTACTCGCAGAAGAGCACGGCAACTAACGTAACATCAGCCCTCCCCCCCACGAACCCATCCGAGACCAAGTTGTGCTGACCCCTTTATGGCACTGCCTCGTAGCGGACCTTTCGTGCTCCTCTCAGCTCTCAAAATTAATTTAGCTCATGCTGTGCTGTCCCCAAGTCTGCTCGGCTCACTCAGCACAGCCATTCATGATGTGCTGCCAACCCAAAGCACATTTTTGCCTCTCTTTCCCCATCAGCTGCTTCGGTGTCTGTGGTGCACCTGGTGGGCCCTGTCCCACTCACCTGCCACTGCTGTGGCGGGGCTTCATCCTCCTCGGGGCTGGCTGTAGGGCTGGGCTGGGCTGCGAGGGAGGGAGGGAGGGAGGGAGGGAAGTGCAGACGCTCCAGAAAGACTCCTCTTCTCTCCGTCGTGTGGCAGTGTGAGGGAAGGAAGAGGCAAGGATGAAGAGGGAGTGAGAGGAAGAGAAGAACTGACCCCTTTCTACCAGTGGAGAGAGAGGGAAGTGCTCCCCTGCGCAACGGGGCAGTTTCTGCTCCCCTTCCCTCACCGCTCGGGTGGAAATGCTCCTCTGCCCCATGGGCACTGTCTGGGGGAGTGGGGAGGCAGGGCAGGGCTGGAGAGGGGCGAGATCCATGCAGAAATGGTAAGACCACTGCCTAGTTTATGGGGAGATCTGGCAAAGCAGGTGCGTGCACTCTGCACCCCTTCCCTCAGGGGGTCGGAGTGGTGGGACGGGAGAGGGCACCTCCCGGACCTTCCGTCCAGCCCCTCTGCCTCGCTGAGCCTCCCAACCCCTTCCCTTCCCGGCAGATCTGAAACCACCCTTTTCCTTTGCAAAAATCACAGAGAAAAACAGGGACAGACGTAATTAAATCCACAGACACAGTTTCATTGCTGTTCCTCCTCTCTTTGTGATGATCCTGGAGCAGGTTTCTCTGAGGAAAGCCTGAAACAAGACGTGCCTGGCCACCCTCCTGCCTTTCCGAGTGGCTTGCAGATTACTTCTGGGCGCTAGGATTTTCACTTCACAAATTCTGAGGACGTGTCTTTTCATTGCTAACCCTGCGACAACGCGACCGAAATAGTGCCACTGCTCCTGCTGCCCTTGTAGCAGGCTAGCAGCGTCTGATTGAAACGAGTCACCCTCCCCGGGCTGCTGCTGAGCACGCTGGGCCAGGACTAAATGAGCTCTGTTGATTTGGTGTGGCAGGCACCTTTCCCCAGCCATGAGGAAAATAGGAGTATATTTTGAGAGACGTTACAGAAGTGTGCTATAATAATTTGTGCTAAGAAAGAAATGCTTTGAACGGCCAAGAGTGGGTAGGTATTTTGAAATAGACTTGGTTATGCTATTGCAAATCTGTGAATAAAACCAGGCCCAGCATGAGAGTAGTTCCAAATAATGTGAGATTAGGAGAAGTAGCTACTTCTTACTAAATGAGTTTCTATTAAAAAGTAATCGTCATCTGTTTTCTGCCGCTTTCCTACAGAGAGGAAAACATGCCAGTGTTATGGTAGAAAGCAAAAAGCATTTCTAGACCGAGTTGAAGGTTTGACTGCAAGCTTTGTGCAGCTGATTGGTGCAGACAGGCAAAAACATGCTCAGTGCTGTGCTGGCAAAAACCATGCAATTGATGATTTACAATCCAGATTCAGCCTCTCAGCACAATTTACTTGGCTTGCAACCTCATCCCTAATGTTTCCTTCCTGAGGACCCCTTGGATATGGGCATGTGCCCCACCTTATGCTATGTAGAGGTGTACCCACTTGGCAAAAACACATAAGGATGTGGCCAAGAATGTTGGTCGTGTGAAAGGGGTATGTCTGGACTGCGATCAATGTGCTGGAGATGTCCATGCTGTGGGAAGGCTGGCTTTTAGCCAACGGTGGGAGAGCTTTATATTGATTTCCATTGGTGGAGGCTAGTAATTTCACTATCTGTTTTAGCAAAAAGACCTGATACAGTTAAGGCATCTTGTGTCTGGAAGTATAGTGTGAGTGTCTTTGGGTTTCAGCTCTCCTGTCAGCCCAGCTGCAGACATGTATTTAGTTATTTGTGGGGGAGAAGGAGAAATCAAAGGTGACTGGACAAGCCAGTAGCTAAAACAGTTCCTTCTGTGCTGCTGGCTATAAAAACTAGTGTGTCGCAACTATTGCACTGCTTGGGCAGAAGATGTGCCTCCGAAGAACAAGAACAAGTAGATTATGACCTCATTTGAGCCTCAGCTGATGGACATTCATGTCTTACAGACATGGCAATTTAATCTAATTTTTAGAATTATCTCAAAAAATGCAAAATCTTTGAGGCACTGTGGAGAGTGAATTGGTTTCTTGCCTCTGAAGCTCGTTATGTCAAATGGCAGGTGAGGTTCTCTGTGGGGGGCAAACTTAGACTCCTGTAGTTCCTGCTGTGTCTAGAAGCCTGCAATCTCAACTATTTTATTCCTGTGTCGTTCATGGTGATGAGGGTGCTCTGTGTGGGCGCAGGAAGACTTCAGTTGCCTTTACCTCCGTAGATATAAATAAGCAGTGCTTTGGGGCTGCTGTCACCCACAGTAAGCTTCCTGCAGGCCTGCAGGAACAGGGAATTACTGTAATACTGTCTTCTCTCACCTTGGCCACATTCTGCCTCCCAACCTAGGTCAAGGGGGCCGGTGAAGATTTAGCAGGCCAGGCTTACACTGGTTATGGAGACTTTTTACACAGAAAGCATTTTTGTGGGTTCCTTTTCCACCCATCGTTGTGGTTCCACCAAAGATGAGCTGCAGCTGTCAGCAGGTCTCAAAGCTGTAAGAGTAATACTTTCCACCCATTCCAAGTCTCAGCATGGAAAAGTTTAGAGAAACAGTGTGGTCTCCTAGACTTATGATATCTGAGAGACATGGATTAATTTTCTGACTTTGTATTCAATTAGGGCAAAATCTGTTTGTGAGATTTTGATCCTACTCCGTGTGTCAAAGACTTTTTTTATAACACTTGAAGAGCTGGCACCAGTGTAATGGAATGTCTCACTGAAAAAGATCTGTATTTCTGTTCTGCTTTTTGTTTTTTTAGACATATATGATTGCTCACCTAATTTGCATGAAGAGACCCCTGCACGCTCTGCTGAAGTAAGACACGAGCTCACATTTACCTGGCCGTGCCCACTTGGCAGCAGGAAGTTCGGCTTCCTCCGCTGGGCACTGCCGTGCCACCCGCCTGCCTGCCATCAGCGCGGCACGCAGGGGCGCGGCGCCTCTGGCCCTGGTGCCTGGTGGCCAAGGAGGCAGCACCTACAGCGAAAAGATGGCTTGTGGCACCCTGCTGACACGGCAACTTAGTGCACTGGAGATATAGGGCGTAATTTTGCAATATTTACTTTCCATGAGGTGAGTGTGGCAACGGGAGTGTGATCATTGTTCTTTGCCTGACTAATTCTCATCTCCGTGTGTCAGCAGCCTGTCTTCTACCCATTCTGACAAACCCTGAATCATTATTTCCAGAACTTTATCAAATGTGTTTCTTAAGGGTGAATACCTTGCTGTCATTCACCCTTCTGATACCTGCGTGTTGCACAATTAAAAAAAAAAAACATATCCAGACATTTGTGATAGAAAACAATACGTTGAGCAAATCAGAGATCACCTGGACTGACACATATTGCTTGGGAAATCTCTGCTGATGGAGTTTTCCATGTATGTATCGGCCATTTTGGCTTCCTATCGCAGTACCGCCTCCCTTGTATCAGTCCCTTGCCCTGACTTTTTCAAGGTAAAGGACTCAGAAGATGCTAAAGCTAAGCAGTCTAGAAGATATTAGAGGGTCGAACAGCCTAGAAATGCTAGCCAAGTTATTGTAAAAAATCTCAATGATGTATTTTATTGAAAATCCACATCAAATTCATATTCCTTGTCCTTGCCTTCAAGGCTGTAAACAACTCTGCCCACACATCTTTCTGCCCACAAGTCCACATGCTGTTTTTGCCAATCTTGTCTCTCAACTGCTCCTTTTGTGTCTCTCCCACACAGGACTTTGTGCCCGGATTCCTCCCCACCCCACAGCTTCCAACATCTGTGATATATATATGTGTGTGTATATATATAATATTATTATATTTTATATATTTATGTATTATCACATGCATATATAAAATGTGATCTCCCTTTCAATTTTTCCTTAAAATTGACACCTTTCCCCAAAGGCAAAGGCTCCACTACTCCGTTCACTTCCCTTGTGATACATGAATTTATCCCTGAATGAGAACTTTGGATGTGTGCTTTGTAACTCTGGAGAAAGGATTGCATTTATTTTTTCTAAACTATCATGTATGCTTAAAGTGACATGAATATCATAAGGCATAATAACAGATGCTCACAGTCCCTGAACTTGGAAGGACAACTAGCAGTAGCCTGAAGCTACAAACCAAACTGCTTAGGCTACCTGTCAGGGAAAGCCCTTAACAGATATTTCAAAGCTGTATGTAACATTTTGGTAGTACAGAGAACATGCTGGCAAGGGCTCCAGGAGGAATTTATAGAATAAGAAACTTGAGTGCAAGAATCTGTGGAGTGCTTTGCCAGTGGCATGCCGATGATGCCAATCCTGACGGGGCGTACTGGCAGGGAGACTACCAAGAGTTTATCATCTATATGATATCAGCATTTCCCCACATACACCTCTGGTATGAAACTGGAAGAACTGCTGACTGCTCATTGGTTTTTTTTCTGTTGTGTGGAAGCAAAGTGATCTGGGGTTTCCCACTGCAAGGACATTTGATTATACAATTCTACCTGAACGCTTTCACCTGATGCTATAAGTAATGCACAAACTGACCAAGAGGTTATTACTAAAAAGTACTTCCTCTCACTAATCTTTTCCTCTTCTAGTTTGGTAACACTTGAAATATAATTATCCTTACTGTTTGACCTATACAGTCATTTGTCTTTATGACTTGAAAAAGCCATTGCTTTTTCATTTGTATGAGCCTCTTAAAGGTGGTGAGAAAAATGACACTAAAGCCAGGAGTTAGACAAGGAAACAGGGGTATCAGTGAAATAGCTGAAATGGATCTGGTCTTGCAACATGAATTTCACTGGGAGTCAGGATGACAGTCTCCCTTTAAGGGCATTGAGAAATACTCCACTTCGTGTTAGAGAAGATATTGTGGTTTTGGCTTTTGCAGAACCGCAATCAGTTTTATTTTTTGTGAAATGAAAACCATGTGAAAATTTGGATCTGAGCTCCTTTGCATCAGTGCCCTCAAAATTTTTGGTAGACTATTTTAAAATTACAGCTTGGTTTTGGTCCCTTTAATTTACATTTCTCCCCTGCCATCATGCTTTACTACAGTTTCACGAGGAGATCTGTGCAATCTTTGTTTTAATGTCAATTTTCCATGAAAAATAATTTTAGAGTTGCAAAGCTAAGCATCCAGAATTAGAAAACGTAAGATTAAATCAACAAATTCTTTCTGCAGAATATGAGTCTCCTTCTGCTGTCCCTATTTACTCTCAAGATCCCTTGCTTTTAAATTATGTGTGAAGTATGCTTTGATTCCATGGGGAAAGATGTGCATCCCTGTGGAGCTGCAGTGAGTCATTGTCAAGAAAAACTGCACAGGTCTCCCAAAAACTCGACATCTATTTTTGTATAGGGTAGAGAATTTAGAATTAACTAAAAATGTTAACGTGAGAAAGTACATCATGAAAGTTGTGTCCTGCTTTTTGGGAAGTTAGAGGAAATTCTGGCATAGGTAAAACGATCCTCTGCAGTGTTTGCAGGGGACATTGTGCAGCAGCGCATGCTGCGTTGCTGGCACAGGGCGGTTTCTGTAGCGATGTAACACGCTGCAGTTGGGCCCAGTCCAGTCACAGTGATGCGCTTTGCTGTAGCTATGTAATGTAGCAAGGCAAAGGCTCCGTGTTGTACCTGTTGGTTCTCTGCCCCCTGCATTCAAGTGGGATGTTCCACATTCCACTGTGGCTTAAGAACAGTTTCACTTAAAGAAGCTGTCATGCGTATCAAAAGGCAGTATGGTAGGAAATGTAAAGAGTAGTTATCTAACAGCAGCCAAGCTGCTGAACTGGCATATTGGTCCCTTGCATGTGCCAAAAAGGAGAATGGATAATCCTTCAAAGTACTACACAGTATTACTAAATGATCTGAAAGGACTTAAATTTCCTCCTGACCCAGGCAATGGAAAAAGGAAACCCACAACCCACCTGATCAGAGCCATCAGGCGTATCAGTTTCTGCAAGGGTAGTCAGAAGATACTGAAATTGGACTTTTTCCTGGAGGTTTCCACTATCTCTTAACATATAAATCTATCTCCAGCTGGCAGGTGGAAACAGACTAGCAGAGCTGAGCTTCAGTACTCTCACCAAGAGGTTCCCACAATTTGAAAAGCTGATACCTTAGGAGTAGATACTAATGTATGTATTTCACTGCGGTGCAAAGCAGAAAGCAGTCTGCCAAAGGATGCGTGGCTTGTCGTACTGTTCTGAAAGTAGTAAAGGAAAAACATACATGTTCTTGTAAGAACATTTGTTTTCTTCTTCTCTCGTTCCCTGAGCTAATCAGCGATTGCCTGGAAGGCTCCATATTTCAGTGACATTTCTGTAGCCAACCAAACATCTCTTCAGGGCCTGCCTTTGGGGAAAGCATAAACATTGGATCATAAAGTTCCTTTGTATACCTCATAGATAATGCTTTCTTGCCAGTATTGGAAATGTTAGACTGAGAGGTGGCAGATGGAGTGAGCCATTTCAGAGTGGCATGAAGTCTGTCCATCCAAAAACTGCAACAGCCAGTGGTGGTAACTGCCACTAGGACCACTGCTGATGCTGAGTCTGACATTAAGGATTTTACATTTCCATATAGATGGCTAACCCACATGATGCTACTACTTTACTATGTGGTTACAGACAGTAACACTCTGTGCCTCTGTTTGGCAACTGTGCAACAGGGTTGTTTTGTACTTTATCAGCTTGTTGCGAGCCATAATTCATTCTTTGTGTGAAGAACTTTGAGAGCCTCTTGGAATAACTGGAGAAATGCCAGGTATTAGAAATACCTCTGTGAATTACTTTATCACACCATTGCACTGCCAATTTGGTCGTTAGCTGTGGTCTATGCCTGATGCTTTGGAGAGCAAGATATAATGTTCCTGTTAAATGGGAATGGAGAACAGTGTGAGGTCTGCATGCTTCTCTCGCTCAAAATATGTCTGGAATTTATTTAGTTAGTCAATGAATGGTATTGTTATCTTGCCTTTATGCTGATGTACCTTAAAGCATTCCTTTTTGGTACTCCTTCCTCTCTTTCATCAGTTTTTTCTATAATCAACACTGTCTTAAATGTATTTCCTGCTTCTTACTTGAAATGTCAGTCCATTTGCCTGCTTGTTTCCGACCCTGAGGTAAAGGGGAGGTGTCTCAGCTATGAAGTCAGGATGCTCCTGTGTAGTGGGTTTGCTGACTTGGTCAGTAAGCCTGGATTTTTGTGACTTACGAGCTGTGGTTATGCAGTCAATTCAAGCTAGCACAGGCCCATGCTTGTCATGGAGATTGGTAGTCCCCCCATCTTCTCTGCTTCTGGAGGTGTTTCTCTGTCTCCCTTGATAAGTCACTAGCACTTGTGTGGCCACATAAACTAAATCAGGAAAGTAATCTAGTTAAAGTCTTTTCCCTCTCCACCCTCTTCCACTCTCTCTTCTCTTCTGTCTCCTTTCCCTCTTCCCTTGTTTTGCCTTGCCGTGACTTTCTTTGCCCTTCCTTTTTCTGCCAGACCAGGGACCTGATGTAGCTCACCGTGTACCTGCGTGGGCTCTTATACCAAGACAAGGGACATAGTGGGAGTAAGTGTTTAGTGATGTGGAGGTGGGCAGGACCATCCCATTCAGCACTGGCATGGATTTGGGTTAGGTTAATGTGACTGTGTAATCACAGACAGAATAGTTATAGGACTAATGCTTTTCCATCCCTGATCTCTGTAGAAGCAGCAGAAAGCTGTAGGAAGTGCTGTCATTGGGGACAGGAATCAAGAGGTTTTGGCTTTTGAAACCTGGGAGATCCAGGAATTTCCAGGATGCCGTGGAATATACATATTGATTTAGCCCTGACTTTTGTCAAACTGCAAAGGCAAGCCTAAAAGGAGGGTCCCTAGACACAGCTGGGATGACTGTGGTGGTGAGCAGCCATTTTAAAACATGGTAATTCGATGTATCCAATATGCATTGACAGGTTTCTTCAGATTTCCAGCTTGAAAGGCAAAGTTGCCTCCTTCCAGGACAAGACAATGACAAAAGCACGTGTTGCATAGGAGAACATTAAAGAGCACCTAGAAGAATGAGTTGGAGCCTAATTGTAGCTTTGAAGGATGACACTGAGGATCTTAACCTTCTCATTCCCTTTTATTGCTTCAGGATTATTTATTAAATTTTCAGTGCAGTGTGGGTAGGTGTGCATATTTTGTCAAAGGAGTAATCAAGGACTGAGGAAAGATTAGGGGACTACCACAACAGTTATTAAGGAAAACTGTGAATAATTAGTGATCTTCTTACCCATGAAATGCTGAAACATTTCATGCCCCTAAACTGGAGCACCCAGGGTTACTGATGGGAGTAATTAAGAGCTAAGTGCGTTGAGGGTGTTTACATACCAGAATTATATGTATATACAGCTCAAAAGACTAGAACTATTTCCAGAGTGGGAGAGATGTACAGGAGAAGCTAGACTCAATTAAGAAGAGTAATACTTGGGCTGGCTGTCTTTCCTGATGAGCTCTGCTGTGTTGTAAGCAGCCTTCGAAGGGAAGCATTGTTCCTTATATATAGGACTTAAAAAGCTTCAGTGGTCTGGAGGGATCAATTGGAAACGTACAATAGAGAACAATCTCACAGTAGCAGGGAGCTGAAACGCATCAGCAAATGACTGTTTTCTCACTCTCTGGAATTACAAGCTGCCCACAAATTTTGGGAGAGATTGTTAAACGATCCCTAATAGAGTACTTGCTTCTGTAGCTAGTCAGTTTGCTCACCTAATCATGATAAAGACATGCAAAAATTAAATCCTCAATTACAAGTCTTATTTTTTCTCAGCTGGCACGCAGCAGCATAGGTTTTTGCCTCAGAACTACCATTGCTACAAGAACTGTAGTAACAGGGAGAAGTCTAACACTTGGGGTACTAATCCCCAAATATTTAAGTGGATTTTTAAAAAAGGAATATATCTAACCTACCTCACTTCCTCTTGTTCCCCAATCATAACATTTACACTCTGTAATTGGAAACAAATACTTGAAATTCTACATAATGCTTAAACAACTAATTGACCTGACACTCTGGACTTCCCGTGTGCTTTGCCGAGCTATGATTTGAATAATTTACCAAAAGAATGGTAATAAACCATAAAATATTAATCAGGCTTTCTACAGAACATAAGTTGGAGGGTTTTATTTAAGTTGTGTGTTAATTTCTCAGACGATCAGTGTAACTCTGTCAACACGACTAAATCTGGTTTGTGAGTCTGCTGTCTTTCATCTCAAAGAGGCTTTTTGCTGATGTAGTATATTACAGCATTCCAGCATTAATGTTGCTCCTGCTCCACTGGGATGGAGCCTGCTGTGTCTGAATATGAAGTGTTGAGTCTAATAATGTAAATATAAGAACATAAACCCAGCCATACCTGGTCAGACCAATAGTCCATATAGGTCAATATCCTGTCCTCAACAGTGGTCACAAATAAGTGCTACTTAGGCCAAAAGACAAGGCTAGTGAGCTTGGAGGCAATAGGTGGCTGGACAACATAAATGGCTTTCAGCAATAAATTTAAAAAATTCTTTCCTCTATTTAGAGAACTATGTTTGGTAGAGGAGCTTTTCATGTGTTTTCCTATTAGGAAAAAAGATGTTTTAATTGTGATCCCAAATGAACTGATCATTGAAAACCTGTACAAATGGTAGTTTACTGGAATCTCCCCCTTTAATTCTCGAATGCATGTATAGCTCCCATTTTATAGAGAGACAGTAGTCCACTTCTGTGGTTTGAAATAGAGGCTGGATGCCAAGAGTATTTTTGGAGAAATCAGTGAATATTGACTGTTGGAAAAAAGTGCCTTGCAATCCCAACCTCTGAGCAGTCTTGTTTTGTCCAAAAGTATTAAAGATAGATCCTCTTTATGAACTTACTTTTTGTGTGAATTCCCAAGAACAACTACTGCAGGAGGAATATTTGTATGTGTTTAGTTAAAAGATAATGCCATCAAAAGAAGTCTGACCAACCTTTTGTCTTCCCCTTATCTTGTGAAACTTTGAGAAGGGCACCTGTTTATTCTCTTTCTCAGCAAGATAACTGATCTTATGGGTGGCAGGCATCATAACCCCCAAAATTACTACTCTGTTTAGGAGGCTGAATCAACAGTCCTTAGTAGGCATCTCCTAGGACTCTTAAAATTCAATGATACTGAAGAACGTTGAAAGTAATTCTGCTTTTATTTAGTTGGTTTATTATCCATGTCCTTTACGTATGTTCACTTTCACCTTTCGTTTTTGGATAGTCAGATGCATTTCCCATTTTCTGTTCCCTGCCCATTCTTTCTCAGATCCCATAGGAACAGAGCTACAGTAGCAACACTATACTGATTCTGAGCTTAAAACTTACAACCAATAAGAATTTTCTCTCTTTTCATACATGTAGCCTGAAAGCTCAGCTTCTCGATCAGTATGTGAGTGGGGGCATCAGGAAAGGTGGTGAGAGTTTGAAGTCCCAGTATTCTGTGGATGACACCCCATTCTAGGCTGCCTAATATTAACTGAAACCATCATGATCTCATAGCTTTCAGTTGCCCTGAAGAGACGAGCACCTGGCTCTGGCTGAAGTTAGATAAGACAGTAATGAAGCTATGGAGAAGAAGTGCTCAGATGGAAACGCTCTTCCCCAATAACAACCACTCCCATTGAATGCAAGCCTTAGGGTCCTCTTAGCCTGTACTGCACAATCAATAGCTGGGGAGGTGAAAAATGTTCATTATCATCTGTGGCTGGCAAGGAGTGTGCTGGATCCTATTAATGTAAAACTGGCCAGTGTGACTGATGTAGTTCTAAGTTACAGAGTGGAACTATTGTAAGTGTTAATATACAGGAGTAATTTGTCATGGAAAGAAATGGAAAGACTGAAAAGGGCACAAATCTTTGAATATGCAAAAATTTGCAAGAGGCGGAGACTGATTAACTGGACTGTATATCCATTAAAATTGGGATAAAAAGTTATTGTGATGGAAGAACCAGCTCAGAGGGGGATTAGTGATGGAGCTTCCAAAGGATGAGTTCTGGGACCAATCCAATTCACAGGTTTCCTTATGATATTGACCCAAACCCAAAATTATGCTGGTTAAATTACTGGCCCAAAGTAGGGAGATACCATCAGATGACAAACTCGGATACGATACAGAAAGAACCAAATGACCTTAAGGATCTGAGTCTGAGGAACAGGTTGATTTTTACTATTTCAAATTATTAAGATAAATAACCAGAAATTTTGGGACATGCTTGGAGTTCATGAGTTGGAAATGATAAAGGGGGAGAAAGACACAGAGTATCTGTGAGCTGTCAGTGTAACAGAACTGTAGAAAAGTAAGTGCAATCTTAGCACTTGAATGAAGCAAGTGAAAGAAGAAATAAAGTACTAGCAGTAAGGTACAAGGCATGCCTGTGTAGACTTCTGAGCAAGCATGTTCAGGAGACAAGAATTAAAGCAGAATAGATGATGATGGGAATGGAGAGTTTATAATACAAAGGGGATTAACAGGGTTTGTCTGGTTTAGCCTCGGTAAGCCAAGGGTGAGAGGGCAGAGGTTCTGGAAACCCACAGTGGAGTCTGGGGAAGGCAGACGTGAGAGAAGAAGAGGTCTTCCAGTGAAAAGGCAATGTTGGCTTTAGAGCAGATAATACAAACTTGCCAAGAAAAACTGAACTTCCTTCTAATTTCCAGACTTCTGACAATCAGAGCAGTGACATTCTGGGACAGCCTTTCAAATGAACTTGTGGGACGAGAAACACAAATGGTTTTACAATGGGCCGTGATCAGTTTAGGAGAAGGCTGTATTATATGGTTCTTGCAATAACAGGGATCATTAACAGCCTTTTTATCTCTCACCTGACATTAAAAGGTCAAATAAGTGTTTCCAGCAGCAGTGTAACCAATGAAACCTGGTTTCCCAGAGGTTTTTGTCTTGTGGTAGGACTCTCCTGTAGACCCTTTGACGTCTGAAAAGAGGCTACTTGCTGCCTATCCCGCAGTAAGGGCATTCCTGCATTTCTCCACTTGGCTGCCTAGTTTCACAACATTAGTAAGAAATCTGTAGCCTTTGATGAATTTGGTTGAAACTGGCTAACATGTTTTTGGAAGAGATGCGTAACAGTATGAAGACATTGACTCATTTCCTTTGAAAAACAGGCCAAAAAACCAAAGCTCTTGGGGGAATAGATTTCTTATGTTAGGGGTGATTCAGCTTGGAAGGCTTAAGCATCACCAGACCCAATTTGCTTTCCAGTAGAATAAACACCTCACTGCTCTGACAGACTCTCTGGTAATGGGCAATTGTGTAAGCAACCTACTGCTCCCCACTGGAGTCCTTGTTCTGTCAACCTGCTTTGCTCTTCAGATGCACAGGAAGAAGCAAACTACTCCATAATAAAGCTGAGTAGCTTACTTTCTTGACAGAAGAGGAGTGGTACCGGTTGTTCTCTGGCTCACTCTTTATCTTCAGGGCTAAGAAACACAAAATCCAGGAAACACAAGGTGGAAGGAGAAGGAATTAATAAGTTACTGTGCGTGACTTATTGCTTACAAGCAAAGGCTCATGAATGAAGCTGTCTAGAAGCTGGCTGCATTTTCATTCTGAATGAAAAATAACTCCTTTAAAAAACTGATTTTTGGGTTTGTCTTCTCTTAGTCCCCTTTAATTTACAAATGACTGGTTGCAATTTATGTTCATGTGGTCCTAGCCTAAATCCCAGAAAGAGGCTGGTTGTCATTTTTTGTGCTTTTAAAGGAAACCTCCTGGACTTTACACCAAGGGAAGCAGATGGAGAAAACATTACTTCAAAAGCACTGACATCCAGCACAAACACTGAAATGTTGAATCCTGAAGACATTTGCATTTGTGCCTTTTCAGTTTGCTGCCCAACCTGTCTTCCTGCCTCCTTGTCCCTGTGGCGAACGCTCTCAACCAGAAACTCATAAATGTATGACTGTTATGTGGGAGAGAGACTATGGAAGGAAGGAGTGGTTAAAGGAAGTGTTTGAAGGGACCTAAATTTATTCTTTTGTTGGTGTAACTGTGGAATGTAGGAATGGTAGATGAAGGTCAAATTATAACCGAAAGAACGTAGGTGGAAAAACAAATGGGTTTGGTAGGAATGGTTGTGAATACAGGCTCTATGTTCCTGGCTTGGAGATTACCAAGCATCCTGAAGTCTTGTTTAGTTAGGTCTTTATGATCTGGGAATGCAGCTGATCGCCTGTATCGAGTAGGCAATAACACTACGCATACAGCACATGGAAATGCTCTATGCATGACAACCAGTGTAACTTTTGGTGCTGGCTGTGAGTTAAAGCAAAAGAAGTATTTGTGCTCACACAGCAAAGATGCTATGTGGATGGAGATGATATGCATGTTTTGGACTGCAGTTTCAAAGCCTCTATCATAAGACCTGTTCCTACTCGCACTATAGTTGTGGTAAAAACTCCACTGACTTCATTGCTGTAGGAGCAAGGAATAACAGCTTCTTTCTGAGGACAATGAGAATTACCAGTAAATTTGCAGTCAAACCAATATAACCAGATATTATTAATGTCTAATTCTGCATGTCCTGTTTACACAGTAGTCCAAACAACTGTGAGATGCTAAGCAGCAACAACAAGCCTTTTAATTATTCTTTTCTGTCATTCACTTAGAATCATGTTGGAGTGTAGCACTCTAGTTGTGGAAGACTTTCTAGGAGATACTGAAAAATACTTTACAGACACAACAGACTACACTGGTTCCAGTTGGTGTCAGAGTCTGATACTGTCTGAATGCCTCTAGCTAAGGCCTGCTCAAGCTCCTTAATTCTAGTACCTTTAATAACAGCTCCAGCTCTTGAATCAGCTTTGTTTCCACATTCCATCCTTGCATATCAGCTCCCCCAGAAATGTGTTTTCATCAAAGCCTCTTCTCAAAAAAAAAACCCAAACCAAAAAAATGGTCATTTTTCTTTCAAAGATAATTGCCTACATGTAGGCTGTAAAATGTCACATTACCATACAAAGACCCTTTAAGAAAACACTGAGCCCTGTTGGAAGCACATTCTGTTAAGGAATTCAGCTGTCTTCTGTATTTGATAACATTTAAACCTAGTTCTGTGAGTCTGAAAGTGCTTTAGCAGTGCCCAAGTTATAAGCCCTGTCTTGCGATGGAAACAGAACACCCTTGTCAGGAGTACTTTGTCCCTGCTTTGCAGCTGAGAAGTCTGAGCTACGGCGATGTTAAATGGCTTGGTCAAAGTGCTGTGACAGAGCTGGGTAGACAGATTTGGGATACTGCCTGCAGATTCTGTGGTTTTATTGAAAAGACATTCTTTCCCGCTGATTTCTCAGCATTCCTCTGTCTTTCTAGAAGGACTCTGCACGGAAATAAACTATTCTTTTCAAGTTCATTCATTCCTGCCACCGGGCACTACCCGCTGCCAGAACCTTCCTGGGCACATAATTATTCCCGCAACAGCCAGCAGTGTGTTGCAGAGGATTATGCAGCAGGAGCAGATGAACTGCTAAACAGATCCCATTTTCCTATAGATGGTATCAGAAAGGAAGAAGGACAAGGAGTAAAACAGGGAATATCACAGAAAGAGGCATAGCTGCTCCTGAGCTCAAATGTCTTTCGCTGGTTTTGAGTTGATGGCTGCAATGCTGTAGATGCAGCTCAGAATTGGAATTAACTCTCCAGAGCTGTAAATGAACATTAATTAGAGCTCCTTTGCAATAAAATGGGATCTCCTCATCCATTTTAAAACTGAATGAGTCAAACCCCAGAAAAAGGAGTGAAGAAAATAATCCCTTCTTTGGCAGACATATAGGCAGGATGTTAATTAATAGGGCTTGTAATTTTTATGATTCTCTGACAGTGTCCTTCAAACCCCTGCAGGATTAATCAGTAAAAGGCCTGTAGTCCTATAGCTTGGGAGTCTTACAGAATACTTTTACTGGGTATGCAGTAGCCAGGAGGAAACGTTCAGATGTGAATACTTCATCAGCAAGATGTGAATACTGCACTTTGGTTTTGATTCTGCCTCTGAGTTTTCAATCTGAGGTCAATATTTTTCAAGTCAGAAACGAACATTAAGCAACTTACATTCATATTTTGGGACGTCTGCTGCACGGAAATCTTGCTACTTTTATGTAGAAGCCCTTCACATAAATACCAACAGTAGGTACCTAGGTTTTGTTATTATTGGCACAAATGGTTTTTTTCTCCACAGTCCACTCAGATTAATGATGCCATTACTTGAATAATTGCCATTTGGCCAGATTTAGGGTTGGAGAAATAACCTGCTACCCTGGCTCAGACAACTCAAGGGCATTAGGACCTTCCAGGCATTAAGGGCTTCCCCTCTCAGAGATGACTCTCCTTGAATGAATAAACCACCCTCCAGGGATAATGGTACCCCGTATGCTGTGTGAGGTCCCCTTTAATAAGCTTCTAAGGGTATGTACACGCTTCTCCACAGACTGTGATGCAGAGATCCTCATTTCATAACAACAACTATACTAACCCTGGAACTGGAAGTGCTTTAGGTCTGTGCCCTGCCTGATAAAAACTGCTAAGGTAAAAAAACAACTGTGAGGCTCTCCAGTCCCAGAGAGGCCTCTCTGCAAACATATGAGGAAAATTTAATTTTCCAGATGTACTTGTACCAGAGCTCTGTCTTGTGGGGCGAGTGGTGTGGAGTGACTTAGGGGGAACTGTGGAAGGAAGGAAGATGGAAATGTCTCTAATCCCGTGTGTGTCTGCGTGTGAGAGAGAGGAGGAAGTGAAGTCTCTTTGTGCATTGGGTGTACCCCAGCCAGGATATGTCTACACTGCCCTCAAACTAGTGAAATGTTCAGAGATCCATCCTAGCTAGGTTTAAACTGCCTGATTTTGCCATTGGTCCAGTGCAGCACAGAGCTCAGCATAAGCTCATTTTCTTCAGCTCCTTAGCTGGGTTTTGCTCCCATTCTGACCTCCACTTTGTGAGATCAATATTGCACGCTGTACCAAGCATAGCTAATTTTAAACCTGGACATATCTCTGTGCTATACAGTAGTCAGTGGGATGGCTGTATACTCAGCGTGGCAAGAATACCTTCCTGTTGTCACTCACTGTGCTCAGATCTCTCCATGAGAACAACATAATCTGCCACAAACTAGAATCTGCCACTTTAAACTAGACTTGAAGGGGGAGGGAGATAATATCAGGCTTACCCGTGACAAGCTGTGGGATGACACGCTTAGAGGGACAGGGTGCTACCGAGGGCCCTCAACCTGTTGCTCTGAGACGTGCTGGCTACACTGCAGCACTCTTGGAATGTTATGGAGACGAGCCAGGGGCTCCTAAGGTGACAGAAGCCAACAGGGAAACACGAGTGAAATACCTCAAAGGAATTAAGAGGTTTTCCTCTAAGAAGGTGACATGGCTGACAGCCCAGCTGAAGGGCCTCTACACCAATGCACGCAGCATGGGCAACAAACAGGAGGAGCTGGAAGCCACCGCGCTGCTAGAAAGCTACGACCTAGTTGCCATTACTGAAACTTGGTGGGATGAATCCCATAACTGGAGTGTGGCTATTGATGGCTACAGGCTGTTCAGAAGGGACAGGCGAGGAAGGAGGGGTGGAGGCGTTGCCCTCTACATCAAGAAATGGATAGAGTGTGAGGAGCTGTCTCTGAAGAATAGCCATGAGCAGGTTGAAAGCTTATGGGTAAGAATCAAGAGACTGAGCCAACAAAGGGAACCTTGTGGTTGGTGTCTACTACAGGCCGCCCGATCAAGGGGAGCCTATTGACAAAGCCTTCTTACTCCAGCTACAGGAGGTGTCACCCTCGCAGGCTCTCGTCCTGCTGGGGGATTTCAACCACCCCGACCTCTGCTGGAAAAGTAGCAGGGTGAGCTGTAAGCAATCCAGGAGACTCCTGGAATGCATTGAGGATAACTTCTTAAGCCAGGTAATAGACAGCCCCACCAGAGGGGATGTGATACAGGACCTGATGGTCACCACTGCAAGTGAGCTAATTGGTGACATCCAGACTGGAGGCAGCCTGGGCTGCAGTGATCACGCACTGGTGGAGTTTGCAGTCCTGAGGGATATGGGTCAGGTGAAGAGTAAAGTCAAGACCCTGAATTTTAGGAAAGCAAACTTCCAGCTCTTCAAGGAGTTAGTCAATAGGACCCCCTGGGAAACTGCCCTCAGGGACAAGGGAGCAGAACAGAGCTGGCAGATCTTTAAGGAGGCTTTCCATAAAGCGCAAGAGCTCTCGATCCCCAGATGTAAGAAATCCGGCAAGGAAGGCAAGAGACTGGCATGGCTGAGTCAAGGCCTGCTGGTCAAACTAAAGGGCAAGAAGGAAATGCACAAGCAGTGGAATCAGGGACAGGTATCCTGGGAAGACTACAGGGATGCTGCCCGGTTGTGTAGAGATGGGGTCAGGAAGGCCAAGGTGTGGATGGAGCTGAACTTGGCAAGGGATGCAAAGAACAATAAGAAGGGCTTCTACAGATATGTCAGCCAGAAAAGGAAGGTCAAAGAAAGCGTACCCCCACTGATGAGCAAGACTGGCAAACTGGTAACTATGGATGAGGAGAAGGCTGAGGTACTCAACAATTTTTTGCCTCAATCTTCACTGGCAACCTCTCTTCCCACACCTCTCGAGTGGATGGACTGCAAGATGGGGACTGGGGGAGCAAAGTCATTCCCACTGTAAGAGAAGATCAGATTCATGACCACCTGAGGAACCTGAACATACATAAGTCTATGGGACCTGATGAGATGCATCCCAGAGTCCTGAGGCAATTGGCTGATGTAGTTGCCAAGCACTTGCCATGATATTTGAAAAGCCATGGCAGTCAGGTGAAGTCCCTGGGGACTGGAAAAGGGGAAACATTGCACCCATTTTTAAAAAGGGTAGGAAGGAGGACGCTGGGAACTACCGCCCTGTCAGCCTCACCTCTGTGCCTGGAAAGATCATGGAACAGATCCTCCTAGAAGCTATGCTGAGGCACATGGAAGACAGGGAGGTGATTGGAGACAGCCAGCATGGCTTCACCTAGGTCAAGTCCTGCCTGACCAACCCGGTGGCCTTCTATGATGGAGTGACTCCATCAGTGGACAAGTGAAGAGCTACAGATGTTGTGCATCTGGACTTCTGTAAGGCCTTTGACACGGTCCCCCACAACATCCTTCTCTCTAAATTGGAGAGATATGGATTTGATGGGTGGAGTGTTCGGTGGGTGAGGAATTGGTTGGATGGTCGCATCCAGTGGGTAGTGGTCAATGTCTCAATGTCCAGATGGAGATCGGTGACAAGTGGTGTCCCTCAGGGGTCTGTACTGTGACCAGTACTCTTTAATATCTTCAATGACATAGATGGTGGAATCAAGTGCACCCTCAGCAAGTTTGCGGATGACACCAAGCTGAGTGGTGCGGTTGACACATCTGAGGGACAGGATGCCATCCAGAGGGACCCGGACAAGCACAAGAAGTGGGCCCATGTGAACCTCATGAGATTCAACAAGGTCCTGCACCTGGGTTGGCAAAACTTCTGGTATCAATACAGGCTGGGGGATGAAGGGATTGAGAGGAGTCCTACCGAGAAGGACTTGGGGGTACTGGTGGATGGAAAGCTGAACATGAGCCAGCAATGTGCGCTCGTAGCCCAGAAGGCCACCTGTATCCTGGGCTGCATCAAAAGCAGTGTGGCCAGCAGGTTGAGGGAGGTGATTCTGCCCCTCTACTGCGCTCTGGTGAGACCCCACCTGGAGTCCTGCATCCAGGTCTGGGGCCCCCAACACAAGGACATGGACCTGTTGGAGCAGGTCCAGAGAAGGCCTCAAAAATGATCCGAGGGATGGAGCACCTCTCCTATGAAGACAGGCTGAGAGAGCTGGGCTTGTTCAGCCTGGAGAAGAGAAGGCTCCGGGGAGACCTTATTGCAGCCTTTCAATACTTAAAGGGGGCTTATAAGAAGGATGGGGACAGACTTTTTAGCAGGGCCTGTTGCAATAGGACAAGGGGTAATGGTTTTAAACTAAAGAAGGGGAGATTTAGACTAGATATAAAGAAGAAATTTTTTACAATGAGAGTGGTGAAACACTGGCACAGGTTGCCCAGAGAGGTGGTAGATGCCCCATCCCTGGAAACATTCAAGGTCAGGCTGGATGGGGCTCTGAGCGACCTGACCTAGCTGAACATGTCCCTGCTCATTGCAAGGGGGTTGGACTAGATGACCTTTAAAGGTCCTTTCCCACCCAAATGATTCTATGATGCTATGATTCTATAAAACAGGAGGCAAACAGAGCTCTGTTGTGGTTCATTAGGAACAACGAGCCCCGCCATGCCCACATCCCGTCTGATGTGTTGCTGTTGTATTCTTGTTGTTTCCTGTCTTATTTCCTCCCCACTGCTTCCTGCCTCTTTGCTGTACCTGGCGTGGTGTGCAGCTGAAACCTCTGGTGCACAGGGTCAGTACTGTAAGATGCCCAGCACAGTTTGGGGTATGATCAGATATTGTGCTTGAGCTAAGCCCTTCTTATGGTAAGAAGCTCTTTTTCTGATCCCTGTTTGTTTGATCCCAGCAGTGTGAAGGTTGACCTAGGTAAAAAATCTTTCCATTGGGAAATACCGTATTTCAAAAGTGAATTACACCTGAAAATGAAGGGCCAGATTTTCAGTCCTCAACAAGATCCCTTTGAACAAGAGCCGTGACATGGAAATGGTCTCCACACCAGCCTCACAACCAGCTGTGGTTCCTGTGCCATCATTGCTTGAACAAGCACAATGGACTTAATTCCTCATTGCTGCCTTTGGCTTGAGGAGTATGTTGAAGATAGTAGTGGGGGGAGCTAGGACACAATGTGGTCTAGCAGTCCCAGGTTAGAAGAATGATTTGAAAGGAATCTGTGGCAGAGTGCCCTGAGGCTTTTCAAACCGGAGCTGACCCCTGCTCACTCCAGGGTTAAAAGCTAGAAAGGAGATTATCTGCCTTTGATTCCCTTGCCAAAGTGAAAGCTCACACACTCAGCCAGAGCCTTTAATTTCAGAACCAGATCCTATTTTGTGCAGAACAGCACCTGCAGTGTCAATAGTTTGGCTAAAATGGCAGAGACTCTCGTTGCCTGTACTTGGCTATAAATGTATCATCAACTAGAGCCAGGTTATTTCCTAAATGGTATTTTCCTATTAAGGGATTGTAAGGGCCCAGTGGGTGGAAGTGATTGTTTAAAAAATTATTCTGATAGGGGATAGCTCATTGTTTTACATGCTTTCAAAACATCAGGTTGAACGAAAACTAGCATCTGCTACCATTGAAACAAGCCCACAAACCTCTTCTTCAGATCTCTTTCTCTAATAGAAGTCAATGTATTCTTTCGTGTACAGCATTTCTGCACTAATTCCTAGTTGTTCTCCTTTCTTTGGATCTGGACTGAGAGCTGAGATGAAGGTATCTGACTAAGTTATACTAAAAGAGAGGGAAAATCCCTCAAAGGTGATGGTAAAGATGAAGGAGATATAGAATAAATCTTTCCTCATAAAGGATTGCACTTATTCTTAAGATGTTGTGCTAGTATCTTCTACAAACTAGATTCAGCAATGAATGGGAATAGCACCCTGAAGAGAACAGTACTTTCAGAAACAGCCTATCTGTTACATTGCTATCAGGGAGCTGCAAAAGAGTTTGGATTTTTGTTATGGTAGATGCTGGAGATAGTTGTGCCTTGACAGACAGATATACAGCTTAAATGAACATTGAAATCTTGGTCTCACTTTACAGGTGGAGATCATTCAGACTTACATGAAGATGAATGCAGGTATAGTAACTTGTTGCATGATAGTACCAGCCATTTGAAGACTCCAAAAAGATGGCAGTGTGATAAGCTACTGTCTGAGAACTTCCCTCTCCTCTACCTTTTCACAGAATGGTGGACAGCATAGGCACTAACATTTTACGTTGCAAGAATTAGTGCTTTTAAAAAAATAAAGCAGATGGCAACATCCACTGTGTTTATGAAGTGCAGTTTGCAAAGACTACAGTTCTCAGTATGCAGTATCACATACGTGTTCAAGTGGAGGATCCTTAGAGTATAACAGAGCAGGAGCAGCCACATACACCACACACTAAGTACAGAAGCACGTTTTTTAATAACCCCAATGGAAGCTTACAAGTTGGTTTACAAACTGCTATGTGAGATCCAAATATTCCGTGTGCCAATAGCTTGATGTACTGGTAAAGCAGAATTCCCCTTTGTCCTGTCCTGTCCTATCCTATCCCTCAGCTGTTCTGACAGCTTAGCAGTTAAGGCCAATGTCTAGAGTTTATATAATGTAAGCTAGAAATAACAAAATTTATTTTGCTAGAAGTAACAAAATAAATCTAGGACTCCAATAGGAAGTCTAAAAGAAACACTTGATAGAGAAAGAGGGTTTCAGCCTACAGATATGCTAAGAGTTTCTTTTTGCAGACAGCTTTCATTGAGGAGTGTCGTGGTTTAACCCCAGCCAGCAACTAAGCCCCACACAGCCACTCGCTCACTACCCCCGGTAGGATGGGGGAGAGAATTGGAAGGGTAAAAGTGAGAAAACTCATGGGTTGAGATAAAGACAGTTTAACAGGGAAAGCAAAAGCCACATGCGCAAGCAAAGCAAAACAAGGAATTCATTCACTCCTTCCCACGGGCAGGCAGGAGTTCAGCCATCTCCAGGAAAGCCGGGCTCCATCATGTGTAACGGTTACTTGGGAAGACAAATGCCATCACTCCAAACATCCCCCCCTTCCTTCTTCTTCCCCCAACTTTATATGCTGAGCATGACATCATATGGTGTGGAATATCCCTTTGGTCAGTTGGGGTCAGCTGTCCCAGCTGTGTCCCCTCCCCACTTCTTGTGCCCCCTCCCAACTCCTTGTGCACCCCCAGCCCACTCGCTGGTGGGGTGGTGTGAGAAGCAGAAAAGGCCTTGACTCTGTGTCAGCACTGCTCAGCAGTAACAAAAACATCCCTGTATTATCAACACTGTTTTCAGCACACAGGAAAAAGGAGGCCTGCAATCAGGTTTTGTCTGCATGGGATGAAATCTTGTAGACACTGATGGACCGCCAGCATAGTAACCCAAACCCAGTGGGGTTGTTTTTCTCAGAACAAAGTTTCTTTCAGAGAGTTATTATTTCTGTTTGAGAATATTGCGCTCTGGCAATGAAATCTTCGTGTGTTTTATGCGTTCTGCTGTTTGTCTGTGAAAGTGCTTTATCACACGTTTGTCACTCGGCAGGACTCAGGCCCAGCTCTCCTCTAAGTGGCTAATGCTATCACCTTTCAGTCATCTGCGACTGACAAACTCACAATCCCATATTACTGTCAGCATTGTGGGTATGCTGAAGTATTAAATGCTCTTTCTTGTTCCATCAAAGAAAGAATTAACCTTTTGATCTACTTTGCAGCATTCTGAACCCTGGGTTGTTTGTTTCATGTTAATGAAATTCAATCTTTGCGCAACAGCAGAGGCTTCTTAAGTCTTACAATTCTTCAGCAGAGGCTGGGAATGGAAATCTGATCTCAGAAATACAGTCTGGAGCCTTATTGTCAAGGTCATTCAGCCTTTCCTGAACAGAAAAAAACTGCAGGAAAAAGAATATAAACAGTTTTCTATTTTATTTTTGACTGTTTATTGGAAAGATGAGATTTTTCCCCCCTCATCTTTAATATTAGGTCTATAGCAGTCCTATAAACAGCCTCTTGCCAAACAGTTGTCTTGAAGCAGTCCTGTGAAAAGGTCTTCTATTCTTAACTCTGCATTGGAGAATAGCTGGGAGGTCTGTGCTGAATTAATTATGTTAGAGATTATTCTGGATATTTCCAAGCTGTGTATGAATTTTGTTCAGCTCTGTATATCAAGAACGTGTGTAGAACAGGATTACTGGTAGCTTTCTTGAAGGATACTGATGGATGGCCTTTAGTCCAAAAGTTGAGGATGACACGGTGGAAGAGTGACAATGACACTAGATTCCTTCACTGATCATTAAAATAGTACAGCTGGGCAGGAAAGACGCTGGCACACTCCAGTTGGCAGTGCAGGGTTGTTTTCCAAAGTATAGTTTGCAGTGTTATGCCATGTAGTACGGCATACGAGGCAAAGACACTGGTTTGCTGTTTACAGCAATTTTCCACAGCCATTTTACTTGTTTGGATCCCTTGCGTGGGAGACGTGCAACTTCCGTGACGTCAGAGCATGTGACTCATTGCCTGAAGCAGATCAGCTCTGTGCTTAGGTGGGGAAAGCACTACGCCCGCAGGATGGCGATCTCATAAACCTTTTTGATTCCTTTTTTATTTCTGATAGGCCAGACAGTAGGCAACTTGCAGTTTATGCACTCATAAATCCTTGTGCTTGTAATAAAACGACTGAAATGAAGCTTTCACAAGATACGGTTCAGATAATCCCAGAAGAATTTGGAAGCTTTTCTGGAACTTCCTTTGGCTGTCAGACTGGTGCAGACAGGTGGCTTAGTGTGCATGTGTGTGAGAGGGAGAGAGAGAAAGAGAGGGACGGAGTTTTTAATATGATTCTAGGTATCGCCTAGTTCTAGACGGGCTGGCAATGCTGAGAGATTAGCTTTCATCCCGGTATATTGGCACTTGCAGTTCAGGCTCTAAGCACAAATACGGAGGCACAGCAGACAACAAAATTCTTCGAATAGCAGCAAGACAAAAATAGGATTGTTTTTGTGTCTACACGAACAAGCAGCAAGACTCAGTCCCTGCCTTATAATTTAAAAATGTAATAAATTGTACGAAGTTGGGTATAACTGTCATATTACTCCTTGTGTGCAGATGAAAATTGAGGCCACAAAGAGGGAAAGTGACTTGCTCGAGATGATACAGCAGTTCTCCAGCAGAGGCTAGGAATGGAAACCTGATCTCACAAATATGGTTTGGAGTCTTAATGTCAAGGTCATTTGGCCTCGTCTGAACAGAAAGAAACTGCAGAAAAGAGAACATAAACTATTTCTCATTTAATTTTGAACTGTTTATTGGACAGAACTGCATTTTTGGCCTTACCATTAATACTGCTCCTTCAGCAGTGCTTTGAAACACAAAATACTTCAAAATATGGAAACTGTCTGAAATTGATAAATATCTTGTTGCCTAGTCCACAATGTATCCCTATTATTTTCTTCTTCTTGTTTTCTTTCAGTGTGAAAAGAGACATTTGAAAGCTGCTGTCGATGCTTAATTTGTAGACTGTAAAAGCAGGAGATATTTGGAAGGATACATCAATACTGTGTGGGATTGTGTTATTCCCAGAGCAGTTCATTCTTGTGTAGAAAACTAAACTCCAAATGTGCAGAGGATACCAATTCCTGGTTTCACTGATGACAAGATTTTGCAGCCATACTAACAGCATGGCATTTAGCCTTCATGGACCAGAGCTGCAGAGCAGAGGTGCCTCACCTGTTTTAATTCCTCTTCATGCCTCTGGGAAGCAAATTCACAGGTAGAGAAGCTGGACATGGTACAAAGGGCTTCCACTCATCTTCGCTCTCGTTCCAACCCAGGTCCAGACTTCTGCCTCTCTTGACTCAAACAAGGCAAGATCACAGCTGGGAAAGGTTAGTTCTAAAGTAAGAATTTCAACAAAAATTAGCAAAGGTTTCTGTCAAATGTGCCTTCTAATGACAGAAATTAGAGTCTTCTCTCTCCTGGCACACATCTAGCTTTTTGGCCAGGCTGTGTTTGCTTCCTTATTTTCATCCAACGTCACAGAATCACAGAATGGTTTGGGTTGGAAGGGACCTTAAAGATCACCTCCATTTCTTGAATAATTACAGAACTTTTACTGACTTGACTTGTACTAGCTACTTTGAAAGCATATATACAGTTGCAATTTACACCTGCAAATCTCAGAATAAATAAGGATGTTGTGCCTCTGAACAGTTTCACCCATGTGATAATGTAGTCCTAATTTAATCTGGGTAGCCAAGGTGCTGAAGGAAGGAAGCTGGTTTTGATCTGCCCCACTAAACTAATTTTTCTTCATACCTCTTTGCATATTAACTGTCTATTGGTCTTCTGTAAATTGAAGCCCTTGAGTAGGAAAATGAAACAGAGAAACCAAGAAAAGAATGCTTTAGTTGAGAAATTGAAAGAAAATGTTTTCAAAATAAAAAGTATATATTTTTAGCCATTTGCAATAAAACATTTCTGTTGTAGTTACTGTAGCAGGCATTAAGACAACTTTCTACATGATTAAGAATACATAACTGTATATTCAGTGTAGCTGTCCTCTTTTTTCAAATTATATGAATACTACCATAACTTGGTATGAATATTTAACCTTCTCCATCGGCTTTCTAAGACCTTTATTGTGGAGCTGACTATTTGATAGTATGGAAGAGGTGAAAATGCTTTGGAAGAGAGGCAGTATAGAAGATTAGGACATGGACCTGTTGGAGCGGGTCCAGAGGAGGGCCACAAAGATGATCAGAGGGCTGGAGCACCTCTCCTACGAAGACAGGCTGAGAGAGCTGGGCTTGTTCGGCCTGGAGAAGAGGAGGCTCCAGGGAGACCTTCTAGCAGCCTTCCAGTACCTCAAGGAGGCCTACAAGAAAGCTGGAGAGGGACTTTTGACAAGGGCATGTAGTGATAGGATAAGGGGTAATGGGCTCAAACTGACAGAGGGTAGATTTAGATTAGCTATAAGGAAGAAATTCTTCACCATGAGGGTGGTGAGGCAGTGGAACAGGTTGCCCAGGGAAGTTGTGGATGCTCCACCCCTGGAAATGTTCAAGGCCAGGTTGGATGGGGCTTTGAGGAACCTGGTCTAGTAGAAGATGTCCCTACCCATGGCAGGGGGTTGGAACTAGATGATCTTTAAGGTCCCTTCCAACCCAAACCATTCTATGATTCTATGATTCTACGATTCTACGATTAGAGAAGGAGGACTATCCAATTCAATTATTTTTCCCTTGGAATGTTCTTTGCTTCTTTTTGTTTTGCAAGATTACACTATCTGTATCAAAGCTTCTCCATAAGCTTAGTATTTCTGCTGTGTCATCTTTTCTTTGCAAGGTATACCACCACTTTTGTCCATTTTGGAGAGTTTGCTTGGCACTATTCTCACAGAATATGTAAAGTCTTACATTCTTAGATACTGTACTGATAGTTTTTACAGTGATATATAGTGGGAGCTGTTGCCTGGGTCCATGGTTTTAAGATTGCTTTTTTTTCCTACAAAGAGCAACAACAAAGGTAGCTTCCTCATGCCCATCTTAAATCTTCTGAATAGACCGAATCCCAATACACGTCTGTAAGTCCTGTTCAAGTTCTGTCTCTAGCAATTTTTTATTGCTTTCAAGAGGGATTTTCAAAATAGTTTTACCATCTAGTATTCCCATATTGTATGTACGAAGGAAAAACAGACTGTTTTGCATTTCACATAGACAGCTGGGGCAATATTATGTATTTTGTAAGATAACAATGGAGAAATACACGTTCTGTAAACTACATAGTACTGAATCCTGTGTGATGGTTAGTTTGGGAGCAAGTATTTATCATCTGCATGATCTCTTCTCAGTCTTTTGCTGTTATTTCATATTTACAGTCTAGACTAAATAGCTTAATAGTTTTTATGCAGTTTGTCTTTTAAAAACAGCTATGAATCATATATTCTAGACACAATCTTGATCATGGAATCTTCAGCCTTTGTATTATACTTTCTAATGAAGCTAGCCTAGTTTGTTTCTTGTCTGGAAATACTATAAATAACATAAGCAAACAGTATACATTTATACTGAACCTCCCCCTTTCTCCTTGCCTTGCCCTTCCCCTTCGTCCTGGTAAGAAATCATCTATTTACTACAGTTTCTTTCAATCAAGATATGAAAGTATTTTTATTTTCCTTCTGATTAAGATACATTTCTGACATCTGATTTTTTTTTTCTCAATAGCTTGTCTCTTCTGTGACCAATTAGTAAATACAGTTTTAATTACCAGGTGATATTTCATGGGTGCCAGAATTTTGGAGGAAAAGTCTTGTAATTGCTATAATGAGAATTAGTTTGCCATTTTATGATCCAGTCATAATTACCTCTTAATGCCTCATCCCACAGAGGATCTGACACACATGACCCTAACATATTGTTTGAAATACGCTGCCGCTGGGTTTTCCATCCTATCCCCTCTCCTTTTACGTGTTCTAGGTTACTGTGTTTTATTCTTGGCCATTGGAATCTTTCTGAAAAATTTCTTCTTACTTTTTGGCTTGGTTCATTTGTTTTGACCAGAGAGGGGCAAGAAGTTCATTTTAAAGCTTCTGGATTTTACCAGTTAATTCCACCTGCTTGAGCTACCACACAGGGTTCTAAGTAATGGCTTAATATTTAATTTAAGTTATTCTTCAATATAAACAGTGAATTGCTGCTTAAATATTTCATTTTATTATCGCCTACATTCAGCAAGTGTTCACTCTTTTTTAAGTGTTTCATGGACCCAAGATTAGAGTACTGTAATATGCATCTGCTGAGGATTTTTTGTTCAACTATTACTTATAACCTTTTAGGAATGATTTCTGTGCTCATTGTGCTTATCTCATAATTTTATTCAGTATCTCTGAATTTTAGTGATAATAGTTTGGTAACCAAATAAGGGTCATTTTTATCTTCTTCTTCTGTACAATGATTTTTGTTTAGTTTTTCAGCTTTTTTCCCCTCCAGGATAAGCCAGAGGGTTTTTATAGATAATTTTGATCCTCATTTGAAAATGTCTCCCAAAATAATTTCTCCAAAATATGAAGCATGTAGCATTGATAGCTAAACTGTTAAAGTTTTCTTCTTCATACTCTATGTGCGCTGTTCCATATGGAGAAATCCTCTTTTATATTAACCAAAGAGCTTCTTTCTTTTATAAAGCCTTTCGGGTGCTGTTTCACCTGTTTAAGTATTACTGTGTACAATCCTCAATAGCAGCATTTTAGACTCTCTCATTTACATTAAAGAAGGAGGCCTATAAGACTCTGGATTTAAAAAAATCCATATTTGGTTTAAGCTTTTGTCGTGGGTTAACCCCAGCCGGCAACTAAGCCCCACACAGCCACTTGCTCACTCCCCTCACAGTGGGATGGGGGAGAGAATCGGAAGGGTAAAAGTGAGAAAACTCGTGGGTTGAGATAAAGACAGTTTAATAGGGAAAGCAAAAGCCATGTGCACAAGCAAAGCAAAACAAGGAATTCATTCACTGCTTCACATGGGCAGGCAGGTGCTCAGCCATCTCCAGGAAAGCCGGGCTCCATCACACGTAGCGGTTACTTGGGAAGACAAACGGCACCACTCTGAATGTCCCCCCCCCCTTTCTTCTTGCCCCAGCTTTTATTGCTGAGCATGACGTCATATGGTCTGGAATATCCCTTTGGTCAGTTGGGGTCAGCTGTCCCAGCTGTGTCCCCTCCCAACTCCTTGTGCACCCCCAGCCCACTCGCTGGTGGGGTGGGGTGAGGAGCAGAAAAGGCCTTGACTCTGTGTAAGCCCTGCTCAGCAATAACGAAAACATCCCTGTGTTATCAACATTATTCTCATCCTAAATCCAAAACACAGCACTATACCAGCTACTGTAAAGAAAATTAACTCTATCCCAGCTGAAACCAGGACAGTTTTAAAATTCCATCTTCATGACAAGTTGATGATTAGCAAGCCTTCTGTCACCAAAGAGTGAAGTATTCTTACAACCAGGGAGCTGATTGTATCTCAAATATTTCACAGCATTTACCAGCATATCCATTCGTTCAAGAGTCTCCTCTGTTTTTAACAATTTCATCGTCTTGCTGAGGTCACCTAGTACCTCTTTCATTATATTAGAATCAGGATATTTTGAAATGTTTCGTGCTAGCTCTTGTAGCATGACAAACCTTCTTGATTTGTTTATGCTCTACAGTTGTGAATAGCCTTGCTTTTTTAATATCCCATTTTTGTCTTTAAAGTATAGTGTGGTTGGCTGAAGACATTTGAAATCACTCAAACGCATAACCTCTGTGACTTTTTCCCCACTTACAGAGTCTTTGCCAAATAGGTGAGCTGTCTGGGATTTTCCCGATATCAGTGTTTTTGACGCTATCTTCGCATTCTTAATGTCTTGGAATAAATCTGTATTATTCTATAGTCATCTCGCATTTTTATGCAAGCCATAGTGAGGTACTGGAACGTCCTCAGACAGCACCCCTCCCCCAACTAGAGAAACAAAATGGGACAAGATCAAGAAAACCAATACAAAATACTAGTATATATGAGCTTAAAATAAAGCCCTACCGTTTACCTGAGAAATTATTGAGCTTTCTTGCATACAGACAATGAAATAATTTCTGTGGATCATTATGTATGATACAGTGGAGAAGCTTTACTTAAGTAGAATTTGTGAGCACCGACAGGGAGAAAAAGTGTTTATGCACAGGAAGCACTCAAGTTCATTGGTATCTAGTATTTTGGAGCAAATATCTGGTTAATCACAATTGACAAAATCAAAAGTATCCAGAAGGCTGAAATGAAAATATTTAGCATTAATCAGTAATTACTGTAGTGGTAATTAAACATGATTCTGTCTTCAAGTGAGAGTTAGATGGATATGTGGCAAAAGCTATCCATAATTTTCTTTGTATTCGCTTCTCTATGCCTCTTTAGGATAGCTCATATGAATGAAGAATTTGCTTTTCTTAACTAAATATGATTTCAAATGAAAAGTGCGAGCTGCTTTGCTATGCAGCTGTGAGCTTGTCAGTCAGTTACTGTCAGATTTCTTTGGGAAGTTAAACATGAAGCACATTAAGCTTCTAGTAAAGACCAAATCTGGGTAATCGGTTTGGGTAAATCAGCAGAGCTCAACTGACTGCAGTTAAAAATCTTGCTGTCTAGGTCTGATTCTCAGCAATGCCCTTGTATTTACATTTTTAAAAACTGGGAGTTGCAGAATCCTACCTTATCATGATAGTAGCATTTCTCCCTGTTAAATGCAAAGCGGTGGAAAATTAGGTTCCAGTTTCCAGTTGAATTTGGAAAATGGGAACAGCAGTAGGAGACAGCTCTTAAAGATATTACAGAGTAAAGTAACTATAACACACTCTTCATTTGTTTTTCATCACCTTCCTTGTATGTGTGAATAGTCACGCTGAAGCACAACTATATTTAATCCTTGTTTAAGTCAGCTTCTGTCAACATAAGCTGCAGAGCAAGGCCAAGGCAGTAAAACCTCACCCAGGAGCAGAAGCGATTGTAGCATGAATTACATCAACTCCTCACCTTTCAGGGCACAAAACCAAGACCAGCGCTGCAGTGCCTGGGACTTGACCAGGGCCAGGGCTAGGGCAACCCAGGAGGGCATTCTTCAGTGCGCTTTCGGTTCCTAAGACGATGTCCTCTCCCAGCAGAAAGTCAGATAACAAAGCAACCTCCCTTGTGAGGGCAAAACCCTGTGGATAACCAAGGGCACCATGTACAGAAGGAAGTATAACTCTTATTTCAACTTCAGTAAAGTGGAATACCAACAGGGTGACTCTGGAGTTGTATTGCTGCTGTTCCTAACACAGCAAAGACTCAAAGTGCCAGGAACTGTCGGTCCATCTAGGTCCTAGTAAGGTTTTCATCCTCGTACTCTGATAAATGTAATAGAGATGTTATGAACTGAAAGTCAGTTAATTCTTGACCCAAATAAATAAATGATAAATTATGTTGGTATGCAAGCAGTGTAAAAGATTCTTAATCTGATATACAGTTATTATGAGATATAAAAAGAATAATTGACTGTCTTAAATTTGAGGCTTTGTTCTTCATGTTCTTCTACATGAAATAGCATGGAAACCAATTACCTGGTGAATGAGAAATTAGCTAAAAGAAAATGTCACAGGTGTGAGAGAGATGTTTGAATAGCTGGTCTAATGCTGCTGCATTTATATAGAGCCTCTCACAAATCCTGACTCATGTCATTAAGTGATACCATAGTAGAACAATATACAATGTTATTGTAAATGTTGTGAAGTCCCAAACCAGCAATGCACTAGCTGAGAATAAAACCCATGATGTTCAGTCATTTTTTTCCACAGACTTGCTGCAGAAGAGGTCCCTTCAGCTCTGCTTGTGCTCTCTTTCTAGTTTCCTCTTCCCATAGTGAGGATAATGTTTTCCCTAACCCACCATGAGTTGGTGAAAATGCTACTTAGTGTATTAACATAGTTTTGAGGACACAGAATGGTGAATGCTATTATGCTGATACTACTTTGCATCATCTTACTCTTTTATTTTTCAGATTGGTGAGTTTGTCTATTGCAAAACTCTGCTAAAATGGTTAAAGGCAAGAATGCCTCTGTGCCCTTATGCAATTCTGACATTGTTTCTGTAAAGGTCATGACATTAAATAGGAGCTGCAGAGATCTTTATGAAGGCAAGAGAACCTGCCTAAAGATGATAAAAGAGCAGCCACACACACAGCCTTTGGTAGCTCTGTCATCCAGCGAATGAGTTCCTTGACCTCTTGGGATTACTGCGGTATATTTTTGCCTTGGAGTGAGGCTTGGTTTAAACCATAAACTACTTTTGTCAGCGTAGTTACTCAAAATGTAGAAAAATTCAGAGAGATATATCCCAGTCGAAGAAGCAGGGTTACTGAAAACCTTCATACTGAAACACTTCTCTGTAAGAGATGAGGATGTCAGTTCTACTCAGCTGCTGCTAAGGCTGCTGAGATTGTGGTTGTCTTCCTTGAAAATAGCCCAAGGCTGAAAACCACTGGGCTTCCCTATTGCTGGTTCATATGGCTCTCCAGAAAGGCCAGGAGTCCGCAGGACTGCGTATCTCTGGTCTGCCCTGAGAGACTGCTGTGAAACCTAGGACCCTGACCCGCGGCTTCAGGCTTTTCAGGCTATGCCCAGCTCTGGCATGGCTTGCTGCTTCCATACCTATGGATTTGGGAGCACTGAGGACACTTGAAGACCTCCAGGAGTCCAGACTTTGATTGGTGCACATCTGTAGAGCCTAAAATGTTTACAAGCAGCTATCTGGGGATCAATGAATGATAGTTTTTCAATTTAAATGCTGTTTTGTAAAGAAAATTCTGCCCTGCTCAAGGGACAGTCAGTCAGGCTGCCAGTGTTAGGAGCCTGAGTTGTCCATGCTGGAGACAGTGCCTAGAGCTCAGATATGTCTGGAGCTTGTTTGCTTTCCTGACATCCCACATTGACCAGGTATTAAGGGGCAGGAAGACAGATACAAGTAGGCAGAAGTAGGTCTCCTGAATCCCATCTTGTCTGCCACATGTCCCGACATTTAGACTCTTGTTTACTGTTTGGTCAGCTTGTGTGCACTTTTTAGAGAAGATATGAAGACTGCATCTCTATTCCAGTTGCAAGGGATACAAAATTTGGAAATCTTCTTTCAAAGAGAACGCTAACATTGTTAGACTTCTGGAATTCCAGGATATTGTTTACCACCTCAGAAGCGTAACTACTTCATGCCTCAGTTTACCTCCAGTACAGGTCGTCTACCTCTAAGATGCGTGCTAAGGGGAGTATGGAGGCATACTTCAAATGGTACAGAGCAGAGCTGCTACAGAAGCAAGGGCTAGGAGCTTCACCATCTTCAGAGAAGTGTCTGTAGGTAGTAGATGCTGCCCAGTACCTGGATTTGAACTTGGCATGAGACAACAGCTGCTACCAATCATTTGTCTTTAAGAGGCAAAAATGCTGTTGAGCTTCTAGTGACATGCCTAACCTCTAAGTTTGGAGCAGCTCATTTCAATACAACTAGAAAGCTGAAAGGGGATTTCTCCATTTCCATCCAGGATGTAACACTTCACATAAGGATCGGTGAAGTAAAATACCAGAGAAGTCTATAGAAGAATAGAATTGGCCAGAAAGTGTAATTAAAACAGCCTGGCAGAAAAACATTTCAAATGAACATTTTTTGTGAACTTACAAATTTCAGTAAATACTCCTCAGGAAAACTGAATAAAATGAGAACTAGTTTTGAATAAGTTCATTTCAGAATTCTGACATTTCACTTAACATAGGATGTTTTTACTTTAATACTTTTGCTGTTTCCTAAACTTTAACTACTAGTGAACATTTTACGTTCTACTGCCATGTGCCATGACTGGATAAAAGAGCTGTATTTATTTCAAAAATAATGAATCGAGGTTGCTACTTTGTAATGATTGAAATAGTTTACCTACTTTCTAGATCAGAGTATCTTCTGTTTGCATCATAATGAAAGTAGTAATAAAAATAGACAGCAATTTGATCTAGAAAAAGTACTTGTTCCAACAAGTAAGAACTTACTGTTCTTACAGATTTTTAAAATGAAGGAGTACCTGTGCTTCTGCAAGAAACTTTTCCTGACTTCCTTTAGAATTAAACTGTAAAACAAATATAATATTTTCTAGCACAGTATAACGTCAATGAGACAAAGGTTAAGAAGAATTCTGCACCAGTACAGATGCTGCATTCGCAGCTCATCTCAGCATTTCTGCAGGCGGCAGATAGCAGGGAGATGAAATGCCAGTGTCTTTGCCTGATCAGATGCATGTGACCAAAGCCCGGGCGTCCTGAGCTTTGACAACCTACCTGCTGTTGTGAGAGACCGAGCGTGCTACGCGTCTGACTCGAACTGTACTGCCCAGCTTTCCTCAGCCCCGCGGCTGGGTTGTGGAGGGGTGGGAGTCGTTTCCATTTATGAATGAGCACAACCTGGCCGACCACTGTGTTGGGTAAAAAAGGCTGTCTTCTAAGGCTGCTGCAGAGTCCAGCAGGCCAAGAGTTACTCGCCCCGTGCTACTGGACTCTGAACGCAGCCTGCTGCAATACTGGAAAGAAAGCAAGAGGGATGAACAGGGTAGGAAGGAGAAAGGGAGGACGGATTTCTGAACTGCCCCAAATTGTAGTGAGAGGCAAATGTTACTGTTCTTTAATGGAGGAGAAAGTCATTCTCGAAGCATGAGCTAGCTGAAATGCAAATGAAGCCTCTTGTACGGTTCTGAGAAAGAGAATAATAATGCTAAGGAGAAACTTAGCCTTAAAGGGGTTCATGGCTTCTCACAATCGTGGCTATCAGAGAATCATTAGGGGATCTTGTTCAGAACTGAATATGAGGCCCAACTAAGAAGAATCACGGGAAGTGCTGATAGAGAAGATCGGTGTGAGATTAAAAGTAAACACTACTTTTTCCTGAGCGATTTTTGCCAACTGCTGGGAGTGGCTCCCTATCCCTGCTGGAAAATATTTCAGTACCTCCTAAACTGCTTCATTTTCTTCCAGCAGGTTAGATTACTTGAGGGCATGTATTTATCTTGGTATATGACTATGCAATGCATTTTCTAGTGGCTAGAAACTGAAGTAGTATCAAGATCACATTTATTAACCAGGAGGTTAAGGACAGAAGATGGTAAGGTTTGTATGTGTATCTTTCACCTGCAGAATTATCTCATGCAGATCAATGTAGAAGAGCAATAACGGCAAAGTCTGGAGAGAAACTTGTACCATTGCTGTCACGGTTCTGTGGTTATGTGGAAGATTTCAGCCTCAGCAGCCACCAACTGTCACCACCATCCTCTCCGCCATTACACAATACATCTTTTCCTTTGTTCAGACCAGCATGAGCAAGGTGCTTTTTTGCAGAATTGTGTGTGCTATTTGTAGGTAAAGGACCTCTACAGTTTAATCTATTTATAGAGAATACAGTTAATGTCATCTCGAAAACAAGGAGAAAAGCAATATAGACAGTAGCAGGTGTGACACTAATATATTATATTTAGCAACCACATTCCCTTCTAATGTGCTGTTTATTAAATGTCATGGTTGCACACAATTACTCACTTTTTTTGCTACTGGCTTGTGTGGTTGTCTATTCCCTGTTTGATTTTGCAGACTTGTTAATAGATACTTGTGACTTTCTTCAGGAAGCTTAACCCAGTTTATGCAAATGCCCATAGTCCTAGCTGTATTTAGTTGAGGTTTTTATGTTGTTCCACCTTCATTTCCTGCACAGCTGTGCGTGCTTCTTGCAGACGGAAGATCTGTACTGTCCTATTTATTTATTGATTACAAGATTCACACTGCCTGGGAACAGGAAGAAAAATAGCAGAGTCAGTGGCAGGTGGAACACTTTTGTCCAATTACAGTTGAAAAGTCTTTGTCATTAGTCCAGTTATACCCATTGCATCTCTCTTTCTTTTAGGGCACTCTGAACTGACCTACCAGTATAGCTTCCTTGGAAAGTTACCCCATCCAAGGCTGCGTACTGGACAAGACTGTCAAGACTGCATCCAGCATTGTGCGTTTCTTTGAGCTATCATCTAACCTCTGGTACACACTGCTTTTTTCTGTGATGTAAACTACCTGTCTCCTATCTGTATGAAATCCAGAGCTGCAGATTCATTACTAGAATCAACTGTAAGACCCATGAAAGAAAGCATGAGTGGTTATTTCAGCAAACTGATCTCTTTCAGATGGCCCTGTCTGAGCAAGGGTCATTATTTCTGACGCTTGGTCATTATTTCTGTTTTGGCATAGACCAGAAACTTGCTATAAAATCCTTGTCCCAAAGCTTACCTCGATATAACACTACACACATAAATATGTGGCAAAATGTTCATATGTAGAAGAATGATTGTATCTTACACATACCTGAAATGTGAGATAATAATGGTAAGTACTAGATGGTACTGGTAAAGATAAGCTTACCGTTACATAGTACTCACAGTTACAGGTTGATTATTTTTTCTAGATTTTCCATTTTGTGCTTACATCCTAAAAAGAGATAAAGAGGGCCATTTTTTCTTGTAATAGAAATATTTCTTTCTAAACTACAACATATGACATGATAAGATGACATTTTAGACCTGGTCTATGTCAGAAAGATACTGAAAGAACAGTTAAGACAACAGCAAGGAGAGATTGTGTTAAAAGCAGCTAACTTCTTTCTGATAAGTAACAAGGAGAGGAGCTCCTGCCAGCTTGTCACCACAAGAAACAAATCCTATGATCTTAAACAGTTTTCAACATCTGTGTTTCAGCGGTGGCTGACAGAGAAGCAAATCTAGTTTTTATTGTCCTCATGCAGGCTGCTGTAACGTCATTGTGGCTAACCTCTGACTGTGTCAAGGACAGGACATTCCAGTAACGCCAGGACAGAGAAACATGGCAGGGAAAGTGGAGCAACAGGATACTATAAATAGGGAGAGGGACGACAATTCAGCTGATGAAAACTTTTAGAAGAAAAGTAACTCTTTTTCATTCCGTGTTGTCTTTTGCATGTTCAGAAAGTTTGGTTTTTAATGAAGCTGTGTCCAATCAAAAAAGGATTACTTTTCTCTTCCGTGTCATTTCCAAGAAAAGACCCACTTTTATAAGTCATAACAGTATTCTAATTGGCATCTTCCGGCCTACATATACATTAAAATTATTGGCATTGCCTCTTGGAGTATAGAAGCCTGTTCCCCATTTACCGATGGTGAAATGGAAGTGCAGTAAGTTGTAGGTTGAAATTTTTGAAACTTCTCTTGTTTTGAGGAACAAATATTCACGCAGTAAACATCAGTGCTGAATGTTTGCAGCTTGTTGACTCAGTTTGTAGTTGTGCCTGTTCTGCACTTTTGCTGATATGGCCCAGAGTCAGGCAGAGGGTCTTTTCCCCTTTACACGAACCTCATTTCAGAAGACTCAATTCATGGCAGAAAGATTTTATGTCCATTATCAAGTCAGTGATATGTGTGGGAGGATGATGCACAAATTGCCAAGTGCCAAAATCTTTTAATGATTTGATGTGATTAGGAAACCTATGATCCTGCAAGTAGTAAATTTATGTGGCAAGCAAAGTTGTCCAAATCTTAGAACTACAGATACGCTTTATTGAAACTGGGAAAGACACCATTTTCTGATGTTTTCTGTAAGCTGGAATTTCTGTTGAAAAGATAGTCTGCAAATACCAACACATGGGATTTCTGAAATGAAGTATGATCCCTGGCAGCTGCTGGCTGAAATTGGTATGGTGCTCATTGAGCTCAGTGCTGCCCACCTCCTGAACAGCAGCTGTGACTTTCACGATCGTGTTAATTTTGCTCAGTGTCTGCTCCCTTCCCAGGTCTGGATCGCTGGGATGGGTCTGCCCTCTGGGTTGCCCTGTGGTTTCAGAGTTTCTAGGCCCCCGAGCCAGCTGGCTCCCTTGCTTGCAGGGGCTGGATGCCTGGCGGTCCCCTGGAATCCCACCCCATGATTCATCAAAGATGCTGATCCCGGTGCTGATACCAGCCTGCTCTGATGAAGCCATGTCTTGTTGGAGAGTTCACAACCAGCTTCAACTGATACGATGATTAATCAATACTCCCAGAGACACTGATGCACAGACACATCATTATATTTAGTTCTCTTGCTGTATAATTACCAGACATAACTCAATATTTCTCTCATGAACAAAGCATTTACCAGTTATGCTCCACCTGCCCCTTTGGCAGCGTCCACAACACAGAATAGCTGCGCAGGCCTGCCAGCCCTTTCCAGCCTTCCTCCTCAAGCCCTGGCACACAGTTGCAAGGCAGAAGCGATCTAATGCTCATTACTCAATTTTCTTCACACAGTTCATCCTTATGTCAGCTTATCCTTTCCCCACATCCACATCTCTGTCCTTGGCCACCCGTGCCCGCTGCCTTCTGTCCCTTCAGTCAGATGGCACTCCTGTATTTCCCACTGCTGCATATGCTTGCTTTTCTTCTTACCTCATTATCTCCTCCTTCAGTCCACTGAGCTCTCTCCTGCCTTCAAACCTCTTTTTCTGTATTGCCTGTCATTGGGGAGCCACAGCTCCCTCTTCCCTGTCCTTCTTCAGAACCTGCCAGCCACAGTCTTTTCACATCCTATCCCTTCCTCTCCTGCTTTTCAATAAATCGCTCTCTTCTGCCTTCTTCCCCGTTCTCTTTCTATTAAATGCTGTCTCAATATATCTTACCTCCTCTTTCACCATTTGTCCTGAAGCCATGACAAAGTCAGCTTTCTCTTTGTCTTGCCTCATTCATCTCCTTTCCACTCAATAACCACAGCTCTTCTTCCTCTGGGATTTGTTCCACCCAATTTGTCTTATTTCTTAAGGCTTACTTGATTCAGCTCTGTGTATGTTTATGTGTGCATCTAAACCTAACGACCCATTTTTGAACCCATTGGTAAGCTGAAACCTCAGTGATAACAGAGTGAAGGTCTTAAAAATACCAGCTTCCTGCAGGTTTCATGAAGACTGACGACTGGGCGAAGAAGAAAGAGCTGCACTTGCCTTTACTGCTGGAAAAGCTGCAGCATGTTCTCTCTCCAGTGAATGTACAATTATTAAATATTATTAATGCTCAACACCAGGAAAAACTTCAGGGTTCACATTTTCCTGGCTAAGAGAAAATTAAATCACAAGACACAAAGTTGTAGGAAACCAGACACCAGGAATTCTGTTGCTCACAGAACTGCTCATTTTTCACTTTTTCATGTGATCTGATACTCAGTGTTTCATTATTTAACTTAGAGGTCTGCCTTTCTTTTTTATTTCAGACTTACTTCTATCTTTGTTGACTTCCTTAATCAAAATGTCTCATACAAATTTCTAGTCACTCAGGTTTGTGGTTTGACCTCCATTTGCAAACCTATTCTTTCTGCATCTTGACTTCATCTTCTTCAAGTTATCACTCTTCATGTCTCCAAGTTCTCCTTTATACAATGTCTTTTCCCTTAATGTTTCTTCCTTTCTCTTGTTTTTTATCTGAGCACTCTTCTCAGGAACGTCAGTTCTTTAGTTTTGTAGCTGCCATCGTCCCTGAGCACTCTCCTTATAATCTGGCCCTCTGTAATTGAGAAAATTGCCTTTTAAATGCAGAACTAAAAAAAAAAAAAAAAAGACTCATTATTTTTATTTTCTAGAAGGGAAGAATATACTATCTTTTTGGAACTCCATAAAATTAATTCATAGCCACAGTGAAAATTCAGCTGCCCTTTTATCAGCCTTGATAAGTTTTCATATAAATGTTCACATTTATGTCACATACGCAAGAAATCTTTCTCTTGTTACAGGTTGAGAGGAAAATTTATTTCTGAGTCATGTAAAGTTATTCTGCACTACAGTTCATGCAATGAAAAGGCTGTGTGGCTTACAAGTCATACAAATCTTATTTTGCTTATTTTATTCTCAATCACCTTTTATTAGTAGCTAATATTTAAAAAAATTAGTGGGCGATGATGTTGGGACCATCTGAATAGAAGAATATCAACACTTGGCACAGAAATAATTCTAGTAAAAAATAGCAAGAACAGAACTGAAAAAAGCAGGATAAATTGTTCTTTCACCCTAGATTTTCAGCCGAATTGTTTCAGAAATACCCACAATGAATTAAAGTCAGCATTTCAGAAGGAAGATCCTAAATCACACACTTGCAGAGAGAATTTCTTACATCCCTAAATAAAAATACAACTGCAAGAAATCAAGGATAGAAGTCTTTCATAATTGAGTGACAGATAATGAGAGGCAGCAGAGAAGAAAAGTGCTCTCTAGCGGGCCCGATTATGAGCGATGCTCCTCATTTTCTATCCAGGAGCACACAGAGCCGTCTCTCCAGCAGAGTTTTCAATCACTGTGTTTCACACATCCCAGAGACCACACGCAACTGCCTGCATAGGGGTAAAATTAAGATCCTGTACTAAGTGAGAATTTGATTTTGCCCTGAGCAATTTCTGCAGAAAATTTTGTTAGCAATTCTCAGTCTGTGAAGTATTACAGGTAGAGCGCTACAACAGACAGCTTCATTTCCACGAGTTACAGCTTCTGAGAGACCGTAGGTACAGCTGCCAGTTTCAGACCTAAAATGAGCAAAAAGAAATCCAGCAAATAGGAGTAAGGAAATTTCAGCTTACTTGTGTACTATCAGATCAGATCCCGACTCTTGCACCGACATGAGATAAATGGGCACATCATGCTCGACAGGCAATAACCTCAGATCTGACCAATAGGTGTCGAGTTTTGAAATACTGGTTTCGTTACCTGGATTTTAGTATTTAAGTCATGCCTACGCTAGAACAAGAAAGCTTCTCAAAAAATGTTATTTAACATATGTGTCAAAATCTATTGTGCACATAGCAGTTTATACTTTAAATTTGCAAGAGCTGGCTGCCTTGTAATGTACTACTGTTCATGTAATTGCCATCGAACTTTAGTGTTTTGGTCGAATAGTTATTTGCTGTTAAATCACAATCTGCTTCTTATGCATTGCTTGTAGGGAACTATGAAATTATCAGTCTATGATAAAATAGCTTATGGAAGTGGATTGCAGTTGAGGCTAATAGTAATGTTTATATAATTGCAGTGAAGTCTAGAGAGCTTCATCAGGTCACTATTTTTCTAGAGACTGTACAGACAAGTAGTTAAAAAATGCCTACTTCGGTTACAAGAAACATTAACTATATGAAACATGCAGGAGCAAGGGAAAGCAATTATGGGTACATTTAGACATAGGTTTTTTTTTTTTTTAAAAAAAAAGGTCTACCTATTTTGCCAATAAGAATCTTCCAAATACGAACATTTCAAGTGAAATCCACCAGACATTGCAGACAGCCTGAATCAGCTACTGGTAAAAAAGTGAAAATTGCTTCATAGCATCTCAATAGCATTGATTTTGTACCTCGATTATCACAACGTTCAGACTTTCCTCCAGACCATTTTCGTGAAAACACTTTAGAAGCACACTTGCCCTATTACCTTAAATTCTTAGGTCTCCCCAAAAACTCCATTGCCCCTGGATTAAATGCCAAATGTTCCCCCACTTGATTTATTTTGCTTTTCTTCAGCTGTCTGTTTGTTGTTGATTCCAATTTGCTAACATTTCTTTTTAAATATGTGGGATTTTATTCAATAAAAAATCTCCAGGAAATCAAGTGAAATGCGATCACTTAGGTGGAATATTTTCCCCTAGATCTTCAGTAGCAGAAAATAAAAGCAGTGTAAAACTCTGCCATTATCTCATTAAAATCTGTTTCTGCTTTCATCTTATAACCTCACTAAATTAGCATTAGAGGAACAGACCTTTATGTTAAATTCATTGCAGAGTTGTGCCAGCAAGACTAGTTGCATTTTAGTGGTCCCTCATTGCCTGTTTGCACAAAATTACAGCAAAACCCTGAACAGTAAATTAAAATGGAACACAACCTTTTAATGTTGAACTTGGAGTAGTTGAAAGCTTAAGCTTCCATAGAACTCCATTATTATTGCATAAAGCATGTTTTCCAGATTTAAATTTCTGAATGATTCATTAATTAAAAACACTTGCAATAATTAACGTGCATGCTAGAGGAAGACAGAGATTATTTATACAAAATTGCTTACGGTTTATTTTAGTGTACATACAAGAAAACTTGATATACTGACTCTCTTCCAGGACTTCCGACTCCACAAACTAACACTGTCTGGGTGCCTGATCTTAAATTATTCCCTGCAGTAGGTTTTGCTCTTACAGGTAGCTCTGGCTTTTCAAGCAGAGTTCTACCTTGGTGTGCATTTCATCGCCCCTATTTGTGACCCAGCAGTTTGTGACCCTTTTCTCCTCTTCCTTACTACCTCTACCGTTTTTTGGCAATATGAACCCTTCTTGGTCTTCTTCACACATATTAATATATTAATATAATATAATATAGTAAGACACCGTAGGAAACATAATCTCCATCTAGTAACTATTGCTACAAACTATGGTGCAACCCAGGTTGTTGAAAGATGTTGCCAAATGTGGTGAATCCAATGACACTTAACAGTATTTAAGCCACAGTGTTTTGCCCTCGTCCCTTTGCATGCCACGTACTTCTTCACAGCAAGGGTTCTCTGGGCCATACAAAGGGCCAGAATAAGATGAAGTGTCTATATGTAATTTATGACTACAAATTGTGAAAAGATCTATGAAAAAATCAGGTTTACAGCACTGCATCCCTGTCAGCTCCTGTTTTACTTGACAGTCTGAGCAAGAACAAAGGTTATCCAAGCCCATTTAAATAGTAAAGATATAGTGCTGGTTTGCACAGTCTTTTAACAAAATCTGCTCTGCAAAATGGATTTTATTTAACAGCTAACCTGCAAACGGACACTGACTGGAAGGTAAGATTACTGAAGTGGCTTTAAGTTTTTTATAATTATAAATAAGATTATGGTCCAAATTGGGTTGTACCAGAAGAAGGGCAAAGATTTGAATTCACAGTTTGTTTTGTTCTTCCTTGTGTCTGGACTGTTCAGGAACGCAGGATTGTATGGGGACCGAGCAGATCACTGAATCTGCTACAGTATCATCACAACATCCCTTTGTGCAGCCTCCATTTTGAGTTGATCACTTGATTTTGATGATACCCGTGGGAGTCTGTGGGAGATCTGCTTATTCAGAGCGCGCGTGGTCTGAGCACACATACTGAATGGAAATTGTTCATCTCATAAAACTGCCAGAAGGCAGATCCTGAGTCCGCAGCTCCCCTGAAAGCTCACCCAGAGTTGCAGAGGCAAGTTCACCCACAAAGACTGACTTTGTGGGTCTGTTCTTTCTACATATTCCTAGTGATGTAAATTCGGTGTGGTGCTGTTGCTAGATGTTCTTGTTATTCTTCTCGCCCAGATTACTAACCAAGGAATCACTGTGTTTGTCTGCCGATATGCGACTTGTGGAAGAAGAGTCTATGGAAGACAAGGTCGATGTCTTTTAAAGACGTGTGCATTCTTCCAGTTAAACCCAGCACAGCCTCCTGAACTTTACAATTAATAGTTGCATACGTATTTGCTTCTTCCTTATATGTGGTATTTCCTCTTAAAATTGCCTCTGCACAGTGCCTCGTATAGGCAAATACAAGCTTTTCTGTGTGTGAAGACGGAAAGGCTTTCTGTGACTAAAGATGATTTTTAGGCAATAGAGATAAGGTCTTTAGCAGTTGGAAAGGAGAGATCATGATGTTTCTTGCAGTGTTTCATTTACTCATAACTTTGGAAAAGTCTAAGTCGTCAGGTATAAGATGCTGTGACATTAGCTTTTTCCTGCATGTGGAAATAGACCATAACAGTTATTGCAAGCTGGCTAGCACGCTTTGAATTTGTCTCCTGCTTTACTGTGCACTGATTACCTCTCATGGACAAGCCCATTAGTCTCCGTTAGTGTATTTATGGTTTCCCCAGAACACTCTGCAGCAGGGCTTGTGGTGATGGAGTCACCTCACTTTACAAGTGAAACAATTTGAAAAATCAGTCTCAGTGCATTTAAGAAAAACAAAACACAACAAAACTTTCCTAGAATAATTATTTACCCCTCCTCACTATTTTCTTCTGGCAGCGCATGAAAATAATTTTATACCACACCACCATGTAAGTTTTTGCCAATGTTTGTGTAATTGCATAACTCAGTCATGAATAACGTAACCAAGATGATAAACTCAAGGTGTTGACACCTTTTAATACCGAACTGTTATGTATTCTGTGTATCATATAAAGTATGATCAACTCTTTGGGGTTACGTAGAAATCAGTTAGCCAGACTGTAAAGGTGTGAGACTACTAGGCTAGGTATTTGCTGGTATTTCAAATTGGCAATTGAAGGTAATTTATTTGATTAAAAAATTAGTATTTCCAAGTTTTGCCATGCTGTGATTGTGAGGGCTGATTTAGCAGCAAATTGAAAAACAGGTTTATTTGGTAGTGTGCTGCTCTAGAATAGGCAGGGAGAGATGGTTAAGCTTAATATTACACAGAGTGAAGGAGGTAAAGCTTCATTTACTCTGAAATGCCTCACTGATGTTTTTCTTTCATGTAAGAACCTGTATTGGGTGTACTGGGTCAAACGTAGCCAGCTAGCCCAGCGCTCCATGTCCAGCGCTGGCCGTACAGAGATGCCTAGGGAAGAATGAGAAGGAGGCAAGCAGGTGGGATGCTTCCCCCTAACACATTCCTGTGCTCCAACTCTCTTCAGCTCTGGCACTCCTTGGATGTGGTTTTGAGGTGCTTAGTAACCCTTAGAAGATCTCTCCTTGAGCTCACGTGAGCTTTGTTATCTACAACGTCTTTGTGGCAAGGAGTTGCGCAGGTCCACCACCTGTCACATGAAGAACCACCTTTCTTGTTTGCTTTGAACCTGGCTGCTGTCAGCTGCTTCTCTTTTCCAGACTGAAGAGTCCTTGCTAACTTAAATCATTCTCCGAATGGAAATCTTTCCTTTGACCTCTCAACATTACTGCTAAATTAGACCCTTTTGCCCTTTGACAATAGAAATGATTTAGTAGCTTTTCCAACAGTTAATCCCACAACTTCTATTGCATGGAAGCATTTAATTTCTGTGTATTCCTGTATACCTGTGTGTCAGGTTCTGAACTGGTGCAAATCTGTAAGTCTGCTGATTTCAAAGAAGCTCTATCTGTTTAGACTAAATGAAGATGTGATCCAGGAATGTTTATTGCTGGTGATGTAAATTTAATAGGTGTTTGAAGATTTTTACAACCTTTGTAGCCTACCTTAAAAATAATCAATGACTTAAACGTTCAAAATGATCCCTCTACAGAATTAAATGATAAAGAGAAGTTTGTAAAACCAAGTAGAGCTGTGTTTTTTCCTTTTTGAATTTAGGCCTAGTTCCCAATTGAATTTTATCCGATATTACTGCTTCGGTGAGAACTGGGATTATGAAAACAGTATGTGCCCTAGAAGTGCCTCATATAGCTTATTCCATGGATAGTATGAGAACACTGAATATTTCAATAGTGAATACTTCAACGTGAGTATGACAGCAATAGCCAGGGTGGACAAGTAACCTCTATAAATGAAAAGTCCTTTAAATTGTGGACATTTAGAAGGAACGTTCAGTAGCATTCAAAGTAAATGTGAACTTTTATGAACTGAAACAAAGAAAGATTGTAAAATAAGGGAACTGAAGCTAACTAAACGCTTTATACGAGGAGTCTGTGGAAGAAACAGGAAAAGGTGTAGGTGCAGCCTGCCTTTTCAACTACCGTGTTAAAAAACAACATGCAAATCGTTAATGCAGAAGTCAAAACCAAACCAAGCAAACTACCTCAGAGCTGGGCAGCATTCCACCCAGGCAAGACTTGTTACATCATGCCTTCAAACTGCCAGCAGAAGCTTCAGGGACTGTTAGCATTGCAGTCAATGTTGCAATAATCCAACCATCAGCTAACGAACCACCATATGGAGCGTGTAGCTGGGCCTACTTTGCTTTTTAGAGTTGGTCACGCTCTTATTGCAGGCGCTCAGTATATAAATATTAACTCTGATCTACATGTGTGCACTTTTTCAATAGTTTCATGAGTCATCTGAGGTAATCATGCAATAAAGAGTTTGCTTACAAACTCTGTGAGCAAGATAGCATGTAACAGGAAGCAAGGCACATAGCTGGCTTTTATGTTCAAACCTGCCACATGACAAACTATCATTTCACATTTAAGATATTAACTCTGTCATTCCTGGTTGCCTCTCAAGTCAAATTTTGTGCCTTTATGAGAGTGGATTTTAGCTTCTTTTTGGCCTGATAAACTTCGGGCAGAAGGTGGCAGCCTGAAGAATTTGCTGACATACTGTAGTTTCCTTTCCTTCAGAGATCCAGAGGTCCAGTTTCAACCAGCTGCTTTTGTTAGAGCAATGAACTTAAAGGTTGATCAGGGATATAAACTCTCATACTTCACTAATTAAATGCCTTTAATTACTGAAAATTGAATGAAGACACTTGCTGTGGGAGGCAGGTTATTTGGTAACTGCTAGTTGCAGAACCTTCTTAGGCTTTTCTATAAAGTATCTAGTGTACAATTCCTGCACTCCTTAGAAATACGAAATATATTTCTGTGTTGCAGAAGTGGAGCAAGTATGTTTCTTTACAATAAATCTATTAGTCTCAGCTTACAGGGAACCGTAGAGCCTACAGCGCCGTTTTCAGCAGACAAAAGGAATGCCGAGAGGCTACAGCAAGTCCCAGCCCAGGCAGAGCCCTGGATGCTGGATGACACGCTTCCAGAACAGTTGCACTACTTCTGTGCTATTTCATAGCTCCAGCTTTGGACACCGGTGCCTATTCTGCTGTCCACTAGTTACTTAGACAATCAGCTGATTTATCAAATAATATTATTTTCTATCAGTTTCCCTCGATTCTGCATGGACACAGGGTGCAAAACTTTTTTAAACTGTTTGTCACTCATATCCCTCAGTGTGGATTCTGGGCCATATCTTCCTCTTGATGTCAAGGAATAGGACCAATTATTTACGAAAGTACTGCCAATAGCATACCATTAGCTGGAAGTAAGCTGGGTAGCCTCCTGCAGCACACTGCCTTCTGTTCCAACTGATCTTTTAATTTGAGAGATCTTTATTTTAAATTGCACATGGTGTGCCAGGTGAAAACAGCTGCACGGAGCTCAGCGCCACTCACACTTATATGAACACTGGGATTATACTTATGTTGTTCTGCATCCACATTTCTACCATTTTCCTTAAGAAAGCTGGTAGCCAGGGAGTTTTCCCTTGGTGCGCACGCAGCAGCATTTTGGGGAGTGTAGCCTTGTATTCTCTTTCAACTTCTAAACTGAGTCAGTAGTACCTGAGGTCTATTACACAATGCCATCTGCGTAACAGCTCGTATTTTCAACTGTTTGCCCTGCAGGATCCCAGGCCATTTTCCAAAATAATATACAAGTGTCATTTACTGTGCACTGTATGAGGCTTATTAAATAAGTAACATCTGAATCTTACAGCTGAGTAAATACTCCACCCATTCAATAAAACCTAAAGTCACAGCCTAGATAGGGTGGGTCTCAGTAAGAGTTGAAGAGAGTCGGCATTACCAGAGAATATAAAATCTACTGAAATGAAATTTGAACCAATAGGCCTGTTAACAGCCGGAAAGAGCCCCCAGGAATAGGGTGTGTGATGAAAGTTTATGATAAAAAACCAGCTCACATGCATTCGCTGAAGGTTTGAACTTTAAAACAAAAAAACTTCAATGCAATTACCACCCCCCCGCCCCCAGATACTTATAAAAGAACAAGTTTGTCATACCAATGGAGAAATAAAATTTTGCAATAACTTCTGACAAAAATCCAGTGTCTGATATTATTTACAAAGAAGACATAGCATCAGTACTTGTTACATCCCATTGCTGTCCTCTGAGCACCACCATCTAACGATCTCAGAACTTTTTTGCTGATGCTGGCTTGCTCCCTTTGAGACAGTTGTTACCTTGCCGTTCTGCAGATCAGAGTGGGAAAAGGTAATGATGAACAGACTAATAAAGCTGATCAAAGTTCACACAACAAACCGACAGCAGAGCTGACAGGAGAAACACCTTCATTCCAGTTCATCTACTGTAGCTGTATTCATCTACATTTGTAAGGTATATCTAACACCGAGTTTATCCTGCCAGGTTAATATGTACAAAATGCATCAGGTTTTGTGCAGCTGCCCTGCCGGGGGTGTGGGTTATCCAGCACAGCTACACTTCTATAGCGTAGCATTGTGTACTTGTTCTTCAGAGTAATGAAGCTGAATTTCACCATTTACTTTGTACAAAATTTCAATAGCAGCCAAAAAATGAATTGAAAATCTGGACAGAGTAAGTTGGAGAAGAGTGGATTGAAAAAAAGTATCAGGACAGGCAATCCAAATCAGTTTTACAGTGCTGGTGGAGCTGATAGGCACTCCGGCCCAAGGGAGCAGTTGGTCTTTCTGAAAGACAGATTGCGTGATTACCCCACAAAGCTAGCAAAAACCACTTCACGTGTTTATGCTTCAGCCACTTGACATACTTCTCTTTCTTGTTGGAAGGAGACTACTGACACTTAGACTAACAAAATGGCATGAAGGTTTCTCTCCACTAGCCACCAACAATAATTTCTAGCAATAGTAGCTGTTTGGTTCATGCCAGTGGATATTTTGAAACATTTAAAACTATTGCAGTAGAGATTTGAAATGTTCTTTTACATGTGCATGTTCCGATTAAGAGTGTCTAGAGCTGTGTGAAAGTTGTGTGTTCGTGACAACAGCCCTACCATTTCAAGAGGTGAAACGGTCAAAGGTTTTTTATACATTTTTATAGCTGTGTTGATGTTGAGAGAGTGAGGTATGGCTGGCTGCCACAGAGAACTCAGAGAAAGCCATTGGCACGATGAGACATCATTTGTTTAGGTGGGAACAGAAGCTGCTTTGCTCTTTCTGGCTGTGCAGAATATAATGTCAGTCCAATGGGCGCACGCATTTCTTTCCAAGAGGCGCTGTTGCTCAGCTTTTAGGACTCTGCCTCTAGAAAACACTCCTTAGCTGCTTACGCCTCCAAATCTTTCTCAGGTTTTGCCTGTGTGTTATTGATATGTTTGTGGCATGTAGAAATACATGTATATGTACTTCATAACAATACAATTTATTATTTAATTCTGTAATTGCATTATTTTATCTCTTTAAAGTTTTGTGTTACACAGGTGTGAAAGAGAGACTAAAAAAAATACAGCTTATAATAATTATTACAGGTTTGAAGCCATCCTGGAAAGTGACTATCCTTTATGGAGTAGCTATAGAGGAACCCTGGAATGATTAAAACCTGCTTTATAAATCCTGCTGCTCCAAGATCTGTGTTACCATTAACATGCTTTTGACTTCTCAGTGGTTAAGCTGTATCTACATACGTCAGTTTTCACCGGTTCCCTCTCATGGCACTCCTATTTCTGTTATCACATATGAACTTGGCTGTAGGATCAAGAGGAAATAGAAACATCAAAGGGAAATAATAATTTGTTTTAAAATATGTTTGTAAAAGATTATGTAAACTTTTCATCCTTGGTGTCTCCAGTGACAGAGGAGCTAAGCTGCCTTCAACCCTTCCCTGGAGGCAGCTCCTAGAGTTCAAACAAACAAGTCTCATTTGAACATGATATAAATATATACCATGTAGACTGTGCAAGACTGCTTTGCTGCACTAACCATGATAGAGGGTAGTGTAAAATACGTTGTCACCTATCAGCTGTTCTGTAGCCACCCTGCAAAGTTAAATCTAGTTAGGTGGAATTGGTAACGAATTTTCATTTACTTTTGCTAATATAAGACTAGATAGATTATATACGTGCTTCTAGTTCAGTCTATCTACCGCCTGCAGCATACACGGGAAGACAAGGGCACAGAAAGGCTCACCCATTTTGAGTCCGTATCAGATAGGAATCTTCACTTACATACTGCATGCTTTTGGGCACAACTCTCAAATTACTAAAGCACTTCTCCCTAGATTCCCTGTGCAAATGAAAATTTTGTGCCACCATTTTAGATAAGGTGAATTTTAATCTCACGTGACTGGGTTCATATCCAAATTTTACTTCAGAATGGAAAAAAGCTGGCATACAGTGGATGATAGCTTATTGGTAGTACAGATAAAACACTACTACCCTAGTCAAACACAGATTTGCTTAGAAAGCAAAAGTGAGTCTTTTAGCCCTCTTTCAGCAAAGGCCAAATCAGTAACTGCCTTTGGTAGTAACCAGGTCCTAAACAGGACAGTGCTCTGCTGCTTTTCGTGTTGCTAAAAGGCACTGCAGCAAGTCAGCTTGATCTGGCCTAACTGGCAGAAGAGAAAGCTGCCTTAAATATTAGTTAAATACTTCATCTAAGAACTATCAGACTTTTCAAAAACAGTAACTGTACATTACCAACATTGAAAGAAAATCTGGCTGATTGTCAGAGATGCTGTGAAGTCATCACTGAATATTAATTCAAGAAAGGTGAAAGGTTAGTGATGAAAGTCAGTTTCAATCCTTCATATCACGCAACACAACATCTTTCAAAATTACTAGAGAAGTCTGAATAATTTGGCTTTTCTAACTATCTTGAATCTTATTTCCCTTCTCGAAGGTTAGAAGTAATTGATTATCAAAAGAATCCAGAGAAAATGAATAAATGAGAGAGATATCCAGTTCCGAAACCTGGTAACGGAAGTTTTGTTTCTCCCCACTGGCTGACAGTTTCCTGGTTACAGTGGGACACCAAGGGAGCTCCCACCAAGTGGGAATGCTGGATGTTAGCAGCAAAACCTTGAACAACCTTGGCATTTGGCAGAGGACCAACACGGACAGGCATACCAGAGCAGCGTGCTCACAACAGCCCTTCGTTCCCAGCAAAGAGCCTGGTATGTTTTGAACCAGTTGGAGTTTTTTCCAGGGATAATGGAGTTTAATAAGTAAGAAAGAAAGTCCTGAATACATCTGTCACTGTAGCAAAACCCATTTCCAGAGCTGCAAGTAGATGTTTTACCTCAATTGCAGAAGGGCTTGTTCTAGGTCCTGCCGGTGGAAGTGAAGGCTGTATTTCTTTTCTGGTAGATACTTTATGACTGCGGGGAGGTTATTTTTATTTTATGAGATACAAAGTCATGCTTTATACTTGTTTGTAAGCCACAGTCTTTGCTTTGTGCTGATGTTGCTAGAAACGGGAATGAAATTCAACTGAAGGCCCTGCACATAACTTTTTAATTTCCAGGTGGGATACAGTATCTGGTTTAGCTGGCGCTTGCTAGGAGGTAGATCCTTTTTCTTAATGTACTTGCTAATGGAGGGAAAAACTGGTCGTTCGAGTTACATGTGGGACATGTGACTTGAGAACGGGCTGATAAGTAAATGGTACCGATAAACTGATTTTGGTTGCTTATTAGCTGTTTTTCCATTTGTGCCAAATACTGATAGACTCAATAACAGTGAAATGCCCTTGGGAAACTTAAGAGCTATTTCAATTGTAGCCACTGATGTAATAATGAATTCACAGAAATTAGTCAAAAGCAAATAATTAAGTCAAAAGCAATAATTAAGTTTAATGAAAGCTTAATTGAATGAAATGTGTTTGTCTTGTCTGGTTTTGGTTTGCAGAAGTATTTATGCCCAGAACTCAGCAGTTTCATGTGACATGCCAGGCCGGTGCCACAGACCGTCTTTCTCTGGCAGAGCTTTAATTAGCTGATGGTCTTTTGAAAGTGTGTGCATAAACCATTTGCAAAGACAATGCTGAGAAAGAGGACAGCTGGGGTCATTATTTGAAAAGGTGACAGTATTGTCCCTATAAGCACAGATAAAGTGTTCCACGTTTCTATTTCAGGCTGTAGACCAGACCAGGCTGTTCTTGAGTGTAAGTTTACCTTCACAGGAAATCTATTGTTTGGAAAGCTAATGGAGCCACCACACCCCTGTGCGCACACAGATGGGGCTCTCTGATAAGTTCTTGTTCTCCAACGGACATGAATACCTAGAAATTATCTGATAATGCTCTTGTTCCAATATTGAAAATCCTACAAGAAATGATAAATTTATTTACACGAATTTGTTGGGGTGGGGAGCTTGATCTGAGCGAGGAAGCAAATTAGCAAGTAGGAATTGTGATGTCCAGACCAATGCAAAGACAAGTCATCGATCTGGAATAAATTACTGGAAGTTAGCAAGAATCCTAAGTTCAAGGGCCAAGTTCTTCTTAAAGGAAAAGAGTGACATGGCGTATAAAAATATTGAGAATCCCGTAGCTTTATTTAATAATTTGCCCATGGGTGTATACGCACAAAAAACTGCTCAGAAGAAACACTGTTGCATAGTTAAGCTTTCAATAATAATCACCACTTTCCCCTTCCCTCTGGTGGCAGAAATAGGAGCTGAGTAAAGCCAGGAAATTTTCATGCAAAAATGTGTTGATGATGAACAAGCATTTCGCCTTCATAGAGGGAAATAGAGTCCAGAAGGGAGAATTAATACAGCTTTAACGAACTCTGCAAATAATGTAGACGCCAGAACTCTTTTGAGTGCTGTGCATTCAGTTACTATAAAATAAACCTGAGTGAGGAAACCTTCAAATAGTGCAGCATCTTAGTAATACCACATGACATATTTAGATGTTTGTAATCACTACTCAGTTCTAGAAATGCTGCCTCTCCTAGTCTTTTACAGAGGAAAAATGATGAGTTTGCCTCTCTGTAAGGATGTTTTAGCTTTTCCAGGAGTAAGAGATGCATGGAGGTGATCTGAAACATGAGAGAGAAGACTTCCTTCTTTTAGTCTCCATATACACCTAGACCAGAAATTCAGTTTCAGATTAGGTCCTAGTGAAATAGTGGATCATATGCAATACATTCAGTGTCTTTGGGAAATTCGGTTGGAAAACATAGTTGCAAAACTCAATTTGTTTATATGACAGTTCTGAGGGTGTGAAAAAAATCTGATTTTTAAAGTTATATACTCCTCTTGCTCCTTATACAAATAGCCAGGCTAAATACAAGTAGATTTTTAGAGGAAAAGCTAAAGTCATATTCTTACCACCAGCGTAATCCTGACAAATTTGAAACTCTTACTTCAAACCTTAAGGTGCTTGAAAGAAAAGGGACGGAGCTTTGAAAATGCTGGTCCAAATGGCCGACAGTTTATGAAATCAAGTATTTCTGCTATAAGCAACTGAAATGGAATCTTAAAGCGGGAAGTGCTGGGCCAACTTCAGGTGGCGGTGTCCACACTGCAGCTACCCCAGCTTGTAATGTAAATTGCACTGTTGGATTTTAATCTTAAAGCAGATTTACTGTGCGTAGTTTTGGATGAGCCAAAACACACTTTTTGGATAATTCGTATTTTACTTACTCATCTGCAGGGACAAATGATTGTGTTTACGTAGCTGTACTACTCGTGGCTCAATTTTAAAAATAGTCTTTGCATTTACAGTACTGTCTTTCCAATATTATGAACGCATCATCTCTGTTCTGCTGAGACGCGCAGGCTGTTGCTGTGGTAGTGAAGCTGTCCCTGCTTCATTCACCCAGAAGACATACCACCGCGCAGCAACATTTTCCACACAACCACAGGCATCTCTGATGTTTATTGAACATCCACAATGTGATTTTTTGATTATGTGACCTGCCCAGCTCATTTTAATAGTGTTTGCACTTCGCTCCTTTTGACCTTTAAGTCTTTGCTTGCTGTAAAACCAGTGTGTGGACAGAAACAAAATGGTATGCCACATCAAACCCTGTCAGAATTCAAAATGAAGCGTTGTAAAAGTGGAAGTGTCAAGAAAGAGTAAGTAAGTTTACACTGATTTATATAAACACTTTATTCAAATGCTTTGGATACAGATAAACAGTCCTTGTGCAATATTTGTTATGATTTCACCTGCTTTAAGCTGGAAACTGAAAGTGTTTTGATAAATGGGACAGAAAAGTTTGTTGAGTGCTCTGCAGCTGCAAGTACTTCTGTATGTTATGCTGAAGGGCTATCTTACCTCTTGTAACGGCAATACGTCTCAGTAATTAAAATTTTTGTTTTGGTTTGTTTTTTTTCCACAGAGAAGGAACCATTACCTTGTGCTGCACTTACAATGACTGGCTGTACCTGCTGGCATTTCCTGGAAAATGAAAAATACAGATTTTGGTGATATTCTTTAATGGACATAGATGTAAGTCTTAGCTAAAAAGTTTTAAAAAGTTTCTTATAACATTGCTAACTCATCTTTTTTTTTCAATTATTTGAAATTCTGTTTTACCTGAAACTGAGACTTAACAAGTGCAAGATCAGATTTCAAACCAGTGGAAAAAGTGGGAAAAATTCTGAGGGCTAGAAAAGAAATATTTGATGGACCCTTTAAAACATTCTTCAGAATTTAAGAAATTTGGGTTTATATTAAATGATTGATAATACTCTTAGGCATTTTTTAAAACATTGTATTTAACACTGGCAGTTTCTGTAATCTTCCTACTGTATGTGGCTTGATTTTCCTTTAACCCTAGTGACATGTTTTCTTTAATTCTTATGTTCTGGTTGCATTTCTGCAGACAAAAGCATACAGCTTTCCTAATTGGTACAGTCTGGGTACTCATAACAAGGTGACTTCTAAATGGAGGATAAATGAACCGCTTTAGATGTCTATATTCTTTCCTGACTCATCCTTCTCCCCAATATGTACGGTCTTTATTTAAGAGGGACAAAGGCGTAACACCCTCCCACCCCAGTTCAATTTTTTCAAATGTAATTTCTACATTTCGTTTCTTAAATATACTGGATCTAGATCTGTTCCTACCCACGCCTTATTCCTACTTTATATGAGAAGATAAAACTTGGATAAATTATGCTAGAAACACTATTATTCTGTGTAGCCAGCACAGAAAAAAATGCTTGTAACCCTCTCCTGTTCTGATTTTGGTTTTCGTGGTACTTGAGTTCTACAGTTTTATAGTGGTCTGAAATAGATAATATAGAATAGCTGGCATGAAGTAAGCCAGCTTGCACCCCCAAGCAGCATATGGAGGAATTCAGATGAGTGTGTGGTTTAACTCCTGTGTCACCTGTAGAACTGAACATCTTTATAAGCAAAGTATTTGCAAGGTACAGTTATACTGTGATAAATAAAAAGTATTCAGGAAACCTAACCAAAAACCAAAATTGATGCTTAATAAAAATCCCCAAATCAATTCCAGACGTATTTTTCAAAATGCTTTCCAGCTCTGGTGACTCTTCCTTCCAAGCTTACTTCTACTACGACAGCTAAAAACTGAATTTGCTTCTAAAGTTTTTGAGGCCATCACACATCTCAAAGGGATAAGGATTTAAGGAGTCAGATATGTTTATAGAAGTTGGTGGATTGCATTAAGACTGCTTTATGAGACTGGGGTTTGGAGCTAGTGAAGAACAGGAGACGGCTAACATCATTGCACAGAGAAAGAAACGGTTCACAAAAGTAGAATTTTGTATCCTGTGAAGGTTAAATGTGGACTCTAGTACGTGTTCATGTATTTGGGGGGCAAAGTTAAAACATCTTTACATTTCATTTTAACTCAAGTTGCTACTCCGAGTAACTTCTGAGACAGGTGGCAGGATGTCTCATCAAAGTGATACTAGAGTTGCCCTGCTGAGATTCCACCTGCTATGTAAAAGTGCTACCACCTACCTTCTTGCCAAACGGAAAGAATTACCTGACTCCAGCAGATTTTGAGTCTGTATCAGTGAAAGGCAATTTATTAGGGTTGTGAGATTAAGCACTAGAAAACGTACACTGGACAACTACAACTAGAAGCCTCCACCTTAGGACTGAATAATTGTTTAACATAATTTGTTTCCTAATCATAGGAGTGAAAGAGCGGCCCATGTTTTAGTGTAAATTTCCCTTCTCAAGGGTTTCAGAGCAGCCACAAACCAAAGCTCTGACCCTTGGTCACCTGATAAAGGAGTTGTTGCTGGAGTCACAAGTGAGGTTCTACGCTTAACAATGATTTTTTTTGCGGTGAAAAAAAATTTAGCTACTGGCCTTTTAGTCTGGGTTGGGAAATGTACTTCTAAATGTACGTACCTGCTGCATTTAGCATTTGTAAAAAGTTAGTGCTCTGTAAGAGCACTTCCCTCAGTAGCTTTTCATCTCTCTCACTAGTCATTTAATTTTCTTTCTCCCATTATGTCATGGCTTAGCACTGCTCAGGTCACCAACTCCTCAAAATAAAAATAAGGCTGATGATAGCAGTAGCTGCTATAACATGGTTACAACTAGCATACAAATAAAAGTAACTTTTAACTGCACAAGTTATGTGCAGATCGATCACATCTCATCTAACGGCATCTCCAGTGGATACTGGGTCAATCCTAGTAGTATATTGTTTTCTTTGGGTTAAAATAATATGCCTATAGCACAGAACGTGATGGACTTGAAAGCAAATAAATGAGCAGTAGTATCCTCATTGCATTAAGCAATCACTTGAAATGTATTTAATTTCACATCATAGTAAGTACAACTGAAATCACCACAAGCATATTAATGAAATAGCCCATTGTAGCCCTGATTTTTGTCCAGTTTACGGACACTGTATCTCAGAGCTGTTTGCACTGAAAGTACCCTGGTGCTTTGTGGGTTAGAAGCCAGATTTATGTCTATAAAACAGTATTTTCCCACTAGACAGGGAAGACATATCAGAAGCAGCTCTTCAGTTTTCAGGTGTCTCCCCGGACAATTTTATTTTCAGAATCTTTCTTTAGGTGAAATCCTCCAAACAAAAGGCAACACGCAGTTAGATGTGTCATCTGGAAAGCTGTGCCTTAGTTTCTGGATCATCTTGATGCAGCTTAGAATCGTAGAATGGTTTGGGTTGGAAGGGACCTTCAAAGGTCATCTAGTCCACCCGCCCTGCAATGAGCAGGGACATCTTCAACCAGATCAGGTTACTCAGAGCCCTGTCCAGCCTGACCTTGAATGTTTCCAGGGACGGGGGCTTCCTTCCCTTACCTGCACTGCATGCACTTTTGGCCTTTTTTGCTTATATTTAGACTTTTTGGGTGGTTTTGATTTGTGGCACTATTTTTTGGTTTTGTTTTTCTTTTTCCATGAAGGGGGGATGGCAGGACAGCAAGTTTAAGGTTATTAATGATAGTTTAGTTTTTCTTACTGTTTTCTTACGCATGCGTTAGCAACAATTCACTAGTGGCCGTATCACAAATGGAAAACGTCTCTAAGCTCTTTTGAAACAAGAACTGTTTTGTTCTTTTACCTGTGTAAACATTGTACCTAACCCAGTGGGTTTTGGAATCCAAATCCTCGACTAAGTTTGTAGGCATGACTGCAATATAATTGTTAGTAATCACAGTAATAACAACTATCACAGTTAACTGGGGCTAGCAGCAGCAACTCAATACTTGACAGCCATTGGCAATCTGCTTACGATTTCAATTTCTAATCTCTAGTGTTGTCAGTTAGGAATTAAAACCTTAGGGAAAACAGATACATTCATTATTTTTGCATTTCCAGATCTCTCTGGAAGGTTGCTATGGGCACAGAATAGTATAATTCTTCTTTCTGTCCCCCAGACAATGCTTGCAGCAGCTGTGCCCCAAGCTCCATGTCAGAAGGCAGCTGACCCATAACACACGAAGTCAAAAGAGAAAAACCAAGAGACACTTCCATAAACCTCATAAGCACGTTTGCAAATGTTTACTATTTCTGGGGAAAAAAAAAAAAAAAAAAGAAGAGGGCTTGTGGAACAAGCTGGAGAAGACAAGTGTGAACAAATACATGACAGAGGACAGAGCACTGATAGGCAGGACAGCTCTTCTGAGACTGGGAGGGGGTCTAAGAAAGACGTGATTGATAGTTACAAAAAATCCATCCTTACCAGCTCTGGCTTTTACACAAATCACAGGATACTGAAAGATACTCCTGCTGTGATTCCCACTCCCCATGCCACCTTCCCATCTCTGCCATTTCATCTCCCAAGAACACCAAAACATTCCCAGTGCACATTAACTTTGAAAATGCGTATAGCTTTCCCACGTGAATGCTTCGGAAATTATAGTTACATTACATGCCCTGAAATTCTGCATCTACCCGAGTTCACAGGTGTTTATGTGCATTTTCAGGAAGCGTTTTGATAAGCTACAGAAGCAGAACAAGTCATATGTGCCAAAGTAGCAGTCAGACCAGCCAGGGGTGCTTAGAGCAGGCCTCTCCCAAGTCCTGCTCTCACCCAGCAGACACAGAGCACTTCTTTTACTCTCTTATCATAAAATCTTGTGAGATTTCTGTCCTTTGTAGGGATCACTATATTAAAAAATGAAACCACACTGAACTTCTTCCTTGGGCAAGATGCAACAGCATTGCAGGCAGGGATCCGCCTGTTGCAGACAGCAGCCCTGGCGGGGTGAGCTCCTCGGGCGCTCGGCGTGCACTGACCGGCGGCTGCAGCCCACCCTGCCCGCCGGCACGGCACCGCTGCCCGGGAGCTAAGGCCGACCCCGGTGGAGGGGTATCTCCCCAGAGGGCCTAAACGGCAGCTGAGGACTGCCCTGCAACCCCCCTCCCACTGCCTCATCTCCTCGGAACTCCCTCGCAGGGAGCACCGCAGCGGCGGTTAAGCCGGACGCTGCTCCCCGCACACGCCCGTCGCCGGGGCGAACACCGCCGCTTCCCCCCCCCGGCCGCCCCGCGGGCCCTCGCCGCCGCCTTGCGGCCCCGCACCCGGCAGGGAAAGCGCAGCGCAGCGCGGCGCGGCGAGCTCCCCCGCGCCGTGCCCGCGGCTCCCGCCGTGCAGAGCTGGGGGGATGATGATGCCGCCGCCGTCCCGCAGGCCCCGGGGCAGCCGCTCTCGCCCGGCCGTTGGGGTGGGGGTACGCAGCAGCAGGCGGCGGGGGGGTGGGAGGGATGTCCCCCGAGGCGCATGCGCGCCGCGCGCTCCAGCGCTCTATGACGAGAGCACTCCAGCAGCATCAGGAGCCCGACTCGCGCTCTCATAGGCTGCCTTCCCCCGGCAGGCGCGCGCCCGCGGCGGAGCTCTTCCTAGTGCGCTCGCGGGGGCGCGCGCGCCGTCGCTGGCACCGTCGGTTGCACTGGCCGCGCGCTGCCCGGCGTACGCCGCTCCTCGCTGTCAGCTGCTCGCGCGGCGCTCCCCGCCCTTGGCGCGCGCGCTGTCCGTGTCTCGCGCTCCGTCTCCTCAGTCCGCCAGCGGCTCCGTTAAGCGGCGGCGGGTTCCTGCTTCCGTCTCCTCACCGCGGTGTCCCCCCGCCCTCCCCTCCCCCTCGCCGCCCCTCTGCTCGCCCCGGCGTCTCCCCGCGCCCGGCACCCTCGGCGACGGCAGCGCGGGCCCCGCCAGCGGCGCCGGCACTCCGGTAAGGGGATGCGGGGGCTGAGCGGGAGCCGCGGCGGCGGGGAAGCGGGTGCCGAGCGGACAGCGGGCTGCTCCAGCTGGCGCTCCCCATCCTTCCTCCGGGCCTGGCGCCGCCGCTGTTGCGACTCCGGCGCTGCTCAGCAACCACCGCCGCCGGAGGGGGGGTGTGTGGCGGCGAGGGGGTCGGTCACCCGCCGTGTGCCGGGGTCCCCGTGGGCTCCCTCACCTGAGGGGCACTGGTGGGGCCTGAGCCGCCGGAGAGCGCTGCGGGGGCCCTGCGCCCGGCGGGGGAAGGGGAGGCCGGGTCTTGGCGGGCGGCTGGGGCATCACCGTCGCCAGTGAGGCCGGGCCCAGGAGGGAGGTGCATGCAAGCCCCGGGCGGCGGCGTTGCCCCGGGGAGCGGCGCGGGCAGCGAGGTTCCCGCGGCGGGGAGCGTGGCTGCCGCCGTCCCATGCGCGGTGGCCCCAGGGCTTGGGGGGCGGCCTCCAACTTTCCTTGTCCCAGGAACTGCGGCCGCCCGTGGGGACGCCTGGTTTTGGCAGAGAGAAATACACGGGAGACGTGGGCTTTATGGACGGACCTTACGGTCTAGGGCCGCCTGGTAGCTCGAGGAGGTGCTTGTTTTAGAAGGGTGCAGAGCCATCAGTTGCGGCCTGGGGCTTTTCCCACGGCGACCTTTACCGCGTTTCGGCACACCTAACTGGTTTGGTCTTGGATTCTGTTACTGATAAGGCTTTGGCGATTTTTCCTCTAGTCAAATTTGTGCTTAATGTATGCTCAGGTCTTTCACACGTGTGTGAGAGAGTGTACCCACTGTGTTCTAGATGCTCTTCAAAGACCAGGCTTTCAGACCCTCTGCTTTCAGAAGCTCATGATTGAGGGTACAAGAATAGGTAGAGACTATCATGCCGTGGTCCAGGTTGTACCAAAAAGCCTATGGGCATAGACATCAGTTGACAAATTGCTTGCTGAAAGGCTGTAAGTTCCTTGGTGCAGTCACCTGTCCTTGCGTCCTCAATGCATGCATAGTATAACGTGCAGTAGTGTAATGTGGTCAACACACTATGATCCACATGCTGTGTGTACGTGAATGTGGAAAACAACCATGTGTTTAGAACATTCTTCACTTTGTCTGTGATCTTAGTGCTTTTTTTGTGCGTGTATGTATACTGAAACATACACGTCAGCTGAAACGTGTATGTTTCAGTATACACATGTACATTTATACATATATATACACATACTCTACCCCCAAATGCAGTGTTTTAATGTCTAGACATTAACTGAAAGCTAATGGAGTAAATACTTCAGAAAGAGTGTTTAAGCATGACAAGGTCTTTTGATTTTTTTAAGTCATTCTCTGGTGTAAATTGTCAAAAACTTTAGAAAAGTCTGAACTGCAAAAGCGAATAAATGGCCAACGTTGCCTGTGCTGCTGCTGCTTGGGATGGTTTTACAGAAGGGTCTGTTACAATTCTTTCCATTATTAAAGAAAGCTATTTATTAGGAGTTGGTGACTATGCTTTGATGTATTTCCAGTAACGTCTGTTTCTCTGGTTATTACAGGTATGCTTACTGCCCAATTTTTATTGATACTTGTTAGGGTTTCATATGTATATGTTCATGTACCTTAAACTGGCAAACTAGTGTATTGCAAAGTTTGCATATTTTCCCAACAACACATAATGAGACAACCTTTTTTCAGTGTTGAAAGTATAATTAATTCGTATTTTTTGAGCAAGCAGCTCAATGATGAGGGAAGGGTAGGAATAACCTGGAGTGTTGAATCATGCAAATTCATTCTTTTAGCGATGTACCTGCCAGGACATTTGACAACTGGGAAATACAGAGGGTCAGATTGGAAGTTGTAGCTTTCTTTCTCTTTTACTCTTGTGTCTTTGTTTAAAATTTTGGCAGTTTCATTAGCTGAGGAACTGAAAAGATATTACTTCTGGTTAATATCAGAATGAGAAAGAAATGTTAGCTATGCTTGTGGGAGTAGAAATGGAGCTAATTCACCTTCACTGAGTTAGTAAAGGTAGTACTAAACCACACAGGGGCTTCCTTTTGTTTTGGCATCTGTGGTTTATGATCACTTTATTGGGACTACAAACAGAGGCTTGATTGTATAATGGAATGTTTATATATCCTAAATATTGCAGACTGTTCATAGGATCAATCTGAAAATTGTATTTTTGGTCCATTCCTGTCTCTTTGTAGCTGTATAGAATTGCTGCTTTATCTGTCAGATCTGTTCTAAACCAAATGATTTTCCCAGTCTTGGAATTTATGTACAGTAAAAAATAATAAATGATAATCTTATATATACATTATCTGATCAGTCTGTTCATTGACATTTAAGGGGATAAAGATGAAGAAGATTTGGACTTGAGTATTTAAATCTTGTTGCAGAGTCAGAATTTAGAATAAAAAGTAATTACTATAATCTTAGCCTGGTCTGGAGGGGGAGCTAGTGTCAAAGCAAAATGTGACTTAATTTTTTTCTAGACTCATTCAAAAGCTTGCTGTTTGGTCATAGAATACGCTTCTAATACAATAAGGAAAACAAATGTAGATGATGCATGCTATGTATGATTGCATTAATATGCATCTCTTTTATATGATGAATATAATCTGCAAGTGAAGTGATGTGTGTGTATTTTAGGGAAATCACGCATGTTTTGCTATTATGCAACAAAAACTATCTTCAAAGAACTTTGAAGTTGCAAGATCAAGCTCTCATAAATCTTGAAATGCCAGAATTAGGGATCCTTGTAAGAACTGTAATTTGGCCTGTAAATATATGGTTAAATGTTACACTTTTCCCTACAATGTTTCTTTCAGTATATAGCATAGAATGGCATGGATTGTGTTCAGTGAGCAATATTGAATCTTTTTTCTTGATATCGAATATCGTGTGGCCTCACTATTTGTTATGTGCTGTTCATATTGTACATTCTTAATTTCCTCTTCTGCTGTTTCATTACCTTCAGTCTCTAGTGTCTGCATGTTTCACTAATAATATTTTCACAGATGTGTCCCTTCGTGTCGAATATCCAATTTAGGGCCTTTATGATATGATTTTTCAAAATAATCTATTAGTGTTTTAATGATTTGCATGTTCTAAAATGTTTTCTCATAAAGGTCTGTCTGCCTGTGTAATTTACTAACAATAACCTGGCTTTTCTTTGTTATTTTTTATAGATCCCGTAACAGGGATCCATGAATGCATATGCTAGAAAAGACCTCACTACTTGATTTGTAGTATGGTGTCTGTTGATTTAGACTGCAAGTATAAATACTTAGATGTGCTGCAGCGTTAACCCCAAGATACTACGTCCAAAATTTTGATGAAGAGTGGATTGCCCATTGAAAGTGTGGTGGGTTGTTTTTGTTTTGGGGCTTTTTTTTTTTTTTAAAGACGATTTGCTTGAGAGGAACAAGAAGAAAATCAACTTCTCCAGGACAATATTAATTCCATCTGTTTTCCTGCAATACCTATCTTATTAACAGCACACTTGCCAACATTTGCAGCGCATATGGCAAGGTCCTTATGTAATATACTGTCGTTATTTAAATTTTTTTTAACATCTTGTTTGGTAATACAGCAAGAGTACCTTGCACACAAGGGCACAGAGAACAAGATCAAATAATCTTTCATTTTTGTGAGGTGACTATAATTTATCTTTTTGTTAAACTGAGGCTTAGGGTTTTGGTACTCATCTGTTAAAAAAAAATCTCTGCATATAAACAAAACATTCAACATGCTAGATTAAAAAAGGCAGCAACTCTGATGGACAGGAGGAAACGTTCTATCATGTGGGATTGCATTATAGCATGTAAGTCTTTAGAAAGGCTGAAATGTGTATATTTTGCCATGAGACTTCTGCCACTTGAGCTAGCAGAGAATGTGATACTAGTAATTTGTAATCTATCTGTGGTCCAAATGATATGGTCTGTGAATGGTTTTCTGAGATTTTTAAGTGTTTCAAAGTAGTGATGAAACTCTGGAATCTTTGGTTCTATTCCAGGCTCTGGAAATGAGTATGTTCTGGTGGATGCTGATTTTTCTGCTTATTCCTTCTGTGATATCTACTTAAATATCTTCCTGTCCCAATCTTCTTTGCCCTATTCTGAAATTTTTATCACAATCCTATTTTCCCCATGTACACAGTGCGTTTCTTGCTAAAGGGCTTTTTATCTGAGATCCAGAACTGCTGTGCAGGGAGATTCTAATTAATAAACTGTTTATCCCAGTGTTCTTTCACTATTTGAATCCTATCCGGCTATTTGCACTCCTGTCTGCTGATCTCAGGCTTCTGTCCACTATCCTCAGCTTCACATCCAGTTCTTTATCATGGCTAGGATCTGTCCTCTCTATGTTCTGCATTTCCACTGGCTCCTTTTCTGTCTTCTGAAGTTTTCCAGCTTCAGTGTTGTACTTCATTCTAGTCTTCCTGCCTAGCTGGTCTCTCATCTGAATTTGTTTTTTTCCGTTCCTACCAGTATTCTCACCCATCTCAGACTTGATCTGTACCCCAAATTCAAGATTCTGTTCACTGTGTCAACTGTATCAGCTTTTTCCCACATTGCAGTTCTTTCTTCAGTCAAGTCCTATTGGTACCTCTCTTTTCCACCCTTTTGTTCACGTGGATGGCTTACCTCTTCATGCTTGCTAGGTCCAGCAGGATGTCACTGAGAAGCAATTCAGATGCCAGTGGTTCATCCTGATACTCGGGAAAACAAGCAGGCCTGTCAAGGGATGAGCTTGGCTTAACAGGGAACTCATGTCTGAGCTCCACTGTGAAAACGGGATATACAAGCGTTGGAATGGGACAGCCTGCAATGGAGAAATTTAGAAACATTGTCCTGGTATGTAGCAATGACATCAAGAGAGCCAATGCTCACCTAGAGATGACACTTGCGAGGGAGGTCAAGGGCAGAAAGAAGAGTTTCTTCTAGTACTTTAGTAGTAAAAAGCTGGACAAGTAAAATATGGGCTTGTTTCTGAATGTGATGTGTCATTTAGTGACAGTGGATACAGATAATGCTGAGGTATGCAATGCCCTCTTGCCTTAGTGAGTCTTCACCAACAAGGTCTCCCAGGCCTCTGTTCTTAGTGGCAGGATTTGAGGAGAGTAGCTACCAGCAGTGGATGAGGATTGAGTTGGGGGTTATCGAGAGAACTCGAATCATACAGGTCCACGTGGCCAAATGGACTATGTCTGAGGATGTTGATAGAGCTGCCCAGAGTCACAGTGAGGTCCCTCCCTATCATCTTTGAAACATCTTGGAGATCAGGACAGCTTCCCGATGACTGGAGAAAGGCATATGTTGCACCCTTCAAAAAAGGCCAGAATACATTCCAAGGAGCTATAAAGCTGGCTAGCTTCCTTTTCGTCCCTGGGAAAATAAGGGCACAGGTGTTCTTGGAACACGTTTCTGGGCACGAGAAGAAGGAAGTGATTGGGAACAGTCGGCATGGATTTATCAAAGGTAAACCATGCATGACTAGCCTGATTGCCTTCTATGGTAAAGCGGTGGAGTTTTTAGATAAGCGAGGGAAGAACAGTGGATTTAACTTACCTTGACTTTAGCGAGGCTTTCAACCCTGTCTCCAACAATATTCTTGTATCCAAATTTGAACATTACAGTCTGAACGGATTGAGAACTAGATGGGTAAAAGACTGGTTGGATGGATGGACTCAGAAAGTAGTGGTTAATGTGTCATATGTGGAGGTTGGTGACAAGTGTGGTACTGCGGGGGTTCATCCTGAGAAGGTGATGGAGTGTCCTCTTGTGCTTGCAGATAACACCAAATTGGGAGGGGAATAGTTGATATGCATGAGGACGGGGCTGCCATTCAGAGGGACTTTGACACTGTGGATACAATGCCCATCTGGAGCCTTATGAAATTCAACAAGGACAAATGCAAAGCCCTGTACCTGGGAAGCAAGAGCACCTTGCAGTGATACAGGCTGGGAAGCAGCTCTGCTGGAGAAACCTGGGGTCCTGGTGGACAGCACTCTGACCATGGGCCAGCAGCAGCATGGCCCTGCAGAAAGGAGCAGCAACAACATCCTGGGCTATATTAATAGGAATATAGCTAGTAGATGGAGGGAAGTGATTGTGCCTCTCTACTTAGTGCTCATTAGACCACACGTAGAGTACTGCGTGCAGTTTTGGGACCGTCAGTACAGGAAAGACTTTGATAAACAGAAGTGAATTTGGTGGAGGGCTACCAAGATGGTTAGGGAGCTGGAGCGCTTGCCCTGTGAGGAGAGGCTGAGAGAGCTGGGTTTGTTCAGCTGGAGAAGAGGTGGCTTCAGGGGGATCTAACAACAACCTCCTGGTGTCTTTCATCACTGAGATGATGGAGTCAGGCTCTTTACTGAGGGGCGTGGTAGGAGGACACGAAGCAGTGATCATAAATTGAAACAAAGAAAGGTTCAGACTGGATATAAGAAAAACTTTCTCTCCATGAGCATAGTCAAGCTGTGGAAGAGGTTGCCCAGAGAAGCTGTGTAGCCTGTGTCTTAGAGGTTTTCAAGACCCAACTGGATAAAGCTGAGAAACCTGTTCTGATCTCACATTTGACTTTAGTTTGAGCAGGAGGTTGGACTGGGGACATCTGGAGGTCCTTTCCAACCTGTATTATCCTGTCAATCTACAACTGTGGATGCTTAGCTCCCAGAATCATTATACTGGAATGCAGTCAGTACAGACAAAATGTGTAGGTGACTCATCTATAACATATCAAAACAAAATCAATAACAGTAACATTACAGTGAGCTTGACAAAAACATCATTTGTATGTCAAGATCTGCATTTTGCTGTCTCTTAGGAAGATGCATGTGGAACTTAAAGCATGCAAGTGATTAAACTATTTAAAGAAAAAATAGACTTTTGCAATGGGGCGAAAGTGTATTTTTCTGTAGCTTTCCTTGGAAGGGGGAAAAAAACCCATTTTGCATACAGTGAAAACATTGAAGTAGCTCAGCTTTGGGATGGATACCTGGCACAGAATGGGTCATCTTGGAAAGCCTTTGGCAACTTAAAAGAAACTGAAAAATGAATCTTCTACAGGGAAGTGTCTGGCAGCCTTAAAAATAGGTGATATTTCTGGTACATTTGTCATGATATGTATGTAAATACATATTATGTAGCTCATAATGCATCATTTCAAGGTGGTGTTTTTCTGACTGTTAAATCAGTTGCAATAAATTCAGAGGTGTCCCCCCCTCCAGATACATGATATACTAGTTCCCTCACATGATTATTGTTTCTTCCTGTTCTCCCCCCCGCCCTGCGTTTTCAGAGTGAGGATGGGGAACAAATAAAAGAAGAGAAGCAGTCCTAAGATACAAGGAACCCAGTAACTGTTTTGGAAGACTTCTGGCTGCAAGTCTTCAAATCAGAAGAGTTGCCTGTAGCAAAGAGCTACTGGTAAATGACAGGCTGGGGATTTTTTTTTTTTTTAATAAAATTTAATTTTTGTTATTCAAGTATGAGATGCTATGTGAGGAAGTCTTTGAATGACCCTTTTCTGAGGTTTTTGCCCCTTTACATGTATTTGCTAACCTGTAGTCTTTAGGGATCCTCCCTAAGACAAGTGGTGATTTCTGTAGCAAAGCATAGTTTCCAGTGAGTCAATCATTTTACTTACTTCCATCAAATATTAGATATTAATAAAGTATAATTTACGTATTTTATTTTCAGGTGTAACACATTAAAAATAAAATGAAACAGTGCAGATATTGGTCGTTCTAGAATTTGGTGAAGTTTGTGCTGCTACAATTGCTTCATGGTAGCAATATTAATTCTGAATGTAAATGCTTTTTAGGAGTCTGCTTTCATTGTATGTTTGCTTCATAACTTTATAGTGGTAAGGTGAATAATTTTCTCTAGTATCAGGGAGTTTCTTTTGTGAGACAGTTAATAGCAATGAGTATCACCATGACATTATTAATTCTGCAAGGTAAAGACTGTTTTTAGAAGCTTGTGGAACATTACTATGAATATCTTATGGAAGTTAATTCTGACTTGCTGTGTGTTAGAAACTTTCTTCAAAGCATTGCTCTTCCAAAAGGTTTTGTAAACGAACAGTAAGAATTCTGTTCCAACAACCTTCCAATCTTCATCTTTAGTTTATTAAATTACTTACGTTGAACTCTACTATAATTTGGTTAGAACTTGTACAGTGTCATAGTAACTTTTTATGGTGAGTCTGATTTGTATGGGTACAAATACATTTGTCCAGCTTTTTTGAGTTTACGCTTCTTTGAAGTCTTTGCCTATAAGGAGGTTTCTGTTGACCAACTGACCTGTTTCAAAAATGTGAGCTTTCAGATTTCCTGTAGCCTTTGTCTTTAGCTCAATGCCTCTATTTATGATGATAAAATATGTAATACACCCGAAACCTGTATACAGGTTTCTGATATGCTGTACTTAGCTGACATCTTGTCTCTTTCTGGGTGTTGGCTAAGCAACTTCCTCTATTTGACAGCCAGAATGGATATTCACACATTAGATGATTGTATTCTTGAGACTGAACAGTTTTTGCTGTTGCCGTGTATGTTGTGTGTTGATGGTCTCTTTTCTCTCTCTCTCATGTTTTTCTCCCACCCCAAGTTGTATAAGACTGGGAACATTATGTCTTTAGTTTTTCTCAGCTGCAAGCATTTGTTCCTTATTTAGCGCAAGGTTTGAATTCACAGAAGAAAAATCTTCCTTTTTTTAAAAAGAAAATATTCATTATTATGTTTCCCCTATTTATGGTTTTGTTTCACTGAGACAGCTTTGTGGTGTTGTGCCATGCCTTGGTATGCTTAGATAGTCTCTGCACTTCCTTTTTATGTGGTCTGGGTTTTTTAGCTTTTTAAAAGGTTTAGAAAGACTTGCTCACAGTTCACAATCTTGTGGATGCATGTCTTCACATTTCTGTTTATTAAATCTGTTTCACAGTTCTGTTGGGATTTTTTTTTAACAGTACAACATCTTGCTTTTTGATCTGTCCATTGCTTGGGATGTTTTCAAGTTATAGCAGTTAGGACAGTATGAATTACACCTTTCTCCTGATGTGGCCTGCTGTTTAGGACACAGTGGCATTGGAAGATGTTTTCCTTGAGTTGTTCTTCATTGCAGATGCCTAGTCAGTGCTCTGGATTTTAGGTTGAACTGCTAGACATTCTCTCTGCAACTTTTGCTGTCTTTTAACTTCAGTGAGGTGGTGCTGGACTAAGTATCAATACTGTTAAGTTTGCCCTATCAGGCTGTAAAGATGAATGGCAATTTGGGTAATATTACAGCTTACATTACACCCTATGACAACATCTTCAAACTCAGCAGATGTGAATAGACTTTGTGTACTTCCTAGGAAGCAGGGGATGTTGTCCCTTAGCAGGCTGTTGATGGTTTCTTCTGATGTAATTTTTTTCCTTCAGTGGCAGCAGGACCCTTGGAATGAACGTGAGAAAGCCCTTTTATCCTTCTTCTCCACTTGATTGCAATGGATAGTGCTCTTACAGGATGAGGGATTCAGTACAACCTAGAGCAAAGAAATGTTGGTCTCTGGAGGAGCTAGACATAAGATACACAGAGTTCAGCATAACTTCAAATGCTTGTTTGATTTTCCTGTACAACATATTGCAGTGTCATGCATAGGTAATGATAGATAATAATTCTGCAGATTCTGCATCTGCAGAAGTGCTGAAAGAACATTGTCTCTATTCAGCTGATTGCTCTTCAGATCTCTCTCTATGTGCACACAAAATCACTTGCTTGCAGTTTATCCTGAAGCTTGCTGAACGCACATCTCCGATATACCCCTAGTTGCTTCAAGCTATTGGGCCAAGAATAGGAAATATCCCAAGTACTGAAATCTGACAGTAAGGTCATAAAACCATGTCTTGAGATGTAACAGGATATGCTGGTATCTCTCAGCCAGAGATGTTTTGATCCTAGACTCTCCACAGAATGAATTGGAGATACCATTTTACAGAACATTGATTTTTGCTTACTTCCAAGTCCACTGTTTTCTAAAGTCCTACAGGAGATAAGATCATGCTGTCCCTGCTTGCAGAGACAGTTGCAATTTTGTGACCAACTATATTTTCAGTTAGGACTTCCAGGACTCGGCCTTTCATAGCACATTTTGTTATGTAGATTGTGAGTACATCTACTGTTCCAAATGTATCAACCTCAGCTTCACTATTTGAATGCTGTGGCTGTTTAGGGTGGACTTGCTCATTCTTCATGAGTGTAGAAGGGGAACTATCAGATTTGTATGCTTACCTAAGTGGATTAGTTAGCTGGATGCATGTCTCCAGTGTTGATCTGTTCACCATTACAATTGATTCCCTGCTGGAACAAACTCAAACAATTTTTTTTTTTTTTTTCTATGTGGCAATTTTTTCTCATTGGTCTTTCTTTGAGGGTTTATGTGGGCTCTCTCACTCTACGGTTCTGATGTTTAAGCAGGGAACAGTCATGCCATTTTTTCCTAGAAAATGCTCCATATTATGGGGATACCTGAGTCCACTGCTCTTTTATAAAGGAATTTTTTTCTGTGTTTTGGCAACCTGCTCTCTTTCTTTCCTTATGTAAGTTATTTTCTTGGCTATATCTAGACAGTATATGGAGGGTCAACCATTGCGAGGCCACTCTCGATAATCTTTGAATGCTCATGGCAACTGGGAGAAGTGCCTAAGGACTGGAAGAAAGCAAATGTCACTCCTATCTTAAAGAAGGGCAAGGAGGGCACAGGGAACTACAGTTGAAGGCCAGTAATTAGCAGTGTACTCCAGGGGTCAATACTGGGTCCAGTCGTGTTTAACATCTTCATTAATGATGTGGATAATGGGGCAGAGCGCACCCTCAGCAAGTTTGCCGATGACACAAACTGGGAGGAGTGGCTGATATGCCAGAGGGTTGTGCTGCTATTCAGAGGGACCTCAACAGGCTGGAGAAATGGGCTGACAAGGAACCTCATGGAGTCAAGAGGGAAATGCCAAGTCCTGAACCTAGGGAGGAACAACCCCATTTGCTGGGGGCCAACTGGCTGGAAAGCAGCTTTGCAGAAAAAGACCTGGGGTTCCTGGTGGACGCCAAGTTGAACATGAGCCATCAATGTGCCCTTGCGGCAAAAAAGGCTAACGGTATCCTGGGCTGCATTGGAAGGAGTGTTGCCAGCAGTTCGAGTGAGGTGATCCTTCCCTTCCACTCGGCACTGGTGTGGCCACACCTGGAGTACTGTGTCCAGTTCTGGGCTCCTCAGTACGAGAGGGACATGGACATACTGGAGAGAGCCCAGCAAAGAGCCACAAAGATGATGAAGGGACTGGAGCATCTCTACTGTGAGGAAAGACCGAGAGAGTTGGGGACTGTTTAGCCTAGAGAAGAGAAGGCTTGGGGGAATCTTATAAATGTTTATAAATACTTGAAAGGAGATACTGGAGTCAAGGTGAGCTGAGAGACAGTGCAGTGTACTTTCTGGATCTCAGTAAGAAAGGCCTGACAACAAATGGCTTAATAAGATAACTGTTTTAATAAGACAGACTAAGAAGAGGAATATAGATAGCAAGTAAATCTTGTGTCCCTTCAGATGCTGGGCACCCCATGTTTGTGCAGCATCAGTCAGAGGAGTCTGGATTGATTTTTCCCCTGGTGCACTGTGCAGAGCAGAGCAGATCCTGTCTGCAGAGAGATGCTCTCCCTTCTGGTCATTTGAGCTATTATATAATTCCCTCACAAAACCCCAACTCTTCCTAAAGGATGTTCTCATGAGAAGTTCTTTCTGCACTTTTTAGATAAAGGCAAGGCCAGGCAGGTGGCATAATCACTGGTACCAGGTGGGAGCTGCTTGCAGGCTCCTCTGTTACAGTTGGTGGGCTGACTATATCCTGCAGCCAAGGAATTCGTACAGCACAGCACAGGCCTATACGTGCTCAAGTTAACTGTTATGTGGATCACTAACTCCCAAATGTGCAACTGTCTCTTGGTCAGGATCAATACAGGAAGGTACAAAGAGGACGGAGCCAGGCTCTTTTCAGTGGTGCCCAGTGACAGGACAAGGGGCAGTGGGCACAAATTGAAACACAGGTGGTTCTGTCTGAACATAAGGAAACACTTTTTTTACCGTGAGGGTGTCTGAGCACTGGCACAGGTCGTTCAGACAGCTTGTGGAGTCACCATCTTTGGAGATACTCAAAAGCCATCTGGATGTGTTCTCGGTCAACTGGCTCTAGGTGGCGCCACTGGAGCAGGGGGTTGGACGAGATGACCTGCAGAGGTCCCTTCCAATCTTGCCCATTCTGTGGTTCATTGCAGTGTTGTGGTTTTATGTTTGTTTTTCTCAAGGGAGGATTCTCTTCTGTTGGCATTCGAACACTTTTCCCTGTATTTGAGACTAGATTCCAAAAAGATAGAGTTGTGCCAAAACCAATATTGAGACTACTCATCTCACAAGCATGCAGGTCACTTGAGTTTAAACTGTTTATGGGTCTTAGTTGCAAAATGGCTTCCTGGGTCTCAGTTATGCTTTCTACAAGCATTTTTTGTTTGTTGCATAAGCATCTAGGAATGATTCTGTATTTGATTACATGGTCTTCTGATGCCTATCAACGTCTTTCCATTGTCCCGTCTCTGTCATAGCCTTGCTTTTTTTTTTTTCTTTTTTAAATTTACAGAAAGAATCTGAGGACGTATAACGTGCTTCATCTTATGTCAGATGCAGGATGGAAAGCTGTAGGCCCAAGAAAGGGTTAAATGAGTTACGAAGACAGAGGGAACACAAAACTATTAGTCCAAATGCCTGAGGCATGTAAATGCTGGAGATCTGAATGTATAACAGAATTCTGATTATTGGTTGACAATTTTTGCAATTATGGTTAGCGCTTGTTGGAATAATATTTGTTAAATACATTAACATGTAATATGACTTGATTTTTCCTATGCGTTTGTCATCAATTGTGATAACTGTAAAGGAATTTTTGTGCTAGGTTAGACTTATTGTCTGTAGTCAAGTGAATTGTTCAAGAGCTAGTGACAGCTTTGCGAAAAGTAGGAAACTGGTAGGTAGCAGTACAGCATTTCTACAGGAATGATGTAATGTTCAGGTAAGTAGAATGATTGAAATTAATTTTTGAATTGAAAGGATCTCATTAGTTTATTTGAAGACATACTTGCAGTGTTTTCTGTATTTTTACTTGAGAAAGTTGTTTATTTTTTGAAAGAGTTTTAACTGAATTCTCAGGTTAAGTGCCTGTGGATTTATGCTGAACTGTTAAAATTAACTTATACTCAGTACTTAAGGATACTATTGCTTCTGGACAGTAATTTAGGCAACTCAGTATTTTGAGTTTCACCTGTCATTAAGAGACCCTTTTATCTAACTTTTTATGTCAGGTTGACATCAGTTAGCATTTGGAAAAGATTAAATATAAATCCTTTTTATCTGCAGTTTTTGTTAATGAGATGTGTATTTTTTTCTTTTCTTTTTTTTTTTTTTCTCCCCAAACTGATCCGTGATCAGTACTTTTATATAACATAATTTTTACTGGTTTGTTAACTTTGGGGATCCCTTCTGTAGTACTTTGACCTGGCAGATTCCAGGTTTGCTCTTGGTTAAATAACATCTTGCTTTTTCAGGCAGAGAGTCCTCTCCTTAAAGTAGAGTAGATTTGTGAAAGAATTATGTATTTTAGAAGACAAGCATAAAATTGGCTATGATACAATGTAGTAAAGATTTTCAGGTATTGTCAAGTCATGCCGTGTTGGTTAAGGCGCCTGTATGATATTTTGAATGTGTTTTGCTACAGATTGTTTAGGAAAACAAATGATTACTCTTGATGGCTTTTTGTTTTTATAGATTTATATGACTAATTTTTTATGTTTCTAAAAATCTGAGCTAGTAGATGGAGATATGGTTTAGTGTCCCATCAGAAGTGTCAACCAAAATATCAATTACATGGTTATTTTTGAAAATAAATGTGAAAAATAGGAAGCAGAATTGTATCTTGTTAATTTGAGTGCTGCCTCAAAAATGCATATAGATGCTAAACAGCCTTCCTCTGACTTTCTTACTGTTTATATAGCTAATGTAAATATGGAAACACTTTTTCACAGTCTTTAAATTTTTATTTAAATGTATGAGAACCAGGAGGCCAACCGTGCTAAGGGTGTGTATGGCTATGGTGGGTCCTCTTGCACTGCTCCGGGGAAACCTGCATACTTGATAACCTCTCTGAAATGCCTGTGCACCAACGCTTGCAGCATGGGGAATAAACAGGAAGAACTAGAGATCTGTGTGCAGTTGCAGGGCCATGATCTCATTGCAGTTACAGAGACGTGGTGGGCCAGCTTGCATGACTGGAATGCTGTCATAGATGGCTACGTACTTTTTAGGAAAGACAGGCCAGCAAGGTGAGGTGGTGGAGTTGCTTGTTATGTGAGAGAGCAACTGGCATGTATCGAGCTCTGCGTAGGGGTGGATGAAGAATGAGTCGAGAGCTTATGGGTAAGGATTAAGGGACAGGCTAACATGGGAGACACTGTTGTGGGTGGTTACTACAGGCCACCTGATCAGGAAGAGGAAGTTGATGAGGCCTTCTACAGGCAGCTGAAAGTAGCCTCACAATCACAGGCTCTGGTTCTCTTGAGGGACTTCAACCACCCTGATATCTATTGGAGGGACAACACAGCTAGGCATACGCAGTCCAGGAAGTTCCTTCAGAACATTGATGATAACTTTCTGACACAGGTGGTGGTGGAGCCAACGAGGAGAGGTGTGCTGCTGGACCTCATACTAACAAAGAAAGAAGGTCTGGTTGGGGATGTGAAGGTTGGGGGCAGCCTTGGCTGGAGTGACCACGAGATGGTGGAGTTCAGGATCCTGAGAGGAGGAAGTGGGGCACTAAGTAGGGTTACAACCCTGGACTTGAGGGGAGAGCTACTTTTGGCCTCTTCAAGGACCTACTTGGAGGAATCCTGTGGGTTAGGCTTCTAGAAGGTAGGGTGGTCCAAGAGAGCTGATCAATATTCAAGCATCACTTCCTCCAAGCTCAAGAGCGATGCATCCCCATGAGTAAGATATCAAGTAAAGGAGGCAGGAGACCTGCATGGATGAGCAAGGAACTGCTGGCAAAATTCAAATGGAAGAAGGAAGTCTATGGAATGTGGAAAAAGGGACAGGCCACTTGGGAGGAATGCAGGAATGCTGTCAGAGTATGCAGGGATGCAATGAGGAAGGCTAAGGTCCACTTGGAATTTAATTTGGCAAGGAATGTCAAGGACAACAAGAAGGGCTTCTTCAAATACATCGGTAGCAAACAGAAGACTAGGGAAAATGAGGGCCTGCTGCTGAATGAGGTGGGTGCCCTGGTGACGAAGGATACAGAGAAGGCAGAGCTACTGAATGCCTTCTTTGCTTCAGTCTTTACTGCTAAGGCTGGCCTTCAGGAATCCCAGACTGTGGAGGTAAGAGAGGAAGCCTGAAGAAAGGATGGCCTTCCTTTGGTTGAGGAGGATCAGGTTACAGGTCATTTAGGCAAACTGGACACCCACAAATCCATGGGCCCCGATGGGATGCACCCATGCGTGCTGAGGGAGCTGGCAGAGGTCATTGCCAAGCCACTCACTATTATCTTTGAAAGGTCATGGAGAATGGGAGAGGTGCCTGAGGACTGGAGGAAAGCCAATGTCACTCCAGTCTTCAGGAAGGGCAAGAAGGAGGACCCAGGAAACTACAGGCCAGTCAGCCTCACCTCCATCCCCAGAAAGGTGATGGAGCAGCTCATTCTGGAGGCCATCTCTAAGCATGTGGAGGAAAAGAAGGTGATCAGGAGTAGTCAACATGGTTTCACCAAGGGGAAATCATGCCTGACCAATCTGATAGCCTTCTGACTGGCTGGGTGGATGTTGTCTACCTTGACTTCAGCAAGGCCTTTGACACTGTCTGCCATAACATCCTCATAGGTAAGCTCAGGAAGTGTGGGCTAGATGAGTGGACGGTGAGGTGGATTGAGAACTGGCTGAATGGCAGAGCTCAGAGGGTGGTGATCAGTGGCACAGAGTGTAGTTGGAGGCCTGTAGCGAGTGGTGTTCCCCAGGGGTCAGTACTGGGCCCAGTCTTGTTCAATGTATTCATCCATGACCTTGATGAAGGGACAGAGTGTACCCTCAGCAAGTTTGCTGATGATATGAAACTGTGAGGAGTGGCTGATACACCAGAAGGCTGTGCTGCCATTCAGCGAGACCTGGACAGGCTGGAGAGTTGGGCGGAGAGGAACCTCATGAGGTTCAACACGGGCAAGTGCAGGGTCCTGCACCTGGGGAAGAACAACCCCATGCACTGGTACAGGTTAGGGGTTGACCTACTGGAAAGCAGCTCTGCGGAGAAGGACCTGGGAGTCCTGGTGGACGACAAATTCACCATGAGCCAGCAATGTGCCCTTGCGGCCAGGAAGGCCAACGGCATCCTGGGGTGCATTAAGAAGAGTGTGGCCAGCAGGTCGAGGGAGGTTCTCCTCCCTCTCTACTCTGCCCTAGTGAGGCCCCATCTGGAGTACTGCGTCCAGTTCTGGGCTCCCCAGTTCAAGAGGGACAAGGAACTCCTGGAGAGAGTCCAGTGGAGGGCTACAAAGATGATTGATGGACTGGAGCATCTCTCCTCTGGGGAAAGGCTGAGGGAGCTGGGGCTGTTCAGCCTGAGGAAGAGGAGACTGAGAGGGGACCTCATCAATGCTTATAAATATCTGAAGGGCGGGTGTCAAGAGGATGGGGCCAGACTCTTTTCAGTGGTGCCCAGCGATAGGACGAGGGGCAACAGGCACAAACTGGAACCCAGGAAGTTCCGCCTGAACATGAGGAAAAACTTCTTCACTGTGAGCACTGGAACAGGCTGCCCAGGGAGGTTGTGGAGTCTCCTTCTCTGGAGGTATTGAAAACCCGCCTGGACGCAGTCCTGTGCAGCCTGCTCTAGGTGACCCTGCTCTGGCAGGGGGGTTGGACTAGATGATCTCCAGAGGTGCCTTCCAACCCCTACCATTCTGTGATTCTGTGTATTTTCTCATGACACTGATGTGAAATGTTGCAATATGCTCACACTGTGTTAGACAGCAAAGGTGCATCCTGGGAGTTCATGAAGTTTATTGTTTCCTGCTGAGAAGTTTGTAAATAGTGGGTGTAATTCAGTGGCACCTGCAAGTCAAACATATTTAGCCAGTATAGTTTTTCATTTATTAAAGGTGTTTCCATTGATCTGACTTCTAGGGCAGTAAAGAACAGCTTGTGTGCCTAATATTACTGTGTGCTCTTTCTGTTATTCAAGTGCTCCTCAAAGTCATAAACTGGGAATCTTTATATTGATAACCTCTGTTAGTGGCTTTTCTCCTGAAGTCTCTTCCAAACGTGTAATGTTGTTGCTTAAACTCCTTACCTTCCCTGGCTGAAGCAACCACAAGGAGATTGATTATTTCTTTATCTGGCTTAGACATCTCTAATCAAATAGGTGATAGTTTTAACTGTGCTTTTTGAAATTATAAGCTCTTTGGAATGGAAGCATATGGAATGCTCCTTTGGATAGTTCTTTTCTTGGTTGTTGCTTGAAAACGTTGCATCAATGTGGTGTTTATTAGCTGCCATCGCCTGGTGTTGAAGGGTATCTAGAGTTCAGAGCCCTTAGATTATGGCATTTTTTAATTTATGTGTTAAGCCAAATGTGATTATAGAGAAAGTGCTGTGAACTGTGAATTCCCTTCTGAGAATTCTTCAGCTGTGTTTGGATGTGCTGTGTGAAGAGTTACTGTTATTTTGAAGCTGAGTAGTCTCAGGTGTGCACAGTTAGTATGAACTAATGTTAAAAAAAACCCCAAAATACACTGTGACAGTATTTAAGAATAATTAGTGTAAATACTTTTTGTGGTGTATTAGTAGCAGATATATCAGTATGAAAAATTTCTGCTGGAATGTGGTAAACCAAAACGGAATATTGTCTTTCAAACTGTGATTTCTAATGGCATTTATACTATTGCAGGGGCCTGTCTTCCCTAAGCTGCACTTATTACATATGTGTAATTGGTGACAGTTATTCAGACAACATGTGTAGTGTGTGGAGAAAAGATATTTGGAAGGAAGAGTCATCAGTTCTTGAGGATGCAGTTTGAGCCTCAACCAAACATTTTGTCTCTCAGCTATCTTTTATCTTGCTCTTTTTCAGCTTTAGACTTTCTATTTCCTGATGGAGACATATGAAATGTAGTGACAAGTTTGTCCTTCTTTATCCAGTAGGCTCTCTGATGAGTTCAATGATGGACAGTACTTATGTCAAACTGTATCTCTGTAAAACTATGCGTATAGTGAAAGCTGCTACAAAATGTGCTTTACATCAGGCTTAAGATTACATCTCAATGTTTTTTGACATTGTCTCAATGTTTTTTCTTTCATGCTTCCCTGAGTTCTTCCATATACTGCCTTTTCCTTTCCTACTGTCCTCTTACTGGGATCAGGATTTAGCAGAAAACCCAATTTCACAATTCTGTATCCCTTGGTGTTTGAGTACCGCCTTGTCTTCTTTGCATGGTGTCTGTCAGCACCTCTTGACTGCTGTGGGAAAGGGTGATGTATGACTAAGTGAAGCTGTTGTTAGAAAGGAAAACAGAAGTGATGCTTGGTATAAGTTAGGAAGTTCTTTGCTGTATGAAAACTAGCTTATACATATAGTATACAATCATAGAATCGTTTTGGTTGGAAGAGACCTCCAAGATCATCGAGTCCAACCATTAACCTATCACTACGAAGTCCACCACTAAACCATGTATCCATATTATACATGTATAGATATACATATATACAAACCTATATAATTATACTAGATTATATCTAATACTGGTCACATAGGGTAGCTTGTACTACGGTCGTTGGCTAGTGTAGGGAAACCTGAATTACTACCAGTATATACTTGTTTTGGGAATGAATGAAGAACGCTCAGTTGTGGAGCTTTTAACCCACAGTAAATTCATTACAGTGAGTCTGTTTGCTTTCTTTCATACATTATAGACTGAAAGAGGTAAAAAGATGAAATTCAGCTTGATTAAACTCAACTTTAAAAATGATATTTGCTTTTTATCCCTAAGTAGGGAAGACATATGTATAATTTTCTAAAAATGTCCTTAATAAATTAAGCATCAGAGGAATAAGAGAGCAATGCAAGATTGCCTAATGGGTAGTAAAAGTGGGAGATGGGAAAATAACAGAACCACTTCGGGAGAAACCTTCATGCATACATTTAGCAGTAGACTGTTAATATCACGCTATTTTAGTTTGTTTGTGCTGAAGCACATTCAAGGAAAACATGTGTCAACTATTATTCAAATACAAGCAACATAAAAGACTTGAAACCTCTCTGAAATGAAATATACCATAGTATTAGTACGCGTGTGCAGAGAAGGGCAATGAAGCTGGTGAGGGGTCTAGAGCACAAGTCCTCTGAGGAGCGGCTGAGGGAACTGGGGATGTTTAGCCTGGAGAAAAGGAGGCTGAGGGGGGACCTTATTGCTCTCTACAACTCCCTGAAAGGAGGTTGTAGAGAGATGGGGGTTGGTGTCTTCTCCCAAGTAACAGGTGATAGGACAAGAGGAAATGGCCTCAAATTGTGCCAGGGGAGGTTTCGATTGGATATTTGGAAAAATTTCTTCACTGAAAGGGTTGTTGGGCATTGGAACAGGCTGCCCAGGGAAGTGTTGGAGTCACCATCCCTGGAGGTATTTAAAAGATGTGTAGATGTGGCACTTAGGGACATGGTTTAGTGGTGGACTTGGTAGTCATAGGTTAACGGTTGGACTTGATGATCTTGGAGGTCTCTTCCAACCAAAATGATTCTATGATTCTATGTTGTTTCCCTGACATGTAGGCTCTATAAAGCTTGGTGTGTAGTATCGAGGAATAGTTCCAAAGGCGTTTTCTGGTGTACTGAAATATATAAATTGCATATTTTTTTCTGTAATATTCATGCTAATGGAATTATACTCAATACAAATTTTCAGCTTCCTTCATTATCAGGCACCATCAGCCACCTAACAGACAAATTTCAAAAAGGTCTTTCAGATTTTTCTTACTGAAAATCCCTGACCAGTTCTTTGATTTTAATTGCTAGAATCTCAGCTTTGATAGTTGTCTTGACCTTTGTTTGAAGATTTACCTTTGATTAGCCTGTGTCTGATAAACATGAAGCTGCAGCGCTGTGCTGCCTCAAGGGAAGCAGTGTTGTGTCTTCCTTTTTTCTCAGCTTCCTGGATGCTGAACGCTGCTTGTGTCTGTTCATAGCCTTCCCACGGAGCAGCAGTGGCAGCAGTATGAAATTGATACTGTCTTTGAAATCTGCACAGTTGCTGGGATGGTTCCGAATGACAGCAGTGAAGTTGACCAGTCTTGTTAGTGTCACCTTACTGCTATTTGACCAATCAGTTAATAAAAGCAAAGTCACTCAAGCTGTTTGACGACAGACTTGGGAATAAAATGCTACGATTTTTATTTGGTTCTCGTTTGAAAAACTTAAAATGAAAGATGATAATATGTGTGAATTCGTAGTATAATTTCCATAGCAATATCAAACCATGTGCTCACTGTGGGCAGGTTTGAAGAACTTTCCTTTTTAAGAAGGACGAAAAAAAAGAAAGAGGAAGGAACAGGGTAGGCATCTAAGGCACTACAGAAGATGCTGTTTCTTTTAAGTTGCTACTACATCAATTGTTTCAATACATACATAAAGGATTCTTAGTAATTCTGTTGGTGTTGGTATTTCTCTTGTGTGTTCACTTCTCTTTCAATATAAATTTCTCTGACTCTAAAAGACTTGAGTAATGGTATTTGTAGGGGTAGCCAGTATTTGTAGTGGGTAGTAAGGTGTATTTTTTTTATTTTTTAAAAAACTGTCTCCTTTATATCTGAAGTTTGATAGGCTGAATTAGATCCCACAGTTTAAAATAATCCCTCATAATTAATAGCAAGGCCCTCTAGCTTTTTTATATAAAAAATATGAAATAGAAACAAAATCTTTTTTTTTGGCTTACAGCCATGTTCCTTTTTGTTGTGTTTTCAACATCGCAATTGTTTTTCAGTGGCATGGATGGTACTGTCTGTCGTCTTCTGTGAAGCTTTCTGATTTAGATGTTACTTTTTTTTGCTGGGACTGTCAAACATTGTATTCATAGCCTTGTCTTTTGATAGGATAGGCTTTCTTTTTTGAACTAATTACTGTAACTCATAACAAATAATCATGAGGCTGTACTGCAAAAACAATTTCCTTCCTCAAATTCAAACACAGGTTTGTTTCTTATTGAGTTTCTTGACCTTATTTCAAGAGAACAGGTTTTGCCAGCATTTCAGCCTTTATTCTTCTTCATGTTGTCTGTATTCTCACTTAACAACTTTCTTAATTGGGCTTTCCTGGCAGCTTTTTTCAGTCTTTTCTTTCAGTAGCCTGCTAGAGAGTGTGTTCTCTCTGTGTGATTTCCTTGCCTCTAAATTTCCTCATTCTTTTGGTTAAATTTCTAAAGATGGTTACTGTTTTCTCCTTTTCTTAGTTTTGTATACTCTTCCGGACTTTATCTGCACTTAGTTTTTGTTTCCTTAAGCTGGTTTGATTTCAAATCCCCTTTGGCTGCATCAACACTAATAAAGTGGACCATTGTCTGGTATTGAGGACAGCTGGCATGGATTGAGGTTTGTCTTTTCTATTAATCTCTCAGCCTTCAAAACAGGTAGCTGCATTCACGGTACCATTTGCAAGTTTTCCCAGCCATGTGATAACCCTCAGACTGTTCCCAGAGGTTGGAAGAGTGCAGTTGGCCTTTGTCAAAAGTATTTCAGGGCTTGTTCTAACATGATGATTTGCATTTCAGTGTCTGGGAAAGCTTCAGGCATTAGTATATTGATGTAACCTTTTATGTTCACTTTTGTAAAGCCAATAGTCAAGCCAGTTACCAACTAGAAGTTAACTCAGTTATATCTATGATCTGCTTCCTGAAAGGCCTATCCTGTCAATCATTAATATTAAATCTTGTGCTTTGAATGATTCTGCTAGCTGTCTAGAAAAAACAAAACAAAACAAAAGAACGAAAAAGAAAGAAACAACAGTCCCTCCAGACCCTCATGCACTTAAATTTTCTTGTTTGGTAATTTATAGGAGAGCTACGCTTTCCTTCTCACTGTAACTTTCTGATTTTAATGTTAAGTGGAGTGTTTGGCTTCTGTTGCATTCTGGATCTCAGAACAAGTATACAAACCTTAGATATTCGAGACAAGATTTCCAGCTCCACCATCTACATCTGTCTTTCCTGAGCCGAGTATGCCCTCTAACTTTATGTAGTATCTCACGAAATGTGTTGTGTCAGTGGAGTCATATTTTTGTTTACTTTCTGAGACTTCCAGCTACTCCTGTTTTATTCCCCATAGTTTTTGCATTAGTTTACAGAGATCAAGGAAGCTCTGAAGATAGTCTACCGTTTCCCATCTTTTCCTCCCTATGGCCCTTTAACTAACCATGGTCACCACTCATCACTTTGGAGCTGTGATCTAGATTGCCATTTGTAAGTCTTGTTATTTTATTAAAGAGGACAGTCTTTGCCTTTAATTTGCTCACTGGTGATATGAATGACAGCAGATTTTTAGCTTGCCAGGCTGGGAAGCACAGAAGGCATTTCATGTGGCTGAGAAGAAGTGGGACTCTGGGGAAAAGAAACGTAACATATATTTGCCTGGATTTGAGAGAGCTAAGAGAGGAGGTGCAGTGCTTGCATTGTTTTCCTAAATTTTCCCCAAGTTTGCACTACACATGCAAGTGTGTCATGTGTTAGCAATGTCACTGTAGCATACATGAAACTTTGTAAAGTGAACAACAGTGACTTGTCTTCTGGAAATGTTGGAATGTGTCAGCTAGGGTCATGTATTTTTTAAATAAAAGGGAAAAATGAGTCAAGTGGTTGGGACAATGTGTGTTGAAGGAGGGGAGCAGGAAGGAACTTGAGAACTGCACAGTGTCACACTGGTTTATTACATTCTGGGTGACCTACCTCCTAGCAAGTGAATAGGTTAAAAATGTGTTTACATTTGGGATGTTATTAAACAACTTAATTCTTAGTTTGGCCCTTCAATATGTCCATAAAAGAAATCAGCAGACTACGTAGTATACTGTGTACTGTATCAGTTTTGTAGACTGTTCTTGATTTATGCCTTGAGAAACCATTATGAGTGAAAATTTCAATATCACAAAGGGACTTTATACCTTATAGCAACTGTTTTATATTTTCTTCCAGTAAGGATAAGCACTTAGTGATTATGAATTTTGCTCCTAATTGTTATTTGTGCCATTAAAAATGGTGTACTCTTTGAACAAGGTCAAAGTGGCAAAGTCCTATCTGATAAGGAAAAACAAGTGTGAGGAAATCTCTGTCCTTTAGGCTTGTTTTGAGGAATTTTGAGGAATAATGCTTCCAAGTTGTATCTTGTTTAATTAAAGTAGAATTTCATTGAACAATTTTATGTCCTTCTCAAACCTGTGGTGGTCAAAGCTTATTTGAAGGGGAACCTTCTTTACAAAGTTGAACCACAGAAATAATCCTGTGCATGTCACTGCAAAACCGTTAATTCCTGAGAGCCTTTCTTCTGTGTTCAGTAGATGTTAGATGATTTGGCTTTGATCCTTGCATATTATGGATTGAGTGTATTCCAGCTTTCCTTTAGCTCTTACTACTCAGGAATCTTAAACTAAAAAAAAATAAAAATTAAAAAAAAAATATATAATATCTATATAAAATATATATAGCTAATCTTATATATATGTATTAAAAAGATTATCTTTCCCTCTGTTCCCCTGGGGTGTATTTTCTTTCCATATTTGTTTAAGAAAACTTGCTTAGTATCAGCAAATAACAATGATACCAGACAGACAGATTGATGGGTATAAGAGAAATGAAGTTCAGTTTTTCAGCTAAATAACTGTTTCTTCATTAGAAAACCACATTCCCTCTTGTCTTAAAACTGGAAAACACATGTCCTGAGCTTCACCTGGCTTACAGAAGGAATAATTTTTCTTTTTTTTTCTTTACCAAATATGAAAAAACATTGTGTAACATTTTAGCCGATTTTGTTGTTTGTTCGTTTGTTTTAAGCAGTTTTGTTGTTTAAATTGATTCTTTTCTTGTAATACTTCCCCTCACACAGGTTCAGTCGCTTCTCTGCCAGCTACTTGAAATCATAGAGCCAGCACTGAAATAACTAAGTGACTTTGCTAAAAAGCTGGTCTATGTGCTTTTGAAATTGCTAATACTAGAGAAGGCAGGATTATCATACTTAGTAGTAGAGGATGATTTACGTGTTTGGAGTAATAGAAGATGATTTATGTTTCATTAAAAAAAATAAATTGCAAATTCGCATACTTGAGCGCTGACAAGAACTCCTGGTATAACTAGACTGGTAATCAGAGGCAGATTGTTGTTGTATGACCCAGATCCTGATCTGTTTGCTTCTCAGATGATGTGGCTTTGTGAGAGTAACATGATTCTAAGACACACCAGCTGGTTTCTAGCTTTTAAAAAGATTGTTAGGACCAGCCAATAAAGCATTGGTTGATTTGCATTTAGGACGGTATATAGCTCTGATCACAGTCACGCTCAGAAAAGATCAAGTCATTTGGAAAAGAAAGAACTGTTAATGTGCTTAGGCTGAAGTTGAACTTGCCTAAGGAAGAGAGAATGAAAGAATTTTGCAAGTAAAGCTTAGGAAGAAAATAGAATAGTCTATTGGGCATGAGGGTGTAATATGGGAGAGAAACAACTGAAAATAAATACATCTGAGGGATAAACTTAATAACAAATCTTGTTTGAAAATCAGAGGGTGAGGTCTAGTCTTACAACATCAGTAATGGGGAGAAAGAAGCTCAGTGGTTCAAGATGATGTTTTATGTATTTATGTAAAAAGACTGTGTAAGATGATAAGGTTGATCCTGGAGTCAGAAATTAAAAATGAGCGTATGGGATTTCTTCATACTGGAATAACAGAAATCTGTGAGAAAGAGGATAAAGCAGCCAAAAAAATATTTGATTGTTATTTGTCAAAGTTTCCAATTTTACAAATTCTATTCTTTAGGGCTACCACTGGTATCCTGTAGAGACCAGAAGGGAATATTTATTTTTTTATTTTTCTCTTCTTGGTGCATAATTTATCTTCTTCTGAAGCAGAGACAATTTGCCATTGACTAAAGCTGGGATTTTGAGTGAGGTGTCTGATTCTTCCAGTGGTATTGGGAAAGTAGTCCTGGCCTGGCGTATGGGTCTAGTGTCTGTGTTCAAAGTTAAATCAGTTTGCCCCAGTCAAATGGGGAAAGGAGGGGGGGAGTGTTTCCTTTTTTTCTTCCCGCTGCCCCATCCCTCTCTATTCCTGAGGTGATTCAGGTATTTTCATCTAACACTTCTGTAGTTGGAGGCACTTACAGTGTGGCTGGCATCCTTGAATTCTATTTCCTTGCTGTTGTGCTTTCAAGTTTTGTGTCTTTTTAAAATTCAACTTAAATTACATGGAAAGTGTTGATGAAATGGTTTGGACGTTGTTTTGAATGGGTTCTTGTAATGCAGGAGACTGGATTAAACACTCTAGGTGGTGTTGAACCCTTCATAAGGATATATTTTTTTATAAATATATTATTTTTTCTAAAAATAAAAGGTAGTGACTAGTCCATGTTCACCCAGCAATTTGATGTCAGAATTGGGCATATAACTAAAATTTCCTATCTGCAAGGTCACTTCATGACCTTTATCTCCAAAAAGATCTCTGCAAGGGGGGGTGGACTTATCTGGAAGGCACCACTGTCTAATTCATCTACTGATATTTGTAAATACTGTTGAGGTGATTGAACATCAAATGCAAAGATTTTTTTAAATAGTTATAGTTTTTTCATTATAAATAGAATTCCGTTTTCAGGGACATATTAGCAATATTAGACTGGAAAATTGTAAGCTTTTTGGTAGTTTTAAGGTTTTGAATGACTCAGAGTAGGTTGATTTTTTTTTTTTCCACAGTTCCATAAAAAGATCCTGGAATAGACAGTCACTTTACATTAGTTGTGATGATCTTAAAACAAAGGGCTTTATTTCTTTCTTCTTAGTAATATGTTTATGGATGGAAAAAAATATAGCTGATATCCTTCATCTTGATTTCAGTACAGCATCTGTTACTTCTTTGTGAGTTACTCTGAGCAGACTATGGGCTACAAGAAAATACTCTAAAACCAGTGCATTGTTGGTTGCAAAACAATACTTGGAACTCAGATTAAAATTTCATTGTCATACAGGTAGAATCTGTTAAGTGGAGCTACAAATGGCTTGACCTGGCTAGGCTGGACTGTTTTATGTTAAACCAATTCACTGTATTTTACTGTTTTGTAATTTTTTTTTTTTTTTTTTAAATTATTTGTGTTGTGGACAAATTTTCCTGGAGCAGAGGTATAAACTACATTGGAACTTTGTTTTTTCCTCTCTACTTTGTCAATAACTGTTAAGTAGCTACTTCACTCCGATGGTATGTTAGTGTGGAAAAAAAGACCCAAATAGTCATACTTTCTTTTTATTGTTCTGTGTATTTTTATATATTTTAGGATACCACAGTTTAAAATTTTGGGGAGCTTTCTGTAGGGCATGGTGAATTGCCCAGCCTGGTAGGACTCTGGCCTTTTGGTACTGCCTGTAATTCTGTTGCTTACAGATAAATCAATTTGTAAACTTAGTAATAGTTCTTTTCATTACATGAAATGTAAACATTTCCACTTCATATTTACTATGAGCCATTCTGTCTAAATCTATTTTTCCATACATATGGCTCACGTAATATGCTACCTTCTACCTGTTATTTGTGTTGCAAATATGGACTTGTAAGAAGGTACAGCATAATGCTTCATATAAAATTAAACGTAACCGTCATTCTAGACTGCACTCTAATAGGTTCCCTGTAGGGCTATCTCTTGGAACAGGTGGGCTCCATATTCAGTTTTGCTTGGCTTCCTGCCTCACCTTCAGCTGATCGTTTCACCTCTCCATTTTTGTGAAACAGGTGGTGTAACTGATTTGATGAGAGGTACAATAAAATAACTAGTTTAGTTTTTCTGGAAAGCTAAAACCTTGATGTTACTTTTAATACATGGAGTAACAGTGTTGTATTTTTTTGGTTGGATTTCTGAGATCCTTTATCACAGGAAAAGTTGTTTCCTTTTTATTGAGCGCTGCCTTAGCTGAAGTATACTCAAACTATCAATCTCAAATGGAAATGAAAACAGGCTATCTCACTCTTTCCCCCAGGCATTCCATTTTTGGAAGTTCATTGGCTCTGACCTTGTAGGTGCTGATTATTTTAAATAATTTATTACATGAAAAAGAAAATACAGAATTCAATCTTTTATCGCTGTTGCTGCTTTTAAGGTTTTTAGAGTTGCCAGTTCACCTTGTTCATTTAACAGTACAGCTACTGAAGCTTCTCTTCGAAATATAAAATCACTTAATTTTCATTCAAAAATAAGACTAATTTGGCAGAATTCTCATTGCAGTAAAAGACAATTATCTGAAGCATTTATCATTTTCTCTTCACTCCTATTCCTGGTACTATTGTTGCTTTAATTGGTTTCCTATTTATTTTTCTTCCCCAGTTTTATCCCTTTCTTTGAAGTCAGGTTCACAAATTTGCTTTTCCAACATCCAATTTATTGCTATTTCAGAGTCTGATGTGTGCAACTTTTGATTGTTTTTCTGTTAGATGGCCAAGAATCAACACTTAGTTCAGTAGTATACAGCCTTTCTGAATTAGTGAGCCCCCTGTTATAAAATGATGTAGTAACTCCATGCCTTGATAACCCAAAAGTAAGATTTAGTTTAAAACAATCTACTATGTTATGTATGTTCTACTATGTATGTTATGTTATGTACAAACATAAATAAACAAGTGGTACAAACCAACTTAATTTGCTTACATCTGTTTTAAAGGTGGATGCTATTGTTTTCCATGTGGCAACTATTTCAGTTTGAGGAGTTTACTATTTTAATTTTTGGCACCTGGTTTTAGGGTCTTGATCCTATAATTTTTCCTCAGTGTTTTTTTCCTAAAGCCTGGCTATATATATCCCAAGAATGAATCCACTGCTTTTTTTCCCCTCGCTTTCTTAATTTGTTTTCACAGATGCCTTGAGGGTCTATACTTAACCTTTGTTGGTTTTTTTGGCAATGAAGCAGACAGTTTCTATATTTTGGACCTCAGTATAAATAGAGGTTGTTTTCATAAAAGTTTTGCTACAAGTCATCTAATCACAAAATTCCAAGCAATGTTTTTAATGAGTATTTGCATGCATCTCTTGAATGCTGCATATAATAGTCAAAGGATGAAAACATGGATAAAGATAAAAAAGAATAAAAAATAATGATCTTCTTTTCCTCTTCTACTTTCAGAGAATTACCTCGGCTTCAAAATGAAAGTGAGGAAGAAGAGTCTCCAAAAGTATTAATCTGAACAATAATTGTTGCTGGTAAGTAAGTACTTCTCTTCCTCTGTGATGTTGCCTCCACTGGGACAAAAACTACATGTAAAGAAACTAGATGAAGACCTGTGCTACTTAAACAGCAACTGAAAACTGCCCTTCTGTTGATAAATCCTTGTCAGCTGGAAAAACCAAACTTTGCAAAAGAGAGGTCGGGTCCTTAGCTTTTATGTCAGATCACTGACAAAATTGGGTCAATCAGACACCTGTTTCACCTTTCTTTTCTCCTTAAACCTATTTCTCTCCCTTCTCCTCTTTGCCTCTCACCTCTAAAAAGAGAAATTCTTTGACAGATTTGTTGTTGTGGTGGGTTGGATGCCAGGTGCCCACCAAAGCCACTCTGTCACTCCCCTTCCTCAGCTGGACAGGGGAGAGAAAATACAATGAAAGGCTCATGACTCCAAGATAAGGACAGGGAGACTGCTCAGCAATTACCGTCACAGGAAAAACAGACTCAACTTGGGGAAAAATTAATTTAATTTATTACCAATCAAATCAGAGTAGGATAATGAGAAGTAAACCCAAATCTTAAAAACACCTTCCCCTCATCCCTCCCTTCTTCTTGGTCTTAACTTCACCCCCGATTTTCTCTACCTCTTTCCCCCGAGCTGCACAGGGGGACGGGGAGTGGGGGTTGTGGTCAGTTCATCACACTTTGTCTCTGCTGCTCCTTCCTCCTCAAGGGGAGGACTCCTCACACTCTTCCCCTGCTCCAGCGTGGGGTCCCTCCCATGGGAGACAGTTCTCCACGAACTTCTCCAATGCGATTCCTTCTCACGGGCTGCAGTTTTTCATGAACTGCTCCAGTGTGGGTCCTTTCCACAGGGTGCAGCCCTTCGGGAGCAGACTGCTCCAGCATGGGTCCCCTCATGAGGTCACAAGTCCTGCCAGCAAACCTGCTCCAGTGTGGGCTCCTTTGTCTCCGTGGGTCCCCAGGTCCTGCCAGGAGCCTGCTCTCCAGTTTGGACCTCCCATGGGGTCACAGCCTCCTTTGGGCATCCCCCTGCTCCAGTGTGGGGTCCTCCATGGGCTGCAGGTGGAGATCTGCTCCACCCTGGACCTCCATGGACTGCAGGGGGACAGCCTGCCTCACCATGGTCTTCACCGCAGGCTGCAGGGGCATCTCTCCTCCAGCACCTGGAGCACCTCCTCCTCCTTCTTCACTGACCTTGGTGTCTGCAGAGTTGTTGCTCTCACATCTCACTGCTCTCTTTGCTGCTGTTTCCTGCAGCAGGTTTTTTTTCCCCTTCTTATCTATGTTATCCCAGAGGTGCTACCACCGTTGCTGATGGGCTCGGCCTTGGCCAGCAGCGGGTCTGTCTTGGAGCCGGCTGGCATTGGCTCTATCAATCAGACATAGGGGAAGCTTCTAGCAGCTTCTCACAGAAGCCACTCCTGTAGCCCCCCCCCCTTGCCATGCAAACCCAATACAATTATGTATCCTCTGTCTTATATACAAAGCTCTTATTCTTTGGCAGTATTTTTGGGCCATTTAATCTATATTGCAGATATTACATGTATTTCTCAGAGGTAAGCAGTACTTCTGTAGAAGTTGGGCACAGGCCTTATTCCATGAAGTTTCTCTGAGAGTTATAAGTAACTGAGCTGTTGTGGCTGGAAACTATTGTGTGCTCTGGGATATCCTAGATCCAGTGCTAGATTTTCTCAAATGGTACGAGTATTAAAAACTTAATAGTACAGATTCTTATCTTTTTGAAGGTCTATGCAAGTACCATAATACTTATTTAAATAAATAAATGTATCATTAAAGATAAATCTTAGAAGAATAGTAACTCTCTTCTTTTTGAGAAGTTGATTAAAGTGAACTTCACTGAAACGTGAATTCAGGTGTGAACTTGGAAACTAAGCATGTTATGACATTATTCTTTTTTGATGCAACTGTAGAAAAGACTGTTATGATCAGTATTGTTAATTATGGTAAGGATAAGAAGGTTGTGAAAGTTTCTTGAACGTTCACAATTAAACAAATTAGACTAGCAGCTCAAGCAAATTTGTTGCAGATGAGATGCTTTTACTGTTCACCCAACTTCAGTAACGGTTGTCAAGCTGAAGACGTCTAAAGTACTCTCAATTATTATGATTTATTTCTACAGTTATAACTCTTGAAGTACTTTGTTAGCTTAAGAATTTAATGAATGGTTTTAAAAAAAAAAAAGTAGGATTTAAAATGATGTTCTGAGGACCTCATGGCCAGGACAGAACAAAGAATATGGTGGTAGCTTTCCAAGCATCCAGTTTTCAGTTAGGTTTCTTGAAACTGGGTTAGGTGTTGTAACTGTTTACTGCTGCTGAAAGAGGTGGTTTCCATTTCCTGAGCCCTGCTGTCCTCCATATCCAACTACTGCTGAAACCAGTTAACTGATTTATCTCACAAAGCCAGCAAAAAGGTGGCTAGTTTTGTTTCTTGGTTCGTGGGTTGAATCAGCTCAGATAAGCATTCAGAAAGTGTTAAAGTGGTGCAAAGGAAGAAATGACACTCTGCAGGCAGGAGCAAAGAGTGTTGAGTCTGGATGCATGCATATATGCTTGCTTATACTTAGTTTTTATACTTCATTTTGTACTGTGTTCACACTACCTTGGTTTGTCTGTAAACTGTGGTGATGATTGCATCACTTGTACAGATGCAGTTGTTCCTTTAGCAAGGACAGAGCATAGTGGTTGAGAACTGCATGAAACCTCTTTTTACCTTCTCTGTTCAATTTGTGCAGGAGGATAATTAAGAGGGTTTGTGCAGGTCTATAAACTGCTGTGTCTGGAGCACTAGTTAAGCCAGTGATTTTGTATGCATTGCTCAACTACTAAGGGAGATTGAGCAGTGGAAGAAAGCTGATTTGAGCTTAATATCTAGGTAAGATCTAGGTAGGGCTGATAGTTTGAGGCAAGTAACTAAGTAATAGAGTGAAGGCGCTACCTTTCCCATATTACTTGATTATGCAATCTACGGACTGTGTTGGATACCTGCTTCCTGTCAGATTGCATAACAAACTGCATTCAGAACTATTTTCTGCTGTCAGAGTCTGGCTGGGAAAAACTGTATTTAATCCATCTACCTGTTTAATATTTTTTTCTTGATGCTTCTCACATGTAAAACATTCCCATGGTAGTCTTTCCCTTTTTTTTCCTGATCATATTTCACCCTTGGTCTAATCCATTCCATCTATGAACTGTGGTATTGTAGTTTATTAAAAAAGAAAGATCAACCAGGCATGTTTTTATTACATTCTAAAACACTTTCTTATCCTTTCTTGGACATACTGTAAGTTAGATTTATCTGTGATAGGCTTTTGAAGATAAACTAATCTCTGAAAAGGCTTTTCTATTTTGAGTTTTAAGGTTTATTGTAGGGGCACCTGAAATCTTGGATAGATACTCTTTATTTCTACATGTCTAAATAGATCAACATATGATTCCTGATGGAAAAGGAAAATATCTTTTCAGAAGGGTATGTTGCTGATCTGGCCCTGCCATTTTTATCAGGATCAAAGCTGGACCATCCCTCTGTGTTTCTGGAGTATCTACTGTCTTTCTTGCTTACTACTTTCCCCCTCACCTGAGGATCAGCAAAGTCTGTTTCTTGTTCTAACATTTGACTTCAGTTCACTGTTTTATTCTGGTAGTCATTTAGCTTAGATTCTTGTTTGAAAGATGGCTTATTGCTTGGCTGGCTCTCTGAAATATATTCTTTATTAAAACTGTATTCTATATAAGTCAGTTCTGATGCAGCAGCACAAACAACAGTCTGTCATGTCTTTTTCCCTCTCAAGAAAAGAGGTTACCAACATATCCATTGACTTTCATGTTTAGTGCAGTGAAAAATGATACCAGGCTGAGAGACTGCAGAGAAGTTGGAAGATTGGATTAGAATTTAACATGAAACAACAAATTAGAATGATCTGGGAAAAATGGGATACAAGCCATTAAGGGCAAGCTTAAAATTCAGCTTTTAAATTAAAGAAAAATAAAATAGGCAAATGCAGAATAAGGAATGGCTGGGAGTTCTGAAGAAAAAGATTGAGGGTTAAGAGCTGACCTTAAGCCAACAGTATCATGCACAAAAAAAAAAGTTCTGAATATGTAACATCGTATCAGGTTAAATAAATAGAAGCACTGTCATAAAACACCGTGTAAAGAGTAGAAATGGAGTCAACTAGTGCATTGTGTCCAGTTTTGAGCCATGCACTTAATACATGCAAACAAATCAAAATTACCTTGCCAAATTGGAGAGTCCAGAAGACAATAGTACGGAAGATCAGAACACTGGATCTATGTGCAGAGATTGAAAAAATTGAGCTGATTTAATGTAGAGAGTAAGTGCTGCTGTTCTAGGTCTTTTGGAACACCACAAAACCTAATAAGCTTACATTTTTACCAGTGGAGATTAATGCAGTGTGGCTTGTGAAGCACTGCAATAGACTGGGAAGAGCATATGTCTGTCTTTCAAAGTTCATAAAAAGTAGTAAGACACATGAACATGTGTGATCTCATCTTAGAGGAGGGGGGTGGTCTAATAACCTTCTGGTAACCTTATTACATTTTATCATTTAATGTCTAATTTCTAGCTGGGATTTTTTTTTTTTTCTTAATTGGCTCTCTCTCTTGTGAGTGGAGCATGGGGAGAACAGCTTTTTGCAAAAGATGCCCAGAAGCAGCATAGAATCTCTTTCTACATATTACAGTAAGTTTTAAATTTATTTTAGCTTAAATATTTTCTTCCAATGGACCAAGTAACTTCTGATCTTGAATGCATCGAAAACTTAAATATTCCAAATCTAAAAAATTGACTATAGATTTGGTACAATTAGAGATGGTAACCTAGTGGATATTATTTGGCTATAAATTAGTAATAGTTTTATAGTGCCTGAAAAATCAAATTTCAAATATCATTGATAATCTAGAGATTATCTGAGATAATCTAGAGATAATATGAGATTGGACTGTTACACTGAACTAAAACTAAGTGTTGACAAATTGTTTAAGGGGACAAGATCAGAGGACATAGCCAGACAAGAAGCCTATTTTGTCTGGAATATGTTTCCTGCTTCACAAGTTCCTGCAGTTAAATAGCTGAGGAACTATGTCATGGGTTTTTTTTTTTTGTTTTTTTTTTTAATGTGAAATACAGAGAGTTGGTATAGCCAATTCTGAAAGTATTTATGAGTTATGAATTTTTATCTAATATTATCATTTTAGATAAAATGATAGACTGAAAGTGTTAGTCTTGCCCACTTTTTGTTGTTTATTAGACGAAATTGTAGTTGTCATGGAGAGAACAGGATGTGGATAAATGCCAAGACTACATCTGCAATATAGAAATATTCTGCAGTTGTTTTGTTGGTGTGTGGTTTTTTTTTTTTAAATGATGTAATTTTACTACACTGATAACTCAGTATTTCTTTATTGTGTCTATGTTTGGGTTATGTTAAATGGTGGCTAATAAATACTTCAGAAATTGGCAGAACCTGTTAGCATAGGAAAATATTCATTTAATTGTTTTTGTACTTTAGTCTTGGGGTTGGTTTTTTGTGACCTCTCTTGTTTTTAAACAAATGTTGAAATAACCCAAGTCTAAAGGGAATGAGAAAAATTAGATGCCTTGCCAGTATGTAGAAAAAAACCTGATCAGGACGTAGGTTAATTATAGGGTGATTCACTTGAAATTGATCCTAATGATACTGCCTTTTAATCAGATTGTTTTTTCCTAAAGGTATTTGTTGTAACTCATGTTAACTGTATTAAAATTGGTTAATGAATCCAAAAAACTGTCAGTAAACAGGGCGCTTTCAAACCTTAAGGAAGGCTGCATGGCTGGGGGTTCTTGGTCATTGTCTTTGCTGACTCTTGGGGAGAATATATTGCTCCTAATAAATCTCTAAAAGTTGTAGTTTTAAAGATAGAGTAATTTTAATGATAGAAAGAGATCACTAACTGTTAAATTGCTTGACAAGTTGAACTTACTTGAAGAACTTGTATTTGGATAGAGCCAAATGCGTGATCCCAGGTCTAGAGACTAATATTGTAGATTGCACTTACAGGTTAGAGACAGTATTTTTGAATAAAACAACCAGTAGGATGGATGTAGGAGAGGTGATAATACCGCTATATACAATATTCATGGACTATGGTGAGTATATTATGGCTAGATTGGAGGTCTAGTCTTCAGAAAAGATCTTAAGAAGTAGGAAAGGGTTCAGAAAAGAGCTATAAGAATCATTCAGATTCTGGGAAAGTGTATCTCATTTTGGAGATTTAAGAAGCCTATTCTGTTGAGGTATTACTTGAGAAGTTTTGAAGATTTGTACTTTAATCCTATGTGGAAGGGCATTGGTAAGAGCTGAAAACAGACATGTTTGGTAATTAACTAGTTGAGCAATTTATGTGGGAATCATTCATTCTCTCTCAGTTGATGTGTTTGAATCACATGGATGGCTTTAGTAAAGGATATGCGTTACCTTGGACAAAATGTGTGGTTCTGATGCAAAAAATAGGAAAAAGTTTCAATGATCATTGGATTTCAGTGATCAATTTGTGGGATGTCAGATTATGTTGGAGACAGTATTAATACAGTCTGTATAAACAAATTCCCCCTCTAGAAGGCTTCTTAAATTAACCCTAGCAATACTTAATTCAACAAAAATTTCAGAAAGCATTGTGACTACTGCAATTACCCTTCATTCATACTATACAAAAATAGGCTTGTAAGTGGCTGAACTTAAATAGACTTTTTATTAAAAACCTCCTTGTGATGTTGCCATGATTTTTAAACCAATTCATTGAAATAGGAAGAATGTAGATTTGTAGCAAAACCCACAATTCAACATTTTGCTTGTAGGAATAACACTTACTTAGGTAGCTTTGCGTGTCTTGGTTTCAAAATTCAGCTTTTGCTGATAAAGCCAAATCTAGTATTTAAATGAAACTGTTTTGTAAATGAAAAAAATCTCCTGCTAACATTGTTTCACTCTGTAGATGCCACATTCCCTGTCTTGTGAAATAATCTTTCATTGATGTTCCTCACAGTGTGGTTTGTCAGCAATTGGCAACAATTTCAATTGCCTAATGGTTACTGTGATTGGAATCAAGCTGTTGTCTTTAATATTAACAAATGCGTTTTGGGTAACTTTTTTCCTGCTGCAGTCTGTGTCATGTAAACTGCAGGGATCTTTTCAGCATGCGTGAATTGTAGAATCATGCTGGTAGGAAGGGATTTCCATTTAGTCCAGCCCCTCAATAGCAGCTCCATTTAGAGCAGCTGGCTCAAGTCTGATTTTGTATTCCTTCAAGAATGGAGATTCCACATCATCTGAGACCTACTCCAGTGTTTGACAATCCTCATAGGTTTGGAGTCTTTCTTTCTTTCTTTTATTGAGCTGGAATTTACTGTGTTCCAAATTGTGTCTGTTTCTTCTTGTCCTTCCACTGGGCAGAAAAAAAGTGCAACTCCATCGACTGAGTACTTGCAGGAATACCACTGTGTATATTATAGATATACAAGAAGAGAACCAAGAAAAGCATGAAAAGTTGGGTGTTAAAGTGGCTTCTACCAGAAGAGGAAAAGAGAATAACTAAAATGCTGGTGCTGCTGTCCACGCTTTTGACTTTCTGATGCAGCTCTTGCTATCTCTGTTTGGAATACATTAGGAACATTATTACCAGCAAGTGGATTTCTTTCAAGACTCGGAAGAGGGTACCATAGTAATATCTGTGAAAATTAATTCACTGAAAGGGGATGTACCAGAGGATACAGACCCTTAGAGAAAGCAAGGAGATTTCGTCACCCTGACGAATGGGTGAAGTGAGTTCAGGGAGGTAGCTTGTATTTATTGTTTTTATGTTCTTGTGGAAGCTTGACATTCACCCTCCCCTCCCTGCCGACATCTTCTGGTTGTATCTCTGAGTACGTGATAAGAAAAAGAAACAAAAGAAATAGCTCTCAAAACATCTTAAAAATGTATTTGGCCATAAAAAGCACACAAAATTAAACTAAGTTACTGTGTTCTGGCAGCCAGGTAGAATTTCTGGTTATGTATTACCAAATCGATTAATTGCAAACAAAAATATGTCACAACCAAGGCCATAAAAGTAAAATACATTGGAAATCTTAAATACTCTTTGAAAGCAAGACAGTAATTAGTTGGCCAAACTACGTGATTTTTAAGCCAGATTTGGGAGGTAAACTGGAAATACGAATGGTACAAAATGCATTTCTTGATTTTTTTTTTTTTTTTTTTTTTTACCTTTTTTTTCCTTCTTGTGCTATTTCAGAAAAGTTTTGAGCAGATGCCTTTTCCATGCCATAGAATCAAAGAATCATTTAGGTTAGAAAAGACCCTTAAGATGATCAAGTCCCACCATTAACCTAGCACTGCCAAGTCCACCACTAAACCATGTCCCTAAGCTCCACATCTACACGTCTTTTAAAGACCTCCAGGGATGGTGACTCTACCACTTCCCTGGGCAGCCTGTTCCAATGCCCAACAACCCTTTCAGTGAAGAAATTTTTCCTAATATCCAATCGAAACCTCCCCTGGCACAATGTGAGGCCATTTCCTCTTGTCCTGTTGCGTGTTACGTGGGAGGAGAGATTGATACCCACCTCGCTACAACCTCCTTTCAGGTAGTTGCAGAGAGTGATAAGTTCTCCCCTCAGCCTCCTTTTCTCCAGGCTAAACAGCGCCAGTTCCCTCAGCTGCTCCTCATAGGACTTGTGCTCTAGACCCCTAACCAGCTTCGTTGCCCTTCTCTGGACATGCTCGAGCACCTCAATGTCTTTCTTGTAGTGAGGGGGCCAAAACTGAACACAGTGTTCGAGGTGCAGTCTCACTGATGCCGAGTATAATGCTTGCCATGATTGCTTTCAGTGTCATACAGCAGCCATAATCACCGCTGCCTCTAAAATTTTGGCCATTTTTAGTGCACTGTTTCTCCATGTGTATCTTCAGCTACTCAGCAGTTCATCCTGCAGCCTTTTGGTATCTGTAAGCTATGATGAATGGTATACAGTTCTTTTGAGGGTGGTGACAAACCACTCCTGAAACAAACTAATCTAATTTGGAGACATTCTTATAGGAAAAACGTAATGGTACATGTGTTCTCCTCCCCATTCCCCTTGTTTAATGTGAACAAAATAAATCTGTGCTTTCTGTCAGTGGCCTTTGATTGAGGTACCAGATACCTGAAAGACTGACTTTGATTAGGAGAAGGGAAGACATAGTTTAGGAAATGATTTTCTGAGCTTTTCTGGTGGTAAAAAGGCTACCTGGCAAGCAGAGATGGGAGGCACGATGTGTTACGAGGCAGTGCGACAAGGCTACCTAGTAGAACCTCCACATTAGATGGAAAAAAGGAAGGAGGATTGCCATTGGCTTTGCAGACAAAACTGACACCTCATTTTATTGCTCAGGGAACAAACATATTACAGAATATTACAGAGGAATCCCAGTTCAGTACTCAGTACCATTAGCAAAATACCCTTACCAAAGTCAGCATATTACTGGTAACATTTTTGTCACAAATACTATGTAAATACAACGTGTAACAGTAACAGGAATATTTAAATCTGTGAAATTCATCCTCATCTCCAGGCATTACCAACTCCTTTTCAGCCAGTCAAATGCATAGTTAAGGGTCACGTTGCATCTTCTTGTGCAGTAGTTGTATGACTCCTTCCTCCTCTTTAGACACCATGTAGAATTTCACCTGTCAGGCTAAAGGTAGAATCCTTGAGAATTAATATTGGCATTGCAATTCAGCCACTGAATATGTGCCTTTCCAGGAAAAATGCTAATGTTTTCACAAAGTCCTATTTTTAAAGGACTACTTTTTGCACCTTCCTGCCCAACCATGTTAATATTGATAGTATTCTTTTTTTAACCATAGGAAGTACTCCTTTCCGTTCTATGCTTAAGACTGGCTTAGGAAGGCAGAACTGCCTTCTCTATATGTCTCTCTCCTCTTGATCAATCACATTTTGGAAATTCCATTGTCTTCAAACGTTCTTTTTCCTGCACGTTACAGTTGCAGTGCTGTGCAGGAGGTCATGTTTTTACTGGCTCTTTATATGTGATGATAGCTATTTACTTTATATTTCCGTTCAAGTAGATGATTTGGTGACTGATAGTAGTCTGTGACTGCAAATTTCCGGAGGGCAATCATTCCATTTTGCCCTATTGTCAAATGACTTTGATTTTGTTGTCAGTGGTGTTACGTGGCAGTCGTGTTTGGCATGAACGTATTCTGAAGGGTGCGAGGAGATTGCTGATTGTCCTATAACTGAAACAGTGAATGATCTTACAACTCGATGCTTTTTTTCACAGACCCAAAAGCACCACTCAGTACTGTGCAGCTGGTCAATGAATGCTTGCAGCAGTTGATGATTTTCGTACACCATCTATATCATGCATCCTTCTGGATTATCTTGTCTTCATTTCAGTGTGATTTGGTAGTTGTTGAAGTCAAACAAATACGGAAAAATTATATGTGCTATGAGTGAGTGCATATTATATATGCTCATCTGAGAAGAATTCATGTTTCTTCAGGAGGGTGGCAGAATAAAAACTGGTATGGTGAGACACAGGTATTTTAAAAAGGGGACACTAAAAAGCAACGAATGGAGTTATGGGAAGTGGACTCTGAGTTTTCATAATTCCCTGAATGCTGTGATTAGCATCCCACAGAGCATTGTAAAACAATCCATTAATCATATCTTAGGCAGTGATAAAGAAGGTTCTGGAATGTTAACTGTATTGTGCACCTTTCTGTCATTACAAGATTGTCCTGGTTTCGGCTGGGATAGAGTTAATTTTCTTCCTAGTAGCTGGTATAGTGTCGTGTTTTGGATTTAGTATGACAATAATGTTGATAACACACTGATGGTTTTAGTTGTTGCTTGAGCGGTGCTTGTACTAAGTCAAGGACTTTTCAGCTTCCCATGCTCTGCCAGCGAGGAGGCTGGGGGTGCACAAGAAGCTGGGAGGGAGCAGAGCCAGGACAGCTGACCCAGACTGGCCAAAGGGATATTCCATACCATATGACATCATGCTCAGTATATAAATTGGGGGGAGTTGGCCGGGCTGCTGTGATTGCTGCTCGAGGACGGGCTGGGCATTGGTCAGTGGGTGGTGAGCAATTGCATTGTGCATCACTTGTTTTGTATGTTCTATTATTCTTATTCTCTCTTCCTTTGCTGTCCTATTAAACTGTCTTTATCTCAACCCACGGGTTTTACCTTTTTTCCGTTCTCCTCCCCATCCTGCTGGGAGGGGGTGGGAGGGAGCAAGCGGCTGCGTGGTATTTGGTTGCCTGCTGGGGTTAAACCACGACAAGGATTTTGTGAACAGGAGCCAGAATATTTACAAAAACAAGTGTATGTATGCTGTGATGTGCCACTATTAGCAGCAGTATGACAACTGATGCTTTCTGGAATAAAACTTTTCCTAGTGTAGCAATACTATTACAACAGGTTCTTAAGTTATTTTGCTCAAAATATTTTATGATGTTTGTATTTCTCTGTTACTAAACCATTTCTGTTTTAAATTAACATCCAGATTAAAGATGCTTACTCTAATTTTGTCCCACTGGTTCCATTCACACAATTCATCTAGTTGTTTTCAGTCTGCTGTTTTCCATGTTTTCTTACCGTTTTATAATGTTGTTTCCTGTTTTTCCTGGGATAGTTCAGAAAACTAATTTGCATATACTTGGAACCTCTGTTTTTCAATTCATAGTTGTTGCTAGTAGATAATTCCTAAAATGTGTTATGATATGAAATGATTTGTATGATGAACCGGAATTATTAAGCTCTGTTGGAGGGGAAAAGTTAATGCTGATACGTCTTAAGTTATTTTGCAAAAACTGAAAATCGAACATTCGTTCTACATCAGTGCTTCACAGTATATTTGAAATGGTGTATTTCTGAAGACTGCTTCTGTTCTGAAGCATACGCTTTTAAGTCAAAAGTAATGGCATTTACATGTACTCTGAACATACTACAAAATCACTAAATCAGAACTATTCAACTGATCCCTAGATTTTTCTATATTTAGTTTTGGCTGTTCAGTACAATAGGAGTATTCCAGGGAATGTTTCTAGGATGTGACCAGTGTAAAATAATCTCTGAGTTTGGGAGCATTTTACAGCAATATATATTTGAGTGGATTATTTTTTTGATGCCTCGCTAGAGCAGGGAGCATAGCACAAAGCAAGGTCAAGAAAAAAGAAAACTCCAGCTCTGTTCAGAAAATTAGTGGAATGCAGTTCATGCATTCTAATGGCTTCAGAGAGTATCTTAATAACATACGCTCTCCACCCCTCACTCTGCTTTTATTTCTTCCACGTGCCTTTTTGGAGCAATGATCTTTCAGGCTTGAACTCTGCAAATCCCTCAAATTTGGCAGTACTTGAGGGTTTTCCCCATTTGCCTTATATCGAAGGATTGCTTATTGCCTGTATTTCATTGATTCCTTTGCATCAACTTTTTCATAATTTAGTAATGGTTGTAAACATATCATCTGGAGGTAGAGTTGATGGTAGAGAGCATGAGATCTTTTCCTAGTGCATGCCAAACATCATCAGTAGGTTCTGTATGATTTCCTAAAATCTATGGATTTTCTCCAGCTCTGTATGTACTGAGACTCAAAACAAGCTGTAAAGAAGCATCAGAAGAATTAACTTAACTGATAATTTGATAAAGAAAATAATCAGAACTTTGTTGCAATTTAGTACTTTAGTACATACATGTATGTTTCTTCCAAATCGGCTTTCCCCGTAGACACTCACTAAGTTATTGCCAGCTACTTCTGTTAGTGTCTTGTATTTCAACAGGATCTTAATCTGTGCCATTTCTTAGTGACCGTAAAAGCATGTTATGTGCCCATATGCACACAGGAAAGGTTTGATTTTTTTTTTTTTTTTCCTTTTTTAATCCATATTCTTTTCAGCAGTCATAGTATAAACAAATGCTTTTTCCTCTTTTCTTTTTTGTACACACCTACAGTATTTTTTCTGAAATGCAATTTGTTCTGTTACTCTGCTTAATGCTGTAACTTCTTTTGATTTCAGTCTAATTCCTGGCCTGTTGTGATGAGTAATCAAGTGTTTCTTTCATCTAGAAAGATTGTTGTGTTTATGAATTGATTATCTTTCTTCAGCAGCTGAATTGCTCAGTGTGACTTGCTTGTTCAGGGTTCTTCAAGGAAAGAAGACTTTTGCCATTTTTTTCCCCCTGTTCCTCTGGACCACTTCATGCAGTCAAATTCTGGAGAGGGTTCTAGGTTTTTTAGGTTTTTCTGTTGTATGTGTTGGTGTGGTGTTTTTGTGTGTGTGTGTGTGTGGTTTTTTTTTTTTTTTTATCCCACCTGTCATTTAATTATACAAGATTAAGGAATGAACTATAAAAATATGTTTTTCCAAAGCAAGCAGGGAAGACAAGTTATTTTATAACAAGCTAAGAACCAGGTCATCAATAAAATTTTATTTTATTTTTTAATATCAAATACAAGAATTATTTTGGGATCATTTTGGTAGAACTGGTTGCGGTATAAAGTGTCTAGGGGAACCTAATGTTTTTCTTTCTTTATTATCAGAATAAGTTGATTCTCCCTCCCCCCCACTTCATTTAATTATCTATAATGGTCTCCTGAACATTTTAAAGTGATCTTCATTTCTAGAATCATCAGAACTATGAATATGTAAACAATGTTTTGATGGTGTGTGATTGTAATGCTTTATTGGGTTTTGTGCTTTTTTATTTATATCCTAATGTTCAGTGGTTTTGGTCTATAATACACTTTTTTGTTAAGCAGAGAAAATCTGAGAGAATGGGGCAGGAGAGAAGAGAAAGCCTAACACTTAAAACAATAAAATGCCCCAAACCAATGAACAAGCAAACTAACAAAAAAACCTAAGGAAAAAAGCTTACGCCAAACTGTTCCAAAAGCCTGTATTGCGTGTAGGAAAGCTTCCTCAACAGAACTGTGAAATGATGGCCCACACTGCTCTCTGGTAATGTGCTTCTTTCATAGGATTTAGCTTTATCTTAGTTGGCTATAGTTCTATACTAGGACCAAATCCTATTCATATGTATATACAGAACTGACTTTCTTGTGTAACTATTGTTTATATTGGTCTCTGTACCAGAAAAATAGAAGGTGGTGTATTTAATAGGACCTTGTTTTAAAAGATTCCAAAGCTGGTCTTTGAGGCAAAAGATCTGTAAGTTTTACTTCTGTACCAAGCAAATCTGAAGAAACTGTGAAAAAAGAGTTATTGGATATGTGTTTAAGTCTGATATATTGCAGAATAGCCAATGTAGAGATAACCTGATCAATAAACTATAATTAAATTGCCTGTTTGTGGCAAGGCTCTTCAACAATCACTTTTAGAAAAATAAAAGTCTGCTGGGAAAAGAGAAACAGAGGGAATAGAAAAACAGGAATATATGGTTGTGTTTTATAATAGAAAGAGTGTAATGCAAGGATTCATCTTATCCTGCTCAAGGACCTGTGCTGGGTCATGTGTAGTTCATCATAAGAATAATTTAATCTGGAAAGCAGAGTCTCTTCAGTTTTTCTGAATAGAATCTGTATAGGAAACTTTAGCATTATATTTGGTTCTAAATAATCTTGTCACAATGTTTACATTTTAAATGTCTTTTTTTGTGCACTTTTGTAACATAGATTAGGAGTGAAGAAAGTTAGAAATGAATATGTACTGAGATTTGGGAAGAGGTCTTCCTGTGGTCAAGCAATGAATAAAAAAAAAATCTGAATGGTACTAAATAAACCTGTGCATGTAGCATTTCTTGAAGATAAGGCTATTTGTGTTACTCAGAACAGTATGTGGAAGCCTTTAGGAATACTATGTGAAAAGACTAAAAAAATTATTTTACAGTCCATAAATATAAAGCTGAATTTAGTAGTAAAGAAGTTTTTGCACCCCGCTCCTCCCCCTGCCCCCCTCGACTTGTTCTGTATTTGACGGATATTGTTTTATGTGTACTTAAATAGCAACCAGCAAATTTTTCAGTTTAGTTCAATTTGTTCTGGTTCAGGTTTAACGAATGTCAAAATACTTCTTTAGGTTTGTTTCTGGTTCAAGGAAAACTAAGATTTTGGGTGAGTTTTTAGATGGAGTTAAATTCAACTCACTGCATTAAATGTATAATTCAAAACAATGGCCTTGAATGTTCCTATTTTCTTGGTTATGATCTTAATATGCATTGCTTAAGAAAAAGAACTGTGAAGCGCGATCCTGTCTGGCAGTTGTTGCTGTTTATTACACATATAATTTCTTCTTGTGTATCGTAATATGAATATTCTAATAATATTTTTTAAAGCCTGTTGTGGCTTTTGACAACACATAAATGTTTTTATACTTATGCATAACCAAGTTTCTTTAAAAACTTATTATTATTTAGTAATCTGAAACAAATGAAAACATCCTTTCTGTTTATAGATCTGGTTGTCAGTACACCATTATTTTTGCTAGCATCAGGAATCCCTTTTGCAGTTTGGAAAATGTTAATGGATCCATTAAAAGCAAATCAGGACAGTGTTGTTTTTTTTTTTTTTTAAAAAAAAAACCACACTAGAATTGAATTTGATCACCCAATGCTATTTTAGATTTCCATCTACCGTCACTGCTATAAAAAGCAAGGTATACTGGTATATTTAAAATACATATTCCATTGCATGTGTGTTTTTAAAAGTTTAGTTTCTTGTGTATGACTGAAATAAATAAAGATCCCGAAACTCAGTTTTTTTTGGGTCATTGAGAACTGGATCTGAAATCTTTTCTTTCTCTCTGGAGCCACCTATGCAAATCACATTGAGATAAACTCAGTGTACGTAATTTCTCTTCCATCCACTGTTGCATATAGAGTTTTTCCTAGAGAAATCTTATGAAATCTATTAGTAAATATTTAGACCATTTATAAATGATTCTGTATAAAAGTACGACGTACTGTTTCTTGTATATGTCAATTAAAGCACTTTTTTGTAATGTTATATATTTTTCTGTGACATAACCAGTGACAGTTTGCAATCATAAATTATATACCCATCACTCCATTTTTTCTAAAGAAAAACAAAAATACTCTGCTAAATGTCTGGTATTTGAAAATAAGTTTCTGAAACTCCGTAGCTAATAAAAATACCCTGGGCTACTACAGTAGTAGAATGTTGTAATATTGCATGAATTTTTTTGTACGTGCCTGGTTACATTTCTCTTCGCTCTCTTTCCCTCAGTGTTGCTGTCTTTAATATCGATGTGAAACGTGTTTAGTAAATAAATAACAAAATTCATCTGGCTGTCATATTCAGGTAGTTTCTCTTTGGTTTTGTTTGTTTAAGAAAGCTTACATCAGTTTTGACCTCCTGATATATGGACACTGAAGTCCATTGTCACTTACGCTTCTGAAGACTGATGATCATAGTGTGACGTAGAATATCTTGCCATCAGTCCTGTAAATATTTTAAACTGCTAAAGCATTACACTGACCATAGCAAAAGACTTAACGTTCACTTGTGTTGAGTAGATACTGTGGTAGTGAAAGGTAAGATAGCAATGACAGAAGTGATTAGCAGTGCCACTCTAGGTAAAAATAAAAAACCACAACATTCTCATTTAACCTAGATGTTATAGTTTAGTGGAGGAATTTAGCACTTCTTAAATTTTGTTCTGAATTTAAAAAGAAGAAATGTTATCACAAAATTGTGACACATTTTCTGAAGGAAATTCAGTGTGAGGGTTCCTTCTGCCATACAAGATGTTTAATTACATAAAGGGAAAGGGTAAGATTCTACTCCAAATAAATGCAGTGGCAGCTACTAACAGTCTTGAAGTCAGTTCAGAGAATTATAGAATAGTTTGGGTTGAAAGGGACCTTTAAAGGTCATCTAGTCCACCCCCCCTGCAATAAGCAGGGACATCTGCAACTAGATCAGGTTGCCCAGAGCCCCATCCAGCCTGACCTTGAATATTACCAGGGATGGGGCATCTACCACCTCTCTGGGCAACCTGTGCCAGTGCTTCACCACCCTCATTGTGAAAAACTTCTTCCTTATGTCTAGTCTTTATCTGCCCTCTTTTAGTTTAAAACCATTACCCTTTGTCCTATCACAGCAGGCCTGCCTAAAATGTTTTTCCACATCTTTATTATAAGCCCCCTTTAAGTACTGAAAAGCTGCAATAAGGTATCCCCAAAGCCTTCTCTTCTCCAGGCTGAACAAGCCCAACTTTCTCAGCCTGTCTTCATAGGAGAGGTGCTCCATCCCTCAGATCATTTTTGTGGCCTCCTCTGGACTTGTTCCAACAGGTCCATGTCTTTCCTGTGCTGAGGGCTCCAGAGCTGGACACAGTAGTCCAGGTGGGGATTGATTTATGGAGTATTAATCAACACCTGAAAAGGTGCCTTAAGAAACCATAAAACTGTTTTTTAGAAAAACTAATTATCATAGCATTTTCAGCCTCAGGTGAAATTGTTATTGTTCAGCATCTCAAAAAGTGTATCCAATGTGCAAATGTTTTCAAATTAGTTTTGCGTTTCATTTCAAGTTGACGCCTTTATGAAAAACCTGAAAACGGCAGATGTATGTGGTCCAAGTTATTCAAGTTTAAATAAACTATGAGCAGAAGAGGAATTGCATCTGAGATACTGTGATGATATGCTTAGATATTTTGATTCTGATGTCTTTACAAGTTAATGTTTACAAGTTATGCAGATTGAGAACAAGAATATTGTAAAATACAATTCAGTCAGAATTTTGGTGGCTGTTTGATTCAGTCTTTATAAAAGCATATGTATCTGCAGAAGGTGAAAGCCTCTGGTGAACTGGTATATCGGAAAAGTTCAATTGAGCATAAAGAATCCTTTCTAAAGAAAGAATTCCAGTGCTTGTTATGTTGGTAGTATTGTGTTAAAACTGTGGTGATGGATGGAGAGTGGGGTGAAAATCAGTTGCCACTTCATCAATGTGGTTATTTGTCTAATTTTCAGTTTCTGTTTCTCCGTGTTTCTCTTTTCTCTTGGGCAGAGAGGAACCTCTTGAGGTTCAACATGGGCAAGTGCAGGGTCCTGCTTCTGGGGAGGAACAACCCCATGCACCGGTACAGGTTGGGGGTTGACCTCCTGGAAAGCAGCTCTGCGGAGAAGGACCTGGGAGTCCTGGTGGATGACAAATTCACCATGAGCCAGCAATGTGCCCTTGTGGCCAGGAAGGCCAACGGCATCCTGGGGTGCATTAAGAAGAGTGTGGCCAGCAGGTTGAGGGAGGTTCTCCTCCCTCTCTACTTGGCCCTAGTGAGGCCCCATCTGGAGTACTGTGTCCAGTTCTGGGCTCCCCAGTTTAAGAAAGATGAGGAACTACTGGAGAGAGTCCAGCGGAGGGCTGCAAAGATGATGAAGGGCCTGGAGCATCTCTCCTCTGGGGAAAGGGTGAGGGAGCTGGGGCTGTTCAGCCTGAGGAAGAGAAGACTGAGAGGGGACCTCATCAATGCTTATAAATATCTGAAGGGTGGGTGTCAAGAGGATGGGGCCAGACTCTTTTCAGTGGTGCCCAACGACAGGACAAGGGGCAATGGGCACAAACTGGAACCCAGGAAATTCCATCTGAATATGCAGAAAAACTTCTTTACTGTGAGGGTGCCAGAGCACTGGCACAGGCTGCCCAGAGAAGTTGTGGAGTCTCCTGCTCAGGAGATATTCAAAACCCACCTGGACGCAGTCCTGTTGCAGCCTGCTCTAGGTGAACCGGCTCTGGCAGGGGGGTTGGACTAGATGATCTCCAGAGGTCCCTTCTAACCCTACCATTCTGTGGTTCTATGTACTGCCATTCTGGGATATTTGAATAGCAGATGTTAAGAATTTTTAGAATCTAAAGCATATAGTATTCCCTGACCTTTGAAAACAAGTTTTAGTATCCCCCCCCCCCCCCCCCCCCCCCCCCCCCGACTTGAAATGTAATGCTTTATGATTACTTAAATGAAGCCTGTGGGTTTTGATGTTTTGTCAATCTCAATCTTTTACTCTATATAACGTGATTAGAAAATAAGCCAGGCACTACTGCACTGAGAATGTGTTGTTGATATTCTGTGGGTTCCCCCCCACCCCAATAAGTGAATTTAGTAATAATTTACTTATTTGATATCACTTACACAAATGCATGTAAATAAAAATGAAAACTGAATAGTTCTCCTCCAAGTTTAAGGCTGAATATCATTCCGAAAAGATTAGAAATAACTCAGAGTAGTTTTGGAAAATGAAAATGTGTGAAATCACATAGGTAGTCAGGGGTATTGTTTTGCTGTGATTGCCAGTTGCAGGATCAGGATCTAAGTTAGGGGTGCAAAGCAGGAACAATAAGTCCTTTGAATACGGAAGGACTGAATTATACCAGCAGCAGCACGTGACACCCTGTGAGCACAGTTTTATTTATTATGTTTTTGAAAAGTGCAGTCTGTCTATGCTTTCAGTAATGAATGTCACATGACATGGTGTGATTTGTAATTAAAACATGAACACAAAGTGTTCACATGCACAGATTTCATTAGGATATAAAAATTACAGAAAAATAAGTTTACCTCTTGTAAGTCAGGAGGCCAACTAATCCATCCTGCCTGCTCAAACGTGGCATCAGTTCGTATGTATGCTTATTTTATTGTGATGAACAGAAGTATTTGATACATCTGCAATGGACTTGCATGGCTGCAGGAAGGACAGTTTAAAGCTGACCATAGGAACTGCTTAGGAAGAAGTAGTGATGTTTCAAACATTCAGTATATATTGTAATGTCAGTATTTTTTCTGCAGTACTTAATGTTCTCAGATTGCTTCTGTGTTTCAAAGGATATAATTTTTTGGGAAGCTATACTGGTTGGAAACAAACAATTACAAGTTTTCTTTGATCTTGTTTTCTGAATAGCCTGCTTTTTGGAGCCCTTAACTGTGTTTGTCCTAATAATGCCCTATTATTTCACAGAAGAGCATAGTAATTACTGCATTTACAAAACTAATTATTGGGATTTTTTAAATCAATTTGCTATGAGGAATGGCTAGCTCTCTGATTAGAACAAAGTTGTCAGACAAAATGTGTCTTGTAATAGTTTGTTTCCTGTAAGCCCTGATACTTATAAATAAGCCATTTTATAAACCACAGGTAAAAAGTTAAGTTTTGTGTTTTATTTTACTATCGAAACAACTTTTATAATATCGCTTCTGTAGAAATGCTTAGGCTGTCTGATATCCTCTTATCTTTCTCTGGTTTTACATGACTGGTCACACATTGTGGCTGCTTTCTTTCTAGGGTTTGCTGCTGCTTTTCATAAAAAGAAGAGTGTGAGAGAAAGTGGTCTTACAAGTAAAATTTATTTTCTCTACTAACTTTTAATCTCTATTAGCATTGACATAGTGAGACTTAGTTTTGCAAAAGATGACCCTAAATTCTCCAGCAGTGTGGGTTTGCTGTATACCTGCAGAATTCCACTCATGCTGCCTATTTCCAAATGCATATACATACACTAGATATCATTCCAGCCAACTCCCTTGTACTTACTTTTGAAATTGTTACAACAAAAATAGTCTCCCTAACTTTGGCTCTTCAGAAGTTCATGATCATTATATTTGGTATCTTGAAGACTCTAGCAACTGTATCAAAGCACTATCAAAATGGCCTGAATTCTGTGGAAGTGTTGATTTGCTGTATTTTGTTGTAATTTCCTTCACTTTTGTTCTTTGCTTACCTGAATAGATTTTCAGCCATGACCATGGCTACGTAAGATCCAGACAGAAACAGTCAGTTCTAAAATTAATTTGATCTGAGCTTTTATCTGAAAAGCTTTCCTGTCCTTCTCGAATGTCAGTAGCAGTTACCTGTGGAAGAAGTGGATGCAAGCAGCCATGATCCTTCTAGCTTACTTTATGAGCTTCCAGAACCTGGGTCGTTCTAAGACAGATGCAGTATAATATCCTTGGATGGATTTTTCTAGCAAGAATATTTAAGTCTATTTTTTAACATATCAATTTTTTTAAACTCAAACACATTTTAGTTACAGTGAATTTCATGATTTAATAGCGCCTTCTGAATATCCAAATATGTGACATCAAGCAGTTCTCCCTTAATTTCATGCTAATTTGATTGTTCATAAAACTTAGTCACCTTCTGAGGCATGACTTCCCTCACAAAACCAATGCTGATTATTTCCTCTTAGTCACCTGATGTAGAAGTCATATTTACTGATCTGTTGTTTCTCAGGTCCTCCTTAGAGCCTTTTTTTGAAAAAGTGGTCATATTCTATTCCCCTGTTGTGGAATCTTAAGTGATAAGATACTGTGAAACTCTTAACGGTTTTGTGTTACTTACTCGAGTTCCATTAGAATAGGTATGTGGACACAATTTTCAGAGTTTGGTCCTGATGATTTGTTATTGGTCATTTTACTGACATTGCAAGCTGCAAGAATTCTTCTGTCATCGTCTTTGTGAAGATTTCAATGTACGGATGAAATTAAGTTTCTTCCTAGTAACTGCTAATGCATGTACTTCATTTAGCTTTCCTGCTGTGGTCCTGTATTTAAATTGTGCTGTTACAACTCAAACATCATTTGGCCCTACAGAATCTCTGTGAAGTCTTTTAGTTCTGTTGTACTTTTTAAAAGTTTTGCTATAGCTTTTATACATGTAAGAATTTGCTTCTCAAAAATTCTGTAGCCTACCAATTTAGTATCTTCCAATTAAGCTTCATCACCACCTCTCTGCTTGGTTTGTATGTGTCACAAGGAGCAAAACTGGGGTCATTATAATCTTTTATAAAGCAATTTAAGTTGTACTCCAAAGACTTCTGCTACTCCCTGTGTTGGGTGTGGACTTGAAGTCACCAGCTCCTTCCCAGTGTTTTCTAAAAGACTGTCTAGTTTTGTTATAAAATCTTCTGTCTTAGCACTCTGCAGTCATGTCACCATAGGGCCTTCACTTGCGTAAAACAGCTTGTTATGTTATACGGGTGATATTTTAATGCCTGTTATAACCTGCTGCCTTCTATCCTTTAGAATCCCTGTCATCAAAAAGTTAATCTCCATGTAAGAATTATGTTGGTATCATCTGGTATCAGATTTATGTCTCAAAATTTTCTTTCTTCTCATTGCCCCTTGACCTATGAGCCCAGAGACGGAGTTGCTCAAGGTCTTTAAAAGTCTGTTCAGTGTACTTCTCTGTCTCAAATCTTCTGATTTTAGCAAAATCAACTTCAAAAACCAGTACTTCACTTCTGAACCCCTCAAGGTAGATAATCATGTATATAATGTTTGGGGCATCAGGGGGAAGCCCTTGCCCTCCACTTAGCTTCTGCTGCCACTATTTGTTCTAATTGTAAGTTTGTAATTTTCAAATAGGGGTAGTAGGCTGATTTTATTGCTTTCTTGATTCATTGTTGCTTTTTGATTTTGTGAATAACTTCAGGAGTAGAGATGTAGGTCCTTTATCCTCCTCCCTTCCTGTGGAGCTGAACTCTAATGCCATCCAGACTCGCCTTTACCTTTCTAGGTTCTTCTGTCCTGAGACTCACTTTGCTGAAACAAGAATCTGTCAGGCTGGCCCTGGATTTATTGCCTGTGGCTGGGCCTTAGCCAGACTCTGCAGCAAGAGAGTTCCCAGAGCGGGTGGCTCCTGCAGGCTGTTGCGCAGGACCATGGAGAGCTCTTTCAAACACCCGCCTGGGGAGTAATGGGCCTCTCTTCATTTTTTCTTGATATGGCTGCTAACATTAGGCTGAACTATTCAGAAATGAAGGGCGTTGAAGGGAAGGGCTAAAAAACCCCTACACTGAAAGTAGGAACAGGAAGATAATATCTAGTGTAAAAGAGAGGAGATGTAAGAAGCGTAACTTGCAAGTTCAAGGAGTAGTGACATACTACTGGAGAACCGCTAAACATAGGGGCAGCTTGCCATGGTATAGTCACATCCTTATTACAAAATGTTAACCACAAAGGAAAATACTGCTTTTCTCCCAAATAATGAGTCTATATGCAATGATTCTATGAATTTAATGGCTTTCTTTGTGGATAGTATTGTAAGCTTGTCTGGGAAGCAGTAAGAAAAACACATGTTGTAGGTTTTTCCTAAAGGTTGACCTTTTTAAAAAGGGTATTTCAAAACCTGCATTATGTTCCTTATTACCAGCCTGAAATACTTGAATGGGATTTCACTAGAATTACATGTGAGGAAAATAGGCAAATGTGGCTTCTAAGTCCTTTTTTGCAATACAGTATTCATATTGTTTTAATAATTACAGACTTTATATGACAAATTAATTGCTCTTATTTTTAGAATGTTTAGTTTAGAAAATAAAATATTCTTTGTTAAAAAAAATTCAAGCAACTTTCTTTTGTTTCTGTTGATAAGGTTATACACACCCCACACCCCCCCCCCCATCTTGCATATTAAAGAAAATAACTCACTAGTTAAAGCTGATAGTTTATAACACTCCCTGTGGTTTGACAGCAAATTTATGAATTAGTGCTATTTACGTTAAAAATAAAAATGGGAATTGTGATTAACAGTGTAATCTTAATACTTGACATAAAAGGAGTTAAACAAAAAGCTAATACCTTCAAAGGTGTTTTAAACTCAGTAAATTTTAAACTCATCTGTCATTTTCCCTTAAAAATATGTCACACCAATTTTGAGAGGAAAAGCCGTTGGCAGCTTTATGTGAGGTTTTGATTTGCAACTTTCACAGTCCTGTTTTATTCATAGCCTTACTATTGTACAAAGTACTTTGAGTTTTTCAGTTCCTTCACTTTTAAATAAAAGAATAGATCTTAGATCAGCAGTGTGCTTGAGCCATGGTGATGGTGAAGATCAGATGCAGGAAGCAATCAAATTTTGGTGACATGGAGCCCTGTGAAAGCTATAAACCAGTGTAAATTAGACAGCATGAACTTAGATGCTAATGCACATAAATTGCTTCCCATACTTGAAATAGCTCATTAGTTATAGATCAGATCTCTTTATTGTGCTTTGTAGCGTGTAAAGTTCAGTGTCCTAAAGTAAAATTTTTTAACTATGAAAATAGAATAGTATTTAAAAGAAAATTGGAATGCCAAGGAGAATTTTTACAGGTTAAGATAAATATATTGTGGCACAGTGGAATTAAACTTAAGGCAAATACTTCTTTGTCATATGGCAATATTAGTATTTACAATCTTCAATAAAATTTTTCTTGTTCTAATAAAAGTACTGCAGAAAACAGTTCAATTTAAATTAAAAAATGGTGATACAAAGCAAGTCTGATTATTTAGACAATGATCACTTCAGACATTCTTTCCCTGATGTGTCCCACTCAAAATTGTATTCTGGCATTTCTGTTACTGGGTTGTCAAATCCCCCAGTCTCCAAGCCTCCCACGTGTAGCAAGGAAGGCTTTTAGCTCAGTTCTGTGATGCTTTTTTCGAGCTTCTGAATACTGTATAGCCTTGACTGTGCTTTGAGTTTGCAAAACCTCCTGGTTGCAACTAGCACTCCAGTTTTCTTATGGCTGCCAAGTGTCATGCATTTTTGCATAACTATTACAAACTCGGCAGCTCTCTCATCTGCCTGTTTTTCATCTTGATTTATAAACATCCAGCTGAGTTGTGAACAGGCTGATGTTAAGTTTCTTGATTATTAGATTTTGCATGTTGCTTTGATGCCAGCCAAAAGAAGAAAGATCTTACCTCTGATCTTGCCTCTAATGTTTGCAGCCATTAAGGAATAACACAGGGAAACTGGTGGAAGAGCAGATTTAGTGGAGAGCTGCAGCACAAACAAGAATGGAAAGATCAAATATTAGTTAAAGGCTCTTCAGCTTTTTTGTCCCACTCTGTAGATTGCCCAAGGTATCTAGATTATGCTACTTATAAGAAGCTGCACTTCCCCCAAGCAGAAGAGCCAACTGTACTTTGGTCCCAGAAAAGCACTGAAACAGAAAGCAAAACATTTGTATGTCTAATTCTGATAAATTTGGATTCTAATGCAAACCTATGCAACAAAGTAACATCTTGGGGGTGGGGCGGGGGGAAGGTCTCATTACTTTGTGAATGTTTTGGCTGTGGAACCATACGCAGTATGAAAGGTGTTACCTTACTGTTGTGTATTCTAAGTGATGTTAGAAAATCAGCTGTTTTCTTCTTTAAGCTTCTAATGAGAAGTTCAGCTTGATTTAAAGAGAAATGTCCAATAAAATTTGGAGAGCATTAGCTTATTTTTAAAATCAGTCTTTTTGTGGCTTTTGGAGAAAAAAAAAAGTCAAAAGTTTGGCTGTTGTGGCTAAAAGGTTGTCTGAAAGATGAGCAAGATCATGTCTTGGTTTCAGCTGGGACGGAGCTAATTTTCTTTCCAGTAGCTACTGTGTTTTGGATTTAGTAGGTGAAGAATGTTGATAATACACCGATGTTATTAGTTGCTGCTACATGATCAAGGACATCTTCTAGCTTCCCAAGTTTTGCTAATGTGCAGGTGCAAAAAAACTTGGGAGGGGTATAGCCAGTATAGTTGATCCAAACTGGCCAAAGAGAGTATTCCATACCATAGACATCATGCCCAGTATAAGTGGGGGGGTCAGCTGGTGGGCTAGTCCCTTTTTTTCTTTTTTCCCTTTTTTTCGTTCGTTCAGGCCTTTTTGTTTGTTCGTTTGGCTGTTTGTCGCCTTGCTCTCTCTCTCTGGAATTTGCTGTTCTGAGATCGCTGCTGGGGAATATTCCTGTTCCATGACTGCTGCTTGGGACAGGCTCATCAGGTGGTGAAAATTGTGCATTGCTCGTTTTATATATTTGCTTATCATTATATTTTAGTATTATTATTAATAATATATATTATAATTATTATTATCTTTTTCTTTGCTGTCTTGGTGAACTGTTTTTATCTCAACCCATAAGTTTTTCAGATTCTCCTCTCCCCACCTCACTGTGTGTGTGTGTGTGTGTGGGAGGGGGGTGAGGGCGGGAGTGAGCGAGCGGCTGTGTGGTATTCGTTACCGTCTGGGGTTAAACCACGACAGATCAGTAAGCATGTTTGGATACATTTTAACTAGGTCATGCTACAGTGCCTTGGGGTCCATTCTTCTAGGGAAGTGATGGCAAATCTGTAGCTTACATGCAGTTTAAATGCAACTCACATTTTAGAATCACATCATGTGACCAGTAGAGGGATCATGCTGACACAGGGGCTGTTGGTTAATAGAAACCCCCAGCTACTGGAAGAAATAAGCTAGCGGCAGTGAATTTCAGCAGGATGTTCCGCCAACTCTTGTTCAGGGAAGCTTCTGAGCACTTTATCTTTTCAGGATACGTGCCATACTATGTGACTATTGACCATGTTAAGATTTTGGTATCCAGCTTGATGGGCTAAGATTTGCCTTCTTTACTCTAGACTTTTACTGATCTCCAGAAGTATTTCACAGAACTAGGGGTATTAAGTTCTGTGCTCTATTAAGAACATAGTAAGTTATAAGTTCTGTTAAGAAAGGGATGGGCCATTTCTGTTCATCAACTCTCATCTGACTAACGCAGGGCAGAAAACCCAGTTCTTTTCAACCTCTTGACTGAACGATTATAGATTTTTTTGTAAGCATTTTTGGTGCTTCAATTTAAAGGGAATGAGCAACTGAGAATCCTTTAGCTCATTAAATCATCTGTTTCAATAGCTGATTCCTTTATCTGTTACACACTTACAGGTTTAAGAACTCCTTTCCCCTTCCTCATGAGCTAAATTTATCCCAGTTAAACTCCTGATCCCTGGATTTTGTTACGCCTTTGTTTGCAAGTGTAAGAAGGAATTCAATGTCAGAAATCCTTTCTTTTTTAACATAAGTTATGTCCTGCTAACTTCCATAGTCTATTCTTTTACTATATTGCTTTCACAGATTCTCACTCTTCCTGTTTTCTTTTGTAATGAGGTTTCTGCAAGGGCTACCAGTATATTATTAACTTATTACTCTAGAGGAAGATCATGCTTGATGTTAGAGTTGATGTTCGAATTTTTATTATTCATTCTTGACAGTGGCTATATTAGATTAGGGTTGTGTGGACTCAATACTGTAAGTAAACAAGAATAAATAAACCTTCTCTCTTATATAATTCTCCTGTTCATTTGCTAAGATAATTTTTATCTTACAAAGACATTTGGTTAGTTTAGATAAGACAAAAGGTAACTTCTTACTTTGTTGTGCTTCTGGTTAATGTATTATCTTAATTGTTAAAAGGGACTGTAAAACTGAAGACTGCTTTATCCATTGCTTATTAAAATGAGTCCATATATATAATTTCCGTGGAGGAGTGTATTGTTTCTGCAGTTGACTCTTTTATCTTTCTAAAAGAAAAATCAGCCGTTACTTTTTATCTAAGTGTTTGACAGAGAATCTTGCATATATTTGACACGTAAGCTGCTCTTTTCCTTTCAAGGTACGATTTCCTCTTTTGTTTAAAATTGCATCAATTGTCAAAAAATTTAGAAATTCCTGTAGCTTTTTTCAAGCTTTCAAATGTACTATGTTACAAAAATTGTAAGCATTTGTATTTGTTACTGTATCTAAAACAACAGAGTGCTTAATATCTTCAAACAATATTTGTTTTTATTGTTAATGTAAGTCTTTTATCTAGTTTAAAAAAGTCTTCTGATTAGTTCTTAACTCCTGTTAATCTGTTTCAAGGTCAGTGTTCTGTGCATACCTTCAGCTTAAAAAACCCAAGAGCTGTGGGTGTGGATCTCCGAACCACGGCCATTGTGACAAATGCACCACTAGGTGTTCATATGGCATAATTTTGACAACGTTTGGTCTGTGATATTAAAATTACTTAAAGTGCTGTTGTTTTTTTTTTTCCTGATCTCTGACCAGAAGCTATGTAGTTGAAGTAGGATTAGTAGTAATACTTTGTTCTCCATTGCTTTTTTTTTTTTTTTTTTAAAAAAAAAAATAGAAATAAATTTAATAACTACAAGGGCATGGGACCCTGAGTTGGCTGTAATTTTGATGTGGTTCTGCCTAGGCTTTTTCCTTATAATTAACTTTTCAAAGGAGACCAAATGTTTTTTAATTAAAAAAGTGCCAAGTTTTATTAGAATAACAGTTACGATAATTAACATTGTAAGTACTGCAAACTAAATGTATAGGGAAGACAGAAGAAAAGTCAGGGGTTTTTTTTAACAACTTTTTTCCTGCCCAGACTCTCATTGTGAGTATACTGTTGCTTCCACTTGGTTACAGTATAATTCAGTGACTTTAAGCTGTGAACTGCACAGTGCCCTCTGATCTGCTGGAAGTTTTTTCTGTCGTGCGTAAGGTCAGGTAGCCTGCTCCCTGCTCCTTACTGCAGTTTCTTTGCTTGGGCTGCAAGCTCCTGTACTGGAATTTTCTCGACTGCCATACTGTACAGTTTCTTGAGCCTTCCAGACCTGAGCATAGTAAGGATATCTCCAAGGAATCTTGATTGTCTCCCTTTCTCTGGGAGGCCCTACCTGACCCAGTTATCTTAAGGAAGCGTTAAAATGATTGTGAACAACCCAGCAGAATGCTTCCTCCCCCCTAATACTGTCTATCAAAAAGAATGGAGGGCACTTCTAAAAGGTATGAAGCTATATGCATGTAAAGGTATTACTAGAATTCACAAAAGGCAGGGCTTGGAACAATATGTATGTTGTCTCTAATGAATATTAAAATGACCAAAGAAGAATTTTGTTATGAGAGATGATTGTTTTTAGGTTAAGAAGTTATGAAGAGAGCTTATGTTTTTTGCAAGATAGCAGGAATTTTCTTGAAATTTTGGGAGTTGTGTTATTCTGCTATGGAATTCTTTTAGAGGGCTAGTAAATTTCTTTTTATTTTGGTTTCTCCATATATCCAGATTTGTGACTTCTCCAGTTACATTAAGTGATTATTCTAGTGACGTAATATTTTGATTAAAAGAAAATTCATTTTCTTTGCAAGGTTTCCTTAACATATTTATACTTTTTATAAACCGTAATGTACATGAAAGAATACATATGAGTACTCTTGTATTCATTTTATAAAAAATAGGGTTAAAAGTAAATATTCCATCCTTGGTGGTTTTTTTTTTTTTTCAATTTCAAAGTTTTGACTGGTATTTTGAACAGGAAGTAATGCTTAGAAGTGGGGAAACAATTACTTGACAGAACTGCTAAATGGCTGAATTACTTTAATTGATTCATATCTTGCATTCAAAATTTATAACACCTTTCAGCTGCAAATTTGATAGTATTTGTAAATATTAATGAATTCAACTTCAAACGTCATTTTAGGACTGGCAAATACTAACAAGGGAAACTGGGGCCTGATGAGCCTGGCTTGCACAAGTTACTAAATCAATACAGACCGTAAAATATTCTTTGATTTAATTCTTTGATTGCTAGATCACATCTAGGTATAATGAAAGATGGTAGTTAAAAATATTCTGATTAAGTAATTGATCTTTGTGGAAAATCCATTAGTTAAATAAAAAGTAGAAAATATGATATTTTAAGATGAAGAATTAGATTCTTTCTCAATGTTATGATACAAGGGAAATCAAAAGGAAGATCTTCTAGAATGTGAAACACTTTTGTTTGAATGTGGAACTAAAGGGACCTTTTTTCTTTTAAACAGTTATTAATTTCACTGGCTACTGGACTAGTGGAATTACTTGTTAACCTCCAAGCCCATGATGCAGTTGTGTTTATTTCCTGCCGTCATGGAGATGGTAAGCTGTTCTTCAGATGTGTTATGATATTTAAAAATTTACTGCTATCTATGTGAAAGATAATATACATTATACATTTACATGTTATACATTTTAGAATTATTTTTTTTTTCACACCAAAAGCTGTAAAAATGCTGACTAAATTAAATTCCTGAGGAGTTCTGTTATTTCCCGGAATCACACAATAGATGACTTTGGAAAGTATCTCTGGAGATCTTCTAGTCCAACCCCACTGCTCAAAGTAGGGTCAACTGGAGCAGGTTGGTCAGGTCTGTGTCCAGTCTCCAAGGGTGGAGACTTCACTAGCCTGCCCAGCCTGTTCCAGTGTTTGACCACCCTCACAGTAAAAAGTATATTCTTAGGCTTAAATGGAATTTTGTGTTTCAGTTTGTGCCCATAGAATAGAATAGAATATTTCAGTTGGAAAAGACGTACAATGATCATCTGATCCAACTGCCTGACCAATTCAGGGCTGACCAAAAGTTGAAGCGTGTTATTAAGGGCATTTTCCAAATGCCTCTTGGACACTGACAGGCTTGGGGCATCGACCACTTCTCTAGGAAGCCTGTTCCAGTGTTTGACCATCCTCTTGGTAAAGAAATGCTTCCCAATGTCCAGTCTAAACCTCCCCTGGTGCAGCTTTGAGCCATTCCCATGTGTCCTATCACTGGATACCAGGCAGAAGAGATCAGCACCTTCCTCTCCACTTCCCCTCCTCATGAAACTGTAGAGAGCAATGAGGTCGCCCCTCAGCCTCCTTTTCTCCAAAGTAGACAAACCCAGAGTCTTTAGCCCCTCCTCACAGGACATGCCTTCCAGTCCTTTCACCAGCTTTGTTCCCCTCCTCTGGATGCGTTCAAGGACTTTCACATCCTTCTTAAATTGTGAGGCCCATAACTACACACAGTACTCAAGGTGAGGCTGCACCAACGCTGAATAGAGTGGGATAATTGCCTCTTTTGACTGGCTAGTTATGCTGTCTTTATTGCACCCCAGATGCTGTTTGCCCTCTTGGCGGCCAGGGCACACACTGCTGACTCATATTAAGCCTGCTGTTGACCAGCACCCCCAGATCCCTTTCTGCAGGGCTGCTCTCCAGCCACTCCTCTCCCAGTTTATACTTGTGCCCGTTGTTACTCCATCCTAGGTGCAGAATTTGGCATTTGGACTTGTTAAATTTCATCCCAGTAATCATAGGCCAATGCTCCAATCAATCTAGATCCCTCTGCAAGGCCTCTTGTCCCTCAAGAGAGTCAACAGCACCACCCAGTTTGGTGTCATCAGCAAACTTGCTAATGGTGCATTCAACTCCTGCATCCAGATTGTTGATAAATACATTGAACAGAACTGGCCCTAGACTTGAACCCTGAGGAACATCACTGGTGACCGGTCACCAGCCAGTTGTAGCCCCATTCACTACAACTCTTTGAGCTCTGCCCTTCAGCCAGTTCTTCACCCAGCACACTGTAAACCTACTTGTCCCATAGTTGGACAACTTGTCCAGAAGGATGCTGTGAGGGACAGTATCAGAAGCCTTACTAAAATCCAGAAAAACTACATCCGCTGCCTTCCCTTCACCCATTAGGCAGGTGACCTTATCATAGAAGGATATCAAAATCAGTTAAACAGGACTTTCCCTTTGTGAACCCATGTTGACTGTGCCTGATGATTGCATTGTTCTTTAAATGCCTTTCAGTACTACCCAGTATAATCTTCTCCATAATTTTTCCAGGAACTGAGGTTAGTCTAACAGGTCTGTAGTTCTCTGGGTCTTCCCTCACACACTTTATGTAAACTGGAATAACATTGGCTAGCTTGCAGTCAGCAGCGACTTCCCCAGACACCCCAGACCTTTTTTTTTTTCCCGTTCGTTCGGGCCTTTTTGTTCGTTCGTTCGTCTGTTTGTTCCCTCGCCTGCTCTCTCTGGAACTTGCTGTTCTGGGATAGCTGGGGGGGGAATATCCCTGCTCCCTGACTGCTGCTCGGGATGGGCTGTATCGGTCGTCGGGTGGTGAGAAATTGTGCATCATTTGTTTTATATATTCTATTATCCTTATTTATTATTATTATTATTATTATTATTATTATTATTATTATTATTATTATTATTATTAAGATATTTTTATATTTTTCCCTTTGCTGTCCTGGTGAACTGCTTTTATCTCAACCCACGAGTTTTTCTTTCTCTCTGATTCTCCTCCCCACCCCACCGGGGAGGGGGGGAGTGAGTGAGCGGCTGTGTGGTATTTTGGTTACCATCTGGGGTTAAACCACGATGGTAGTTTAGTGAAGAACCTTAAATATCACAAAATGATCTTGCTTGTGGCATGGGGAGCTAGAATCTCATAGGGAGCCTACAGAGGTGTTCAAAGACCTGAGGTTATAAAGATATAATATGAAACCAGGAGTATATATTTATTGGTTTCTGTTGAGTGTAAATGAGAGAAGTGTGGACAGGTGTCAGTACCAAAGAGAAAAATACATTAATCTGGATGCAGTTGGATGAAGACCTAGATAATGTTTGCTGTTTTGAACAGCAAGAAGATAATATAAAGGAATATAATAAAGTATAAAGTAATACCAGAAATTCTATTGAGGTGAAAGAATTAAGACCTTGTTCAGTAATGGTACCAAGATTATTATTCTGGATAACAACTCAGGTGTTTGTGGTAGGTAGAGATCACAGATGGTGGAGGAGGCTTATAGGAAAGAAAAGAAGTGCCTACATTCCTTAGTTACTTTCCTACAGTATTCTGATTGGACTTAGACTTGTAAGGAAGATGGGAAATTACACTTACTGTTCTCTCAGCTTCAGTTTGTCTGCTATACACCTTCTTAAGAACTTCAAATAAGCAGTAGCAACCTCAGTTTGGTGACTTCTGTTGTGTCTTCGCTGATCACTGATCATCAATCGTTTTTATTGCTGCTACCTGGCTTGCAAATACAGCAACTCTGGAGCTGTCAATCAGCTCTCGGTTTATAATCTACATATGTTCATCTTTTGTTGTTGACTTTATTTTGGTTGCATCAGTAACCACTACCTATGACTGTAGGATAAAATCAGTTATACAGAGCAACTACCTCTGAAGCTGCAAACAAACTCTAAGTATTGACTTCTTGAAAGAAGAAGAAACTTGGCACAACAAGTTTGCTTACTCGACATTCTGAATATTTGTCTATATCTTCCTCTGCTTTCCTTTCTGAAGGTGTTTTCATTTCAAAATTCTTCAAAGTTGTTTTCAGCTATAAAATTTTATGCAGTTAAATTGAAAAAAGTCTCTGTGTTGGTCAGCTGAGCATTTTAGAATACACACTAGAACCTCAGAAATAATACCAGGATCCTTTAAGGTTCATTTTTCCTCTGCTTTGAATTTCTTGTCTGTATTATAATATATATTCTGCTAATGCTTCTAAATGAATCTTAAGACGACTCTTCTCAAGTTGATAATCTTGCTTTTAGACTGTAGCTTTAATTCTTTGACTCCTGATAATTTACCTTCTTCGTAAGCTCCGTAAGTCTGAAAAGTCATCACGCTTCTACACTCAGTGGCAGAATCTCTCTAACCAAATTTCAGGAAGGATGAATCACATTGCATCTTTCTCCTAATTTTGTTCTTGTTGGTTACGATTTTGTTATCTAACCAAATGAAATGAATGGGCCTGTAGCTTTTGCATAGTTAAGGAGGTCCATCAGTACTATCTCTTCCTGCCAGGGAGTTTTCTGTGGTGAAGATCCAAAATTATAGTATTTGAAGGCTTCGGTATTGAATAAATCTGCACTTGCAGTGAAATTGAAAAGGGTGGTGAATTCCATTAGGAAAATGTTTAATTAGAGAATAATCCGCTGATTGTATCAGGTGACCAGGTCATATTTATTTATGTGAAATTATAAGGGAGTATATGAAGAGAAAATCACCCAAATTGCTCAGAGCAATCCATACAGATATAAAATTAGGCTTTTACAGAAACAGTAGTAAAGATGAAGGTGCGGATGTAGGAGTAAATAGTAAGCAAGTCTCATGATTATGTTTACTTATGTCCTGTGATACATGTGAATAGAAGTTAAGAAGAAAAAAGAATTTGCACAATAATTAAGTATACATATGGAATGCTACAAAATTTATGTCTTCGTTCCAGAAAAAGCAGGGAATGGATAGTTTTATGGACAAAAAAAAAAAAAATTATATAAGTGAAACAGTGAACTTGAATAGAAAACTAAAGGAACTTCATTTTGGATACTTTTAGAATGCAAATTTTAATACATGTTGTGTGAATGGGTTTCTATTCTCTGGCTGAAGAAAATAATATATATAATTTGTATATTAATAAAGATAATTAAAAAGTTATGGATGAATGAAATGCTTTCTAAATTGTTTCCAGTCAATATTCTAAAAGGTTTGGAACTAAATTGGATAAAGTCTCTTGGGATTAGTATAGATGAATGCTAGAATTAGAAATAATTACCAGCCATGGCTTGATCACAGTAGTATCCAAAGCATGGGGATGCATTTTGAAATAAATGACAATTAACAAAGTAGAGCTAGATGAAAATGGAAAATGAGATAAATGCGACGCAGGTTTGCCAAAGATTGTTTCATCTGGATTATTCTAGGTTTACTTATTAACTATTTCAATGCGGGAAAGTAAATTTCCTAATGAGACATAGTTTGGGAGAAACTGTGTATCTGGACTTCCTTTCAGCATTTTCTTGGCACATTAAAAATTATATATTGAGTTAGAGAAAATGTAGGTGAAAAGTACAATCATTCATTGGAAAAGGAAGTAGCTGAAGGGATGAAGTGACAGTGACTTGTGCTGCAAGGAAGAGTGCTAGACTGGAGGAGAGACACTATTAGTGCAGTGGATTACACCTGTTTCTCATCTTGGGTATTTTCAGTAGTGACAATGTCACAAAACCATAATAGATTATAGTGAAATTTAGGTCACAAAGTAGAGGAGTGTTATGATGGGGGTCAGAAAAATGTGCGAGAAGAATTTTTTACTTGGGATACTGGAGTGGTAGAATGGGGTAAAGTGTAATAACACAAAGTTAAAAGGATTCTCTATATAAGATAGGAGCTTATCAATTTGAAGAGATATAGGTGCAAAAAGATTTGAAGGTGTTATGTCCTTGCAAAATGGTTGCTGACTGCCAGATTAATGTCGCCCTGAAAAAGACAAATCCAGTCCTAGGATATATCGCAGAAAGCAGGTCCAAGAGAGAAAAGCAAGTATTTGTTTCATACAAGACGCTGGCAACATCTTATGTGTTATGTATGCAATTCTGATTCCTGATGTTCTGAAAAGACTTAATTGGAATGGGAGCTGGTGCAGGAAGTGGAGAATTTGTAAGCCTCTTGCAATGAAGCGCTTGTAAACTAGCGTGTAAGACCCAGGTGAGCATAGAAGTCTGAGAAGGGATATGGCTGCTTTCTGTAGATACACCACTGTGTACAGAATAGGGCAGTAACCAAGCTCTCTAAACTGAGTTTATACCAGTGCAAGAAAACACAAGTATAAATTACCAAAATATAAGTTTAGTTTGGGAATTAAAGAAGGCTTTTAAGCATTTGAAGAGTGAGTTTTTAAACAGCATTCCAATAATGGGGAAAGGAAATAAATTTTTTTTTTTTGGTGGAACTTGGAGGTTTCTATGACATGGTTACCTGAAATACTAGGACATAGGATTTGACTGAAGACATCTTGCCCATATGACCTAGTTCAGATTACGAAGATGGTGTTTCATTCATCAAATAATATATAAGACTTTGAAACACTATGCATACACCATGAATAATATTTGCAATGTTTGCTTATTTGTGTCAAATACTACAGAGTCATTTAATTGTTACTTTTGTCTTTTAATCCTTAGTTTCATTTTAATATCCTAGAAGGATTATTTCTTTAGGCTCTAATCCTTTGTCAGAGGCTGTGCCATCACATCATTGTTACATAGGAACGGGAATGAGAAAGTTGTTTGTTTGTTTTTTTAAATTTTATTTTTATTACAGCAGAGTAATAGCAGAGTAGCATACTTTTCCAAGAATGTAATTTTTGATGGTGAAATCTTAAAAATACTAACTTAAATAAGTTAAGTTTGCTTTTAATAATGTGACAATGATGTGATACTTTTAATAATATGACAATGATGTGAAGGTTCAATCTAAGTTGCGTGTAGAGTGTAACATGCTTTTAGAGAGTTCCACATTTAGTGATAAGTCATTGTGATAGCGCTTAACAGTGGAATGAATTTCATATTTCATACTGTGAAAAAAGAATTGTAGATAATGTATATGCCATTAAATATAATGCTGTATATATTATCTATAGTGATGTATGAGTTTTGCTTTGTGAGTAATTTTTTTTCTTTTAAACTTATATACGGTACACTTTTTTTTTGGAGTGAATCTAGGTCAGTAGGTGATTGAGCCAAAATTAGACTTGCTTAGCTTGCTTTAAACTGAACCTAAAATAACTTGAAACTGTACATTGCCAAGAAAAAGTATAATGCTATTCTGGGGGCATAATGCTGAATAGCAAGTAAAAATACTCAAGGAGAAAATCTCCACTTCATCACCGAGTTTGTTATTGAAAGCATGTTGGGAATAGAAAGTTAATAAGGACCTTACTTAAGTCATGGAAGATGTCCTTTCGTTTGAAATGATGGTGTGGGGTTATTCAAGTTTCTAATTTGGAAGTAACTTTTAAAGCTTTAAAATAACCAGAAGGCATTGTCGGGGAAAGATGAGGAAAGATAGTATATATTTATTTTTGCATTGATTGATCATTTTTGCTATAGCAAAATAACTTTGACATGGAGGCACATTATTTCTCCTGATGATGTTGGAGCTACACTTCAGTCTCTTTTTTTTTTATTATCATTTTAATTGTTAGTGTTCTCTCTACTGTTTCCTGTAGTCATTTTGTAAACACTGCATTGCATTGCATTGAAGCAATGGTTTTTAACCAAACCTTCTCTGTTGATTTGACAACAAAATATTTTTATATGCTTACAATCAATTGTGGCTTACATGTGTAGTATGCACAATTTGATTTCCTGATTAAGGCATTGAAGCAGACCCTTATTTTTATGTAAATATTCTGTTTTCTCTTTAATGGAGTCTAGATAAATTTGTGACACTAACCACATTTTCTGTGCTATGCATTTAGCAGTAAATAAATGTTAATTTGACTTCCTTTCTCACAATATTACTTTCCATTCAACTGATGAATTAAAGGTTGTGTATTCCTAATGATTTATTATAGCAGGTACTTATCAGAACTTTTTTGCTTCATTAAATAATACTGCATGTTTTGTATTGACTTTTAATAATAGAGCTACAGGATTAAATTAAACCTGAAAAACAGCTTACTGTAGGTGATACTTTGCTTTCAGTTTGGCATTTGCTTTTAACATTACTTTGTTCTTATTCTACAAAACTTTTTCCTGACACTGGTTTGATTTCTTTAGTAGCTGAAACAGGAGTTTGAAATATCAAACCAATTTATGAAGAGTGACAGAAAACTCCTACATTTAAATACAAAAACCCTTGATGTTAATCACCACCAATATCTATTTGTTTCTCATTATTTTGAGAAGATTTCATAGCTGTAGTCTCTTCATCTGTAGCCTCCTATGGAACCAGGAGACCCTTTGCATTCATATGTGGAAGATTTTCCACACTGTTTCTTAAGTCCAAACTGCTTTATTTCACAATAGCTAAAAGCTATGTCTTTACAGGCCTACATTCAAGAATCCCTGAAGGTTACCAGTTTCACTGTGGCATCTCCAACCCCATGCTGATACCGGCATTAAAGCTGCTTCTGCCGCTATACTGTTCTATGCTGCTGCTTCTACTGAGCTTCGTCTTTCAGTCCATGCCTAGCACCTCCACCAGTGCTGTGACAGGGACTTCTGTGGGTGGTAGCTGGGTTCTTATGATTGGGAGATGTTTTCCCTGATTGAAAAGATCAGATTGAAACCCTTTTAACTGGGTGTAGTGATGAAATTTGAACAGAAACTTAGCTTGAAAAATTGTGGTAGAGATAATTCCAAGAGTTATTGGGGAGAATAGAGGAATACATTCTTTTTCACCCCAAACATCCAGGGTAAGCCCTTGGAAAGAGATAAAAGAGATATTACCTTATTTTAGAAGGTGATGTTATAAGAATGTAGTCAACCATTCTTGAGATCCCCTAGAAGGGAGACAAGAACTAATCTAAAATTGCAGGGAAGAAAATGCAAATTAGCTAATTGTCAATATATTATGTTTTGACATGCTTATGCACTGGAAAATGCAAGGGACTCTGTATGGGTAAATCCAATCAAATGTAAGACAAGAAATCATGGTAAATCTCAGGGGACAACTAGTAAATTAAAATACATGTCTTCCTCTGGTAAAAGAAATGTAACATAGTATTCTTAGATAAAGGATCTTAATTATATAATAACATAATTTAATAATAACACTAATCACTGTTATTTAGATATTTTCCTGTTTCCTGCGTAATAAAATATATTTATTAGTTCTGTTCTCCCACACCTTTTAAGTTTCATGGGCTCTTATTTTGATACTCAGGATCAGACCATGTTAATGACCATGCGTGTTATGATTCATCTCAGGTTTGAATTACTGGGTTTGTGGGCTGCTGCTGAGTTTTCTCTGACTTCAGGCTCATACTTTCAGTCTTGGCAGTCCTGAGCTTAGTTTACAGTATGGAAACTCATAAACAGCTGTATAAACGTAAAGAGGGATAAATCTTGACTTCCTGTCAGGCAGATATCTATGGTGTACGTCTGCATGTGGAGGTCTTTCAGAAACCTGATACAAACTGTAGAAGTTGAACAGTTTGAAAAATCTGATCAGTTTTCCTTTTTCTTTCCCTATTTGTTCTTTTATTTCTACTAGTCTTTTATTTATTATAATTTAATTTATTTAAAGGTCTTGTATAGACTTTGAAATACTGAAATACCTTGACATTTTGCATTCCCCGAACAGTATGAAATTGAAGAAAAAAATGTAAAGGGCACATTACAGTACAAAGCCAATAGTTAAGAGTGGTTAGAACTCATGTATAATTAGATATACCACTTTCTGAGATACAGGCTGACTGTTTAACATTAGTTCAGAATGTTCTTCCTATTTATTCAGATAGTTTGGCATCTTTATTTGGTATTTAACTGTACTGTGATCTAACTTATAAAAAGAACAATGACATCATCAGAGATTCATAGAAATTAGATAAAACATGCTATCTTTTGCGTATTATATGAAATGTTTAAAAGTAGTTTCAGAACTCTACGTTCTTTAAAATATTAACTCCGTTAATTGTTTTAGACAGAATTTTGTTTATTTTCAGGAGGTAAAACCAGGTTTACTATTAAAGAAAGTCAAATTTAAAGTGTTGGTAATTTAAAATCACTTGTGTAAAAGCAATGTGAAGGTGCTACAAGAACAATGTACTTGACAATAATTACTGTACACCATTAATTGCTTGAGATGTACAGTGATGTAAATAAAAATGGAATTAGTTATTTTTCCCCCTATATGCAGTTGACAATTTTATAAGCTCTGGAGAGCCAGAAGTACTTGGCCAATCAGAACCTCAGACAAGTACTTGAAGAAGCTACTATTCCATTTTCTTTCTCAAAAAGATTGGCTGATATTTCTCCTGTCTGAGTTTCTGTTTATCCTTTTAAACCAAACACTCAAGAAATTACATTTTATTAATAATGAGTTCTAAAATTTGTTGTTACAAAGTAAATGTAGGATAGTTAGCCCTTTTAAAATGTGGTCTTTTTGTGTTTGATAATGCAAAACCTTTAATAACATTTAAAATATTGTTTGTTTAACATGTTAAATATTGTTGTAAAAGTTGTCACACCATGTCAGAGCAAAGGTGTATCTAGCCTGATGTATCTCTGAGACTGGCTAGTAGTGGATGTCGAGGGAAAACTGCAAGAACCAGGATACTATAATGATACTACCCTGATATATTCTCCAGTTTCCAACAATATGTGGCTTGGGATTTGGAGAGTATTGGGTGGTATCTTTGTGGATAGCCTTTGGTGAATTTTAATCTTCCTTGAAATGGTCTATTGGCCTTTGAAATGTAAACTTATAACACCTACAGTGTTTGATCAAAATGAGTTTCATGCTGGAATTGCACATCTTGAGAAAACCTTCTTTTATTTTGAAATTATTCAAACTAGAAAGTTTTACTCGTTATCTCCTTGTACCAGAAGTAACAACAAACAATTATACCCTGTTTACTTTCTCATACCATTAATGATTTTTATAGATCTGCCATGTTAATTCCTGAATTGCCCTTTCTACTAATCTGTTTAGCTACTATTTATTACTGAAGGCCATTCTCTCTCTGCTAACTTTTGTAACACTTTTCTGTATCATTTCTATTTCTACCATATCTTTTTGAGTTGGTTGAATCAGAATGATATGAAGTAATCAAAGTCCTGGCACACTGTTTTTATGCAGTGTCATAATGATAATGATTTCTTTTGGGTTTTTTGGGGGGGGGTTTCTTGGATTTGTGGGGGGTTTTTTGTTTGTTTGGGTTTTTTTAAACCTGTGAGGACTTGGTTGCTTTTTGGCCAATGCTGTGCTGATATTTTATAGAATCACCTCTTACAACTAAAGTCCATTCCTGAGGGGTAATGATTCAAGGGTCATCTATACACAACTTGACACACTGATGTAAACTGGTTTGTCATCTTTCATTTTATTTCTTTATTAGACAGTGTCTTGATGTCCTTCAGTTCATTGCTGTCAGCTTTTGTAGTATATGTGCAGACTTTGTTACCTCACTTTCCACCTCATTTTCCAAATCACTTATGAATATATTAAACTGTATGAACTCTACCATGAGTCCCAGTGAGGTCCCTGATCATCCTTTCCATTTAGAAACTGATTGCCTAGTTTTACTGTAAGTTTCTTCTCTTGTAACAGGGTGGTGAATCATACAATGAACTTTCTTCTTCCACGCAGCTTAGTTTCTTTGAATCATTTTGAGGACCTTGTTGAATGCCATTTGGAAATCCACATTGACTAAAGCAACTGTGTAACAATTAGAACTGGTTCTCTCTTGCCTGGGTGTTTGTTTACATCTTCAAAAGAACTTTAATAAATGTATGAGGCACATTTTCTCTTTCCAAAAGCCATGTTAGTACACTTTGATTACACTCATTCTTATGTCTGCAGTTCTATTTCATCCTATTATTATTTCTGCCAGTTTGCCTGTCATGAATGTCGTTTTTTTTCTGGCCTGTAGTTGCTGGGATCCCTGCTGTAGCCCTTGCAAAGAATTCAGTTTGCTGTTTTCCTTTTCCATTCCTTTGCTACAGGGTGATTATAAGTAAGAGGTTACATACTACTGTTAATAATTAAACTATTGCATTCTTAAACTTCTTTAGAACTGTTGGAAGAATATCATCTGTTCCTGATGACTTGTTATATTAATTTGTGATTTGTTTGATAGCCTGTTCTACTAACACTGTTTGAAACAGATCAATGCTTCCTCTTATAAAGAAGGTGCCTAATTTGTGAGTCTACTTAAGCTCCTGTGTTGTGAGCAATAGATTTAAAAAAAGAAAGTCAGTATTTTCCTTGCAAAGTACTCTAAAACAATTCTTATATACTCCGATCATTTGTTGAGCTGGAAGTCGCTAGTAAGCTATCTTGGGATAATTTGTTTAGTATTAATTTTTGTATCTTTAACTTACCAGAATTTACAGTCTTATCTAATTAATCATTTGATCATGATTGTGACTTTTTAAAAGGATACTTTCTTTGCTAATTATAATAGTCACCTTTACCTGCTGTTTTAATTAAGACCACAATATCTTTCCAGGTGGCATGGAGTCCACTTCTCTTCTAAAATAGTTCCTCTTCTTGGAATTAATCACAGCTGTAGTGAATTTTTTTACTTTGTTGCTCCTAGAAGGAGATCATATCTGAGTGTATTATGCAGACTGTTACAAAGTGGTCCTCCAGCAGAAACTTTTTGATTTAAGATTTGCAAACTACTTATGATTAAGTCAAGACTTTTTCATGGTAGCTTTTCTGTTAAGCAGTAATTATATGATGTCTGTAGCATCTGTTTATTCTCATCACAGTTCCCAGCATAATATTTAACCAATAACTAGAGGAATATTTGAAGTCTCCTATTATTTTTTCTTTCTTCTGCCTATACAGAGTTTGTGATTTCACTTAGCATGTTGCAGCCATAGTCAGCCATTTTCTGGGTGATTGGTAGTATAGATGTAAGAATACACTTTCCCACTTAAGCCTTAAACTTCAGTCTGTCAGGGTTTTATATTAATCATTCCTGCAGGTAACTAGGCTTGCTTCACTTACAGAAACAATCCTCTGTCGGTTGGGCATAGCCTATTCTGTTTCATATAATGTGGGTTCTTTTTCCTTGTGCTGTGATCTGTAAAGACTGTTGAAGAAACCACTATCTTCCTGAAGGCAGTCCCACACTTTTGCCAAGCTAAAGCAAAAGCTACATAAAGCTTTCTTAGAGATCTGTAGAAGATGACATGTGGGATTCTGACATTACTTTCAAAGAAAACTGATCTGCTTATAATTCACCTTGTCACAGGTACATTAGATAGAAAAGCCTGAGAGGTACTATGTATGTTTTCCATTTCATTAGTAATATTCAATTTTCAAATAGTTTATCTTGTGTACCATCTTACTAGTCTTAAGTGGAATTTTTCTGCCTCTTTCAGAAATATAGGGTGTGGATAGCATCTCAGAGGAAATATGGTAGATGTACAGATTTGAGAATTGGAAATATAGATTATTTTTGAAATTGAGTATAAACAGCATATATATGCCTTTTACAAAAGATAGAAATGTTACATTGCAGAGAAAGAGGAAAAGAGGTGAGAAGTACTTTAGAAGATTTTGGACATGCTGATCAGTTAAATTCGGTTCTAGATAGAATGAGAAGATTCTTAGAGTCATTGAATGATGTTTTGCCAAGTAGAAAATGAGTTGAGGTGATTTTGCATTTTTTAAAATGGTGCGGTGTTTTTAGATGAGAGAAGTTATTACCTTTGGAGCATTTTATTCATTTTTATAGTTTTAATAATAACAGTTGTCAAAATGGGTTTGATAGTTTTAAAGCAGAAGAAAAATATTTCTAAAAAATTAGCTTTCTAAAGTCATGCCTGATTTTCAAATATGTGAGTATAACAGCGCCACACAGGTTCTACTTGAAATCCCTCTCTTTTCTCTCTCTTAAATGTTCAGTGTTTCTTCTTACCTGTTTTGGCACATATAGTGGAAGGATAAAGAGAGAAGTGTTGTCTTGCTATTTTAAGCAAGAAATAAAATTTTGGGTTTAATTTTAGATGGGCATTTCAGAGGCCATTAGAAGTTTAAGGGTAAGACGTACAATGGATTGTTTGTTTAGAAATTAGTGCTTACGCTCTTTGCAGTGCTTGCAAGTTGCTTAATTGGTATTATGGATGATCCTAGGCCAATCTACTTGCAAATAGTAGAATATATTGTTAGAATGGCTATAACTCTTCTGTTACTGGGTGGGAGTCATGATAAAAATGGAGAAGAGAGTTCATAAAAGTGAAAAAAATGAAAGATGAAATTGTAATTGAATAAAAGCTCTTTGTTAATAGTAAAGGAGACTATTAAGTTTACCATAGAACGATTTTTGAACCATTTTAATGTGTGAAATAACACATGAATTGGTAAATATTTCTCTTATAAAAAGTGGCGTTTCTCTCCTGGCCATTGCAAACACAGAATTAATTGCATATTGTTTATGTGGTTTGTTCTTGAGCTCAGCATATTTATTGTGGAAAGTTAAAAGCTTTTTTCTTTTTCTCCTTGACAGAAAGTAGTAACATTGTCTATCAGCATTCCTGAATGCTAATGACAATACATTTAGCTTAATTGCAATCCAATATATTGTTGTATATCAGAATTATAATTTCAGATTTTTTTTATTCTTTTCACAGAATATAAACCAAGAATGATGTGATATTAACGCTTTCTATGTACAGCCCCATGAGGATCTGCTCTAAGGAGCTGCAGTAAGATAAATACTGAGAATAATTTTTCTCCGGTACAATGTGGTGAAGCAGAGGAACTGAAATTGTCCACTTTTGTACAGGCTAAGGACTTACAATGTTTGTTATTTTGTGAGCAGAAGCAGTTCTGGAGTGACTTGAACTTCTGAAAATGCGGCCATGGACTGGTTCCTGGCGTTGGATTATGCTCATCCTCTTTGCTTGGGGAACTTTACTCTTTTATATTGGTGGACATCTGGTACGAGACAGTGAGCATCCAGATCACTCTAGTCGTGAATTATCCAAGATACTTGCTAAACTTGAACGTTTAAAGCAACAAAATGAAGACTTAAGGCGGATGGCAGAATCTCTCAGGTAGGATCTAAAAATAATTAAAACTTTTCAGAAAATGGTTATATGAAATATCAAAAATTAAATTGAAAGAGTTCTTTGGGTTCTTTTTTTTGTAAAATCGTGTTAACATTTAAAAGTATAGAGAAGTGTTTTAATTGGTGCTATAACTAACTGAAAATATATTGCAACAACCTTTTAAACAAATAACATACATTTAGTTTTGGTCTAATATAGTCATTATGTAATGGTGTCCAAGTGTTACTGTCACAATAACAGAGTTCTGTAGGTGATTAACTCCTCACTGCTAACTTCCAACATGTGCAATTATTATGATGTTCAAACCAATTAGAACAGCTAGTGACTTTTCTACACTTCTGCATGCAGTAACTGGAAGAGCTTATTTTAAAAGTGCTGAAAACATTTGTACAGCTTGTTGAAGATAAATGTTGACTTGCTGAAGATGAGCTGCAGTAGACTGCTGCATTATATGAAGTCTTTTAACTAAGGTTTTTTTTTTTTCCTTGCCTTGCTGCTAAACTTGTAGCAATACTTGTAAAATAGTAGGATCATCTCCCTTTTTATAATTATTTGTTACGTTATAGATTGGCACCATTACAATTTAAAGTGTGTTCTTTCACCTTTTCAGACAGGCAGCTTTTAACATAGACTACTTCTATGTCCTTTCCCAAGAACTTGCAAGGGAGAGCTTCTTAGGCAGGATGTGATACCAGAGTCAGATTGGACCTAAGGATGTGGACATCACCACACACAACATGAAAGTCCTGATGAATTGTGGGGACAAGTGTAGAGGCTTCAGATATTTTAGGAAGCTAGAGAAGAGCAAAGATCAAACCAAGATTTTGCAGAATGGGAGGGTGATGTTTATTTTTAAAATCTCTAAGTGAGCTGAATTCACTTACTGTCTCTTTCACAACCACATACTCACAAGCACCAGGACATGTGTGATCTGGCCAGGATCACCTGTGTAGAACATGGAGAGCAAGGGACACTGGCAGTTGAGACTTCATCATGTCGCTTGGGTGGTTATTGCTTGGCAATGAGAAACTGATTTTCAACTTGCCTTTTAATACCCTTTAGGAACAGGTGGAATTTTGGATCTTCTACCTTACTATTTTACTTCATAAATCATAGGAAAAATTACTGAATTTCACAAATATCTTTGTTTTCCTTACTAGACTGTTTTATGGTTCTAATCCTGTTCTTGTTACCTTATCTTTAGGTAAGTTTGTTTCTCCCCTTCATTTGAATGAAATCACACATACGGACTCTGTAGCAAGGAAATGAATATCCTCCTCTTAACCCTGTTCTGATGTTTCTTCTGGTGCATTCTCTCTTTCATGCATCGCCAGGGCTATTGGATCTGGTAGACTGGGTAGACTTCCCTGCCTTACTGCAATTTCTTTTCATTGCACTCTGTTCCTGGTTTCTGGAATGCACTCTAGATACCACTGCTTGCTGACAAGGCTTCTTAGCTTAGGCTCAGTGTTCTGAAAAACAAATGTCTTAATTTTGAACATGTCAGCCCTGAAGAAGTACCTTGGCATTCATATGGTGCTGCACAGAGGTGGAGAAATGCTGCTTACACAAGCACCTTCTACACTAAGCATAGATAATCTTCACCTTGAGTAATACGACCATGAATGGCCAAGTTGGTTGTAGTTTTCTAACCTCAGTTTATTCATATATGATAACAACTGCATTGGCAAAAGGTTTAATATGTTTTTGTTGACAAAATGGTGTAATGTAGAGTGTGCTGCTATGAAGAAACTTAAGCAAGATCCTATATTTGAATAAATACAGTATTTTAAAATTCCTTTAGTATTAGACAATAGTAGTCAACCTTAGGGTTTCTTGCCTCAGAAGGGGAAATACTTGGCCTTGAATGTAAAGATTACCACCCTCCATGCTTTCAGCCCTCCATGTTTGGCTGACTTGAATAAATGGTAATGCGATGTACTGCACAGTCATTGAAATATCACCAGTTCAAATTACACAGTAACTAGAATAGAGTAAATGTTCTTGATTTTACTGATGACAGGGTGCTCTTTTCCTCTCAAGAACAGGCTAAGCTATGTTTTAGGCAGTGATGATTTTTCTAAACACCTTTCTCTGTTTCCCTAACCTATCTATATTCAGACAAATATTACATTTTCAGTGGCAAAGTTTTAAATAATAGCTTATACTGTTGATAATTTTCCATGATTCATAGAAATAAAAACATTAGTTTAGTTCTAATCTAAATGTGTTAGAATAGAACATTCCAGCATTTCTCCTCTATGCTTCAGTTAATTGCTGGAAGTTTCTAGAATTAGATTAGATGATCCAAAACTTATCTTAAGGAAGGCCAACGGCATCCTGGGGTGCATTAAGAAGAGTGTGGCCAGCAGGTTAAGGGAGGTTCTCCTCCCCCTCTACTCGGCCCTAGTGAGGCCCCATCAGGAGTACTGTGTCCAGTTCTGGGCTCCCCAGTTCAAGAAAGACGAGGAACTACTGGAGAGAGTCCAGCGGAGGGCTGCAAAGATGATGAGGGGACTGGAGCATCTCTCCTACGAGGAAAGGGTGAGGGAGCTGGGGCTGTTTAGCCTGAGGAAGAGAAGACTGAGAGGGGACCTCATCAATGCTTATAAATATCTGAAGGGTGGGTGTCAAGACGATGGGGCCAGACTCTCTTCAGTGGTGCCCAACGACAGGACAAGGGGGTCCCTTCCAACCCCTAGCGTTCTGTGATTCCCTTTCAACCCCTAGCGTTCTGTGATTCTGTGAACTGGACTCTGTGCAGCTTCTTTTGTGTGAATACGTTGCTGAAAAATATTTCTGAGACCTTTCTTCAAAGTGGTTGTATGTAACCACAGGAGAATCTGAAACTCTTGCATGAGAAAGCCTAAAATGACTTCAAAGGCCAATTTGAACAGCAACACATCTCCAGGTTCAGTAGTCAGTGCTGGTCAGAAATGAGCCAGCTTGGGACTGGAAGATGTTCCGGCACCATTTTTTGCTGGAAGTGATCTGACATTGGTGAAGGACTAGATTTGAGGGAAGTGATGTATCACAATGTAGAGCCTTTTCATTATTTTTATTGAGCAAGACAGATGCTGTTTTTGTAGAAACTTCACAAATAGGTTTGAGAAATATCCTGGTCAAACTGCATCATTAAAGTATTAAATCATAAATGTGATATAGAATTTCAGTGTCTCATTTCTTTGTTTGCCACATAGAACACGTGGTATTAAAAATAATGGTTAGCTTTAAAATAGTCCCATTTACAGTTTCATAGCAATATGGCTATAGTAGCCAACAATCCATGGATTCAGTATCTGTGTCCTGGAAGAGATCACTGAACATATATATGAACATATATTAAAGAAACAAGAGCTCTTAACTTCAGAAATTGAAGTAGAATGAGACAGAAAAAATTACTTTTGCTCCACTTAACATCTTAAAGTGAAGACATGATTCGTTTTGGGCTTTACTTTTCAAAGGCAAAAAGGCTGGAATTATTATTTGAATATGATTTAATTGCTAGAATTTTTGGTTTTGTACTGAAAACTCTAATTACTGATACTGGCTGTGAAATATGAGTGGTTAAGACAACAGCCTTTACATCAGCGTAGCTTGTACCCTATGGCCAAGTTGGATTTTGTTACACTGAGGTAAAAACTTATTTTTGCTTCCCTTCCTCACTAAGATTTTATATCTAGAGAACTAGAGGGATTTTTTTTATTCCAACAGAAAAGCAGCATACTTTTTGCAGTGAAGATATCGAATATATTATGGCACACAACAAGGTTAAGCTAATGCATGAATTTAAGCATATTTCAATAATAACTCTAACTTAAGTTTACGTTGGGAGGAGTTTAAACAAGACAAGAGTGCCTACCTGGAAAATTGTATCAATAAACAGGCATCTGATTAACTACACTAGTTAAAGTATTTTGACATAATTAGATAAAACTTTTGGATGGTAAAAAGCTCCAAGTTAACAGAATTTATCTTAGTGGGCAAAGAAGCTCTGTGAATGGTAGAAAATTACTGTAATATCTAGCTGTGCCATTAATAATAACAAGTTAGGGCAGGGAGGAAGGGACAGAAAGCAGGTATGGTTACAAGAATTCAGTAGTTTAATAAAAGTATAAGTTGTTGTAATAATTTCCATTTTGAAGTTAGAGAAAACTGGTATTTAATCTTTAATTACATTGGGACCTTAGTTATATGGTAAAATACGTTTCAATACAATACATTTCGATTGCCGAGCATTTCCCATTATCATGGGTTCTTGTGACTTCTCTGACCTCCTCCTCACCTGATAAAAGCGTCAGCCCTCTGGGATGGTTGAAAACAGGAGCTGGGCTGTGCTTAATTTCATCCAGCCATCCATGAAGGCCAGCATACAATGACAAGAAGTGATCTTTCCACTCCGAGATTTGAATGCTCTTTTGCTGCCAATTTATGTAGCAGCTCCTCATCCCCCAAGACAACAACAACAACAAAAAAGAAAACCAAAAACATGCCTTATGAAACACACCTTCTGTGCATGCAAAAATCATCCATTCAAAAGTTGAGAAATGTCATATCAGTGACAAAGCTTTATAAAATCTTGCTCAGCCCTTTTTGCTGTATGATACATAAATCATATTTGATCTTGTAATTTTCCCCCTAGTTGCTCCTTTTAACACAGGATGCATGAGGAGTAGAATTAAGGTTTTAGGGCAGTAAGAGGTCTGTTTGTTTGTGTGTGTGGGTTGTTTGTTTTGTTTTGTTTGTTTTTTTTAAATTTGTTTTGTTTTTTGTTTGTTTTGTTTTTTTTCCCAACATCTGTATGTTTGATTTCACAAACTACATGTTATTCTGATTTTTTTTTTTTTAAGTATTTGTAATTTATTACCCATATTGGTTAAGAATAGTTCATATTTTTGTAAGGATTTTTGGTGAGGTTATTTTGAGATACTTTTTTTTTAATATATACCTTCATAATAGTGCAAGTTGGAACAGTCCCATCTTTTTGAAAATTGCCTGAAATAAAAATACTCCTTTAGGAACTGAGCACGCTTTTGTGCTGCGCTTCTGATGGCTTGAAATGACTTCAGGCACCACTTCCTTTTTACAGTGCATTTGGAAAGCCTTAGGTGAGAAGTTACTGTAGTTTTTCTTTTGCCAATATGATGCTTTATAAAAACCTTACTTGAGGGATATAAAGAGGCACAGATATATATTAGTGATGCAGAAGATAAATGGAATTAAAGATGTTTTGTATTGCTCGAGTTTTAGAAATTATGTGCATGAATATTGTGGTATAATGAGATTTGGAGCGTTACCATAGTCCTTACATGTTTATAAACAATATTGTGTGAGCAAATCTGGGTTGATTTTTAGAAGCAGCCTAGATCCCATTAGTGCAAAATAGTAATAAACCTGAGGTTTTTTATAGGTTGTTATTTTACTATTCTATATCCAATAGAATTGGAAGAGCCCTTTCAAGAACACTTATTACAAGTGTCGTAGGCCTCACAGCAAAAAGGGAAATCTTTACTACAATTTTTGTATTATTTAGGGGAAACTCAATAGGGAGTAACAATCAAATCAAAGTATTACGTAATGTTGTTTCATTGTTTGCCTGTAATGTAGTTTTACCTGAACATTTTATTTACTGGTAGGATTATGATATAACTGCTAAAGGCTGTCACTGTTGCATCTAGATGATATAAGGGTTTTAGGAGGAGGAGAGCTTAAAATTACTACTTTTGTAATGTCTGATTTTCTTAAATGGAAACAGGAAAACTTGTGTGTATGCCTTCGTCTATGTCCTAGACTTCCTTTTTTGCAATACATTAATGGTTCATAGTATTCATGTGCTCCTTTGTGTCTTGGTGGGTGATAGTCAAATTTTTATCTTTTATTGTAGATTAGTGACATCCTCTCCTGGAAGATAAGCCTGGAGTTATAGGAACCAGTAATTTCAGAGTGTGCTTCAGGGAAATAGAGCATCTTGTTAAATGTATTCGTATTGTGTTCACGTTACTAATACATCACATTCAGTATATATTTACTTCCTAGAGTCTATTAAATATTACATTTTGTAGAACCTGCAATTCTTTGCATAAATACGATAACCTGTTTCTTATCTGAATAGGATCATGTGTTATAAAGCAGAACAGGAGTGGAAAAGGGCAAAATGTAATCAAATAAAACCAAACACCAGTATTTCTAGAAATTATTCTCATAGTTCTGAGTGTAGCTTCAGAAAGAAGAGGTAGGATTTTAATTTTGAAAGAGCACTATAGTTGCTTTAATGTAGTTGGTGCTGAGGCTGGGATAGAATCCAAACTCAGGATCAATTAATCCTAAGCAAATCTATTAAAGTACTTCTATCAATTACTCTGGGCAGTTGTTGGGCCCAGTAAGCCTGTAGTAAGCATTGAAAGGGACTTGGATACAAGAATAGCTTGGGGTTGATAAAAATTTAAATATTATTTTGAAGTACTGTTTTCTGTTACATGTATTTAAAGTATCTCAAGTTTGAAGCTGAGGCTATTGCAGAGGCCAATGTGTGAGGGAGGAAAATCATTGAACTATATGGTGTGCATCTCTGCTCTTTTTATTGGTTTTTGTGCAATTCTGAATTATGGGAAGGGCCACATCTTCAGCGGATATAAATCAGCACTGATGAGGGCTGTGCTGATTTAAATTGATAAGGGATGCTGCTCGCTCTTTATTTACAGGTAACATTGAGTGTTTTCTGTCAGTTTTATTTACTGAGGTAATTTTATCTTAGAAGGGTGAAGTGACAACTTGTTTTTGTTTGCATGTGTTAGTGGTCATTAATAATGAAACATCATTTTCTTCTTGGGGAAAAAAAAAAAGTGAAAGAAGAAAAGCCAATCATAAAGTGGCTTTAGTTAATTATAAACCTTCCAGCTCCATACAAAGAACTCAGAAAGATATAAATGAAAGAATGAGAAAATATTTGAGTGCGAACTTATGAAATCTTTCCTTTTTCCTTTTGCTGATAAATTAGTGTAACCTTTTAAATACTTTGGAAATAGGAAAAGGTTAGAATGTTTTTTGGTTTTTTGTTTGTTTTTTTTTTTTTTAAATTTTTTTACAATTATTTTACACACTATGGCAGTTCTTCCAGCTAAATTGAATGTCACTGCAATTAATTTTTGAGTGGTTCTTTTTGCCTTCAGAGATTCAGATTAGAGATTGCTACTTTGCCGTTGCCCCTCTATGTTACCTGAAGGTGATGAGAAAATGGCCTCAGTGATATGGATGATGTACGCAGAATTCTTTTTTCTGTCTTTAAGTGTAGCTGGATTACTAAACAAGGGACAAAGCAGAAACAGGTTATCTCTACAACATAATCTTTTTGACATTTACAGTTCTACAGTAATATCTTTATTTGATATGAGTTCTTATGGAAAATATCACTTATATTTACTATAAAATGGTAGGAAACAGCACACAAAAATCATACCTTGTAAGTATTGAGAAAAATAATTCAAACAAAACCATTATTTAGTGTATTATCATGGCTGCCCATGTAAGTGGATTATAATTTCATTTATTTCCTATTTATAACTTAATTTACAATGTTGTCATAGCAATAAGCAAAGGATATTCTGTTCTAGATGCTAACTGATGTGTTCTTTTATTGTTGATTAGAATCATCATCGTTTAGATAAAGTTACTTTAAACTCACTTCTCAAATTTTAAGGAGCAAGTCAATTGTCAGGACTTACTTTTGTTTGAAAACTTATGTATATGTTTTTCAACAGGAATTCTTATAAGTAGTATGCATTATTCCTAGGATATTCTGCACTAGAAGTTATCTGCATAGATGATGCCATGAGTATAGATAAGGATTTTAATTCAAACACTTTTCCCTCAAATGTTGCCTTATCTCCAACTCAGTTGATGTACTTGTAGAGGGCAGTAACAAGCAAGCTGTGCTGGTTGCAGAGAAGAACCTTTTCCTTAATTTTGAGGCTGGATGAAAGTGAGGAAGACAGCAATTCCAAGTCTGATGAGGTAACAGATGTAGAGACAAAACTGCAAAAAGAATAAGTTATTTTAGTTTTATCCTAAAATGATGTAATTTTTAAAACTCCAAACAACTAGCTTAGGAGAATGCCTCCTACCCCCATACTAGCTCCTTTTATCTAACAACCTAAGTATAGTAAACATTTTTATTGCAGTATGCCAAAGCAAGTTGAATATTAAATGGCATGTACTTTTCTTTTTTAAAATCTTAATTATATCAAATGGTTAGAATTATTCTGCTTCTTTCATATCATCCACAACCATCCTTCTGTAGGATTCTGTAATTGCTGCTTTAACAGACTTTCCTTATGTTCAGAGGATGTGTGGGCTGGATTTCCTATGGCAATGATTTTGTATCCTTTTACCTTATTGTTCTTCACAAATTCTACCTTTAGGGAATGTGATAAGCCATTCCATTTTTCCTGGTAATTTTGTGGTTAGTTGTCCTGTCACAATCCAAATCGTGATACCAACTTGGCAGATCACAAAAACATTTCAACCTTGTGGTTTTAAATTAGTGCAAGAGCTTAAATAAGTTTCAATATACTTTTTAAAGGTTTGTTTGTATTGTCTTGTACATGGCAGTACAGCACCGTATCTTAGTATGGTATCATACTGTGCATTTATTGTAGAAACAAATTCACAGATGAAATGTTCATACAGAGGGAGTATATTTAGGGAGTGCACATGTTTAAGATTAGAAGGTTTTCCTCAGTTTTGTCATGCTTATTCCCTCAGTGCTTAAAAAACTAGATATATGAACAGTTATTGATAATTCCTTTCTGTTTACCGTGGTAGCCTTAAAACACAAATAATTATTTTACAATAATTTAATTATCCCTAATTTACTTTCAATAGGGAGCTTTAAGTGTGCAGAACTTTTTACTGAATTTCTGTCAGGCTACGTAGCTTCCTCTTCCACATCTCCCACCTCCCTCTGAAAAAAGGGGCTTAAATGCTGTGCTTCGTGTGATATACCTTTCTGATGCTCACATTAGGTATTTATTCCCTTCAAATGTTCAAGTGAAAATGCACTTTTCATCAGTTCCTAAATTTTTGTTGGTATTTAATTATCCAGATCTGAGAGACATTAAAGTTAATGACATCTCAGTAGGATCTTTAGAACACTCTCATTTCTGCTTTAGGGTGAAAATACTCCCTCTAACCACTATTTTCTCTATGCTAGAGGCATCTTTCATCTGGCAAGGAGTCTTCCTGTATTGTACCTTGAAACTCTGTGTATGTGTGTGTGGAGAGAATATCACTTTCTTTTTATGCTCATACTCCATGAATGAAGAATCATCTTCATGTTCTGCAAGAATTCTGTGTTCTTTACAGTTCTTGAGACTTTTCATTATGCATCTGCTTCCTTTTTTCCTTTTCAGGGTCAGCTCTTACAAAAGTCTTAGAAAAGGTGGAATAATTTTTAACCCTTGGATCCACCAGAAGTGTCATTTCTCTAGAGATGAAAGGAGTTTTTATTTTCCCTGCATTAATTTTTAATTAGTGAGGCAAATAGCATCTAATTTCTATACTTTACTAATTTCAGTTTATTAATATGTGGATTCGAGTTGAGATGATGAGCAAACCTCAGTAATACCCTCAGTGCTGATTTATGGCTCGTAGATTTTGGGATACATATTTCCACACTTCTTCTGTGCTCACATAGCAGAGATTTCACAAATGGATGTTACAGTTTCTCATGTTGTTTCAGGTGGTCAGCAGTTTAGAATGCCAGAGTTTTCATAAAAAATTGTCATGATGGGATATTTAAGAAGCTAGGATCTTTTTCTGAGTCCAGAAAATACATTGAAATCATCTTGTGCCAAGATGCAGGAAGACTTAATTTAAAAGTGGAGTTCGAGTGCTGGAGCTTTGGTCCGCTAAGAATATATGGCCAGCATTCAAGACCAGAATGTATTTCATGTGTGAATATAAAAAGCAGCCAGAACTTGAGTCTTGTGAAGGCACGTCCCTTGATTAGGCTTTGCTTGTGTGCCAGTCAGTTCAACAAATGGTCATGGTTTTCCAGTTTCTCACAGGAAATGAGTTAAGCTGCTGCAAATACTACTTTCACAAGTAGAGCCTAGGATTGGCCTTGTCAATGAGCGGAAGTCTTTTAAACAGCACAGTTTAATACCAGGTTGAATCTGTGTGCTTCAGCTGTGTTATGCACTGTTTTTCTCCTATGAGATTAATGTTTTAAAATCTTTATTTATGTTAGTAAGTTTGATATCTTCTGGCTTTAAGAAAATGCCAAGAAGGCTTATCAGCAAAACAGTATGGAACAAAAATGGGAGGAGAGCTGAATTTTTAATGCGAATAAATTTATCAAATAACAATTATATTTCTAAATCATATAATTTCTTTCTTTTCTTTATCCTAGGATACCAGATGGTTCCATTGATCAGGGACCAGCTGCAGGAAAGGTACATGCTTTAGAGGAGCAACTTTTAAAGGCCAAAGAACAGATAGAAAACTATAAGAAGCAGACAGGAGATGGTTGGTAGATAAGTTTTCTTTTACTTCTAAAACAAGTTTTGATATTCAGTATCACAAATGTTAGTTTCTTAACAAGTACTGATGCTTTTATGCCCTTTTTCTTTTTTTTTTTTAAAAAAAATAGGAGGCCTTGGAAAAGACCATGAAATACTGAGGAGGAGGATTGAAAACGGGGCTAAGGAACTTTGGTTTTTCCTTCAGAGTGAATTGAAGAAGTTGAAAAGTCTAGAAGGAAGTGAACTGCAAAGACGCATTGATGAATTTCTGTCTGATTTGGGTCATCAGGAAAGGTACTTGTACTAGTTGATTCTGTTGTACTAGTTGTATATGTTGTAAAGATTATGGGTTGAGTTAAGTAAACTATTGATATACTGCTTAAAAATCTCTTAGGGTAAATTACTGGTATGAGGGCTAAAATATCATGTCTGAAGCATGAACATAAAATTATTACTTGTATTTCATGGGACATAAAGTATATATCCAGCTTATGTCACTACAGCTTAGAGTATGACCCTTTAACTTGACATATTTTCATTTTTTTTATCAGAAGACCTAGGTCCTGGATGTCAGTTGCATCTATCTATATATGTGCATATGTGCATACTTGTACGTATAACAAACCCATTAAAAAAACTTAAAAATACTTATTTTAGGTGTCTGATTGTGCCTTTCATAAATACTAGAATATAAGTTACATTGATCATTGGCATATTATATAAATGGAATTCCTTGAAAATCATGTAATATCTTAATATCAGGACTAGTTGTCATTCTGAAAAGTAACTTCTTTTTGTAATTAGAATTTAACAGAATATTTCAGATAGAAATGAACTTTAATTAACACTGTCATCATTATGTTGTTCAAAGATGTGTTGGAATTATATTTTCAGTTGTTGTTGATCTTCTGGCCTCCCCGTTGTTGAAGTAGCTTTTGTATTATACTAAAACATTCCGTATGAATTTTGTTCATGCTGAACAAAATTTATTCAGGAAGTGTTAACAATTCAGTAAAATCTGTCTCTAAGCCTATTACATTTATAACTCTGTTCCCAACAGGATTGCAATGGCAATTTGTGTCTCGTTAGTAAACAGTCATAAGAAAATAGTTGAATTAACTAAATATACCACCTTAAACAAGTATCTCTTTCCCAAAAAAGCTGAGATCTACATGTGTGAACATCAGTAGTAAAGCATGAGCCTTCAAAAATAATACTGCAGTAAAAGGAAAAAATATTAAGAATTTTCAATTCTTGGAAATAATGTAAACATTATTTAAAACATAGTTTAAAAATAATATGAATTTGATTATTAATGTAGGCAAAGAATTTAGTCCATTAAATTTTGTAATTTAATCTTCCACAATTCCAAAACCCAGTTTGTCACAGATTTATGGAGTTTAAAGTGGGAAGGGACTATTCAATTACTGAGAGTTATTATCTGTATAAAATAGGCCATTGCATTTCATCCAATTATTTCTCTGCTGAGTGCAATTATGTATGTTTGACTGAAATAAAAGTAGTGCTTGGCTGAAGCAGAATTTTCCAAAAGACTTGAGATCTTCAGTTAAACAGTCAACTGACAGAGAAGCTGCCACTTCCCTGGACAGTTTGTTTCAATAGTTACTTCCACTCAGAAATATTTGTTCTCCAGAGAAGTTGTTTTTGTTTGGATTTCTTGGACTTCAGGTCATTGATTTGTGATGGACCTTTTAAAATATCTGTGCCAAAACTGGAACAAGTAGCCTAATGCCAGGCTTACTGATGTCTGTCATGGGAACAAAATCACTTGGGTACAAGTTACTGCTCTGTTTATATAGCCAGAATCATATCAGGCAGTTGACACAGTGGAACCTTGAATAATGTTGTGTGTTTGATGCCAGAAGTTTTTTATGTCCCTGCCTCCCAGGATGAATCCTTTTCTTATTCCTTTCCTTCCTACACCAATGACTATTAATTCATTAAGCCCAACTTGCAAGTTTCTGTATTTCTGAAGCCTTAGCTTCACGTCTCTCTATACTTCAGGGTGAGGTGAAACCCATACTAAAAATGCATACTCCTTTGCATTGAATAATAAAAGTCTGCCTTGTAGACCTCTGGAAGTTATGAGATGAATCCCGCTGTGGAAGTCTGAAACCACTATGGTACTGGAAAAAATTCGTATATGATGCAAGCAATCACAGCTGCTCTCTCTCTTTTTTTTTTTTTTTTTAATTTTTTTAAATTTTTTTATTTAAGAATTTTCTTCTTGAATAAAAGTATTCTTTAGAGTGACACAGTGGTTATGAAAAGCAGAACGTCCTGGAATCTGTTGAGTCTTAGTAGTAGATTTGTGTAGACCTTCCTCTGTGGTGAGGACCCCAAAGAAGATTAAAGTTGTTTAAGCTAAAACCAAACAGCCAGAAAAATTATTGTAGAATAGACAATTTTTTTTAGAGTAGACAATTTTTTTACAATATGGAAATTCAAAGCAATTGCATAAGAGAAAACGGATATGAAAATGTTTCTACAATACTCAGCCTGTGCTCTTGGTGTATTTACAACATTGGCTTTCGGCAACAAAATGATCTTGTGTTGCAGAATGCTCTTCTTGGTTGCCTCTAGTTCTGAGGATGTTTGTTCTTTCACCTTTGAGGTCAGGCTGTCTGCTTCTTTCCCTTTAATCTTTCAGTCTTGCTGCGTGAGTTGCAGGAAAACTCTCAGCTCCTTGTGTGCGCATCTTTTGGCCTGTTATGTGCTGCTGTCTCTGAGGTGTTCTTTTCCCTTAGGATGCACAGTAGCTCCCAAGGGAAGGAACAGTCTCTTTTTCCCTCCGCACAGTCCATCTGGTCTCTTCTCCTGAAAGGAACTTAAGTTTAGAATGAGCAAATCAGATGCTCTCATTTACTCTGAGAATCACAGCTTTTTGGTGGGGATTTTTGTTATTGCTGGGGTGTGGTTTTTTTTATTTTGAAGTACATGTGGATTTGTTGATTCTTTTAAGGGATTTAACAAGTTGCCGAATGCCCTTTTGTTGACGGTGATGTCTTAAAAAATTGTTACCTGTGTATCTTAGGTAAATGGAACATTGCATGTGAAGCTGATATTATTTATTTTTATATATATTTACATAAAAGCATATATCTTAGATATTTTAATATATATTATAACCTAATATTTGGATTAGAAAGATTAGTATTAATTCTAAGTACTTAAGGCAGTTTGTAATGCCCTCGTTATGTGGGAAAGCAAATAAAGGGGTGGGTAGTGATCAAGTGATGAGATAGCTATGTAAGGAAAGTAGCTAGTATTTATTTTTTTTGTTTGTGAGGAAAGCCTGTTGTGTCATAGAGAAGACTTGCTTTTTAAAAGGTGATAGACTTAACGACAGTTTCTGTGACTCTGGATATGTAATATTAGAGTTCTTTGTTAATCTTGGTGCTGTTATGCAAATGGTCTACTACTAATATTGTTCTTTTCTTGTTGGATGCCTTAATCACTATTTCTTGGCTGAGTCCGAGGATTGTGTAGATTTTCTCCTGGAGAATGCTGGTCTTGGCAGATGATTTTGTCCAGTACTGATTCTGTTTGAGAAACAAAGTAGCCCAATGCAGAGTTTTCTGCATTATGGAATGTGTAATTGTATTCTTGTAGTTGCTATAGGGAAGAGAGTTGTTGAGAGTAACTTCATCTTAACAGTGGAAAGACTATTTGGTACAGAGTTAACAAAGAACAACAGATTAATCCTGTAGTTATCATGGTGGTTTCCTATGCTGGCATTATGTTGTTTGCAAAGTGGCTCTTACTGAGTTAGTTTCATTCCTTCTCCTCCTGAGGAACAGCTGTCATCAGGGCTTTTGTGGTAGCTGGCCAAGGTTTGATGCATAGTGTTTGGGCATATTTTCACATTATTTCCTTTGAATTTGGTGGAACATATCACAATTTTTTTCTTTGAGTTTTTATTTGTTGAAGTAAAATTTCTAGGAGGTTTAAATGTAATTTTGTCACGTGGCTGGAATAAATGTCTACATTGATCTTTAAAAATGTGTTGAAAATGCCCACCCTTCCCCCTTTCTTTGTGACAATCAAATGCAGATGAAATATATAGCCAGATTCTTTATTCCATTCTGTTTTCCAGGAGCAAAATGCTTTTAAGAGCAGCTCCAAAATTTAATTTATGATATGAAACAAAGATAACAACAACAAATTGATATTGTTGCTTAGTAAGTGTTGTGGTTTAACCCCAGCTGGCAACTAAGCACCACACAGCCACTTGCTCACTCTCCTTTGGTGGGATGGGGGAGAGAATTGGAAGAGTAAAAGTGAGAAAACTCATGGGTTGAGATAAAGACAGTTTAACAGGGAAAGCAAAAGCCGCACATGCAAGCAAAGCAAAACAAGGAATTCGTTCACTACTTCCAATGGGCAGGCAGGTGTTCAGCCATCTCCAGGAAAGCCGGGCTTCATCATGTATAACAGTTACTTGGGAAGGCAAACGCCATCACTCCGAATGTCCCCCCCTTCCTTCGTCTTGCCCCAGCTTTATATGCTGAGTGTGATGTCATATGGGATGGAATATCCCTTTGGTCAGTTGGGGTCAGCTGTCCCAGCTGTGTCCCCTCCCAGCTTCTTTTGCACCCCCAGCCCACTCACTGGTGGGGTGGGGTGAGGAGCAGAAAAGGCCTTGACTCTGTGTAAGCACTGCTCAGCAGTAACGAAAACATCCCTGTATTATCAACACTGTTTTCAGCACAAATCCAAAACACAGCCCCATACTAGCTACTATGAAAAAAATTAACTCTATCCCAGCCAAAACCAGCACAGTAACACAATGAAAGACCAAGTTTGACTTACTAAATATCTGCAAAGCCACTGTCTGAAATTGTCTTTCTGCCATTTTACCACCCACAGTAGCCTCTAATAATCCTGTGCAGGCTCATTTTGTGTCTGCACTTAGCTATCTTGGGCTCACGGATCACCAGTCCATCTACTTGTTAACTCTCCACATCGAGCCTGACTCTGGTCTTTGGTATTAGCCTGTGTGTCTTCTAAATCTATATTAATAAGGCATCGTGATGATCTGCCACACTCAAAAGAACCTAGCAGATGTAAACCTGAAAAAATGCACATTTTGCAGCAGGAGTAATCAAAGAAAGGTGGTCTCCGTGACTGAAAGTGTGTTAAAATTGCACTACCCTATAATCATTTATGTGTGGTAACACCTGTGAATTTTTCAGTTCCTGGTTTACTTCAGAGTTTTATAAGAGTGAATTTTTCTGAAAAAAAGATTGTGGGTACTCTCTGAAAACTCTTGCATGAATTCATAAAATTTCCCACAAATTATTTGATATGCTTTATGGTTTGTACTGAACAAAGCTGCCTTTCCCTAGAGTGTTGAGACACTGAGGCTGTGGAAGGACTCTCTCATCCTTCCTCTTACCTCAAAAATGATGGAAAATAATTATATTTCATCTGTAAGGCTGATTATTTAAACTTACCTACTGACTTTGCTTTGTCATGGTCACCATGGCTAACAATATAAAAAGTAAAATTTGCGTAACACTTTTTTCTCCTTAGAAGTATGAAAAATTACTTAACTGCTGAGAGGGATTTTTTTTTTTTATTGGTAGGTTTTGTATTTTCTGTTATTTTTATACCAAAATTTAATAGAAATATATTTATATAAAGTAAAAGGAGAGTATGCTGATTACTTACATCCCAAGTACAGAAAAGACTTTTTTAAGGCCAGTGAAAGAGAGCATTTGAAAATTGTTTTAAATGTGGCTGTGCTTGCGCAGCTGCTTTTAATGATAGCACAGGATTATTTTTATTTTAATGTTTAGACCTGAAATTTATAGTTTTTCTATAAACATCCAGCATTGTTGCATCCTGATTGGGAAGAAAAATATATTTAAACTCCCAAGAAAATGCGTAGGTTTCCTTTTTTAATTTGCCTACTAGCTTGTAATGCTTTCTATAAATCTGAAAACACTGCTTTAAGAGAAGCAGACTTTTTGTCTGTTCAGTTATTTGTATATAATCCATTGTATTAGATCTGCTGCTTCATTAATTCTGTTCTAATTGTCCCTAAAGTGTGTTTGCGTGTTATTTTGAGTATTATGCATCTTTAAAAGTTAGTGATTCGAAACTAGTTACCTGATGATACTTTAAATTGTTTATTTTTCGTACAAAGCCAGAGTAGGGTGTTTCAAGCTCAGTTACCTTGTGAAAGAAAATCCAGTTTATGTAGTTTGAGATTAGAAGGTAAATATGGTATTTCCAATTGATTGACACAAGATAAACATTACTGCTGCTGAACAATTTGGATATAATATTTAATACAGCAACAGTAGATGATACTGTAAGTCAGTGTCACTGTTATCCTGTGTAGAAGTATGGGTATGAAAAACAGATTGAGTGTATGAGAATGGAAAGACACAAATCCATAAATCCAGTTATTGGCGAGAGAAGGTTGTCTGATAACTCTGCTGATAAAGGTAGCTCTGTCCCAATTTGATTTATCTCAATATTTACCACTTAAATATTGTGTCATTTGAAATAGTTACCTCATAGAGATACATCGTCTGCTCCTCTCTTGCTTGCTAAGCTTATTTACAAGGGATAGCCTTAGCTAACTAGGTTTGTGGTTCCAGTACTAACAACTGCTGCCAACAACAGCATCTTGTATTACTTCATTGACAAGACCACGTCAAAGGTTGTTAGGAGATACGCTTGTCTTCCCCTCACACTCTTTTTTGTCACCTCCCAAATTTCTCTGCCTTTGTTCTGTTGCATCTCTTCCTAGTGATCAAAATTATGCCTTATCAAGAATTTCAGGCAATAAATTGCAACATCTGAAGTTCAGATGAAAGGATTAAGAAAAGTGATTGTATTTCCTAGTTTTGTATTTCCTCCCAGAAGCCACATACATAAACAAAATCTTTGTCCTGGGTGTTACTGTTAGGGCTGTTTTTCACAAAATTCCTGGCTAATCTCTTCTCATAACACAGAGTTCTTTATCCTCTTATTCGGCCTCCGAAATGTGATAAACCTAAGAAAATGATCTCTAGTGTATTAGATAGCCTCAATTTAATATTTGATAGTGCCTCAAAATTCATGTTTTGTCGTCTAGACTTGTAATATGGCCATGAGTCTGTTTTGAATTTCTTATTCTTTATTTTTTTTCCATTTGAGTATTAGTAGCATGCAGTCATTCTAAGCAGGCAGAATGCTTCCTTCTTCCTTGACGTCACCTATTAGAGTGAGCTAATAGGTGACGTCAAGATTGGAGGCAGCCTGGGCTGCAGTGATCACGCACTGGTGGAGTTTACAATCCTGAGGGATATGGGTCACAGGAAGAGCAAAGTCAGGACCCTGAATTTTAGGAAAGCAAACTTCCAGCTCTTCAAGGAGTTAGTCAATAGGACCCCCTGGGAAACTGCCCTGAGGGACAAGGGGGCAGAACAGAGCTGGCAGATCTTTAAGGAGATTTTCCATAGAGCGCAAGAGCTCTCAATCCCCAGGTGCAAGAAAACGAGCAAAGGTGGCAAGAGACCAGCATGGCTGAGTCGAGACCTGCTGGTCAAACTAAAAGGCAAAAAGGAAATGCATAAGCAGTGGAATCAGGGACAGGTATCCTGGGAAGAGTATAGGGACGCTGCCCGGTTATGTAGGGACGGGGTCAGGAAGGCCAAGGCGCGGCTAGAGCTGAACTTGGCAAGGGACACAAAGAATAATAAGAAGGCCTTCTACAGGTATGTCAACCAGAAAAGGAAGGTGAAAGAAAGCATACCCCCCCTGAAGAGCAGGAGCGGCAAACTAGTGTCAATGGACGAGGAGAAGGCTGAGGTACTCAACGACTTCTTTGCCTCAGTCTTCACTGGCAACCTCTCCTCCCACACCTCTCGAGTGGATGGGCTGCAAGATGGGGACTGGGGGAGCAAAGTCACTCCCACTGTAAGAGAAGATCAGGTTCGTGACTACCTGAGGAACCTGGATGTACATAAGTCTATGGGACCTGATGAGATGCATCCCAGAGTCCTGAAGGAATTGGCTGATGTAGTTGCCAAGCCACTCTCCATGATATTTGAAAGGTCATGGCAGTCAGGCAAAGTCCCTGGGGACTGGAAAAAAGGAAATGTAGTGCCCATCTTTAAAAAGGGTAAGAAGGAGGACCCTGGGAACTACCGACCTGTCAGCCTCACCTCTGTTCCTGGGAAGATCATGGAACAGATCCTCCTAGAAACGATGCTGAGGCACATGGAGGACAGGGAGGTGATTGGAGACAGCCAGCATGGCTTCACCAAGGGCAAGTCCTGCCTGACCAACTTAGTGGCCTTCTACGATGGGGTGACTGCATCAGTGGACAAGGGCAAAGCAACTGATGTCATCTATCGGTACTTCTGTAAGGCCTTTGACACGGTCCCCCACAACATCCTTCTCTCGAAACTGGAGAGATATGGATTTGATGGGTGGACTGCTCGGTGGATGAGGAATTGGTTGAATGGTCGCATCCAGCGGGTAGTGGTCAATGTCTCAATGTCCAGATGGAGACTGGTGACAAGTGGTGTCCCTCAAGGGTCTGTATTGGGACCGGTCCTTTTTAACATCTTCATCGATGACATAGACAGCGGGATCGAGTGCACCCTCAGCAAGTTCGCGAACGACACCAAGCTGAGTGGTGCAGTGGATACGCTTGAGGGTCGGGATGCCATCCAGAGGGACCTGGACAGGCTTGAGAGGTGGGCCCGGGCGAACCTTATGAGGTTCAACAAGGACAAATGCAGAGTCCTGCACCTGGGTCGGAGCAACCCCCGGTATCAACACAGGCTGGGGGATGCAGGGACGGAGAGCAGCCCTGCCGAGAAGGACTTGGGGGTGCTGGTGGATGAAAGGCTGGCCATGAGCCAACAATGTGCACTGGCAGCCCAGAAGGCCAGCCGTATCCTGGGCTGCATCAAAAGGAGCGTGGCCAGCAGGTTGAGGGAGGTGATTCTGCCCCTCTACTGCACTCTGGTGAGACCCCACCTGGGGTCCTGTGTCCAGCTCTGGAGCCCTCAGCACAGGAAAGACATGGACCTGTTGGAGCGGGTCCAGAGGAGGCCACAAAAATGATCAGAGGGCTGGAGCACCTCTCCTATGAAGACAGGCTGAGAGAGTTGGGCTTGTTCAGCCTGGAGAAGAGAAGGCTCCGGGGAGACCTAATTGCAGCCTTTCAGTACCTGAAGGGGGCCTATAGGAAAAAAGAGGAGAATCTTTTTAGCAGGGCCTGTTGTGACAGGACAAGGGGTAATGGTTTTAAACTAAAGGAGGGGAGATTTAGGCTAGACATAAGGAAGAAGTTTTTCACAATGAGGGTTGTGAAGCACTGGAACAGGTTGCCCAGAGAGGTAGTAGAAGCCCCATCCCTGGGAACATTCAAGGTCAGGCTGGATGGGGCTCTGAGCAACCTGATCTAGTGAGGTTGTCCCTGCTCATTGCAGGGGGGTTGGACTAGATGGCCTTTAAAGGTCCCTTCCAACCCAAACTATTCTATGATTCTATGATTCTATGATTCCAGAGTCAGAAGGAGCTACATGCCATAGAAAATACTGTTTACTAAACCTTGTAATAATATTCTGTAGTTAGTTTTCACTACTAAAAATAGAAGGATTACTGTTGTACCTGTGCTAAAGACATTTGTAATATTGTCTTCTATATAAGCATAGTAAGGTGATTGTAGGAGGCAAAGTAAAAATGCTTTATAATAGAAGATACTGTAGGAATCACTATTGCACTATCACCTGGGACCACTGGATAATGTATCTAGCATGGAACTATTCTTTCTTTTTAGTTTCCTTTAGCACATACCAGAAACAAATGCTTTATAGCAGTTTTTCTAACCCATCTCCTGTTTAATACAGTAATTACTTCTGGGTAGGGAACATACGTTAAATGGAGGACACAGTCAATTTTTCTTGGCTACTCTTTGGATTGTGGGGTAGGAGGTGGCATGAAGAAACTTTGTGAGGCTATAATTGAAATATCTGTTTAATTTGACTTTGATTTCATCTAATCCTCCAATTTAGTAATGTTAAGATTGTTTCCCTTTTTTTTAAGATTGTCTTCCATTGTTGTTTACAGGTCAATAATGACCGACTTGTACTACCTCAGTCAAACAGATGGAGCAGGAGATTGGCGAGAAAAAGAAGCCAAAGATCTAACAGATTTGGTACAGAGGAGAATAACTTATCTACAGGTAAGAGGGTAGAGCTTTTAAATCAAGGTAAACATTTATTTATTTATTTATTTATTTATATATATAAAAAAAATATAAATAGCACTTAGCTATACCCTTGTAATAGAATAATTACATGATAGTTTTGAGTGCATGTTTGTGTATGAATGAATTCCATACGAAAGAAATTAGAACGTTTGTTTCAAACGTTATTTTATATGTATATGGAATGACAGTATTTCAAGCAAATCTTTGTTTTGGGGAGTTTTGTTGTTTGCTTGTTTATTTGTTTGTTTTTTGGATCTGTGGTTTTCACTGGGCTGTACTTACCTGTTTGGATTATTTGTTTTATTATAAAAGTCTCTGGTTTCTATTTTTGATTCTTTAGAGTATCAGAATGCATACATATGTTTACTCAGTGTTAAAAATAAAAATTTGGACGTCCTTCTAAGAAACTTCTGAACAAGCAGCCCATTTTTAAAAAGATGAGTTTGCAAAATTGAAGTGCTCGTATAGTACACTGACCAATCCTAGACTGTTTCAACAGTTGTGTTGAGAATTCTCATAGATGCTCGTATTTGTGAGTGCATAAAGCCTTTTTAATATATGCGCTTGTGTATGTCTATAAAATTTAAACAAAACTTGATCTGAAGGTTTTGGGACTTTTATTCATGCATGAATGCATGCAGCTATATAAATAGTAAGCAAAAAGATATTTGATGTAGTCTGTTTTATTTGTACTTGGTTTGTTTTTCCTTGCGTGTGTTGCACCTCACTGCTATGTTTTGTATGGTCACCCTTAATGTCTGATCTTTTCTCTACGTAAGTAGCTGAATTTGTTTCTCAGATTTTCATTATTTCACATTTCACAGTTCATCTATAGGAACCTTCGCTTCTATGACCAAGCTATGTATTTGTTGCTTGTTAAATAAAAAAAGACACCCTTCCGTGGAGAAAACTCCCTGTAAATTATGCAGGAGACATCACTTTATTGTCTTCCTTCAACTCCTTCTTGAGAACTGTTCCTCATTCTTACATTTTTGATGTCACTGTTTGGCAATGGCGTACTGTAACTACTTTTCATGCTGATAAATATGGCCTTCCTCTACCTTTTTCTCTTCTTTCACCATATCCATTTGTTGTCTTATCTAAGCATGTATAAGTTTCTGGAGAGTGGTTGCCTTCCTATTGTATGTTTTACAGTGTTCAGGGCCTTAGGTCAAGACTAGGACCTCCAAGTACATACAATGAATAGCAAAAGTAAAAGGAGAACAGAAGCTCAACATCAAAGCATTAAATAAATGCTTACATTATTTTCTAGTGAATTTGAAATAAACTTACTTACTGAGCAAAGAGCTGGGAGCCCAATTAGGTCCTCCTAAAATTTATTTAGATGCATGTAGTTGTTGGGGTTTAGCCCCAAATGGTAACCCAATACCATGCAGCTGCTTTCTCACTCCCCTCCCATCCCTGGTGGGGTGAGGAGGAGAATCGGGAGAAAGGAAAACTCACGGGTTGAGATAAAAACAGTTCACCAGGACAGCAGAGGAAAAATATAAAAATATATTAATAATGATAATAATAATATATATAAGGATAATAGAATATATAAAACAAACGATGCACAATTTCTCACCACCTGACGACCGATACAGCCCATCCTGAGCAGCAACCAGGAAGCAGGGATATTCCCCCCCCAGCTATTCCAGAACAGCAAGTTCCAGAAAGAGCAGGCAAGGGAACGAACAGACGAGCGAACGAACAAAAAAAAAAAAAAAAAAAAAAGGAAAAAAACCTAGGGAAACAAAAAGCAACCCAAAGGGAAGCTTAAGGATTAAGGCTCTAAGGGTCTAAAGCGAAGTGGCCCACTGACCAACCCTCACTTATACAGGGCATGACGTCTATGGTATGGAATGCTGTCTTTGGCCAGTTTGGATCAACTGTTCTGGCTCTACCCCTCCCAAGTTTTTGCACCTGCACGTTAGCAAAACCTGGGAAACTGCAAAATGTCCTTGGTCGTTTAACAGCAACCAACAACATCAGTGTACTATCACCATTCTTCACACACTAAATCCAAAACACAGTAGCTGCTGAAGACAAAACTAGCTCCGTCCTGGCTGAAACCAGGACAATAGTCTATGACAAAGGGCTTTCTCTCTATAGAGGTAATTTATTCTCATTTAAAAAAAAAGTAGAAACAATATTAAGAATGAAACCAGTGCCAAGTTACAAGACATATGGAATCCTAATATTTCATATTTGTAGAACAACTAGTTAAAGCCTTTCAGAAAGTGTGTTATATCCTCAGGCACTTCCAAGAAAGGTAACTATCTTTATCCTCATTATCTTGAGAAGGAAACCTGATGATGAGCACAAGCAAGTGATTTACAGAAAGTTGTGGCATTAGGTTCAGAATTAGAATTAGGTCTAACATACTTGGCTCAATTTCTATCATACAGGCCATTTTTGTTTCTGTATAAATTTGTTAAAAAGGAATGGGAAGAACCGAGCATTTTTTCATATTTATGCATTTAAAATTTAATATTAATCATTATGGTTTCATCCTGTAACACTGAGAAACACATAAGAAAATGAGTATTTCCCCCCCCCTTTTTTTTTTAAGTTCTAGTATTTTCTATATTAGAGAGGAAATTAGATTGTTTTTTGTTTTTAATAAGTCATGACTGGTAGATTATGGAAATTGGAAACCTATAAATGTATTACTGCTGCACATCAAATTCCATATGACTGTTTCACATGGAAGGATCTAGAAACGCTACAGAAGTGTTTCCTTAGTAATTGTCTTTGAGTTTTAAGTTGAAGAACAGTGATTTTCCAAAAAATATAATTCTAGCTTTGATAAATGTTGATATTTTTAGCATTATAACTGTGCAGGTCATCAAAAATGGCACTAAATTCTTGGGTTTAGTAAATATGCAGCAACACATTTGGGTATTTTATGAACAAATAATATTACACTTTATTCTATATGTCTTTTAGGTTAGTTGAAATGTTTTAGCTGTATTGGATGCTCAGTTTTTGTTGTACTAAAATGTGAAATAGAAATATGTGATGAGCCTTCTCTCACTAAACTATTATTTCTTTCATATGCTTACTGTGTTTCTTTTTATTGATCTCTTTTCAGGCTAAACGTACCTACAATTTTCAGTCATTCTTCATGTGTGAGAATTTATAATACTTTTAATTTTTTCTTCCTGATGTCTTCCATTAACACTAATTCTTCACTAGGCTATTAAAAGAGAGCATCCACTAGTTGACAAATGACAATAGACTATTGATTTATAGAATAACACCAAAATTAGTTTTTTTCTTATCTTGTTTTCATGCGGTCTCGGGTATTACTTAGCTAATAATAGGTCTCCCTTGAGTTCATGTCACTATGGAGGTATTGAAAATGATGCCCGAGGTTCTTAATTCAGCTGAATTTTGAAACTTGAATATCTTAGTTATCAATACAAAATTTCACTTGTCATGAGTCATGCTTACTTTGGTTAGTTTCTTCTGTAATTCATGACAATCTTCTTTAGACTTGACTAATTTTAAGTTTCTTAGACCTTTAATTTAATGGTTTTGCCTTTTACCAGTTTTTCCATGTTTCATGCATGGAAGTACTAGTCCCGCTAAGATAACTAGAGGCCATTTCTCTGTGTATTTGCCATTTCTTACTCCTTTTTATAATCTGCTTTTGATCTTTGACCACACTTTGTCCCTTACTCCATGACTACGTTTTTTTTTCTTTGGAGGTTGTTTGCTAAAAGAAAAAAAAAAAATCAGAAAAATTACACTGTAGCAAGAAAGTGTGGATAAGATGGTTTACTGCCTACATATGTTTATGGATGATCATCACCTCCAGGTGTATACTATTGCCATCATTCATATAAAAGAGTCAAACCTCAAGGCATGGTAATTCTCGATGCATGTGCAACATTGCCCAAAGTTGGGGTGGAAACCTAGCCAACTCTTCAAAGACAGAAAATATTCTTTCTCATGAGTAGTTACAGTCTTTGAGATGGATCATTCACATATGCAATCACTATCATCTCTCTTTTCCTTTTTATTCTCATTCTTCTGTCTGAAAAAAACCAAGGATGCAATCTCTTGCCTACATGCCTGTAAGCCAGACATAAGCTTTTGGAGCCCTTGTAAAGATTAAAATATCTCCTGTCTTGAATGAATGTTGCAAGTAATGATCCAAAATGGGAATATGTCTGTGACTACACATTTGGAAGTCAAGTTGACTTATTTTCTAGTGTGGGTTTCAGGATTTTGAAGAGTACAGGGCTGACTGTGAGTATGCAATGTAAAGCAGTCCACGGTCTGAAATTACACATATACACCTCTATTCATAACTGTATTAAAAAATAAAATAAAAAATTCAACAACCCTTGCCCCCCCACTCCACGCCAAAAAGAAGTATCTGGAACATATTTGTAAATTTTTTTTTTTTTTTGTGAAGAATAAACGTACCGTATAGTTTTCTTTCTGGTACATGTTGAACAGTGACAGCTGCATTATTTTGGGACATCTCCTTGGGAAATCATTTAGCTGAATGATTGTGAATAGTGATGACTGCTACTTAATTTGGATGGCATTACCATAAATTTGATTTAATGAGGCTACATTTAGCTAGTTCCCTGTAGTTAGAGCAACACTTAAAAAGCTAGGAGCTTACATTTAAGCAAAAGACCTTATTTTCAGAGATGTTCATTATCAAACGATTGAAGAGAATGTGCAGGAGAAGTCAGACAAGGGCTCCTGTTGTACTGCATATTCTGGAAGTGGTAGAGTGAGTAAATGATTATGAAGGCAGCAGTTTGTTTTCTTCCCCTTTCCTTTTGTGCTTATTTTTGTTCTACGTATTTTAGGAAGTTTGTGATTCATCACGCAGTCTCCCAATAGCAGAATATTTTTGCCTCCAATTTTTAAAAAAATCAAAACATTTTGTTCAACTTTGAATGTTAAAAATATAAGCAGGTGAGAAAGGTTACTAAGTACTCAACAATATCATCAATTATAATAGTCATAGTTTGCCATATTCGTACTATTTAGTTGGGGTTGTGTATGTATGCAAAGAAAAGAAAGTTGCTTACAGGACTTTATTCTGAGGTTTCTGAATTTCCCAGTATTTTTTGTGATTTAATGTGTCACTTAAATTTTTCTGCCTTAAGGTGTATTAAATCCTCTCTCTTTCACTCCCGTTAAAATTAATGATATATATCTTTAATAAAAGTATTTGTGCTAAAATGACAACAACAACAACAACAAAAAGGCTCTGGGCACTCTGCATATGTGCAAAGGGATGAACCCTTCACAACTGGAAGTCTTGAAAAGTGTAAACTTATATCCTTCAATAATTCAAATCTAATGTATTATATCTTTTCCCAGTTATTCCACTTCACTCATGAGAAACAAATTGTTGCGTATTGTGGCAGTTGTAGTGTGCTGTTGGTGTTGATAAGTTCAAACTAATTTGAAACAAAGGCAAAAGTAAATTCCAGAGTCGAAAAAATCTCATAGAAAATTCTCTGAATAGGTGAGAAACTCTTAGTGTATCAACTGGAGAAGACTAAAGTTTGCCCTTACCCTTCTTCAGGCACCGAAGAATCCACACAGGAAAGATCCATTAGTTAAAAATGCACTGGAAACTAGTTTGATTAGTTTTGGTACTTCCAGAATTAAGTAAATTGTCTTGGGAAATGATGTCATTTAAATAGTTAATAAAAAATGAAACTGTCTTTAAAACACATTACGTCAAGTAAGGTTTCTATAACTGGCCTACTTCAGGTTTACAAGTGTGGCTTGAACTGAAAATTTCTTATAAAGCCCCAGGAACGCTGTTCACTAGTTGGAGGATTATACCCAACCCTCTACTCGCCCATGCAACCCAAAACCTACTCATTGAGAGATTTAGTTTTGCTTTTGATGGATTCTCAGGAATGTTTGTAATTTAATATGGATTTATTTCTCTTTCTTTCTATTTTACTACTATATATTTTAGTCGTTCTGAATTACCTACTGAAAATCTTTGGTGGATTGAAATTTAAATGTTTAATATTTGTAAAGTTTAATATTTGTAATCTGGCATTTTGTCCAGTGATTGATCAGTGGATTTTTTGTTGTTGTTGTTGCGCATCTCTGGCTCTTATTCACGTTTTTTGTGAACAGATTCTTTCATTGTGTATTGAACGATCTTTACTATTTGATATTGTAAGCTCATCTGCATTTTGCAGTTCTTTTCTCATTTTTGCCAGGTTGCTGAATTAATTGCACAGCACTGGAAGAGTGATTTGATTCCTTCCCTGTAACACTGGAAAATAAAACTTAGGCATATGAATGAATCTAAGCATTTAAAAAGTTAATCTTTTGGGTAAAATAGATTTAAAAGTGAAACAAAAGAATTAAAGAGAAAGTAGCAGACAGCAAGCCAATTTTTCTGACTTTTTGTGAAAGTTTAGAAAGGGATTGAATAGTTTCTATCACATATGAAAATATAAAAATGATTTTACTTTTGAATATGTCTTGGGACATGTCTTGGGTCATCTTCATTAAGTTACTTAGCAAATTCTATATCTGAAAGTACGATATTAGGATAATAACCACTTAATGAAGTGTGGTCACTGCTGATATCTATATGAGGTTTTCTCTGGAATTTCTAGATAGTGGATTGAGGAGCATAGTGTCATTAGTCTGTCTGCATGCTGGGATGTTTTACTCAAGCTGAAGCTTGTTTATTGTAGGATGGTAGGTGCAAGCTAGAGGAATTAACATTAGCGGCAGTTAAGGCTCACTGTCTCTCAAATCAAATAGGTAATACTTCTGACTAGGGAAGGAAGAAAATTTTCTTCCAGCAGCTGAAACAAACTTCTGGAGATTTTTGCTTTTTCCTCCCAAAGTATTGAGGGGAGCTGGTATGAAAATGAACCATTACAAGTGGCATCACAAAAAAAGGGGAATAGAAGATGATGTGAATCACATTTGTGGTAACTAGGATGAGAAACACCTTTGCTTGACATCATTCTCTCAAAAAATGGGATTTTCCACAGAATTTGGGTGTGACTGTCTCCTCCAGCAGACTGTGTAGCATTAAGGAGTAAAATATTTATTGAAAATATAAAAAAGAACATCTTTGTTAATGAGCATATACTGTGTTTATAAGGTTACATTGTAATTTGTAGCAGACTGCTTGCCTGCTCCACTCTCATCTGTCTGGATTCATTGGATAAGAGTACATTTCTCTATAAACTTTTTAAAATTTACAAACACCACAGTAATTTCTCTTATAGTAAAATGTATGTTAAACAGCATAGTTTACTTTTGCCGGTTTGTCTTGATGGCTAACTGAACACTTGAAAACAGTGGAAGGTGGTGAGGCATTGAAGCAGCACTTCTGACATCTTTCCTGTCAGATCCTGCTGACTCTGTGAATAGGCTAACCAAGAGCCCTGGAGAAGGTTCTTTGAGCACCGAGAGAAGTGGAAGATGGGGACCTGGAAATAGTCCTAAGACTATTTTTACTCCAGTCAAACAATGACAGGGAATGTTCCCAGGCACTGGAACATAATATTCTGTACTATTAAATTGTTAGAAGAGTTCCTGGCATGCTTTTGGCGCACATCAAGTAGTTTTCTCCCAAACAATTCTTTGACTGTGTTTGAGACTTAGCCCAAGACACTTTTCATAAATGTGCTGTGTGTGGCTACCCTGTTTTAAGAGGTTTAGAAAATTTAATAGCATGGATGTAGTCTTTTCTGTGCCAGCTAGAATAAGTCTCAGGCACATTTGATTTACTGCTATAGATTTTGCCCATGTTTATATGTTTCAAACGGTCATGTTTCGAACAATTTTGATTTTGATTGTTGTTGCTATTGTTGTATGCTAGTAATCTGAATGTAAAAATACCACAAACTGTAATTTTGGAGATACACTTTACATTAAGAAAATACTGTGGTGTTTCATTATCTTTCAGCAGCTTATGGAGTTAGTGGAGTCTGTTTTCATTTTACTCAAGAGTACTCAGTCACCCAATAGGAATAAGAAACAAAAATGTACTCATGGTACAAATCATGTGCTGGAGAGCATTATACCTATTGATTCTTTTGTTTAATATGTAGAATTATGTGAACAGAGATATGGTCTGTTCTCACCATTCTTGCTGATGGTTCAATTTAAAATATTGCTGTTTGTTTAGGGGAAAAATAAATACTCACTCAGTAATGGGTATTTCCCACTACAGCTATAATTTCTCCTCAAAACTTTTTCCAGGTTTTCAGGTTTTTTACAAGACAATACTGATTTATTTTAATACTTCCAGGATTTCAATCTCTTTTTGTTGTTGTTTTGCTTTAATTAGAGAGAGAAAATTAAACAAAAAAAATTGTTGCATTTTAAACAATTTATTTAAAATATCTGGCTTAATACCATCAGTATTCTGCAAACTTTGTGCTAAACAGCTTGAGACTTAACAGTTGCAGAAGAATTTTATGGTATTAGCTCATACTCCAGTCATGTTATTTTTGACAGGATATTAAAACTGTAGATTACAGTCATCTGCACTGAATTTTGACGTATGTACATGGAGGAAGACAGTCTTTAACGCGTGTACACATATACAGTTGAGTAATACCATTGAGTAACAAGATCTGGGAGTTACCGCAGATAATTCTGTGAAAATATCATTTCAGTGCTCAACAGTATTTAAACAATGCATCTGTATCAAGGATAGACTGTGCAGTTCTAGTCCCTTAGTGTCAGAAAGGATATAATAAAATGAGAAAACTTGCAGAGGAGAGTAATGTGGATGATCAAATACATAAATCTGGTATCTCTGAGAGTAAAGACTAAATAGATGAAGATTTCAGCCTGCTAAGAGAACCGAGAAGGGGATGTGATACGTAAAAGTCTATAAAATCTTGAGTACCCCGAAGAACTTGAGTAGGGAATGACAGTCTAGCCTCTTCTAAAGAAGACATTCTTCAATACAAGACTCGTACTGTGCTGCTTTTGCAGAATTAAGTTTAAGGTTGAATTTAACAAGGTTTACCTGTTTGGGGCAGTCAGTCATAATAGCACAGAATCTTCTTCAGTCTCCTTAGTTGTCTTGTAAAGATTTATAGTGGCAGCATTCCTTTGGTGAACCATAGGTACTAAAAATAACTTTTAAATAATTTTATTTAAAGGCTAATGGTTCCTGCTTGGTATGTCTCAGTTAGAATAATTTTTAAATGGATGCAGGAGAACAATTTTAAATAAGTCTTACGAAGATAAAGTAGCTACCCAAGTCAGTTATTCAAAAGAAACCGTTCAAGGATATTCCTTCAAACAGGCAAACCAATGAATATTAATTAAATCCAAGACTAAACACTACTGTTTCTCTTGTTGCTAATGCAGTTTTGTAGGTCTGCAATGTAATAGGTGATTTCCCAGCTCCATTATTAAAGGAGATGTCAGCCAGACTTCTGTGACTCTGCTACACTCATATGGCCTGCATACCGCATTACAAAGATTGTCAAGTACTACAAAAGAATTAGGGAGATATGTTTCTTGAAGAGAAAAACTGAATGTACTACTTTCCTTGTAACCTAGGCAGGAGTGGTCATTTGCAACCTAAAGGACTGTAAAACTTCTTAAGGCAAGAAGGAGCTGGAATCTGCCAGTGCTTACAAGTAGGAAGTAATGGCATATTGCCTTTATTTGTCAATATGGTTTAACTGTATCAATTTAGTGGAAACCCTGTGTATGCCCATGTTATTGGTGATGCAAGACCAAAAACATTTTGCCAGTTATGAAAATGCGTTTTTATTTTAGGTGATATTTTATTTTAGGTAGCATTCTCTTCCACAGAAATACATAATTTTAACCATTCTACAGTTCTACAAATTTGTTACTATTTTCAGTTGCAGTGTTCATATAAGTAATTCTGAGAAAAATAAAAGGTGTAAATTCTGACATGGCTTGATAATCTAATCCTACATATTGAAGTATGTTTTGTGTGTCTGGTTGGTTGAGTGAGTGTGTGTGTTTGTTTGTTTTTTAATGCAGTGGTATGGCTGTTACATTACAGGGCTTCCTGGAAGTCCCTTCTATCCCTCTCTTGATTATGTAGGCAAAGAGTCTGTGGTGAGCAGTGTAGTTAGGGATGAGAGCAGAGTGCACTGCTCATTCAAATCAGAAATTTATAATCCTTTTCTGTGACTTTATGCCAGGAGGAAAAATCTTCTGTCAGTCTTCACTGGATTTGAAATTGTCTGTTGTTATCCTTTATCAACTCAATACCTTTATGGGTTGCTTTGGTTGACAGTTTTGTCTTATGAACACACAAGCTGTTCTGATGCATGCAACATGATTGTAATTTTACTTCCTTCTCAATGGTTATTAATTCCACCTTTTTCAGGAAATCCCGGTTGAAACTGCAATATATCTATCCCTACTTTCTTTTTTTTTTCTTTTTTTTTATTAAGTTCTCAGTAAATAATTTAAGCTCAAATACTGCCTTGTCTTAAAATTTGAGTATAGCAATTTGAAAAAAACCACAATCATAAAGAAATTAGCTTAACTAGCTTTCTGTTTAAGCCACAAACTAATATGAATAGATATACTTTCTGGTTAAGTCTCCAAGTAATGTTAAAACCCAAGTAAGTGCATTATATTAACATTGGTAAGCCATCACGGTGTCAAGTTATGTTTCTTTATGTGATTCCTACTCAATTTCCATAATATTATTAATAAGCTATTTTATGAAACTTTCATTTGCATGCAAGAAAGTTAGAAGGGCACACCTTACCAAAGTTTACACAGCTTCAAATATGTCATCAATTAAATGCTTTAATTTCAAGAGGACACAGGCATTTGAGGGTAATAGAAAGTGTAGAAAATACTATCTATTGGTATTTTCTAAAAATTCTCAGAGATTATCCCTTGCAAAATATTTACGAAAGAGTTAGTTTCAATAAGAATTTTTGCTATGTGGAAAAAAATGGGAAAAGTGTCTTAATAACATCCTTTATGTCCCTGTTAACATCTCTAATATATCTGTTGTTCCTTCTTGCATGCTTTCTTTAAAATCAAGATTTTTTTTTTTAATGTCTCAACAAAAGTATATTGCAAAATCATTAATTCATTTTAAAAATAAATTAAATAAAATTCTATCTAAACCAATTGATATCTTGTGACAGACTCATATGTCATACTTTTGATAAGTACATTTTGCTAATGGTTTACTTTTGGCTGTAATAGTTCTTTTTACAATCTAGTTATAGTATGTTATACAATGGTATTAAAACTTTTCTGAGATACTCTGTATAAAGTGTGAATTATTATTATTAAGTAGGAGTTAAAACATCTAGACACATCTTTCAAAAATAGTAAAACAGATAAACACAAAATACAGATTTTCAGTTTCTACAACTGAACACTTATGTCTCCTTCTGACAGCTCTCTAAGTGACAGAAAGAAGCTTCTTAAATTTTTCATTAGCCTAATATTGCAGTTAAAAAAACAGCAACACAACAATATACACTATTGTCTTGTTTTTTTGAGCTCAAGTCTTTTCTACACAGTAACAGTTAACAGCAGAAAATGATTCTACTTGCAGTTGCTATCATTGCACTTCATTGCGTGGTGTAGATATGTCTAGATTTAGGGAGGAGATATTTTTTCATGGAATTCTTTCTTTCTGGACTTGCACACAATACTAGAAAAAACCACTTTCTCTCCTGAAAGACTGTGAGAAGTAGATTGGTTACAGCTTCAAAGATAGCTGTTAGATTTAGTCTCAAGTCATCCATTAGATTTGTGATAGCAAGAGTACTGATCTGAGGAACAAAAATTAGGAATGGAAATTTTATTTAATTTATTGTTTTTCATAGCTAGTTAGATTTCCTTAAAGTGTTGGGGTTTTTTCTTTTTTTTTTCCCAGATCTGAACTATTCTCCCCTCCTTTACACAACTGAATGTGGAAATTAAAATTTTTATTAAGTATTTTAGGACTCAGAATATTCATATTATTTTAAGATCACTTGATGGAGAGATCCCAATTCTCCAGGTGGTGATTATTGGTTTTTGGAAAGACCTGATTTGTTGCAAATTTACAGAAAATTTTATTTAAAGTTGCTTAGATGTGAGAGGAGCAGAATTTGTATTGATGCTCAAGTATCGGTATTCTCGCAGCTTAACTGAAAACTAACTTTTCATCCTAGAGATTTTATAAAAAACCTTTTTGGAATGCAGAAGTATGCCTAGAGACATGCAAGTATGAATGTGTACAGCAAAGTACTATATTTTACAGAAAGAAAAACTTCTGTAAATTATGTTGTTGTGTTGTCCACATACCTAATAATATTTATTAGTTTGTACTTTTAAACACAGCATTCACATCATTTAGACATTTACCTCCTTTGTTGTTGTTTATTGGATTGTGGAAGTGTAGTATATTATTTTATTGAGAGTGCACACAGTTTAAAATACTGTCTTTTATCAGTCTGCTTAGATATGTGTTTTATGTTCTGTATTGTGGTCAGTTAGTCTGGGAAGCAGTCCATTAATAAGCATTTGTTCTATTCTGTATACTGTAGACAGGTGGAAATTTTCTTTCGTTGGATGACATGCATGCTTATTGAAAGAGAACTAACAAACTTGGAAAAAGGCCAAAGGAAAAAGCATTCCAACGCTGAGAATCATGTTGAATGTGAATTCTGAGTCCCAATGTTAGCTTATTCTGACAGATTTACAAATGAGAAAGTAATTTAAAATCTTGAAGGTATTCTATTTTACATTAGGATAGTGAAGTATGCTCAATAACTGTTCATGTTCACAGTGAAAAATTCACATAAAATTTTCATGGAACTGAAGCTTACTCATCCATTTTAATATGAGATGTATTATAGCAGGATGGCTTGTGTGATTTATGACATTTATCAGTTTTTACGAAAAAAGTATGCCTTTGTGTATATCTTCTCTTCAGCTTCACTTTTTCATCCATACTTACAGAACCCGAAGGATTGCAGCAAAGCTAAGAAACTTGTGTGTAATATCAACAAAGGCTGTGGCTATGGTTGTCAACTTCATCATGTAGTCTACTGCTTCATGATCGCTTATGGCACTCAGCGAACACTCATTTTGGAGTCTCAGAATTGGCGCTATGCTACTGGTGGCTGGGAGACTGTATTTAGGCCTGTAAGCGAGACATGTACTGACAGGTCAGGTACCACCACTGGACACTGGTCAGGTAAGACTTAATAACTTAAATAATTTCTCCTTGTTTTTTTGCAGCTTCTTTCATGTAGAACTATTTTGATACCTCTTTCTTTAATTTATGTGGAGCGTAATAAGTATGACTGCAATTGTATACATAAGCATCTTTTAAATCTTATTTTTTCATTGTATTGAAAAAAATATTATCCTTATTAAGCTATCTCTGCTTTGGCAAAGATTTTTAAATACAAAACTTTTGTATTTCAGGTTTAAATTATAATCCTTCAACAGTCTGCCACTGTATTATGTGCCAGATAAGAATCTGTTTTTTGTGGGAAGAGAGTATTAAATAGAGGCTATTGTTGGTAAACTTGAAAACAATAAAGCATGTTTCAAATATAAAGTAAAAGAAATACAACGAAAATGGTATCCCATAGTTATTCACACCCCAACAAAATAGTGAAATAATTGAAATATTTTTTTAATCTAAACTGAACTGACTCAAAATTCAGGTTGTAAAAACAGTGGCAATATTGAATACCTTTTTATTTGTAGAACAGCAAGTTGATTCGTTCTTATACTAGGCTGAACAATTTTGCTAGAATAACTAGATGGGCATTTATGTTTTAGAGGATCAGATAGCTTTGTTTGTCTCAAAGTAAACAGCATTCATTTTAATGGAATTCTCGCAGTCAACATCTTGAAGACTTATTAACATCTGCATGGTTTTAGAGTTTTTTCTATATCTTTAAAACATTTTTCAGGTATTTGTCAAAATTGAGTAGGTATACAGCACAACTGGAGATGGCTGGCAATATGCTAACTTTTTGCTCTCAATTTATGATAAATACTAGGAAGAATTTTTTTAAAATTAAATTTCTACACAGATCATTTTTATGTGAACAATTGTTAGCTTTTTAAAACAGATTTTCTTGACTTTTCCTCTTTTGTTGGGCATACTTATTTTTTCTAAGTCTGTAACTCAGTGGGAGTTTATAAATGTTACAATAAATGCAGGGATCCTTGGTCCAACACTTTGTATGGGTGTGTCAAGCAGATCTCATAGTTTTCACTGTTGTCTCTCTGGAAAAGGTATTATAAATATTTTTCAACTTCAAAATATTCCTCCAATTAGCTGTTTGTAGCTTCTTAGAAGGTTCAGATATGATAACCTTGCTGAATCCAGAGGGAGGCAGGGCAGGGTAAAATGTTCCAGGGAACTATAGTTTAGGATAAAATGCAGAAACAGTACTTACCTTTCCAAAGCAAGCACACATCTCTAGTTCAGTAAGCTAGTCTTTTGTCTTCTTTGGACAGTAAAGAACATTTCCAAGTCCTTATTTTAGATACCACACCGAGAACAATGCTGATTAAAAGCAAAACCTTTTCATCATGAATATAGCCAAATAAGTTCCCTAGGGAGGGTGTGCAGTCTCCATCTTTGGAGGCTTTCAAGATCTGTCTGGCTGAAGCCCTGAGCAACCTGTTCTGGTCTCATGGCTGAGCCTGCTTTGAGCAGAAGTTTGGAGTACGTGTCCTCCTGACCTATAAACTGTACGATCTGGACAAACTTAGTAAATGAGTTCAACTGTGGGAAGTGTTGATTATGACTAATAATAACCTGGTCTTTTATCCTAATGAACTGGCACTGTCCAGAACTAGCTGTTTTAGAAGAGGGTGAAAGTATGAGAACAGCAGGCAAGTAAGGGGTAAGCTGTGTCAAAAAGAAATTCCTACAAAGGGTCAGTTCTTCCTATTTTGGTTACACATACAGATCCTCATACATGCAGGTGAATCTTACATCTTTCTCCATGTGGTTCATAGTCAGAACATACCAAAATCTTCGGTCTTCTCAATAGGACACTACACACCCAATGCATATGAAATCTTAAAGAATTTAACTATAAAAATCTTAGAGATTTCAAATTAACTTTTTCAGATTTCCGAAATCCTATTTACAGATTGGTGTGTAAACATACTTGTGTGTTTACACATTGAAAGAACATGTACACATTTAAATAACATCTGTTCTTCAAAGCTGCAAGATGCTACAAAACTTTTCTTTGAAAATTCTAGTGGTTTTTGTGAATGAGAATTTTTTGCAAAAATTAATACTTAGAAATGGTTGAATGTTTTCTAAAAATAAGTAGAAATGGAAAACTGACATTGAAAACTTCAGCTGAAGTTTTATTTGTGTTTGGCAAAGTTAGCAACTGAAACCACCATCTGGGCATGGTTCTGGGCAGACTGCTCTATGTCACACCAGAATTTAGTTGCAGGCAGTTTTGTGAGCCTTGCATTTAGCATAATAAGCTGTAAACCAGTGTTGTGGAGCACTTATGCACATGTGGCTGAAAAAGACTATATATTTTCATGAAAATCTGTTAAAATAGATCATGATTTCCTGCAATGTGGGCTCTTACTGATGAAAAGTACAAATATTGTTTCCTGTTAGCTCCCTATAGTTTTCTTAAAAATTAATTTCTAGATCAGGATGAATAGTTTGAAGACTGAACGCATCAAATACCTTGATGTGATCACATTTTTTTTTAAATTAATGAATGCCCCTAATTTGAGTTTTGATGTTCTAGAGATAGAAGACATTTAGCTATGAAAGACAATCTTCTATGGTTAGCGTACTGGCTAGCCACACACACTGTAAACTGCGTTAAATTCTAATCTTCTGCAATGGCATGATCACTGAGGAAGCATGATACTGACAACTGATCTCTTTACTAGCTTCAATGTGGCTTCAGTAGGAATGTTCATTGGATACTTAATTGCCAGTAAATTTGAAAGATATTCTATCTTGCTGAAGATTTCTATATGTTTTTTACATCTTTCTAAATTTATGTAGATTTTGATTTTTTTTTTTTTTTTTAATTCCTTGTACCTTTACAGGGACACGTTTACAGGGACAAATAAGTCTGAAATTCTTAACTGTAATTTAAAATAGTTTGTCTGCAAAACCACACCTTTAATTTTTTTTTCCCCTACAACTTTTGAAATCAGCATGGGATTTTCTAGATTTTCAAAGTAAATGTATAAAAATGCATTGACATTTATAAATTTCCATTTCTGATAATCAAAATGTTTCTCCTACGTAGTGTACTTACTATAGTGTGTATATGGGTTTTTAATAAAAATTGTTTTAATTATGTATCAAAAATATTCATACAAGTGAATACTTACAACAAGATATCAGTGTAAATTACAGAAATAGGCCAAAAAGTCAGAAAATATCATCTTAAAAAATTACTTTCATGTAATTTGCAGACCTGCATAGAATAATAATAATTTAGTAAATTGTGCTTTATGACAAAATTGTTTAAATCTGTACATTTATCTTTCTTCTTTTTAATTAAATTGCCTCTGCTTGACACTTCTATTTTAGTTGTATTAGCAACACAAAGTTTTGAGGTTTCTGAAGTCTATCTTCAGCAAAACAATTTAGATAGTAATCTCTTCTACAAAGAATTAAGAGGCTTGAATGAGCTGAGAATGTATATATTTTTTTAAATATTATTGGTCTAGTCCTCCCCTAACATAGGCATAAAAGCTAAGCTTGTCTATTTCAGAAGAAATTAGCATGGGTTTGGAATTTGAGAAGTAGGGTGAATTTTAATAAGCAAGCTGACATTAGCCTGATAGCAAAAGATTAGTAAGGCATGTTCTCATCTGTGTGGAGAATTAGGGGTCATCTTATCCCTTGTCATCTCTGGCAGGAATTGTTCTTTGCGTTTAGCATGGTATTCCTACAAGTCAAGTTCAGTTTTTCTAGCTTAAATATGTTAAAAGATTGAGAATTCTATCGCAAGTTTTTGCAAATACAGCAGTTATTTTATACTGTGGCATAATTTTTCCTTTTCCTTTGTTTCATTCAAACACTTTCATACTGTCATTCTAGAGAAAAAAATCTTAATAAGAGATGGTTGTATGCATATTCTTTTTAATTTTAAAATTATACCTTGCCTGCAATTGCAGCTTACCCGCAGTTCAGTTTTCCTTGGTATCTATGGCCAAACTACCTACAATTTAGGTAGGAATTGTTATAAGAAGCATGTATGATTTCCTGGTAATAAGAGCCAAAATATAGAGAACTTGAGAGGACATATGTATCATCATTAAATTTTTGATTAATTTTCTTTAAAATAGTTATATTGAGCATGAATATTTTTAATTGCCAGGTCATAATGTTCTGTTATCATTGCAACATGCTCAAACAGAGTAGGCCTGTTTTTATCTTTTTTTACTTGCTGATTTATGATGTCCTGGTGGCATTCCCCAATAATACATTGAAGGGGGGATATAAAATAACTAAATAAAAAAATGGAACCATACACCGAATGGGAAAAGAAAACAGATTAAGAGAGAGGACAGATTAATATACAGTTAGAAGTTATATCTGCACTACATGATGGGGAACGAAGGGGTGTGGACATACAGAAGACATCTACATGTTTTAAATAACAGTATGTGCTCCTTCCCATAAGGCTTGCAAACCAGTAAGATGAAAGGTAACTTGAAAAAGGAAACCTGAAACAACGTTTCCTGCAGTTACATTTGAATATTGACTTGCTGCTGCTAGCCGAGGTTTAAGGAATGCATGCTTTTAAGGCGGGGGTACCCAGAAGGGAAAACATGGCAGAGCTCTTCATTTGGTGGTAGTGCTAGCTTTTAAGTATTCATTGGACTATAATCTTAAAATATGAATTAACTACTATGTTTATATGTATAATTTACGAAAGGGGATACTGTGGGTACACAAAATTAATTTTTAATTTATTAAAGCAAATTAGGCAACAGTAATCAAAAGGACTAAATGAAAACTGCAAACTCAAACCATAAAAAGTTCTGCAGAATTAATTGCAATAAATAAAAAAGTTTCGTTTCATGAACTAGATGTTCCTTGACAGTAGTTTTTCGTTTACGTAAATCAGATGAATATTTAGTATTAGCCTAAAACCCCCTTTAACTTGCACGCAATTGTATGAATTGTTTTGCTCCCATACCTCACTCTTCTTTATAAAATCTTGCAGAAAAAAGTGATCCATTTCAATTTCTAATTCTTAATAACTTTTTTATACACTGACTTTCATTATTTACATTTTAATTCAAGCAAATTTATATTACTGTGAAGTGTACTGGGGAATGGTGATTTGCGAGAACAGAGCAGAACAGCAATCTGTCTTGTATTTTCCCTTTGTTTCTGTTGTGTTAATCTTGAAATCAAGCTACTGATATTGTGTAGATTTTTTGTTGTGAAGGTGCTTTGTAAGATGCTCTATATGAAGACGTTTGTGTATGTAAACATGAAAAAATATTTACAAAAGGGTAACTCATAAAAGGACCTTAGAATTCTAATGAGATAGGTCTGAGTTTTCAGAGCCATGCAGTAGCCTAAGAGAGCAAAGTGTCATCCTTATGCCTAAGTGGAGGGTTATTGAATAGGAGCAAGAAATTATTTTCGCCTTGCGGAACAATGGCCAGGCTGCAGCACACTGTCTGGTTTTGTTATCTGTCCTTCAGAATGGATATTGATAAATATGAAAGGATTCTCAGAAAGAACTACACTGATTCAAGGCCAGAAATATCTGCCTTACAGTAAGAGATTAAAGAACATAATTCAGTCTAAAAATGAAGCAAGTTTAAAAAGCTGGTCCTGCCACATTTTATAGCCATTTCTATATGGGAAAAATTTCTACTTTTAGACAAAAACATGTGGCTGGACAATTCAGATTGGAAATAAGGTCTGGTTTTTGCAGAAACATTGGCTGACTACTGTAATAGTTTATTCAGGGGATACGGTAGATTCTCTATCAGTAAGTCTTCATTTCATCAAGATTATATGTGTTCTTGAAAACCATGGATTATCTCCCTTTCAATCTTTTAATATTTTGCACGTGTGGCATAGAAGGTTATTGTGATTTCAGTGACGCAGTTGAAGCTGTGGTCTGGTATACAGTAAACAGGCTAGGATGAGGAAGGCTGAATAGAGCCATCAGCAACTGAGTAGCTATGCCTTGGATGAGCACAAGTAGAGTCATTTATTTTAAACAGTCCTTTACCTGCTGTTGCTCAAGAAATTGGAACAGCAGAAAAACAAAAGGAAAAAATAGGTTGACACAGTTTTTAAAATGTATATTGTACTTTTTTTGAACAAGGTGAGTCAATCCATGTTGTTGGGATTGACTCACCAACAACAGATGTTATTTTGAGCACATGGCAAACCTTTTTCACTTTCAAATATCAGATCAGTGCTTAACTTTATGAACAAAACTGTTGGTGGAATAAAAGAAGCAGTCTTAGAGACAAATGGAAGTCAAATTCATTTAACCAGCTGATCTTATAGTGAAGGAAAATGCTTTGCATATATAGAGAGATAGGATGGAGGGGGAGAGAGATTGATTTGTGTTATTGAGCCTACTTTACGTAATGTCTTTGAGGTCATTGCAAATTTCCTATCAAGAGTTAGAGATGGTTATAAATTCTGGAAAAAGGTATTTTCTAATGGTTAAAAATTGACTTTAAAGTTAAGGTCCTTTGGAATATTTTGAAATCCTCTTCTGATTAGAAGTCTTCGAGTGAAAAGTATTCTGAGTATATAATGTTCAGAAATAAAAACGAAACTGATAAAAGTGAATTCAGAATCACACAGGGGGTAATGAGGCAAAGATTCCAGCATATTCTAATAGCAATTACATTCTTTCCTGGTAGGAATTATATGTCATGAGACATAAGTAAAAGAATTGCTTTTTTGCCCTTTTTTTTTAATTGACATATGTTTATGCTAATGGTATCATCAGCAGACCAGATAAGAGTACTGTATGTCTTTTTCAGTTTTACCACTTCTTAAGTTAAGAATTAGGCATACAACATTTTTTATCATTGCAAGGCAGTATTTAGTGTTGCTTTTTATGAAACTTACATCCTTTATAAAACATAAATTGGTGCTTTCTGCATCTCAGAAAAACTGAACAGCATGCTTTGCTGTAGCTTTACAAGTAATTTAAAAGACCATTTGTGATCCTGTTTTAAACCATGAGTAGAGAAGACTGTATTTTTTTCCTGCTATGAACCAATTCTTATTAACTTTTATTCACATTTAAGACAGTTTCTGGAAAGGTAAGTTCTTCTCATATATATAAAAAATAATCTTCAGAATACTGTAAAGAAAGTTGTATTTAGAAGATATCTGGTAACGTAATTGAAATCAGTGCCAACATCCATATGTAACAAAAAGAAAACGGTTAGATATATTCCTGTTTTTTCCCCTTTGTCCTTTTTTAAAAAGGATTTACTTATATGGAACATCTGCCCATTGCAGCAAAAGTAGAGTCCAGGCTTCCTTTAGTTAAAGGGAGCCTAAAATAAGTTACGTTGTAGCCCAAAAGTACATTATTGATTTTTAATTATTTTTAAACTCTTGCTATAGCTTTTTGCTTGTTATGAAAGTGTGGGTGTCTGAAATCAGGAAAAAAGTATTTAGAGTTCATCTTAAGAATATGTTAGTTATTGTCATAGCTGCATTTATATAATACAGGTCATTGTCTGAAAATTGGAAAATGGTGTCTGTAATTATTTTCTGTTACAGAAGCTCCTAAAAGCCTTGTTGCAACAGGTATTTTCCAGGGAGATAGTACTATAGATGATAAAATCTTGCAATCAGAACTAGGACATATAAGATAGACGTAGCAGAAGATATTAGTAGGGTGAGTAATTTTATACCTAGTGAAATCCACATGAAGACATTTAACTCTTGGCTTAATTTTTAACTATGGTATACAGCAAAGTTATTGATAGTTATAATCCCATCTTGCTGTTTAGTAGCCTGGCATTCCTTGCAGACATAGCACAGAAATGAAGATACTTGTGAAAGTAATTTCTATACTTGGTGAGAAGGAGGATGAAGTAGTAAAATACAGAAGCATGTTTTGAAAAAGAAGAGCATTGTTCTGTTCAGAGATCTGAGAATAAAAAAGAAATCTTCAGAAGGACTTTTGGTTTGGAGGGAGGGACTACAGGCAAAAGGAGTAGAAGTGTCACAGCCAGAAAATGCCTGAATATTAACTTAAATGCTGTGAGTATCAGCATACAAGTATTAGTTATCTCCTTAACAATCATAATTAACTTGGTGCTACTCACTTGTCCTTTATATGTTGTTACATTATTTGCTGTGTCAGCCTTATATACGTTTCCATCTGTTAAAAACATCATGCCATTTCAAAAATGAACAGGACTCTAAAAACTGAAAGACGTATACCAAGATGCTTCTGGGGTGTGAATTTCTTATCGCTGCTGGGAAGATAATGTTGTAGCAGTTATTTAGATATGAACATAGTAAGAATTTCAAGAATACAATACATTCTTTAAAAAAGAAAACATAAAAAGGTAGTGGTTTTTGTTATTATAGATACTCTCTTCAGCTGTTGCAACCTGTATTACAGTTACAGCACTTCACAGTATTTTTTTTACGCCCAGTGATCTACATTGCTACAGTCATTAGCCATTGTCAAACATAGTTTTTAATGTTAAAATTCAGTTTATTCACTTCTCTGCTTTGTATTTTGTCAGTTTAGGAAAACTTATAAGACTGAGGATAATTTTCCAGAAAAATTTTATGGCCAGCACTGCAGTTGGGATTATTCTGTCCTTAAAACCCCATCCCCATTTTCTCCTACTTATGGGATGAAACACTGGAAGGATAAAGGAGTAAACAAGATTAGAACTGAGACATTCTTTACTCCATGATAGCACTTTGTCTGGAAGAATATTGCTGAATTAACAGAATAAACAGAACATTAATGTTATGTAGCGCCTATTTATTAGAGTAAGCTAATGAATATTACCAGTTGTAGCTAACTATTGTGGATAGTAATGGCTGTTGAAAGATTTTGGTTTTAGCTATGGGTCTAAAACATAACTGCTTAGGAAGTCAAGTGTGCTGTTGGAAATTGCATTTTGTTGAAGAATGCAATTTTTTTATTGTTGTTGTTATTTACATCATTAACTTTTTTGACAATTGTCTAAAAACCCTATTTACAATGTAAAACATTCAGATATTACTGCAGGATATAACTATATTAAAATATTGTATGAATCAGTAATAATTTAATATTCTAAGAAAACCTTTATTATATAGTCTATATTTAATATGATTACATGTCTGTGCATGCCATCTCACTTAACATGTTAAATTGCAGTTCCTTATGCAAGTGAAGATACTGAATTTTAAGTTCTTGGGTGCAACTCAGTATTATAATTGTGTTACTTTCCGTTCTTTTGGTTTTTTTAAACACATAATCATGCAGGAGAATATGAGATTAGTTTAAAAGGAAAGGCAGTATAGTATCTCTCATGGCCCCTCTTGTAACATACCTTAAAGTTTGGGTTTAGCAGTCTACATTTCAATTAACATTTTAATTTTAATTTTTCACAACCTTGATTTTCTTTTTTTAATGCATGTAGATACAGTATCTTTTCAATAGTTGACATATTCCAGTGGAAATGTGTTAAGACATTTGGGTTGCTTTATTGGTATACTACTCTTCAACATTTTGTATCTACGGTGGAAGTATAGTTAGACAGGAAGACTAAATAAGAGTAACCAGGTAAGTGAATTGGGGGGGGGGGGGGGGAGGAATCTGAAGTGACCATCCTCTTATCTAAGAGAAAATTAAAAAGTTTTCTTTGCATCTTAGAAATCTTAGAAAGCAGAATTCAGGTAAATCAAATTTAGCTTGTGTGAAGGTAGGGATTTCTCAGTTTAGGACACTACGTGTAATTTGTAAGGTTATATGGTGTGTGTGCATCTCACGGACCTGAGAAACAAAGTATGCTCTTCCAGACAGAGGGATGAAATTGAGAAAAAAGGGAGAGAAACATAATTGAGACTTTCAGTGATATCAAAGAGTTGTCCTGCCTTCAGCTTGCAATTCTGGTATTGTTGTGGAGGAACATTTTCTGCTAGGGTGATAAGAATCATAGAAACATAGAATCATAGAATCATTTTGGTTGGAAGAGACCTCCAAGATCATCGAGTCCAACTGTTAACCTATCACTACCAAGTCCACCACTAAACCATGTCCCTAAGTGCCACATCTACATGTCTTCTAAATACCTCCAGGGATGGTGCCTCAACCACTTCCCTGGGCAGCCTGTTCCAGTTCCTAATAACCCTTTCAGTGAAGAAATTTTTCCAAATACCCAACCTAAACCTCCCCTGGCGCAACTTGAGGCAATTTCCTATCGTCCTGTTGTCTGTTACTTGGGAGAAGAGACCGACCCCCATCTCTCTACAACCTCCTTTCAGGTAGTTGTAGAGAGCAATAAGGTCTCCCCTCAGCCTCCTTTTCTCCAGGCTAAGCAACCGCAGTTCCCTCAGCCACTCCTCAAGAAGGTGCCAGAAGAAACAGAAGTCTACAAATAGAATGGGAGGCTGAAATTCCTGATTTGAAATGTGGATATAGCCAGAACAGCATATCAGAAACTTATGGGATGTTTCAGTGCTCACAGTAATTTGTGTGAGAAGAACAGATAATGTCATGCAGCAGAGGTATAGCCATGTCTGCTTAAAATAACAAATAAGTAACAGTAAATGAAAAGAATCCAAACAATCCACTATAATGTTTTCTTTAAAAAAGGGGGCTACATAAAACATCAGACTGCTTATAAAAAGGGACTAAATGTTTGCAAGCAGCATGGAGATTACATAAAACCTGGACCAAACTCATACTGCCTATCAAAAACCCCTTTTTTTTAATTTAAAAGACAAATATGATGAAGTTGCTTGATGTTGTTAAAAGACATTTAAAAACCAAACCAAAATGAACCAACCCAACCCCAAACAAATTTTGTACAAGTGAGAAAAATAGGAAAGAATATAATTTCTAGCAAATTACATGTGAAAACGTGGTAAGGAAGGCCAAAAAGGAGTTTAAGAAGAAGGTTGCTAAAGGCAAAAAACTGATAATAAATCCCTTTTCAAACACATCAGAATAAGGAAGCCTGCCAGAAAATCTGGAGGGCCAATAAATGATCAAGGGATGAAAGGAGCACTGAAAGAAGACAAGACTGTATTACAAACTATAAAAATCTTTCATATCCATATTCATTATAGAAGAGCTTAGGGAGGCTCCCATGCTGGAATCTTTCTTCATTGGGGACACTTTGGATGCTCTTTCTCAAACAAGTGTCATTAAAAGCATTTTACAGCAAAACATTTTGTTTGTAATTGTTATTTGTTTATAATTGCTTTTGTTTGTAATTGCTGTTCTACAGAACAATGGAAAGTGGCTGAAGGAATACACTTTTCATAAAGGATGCCAGCAAATCACATAGTCTTATAACTTGTGAGACAAAGTTCACTTGTGCAATCCCAAATGTCCCATACTAAACTGAATCCATTTGTATTTTAATAGGTTCCTCATAAAATGCAACTATGTGCTGTTTTATGCTATAATCAATAAAGCCCACAGTATTGGATGTTGATTCTGATTAAGCCATTTATATAGGCTAAGTGGACTATTGATTCTCATTTAATTGTATGAGGAATTGCACTAGATCTGTTCTTGATAAAGGAATGGTGTTCTTGGAGGTTGTTTTCCATGTCAGTAGCATTTTTTTAGCAGGATAGGAGATAAATGGGGAATACATTGCTTTCAAATACAGCCATTGTTAAGTAATTTTTTCCAGTGGCAGAAGTGAGGATGTATATATTTTTTTAATGTTTGTTGTGTATAATTGTGCTATCTGTCTGATAATGTTCAAGGAGTAAAAATGTGGAGTTCTCCTTATGTCATTAATTTAGATTAAGATTTGATATCTCTATAAAATGTGGTTGACTATTTGATAATAGTTCCATGCATGGGCAGCACCATAAGCAGACTGGCAAATGCATTGTTCAATGAGAATTATTTAAGTATGTTGAAGTGAATGATGGTAACCTAGAACAAGGAATTTTTATTCATGAATAAATGTGTCCACTGAAATAATTATTTTCAAAATAGTAGGGACTTATTTCCCTACAATTCTTGATTAGGGGAAGTTGAATCACTGCTGTTATTTTGTAGACGTGGAAATCTAAGGAGTGCGTGAAGGGGGGAAAAAAGGACTCTTGCCTCTGTTCTCTGCAGTGGTACCAATAACTGATTACATATTTGATCACATATCTTATGCTGTTCATATGAAACATTAACTTTTGAAGGATGGCTTTCCCATTTTCCTGAAAGATTGATGTTGCCCCAATATACTAGCAAAACTAGTACTAGTATGGTAGTGATTAATTGTAAACTTTTCTCACAGGCATTAAATCATGAATGATAAATCATAGATTGATAAATGCCAAGTTTCCATTACAAACTATAAAAGTTTTTTGCTTAACTGTCACTCTTTCAAAAATTGTTCCATAAGCAAAAGGCTACAAATTGGCCTAATATTAGAGTTTATTGGATTTGAGGTAACCATTCTGTAACTGAAACGTTGTACTGTAGTGTGTACACTAGGGAAGAATACAGGTGTGTGTTGTGTTCAAATGAAAAAAATCAGTGTTTTTTGAATATCAAGAGATAGCATTAGGCAAATTAAGAGTAAAATTACTTTGTTTGGCTGCATAGATTTCAAGCCAAACTGACATATTCTCTGATTTGGGGGAAATTATCATCTGTATTCAAGTTTTGAATTACTTTCTAATGCATTACACTAGTCATTACAATGTCAGCAATGTTATGGTTAAGTAATATTACTTACTTTCCAGTAATCTTTAAAAAAGGGCAGGTGTGGGGTCAAATTCAAGCCATAAAAACATTTCATCCAAACCCTTCCTATGCCTTGAAAATGGTTACCACCATTTCCAGGTGGAAGGCATCCCAGAGCACCTTCAGCAGTATGGGTTATCACTCTGATACTTGGGGATGTATCATTTAATATGGGGTCATCCTTTCTATTAATGCAGATACTCTTAATTCTGTATAGAGAGGCTGTAGTTCAAGGCTGGACGTTTCATTCATTTCAGTATAACTTCGCCAAATCCTAAAGCGTTCTTGTCTTTTTGTATTTGAGTAATGAATAAAAAACAAGCTAAAAATGCCAGCTAGTTACTCAAGATCTATTTCTTCTGTAGATTCAGAATGTCATACTCAAAAGATGCTTTGATTACTATATATTTTGTTAGACATGAAGAATCAACTAAGTAGGCAAATGGTGCTGAGTACAGTTTTTCCACCATGTGAAATAACCGAAAGCTATACCAAAACTTTGAAGGCAGAAATAATTTCTTACATTTCATATTTCTATTTCTCAATCTTTAGGCCCTCAGCCCACTGATTTCTTCCTAGTGTTGTGAACAGATAAGAAATTTGAAAACCCACATTTTATTACATTGGTTTTCTACCTACATTGGAAGACACACATTTATTTTGTTAACATTTCATATGACACAATATTTAATATTCCAAGAAAAAAACCCTTTATTATAGTCTCATATTTTTGGCATTGCATGTCCATGAATGCTATCTAACACGTTTTGTAGAGAAATCATTAGAACCTATTTTCCTTTATCTGCTATTACATAAATCCTGGGACAAATCTCAAAAACATAGGTATTTTGTTTGCAAGTGCCCTTAACTCCTATAAGAAACAGTAGTGGTTTAAAGTTTCTAATAGCGTACAAGTTAATAATACCTTATTACTGTAATAGTTATGGAGAAAACTTTTATATTTATATGTGAGTTATATTGTTTTTTATTGATTCTTCCATTACATTTTCCCCTTATTTTCTTTGGAAAATACAAAATTCTGTCTTCAGATGATAGACCACTTGAAAATGGGCATACATGCTATGACTGAAGACCAGAAGAATTTCCTTTTCCAGTATTGCAGGGTTACACTCTTGGTTTTCCCCCTTTTATGTTAGTAGACTGTATGAAGTAGAATGTGTCCCTGTTTCTCTCAGTTTCTTTCAGATGCACTGTTAAGGTGAAGTGTGCCTCACTGCTATGAATTTCCAACACCATAGCAGTTTTATTCTCTGCTGTTTTATTTATGGCTAACTAAAATGTCTTTTTGTCTACGTGCACCTTGAGGGTTGTGTTCCATCTGGACTTGCATATGAAGATATTTTTACTAATTCGTTGAAAGAAGACTCTTCCAAGTGTTCAAATTAGGACAAGACAAGATTGGGAGCTCAGGTTATAAACCACTCACTCAAAAAGACAGTAAATGTCTAAACCGGGAGCCCTTCACCACTAGATGCCTGGACAGCCGACTCCAAATATTAAGCTCCATTCTCATGACCTGTTGAAAACTTTTAGGTTTCCTAAAATTTTGTCTTGAGGTTGTCCTGGTTTTTGCATGCTTACACATGCTTGTTACAGGCTCATACGTATGTCCAGTTACAATATGCTTGCCAGAGATCAGTCCCTGCAGATAAGTCCCTGCAGCTGTTAAAGCATTATAATAAAAACAAGCTGTTTATCTTCTATTCCAGAAAAGACAACCTAATATTCAAAGCAAGTATTTGGAAGTATTTTCAGCTATAGTAATTAACATTAGATTGAAATAGAAAATAAGCTTCAGTGGAATTCTTTCAAATCAAATCCAAAATTGTTTTTTCTTCAGTGTTGCTGTAAAGATCTTAAATATATGTTTTCCTAAGTTATTTCAGCTATCCCTTACTTTTAAATCATCAACTCTGACTACTGTTTGCATGAATGACTAAACCTGGATAACATGGCAAAACCTCTTTGCATTTATAAAAGTGTATTTGCCTTTGGAAATACAGTTTAAGATATTTTCTGGTAGCCAGGGAGCTGGAGCTCTTCTTAGGCGGGTACCCCTTTCATATAGGCTGTTTAGATGAAATGGGGCAACTGTTCAAAAGCAATTTGAATATATAAAGATAAAAGGAAAAATAAATTACTCGTAAGCGGTAAGCTTCTTGGTTTCTACTTAGTTTGACAGTCTGCTGAAAATGCCTTCACTGACTGTTACATGAATTCAATTTCTGCAATCATACACTTCATCTGTAAACTTTCCAGCTGACATGCTGGGTATCTAAACCATTGAGGAAGGGAAAAATCTTTACTTTTTAATGTTCTCTCAAAGTGACATGACAATGGTCATAAAAAGCTTCTAATATTTAAGTGATGAGAAGTTTTCAATAGAGTGAAACAGAAATATAGGTCTTTATAATGTAGCTCACCTGAGCTGACTAAAAAGGGAATAGAGGCCCTAAAAGCATCAGTAGATGCTACTGCTTTAGTTTTGCTAGAAAGAGCTATTTCAAATGTAGAAAGCGATACGCTCAGTTCATGCTTTCTTTAGGTCCAAGAGGGAGAACATTCATTGAAATCTCATTACTTATTAGGACAGTAAGATCGCTGTTTATCTTTACGTTGTGGTTTTGATTATGGCTAGGATTTTCAAAGAACCAGAATGACATGGGAAAATAAATACTATTAAAGTCAGTGTAAGTTGCTTTACAAATGCATTCTGGTAGTTCAGGAGCTCTGAAAGTTAGGGTTTTTGCTGGACCAGAAATAAGACTACTGTCAAAGGTTTTGGGTTTTTTTGGGGGGGGGGGGGTGGGGTGGGAGGAGAGAGCTTATAAAAAATAGTATCTTTGGCAGAGAATTACTTTAGCCAAGTTTCTTGTGAGAGCAAAGGTTTTGTCATCATGCTGTATCTTTCTGTCTGCTCCTTTTTTTATCCTAACTTGGTACAAGTTCTGAACATTGGATGAATTTTGTCTAAATTTGACCAAAAGAAATAGGTCTTGTTAAGGTCTCTCAAAAATCCTCAAAATAGATAGCCTGGGTATGTGTATACAGCTGCTGAAGTCGATATTCAGGCCTACCAGCAAGTGAGCAGCAGTGACTGACTGATCACAGATGCCACTTTCCAACAGGCAAACAGTACAGAGAGTGGTAAGAGACATGGGAGTACATGAGGGTAGTTGCAAGAGCTGTGCAAGAGAGGAGAGGAAAGGATGCAGGAAAAAAGCCTTGGGAGTGCTGGGTTGAGAAACATAATAGAAGATGTGTTGGCATGTTTGAAAACATTTTGGTTTATTCCCTCCTGAAGTTATCAAGAATCAGCCTTTTGGAATGACAAATAGGACAAGACTACCCATATGGCATATAAAACCTGGGGGTGGGGGGAAGGACTGTATTTTCATTTTCTGTAAAACTGAGTTGCACCAAATTTATTCAATACTTGCCTGCCTTAAAAGCTTTGATTAGATAAAAGATGATTAAAAAAATTAATAAGTGGAACACTAGTGAGAAAGAAGTCAGAAACCAAGTTCAAAAAGTTTGCATTAAAAATGTACAAAGCAAAATCTTAGAGAAAAAACACTTAGATGGACAAGTTATATTTTACACTGACTGCTTTAAAAGAAAAATAGGATTCTTTATCTCATTTTAATTCTATTTTATAATTCAACTATGGCATAAAGTCCTTACTAGGTGACTCTAATAATGTTTGAAAGTGCCCAAAAGATAGTTGTAGGAGATGTAGTCTGCAGCACAGAACAGATAAAAGCATACTTTTTCTTTCTTCTGAACTAGTTGACAATTCGTAAATAGCATAACACACCAGAACTTTGCATAGTTTCCTTTTTTATTTTTGTCTGCTTTGCAAAGAAAAGCATTAAAATATCATTAAGGTTGATGAACCTGCTGTCTTTGCAATACATAACAGTAGCCAGCAAGACAATGAGGAGCCTTGTGAGAATTCAGCACAGTCCCTCTCACCATATCCCATGCTAATCTAACAGCATTCGTAGCACTGACATATCTTGTCTGATTGAATTTAAAGTCGTTGGTGAGGTTTCAGATTGGCAGGAAGTCTTTCAGGGTGTAGAGTTTAGTTCAGTAGAGCTGTGATTAGTCTATGCAAGTTGATATCGCCTCAAGTCTATATTATAAAAACAGAAAAGCAATGAAGCTATTCCATTTTTTTTTGCGTTTATTCAGTTGTGTTTCTAGCAACACAAACTGAAATTCAGTTGAAGTTCTTATTTACACAACAGCAATGTCCTTAGCACAGTGTTCCTTGGCATACTTTTAAGGACAACTTCTTGAAAGAATATTTTGAAATAAGATGACAAATTTTGAAACAATAAGAGAATTAATAAAGTGCTCAGAGAGGTTTTCAGTTAACATTAACTAATAGTATTGATAGTTACTTGAGACAAGGCTGACATTTTGCCATGCAAAGTAACGAACACCCAACAAAAGTGCCCATCCAAATGCAGGTTTGAGCCGATGTTCAGATGGCGGGAAGTAAGGTAAGGTAAAATGACAAAATTCCAAAGGTCGTTTTGAGCCAAACCAACATTTTCCAGGCTTCAAAGAAGTTGATGTGAAAGATACAAATAGCCAAAGTTTCTGAATGGGCTTTAGATTAGGAGGACAAAGATTGAATTTGAAAAGTAGACAGGCAATAAGATTATGCCAAATCATGAAAAATTATAAAAGTCCCGTGAGCTATAAAGTAAGCGATTAAGGCGCACTGGGATACTGCAGGGAAACAAAATTATGCTTTTTATAACACACACAGCTCATTTCAGTATTTAAAAAGTAATCAGTGGGACTTCTGGAAATTGAAACTGTATTACTGATCTATTAGTGATGAACATATCCAAAAAATGGTGATAAATAAGAACTAGGTGGTGCAACTGGCATGGGTCATCTAAATAAAAATCAGTTTCATTACAAAGTCCATGATTTTCCTCTGGAGTATGTTGTTATGATAAGAGGGAGTGTTATCAATATTGCAGTACTTTATGACTATTAGAAAAACACCTGATCTTTTGATTACTCAGTGAAGGAAAAATGGATTAAGTTGCAGAACTTCGGAGGACAATTATTTAGGTTAATCCAAACTGAGAAATAGCACCTGGAATCGTGTGAAAGTTAAACAAGCTATAAATAGAATTTATTTATTTATAGAGGCAAATTTTGATAACTGTAAAAGCAAAATAAATCACATTGGAAGAAGTAGCTTGAAGTATTGCTGAAATGTAAATGACCTGTAACAACTCTAGAGGTGTCTTCCAACCTAAATAATTGTATGATTCTGTGATCACATGTCAAAGTTGGACCTGCACTGAGCAGGGAATTGGACCTGATCGTCATGATGATACTGTGATTTGAACTACCAACATGAGAAAAAGATATAAGCATTAGTATGGATTATTACCTTTTATGGCTTATCTATTATTTAACAAAATACAACTAGGAAGTGTAAGAACTGAAGTATTTTAAAATTCAGAAAATACATAGCTAAAAACTGAAGAAATGTGTGGATAAAAGGATCATTCTGTATTTTTAACCCACCTTCACTATCTTCAGTTGAACAGCTACAATTCATATCAATCAAGAAGGTGACAATGTTTTTGTAATGTATATGCTTGCCTATCAATCTGAGTTTTGGTTATCTACCGTATCATTGATTTTGATTGCAGCTTATTTCTGAGTAAACTGAAACAATATCCTGCTATCCAAAATTTCCATGAAAGTCTTTTAAGCTATGCTTGTTGAAAAGAGGACAAGATCAGTGCCTATTAGGAAGCTTTCAGTGAACACTGGGGGAAAAAAAAAAGTGATCGGTAGGGTAAGAAAGCTGTCACTTGCCTATATGGTTGTTGCAGAGAGTTGTTTACTCCTTCAGGTTACTAAAGACTTACTCTTCACTGGTTTTGTCCAGGACAAAGTTTTCCTTTTACTGCGCCTGCCATCTCATACTTTTTAAAGTGAGTGAAGACTAACAGGAAGTTTTTTCTTCATTGTTCAGAATGAAAATAAAGTTAATAAAAACTAGAAAGTTATCAAAAAGTTTCCTAGAATTGTTCACACATCTGCGTGTTTGATTGCGCAGATGTTCTAATCAGTGCTATCAAGTGGCTGTGCTTTATCAGAAGTTTGTATGTTTGGATTAAGGAGACTTATTCACCTTGCCCACTTCTAATTTTATGTAAACCGTTAACAAAATAGAACATTGTTGAAAACAGTGATGACCATATTGATTTTTTTTTTTAAAAAAAAAAACAAACCCCAAACCAATTACATGCATTGTCTCAACACAACACTCTGCGTGTCAGAATTATTTTGTCAACAGTTAGTAACTGGAAAAAGTCCGGAAGCATGAGGGGCTTCTGTAACCATTTCAAAATTTCTAATTATAATAACAACACATTCTTTGATCTATATTTGTGAATATTTCATTTTATGACTTTCCATTTGTTACCCATACTTTCAGTGATAGTTCCCTTGTTGGGTCTCATATTGTGTAGTTTTACAAAGTAAGGAACTTTTAATCTTCTCTGTGAAATAATCATATGATATTTTCGGTTCCTTTTCGAAAAGTAGTTTTCCGTATCTCAAATTGCACTCATTATGACTTGCATGTACACTTGACCTAGTAGTTAATTTTGCTCAACCAAATTCTTTGTGTTGCCTTAATGAAATACATTCTGTTTGTTTCTGATTTTGATTCACAGCATCTCTTTTGCAACTTCATTACTATTCAAATAGTGTATCACATACAGTTGGAAGCTGAAATCTGTTGGTTTTGTTTTTGTTTTGGTTTGGTTTTTTCCACAATCTTTGGTATTCTTGTGATTTTGGTATATTTTAATCTAGTTAGCCGTATGCTGAGAGCTTTCCTAGTTATTGCTGGCCAGTCTCGTTTTCTTCAAAACCCTAAAACAGCCTGTGGAAATTTTTAGAAGCACACTCTTATCCTTTGACTAGTATGGAACAATGTATTGGGTGTTTTTCAGGGTCAGAATGCCAAATAGTGTGTCAGGTCGCTCAATCAGCTTTATCATTAACAAGACTCTCTAAATGGCTGTCTTTATACAACAACAGGTTTTTTCAATGATAAAATGAAGTTTAAAAACTTGTCAGTGATACCATACTTAATAAAAATTCACTTTTTTGTATGCACCTTAGCACCTCTGCTTTTTCTCCTCAAAAGAATTGCAGCAAATTTCCTTCTCTCTTTTCTTTCTTCTCTTGGCTAAGATTGCTATTGCTTCTTTTGCCACCCTGTTCCTTCCCCCACTCTCAGTTGAGGAGGAAAGGGTAAAAAGGATGGAACCTCAAGTGTACTTTCATACCATTCCCAAGCTAAACTTTTCTTCTCTAGATTTCTGACTAATGCTTCACACCTGCACCAGCGTTAGCAGTTCCCTGGCTTCAGGCTGCTTTTCTTTATTGCAGCTTTCTGAAGACATACTGGTAAAATATTATCCATCGTTCATAAGAAAACTTAAATGCTCAATATTTTTACTAAATTTATGGCCTTTTACTAAATCTTTTCCTGCAAGTGTGATATAATAGATGGTAAAAATATGAATTGGCTTCTTGAATTAAAACGTATCATCCATACCTGCAATACATATTCTATGGGAAATTCTAAAACATCCCTTTATAGTGGTGTTACACAGCACAGTGATGAATTATTAACATATAGATACATCTATGAAGACAGATTTTCCAAATCTATTAAAATTAATTGAAAATATACCTGATCATTACAAACATTCCTTATTTAAATAACCATATCTCAGAGAGTTACTGCTGAATTTTGGCTGGTTTTGGTAGGCTCACTGATGTTAATGTAGCATTCTGGCAAGGTATGACTTAATCATGCAATTGTCATATTTCTAGGACTTAGCTACAAATATACTGAAATGATTTTTAGTGCATGCAGAAGTGTTCTAACCTTAGGGATTTTTAACTGTTCTTAAAATAAGACTCATTATCCTTGCACTGAATTGATTTTTTCAGCCATTAGGTTTACTTGGTCATCAACAGTTATATGAGTTTAATTGCTTATATTTAAAACAGTGTTCTTTCCTGGCTGGTGAGCACTAAACAGAGAACTTTGCCAGTAAACACTGCCGACAATGAAAATACTCTTTTGGAGGAAATAAGCACACTAGGAATCTTACCTGAAATGTTCAGTCTTTCAAAAATGTAATACTTTGTATTATGTTGTCATGTAGTATAATTTATTTCGGTATATGAAAAGAGCTTTGAATTATCAGTTATGTAGACGCTTATGTTTGTATAATTTGTAAAGACTCTTAAAAAATGTTTAGTGGCTATTGAGCCTTGAATGAAAGTCCCATCTAAAACATCTGTGTATTCCACTTTAGTTAGTATTTAAAAGATAACAAATTCTTACCTGTATGTAAATCGCATGCTTATATAGTGCTTATATACTTATCTTCATAGTTTAAGTTCTTCAAGATGGAAATTGTCTCCCTTTCTGTCCTTTTTCCCCTTCTGTCAGTAGAGTAGCTAATTCAATGGTCCTAATGATGTCTGAAATGCTGAGATTTACCACAATAAAATGTATTCGAGAGCAGCAGGGCTGTATAGGTTTTTTTTAACAATTGCTTATGCCTTAAAATATTGCTTTGTTTATTTTTAAACAAATAACTGAATTTTAAGCATTTTAGATAACAAGTCTGTCCAAGTAGCAATGGTGTAGTTGTATATAAAAAGGTATGAATATATAAACAGGAACACTTTTTGTATTTTATTAACTACCAGCTGCTAAGAATTCAAGGACTTTCAACTTTGTTCTATTGGACTGGATTGTGAGATACAGTTCGTACATAAATCTAGTCTAAAGCTATGATTTTTATTATTTTTTTAATGCTATTTTGAAAAAGTATAGTAAAGGTTACGTAGTGTTTCTGAAGTTGAAGATACTGTTTAGCTGATATGTTTGGGATGTTACTTGTAAATGGTAAAGCTTATTAATGAAGTAAACTACTTGACTCATCCCAGTATGTATTTTAAAACAGGTGAGGCTAATGATAAGGATGTTCAGGTGGTGGAACTTCCCATTGTCGACAGCTTACACCCACGGCCGCCTTATTTACCGTTGGCTGTCCCTGAAGACCTGGCTGATAGGCTAATTCGTGTACATGGGGATCCTGCAGTGTGGTGGGTCTCGCAGTTTGTCAAATACTTGATTCGTCCGCAGCCTTGGTTAGAAAAAGAAATAGAGGAAGCCACGAGGAAACTTGGTTTCAAACATCCAGTGATTGGGTGGGTATTTAGTTTTCTTTTTAACTGTCTGTGCTTTAATATATGTATATAGTGATTCCTGTTCATGACAAATTGTTTTATGATGGTTATCCAAGAGCCTGAAGCATTTTGTGGGGAGAGAGCGTGCTTTCTAGATGAGGCTATTATTTTTGAACTGTGCATAATACAAGTTGATTACAAGTACTTCTTCAGCATACTTGTCTGTCTATAGTTGGACAGATATATAAAAGGCGGCTGGCTCAATAGAAGGTTTGTTTATATGTCCTTCCATATCTAGAAATGTAATATAGAATTTCATTCATGTAATTGCCTTACAGCTTGTATTCCAGACACTTTTCTGTCTGGGTCTTCTTTTCAAGTGCCTATAGCCTTTACATTTGAGGAAAAAAGGCTAAGCCTACATTTTACATGCCACAATCCACAACTAATTTTATTGTTGGCTGCACCTGAAGATGGTATGTGCCTTTCCCTTTCCTGCTGATGTTTTCACTATTGTTGTTTCTTAGCAGTAACTATGAATTGGAAAGGTCTGTACGGGGAGATATGGGGAGAAGGAAGGAAAGCACCGATGGGCAATAAAGAGCAACTTGTGGAAAAAAGATTTTACTGTCATGTAACGTGAAAAATTTTGCTGCTGCTGTACTGGAGTCTGCAAATATTGCTTCCTTTGCCAGAATTTTCCTTCAATCCTTAATCTCCTTTTTATAGGAGTACACAACAGTTCTGTCCAAATGTTAGTTGGCTTTTGGCCATTGAGTCAGTAGGCAACTTCACCCCTGGCAGATCTGAAGACTTGTTAGGTCTCAAGCAGATGGTGAAGATGCATTTTTAGCTATCTTCATTCAAACCCTGCGTTGTAGTTGGTGTCCTAATGTACCCATGATGCAAATATTCCTGTTTTGCTTTTAAACTATTGATCAAGCATTATCTAACTACACTGGATAACTTAACCTTTTGCACAAAAGGAATGCCTTGTATGCTATAATTAAACCTCCTTCATTCTCTTCTTTCAGTTACCCTTTGCCTTCCTTGCAAGATTATTATATTGCTTTCAAGAACAGACTGACAGCTAACTGCATGTTGTCAGTGTGTCTTGAAGGACATCAATGATTTCTAATCTTTCCTTGTTTTATAGAATCATAGAATCATTTAGGTTGGAAGAGACCTTTAAGTTCATCGAGTCCAACTGTTAACCTAGCACTGCCAAGTCCGCCACTAAACCATGTCCCTAAGTGCCATGTCTACATGTCTTTTAAATACCTCCAGGGATGGTGCCTCAACCACTTCCCTGGGCAGCCTGTTCCAGTGCCTGATAATCCTTTTGGTGAAGAAATGATTCAATTTAATATGCATTCTAAAAGCACAGGCATGAAATTTAAAGTTGACATTTCAGTTGCTAAACCATGTATTGTATTTATAAATTGAATTCCTAGTTTCTGCCTTTTTCCAGTGTTCACGTCCGAAGGACAGACAAAGTAGGAACAGAGGCAGCATTTCATCCCATTGAAGAATATATGGTACATGTTGAAGAGCGGTTTGAACTTCTTGCTCGCAGAATGCACGTTGACAAAAAAAGAGTGTATTTGGCTACAGATGACCCTTCATTGTTACAAGAGGCAAAATCCAAGTAAGATGAATTATGTTTATATTACAGTTTGTTCCTTCTGGTTAGCTTTACAATTTCTGACTATTGTGCGCACAAATCTTAGTATCCTTTTTTTTTTTGTTATCATTTCTACAGTTAAGATTGCATTTTAGCTTCCAGTGATTTTGATTTTTCTCTCAGAAATTCTCTTTTTTGGATGACTTTTTTTCCAAGTATGCTTTTCAAAGCTTAAGGTTAAAAATCTAGAAGAGTTGAGCAAGATGCTTGTGACTATTTAAAAACAACACAATGCTGTAAAAGGGAAGTAAAAATATAAATAATAAATACACCAAACTTCTTATCGAATATACATCTTAAAAAGAAACTATTCAGAAATATTGTAAAAAGTAGTTAATGTATTAAGAAATTTCATCTGTCCAAACAGTACCTTTCTGTGAATAGTTGCCAGAGAAAATTTTACAAGTTGGTTGAAAAGCTTCTGATTACTCTTTCTGAAAGACTTCTATATTGACAACTTAGAAGACTTTCACCCTACATGTTGAATAACTTCAAAGTTTGTCCTTAAATTCATGTGGGATTCTCAATCTGTAACATTGTCTCTGTCCCTCTTTGTCCTCTTCTAGCTCTCCAGAACATGGGTGTAACAACCTACCCTAGCAATAGGATATCTCAGTCTGTCATAGAAAATATAACTGTTCAAACCTGGAAATGCACAGTATGCATCCATTTACTCCTAACATGACCTATAGTTTCCTGTAAAAACTCATTGTTAAGTTGCATGTTTTGCAAGGTGTCACTGAGATGGCAAAACCTTCTGTTTAATAAAAGAAAGCAGATGCATATGGAAGAATAATGTTCCATATTTAACTGTATCTTTCTTGCATTATTGGTTTATGGCATATAAACAATTTCACAAATGCTTATTGCCATGACTCTGGAAACTTAGATAAGTATTTCACATGCATTCAATTTAAGCGTATTCGTTACCAAGTACAAGTTTGCATGTTTTGCTTTTGAGTACTTTTTATTTATCTGTCTACTGAATAGCACCTGTTTCCATTCTGTTTCCAAAATTTTGTCTCTCTTGAGCAGAAGAATTTGTATTTTTTCGTTTAAGCAAGGAAATTAAAACTTTTTAAAGTCAAGGTAACTCAAAAATGGCAAATTTTTGAACTGTTTTATTCTTGGTAGACATGCTTGGAAAATTATATAAGATAACATACTGGATTACAAATTGTCTTTGGCATATACAAGGTAAGCAGAAAATGTTATTTTGTAGTAGAGGAATTTTCTACAGCATTGCAAACCTGTGTGTTTCAATTATGCTATTTCTATTTTTCTTTCATATCTATAAAGGGCTGCTGTTTAAATTATGGAGTTTTGAAAAAAATAAACGAACATATACAACTCCAGATGATGGCAATCTAATCCTTCCTTTTTTGTATATGTAGAGACAAGAACAGTAGCAGAAACAATTATGATAACATAACACTTAAAGTGCAAATCTGAACAATGAAAAGACAGGTAATACAAAATTGAGGTTGTAATATTTAATTCATTACATTGTCCTAAATAACTTTAATTACTGTTTGTAACATAACAGAATTCAATATTGCTGTAACAGTCTTAGTTATGCATTTTGCTTTGTGTTCAACTTTGAATCCTTAGCACTGTGTACTTCAGCTTTGTGAATAATAATGAGATGCACTACCTATGTAAACATATCATCCCCATCCCAAATTTTCAGTAGTGACAAAAACAACTAGTAGAATTGTGACTTGCGCAGTAAAATAGTACTGAATTTTATTAAGCATTGAAGTTTCTGTGACAGTTCAAGGTCCATTCCAAATCACACTTTTATTGAAATATGGTAAGATACAGCTCATTAGTACAACATTCATTTTGTATGTTTTCTTAATAAAAGCCATAGAATCTGTAAGTAGTGAAGATTTTTTTTATGTGTTGCTGCTGAGTTTTCAGGTCATAGTTTACACTGAAACATAATTTTCTAAGTTGCTTGCACCCTACTGTTGCATGCAATCAAGTAGAAGGCATTTGAAGCTTCCTGTGATTTCATAGATGGCAGGATGCGATTTGATGTTTCAACAGTTAAGGGCATCTGAAGGCAGGTTAAAAGGAACCTTTTCTTCTTCTTCCTGTGAAGAAAACTACAAATTAGTTTACACTTCTGACAAAAACGTTCTAGCCAATTGCACTACCAAGCTTTGATAGAAACAGCTGTGACAGTGTACTGCAGTAACTTATGTTGCATTCATTATTGGGTGCAGTAATATTAGTAAGTACTAGATATTAGATCTCTTTTTACATGAGAGTGATTGGCTGTCAAACAACGTTGGCATTTAAATAATGAAAATTTAGCCAACATTCGCGTGAATAGGCATGTTGTTTCTATTAAGAGAAATATTTCAAACCGCTCAGTCATGAAAACAGAAATGTTTTGACTTAAGTTTCAGAAACCTCCCTTGCAGTCAGATGTCTACCAGCTGCAAGTACAATAGTAAAGACAGTGGAGCCAATACTATCAGTTTGTAGAGTGTTTTTGTTTGTTTTGTTCTCCAAAAGGAAGACGGAAAAGTGATATGTTTTCAGAATTAGGGTGATATAGAACAACGTGATCAGAAAGGAGCATGGTTGAGAGTTCAACAGCTGTAATGATTATGGGATTAAAGCACTGGTAAGCAGAGGTCATGGTATTTGTCTTAGATAAGTGATATGTTAGGGGTGGTGTAAATTGCTTGTTCTTTGGCTGATTTAATAGCTTTCCAATACAAACTTTTGAATTTTCTAGTATATATATTTCAAGTCTATAATATTATTGACAGCATCTTTTCTCTTTAAGGTAGAGTATTCAAAATAATGCAGCTGAACATGCACATAAATTCTTAAGAAACTATATTTAATACTTTTCTGGTTTATATATGAATCTATTTAGGTCTCTTTCTCATGTATATGAGCACTAAAATTCAACAAATTGCATTCTTCCTTTCAGGATGTTTACCTGTAGAGTCATCTGTATTTTACTTCTTCATTTTTTGCGGTAATTTGCCTCCCTCATGAGTTTTTTCTTTTCAGCACTTATGAAAGCCTTTTTTCCACCCTATTTCACTGTTTATTTACTTGCACAATAGCAAGTTAATGTCTTTTCTCCCTGTGTACTATCTGTAGTTTAGCTGTTGCAACCCTCCCCGCCCTTGAGTCATAGTATGCCTAATATAGAGAATTCAGTAGTGCTTCAAAGTTCTTGAGTCTGATGAACAGCTCATACATTTCCCAATTCTTTTTAGAGCAAGACCTGAACAAACACATTATTTCTTACTCCATCTGTTTATACACATGCTCACACTCTTCTTTCACAGGGAAGAAAACTTACATTGCCTGTTCTGGACACTTCCCCAGTCCTAGCAAATTGAGAACAGGAGCCTGGGACTCGTCTTGGTTTGCACCTGCTACACAGCGTAGCAATAAGCTATAGTTACACAACTAGTTGATCAGCTTCTGAAACCAATTGGAATTTGAAACAGTCTTATAACTGTGCTTGGTTTGTATCCTTATTTGAGGCTAGTAGGTGCAGGAAGGAAAGACTTTAAACTATCTTTTTGCTACCTTCTTCCGATTTCTTGTTTTCCGCTTTTCCTGGGCGGGGAGGGGAGGGTGGGGAGCAATTCTTCCTGGCCTGTGCATAGGTTTCAAGAATCTACTAGGTAGCTTTACAAGAATTAGATATTATTTTTAGATATGTGGAGGAGATAATACTACATACAGTTAGTCTGTAACAAAGAAAACAGTATTATGCCAGTTTCCATTCTTTAGTTTTATCTTCACAGTTATTACGCTTTTCCTGTTATAGAGAAGAGAATGTGTGGGTAATTTCTTTGGAAAGCTAGGAGGGATCCTGCAAAATACTGTATTTAGGCGATTCTGTCAGTAAGAATATGACATCTTATTATTTATTATTCATTTGCCACTGCATTCAGGAATCCTAGTAATAGGATTGTGCCCGAGTTCTGCTTAAAAAGAAAAAAAATTCCCCCAAAGCTTACAATGTAAGTCTTACATTAATCATAATATAAATACAGATGGAAAAGGGAATAGAAGGAAGCAAGAGCTAACTATAGAGCTTTAGAAGTTTCATTTCCCTTTACTCTTTGTAGACATTGTGGTAAGAATAGCTTTAAATAGAATCTAAAGCACTATAGTGAGTGGGAAGGAGAATTAAACTTCACTTGATGCAGGAAGTCAGTGGGACCCATATGGCTAAGCTTGAGAGGAATATAGGCTTGGCCTTTTACTGTATTTTTCTTTATGCTCTGCTTTCAGCCTGTGTTGGAGACAGGATGGTGGACTAGAAGATTCTTTGGTCACACTGAGTATGCTTGCTATTATACTCACGTTGTAGGGTGTTTAAAGGAAACCTCTTTTCCCGAGTATGACTATAGCATTGTGTGTGGGGAACAACATAAAAGTGCTTGTTTGAAAACTTAAACATGTGAGTAGATAAATGTTAAGCTGGGATTACTGCTTTGAAGAAATGGGTTCTGAAACTGTTGATTAGGTGAATTTGGATCAACTTTGCAAAATGGAGTTGAAGACCAGATTTAAAAGTATCTCAAAGACTGTTTCCAGAATAAAGAGAGGAAGGAGAAAATTTTAAATGTATGTATAAGAAGATGTGTAAATAATTCTGATTTTTTTTTTTCTTTTTTTACCAGATCCAATATGACACCTTTTTTGGTGTGCTTCATTTGTTAAGTTGTTATACTGATCTTTTGCTAGTAAGAAATCAAAATTCTTCAACAAAGGTTCTTTTGTCCCTACTCAGCATGTGGATTCTGATTTTTGAAGTCTGAAGGAAGTGATTAATTTTAGCAGTATTACTGATGCCAAGAACTTGCAAAGGGGTTTGCAAATATCTTTACTATGATCACTGTCCCTAGAAGTGACATCTTCTGTTAAGCGTTCTTCATGTTGCTCCCCTCAGAGTTGTGTCACTGAAGCAAGACCGATGCCCATCTCTGTTCCTCAGCTAGTTTTCACAGTAGAATATGACATATTTCCATTTGGTCTGTACTTTTTTTTCTTAAAAAAAATACTAATATGGTTCACACAATGGAAATGGAAATAGAATATATCACAAATATTGTGTTGTCATCCATTGTATTTTGAGAGCTGGTTAAATACTGACAGCGTTAGATGTGAGAAGATAGGAAAGAAAATGATCGTTGTGATAGAGTTCATCTTGAAAAAACTATTTCTTTATCCATATCTTTCTATAATTTCTCAGAAGTGGTCTTATAAGTTATTCCATATTAATAATATTTCCACCTTCTCTTCTTTTCTTTTTTTTTTTTTTTTTTTGTTTTGTGTTGTTTTCAATGTAATATGAACTTCCCCTGATATACATGATCAGATGCACCCTTTAAAGTTGTCATGCTATCTCTGGGAAATTTACCATACATATACTAATTTTTGTTAGAGCAGATGTTTCTCTTGGGACCATAAAATTCTATTTAAATCACTATGAAGATAAATGAAAATTCTTCCTCAAATGTGGAAGTTTTGCACACGGCTTTTTGATTGGCACTTGAGATAAATTTCCTGATTTGGTAGTCACAGCTAGTGAATGTTAGATGGAAAAGCCTGCTATATTTGCCCTTTCACTTTTGAAAACAGTTTTCCCATGATTTTGACATTAAAATGGAATGAATTAGGCGTAGTCTTACAAGAGGTTGTCATAATCATGTCTACAATGTGTCTAGAGCGTATGCACGTGTTGCATTGTTGTATACAAGCGCATGCGAACTTCAGGAACTTTCCAAGAACTTGTGAGTGTAAACCTTATTTTGAGCAATGTTGAGCACAGGACTGTCAGGCTTTGAAGCATCTAGTTACAGGTCTAAGTTATTGTTGCTCCAGCATTAGGGCCTGCTCTATATTCTTATTCTCTCTATTAAACAGTAGAAGAATGATTAATTCTTAAAAATGTAATATTAGCTACCTTACTATCTTATATAATATATTGCTTTATAATTGCTATGAAGTTGTAAATTTGAAAAATAGATTTTATTTAATTTATTTTATAATTAGCCCTGTAGTTGAAATTTTGTAGTTGGCAGGTTAGTTGCATGATTGAAATATAATTAATGTGTAAGAGCAATGTAATTATGATCTTTGTTAAATCTACCTGGAATTTTTCATATAAAACTTACTTATATATTCATATAAAACTTATTTAATTAATTCATGCTACTTTCACAGTTTATTTCAGATTTCAGTTCCCCAGTAATGGGGTACAAATGTTTTGAGAAAGGTCATTCTTTTTCAACCTTTTTAAAAAGGATTTTTTTCCTTTCAAAGCCATTGTTACATGTTAAAAACTTTTAATTTTATTTTTAAAATAATATAAAACAAGGTTTTATATTTCAAATAAAAATATTTTGACTTAAAGTATTGCTATTTTGTTTATGATATGTCATGAAAGGTGTATTGACATGAAATCTTACATTTCTTTTACCTCCTATTGACCAGTAAATTGCAAAATTTGTTATACATGTGGCCTTAATAACTGTAAAAGACTTTTTTATTTTTTTGGTTGGTTTAGATTCATTTATTTAATGTCCCTTTTACAGGTGACTGATTTTCTTGCACAGTGTCATAATCAGTATCTAATAGAGAGTATGGTAATAAACAAAATGTAGTCTAGTAAAGACACAATCCCATATTCTGTTTAGTAGTAGTGAAAGCAAAGTGATCTGAGTATATTTCATCTAAAATCAGTAGCATTAGCAGAATGTGGTATATACTTCCTGGTATTTTTTCGACTTCTTTTACAGTGTCAGATCTCAGCGTCTCTTTATTTAGTTTTCTTTTTTCTGCATAAAGAGAGAGCATGCTTGGAGGCAGCAGTAACATTCTAGAGTGTTCAGCAAAATTATAATTTATTCCCTGTAAAGCAGAGACTCACTGAAAACAAATTAACAACCTTATCTTGCAGCAAAGATGATGCTTCTTAAAAAAAAAAAATAAAAATAGAATAAGACTTTACTGTTAACAGCATATTGTATTTTCACAGGTATCCAAATTACGAATTTATCAGTGATAACTCCATATCCTGGTCAGCAGGACTTCATAACCGATACACTGAAAACTCCCTAAGAGGTGTTATTCTGGATATTCACTTTTTGTCTCAGGCAGACTTCCTGGTCTGTACATTTTCATCCCAGGTAAACTGCAATACAAATACAATATAGAGTATCTGTACCAGTTCTAAATCTCAGTTTTTCTTCATGCTTCTGTTATCTTATTCTCAGTACTCTCTCATGAAAATTTCAGGGAAGAATTAAAGGCTCGGTATGCTATGTGAACATTTAAGAAGACCGTAAACACTGTTTGATTACTTCTCTTCAATTGAAGTTACTGACTTAAGGCATTTGAAATAAGCAAGAAATAATATTAAACATGTTTAAGAGTTCCTCGTTTTGCATAAAGTCAATGTATAACTTGTATCCATCCATTTCTATGCAGCTTAGTTAAGGCATTTAAAATAAGTAAAAATAATTTTAAACATGTTTAACACTTCTTAATTTTGCATAAAGTTAATATATAACTTGTGTCCATCCATTTCTACACATGAATACACTCTACTACAGTTTAAACATGTCTGCTGTTGCCTTAGTTGATTGTGGGAATGGAAAAGAATGAAGAAAGCAGACATTTAATTTCTCTTCAGAGTCTATTACATTTCTAGCAATCCAGCAGCAGCGAAATAATTGTGAATTCTGACCACTGTAATCCATAGAGACTTCTTGTTGCAGATAATTATATGCTACAAGCTTCCTTTCTTGAGTGATTTGATGAAGCAAGTTGGAGTCCATTAGAAAACTGAATTATATAGTTGTCATCATTGGCATTTTCTTCTTTGTTATATCATATTGTATATTCATTTCATATATCATGAAAAGCTGTTTTAAAGAGCTTTTTTAAGATTAAAAAAGACCAGAAAGCACTATTTTGTGACTGATATGCTGATCCACCTAATTCAAATATGGCAAAATATGACTGAAATCAGAGTGAATGTTTTTTACCTACTGTCATCATATATGCTCTTAGGTGATACTCCTGGTTAGGAAAGCATTCAACTATAGATGGTGATCTCACATGATTGTACTATTACATGGAAGTGGACACAAAATTGAAAGTTAAAATTCGCTTCAAAAAGAAATGTCTTCCACAGCCTCAGATGTAAATTGTCTTCTGCACTGTAATGACAATTAGATAGGTAACAACATAATACTAATACTAATATATGATCAATACAGTGATACATTGGATTTGTAGGCCAGAATTCTTAATAACATTACCATGACAAGAAGGTAGCAAAACCAGAAAAAGTATAGAAAAACCTCTTATGCCTCAGTCATGCTGGTGGATGCATTTTTTTTCACTGTTCACCAGTGAAAATGAAGAGAAAATGACATAGCCTATTTAGAAGGTTATTAATATAGGCTACTTCAGACCAAGATATATGAATCATAGAATACTTTGGGTTGGAAGGCACCTTTAAAGGTCATCTAGTCCAACCCCCCTGCAATGAGCAGGGACATCTGCAACTAGATCAGGTTGCCCAGAGCCCCATCCAACCTGACCTCGAATGTTTCCAGGGATGAGGCATCTACCACCTCTCTGGGCAACCTATTCCAGTGTTTCACCACCCTCATGGTAAAAAATTTCTTCCCTACACCTAATCTAAATCTACCCTCTTTTAGTTTAAACCATTACCCCTTGTCCTATCACAACAGGACCTGTTAAAAAGCCTGTCCCCATCTTTCTTATAGTATTGAAAGGCTGCAATAAGGTCTCGCTGGAGCCTTCTCTTCTCCAGGCTGAACAACCCCAATTCTCTTGGCCTTTCTTCACAGGATAGGTGTTCCATCCCTCAGATCATTTTTGTGGCCCTCCTCTGGACCCACTCCAACAAGTCCATGTCTTTTCTGTGCTGAGAGCTCCAGAGCTGGACGCAGAACTCCAGGTGGTGTCTCACCAGAGCGCAGTAGAGGGGCAGAATCACCTCCTACGTCCTGCTGGCCGTGCTTCTTTTGATGCAGCGTAGGATATGGTGGCCTTCTGGGCTGCGAGCACGTATTGTCAGCTCCTGTCCAGCTTTTCATCCATCAGTACCCCCAAGTCCTTCTCGGCAGGGCTGCCCTCAATCCCTTCATCCCCCAGCCTGTATTGATACTGGGGGTTGCCCTGACCGAGGTGCAGGACCCTGCACTTGCCCTTGTTCTCATGAGGTTCGCATGGGCCCGCTTCTTGAGCTTGTCCAGGTCCCTCTGGATGGCATCCCATCCCTCAGGTGTGTCCGCCGCACCACTCAGCTTGTTGTCATCTGCAAACTTGCTGAGGGTGTGCTTGATCCCACTGTCTATGTCACTGATGAAGACATTAAACAGTACTGGTCCCAGTACAGATGCCTGAGGGACACCACTTGTCACCAGTCTCCATCTGGATGTTGAGCCATTGACCACTACCCGCTGGATACGACCATCCAACCAATTCCTCACCCACCGAACAGTCCACCCATCAAATCCATATCTCTCCAGTTTCGAGAGAAGGCTGTTGTAGGGGAGCATGTCAGAGGCCTTACAGAAGTCCAGATAGATGACATGCATAGCTCTTCCCTTGTCCACTGATGGAGTCGCTCCATCATAGAAGGCCACTGGGTTGGTCAGGCAGGACTTGCCCTTGGTGAAGCCATGCTGGCTGTCTCCAATCTCCTCCCTGTCATCCATGTGCCTTAGCATAGCTTCTAGGAGGATCTGTTCCATGATCTTCCCAGGCACAGAGGTGAGGCTGACACGTTGGTAGTTCCAGGGTCCTCCTTCCTACCCTTTTTAAAAACGAGTGCAATGTTTCCTTTTTTTCCAGTCCCCAGGGACTTCACCTGACTGCCATGGCTTTTCAAATATCATGGCGAGCGCTTGGCAACTCCATCAGCCAATTGCCTCAGGACTCTGGGATGCATCTCGTCAGGTCCCACAGACTTATGTATGCTCAGGTTCCTCAGGTGGTCACGAACCTGATCTTCTCTTACAGTGGGAGTGACTTTGCTCCCCCAGTCCCCGTCTTGCGGTCCGTCCACTCGAGAGGTGTGGGAAGAGAGGTTGCCAGTGAAGACTGAAGCAAAAAAGTCGTTGAGTACCTCGGCCTTCTCCTCATCCATTGATACCAGTTTGGCAGTCTTGCTCATCAGTGGGGATACGCTTTCTTTGACCTTCCTTTTCTGGCTGACATGCCTGTAGAAGCCCTTCTTGTTATTCTTTGCATCCCTTGCCAAGTTCAGCTCGATCCGCACCTTGGCCTTCCTGACCCCATCCCTACACAACCGGGCAGCGTCCCTGTAGTCTTCCCAGGATACCTGTCCCTGCTTCCACTGCCTGTGCATTTCCTTCTTGCCCTTTAGTTTGACCAGCAGGCCTCGACTCAGCCATGCCAGTCTCTTGTCTTCCTTGCCGGATTTCTTACACCTGGGGACCAAGAGCTCTTGCACTTTATGGAAAGCCTCCTTAAAGACCTGCCAGCTCTGTTGTGCTCCCTTGTCCCTGAGGGCAGTTTCCCAGGGGGTCCTATTGACTAACTCCTTGAAGAGCTGGAAGTTTGCTTTCCTAAAATTCAGGGTCTTGACCTTACTCTTCTCCTGACCCATATCCCTCAGGACTGCAAACTCCACCAGTGCGTGATCACTGCAGCCCAGGCTGCCTCCAGTCTGGATGTCACCAATTAGCTCACTTGCAGTGGTGACCATCAGGTCCTGTATCACATCCCCTCTGGTGGGGCTGTCTATTACCTGGCTTAAGAAGTTATCCTCAATGCATTCCAGGAGTCTCCTGGATTGCCTACAGCTCGACCTGCTACTTTTCCAGCAGAGGTCGGGGTGGTTGAAGTCCCTGAGCAGGACGACAGCCTGCAAGCGCGGTGCCTCGAATAAACTCCAAGTAAACATCCTCACTAAGAAAAGCTTGTGAGGAGCCATCCACTTTTACAATAATATTTGCTGCAGCTGAAGTATGTCCGCTGAATGCATATCACAGTGAAAGAGCTGATCATCAGCCAAGACCTAGGGCTGTATGTCTTAAATGCCACACATGCATTGGTATAGAGACAGTTCATGTTCTGAAGGAAAAATTGTGTGCTCTTAGATAAAAACTTAATAAGAAATCTATAGATTTTCTACTATTATTATATTGAGATAGCTGTGTTAAAAGTGGTAAATTTTTGCTTTAAATAAAACACTGGGTATAAACATAGAACAAATATTTAAATATGGGTACAAATGGCTTGGACAGAATATATTGTAACAGAATTGTAAGTTTTGGAGTAATTTCAAAAAAATAATATATGTTAAAATACATTGACGTAGTTAAAGTGATACAGGTTGATGGGAACCTCTGTAGGTCGTCTGGTGCAATTTGCTTTGAGGGTACCTTTGAGTTACGTGGTATCTTTGAGCTCCAGTCTCATTCTGCCTCTCCGTGCATTTGACAATACACATTTGCTGGATGACATATTTGGCTTTCCAGAGTTGCAGAAAATTCTACTGAAGTCTAGGAAATCCTGTTACTCTCAATAGCTGCGACTATGAATTTGGTGCAACAATCTACTTAATTTATTCTGGGCAATTTCTTGTGTTTTAATAATGCAAACTCCTCAAAAATCATTTAGCACCAATTTTGCTGGTCATGCAACAATGTAGATCTCTACAGTATTTTCATATATTGGGCTTTTCTAAGGTCTGTTGCAAGTTTTCCCACTGTTCAGAAAGATTTGTCTTTTATGGGTTTAAAATTTGATCTTCTCATCTCTAACATTTGAACTACTATCCTTGTCCTTTCATCAATGAAATACAATAAACAGTTTGGTAGTTATTTTGGCATTGAAGGTAAGCAAAATCAGGCTGTTAATGACCATCATTTGTCCAGTCTGTATGAAGAGAAAGTAAGGATAAGAATGTAGTCTAATTTATTTCCAGTGTGATTTTGGACTCCCATGTTAACCAATTATATGCTGACTTTTTTCCATTTTGTTTTCCTTGCCAGAAAGAGTAAGAACTTCATTACAGAGGTATTAAGAGAAAACTACAGTATATAGGAATAGGATCAGGTGCTTTAGGAAGTCCCCTATATTAATCCTTATTTATGCTACTAAAACTAAATGAATACTGATATAAGCTGAAGAGTAGATACTTCATTAAAATACTGTTGTTAAAGAAATTAGGCCCATCAAGTGACATGGAGTTGAGGGGAACAGCCTACTTTGGCACTGTGTTTCAGCAACATCGCATTAATTGAGATGTATAGAAAAGCCACGTGATAGTTACACAAATCATAACACAGTAGCAGAATTAGGATTGCAAATTAAAACAAAGAGCTTTTTTGTCTCTTCAGTCTTCATTTAGATGAAATCGTAGCTCCCTCTGCCTGATGTATTTTTGTTCATAATCACATTTCCTTCCAGGATATATTACTCTTTATATTTTGCGTTGTACACGCAAGTATACAGGCTGCAAAACAAGTGAATCTATGAATAAAAAATGGGAGGCTGACTTTAACTATAATTCTGCATGTGGATTCATGTCTACTGCCCTCAACAGTTTAGTTACCCAGGTTTGATGCTACAGAGGAAACAATTGCTGGAGATGATGTATGTTTTATGTCAGGTTTTTATGTCAGGTTTGCAGGACACTTACTAAAAAGCATTTCTACTGAAAAGATTTAAAATCTTTTACAGAGTGTGTGTGTGTATCCTCCTCCTGGGGTGCACACACATACAGAGAACAAAACATGAAAAACAGTCACAGAAGCTATAAAATAAATAACCTCTTACCAATATATGGGTAATCAAATTTGTTTCTGTATTACGGGGTATAACAAGTACCTTGAAATAATTAACTTCAGCCTCATCTTCTGAAAGCTACTTCTGAAAAGTTATTTCAAAGATCAGATGGAGAGGGATAAAAGGAAATCTATTACATTTTTAAAGCAAATGCCTCTCTCAAAGAAGCTAGGAAAGTACAGATGCCTGGTTTGACTGATCAAAGTTCTATTCACCGTATCTTCAGAGGGAGACAAGAAAAGTAGAATCAAGCTTTACATAGACTGAAAATGATGAAAAAGCTTAAATGCTTCTTCATATTGAAGAAGTCTGCTGTATTGTTAGTTTATCAAGCTTTATCAAGCTTATGCAAAATCAGAGAAAGATACATTAATGTAGATTAGAAGTCAGAAAGGTCACAGTGGCCAAATCACACTCCTGACAGATTAGAGCTTTCTAGCCAATTGTTGAAAACAGCTTATTTAATATAGTGGCAGCCTTTTGTGTTTCTGGCAACTCTGAGAAATACAACATGATTCTGATGTGGGGACCTGTTTCCAGTCTGAAGAAAATTCCCTTCATAAAATGTGGTACACTGACACTTCAAAATGCATCTTTCTCCTCACCATCATCATTATTGTCTTGCTAAAATTCAATTTCATTTAGTTGTCTTCCAAGTTGCCAACAATCATAATTCTATCACTGTTTAATATTAACAGCATTTTAAAGCCTTGGACTTCTGGAATTACTCAATTGTGAAAACTGGAGCTTCCGTTAGAAAAGTAAATGTAAAGCCCCATCATTGCAGAATAAATTTTGAAAATGCAAGTTCTAAAGGTTCGAAGGGAAGTAAAATACAGTTGTTATCAGTAGAGAAAAGGAAAACATTTGTCTTTACATTTGATTGGCTACATATCATTCATTTTAAAAAGCAGGATGGCTAGTGTTCATATAGATGTTTTCAGTTTCTACTGAAAAATAGACTGTTCTAATTATTCATCTATTTATTTATTCAGCAAATCTGATCACCAGAGTACTAATTAAAATGCTGCAAAATGATATGCTTCTTGTTAGTAAATATGCAGATGTTTTGGGTTTTTTGGGGAGTGGTGGGGGTGGTCTTTTTTTTTTTTTTTGACCTGGGCATTCCAAAACTTGATCCTCTTGTGAAATTTAATTGTTACACATTGGCTGCTGACTTCTGTGGTATATTGCAGGCACACTCAATATTTATGACTTCTCTTCTGTTTTTATTTCTAAGGTTTGTCGAGTTGCCTATGAAATTATGCAGACATTGCATCCAGATGCTTCAGCATATTTCCATTCTTTGGATGATATCTACTACTTTGGGGGACAGAATGCCCACAACCAGATTGCTATTTATGCTCATCATCCAAGAACTGCTGATGAAATTCCTATGGAACCTGGAGATATAATTGGAGTAGCTGGAAACCACTGGGATGGTTATTCAAAAGGCATCAATAGGAAATTAGGAAGAACAGGCCTGTACCCGTCCTATAAAGTTAAGGAGAAAATTGAGACAGTCAAGTACCCGACGTACCCGGAGGCTGACAAGTAGATTAAAAAGAAGACATTTGACAGTAATTCTCAATTTTGATTGGTTCAAACCAGTCAACACACTAACTAATGGTTTATATGGGATTTGAATATGCATTTTAACATGCAGTTAAAATCAAAGCCTTTAGTAATGAAACTGGGTAAGAAGCTGAGAACAAGTGGATGGGCTATTACCTGAACTTACTCTTAAACATTTTTTGTTATATGCACTCTCACACATGCACACACAAACCCACATACAACAGGAAAACTGTTGTTTTATACTTTTTGTCTCTTTTCAGGATTTGTCCCAGTCATTAGTCTTACATGAGCTTTGGGCTCTTTTCTCTGCCATTAATTGACAATAATGTTCAGACTTATAACACTGCCACATTGTGTAATTTGAGTGACATGAACATATTTTGTATGTGCAAAATTTAAAACATGGTGCCTATATTTGAAAAATTTGTGACCTTTTTAGAAGAGCCATGCCTGTTTCACAATGGGCAAGAGTCAGTCTTCAACTGGTGTTACCGCGACCACTGAACTTGCTTCAAACAACAGATTCAGATTTCAGACTAGATTTCTTTACAAGTTTATTTTTAGCATTCCATTGATTACTTCTCATCATTAATAAAATAAAGGATACATCCAACAATAAAATAGTCACTGTCTGTTAGGAACTTTTGTAAAACAATGCTGTGAACAGATTCTTTAGTACTGATGATGGTTCTGGACATTGCCTTTGATTATAAAAAAAAAAACCCAAACAAACCACAAAACCCACAAAGGAAAAAGTAGATGGAGGTTCATTGACTTTTTAAACACTCATGTAGTACAACGACTGCTAGTGGCACAGTGTTTCTCAGTTCTGTGGACAGTAGGTTTCAGCAGGATGATTTCAGTGGCTCAATTTCTTCCATTTACTCTCTAGCACTGTTCTTTTACCTTCTGTGTTTCTCTTCGAAAAGTATTTTTTTAGGGTATTATAGATAGCCACTTACCATTTTGGCATTGAATGTAGTTGCTTTTAAGTAAACTACTCCAGGTTATCCCATTTATAGAACCTGTCAATCTAGAGTACTCTAGAAAAATTTAACAATTTACCCAGAAAATAGTAGGTTCCAAGAAAATATACAAAAGGATGAATTTTTATGCATGACATAAAATTGTTAGTAATTCTTAGTGTTTTGAAATCTGTTGCTAGTATGCTCTCTATTAAGAAAAGAGAAAATTTACAAAACAATTTTACAAACGAATGTGTAGATTTGGGGATTGTGTGTATATATATACACACACACACATACATATATAAAAAAAAATAAAATGCACAAGGTATTAAGAGATTATTTCCAAATTATTTCCAAATAGAATATTAATAGCATTATACAGGTTCTAGTGCAATCCAATCTGGCATACTGGAATTGCAGAAAATGTCTATTCAGACACTGAGAAAATGCCACGTGAGTAAAGATTAAAAAAGCATGACTTGTTGACCTTAACAAAGCAAAAGTTAAAAGGATATTTAATTATATTTACGAATAGACCAAGGACAGTGTTGACATAATGAATGGATGCACTTGACCATGAATAAATTTTAGGCTGAAAAGTAAAAGGTAATCTCTGGAGAGATGAAGTTCAGCAACAGTCTTCTAATTGAAATAGTGGTAAGTAAGATGGAACTTGATTGGTATGTAAAGGAATTAACAAAGTAGTTCTTTGTGACATTACTTGCAGGACTGATCCTGTAGATCCCTTCCAGTTATGTGTTCCTCAACTGAAAAACTATTTTGTGTCTTGAAAAGGAATAACAAAATCAAAGTTTAAAACGGCTATGGGAAAAAAAAAAAAAATTACCTGTTAGTAGTATTACATAGAAATACCAGAAAAAATATACATAGATACCAAATGGGATTTAAAGAGGGATTGAAAGATAATGGAAAATGGGTAAGAGTGGCCACGAAATGCTAAACACAATGAATTTTTGTGACTAAAGATGACTAGAGTTAACTGGTGTTTCTTTATTTTAGAACTACTGAGGAAGCTGTTCAATGTTAGTTTTCTAAGTGATTCTGATAAATTTTCCACTAACTTAAACAAACTTGTGATATTTCAGAGGCACAAACGTAGGCTAAATTACAATTTTTTTTTTTACTTAATTTTAAATTGTACATATAAAGCTATTGCTACTTTCCTTTCAATTAAAAAAAAAAAACCACGAAACCCACAAACGTTTCTTCCTCAACAATTGTATCAATGCATTTTATCTTTCGGAAAACTAGTTTAATTATTTCTCCACAAATACCACAATATCTGTTTGATATTTATAGATTTTGAAAAAGTTTAATTTTTGAAGCTCTTTGCTTACAGCTTCAGAGCTCATCATTTCCAGCTCATTTCTTAGAGTGTGATGCAGAAATAGTATTCATAATTAATTTAACATATGAAAATTCCTCCATAGTCAGGTAACTCAATTGAAAATATCACTAAAGAAGGTAAATAGCAGAACATCTAAGATGAGCCCAAAGGCAAGAGCAGATCTTCTGATGTAGTGACGAGAGAACTGAAAACACTGATGTTACAGAAGACATACCTATATAATGTGGCAATTCTTCAACAGACTAGGAAGCTGACATTGGCAAGGTACATGTGCCTCCTTACATATTCTAAGTACCTAATGAATAATTAGCTCATCATCTTTGAGAAAATGATCATGAAATGGTATGAAATTATAAAATTATTGTTAATAATTAAGAAATGTACTAATATAGATGCTACAACCTTATTCCCCTGGGCCGTATGATCCTCTAGTGCTTATAATGCAGTACTTCTCAGAGGAAGAAACCTAACAATAGGCTGCTTACTAGATGCATCTGTTTCTAGAGATTTGTTTCCTTTAAGACTACCAGTTAGTTACATCTTGGAATCCTGGGACCTTTGAACATTAAACCTGAATTTGTTTTATATTAAACAAAATGAATATTAGAGACTTTACTCTCAGTTACGGTGGAGTCCAGGGAGTATGGAAGGATCCATGGGTAAATGAAAATGAGACCCTCAAATTTTTATTGTAGCTCACAGAAAAGTGAAATAACAAGAAATAAAAGTTTTTTCTTACATACCTGAAAGAAAGCTGAATCTTTTCAAAGTTGTGAACTAGTTTAGATACTAGCCAGAATGCTTGCAAGCAAGCAACAAGTATACCTCGTTTCTTCCATTCGCCTTGTAGCTCTGCAACAATCCAGTCATGTAATTTTTGCCTCATACCAAACCACCAAGTCTGACATCCATAAAACAAAGACAGCCCTCATACTCTCTTAAAAAAGCTAATGTTTAATTAAATTTTTCCTCTTTAAGAAGCATTTGTGCCTGTGTGTGTGCGCGCGTGTTGCATTCATGAAAAAGAATATGAACAGTACTCTTTCCTTCTTTGCTATTTTACATTATCATTGTCACATTCTCTGTAATAACTTATTTTCCCGGTAAATGTAGTCTCTGTAAACTGAATATTCTACTTACTTCTCACTAGCTAAGAAATTTATTCTGAGTAGTTCAGTTAGCTAGTTTTCTGTGACATTGGTGCACCTGGAGACTGAGGTCAGCAGCAGCAGTTTGCTGCTACTGCCACAGTTACACCAACCTGAGTTCGGTCCTTGACTTTCAGTCCAGCCTACAGGCAGATGCATGGGATTCCCAAGGCTCCTCTACCAACATCCTATCCCTGTGAACTGCAGAGTATTATGGATTTGTTCATGAAGGATGATGTTTTATTTCAAAATTCTAAAATATTTATCTTCAGAGAACTCTTTTGTCTACCCCTTCTACCACTGAATTTTAAGGAAACTTGCAATTACCAGAAAGATTTCTCTCCTTTACCAATCTTTCAGAAAAGAGAACTGATGATACCTTTCTTATGGAGAGATATTCACAAGGTGAAAGTTTCCTCCATAATGTGTTTTATGTTTCTTTGATATGCAATTACAAAATAAGGGTCTTGGCTTCTGAGCTAGGAACGTAATAGAATATAAAATAGAAAATTTTCATTACAAGTTCTTGATAAGGGGAGGGAGATTTTCCATCATGCCAGTGGAGTAGCACCTACCGTTTGGGACTTTTTCAAAACAGTGAATTGAACTTTTCTTTTTCCAGGTCATAAGTTTCTTTATATTGTCACCTCTCAAGTGTCTAAAGAATCCAGGTAAAAATAATTTGCTTAGTTTGGGAGGTGGGAAGGAGAGAGTCTAATAAGAAGACATGATATTGTACTTTTAAGTTGCTATATCAGTTTATAAAGCCAGAAATAAACCTTTCAGTGCTGGGTTAAGGACCTCTGCCAGTAAAATAATTTTGCTCTTTGCCAGAAATACTTAACATTTGCAACCCCTTTTTTGATTTTTCCTAATACCAGTCCCAGTCGTGTGTATAAACATCATGCTGGTCATATTCTGATCAGTGGTTGTTACTATATTGCAGTTTCATTCCTTATTTGAGTGGCTTAGGAGCAGGTTGTCAAAGGGCACAAACTTTGATTTACTTACCATGTTGAATTAAAATTGCATTTAAAACTCACAAGAAATCCATTTCCCAAAGGCATCACTAGAATTCTCTTTGTAGTCTACAGACTTTTGTCAAGGTCCCCTATAGGTACCTGCAAGCTTACAGGGAGCAAGACTGAAGCAAAGTAAGTTATGCATAAATATGAACCGCAAACAGGTTGGGTTAGACTTCATAGTATCCTGTTCATTTCTAAAAAGCATGAAACATGGCACTGCATGATACAAATAAGAGGATAGTATAAAATTTCCAAGCCTGCAAAAAAAAAATTGCTAGTCTGTTTGCCTGCGTCACGGGTTGCATTCACTGTGTACAAGATTGTTTCAGAATCAAAGTACGTAAGGCAGAGGTCTTCTGGCATTACTACAAGCGTCTGAGAATCCCTTTCATTGATGCGTTTGCTGGTCTTTACCCCTTTTGGTACGGTGTACAAATACCTAACAATGCTGATGATGTTTGCTATTGAGTGGAACCTTCCTTTATTTTGTATGCTTGTTTCCTTTGACTCAACTTGTCAGCAGAATCCTGTTGCCACTTTAGTTCAAGCAAGTTTGGATTAATACAAAGGCATGACAACAGTTTGCACCAAAATGTCTTTGCCATTGCTCAGAATTAACTTCATGCTCTTAGGCTGACTCCTAAGGAGAAGCTGTTGAGGGAAGGAGCTATCTCCACTTGACTATACTGTACATGTTATATAACTGCTGACACATAGATGTACTGCTTTTGCTTTCAATTTTGCATTTTTCCACTTTATATAGACTCAAGATTTTGTTTTTATTTTAGTATATTTATGAAGGATTTTCTTGAGGATGGTTAGACAAAGTCCCAACTATCCTACATTTTCTTCAAGAAGTATATCAGACTTCACCCCATTTCCTCTGATTGTCTTAAAGACATCGTCCAGTCACAGCATTTTAATAGGATCATCTAGATCGATGTTTCCTGAAGACTATGACATTTTTATGCTCTTCCATTAGCTCCACTGTCTGCTTGCATCTGAGCCTGATCTACCATGGTTGTATGAACCTTCTTTAAACCTTTCTGCTTAGGGTATTTTGGTTTCCTTACAGCTAGCGGTCATTACTTGACCAGGAATCCAAGGGACAGCAAGTGTCCGTATTTGATTTTTCATAACAACATGTGAAATTGTATTTCTTGCAGGTTATTTTTTTTTCCAAAATGCATTTTTGTATTTTCCCTAACTGGTATAGTCAAGGATTCAAAGAGAAAACACCATAATCAGATGTGCCTAATAAGTGTTTAGGAGGCTTACAAGGTGTAGAAGTTCCTTGCCTGATAAGATTTACAGCTCACACAGTGGCAAGTTTCTTGACCCAGATGAAAGATGTATTTTCATAGCATTCCCTATCTGTATTTGGCTATCACATAATATGCGCTAATGCCTACAGCTTAATATATAAGTGTTAGGGACACAATCTGAATGCAATCTTTTACAGGAACATAAGAGACAGGTAGTTTTGTTCTCTTCAGTCTTAGAATCCTTTATTTTAGCTTGGTTTTAGTGTTCCTGCTCTCTTTCTTTGGCATTTTTGTTTGTATAATAGAGCTGCACAATTCTCAACTACTCCACTACAAGTAGAGCCACAAGAATATTACATCTCAGCTGTGAGAATCCACTGAATGTAGAGATGGCTGTCCAATTCAATTGTATACAGAAGATCTGTCTCTAAAAGAAGCCAAGTATGTTTGCTGATATCTTTCCAAACAGTAGTAACCTGGAAGAATGGAAGAAGACCAAAAAGCAGGACATCCTACTTCCTTCTTTGTGAATGAGAAGGAATTGAGCATCCGTTATGTCCAACCAAGACACTGGAAAGCAATTGACTAGTTGATGGGAGTAGTTTGCTTCACTACTTCAGTTTATTGCTGAAGAACAAACTGGATGAGTTTATAATTTTAAATCTGTGGTCACTTTGTAACATCTATAAAATTTTATTTGTTTTCACTTGAGAATAAAATTGTTATACACAAAGAATAAGTTCAGATTTGTGGGATTAAACTGACAGTGTTTCTTCTTGCCTCAGATGGAATTCATTGTGCACTAACATTTCTTAAAATGATTTTTGCTTATGACTAAACTTCAATTATTCAGCAAAGATAGACAAATCTCGTTAGGCTGGCTTGACCATTTTTTTAACCTGTGCATCACTAGAGATTATACAGAGGCTAGCACTAATGAACCTTCACATAATAGATTTAGGATTGATGGATTTGTTTGCTTAATTTTTTTCTTTTGTTTATATACAACTGAAAAAGTGTTTTCTAAATACTAAAAAATGATAGGATGTATCTGCCTGCTCAAAATGTATTTCTCTAGGGCTGCTGATGTGTTATGACTACTCTTTATTGCACTGATTCGTATGAGCTCATGTGCTCATGTTTCTGAGTGTGTTGCTCATTCCTTTTGTCCGATGTTTAGATTTATGATCCAAGAGTCTCCTTTTTTTTTGTGTTTCCACCACTCATGTCACAGTGTGATTCTTGTCATTCAGTGGGATCCCTAGACAGTACAGTAATATGAATAATAATTGTAGTCATAAAATGGGTTAAACATTTCATCTCTAATGCTAAATTCAGTATGATTTTGTAGTGTTTGATTTTATTTCTGTTGCATTAATATTTTGTTTAGTTATATATATTGCTTATTTGCCATCATGTGTGTATGAAAAAAACTTATTTAAAAAAAAAACCCAAACCCAAGCCCAAATATCAGAAGTCGGATTCAGGAAGTGTTAGTTCCTTCCTACATGCTGATGACCTTTGTTATTGGTAGTATATTTATATGTTTGGTTCTGAAGCAGCACAGCGATTTAAGAAATTACCTTGTGTACTTTGTTTGCTCTCATTCCTTCTCTTGGGACTTAGTAACTGACCACGTGTATGCTAAATCTATTTCAATGTGAATTGAAACAGGTTCATATCTATGCCCCTGCTGATGGGGTTGGTATATATTAGCCAATGAGTGTTTTGGAAGTAAACATAAATGTATATCCTTCATTCCTGTGCTTTTAAAATTGAAGGTAGGAGAGTAGGTGTAAGAACTGTTGGAATGATAGGCTTTTGTCACCTTTTGTTGAACTGGCTAAAGCTTACTCATGCCCTTTTTCATTCTCAAGATAACACATTGCAGGAATATGCTATGGAGAGACAGATGCATACACCGTAGACAGTTATGTATCTAATAGGAAGGGATAAAATCTGTTGAATAGCCTGGAAGAAACCTCGAGAAGATGATGATGCGACCAAGATAATGGTTGGCTTGACGTGCAGGTGTTCCAGTCTTTGCGTTATCTGCCGATGTGTTTGACTAGAGGTCGTCGTCGTCGTCTTCTCTTCCTGGGCTGCCCCTTCAGGATTCATTTGACAGACATACATTATTTTGCCATGACTTCATGCTGGATGGATATTGGTTCCAGAACATGCTGTTCCTTTCTGATAAGATGCATCCTGTCAATGCAGGTGCTCTGCTGTACTACCTCTGTAGTAAAGCGGTTTGGATTTTCTCAGTGCAGTGTTTAGTTGATGTTGGTCTCTCTTCAGAGTTTCCCTTGAAGCATTTCCTTTTGGTAAAGCCATCTACAATAGTTGAAAAAAAGAAAATAATATCATTCTTTGCTGATTTGAGTCTGATGTTTTATTTCTGAGATACCTGTAATTTGCCTTGCTGACCTACAGAACCACAAGGTAGATTTTAACTTCTTTTCTGTGGTAAGTAACTTAATTGTTGGCTACAGCCAACAGTAGTTGGTGCTGAAAGTCAGCTTTAAGCCTCTGCAAGTATTTCTGGCTCTTATTACTGTCAGAAAGAGTGGTGACCCCCCTGACAGTAGATGTATGGAGTCCACAAAAACTAGTTTGGGCTAATTGATACACTTTTCCCTACCAACCTTATCACTCTTTTGCCTAAGTCTGTTTTATCCAGCTTTACTTTGTTTTAGAATTTATCTTGCAGTTGCAGGGGTACAGGGCAATAGTGTTGTTTTGCTTGAAAGGCAGTTGTAAATGAGTTTTCTAAGCATGCAGCTAGTACAAGGCACAACAATGTCCATTAATCTCTTCATTTATGCAATATCTTCTCCAGCAACTTCTCTACCAGTGGTGCCAACTTAATTTCTTTCTTTCCAACTGATTTCCTCCTTGTCTCTATGTAGAATGCTCTTCTACTCTGTTCATTCAGATCTCTAAAAAACCTGCATATGTACAAAAAAATGAAAACAGAAAATTAAATGCAATTAATATATCAACACATCTGCTTTTTTCATCAGATTTTATCTTCTACATATCACTTTTTGAATTTTAAGTTCTCAGAAGCAAAGGATTTATTTTGTTATTGTTCAGACTTCTTAATCCTGAAACAATAAATAATAGACAAAAAGGTTTCTAGAAGGAGTAAAGCTTTTCCAAAAGCAGTAGATCATTTAGGCCTAGTACAAACATAATAAAAAATAGAAATCCCATTAAATTCCTAAAAGTAGAACTGCATGAAAGATTACTCTGAATGCCAGAGTAAGAAATACACAGGATTATAATGTTTTTGTTTTTCCCCTGGTTTTCTCCTGTTGGTTTAACTAGCTCGTCTAAGTTGCTGCTTATCTGTGAGGAATCAGCATTAATTAGCATCTGCTGAACTGGACAGACTCTTCGATGTACAGACTGCCTATCAGAACAACTATATGAAATTTTATCTCAAGACATTTTTAATCTTAATACAAAATTACCTTGCTGTTCTATTATAGCATTTAATATTTTTGCATCTTGAGGTTTTCAGATAACCACTAGTGGGTGGTATATAATATGAATGATAGAACTTTAAGTATATCCATCTGGAAAGAGTAGGAACAGCTGTCTGTGCATAAGGCACTACGTTGATATGTCATGTTAATTAATCATTTCAATTGCAGTTACAGGATGTGCAAAGTGTATCACTGTTAACTGCACAGCAGTATGGCTAACAAATGATTTGTGAAATCATTGTCCATTTTAACTGGGATGTTTTTATTAAAGAACAGTAGCTATGACTAACAACAGGTTTCCATATTGTTTTGGTTTGAGGTTTGTCACTTGTTTATCATGGCACACACTCAATGACTGAATAATAAAGAATGTAAACTACATTTTACTATTGCAGACAGATTCAAAGGATAGTTGAGTCCCACCCAGCAGCCAAACAAATTGTGTTGGGGAAACTCCCCAAGTCACTTAAATTAAGAAAAGAATAAGTTATAAGATAAAAAGGCTCATACTGAGTTCACAGAAAAATCTCTACTCTGAAGTCTTCAAACTTTCATTCTAGGGAAGATTAGTTTTCAAAGTGTACGTGAGAACAGTACGCTGTACCCATATTTTCTCATTATTACTATTTGTATGAGGATCTATTAATTTTATGTTACTCTGATCTTACGCTTTTTCAGAATTCCTAATGTTTTTCAAGATTGTATTTGTATACAACAATATAACAACAGTATGCTACATAAGCAAACAAGAGGTTTCCGAATTTCCAAATGCTTTTTCCTTCTGTATACATTATTATTACTGCTCTGGAATTGATGCATGCATGCATCATACGGTTACTATGTCAATACTGAAGTTAAGTATCTCTCACATGCTTGCAATTGCAGAAAACTTTTTTCCAGGAATCACAAATGGAAATTCCCTAGGGCAATCCTTATTTTCAGCAGTAGTATCATATAGCTGCATATCTGTTTGCAATGAAAGGAAACAAGCCTTTTTTCAAAGATGGTTGGAATCTGTGTTTTCCTGAGGACGGCTTTTTGATTCCAAAGTCAGATGTGCTGATGGATGCATTCCTTACAATTCTCTTGCTTCTGAGACTTCTCAAAAAATTAGGTAAAGCACTTTATAGTGGTGATTTCTATATAGACAAGACAAACTTAGTTCGCAGGGTTGTTCAAATTCTGTGCTGGTTTTCTGGAAAAAAATGGTGGTTTTTTGACTGATGACAAAGTATTAGTTTCACACTCTAGCCTTTTTCAACTGTACCTAGTAAGATTGCTTTTGTATGCATTTCTGACCTATAGAGGCTATGCTCAATAAAAGGTTAATCTGAATACCAGGAAGAAATCTACAAAGAAAGCAGATATGGAAATAAAGATTTTTTTTTTTTCTTTTTCTTTTTTTTAATTGCAGTGACTGATGATAATGGCTGTAGTTTTTATTGCAAGCTTTGGGCCACTCCCAGGATTTACTTTGTGTGAACTTGCCAGCAATTACAGTCTTCTGTCCTTTAAAAGGCAGTATCCTTTGTCTTTATACTCTAATGACATTTCTAAAATTTTACCTTTGGTATGTGCTTCATGCATGTGTTGCCTTTCTTCATCTTTTTGTGATATGTATGTTTTTTAAGACTGAAACAGGTAGAGCAGACTTTTGAAAGTTTTAGTATTGGAACCCCCTGACACACATGCACATATATACTCTGTGTTTCATCATTACAAGGTTTCCATTAAATCGTAACCAAAGCTCCTAAAAATACTGATAAATATACACAGTTCAGGTGTCATAATGGCCCTAATCGTTACTTGGTTTTGAATTAAGCTGTTCAAAATGTGTCTCTTTTGAGGGACTGACAAGCTCTCTAGTTTGCACCAGAAATTTTCAAACTAGATATGCAGTAGGGTGCAATGCTGTGAATGGTCCAAGACACCAATGCTCAGTGTAATCACAGCACATTCAAAAATTTTCAGCAACTGTGCTCATTGACACGTACAAGAAAATAACAGAGACTTCTCTATAGACCTTTTGCAAAGCATTTTGAACAGTATTGTTCTGGGTATGTTTTCTAGCTAGTCATTCCTTCCACCAGTACTGAAAAAGGACTGATTTCTTACCTCATTCATTTATTGTTTGGGAGAAAATTACAATTGAATAGGAATAAACACACGAAGAAAGAGAAAAGTTAATTCCCTCTGTCTGACAGATTTACCTTTGTAACATGCTCTTCCCATATGTATTCCACTTTTTTCCAACTTTCCCCTTCGCTTCAGATTTCTTTATACCTCATGAAGTCTGTAATGGAAAAGAAATAAGAGTAGAGTGTTTCCTTTGCACTGTGCATAAATGGCTGAAGTGTACTTATGAACTGAAGGGTCTCGATTCTTTGACCTTAGGTGCAGGAATGCATGCCCAGCCCCAGTGGAATGCACACAGCAGCAATACATCTGGAAAACAGAAGCTACTATATAGGTATGTATTTTTTAATTATTAAGGGTTTAATATTGAGAGACTTGTGCATCTGTTGTTCTCTCAATAGTTGTCTTGCATATTTATTCTACTCTTCAGTATGTGATCAGTGTCATGGATACTTTAGTTATCAGCCACTACACTCGTGGACTGTAATAGCTCTTATGGCTGCTGGTTTTGAGGTTTTAGGGCAAGAAGAGCAGACCGATCCTCTGTCAGTTCTTTCCCTGACAGTGTTGGTTAAGAGATGGAATAACTAGCAGTGCTTTTTCCCAAATATATAGTTCCCAAATTCATAGTGACATTTTTGTTCTTTAGCCATCGTTGACTTAGGATTATTTATCCATGTTCTAGAACATGGATATATATCATTCTGTCTATTTTATTTTTAGGCTTTTTATTTTGGGAGAATGTTGTTAGAGCAGACTGAGTGCTTTTATGAGAAACCTTAATTCACTCATTTTAGGATTTGTTCCCTTATTGTCCAGGTATTTACAAGCAATGGTGACCGCTCTAGATGTGCAGATGGCAGTATAAATGGTGGATGTTCGTTAGCATTTAGCCCTGATCGTTTTGGTTCCAAGATCCCTATAGCTTTATATTTTGATCTTGCCAGAACTTGGAGCCTGCTCAATTATTTGCTTGAAAGCGATATTAGTTTTCCTTCTTCATTAAATTAGAAATAATGCTATCTTGAGGTCCTAAGGAGACCTGAACTGCAGGTCTCAAGATTTTGGACTAGATGTAAAGTTTAGCTTCAGTTGTTGCTCAGAGTAATTGCAGTGATTCTGGCACTACTGCAGAATCTAGTCTACATCAGTATCAGCTAGATACTAGCTGTAGCTATTATTGCAATGTAGTCATATCCCTGAGAGAAGTCACAGAATTCATTCTGTGGCGCAGCAGGATTAAACAATGCATATTAGTGAGACTCAGACAGTTATCTCTTTGAGAATTTAACTGGAGGTAAAAATCAGCTTAATCTTTATCCAAGTTTGGGGTAGATGTACTAAGTGCATCTCAGCTAGCAGTTTGCTTTGTTGTACAATAAAACCCTCACATCCGGCACGGATCCATATATTCCTGTGGTTAGAGAGGAAATCCCAGATACTTGTTTTCCATATGGTTATATCAGTAGCCTGTGCTGTATGATGTACATGATGATGGTAGAAATATAGTCTCTTAATGGAAGAATAGGCTTAGACAATATGGTATCTGAAATGGTAGCTGAAATCTAGCAGTATGTTTAGGGATTTTGCATGTATTATTAAGAGGTCTACAATAAAAATCTAGTGCTAAGCAGACTCACTCAAGTGAAGAAAGGGGATAAAGGAACAGGAGGGAGACAGAGGGGTCAGTCACTTAACCGTCCCTACCTTTAAGCACAAAGACAGTGTGCATAGCACTCTGGTGACTGAGAGTAAATGGGGCTAAAGCAAGCTGTTAATTTTTAGTGAATATAACTGTCTAAAATTGTGATTTATGACATGAAGTATGTATAACCTCTATATATGCTGAGCTGTTCCTGTAGGTAGGATATGAACCATCCATTGCAGCTTCTTCATTTTTTTTACTGAATTTATCACAGTCTCTCTTACATTCAGATTGATTCACCACTTTTCCAGTAGCATTTGTGCAACTGCATTATCATTTATGCATTCTGTGGTTCTTTGTTTCTCTATTTTCAGGAACCATGTTGATCTCTAGAAATTGCCACTGATAAGGCTATAACAGCTGGGAAATGAACCTAATTTGAGCATATATATTCTGAACAGAGGCTAATACTAATTGACCTAAGTGTTACTAATAAAAATGCCATCAGGTGGTGATCTCTGCTTGCCTTTGCCCTGACATCATTTAGATTAGAGCAGTGGCAGGACTAACTCTCAGGTTCCAACCTGCCAGTGTGTGATACAAGCCTTAAAATATGTGAAACATAAGAAACTCATGTTTGAGTTCATACTGTATCACCATTTATTGACATTAATAGTTTTATAAGTTTTTCATTAAACAAAATATTAATATTTTCTATGTTTAGTTATGTACATTTAATCTGTTTTCAATCCAAATAACTGACAATTTCTTGCAAAAAAAAGGTAGCATTTATAAATTAGAAATGACAATAGGAAGTCTAGACTGAATTGCACATCTCAAACAATGGTCAAAACCCCCCCGAAAACTACTCTGATATATTTGTATCTTGATTTTATAGAAAATGAAACATGTCAAAGAAAAAAAGAGGAGGAAGAATTATGAAACCTGGAGATTAATGACTGCACTTTCTTTCAGACAAAAAACCTTGTCATTGGTTCTTGATCCTTATTTTGAAATGTCTTCAAGTGGCTCATCTCATTTAGTTTGAAAGAGAATCCCAAGAATATAAGTTTATGTTTCAGCTTCCAAGAGGTGTTAGGTGTTTTTTTGTATTATTACGTTTTTCCATGTTAATTAAAGGCACAGATACTCGTTCCCATTTCAGCACATATTAAAGCCCTGTTGGAGAATGATTCCCCACAGCACCACAGCTCAGAGAAGCAGGTGTTTGACTAATGTTCAGTGAAGATGAAAACACTTTGTGACAGATGTTCAGAGAAAAAGAAAACATAATCATTATTGCTGGGTAATTATAAATTAATTGAGTTTTGCTTTAATTGTGCTTTAGTCCATAAGTACTGGAAGATGGTAAAGCTGTAGGAAAAGTCCTGATCATCATGTATGTCCGTATCTCAGTGGACTGCTGCCTGTCCTCCAGTGGAATATAGTCAGAGATACTTCAGATGATTTTAATACACCAGTGAGGGTAACAGCAGCAGTCTAACCATAGTAAAGTGAAACTCATCATAGCCTAATAAAGCCTTCATTCAGTTTAACCCTAGATTAAACATACCTACACAACACTGAAGTCCAAATTGTAGATGTACTTGAAAAAAATTACTCTTCAGCTGACTGCGTTCAAGAGCTTGCTAGTTGCTCTTTGGGGAATATGTCTTGAAGAGTAAGATTAACATAAGACACTTTTTCTTTTTAAAATCCTAATGGCTGTCAAACCTAATGGAAGCTGTTTGGACCATCCAAATATGGCTACCTAATAGTGCTTAAATGCTAATTAAAGATACTTATCATCTGGAATGGGGAACCTTATTGAGGTCAGTTCACAATTTTAGCCTTTTCTGCTGGCATGCTATTATATTCTAGAAATGATAGGTTAATTAGCCTCTCATAACCATGGGGGAGGTTTTTGTTTGCTTTTTTTTTCTGGAAAGAAAAATGACGTCTTAGCAGATGAACTTGGCAAGCAGCATTGTGTCCTGTGAAGAGATCTTAAGTCAATGTTCTGTTTGAAAACCGGAAAGTTTCTCAAGTCTGTTTACTTGTAACAACTCTCTCTCTAGAAAATAGATTCTAAGGGAGGAGTTAAGGCTGTTTAATGCATGTTTTGTTTTGGATTGAGTACAATCTTTCTCCATGTTTGTACTTCATTCTCCTGTGACTCTTCCAAGGATAAGGTGTGATAGAATAAAGTGTTTTCTTTTTGATTGCTACCTGTCATTTTTGACCTGTTACGCCTTGATGGTGGATCCCTCGTAAGATAAAACTTTTCAGCATGCTTTGTTATGCCTGGTTCTAATTGCTTGGATGCTCGCTATTTGAATAACGTTAATTATGATTATTCTGAGAACATGGAAACAATTTCTGCTGCAGAACAGAAAACCCTTTTTTCTTTTTCTTTTTTTTTCTTTTCTTTTTTTTGGTGAGGCAAAGGCTATTTTCCACTTTGCTAATACAGAAGGGATCTGGCTTCTGACACACTCTTTATTTTTCTCAACTTTGTAAATACTTATTTAATTTTTATTTAAGCCATACAACTTTCCTGCAAAATACTGTGATATTACTTTCCTGACAAGGACAAGATTCTTCTTTTACTGATACTCCTCTCCATAGCATAAGTGGTGAGCCCACTGACGTAACAATTTAAGCATGATAACGCTCTCTGCACTATTAAACACTGAGGGTTCAATTCCTGATCATAATCTCCTCAGTCCAGAAGAAACAAAAGTGCTAATCAATTTTCCTTCTTTATTCTCATCCACTCAAATGATATTGCAATGAACATACTCTAGAAGGTTCACTGAGACTGTGTTTGAGTTGCTGATCATTGTATTCATAATTCAGGTGAATCTGGCATAAACAAGACAGGATTAGCAAAAAGTCCCCATTCAAGGTTAATTCAGACAGCTGCTGTGAGTACTGGTATCTTCAGTCGTCTTTGACAGGATCCACAAAGTCATACCTTCTTGAATTCCAAATGGAAATGTGTTCTTTGAGACTGGTCTCTGTCACCGGCCTCTGAGACCAATGGGAAAGTTTGCAGCAAGGAGGACTTACCCTTGGTGGAGGAGAGTTAGGTTAGGGAAGACGTAAACAAACTGGGCATACACAAGTCTGTGAGTGGGCCAGACTCAGCAAGCACTGATGGAGTTGGCTTGATGTCATTGCAAGGTCACTCTTAATTGTTTTTGAAGGAGGTTCCTAAGGACTAGAAGAAAGCAGATGTCATTCTTATCTTCAAGAAAGGCAAGAAAGAGGATCTTGGGAGCTACAAACTGGTCAGCCTTACATCAGTCCCTGGGAAGCATGGAGCAAATAATCAGGGAAATGGTTTCTCAACATGTTAGAGACAGAAGGTGATTTGGAGTAGTTGGCATACATTTATGAAAGGAATATCATGCTTGACCAACCTGACAGCCTTCTGTGAAAGGTTGACTGGCTTAGCAGATGAGAGGAGAGCTGTGAATGTTGTTTATCTTGATCTTAGTAAGGCTTTTGACACAGTCTCCGAATTGCGTCCTCTAGACAAACTTATGAAGTAAGTTATGACTGGAGAAGTGGACAGTGGAGTGGACTGAAAATTAGCTGAACTGCTGGGCTCAAGGTTTTTTATCAGCAGCATGAAGTCCAGCTGGAGGCCAGTCACTGGTGGTGTACCGGAGGGCCGATATAGGACCAATACTGTCTAGCATCTTCATTGATGACTTGGATGATGGGGGCAGAGGACGCCCTCAATTTTGCAAGTGATACAAAATTGAGAGGAGGGGCTGACACACCAGATGGTTGTGCTGCTATTCAAAGGAACCTCAATAGGCTGGAGAAATGGGCTGACAGGAATCTCATGGAGTGGAACAAAGGGAAGTGCCAAGTCCTGCACCTGGGGAGGAACAACCAGAGCAGGGCTGGGGACCACCTGGCTGGAAAAGAGCTTGGCAGAAAAGGACTAGGGGTTCCTGGTGGATTACAAGCTGAATATGAGTCAGCTCATGCAGCAACAAACGTCAACAGCATCCTGAGCTGCATTAAGAAAAGCATTCCCAGCAGGTCAAGAAAAGTGACTATTCCCCTCTACTCAACACTGGTGAGGCTACATCTGGAGTGCTGTGTTCAGTTCTGGGCTCAGCAGTGCAAGAAAAATATGGACTTGCAGTGAGTCCAGGGAAGGGCCACAAAGATGATTAAGAGATTGAAAAATCTGCCATGCTAAATGAGCTGGGATTGTTCATCCTGGAAGACTCAGGGGGGATCTTATCAATGTTTATAAATAGGTGATGGGGCAGAGAAAAGGAGACTCCTGCGAGTGGTGCCCAGTTGTAGGACAAGAGGCAATGGACAGAAATTGAAACACAGGAAATTGCATTTGAACGTAAGAAGCGGCTTGTTTACTGTGGGAGTGGTCAAACACTGGAATGGGTTTCCCAGGGAGGTTGTGGAGTCTCCGTCCTTGGAGATACTAATAACCTGTCTGAACATGGTTGTGAGCAACCTGCTCCAGCTGACACTGCTTTGAGCAAAGGGATTGGACTAGATGATCTTGAGAGGTCCCTTCCAACCTCAGCTACTCTGTGATTCTATCTACTAATCTAAATACTGTGGCCTTTCTTATATTTAGAAATACCAGGGCAGAATTCCAAGTTTATTTTCCAGTGTGTCCATGTTAAATTGGGTCAATTTGTGAATAAATTATTAAACCATTTTACAGGTAAGAATTACAGTTGCTTCTGTCTGATGAATTAGTTTCAGTAAGAAGGATCTGGTAGCCAAAATGCTACCCTGCATTCCCCTGTGCAATGCTGTATTTTTTAAAAACTTGCTTTACATCTATGTGCTAACTCTGTTGATCTTAGTGACACCTCAAGTAGCATAGTCTGAAAGGGATTTTTAAATGTTCCAATGATGTTTACAGGTCAATAGAGAGTAGGATTTTTCTCTTGAAGTTGAATTGGCTCTGCAAAACTGATAATAGTAAAAAACATTAAGATATTACTTTAGTCATTGAGACTGGTACATGAAGCTGGTTATACACTGGAAATTAGAGGAAAGGACTATTTTTTGATATAGTGACTTTTCATAAATAAAACTGCAGATAAAACTATAAGAAGTTAAGCGTAAGGAAAACAACCTGCTCAGTGTTTTGAGTATGAAGGAAAAAAATTAGCACAGATTTTTTTAAAGCAAAAAGAACATCTTCCCTAACCAAGAGGCACACATTGAGGCCTGCCTGTGCAGGTATAAAGATCTTAACAGTCTGGAAGATCTTCAAAAACTGGCTGGAAAAGTTGCTGAATCATCATAGGACAGTTGTTGAGAACAATGTTAGTGGTGGCTTGTTCCTGCTCTGTAAGCATAGCAGCTCCTTGTAAGCCGTTGTGTTTCCAAAAAGGTCACTTAGGAGATTTACCTTGCTATTAAAGCTCCTTTTGATGCCAGCCTACCTAGAAGAAGTTGTCATTGATGAAGACTTGCTTAATATAGTCCCCAGTATAGTCCTGAAAAATAGCCAGGTAGTAAAAATTATAGTCTCTATCCATGGTCATGGAAAGACATCAGGCACCCCAAAAAATTGTATATAGCCATATTGGTTTGAGAATTTGTGTAGCTTGATCACACATTAAATGTACATAGTTACACATTAACTGTACATAGTTACACATTAGGTTGCTTCTGAGTTTAGCTGAATGATGCAGCTGATGAGCTTGCTTACTCTGTGGATCTGCAGTGCCTTTCATGCTTACTAATACTCCTGGCCACAAGAGTATTGCCCTAAATTTCCTTGTGTAGTGAGCATACATAATGTATCTGAGAGAAGAGATTTAAGCAGTTCTGACATTTCTTGTAGCATATTTTTTTGCCTCCCTGAGCCAGAAGTCCTAAGCTCTTAAATCATTATCTAAAGCTAGAGCTTCTACGTAGACTCATGGAGCTGCTTCTTTCCTTCCACTTCACAAATTTTGCTTCTTCAATGGTATTAACATATGCACTCATCTTGCTGTTTTAGTCAGAGTAAATGTTCCGGCACTAACTGTCTTCTCCCTGTCTGCTTTCAGCTAAAACTTAAACTGATCATGCAAAAGAAAGATAGAGCTCTTTAGCATACATTTTAGTGTTTAAGTCATTTTCATTTAAACATACGACTTGGGATTTAAAATGAAAAACTTCAAATATACTTGTTTTTCCTGTAATAGGAGGCAGAGCAATTGCCAGGAAGTATAAGTAGAAAATGCAGAATGATATTTTCAATGGATAACTAAAGTAACAACATATTAATAAATGGTGATAATGGTATTTGTGAGATTACTGAAGGGAAATGGAAAAGGCTTTGTGTGATATCTATGTGTGTTCATAGAGCTCATTGAATATAGGCTTTTTTAAATTTTTACCATTGTAAGAACATCTAGAAGCTTGCCTCCAGGGTTTTGAGAACCATGTACACATGCAACAAAAATATATCAATGCTTTGAAAAGCTTTTAGCTCGTTCAAAGAAACCTCAAATAAACCCCATCGGTAGGTATAAAATAACAGTTTCAGAATAGAGAGAATTTTGTTGGACAGTTATAATGACCAAAAGCTTCTTCATTACACCAGATGCATGTTTAACTGTCAGATTGAAAAGTCTGAGTTCTTTCTATCTGTACTGTAAGCATATACTAGCAGTTGAAAACTTACATATTCTGATAAGTCCTCTGAAGTACTTTCAATTTTTTTAACTGCTAGGGAAGAATAGACCTCATTAGCCAGAAAGTAAAAATGAACACTGAACTCCTAATTTAGTTATGAAAGAAACAAAATAAGAAATGCAGAATCGTTATTAGAAGAGCTGATAGTGAACCCTCTCTTTAGATTGCCTAACATTTTCCATTATGTAAGATTTTTGTAATACGTTGTGGTTTTTTGCCTCAAAGCTTTAATACCTTATTGTTTTCACTGACCTTTGAAGTTTGTAAGGGTCAAAGACGTGCAGCTAGAGACAGGTCTTTTGTAAATCTTTTGAAATTCTCATTGAATTATTAAATGTTACAAATTACTATTTCCCTTCTTTCATTTGCATTTCTGAGAGAGATTTTTGTAGGCTGCCAAAAATGACTGAATATAAAGACTACAAGTCCATGCTGCTGCTGTGATGGAACAATGTGTGTTGGGAACATTCAGGACCTGCAGAAGCACCTACAGCAGAAAGCAATGATGCTGAAAGCAAAGTGTGATTGATTCATGATTGATCACCTCACCCAACGACACATCCATTTTTCCTGAGGGTTCTTAAAGGGTAAGAGAGGAGGGGAGAAAAAGATCTATATGTACTTCCTTCTGTTCTACCGTACGGAGCACATGACACACTATCCCATCTCCCACTCTAGTGTGAAAACTTTTGTTCAAAAGCAAACGTTATTTTGATTCTAAAGTAATGTTCTCAGACATTATACTACCTTCGTGGTTGCTCATGTGAATTTTATTCTTTTCCTTTGAATCTCTGTGTTGTAATATGGTGGTTAATTACATGATCAGGTTATTGTTATATAAGAGTTGTGCATCATTTAATACATGAGATTTTTACATAAGGGAAAAGATTAAAGCTTGATGAGGAACTTTTTCTGTAAGGTTTTATTTTTAATACAACATTTAACGTAAAGTAAAGAAGGAGCAATAATGCAAATGGAATATTACTCTGTGTTTAAAATACCAATTCTAAAGGAAGAGGCAGCATGAGGAAAATAACAACTGTAATACTTTTCTAGGAAAAATAGTCACTGTTCAGTTGGAAGGTTTACTTCTTTCCAAAAGGAAAATAGTCTAGAGATGTGGTGACCTGAGCTGGTAGGGATATCATTCTGCATAACGTATGATCTACTTTTTCAGTTTTAGAACTGTGCAGAATATTTTCACAAAGTAGTGTGAAAATGTAGGAAGAGGTAGGCAGGCTAAGGGGAACCTGTTGGGTTTATAGAAAAAGCGGGAGGCAAGGAAAGGAAATATTGAGAAGATGAAAGAAACAGCAGTCAGTGAGCATTTAAAGAAAAAGGGATGTGATAATAGGGTAAATTATTATTATAAATATTTGCAAGTAATCAGACATTAGATAAAATAAATATCAGGATCTTAAATTTTTAATGAATATAAATAATAAGTGCAGGAAGTTAGAAATTATAGAAATATACAGAAAAATTAAACACAGCCATATATATGGTAACAGTTTTATGCTATTTATTTAAAAATGTGTTCAATGAAATACTAGCAGGAGCATAGCCAAATTTTCAGGTGGTTTTTTTTTTTTTTTCTAATAACCCACAGCTACAAAGCATAGAAGACTGAGACCGTGACTAGTAAGGCTGAAGAATCCTCAGAAGGCAGGTGTGGTCACTGGGTAAGACCAGTGTGTGATAGTGTCTGGTACTTTAATCTTCAAGTTCAGTTGTTGATATTAGTGTTTATGAAACAGAGAATGCAAGCAAAGCAGTGGATAAACAGTCACGATTCCCATATTTACTTACTTGATCATATTGGTCCTACTAGTAATGAAAGATACCTGCGAAACACCTGATGGAATCTAAGCAGAGAAAACATACATATGGAGAGGCTTGGTGTAATATGCTGCTTGCACTAATTACGGCAAATTTACATTTACCTCTAATTTTAACATAGATGCTATGAAGGTTGAATAATTAATGCATAAATTCTTTTTTCTTTCTGTTTTGCAGCTCAGAATGTGAATGCTAAAGCATTTATGACAGTGACCTGAAACTACGTCACGACATTGTCTTATTCAGCCTTCAGTCTCTATGGTGAACTTTGGAGGAAATACAGTCCTAAAAATGGACAGTGTTTGAGAGGACATTTTTTTTTTTCCTTATTTTGTTAATAATGCGTAATGCATAATGTAAATAATAGCAAGTTATAAAAAATGTATGCTGTGGTGACACTGATTAGGTCATCATTTGGAATGTGCTTTGGTGAGAAACAAAATCACAAACTGCATAAATACCTATGATGCACACTTTTCTCCTTTTCTGGGGATTGTATGTTTTTTGCATTTATTCTGAAATATATAGAAGGTATGACATGATAGAGGTCAAATTTGCAAGTAGGTAAATGGAATGAAAACACTTCCTGATACAGTTAGCGATGTAAAGCAAGAAATGTCTATGGCTAGTCAATCAGACATGCAATTAGCACTTGCATATGCTGATATGCAGCTATGCTTATTTTAGCTATGTACTATACTGTCTCTGCAGCTTGATCAGGTGTAACTGAACCAACACTAAGCTATATAGGAAAAAAACTGTGTAAGAGAGAGGCTGCAGAAGCAAAGAATACAGTGTACACTAATGGCCTAAGTATTTGCACAGCTCCTTAAGTGGGATTTTAATCATAGATTTTATATTGGAATTTGTTATATCCTCAGGAATAGCAAGGGCCTATTGTTTCTGAGTTTTATTCTTTATTGTTTACTAATACATTGGTATTAATCCAGAGCTGTTGATGATTAACTGTCTGCCTCTGAGGATCATGGTGTCATTTGTTACAACTGACTTACACGTTCTGGAATAGTCCCAGGACTTGGATATTAGTGTGCCATGGAGCAAAGCTGTGTGTATAGTTTTCAGTTGGAAGAGAGGAGGATATATATGTCATTCTTGAGGTTCATTTGCAGAGTCTCTGTGAAAGATGATCTATAAATTTAAGTCAGAACACAAATTTAAGTATAGGCATTACCAGGGCTGCATAGAGCTGTGGTTTGAAGGTTGAGAGGAAGAAAAACATGGACTATACTAGCTCAGTAGCTCAACATGTATTTGCGCTATAAAAGTTCCATAGGTTCTGCCTGTACATGATTCTGGATAGTGCTGTCACATAATTATGTTTTCTAAGTCTGTTCTTGTTGGAAAAGTAATCTATTGGTAATGTTCATGTAAAAAAACAACCCCAAAATAAAAAAACTCTGCTAATTTTAAATATATTATATTTACTTTCTAAATGAAATCAAAGGTACAGATCTATGTGTATATATTTCTACACCTTAGAGGGCATCATAATGATTGAATATGTAATACTGTTTAAAAGTAAACAACTGTTAGGTAGCCTCCCTGATGTTAGTTTTATAAACTGCTGCTGATACTGCAATGACTTGTGTATTTCAAATTAAACCCAGTTTAGGATAATTTCTTTTTCTACTGTTCAAACCCATCAAGTCAGTGTAATTGTCACAGCAGGGTACTAGTGATATGGTAAGATTGCCCAGACTCACTTTCTCTGGAAGGAATAAATGATAAATAGAAAAACTCCCAGCAATTCAAATATAATCCACGGATTTTGAAGAAAGAACGTTTTAATAGGATTCACTTAATATTCTGCCCCTGGGTCATCCTCACTGTATTAAAATTTAATCCGATTTATTGATTAGCATATATGATAACAATATCATGCACAACACATACGTAAACAAATATATACACTGTGTAAACAGTATTATGCCTTGTGTTTCTTTGTATCTTCCACTTGAGGATATCAGAGACCTACAAATGTTAAATGAAAATAGAGCAGTTTTCACCTGAAAATCCCATATTCCATCTACAAGATTTCATGTTATTCCCTTTTATATTCTCTCATATAACAAACAAGATAATCCTGAGCACTGTCATACACAGATATTATAATTTCTGATGTATCAACGGGTGAAATCCTGGCTTCATTAATATCAACAGGAATATGTTGAGTGAAGCCAGGTTTTCACTTAAGTTCTCTCTCTGGATGTCCTTTCAACTGTTTATTTGGGATAATAATAGGGATTTTTCTGTTGCATATCCCAGTTAAAGTGTCAAAGATGCTTGCAAGGTTGCTTCTGATGTGAAATGAAGAGAAACCTTTCCAGGTAAATACCTCTAAGTAAAATTAAATATAATTTACTTTTCTTTGGTAAGAATCTTGTAATCAAAGATAATACATAAGATTAGGCACCTTATGCCTGCATGTGAGCTAAAATGCTGATTAAATACAGCTCTTCCATCAGTCTGTGTATATAGGACAGTCCCAGCAGTGTTTTTCAGATGTGTGGACAGGCCCTTTTCCAACCCTAAGCTTGAGAATGGGAATGCTTCATGCATCAGGTTGATATGAGAAGAAAGCTTTTTTATTCTTCTTCTTTTAGTTTTTCTTGGATAGCTGTTAATATGCCAGTCTTGAGATTGAGCATTATGATGTTAACCTTTGTTTTTTTAATCTCCCTGATTTCTGTATCCATAATATAATAAATAGCTGTCCTCTGAGCAAATGTCACTTTCATCTAGGTTATTTAGACTGCAACAGCTTTGTTTTCAGTCTTTAGAGGATGTAAAGCATCTGTAGTAGCTGTAAAACAGGAGCCAGTTTGTTCTGACCATATCTGAATTGATCCTCTTCCATCTGAGACACTGTAAATGTGAAAATTTAATGAAGTGTAGAAAGAACAGTGGTACTATAAACATCATTACCTACCTATACCTGATACATCTTCTCTGTTCTTGTTATAAAACTGTTCAGGTTTTTTTCTGAAGTAAACTAGAAATTTCCAGTGACTGAGTTGAAGAAAAGTCAGAAAGTAGCAATGTTGATTCTAACAGCCTGGATTTTAGACAAAGGCTCTGGTAAGTACCCACAATAGTGTGGTAGTGCCAAAATATTTCTGACCTTTTCAAGTTAATTGTCTTGAAAGTCGCTGGTATTCTGGTTTTGTTACTAAATCTTTCCCTTTCCAGTGTTCATAATGTAAATATTTTCTGAGTCATGTAGTTTAAAAAATTAGAGATTGCACAATGTGATAATATACAAAGGACCTTGTTATGAAGCAAAGGAATGATGAGGTAATATCTGGTTACCTTTCTTTTCCTCTGACTGGTCTGTTCTCTGATTATTACCTCTCTTCTTAAAAATGTAAAAGTAGTGTACTGTTCTACCTGGAGAAAGTTTTGTTAAGGAATAAGGCACTAACAAAGACTACAGTAAACAGATATATCTTGAAATGTGGGAGAGTACGGAAAGCTAAATTTAATGCAGCCTAGGATACTGTTAATCTTTGTTTCAAGGGCACATTGCTGCCTCATGGTTAACTGGCTGTCCACCAGGAGCCCCAGGTCCTTTTCTGCAAAGCTGCTTTCCAGCTGCGTGGCACTCAGCATGTACTGGTGCCTGGGGTTGTTCCTCCCCAGGTGCAGGTCTTGGCACTTCCCTCTGTTGAACTCTGTGAGATGCCTGTCAGCCCATTTCTCCAGCCTATCGAGATCCCTCTGAATAGCAGCACAACCCTCTGGCATATCAACCACTCCTCCCAGTTTTGTGTGATCCGCAAACTTGCTGAGGGTGCACTCCATCCCCATCATCCACATCATTAATGAAGACGTTGAACAGTTTTGTACCCAATATTGACCCCTGGGGTGCACTGCTAGTTACTGGCCTCCAACTAGACTGTGTAACACTGATGACAGCCCTCTGTGCCTGGCCATTCAGGCAGGTTTCAGTCCACCTCCCTGTCTTCTCATCTAGCCCATACTTCATCAGTTTTTCTGTGAGGATCTTATGGGAGACAGTGTCAAAAGCATTACTGATGTCTAGGTAGATGATGTCCACTGCTCTCCCCTTGTCTATCAAGCCAGTCATTTCATAATAGAAACTCATCAGTTTGGTCAAACGACTTCCCCTTGGTGAATCCATGCTGACTACTCCTGATCACCTTCGTGTCCATCATGTGCCTGGAAATGGTTTCCAGGATTAGGGCCACAAAGATGATCTGAGGGCTGGAGCACCTCTCCTATGAAGACAGGCTGAGAGAGTTGGGCTTGTTCAGCCTGGAGAAGAGAAGGCTCTGGGGAGACCTTATTGCGGCTTTTCAGTACTAAAAGGGGGCTTATAGGAAAGATGGGGAAAAACTTGTTAGCAGGGCCTGCTGTGATAGGACAAGGGGTAATGGTTTTAAACTAAAGGAGGGGAGATACAGGCTAGACGTAAGGAAGAATTTTTTTACAATGAGGGTGGTGGAACACTGGCACAGGTTGACCAGAGAGGTGGTAGAAGCCCCATCCCTGGAAACATTCAAGGTCAGGCTGGATGGGGCTCTGGGCAACCTGATCTAGTTGAGGATGTCCCTGCTTATTGCAGGGGGGTTGGACTAGATGACCTTTAAGGTCCCTTCCAACTCAAACTATTCTATGATTCTACGATTAGTTGTTCTATCACCTTCCCTGGGATCAAGGTGAGGCTGACTGGCCTGTAGTTCTCTGTGTCCTCCTTCTTGCCCTTCTTGAAGATAGGAGTGACATTCGCTTTCCTCCAGTCCTTGGGGACCTCTTACAGTCGCCATGATTGTTTGGAGATTATTGAGAGTGGCCTCACAATGACCTTGGCCAGATCCCTCACCACTTTTGGGTGCATCCCATGAGGGCCCATGAACTTGCATATGACCAGTATTGTCTAACCTGATCCTCTTCCACCAAGGGTAAATATTTCTTGCTCCAGATTTTCCCCCTGGTTTCTGCGTCCTTGGATCTCTGAAAGCTGGTCTTACTAGTAAAGACTGAGGTGAAGAAGGCTTTCAATACCTCAGTCTTTGCCATGTCCTATGTCACCAGGGCCCCTGCCACATTCAGCAGTGGGACCACATGTTCCCTAGTCTTCCTTTTGCTACTTACGCACTTGTGAAAGACTTCACCAGGTTCAATGTTAGGTGGGCTTTGGCTTTCCTAACTGTGCCTCTGAATGCTCGGAACAGTGTCTCTATATTACTCCCAGGTTAATTCCCATCCCTGTTTCCACCTTCTGTACACTTCCTTTTTGTCTGAGTTTTGCCAGGAGCTCCTTGTTCATCTATGCAGGCCTCCTGAAATTTTTTGCCTGGCTTCCTGCTCATTGGGATGGACTGCTCTTGAGCTTGGAGGAGGTGATCCTTGAATATCAACAAGCTTTCTTGGACCCCTCTTCCCTCCAGGGCCTTATCCCATGGGACTCTGTCAAGCAGATACCTGAAGAGGCCAAAGTCTGTTCTCCTGAAGTCCAGGGCTGCGATCATGCTTTTTACCATGCTCCCTTCTCCCAGGATCCTGAATTCCACCATCTCATGGTCAGTGCAGGCAAGGCAGCATTCAACCTTCACATCCCCTTGTTTGTAAACAAGCTCCAGCAGAGTACTTTGTTTACAAACAATGTCTGTACCAACCCCATTAAGAAGGCAAGATGTGCAGTTTTTATTGTTTAAAGGAAACAGCTAAAGTTGAAAGATCCACCTGCAACCCCAATCCACCATAAACTCTTCAGACCCCTTTATTCCAATTCTGTGGTAGTTTTCAGACCTTGGTGTGGTTCACAGGGCTGCATGGTGAATACACGTCAAGTAGGACATCAGTTGATGGGGCAGAGATCAAGTACATCTGGCTACTGTTACCAGAGTCATACTGAAAGGAGCTATTCTTTGGGGCTTTTAGTGCTCTCTATGTGAGAGTAGGAGAAGATTAATATTTCTAAGTCACATATACACCTAAAGTTATATTTTATGTCAAATCAACAGTTACAAGATATGTAGATGAGAATTTTTCAAGTCATCTAAAAGCAGGGAAATGTGTAAATTTTTTCAGAGCTCTTTTTCCATGGAGTTTTCAGGGCACATTGTCAGATTGTACATAAAAGATAACACTTGGCCATGTTTTTTTCAAGAAAGTTCAGATAGGATAAATATTCGCTGTACCAAGAAGAGAAAGCTAAAACGATGGAGCTGAGACAGACATGCTGGACATATGAGATGTGGATGGGGAGGAACCTGTACCTGACAATGCAATTTGAACACTGGAAAGCAAGACAGTGCATGACTAACTTCAAGGAGGTCCATCTACATGTCAAATTGTGTGTGCTTTGGGAAGCTATGAGAGTAAGCACTGTCTGAATAACTGTTGTGGTTTTGGTTTTGGTTTTTAATTCCCCTCATTTCTGAAACAAATTTCTCCTGAGTGGTTGATTGAATATTACTTAGTTTGAATGTCTTATTGATAAACCAATCTGTCCAGGAATAGCTAAGTGCCGCTTACCCAGAAATATCAACCAGTAGTATTAATTTCACAAGATTGGATAGGTTACAGTGCTTGCTAACAGTAATGTGAAATTAGAAACTGCAAAGTGAATATCTTTTGAAACTTCTTTTTACTGTATAGAGGAGTGGAAGCCAGACAGACAAGTGTTCCGATTCGGTCTTCGGATCGTATATTAAAAACAAAACAAACAAAAAAATCATTAACCCCCCAGCCCCCCCTTATGATTTAATCATAAAGAATACAGAGAAGAGAGACAGAAGTAGTAGCAAGTGTTGTAGTTTCTAGGATACCTCTGCCCAAGCTCCTGAAGGGCCATCAGGATGGGTAGCGGATGTGCTGTTTCGTTTAGCTGTTGTGAAGTTAAAAGGACACAGTTCTGCACAATAAACTTTCTGACAGTCTTGGTCTAGCCTGACATGCTTCTGTTGAGTAAGCACAAAGTTTGTTCACAGTTTCGTTTATGAAGAATGACAAAATGTGTATGAGAGAAAGGCAGCAAAGACTCAGATGTAGCTATACAGTTTCTCAAAATCTAAAAGCAAGCAGAAGAGAATTTGTGGTGTACTTGATTTATTGATTTTAATCTACAGTGAATTGAACACTTTTGTCCTGCAGTGCACCTGTTAAAGAAAATATAATTGCAGAGAAGTATATGAAATAGATCATGGAAATGTTTCCTTCTGGTGTTTCTTCTTGGCAGATGTGCTAAATGGTTATTCCTTTCTTCAGATGGTTCTCACACTGTAAAATATGACCTGCTTTTTCTCTACTACATAAGCCAGGCAAACTGCCCATGCACTAGCAGAAACAAAATAGATGAGCTTTCTGAAACACTGGAATTTATCAGAGCTATTTATCTGGCACTTCATTTGTGTGTGCCGTAGACATTTGAATTGACACAGTTTTTGTGACTTCACACTTCTCCTTTCTCCACATCAAATATAATTTATGTTGGAAATAAGCAGACAGTGAGATTTAATATTGAGGCTTTATTAATCTTTAAAGTTATGAGATGCAGAATTTTTTTTAACTGGGGCAACTATGGATTCTCTAATTGAAGGCATTGCAAACTAATTAGAATCACACCAATAATTCTGCAGAGGGCAATGGTTCTAATAAGGAAAATCATAGGAGTGAACACTTTTAAATAATACCATTAGGGTCCTTCTAACAGGACCCAGTTAATGATGTGGAAAGAGGACAAAAATAGATGTTACGTTAGACTTTGGAAAGTCCAAAGCTGGGCTAAAAATAGCATACACACCCGCATGGAGATACTGGGGACATAGTCCTCTTCCCATCTGCTCCCGCTCAGTGATATTTTACTGTTTTGAGATACTGATATAACTGTTTAATAAAGAAGCAGCTGTGGAAATAAAAAATAACATTACCCTGAATATATTCTTTGGAGTTTCAATTGAGGGAGCTAGCTTATTTTTCTACCTAATTCAACCCTGTTTCTTATTCATTAATACTTTGGAATTTGTAGGTGAATGAACAGAGGCATAATAACTTAGAGGAATTGATTCATTTAAATTTCTAAATGGGATTGTATGTGTTGTTTACTGTCCTCTAAAGATCAAACAAATCTAATAACATGAGTACGAGTGATGACAAAATATTACTCTTGCATTGTTGAAGCCAGATATTCTTTAAGAAATATTCAAGGAAAAAATAATTAGTCCACGTCTAGGGACTGCCACACAAACGTCCTTCAATGAAAAATTACTTACGCATTCAATACGTCTTGGAAGGCTTTATTAAAGCATAATACAAAATTCTCTCAGAGCAGTGACACATGCCAGAGGGCAGATTAATGAGAACTGGATAGCAAGCCACCTGCCTGATTTCTGTACTGACAATTTGCTGGAGTTTTAAGAAATTGCTGAATGAGTCTGTAATTTTTCATTGCCAGAAGTACAGAGTCTTAGATTTCCTTTACTTCCTGTTCAGTATAAAGGGTAACAAGAGAAAAGCAGTCTTAGCTGCAGGGACACTTGTACCACTTCTGGCTGTAATATCAATATAGCTGTCGCATTTGTCACCTGACATGGCAATTATGTGTATCTCAAAGAGGAGGCACTTGGTTTGCTGTAGAGTATTGTGCTCCATATTCACAGCTGCTTAGCTAGAGTCAGAAAGATTATCATAGAAAATTGCAATTAATTACAAAATTGACACATAGCATATCGTGATCAAAACTGATATCTCTCTCACTAGTTTTCTGAGCTCTTAAGTAGTTAATAAAGCTATGCTGGTTTGAAGAGGTACCCTAGTAAAACACTTCCCCTGCTGTGGTTAGTTGTATCGTAATATATTCCATTTCAAAGAAAGAAAAAAAGATTAAAAGTTTTACAGGTTTCAGTGATGCTTATTTTTCAACTTTTCAGAGTTGTCTCTGGTAAGATGCTATGAAAACGTTAATATCCCTCCCAGAGAAGCACTATGTTCGTTTCTTGCATTTACTCAGCTCTTCTTATTTCTGTTGTTGCTGCAGGGATCCTTTTACATCTCTCCTAGTTATTGACTATATGCTAACTGGTCGCAATCCATAGTAAAGAAAGATACCTCTGGTGCTGCTTGCCAGACTGTCAAAATCAGCCATCTTCAGTCCTGCTGCAAGGTGCAGGCTGTCTCAGTATCATCATCTGGCTGTCATGTTAAAAGGTTTGTCTGAGGCAGAAGCTTTATCTCTGGTAGCTGATCTTGGAAATGTTTTGACAAACTAGCAGCTAATGTCTGTCTGCTACTTCTGAGTGTTTACAGGGTTGTTACTGTAACAGGAATGGCAGTATCTATCCAGGTCTCAGTCTAATTTATGTAGTGATTATCAGGTGATAGAGGTGAACAGGCTTTTAAATAGAAATATCTGGGGAGAGAGAGCTGATGAAACCTCTCTGCTGTATAGTTAATGAGACTCCTCAGAGTATCTTATGGCATTTTGAAGTACTGAGAATGACAAAGACAAGAAATTTACCTCTAAATCCACTAGTTAGAGGTCTGGTCCTCATTTCCTCTGACTTACAGATATGATGGCTTGTTGAATATTCTGTATAGAATGATCTGAGGAGAGTTATAGCCTGTGTCCTACTACACAAGTCATTGTATTGCAAAAAAACTGTGATTGGAACCAAGTGCTGTCGTAGACAGCTGTCTCAGTAGAGACTCTAGGAAGAAACTGAGACTAAGCTCCCTTCTCAATTCAAGCTGCAGTTCCTCTTTGCATCTACATTACTGGCATATTTCCATATCTTTATTTTAAAGCCCAAAGTCAACACTGTCAGCAATTTCCTCATACTCCGGACACGCAGATCATTTGCTGGAACCATTACTTCACCAACATTTTTGAATGGCCTTGCTTTTCTACTGGGGTTCTATTTTTGTGCGATCCTCTCTGTGGAGTTTTCCTGCATGATTCTTGTCATTCACCTTTTTATTTTACTACTGCTACCTTTTTTTTTAAAGAGTGGAAGAAGATCCCGATGCTCACAGTTGTTGAAAAAGGTTTGGTTGAGGTGCAAATACCCAGATTGTTTGCTAAAGACATCTCAGCGGCCAGAAATCAGACAGATAACAGAAGTTACCATCCCTTTATAATTCAGTTCTACAGTGTGAAATCAGGGTATGACTCCCTACAAAACAGGGAGATTCTATCTGGAAGCAGATTCAAACTCATGCAGCCTTAGGTACAGACTTTTTGCCAATCTGAATTTGAAAGCATTTAAACTCAAGTAAGTCATCATTGCCCACAGGCTGAAGTAGAGTATGCCAAAGGTTTAGTCTTGTAATTTAAGAACTATTTAGGTGTACCCCCAGCTACAACTTCCAAAAAAGAACTGGCTTCCTTATCCCAAATCTCAAAAAAAGTCAGCATCTTTCATTCCTTAGGAGCAGGAAATTCGTAACAGGTTTCCTTCCAGGGCTATAAGAGTCTGACTCCTGAATCTGGATTCTTTTCAGGATTGTCTGTGATTTGGTGCAACTGGGCTTTTTCCTCACTTTGCTACCTCTGTTGAATTCATCACTTGATGGGGAGCAGTTGTGATTGAATATGGTATAGGGAATTCAAACTGAATTATAGCACATTCGTTCTCACCGTAGGGCACGGTGAGAAGCTTCCATCACGCAGACCAAATCTGCCATACCAGAACAATTAATCTGGCTTGCTCCCACCAGTCTCCTCAGGGGTCCCTCAGAAGACAAGAGTCAATAGACTATAAGCAGAATAACTTGTGCTGGCAGCATGTTGATTTGTCACCCTGTTCCTCAGTAACCTTGCTCTCTCTACTCCTCCCATCCCCATCACACATCCGATGGGTGACTTGACAGCCGTCCTATAACTGCAGTTCAGGTGATGGGTGGGGATTTGGCTATGTGAGAAGACTGTTTGGTTGTCAAGCCATGACATAGGGACACTCAATGCACTACTAGATGTGTGCCTGTTACATGATCAACATACCATATTCCCCATCATGTGATCACTGTGGAATATGCTGATATTTTTAGTGTATTTGTGATGTAACTTCATCTGTATAATAGGAGATGGATGGGGAGATCTGGTCCCAAGAGTTTCCATCAAAGCCTATGTGGCTTTATGGAATAAAATAATTCACCCTACTGTAGAATATAAGGTCTGCAGAAACTGTTTTCTTCTTGTATTTACTCGGAAATCTGAAGAAAGTGGCTTAGAGGAAGCAATTTTATTACTGCTGTTCTCAGCTCAGCCAGAGAGATTGCATCTAGTTCAGTTCTTGCCTACAGAGCTTGTCTCAGGTCAATGCATACACAAATTAAAACTCCCAAATGTGACAGATGGTATTTGTTTTGTGTGCGTGTTCTCAGTTGCATGCTGTGCCTCTTCAAGAAGTAGCTGGAAAAGGAGAGCCCTTGGAAAGGACGGCAGGGGGTGGGTGCAGCTGTGGGGAGCTACGGGGCCTGTTTGGCGGAGAAGGTTCCAGGGCTGGCAGGTCTGGCAGGAGGAAAGTCACAGTGCAGCCTGGGAGGCTGCAGCCCACAGGGACAGAGACCGCTCAGAGGAGCAGTCTGCAGCACCCAGAGATGACCGAATGAACTTCCTTGGGATCAGAGGAGACTGGCAAAGTTCGGTGCGATTCAGGAAGCCACTGAGCTATCCGAAGCTATGCCTACAAGCAAGGATCTGTCTCCAAGGACACAATGGGCAGAGGGGAGAGCTGTTTATGAAACTGTTTTATTTTTATTCTGTCTGATGTAGTCACTTTGAATTTCTTACACTTTAAAAGCTAGGTTACTTATATTTTTTCGTATAACCTGTTCCTTCTTCAGTCTAAGTGTCTTTTGTCTTCTTATGTTATCTTCCTATAGAAAAAGGTCTAGGCAGATCCAGATCAAATCTCTAACCAGTACTAGCTTCCTACAAATCAATAATTTCTGGGCATTTATTATTTTTATAGTTCCTGTCTGTAAAGGACACCCTCAGCTGATCTTTGGTGTGGCTTTCTGTTGGTTTTGGCATGATGGTGGAACGAACAATAACTTCCTGAAAGTGAAACCTTTGCTCTGCAGCTTCTGCTATCTTAGTGCTTCTTTCTACACCAACACTGTGTCTTGTTTCAATGACTCTTAGAGAAAATGCTTATTTGTTCCTTTTCTGGCTTCTGTATTTTTCTTTGCTACTCTTCTGCTTATGTGCTTAAGTCTGTAAATCGTTTGATGACTCAGCTTGTTTGAAATATGCAGTTCTTTTCTTTACGGTGCAAGTAGGAAGAGACCTAGGCAATATAGTTGACTTTGACTGATTGTGGGCAGCAGGGTTCTTCCTGTGCTTCACAAAATCTGCTAGGATGCGTGGATTGTGAGAGGAAATGGAGCTGAGTGTCTTGAGGGTAGATTTTTCAGCCATGTGGGACTAGAGAAGTATTTATGTTGTCACTTAGGACTAAGATGGATTCTTTCCCCAGCTCATTCCAATTTTTGCTGCTCAGCTCTGGGTTTTCTCACACCCGCTCGTAGCATTCATGGATTTGCACAGTCACACACAAGTGAGACAATCTGCATGAAAAATTAATAGTAGTTTTTTAGATCATGACATTATTTAGGGCTTTAGGGAATGTGTTACAGTCGCTTGTTAAGCAGCAGTGCATCTTTTCAGCAGGTGCCCTTGCCATGTTCAGCAAATGATACTTCTATTCTTTCGCTGTCAGGTGGTCTCAGAACTACAAGTGTTCAGTGCATCTGGCCCTAGTGCTTGGGGACCACATCAGCATAAAGACTGCCATTTCTAATTACTAACAAATCAGAAAGTGCAGTGAGAGAATCCTTCTAGTCCTGACTTCTTTCAAGTGATGTGCTACTCCTGAGCTGTATCTGTGTAATGTGTAATTGGCCAGTTAGTGTTTGTTGTTCTCTGCAAAGCTCCCTTCATAGCACCTTTCAAAAAAGGCTCTGCCTCACCTTTAAGAATATTCTTGCTGGACTTTTCTCATCTAAAGAAAATATGACAGGAAGATAAAGAATTGGAGGTATAAAACACCCAGATAAGGAGACAAAAGACAGTGAGTAAATCATCAGTGTTGCCACTTGATTCAGACAGGTAGGACAATATGAAGAGACAGTGTTTCGCAGTCATTGTCGGTCCTAAGGTTGAAAAGCCATAAGCCAAGAGTATAAAAGGTGCACCCAAACATAAGACCATAATCTCCAATCTAAGAAGGACCTGGACAACATTATGAGGACTTGACAACTACTGTCCTTGTCCATCATGGCCAGACTACTGAGTGTTTGTGAATATATGGATATAAAAGAATGATAATAAAAGAATGAATGAGTTAAAATCATGAGAGAAGGACTGTGAGTGAGTGAAATTAGTTTTGGTTGAAATAACATTCCCTTTCCTTCCTTTATGGTCTCTCACCGAGTTTAGTCACAATACTTGTGCAACATCAGCACCATAAGTTAAACTCAGAAACACATAACCATTTTTACATTGTATTAGTAACAGTGGTATTATGACATTTAGAGGATGCAGGAGAAGAGGCTCATAATATTTGAATATTGAGTAAGTGTAATTCCTAGCTTGAATTCAATACTAAAAATACATATCCTATTTAGAGGTGGCTGCTTTTATTAACAGCAATTACAGTTGATGAAGTGCATTTTTGAGGAGAAGCAATGCTACATTTCTAGAAGTGCTTTGCTTATGGTTATATGCATTGTTGGTGTAGCATTTAATTCTCATTGTTTGCTATGTTTCTCAGTTTGAACATAGTATTAGACTGGTGTGGAATCCACAGTTCTCGGTTTACTTTTGGGTCAAATACTGGTGCAAAGTAGATCTGTTCAGCCACAGCCTTAGAATGTTCTCGCTGCTTAGCATTTGTGTGTTATTTGTGCGCAGAAAAGGTGACATGCCCACATTCACAGACTGAAGAGAGAAATAGGATCATGAACTGGGAAATACAAGGGTGTTACATCTAGACCACTGTCCTAGGCTGATGAATTTCCCCTAAGCACAAGGGGAAGGACACTGTTGTGGTGCTCAGCACTGGCTTTATGAAATGCAGCGTGCTCTTTACAATGTCACAGACCCCTCTGTGCCAATGGGAATTTTGCCTGCGATGACCCATTAATACTGAGGTCACCATCTGCTTGTTTCTGCTTCCGGGTGAAGGCAAGGACTGTCTTTTTTCATATGAAGTGGATCTGCAGCCAATGTTTGGTTTTTAATATCTTCATTAAAGGATGAGAAAGAGCCTGCATCAAATGAACAATTATCCTAGAGGCTTTCTGTCCATTAGTGACACAGGAAAAGCTGTCAGCCTGTGCAACCCTGAAACCAATAGTGGGAGCTTATAGCATTTGAAAAGGCGACAGCCCAGACTCTTCCTCTGTATTGTAGCTCTGTGAATGTGCTGATGTGGTTTTACACAGAAAAGTGTTGCCCTCCAAATGTTAGTCACTGGCACCCTTGTAGCATCTGCTACAACGCTGGGCATAATGCTGCTTTCTGATACAATGTGTCTGGGTCTTCTCTGTATGGTCATTTGCACTCTCTTGCAGAGGTTTAAAACATAACCATTTTTATTTTCTAATGTTGCGTCTTGTTTGTGCAAGAACACTATGAAAGATGCAGAGCAATTGAGAATGGGTTTGTCTAAGTCAAAATGTCAGAGACTGTCATCAGCTTGGAGAGACAGGCAGTCTCTGCTAAAGTATCATTAGCCTTTGATTCAATCCAGGACCAAACACTCTTGAAATGGATATTAACAGGGAGTGCTTGCAAAGTGAAATGCTGGGCAGTCCTGCCAGTTTTTCCGGGAAGGAATTGGCAAAATTGTACCTCACAGCACAAAACAGTATGATTAAACAAACTACCTTCTGTTTTGTTGTTGCAATGTACTTGTAGCAAGGATGTTATTTAACCCTCTGATATGAAATTGTGCTATATTCAGTTTAAGTTTCACTGATGTTTGTTTTTTTTTTAACCAGCTGCTAGTTTTTATCATATTAAGTATATTAGAGAAGTTTGAATCATCTGCTTCCTCCAGAATCTGCAGTTTCTCATTTTCTTTTTGGGGTTTGTCATCATATTAGTGAAGAGGATAAACTGAGAACAGAAACGTGTTCCCTATTACAAGGGCCATTCTAAGTATAAGAAAAAAGATGGTTGTTGAAGGCAGGGAAGTTCAGGAGATGAAAAGAATGTAGTAGACTACATAAGAATTAGTAGCTAAACTCAAGTGAAGATTTCTGTGGCGTAACAAAAAAGATTTTCAGGGAAGATTTTGCAGACATTTAGAAAAGGCTCCTCTCAAGTAATAGAGGAAACATGAAAGAAAATATAAAACATAATTGGCATCATTAAGTAGGTGTTAATCTTTTAATAATGAATAAATGATGATAAGTAAGAGTCATTAACAGAGTTATGGCTGGTATTAGGGTTAAGACAGCTGGGGAGTAATTTTCAGGTACCATGGAATATGGCCACAAGTTCTTAGTGAAAGGAAAATGGCCAAAGTACCAATGCACACCATGACTTTTTTATCTGCATTTGAGAGCGCGAATCAAGATCAATTTATTGCCTCTGTAGGCAGTGTTGGGGCGAGAACTGACACTGATTTGCTCTGAAACTAGGATCCATGAAGTGTGCTACTTTGCTTTTCTGACTCTGCATTATCACTGTACAGCACAGCTCTGGCAGCTAACAGGACTCAGACCACAATCTTTATTTTTAATCAAAATACCTTTTTTTAAAAACAGGATCCTAGCTACTAGATGTGTAAAGAGCCATACCAGATCCCCATTATTTCTGTTTTTCCATTTGGTAGTGCAGGCGTGTTTCATGTATATGAAAAGATAGTTCAGTGCATTGTTCAAGCTAGTTTTCAGATGCATTTAGCAGGACTAGGGCTATCAGAGAATAATGTACAATTATATTGGTAAACTGAGCACTTTTAGTATAGGTAGCAAGACATAGTAAACATGCAGGTTCCTCATACAGTTTTTCTTACTGCTTTTCAGATTAAATTGGCAGCATAACATCTTCTGTATTGTAACAAATGTTTAATTTAAGTCTGAGTGCAGCTTTGAGATACATTTTGTATGAAAGATCTTTCACAGAATAACATTGCTGTATTTTTACACTGTCAGGTCCAAGAAGCAAATGGAGACCCAGGAGATGTATCACGGAGGTTGCTTGAGGTAAGAGCTGAATAAGGTAAATAGCAGCTCCAGTGTTCAACAGCTCAGATGAAAAAACACCGGATGCCTGGAACAAAAACCGGGGAAGTGTATTTTTCTTTGAGTGTTATTGTGAGTTGCAACCCCAGTGTTAACCTAATCTTTCCTACTGCAGTTTCTGTTTAAGAACTGTCTAGCTGAAGCTTTAATGTGTCCCCTACTCCTTTTCTGATGAATGTTTATTGACTCATTACAGGAATTTTACAAGTAAAAGCAATGTTGGGGATTATTCACTATTTTGCATCATGTTCTAAAACTGCTTAAATGATCAACAAGGAAATTTTAATAGTTCAGCTGACATTTAGGTTTTGAATGTTGTTATGAAACAACCAAACATTTCTTCTAATGAGTTGTCTGGGAATCCCAGATAAATAACACCAGGGATGAAATACATTATTCTATGTAGGCTGTTTGCTTACTTGTTTAGACAGACAAAACTGAGTAGTTTAAACAACATGTGTAACTGTAGAACCAAGAGTCCACCAAATCTGACTATTTTTACTGTCTTCCAGATGTCACTTTCAGAAATTTAGTACCTGGTCATTGCTAGCTGAGGTCAAGAGAAAGACTTTCAGTGGTGTCAGACAGAGCTGCATTATGCCTTTTGTGCCAGCAGAAATTCTATTTAAGATGAACGCAGCACAGAATACTGAAGCTCAGTATGCCACAGTTTTGTGACTGGCTGGAAAGCAGCGCTGTTGCTAGCTTAAGTTAGAGCAGTTGGGGTTTCTCCTTGTATAAAAGTTGGGTTCTTGTTTGTCTGCCAAGTCCCTGCTGTCCCCAGGAAGTGGAGGACCATCAGAGAGACCATTACAAGTCACCAGTACTTGAAACATCTCTACATTGCACCATATTGCTCTCAAATATGGGAACTAATATGCAGATGATGGAAAAATTAAGCTCTGTTGCATATTCTTACTTGATGTCCCTGAAGAGTCAAATGATGGCTTTTCACACTTTGCTATCTTTTTATGCTATGTGTATCACCTTATGGCCATATGGCTGCCAAGAACTTCTGATATCAGTAGTAGTAATGATAGGACATACGTTTTTATATTTCACAGAATTACAGAGTGGTTGGGGTTCGAAGGTACGTCTGGAGGTCATATGGTCCAACCCTCCTGCTCAAGCAGGGCCACCTAGTGCCAGTTTCTCAGGAACAAGTCCAGAAGACTTTTGAATATCTCCAAGGATGGAGACTCCACAACTTCTCTTGGTAACCTGTGCCAGTGCTCAGTCACCCTCGCAGTAAAAAAGTGTTTCCTGATATTCAGAGGGAACTTCTTGTGTTTCAGTTTGTGCTCATTGTGTCTGGTCCTGTCACTGGGCAACACTGAAAAGAGCCTGGCTCCGTCTCCTTTGCACCCTTCCTTGAGGTATTTATATACATTGATAAGACCCCCCCCCCGAGCCTTCTAAGCTAAACAGTCCCAGATGTCTCAGGTTGTCCTCATAGGAGAGATGCTTCAGTTCCTTAATCATCTTTTTGGCCCTTTGTTGAACTCTCTCCAGTATGTCCATGTCTCTCTTGTACCGTGGAGCCCGGAACTGGACACAATACCCCAGGGGTGGCCTCACCAGTGCCGAGTAGAGGGGAAGGATCACCTTCCTTGACCTGCTGGCAATACTTTGTCTAATGCAGCCCAAGATACCATCAGCTGGCTCATGTTCAACTTGGTGTCCACCAGGAGCCCCAGGTCCTTTTCTGCAAAGCTGCTTTCCAGCTGCGTGGCCCTCAGCATGTACTGGTGCCTGGGGTTGTTCCTCCCCAGGTGTAGGACTTGGCACTTCTCCTTATTGAAATCCATGAGGTTCATGTCAGCCCATTTCTCCAGCCTATCGAGGTCCCTCTGAATAGCAGCACAACCCTCTGTCGTATCAGCCACTCCTCCCAGTTTTGTGTCATCTACGAACTTGCTGAGGGTGCACTCCATCCCCATCATCCACATCATTAACGAAGATGTTAAACAGTTTTGGACCCAATATTGACCCTTAGGGTACATTGCTAGTTACTGGCCTTGAACTCGACTTTGTGCTGCTGATCACCACCCTCTGGGCCCTGCCATTCAGCCCATTTTCAATCCACCTCAGTTTTGCTTCGCCTCAGTTTGCTTCCGATTTTCTCCATACTGAGTATGGTTTATCACTCAAATCTAAGTGCAGCTGAAACAATCATATATGAAGAGAAATAGTTTGTTCTCAATATATTTAATTTTAGAATTGTAGTGGTTAGGTAATGCAAATGAATGTTCGGATCTGTCACTTCATCATTTTGTGCAAATTCCTGTAAGAGTTTTCTTTTAGATAACTGCTAGTAGGATATAAAATGCTGTTGCTTTATATTTTATTTTCTTTCTTCACCTGACTACTTTGCTACTGATTAGTGTTAGATTTAGTTATCTTTTCTGTTTGCTGCAGGAATAGGGGATGTACTTGTAGACCCTCATGCTGATACTTTTGTTACCACTTGTAGAAATGAGAAAATAAGCTTCTGCTACTCGTTCTGTTCTTGGCTTCATGCTAGATATGGTCAACTGGATATTTTGAGAGGCCCCCAGATCATTGAATTTTGGCCATTTAGAAGTTATCAGAAGACAGCTCTCTTCAGCAATAAGTTGCATTCAGAGTAGTGTCCTCTTGCTTATTCTAGAAGTATTGGACTGACTTCTGTACTTGTTGGTGGATTGTGGTGTCCTTTCATCTGAACTTTCAAGTTGCTGCATCAGGATGAAATTAGATAGCATGAGCTATCTTGTAATACAGAAGTGTGACTATGAGTTTCCTGAACAAAATCTGGAACCACCAATGTCTTGTACTTGTGCTTTTCAAATTAACAGAGACTTCTGATGATGGAATTCTAGTAGGGTGATTTTCAGTCTACTCAAATGAAGAAAAAAATGACACGAACCCTGTCTCTAAAATAGGAATGTGATTTTGTCTTTGGAGGAGATTAAAGAGTATTTGTGTAGTTTTATTTTGTTCCCAAACCTTTCATTTTCAGTTCCTCTTTTCTAAATCAATGACTTGATGTGACAGGTATTGTCAAATACAGAGAGAACACCCTTTTTTCTGAGCAGTTGCTTTCATTTTTATTTATTCCCCTTCCCCCTCCCCGTGCCCCCAAGAAAAAAATCCAAGATTCATCAAAATATCAAGGTTTCTGGGTGCACCATCAATCCTTTGAATCTTTTGAGATTTGTCTACAATTTATAATGTATCATCTCAGTCATTAGATTGTGCAGGCTGTGTTCTTAAGCTTTTTAATGTTGGAGAGTCAATGGAAATACCAGAATTAACATGACAATACTTATTTTTAAACCAACCTTTTGTCAGCAAAAAACCCCTTAGAGCTGCTAGTTTTGCTTGTTGGCTGTCGTGCCTCTTGTCCCAGGGGAAACCATCCCTGGCTGATTGTGCTGTGCTGTGACACTGACAGCTTTTTATTGCAGGGAATTTTCACATATTTTCCCCAGGTAAAGAGACAGCAATATAATGTCATTTTAGCTGTTTTGGGGAACAGACACAGTAAGAAAGGAAAACACAAAAAAAGTGGAACTGTGGGGCTCACAGGATTAACAAGTAGCTGTGAGATTCCTGCGTTCTATTCCTGGCTCTGTCATTGTCTTGTGCTATTATGAACTAGTAAATTAACCTTGTTGCATGACTGCAGCACCATTTGTAAAGTGGGAATGATAATGCTTAGCACCACAAAGGGGCAGTGTAATTCTTTGCCAATTAATATTCATAAAGTGCCAGATTCTCCATTGCTCTGCACCTTTGCAGTCATTTACATCTGTGCAAAATGAAGACAAAGTGGCTGAAAAGTACTGCTGTATTTTATACCCACTCTGCCAGTGTGAAGGGCTATACAAGGATTACAGCAATGGAGAATCTGTCTCAAGTAATTTTCAAGATACTTTTGCCTGTAGGCATAGACATACTAATTCAAGAGTAAAAGCACCTGTAATAGATATAGCCACAGTTCCCCTTCTTAGAATATGGCACACAAAAACGTTACTGTGGTGTTGGTTAAGGTGCAAACTTGCAGGACACTGCTTCACAGCAAGCTGCTTGTGTGCATCTTCTTAGATCCTAAGGTAACTTATCTGCCAGTGAAAAAGGATGAAAGTGTATTTTATTTACTGTGAAAGTGTAAAAATTAATACCCTAGCTTAACTTTGCAATAACTCTTTCATACCTTCAGATATTTTGATAATCTTAGTGATCACATATTTTTACTTCTCTTGCTGCAATATTGTAGCAACTGTTTTAGGGAAGATGAGAAACCCAGGAGTTCAATGATCCAAAAGAAGTCAAAACTTTTGGGGTTAGGTCCTTTACCTGCTTTCTTCTCTTTATGGGAGAAGCCTTTGGATGTGAACATACCAGTAATGTTTACCTCTGGAGATCTTCCAGGTGTCCCTGACAGGTTAATAGAATGACTACTCTGTCATGATTCTCGGTTAGGCTGCCTGGAAGACAGCAAGACAAACTGCCATCTTAATTAATTGATGAAAATAAACAAAGAAAACAGGTAACAGAAAAATCATCAAGTCAGCACAGTGAGAAGATGTCTTTTTTGTCATTTGGCAAGAAGACCTTTGCAGACCCTTTTTAGCAGGCTGACTCTAATCAATGCCTCTTTGCCATGCCTAGCCCAGCTTTTCTTGCAACTAAATATAAAACTTCCTTTGAAATCTTACTACATGACGTATTCTAGGCTCTGAGGGAATGAATAAGGAGTGTCAGTAGTTTCAGAATTAGGAAAAGGAAATTTATTACTTAGTAGGTTGTGTATCTGCTGTTCGCATAGGCTGAAGGCAGAAGGTGATTGTGGCTTTATTCCTGCTAGTTCAGATTTCATTTGAAAAATTGTGGAAAGAAGAAATTTTGTTCACTTTTTGTCCGCTTGTCCTCAACACTTTGTCTTGCATGCAGCAGTGGCCAGAATCACGTATATGTTAATCACAAAATTGCTTTAGTGCACATTCTTATTGCCTCTTTGATTATGGGCCTGTCACCAAGAGCTTAGCTGTTCGGAATACTTTCTGATTAATCATGCTCTTCTCATCAGACACTTCACTTGTAGAGTATCAGATAATGATCCTCCTCACTGAGAGTTAAAGGTTTCCCAATAAATAGAAACTGTGACTGTTGGGAACTCCAGACAGTGTGGTATCCATTAATTAAAGTGATGGGAAACTATTTGGTCTGCGGCTTGTCTCTAGAAGATTAGCACATTAAAATATTCACTCTTTATTATTCCAAGCAAAAAAAATAGGGTAAGAAAACCACTGGATGAGGTGGTATAGGGTTGTCGGGCATTGGAACAGGCTGCCCAGGGAGGTCCCCTTTAAGGGTGGAGTCACCATCCCTGGAGGTATTCAAAAGACGTGTAGATGTAGCCCTAAGGGATATGATTTAGTGGTGGACTTGGTAGTGATAGGTTAGCAGTTGGACTCGATGATCTTGGAGGTCTCTTCCAACCAGAACGATTCTATGATTCTATATGAAGTAAGCATGAGCATGATCAGGAAGTATGAGCCGGTATTAAATGAATACCCTGCTTGCAGGCTCTGTGATGATCCTCCATCTGCTATTACTGCATGAACAGAAAAGTGTTTTCTTTTGACATCTGGTTTGTGTTTGCTCATAGAAAGCATCATGTAACTGAAATAATCCAATTCGTCCTGTCGTAAAGACGAGGACAGAGAGGCCTGCATCCTATTCAGTCTGTCTTCTTTAACCACCGTAATATGTCCTCTAGTTCCTTGTCCAGTCTGCAGCTCAAGAAACAGGATTTCTACTGCTTCCCTGTGGAGAGTCCTCTACAGTCTGAAACCATGGGCAATAGGCATTTTTTATTACAGATGAAAATGGACCAGTTAGAAAAGAGCACATTACTCTTTTTATATCCTTAAGTACAAAAAGTAAAACAGGTTTCAGAAGGTGAAATTGGGTGAATTAGGGAGGCAGGGGGTGACTAGCTAAAATCTGCTTTCATGCCTTGTCTGCTACATAAATGTGCTGAAGATTCAAATGTTTGTGTTGTATGCCCCCCCCCCCCCCCCCCCCCCCCCGATATTTACCCTCTGCGGGAATGTCTCCTTGTTCTGTAAGGCTACAAGATGCAGAGGCATAAAAAAATCTGGAACTGCCAGTTCCAATGATGTGATAATGGGTACATTATACATTGTATTTGTATGTACATTAAGTACATATAATATGTACATTATATATGCATATTATACATACATTGGAAAGACAAACAGTGATAGTAATCACTGATAGATAAGTCAGTAATTAGTCAATATAAATGATGGCAGTGGTTTGGTGAGGTTTTTTAGGTCTTGAGCAAAGTGAGATTTACCTTATCAAAATAAGGGTTTATCCTAGTAAACAAGTTATTGTGGTTTACCAAGTTACTGCATAGTGCCTGACTTGCAGTACTGTTTATGAGTTCACTTTTAGCCCATGGCAAATGTAAAAGCAAATTTGAATTAGTTTAGTCAGCAATGAAGGAATCTTAAACTGAATCATATTTCCTCATATTGAGAGCAAAATAATGGTAAATACACATAGTATGGTTCAGTTAAGTTGTGGTAACCTGTTAGACCACAGCGAGGTGACTGTATACATTATTCCTTATTCTGCTCTAAGGTGCAGACCACACAGAGAACAGAGAAACCTTATAATACAATAGCTGATACAAGGCTCCTGAATTTCAGGACACCGTTGTTTAGTCTCTGCTTTTCCACTGACTTGAAAGATGACCCTGAAAAAATCATTACAAACTCCACACCTTGGCTTCTCCAAATGTTGGCAGTGGATAATAATTCTCAGCTGCTCTTGTAAGACATTTTTATATCCTCTGATTAAAGGTCGAATTTAAAGGTATAGTCTTCCATAAAGACAAATTAAATCAGGCTTTGTTATGTTCCAGATTTTTTATGAGTAGGTCTCTTAACTGAGAAAAATCCTCTATGTTATCAAGTGACTGACTAAACCTAGAATGCTTTTTAAGTGTGGCTGAAGTGCAGCTAAAACTAGATAAACCTTTAATCAGATGAGTGAAAACTGCTCATGAGGGTGAAATTGAGCCCTAAATGTCTGGTTAGTGTGAAACTTACACACCAAGTTAACTCTGTTGAGATTTATTTTTTGCAGCACAGTGACTTCCTGAAAGCATGGCGAATCATTCCATGCATGTTTCCTTGACCAGAGTTGAAATTCACAGGGATGGTAACCTATTCTACTCTAGACACGATGTTAATACTCCAGTCAAAGATAATATTCCCTTGCACTAAGCTAGGTGACAACAGTTCTGTCAGGCACCAATGCTTTTCTCTAGTCCTTTCTGGGGCAGGTGGAAATCATGCATGGGATTTGTTCTGTCCTCATAGGGCATGTGGCGGGAAAGCTGGCCTGTTTCTTTAAATGTACGTCCTGTAACGTGTTTTCCTGAGAGAAGGAAGGCTACAGATCTGTGCCCGGCAGTTTGAGCACAAAACGGTAATTCTGTGGTAAGTCTTCTGTTCTCTGGGAGACGGTTGCACAGTCCTGTGATGATTGCTAAAACCCCTCTGACTTCTGCACAGGTGAAATTTCCATTTGGTAGTGAGCTCTTCTTGTGTCTGTGGACTGTTGGCCCTGGACTTTCTCTGGTACACGGCAACATCTAGCATGGCCACTGAGAACCTTGCAGGTAGGAACAGAGACTTTGAATGTGGTTATCGTGTGGAGCTAGGAGAGAGAGCGGGTCAGACGCATCTGTGGAATAAGATTGTCATCTTCTGAAATGGAAAGAAAGAGTAACAAAATGAAAACTAAGGGGCAAAGGTTTAATTTAGGAGTTATCATTGGAAGCAATATTAATTTAAGCACGTCATATATTTTCCCTTAAATGTCCCCAAGTTTCAATCCAATTATTCCAAGTTGGAATTTACAGTTTAAATTATACTAACACATTTTAATACATTTTATGGCAATTCATTAAAATCTTTATATGTATAATTGCAGTTAAGTTTAATCTGAAACTCAGCCCAGTGCTGTTGAAACAAAGAAAATATTATTTCAGCTGCTACATTTGAGGTAGGAATGGACTGAGTATGTTTCCCAAAAATTAAGAAATAGAGAGAATTAAGAGTTGGAGGTAGAACTAGATTAGTTCCTACAAGCCTCTTGAGGAACATTCAGGCTCATATTAAGTCTCTCAGTATCCCACAATGAGCTGCTTCAGGGAGTTAAACTCATTAGAAAAAAAAATCAAAGAGTTCAGATTTCCTCTTCAGAATATATCTATTTTACAGAGGATCAGATGATCAGTGCTGGCAAGTGGGAGAGCAAAGAGGACATGACTGAGAGTGAAGGAGACACGGCTCCTTTTAGCAGTAACACTAAATTTGATTGCCTCAGTCATATCATAAACCCATCAGCAGCCGAATGAAGTTACTGCAGTTTTATTCACTGAAGTCAAAGTGTGAAGTATTTCAAGCCAAATGCGCACTGGTGAATGAAATCCTTTGAAATTTTCTTCCCTTTTGATGAGTTTTTCAGGTAAGAATTACACTTATGCCATCATCAAGCCTTTGTTTTATTTGACCTTTTAATCCAGTTATTGTGTCATAAACTTCCACATGCATAGTTCAGCTTTTCCATCATTTTATTTCATACATTGTAAAAAAAATTACTAGAAATATTCTAGTGAAACAGAACATTCAGTGAAAAAACTGTTCCTGCCTTCAGCATAAAATGAGATTCAAAGGGACACAGTGTTGCACTGGCACGATATTATATGTGTTTGTTAAAGGGAAGAACTGCTCATTTCAAATAGTTTAAACCAAATATGATGGAAGTGGTTTGTTGATTTGTTAATGACAGGTAGTTAAAAGGCAATTATTGAACTACACACTCAGGAGCTATATCAGCAATACAACACAATATCAGGCACTTAAAAAATGTTAATGAACATCTGCAAATGCCTAAATACCCTTCTTTAGCTAATCCTAAAAGTTCTAATGCCCCCTGCCCATCCACTGAAACGACTGGGTGCACGTGGGCTGCGTGGGTTACAGGCATATGCCCCTCTTTGGGGTATGTGTGTTCCCCTACGTACTCACCCCTCCTGTTGGAGATGTGGCTGCTCTGCCTCTGTGTGGACCCGTGCCACTTGCTACAATCCACTGCTGCACACAGCGGTGAGAAAACACCGCATGAGTTCATGTATACACACCGCAGGTGTGGGTCTCTTGTTGCACCCCATGCCCACAGCCCACGAGCTGCATGCAGGCTCCCCGTGGCATCTGGGAGGCAAGTCTGGCAGGCACAGGCAGAGGCTGTGATGCCAACAAGGAGATTTCTGGCAGTGACAGACACGGTTTGACTGCTGCTATCTTCACTGCAGTGTACATGTCGTTTGCTACAAATTTTCCTACTTCTTTTATACTTCTTTTCAGGCTGATTCCTCCTTTGTTTCAAAAGCCTCTTTGTAATTCCCCAGCTACTCTTTAATCTGGTTGATGTTTCTCTTCCTCTTTGTCATGAGCAGCTTTGATAGTCCTCATCTTCTTTAGCATGATCAGTTTTGGGCAAATGGCCTCTAGGTAGTTTTGTGTATTCAATACGTACGTACACACACACACACACACACTATTTGCATTCGTCTTTTAACAGGTGTTGTTATCCAGGTGATTTGCCAAGGGTGGGCCGTGCAGGTACCCACATCTATTAAATGAATATTTCTAGTATCCTGCATAGCTTATCACATAGTCATCTCTGCTGTCATGACCTGCTCAGTATTCAGCCTTTATTCCGCTAAGCAGGTCGACTACATGTGTTTGCTGCTTATAACCTAACAAATGGTCACATCTGTAAAAAGCTTTAAGAACAGTGAATGTAGAATGAGATTAGTATTAACCATTACTATTTTTATTAGTAACATACATATTATATAATATTGTATGACAGAAGTAGAAAAAGAGTGAAAAAAACTGTTTCATGTGTAATCATTCTGAATTCTTTTATTTTCATTGCCTACGTCTATCAAGTAAGCAACATAAATAAGGACACTATCCACATGTATGAATTAACTGTGTCTCTGGCTTTTAGCTGTGAATTCCTGGCTTATCAGAGGATAATATCTGATAATGAATGAATAAATTAATAAATTCAAAGATCTACAGAAACTAGTCACTACTGTCGTGGTTTAACCCCAAACTGTAACCCAATACCACGCAGCCACTCGCTCACTCCCCCCTCCCCGGTGGGGTGGGGAGGAGAATTCGAGAGAAAGGAAGACTCGCGGGTTGAGATAAAAACAGCTCACCAGGACAGCAAAGGAAAAATATAACAATATATTAATAATGATAATAATAATAATATATGTAAGGATAATAGAATATATAAAACAAACGATGCACAATTTCTCACCACCCGACGACCGATACAGCCCGTCTCGAGCAGCAGGCAGGGAGCAGGGGTATCCCCCCCGCAGCTATCCCAGAACAGCAAGTTCCAGAGAGGGCAGGCGAGGGAACAAACAGCTGAATGAACGAAAAACAAAAAGGAAAAATAGGGAAACAAAAAGCAACCCGAAGGGAAGCTTAACGATTGAGGCAAGTTAAGGGTCTAAAAGCCTAGTGGCCCACCAGCCGACCCTCGCGTATATCGGGCATGACGTCTATGGTATGGAATACTGTCTTTGGCCAGTTTGGATCTACTATTCTGGCTCTACCCCTTCCAAGTTTTTGCACCCGCAAGTTAGCAAAACCTGGGAAACTGCAGAATGTCCTTGGTCGTTTAGCAGCAACCAGCAACATCAGTGTGCTATCACCGTTCTTCTCACACCAAATCCAAAACACATCTGCTGCTGAAAACAAAACTAGCTCCATCCTGGCCTAAACCAGGACAACTACCAAAGATGAAACTTACCTTGGCTTCCAGCCTTGATAATGGTCCCATTTGCATGTTTGATAATAATGTTGCATTGGCTTCTTTCAGAAATTATGACAAGAACTAACTCAATTTGATGCATTGGCTATATCAAGGATTCCAGAAAGAATGTATTTTTAAAATTGAGTATCCGTCATGTATATTAAATTGCTATCACTGCCTTCTACAGGTCAATCAATGACCTGCATACACAGAACATTTGAATCAACTTTAAGATATTCAGTTTTTGTCACTGAAATTGTTGTTTCCTTCACAAATTCAGATTTTGATAAAGTTTTTCAGCATTAATTATATTTACATGATTCAAAGGATACAAGAGATGAGATGCTTCACAGCTGATACACCTGGGGACCCAGAGACAGGCAGACCCACTTTGAAGATGAGAGTTCATGGAAGCACAGACAAGTTATTGAACCTCTCTATGACCCTATTTTTCTCATAAGTAGTATGCAAGGATTCACTAGTCAGCATTTATGGACTGATTCCCAAATATTTCAGAAAGCATACTTCATGGATACTTCATTTTTTTCCCTTTTTGCCATTGATTATCAGACTACTACTTTGTGTCAAAGTTTCTCACTAATATTAGTGTGGAGATCTATTAAATTTATTGAAGGAAGTAAGCAAAGCCTCTTTCTATGTTTAAGAACATGTAAGAGAGAGAAGCAAACTGCATATCTGCATTTGAGATATTACATGAGCTGATAGTCTAGAAAATCTCATGCAGCCCTATGGTGCGGTCATCAGATTTCATTACCAAACAAATGATAGGAATTTCATACTTAGAATTTATATAAAAATCATTATTAAAAAAATGAGCAATCAGGAGGGACAGTCTGACATTTAGAATCTTCCTAAATCACAACAAAAAGGCAAACAATCATCTGATGTTCCAGAAATATTAAATAATTAATCTTTGTCTTTTTATTTTGATGTTTTCGTATTTTAATTTCATTTTTATACATATAAATTGGTAATTGGTTTTAGAAAGTAGTGTTGTGTTTCCTGTGTGGTTATGAAATTGATATCCTCATTGATAATAGCGGTTGAGTAAACCATATTCAACCTGGTGATTCATAATTGTTATTCTAACTCATAAGAGGGAAATGGAATGGTAATTGATGTAGCTTAATTTTAAATTAAAAAGTCTAGGGAGCTCTACAGATTAGTACTTTCTAGCAGAAAGTTTTGAGATATTCTATTTGGGACTCAAAAGGTGGTTAAAATCTTGACTCAGGCCTGCCCTTGAGGATCAAAAAGTTTGCATGATTCTCCTTGCTCCTGTTCCCCCCCTGTTCCCTAAAACTAGAGGAGCTCCCAGCCCTTCATTGAGTGTCCTCACTGAGCTGCTTCACTGCAGCTTCCTCTGAGGCAAATTATCTGTGGATAAGGTTCATTCCAAAAGTTACTATTCCTCTTTGAGGTTCTTTTCTCAAACTACTTCCACTTTTTTCCTCTTTTAATGCCTTTTCAGTCAGTCCCTTTCCCTTCCCCGTCATCTTTTTTATTTCCTGTCTCATTTTCTCCTTTATGTGCTTTGTGTGAACTTTTTTCTGTGAAGCAGAAGCATTTGCAGATTTTCTTGCTTTATTTGTTGCATGAATGCAATATCTTTTTAGCAGTTTCTGCAGTTTACCTTAAGGAAGAGTTTTAATGATAGTAAATATACTTTGCTATCACATTATATATTTTCCCAGATATATAAATGCAGCATAAAAATCAGTAAGCATTGCTTTTAAAATGAACTTTCTTTTGTGTATTCCTTAAGGCATCTGCTTCAAGATTTTCATCTGCACCTTACCATGCATTTCTGGGTTTTGCTGTGGTACCCAGTTGTCCTGGGTGGCAGACTGTTCACATTTCCTCTTGTAAAATGGCTTCAGAAGTATAATAGTCCTGAAAGTGGTACTGGGCATTTCAAGCTTAATGTTCCATCCCAGGGGGATGAAGAAATAATGGACTACTGTGTGGACAGCAAGTCACCATTAGCACGATCCCAAGGTTGGAAAATAATTATTATTGTTAACTCTGTTGCATCTTGCATGAAGATTTGTTAACAAAAATGGATCTAAGAGCATTTAATTCAATGTTGCTTGTGTAGGAATCCCAGATGAAAAGAAACTTGAACTCCTAAATCCTCTTCATACTCCCTTTATTCACTATACACTTTCTCCTCTGATTTTTTTTTTGAAGTAGAGAATTTATGTGTTGAATATTTTTCAGATTGCACAGAAGCGGAGATAACAAAATTTCGGTCAGGATGACCTGGTAGGAAAAGCACAGGGTTGGGAATCAGAATGTGTGAGTGCTGTTCCTTACTCTGCTACAGACACCTTAAATAACCTTCAACAAGCCCATGAGTTTTCTTTAGTATTCCTCCTTGCATGATACCTAACCCACAGAGAAAATACGAGATTTAATGTATTTGTCTTTGCCAACACTAAGTACTTCTTGAATAGGAGGTACTATAAAAATGCTAAGTATTAATTCTTGGACATTTTAAAAAATGAATGATAAAGTTAATATTTCTTTTTTGTTGAAGTTTTATGTGCACAAAATTAGATTGATAGTAATGGCTGAATCAGTACCAAACTGATCAAATCTGAGTCAGCAAGATAAAATAAGTAAGCTTTAATTTCCTATTTTCAGTACTCTGGATTGGCTTTTACAGGGAGGAATTAACAGAATATCCATTGAACAAGCCCTGTTAATATTGTAAGTAACAACGTTTTTTCAGCGATGAACCTTTCTGACTCTAGACATGTAACAAACCTTGCATTTTATGTTCAATATAAACATCAACTAAGCTTGAATAATCCGTATTTCTCTAGCCTGCATCTGATTAAAAATGATCAATTTACTGGAGCATTTTCCTATCTACAGTTTAATCAGTAATTAGTTTCAAGTTAAAAAAATACTTCTCTCTTAAAAAAACCACATTAGACTTCTAGTGTCTGATGATAGATGAAAACTGAGGTTGTATATTCATAAAGATCTAATGCTAGTAACTGCATCAGTAACTGTTGTGACAGACGTGGCCTGTGCGGGACATCCAGAAATTTTTGGAATCTCAAGGAATTTGATGTAAGAAGGCTGTGAGACAGAAAAAATATTATTCGTGGAAGCATGGAAAGTCAAGTACAGTTTCACTGCTGCAAGGGACCACTGGGTACAAGTACTGGTCTGTCACCATGACTTGCACCACGGTAAGTGACTGGCCCTAGCCTACCTTAACCTAATTTCCACATAAAAATTAACTTCATTCCTAGGATACTAAAAACATTTATGGGGCTGTCAGATTGTCGAGAACTTTCAGCCCCATTCTAACACATAAGGGAGGCAGTTTAATATGAAGCTCGTGGAAGAGCATTGTAAAAAATGTGTTTGGACCCTGGCTTGCACCGAACACTTGAGAATGTTATAAACCCAGGAGAGACTGAGAAGGGTTGATTAAAATGGTACCTAGATAGATAAAAGGGACAGCACTTATCAAATCAACAATACATGATAATGCATTGTCCTGTTATTGCAGACTACAGTGTATATTGGTTGTCTTGTCAAGCTGTTGGGAAGCCTAGCAATGGTGGATCACTACAGACCTGACTCTGCTACTCCATGACTGGATTTTTCATGTTTTTCATGCCTGTCTGCCTTTGGGCATCCTATATATTCTATCAAACACAGAACATTTTTTTTTTTTGTCTTGTTCTTCTGTGGTCATCTCTTTCTCATAGAAAATAGCCTTCAGAGTCATAGAATCATAGAATCATAGAAACGTTCTGGTTGGAAGAGACCTACAAGATCATCGGGTCCCACCGTCAACCTAGCATCGCCAAGTCCCCCACTAAATTGTATCCCTTAGGGCCTCATCTAAATGCCTTTTGAATACCTCCAGGGATGGGAGTCATCCACAAAGAAAGAAATCCATATGTTGTATAGCTGTTAAGGGGGAAGGGAAGATAGCCTATTACTTAGTGCCTTAGTTGTAGTCTCTTCTCAGGCTTCTCTGTACAGGCAGGCCTTTACTGGGGGAAAAAAAGTTTCCCTTTTACAGTCTCACCTTTGCTATGTTCATAGACTTTAAAGGAGATTGGCTTGGTTACAGCATCTACAGTGATGGATCTGAATAGCTCTGTGGCTCTTAAAGCATTAGTGGCCCGTGATGAGCAGTACAGGACAGTTATGAAGGATGGCTGGCTGGTAATTTTGGTGAAGCTCTGTAAGCATTTGCTATATATCTCTTTTAGTGCTCTGCTTACTCGTTTTATTGCTGATATAGACACAGTTATGATTTGCATTTTCTGGAAGAGTAAATGTGTAATGCTATAAATTATTCATTACACCTGTGTATTTCAATCAGAACAGGAGACAATAAACAGCAAGAAAAACAGTAATAAAGGCAATGAAACCTGTATTAGAGTCCATTCTTGCTAAGGTACTGGCAGACCTAAGAGATTGCCCCGAGTTGCCCACAAACATATTCTGCTTCTTTTTATTAGAAAAAAGCATTTCCATTAGGCAGTGCATGTTATTGATCTCTTGTGGAGCAACTTAAGGTTTGAGCAGAGTTGACACTTTATGAATGGTACAGAGTTACACCAATGTTCCACGTCACCATTCATATTCTTTTTCCACATCTAAATCTTGCTGAATAAACTCATTCCTCCAATCAAAATGTTATCTTTATTTAGTTTTGGCAGGAGTAATTTACATCAATTTTAGGGGCTTATTTAAATACAAAATATATTTAAAAAGTATTGATAAGGAACATTGAATTATTTTGTTTTATGCTTTAATACCAGGTTAAAAAATCTTGGCTATGTTTTAAGTAAGCATCTTAATTCAGTGGTGGTGTTCTGTCTCTGAGCCTATGGCTGTCATTCCTAATGCTTATATTAACACAGTAATATCTTAGCTGGCATGGGGTTAAAGTCAGGCCATACAATAATCTCTGGCATTCCTTGTTACCTTTTAGAATATAAGAGTATTAACCCCAGAATTCAAACACTGCAAAATTGGGAAAAGTAGAGGGTTTTGATCCCCAAAGCTTTAATACAGCAATTATACACAAAACTTAAGGAAGAAATTAAGAGAAAAAAGGATACTTTGTAGTCAAGGATAGATCTGTCCTTTTTCTGATCTTGGAACACCATAGTATCTTACTGATTTATCAGAGCAATTTATTCTTAGTGCTAAGCCTTGCTTCCCCAGAGTCTTATCAGTGCAACATATGTAATAGGATTTGGGAACAGAAGTCAGTCATGTTTATAGCATGACAGGACAACTCAGACTGGAAGGGAGCGCAGGAGGTCTTCAGTCCAACCTCCTTCTCAGGTCAGGGTCAGCTATGGGGTTGGATGAGGATGCTCAGCTGAGTCTTGAAAACCTCAAAGGATGGAGCCTCTCTGGGCAGCCTGTTCTGCTGCTTGACTACCCTCACGGAGAAAAGTTTTTCCTTATATCCAGTTTGAACTTCTCTCGTTCCAGCTTACACCCATTGTCGTCCCAGTATGCAGCACAGTGACGAGCCTGGCTGTCTTTCCCATAATCTCCTATAGGTGCAGGCAGGCTGCTGCTGGGTCCCCTGAAGCCACCTCTTCTCCAGCTGAATAATCCCAGCTCCCTCAGCTTCTCCTTACAGGACAAGCAGCCCCCAATCATCTTGGTGGCCCTCTGAACTCGCTCATCTTTCCTGGCGAACCAAAACTGGACGCAGTACTGTAGATGTGGTCTAACGTGTGCATAGCAGAGGCAGATCATCGCTTCCCTTGATCTACCATCTGTGCTGCTGTTAGCACAGCCCAGGATGCTGTTGGCTTGCTTTGCTGCCAGGGCACACTGTTAAGCACGGTGTCCACCAAGGCTCTCAAGACCTTTTCAGCACAGCCGCTTTCCTGCTTGCCAGGAGGCATGCTGTAAAGTTCAGATCACAAAATGAAGACATGAAATATTTTATTCCGATTTCCAAACAAGACATTTTGACATATTTTTGTTCCTTCTGTTTTCTTTGAACAATGAAAACTCAATTACATTGATCTAATTTTGCAAGGAACTAGGGTTATGACAGAACTGAACATCATTCTGTCTGCATTTCTTAAATCAGTGATAACTGCGAGCCTATCCTCCTTCTCAGGAATATCCTCTCTCAAATGGTTTAAATAATATTATTCCATTTATTCAATTCTGTTTGATTGAAATCTGTGTTATGTTTCTTGTATTTTACTGAGATTTTATGGAAGAGGAAAATATAATATGTAGATTGCCTGTGGAGGAAGAAAAATGGTAAGAAGAGGAAAAGTGAAGCAAAAATAGTATCTGCCAGAAGTCCAGCAGCTATTCTTTGACAACTGACTTGCAAAACAGGGACAGGATTTGTATGTTTAAATCATACGGGTAAATAAATAGATGAAGCCCTTATGCAGCATTTTATGCAGGATACTGTGGACTTTATAGCTTGTTGTTTTGCCATTTGTAATGAGAAAGGACAACAGATTGGAAGAAGTCAGCATTAAACCATAAATTAATGAACCATAATGTCTTTAAATCCCATTGTGAGCTAATGTTAGATTGTCATTGGTTAAATGCTTTCAAGGACTGATATTAATAACACTCTAAAGCTAGAGATGTCAGTTCCCTAATGGAAGGGGACCATTCAAGCAATATATTTGAAGACTGGTCAGCAAGCTAGCAAGAGCAAAGTGTATGCATGGAGACAAGGGAAAAGGAAGATCAGAGGATCATCACTTAATCCTTCCATCTTAGATTGTCAGACATGAGAGAAAAAAATCAGTTTTTCACAAGAACAGTTTGTCCTGCTGGGCTTGTGTGATGCTGCAGTTCCAGGAACAAAAGCAACAGGGGAAGATTTTTATTATGATACTGCTCTGAAAATGAAATAAAGGAAAAGAAAAAAATCCATCTCCCTAATTACAAAACAGAAGTTATTAAAAATATCTATATGTCTTCCAATGCTACAGTAACATTCATCCCACAGGGGTTTAAAGATTTTCTCACTAAGGTCACTTCGCTCCCCATCCTTAAGGATGGGCATCCATTTCTGCCATGCTCCACTGCAGCTGCTTAAAAAATGGAGATTGGAAATGAAGGAGAAATAACTTTTTAAATGAAAATACAGGGGTATGGTAGTAGAATGTGATGGAATTTAGCCAATTCCTGGAATAATAACTAGATTTTATTTATTTATTTATTTATTTTTAAGTAATAAGACTATACTTGAAGGCATATACTACTAGGTCTGTACAATTTCAGAGTATTTCTTTCTCTTTTGTCTCGAGGAGGTGGAAGTATATTTGGGCCAGAATGATATGGTCAACAGAGATCCAGCCTCTTTCTCTATCTTTCTACTGTTATGATCCATAGGTGCTTAAATGTTCTCTTAGGCCAGAAACCATTCTCTCTGAGCTAAGTTAGCCATGATAGAAAATGAGATCGGTGTGGGGTCAGACAATACAGTACTAACAGCATGCTGCACTGAGGAAGCTGTGCGATGGTTTTGAAAGCCCAATGGGGGGCTGGAGGCTTTAGGATTGCTTGAAAGGCATGAAGCTGGCTTGTATTAATTCTCAATAGAAGGCATGAAGAAGTCTGAGGTGGCAGAAAGTTTGATATTTATATTCAGGGTACTATCGGAAGCTCTGCCTAAACCTAGTTATGCTTCTGGACATTAAAATTGCTCATGTATTTACAAGGATTGTTAGAGTCTGTACCCAGGCAGCATCTTGCCATCTGCTGTTACAAGAAGGGGTTTCATTTGGGAGACAGGAATGGAGAAAATGCTTCTATTTTAAAATAAGAGCTGTGGAGATTACAGTGTGGGTGATCCAGGGATAACCAAGGATGTGCATGTAGTTGCTGTCTGTTAAGAGTACCATATTTTTAAAACAATCAAACAAACCGGACCAAAACAAAACAACATTTTTCATAATGCAGGGCTTGATTACTGATTCACCTTGACCTAGGAACATACAGCAGTACAAAGGTCGTTAAACCAAAAGGTTGCATCTTTTCACTATTGGAAGAGATGATCAGCAGGTCATGCCATGCTGGTTGGGCGCGTAGGGAGATTTACAGTCCCCATACATAAGTTGGGTGATGTAGATACATCCTTTGGAACCTCTTTTCTGTGTGCCAAGGAGCACTCCCTCCTCCAGCACACAGTGTGACTCTGATGGTTTTGGCTGCGCCTTTGTCATGGTTTTAAGGTCACACCTTAATATATGGGATTGATTACATGATTATTCTGCCTTTATTAGTACCAACTGTTCATTGCTGTCAGACTTCTTTCTTCTAAAATCTAAAAAGAGAAAAATCTCCTGTGTGTCCACAGCAATCTATTTGAAACCAAATAGTAAATTCACAATGGCCAAAAAAGTAATATAGTGAATACCCTGCAGGGTCTTGTTCCAGTTAAATTTCTGAGAGAGACGGATGTTCCTTTCAAAGGTTTTATTGGTTAAATGTAATCACACAAAGTAGTCCAGTCCTCACAAATTTTTAGAAGGTGATATCGTGACCCATAAAAGGAATATATTAGTCTTTATTAGTTTTTACATGAAAGACTGTCACGTTCTGTTAGAAGGTAACATTTTTATGAGTTATTTGAAAGCAATGGAACAGTGAATTTTTATTTTTGGTTTAACACAAAGGACATTGTATGCTTTTGGCAAAATGCTAATTGTTTCTTGGTGAATCCAGGTTAGAAAAAAGGGGGGGCTAGTAAGAGCAACAGATGGGGTATACATTGTGACTGGTGATAGGGGATCATCATGGGAACGTCGCTGTTTCTGATGGCTTTTCTGTTTTAAATGCTACTGTTGTTTGAGAAAATCCTGGATAAGAACTGCTGCAAGCTTGCACTTCTTACACCTATTCTGTGTGAAGCAAAAAGTTCAATAGTTCCAGCATTCCTGGATGCAGCTGGCTTGGAAGAGAGTTGTGCTTTATCATGGTGACAGCAGAAGCTCTCAACGCTGTGCCAGGCATCAGTGTGGAAGGTGGCATGTGGCTGTCATAGCCAAAAGGAAAAGAAGACAACATGGATTAAAATAGCTTTTAGGCACTTTTGAGGGTGTTTTGCATGGCTCTTTAAACAGTTTAAAAATCAGTAGTGGTCCACATGCTCGTTTGGAAACCATCACTTCAGAGACGATCATAAGGGCTCATGAGGCAGGGGTTGTTATCCACGTCTTCTGCCTGTGTGTGCAGTGAGGACTCCAGTCCCCTTTTGGAAAGACAGAGAGCAGAAATTGTGTAGCAGAGGTGCGACTGCTGGCGCAACATTGGGAGTGACAGAGAGAACTGGTTTCCGCTTTTTCCTTCCCCACATGGACTATCAGGGAAGCAGTGAAGAAAAACAGTTACTGCTGTTTCTCTACCTCATTTTCCTTTGTGTACAGAGAGAAAAGAAAACGGAAAGAAAATGGAAAGAGAGAGTGTGCCAAATAGGAACAGAAAGCAAAGCTGAATAGCAAGGAAGGTCAAACATCAGCTGATGACTGTGAATATTGAAATATGTGTCCATCCCTAAAAGACATGATTTGGGGTGGCCACTCCACACTTCACCCTTAGTGAGTGAGAGAGATTAGCATAGCTGAAGATCACGCGTATTAACTAACGGAGACTCCTTTCATCCTGTCTGCAGGAACTCTTCAACTCCACATCTGCCCATCTCTAACCTATAAATTCAGTCCCCAAATCCAAATCTGTTCTCTTCTGCATCTCTTCAGTCCTGTTATTTTTTATCAGGATTTGTTGTAATTTTTCTCTTTCCTGGCCTTGTTGAGCAGAGTGATGTCTGTGTCTTCTCATACCTGGTGTGGATGGTGCAGATGAAAGGCTCGCAGGACATGTCCCCATCACTCATTTGAGGGGAGAGGTCAGGCTTGAACCAGAACCGGCCTGATCTGCTGCACCTCTGCTTTCCTCCAGCCATTGCTCCCGGGAGAACAGTGCGACTCCAAGGAGGAGCTCTTTTCCCCGCTTTGGGGAGGACACTTAGTCAGAAGTGGCTTCCCAAAGGAAAACTGGAATTCACGGGAGGACTGGAGAGCCGCTCAGCCAGCTGCAACCACAGTGGTGTGACTCGAGAACAGCACAGGCAACGCTGTAATGAGCAAGACGCTGCCAACTGTTACTTCATCTGCCTTGAGAGCTTGGGAGTAAGGAAACAGAGAAAGGAAAGGAAAGTGCAGCCAAAGGCACTTAAATATCATTAGAGCTATGTAAATCAGGCAAGTTAAAAAGACCGAACTGAAGTGTTATTTCCCTCCTGGGGAGTTCTGGGGATAACTGAAAGGGGGGAGGCATGACTTGAACAAAGATGAATTAACAATTTTTCTACAACGTGAGATTTTGTGGGTAGACAGGAAATAACCTCATATTGATGTCTTATTTTTCAAGGTTGATAAATATAAATACAGAATATAATCCTTTAAGAATAATATTTTTCAAAAGTTTCATACCTGGCTTTAACATTTTAACTATGCTGAGGGTTAGCCCACAAAACCAAAAAAAAATACATTTATGTGGATTTTATTTTGTTACTCTGCTAAAGTGATTAAAGCAGTTTACTTTTAACTACACCTTACTTAAATTATTTTGGGTTGTACATAAATAATTCAAAGCTCAGAGTAGCTAGTAAAATCAGGGCTACTAAAGACCACAAAAAATCATCTACTTCCCCAACTCTTCTCATCCATGGTCAGGACCCATTACACCTGTGACTTTGAATATTGAAAAGGTATTCCCTACAAATATGTCTGCTAGCAAGGATGGTGTTCGGCTGGGGCACGGAAGGCCGGTGCAAAGCAGCCTGCCCTGCCCAGCTCTGCAGGAATGGGCATGTGTGACTGATGAGAGCGATCAGTTCTGCTCAGTGCTTGCCCTTCAAGGGAGTTTTGCTTAGGTCAAGATGGGGCGACTGTATTTATAACTGTATGTATGTCTCTAAATGTCCTGGGTCTTTGCATAGAGGTTCAAAATTAGGAGGAGCTGAGTTGTGTAAGACTAATCAGAAAAGTGTGCACAGATTACTAAATAATTCTCTGGTCCATGTGGCAAAGGACAGGCAGTGGCACATTATGAAACGCTAGATCAGTATTTCCTACATTACAGATTTCAGCTCATGCCTCTTCCCATTCATTATACGGGAAAACAAAAATCTTATCTGAGTTAAGGCGCTAAGGATGGAAATGTTAACATGAGGAAGACGTGACTTTCTACGTGTAACCAACTTACTACAGCAATGCCACCTGCAAAGAGAGAAGCATACTGTAATCAAAGCTCTCGGCAGTGTGCAGAGAAGTAGCAGATGAAGAGGCGGGGAGTTGACATAAGAGCTGAGGAGCATCCAGCCAGGGGAAATGCTGGTTTTTATGGAAAAAAAGAGTATGCACAAAGGAGTAAGCAGCTAACAGGACACAGACAAAGCCTGGGCCCAGTACATGGAAGCATTTTTGCCTGAAACTGCCAGTACATCTGCACTGCAAAATAATGTCCCACAGAGATAACCCAGAAAGCTGACTGTGGCTGCAAGAAATTCTGCCTGGGATTACTTTGCTTCTCAGGAGCATTCTACAGCCTGCCCTGTGCACCTGAGCCAACTAACGCAAAGCTTCTCCTTACAGGCTCCAGTGCGTTGTGGATATACCCTGATTCACAAAGCACAGAGGTTGAGGCTGATGAAGGTTATGATGGCTGATAAATCTGAGCATTTGTTACAGATAGTGGCTTTGGCATAATTTATGGGCAAGCCCCTGGCTCTTCACATCAAAGCAAAAAGCGAGGGATTCAGAAACTATTCATAATAAAAAAGTCTATGTGATATTAAATGAGGTTGTCCTAACAATGTATCGTGGTACTAAAAATGTGCAATTGTTTTTGCCATCTTCAGGAGATGTTAGATTTCAAACATTTGAGAAGTGATGTGCTATAATAGCTAGTCCAGGGGTTTTCTGTCAGCCCCAAGATATTCAGCTCTATATGTGCAGTTAAGGATTAAAGACTGGATGGAGATTTCTGGATTTGTCTGAATGGGAAGAGCAGCAATTGAGAGTGTAGGCACTGCAGTTCTTGAGAAAGGACTTGTTCTGGAGACAGCTTTTTGGGTGTATTTTAGCAGCTAGTTTCACCTGAATAGTGAACGCCATCTCCAGTGCAGCCCTTGTGAATATGAAAGAACAAGAGCTTGGAGGGATGCACGGCAGCGTTGTAGCCTACTTGCTGTTTCGGAAGTACGATTTTCTTCTCCAGTGCTGCCCACTGGACCAGATCAAAGTGGGATTTCTCAGCTTTTTTGCAGGAAGAGAATAATCAAATCCTGAAAGACTTAAATAAGTGTGAAATTCCTAGGAATTAGTAAATGTACTACATAGGAAGAAAAATGCCTGAATGTTGAGAATTTTAATGACCAACGAAAGGATTTTTTGCTTTGTATCACATTGTGGATATTGTGTATGCACCACAGTGTCCTTGAGAACGTTCTGCTCTGGGGGCAGCAGTAGTGCGACACAGGTGTTGTAAATTGTGCACCAGGATTAGCCTGTCTGCTTTGCCCACCAACTCTGAGGGGACACTGCTTGAAAACTCGTATTTAAACTCTAGGTCTTTCCAACACAAATGGTTGTTCTAGCTTTTCCATGAAGTTGTGTAAGTTTCTCAGAGCTGTTAGACTCTGCAGTAGGACAAAATTCACATTAAGGAGGAACATGTGACAGTGCTTAGAGGAGGCAGAAGATACCGTGTTTCAAGGAGGACAGAAAAACAATCTCGAAAGAAAAACTGCTGTGTTTCAACCTGACTGTAAGATGCTGCTTTGATGATATTGCAACAAGACTGTACTTTTCAAAAACATCTAAAAGTTGTCTTTAAATGTGAGGCATAGGAAACTGCACAGGTACCTGCTAATTGGGCCACTCCACTTGAGAGGCTTTTGACATGAGTCATAGGTGAAACTAAGTCATACGTTCATAACGCTGTTTTATTGATAAATCTTAGCTGGGAGATACAGAAGTGAATTATGCTTTTAGACATACAGGAGAAAAGATGAGCAATGGGCTTCACTTTTTGGAAACCTGAGAGTTCTGCTGAAAAGATGCAAAAAGATTCCCAGCTCAGCAGAACCTCACCTGCAGAGCTGCAGTCCGCAGAGGTCGGCAGTAACAGGGAGACCACAGCCTTCCCTTCAAACAGGCAGAAATGGGTACCCTTACTGAGTCTGGACTCGAGCATAAATTGGGAAATAAGAGCAGCTGCTGCTCACAGAATCAAAAGCAGGGATTTCCATCTGATGGTGAGTTCAGGACTCAGTCAGGTCTCACAGACCCTGACACACAGTGGGGGAAGAAATCGTGTGGCCTAAACCAGCAGCAGCTGCTGTATCACAGGCCAGCGTGGTGCGTCGTGCTCTCCAGCACCGCACCGGGTCCCGCTGTGTTCCTGCAGGCATTGTAAATGGAGATTTTCCACTCTGAAAAGGCAGTGGGACTCTTTCAAAACCAAGGAGGTGATGCTGTATACTGCTCTACCTTGGCGCTGCCTGGGGGCGCAGGGGAAGAGGCAGCCAGCTGGTTGTGCTCCTGCCTTGCAGTGTTGTCTTATGCAGTCCTCCAGGTGAGGAACATGGGAGCTGCTCGTGCTAGTGCTCTCCGTGGTGCAAAAACACCCTGGATCACCCACAGGGCAGCAACAAATGCCTAGCTGAGGTGCGCAACAGCCCGATTTCCTTTTCCCGGGTGCTACAGATGATAGTCAACTGCTTTTCCACAGAGTTTGTGTAAAACAGTTGTACTGATCCAATAGATTTTTATAGCCTCTTTGCAGAGATGTAAATGTTTATCCAGAGTATAAAACTGTGGAGAATCTGAATGCACATCTCAATCTCAGTTCTTCTGCAGCTTCATCCAGAAAAGGAGCAGGTCGGTCACCATGCCGAGGTGCTGTGTACCATCCTTTGAACCCACTGGCCTTGGCTATATTCACATGAAATAAAACTGTGATTTAACTGCCTACAAGTGTGGGACTATCTCCTTGAAAGCAGTGTAAAACCATGGAGATTTGGGCCATAAAATCTGTGTCCCAACTCCCTTTCACAGCTTTTATTGAAGTGGCTAACACTTAATGAGGCCTCAGAAACATTTGTATGATTCTTATGGGGACTTGAGGACCTAAAACAAGACCTGACTATAGGATCCCAGTTTTATTCTGCTGTGTTTGGTCAGCTTTTTAAGTTGTCTTGCTGAGAATAACCATCAGTTCCTTGATTTTTCTTTGAGTTTGTTTTATCTGTCTTCTTTACAGTGCTCCGTAAGAACACTGACCTCATGGCACTGCATTCCTTGGCAAGTGATGTCTTCAGCTCAGGTCGGAATTTGCAATTTGCATAAGGCAAGTAAAAACCATCTCATGCCCCGTTTAGAAATATTGGTTAGAAGGTTAGGAAGTTAGAAAGTAGAGCAGTATGATACAGAAAGAGGCTGCAGAAGAAAACATGTATCTCACAAAAAATCGTTAAAGGCAAAAGCAATATATATTTAAATTGCAAGAAATTCTCCTCTAGGGGCCCTGGAAAGACAAATCCACAAATACTCTCAGATCAATATCAGGAAAAGAAAAAAACAAGCAAATAACATAGCACATCTTTTGCAGAGACGGGGAGGACACAGATCCAAGGTGCACAATACAGCTGGGGTGGGGGTCAAGGAGGGTTATATTCAGCCCTCAGGTGCAAAGAATAAAGCCCCCTCTCCCAGCAGGTGTCCAGCTATCCATAAACCAAGTGAAAATGAGAACCTGCCCTCTCTAGCCATTTCTGATAGGGACTCACATTGTCTACACCTGCTTCTCATGCCTAGCTCATTTGCATTTCTCTGCCTCCTTCAGTTCAAGAGATGCATAATCATGAGCTCTGTCAGTGTGCTGAAGTTAAGCACCTGAAAGGACTGCTAGTCTGGTTCAACTTGATCACGTAGCAGCTGTAACTTAGCAAAGTGCTGGGCAGTGTTTGAGGTATGGCGTTTCCTTACTATTTTTATGTTTTGCAGATAGCTACTGTGTGTGTCAGTATATTCCTTTAATCAAAGTTCCCTTTCTCTTGATCCTGTGAGTGCCTTGAGGTGCTCTGTCTCCTGAGACAGGTAGTTGTATGGTGATGTTACTGAAGTGGAAGGAGTGATATCTCTGAATTCTTGTTTCTCTTTTAGGTGCTAAGAATTTGCTAATGTGTTGTTGCTGTTTTGCACAGCTGCTGTGATGCGTAATCCTGTTTTAAATGGCTATCTTGCATGTGGTTTGCATTGTAGGAAGACATGCAGCCATTGAATTTCTCTTCTGGCAGACCTGGTATGTCGGTCCTGGTGAACAGGCATTTCCTATGTCGTGTTGCATTGCTCTGACCTTGAATTCATAGGCTTGTCTTCAAAGACAACCTGGTCAAGGGGAAGTTTATATTTTGTATGAAAAAGGTCTATGTAAGAATTTGTGAGAGAAGCAGAAATCCTGGCTCTCTTTAGGCTCAGCTGGAAGTTAAATATTGCCTTCAGTGGGGCCTGAGAGTGAACCTGAGACTTGCTGCTTAATTACTCCAAAAGGCAAGGCTTAGGGTTTCAAGTCTATTTTCTCCTTTATTCCTCCTCCTGCCTTCTTTCTTCAATTTGTTTCCTTAAAATAGCAGTTCTGTCTGTATTTTTCTTCTGCTTTACCTAGCCCTAATTTTAGGCATAGGAGGGTGGCTGCCTGCTTGGCTTTATGCCAGCATTAGACCTGGTGAAAGTGGCAGTGGCTGCTGCTGAGAGAGGTGTTGGGATATGTAGGTTGATAGTAATAGTTGGCTGAGAAAAACAAGGTAATGGAAAAGTCAATGGAAAAAACAGTTGCTCCCTTCAAACGTTTAACTCTGCTCTTCATCCCAGTTTTGTCCTACCCGCTCTGGTAGCAAAAGTAACCTGGCCCGATCTTCTCCTCCTCTAGTGGTACTTACATTGCTAAGAATACTCAAAGTCAACTCTGCTTATAGGCTTTTTTTCTGTAACAGTCAAGGCTAGTTTTACTGGCATTAAAGAAAAGCCCTTGCTCTTTTGACTTGAATGCCTGTTGCATCTGGGTTACAGCTTGTTAGAGACCTATGTCTTGATTTAGACTCCCATCAAATAAAATGCTGCCAGTGGGAGTCCTCTCTGCAGGATTCTCCAGCGTTGAAAGACATTTTTGGCGATTTCATGTCCTAGTATCTTAATGCATCTCGATTGTTTTACTGTTTGGTTTTCTTTCTTAGCTTAATAGGGGCAAATGGGGAGAAACCTTTAAGTGGTCTTTGCAGCCTAGTTTTTGTTTAGATATTTAAAAATCTGAGATGTAAATAAAAATGCTGTTACTTGCCTTACTTCTATTAACTTCTTGGCCGTTCATATGAACCAAGGTTGTTCGTGCTGAACCTGTAGGCTAACTAATAGCTTCTGGGCTGTGCTTCTGGGCTTGTCTATCTTCTGCGCTGTTATTCCTTTGGTCTTGTTGAACACATTTTGCCTTTGGTTATACTCATTTTAGTTGGTGTAATAGTAAAAGGAATGAGTTTCTCTGAAGATGGCTGGAAAAGATCGCAAAGATGTTTGTTTAAAGATTTAGCAAGGGTCAATAGGAAGTGCATTTGTCTCCTGGTAAATTTATGATGAGGCCACAGCACTAGTTAGTTGCATTATCTGAAGACCGTTGCTTGAACAGTCTGCTGTCTTCTGGATAGTTTTATAAGTGATTCTGTCTTCAAAGCTTCTGTGCATTTATGAACTGTAAAGCTCTGTAGCAACGTTTATGCAAGTTTATTTTTTCCTCACAGCAAATAAGTTCGAATCAACTACCGCTGTGCACTTAGCAGCAACACAACACTTTTCACTCGCAGAGTGCTCACTGGGCAAAATTAGCCTCTAAAAGCAGTTGTGTTAGAAGTGGGAATATATTTTAACCAGAAAAACCCCAAGTATAGAAAAAAACCAAGTGACTCAAAGGTAGCATAACAAATTGCTGGCATAACCAGGACTTCCATATGTTGACACCCTTTTTCAAAGTTATGAAGTATCTCTTGCCCACTGGCAGCTTCCTCTAGTTGGTGTGGTATTCTGAAAATCAGCCTAGGCTGAGGTTCTTATCTTATGAATGCGTCTCAAAAGCTAGGCTTATACAAATATGTTTATGCTTCAGTCAAAGTTGGTGTTAAATCAGCTGCAGCCATCCTGGGCTGGTTTCTTAAGGATTTATTCAGCTTCTTATGTTACTTTTGCAGTCCATGCTGTTATAACTGCATAGCTACTACTGCCCAGATGAGCTAGTTTAAATCTGTCTCGGGTTGCATTGACTAAACCTCTCTCAGCAGAAGAATACTTACTCAGTATTTTAGAAGCTCAGTTTACCGGAGTAGCGAGCTGCCTGCAGGATTAGGAGGCTGCCTCTCTCTGCGTTCGTGTTGTTGAGAGTGTTGGGCTCTGGGTTTATCAGTCCTTGTGATCCAAGCAGTTATAAAAACTGCTTGCAAATGTTTGCATTAGAGATGTCATCTTCATCTGCGTGTGTAAATATGTTGCCGTTTCTATTATTTCGCTAAACTACGGATTGTTCATCTGTCACTTTCAGTGATCAAACCCACTGAACTCCAGTGTGCAATAAATTACCTTCTGATCAAAATGGCTTCATTTGCCAAATGCTGCAGGGAAGCAGCCTGACAGAAATTTATACTTAGCTGATAAGAAATGTCAGAGCTGAATATTTATGTGTTAATTGCTGTACCAACAATATGCTTACATCTGTAATCTTGCCTACGGAATCACCACAGAATTACCTCAATTAAAGACAGAAAAGATTGGTGTAGACAGATCATGTCAATCCATTCCCACGGTCTATTACAGGATTCCCCTGCCCTCCCTGTAATGGCTTCTCAGGGCTTGTCCAGCCTCATATTAAAGGAATCAGGAGATGGAAGATTTCACTATGTCCCTTAGGAGATATTTCTACTCTTGCAATGTTTGTGTTTTTTTCTGATGTTCATATCACATTCTAGTTTCCTTAATTTCAGTCATATTAATATTCTTTTATTACAAATGATTACAATCATTGATATAAAAAAAAAATCAGTGTAGAATCAGTGCCATATTTAAATACTATGGTAAAGCGAATGTAAAACTTAACTGATACCCTCTGTAGATTCTGATCCTTATTGGTTTTTTATAGCTGACATATGCTATCAAATATAAACTGCCACACTGGGACCTAACGTAAACCAGTGTTACCCCTAAAAGTGCCCAGAGGTTAAAAGAAACTGACTTTTTTTTTTTTTTTTACTGGCAGCTAGGTGCTTGAATATTTCAGACAAAATCAAAGGCAAAGTGACTGTATTTCAGTATGATGTTATGTATTGAAGAGGGGCGTGCCAAAGTGTAGTATGGTTATTATTGCTATTAATGTGGCCATCTAGATATTTCTACCAACGTGGAGAATGGTAAGTGCCATATGGATAATCTAGCAATGCTCAAGAGCTCAAATCACCCCTTCACAACCTCCTTTATGGCTAAATGGGGCCACAGGATCTGTAAAACCAGCACTTTCTTTCCCACATCCACCAATAGTCATGCAGTCCCAATGTTTCTGTCTATTTGTCCAGTAAATAGAACAAAATTCTTACTTTACATTTATATCACTATTTATTGAGTGTTGAACTGAAAGAACCTGTGTGTATTTCTTCTGCATATGCTTTTCAGAGGTGTATGTGTTACACGTTGAAGTACAGCGTTGTCAATTTGTGCAATGGAATCGCTGTCAGTTCAGATCATCTTTTCAAACAGTTCACTGTAAACTTGGTGGAACAAATGAGTGCATGCAGTCTGAGGACGAGATGGGAATTATGTATCATCAAAGCAATGTGTGAACTGCTGTGATGTTGTTGGATTTTTTTTTTTTTTTAAAGGCATGAATAGAAGCTTTAGTTGTTGTATTACATGTTATTCTAAGAGCTGGATGAAACCTGCAAAAAGTTCTATTTAATGCTATTAAAAATGTCATTTAGGTGACAAGAACCCAGATACTCTTTACCTTTCCCTTTACTCAGACCTAATTGTCCTCTCAAATGCTCTTCCTTGTGTAGCTTTTGCCCTCCGCTGGATTAAAGCAAATGCAAGCCTGTGTGTTGCCACAGTAGGATTTGAAAAATGTGTGCTTGGTTTTGCTCTTCCTTAATGGGTGAAATCAGTTTCAATTAAAGTTTGTGCTCGTTTTGATCTAGAAAGTATAAAATATGCATGACCGCTGTGTGCCTGATTGCTCTGCTCTCTGCTGGCTGGAGGTCTGTCGTTTGGTTATAACCTTAACGCGAGTGCTGCGTGTTGCAAAACCTTAGGTTGCTCTGGTGGTTGGAGACAGCGAAATACTTGGAAGAAGAAGTCCTGTATGATCACTCTTAGGTGATGATGGTCATCCCTAAGCTCAGCAGTTTACATTCTTAGGTGCATTTCAGACTGTGTAATGGCTGCCTAGTTGACAGCATCTCCTCTCTGTTTTGTTATAACCAGAGGGAATCACTGCCCTGTGTGTGGTGACAGGGTCTGCATGCCACAAGTTCGGAGATGGGCACAGTGGCTGCTCCAGCCATTACAACCTACTGATTCTTGCTCTTAATGAATTGCAAATAACAACTCAAATACTTGATTAAAAAATTAATGTGCTCCTGTCTGGTTTTGTTGTTATCGCTTGTAAACGCTGTTGTTTTCATTTGCATCTGGTTTCTGAGGCAGACGTTTCATCTCTCTGTCTTAAGTAAACTGTGTTCACAAAATGGAGAAGCTTAGCCTTAGCCCTTTCAGAAATTGTTCTCTCAAATCCTTCTGTAGAGAAGGAGAGGGAGGAGAAATCAATAACTTTAGGGGGGGGGGGGGGGGGGCGGGGGGGACAGGAAATCACTGTATATAATCTTGCAAAATCCTATAAACAACTGAGTGCTGCCAAGACAATTCTCTGGGTATCATCTGTGCTCCTCAGTAAAGAACAGGCCACAAGAGAGGCCAGATTACGCTCCAAGCAAATAATCCTGGAGTTGGGAAGCAGATGAATTTCTCTCTCCTCTACCAGAGTTAGAAATTTTCAAGTCAGTCAGAGAAGGGCAGGAACAGTGAACTGCCTGCACGGTAACAGTATCTCAAACGTGCAGCAACAGCCTGGTTAAATAACACTGTTAAGGTTGCATGGCTAAACCTGTCACAAATATTTCCAGAGTGAAGCGTGGCTTTGCAGCCTTAATTCACCCATAAGCATGTATCCTTCATGATGTAATCCTTAATTGCATTTCTCATAACATTGTTCCCCTGTGCGGTATTGCATCAGCCTATGCACAGCAGCTATCTAATATAGGGATGAATGAGAGGGATAGTAAAGGAGCGTTGCTACAGCAGGCAAACAAAGTGTATATATAGGGGTCCTTGCTGGGACCAGTACTGTTTAGTATCTTCATCAACGACATAGACGGTGGGATCGAGTGCAGTCTCAGCAAGTTTGCAGATGACACCAAGCTGAGTGGTGCAGTTGACACACCCGGGGGACGGGATGCCATCCAGAGGGACCTGGACAAGCTCGAGAGGTGGGCCCATGTGAACCTTGTGAGGTTCAACAAGGCCAAGTGCAAGGTCCTGCACCTGGGTCAGGGCAACCCCCGGTATCAATACAGGCTGGGGGATGAAGGGATTGAGGGCAGCCCTGCCGAGAAGGACTTGGGGGTACTGGTGGATGAAAAGCTGGACATGATCCGGCAATGTGCGCTTGCAGCCCAGAAGGCCAACTGTATCCTGGGCTGCATCAAAAGAAGCGTGGCCAGCAGGTCGAGGGAGGTGATTCTGCCCCTCTACTGCACTCTGGTGAGACCCCACCTGGAGTCCTGTGTCCAGCTCTGGAGCCCTCAGCACAGGAGAGACATGGACCTGTTGGAGCGGGTCCAGAGGAGGCCACAAAAATGATCAGAGGGCTGGAGCACCTCTCCTATGAAGACAGGCTGAGAGAGTTGGGCTTGTTCAGCCTGGAGAAGAGAAGGCTCCGGGGAGACCTTATTGCAGCCTTTCAGTACTTAAAGGGGGCTTATAAGAAAGATGGGGACAAACTTTTTACAAGGGCATGCAGTGACAGGACAAGGGGTAGTGGTTTTAAACTAAAGAAGGGGAGATACAGGCTAGACATAAGGAAGATGTTTTTTACAATGAGAGTGGTGAAGCACTGGCACCGGTTGCCCAGAGAGGTGGTAGAAGCCCCATCCCTGGAAACACTGAAGGTCAGGCTGGATGGAGCTCTGAGCAACCTGATCTAGTTGAAGATGTCCCTGCTCATTGCAGGAGTGTTGGACTAGATGACCTTTAAAGGTCCCTTCCAACACAAATGATTCTATGATTTAAAAACTGTCCTGGGCAGCTACATTCAACTACTGTTTCTGTGTTATACAAAGCCTTTCACTTAAATGATACTTTATCAGAGGTGAGTACTAATGTTGTGTATTTGGCACCTAGAAAATAATGAAGCCTGAGGTTTGACTTGCAGAAGCACTGACTATGTAGAAATGTAGTTGAAATCTAGATGTATAGACAGATAAATAATCATAAAGTTGGAAGAAAACAAGAGAGATGGCTTGCATCATGTGGTGGGATCAACTGTACCTTTATCAGTCTTAGAGATGTTTGTCTAACTTGTTCTTAAAATCCTCAACGACAGACCCTCCAAGCAGCCTAAACATGCTACTGCAGTGTTTATCTGTGTTTAAAAAAACAAAAAAAAAGTTTTTCAAGTGTTTTATCTCACTTATTTATCTTGCAATAATGGATAGGACAAGAAAAACAGACTTAAACTGACATTGAGAGCATATTATTGCTTTTGGGGGGGGGGGGGGGGCAGGGGGGTGTGTGCAGCCTTTTACTTATTTGAAGACTTTTGGCTTCCCTCAGCCTTTTAAGGCTATATGGTGCTTATCTGTCTAATCTGCTTTATGTAGGTAGTGTATTTTAGCTTTCTATCATTTTCATTTCTCTCACCTGGGTGTTTTTTGACTAAATTTTATCACTCTTGAAGTGTCTTCCCCCAAATGGGTAGAAATATTCCTAATGAGGCTTTATCAGTGCTCAGTGCAATAGAAAGATAACTTCATGTGTCTTGCAGGCTCTTTTCAGTGTGATACAGGAAAGCAGGAATTTGCAGTCCTGTCTCATCTTGGATGATGACACCAAACAGCTGTTCCACTGGTATTTGTTTTCAGAAATCAGTGAAACAATGTGGCTGAAAATTTCCAAAATGATTCAGCTCGAGGGGAAAAAAATGCTTCAAGCCACGTAGTTGGAGTCTGGTGATTATAGGCAACAGGAAGGCTCAAGAAATCTTGAAATTAGCTGGTCTCAACTCTACCTGTCATAAAGCCATATGTAGCCTAAGTGTCCTTGCAAGCCTTCAGGCAGATTTTCCTTACCTTCCTAGAGAAACCTTAAATATCTTTATTGAATGAAGGTGGTCAGAAAGTGGGCACAATGGCATGAACTTCACCAGCCAGTAACTTCCACGGGAAACTGCTTTAGTATTCAAAGAAAAATAGTTTGCTGAGCCTTGTGTCTTGCACCGTGGGGGTGTGTATGTATTTTGGTTTTATTCTTTTGAGATCTCCCATGTAAGCTGACTACATCAAAACTCTCCTGTGGTGGGTTGACCCTGGCTGGATGCCAGGTGTGCACCAAAGCCGCTCTATTGCTCCCCTCCTCAGCCGGACAAGGGAGAGAAAATGTGACGAAAAGCTCATGCGTCCAAGATAAGGATGGGGAGACTGCTCAGCAATTACCGTCACAGGCAAAATAGACTCAACTTGGGGAAAAATTAATTTAATTTATTACCAATCAAATCAGAGTAAGATAATGAGAAGTAAACCCAAATCTTGAAAAAACCTTCCCCCCATCCCTCCCTTCTTTCTGGGCTCAACTTCACTCCCAATATCTCTCCCTTCTCCCCCTGAGAGGCGCAGGGGGATGGGGAATGGGGGTTGCAGTCAGTTCATCACACGTTGTCACTGCTTCTCCTTCCTCCTCAAGGGGAGGACTCCTCACACTCTTCCCTGACTCCAGCGTGGGGTCCCTCCCAAGGGAGATAGTTCTCCATGAACTTCTCCAACGTGAGTCCTTCCCGCGGGCTGCAGTTCTTCATGAACTGCTTCAGTGTGGGTTCCTTTCACAGGATGCAGTCCTTCAGGAACAGACTACTCCAATGCAGGTCCTTCCACAGTGTCACAAGTCCTGCCAGCAAACCTTTTCCAGCGTGGGCTCTTCTGTCTCCACAGGTCCTGCCAGGAGCCTGCTCTCCAGTTTGGGCTTCCCTCGGGGTCACAGCCTCCTTCAGGCATCCACCTACTCTGACGTGGGGTCCTCCACAGGCTGCAGGTGGATATCTGCTCCACCCTGGACCTCCACGGGCTGCAGGGGGACAGCCTGCCTCACCATGGTCTTCACCACGGGCTGCAGGGGAACCTCTGCTCCGGTGCCTGGAGCACCTCCTCCTCCTCCTTCTCCACTGACCTTGGTGTCTGCAGAGTTGCTGCTCTCACACCTCACTCCTCTCTCCACAGCTGTTTTGCCTCCCCCCCCCTCCCCGCCTTCTTAACTATGTTATGCCAGATGCCAGAGGCGCTACCACTGTCGCTGATGGGCTCGGCCTTGACCAGTGGCGGGTCCATCTTGGAGCCGGCTGGCGTTGGCTCTATTGGACATAGGGGAAGCTTCTAGCAGCTTCTCACAGAAGCCACGCCTGTAGCGCCGCTGCTACAAAAACCTTGCCACACAAACACAATAGATCTCCTCACATTGGATTCAATGCTGATAAAGATGTAATCTGTCATGTTACAGCTTCTTTCAACAGAGTGAAGTTAAGATGTGTACCTCTTTCATATATGAGTAGAATTCTTTTACTAGAAAATAAATCTTCAGTACCGGTTGGTCAGTATAAACACATCAAATATCATATCCAGTATCTGCTTCCCATATTCTGAAAAGCATTTGACTATTAGAGAAGGCCAACCCTTGACCTGGAGGCTCAGTAATTCTAATGAATATTTCAAATAAAAAGCAATGCCTACTGTCAGCTGTTTCCAACAGGTTTCTGGGTTTGTGTTGACAGGCTGTGCAGGGGGATGCGCTGTGGTTCTCAACACCTCATCAAGAATTTACAAGAATCCTTGTAATACTTTATTCTGTGATTAAAACCTTCTGCTGTTTAATTCTTGGTGTCTGCTTCCAAGTGATTGTTTACTCAAAGCTGGCATAAGAAATGGACTTACGTAAAATGTTATCCACTAATTCTGGTGCCCAATTTGTATTAAACCCCATCAAGTGAAACAGTGTATTAGTTCAGGGTTCTGGATAGTTTGTGATGGTGGTCAGGCACTGTCGAGCCTTGGTCACTGTCAGACTCATTAACAAGATTGCTCTAAGCTGCTAGAGAAACTGTTACATTAATGTTATGTCATCATCAATGTCAAGAGGAATAAGATTTGAGCTTTGAAAACGGTGGCAGGGAAAAATGAAGGACATAGTCTTAAAGGTGTCTTGCTGCCTCATTCAGAGCAGCAATTATCTTTCTCAGACCCAGATACCAAGACTGGCTGGATACAAATAATATAAAGATTAACATTTTCTCTAATAAGTATGTTAGACTTCTCAGTGATGCTTCTGACGTCCAGAAACATGAATGTCATAGAACCAGATGCAATTCAAGTGGAAGGCTGAGGAGATTCCCTATTTACGCAAACACTCCCAAGTGTTTCTCCAGGAGATCAGATCTGTGTTCAGTAGTACTGAATTTTGCAAACCTTTGGTAGAACACTTCTTACAGAACATAGCTTGAGTCTTGTTTGGTAAATGGTACATTTTTCTTCTTCATTTAATTGTCTGTCATCCATCTTTAGTTGCTGTCATTGTTGTGACTGAGCAGAAACCATTTATCATGGTTCTTAATGATCCTTTATTAACTAATTAAGTCAGTGAAGCTCTGAAATAGCTTCAAGATAACCCCCATACTGCAGGAAGGCACGCTAAAGCTCTTTTGTAAGTGAATTGCTGTTACCTGTTCTTTTGTATTCACTCGCATCCTTGGAGCAATGAGAGTCCCTCATGTTTTAAGGAGACTGCAGGCATGCACTTTGTTAGACAAAGGATGATTTTACTGTGTGACAGACACTGGCGTTTCTCTCTTACCTCTTCCTGCAAAACTGCTACCTCAGATCATACTCGGTTGCCCACATACCCTAGTCATGGTTCTGCCTGAAAAATCCTGGGGATAATTGCTTAGCTTTGGAACCCCTCGCAGTATTCACAGCCAGTCCAATTTGGAAACAGGGTAGTGAGGAGCATCAGCATCTCTACAGTGTCTGGATTGATTAGACAAAAACATGTAAAGCTTTTGCTTGATCTACTCTATGAAAGTTGGAGTGAATTGGACTGTTCTGATATTCTTTTAGCCCATTCTATTCATGATGGGAGAGATCCTGTGCAATAGGAAATCCTTCTTCAGTGGAGCTTCTTGTGAAAGATGGAGTTTAGCAGGGTTGTATATTCATATCTACTCAACTTCTCTCTTCAGTACTGCGGGTCCTGACCTTAGCCTGTGACACACCGAGGGAAATTTGTTCGGCCCTAGCAAAGTCATTCAAATCTGAATTTCGTGAAACCAGCCAGCAGCAGATCTACAGGGTTTCACTGGCTGCTTTATGATGTCATCCAAACACTTTCACCTTGTGATTGGTATCCAAAAGGCAAGGCCATATTTCAGCTTGCCCAAAGCTAGTTCTGCAGCCCTCTCTTTGTTGTAGTTGCAGACTCAAAAGTGCACTGTTCTTGATATTTTTTCTCTCCTAATTGATGATCAATACCTCTGCATTTCTGGAAAACAAGTGTATCCTTCCAAGGTATTTGCAAAATTTTCTGTTGCAATGAAGGAGGAGTTCAATGCTCAGTACAGATCGCTGTTTTAAATCTTTGACTGTATTCACTTGCCACAGGCTAGGCACGGCATGAGGATGCAAATTCTGGAATGCCCAAGTGGGTCTTCTAAGTTAGCCTGCTTGTGGTGACAGACCACCCGAGTGACAGTGCAAGGACAATCCGAAGTCCTCCGTTGCGGCATGCCAGATCGATAATTGTGAGGGATAAGCTTTGAGATATTTGGAGACAAATCTTTCCTTGTGCTAGCATAGCTCTTGGCGTGAAACTTGCAGCTAAGATGGAGGTCAAAGGAGAAAAGATGTTCAGAGAGATTCTGTTGCCACATCTCGGTCATCTAAAAATCACATGTTCAGCTTGTAACCATGCGTGTTACGTGCAGGATGATGAGACTAAATATAGCTATTTAGCACTGAAGAAATGGAAATTGTTGATTAATAAAATGAAAGAGAGAAGAGAACTAGAGGGAATGAACCTTTTTTTTTTTTGGAAATGTTCTTTGATATTGCAGTATGACTAATGCTGTGCTGTAGTCAGTGCCCTTCTGACTGAACTGAAATGAGCAGTTTCTGACAACATTTTAAAACAATGAATGTGCTCAATGTCTTAGCTTAATGCATACCTGCACTCTTAAGCATAAACTATATTGCCTTGTGATGGCAGCTCAATGGTGTCTGTAAAATGATTGGGTGACTCGAGCCTAGCTAAGGCTGGAGTGGAGCCTATGTTGCAAAAACCCCCTTAAAACCCAGAAATCTAAAGTCCAACACCCTGTGCTAAAAGACTGAACTGCCTGTAGAAACAACTTTTATTCCCGTCTCCTTTCCTTTTGCCCTCTACAACAGCAGCACCAACGCACGTGTGAGAAGCCCTATGTGTGGGTGTTATGAAGTTGTGTAGCTTGGACTCTAAACAGACAGGAGTTGAGTCTCTGGAGCCATTGATCTTTCCGTAGAGCTAAATTCAGGATATATTTTATGTTTTGGAAATTGTAGTATAAACTAACAGGCTCAAGCAAAGCTGAAGGGAATAATATCAAGATAGAGGGGAGGCATTTGTAGAGCAAAGAATGAAAAACAGTCTAATCAGATTGAAAGAGACTTTGTGCCTAGTGCTGCATACAGTTAATAAGATATAGTTGTATGCTTTGCTGTATTGGGACTTCATTGCACAGTGTGTGGGTTGGTATTGTATTAAAAAAAAAGGGGGGGGGGAGGGGTTGGGTGGGGAGAGGCAACAAGACTCTAATCTTTGAGAATATGCAATAGAGGTCACCCCCAGGGAGGACAACAGACCTGGCGTAACAGCTTCTCCACCGTTTCTCAGCCTTGTAGATCAAAGCAGCTCTGTTGATGTGGTAAAGAAAAAACAACAGCTTCCCTGTGCAGTGGTGCTCTCTGGTGCTGTTCTATGATTCTATGATTCTATGTAACAGAGCCTGCCTGCGTGCTGACACTGGCCATGAGGACCTTTATTCAGATTAAAGGATTATTGAGTGGTGCACAGTTCAGCTCAGGATCTTGAGAGTGCGACACATCTTGAAGCTTCTTAGTTGTGGATAGATGAACTCCTTCCTGTTATTGGTGGTGCTCCCTGATTTTAATTTCAAAGGTTAATCGGTTGTAGATGTATGTAGCAACTGGATTTCAGTCAAGAAGGCAAACTTTAGAAGTTGAGAGGTTGTAATCTTTTAATGGTATATGTGGCAATAACATGTTCAAGTAAGTGAGATCCTGTAGCTTCATTATTATTATTAAGTAGAACTATTTGTAAATTGACTTGCTTTCCTGGGGAGAGACTAGTCTTGGGGTTTTATTTTTATTTTTTAACTCTTGGCCAAACTTGAAAAGTAAATGTAAAATATCAAGGGTTTGGTATTCAGCTGATTGAGCTCTCTCAGCTCTAAAGGTTGGTCTCGGTAGTTTGACCTCAGCTCCCGGGAAGTGCCCCATAACTGTAGCATCTCCCTTTTGTCTTGTGCTTGCTCAGGAGGGAAGGGGAATAGGAGATGTTGTGCAAGATGTCTGGGCAGCAGAGGAGAAACAGGACCCTGAGATGGCTAAGGTCATCTGTCACTGAGGCAGCGCGTTCAAACAAATGTAGATTAATGTTGAACTTGTCCAAAACTGAATAGCTGATTCTACTTGCAAAAAATCAAAGTGCTTTTGTTTTGCATCAACTTGGCTCAGATTTTTTTATTTAGGCTTTACTGAAGGAAGGTTGTAGATCTGTGTACCTTTCAAAATGTTCCCCCAGAAAATTTCCCTGAAAAAATAGTGGTTTTTTACTGAAAAATTCTTCAGCTTGATCTGTCACTCAAGTCTATCATCTCTCATGTCCCTGTAAAAATGTTCAAATTGTGCAAATCTCTGTCCTAAGATCTGCACAGTCTAAATATGTAAATAGATAAGGGGTAGGGGGTAAAAGGAACGACTTGCAAATGAAATTAATCTGGTAGCTGTCTGTCACATCTTTGTCAGACAAACATATCGCATTTATTTGAAGTTTCACATTGTTTTGACAAACTTCTACCCTTGATGCCAAAGCTTTTGGGCCTGAACCCAAACTCCAGTCTCTCCAAAGCTTGCCTACAAGCAGCAGAAATGGCAATACCAAAGGAAAAGGCAGAGCAAGCCCGAGTGCCTCTGATAGGAGAGTCTGGCGTGACAAACATTTTAGAGAGGTCTGTGCCTGAAGGTGTAGGTCCAGATGTCCCGTATAAGGGCTAGTTCTTAGTGCCCCGAAGAGCTGTGCTTCGCGATAGACTGGGCATGTTGTATAGCTGAGAGGAGGCTGAAGGGCAGCGTAGAGGAACAAGCTGAATTGCTCTTCTCGTGCTGGGATGAACTGGCCTTACAGAGACCTGTGAATGGTAATACCGTCTAGAAGGCTGAAACTACAACTATTTTACTCTGACATGGCAGGGTAAAATAGATTGTGGAAGACATCTGCTTTGGAAATACATTTGGCACAATAAATAACATTTACATGGCTCTTCCAGGAAATATCGCTGTGACATTTACTGTTGGTGGGTTTTGTTTTTGTTTTTTTTTTTTCCTAACCTGTATCCTTACCTAACCTTTTTTGAGACTGAGAGACCAGCTGCTTTAAAGAGATAGCTCATACTTTACTTTCCTCCTCTGAGGAGTGGTTTTATTATTATCACAAGAGTGCTACAGAGATGTATGGCATTTTGCAGACACTTCCAGTTCGTTACTCAGAGGGATTTATAATTTGATCCCTGATCCTACATTGAGTTTTTCAAGAACCGTCTGTTGGGTCTTACAGAGCCATGGCAAAGTGAGTGAAGTGCCCTAAGGTTTTAGGGTTTAAGTAAATATAGTACAACAAGGGAAAACAAGAATAGCAAATATCACCGACACTTCGGCCCCTGCCAAATGACAAGCAGATAAGGAAAACAGGAATGAGTGCACATGAAATGCTTATTGTTACCTCTGTATCTTTTTACTCCTTCATTTAAACAGAACACATATACAACACAAATTAATTTATTTGTAGGCTAAAATCTAGAAATAGTGGAATAAAGACCCATGTGAAGATGAATGGTAGAAAGCAAATTCCAGGAAGAAAATAGAGGAATGAGAATGCAAAGTCTTGATTTTTGGATTGTATCTATGTATCATGAACAATAGAAAGTCACATAAATTTTAGCGTTGCTTTTTCACCATATTTTGGCAATGATCTTGACATTTTGGTTTGAGTTGCATAAATGTTTAATAATCTTGTATGCTTTGTTTTAAATTTAATATAACCTTTCTGACATAATGGTTGACAATATGACCCCCCTGAAGAAGCGAAATACAGGCTACAAATAAGATCTCTAAATTAGTATAAGTGATCATTTTGGCGAGTCTGCCTCATGGTTTCTTTCCATGTGGTTTGCAACATTGGGAAGTTAACTAAGAAAATAATTCCTGCATGTTGTAGTTGCAATGTCCTCCTCCACTAAAGGACCTTGAGATGAAATTTACCTACCAATAATAAATATATACAGGGAAAAGATCATTGTAATGGAAGAAATCAGTAGAAAAAATGCTAGTAGATGTGGATGTAAGTTTCCTGTCAGGTGTGTGGGGAAAAAGCAGTCACCTACAGAATGCCTTTCCCTGTTTTCTTATTAGCTTTGGAGTTACTGTTTTATTCCTTCTTTCACATCTTCTGGGCTGCTCTTTTCCAAGCTCTTCTGTTCTGTTTTGCTGGAGTGCGTGCCGTTACCTGCCAGTGCCTTGTTGTTAAAACCATCCTCCATGAGGTTCTGGTGTCATTACCATTAAGAAAAATCTTCAACACAAGAGGAGAACCCGTCCTCTTCAATGCACGTTTCCAGGAGTTATTGGTATAAACAACCTTCTGATATCCTTAAGGTTTCTTAGTCCTTTATAGCCTTTCCATCTTTACTTGTTTCGTGGTTCCCATTAATATCAGCTACTTTGTGCCATTGCTAGATTATGTGTGATGTTCCTATGCTACCTTGATCTCCTCTGTGCAGAAATTCTCCTGCAAAAGGCTCGTATTCAAATAAACTGTAAGTGACAATGATGACCGCTTGCACGGGTAACGGCAAAGTGAACCCTTCCATACGTCCTTGTATGCTTGATATGGGCATGAGCAGGATACACGTTTGGCTATTGCTGAACAGTACTTACACAGCATCAAGCCCTTCTCTGTTTCTCATGCTGCCCTGCCAGCGAGGAGGCTGGGGGTGCACAAGAAGCTGGGAGGGGACACAGCTGTGACAGCTGAGTCAAGCTGGCCAGAGGGATATTCCAGACCGTATGACATTGTGCTTAGCAATAAAAGCTCAGGGCAAGGAGGAGGAAGGGGGGATATTCGGAGTTATGTCATTATTTTCCCCAAGTTGTTGTTACATGTGCTGAGGCCCTGCTTTCCAGGAAAGTGCCTAGATATCTGCCTGCCAATGGGAAACAGTGATTAAATTCCTTTTTTCTGCTTTGCTTGTGTGTGCATCTTTGCTTCACCCATTAAACTGTCTTTATCTCAGCCCATGAGTCTTCTCGCTTTTGCCCTTCTGATTCTCTCCCCCATCCCTCTTGGGGGGAGTGAGTGAGTGGCTGTGTGGGGCTTAGCTGCCTACTGGGGTTAACCCACCACAATACCTCATGTCCAGATATAGGAATACTGATCAATTAAAGGACTTGGGACACGATATAGGCATATTAAAATGAAGAACAGGAAAGGGCACTATAAGAAGGAGCAAGGGTAAGGAGTCCTTTACACTGTGTAGGTCTCCACTCCCCAAGAGCTGGACACGTTATTGCTGTCAGGTGCTGTATGGACCAGGATGTTATCTTGAGTGTGGCTGCAGGACAGAAGGATTTAAAGACTAAGTGACTCCAGGTCTAATTCCCTCCTTTGACCGATCAGTTCTGGTACAAAAGCATGTCTGATAGCCCAGAGCTTACTGATATGAAGGAACTGGCCCAAGACTCACGGTGAATGTGCCCAGACCCTTTTGCCCCGTTCTTGCCAGCTTTCTGCCCCGATAGCACTCTAGCTGCCAGCCGCGCTGCAGGAGGAGACTGGTTATAAACACCGTTGGGCTTTCCTTCAATAAGAGTGGCTGCTGTTGCCTGCTGAGAAGTAGGAAATGATATGTATTTCTTTTTGCCACAAATATCACTGTTGCGGGAAGATGTGCGGTATTGTTTCCCTTTTTTTGGTAATGACTTTTATTTGCATGCTCAGAATGAGACAGCACGTTGACTTAACCAATCCTCCTCCTCCTCCTCCTTCCTCTCTGCCCATTTACCCAAGCCTGCTCCTGGCAAATAACTTTGTGGGGATTTTAAACACTTCAGGATTTTCTCCTCTTGTCCCCACTATCCTTTCCCCACTTCCCATACCTTTTCCTTTATTATTTCAATAAAGGAAAATATCATGTTGAGACACATTATATTGCCAAATACCTTTTTGTTATTCTCCTTTGTCAGTGAAGAACCAAAAGCAGTAGAGGAGCATGGAGTGTTTGTGTTAGCATGGAATCATGCCAACAGAGCGTGTACTCAGATTTCTAAAACTTGTGGTTTAAAGGCCAATGTTTAGTAGCCCTTCTATCATGTGGTGCATCTGAATCATTGAGGGAATTAGGGAAAAGCTAGAGGCAGAGATTCCTTTATTTGTAAGCTCTGCTTCAAACCCACTCCAGGTCAGCAATGCAGAAAACCTGCCTCTATAGCTTTTAGGGCTTGTATAGGAAAGAACGTGATACTCTGTTTTGTTTGTTGGCTAGGATTACATTTGTCGCGAGTGACATCACTGGGCTCTTCAACATGAGGCTAAAGCTCAATGGACATGTGAAATCAATGGTATCCTTTTTATCTTTGTGTCTCTTTCTCTGCCTACAAGTTGCCCGTATGTTTCGCAAGCGTACCACAAATAACCATGTTGTACCTCTTGCCACGGACAAGTAAAAGACTTGGTCCTAGAACTGCCCACCCAGATTTTTTGGCAGTATTAATTTGAGAGGAATGTTCAGAGAGCAGGATGTTTTGTGAACAGTTTAGTCTGTAATCTGGTCCCTACTTATTCCAAGTTGCATCAGTCACAACACTGAACAAGCAGAGAAATGCTTTTCAGTTACCCTGCTTGTTAGGTTGGTTAGATACCTCGCTCAGCTCCTGAGTCATGAGGGCAGTGGTTGCTGTGTTTGGAAAAAGCAGTGAGGGGAAGGCTGATGACATGTGGGCAATGAAGCAGTATTTGTGGAAAAAGCACTGGCAAGTGACCTCTTGGGTATCTCCCCTAAACATAAACAGAATTTTTAGACTGAGGATTGTTTGTGTTGTAATTAAAACTGGCTATTTCCCTTGTGTTCTCCCCCCTTCCTCCTACTCCTCCGCAGTTTCCTTGGAAAAATACTCAATTTATCACAACTAGAAATTTCTGGGAATATATCAGTTCTGATCAAACTTACCAAGAACATTCTCAAAACCAGGATGAATTGTAGGGAGGGTTTGAGAGAATTGACCACAATAATTGCTTGAGTTTTGCATGCTTGTTGCATGTGACAAACTTAACTATGTGATGACTATTTTAGAGAGCGCCCGCCCCCCGCCCCCCGCTTTCCCTCTCCCTTTAAAGGTCTAGTATCATTCTGGTGCAGAATGGAAATGCTTTAAAAATCTTGAAAAATGGCATTGCAATACCAAGAACGTTTCCCTCTCTGCTCTAGTTGGGACTGGAAATCCCGAAAGAAGGTGATATAAGATGTAGGCCACATAATGCTCTCATGAGATGTGATGTTTTCAAGCTGCCTATACATTCTGTGTGCAGCTAATGCATTTCCAGTGGCATCATGGCTGCAGATTAGGCAGGGTGCATCTGCACACACACATTACCTTTTAGAGGGCAGAAATAGTCCTTATGGGGCTGACAACCTTCTTGTTTGCTGCTCCGGCCCATGCAACTCTGAGTCACAGTCCCATATGGGTGGATGTCAGTCATTTGAAAGGCTTAACTCTTACAGAAGTTCTTAACTGTATTTTAAAGACCCACACTCTTTATTTCTTTTGTGGAGAAGCATCCTATGTCATTAGCTCTCAACCTGTATTAGTCCAATAAAAGCAATTAGTTTTCCCCGTGGCAGAAAGCCTGCTCAGTGTTTGGCGGCTGCCCTTGGAGCATATCCTTGGAGCAGATGGCTGCTTGCCTGCCAAATAAGATACAGATTAGATTTCCAGATGATTGAGTGATGGTGGCAGGAAAGCAGCCATTCATCTTGGCTCCTCTATTGCAAATCTGGTTAATCAGCGAGAACATAACCACTCACTGTTAGTGCATGCGCTCTGCGTGGTGGATATCAGCGGATGGGCCCCACTGGGAGAAGGTGGGATAAGTTAAAAGGAAATGTTTTGCTCTTTGTAAACATTTAGTTTATAATGAATACCAAATCTGTTTTCTACACGAGTGAATTGCCAAGCCTGATGTAGTCCATAAGGAAAGCAAGAAATTAGTATAATAGATCAACAGTCCCGATACCCTGTCTCCATCAAAGTCCTGCACTGGCTCGTACCTAGGCTGAGCTCCCACGCAGCAGGAGGGTAACTGTGGAGCTGTGTTGCGCAGCAGATTTATTTATGATCAGCTTTTAGGTTCAAGCACCAACTCCATGTTAGCTGCATTTGTGTATCACCTGTGATCAAAGTATATGGGCATGCACTCTGCTTAGCCCAGGAGGACATGCAAGCAACCTAGTAACCTGTGCTTCTCATGTATTGTTTCTTTCTGTATTTTAAATAAGATGCATCTTTATATTTGAACGTGGTTGTTTCAACATAGTCAAAGGTGAGCAGGTGATTGCTGACCAGTAAATGTAAGAGTTGGACAAAGGGCTTTAGTTCTGTTCCAAAACCCTTGGAAACGACCACAGACTCACCATGCATTTGTGAAGTGGAGCCAGGTTCCACTTGGAACCTCATGTTCTAGCTAGATAACGGGCAAAAAAGCAATGAAAACAAAATAGCTTTGAAAACAGAATTGGGGGAAAAAATAAAATATTTTTTGTCATGGTGGGAAAATAAATCACAGAATGGTAGGGGTTGGAAGGGACCTCTGGAGATCATCTAGTCCAACCCCCCTGCCAGAGCAGGGTCACCTAGAGCAGGCTGCACAGGACTGCGTCCAGGCGGGTTTTCAATACCTCCAGAGAAGGAGACTCCACAGCCTCCCTGGGCAGCCTGTGCCAGTGCTCACAGTGAAGAAGTTTTTCCTCATGTTCAGGCGGAACTTCCTGGGTTCCAGTTCGTGCCTGTTGCCCCTCGTCCTATCGCTGGGCACCACTGAAAAGAGTCTGGCCCCATCCTCTTGACACCCGCCCTTCAGAAGTTTATAAGCATTGATGAGGTCCCCTCTCAGTCTCCTCTTCCTCAGGCTGAACAGCCCCAGCTCCCTCAGCCTTTCCCCAGAGGAGAGATGCTCCAGTCCCTTAATCATCTTTGTAGCCCTCCGCTGGACTCTCTCCAGGAGTTCCTTGTCTCTCTTGAACTGGGGAGCCCAGAACTGGACACAGTACTCCAGATGGGGCCTCACTAGGGCCAAGTAGAGAGGGAGGAGAACCTCCTTCGACCTGCTGGCCACACTCTTCTTAATGCACCCCAGGATGCCGTTGGCCTTCCTGGCCACAAGGGCACATTGCTGGCTCACAGTGAATTTGTCGTCCACCAGGACTCCCAGGTCCTTCTCCGCAGAGATGCTTTCCAGGAGGTCAACCCCTAACCTGTACCGGTGCATGGGGTTGTTCTTCCCCAGGTGCAGGACCCTGCACTTGCCCGTGTTGAACCTCATGAGGTTCCTCTCCGCCCAACGCTCCAGCCTGTCCAGGTCTCGCTGAATGGCAGCACAGCCTTCTGGTGTATCAGCCACTCCTCCCAGTTTCATATCATCAGCAAACTTGCTGAGGGTACACTCTGTCCCTTCATCAAGGTCATGGATGAATACATTGAACAAGACTGGGCCCAGTACTGACCCCTGGGGAACACCACTCGCTACAGGCCTCCAACTAGACTCTGTGCCGCTGATCACCACCCTCTGAGCTCTGCCATTCAGCCAGTTCTCAATCCACCTCACCGTCCACTCATCTAGCCCACACTTCCTGAGCTTACCTATGAGGATGTTATGGCAGACAGTGTCAAAGGCCTTGCTGAAGTCAAGGTAGACAACATCCACCCAGCCAGTCAGAAGGCTATCAGATTGGTCAGGCATGATTTCCCCTTGGTGAAACCATGTTGACTACTCCTGATCACCTTCGTTTCCTCCACATGCTTAGAGATGGCCTCCAGAATGAGCTGCTCCATCACCTTTCCAGGGATGGAGGTGAGGCTGACTGGCCTGTAGTTTCCTGGGTCCTCCTTCTTGCCCTTCCTGAAGACTGGAGTGACATTGGCTTTCCTCCAGTCCTCAGGCACCTCTCCCATTCTCCATGACCTTTCAAAGATAATAGAGAGTGGCTTGGCAATGACCTCTGCCAGCTCCCTCAGCACGCATGGGTGCATCCCATCGGGGCCCATGGATTTGTGGGTGTCCAGTTTGCCTAAATGACCTGTAACCCGATCCTCCTCAACCAAAGGAAGGCCATCCTTTCTCCAGGCTTCCTCTCTTACCTCCACGGTCTGGGATTCCTGAAGGCCAGCCTTAGCAGTAAAGACTGAAGCAAAGAAGGCATTCAGTAGCTCTGCCTTCTCTGTATCCTTCGTCACCAGGGCACCCACCTCATTCAGCAGCAGGCCCACATTTTCCCTAGTCTTCCGTTTGCTACCGATGTATTTGAAGAAGCCCTTCTGGTTGTCCTTGACATTCCTTGCCAAATTAAATTCCAAGTGGACCTTAGCCTTCCTCATTGCATCCCTGCATACTCTGACAGCATTCCTGCATTCCTCCTGAGTGGCCTGTCCCTTTTTCCACATTCCATAGACTTCCTTCTTCCATTTGAATTTTACCAGCAGTTCCTTGCTCATCCATGCAGGTCTCCTGCCTCCTTTACTTGATATCTTACTCATGGGGATGCATCGCTCTTGAGCTTGGAGGAAGTGATGCTTGAATATTGACCAGCTCTCTTGGACCCCCCTACCTTCTAGAAGCCTAACCCACAGGATTCCTCCAAGTAGGTCCTTGAAGAGGCCAAAGGTAGCTCTCCCCTCAAGTCCAGGGTTGTAACCCTACTTAGTGCCCTGCTTCCTCCATGCAGGATCCTGAACTCCACCATCTCGTGGTCACTGCAGCCAAGGCTGCCCCCAACCTTCACATCCCCAACCGGACCTTCTTTCTTTGTTAGTACGGTAGGACCACTAGTATGTGCAGTTGAACAAATGTGTTTCCAATTAAGTTAACAGAGTTATACTGGTACAATTGTGGAGGGAATCTGGCTTAGCACAGAAGTCAGGGACTAGATCTTCAGTTGATGCAAGCAGATGTGGTTTCTACTGAAGTCCATGAGGTTATACTAATCTGCAAAAATGGAAAGAACTGGCCCCAGGACAACTACAGTCTAGGGACTGCCTCTGCTGTTCCATATTCAAAATGCAGGGTTCTCTGTACCTCTATCTTCTCTTTCTTTCCTTTGAGTAGTGGGGAGAGAAAGATTTGTAAACCTGTGCTAATTTAATGAATCTCATTTTTAATATTCTTTTCTTCCAGAGATTAATCCTTTCTACTGCGTGTATCAATGCGTTTATAGCTGTAAAAGCAACTGTGTTAAAGTTACTGTACAACAACAACAAAAAAACCCAAACCTTAAAAAGATAGAGAAAAATATTTGTTGCAGCTGTATCTAAAAATGGTTTGTCCATTTTCCACCCTTCATTAAAAATGCATTACCTTCCGAAGCTGTTCTTTGACCTAAAGAGACTTAAAGCTAAAGAAATACATATAGTTATTTAATTTTTAAAGATGAAATCTAGAGAGGATGAGGTCAGAGTCAGCACAAAGCTTTTCAGAAGGGTCAGCAACACTCAGGTTTGCTGTCCCAAGGGTAGCTGGGGAGTGGGTTGCTGAGGGTGGGTGGAGGAGAGGCAGGGAGGGCTCAGCCGCGCTCAAGGTGGACACAGGGCCTGGGCAAGGGAAGGACAGCTGGACGACCGGAGGAGCTCTGTACAGGGGACAGGGCTAGGAGATTACAGCAGGATGTCAGGGATTAGCAAAGGTATTGATAAGTCAAAATGTTTAATAATAGCTAGTATGGAAGGTGATGAGGAGGAGTCAGCAGGGTTTGGGGAAGGTACGTGAGGTTTGGGGGTTCTTTCTTGTTTTCTCCACCTTTTTCTACACAACCTTTTTCTTCCCTGCTGTTTCCTCGCTCCTGCAAGGAGGGATTGTGTGATGAAGGGGTAGGGCCAAGATGAAGCTCCACAGGAGGGTCCCAGAGAATCAGGCTTTCTTCTGCTTGTGCTCAGGACGGGGCTGCAAAGGAAGGTGGCAGCAGCTGTTGCTATTGTGGGGCTGCCTTAAACATCCCTCAGCAAAAGCAGAGCTGTGCCGGCAAGAGGCCCCCTGCGACGGTCACGGAAGAATCGCAGAGCAGCAAAGCAGGATGGTTTGCCACCCCAGGCTGCATCATATTTTTTGTGTATAGGTTCTCTGGATGAGAATTCAAAGTTCGACTGTGCTCTGAAAAGAAACTAGAAGGGCTTTAAAGTTTCCGTGTCTGTTATTTCTCAAAAAAATGTGCTCAGTATAGAAGTAAAAGAAGGTTCTTTGTCCTGCTGTTTCTTTGAATGTTCAAGCTGAACTTTTTCTCTGGCTTTCACCTGTTACAAAGGCATACTGCCCTAGATTTAGACCCTCTAAAGCTGTATCTATATTTGTTGAACAGATACGTTTTTTTCCTAGTTTCACCTAATATTTGTTTATGTTAAAATCTTCAAGTAGACCAAGTGATTAGCAATTCAGGTGTATTTAGCTAGCTGAGAGAAATCCACAGGTTGTCCAGTGTTAAATTTCAATAGTTCTTCTGTGTAAGATATATATTGCCATCAAGGCACTAGAGATTTAGAAGGAACTAAATAAGACTTCTGAAAAGACTCTTTTTTCCTAGTAAAAGCAACACTAGTGGTACATAAGTGTCACTCCGTTGTCTGAAAGCAAACAGCTACATTGATTCAGGGTCAAAAAGAACTCACTTTAGTTTACTTCCCTTAGCTATATTGGCTCTGAATTGGTATCACAATAAAAAGCCAGTGGTAGCCTAAAATCAATAAGCCTAAAATCACTAAAATCGCTGCACTAAAATCAATAAGCTTAATAGTTACTACATAAAGAAAATGCATCTGAAGCTAAGCCTGTGTCCTCATAGAATCTATTCACCTTGGAAATATTAGTGGATTTATTTCCTATTTTGCAAGGTTGATAAGAGGTTATTGGTTTTTGGTTTTAATTTCTCGATGGGGAAACTGAGGCATAAGCAGCACAAGACACATCTGTTGCAGTGCATTGTCTGTGGCACAGGTAGTATTTGAAATAAAACTTCTGGAATTTCTGTTTTTACCTTCCTATAGCATCTCTAGCATCTAAGGCCTGAAACAGGCCCTGTCTTGGTATATGCTGCCTGCATACACGCAGTATGCACGACTCTATAGGCTGCCAGTAAAATCTGTTTTGAGAGCGGCGTACGGGCAATATGCAGACAGGGAAGAGACATTTTTTCAGCAAAGCTACTTTTCAGAAATCCTGTGGAACCTTTAACTTCCCATGAACTTTATTTATTTATTCATTCATTCATTCATTCACTATTTCATTTTAATCCTCTCTCCTTTTTGAGGCAAGTGTCTTATACAACTAAATGACACATTTGGAAATCCCAACATGGATCACCAGGGTGAATTGGTGCTATGTACGAAACTATACAGATATTTAGAGGTGGTGGATGGTCAGTGTAACAGGACAGAGCCTGGCTGCCCACTCTGTAGAGGAATCTATCACCTAAAATAACTGCAAGGCGGATGGCACATGTTTTATTAAATAATTTTGTGTTTCTCTTCTCTTTTGAGTCAGGTGAGTGCCAGTTACTAAATGGTCCTAGGATGTACTGTGCTTCCTTGGGACTATAGACCCGGTTATAGTTAGACTAGATGCTGGAGCTTATCCACAACCATCTTCATGCTCATAAATCAGAGTTTCACTGTACACCTGACCCTTCAATTCCCTTCCCTCCCGTAGCAGATTTTTCATGTCAGTGCTGAGCTTTCCTCCCAGGCTCCCTCTCTCCTCTCTCCCTTATTAGAATGAATCTGCCCTAATGGACCTGTTCTGGCCAATGTATTCATGCTTGCTTCAAGCAGTCTCAGGTCTATTTTAATTACTCTCCTTTGGTAATTACTGTCTCTGTCTTCACGGTCTTTTATTCTTCTTTCCCCACTTTGCTGATTTAAGCCTTTGAAAAGAGGTTTTGCAATTTCACAACGTGAGATAGAAGTCTGTTGATCAACTAATATTGTTTCAACTCCTTGGTGAATTGCAGTTTCTCTCTTAAGCTATCAAGGAAAGCAAGAAAACTTCATATTTTGTATTACAAAAATTGTCCAACAGTTCACAGGAAGGAGTATCCATCACTTCTACCTATTTACAAAAGTTAGGCTTCTGTCATTTTGATAAGGAACAATAAGAAAGGACAGATAGCAAGGATGTCTCAGTAGAAGTTTATCCTCAAAATTAAAGTCTAAATGATATGGAAGTATTTGTCTTACATTTTCACAGCCACTTTAATCCTAAAAAAACCCCAAACCCACAAACAAACCCCCAACACCCACTGGCCCCCCAATGAAGATTGCTTTACCATGGATGCATGAGAAAATTGGAAAATTTCTGCCTATCTTTGTGTGGTATGAATTGTATATAAATATTCTATTATAATGTGCTTGTAAAAGTTAATGATGTAGCCAGAATGATGTCTAGGCTATGATGCTACTTGGGGCATTTTTATGGTTAAGAAGAGAGAAACTACAGTTTGATCTATGTAAATTGTGGTTAAAATGGATAAATATTTGCAGGTATGACCCTTATGTGATTCACGTGGAAGATGCTGATGACATTTTCAGTTTCTTGCAGAACTGGAGCTTAAACAACTGTAATAATAGATGTGCTATAAATCATTTTCTTTAGAGGTTTGTATTTGCTTGATGATACCCTGATCTGTGACCTACTTATTAGTATTTCTTATAGGAGCCTAAATTAAAAATACCAGTTCAGGAGAAAAAAAACTGTATAGCCTACTGAGCTGGGCATTTTATTGCTGTATCCATAATGTGTTGTAAATAAAAAGAAAAAAGTGTATTTGGGAGAAGTAGAGGGAAGGCAGAAGGCTTTGATTCATACTTATGTTTCCGCTGCTCTCATTGCTAATTTTCAACCAGTGAGACTCTGTAGCTGGTAGCTAGTCTAAGCCTGTTCTTAAATATTAGGGAGTAGGCTGGGGCTTGCATCAGGGACAAATAATCTTGTATCTGGTTACTAAGATTTTTCTTTTTCAATCTTTCTTCTTAAGCATTTGGTGTTGCTGTCTGTCAGCTATAGAATACTGAGCTAGGTAAACCAAAAAGCCTGAAGCAGGTACAACAAATAACTGCTAATTGATAACGTGTAACGTGTTTTTGCTTGACCAGTATTGGTCCCTGTTTCATATTACTCTATATAATAGCATCCATTTCATGTTCTTTGGGGCCTCTAAACAGAGGGGGGAGTTCATCTTATTCTCAATGGTTTGCATTTTTTTTTAAATTTAATTCAGCCATAAATTTCTGATTAAATGTTTATCCTAAATAGTACTGCTACAAGGTCTGTTTCCAGTTTGCACAGATTTTCACTCCGATGAATAATTTTAATTCTGTCTCTAGGGTGATGTAGATAGTAGATGCTAGCAGCCACTCGGTTTGCACTATTCCACTCCTGTCTATGATGCATCCAGTTTAAAGACTAGCCTTTCTTCTGGGTTATACCGTATCAGGTTTTAGTACTGAAGTATTTGTGCTGTTCCGTTATGTCTTCAAAAGCCTTTTTGTAGTCTTGCTCACTCCTGCTGTAATGCTATAATTTGCCAGTTGTCTCAAAAGCTATCTTTTTTCACCAAGGAATGCAAAACTTGCCCAGGTTATTTGCTCTTTCTTTGAATCTTGAATAGTGTATCTGTTTACAGGTGCAGTATCTCCAGAGGGCTAACAGCTGACCACGACTTGCTAAGGGAGTAGGGGGGACTGGTTTTGCCCATATAACTTGCAGGTTTTTGGATGTCAGCAAATGTCACAGTGAATGGTATTTTCTCTGATATTTATTTGTTCGGAAACATTTCTAGACTTTGATATTTCTTTCCACATTTTTTGTTGTGAATAACATTTGTGTGTGTGTGTGTGTTTCCTTCAATAATGGAAGTTTTCCTGCAATCAATCTGCTATAAACAGTCATTCAGGTACCTGATAGAGTTTCTATTGAAACACCTCTGGAAGTCAGTATAATCCCAGTGGCATTCATAACAACTGATGTCTGCTAAATGGGACTGCAAAGAAGAGCCACTGTTCATAAAACTCTACATGTCAAAATCCATTTAGTGCTTCCTTTTAAGAGCCCCAACTGAGAAAATGCTGAGTTTTGTTAAACTTGACAAAGTAACATCTTGCTCCCCAGCCAAATGCAACTAGGTGGATCTGTTTTAACAACATTGTTGGAAAGAGTATTTTGATATGCTTAACAGTTGCTAGTTTAAATGCACATTTTCTTCAGAGTATGCAGAAACCTACACTCTGCCCTACTGCCTGCAGGTCTTGTATGTCACTTTTTGACCTCCACAGGGAAAAAGTAAGTTATGTGAACTTAAAAAGAACCATGTTTGTGTATATCTCATTCGTTTTGGGTCATCTGCTTGGCTGACAGGAGTTAAGGTAGAAAATCACAAGGAAACGCATAGCAAAGCTCTAGAAAACAACAGGAGAAGTATTGATTAGGAACAGCCTTGCCTGACTCTGCATCATTTCTACACCAAGCCCCAGGTTGGAGGGATCCTAGTGACTGAAAATGCTGACTGAAGCAAGAAGGTGAGCAAACAGGTTGTGAGCAAATTGAAGCTGATAAAGAAATACAGGAACAGCACGTGTCTGTCTGTCTGATTCAGCCCAAAGACGGGAGTCAGCTGATCTTACCCAAATTATCACTGGAGACAGAGCTTTTGTAAGAAATTTTGTATAAAGGTCTTTTGTGTTAAGCTAATATCCTGAATTTAAGGATCCTTTTTATCGTTGAATAAACTCTTTGAATGAAAGCAGAATTTCTGCCTAGTTAACATTATGGGTCTCCATAGAAAGAGGTCTAAAAAGTGGTGTATGTGTTATCTTGCTGGCCAGTTCTTAACGTAGTTGTCAACGTAACAGGACCATGTTGTTTTCAGGCAAGGGAGGTGCAGAAGCTGTGGCTGTTACCTAATGGGTGTGCTTGAGACAGGCTGAAAGGGGCCAAGGCACAGTTACACCTGTAACATCCTCCCTGTTTTATTCCTCTTCTACTACAGAACATGGTTGTGGTAGCGCTCACATTTCTTGCACTTTCGTCCACATGATTTTTCCTCCCTCTTCTTTATGTAAAGCTTACTTATTGACCACAATGTCTTGGTCTGCTTACATGCTTTTCATGACGCGCTAGATGTTATTCCCAAGAACATATATCGGTCTCCTTATGCTCCTTCTGTTCCGTTGGACATGTTCATTTTGTTTTTTTTTCTTTTTAATGCAGAATGAGCTTCATAACATTTAGTGGGGGTAGGCCTCATCACAGATCTGTCACGTCCATGAATAGTTAGAAATGTACAAATTATGGGTTCCTGCCAGTATTCATAAAACTGCGGTTGTACTTTATTTTTCCTGGCCCCTGATCCAGTGAGACTAATTTAATCCTTTTTATTGTTTCCTTCATTTGGAATTGAAGTATTAATCAAATATTACAGTTGTCTCATCTGCACCTGTCAGTTCTGCAACTTTCCCCCGTTATGAACACTTGGATGCACAACGACCTTACTTTTAACCAGGGAACAAAATAATGTTGCTTCACATTGGTTTTTCTTTTCTGAGTTTGTTCATTCAAGATAGAAACAGAAGTCTTCTCTTGTATTACTCATGGAAAATTTTATTGCTACTGCACTGTAGTCATGATCAAGCTTGTGTTTTCTATTGATTAAAATTTCAAGTTCTTGAGAAAAATATATACCACTCCCATCCGAGACTGGAGGACAGCCAATATCGCAGAACAAAGCAGCTTGATTCCCGGTAAGGTTAAGTGCTTTGGACAGACCTCAGCAGGCTTCCCACCTCTGCAGAACGTAGACAGAATAAAGCATTTCCAGTGCTGCCACTCTGGACCCTAGAGCAGCTTTTCTTGAATTAGAATTTAGAACCATATATATGAGAATCCATTTACTCAGTAAATTAAATGCTTTTATGTGAGCGTGGTTATATTTAGAGCTTGGTTAAGAGACTCCCAAAGTAGTTTGAGTACTTTTTCCCCCCATCCTATTCCTATTGTCACTAATATCTATAAATCTTAATTGAAATTACAGAGCTGACAAAATGTGCTAGTCTGTAGTCAGCTGGGATGAGAAATGACTGTCGGGTCCTGGGCCAGCAAAGGAATCAACACTGTTTAACCATTTCTAATTGCATGGGATCAGCGCTTTAAGGTTTGAAACAAGATTGTCACACCTCAAAGTTAAATACAAGTAATGGGGGGGGCAGCAGGAAAAGTCTGCTGCTCGGGACTATGTACACTCTGTGTGGCTCTAAATACTAACCCATTAACAGGTAAGGTGCTTCTTATTTAAATGCTTATTTCTTCTGACTTAAGAACTTATTTTCAGAGATTTTGTTTTCTTACTTTAGAACTTAGTTTCAGAGTTAACTCTTGGAGAAGGATCTGTCTAAAATGAGGATCTATGTATTTAATCACAGGTTGAATGATTTTGAGATAGATGCCAGGGAACTGCAGAAAATACTTGGTACCTAGTGCATCACTGTAATCTTCTGGTGTAGAATTGATGCTATGTTTAATTTTTTGTTGGCAAGTTTGGTGGCTGAGGAGCCATGGATGAGTTGTAAAATGAAGGATTAGGCCTTTGTGCAGTAATTAAGCTGTTTTATTCTAACACAGAAGGAAAAATTCTGAATGACCCACATTGGAATTCCGACCTATTTAATTGGTGTAATTTCAGCTGTGCTGTTGTAGCACTTTCTCTCATGCCTCCACATTCCCATTACAATGAGTACATCCATCTGTCTGCAGCAGGAGTGTGGGAGATGACCCTGCTAATCTGGTTCTGAAACTCCCCTCTAATTTTTCATTGTGTAATTCAGATCTCTCTGCAGGTGTGCGTGTCAAGGGGGCACAGTCCTGCGAAGAGTTGTTCTGCCCTGATTTTTTGGTTTTAGCTAACATTTTGGGTCAAGAATGCCTTTTGGACTAATTCTCACCTGTCCCCTAGAGCTCAGTTTAACTTTTAGAGGAAATACCACCTCTGCTGTGCCTCCTGTGCTGGGGTGTTTGCAGCTGTTTGTTAATATCTCCGTAAGTCTTAGTGAAAGGAGAAGGTTTGTTTCTTGTGTTACTCCCCTCTTTGAACTCCTATTGGGACGCTCTGCAGGCTCCACTGAGGGAAGGTGCCCTCCTCCTGCCCCTGGCTTTATCACGCACCGGGTATATTTAATGTCCCCCTTCCCGATGTGGTCTGAGGGCTTTAGCAAGCTGTTGCCATCTTCTTGAGGAGAAAGGGCTCTAGGGAAGAGACATGTTAGACTGATGGCGAGAGAGAGAGGAGGCTTTTAGATGCTCTGTGTGCTACCTGTCAAAGAGTAAAACACCAAGAAGTTAGAATAAGCAGGAAGAGTCTCCACAGACTTGACAAGTGAACTTCTGAAGGAGCTGTAAAGTGCTTTTTAGCTCTTCTGTGCATTGGCATTTAAGATAGCAACTGCTCTTGAAAACGAGCACTCTCTTTGCCTTCTGGTGACTTCTAGTGTTCACCTAGAACACTATGCAAGGTATGAGGAAAACACAGTCCTCGGGCTTCGCTTCAAGAAATTAGGGCACTTGGGCTTTATCAGCTCGGAGGCTCTACTTCAGAGGAGAGCGCTCTTTATTAGCAAACATACAAAAAACTCTCACTCACTCTTCCACGGAGGATCATACAGATTTGAAACAGATTCCAGAATTTAAACGATCAGTCTCAAGGCTCTTTGAAAAAGTCAATGCATCTAGATTGTTCTAGCGGATGGTGAGGAGTCCGTAAGTCCTGTGTGAAGTGAGAACCTCAGCATGGGTACAGAGAGGGGCCGACCCAAAAGCCAGTGTCAGGGGAGAGGTTACCAGAACATGAAAAAAAGGGAAGGTGCATACAGTATCCAACTGGTAAGGCAGTGACCATATTCCAGTCCCGTTTAGTCACAGAATATAACCATGAAGGCAAGGGCAGTGGTTACAACATAATACGGACAAATCTTGTTTGAGAGGTGTTGCTGTACATAGACATCCTCCTCAGATAAATGTTTTTTGGTGTTGGTTGTTTTTCTTTTTAAAAGTAAAACGCAAAATATGCTTTTACTTAAAATAGGTAATAATGACTAAATAATAATTAAAAATAATGACTAAATTTTAAGAGAGATTTTTCTGTTATGCATTAATTGTGGGTCTTAAGAAGGCTCACAAGTTCAAAGGCAAGATTTTTCTTATGTATCACTCTGTATATATCTGAGAGAGATACAGATGTAGGAAAAATGATAGATACATCAGATAGAGGAGTACAAATTAAGCATTCTACTTACACCTTGGGTCATAACATGTGAAGGCACGCTAAAAAGGGGAAGGAAATAATGACCAACCCAAATACTTAATATTTTTTTCCTAAATAAAAATAAATTATGCCCAATTTACTTTTACCAACAATCACTTGGGATAATAGTCTTATAAAGCCATAGGATTAATTCTTCAGTATTTCTTCTTACAGTACATGCTTAAATGCATTAATAGAGAACTGTACGAAAAATGTAGATTAAGAATAGTGGTGATATTCCTAAAGCCATACATTATTTATTAAGTCATGCTTCTTGAATTCTGATCTGGTGTCAGCTACAGGAGATGTATAGAAAATGGACTTGACTGGTACAGTTAGACCATTGACTCTGCTCTTGTCCCAAATACTTATTTGCCTAAAACAGTTTTGCTTGGAGAGAGCAAAGCTTTTCAGTTGTGTTCCTCATCCAAGTCTATGCTCTTATGGAGCCAGTTTCTCCTGTTCTGTGAGGTTTTTTTGGGGGGTTGAGTGGTTGTTCTTTGTTTCCATGTTCAGGAATCTTAACTACTTATTCGAAGCAGCCATTACCTTTCATCCTTCTTGTTTCCTAAAGACTTTTAGGTATCATTTTATACCATTTTTCCTCTGACCCTGCTTTCTGATCCTTAACAAAAAAGAGTTCCCCTCTAGATTGCAAATCTACTACTGCAACCACTCTGTGTGCCTTCTCTGTCACTTTAGTCAGGATCTTCTCCTTAGGTGTTCATCTTACGATATACTCCATGCTTTATCTGGGCTTGACAGGCTTTCCTTTTTTATATTTTATTGGGAAAGTGATTTGCAAATAATCCAGACCTAAATTTTGCCATGTTATAGTTTTGTCTGATGCTTTAAGGAGGTGATCTTCCACACACCAATCCTGCAAAAGTGAGTACAGCTGTTATAAAAATCCACAGATTATTCTGTTCAGCTACAAGGGAAAGGAAGGATTTCTTTAACCGTAATCCCTTTTTTTCCACCCCTCCCTTATTTTTGTCATTCAGAGAGAACTCCGGAGTTCTGTTTCATTCAGGAGCTTTGTAATAATGGAAAAACATCATTACTTATATGATCCACCAACCAGCTCCTTTCAGTAGTAATATGAATGCAAATTAATATCATACACAGGGTTATTAAGACAACCCTAATAGTGTAAGATTGCTATTGTTTTTAACTTCTTTTTATCATTTGGAAGGCTTTCGGTCTCACTGCCTTGTTTACCATCACAGCAGTATTCTCTTTCCGTGTCACTTTGCCTTCTTCCAAATAGAGCAAAAGCAGTTCTTTGTTTTGAACACAGACTGTGTTTTACACAGCACGCTACTGAAATATGGGGATTTTGAATATGAAGTATGCTTAGAATTTCAATAGGGTTCAATTTGCATTAAATCTGTCCTAGACGAAATCTAATGTTATGTATTCTTTCATGATTTCGCATCCTACATCAAGTTACTCATGCTAAAATGTGAAACTTTAAATCTTCTGTCAAATGTGACAGTATATAGAGAGAGATTTAGCCAGTAGATTGGCAAATACTAGAAGTGCTTCTAGAACAAGAACTTTGAGGCTGAGAGTGGCAGTTGAATTACCCAGATTCAATGAGGTTAAGGAAGCTGAAGGAACTTTTTGACTCCTTTCTTGTAAGTGATTTTGTAAAGAGAACTTTTTCCTCTGCCATTTCTATCCTTGATAGATCTGTTATAAAAGTTAAAACATTTGTCAAAACTGCCACAGATCCCATGACCTGTAGAAGAAGGACTATCAGACCTTAATTGCAATAGCTGTGTAATTTTGGAACTTCCCTTCCCTTGTTCACCTACTCTCTGACCTTTATGTCAGCTTCTAATTTCCTTCTGTAATTGACTCTTTCTAGTGCAGGAAACTATGGCAGCAGATGCATCTTCTTAAAACAGTGGAAGATCCAAACGGTGCTGTTGACTGCCTAGGAAATTTACTTGTATCTATTTTACAATCAAGTTTTGGGGAAAAAAGTAGTTTGAACAAGTTTCAGATGAAAAAGGAATGAGTTTCCCTATGTCTTGAGGTTGTGAGTGTTTTGGTTTTAATACATAAACCTCAGTAAGGACTTAAAACACTATCTTCAAATTTGTGCTGGAGACAGCTATTTGGTTCAAGACTTGCTCATTTCAGTGACACATGCTGATAGAAGCAAAACCTAAGTTCACTCTGCTTCAAGGGACAGCTAATGGAGACAGGCCCTGAAGAGAGGAATGGGAATAGCCTCTGAGTGTACCCAGAGAATACTTGTGTATTCTCATCCAAAGTGAGGTTTCTATATCGTGCATGTTTCTCTATCTTTTCTATATCACGATACCTCTATCTCTTTTTTTCCTTGAAGAGACTTCTATTTCAGCACTGCCTTTCCCAGCAGTCCCTGCATACCACTGTATTTATTGACTGATATAGGAGAGAGTGATTTGTGGATCTACTCATGAATGCCCTTACCTTATGGTAAAAAACATGGACTTTAGTTCCAGGCTACTCCAGTTGGAAGTAATGTTTAAATAAATCAAAGCATCAGTTAATAAGATAATGTTGTTGGCAATTAGAACAACTGGATTCCTAGAAATGACCTGCTTCTTTTACACACCTAGTAGGCACAAACTTAAAAAAAAAGACAGTTAGTTCTTGTCGAACTATAACCAGGACAGAGAAGAAAGTACACTAGCAGGAAAAGAATTGTTGTAATTTTTCATGTCCTATTTGTGCCTAGGTTTAGGGAAACAAACCCTAATACTATATTTCCTTTAAACATTGTACTGTCTTGTAGTCCATAAACCTTTTCTGCTGGCCATGTCTTTTGTCACTTGTTATTAAAATGTTTAGGACACTGGAGAGTAGAGGGCCAAGACTAGATCTTTGCTTGGCTGTTTGAATCACAAAATTGATACGTCTGTATAATCTATTCAGAATTCAAGAACAAAACTGATACTATAACTTCTGTTATTATGTATACCTTACTAGTAGGGACTGAGTAGTCTGCATGACAAAAATGAATAAACTCAACCAAACCCGAATCTTACACTTAAACCAACCTCCACCTTTCTCCAGTGAAAAGTTTTCTAGGACTTGCTTCTCCACAGCCACAGAGAGCCCATGGTGCTACGAAGGGGAATGGCACAGGGAATGCATGTGTGTAGAGAAAAGCACAAGCCTGTAAATACTATGTAGTCCTATAGCACCCACTAAACGCAGGACTCCTTACCTTACCTTAATTCTCTCTATTTGGTTTTAAAAAATGACCTTATGACAACTGAAGGGGCAGCCCTTTGCACTGAGGAAAGAACTGATTGTTTTTCAAAGTTTAGAAGGCAGATATATACTTCATATCTCTATCTCCCTCTTAAGTAATTCATTATTCAGTATCACAATCCGTGAAGACTTCACAAAAGTTTGGTTCCATCTAAGGACTGCCAGAACAAAGCATGGGCCTCCACTTTCTTGTCTGTAATATCTTTTGTGTCTCATGCTATTTTAACTGCTTTGGGCCTGGGTGGGGATATGAATCCATCTAGGAAACAGTCTACTTACTTTACCCTGTCTTCATTTCCCTTCCTTTCAAGGGGTTATTCAAAACATCAGGTAGTACCATCCTTGTTGAAATCAACTGTAGCTTGAAGAACAACTCTCTCTGGAGATCAAGTATCCATCATCAGTTTCATTCTCACCAACTAGATCACTTCAAGATATATCCAAGATCACTTCACTTCCTTAAGGTAAGTGAAAAGTACTCATGTTTAGAGAATTTTCTAAAATTTGACAAGTCAGTGAACATTTCACGCTCTTCCGTGCCTGACAAGACAGAGTTACTGTCTGTGAGAGAGTATTTTAAGGAAAGACCACGTCCAAATAGGACTGAAAGAACAGAAGCACAATCCATGTGATTTATCAATACAGTAATCTGCAAAATGAAAACTTAGATGTTGCTATTATGCCTACCCAAAGAGTACAGGAAGTTGTTAAGATTTAATAAGAAAACAAGCTGTGAATAACTGCTGGGCTAAAGCTGTCATACATAAGAAACTGGCATGCATGATCTTCACTTTCCTTGGGTCAAAACATTCTAACACTCCAGAAACACAGTGTACTAATCAGACTGTAGTAAAAATTTGCTAGAAATCAATAACAATATCTACCTTTTCTTGATTTTTTGGGGGCTGGGGGGGTGGGGTGGGTGTGGGGTAGGGTGGTAGGGGTGGTATATTTATATATCTAAAAGTGTTCATCTTTGATACCAGCTTAATACAGGTAAACATCTAGCATTCTGGGAGTATGGTCCATAGCTACGCCACTTAACAAAAGTACAGAGTATTCTGAGACTGTACAGAATTAATTGATAACCTTCCTGAAACAAGTGTCTCGGTGCTGGAGGTATCTGCATCGCTTCATGAATTCAACGGAGGCTACAGGACATAGCATAGACCAGACATCTAGATTAAGAAGCTGCAGTTGCGCAAGGTGACTTTGTATGTAGGAGTCTTAACTAAGGCTAGTTTTGTGCAAGATCAAGAAGTCTCCTGGTGCATATGACATCAAGTGTCATTGGAAAAGTAATTCATTATTCAGTATCACAATCCATGAAGACTTCACAAGAATCCAAAAGAGCTGTCTATAAAATCATAAACTAGATATGGAAGATGCAGCTTAATACACTTCATGCTGAATCTTTAGTCCTTGCTTCCAACCCTTTGGCATACCTAGAACAATCCAGAGATCTCTTCCAGTTAAACATTATAGTGCTGAACTAATGAAACTCTTGGTTCCTTGAAAAGGCCAGAAGGTTTCTTCCATCTTTTGGGAGATGCCAGATTGGCTTTCAGGAAAGGAGGCTAACAGCCTGAAAGTTTCATTGTACACAGGCTCACTTCCTTTTAATTTTTCAGAGAACATTGAATATGGAGAAGATGGGAGATATTTCAGTGTGGGAGATCTGCTGGTTTTATTATACATTGCAGATCTGCCTCCTGGTAGTAACTCAGAACAGAATCCTTACAGGGCCAGTGGCTCTTTGAAATCATAAAATTATTTTAATTCCTGTCTCTCCTTGATCCTCCTCACTGACTTTTCTCCCAACTACAGCTAAAGCAGGATATTGCAGGTACTTCTGGAATTCAAAAGGAAAAGAATAATACTCAGTCCTTTTCAATGACAATGACAGAGCTTTTTATGCCTGTCTTTAATGTGAGGTATTTCAGATTTGCCTACTCTGAATTCACAATGATGAAAGGTGACCCAGACCAAGTGCCAGAATGATTCAAAGCAGTTGACATGCACAGAGGTGTTCTCTCCTATCTCTGTATTTCACTCATAGCAAATAACTGCAGGTTTGTATAGAAGCACTGCACTAGAGAGCTTTGGTGGTTCAAGAGCTCAGAAAACAGTTATCCTAGTCTCGCACTGTCGCCTACATCAGCTAGTTCTCAAACAAATATCTTTGAAAGAACAGGTATACTGTTTTGCAAAGATGAATAGGTTTAGCAACTAGAGTATAGCCAGAAAAAAAAAATACTTTGCATTCTTCTTTAGATTTGCTTGGAGATCTACTCAGCACATTTCCTGTTTCATAAATGCTGTTGTTTGTGTACATCTATACAGGCCACACTTAAATAGCATAGTTCCAAGAGAAATGGATAAGATCGAGTTTTCGTGCCTACAGCGTCTCTAAACCAGTGACAGCAGAGGGAAAAAAAAAAAAAAAAGAGCATAGAAAAGAGAAAGTAGCAAGAAAATAATAGAAACTTAAATAGTAAATGTATCCTACAAAAGTTGTAAGAAAGCACCAGGAAGCACCAGAAGCCACTTCATCGAGCTGGAAATGTGCATTCACATGCAAAGCTGTGAGTCAAGTGAGCTACAGCTGAAGGAACAGATTTGTAAAAGCTCTGATGGAAGGGGAAGGGAAGAAGTAATAGAAGACCAACACAGAAATAAGATGCATGTTTTGTCTGATAGAATAGCACCTCTTTGGACTGAATGAGAGGTAGAAATGGTAATTAGACATGGCTTGAGACATGCTGAGTAAACTGAGCAATGGGAAGTAGCAGGAGATGAGTTTCTCCCGGGAACACATAACGTGCATTGGTCTAGCTAGACAGCCTTGCTTCTGCGCCGTCTTTGTTTATAGTGCAGCTGCTCCCAGCTGTCAAGGAAAACTCTGTATGATAATCTCTAGGCATATCACTATTATTACTTTACATATGTTGAGGAAAGGGTGAACTGACAACCTACTCCCTGGTTAAGATTTCTTAAGCAGACAAGAGAAAAGATTTCATATTCAGCCTGAAAAGCAGTTTTGCTGCTGCAACTAATGTCCAGTCCAGAATTAGTATGTTGACAGAGACTTTAAATGGCATTTTCTCTGTATATAAAGAAAGTACTTGTCCCAACATATTATCTGAAGATAAGCAGTGATCCGAAAGAGGCAATAATGTTTACCTTTTTTTGTAGTTATAGCCTGTAGCTTCATATATAGGCTAAACATTGAGTCTATCCCTTTTGTAGGAATGAAAAGCCATTGATGTCTGAGGATGGAGAGCAAATTGATCCAATACCCATGGAAGCTACAGTGTTTTTAACTATAGCATTGTATGTATTACCATTTCTTACCGTAGATAAAAAGGTTAAGGAAAAAAAAGACTAAAACTCTAGTTTTAGTTAGATGTGAGTTGTCATTGTTTTAGCTAAGTATTTAATTCCCTCAGTCAGAGATCCTTTGTAAGGATTATTTTATTCCTCAAATCACCAGTATAATTGACAGAGACTGACTGTTATGATGGCAGACTGTGATCATTAAATTCCCATTCTACACAACCGAGAGAGCCCCTGCAGGAAACACAGAGATGCTTGGTAGACAAAACAGCAAAAGATGTCCTTGGCCAAGGGAGGACAGGTAGAGAACGTCCATGACAGTCACTTCTTTTCTTCTACCCAGTGATAAATTTCAGTAGAAGATTTCCTTAAACCCTCAACCTTTTGTTCTTCTCTTCATTACTTCCTTAAGAATTTTTGAGAACTCCCTTGCGATTATAATGTCTGAACTCTTTTTAGATTAAGAGCTTTTGTTTAAATAAACTTTCCCCTTTTCATTAAAATCACTTTGCTCTTGTTAATTAAAACTAACCTTTGGAGTATAATAGTGATTACAACCTGATCTTCTGCTCTACATACTGAACTGGGACACCTGCTGTAGTTCAGAGTGCTATAAAGAATGTTATACTTTAACTACAGTTTAAACATGATCTTAAGTCTTTTGAAAGGGGAAGAACTAAACATGCTGATTTTCAAGCACAACTTGCTAAACATTTTTGCAGTCATTTCCATGAAATATCTGAGATACCATGCTCCAAGGAACTTGAATCAAATGTGAAGCTGGTTGTAAAATCAGTGAGATGGCCCTGAAGGAAAAATTATTCTGTTAATGGATGCAGTTGCCATACAAATACATTAATTTCCTCTGTCAAGAAATTAACTGTTTTCTAGCTAATATTGTTTCCATGCAAAACGAAGCTGCATAATCCTTGTGAAAGGAGAATACTTCTAGTCAGAAAAACTGTGTTTTATGTAAGGCACAGCTCAATTAATTATCTAGCTATACTAGAAAGTCCTCCTTCTAAACATGAAAACAAGATGAATGCCTTAAATACTGTAACTTATGCTTTAACACAAAACCTTACTCCCAACTTTCATTAAGTGAGTGTATGTTTGAGACACGTGTGCCAGCAAGTCTTACAATGCATAGAGAAGGGGGAAAAAACCCCTATACCAAAAACGCGCCAGAAAAAACTTATGACCAAGCCCTTACTTATGCTGAACCAAATTACAGAATTGCCTTTTTTGTTTTAGCTGTATGTTCAGACTCACCCCGCATACAATCAGACTCATCCCTAGTTGAGCTCTAGAGATCCTAAGTAGAAGAAGAAAAATGTTCAAAGTGGAAGCTTGGTTTCATACACTTAATTTTGGAACATGGAGGAAGACACTTGCCTTAGGGGTAAGGCTGGGACATCAGGATATTTCTTATTAGGATATTGTACAAATAGCATAGATCATCAGCTGGTAGTGTAAGTTTAGTCAATGGAGCCACTGCCATTTTAGGTAAGTTAAGGATCCTGCCTACAATTCTGTATTTTTTTCCTACCTGCCCTTCTGGAGGGTCTGGAGCAATTGTCTGCTTTGGAAATCAGAACAGCGAGGTGCAAGTCCTGTACCTCACTGGCAAACTGAATAGCCTTGAGCAAATGGCCTGGGGAAGTCTCCAAAATGGGATGGTACTGTGCTTGCCGCTCTGATTAAATGCAAATGGTATAGACACAAAGCACTAGGTTTCCAAGGTAGCAAAGTTAGGAAAAACATGACAAAATGAGCCGGGCAGTGGTCTGCAAGTGTCAACTTTAAGCCATTGTATTTTAAGGTGAGGGAAAGACTTCTGTGTTCTGCTCTGTATTCTTTGAAAGAAGTTTTTAAGGAAGAGATTAGCAGAAGGAAAACAAGTCATGGACGTAAAGGGCAGGAGGCAAAAGGAAAAGCAGTCTAAGATGAAGTAGCTGTTTCATTTCCCTCCAAGCTCTATTTAAACCATTAAGCAAGACCAAAAAAACCACCAAACCAGAAATCCCCAAACAACAACAGAAAATCCAAACCTCAGCCTAAACCCCACTAAACAAGCAAAAAGAATGCCCCCCCCAACACCACCCCCACCCCCACCCCCCCTTTGCTATTTATCTACTACTTAGTGACTGTGTTGCTCTGCCTTAGGAGTGGGGTGCGAGATGCTACTGTAATGGAGTCAGCCCTTGCGCTGTAGTAAAGAGCAGAAAGCCTGAATGACTTGCTCTACAGCAACTTAATGCAGAGTCAAGTAACTTCCCCCTGCCACCCTCCCCCAGTTTGCTGAAGTTGAATTGTGCACCTCAAAATTAGAGACTGATTTAAGAATCATGATTTCTGAGTGATAGGAACTGACCCTATTGCTGCAGCTTTTGCCCTGGGGTTGGAGCAAGCATCTTACTGGAATTCCGCTAACAGTTCAAAATACCTCTCAGAGCTAATACCATGTGACCCATTTAAAATGCCTAAATAGTAATTTTCCATTCAAATTGCTCTCTACCTCCTATTTTTTATTAGCTGCATCTTCAAAGATAGCTTTGTGTGCAACTAAATAATTCATCATTTTTTAGTATAAGAGAGAACTTTTTAAAATACAGATACTCGCAGCAGAAGTGGTAGTGTACCTTGCACCTAGAAATGTGTTTGCAAAACATTCAGATTCTTCACTGGGACTTACCAGAAAGTGCAAATATAGACTCATTTATCACAGTCTTAAATTCTAGATGTTTCTTTAAATGCTGATTTTTTGCAAAGGCTGTAATTCCCCATATGGAGGCACTAAGCACCAGCCCATTTTCTTCCTGGCAAAACTGGAGGAAAGCTTATTTCAAATTTCTAATTAAAATTCTTTCTTGCTGCGTAAGGAGCCCTGATGGGATTCCTCAGGGTAGTTGGATGGGTTTCTGATTGAATTACAACTGGACTGATTGCGTGAATATTTCATTTAAATGTTGTGAACTGAAAACAGCAATTAACGACAACCTGAATAATAAAAAGCACTACTTTAACTTCAATCCTCTCTTGTCCCACAGTTGATTCAAATTAGATGCTTAGTCACTGGGAAATAAAAACCAAACCAAACCAGAAACAAAAAGCCAAGCAGGAGTCACTATATGGGAAGAGGAGACAACTACAGTCATCACCCTTGAAGTCAGAAACAATTTGCCAGGAGATGATGATTGTGTATGTTGCAGAACTGTTGCAGAACTGCCCTCATCAAGCACGACTGTGCTCCTGATCCACCATTTATTCAATTTCTACGCTAACTTTGGTTTCTGTCCAATCTCACCTAAGGTAATTTCAGTTTATCTTCTCATCTTGTATTTATTAATATCATCACCAAGTTTTTTACTAGAGAACCACACTGGGGAACACCTGCTAATCTGGTTAAAAATTCTGAAACAAACAGATTGGCCAAACCCTCCCAAGTCCTAGTCACGGGCTTTCAGGTGAATTGCCCACACTTATAAATGAACATTTTGGCTAGGGCAATTAGGAGTGATCCAGCTGTGTCTGATTCCCTGGCTGGATTACAGATGTCTCCTAAAGCATACAGTAATATGAGCTGCTACTTGGGGTGAAAATACAAGAGTTGGGGAAGTCTTATAGCAAAACTAAATGCTGGGAGTTGATAAGGACATACAGTTTCTTCTGATTTGTTCTGGAAAGCCACTATGGACAACTTTGACAGGTTCTGCATGCACCCTGCCTTTAGAGAGTCTGTTCTTCTTGTTTTTGTAACTTTGTCAAAGTCTTAAAATTAAAAAGCTCATGAGAATTTGTCTAAATCTGGCCCAAATTCCACTGTTTCAAAAATATTCTTAGTAGTTGATGACTGAGAGGACCTTGACAACTGGAAGAAAATAAATTTATTAATGATAACATTTACCTTTAATTATTAGTGATCCATAGTGTTAATCACAAGTTTAAATTGTCAACTTGATTGTCATAATTGTAACAGCACAGTGACTAAATCAGGATAAGTTATTAGTAGGACTAATATGTTCCCATTATAGAGTTTTCAATGACTCTGTCAATATCCACAGTTCAGAATAAAAACCCTCCTTGTGTTCCCACATCAGGAACAGCTCAAATTAAGCTAGCAGAGCTATACTGAAAAAATAACCCAAACCAAACCAAAAACAGAGCCAGTGAAAAGGACAGGAAATAATCCCACAATTTAATTAGTCTTCTGCAGCAGCCATGGTGATTTCATACGTAAAACAGGGTCAGCAAAAAGCACTGCATGAGGATCAATGTTACAGGCCTCAACATCAAGGGTATGGGCTTATTCTGGCAGCTGTGAACTGTTCCGGTGCTGTCTGTCCCTTGTCAGCTGCAGAAGAACGTCTTTCACTTTGTCTTACCAGTGTGGTACCGTCTCATGGGCTGATTCTTCCACAGAAAAATGAGCCCCGCTTACTTAATTTCAATATTCCTCAAACTGATTTTCAGTTGGAAATACACTGAAATTGCGTTTAATTATTTAATGATGCAATTCTTCTAGATTTTGGGGCTTCCTTCTCAGTGGCAAAATTCTGCAGATTATAGCAAATAGTAATAATATAATTTTATATTTATATAGATATAATTATAAAAATAATTTATCAAATACTATTTGAAACATATTCTGCATGTGACATTAAATTTGCAGTTCATTGTTCTTTTTCTACAGGATAAACGTCACACTTAAAGGGTGTTTATAAAGCATTTCCCCCCTTGTACAGTTTTTCCTTTGTTTTTGAGCTACTATCCTCACACGAGGAGCAGTTTTCTCAAATGTATTCTGCCTAAGTTTCTCATTCTAGTTTTGGTTCCAAACAAATCCAAATCTGAAAGCAAAACTCAGCTGAAAACAATATGGATTGGATTTAAGAAAAAGTCCCCACAATAAACCATAAGGTTTTATGATGTTTTTGGTGCAAGTCTGTGAGTTGATCTCAGTACTGCTGGAAGTAAACCAGAAATTTAGTCTTAGATGCTGGAAAAAACTGAATTTATAAACTGGAAACTGTAGTTCAGACCAAAATCTCGCACAAGTCAGTTCTATGCATCAACGGGCTAAACTACATTTCAAACCACCCTTCAGCTGTAACACTGATCTCAAACTCCCACCAACGCTAAAAACATTCAGGCTGGATTTGGATTCTGTACCTACAGACACCTTCAGAACAGCCTTTAGGAAATGTTTAGTCACGGATTTGTTTTTGTTTCAGGCCATTTGCATTTTAAAAATATATCTGGGAATCAGTTTGGTTCAAGCCAGACTTTGGCTTCTAGGCAAAAGAGGGGAAATACAGGTGGGCAGGCAGGAGCTCAAATTGTAGGTTTAATTCTAGAGCCAAACATTGCAAATTGATTTTATCTCTGTTCTGAAATTTAAAAAAATAAGGAAAATACCGGGCTTTAAACTCCTTTAAAAGTGTGTGGGCACAAATTTGATGTTGAGCTTGGTATTTGAGCTGTCTGTGATAATTGATGGCTCAGTCTCAGTGAAGATTTGATGCCAGGTTATTGCCTCTGCATGCACTGATACCACTCAAAGTCCCATTTTGACTGTGCATTCAGATTATGTGATTGTTTGGTGGGTGGGGTGATTTTTTTTTTTTTTTTGGAGAGGGGGTGTTGTTTGTTTTAAACTTCCAAGAACTATTGACTTTGCAAGAGAGATTTTAATGGGACTAAAAGAATCATTGCCTTAAGTCTGATTCTGTTTAAATATAATTGCCCTAGACAAGATAATAAATTCCTCTAATAAGAAGAGTGCCTCTTAAGGAGAGTTGCTACTTTACTGACAAAGAATTTTATCTCCATGCCTCAGTGGAGATCACTGAGCTGACACTGGTCAGTCCTCCCGAATGGAATGATTTGTGGCAGACTTCACGGCTGCATGGGTGTGCTAAGGCAGCTGCGTTGTGTTTGGGGTCACAGCTGACTTTTCTGCACTGCAGTCCTCAGAGCTGGGTACAAATGTTCCTGGGGCACGCCAAAGGATTTTTTTGTGACAGTCAGTTTTGCAGGGTGGCTGTATCCAGCATCCTTTGGCAGAAGTTATCTAACTTCTGGTGGAAGCTACTCAGGGAGTCTCCTGAAAGAGGACTGCGATCTTGGTTCTAGAAGTTAGGGTTACACTTGTTTCCCTTTGGTCACCTTCAGCCACACCTCAGAGTAATCTACATGTGCCAGAGTCCAAGGAGGGAGGAAGAAACTGTATTTTTCATCAGCACAGCTGGATAGATCTGTTGTTTGAGAGTAAGGACATCGGCTATAAGAATATGACAATTATCAGAATTGTGTGGGCTTCTGTCATCAACCCTTGCACAATGGAGCTTTAACCAGCCATTTATATTGTTATAATATTTAGGCCATGTCGAGGGAGGTGACCCTTCATCTCTGCTCAGCACTGGTGAGGCCACAGCTGGAGTCCTGTCTCCGGTTCTGGGTGCTGCAACACAAGAAAGATATGGACTTCCTGGAAAGAGTCCGGCAAGATGATAAAGGTACTGGAGCATCTGTCATACAAGGAGAGGCTGAGAGAGCTAGGACTGGTTATCCTAGAGCAGAGAAGGCTCAGGAGGAGGGATCTTATTAATGTATATAAATACCTGATGGGAGGGTGTAAAGGTGATGGAGCCAGACTTTTGTCAATGGTGCCCAGTGGGAGGATGAGAAGCAATGGGCACAAACTGAAAAACAGGAAAACACTTCTTTTTTTTACAATGAGGCTGGTCAAACACTGGAACAGTGTTTTTCAGTACAAGACAGACATGGACGGGTTGGAGCACTTCCAGAGGAGGGCCACAAAAAATGATCAGAGGGATGGAACACCTCTCCTAGCGACAGGACAAGGGGTAATGGTTTTAAACTAAAAGAGGGTAGATATAAGGAAGAAATTTTTTACGATGAGGGTAGTGAAACACTGGCACAGGTTACCCAGGGAGGTAGTAGATGCCCCATCCCTGGAAACATTCAAGGTCAGGTTGGACGGGGCTCTGAGCAACCTGATGTAGTTGCAGATGTCCCTGCTCATTGCAGGGGGTTGGACTAGATGACCTTTAAAGGTCCCTTCTAACACAAACGATTCTATAATTCTATGATTCTGTAACAGGTTGTCCAGAGAGATTGTGGAGTCTCCATCCTCAGAGATATTCAAAATCCATGGACATGGTCCCAGGCAACCTGCTCTAGCTGACCCTGCTTAAGCCAGGAGTGGTTGGACGTTATGATCCTCAGAGGTTCCTTCCATCCTCAACGATTCTGTGATACCTGTCACGTGGAACGCGTGCTGTGGATGGGCTTACACCAACAACTCATATTGTTATCACTGGGATGAAAGCCTACTACAAACTTCCCCCACCCAGTCAGTGAAGTTGCATGGGTTACAATGAGGGGAGTAGGCAAGGTAGAGAGGGTAGAGGGCTGCTTACCTCCCATTCCTGGAAATCACCCTGCCATCACTACCCAACTGAATTTTGCTAGCCTGTAGATGGGCTCATATGCAAAGAGGCAAAATTGTTTTCTGCCTAGATGATGAAAAGCCTTGGAAACGCACTCTCACACATTATGAAACACTCTTTAAAGTGCGCCACACATTTTAGTTGTGCTGCAGAACTGTTTTACTGAGTCTGAATCCCCCACCCCCAGATTACGTATTTGTTCCCTGTGGTTTTAGATATGACCTTAAAAAACGTGCTGAACAACAGTGTAAGACTAAAACCTCATTTCTAGAGAGAACTAGTTTAAAGACTTGCCAACTTTGTTTTTCATATGGAAAACATTTTCATCAATCTTTATATTTAAGCTATTTCAAAGAAGTTTCATTTTGGAAACAGAGGAAAAACATTAAAAGCGTCCTGTTTGACATTTTTGAGAGTAGACCATTTTGATTTTGGTCCAAAACAACATGTCTAAATTAAACTAATTTTAAAAGTTCCATAAAACTCAGAAGAGGTCAAATTAGGGTGACATGTTTTGATTTTAATCAAATCCAAAAGAATTTAAGTCACCAAGACCTCAGAGCTTTCCTACATGAATTTCATTTTACAGGAAACCTAAAAAGCCTTCTTTTGTTTGAAAATGTACAAAAATAGATTCTTTAGAGTCATAAAACTTCCCACTAAATAAAAAGCCTGTAGTTCATTCCCATTTCTTCTATAACAAAAGCTGCTGTGTTTATGGCATTAGATTGCTGTTGCAAAAAACCCACAAACAATCATGAATATAAATTAATATAAATCATCATTTTAACAATTTATTCATCAGAAGTATCCTGCAAATGAGTATGTACAGGTATATATTTTTTAAACCTGTACTTCTTGCATCTTTCCAGGTGTTAAATATTCTAATTATTTTCTAGTTGAATTTAGAATTCTCAGAGTTGCAGAACACGCAGACCCAGGATTACTCTAGAAAGTCTCTCCAATTTTACATGACCGCAATCCTTTATCTAGTCAGATTAAGTCTATTGCTGCCAGAAAGGAAAATTTGTTTGTCTGCGTAGTCAGGCTGCAGGTTACAGGTACAAAAAATGTAATAGGGACAGCCGCCTCTGTTTTACAGGCAGCAGGCACACAGCTCATTAGACTTTAGATTGTAGCATTTTTATTTGTAGAAATGAGTCAGAGCCAGCTGGACAGCTGTATTTCCAGAGCCCAGTTGGAAGTTCTAGTGCCAATACTTAATCTGTCTTTTCACTGTATAAATAGAAAACTAGGCAAACTGAATGTAAAAAGTCACATAGTGATTATCATAACCTATAAAAATAAATTACGCTAAGCTTTTGTTCACGTTTTATAAACAAGGGGATACAAGAGGAGTTAATTTAAGAAAAAAAAGAAATGGTCATCACACGTTCTTTATTTATCTGCTTCCCTAATATATAAAGCTAGTTCAGTTAGAAGGAAAAATTATGTCAAATGCCGAGCTCTCAAGGCTGTAATGTAAACGTAAAGTTTCTAATGCACTATCAGCTAGATTCACACGGAGACCCAACTATTTAAGTACCACTTTAAACACATAAACCCACAATTTAGATCCTCAACACCCCTGCTCAGCTGCCACTCTGAAGATAAGTAAACTTGTGTGGTACTTTGTGTTTTCCACTAGACAGGCACAATGCAGCACAGCCTGAGTCCTGGTGGTGATTAAGCTGCTTGGTGTCTAGTGCCTGGGCATCCTCCACCCTAGGCATTTCTCCTCCTAGCTTGAAGAGTGACCCAATGAGACATTTGTGGTTCAAATACTCCAGCTGCTTTTGACTTCCCAGAAAACACATGCTGGCTGGGATGTTCTCCTTTTCTCCAGTGTCTCCATCACTGAGGTACTCATCTGCACAATTTGGTGAACAGAACTGGTCACCTTTCTCTCAAGAGAAGGTACTCATCATTAGACTTCAGATTTTCTCCCACTGTGGCCCAGCAGCTATGAAAGTCAGCGTGTTTCACCTTTGTCCCATTCTCAAGGCAATTTCTGTTCACACCCTCTTCCCAACTAGCCCTCCTCAAGGCGCGCACAGCCCTGTGCCAGAGTGCGAGATCAATCCTGCCCCTAGAGATGACTTGGACGGCACCTAAACTGGGGTGTCAGTGAGGGCTGTGTTTTGCAACTGTGCCCTACAGCTCCTCTTCTGTCCCATCGCCTTTCGACAGCACAGCTGATTTACTTATTTTATACACAGAACAGCTTTTGACAGGGTGGAGACATTGGATGGGAAAAGGTGAGTCTCCAGCTTCTCAGTCATGTGAAGACACTCAATCCATAAAATATCTGCTTCAAAGCCCGCTGACTTCAATCTGCCAGCTGCAAAACACTCCTGAACAGCCTAACACTTTGTAGAAGGCTAAAAGCCACAAACCAAAATTGTGTCACAACCACCACCAGTTTGTAGCCACCTGCAGCAAGAGGTGAATCAGGTGACAATGTCCAGATAGCTCAAGGAAAACAGATCCAACCGTTACTTCTTAGGATGCAAATCACTAAAGCAAGCTGGGCAAAATTTCTGTTTGTCCCTATTCTCATTAAATATGGACATCATTATATTCTATTTAATGTGTCTCATCAGACATACTGTAGCTGTAATGCATTTGACACAACTTATTATATACATCAACATTTGGAATTTCCCGAGGTAAGGAAATTTTTTTCCTCATGATTAGTATAGGAATCATTTTTACAGGTTAAATTGTACTTACATGGATTTCATTGTTTCATAAAGGGAAGCCTTTCGATTTCAACTTCCATAACACTACTTAATTTTAGAGATTCTTGCTTAGAAGTATAAGAGCTGAAAAGAAGATAAAACACGTTTACATGCTAGAGTGCCTTTCCCAAAACCACAGATTTGATAATGTTTTTAGACAAGAGTAGGGAAAACATATCCCAAGGGCATGCAAACTGTTTTTCAATGTTTTCTTGACTTTCAGAAGGAGGCAGAAAATAGCGGATCACAATGCACAACACTTTCTGAATTATCTTAATGTTTAGATTATGTGGATTTTGTACGAAAAACTGTCACGTACCTTACGTGCTTCAAATCGACTGCTGTGTGAACAGTGAGTATTTCAGATGAGATAGCTCACAACCTGGAGTCCATTAAAAAAACCCCAAACCCAATCAACTCCCCTCCTGCTCCAATCCTAATCAAAAAGACCCAAACCTAATGAAACCACACTGACAATCTGAAACAGAGTGACCTGCCCCTCTGACTTCGAATAAATTGCTTTCTTAGTATGCTGTTCTGCGGTTTTCACTTCAAAAAAAGATTGGAGTGTTCCCAAATAGCTTTTCAATTATAACAGAATTCTTAGTCTAGCAGCTTAGAGACTGTAGGTTAAGAAAACACATTTATTACAGAAGACCTGAGAATGCAGTAATTAAGTGGCACAACTGAATCACAACTAGATGAAATCTCAAATCAGGTTGCATGCGCACAACTGTATTCCCGCTCCCATACACACAATACACACATCTGCCATAACTAAACAGATTTGCTCCATGCCACAGCAGCTCTCAGCAAAAGTACTTCCAGAGAAATTGTCTGGGAAACCAATATCACAGAGTACGCTGATCGCAGATGCATTTGTTTTCCACTTACAAGATACATATCTTGCCAAGCATGCCCACAAAGTCCATCACCCATGAAGCACTGACATGACTGGGAAAGGAATATGAACTTCTGATTAGTACAGCAGTCTCGGGAGTCCAGGCCTCTACTGCTTGCTCTTTTATTATCATTCATTTTATTTATTATAGTAGTTGTCTCAGAGCTGACCAGAAACAGGGCACTCCTTTTTGCTGAGCACTTTAATACAGAGTAACTGAGGTAATTTCTGTATGGGGAAAATCAGGAGAGCGCCAAGCTGAATTTCCAGAGCTTTGCAGTTAGTACATATTGGACTCCACTACAGACAATCATTTAGAAATAAGCTTCTTTTCATTCAATTAAGTTAACTCAGATTAAGTGTAATTTTGCAGTATCTGCCAGTATGTTATAGCCACAAAAAACCTCAAATGAAAGTACAGCATATATAATCAAGTTCCTTCCCAAACAGAGCCTTTACTTATAGCCTTGGGATTGTTATCACATTTCAAGTGAAGTACGAGTAATAGGAACTTGTGGTCTATTTTTTTATTTTTCAAAGAAGCAGCAGAAGCATTAGGGTTTTGTTGCCAACACGGCTCTCAGTTGCATGCCACGTTGCCAGTTTTCAAGCAACAAAACACTGTGCTAGCAACATCTTACAGTACAGACTGGGTCTTGTCATTTAAAATTCAACCCTAACATCCCTTTTTAGATGTGCTTAGAAAAAGAAGAGAACAGAGGAAAGGCACAAAGGACTATGGTTGCAAATGGGGCAAGCTGTTACGTCAGGTGCCACCACAATTTTCTTTTTCACTGATCCTGTATGTCCCTATGTCCCCCATTTTCATTCTTTTTGCTAGTGGCCACACAGCATGACACGAATTGAGAGCTTCTCGTCTTGCTGCTGCAGTTCTGGCAAGAGTGCACGTTGTGTCACACTTCTCTGCAACGTTTGGCATTCTCAGAGCACATCTTCCCCTCACAGGCAGCATAGAAAATAAGGCATCCCACCTTAAACTTAGCACTGAAATAGAGAGAACCTGTTCCCTCTCCGTATAGGAGACAAGTTCAAACCTGCCCAATCCCAAGTAAAGACGTGAATCCAGTTCTTCTCCCAATGTACACTAAGTTTCAGGATATTCAGTGGAATCTCAACACCTCCTGTAGAAGTTCTTTCACTTGCCATAAAATATTGAAACGGGGACTGACAAGTAACAGGGTCTTCCGAACAATTCTTCCAACAACCATACTAGAGAGTAATATTCTTGACTTGTTGCATCTTGTGAAATCAAACTAGAGAGGCAGAGACTTAGCCAGTGGCTACAAGATGTTTTGGGGCAGGATACGTTCCCCTGAGCAATACATCTATCTTTGTATGAAGTTCAGCAGAGAAAAAAATTTAATTTTGGTCTCTTACCAACCATATGAATGTTTTAGGTATTAGCTGTTAAGTCTAAGTGAGGCACTGGTGCCTATCTTTCTTCTTTTGCTGAAACAAATTTTAGAAGAGAGCTCACAGCTATGAAGTTGGATGGGATATTTCCCTGGACCCTGAGGTTAGATGCTTGGGTCTGGAAAGAATGGTTCAAGGAAGCATGCTTAGAAAAGTTCCTGGTGAATTTTCTGGTTTGTGTGAATCCCATCAGTGTGCTGCCTTCCTATATGATACCCTGAAAAGTTACCCTGAGCTCTTAATAGGCTTGCATTAAAAAAAAGTGAAGCTCCCACAGTCACTGTAAAATGACACAATTACTACGTATTATTATTCTAACGCTAAAGCTGTGCAAACCAAGTGTTTCCACCATTTGCATTTACCTTTGCAAACCATAGGTAAATAAAGAAAACAATCAAAACCCCGATTTTGTTTTTCCACAATGCAGAGCATAATCTTGATTTGTAGCTATCTCATTTGGTTCCAGTTTGGTTGCTTTTGTTATTCAAAGGTGCTGGGCAAGCTCAGCAGCAAAAAAATATGGGGAGAAGTTAGTTTTGTAGTTCTTATTTGACCTGAAGAAGAACTGAACCCGAGATCTGATAGAGAATATTTATTTTAAAGCAAGTTTTTTTAAAGTGCAAAATCCTCAGTAAGTGTAAGGCAGCATAACCCCTCTGCAGTGAATGCTCATTTGTGCCATCTGAGACTACGGACTTTTGTACTTTTCCCTGGGCTCCACTGCTACCCACATTGTACCTCCCCACCTTCCCTCATGAAGGCTGCATTGCTACAAGTGTCAGTTAAGACCCCATGAGATACTGGATTTCTCAGTACGTTTAAAAACCAGTTTAATCTTAGAATGTGGATGAAGGATAAACCCAAAGCTTTGTTTGCTGCTTTTAAATTCACTAGAGGACTGCATAATTCCACCAACATTTGAACAATGCCAATCTAGAGAAAGGAGAGGGAAAAATAAAACTTTTTGCTTTAATTCCTCTACTTCTGAGCATTGTCTTGAGAATGCGGATTAAAGTGAGAAACATGCATCCAGATTTATTTGAGTTTAAACTGCACTGTATCTTTTCCATCTCAAATCTGACAAAGCTGAGGGCATGCAAGGAATAGTTTCACACAAAAACAGTTTCATACAAGATACTCATAGCTTCCCAAATTTATGAACAACCCTGAGGAATTCTAAACAGCTAGATCTTGTTTAGCCCACGGAGAAACAAACTCAGCAATTCTGCTCTCATATATGGTACATATTTTTCCTCAGCCTCCACAAACACAGCTACTTTAATCAGAACTTTTCTCCTCTATCGAACAGAACATTTTTATTAGTTCTTGGATATGCAGCTAATACACACTCTGTGTCCCTCTCCCCTCTTAAAAGCAATATTAGTTCTTTGTCTCAAGGAAATGATTAAATCAAATATCTATCCTAACGAGCAAATAGAAGAGCAGAAGCTCTTTGCTTTCAAACTAATTTACACTAGCAAAGTCAACCATTCCTTTCTCTGGTGTCTTAATCCCTCTGATTTCACACTAGAAAAATGAGGACTGTGGCAGTGGGACATGAGCATATTTATTTTATATACGCACACATGATTTAGAAAGTCCATTTTACACACAGTATCAGTGTTACTGGCATATGTTCTGGCTAATAATAATTCCAGCCTTTTGCGGAATACTCAACCATACACAAATATAGTTTTAGACAGAGGATCCAAAATCTCCTGCCCAAACACATTGGTTTGGGCTATGATCTGGATCTGTAGTCCAATTTTGTAGCTACAAACAGACTGTTGATACCTTAACCACTTTAACAAATCCATACATGACAGTACCGAGCTGCACATATTGTCTGACACTGGTAGGCTTCCATAATCATCTCACTTAAAGACAAGACTTGTCAAAATGAGCCAGAAGAGAAATTTTGTAAGATGTATGCTACCCCTTCTATAGGGAGTCATGCTGCTTATCTGCATCATGCTGTCCATTATAACATGATTAAAGTTATTTTATATCCAGTGTCTGAACATAAATTGTTTCCCGTTACAAGGTTTTCTGAATGGTTTTCATCTCATTACTAAATATTTCAACCCCAGCTAGAGAGACATTTAGATAATGGCCCTGAGTGAAAAGTCTTTGTATTCTTCTGCAGGATTACATCTATTAGACTCTGTTAATCTAAAACTGAACCTGTAATTACAGTTCTGCGCAGTAGGGAGCAGATGCTTCTGCCCCAGAAAAATGCTGCTCAACCTTTAGAACATGCTAATGTATAGCAGTTTATAGACAGATCAAAATGTGTTATGTGGGATCACCAGACAATTCGCTCACAACATGAAATAAATGTAACAACAGAGTTAAAAAGGTGTTTGAAAGTGGTTTTTGCCTATAAGCAAAGTACATAAATCAGTCATCTCAAATGAAAATGAGGGGGAAGAAAGAAAAAATACCTATAAATTTAAGAATATATATATAAAACCTAGAACACTGCGAGAACCAGAGGACATATCATAAAACCCCCTTAAATTGTAACCTTCTCCTGATTTCTCCAGTCACTGCAATTACCAGGGAGAAAACCATGCTTAACGTATACTTCTTCTGTAGGGCGCACAACGTCTTCCTGTAGGTATTTTTTGGATTATGAGGTAAGGCATGCAGCAGCACCACTTCCAACAGCTTTTTGCAAGTTTAACGTATTCCCTTCTACAAGACATGCTGGTGACCACTCCACCTTCTTTTAGGTGGAAGCTAGTGCTAGGACCAGGGAGGCCTCCTTCATCACTTTTTGCTAAGGGTAGTCAATATTTACCAGGCATATATCCATTTCCAGAATTTGCTCATTAAGGCCACTTCATGCCTGAATTCAAAGACTAAAAGCTACTCCAAACTTATTAGAAGCTCTCCATAAACTAATACAACAATTGAATGCTACTCGAGGGCTTATACAGATGTACGCTATTGAAAAATAAGGAACAGAGTTAAATGAAGAATAGAAGAGCTACGAATTCAATTCATTCAACAATGAAGTGCTAAAAACGTACCTATTAAAACAGCTAAGTAATGCGAAAGCCTAGAAAGTATATTAGCAGACACTCCAAGCATTGACTTTACTCTTACTGAAAGTTCACTATGTCAGAAAAATCATCTTCCCTTCGTTGAGTCAGAAGTTTCTGTATAAAACGGCATCTAAATTAAACACTGCATAAGAAATGTCACTGGTAGCTTTTAAACATAAAATGCATGGGAAACATGTGAGTTGATTCTTATGCTGAGAGGTGGGGAGAGAAAGAGACTGTGGTGAGTGGCAAAAGCACCCTGCTGTGACCGGCCCAGAGGCTGCGTGCATCCTTGCCATAGACTACCTCAAGAGAGGGTATTTCAAGGACCCAGAAGGGTACCAGTGGGCTTTCGTTATAGTGGCCTTGGAGAGAGAGGAAATTAAACAGCTGTCCACCTTGCCCAGTCTCTCGGAGGACCCTTCCGTTGTGAGGATGCTGAGGGTCAAAGAACAACAGGTGCCGATCACCACCACAATGGTGCACCAGTAGCAATATCGCAGCAACCGAGACTCCCTGATCCCCATCCATAAGCTGATTCATCCACTGGAGAGCCAAGGAGTGATCAGCAAGACTCGCTCACCCTTGAACAGTCCCATATGGCCAGTGTGAAAATCTAGTGGAGAATGGAGATTAACAGTGGACTATCGTGGCCTGAATGAAGTTGCGCCACTGCTGAGCGCTGTCGTGCCCGACATGCTAGAGCTTCAATACGAACTGGAGTCAAGGGCAGCCAAGTGGTATGCCACAATTGATATTGTGTTTTTCTCAATCCCTTTGGCAGCAGAGCGCAGGCCACGGTTTGCTTTTACTTGGATGGGCGTCCAGTACACCTGGAATCGACTGCCCCGGGGGTGGAAACACAGCCCTACCATTTGCCATGGACTGATCCAGACTGCACTGGAAAAGGGTGAAACTCCAGAACACCTGCAATACATCGATGACATCATCATATGTGGCAACACAGCAGAAGAGGTTTTTGAGAAAGGGAAGAAAATAATCCAAATCCTTCTGACAGCTGGCTTTGCCATAAAACAAAGTAAGGTCAAAGGACCTGCACAGGAGATCCAGTTTTTAGGAATAAAATGGCAAGATGGATGTCATCAGATCCCAATGGATGTGATAAACAAAATAGCAGCTACATATCCACCAGCTAACAAAAAGAAACCCAAGCTTTCTTAGGTGTTGTGGATTTCTGGAGAATGGATATTCCAAATTACAGTTTCATTGTAAGCCCTCTCTATCACATGACCCGAAAGAAGAACATGACCCAAAAGAAGAACGGTTTCACATGGGGCCCTGAGCAACAACAAGCCTTTGAACAAATTAAACAGGAGATAGTTCATGCAGTAGCCTTTGGGCCAGTCCAGGCAGGGCAAGGTGTAAAAAATGTGCTCTACACCACAGCCAGGGAGAACGGCCCTACCTGGAGCCTCTGGCAGAGAGCACCAGGGGAGACTCGAGGTCGACCCGTGGGGTTTTGGAGCCAGGGATATAAAGGATGTGAGGCCCGCTATACTCCAATTGAAAAAGAGATATTGGCAGAATATGAAGGAGTTCGGGCTGCTTCGGAGGTGATTGGTACTGAAGCACAGCTCCTCCTGGCACCCCGACCCCTGGTGCTGGGCAGGATGTTCAAAGGGGGGGTTCCCTCCACACATCATGCAACTGATGCCACATGGAGTAAGTGGGTCGCACTGACTACACAACAGGCTCAAATAGGAAACCCTAGTCACCCAGGAATCTTGGAAGTGATCATGGACTGGCCAGAAAGCAAAGATTTTGGAATGTCAACAGAGGAGCAGGTGACACGTGCTGAAGAGGCCCCACTGTATAATAAACTGCCAGAAAATGAGAAGTGATATGCCCTGTTCACTGATGGATCCTGTCACATTGTGGGAAAACATCAAAGGTGAAAAGCTGCTGTGTGGAGTCCTACATGACAAGTCACAGAAGCCGCTGAAGGTCAAGGTGAATTGAGTAAGTTTGCAGAGGTGAAAGCCATCCAGCTGGCTTTAGATATTGCTGAGTGAGAAAAGTGGCCAGTGCTCTATGTCTATACTGACTCATGGATGGTGGCAAATGCCCTGTGGGAGTGGTTGCAACAATGGAAGCAGAGCAACTCGCAGCGCAGAGGCAAACCCATCTGGGCTGCTGCAGTGTGACAAGATACGGCTGCCTGGGTAGAGAACCTGCTTGTAAAAGTACATCACATAGATGCTCATGTACCCAAAAGTTGGGCCACTTGAAGAACATCAAAACAACCAGCAGGTGGATCAGGCTGCTAAGCTTGAAGTGGCTCAGGTGGATCTGGACTGGCAATTTAAGGGTGAATTATTTATAGCTCTGTGGGCCCATGACACTTCAGGCCATCAAGGAAGAGATGCAACATATAGATGGGCTCATGATCAAGGGGTGAAAGTGACCATGGACACTATCACACAGGTTATCCATGAATATGAAACATATTGCAGTCAAACAAGCGGTCAAAGCCTTTGTGGTGTGGAGGACGATGGCTGAAATATAAATATGGGGAGGCCTGGCAGATTGATTATATCACACTCCCACAGACCCGCCAAGGCAAGCGCCATGTGCTTACAATGGTGGAAGCAACCACTGAATGGCTGGAAACATATCCCGTGCCCCATGCCACCAGCCGGAACACTGTCCTGGGCCTTGAGAGCAAGTCTTATGGCAACATGGCACCCCAGAAAGAACTGAGTCAGACAATGGGACTCATTTCCAAAACAACCTCGTAGACCCCTAGGCCAAAGAGCACGGCACTGAGCGGGCGTATCACATCCCCTGTCATGCACCAGCCTCCGGAAAAATCAAATGATACAACGGACTGCTAAAGACTACACTGAGAGCAATGGGTGGTGGGACCTTCAAACATTGGGATACACGCAAAAGCCAACTGGTTAGTCAACACTAGGAGATCGGCCAGTCGAGCTGGCCCTGCCCAGTCAAACCTCCCACATACTGTAGAAGGGGATAAAGTCCCTGTAGTACACATGAAGAATATGTTAGGGAAGGCAGTCTGGGTTATTCCTGCCGCAGGCAAAGGCAAACCCGTCTGTGGGACTGCTTTTGCTCAAGGACCTGGGTGCACTTGGTGGGTGATGTGGAAGGATGGGGCAGTCTGATGTGTACCTCAAAGGGATTTGATTTTGGGTGAGAACAGCCAATGATTTGAATCGTATGATGTTAATTGCTAAATAAGCCTGCCACTGTATGACATCACTACCACAGTTGCTATATGCCGTATCAATGGTATTATAGTCAGAATTACCAAAATTAATGAAGAATGAACTTTGATAAAACTGAGCAAAGTGCAGCAGTAATGGAATCAGAACTGGTTTTAGCAACTGGTGCCAGGCAACTTCCTCAAGACTGACACCTTCAACCTTCAGACTGTGGACATGATACACCAGCCATGCCAGATACACCAACTGCGAGCTTCAGATGCAACATGCAACATGCAACAATCCAACACTACACACCATCATTCCACTGTGTTCCCCGCCACACCACACCAAAGCCCAGCCTCATTTCACCAACTGAACAAACTCCGCATCATCTCTCCTCTCTCAAGAGACTGTTACGAAAGATGGAGCCCAAAGTCATGGACTAAATGAACTCAACAGACATTTTGGAGTGATGGTCCATAGACTAAGGGAACGATGTCTCTGTGTGTTTGTGTGTGTATATATATATTAAAAAGACAGGAAAAGTGGTGGTGATTAATTAGAAAGTGTAGGATCTGAGCATGACATAGATGGTATAGAATAAGGGGTGGATAACGTCCATAATGTCCTGATTCTGGCTGGGATAGAGTTATTTTTTCACAAGAAGTTGGGAGGGGACACAGCCGGGATAGCTGACCTGGGTTGGCCAGGGGGTTATTTGATACCATGTGACATCATGCTCACTATATAGAGCAGGGACGGCGCTGGGGGCGGGATCCCAGCTTGGGAGCAGGCTGGGCATCGAGTTCCAGGTGGTGAGTAATCTGTCCTGTGAATCACTCGCTTAATACATTCTGTTATTGTTACTGCTTTTTTTCCTGTTTTCTTTTCCTTTGCTGTCCTGTTAAACTGTTTTTATCCCAACCCACAAGTTTTGCCTTTCCTTTTCCCCGATTCTCCTCCCCATCTCAGCTGGGGGTGGGGGGGAGGAGGGAGTGAGCAAGTGGCCGCATGGTGCTCAGCTGCCAGGGCTGGGGCTAAACCACAGCACCTATGCAATTGATAAGAGGGTTTTATATAGATGCTTTTAAACTACCAAATCAAAGCAGGCAATCAGCAAAATACAGCACTCAGAAAATAGAAGGGTCTTCTAATTTGCCAATTAATAGGAAAACTGAATGGCGAGAACATTTTCAGCTTGTCTAGCAATATTTGCAACTATTTAAAGTAAACAGGAAAGGCAGGTGAAACATGCATGGGAGAGAGAGGTTATAAAAATTACAGTGGTATTAAAATCCTTCATCCAATTAAGCACATACACTGGTGCTGCGCTTTTCATCTGCAAAAGTTAGTTTGTTTAATATCAAGAGATCTAAAGGAATGTTATTGTGAAGCAACCCTCCCCCTCCTCCCCCCCCCCCCCCCCCCCCAAACATCATGATCTCTCTGCAAAATTGATCAGTCTTGTCCAGATTTCGTAGCTGCCATTTTGGCTCAGAAGGAATGAGCTTGCTCTCTCCCCTCTGACACTCTCCTAGTCTCAGCTATTCAGGCTTCTGAAAAGCAACCAGATTAAATGAACCCAAGCAGATACAAAGCGCAAACAAAACACTGCACCCATCCCTTCTTAATCCTATAAAGGAGCACACACCAGGATCCACCATCCCAAACATCTGCCCTACATACTTTTTTCAGAAGCCACTTAATACTACCCATCCTTCAAAACCACAAACAAATCCTTCAAAAACTTGTTCTGCTTGACCTTCTTGAATCAGCTCTTCTTGTATTACCTGCTACCTCTTGCAAAATTATTTGGCCTAAGCTCTTGCATTGGTCACTTAGCATTTTCGCCTTATGGTATTTTTGACAAAGATTTCCTCTCAGTCCTGAAAATGAATTAATACAGCTGCGACCAAGTTCCATTCCTAATCTATTAAATCCATCCTTCCTTCTAGGGGACTTGGGTACAGGCATAAACTGTAGTCTGTCCTGAGCTTAACACTTACACGTATGCCCTGAGATAGATTCTTTTTTCCCTTCCAGTTATTCAAAGCTGTATTCAAATCTTATATTTCCATCATCAGTTTTAATTCGGATTGACAATAACAATCTTTCCTGAGTTCTTTGACCTTTCCCTCCAGGAAATTCTCCCAGTTGTCCCCTAGGGAATACAAGGGACAGGCCATTACAGGGCTGGGACAAAGCGCTCCGTTAGAGCTCAATGCCTGAATCAGCAGTATGCCAGCTTAATGAGCTGACACAAATTATTGTGCCTTTCTGGAAACAAGTGGCCTTCTTGTCTCAGGAGACCAACGTGAAGTGACATATTGAGGCAGTACTGGCATTTCCATCATCACTGTTGCCAGGGCTTGAGCTTAAGGACAAGGGCACCACTGATCTAAACAGCATGCAGCATCGGTACATAAAGCCATGAGGAAACTGCCAAGTCATAGCAATGAGACATCACTTTGACTCTCTTTGAGCCATGGGTTAAAGTGACTGAAGGAAGCTTTTTTAAAAAAAAAAAAAAAAAAAAAATTGCATTTGTTACATAAGCCTTTATATGGGGCTCTGTGTCTTCTCCCTGCACAGGGCTGGCAGCAAGAATAAAGCTTGGGAAATAAACAAAGACCAAGAAACAAACCAGGAAAACCAGTCATTTTCCCCATTTCCCCTCTGCTCGCCTTCATCCCATCCCCTCCACCACCTACTTCTTACATATCTTGGTCCAAGTAGAGTTGTGGTAACAGAGAAAGAGACATTATATATTTCTGGGTTAATAACCCTGTCCCACCAGAGTCTTTGGTCATTTCAATCCAGTGTCAATGTCTAATACCTACTAACCTACAAGACGCTCAGCACCTGGTACAACATCTTATGGGTATCCCATTGAGCACAAGCTGTTGCAGTATCAGGCCTAATACATAAGAGAAGTTCACTTCAGTGTGAGAGCAATAGGAGATATCAATGAGCTGCAGGTATTCACATTACCTGAAGGGCCATATGGGGAAGAGTCAGCCTCCTTGTGCCAAAAATCTCTCTTTAAAGTAAAGCAGCTTTGCATACAAATAGGAAATCCTCAGTTTGATCCACTTAGGGTTTGTGCCAGCATGCCTCCACTAGTAGGACAGAACACAGCAGAAACGGGAGAAAGGAAGAGAAGGGAAAACACATCAAAACATGACCTAATTTTTTTTACATCAACTCCTAAATGGTTTTAAAGTTATTACTTTTTCCTCTACCCTCATTCTCCCACCTTACTTCACCCAGAGAAACACACAACACCAGAACACAGAGGTTCTGCCAGACAGCTCATTGTGCACAGCCAGAAGCTGTTTGGCATTGTAATGTAACAAAAAAAGCCCGCGCCAACAAAAAAAAACCCTACAGCCCAACAAGAACCAGTCAACTAAGGTGACTGGAGTAGAGAAACACTCTTGCTGCAAAGAAATAGACCTTAGTACTAGCTTTGAGTGATGTCTCTGTGGCCTCCAACAAGCATAGTCCCCATCGTGCAACACTTAAACCCCGCTAGTGTCTTCGGTCTCTTGCCTTCCTCATTTTTGGTCATTTGGTGAGAGATGAGCAAGGAGGCTGCTGATCCACTGAGCAATGGGACAACCAGACAATTTTTATTCATCAACTCCCTCTCTGGCCATTTCAGCTCTCAACAGATGCTGCCAGCAGACAAGAAGGCAATTTGAAAAGCGAGCTGCAGCCTGTCTTGGGTAAATACAAGAAAATAATGCTACATTTTAGGAGTCCAGTCTGAATTCAACTCACAGCAAAAATGTATTTCACGGTAGTCTAATGCAGTTCATTCTGATACCGCAAACTCTACTGAAAATGGCCACTGTCCTCCTGGTGTACTCCAGTCTTCCAAGGACCCAGCGCTGACAGATATGTCTGCATGGCTTTTGTTCTGTAGCTAGTGGGAAATTAGTCTTTTGCTATTTGCTAAATAGCAAAATCATTCTGTGCTATTCTACTTGGCCCCTGCTACCTCCTAGGTGGTGGCTCCCCGGCACTTCTCTCAAAGCGCGAGACAGCAATTCTTCATTTAAAATGATGTTTGTCTCCGTGTGTTAAGCATGGTTCTTACTGTACTGTGAGCATACACGATACTTTGCAGAACAGGAAAAGAGAATTGTCTGTTCTGTCCGGCATATATCAAGAAATTCAAAGTGGGCTAAACAGAATACCTGTTGAAACAAGGGAAGTCAGAGCTGTACTTGATTTCAGCTCAGCTTTTCCTCATAGCTGTGATTCAGCTGTGTCCCACTATACAAAGAAAGGATTTACTGACACAGAACTACTGAGTATTCAATATCTGCACATCACCTGGCTTTAAATAACCCATCTAGGGTATCAGAAGCAGCCTACCTCTGTTGGCTTGGCACCCTGCACAGCCCAGTGACCCCGCTCAGCAGGCAGAGCGCAGCACGGCACGACCACAGCTATGCTGCCGGTACTGTAACTAGCCCAGGCAGCTCTGCTTGGCCCCTCACTGCGCTATATCAATGTACCTAGCATGCTTCAGCCACAGAGTTTGATACAGAATGGAATTAACCAGGCATAACTGAAGCTAAGGTGGTTATTCTGGTCCGGGACTAACATCATAGGAGAAAGTGAGGACAGCTCAGATTTGATAACGCTGGTCAGAAAGTGTTTCCATAAAATCCTTCATGGGAATTCACTGATTTGCGAGGTGTTTCTTGGGTAGGAAGGCAGAGTTTCAATGTGTTGAAAATTTGCATCTTGAAAGCATTTCAAAGTCATCTAAACACTTTGTTTTGACATTTTTAAAAATGAAGAATTCTCTTTCTTTGGTTTAGAGTGATTGCTTTGAAATTGAAGCAGTTAAAGTTTAAATAAAATATTTGGCTTCAGCTGATACTTTGCTTTGGATTTTTTATTCAAAAACTTCAAACAAGTCTCAGTTCGATACAGGAATATCTGATACAGTAATATCTCAAATCTCTGGCTTTCTTATCCCATAATATCCAACCCAGTTCTGCTTGTCAGCAAAGAAGTCAGATGCAGAAACTCTGCTGAATCACTGTGCTCTGTGGAAGGATCCATGCTCTCACACTCGCACAGAAGGTAAATCGCAGCAAGCGTAAGAAAGGCTCCGAGACAATCGTTGCCCTGGTTCAATGAAGACAACTTGAAAGTTGAGCCTTAAAGCGTCATAAGGATTGAAAAGTAGCGGTTAGGTGAAAAACTGCAAGGAATAAAAGGAGCATATATATATTGGGGGGGGGGGGTGGGGGAGTGTGTGGTGTGCTGAAATCGGAAAGGAACACATGAAAAACTTTACGCTGAAGTTCTGTCATTGCCCAAGGTAAGAGCTGTTCCGGCCTGTGCACTGTTTAAGAAAGGAAGAGCTTACACCACAGGATCACGCTCGACATGCTGCAGGATTACATCTTCGTTTAACTTATTTCCTAGTCTGAACGATATTCAGAAGGAACATGTCTCACAAGAAAGAGTCCATAAATCCAAATATTATGCTTAGCAATTTCCTTCAACCTTCAGTAAATTTAGTGCTGGGTAAGAAGCTGCTAAATTGATAGTCCTGAGAAATGAAGCCCTTAATTTATCCCGGAGGAAGATGTGCCAGAGATGGTGTAATTGCAGACTTCCTACATTGCTTCGATGGTCCTGATGGAGGGTATCTAGGGCTGAAGAAGGAATTCAAGACCAAGGCATCTGTCAACAGATGTCTAGCGAGCCTGCTTTTTGTTCTCATGGAGATTCTTCTCCACTAGAAATTGAACAGAATTATTTTAGCTAATCCCCCAAAGACCCATCCGACCTAAGGAATGAGCTTAATTAACTGCTAGTCAATCCAGATGCAAACTGGTAAGGGAAGGCTCTCTAGTACATCACTGGAGTTCACACTGGCATTCACGGAACTGCACTGGGGGTAGTGGAGAATAGGTGGCCCTGCCCTGGCTCCTAACCACAGAGTTGCTGCCTTCGATCCACCAACAGATTTTTAAGTTAAACTGCAGAATCTGAGATGTGCTCCTGCAAACTGCAGATCATCAGGCATGTTGCATTCAATGAATGGAAATCCTTCCTCTGTCTTGCTCTATTTTCTGAGCCCTCAAGGGAATTATTGGTGACACTCGTACTCCCCAGTACTGAAGAAATTATATTAGATATCTTTTTTTATTTTGAGGTGGAAACAACTGGGCATGATGTCAGATGCAGGAAGCAGCATACGCAATGAGATCAGCAAAGCTCTCACAAACCCTGTGGCTCGCCAAGAGTCACTAATAGGCACAGACAGAATAGGTTTGTGCGTGTCCTCTATGCTCTTGAAAGATACGCAATGGTTTCTTGGATGAACAATTAATGCTGCACTGCGTGCTACTCACAACTGATAGTAGCCCTTTGGAGAACTTTCTTGTGTTTTTCCCTCCTCAGTCTGAGCCAGTCTCTATCAGATTGGTGGTGTGTTCATCACGGAACATTTACTCGTTTAAAGTTCTTAGTTATTTAGATACACTTCCGCTTTCATTTGCATTTATGCATACATACCTTCCAACTTCTTCACTTCCACATGTAACCTGACCAGTCATACATGGCAGAAATTGCAGAAGTGGAGGCTTGATTTTTACTGGGCCTAATACAGATCTCTCCCTGCAGTGACTTCTAGATACTTCGTATTCTGAGAAGCCTACCCTGGAAACACATGTTAAAACAGGCTCTTTCCATCCAAAGAAATTCTGCATTAATCTTGCTGTGCCTTGGTTCCCCAGATAAGCAGAGGAACACTATCTCACTTTTACAGACAGGGTTTTATGGGAATAAATATCCCATTATTTAAAAACTATTTTGATTCTGTAGTGATCAGAGAGTGCTAAATGTACATAGCTTAAACCAAACCAATGCACACATACATTTAATTTCCTATTTCTTCCCTTCTCGCTTCTTCACAAAACTTTATTCTGGATTTATGGTGGCAACACTGATATACAAATCCATCACAGCATGCTGCTGGGGTCCAAGTACCTATAAGAAGGAGGAGTTTGAGCAGTAAATATCTTGCCAATACAGCTTTGAGAAAAGCACTCCCTCTCTCCCCTACAAGCAGGTAATGACAGGCACTGGCTATGATGCCAGCAAAGTTTGTGGAGAATAGCAGCAAACAAAATAGCTTTTAGACCCCAAATTCCTTCATCACTTGCATATGACTTATATTTTGTGTTTTCTAGGAGTACCTTAAAAGAAAACAAGCAGTGGATGGAAATTAAGTTTGGAGTTACCCAAGATTTGACTTCCAGAGCTCATCAATCAGCACAGCTCTATATGGGCAGAAAATCTCACACCAGTGTTTCAGCTGTGACTGGCCATCCTGAACTCGTAACAAGGTTTAATGAAAGCTCATGCCCCCCTCTCCTGAAGAGACTTCCAGATTCTGCTTTTCAGATCATAAATTTCATACGTAAGCCATCATTGGACTAGAATTTCTCCCCCTTATTGGTTCACCTTGTAGGACAGAAGAGATCTTACAGCAGAACCAATAAGGTCACTCTGTGACCAAAGTTATATGTTACACCGTATACTTCTCATCCCATTGTAAACCTTTTATGCCTATGTCCCACCTCAGCTTCAGATCACACATTCTGAAGTGGACTTAGTTCTTTGATCATTTGCTGTACCTGGGAGGAATTTTCCCTTCTCAGCCCAATATCATCATCAAGATGGATTGAAACTTTATCTAGAGATCATACCACAATTCTGTGAGGCTTTTATCTTCTGTGTTTTTGCCACAATGAGCTTAATCCTCACGTTGGAGCACAGAACCTGTCTTTTCTGATGGAGCAAAACAATGGGAGATTGTGAAATGATTCTGTCATTGACTGTCTGCACATTCACAGGGGAATTATAAGCAGTCATTAAGATGCCAAAACAGGAAAAATGTATCATGAAGAGCTCACACTAGTTTGTCTGGATTTTTTTACATTGAATTTGAAATAGATCTTATTGCTTATTCCCAGGTGAGGATACCACCGTACTACCAAGAATAACTTTTTTTCCTGTATGGACTTTCTACCACTTCTGTGATTCTGTTAGATTTTTTTTTTCTGTTAAGCCACAGTCAGTTAAGCCAAGGTCAGTGCTTTGATAAGAGATCCTGGGGGCGGGGTGAGGGGGGAGGTGTCAGGAGGCAACTAGGTACATATGAATGACTGATCACAGCATATTTTCTCTCTTCCTAAGTCCTGAAGCAACACCCAAGAGCATTATTCAGTCAAATACTTTACTAAGATCTTATGTTGTTAAAGACCCTGTGACACACCTCAAGATCTTGAACACTTGCAATTTTCCACCCAGAGCTGTTATAATCATCTGGCCTAACAATTCTGTGCAGCATCTTTGCAGGATGTTTTAATCCTGGTTGTACCTGAACTTGTGTAATGTTGCTATACACTATTATAAATTAGCTGTACCCTAACTGCTGTATTTCAGTGGCTACAGGATTGATCTCTCTGGAGCTGTTGCAGGACAAGTACTGTATTTATCATGTTTAGCTAACTCTACCTCCCTTCCAAATCATGATACTCAAGTGCCTCACTACCTTTGGTGCATTTTTCTCTTCATATTACTGCTTTGATTAGGGAGCTGTTATTATGCAGACGTACAGATTGGGACCCGAGATACAGAAAATAATGAATTATCTATAGCTACGCAGGGAGCTTGAATCAGTATTTTCAGTTCCCAGCAAAGCACCTCAACAGTTCTTCAATGATTCAGTAACAGTCAAATAGGGATTTTATAACGGTGTTGACAGCTAGAGCACTTGCATTGCGTTTTCAACTGCAGGGAACCTGGAGATCTCTGCTGCTCTTATTTCTGTGTGAAACAACCCAGCATGTCATGTGTTCTGAAGAATTGTTATTTCTTTCCAAAATGGCTCAGGATGTCTAGCGTTTGCAAATAGGACTGCAATTAATTGGTTACTCTTGGGATTGGGCAGAAACGAGTAATAGTATTGTAAGCTCACTCAGAGAAGCTCAGACTCAGAATGGACAGACAAATTTAGTATGCTGTACTGCTTGCACTGGACTTGGTGTCCAAATTTCAGAGAAGAACAAACAGCAGCAAGCCTCCTACTAGAAGGCCCTAACTCAGGTCACTGATTATAAGGAGACAAGAGAGACAGAGAGTAGGCAAACTGAATTCTTTCTCCAGCTTCTGGATTTTAGATATCACTGAGGTGGGACTGAAAGAAAGAAAAGAAAAGAAAGGTTTGGCAGGGAAATAGCTTGTGTTGGAAGTAACTGCATTGCAGTGTCCCAGTGCAACTGGCTTTGAGCTGACAATCTTTGAGAACTGCCTTACATGACTGTACAATACAGCAGTCTGAATGCCAGATTTTTTTTTTTTTGTTGGCAACGTTCAGATTGTAGTCTACATCCATTGCACGCACAGCCTATTTCCGCATCAGGTGTCCAAGTCTTCATATACAGATACCATCCCTAATGAGTACGCTTAGGCTAAGCCACGCAGACCGAATATTTGAGCATAAGGGTGCTGCGACACACACTTTCCAACAAGGTTGAGTGGCCACGACTAGTCTCAGCACACAGCTGAGCCCAAGCTGTGCAGTGGAGTGCAGCAGACTAGATTTGATAGACCAGGAGCACTGTACTGTCCCTTTGCCACGCTGCCTTTAAGTGCCTTGTCTTGAACATGCCTCTGTCTCCATCACAATAAAACAGAAATTAAATTAATACATTGATCCTAAATGGATTTACATAATTTGTTTTAGACATAGTATGTCATCTCCAGATGAAGGGAATAACGTAGAGAATACGTCATCTGTTCTTTTTCCCCAGACAAAAGATAGAGCCAAGCTAGAAAGACACAAAAGGAAGAGCAGACAGAGCAAAGTGGAGCATACAAGCAAAACAGGCTGCTATCTGATAGTCTCTTCGCAATTCTGAAAGCAAGCATCTAGTGCAGGCTTCTGGCACAAGCTGGATACCTGCTAAGAGTGGGCATGTTGAATTATTCATGGTTTTGGTTATAAATAATGCACTGCCTGCATATATCTAATTTAAATAGACCCATAAAGCCCAGTGGATTAGTCACTGCATGCTGCCTGAAAGTAACAGATCAGCCAGCCGAAGTCTCTTGGCTACTACCTGCCCTCAGCAAGGCTCTTCTAGAGGATAACAATTTAAAGAAATTTTCTCTGATGTTTTTGTTGATACAGTGATAATATTTTGTACGTAAGAGCTTAAGAGACTCAAACAGGAGTGCCGCACTGTACCAGGACGCTGCCTGCTTGGAATTGTTCCTGCATAATTTTCCCATATGATCATCCCGTAATGACAACACTGTTCTCGCTAACAAGGAGACTGCACATCCCATGCTGCAGACAGAGTAAAAGAGTTGGTAACCTTACCAATGAAGGAAATTGTACCTCAGGACAGTTGTTCTTAGGTATTATTTAAACAACAAAGATAAAGCATGCACTCAAACCTTAAATACCACGCTTCAATAAAAAACAGACTACATCCCTTGCTTCTCTGTACTTGAATTTTGTACATCAGTATCCACCTCCTGTATCTTCACTGTGACTAAGAGATGTAACGGGATAGTACTGGCCCAGCGACCCTCCTGTCCTCAAGACGAGTGTCAATGTAGGCTAGAAACAAGGAAGTTAGGGCGATTTTCATTTTGCAGTATCCCGCAAGGAATCCAAGGAGGATTTGTACTTCTAAGACAACAAAGACTTTGTAGGCTGACCGCCAGTTTTACCAGTCTCTCTAGGAGGGGTTTTTAAATTCTGACAGACAAAACCAGTCCTGTCTTACATGAGCTCCCTTTGCGAGATCCCGGGAAGTACTGTCTATCTGAGGTTATGAATGCCCAATATAAGCTCAGTTCTGGGAAGGACAATTCTAAGTTCCAGAAGTGCACATTGCCCCCTGCCCTCCCCCCTAGACCCACACCCCCACTTCTAACGTGGTGGTGCGTGACTACAACACATCTTCACAGAGCACCCAAAACCCGGGCCATTTTCACCCCTGCTTTTAAAAGGATGCAGCAAGTGCACATCTCCTCAGCTAGCGAACCAGGTCTTCATAATCATAGATCTGGCTCCTGGTTTCTAAATAATGAATGCTGAAGGTCTCTCCTGGTGTTTTCCCCATCAATCAGAAGAGGAATATTTCAATGAAATCAAAGTTCTGGTTTTACTGAAATCAAATATGTTTACAAAATTGCCCAATGTTTCCTCCCTCCCACAAGTGAATTTTTTCATTTCAGCTAAAAAAAAGAAAGGGTGGGGAGAGCAAGGGGAGAGAAATGTCACTTTTGCTTATTTTGTCACAATTTTTCTTTTACCCAATGATTTCAGTATAGAATAGGACGTAAAACATTACAGAAGTCATGTCTTGTTAAGCATTACTGACATGGTGATTACACAGCAGCTTAGATATTCTTCTCTTAATCCTTAAGGGTAAGTGTTATTTAGTGTTGAAAATCTTTTTATCTTTAACATTCAAGCATTCCCTGTTTATAAGATTAGAAATTAGATTTGTTCAGCTGCCACAAAGAGAGAAAATAGTATCCTGGGCTGCATTAGGAAAAGCATTGCCAGCAGGTTGAGGAAGGTGATCCCGCTCTCTGCTCGGCACTGGCGAGACCTCACCTGGAGTGCTGTCTCTAGTTCTGGGCGCTCCAACACAGGCCATGGGCTTCCTGGAGCCAGCCCAGCAAACGGCCACTAAGATGGTAAAGGGGCTGGAGCACCTCCTACAAGGAAAGGCTGAGAGAGCTGGGACTTGACTTTTAGCCATGATTTCAGCTATGTGACACATAACCTACTTCAAGAGGCCTGGAGACCTATTCCCGACAGAAAGTTCAACATTAATCTTGGAAACAGCTTCTCTGTTTGCCAAGAAGCAGCAATGTCCCACCCTGCTCTCGTAGCAAATTAGAGACGTGGGACAGTCAATATATGTACAACCACTGTGTTCATTAGCACTGAATACTATGCATTCCCAGCAATCTGATACTTAGAGACGTAGTGGCATCAAGAACACCAGGGATCAATTTTTTCCCCTGAAGAAGAAGGATAAAGTAAACCTTATCAGCAGACAGTGGATTAATTTCTTATTGAACCACCATTAGCTATGTCTCCTCCTTTTGTTACGGTCCTGAGGATTCTCAGCTGGCTTTATCTGGTCACACAGCACACCACGGGCCAGTGTTTAGGAGATGGAGGGGAGAAAATCTTGTTTTGCAGGCCTCCCTAAAGACTAAGATCAGTCTTAGAAGGCAACACTGGCTAGAAAGTGGAATTATGCTGCAGAATTCTACTAAAGACATTTCTGTCCTCCAAAAAAAGCCACACAGTACACCCTAAACGTAAAACTTAACGGGGGGAGGGAGGGAATCAGTGCAGGCGTAGAAGGGAGTACTGAAAATCAAGGATGAACGGAATTATACTGTCAAGTGAGCCCTTCCCACTCCAACGATGTACTTAAGTACATTTAAACTTACACAACAGGTTAGGCATTGTACCATAGCACAATGTACCATAGCCAATGCACCAAAGGAAATTACTCAAATGGAAAATGATGTGGCAAAGGAATATTTAGACAGTACAGCCTTACCTCTGTGGTGGCAAGGGTTTGAAGGGGGAAAATCGTGCCAGTTATTGTTTGCTTCATAGGTGGACATTTGTTTGATATCCATTGCCTATGGACACATGATGCATCAAAACAGAACCAGTGAGAAACCAAAGAAAAGCTCTCATCATGACATGTAGTGGTTATCTCACTTGTCACCTAATTATTTTTTCTTGATAGCTTTTGGATGTAGAGTTTTTCTCATCTTCCCCTTCCACGTTCTCACAGACAAAGCCTAAAGCACTCGGGATGCTAACAGAAGTTGCAGTTTGCTGCTTGTTCCTTCCCAGCAATCCCAACATACAGATTTCTGGCTTTGATTTACTACTAACCTTCATTTCACGTGTTTTCCAACTCCCACCTCCTAATAAGAATTTCAACATTTGCACATGCCTGCTCAATCCACTTTATTTAAAATCAAAAGCTAATCACATAGAATTTAGAATTAAACACTGAAGTTGGTAGTTATGGATTCTTTCCAGACACAATGATCAACAAGATCTCTGAAGATATATATTGATTCTGCAAAACATTGAGGTCTGTCTAGGATAGCATGTCTGCCCTGCAAGACGTGCTTTTTTGCAAACAAACAGACACCACCACCTGCTCCAGCCCAGTGATTTCAGCACGACACCTGTCTGGGAAAGGAACATAAGCACCGAATAAGGATATTAGAGTTTATCTGCATGTTAGACTGAAGTAGTAACCAGTTCACTCACTCTCATTCACGTGTTCTAAACCACGCTGGTTTTTTGATGAAGTCACGCAGACTCTTACTCAATCTGGTCAAGAACTAGGAGGCATGAGGAGGGAAAGCCGTGCACGATTTGGAAGATCTTTCTAAGAAAAGATATACCACACGCACTGCATATGTGTAACATCCAGCCCGCAGGAGAGCAGGTGGCACACTGAGAAAAGAGCTGACAGTGAGTTTGAGTAGGAAGGAAAAGAAAAACTTGCCAGAGGCAAGATCGTCATACCATCCTGCTGAAAACATTGCAGAGTCTCCAAAGCATTCCTCTCTGTATCCTAAGGGCAGCCAGTTCACAGATGACACCATTTGGGGAAATCTACTTTATAAGAGATGAGTCTCCTCCAGGCCTAGTATGTGGGGAACTTGGAAGAAAAGGTTTCCTGCTGGACTCTTTCCACAGCCCTCCTAGACTCCAGTATCTTTAATACATCACTATTTTGTTTTTCCTCTCACCATCATATTTAACAATAGTACATATGCCTGCGAAATGTTTAGGCATAAATGGATGCATGGATTCCCATATCAACAAGTTCCTCTGGATCCAGTTTCTATAGATTAATAACATTTCATCATCTCAACACCGTAAAACTGGCTTTATTTTAGCTTCTTTACTCCAGCCCCCCCCCCCCCCCCCCCCCAACCCCAACCAACAAACACCAAAAACACCACCAAAAAAAACCAAACCAAAAAAACCCACCCAGAGAATTTGAAAGCTTTCAGATTTCCTTAGTGGAAACCTACCCTGTTAATCCCCTCACTGGCTAGCATACACAATCTATGTTCTCATTTCCCCAGAGCATTTCAGCACACTAGGGTGAACTGAGTCAGCTTCCAGGGTCTGAAACGTTCCTTTTTCTTACAAAATGCTCTTCCGTTACCTTCAGTTTTTCATAACTGTCTGAGCTCCTGCAAACCAGGGATTATCATCTTGATCAACAAGACGCTTGTGGGTGACCATTAGCTATCAGAAGTCACCGTCTCCAGAAGCAGCAACAGGTCTCCTAGCTACTACTTCTACCCACCATCAACACCACCTCTCTCCACCCTCAACAAAAACCCAACGCAAACAAACTATCCCCCACCTCCAAAAGAAATCTTGCTAAAAGAAGATATTGATATTTTCCTCCCTTTCCCTTTGCCTCAAGTTTTCTCCCGTTAGTAAAAACGGAGTTAGTTTACCCTATTCTTCACCCAGACTACGAACATTAATAATACAGAATAAGATTCTCAATTGCCTGAAGCAATTTTATTTTCCACTAGCTGCCCACTAAATAGCAGTTAGGAGCTATTCCAGCAAATGGAGTGCTCCATGGCCTGGGGGGACGACATGCCACATTCTCCTTCACAGTCATTGCTTTAGTTCCCCTGCAGATTATCTAAATTATCCATAATACAGCCTTCTTCATTATAGCTATATGAACGGAGCAGGACTGTATGAAATTTTAACATTTCTACAATGCATCACTAACCCCATCATCAGCTCAATATATTCATTAATATTTGGAATATTCAGAAGCAGAAGTCGGATAAATTTGTTGATCCACTATAATCCTATTTTTGAGAAAAAAGCGCCCATGTTTCCACAAACAAATCAACATAGAATTGAGCATGTTTTTGCTATATGAGACCTCTTCAGCAAAACATTAAACACAAACCCCAATTTCAAATGCTTTCAACTGTGACAACTTGTCTCTTCCTAACATTAAAGCAAAAGTCAATCTTTTGTGATTAAATTGCGCCTTTTCCTAGGATGTGTCTATTTGATATAGACGGAGTGTGAAGACAGTACAAATTTATCTGAAGCACAGAACTCCAAAAGGCTGTTTTCTTCAATTTATAAAAGTACTTAGGTACACATCCTCCCGCGCAAGAGGGATGGACTTCATCTGAACTGTGAGGGGACCAAGCTGCTAGTACTTTAAACAAAGACTGTGCGTGAACTTTGCAACTGATGAGTGAGAAAAAGCCAAATGAGTGCAGAAGAAGACACACTTTGGAATAGTGTTTCTTAGTGTGCAAATATGAAAATTCTTTAGCTTAGTAAATGATAGGTCAGAGGATGAAAATCAAATCAGAAACAGAAAGCAATTTCCAATGGGTAGAGTTAGTGGGCAACTACAAAAGTACAACCAAAAGGTTTTTTTACAAAAACTCCCTCACCATAGGCTTTTAAGAAAACTAAGTGGCAGTGGAGTAAGTGGGAAGGTCCAGGAATGAGTAAGCAATTGGCTAAAAGAGGGAAGGCGGAGGAGGTGGGGTGCGGATAATTGGTCAGTACTTGCAGTGAAGTAATTAGTGGAATCTGTTGGGTTTGTGCTGTTCATTTTATTAATTCATAACCTTGAAGAAAGGTGTGAGTGGTAAGGCAAGGAAGTGTGCCAGTGATACAAAGTACATTCAGAGGAGTAAGGATGAGATTGGACTGTGAAACCTGAAGGACCTTACAAAACTGTTCAATCAAACGGCAGGTGAAATCCAATAGAAATAAGCGTAAAGCAATGCAGACAAGGAAAAAAAATCCTAGCCTTATACGTGAAATGATGGCTCTGAGCTGGCCATTACCAGAGGAAGAATTGGAGTCACAATAGTTGGTTCCACAAAGTAACCAGCCAGTGCTCAATAGCAGTGAAAAACCTAAGGAAACATTTGGAATTAAGAAAAGAACGAAGAACAGAACAGGTCACTATGCCACTGTTTAAATCAACAGTTCACCTTACTGGAAAAAATAATATATATATGAACAGTGTGTGCATTGCTGAACCCCTTGGCTTGAAAATCATCCATTATTAGAAAAAACATTCAGAAGAGGGCAACAGGGACAGTCAAAAGCATGGGGTGAGGGAGTGGCTTCCATATGAGGGACAACAGGTAGGCAAAACATTTCAGCCTGTGGCAGGGATTCAGGTGGGATATGACAGGTCTGCAAAATCACGAGTGACATGGAAAGGCTGGACAGGGATAGATGGTCTTTTCAAGGAAGTCCAGTAAATGAAACTAGAGGGGGCCGTGTTCTAAATAACCAGGAGGGCACAGGGTAGCATAACCCTGCAACACCTTGCTGAAGAAAGTTGTGAATGCAAACACATTTACATGGGTTTAGGAAGGAAGGGACAGATGCTAAGGGGCGAGATCCATTGGGCGTTACCAGACAGACAAACCACAACAGATCTGGGAAATCCCCTAAACTGAAAAAAGCAGGAGGTTTGGAGAGCTCGCACCCACGCGTGTTAAGCCTTGTACATGCTTGCCTCATTTTTACTCTTCCTTAAGTTTTTGTGTATGAGCACTGTTCATTTTTGTTGTTTTAGTAATTAACTGTTTCACTTTAGAATGCTTTTAAACACCCTAACCCCAACAAGAACCCCTCCTCTCCCTCTGCCGTGTGCTGCCTCCCCCAGGGGAAGTTAGAGCCCAGTTTCCTAACCCGGGCACTTCAAAATCTGTGCTTTCAACCTAGACTTCCACTGAAACCAAAAAAGTAAGCTTCCATGCTTCCAGTGTCATTTCCTTTAAAATGAACACCAGCCCTACTTTAAACACAACTTTCCATCCCCAAGACAAAGCAAAACTATTTTTGTAAGTATTTTCATCTTTATATTACGAATATGCACTCTCAATGGGGCCTTTTTTCTTCTCCCCCCCCCCCCCCCCCCCCAAGTATTAGGAGTTCTGCTCTCCAACATTGTAATTCCATCAGGGTAAGCAGTTAAACCAGTATAAAATTAACGAAATGGAGAAGAGAGCTTAGCCCATAGTATACATGAATTACTTCATCCACTACAGTGAATTTACAATGCAGCCCGGCAGTTTAATAGTGAAGAAGAGAACAACTACACAGTTTATAAAGAGGGAATTAGAGGAAGCAGAACAGTTGCCTAAGCTGAAATTTGGCTGTGAACGCTACAAATAAAGACCCTTGCTCTTGGGAAAACAGCAATAATGTTCTTCTCCTGTTCAAGACGTTGACACTGCCAGGGTAGCTCAGTCAGTTGTGTTAGATCACATTTTTTTTAATACATATAAAAAAAGAAAAAAAAAAAATTTCTAGATATGACTTATATATAGATATATTAAAATACCTTTTTTTAAAAAAGCTTTTCCTGCTACTTAAAAACTAATGGTAAAAGTGCAAGAGGAGGGGACAAAAGTAAAAAGAAAGATTTCCAGGGACAAAAGGGATAATGTAACCTTTGAAAATTTGCTAAGGCTTAAGATGTGTCTACTCAGACACTGCTTTCTACCTCCATTTAATTAGATTTTAATTTTCTTTTTACATCCTGTTCCTCTACAAATTCTGAGAAGTAATTATTTCAATATCAATTGATTTGAAGGAACAGTCCCAAGTCAGAATTAAGCAGCTTATGGAAGTTTGTCTTGTTCCTGGTTAAACATTCCTGCTATGCAGCTGCGTAAGCTGCTTGCAGTAATAAAATCCAGCTGAAAAAATGGAATTTGGCTTGTGAGCCCAGAGTTGGCCTGGCAAAGGGGAACTTCTCAAATGGCTCTCATCAATGTCAGAGATTTAGAGAAAGCCTTCCCAAATAATCAAGCAGAGGCAGAGAAACAAAGCAAAGCTCGATCCCTTCCCTCCAGTGTGCCTTTCATCAAAACAATACCACATTTTTACATGTTTCATAAACAGCGCATAACACAAACAGTTCACCTTCTGCTTCTGTTGTAATAGGCAATTAGGTTCACAAACAAAGGTGGTCTTTACATTCCATATACAAAATGCCAATCGTCTGTAAAGAGAACTTCAAATAGGCAGCTTTTACTTTCAGGTGTAAGTTCAGAGAACTTAGCAAACAAGAAATAAAGAGACTTAATAATTAAAAAAAACCCACAACACCAAAACAGTGGATATTTTTGAGGGGTTTGTCGTAAGTTATTTACAAGAACCAGAGGAAGAGAGAGAACTCAGAAATTCCAGAAACTTAGCCTTATGCTTTGGCTTTTCATCTCTTTTACCTTTTTACTTACAGCTGACAAAGAATATTAGGAAAAAAAGCATAAGACTGTAAATTTTAATAACATTAGTTATTAAATGAAGTGTAAGTAGGGGCTGGTCAATAATAACTGTAAAAAACCCACAGAAAAACAATGCTTCAGTAACACTTGTGATCTCTTTCACATTCCTTTTGCGATTCCTGTGAGTTGGTTTGCACAAGAGCTGCAGCAGCAGGCTGCTAGCACTGCTCCTTTGCTACACGGTGGAAATGGCTGCTCGGATTAGGAAACGCACAGCATATCTCAGGGTGTGCAATCGGGGACTTCACAAGACAATTCTTGTAATCCATACCATAACATATACATTAAATATGCCATAGAAAGCTACTTTCAAAGCACCTGCCTTTTAGCAGAAATGCAAGAAAACACATTCTGCGTACCCATACAGACAGAATATTTTCTTATTGAGGGGGGAACAAAATCTTTGCTCTATGGAGGGCAAAACTAGAAGACAGCATTGCACAACTGAAACTCAGAAGCATTATTTCTACAGCCCTGGTGGGCACCCTACTGGGACGCGTACCAGACTTCAGCAAGAATCTCCATTCTCTGGATATCTCATGTCCTTAAACTGCAAGAAGTAACCAGATTCCAGTGGTATCTCACAAGCTCTGCACTTCTAATCATGCTTTTTGGGATCCAGATATTCTCACTTTTGCTCTTTCCTGAAAACTAGGACTCTACAGTCTGACAGCCCATGTCCACGTAACAGTGCTATTCTTCCAGAGCCTTTTCGGGAGCAACTGCACGCTCCCCCGCATTCCTGATTTTGGGGCTTAGCTTCTCATCGATTAAAAATGATGCAACAGCTAAAGTCTCAATGGGACTCCTAAAGTAAATCATGCTTCACACATGGACACACACATGATATAATCAGAGCTATGAAAATAAACAGCCAAACATAACTGCCTTTCAGCGTCTTTATTTTAGTCAGTCCTTTTATTCCTTTAGGTCCTCCTCATTTCTCTTAAATGCCTGTTACTGAAGCTTCCCTCCTGTAAAGTTTCAGCCCCACTTAGCAAACTTTTCTCCCATCCCCAGCACAAGCCAGTCAATATTTTTGTTTGGCTGCAGCCCACCTAAAATCCTAACTATTCCCCGTCAGCTGCAGCTAACTTGCTAGTCAAGGACAGGAAAGCAGCCTCTGCTTTTCAAGCCAGTACCATACAATCCAGACAGGATCCAGGATACAGCGTCATTTATAAATCAAATCAACATTCACAACCACAAGTGGAGCCTGCAGACTGATATATAGCCATACAGTGTTTCAGCCTAATTTCTTAACCACTCATCTGAGATGTACAAAGTGACCTTTAAACAATTCCAAAAATAGGACAGGATAAATCCCGTATCTGTCACATTAAAAGCATTGCGCAAAGAAAATCAGTTACAACACATAAGAGGCTATTTCCTTGATCTTTTGAAAATTAGAGACCATCACATATTCCTCGCTACTTCATACTTTCTTCCGAACTATATTTAGAAGTGGATAGTTCTAAGCACAAACATTGATTATTTAAAAACCGTTGCCTGTACTAGACTTTCCGAGGACCACCGCAGATGTGGGGGAACGGTCTGGCAGGGTGCCAGAAATAGCTGCCAGGAAAGCCACAACCACAGCACCCAAGATCTTTCAACCAGACTCCTCCTTAGCCAAATATTCTCTTCAACTTAAGCTGTACCTTCACCTTCCTGTGGAATCACGGACTTTTGCTGTTGACTTAGAAACAGCTTCTGCTCAGAAGACCTTGAATGACCAGGTCATCACCACTATTCACTGGGGACTTTATTTATTTAGTTTTAAATAGCAACAGTGAGATGAAAAATACGGTCTCTGGTAGAGAACCATAGTCTTGGAGTAACACATAAATTTAAGTTATTTATATATATATATATATATATATATATATAAAATCCAGCATCTTAGCTGGAGCTGGTTGCAGGCATAGTTTTGTTTGTTTTTCTAAAAAGGGATAATAATTGGTGAATGCAGGCTGTATTTGTACCTGGTGTACCTGACAACAAGTTCTTGCTCTCAGCCCTCTTTCTCTTTTATTCAAATCCACTCATTCACTTATCTCAGACTGCAATTTCTTCAGGCAGGGAACATTCCTTTATTTCAGAGCTTGTCAGCAATTAGTGGAACAATAAACTTTATTTGAGCTTTTAGGTATTACTACGATACAAGCACATAACAAGAGCATTCAGTCTCCCATTAGACTAGCCACACACAAGTCTTTTTTTCAGGGGAAAAATGTAGGCTTTTTTAGCTAATGTCTAATAATTTCATATACAGTGCAACTACCAGGTATGTCCTATATTAAGGGTAATCATGATGCGTTTATTGAGGAATGTCCTATGATTTATAACATCTGATTGGATAATAATCCATTTGGGGAACATTTTATGAAGCAATTTTCTGATTGAAACTATACTTTTTCTGAGCAATTGCGAGGACCACATGAGAGGCAACAGGCAGCTTTCAGCACAAAATCACCCCGAATTACCAATAGCCTGCATGCTCTAAATTGGATTGCTGCTCAGTCGTACTAGGTGGGCAAAAGAGGGTAACGAAGAAACAACTCACAGTTTTAGGCTCCAGGACTGGCTCACGTAGGCTTTCTTCATCCACAGCTCAAAAAAGTGGGGGGAGGGGAAAATATTAGTAATATTCCTCTTTCCTGCTCCAAAGTGAAAAATTAATTTCACTGAGCACCAGAGAAGCTCAGTGTAAAACCTGTTTCTTCTTTGTGATCAAAGCTGATTAGGTAATAAGGTACACGCGTGCCCATCTCTGCTGCTGAGGCATCACCCGCCCCCTTTGCTGTCCTTAGGAGAGCCTGGCAACACCTGCTTGCCCGCTAAGTGAAAGCCATCGCACTTCTAACCTCTGTATAGTTCCCGCAGTGCAACACTGTTCGACCAGGCTGAGCTGGACCTAGGCTTCCCAACAGCTTCGCTGGGACCCATGATGGACTTGCAGTTCAATGTGTCGCCGTGAGGCACTCCTTTTCGGTGGGAAGTACACCGCTGCCAGGCTGCGGAGGCGACACGCTGCACCCCCAGACAGCAGCATATACCCGTAGACAAGATTTTTAGTCTTTTTTTTTTTTCCCTTGGAAACAAAGCTTATGCAATCAAGCCATGAGGGCCCTTCCTCCAATGACTTTGGAACCACCCGGCTGATTTCAAGCAAATTTAAAAAAAGATTAGATGGCACAAATGTAATTAGGATCCTAAAAGTGTCATGAAAGTATTAATGCTCTGACTGACGGAAGAGCTGAAAAGTGACCTCTTATTAGACACCACGCAATTCACGTAGGAGAGAAGCTTCATTAACACCCCCAGTAATGGCTGCTCACAACTTCTTAGAGATCAAACGTAATTTACCACAGGGTATTAATCTGTAGGAAATACAGCCTCCTTGGTTCTAGAATGCCATGATCTAGGGGTTTTAAAAAACTTCTATTAAAAACTTAGGAGCTTCATAATCATAATAAATATACTTTTCTCTACTTAACCAGTTAGGGCAACAGTTTCTTAGGTAAACAACTGAAAAACCAAATAAACGTGAAAAATCTTGTGTTGGCTTTTGAAACTGTCATTTAAACAGAAACAATTGCTTTCATTATCTCTTGTTAGCATAAACAGGACAAACCCCAAATGAATAGCTACTGATTTGTTTAACCCAATGGGTTATCTGTTAGTTGGCTCTTGCAGGTGTCTCCTGGAGAGGTGTGTAAACTTTAGGCAAGTATGTAACTCTTAAATTCTCTTCTTGTTTTACATCTGCACGTAATAGGGTCAGTCCAGTATGTGACCATTAAAAAGCTCAAGCGCATTCCTCTTGCTGGGGTTGTGATTGATAGTGCAGTTGTTCTGGCATGGAAGCTGCTGGGTAGTCCCCATTGCTAGCTGTGAGGAGGAGCGAGCTGGTGCTGAGGGAACCAGTACTCATATGTCACCTGCGCCCTGCCGAGCGTCCAAGCACCTTCCGCCACCTAGAATGGGGTAGGACGGGCTTACTTCTGTCAGAGAAGTTGTGGTTAGGGTTCTCTTTCCCCTCGAGTTTTGGCTCACGGGACACGTGGTTTGAGACTTTCTGGTGTGTAGAGACTTTTAAGAGTTGGCTCAGAACCTGAGAGATGTTGTTGAATCCAGGCAAGCAGAAACACAAAGCCTGCCTACAGATTCTGAGTGTAAGGTGGGAGTAGTAAGTAAAGCGCAAACTTCAAATCAGAATTATTTGTATGTTCACTGCGTAAGTTATTTGATTTAAATTTGTGGGGCTTTTCACTTTACAGGATAGTTCTTGTGTTATATAGTACTTTATCTATGGTCAAGTACTGTATACAGTTAAATTATGGAAATAATAATGCTAATGGCATACAGCTATCGAAAGATGGGTGGGAATCCTACTTAATAATTCTGTGGGTAAGAAGGATGGGACCTGAGGAGTAGTAAGTGCCCCAGCACTTCTTTTAATTTCCTGGGTTTTGTAAGAAAGTGAAGGGTCCTTTGAAGAGATGTCTTATTTTCCTAGTTCTCTCTTTTTGCTTGTTAATTCAGAATAATTCAGGTAAAGATGAGTTACATCTATTTATCAATATTTGATGTTTAAATCACCACAGTACAATGTTCACAGTGCTCTCATGGTTGAGCTTTCTGACTAACATGAGTGCAGGTTCTGCACAAGATACATCAACTCACAAAGACAGCGAAGAGAAGTGGGATATATAGCGTTTGTAATCAGGCTGTGCTAGTATACAAGGTTACACACAGGGTGTTTGAGGAAAGAATGTGACTGAAGTTACAAAACCTTTGTTAAAGAAACAGCAGTAGTTAAATTTAGGATTAAATATCTTAAACTATGTAAGAACTTGAAAATATCTTAGACATTCCACATGAAGTGCCACTTTTCTGTGTCTTGTTCCTAGCTTGAAACAAATTCCTTTTAGTTAAGGAATGTTAAGTTTCCTTTAGTTAAGGAAAGTTGAGAATGAGGTTCACACTGAAAACTGTTCTGCATATGTTTTCTTTGACCCTGCTTTGGGTGTTCACTGAAAGCAAGACAAAGACAGGCTATAACAACACAAGTGATTATATATGGATAAACACAAAATGAACAACTTGACCCTGAGTGCCGTTTTTCTCTGACCTCAGCCAAGCAGCAATACATTTAAACGCTATTACAGGAGTTTTGCTGTAGTAGCAGTCAATTGTTGCAGATAAAGACTGAACATCAGTGCTAGAGAAGCAACTAATGGTCCTAAGAGGTTTTGCCCTGCTCCTCCTCCTCTCTCTCGGAGATTGACTGAAGAGGAGCAGGTCAATCTAACCCTTGCACTGTGAGGAAAACAGTCATACAAACATGAGTAATACAATGCTAATAACACATTTGAGCGACAGGGCTGCTTGTTGGATAAAGCCATGACAATCCTTCGATGCATTATCACACAGCAGTGCTGGAACACTCACTGAAGATGACCCCATGAGCAAATGAGATAGTTGTAACTTTATGAGCTCATAAACAGAAATTCAGCTTGAATAACAAAGATTATAAATTACAACATGTCAATAGTTAAAAATAATAAACATTTAAAAGAACCCTAAAAATATTAGACATTACTTATGGATTTGGTATCCCATTTGGATTAAAGTTTTACTAAAAACCTGCATTCTTGAAGAAGGATGGAGAAACATAGAGATTCAGGATTCCTGTTTCTTTTGATAAGTAAGACTGAAGTGAATATTCTGTATTTCTTACAACACAGAAATAAGGGCTTGGAAGGTGGATGCATTTTAAAAAGTGCTGAAATACAATGTTTCCAACTTAAGATGTCCTTTTTTTTTGTCACTCACAGGGGTAGAATGATGGCTGGAGCCCCCAGCCTCTCTAGCTCTAAGGCAATCAGCTCTCAGACTGTTGCTTGGAGGAGCTTTCCACCCAGGACTTGCTTGGAATTGGACCCCACGCCTTTTCAACTCTGCAATCTGGATTTTGTTGATAGTTCAGAAACTGGGTACCTTGGAAATACTGGACTCCTCTGCTTCCAAATGGCTTGTATGCCCTGGAGTTGCAGAGCCTGGAAAGTTCTTCCAACACTTTCGGGCTTCAAGTGTCAGATGTGTAGAAGGGAATTTGGAAGCTGAGTCCCAGTGCATACAGTTCATGTACAGCAGGATCTCAGCAGCCTCCTAGGAATCAAGGTGCGTTTCCACGCTAGAGACATTAGTCAAAAATATTTTATTTGAAACATTTTATACCCAATAAAGATTTCAACAAAATGCTGCTGAAGATTTGCCGATTAATTGTATTCCTGAACTCTCCTGTCGGGCCGCTAAAATAGAAAGTGAAAAAAGAATGGTCTGCCTACCTCTTGATTCTTATGCTGCCACCATAAAAATGTTTAAGCGTTGCATCTTCTGAGCAGTTCTCTATAGTATGAAATATCCCATTCTGTGGATAAAGTAATTCAGATACAGAATAGTTAAATGATTTTCCCAAGGTGATAACATTTCTTCAGAAAACTGAAAAAACAGAATTATCATACACAGCTGGTCTATTCTTCTATCACAGATGAAAAGATCTTGGGGTAGAAAATTTGTCTGTTTCTTCAAAAATAAAATGGACTCAGAAAAGCTAGAATAAGCTTGTAGCTGTATTTTATAACCTGCAATAAAGTATAGTGAACATAAAAGATCATTAAGAGAAAAAAGTGCTTTTAACTAATATGTTCCTAGATTGATCCATCCAAATTTGACAAAAACAATGATAGATCAATTCTTCTAGGGTGCCTCTATCATCTATAGGATTTGACTTATAGATGGTGACATTCTGAATGAGGGATCTGCATTACACTCACCAGAGATGATGCAACTGAAGGAAATGTAGCTAGAAAGATGCACTCTGAAACTCAATATACTACACTCAGGTATTTTAACAAATTACTTTCAGACCTAAAATTCTTGGCTAGAACACCGAAATTGCATCCTAGAGCTCCCTCTGGTAACCCCGAAGATTTATCAAAGGAAAGTGTTATTAGGTAGTACTGTGTTATCTGAAATAAAGGTAGACTAAAAAATCCTATTATCTGGCCACTTGAAGTACCACTGTGAAATATACTGAATTTTTTTACTGATTTCCCAAGATACAAGTGTAGTTGGTTGTCAAAATCAACAATAAAATCCTTGATTGATAAGAAACAAATTAACACGCTGATTGCACTTCACAAATACTGAGGACTTCTATACGTTTGACTTTATGTAAGCAGCGACACTTTGTTTTAGATTATACTGTTATTTTTTCATAAGCAGCAAATGGTTTACTCTCTTGTAATCATTTTAAGAAGTTCCCATTCCCTTCTTCACCCCTGTTACTTCGTGTACGGCAATTAATTGGCATTTGTATGAATGAGGGGGAGGACCCTCCATGGAGAAGGCAAGGAGTGGCTTTGGAGAGGAGGAGAGCAGAGGATGGGTAGGCAGGAAGGAAGAAGCAGTAGTTAACCGGAGAGAAACTTTCTCTGTTGGGGTAATGCCATGTTAAGAGACTCTCAGTTGTTTGTTTTCACTTTTCTACCAAAGGTTTCTACCCCCTGCCTGTGATGAATGCCAAGTCAAGTGTTGTGAGGCTGGGTTTTATGAGGGGAATATAAGAAAACAATTACATATATATGTGTGCATCCGTACCGTTTTCACATCTCTATCACTGGTTGATCAGCCAAGGCAAAATGAAAAAAGCATTTCTAAATTAAAGAGAGTATGGGTCAGAGTGTAGCAGCATAAATATATTTTTTCTTAACTTGCTTAATTTTTGATACTTAGAAATAAATGTTAATTCTGTAAGCTGCCAGGAATGTAGATACTGGTATATATCTTATGCTAAAGCTTCAAGACCTGTACATCACCGTGTAGACCCATGTCTCTCAGAAGCATTCCCAGGTGAATCTGGAGTCAGGTGAAGGGGCTAAGACAACAGAGAAAACACTCTAATCAGCTTGTTGGTCAAACTGATGAGACCAGTCGTGTGTGCTCAACTTTATGCAAACGTTCAAGATGAACATAATGCTGAGAAACATCAATTCAGCCAAACACGTAAGTAAATGAATGACCTTAATCATGTGAATGTTCCCATTGGGATCCATAAGCTGGCCTGTGCTATTGCCACAAAGCATACTAGAATAAATATCCTTGCTGAAAAACAGAAGGTGATACTACAAAGAGCCCAACATAAGTAAAGAAATTCAGAATTAAGCTGCAGACATGAAAATAAAAAGAAAGAAGAAAAGTAATAACAATCTTTTAGTTGAGACTCTCAACATTTTACAGACATTCAAAACAGTGCTTGCAAATGATGCAAGATGAGGCAGATATGAACATTCTTGACAAGTCAGAGCAGACAGTGCAGGGGACAGAGATGTTCAAGCATTAAGATTCCAGTAGTCTGTGCAACATGCAGGACATATAATTCCTGTTCCTTTATTCTAAGGCCATTGATTGATCTGAAAGCACAGTGCTCTTTTAACAAACAGGAGGGATGATAAGTTTATGCTTAGATCCTTTTACTGTAAGTAATTTGCACTCCAGAGCAAGCGATGAGCTCAGGAGTTCCTTGGTGGTCTATGTCCTTATGCCCAACCACCTCCTTGCAGCTGGCAGAGAGAGTAGGTGACACGGCTGGGACATCTGTTACATATGCGTTTGGATTGTCACAATGGTCTGTGTCTCAGAATGGCCCATTTAAGATGTGACAGTGCCATGTTCTAGTCTGGTTTTGGAGGTAAACTCAGAACAGGCTACTGCCAAAATCAACAGAAACCGATGCCCTGGCCATTTCTCAGCTCTAATTGAGGATCAGGCCCATGATTTTGAGCAACGTGAAAAATACCTTGCCAGTGCCCTTTTTAAAATGTCAAATTCTCACTTTGTTTTTTTGCATATTCTTAAGTACTTTAAACTAAAATCGCCCCTAGTATCATTTTCAGAGGATCAGTCTCTCTGGGAACAGAGATTTTTCTTTTGACCTTTACATTTATCGCTAAAGAACATATTTTCATTCCTGACACTTGCTTGGAGAAGGTTTACAAAATTCGTCTCTTTCCATAGTTACACTGCACTTCGTCCTCTAGCGATCCTGGCAGCTACACATGTCTGCGGTGGGGTAAGTGCTGACATACACCGCTGACTTTTCCGCTCCGAGAGCAGCTACAGCATTGGCTCCAGACCGCGCCAGGAGAGTGGAACGCATGTAGGAACTGACGATGCCATCTTACGGTGGAAATATAAACTGCAAATGCAATCTGTAAGAGAAAATACAAAAATGGCTGTTTCCCCCGATGGGTAAAAAGAGTACGCTGAATGCTTAAGGATGCAACTGGGGCGGGGGGGGGGAATGAATAATTACCAATCTCTAGCCTGTTTAAGTGTTTAACAACAACTAGATTAATTTATATGCCAAAGCTGAAGACTTTGTTTGTGATGACAAGTGAATATAGAAAAGTACAAGGAAAAGGGGGAGAGAAATGCTCTTACATTCTCTTCTCATTGACTTGCTTTTCATTTTCTCTTCCCTCTCCTTTCACTCCCTTAGCATGGAAACAGAACTCACTTAACATGGATGACATTGCAAATGGCCAATGTACCAACTTCCCCACCAACTTAGCTCAAGCAGCAAACTTAGACCACCTGTTATGTCATTGTTAGACATAAACTGGCCATTACAAACGAGCCTAAAAGGAGGAAATACAGACTACTTCAGTGTTGGGCTTTCTCACCATGCACATCTCCATGTAGTAGCAATTGCTACTACAGATGCACAAAGCATCTCCATGGGTAGCAGCAATTTGTCCTGGAAGTTGCAGTATCCAGCAGTTAGGATTGGGGCTGTTAGATGCCCAGCGGTCCAGAAAATTACTGTCCAAAATAGCAGGGCATGAGGACCACTAAATGCAGTAATGTGCATCCATATTGGAGAGAAAGTCCGTGAATACATCCTGCAAGTTTCTATGGGAACCACATGGATTTTTGTCATTGGACTGTCATTACGCTGGAGCTGTGACCTTAACAACTGGTTCCTGAAATGTTCCCGGAGGAATACTGAGGCAAAACAAAGGGAACCATTACTAGTCAAAATTAATAGAAACTTTCTGGTTTTCAGACAGCCAGATCCATAGCATTGCTGAAGTTCCTCTCCTCAATGTGAAGGCAGCCTGGGGGCACGTGCGTGAGTGTGTGGTTAACGGAACATGGGGTTAACCCTGGTACAGCTGTGGTCTCAGTGCTATGTCACCTTCACCGCTTCTGCTCTTGGAGATGAGCAGCTGGATTACAGCAAGACCAGATCACTGGAGTCGTGACAGCCGCCAATGGGGAAGCATCCTTATACATGGTGGGCTGTGGCTTCACTGTTGGGTTTTTTTAGTGTTGGAATTGGGTTCAGTTCCTTTATGTCTGATTTTTTTCTTAAAATGCAGTGAAAGATCCTACATTAAAACAACATAATTAGAATTTCAGATAAAGCTTGTCTTGTGCCAGCAAAAGTATTGTGAATTTAACCTGTCCTCAGTGAATAATTGTTATAGTGAACACTATTAAGTCTTCAGCTGGGAAAGTGTGGGAATATGCATTTTTGGAACATATTTTCTACTTTTTTTTTATCTTTTAATTTTTATTTTTCTGCTGAGAAATTTAACTCAAGCCAGTGCCCTGAAACAGGGAGAAAACTTACCCGGGAGGAACTGCACACATGCTGAATATTTATATAGAATGACAATGACATTTGACTCCAGATTTTCTTTGACAGAAATCAGTTCCGTTCAGCTGTGACCCATATCTCTTTGTCTTGACAAGCTGAGGAAAACATAACACCTTGGACCAAAATTGAATGAGGCCTGAATTCCTCATTCTGTCCACAAAAACCACTGACTTAAATTTGGCACGTCTTAGAGGATGAATGTGTTTTAAAGGGTGAATTTTAAAAAATTATAAATGCTGTTATTCTTGCTTCTATTTGTCCATAGCACAATGTATGAAGTGCTGTTCAAACACATGCACAAATTAAAGCTTTTTTTTTTCCCCAAGAATCTTATTATTTGAGGACAGTGACAATAAAACTAACAAATAGATTGAGGATAGGAAGGGTGTGATATAGAAGAAAAGTGGTTAATATGATCATTGCTCTCATTTTGGTAAGGCTACATTTAATAATAGTGCCTTCCTCGGACTAGTAAAACTTGTCCCACTTTTCCAAAATATTCCAGCATATCTCTAAGTACTACAGCTCCGCTAGAATCACAGTTTATTAGGATTTGGCCCGATCATTTACGTGATTAGGGGAGCACTCCCAGAAAACCGGCGTAATATGGAAAATAATATTGATGACTTGACACCTCATGATCTCTAGAGTCAAATCTTACCGAGTCCCTCTGGAGGCAGCACCTGAAATAACCTCTTTGAAATGGAGTAGAAAGCCACAGTTCTTAACACACAAAAAAGCCCACTATGCTTTGTAAGTCCAGGAATATTAACTTATGTGTTCGTTAGTTCTGCTGCAGAACTGTTTAGTTTTCTCTGTGACTTCATAGCCTGATTCCCTTGAGTAACTATTTAAATATCACATTAAGACAATATTGGTGCTGAATACTGAGGCACTCAGGAAGCCACGGGTGTCAAAATTAAAGTGGCTTGCTCAACTTTCACTCACCACTTCGTGTGTAACTGTTGTTTTTAAGTTATTGCATAACCAAATCTTATATTATAATACACTACTTGAAATTGATGCATTCAAGTATAATCATTTTCCTAGAACAATAAACACAAATATCATTTATTTATATATACTACTATGTCAAAGATAAAATTCACAGAAATCATTTTATGAAACATCTGCAGTAAACACCTCAGCAATAATGTCTTTCATGATCCTGCTCACAAAAAAGTTTCTGTATTTCACATCAAAGAGTCACTAGCTTAAAAATCCAAATCAAAACCTCAGCCCTAGCTCAGGAATTCGAATTCAGCCTTCCCTTGCTCCTGAGCAGTACATGCTACCCACTATGCCACACAGCTCTGCTATATTTTTGTTGCTCTCCTATGGTGATGAATCTAAGCAGTCTGCGTGTTAGCTGCAAAGTCACAAGGGTCACATAAATGTCTGCAAGATAGGCAGACAATGATGCTTCTGGAATTTTTGAAAAATAAGGGGAAACAACAGAAAACAAACCAACCCATCTGGAATCTAAATCAAGAGTTGTTTTCCTTTTAGTGCGCGCGCACACACACACAAACCTTACAAGGAGAACATTCTATCATTCTTGCTCTTTGCGTAATACCTCTGGGCCCTTTTATAAAATGTAACTATCAGAAGCCAAAAATCCCAACTCACACAGATTATTATTGCAGTGCTTGGAAAGTTATTCCGATGAATCAGAGACACGCGCACACACACACACAAAAAAAAAAAAAAAAGGGAAGAAGAAGAAGAGAGATGTCCCTGTTCATTCAAAGGCTGTCCCACAGCTGCTTAAGGTTATAGGCTGATTCACTTGGCTTCTCTTGGTTTTTCACAGCTAGCAGAGACCCTGGATGCCCTGAGACTCTCATATGCCAATCAAAACAAATTCTTAATAAACAAAGAAATCTTGCCTTTGAAATCCAGAGAGAATCATGCTGGAGAGCAGCAGCTATGCAATATTTTCCTTTCTGACAAAGCAGCAGTAACCCTCTTCAAAGAATTCAGGAAATGTCAAAAAATATCCTTTTCTCGTGCTCCAAACTGGAATTTTTTTCCTCCCATTATCTTCACAGGATGAGCTGTTTGTGAATAGCAGGAAAAAAAGCTGTTTGTTTTTAGCAACGAGGAGTCAAGTAACTTTTTGTGTCATGACTATTCCAGCACCTGCCTCAGCAGAAGTTGGAGCAGGGTTTCAAAGAGCAGTTGCTCCAGTTTTTACTCTTTTTAAGGTCTGAGGACATTCCACTTCTGATCTTAGCGTAGCTTTAGAAATCTTGAGTAACAAAACCAGTAAGCTGAGAGCAAGAATAGGTTTGGTTTTCCTTTGGAAAATTTAGTGTTACTACTAGGGCTCACCTTCTGAAACACTCACAAAAGCAAAACTGGTGATTTAGGCTCCTAGAGAGTGTGAGGGTACCCCCAGTGTTTTCAAAAATTACTGATAGATGATGAACCCTGAGAGCCCAGATGCAGTGGGCATGAAGGAGTTAAGGGAATGATTAATCTACCCCATCTTACATTTCTCTGTGCTTGCCTATTGCGTTAAGGGGTGAGATTGCTGTCAATGCTTTCCACTGCAAAGTGTCTAGCAGACATTTTAAAATCTATTCATTTCAGATTTCCAATAGCCCAGGCCAGAAGTCTATACGTTACCCAAACAGCTACTGTGATTCTCATAGTGTTAGGGATACAGATGGCTCAGCTAAGCAAGAGAGTATGCTCAATTTACAGATATCCATTGACTGGGATCAATACCAAAGTCTGAGAGACCTTGTTGTACGTTGATTATAAGGAGTTCCACGTGTCCTGAAAAAATTTGAACAGCAATAAGAGGCTGGGATTTATGGAAAAGCACAGAGGGGAAGGGGAGAGACCATACCATTATTCTGGGAGTCCAAGATGACAAGGAATCCTTTAGACAAGAATGAGGAAATCATGTTAAAGAACAATTGTAGACTGGCTGTGACAAAGGTGCCTGTAGAAAGAAATAAATTTGCTGGAAAAGCTTTTGGAAAGTCAAGAGGCTCAGACAGAGTACAAACATCTTTTCTCCCTCTTATAGCCCTTTTTGTCCCTCTTAAAAGGTGACCTCTCTCCAAGGATATTTGCTGGAAATCAAATACAAGGATTGGAGGGTGACACAGGAGAGAAGTACAGGGAGCAGAGAGTTAACTCCTCCACACATTGGCCATGGTTTTGTGAATACCTGTTTTGATCATGGAGAAAGGAAGTACCTAATGTCCAGGCTCTCACACCTCTATGACACTTTGCTTTAAAGGGGACATGTTCTGACTCATCAAATGAGTCCTCTGGAACAACTAGCCAATCAACGTCAGCTGTCTGTCATCCTTTGCTTTTATCTTGCCCATTTAATCACCGTCTTAAAGAACAAACAAACAAAACAAAAAAAAAAAAAAAAAAAGGAAAAGAAAGCCTCAGCTTATTTTTGCAGAGCATACCGTTACAGATTCCACACGTTTACTAAGACGTTTCTGAAGCACTTCCAGCAGAAGTTAAAAAATATCCATTTTCCTGGTTACTCCTTTCCCTAGTTTGGCCCACTGCTTGGTCTTTCAGTCAGTACTGCCTTGGGGGTTACCAACAAACCTGCCAAGGGACCTGTGAGGACTCTGCTGAATTGGGAATCCTACACTAGAGCTGCAAGGGAAACATCACTTGGTTTTGGTGTGATGCTGACCAGAAAGCTGAAAGTAAGGATATTTTGTACAATGTATCCACGTATGCACATTAACAATTAATACACTTAAACTAGTCATTAAGGAGAGTAAGGACAAATTTATACAATGCTGCTCTGTGAAGTAGTAGAGTTTGTTCTGAAAATGTTGGGTATACACGGTAGCACTTGCTAACACGTTGGTGAGACAGCCTCGAACACCTCACCTTTCTATGCCTGTGCTGCAGACAGAGAGTAGCAGAAGAGCCAGAGAGAGGAATGCAGATGTGCCGACTCAGCAAGCACGCACCAGGAGTCCTTCCATTGTAAAAATGTATTCTGGGACTTGCCAATGATCAACTGCATTTAACCTGGAGCTCCACATTCACTCTGCTGCTGTTGCTGAACCCCAAGGCCAGGATCTGAGTGTGGTGCCAGATTATCATTTTAATGCCGAGAATGAGAGCTGAGAAAGAAACATGCATTTAACTTTTCTGGCATCTGCAGCATGCCCACAGCTAGTCCTTATTTGGTAACAGAACCAGGTAAATGCTCATGTGTGACTTTTGTGTGGCTCATTTATTTCACTTAACTTCTAGCTTAGCATGTAATATAAAGTATAAACAACTATATTTCAGCATATGGGCATATAAATACTTGGCCCAGTGGATTCTACTGTGCACAGAATTGTGAATTGTGCACAGCTATGAGCACTGCAAGAGATGAACGTTCACACTTGACCCTTAGCTGTCTCTTGTAAATTTGTACTATAGGCATTGGAGTCAAAACAGATCATTCATTTCTTCCACAGTTCCTTTGTCCCTCATGCGAAATTTCCATTTCAGTGGCTGGTGATCAGTGCTGCCTGCAGAATGCCTGCTGATTTAAATAGGTTTGTGACAGTTTTCTATAGCCTTGTATTTGAGCCAAAGGGCATGGTAACGTATGTGGGTGAAACCTGTCTGCAGAGTGGGAATAAGCAGATCTAAGAGTTCGAATGTCCGTAATTGCCATTTCCCCTTTGAGCAAACAACCAGATGAGTCCTCCAAATTGAAGTTTTCTTTTGTTGTCTGCACATGTTTAACCTCAAATCACTATTCAAGGGTAAAAAGGGACATGATCTGACAGTAAGACTCATACTTTTCAAATCTAGAAAGTGGCCACCGGGGAGGTGAATAATATTGATGCTGTAGCCCTGAATCCCACTTTTTTTGTAGAAACAGTTTAGCACCCATAGAGTGTGTGTGTATATGGAAACACCTTTAGGTTTAGTTTCAGAAGAAAAGCCTGACTGAAAATGTTTCTGTTCTGCATGACCTTCAACGTGCCAACTCCCTGCTCTTCTCTGTATGCTACAGCAACAGGGAGAACTGGGCCCATGGGGAGGCAGCCCAAATGAGAGCAAGGGGAGAGAAAGACAATATGAGAACAGATGAATTTGGACAGGAATCAAACTCGTCTTGTCCCCCACCCTTCCCCTCCTTTGTATTTTAATTACACGGTTTAAAATCATCTCCTCAACTTTGGGAGGAAATCTGCTTGTCTGTGAGTATTTGATGTGGCATTGACTCTGTCTATATCCGCAACCCCATTACCATGGGGAGATCCTGGGGTTCCTTAGGAAGAGGAGATGAAATGGGATGTAATATGCTGAGGGCTCGCCAAAAGTACTGAATAGAATTGGCCAATAGCCAAATGCTTTCATTCCTAGCAGAAAGGCATTAAATGAGACTGGCTACATTTAATTGAGCATCTTTCTGATTAAATAAATAGATAAAGAAACCTCTGTGTATGTGCATGTGCATTATATATTTACATATATATTTTGCCATTCTTAAATACTTTCCTCATTCCCAGCCTACTGTAGATGGCTTTAAAGTTTACAGTAAGGTTGGGAACACCCAAAGAATGAAAGAGGAGAAGATTCATGTCAGGATTATGTTTCTTTGCTTATTCTGTGTCATCCGGGGCCAAATCCACTGCCTGGTTGCACATTAGGAATGAACCTGGCCCACTGTTTTTGCAGGTCTTTGATAAACACTGCTTCAAAAAAAAGCCAAGATGCAGAGAGGTCTAGTCTTTCTTCTGTGGATATTTTGCAGCCGTTCATTCATTGATCATTCTTCTGGATGACTCCCATAAATACAAAATTAGTTAGTAAGTTGATTGATAGAGGTAGAGCAGAGGTGCCATCTTGCATAAAGTTTGTCTAATACTCTCTGCTGTGACCCTCTTTCTTCAGCTGCATATAACTTAAGTAAATGTGAACTATTTGGACTTGTGATTTCTGTGTTTTATCTCTTTCTACAGTTGATTTATGCATGCATCAAACCCAAAGATGACTCTGTGGCAGCTCACTTGCCTCAGACACATATGCTGTGGAATCAAGCAGTAGATTATTATTGAAACTGGTTTTTGTACATCAGGAGGGCCAAAAAAAAGCTTTCAGTGTTTCAATGGCAAACTTCTCTGCAAGGCATAGAACACTCTGAACATCAAGATTATTCTGCCATTTTAGAATGAAGTTTCAACTTTGGTTACTATATGTTTCTTTGCTAACAATGCTGGTCATCCAGAGACGTGTTATCACTTACTTTATTTACTAACTAGAGTACCGTGATAACCTTTGAAATCATAAACAGTTAAGGAAAGCCCTTGGTAAACAAGAGTTGCTGAAATGGCTAGATCTCTAATTTATGTCCCTTTCCCTAGAAGTCTAAACTCTACATACATTTTAGTGAAATATCACTAGATTTTAGATCTCTCAGATCTCCCAGTCCAGCTACCTCTTCGCAGGTTCAAGGTTTAGTTCTGTATTTGTTTTATTCGGTGCAATTTGTGTCCTTTTGTCTACCACCATCTTCTACGTATTTAAATTGGTATTCTCTGCTTATATTCTCTCCTGACACAATTCCTGTGGGGTCATTTCCATTTCTGCAAAATTCCTTCAAAGAGGGCATAAAAGGCTGTCAATTTAGAATTATGGCATTCACATTGATTTTCTCCAGTTAGAAGTGGCAAACTGGTATCAATGGATGAGGAGAAGGCTGAGGTACTCGACGACTTTTTTGCCTCAGTCTTCACTGGCAACCTTTCTTCCCACACCTCTCGAGTGGATGGACCGCAAGATGGGGACTGGGGGAGCAAAGTCACTCCCACGGTAAGAGAAGATTAAGTTTGTGACCACCTCAGGAACCTGAACATACACAAGTCTATGGGACCTGACGAGATGCATCCCAGAGTCCTGAGGGAACTGGCTGATGTAGTTGCCAAGCCACTCTCCATGATATTTGAAAAGTCATGGCAGTCAGGTGGAGTCCCTGGGGACTGGAAAAAGGGAAACATTGCACCCATTTTTAAAAAGGGTAGGAAGGAGGACCCTGGGAACTACCGCCCTGTCAGCCTCACCTCTGTGCCTGGGAATGTCATGGAACAGATCCTCCTAGAAGCTATGCTGAGGCACATGGAAGACAGGGAGGTGATTGGAGACAGCCAGCATGGCTTCACCAAGGGCAAGTCCTGCCTGACCAACCCGGTGGCCTTCTGTGACGGAGTGACTCCATCAGCAGACAAGGGAAGAGCTACGAATGTCATCTATCTGGACTTCTGTAAGGCCTTGACACAGTCCCCCACAACATCCTTCTCACTAAATTGGAGAGATATGGGTTTGATGGGTGGACTATTTGGTGGATGAGGAATTGGTTGGATGGTCACATCCAGAAGGTAGTGGTCAATGGCTCAATATCCAGATGGAGATCGGTGAGAAGTGGTGTCCCTCAGGGGTCCGTACTGGGATCAGTACTGTTTAATGTCTTCATCAATGACATAGATGGTGGAATCAAGTGCACCCTCAGCAAGTTTGCGGATGACACCAAGCTGAGTGGTGTGGTGGACACGTCTGAGGGATGGAATGCCATCCAGAGGGACCTGGACGGGCTTGAGAAGTGGGCCCGGGTGAACCTCATGAGGTTCAACAAGGACAAATGCAAGGTCCTGCACCTGGGTCAGGGCAACCCGCAGTATCAATACAGGCTGGGGGATGAAGGGATCGAGAGCAGCCCTGCCAAGAAGGACTTGGGAGTACTGGTGGATGAAAAGCTGGACATGAGCCATCAATGTGCGCTCGCAGCCCAGAAAGCCAACCGTATCCTGGGCTGCATCAAAAGAAGCGTGGCCAGCAGGTCAAGGGAGGTGATTCTGCCCCTCTACTGCACTCTGGTGAGACCCCACCTGGAGTCCTGCGTCCAGCTCTGGAGCACCCAACACAGGAAAGACATGGACCTGCTGGAGCGCGTCCAGAGGAGGCCACAAAAATGATCCGAGGGCTGGAGCACCTCTCCTATGAAGACAGGCTGAGAAAGCTGGGGTTGTTCAGCCTGGAGAAGAGAAGGCTCTGGGGAGACCTTATTGCAGCCTTTCAGTACTTAAAGGGGACTTATAAGAAAGATGGGGAAAAACTTTTTAGCAGGGCCTGCTGTGATAGGACAAGGGGTAATGGTTTTAAACTAAAGGAGGAGAGATATAGGCTAGACATAAGTAAGAAGTTTTTCACAATGAGGGTGGTGAAACACTGGCACAGGTTGCCCAGAGGGGTGGTAGAAGCCCCATCCCTGGAAACATTCAAGGTCAGGCTGGACGGGGCTCTGGGCAACCTGATCTAGTTGAGGATGTCCCTGCTCATTGCAGGGGGCTTGGACTAGAGGGCCTTTAAAGGTCCCTTCCAACCCAAACTGTTCTATGATTCTATGATTCTATGATTCAGAGTACTTCACGGGCTTTTGGCACTAGAGTCATGTCTGCAGAACTCCTAATACCTTAATCCCACTGTGTTCTCCAGAGCTGATTTATTGAATCCCCACTGGCTACAGGGAGACTATCAACACTGATTTGCAGTCAAATTTAAGATATATAGGTTCAGCTGATGTTACCAATTCAGAGTATATATATGTGTGTGTGTGTCTGTGTGTCTGTGTGTCTGTGTGCAATTTAAGTTAAAAATTCTATTGGCTTCACTGAAAAGGCTAGTGTTTAGAAAAAAGTTAGTCTTTTAGTTTTATCCAATGGTCTGCTGCTGTAAAATGCTTCAGTTAAAAAACAGCAGGTTTTTAGAGATAAAAATAACACTAATAGCAGAGGTTTGCTGAGATTAGAAGTGAAGTCTCTGACTGCACCTAACTGGGCACAGTATCTAGCTTCAAAGAGCTGAGGGAAATGGAGGTCATAAGCATTAGATTGATGAAAAGTAGCAGCTTAGTTCTGTGGGAGCAAATCAGATTAGTTGAGCTGATTTCAAAACAACTGAAAATCTACTTTAACATCTTTCGTTCTCTTATCGAAGAACTGAGACTGAGGGTACTTTTAGAGGATTCATGATGGGGTATAACAGTTTTAATTCCCTGATCATTCACATGTCTGTACATTAGTTTCAATTTAGGATTTAATCTTAGATGAGCTAAATATTCCCTGAGCTGAGAACTTTCTTTTAGGGTAGGAGAGATCTCCTGCTTAGCATACCTGGCACTAGCACTTGGGAAACCAAACTTCCCAAGCATGGCTAGCTGATATTTGGTGATGAAGTAAAGGACAGCACCCCTTTGGGGACAGATCTCCCTTTCCACGGTGTACAGTATGTTTGTGTGGTATGTCTACGGTCCTATCCTGTTGTGGACCATCCTACGGAATATGTTACTACATGAAGTGCCGCTCCATTGTCTGATGTGTCACCTGTGTCACTAACGGCAGCAGCAGTAGCACCAAGCAGGACTAGGGAGTCAGTGGAAAGGAGAACACGAGCCGCTGTGTCTGGGATTTTACACAGAGCACATTGGAGCAGTTCTGGTTTGTGAGTGAGGTGGACAGACTGGAGGGGGCTGCATGTGTTGCTGAGATGCAAAGGGCTGCTGGCAGCTCTATTGCCACGGTGTGCCCATGCTGGTGTGTAATACGGATGCAACCTTTGCATCCCAACAGGTCAGGAGACTGCAACAGCAGGGATGCAAGCCTGGCCCTATCTCTTGGCTGGGAACTGCGGGATACTCGCCCACATTTATTTTTCCTTGTTTATTCTTTCATTTTCAACTAGCTCCACTTCAGTGATGTGTACTCCTACAAAATGGGAGCTTACCATGAGTAACATTGTTAGAACAATAAAAGGAAGCAACGAAGAGTTATAACACCACCAATGTTTATTTTACTACCAGTATGAGGTATTTCTTTTGAAGTACAGGTTTTTTGTCATTATGTTTTTCCTAGATTATTTCCAGAGGGCTTTATTTTCCCATAAAATAACCATTTCACATTCCCCATTGCTCAGTTACATGCTGTTATTATAAAAGCTATAATCTTTTGGCTTTTCTTATGTAAATCCTTTGCATCTGAATAGTTCAAACATTTGTGCATGGTAGGTTATCCTACCTTCCTCTTAAGATATGGGATTGGAAATGTTTGCCTCTACATTTGTAATCTTAACAGCATTCCCACAAACATCTGAATTTAGTTTTGGGTCAAGTTTGACTACAGGGGTGAGTTGGTGTTTAAAAGAATTATAAAATAGTTGCTCCCACCTTAGCCAGGTTCACTCATTTCCTTTTGTACTTTTCCTGAAATGTCTGCACAAAACCTTTCATCTCTAGCTTTCCAATGAATACTTAAAAACGTTCACAATTCTTTATGGCAAGGAGTTGATTCTGAAATACTGTATCCATGCAGTAAATCAGTATTGATCATCTCCACAGACATGAAGGGTGAAATTACACAGGTATTAAATACTTTCATTTTTATTTATGTATTTAATCCCTATTCTACTTTATACAAACACCAGATTATGCGAGGGGTGACTAGCTGAAATAGTTGCTGTTACCCTACCAATTAAAAACTCTTGGGTTTTGAAACTGTAAAACTAAAACTGAACAAGATAAATACGGTATAGGCCAAAACTTCACAAGTTTCATCTGACCAAAAATTTAAGAAAGAATAAGGAAAGAACAGATAGTAAAATAACACATAACAACTTTAATTTTCCATCTTTAGTGCAAACTGGCATCCTCCGATGACTGCAGAATCTTGAAGTCGATAAATAACAGCAGAGGGAGAGGCACAGGCAAGGAAAATAAGAAAAAATTGGCTGTGCAAATGTACTTACAATGAAGTCACAAGAAGAGAGACTCGAGAAGACCAACAACCGTATTACTTCCATTTCCTTAAATCTTTAAATCCATCAATGGTCCTCAGATTATTTGTGGGAATATGAAACAGCTCTTATCACATCCCACTAACCGGAGTGCCTGCCTTTTGCATAAATGGCATTTTTAATTGTATGGAATGAATTTCTTGGGGTGTGGAATACTGTTTTTTGTGATGCTTCACAGTCTGTAGCCATTAAGAAAGATGATTTGACTATTAAATCAGTCGGTCATAATGAACCAAAAAGGGCTATTCTAGAGGTAATAGAGGAAAGCTTTAAAAGTTCCCAGTTTCTTTAACTGTGCAGAATGTCAGCAAGACTTTCTAAATTCAAGCACCAGTAATTGCCTATGCCCTTTTCAAACAAAACCGCTTAGTTTTGATTTCAGCATTTACTGTGTCTTTCTCGCACAGCTGTGCACCGTGCTAATACTGTCGCTTTATCAGCTTCTCGCCAGGCTGTTCACCTCACCAGAGAAGCATTGTGCTTTGCAGAACGTCCCCTGACGCTTCGCCAAAGCCTCCGTGTGAACAGCTCTCGTGAAGGGATTTCCAATACTTCCCTTCAGAGGTTGATAACACTATAATTAGTCTTTCTGTTTGGCAAATAATTCTAGCTTTTCAGCCTTAGTTTCCCCTTTCTTTGTTTAATAGATACTTTCTTTCCTGTATTCACAGGCAATACTTTTCATCTCTTTAATATTGCCCTTCCAGTACTTACAGGCAGATTTCCTACTTCTGCTTCCTCAGTTTGTAACTATTTTATGCACACTTAATTCTTTTAACCTTTTCCTCATGAGCTTCCTTAGCTTTTGGTATGCCTTTAAAATAGCTAAAAACGTTAGCTTTTCAGACAGGATGCATGTGCATCGCTGAGCATAGTGACTTTATTAAGATTACATAAAGGGCATTCCACTGAAGACATATTTGGCTAAATAATTAAATGTTACTGGAAAAGCAGCTCCTTTCAACAAAATCTTCTGCAACAACATCACCAGGCAATTCTTTGTTTCCTCAGAATTCTCCGAGGGCACTTACAAGAGGAAAATTGCATTGAGCTAGGGATTAAAAGCCCTGTAGTGTCCTCATTATGAATTTAGAAAAAGAAGAAGCAGTAACATGACATTTCTGACACACACAATATTTATGTAGACTTTTCTTGAAGCGTAGAACTGTTGAGTTACACAGAAAAAAAAATGGAATAAAACACAGTTTTTGATTTAAAAGTTAACGTATAGAGATCAGAGAAAAAGTTAAGCCACTTTAGGACATGCATTATAATGATATTGCTTTAAATGTTTTTTGTCACAGAAATTTTTCATCTAGAAAACATCCCAGATAGTTCAAATGTCTACTGGAGAATTATTGTGCCATATTTAGAGATCTAATTAATTTTTAGTCAATTTTCTGAAAGTATGGCACGGAAGAATTTGAATCTTGTTTAAGTGGAAATCTCAGTACAGCCTTAACTATAAAGTTATTGCTCACTTTTTCATACTAAAAATAACAAGTTGCCATGTGATTCATTAGGTAGGTGAAATACTTAAATTTAATTTTCCCTCGGTACAGTTTTGTGTGCGCATGCCTGGATGTGTGAGTTCCTAAACAACAAAAGATGTAGTCAGACCTTTGCTGTGTTAAACAGCCACCTGTACAAGATATTCTAACTCATTTTATTAGTCATCAGTACCCAAAGAATAAAAGCATCCAAGGCAAAAGAATACAGACTTTATCCTCGAGGCTGACATCTTTAAAGTCCAAAAAGATATAAAAGGACACTTCTCAAACGAACATCTTCACCTAGCTAATGACTGTTCACAAATTGTTATAGAAATAGTCCCTTTTGTCCATCTTAGCTAAACTCAAAGTAGTATTTTGTGTCCTAAGGATAAATTCCAGTCACCTAACAAAATGTTGATGCAGGTGATGGCACTGAACAACAGTTTTCAAAACCCACTTATTTGGGAGCCTCTGCTACATGATTCCAAGCTTTAGGAGGTGGGTGAAAGTGCTGCAAGGGACTCTGTTTTTCCTGAAGAAGGAAAGGGTGAAACAAGGAGGTTATTCTACAGTGCCCCAAAGACGGAGGAGGAGGCAGACAGGGCATGCTTCTGTAGCGTACCATTACTCTCCCACCGCACAAGGGCCTAGAGTCAGAATATGAACACCACACCTGTTACGATGTGAGCTGTTATGACAAGAGAGGTTCCAGGAAACAGCGAGAGGTGTTGCTTTCAGAAGCAACAGGGGTATCAGCAGATGGAGAGGCACCGCATCAGCTCCTGTCTATACACTGCAGACATTTTGCTTTGCAACTTGTTTCTCTTTGTGAGACTCCTTATAGTCAATTCCCAGCTTCCTCGGAAGAGGAAGAGATGAAACAAGAGAGATACTTCTCTCATGCCTTCTGTTTATTTTCAAAGAAAGTAAGTGAGAAAATCTTGCAGCTCTGAATGGAGAAGGAATGAACATCACCATCCTGATCACAGTGTCATGGATCAGTTTCCAAGTTTGTCCCTCTGACAATTTCTGTGCCGTAAGAAGCTCTGCCTCTCTTCTCCTACTCAAGAATTACTCTCACAGCTACTTCTCCTGCTTGCCATCTTCCTTTTTTTCCCTCTTCCTGCCCCAGCCTATTAAACAACCTCCTTATCTTGTGATAGTAGAATACCTGGCGAAGTTGCTTCACTTTTGACCGTATGTCCCTTGGTACTGTGCCGAAGCTTTTATTACTTACACTTGTCTCCCTCTAAAAAGAAGCTTAATTGCTTTTAATTGAAATTAGGGCACTTAAAATGCATCTGCTTTACACAGATCTAAGACTGCCTGTGGATCAAAGCTCATCCTGATGGCAGTCATGAGAATCTGCGCGTGCCGTGTGGCATATCTAACCACTCACAGCTAAGCCAGCTCAGTTTCCGAGCAGTGACAGCACGTTGGTTGTAAACAGTCAGATAAACAAAGCAATAAAATACAAAATTAAACTTTGCCCCTAAAGTAAGGATGACTCTAGGAATTGCGGATTCTGTCTATCCACATGCACGGTTACTCTTCTAATGAATCCTTCCAGAGGATTTTATACCTTGGCTACCTTCTGTTGAAAATAAATACAATAAAATATTCAGGAAGAACAAAATAACCCTATTAACACTGCTTTTGAGACCTTTCTGTATATTTTCACTTTTTCATTATCACTGTATAAAACTAATGACACATTATTATCGGCTTTTTTTACTTGACTGAATAAAATCTATGACTTCAGTCCGAGGAGAAGTAAATGATGTATCAGGAATTAAGAAAAAGCTACCTTCTGTGCAAAACAACAAAAATCAGCAGTACAGTCAAGTCATTCTGACAGGAGCAGCCTGTGTTCAGGCACCATCATTCTTCAGGGTCCTGCGACTCTAGGATAAGCATTGCTAAGACAGAGCTATGGGCCAAAGTAATTTTTCTAGTAGGCCATGGATTGGACATTCCTGTTCTAACATGCATAGGTGCCTAATTCATACTGATTATATATGAGCTTCTACGCATAGATCATAATGGAATTTTTATCAAAGCTTGAAACGATAGACCTTTCCCTGCAGACATTGCAGAGTTCACTAGACCATTTTGCAAGTGTAAAAGCAAGTTTGGAAAATGGAGAACAATTACTCTGTGTGGGTGTAAGAGTGGTGAAAAGATGGGAGAAAGAGGAAGGAAAATTGTGCTAGAAAAAAGCCCCTCTTAAATTATCTGTTTTATTGAAAACATGAACATGTACTTCTAGCACAGGGTTCCTCTTCAGCGTCTCCCACCATAGGTTTACACAATCATTGCAGACAAATTTTTTCTCTGTTTTTTTTTTTATTCTTCATTCTGTCTTTGGAACAGATCCAGTTTCTGATTAAGTCGATTGATATACACCCATTAACTTCTTAAATTTAGAATCGAACTCATGCCTAGCTATGCATTTTAGTGGTGGCATACTTCAGGTCACTTACAGCTTGTTACTGCACCTGTTTGGGAAACATAGTTCCTACTAACCTTGCAAGAACTCACAGCTTGCAGAGACAAACCCTTTCTAGCAGTAACCTTGCTTTGACTTAGCTATTAGTTACACTGCATATAGCGTTGTCATTAATTAGTTCATTTGTTAATTGTTCAGATCAACATATAGCATAAGCTAAATCAGTAGTGTATAAAATAAAGACCAAACATTTCATCTAATGTGTATTTAATGTAAAAAGGCTGTGCTTTTGCAAATTGTCAGTCATGTCTGGATCTCTACATCCTCAGTTCTATTGTCCCATGTGACTTGAAGTATTTTGGTTTTCCATGGCATTTGGGAATCTAAATGTCCAAGTATTGCAGATTTCTCCTGTTTCTCTTTCATGTTACAACCTTTGAGGGACATCTGGAAATATTTTTCATCTTCCTTCAGGTCTTTACAAATCTCTTTTGAGGAGGAAGGGATTCAGGGGGCATTTTTATGAACATTTCAGTTTTATTTGTATACCAAGTAACAAATGTGTAAAACAAAAGACGGCTGTCAATAAGCAGATATGTTATACATTGAACCCATGTCATGGATCAGAGTTCTAAGAAAAATACCCAGCCACACGACAAAAATGAGAATCAACTGACTCCAATGGTTCCTGATATACTCCCAGCCAGAAGCCAGAGGGCATTATTTTTCTCTGGTAGACAACATTTCAGTTCCAGTAAATATTCATTGACTGTTAATTTTCTGAGTAGCTGTGGTGCTATTATAAATTTTGCCAGTTTGTGTAAGTCAGCAAAAAGCCATGAAAGCTAGCTCTCAATATCACACATGGACAGCTTAAGTCAGCACTGCAGTTACCACTACAGGAGACCAAAAAGTGACACAGAATAAGCTAAGCTAAATTCTTAAGGAAATTTAAGAACAAGAAAGAAAGGAAAAAAGCTTTTCCTACACTTACTTGCTTGCCCTGTTATTTTATTATACTTTGTTCTCTGGACTCTATAGCTCTTCTCCTCCATCTGGCCTGCAGGCATATAACTCTGATTTCAACAGAAGCGAATCACTAAATACTTTTGAGAATTGGGCCTGAAACTTTTTGGATTAGGCACAGTTATTTAAAAAAAAAAAAAACACAAACATTTTTTAATGTCTAGCCCATCTAGATGACTGAAGCCTCTAGACTTTATCAAAATTTTAAATTCTAAATATATTCTTATAGTTAATGACAAGAAGACACAAATTGAGACAAAAGTAACAAAATGAAAAAAGAATAATTTTGTGCAGATGCTGTTGATATAACTGCTTTAGAAGTACTCCACTTCGTTGTACACGCGCTCTCCAATTTGTCATTTCTCTCATCTGCTCTAGGCACTTATTTCTAACAAAGTATACTGCAGAATACAGTATGAGCTCGGTATTAAGAATCATGATATCATGTTTTAATAAGAGTCCTCCCTCTGACTTGTAGAGTGAATTGGATAAAGCACTTCACTCTCTATACTCAGTTTGTCCATTTTTATAATGGATTATAACTATACCTGGACTAGAACTTCATCACCTGCTAGCACCACTTTGATGTCTTGGTACCCATTTAACAAATACTTAAGAGCTGCAGCTGTGATTCTGGTCTAATCTTTATGGGAGAAATTTTCTTCCACATCTTCCTGCTATTTCTAAAGATCTTGAGGGGGGTGAAATATGTAGACTATACATTTTATACTGAAGAGAGAGAGAACCATAATAAGCCAGTGTTCTGGGAACGATCAGGATTATGGTTGGCCATTGTGCTGCTTATAAAAAGAGGTGCTCACAGCAAGTTGCCAAAGCACATTCATCAGGGCATTTGGCAGTCACCAGCCGTCACGATTTGGTGTGGTCTACAGTTTATTCTTTGAGATCATTTGGTGTCCACGGGGACACTATGACACAGGTCAGAGGATGATAGATCAGATTGGATCAATGATCGATTCTGGTCTACTATTCCACTTTCTATTCAGCATGATATTACACTTCCAGAATTTTCCATTCCGCGACCTCAATAATTTGAAGGCACTAATGAAGTAATTTCTCACAAAGGTACAATATTACTGCCACAGCTTTTTATGGAAGACAAAACTCCTACTGACAGTCACTGCACTCCAGCAATAGAGCAAGGTGAAATTTTTGGACCAAATATTTTTTATATCCAAAACAACTGACTTGGGTCAACTGACATATTTAATAAATTAATGTCCATTTTGTGAAACAGTTTGAAATTAGTAGAATAGGGAGTCATTTAAAAAAATCTTAAGAATTGGAATTCCAGACAATTGCAAAATTTTTTTAAAATTAATGTTTAGCTTTGAAATTAAGTTCAATTTAATTTTTAGAATGTAATTATAAATAATCATATATTCAAATTTGAACATAAATGAAATATAATTGTGATTTTTTTTTAAAAAACAAAATTTGCACAGAAGTATTTGCAACTGTGCTGAAAATGAACTCAGATCAAGGAATTCTCTTTTCTAGCTTGGACCTTCTCTGCTGCCTGTAACACAACAAATAATTTGGAGCTGACAAAAACTGGAATGCCATCAATAATAAAAAACCCCAAACCCAAAGACAACTAAATTCCCACAGAAATGTTATGTTTCTTTCAGGAATGAACAAATGTATAAATTGAGTATTTATAAACAAGGTCTTTGAATTTTAATGGGAAGGTCAATAAAAAGGTCACAGACTTCAGCCATCACCATTGCACTTTCTGGAGAGAAAATTCTTCATTGACTTCAGTCTACATCTATCTGGCAAACAAAACTCTGATCTTCTCCAGTCTGGTTTTTGATTCATGGTTATCTTGGATGCAAGACTTACCTCCAGGGCCTCCTTTGGTTAACATAAAAGAGTATTATCCAATGAAAGCATCCTCCAAGATCACCCAAGTAATAAGAAAAAAAATAACTCAGTGACATTTCTAGTGAACAAATGAAGCAATCTGAGGCTGCGAAATACCAAAGTCTCAATGCACTTTCAAAATAGGAGATTCTCATTTCGGAGAATAACTCAGTGCTGACCACTGAGCGCGAAGGATAATGGTAGATCAGCTTACATTGCCTCTTAAACTTGTATCGCTTATTAAAACTCTTTCAGTGAGAATGGCAGATGTAGGCTATGTTCACTGTTGATGAAAATAACATTGTCACTTGCTTTATGGTAGAATGGAACAGTAAATATTATTTTTTTGTAGTATGAAGCTCCCACTTTGGTTTTATTGACTTTAGGACTCATTTAGTGAATCTAGGCCTTAAAGAATATGAGAGTCACTAAGACCCTCAAAAAAATATTTTCTGTTCCATTAGGAGGAACACATACTTTTTTTTTTTTTTTTTTTAAATCATCCTAGATTTAGTACAATCTTTTAGACATTTAGGAACCTCAAAGCTAGGAAACCTCACACAACCAAACGCTGTCTTGGAAGGAAATCCCTAGGATGACCAAAGCTTTAATGTCCATAGTGCCATGAGACTATCACACATGATTCTTTTGGCGAAAAGAACAAAATTAAATCTAAAAATAGAGAGAACACAAAGTTAACTTTAAAAAGGTCTGGGATGGCAGTATTAATGCCAAATTTGAGTAGTCATTTTGAGAGAGGCTGCTTGCTTTGTCCAAAGGAACATCCCCATTACCAAAATAGGTTCCTTTCTTATGCGAGGACTCCTACTGTGTTCTGGTTTATCTGTTCCTTCTCCCCATTGTGAAGTACGACAAGAAAATAAATAACAATCATTGTATAACAGAAGCCAAATTAAATGATTTGCCACGTGGTGTCTGATAATTAACTAAATAAGATTCCCTCAAACAAGCAAATCTAACTTGGTTTTATGACTACATTAAAATGTGAATCTTAAGCAAAACAAGAACATAAATCTCACTAGGAGATGTTATAGTAAAAATCAAACAGGATTCTGAGTAGAGAGAAGGTTTTATTGAAAGCCATAAAACTTCTTCAGATGCCAGTGGAAAAAATTATGATAATAAAATCAGCTCCAGTTTAATGGCTTGGTAAATGAAGAGAACATTATGCAGTGTCCTGCAGGGTGCTTACAGTCCACCCCATTATCATCTCCTCCCCACAATCGCAGAGCGCTTTCTCTAAATGCCTCACTTTGAACTGTTTACCTTGGGGGCCACCCCTCTCTCCCCACCGACAGAGGCTTTGCTGCCCAGGGCATCCGTTCAAGGAAGCACCACTGGTGAGCTGAAACCCAGCGCAGCCCGTACACGCGTGCATAGCCATCACTCCAGGGAGATGCCTCAGGAAAATCCATAAGGCAGGCTTAGTCTGTCAGGAAAACGCACAGTAAGATGGTGGTTTGTATAGGGAAGAAGGGCCCATTAACAGAACAATAGTATCCTAAACTAGGATTAAATTCCACACCCTATATTCGAGAATCTCTTTTTTCCCTTCAAGGGAAAAAAGAATCGGCATATAACCATCTGCAGAGCTCTTGCCATAAAGTGGGGGAAAGCCCCAGGCTAAAAATGAAGAACGAAAACAACATGGTGTCTTTTCTGACATACAGTCTGTCAGGGTGCTTCAACTTCTAGTCTTCTAGTCCTGAGCCTTGCTTTGAAGAAAAAGTCCAAGAAGGAAGATTTTGGTCAGGATGTAAATGCATCATTAGACCCTCACATGTGTGCAAATCCTAAATTAGGAATTTAGAATACCTAAAACCAATGCAGTTATAGAAAAGCACACTGAAAACACTCCCTGAATTCCTCTTTCTTTATTTCATGGAAATCTCTCTCCTACATGCTACTCAGTTTGTCATATAAACACCTTTTATTGGAGAGACTCTAAAATACAAAGGAGTTGCCAGAATTTGGAATTAGTTTAATTTTTTCTGGAAAGAGCTTTTCCAATTTCAATTTCAATTCCAACTGTCCATTTAATATTCCCAATTAAAACAGCAGCTTTCAGCTCTCATGGAATTTTGTTTAGAAAACAATTAGATATTTCACATATATGGTGAAATTAGGCACAGCAGATGCTGAAAAAGACTTCTACAGAATGAGAGAATGGTGCGTGAAAAGGAGGTGAAAGTTTCTAAGCCTAGACTTAGCTATTCAGGACACAAAAAGAGAACAAAATTAGAACACACTATAAGACACATCCTGTTCAGTTTAAAGCCTCAGTTTCCTTTGGGCCTAGACTAGCAATTTCCCCTCTAAAATGTGACCCTCCAAATATGGTCATACAAACATAGAATAGTTTGGGTTGGAAGGGACCTTTAAAGGTCATCTAGTCCAACCCCCCTGCAATGACTACAGACATCTGCAACTAGATCAGGTTGCTCAAAGCCCCATCCAACCTGACCTTGAATGTTTCCAGGGATGGGGTTTCTACCACCTCTCTGGGCAACCTGATCCAGGGCTTCACCACCCTCATTGTAAAAAATTTCTTCCTTATATCTAGTCTAAATGTCCCCTCTTTTAGTTTAAAACCATTACCCCTTGCCCTATTGCAACAGGCCCTGCTAAAAAGTCTGTCCCCATCCTTCTTATAAGCCCCCTTTATGTGTTGAAAGGCTGCAATAAGGTCTCCCCGGAGCCTTCTCTTCTCCAGGCTGAACAAGCCCAACTCTCTCAGCCTGTCTTCATAGGAGAGGTACTCCAGCCCTTGGATCGTTTTTGTGGCCTCCTCTGGACCTGCTCCAACAGGTCCATGTCCTTCTTGTGTTGGGGGCTCCAGAGCTGGATGCAGGACTCCAGGTGGGGTCTCACCAGAGTGCAGTAGAGGGGCAGAATCACCTCCCTCAATCTGCTGGCCACGTTTCTTTTGATGCAGCCCAGGATACGGTTGGCCTTCTGGGCTGCGAGCGCACATTGTCGGGTCATGTCCATTGTCGGCTCATGATGGCAGGGGCGGGAGTTTCCCTTCCCATCATTCATGGGGTCTGCAAGAGTTACATTTAAAGTAAGGAATTGAAATGCAATTTGCACATCACTATTCTCAGATTTTCTGTGAGCCCGTATTAGTAGACTATGAAACTGGAGGTTTTCTCCAGCTCTTCTTTATTTAAAGAGCTGGTAGGAGATGTGAAGCACATAGGCATTAATACACTGTTAAAAAAAAGACAGATGAATATATCCTAGAACCAACTGGGTAGCGCAAGTCAACCGTATTAAAAATCTTAAACATCTTTGTGTGGGCAAAGCTGTGGGTCATGTGCATTTGAGGCACTGATGCATTAAATGAAGTGTTGCCCTTAAGTGCTATCAGCACCATCCCTCTATATTGTGTGAATTTCACATCAAGCAGGCGAATAGCTTTATGCCCACTATTTCCTTGTCTCTGTGCTTACACTATTTTCTCACAGAGAAATTAATGATGGTGGTGTTTGTTCAGCAGCCCAGAATGAGAGCTAATCTGACAGCTTGCGTCACAACTACAGCTTGTAATGGAATTATTAAAGAGAGGGACAGGTCTAAAGGGTAAGCTTCAAATATTACAGGTTGAGAGAAAGAGAGAGGGCGGAATATGGATCACTACGCACTGAAGCAATGTGAGAAGTGGGGAGCTAAAAAATTCCTTGAAACAGGAGGAAAGAGCAAGGTCAGGTTCTGATTTTGCAGGGTTTTATGTGAAATACTGGGAAATGGTCCTTCTGGCTATCTTCCCCCTTCCCCATCATGCGCACTTATCTGTGCCAAACTCTGTGTTGCTCTACACACGTACGATGTCCCCAGCCTTGTGCTTGTTTAAGGATTTGTTGCTAGCTATTCAGCCTAGGCAGCCTAAAAGTGAAGTCAGACTGAATAGTTAGAAAGCTATTCTAGACTATGAGCTGCTAGCAGATAAATTTGCTAGTTAAATACGTCTGTATGGCGAATCAGCCGGGGTGACTGGAACGAGAAGGCAGTAGTGTGTGGAGGTTGTAGTGCAAGCTTGCAGTGCCACACATTACTGACAGGTTACAGTAAGGCTGACCGACTAAAAATGAGGGTGTAACTAATGTCTGCATTAATTTGCATGTCTTCGGGGGTTGGGGAGGGGATATCCTGCCCATTCTTGAGTTCCTTCTCTAATTGGAAACAGGCAAATTGGAAACAGAATTCTTGATAGTATGTCAAGCGTGGTTAGCCAGCATTGCCAGCAACGTCTCTGGGAGTTCTTTGAACCTGCTGTTTCCAAATTGTAGCAGCAGAATAATGCAAGACAATCTTTATATTTCCACAATGTAATGGAATTATACCAATATGAGATCTAGAGACGGACAGCACCATATGACACATGAAACAAACTTGAGATATTTTATTAAAATCATAGAATCATAGAATAGTTTGGGTTGGAAGGGACCTTTTAAAGGGCATCTAGTCCAACCCCCGACTAGAGGTAAGTAGTTTTCAATTTGTCCCAATTTATTGCAAAACAAAACTGATTCATCAGAAAGACTGAACAAGGTGAAAATCAGAATATCTCACGGATATAGCTGACATCCCTACTATAAATCAGAAAGAAAATGTTTGAACTCAGCTTTTCTGTATCTTAAGGTGAACTAAAGTGGGGTAACTACAAAACATACTGTGATTTACACAAGTTTTCTGGATGATTTATTCATTCCAGCTGTAGTGGGCAAATAGGGCAAATAAGAACCTAAAAGCAATGATTTCAGCTAGCATATAGGTACCTAAATATTTTTTTTTTTAAATAGCCCTTATTTCCCTTATTAATCAACATGAAAAATTGAAAGAACAATTTTGGAAGTGTTAGAGTGTTTTGTTTTGATTTTTCTGGATCCCCTCCCGCATAAACAGTTCACTGCATGTGACCTTTTCCTAGGGGTATGTAAAATTTTATGCTCTGGAAAAATTCCAGGCTTGTTAGTTAGCATGTCTGAATGAATAACTGGTTTACAAAGTATTACCTCATTTTGGCATCCTGTCCCATAACAAGAGAGCTAAGTGTGTTTCATAAAAAGTAAAAGGGAGTCTACTTAAAACCAGCAACAGCAAATCACCATGCAGTTTAATTTCAGCCTGTAGCACTCTGTAGCACTCAGGATCATATATTTCAATATCAGCCTGAGACAATGTTACATTTCTATTTGTTAAGCACCAGAATTTGTGTCCCACAACACAGATGTTAAAGCCTCGGAGCACCAGCAGTTCAGAATAACTGTAAAGAAAAATGCAGTGCTTGTGAGGCTGGGAAGGGAGGGCACCTGGTAAAACCTACACACCTTCTATTTAATTTAATTTATTATATATATATTTACTTGTTCTAGAAGAAGAATGAAATCAATGGAAGAGAATGGAGAAGAATGACAAACTATGAGCACACACAGTTTATTCTCTGTTTGGTGTACAGATATTCATCAGGCATAAGCCGGTTGCCACAGATGCTGAAGAGATCAAAATTCATCCCAAGTAATCTTTCTTCCACGTATAGTGCCATAAATCAGGCAAGAATATTTTCAGTGGGGATTGACTGTCCGAAACACCAGGATTTGGCCACTGCTAGAGCCAAGAATGGAGGTAAGATTGAACCGTGGCTTGGTCTGATATGACCATTCCTATACAAAATCAGCTGCGAGAGCACTCTCCAGGTAAGGGGACAGCACTGATGAGCAGGATCTCGTCAAAGTCCTTGGCAAGGCACGGGCAGGAAGGAAGCTCACATGCAGTCAGACTTTAGGCCATGGGAATCAAGAAGGAATGAATTGAGGAAAGAGAGGTTTCCAAACTGTCAAGCACTCCTCCAAATATATCATCTACAGCGTTGCACCGCCAGGGAACCGTTTCTGATTTCTATTGGAACTGGGATTCAGTTGTGACTGGAAATACAGAAATTGTTGGCCAGAGTATCTTTAATCAACTATTTGCTTCACATATTGTTCCATTTTTAACATTTCTGCTTGTTCTACCACCACTATGGATATATTAGATAATGACATTTCATTCTAAATTCCAATCGTCTTTAAAGTTAATCAGAAATATTGAAAATGTTGATCTTCTTTTGTAGCTGCTTGGAAAGAATATAAGAGAAAGTCTGAAAGTTGGCTTTGTAAGTTTTTAGTGAAATATTCTTGTCTGAAAACATTAATTATACAAACTTTTCAATGGTACACGAGTTCTAATGAGTCTTTCAATAAAAGCCTTTCAGCTCCAGATTGGTATTTGGAGTCTGAGAGACAGAGCAAGCCAGCTCGATTCTCGAAATTATTTCTTACATAATTCAGAATTCTCACATCACTAGTGAATGCCCTAATCAATCCATTCCTGGCTGTTCTGGAAAATGCACTTTCTGCTTATGATTAAACCATCCAAAATTTTTTTTGGGGGGGGTGTGAATGTACAGTGGGAAAAACCTCAAGATCTCCATTTCACAGGACGAGAGACAAAACTTTTCACAGACCTACCCTATCAATACTTTTGCTAAGTAGAAAATTTGAGGGCCTTGTGGGAGGGGCATGGAGGGCACTGAGACAGCGGTCACCATCTCTTTATGACGATGTTACCTTATGTTTTACGCTGGGATAATTCCAAAAATAAGAAGTTCCTTTGTCCACTAAGTCCTAGAGGACTGTATGTATAATCCTCATGAATTTTAGGTTGTGGTTATGCTTATATTTCAGTTATTAGTTCATAAAATACGGGGCTTATAGAATATCACCAAAATTTTTCCTCTGCCACACTAGATACAAATGAAAATGTTACCATCGTTGTACCAGGGTTCACTAGTATAAAAAAATACATTAAGACTGAAGAAATACTTATAAAAGCAGTGAAAGAACACATTTCTGCTGGTTCATGTTCCAGCATAGAGAAATTCTTGTCAGCTTTGTAACATACAACTTTTCCCTGAATAACAGGAGTCTTTAGATTCCAGTACCGATGTTGTCTTGCTGGAGAACTGCACAAACATGATTCAGTGTGCTGGGAGATGTCCCATAGTCTTCCTCTCTGTGGAAGCTTCACTTAGAGGGAACCAGAAGGAGCCGTACTTTAATGTCTTCAGTAGGCATTTCCTCTCTCCCTCACGCCGCACGCCATGTCCATAAGCAGCTGAGCGCTTTGCAATAGTTCATTAAGTTCGCAAGGTAAGGTGTAACTGAGCAACTGTGAATACTCAACGGAGACTGTGTTTCAGCTGCAAACTCTTCAAAATGCCTTCCCCAACAGTATCTTATTCTGATTAGTTTTCTGCCAGGTCATTTAAACAAGTTAATCTCAGCCAGCCCTTTGCCCACTTTGGTCATATTAATATGGTGACACATACCAAAGCAAGGGACAGCCATTTTCACCACTTGTTGCTGGAATCCAGATGAATGTTATTTAGCTATTTCAAAAACTGTTTCCATACAAGTATCAAAATCAACTAGAAAGTGACTGTCAATCACTTGTAATTCTCTTTTTTGTTCTCGCAGCAAACAGAAGTACATGTATTGTTTGAAGAAGAGTAGACACTGGAAAAAGGCCTTTCCTTTAGAACTACACATGACCATCTAGGCTGGACTAGAAGGGCCTTACATTGGATTTTAAACAAAATAATTAAGTAACTATCAGAAGGTGAAAAAAAATTTGGTAAGGAAGAACCTGAAGTACATAAAACCCGACAATTTCAGAGGGAAAGGCTCTCATCTCATTACCTGTTTCTTGAGCAATACAGACCCTAAAAAGATCTACACTTTAATTATTAGTGATGGTAAAATTTCAGTGTTTAAGCTTAGTTAATATACAGAAGTTCATATAGCTTTTTTACTACCTCTAATTCTGTTTTAAGAGACCAGTCTATATTGAAAAAATTAATGATACTTCAATTTTTAAATAAAAACAGATATTGAAGACAACATCAAATTCTGCTCTATTTTCTTTGTCCTGCATGTCAATGAATGACATAATAATGACTATAATCATACAGAAATGTAGGTATAAAATTGTTTTAAGAGTCTCAATTGAGGTGCCAATGAACACTTTATCTATATAATTACTCTAGGATAAATTATGTATAATTTCTTCAACACTTATGAGAGACCTTAAGTCTAAGGCACATAGGATTTTGAAGATATCCGTCTTTGTCTGTCATTTGGATCTTTAATATTAGATTGAATTAGCTTTTAATGAAAATATTCAGTGAGATATTTCTTTCATGACATCCAAGGAAGGATGCCTTCTCAGGCTGCACTTCAACAATGAGGGGCAAAATCTGATCTAACCTCTGGAATCCAGTAGTAATTGTCTTTAATTGACTGGCATTTACTCTGATGTTAAACAGGATAAATGTGACAGAAATCTGATTAAAGTGGTTTAGGCAAAAAGCAGTAATTACTGAGAATAGAGACAAAGAGAAGCATAAGAAACAGAAGCAGAGTAGAAATTTCACTTGGGGACAGCATGGACCTCTCCACCAAGATTTTATTAATTTAAAGTAATAATTTAAGTCTGGATAAAACAAACAAACAGACAAATATGTAAAGAACGTCATTACGAATGAATAGCATGACTCAGAAACTAGCTTGTGTAGACTAAATGCTAGTTTCCTAAGAAACAACTGGAAACTAAGAAAAACGTTACACTAAATTGATGCGCTGTATTTCTTGGTTAATATATGTTATAATAAAGCTACAACTGAGCTACCTGTAGGGTAGAGAGACTTGCAACAGTGTAGTGGTGTGCTCCCCCCCAGGTAAGCCACGGCCACCAGTGAGGGTTGCGATGGCTGCATCCAGCTTTACGCTGGACTTTGGGGGACGGATGGCAGCACAGTAGCCCAAGGCCTGCCTGGAGCAGAGACCCAGATGTCTTGCTGGTGTGCAAAGATGACTATAGGTCAATTGTCTTATTCTATAAATAGTGGACAGCCCAGGGCCCGTGGAGCTCTCCTGCAGGGCAGCGGGCTGCACGCCAGGATGTCCCCTTGAGTAGGGACGCTTCTCAAGGTTACTCCTCAAGGCTGAGAGATTCCTTGCCACAACAGATCCTTGGGAAGTGACTAAAAGCACGCTAAACTTTGAAGTCTTAGGTAAGTGATGTAAAGGATTGATTGTGCATATATAATCCTTTAGACATAAACCATTGACCAAGTCTGAGACTAGGATTGGATCGAGGCACACCTAGACTCCTCTCTGAGAAGGAGTTTAGAAAGCAAGGGGGTCCTTTCTGAACCTCATGACTCAACAGGAGGGCCTCCCTGACAGTTTTGTCTGACCCTGTCCTCTATGCAGTAAATAATCCAGGGTGCTTTGCCATCAAATCTTGTTAAACACTGTTGCATTTACTACTGAACTTCGTTAACTCACTGTTTTATATCAATAAAGTATATTGTTGCTTCTCTCTTACGAGTGAAGTGCATCACTCCATCCGTGACAAACAGAAGCTGCAGTCTCTGCTTTCGGGCTCTTTGACCACAAGGGAAGTTTAGTACACAATCCATGCTTTCAAGCTGTGACATGTTAGCAGAATAGTGGTGACAATAATGAAGTTTTGGGAAAACAGTTCTGATATCCAGTGTGCTTCCAGGACCTTTATTTTGGCTTGCTATATAGGGGAACAGGGATATTTAGCTTTTATTGGAAATTATATTCTAAATTCTGTGTCCGGAACTTGCAGAAAATTTCAGATCAGACAAAGTGGAATGAAGCTTTCTTCATTTTGTCTGTTCATTCTTTGCTCTTACTGACACAATCCAAAAGCTTGTCATGTTTCCAGAAGAAGTATGTACCATAGGGAAACACTGGTTCCAAAGAACACTCACAAGCCAGTGAGAGCTGACTCAAACAAAAACATACTAAGGGGATGTAATCAGTTTTTTGTGTGTCCAAACTTACTTTAAAGCACACTATTCCATACATAAATATTGGCTAATACACAGTACTGTAGTCTGGCTAGAAATACATTTTGTCCCACAATCTGAAGTCCAGAGAGACCATTTCTTATTAGAAGAGTATGAAACTATACAAAACGGGGACAAAAAGTCCATTACATATCAACACCAAGAACTCATATCCAGGACTTTTTTGGCTAAGTTACAAAACATGATCCCAGTTTGAAAAAACCAAAACACTTCATCTGGATAATCGGGAAAGCTGTATTTCAATCATTTTAATATAATCAATTTCAAGAGTGCATTTTGGTAAATGTGTTCTTCAGCAAAAAGTTTTTCTGTTAAAAGATTCCTAACCAGGTTTCCTGTATGGCAGTCAGTACAGCTGCAAAATTGCCCTGCATCCCTCTCCGCCTGTCTTGGACTTGTAGGGTTTTTCTGGACAGATTTCATTAATAAAGTCAGCATATGAAAATCACAGTTGGAGGAAAGCGATGTTGTTCGGTTCCCTTTCTTTTGTTAAAAGCAATGTTCAATTTCTGTTGCTAGAAAAGAATATAGTTAGATCTTGATCTAAAGAGCCCTCTTATTTCTTGATTTCAGCCAACATACTAGTGAATGTGAAAGACTCACACCTAACGCCAATTTTGATACATACTTATAACTGATGAGCTTGTATTAATACCTCATCAGAAACAGGTACTTGAACTAATGAAAATTTAGGTATAACTTCTAATTGCATTTTTTTCTTGAATTTGAACAAGTAGGGTTCTGGTATTATGCACTTAGAGGACAGAGGATGCTGACATGATAAATAAAATTTATGTCCAGGAGGATCCCTGAAGAAGATGATGAAGAATGTAAGTTAGATATATACATGAACTGCAGTTTTTTTCATTCCTGTGTGTTTACATTGTCTTGTGCTTCATTGTGGCTTCATGGTGCTTATGGCAAGCCTGTGATTGGCAGCTCAGCCATACCAAGCTCAGGCAGAGCAAAAGCCTATGCACATTATTGGTAGTCAATCCTTAAAAGGAAACTTGAAGGCCATTCTGTTAGAGATTATGGTATGGAAATAGCATAAAATGCAATCAGTATTACTATCAGTATATCTTCTTGTGTAAAAAAATGAATAGAAAACTCTCATTACTGAAGAGTGTTTTAAATAACTAAGAAAAAAACTGCTCTCTGGGAAATACTTAGAAAATTAAGTATCTCAAATCACATTATTTTGATTAAAAACAGATCAGTAATTATAGAGTCGAGTTCATTTACATTTGGTAGAGCCAGTAGTAATACTCCTATTGTGTTTATCACATTAGTCCAACTATTTCACTGTGATTACCTTTCATCACTAGTGCCTGCAGAGCACCTATTAGAATACCTCCATAATAGCTTATTTCAGCACAAACACCACATCACATGCTGTGTGTTGGCAGGTTCCTATGAGATACTGAGTGACTTAAAAGAGAACTCTTAGGAGTACTGACAGTGTTTAAACCTATTAGATGTGGTATGGAAAACCTTGCAGTCATCTCTACTTACAGAGGGAGTAGTAGGCAAACTAGCGAGTAAAACACAGGGACTCCTGCCCAGTTAGGAATGTGATTCAGTCTGAATATTTTGGTGGTCAGAAAATAGCTTGAAGATGGAGAACGAAACAGAAATTGACAACAATTTGTGCTACCAAAGCCAATGCAAGCATGAGTCAGTACTACACAGGCCACTAACTACTCAATGCCTTGGTTGTCCTGAGCTGAAGCTCAACCTGAACCCCCTGAGGACTCCAAGTCCACTGAGATTTCCAGACACATTAGGTCCCGCACATTTAGTTAAACTCAAGGACACAGTTAACAACTCTTTACTCAAACTAATTCACCACTGTCTTTTAGTTAAAAAAAAACCACACCCGGAGAAGACAGAAGATATTCAAAGAAGCTAAAAGTAAAAAAATCTACATTCTCAGATTCCTACCTAAATCTTTTTTCCCCCACTATTAAGCTGCCAAAGTTTTTGCTTGTAGGCATTTGCAGAGTCCTTGAAACAATTTTGAGAGTGTTCATTCCTTGATGGGTATCTCAGGGCAACAGTTCTTCCACCTGCTTCTTCAAAAGGCTCCATTTCACTATTTAGATTTGAAAAATTATGCTAAAAATATTTTCTGGATTTAAAATTTAAATAGGGAGTTTTTCAACTTGTATAAATTTCATATAGTATAGTACATCTTAATATTTATCACTTCTATAGAATCCAGTTGGAACAAGCTTTTTTGATCTCAAAGTTTTTGCATTACTGTCTTTCATTACAGCAACAAACACCTTAGAATAGAATTATAACTGACGTATGTTTGACACAGGGATTACTGAACGCTTGAATTGTATGTTGTATTTCTTGAATTTAGTAGTTCATATAAAAACTCTGAGCACTGAAAATTCACTGGAATACTACTTGTTTTCTGACAACTACCTAGGAACTTGCTAAAAAATATGAAAAAAAACCAAACTCTGTCCAGAAGTGCAAGGAGTCCAGTGAAAAGAGTCTTGCTCTTTCTTGCTTATATCCCTTCAGAATGTGTGATGCTGTCTTAGAATCGTTTTGGTTGGAAGAGACCTCCAAGATCATCAAGTCCAACCGTTGACATATCACAACCAAGTCCACCAGTAAAGTCTTATGCAGCTTAGAGACTAAAGTCTTATTCAGTCTTATTCAGCTCTAGATGAAGCCTCAAGATACACAATGTGTCGTTGGGAAGTGATCAGTGACATATTGAACTCAGACTATTCTCCACTGGATATTTATAGATAATTTTCTCCTCTACTCAATTATTAATTTCTAGGCTAGGAATTACTTAGACAACCTCAGGGCTGACACAGTGTCCTGGTTTTGACTGGGATAATTTTCTTCCTAGTAGCTGGTATACTGCTGTGTTTTGGATTTAGTATGAGAATCACAGAATCACAGAATCACAGAATGGTAGGGGTTGGAAGGGACCTCTGGAGATCATCTAGTCCAACCCCCATGCTAGAGCAGGTTTACCTAAAGCAGGCTGCACAGGACCACGTCCAGGCAGGTTTTCAATATCTCCAGAGAAGGAGACTCCACAACCTCCCTGGGCAGCCTGTGCCAGTGCTCTGGCACCCTCACAGTGAAGAAGTTTTTCCTCACATTCAGGCAGAGCTTCCTGTGTTCCAGTTTGTGCCCATTGCCCCTTGTCCTGTCGCTGGGCGCCACTGACAAGAGTCTCGCCCCATCCTCTTGACACCTGCCCTTGAGATATTTATAAGCATTGATGAGGTCCCCTCTCAGTCTTCTCTTCCTCAGGCTGAACAGCCCCAGCTCCCTCAGCCTTTCCCCAGAGGAGAGATGCTCCAGTCCCCTCATCATCTTTGTAGCCCTCCGCTGGACTCTCTCCAGGAGTTCCTCATCTTTCTTGAACTGGGGAGCCCAGAACTGTACGCAGTCCTCCAGATGGGGCCTCACTAGGGCAGAGTAGAGGGGGAGGAGAACCTCCCTCGACCTGCTGGCCACACTCTTCTTAATGCACCCCTGGATGCCGTTGGCCTTCCTGGCCACAAGAGCACATTGCTGGCTCATGGTGAATTTGTTGTCTGCCAGGACTCCAGGTCCTTCTCTGCAGAGCTGCTTTCCAGGAGGTCAACCCCCAACCTCTACCGGTGCATGGGGTTGTTCCTCCCCAGGTGCAGGACCCTGCACTTGCCCGTGTTGAACCTCATGAAGTTCCTCTCCGCCCAAGTCTCCAGCCTGTCCAGGTCTTGCTGAATGGCAGCACAGCCTTCTGGTGTATCAGCCACTCCTCCCAGTTTCGTGTCATCAGCAAACTTGCTGAGGGTAATGTTGATAACACACTGGTGCTTTTAGTTGTTGCTGAGTAGTGCTTATACTAAGTCAGGGACTTTTCAGCTTCCCATGCTCTGCCAGCAAGGAGGTGCACAAGAAGCTGGGAGGAAGTAGAGCCAGGACAGCTGACCCAAACAGGCCAAAGGGATATTCCATACCATATGACGTCATGCTCAGTATATAAACTGCGGGGAGCTGGCTGGGGGATGTTGCTGCTCAGCGACAGGCTAGGCTTTGGTCAGTGGGTGGTGAGCAACTGCATTGTGCATCACTTGTATTGTATATTCTTTTACCATTATTATTATTCTTCTCTCTTCCTTTGCTATCCTATTAAACTGTCTTTATCTCAACCCACAAGTTTTTTTTTCGATTCTCTCCCCCATCCCACTGGGCGAGGTGGGGGTGAGTGAGCAGCTGTGTGGTGCTTGGTTGCCGACTGTGGTTAAACCACAACACACAGTAGTCAGGGTTATGGAAACATAACAGTTTTCTCATTCCTCACTTTCCTTCAAAAGAATGATTTGAAGACAGGAAAGCATGTTTACGGTGAATGTCTTCTGGAACTCAAATTTACTTAGCTTAAAAAGAAAAGGAGGGTTACAAAGGTGACCCAGAGCAGACAAACAAGAAATTTGGGCAAAGATTAGAACTCATCATAAAATTCTTTAATCAAGCAGAGAAATGCTTCATGGCTAAAACCCAATCATTGGCAATGAAACCAGAAAAAAAGAGGTTTGGAAGAGGGTAGCATTTTGTTTTAATGGTAACTGTGTACTGACGCAGTTCAATTCAGGTTGTGCCTATTTCCAGTAGCTGAATTTGATTGTATTTCCAAGAGAGACTCACTAGCTCAAACCAGAAGTTTCAGAGGTTTAATTCAGGAATTAAACAGCATGATTTTATGGCTGAAAGACAGACTATTTATACATAATGGTGCTTTCTTGCTTCAAAAATCTGACTCATTTCCTTAAAAGTTGGATGGATGCTGTTTCTATCCCATTCCATAGGTAAAGTTTCATTATCTTGATTAAACAAAACCTAAGTCAGTCCTTGAAATACCTTTGCTTAGTGCCTGTAGCACAAAGCAAACTTGGAAGTAATTTAGTTGTCACCTTTTTTTTCGATCCTGCATCCCCCTGTATTCCAGTATCCCTGCCACCAATCTCAAAACCTTTTCTAATCATAAAGTTCATCACTGTATTGAGTACAAACTGAATAAATTAGGTTTTGAAGGCTTGCTTTTTAATTGACAAGGGAACAACTCCAGATGTTTTTAAGATGATAAGGTGTTTTATCTTTGGAGTAAGTTTTGTTAAGGATCCAGTGGGAACTGTTAAAGGCATGTAGATGATCAGCTCATCAAGTAGAGAAAGGATAATAAACTGAAATTAATCTCATTTGCTATTTTAATATGCTTCAAATTACATCAAGACATCTGACATTATTTGTTGCCGCAGATCTAAAGTTATTTTAAGACAAAAGCTACCTGGAGTGGTCAGAGAGACTCTTTACCTGCTGTGTGCAAATTTTTAGCAAACCCAGGCCGTGTTTTTGCAAAAACTTGAAGCTGAGTTATAAATGACCTTTGCTGAATTTATGAATTTGAATGAAAACCATTTGGAACCCATTGAAGTCAAATGACTTCAATTTCAAACCCGAAAAAGCATATCAGTAGAGGCAAAATTCCTTTAAAATTCACTGGGATAGAGACACCACTCCTTGTATTAATTTCCATCCTTAGATTCCTGCTATGATAATATTTGTTGAGTGACTGTTACCTACTTTGCTATGCATGTTTTCTCTAATATGAACTGAAGTCTACCATACCAGAAGTCAGGAAAGGAGGGAAGCAGGGGTGATTCTCATGCCAGTGGTAGTTCCTTCCCATGAGAGAACTTGCTGTAACAGCACTATTGGGGTTGCGGGTGCAAGGCCATGAGAAAAACAGTATGGGAATAAGAGCGGAGAACAACAAAGGAAAAATATTTCCACGGAGGCTCTGGAAAACGCTGCTACAGCGGCCTGAGTGAAAGGCTACAGAGCTGCAAATAGCAAGCCCTTAGTATTACAAATGCTAAGAAACTGGGGTAACTAAGGGACTGTGGAATGCAAGACAACTACATTTTATGTGTTAGGAGGAAGTTTTCAGATGTATACCAGCAATGTGCTGATTTTGAGCAGTCCTACTTCCCTCATGGAGGCCTACTGTCCTCTCAGAATGACACTGACACTTCTATGTCTCCTTGACGGTTGAGAATACCTGGCTCAACCATGGTTTTCTGATAAGATGTTAAGTGCCAGCAGGGCGCGTCAGTCCTTGACTAACATCCTTTTGCTGTTTCAAATCTCAAATGCTTAAGCAGGTTTTTCATCTAAGGACACTTTGCCTGGGCCACTACTGTTGGTTAATGGTGGCAAGTGGAATGTGGTCATACAAAACTTTCACAACAACCAGAAATAAGGGTGTTGAAGTGGGTTTTATTGTATTCCTCTTGATGCAGTGTTTATGTATGCAAAGTCTTTTTCCTTCTAGCTTTAACAAATATGACAGTTACACACATGAGCAGATATGATTTAGTCCTACAGAGAAACTAGTAACACTTAGATCCATGGAAGACAGGATAGATTCTTTGCACACCAGTTGTCGTGTATAGACACATCTTTTTCAGTCCAGAAGAGGGTAAATTTTTGCATAAATCACCATCAACTACATTCAAAAGACCATGGAATCATAGAATTGTTTTAGTTGGAAGAGACCTCCAAGATCATCAAGTCCAACCATTAACCTATCACTACCAAGTCCACCACTAAACCATGTCCCTAAGTGCCACATCTACACATCTTTTAAATACCTCCAGGGATGGTGACTCCACCACTTCCCTGGGCAGCCTCTTCCAGTGCTTGACAACCCTTTCAGTGAAGAAATTTTTCCAAATCTCCAATCTAAACCTCCCCTGGCACAATTTGAGGCCATTTCCTCTTGTCCTATCGCCTGTTACTTGGGAGAATACACCGACCCCCATCTCTCTACAACCTCCTTTCAGGTAGTTGTAGAGAGCGATAAGGTCTCCCCTCAGCCTCCTTTTCTCAGGCTAAACATCCCCAGTTCCCTCGGCCGCTCCTCATAGGACTTGTGCTCTAGACCCCTCACCAGCTTCGTTGCCCTTCGTTGGACGTGCTCCAGCACTTCAATGTCTTCCTTGTAGTGAGGGGCCCAGAACTGAACACCATACTTGAGGTGTGGCCTCACCAGGGCCAAGAACAGGGGGATGATCCCTTCCCTAGTCCTGCTGGCCACACTATTTCTGATACAAGCCAGGATGCCATTGGCCCAGTGTTGAAGAAGAGAGATTCACAGTGCCTGTTCAGTATGCATTACGAGTATAATGATAGGTTTCCCCAAAACTAAATAGTTCAGATTTTCCTCAGTCTGTGAAAATGTCCCTGAGGCAAGAATACTGTTTTTATTTTACGCCTGAGAATGAGATGACTCAAGGCAGCTGCTTCTTCTGTTTCTCTTGTCTTTACTTACACTATACACCTTCAAGTTGCTTTTGGGATGAATGTGCTCTGCTCAGACATTTTTATTTTATTACCCTTGGGATAGTTTTGAAGCATAGACTAAGAACAGACTCTCTTGCTTCTAATTTAGTCTTTCATTTGCATTTCCATTAATTAGTGAGAGGGAAGGAAGTTCATAGAAAAGAACTAGCTCTAAAATAGTTAATTGTGTTTATGCAGACAAGTAGTGCATCAAATCAGTGAGCTACATGTCGATGCTACAGTCTTCTCCTGAATGTCTAAATGGTGCGGAGGCCAAGAGGACACCAGTGAATCGGATCCACTGTACCTGAGACGCACTGTCTGAACTCTGTGCAAGGACATACTGGTTGTAGGACAAAACATCATTGGCCGTCCGTGACTTATGGAAAACCAACAGCTTAGTCAAAGAAGGAGCAAGAACTCTAACTACATGGTGCATATACAGCAAATCTGCCTTTTCCAGAAAGTCTAAATCTTGCCTGCACAACAGCTGCCTGTGCAGTACAGTTATTTCCACATTTGTTGTCTTCCCAATTTGTCTTTGATAGAAAATATAGAAACAACAGCTTTTGCTTTCTCCTCTCCATTCAAAACCAGGCTGAGTAGCAGCTATTTCCCAAAAGACAGCAGGGACTGCAATTCTTACTGGTCATTGCAGAAACGAGTACAAGGAGGGAGTGACAGCTCCTCTGCCTTGCCAGCTTTATACATCTATGTAAGGCCAGGAATAGGAGGAAGCATGAGACACAGCAGTGAATAGCTATCTACAGAAGCTGGAAAGCACTGAGGAGGAGCTTGGGTCTTCTAGCTTGTCCTGAAGTTACTGCAATAAGAATTCATTTCCACGTGTTAAAAAACATCACAGATAATCAGAGAGAATGGCATGTGTTTTCCCAGAGCTGCATGTGGCAGGTTATAGAATCATAGAATCATAGAATCATAGAATTGTTCTGGTTGGAAGAGACCGCCAAGATCATCGGGTCCAACCATTAACCCAGCATTACCAAGTCCCCCACTAAATCGTATCCCTTAGGGCCTCATCTTACCTGCCCTTTTTACACACTCTGTGAGCACTTGTACCCCCCATCAGGCAAAACAGGGTCATAAAGAACAAGCGACTGATGCTCCCAGAATAATAAGCTGTATCACCCGTTTTAGAGTGTCTATTGTTTCTTCAGTAGGTATCTGCCCCATATACCCATACCACAACTTCTACCTCAGGTTTGCTGAAGCAGGTTCACACTGCAGGTTTTTAAACACAGATATTTATTGTATCACAGTGCATAACCAGCAACTAATTGGAAAGTTTCAACTTCCACAGGCCTCTGGCTAGTTAGTGCCAGATCCTGCCATCACAAGACAGAGAAAACACTGGACTGAAAAAAGCCACAGAGGCTGGATTCATGATATGGCTAAATTGAGGGCGAAGGACACTGTATTTCAGTACACTCAGATGTTACTCTTAAGAAGCAGTGAAGACCCTGTAGCATGTACTACCACGATAATAAAAAACAATAAAAGGGTGACTGAAACCCCACTTGTATGTCCAAGTCACTTGATCTTGGTGGTTGTGGACTCCTCAAAGACAACTTCTGCTCAGAAGAGCGTTACGAGCCTGAACTTAGATTTTGTATGCAAGTCATGTGGTGGCTGTGGGCAGTGCTGCCATGCCTAAATAATTTATGCCATCTTCATCTTCAAAGAACTTGTGCAGTAGAAACACACCATCCAGACAAGAGCTCCTTTAGGGAAACCAGGTTGGGGGGTCTTGCAGCCACACTTCCATTCTCCTTAGTTCATACCCTTATCTCTTCAGCAGCAGCTTGCAGGGAATTGTAACCTCCGACCCAGAGAGGCTATTACTGATGCTCGGACTTCAATGTCTGGAGAATACCAACAGTCAAGTAAGAGGCTGCGCGTGGAACAGGCACAAGATGAATAGTAGCATAGGGCTGGTTTTGCTCCCGTATCACAGCCACACAAACGTTCTGCAGAGCTGTCACAAGTGCCTGCAGAGATCGCTTTTTTCCTCATTCACAACATGAGGCCATTTATTTGCAGATTTCCGCTGTTTACAAAGTAGGAACATCATTGGTTTTATTTCTAGCTTTGATAGAATTATAGATGGATACCTCTGGCAATTATGCAACATAGCAATTTTTTTATTTGGCCTGCCTTCCTAAGAAAGTATACTTCACATGCTTGTGCTGTCTGTTCAGCTGACCATTCAGCTATTAGTTTCCTCATATTACATTTTTTCCCTATTCACTAATCTCAGGCATGAAATCAACCTTCGTTAGCTCTGTGGATCGTGGAACAACTTGCTACTCCCCACCTCATTGTGGCTTAACCTTACAGGTGAAAGTCAGCCCTCGCCTGGCCCAGGGGGGTGACACGTCACCTGGAACTCTCTCCCCCGACTTTGTAATTCAGTTAGCCACTGTTGCCAGCACCTTACTGGTTTGGAAAAGTGTTCAGAGAGCGCAGCAAATGCATCCACTGCTTTTCCAATAATTGCTGACATACAGGGCATTAATAATTGGCTTGAAGGAGCTGATGGCCTGAGGCACAGCTCCAGTAATCAATAATCCTTGGAACGCCCTGTGCCAAGGTTATTTCTGCCACAGGAATGAAATAGAGGGCAGGGAGATAATTTATTTAGCCTATTCATAAAGACATTTATTTAGAGGTGTCTAAGCACAAAGCAATAAAAACTAAAATCATGATGTTAAAAACAAAGATAACAAGATACAACATTTGAAAACAGAAGCAAATCTTGCAAATAAGTACAGCCAGTTGTTGTTGGCTAATGTACTCCAAAATAAAGAACAGATAGAACAAACAAAAGCAGATAACCATGCAATGGAAGAGCCCTAACTGTTATGAATAAAATTTCTCTGCTCCTGAAGCAACTTGCTGTATACTCTAAAATCAGCCAGCAACAGACACTCATGAAGCCCATTTTGGAGGTAATTTCACACCTGAAGGTTTGCAGCTGAGAAAGATGTTTGTCAGGCAAAGTAGATGAATATCAGGTATCCTTAGTTAACCTCCAAAATCACAGCAAATCCAAGTCAGCCTAGTCCAAAGCAGGACAGGTACTAAGTACAAAAATGTTGAAATATTATTCACTTGGCACTATTTGTTTCTTATGGTGTTGCAGAATACTTGGAGAGCTGCAACTACTTCAATGTAATACTAATACATCCTTCCCAGAGTTGTGCATTTCTAAAGCAAAGTGAATTGCAGAGTATTTCTAACTGGGAGGTATTATTTATTTCCTGACCATCTAAGAGTTCAGAAGATTTCACATGTTTTGTATATGGGAGATAAGCTAATTGAAGTCTGATGTCAGTACTTGCCACTACAGACATCAGCAATACCACAGCCAGGCGCTTGCTTGTTCTGTTTGATCTTTCAGTATCTTCTGTACTGCCTTTGAAAGGTATTTCTGCAGGGCCATTGTAAGGGTGCTGGAGACTTTGGAGGTTATGCGTCCATGCATGGTGCTATGCATGAGCATATGCAGGTCACTGTAGAGCTGTGCTGACTGTGAGCAACCAGGCTGAAGTGTCCAGAATCAGATCTGCTGTGTTTTGGCTATAGGACTCTTTTCAAACAGAGTCTGGGGCCTGGAACTGCAGCCCCTGAAAAAAAGCATCTGTTTGTGTTACTGACTATGGAAAAGGACATCGTTCCACCAGAGCAGGCCACCAAGCAGCATGTGGTGTTGCAAGGATCCATTTTTCTCCTCAGAGGTTAAAAGATTTTCATCTCTTTTGGGTGAATTCAGAAAAAGCATCCCACAACAGTTCTGTCTCCCTGCATAAGCTATGTTCCTCTTAGAAGGAGGTTTCTCACCTTCTTTTCTACTGTTCTATCATTTTGCTAGTCATCTTGATCATGAACTCTCTGTACATTCTCTCACGGTCTGGAGGGTTTAATGGAAGAGCCACAGAAATTAATTCGTGCTCCTGTGATTCTAGCAACATCTTACCAAAGTACTCTTTTCAAAAGATATACGCTCCCCAGAGGGAGCTTCTTTGTTTATCATGCTGCTTTGACTCCAGATGTACTCAGTTTGCAGCTAAAAGACTGTCTTTTCTTAACCTGCCTTTTTTGCCAAGCCAATGTGAATCAAAGGCAGGACAAGGTCCTTTCTTCATTCCCTGCGTTACTACTAGGAATAAAGGGCATAACTGGCCAAAATAGGCCTTCAGCAACACAGGTATCATCCTGTCACATCAGAATTTATGCTCAAGTCTATCTGACCAGCCCAAACCCAGTGCTTCCAGAACTGTTCACTGTAGAAGGTTCTACTTACTGTCACTGGTGATGGCTCTGCAGGGATAATATGCAGGAACATATGCTTACTGCTAACATCAACATATGAAACTGATAGAGAAGGAAGCAGCTCTGCTGGGCGAGAAGGTGCCATTTCAACACAGCCATTTTTCTGCCTAGGATGGCACTTTCTATGAGCTCAGGCCCAAGGGCAAATCACTGTATGATGACGGTAAGTGAGCTGAAAGCCAATCTCAGTCAGCAATAAAATGACAGGATAGGATTAAGAAAGAAGTAAGTGGTGATCTATCAAAAATATGGAGTATTTTTGACAAAAGATGTGATGTGGAAGCCAGAGGCTAGAGAGAAGGAAGTAATGAGGATGAAAAACTGGAAAACCACAAAACAGACAAAGAAAGATGAGGGAATCTAAAAGGGTTGGGTTGAGGAGAGCAAAAATAAGGACTAAAAAATCAACTGTAAAAACAAGGAATAGGAACTTAACTATAGAAACAGAAGACTGGGATCATTAGAAATTAAGAGAATGAATGAGACAACAGTGATAAGAGGGATCACAGTGACAGAAGAGGAAGGGAAAACACTGAAGGGAAAAGAAACAGAATTCTAGGGAAAATAGATTAGGAAAAAAAGAGTTTTGCATTACTCAAACGTGGAACCCTCCCTCCCCCAATACTAACGAAGTCTATCCCTGCTCATCTGAGAAAAAAAAGGAAAGCAAAACAATGAAAAAACAGGTCATTTACTTATTTATTTAAGGGGCAGGGAGGGGGTTGGGGGGGTGGGGGGGGTGGGGGGCGGGGGTATTTTGCCTTAAGTTGCACTTCCAAGGCAGGAATAGTTTCATTTTAGGGCATCCTCAGGGCTCTTGTGCTGCACCATTTAGCAATGTTGTAAAAAGGGTAATCCAATGGCTGTTCTCAAGGGCACTTGATAGTGGAAATTTCAACAAAGCAGAGTCATGTGGAGTCATGGCTGTTTTGACTTTGTTCTTTTTCTAGAAGATTTTCCTGGGGCAGTATGTCATTTCTTCTTGACTGCCCATCATCCTTATTTCACTAATCTATCTATCTTGGAAAGACTGTCTACTAATGTTTATTTTGTGCTGTGAAAAGTCACTTCTTAATCTCATTTCTTTCTCTTTAAATACTAATCCTCTGTCTGCTTTGTTGAAAATAGTATCTATATAAGTGAAGAGCTGGTATACCTTAGTCTTTGACACTTATCTTTTCATCCCAAATAATAATTTTATTATTCTACTTCATGCTCACAATCCATCTTCCCATTTATCTGAGCTCAGTCCTCCTCTCTGACTTTACACTTCAGTCATCTCATCTCAAAGAATTAAACAATGCAAGACAGATCTGACCTTATGTGTGATCTCCCAAAGGTGTATTTGCAACGTACCAGGAAAGATTTAACTCTCTGGCTGCTGCTGTCACTACTGTCATTATAAGAATGAAGTCCCCATAATGCAAGGGATCACGTAGCAACCTGCTACACCACTTAGACACACACAAGTCTATGGAGCCTGATGGGATGCACCCAAGAGTACTGAGGGAGCTGGTGGATGTGCTCACCAAGCCACTTTCCATCATTTATCAGCAGTCCTGGCTAACCGGGGAGGTCCCAGTTGACTGGAAGTTAGCAAATGTGACGCCCATCTACAAGAAGGGCCAGAAGAGGGATCTGGGGAACTACAGGCCTGTCAGGCTGACCTCGGTGCTGGGGAAGGTTATGGAGCAGATCGTCTTGAGTACCATCACACGGCACATACAGGACAACCAGATGATCAGACCCAGTCAGCACGGGTTTATGAAAGGGGGGTCCTGCTTGACCAACCTGATCTCCTTCTATGACAAGGTGACCCGCTTAGTGGAGGAGGCAAAGGCTGTGGACGTTGTCTACCTAGACTTTAGTAAAGCCTTTGACACTGTTTCCCACAGCATTCTGGAGAAACTGGCTGCTCATGGCTTGGATGGGCATACTCTTTGCTGGGTAGGAAACTGGCTGGATGGCCGGGCCCAAAGAGTGGTGGTGAATGGAGTTAAGTCCAGTTGGCGGCCAGTCACAAGTGGTGTTCCCCAGGGCTCAGTACTGGGGCCAGTTCTCTTTAATATCTTTATCAATGATCTGGAGAGGGGGACCGAGTGTACCCTCAACAGGTTTGCAGACGACACCAAGTTGGGAGGGAGTGTTGATCTGCTTGAGGGTAGAAAGGCTCTACAGAGGGATCTGGACAGGCTGGATCAATGGGCCGAGGCCAATGGTATGAGGTTCAACAAGACTAAGTGCTGGGTCCTGCACTTGGGTCACAACAACTCCAGGCAACGCTACAGGCTTGGGGGGAAGTGGCTGGAACGGTGCCTGGCAGAAAAGGACCTGGGGGTGTTGGTCGACAGTTGGCTGAAAATGAGCCAGCAGTGTGCCCAGGTGGCCAAGGTGGCCAATGGCATCCTGGCCTGTGTCAGAAATAGTGTGGCCAGCAGGACTAGGGAGGTGATTGTCCCCCTGTACTCGGTCCTGGTCAGGCTGCACCTTGAGTACTGTGTTCAATTTTGGGCCCCTCGCTACAAGGAAGGCATTGAAGTGCTGGAGCGTGGCCAATGAAGGGCAACGAAGCTGGTGAAGGGTCTAGATCACAAGTCCTATGAGGAGCAGCTGAGGGAACTGGGGTTGTTTAGTCTGGAGAAAAGGAGGCTGAGGGGAGACTTTATTGCTCTCTGTATACAACTACCTGAAAGGAGGTTGTAGCAAGGTGGGTATTGGTCTCTTCTCCAAAGTAACAAGTGATATGGCAAGAGGAAATGGCTTCAAGTTGCACCAAGGGAGGTTTAGATTGGATATTAGGAAAAAGTTCTTCACCGAAAGGGTTGTAAAGCATTGGAACGGGCTGCCCAGGGAAGTGTTGGAGTCACCATCCCTGGAGGTATTTAAAAGATGGGTAGATGTAGTGCTTAGGGACATGGTTTAGTGGTGGACTTGGCAGTGCTAGGTTAACGGTTGGACTTGATGATCTTAAAGGTCTTTTCCATCCTAAACGATTCTATGATTCTATGATTCTGTGTCATGGTGATAACTTCCTAAAGATCAGACGCAGAATATATTCTGCCTGGGCTTACCCGGAAAATTTATAAGTACAGTTCCACTCTACCTGGAAACAGTTTTAATCTGCATGCATCTAAAGCTCCTCTGCAGCTGGTGCATAATACTCTTAACTGCTGGCTGGATTGGACTTGTAGGATGTCAGACGATGCACAACACTAAACTACAGTGACACCATTTGAACGTTTCATGAGTAGGTGAATGTTGTAGGCAAAATAATTGCTAACAGTAACAGGCAGCAGATAATTGGGTGTATGTGTGTAGAGGTGAATGTCCGAAAGTGAACTTCCAAACTCTCAAGCAGAAGTATGCCACTTACTTGCTGCAACTGTTAGAGGCTGGTTGTAAATTTTGTTAGCAGCTGGACTAAAGATGTGGCACATCCTGAATCCTCAATTTAATAGAGAGACGTGAGAGAACCACCACTTAGGAGGCTGATCATTTGTTGTGCTTCTGCACATAGACTGTTTAGATTGGGTTCCCAGAAAGAAGTGGTCTCAAAGAAGAAGTGGGACTGGAAAGAAGGTGAAGATCCTGACTGGAGTAACGATCCTAGAAGTGGGGAAAGACCCTGCAGATCAGGGATTGCATGGAGAAAAATGCTGGGAGATGCTGAAGGACCTTGGCTGATAATACCTAAGACTGGTAACTGTGAGCAGCTGCACAGCACAAACTGACCCAAATTTCTGCCCAATCTTCCTGGATTGGCAGTGACCTCCCTGCTAGGAACAGGGAAGTAAAGCCCTAGGGAAAGTAATATTGGGGTGGGAGCGAGCGAGTGAGATAATCATGTAGAGTAAAAGCCCTAAACTCACTGGTTCTTAAACAAACACCAGTATCCAGATCTGCTACTGATTGTGGTTTACTCTGTTTTCCTTGTGACGGTGAATAACAGGGATGCTTTTTATAATGTATCATTCTTTAAAAACACAATTTCCTGCTAATGATTCTCAGAATTTTAACAAACTTCCCATGCAGTACTAATTTGTAATGTGCCTTAAATTATACCTCCTGAACATCAAAAATAACATAATAGTCTAAATTCTACCTCGTAGTAGAATTTATGGTCCTCTAAAGAGCACGCAAATGACCAGTGCAGAATAACTTTATTACAGGTTTAAGTACAGTTGCACGCCCTTGTACCATCCCTTTTGCTTAACATTATAAGCTGGTACACAAAAGGAAGTTCAGAAATTCTATTCAATAGCAGTTGTGTTCTTGTATCTTTTACAAAAGAGCTTCAACTGTCAGTAAATTAAATGCTATGTGCAAAATTACCCTCTTTGTCTGTCTCCACATCCTTATTCCTTTTCTAGAAGATACTGTACATTGAGATTCTCAGATAAGGAAATAGAATTCCTAACTAGAATACGGTAGAATAGTAAGACAGAGTAACTCACGTAAATGCTCTTGAAAAGCTCACACTGAAAACAGACTATACTGAATAATAAGTGTTCTAACTGTAGCTAAAATTTCAGTGAGGGGATCTCTGATGCATGTGAAGCAGAAAAAAAGAGAGTCACACTTACACTATTAAATGAAAAGCCCTATAAAGAATCTACAAAGGTCATGAGGGAAGCCCAAAAAGCGGGGATCTGAGATATAGTTGGAAACTATGTTAATGGTGGAAGTATACAATAGGTTGACCTATATAAACAGAGTACATGTAGAAATATATCCACCCCTTTAATAAATGCAAAAAATTGTGCGTGTAAGGTGAATACAAGAAAAAAATTTTGTACTGTAAAGGAGGTTGCTAGGACATCCTTCTGAGAACACATGTATCATACCGTGATGGTTTTGGATTAACTGCTGAGCCATGTTCTGATATTTATATATCTGGCTATTTAAACCCATCAGTTTTGTACATAATCTCTTGTTCCAAGAAAAGACAGAAGTAATCAAAAAGGATATAATGCTTTATCAGTATAGTTGCAACATGGGATACAAAACAGGCCATGGCTTCTGAATTCTTAGTCCCAGTCCAATTATGACCAATAAAGTCAGAGTGAGAAAAAAATAAAATAAATAAAATAAAATAAAATAAAATAAAATAAAATAAAATAAATAATCACTGGAGCTTCTCCAACCTCTGAAAGAAGAAAAATGCTTCTTGTGCCTAAAGAGAAATGTCATCTGGATTAGAGCAGAGAAAAGGAGGGGAAACTTCCTTCTTCCACTGCCATTCTAGACCACTGCCACAATTAGGAGAATTATGATATTTTAATAGTCTATGCAGCTGTCACTATAGACAGGATCTCATATCTGCAGAACATTTTAAGACAAATTTACTTTTGATTTGTTGAACAAGAACTAAATTGGAAAAAGATAAGATGAGAGACTGGAACACATTGGATTGTAGGTATGGGCTAGGGAAAAGCACCTGCTATTCCATATTCCCTTCACCAATTAAACATGTTTCTCCCCAACAGCATTTCTTAGGTTCTGCTGCAGTGCTGTGTAATTGCATTTCTATACATCAGGCTCCCTTTCTGCTTGTCTCAGTTGTACTGCTGAGCTCTGACATCCCTATCCCGGTTTTCACACACTGTCTTACATAACCTCTTAAGAATTTCATCGGTGACATGAACGTCTTCTCAGAACGCATGTCAGTCTCACAGATCCTTTGCCAGGAAAGGCCATACGATCACCCCGAAGCAGTATTTCAAGCACCAAATGAAAAAAATTCTGAGGTTATGGGAGGAAAAAAAAACAAAAGAAAGCCAACACACACATTAAAGGAGGAAAGAAAGAGGGGTAGGAAAAGAAACGGAAGGAGGAGAGAGTGTGTGAGACTGATATGAAATATTGATCTTAAAAGTTAAATATTTTAAAACCTTATGTGTCTGAACAGTAGCCCACAGAAGTACAGCAATGCCCCTTGATATCCCGGCAGGAATGGGCAAGACTATGTACCGTAGTCTCCTTTCTCTCCCAAGAGTTCTTAGTAGACGTAATGCTAATGCAATCAGTAGTTACTCTGCTCCAGTCATTGTACACTTCCAAACTAAAAGGCAGAGCTGTGTAAGAACATTATGCAGTCTTTGAAGCAGTTTTAGGCAATTTATACAAGGATAAATACATCAGATTTGTTAATACACACTGCCCTTTTACAGTACCTCGTCTCAATGAACTTGGTATGGTTTATGAAGATTCATTACCACAAATGTCATAATCTCAGCAAATCAAATAAGACGTAGATAATGACTATCTCCATTACACAGGTGGCAAAGAAAAAATTTAATAACCTGGTGAAGGCTTTACAGTGAGTTAGAGAGATCAAGGAATAGAACTTGGCAGACCGACTTTCTTCCCTTTGGCACCACTGAACCAGTAAACAGAGATTAAGAACTGCTCACCATTCAAATTGAAAACGCCATACAGGACTTATTACATTCCTGGTGTTCTGCTGATATTCCAACTTTATGGGTAATGGGGAAGCTTTCAAAACTTTAGAAAATTCCTGAATTAGTTTTAATTTCATGGTAATGCCCTCTGCCGAGAGTACAATGTGGCAGTACATGTAAAAAGTGATTATTTACCTTTAGGCTTTGTAATGTCAGGTTGATAATACATTTGCATCTTCTTTAAAATGTCCCATTTTCACCGGGATATTCACTCAGAAGGCTGCTTTTGAAAATCCTACATACTATTTTACATTTTAGGATTTTTTGCAGCATGTGGATAAATATGGCAAAATCACTTACAGCAAGATGCTCAGGGAAAAAAGCATGATAAGCTAGCTCTAAGACAAAGATGGGAAACTCCTTTTTAGTGACAGACAGAAGGATCACAAATAAAGTAACCAGCCCAGAAGATGCCTGGCTGTTGAGGAAGCCTTTCAATTCCTATATTCCCATCTTTGAATTTGTCTTAATTTTAGTTGCAGCATAATTTTAACTTATTTATCAATAAATGATAATTCATAGAAAACATGCAAAAATGAAACATAAAGATTTAAGAAATATGAGGTGTTAATATTTAACATACTTTGTTTTTTAAAATGCAGGGAAAAAGTATTTCCCTTTTCAGTCCTGTCCCTAAATCAGGAAAAAATAATGTGAGAAAAGTAGCAGATTTAGTGTTTCTACTTAAAGAAATACTCACTCAGTCTTGCTTTTGGAGAGCAAGACAGCAAAGCTGTGATTTTTTTCCATTTAGAAACATAAAGTAGGCTGGCCACAGTTAAGGTGTTTAAATATTTGCAGGGATAAACCCCATTCAGAATTGAAGATACTATGTAAGGATTTCCTGTTCTTTGGCCATATTATGTGATCGTTTACTAGGAGATGAACTCACAAACCTGGACAAAATAACCCAGAGGCCAGGGACTGAACAGCCTTTAACATGTCCTTCATCCTCCCCATGACCAGATGTGATCTCCTCCTCTCGTCGAGACTGAGGCATATTGGCAAGGGCTGAAACTGTCAAGCTGTCAAGCCAAGTAATACCCATTCAGGAGATAAACAGAGCGCTTCTGTATCCAAGGCTGGCAGCGTAGCACCAAATTCATTTTCAAATACAAGAATAAAAATGAAAAAAACCCTTCACCGACATGTTTTGACTGTAAAACTCAGGATTCCCCACTGCTTGCAGTCCAATACAAACTGCATTTCATCTCATTCCAAGATCTACACATGGGATAGTTAATATCTTTTGCCTCAGCTGATGATGGATGAACTCAGATCTAATTAAAGAGGTTTCAGAAATAGCACAGACATAAAAGTCATTCTAGAACTGATTATTCCTAATTGACAAATTATCCTGCCACCTCTGCAGAGTGGGCAACATAGCTATTTCCTGTAATTCCGCAACTTTAAATAAAGGGTCCAGCAATCATCTTCCTCAGGGGAAAGATCAATGATTCTGCACTAGGAAAAGAGAATAATAAATAGGAGAACAACTGCTATGTATCACTTCCTACTCTAATTAAGACCAACTGGCCACTACCATTCACAACCATGTAGGTGTGGGGAGTAACAAAGCAGATATGTTGTCTTGAGTTTGGTCAAAGACATTAAGTCTACACTATACACTTGCTGGAGCACTCTCTGGGCTGCCTCTAAGGCTATCCACTTGGTAATTCTCAGTGATAAGCTCTGGGTGTGAGCTTTTCTTTAGAATTACCCAAGGTTCAGTTACTTGCTCTTTGGATGGAGCAGCTGCATGTACTTTGCAGATATACCTCCACTTTGCCATCTGTCCTTAATCCCATGTCACGTATGAGGGAGACAAGATGGATCACCTCTGCCTGCCCCAAGGATAGATGAGATTTCTGTGCACTTTGCAGTCAGCTCTCCTGAGCTTTCTGCAGTCTAAGTGTTCATACCTATTACTAGAAGCTCTTCATCACCTTAAAAAAGCACGTAAATTGAAAGCATCTACAGTAGATTCAATAACACATACACAAAATCTCTTGCTGTGTAAATTGGAACTACCTATTGATATCTATTTTTCTGTTCATTCTACTTCCAAGCCTCACAATGTCTGGAGGTCCTGCCCAGTCTAATGCCAGTGCGTCTGGAGAAGCTGAAGGTATTGCTGCTGTCTCATCACACTGCACCATTTCACACTTTACGGTGAGGTCAGGAAGCCTTATTTTGTACAAGTTTGGAAATTGTCCCTGTAGAGGTGTCTTCTCCACAGTTACTAAGGTGGTACTCCAGTGTCTTGCACCCTGCATAGTCCTGTCCTCCTCTTCCAAATGAGCATGGACAGAGGAAGAACGTAACACTGACATTCTCTCCCACCTTACTGCCACCGGGACTGACCTACAGGCCAAGGCACTATCATAAAGAATACTATAGGCCCAAACCCTGGCCCTGAACTGGCAAGGCGTTGCTTGGCCCAGCCCAGCTGCACACCACTAGGTTCTCATGTGCTCCAAAGCCAGGTTGCATCACCCAGTTGCTGATGGGGAATGTCCCCTGGCCTGTTTTAGCTCTGGTACCATGTACACACTGGATTTGGGAAAGCACTAGTCAGTGTGGGATAGCAATACCAAACTGTTAATAGTAACCTGCCAACAGTTTAAGTGTATGGATGGTAACAAGGCAATGCCCAAACCTAGGCTCTCTGGTGCCTATATGTAGTGATACAAGTGTAGTCTCAGATATGAAAGCATGGATCCTTCTGATCTGACCTAAGTGGGCACAGGCTGCTGGTCGGGCAGTACGACACTTGTATCAGTCAAGGATCGGTCATAAAAATGCTTGCCATGTTATAGGGTTGCTGTATTTCCTCTCTTTTCCTAAATGTTATTAACTCTGGGTGTCATAACTAGGCTTCAAAAGCACAGAAACCAAACCATTTGATAGGACTGGTGAAAGAAAAGACGATAACTTCATTTTCAAATGGGAAGATTTTTTTTACCCCCATAGTGAAAGCCAAGGACTGTTTGACTGTGAAATTCATCACACCGTATTGTATTAATGATGAAGACATGGCAATTATATAATACCACTAATCCAACGGTCCCAAAGTAAAGGGCAAACAATTTGTAATGTGCCCTGGGGAATGCTTCCACTGGAAGATCGCAAAGAGAAGGACAAATCAATGAAAATTGCTTCTGGCTGTTAACTCACAGCTGCTGAGCTTCATCCTCCATCCCTGCCGTGCAGGGGAGAGCCAAAGCAATAAGAGGCTGAGGATGGGACCTGAAAAATAACCCAAAGTAAGGATTGTCTGGGAAGTTCTGTGTTCTGCTCGGCCTAAGGAATGTTTTCTTTTCTTTTATGGTATTGTTGAAGTAAAATCTCCTTTCTGGCTATGACAAGACAGCTGGCTCCATGATCATTAGGTCGAGTCCTTTAACAGCATCCACAAAATTTAGTGTTTGTTTAGCTAAGAACTATCAATGAGAACATACTGTCTAGAGAGGGTGCTATTTCCCTACCCTTCCCTGTGTGTGAAACAAGCTAGTTTGCCTAGTTATCTTTCCATCTTTGGCTTCTAACTGCATTGCATGTTTTTATGCCTTTGCTTTAAATTTGTCACTTATGCATCAAGTACTGTTAAATAGTTGGGCAGGGTAGTGCTTTTTAAACTCACTGACAAAGGTATAACATCCAATATCAGGAAGCTGGAGTCAGATAAATTCTTGAAATGAGATACAATTTGTTAGTAATGAGAGTAACTAAAAGCTGGAGTAATTTATCAGGGGATGGAGATTTGCAACTGCATGGAATGTTTGAAGTCAGATTCAATACTTTTCTAAAAAACTGGCTTAATTCCTGCTTTCGGAAAAGTTCTACAGCTTGTATATCCTGAAGATATGGCTAGAAAAATGCAACACGTTCCCTTCTGGCCTTAGAATCTACGTATTTATATGGACTCCTGGGCAGCTAAAATTGGAACCTTCATTTTTAAACTCCATGGAAAGATAGCATTCACAACAAAATACTTATATGTGCTCGTTTATTGTCTCAGTGTTGGCTAAGAAATAACAACTCAGTCATCAGTATAATTTTTATTGTCCTTATCATTGAATGTCACGAATGGGCCCTTAGAAGTTTTGAAAATTTAAAGTCCTGCAATACATAGTAAATGAAAATATAGATTTACTTTGGGATTTTTGATGGGTTTTTTTTGTTTGGTTTTCTGAGATCCAGATTTTCAAACATTTCTTTACAAGGCTAAAAACATACTTGTACAAAATGAAGACCAACATTCTTACTGGAATTACAGGATATCAGAAACTGTGAATGTATGATAAATAAAAACACTACAAGTGTCCAATACTGCTTGCGATAGGCCACAGAAATCTTTTGGATTCTTCCCTTACTAATGGTATACAGACTTCATAAGGTGGTTTCAGTTCCAGCTAGGGCATTGGTTTTTTTCTTTAACTTTAACCGAGCTTACTTAAAACACATTGGCAGAAAGATAACTTTAAAATATTTTCAGTTCAATATTGTCAAACAATTCGTCTTTTAGTGTGGGATTTACTTGTGGTCTTTATTTCAGTTAACTCACTTCAGTTCAAATCACACAATTAAAACTTTTGGCAATGAACATTGAGTTATATTTGTGTAGTAAAATAAGTATTCAGCAAGGCTGTTCATGTTTTCAGGAGTGGTTATTTTGGTATTCTAGAACGTACAGGAAGGCAATAAGATGTTTGCCTCAGTCAAATAAGGCAAATATCCTTAAGTGAAATATATTTCTCACACTATGCGAGAAAAGCATTTGTTTTAATGGTATACTCCTGTAGCAAAAGTTAAGTATGGCGATGAGAAACTGAGAAGCTGATAAACGGAGAATCACACTGATCATTAAAATGTTTTAAATATTTCCCTACTATAGAGATTACAGGCCTCAGGTGGCAAAGAAAAATGGTTACAGTTTTAGGCTGTCAAATTTCTCTCTTATCTGAAAGATATTTGGTGAATATATTTGGAAATTTCCTGCAAGCAGGAGTTGGTGCATCCCCTAAGAAACCTATTCACACAGATAAGAAGCCCAGTGCACATCAGAGGTGATTAATGAGAAATGTATAATCTCTTCTAGCGATGCAGGGGGCAGGTGGAGGACAGTGCAGCAAAAGCGTATGGAAAAATAGTCATGATATCTCTATGCGTGGTATCCTGCACATGCTAGTGCCACAGCCAGCATTGTTGCAATGCCTGTCATTGCTAAATGCTCCAGAAAATTGCTACTGCCTTCACCATGCTAGCGTAGTCATCAGTCCAGCTCCCCCAACCTACAACTAGTGCAACCAGCACACCTTGAATTTGAAATCTTCTTCAAAGCTTCCTTGTTTCTCAGTTTATATCCATTCTCAAACAGCATCCTTGTGCAATCTCCTCTACTGCATCCACAAACGGTATTGCTGTTGTAACTGTAATCCAAAGTAATTATTATTCCTGCAAACCATTAGCAGCGACACTGCCATGACCATCCTGGCAAGCACTGGTGCTATTAATACCACTTACCTTCACATCCACCAAGACGTACAGACTTCAGAGCTGCATTGTTCATTCCATAGAGCTTTTGCCTTCTGTGACCTATGACTTTCAATTGTAATTCTTTTTACTGCATTTGCACTGGACTACAGTCTAACCACATGAGACAGAGCTACACATGGGTTAATTTACCGAGTTCTGATGTGCTGCACAGTTTGTTTCCAACATCTAGGCTAGCTCGTTAAAGACAGAATTGGATATCTCTGTACTACAGTGCAGTGTGCAATATAGACAGTTGAAAAAAATAAAAATCAAACACTGAGATATGGCATAAACACATACCTGCTGAATTTCCTGCAGTACTACTAAAAATTATAGTATTAAGTATATGAAACAAACACAAAAAAAATCCTAACTATGAAGTTTTATGTCTATACTCAGAGGTTAAAAATGAAGTCATTGCTATCAGTGTCAAGATGTTATGTTCTCTGACTCTAAAAATTACATTCCACGGTCATATATAAGATCTACCAAGCAGTATATACATTTGAGAGCAAGTTCTGTCCATCAGCTATCAAACGGCATTGAAAAAGCTGAAGCATAAAAGAAAATTACCATTTTCCTTAAAAATGTTAAACTTGCAGCTGGTTAGCAAGTTCTATACATTTTTGGTATCCAAGCTGATAACATAATGAAGCTTCATTTTCAGAAGGCTGGTGCGGAAAACCTTTTAAAAACAATCTCCCAAAAATTCAGACAAGTCAATCCCCATTCACTTTAGACAACTTAGTTTATTATTTTCTAGGTTTGTATTATTTTCTACGTTCTCCAAAAGTATAGTCTGAGAAATTATCAAAGATCGTTGAAAAATGTTTGGTTGGTTTGTTTTCTTTTTTTTTTCTTCAGGGAAATTTATTTTTAACTAGCTGGCATTTTTATTAAAAAAAAAAAAGTTCATTTTCAAAACCATTCTTTTCAAAAGCCAACAATCAAATCGAAAAATGAAACTAAGAAGTTTTGCCAGAAAAATATGGGGAGCTTAATTTATTTCCGTCAGGGTATGAGGATGAAGCAACAAAAACCAAAATCAACAACAACTCTTTCAAGCCAAGTATTATTTTTATGAAAAGATGTGCTTTAGGTGTGGACTCTTTTTCACCTTAGAAATTATGTTGCAAATTTCCAGTAATTAATAATGTGTTTGCATAGTCTGTATAGTCTTCCACTTCTCTTTTCTTAGTTTCTGCTCTATTGTCCTGTTATGAAATATGCCGGAGAACTCCTAAAATAATTTATGTAGCAGCAACACCAGGTCCCAACTGTCTGCAAGGTTACACATGTGTGGAAAGAAACACCTCTCCATCATACATCTTCCCCTACATGCATACATCAGCTTGAAACTCATGCTTCTCCTTACACTCTTCTCCTACCACACATTCTTCTGTTCTTGGCCTCTAACTCCATATTCCCACTCACTTCCATATACATAAGTGTCCAAAGTATAGGCATACTGCTGTCTTCTGCTGGACCATAATTACTCACTGGTTTAGTATAGACCTTAGACCACTAATACTCCAATGGATTTCTTCCTAATACAGTTAAAATGAAGCAATGAAGTTCTTCTGCAAGCTAAACTCATCTCGTCATAAGATCAAAGCTCACTTTGACAATTTCAAATGTGCAATTCTTTTCATTCTAAAGATACATATTTGTATCAGGAAGCTGCTCCTGTGAAGCCTGCTCACACAGGCATTACAGCACACACCTTCCACGGAGAGTCTTAGATTCTACGACATCTGTCATTATGTTGGGTCAGACTTTGGGCATGCAAGGGCAAAGCCAGACAGGAGATGTGGCAGAAGTGTCTTACTGACTCATGAGGGGAAAAAACCAGAAACAATAACCCACATACAACTTTTTCACAGTGTTTTATTCTGCCCTGCCACCCAAACTTCAAAAGAGCACACAATGCTTCGCTGTCCCAGCTCTCCGATCCCAAGTGGAATGTTTCTGCCAATTGTTGCCTTCAAACTAGATTGCATGATGTGGATGTCTTCTCATCTCTTTGACCAACCTGGCAATTCTCTGCTCATTCTAATACTTTATTTAAAGCTTGAGGCACCACTTTGTGGGCCTTCCCTTTTTTTTGATTAAGAAAAATATAGGTTTAATGTTAAAGGTGTAAAATCTAGACATAATCAAATATTTCCTTCCCTAAAAGGAGCTTGATCACAAGGCTGGAGCCCCCAGTAAGTTAGGAAGTAAAAAAAAAGTCATGCTGCTTGGTGCATTTTTATAGCATATTTGTATCATGTAATGAATGTTTCCTAGCATGTTGGTCCTGCACAGTAAAAATGGGACAAATTGACTATGCAGCTCTAAGTAAAACGGGTATTGTCTGTGCTCTAGAACCAAGGTTCATATAATGACAGTACAAGAATTTCTCAAAGCTTATTCTTCTGCAGGCAATGGGAAAAGTCCTAGCTGCTCACTGCCATTGTGAAATTTCTTCCAAGCCCGAAGAAGGAAAAATCGGCAGTGTGCATATCTTGACAATGCTCGTTACACAGACTGCCAAGAGAACTTTCCTTCACCCTCCTATTTCAGATCTTCTTTAAAAGGAGGTAAAACCAAGAACAGATGCTGGAAGACTATTTTTTAATTCCACAGTCCAAGCATTTATCATTATAATTTGGGATTCAAACCCATATCCAAAGTTAAAGCAGACAACTGCTAATTGCCTAATATGATATCTATTCCCAGCATTGCCATTGGTTTCTATGGAATCCTGAGCAGGTCCCTTCACTTTGCATCTTTTGCCTTATTTCTGAATATAATTATAAAGATAAATTAAAAACTAGTATTGACCTCAATATCAGAGGTATTGACCTTAATGTACCAACCTGCCAGTAAAGAACCCAAATATGGTTCTTGTTTCCAGGGCTCCCAAAGGAGAAGAATTTGACAGGATTTATCTTAGACTGCTAAATCCCCCACTGCCTTTGGGAGGAATCAAATTCCTGTTCTGAAAGCAGCTTGTCTGATCCCAAAGCACCATTTCTTTCCTGCTTTTAATTGTCTAATTATGTTTTTTGAAGGACTCCAACAGATGTTTTTGTACTGGAGTAGCATTTCCACAGAGTAGCATTTCATCTGTTACACTGAATTATAAGCTTTCCAACTCTTTATTTTTTAATTCATATAAGATTCCTATTTTCATGCTCCCCCGTCTAACTTCCACATTGCCATCAGGGCCAGAATTGCTCTAATAATTCACACTGACATTACAGATACCATTAAGTCTACATACTTCAATGAAATTGCCTCTTTGCTGTCTCCTTTATGGCTTATAAAGATTCCTCATGGCTCACAAAATCCTATTTTGTTGTGGAATCTGTTGCATTGTCCTCCACAAACCATATCCAAGGCTAAAGTGATTTTTTCCATGAATCTTCATGCTGATACCCAGTAAGTGTTAGAGAGAACAATCAATGCTTTTTATTTCCTAAATTTTGGCCTCTCATGCAATCCAATCCTAGATGTCACTGTAATTTGGTGCGGACTCTCAGCAGCGAGCATAAATACAAGTAAACAGTAATTGTGCAATGTGGCCATATGGAAATATTCATGAACAACTGATTCTGCAAGAACAAACATTCACGGCCGTCTGTATGAATTCTTTGACATACAGAAGCACTCTGCATGGAAAATAAAAGGAAAGTGCAGCTTCTTCAGTGTTCACCAAGACCATGCATTTTTTAATTCATTCTTTACCCCCTCCTGCAGGATCAGGATGACCTTGTAAAGTATTCACCCAAAATGAGAAACAATCACCCCGGGATAGTTCTGATCTCCTTAGCCACTAGCGCAAAGCAGATGAGAATGAAGGAACAGCAGATGCCCTTTCCCGAGTGCAACACAAAGTGACTGGATATTGTACCAATGCAAGGTCTTTCCTACTCTGCGACTAAGTGAGATAGAGGTCACTTCAGAAATATTACGCAGAGGAAACTCAATTGTAATTCCCAGAGAACTGGAGTCAGGTCTGCCCTGGGCACCTCAGAACCTGGAAACTATAATACTGACATGAATTTGGGAGTGTGATGTAACCAACAGGGGAAGAGAAATTGATGCATTAAGGGAATTTGTCTTTCGGATAGTCACAACAGCAGGAGAAACAGATCACTGCCATGCATTTTGATAAGGGGAATATTTTATTCACTGCTTAAGATATATTGGCGTTACTCTTTTATCAATGCTAAGTACAGTAAATAATCATTTTACTCACACTCTGTTTGTAAGGAAGTTTGTTTTACTTGGGGATTTTGTTTGTGGTTTTTTTCCTTTGTTTTGTTGTTTTCTTTTTTCTTTTTTTTTTTTTTTTTAATATTACAGAAATAACTTTAAAAATTCCCTTCTTAAATCACCTAATAGGCTGATCACAACCTCATTTTCCATTCACAGGGCCAAAGAGACCTGGAAATGTTGGCTGTTCAAATCAGCTTGTATACCTAGTTTATAACAAGACTTATACTTGGAGATATGCTTACTATAGGTTCCAATCCTTACTTGAAGTTCAATCATGAAATGCTTTAAAGCATCATAAAGGAAATATTTTTTTCTTTTAAATTAGAAAATTTAAATTTAAACAGTTATTAAAAACCTATTTACACAGTCTCCTGTTCTCAAAATGAAATAGAGGAGAACACTGTTATCTGAAAACCAGAGAGTGGAAGGATAAATTAGATTTCTGAGAGGCGTTCCATTTTAATAGTCCCATATGTTTTTAGTAACATAGGTACGTAATTTTTACGATGTCATTTTTATCTTAACAATTCTCCTTTTATCTATTCAGTTCTGTCTCTCTAGGCCTGGCCTTTTTCCTCCCACTCTGAGGTTTCATAATGCTTTTTCAGCCATTATCTTTTCACCTAAGTAATCCCTCATTTTCCGATTCTCAGAAGCAGTGTCTCAGCTGAAAGTCTAATCCTGGCTACTGCCTATAATGGCTCCCCAGGATAAGTAATCATCTGAGCTATTTGACATTCATTTGTGTTGACCTTACTGGGACAGTAGAAGGATAGCATTTTGTGCCTCCTAACTTTCTTTACCAGCTGTGTCTTCCTACACGAAATCCTGCGGACTTGTACGGTATAGGCAGCACTGGCTCCCAGAAATCAGATCAGAGTCTTTAAAGGAGTCTTTGGGTTCCTGAACCAAAAATATCATTCAACAGGAAAGAATTATTCACGTTGTCTTCCCACTCAGGACACATGAACTCTAACTGGATATTTTATTAAGCAGTATGTATCACCATTCCACTACTATATGATCAGGCATGGCACCTACTTCAGTCTCCTCTCAAGTAGCATCCGTAGAGAACAGGCTGGCAAAGATCCAATATCCTTTTATCCTTTAATGCAGAACTCCACACTAACGGTTCAGTAACCATGATAACTAACTTTTAACAAATGACACTTATCCTCCCCAAAATCCTTCTACAGTCCTCCACTGTCCTTTCTGGATACCTTCTGGTATGTCATTTTCTCAAGTGTTTTCCCTGCAGAAACTCAAGAGTTTCCAACACTCCACCTAAAGCCTCTGCGGCAGCTGTTTCTTATACCCTGACGACCATCCCATGATTACCTGTTGCCACAGGACCAGCCCTTACGTACTGGACTCCAGAATACCTCTGCTCTGAATCAAAGTGGGGAATAAAACCCTGCTGTGTCTGGTTCTACCTAAAATGTATGAGAGCACAGCTACAGTTCCCTTATGCTCCAAAATATGATGGCAAAAGTTTATTATTCCTATGACTCTTTGGTGAATGTCTGTTTGCAGAAGGGCAAGGGGTTTACCCATTCAGAAAAATGGGCATTCATTATCTCTGTCACTTATTTTAGTTCTCTCCCTTTTCCTGCTTCTAAAATTTCAGCTTTCTAATAAGGCCTTCTTTAGAAAGGAAAGAAACAACACTCCAGGTGACTTAAGTGATCTGTTGTACATCATTAGCAGCGGAAACAAGTACCCTGAAGACATTTGTCAGAAGCAGAGACTGTGCAGATTGCTGGACACACATGTTTGAAAACTAAAAAATTCTAGTGAAATCGGGAGCATCTAATGAGCAGCCTTCTAATGACTAGGAGAAAAGGAACACATTCAAAAATGTAAAGTGTCAAATAATTCCATCAACTCTTACTACATGTTTTGAAATATATTGTAAAAAGAAAGCTACTTAAAGTTATGCACCAGATCCTCAGCTATTTATCAGAAAACCTCTGCTTAGCTGAAGAGTTGAAGCTGTTCATTAGCATTTACTAGCATTCTTTTGATAGTCAAAGGCACCAGTTAAAATCTGGACCTTGTTAATCTGAGTTGATTTTATACACCAAATAAGAACTAAGTCCTGGAAAGCTTTTTCAAGGGGCAGTCATGACACTAAGACTTAGAGATGCCCATTACCTCCTGGGACCAGACAGCAATCAGTTATAAAGAAGCAGAAATACCAATGGTAAAAAGAAAGGGAAAGCAAAGTAATGAAGAAGCGGAAATGTCTGGAAAAGTAAAGAAGAAATGGCAACTGAGAAAGACATGTTGAAGAAAGAACAGTAAATGCAAGACACAGTAAAAGAGTGACTCCTAGTAAAATGGAAAGAAAGGCCTCGTGGGTAAACAAATCAATTAGGGATAATACATCAGTTTAGCAAACATGGCAATGTGAAGTGTTATCAGATCTAGAAATTGCTAAGAATGATTTACAGTAAAATAAAACCAAGGGCTTAGGCTTCTAATGGTTGAGTGCTACAGTGCCTCCCATGGGTGTGCCTGGAATCCAGGACTGAACCTAAACCAGTATGTTGGAGCCTTCACTCCCCAGACCGTGTTTGAGAAATAGGAGGTGTCTTGCAATGAGGAGCCGAAGCAGCCAACAACTCAAGCAGGTAGCTGCTGAAGCTGAGGAGCAAACTCCTCAGAGGTTTCTTCTATCCCTTCTGTTACAACTGCATTACCCTGATGAAATGAGAGCTAGGGCCCAGAGAGAGAGAGTGTGCACTAGAAGAAAGAACATGATTATAGTCTAATTGCTAAGACATCACCTTTAGAAGAGACATCAATATCCAGCCTGTTTCCAGAAGTTCATTTACTTCAAACCATACACGCATGAGCAAAAAACCAACTCAACCCAAAACCCTTGCTATTGCCTGCCATTCATATTCTGGACAAAACTCTAGATTTGCTAGAGCCTTTCAAATGAGAGAAATTCCATTTGGAGTGATTTTAGTAATGGAGAGCTTAAGTGCCTCCAGAGTGAGTCGACGACTGGGCAAGCATAAGTGCACACCTTATGCTGTAAGTGCCTGTAATGTCATGTACTCGGTCCTGCCAGTGGTAAGTTAGCGAGGCAGTTAGGCTGTGCCTGCGAAACGCTCGGCGGCTGGAGCTGAACTCACAGCTCAAGAGCCATGACTGGAGCATGCTGAGGCTGCTGTAACTTGATGATGCTGTCAGCTGTCAGAAGAGGTTTGTATGGGAGCTAAGGATCACCAGGGCAGAGCAGTGGTGCTCTTCTGTACCTACTGTCTAACATACAAGTCACCTTTGCTGCGTTAAAGATAGCAGGGATGCCTGTTTAATTCTCTTTTCCCCGTTTGATTTATTCCATTTAGTAAATGGATGGGCTATACTCCTTTCTCAGTGAACATTTTGTCAACATTGACATGTTATGTATTTTATGAGACGATATCTGTCTTTAATGGACACAATGAATGTGATTCTGGCTTGATCTGATTTACCCAGGTGATTTATGTGGTGATGATCCAACATCTGAATGATGGATCTGACAGGAAATCTGACCCACTGGGGCAAACGTGGGCTGACTGATAGACACGGGTGAAAATCTGGATTATTACCAGATGTATTGCCAGGCAGTGAAGCACTCAAAACTCTCCGATCCATTAGTATCCCTCAGCTCAACACCAATACGCTTACAGTAAAGCACTGAGCAGAATGGATATTTTCCACATTCTTAGCTATAACAAAACTGCAAGTCAACAGCAATATGGGAGTTAATTCCTAACAAATTAATATAACCCAATGCTCAGGATGCCCTGAGCCTACAAAATAAGGCTTGAAGTCTCATGTAAATAAACCTCTCAAGTACTTTCACTCTCACAGTCTACTCAAGGTTACCATTAAAGCAATATGTCCTCCTCAGCTTTTTCAATGACCCACATTCTGATGATGTCAAGAATGAATGAAAAGGATTTGGGTGAACCATGTGACACAAGACAACTTTCAGCCAAACAGAAAACAATTTTATTACCACCACCTTTACTGCATCCTTGTTATCAGAATCTTCCAAACCTGAAATGCAAAATTCATGTTTTTAATTATGGGGTCCTACGCATAAGGGATAGGTTTCAAAAGTCTTTGTTTTAAGATGATTTTTAACCAGAGTCGCTCGTCTTTTTAAACAGAGGTGTCTTCTTGTCTAATACGCTCTTTTCAGCTTGCAACTAGCTTTTGGATTTCAAAATCCATTCAGTGGGGAAGAGCCTGCATACTATAAAGAATAGAGAAGTCATACATGGTCCATTTTTCTCCTGCTGGCCGTCACATCTGCAGCAGCAGCAGCACTCCACTTTTATTTCTCTACATCTTTACATGACACTGTATGATTTTGTTATGTCACAAATTGTAGTCAGGTTACTAGTTGCTAGTGATTTGTGGGAAATACTCTGTCCTAGGATAGAAAGTAATGTGGGATTTGCTGCGAATAGAAAGAGATTTTTTTGTTTCTTCAATTTCACTTCATGCCTTTTATTTCTGAAGGTATGCCAGTGACCAATAGCTGCTGAATACCGTCCCATGGCAGGGAATAATTCAGGTTGGAAGAAATCTCTGGAGGTCATCTGGTACAAACTTCTGCTCAAAGTAGGGTCAGTGACATTTAAAACTCTCCAAGAAAAGAGAATGTAGTCTTTTGGGGCAGAAACTGCTATTCTGACAGAAAAGATCTTTTCCACTGTAGAAAACATCCTAAACTTAGTGGTGAGGCCCCATTCAGGCAAAATTAAACAGATATTTGAGAATCCCTTTGTGCTTTTCCCATTATCTTCTCCCTATTACTCTTTCTTCTCAGCCTTCTGCTTTCATCAAGGCCAACCTGAGGGAAGTGTTCTCGGGGAAAAAAATATTAGTTAGTACCAAGTCACATATGGCCCGGTGCACGGGTTTCTGCAGGCAAAAGGCCTAATTGTTTATGCATTTTTAAACTGAAATTAATAAGATTAAGGAAAGTGAAATCCTAATCCCTCCCCATGCTCCAGCTTTAGACTGACATTTCAGGTTCACTAATTTATCTACTTTAGTTTATGCAAAATAACTAATAACTTCTTTGTAACGAGGAAAAATGTGAAAATACGAACATTAAGTGAAAATGTAGAATCATAGAATTGGGTTGGGTTGGAAGGCACCTTTAAAGATCATCTAGTCCAACCCAGCTGCCACGGGCAGGGACACCTTCCACTAGACCAGGTTGCTCAAAGCCCCATCCACCCTGGCCTTGAACACTTCCAGGGATGGGGCATCCACAACTTCTCTGGGCAACCTGTTCCACTGCCTCACTACCCTCATCGTAAAAAATTTCTTCCTTATGACCAATCTAAATCTATCTTCTTTCAGTTTAAAACTGTTACCTCTTCTCCTGTCACTACAAGCCTTGATAAAAAGTCTCTGTCTTTCTTACAAACCTCTTTATCTACTGAAAGGCCGCAATAAAGTCTCCTTGGAGCCTTCTCTTCTCCAGGCTGAACACAATTATTTAGCACAATTTTTAAAGAGACAACTGTAAGCAGTAGGATCCAAACAGAATAGAAAATTCAAGCTAAATTTCAAGAATACAGATTTGAAATTAACTGTGTAATGCTGCATCAAAACTTCACAGGGCAAGTTCTGTCCACGGATACACTTAAAACAAGACTGGATAAAATTACTTTCTAAAGACGTTAAAGAATGTAAACACTCTAGCAAGAAGACGGATTAGTCGAATGTGTTGCTCTTCTCCTCTGTCCTCTCAATATCCTTCAACACTGTCCAAATTGTGTAAATTGACAAAGAATGCATTGTTTAAGGAAAAGGAAACTGTTCTAAACCAGCTACTCAAGAAATGGACTAGAATAAGACAGTGTTTGGATCTTATTCAAAAAGCACATGAAAATCCAACTTTTAAAATAAATCCTTGAACAAAGTGATGATCCAAAACACAGTAGGAACATTATTTCATACTATAGAGAGCAGAATAAGTAATCTAGAATCAAAATACAGGTCTGAAATCAATGGAGAACTGCCACGCTCAATATTGTCCCCGCTTCTTTAACTGAATTTTAACAAGTCAGGCACTCCTTGCCTCAGTTTTCCACACCCATCAGCAAACACTGTACATCCAAGCAAGTGACTTAAGACAAAGACTGTCATAGCGTATGGGTTCTATACCTCTGATATGAAATCACGGTCTTTCACTGAAATGGGTTTCAGTAGCAGACAAACAGCTTAGAGATCAGTTTTGTTTCAAAAACATAAATGCCAGGAAATAAATCTTGTGAAAAAAAGGGGAAGCTGTGAAAGTTTTGATTTGGAATGTTTAGTCCTTTAATTTCAGCAGCAAGCCTGCACAGGCAGAGGGGCTGGCTGCTGCTAGTTCATTATGTTGTCATATGATAGAAGAGGAGAAGAAAATAATCTACAGTGCAACAGCATCCACAGGAATGCTCTAGTAGATAGAGATAAGGAGCTCCCAGACTCCCAGCTTACTTGGAGAACTGGCCCTAGAGAAAAGCATTGTTTCTGCTGGAGTGGCCAATCAGGGGCTAATGCACCAGATGGAAGAATACTCAAAGTCAATGAAAACTCAATTGAGTAAATGGGAATCCCTACGTCTTCATGAAGATTTTTTAAAAATCAGGTCCAAAAATCAGACTACCTAATCTTCATACATCTAAGTAACTAGAAGGTATTTCAAAAGTACTGAGAAACCAGAAATTTCCCACTGGGGAAAAAATGCTGTTCAGTTTGATACTTAAATACAGAGTTTCCCTACATATTTTTTAAAAATATCCATGGGTGACTGAGGAATACAGAACGTTACTTTGCTAATAAACCAAGAGCAATGGTACATTCAGTGAAATTGAAATGCAGCAAGTGCCAAATAAAATGAACTGAATATTTTAGTTTTTTATCACACTGCATAGTTAAGCTATAGAACTCGCTTCCACAAGAAATCACAGATGCCAAAAGCTTAGGACTCCAAGTAGGACTTGACATTTATATGAAAAATTAAGACATTCACAGTTATATCAGGTAGTAAGAAAAAAATCCTAAAAGGTTTATAAGCCTTCATGCATCAGGAAACAAGCAAATCTTTAACTGTTGAGAATTAGGAAGAAGCCTTCCATGTGGGCAAGTTATTTCATAATTGCCCACCTTGGGGTTTCTTGCACTTCCCTCTGAAGCATCTGGTGCTGGCTACCAGCCAAGGCAGATGGATGACACGCCTGATTCATAATGGCAGTTCTTACTCTAAAATGTAGTGTAATCCTTTTTACTTTCTTGAGAAAATGATAAACTAAGGATATGGAAACCTGTATCACAGACGTTTTACCCGTAAAAATGAAGTGCTACTGGTTAATCTCAGCCCTCCCAGGCAGTATTAGTAATGTACATATGAGCTATCCCTTTGGTCAGGGATAATTACCTCACCAGTATGGTCCAGTAATGTCAATCTCAGCAATGTAATGTTACTTTGTAGTCCTGCATTATGATACTGGCATTGCTAATAACAGGCTTTGGAAAACCACAGGCTTTCTAAGTTTGCAAGGCCTCCGGACTACGGCTTGTTAGGCTTGCTTTGTCTGAACTCTTTCCGACCTGCCTGCAGCTCTGCTTTACTTGGTTGAGCTGTAATAGCCACAGGCTCGGCACTGGAGGCCACACGGCTATACACAACAACTATACGGCTATGAACAACACAACGGCTGTAAACAACTCACCAATGGCTAAAGAAGTTAAAGAAATGCAGACCTGGAAATGGACAAAACTGGTGTTAGGGCTAACAAAGAGAAGAAATAGTATCTAAACCACATAAAGTGTAGCATATATAATAAATTCAGATATATTGTGGAGCTGCAGAACAATGAAGAGCAAGCAAACGTGTAAAAGTGAGTTAACAAACAAAAATGACCCCTAGCAGATCCTGGGCAGAGGAAGAAGAAAACATAAACATGAACATCGTCTGTCTCCCAGTAAAGAACTCCACGTACTGATGACTCACCACAGCGTTATCCATTACACACCAGAATGAAACCCCTGATGTTAGGACTCAAAGGAGCAGAGGTAGGCTGAGCATAACAGCAGGAAAAAGGGGTAGAAGATAAGAAGTGTGCATGTAACAATTTTAACTGTATTATTCTGCATAGTCTTCTTTTTTTCTGTAATAATGACTAACAGTGATTCTTTGATTAGATGGTCAAGATTTCCTTCAATAAATATGCAGCTTTATAGATACGTCAATAATTTACTGTGCAATATATAAACACAACATACAATTATTGTGTACACACATGCATTTTTATCTATATAAAATATGTCATGGCTCATGTGGGTCTCCTCTTTGCTCATGAAAGAAGATTTTGACCATGACACAGGGTCTTTATAACCTTTGTATCAGTCCTGAAGAGTATTTTTTAAAGCCATCATGAGGGAGGGAGGAGAAGGAGAAAGAAAAAAGGAGGGGGAAGGGAGGAAGACAGGGAACAAGAAAATGGGTACTAGCTCATCACATAATTTCCCCAGCCTCCTTAAGCTGTCATTTTCTTTCTCATAGTTTGCAAATATTAACATTACATGGGAGGAGAGCTAATATACATTTATCTGAGAATGTAACATGAAACATTTAACGATTTTTAGTCTTGCTGTTTTCTGGAGGCATAAAAATAAAACTTCCTTGCGGCATTTTCCCAATGTTAATGAGAGTGGAACTGGCAAGCCATTGACGTAATTGACAACTCTTATTTTAGGCGTCTCTCTCACCTAACGGTGTTTCCTTTTCCTTCAAAATTAAAAAACTAGGATTATGAGCAATGCTTCCCACTTAGTTGTATTTATAATCTCTTGCAGCTTTTCCAAGGCTATTAGTACCATACTTCTGTTTTATCTTAAAAATTTCAGTCTTCTACACTACCACTGACATTAACAAATCTTAGTAATAGTTCTGTTTATTTGCTCAGAGTCTCAAATACAGTGAAAGTCACATTTTGCTAAAAGTGATGAGTCCTGAAAAGAAGACCCCTTGCTGAAAAGCAGGAATGCTTAATGGAGGAGTATAGGAAGGAAAACCCATAGATTTTCAATTAAAAAAAAGTTCAATAAAAAAGATGAGATTGCAGGAGGAGAAAGACCAGTTTCAATTTTAGGCCAACTGAATACTTTCCTAGAAAACCAGGCTCTTCCCCTGTCTCTGACACAGAATGCTTGGGCACTATCAAGCAAGTCACTCAGGCTGAGCCTTTCACAGCCGAGCACTTACTACATGTTCTTTCTTTGAGTGCCTGCCTTGTGATTCCAGGTCTGCTCAGTGCAATAGCTGAGCATTTCCAGTTGGAATTGAATTGTGCTTTGAACATATAATAGGCTATATAATGCAGAGAGCTCTTGAAAACTAGATCACAGATGCATCATAGTGGACACCTACAAGTACGTGGCACTCTTAACCTTAATCTCTGTGAAGAGGCTTTCCATCAGTCTGCTGGAAATAATAATGGAAACTCTTCACATTGTGATACTAAATGCATTACCATTTATGATGCATTTAGACACATTTGTAATGATTACAAAGGGAGGGGAAAAAAAAAAATCCATAACTGTCTTCACAGCAGGGGGTTGAATAGCATGCAGTATATAAGGTCTGTAGCACACACTGAACAACAGAATAAAAAACAAATATTGAGTATTTATTCACTAAGTGAGCACAGTTCATACCGTAGACTAACAGATATGGAGATCTTATGGCAAGGAAGTTAGGTAACCAAGTCAAAGCAGTAACACGCTATACGCTTCATAAGGGGAAAATTAAGTTTTAATTGGAAACTACAAAAAATTTTAAACTCTAGAGTACCTTTAATAGCTTGGATTTTTTAAGTAAATCAAAAAATAGAAAATGTTGCCTGTAACATCAGCTGACATCTCTGGGGTTGGAATTCTCAGAGCCACCACACAGACCTTAAGCCCTTGAGCTTGTGGAGTAAGTAATAGCAGCAGCTTCCTATCCTCTTTGCAGGACTGAAAATTCTTTCTTGTCAGGAGCTTCACAGATATTTCACAGGACTCTCCCTGCTGCTTGGGGTTTTTTTTTTGTTTTGTTTTGGTTTGGTTTGTTGGGTTTTTTTTTTTTAAATTTAAAAACAAACAAACAAACAAAACCAACAGCGAACCACCAAGCAACTCTTTATGCTTGTGGTTAATGTCCTACCCCAATCAGACTAGGTTCTCCTCTCATGCCTCTTTGTTTCTATCCTTTCCTTCTATCAGGTGGTTTCTTACGAGCCACAAACTCCTACTTTGTCTCCTCAGACTCCTTATCATACCAGTTTGTCCATGTTACTCCATTGAGGTTCCTCTCCCCGCTTTCTTTGCCCAGCCAGTACTGATTAACTGAAGAGACCTTCAACTTCTTCCCTGTTGTAATGGGGATGTGGCACCATTTTCCCCAGGTAGACATTTTTCCCCTATCACATTTCTCTCAAGGATGCTAAGTCACAGCTTCCCCCCTCCCAACCAGTCACAGCCTCCCTCCTGTACACACCTGTTTCATCCTCCAGCTTCCCATATCTTCACCCTCCTTCCCTTAGTTTTACAGGTTCTTTTCCCCACAAAAAAAAAACAAACCCAAAACAACAACAACAACAACAACAAAAAACAACAAAAGAACCCCCAACCAAAACTAGGAGATTTTTTCCCCATTTTCAGCACTTCACTATACTTCAGTCTAAGCAGAAGGTGACTGTGTGGCTCTATATGCGCGCTCCAGTCCCGTAACACAGATGTCAGGGAATGAGTCATACACATTCCTTCTGTTCAGCAATAAACATGTGGTCTGGACACCAGCAGGAGCTATAAAAGTATTAAGCATGCTGAAGATCATAGCTGTAAAACTCTAAGTAAAGTTTATATTCTATAATTTGGCCAAATTTGGGCTCCTTTAAATATGAATTTCACAGCAGATATACCCTGCTATAAAGGCTACCTTCTTCCAAATTTTACATCTTTACCCAAAGCATGGATGCTGTAGAGCCTCTGAAAGAAAGGTGCTTTTGAATTATTCAGCATTGCACAATAACTTGCTTTTCCCAAACTTCCTTCTAGAAATTGACAAAACATTCTAGTGATGAACCCAACCTCTGAGTCCAGAGTCGTCTGGTGAGAATTGCATCTTGTCGCAATACTTAATACTTTAAGTACAGTTATCAGAAAAATAATAAAATTAACAGAAACTGGGTTACCAGAAATCGTGGGTGCTACGCCTTAAATCCATATTCTGCCATCTCTACTCATTTTAGGAGTATTTCTGCACACAAGGAAAGCAATTGCACATGCATTATATGATATGACCACGTGAATGTATGACTCTCGGGTAGAGGGTTAAAACCCCAGTAGGCACACACTCATTCTTAATGGCATGAAAGAGTTTTTCAGTTCACATTTACATAATTTTGCTGCCAGAGTTACCAGGATATATTTACATATATAGTTTTCATTTAATATATATCACATACCTATCCCATTGTAGAGACACATGATAAGCTAGAGTTATCTAAATTGATGTGAAGCAAAACTGACACAATGCCAGCCAAATTCCCGGAATGACAATTCAGTCTGTCATTGAATCACCCCTCAGGCAAAGGCCTGAGTAAGAAAGATATTGCTGCGTCCCTTGAAGGTCAATAAGCACAAGTTCAGCTAGACCTCAGGAACTGAAGAAAATACAAGGAGTATTTTTCAGTAACTGTTGAGCTCTGGGGCTGTACATGGAAACTTTGACTTCAATCTGCGACATAGTCCTTGATCTGATGGTTAACTGTTCAAGTCTTAAAGCTTTGTTTGAAAATACGTCTGAAAGACCTATAATTTTTCAGGGATATTAATGAGTGCTATGGATAATTATTGAAATATCCTTTCATAAATTTCCAAGCACCTTGCCTTAGAATAGGAACAAAATGTGTAATATACTTCAGAAGTGTGTTTAACCCACTCATCATTATCACCTTTTGCCTTATCTGTGTGCTAACAGGTCATCCCCTCTAGTTGAAGAGCCATTCTTATGGAGGGCAGCCTTACAAAAGAACCGGTTACCTGGTGCTTGAGACTAATATTCCTGGATAGCAAGGGGGAGGGTTTAGATGTCCATCACCTTGTCATATCACATGAAGAGCTAGGACATAGCTGGAAAGAGTAGTGTCAGAGCATCTCATTGCTACTGTAAGCTGAACATTCAACATGCACTAAAGGGTATCTGCATTCTTTTACACGATGTGTCCCAGTTTTTGGTTACCTCTGAAGTTACTCAGTACCTGTGTAGGTGTACTACTTGGTATATTGGAGCATGGAGTAGCACAAACCTGGCAAATTAGTGTGAAGGGAGGCACTGGTGGTACTAACCTTCTGAAAGACTTGTTTCCTTGGCCACAGCACAGTTCTACTATTTCACACTTACCTCAGGTCCCTGGCTCTCAACAAGGCTGACTAATTCACAACAGAGACTACAGCACTAAGCTGTAATTACATGGGAGACTAACACCACGCCTGAGGTGCAAGGCAGTGACCAAAAGAGCAGGTCGCACTAAGTCTGAAGTTGGAGGTCTGCCTGAGTTCCCTGCATGCCCTACATTCCCTATACCTCAAGCGTGTACGTAAATACTGATCATTGCCAATGTCTATTTTTTTATTTTCAAACTGTGAGAAAAACTATTTAGGATTTCAATGTCTTCGAGACAATTTGCAAGACTCAAGAGGGGGAGAGATGAAGGGTGCTACTATGCTTGGAGCTGTTTATGGCTACAGTCAACCAGTGCTTCAGTCTGCTGACAGTTACAGAACTGCTAAATAGAGATGGCTCTGTTAACTGGAAATCTGATGCACTCTATCCCTTCCTTTCCACTTCTCTCATTTTCATCAGAAAGAGTTTGCTAAAATGCTAAGATAAACTTTATCATGTTACATCTTCACAGGCAGACTAGAAAAGCTATCACTCAGCCCGTCACGAGATGCCATGGACTACCAGCAGCTGAAACCTGGAGTACCTATTGAGAGTAATAGATCGGAGGAAGATACATGCTGGCTGTCAGAAAAAAAAAATGTTTGATCTTTGCTACTGGAAGCCTGGTTCAAATCCAGTCTTGGATCACATGAGTGTAATGATGCTGAAAGCTTTTTTTTTTTTTAATCTTTTCTTAAAAAGGATACGAACACAGCCACAGAAGGGAGCAATAAGTAATAAAAGATAAAATGGTCTGGGTGAGTAGTCATTAATTACTTGGGGATGGTGGCTTCCAGCACTAGGTATGACAAATAAAATGAGTGATACAGACCAATATAGTAGACAAGTCAGCCAGTTATAAGATAAGGGACTTCCAGTGGGAGGTGAAAACCATAGACCACTGCAGTAGCGCTCCCTTTTTGTCTGACACCTCAGAGCTCTGTGACAACAGGCAGTCAGAATAGATGAAAATTTCTTCCAAGAGAAAGCTGCCTGTTTAAAGAGATAGTGTGCTAATTTAATATGAATACACTTGAAGCAGATTCATTGCACTGTGCAGAAATGAAAGAGAAAGGAAAAGACAGAAAGCACATTTTTACAAATTGGTAATAAGACATACAGTGTTATCAAACAATAATACATTGCAATAGAGCTCTAAATGGGACAGTTACTGTAAAAGCCTTCAGACAGTTAAATAAAACATAATTGAATTTAAATTACAGAAATCAGTGATATAAAAACATCAGCAAATCACATAAAGATATCCATTCATGAAGCTCATTAACACCGAAGAAAAAGAAATAAAACCCTGTTTTGAGACTAAAATTTGAAATAAGGGAAAGACTCCAAGTGAGAGCTGTAAAGAGTGGGACGGAATACCAGGTGCTGCTCAGCTGAGTAACAGCTGGATTACACAAGTGTGAGTCATCAGAGAAAAGGCAGGCACTAGAAGGGGACAATGAAAGAAAGGCGCGCTGTGAAATCATCTACAGCACTTCTATGAAGACCAGTCCTGGACTAAATCTTGACATAAGTGATCAGCTAGTCCAAAGTATTTGGGGAATTGGTAGTGAGGTTGAGTCTTCCTGTAACTATAAAAAGACTAATTCTGTATATCCTGAAGTTAAAAGGACTAGGAACTGGCAAAATCTGGGAGTTCACTGAATGATGTGATAGACAATAGGCAGACTTGAAGGAGGACTTCTGTAAAGAGGAAATCTAAATAGGGTACGCTCTTCTCTTCAGGTTGTATGATGGATTTACATGTGCAAAGACCACTGGTATCCAGTATTTAAGACAGCACTGGTAATGGGAAAAAGATCAGGCAATTAATTTGAAATCCATATCAGAAAGTATAATAAAAGTGTGTTTTACTTGCGTGGGGGTGAGGGAGTGGGGGGCGCATTTTGCCTCAGGAAGGCATTTCAGTCTGACATTTGTAAGTGACAAGGAATAACAGAGAGCCATATGAGAGAGTGGGCTGCTAAGAATATGAAAGCTCAGTTCAGCTGAGTGCCAGAACTGTGAAAATTAAAGTGAGATTGTGAGTTTCAACCTGGTCAACTCAGTGTTGTAGCATGGCAGTTGAACACCCTATGTAAAGCACGCTGGGTACATCATTTGTGTGACTTGCTGCCACATCATAAATGATTTTTCTTTTTTTTGGTGAATATGTTCAGTCTAATTACTACAGCTGAATTTAAACACAAAATTTTATTGCATTGGCCTGACATTGTCACTGTGGAAAAAGAATCAAATTTGCTCCGTACTTTTGAAAACACACCAAGTTTTACCAGCAGGTCCCAGGGGTTGCCATCCTATATATGAGAGAATAGGCAGCCAGCCTGGAGTTACCTAACAGTGTTTTCCCTAAATTTTTAAGCCTCAGTGAACAAGAGCACAGTCTCTTCATAGCCATTCAATACGACCCTGATTCTGGGGAATATAAATGCGGAGAAGCAGTATGTGAAGCCAATACCAAATCAGCACAGTTTGCTAATTTTGCTAGGAAAAGCACTAGTTGATACGGTCCGATCCACAGCAGAGCGGCAGATGGGGGCGCACAGGGGGTTTCCTGAGTCAGGGAAACACCAGGACAGTGGAGAGACCTGCCAGGATCCGGCAGCTCTTGGGGAGACACTGACGAGGCCCGGGCTCTGCCAGAGCAACCACCGCCACCCCCACGCCTGCAAAAAGCAGCCTGGGGAGCGCTGCGAACAGAGCATGGTGTGGCAGCCAGGGCCTGGCACGGTAGTTGGCACGGCAGTTGGCACGGAAGGGCGTAGTCACCCTACCAGCTCAAGAGGAGAGTTCCATTGGTGGTCATCACCCTCTCAGAAGGAGCTTAGCTATGGTATCCACCCGGCAGAAAACTATGTCCTCTGCACTCACCAGAATGGATGTGGCAAGGCAGACGGAGGTCCCACGAAGACATGCAGCCGTCCAGGTTTCAGGCTGCAGCAATTGCCAGAGCCTTTCACTGGCAATGATTGGCAGTAGTGAGAACAGCTGTGTGAGGCATGACCAGGTGGACAATCTGCTCAGCCTGGTGGCAGAGCTACGAGAGGAAGTAGAAAGGTTAAGGAGCATCAGGGAGTCTAGGAAAGAGATAGACTGGTGGACCCATGCTTTACCCTTCCTGAGACAGAAACAGAAACAGCCACCAGAACCAATGTATCGATGGCTACAGGGTGTTCAGAAGGGACAGGCGAGGAAGGAGGGGCAGAGGGGTTTCCCTCTACATCAAGGAATGGATAGAGTGTTTCTATCCAACATGGACAGAAGAACAACCATGAGCAGGTTGAAAGCTTATGGGTAAGAATCAGAGACCGAGGCAACAAAGGGAACGTTGTGGTTGGGGTCTACTACAGGCCGCCCAATCAAGGGGACCCTATTGACGAAGCCTTCTTACTCCAGCTATGGAGTAATGCAGACTCTTGTCCTGCTGGGGGACCACCGCGACATCTGCTGGAGAAGTAGTGCGGCGAGGTGTAGGCAATCCTGGAGACTCCTGGAATGCATTGAGGATAACTCCTTAAGCCAGGTAATAGACAGCCCTGCCAGAGGGGATGTGATACAGGACCTGTTGGTCACCAACGCAAGTGAGCTAATCGGTGACGTCAGGATTGGAGGCAGCCTGGGCTGCAGTGATCATGCACTGGTGGAGTTTGCAGTCCTGAGAGATATGGGTCAGGAGAAGAGTAAGGTCAGGACCCTGAATTTTAGGAAAGCAAACTTCCAGCTCTTCAAGGAGTTAGTCAATAGGACCCCCTGGGAAACTGCCCTCAGGGACAAGGGAGCACAACAGAGCTGGCAGGTCTTTAAGGAGGCTTTCCATAAAGCGCAAGAGTTCTCGATCCCCAGGTGTAAGAAATCTGGCAAGGAAGGCAAGAGACCTGCTGGTCAAACTAAAGGGCAAGAAGGAAATGCACAGGCAGTGGAAGCAGGGACAGGTATCCTGGGAAGACTACAGGGACGCTGCCCGGTTGTGTAGGGATGGGGTCAGGAAGGCCAAGGTGCGGATCGAGCTGAACTTGGCAGGGGATGCAAAGAACAGTAAGAAGGGCTTCTGCAGGTATGTCAGACAGAAAAGGAAGGTCAAAGAAAGCGTACCTCCACTGATGAGCAAGACTGGCAAACTGGTAACAACGGACTAGGAGAAGGCCGAGGTACTCAACAACATTTTTGCCTCAGTCTTCACCGGCAACCTCTCTTCCCACATCTCTTTAGTGGATGGACTGCAAGATGGGGACTGGGGGAGCAAAGTCACTCCCACTGTAAGAGAAGATCAGGTTCGTGACCACCTGAGGAACCTGAACATACACAAGTCTATGGGACCTGACAAGATGCATCCCAGAGTCCTGAGGGATTGGCTGATGTAGTTGCCAAGCTGCTCATCATGATGTTTGAAAAATCATGGCAGTCAGGTGAAGTCCCTGGGGACTGGAAAAAGGAAACATTGGACCCATTTTTAAAAAGGGCAGGAAGGAGGACACTGGGAACTACCGCCCTGTCAGCCTCACCTCTGTGCCTGGGAAGATCATGGAACAGATCCTCCTAGAAGCTATGCTGAGGCACATGGAGGACAGGGAGGTGATTGGAGACAGCCAGCATGGCTTCACCAAAGGCAAGTCCTGCCTGACCAACCTAGTGGCCTTCTATGACAGAGTGACTCCACCAGCAGACAAGGGAAGAGCTACAGATGTCGTCTATCTGGACTTCTGTAAGGCCTTTGACACAGTCTCCCACAACATCCTTCTCTCTAAATTGGAGAGAGATGGATTTGATGGGTGGAGTGTTTGGTGGGTGAGGAATTGGTTGGATGGTCGCATCCAGAGGGTAGTGGTCAACAGCCCAATATCCAGATGGAGATTTGTGGCAAGTGGTGTCCCTCAGGGGTCCGTACTGGGACCAGTACTGTTTAATATCTTCATCAGTGACATAGGCAGTGGGATTGAGGGCAGTCTCAGCAAGTTTACAGATGACAACAAACTGAATGGTGCGGTGGACACACCTGAGGGACAGGATGCCATCCAGAGGGTCCTGGACAAGCTCAAGAAGTGGGCTTGTGTGAACCTCATGAGGTTCAACAAGGCCAAGTGCAAGGTCCTACACCTGGGTTGGGGAAACCCCCGGTATCAATATAGGCTGGGGGATGAAGGGATTGAGAGCAGCCCTGCCGAGAAGGACTTAGGGGTACTGATGGATGAAAAGCTGGGCATGAGCTGGCAATTTGTACTCACAGCCCAGAAGGCCAGCTGTATCCCGGGCTACATCAAAGGAAGCATGGCCAGCAGGTCAAGGGAGGTAATGAGACACCATGGAACTTACCTTAACTCTATCAGCTGTAGACAGAAGAGCAGACTCATTAACTGCACAAATCATGCGTCTGCTGTTTTTTCTAATATATTGACTGATATCCTAGAGCTGCAGGTGAAGGACAAACAATACAATAGATCTTGATAAATCTCGAATTTGCTATATGAAAAACATTTGCCAAGTGTCATGGTTTAACCCCAGATGGTAACCGAATACCACGCAGCCGCTCGCTCACTCCTCCCCTCCCCAGTGGGGTGGGGAGGAGAATCAGAGAGAAAGGAAAACTCGTGGATTGAGATAAAAACAGTTCACTAGGACAGCAAAGAAAAAAAATTATATATTAATAAGGATAATGATGATAATAATAAAAATATATAAGGATAATAGAATATATAAAACAAAGGATGCACAATTTCTCACCACCTGACGACCGATACAGCCTGTCCCGAGCAGCAGTCAGGGAGCAGAGGTATTCCCCAGCAGCGATCTCAGAACAGCAAGTTCCAGAGAAAGTGAGTGAGGGAACGAACAAATGAATGAACGAACGAAAAGGCCCGAACAAACGAAAAAAGGGAAAAAAGAAGGGAACTGGCCCACTGGCTGGTCCTCACTTATACTGGGCATGATGTCTATGGTATGGAATCAACTGGATCAACTGTACTGGCTCTACCCCTCCCAGGTTTTTGCACCTGCACATTAGCAAAACCTGGGAAACTGGAAGATGTCCTTGGTCGCTTAGCAGCAACTAATAACATCAGTGTATCATTATCAACATTTTCACATACTAAATCCAAAACACAGTAGCTGCTGGAGACCAAATTAGCTCTGTCCTGGCTGAAACCAGAACATCATGTAATTGTCCTCCTCCAGTCTAATCACCAATGTCTGGCCTTATAGCAAGTTTTTCTCTGTTGTATGCAGCCTAAGAGAGAGTTCTGTATCTGCAAGGGAAGTGGCTTTTCTCTTCAATCCTAGCTCCCCAGCAAGAAGTCCTTCAATTTAGCCTGAGGAGGTTACTACAATCAAGAAGCCAGACAGGGAAATTGCATTTATACCCCACGCTGGAACAGGAAATTGTCTTTTTTTTTTTTTTTTAAGTGGAATTGTTCTCCAACTGCTCCATGATTACTGAGAACACAATAAGGGCAGTGGGATACTTGGAATAATGGAAAAAAAATTTCCTCTCTTCTTGATACACTGAAAACATGGCCCAAATTCCTGATAAAATTTTACCTTCCTTGCATTTAAAAAGGGGGAACGTGACTTGACTGTTATATCTAATGAAAAAAATATTCTGTGTATCTGAATTCTTACAAACTCTTATGCTCCTGGGATGGACTTCAAAGACTCTATTCCCTCTCCTCCTTCTTGGATGAATACATATATTACAAGGCAGAATAATATTACTCATCCCTTTTCCTATATCCAGAAGGTAAAATGAGAGAAGCAGTAGATCTGCAGTCCTTCACAGAGGACACATGAAAGAACTGTGTTTCTCAGACAGTCATAGCTGGTAAGGAAATATAGGGAAGTAGACATTAGTTAAGACAAGTGACAGATCTATAAAAAAAATAAGAACGGAGAGAAGGATTTAGGAACAAAGCCTACATTTGTGTATGTTTTAGAATTAAAGAGGAGTAGGATAAGATGAAGCAAGCAGGAAGAAAAATGGCAACAAAGGAATGAGGTTCAGAACTAATGTCACAGTGGGACAAGTACAAGATTGGAGAAGGGCTGGATGGGGCCAATGCAGGAGACTTTTCTGGGAGGCAGAAATATTGCTCTCCTCCAAACTGCTCTTTGTTAAGAAATACCTTCATTTTAAAATTCTTAAAAGGAATAGGAGAAGAAAAGATGTCTTTGTCCCCTACCAGCCTTCCTACTTCTTCAGCAAAATGCTTCCTTCCAGCAAAAGCTGCCCTTTATTTCACTTTAAAATGTAATGTTTTTTCAGACACAAGGGCTGGGTATGTCAGTTATTACTCACTGCGTTACCGTTCGTATTCCTGTCTTGCCAGTAACAAAATTGCTGTTTCCACTCACGTTTAAGTAAATTGATGTTAAGTGTAGTTAAATGAATAAGACATTAAACTCAAAATAAAAATCACTGGCTATGGAAAAGCACCTAATGGCCACAGTCTTGATCCCAGCAGATAGGCCACATCAAGTACAGTTATTATCTAATGTTTTTACTAAGACAAGGTTCCAGTCCTGAGATAGGCTGCCAATGGGGCTGGCACTATATATGAGACTGCTTACTCTAAGTACACAGTGTACTTACGACTGGTGACCACTAACCAACCTGTTCTAGAGTAGGGTCTATTTGACCCTTCTAAAGAGGTTCAGATAGACTTCATTGTCATGACCCGCTTTCCTAAACCAAGGAAGTCTATCTAGGCCCATCTGTAATTGAGCTACCCAGCAGTCATGGGACAAAGGTTCCTTAAAGCATAACTGACACAGAAAACAAAATATGAATAACAAAAGTCACTTTAATATGATATGTAGAATATGACAGCAGTGGGGCCACCATTACCAGCAACACCAAGGGGAATAACTAGCCAGAAGGAAAAAGGATTCTGTTACCCAAATAATGAAATCATGACTATTTTGTCATATTAAAAGGCTACGTGTTCCAGCACTGAGGGCTGACACAGTGGGAGAACAGACAGGGTAAGGAGGTTAGATAGGAGCTCTCCAAATGATGAAGATCAGCCCAAAGGAAGCAGTTTCCTGCTGAGGGTAGACTTAAATAGCAGGAAGCCACAGGACTTAACCTCTCTCCAAAGGATTGTTTAGGGATGGAGCATAGTCTTTACTACCACACTTATGACAGTGACTACTGCATTTAATGGACCAAGGTAACAACCACAAGTACATAGACCTGTCAACTCTGGCACTATTGATCAACAGAATACTGCTTTTGGTAGTAATGCATATTTTGCGTCATCATCTGAATTTCTGGTGTTACTTCCCAACAAATGGTCACCTTACATGTGAAAAGCAAATCTGTTTGGTACATGAAGTCAGTCCAACACTGTCCGTGCATAAGATTCACAGTGGGCATTTTACAGTATCAAGCTGTAAGCTCAATGCACCCAGGACTTGCTGGGGATATGCAGATCCATTGTAGCGGGTCTGATGCAGGTTATATTGAATTGATGACTTTTGGATTTGCCTCTATTGGCAGATCTAAACACAGTTCCTCTGCGTCAGAAACCCTGTTAAAGAGGAAGAAGGTAGACTTCTAGCATAGCCAAACCCATGGAATTTGAGTTGTGTCTGTTACAGAAGAAGAAAATTCAAATTAAAATTTTAGTGTGGTTTGGTATCAGGGTTGTGACTGTATGCACTGAGTGCATCCGTTCCCGACGTGGTTCAGGAGCTCCCCAGTTCGTCCTTGCATAGATGAGACATTGGTGTGACATGAGACAATGGATGGACAACTCCCAGCCCTGGTCACACCGAAGCCTTTGTTTCATTATTACTGGAGCTCTCCAGGTTTAGGCAGCCCCCGCTGTGCTGGCTCTATTTGTGTGCTTATATGTGTTGACCAACATACAAGGCGGAAATTCCAGTAGTCACGGTAACTCCCCTAGGCAATCCCTGCTGCAGAACTGACCAAACTGTGCATTAAGGTACTTGTAAATATCAGTAGAAATTGTTCCTACAGATGCAGAACTGTCTTTTGTATGAAACTAAGATAGGAAAAATTCTGTACATAATTTAAAATAATAATAGCAGTGAATCATGTATGCATTGGAACGCCCACGCAGGACCATGTGCCAGCTGGATATAAGAGTATACTAAAATGGCAGTTCAGAGAGTCTCATCCCATCTAGATGAAGATGCTGTTGTGAGAGACCCTTCCAACAGAAACCCCCATTGCCCTTTGGACAATGACTGACCATCCTGTTCACAAGATTCAAGTCCCCACAAGAGCTTTACCCTATGGAAAAGAATCCAATAAGCGTTTTTTTATTGTTTTTAAACAAACACTCTAACTGTGAGTGCCTGTGCAACATGACCAACTGGTTTCTAAATAAGAAAATTCTATTAATCTGTAATACTTGCTTAAATGTAAACCAAGAAAGAAACAGACCGACTAGTATTTTATTTATTTATTTATTTATTTATTTTTAGGTTTTTTAGCTCTACACAGCACATTTGCCATCTAAAAGGCTGGCAAAGTGAAGGAGTAGAACACAAAACACATCATATACAGTAACACTTTAACTTGCAAGGCTGACAATCTTTTGAAGAATATCAGCTTTAATTTTTGGCTTGAATTCTGGGTAGAAAACTGACATAGCATTCTAGGATGATCAGATTAGGCAGAGGTGTCCCCAGACACCTGCACCTCCAGAGTTACTGCACACAAACCACAAATCTCTTGTTAAAAAGTTTATCCAGTAAAATATTACTTTCAAAAACCAGGGAAAAATTCAGATTCAAGAGGCTTTTGGATACCATGAAGTCTCTTGTTTATAAGAGCAGATTAAGAGACCGTAAACTACAAGGTATAGGATAATTTTACCTTGAATTTTGCTTTTCCATTCAAATACTCCCTCCCTACATTCAAATTCATTCCTGCGATACAGGGATGTGGAACACTGCCAATATGTTAGCTGCTTTTTTCAGTTAACTATGGGATGGCAGAGGGAAGGGAGTGGGAGCTACAACATTAAAATATATCTATGCTTCAAGCTAATCTTAAGAAGATTCAAATATGCTCCTTCACACAAACACTCGAGAGAAAAGAGGCACTTGAGCCTTTCTGCACCTATGAAATGAGAACAGCAACACTGCATTTCCTGTACCTTGTCCCGAGGGACAATGAAATTATTGTGTGAATAGAGAATATTCTGTATTTTTAATTTAAATATGAACATCCAGTTTAAAATTATTTCTACTGTGACCTAGGTATAAAGGACATTTATCACTTATCAAAGGGTGTCTGTTGGTTCCTGTCGTGGTTTAGCCCCAATCGGCAACCAAGAACCACACAGCTGCTCGCTCACCCTGCCCTTTCTGGTGGGATGGGGGAGAGAATAAAAAAACCCAGCCGTCGTGGGTTGAGATAAAGACACTTTAATAGGATAGCAAAGGAAGAAAGAATAATAACAATAATAATAATAATGATAAAAGAATATACAAAACAAGTGATACACAATGCATTTGCTCACCACCTGCTGACCGATGCCCAGCCCGTCCCCAAGCAGCAATTCCCCCTGGCCAGCTCCCCCCAGTTCATATGCTGAGCATGACGTCATATGGTATGGAATATCCCTTTGGCCAGTCTGGGTCAGCTGTCCTGGCTCTGCTCCCTCCCAGCTTCTTGTGCACCCCCAGCCTCCTCGCTGGCAGAGCACGGGAAGTTGAAAAGTCCATGACTTAGTGTAAGCACTGCTCAGCAACAACTAAAACATCGGTGTGTTATTAACATTATTCTCATCCTAACTCCAAAACACAGCACTATAGCAGCTGCTAGGAAGAAAATTAACTGTATCCTAGCCACAATCAGGACAGTTCTGCTGCTCACTTTTCTGTTTTCTTGGACAATAATATGAGGAGATGTACACCTCCTTCCAGGATCTGAATTTAGGAATACTAACACTTAATATGTACACAGTACCTGTCTCAGCAGCAGTAACGTATTCCTCTGTGCTTCCCCTCCCCATTCTGTTGATGGATGGCAAAGTCACACATTACAAACGTGCTACAGTAACTCCACATCTTAAATTATGCTAAGATTTTAAAAGTAAACTTTATTTATTGATCATAACAGATCATATCATTCCAAAACATGCAGTGCTTATTCTTATTTAAAAATAAGATTTTAAAAATTAGAACATGAGTTGGAAATAATTAAAATTATGTCTAGCAAGTGAGGAGGAGCTACACTTTTATTTAATCCCTCTAGTTAATAAATATTGAGCATAGGTTCAGTGGTAGATTTTAACCTTAGCCTAAGACCTACAGTATTTTTAGATGTACATTAGAAGATAAAGTTTTATCCTTTATTTTCTATCTTGAGCAAGCCAATTTCCATGCCTAAATTTTTTTGCCTTTAAAAATGGAACAATGAGGACAACCTTTTAGAAAAACTATAAAGACCAGTATACCACAGTAAGGCAGTATCATCACTGGAAATGTATTCAATGAATTACTCCAAAGACTGTCAGGTAAATGGATCATTCATCAAGAAATCATAACATCTAATGTCTTAGTTTGTCATTAATTCCTCCCGAGTTTAAATCTGCCTATCCTTGCTAGTTTTGTTGCAGTCAATGGGACCGCTGACTATATATAAAGCTAAGCATTTGTGTAGCTTCTACAGTACTAGTGTCCAGATTCAATTTTGCTGGAACAGAATGTACAATCTGCTGGTTTATCTCTTGACCGCAGGAGAATGCAACAATCCTGGGTCACCCCTACACTGCTCTGTTAGCTTGTTGCTAAGTGTGGCCACGTTGAGATCACTCCACAGCAGCATGTGCTGGCCACATCCATGATGCGTGGAGCATCCTTAGCCAGGACATTTGGCCAATAAATCTTCCACTCATTCCTGGCGCATTGATACTCCACCTACACACCGCTGGGAAGACTCTACATTCCGAGTGCTCTCCTGTCTGCCGAGGCCAAGGCAGGATGGGTGACTGGGAAACACAGCCTTTACAAACGCTGTGTGACGGGACCAGGGCAGGGAGCGGTGGGGTGAGAGCACAGTGTGCAGTAACAGAATAATTACAGACCTCCAGCCACTTAAACACAAACAAGTTTCAAGCCAAATTCCACAAACTCAGTCTTGCTTTTGTGGAAAATTGGTCCCATTACCTTGTGATGAACCTGCCCAAGTCAGGGCAAACAGGAGAAAGGAATTTGAATAAATGAATAAATAACACCATTAGCACTTGTTGTATATTCTGCCCATAAGCAGACTTCCAGGCTTATGTCAAGAATAGCATTTAAAAAGAGCTTCAATGGGAACCATAGAATAATCGACGTTAGAAGGGGCCTCTGGAGGTCATCTACTCCAACCTACCACTCAAAGCAGGGTATACTAGAGCAGGCTGCTCAGGACCTTGTCCAGCTGGGTTTTGAATATCTCCAAAGATGGAAATACAGAAATTTATACTAGAAATAATGATAATTGTTCAAGATGGTAATTAAAATGAGAAACGAGTAAACCGATTTAACTAGAAGTAGTACTCCCTCATATTCACTCAAAGCATAAAATAAAATATTGGATTGTCTGCAGATCTCCAGAATGATGGGAAGCTTTGAAAATGAATTCTCAGTGGTGTACTCTTTCTAGGCAGCCTCAAAGGCCAAAAATTCCCAACGAGTACAAGAACGTCTGACCTCCCAATGTTAGTTGGCAACTAAGAGTTCAAACTTGCCCTGTAATTCTCACACTAAATAGTTATACTGTGGTCAGAACCCATCTAAAAATGAAAAAAGAAATACTGGAAAAACAGCCTTTCACATGAGGTTTCTACACAGGTTTATGACCGGGTTATAAAGTGTTGAACTCTGAAAAGCATGTCAAATTTTAAAGAGGTATTCAACGCTCCTCTCCCTTGTCTCCCCTTGCCCCCTCATCGGCATAGGTATTTGAAACTAAATCCTAGCAGAGAAAAATGCGCAAGACCACTGTGTCTTACATAAGAAGAACTGTTCTTTCCATTTCTGTTCTTTGCCTCCAGTTCTACTCAGAACCTGGAGGTATAGAAGCAGCTGCAAAAAATAATGAAAACAGAGTTAATTAAAAAAATACTCAAAGAACATTTGGGGCCTAATTTTGCTCTTTGTTAATTTGATTTTAACTTGATTGCCTGCATTAAAATGAGGACACTTTGTAGTCCTTAATTCAAATTCGTTCCATAGGGTATTTCCTATTTTGTGGGTTGGTTAGAGGATTTTTTTCAGAGATGAGAGAAGGAGAGAGAGTGCATGCCAGGTCTTCTTAAATCCACACTACTTCCCTCTGTCCCTATCTGTTGATAACTAGACTATAGAAATTTATTAGTTTGGCTTGTGAAAAATTTCATATTGTTGTTTGTACAAACACCCAATCAATGCACACAAAGTCTTTTACAGGTAGCCAGTGACAGTGTGTGTTCGTTAGCCATACTTTTTTGCCTAACGTGAACTCTATGTATTACTGCTACAGGATTCCACCATGACGTTGTAATTGCTCATTTGTTAAAGGAAGGATTAAGGCAGTGACTGAAAGGGGACATAATTATCATTTCCTAAACTCTATTCAGTTTGGATTTAGACAGAAAGAGCGCAAACTTCAGGGGATTTCTTTAGTTCTACAACCAATTATATGAAGTAACATTTCTCCATTAGACAACACTTATATACATAAACAACATAATCCCCTATAGCAATAAGCCTCTATACAGTACACTTAACTTCATCAGCTCAGCAAAAGACTCCTATATACGGAGTATAGGATGCGATGGTTCCACCAAGAGACTGCAAACCAAGATTTCAAAGCTCTGCTCCTGGCTGTGTCACTCACTCTTTATATGTTCTTACAGAAGTTATTTTAAAAGATATCCGTGGAGGACTGAGGATCAAAACACTTGTTTTTACTGAGAATGTTAAGGCCAATGTGGTCACCATTGAGTAGAAGGGATTGTTCAGTAAGCTTCGTTGCCTTCTTGAGCAGTACTTCCGTGGTACAACAGATGCTTGTCATCAGAGTTCCAGGTGAATATCGTGGACGATCAAAATATGTCAGTCATAAGGCTTCCTAATCCAACTCTGCCTAACGATCAAAGCACAAATTTTCTCTCTCACTAAAACGTGACTATTTTGATCAGCCTAACTTTAAATGCTTCCCAGAGCGGCATTCACATTATTTTCCTTAACGGACCTTTTTATTATATGATGGGGAAGCCTTTATCCTTCTTATCCCACTTGCCTTGATTATTGCAGGGAGAAAAGATGAATTTCCAGATGCTTTTTCTGGGAAAGGTTGAGTTTCTGGAGCTGCAGAACTTACTGATGATTACTGAAATAGAGACAAGCCTGGATTGAGGGTTATATGTCTAGGGTGTGTGAAGGGAGGAAGGGAAGGGGAAGACAGTGCTTTGATCTGCACATGATAAAGTGTGTTCCTATTTGGCTGTGTTTTTCTGGTTCTTTAACACGTGTGTCTGATGCATCAGAAGGCTTATTTCCATTAAAAAAAAAAAAAAAGACTTAAGCTTTTACAAGTAGATTATGAAAAGCTCTACAAAACAAAGTAAACATCACTATCCTCTCTTTATAGAAACTACAGCAAAGGAGAGTGATTTGGATCTTATTCAGCTAATGACCTACTGGAACAGCACCCAAACTTTTTATTCCCAGTTGTGTGCCCTCTTTTATGCCTCTCCTGCTACTATGCCTTTGTTTCTGTATATTTTCCTCTGCACATTGTGCATATCTCTATTGCTGGTAGCTTTCTCCAAGAACAGCTGTTCCTTGTTTATACACAAATAACACCCATGGCTGAAATCTCACCATTATGAATTTTCTTCCTGATGATACTCAGGGAAACAAAATGAAATGATTGGTTCAGGAAAACACTAATAAAACTGTAGGGAATCTCTGAAGCAAGACAGAATTTTAAGGATCTTCTTTTAATCAGAGCTGGAGAGCTGACATCTGCTGCCCATTTGTGGAATTTATTATAATAGATTTGTCCAGGAGAGGCTCCATGAGGAACCTCAGTTCATGTGTAACAGCCCCCCCTTGTGTAGATGTTTTGTAATATAACAGGTAATTAGATTACATTGCTAATAAAAAGTTTTAAGAAAATGCTATTGAAATTCAGAATGAGAGCAGAAGTTGAGACAGAGAAAAAACAGTCACATTAAAATGCATGTTTCTTTCATTTGCAAGGTTGTGGCACATAATTGAGATAATCATTTTTCATTGGATGTCTCCCCTTGAGCCAAATCACCCTAATGAAACTAAATGGCAAATGTCCTTCCTTCAATTGAACACTATGTGCAATTTTTACTTTAGGATGAGGGAGAGAAATGCATCTATCTGAAGTCAATAACACAGAGATGCTTAAGTAAGTTTAAGAAGCGTCTTATTCTAAGTTGCAGCACCTTAATATGAAAGTTCCTGAACAGCAAGATTTAAATTGAAAAAGACAGACGAAGACAAGCAAATATCATAATTACATGCAGATGAAGTGCAGGCAGTAGAAATTCTGCTTTAGGTCATAGGCCTGATGTCAGAGGTCCCTGCAATGTCCACGTACTGGAACATGCAACCACTTAGCCTGCTGAAGTGCTCATCAGTTAGAGAGTGCACATTGTTTCTTTGCATTTAGCATTTAAGAATCGGTAGATTAGAGCAACATTCTTCTTGTCCCCGTTTGTAAGCTACAAATGCAGTGCTCAGTCATTTCCCTACTGTTGGAATGGAGTTAAGTAATTAGCCACATCTTTGCTTAGCTTTTAAAAAGCTGTGAAGCCCATTATATGCTTAAATTGTAAGACTTAACTTAGAGATTTCAGGTGCCTGTGTTCAAAAATCCACTAGTGAAAACTTCTGATCAGCTGTCACTTAATACTGGAGGCACCTAAACTCACTGATGCCTGTGGCTTCTCAGACACGTGTGGGTGGTTGCTCCTTAACCTAGTTCTGGCAAAGCAAAGGGGCCCACGGTAAACCTTTACTGTTAGAAGTGTATAAATTAATCTGGGCCATTTTCACAGAACTAGGTTGAGAAGCAAATAGGTTGTTGGCAACTAGGTTGAGTAAATAATTGCTGCGAGCAAGAGGAGCGGGTAGTGATGCGCACAGATAATGGCAACCTCTTTGCCTGGCTCAGCTTTAGCCTTGCTGGTATTTTGCACACAGAACCGATCAGCTTGCTGACTAGCACGCAACTATGGCCAATTAAGAAGAAGGAAACTAGGTGTTTCTCTGCCTAATTACAGTAAATGTTCCCAGTACAGCTGTTGTACATTGATAAGATCAGACTCATGGCAACTACATTTTGTAACCATGGCTTGCTATCTTCTAAAATCTATCACATGAAGAAGGAGATGGCAGATGTACTTCATGTAATAGCCTGGCACTCAGCAGCAGTTGGCAGGTGCAGATTTTTTTTCTTTTGAGGAGGTTAAAATGCACATGCCCTATCTCCTGGGGCAACAATTGACCAGCAGACTCATGGTGGTAGTGCCTGCCACCCTCCTTTGGGAAACTGTCACAAAGCATAACAGAACTCAAGATTACTATAACAGGAATTCATAATGCTGGAGACCAGTAGCTGGGATACATTCCAGGGAGGTGAGTGTTCAGGTTCACTGCCCAAGCACTGTTCACATATTTATGCACTGACTGGCTAATAATAAAATACAGAAACAAGCTTGGCAGTGAGAACTCAACACTCCTACCCATCTAGGTGAGCGAGCGTGCTAGCGACTAGGCTGAGCGCACATCCTCTTGTGCTGTCCTTCTGCTCCCCATAATCTTAAAATGAAGCTCTGTACCAAGGCGTGACTTTAGGAGGAGGAGGAGGAGGAGTGCAGCCTGCATTCAGCCCCATAAATAGTCTTTAGTACATCAGGTAGGGCACTTTTGGAAGTCATGGGTTTTAGTCTCCCTGAGGCTGAGGGAGTAGATCATACCTGTTGCATTGGGTCCACTGCAGATACATTCCTTCTCTGCTTCATTTTTCAGATCTCAGCAAGACTTACAAAAAAAAATAGGTGCTCATACTGTGGACAATCTTAGCATGCACGGACGCACAGCTGCAAGTCCCTAGAGAGCTTTCCGTCTTAATGGGAAGGCTCCTAAAGAACTGTAGGATTCACAGGGTTAGGCAACAACTAAACAAGAATTTTTGGATTAAAAATATTAGATTTAGGAGCAGATCCAAAAATGATTGAAATGAGCTTCAAGTATCTAAGATTCAGTCTTTAACTTCTTCTCTCCGTATTGATTTACCTATCAAATACATTAAAGCTGATAAATTTGTAGGCTGGACTGTAATTAGGACCTACTATCTGAAATGGACTGAGGAACACTGGTGAATCCTTTAAAGGTGCTGTTACATATGCAATTTCCCCACTCTAATAGGGGACAGTGTTATTAAATTATTTTTAATTGACCTTGTCAAATGGAGTAATTACTTTGGTGGTGGTAATTAAAGCAAATACTGATCTCTCTCCCAGAGCATGTATGAGAGGAAATGTGGTGAGATCTGCTTTAATTATTTTTTTTTAATCTATCTATTCTTAGACTAACTTTTCACATTTTCTCTCTTGGGAATGACTGAAGTAAAATTTAAAAGCTCCCTAATTCTGTTAAAACAAACTAGCAATGCTTCACATTCCTATTTTAAAGAATCTCCTCTTGGCTTTCAGTGATTTGAATACTGCCTTTATGCTTTTTCATATGAACCAGCAATAGAAAATGTTTCCCGTGGATTATGACTCCACAACAAGCCTATTATTAACTCAACTCTGGTTTCAGGAAAAATACCATTTTTCTGGCTTTACAATGCAGGTATATTTCTAGTGTAGAAAAATCATATTCTGCTAGAAAGTAATACTGATTTGTACTAGAACCAGAACAGGATGTTTTGCCTCTGGAGGTCTGAAGAGACCGCTTTTTGAACAATTCCTCTGGGGGTCAGATTTAGTGGGCTGTTATCCTCTATGAACCAACCATGAAAAATGGATGGCAAAACAGTGCATGAATAGGCAGTCCTGGAGCAAGCACAGAAAACCAGACGGATTTGAGCAAGTCTTTCTGAAAACCATTCCCACAAGTAAACTGGCTCTTCCCAACAAGTCTTGCTTTTAAAAATCAATTGCAACATTCCCCATTCTAACTTTATAAAACACACATCAGTCTGAGGTAGAGACTGAAAGGAAAGCTTTCAGTCTGAACTACAGTCATCATTCATTAAAATTAAGCGTTATGGTGGAAAGTGTTCAACCATACTAACCCTGGTGGTACAACCATCTCATAGATAACAAATATCGGTACCTTGTCCCTGAGCTATACATATATTCATCCCAACAGCCAAATGGCACCATTGAAATACAGCACAGGAGCACATGCAAGAGAGGGATGGCTTCAGGTTGACGTCATCCTCATCTGGAATGAGCACTGACCTCTGCATGTTCTCATAATACATACTTGGTGTGAGAATCCAGCGCAACTATTTCTAACTTCAGCCTTCGACATCCAAGCTACCGTTGCAGATATTTAAATCAGATAGTCCAATCTCTCTTTTCTTTCCCAGGTACTGTAATTCCTAACCGCCTGTCCTCTGCCGAGTATAGAATTAAGAACTGTGTGCTCTTCACTGTTCATATATTACTTTAAGGATTTGTAAGAAGTGTGATAAGTATATAACAAAAGGTTTACTCCTCATGCCCAGATATAATGTAATTCCATAGTAATCCTACTGAAATCAGTGGGACAGGCAGCCTTATTCCCTTTATACAACACTTCACTCTTCATGTAGTTCCAATAGAGGTATGTATCAGAGCCAGAAGTCCAGAGTCTCAGATTTGGCCAAGCCTCTAATTACAGGGCAGTTTGAATAATCCACCTTCAGAAGTGCCCCGCACAGCACAGTCCAAGTTCAGCTAATCTGTTCCACGAGACTTTCGCAAACATAGCTGCATACCATGCCAGCAGTTCCCTGCCCCCCCCCGCCCCATGTCACCGTACAAGCCACAAATAATAAGTCAACGCGATCAGTATGCTGGCAGAGCTGTAGCACCCTTGCTCTCCCTGTAGCACACTGGCTTGCATCTGATGCCATTTTTTCCTTAGGCAACCCCTGATGGCACTGTCTGCACATTTGGCTCTCCTCTTCCACCGGCTGGGAAAGGTTACCAGCCAGCTGCATGTTTTTGAACAGGCATCAGAAGATCTGCACAGACACACAGGCGCATAGGTAGAAAAAATACAATCAGGAGCCGGTCTTTGGCTAGGAATCATTTCTTTTGACACATGGCTATTCCTACGTAGTGCTCAATCCGATCCATTCTCTGCCCATCTGCTCCTCCCTCTGTGCTCTCACCCCACGACATCTGCAAGGTCGACACCTTGCTGAGTGACAAGATGGAGCACGGACTCGTATCGAGGAAATTTTACATTCAGGCCAGGGTCTGGTACATGCACAACTACAAATCAGAACAGATTGAATCACCCAAGGATGGCACAGTAATATTTCAGAAGCAATACTTGGCCCAGCTTCTGCCCGTGATTCATTTAGTCAACTAGGCCCGTCTTTCATAGCAAAGGAGAGCTTTTGGGACCAGGACCTGAAGTACATCTAGAAAGCTGGATGAGCCAGAAATAGGCTGTCTTGGAATATCTCAGGAACGCACCTCTGTCCACATCCTACCCCGACTGAGATGTTTGCGCTGATAGTATTCACATCTTGATTTCCAGGCCAGTCCAGGAGGATGTAGAGTTGCTTCTCTTTTTCGATTAGGTTGGGTATAGTTTTAGAACCAAATGCTGTTGGCATGTTTGCATGGTTAAACCAGGGGCTTCTCTGGAGGATTGTGACTGGAGATGCCTCTCTGGATGATGTATATTTCTTCTTTTGTATAGAACCCTGCTAGTGAATGACTGGGTCCCCTCTGAATATGTTGTTTCAGAGTATTTCATGATGGACAAAAACACAGAATGAATTCCCCTGCCTTGTGCCCTGCGTGGCCAAGGAAGTGTTCTCTGGAAACTGTAAGGACCTGCTCGTTGCCTACAGACCATGGGAATCTGAGACCGAGGAAAGGTGTTTTTACAACAGCAGCAAATGTGAGCTCTTTCCATGGTCAAGCTTTATAATACATTTTGTCTTCTGACTAAATTCTATTCCACCTACGCACACAGAAAACCCTAACTAGTGACCTGTGCCGTATCTTTCAACGATTATGATCTCTCAAAAGAAATAGCACCTGGACATTCAGTCAGCTGTGGGGAAATGACAGCAAAAAGCATGTCAGTGCACTCAGGCCTCAGCATTTGCAAAGCAGAAGGGCCGTCCTGCACCATGAAGGCTTTCAAGCAGGCCAAAGTCTGTCAGGACGGGTACTGGCAACTGATCTTTGTGGGACACAGGCCCAGACAGAGCCTGAGGGAGCAGCACAGACGGCTGCCACTAGTGCGATCTTTGGTAACAATCTGATAGAGCAGAACAGACGCAGTAATTGAGATAATAGAGCTGGTAATGGAATAAAGTAGCACCTGCTGATTGCTTTGCAAACAGGACCAGTCCTGGAGAAAAACAAAGTCAGGCAAATATTAGAGACGGAACATGAGTTGAGGTGAAATCACTGGAAATAATGTGGGAAGGCATCATGAAAAATATTAAACGGGGACTTGAAGAAGAGTTTGTGTAGCAGCAGAGCTTACATAAAGTTGCCCCCAGTCTAATAGATGCTATACATAAAACCACAAAATTAAGAATGGAGAAGAGAGGCTATGGAAGCACGACAAGAAAAAAGGTGTATGCTAGAGAATGTGTAGGTGGAAATGTGATCAGTGTTGTACACAGGGGCAGAGAAATGTTTAAATGAAACACATCCGCTGGTTTATTCTGCTGCTGTTCTTAAGTGAAGTGAAACCATTGAGACAGAAGCCCTGTTCTGTGTATTTAATCATTTCACAGAGGGTGCGGTATTTGAAGCTTTGGGAAAAATACATCAGAAAGAGATGCGAAAAAGATTCAAGGAAACAGCGTGGGATTGAAACAGATTTTAAACATTTTTCAGGGCAACAGGAGGCTGAGTATTTGGAGTGTGCAGTTGTCTTTGGAGATGGATGTCTCTTTAGTATGCTGTTACTCAGCTGCATCTTTCAAGCTTGATTAATACTTAATGTGATTGTCTTTAAAATCTGTCAGCATTTGGCACAGATCAGATAAGTGGCTGTGACAGAAGCGCAAATATTTGTACTGGAGTTTTGTAGTCTGCTGTGGTTATGATTAATAAGTTTTGCTTATGCACCTCCAGAGATTGTTTTGTAAATTATTCTGCTTGGTTTATATTAAATCAAAATGCTCAAAAATATTTTCCTATGGGTTTACTATTTTAAATAAATAGGTAGCAACATTGCTTAGAGGATCTAGCTGGCATATTTTAAGATACTTAAAAATCATGCCAAAGAAGTTGAATAGATATTAAATTGATCAGAAAGGGATCCAGTCACAGGAGATGTCCCCTGATAAGGGCAGGAAATACGAGTAAAACAATCCTTAAAAACAAGAATTTTCAGAAAAATAGAAGGTAAGAATTAATTCCAGATGTTGTAAAATGTAAAATTCACACAAATCAAGCTGTAAAAATAATTTAATTATTTGGAGGTAGAGCACAAATGAAAAAAAAGATGTTAGCTAAAAAGGCTACGATGCATCAGAGATGTTTTATGCCATCACTTCTTTACCTGAAGGATACAAACCAACGGGGTCTTCTGAAAGTGGGTACACCGTTAAAGTTCAAAGGGAAAAAACCCCAAAGCTTTTGTTTTGCCTGTGTTCCTCTGAACACAGCCGATCTCCTGTTACCTTAGGTGTGTAACGGATCTTGGTAACATAAATAAAGACATAGACACCAACTATACTAGATAGAAACAGAAGCCAGGCCTTGCTCCAAAATCATAGCTAAAATTAAGCTAAAGCAACTGAGGAGAGCAGCCAGGGAAGATGGCTGGTAAAAGATATACCTGTTGATATTCTTGATATTTATCAGAGTATAGATTCTAATTAGATGCTAGAGTATTAAGGCAGCTGAAGGGTCAGAGAAAGGGAAAAAACCCACTGCCTTTTAGTAGTATCACACTCTGGTCTCATGGGATTCAGACTCCGGAGGGAGATAATTACAACTTCTTGAATAGAAATGACATTTGATCTAATGGAGGTCTGAAACCACTCAGGCAAAGGAGACAGGGCAGGTAATGCTGATGTCCTTGCTTGGTTTGCAGTCCAACTGTTATACTTCCAGCTCTGCCAGTGAGCTGCTTCCTTCCCTCTCCTGCACAGGGTTTCACAACTTTTACCCCTCTGCACTTTGATCCTGCAAAGGACCCGTTTCCCATAATGACTTCTATCTATGAACTCTTTGGAACTTACTTTCCTACTTATCTTTTCCTTCCATAAACTCCTCTCCTAACCAGTTTTTTCCATGTGCAATTCAGATTGAGTAAAAGATGCGGGCACAGTGTGAAAGTGTTTGTTAGGATGAAAACGACAAAATGAGATGAGACACTTGGCAATGATAAGGAAGGTCAAAATAAACCATATTCTAAATCTGAACGTAAGACCCTTATTAAAATAAAGAATATTAAATTATTCCTAAGTTACTGTCTATCTCTGCTTAGCAGTGTAACTTCAGCCTGGAAACTTGCCAGCTCCCACATCTGGCCTGACATCAACTGTAGATAGACTAACAGTTTTACATATTTTTAACACAATTCCTGTCCACATCTGATTTCCTCCTGTAAGTCAGGAGAATTTTTCCAGGGAAGACATTCAGATGGTATCCTCAAAATAAATGTAGTTGCTAGTTCGGAACTCCTTAAAGGATAATCTTCCTTTACCAAACAAGTAGCACAGCCGTTTTGATAGATATGTGGCAGTTCAGATTTTTTTGGACCCTGCAAAGAGGTTCTGTTTTTCCTTTGAACTGAGAACCATGAATGTTTGTACACAAATACAACTTTGGGATGTAGCTACATTCTTCTGTATGTTCTGGTTGCAAAGAGTGAGATGCTTGAAACTGTATCTCAAAAGTTCTGAATTCATAAATTGCAAACTACAGCCTGTCACTAGTGATTATTTTTCCCCAAACAACAGAATGATAGAAAAGTTATTGTTTGCATTTTAGTGATCTGAACACTAATGGATTCAGCTTCTGGTTCTGTGGCTGCATGTGTAGGTTTCATCATGCGTTCTACTAAGAAGTGTCAAAGTAATGCACTTAGAACCCTGTGAGGGCTTCCCTCCCCTCAAAAGGAAGCTCATCAGGATGACATGTTCTCAACTGCAAATTGAAAAGAGGATCCCTGAGCCATTATGTCTCTTTTTTAAAATAAAACTATTTGAAAAAGCAATTCTACTGGTGAAAACTGAGAAAGCAAAAAGTTCTCAGGCACTTGAGCTGTTAGGCGGGGTCTGTGGATTCAGGCTCTTGGACTTAGATGCCTAAATCCTATCTAAATTCTATTTTGAGTTCAGCACTTTGATATGTTATGTTCCATCTAAGAAGAGACTTAAGGTATATCTTCTCTGCTGATCTTATTTTCAACTCTCCCTGGATTTCAGCCTAAGCCATCCCAATATTCAAGTTTGAAAGTAGTTTAAATCTCTAGATGGCTTGTCAGATATGCGCAAGGATTAGAGAGTGGGTCTCTGTTGTTTATTTTTAACTTTAGCCGTTATCTGTCTGCTGTGGAGTAAAGGAGCATGCAAAATACCCTTGAAATTCTGATATACTTTCAATGCCTGTCCAAATACTTTCCCTGATGACAGGCAAGTTCACAACAGCTGGGAGAAAAAAAAAAAAAGCCCTCAAAAATCTCAGAGAACTATGGGATATGCACTCACGCAAACGAGGACAGAAGGAGTCGTTTGAATGGTACCTTGCCCTCAAATGCTGGTCAGTTGAGTGTATTTTGGCTGCTCAGACAGAGGTAATAAGCAGTCACAAAGAAGAGAGAGCCTTAAAACATAAAAGTTACTTTCTTTCACAGTGCCTTAGGTGTCTTAGCTTTTATAATGGTAAGGGTCATCTATTTGCGGTTCTGTAGCTTGCCTTTCACTTGCGGCTCTTAAGCCTTTCACCTCGGCTGCTGTGGCAGCGTTCCCTCTGTTGTTCTCATCCTGCTATCCTCTTGCTGCTATTCTCATAGCCTCGCACCTGCAAGCCCTGATATTGCTCTCATGGTGAGGTTCCATTTGAAGTCTCACTGAGTGTGAGGCTTCACCCCTTCTCAGCCCACCCCCTTTCTACCTCTTGGTTGCAGCTCTTGATTTATAGTAGGGACACAATAATATGCAGGCACAAAGCTTTAACAACCAGTCAGCGGGCAGCACCTGTCCCTGATCAAAACATGCTCCAAGCAGTACTAATAGTCTAAGCAGGGAGAACCAAGAGTTGGTTCCTAAATCCTTCTTTAAATCTGGCCCCAAGTTTTTTGTGAGCTTTCCCCCAAAATCTAAGACTAGCTGGATCACCTCCATAAATGTAAAGACAATCAGTGATTTCATCATTTTTAGTTAACCCTACTAATTACTTTTAATTGACTAAATAGGGGCACGTGGAGGACAAGGAGGAGATTGGAGACAGCCAGCATGGCTTCACCAAGGGCAAGTCCTGCCTGACCAACCTAGTGGCCTTCTATGACAGAGTGACTACGTCAGCAGACAAGGGAAGAGTTACAGATGTCATCTATCTGGACTTCTGTAAGGCCTTTGACACAGTCTCCCACAACATCCTTCTCTCTAAATCAGAGAGGTATGGATTTGATGGGTGGAGTGTTTGGTGGGTGAGGAATTGGTTGGATGGTCACATCCAGAGGGTAGTGGTCAACGGCTCAATATCCAGATGGAGATCGGTGACAAGTGGTGTCCCTCAGGGGTCCGTACTGGGACCAGTACTGTTTAATGTCTTCATCAATGACATAGACAGTGGGATTGAGGGCAGTCTCAGCAAGTTTACAGATGACAGCAAGCTGAGTCATGTGGTTGACACACCTGAGGGACAGGATGCCATCCAGAGGGACCTGGACAAGCTCAAGAAGTGGGCCTGTGTGAACCTCATGAGGTTCAACATGGCCAAGTGCAAGGTCCTGCACCTGGGTGGAGGCAACTCCCGGTATCAACACAGGCTGGGGGATGAAGGGATTGAGAGCAGCCCTGCCGAGAAGGACTTGGGGATGCTGGTGGATGAAAAGCTGGACATGACCCAGCAATGTGTGCTCGCAGCCCAGAAGGCCAACTGTATCCTGGGCTGCATCAAAAGAAGCATGGCCAGCAGGTCGAGGGAGGTGATTCTGCCCCTTTACTCCACTCTGGTGAGACCCCACCTGGAGTCCTGCATCCAGCTCTGGAGCTCTCAGCACAGGAAAGACATGGACCTGTTGGAGCAGGTCCAGAGGAGGCCACAAAAATGATCAGAGGGCTGGAGCACCTCTCCTATGAAGACAGGCTGAGAGAGTTGGGCTTGTTCAGCCTGGAGAAGAGAAGGCTTTGGGGAGACCTTATTGCAGCCTTTCAGTACTTAAAGGGGGCTTATAAGAAAGATGGGGACAGACTTTTTAGTAGGGTCTCTGGTGATAGGACAAGGAGCAATGGTTTTAAACTAAAAGAGGGTAGATTCAGACTAGATATAAGGAAGAAATTTTTTTTACGATGAAGGTAGTGAAGCACTGGCACAGGTTGCCCAGAGAGGTGGTAGATGCCCCATCCCTGGGAACATTCAAGGTCAGGCTGGATGGGGCTCTGAGCAACCTGATCTGGTTCAACCCTGGTCATGAATAGCAGGATGTCCCTGGTTATTTTAGGGAGGTTGGACTAGATGACCTTTAAAGGTCCCTTCCAACCAAAACTATTCTATGACTCCATGATTTTGTGAAATTATATCATGCAGATCCAGCTCAAGACTTCTTAGCAGCACAGGAAAATTTGAAGTTTGTCACCCTGAAATAAGCACATGAAAAGGTTAAAAGAAAGAGGCAGAAACTGGCCCTCGGCAAGAGGAGACTTGCTGCTCTTGTTGCCAACAGAACATAGGATGTTTAGGATGAGGGATTTTTCTTGGGTTTTTTTGTTTTCTTTTTGAGGAAGACGCTTCCCTTCCACTCCCTCAGCAGTTAATGCCTCCCCATCCATCCTGACTCCTACTCCTAATGTCATGAGCAGGAAGCCTGGCATTGCTTGACAGAGACCTCCACAAAGTAGACAGCTGGGCTATGTCTGCTTTTCTGCCCTGCAGTGGTTTAGTCTTCTACCCAGCTGTTTACTTATGCTTATTAGCAGGTATTTTGCACAGTCTACCATTGAAAGTCAAAACCAATCACTAATAATCCCTGGCAGTGGTACAATGACACTCACTGGCAATCAGTCAGTGTACGGCAACGACCATCTATCATTGAAACACACTCCCAGAATGTTCCCACAAACTGATCATTTGTGAATCAGTTTCAAGCAATTACTGACCACAGTCCAGCAATCAGTCATGGATGAATCATCATTGATTGCCACCAGAAATTAATTGCTGTTTGTTATTCATTATTAATTACTGACACCAATTGTTCGTGAGCTACTACTAGTCACCAGCAATCACCAGTATATGGCACTAAAGATCATCTGCTCTGCCACTGTATTTAATTGCAAAAGCTATGATGTTTTATATAGATTAGTTCAACAACTTTGGCACGTCACACCTGTTACTTATTCCTAACACGCAGGGACAGAATACTGCTATAGCCAAAGGATGTCTAAAGGCACTCTATGCTTTTCCACTCAATCTAGAATCCTGAATCCTTAGGCTTCTTCAGAATGGCATTTGCAACATGCACGTTCGATGTCCATTTCCAAGTATAAATTGCAAACAGAAAAAGCATTAAATATCAAGAAAGAGAGTTCTAGCAAGCACCCGAGTTTCAGAACAATGTTTGCTAGTTGCTCTTTAGGCCTTTATTTATTTATAATCTTGTAAATTATTGGTGTGCAAGATAGCAACCAAAGGCTTTGGAAATAGTCAACGTACATAAGACCATTCTAAACATTAATAAGTGCTGTGTAAACACTGGAGAAATTTATCAGGACAAATTAAAGAAACATTAGTATGGAAAAATGAATGACAGTTATGAATATTGCATGGGATTGTTGAGCTACAGCAGAATGCCACCTTCTAGTTCACAGTAAATCAGATTCTTTAAAGCACGCAAGGAATACCTAAACTGTTGGATGGATGGGCATAAGGATTTCTCACCCAAATATTCTTGCAATATCATTCACCCTCCTGAGTAAAGAAAATCTGTCAGAAAATTAATAACCTACCATGTCATATCTGACATTTATGGATGTAATCAGATACCATTCTTCTCTGTATGGGGTCACCATTGCCTCCAATTAGATAGACAGAATTACTCCTCTTTTTGAAATGTAGATCCTATTCCTATTATGTCCTGCTTGACATAATCTCTTCTGATGATTGACACACATTATGTACATGTGTATTAGAATACCGCTGCTTGCTAATTACATATATTTATTCTTACAGATTTAATGCAAAAATAGCTATGCAAGATGCTGGCAACAATCAAATTCTTATCGCCATGGAGACATCACTCTGCAGCTTAACAACATGAAAAATAAAAAAAATGGCCATGAGATGTAACAGAGTCTCCCTCCTCCCTACCCTTCTCTTCAACTCATTGGTCAACTTCCTCTCATCTCTATTCAGAGTCTGTCAACATATGGATGTATAAAGTGATCTGGAAGAGTATTTCCCATAAGAAGGGGGAAGCGTATTCATGCCAAATGGCCCTCAGAGGGAACACATCACCCAGGAGAGGGCATATGGTAACTCCAAATTGACCCAAATTTTTTGTCCCCAGAGATTCTCAAAAAATGCTTTCATGTAGTAAGGGACGAAGAACCAAAAATCACAGATGCAAGTCCTGCAGTAAAGAATGATTTAAGGCTTATTAAGGTCAGTAACTCAAAATTAAATTCAGATGGTTTTAATCCTGTACTGCGGTACATCTCAGGCTTACACAATACTCCTTCTAAGTTTCTCAAAGCATCAGACATACTGGCAGCACCTTAAAGACAACGCACGGAGATCAGGGTTCCTGAGTACTGATTCATTATGACCACATAATCTGCAATACCCAAATCACAGTAGGCAAGAATTTTTTACTTCATAAACTTCTATCTAGTTCTAACTTTGTCACACACTAGACTATAGCCAGAACTGGAGCATATGGCTGCAGAAAAGTTGAGAAGTACTGATCAGAATTTTTCTTTTAAACAAAGCATTAGAAAGTAGTAAACATCCCCTTCATTTTTGGTTTAAATCACATCCCCAAAATTGGTTGTGCAGCACATGACGTCACATTCTGTGGTATGGGAAAATAAATAGTAAAATGTCATATCAGTGTTTTCAACTGTCTGCAGCAGAATCCCTCGTGCTTCATTGTGTGGGGCTATCTGAAGCAGCTCTGTAGACATGGCACAGACTTAACTTCATCTGCTTCAAATTAAAAATATGCATTTTTTTTATGCCAGATTCCTAGTTGGTACATCAGGCATTTTGAGATCTGTGCAAACATTTATGTGAGGCACTGCCTGAATTATATTCTTTATACCAAATGCTAAAAAATGTTGTTTCATTCATCTCAACAATGACTGAAACAGAACCTCAGCAGCTGGGCAGAGTGTGATAGAGCTGTGGAGACAATATAAAATATGCCCAATAACAGCAGTGAAGCTAACGGCTTCCAATTTCTCCTTTTTCTTTTTCTTCCAAGAGAGCACAGCTAGATCCTTTGTAAACTTTACCTTGAATATCTTTGACTAATTAAGCCATTTCATCCATGTGTTCCTTCTGTACTGCAAACAGAACTTTGGAAGGCAAATATGATTTGCAGCACCACAATGACTCAGTTATGCATGCTAAGGGGAAAATATGATAAACCATTGATGCATTCTCAGTAAAATTTATGTACTTTCCACAATTTATTATTGAGTGCTGAATTACATCTGCACAAGTAAAGACATAAACGGTAGATGAAAACTGAAAACAAACAAGTAGTATCCTTAAAGGTTAGTCCAATTAGCAAATGAGGTGGAATCTCAAAAAAGCTAGTTTGAGTTGCTTTTCTCCAGATTAAAAGTGTTTGCAAAAACGTCTTCTTTAATGTAGAGAAAAACTGAGGCTAAATATCCAAAGAATACTTCCTGACAGTGAAAGCTTCTGGATGTGAAGTAATCTCCCCAGAGAAAAGACATCAGCTAACCACTAAGATTATTTAAGAAAGTACTAGATGATACATTGAACAATATGAACAATTTTAAAAATAATTTTCCCATTTTTATTCCTGTGATATTCTGGTTACTAGACAGCATATGCAAGATTAATGTAACAGAATAGCCATAAGAAAACAATATGCAAGAGGGATTTGCTTTTAGAATGCTACTAATGATTTCCCTGATTTTTTTCAGCTAAACTACACGACAACAGATTATTGCTAATTCAGTGGTTTATTAAGCTAACTGTTTGAGTACTTGGGAGAACCTGGATTTAATGATTTAAAGAATCATTGTCATTCACAGTTTTGGGCTTATTTAACTGAAGTTTTCTCAAACTTTGTTTTGCACTTCATATTTCTGCACCTCACACTTAATATGTGTCCCAAGTCCATTTGCCCTTAGAAGCAGAGTTTCACAACCAGAGCAGAGGGACTCAAATTACCGTGCTACTCTAACCTCCCCTTAAGTCACATGTACAAATTCATACAGCAGGACTTCCCAGGTCATAGCATTGGCTTTTGGATGAACAAAATTGTATAGAACATTTCAGGTATACTAAGAGGTTCTCTAGACTCAATTAACAGCAAATCCCTTACTACTTGCTTCCAATTTTCTCTTGTTCAATAAATATTCCCTTATTAATAATTCAACATCCCCTTGCTGTTATTTGTGCTCACATGTACTTTGTCCCTTTAGACAAAACAAAGTATTAATTGGCTAGCTGGTCATTTTCCCATTTTATACTCCAAAGAATGTATTTTCTAACAGGTAGCATATATTTTGTCTGAATTTGAAATATATCTGGCTTAGGATATGTGAATATATTTGCATAGCCAAGATACTATACAAGAGATTTCAGTCTAAAAACGACGTGGCTAATAATTAAGGCTACCACCATGAGTATAAATTAATCAATCTTAAACCACATCCCGTAAGAGGTGAGAGAATCTTCATTCATATACCTAGGTACCAGAAGTATCTGATCAAAAGGTTATATCAAAAGCTTAAAAGAGGAAGAACAAACCATGACAACAATCATAGCTTCTAATCAACCTTAGCCACCAGTACACCTAAATTTATGTCTACTATCAAAGTGTGGTATAGGATAGCAACATGCACTCACCCCTGTCAAGAAGCTTTGGCAATAGTTTAGGTGAACCCTGTACTTTCAGCTGAGAGATATTCATGCAACTCCTTCACTATGTGCAGAGCAGCAAAAGTAGAATGAGCACATACAGCCTAACCGGGAAGCAAAGGGAAGAAACGGAGACAAGAAGGTATGAATCTAAAAGCCACGTCCTGAAGTCTGGTAGCAGAGCAATGTAGATGAACAAGGTTAGCACACTATGATTTGGTTATGAAACGTAGTGCAATGCCAGCCTGTCACGCTGTGATAAATCTGCGTAGCTCTGTACATTGACAAATTGTCATGCAGCTTTTCAAGGTTCAGCCTTGATAGCTTATACTAAACAGGCTATGCAAGGTCAGAGGCAGTAATCGTAACGTGCTGCCTTGTTTTGTGAGTCCATGCAGTGAAAAACAGTGGCACTGTATTCTGCATCATTATAAATATATTTCAAGTGAATTCTGAAATAAAGTTTTTTTTAAACTTTGAGACCTTTTTTCCAGTAAAAAATGGTATTAGGTCTTTAGCAAAGGTTTCCTTGATGCAAAATATTTGCCTCTAATGTTCAAATAACTTACTTAAAAAAAACCCCACAAACCAAAACCTCCAACCAAATAATGATAAACAAATCTTCTCTTTAAACTTTTGTTTTCATGATGCCAAGCATTAAAAAGGGTGAGGCGGTTGGACAGTAGATTGGTTGTGAATACTACCACATTTACAAAGACATTAAGCAGTATGTATGCACTAATGATGTTATGCCACACATGGTCTAATCCACATTTTCTATTGCTTAAACAACACAGGAGATCATAGTTTCAGCCTACTCATAGTAGTGAAATTTCTCTGGACCCAAATTATGGTACTCCAGCCTCCTATCCAGCCCTCTCCAACCTCAAACAAACTCCTGCCATGACTATCTTACTATCTGTCTATACGGGACAAACAGCCAAAGCGAAAACTCAACAAATAACATACTTTATAATATCAAGGAGAGCTAGTTCTTCTCATTAGGGCAGGTAGAAGATCAATCAATGTAAACATAAGCTTCAAACATAACCCAGTTCCCCGAAAACCAAAACCTATTTCACCACACCTCGTAGCAGCCACTGCAATGCTTTCATAGAAGGTCTGAACTTGAGGGCTGTTCCTATCTGGTTGCTCCTGCTCTCTCAGCATAAGAACACAGACCCAGCTCCTCTGTTACTGCCACTGTATGTCCTGACCTTCCTCAGTCCCACCTTACGATGTCTTGTCCATTACTACTGGCCACAAGAGGCAGGAAGCGGAATAGAAAGGGGCAGGAAACTGGAAATGGGGATAATGCAAGATTTTCTAGTCTTCACACAGGGAATAAGTAGTGTTTTCAGGATTAATTGGAGTTGATACAAACTATATTGACTGAATAACAAAGTTAATGGAAAAATTTAAAGTAAATGGTTCAACTTTCTGGCGTGGGTAGGACTTTAATTGCATTTTCATCTTCCTAATTTTACTCTTAGCAGGAAAGCTGTAGTAATTGAAGGGCAATCAGCCTTGGGGCTTTTTCATTTCTGCTGCTTTTTATTAGTTTCTTCAGGTTAATGAGGTGTGCCTCTCCTAACCTTGATTGTAACAGGGGGTAGGGAACTAACCTGACATCTACACACCAAGAAGAGCTCCTTAGCACAATCTGGTGATGCTTTAGGAATCCCCTAATAATTTCTTTTTGCCCTTGATCAACAGGGTTTTCTAACACTAAAACGTGTCTTCTATTAAGATAGTTTTCTGCTGCACATGAACACACTACTGTACAGGAGTTTTAAAGTCCTGAATAACTCTTTAGCTTCATCTGGATGCAGCAGTTTTCTTTGCTACCTGCCCTAAACAGCTCTCAGTTCCCAATCCAGAGAAGGTTGCATTTTAGGTTGTTAAAGTAGTTAATGAATGTGAAATAGTTTTTGACCCTTAGGGAAGAAAACAGCTTGCAAAGTTCAATATATTTTATGATACACTACATTAAAGAAGGGTGTATGAATAAACATGCCATGCACTAGCGCTATCGTGTTCCTGTTACAACTGATTGCAGTCGTCCTCCTGCCTGGCTCTGCTGTTTCAGGTTGCAGAGAAAATCAGCACATTTCGAATGTCTAGCCAATCTGTCGCTTCATCTTTGGTTTCTGCACATGAAAGAGAACAAAACCTGACATATATTTGTGAAGACACTGTTTGCCCTGAAGTGCATGTTTGCTCATTGGCTTCATCCGAGCCACTGGAAAACTGCATGTTGGAGAAGGCATTCCTCTCGCTTCACTGAGCCACAGCCACAAAACAAGGAAAGCCTCAGAGCGGAGAGAGAAAGGCATCTGCCAATGCAATTGCAATCAGCCATTCCTCTACCGCCCTGAGGAAACTAAAACGCAGTGCCTGTCTAAAGTAGCACAGAGGCTGCTGTTTCTTGCAGGATTTGTATTCAGTACTGGCAGCGTCTAAGCAAGTTACAGCAAGGAGCTGGAAGTACCTCTGCAGACTTCAAGAATCTGAGCATTGGGGTAGTGCACAACGACGAAACTGGGATTAAGCAGCTGGAATTTAGGCTGGAGATCAGCAAGTCGTTTGGTTAATAGGACAGAACCGCCTCTCAAAGATTAGCTCATGTAAACCAGTAGAAATTCAACCCAGCACACAATAATCCTGTCAGACAAGAATTCACCTGTCCCTGCATAGACAGACTGTACGAATTAAGAGGCTTCTCAGTCTATACTTTCTATGATTAACAGCCTTACTATTTGTCAGCATGTAGGGACACTTTTGTTACACAAAGACACAAAGTGGAGAAAAAATAACACTTTTGTTTCATGTAATATTTGTTACTGCTACAGGGATCAGTGCGGTGTTTGGGATTGCTTGGTTTTAAATGTTCATTGTGAGCTTCTGCACGACATGTTTGCCACTCGCTAAGCTTGGCTCTTTCATGAGTGTCTTTCTTGGGCCTTCTGTCCAAATCTTACTTGCAGCCAATCATAACATTAACAATATTAACATTAATTAACACTGAATTCTAACTCTATAAAAAAGCCTAGTAACTAACAAAGTTCAGACAGTACTTTAGATATTGCATCCTATATGAATCTGCAGATTTCTAAACGGTGGCTACAGTCAGATGATAGCAAATCGATCCATTTTAGCAGAGGTATGTCCCGCAGTTCAGCCATCTTGGCTTGGCAATCCTTTGTGCATATACTTAATATTTTGACACCGTCTTCCATCAAATCATTGGACTGGAGATAATATAGATTAGCAGTTAATACATTTATACATATATCTAATTGCAGAATGCTTAACTTCACTGCCAAATAAATTATCCCCCAATTGTAAAACATTATTGCTTGAGGTATATCATCTCTAGAGAAACTAGATATGCATAAGCACCTGTTTAACTGTAACACATTCTGCAAAGGCTACCTCACAGAAATTAAAATGTCTTTTAGAACCTGTTCTGCTTCAAGGACCATATTTTTCTTATGCTATCAATATGGAAATTTTGCTGGGTTCCACTTGTGGCTTTGCAGGTGACAATGCAGCAAAGCTTCCTAAGTGTTGCTGTTCTTCCATTCACTTTTTGGACCTCAGATGATCTTTGTGTAACTTTTCCAATGTCTTTGTGTAGCAACATTTTAATCATCACATCCCAGTCCTGAAAATACCCCCTTAAACAAGTAAGGAAAGCCCAGAATGTTTTCCAAATCTCGCACTGCTAATAATTTCAGTTACACCTAGCAGGGTCTCCATTCTCAGCATTACTATTGGCAATCTTATTTCACATTTTGCCCCAGACAGAATAGCGTTCTTTGAAAGGAAGATTGATACTCCTACAATCTAGGTTGGAACTTCGCTCTTCTCATCTTCTGTACTTTAGCTAAAAAATATGTCCCACATTTATATTCTATTTAGAGAACATATATATGTGTTTAAAACTTATCTCTGTTGTGGTCGGGCCTCTCTCTGACAATGGTAATAACTGGTTTATGGACAGCTTCAGCTAACATGGACCTCTGTGAATAGATACAAAACTTTTCATACTCATGGATTAAGTATGAGATACTCAGCAATATACTACTAGTCTCCAGTTCTGACCATACTGCCATCCGTGTCATAAGTAGCTTAGTCTTATACTTCCTAAGCACATCAAATTTAGAGTTTCTTTAATACCTTAATTTCATTCAGCTCTATTCACTTTGTATCCTATGAACGTACTTACACCAGAGCACTCAAAGGCCTCTGTTTGAGCATCTGCAATAGGTACTAATTTCCCTATATTGCTCATGACCATGTCTAGGAATCATAAAAAAAAATCATAGGGATCATATGTTATCTACAAGGACAGGAATGCTGGTAGAAGCCTTATCCTTATCTGATCTGCATGAACACCTTGCTTCTAGGAATGTTATTTCTAATACATATAATTAACCTTTTTGTTTATGCTTTGCCAGCTTTTCAAAGGTACATGGAGCCTGCAGTCATGCTCTTCTACAGCATTTCCACACATCAAAACATCATCTGTGAAGACTTACCCTCTATGCGACCAAAGACGTCAAGGGCCAAACAAGGCCCAGAAGCCACCCTGCAGAAACAGCATTTCCTCATGAGAAAGTGTGCACTGTTTCTTAAGGTTACTGGCCAAAATCTGCTGATACCAAATATTTTTCCATGGTTGGTGCATCCACCATAAAAGATATTTAAGAATGTCTTTGTTTAACTGGTCGAAAACTTTCACATCTATATATTTAGTTTGTTATCCAGAGTGAATAGATAGGGACGAAGTACTAATTCTTTTGTCTGCAGTGACTGATATGTAATGTCATCTCTCTTGGTTCCCTTGCTTGCTCTGTGATTCTGAGGGAAGTGGCCTCGATCCGTTTTTTCTTTTGCCTTTTTTTTTGAGAGACTAGTTTTCCAAGAGTCACGAATCACTGGACAAATAGGCTTTTCCACTTCTGTTTTCTTTAGAAAGCTTCCCTATATCCTGGAACACATTCCTGATATTTACTTCTGTTGTTTGAGTTTCCTGCTTTCCAAAAAGTTACATGTTTTAATGAATTATGTATTTTATTCTAGGTAGTCTTAGGAGCTGCAACTTCAAACATTTGTTGTTTACCTATGCATTTATTTCATATGCTTCCTCAGCGGGGCTAACTATGGTAAGGCTGAATGTAAGCAAAATCTTCAGTTTTGCCCTCTTATCTGACACTATCAGTGTTTCTCCTACAGCGCTAACATTTTCTGGGATCACGTTGACTTGAGCACTGTTCTCCAACTTTGTCCAAAACTGTCCATTACTCCTCTGGGTTTCCTTATCTGCAGAGATACTGTTGTCATTCCTTGTTCATGCTGTGGGCACAAGTTATCACAACTTACGATGAGCTGTTATTGCATTTGCCTCACTTTTCCAACTATGAGGCAGTTCTTCAGCTTGTAGCATTTGTCACACGAAGCACGATTTACTGTGCTGATTTCTGTCTTCAGCTTTTCTTTATCTGTTAATCTAGGGTCTTGCAATTCCTTAGCTGATCTGTGCCTCAGTTACCTCCCTAAAATGACCAGAATGTCTCACCAGCTTTAATAATTTGCATATTCATGTATGTTTTCAACTGCTTTTTATATTCTCTCATACACATCACCCATACATTTTTATATAACATGTAGTACTCTGTGCAGTTCAATAATACAGTCTCACAAAGGCATATTTTACTGGAATTAATGGAAAACTAATGGAAAAATCAGGCACTTACAAAACAACTGTTATCAAAACTATTTTCAGACTGCCCATTGATGTTTTTTGCAAGAATAACATACGCAAGTCTTTTCCAGTTATTCTCCATGCGTTTGCAAGTTTTAGGTATGATGGTGGTTATAGCTACTCTCTTCTTTTGTGCAGAGGCTTTTCTTAATCAGTGATCACCAAAGAGCTAAGAGTTTGCTAACATCCACTTTGTTCATTGTCTGTATTGTACCGATGTGTTTGCATTGCTTAAGATGAACCCCTACACAACAACCCATTCAAATGACTCATGCAAGAGCCTTTTTTCATTGAGTTACAATTCCCATCGTTCCTGCACTCTTTTCTACTGAAAAAAAAAATGACAACAAAGAATTATGTCATGAATCTTCCTGCAGATTTACTTTGAATATGAGTTTGACCAGAGGAACCCAAAATTCTTATTTCTACCTTTCACGTCCATAATTGAATCTTTCTAGATGGACGTTTTTGTGGGGATGAGTGTGATTATATTTCCTGTGCTAGCAGGAAACAGATCTTGATGGGAATCTCTTTCAGTCCAGCATCTGAAGTCTTGGTCATTCCTCAGTTTGCAATAGTATACGATAGGCATCTGGTATCTTCAGCTTGCTCTCAGTTCTCTTGCTCTCAGTTCCAGTTCAGTGAAAGAAATTGTGGACCCAAAGAATAAGCATTTTCTGACTCTGTAAAGAGGGTAAATTTTGAATTTTGCCAACTGTGATGGTTTATTGTAACAAAAAGACTGTTTTTACTGTGCAAAACTGTTATTTTTCTTGAAAATGCATTTTCTCAACATTCTGACAAAATCCACAGCAAAGCCGTAAACCCATAACTTTAACAATGAAAACATTTTCTTTCTATATAAAAGAACAGCAAGGCTATTATATATATGCCCTGGCTGACATGCCAAACAGAGCACAGCATGTCAGCCAGGGTGTGACGCGGCAGTTGGCGGGACAGTTTGGCAGCAGGGCACGCAGGGAGGGCACCTCCTCTAGGTAGGTCATTCCACCGGCCGAGAGGGAGACTTGAAGTACACATAACCCAGCAACCGGCCACTGCTCTGTGACCATCTGCACAGGTCAAGCGCACTCATCCTACCCGACCCTCAAGGCAGAATGGTGGGCACTCATCTGAGAGCAAAGGCTGTAGCTCTGGCTGGGGGGTCTGCACCATCTACCCCAGCAGTGGCCGATGCCTCCACGCAGACGGAGCAGCAGACCTGCCTGCAAATGGTGTGCCCAGGTGGAGGACCTCCTGCAGCAGGCGTCTGAGCTGCAGGAGGCGGTGAGAAGGCCACGTAACATCAGGGAGGCTGAGAGGGATTTAGAAAGCTGGTTCCAAGTGCAGTCTGCAGTGGACCCGCAGCCCACGGCCAAATAGCCAAAAACTCCCCCACCGTCACACAGAGAAGGGAGGGGGGACAATAATGCAGAAAAATGGAAGCTTGCAATGGCAAGGACCAGCAGGAGGAAGAGACTTCCCCCAAAGCCTGAGGTGCCCTTGCAGAACCGCTTCACCGCTCTGCAGACTGAAGAGGAAAGACCTGTCACATCAGGAGAGACACTGGAGCTGAGTAAGGCAGCCCGATCTGCTCCCCGTATAACAACCAGAGCAACTAAGAAAAGATGACAGGTGATAGTAGTAGGCGACTCTCTTCTGAGAGGTACGGAGGCACCCATTTGCCGACCTGACACACTCTCTAGAGAGGTGTGCTTCTTACTGGGGGCTCGTATCAGGGATGTCACCGAGAGACTACCAAGCCTCGTACAGTCCACTGACTATTATCCACTGCTGTTGTTTCACACGGGCACCAGTGACACAGCCAGGAGCAGTCTGAGGAGTACCAAGAAGGATTACAGAGCCCTGGGAGCAGCAGTAAGGGGCTCTGGAGAGCAGGTAGCTTTTTCATCAGTCCTCCTGGTCAAAGGGAAGGGGTTTGAAAGGGCCACTCAAATCTGGCGAATCAACAAATGGTTACAAGACTGGTGCCACAGCCAAGGGTTCGGCTACTTAGACCACGGGACTCGCTTTGAGAAACCTGGTTTCTCAATGCTGGGGGCTGATGGGGTCCATCTGCCAGAGAAGGGGAACAGCATCTTCGGTCATAGGCTTGCCAAGCTGGTGAAGAGGACTTTAAACTAAAGTTGCTGGGGGAGGGGAACCTCAATCCATCCCACTCCTATCAGTTTGATGCCAATGCCAGCAACAGATGCCCAGAGCCTGGAGAAGGATCACAGGTCACCAGGAGAGCACCTGAAGAGCAGCACAAAGGAATTCCAGCCACTCCAGCCAGTAAGTCAGCTTCATTGGGGGCCTAACTTAAATGCCTCTATGCAAACACACAAGCTTATTGCAGCCTTTAAGTACCTAAAGGGGGCCTACAAGAAAGCTGGAGAGAGACTTTTTACAAGGGCATGGGGTGATAGGACAAGTGGTAATGGCTTTAAACTGAAAGAGGGTAGATTTAGATTAGATATCAGGGAGAAATTCTTCACTAGGAGGGTGGTGAGGCACTGGAACAGGTTGCCCGGGGAAGTTGTGGATGCCCCATCCCTGGAAGTGTTCAAGGCCAGGTTGGATGGGGCTTTGAGCAACCTGGTCTAGTGGAAGGTGTCCCTGCCCATGGCAGCGGGGTTGGAACCATATGATCTTTAAGGTGCCTTCCAACCCAAACCATTGTATGATTCTGTTACAGAGTACTGTGTTATCACAGAAAAACAAATCAGGAGATCAACCATTACTTCACTCTAGTGTCATCACCTCTGGCACATTAGTTTATTTAAACAAAAAGAACTTGGAAAATTTCATTGCCGGCTGCCCCCATCACAACAGTGACACCATTTGACTCACAGATTTGTTCCCCTTTAACTAGTAGCAAACCAGATCAGTCACCTTCCACAAAATAATCTGAGCTTGCTCAGAGCACCAGAAAACCTTCCTCCCTCATACAGTTGTTCTGTTAGCACCATTAACTCAATTTAGCCTGACCCCTCAAAACAGTCTGTACCTATTTGCTTGATCTCAGAGTTGTAGACCAAAAATGCACACATGACCACATGTATTTCACCTGCAGGTATCACCTTCAGGTTAAATCCTGGTCCCCAAGAAGTGGCAGATGCCCGAGTGACTTAGGCAGAGCCAAAGTCCCACATGCAAGTATGCCGTAACAATATAGTTTTTTTCTGAAACCTCCTCATCCTAGGCCTTGCACAGGCAGTGTTCCATGTTAAAGATATTTGAATTGGTCTGCAAATACTTGTGTATCTTGTATTATCTTCTTGAAGCTCAGGTATGTCAGAAGAATGATGGGAATTTACAATGATGCTTGTAGTACAAAAACTTGGTAAAAGCTTATAAATACAACAGGTTGCCACGGGCAATCATTATATCAAATCCAGATGCGCTCTCGTTGGATGAACATCGAGAAAATTTCTTAGGTTTGTTAGAGAAATTTCTAACCTCACTTCCTTAACACTAACAATAAAGAGTGTCACAACTGTACAGAAAGACAGATTCTCATCAATGCATAAACACTGCACTCTCATTAGTTTTCATTCACAAAGGTAATGAAGCAGGAAACACCGTGCAGTTGAGGATTTACAACCCTAAGAAGATAAATAAAAGCAACAGATTAGCCCAATATTATTGAATCCTGCCATTTAAAGTCTCTTCTGGTGGACATATTAGGCAATATATATCAGTTTTAGAAGAGGTGTTGGTATAAGTAGCATCTAAATCAGGAGCACACATAGTCAGGTAGGCTGACAGAAATCTATCTTTTAACTTGATGGCAGTAATGCCTGCAGAATTTTGAGAGATTTATGCCAGGACTCAAGGAATATAATATTCCTCTTGAATTAACTAATTTTTGCAATCAATGTACTGTGAGTGATACACTGCTGCCAGGAAAGATTTGTGGTCTGCCTGAAGTACCAATTACCTTCCATATTCTAGTGTAAAAGTGTCTGGTAATGTGAGTGATAGCAGCAAATTTTACACATCACTAACGATGAAAATGAATGTACTTTCCATCACGTCTAGAAACAAATTTTGTAAATAACATAAAATAAAATACAGAAAGGGAGTCATTGGGATTTGTGCAAGAAAACATCATTTAGTATTTGTACATTTATTCTTTTTCTTCCAATGATAATTCCCATTACAACGGATTTTTCAACCTTAGGTCACACTAGAAAAGGGTACTATTGGGACAGGCTAATTCTGTTCAAATAATGGGTAAGCCAAGATAGCATAATCTAAAACCAGCCCAGTGTGAACTAAAAATTCTATCTATCTGAACCAATGCTTCAAAGCTAATCAGATCTCACTCTTGGCATATACCATGGAAAGTCTTTTGAATTTCCTAGGATCAATCTTGTGACCCCGACACTTGTCCAGTCCCAGTTGTTGATTGTGAGTGTCATGGTTTAACCCCAGCCAGCAACTAAGCCCCACACAGCCGCTCGCTCACTCCCCCCGGTGGGATAAGGGAGAGAATCGGAAGGGTAAAAGTGAAAAAACTCATGGGTTGACATACAGACAGTTTAATAGGTAAAGCAAAAGCTGCGCACACAAGCAAAGCAAAACAAGGAATTCATTCACTCCTTCCCACGGGCAGGCAGGAGTTCAGCCATCTCCAGGAAAGCAAGGCTCCATCACGCGTAACAGTTACTTGGGAAGGCAAACGGCATCACTCCAAACATCCTCCCCTTCCTTCTTCTTCCCCCAGCTTTTATTGCTGAGCATGACGTCATATGGTGTGGAATATCCCTCTGGTCAGTCGGGGTGAGCTGTCCCAGCTGTGTCCCCTCCCAACTTCTTGTGCACCCCCAGCCCACTCGCTGGTGGGGTGGGGTGAGGAGCAGAAAAGGCCTTGACTCTGTGTCAGCACTGCTCAGCAGTAACAAAAACATCCTTTATTATCAACACTGTTTTCAGCACAAATCCAAAACATAGCCCCATAGTAGCTATTGTGAAGAAAATTAACTCTATCCCAGCTCAAATCAGCACCATGGGACTCTCCCATGTGCTCCTGTCTCATATACTCTAATCACAGTTCTGGAAAGTCATGGATTCCCAGAACAATCAATGGCTTCTCTCCTGCCAGGTTCAACTGATCAAACTGTTTGTTTGACTAATTCTGTCTAGAGCACTGATTTCAAAGGTACTTTAGAAATATTTTTTTCTAACTAAGCAGAAGTTGAAGGTATTTGAGTGAAAAGACAGTGAATAAAACCTCATTTTTTTCCCATTAAGGAAAAAAAAAAAAAGTTCTGTGCCAAAAAAAAGAAGGCTGAAGCCAAAATGTAGGTCAGACTTGCAAAATGGCGTGGAAATAATCATCACCGAGGCACAGAGAATGAGCTCAGTTTACTCTGAGTATCTGAGGAGCTGTGAGCATTTGACAATTGTCTCTGGAGCATACCCAAAAGAGAAGTTTAGTGAGGTCTTTAAATACCCTCCTGAGAATCAATGGGCCATAGGGGAATGCATCAGAAGTGCCCATCGGTCCGGAGAAGAGATTTTCAAGGGCTAACACACATAAACACACAGACATTTGGAAGCTTATTTTAGAAAGTGGGTGATGCCACAAGTCCATTTTGTGTGTGTGTTTATTAGCAGTGAGATGGTTCTAGCTTTGACTGTGACAATTAGAATTTTTATGTATACAGAGGATTTTTTTTTTTCAAAATTGCAAATATAGAGTCTATGTTGGAGTTTTAGCCTGATCAATGTCGTCAAATATCAAAGATGTTCATGTACATGCTGGAACACAGCTCACTGCACTACATGAATCCTATTTTGTCATTTTTAATATTTCTGTCTTTTGTAGCACATCTCTTGGCTCAGCTGCTTGTAAATTGCTACAAGATGTCCTGAGCCAGACTTGAAGCTGTAGGTGAGCATCTAGGGTGAGAAGAGAGTAGAACCACAGCTGTGATATCTCATCCATAGGCCATATTTGCATGCACACTATTGAGGTACACTAGCTAACTTATAGTTGCACGAATAACATTTTTTTCTCAGTTTTAAATATAAATACAATGTTTACTACTGTACAGCAATACAACTTTTATCTTGACAATTGCCCTGTGCCCTCCTGCTAGGCTCATGCAAGCAGGTTCCATGCTTCAGCAGTCAGAGGAGTCCTCTGCTCAAAGGAAAACTTGGAACGGGCAGAGGTACACAGTGGGAATCATAAGGGGATCCAGCCTCGCATGGCACTCCCATGCCACTTCAGTTGTCCTTGGAGGTTACTGAGACACAGGAGCAGGTTAACCAGCTTAGAGGGAGAAGTTGGTATCTGACTGTTGTGAGTGAGGTGAAAGCTGCTTTCCCTGGACTATGTTACTGGAAGTAGTTTCATAAGCCAATTTGACAAAAGAAACAATGATCAGAAAATCCACACATTAGACCTAGGATTCAATTACTGTAAGATAAGGTGAAAATAAAAGGAAAGCTTACACCTGATTTTTAGTGGATACACTGTCCAACTGGCATAAGCAGGGGACGAGAGAATGGAACAGACAGCCTTTTCGAAAGGGAAAGATTTGAAGAGCCCGGGCTTAATTTAATGAGACCCTAACCTCAGTCTCAGCTAAACCATCCTTGAAGAAAAAAGGATAGAAATGCTTCAGAAAAGATCTTAGATGCCTTTGCAGTCCTAATGGAACTACTTACAGGCCAAAAATCACAGAACCAAATGATAAGCATAGTAGAATATCTTTCTTAGCGGCTCAATGGGTGGCTGTGCATATTGAGATCAATTAAAAGGACAGTGTGGAGCCGACTGACATCCTGCAACCATGCTAGAAGACAGTTAATGGTTTGTTAAGTAGTTCTCTTATTGTAGTTATTACCCGATTTAACCTTCCTCAAATGTTAAAAAAAAAAAAAAAAGAAAAAAAAGGGAGAAAACACCTCTTCAGCGAGGTGTTACAAAAGCTTTATTCGTTGTGACAACCTGACACTACTGAGACTGTGAGGAGTGAAAATGTGGCAGAAAGTGTGGCCTAACAGGCCATCACATGCTTCAAGCAGTGCGGGAGGAAAACCCTCTAATTGACAACATCAAACATTTACAAAAAAATCACAAAGAATTAAAGTTGATGGAATGCCCGGTTCCATCCAGGAGAGAAGGTGTCATGGTTTAACTCTAGCTGGCAACTAAGCCCCACACAGCCGCTTGCTCACTCCCCCCCGGTGGGATGCGGGGGAGAATTGGAAGAGTAAAAGTGAGAAAACCCTTGAGTTGAGATAAAGACAGTTTAATAGGGAAAGCAAAAGCCATGTGCACAAGCAAAGCAAAACAAGGAATTCATTCACCCCTTCCCATCGGCAGGCAGGAGTTCAGCCATCTCCGGGAAAGCAGGGCTCCATCACGCCTAATGGTTACTTGGGAAAACAAATGCCATCACTCCAAACATCCTCCCCTTCCTTCTTCTTCCCCCAGCTTTTATTGCTGAGCATGACATCATATGGTGTGGAATATCCCTCTGGTCAGTTGGGGTCAGCTGTCCCAGCTGTGTCCCCTCCCAACTCCTTGTGCACCCCCAGCCCACTCGCTGGTGGGGTGGGATGAGGAGCAGAAAAGGTCTTGACTCTGTGTCAGCACTGCTCAGCAGTAACAAAAACATCCCTGTATTATCAACACTGTTTTCAGCACAAATCCAAAACATAGCCCCATAGTAGCTATTGTGAAGAAAATTAACTCTATCCCAGCCAAAACCAGCACAGAAAGTCAGTAGAAACCCTCATGAAAATCAGTGTCTGGAAGAGATTTAGCATGTTGGGCAGGGAGACAATATTTTTCCCTCTATGGGTACCATCAAGTTCTTTGTGCTGATATTGATGGTGGACAAAAGATTAGATCTTCTACTCCTCTGAATGTTCTGGAGTCACTTATGACCAAGCTGATTCTGTAGCACTTCGTAGGTACTTTGAATCAATATAAGTTGCAAGCAGTGAAGAACCATGAACAGAAACTATACACACACTGCACAACGATGGTGAACTCTGTTCTGACTCGCCTTCGAAGTGTCTTGTTATTTTCTACATCCAGATATGTACAGATCACAGTCAGCCTGGGGAGATAAAGTAACATCGTGAAGGGGTTAGTAACACCTCTCTCTCTTTTCTGATGTCCCTGAATGTGCCAACTCAGGTGTTGGACCTTGTGGTTTTACATGTCTCAAGGCAGAATTTCACAATTCTCCACTCCTAGATCAAGGCTTGTTCTTACTCATTCGGTATGACTGAGTTCAGGCACCTCTTGCGCTGCCCTGTGTATAATCTGTTATTTAAGAATGGTCATAGTGAACCAGACCAAAGCTGCACCTGGCCCAGTACCCTCTCTCCCGCAAAGGCCAGTGGCAGATATAGCAAATCTGGGAATTTGGGAATAGCAAAAACACAAGGAAAGCCCTTTGCCTACAGTGACAGCACAACTGTTTTCTGTGCCACGGGTGGTGTGCATCTATCAATCACGTTTCCGTCCTGGGGGCACTGAGCCCGCACACCTCACAGCTATGCCGGCACCCTACAAGGCAGGGAGGGCAACGCTGCCAGGAAGGAAGGAAGGAAAGGAGGACGACTGCCTTCCAGCTTCAGCCCTTCCATCTTCTGCGTCTGGAGCAGACAGGCTTATATGCTTGAGGGGAGACTGAGACACAGCGAAACCGAGCAATACCGTGCAAAGCCAGGACTGGCAGGCGCAAGGCTGCACAGAGAAGGTGCAAGACTAATATAATTCATACTGCAATAGCTCTGGTGCCTAATAATGCAGATCATACTTGGTATCACACACTTCTCCAATTGTTATACTGTGTATTGCTGGTTACCACTCGTTACTTCAGAAATGGCAGAAAATTTCTTGAAATACAAAATATGTAACCAACAGTTTTGCATATGTAGGTCTCAGTATATACCAATTTAAGTGATTTTGATTTAAGGAAATTATTTTGAGTGTTCTGCCTGTTGTGTAGGCAGGCTGTGACCTTTTTTTTCCCACAGTACTGCCAAGATGTTCTACTGCTGGCTTTTTATTAATCTGAGCCTACCTTTTGAAAGGATTTTATTCACCTTGGGCCTGAGTTATGGATGTAAAAATCATGTTGCTGCAGGTAAACAGCTGCTACCAGAAATGCAGTGAACATGTAAGAGCTTTATGGTACAGTACTGAGAGACACACACAGTTCTGGAGACTGGCACAGTTCAAGTCGAGCTGGGGATAGAGCCAAGGTTTCAAACAAGAGAGGGATCACAGAAAAGGAGAATAAAGAAGTTGCAGGAGCCTACAAAACACTTAGGGACAAGACAGGAAAGTGAGAAAACATGGACACTATGTAGTCCACAAGGCCTTGTATGTCAACTTTTGCTCATTCTTGCCTTTGTTGTCTTGTATTAACCTCAACACCTTCTAAAGCCTTTAAGTCAGAAGACAATGACACAGTTTCTGTGGAACAAGGAAAGCTGGAGGCAGTTACATAGTGTAAAGCTGTGGTGATTTAATGACAATTCTCCTGGGGACTAGGTGTTTCTCACTCCTGTAATAATCAGCAAATCAGTACAAGTGTGTCTATGTGTCTTTAATTCAATCCTCATTTCACAGTCTTGCGCTCTTCTGTAGTCATATTAGCTAAAGTAATCTGCAGATGCAAGTTACCTTGAATATCGATTTCTAGTTGATGGTACAGGTAGCTAACATGTTCTTGATCTAAAAGTTATTTCTGCCTTGAGAAGCGCTTTCTCATTTCTTACAGCATTTGTGCATAAAGCTACGGGATGCTCCTGAGCAGAAAAACGTTGTTTACAAGAGTTGATTCCATGCTTCAGAATATTGGTTTTATTCCAAATTGTATTGAAGACAATGGCCCAGTGACTCATGGATCAGGTATGTGATAATGTGGTTTAAGTACCATGTCACTGTCTCACATCTTTAGCCACCCTGGGAACCAAATGGTCTTTTCCAAGGAACTAATCGATTGATTTTTATTTCTCTGCAACTATAAATGACACTCAGACACTTTGAGAACTCCACAGCCTACTCTTACGTGAAGGAATTAATGGATTGAGTGAGCTTTTGGTGCAAAACAACTAAATTATCTCAAAACGCTGGGCTCTCTGAAGAAAGTCAGTGAAATTAAAGTCCTTACCACCTCCTATTTGCCCTCTTCATGAAGAAAGAGCATAAAAGCGTTATCATACAACGTCTGTCACTAGCCAATATGGAATGCATTTGAAATTCAGACTTTCCAAGCAAAAAGAAAATTATCATATACAGAAAACAAGAGAAGAAAGTTGTAAGTAATTTCAGCTATCGTTTACTGGAACTTTTCACTATAGGTTTTTAAGCATTTTCCTATCAGAAACACAGGGGGTTATTCACTCAAACTGCAGGGAAGTATCAATGTGAAATATTGAGGGCATAGTTGTTTAAGACCTTTTTTGCTGGGGAAGGAGAATTGCATCCTGGTATCAGAAGACATGAATTTAGATATTTGAGGTAGTGAACTACTGTGGTTGTTTTTAGATGATGATAATCCGTGAACACAGTCTGCCAGGGAAGCGTTAGCTTTGTTCCTGCCCTCACTGCCCAGACAACATAGTCTGGGTACAGTCTTTTACTTGTCCTGACAGTAGCTGGTAATGAACAGGTCTCAGTTTGTTTCTCCTTCACTCTTTGAAAAATAGAACGTGCATACCCAGACTACATGGAGGAAAACACAGACCATGGATTCTGCTATGTCATCTGGATTTCCTGTTCACGTGGAAATACAGTACTTCAGACGGGAACACTGTTCACACACGCAAACTAAGCAGGCTGAGCCGTGTGCAGTAACTGCTGCTGGAAGAACAAAATTCATACAATAAAATTGAGTGTGGTTTTTAATTCTCGTAAGTTCTGCTACACTTTTACATTTTCAGTACAGTAAATCATCTAAGTTGAATTAGTGCAGCACTATTTGAAGCCAGAGGCGTTCCTAACTTTCCTGGGTCTTGGATGAAGGCAGACGGCATTTGAACGGAGAGACATTCTGTCTCTCCGTCACTGTCTATTTTGTAATCAGAAAAGTTGGAGATCAAATAGACTTTATATTTCGTTCCATTTCTTCCATTCTCTTGAAAATAATTTGCGATCATACTTATTTTTTACTTTCCTCTTCTGGTTAGGGACTGGGGTACAAAAAAGATTGTCTAGATTCTGCATGTTAATTTTCCAACTATTGACTTTAAACGAACCCAATCATTTTCCCACCTACAAAGGAGGGCTGCCAGATTCACAGGGACAGAGTTTTAACAAGACCACTGATGGTCCATAACCAACTGCAGGTAAACAAGTGTTCGTATGCCATCCATTTCTCTCATAGATGTAATGTGCAACTTTCAAGTCACTCTTACCTGCTTATTGACCAAGATCCTATCAATTCAACCTATAAGCTTTCAGAAAGTGGTACCTTTCTTTGGTGCCACAGCACCACTTCCACTTTCATTTTCCTAGGTATTCTTACCAAAGTATTGGTAAAGACTTATCCACTGTTTGTGAGAAAAAAACAAATTTACCTGTGGCAGAGAAGTACACAAATGAGACATGAACTTTGAATTTCTTCTTTAGTTCTGTTTCTTTTTAAAGCATACTCCTATCAATCAGCACCATTCTTGCATATTTCTTTAGGTCTAATCTTGTTTTGCCTATTTTTTTGACAAAGGGGAGAAGGGACAAAAAGGTGGAAGTAACACTGTTTCTGAAATATCACTGTCCCTGTTTTGAAGAAAGCATACATTCCAGCTGCTACTTTTGCCAAAGAGAGAGATCAAGTGCATGATTTAGCTCCTTTACAGTTATCTTTGGTTATGAAAAGATAACTGTTTGGTTATGTGGCTGGTTTTCTTTTCTTTTGGAATAGGGATTCAGTAACTGTGAAGGTAAGAATTCTGTTATTGAAAAAAAAAAAAAACCAAAAACCAAAAAACCAAACAGAATTTCTCTTTTCTGACCTCTGGCCTCTCTCAAATGATGTGCAGATAATAACCAAATCTTTGTTTACACAGATCTGAAATGGATCATCATTGCACAAAGATCTGAAAGCTGAATCAAATCTGCATTAAAATGAGGTCACAATAGTCTGTAGAAAATTTGATCTCAGATGGATTATCACTTTTCCTTCTCCAACTCAATTTACAGCTACACATTAAATGCTACAATGCATAAAAGCTTTTTGGTAGGGATTATAGTAACCAAGTGAACTGTTTTATTTCTGATTGTCAGTACTGACAAAAGAGATCTGCTCTAGTACCCACAGTGCACAGCACTCATGTAGGCTGTATTTCTTCTGGGCGTTTATGACCTTGAGTGGTTGAAGGCACCTTGCAGCCTCGTGTCTGACTGTAATTAAAGACTTCAGATCAAGTGAAGTGCTAGAACCTTTGGTGTTTGCCATCACTGGACACCTGCTTGGAGAGGAGCAACAAACTTCAGCTTTGAGACAGAGCAGAGAATGCCCATTCTCAGTGTCAAACTCAGCCAGTAGAGAAGCCCAAATTTCAAATGTTTCAATTATTTTCTGCTGGCTCTGGTCAAAACCAGGGCAACAGACTTCAACAGGCTACCTAAAGGTAGATTACACTCCTTCATGCAGAACTGTGTAATTTCATTTTATTTCTAATGTTTAACTGTGAAAGTTCATTTTATTTCTAATGTCTTAAGTGCCTTATTACAGCATTCAGAATCATACTGAAAATGAGATGGCCTTTAGGATCAGTAACAGTTCTACACTTTCCCCTTCCCCTCTTCCCTTCTCCCTGACTGTTGCTACTTTTTACCCTTTTCATTTTCCTCCCTGCAGCAATTTCCTGTCTGGATTTCACACACAATATTTTTTCCCATTCATCTCTTCCACAACTAGCCATTAATTGTTCGTGTTTTAATTTTAATTAGCAGCATTTCCAAAAGAGACAAATAAGGAACCAGTGCATTCATATTTCAGAGCTGTTGTTTCAGATTGGATGCTTATTGCTTATACCACCGTAATATCAAAACTCTGCCTTCAATTCCCTTTAGGAAAGCTATCTTTCTAACTAGATGAACTAAAAACACTTAAAGGTGTGGAAGAGGGAAGAACAGAAGCAAACCCTTTGATACAGCAAGATCCAGATCCCTATCGGGGCACCTGACGTAGCTGTTTTAGACTTCATTGGGCACCTTTCAAGTGAACACAGCCAGTGACATTACCAAAGTGTCCTGTCCTTTCACTTTTAGATTTCTTACATACTTTTTCCTTAGAACTCTTATATTTATAGTAATTCCAAAAGAAGCACTAATGTCACCATCTGGAGGTCCCTAATCACCTTTTAAAATACAAAATTAAATTTAAAAATTCCTTCCCAATTTGTTACTGTGCAAAACCTGCTCTTTAGCTCACTTAATCTGTCTCCTTTTCTAATGCTTTCCCACCTAAGTATTTATGAAGAGTAAACAATTCTCCTCACAGTGTCCTTTGGTAGGCTAAGCAAGCCAAGCGCTTTCAGGATCCAAACTGCGCGATAGGGCTACCCTGAAGCACAGCAGTGCATTCCCGTGGCTCAGCTCACCCACACTTGCTTAGTCCCGCATATTTGCATGAGCACAGCAGTGTCCCTGTGCTAATTAGTGCTGCCACTCAGCACAGCTAAGTTAGCTGCAACAAAATGCTGACACCATTCGATTGCTTTCAAATTTAGAACGAGCTTTACCGTAGCTACTCAGGTCTCTGTACAGCGCTGCACCGCACAGCGTACACGTACTCTTAACATCCTCCTGTAGAGCGTGTTATCTTGCCCTCACCATCCAACTAGTCCTTCCAGTTTGGATTACCTCTCTTCAACGTGGGTGACCACAGCTGTACTCTATAGAGGAGATCTCAGCAGACCCTTGCAGGCATTAGCTCTTTCCTAGTTCTGCTGGAAATATCATACCTAATACATACAAAAAATCAAATCTACTTCCTCCTCTGTTGCCTAGTAGCCATCTTTCAATAAACTGAGCAATATTCCTCAAACCTGAGGCTGTCAATATGGAAGACAGAAGAGAAAAATGCTATCCATTGTCACCTCTTCTACTTCTCTTTCCTTCTCCTCCCACCTCTTATGGAAGCTGTCTCCTTTCCAGCAGTGATGTGAACAGCACAGCCTTCAGACTGAGCCATTGGAGAGAAAAGAACAAAAGGCAAGTGGGGTTAAAAATGGCAGTCCGGCCATGGACACAAGGGCAGCAATCATCTGACTGGTTAGGTGTAGGGTTTTTTCCCCCATTCCTGTTTCCCCTCACTTTCTGGGATGGCAGGACAAGGTGCAAATGCGTGTTATGGCTGTACCAGCACCATAGCATCTTCATAGGAATGAAGGTACACTTGCTGGTGATGGAAAAGCTGTCATGGGGTTGGGCTGCAGGCAAAGAGGCAACTCCACTGAGGCTACGCCATTGAGACAGTCAGATGCAGGATTTGCTGGTAGTGATAAAAGAGCCCTGGGAGTGCAAGGAATGCCATGGCATAGGGGTGGCACAAGTCAGATTCACGGGAAGCCCCAGCTGGGAGCAAGGGTGGAGGATTTGGGGATAGGATTCAGCCTAGTGAGATCATTGTTGGGATCATTGCTACAGCTTAGGGTGCAAGGAGTTTGGGATACAGAGGTCTAGGCTGTAGAAATAGATGTAGAAAGTATGAAAAGGCTGAACTAATGTCTTTCTCCTCCTCTCTTATTCTCCAAGCTATAGTTAACAGCAGTAAATCCTGTCACTGGTCCCTAAACACATGCCATCGTACTTTGTTTAAGCACATTGACATTTCTGTGATTCCAGTTTCCTACAAATATCTCAGGTGGAACACCTTCCCTATTCTATTCCACTGGGCACAGAATACCTATCTGTTCCCGTCCAAGGTCAGAAACTGGTTCTGCAAAACCAGAGGATAAGGGTTCAGAAGAATTTCCTCTTGATGGGAGGAATCACTACCAGCAGAATGAGCTAGAAAACCAATTTTACTCAGAGGAAGCTGGCAGAAAAACAAGGTTTCAGAAAATCTGGTGGTTATGGCACCTGCATGGAATAAAAGTCGCATCAATTACTACAAAAGATTTGAACCTGTGGGCTTCATCTTCCGTGTAATTAATCTAGCCACTGATTTCTAGCAGCAGGTTATTAAATTACCCTGAGCTAAAGAATATTTAACTGTGTATATAAACCGCATGAGTTCTAAGAGAAGGACTTGATAAAAGAAAATGGACTTTTTTAACAAACTGCATTTTCCAGCGGAAAAAAAAAAAATTCACACACACAAAAAATCCCGCCCGATAAGCTTTAACTGCCATTTGAACTCCAGACAAATAAAGGAATCCTAACACCAAGCTCTGGGCATTTTTTAGAGCACAGTTACTCACTGCTGATCTCTTCCAAACTAAATATGATCAGTAACAACAGTTCCATTTAGCGTTAACAAGAATTATTATGCATATGTGGCATAAGCATTTCTAGCATACCGCGGCATTTGGCTGAAAGCCTGATGATATTTTTTGTATTTATAGTGCAATACGTGAACATTATATTTTTTTTCTATCTTTCACACTGTAAATTATTCAAGCTTTATTTCTTGGCCCTGGAAAATAGTGCTATCCTGGGCTGCCATCCAAGAAGGACTTCTTAAAGGACTAACAGGCTTGGATTAACTCTGTAAGATATGAAGTCACTTGATTATTCCAGAAAGAGAAATAAAACTTGAATTCAAATCTCTTTAATTTCTCAATAAATACTCCTGCTGGTGGCAGTGCTTGGTGATCAGCCCAGGAGAATTGGACTCTCACAGCAAGTGCATCACAGGCACCTGGAGCTGCGTATGCCTGCCTTATATTGGCTTCTTTCAGGAGGAATAGGAAGTGTAAGAGGCCCCCAGAACCTCTCCTCCTTCTACTACCCCATTCCTTTTGATCCATGCTGACACCTTGCTGCAGCTGCTACCACCCCAGGCTTCTGATTTCTGTGTTAAATTTGCTACAAATATAGGAATGTAAAGACAAATATAAAAAGCCAAGGTAAGGCATTGGCAAGAGAGATGCTATGGGTAAAAATTGTTAACATTAGAACCTGCAACAGTTCTTAGAAACTCTGATGAGATAAACTACGAAAATCAAAGAAATAAAACAACCATCATATTTTTGCAGATTTCAGCTTTTTTAGTGCACTTAGAGAAGAATCCCAGATCTAAATGTCACTGTAATACTACGTTGTATTGCGAGGCATCTTCTTCATCTGCTTGTTCTAGAGCAGCTCATTTCAACAACAAGTGAAATTATTTCTGCCTGCAGCAAGTAGGATCATGCGCTACGATGCCTCTGAGTATAACTGATCTCTCCTGGTGTGTACCAGCTGGGGTTCTGGGGCTAGCTCCAACTAAGGACTTAAGTGCCTGAGGCAAGACTTGAACAGAAGTGAGGCTCCTAAATCCAAAGCTACAATCCAAAATACCCACAGATAGCTGCTGTCCAAGCCTGCAGGCATCGAAACTAACTAGCTATGTCCTTGTTTAACCTTCAAGTTTCCTAAGCACTTAGAATTCTGCTTCCACATGTGTCCTGGAGTGCCCCAGCAAGAGCAGCTCAGTGTTTGGTCAAGCCTATATTATTCCTCCATCCTTGAGTGTCTTACCGTGGTAGCAGTTCCAGAGCATGCCAACATACTGGAACTCTTCCTTTCACAAAACACAGCAGTAACTTCTTTTTAAAATACAGATGACAGAGGTCATGCCTGCCTTCTATATAACATCCATGTAGTTAAAGTCCTCGCCCAGGTAGTGGGAGATTTTGATTTATTTCTCAATGGATGGGAGAATTTGCCAGCTGCCATACTGGGCAAAAGCCCTCTCTGCTACTCCTGTCAAAGCTGTGATACTACAAATAGTAATTCAAGGTTCATACAGTCAAAGAAAGAGAACAAGGTTGAGCATTATGCTTTATCCTAATGATCCAGACGGGTTTTTTTGCAAGAGACATGTCTTTGACAACAAGTCTTTCCTTGGATCAAGCCACTGTCCAACATCTACTAACATGAAAAAGGATCCTTTGGGATGAAAAGTCTTCTTATTGATGTAACGTCAGTTCCACTCTAAAAATAAAGAGCAGATTAGGCCCCAGATTGGTAACCATCAGAAATCTCTCTTTGGACTCTGGTAAGAGAATTATTCAGAAAGGCAATGAAACAAGAATAAAGCCTTTGAATTAAAAGCACAGGGTGTAAAACATGGGGCTCCCATGCCGAAAGAAGCGGAAATCACAAAAAAAGCTCTGCACAGAATAAACCAAACCAGATCCAAAAGAGTGACAGACTCAGTTGTAGGGACTAGGCATAACCAAATACAGTGAGCAGAAGCAAATTACATCTTTGTCTCCCCCAGTGATGTGTTCAATTACTGAGACAAGAGTGTCATGCAAAGTGAACAGCACAGTAAGTAATTAATTGTAGTGCAGATACTTTGAACTCTGAGAGCTGTGTTACGTTCTGGCTGTCACCACTTGTTCTGCAAAAATCAGAAGATTTCACGTCAACTCTTGTTGAACACAGAGTTTCTTTATTTTTCCAAATGAAAATCAGACGAAAGCACGAGGTGCTACAAATCTCAGAAGGGCTTTACTCAAGACTTTTATACCAGCTTTATAGGTGCATTAGACAACTCTGTATAAGCATCAGGTTATTAGTCAAGCTGGGTTTTCGTGACAGCTGTATCTAGGCTGTTTGTCAGGGGTAGGTAGCATAAAGGCTTAGCGGGTGGGGCAGGGATCGCACATAGGAGGAGGTTTCCAACGCAAAGTGCAATAGCAGTGCTTGACGAGAACTTACTGGGAATCAAACTGCAGTCAGATACGCTTTTCTGAATGCAGTTAAACTGTGTTTAGGGGCTACTAACTTCAACTTCTCATCACTACCCTCCTGCCAGTCTCCTGCTGTTCCTTCAGATCTGTTGATGGTCTACACTTGTTGCCCCTAGCCTAGTCCAGTATGTAAAAGTGATCTGGACTAAAAAGCAACATAAAACCTGCCAGGCACACACTGTCAGGAGCACATTGCACTGATCTGAATCATTTGATGGACTGAATTAGCTTCTCACTAGTAGAACTTGCAGACCTGGTAGAGAGAATACGTTCTAGTGTGAAGACAGGGATAGCAATAGGCATACTGATCTCCTGGCAGTAAATGCTCTCTCGGAAACAGTTCAGACGATGTATTAGAGCACAGCCTTAATGGTGGGAGCAGCAAGGTATTTTGAAGCAGTCAAGTATGGAAACGACAAAGGCCTTGGCTCTTGCTGTGCATCTAGCTAAATGCAGATGAAAAGCACATTCCTAGTTGGACTTGTATTTAATATTATCTTTAGATTAAGGAAATGGACATGAAAAGGAGGCAAATCCTCTCTGCTCTACAGATTGTAATGAACTCAACCTCTACCTCTGCCTGTTTTCCCAAACTGTTGTCTCCGCTGGCAATCCGCTGGCTGATTGACTACACGTCGTCATAAGCGTGATGACATCGCACACCTTCCATGTACGTTCTATGTAAGCAAACAAAGAACATTAAGAGTAACAAACTGAATTATTATAGTAACGCTATCTAAAAACCCAGAACAGATGACTAACGGGCCAGTATGATCCCCAGGTTCTTAATACAGCTAACTTTAATACACCACCATTGTCTGCCCTAGCTGAAGTCCACATCTCTTGTTATGGATTATGGAATTTTATGGGTTATAGATTGTTGTTTTGTTGTAACAAAGCTAAAGATTGAGAGTAATTTTTTTTTTGGCTTCCTGTTTTCATGAAAACAAACAAATAAAAAGTAAAAAAAATCTAGAAAATTGGAACACTCATTTTCTAAATGAAAATTTTTCCTTTTTCAATTCAGAACAACTTTTATTTTAAAATAACCTGTCTTTGGTTTTTTTACAGAGCACTTTACTCAGTCTGAAAGGATGCATATTTCTTTACTTTCGAGTTGGATATCGTTTTTTCTTTAGGATGATATTTGAAACAAAGAGGATGGCTATTAATACAACTTTAATTGTACTGGCAGTCAGCATGTTTATAGGTTTTCAGAGTACAGAATGCGTTCCTCTGATGTTTTAATGCTGTATGTTTTGATGGAAAATCAGTCTATATTTTTTATCCTCCTTAACACCTAACAGGGTTTCAAAGCAAAAGATGCATTTATTTTCACAAATTAATAAAACTATCAAAATAACCACTATAATAAATATAGGAAATAAATGTCATTATCAAATATACCTGAAATTATAATTTTAGGATAATACCAGCCTAATATTGAAAATAAACTCTTCATGGCTTTCATATTTACAAAAGATGAGCAATCTCCTAATACAAGGTTCATATTCTTTTGTGAGTTACAAAGGGTGTTTATAGTCTTTCAAAATAATGCATTAAATAATAAACTCATATCAACCTTTCTTTCAAGCCTTCTCTAAATTGACAACCACCTTTCAGACTGTGTGCAATTCGGGGCTTTTCAGCTTCTATTTCCATTTAGCTATATGGCCAAGCCCTATTTAAATTATTGTATTAATTATTGTTATCACTTTTGATGTGAGCTGCTCTCTGGAATTTGGACTTTTGCATGCAGGTCTATGAGGAATAGGTGAACAAGTCAAGATGCAATTCTATTTATATGTAAGAATATACAAGTCTTGTACACAGCAGATGATATTAAAAATTAACAAATAAATACCAAAGTTCTTGTTGACAACTTCTGAGTCCCTTTCAAACCGCAATTAAAAACTCTCTCCTTAGACTTGTCTCTGGAACACAGAAGTCCTGTTCAGGTTATGTCCCGCTTTCATGTTTGTCTCTGTGGTCATTCCCTTTTTCACAAATATAATCCTCATTTTCCAGCAGTATCTACCCAAAAATTTTCTGCCATGGTGCTGAAGTTTTAAGCAGGCTTTCACTTTTCTTTGTTTAGAGCAAAAAGATGTATATAACTATCTTCTACAATTATCTAAAGTGAAGTCATAAGACGATTAATCTGTAGTTATAGGATAATTCAGGTTGGAAGGGAATTCAGGAGGTGAATGGTGTTTCATTGAGACATCCTGCATATGATATCTACACGAAGAAAATGGCAACAATTCCACAACCACACTTTGAAATGGATTTAATCAGTTTCTCTCAAAACTGGCCCAAACAGTAGCCCCATTCCTGGTATGATCCAAATTTAAATTCTAAATTTCGAATCAGTTCCAATAAGAGCAATGTCTATCTTTTTGACAGGATGAAAAGTTCTATTTCAAAGTAACTCAAAACTTCATTTTTTTGGTCAAAGTTGTAAATACTCAGCAGTTTTCTCTCAGTATCCAGAAAAAAAGGGAAGGCCTTAGTGTAATTTGTTGGATAGCTATGGAGCACAGGGATAAATTATTTTTGTTGAACCACCTAAACACCAGAAAGCAGGATTATTAGCTCACCTGTTATGCATACAGGAGGAGAAAGGGGGATTTATCAGCCCTACCTTCTTCCTTCTCCCTCCCCAATGTTTGTATGGCCCTGTGCAGCGTGGGAGTCCTAGTTCACACGCTCATAGTAATTGTCCATTATGACAAGTTTTTTATCCACATTAAAAGCGCTGTATTGTTGTACGGCACTGTTGAAATGCCAAAATGTCAAAAAAAGTGTATATTGACATTTCAGCTTCCCCTATTGTTAAAAATAGCAAGGTTGCTGGTAAATAGCCATGGCTAGAGGTAAGTTCTTTGTGGTATCTTAACTATATAAATCTTTATTTTCATTTCTTTATTGGTAGCTAATGATATTCCAACACTGTTTTTCTGTAGTATCAGTTCCACTTACAACTTCATATATCAACTTTAGAAAGATCTTTGTCCAGATTGCTAACTGTACTTTTCCATCCTAGTAGTGTAAAGTGTCAGAAACAAAGAGCATGGGGCTGATCTTTGTCCTGCAGAACAACAACAGAAACTAATCACAAGAATTAGGAGTAAGATACTGGTTGTAAAACAATGAAACATCCAGAGTATACACTTTTTCACTTTCTGAAAGGACTTTCTTCTTTCTTTGGTGAGGTAGAAAGTGTTGTGAAAAGGGTAGCAGACTGAAGCAATCAAAGAATAGAGCGGATAGAGGTATTAGTGTTCTCAAATATGACAGATGAAGATTCACACATTTGCTAGATGCTAAAACTGAGAATAGAAGGAAGCAGGACAAACCTAGCCTGTCCAAATCCAACATCCAAATCCAAAAGCTTGTCCAAAATTCCTGGGCTCTGTAGCAAAGGAACACAATGTTGCCTGAAAGTACAATAGCAGTTGACTTGTTTAACTTTTGTCTTATGTGCCACTGGGCTTTTACAGCATATCTGGGCCATGCTGACGCCAACCTCCACTAAGTTCCCAAGGCTTCCTTGCCTTCCTCTCTCACCCAGGTGCAGATTTACTAGAACACCTATGGATGCTAGACTCCCAGCTAGTACCAACCAGCGCAGCATGGATGCTCTGATCACGTAGGAGCTGTATCATGTCCTGCAATCCTTCCCTATTCCCCTAAAGCAGGGATGCTTGTGAAACCATCTAAGACAGTTCTGCCTTACGGCCAATGTTGAGGGGCAGCTTAGGAAACGACATCAATTTTTATGGTGGAGACAGCAGCCTTGTGCCAGCTGCTGTCTTTCCCATCTGCCTTCCCTGCATCCTCCTGTGTACGAGCAGAATACTCTTTGTAGTACTGGACTCGCTGCTTGTCAGAAACTCTCTATTTTTTTGTATATATATAAAAAAGGCATTTATGTAATGAATACCACATAAGACTGGTGTTTCTGGGTAGTACCATTCTATGGCATCCTATATACTTGCTGTAGGCAAGTAGTCCTTTTCTGCACACAAAATATATGTTAAAACAGTTAGACATCGGTACCCTGAAGTGTCTTATTTTATTTCTTCCCTGGAAAGGCCTTAATTTTCCCCAAGCAAGAGGCCTCTTCCCCTTCTCACAGGCAGGGTTTGGCTGCCTGTGCCCACAGCCAGCTCTGATCGTACAGTTGTAACCTGGGATGAAGTTGCTGTGGAAAAAGCTGTGTGAGAGAGCTGTGAGAAGCCTCACCAAGGGCCTCTCCCCCTACTTTGCTTGGGAGCCACTTTTAAGCTGAGGTCCTTGACCTTGGTCCTTGCCGGAGCTCTATCTGTGCTGTACCAGGCAGCTATATCTGTGCCTGACCGCATGCCTCGCCAATCTGGATTGTGATCTGCCGGCTTGAGTTCCTTGAGTTCTTCTTGCTCGCATACAGGAGGACGATGCCCTTGTCAGCACACCATGTCCTGCTGTCGTCCTCTGCTCCCAGTTCACCTTCCCTTGCAGAGCAGCCCTCTCTTGCTGCTCCCTGTCATTTCCCTCCAACAGGAAACATATGTTTATGAGGCAATAATGGTAAAATATATATTCTTTATCATATTTCCACTGCTGCTTTTCACCTTCCTTTTACTTTCTTACCTTCTGATGTTTTTTTATTTAATTTTTCCTTCTATGCATACCTCTGTGTCTTTCCTCTCGTGTTTTTTCATAAGGATTTTTCTTCCCCTCTTGAATAGTGATTCCCTGTCTTTCCTTCTCTTCTTTCTTCAGCTGCTCGTTTTCCGAGTCTTTTTAAACAGTACTCACCATTCTTACAATATTCTTTCGGTCTTTCCAACTTTCTCTTTGTCAGATGCTCTTAATTTTCTTCATTCTATAGAATATTTGTAGTCTCTCCTTTGTTTCCAGGCCTCATTTTCTGTTCACATCGCCTGCATGCCCACGTGTACCTGCCCTTTCGTGTCCATTTGCCCTCTCAATCTTGACAACGGTACTGGGTCTGGCTGTGATGGAGTTAACTTTCTTCACAGCAGCCCATATGGTGCTGTGTTTCGGATTTGGGACTAAACCAGTGTTGGTAACACACCGATGCTTTAGCTGTTGCTGAGCAGTGCTTGCGCTGTGTCAAGGCTTTCTCTTTTTCCCACTCTGCGCCCTGCAGTGCGTAGGCTGGGGTGGGCAAGAAGCTGGGAGGGGACACAGCCTGGAAAGCTGACGCAAACTGACCGAAGAAGTATTGCATGCCCTATAACGTTATGCTCAGCAATAAAAAGGCGAGGGGGTTTTGGGTAGGTAGCCATTGCTCAGAGACTGACTGGGCATCACTTGTTTTGTTTTGGTTTTCTTCCTCTTTCCTCCACTTATTAAACTACCTCTACCTTGATGCATGAGTTTTCTCGCTCTTTCTCTTCTTATTCTCTCTCCTGCCTCGCTGCGTGCGGGGCGCGAGCAAGCGGCTGTGTGGTGCTTAGCTCCTGGCTGGGGTCAACCCGCTATAACCACTCCACACATCTGATTTTTTATACCTTACTCAGAGTCCCAGCCTCTGAAGGTAAATCATTATTTTAGAATCTCAACTTTCATATTAAAAGAAGAAACAAGGAAAGAAGAGATAAGTTTCTTGCCCGTGATGTTACAGAAAAAATCTTGAAAATTTGTTCTGTTTTTAAGAACTAATGAATGAAGGCCTACTTACGATATTTTAATGTTCGGAGTCAGTAGTAGTTGCCCACTTCATCTGAACCTCTGTGCCCATTTGCAGTCTCCTCTGTTCCATACCTGAAAGACATGTATTAAGTCCCACACATGCTGACATATGTTTATACTGCAATTAAAGGAAGAAGCTGTTCTGCTTGCAATGTACGAGTCTCCTTCTGGAGATCCCTGGCGACTTTACAAAAGCAGCACTGGAGGTGGCTAGAAGCAGTTTTAATCCTTTTCATTGTACTGCTGCTGTTGCTAATGGCTTCTGGCTGCTACTGTAAAGAATTGTGCCTCCTTCAGGGGATTCTTCAAGATGGATAAGGAGTGCTCTGGAGTCTTGTGGGAGGGTGGGTAGATCAGAAATGGGAAATAGGCCTCTAGCCTTTCTGATTACAGCACACAGATGTTCCTGAGGTATCCCTTATAGCTACGCTGTTCCTTGCCTGTCAGTAATAGATAATGAACACAGGAAAGTTGATCTGCTGGAACTTTCTGTTTAATTTCTGTCACACACATGAGAAAAGAAAGAAATCGGAAGCCAGTCAGTCCACGAGGGAAATACGTTGCTGCCTGGTCTCTGGCAACTGAGTTCAAATCACACCGTTTCAGACATATACAGGGAAATCGCAGAAGATGGGTCTAAGTCACATTTGCCTACTTGCATTCCTAAATTATATGTGGTCCAGACTGGTGAGGTTTGGGATTCCAAAGAACAAAAAAGATGCAAGAAATTACACTTGTCTTTACTGAGCCATCGTCTCACCATGGTCTTCTAGCAGAAGGTCCTCTACTCCTCTGCTAGAAGTACTGTACACGACCTGTAAAAAGAGTTTCTGACTAGTCATAGTAACCAAAAATCAGCAAAGGCATCATGTCAGCGTCAGCACCTTCCTATTCTTCTCTGCAAACCAGGAATATCTTTCTGTGATTTCAGGTGTTTACACTACTATCTACACTACTTTTTACTAAGAACTGTGATTTAGGGGTGCAGTCTTACCAATCTTTCCCGGTTTAGTACAAATGCAGTTAACTTTATGAGTACAGGAATATCTGCAGTTTCATGCAGTTCCAAAGCTCTTTACATTCCTTTAGGATGAAAATTTATGGGGTGTGAGTGCTGTTTGTTAACAATCACAAATTGCATAGATCCCACAGAAAAAAAGAGATATTTTACAGTATTTTGTAAGTTCACACTCTTCCAATTTTTCACCTAATTACATAATTATTCTCATTGGTATAAGCTTTGCACAAAGAGCACTGAACAGGGCTACAGAAAGGTGATACCAATTAATTACTAACAGTAATTGTCATTTCATAATCACGTTAAATTTTAATTTGCTGCTGCCAGCTTGTTGAAGTGCCAGTTACACATCTCCTTTTTCATGTATTAAGAAAAAGAGTAATCATGCATTTACTGCTTTTATAATTCCTAAGTTAATTCTGCAGCAGCTTGAGGTATGTCTTCAGTACTCTGCAGCCATGCTGAGCTCTTTGAAGAGTCCAGTGAATGGGAAATTAACGTACCAGAATGGCCTCATTAGAACCAAATGAAATGCTCACTTGGAACACTTTAATCTCAACTCTCTAGGAATATTCAGTGAAAGGAGATAGGAAGTGACACCGCAGCTTCAGAGTGCACACCAGTAATCAACGTGATGTGATGGTTTTGCTATCTGTCTTCCCTTTGTGGAAGGAGACAGGAGAGAGACAGCTTTTTACAGGGAGGCTGTTCTTCCTATTTGGTTATGACGTGAAGGCTCCCCTGTCATCACGGAGCTTAGGATGACAGTGCCAGCAGAAGGGCATGCAGCCAACTGTTTAAGTTTGCATACTGTAACTTCATCCTGCAGAACTCCAGGTAGAACAGCATATCCTGAACACATCACCTGATATGGGGAACACTGTAAGCAAGTAAGTGATGTCAGTCTAAGTTCCCATACTTTGACTATAGGATTATGCATAGTTCTGTTATGGCTGAAGTCCTCAGAAAGTAAGAGTCCTCCTACCATGCCCAGGTAAAGAAAAATCTCTTTTAAATTAACTAGAACAGAGTTCCAATATTGAAGATCAGGTTTCTATTTATTTCCACTGTTCCTCATTATGGTCATGCACTGTAAAGTTATTACATACCAAAACACACTAACGTGTTTCAAATTTTGGTTCTTGGCTGGATTAACCTCCACGTGTCTCAGCAGTTTCAGATCAGAGGGATACGGCTTTTTCTTAAAAAAGGTAAGCTACGGGAAGGGAAAGGAAAAGATAAAGATTTCCTTTCAGTCTTTCTAGACTCCAGCAGCCAGGCAGAAACTCTTGATTTCAATACAATTGTCGTGGTTTAATCCCAGCCAGCAACTAAGCCCCACACAACCGCTCGCTCACTCCCCCCTGGTGGGATGAGGGAGAGAATCGGAAGGGTAAAAGTGAAAAAACTCATGGGTTGACATAAACACAGTTTAATAGGTAAAGCAAAAGCTGCGCACACAAGCAAAGCAAAACAAGGAATTCATTCACCCCTTCCCATGGGCAGGCAGGAGCTCAGCCATCTCCAGGAAAGCCGGGCTCCATCACGCGTAACGGTTACTTGGGAAGACAAACGCCATCACTCTGAACGTCCCCCCTTCCTCCTTCTTCCCTCAGCTTTATTTGCTGGTCATGACGTCATATGGTGTGGAATATCCCTCTGGTCAGTTGGGGTGAGCTGTCCCAGAGGTGTCCCCTCCCAACTTCTTGTGCCCCCCCAGCCCACTCGCTGGTGGGGTGGTGTGAGAAGCAGAAAAGGCCTTGACTCTGTGTCAGCACTGCTCAGCAGTAACGAAAACATCTCTGTATTATCAATATTATTTTCAGCACAAACCCAAACCATAGCCCCATACCAGCTACTATAAAGAAAATTAACTCTATCCCAGCCAAAACCAGCACAACAATACAACAAAGAGTTAAAGTCATTGAGAAAACCCTCTTGAAAAGAATATGAGAGAGTAGTTGAGGGTTAGAGGAGGGAGGAGAGAGGCTCAAAGGAGAATTTTGCTATGAAGAAAACCGAGCAACATTTTATTATATGAAATTGGGAAAAAAACCAGTGATGTACTTAGCAATTGTGACATAGCTGCAAGTTTCTCAGAGTTCTTTATCTTATCTTCTTTTTTTTCAATACAGTGCAGAAAAAATTGATACTCTAAGACAATCTGAAGCTCAGCAAATTACTCCATGTGGTTTCCACCTGATGTTCAATTTCTCTTTTACTTTCTCTCATATTCTGCTGATGTTCTGTAAATTCTATTATTCTTTTTTTTTTTACACGGTCCTAACTAGCAAGTTCTAACAAAACTAGCCAAGAGAAAGACATTTCTGTATATTTCACTTTCTCTCTATTTTCCTTCATTTTTTTGCATTTCCTTTTCTATGTTTTTCCTTTTTTCAAGCATTTGATACTGGTAAAACCAAAGTAACGAAGAAATTGGTTAGGGTTAATGGAAAAGATTAAGAAAGAATATTTAGGTGAATATCAAGAAACATTTTTGGCAGTGAAATTTACTGGACTGTGAAATATTGTCCTATGGAAAGTGTCAGAACCTTCACTTTAAACCTTTCTTACAATACTGTAGGGAACAAGGCAGCACCAGCCTCCAGAAGGCAAGTCCACAATATCCTTGGTCTTCTCTGCTCACAGTCTGGACAGAAACACCATCAGATCTTGCCTTGCTCCGGCATTTTGGTACATTCAGTTCTTCCATGTTTTGGAATTACAGAACTAACCACAGAAATAGAACTTAGAATATGTTTACCAGAATTTCTCTGAGTTTGCACAAGTTCCAAGGTTTTAGTTCCGGTTTGAGTAGGCAAAAATATTCTGGTCAGTTCTATCTAGTCTAAGAAAATTCACTCATTCTCAATGAAAATTATTTTCCTTATAGGAAAGTATTACACAATTACAGTAATTTCCAAGGTATTTTTTTATCTCTGCGACTAAAGTTAGTAGTGACCACCAACTGATATCATTGGTGCTGTTTACCAATGCATTGTGGACAGTATCTTTTACACAAAATAAAGCAATATTTCATTGAAACACACTAAAAAAACCAAGATGGAATTTTTAAGAGCTATATCCCAAAGACTACTTTTTTAAACAGGCCTACAATTTAAAAAAAATCACAATTAATTTTACAGCTTTCTGTGCACATGTTTAAGCAAACTTCAGTTTCAGGAATCTTCAGTATAATCCATTCCATTTTTTTGGAAAATTTAGCAACTCGAGGTTGTTTCCTTTAGACTGTATTGCTATTATCGTTATTTGTTGTTGCTAGTACCATAAAGAAGACAATGTTCAGATCACTAAGAGGTAAGACTTTATGATGACCCACCAATTTATTCACTAGGTGTGACAACATTCTACCCGGTTCCTTGGACTCCTCATGGAGAGTGCTGATCACAGGTCCAGTCTTGCTCATTTCTGTGACAAAAAATATAGCCCATTATTTCTCTGTTACAATACTCCTCAACGTTTTTCCTGGGATTTCTACTAAGAATAATTTCACTGATAGCAAAGTTTTCTGTAGTCTACGAAATCCAGTAATAATCAGTAAGAATCATTTTATTACCATGGTGTCTAGAGGCTGCGCACAGCCTCTGTGAGCGGTGTGCCGTTGATGTTTGCTGTGCAAGGCTAATCGTCTATGGGTTACTGCACACTCGTAACTGCTAAGATCAAATGCAACAAACCTTCAAGAACAGGAGCATTAACGATAGCATATTCTCAAATGAACTTGTAATGGAGAACATGCTTCTGAAGTTGGGGTCTTTTTTAAAGTAGAGATCTGCTCTAGATAAAAAGATCTGGGTGTGCTACAGTTCTACTTATGTACTCTCCAAGATTTTCAAAGTAATTGAAAGAGCAGATAACTTATTCACCAAATTCTATCAGGAGAAGACATCACATATCAATATATAACAATTTCCTGAAGCAGAAACCATGCCAAATCCCTGCAAATCTCCATTCTTGATGGTAGTTTTCCAAGACCTCTGTGTGTGTAAGTGCAATAGAGCTGTTGAAGGCAGTCACCAGGTGGCAGACTGTCATCTACTGAAGGCGGCATTGCGTTTGCCTCTCAAAACCTGCTGGCAAGGCCCTTCCTCGTTGCAATAGCAGGTGGACTTTTTAGTGGTATCTGTCCACTTCAATAATAATCAAAGAAAATATAATATGAAGAGAGACAAAACCACTTACAAAGCTGATTCTTTTTGTCATGTCCTTAACTTGGGCAAAATAATTTTCTAACGGTTTGTCATGTTTGATTGTTTTATAATTTTCAGTCCTGCTTAAATCATTTTCTTTTGTTCAGGTTGCATGATCTAGTCAGTAGCTTCTTCAATATAACAGGAAATGTCTTGGGTGATGTGAGTAGGGTTCATGCCATTATAATACTGAGCATAGGATATGAAAACAAGCACACAAGGACAAACACTTACCTGCAGTCACTGCTGCAGTAAAGTGAAGATATTCTCCACTTAAGATTAAGTAAGTTGGCTGGAGCACTGGTAGCAGTCTAGTGCTTATATCGTACATCTAAGTGGGAACTATAAAAACTACAAAAGATGCTTGGAAAATACTTCAGCAGTTAGAACCACTCTGAACGCTATGTTGCCATAAGCACTCTGGCATCGAGCTGCAACTGCCCACGCTTTACGCAGCCACTATAGTAGATGTAGCTTTAGAAGAATGCATACGCACAAACACATTCAGTGCTGCTAACAGGGTCACAGTTGGTCCCTTCAGATATTTTAGATTATGTGGGGCACTGAAATTATTTTTCAAAAGATATATTTCACCATCACTGAGTGGCAATAAAAATATATTGAATAAAAGCTCGCCAAGTTTTCAAGCCAGACAGCTCTTCAATTAACATACAATAGGCTTGTCCAATGCAAAATTTGAATGAAATAAGCAATTAGGTATTACTATAACTGTTGGTTATTGTGTCTTGAAACACCCTAATCCAGTTTTACAAAACAAAATATGTAGGTTTTAATTTTATGGTGGCCCCTCTTTGATTAGAATAAATTATAGAAGCTCAGCTTCTCCCAAACTTCCAGCACCCAGTACTTTTGTACTATTCCTTTTGTCAAAGGGCAGTTGCTTGGCTTAATCTGTTGGAAGATCTATTATTATTTTAATAATAAGCATATTATACTGTGTAGTCCTCTTGCCACAGCGATAGAGAAGGTGGGTTTTGGTGCTTTAATACAGGTACAGGTACCACTATTGTTGACATCAATATGAGTTACAATTTTGCAAACAAAGAACATCATATACTGTAGCACGCAGAAGTAAAATTGAGGCAGCTAATCACTGTATTTAAAATAAGAATAATGATGGGCAGAGGGATTCTCTTCTGTCTGCTTGTAGATGGGATAATAGGCCTTCATAGCTCTAGGGGCTGGTTACTAAAGCTGATCAGAGGTACGTAGCTAACTAGTTCTTGATAATGATCTCTTCGGAATTTCTCTCTTTCTCAGAGTAGGGATTTAATCCAGAGGGTAATGTTTGTTCTACCTGCTATTAATTAGGGAAGTTGCAATTTGCAGCAGCAAATTTATTCTATCTCAGAATTAAGGAGAAGTAAGAATTAAACTAAATTTCCTACACTAATAAAACTTTCCAGTAGTTTTTAACACGTTGTTATTCACCATTATTCAGTAGAAAACCAAGTTATCTTCAGGATCAGCTCTATTTTTCTATTTCTTTTCCATCTGCATATTCCTTTCTGTGTTCCCCCTTCTACCATTGGGCCTCAGTCCTGTTATTTGTCTCTCGTTTTTTTCTGCTTTTTATTTCTCTTATTTTCCAACACCTAAATGAGACAAGGGCTCTGTGGGGAAAAAAAATTTGCACAATCATGTCACTAAAATCTATGCTTGATAGCATACATTATGACATCTATATCATAAAGTATATGCACCCATGCTAAATCAAGCTTTCATATAGAACTTGAACTGTCAAGTTTCCTAACATTTGAGGACTTTGAAACTGTAAGGTTATTTTAACATTTTTTTTTTATAATAATAGTGAAGAGTCAGAAAGATAGATGTATATAAAAATATAGAGAGATAGAACCCATTCATCAAAATAAGGAACAAGAGATTCACAGTTTTCAATCACTATTGGGGCCAGTTTGCAGGTTTGGAAAGAGACCACTGTGCCACTTCACAATGTGTTTACACCCAAAATGTTACCCTTTCAATGACCAGAGCTAAAAATCTCCCTTTTAGTGAACAGACACATTCTGAATACACCATGTGGGCTATTTAAACACTTCAAGTGCACAATATCCAGACTATGAACCCAAGCATTTGATATCTCTAACTCAGATGACAAATTTTGGGAGCATGCATGAATATCGAAAATGGTGTCATTCTGCTCTTAACTGAGGTGTCTTTGAGCTATTGCTCTATAAACATTTAAAAACAAACAGGAACTTACTCTCTGTGCAGTCTGTCCTACACCCTTCCTTGTATTGTGCTTAGTTCTTTAGAAAAATTCTTGCCAGGGATGCTCACCTGCCTACTAAATCTGAAAAACAGCACTTCAGATTCTGCCCCCTGTATATAACTCCTTTCAAAGGCAGAGCCAAGGAACTGCTGCTCTGGATGGTTCTTTCATTGCTTACACAAAGGCATTCCAGGTTTCTCAGCCAGCGTACTGAATGGTCACTTAGAAAGAAGCCTTTGCTTGCTACAATCCAACTCATCATATGCTCAGATGAAAGCAAGCTGTCAAAAGCCAATTCCGCTTCTAACACTCAATACCTGAAATAAGGTCAGTGACTTAGAAACATAAGACATTTCTTGTTGCAGCCAAGAAACTCAAGTGTGCCTTCCTTGCCAGTCAGTCTCTCTTGATAGTTTTAATGCTTAGTCCAACAGTTTCTTACAACCTTGTTACCTCCTTTGCAAACAAAATGCCAGAGGAGACAGTTTCAGACATCAGGATAGTTACGCTGTGTGTAGTTTTCTCCAAAGATGCAGTCATAGTCCTGAGTCTCTATACAGTTCCGTTGCAAAAGTTTTCTGATAGCACAGTGATGCCATGGTAATCCCTACACGAAGTCTTTTAAGGTCGATTGTAATATTTCATTATTCTCTCAAAGTTAGTGTTAGATCCCCAGCTAGAGTAATAGCTATAATACCTTACAAAGACACAGCAAGAGAAAACCTAGCTCAAAACATCATACTTGGTAAAATAAACCAGTTAAAAGTATAATAGTTCTATGAGTTCTTAGAAGATTTTCTGGATGGTTTCAAATGACGTAAGACAGGAGTGTAATTGCCCAAGGGAGAATTGCTGAAATAGTGTGACACAACATTTCTTTTCAGATACTTGGTAATACAGCAATCGTAGTTCAAAGGACTGAAGTTGTATATGCTATATATGCACCCACATGCTCTTTTTAGAGTACACAGATGATTTTTGAAAAATCCAGAGAATCTAATAAAATATAGGCAACTAGCAGCCCAGCTCTTTCTCACATCTCAGACCTGGAGTGCATGCCTACGGAGATTAGCTTTTTTCTCTGTGCTGTGTTGTGTTTCTGTGGCAGGTTGTAACCTAGACCAGAGAGAACCGTATGTGAAAAACACAGTCAAAGGGAGAAAAAAACCGCTTAAATATTTCCATCCTTCAAATATTGCGTTAATTTCTTAGCTTCCTCATTTGTGAAGTTTGGTGCAGCAAAAACATCCAACAGAAAGCAAGATTATTGCTAAAGATATCTCAAAAATAGTGATCATGGCTAAACTGTTGAAAAGGCATGAATCATGACAGACCTCAGGCTGATGGCTCCTTGATTTTCTGGATTAGGAATTGGGCTGGAACATGGTCCTTTCAGGTCTCCACAGAAACCACGACACAGATAGGACTGACGCATGGATCTCTCAGGGCCCTGACTACACCAAAGACTCTAATGGCCCTGACCAACCACATCTGAGGCTCTTGTCCACCCAAACTCCACCCATTGGCCTGGGAGCTGAATTTAAGCTCTGGCCTTGGCTTTGGCCCATGCTTGAGCAATGTTGCAGGTATGCTGTGCCTTGTGTTGGTAGCTTCCTACCTTGACACTATAGGCTGGAGATCACCGGACTATTAGCTGACCAGCTGACCTGGTCTGCTCTTCTTCCTTTGGCATGGTGGGCTTGTGGGCTGCCTTGCTTGCTGTCACCCCGGGCTTCTGTCTCGCCTGTTCCTGCTGCTCCCCGAGAAGCTGAGTCTCACACCAAAACAGATGTATGCTGCAGCTGCGATAGAAAGAATTGTTAGCTTTTTTTCCCCTTTTGGTGCTTGGCCTCTTTGCTGAAAAGATGCCTGTTTCATGCAAATATCTGACTGTAAATGGATGAGTTTAATGTTGCACAAAGAGTAAAAATGGGCATTTAAGGCTCAGTGATTCTCAAGAGCAGGGAAGGAAGGGAAGTTGCATAGGATAGAACAAAATGACACACTTAGTAGCATTTTCAATCAAAAATGAACTGGAAAAAGCAGCTGTCTTACATCTGTGCCTGTAGAAGGCGAGGATTATTTAATGGTGTCTGGGAGCAAGGAGCATTTAATGGTGTCTGGAAGCCACGTATGTTCTGCTTTGTTTGTCAATACACCGAAAACAAAGTGCATGTCAATAATTTTGCCATTATACACCTAACAATGTAATCACTCTTATGTTACAAAAAGCATTTTTGTTGTAAACCATCACGAAACCATGAAAGTGATATGTAAATATCTTACCATTCACCTGATACAGGTTGAAGTCACTAACCTAGAGTTAAAAGCCTCTAAAATTTTTTTAGTGTTTCTGACCCATTCAGTTGCTTTCAGATTTTGATGATATCTGCTTATGTGAATACCAAAGAAAACAATTTCCTTTTCTTAAACCTATTCACTAGAATCTACCCTTTCAACCTTTGCTAAGTAGTTTGTATCCTGCTTCTTATTCCTCCACTGACACTGCAAACATTTCGCATTTTTCTAACAGTGGTTGGGTAGTTCAAGAGTAGAGAGCATCACATATTCATTGAAATGAATAGACAAAAGTGAATTTCAGGAACAGTTTTGTTGTTTTTCTGATATGTAGCATGAAAACTGACACAAAATTTTCACTCCTAAGAATTCATTTTTAAAACATTGAATACAATATAGTACTCAACAGACTTTTGTCAGATGTTATTGAATTCTAGTTCAACAGCCTTTCTCTGTTTGTGTATCAAACTTCATTGAACGAAGTTAAATCGCAAAAATAAAAGAGATTTCTGTTTGTTTCAATTTTACTTTATCAGAACTTTACTCCTGTTTTTTTCACTTTTGAGGCATAAGTTGTATTCTGTTGTAACAAAACGCACATGCTCTTTACAAAAGAAAAAATCCGAATCTTCTGCCAGAACTGAATGAATTATTTTACATTAAGAATTATTTTCCTTAGTAAGTTTCCTTTACTGGTGTAATGTGATCGATATACCTAACATATTGCTGAAATAAGTAAAAAAAAAAAAAATAACAAAAACCATGTACTCATTTTCAGATAACATTCTCTAGTGCTACAATACCTTTTATACTACCTTGCATACCTCCCCTGAGAAACCTGCATTAGAAGCCAGACTGTAACGAAGGCAGGTCTTTTCTTGAATGAAAGTTAGAGCAAATATTGTTTAAACACCAATTCAATCAGCATTTTTAGTTCTGTTTCAGAGATGAGTGTCAATAACTCGTCTATCTTACGTGCATGCATCACAGAAAATGAAATCCATATAGCTGTGTCATTCAGAATTCTTCACACAAACATGGATTTTTTTCTGTGGCTCTGTACTTAAAATCCCCCAAGAAGTGCTGTAGCTTTTCAGGCCAGAAGACTCTTGCAATAATCTTAACAGACTTTGCCCAGCATGGACCACTGAATTTTATCAATTGATTCCTTTATAAAACCTATATCCTCCAGCAGAGCTGGATGGATCTTCTATGAACAGGTCTTGTCTTTAATGAAAGACTTCAAGGAGAGCAATTGAGCACATTCATAGTGAAGTTGTTCCAGCGGTTAATGAACCTCTTTATTAAAAATTTGAGTCTAATTTCTGTCTTCAGTATAGCTTTGTCTGGTAGATTGCAGAGCCCTCTTATCGTACGATCATACATATACAACCCAGGCAAGCCACCTCTGATGCATTCATTTTCCTTTGTCACTTTTTGTGATACTAACAACACCCTATTTATGTTGGATATTCCACTGTAGATACATTACACAATGGATTTTTGCCTCCTTTGGGTTACACTGCATAATCCCGAATCGTGTCATTCACTGTTTCCAAAACAGCATTTCTCATTCTAGTAGTCTGTCATGCATTCTCAGCTCCAGGAGTTACTGTCTCCTGTTCTGCCGTACTGAATTCTGAGCTCAAGAGGACCCTGTTTATCAGGACATTCAGAAAACTGCAGAATTCCCCTGTCCCTGTAACTTAGTATGTCACAATTTTTTCCTGTCATCTGTAACCTTTTGTAGCGGTGACTTGTATTTCTACTTTTATCCTAGGACCTCCATAGCTAAGATGCAAAGAATCTATCAATTTAAAAAAGAATAAAAGTAGATAGAAATTAGTCTTATTAAATAAATCTTCCTCTGTACAGTACAACACAACTTACTGAGGCACTGTGATTTAATACAGTGATTTCTTCAGTTCCTATTCTTTCTTACTCTTTTGCAACACTTCCTTTTCTACATGACACCCAATGAGGTCTCAGTTAAAAGTAAATACTACACTGTTTTACATATATTCTTGTTTAGATTGCCATCCTTTGAAAACTGCCAGTACTACTGCCACCCTCATCCACTTCTGTTTGATGATCCAGGCTGGCATAGACACGTTGAACATTGGATCCCCCAAATTGAACTGGGTTAGGGTGCAAGTACACGTGTGGCTTTGGTCGCCAATCTGAAGGGATGGTAGGGTCCTGTAGCACGGGGAAAGGGACCTGCAGGCAACAGCAGGCTGCGGCAGCCTCAGCCGTGGCTACTTCAACTTGTGACTCCTGCCTTGGATCACTGCAGCTGGGTTACTCCACCTCATTCTGCTGGTTTAGATTTGGTCCTATTATTTATAGGGAGGACTTTATTGCAGTAAGTGTATGCCAGATCAGGTCATGTAGCTCTCTAGCAGGATAAAGCCATCACAAGGTATAGAGCTGGCACAAGCACTGTTGTGTTCTCTGGCCAAAGCAAGGTCAAATGTACACTGCCAGGTAGCTCAGCAGTTGTGCACGGATCGCGCATTAATGAACAACTGCAGATTTTATGCTGCCACAGAAATGTTATTTCCACACTTTTGTAATTCAATGGCAAAAAAGATGCTAACATCCCTTCTGTGCCAAAGCTTGAGCACTGTGCGGGCTACCTGTACTTCAGCCCATCTTTTAAGTGGCAGTAGGAATGTCTCCTGCTCAGCTGTGAATATTCCAGCTTTACATTTAGTTTCTATAGAGCTAATTTATATTGCTGACTGAACTTTTTACAGCACTATGTAAAAATAAGAAACACTCTTAAGTGAAGATATATTGCATTTATCATCCATATAAATGTAGGGAATACTGAATTTATCTATTACTCAAATTTTCTTGGTGTGAGTATACAGTTCTGTCCTTGAATTTACTTGAGCTGAGTCCAGAAACAGGTCAGTCTATAGAAACTAGCAAGACTATCAGGTCTTATGTTCTAGAATTTGTGTCTAACATTTCTGAGTACTGAGAGGTACTGAAATAAAATTAACAGCAGGAAAATTTAGGTTTACTCTTTGGAGAAATGTCTTCATGTTTTAATTAGTGAAAATGGAATACTCCTTCAGAAATACAGAGAAATTTTGGAATCGCTTAAAATGTACAATGAGGCAAAAAAAATGGTGGAAATTATGACAGGGAACAATCCTTCATTAATCAGGGACAGAACCGGTTAATTAGCTAGGTCTCACTTTTCCCTGGTTTCCACGATAAAGATTGCACTTTGTACTGAACTTCGGAGATATCCTGGGGACAGAATGTCTCCACGAAGATCATCTAAGGACATCACCTACAGACTGGATAGAGATACTTTGCATTCTCCATCTTCTGGATTTTAGAGATTTTGTCTCTTTTCTTCTGACTGTCCCTGTGATTCCTCTCAGTAAGGTTTCCTATGGTACAGAATGGCCTGTTTCACAGTGATTGTCTGTCTTCTTGAATGCAGGGTAGGGACGATCAAGATCTTTCCACAGCTGGTTCTTTGCCTTTCACGGTCTGTTTTCTCCCTCTCACTTTCTCTCTTCCTCTCCATCTCAGCCCTTAGAATTGTGAGACCTGAAACAACAGTGTAAGAGTGCGTATTTCACTGGTGCAGTCTGGACTAGCTGCTGAGCAAAGAACAACGTAGTGGACCTCTTCCATTTTCCCTCCAACAGCTGTTACTGCATCCCACCATGCTCTGTAGGAGATCAAGTAGAAACATGACAAAACACGATAATTAAATGGAGAATCCTCCTGTGGGGAGAGGTAGAAAAAAAAAAGTCAGAGAAAAACCTGCATGGGGGATGAATTACTTCCAGTCAGAAGTCTCCCTCATTAAATCAGATTGTCCAGCTATTGTGCTATGTGCTGCACGTTTTTAAATGGTAGAATATTCACACAAGTTGCTAAAAAGATATCTCTCCTGACAGACTTGAGTGGGCTGGAAATGTGAGACAGTTGTCTGAGCAAGCAATTAAAGTCCTTATTGCTTGTTTCTTCCAGAATAACCTTAGCATCATTAAAGGGCAATAAGAAAGCAGGTAAGCGTTATCCTTTAAAGAGACTTAAAATACAGGAATCAGTGAATCTCTGCTACAAGAAGAAAAAACCACTGAGGGACAGAGTGACTACTTAGGTTTCCTTTGTGCAGAAATGTGTTTACACTGAATAATTCACATTTGGTGCAGTCACAACCTTTTCCTCTCTCAGAAGACTTGCACAGCCTGCAAACAATCCCATTACATTAAAAATTCTTGACACCTTAAAACTGAAAGGAAATCGATGCACTTGGGTAACACATTACATTACAAGGCACAAGTCATATACTCGATAAGCTCATTATTGGCACAAGACTCATTAAAACTTTTAGTAAAGTTATCGTGAGTACAGACTTTCCAGCTGACATTATTTCAAGTAACGGGCTATTTTTTAGGCAAGGACTAATGTCTCCTGACAAATTTGTCCTACTGCTACCTAGTAGTGAAGGGTTTAGAGAAGTAAGCTTTATCATGAAGTTACTTGTGTACATAAAGTAGCACAGTCAGTTTCTCCTGTCCCTTCGGGCTTTTAATGGCTTTCCAGCTGTATCAGAATGCAATTCAGAAGTGCTTCCCATGGGACATATTCTTCCAGCGAATCCTTGAGTTTGCTTCATGGACCTCTCAAAAAAACCTAACCTTCCTTCCTATTCCAAGCTTTCACTATGAGCTCACCTCTATTAGTACCAAAAACCTCCTTTTGTTCCTATTCTCTTAAGTAAACTACTCAAAGCCTACCTGAAATTACAAGATTTTGGAATTAAATACTTGTTAATCCTAATTTTGATCAAGATAGACATGTTGCACTGTATTTTTGACAAGTATTCATTCACTGCAGTGTTCATCATCACAGTACAGTGTTAGCCACGACAGTCATATGAGAAATGTTGAGCAAGCAGAAATGCTGTCCAGTATGAGGACCGGAATGAAGTTAGACATGGAAAGACAAAGAGGAGTTGGGGATGGAGAAAGTTATGGGGTTCTCAGTGCTCACCTCCTGAGAAAATGTCAAAATCCCTAAATGTTGCATATATCGTAACCTGCTCCGCGGACAAGTGGCATAAACATGCACAAAGCACAGACAGCTTGAGGGCCTCAGTGACAACTTACTGTCCCTTGAGTCTTCATTTGCTGAACTGGAAGAGTTCAGGGAGATGGGAAGGTACAGTGACAAGATTTCAAGGACGTTACAGCATTTCATCTTCAGGCTAGCAGCTGCATGCTCCTAAGAAGGCTGAGAATCTCTCGGCAGAAAGCTGTCAAGCTAGAAAGTGGGCAAAACTGACAGAAAAGCCCAGTAGGGCTATCCTCTTGCATGAACAGTACCCTTCCAAAAGTTGAGATCTCTGCTAATGGTCTACAGAAGGCTTTGTCACTTGGAGACACACCGCTCAAGGAAAACAGACAGGTCTTTTGTGATGCCAGTGACAAACATGCGGTACTTCCTCTGCCAAATTCTACACAACAGTCTCTGGGTACATTCAGTGGTTGAGGAACATGGGAGTATATATAATACAGGGAAGGGCATAGCAGGTTCTAGACCCAGAATGTGAGCTGTTAGGAAGGAGTTTAAGGACCAAGAAGCATTCACACTACAGCATGCACGATCAGGCAGGATGATGGAAGTTGAGGTCTCAGTGTTTAACTGAGAAATAGTCATTTGGCAGAGCTTTTGGAATACAGATAGTGGAAGCAAGTGGATGGCATTTAAAAGGCTGTGGGAATTTATTTTCAGCTGAAGATGTGGGGGTAAACAGGTATGTGCAAAAAGAGAAGACAATTCAGAAGAATGTCTCTTTTAGGCATAAAGCCATAAAACCTCTTCATCTACCAGACGTGTTGTTTAAAGAGTTGATTATTTGTTTCCACCCTATCAGCAAAATGTTTGTTCAAGTTTCTGGACCTCTGTTTCTTGCCTGAGAAGTGAGTAAGGATTATTTTTCACAGAATCACAGAATGATTGAGGTCGGAAAAGACCTCTGGGGATTGTCTAGTCCAATCCCCCTGCTCAGGCAGGGTGAGCTACAGCAGGTTGCCCAAGACTGCATCCAGTTGAGTTTTGAATATCTCCAAGGATGGAGACAGCACAGTGTCTCTGGGCAACCAGTTCCAATGTTCAACCACAGTAAAAAAGTGTTTTCTTTTCTTGTCTTACAGTTTGTGCTCATTGTTTCTTGCCACTGGGCACCACTAAGAAGAGTCTGGGTCCAGCCTTTTTACACCATCCCATGACATATTTATGCATTTTGATAAGATGTTCCTCGAGCCTTCTCTTCTCCTTTCCTCATATGAGAGATACTCCAGTCCCTTGACCGTTCTTGTGGCCCTGGATGGATAGCCCTAGGATGGCCATTTTCTGGCTGGCTGGATAATTCAGCTCCTTGAAGCAGTGTCTTTTTTACCTTTTCCTGAAGCACTGACAATTCTAAACTGGTGTTCCTACTGGTAGTAGTTTCTCAGATGTTTGATGTTTAGCTCACAAACTTTAGGTTAAACTCCTCCTCAACCTGAGGTTTCAGAAGAAATTTTTCCAGAGGTCAGAATGACCAGAAGCCATTTAGGGGGATATCACTTGCATCAAGTATTTATATTGAAAATATCTCATAGACAGACTGTACTCAGAGGATTGTTCTCTTTCCTTCTAAACAGAAGGTCAGGTTACACAGGAACTGTGAATTTAAATATTTGCTACGCTGTAGAAACCCGACTGCCAAATGATGGCATTTCGATGGAAGTAGGAACTATTACTGTAATTCCTTTAAACTGCTTTTCTTCTTTCTGTCTCTAATGATATTTTTTTTCAACTACAATTTTCCATTGTTGCTAACAGCAGTTAACTTCAAAGAAGAGAACATTACTGTGAGCAGTGCTGCAGGCAGTAACTAACATTTATAGCAAAGTAGTTGAAAGTAGGGCTAAGTGACCCCCTATGTAAAACATAAGCAACTGTCAGTACTCTGTTTATTCTACCACTTTTACCTCTGATGCTTCTGGCTGAGCTGCTATACTGGCTTGCCTATACTTAAAATTATTAAAATGGACATTAGTAAATAATTGTTCCAGTCCAAGCCAAGAGCTATTGCAAGTCCCCTTTCCCACCAGGAGTTATTCCAGAATGTCTGTGTGGTAAGCTGAAGCTTGTAGACAAGCTTCTGGCAAGGTTAAGAAAATTTAGCAAACAATTCTTGATGGAGATACAGTCTCTCTAGTGTCTTGGAGTCTTCTCACTGAGGAAGATTTTGTTAAACAAGAAAGATGAACACTGCCAACTTATGTCTGAAGAAAGCAAATAAACTAGAATAACTAAAACCCGTTACGTCTGTATTGACCTTATATTTTATATATACTGCTGTAACACAGAACTGCAAGAGGATACAAAGCTGTGCCTAGTTTTCAGCAAACAACTCATTCCTGCTCTGCTATAATGGAAGAGGAATTGACTGAAATAATAAGATACAGCTGAAGATTAAACACAGAGTTAGGATCTCAGAAGCTTAATAAAGAAGATGATGCCCCAGACACTGGTAATTAGAGAGGAGAAAGAGGTCTCAGGGACACCATGGCTCTGAACCTAGTGTTCACAGGCTGGACTGTAAGAAATTGAATGTTTTATGATCGGTTTTGTGTTTTTGTTACATCTTCACCTTTTCTGTTAAAACCTGTGAAGGTAAAAAAACCCCCAAACCTAAGTAAAGTACAGTTTTAGAAATGTCCCTTTTTAGTTGCATAACTACTTGTCTTATCCTGTCAATTTTCACATGAAATCAGATTTAATTCCTTGGCACCAACAACTCACCATCCGATAGCTGCAATAAAATACATCAAGTATTTAAGTAAATGAGATGCTGATAGGAAATGGAGAGTAGTGTAAACCTGGACAACAATTCCTCAAAGTCTATCTAATGTTTCTTGCAAAGATTTGAAGGACTGAAGGAAGAAAAATTTACTGCAGAAAGTGTAAAAAGACAAAAAGACAGAATTAGGAGACCAATATGAAGGGCTCATCTAGTGCATCTGGACAGCGAAAAGGCATAGTAAAGCCTTTGCCATCTGGTCAGTAAGAAGACAGCAAAGGGCTGTGGAAAAGAAGAGGAACAGCTTAGTTTTCATTGAGACAGGTGGTCAGGCAGATGAAAACAAATATCAAAGATGCAAAGCTTGGAAGCCAGAAATAGGAATGTGTGGATACTGTCAAAGAAGAACAAAGGATTTACTCATCTTTGCAAGGTTAAAGAAGTCAGATTTAAAGAAAAATAATGGCTAAAAGAATGAGGACGAAACAAGAAGGCAAGAGACTGAGATTTCTGAACATTTTACATTCATCTTTTATTAGATGGACAATTTCATTGTATGCATGATAATTTTTGGTGAGAAGATGAGCAGCTATTGTAATCAGTACTGCACATTGGGAGCAGTAAAACTCATCTTAGGCCTAGACTTTGTCATTAACCTCTGGCGGTGTTTCGGCATTCCATATGAGCAAAATGGACTAATCACCTTTTCTGGGCCACTTGGTTTCTAACACAGTTACTATTTTGACCCCAAATCTGAAGTGAACTGTAAGTGATACATTTTCGTGTTTTACTTCAGCACTGTTTCCATTTCCTTAGGTATAATTGAGCCTGAGGTACCAGAAACTGAAAGGAATCTCTGCAGTTTAGCACATTCTAATACGATATAAACAAGCTGAAGCAAACCTAGAAAGGTTAATAGAAAAAAAAAAAAATCTGCATGAAACAGTATTGAGTGCCAGTTTGTCTGAGGGCCATATCACACCCTTGACTAAGATTGATTACTAAGGTTCAGTACTAAGCTAAATCTGCTAAGTCTTCAGAATTCAGCTGTACTGGAAGCTTTCCTAGACTGACTAAAATTCTGAACATTTTGTCCAGACTTGCACCACATATGTTGTAAAACCTGGAATTAATTCTTCATGAGCCTGCCCACTGCAATTGTTCTAAAGCCTTGTTTAACAAAGGAGGAAGAAATGTGCATGTTCCCAATGACAGCTAAATCCCTGAGAATGAAAGAAAAGGGTGAGATGTATTAGAGAGGGGGGGAAGTATGTGATTCGCTGTTCTCTGAGTGATCCGAAGCGGAATGATCAGAACCAGGAGACCATTGCACACCACTTTACAGTCAACCCAGGTAGGCGCAGGCCCGTGTTGTGCTGTGTGGCGCTTACGGCTTGGCCTGCAGGACAGCGTCGTGCTGCGCGTGTTCCTGGGCCACGGGAAAACCTCAGCCAGCTGATGGTAACAGAGGCAGCTCCCACTCGGTACCGGTGACTACGCCATCTGCGTCTCCCTGCCTTCATCTAAACGTGCAGCAACGAGTTCTAACGTGAACTTTCTGTTTGACAGTAGAAATGATGAATAGAGTTGTTTTCTTTAAAAAAATCCAATGAGAGCTCAAAATGCTGGATAACCTTTCTGCACAGTGTGCTGCTCCCTGATCAGAGGCCTGTTGATGCTGTGCAACTAAGGGTTCCCTGCATCTGAAGGGATGTAAAATTATCTATACTATCCTCTCTTTCTTTATAGTGTTAGCTCAAATAAATGGCAGTTTAAGAGATACTTTACGGAGGCTGAGTGCCTTTCTTACTGGGATCATAACAAAAACCGGCACCTCCTGGGGCAAAACTGTAAGAGTACGTCAGTGAGAACATGATAGGTCAGCAGGGAAACAGACAGGTTTGTTGAAGTGTTCGACATAGTATCTATTATAATGCAAGATAACATTTTAATTAAAATTTTTATCTATATTTAGGGTAGTCAAACTAGGTGACAAGATGCCAAAATTTCTCAGTTCCATGCAGAAATACCCATGCTTTCACCAAACCTAAATCTGAAGTTTTGCTCTGTGCAAGTAAAACTTTATGTGAAGCGGTTCACTAAAATCTCATTCACTAAAAGAGCGATATTAACTCCATCGAGACAGCTACAAAACACACTGTCAGTCTCCAGAAGTGTTTGAGTTAGACCTGCCCTCTTCCCCTGCTTTCATTTCTTTTGATTGATCACTGGAGAAAGAAGGAGGTGAACAGCCTGTGTCTCTGCTGCTTGTGAATGATCAGGCACAGCCCAATGTACTGGACTCCACCGGGGATGGCATTTTAGGGAGAAAAAAATACCATGTTTTACATCTGGTTGCTTACAGGACCTTGTTCCCCGCTTCTTTCTCAGTGGCTCTGTAACTTCATGCCTATGCCGTCCCTGCACAAGGCCATATTATCCATTTTTTCCTTTCTTGCAAAGTGCTGATGGAAGATGCAATCTTTTAGTATTTGGAAACCTTCTGTACATGCCTGCACCAGTAAACCTTAATATACGTGGCACAAGGCAGAAGTGCATCTGTCCCCCAGTTATAAAGCAGCTTGTTCCTGAGGAATCCCCAGTACCAGCTCATTTCTGTGTCAGGCTTGGCATTCCAAGGCCTGCAGCAGATTTCCTCCCACCAGATTTCTTTTAAATAACTTCCAGTTTAACCTGGTATTAACTGTCACTTTGGCATGCTGAACACTTTTTTCCAAAATTTATTTCTGCTCACAGTCATTAATTTTATTTAAGTTGTTTCTCAGCCTGTCCACTTTTTCTTATGTGCCAACACATCTTTTCTTCAGCAAGTGTGGCATAATATGTGTTTTCCATTAAGTATTTAAGTATCCCAGCAATGTTAATGCAAGTCAAGGAAGATGTAGGCAGTACAAGTGTTCAGTGCTATACCAGCGTAGTAGTTCAACTATGTGGTTCAGACAAACCTTGCTCTCTTCGACTTGACAGATACCAGCTTCCAAAGTATAATTTTGGGTCTCCATCGGATTTCTAAGCATGAACATTACCAAACTTGGACAGCGTTTGGATACAGGTTCTTCTTTGGATCCCGCTGCTTCTATCTCAGTAGTGAATTCATCAAAGCTCTGGAAACACAAACTCATAGAAGATATAAGTGCACATCAGGCCAACAGTCCAGTAATTTATTTGTAATTCTGTATGTAATGAGAAGCCATATGCCCTTTCAGAAAGTTTAACTGTCCCCTGGACACACCATTCCATTTAACAATATTTACATTACTGCTTTCGTAGCATTCCATATGGGTCCTATCAGGGTCACCTGTGTCTCTTGGCTTGGCAACATATGCTGAGAACAACTTCCTCAATGGGTTTTTCTTAATAATAATAAGACAGGCTATCCTCTGGCTGTGAAATCAGCTCCTGGACTACCTCACCCAGCAAAAAATTATTTTCCACACAGTTCCCCGAGAATAAATTCTAAATACTCACAGTTATTTAAAAGAAGCCCCAAACCACCAAGCTACCAATAGTGTTGTTTCCTTGCAAACAAATAATTTTCAAAATATCTGGTGCTGTGCACATTAATTTGAGCTTCTGAGTCGGTGCATCTGCCTGAGCCAGTCACCATTGCCATTTGGGAAGCCCTTTTCATAATTTTGAAAATGTGAGGTAAAAATCTACACCCTAATATAATACTCCTATTCTGCTTCTTTATTTGTCGATCTCAGCTTTGAGTGTGGTGCCTTTTGAAGCTGCTCCCAGTTATTCTGCAAAATGCCTAGTGAGGAGAAAATCTCCCTAATATATTTATGTGTAAGTATATACACACAAATATATATATAAAAGCACACATCTGTACGCTGGCTGCAACATTTGACTGCTAAGGTGTTTCAAAGGCCATCTCAGATCTTTCTGTGCTTAATCACTCTTGCCCACACTGACAGGTAGTTTCAAGTTAATATCTTCAGATCTTGCATTGCTACTGGGGACACTTGCAAGGTTTTTCTTTTCCTCAGAATTAAGTGAAACTCTTTGTTCAGAGACAGTGGAAGCTGATTGTATTTCCTCTTGAATGAATGACTGCTGTTGTTGCCTTGATGCATCATGAATTACTGTTAATGTTACTCTTTGTACTGGGCTACTCAACTCCACCATGTAGAACTACCCAATCTAAGCAGACTCCCTGTCTGCTATTTCCATCCTTGTCAGTTGGAAAGGGTTTTTACCTTTACTGTAAACTGTGACGAGTCTTCAGCTGTGGTAGCTGTGGTTTGATTTCTTGATCACAGCGTGTTTTTATTTTGCAGGGGTCTCAAATTAGATGAACCATAGTTCATCTCATTTTGTACTAACACACTGATCAGTGGGAGAGTATTCAGGTTTGCCCACGCCGGCTGCTGCTCAGAGGTGTTGGTGATGTCTTCTGTGGGGTCACACTGCTAGGCCTGTGCGGGCTTCCAAGCACAGCTACCATTACTCTTGCTTTTGTTCATTTCTCCCTGGCCATTCCGACTGCTAACTTTCCAACAAAGTGGCTATGAGATAGCGCAGTGTTATATTCTCTCTCTCACTGACATGAACAGAAAAAAACTGGAAACAATTTTCTGAGTGTCTGAATCCCAGGATTCCAGCATTTTAGGCAGCTGAGCTTTTTTTTCCCTATTAATATCCTGTTTACTCAGTAGTTTAGTCACATAATGGCAGATTTCTTTCAACACCTTCTCCCTTCCCCTTTATCCTGTCCTCTTGTGCTGCTTACGCAGTAAAAAAAAAAAAAAAAAAAGAAAGTGGGAACGCCCAAGAGGGTCATGGCAGCAATCTACCACTATGGGAGAAGGGATTTGCTGTAGGGGAAACAGGTCTATAGCAGGAATGAATCCACGTGCTTCAGTGAAGTTATTTTCAGCAGAGTTGTTTCTCACATTACTTCTTTGCTATTTTGCCATCAAGGGGTAGCCAGCCAGTCAGAGGCACAGCGTCCTCTTTGGGTTGTTATGAAAACAGCAAATGCCGTCATTGGTTTTCCACTGGGAGTGAATGAAGTGTTCAGTAAACAGAACGGTCCTACCTAAGGCAAGTTTTATATTATATTGAGAGGTAGCTGCCATGCCCTTGCTGTCTTTCATCAGTTCACAGTATATGAAATAGTAAAACTGGCAACAATTTACATAACACCTTCCATCTTGAAGCATCCCAAAGGCTTTACAGGGATCGTTTTCCCTACTGTTAAAACACAGTAATTTTTAGCATTCAGTAACAATATGCAAAATTACAGGACAGGAAATGGAACACAAACAAAAATCCCATGCCCAGACTAAGTTTGAAGGTATTTAGCTGTATACTGAGCAGATTTTAGCAGATGGCAGAAGTTTACAATCTCAGAGAAATAAATCTTCTGAACAACCCAACAGAGCTGTCCTATCCATGTGCTTCAAAATTGCTCTTGAGACATCTATACCTTGGAATCAAAACCATGTTCAAGCTTCATAGAATATGCTTACTTAGGCTGCCAGTAAACTAGTTCATACTGCATCTTTTTGATGAACACAGCTGGGAAACTGTGTCAAAACAGACAGCTATTTGTTAACAATCAGTCATTCTATCAAGCATGATAGGCAGAGACTTTGTACATAAAGTAAGAAGGCATTGTCATATTCCTGAATAAATTACAATATAAGCACAGAGACAAAGCAATGCTAGTGAAAACAGTACCTTCTTCCTTGAAGACAGAGGAGGAACAGCCAAAATATTTAAGTGCAGCACAAACATAACGGGTACTAAACTCTTCCTGGGGATGTTTAGCCTGGAGAAAAGGAGGCTGAGGGGAGACCTTATTGCTCTCTACAACTACCCGAAAGGAGGTTGTAGAGAGGTGGGTGTCAATCTCTTCTCCCTAGTAACAGACGACAGGACAAGAGGAAATGTCCTCAAGTTGCGCCAGGGGAGGTTTAGATTGGATATTCGGAAAAATTTCTTCACCAAAAGTGTTATCAGGCACTGGAACAGGCTGCCGAGGGAGGTGGTAGAGTCACCATCCCTGGAGGTATTCAAAAGACATGTAGATGTGGTGCTAAGGGATATGATTTAGTGGTGGACTTGGTAGTGATAGGTTAACGGTTGGACTCGATGATCTTGGAGGTATCTTCCAACCAAAACAATTCTATGATTCTATGATTAAGTGTAGAGGGACTACCACAAAATAAAGACATTATAAAGACAGGTTTACCTGTATAAGGTTCCGTTTGATCATTATTCTTTTGAATTGTTTCTATCTTAGTGTTAGCAACTGCAAAGAGATGATGAAGACGTAAAGATGGGTAATACGAATTACAAAATGGATTAGCATTAGTGAGAAAAGGCGAAAAAGGAGATAAAGGCACTAGAGCAAGGAAGAAAGAGCCTATGTAGCATGACAGGATCAAGAAATCAGCTTAGGTCAACAGAGCTTGTAAAAGGAAGGGAAACAATATTTCATGTCCAAGTAGATTAGCAGGGATAGCTTTTCAGGTATTTGGACCCATCTGTTTATTCTGTTTCTGAAGCAGTGTCTTTAGAACTAAGGATTTGCCACCTGAAGGATTTTTTTAACAGTCACTTAAATTTTGCTACAGTTGAACTGGCTGTTATAGAAGTATTAGTGTGCTGTGCTACTCCAAGTCAGCTAGGTCAAATTCTTGCTGCAAGCCTGAAGGATGCAAAATATGTTGGAAAAAAACCTCCACCTGCAATATTTGAACGAGAGGGGTAGGGGTTGTCTGCATTTGGAACTTGGAGGGATTCCACAAGGCTCAAAAGCATCCTTCTGCTACTTGACAAGTATTAAAACTTTCCTCTTTAAACTGAAAGAAAAAAATCATCAGTAACATGCTGACTACTAGAAAACATGTCACTGTAATAGCCTCTGGAAATCAATAAATGTCTTCAGCGTGGGATTGTGGCTCAGACTGTACCGAGCACGGGGCTGTGGTGCTGTAGTTTAAAGCACTGCTGCCATCTGCAGGCGTTTGTCCTGGATGGCATCTCAAATTTGGTGAGCTGGGGGCAAACTAAATGCTCTCTGGAAATTTCCCCATCCAGCATCACACTGCGGTCCATATGTCAGACTCTATCATGATTGCTCTTCTGTTTATACCACCCTCACTTGGACACAGAAAGGCCATATACATCCAAGGTTAAACTTCAAAGAAGTCAGCGGTAAATTGAGGCTATACTTGGCAATTTCATTACAATTGCCCTTTTTTAGACTATGCCCTTCCTGTAAGCTTATTTCTAGTACTGCAAAATATACTATTAGCCTATTATGAAATGTTGCAAACCTGATCAAAAAATAGATTTATTTGAACTTGTGCTCTATAAAGAGAGGTGTGATTGCCTCTTAACATGGAATAATGGACTTATATCCTACCTGTATATTTTAAAGAAAGTACATTATATAATAAAGAATAAAAGAAGAATCCAGGTTAGAGAAGGAAAAAAAGTTTCCTGGAATAGAAACCTTAGTATATGGTGCAGGTAGAGGCTAAAGGAGCCAATCTCAGTCCAACTGTTACTGGTAGTGTATGGGACCATATGCGATTTAGACCGCCTGCACCAAAAGTAATGGGGAATGATGGCTAGAAAGAGTCAGGGATGTGATCATGTGAAAACAGAAGGACGGAACTGGCTACAGCTAGAATAACATATGGGACTGAGCGGTAGGGCAGTAAATGGGAGAAAATGGGAGTATTTAGTGCTGGTGTTATGTGTAAATTAACCATGAAGTTACATGTAAACCCTTAGAACACTAGAACAAGATGAAGAACTGCTCTGCTGACACACACACAGGCCACTAGGCCTGGTCAGTCAGTAAACTCAGGAATATAAGATATAGTACCGTGAGCTAAAGACACTAGATAAAGAGTCATGAAGTCTTTCAGGGCCTGGGATTACAGAGATCTGAACAGTTTGTTTGTCATAGATGTTCTAGGGATTTATTACTGGAAAGAAAAATAATGAGTTCAAGTATAAGGATGAGTACGAGTTTCAGACGTGATCCCTTTACATCTCAGTTCTAAGAGCAAAGTAAAGGAGATGGATAGAGCGAGCACTCTCCTGCTGTTGCAGAGACTAAGACAATTTCTCGCCTTCTTTTCATGTGAAAGTACTGGCTGCTGAGGTCCCATTTTTCCTAGCCTTAACAACAGCACTGAAGACGAATAGATTTACTGCTGATTCCATCAAAGCTGTGACTTATCTTTGGCATCTAACAGATTGATTTGTTTCTCACTTGCAGAGTTCAGTTTCAGGTCAATTTCTGACTCTTCTTGATTTTTTTGACAGGGTTCTCTATCCTACATTCGGCAAAAGATCACTTTCACAACAGAGATAATTAAATATTTAGGATAGACAGAAACGATTTTTCTTTGTGTGAACTGAAGGTAAGGTTAAAAGGGAACCCTCACCTTCAAATTTGTTTTCTTTGGTAACTGGTTTACCTCTCAAAAAGCCTAATTTCATGAACAGCAGCAACACCAGCTTGTGACTGACAAACTTTAGTTCCAAAAGTATTTGAGATTAAAAAAAAATTAGAAACTAGTGTTGAAATTTAATTTCCAGCTTTACGTTTTTGTGATACAATCATTAGACACTGCAGCCTTGAACCTGCTGTCAAAAAACTGGAATCATAACAAACCTCAGAATCTTTCCACTTTACTGGTAATATGGGCTATAGGGTTCCGAAGTGACTAAAATAAGCGTAAAAGTGTCATTGTTAGGCTCTGAAGCCCTCATCCCTAAGAAGGCATGAGTTTTCCATAAACTGTTGCCTGGGATCAAAGCCAAGCTGTGCCATTTTTTCCTACCAGTTAAGAGTGAGCCTGTGCTCTGACATGTGATCTCCGCAGGCTGCAGTTCCTTCAGGAATATCCATCTGCTCTGGTGTGGGTCGTCCTCAGGCTGCAGAAAATACCTGCTGTGGGGTAGGTCCTCCACAGGCTGCAGCGAATATCTGCTCCAGTGCGGGTCCTCCATGGACTGCGGTGAATATCCTGCTCTGCCATGGAGCATCTCTTCCTCCTCTGACCTCAGTGTCCCCTCTGTTGTTCCTCACTCTTTTTGTTCCCTTCTCCTCTCTTTAGTCTACGTTTTATACCCTTTCTTAAATATGTTTTCACAAAGGTGCCACCAACTTGGCTGATGGGCTCAGCTGGGTCCTGTGGTGGGTCCATCGTGGAGCTGGCTGCAACTGGCTGTGTCCAGCACAGGGCAGCCCCTGACCTCTTCCCACAGGGGCCACCCCTGTAGCCTCCTCCTGCCCCACTACAAAAACCTTGCCACCTACACCCAATATAAAGTGACATTATACATGACATGAAATTAACTCCTGCTCATATACTTTTTGTTCTCAGGCCCTTCTCTCTTGAGATGAAGCAAGGTTGTGCAGTGGAGGGATGACTGTATGTGGGACACTGTGTGACACCTGTTAGAGAAAACGGCAGGCAAACAGTGCTGGAAACAGGAGGCTGAAGAAAAAGATAGTCTTATGATTTGTGCAGTAAAACTTTACTCTGGAGAAGCAGATTTAATCCCAATCTTTGCCATAAAGTTACTAAGCAGTACTTAGCAGTTATTTAAAACAAGGATGACCAACTTCTCTAAGCTTGGGAGATATTTCTCCTCTGAGATAGTGACTCACAGCTAACCAATTAACTGACTGAGTATACAATCAAGTCTTCATTAGCCACAGTAACAGGTACTTAGAACAAGCTAGGTATTCTAGGTATGACAGGACACACTAAGGAGCATGGCATAATCCTGAGAGGATTTACACAGAGTGAGCTCAGACCAATTGCTAGCTGAGCTCTACCTGGGCTTTTTAGCTTGGCCTAAAAGTGCCTGCACTGCTGAGCTGGCCGCTCCACAGCTCTGTTTGCGCCACATTGCATCAAAGCTAACAAACTCCGTAGGCCTGAGCTGGCTCCTCGCGGAGCCTGAAGTACTGTCTCTGAATCCACAGCACGGTTAAGCTGCAACCCAGATAAATCATCCATACATAATTAACAACTGCACTTCTAGTCCAAGGATGCTCAGCTTGTTCCCGTATCCATGTCCCTTTTCCCAGAACCTTCATTTTTCTATGCTGTCTCTGCTGCACCACTTCCCACCCCCCTCCCCCCCATCCTTGACTGCATATTTTCTACTTCCATATATAAATTGGCAATGAAGACCTACTTGTTCAACCTCTTGCACACCTTCTCTTAGCCAAGATTGAGAATTTAAAGTTCAGGGTTAGGTATCTCACCCTTGCTCTGGAGAATCTGCTTAAAGCTTCCGTCATGTTCTTTAAAAACTGTAATGCAATTAAAGCATTGTCCATTTTACAAGTCAGCAGTCAGGAGAACTTCAAAATGGTAAATGGTTTGTTTAAATAAAAACATTTGTTCTATGCTTGGCATTAAAGCTTTATATCAGAATCAATATGAACACAACGCAAGTCAGGTCAGAGAATCCAAACACCTGGAGAATCTTAGTTCTGTTTTTCAAGACCTCAGATTATTTAGTAAAAAAGCAAGTCATATTTTTACTATCCATATAGTCCACACTAGCTGTCCAAGGAAAAATAGATCTCTGGAACCAGAAAAATCCCCTATCTATTTTAAGCAGGAGTAGCTTGCTTGAGGATGTTAGGCAGATTTCCCAAATTTTCAGTTACTGAAATAATATCACATATTGGCTTATAAAGTACAGTGTTATTTACAACATTATTTTCAAATGCAAATGACAATGTCTCCAGCTGAAAAGTGGTTCCAGCTCTGAAATCATTTACCACTTTCCAGTCAATTAAAACAAGCATGCTTTTCAGTAAATCCAATTGTTCATGCAAGTCCTAGGCCTGGATTAATGAGTTTAGGATGGTTTCCAGTACACAGATACCAACATTCAGATACTCGTACCTGATACAACCCATAATTTTTCAGCAAAACTCAAGCCAATTCCATCAGCCACATTCACAGCAAAATGAACACGTAGCATCTCTTTATTAATCTGTCATTGCTGCCTATTTTTTCCATCAAGATGGGCCCCAGAGCTCCCACCTATGGCCCTGCTCGACTTCACCATCTGACTTCATTTGCTGTACATGTAGGATGTCCATTACTTTTTCTACATGCCATGATTACTGTACATATGCTGCAGTAAGTTATTAATAAGGAAACTCAATTTGTGTTACTTTTTGAGTTGCAGCCACGGTACCTTAGCAACAGTCGTGCCCGCTTTTCTCCCTGCTGATGCTTTGCCGACTCACCTGTTCACTGATACAGCGGCTTTATTTGGCTGATAGCATTGTGTGCAGCACCGTGCACACCTATATATAGCCTTTACTTCTCCTTCCACGGGGCAGTGAACCGTGCAACTTCCAGAGAATGAAACGAGGGTGGTTTTGGCCTTTGCCAGACGTGCTGCTATGGGCCCAGGGGATAGATTTAAGGCATAGCAAGTGAATGCGTGCAATCTGTAAAGCAAAGTGTAAAGTATTCTGTAAAAAGAACTTTTTGGTTTTGTTTCATTGCCAACACTTGGTGTTCTATACTTTTCTTTCATGAACATGCAAAATTCCCGTGAATTCTCTACAGGTCATGCCAAGCATCAATAACTGCATAAGCTGTCATTTAAAAAAGAGTTACTGGCAGTAAAACACTGTAAAATAATCTACATGGATTTTGCTAAAAATGTTGAGAGTCTAAGCTGTAAGTTGTGGAAACAAGAGCTGTCTTAAACTTTGTAAAATACTGATTTTCTGGAGAGAGGCTTCTTTTATATTACATCAGTCACTAAGAGAGAAGATATAACTCTACCAGATGGACTGGTATTCTGCACACAAAACCACACGAACGAGGAAAGTCATACAATATCGATGCAAAGGTGTAAGTAGCATGTGTACCTTGTTATTTTCATTTTCACTTGTCTTTTCTTTTAGATTTCTCCTTCCACCTCTCTCTCTTTGTATTGCTTCTGCTACTTGCAGCTCTTTGTATTGTTTCTTTTAATCTTAATGATTTTTTTTCTTGACTTAATAATCTGTTCAGTCAATGGAAACATTATCAAAAACAATAAATAAATAAATAAATAAATCTCAAAAAACTGAAAAAAACATGGCAGCGTTAGGAGTTTAAACATAACTAATTAAATACCTCCTTATGTTTTAGTTGCTTTCTTTTGTAAATTTAACTTACTGGGTAGCTTGTCTTTATTCACCAGATGGCATTTACCAATTCCAGCAGTATAATCATTAATATGACACATGCTAATACAGCTGCCAGCTTCTCTCTTTCTGACCTCGGTTTCTCTCTCATACTGAGGGTGTTGGAAATGTCTGGAATATCTTCTCACCCCCTGAAGAAATGTGAGAATTGCTCTCCCCAATAGCAAACCCAAACTGCCCAGCAACATCAAGTATTTGGATGAGATTGCCTCTGGACAAAATGACCTAGGAAACTGCTGGACTTCTCATTTCTGTCTCTGTGGGTTTTGCACACAAAGAAACAAAAAGGCAGAAGTCTGATAGGCATAAAAATGAAATGAAATTACAAAACGGAAATCACAAGTGTGCAACAAAAAAACCCTTCTCAGATACTGAAAGTTACTACCATGTGGAATTAATCCATAAAAGTAGTGAAGTGTCTACAACTGTGGAGTGCAAAAATAGATTTGAACCAGCACTGGAGAACACTAACCTGGGACCAATGCTGCATAAACTGTGGTAAAAAGAGGTATCCAGTGCTGAATAAATGAGTTACAGATGTAGCGAGCATTATGGATTAATCTCTAGTATCAGGAGAATCAGTTCTTGGATGTCAGTTCTTCGTAGACTATTGCTTTAACTTCCTTATAATACTCCTATAAAGAGCATGAGACTTAGTCAGGGATTTCGGAAAACATCTGAGGAGAAGCTGCGTGTAAATGATTGTGAGGGTCACAGAATGACTCACACTGAAAATTGTAGCCCTCAAAAATGCCAGTAAAAAGTTCTGCCGTATCATTCTGCATATACCTAATTAAACTAGCCACCTAAATATCTTCTTAAAAGGGCTATGGATATCCTCACCAAAAAAACCCTCTAAGCATAATTTGCTGTGGTCGCTTCCATAGTTCCTCTTCTGGGTACAGATGGCAGACTTACGATGAATTTTGTGATTCAGTCAACATGCCAATATTCTGCCCCTTAAAGCTGGCTGTTGCGTGAGAAAATTCTCAGAGGCCAGGCTTTTGGACTAAGAGGAAAGGAAAATGTTTGCTGGAGAAAATGGGTGTTGGATAGTGCCACCTGAGTTTTGCCCAAGTTGAGTTTGAGATAGCTGCTCTTCCTCCCAGAACTGATCCTTTTCAGACATTGTACAATCCTTGCAGTAGGACTGGTTCTGCCTCTGGAAAAGGAAGAGGTGGCATATTCCTACATGTCCAGGAGAAGAATACACAACTTCTGTACTTACAGAATACATTACAGAGAGAAATTGCTCCCACAGTCATGGAATAAATAATAAGACAATTGGAAGAAGTGAAATCATGCGTTTGTGTGGAGAAAAAAAAGCTTGGCAACACGCCCTGCTCTCCTGTAGATACGTGAGATTCGTAAAGAGCTCTTTCATCAAAATGACATAATCCTCTCAAATGACAAGAAGAGACAGTTAATATGTCAATACACAATGTCAGCGGACGAAGAGATTTTGATCAAGGATAAAAAAAAGCATTTAGCTACTCTACAACAGTGCTGATAATACTCTCTGATGCTTTTGCTGCCAAAATTTCCGATGTGAAGTAATCAATAGTTCCAAATCATGTTGTACAGGAAGTCCCGAGATACTTTAGACCTTCCTCAGCTCCCAAACTCTTTCTTCCTCCCAACTATGCTTTCACCTTCCATTTAAAGTACAGCCACTAGATTCTTTCCCTGTTTCAGGATGCTGCTCCCTCCCCTACACCCACAGAATCCCAGAAAGGTTGAGGTTGGACGGGACCTCTGGGGACCATCCTGTCCCATCCCCCTGCTCAAGCAGGGTCACCTACAGCTGGTTGCCCAGGACTATGTCCAGACAGTTTTTTTTAATATCTCCAAGGATAGTGACTCCACAACCTCTTTGGGCAACCTGTGCCAGTGCTCAGCCATCCTCACAGAAAATGAGTTACTGAGTAAGCCCTGAGTTACCGAGTAACCCCAAATTCTTTCCTCTGCCTTCCCTAGTGATTCTTTCACCACTGCCAGGAGAACTTCAAGACATCGCTAACAGCAGATTCCCACACTAAAGAGGTGGGTTTCTGAATTGCACAGAAACAGAGGAGACTAGCAACGCTGGCCAGCAATGAGGAATTCAATCACCTAGGAAGCCACATCTTCCGTTGAAAACCTTCCCTGATAGTCTGTATTTCCCACCTATAACCACCAAGAACAAACGTGTTTTTCAGGCACTAGCAACCTGTAGATTTAACTGAAGCTTATTAAAAAACTGTGAAAATTTATTATTGCAGATAATACAGCTTCTGCCCATGGTCAATATTTACAGAATCTGCTTTGCACTCGTGTAGCTACCTTTGTCTTGATTATCTCAAAGCACTTTATGAACAACTACTTAAGCCTCACAGCACCTTGCAATGAAGGAAATGTGGAATTTACAGCTAGGGAAAAACAGGCATAGTCATGCTAGAGCTAAATGCCTAAATGTCACAACTTGAATATGCATTTATTTTAGTAAGTGTTAAGTATGTACGTAACTGTCACCAACTTTAAAGGAACCAGAAGACGATCTAGAGCTTTAAAAAGGTATTTCTATTCAACCATGTAAATACATACACAAATGCCTAATTTTAAGCAACACATTCCTAGGTTAAAGAGAGGTTGATTGTCACCTTTAGAAAGCATATGGGAAAAAAAAAAAATCTTACAGGGGTACCTTTCCCCAAAGTGTCCCCAAGGGCTTCACTGGATAAACAGATTTCATTGGAACGAAGATAACTGCAGTGTACTGTGACAAATCCTTCCCAGCCCATAGGAACTTTTCAAAACAGTCTAGAAGGTGAAGTGAAGGGAGAAGGCTGTACTCAAATGAAACTGCGGGGGAAATCTAGGTCAGCAAAATGCAATTACTAGAGCTGAGTAAGCAATGGAAAAAAACCACTAATATTCATTAGAATTAAAAAACCCACAAGCCTTACTTGAACTTGGAAAATAAATTTAAATGTGAAAGCTTAAATAGTCCCCAAATATATGTTTGAATGTGGTTATTCACGCTTTGTATTCTAAATGGGAAATGTGTGGGTAAGCTGCACAAGTCACAATTACAATGCAGAAACCGTACTACTCAGGCACTGAATTAATGCTATAATTTGAATCATGAATATCCACAACAAATTGTTCATAAAATATTCACATGGGGAAAACATTTTCTAAATAAATTTACAAACTCAGGCAATAACGTTATGTGAGAATTTTCTGAGCATTTTGTGAACAGAAGAAAGAAAATAATGTACTGAATACATCAGAAATAGCCTCTTATTTTGTGATTAGTGACTAGATTAGCAAGAGTAACAAAAAGATTAATGGAACTGAGTATCAACATTTCATTGTACAATTAATTTGTACAATGTGATCCACACAAATGGAAATGTGCAGATTTTAAAATTGCTGTAACTTGTAAGTCCATCTTATTTTACACAGTTGACTAGGACCCACAGTGGGATAACCCTGTCCTAAATAGTATTCTAGGGAGTATATCCTGCAAGGAAGGAGCTGGCTTTTCTGTTTTGAAAACCACTTGAACACTATTATCACTATTTAAATAGATTTTCTCACAGAATAGTTGGGGTAAGAGTCTTTATTGTGTGAAATCTAGGTGTAGGCCACCCTAACAAAGACTGGTAGAAACAGAATCAGGTACAGGCTTCAGACCTAAGCAAACTAAGAATACACTTAGTTTTGCAAAGATATTTATTGATAGATATATTTTAATAGGCAGAGTATAATATAAAAGATTTTGGGGTAATACCAGAGTTTAAATAGACTGTTACTCCCCTTTCACTTGCATTATATTTTATAAACATTTCCCCTCAAACCAAACAATGCTCTGTATCCATTCCTAAGGATATCTAGTGTATCACGCACACATCCAACACACACAGATGCTAGAAAGAATTATTGCTACCAGTTACAGTCTCTGGAACACTTTGAATTGGAGTGTTGCGCATCAGCTGAGATCTGTGTGCTGCTTAGGTACAAAAAACAATTCCAGATTTGTGTGAAAAATTGCACATATTTTGGCTAAAAATAATAATAATGTCTCCTTCTGGAATCAAGTCAAAGAGGAGCATGAATCTTATTATATCAAACATGCTTAGTGTTACACCTGTCAAAATATCTTGCCAACTACTGTGAAGAGAGGCAGGATTAAAAACAGATCAAATTTAATGGGCTACTTACTTTGTTTTTAAAATATATATCAATGATTTCACTGCCAGTGAAAACTAAAACTAGGTTTCATTCAGAAAGGAATATTTTAAGCTCTCTTGCACATCTGCATTCCTACCAACAGCTATTTTAGTTCTAGGAGCTTAAAAGGATTACATTTGGAAGTTTAAATGTAACCATAGCATCCATTCTTCCTCACTTTGGGGCATTCTACATCGCGTTTCCTGTGGATGAGTCATATTTCAGTTTCTAATAATATATCTCAAACCTAACCTGTAATACCTTACATGATTCAAATCTTGAGGTCTCATACAGCTTTGCATGTTCATGTAAACAGCTTTGCCTTTTATTCCTCTTACATAACATAATCCCGAGTTTGCAGTCAAAACGCAGTGTTGAATGTGGGTTTCCACAAGCCGAGTCCACCAGCTACTCCCAGCTTGATACTTCTACTCCACAGGCCTACATCCTCATCCCATTTTACTTTAAGGAATAATTTACAAGTATGATAAATTACATCTAAATATGTTAGAAAAATCTAATTAGCAACATTCATATGTACATTTGACAGGTGGATCTAAACAAGGTAGTGAAAGGCAAAGTATAAGACAGTGAAGAACCACTGAGATTTAGAAGATGAGGGCTTTGAGCCAGTTTTGCACTGTTTTCTGCTAGAACATTATTTCTGAATTTCCATAATAAGATGATCATGCATCTTTCTAAAATGCATAAGATTCATAACTCCTTTTGGCTAAACTCAATATAAAAGTTTCTCCAAGTTTGCCATATACAAGAAGAACAATTAAGTATGCTGCAAATGGAAGCTTAAAATTCAACAGAAAATAATTATAAACATGAATCTCCATGTGTGCATGCTCTCTCCAATTATATTTCTTTTCATTTAAATAGATTATGCACAGGCAAGTATGACTGGATTCAATCATTACAATCCCATAACACAATGATGTAAAACAAAATAGCTATACATTAAAAACATCAGAAAAGATGCTTTAGAAGACAACTGTATAATAGAAGTGGACATCATGCAGATACATCAAGGCAAAGGACTGGAAAGAAAACCAAAAGCTTCTTCCATCAAGCAGCTTGACATACAAGAGTCAAAACAAGTAAGATTGATATGTGCGGGAAACGCCAGCAGGACAAGGCAGCAGCAAAAGCGCAGAAGCAGCAGGCATGTTAACTCTCAATGCAGCTATGGCACTCAGCTCTTATAAAAAATAACTCCTATCATATACTTACTGCCTGAAACAAAACGTCACAGCTCTAGCCTCAGACTGAGGTTCAAGAAAAAAAAAAAGGTGTTACAATTACTGAAACAGCTACCTAAGCATTCTCCTAAGTTTTAAGAGCTTTTATTTTGCAGATGGTTTATCAGTTCCATGTTCATGAATCTCTGTGGTCCTTGCTGTCTGGTTACCTTGGGACCCTGCTGCAGAACCTTCTTAAGCCTGTCCTGAAACACCCTGCTACCCAAGGAACAGCAGCATCCCAAACACCATTTATTTCTTGCTCTCAGGGCCCTAAGTGCACTAATAGGCTTTAATTGTCCTGATCAGCCTGACCTGGGACCTCCATCCAAACCTCCTGCTGATGTGCCCAGGAACCTCATTTAAGCTCAGACCAACACCTTCAGTGTCTGGTCAAGCTACATGGCAGGTGTATGTGCTTCCAGTGCTCTCACAACTGTGCCTCTACTTCGCCATGGACCCTGTTTATCCTGACCTATGAACTGACTTCCTGGCTTGAGCTTGGACCTACCTTGTCACTATGAACTTGCCTGGTGATCACTGGGCTGAGTCTGACCCTGGTTATGGCTACCATACTCAGTCCTGATTTGCTGACTTGCATTCCTGGCTCGATCATGGAATGATGGACCTGCCTCATCACCGTGACCCTGCCTGATGCCCTGCGCTCTTGGTTGAGCTTGGCCACGATTTCTGGGTCTGTCCTGCTTGTCTCATCCAGGTACTGTGGGTCTGGACCCTGTCAGGTGAGGCCCCCGTCCAGCCAGTCGCCTTGTCACTGCTGACTGCCAGACCCCTGCTGCTTCCTGACACCCGTCCCGCCCTTTCAGCAGCCTTCACAACCAGCTCAGGGCGCTGATCCGGTGTAAAAGTTTCTGTCTCTGTGTAGACGTTGAATCAGAACCTTAAGAAATCCACAAGTTACATTTAATAAAAAGAAAAACAGCTAGAGCAAAAATGAGCCTTAAGCATCATTGCAGATACTATAGCTTCAACCAAACACATTTAGTAGACAAATGTGAAAGACTGGAGTTAAAACTTATTGGCATATACACACTTGTTTGTATTATCTTTGTAGTGTATAACCTCGGACAAGACAGTTGGAAAACACAGTAGAGGAGCTGGACATTTACTGCAAGACAGGAGGAGCATTGCTTCTATGGCACTAACGAGACTAGACATTTTTCAGCTGGGACTTCTAAAGTGGCTTTAAAAGCTCTCACTTGATACTGCTCTTTCTACCTCTTTGAGTATGAAAACTCTGACCTGTGCATAACTAACATACCTGGAGAGAGGAAATGGCCAAGGCTGCTGGCTCTGGTAACAACCATCAAAGTGACTCACATTTGTATTTCAAAGTCTGAATCCCATAAATAGAAATAAGGGCTTGCTAAGAACTAGGAGTAGTAACTCAAGAACGGGATATTGCTGTGAAATACGACCACCTCACCTGAAGACCTGCAGCACACATCAGGCAATCCAGCTGAGAGAGGCTTAGCGACTAGTCAAGAACCTGTCTCTTAGACTGAAGCTCTCACTAAAATAAATGAATTTTTAGAAATTCGTGGTTTGGGTGTGTGAGTAGGACTGCCTGAGGCGGGCTGCCTGTGAGGGGACGGCGGTCTCAGTGTGTGAGGAAACGGCCGCGGGACACCGTCACCTAAAACCCGTCTGGTTTGTGTTGGTTAGGGGGCTTTTGAGGAGGGTTTTTTTGCTTCTTTCAGTCTTGCTGGTGGACATCTGTGGGAAGGAGAGCTGATATGAAGTCTGGAGTAACGGATGTGGGAGATGCAAAGAAAGAAGAAAAAGAAAGAAAGCGTGAAATGGACTGGGAGATTTTTGGGTTAGGATGGGAAGATTTTGGTTTAGGACTGATGGCGGAAGAGCGGTGTGAGGGCAGCGAGTGAAGTCACCCGCAGCACCCACGGTGTCAGGGTGGGAGCCATGAGAGACTGTCATGCAGCTGCTGTCGGGAGCCGTGAGAGACTGAGGTATCCATGTGGAAAAGGATTTAAATCTGCCTAAAAATAACCATCAGTTAATGTTTTCATAAGGTTATGTAATTTTTGATGTGACTTATTTATCGAGTTAAAATTGGATACCATAGGGTTAATGTTACAGCAATTATGAATCAGAAACTTGTGTCAGAAGTGAAACTATATTGATCTCGAGCTAGGTTTTACCTTGCAACTTCAACGTGTGGGGGGAAAGAGAAGCTGCCAACTCCTTAGGCGCAGGAGGGTCAAGTAGAAAAAGCAGCCTGCTACAGAGGAAAGCATTGTCTGTAAAGAACAGAAACCTGCAGAGGGACAAGTGGCATCCAGTATATCATCAGGCTGGTGTAAACGGAAAAAGGTGATGAAGATGATGAATATTCTCAGGTCTATCCTAAAACCCAGCTGAATGGGGTTTGGCTTTTTGCATAAGTGGCCATCAGCGTGGAAGTCTTGTTTGCTTATTGATTGGCGTGCCTATAGTTGGTTAATTTTTACTTCTCTCTTTTTAGACAAATAGCTATCTATTTATATATAGTGTTACTCTCTAAGTAACACTTTATACAATTTTATTGTTTAAGGTGGCATCTTGAATGTGTGCATTAGTCCATATTCCTCCTATTATCATCTCTGCATATGCCCTAAAAAGAGAGAAAAAGGATTTTACATTTTACCCACTGGTCTGCTAATATCCAGGAAGCCAATTTTTCACGTTATTAAAAAACAATAAACATTTCTCCAGAACAATCTTTTCTATGCAGAATGGCTGTTTCATATTTACAGCTTTTTGAGAACCCATTTGAAGGAAAAAGATTCTTATTATTGTCATTGTTCATTTCACTGGAATTGCCTTTTGAGTATGGGCCACAGTTTAGTCAAGATAGTGTATAAATACAGTACCTTGACTAAATATATGATAAATATAATGGAATTAGGTCAGTAACTTTAAAATGTATAATTTTCTGCATGCTTGCTCCAGGAGTTTATAAATAAATTTGAAGTTTGCCCTAATACAATATGTCTCAGCTGTAATTCATGGCTTGCTTGTGGATTAGAGTACTTGCTGGTCACATAGTAGTAGTGTCAATGCTTCCAGATGCTAGCATACAGGCAAAGCTTCCTTACTATATGAGAATTCGGGAAGAATAGTCACTCGAAAATTGTGACTAAAATATCATCTATAATATATTATGCCAAATTAAATGGTTTTGTCTTACATTATCAAAGAATAAAATGTTTGGGATTTCTTTAAGTATAAGCAAAGAAAACATAATTAAAATTAAAACAAACAAACAAACAAACAAGAAAAGAGTGTTCCTTCTGATACTGACTTTACCATTTTCCTGAAAGAGATATAAACCAAGCAAATTCAGACAACATGTATTTTTGCCCATTAACGCCAAATAAAAATGTTTTCTTTTCATTTCCATTGTCAGGTCTCTCACTCTTATGTCCATCACTTCATTTAAAAGGACAGGTACTCATTAAAGATAGAGTGACATTATTGTTTAATGAACTTCTGAATGTGCTTTGAGCTGTAACTATTTTCTTACATTCTCTTGGCAGAGGATGATACCAATTGCTCTGAAGCTAGAATGAGATATAGAATAGTTGCTACGAATGACTGTATGTGCTAGAATTGGAGGGGGAGGGGGAAGGATGTTCTTGTTTGCACTTTTTTTTTTTCTTTTGAGCATTCAAAGTAGTGGAAAAGACAGACTAAAAGTTACCACCTTTCTGTAAAGCAAAAAAAAGTTATTCTTCATATAAAATAATAACGTGAAAGATATTTGTAAAGAAATTTTCCTTCTCAACTCAGGAAGCCTGTGAGTCAATAGAGAACTTCCCCTCGATGACCAAGCTAAAATTCTTTCAGATGTATCACCAGCGCATGCATCAGTATGTACCCCAAGAAAAATTCAAGGGGAAGATTACAGATTACAGAGAAAGTGGAGTATAACCTCAAATGAAAATATAATCTGTATATGTAGAACTGCTTTTCATGTTTGCTATGAAATCCAGATTGTTCCAGTTCTCTTTTTATTTAGTGCTCCTTACCAGAGCTGTTTACAGAACTTTTTTATCCCTTGGGTAGTTAGATAGATTTAGAATACTGTTTGTTCTTTTCTAGTTCGGTTGGGTTTAAAAGGTTTATTGAAAGGTTAGCATTTGCTCTACAACATAGAACTTCATTTTTTCTTATAGCAATAGTCTGCATATCGACGCTAAGGTACTGAGCACTGCACTACATGTCCACAAAGCGCTATTTCAATCTCCCCTTTCAAGCACAGCATCTTAACCCAAGTGGCAGCTGGTTAAGAAAGACTGGCTTTCAATGAGGTAACGCTTTTCACAGAAACTAGTTCCCCGGAAAAAAAAAAGAAAAAGCTTAATCATTTAGCGAAGACATTAATTTAAACAACTGAATGGAAAGTAAAATTGCAAATTGTGCTGCTGATGTTCCCCCGCTGCTCTTGCAGAGAGGGCTTGGCCTGCCTGTCGCTGGGGGGAGGGCAGGGGGAATCTGTTTGAGGCTGATCCTCTCTGCTTTGGGGAGTCCTGGAAAAAGGAAAATTCCTTTTGCATAGGAATTTGCATGAAAGATATAAACAGGAAAAAGGAATGGCACTTTTAGTAGCTGCAAACTTGCTGGCATGTGAGTGCAGGATCTTCCACTGACAAGTCGTCTGTGCTGTTGCCTCAATGCAGTATAGACCCCGTGGTCATGCCATAAACAATGCATTCCTCCATGATCCTCCTGGGTGCAGTGTCATGGGAGCAGTGTCATGGGAATGATGTCCCCTGTTATCAATACAGGCTGTTCTTGTAACCCTTGTTCTGCTGCTTCTTCCAGTGCTTTCTCACACGTGCACATTTCCATCCCCACAGCATTCCTGCCAATCTTTGTATTTCTGTTAAGAATCTCTTCAGAGGGACTGGCCTGACTGGATTGCTATGGATGTAGTCTGGGGGAAGAGCTGGTGTCCTAAAAGAGATGTTTTGCCACATCCCTGGGAGGCTTTGTATATGTATGTGAAGGTTTCCATATGCCCAAAGTGGATTTGATCCAGCACCAGAAGCAGAAGTCCCAGCTTCACCCCTCTGGAGCAGCACCCCAGAAATAGAAACCTGCAGGGGAGCCTCACAATATGCTTGGTGCTTGTCCTGCTGAAATAGCTTCCAGACTAGGACTGCTTGTGGGAGATGCCCACTACTGTCGCTGAGGAGACTGTGCAGATGCCTGGATATGGGTCTGGGACAATCCCAGCTGTGATTTATGACACTGCTCTCCCTGCTAAAGTACTCTCTTGCCCAGCAGGCATTTTCTCCAGCAAGATGGTGTCTCTGAAGATGATGTTTCTGCATTATCTGATGTTTCTTCTGGAGATAATCAGGGACAAGGAAGAGGATGCAGACATCGCTGTGTGTGTGTGTGTGTCTGACAATGAGTGTTCGGAACCACAACTGGCCTCAGTCAGTAGTAGCCTCATGAAGCCATTCCTAGGCCGAGATACTCACCAGTAGTCCTGCTGCCCTGTCTGTAGCCTAGTGCATGACCCTAGAGCTGGAGAGAAACCCCCCCTACATGAGAGAAAGGTTACACTTGTACTATAGGGCAATAGGTGGAGATAGGATCCCTCTGAACAGGGTGGCTTCTACCCTCAGGTTGCAATTGAGGTGGGGAACATTTATGGTCACAGCAGGGGGATGTGAAACTCCTTAGGCTAGAAAGTGTCTCCAGACACAGACAGTCAGGCTGCCTAGTACTGCTGTCCCTGTACCCTCCAGCTGACGGCTGGGAACCCAGGCTAGGTGGAATCGGTGACTGTCCTGGGCTACTCAGAACATCCGGAGCTGCTGGTATCTGTGGAGAGTTGCCCTGGGGCAAGTGAGTGGTCACATGCTCAGGATGAATCTTGGCTCAGTCTTTGTGACCAGCTGCACCCTTGCCCTGTGCAACAGGGACCAGACCAACCCCATGCAGGCCTGGACTCTGCTGGCTGCCTCTTGGCAAGGAAGTGGCTCCTCTTCCAGTGGAATTAGAAGGGGAAACCGCAGAGTTTTAACGTCCAATGGGCTTAGCTTCTTGCCTGACAAAAAATTTCTTCCTTGAAGAACTGAATATGTGCATGAACTCTGGCAGCATTATCTAGTCCACTTCTTGTCCTGTGATAGGTTTAACCATATCTCTGGACTGAAAATGGCTTGTGGATAAACAAGCACCCTTAGCTGGCCCCTGCCCACCAGAACTGTACAAGGAAAACTGCAATAGGAAGTACCGGTCCTTTGCTGGCAAAGGTTTTGTTTTGTCCATCTTTCTTGTGATTTAAGGATATAGCAGGTTTGTTACGGGAGATGTCATTTTTGGAAGCTTGAATGTTAGGCTGGGAAAAGAGGCTGTATCTAAGACCTTTTCATGCTCAAGACTGTGAAGATCATAAAATGAATTTGTAAAGTTTGGAGCTGGTCTCTTCAGCCAACTAACTAAACCTATGATCACAGAATCACAGAACCACAGAACGGCAGGGGTTGGAAGGGACCTCTGGGTATCATTGGGGCCCATGGATTTGTGGGTGTCCAGTTTGCCTAAATGATCTCTAACCCGATCCTCCTCGACCAGGGGAAGATCTTCCTTTGTCCAGACTTTCTCTCTCACCTCCAGGGTCTGAGATTCCTGAGGGCCAGCCTTAGCAGTGAAGACTGAAGCAAAGAAGGCATTCAGTAGCTCTGCCTTCTCTGTATCCTTCGTCACCAGGGCACCCACCTCATTCAGCAGCGGGCCCACATTTTCCCTAGTCTTCTCTTTGCTACTGATATACTTGAAGAAACCCTGCTTGTTGTGCTTGACATCCCTTGCCATATTTAATTCCAGGTGGACCTTAGCCTTCCTCTTTGCATCCCTGCATACTCTGACAATGTTCCAATATTCCTCCCAAGTGGCCTGTCTCTTTTTCCAAATTCCATAGACTTCCTTCTTCCATTTGAGTTTTGCCAGCAGTTCCTTGCTCATCCATGCAGGTCTCCTGCCTCCTTTGCTTCATTTCTTACTCATGGGGATGCATCGCTCTTGAGCTTGGAGGAAGTGATGCTTGAATATTGACCAGCTCTCTTGGACCCCCCTACCTTCTAGAAGGCTAACCCACAGGATTCCTCCAAGTAGGTCCTTGAAGAGGCCAAAGGTAGCTCTCCCCTCAAGTCCAGGGTTGTAACCCTACTTAGTGCCCCACTTCCTCCTCTCGGGACCCTGAACTCCACCATCTCGTGGTCACTGCAGCCAAGGCTGGCCCCAACCTTCGCATCCCCAACCAGACCTTCTTTCTTTGTTAGTATGAGGTCCAGCAGCACACCTCTCCTCGTTGGCTCCACCACCACCTGTGTCAGAAAGTTATCATCAATGTTCTGAAGGAACCTCCTGGACTGCGTATGCCTAGCTGTGTTGTCCCTCCAACAGATATCAGGGTGGTTGAAGTCCCTCAAGAGAACCAGAGCCTGTGATTGTGAGGCTACTTTCAGCTGCCTGTAGAAGGCCTCATCAACTTCCTCTTCCTGATCAGGTGGCCTGTAGTAACCACCCACAATAGTGTCTCCCATGTTAGCCTGTCCCTTAATCCTTACCCATAAGTGCTGGACTCGTTCTTCATCCACCCCTACGCAGAGCTCGATACATGCCAGTTGCTCTCTCACATAACGAGCAACTCCACCACCTCACCTTGCTGGCCTGTCTTTCCTAAAAAGTACGTAGCCATCTATGACAGCATTCCAGTCATGTGAGCTGTCCCACCACGTCTCTGTAACTGCAGTGAGATCATGGCCCTGCGAGCGCACACAGATCTCTAGTTCTTCCTGTTTATTCCCCATGCTGCAAGCGTTGGTGCACAGGCATTTCAGAGAGGTTATCAAGCATGCAGGTTTCCCTGGAAGGGGGCAAGAGGATCCACCATAGCCATACACACCCTTAAAGGGATGTATGATCAAGTCAGTGGTATACTTAAAAGATACCCCTGTGGCTGAATGAAGGGGACTAAGAAGTAAGACCATGTTGATAGTGTGTATGGCTGGAAGGGACTACTGGAAAATAGAAATAGAAACATTTTATTTTATTAAGCTTTTTATTCAATTATTAAATAGAAAGAGGTAATAACTTAACTGTGCAGACAAAAGGGGGAGCACACCGGATGTATAGAATTCATACATTTATATGGCTTGGGAAATAAACTTTCTCAGGAAGATGAAGACTTCGATTCTTAATAGAATTAAATTTCATACTGATCCAAGCCAGAATAGGAGCAAAGTAGGAAACACATAATTCCAATATTCACAGAATAGGTTCTTCTTCATTACATCAGTTTTAGATGCTAGATTTTCCTTGGATCCTCACTGTAAGTGAAATGAAAGAATATTTAGCTTTCAGAGCTCTCTGAACAAACTGTAGTATCTCTAAAATATGCAAATGTTAAATCACATTTTATCTGACAACTAGGATCATTTTATAGTTGATGACGCATCAAAGTGGCATGGGGAGTTTTCTTACTCTTCTTTCCTTCCATTGCTACAATGGACAGAAATAGATTCTACATAGAGACAATGCAAAATTGCTGGTTTGGTTTGGGTATACAGTTAAGTTACTGCATTTCAGTGAATTTATGCACACTCTCTGTGTGCTTGTTCTTGTCCCATGGCAAATGCAAGGTCATACGACATAGCTGAGCTTGCTTTCGTACTAAGGCAAGCTGCACTACCGTACAGTTGCTGCAGGCTACAGATATGCACACAGGGACTTTATTCCAGCTGCTACATGCTAACTTGGAAGCCTGTGGTAACTTAATTGTATAGCTGCGGCCTTAGTTATTAATTAAAAGGGAGTGAAGAAAATGGGTTTTAGGTGGATACATTCCAGGGACCCTGACCACGGAAATGCTGCCTCTTCCTGGCATGGGGCTGGGTGACCTGGTTCACCATAGATCTGTCTCGCCCTCTGAACTGTGTGATTAAAAACTGCATCTTTTTCAGAGGAGCAATATCTTTAAATATTACATTCTGATTTATTCTCACTTGACTGTGCCAGTAACACCAGCAGTAACATTAAATTGATCACACCCTTAACGGTGCATGCTTTGGAACGGCATATATCTGAGAGGCAAGGCAAACAGTGGATCACCTGGCTAACACTGCTCGTCCTGAGCATGGCCCCATCTGCCCGAATAAACAAATAGTATCAGTGTAGGACTGATCCATTATATTAAAAGCAAGGGAGGAATTGGTGATTCTTACTGAGGTCAGTTCCTCAAACAATGTTCTTGCAAATGTTGTGTGAAGAGGAGGGTAGAACACCTATTGATTTGACACAGATGATTGTTTTTCTTTGCCATTCTCCTTGTTCTCAGACCTACCAGAAGTAAAGACGGCTTGGAAGCCAGAAGCTGTACCAGCACCATCCGTGACAAATTCCACGAGCATAAGATTACTAGAAGCAGCTACATCATTGGGTAACTTTGATCCACAGGTCTTGTCCATTAGAACTGCAGAAGACTTGCTGGATCCATCATAAACTTTAACATAATCACCCTGACAGCCTCTGGTTGTCTGCAGCTCAAAGGCTTGAAAGTGCAGGGTAATCTGGAAGGGAAGAGAAAATCAGCCTTTAATATACATGTATGTGAATTCTTTCATGGAGTGGTCTTTAAAACTGACAGAATCCAAGCTGTAGCCAAGCCCAAACTGGAACTGCTTACCCAGCCTTGCCTCTCATCCCCTGAAGCTGCAGGGTTCAAATCTAATGGGCCTGTGACTGAATGCTCCCTTGCTCAGACTGCTTTGCCTAGATTTTGCAAACCTGAAGCCCAGCACATGGAGGTTTTTCAAAATTGCAACTCTGCAGTTGTCTTTGCCCAAAGTAGAGACTAGTCTGAAATCCCTCTCATGGAAAAGATCTTAGCTGGCAACTGGTATGCAGACAAAGTGCAAAATGCTTAACATAGAAAGAAGTAAGGTCAGTCATATTCCAAGACCACTATTAACCTGTGATTACCTTTCTGGATCGGGTTCGGATGAGCCAGACACAGTTGGTGTTATCGGAGTAATTTCTTGGGTGGTTGGCAGATCTCAGTGACCCAGATGATGCGTCGAGAATAGTGCTGCAGCGACCTGAGAAAGAAACAATATTTGCTTCAGCACCAGACTTGCAGAAGCTTCCACTCGTTTACAATTACAATCTCTTCAGAATGGTCTGGTCTCGATTTTCTGATCTGCCAGCGTTCATTTCAGGGTGCTGGTATGTCTTGGTTAAAATGAAGAATCATTTTGTCCTAATGTTCACATAATGCATAAGTATCTGCATCAAAACGGAAAGTAAAGTAGTGCACGGAAAAAGCATTAGCTTTTATTGATTAGGTCCATAGTTTAGCAAAGGATCTCTTCCTGCACCTCTATAAAGAGTGTGAGAGGTTTCAATTCACTGCAATTTGTGACATCGTTTTCCACTGAGATGGGGAAGTCAGGTGATGTTAGCAGAAGAGTCAAGTGCAAATATGATGTCTCTGCAATGCTTGAATTCTAAGCTTAGGAGGAGGACTTGGGCTTTCCTCTGTGCAAAGAGAAATACTTTATTCATCATATTTTTTTCCCTTTGATAGAATAAATATCTCTGACTGTATGAGAGAATTTCTTCTAGCAGAGGTTAAATTTGAAGAGTTAAAAATACATACAGATTTAGAATGGCAGCTTAACCATTTGAAAATTGGACAAGGCATCATGAAACTGTTCCAGTTCAGAGGAGCTTACAAGTGTTTTGGTTTGGCTCAGGTCTTAAATACAAACTGCAATGAGGAACAGAGATGTCTGGCTCTTTGTGGGGTTTACAGTTGTCTCTTGAGCTGTAAGAAACCAAATTACTCCAGTGAAGCATACGATGTGGTATGTAGTTAGGCCAGTTGCACAGCAGCCACTTATGCAAACAGTGAATGTGTTTGATTTAATTTGGAAGCAGAAAGCATTTTCTCACTAATCACAATGTGCCTCCAGCTTCACCTTTGCGTTCTCTCCCGGAGTAACCCTAATGAGTACCATGAATTCAGGAGAACAGTCTTGCAGTCTTTGATGAGAAACTGCTGCCTCTGCAGCGTGCCCAAATGTCTTTGTGAAGGATCCGAGTAGAACATGAAAGGATGGATTTGAGATACTTACTGCAATTGTAAAGTTTGTTGATTTTGGCCACGTCCAAGTTGCTGAGTCCCTGCCTTTGTCCAATATGTACTGATCCATCAGGAATTGGTACAATAGTCGCTTTCCCAGTGGTATTAGTGAATGTGTATCTGAAAAAAAAAAAAAAAAAAAAAAGAAAAAAGAAAAATTGCGTTCTTTAAGTACAATTACTTCTTTCAGGATTTAATGGCATGCTTTGGAGGGAGAACAAGAATTGTACACAAGTTGTTGTTGTGACTGACAGTGCTGTTCAAATAGATTTGATTAAGAATTCCAGCAGTAAGCAGAGTCAATCTCAAGATGCCCTCCTTTGCCTCCAAGCTCAGCTGTGAATGGCTCCTTAATGGAAAGATAAAGGATAAGGAATTAATCTTAGGGAGTGGCTTGTCTGAACTGCCCCACAGTGTTTTTCTCAGAGGGGGAAATGGGGAAACTGGTAGTTAGGAGAGAGTTATTATAGAAATTAATTCTAATGTAAGATTTGAGTACCAAAAAAAGCAATGCCATGCTGCTACTTACGGGCCATAGTGCATTACTGAGGCGTAGTCATATGGAAGACCCAGGTTATTGGAGTTTTCAAATTTCTTGAAGTCTGGTCTGTCAGCTGTAATATATGATATTGTACTTAGAGTATGCTTCCTATCCACTCCCTTCGGGAAAGAAGGAAGAGCTGGAAACAGCAGGATGTATCTACACCACTTTCTACATTGAGGAGTTCAAAGGTACTTACCCGGACTGATGTACTCCCACATGATCTTTACGTGTTCATCCCTGTCACTTCGAGCATGTTCATGCAAAAAGCCCAGAGCATGATCCAGTTCATGTTGAATTATTCCTTTCCACATGCAGCCTCCTTTCATCACAGAGACAGTCTGTCCACCTCCTACTTTCCCATAGTTGGACCAGCAGCTGAGAGAGGCATTGAACACCAACAGAACGACTTATGGGATTTTTGTGGTCAGACGGGCAAAGGGACAGTACAGAGAGCCTTGCTTCACACACACTCTTGTGAGGGGAAGGATTCCTTCCTGTGGACTGTGATAGTCAGAGTCTATAGAAGGGCAAGACTGACTTTGGCGTAGAAAACAACAAAGTATGGTCATCGCTAAAGCTTCCTGGAAAACCTTCATTAGCAAGGAGGCTCCTGCATTCTGACTTTCTGTACACAGTGACTTTAACTCCCTAGAAATAACAATTTTTTTTTCCAAAATACTGAACCCTGTACCAGAGCTGGAGCTAAGATGAATAGCACTTTCAGGCTAATGGGGGTTGAACAATTCTGTCATAGGCTCCAATTCTGACCTGGACTGCCAACTGTGTGATTCAGAGAACTGTTTGTTTATTTCATAAATTGAAATTGGTTTTGCCTGTGCAAATAAGACCTACAGTAATCTGTTATGTGTTGTACTCATGTGTGCATTATACCACACAGAAAACATTCACTTAGATATTCTTTCCACCTTAATGCTGCTTTCCCATGATCTGCTTCACTTCAGTGTCTTCAGCAACTCCCTGATGTAACTGCTGAATCCTTGCGCTAGCAAGGTATCCAAGGGGGATACCTTGGTACTATGATAAACCATGAAGTGTCTCCTCTAAATCCATTCCTCCTTCCTCTTTAAGGTCACACAGAATGACTGTAGTGAAGAATTGAAAAACAATGTAGAAATAACTTGTTAATTTATCATTTAACTCACCCATCGACAGATTTAATGCTGAGGTAGTCACGTTCTGTCTTGCGCTTCACAAAATTAATACAAGTCAGTGTTTCAAATTCTGCCATGGCATCCTGAATCCCCTGTATGTGGCTCTCCTCTGGAGATGAAAGCATTAATTTAGGGGGGTCAAACAAGGACAGTGGCAGGTGCCATTCAAATCTCACATGTGTTCAAAAACAGGGTAAATGAGGGACAGAAACATTAGCCTATGCTCGTTCTTGCCTTTTGTTCAGTAATGAATTTCATTTAAGATATTAATAGCCTGGCACAAGATCCTCTTTATCCAGATATTTATCCAAACAGATTCAGGTGGGAGCCTTTTTTTCTCAACTACTGTTTTAAATTATAGTGGTGATTGTTGATGTATCTTCTGATTGTACACTTGGAGACAGCTATGGGAAGCTATTTTGCTAATGAAAAGTAGGCCATTGAAACCACACTGCAATAGGAATGAACCTTATAAAGGCAGATATTCTGGCAGGTACCATTAGAGGGAATGATCATTCATTCTTGTTTCCAAGAGATCAGACCCAAAACATTATGGATGGAAACTTCTCAAGGAAATTTGATCTCTTTTCTTTTTCCTGTTCAGGTCTTTGTAATTTACAATTCATCTGTGCTTGCACAGCACAAGTAAATCCTTAGAATTGCTTTAATCAACTGTTTGTGTGGCCACTACAAGTAGGTTTCTATCTGTAGCTTATTGGATAAAACCCATCCAAAAAAAAAAAAAGAAAAAAAAAAAAGAATTATGGATATTTACACTCACCATAAGTAGGATCCAAGACATAGGGAACACGAACAATCCCATCGCTGGACTGGGGCCAATTGCAATGGTGACAGCTGATGGCACTGCGACTTCTTTGTGGAACTATGTCACCTTCTTGCAAGTACTTAGAGCTGTCTATGGTGAGAGAGACGCAGTGGAAAAATCTGAGCCATAGGTTGCTGGAAGCTGGCTAAGCACACTTGGAAAAGTGTCACTCTACTCATCCTCCTTTTCTATTTTTCCTAGGCACCATGGCTAGCATGAGAAATGGACTATTGGGCTAGAAGGACATTATCCGCTTCCCTACCTTTACTGCTGTGTCCTTAGCTGAGAGGAGAGGTGGGAAGCTCCAACTCTGTTGAATGAGGTTGAAGCAAGACAGGGAATGACTGAAAGCAGTTGCAGTAGTGAGCGGGATGCTGTACTTTGGTACTATTTCTTCACCCGTCATGTGACACTGAATGAGTGGCATCAGATATCTGCCCAGGAAGGGTGCTGGGCAAAGGCAGGAGGTGCCAATAAGTAAACCCAAGAGGGCAAGCAAACTGAAAAGAGGAGTGTTGTCTAGAGAAAACTGTAGAAATGCTTGGTGTCCATTTCTACAGACAGTAGTAAAGTTTCTTGAATGACTGCTGAAAGGGAAAATGTGGGAAAGACAAGCTGATAGAACGGGGAATGTTTGGAAGAATGAAGGAACAGGAAGTCTGGAGCAGGGAGCACGGAACTGATGGAACTGACCATAGATTATCTAGGGGTCTGTACTACAAAGCCATATGATGACTGAATGCAAGTGATGCTTACGTTCAAGAAAAAGGCAGTTAAATAATAAAGCATCCAAATATCCAAGTTCTCTTTTTATGTCCAAAGAACAACAAAGATGTCAAGAGCTAAAGCTGAGGAAGCTGCCTGGATAGTTCAGTGGCCTCCACACTTGGTATCATCTTCAGTATTGACACCATAGATTTGAGATGCCACAGGGCTTCAGCAGACCACACAGACAAAGTAGTCCCTGTGGCCTGTCTCCAGATGTCTCTTTTACATGACTGTGTGTAAGATGGGAAAAGTATTTGCACAGACTGTGGTAAGACATTATACCTCCCCCATCACCCCCGAAAAGGAACAGAGAGACCTATTATAAGCAGGGCTTGGGGCATTACCTTTATTAACTTCCAGAATTCTGTTAAAAATAACTTCGTCCTCGGAGTCACTCTCTGTAGGCAATGGAGATTCTAAGTAGAAATACAAGAGTATCACTTTCTCATTCCCAGGGAGAATATAAACCCTGATTTTTAACCTGATGAGTTTCCAGGAGCTCAGTTAGATCGAGTCCTGATTACAGTGATGCATGTAAAACTTACAGAGCCTATTTAGGAACTGGCATGGCATTCAGTCATGTAGATACTTCCTCAATGACATAATCTTGTGAACCTCCCAACAGCTGTGGTTATTTTGGCATTAATGCAGTCCCAAGAGCCATTCTTTTTCAATCTTTCTTTCTCTCTCTCTTTTTTTTTTTCCCCCTAGCCATCCCATTTTAAGGCCTGGACCTTTGGCTCTTGTAAGTCTGTATGGTCCCTCTCAAGCGGCCAGCCGGCTGCATGGCTCCCTCTGTGCACTCAGGCAGCACAGTTTGCCTTCCACGCGCACAGTTCACACTCAAAACCCCAACATAAGACACCGGGAGCAAAAAAGGATGGAGAGCAGTCCTGCTGCTTGCTGCTGGACATGCTGACCTCTTGAAAAACCCTCGACACCAATGAAATTGGAACTGCATTCCTATTCCATGGGTCGGACTGACGTCCCCAGGTAAGCCCAGCATCAGGGACTCCTAGGCCTTACAAGTAGGTAGAATGAGCCAAGTCTGAGCATCATGCAGTAAGTCTTAACATCAATTAAAAGCACAAGCACATGGCCTCTCTGCTTTCTGTGACCTTTAGAAGAGACTTAAATCAGGAGATGATTTAAGCAGAGCTATTTTTAGCAAAAGTAACAGGAGAGGTTTTTAGGAAGCCCAAGCAATTGGCCAAGACCAAGAGACTCTGCTTTACATGAAATATTATGGTGAGTGCATTCATTTAAAATTTCTTCCTTGAGATTAATTTGTGTTAAGCATGTGTTATTTTCTGGAGTAACTGGGTAGCTAACAATTAGTATATTCTATCAAATACTTATGATTAGATGGAATAATACATACCATATGTATCCTCTTGTGTAGTAACCTGCAAGAATGATACATTAGTATTACCTCACACTTTATATTATAACATAAATATTAAATACTATAACATGCAAAGGATCAAAAGTGTCTTGGCTACCATTGAAAGTACCTTTCACCAGTGCAGCCTCGAGCTTTTATATACTGGGCCATGTGTAAAGAAGTACCATGGTATGATAGATATTCTTCTTTGATATTTTGGCAAATATGGATGTCATAAAGGGAATCAGCATGGGAGACTCAGGAAATGCAATTTGAAGTGTGCAGTAAGTTTCAGATCTTCCAGCTTTATTTACTTGCCTGTTAGTTTGAGTGCAAGGTAGATGAAATCGCCAATGAAATCGCCGATGAAATCCTCCCAGTATCGCCCCACAACACAGTGGTGAAAGGCCGCGGTACGTACTGCTTCTAGGGAACTGTGGGGCTGGGACTCAGCCCCCTTCTAGAGACATGTGGGGGTCATGTCTGTAGCGAAACAGATTGCCATACTGCCCTTGCCTTGTATAAATAAAAAAAGGTTTTGTGTTTTATGACCCCAGAGAAAGCAAAAGCTTCCTAGGCTGTATCAGGCATTGTGGAGCAACGAACGGAATAGGGATGGAAACTTCTCACTCTGTTACACTGTTGATCCGAGAAGACTTTCCTGCACAGCTGGAGACACGGGTGGAGTACATGAGTCTTGACCTCACTTTCCACAATGCTGAACCCCAAAATGATCAAAAGAGCTGATTTAGCTGTCCTTACCTCAGTAGGTTCTGTTGCTGCAAAAAGCAAGGAAGAAAAAAGACAAGCAAAAGGAGCAAATTAGATTCTGAATGCAACTTCACAGTGTTCAATAGCACAGGCCTCCTCAGCCATGGGAATGCCTTTGGCAGGTCCCTTTGCTTGGAGGGGAAGGAGGTGCACTGACTGATGCATAGGCACAGAAATTAAATTGATGTTTAGACAAACAACTATGAAAATTCCTAGTAGATCATGCTGAGGAACAGAATCCTGGTCGTTTACCATCTAAGAATCAGCAAAGCATTTTATCAGCTTCAGTGTGGAAAATGACAGAGGAAACTAGGGACAAATATATGCCTTGTGCCTGGATTTCACTGAAACAGGTGCAGGCTACCCAGCTCAGCAATCCTCTCTGGTTTCACAGTGTCAAAGACTAACGTTGCAAAATGGGATGAAGGCTATAATTTAGCATGGGGCAAATAATCTCAGCTTCAGTATGTACCTGTCAGCAGCTTGGAACCGTTCTGAGTCCTAAGGTGTCTTTCTAGTGTGACGTCTTTTGATTTCTACTAAATGTCAGTTTCTAGATACAAACATGGAACCGAAAATCTGATCTGATATATAAATTTCTGAGCAGAAACTTCATTGTTATAATACCATAAAAGTTTAGAAGATGCAAGGACCTCCAGAGGTCATCCAGGTTGTCTGCTTTCCCTAAGGCAGAAACAGTTTTATCTATGTTATTCCTGACCACAGTTTGTTTGACCTGTTCTTAAGTATGATGGACATGCTGCAAGCCTTTCTGTCAATCTCTCCCAGTTTGCCAATAATTGCACTCTTCCTTGTCAAAATTTAAAGCCATTATTTTTTTTCCTATTCAACACTGACATAGAGAACACTTATGCAAATAGTTCTTATTTCTAAGCCTATTCACGTTCCTTATCTTTTGATCGTGATTTTTCAATAGAAGATATGCCAAGCTCTGTCACACCTTGCTGCACCTTTCCCTTTTCACAGTGGTTATTGCCCAAACGTACTGAGGAGATTTCCTCCTATTCAGAATCTACCTAGAACCTGCAACAGAATTGCTTTTATTGAGCCAAAAAGGCTTCAGTCTGTCTTTCCAGATTGTTACTTCAGTCACATGGCAATGAAAGTCCACTGTAATGATGGTGGTTTATTATAGAAAAGTTCAGTCAGTTCCCACCATCTGTATCAGAGAGATCTATGGCATCTAAAAAAACTCTGCAGGAAAGCACATTTTTGAGATGGGTTGACCAGATTCAGAATTCATGCACCGAAGAGGAACTAGATTAATTGACTAGTCAAAGTCAGCAGAAATTAGGCTCTAGTTTCCTAGGCACATAAAGCCTGCAACCCCTTTTTAAAACCCAAATGAGACATCACAGCAGGCATCTGTCATGTCCTTGATCAAATGAACATCTGGTGTGATACAGCTTTCAAAATGATACAGTTCACTTTTCCCTGCACTGTAAATACTGAAAGATGTCTCAAAAGGCACAAAAAGCAGCAACAATGGCAAATTAAACCTCATTGTATGCGTTTGTCCCAGTAACCCTGCAACTTTGAGTCCCAGCAACTGACTACTTTGAACTCAAGCAAGCGTGTCCCTGGGCTGGCTCCAAATATACTGAGCAGTAATTTTACAACATCCCTTTGTTTCCGTGCCATAAATGAGAGCCCAAAAGAAGAATCGGTCAGTTTTCATTAGCCATTTACTCACTCTATGTCAAGCAAATTTTTCCAAGGCCTCTTCCTCTCACAACACATCACCCCCGACCTGGCAGTTTCTTGCTGCAGTTAAAGTCTACCTACAGATTTATTTCCATTGACCTTCTCTGGAGATCTGCAATAACCTCCTTCTATTTTGTGAGTTGACAAAAGCTGTTCAGCTAAGCCTGTACTGTTTGTTTTCTATCCCAGCACAAAGCAAAGCTTTTTCTGACGCCTGACATCCCTTTCTCTTACTGCTATACCCAAGTAGGCAAGGAGGCAAATGAGTAGCAGTCATTTTGGAACACTCAACTTAATGGAAAGGTATCAAAATGTCTTATTAAAATTTTATTTTCAAGCCTGTGAAAGCACATCTAAATTAACCTAACAAACCATACCGCAAAAATATGTGTAAAGCACATCTGTGTGAAAGCACATCTGCGCTCAGCCCAGTAACAAATTAGGAAACTTCGTCTTATTCAAAAGGCCTGAGAGTCAGTGCTTTCACACGCTCTAAAGTCAAGTCACTCACACACCAACAAAGTGTGTGATACACACTCAAGAATTAACAGTTGTCTTTAAAATACAGTATAAATCCTACTTACTTGCTGTGCTGTTTCCATAGTTCTCCTGCAAAATTGGTAAGTAAAAGGCATTATTTTTCCATAGCTCATAAATGCAGCAACAATAGCATGAAAATCAGGCCAAAGGGAGGAACTAAATTATTAGATTGGCCTCATATAGTATTATATTACTGATATTTTTCTTGTGGAAATTTATGAAAATGGGTCTCCACAGCTTCACTCCGGGAAGAGCAGGTCAATTAGAAGACGGAGCACGGTCACACGGAGCTGCTCTCACCTGAATAGGGAAACCCAGGGCGGCGTGAAGCAGAAACGCAGTGCAGACGAGGAACATCTTCAGATCCATTCTCCAGTCCTGACAGACCCCCAGCGCTTGCCTGTCTCTCTGCCCGCTCCGAAGCGCAGACGCTAGATATACCAGCAGAGCCTGCTCTGCCAGGGCTGGGAACCCTGCGCCGGCCAATGGGGATCCGAGCAGGAAACAAACTTCTTTTGCACCCTCAGCAGCCGGTTTAGCCCCTGGGCATCTCCCGCCGCTCTGCTGTTGCTGTCACTGTGATCTATAGCATCCCTTGTCTTCATACTGTCATTCAGGCTGCTCTCTAGACCTGGGTCAGCCTGTCCTGCCATGCACCTCCTCTGTTTCTTGGAGGGATCTTTCCGTAAGTGTTCAGTTTGACTGATACCACCTTGTGCTTGGATAACTTTCCAGAGTGCTGTATTCGTGAGATTTCAGATGGTAGATGACTTTTTTCTTTTTGTCACAGAAAGGACAGAAGGCCGTGACAGTATCGTGTTGCTTTGGAACATACAACACACCACTACTCAGAGAGGTCACGTCTGTGTCTTCCCTGAGAAAATATCCTTCATCTTCTCAGCTTCTGGTTCTATAAGGGGAATTTTTGTTTTCTCCTCTGTGTTTCCTGATGTTTCATAACATCAGGAACATTTCCTGTGTTCTGTAATTTCTGGCAGTCTGACAGTTGTAAGTGCCCTGGAGAGCTTTGTGACCAGCAGTCAGAGAGGGGAAGAAAGACAGCAGCAGCATAAGCAGCACAAGCAGCACTTGCTCATTTTGAGAATGGTTAAAATATCTACTGCTTGCTGGAGTGCACTTCTCCAGAAGTGGATGCACGAAGCAGTGAGCAGACCTAGCAAGAAATGCTTGTAGGAGGTAAACCAGCAACCACTGAGCCTCTTCTCGCAGCAACCTCTGGTCACAACCTCTTCTTGCAGCAAAGCTCTGCTTGGTGAAGGTGCTGTAGCTGGGGAATTGTCTCTGATACACACTTGTTTTGTGTCAGAGTACAGTTTCCACGCATGGAGAAGTAAAATGAATTATAGAAGGTACAGATTCTGTCTCTAGATCATGCCAGTGCTCAGGTATTCTCCGAGTAAGTTTTAAATCCACTCACACCGTTATTCCTTCTTTCTGTATTGAATATGGTGTTCTAGAAGTCATCCATGTTGGTGAATGCATCAAGAAGCAGCGGAGGACTTTCCACTTATTTGCCACCAAATCATACCCGGTCAAGGCTAGGAGCTGCATAGAAATGTAATCTGAATTGCATTGGTGGGGATTACTCTTCATTTTAGTGGAGGCGAGTTCACAGCCACACACTGCTCACTGTCTTAGGAGAGTCTGAACTGACAAAGTCCAGGGATAAACTTTCGTTACCCCCACAGGGAGGCAGCATAGGGGAATACTACTGTTTCCCTTTCTGTCCCTGCGCTCTGGCTGAAGCTCGGTGCGCCCTAGGCACCAGAGAGTAAAAACCAGGGTAGCGCACAGTCCTTGTGACCACGAAAGAAGAAAGATCAAGCAGGCATTGTAAGCAGGCTCATCCTGCAGACACGGGCAGTTTGCGTGTCCTCTGTGCACATCAAGGTTTGCACCAAGCAATGCTAAGCGCCTTTCTTCATATTTGGGTTTCATAGGGATGAAAATCTTCCTTGTGCTGAAGCAAAGTTGTGCAGCTCTGGTCTGCAGGCTGAGAATGGTTCTCCAGGTTTCTCACTCAATACAAGGGCAAAACAGATGTCCGTGATGCCAGATGTCTTGGTATGCCAAAACATACCAAAAAGGCACTGCAGAATGGGACTTGTGTATAATCTGCTTCCATTAGAGTGTAGGGGAAAAAAGGAAAGGTCAGACTGCCCTCAGGGGAAAACCAGTCCAGGAGCAAAAAGAGGGATCAGAGATAGTGAGGGAATAAAACAAAGTTAAAAAGCAAGTTAGAAAGGTCGGTAGCCTTCACATCTTTGTAGCATGTTATTGGGAAAATACTACAGCCTCCTGAGTGACTGATTAACCGCCCGTGCTCAGGAAAGAGAGAGGGAGCTGGGCTGGCAAAAAGGATGCTGCACATTTTGTGCTGGACATGCTAATATGCTGACATATTAAGCAGTTCATCAGACAGATTGCTGCATCCCACCTTTCCATATGCTAACACGAGTGGTGATGGGGGAGATTGCTGTTATGATCAAGCATGTGGCTGTAAATGCTACAGCTGGCAAAGTACACACAACAGAGCAAGGAGGAGTGCTGGCACTCGCGCCTGCTGCCCATCCTGAAGACACTATCAGCTTTGGTTTGTGCCTGATATTTAGATTGAATATTTGGTTGTTCTCCTAAGTGTGGTATCCACGGGGGAGGAACTGTCAGCAGTCCTGTTTTCACTAATCAAAAAATTACCTATTTTTTTGAGATATTGCAAAAATAGGACATGGTTTTACCAGATGCATTAAAGATGGTACCTCTAGCAGAAAAAGTGCCCCAGAAATTGTCTTGAACCTTTAGGAACCAAATTAGGGCTTGGCAAAGAGACGTTGTCTTTGCACGTATAGAAGAAAAGCGTGTGGGAAATTTTGTCAGGACTCGAGTCCTCCTGTCTGTATATCCCAGCTTCTGGTGGACAGTAGGGACCACACAGATTTTGCAAATGTGAACAATGATTGACAGGTGTCCAAAACGAACAACAAAACATCAAGAATTACTTGGACAATGTCATAGTCCGCAAGAAGTCTGTCAGCAAAAAGAGCACTGCTCCTGAAAGTCCACTACAAAACGTGGAGTTATGCCTGAGGGCATAACACTGGTTTGCAGAGACCTGTACACATAACCGAGAAAAGATTTTACAGACACACCAATGAAAGTATGTATTTTCTCTTCTGTTACATGTGGGAGTTCACTGTAAAGTATACATAGCCGAAATCAAAACAGCAGATGTAGAAAAGTTACAACACTTCTGTAGACATCTTTCAGATTTTGCTCAGTCGTGTGTCATTGAGGCATATGTGGTATACAATTATTATTCTCTTTGGAGTGTTTCACTGCAAACAGCTCCCACAACGTAATGTAAACCATCAAGACATAGTTACAAGAAAGAAATGAAGTGTCTATAATGGCTAACTACTAACCTCTATAACTACTAGCTACTAATTGCTGTGTAGTAAAATGCAGGAAAAAATAACTCTGAGAAGTAAAAAAATAGACACATTTATGTAGATTTATATATATATATATGTATATACATGTTTACAGCTTATGGAAATTATGTGGTAGCTACCATACCCAATTCATGGTAAGATATTAAAAAAATCTTAAAGGTTTAAAATCATCTGGCTTTACCAAAACCAACCATTGAAGCAATGGTATGATCCACAACACAGAACTGAAATTGCTGTGGACTGGCATCACATAAATAAACACCACACAACTACATTTACAGTCTGGGGTTAATGACAGGTCTGAACCAGGACTATATTATTTTAGACAGAACTACTCAATATCATTTCTCAGGAATGTCTGCTTTGTGCGGCATTTCGATATTTTGGCTCACTTTTTTTTGGAAGAGGAATTCTGGTTTCAACTCAGCTCTGGGCTCATTTGTTCTGAACCCCAGTCCTCTGGCCAGAAAGTCTGCTCCTGTGCACTGCTTCCAGTTCAGTGCTTTTTAGTCTTCCTCTCACTAATTCCAGGTGTCGTAACACTCTGTCACACAGAGTTCGCTTCCTTTTCTGTGGTGTCTTTATTACCAGATACTCTTCAGATAGAAATCAGCCCTCACACAAGCTTTTTCTACACTGGCTTAAAGGACTTTCAGCTCTTTAGCCTTTCTTCTAATTCAGCTCTTCTTGGTTCTACAGTCACCTTTTAATTCCTTCCAAATTGCCCATACCTTTTTGGTACTGCAGTTTTGGATAATTTCAGTTGAGTTCATGTCAGCCAGTGCTGCACTTCGCTGGTTGAGACTATTATTGAAGCGCTGACAGCTTCCGAGGGTTTCATAGGTAACCAGCATAGACTTCAAGTCTTTGTATACAACATGGACATATGTCATAAAAGACAACTCTGGATAAGGCAAAGCGCAGTTAGAAGCTGTTTTCCCACACCCAAGAGCATATTTGTTGAATGAAAAGATTTACTTGTCCTTCATGTCCTTCTCCACGCTCCTTCTTTGGATTCTACCTCCCAGAGAAGACCTGGTGTTCCTCAACCTGACTCCTGTTATGCTTTCTGTTGTGCTTACAGTTTCTGAGGGGCTCCCGAGGGGTTCCCATGTCCTTGCTAACGCCAACTGCTGTAATGAATCTGCAAGGTCTGCAGATTCCTTAGCAGAGCACTTACACAGCCTCCATGATATTAATGACTAGTTCCAGCCGTAGTCCTAGCCCTGGAAGTGTTTCTGTGAGAGAACTCAAACCTAAATGATGAACATTGGCTTGACATTAGTCACTTTTCTATTCAAAGAGCCAAACCTAGAAACTTGGATCTTAAGTCTGTCATCAGAAGAAGAGGGACAATGAAGAAAAGGATTTTTTTTTTTGTGATGGATTGTTCTTCACAAAAGAAAAATACACAGTTAGCAAAAAGTAAAAAAAAAAAACCCACCCTAGGAAAGAAACCAATTGGAAAACTCAAAACATTGTAACTTTTAAAATAAATATCAAAGCAAAAATGATTTCCATTTCAAGGCCAAATTTAACAAAACATAATTTAGCAATTAAACTAGCATTTGTAATAACGTATGATCCAATGATTATTTGGGCTGAGGGAGGGGAATGGAGGTGATGAAACTGGAACTTTAATTTGGACAACTCTAGTAATGAACTTCTGATTGTCTTCAAAAAACCCCAACAAATTCCTTTCTGTTATCAGGAGAAGCCATCTGATTTGTCTGCTGCCCTTAGGTGAAGAATGGATGGATCAAAGGTTTTACATGATGTTTCCAGCCTGCAGAACAATGTTACGCTGATTGCAAAGGAATCCGTGTGATGGGGTAAGGTGAGAGCTGTTGGAGCGGTGCCTGGGGTTATCTTTGGTCTCTCTGCCCTCTGAAGAGGGACATGCCATCGCAGGGTGCTGCCCCAGCTGCACACGTATAGCACTGGGGAGCTCTCCTGTCCGCGTCTCCTTGTGACAGATTGTGCAATGCCAGCCAGCTCCCCTGCTGGGTTTCATCTTCTGGGAGAAAGGGTCTCCTCTTACCAACGCGCAGCTTTTGGCCACGTTAGCTGTGCCATGGAAGCCACCTTTGGGAACACTTGTTTGGTGATTTAACTCTGGGAATCAAAACATCGTCTCATGTCTGCTGCTCTGATGAGGGCATAGGAGCTGACTGTGTGCGCGGTAGGTGAAAAGCACCACATCTCTGCCTTTACGGTGCACAGATCTGCCTGATAAAGAGTCCGTTGGTAATTCTAGTCATTCTCTCTGGCCCGGAAACAAATATGCTCCTGTGCACTATTATCACCGTCGGCTAGCGGCACTTCACTGACTTTTTTTTTCCTTTGTACTCATCAGAAAGGCTGTCTGTACTGCCTATCTCAATACTTCTGCTGGTTATTCACTTACTGCCTTCCTCACTGTCTTCTCTCCAGGATTTTTGAGTATTTCAATAGGAGTCTCAAAAAGATGGTTTCAGTCTTCGTGTGTTTTTCTGAATGCAGATTCCCTGCGCAATGTGTGCCTCGCCGTGAATTACACCCATTTACCAGGCTAGCGTATGGCTTTGCTTCCTCTTCTGGGAGGATAATTTGTAGTTCCTCTCATGCCTCCTGGGCAGGCAAGTTTGAACACCTTCCCCTGCTAATTCTGACTTTATCTGGATCCACAGAAAAGTACTTTGGAGAAAGTTAAAGTGCAGCCTTTGCAGTCCCTGTCTTGTTTTAAGAGAGCTGCTATCCGGACAGATAGTAGTGACAAAATATTGACATTGGAAAGATTGGTTGATAATAAACTTTAAACTATTAAATAACAACGAATCTGCTTGTTGCTCCCACAGCCTTTTGCCAAAGAGAACGTTTGCCCCCAAAGAAGAAACCATTGATCTTTGACAGCTTTCACCACCATCACCGATACAGCGTGGGCTCCTGGACGAGGCAGGGCAGCCAGCAGGTTTGCTTTGCTCGCTGTCTGTTGCGCACAGGTTAGCAAAACCCCGTGGGTCTCAGGCAGCCAGACCGGGGGACACGGTCTGGCCCCGGGGGCCTGGGGTCCGGACTGGCCCGGCAGGGCCTGCCACCCCGTCGGGTCGGACGGAGGTGCCGCCGCGGAGCTGGGGACAACCGGGCGAGCGACTGGAATAGCAGGTTTGCCGCATGGGAGGCTGGCGGAGCACGGGCAGAGCTGCGGCAGGTAGGGGAAGAAGGGCGAGAGGCTGAAGGCGTCACTGCCCCGTGCTGGCAGAGTGTCCTTGGGGTGGTTTGCGCAGCAAAGCCTCAGCCTGGGCTAAACATCCCTATCGCCTCTCATTGCTGCGGTTTAGCTTTTACAAGGAAATAATTCACATTTTAAAATCTACAACTACAACAAGATTTAACCATGTCATCTATCACAGGAAACCCCCCTTCATCCTCTTTCAGTTTTTGAGGGCTGCCTGTTCCTCAAGGAGCAGAGGACTGCCTCTTTCGTTGTGCCGTGCTAGGGCTCCTGCTATCAGCACGTACAAATGCTCCATAAATCATTATGGATTTACCCTTCCAGCACTCCTATCTGGAAAGGAAATAAGATTTTTTTTCCCATTTCACAGCAGGAGAAGCTGAATGTGTACACACGCGTGTGCACCCCTCTCCCCGCCACTACTGATTTCCTCCAGGACACCCAGGAATTGCAGGATTTCCCACCATGGGGCCTGGAAGGATCCTGGAGGAGGTGGATGCCAGTCCAGTGCCTTCATCACTCCCTTGGTGAAGAGAGGACATAACAGGGAACAGAGGATGGCTGCTACCCGAACCGTGACCGATCTATCCCTGATGCTTCCCAGGGGAGCTGTGGCTACATTAACCTTGGCTTACAGCTGTGATTACATTAAAGAAAAAGCTTCCAAGGAGGCTTCTCCTTTCCACTCATCTGCAGTGACTCTGCCATTAGTTACGGAACACATTAAAGGGACATTGCCAAATTACCTACAATTATAATTTTTCAAGGACTTACCAGCGTGCTCTCTGTTACTCTATGAACACAACAAGCAGGCCCTCTCCTTAGAGAACTTGCAGTTGAAATAAATTAGAGAGGCTGCCTTGAGATGTTCTGCTGGAGAAAAAAGCCTAGCTATGTTTTCATATTTAATGTATTTCAGATTTATGTAATTAGCTGATAGAGGCGTGCACGGCCAAACTTTAATCTGAGGGCTTTCAAGTCTAGCCTTTTGGCTTCAGATTCATCTTTGCTGTAGTTTCCATTCTCCTCAGTGGACTCAGCTTTGGCTCTCAGTTCACAGGCTTGTATACAGGAAAACCCTTTATTTGTACTGGAAGAGTTGAACTGCAGGTCTGATTTCTTACAGGGATGGTTCTGTTGTGGATCTGCAAATGATACAGCAACAAATCAAGGTCAAGGCACTCTGAGAAAGCTTCTACTTAGAGGTCTGCTCCCGTCCTTTACATATGTATCTGCTTTCTGTCTCTGATAAGGAATGTCATAAACAGGATCTGTGAGTATATTTGTATTCCTCCTTTAAATAAGTAAACTTTTAGCAGGAAATCGAAGAAGTGGGTGATGTGGAATATTCAAAGTGGTTGGTTTCTGCGAAGGAGAGAAGGGTGGAGTAGTTATCACTTCCTTTATTCTGGTAATCTTTTCTGATCTGGAAGAGAGAGAGGCCCATGTGTTACTCATTTTGGCCCACCATAAAAAGGAGAAGAGAATGCCAGAGTTCGTCCCTCCAAGAATTTACGAGGGCTATAGAGGCAGTCTCTGTGGCTTGCCATTAGATGAATTATGGCTCTACCCTCAGATCATTTCAATTCTGGTATCTGGAGGTCTGACGAAGAAACATCACACCACTAAGGTGCTGGTTTATGTGACGACATAACTAAAAAAAAATAAAATGCAAATAGAAAAGAAAGTTACACGTGTCAAATGATCAAACCAACCTTTTTACCCAATTAACTGAACTACCCAGGAAAACTTTGTCATTTTTTGCCTAATCGTACAACTAACTGGGCAGCAGTCTTGATGACCTACCAGTGCTTACAGGAGCAGGACCACATGTGTCTCTGCTGATGGGTGTACCTGATTAAAGCACTCACAGACTGCAACTAACGGGGATCCTCTTTGCTGTCAGTGAAGGCAGTTGGCCCAGATTATGACCTGTCATGCGACAATGATATCTTTTCCACACTCCAGTGCATGGTTACTGTAGCAGATGGTTTGACTGCTAGCCTAGGGTGATTTAGAGTAGCCTTTCTTTAAGCGGTATTTTCACTTAAATTCCTCACACTCTGCTGCTTACACGTACATCTTTGCTATCAGCCACTTGCTAGAGGTAACAAACCAAGCCTAGAAAAAGGGAAGCAGTGGTGTTTCTCCAGAGCAATAGACAGGCATGGTCATTTTGAGTGCATTTCCCCTCGGATCACATCAGAATGGGTCATTCCCCCCAGGCAACTCTCCTGTCCCAGCCCAGGTTCCTGCTGGTGGTCAAGGGGCTCCCTTGGCCTCTCCAGGGCTTCTCCTGCCCTATACCATTGAAGCTGCCAAGGACTTGCAGCTCGTCTTCCTGGTGGCAGGAACCGCAGCTGGGAATGAAGGTCTGAGTACATTTGGAGCCCATACGATCGCTGTGTATCCCTCTGTTAAGTAAAACTGGGGAGGCGAAGGGAACACCAGGCTGATGCTTATACTGAATAACTGTCTGGGTTTGCAGCCCTCAACTCATGTCTAAATGTGCTCACCTGGCCAGGTCTGGAGGGGAGTGACAGAAAAGCTGGGGAGAAAATGGGACACTGCCCTCTCTTTACTTTCAGCTTGGGAGTAGCTTCTTCTCGTCTGCCTTCCTTGCCCCTCACCTCTCCTTATGTTGCAGGGCATGGGGAAGGAGGCCTACTCCTAACTGAGGTCTGGGCTCTGCACCCTGTCCTACCCATCGACAGTGCCACTGGACAGAGACAGTGGTGACAGGCTGTCAGGTACTGGTAATGCAGCATGAGAAAGGGCTGGCAATATTTGCTGTCTGGTAGCTGTAGCCTCATTTAGGCTTATGATCACTCTAGTAGCTGAATTTCTGATTTTGCCAAAGATCATTGCCATGTTTGGAAGTGACCCTGTTCTGTGGCGACCCAGGCAAAAGGTTCTTCTCCTTTCTCATGACATGTCAGAGATCTGCTCTAGAAGATCAAGCTACAAATGTTGCAGCTTTGGGTGAAGAGAGTCCATCTAAGGACCTTCTCACCTAGCAGACTCCTGGGGCATTGCTGCAGAGTACACCATTATAAGATGTGTGTGTGGCACCACACTTTGCAGAGACTGGTGTCTTTTTGCCTTGTCTTTTCTCTGCCTGTGACATGAGAAGAAGAGGGTTTGGGAGCTTCCCAGGGACCATTAGTATGACCCAGAAGGCACTATGTATTCCACTGTGGCTGGAACAACCCTACCCAGATTTTCAGGATGTTTAGACCGTCTGCATTGTTGTTTTAAATAAATAAAGCCTCTGAATCTAATCATAGCGTGGTTTCTGTGCCGCGTGGTTTCTGTGCCCTGTGGTTTCTGTGTCCTGATCTGTGCAGAGCTAGCCAGACTGGGAAAAGGAGTTGTAGGCAGCCGTCTCTCTTACACACCTTGCCATACAACTGTTGAAGATTACACAACTGTTCCTGTTCTAGAGACAGGAGCCAACCTTTCCCTCCTACTGTCTGGTACAAAGTGTGTCTCAACTTTGAACAGAAATTTTGACACAAGATTCATTTATTTTGCCACAATTTAGGTGAAATGCAAAATTTAAACTTTTTTTGGAACAAAAAGTCTTTCTCTCCTAAATCATAGCTTTGGGGTGATTTAATCTTAACCACATATTTTTGTTCAATAATGCCACGAAACATCTTCAGTGGAATTGGTACTTCAGAGGAGTTAGGCTATACAGACAGCAAGAAGAGCCTGGAACTGACAAAGAAGATGCAAACTGCTGCTGATATGATATGTATGGGTCATGCTGGAGACATCCAGGATGTATGGGCTTGAGTGATGAGGGCTTTTGATATGTAACTAGTGGTGTGACAGAAGATGTTGGATGGTGAAGGCAACTTGGATGGGAAAATCATGAGTTTTAATATGACTATGTTAGACTTAAGCCCATATGAAGTCTCTTGGGAGAAGACATCAGTGTCAACCTGAGATTTCACATTGTAAGAAGACAGATCAGTCAGATGTTGGTATGGGCTCTGTAAACTATTTATGAAATACGACAGTGGGAGTGGATCAGGAAAAAATCAGGTGGAGATAAGGTATAGAGGAAGAAGAATTATCTGTTCTCTCAATAAATAACGTATTCTCATGTGGTGAGGGCAAGAGAAGATGACCTACAAAATGAACAGATAGAAGAATTAAAAGGAGAAAGAGGAGGGAAAGGTTTATGAAAGTAGAGGGAGGATATAACTGAGTTTCAAAAGTCACAAATGTGTCCAGGAAAAAAGGACAGAGTGAGCTGGCCGGTGCAAGCGCAGCAGTGGAGTAAAGACTGTGGAAACCAGGGTAGAAACAACTGGGTAAGTAAGGTAAGGGAATTTGCAATAAGGGTTTTACTCTTCACCATAACTGTGTCAGATTTCCTCCTCCTTTACCCAGGGAAGAGCCTCTGACCCACTCTGCAGTTTTGGAGCTGGAAGACAATTTACTCAGGAGTTTGGAGCGGGGCTAGGGAACAGCAGAGGAGACAGGGCTTCAAGTCAGGGAGCCCACTGGGGAGAGAACAGTCCTTTCTGAAGTATAATCTGGGCAATTGTGAAAATGAAGGAAACAATTCCCTAGAGCTACTGAAAGGAGCACACATGGAAGGCCTCCTTTCAAATTTGGATGTAACTTTTTCGGTCTCATGTTAGAGGAAGGTTCTGCCGTGGCTGCTTTGGAGATTGAAAGTTGTGTACAAAGCAAGTACAGCCCTCTGGGGCAATCACACGCAATGCCCCTGTGTTTTCCACCACAGAAGTGCCTAAATCCTCAAGGTGGTGGCTATCTCAAGATCATTTAGATTAGACCTGACTGCAAAGCTGTCAATAACGGTGCTGGCTGGAGTGTGAAGTGTGAAAGACCTATTGCTCTATTTCACGCTGGACAACATTGATTCTGAGTAGCAATTAGCTGTCAAACTTGACCAGGACAAGGTCAGATCTCACTATGATCTTAATCTGAAAAGCTAAAAATAGCATATATTTCTGCAGACAGCAAAACTAATTCCCAGTATCAACTATTTCAAAGGAAGGCATGGAGGTCAGGTGGGTCACAGCAGTGGAGAAGCAAGGATATCGTAAGCATGGACCCATGCTGCTCTTTGCACTTAACTCGTTGTCAATAAACTCGATGGAAGGTATCTATCTATCCCCATAGCTGGAGGCTGTTTTCTGAAAAGGCTGTTTTTTTAGAGGGTGTTTGTGAGGTCTCTTTGTCTCTTGACTGGAATGTCTGGGTACACGATTGTACGCACCAACTCTTTTTATTGGAGTGCTGGCTGAAATTTGTATAGTACCAGTGTTACAGAAAGTGTTCCAAAACCAGACAAAATCTTGTGCGTCACAAGCAATCGCTAGAGGTGAACATGATCAGAAACATAATTTCTCAACTCCAGAACTAGAAATTGTGAGTCTGTCTTATCTGTAATGATTTCCTCTGCTCTTTTCTCTGTCTCTGTGTCAAGGAACAGGATCAAGCAATGTTATCTTAGGGAAAACTGTTCCTGTAGTGTTCTTGATATTAATAACAGTACAAAAATCACTGCAAAAAGTGATTCACCATTTGGCTCTAAGAATTACAACTGCTGTGGTACTTGCAGCTTCTGCTGATGGGGGTACCTAGCAAAATGCGTTGAGCAACTAGACAGATCGGCTCACATTCTGTTCACTGTGATTTCCTACCTGTGCCTCTTTGACAGAGGGAGGGAATACATGAAAATTCTGACCGAGACTCAAAGGAAACGTGGAAAGAAAGAAAAAGAGGCCAACAGCTGCTACTTTATATGAGTCAGTGACTCAAAATAACATTTCCAAAAAAGAAGCTGATCCTTCTCAGGGTTTTACCTAAAAGCTGTAGGAAACAAAATTGGTACAGCATGTGATGTCTGCTAGAACAGCCGCCCAGGATTGGACCACGGGTCGCTCTGACCCTGTGTCCTCTCTGACAGGGGCCAAAAGTGGCTGCCTAGAAAAGCACATAAGAACAGGGCAAACATATATGACGATACTTCCCCTTTGTTCATTTCGATCTTGGATCCTGCTTGAATTTTCTCTACAGTTCTTATATTGAAATTGGGAAGTTGATCCCCAGCCAGTTTCCCCAGTACACTCAGGATTTCAGAGACCTCTTTCTTCTCCCCTTGCAGTATCTCTTTTCCAGGTTGAGGAGTTGTAGCTTACTCGTTCGTTCCTTATGCAGAAGCTGTTCCACACCTTCAATCATCTTTTCTGATCCATCTATGAACTTTTTTTTCAGTTCGGTGACATCCTTTTTTAGACCGGAGAGGCAAGAACTGCACATAACATTTAAGGGAAAGCAACCTGCTCCCAAAACAGAATTAACTCACACAAAAGCAGATGCTACTTTGGCCATTATGTTGCTAGTTTGCTTCTTGCACTAACAGTGAAACAAATGACAGCCTTTTTAATGAACCTTCCCTTTCTTTCTCTGAAAGTTTCTTCTGCAGTGACAGTGGTATCTGTGGTCTGAGGCAGTGGGTTGAGGAACACAGCAAGGTGGAAGACACAGCCTCCAAGCCCTGCTGCAAATCCAGAAGGACTGCTTGCCTCCTTGGGCTCTCTCCCACAGTGCTACCTCCTAAAGACCTGTTGTAGGTTATTTTTTTCGGAATGCTTAATACCACACAGTGCTGTACATACTCCAGCATGGATTCTATGGCTCCCATGAAATTTTGCTGCAGATGCGAGCACCCAGCTCTTGTGTAAAACAGACCACAAGATACCAGCCTGGGTGTACAGAAAATGAGAAAGAAACATGTAATTATTGTGTATATTTCCAGCTGTTTAAACCATAAGATCAGCCGGCAATCTGGAATCTTATTTTTCTTTATCTACTCCTTCATTGGACAGGGACACACATAAAAAACAGCTGCTTTCAGTATATAACCCTGAGTCATTCCCCAAAAGAGTGCATCTTATCAGCAAACTATTCAGAGTTCATTTGGAAATATGTCATCCTGTACTTAAAGATGTAAAGACAAGGCTGACATGGAAGTTGATAGAACTAAGGCTTTACAGGCAACCATAATTCTCGAATTTTCTGGTTTTGCAGCCTTAACATAGCTAGAGATATAATTTTAGCTAAAAGTATGAGATCCCAGTGCTTTTCTCTGCAAAATAACCTTTACAGCAGTGGCGTTGTAAAAAATTGAAACTCTAGCATGTTAAAAGAAACTCTTGCATTTCTTAAAAGAAACTGTAAGAAAAAACATTGTCACCTCTAGGAGGCAGCATTTTATTGCAAATACACAATGTATAATTTGGTGTCTGACACTTCAGAAGATTTTGAGGCTTCTCAAATCTCCTGTGATTATAAACAAAATTACAGTAGAAAAGAAATAAACATACACTTGCAGTGGAACTACCTGTGCAAAAATAAGCTCTGCTTCTCCAGCCAGCAAGAGCCAATTCTCAGATTAAAAGGGCACAAAATGCACCCTGTTTTCCTGGGTTTTCAAAAGCAAGTTAGCAGCGTTCAGTGGAAAAGCAGAATATCTGGGTTGTTCATCTGCTATCAGCAAGATACCCTCCCCCATTTAGGAAAACAGTTGCTCATTTGATTAACTTCACTTGCTAATTGGGAACGTGCTCAACCTTGCGCTTGCCGCTTTGCTGAACAACACTTTCCTTTCAGTTGCATTTGCAGTGATTTATTTTTCTTTCTTTCACCCAGGTCTGTCCTGAGCTGGAGCTGACATTTTCTTTCTGAATCTCCGTTACTGAGGTGCTAAGACCTCACACTAGAGCAGTTCACCGGGTGAAGTGCAGACATCGCTTTTCTGCTGGGCTTTGTGATGTGATGTGACTTTCTAAAGCACAGCCGCCTTTCTCCTTGCTGATGGCCCTTTGGTGCTCTCAGAGGAATTGCGAATTTTTGAAAAACTGCCTTACACCTTAATACTCTTATAACATCCCAGGCCGACCCTATGTAAACATGAAACAACAGAGAACACCACATCGGTCGTGTCATTGGTGGTTAAACATCAGTTTAACTTGTAACTGAATGAAAATAGATCCCATAAAAACAAGCTGCACAGCACTAGTCTTGATTTCAAAACTACCCACGCTGGAGAACCCTCCTCCACAATCCCACAGAAATTGCTCCCACCAAAATTATGCCCATTGTTGGAAATCTGCAACATGTTTCTACTCTGAGTTTGTCTGGCATCAGCTTCTGGCCGTTGGCTGCTGGTAACACATTCTTTGCTTGGCAGAAGACGACCTCTGTTACCACAGATTTATTCCCCAGCTGGGTATTTAAGGATTTTGACGGAGTCACCCCTTAGCCTTTTCATTGATAAACAAACCGACCTCCTTGAGTCACACTCCAATCCACTGCCTTCCAGTCCTTTATTCATTCATGTGGCTCTTTCCTGAACTCCCTCTAATTTGCCCAGCGAGTTGGTGCTCTGCCCAGCAGAGCGGGATGTCACCTTGTTCTACAGCAGTCACCCCAATGCCCAATTCACATGTTACAGACCCTTCCTATTCCTGCCCAATGTTTTTCCCCTTACTCTCCTGTGGATCACGCTGCTCTTCCTCACCACTTTTGCTTTTTGGCTCCTTCTCCCTGCTTCCTAGTGTTGAGCCTCCCACCTTCTGGGCGTATTCATCCAACGTTGCCACGATGGATGCAAGAGCTGTACCACAGCCAGGTTTACAGTGGTTGCTGGTGATAGGAGGTACATGGCAGCCTCCTGAAACAGGTACACAGCCAGATTTTTTTCCACAGATCTCCTGAATCCCATAGATCTTGGTGTCAGGACAGTGTAGTGTCTGCATGCAACTAGCTGTACCCTTTTGCATGCTAAATCCTTATCATCATCCTGCGGATAGCAGAGTGGCAAAAGGCTGCACACGCAGCTGGCAGCTACTCCTGCAAGTCTGGAGGTTTCAGGACCTCTCTATCCATTAACACCAGTTGAAGCACCACAGCCTGAAGCTTATTTTCTTGAGGTTGACCATTGTGTATCTCCCTTTTAGAAAATTACTCTTTCTTCTTCTCTTCATTTACTTGATTTATATCTACAGGTCTGTTTCAGTGACAGTGATGGAGGGGGCCAAGCCCACATTCCTCTCACAGATCTTCCTTCTTTTTTTTTTTTTTTTTTTTGCATATAAATATGTAGAGACAACTGCTTTGTCTTAATAGCACTGCAAAAGATTCTTTCAGTGGTCTGTAATACTTCACCATCTGGTGGAGAAATACTTCACCACTTGGAGAAAGCCAAAATCTCTTTCTTAAAGCATTTACAACCTGAGACAACAGCATACAAAAGCATAAGGAGGTAGATGTAGTCATTGTAAGCACAAGCCTTTTACCTTCACTTTTGTTTTTGCGACGCTTCATTTTCTTGTTAAAGAAATGCATGACAGCCATATGTGGTCTTCCGTCATTAACCGGCTATTTCAGTGCCCAAAGGGTGGTGTAAACACCTTGCTATGATCTAGCAAGCTATTTTAGACCATCATCCTGTTCAAACCGTCCCATTTCTGTAGCACGGAAGCTCAGAATCTCATAACAAGTCAATACAAGTGAAAACATGAGCTTACACCTTCAGGCTAAATCTGACTGTTACGAGGATTTCCCTGCAAAAAAACTCTCTTTCCCATTTCTGTCTGTTAACTCACACTTCTGCCTGGTGAAATGCCTCAGTGAGAATCAGAGTATCTCTGACAAATACCAGCCCCTGGTAGAGTGGGCTGAGTCAGGGAAAGTAGTCTGCAACCATCTTTCATTCAGATGTATGTCGGCTTTTCCTTGTGATAGTGAGGGATTCTGGAACTTTAATTTATGTCTCCTAATGCCACAATAAAAGTTGCAAATCCCTGACCTGCTTATTCGAATGGTTGGCAATTGCATTAAAGGGCTTTTTTTCTGGTAAGGCATGAACTACAGCCAAGCAATACAAAAGCTCTTGTAATTCTCCATGTGGTCTGTACTAACAATTCTTCATTCAGAGAAAGCCTCTTTCATATAGCCAACGGACAGAAAGGCCCAAAATATCAGTGGAAAAGCTCAAAGCAGGAACAAAGAATCTATAAGTATCAAAGGTTGTCCAATGCCTTATATTTTGTCTTCACAGAATATTCATGTCTGAAGTATCAGGAGCTGAAAACCATGTATATGCTTTTGTCATTCTTATACCTGCCTTGTATCAGAATCTGGAGAAAAAACATGGATAAAGTGATGGTAAAATATGTTGTCGGGCCTGAACCTGCCGATAAAGTTTAGCTTGCAAAAACAGGCTTTCAGCTTTCTGCCTTGGCAAGTCTCTTTCCAATGGCAGATGTGACAGATAAAAGAGCTATGTGATTCTGGACAATATCAGTGTGAACGACCAGTGAGAAAGGTCTGGCCCCAATTTAGCCTACTACTGCTTTAAAGAAAAAGAAGCAATTTTATTATTGGGTGTTAAAACAAGGAAATGTAAAGTTGACTTTGAAATACATTTATGGTCCAATTTTTTTCAAACAGGATGTGTTAAAAATAAGCAACTATGATAGATAGATGCAGGGACTGCATGTGCCAAAGCTACAGTTAAATTATGTATCTGTACCAGTTACGTGCATCAGTGCACACATAAAATTCCGCAGTCTTTGGCCTGTCGCTTCCAGAGGCTCACGTACCGCTAATATTCAATGTTTAGCAAGAGCTGTTTTGTTTTCCTAGCAGTAGCAGCAAAAGGCTGCTGCATGGCTATTATTATTAAAATATGATATCTGATGATGATTCTGTACATCTTACATTTCACAGCACATACAATTTCTGGCAAGGAAAACTTAATCTTCATATATGAGCAGCTAGAAAACATCTTGGGGAGATATACTATTAAATTATTGTCTTGCAGAGAGACTTTGATGTAGCCTTCCTTCCACAGCCTGTTGTAAGCAATTTTTGTGTAATTCTTAGAATAGATGGTAGAAAACACATGAAGATTCCACCTCATGGAGGGACTGAATGCCTTCTCCACTCCAAATCTCTGTCAATACATTCTACCCTTAACAGCACCTTCTTGCTTTTCATATGGTTTCCAAATCTCAGGGGCCTCTGATCTAGCAGTGTTAGATTTCATTAGCACCTTGAGGAAGAACCCATCCTGTGGAGGAAACCAAAGGCATCTAAAAAGTGCGTTCATCCTTTTTGTCCTCTTTCAGACTCTTCTCTCTTCTACTTCTCTTGAGTGGTGGTGGAAGTCCGTAACAATATGGTACGTTCAAAGAATCATAGAATGGTTTGAGTTGGAAGGGACCTAAAAGATCATCTAGTTCCAACCCCCCTGCCATGGGCAGGGACACCTTCCACTAGACCAGGTTGCTCAAAGCCCCATCCAACCTGGCCTTGAACACTTCCAGGGATGGGGCATCCATAAATTCTCTGGGCAACCTGTTCCAGTGCCTCACCACCCTCATAGTGAAGAATTTCTTCCTAATATCTTATCTAAATCTACCCTCTGTCAGTTTAAAGCCATTACCCCTTGTCCTTGTCTACATGCCCTTGTCAAAAGTCCCTCTCCAGCTTTCTTGTAGGCCCTCTTGAGGTACTGGAAGGCTGCTAGAAGGTCTCCCCGGAGCCTCCTCTTCTCCAGGCTGAACAAGCCCAACTCTCTCAGCCTGTCTTCATAGGAGAGGTGCTCCAGCCCTCGGATCATCTTCTTTAAATTCAAGATAAGTGGCCCTCTGATTACGATGTTACCTGTTCAACTATGGTCTGAATGAAGTAGTTGTTAAGTAAGTCAGCAAATGGTTGCAACAGTCTACCTGTGTCAGAGAAAGTTCAGACCAGCAGAGATAAGCACAAGGATGCTGCTCAAGGCTTCGCAAGCTCCTGAGCCATGAAGAGCAGTGTGTTTAGTCAGACTTCTCAATCCCCTCTGTGCGATGTTCTTCCCACTACTGAGCACAGCAAGAGATGTGCCAGTGGTCCAGCCTGGTGTGGCCACTTTTGTGTTCTTGTATAGACAGAAGACAAAGCTCAAGGTTTTTCTTCTGTGGGCTGAGCTGAAAGGCCAGTTTCCACGGGCTCAGCAGTGTACTGGGGGGTTGTCTCTGCTTAAGGAGTCTATCGCGATTCTCTTCTTGATGGGGGGGCAGGAGGGTTGGAAGTGGGGGGTGAGATGTGTGTCTGACAAGCCTGCTAGGGTGAGGAGAAGGCAAGATGACAGAATGTGCACTGCATCCATAAGGATGCTGCAGTGTTAAAGAGGAATCTTTAACAATTAAAGTGAGAGTCAAATGTGTGAGGGAAGCTTTGTGCCAGGGAGCTAAACATGTCATCTATAATGGAACAAAGGCTGAGTGAGTCGTCATGAGTAAGATGTGAAACATCAAAAAAAGTCAAGAAAAATCCATGGCAAAACCTGAGCTGCAGAAAGATTAAAAAAAAAAAAGAATTTCTAAACATTTCTGTGTACATAGTTCATTTTTTTCCTGATCCACAGGCATCAACTGTATTTCAAAATAGAAAGACAAAGAAATTCCCAGTAGAACGGGGTATTTTTTCCAGAGCCTTATACGGAATATTCTGCTTCTTGCTTACTAGTTCCACTCTGACCCAGATATATAGTGACCCAGAATTATAATACTCTTCTGGCCACTAAGTACTCCTTGTGAAGTACCCGGAAAATGGTTGTACGTATCACAAGAAACACACCGAAAGATGGCATTTATTCTCCTCTTCCCCAAGTCGGGCAATCTGAGAAATAAGGCAAAAATAAATGAGTCAGAGAAATTTAATCACTCCATCACCTAAAGAGAAAACTGAGACGGACGTGTAGCCCTTCAGGTCTATTCATGTAGGTTCTTCTACTGTGCTCACCAGCCCACCGCCTGACACTGGTGTAGTAAGCAGTATGACTAATACCTAGCATATGTTGTTTGCTCTCTCATCCTCTCCAGAGGAAGCGGCATATGCGCCAGCGTCTCTTGTTTGATAGGATTTTCTGCTGTCTTTTTAAATAGAAGTGCTGCTCTGCATTGATGCTGCAGAAAGCAGCTCCAAAAGGTTCAGACCCTGCGCTTTGAGGGGAAGCTGGTGAGGTGTGGGACAGTGCTTAATTCTTGCATGTGTTTGTTCCCCAGCATCTGAAGAATGAGAAAGTTTTGCCTGACTTACACACAGGCTTTACTTTGACTATAGTGCTATCGTGCAATGCTGTCATAACCAGGCTTCTCAGGCCAGCACCTTTTGGCAATCACTATCTTTGCCTTAAGACAGAGAAAATCAACCTCTTGAGCAAATTAGCAAGCTAGCCCTCAGAAATATTGCTAGAGAGCTGATCAAACATTTGGATGCACTTTCTGTGAGTTAGCTAGCAAGGCCCAGCCCCTTCTGCTGACGTCTTTCCTCTCTATCACACATCAGACTTTTCCCAGTGGAGCTGGAGAACAGGCTTCAATGAAAACTGCCTGTTTGCAGCTACATGGAGATTGCTGGCACCACAATCACTATTTCCTCTACCTGACCTGGAGCAGAAACTCCATCATCAGGATAGAAAGGTAGCCTTGTTGCCTAGCAAAGGCGGAATGATTTATCTCTGTCTCTAGATTGGTCCCTTTTCTTTGCTGCACAAGAGAATTGTTTTCAGACTTCTAAGGAGAATGAAGCCAGACTAGAAATCGGAGTGGATGTGCGAGAGCTACTCTCCCAGGGAGGAGAAGGAGTCACAGGGTTTCTGTGCTTTTTGTTCCTGTGCAGCGCCGGACAATGGTTTTATCTGCCCCAGTTATAGCCCTGGGGGCTACCTTAGGGACCGCAACTAGCATCCTTGCCCTCTGCGGTCTCACCTGCTTCTGCAAATGCAAGCAACCTGGGAAAGGACTCTCAGAAAAGGACCAAGAGGAGGACACGGAAAATACTAAGCCCAGTGTGCTTCAGCCAGTCCAGCAAGTAAGACACAGTCTCTAATTTACTCTGTGATTTTTCTTTAAATGCAGAGGGTGGGAATGCAACTTCTCTGTCAGGCTACTCAGCGTGTGATTTATGCTGCCTATTTATCTGCTTACTGTATTCAGGATGTAACAACATCTTAATGGGAGGAGGAGTGAGGGAAAAACAGAGATGGGCTGGGTGACCCACCGAATTACCGGAGCAGGAGACAGCTGCCACACTGCCAAAGAGAAAGCTGCTAATGGCAAAAATAGGGGAGGAGGACTGGAAATGCTGCTTAGCTGTCAAGCTAGGTCACAAGGGAAATCATTTCCTGAGGAGAGAAGACTGGACTTCACCAGGTGGCATGCAGCATTTTAAAGAGGAGATGACTCCTGCTGGGATCTCCTATAGCAGCTATTTCTCTAACTCTATTCACAATATCTTATGGTTCCTGCAGGATAGCTCCCTGTCAACAGCTGGTTTCTTGTGGAAACCATCCCTCCTCCTCCCTCTGCCCCTCTGGCTGAGGGGATTAATTATGTGTGAAGTTAAAACAGGCATTGAAATGATAATAAAATGAAAGTGAGAATATAGAGTGTTATGACTGGACAATCTCATCACACTGTGAATTGCTTTTTCACTTACTATAAGAGCAATGTGGAGCATGGATCATGTCAGGCATCCCTGTGTAGTCTTTCTTTCTTGTTAGAATCCTAAACCCCTGATTTACTCCTGAGCTCAGTGCAAGAGTGAGCAAGGGGAATTATAGGACCCTTCTAACATACTCATTAATGGGAAGCTCTCCTTCAAAGGGAAACATTTGACTGATTTCTTTGGTTGAGTATGGTCTTTAGCATGAGCTACAGCACTGGTCAGTCTCTGAAAGTATTACTTGTTGGCCGTTGCTCTTGATGTTTGTATGCGCCTACGTCCTTTACACTTTCGTCTAGCCATTCAACCAAATGTTATGCCATAGCAGCCAATTCCAATGGCCAGTGATCCATTGTGTAACAGTCTTTGTTTGCCTTTTAATTATCCTAGCTGCCTATTATTTTTGTATTATTAAAGAGTGTAGCAGGAGTCCTAATTGAACTTCTCTGTAATGTTTGTAATTACATATTCAGTCTCTCTCTGGCTACCACTCAGGCTCTTAGTAGAAAAGAGCCCTGGCTTCCTCATGCTCCTGTTGCAGTTTGTTCTCAGGAAAGATGACCAAATCTACTAATTGTATTGTAAGATCTGGTGCAGATACACAGAACTGCATTACCAGAGCTTCTGGTCGCTGGGGGGTGGGAGGATGGCCCCACTGTCGATGGATGAACATCTGCACTGAGCTTAGGACTTCTCAAGAGATTGCTGCTAATTCTGAGTGTTCATCCACGAGCACAGTGAATACCTTCTAGTACCTGTTTGCATTTTCCTAGGATGAATTTCACCTGCTATCCTGTTTGATAGTTTTGTCATGTCCTTTCCAGGCTCCTTTCTTGTCTTTTCTAACCCACACAGCGGATTTGCCAACTCCTGTATATAATGATGTACAGAAATGCTGAGATTTTCCAAGTTTACTGTTAAAATGAATGAGAAGTGTGTAACTTTGACAGTCATATCACTTTGCATGGCATTTTTCCTCGCTGTTGTCTGAAACAACACTAGCCACAGATAACTTTACCATCAGTGTCTTTCTACAAGAGACTTTTTGTTGTCGTAATCTTCTAGCTCAGAAACCTCTCAAATCTTTACCTTAACTCCACCCTTGGACTGGATATTTTTCTTTTATAAAGCCTTTTGGGAAACATCTTGGGAAAGTGTTAATCCATCTTGGAGATTGTCCTCCAGGGTGTCATCCTGCTTGCATGACTGAAATAAGCACTGTCACCGTGAAGTCCAATTAAGCCTCCAGTACCCAGTAGCTATTAGGCTATTGTCCTCACAATATTTCTACATTCATCAAGTTTTTCCATAACCTAATCCAGTATTTGACCAACACAGGATCAAATTTTTCAACCTGCCCTCAGTGTATCACTATTACCTGAGTGATTGTATTCTTTTAGCATTGTAGACTTTCTAATTAGAAGTATTATTTCTAATGTTACTGGGTTTGGGTTTTTTTTAAAGAAATCTGGCCAAATTATAGCAGCCGAATGAACATTCTGTCACAGAAAGTGCAAAATGTTCTTAGTTTGCATGTTCCGTATGTTTAACAATTCTTTCCAATTAAAATAGTTTTCTTGCCAGGAACATGCATTCTCCTATGCTGCCACTGATTCAGAATCAGTCTATATACCTTGAAGGAACGAATCTCAAATTGAATTCTGAGCTTGTGAAGTTTTATCATCTCTGTCTATGTTTATAGATTGTCCTGTCGGGACTTTTTTCCAACTACATTAGTACACTGTGTGTCCTAGTCAGTGCCTGGCATACTTAATTATTGAAGCCTGTCAGGGCCACTGATTCTGATAAACAGAGATGACAAAAAAAAAGATGAAGCAAGACTGCATTTTATTCACTTGGCATGTCTTCCATGACAGTGATGCTTGTATTTGCTATAGACAGAGACTCCCCATGGACATGCCCTGCATACATGAGAAGGAAGAGTTCAAACACAAAGATACATCTACAGAACATTTAAAAACTGCTGTAAATTTGCAAAGTCTCAGCAAAGCGTGCAGAATGAAGATTCCTAAACATATCCAGCAATGGCAACAATCTGATGCATTGTTTGAGTGACACTGGGCAGGGACCCAGAAGGGTCAGTTGCAGCCCCCTTGCCACTTTTGGATTCTTTATTTTCATGCATTTTATGCAGAACTATCTGAACTCTTCTGCTCATCTCTTTATTATTTAAGAAACTGCTGCTGATTTGCAAAGGGAATTTCCATAGGACACTGCTATGTAACCAGATTAGAAGACATCACTTGGGAACAGAGCTGGCAGCAAAAATAATAAACAGAGGCAGATGCAGTTGGAAGAGGGGGTGGGCTAGTCCCACTGTGCTTGCATATGTCTCTCATCTCTAATCTGCAGAGCAGACAGACAAGAGGAATATTTAGACCCAGTGGAGCTCTTACTTGCTGTGTGCTGATGAATTTCCTGACTAAATGCCTGGCTTTTAGCAAGTGGAAGAAAAGATTGTACTAACAATACCTCAGATTTGTACGGTGTTTTTCATCCCAAAGGATCCCGAAGTGCTTCAGCAGCACACAGCAATGCAGGTGTACTGCTCTGGTGTGGTGGTCAGCGACTAGTAGGACAGCAGCCTTACACAGCGGCTTCAGGAGAGAAAGAACAGCAAACTGACCATCACGGCATGCACCGTATGAGTGTTACAAGTAATGCCTTTGCAGAACAGAAGTGACCTGGCTTTTCAAGCTGTTGTCTGGTGGTTCCTAACATATTTTGTTTGGTTGGTCTGCTTTAATTTTAGAAGAATGGAAAACTGCGTTTAAGGTTTGGATGAGTAACTTCAAATTTCCTATGTATTTTAGGACTGATGAGGCTCACATCTCTAAAAGAGGGATCTCACTTACAGACCCGCACCGTATGACTTTTACATAATATCTAAACTCAGCTGAATGCTAGGTGGGGATCTGCACACAGTGATGTCTGTCTGTCTTTCTCAACCCACTTCTCTTTCAGAGCCCTTAAAATTAGACAAGACAAAATGCCACCTTACATAGTGGACTTCCTAAACACTGATGCACTGACTGCCTTGAGAAGATGGAGTCGCTGACCTAATTAGTTCTTTACCACTGCCAAGTGCGTGTAACCATAGTGCTATGATCTCCATAAGCAGAGCATGACTAAAGAGCTAAAGTCCAAGACTGCTCTCTTTCTTCAGCTCTATTTTTTGAGGAATAGGTATGGTCCCTCAGGACACGTGAACTGGGACCACAAAGTCCCAACACAGACAAGTGCCTCAGGGCATCATCTACATTCATTATTAATAGGAAACAATGAGACTAATGAAAAACTTTAATTACAATTATGAACATTTGCTGGCTCACTTTTGATCTAAACTTAACACAGAATAGGTTGGCAGGCAGCGGGGTTGGAGAGAATCCCACTGCACAATAATCAACCAAACCAGCACTTTTACTTCTGCTTTTTGTCTTTTGTGTTTTGGAAACATTAATAAAGTCTATTGCAAGGGTCAGGGTCATTTGCTAGTCAGCTTTTGTTCTTTCCTGTTGATGAATCCAAATATAAATGAATCAGGAATGATTCCAGTTGTGGGCAGACAGGATTCTTTCTTAGGATGTAAGGAAAAGAGGACTGTTATATTCCACTAAAATATTGTTCATTGTTTTGGGAGAACAGTAATGCCTTTGTGACAACCTTTGCTTGGGCTGCCTGAGCATTACACCGTCTTTCAGGTTATTCTGCTCATTCCATGTTCACAATTCAGCAGGGAATGGAAATGTTAAGAACAAACTTGGACATAAATCCAAATTTCAGTCCCGTTATAATAAAGGGGAAATGTTTGTCTGATGGTCAGGTGGAGCTCTGGTCCACAGAGCCAAGAGATAGTCTGAGTCCGAGATGACCACTGAATCAACTACTCTTGGTATGCCATTGCAGGGCTCATTTGTTCATCCAGTTCTCCTTTGTCTTATTACACCATGGTTGTACTTGATCCCAGTACTGTATGATGCATGCCTTTGCCTTTCTAATGCTTACTACATGCTCATGTAAAATGTTCTGAAATCTGTGGGTGGCTATAGCCTCTGGATCTTGGATTTGGCTTCAAACATCAGGGTAAAAAATACCATACCTCAATCACAGCAAAATGAACTTCATGGTTGATTTCTGTGCTACAAGAAAACATAGACTTATGAAAGAAAGATTAACTGGCACAGGAACAGAGGAATAATCAAACAATAAGAACATATCTTTTTCTTGTTGCAACCAAACATCTGTAGAAGAGTAAATCTAAAAAGACATATACCAAGTAGCAGGGCAAGAAAATCTCTGGACATACTGGCAGTGGTTTCTGCAACCCAAGAAACAATGACGGTGAGAATGACCAGAGGCACCGTCCTTTCACATTTTGTCTCAGCTCATTTAACATTGAGAGAATTGGAAGAATTAGTCTAATTAGTGCAAAGTAATAAACAAGGTTTTAATTTTCAGTTCAACGTTAAGAAAACTGCAGAGCCAGTTCAGCCTCGAGCACTCCTGAAGTTTCCCAACATTTATGGCCCCAAACCAGTAGTAACTTCACCTGAAATTGTTAACTACACGCAGTACTCCCTGAAAACAACAGAAGAACCAGCTACTGGAAAACATACTGGTTTGGATGAGAACAGGATGAAGATACAAGTCAACGAAGAGCTGTTTGTTCTCCCTCAAAACGGTAGGAGCATTTGGTCTTCAGACTAACAATTGCTTTTCTGGGTGTAGATCTGTAATACTTCTGAGCATAATGTGATTGTAGTTAGAGAAATAAATGTGAAAATGACGACATGGGGTGCTTTTCACTCTCTTATCATGAGCATTGTAAGTGAGTTCTTTCTTCAATGCATGTGTTTAATGGAAAGTAGTCACGGAGCTCATCAGGACACTCAGATAACAAAGCTGTAGTTGTGTCTGGTTGTAAATTTTTTTTACCTAAACATCTTCTGTGTTGAAGAATCTGACTCACTGGAAGCAGACATTTTGTAGAAAAACATGTAACTAGTGTAGTTCTACTGAGAGCAGTTGCCAGAGTATGGGTGAAATATCTGGCCGAAATCAGGCAGAGTATCTTCTCCAGGACAAATGTCAGCTGTCCAGCAAGTGTCCTTGTCACGGACATCTGCAGCAGGGGTTCAAGCTTCTGCGTTATTTTCTTTGCTTTTTTTTTTTTCCCATCGGTTTGGTGAGATGGTCTTGTCTTGTTGTTATTGTGCAGTGAAACCGAAGGCTGACACCTCAGACATTTTTTGCCAAACAGAATTCTTGCTTTCCAGCCAGCCCAAAGGGTAACATGCCAAAGCCTGGAACATAAGATTCCTGGAGCCTGAGAGAAAATGCAATGTTAATTATATACCTCTGGCAGCATGTCTGGGTTGCTTCCATACTGATTTTTACCTTCACAGCTGTCTTTTAACAGGATAATTGACTCTTACGGTTACCACATTAATAAAACCTTCCTGAAGATTTGCCAGAGACACAATGCCATCTGTCATGATTTTTAGTTTTTTAAAATTGCTTGAGATTATATTTTTGTCCTTCTAGGAGGACGATTGCTACATTCACCCCTCCACCCTGAATCTTGTGAGTATGGAAAAGAAAGTACCATGGGAAGCAGCTGCATTGGAGGAAGACACTGTCTGAGCCACATCCTTAGGTGTCAGGGAGAAGATTATAGGGTGGAGAAGCTGAAGGATGATGGCTGCATGTAGGCTAAAGCTTTATATAAGTGTGTTGGTGTGAGAGCCTCTCTGCGCTGCTAATGGCACAAGCAAGTTTGCTTCCTGCTGTGCCTGATTTCATAACTCAAGTGTTGCTGAAATAAAGCAAGAATTGTTGCATTCTCCTTTCAGTGCTGCATTAAACTGGTCTGGACTACGGTCGAGATTTTTAGGAGGAAATGTGCTGGTCCCACTATTGTTTTCTGTGTGAACCAGAACTGACCTTGCAGGTGACGGCTTTTGATGGCAAAAAGCTATGGCTTCCCTTTTAGTCTTGGAACTTGCTTTATTTCAGTATGAAATATGTACTCAACTTCAAAATCACACGTGGAGAAACTGCTTCACAGCTTCCCAAGCTCATTATCTTCAACCTGGTCAAGCGCTATGGAAATAGATGTCTTCTGCATAACAAAGATTGTAGTGTTAAAATTTTTTTTTTTAAAAAAAAAGTTTAGAGAGGTCTGAACTAGTGCAGAGTTGCATCGCAGCTCAAAAGCAGACCCAAGCTCTCATTCCAAAGAGCACAAGATTTAATTCACCAATGCAAGTTAAAACTAATGTAAAACAATATAACAAGTAATGAGTGTAGTTTAGACGCATTGGCCTAGGCACAAGGTGAAACAGCAAGTGTGTGAACCATCTTAGAGCACAAGGTGGTAAAGAGTAGAAAGCTTGTCCAAGTGCTGTAGAAAGAGCTGAAAGTGTGAAAAAACAGAGCAAAAGGAGATATGGTGATGGAGGAAGAAGGAACATAAATGATATTCCTGCATACAAGGTGCAGGAATAGCAAGACATTTAGAAAAGTTGAGTCAAGACAGGGTGGATTTGTTCTCCTTGGAAGGCGAAGACCTGCTTGCTAAAGGGGTTATTTCAGTTTCAGGTGTAGTAAAGGACGTGTGTGTCACAGAGCACTTGAACCCCGAGAGGGCAGCCAGCTGTAACCAGGCCCCTGAGCTGCGCTACTCCCTTGCGTATGATCAACAAAAAGCCGAGCTGCGTGTGGCCCTTCTGGAAGGTAAGGGACAGAGATCTTCCACTAGTGATTCTCCATCTGGAGGGTACAAAACACCTGTTGATTTTATAGAGAGTTCCCCTCCTACCTTAAAATCGACATGTGTCCCCAGGACCACTGGATGTCTCACTGGTTCTGGGCTTGCAGAACAGAAATACCTGGCAATGTCACTGCTTGAAGTGAGCGTGCAGGGCATGGTTTGGGAACAATTGTTTGTACCGCTCAAAAGCAGAAGTCAGGAACCAGGTTGGGCTCCTCCAGTCCCAGACATGTCACAAAGAAACATCTTCTTTTTATTCTTTCCATTGGGGGCAGGGGGAAAGGCGTTGCTATCTCCTTCCTCTCTATAACTTTCATTCTTCAACTTGACCCACTTGCTACTGCCTCTTCCTCAAGTCAAAGGCTGAGCTGGAGATACCAGACCTAGCTTGTAGGCCACTGAGGAAGGTCCCTCGGGCTGTGCTTGGCCAGGCGGCCAGGCTCTATGTCACTCTCTGAAGTGGGAACTGACAACTGTAACAGCTCCTCCGCTCAGTGCTGGAGCATCATCGGTTCCTCTGGGAAAGTAAAATAAGCTGAATGAATAATTCATGTACAGTGCAGATCTCTGTGGAAATCTAATCAAATCACACCCTCTGAAGCGAGAATTGAAAGGGTGCTAGATGGAAGCTGCTACTCTGGGCCATCTGCCAGCAGCAAGCCCACAGCTTCCCTCCAGGGTGGACACCCACGCCTGTGGGCTACCACCATAGCTCTTCTGCCCCACTGCCACCCAGGAAGGATCCGGCTCTGCTCCCCAGCTCCGCTCCCCCAAGAAACCAGGAGATCCCTGTGAACCATGGGACCTGGAAGCTCAGGAGCAGCTGTCCTTGGACTGGCTGCAGCAAGGACTTCAGTTTTGCCCACAAAGCCATGCTGTTGCATGACCCCTTGGAGGAAGGCGTGTTCCTCTTGCTGCAGAGAAGGCAGCGCAATTCTGTTGATGCAACTGAAGAGGAGTGTGAAATGCCATTCTCACTCTAGACTTTTCAACATATAAAATTAGGGATGAATGTCTCTTGACACAGATCTTCCGGGCTGTGGGATGGCTTCTGAAGGAGTCATTTACCAGAGGTTGGACAAGCAGAATGTAATAACCCTTAGATGTATCCCACACTGGCCTGCAGGGGTGGCTGTGTGCCAGGAGGGAGGTCTCTCCCATCTCTGATGTCTGTGGCTGACCATCCTGCTTTTAAAGCCTTTGTAAGAAGCTTTCTTTGTGTGCCAAGGTAAAAGTAAATGAGAGCTGCCTATCCCTGTGCCATGCTGTGTCTCATCTCATTGCTGCTCTGCATCTTTCAGCAGAGCATGTTGCCTTGAACTCAGCTGTTGCTCTCCAAAACGCTAACAGAATCCTTCTGCAGTGGCAGAAGGACAAGGACATTGTGCAGCATGAGGAAAACACCACAGCATGGGCTCACAGCTTAGTCTGCCCTGTGCAAGCAGGAATAGGGGTCAATGTCTGTGCAGCTCTTTTATTTTATGGCTCTCATGAAATAAGCAATTTAGCTACAGATATTTCAGGGTTGTCTTTTGTGAGAGGTCCTTACAATCAATCTTTCTATTCCAGCTATGCATGGCAGAATGAGTGGGGACCAAGACTCTGGCTGCCATTGCTACATACTGGGCACACTGGTGAGCAAGTCTGGTATTGCTGAGGCCCAGACAGAGCTGAAGAAGAAGGTGCTTCACACTCTCTGGGAGGAGGTCCTGCGATTCCCATTAACGGAGGAGGAGATGCCAGAGGGAACACTGACTCTCACCATGAGAAATTGCGACAAGTTCTCCAGACACAGCATTGTGGGGGAACTCAAACTGAGCCTTGCTAACATGGAGGAGTCCTTCGGGATGGCCCAGTGGGAAAGGCTAAAAATCCCAGAGAAGGTATGGACTCAGTCTGTGTTGATAGTCCAGAAACTCTAATGATCAATTGTTCGGACAAGAGAAGCCCTCTTCCAAGACGGCTGCATGTCAGTGGGTGGCTTTATTTGATGGGAGCCAGGTTTAGAGGGGTGATGTGTGTCTGCAGAGGTCCCTCAGCACTGCTCTGTGTTGGTCTGTAGCTAACCATTTCAGAGAGCAATCAAAGGCCCATCAACCCAGCCCTTCCATCTACAGCTCCCAGCAGTTAAGATGTGTCAAAACTCTTTCTCCTCCTCCCTCCATTATATGACAATCTGACACTGATATCTGTAATTCAAAGCCTACGTCTACAAAAAGTTACGTGTGTTTCTGTAAATTAGTGATGTGGGACCGTGGAGGCAAGAGCCAAAATACCAGAGAGTGCCTACAGAGCAGGACGGAGGGACTCTGCAGAGCTGGGTGTGGGTAGGGCATACAATGGCATCCCAGGGAGCCTTAAGCTAGGAGTGAAATACATTGTTGGGAATGAAATGTTTGACTGAAGACCTTTTATCCTTACTGGGATCAATCCAGCAGTGCTATTCATTCTGGGAGACATCAAAATATCACTCATTGCATTGTGTTGGTTTTCTTAAACATCAAAACCTCCCTTTCCTTCCTTATCCACACCTTCCCAGCTGCACAGACAGGGAAAATGGAGGGAAGGATTACAACAGTACTTGAAGTAGGTGCAGGGGATGCTTCATGTGCACTAACTTCTCGCACATTTCTTCAGGAGCCTTTTCCCTGCCATGAACTAGATTATTCTTCTAGCAGCAGCAATACACTTAACAACATGGCAGCAGAGCACTGCTATTGTTGCTACTAGTACATCGCTACGAACAGGTACCTATTGTACTCTGGTATGGTACGGGGTGAGCAATGCAAAACACCACCAGCGTTGTTGCTAAACATGCTGAAATAAATTATTGCCTGTCACCATCAGCGGTGAGGGCTCTCCACTGAGTTGGCCACAGAGTACAGAGTTAGCATTTCTGATTTCCAATAATGCTAATTTATCTGATCGCCACTTGAATGTTAATAGGGCTGGCCACTCTAAAAAACCTCTGGCAGAGAGAGAGAGGCAGCAGAAACAAATGGGTGGTCTGAATCAGTTTATTAAACTTCAAGCACGAGGCTAAATATTTGCCTAATAGCTGTAAATTGAATTGAGTTCCCAGTCCGCTGCTGCAAAAAGAGATGTCCAAAAGAAATTATTCCAATATAATGATTTAAATTCCTAAACCGAGACAGATGGAGCCCCCCCACCTCCCTAATCTACTGTAGTATCTGTTTTGTAAGCAATACCCAAGGAACAGCCTGTCCACAGCAATGGTCAGCTGTCACTCAAGTACACCTGTTGGAGTCCTGACGTACTGGGTATTCTGCCTTGGTCCAGCTTCACAACTATGCACAGAAACAGGGCAGCATTCATTTCTTCTCCAGGCTGACAGCACAAGGTTAACACTAACAGTACTGCTGAACAGTGCCCCAGTTTGAGCTGAGGATGTGCAGTGAAAGCTGAATTTGCGTCATCTGGGACCTGAGAGAGCCAACCATTGCACAGATAGCTTATATACAGATCCTGAATCATTCATCGAGAACCAGAGCAGGAGGGAGCGAGGAAGAGCTGATCAAAAAAGAGAAGCTATTTTTGACAGCATCCATCCAAGAACAAAGTTACTGGGCTTTGTTTAAAGTCTGACATTTCCTTGAAAAGCCATGAGCTGCACAAATTTCATTCCTACCTTCCCAGTAATTCTCCCACACACAAGGGAAGGAGCTCAGAGGGGAGCTTACAGCTAACCAGGTAACATAATTAGTATTCAGGAATTCATGGAGTGCTGTGAGCAATGCAAAGCGTAGATATTGCAGTCTGATACCCTTATCTTGTCTTCCTTCCTTCCAGTGCTTTGCTAATGACAGTGATGATAGTGGCTTCTTGCATAGCACCTTCCCTTTTGCGATTTCATGATGCCCTACACACGTAATTCATTGATGACCCCCTGATGCTTTTTATCCTTATTGCACAGAAAGGAAGACTGAAGCTCTGGTGGTTGTGTGAATTTGCAAGGTTGCAGCACAAAGTGCAGGTTATGGATTTAATAGGAGAAAGAAAAAAACCAAAACCCAGAAGGAGGGGGAAGGAAAAGTACCTCTGGCTTGGTCTCTGCATGCAAAACTCCATCAGACATCAACCATTGTAGGTTTTAGTTTCATGTGGACATAGGCTGGTCAAAAACTTGATCAGAATATTAGGAGTTAGAAAGCCATAAGCACAAGATGTGACATGTGTGTACAATGTGTGTGTTTGTGTGTGCGTGCACGCGTGCACGTTTACAGAGCCCTGTCACCCCCTACCTCCCCAATCTCCACTGTATCTATCTGTGCCTGGAGCTACAGGAACCAAATTCTAGCCAAGAGCTATAGAGTGGGACCTGGTGAGATGTAGAGAGGATAAATAAACAAAAGCAGCTTATGACTTGCCTAAACAGTGGTTTTGTATTGAGGTGGTATTTATATTTGTCCCTCCATGTACAAACACCTATTCTTTTGTGGCAGACATACAGCCATTTGAATCTGCCTCTGTTTGTTTTTATGTGGAGGTTTTTTTAAGATCCACTCAGATTTAGGACAGGATTTATGTAAGTGAAACACATACGAGCCCTTCGTTGCTACCTGAGTACATGAAAAAAAGATTTACTTGGGCTGATTTGGGATTGAATTTCAGGCTTCCTTGCTAATGGCCTCCCACCTGATTTGTACACGACAAATAAGTCATTCAAACCAGACAGCGATGACAGCCATGTTTTCTGGAGAGTCAATCAGCTCACGCGGAGCGTACAGGGGCCTGTCCTTGCCTGTTGCGAGTAACCAGGTGAAAACTTAATTTGAAATATTTATGGTTTGCTTAGAAGCAAGAGTGCAGAGCACAGAAATGGCCTGGAGAAGGGCTGTCTGTCCTAAAGCGTGTAGATCATGCTAAGGAGTCCAAAGGGAGTCTATTGAATTGACATTGGCTTTCTGGGACTCTTCTGGGTCATTAACCTCACACTAAACCAGATTTCTGTCACAAGCTCCTACTCACCGAGAGAATAACTGCTCCCCTTTTGCCCCTCGCCGCCGGCTGGCAGCTCTGCTGGGCTTTCACTCCTTCCCCGCCGGCTCCAGAGGAGGAAACGGCCCTGCTCTGCCGGGGGAGAGCGATGGGCCGCGTGGTTACGTCCCCCTGCTTCCCCCTCCGGAGGTGCCTCTCCCGGGCAAGCGGGAAGGAAGGGGAGAAAGGTCAGGAGGCTAAGAGGCCAATCGCTAATGGGAAGAAAGGAATAAGAAAAGAAAAGAAAAAAAAAAAGTGTGGCTCCCTGAGGTGAGTGCCTGATGGTTCAGAGCCTTTGCCCTGGAGGAAGCCCCGCAGGTCAGCAGGGAGTGCTGCTCACAGGCCTGAGGGAAGACGGGCCTGGAAGGAAGAGTAAAGTACTGCGCCGAGCTCATGGAGGATTTCAGGTTGGCTAAGGTTTTTTCCCATACCAAGTAAGGGTGTCAGAGAAGGTTCAACTCCAGCTCCAGGGTCTGGCTGTGTGGCACAGCCCCGAGAATCGCCTGCTCTTTCCCAGAGACCCCTACACTCCTGCTAGGCAGTGTGGTCCGGGGTCCGCGTCTGGTCAGAGCCTCCTCACCTAAAAAGCAGCTGAAATGAAGAGGGAATTATGAAAACCGGTAATGGAAGTAGGGGACATAAATAAAGGGCAGCTCGATAGTCTCTCAAAAAAGGAGTATCTGACTGCTTGCATGTAGTTCAGCCCCAAATCCTCTTCTTCTGACAAAATATTCCACTAAAAGGAGATGTTAGGAAGCAGTCACTTTCCAGCGACAAAAGAAAGCAGTAACTCACATGACTGGGGCCTTATGAGTGGAGGAGCCCTCTCAGACCTCTTTGCCAGGTTTATTCTCATCCAGAGAGAGATGAGGAAAAGACTGGAAAGATCTCCTGTACAAAGGCAGGGAGACAAGTTGGTTGGTCCACGACCTTCCACCCATCACCTTGTACTATTTAGTTTTCCTAATGTAATGGCCAAGATTGTATAAAAAAATTAACCCTTCCTGTGTCTCCATTTCCAGGAGCCGTCTACAGGCCACGGGGAGGTTCTGCTTTCTATCAGCTACCTGCCAGCAGCTAACCGCCTGCTGGTGGTGATTATTAAGGCTAAAAATCTCCATTCCAAGCAGCTGAAAGATCTACTTGGCAATGGTGAGTAGAATAGTAAGAAAACAGAGACTATTGTTTCTGCTATTATGTAAATCTAGAAAGAAAGTGGGAAGGGTGGTATTTGGCAGGAAAAAAAAAAGATGTTTGGCTTAGAAAGCCAAAGAGATTTGAATAATTTCTAGAAAGTGAAAACCAAACCTCCCAAGATCAGTGTTTCTTATGTTCTCTCCCTCAGTCTGATGTCACCAGTTAAAATTCTCTTGTATTCATTTTGTTGCATGCTCATTAATACGGTGTCTCTCTCCACTTCCTACACAGATGTTTCTGTCAAGGTGACACTGAGGCATCAGTCCTTGAAGCTGAAGAAGAAGCAGACTAAACGTGCAAAACACAAGATCAATCCCGTGTGGAATGAGATGATCATGTTTGAGGTGCCTCACGAGCTCCTGCGTGCCTCCAGTGTGGAGCTGGAAATGCTGAGCCAGGATGGTGCTGGGCAGAGCCAGGTGCTCGGCAAGTGCAGCCTGGGCTTGCACGTCACAGGCACGGAGAGGAACCACTGGGAAGAAATGCTGAGGAACCCCAGGAGACAGATAGCCATGTGGCACCAGCTCCACATGTAGGCTCATCATGATTACTGCCAACCATATTTCCACCGGGCCTCTGAGCCTGGGGGAATAAGCTGCATTTCACCTTCCACCTTCCCTCCACAAAGCTGATCAGCACAGCATTCTTCTTACACCACCTTCTCTGATTTTTCTGCCTCATCCTAGACCAGAAAACTGCCTGGAAAATGTATTTAAAGGACAATCTCTCACCTAATCAAGTGGTTCTCTCAAACAAGGGATTTGGCTGCCTGGATGATTTGAATTAATTTTATTAGCCTGCCCACTGTCATTTCTATGAGGTCCCTATTTCTGTAGAGGAGCAGAGGGGAGCAGAGGTATCATGCAAATGTAAGCCACTCCTTGGCATCTGGCACTGTCACCCAAGTCCCTTCATGAGTGGTGGCTCCATAATCACAAACACGTGGCAGATGTTTACCAGTCCCTGGTTTTCATAATACTTTACGAGACTGTGAGAAATGAAGATCACAAAACTAACTTTCACTGCAGACACAAAGTATCAGTATGAAAGAGAGAGTGAAGCCAACGTGCAGTAGATGGATACCTAGAAAAAGATACAGAGCTAAGGGAGAGAACAGAGGAAGAAGAGAGAGTGAGACAGTCAACACTATCATCCTGTGTAGCCTTTGAAACAAACACTGCCAAACAAGAAGTCAAATACCTTCCTTCACTTTTGTTTCCTGGAGTGTTTGATACCTTGTATTTAAAGTTCACGAAAACTGCAGAAAATATGAATGTTTCAGGATCCTTTAGCAGAATACCTGTATCTTCTGTCTTTCTACAGTGTCACCCAGGAAGACCCTAAACATGGACAAAAAGTTATTGTTGATGTTACCTCCAAAAACTCGGACCAAATTTTTCTGCTTACTTCCATCTTTTCTGTTTGGGTTTTTCTGAGCTAGAAAGTTTCAGATACTCTAATTATATTCCAGGCAACATGTAAGACTAGGCAAAAGAAGTGGGATCATTTCATACCTTAGCACTTGATTGATGGTTTTTGTTTGACAGTTAACTATCACACTCAAATCCTCATACCAGCATTACTCGAAGACAACCCTTAAGAACTGCCATGTATTTCATCACTTCCAGACAGAAGGAATTCACTGACCAGACAGACTCTCCAGGGCTTGTTTTTTTGTGTGCACTTTCAAGATTCGACGTGGCTTAAATGTTACTGTTTACTGTCCTTTTTTGTGTCTAGATGGACTGAAAGTCTGTCATTGGCAGTGATGATGTTATGACCCCATAAGCACACTGCTTGTCTTACCACTTTATTTCAAGTAGTAGATACAGCTTTAAGGGCCTTGCATGGGGACAAGGCATCCAAAAATCTAAAATCACAACCATATAGTTTGTAGCACTGAAAAACTCAGAGAACTTCATTTTTGCAGGGTCAGCTTGATCCTCTGTTTAATTCAAAATATTAAGCTAGGCTTTATCTAGTATCATCTGTCCTATTTTGATGACTTAGTCAAACAAGTCTATCAGACTGTCCAGTGAAGGTTGCCATCCTGTTGGCAAAGGAAAACCACCAGAACCAGTATCTGAAAACCGTCTGAAGCGCCAGGCACAGAGGGCTATGAACAGGGGAATGAAGTTCAGCTGGAAGCCAGTCACCCAGCGGTGACCGGGGCTGGTAGTGGTACTGACACTGTTTAACAGCTCCTTAAATGACCTGGACAATGGGGCAGAGCATGCCCTCAGCAAGTTTGCAGATGATAGAAAACTGGGAGTAGCAGTTGATACACCAGGCAATTGTGCTGCCATTCAGAGGGATGTGGAGAGGCTGAAGAAATGGGCTGACAGGAACCTCCTGAAGTTCAACAAGGAGAAGTGCAAAGTCCTGCACGTGTGGAGGAACAACCCCATGCACCATTGCAGGGCTGGGGGCTGCCCATCTGGCAAGCAGCTTTCCAGAAAAGGACCTGGGTATCCTGGTGGACACCAAGTCGCTGTTCCAGCAGGTCAAGGGGGGTGATTCTCTCTACTCAGTACTGGTGAGGGCACATCTGGAGTGCTGTGTCTAGTTTTGGGCTCCCCAGTGCAAGAAAGATACGGACTTACAGAAGAAAAAGCAGCAAATGGCCATGAAGATAATTAAGGGACTGGAGCATCTTCTGTCGGAGGAGAAGCTGAGAGAGTTGGGACTGTTCAGCCTGGTCAAGAGAAGGGTCGGGGGGAACTTGTCAATATGTATAAACACCCGATCTGGGAGAGGAGAAAAGAAGATGGAGCCAGACTCTTCTTAGTGGTGTCCAGTGACAGGACAAGAGGCAAGGGCACAAATAGCAATACAGGAAATTCCATTTGAATACATGAAAAAACAGTTAAAAAATCCTTTTTTACTGTGAGGATGGTCAAACACTGGAACAAGTTGCCAAGAGAGGTTGTTGAGAGTCTCCATCCTTGGAGCCACTCAAAATCTGATGGGATACAGCACTGAACAACCTGCTCTAGTTTACCCCGCTTTGAGCAGGGGTAGGTTTGGACAAGATGATCTCCAAGGTCCTTTCCATCCTCAGCGATGCTGTGATTCTGTGAAGAGACTGACAAGGTTGATGCACACTGAAAACTCTGTTATCTTTACGCTGCTATTCCCTTTATAGGTGGTGTAGCCAGGAGTTAGAGGATCATTTTGAAGAGAGTGATAAAAACAGCTTTGACCAAACAAACAAACAAAAACCAGAAAAGCTAAGTATGCCAATGAATCTTATACCCAATGTTTTAATCTCTGACGCTGCTCCACTGGCTAGAGGGGATTTAAACAAAAAGAAATTTGACTTCTTGTTTTGCTCTATGGGTTTTTGTTTATTAACAAAAAGCTGTAGGATAATGTGAATAAAATAGACAAGGGGTTTTAGCTGATAGTGAATTCTTAACAGTTGCTGTGTTCATGATTTGCCTGTAGATATTCCTATAGATTTGGAACCATTATTTCCATTTAAGTGCAAAATTCATTGTGATGTTGGCCTATTGTACATATAGGTTCCTGGCAGTGCTGTCATTCTTCCTTCTATTTAGGATAATGATAAGAAGGATAACTTCATGGTATGATGCTATTTGGCTGGCACCGGAAAGCCTGAAGGGCCAAATATTTGCCTTGCTGCCAAGAGATTTCTCTAGTTCTGCCTCCTGCTTATTTTAAAGAGCCTTTTATAACATCTTGGTGACTGATTGTAAACAGTATTATCTGCCTCTGCCCCTGGTGATTTTGGCACACCCTGTAATTAGATAGCAATCCTATAGCATCTCATGGAATAGCCCCTCACAATCTGATTTTGCTGTGACAAAATAATGCCCTCTTTTACAGGAGAAAAATACGTGTATACACGCTACTTAACCACAAATCTGTCTTACGAGCAAAGTGGTGCCATCAGTGTTAAAGCAGGGTGTTGTTCCCTTCTTTGCTGCAATGAGATTTAAATGGGGAAGAGCGGAAGAGTGAAAATGCATGCATCTTTCCCGGCTGGATCATTTTTATTGTCTGGCATTTTAGCCTGGAAAGAATGTTTCTCGCATTCGGCACAGCCTGAACAAAGGCTGCCAGGTGTTTATTTAACGAGGCAGCCATTTGCTGCGCCGGGGCTGAAAGCAGGCGCAGTTAAGGGTGCTGGTTGTCCTGAACAGGAGGAATGCTGCGTACGTGTGGTACCGGAGGGGCTGGGACGCTCAGCCAGGGCCCTTTTGAACTCTGTTAATAGGAGCTGTTTGTCATCGCATTCCAGCGCCTGCCCAGGGCCCTGCCTTTATCCCTCCAACCTCCTGTATCGCCTGTTTAGCAATGCTTGTATGCCCCTGAGCCCCAGCACCCCAAGGGCCAGAGGTGCTAAACTGGTCCCGGCAGACAAACTGCGGGGAGCCGTTGTGGTAGATGACAACGTCATGAATATAAACGCAAAGTATTTGGAAATGCTCGGTGCCATCGTATCAAGTGGCTTCAGCAACATGAGCTGTAAAAGTACCACGTAAGTGCAATATGGCCAGAGAACCGAGCCAGACAGCCCCATGGTTTTCACCTCCTGAAGCCGTAAATACAGGAGCATCAGCGAGCACCACTAACGTGTCTTAAATTAAAGGACGCTGCTTATAAACTGCATCATAAGAGAAGAAGCAAAAAACCAATTATGGCAATTAATGTTCTTAAGCTACATGTGTGATGAAAAATAGCCATTAGATTCCTCAATGGCTATTCAGCGGTTGCACTGATTATTTTTCCTAATATAACCCATTAACATGAAGAAGCTGGAAGCAAAGAGACAGTAGGGAGGAAGGAAAACAAAAAGGGGGGGGGAGGGGTGTTGTCAGTCTACCTGGTCAGAATGAACAGTCCTTTTCACAAAGGGCCAGAGTTGCGAGTTTAAGGACACGGATCCACAGTCCCTCGTCCAGTGACAGAAGCCAAACACCACGACTACTGTAAAACAGAATGAGAAATGCGGCTCCCATATTGCACCCAGCATCGCCTGGGAGAGGTGGTCTCCTGCTGTGGCCTCTGTTCAGAGGAGGGGACTGAGAGGCCAGAGGAAATAACTTGTGACTATTTTAAGGAGTTACTTGTTTAAAATACAGATTGTAGGCATATGTTGCTTGGCCTCGACCCGCCTCAGAGCTAGATCTTCCCAGAGAAATGATCTAGTTTGATTTTAGGCAGTTTGTGCTACAGTAGAAGAGATTTAAAAGCACAGATCATCGATAGTCACTAAAACATCTTTGGGATGTTTTAGACTCATTACTACCCTCAGCCCCCTTCCCCAGTTGTAAGGGGGAGTGGTTGCAGGTGTTCTCCTGTAAGGGTAACACATTTTCAGTGCATAGTTTTCCCCTCATTGTCCCAAATATCCTTGCATGGTGATAGAACCCATATTTGCTTTGCAAAGAGGTACCACATCAGAAATTAATGGAAAATTCCCTTCAACAGGGCTGGGAAAATTTTAAGGCTCAACTATTGTCGCAGGCATTACTGTGCTTTCAACACCTTGAGTAAAAGTGCTTTGCATTTTGCTAGCATCTGTCATCAGTATTATCTGGCAGTAGTGTCCAAAGACACCCATCTTTTTTCTAGAATGGAGGAGGTTGTAATTTGGGTTCTAGAAATACAGGCCAAGGTTTGCCCAAATTTTCCTAATGTCTAAGATGAGTTGAGCACGATGACGTTAAGTAAGAGCTAGGAGTTAAGGTGGCTTGGACCACGCTTGCACTCTTTTGAAGATCAGTTTGAAGTTTGATTGAACCAAAGGGCAGAGCTTTGGCAGCATTTTTTATGTGTTTCAGAATTTAACTAAGTCTCAAAATGTATTTGGTTCATTTGCTGAAAGATAAGCATGATGAGTAAATACTAATACTTGACACTTTATATTGTTTCTTCTGTTGGTAATAATCAAATTGCTCAAGAATAGTAGCAAAGTGAAATAGTGCTTCGTGGCCTTCCAGCATGAGAAGGCTTTTCTGCTTACCTGGTCCTTTCATGTCCCAGTGTGTTTATTGTACAGAGCCAGATATTGTTTGTCAAAACTCTGTATTGTTCGCACAGTCCAAAGCACAAAAACAGAGCATGAGGCTCGGCCATTGTGTCTGATGGTACAGCACAACATGTAAATCACCGCAAGTAAATAATTCCAAATTGTACCAATAGTGTGTCTGCCTTGTTTACTCTGGGGTAAGTCCCTTCTGCTTGCAGCTCATGTCAGGGGTACAAAGTACTGGGGTGAGTCAACAGAAGGTCCTCTGAAGGATGTCGTCACGGGATGGGTTTATGATGAGAAGGGGAGCAGTGGGCAATGGAGTCCTATCCTGGCCAAACATAGGAAATCTATCGGCTTTTTCAGCAAGGCGGCAGCTAAACAAAGCTGTAAAGGCTTTCCCGCAGCTGTGAGGAGATTAGGGAATAGAATCTGGGAATCAGGTTCCTCCCAGATACTGGCTCCATCTCCGAAACAAAACTAAAAGAAGTGAATTTGGATTCAGTCTTTTTGCCGATCCCAGTACTTTCAAAGCGATGCTGACGATACTCTGTACACCGTGCATCTGTAAGGAGGAATACCTACTTAGCTGACCTAATACCATCACTGGAATTAGCTGGTTCCTAACAAGACAGAGATCAAAAACTGCACATAAAAGTAAGAGAAAACAGATTTTTGGGGCAGGAGTGGGAAGTATTTACCTCATTGACAGTTTGGGGGCACTCTCTCGCCCATCACAGTCAGTGTTAGAGCACAAGGAGAAACAACAAAGCGAGTCTGCCGCGGCCCCAGGCTGCTGCTGGCTTCGCAAAGAGGGTTGCCACCAGCCTGTCAGCTGCACAGCGAGGCTGATGCTACTGAAGCATTTGCCGTAGAGGTGGAGGAAAAGGAGCTGTATTTTTGCCGCACAGGGAGTTGAACATGGGTGGTGCATTTGCCAGGGACGATCCTTCCTGCCCAGGGGATTAGTGTCTGGTTACTCAGTAATTCCCAGCCCAGCGTATTGAAAAGCAGCAATAACCACCGCAGAACCATGCTTCTCTTACCCTGCTTTTCACTGTCACTTCAGATTTATTAGAAGTTTTTTCCCCCCACGGTGTTTAAAAATTAAAATGGGACTGGCCCATAATCCTCTGTCTGCCAGGAGAGAGCGGTACCTAATCCAGCAGCTGTGCTGCAGCCATTAACAGTGCTAGCCCTGGAGGTTTGCAGTCGATTCCTCCGCTTCCCTGAACTCTTAGTGACTGCTGAACACGGAATACACCCAGGGAGGAAGGGGCTCCAAGATGCTCCTGAGAAGACAGCTCAGACCTGAGACCTACCCGCTACCCAGTTTTCCAGGACAGCTCTCCCAAGCATCATGAGGTGCAGTGGCAAACCCCGTCCCCGTGCTGCACATAGCTCCCTGTCCCAACCCTGGCGCGTTTGTGCTGCTCTCCCACCCCGGCGCGCCTCCGGAGGGACCACCAGTCTCCCCAGAAACAGGACGGATGACAGCAGTGCAGACAGCACACTTGTTTTTCCCCTTGGATCAAAACAACTTCAAACGGGGGACTTCAGAGAGCCGAAAAGTCTAGCTAGCGCATATGCTGTTCTGCGGGAGCCTTTGATTATCTTTCAGATATTTTTAGATCCCCTTCTAAATGAGCTGTGGCTCTGTTCGTGTGGCAACAGCTCTGCGAGAAGCAGCCTCAGGTCCCCTGTGCCCACCACTCCATCCCGCTACGGAGCTGGACCCACGGCACTGCCCCGACACCTGCCCCGGCCCTCCAATGTAAACACTGCGGGGGGGTACCTGCTTAAACCCATTGATGTGCTGGGCTGCCCACGTTTTCCCTCAGGAGAGGCAGAGAGGGAAGACAGCCCCCAGGAAGCACTGCAAACCCCCTCCGGTTATGCCTGCAAGCCCTCAGCATCACAGGCACCACAGTCCCCCCATTTTCAGGAAGAAATAACACATTGACGTTTTTTGCTAAATCAAGTTTTAAGTGCCAGCTGCTAACAACAGCCGTCTCCGTGGAGCATGTCCAGGACACCAGCAGAGCTGGGGAAGAGCGCGCCAGGCTTTAATGCTATGACAACCACCACGGAGGAATTTTTCAATTTCCTTTTCACTCATATTGACATGAGAATCAGTGGTCCTAAAAATGAAGGGCACCTTTAGCCCTAGATCAGATAAATTTGTGCAAGCTTCCCTTCCTGACACTGACTCAGATTGTGCACTTGAAGGGATCTTGCTTTTAAGTCCTTAGTTTGAAGTTATCAGCAAGGAGGCTGATCACTGCCAACAGCAGCGGTCAAGTGTCCACAGCACAAAACCACTTCTAGGAAATTAATTACAAATCAGCAATGCACTTCACATGCCACTCTTACTCTTTACACACAGTTGAGCAGCTGAAAATGAAGCATCGTCCTGCTTTGTGTGCTGCTAATTAACTAGCAAAGGCAAAACCCCAGAGATGAGGTTTCCACCGCTGGCTGCCGGGTGCCCAGCAAACCCGGAGCCCATCAAGTTGGAGCTAAGCCCTGACAACTGCCAGGATTTTGCTGGGCATGCTTACTGCTCAAGAATAAGTGATTTTAAATCACTACAGTGAAAGCTGCCAGAAAATGGCAAATTGTTTGTAATACTTGGACTGCTTGATGACTTCGAGGAAGTCACTAAAAGCAACCTTTTCTATTGGATCACTAATTTGGGGCTATTTTAACTTCTGAGTCTGGAAATTGCCTCTCCCTTCCAGCCCCTGTGGCTACTCTCCCTAGTTAAAGTTGTGGGGCATTCACTCTGAAACCAAAGCCTCTGCACAGCCCGTCACCCATGGGGACTGACACATCCACACACACGCTTCCCTCAGGCCCAGAGCCCTCTAAGCCCAAACCTCCCTCGAGGCCAGAACTTCCACCCAAATTTCCTTTCCTTCGGGAGGAGCAGCAAGCTCCGTAGCGCTGGCACCTTGCAACCAGAACAGCCACCAGTGGGACACAGCTGGGCATCAGGTTAAAGTCCAAGACTATGAGCATCCATATGTCAGTGGAGACTCAAAGGGGGAGCAAAATATTTTTTATACCATATGCATCCATTGCATTAAACATTTGTTAGAGGGCTAAACTGCTTGCCCACTTCATTTAACTCTGGTTTATCTGCTGGTATCCGTTCTCAGGTATCCATACCCAGGATCAACTGGAAAACCGAGATCCCTCCAGACCCTGTTAAATTAAAGAGCCAGTCCTGCTTATGAGAGCTTTCACCTCTACATACTGAAGCTCAGCACTGCTAGCAGTATCGACACTCGCAGTACAGGATCCATACAGTCGGCTGCACAGCTTCCTCCTGTGTTTTCTGGTTCCCCCCACTGACACACGGACACATTTACAGCTGAGACAGCAACTGTTGGAGCTGCGGTTGGCACCCTGTAGCAGGTTGGCCTAAACTTTTGGAATGTCCTCCCCGCTTGCGCTGCTCTGCGAACCTGACCTGCAGCGAAGGAAGGATGGCCCGTGGCCCCTGCTGTGCCTTCGCCGTGCCTTCTCCAGCAGCAGCCAGGCTGAGCCCAAGGAGGCAACGTTTTCAGCTTTGACAGCTGTTTGGTCAGAAAACACAACTTACAGCCCGGTGCTAATCCACGGACACTCATACTTGTTTCAGAGGTTGGGTCTCTCACCCATGCTGATTTAGCAGATGCAAGAACCTCCACGTACAAAATTACTCTTATTTCACTGAACTGTTTTTAAAAGTCACACCTTTAGTTAATCCACTGCGGACCTAGCCTCAACCAAAACTTTCATGTCAAAGAAGAATCCAAAGTTAAACCAGCCCTTTCTTTTAAGGGTAGAAAAAGTCCAGCTTCCCCTGGCTTTGGAGCACGTAAAGCTCCAGAAAAGACTCTCCATCCTTCAAACCAAGCACACACACAAGGTTTTGTCAATGTGCGTTATAAGCAAAGCCCATGATGCTGCCGCTGTACCCGAGTAGAATGGGAGCGCAGAGGCTGCAAGGGCACCCGCTCCGCACCCCTACCCGACCGCAGCCCGTGCTGATGTGATTGACCCTTCTGGATAAATTAGCACTGGACCCGCTCCTTATAGTCGTGGGCTGGGGAAGAGGGAGTACATCAGCTTAGATGCCCTTGCTCTGGGAAAATGACATTTACCTCCAAGAACAATGTAAAGAATTAGCAACTCAACTTGATAAATTTAAATGTTTTTTTATTAACAATCATTTTACATTACAAGGATAATATGACAAAAGGAAGGTTCTCGTGTACATACTATGATATATCAACATAGCTCTATTCGTATCCAGTGTCCTAGGTCCTTTCACACAGGTACTATAAAGCATAGTCTGTAAAGTAATAACATTTTAATGTTCTCCAAAAGAGTGATATTAACATATTAATACATATGTAATAATAGACGTCTAGATATTTTTCTTTCATTTCGTGTGTGTGTGTGTGGTGGGTGGGTGGGTGGGTGGGTGAGAGATCGCTTGAAACAGTTCAGCAGGGCTGTGCTTGGATGTGGATATGGAGAGGTTTGAGACAAAACCTCCTGTTTTCTGGAAGTAGAAATGCATTTTTGCCAACAGTCGGGTGAGTCTATGAGGATGCCATGACTGGCAGAAAACTCCATAGCCCTCCTATAGCATTCGGGACATTACAGCATATGAGACATGGTTCCCCCACGTAGCCCAGCGAGCTTATTCGACATGAGGTGCAGTGCATGGGAGCCCCTCGCCGGGCGGCAGCGCCGCCGGCACGGGCGGGTGGGCGGCAAGGCCGCGGGCTGAGCCTACGCGTGTCAGTGGCATCCGAAGGAGGGGGCTGGGAGCGAGGAAACCGTCTCTGAGGTTTGTGAGGAACATGTGCCAGGGAGGTCCCCGCCGGAGCTGCGCAGCCGAGGGGCTGCGGCGGAGCGGGGAGCTGCCGGCGGGCAGGTTGCGGCTGAGGTGGATTACCAGTTGTGTGGAGGAGAGAGGCCTGGGAGAGGGTGCTGAGGTGTGTGACAGGGCTTGGGGGGAGCTTGCACAGCGTCTGCTCATGCAATACCAGTGTAACGAGTCATTCGGCCGTCGGAATTACAACTCACCCTCCTCCCGACCGAAGCCAACAATTAAAATGAACGGCGAGGATTGCAGTGGTTGCCAGGCCCGGCATGGAGCTGCAAAGCCAAACCTCCATGCCTCCCCTTCGACCCTCGTGGGGAAGCAGCCCGGTGACCCACCACCTGCTGCCAGCCCGGCCAGAGGCACCTCTCGGGTCCCCCCAGGTGCCAGCCAAGGGCTTCACCCTGCAGCGAGGTCACTGTCCTGTGAGCGACTGTGTGAAGGGAGGGACGGAGGGATGAGGCAGCTGTCCATCCCGCAGGCATTGGCAGACACTTGGGGAAGGTTGATCCATTTCCCAGATCCACCCTCAGTCCCAGCATGGAAACACCGGTCATACCAAAATAGGTGTCTCTTTGCATGGGAAGGGCAAGAGGGTTGCACCCTTTGGTGCTTCAGTCTGGCAAGGCCAGCATGCCGTGTGCTGGGGCCCAAAGGCACGCACGCGCCACCGACCACGTCTTCTGCACAATCGCATGTTCCCTTTCCTCCAGAAAAGCCCCCGGCCAGGCAGGCTGCTCACTGGCCGAGGAGCGGCTGTGAGACCCGAGGGAGCGGAGCGGCTCCTGCAGCAGAGCGGCAGCCAGCCTGACCCGACAGAGCTGCACATGCCTCCCCAGTGGGGCTTGCACGCTCCCATCCTTATCGCTCTGAATTCGCGGTCCCTTATCATTCATGCCGCTCCAGCTCCGTACGCCATCTCTGCTACCTCCGTCCGCACGGCAGCCACCCTCCCTCCACTCCGTAACGCCTTTGCTCTCCTGCTGCCTCCATCCCAGTGCCACCGCTGTGTCGCTGACCGATGCCCACGAGCGAACCCGCGCTCTTGCCGGGTGCTGCGCGAGCGCCTGCCGGCGCGGGGTCTCCCCAGCAGTGTGCCGGCGACCACCGAGGAACGCCAGACGATACAGCAGAAAGCCACGTTTTCACGGCACCGGTACCCACAGTTGCCAACCACATCCGTGCAGAGAGAGAAAAGTGCATGTGAGGCTGGGATATGTATCTGTCGAGGTGTGAACGCACAGGACCTCAGCCAGAGGCTTACTTGGGAGAAGACAAGGACGCTCGAGCATTTTCCCCCACCAAGTCATTCCCCTATTACACAAACCTTATTTAGCACTTCGTTAACATGCCAGCAAGGAAACCCCTTGCTCTAACCACAGCAAAGCCCCTCTCCATAGAGTGCTATACACATAAATGTAGGCCTCAGTGTATGGCTAAAACTATCCCAAAGTCCAAAGTCTTCAGTGTTACGTGCCTTGTGCCAGAACACAGGGCCAGCCTTACACAAGGGTGGTTGAGTCTATCTCTGTATTATATCTTTATATCTATCGAAAACATAGAAATATATAAATATATAGGATTTTATTTATAGATATATAAGCATGTGATTTTAATCTTTTGTACTGTGTGTATATGTACTGGGATGTGCGTATATACAATATATAGACCGTATGCATATGTACTGTATACATACACTAGCTTACATGCACACACATCATACGTGTCTCCAAGGGAGACAGGAATTGCATAGGCATTACTGCATTGAATACAATAGCTGGGGGAGCAACGTACCATTTCTCTGCTTTTAAGACCTCTTTCGACAGGGCTGAGAGGGGAATCTGCAAAAGCAGAGGCTGTTGCTGCTTATTTGCAAGCCGGCTGTCTAGGTCGTCTTACCCGCTGGTCAAACAAACAGCAATCCTCATGAGATAAGAAAGAAAGAAAGGGGATCCCAAAGACCCCGCGGGCCACCTGATTGAGTTTGTGCTGTGAGAAAGAGATGGACCGAGCCTGAATTACATCTGAGGAGTTGTATCAGCAAAAGCGCGACCAGCACGGGGGACATCGCCGCGGTCAGCTCGAGACCCAATGCAGACGACACACCGGGATGCTGCCCACCGCGTCCCCTCGCAACCCCCCATGGCTCCCGCGCACTTTTGCTGGTATGGGAAGAGCTTTGGTCTCTTGTGAGGATTATCCCTGCTGAGTTCGGTCTCACGGCTGGAGAGCCCGGACCCCTGCGGCCACCAGCGAGCCCTGCAGAAGGACATGTCTGCGTGTGCTTCACGGATTTCTGCTTCACAGCAGGGTAAAAGAGGCAAGGAGCCTGAGCAAAAAGCGGGGAGGGGAAATTGGCAACCAAAAAGACCACGGGCTAGAAATACAAACCCGAGGGTCTGGAGAAGTGTGCATTATTCCCAGTTAGATGCCCTAGCTAAGACACAGGGGGGGAAGGAGAGAATAAAGAGCTCATTTGAGAAAAACTAAACCCTTCTCTTTTTGCAGCCAAAGCAGTTCAAGATGCTGTGAGCAACACATTCAAAACAACCTCCTCTCGCTCGCTCAGCACAGCAGGAAGGGCATCGATTAAACCCGACACACGCCGATCTCCGAGCCAAGGAGGCCTCCCTCTGCCCCGTGCCAAGCCCCCCCATACCTGCCGCTGCCCCCGGGCCTTGCTGCCACCCGGCCGGGCCCTGGGGTTTGCAAACAGGGCACGGAAACACACCTGCTCCAGGTAAAGGCTGGGCAGGCGGGGCACTGGGAAGCCAGGGGCACTTTGCATTGGTATTCCTCCCACCTCCCTATCTTGCTCATGCTGGCAGTCACGTTTCCATCCACAGACTATCCATGGGAGTAACAGCTGCAGATCTGAGATAGGCGGGTAAACCTAGAGGGAAAGCCTGCAAAGCACCTGCCTTTGCCTGGGACAAAGGCTGGGTTTATTTATTGTTTGTGTCGGGGGAGCTGGGCTGGGTCGGGTCGGCTGCTCCGCCAAGCGCTCGTTTCCCTCCATCACCAATGCAAGGGATCTCTGACCTTTCCCATTGCAGATATCTGCAACATCCCATGGCAGAGAATCACTCCTCTTCCTACCAACACCACTCACAGGTGCACGCAAAGTTATCTGCAAAAGAAACAAGCGCTTTCCCTTTGCCAGCTGACTGCCTGAAGAAAAAAACACTAATCACTGCACGTTTCACTCTGCCATTAGGAATAAGAGCAGCTGGTGAAAGATGTCACTGATGAGAGTGGGATTTGCAAACAAACCAAAGGAAAGGAGTGACAAGTCACAGAAATCATTTCTGAACAAGCCTCTGGCAGCTCTTACCTCACCGACATGGCAAGGCCCCATTTTCTCCCCAGTGGCAAAAGTAAAGAGGCTCAGAGCAGGAGCTGTAAACAGGCCTCTCAGGCGGCTCAGCACAAGCCCTGGGGGAGCCCTGTCCGCAAAGGTGTGTGGAGACTGCGAGTGTCCCTTCCCTCCATCGTAGGCCAGGCACTTTGACGGGCCTCTGTGACAGAGCCACGTGCCAAGGAGCTTTCACCGCTGCAAACAGAGAGGCAGGAGATTTTTTTCCCCCCACAAAGAGCTATGGAGTTGAGCAAAGGAAAGAGAAAATGAAAAAGAAAAAACGGGAGGAGGGAAACTTTTCACAGCCTCTCCGACAGCCACAGCAGCTTGCATCAAATATCTTTGCTACTTTGGCTTCTGCCGCACGCTCGACAGGGAAGACTCTCCCCCACCTGCCCATTCCCCTCCAGTGCACCAATTCACTTGTCTCCAACATCTACGTTCACCTTGCCCGTCTCCAGGTCAGAGACTAACGGAGCAGCAATTCTTCTTTTTTATCTTTTTTTTCTTTTTACATCTCCTCAAACGTTAACTAAGGAGGGAGCCTGCCATCTCCCCAGCAGGGAGCAGCTCTGTGAGCTTTGTGGCAGCACCCTGAGCAGAGCCGACTCGCCGGGCCCGGAGGGCTACAAGCACCTCGTGTGGAGAGATCCCTATTTTATGGTCAGGCAAACAACCGTCCAAGTCCGCATAGCTGGCGGAAGGTTTCCAGTTTAATTTTTACTCCTCTAGATGAATGGGTCAATTCGCTCACATAATTTCCTGGGAAAGACATGAAAAAATGCAAACAAAGCCATTTTTTTGCTTGCTAGGTGTTGCATATCGATGCCCCTGCACTACGACGGCGCGATGCCCTGACCCAGCTCGCGACGTTCCCGTGAGGCCCGCAGGGAGAAGTGCCCGGTGCCTGCCGCCCCGCCGGCGGTTCGGCGGCAGGCGGGTGGCCCCGGCGCAGGTGCCCCCTCCTGCCCGAGCCAGCCCGTGGGCCGCGCACGCCATCTGAGGTAAGGCAGAGGGGACAGGGAGTAAGTGCTACGGAGGGTACGCCGCCCGCCCAGCCCTCGCCGCTACATTCGCGGGGTCCGCTCTACTCCCCTCGGACCGCCCGGCCGAAGAGCCCCGTTTTACAGCAAAAGAGGCAGAGTGAGGACGCAAGGATTCACCACCGCTAGTGCTTCCGGCGGGCTCAGTCCCTCCTCAGTCCCCTAGGGACAGAGGGGAAACACTTCCAAAACTCTGACCGACACCGGTCTAGCCGTTCCCGTGGGGTCTGAAAGCCGAGCCTGTACGTAGTGGCTTGGCTGCACGCCTCTGCCCGGCGCTGGCTGCGTAGTTCTGCTGAGGGCAAAGGGGTTAGCGGGAGGGGAGAGAGACCTAGGTAGAAGTGCGTGTTTTCGCGGGGAAGACAGTGCGTGAACCCTGGCAGTGAAAGTGACTCCGAGAGAGATCGGTTCCAAACATGCTACATCTCCATTGAAAACAAACAAAAAAGTTTAAAAAATAAAATAATATTTTTTATATATATATATTTATATAAATGAAAAGCTATCAACTAGCAGCAACGGTTCTAGAGATATCTTAGCACCAAGACCAAGGGCAGGGGGGTAACAGGAGAAAGGAAAGGTTCAGTGTTGCTGATACCACCATCATGTTTCCAAACAACACAGCTTGGCACAAAGCTCATCCCTCCGGGAAGTGAGAACATGTCGGCTCGGACACCTTCTGGACAACAGGTTCTCACTCCCACGACGGTCTGATCAGGTTGGTGCTGTCCATGCCACATCAGCGGGGCAAGGCACTAGCATCTGTGGAGTTTTTGCACCTTTTTGTTTGTGGTTTTTTTTTTGTTTGTTTGGTGGTTTTTTTTTTTTTTGCTTTTCTAACCTGAAGTGATATTGTGTGAATGCCTGGAGCTTGTTTACTTTAAAAGAATAAAACAAAGAAGAACCCCAAGCCCACAGAACAATCTCTTTGTGATGGAAGGTGCAAGTCCCCCATTCACATTTCAGCTGGACTCCGCATCCCTTCAAGAAAGGAAGAAATATTTTGCAGGAAGAAGCAGAGCATCCCTTCTTCCTGCTGTCATCAGTCTGCTGTGCTGTGGAACATGTTACCTTGGTCACAAGAGAATACGTGAACCTTTGTAGGACATCATCATATGAATATAATCCAAGATAATCTTGCATTGATAGCTCCTGCCACCAAACCGCAGCAGGTTTTTCTTTCAGTCATTCCAAACAAAACAAAACAAAACAAAACAAAAAACCCACAACAATCTAGGATTATAAAGACATAGTATAAATAATGTAAATTAGAATATAATTTTTTAAGCCTTTGAATCTCCGCCCAGAGATGGCTCTTGACTCATTGGCTGTCTAGCTTCCACAGCAGCCCTGGTTTTGAATGAATAGTTGTATATATATATATATTTATCTCCTACAATATAAAAATATAAATGCAAAAATTTCCCCCTGCCTTCTCTATTTTGCTATTTTATAGTCTGCACATGACATCATGTTATAATATAAGTATGATAGACTGGTACTACGGTTATCATAAAAGGAGCTGAAAGCCAAGTATTACTCTACAGCCCAAAAGTAGGGGGAACCGAGAAAGGGGCATCACAGTTTAGTGGAGGCATTTGTTTCTAAATCAGAAGAAAAACCCAAAACACACCCCCAGCCTTTCCCTCCTGCCAGTAATCTCTGTGAGTGAAGAAAGCTCCCACTCGAGCGAAGAGAACTGGGTGGATCTGGAGAGCTGGGGGCAACATAAACGCACGGGATGCTCTGTCGGAAATCAGAAATCTGACGGTCGTCAACAAAAGGCTCAAATGGCTCAATAACTGGACTGAACAACGGAAAGAGAGGCAGAGATTAAAACCGAGGGGAAAACAAACAAACAAACAAACAACCCCAAAAGAAAACAACACAAAAACCAACCCAACAAACCGACAACACACATACAAAGGAAACCACTGGGAGGATGAGGCTGACAAAGACCCGTCGTCTAGCTTATAGATCATTAGGTTTGAACATGTAGAGTATGGCCCCAGCACATGCTTCTAAAGAATGAAATGTTGCCACCTACACTGCAGCTGCCATGGTTGGAGACACCAGTAAATGTCTAAACATTGTCTCAATCTTTAAAATTCTGCTTAGCTTCTATCAGACGCACATCGTCTTAACTTTTAAATTTTCAGTGTGGGTTTTTCCTTAATATATATAATATATATATATTTTATATAATATATCAAAGTTTAGAGTATAGATTAAAAAAATTATTCAACAGCTTTCTGATCTGAGGCATTCCTTCCTAAATATCGGGGTAAAACTCAGAGCCATGGTCCATGCTCTGCAACATCGGCTTCTGATCAAGAGATGACATCCTGCTCAGCATTTCGGCTGACAGCGCGTAACTATTGCCCGACTTCTCCTCGAACCAACTATCTAATGCCCTTTTGCAATCGAAGTTGGCAATGGGCGGCCCGTTAACGGCAATCGTCAAAAGATCACTGAGCTGCTCCAGCGTGAGCCGAGAGCGGTTGTTTTTGCGCACTCTCTGCAGGGCGGTGCGCCCCTTCTCACAGCAGGCCGATGAGGTGGGAAGGACTTTGAGGATCTGAACTATTTTATTGAGGAGGGGGAATCTCTGTTTGTATTTACAAATGTGACTGAGCAAGTCTTTAAAACCGTTTTTGGTATAATAATCCACCTTGAGTTCTCGCCACTCCATCAGCAGACTCCCTCGGGTGTCCATCCCCTCTCTGCAAACCTCTCTGGAAAATGATGGGACTGTCTCCAGGTGTTCAAATATTTGTACCATATCCTCCTTCCCATAGCTCATGAGCTCATCAGTGCTTCTGGGCCAAGCTGCAAGGTCAAATACCTGACACGCCTTCACAAATGTCCGGCTACGGGAATCGAACCTTTGGGCTAGGATCACCTGGGTCTTCTGGCAGATCTTTTCTCTGATCGACTGGAATTTGGCTTCAGCCACCCGTAGGTTTTTCACAGCAATGCCATTAAAGCTTTCACGGAAGTTTTCCTCAAATTCCTGCAAGTACTCCCCAGGCGAGTCTGCTAGCCGGCTGATCTCCTGGATGGCCTCCTCTATTTTATCATCCACCTGCGACACAAGAAGGTACTCCCCTTGGAAGACGTACGCGAGGCGCGAAAGCACAGCAATCACATCCAGCAGGAAGTAGATGAGTTTAATTGACTGGTAGTCCATCAGGAACTGCAGGAGGGCCAGGGCAATGGCAGAAGCGTCCGCCCTTTGGGTCTGGCCGCTGACATCTTTCAGATGGGCCACAACCTCAAGGTAATCCTTGATTAGAGCATTGAGCACATTCTGCTCTCCAATGATCCACTTCACTGCTCGAATGTCCCCCAAGAACTCGGTCTCCTCGCACAGAGTGGCAGCAGTGACCCTCAACTCGCACATGAGTCGGGGAGAGTAACGATAGAAACTGAGCAGTTGCTTCAAATTGTTTTCTAGCTCCTCCAGGCATGGCAGTTCCTTCCCGCTGATTGCATCCAAAATTTCCAGGTGGGGTCTGTGCACCATAAAGGGCAAACAGAGAAGCCAGGGCAAGGTCTTTCTGATTGTCATGAACAAGTTGGCTCTCAGGCTGGCGGTAATGTTAGCACCATCGACTCCCAAGCCAATAGTTGGCTTCTCATCCTGCAATCGTATTCCCAGGCTGGAAAAAGCCCTGTCTAACGCTTGGAGGTAACTGTCTGTTGTAGAAAAGCCCAGTTCCTGAAGAGACAGGAATTCGGTTGCCGGAGGCCCATCACTGCTCGTGTACTGTACATAAACTGCAACCGTGTCTGCGAGCAAGTCATCGCTCTGCCCATCTAGAATGATGCTGAGGAAGGGAGACTGTCGGATGCGTTCAACCAGGTCCTCTCGAAGAGCCCGGGCGATATGGTGGATTAAGATTTGGCAGTCTCCCTCGTTCATGTATTGATCCACCACCTTGAGCTCACACTTTCTCAGTAGTTCTGCCAGAGGCCGAAAGTCGTAGTAGGGCCTGCCCTCCAGGGCCAAGTGGTAGGCTGTATTGAAGAGCAGGGTCATATTTCGGCACATCTCTTCCGTCTTCTCTGGGTGCATCCTGAGCTTGTAAAGCTGCAGGCACTTCTTGTGGAGGTTGCTCTGGCTGTGAAGCTTTATCGTGTGTATCTTGAATTGCTTTGAGCCAATGATGAAGGCTGAAGTCCGAGAGGATTGCACTGTGTACTGCCTACAGACATGGCACCACATTTCATTCAACGTCGGGGAGTACCGCAGAAACCAAAACTTTTTAAGCCACTCTTGCTTGAACCGCCGTATCCTCCGGCCCGTTGCAGAAGACATCTTGGAGGGCTCGTCTGTAGCAGCAATCATGTCATTGGAAACTGATTCATCAGCAGAATCCACCTCTTGATCATCGTCCTCCATGATGGTGGGAACAGAGATGATGCTTTCTGAAGCTGTAAGAAAAAAAGAAAAAGGAAAAAAAAATGGTATTTACAAAGTTGCTGAGCCAGAGAAGCATCCTACTGGTGACCGTAGAGCACTGCCTGACGAGCTGGCCACAACCTGCCCTCTCCTGCCCATAATTCACTATAGGTAGAATTTGAATCGTGGCTTCGAAGGGAAAATAGATCAATGTTTCTGCATGTGAACTTTGTCTCCAGCATGCCACAATGTACAGCAAGAAAAGACACTACATCCTGGCCACTTGCACAATACATGGTGTGACCCAAATATTCCCTTTGGTGAAGGCTCCTGGCTGCTCGACAGCACGTTCCTGGAGGAAATGAAACGTATCTTCAGAAAGGGACACATGGTTGTGTTAAGGCAGTGGAGGAAACAGAGAGGGCTTTCCAGCAAGGGACATCATTTCATACACAAAGAGCGCACATTTCAGTGTTACCACAGAGTCATTCAGACTTTCTTGGTAGCATGTGAGGCACTGCGGAGGGGCTTCCGCTGAAAGAGAATGCATCAAAAATACAGCAAACAAACTGTCTGCAATGGAATGTCTTTTTTATTGGCAGTGCATTATCGATTACAACGGCAACAAATAGAGCAAGTTGTCATACAGAGTCTTTCCCAGTGTTTTCCACTGTGCCCACAGCTGTGTCAGCTCCTGGCCCACCCGTTCACAAAACCTGACAATGAACCTTCCACGGAACCACGTGTTCACCTGAATACTCAGAGCAAAACGCTTTAGATGGGTACACAGCACACAGGCATCTCACTACTCTCCTTAGGCAGGGTTTGGAGAACGCTGTTACTTGGCAAGGCTTACCTGTGGGGTCCGAGAACTCTTGGAGCTCGGGTACCTGGGGCGGTAGCACGGGTGGCTCAGGTAACTTCCCAGATCTCAGCATGTCTAACTCGGCCTGCAGCTCCCGGATCTTCTTCTTCAGTCGGATGCAGTTGGGGCAGAAGGAGGTGGTGGGGATTTCATGAGAGTTGCCTTGTGCAGAGGCCAGTGACAGCTCAGTTGGGCTGTCTGCTTTGAGGGACAGGGGCTCTTCTTCTTCATCTTCAAGGATGCCCACCTCTTTGGCTGAGCTGAAAGAGGAACCATGGGGGACCTTCCACTCCCCCTCACTCCGGTTTCTGCTGAGGTTCAGGGAGCCATGCTGCATGGCACTGCCACACCTCTCAAAGATGTCTTCAGCCTGGTATTTAGATGCTTTTCTGACAGAAAGTGGTGTACTCGTTGCTAACTGGTTCTCTTCAAATTTGGCGGACTCCAAGGAAGCCTCCAGGACGTCTTTGAAGATGAGGTCAATCTTTTTTTTCTTTGTTTGGGGGTGGGATTCCCCCTCGTCACAGCTGCGCTTGTAAGGGCTCTTCCCTTGCTTTAAGGTGGCGAGCTGGAGCGGGCCCCTCAAGTCCTCTTGATTATCCACATTCTTTTCTGACTTTTCCCTCTGCAACTTTTTGTCTCCTGGAAAGGAAAATGAGGGGTGGGGATTATCACCGGGAACCGAGCAACATCCCTCAATCTAAAACTCAAACGAAAAAAGAACAAAAAGGCAGGCTGAATCCCTGCAGGTCTGCATGTTGTGTTACAAACCAGGGAACTGACACAACTCAGTGGAAACCGAGGCTCACGAGAGGAGGAGCCCTGCTAATGGGCACGTCTGCAAAAACAGAGACAGTCCTGGGTAGCCACAGTGGAGTAGGACCCACACGCTTTAAAGAGAAGAGAAACTACAGGCAGCTTGTTTCACCTAAAGGTATAATCAACCTGCGCTGGAAGAGGACTACGAGGTGAATGACTACAAGGTGAATGACTGATCACAGTGGAACCTAACGCCCAGAGCCCAAGCGCCGTTTTGGCTGGCTGGAAGACCTGTGCCTGTTTTGACTTGGTAAAAGGTATCAAGTGTACAGCAGTGCAGCGAGAGATTCGGACCATTTCATGACAACCCCAGCATCTGTGCATGCCACGGCACAAAGTTTGCAAGCCCCTTTACTCTCGTTCAGTTTGGAGGCTGCTCCAAGTGAAAATAACTTGCACTCTTAAACCCCAAGGTACTCATTGTCAACTGAGCTACAGCAGGTGAATGCCCTCCAAGGACGGGACATCTACCTTGTCCCGGCACAGTCTAAGAGTGTGGCCATTCAGTGATTTAAAAAAAAACAATAATAAAAGCAACCTCAACAAATTATTAATTGCTTAAAATAAAGGGAGTAGCCAGATTTCCTTACCTGGAAATTCAAAAGACGATAGGTTTGGTTCAATTTCCATCATTCTTCTATCTTGTAAATAACTTCAAGCATTGATGGCTTCCCAAACAAGACGCTGCTTTATGCTGATTTTTGGTTTTGTTTGCTTTTAAAGTGTATTCATGCTTTCATAAGAGTTACAGAGCAAAAGCTACCATTCCCTCTCTAAGGAGAGCAATGCTAAGAATGCAGAAAAGATGCAAGACTCAAAACAGTTAGAGTAAGGCACCGTAAAAAGGGCTGGCCCGAATGGCAGGAATTTTGCACTGGGTTTTGATGCTGGCTGGCAAACCCAGCCACTTCTTGAGTGAATTCGTAACAACAGATCTCTTTTTCAACACATTGCTGAGAATTTCTACAGGCAAACCTTTGAGTCTCTGTCTTAGTATTTCACTGTTATAGACTATAACGACTACTGGCAGAGGTAGGGATTTAGAGAATGGATTCTTCTTCTTTTTCGGTGATTTTTTTCCCCCAACCAAGCAAGTGGTTCAGCCCTATGCAAAAGCTAGAAATCACAAGACAATCCCTCATATTATTGGTCTCAACTCCATGGATGAGGCGGGTCAGAAACCACTGACAGAAACAAAACCTGGGAACCACGTTATTTTTCTGTGAGTTAATAAAGCATGCCACTTCACTCGACCGGCTCATCTGAAGGGGATCTGAAACCTTTTAAATAGAAAGTGACTCAAAAGACTTTGGTGCCACTCCCTGAGCGCCTCCCAGTGCCCTCCCAGCTGAGGCTGTGATGTCTCGCAAGTCTAGCAATGGCCCAAGTGATGCTCCGTTTTAACATCTCTGCACTCCTTTTGCAAACACGGGCTGAGCCCAGCTTGCCGCAGGATGAGCTCACCGAGACGTCAGGGGGGTTCTAGGATGGTCTCTGCAGCCACATGGGTTTCTATCTGAGTGTGTCGTAGGCTATGGCGGGTCCTGAGGAGCCCAGAGGCAGATCTTCACCGCACTTGTAGCACAGCGCATGCTGTGAGTTACCATTTCAGCTCACACAAACCATGACACCATGACAAACCATGACTAAAGGCATGTCTGTTTGGCAGGGCAATCGTTCGTAGCCTTCGCGCCCCTCCAAAGCAGCTGTTCCAAGGGCACTGTCTTTCTCTTGTCGTACTTTCAGAAAGTACTAAACCATCTGGACAACTAACGTGTGCATGGGATGCAGCAAAATCACTGCAGCCTGTACCTAATCACTCAGTGATGCTTATTAACATAAAAAAGCACATTCATACCAATGTTAATTCAGAAGTAGGAATTGACCAAGTACAGCCATCAAGATGTAACACTGCAAGTGCATAATAACTCCAAGGTGATGGAGGATAACCAGCTTTTTCAGGACATCTTGTCCACCCCATGATTAAAGAGGAGACACCTTTTACCAAGTCAAGGCAGCAACAGCAGCTGTGTAATAATATACATGGGAATCTTAATTAGAAAGTTATATTTAGTGTAGCTGCCCCTCTGAGGCCCTGCCATTCTGTGGCTAGGCCTGGAAAGAAATGCCCTTAATTAACTTCAGGTCTCAGCACTGTATAGATGAACAGATGCATTAAGAATTTTTGCCTTCCTCTAAAGCTTCCTGTATTGCTGACATTACGCTGACCTAAAGGACCGCTGGGTTTGTTCCAGCATGGCTACTCTTAAGATAAGATAACAATTTTTAGCCAGGGAAGAATCACTCTGACAACTACAAAGCCTCCTGTATGTTGTACACGCACTCTAAGGTTGTGAGACTAAGGAGTCTCTAGCTGATGTCGCGCTGATCCCAAATTATCTTTCTGAAGAAAGAGGAGATAAATTAAGCGAGGAAAATGGACATACAAACACACCAAGGAAATCTCTCTTTCATATGCACACAAAATCAGCCAGAGCTCCCTCAAACAGGCTGCTCACAGGAGCCAGAGAAAGCAGCATGTTCAGAAGAAAAACCTAATGCCTGCCTGTGGGACCACCAGCCTGGCAATCTTCAAGCCAGAAAGTCTTGTGACAGAGGAGCTCTGTGATCCCCGGGCTTTGCATCAGACCCTTGCAGCACACACATGACACGACATGACACGACACGACACGACTCTTTCTTTCATGATCTCCATGACAGTGGTTATATTATTCTTCTTGTACACCCATCCATCCATGCCATACACAGCTCTCACCCAGAGGTGCTCTGCTTCTGGAAATGCAGCTCTCCTCGCACAGCCTGTGCATCACCTACTTCACCCACCGCACTCGGTCCAACAAGTGTGGCAGCCCAAGGGGATTGGGGGAGAGGGTGGAAAGGGAGGGGACTCACCGCTTGTGAGATTTCTGTTGATGGTCTCCTGGGACATACTATGCAACCTCTTCATGTAATCCTCACTATACCAGACCCGGAGCTTCTCCCCAGGGCGGATGTCACGGCAGGCACGGAAGTAAATCCTCTCGCTGTGCTGGAAGGCCATCAGGTTCTGCTCCCTCTCCTCCCGGGAGATGATCACATACCTGAGGGTGAGGTGACAAGGCAGGCGTGAAGCACAAACTTTTCTCCTGTGTCCCCCCTTGCACCAGAATGACAACTACGATGAAGCCAGAATGACCTTCAGAGAGAGCCATCAACACAGCCAGACTGGAAAGCGTGGAGTTATAAGTAATGGTGTGCAAATTGCCAGAGATACAGGACAAGAAGCATGGACACCCAGGGACACCCATGAACACTAAGCCAGTGGGTCCATTTCTGCTGTGGAAGGGATGACAGCAATGTACATCCAATCTGAAGGAGTATCTCTGCCAGTAATGGTAACACAGACTCTCATGGATAGAAATTTCTTTGCCTAGTGTTGGAAAGAAGGACTTCTGGATTCCCCACCATCACTTCACATCCCAGGGCCTCCTCCCTTGTTCTCAGGAGCATCCAGAATATGGCAGAGTCCCTCTGCCTGTCTCTTTCCCAAAACCACCATCTTCCTTTTTAGCAAAAACCAGATTTCCTTGCTTCTCTCCTCTCGGACAAGCAGAATTGAGATACTCAGGGCAGAAACAGGGACACCTAATGTGCATGAGGGTATTTGCTGGTTGTCCAAAAGGAAACCAAGGACGTGCCAGTACTGGAAGGTTTTGCACTTGGGCATTCAGCGAGGTGTGACATAAAAATACAAACATCCCTGTAAGCCTCAGGAAAGCCCAGCACCACGTTGTGGGGATCTCCTGGTAGTGCTGACAGAAGGATCGCTTTCTGGGCATGGGGTTTGTTTTCCTGATTTAAACCAGCTAAATTTCAGCTCAGCAGAAATGTATTAACTCAAACTCTAAACAACTGGCCCTCTGTGCAACTTGGCAAGGCAGAGATCTATAGCTAGGATCATATTATTTGCTCTCACGCTCCCCATGTTCTTGCTAGAGGACATGGAAAAGGCTTGGTAATACCAATTCCAGCTGCCACCAACATGAGCTTGTAACAACCATCCAGGACCAGGAAGAGGCCCTGTCAGGGTACGTACAGACCCGAGAGCAGATCTGAACAGTTCACAGCTAAAAGTGTTTCTTCTCTTATGTCATTTGCCTCTATTATTCAGCACTCCCTGCCACAGTAACATTAACGAAGGTGAGCAGCATATGCTCCTCTGACATCTGCTGCTACTATTCCTTCCCCAAACATTCCCTTATAGCTCACAGGTATTTCTTTGGCTTAAGAAATCTGTCAGTTTTTCCTTGAACACCCTCCCCTTCTCTGGCCATGTGCATGCACAGATAAAGACACAAGCCCACCTACATGTGATCACACCAACCCACACACATAAGGTCACAAACTTGGTGAAACTTCCCGCAAAACACAGAAAACAAGTCTGCAGTGCCTCAGACTGCCAGAGGCTCCAGCAATTCTGGTTTAATGTTAAGCAACTGTGCATGTGCTGCAATCAGCTGTATTTTTCCTAATGTACGCTACTCAGGATGCTCCGCAATCTTCAGTAATTATTTAAACAGCAGGCTCTGGCACTGCCAAAATTAGCCGAATATTGGCTTTTGTTAACCCTTATTTTACTTTTGATCATAAAACAAAGGAACTTTTAAACCACCAGTTTGTGTATTTGAGAAGGAACGGAGGCTTGGACCAGCGCAGTGGGAAGGAGGTCCTGCAACGGCACACAGCTAGCACTGCCAGGCTGTCACTTCTGGGTGTTAGTGATCACTCCACAAAAGGTGTATCAGGCATTCATACAGCCATGAGATACACAACCCTTGAGATACAGACACGTGCTGTGGTCGGTCTGATGCCCTGCAGCACAGGAGATCCTAGAAGATGCTCTTCCCAGTCCAAGCAAAATGCCAGGGTGCTTCCTAGCACCAGGTAAGGAGAGCCCCTGCAGCTCCTCTGCATCCTGCTGCACAAACATCAGCCGGAGCAACGACAAGATGAGGCTGCCCCTGCGAAGGAGCCCGGTTAACTGCAGAGAGTTATCACCCCCAAGCCACTCACAGCTCCTTAATACAACATACAGGACCCACATCCCCACAGCCAGTGGCACTGAGGAACTCATGGGGCAGTGGCAGGACGGTCCAGTGCATTCCCAGCAAACTGCATTTGACAGTGACATTTAGGAAATTCTCTAAAACACAACTTTGCGTGGGAATGGGAGAGCCTGGTTAACTATTCCCACCAGGGTTCACTTGTATTATGAAGTATTTCATTAAGCATGAGCGTGCTTTTTCCTGTTCGCTGCTCTCCTCCTGCCTCTAAAGCCCAAGTTTCTGCCTAAGAGTGTCCTTCAGCTTTGCTGCCCGCGTCCTGCGGCTCCGGCTGCCTCCCGGCGCGGCGGGGAGCCGGGAGGAGAGCGCAGGCTGGAGAGCACGAGCTGCAGTACTGCTGCAGCCCTGCAGCACGCCGCCCGGCCGCCCATCCAGCGTCCCGCAGCAACCCGCGCTGCCGATTTCACCAGGAGGTATGAAGAAAGCCCTTAACAGACAGTTGTGGAATAATCCAGTCACAAACACGTTTCTTCACAGCTGCTGGCAGTTACTAACTGGTTTATGCACTGAGAGGAAGCTTTATGTCTGTGATACTTCCCTGAGGTAACGTAAATGGGGATGAGATCATCCACATAAATGAACCACTTTCGAACCAGCACTGCCCAGCCCCAGCTCCAGCGAAAGCAACCCCAGGGGCACAAATGACACAGGTTACAAAGGAGTGCACAAACCCCAAATTCCACCTGTTGGTCTAAGACACCTCATGCTGCTGCACACCACGGGTTAGAGGCAGGCAATTCCCCGAAGACAGAGGAAGTCACTCCACAGAACAGCAGCCTGCTTGGCGAGGCAGGGGCACAGACTGCCTGCTGAGGAGAGGAGAGACTGTACCAGTCTGCCTCCACTGACATACCGTCCCGAGGCTGAAGCGCTCACGTCCTGAGCAACCCTTCCTGCAAAGGCTGGAAGGTGGCCAGTCCCCCTCCTGATGCCAAACACTCAAGCTGCATTGAGGGAAGAAGGCTACCTCGATTTAGATGCCCAGGACAGGCACGGCTATGCTGACACAAGCACTGCGCGCAGACAGGCACAGCCCTGCTTGCACAGCGGGTTTCCCAAGGGACCGCGATCTGCAGAGGAAGAGCAGGGCTGAGACTGCTGTTGGGGCAGACCCAGCCACCCAGAGCTGCTCCTGTTTCTGCAGACAGGCATTGCCACCAGCTGCAAACAGGTCATTTCATGTCCTGCTCAGTCCCTGGGATGAGTCAGGCTCAAGAACACCATAGATTCTGCCCAGGCTACTCAGGACCAGCCATTGCACCAGTGGAGACCATTTATGACCCATTTGCAGCTATTGGGGCTTGGATCAACCCCACGGCTGCCAGAGGCACAGCTTCTTGCTCTGCAGGGGCACCTTTCCCATAGCCTTTCTAGCTAGCAGCAAAACCCCATCCTTGCCTCCCTTTTTTCTAAGCCACAGCCCACTCAGAACACCAAATTGCCAAGTTTGGGGATGGCCCAGTGAGCATGCCCAGAAAAACGTCAAGGTATTTTTTTGGCAGCTGGGACCATTCCTCCCTGGGAGGGGAATGGAGCAGCCAGGAGAGACAGCGAGGAGGAAGGAGAGCCCCCAGCTGGAGGTAGGCTCAAGCTTCTGCCCCCTGGCCTCCCCCAGGATTTGCCTCATGCCTCCCCCCTGCCCGCTGGCCCCTCCGTTGCTCACCCTCCGGCTGGCGCCAGCGGTGCTCTGCTGATGCCCTCCCAGGGCACAGCACCGCAGAGAAAAGGCCACTGGCCTTTCCCAAGTCAACGTCAGGCACAGAGCCAAGGCAGGAGATCCCACGCAAGAGAACTGCGACCAGCCCAGGCAGATGCCACGGGGTGCCATATCCGCAAACCCTGCCTCAGGTCTCCGACGCCGAGTGCCCCCCAGGAGACCCAGTATCTATGATGAGCTTGTTACCAGTTCAGGCAAAAATTGTATGAGAGAAACAAATGACTCAACAGCAGCTGTTTTAAAAGTATTATATATTTATTGCATTCTTAACAAAAATACTTTTAAAGAGAGAATTTTTTCAGCATGTACAAGACATGGAGATACTGGGGTTGAGCACAGCAGTTTGCTTTGACACGGGCACTTACTTCAACAGCCAGTTAACATGATGGGTGCAGGAGGAAGTATCCTTTGCAAGCCAGTACAGAAAAGCCACTCCACCGAGGGGTCTACACGGGGCAGGAGATACGTCCCCAGATCTGGGCCAATCTGTAATAGTCCACAGAGGAAACTGGGGGAGACATCAGGCAGTTTATAGTACAAGGTCGTTTCTCCTGACCAGAGCCCAGCCTTTGGGGGTTTGCACTGAAGGCTGCACATCCTGTGCCAGGATTCTCTCTCTAAACGCATCTGTGTGGGCAAACTGATGGCAGCGACGATGCTGACTCCCTCCAGTGCCCAGCACCTGCGGGAGTCTCCTCCTCCTGCAGACCTGAGGGTTCCCGGAAGGGATCCCCCCAGACAACATCAGAGGATCTAATCCTTTCAGTATATCCATGGGAGAACATCAGCAGCGACCAAATATTATAAAAATATAAAATACTACTTCTAATATATAGCAGCAGCACTGTATTGACTCAGAAAGCCTTTAAAACATATCACCATTTTTTCAGTTCTCTGCGATTCATAAATTAAATCCACTTCTTCCAGACTTGCCAATCTTCCCTTCAAGTGAAGAGAGACTGTGACTTTTGCAGAATACAAATGTTACAACAGAAATAAAACGACATTCTCAGAGGAAGGTAAGTGAGTACTGGCCTGGTCTGGTACCAACACTACAAGGAACATCTTCTGCATGAAACCAGTGTGGGTCATTCCTCAGAAAGGAGGTTTTTCTCCTTGCCAGACCTCTACTTCCTTGAGCAAGGGCCTTTAACCACACCACTAAAAATAAATTACTTGAATCAGAATTACAAAACAATTAAAAAGAAAAAAGGAAAAGCACATCAGGAATGCCTGACACAGCAGACATACAGTGAGCTTTCCAGAAGAGAAGCTAATGCACTATACTTTCAAAGGACAGGCCAGACAGATTAAAGAAGATCCTTCAAGATCACATAAAACAAGCCATCCTTCTGCTATACTACACTGCCTATGTTCAGTTCCCACTGAAGTTTATACAACTTTTCGGCCAAGTCTGTAGCCCAGACATGGCACGACGACGGGCATTCATATTAACTTGAATAGTTTCCTGCAACCCACCTCCGCGTACAATAGGACAGCCCGGAGAGCAGCGGCATGCTAACTGTGCGTGGGTAACACCTTGGCCCTTTTCCCTGCTGAGGCAAGACATGATAATAGCCCAGGTTTTTCCAGAGATGGGGGCAGCATGGCAGGTGCAGATGTGCAAATCAAGCAGAAGACAGACATGTTGTAAAAAAGCTGCCATATATATGTTATCACCACCTGAGGTGACATTATTAAAGCCTAGTTTCAGAATTGGGGTTGTACATGGAAACCTCATGCAGCACTAAAGCAATTCAAATGTTGTAACACAGTTCTTTCTTGCATCTGTATGGGGAAACAAAGCAGTAGAAAACCAACATGTCTAAGATTTTAACCTATATAGCTGTGAATTTAGATTGTAAACTCTTCACGATAGGAGAACACAGTACAGATCCCACCCTAAATAACACTGCGTAAGTGCAAAGTAACTGTACTGAAATGGACAGAATTACAGTGATACAAAACCAAACTGTTCCCGAGGTCAGAAGCAGGCCCTGTATCTTCCCTTGTTTCTGTCCAGTCTCTCGTATTTTGAAGAAGGTGAGGTGGTTCAAAACTGAAGATTATAACATGCAAGAAAATAATATGATACAATTCTCTTTAAATGTTGCCATATTACGAAATAATTGTATTTTAACTGCAATTGTGAAAGGTAGGTAGGGGTTTCAGACCGGAGCAGACAAAGATTAAACTCTTTGATATAAGTGTACGTGGTACTGCAGGATCCAGGCATGTGCCACAGCAGCCCTTCTCAGCAGTCTAAAACCACACAGTGCTCAGACCTGTCCTCAGCATCCTGCCTTCTTCCCTTCCCTGCACAAGCTCTGCTTTCACACCCCTCTCCCCAAACCTGTGCGTAAGTCACAGTAAGCCCTGGATTGCCCATTATTGCTGAACGCAATACAAAAATAAGGAGCAATAAGAGTCTTTAGAGCAGTAAGGATGTATCTCTGCACAGTGCATATACTAATTTGCAGGAAGATGATGGGAAGGCAGTAGTAGGGTAAATTTGTGGGTTGATTGCAAAGGGAGCTCTGCAGTACACTGTCTCAGTAAATAACATTTCACAGGCACGAGAAGAGATCAAGATAATGATTCCTATTGCATCTCTTAGCTTATAGAGCGTGCAAAGCATAGGGAAGACAGTGAAAACTCCTAATCTCTACGAACAGAAAGATGTCTTACATCCCAAGCTCTGTAAGATTTGAGATTCCTCTTTGCCATTGCAGAGGGCCAGCCCTACTATTCAGCTGCCATAATTCATACTGCTCTGTTAGCTAGCTGGGGGATGGACAGGTTAGGGCAGCTGTTCACCTTCCCCACAGAGTATTGATAACACGTGGAGAGGCCACGTGAGCACATGCAGCAGCTCAGGAAGCGGCACCCTTCTTTACTTTATATGAAGCAGACTAAAAATGGTGTTTTCTCTTTCGTGACCTGGTAGCGCGTGCAGGAGGACTCTGTTTTGGGGGGTTTTGGTTAGATTCTGCACTGGGCTCGGGGGGCTGTTTTGAGCAAGCTGCTTGCAAAAGAGACCCCTGCATGACACTAGGATCCTGTATCCTATGGAAAGCCTGGACCCCGTCACGGATTTCTGACAGGGTCTGGCACATCTGGCCAACCTGGCTGGTGAGGTCAGCCATTCTCTGACTGATGACATGCATGCTGTCTGCCATGTCTCTGTGAATAGCCACCAGCTCCTGGCAGAACTGCCTGAACAGATCTGTTTGCTGCATGTGGGAATGGAGAAGCTGGCGATCGAAGCTGGAGAGAGGTGGGCTCCTTGTGCGGGGGTGCGGGGGTCTGCAGGATGAGGTGGTGCGCGGGGATGGACGGTGCAGTTCCTGCCTTTGGCTGGTAGCTTCTGAGTGCTCTGATGAGGAAGAAGTGTGGAGGAAGGAGGGCCTGGAGAGCTGGTTGACTCCTGCACTGGCCCTCTGCAGCGATGAGAAGTGGTGTTCCCGAGAAGTGCCTGGCATCTCTTCATCTTCATCAGCTTAAACAGAAGAGGAAGCATGAATTATTAATGCGAAATCCCTCACAACTCTGACTTCTGTTTCATGGTATCTCAAAGCACATGGAAAAACAGTTTTCCCCTCCCCTGGTATACCAGTTGAGACAAGCCTGTAGTTCCTGATGCGTAACTCAACATGCACGTGCTGCAACGTTAGCATCTGGGTGACAAGCTTAGCCATAAGAGGCCTGAAGAGCAGGTGAACCCAGTCAACCAAGGAGGAATCCAAGCTGCCATGGTATTCTGTACACAGCATTGTTCATTACTAGAAGATAAATCCATTGCAGACAGTAGCAATGACTCCCCTTCCCCAAAACCGTAACTAGCTAGAACACTCCAACATTCTGGAGGGACAAAGGCTCCTGGCCTTTGGTCCAGTCTCAGAACACCGACACATTTGGTTCCTCATGCCAAAACTCTGCTCCCATGTCATTTCTTACATCCTCCGCACTGAAAAAAGCACAGATGTAGTATTTGCTGCTCGCGAAGTCTGTACTGCAAGGACACTATGTGGCTTGGCATCACTAAGAGAACCAGGCAGTCAGGCGTAGCAGCAACAGGACCCTATATTAATCGGGCAAGTACACTTGATGCAAAACCAAAACCAAAGCAAAACACCATGTGAAAGTTCTCATTAGTCTGATAAATATCTAGTGGTGTGCCAGTTCATGGGTACAGGCACATCAAGCGTAATAAGAGACGATACTTCACTTGTTGCAACTGCCCACTATCTCCTTGCACAAGCTGTATTCATTTCACCTCTGGAGTAGCGCAACTGGCTTCCAAGACAGATGCAAAGAATGACCGAGTTCCAATTTGTCAGTTCTTGAAGATTTTCATCTGTGCTTTTGCACTATCAGCATTACTTCAGATAGAAGACCTAATGCAGTAGGACAGTGCCACCCATGATGTGTTAGTTGGCTCACTTTCCAAGAAGTTATGCCCTCTTTCTCTCCTTTGTATCCCTAAAAGCTCACAGACCAAGAAGTTACACCTCCACACAAGAAAAAAGAACGTACGCAACTGGGGAAAGAACCTGCAAAAAGCAGCTTGTGGTTCAGCACTGGAAGGTGTCTGAGAGTTGTGGTGTAAGAAGATTAACTTAGAAAGCAGGGACAGTAGTTTCTTAAAAAACAGTGAAGAAGGGAGTCATTATCATCTACCTTTTCCACAGCACTTGTGCTGAGCCTTCAGACAACTAGTGGGAAACCATTAGTGGCCTGGCCTCAGAGCATAAACACTAGCAATCACTGAGCCCCCCCAACAGCCCTCTTGGAAGATGGTTACCATGCAGTGATCCATTAGTGACCAGCACATGGTTCTCAGCTTGACAGCATTGCTGTTTTATTGGGGTGCATGCAAGATGAAGAACTCCTAATCCTCTACAAACACTTTTTCACAGACTGGAGGTAGTTGCACTTCAACTACAGATGTTCCCTCACTTGTAGGATTAGTTCAGACTTATGACCCATTAAGAAAGTGGAATCTGAACAATGCCTACCCTTAGAAGACAGTATGGAAAAGGACTAGATAAACAGATAAAGAAGATGATCTTAACTTGGAAACAGCTTTCCCTCAATCCATCTCAACACCCCATGATCACCAGAGCAGGCTGTCTTGAAACCAAACACGGCAGTAGGACCTGGCTTGACAGGCAACCCAGCATCTCGCAAAACACACAACGCTCTTCTGGTGTCAAACTGAGATATGCAAGCATAAGACAAAGAGGTGTTAAGGCAATGATACTTACAGCTTGTTGAGGGGCTGTCAACCACGTCCAGATCCGCTCTCCGGAAGCCGTGCATCTTGCGTGACGAATGCAGCGTCGACTCGATGGCTCTCTCGTGGGCGGTCAGGACGATGGCCGAGGGCCGCCCCGTGCTGCCGGGGCTGGAGAGGGACCTCTGCATGAATGCCAGTTTGTCCTTGGTCCTTCTCTTCATGTCGTCCCATCTGTGTTTAATGTCTTTTACAGACCTGGGGACCTGGCTGACTGACGTGATCTGCCTGGCTATGCCTTCCCAGATCTTGTCCCTGTCAGCATGGGATAGACGCATTGTCTCCCTCCCAAACAGCATGGCTTCATTTCGGGTCACCTCAGTGACCAGAATGTCCAGTTCTTCCTTGGAAAACTTGGGCTTCCTCTTTCGTTCAGCCATGTTCCTTGGGTTGAACATCCCACAAAGCACAATTGGGTAAAAGGAAATCAGCGCAAAGCATCCCCCTGCATCCAGCCACTTGGCCAGTGTGGCACTGGGGCAGAGGAGTTCGGTGGGATCCAGCTCCCCCCACCCGCAACAACCTCTCAGTTTTCCTCAATTGCACCAGGAAAAGGCAGCCGTTTTGTTTTTAAGAGGCAATTTTCAAGCTTAAGAAGAAAAACACCAAGTGACACTAGTGTGAAGAAGCCCTCTCAGCTTTACAGTTAAACTGAAATTTTACACTTTGTCTGATGCCCTGACTTACGTATGAGAATTTCAGTACAGCCTCACGTCACTTGCCACAGTTTGTGCACAGAAAAAAGCGTGAGAACTCACAATCACGTTGATGAATTAGCTTCTAAGGTGACACTGCTTGAAAATAGGTTCTTGAGGAAATTTAGAGGCCTGAAACATATCTTATTGTTCTGCCTAGCACAACATGCAACGGAAACTTTTACAGCACCCTTTCTGTTAAAACTTACAGGATGTCATGCAGAGGCTATATCAAATTGGATTTTTTTCAGGGGAGGGAGATTTCCACTAGACTCACGGGCAATTTCTACAACTTGCTGTTCCTAAGGAAAAGTCTTTTCTTCAGCACCAGGGGTACTGCACATCCAGCATTTGTCTGCTTCACAGCAAGCTCTTGTTCCACTCAGAAATGGTTGCTGTTTCCCATTGTTCTCAAAAGGAATGAGGCCACCCACTTGCTTTTCCTGGCTAGGCTTTGCTGTCACTGCCGCTGACAGGAGCCTGCACCCAGTTTCTGATGCTTCAAATGAACAACTCATAGCCTCAGCCCATTAGGAAGACGAGGCAGCCATCCTGAGAATGAGCAGTTTTGTCCAAAAGGGTGGGGGATGTGTTAATTTTTTCCAGCCACAGTCGAAGGAAACTTTAAAAATAAACAAAACCTTAGTCCTAACTATGGCTTTTTATTGGGGGAAAAAAAAAGAAGGCAGCAGATCTATTCAATAGGGAAGAAGAAAACAGACTGCATGAACATGCAGTTTTGCACATAAACAAGCTGGGATTGCGGACAGGGGAATAATCCGCAGCCTGGGCAATGGACACCTGTGTATAAGCACGGAGAACAGCACGGAAGAGATCAGAGGCTACGGAGGAGCAGAACTGCTGGGAAAACTTAGTATATGCCTTGATTTGAATTATAGCAGCGTGAAGTAAAATGCCAAAATGGTTATTCTTAGTGCTACATGTTACAAAAGACTGCTTTTACACATCTTCAAACAATTAAAAGCAGGGATGTCAGGATCTTTTTTGAAAGAGGTCAACCTTTTTGGTGCTCATGTCATAGTTCTTAATATTTTACGAGGAAGTTCTCAGATAGAAATCTACATCAGCATGGAGTTATGGTGGAGAACACAACACTCATCTGAGGTAGAAGACTTCAGTGTTAATATAAATTGCCCCCAAAAGCTGTCACTACAAGCCCAGAAAATTAATGTTTAAAAAGGATATTAAGACGTAACATACAAGAAATAAGACATCTTAATGGTTAGGACACCTAACAACTGTAACTCTGAAGTGACACCATGGGAAGGAAAACCTACTGGCTTCACTACGTGTTAGTTTTCCTTCTGCTTACAATCCGAAATGAAATGAAATCAGAGATGCTATTAGTAATAGACAGCATCTTTCGTTTCATTTACTTTGGGACCTATTGTTAGTATCTTTGCAGTGTTAGGGGAATAAACTCTGGCTGGGATAGCTCAGACCCTCCATTTTCAAAAAGTCACATTTAATCCTAAAATCTTAGCTGAATGTCCTACTCTCTCGCAGGCAGACTTTAGCCACCCCAAAATACTTTCTGAAAAGTTGCTATAAGCAAAGGCCTCAGCATTTTTCTCCACTTGCCCCACGTTTGCGAAGGCCCTGCTGGCACCTCCTCAGAGGTGGGTGCCTTTCAGCGCTGCCATGGCCCAGCAGAAGAGAGGTGGTTTGGGGTGCTCTCACGTGAAACGTGCTTGTGGGCTGCAGACTAAGAAAAACCTACAGAAAGGCAGAGTGACCCTTGTCAGATGTCGTTCTAGTTTCTCCTCAGTGCTGTTACACTGCTGTTTAATGAATCTCACTGACACTGGACACTGCTGCCCTCCATCGGGGTAAGTGTCAGAAGCTGTTAACCTTGGCTAAAGCTGGAAAACCAGTAGGAAATGCTGCTCAAATCCAGGCCACATACTGGGAGAGAGCTGGGAGCTAAGTACACAGATGCATTTTCATACTGTTTTGGTGGAGCTTCATTTATGGAGGGATAGAAGGCGCCTTTAGGGAAGATGGTAATGAAATGGAGAGCCAGCAAAGCACTTGCTACACTGACCTCAAGGAAAAAAAAAACAAACCCAAACTTAAAAGGAAAAAGGAGTTCTCCCAGCTGAACACCGGAAGGAGGGAAAAGGCTACATGGAACATTGAGCAAGGGAACATTTACGGTTTGATTTTTATCACATTCAGCAAAACTGGGCTTCATGTTATTCTCCGCAGGTACCCACGACTGCACAGTATCATCAGTGCCTCCGTGTGGTGGAAACAAACCTCCACTGACAAGCTGCTCTGGTGAAAAGGAGTAACAGTATTTTGCAAAGTGCCCCTGGGCAGGGGTGAGCTTGTAGAACAGAAGCCTCTCCAGAGCTGCTCAGAGTTGCTGGTGGGGTCAGGAAACCTGCGCCCTCTCTTCTCTGCTGAACCCATGGCTGCTGTCACTAGCAAAGCTGCACCGATGGGGGATTAGAGCCCTTTTTGCTCTTCCCAGACAGGATATCCCATCAAGGGCACTTAGGACAACCTGTGATAGACCTGGATATTCAGATTTCAGGGTTTCCACTTATTTGCTCCAGCATGACTTGGGTCAAAACTATTTAAGATAACTTAAGTATTCCAATAGCAAACTCACCACGCAAAGAGTAATGAGTTCTGGCCAGTTTTAATCACGAATTCAATTAACGTGAGGTTCCCAGCAGGCATATTAACCTCCTCCTTATAAAAATGCAGACAGTATTACTGTTAGAGAGATCTTTTTCCCCTCATGCATTTCCTCTAGCATGCAGGACGTCCCTAGGAGCAGTCACTGATATTTGGAAGTACCTCTCTGGGGATGCTGTGTGGGTTTTATCCAGCTCCAGAGGAGCCCCAGCTGTGAGGCTGTGAATTCACACCTCAGCCCAGGTCAATCTGAAAGTGCAAGACAGTACAGCTATTTCTTTAAAAACACATGTGATGTTGTAAACTACGTGAAGAGTGGGCACTTAATGATCACCCCACAAAGATATCAACCAACTCCACTTTTCTTGGCCTCTAAGAAACAAGCATATAACTTTTCCCAGGGCTCTGAAGTAGTTTTTTAACAGGGATCGCAGTCCTGCAGTACCTTAGGATCCCTTTGCTCTGCATAAATTTCAGTCTGTAACGGATAAAAACATTTGCTCTACTTCCTGCAAGGTAACAGAGACCAGTTTATGAAGTTCTGCAAAATGACTTGTGCATAGGCTGGTGGCTTTTATTCCCCCTGAACACATGGGCAGACACAGTAAGTCTGACTTTTAAAAAAAATTTTATTTTTAAAAGGTCCTGTAAAGTCAAACCAGCAGCTCAGTACTTAAAAAGATCTACTGATCTACGTTGGTCCTGCTTTGAGCAGGCCACTGGAGCACCTGACCAGAGCTCCCTTCCAAGCTCTATTACTGTATGAAGATCAAATCACAGACATCTCCATTATAAGGAGATATAGGAAGACTTACAGAACAGTCTTGCTCCCCATGACCTCTTTGTTACTATGTTTGGAGGGGAAAGGGGGCAGAGAGGAAGGCAAAGGAGAAAGAAGTGAGGAAGTCTTGCACCAGCCTTTTCACATGGGCTGAGGGGAAGGATGAATTTGAACTGTGCCAAAAGCCTGAGTACTCAGGTACTGACATGTAAGAAGGCATACAGACTATAAATGCCCCAAGTAGCCTGGAAACACCACACACGAGGCCCTTCACTCCAACAATTCAGTTAGGTACCACCAGTTTGCTGGTACTTCCTATCCCGCATCTCAGTCTGGGCCAAGTGATACATACACAGAGGGATACTTCCTGGACTTTCTGAATTACTTTCATTTTTTGGTCAGATCCATTTTTTTTTTAGAGGTCCCCAACAACTGAATAACAGAATTTCCTCAGAAGTAACCAGGAACGATGGCTGGTTCTGTGTAATCCTTCAGAAGCCCCAAGAACTCCCAGCAGCAGCAGTTTATGGTTTGTGTCTGAGAAAGCACCAATTTCACTTGAGGTTTGCTGCAATCCGTGGTAACTCGTCACCCTAAGCCCCCAGAAAAAATAAAAACAGAGGAAGAGGTTTGCACACATCCCTGCAGGTCAAAGCCATGGAGTTTCATAAAGTATTGGAAACAACAGCGCTTTACTCTGGGCAGAGATGAAGGGTACGTTACTCTGGCCACTGGCCAGCTTAGGGGAACATGCTCCCAGCATCAGGAGTTTGTCTCGACTGACTGACTGAAGAGGGAAAGGGCAAGAGGATGTTACCATTGCCATGCCATCTGCTACGCTTTGTACTCCTTCCTCCCTGTCATCTACTGCCCTGTGTAAACAGTCACTTGAAATTAAACCAGCAAGTGCTGCAGTGTACACATTGTCCTCAGTGGGAACATGAAAATGGACTCGGATGTGGTAGTCAAACAACAAAAACAATAGCCAGATCTACAAGAAGAGAGAGGAGTCAGCCCAAGCTGCCCTCCCCATGCCATACCCACCTACCCAGAGGGTGAGTAGATCTGCTTTGCAAAGCACTCCATCTGTGAGTGATGGCAAAGAGCACCATCTGAAAAACAAAAAGAGCGCTGTCTACAGCGTCCTGGAAGTACGGTTTCTGTGGGTAATCTCCATGACAGGTGATGTCCTAGCATAGGATAGAGTGCACCTCTGTTTGAAAGCTGCTAACAAACAAAACCAAGGCTTTTTGAGGACCGCTACCTCCACTTGAACTGTCGGTCAGACTCTACATAATACTGCTATTAGAAACAATTTTCAAGAGTAAAAACAGAAAGATCAGTAAGACTGGTATAGCCTGCACAGGTCCTTTGATACACCCTTCCCCAGAAGAGTTGCAAACATCCCCTTTCCACAAACCCGCAACCTCGCCTTTCAAGGTTGTACAGAATGGCACAGACCACACTCATCTCGACACTTAACCGGGGCAAACACAAGTTTAGACAAGAACATTCTGTTCTTTGGTGCTGGGACCATGAGTAGCGCCCATTTAAATCCAGACATCAAGCTTATGTTCGTGGCCGTAAGAAGAAGAGTTCATCATAGGGTTTTTGCTTTCCAAGACTCTGTTTTCCCCCAGCTTCACTGTCATCCAGATCACATAAAGATCCAGATCTAAGCAGAAAAACCTCACTCTGATTTTTGAACTTTGCATTCTTTAGTTCAAGATATATGTCACCCTACCTATCTGTCCACTATACTACTACTTCTTTTTGGAGTGACAGTTCCAGCCTCAGCCCAGGTCTAGCATTTTCTCTCATCCAGTAGCAAACAACTGTAATGGCTGGAATGCTTACAGAAAAATGAGATCCTTTGCTGAACTTTATGAACATAAGTGTCAGAACAGTTGCTATCCATGCGAAGACTCAAATGGAGCAAAAGTGGGGCAACCAGATTTGACCAGCTAGGTCAGTCTTGCATCTACCTATGCTTCACACTCTCTCTTCCCTTAGTGAACGACAACTGAAAATCCTAGACGTCCAGGCCAACAAACCAGTTAATTCCCACGCTGCTTTACTCTTGTATGAAATGCCTTCTTGACAACAACCGCTTCCAAAATTCACCCCTGAAAGTGGGATTGGTCCAAATGTGGGACGGGCCTCAATATGCAGCAATGCCCCATTCTGGTGACTCACCATTTGCACGGGGCACTTCAGTGCTTTGCCTCTACCTTGGGAGGCTGCAAGAGTGACCTACATTTTGCAGATATATGCCAATACTTGACCCACTGCATCGTGGTTAAACATGTTCGCTTACTGCTGCAGTTAACAAACCAGAGCCAGCCCCACTCCTGGCTCAGTACTGACTGGTACCTGGGCTCTGCTCTGTGGAGTCCCGGGGCCGGCAGAGGGAGCATCACACGCATCATTTCTGCATTCAGAGCTGCACCAACTCACTCCATGTTTCTCCTAACACAGTAAAGCTGACACTACCAATGACAGCCACCACAGACAATTGTTTCAAGTGAAGCCCAGAAAGAGAAAAAAAAAAAAAAAAAAAAAAAGCACCTCTTTCAATGTCTGTCAAATGGGAAAGGACAAAAAAACCCCAAACAGATTCAAATGTTACCTTGGGGATAATGCAAAGCATTTTGCAAATATTTGAACACAAAGTAAAAAAAATAAAAATGGAGTGAGACCTGTCAGCGTTTGTAAGAGTGGATAAATAGGATCATCTTTATCATTTGTCCTCCTTCCAGAAAATAGCCATCCTCCAAACACACATCCTTGTTTTAGTCCCTTTCATTGAATCTTACTCCAAAGGATTCTCATCACAACAAATACTGAAAGAGCACAAGCACACCCTTTACAGAAGGCATTGTGGCATTTTGGTTTGTTTGTCTCTCACACAAAACAACAAGGAGTGTTTGATGGCCTCTCTCTGGAAGGCAGAGCCCCAAAAGGGAAGGCAGAAGAGAACTGGACTCACCTCATCCAGTTTGCTTTGGTTTCATCCGTCCCATCGATGGATTTGTAGCGGTTGTTCTTATCAACAATCTGCGGAACAAGACAACAGATGCAGCATGTCAACTAGCTGGTCCAGACAGGAGAAGGTCTACAACTCTCAAATCACTGCTTCAGTTCCAGCCTCAAGTCAGGACATGAAACTCTATGCCATGAATCTCAACTCTCCTAGTACTATAGGCTGCTGCCCTGGATATGTGTGTGAAGGCTACTCTGAAGCACCTAAGAGGCATTTTCCTATGTACAAATATCTGTAACACAGAACTATGGATGCAGCTGACAAAATTGTTAACAGTCCTGAGATATAAAAGATTAAATTCCCTTTCAGGACACGGCTGAGACACATATTTATTTTACAGACAGAAAAGCGTGAGCAGCATTTCATATCAGCAGCTCTCAATTTTTTTCCCACCTATAACTCAAGTCCCACATCTCATTTTTCATAATAATTATTATCCGTCGATCTAGTGACATCTCTATCTCATAGGCTAACCAAGGCCTGTAGTACTAGGGGAAAAAAATACGGGTTTTGGTGCTGGAGTCTGCATGTAGATCAGCTCCCGATGGACTGGACCTCCTCTTTCTTGGCCTCTTGGGCCACCTGCTCTGCTCAAGCGGGCTGGGAGGGAGTGCTGCAGGCCCATGAGAGAGCTTTGCAATCTCTAGATACAATCCTTCCTTTATCCTCAAAATGATGACCAGAGCAGAGAAAGCACTGAAGGAGCCCTAGAGGTTGAGTGGGGATGGAAGAACATGGCAAGGGGGAGCAGAGAAGCAAGCTCTGCTTCCTACAGCTGTGAACTGAACTCGGGTGCCATGGCACCTGGTCTCCTTTCACGTATCTATACCCTTAAGCTGCTAATAATTATGGCAGGTCGATGTTCACCTACTGCCCATGTGGGTCAACGGAAGATCTTCAGAGAAGTGGGAAGATGGCTAAGGTCTGGCTCCACAGGCCCATGAGTCCCCCAGCTCTGAGCTGCATGGCTGGGGTGTCACTTCGTTGGGGAGACACATCACTCACCAGCCACGAGAAGAATCCTGCGGACTTGTCCTGGCTAGAGATCTGCCCCTCGTACGGCCCAAAGATGTGACCTTTGGGGATCACCTCGTTCATACAGCGCACGTCGTTCTCCCCGTTGGGCTCTTTCACCACCTCCATTCCAGGCGGGATGGTGAGTGCTGCCCGGTCAGGGATGCCTACAGGCACTGGGGTGTCAGACACGAACACCGGGGGGCCGTGGTTCGGGCACTCATCCACAAAGTACTCCTGGCAGGACTCGCAGACTGTGGGTGTGAGGGGAGCAGGGGTTAGGTTGAGCAGACGTGATGCCCATACAGGCTCATGCAGCTTGTAGGACGGACAGCGCTCAGGACAGCACGCCCCAGCTCCCCGTCCTCCCCCCGGCCCAGCCGAGCCCCTTCCCCAAAGCCCGGCCTCTACACCCGCAGACGCTGCACCAGCTGCTCACTTGTTTCACCACATGCCTCTCAACAAAGGCTCTGCCCCAACCCACACCTGCCCGACCAACGCCTGTGCTTGCGTGAGCCCTGGTGCCCTACACAGATCCGCCACCGACAGCTACACGCACAGGGAAAGGCCCCGTCACTGTCTGCAGAGACAGAGGTTGGGGCTCCTTGCACATCCCTGGTTAGCAGCAACGTCCTCAAGTCGAAAGGTTTGATTCCCCACACACCAGAGGGGAACTAAAACAAACATCCCTGAAAACAAATACCCTTATCATACAGTCTTCATTCTGCACTTGCCCCGTGGCCAGACAGGGACTCAGGCCTACAATTTGATATTTTGTAGGTATGCCAATGTAACTGGCACCAGTTTTCTTTCCCAGAATACGGGGGAGGGGAAACAGTTGTTGTCTGCGCAACAGTCCCTTTGCAGTTTCTGAATTCAAGCCTTTGGGTTTTGCAGGCTCGTGAGGCCTTCCCATGTGCATTTTCGCATTACTAGCACGCCTTCCACCTACCTCCCTACCGCTGCATAGCCCCACGATGGACAAGCTGCTTTTGTGCAACAGTTTCCCTGTCAAAGGTGCCAGTCTTTTCAGGAGAGTACACAAATTTGTCCCCAACTTTTTTCTTCCCTGCTTCCCGCCTCACACTGGCACAGTGCTGACTAGGAAAGACCAAAGTCTATACAAGTGGCGGCATTGCTTTTCCCTCACTCAAAAGACACTTACACCAGAAATCCACTTGCTGAAAGCTCTTGGTCATGATCAAGTCCCGTTTCCCTTTCAGTTTCTTGGGCTCCACCTCCATGGACTGTGGGTCAGGCCTTCCAGAGCTGGGGAGGGAACAACAGAGAGATGTTAACCTACCAAGACGTTGGGACTGCACACAGAGAGGATAAGAGGCAACGAGGTCTGAACAACTCTCTTAGTCCCCACACCTGCAGCAGAGAAATGATTCAACTTGCCATCCAACCTACCAAAAGCTGGTACCTGAGATGGCTTAAGGCTAAAGCCTACAGCAGGTAGTGGCTTCAGCTAGAGCACCTCCACGCCTGGCACACATCTGGTACATCCCACACCGGGCAGGAGAGTGGCAGAGGGGACTCCCACCAGCAGAGAGGCAGCGCCGCTCTGCTACAGCCCGGGAGACACGCTGCTCAAAGGCAAGGCATCACCCTCAATGCATGTCAGCACCGCAAGGCCTGATGCGAACCAGCACACCCAGCAGACACGTGTCTACCACCTGAGTAGGTGACCACGCCTGTCATACACCTAAAGGCAGACCTTGCAAGGGAGGGTTTTAATAACTTTGAGAGGTTCAAGTGTATCCCTCAAAACCAACTTTAAGCTGTGGGAGGAGGTGGAGAAAAGGAGGGAGAGTACATTGGATTGAAGCTCAGCCGCCTACCAAGGCTGTCCATACTCCTGGTCCCGGCGTGGAGAGCAGTCCTCTGTTTTTATCGTCACCATCTCCCCTAAGGAAGTCTGGGTCTGGATCAAACAGTCCTTCAAGTTTTCACTCATGTTCTGAAAAAGAATGAGGAAGGGAGGAGAAAAATGAGCGGCCAGGAAATCACAATCTTCCTCCCCCAGGCACCACAGCCTTCCTCCTCCAGGCCAGGATACAGCCAGGAGAGCAGGCTCCCTCCCGGCACCAAGAGCCGCCATCACACACCGGGGACATCTACGTGCGCACATAGGTGGAAACCCCTTCCTGCGCCAGGGAGGGAAGAGCAGCTCAGTCGCAGGCCAGGTGAAGAGCGTGAGGCACCATGGAGCAACCTGAGGCACGGGGAATCTGAAGTATGCTCCACAGCGCCCATGAAAAATGTTGCGCATGGAATTTAAGACTGATGGGTGGGATGTGTTACGGAATCACGGAGCACCACTACATCAGAGCAGGTCTTTGGGGACAGAATGACAAGAAAGAGGAATGCAGGTCGTGGCATGAACCAGGATCCATCTACAAATATAACATATGCCAGTCTCCATCTGGGAACAGAGTGCGGTATATTACACCCCTGCAGATGGAGCTTTGTACGCACTCCCAACACCGCTCCCGACACCTCTGACAAACAGGTGGGTGCCTACAGGGCCCTGTCACACTCCACCAAAATTGCACAAGTCATGCTCTTGATCTTCCTGTCCCTTGCGATGACCGGAGCTGAGCTGCCACCACCATTCTGGCACACAAGCCGCTGTAGTGAAAATGCTTCTCCCTCAGCTCAACACAAGAGCCAGGAACCACTTAATGATGTCTAAGGACAGCAAGCTCTAAAACAGTAACGCTTCCCTCCTCCCCCATCATGGGACGGTTCTGAAGAGAAAATATCGATAAGGCAAGTGATGATAATTTGGAATTGGTTTAATTAATATTAAGATTTTTGAAAGGGCCACTAAGCTTCAGAGCATCCCAGCTTGAGACAAGGAATAAAGCAGAATGCCGCTTGTCTCTTCATTGCATTTGTCTTAAGACTTCCTCCAAGGCACACAAACTGGCTGCTCTCAGGCACCATACCAGGTCGGGACAGACTTCACACATGCTCCCCCCCAAAGTCCCCTGTGATTCCGCTTTCCGTGTCCTCTGCCCAACAGCATGCTCCATTACGCTGCGTACTTGCAGCACCTGATGGAGGGGCCTCAGCAGCTGAGCAGACCCCTTCTGTCAGGGGAGCTGGTGGAAGAGCCTGTCCCCATCGCAACTTGGCTCTGGGCATCCCAAAATGTGTGTTCTGAGGTCACAAACCTCTGAAGATAGGAATTGTCTTATTCCACACGGGCTTGTGTGGGACTGAGCACCATAGAAGTCCAGTGTGCATTTGTGCCCTGTTTACAGCAAGAAGGAATGCTGTTCCCAGCCTCTGTGGCTCCTCTTTGTGCCAGGGGACAAATGATTAATTTTTCCAGCCCAACTTCTCACATGCCAATGTGCAGCCCGAAAGACCTTTATCGAGCCTGTATCAAGGAAGCACTAGTTAATATTCATATAGTGTTCTGAAAGCAAAGCCTCAGCATAAGTACAACTAGATACATGCAGACACACACACTTTTAAGCCTTTACAAGATGGTCAAAACAAGACACACTTTTTTTCAGAATTACCACAGCCCGTCAGAAGGAAAGTGATACTAAGGGCAAGGAGGGGTGCATTATTTTGGCAGGCTGAGCCCCTGGTCTGTGCTCTCTGGAGCAAGAGGGAAGCTCTCTAGTCCTGTCCCCATGCACCAGCTGGTGCTGCAGGCAGGGGCTACCTGCCATTCCTTGAGGAGGAAAAGTTTCTCCCGAAGTCTGCAGGAAAGCAGCTCAGGAAGGGAAAAGCGGCAGCTGGGGGAGGGGGGAAACGTTAAAAAAAAAAGAAGAGACGGGTGCTGCCCCAGAGCTGGTTAGCTGTGGGGCCTGCGCTGGCGCAGGAGAGGCGGATGTTGGCTGCAGGGCAGATACTCTCGGTCAGCAAACCCACCCGTTTGGGAAGCCTGGCAGACAGGGCACCTGGAGTTTAAACACCCGCAACCCCCAAGGCTTCAGTAGGAAGAGATGCAGACATGTGCCTCTGAAGAGACAATGGCTTTTCCTTTCCGACTGTTCCCTCATGGAGACTGCTCCGTTACAGAGTGAGAGAGACCCAGCGACGGCGCAGTCTGACCTCCCGCGCAAGGCAGGCCACAGCACTTCCTTCGGTGAACCCCTTGTTAAACTACAGCTTACCTCCAACAGGAAAAAAAAAGGCGAAATCCACTGTTTATTTTACACAGAGCTCCTCATTTTACTGTACGGCACATTTTGCAGCCCTCCCCTCTCATGGTCCTCCCTGAACTCCCTCCAACTTATCAGCAACATTCCTGCGCAGCACCGGCCGCAGCACTCCTGCGCTGACGGGAGCAGCACCTTGCACGGAGATAACACCCTCCCTGCCCCTGCTCAGCATTTCCATGTTTGTGTCCAAGTACTGCGTTTACTTTCTGGCCACCGTGCCCAGCTGGGGTTTTGTGTTCGGAGAACCGCCGTGCTGCCGTAAGAGCCCCAGCTCCTGCAACAGCTCCCAGGTCACCGCGCACCCCCCGCCAGCCCACCTACCTGCTCCGTGACTAGGGGCCCGCTTGTAAGACATTCACACAACTCCTTGTTTTCTCACCCAGCGTACATGCGATCACAACTCCACCACTAACTTGCCTCTTTTCATTACTTGTGACTTGCCCAGACTTTGTGTTGCCCACAAACATAATCCAAATTAACTTTGTGTTTTCTTCCAGGACACCGACAAACTTAAACCCATAGAACCATTTAGGCTGGAAAACACCTTTAAGATCATTGAGTCCAACCGTAAACCTCGCACTGCCAAGTCCACCACTAAACCATGCCCCTAAGTGCCACATCTACAAGTCTTTTAAATACCTCCAGGGATGCTGACTCAATCATTCCCTGGGCAGCCTGTTCCAGTGCTTGACAATCCTTTCAGTGAAGAAACTCTTCCTAATATCCAATCTAAACCTCCCCGGCGCAACTTGAGGCTGTTTCCTCTTGTCCTATCACTTGTTACTTGGGAAAAGAGACCAATACCCACTTCTTCATTAGCATCAAGCCAAAAAAACAATTCCCAGCTGACACTACTAGAAATACACTATCAGCAATGGCTCTCCTTCTGTTGTCATACTGTGACCTTTCATTTAGCCAGGTTTTTGCTTATTCATAGAATCATAGAACAGCTTAGGTTGGAAGGGACCTTTAAAAGTCACCTAGTCCAACCCCCCTGCATTGAGCAGGGACATCCTCAACTAGATCAGGTTGCCCAGAGCCCCATCCAGCCTGACCTTGAATGTTTCCAGGGATGGGGCATCGACCACCTCTCTGGGCAACCTGTGCCAGTGCTTCACCACCCTCATTGTAAAAAATTTCTTCTATATATCTAGTCTAAATCTACTCTCTTCTAGTTTTAAACCATTACCCCTTGTCCTATTGCAACAGGCCCTACTAAAAAGTCTGTCCCCATCCTTCTTATAAGCCCCCTTTAAGTACTGAAAGGCTGCAATAAGGTCTCCCTGGAGCCTTCTCTTCTCCAGGCTGAACAACCCCAACTCTCTTGGCCTGTCTTCATAGGAGAGGTGCTCCAGCCCTCAGACCATTTTTGTGGCCCTCCTCTGGACCTGCTCCAACAGCACGTGACACATTGAATCATTCTGTTTATTCCGATGACCTGTGGCACAACTTCAGTGCATTAAACATGCAAGACATACCGACACTTTTACCTTTATCAAGCAAAATTATAGCAACGTCAGAAAATCACACCATGTTAGAAAAGACCTATTTTAAAAAGATGTGTACAGACTGTTTATTACAATCATGACCAACCCAATACCTATCAGCTATTACATTATTTTACTGGAAGCCAACATCAGGCTGCAAGTAGCTTAGTATTCTAGTTTGCCCAGATTAGACTTGGTATTAGCTTACTTGTTTATGACTAACACACAACATTTTTTTCAGTCTAACTCACTATGTATACATTTTTTTTTTTAAAAAAAAAAAAAGCATTTATGGCCCAGAGAGCACTGCTCAGCCAGCCCTTTTAAAATCCCTGGATGCAAGTTAGCCAGAGCAGCAAACTTAAACATGTACTGCTGTAGTAGCTGCCTTTTGGTAATTTCCCAAGCTACTGCTACAACAGAGAGCATCACGCTGTTCCTGTAACTGGTAGCATCATCTAGCTTTTCCCCCAGCTGCAGGAAAGAAACACTCGACATTTCCAGGCATCATTAGATGACCGTGTTTTTAGGACTCTTTTAGCTTCTGATGTATTTAAAGCTGCTTTTAATTTTACTTAAATTTTACTGTTCTCTTTCTTGCCCTTTCTCCTCCCCATTTAGTCTTCCACAACTACAAGATTCCAGTTCACATTCTGCACACTTTTCACTCCCTCCATTTCTGGGGCAATTTTTATAGTTGTGCTGGTTCTAACACCTAAATATGAAGTCCCTCTGAAGTGCCCCACGGTGCGGAGAAGCGCCGTGTCAGTGTAAGCAGAGCAGGCTCCTTTGGTTACTGCTGAAAGCATTCCTGGGAGGGCCCCAGCCTCCCACGCGCGTGTCCCTGTGGCCATCGGGACAGTCGGTCCTAACGTCAGTGTGCACACAGACTGCTGCAAAGTCCTAGCAGCATCTCAGAGACGACAATCTCTAGGCGAGAGGGATGCTGTGAAGATCCAGGTGAGGTTCGCGCACCACAGCAAGTCTTTTGGACAGCAAAGGCAGTCGTGGCACGAGGCCCAGTGCCCCTCCGCAGGCCCAGGACACCAGCGTGGCTGCTACAAATCTCAAGAGGCATCCCCAGGTTCACAGGCAGTGCCACATAACCTCTCCCGTTTCCTTTACAAAGTAGGCAAGGACCTGTCAGCTTCTGCGTGATGTATGCTGAGACTTCCAGTGGCTTTACCATGTTGCTCATAATCAGGGAAGTAGAAAACACAAAAACATCTGAGCTGTTAATCTCTAATGCGGGAAAAAACGTCCAAATGGGGTTAAGCATGAATGAACCTGTGAATTCCTGTCCTCAAGTATGCCGCCTTTATCACTGCCCCTCTTGTAGTTATTAGTTAACAGCCACAGACTCTTATCTGCGTGGATCAGCCTCCAAAACAGAGCTTTAATTTTACATTTTACTGGCACATTTCCCAGATTGGGACATTCTTGCATGTGAAACAGCCATATAGGAATCCATCCCCTCCTCAGCACACAGCTCCTTCACTCAGTTTCTCACTGCCAGCCTTCTGGAGGTCATCCCCTCTTCTTTTAAGAAAGATCTTGCGTATCTTGTACCACATTTTAGTTTTAAAGTGCAGGCTCATGGTGAAAGATGGGCTTGAATTCATATGCTTTTTCTACAGTTGCATATTATTACCAGAAATAGTAATCCAGAACAGTCAGCTACTGACAAGCTGAGAAGGGGGAATAAAGCACAGCATTCAAGGCTCCGAGCTCCCCCCTAAACAGCCACGAAAGACCCAGGCTGACTGTTTTCCCCGAGGTGAATTCACTTACCAAGGTCCTTGGCCATGCCAGGTCACTTCATGAAGTACCAGCTGGCTACGCAGCTCACACTTGCAGCCAATGCAAACACTGAGAGATCCCACAAAATAAGAGGGAGAATCAGTTTGCTCAGAGGAGGACCACTGTCCGCAGACAGACACTAACCCCATGCTCCCTGGGAAAATTGCTTTTTGCCTTGACAGTTGCCACAGCGCTGAAAGTATGATGTTCCTGTGGGCGAAGCTGTCCTCCGCCCGGCGGTGCAGCGCGGCAGCGTCCCGGCACGGTGAAGGCTGGTGGCACAGCAAGACCCGATGACCTGCCGCCCAGCTTGATCCGAGGCCAGGGTTCTTCCCCGACAGCCGCAGAGCAGGGCTGAATGCAGCCTGCGGAGCTGGAGACAAGCCGGGGCAGTCACAAATTCAAACTTAATTAGTGAAAATTATAGGGCATGGATGATGTAGGATTTGAGCAGCATGGGCTGTGACTAGGACTTGTTTAAATCATTGCCAATTACTCCACTGCAGTTGGTAGCCATAAAGAAGAGAAGTATGAAACATTTTCTTTGATTTTCAAATTCTCAAAACACCAAAGAAGGTCAGGACTACAAGAAAGAAAGACACCTGGAAGCACCACCAGTTTTGCTGCAGCTTTCTGAAGAAGCTTGGAGGGCAAGCTTCAAAACCACAAGACTGAAAGCCATTTCACAGCAGGGAGGGCTGAGAGTTCCCAGTGGTTTCAATGACTTGCTCAAGACCAGCAACTGACACGACAAACAGCATCGGGGCGCCACTACACCAAGTTCCCAGTGTCATCCCGACTGCAGACAGGCTGGGAACAGGGAAATTCCCATTTGCCAACCTGGAACTCCTCCTGTCATTTCAAGTGGATGAGAGACGCATTCACACCATCACTTTTACACGGTTCATTGACAAAACATGTCATCAAACCGGCCATGATCTACTTCACAACAGATGCATTTCAGAGGGGGAAGAAGGAAAAGAACCTCTGAAATAATCCCTGAACTAGTCTTAAGTTTGTCTTATGGTGGCTTCTAGTGAAGGTGGAAAATGCTGCTGACTTTACAGGATTTGACACAAAATTCTAATTATGGTCAGTTGGGAGCATTTGCCCTTTGTTGAGCTCAGGGTAGGAAGCTCGTGTCACGGACCAGCACAAGCCCCTGCAAACCGGGTGTTATTTGGTGCAACTTCCCTACATTAAGTGTTGAGTAAGGACTCAACACAGCAGGATGCTGACAACGTAAAGCTCCCATGCAGCCTAAAAGCCTCTGAAACAGCGCGGCATGCCACGGAGCCAAGGCAGCTACTTACTGCAGCTGAAAGAATACGTAAGTGACTTGTGTTTTTAAAATATATTAAAAATAATTCCCTTAAACTGGAAACTTCTCATTTTTGCTGTATTCGGCTCCCTGCATCGGTCTCACAGATTCACAGTTTAAGGATAGAAAGGAGAATTAGGTCAACCTGGCTGATCCCCTGTACGTCACATGCCCTTACCTTTAGCCTACAAACAGGACAAAATCTCCATCCGAGTCTAGCAAGGGGAAGAGAAGCCAACACTTCATCAGAAGTTCATTTCAATCGTTAATCCCCATCACGGACAAGCTATATGCGAATCTCTCTAGTTCTGGGCACCAGTCAGCAGTTCTTTCAAAGGGCCCTGCAACCCGGTGGGAAAGGCTGAAATACCCGGCATGTTGGGATGCTGCTTTGAGCAAATGGAAAGAACTGCTTCCCAGGTTAATGGCTGTAACAAACCTCACCATCTTTGGTCAGGACTGCCAGTTGCACTTCTTTGCCTTTGGCTTCTTGAACATAAATATATACCTACATTTATAAAGTTAAAACAAACAGACAAAAACCCCCAGTACTAAAACAAGATGCTATCCCGCCAACATTTTTCTCCCCAAGGACAGAATAAGAGTACAACCAAGTGGCAGATGTAAGCCTTGTTCCTTAAAGCACAGCCGAAAGATGTTTGGATAGCAATAGTGATAAGCACTGAATAAAAACACATACATAGCAGAGCCCTGGATATATACCCATGCAGTATCTTCTCAGCTTTCCAACAATTTTCATCATTCTTCTGTGTAACTCTTCCAACTTTCTCTACATTACTTCAAAATGCTGGCACCAGAAAGCCACGCTGATGTTAAGACTGCATCTGAAGTAAATATAAAGCCTACAGACATAAAACTACCTCCTCACCCTGATTCATTACCTCCCTGTTTGTGTGTCCAAAATCATGGTCATCTTTTCCAGCTAGAACCTGGCACAGAAAGCTCCCCAGAGCCGCCTGCCCATTCCAATCCCCACGTTCTCACACGGGACTGCTTGGGACACAGCCCCCCTTCGCAGATCACGTTCAGGATGTGCCTTTCCAGGTTCATAACTCTCCACTTGTCTGCATGAAAATGATTTTGTTTCAATGAGTCCATTTACCAAACAAACTGCATTACTCCGTCCTGCTACAATGCCGTCAATAGCTACAATTCACCAAACTTGTTTCATCTACACATTGCTCCAGTGGCGAGTCATGCCTTCTTCTGCAACAATGAGTAAGTGTCAGGTAGAGTTGGCTTCTCCCTTCCCCTCATTTGAAGGGAAGGGTCATTGAGTCTACTTCTTTGAAAATGCAGTCTCCACATATCATGTTGCAGAGACTCTTCTGTAAAGTGATCAAGCTCTAGCTTAAAATAGCTGGATTATTTGCTCCCCTCATCTAAGGCGGCAATGCCAAAGCCTTGATCTTTTGACGCTGAAAAACCATTTTCTACGTTCACCTTAAAGTTAATCCACAAATGGTTGATTTATTAGTGTGCTAATACTGTCCTTTAGCTTAGAGAATCCTTCATCCTCATTACTGTTTATACCGCCACTTCAGTTTGTTTATTGGACGCTGACTCTCTATCAATCACTACCTTCACTTCCTAAGCCACTTGTATTTTATTGATATTCTTCGGCATTAGATATTAATTGGGTTCTCATGCACTGAGTTAACTGCCTTGTATACCTAAGTATATCATATCTGCGGATCTTTCTTTAAACCAACTGTAAGCTTCTCAAAGAACAAAATCAGACCTCTTTGAGAAGTACAAGACACTTTCCATAACATCAAGTTTCAAGCATGAATTACTTCATATTTACCCAGGATTGGTGTCATGCTACCAAACCTATCATTTCCTGGGCCATCCACTTGGCAATTTTCAGAACTGTCCCAACGCAGTCACTCTTCCAGTCTCCAGGATTTGCTGTGATCCACCAAGACTGATTAAAAAAGAACACCAGCAAGCTAGAGACCTCCTCTCGTTTATCTAGTGCTCGCTTTGTTTCAAGAGAACGTGTTTTTTCCTAAGCACAGCTGCCAGCAAAACTTTGCTTACCCACAGGACCCATGCTATGCAACTCCTGTGCGGGTCCCTGGATCCCTACTTATAGGGCTCAACTTTTGGATAATCAACTTATCCTCTCCTTGCTGCTGGCCCAGATGGCAGTCTCGATGGCAATCAAGCACACACAGCTCAACAAAGGGAAGTTATGTGTGGGTCTGGAAAAGTTAAGTTTTTCACCACACAGATGCTTTTATAGAAAGCAGAGATGTGAACTTTCTGCCCAAATGACCTTCTACTCTCATCCATGGGCAGACAAAAAGGCTGGAGTGAGGAAGCGCTTGGTAGGCACGCAGCAGGCTGAGCCACCACAGCACTCCTGCTCTTCTGCTGTGCTGGGAGAGGGAGAAGACACTGGAGTGCCTTTAATGTTTTATAAGGTACTCGCAGGAAATTCAAGACGCCCTGGTCGGATCCCGCCAGCCTCGCCGCGCGCCTGGGACCCTGCCACATAGCACTCAGCACCCGCCTGCCGCCCACCGCCGACGTCGCCCAGCCACCCACCGCCACTTCACGCACATCCAGAGGACCTCTGCATCGTGCAGGCTGGCCAGCCTAAAAATTTCCATGGGTGAGTGACACCAGTGATTCACGTATTTGAACATCGACGGAGGTAAAAAGGGAAAGGGAAGGGAAGGCGTGGGGGTGGGCAGGAAGCAAACCCTAGACACTACTTTCTAAATAGCAGATGTGGCTATTCTGGCTAGCAAACTTCCACTTTAATTTCTAACCCACAGAGATGGGAAATGATTCATGAAAAATCAACAGGATAAAATTAGCTGGAAGGCAGAGAGATAATTCATGCAACCCAACCGTCATGGGCTGAAGTGCCAGCACTACCAGCGCTGCCTGGCATTTCAGCCTCCGGTGCCCTTCAGTGCCTGGCACCCAGCCAGCAAACAGCTCCACATATATTTCCTTAGTGTCTAAATTAGCCCCTCTGGAGAGCACATCCATCTTTTAACAAGACAGCCTTTCACTCAACACTTTTCTAGAAGTTCCAGCTTTTTTTTTTTTAAAAAAAAAAAAGGTTACCTGCAGCACTCTCTCTTTTTCTTCCACTGGTGAATGTTTAGTGGTGTTAGAGAGGATGGACTGATGAGACGGACAGGCTTGCACACACGTCTGTAAGCCATGGCCAAGCTATGCACGAAATTCAAACTGCCCCACCGAGGCTGAAAGCTCAGTGCATTTCGCCAGAGCACCCTTTTCCTGCACAAAGCCAACAATGCGCTCAACAGCGACAACCGAGCGCTGGCCTGCCTTTATACACACTGGTGATTTTTGTAAGACTGCCCTTAAATTCTATCATGTAAAAAGCATGAACCCCAAAACACAGTTTCACCCTTGATAGAGCCACATGACAGCAAGTTTCTTGCGTAGGTGGTATTACTTACAAATTGCAACCCAAAACTCTTTACCCCAAAGGCAGATGAGAATCCTCACCCCTCCTAGAGACCTCTGGACTTCCAGTAGGCACTTGATTATTGAGCAATGCCCCTTCCAACCATCTAACTCAAAACAGGAATCAATCATCAAATTGTAAAGCCTCTGCAGCACCAATACCTCAGGCAGGCAGGGATCCCCATTCAGTTGGGACCTATGGGTACAGATGCAAAATAATGATGAAATCCTGCTTTTGTACCATTTGTCCAGTTGGCGCCTGTTCATTTCTGTTGAAGGATGTTACATGACGGTTCCTCTATGTTTGTTACAGTGATTTGATTCTACTTTGGCTTCAGGACACAGCAAGCAGCTCCTTTCTTTTTACTTGTTCAGCAAAAAGGGAAAGAATATTTGGGGGGGGGAACAATAAGGTAGGAGCAAATCGTATTTTCATTTGTTCCTAAAATTCTAACAAACTAGCTCAGTCCTTTAAAAGCACTAATGAACACACCAGGCAGAATGAGAACAAATCAACCATACCACAAAATGCAGAGGAAGCAAAAGCAAGAGCCATATTTATTTCTCCTCATTTGTACCCTCTTGCAGGCCATTAGGGAGATAAGATCTCGCAGTACAACAGACATTATTCAGGGCTGGTAAATCTGTCTACAGGTTAGGGGCTCACATTACACAGCTTGGATGAGTGCTGGCTGAGCATGGGTCACACCGATCCCCTTTTCCTTGGGGCAGGCAGCAGTCCAGATACTCCCAGTGTCAGATCTGCCAAGAAATCAGATATCCGTGTGCTGAATTCACCACCACCACCGTTCGATCTGCACATTCCCTTCCATACAGAGAGAGGGATGTTCAGACCCTGTATATCCTACTGCAGCTAACTACAAAAAAATTTCCAGCAGGGGCCAAGCACTTCTGGTCCATTTCTTCAACCCCTGCTCCTCAAGTGCCTCTTCTACATAAAGGTATTTGGTTGCACAGAAATACCTGGTCCTCTACACTACGGACATTTTTTAAATGCTCATTAGCAGAAGCATGGAAAGAGCCCAAGAACTCATTCAATTCCAGTCCAAAAAGAAGCGGGAACAGGTCACAGTGACTTCACATATGCAAGTCAATGAGGGACTACAAAAGTTCACCAACTACCCCAAGAGAATTCAAAACCAACATTTCAACACCTGACTACAGAATGAGACCTCGTTAAAAAAAAACAACAAAAAACAACACGAAAAAAACCAACCAACCACCAGTTAAGTCCATCAGACCTCAAGAGGGTATGTTAGCATCTGATTTAGTTGGTGCTAGCTCTCAACACAACCATGAGACGCAGTAAGTGGATCCACCTTTCTGGAGGTACTGCCTTTGCAACAGCAATGCAGCGTTAGCTGGTGGGATTCTGCACTGAGGGTCAGGTACCGCTGCACCCTTCCTGCAGTCCTTCACTACATGAGTCAGGAAAAATTTCTCAAGGAACAAAACAACTTACACACATACTATACATAAGAAAGTTCTCTTCCCAATCACGAAGGGAAGAGAAATTCAGTAACTAAAAAGCTTCTATTCTTCAAAAGCTGATTGATCTCATGTGAGCTCAAAAAAGGTAATCTGCATGCCTAGGTGCATACGCGACAACTCCAGAACGTATTTTATTGTTCACAAAAGTATGTTCATGTGTCATCAGTATTGATTTTTCCTTCAGTCAGTTTCCAAGTGTTTTAATTAATTTCCTCTGAAGGGATAAAAGAACTGGACTCTACAAACAGTGGTGTATTTAACATTGGCATTAGCCTTTCCAAGAAAAAGGTCTCCAATTTAAAGAAAACAGTAGTCCACATGAAGTACTCCAGCAGCCTCAGAACAAAAGAAATAAAATAAAAAAACCAACAGCAACCCCACCCCCCACCCAATACACACAGACATGAGGAAGTCAAGGTTTATCCAAATGAAAGGTGTAAAGAGGAACATGCTAGGAGTGGAAAGGTAATCCCAGCCGAACGTATGACGTCTTCCAAGGAAGATGCTATGTACACTTAGCCTGCTCAGCTGTTTGAGTCCGCAGTTGAAGGACCACATTTAACTCCACTCAGCATATTATGATACAGTTTATATGATACATTTTCAAAATAAAGCTTCATTGTACTGAAAAGGAAGGTACTGGACTGTATTTCACGTCGGTTATGAGCCTGGAAACAGCTGATGTCCCTGACCAACATCAGCTCCAATTACCAGCCTTCAACACTCTGAAACACTCTGAAAGGGCGTTTGCGGGGAGCCACGAGAGCTGCGTGCCCACAGTGCCCTGATCCGCACCCAGGAGCCCGGAGCCAGCGCTCCCCAGCGCGCAGGGATGACCCGGCTCGGGGACCAGCAAAGGATGCTCAGTGCATCGGCTCCCCACTGCGCAAGGCGGGAGCACCGCTGGCTCTCAGGGGCAGCTAATTAAAGCAATTCTAGAGCTGCCGCACGAGATAATCCCCCACATCACCTCCCATGCACTTTCCCCGTTCTGTCGTCATACACCACCCCCAGTACCCACGACCAAGCTTCCACCGGCAAAAGCCAGCCCCCGGCTGACAGCGGCACAGGCAGCCCGGCTGAGGCACCGGGAGCGCCAGCCCCGCCAGGGCTCGACGTCGACACTTATTTCGGAACGGCAGTCCCTCCTCCGGGATGAGCCGCTACAGTTGAAGTAAAATTACGCTTGCTGAAAAGCCAGAGCCTAAGGAGGAGAAAAGAAAGGGGGCAGAGGAACGAAGCCATTTATCAGAGCGTGCTCAAATTGGACGACTTTGCTTACGATACCCTTCTGATGGGCCCCTTATTGATGGCTGTCCGTGACCAAGGGACTGCACTGAAACGCTCTTCTGCAGTACGCATTACTGATCCCTCTCTGGAGGCTGCCAGTTTCTGCAGCTTAAACCTTAAATTATATGTATAATGTTTTTACCTTCTGACTGCAAAGAAACTGTTCCGAGTCTGCAACGCCAGAGTGCTGCCTCCCTGCCTCGCAGAGAGAGGAGGCCTTTGAACAACAGCTGTCAAGGGCACGAGCTATCCCGCTCGCACAAACGGACCAACGACCAGGAAGCACAGTAGCAAAGCTTTAAGTGTCAGTGTTTTTAATTGCTTGACTGTGTCTCAGCAGTAACATAGGTTCTCGCAATTATGTGCAGAGTTTGGGATGGAAGGAGGAAAAATGCCAGCGCTAGTACCACCTTCACTGCCTCCAGCTGAAGTCCTAAGTCTACGTGGTGAGGACAGTGACTAGACCTCTAAAAACCCACACTGTAAACATGATTCTAGATGCCAAGTCAAAATTTACCCCTTCATCTCCTTTTTTCCTCCTTGCTCTCAATCCTTCCAGTCTTCTCTATTAGTAATGTAGTGCCTATCACACAGAGGGCATTTTAAAGAAAAACTTCTCTAACACGGGATGCTCGTGTAGCCCTCCTCACCGGGTTTCTTCTCCACTCACCTGGGCTGCTCCCACCTTCCAAAGAAGCCACAGGCCTGCTCTGTGTTCTCCATCACTCTTTGTTTGGCCTCTTTTACCTGCAAACTTCCTCCCTTTCTGAAGCGCTTTTCCCTCACCTTCTTTCTGAAGATGCCACACAGGGCAATGCAAACCTGTCTCTCACCTTGTCCTCTCTCCTTTTTCTTCAGGAGGTTGGACTTGCTACTGGCATCCACTTGCACAGGCAAGTTTAACTAGCAGAGATTCCTGAAAAGTAACATTTCGCTATGCAGCTTTAGAAGGACCATTGCTCTAGAGGCTTTATTTAAAAGAGCCATCTGTAGCAGAGAAGAGGTTGCAGGGAGAATGGAAGAGGCTGTGAAATGAAAGCCTTCTTCGCTCCACTACTGCAGAGAGGTCAGTGCAAGAGGAGGCACTAAAGCTGTCTGGAGCTGCACAGGAGCTCTGGTCCAAGAAGCTTCGCTGCTGTACGCCGTCGCGCTTGCGATGAATTACGCCACAAGCATGCCAACAAGGAGTGAGATGCAGAGCGGGAAAGCCAGCATCCCGCACCGCGGCGGAGCTGCCCAGCAGCAGGACAGGAGGAATTCTGCCACTTGCCCGATGCCAGCAGATGTTGCATGTGCCAGCCTGCCTTCATCTGCTGCGCCCGTGCCTCCAGCAGCTGTCAGCCCTGGGGTCCGAAGGAGCTGTGCTCAGGTGAGAGCCGAGATCAGAGAACTCAATGCTGACGCAAGAAGACATGTCAAGCCTACCCAGATGCATGTCCAACTGACTCCAGATTTCTTAAAATGCCAGAAAGCTGCAATCCAAACTGAGGAATAAAAGCTATGTTTGCTCGTTTTGGCTTTCTTAGGAAAACTGGTTGTTCATAGGTCTCAGATACACAAGTTCCCAAGGCAAAGTAGGCATTAAAAGTTCCAACCTGCACTCACACCACTGGGAACAAGAGTCATTACTTCTTACAGCTACCTGGCCTTGTATCTTCAGATCAAGTTTAGCAGCTTATTTGCTCCTGGAGGTCCCCCAGTTAATCTACAGTATTATTATTTGCTAGTCAAACAAAAAAAACCCACAAAACATTTTGTCTTTGGGACTGTGTTTAGTTTCTCCATGCAAATTTTCACACACATGCCACAACACCGGATTGGCAATAACAATTTTAAAGATGCTACTCCAAAATGTCACGAATATCAGGCTTTTTGTGATGGTCAAGGCATATTTTAAGGACTCTGGTAATGCTTAGTAGCATGTATAGCCAAACCAGCAAGAGAGAGGCCCTGCTAACAGCAGCTTTAAGAATAAAGAGATAGGTAAAAGCATGTGCTTCTCCTGCATAAACAGACATGGGGGAAAAGAGCTTTGCTTGTGAATTAACCAGCATGAGACAGAAGTTATGAAAGGAAAAAAGAATATTTTTAAAAAAAAAACAAAAACAGAAGGATAAAGTGTACATGGTACTGTTCATAAAAAGACCAAAGACCTCTCTTGCTTGGGCTTGTCGTGTTTCTCCTCAACGTACATACTTTACTCCGATTCCTGACTCAGGGCGGCGACTTCCATTCACCGCAACGCCCGCGGCCCCCCGATCGCAACGCCCGCCTGCGGCAGCGGAGGAGCCCTCCCGCTTCAGGCTCCTCTCGCAGTGTTCGTGGACACAACCTTACCCCCCTCCTACCCATGCTGAGCAGGTCCACCACTTTCCGGCAGGCAATACAAGCAAACAACAGGCCCCCACCCCATCTCAGTAAGACCGACCCTGCCTTAGTACATCAGAAATAAGATTTCAGGCAAGTGCTTGCTTTTGTCCTTATTATTTAAAACCAGATATGACCCTCACAATAATCCTACCCGTTAACCTGTCAAAAAAGCGTTAAGGAATTGCTACCAGAGACCAGTAACGCTCACAATGAGAGAATCCCCCATAAACTGGCCCAGAAAGCATTGTGCTCCATGCATGATCCACAAAGATGCTAGAGGAGCAACAGGCCGCTCTCCCGAAACCAGCAAGCTCCGCACCAAAGCCGGCACCGAGGTGGGAGCACAGGACCTCCCTCGCGCCCCATGGACAGCCAGAAGGAGCAGCAGCTTTTGACACGACTCCCAGGCAGGAGGGAACAGCGGCTTCCCCTGTCCCTGCTACTCCACACCGCAGTGGGATTGGTCATCTCAGCATCCAGCCAAGAGCCAGGGCAACCTTCAGCGTCTCCTGCTGCTACCTCAAATCCTCCCCGGTGACGCGTTCCAGCTAACGAGCCTTTGCTTCGCTAACACGGTCCTTCCACCGGCCACACCAACAGCCCCGACGCTTGAACTCTTTGCAAACCGCACGTGATTCAAGAGCCCTACGTCGCTCAGCCCTGTGCTAAGCTATTATTTTTGGAGCAGGAGCACCTTTGGTCGAAGCACTCCTTGCGAGAAGCAAACACGCATCATCCGAATACTTTCATTTCCGATTGCTGCTTGCACTCGAAAACAAAAAATGCACTGTCCTCATCAGTGATGCGCATCTATTGTGGGTTTTATACACAATACATTAGAAAGTTGAAAGAGTCATTTCCCTTTCCACTTTCATTGCTTATAATCTTGGTGATTGCACAAACGGAAATTTAGGGGACACGAAGCCCAACCCAAGCAGCGTGCTCGCGCTCCGCCGGTCTCACGGGGAGTCAAACCTCACCGGCAGGACCAGATCCAGGGGGCTGCTGGATATTTGGGGCTGGGGCTCCTTCGCGGCTCAACAAAACACCGTGCACACCTGCAGTGCTGGAAAACAACCCTTTCTTACGGTCAGGTCGGTATTTTTTTTTTTTAAGCTGGTTCTGCCAGTTCTCCTCCCGTTAATGAGAAGCATTAATCACTGGAAAAAGAGGAAGCAACACCGAGCCAACAGTTTTGCCCACAGGCCAGCTTTTTTTTTTTTTAAGGGATCTGCAATGGGACACTGGAGGCATCTTCCTTTTCCCTTTGGAATACACTGAGGGATAAAGGAATCTGGTTATAATAAAATATATACATAATTCATGGTCTTCTGGAGCATTTGCACTAGAAGCCGGAAAGATACAATAACTTAAAAAAAAAAAAAATAGAGGGAAAAAGGCCGCAAATATGCATTTGGTGAAGTTTTTCCACGCGAGTAAAGAAAGTATTCTGGCTAAGCGGTGCAAGGGCAACTCTCTCCTGTTGCACTCTGCAAAGGACCCGGGAGATGCTGCAGGCATGATGCCCGCAAGCAGAGCGCAGCAACCGCGAGGTTCCCGCCGCCCCGGGCTTCGCCGCGCCCCGCTCCGCCGCTGCAGCGGCGGAGCGGGGCGCGGCGAAGCCCGGGGCGGCGGGAACCCCGCGGCGAGGTCGCCCGTCCCCGCCGAACAAGCGCCCGGCTGCAGCGCCGCGACCCTCCGGTGCCGCGTCCCGCGGGCTCCCGCCGCCGGCCCCGGGGAGCGCCCCGCGCCGCCCCGCCCCCGCGTTCCAATGTGGCGCGCGCCCGCCCGCCCCCGCCGCCGATTGGCCGCCGGCCCCGTCACTCGCCGGCCCCGCTAACGGCCGCGGGGAGGGGGGGAGGACGACGAAGGGAAGGGCGGGCGCAGCCGCGGCGCGGGCGGGAGCAGCGCGGCGGGGAGCGGCGGGGACGGGCCGGGCCCAGCGCCGCCCGCCCCGTAGGGGAAAAAGGGGGGGGCCGCTACCTGTGCCCGCGGGTCGCCGCCGCCGCCCCGCCCGCTGCGGGCGCCCCTCAGCCGGGCACCCCTCGGCCGGACCCCCCCCCCCCCCCCAACGCCTCGGGCTAGGCCGGGTTTTCCCCCCCGCCCCCGCGCTCCGCAGCCATTTTCGTGGCCACCTTGGCTACCAGCGGGGCTGACTCACCTCGGCGCTGCGGGCGCGGGGGGCCCGCCTCGGCGTCGGGGGGCCCGCTCCGCCCGGGGAGGGGGGAGGGGGGGGAGAGCCCAGTTGGCTGCGCCCTCCCTCCCCGCCGGCCCCGCTGGCTAGTCCCAGGCGAGGACGGGTCCCGGGGCCGGGCCGGGCTCGGCGGAGGCGGCGGCGGCGGCTCCCTCCCTCCCGGCCGTGACCACCATCTTATTAGCACAGGAAATGACATGGAGAACGGAAGAGAGGGGCGTTCGGGGGCCGAGCCCGGGGACCCCCCGAACCGGGGGGAGGCGCCGCCGGCCCGCCCGGCCCGGCTCGGCCCGGCCCGCCTGGGCTCTCCCGGGGCCGCGGCGCTCCCGCCTTCCCTCCAAATACCCGGGGTGGAAAGAGAGGAGGGGAAAAAAATAATAAAAAACAAACCCAAAAAGCCGCACAAAGCAGGGGAAAAAACAGAAAAAGCCGAGCAAACCCAAACCGCCCCCGGTTCCCACCTCCTGCTCCGGAGCCTGCGAGTTCCGCGCGGAGCCGGCGGCGATCTGCGCCCGCCGCCGGCCAGGGGCTCGGGGGGCTCTTACGGACAAAAACCGCCCGGGCAGCCCTCGGGCTGAGCGCGGGGAGAGCCGCCGGCCGAGGGGGCCCGGCCCGGCGGAGCCGCTGGGCTCCCCCCCGGGGGCTGCCGCAGCCACCACCTGCCGCCGCCCGGCAGCGGCCGCGGCGCCCCGCGGAGCGGGACCGAGCCGCCCGCCCGCGCCCTCGGGGCCGCCCGCCTCTGGGGGACGGCGGTGAGACCTGCCCCCCGCCCGGGGACGTGCCCCGGGGCCCCTCCGGCGGCCAGGGGAAGAGCCTGAGTGGCCCCGGGGCGGGCCCCTCTCCCCGCGGCAGGACCCGCCGGTGCGCGCCTCTGATCGCCCGCCTGGAGCCTCATGCCCTTCTGCGAGCAAAAAGCGAATGTGGAGGCGCGGTGTTTCCCTGGCGCTCAGAGCTCGGTCGTATTTCAAATTACCCCCCAAAAAAGTAACCCACCCAACGGCGACAACAACAACAAACCCTACGCCCGAACTCGGCACAGAAATTGCGGGCAACGTGACGGATGACAAAAAGTAGGCATAATTTAATAAATAGAGGAAGCATGTCTCACCAATAAAACAAATTCTAAATAAAACCATCTGCAAGCATTAAATTTGAAACAATGCAAGCTGTTTAGCAGCTTTGCCAAAAGAGGCACAGCAGGGGGGCAAAGAGAGGGATGGATAAATAGCCATCATTTTCCAGTTCCTTTGGTTGACAATGGGCTTGTATGCAAACAGGGCTGTGGTGACAATGTGCATGCTTGGATACTTGGGACTACTTCCCTTTTTCTGCAGCCTTGAGAAATACCCTTTTCTGCAGTCCCAAGAAATAAAATTATTTCCTAATATTTTCCACCCTGAGGTGCCTGCTATAAAAGGACGGGATGAGGTGTGAGAAAAATCGGTGAGGGCACAAAGGAGGTAGCCCAAGCAAGACAGAGGCCCGCTTCTGCCATCCTTGAGCTGCTTGCACTGCCATCACTGAGAGTTCGGGGGGCGGCAGGACTTGGGGATCAGGTCTTGATGCATCACTTAAGTTGGCAAAAGAAGGTAATCAGCTCGGGTTCAAAACAAGCTCACTTTGCAAAGGCAGCTGGTGTGGCGCAGATGATTATTCGGAAGTTCAAATGAGTATCATTCGTCAGATCTCCAGCTGTGGTATGCTTTTTGTTCCCCATTTCTAACCTCTCAGGAGAGGATTCCTGCTCAGAGGGTAAGCGTGGTCTGTAATTTTACCCCTTCTAGTAATCGCAGATAGATGGACTTTGAGGCACTTGCACTTGCCTGGGAAAGACATACCATAAGCTGTCAGCACCTTCAGACTCCTCAGAAATATTAGAGATCCTAATAGAGCTGCCCTAGTTTGCAGTTTCTGTCTGTGCGCTGAAATGTGTGAGAACACTAAACTGGCAGCAAGTGCGACAATGGGCTTGTAAATATGATTGATGAATGAACCAAGAGAAAAAATAATAATTAAAAAAACAATAAAAATCATGGAAGTAATACAAATGCACGCTGAATGCCATGCTAATTTGGAGTAATAGTTTTGTTGTAGCTGTTGTAGTCTAAGGCTGTAAGAGCAGGCTCAAAGGGAGGCATAAAGCTTTTATTTATAAAGAAAATTAAATATGTAAGTACAATATAAATAACAGCTATTATGTCTCCTTGCAAACACGGGCATGCTAATTTATTGGGAGGGAGTTGCCTTGTCTTAATGTGTGCCTGTTGTCTCTATATGTTTAACAGTCAGGCAATAAAATCCCCGTGAAGAAGATTTTGTGTCTTTTCTGTCTAGAAACTAGTTACAGAAGGAATACGGTGCAATCTTGGACTCTCTCTGCAAAAATCTTACCTTTGGGGTTCAGAATGGCACCCCCTTCCCCAGCAAACTGCCCCCACTTATTAAGATGACATAGGATTAATATTTTTTTTAATGAGTGCTTCAGCATTTTTTCCTTGCTGGGCTTGCTAGTGTTCAGCCCCCCGCTCCATCACCCTCTGTCCACTGGGCTCTCAGAAAATGGCAACATCAGTTAGGAATGAGGTAATTAGGTGTCGACTTTCCAATATTAGACTGTCAAATCTGTTCCTCCATGAAATGCTGGATAGTCTCCCGGAGAGGCAAAAGGGTTCTTCTACTGACGCTGAGCTTTCAGCCAATGGTATAAAAAATAATGTGCGCAAAAGTGGATAAAACAGAATCCAGCTTGTCAACAGCTACGCTTAAATGGTCTTAAGAGCTCAAGATGCTGGGAGTCGGCAGGTATCCCTGTCAGCTGCAAAGTCCGACCCCTGCGGCAGAAGCGACTGGATGTATTTCGTGCAATGAGCATGTCATTCCCTAAAAACACTCGGTGGCTGAAGCACAACACTGCGAAGAGGGGGGAAGTGAGGACCCGTGCTGGAGGTGGGCTGGTGGGGGGCTGCCTCCCCTGGCTGTCTCCAACAGGGTGCCCAAGCAAAGGTAGAAAAGCATCCCGGTTCTTCTGCAAGCCGATGTGCGCAGCAGCTGTCACGTTACTGAATATTCTCTTGTCTAAGATTGTCAACATCCTGCGTAACCATATCAATACCAAGAGGCTCGTGTCTGCTTCCCAAGCTTCGAGGAGCGAGTTGCTTGGGGCCGGACTGCCTCTTCCTTCAGGAAAGGTCGCTCAGTTGCAAGCAGAAAGGAAAATCCCACTGCCAGAAAACACCTTTCCTGCCCATGGAAAGGATTCAAATCTGCAGGACCATCACGCTGATGCTCTCAATCAGGGTGAAGTTAGCTGGCTGTTAAGTCTGTTAACTGGCTTTTAGCGTTAAAAACACTGGTAAGAAGCCACGCCCAAATTAGGGACATTTCTCTTCCACACTGATGGGTTGTTGGATGGTGAATCGGAATATAGATTTTTCCCTTTGAAAATCTGAAAACGTCCCACAAAAGAAAAGAAAAAGGAAATTACATGGCTGAGAAGGAAACTCGGCCAGAAACTCATAGTTACAAATGACTGTAGCAGGGTGGGACAGGCCCCGAAAGAAGCACGGGGGAAGAGCTCTTTGAAAAGCGCGCAACTGTGCAGAGCTGCAGCTTGTGTTTATTTCTGCTGTACAATAGAAGCGGCGATGACCTTTACCCAGCAGTGCTGTGTCTCTTTCCTCATCATGCTACATGGAGTCTTTCTCCATTATCGGTAGAAGAATATGAATGCTTTAGCAATGCAGTGCTCTCCATGAATTTTATGGATGTCACTGGATTAAGCCTGATGAACCATCCCCCAAGGAGACAGATAAACACTGCTGAGTTCAGCTGGAAAGCAAGAAACTTCTGGGTGCAACCTTCTCTCCTTTTCTGCCTTCTCCAGGCCCTGGCAGTTGTGCCACCGCCTGCTGAGCCCCTCTTGAGAGCTAACCTGAGCCTGCTCACCCCCTGGCCCCAGCAGCTCCGATGCTAACAAGAGAGGAGGAAAAGGCGCTGTTAGGGACAGTGGGGAGGGTGGGATGATCCTGCCTGGGGTTTAGGTCAGTGTACGGAGCCAGCGAGCCCTCCCTGGGAATGCTGTAGAGCTTTATGGGAATGTGAGGGTATGGCTTGATGATAAAGATGCCGTCATGCAGCAGGTGGGTAGAGCCACTCCAGCGGGCACGGTCCCTTAGGCTGGTACTGCTGCCCTCTCTGAGCTGGCTGGCTAACCCAGCGGAGAGTGAGCCACGCAAGCGCCAACACCAGCAAGGAGGAGGTGGTGGGACCGTGCTGTCGGGCGAGAGGAGGAAAGCAGGACCTCTCCCATGGCAACAACAAGCCACTGGATCAGCCTCCGCATCCGCGCCTCCGAGGCAGGGCCGGCCTTAGGATTTCCTGCTCTGTGGCGGGTCGGTGCTGCCGTGGCTGCCCAGCCCCGGCCGTGCTGACAAAGCTGTTTGCAGGCCATGAACTGGAGCAGAGAGCTGAACTGGGTTAAAAATAATCCACCAAAAAAAGAAGCAAGCTGCTTAGTTATCGTAGTATTGGTGCATGCGTGTGGATTGCCTTTTACCCAGATCGGCACCCATGTCTCGGGCTGCGGGGATGGCAGCGGGAACGAGCACTCAAACCGTAGCCAGAAACCCAGAGATTATTTCACCTGCCCAAGACCAGTCCTGAAATCCTTCGGACTAGATGAGGCACATACAAATAGTGCCTTTTTCAAACACTGGAGTTTGAGAATTTGCGCTGGTGTGTTTTTAATGAATAATCAGAACTGCTTTTCCATATGAAATGGTCTCTCTGTAGCTGGCCCAAAGACTGGAAGGCGAGGAATGTCTCTGCTCACAAGCACTTCAAAACTTGGTGGTTTGTTTCTAGGCATCCGTCACATGTTTTGGCAGTCCACAGGAATGCGCACTTCTGTATATCACAAGCAGCAACCCTGTCTTGAGCCAAATAACTTGTGTTTAACTATAAAGCTGTCTTTCAGAAACACGCGAGTTCTGATCTGAAGAAATCAAGAGATAAGGAATTTACCTTTCCCTTTGTCCTCACTCTCCTCGTTATGAACGTGGACTTGGATTCTCTGCATGAATTTGGCTGCATCCACCTTCTAGCCACTGGTTCGTTTTACTCTTTTCTTTTTACTTCGATACATTCTTGCTATTTTCTTCTCGGAAGATATATCTATGCTGTAGTCCAGTCAACTCAAAATATTTCTTTCTGGATAAGTTAACAAATTGATCTCTTTAAACCTCTCAACAGAAGACATTTTTGCCAGTCCTTATATTGTTTTCCTGTGAACTCGGCTCAGTTTTTCAACATCCCTTTTAAAATACGGTTGCCTGAACTGCCCCTGGCAATCTAGGGTCCACCTAACCAAAAATACACACGTATATAAAAATTTCTTCTTTACAGCTATGCCTTTCTTCTTTACAGCTATGCCAGGATCACCCTGGTATTTTGTCATGTCATGACGCCGCAAGTTCCCCGTGAACTGTTTGTCCTTTTACCCTTTCCAGAGCCCCCGTCACCCAGGGGATGTTCCATCGCTCCGTGGGAACGGCCTGTGCCTGCACCGCTGTGCATGGCGCTGCCCGCAAAACCCCTTTCTGGGAACGGGCCCATGCTTCTGACATCAAGCACTCTCAGATCAGATAGCGCAACACCTCCTCTTCCCTAGTTTGCTAATCTTGATGTCACCCATGAATTTTATCAGCAGCAATTTTATATTTAACTTTCTGGTCACTGATTAAAATACTGAATAGGTGAGATGTAAATACTCCTTCTTAGAAAGTCCTGCCACATCACCTTTGTTTGCTGGGGATTCTCCATCGACAGTTAAGATTTGAGATCTGAAAGGAAACAGTTCTTAATCTAGTTAATGGGTGCATTATTAATATAAACCATGTTATTCTGGATTGATTAAAACGTCATCCATACTAAGTTACCAGGTTTCTATAATGCTGATAATACGCAGTTTATTCCTACCCCAGGGGTACAAACTCCTTGCATTGGCTTCTAAGCCAGAGAGAAAATAATTCTTACACACAGCTACGTGGGTTTCGTCTGTTCGGGATACGCCGAATTTGGGTGCGTATCCCAGCTGCTCCGAAGGCAGCTCCTTCCGTGCAGCTGGCATAGCAGCACCCTGCCTGACCCGCTCGGCCGCCGACCGCCCGGGCTCAGCCCCCGCGCGTGACCACAGGTCCGGCTCGGTGCTGGGTGCCGTTCGGCAGCCCACTGAGCCGACGTGAGCTTCCCTCCAGCTGCACCCCAAGTGGTAGCACCCCAGCACCCTCTGCTCCTCCATCCCATGGGACCAGCACACCGCTGAGAAGAGAGCTGGGAACGTCCTCAGCTCCCTCCCGAGATCCACAGCATCATCTGTGGCATCGGGGCAGCTCCAGATGCTGCTGCATTGTTTGTTTGGCTGCATATCCTCTCCCGGGGATATTTATCAGTTCATTACTGGTTAGTTATCTATCGCAGTACCTTTAAGGCTGAGCTCCTGAGCAGGGGACACAATTGGCGAGAGGCTGTCGTCACTCCAGCCCAAGTCTTGCAGTACGCGGTAGTTTTGTTCCGCATCGACCTCTGCTGAACCCTCTGCCCACTCTTACCAGGGAGTCGCAGCTGCTCCCTGCTGCTTTGGGGAAGGCTGCGGGACCCCTTTTTCTGCTTGCTTCATCATGAGAGAATGGCCCTTGTCAGAGGCCAGTCTTAAAGTTTGACTTTAAGACAGCCAGACTGAATGCCTCCTGCACACATCATTTATTAGTATTTCATTTTATTGGGGGGGCGGGGGGCGGGAGTGTTGCACTTCCAGAAATGCTAACACGGTATGTTACAGACAGGCTGTGCTACAGTTCTCTATTAGCTGACGTTATCCTTAACAGGCTATTTTATTAAAATAAGTTAATTCAACTGCATGACCAGAGCAGAGACCTCCAGAGCAAACAGTTCCAGCAGATTTTTGCAGGCGGAGCCTCCGCCATTCACTGCTGCACCGGCATATTATGTTACAGGCACTACATCATGAGAACATGATCTATAAATCTCAGGATTCTCTCTTCCAAATTAGAGACGTGTAGATCAAATTTAGCTCTGAATTAAAGTTTTATTTAAAGCAACCAAATTCATCTACATCAAAGAAATACTTCCACGTGGTTTTGAAGTCCTAGAAAAAAAAAATATTTTTGTAGAAAGTAATTTGTCGCCTGTTTTTTTTGCAGTCCAAACCATTTCATGTTGTTCTAATGCACCAGAGTCTGAAAATTATTGTGACTGGAAGCTAATAATAAACAAAAAAGCAAAATGACTGTCCAGACCTTATTGTCTGTAATGAGAAGAAAATTGGATATAATTATAAACCTTTGATTTTTTACTAATCTCAGCTGTTGATAATAGCATAATTGAAGATAATCAAATTGCTTTGTAAAAAGAGCATTCACTTAAAGGGCAACCCATTGCACTTAACTATAGTATTGAAGAATGTAAGGGGAAAACAGCCTTTACTTTTGCATTGGAAACAGAATCTGAAAAAAAAAACCAACAGTGATAGGGAACTACAGTGTGGCCAACTCTCATGACACTTGGTATTTTCCTTAAAGCTTCTGATTACGTGGGTTTCTCAGCTTTCATTTTAAAAATAGTGCTTTCTTGTCCTCTGGCTAAGAGGTTGCAGAAAGCCTGAGCTTATGTGCAAAATATTTAAAGATTCCTAAGCTAGAAGTAAATAAAAGGCAACCACCTTTTTATTATGACTTTAAATGTCACGATTTTAAAGCTGGTTCTGGCAGCTCAGCGGCTGGCTTTTTTTTCCTGACCTCTCCAGGCCACCAGCGCTCCTGCCTAATGACAGTGTGTTCACGTCAAGACCCACCTTTTTGTGTTCTGCGTTTGGGTAGCACCTGGGTCATCTCACAGTCTCTACATCTTCCATTAATACAAGTAATAACAACGACTAATACAAGTAATAACAGTGACTCTGATGCAGGGTGTTTTTAAAGCAAAACAAACTACTTTATTAAAAGCATGAACACTAAAAGTACAGAACCTGTTGAAGGTGAAGAACGCCATCAAAAAAGTCCCACTGAGCTGAAAACAGTGTTTCTGTGGGTAAGACTTGCATGGATAAGATATTTCAAAAATATCTTTTTTTGATAAATGAGCAAAGGTCCTTTTCTCATTTTCTTTACCTTTTTTAGCACATGAGCTTCATTTTTAGGTGTGTTTCACATTGTATCAGGAGGAGGAAAATGCCAACTTGATTTTTTTAAATGAGTTTTTGGGGGGCTAAGATATCATGGTTTTGCCAAGCAAAAGCTTTAGTTTCCCCCAAAGGCTGAATGCTGTTTTCTTTTAGCTAGTAACATTGTTAATGACTTGCTTATCAAAGAAAAGGATGTTTGGCAAATAGAAAGTGTCAAAAGTGTTTTTAATAACTATTTCAATAAAAATAGGTACAAACTGAAGATGAAATCAGTGAAAGCTTTGGGATTTTTCTTTTACTGTTTTAAAATTAAAACAGCTTCAACACTTAAAAAAATTTCACGCAAATGGATTTTCATGTTTCGATGAGTTCTAAGAACATGTGGGCAAAGAAATACCTTAAAAGTATGGGGTAGATTCAGTGGATTTTCCTACTAAGAATGTTCTTATTTTATTTTAAATTTCCACTATCAGTTTCTTCCAGACTTGTCTGAAAATCGTTTGTCTCATGGTTTTATAACTAGCTCTTCCAGCGGGAGGAAAAAATAAGTTGGAGAGCTGAGTTTTTTTCCAAGTTACTTTGTGAATATGATAGTACATTGTGTATATTCCCTTTCATTGTTTCCCCATATGGGCATTTAGGCAACTTCCCCTGTTTGTGTGGGTCTTTAAAGAATACTTTAAAGAAGAATCGAGGAAATGCCCGAGCCAACGCACAAACCCTTGCAGGTACGAGCCTCTATTGGCTTCTAATTTTTCCAAACCGGCTGGTGCCAAAGATTTTGAAGTCCCTTCTCGCGGACCTGCGTCGCTCGCCGTGTTGGCTCCCGGTGTCGCCAAACTGAAGGCTGCCCACCTGGGCCAGAAATCCAGCTCCATCCCCGCCAGGGCCACGGCGCCAGGGCCCACGGAAAGATCCTGATACACCTGTCGGTCTCATGAACCGCGACCTTTCCGGGTGGAGGCATGGCCAGAGGGCCACCCGCGAGGATCCTCCATCCCGGCTTCTCGCTCTTCCCTGCTCTGCCGGCTGGGGATGCGGGCTTGCTCCTTCCTAGGAAAACCCACGGTGTCACCCGTGACTCGCCCTCCCTCCAGACGGGGCGTCCCCGGCAGTCGCGGACGCGCGGGGTCCCGCTTTGCCGCAGCCCGCCCCGCCTCCTTCGGGAGAGGAAAGCGTCCCTCCGCTCGCCCCCAGGGCTGTGTTGCTTATTTTCCGTATTTCCCTAACTTTCCTTCCCGCGGGGGTTTCCCGCCGCACGCTCAGCCGCTGCGCCGTTGCCTCCGGGCCGCTGCCGCCTCCCCTCCGCCCCCCGCCGCGGCGGCCGCGGGCGAGGCTGGGGCTGCGCCCCCGCGCGTCCGCGGAGCCGGGCGCTGCCACGGGCGGCCAGACGTCCCCCCCCTGCCGGGCGGCCGGCCTGGGTGGGGGGGGGGGGGGCACACGCCGTGCGGAGCGGCCGGAGCGCGGAGCTTACGGGCACCCGGTGCCCCCAACCCGCCGGCGCCCGGTCGGGCCCCCGCGGCGCGCTCCCCTGGGCCGGGGGCGGGAGGCTCGGCAGCGCGGAAACGTGGGCAAAAAGCCAGCCTGGTTTGGGGGTTATTTTGCAAAAAGCAGGTGTAATCGTCTTGCCACTTCCGTTGCTCCATGTCCTTTGCTCCCGAGCCCTTATTGCGGCCTTTCAGTACTTCAAGGGGGCTTTTAAGAAAGAGGGAGAGAGACTTTTTACCAGTGCCTGTAGTGATAGGGCAAGGGGTAACTGTTTTGAACCGAAAGAGGGTAGATTTAGATTAAATGTAAGGAAGAAATTCTTTATTATGAGGGTGATGAGACACTGGAACAAGTTGCCCCATCCCTGGAAGTGTCCCTCTCTCATGATCAACACGTACTGATTTAAAGCAACTCATGCAGGAGACATCTCTGGCAGTTTCTAAGCATTTCCTTTTTGTTTATTTCCTTTGTATCTAGCTGGATTTCGGTGCCATTTTAAAACATGTTTTCTCCTTTCCAGTTTCTTACTTGACATACTTATTCCAGAGACAAGTTTTTATTATTTATTTCATTATTTAAGATTTTATTATTTGATAAAACTAGACATTTTGTTAATTTCTCATAGAATGCAGAAATGTCTTTTGAGAGTAAAAATCTTTTTTTTTGCCCTTGCAATTGTCAGAGATGTATGGCTGCTACTGCTTTTAACTTTGGAAAAATAAGAATTAAAACAAAGGATGTCAGAAAATTAGCCAGTCATTTATGCAGGACCTGGATTAAAAAGAATTTTGTTTTGGGCTGCTACAGAAATTTCATTACCAATTCCCTCTGGGCCGCTCGGTTGCCGTCACTACCAACAGACAAAGCATAAAGGAGGAAATGCCATGTTAAAAGATGAGTCCGCTGTCTTTATGCTCCATTAGGAACACATTAAATAACAAACAGGAATGATCACGTTTGCCAAATAATTTTTTAAAAAAAGGTATTTTAACCCAAACTGGGCTTTCTTCAAGCTTCCTGAAGACTATGCAGGCAGAACAGCAGCTTTACATGGGATCTTGCAAGGCGTTCCCTGGAGCTCGTCCTTCACCTGAAGCACAGCAAGTACAGCGTAGTATTCCGCCCGCAAAGCATGGCATTCGTTCTCCTACCTTTGGTGCAAATCGATTTGTGAACAAAATTGTGTCTCTAAATATGGGGTTTTCCCTATTTTTCCTACTCAAGCTCATTTCCAAGGAAGATATCTCCCTGAGGATGGAAACCAAGCCAGAGCGAGAGGGAATTGTCAGGAAGGTATTTTGGGACTGGGACAGCCCGTACCAGAGAAAGAACAATGTGGAGCGGAGGAGCGGGGGAAAAAAGCACTGGGAGGAGAGGGCGGGATGTGGAAATACAAGTATCACATCGCATGGTGATACAAAGCCCCTTTCCACCCAGCACCGCTGATCCCTCAACCGACGGCAAAGCCTTCCGGATGGCAGCCACAGAGCTGCAGCTGCCCACCTGGGCAGCTGGCTCGTGTTAATGTAGCATCAACTTTTTCCATGTAACTGCAGCAAATCAAGATCTCTTCTCTTTTCTTTGCCCTTCTTCTGCCGTTAATCAGCTCTCTGCAAGAGCCGCTTAGAAAGTTTGGGTATCTCCGTGCTGCAGTCACGGCACCACACATGGTGCCAAGTGAAGGCTCCTGAGCTGGCCTGGAGCTTGCTGCCTCTAGCAATGGAAACAGCCTGTGGCAATACAGAGCCCAGCGTGGGCTAATAAGGTACCTGACAGCTAAATAGCTATCAGGACACCAGGTAGTTATTTTGAAGCTAATTTTGGTACCTTTGTACTACAACAGAGTCATCTATATGCCGTCTTCCTTAGGAGCATCTAATATGATTTCCCGCATACCAAAGGCCCTGAAGTGCTCCTCTGGTTTTAAAAGCAGGAGAATATGCAGTGTACTTCATCAGACATATAGCGCCAAAATATGGTAGGCCTGTCCTGTTTTACGTTTTAAGTTGTATGGTTTTCTTTGTTAATTTTTACTACTGGAAATGAATTTGAGGCAACCCCTTTATCCATGGGGATATAGATCCATGATATACTTGCCTTTTCTTTGCCGCCTGTGTTTCTCCACTTCACTGTTTTCACAAAGTTTGTGCTGCCTGGAGCTCTGTTATTGCACTATTTCTCCAGCAAGGGGCATGAGAGATCTTCAGCTGAAGCCTGAAGCCACTTCACCGTGGCTTGCTGGGTTCTTGGCAAAGCTATTTCTTGAAGTCCAGAGAGTGCATGTTTCTGTGAGTCTCTGAGCCAGCTACAAGGATTGAATCAAACGAATACTCAAGATACATTGGCAGGCTGCTCTCTGATGCTACCCCCATGCTATCGTTTATACCAGTTTGGGTCAAAGACTGGTGAATTTGGAGTAGATGTGAAAATAAAGTATTCTTCTTTTCATTACTGTTTATGCATTTACAGGCTTCCTGGGTACTTGCAGTGGCATAACACATCCCATTTTGTAAGTGTGTATCTTAAAGCACAATTTCCCAGATGCTGATACTGAAGGATGGTATCTTTCCTCTCACTGTCTGAGCAGCAAGCTGACCTCTGCAGCCTCAAAGCAGCCACAGTCCCTCCGAAAGTGGAGTCAGTGAATACTGCGAAAGCCCTGGATGTTCCCACTCTGAGCAACGTTTCATGGGAGGTTTGTTTCAGTTTTTCCTTTCTTCGTGTCCTTCCAGCTCCCCAGTGACACACTTGCCCTGGAAAACATCATCACCAAATCTGAGGACACTGGCTTGTGTTACCTGCTTGCTGGTTGCCTTCATGTGCACTGTCAACAGAGTGTAGTGTGTATAGCTCAAGCCTGGATGACGCTGCAGGGGTGTTGGGTGATGGGGGAACTGCAAAAGGGTCAAGCATCTTGCCACCGTGCAGTTAGAAGCCCCAGGCTGGGTGGCAGAGGAAGGCACAGCCTCGGCTGCTGTAATGAGTTTGTTGGTGTGGGGTAGGCATCGCTGAGTGCAGGCTCACCCAGGACCTGCAGAGTAAACCAGAGCCAGGCTGCTAAACTTCTGCATTTCTGCTGCCAGCTGTGGCATCCAAGCCATGGTGTAATCACCCAAATTCTGATCCACAGTACCATGTAAGAGTCTGCGCAGTGGAAAGCAGAAGAACTCGGCCAACGGCAGAGCTGGCAGGTCTGTAGTTGTGACTGGTGCTATCACTTCACAGTTCCCAGGGTGAATCTCACCAGCCCTTTTCCAGGATGGAGGGAGGCTTCCTGTTAAGATGCTTTTTCATTTATCCTATTCAAACTTGGTTTCACCTGTCACTCTGATGGACAAGCTGAACCTGCCCTTTGCAATGCCTTGATCCTCTCTGGCTTTATGCTACTCTCTGCCGTCGCAGCCCCACAGTGAGATAGCTTGGACCAGCTGGCTGCTCCTCTGTAGCCCCGGAAAGAGCAACTTTCTGAGCAACTGCTGAGACAGGAGAGACCATGCAAACAATACTTTTGAGAATAAGAGAATAAGGAGCATTGCGGCTGACTGAGCTTCGGCTCCCCAGGGGTCAGACCTATTGCCACAGTTAAGTGGGACACATTTCTCACTCTACTGGAGCCGCTGAAACGGAGGGATTTGTGTTGTTTATGGAGATTCACATGTTGGGCACCAGCGCTGCCTTAGGTTCAGTAACCGCTTGCATTTAATCTTTCCATCAAAAGCTGACAAAGCTCTTTCCCTAGGCCTGTGTTTATCTCTCCGCTTGGAGAAGCTGATGTAACGGGTAGATAAGTCAGCCCTCATACCCAGGAGGGAGCAGGGAAACTGCATTCAAAGGGAAAAAACTATATTGGGAGCTTGACAAGAGCAAGTATCAAAAGAAATAGGAAGTGTTCACGTACATGGAAGAGAGTAATGCATCTTCTCAGGCAGTGCTGCGCACACACACACAGATGATTTCCTTGCACCCCTCCCAGTGCTTAGGAAACTTGAAGTTGTCTCTTTTCTGTGCAACTGCATTTAGCATATCTATACATGCAGCCTTCTCAAGTGTCCAGGTCTTCCTCCATGAGCAAAAGCTACACCCGATGTCATGGAAAAAGGAGGAGAGGACCATCTTCTTTCTCATGTCTGAGTGCACAGCCTCTGCCTCCTCTGTGGCCGTATGCTACCTAAGAAACTCTGAGCAAGGAGAGGGGATGGTGACTATGGATTCAACCCAAACAGTGGCGTAGAGGAAGGCAAGGGTTAATCTCATCTGTTTAGAGTTTCAGGCTAGGCAGTGAAATCGAGGGTAATCTATTCACCTGTATTTATCTTTGGTTTAGCAGTGGGCCCAGGTTCAGACATTCCAGTTTGTGCGGGAATGTGCAAGGTCAGATACCTGTGAGAAGGGTGGCTGGGAGAAGAAAGGGGTCACGTGGAAGGGTAGAGACCCCCGAGTGGCTTGAGAAGCGGCCAGTCTCAATAACCAGAGGAAGTCTTAATACTGAAAGAAGATGTGACACCAAATTTCTGGCAGTGCCCAGAGCTGCTTGTGCATAGGCTGCTCTCCAGCCAGCAGAGACTGTGCACTTTGACATGGGCTGCTTAGGCTTTGCTTGGTAATAGAGAACCAAAATCCCGGCTTGTCACCGTGTCCGTGTCCTTTCCAGGACACAGACTGCTTCTCCCACTGGCTCGGATCATACAATGCTTGAAAAGATCTGCCTTCTTCAAATTCACCTCAGGAACATCTTGAAACAAGGAGAGCTTTTTGAAGAGATGCTCCAGCAGAAAAATTGCCGGCTTTTCAGCTGCCCACATTTCCCAGTAATTGCAGGTCTGGCCAGTATTTTGCACAGACACATGCAGGATTACCCAGCAAGGGCACCTGCTCGGCAGGATCATGCCTGTGCATCAAAGACCACGTTTTCCCTCTAGTCATAGCAGCATTCTGGCAGCCTGTCCTGGTTTAGGCCAGGATGGAGTTAGTTTTGTTTTCAGCAGCTCCTGTGTTTTGGCTTCAGTGTGAGAAGGACAGTGATAGCACACTGATGTTGCTGGTTGCTGCTGAACCACCAAGGACATTTTGCTGTTTTCCAGGTTCTGCTAACATGCAGGTGCAAAACTTGGGAGGGGTAGAGACAGGATAGTTGATCCAAACTGGCCAAAGGGAGTATTCCATACCATAGACGTCATGCCCGATATAAGCGAGGGTCAGTCGGTGGGCCACTAGTTTTTTCTAGATCTTTTTGGTCTTTTGGGCTTTTGAGGCTTTTTAGACCCTTAACTTGCCTTAATCCTTAAGCTTCCCTTCGGGTTGCTTTTTGTTTCCCTATTTTTACCTTTTTGTTTTTCACTCGTTTAGCTGTTTGTTCCCTCGCCTTCTTTCCCTGGAACTTGCTGTTCTGGGATAGCTGGGGGGGGATACCCCTGCTCCCTGCCTGCTGCTCGGGACGGGCTGTATCGGTCGTCGGGTGGTGAGAAATTGTGTATCGTTTGTTTTATATATTCTATTATCCTTGTATATATTATCATTATTATCATTATTAATATATTTTCATATTTTTCCTTTGCTGTCCCGGTGAGCTGTTTTTATCTCAACCCGCGAGTTTTCCTTTCTCTCCAATTCTCCTCCCCACCCCAGCGGGGAGGGGGGAGTGAGCGAGCGGCTGCGTGGTATTGGGTTACAATTTGGGGTTAAACCACGACACAGCCCATCGTTGTTGCGCTCTGTGTGTTCTTGCTCCCACCGTGCTGATCAAAAATATTGTTTTCCAGAGGGAAGTCTTTTTTTTGTCAGTGTAACCAAAATTCACCTGTGTAAATATGCCGACTTCTTCATTATTTACCAGCCTACCAGGCAGTGGGAGCTGAGAAGTTTGCAGGCACTGAATTTAGGTTCCCATCTGGATCGCTGCTGGGGTATGGGAGAGCCGCAAGTCAGGAATGCATCCTGTGAAATCTCTTGAGATAGTGGACAACATGTCGACCGTTCCTAGCTGATGAAAATGCTTTGAGGTCTATCAGTTAGTGAGTTTGCAATGCAAGAAATATCAGCCCCAGTGGTGGGGTATAATTTAGCCAGTTTGGTGATGGGCACTGTTCCAGGACAAAAGTGCATTTGTGATTCCCCCTCCTCCAAATGACTTCAGACACAAAGACAACATCACGGTATCTGTAATCTCTCTTCTATACCCTGCTCTGCGCAATAATAACCCAGCCCCATGCGCCTCTGCCTCCTCCTTGCATCCCTCTCCCCAGCGCTGGGCTAGTGGCCTAGGGGACGGGGCTGGGGACAGCCTCCCCCTCCCTCTCCCCCTCCCTCTCCCCCTCCCTCTCCCTCTCCCTCTCCCTCTCCTGTCCCATTTATACTTTAAAAGTGCTAAGAGAATGACACCTCCCTTACAGTTCGCAGTCAATTCTCATTTTTTCCTGATTTTATTCAAAATTGCCATTAACTATCTAGAGAGGTCTTCAGAGAGCTTTTAGAAACCTTTTGAGCATTATCTAGATGTCCTGATTTAGAAATATTTATCTCTAGTAAAGGATATTCAACAACTTTTGTTGTTAATGTAGAATAGAGTAGAATAATGCATTAATCTCATGGGATACTAATATGGCACCTGGTTTCTTTCAGAATACAGAAGGTAAATATTTATTGGATACTGCTGGGTTTTTTTCTGCAGGAATATTAGATATATCATTATCTTCATCTGATAAAAGATCTATAACCATTTTAGGATTTCTTTTGTTCTCGGAACATTTTTATCCACATTGTCTGTCTCGATAGTGTTGAGTCATAGATTTTTCACTGCTTCTTCCAGCTCGCTTTGGAGCCTCGTCTTCCCTTTTTTATGCATTTGCACAGGTGCTCGCAGACTCCCTATATACGTATTACTGAAATTGTCTGTCTGTAGAGCTCCCCTCAGTCGGGATATTTTTAAAGGAACAAATGTTGTTTAGTTAGGGTAAAGCTATGGTAACTTTTGTAATATCTAGGGAAGGTGTGCTCTTTTCTTAAACTACCACTTTTCCCTTGTTCATCATTTGTTCCTTATAATTACTTTATCTTGGAGGCATCACCTGTTTTTAAAACATCAGGTAAGGACTGCAGTCTGTACGCCCATTACAAATTTAACCAGGTTCTGATCACATACAATTTGACGGCCCCTAAACTTTCATCTCCTCGGCTAAATTCATCCGTGCTTCTCAGAACAAGGCTTCCCGTTTCAGGGATATAGAGGGTCCTGGAGCCCGCTGTGTTCACCTCCAGCGCGCAGATTTAAAGCCTGACGCAGGACGAGGGCAGCCGCGGCAGAGCCTGCCTAGCCCAATACGGGCTGCAGGCAGGGATCGGCACGGCCCTCGGCACCGCTGGCGCGGCCCGGAGAGAGCAGCGATGCTGCTTGGAGGTTTGGGGACAAGTTACACAGGGTGAGGAAAAACTCTTTAACACTCTCCATCACCGCCGTGGTCGAGTCCTTGACACTGATTGTATATGCTGCTTCTCGTAGCCGCCAGCTGCGGGCAGGCAGTGCTTTTACTGCTCTCTTTGCAGGTGGAGGAGTGAGTCACAGACAAAGTGGTGTGGCCAAAATCACAGAGGAAATCTGCAGGAAGGTTTTTTCCCATTTCAGCTGAGTCCCCAGTCTTGGGCTGCATAAACATCCTCCCTAATGTGGCACGTGTGAGCAGGTATCCGTACATGTGGGTACCCATCGCTGCCCATCCTCCAAGAGAGCCAGAAATGCACAACTACATCACAAGCCTCATAATCCAGCAATTAAATAAAATTCTCTTTTCACTCCAATGGCAAGAGGATCTGTGCTTTCTTCTCCTGTCAGTATGAAACCTAGTGCATACGATGAAGTCCTGGGTGGCTGGTTTTGTAGCAGCACTAAAATGTGGGATGATTATTATCTTGGGAAGAGAGGAGGAGGCCTGAAGAAGGTGTCTGAATTATTCAGCTTTCTATAATGGAAAGAGAGCCATTCTTTTCTGCTTCACAGTCACCTACTGGAATTATGATCGGATTAAAATGGAAATAAATTTTGGCCTTTACAGTTCCCTGTCTTTGAGAAACAGAGGCTTGGATACGCTGTGTGAAGGAGCTTGCTAATATATGACCCAGACTAGCTTTTGTTATGCTCAAGGATGGTTCAGCTCTCTGCCTGTGGTCTGCAGGCACATGGAAGTCCATGGTCTGCTCCTGTGGGACCCTTGAAGGGAAGCAAAGGAAAACTAAGCCAAGGCAGTGCCTAAACTTTCTGTGCGGCTGTCTGCCCTGGCAACTGAAGGTATTTAGGGGCCACAGATCGGGACTGGTGGGAAAGCGTGACACACTGGGTGGAAAGCACTGAAAAATAGTCATTTCTTTGAGGATTTAAAGAACTGTGAGGAGGAGCCAGTCTGCAGGGTGACACCATTTCCTTCTCAGGAATGGAGGGGAAGGTTATCTTTGATGTGATCCACTTTCATGAACAGTAAAGGATTTAGAAGCAGTTTCGTCCCGCTTGTACTGAGTAAAACTCTTGCAGAAGGTGGAAGAAAGGGGAGGCATTTATTGCTGCCGGTGGCCTGGGGACTAATGGGGGGGAATGGGGCTCTAGCAGGAAACAACTCATAAAAATACCCACAGCAGTAGCAGCAATGCACTTTACCCCCTCCTGAGCAGCCCTCAGCCTGAAGCAGCTCGGAGTCATTTGCTGAGCTGGGCTGAGCCACGAGAGCATCGCTGCCACGGTCGGGCGGTCGGACTGACTGCAGCAGGACTGCTCACCAGCGGGGGGAAGGCTGCCAGAACAAAGCCTCGGCGTCCCGGAGGGAAAGTAAGAGATACACCGGCACTATTTCATCCTCTGCAGCTGGAGCACATCACAGAGGCCGGCTAACAATACCCAACAGAGGTTCAGAGCAGAGCATGAGTGAGATCTTGCATGAGGCTGACATGAGAAGTGGAAGCAAAATGTGATTTCTTGATCTGGAATTCTCGGCAGACAATTAATTCTTGTGGGAAAAATAACAAGCCCTTTGATGACTCACTGTTCCAGATCTTTCCTGTGATATTCAAAGCAGTCCAGGGGATTTATCCGCACAGCTACCATTCAAACTACTGCATAAGACACAACCACGCTTCCAGGTTGCTTTGAAACTTTCAGGCCTTGATTCATCCAAAAAATGAAACTCGGCGGTTGGGCAGCCCGCTGTGAGGGGCTGCTGCGGGAGGAGCGCTGCCGGCAGTGGTCCTCGCCCCCGCCCCGCCTCGCTGCGCCTGGGGGCAACTCATCAAAGCGCCAATTCCGCCTCCCTCCGCTGTGCCGGTGGGACATGACCAGCTCTGCCCCCGGTAGCGTCTGGCAGCAAAGTGCGGTGTCGGTGCCGGCGGTGGAGAGGTGTGACTGGCTGTCAGCGCCTCCCGCCTTGTTCCCGCAGGGCTGACAGACGGGAAGATGCTGTGCCCTTGGACGGGCGACGGACCCTGTCTGCGGGGGTGCGTGTGTGTGTCCACAGCCGGTGGCCTCTCCTCCGCATCTCAGCTGCCTCTGGGAGCTCCATTTCTTTGTTTTCTTTTCTCCCTTCCAGGTGGGAATGTGCCATCTCGCCTTGCTGGTATCTTAATATTTCCCTGACCGCGTCTTCATCACAGCATCCTTAGGAGCCTCTTGACTCTACAAGCCACAGGGTTCATTTAAGTCATTTTAATAGAGGTGATTAAGAGGTGGTGCCCTACGGGGAGCAACACACACCTTCCTCAAGCTGCAGGGAGGCTCTGGGCTCCTTCTGCCCAAAGCAGCAACTGCCTGTGTGTGTTGTGAGTGTCAGACGGTGGCAAAGGAGTTATATATCTGCAGGATCTCATGGTATTGAACGGATCACGCACAAGCAAACAGAGCAGCCTCTGGTCCACAAAAGATTTCTTTCCCAGCTAACCCCCTTTGCTCATAATCTCTTCAATCACTGGGTTTATTGGTTATGTGTCATATCAAGCTGGCAGCCAACAGCAGTGCCATTGCCTTGCTCCCAGCGTGGGAAGGGCTGACAGGCGTCTCTTCAGAGCCTCCTCCTCAGACTTGTCCAGGTTAAATCCTCTGGGCAGAGGCCACGCTGATGTGCGGGAAGGGAGAAGGAGGGCTGCTGCCTTCAATACCAAGACATGTGGCGCCAGAAGGACTCTGGCAACCTGGATTGAGTCTAGAGAGCAGCTGCAAAAGCATTTCAGGGATGGACATATAAGGTGAGATGCAGAGAGGCCAAGTTACAAGGCTTGTGTAAGCTATGGCTGAGCACCGGTACAGCATCCATCAGCCGACGGACAGCAGGGGAGGAGGGAGAGCATCTAGCTGAATTGAAGGGAACCTCCATCTGGAAATGACAGCACTAAAGCAAGGAAGTACAGGGAAGATTTAGGAAGGAACATATGGATGCTGGATGTGTGGTTGTGAGACAGTATCACAAGGATAAGGTGGGAAGCCAAATTTCAAGTAAGATTGAAAAAGCATCAGAAAAACCGAGCTGGAAGAGATAATCTCCCCCTGGCTTTTCTCAGGGAAATGGCCCAGAAGGGACCTACTAGGGCTGTTTCTTTTTCACTCCCTGACAAAGGGAGACTGTACACTGATGCAGTAGGTTTCCTCTGGGGAAGCTAAATGGAGGTTTTTCTATTCCCAGCCAACATGTAAAATATAATGGGTGTTAGTCCTCTGGACCCCAGGGGTCCCAGGCAGCCCTGCAGCCCCTGACTGCCCTACCGTCAGGAGCTGAGTGCAGAGAAGGCCTCAGCACAGCTAGAACTTTGGAAAGAACCTACACTCCAACCCACGCTAACGCTCTCATCGGCCTTGTGTACACTTAGGGCCTCCTCGCCAGTGCCCTTGGGGCCCTCACCCCCCACTGCAGCTCGGAGGGGAGGGAGTTTGCGAGACGTGGTCTCTGCCCTGTCTTGAGTTTCTTTTTTGAAGTCAGTCGGTTTTCCCATATGATCAGGGGTGAGGGCAGTGGCATTTTAGCATGTGGTAATTTCAGAAACAGATGTATATGTTTTTAGCATCAGGCAGATAACCAAAATAAATCAAACCCTGACAAGCTTGTGATTATATATTCATCTAGCAGCACTTAATAGCCACCACAAGATGCTTCTTTGTATCTAGCAACTCTCTGCTCGATGCTCCCTCTCCTCCACGTGCTCTTGCATCCACTCCAGCACCTTCAGTGTCTGCACAGTGTCTCCCTGGGGAAAAGGAAGAGGGCATGTGTGTGGGGGTGACAGACAGGGGTCGGGGCAAGCATTCTTCTTCAGGGATGCCAGTTGTCCTCCCTCTGCAAGTGCCAGCACCTCTGGGCAGACACAATAAAGCTTGCCTCTATAACTGCTGGGCAAGGTAACAGCTTCTTCAGGGACAGCACTGTTCCAAAGCAACATCTCAGCAAAGGGTGATGGGGCTATAAATACAGCTTGGCAGCACTTGGTAGTCTTGTCTGGATGACACATTTTTTTTTCTGTAGAGTTTTAGGCTTAGTAAACAAATAGAAGACAATTAAAAAATAGATTGGTCTTTATTAAAAATGCAAAGTACATATGTGAGGAGAAGGGAAGAACAAAAAGAGGTTTATATTTTGCTCTGTTTCACCCCGAGCAGTTACAATGACTCTGCTGGTTTTCCCCATGGTACCATCCAGATCTAACGCTATTCTGGCCCGTAACCCAGCAGCCTGCCTCTGTTACCTGCAGGAACAGGCTGGGGGGAACAGGGCATTTGCCCCATGGGCATCGATAGCCTGGTGTCTTCTTTCCTGATCCCTGAGGGCCACCCAGCAGTAACTCAGCAAAGCCAGCCGGTGGTGGCATCCCCGAAAAGAGGATGAGCAAACCCCTGAATGCAAGCGCTTGGCTGGAAGGGTAGTGCTGGACATCTCAGCGCTGAGCTCAGCCCTTGTTTCCCTTTGAAAGAAGAGTGAGCATCCACAGTGGAAGAAATGGGGGATGTCCGAGAGGTGTAGGGGGTGGAGGAGGTGGGAAGGGAGGTGTCGCACCACTTGGTGCTTCAAGGCTTGCACCCTGCCCTGGGGGAAGGTGCACAGTTCCTCCACCTCCTCCTCAGGCACCCATCACTAGAGGAGGTGTGTGCAGCAATGCTCGTGCTGCGGGACTGCTCCTCCTCGCCTGCTGGGGCTGCAGAAGAGTGCTGCGAGAGGCTCTTCTCCCTCGGGGGAGCCAGGCTCGCTCCCCACCACAGCGGCACTGACAGTCTGCACTGTAAGGGGATGAGATGGGAACCGAGACAAGAGGCAGAGCTGGGCCACGGGTTGTTGTGAGAGCAGAAGTAAGTTACAGGTGAGGTGGGTGAAGCGTGAAGACTCTTCCTGCAGCTTGACCTTCTTTTGGTGTCCTCAGGGGCAGCTGATGCTCTTTTTGCCTGTTATTAAAAAATGTTGCTATGGGAAACTCTGTGGCCTGTCCTTAGAGGCAAAGCTGCTGAAGCAGAGCTGGGAGATAATGCCATATGGGAGGAAACCCAATTCTGCTCCAGGGGCTTCCTCCCCCCAGCTCCCCATGGGCTGCTGATGTTCCCCAGGGACAGACTGCCCCTCTCCCTGGCTCCCCCCTCCCTGTAGCCTACATCGAGTCCTGAAAAAAACCACCTGCTGAAAAATGACATTTGCGGTGTAGCAAACTCAGCTCCCCTGCCCCCATCACGTCTGCTGCATATGGACCACTGCATGTATACATGGGTCACGGCTCCTACGGCCCACTGGCCTCTTCCCTGCCTATTCACACACACACACATGTGCACGTGTGCACTCACACAGAGAACAGCTCATAAACTTCTCTTAAAAATCCCGTGAGAGAAATTCACTTTCATCCAGAAATTTTCTAGATTTAGTTTGTAGAAGGTGCAACCAGCTCCATGCAGTAGTGGTGGTGAGGAAAATGCCAAACTTCTGCTTTCTGTCCAAAATCTACCGAGAGAAACATGGGCTCTTCAGAAAAAAATCTAAAAACCCCCACCAAAACCCCCAAAGCCCAAACAATTCTGTCTTTGAGAATAATGTGGTGAAAATATTTAGAAACTCTTGGAGATCCACTATATCTACCATGAGTTATTACTTGCCTGGAAGTAGATACCAGAGGCATGAGATTCAATACTCACCTTCTGCTAGTCATTATTCTCCAGTTTAAACATTTCAAGCATACAGTCAGTGAGAGGAAAAAACGCCTACTGACCAGTTGCACATTCGCAGTCACGAACAGCGATGTATGGAAGCAAAACAATCCGAAAAGAAATGATGGGCTGGAAATTGTTCAGCCCAACACTTATGCAGAGTGCTGTTGTTCTCAGAAATGAGAATAGGTCTGAACTGGAACTGCCATATCCAACATTCACATGTTTTAACCATCTGCCTTTGGGTTAAAGCATAGAAGCACAGACCTGCATCACACATTTCTGCTCTGATGGATGATACCTCTTGTATTTATCTGTTTGGAGGTTATTACAGCCTGTGTGCTCTGTGGCTGGGAGAGTGCCTGCTCCCTTGTGCTGGTAATTGCGTTCTGGGTCCGATGGGGATCTCTGGGTGGAGGGAGAAATCGCACTGACCAAGAGAGAAACTGAGTTTGCAGAAGTGAGAGAAGGTACGGGTGTGCAGGGGTGGGGAGGAGGTGGGTGGGAGGGAAAGGAGCTTCAGCGGAGAGGCAGGGAGCTTGCTGCATGGGCAGAGGTGGGGAGGCTGCCAAGACGAGCAGGGAGAAGATGCGCCACTCAGGCCTGGAAGAAGTCAGATTTCCTTGAGGACTGTAAGGGGATGGTGTGGAGTTTGCTGCTACTTGTCGCTACTTTGACCTTTACCAAGCTTCTTTCTCTCTTTGCATTTCTGTTTCCAGTCTGTGTCAGCACTGGTTATTTTGGCCTCCAGCACTGCAGAGTGGTGGGGCCAATGTGATGGGTGAAGGTTTGTGAGATGCTCGGAGTCCTTCCTGAGAAGACTCTGCAAAGGTGATGCCCAAGCCACTGGGGTGCTGGCTGGCTGGTAGCTGGTCTTTCCACAGTCCCCCGCTGTATCTCAGCAAGCTGTCAGGAGCTGAGACACCCAGGCACGGCAGCCTTGCTGGCTTGGAGCAGGAAGCCTGGAGCTGAGGAAGGGGACTAACTCCGTGCCTAGACACCAAACAAGCCAGGATCTGCTTCTGAGAGTTCTCTGGATCCCCCCAAATTGGCTCAAACTGATACATCTGCAAAACAAGACTGGAAACCTCACAGAAGAGAAGATTTCTGATGCTTCGTGTTTCCCACCATGGAGAAGGCCTGCCACCACCACACACAGTGCTTCTAGTCCTGCCCAGGTGGGTGGCGTGCAGGCTGCCAGCCCTCCCAAACATGCTTCTCCTGGAGCCATTTTGCTGCAGTTCCTCCTAGACCTGCTCCCACATAATTGGCCTTAACTACCTCCAGAAGAGGCAAATGTTTGGAGCTGTGATCTGGCCCTGAAAGATTATTCCCCTGCTTTGCTTTCAGAGAATAGAGTTCCTATCTACTGCCTTGTCCGCACGTCTTCACACTGCCATTACCTGCAGTTGTGTCTTTGTCCGCAGCTCTCGCTGAGTGATGGATATAATCCCTTAACTTAATCAGGGAATCTCTGTGCACAATTAAAACACTGAAACAAGCAGCCTGCTAAAGGGATGCGTGGCTGCCTCTTTTTCCTAACAACATGGTGACATATTGAGCCACAGGCAGCAAACAGCTTATTGATGGAGCAGTTGGTGCGGTTTGGGGTCAATGAACATGGCAGGACGTGGCAGGGAGAAGAAAAGGAGAAGTTCAGGTTGTCGGCAGCCCAGTGAGGAGAGGACCACTTTCTTATCCCCTCTCATCTGAGCTGCCAGAACACCCAAAAAGAAAAGCAAAGGACTCTGGATAGAAATCTCATGTTTATTACCTCAATATGGGAATGCCTGTGAGGAGGAAAATAACTTTATCCCAGGAGCTGCTAGGGAGAGCCCTTGGGGCAGTATTCATGCAGCAGCAATGTCTAGACCTTCGCAGGATGGGAAATATAGTGCACTCAAATAAAAGTCTACACCTTCAATTGTTCACTCCTGAACACAAAATAAAGGAGCATATGTGGCGCTGGGCTGAAATGCTGGATGATATTTCAGGAGCCATTTGGAGGAGAGAGAAGAGGATTATTAACATTGATGCCTGCAACCTCACAAGTGCCAGAAGGCCAGCAGCCTGCAGGTGGGTTATCTGCCTTGAAAATAAATCAAGTTACACTCAAGCAGAGACAAAAGAAGGTGTCTTTACTCTTCCTGGATTTGTAGGTGACACTAAGCAGAACAAGACTACAACATTCTCGTGTCCTAGGAAATGTCTGCAGATGTCAAGGGTCTAAATTAGCAAAGATCAATATGTTCCATCTCTACAGCTCTACCCAGCCCAGCCATCACACCTGAGTGCCTGGCAGGGCTGACTGCAGCTCTATCAAGGGATGTGGTTTTGCCCCTCTTCCCTGAAAGCACCCAGGGGTTTTTGTTTCTATGGGGTCTTTTTGTTTTATTTTGTGATGTGTGTTTGGAGTAATCCTTGAAGCCTTGGCTCAGAAGCAGCCGTTTCTTCTCTTCAGCGTGCAAGCGGCACAGCGGGGGCTCTTTCTGCAGGATCGCCGGGCTCACAGAGACGCCCGCCCAGTGTTTGCTCCCGCTCCCACCTGAGCTGGGAGGCTCTTTCTCCATGGCTGTTTTCTGCAGCACAGAACAGGGCTGCTTTCCCCCACCACCCTTGCCTCCTTGGCCTGGCTGTAGGACAGACTGGCCTGCTGCAGATGATGTGAAGGAAAGCCAAAAGGGAAGGTCACGGACTTCTGCTCTTTTGGGTTATCAAGAAATTGAAAACACGATGGAGGCAGAATATGCTGGGAAGACATAAGAGTGTCACTGATTGGTGCAGATACATTCTCCAAACCTTGAACAACCAAACGGGCTTACAGGTGAACAATCTTGATGGAAAAGGATCTTCTACAGCATCTTCTAAATGAATAAATCACTACAGTGGAAGATTTTCTTTGACTGGCAGAATCTCTGTAGCTTTGGTGTTTGTTGTTCTAAATTCAGTCTCTTCCATCCTTGGCTTTTTTTCTTTTTAAATTCAGATCTGGAGGAAATGAAGCTAATATTTCATTCTATCTGCCAGCTTGTTGTTCTACAAAGCAGCGTGTGAGAAGAATAAATGTGACTGTACCCTGACCTGCCTGACAAAAAGTCTGACCCACTCCCTCCACAAACGTACACACTTTTTGACTTGTTTCTTTGGGGAAGAACATGTGCAAAGCCAGATGAGACCCGGCAAGAGAATGAGTTCATGAGGAAGGAAAACAGCTAATATTCCCATTTCACCGGGGCTTTTGAATAAATAAATAAAGCAATTAATAATTAATAGACCTAAACTTGAAGTACTTACTCTAGGCAAAACTCTCCTTCAATGAGCTCTTTGTTCAAGTACAATGTAGGTCAGAAATTCAGATCTAGCATGAAGCAGATGTTAATAAATAATAATGGTGGGCTGATTTTCTCCCCCCCAAAAGCAACATTAACTGGAAGGGTCGCATGGGAAGTAGAAGTCTGTATCGTTCTACGGGATCTTATCCAATGCTGGGGAAAGGAGGAGGCTAATGCAGGGTCTGTGTCTTTCTCACACATGTCTTTGGTTCAATAGGCAGCAATAAAGGCGTCCAGGGAAGGGCATCAGAGGGCCTCCTGAGCCCCGCTTTGTATGGGGCAGGGAGACGGTCTGTAGGAGAGCTTCCTGAGTGGAAGAAACCATAATACAGCTGGACTCACCACTAATCCCATCTACAAAAACAATCTACAAACTATCCAGAGGGATTTCTTTGCTTACTGCCTAAAATGATGGCTAACAGCTTCAGACTAAAAGCCACACAACAATTTGGCAGACCTGGAGCGTTCTCGTGACTGAAACCAAAGCTTCGACAAATGAACAGTGTGATTCAGTAGACTGTGAGGGCCCCTTGCTCACCGCCACCTCCTTCTTATGTGCATTTCTTCCATTTTTACTTTGGAGAGGTGACACTACAGTCTTAGGAGAAAAATTATACAAAACTGAGCCAGGAAGGGAAATTGAACTATCAGTATTTGGGTTTTTGTTTTTTCCATTGTTAATTTTTTCTAGTTCTGGATTTTCCTCTGCTTGCCAGCTAAATTACCATCCAAGCAACCTGTCCCTTTTCTGGCTGGATTTCCCTCTCAGGCTTTACTAATGCCTGTGTGATGCTTCTCCCCAAACTCTCCAGCCACGCTTAGTCCTGTCCTGCCCTGCTGCCTGCTCCCTGCCACGGCCCTGTTTCGTGTCCTTTCAAATTCCCGATCCTGACCCCTGCCTCCAGGGCTTCTGATGCTTCTGTTTAACCCACTCGTCAGCAACCATAACATATCTGGCTGGCTGTCCGCTTTGGTGGTAATGCTGGCCTAAACGCTTTGCTTGTCTGCTTCTTGCAGATGTGCAAAGGTTTCCCGCTCTCTTGAGATATATACACAACTGCTCTCCTGAGCTAAGCCGGGAGTCTCCATCTCCTTCAGATGCCCCCCTACAAATCACATTTCTTGCTGTTTGGAAAGATGGTAAGTGAACAGAAAGACCAAACAACATGCTGATGGCAAAGCTGGCTCTTTAGTCAGTGGACATGAAAGGGGACTCAAAGCGACTTCACGTAGAATCGGACAGGTAAATGGCAACAAAAGAAATTCAGCGTTTTTTCTTTTTTCTTTCAAGGCTCAGCGCAGGAAGGCACTTCAACTGTTTGTACAGTGTAAAAGTTTCCACATTAGCTCCGTCAGATAGGGAAGGTACCAAGGCCTCATCGCAGACAGTTCAAAAGAGCCTTTTTGACCTCGGTCGGCAAAGCTAACTGTGGCAGGCTGTAAGAGGGATGGGATGGAGGAATGTACTGAAACACACCTGTGACATACATGCTGAAAGGCATATAGGCCTGACATATATATGTTTAAAAAAATGACCCAGAATTTGCCCCAGGGACGTCCCAGTTTGTTTTCTTTGAAGAAGGCTGTAAAAGTACTTTCATTTCATTAAGTATGGGGCTCGAAGTAGCTCTCTGAACTTCATAAACCCTATTAGAGTAGTCAAGTGGGCTGTAATTTTATAGCAGGCGCCTTCCCCACCTCTTGCTTGGCCGGGATTGAGTCTGCAGCGTTGTTTTCTCCCCAGCCACGGCTGGGGCAGAGGTGACAGCCAGGACAAGCGGGGAAAGAGGACCGAGTCCTTTGAACATGCAGCCTCCTGACCTGGCAGGTTCGGACGGCTGGTCCAGCTCTGCCGTGGGAATAACAGACAAGTACCCTCAGTCCAAAATATCAGCTGGTGAATGACAGCACAAGGGGAGAATATGCAACGGTGATATCTTTTTCTCCAGCAGAGTGACTCATTCAGCCATGGCTGCCAGCTGGGGCTCATTAATTGCTTTAGATATTGAGGAGGCAGAGTGATCTGTGATTTGCTGAGAAAATATTGCATAAAAAGATAATCACAGAAAGGCAATTCACTTCATGAAATGACTGTTTTGAGAAGGTGGCAGCTCTAGTGCTGGGGCAAGTGGATAATGCAGGAAACGACGGGTGTTACAGTACATCGAGCAATTAAACACACACTCCTGGCTGAGCTGTATTCATAAACTGAGCAGCCTCTGAATCACTCGCCCCGAGCGCACTTGAGATTTCATCTCCGTGACATACTCACTGCCACGTAAACACAGCCTCCGACGCTGGGCTGCATCAGGGATGGTTGGGCTTTCAAGGAGAGTCGGGGCTCTCCAGAGCTGCTCCAGGGACCCACCGGGGTGAGGCGGGCTCTGCCCCGAGCCGGGCGATTCCCCCTGCCCTCGGTTGCAGGGGCACAGCCACCGCCCGGCAGTGCAGCGGCTGTCAGGGCCTGAGTGGTGTCCTCTAGACACATGTCCCCTCTCCTGTGCACACAGGCTCTTCCCGAACGGAGAGGAGAGGAGAGGAGAGGAGAGGAGAGGAGAGGAGAGGAGAGGAGAGGAGAGGAGAGGAGAGGAGAGGAGAGGAGAGGAGAGGAGAGGAGAGGAGAGGCCCTCTGCCAGGATGAAAACAGTCCCTGCTGTGAAACCAGGCATCTGTGTCCCCTTCGACCAGAGCTGAGAAGTGCTTTTCTCTTCACAGTTCCATGGAGGGAAGTGATTGTCCCCCTGTACTCGGCCCTGGTGAGGCCACACCTCGAGTACTGTGTTCAGTTTTGGGCCCCTCACTACAAGAAAGACATTGAGGTGCTGGAGCGTGTCCAGAGAAGGGCAACAAAGCTGGTGAAGGGTCTGGAACACAAGTCCTATGAGGAGTGGCTGAGGGAACTGGGGATGTTTAGCCTGGAGAAAAGGAGGCTGAGGGGAGAACTTATCGCTCTCTACAACTACCTGAAAGGAGGTTGTAGTGAGGTGGGTGTTGGTCTCTTCTCCCTAGTAAGAGACGACAGAACAAGAGGAAATGGCCTCAAGTTGCGCCAGGGGAGGTTTAGATTGGATATTTGGAAAAAATTCTTCACCAAAAGGGTTGTCAAGCATTGGAACAGGCTGCCCAGGGAAGTGGTGGAGTCACCATCCCTGGAGGTATTCAAAAGACGTTTAGATGTGGTGCTAAGGGATATGATTTAGTGGTGGACTTGGTAGTGATAGGTTAACGGTTGGACTCAATGATCTTGGAGGTCTCTTCCAACCAAAATGATTCTATGACTCTATGTAGTAGCAGGACACAGCCAGGGTCTTCACCTACAGGCACTGGCTAAGAGGGATCCATGGGGGTGCAGAAGCAGCCCTCTGCTAACAACCTGTGTGTAGCTGGGTGAGTGTCCAGAGCCCCTCTTCCCTCTATGGAGCTGTGAGGCTTTTCTGCAGAAAGCTGAGAACACAGCTAGTTAAATCAGAAGAAGCTAGTAGGCAGGGAAGATGCTAATACAAAAATACAAGTATGAATACCTCTGTCATCTGGTCTTGAATTACCTCCCAAATTAGTCCTGGTTAGTCCCTCTTTCCCATATCCCTCCACTGGAAAGTTGCCACCTCTCTTGCACACTGTCAGGGCTTCCTGCCTCTCTCATCAGCCAGAAGAACTGGCAAGGGGTCATGCACAATGTTCTCTCCTGCAGCGTGAGAAGCAAAGCACCCCACAACTCCAGTCTCTCAGGGCTGATGTTTACAAACCCTGATGCGGACATCTGCTGTAGGACAACACAGTTGGGGAATGCACCGAAGAGTGCTCTGAAATTGTTATTTTTTGTAATATTATAGTAAGGTTTCCCAGTGCAGTGAGACTGGTCATGGTAGCAACAACCCTAATCCAGAGGCCTTTGTACCAGGGACTCAAGAGTGACAAAGGGGCAGAATTACAGGGAAGTGAAGTGGCTTCAGGGTCACACAGCAGTTGAAACCATCGTCGGCTGAATCCAGATTTCCCAAATCCCCTTCTAGTACTTCAGCCTTTGTCACACACAATGCACTTGGGTTTCGTTAGTAAAAAATAGTCTCCTTGCACGTGGAAGACAGAGACTGTGAAGCTGAATAGGAGCTGATTCAGATGAGAATGTCCCAGCAAGACAATTGGTACTATTTATAAAAAATGCACTCGTTGCAGTGTATAATTAGAAGCTTTGCCTTCTACACACAAATTGGAGATAATGACTCTGAAAGAAAGTGAAGGGAATCCAAACAGAACAATTTTTGTCCTGAAACTCACTTGTTAAAATCTCCTTCAGCTTTTCACCGAAGTCTAATCCGGAGAGTGTGCCCTCTCCATGCCCCGGGTAAATGACTAGTGGGCTGGGGATGTGGAAGCATCGCAAAGTGTTACTAAAGGTTTTGTAGCCAAGAGCGTAGCTCAGGTAGGTGGAAGTAAAACCTGTGGGAATTTGGATGCCTGATTTGTGTTTGTCCCACCCCCATAATGACAGATCACTTTTGGAAGGCCCACCTGTTGACGACAAAGGGTTGAATGCAGAGCTGCCTGGAACGGAGGAAGCTCTATAGCCGGAGATCTGGACTTCTGAGCTGGAGTGAAATGTATTTTCAGAATTTATTGTGGAAAAGCAAACCACAGCTGTTCCATTTTCTAACCACAGAAATACCTTTAATTAACAGTGTTCTGGGCTTGCGTGGCAAGGGTTTGGTAGCAGTGGGGCTACAGGGGTGACTTCTGTGAGAAGCTGCCAGAAGCTTCCCCTATGTCCGACAGAGCCAACGCCAGCCGGCTCCAAGATGGACCCGCCGCTGGGCAAGGCCGAGCCCATCAGCGACAGTGGTAGCGCCTCTGGCATAACATAGTTAAGAAGGGGGGAGGGGGAAATAAATTAAATTAATTTTTCCCCAGGTCGAGTCTGTTTTGCCCGTGATGGTAATTGCTGAGTGATCTCCCTGTCCTTATCTCGACCCACGAGCCTTTCGTTATATTTTCTCTCCCCTGTCCAGCTCAGCAGGGGCATGATAGAGCGGCTTTGGTGGGCACCTGGCATCCAGCCAGGGTCAAACCACAACAAACAGTTACATTCTAAAATTTTAAAATACTTTGTTTCCATAAGGTAAACACTTATCATAGTATAGACAAAAATGTAACACGCCATTCTTAATAAACTTTCATATGTGTTGTTACATGTGCACACAATTCAAATCAATTAATAGCTAAAACTTTTTGAAGAGACAGCAAAGTAGTTCACAAAAATCAAAACGAAATCAGAAAGTTGCTTATGAAACCCTTTCGGTCAACACTTGTCTTAAAACTGACATGACATATTCCCACAAGATATCTCGGTTTTCATGAGGCAGCGTTTTCTGATGCTGTGCTGTCAACACTGTTTGTCCATCCACAGCTCAGAGGGAAGCCCGGCTAGCTCTGCCAGCATTGCTGCAAGCGAGGAACCTCCTCAGCAGTTGTCAGGCCTTTGGGGAGATGTCTTGGCCCTGGACCAAGGGAGAAGATTTGGAGACATGGGAAAGCCGTAGACCTGGCCCCAGCACGGCCCTGCGCAGCGCGCTCTCCCACCAGCACTGTGGCCTGGGCTGATGCCAGCGGGCTAGGGACAGCCACCCTGATGTGTAGAAGCAGATTTTAATTAAATCCTGTCAGATGGCAAAGCTCTTGGAATCCAAACACCAACTATTTCTCAGTCGAGGCAGAGAGCAGCCCATCAAAGGGTGTGAGATCTCGAGTGTGGGTGTGGGGGTTCCTGACTGCATTGATTTGCCATGTGAGCTCTCTTTGCAAAGTATAAATTCATAATAATTAAATTATTTTCATATATGCATTATTGTTCAAAACTGACCAAGAACTGCTTTAAAAGCAGTGAGGGGGACATTCCCAATCCCCCTTACAGGGCAGCTATTTTTTATTCCTACTTTGCAGAGAGGTAAAATGAAGTGCCATTGATCAGGATAAGCATCTAGTTGGGAGATCAGACAAATAGCCAGACACAGAGCTAGAAATAGAAACCACAAAACTTATTTTTCACTCTGTGTGCCACTGTGTCTTTCATTCTCCTCATATGTGAAATGGAAATAATAAAATTACCGTGGGAGCTTTGTGAGTTTTTGGTGGTAAAATGCTTTGGAAACATTTCCTTCCCCATGCTCAGCTCTGTGTTGGCTCCCCTTCTCTGCTGACCGCAGTGAACGGGAACGGACCCTCAAGTCTCTTGTCCTAAGGAAACGCATCATTTGCGTTTCTGACTCTTGCTGGGTGCCATGAACTCCTGCCAGCCACAAGGTTACCCTTAACGAGCCTTTTAAGCATCCTCCAGGTGGGAGATGGGAGAATCCCTTCTGCATGCTGCATGCACACCACCAGGCTGGCCTCTTCTGCTGACCTGGTGATCCCTTTCCTCCCTAGCTCTGGTTGCTCGCCAACTGGAGACAGCGTATTGAGCAAGGCAGTGACACTCCCTCTCCCAGTAGCTCTCTCTGAAATCAGAATATACACCACTGTTGGGAGGTGTGTTCACGCCTGATCCCTCAGCCATGGCTACAGCATCACAGCAAATATGGTTACCTCAAGATTCTTGAAAATATCCTAATCCGTACAATCTTTTTTTTTTTTTTTTTTAAAGGCTTCCCTAGTTGCTTGGCATATGGTTCCGACTGTAGGATTTTCTGTGCTCTGCACTTCCTCACTAGTCAAAGTTCATTCCTTCCACCTCTGCTTGCTAGGCCCACAAGAACTTGGTTAGGATTGAGTGATAAATGTTTAAGAAGTGCTTCCAACAGCATGGGCTGAAATTTGGCAGGCTAAATCCTGTCCAGAAGAGATACAGGCTGAAATGGGAGGACTGGGAATATGGATCAGTCTGATCCAAGCAGGAGGCACCAACACTGCAGCCTTCTCCAGCCTAGGACATAGGTAAGCACCTTGCTAGCAGGACAACGATGACAGTGTCTGTAGTTGGGCTCCATCTCCAGCCTGGGATGTTTATTCACGCTGCTCATTTGACCAGAAATAAGAAGCTGTGGATAGGATTGGGGAATCACTCATAACCTTCAGCATGACTTTACTCGTTCGGCTTAGCATGGATAATTCCTTAGGCAGCTGGTGATCAATGGGACCTGCTCACAGCTGGGCCCCCTAATGCAGTTCACTTTTCAAAGAAATGCAGTAATGGAGCAGAACAGGCAGTAATGAAACACTGAAGGACCCCAAAGTAGAGCTTCTTTTTCTCTCCCTTTAATTGCAAGGCTAATGTTCCACATAAATATCTAGCAGCTGGTTGTTTGTGTATGTCATTTTGAAAGCCTGGCTAAAAAACAAGAGAGAGTACAGCTGGGAGTCAAAAAAGCTTTCAGAGGAGATAAGGCACTTTGCCACCAGCACTTCATGGGAGGGGCATTCTGACAGCAACATGATTTTAAAAGATTAAGTGCACAGAGTATAAAAAGTTCTTCCAGAATTTAAATATTTGTTAAACATATGTACCAGAGGCAGCCGCAAAGCACCAGGTTTCAAAGAGGGCTCCTGAGCTAAAAGGTAAATACTGGTGGCATACGACGCTCTCCAGTTCCACACGAGGCAAAATCAGCCAGGCACCGCTAAATCAAAAAAAGCATAAACCTCTGAAATGAGCTGGGCAGTAATTGCCTAATTCCAAAAGGACAGAGCACAGAGTTCTTTCCTCCATTCTCTTTATTATTTATAATTAACTTTCCGCTCGAATCTGCAGCCATAACTGCTCTGGGCACAGAGTCACCCTCTGGGAAGCTACTGGAGGCTGACATTTTAAAGGAAGAAGGGATCCAAGCTAGCCCCCGAAATGTAGGGTCTCTGCTTCTGCAGACAGTTTCTCTGATTCCTCATGCAAATGTATGGATAAATATCCAATTATCTGTATTTGACAGACAGACATGTCCGTATGAATAGAAACACGCAGCTGCGTGCTCATCTCAGGCTCCGGCATTTAAAGACTGTCTCCTGCCTCAAGGAAGTTGGCATTCAAGAGGAGAGATGTGCTAAACCCCAGACGTTAGCTGGAAAGACACAAAAGCTCAAGTAAGCCACCTCAAAGAGAACTGGCTTTCATGGAAACAGGTGAGTAGAAGTGGTCTGACCACACAGGACGGCGAGGAGCAAAGGGCAACGTGCTGCAGATGTGACACAGCAAGTTCACGTGCTGGTCTGTTGGGAATCCACGCAAATGGAGACTATGTGGCTGTATAATGGAAATAAGAAAGAAATGTAAAAATAATCAAAAGTAAGGATTAGTTCAGAGATGTAAAAGGGAATCCTTGCTAAGGAAGAAAGTCTTACCTCAGTTAAACTCAGAGATTAGGTTTTAGGAAGGGCTCAGCCGCTGCAGGTGAGAACCTCTGCAGGGACACAGGTCAGAGGAACTCAGCCTCAATGCGAGACCCCTTTTTTATGATCTTAATCAAGAATACAAAATATTGGACTCTAGATAAGCTAATTAAATATGTTCCTACTGTCCTACCTTGGTCTAAGTAAGGTGAAGAGTATGTCTGTTGGCACTTGCCAGCAAGCTAGGTCTTTTGACCTTTTTCTCACGGAAAGTCCTGACTCATCTCTGTTTCTCACCTCCAGTATTTGTCCAACACCTAAATTCCACTTAGCTTAACTAAAGCAAGGATGATGTAAGATGCCTGTTACAGTTACTTACTTATTCATGCTAAGCCACTACTCATATTCATATAATGTTCCATTGCTAGTGGTTCTAAACATTTTCCTCTGTAATACAGGGCTACATTTGACTGTTTTTAGGCCTGCTAAAAGAGTTAAAATTAAACAAAGGGCCAACATGTGAGACACGGGATGTGCTCAATTGCCAGCACCGGTGCCAGGGCAAAGAAAAATATGTGAGAAGATAACTTGAAGAGGTGCGAGTGGCTGGAGGGAGTTTCCCACCAGCCATTTCCAAGCAGGGGCTTTGCTGCCCAGGTGCGAGTCCCTGGCACGGCTGCTCCTCGGCGCCGCAGGGCTTCCTTTCTCCTTCTCTGGAGAGGCGGGTTTGGGGCTCGCTTTGACAGCAACACGGTGCAGGTGCTGCTGCCCTTGTTCAGTGTGGAGGGCCAAAGCTGGGGGAGCAAGGAGAGGGCACACTTCCAGAGGGACCCACAATCTGGGGGCTCCTAGCAAACACAGCTTCACTGGACTTCACTTTCAGGATGACTGTATTTGGCCCTTTCTGCCAAATCCGTCTCTTTTAAGTTATCTCCAAAATGGAGAAATTCATAGGCATTTTCCTGACCCCCTGGTGTAACAAGCTTAGAAAGCTGGACAGACTTAGAGCAGCCCAAGCTAATTTCTAAGATCCATTTATTGGCAGGATTTAGTTTCCTTTTGGATTTGTGAAACGTCAAAAAATTAAATGTTTTTTTTCCTCCCTGTTTTGAAATGCTTGCCAAATGGGTCCTGCAAACACATCAACGTGGACACTCTCAACACAGACAGTCTCTAACTGTGCCAATTAATGACTTTCAAATACTTGCACTGTGCGAATGTGGGAGCGCTATTGTTTTTCTTCCCAGGCAAGCATGATACCCACGTCACTCCCCCCCTGCCCCAAGGTTTTTGGGATAGCTGTGAGAATGTGCCCTGCACAAATAGATGCATGACATTTTCTCTAGACAAGCTTTTCTTTATGTGCTTTCTTCAAATATTTGTGGGAAATAGATAAACGCATCAGGAATGCCGTGGTAGGGAATTAACCCTTTTCAGAGTAAAACGCCGTCCCAGAGATACTGCAGCTCCTTCACTGAGCCTCTCTGCTCCAGCCTGCCCTGCTCACCTGTGCCGTTGGGCACACACCAGGACTGAAAGTAGCACTGCTGGGCACCAGCAATACACTCTTTCATATCTAGGTTGCCATTTCCAGTCTTGATGAGATGTGACAGAGTGGCTCTGATCGGATAATGATTTGCTGTCTGTGCAGCAAGGGGGAAGGCATCACTCCAGCAGAGGACGAGTGCTTGAATCACTAAAATCATGACAGCATGGACACTACGGGTAGGAAAAGAAAGCTGGTTTCTCCAGGGTCCCTCTATAATCAGTTAAGGAAAGGTCCTTGAAGAGGGACATCAGCTGCCTTAGGCTCCATGGCTAACCCCCTTACTGGACATTTGCTGGCAAGAGCATAAATCTTTTACACCCATGGAGCCTATGCCCAGCTCTTCTAGGCATGACCATCGTAGAGATGAACTTCAGTACTCCCTACAACAGCTCTACCAGGGCTGGGAATAGAAAACCTCCAGTCAAGAGAGTTTCAAGGAGAAAATTTGATCTAGCATGTGACAATAACCCAGCTCCTATTCTTGAATACTCAATGACAGGAGCTGCATTAGTGTCCATCTTTGAACCCTCTCATGCTATTTTTAGTAAGGTTTTCTCAATTTCTTGGCTAACACATTCCTTCATGGCCTTTTATTTTCTCTCCTGCTGGGCAGATCTTTGAAGGGTCATCAAGAGCCATTCAGTGCTTATAAAAGAAAGAAACCTTCCCTGGGGAAAGTAAGGTACCATCCTTCAGTTGGGCAGGAAGGGGTTTGCCATTTAGTTGCCAAAAGCAGTCTCACAGCTAATCTTAGTAAGTCAGGCAGTTTCATTTGGGCTAGCAGGGTGTGCGGTGGAAGTGTCCAGCCATGCTGAGACATCCGAGGTAGGTGGATTGAGACCAACAAGCCTTTCTCAAATGGGAACAGGAAGGAACAGACTGAGAAGGCAGTGAATTAAGATGGCAAGCTGCTGTGCCAGACTTGACTCAGGTCAAGCTTGTGCAGATCTGAAGAGGTCACTGTGCATTCACCAGTTCAGGTGTTTCAGAGCTCCCACAGTTTCAAAGTTTTCATTCCCAGAAGCTGGGATTGCTCAAGCCTATGGAAGTATAAGGGTGCTAGTCTTGTCCAGCTCTAGCTCCTACACATCTGTGATCAAATCCTGAATTTATGCCTGCGGGGTATTATGCATCTTTTCAGCTCTTTTCCAGACATGAAGTGGCAGAGCCAGCAGTCCCAAGTTAGCAACTATCTCTGGGCTTTAAATGGACTTCAACAAGGCTCCATCATTCAGGTATTTTTTCCAATGGAAAATGAGATGGAGACCACTCACGTCTCACAGACGTGACTTTCTGTCAGTCCTGGATTTTCCTGTGACCATAAGCACGCTGCTGAGCATTTTCATTTTGCTTTATCACCAGACCAAATGCAGACCTGTCTGACGGTCATTACCAGGGCTAGCAACCCCAGAGCCTCTCTCCTTTCCAAGTCCTTTCTTATGAAGGGAGAATTAAAGGTGGAAGTCTCCATAAGTTCACCATGAAGAAATGGGCATGGCGCTATCCCACTCCCATTTCCAATGAGAGGGAAGGACATGTAGGTTGCTCAAGCAGAGGTCTTCCATGCATGATGAGAAGTTCAAAGCAGCATGGATTTATTTGTCCAACATTTAAGGTATAAAGCTGAAAAGCCTGAAAATCAGAACTCATTTTGCCTGGCGAGCATGGATACACCCAAGAAGTAGCAGTGTCTGCATCTCCCCCATGCTCTGGCCCATGTTGGTGTGACTTCCATGTCCCCTGAAAAACAGGTGAGGGATAGGCCTGGCTAAAGGCATTTTAATCTCTAATCTTTCCTTTGAGCAAACTTCTGGGCTAGTTTTGAGTTAAGGGATGTTATAAACTGATCCTGATCCACTTCGTGAGGGTGATGAAAGAACTGTTTGTGCCAAGCAGTCCCAAACCGACTGCACTGAACAACCCAGAAACTTCTCTGTGAAACCAGCAACCTGTGGGTGAAAACTATTGAAAACTAATTTTTTATTTTCTGTCATCGTTGGCTTTCCAAATCTCAGTGGCATTCAGTCTGCCAGCAGTAGCACCTCTGTGCTAGAAACTAAACTGAGATACTGATTTATGCAGTAAAAGTTCAGAGTGGAAAACAAAACCCCATCAAACTACATCATGGTTTGCTCCAACCTCAGCAACAGCCAGGAAGGTTTCACAGTCAGAGTTCATCTAACATGTTTTTCTGATGCATCCAAAGTCTGACTTGAGTTCAGGTTTTGCTTTCATGGCTAGGAAAAAAGTGGTTGTACTAAACAATGTGCCTGTTTGAGTAACCTCTGTAGATAGGATGTGAGAAGCTCATAGGTAAATGTTGTAGAAAGCCCAAAGCACTGTTTGTACAGCTATTCTTAGCAGAGACTTTATCGACCCAACATCATCTGTATTGCTTAAGATGCTAGTTCTGGTAAAAAGTGCCAGACTGACAACTGTGGGGACTTGAAGTTTGTTTATTCACTGAACCGAAAGAAAAGACAGCAGTGGGGAATGCTTCCTTCCCAGCACTCCCTGCCAACTTTATTCTTATTACCTAACTTTCATACTGAAGCAGTGTTTAGGAGCTCCAACCAGTTTACGCTCCCTCTGCTGAGCACTGTAAAAATAGATACCCTCTTCTATTCTAGCCAGCAGGACCAGGAGGCTAAAGCACTTTTCACTCCTCTGAGACTCCCAGTGTAGCTGCAGCTACATACTGTGGATTTTTTCTGTCCAGATCAAGACCTGCAACTCATTTCATGCAGGGAAAAGTGTGAACATCTGGCATCAGCTAATCACTCACCACCTACTTAGGCTGCCGTCAAAATCCTGTTTCAGTAGGACACTGACCTAAAGCTGTGACACATGTTTCTGAGTAGTACATATGCTTAAGCCAAGAAAAAAGGAACAGCAGAAGAAGGAAAACTAAGAGAAGGGGATAGTTAGCAGAGACAGTGCATTGCTGAGACATCTGTTTGCTGCAGGGGCAGCAGAATAAGACAAACTTGGGAAAATTACCTTTGATGGTCAGGGTTGAAGCTGAAGAACCTGACAAGATCTTGATTCTAGGGGAACTCCGGTGAAAGGAGATGGCATCCCCATTTGGAGTCCGTCCAGTTCAGCACTCAGTGACAAGTGCAGCCCTTCAGCATAGATCACTCTAATTGCATCCTATTTACTGTGTAATTGCCCTATAAACAGACACACACATACAGCATAAGAAGAGAATTGGGATCTATAATTATATGCAATTAGCCACATTCATTGCTCCCTGCTCTACTTATCCCTAATGAATGGCCTGTGCAAACTGCAGGCTTGGTACTGGGACAAATTTATGTGTGACATGGGCAAAGGTAGCACCAGAGATTAGCACCATTCCTCACGGAGCGAGGAAACGGAGGAGTATCGCAGTCCAGCACGAGCGATGAGCAAGTCCCCAAGGCCTGGGGAGGGTCAGATGGACAGAGCATGGCCAAAGGGTTCAAAGGGCCCAGACTCTGCTTTTGGCCCTGGCAGCGTGGTTTCAGGTAAATAATTTTGGTATCTCTGTGCATCACCTTCACTACCTACGAGACAGGGCTGGCATCCTCCTCTTCTTTGAAATGGAGGTGGGACATATAGAAGAAAATTTTTGTGGAAGAGCTAAGGTATACTGTTATTTCAACAATCCACAGGTGGCCCTTATATATTAGAGTCCACTCAACACTTTGAAATCTTAGTGGGTGCAAAAGAACTAGAGAGGTATAACTTAAAGGTGTTAGCACTGCACCTGGTGAGAGCCGCGCTGGCTGAAGAGGCGCAAATGTGTGGCTGAGGAACTTCTCCAAAGTCGGAAATTTTAGGGCTAGGCAAAGCCAGATGTGTCTGAGGTGTTGACAGCAGACCACAGGGGAACAGGGACAGCCTCGTCATGTTAGGCTTATAAAACAAAGCAATTACATGTTGGAAAACTATATTCTTGGGTGCAAAAGAAGTCCTTCTGTGCCTGACAGATGGAGAAAATGAAGTTTTCTGTCCCTAGCAGCTACAGTTCTGGGAAACAGAGCTGGGCCCTGAGTGAACCAAAACTGTCTGTGAGGCGCTCCAGCAGATCTGTCATTTGCTAAACAGTGATGATAGTGGTGAAAAAATATCCATGTGCTAAAGAAATCTGCTGAAAAGGGAAACCGCCCAGCTGGGCTTCCACTCTCTGTGCAAATTCAGGCTGTGGTATTATCTGGGAGGCTGCCTTCCTGCTGGCAAATGTTAGCCAGTACCTTCTGGAAGAGAAAAAAGCAAAACATTTTTTATGGCCTAGCTCTCCTGGGGAGGTGTATCATCCCAGGAGGAATTCAGTAGCTTAGCTTAGAATTGCTCTTTTTGTCTCTTCCATTTTTTTCTTGCATTCCCAGCAAGGCAGGTCATTTCCTTTGGCCTCCTGAGGCTCATCCTTGCAGTGTTTGCTCTCTTTTCCTCCCAGAGGACCATGTCATAGAATCATAGAATCGTTTGGGTTGGAAGGGACCTTTAAAGGTCATCTAGTCCAACCCCCCTGCAATGAGCAGAGACATCTGCAACTAGATCAGGTTGCCCAGAGCCCCGTCCAGCCTGACCTTGAATGCTTCCAGGCACGGGGCATCTACCACCTCTCTGGGCAACCTGTGCCAGTGCTTCACCACCCTCATTGTGAAAAATTTCTTCTTTATATCTAGTCTAAATCTCCCCTCCTTTAGCTTAAAACCATTACCCCTTGTCCTATCACAACTGGCCCTGCTGAAAAGTTTTTCCCCGTCTTTCCTGTAAGCCCCCTTTAAGTGCTGAAAGGCTGCAATAAGGTCTCCCCGGAGCCTTCTCTTCTCCAGGCTGAACAAGCCCAACTCTCTCAGCCTGTCTTCATAGGAGAGGTGCTCCAGCCCTCGGACCATTTTCGTGGCCTTCTCTGGACCTGCTCCAACAGGTCCATGTCTTTCCTGTGCTGAGGGCTCCAGAGCTGGACACAGGACTCCAGGTGGGGTCTCACCAGAGTGCAGTAGAGGGGCAGAATCACCTCCCTCAATCTGCTGGCCACGTTTCTTTTGATGCAGCCCAGGATACGGCTGGCCTTCCGGGCTGCAAGTGCACATTGCTGGCTCATGCCCGGCTTTTCATCCACCAGTACCCTCAAGTCCTTCTCGGCAGGGCTGCTCTTGATCCCTTCATCCCCCAGCCTGTATTGATACCAGGGGTTGTCCCGACCCAGGTGCAGGACCTTGCATTTGTCCTTGTTGAACCTCATGAGGTTCACACAAGCCCACCTCTCGAGCTTGTCCATGTCCCTCTGGATGGCATCCTGTCCCTCAGACGTGTCAACCACACCACTCAGCTTGGTGTCATCTGCAAACTTGCTGAGACTGCACTCGATCCCACCGTCTATGTCGTTGATGAAGATACTAAACAGTACTGGTCCCAGTATGGACCCCTGAGGGACACCACTTGTCACCGATTGCCATCTGGACGTTGAGCCATTGACCACTACCCTCTGGATGTGACCATCCAACCAATTCCTCATCCACCAAACAGTCCACCCATCAAAACCATATCTCTCCAATTTAGAGAGAAGGATGTTGTGGGGGACCGTGTCAAAGGCCTTACAGAAGTCCAGATAGATGTCCCCCTCTGGACTTCACCACATTGGTGGGGGTAGAGCCGGTGAGGCCAGGCTGCCTGGGGCAGTGGTGGTGCTGCTGCTGCCTCAGAGAGACAACACTCAGCCTTACTGCTGACTGCACCTAGAGGGATGCTTTGTGCCGGAGGCAGAAAAGCCTCGTATGCACAATTTGTTTTGAGGAAGAAAATCTCTAGGAATTAAACATGAATTTCAGTTCTCTTTTGTATGGGTACGGACAGAAAATCTCATCTCGGCTGGGCTGGCATCCCTTCCCACACACAGCCTGTGGCAGCTAAAGCTTCTCCTCTCTGTACTTAGCTAGTTAGTGCCCTTCCCGCTGGCTGCCCTGATCCAAGAGGGCTTGTTTAATGAAATCTCCTGTCTAACAGCAGAGTTCCCTGACACAGGCTCTCTCTCACTGGGCCCCAGGAGATTTAAGAATAAGCAGAGAAATTTCTCCACCCACACGGAGCAGTGTGTAAGCCATGAGTGGGTGGGCAGCGCACTCGGCTCTGGCGGCTTTGCAAGATAGTAAAGCATCTCCTGGGAGAAAGGCAGCTCCGACCTACCCTGGGGACCCATTCTCCTGCTCCCTTTCAGAAAATGCTAACAGAGGTTGCTTCTGGTTCATCCCCTTTCCAGCATGTGCTTGGCTTCTTGGACCTTTATTTCCATGAGTTATTGCCAGAGTTTTTCTGTGCTGTACAGAGAAGGCTTCATTCAGACATCAGCCTCACCTTCTCATCACACAGCTCTTCTCCACATTTCGGCTTCCCTTAAGTCAGAAGAGCCCCACACCTTCCTCTGCAGCCTTGGGGCCACCCCACCGGGCTGCCCAGCTCTGCAGAGCATAGGATCACAGCTTGGTGTGATGCTTTGGTTGCGTCCTGCCTTGGTGCAATCCTGGCAACCCAGCAGGGCTTGCCATCGGCTCTCCCTGTGCCAAGGAGCCTGGCACAAGGTGATATTGGCCAGACATAAGCCTATGGACCTGGAAGAGCGCAGTGCTGGAGAGCTCAGCAGGGCCTCAGCGCTGGATAATCACAGCAACCTAGGCACAGCCTGTGTGTTCAGCAAATGCTATACTTAAAGTGAATAAAATAATTACAGGCGTTGCACTCACTGTAGTTAGAAAGAAAAAAGACCACTTGCACCTTTAGTGTATGTTGCCACTAAGGAGCAGTGTTTTCTTTAAATTCTTTTTCTTGCCCTGGAGCATACGAGCTTTTGGGAACTAGCAATGGCAGGAGAGGACAGGGGAAGAATTTGAAACAAATTCTGCACTGGGCCCCAGCAGCGCTCTGGGGCCAGACCCTTCTCCTCAACCCACCAGCAGTCAGACCTCTGCTTGGGGCCAGAGAGAACATGAAGCAGGGGTGCGTCTTATGGCTGCCTAAAGGGCCTCTCCACCAGCAGGATGCTTTTGACAGCACGAGGAAGAGGAACATTCCATTTTTATCTTTGGCATTGGAGCAGCAGAAGGGCCTTACCATTGACCTCAGACAGAGAGAGACCTAAGATGACATTTTTAAACCCTCCATCAAAGACCAGCAGCCACAGCAAACAAGACTCTTTAAATTGCCAGTAGACACTGAACTGTCTCACAGGTTTTGGTAGCTTGTGTATATGGGGGATGGATTCACCTGAACACATCTGTGGGTTGAAGATGGGGTAAGTGTTTTGCCACACTTCAGGAGACCTTAGGAGCTTGGCTGCACACACAGAAGCAACAACAATGTCAGGGGCTTTTGCAAAACAGCACCCACAATAACAAGCAATTTTCATTGCTCTTTCCAGAGCTGCACAACTCTCCCAGCATATTAACAACAAGGCTACCCTGTAAATCCTATTAACATTCGGCAGGAAGGTTGATCCAATAGAGCATGGAATAAGTGCATGTGGGGGGAAAGGAGGGGCATGAAGAGATATTCTACATCATAATTTTTAAACCTGGGCAGATCAGAAGTGCTGAAGCAGCTCCTTACATCCAGAAGGATGCAGCAGCTGAGCAGGTGATTAATGAAGCCCCAGCTTGGCTGTGCTGAACACTCTGCCAAGGAGTGGGCAGGGACATATCTGGGGGAGCTGGGGTGGAGTTGCAAGGAGGTAGCCTTAAAATTTGGCACCATTTGGCAGCTTGCTGTTTGCTCAGCCTTGGCAATTCCTCCCTGCTTGGGTTGCTACGAGTATGGACAAGGGGTTTGCAACCACTAATTTTGGAAGTCTCTTAGATCAAAGAATTTTTATCAGTAAAATTATTTCTTGATTTTAAAAAGAGAATAAATTTCACAGTAGCTCATAATGGCACTGTCAGTTAACAGATTATTTCTCATGCTCCTTGGAGAGGAGCAGTGACAAAGACCAATGAGCCGGGTAAGTTGAAAGAAAGCTGAAAGAAGTTAACATAATATAACATTGATCTTGAGGACAGTTTAGGGAGAAACGTGCCATGACAAGTTCATAAGGCATAAGGAACAAAGAGAGAGAGCACGCTGACTGAGGTGGCACAACAGGTGATGGGAGAATCATAGCAACAGAAGCAGATTTAGGCAACAAAGCAAGAAATGCCTCCCGAGGTGAGGTCCCTCAGTGCAGTGAGATGACCGAACAGGACTGAACCAAGCCCAGGCAAAGAAAATCTGTCTGGAGTCGACTGGCACTTGCTTCAGAAAATGGACTGGTGGAGGTCAAAGCAGTCTCTTATCTCAGTGCAAACAAACCCCGACATGCCTGGTTTTCTTGGAGCTGGAGCTGTTCTTAGGCTCAGCGAAAGTTATGGCAGCATTAATAATCAGGATGCTTGGCTTTAGCCCTAATGTTCACTTGAATGCATCTTGTTCTGTAAGATGCTGGGTCCTGCTTACCTGTGCCATTTTATTGTCCAGTTTTTTATGCGAGTGATATGATTAGACTGTGGCAGATAAGATATGCAAAGTATTGCTCTGCTACAAGGATAATTAATTTTATCATATGATTTTGAAGTAATTCATACACTGGTTTCTCCTCTATATTTCTAGACTCCAAGCTTTTAAACCCAGAAGGCACAGGGCAATTCAGCCTGACCACCTGTTTAAGCAGGCTGGCCAGACTGTCTTACCAACAATTTTAGTTTCAGACCAGCAACATTTGTTTGAGATCCATCGCCTCTAATTGGTCTCTTTTTTCTTGTCCTCAGAGTCCATTGCAAGAACTGTTCCAACACCCACGTGCAGATTAGAGCCTATTGAAGCTGTCAACAGACCATGGGCCTTTGCAGGTTTAACACTACTGCAGAGTTTCCCTGACTGGTGACTCTGCTGGTTCCCACCAGTTCTGCTTTCCGCCATCTTCCCAACCAAGGACTTGTCATAAATATGCTCAGGATTGCAGTAACAAACTGCTCAGCAAATAATTTACTTAATGATGTGAGGTGTTTTTCTGTTAAGAATGCTTCAACACATTGGTAACGATGCTGTCCTCGTGATCTTTGTCAGGCACCACTTTTGGGTGGACTCTGGAGGTGATGGCGGTAATGGCACAGGTGCCTTCCACTTTCTGCAATGAAGCTTACTACAGGATTTCCATTCCCACCTCCACGTCCGAAGAGGGTAAGGTATTTCGGTCTTGCAGGAGGACTGGAAGAACTAAATCATTGAAGTTTTTGAAAGGTTGATCCACGGTGGTGATAAGCACATACTTACATCCAGCAGGAATTTAGAAACATGGGATGAAATCTTGGTCCCCTCTGAAAACAGGGGCAAAACTGCTCCATGACTTCAGGGGATCCAATTTGGCTGTCCAGCAAGGATAAAAAGGATGACTGATATACCCAAAGTACGTGTTGAGGACCAGAACATGCTCTATTGGTAGATTGCAAAGGATAGGGTGAGCGTAGGCTTTAACTGTATTTCCCTCTCTATCGCTAGCAGCCTTCGCCACTTTGTGTGAAATGAGATATTACTAATGCTATTCGTCTGCAGTGGCAGCAATCTTTCCCCAGCTGTGCGGGCTGGCACCGTAATTACAAACGCTGCTTTTTTACACTATGCTCTGACTGCTCACAGCCACCAACCACTGGCTCTTGCTTTTCTTCAGTTCCTTTCTTTAATGAGGAATTAGCCTATACAATGGTGGACCCATGGTGAATATAATTTTCAGGTGGATACCTATGCCATAGCATTCAATTATTATAAAAGCTGCATTAACTGAGTTAAATTATTAAGAAATATTTCCTAGTGTATGAAGTGGCAGCTGTTCTGGGAAAAGGGCAATTCTCCAGGCTCACAAGAAGCATATGAAAATGCAGCGTAGATCCTCCCTGGAGGAATATCACTGGCTGTCTCTACTCAACCTCTTAGCCAGCTCTCAGGCTTGAAAAATAATCTTAAGCCTACATCTGCCAGTACGCAAGAAAGCCTCAAAACTTGAATCCAGGGCTTGGACCCTGACCTTTGGGAAATGCTGACACAGTAGTCCCCCAAGAGCTGGCTCCCCATGCCATGGTATGTGAATATAAAAGGAGCCAGAGTTTGAGTCTTCATCTTGCTTTGTCTGTGTGAAAGACATTTAGACAGACAACAACAGCCACTTTGTCTTTCATAGAGTCAAACTAGACAACTTGACCCTCTTCTTCCTCTTGCTGCCCCACCATTTTGTACATGCAAACAAAAAAACTAGATAATGAAAATTCTTGTGAGTATGAGAGTTTCACTCAGATCCAATCCAGATTCTGCAACAATGTTGTAGAATAAGTTTGTGGACTTTTTTTTCTGTGGGCTTTTAGCTCCATAGCTATATGCTTATATTTGATCTCTTCTACTCTTAAAATACTATCAGAAAGGCTAAGAGACATTAATGTGAAGATAGATGAGAGATCTGAAATGCATTATCAACATGGCTTTGTCACCCACCATCGGGGTAGACTAACATGTAACAGAAATGTAACTTTAAGGCAAAAATCTGTTTAAAGGATTCCAGATTTGCCTCTCCACCTCTTACACACAAGGCTGTATGGCAATAACTACACCTACAGAAGAGGTTTCATTTCTCTGTAAATGGAGTGCATTATGATGCTCCAGAGACAGTATGTCAAGCTTCCTGAGTTTAGAAACATGTGGAAACTCAGAGCAGAGAAGATGACCCTCAAGGGTCCCTTTCTGTTCTCAAATCAATTGTGTCCCTCTGAGCAGTGAGGCTGAGATAGAATCATAGAATCATTGATAGGCTACTGGGTTGCAATATGAATATCTTGTGCCTAACTTCGGACTTTGAAGGTCTCTCAGAAGTTTCAGTTAGCAGGGAAGGAAGAGGTTGTCCCATGCTACAGAGGCACAAAACATCATCTCCTCCTCTGAACTGCAGTGGCTGCCCGAAGGCTTGTAGATGCAGTTCAAGAGCTCTCACGATCCTGAGATCTTGGCTTGCTCATCAGTCATCTTTGTTCATGACAGCACTGGCATGAGGCACGAGGGATGCTCACTGCAGCAGGTGCTGATCTCTGGAGAATTTCCTTCCTTAGACCTTATATTTATCTATAAATAGAGAACAATGCAAAGCACACTTAATTTACTGGGAATTTTCTTTGTTGCTTGGTGGATGCCTTCTATCTGGACAGATGAAGACCACTCAGGATAGTACAGTATTTTAAACAACACTTGTTTATATCTTCATTGTGCTGGACACCTGCATTGTGCTAGACATACCGCAGTGATGGGCACTGACTCCATCCTGCAGCTAAATTCTTTCATATTTTCTTGGGAGATGGGCTGGGCTGGCTGTAGGTGCAATCAAGGCAGGCTTACGCTGAGCCCTCAGCAGCAGCCCACCTCCCTGCAGCTTTATCTGTAATAGAGCCAATTAGCTGCTTTCCAGTCTCTGGTGAGAAAGGAGGGTGATCTAAATGCAGGAAGAGTCACGGGGAATTTTAAACAACCAGAAATCTGCTGGTGGAACCGGCTGGAAGTAAAGGCTGCTCTGTGGCTGCCGAACACCGCGTCCTGCTGCCAGCGCGACACGCACAGTCCCTGCTCCTGAATCAGCTCCATCAGCTCCTGAGGTGGACAGAGAGGGAGGAAACCAAACGCAATCAATCCACCCCATGCATGTCTTGAGATGTCACCTATGGACTGGGACATCCTCCTCTGTACCTCCCTGAGATATTTCCTTGGTGGTGGTATTTAAAAGGTGGTCTCCTGGGACGTCAATCTCCTGGGACCTAGGGGAGGGAGCAGTAGGGACTTATTTAGAGCCCAAGAGATGAATTTTTGAGAAGAATGCACAACTTCTGTTGTGGCTGCTTCACAATGAGAGTGATGAGTAGTGCGGTGCTGGAGCAGGTCATCTGGTTGAAGTGGTTGTGAAATCTCCATCCTTAGAAATATTCACATCTTGGCTGGACAAAGGGCAAGTAACCCAACCTAGGCTGGCCCTGCTTTGAACGGCGACTGGGACCAGATGATCTCCAGAGGTCCCTTCCAACCTAAATTATCCTCTGACATACTGATGTCACGCTGGCATGTCATGGCTTTTGAAAGAACTGTGGATATTCCCAACACATGCCAGACAAAATGTTTGAACATGGGCACCTAAATTTACATTCCTAACCTTTAGGCAAATAAAAATGACCAAACACCTTAAATCTACTGATGTAAATGAGCTGTGTTTTCTTTTAAAAGCATTGCTACTTTTCACTGCTCACCTTAGCTTTTCCTTTGATTCATTCTCCTGGGTTTTTCTTGTAACTTAATAGTGAAGAAATCCAATTTATCCACTAGAGCTGACCAGAAAGAAAAGCTTTTCACAAAGGATCAAATGTAGAGCTGTTTAAAGATTAAAAAAAAAAAAAACAGAAGAAAGAAAGAAAGAAAGAAAGAAAGAAAAGCTGTAACACCACCTCCTCTCCCCGACACACAACCTACAGGCAGGAATTATAAATCCTACAGAAGTATCCAAACAGCCCAGTGCTTACAGCATTTATCTCAGGTATGGGCAAGCCAGAGTTAAGACCTTTACTCTTTCTAGTTCATTATACAGCCAATGTTTTTAATTATATTTGTTTTGGCATAGGATAGACTGAGTGCAACCCGAGATCTGATGTCTGCTAGAGGATCAGGGTCTGAAGGACAGCTGGAGGAAAAAGCCAGCTTTGTTCTCTAGCCTTCATCCAAAAGCACACTCACTTGAATCCTGTACCAGGCATAGTTGGAATGAAATGACAGATCTGAGCCTGTAAACTCGAGATCTGAAGAAAACTCAGTTACGCTGGTAATGCATTAGTCTCCCTGAGACAAGCACGTATGCTGATGGACAGAATTTCATTAGCTATGAAAAATGGGGACTCTTTTCAGAACAGCACAAGGGTGCAAGTCTTGAGTGGAAGTGAAACATTTTAATGCATGTTTTTATATTTTCAAGGAAGGGTCCTACATTTTTCCTTTGGGTCAGATTTTTGCCTGCTCTTTTCCTTCTCTGCCGCAGATTGCAAAGATGTGCAGTCCTGGTTTCTGCTCCCAGCTCTGCTGGGGAGGTGAAGCAGCGGCTGGGGCTGTCACTCTGCTGGGAGGTTACACACACAGAGCAGGTCCTGTTGCAATTCATCTGTGGATTAAAGCATAGGTTGGGTGGCCTGCCTTGCCAGGAGTCACTCTTGGAAGCCTTCCTGTTATAGCAGCTGTAAATGGGGCAGGAAAAACACTGTCCCTTCTTTGCAGGCGAAGGAACTCGTTTCGGTACAGCCTAGAAAAAAACTCTGCAAGAGCATCACTTGAGAGGCTGCACAAGTGCCATTCCTGTCGCAGTGCTGAATTCTTCAAAAATAATGCAGTCATGAGCAGGACCATTACTAACCCTTAAATGTTTAGTGAAGCTAAAAGAGAAAATTGGCAGGGAAAGAAATGTTCTTTTCAGACTTCTGAAAGAGCACTACAGGCAATGGGGAGCAAACAGCAATATTACAGGCTAATAACAATGCTGCTTGAGGACTCCTTTAAAGTAATAAATATGTTTTTAATAAGCATATTTCCTCATTTTGGGAGCTCTGGGTTCGCGTACAGATGTAATTTCATATGCAGAGTGTGGCTGTGAGGATGCATCTGAAATGCCTGGGGACTCTCTGGATGGGGAGGGCCAGGCATGTAGAGGAACAGCCTCCCATTAGAAGGGATTTAGTCTGAATTCACTCTCAAAGATGAGAAAGAACAGAAAAGCTGGCCATCTCCCAGCCCCCTCCCCATTCTCTGCCGCCCCCAAAGGCGACTGCACGTGCTTCAGCAAGTGCTACCCGAGAGAGCGCGAGACCCAGCCCCTGAGCAGGGCAGAGCATCAGCATCCTGGCTATGCCTCCCGAATCACGCTACGGGGTAGGGGCCGTTTCCCGCCCCGAGCCTCTGCGCGGAGGACACTCGGCCTCTGGGACAGCCGCAGGGAATCAGCCGGCGATGCTGCGGTGACACAGCCCGACGGTCTGTCTGCCGAGGGTCCCCGCCGCCTGTTTCTCATGGATCTCTGACAAAATTAATAGTGTGTCGTTGCACTGTCGGGTGAGGGAGACAGTGGGGAGGGGTAGGCAGACTTCGGGTACGAGTATCTTATCTTCCCATGCTTTTTGCCTTTTAGTAAATAAACCTAATAAGATGCTGGGCAGCAATTCAATCTGTCACGCTTCACACATCAGAATAATTCAGCCAGAAATAGAAAGTGTTCAACCCCCATTAGAGGCAGTGCCCTAAAGAACAGGCTGATTTCTTTTTTTTTTTGGCTTGTAATTTATTTCGCATCAATTATGCACTGCCAACAAAAGTAGCTTCATGCCAAGCTGTGATCTGCTTTTCTCTCAGAGACATCCTAACCATTTACTTCTCAGACTGCTTGTTGGCAGGTTCCTACTGACAGCAAAGTCTCAAATATGTGAAGAAATCACGCGTGGCACCCTGTCCCCAGTACTGCAAGTTACTTCCCTTCGTGGCATAAGGTCCTGGGTCAGTTCTCCCCAAAGTCCTTTCCTCTCATTACGAGGGGTACTAGTTTTGCCTGGCCTCATTCTGTTTGTCTCTGAGCAGGGACAACGTGTTTGGAGCAAATGGTGACGGTCCCGCTGACCCCCGACCACCAGAGCGACCACACGCGTGCTGACCCTCACTCCTCGGCAGAGATCAGGGGTTCCACACTCACAGATCAGCCTCATCTACAGGAGAGGAGCAGGAGTGCTGACACCGTGGTCCGAACCACGGCGGTAGGAGCCAGGTTTTGTGTTCACTATACATCCGTGTGCTCTGACGCCAGGTGGGAAGTTCCTCCGGAGAGAGATCTCCTCTCTGCATTGTCAGGCTGCTCCTACACCTCTGCCTCTGTTGCTGCATTGTCATGGTAATGTGTCGGCTTCAAATGAAAAGCGATCGGCTTTTTTTAATCACTGAATGAATTCTCCAGGCCAAATTCCATATTACTTTGCTCCTCGTATTGCCACTAGCACAAAAGATGAAACATTTTATACCTAAATTGCACCTTGCTGAAAAGGCACAGATAATGTCCGCAAGAGAAAAGCAGGGCAGTCGGCTACGTCACTTACATTTAGAGAGCATTTTTGAGCTGATGTTTCTATAAAGCAGATGTAAAGTACCCCGAATGAACCAACCCTGTTGCTCAGCTCACTGTCCACTGTGATGCTGTGTTGCCTTCCCTAGCTCCGAATTGCACAGTGCGCCTTCTGTATCCAAGTTTTCCTGAATCGGACCTGGAATTCACAGCCCGTGCCAGAAATTGCTCATTCCGTGCCATTTGAAGTGTTGCTGAATTGGACATTATTTTGATTCTGGTTTTTTGATCATTTGCAAACACACAGGGGGAACAAAACAGGTTTTATTTCTCCCATCCCACGTTCCCATCATCTGTCCCATTTTGAAAGCTTATTGCAGGCACACATGGAAATCTTTGTTTGAGGGAGCCGTTGGTCGCTGCCTGCCCGGGAATCAAGCGAAAGGTGGGCAATAGCCCTCTGCCAGGGAGAAGCTGGAGGTTTCTTACGTTCTTCTTGCATGATGCTGGAGCCTGAAGAGGAAGGTGCATCACTAAGAAGTGCAGGTAAAGGCCATGCCTGCCCAACACATCCTGGACTCCGATCCTATCCTAATGGGGATTGGAGTGAGTGGAAATGTTAATTGATTCAGTGATCGAGCTGGCTAACATTTCTGTCATTAGCAAGGACAGGCAGGAGGAGATGAATCATTGTCAGTGGCTGGCTCTGCCTCAGGGATGGGGGGCTGCAAAGCCAGTCCCTGGTTGCACCGCGGTGTCAGGAGTGTGCACGCGTTTGCCAAAGCAGACCTGGAAGATCTGGCATGCTCCATCGAAATACTACTGCCCTCTGAAGCGAGGGAGTGGGGCTGGAGAGAGGGGGGCTCGCCTCCTCCGGTTGCCCTCTGGACAGGACAGGAATGCTCCCGACCGCCTGGCGTTCCCCCAGGGGAGGCAGAGCCCTCAGGTACCTGCTGCTCTGGAGGAGGCGGCGGCTGGGAGCAGGAGTCTGCATGCCGGGAGGCACCGAGACTGCTCTGCTTTTGAAGGGCTGTATTTAATTACTTTGCTGCCTAATAACATTACCTATGTGTTTCCTTTGCTAATACATCTTTGCCTGCCATAGGAGACAAAGCGATTCTTAATCACAACAATGTAACAGTTCAGGTATCAACAGCTCACTGTGTCAGTTATGAACCACTGCGATATTCCCTTTAAGTGTATTTTTATGCCATTTCACCTGCAGGAGGTTGTAAGTATCTCTCCTTTCTAACTTTCTAGCTGTATTGTTTCTGCAGAGTCTTTCTGGGAGTTTTGCAAACAAGCCCATCTTGGAAAGACCCATTATGAGCTCTTTTAATAGCCAGGGCATGTTGTGACTGAGCTCCCTCCTCGTGCGAGGGGGCCAGGAGGTACAGGGACGGGATGCAGAGCCAGCCAAGGTGGCTGGGAGTCACTCAGGGCTTCTCACACTATTGTACATATGTCGCTGTGGGCAGGTGGTACGCCTGCATGCACACTAGTTTGTCTTTCTCAGATTTCCGCTATACATGTACGTAAGTACAGATATATATCTTTGTCCGGGCCCAGAGAGTTGTGGTGAACGGAGTTAAATCCAGCTGGAGGCCGGTCACAAGTGGTGTTCCCCAGGGATCAGTATTGGGGCCAGTTCTCTTTAATATCTTTATCAATGATCTGGACGAGGGGATCGAGTGCGCCCTCAGTAAGCCTGCAAATGACAAGAAGCTGGGCGGGAGTGTTGATCTGCTTGAGAGTAGGAAGGCGCTACAGAGGGACCTGGGCAGGCTGGATCGATGGGCCGAGGCCAATTGTATGAGGTTCAACAAGGCCAAGTGCCGGGTCCTGCACCTGGGTCACAACAACCCCAGGCAACGCTACAGGCTTGGGGGGGAGTGGCTGGAAAGCTGCCCGGCGGAAAAGGACCTGGGGGTGTTGGTTGACGGCCGGCTGAATATGAGCCAGCAGTGTGCCCAGGTGGCCAAGAAGGCCAACGGCATCCTGGCCTGTATCAGAAATAGTGTGGCCAGCAGGAGTAGGGAGGTGATCGTCCCCCTGTACTCGGCCCTGGTGAGGCCGCATCTCGAGTACTGTGTTCAGTTTTGGGCCCCTCACTACAAGACAGACATTGAGGTGCTGGAGCGTGTCCAGAGAAGGGCAACGAGGCTGGTGAAGGGTCTGGAACACAAGTCCTGTGAGGAGCAGCTGAGGGAACTGGGGTTGTTTAGCCTGGAGAAAAGGAGGCTGTAGAGAGGTGGGGGTCGGTCTCTTCTCCTAAGTAACAGATGACAGGATGAGAGGAAATGGCCTCAAGTTGTGCCAGGGGAGGTTTAAATTGGATATTCAGAACAATTTCTTCACTGAAAGGGTTATCAGGCACTGGAACAGGCTGCCCAGGGAAGTGGTGGAGTCACCATCCCTGGAGGTATTTAAAAGACGTGTAGGTGTGGCATTTAGGGACATGGTTTAGTGGTGGACTTGGTATGATCGATGATCTTAAAGGTCTCTTCCAACCTAAACGATTCTATGATTCTATGATTCTATACGTTGCTTGCTGGTCTGTGTCTTAGCTGAAACTCATGCAAATACTCATTTGCTTCCATGCAATTATTTTCAGAAAAATCTCCAAATCTTCTGGGTTTGCAGGAAACAAGCTAGATCAGAACCATTTCCTCTGGTCTATTAAAGCTGTTGTTACACTTAAGCTGAGACACTATGAGGTTTGCCTATTTTCTTTAGAGCCCTGTCCTAAAAACCCTGCAGGAGCTCAGTGTGCAAACAAGGTAGCATTACTAAAATGCTCTTTGCAGTAGGTTTCATAATGTTTCAATGTCCATTTCTCATAGAGAAGCTCTTTGCCACCTCTAAAGGTCCTCACAGATGGAGTCATGCTTTTCTCTCCATTTCTTTTTTGTTCTACTTGCTGGAAAAAATGAGGGTGTTTAGGTGTTCTGTAATGAAAGAACAAATGCATGTTGTACAGCCCTTCCTGAAAGGCTCTCACGATGGGATAGAGTAAAACAATTTCCCTGGAGGGATGTTAGGCTCCAGCAGGTTGGGCATTACTGGCATGGCCAGGGGGCCTGGGGGTTTATTCCTGTCTCCAGAACAGGCTTGCTGCATGTCTGGGCTCCCTGCATCCTTGTCTCCATGCAAAGGCACTGCTGATAGATAACCCCACCAGAGAAGTACTGGGACAGAAGTGAGTAGTGAGGGCTTACTCTGGTGAGGAATGCTGAGCCGCCCAGAGCACGCAGGCAGAGCTGAGGTGTTCCTGGGGAGAGGAAAGCTGTGGGCAAGGCACACATCACTCACCAGGTCGCAGCAGCCTGCTCCTGGCTCATCCCGCAGGGCTGCACAGCCGCAGGCACTGGAGCCTGGAGACCATAGAACACTGCCTGTATTTAACTCACCTCCAAACTAGGGGAAAGCACTGGTCCCTCTCATATGTGTCTTACTTCTATTTAAGGACAGGTCAAGGGTCCTGCTGAATCAGGAGATCCCATCCCTGACTCAATGACCAGTGACAAAAGCATGACCTTACCATCAAAGAGTGTTTCCAAGAGTGGGAAGGCATTGATTTCTTCCTGATGCAGATGGAAATCAGCCTTGCCTTGAAGCACAATGATGGCCTTATCTCATAATTATTTCCTAATGTGTATCATTTCACATGCAAATCCCATCCATACAAAAATTTAATCCTTTTAAAAAATCTGAATAAGTGACAGGGCCTATAATTTCCTGCTGTGACAACACCGCACGGTGTCATCAGGCAGTATGGTGGTTTCAGCACACGCTGGTCTAATTTGCCTGCACACTGCATGAAGCATTGTCAGTGGGCTTGTGGGCATTGCTGCAGACATAGCCAAAGCTGCGAGGGTACCGGGCAAACAGTGAACTACGCTCTGCAGGCACCTGCAGTCTATGGGGCATTTTATAAAACAAGCTTTTCTCCAAACAGCCAATTCAGGAGGCAAAATGCAGCTACAAAACTGTAACCCAGGTACTTGGGGAACTGAAAAGGGTCCCTCATATGTATCAGAGAAGGGAGACGACCACCAGAGAGGTGGGAATTGCAGGTCAGGCTGATAGGTGCCAGCTGCCAGCCCATGCTGACCTTGGCTTAGCACAGGGCTAGCACAGGACCCTTTGCAGACATCCTATATGCCAATTTGTCCAGGCCAGACCTTCCCAGAGGAAAAATATTTATTTTCTTCACTGATTTTTGACAGTTGGCATCCCTTTCTGGCACATTCTTAAATAATTATTTGGAATGTTTTTGGGAGACCTATTTTTTCTCATTCATTGTTTATATCATCACCTTCTTTCTTGTGTCACCGAGAAGCAGGAAGGGATTAAAAAGAAACCCAAAGATGAGAATCTGGGTAGGAATCATTATTGGTCTTCAGCAGCGTCCAGCTGAAAGTCCTCAGTTGACAGGACCCTGTGGGCTGCTTCCCCTGTCCCTGCTGGGGATGTCCTGGGGGTCTGCTGTGGACATTGCAGAGGTGGGATAAGCAGGAAAAGGCACTCTTTGAGGAGTTGTTTGTGGCTTTCTGTCCGATACCAAGGGGATTGTTAAAAAAAGTTGGAATTAATTTTTTAACAAGTTTGATATTTAGAGAGAAAAAAACCCAAACTCATCTTCCTCAAATACAGTATTTTAATGTAATGAGCACCAACTGTCTCTAGATATTCATGTTCTTTTGCTTGGTGATTCCCCTGTTGGTTCAACGTCTGTATGAACCAATACAGCTCACAACTGCACCCTGAGCTCATGCTGAGAAAGGCAAGAGAGGGCTCATACCTGAGGGGACTGCTTTCGTTACCTGGGCTGGGAGCCTGCTGCAGCCTTCAGCTGCGATCTATCCGTATCAAATCCATCACTACTGGTTTGCTTTCTCATGGTTAAAGTACAAGTGGTACTAGTTTGGATATCACAAGAAATAAATCTCATCTCTGTCTCCCAGGAGACTCCTCTAAATGAAGTAACCCATCCTGCAAAGGCTTTGCCAGTGACAAACAGAGCATGCCCAATGTTGAATTTAAACCAAAACATACAGATTGACAAGAAAGAGTATCTTGGACTGGGGACAGGAATACAAAAAGAGAAAGCAAAGCGCAGACACCAGGAAAGGAAGGCGTAAAGCCAGGAGGCAAGTTAATTTAAGAGACGTGAGCTGCTCCAGGCTGCGTGCCTTCTCGCACAGCACCGTGACTGCTGGAGCTAATGCTGGAGTATAAAGCAGGCTCTTGTGCCGGCTGCTGCTCAGGAAACCTTCACCCACAACAGGAGCTGGGAGAAGGGAACAGTTTGCTTGGAGCCAGAACCCGAATCTGTGGGATATCTGTAACGAGGGGAAAAGCTAAAAAGTCTTCCAAATGGCAGAAGATGGCAAAGCAGACTCACATATTGGGAAACCTTGGGTTTGCTGCCAGCTCTGGCCCTTGTAGATTTGTTGGTTTATACAAAGTTAAAGCGTGATTGAGCTCTGCTCACTTCAATGTATTGCCTGACTTTCTATTGAAGAGCAGCAGTTGAGAGGCCAAAGTGCAAAGCTTTTTTTATGTAAAGGCGGTTAATTCAAAATCAGCTCAGAATAAATAACAGCAATAAATTACTGCATCAGAGACTCATGTGTTAGCCCACAAAAGAACAATCTGGTGGCCAGCAGTTCAACCCCTAATGGATCTGCTTGCAATGCAGGGACACAGGCTGCCTCGTCAAACCAGAACAGGTATTTCTGTGTGGTCTTGTAAGAGAAGGCAGGACCTACTCTCACACTTTGAAGTGTTTTCTTCAAGGCAGGAGGTGAGTAGTTTTAAGAACTGTAGAGCAAGTCATCGTCCCCACTGGTGTTATGCATATGCTGCACATAAATCTAGTCTTTCTGAAGGCCATTGCTGGGCTGCCCTTCCTCTCACTGCCCTTCCCTCTGCCTGTCCTCTGGCCTGTCCATGTCTCCAAAGAGCATTCACACCTCACAGACCTCAGCGTGTGGTCTAAAGGGCAGCATTCCCTGGTGTGGAGAAAAGCCGAGAACCAGAGACAAACAGGATTATTCTCCCGTTTGCTGGCCACATTGATATAATTTCTGTATTGTCCTCTCTCCCTCCCAAAAGAACCAACACATCTCAGAGGATGCACATTAAGGAGAAACACAACTGCACGTCAGGCACCGGTGGAAGCTATTTTTATGTCGATGTTAAAAAAAAATGAAAGGAGCCTAAATTTGTCATTTTCGTCCTCGTTGCAATTCTCCAGGAAGAAAGATAATTTTACATGGATAAAAGAGAGGAAGAAAGCCTGGGTAAAAACAGCTGTTATCTTTGCACATATGAATGAAGCGTGCATTCAAACCCCAGAGATATTCTACAGGGGCAGCCAGCCCAGAGAGTACCCTGGGGTCCTATGAGGCAGACCATAAATGCACAAATATTTGATCATCCTTTGTATTGGAAACTAGTTACTTTACAAACTAGAGATGCTTTATGCTGACCTTACCATGGGGTTTATGCCTCCAAATGTGGTCTCGCTGCTTAGAGGGAGAGCAGCCTGCGGGCTCCTGGGGATCCCTGGTCTTGCATCAGCGCGCTGAGCACTGGCAGTGGAGCATTAGCCCCGTTTCAGCTCATTGCTGTCAGCAGAAAGGAAAGATGATGGTCCGCCAATCCCCCAAATCACTCTTAGCAATAGGCAAGCACTAAGTAAAAAAATCACATTGACTTTACTGCAATGCAAGGCCTAATGAAATAGTTACTATATTTAGAGACAGGCTCTTATGACTCTGGTCTCACTGCAAGGCACTTCTGCTCCTCAGTTATGTAGCTAGTTGCTCCAACTCAAAAAGCTTCAGAGTGAAGTCTTTTCTTCCAATAGCTTCCCAAAGCTGAGTCCTGTTCCTGCGCCAAGCTTTTTCCACTTACTCGCCCTCCCCTAAAGTGCTGGTTGCGCAGCATGAAATATCCCCTAACCATTTTACAGCAGGCTTTCTGCTGAGTGTATGCCTACCCTCGGGACTTCCTGCAACCCCTGGTCCTCATAACTGAACCACTTAGCCCTTCTGCTCTGCTAATGGTACTCTGCCTGACACAGTTCTGCCATTTTCAGGTAAAAATAATGCCTGTCCCAGGTGGGCAGATCTCAGCAAATCTTACCTCCTCATGGGCTGCAAATAGCCCATGAAACCTGCTGCTTCCTAGCAAACAGATGGGTAGCATCAAATTTAGTATCTCTAAATGAACTGGAGCTTCTGTTCCTTACTTCTTATAATTTATCAGTCTCCTTGGGAAACAAACATATACGTGAAGCCAGTGCAGACAACGGATATCCCAATGCCTGATAGAGACACGGTGACACACTTTTGAGGCTGTTAGGAATAGAAAGTTCCTAGAAAGACCATGCTAGAGTTGGGGATGACTCTAAAATACACAGTCAAGGTGTAGAGATGGCATGGGTTGACACGCCTACTCTAGTTTGAAATTATAATTTAATTGAAATTATACAAGTGGGTCCAAATGACAGCACTGCTGTGTCCACTCCAAGTTCCCAGCAGGCAGCAAAATCCAAAGAAGATGGGTGAATCCATGTGTGATTATCTTGTGTTAGTCTTTATCCTGGACAGTGCTTGTAGAGGTTAATTTAGGGAGAGTTCTGGGGTCAATATAACACCCTTTCTGGTGCAAGGTGTGTGAGGCAAAAAGCGAATAGCTGAAACAACTTTGGAAAAGTTATGCTCAGTAGATGCTGAGGTATATTTGCCTGTACCTAACTCTTTGTCATTTAGCCCTAATTGTTTTAGCGAATGATGTGATGTGATTTGATTGTTTGCAGTTTATATAATTATAGCACTCATTGTATCTCCATTGTTCAAAGTGCTTCCTTGTGGGAGAGATTATTCTTGTGAACGACACAATTTGTTCTTCCATGTCAAATCTTCATCCATAAAAAAAAAATGCTAAATATAGTGTGGCTGATGGATCTTAAGCAACTTGTCACTGTCACTTGCTATAGTGGAAGGACTCATGTGGGACACTCAGATTCACCATTTCAGTACATTCACCACTGTAGTATATGATGCATTAGAGCAGGGGCAGGCTGCACTGATGTAGAGGGTAAGTTATTTAATTAATGACTATACTTGTAAGCTGTTTGTGAAACAGCGGGAAAGGGCAAAAATACATGGACCTAGCTCTAGGTAGCATACTTGAGCTACAAATCCATGGCATATACCACCTTTGTTTGCAAAACATTGTCTTGAGACAGTGGTAAATTGTATCTCTAAACCATCTTAGAAAGGAGCATCTGCCCACAAGAACAGGGTAGTGGTTTATGTAGTTACACGTCTTGGCTGTTGCCATACTGGATAAGGACCTCAGTTCATCAAAACCTCTCTAGCCTGTCTCTAATGCACGAATTTTATTTTCCTACTACATTAAATTGTCAGCTATGTTTCCCATATCTAATATCTTTGGAGAAAATTAGTTTCACTCACCATAAAATGTCACGTTAATTACAGACAGAATTAAATGTAATATGCATTTACTTCCTCCCTTTTTTCCCATCAGATGGCGGGTTGCACTGTGCACAGTTCAGAAGTTTGCTTTAGAAAAGCATCTCTGATACCACAGAACTATGAAAATTAGAGAAGCTTGTTGGAACATGGTTAGACTTTGATCCTTGACACTGCAGAGGGTAGATCTTATCACCTTTATTTCACTTTTCCCAAGTCTAAAAATGACTCTGGGAAATGCCATGTGAGAATGTTCTTGCCAGCTTTCCAGTAGCCCGTGCTTCAAACTAAGCTGGGAATACCAAAAGAGCAGACTCCAGAATGGCAGTCAGTACACTTTGTCCTTCCTGCCAGCAAGGTCACCTTCATCTTCTTCCATGAAAGACTTCAGGGATTGACTCATTCATATTCATAGCTTCACCTGGGAAATTTAGCCCATGGGAACCCTGCAGCCACAATGCATGGCCTGCCAACCTGGTGCATCACACATCCTGCTCTGACATACATTCATTCATCCGTTCACTCCCAGATCACACCTCAAGGTCAGAGTCTGGACATGTCTGAATTACCAGGTTTGGAACAAGCGTGTTTGTCAACATTTCTCTTTCTGAGGGACCTTTTCATATGGGAGAAACTCAAATTTGAGGTCATGACTTCATACACTTGATGGGAAGAAACCTACTGTCATTCCATACATCTCCACCTCCCCAGCTGACACACAGGCAGTGCTGTCAGTCTGTGGTGAAAGAAGAGGAAACTGATGATTTACTTGCCTGACACACCAGGTCCACTGGAGATACTTGTCAAGGAAAAACTCACCTAGATCTGAGGATCCAGAAACAAAAGAGGTAAGAAGGAGAAGGATGCACCAAGCTATCTGATTCAGAATCCCTTTGAGAGCCACAGAGTATTCTTTTTTTCCCCAATATCAAGATGATATCATGTAGAAGCCCTAATGTAGAAGAAACACCCTGTTTTAGTAACAGATGGGTGACATCTTTAAACTAACCTACTAACCAAGCTGGTAAAGACATGCTGTGTCATGGTGTAGTAAGACCACTGCACTAAGACATGATCTTACCATGCACAAAATGCATACCAGGTACTTGAATTTTCATGGTAAGTCATATCTATCTGTGGTTCCTCCTCCATCTGCTCCTGAGGGATTTCTTGGCAAACAGCATGTCAATACGGTAGTGTCCTACCATAAATAGTTGCATTTTTGCTCCTGTGATTATCAGGCCTCTTCCAGGAACACAGAGAACACCTGGATCAAATGGTCCACAACCTGTCTTTAACAATATAGAACAAGAAAAATACTCCCCAGTAAAGCTGCCCTAATGTGTTATAGACACAGATGGAGAGAGCAAGGTGAGTGAGACATCATTAGGTGCACTGTGCTTTTATCATCTTCATGTTCAAGGGTCCACATGCCTACTGACTCACCTGTTTGTTTTCTTCCTCCAGCTCCTTTTGGACTCTGACCGACTCCAAGACATCATTGCTGGAGACACAGGTGCCCAGGAAGTCTCTGCTACATCTGCCACCCTTCCTCTCCTCCACCCTTTCTTGCCCAGGTTTCTTTAAAGCCTTGTACAGTTATTTGCTGTTTGGCAGCCTGTAGCACATGTGCCCCTTGGTGGAAGGAAGCGCAGAGGTATTTTGAACTTAAACTGAGTTGACAGCATCAGTGCTCAGACCAGAAATATGCAGGTGGGGAGCAGACCAGGCCAAATGGTGCTTCCTAGGGACTTATGTGCTGACAGGATGAGTCACAGCCCCATCCCTTTCCATTGCTCGGGTCACAAACATCTATTCTCCATGCTGATGGCTGAACCATGAGCATCAAAGGGCTTTAACATTTCAGGTCTGAAGCCACATCCAGGATTGCTGCTGCTATTGCTATGACATCATTTGGGTCTGATCAGACAAGCAATTTGTTGAAACACCACCCCCTACTTACACAGTGTTTTCTACCAGTAATAGGTCAAAATTTCTAATCGTGAGGGAATCAGTAAGCAAAATCCTAAGGTCAAAATGGTGATGAGTGAGCTCTATTTATTGATGGCTATATCCAGGTCCTGTGCACAAATGTCCCATGATAAGTCATGGCCAAATCACAGTCTACTTGTCACGATGTTCTTGGAGGAAGAGTTAGGTCAAGGAAATGTATTTATTCCTTCAGGGCTTCCTTTAAATCAGAAGCGAGAGACACTGCTTGTGCAGTAAGCAGCAGCCCTTTCTGCCCCGGAGGGAGAAAAAGCCAGTCACTAGCTGCAAGCCTACTTTACATTTATCTAAATAAGTAAGAGTGTAATTAGCCCCCCCTCAGAGCTCCCAGCACTCCTGGCTCCTCAGCAAGGCTGTCAGGCATCGCCAGGGCTGGTACAGCCATGCACAGCATCCCAGAGGAGGGCTCCGCTCTTCGGAGAGACGATGGCCCAACCTGGGGAAGCAGTGCGTGGGCAGAGCCCCAGGCAGGTCCTCCTCGGGCATGGGAAGAGCGGCTCAGCTGGCGAGGAGGGGAGGTCTCCAGCCCGGGCTGCAGCAGAGCTGCTTCCCTCTTGCTCTCCTGTCGAACCAGCCCCCAGTGATCCCTTGGTGACCCCCCCTTGCTCGCGAGTGAAGCGAATATATCTGTGATGGGCAGAGCCTGTGCTCTCTGGAGAAGCTGCTTTGGGGTGGCGTCTCCAAGGGGCAGCAACCGAGAAAACATGGCTATGCAAGCTCAGTATTTGGGGAAAACCCCCTCTCACAGGCCTTTTTCGCTTGCACTGAGAGGCAGATGCTGCAGAGGAGCAGGAGGTGAAGCCTGAGTTTTGGAGGGCCTGGGAGGCAAACGCCAAAGGCCAGGGCTCGGCGCTGCACAGCTGGAAAGCGGTGCAGGGCTCGGGGCTGTCTCAGCCACGTGCAGCCACGGGGCAGCAGCCAAGCCAGCCCCAAAGCGCGGAGAAATACAAAAGGGGTAAGGGTACAGCTGTCTGCTGCCCTTGGGGTCTGCTGCCACCCCCGTAAGCAGCCCGGCGAGCCAGCCTTCCCGGGGAAGGTAAATGGAGCCGGCCGGGCCAGAGGTGTGTGGCCGCGGCCGGAGATGGACTGCTTTCTGCTCTCGTTTAGGTGAGATGTAACAGGGAATCCTCTGGGGAAAACTGCGCCTCTGGCCCCAGATCCTGTGTCCACATTCTCCTCCATATATTTACATTTCTTCATGTCAATTTCTGGAATCTATAGCCATATGACTGGTAAAGGTGATTAAGAAAGGATGAGGTTTTGGCTTACACATTACAGAATCTCCTTCTCTTTCTAAATGCAGTTAGAAGACAACCTCCTCTACTGTGTAACTTAGATTTTTTCCTAATGCTGAAGTCTAAACAAAATATTTTTCCCTAAAACATGAGAGAAACTGGGAGCTACCAAGTACACAAGAGGTATAAATCTACTGAAAGCAAAATAAGCATATCATTTTTCTTCACATGGCTGACACGTGGCATCAGCATTTGGAAGTGGTATGGTCCAGCATAAAGGAAAAGGCAGGAAAATATGACAAGCCATATACAAGGACTTGTCAGCTAATATGTAGCCAGTTTAGACTGAAAAAAGTATGTATGTATTAGAGCACAACCTTCTAAAATTTGTGCAGATTTCAATTTCTAAAAAAAAACCCCGACCCACTCTGTTGGCCATGTTGTTTCCTTTCAGTCTGACTTGTGGTTTGGGGTTTTCTTTCTTTGTATTTTAAATATTTTCCATGTAGGTTGACAATGGAAAAACCCACCTTGGTCACCGTCTTTTCTCACCAGCCAGCTCCCGAACGAGCCGGCACAGCCACCCGCTCTCCCAGCTTGTATGAGGTGGGTTTGCAGCAGCGGCAGCCGGCGTGGGAAGACTTGGGGCTCCAGGACCCTTGAAGGTGCACACCGTGCCATGCAGATGCAGGTTTGCAGATCTCCAGTAGTGTCTTTGATGATCTGCGTGAGGTGGCTGGTGACTGACACGGGCTGGGAAAGCTCGCCGTTTGTTTTGTGGTGACAAGGAAACAGCGCTCAGAAAGGCAGGACATCGTGGTGGCGGCTTCCAGTCTGTCCCTCACTTTGTTCATTGCATTTTTCTGACCCTGTGGGAACAGCTGGCTTGTGGGGCAGAAACATGGGTGATAAAGACCTGGAGGATGTCTGTAGCTGTCTCAAAGGGCCCACGCTGCAAACTTAGGAGAATGGCAGTGCATAAGCTCTCGCTGTCACAGACAAATTAAAAGGACAGAGCAGACTCATCACTTGCATGATGCCTTGGAAGCTGAACAGAGACCACCATCTTGCTTCCACAGGGCCAGCCAAGCACAGCTAGATGCCACCCCCCAGATGACATGTGTTTGGGAACAAGGAAGGAAGTACCTAAACACCATCCTTTAGCCCTTCAGGGAGGGGTAAATTAAATCGGAGCAGTGACAGTGATGGAGAGGGCAGCCAAGGCTGGCTCATTCTCCTGAGGAGGCTGCTGGGGAGGAAGACCTTGGCCGCAAGCAGCTCTGTGCCTGGAGCAGGGTGAGGTGCCCGGGGACCCCCTGTCTGAGTCATGCTGCCCACATGCCTGGGAAATGCCTTCCCAAGGCAGCCCCAAGACAGTGGGTTCCTGCTGTTTATCAGCTTATTAGGGCACAGCTCAAAAGCACCGCAGGCTCCCTCCTCTCGGCAGGGACCCACGAGGCAAAAATAAACCAGCTGGAAGAGACACAGGGCAGTCCCGGTGACTGAAGCAAGTGCCCAGGTTTGTTCGGAGAACCTGCGGTGATAGGAGGCAAAACTGAAGCAGGACCCATATCAGAAAGAGCAGCGGGGAACAGGTACAGGCTGCTGCTGCTCGGGGCAGGGGGGCCCTTGTGCTCAGGGTGGGCCCTGCCCGCTCTCTGCGGGGATGCTGCAGGGGCTGAGCACAGAGCAGCCCTTTCCAGGCAGGCTGCTGCTGCCACCCGCTCTTTAATGCCGGATAATTCAGAAAAAGCTACTGGTTTTATTCTCAAAAACATCTGCTGTTAGATATACTCCTCAGTGTCAACGCAACCCGGAGCACAGAGAGAAGGGATGAGACAAGCTGGGGACGGGGAAGAGGCTGCGGTGGCCTTGTTAGCTGATAATCTCAGTGATGACCGTGTCCCTTGCTTTCCCTCAGCGTGTTTCTTTGCTCACACAGCTATTGCTGTTTGCTCTCCAAGTGCCATCAGGATGCGAGGCTATTCGGAAGGAAGCGAGCAGTGAAACCCACCCCGCTCCCTGCCTCTTCGAGTCCAAAAATGGGGAAAGTTGTGGTCTGTGCTCTTTAATCTCCTGTTAGGAGGCTTAGTTAGCTGTCTGTTGTAGACTCTTTGCAGGACTTATGCATCTGGTGTGTGTAGAGAGGTGAGGCTATCTTTGCAGGAAATAATACACTTTTCCTCTCCCTCCACCCCTTTTTTTAATGATTTCATTCCCAGAGCAAGAAATGGCAGGTGGTTTCACACCACATATGGTCAACTCATAATGTGCATATCCACAGAACTAATATCCTGCCATCAGCAATGTGCTTTCTTTGGGTCAGATTTGGAAGGCGGTATCATCCTGGATGAATTGTCAGAGGGAGGCACACGACAGTTTATCTGCCGCTCTCCTCCTCTGGCATCACAGTGGTTATGGGCAGCATTTGGTTCCTGTTTGTGTGGGGTGTGTGCTCACAGCATCGCTGTGCGCTGAGATTTCTCACGCTTTCCGTCAGCTGGCCTAGACCTGGTTTCTGTGCGAGAGCCCAGGGCAGGTGAGGAGAGCTATGTGATGCTTTTCAAGGGGGAGAAAGGTTTTAAAAAGCCTATATTAAAACTATCACCCCTCCACAACCCAGCGGTAGAAGCAATGGTTGACATTTCTTCGAGCTCCAATAAAACAGGAGTGCACTGTAAGTACACGATTGCTAATACAAGAATTGTTAAAATAAACGTATATGTGGGAGATGCTTTAAATAAAGCTTATTTGTGGGAGAGAAGGAAAGGGGTAGACGGCTGTGTCACCTTCACAGCCCTCACATCACAGCAGCAGGGGAAGGTGACTCTCAGAAAAGCGCGTGCATGTTGCTGCCATTGAGACAATACGCACCAGTGCGCCCTGTGCCTGTTTGGAAGCCAGCGGGATGTACTGGGAAGAGCTGCTGTGCTACCGGGCCAGGCCCTAACTCACAGGGAGACAGCTGAGCGCGTCCTCCGCCACCAGAACTGACTCATGGCACCGGCGGAGCTCTGCTTCTTTCCCCTCTGTAGCACTGGGGTTTGGTGCTGCTCTCCCAAAGCACAGTGCTCCGGTTTTAAGGGTTTGTAGATCCGTCGCTCAGTGCGTATCTGGAGTTTGTCCGGTTTGTATGGTAATTTTTGTTTGACTTGAACAGTCTTGCTGGGAGATAAATTTCTTGCTAGCAGGGCTGTCTGGATCACTGGCACATATGTGCTTTCTCAGCACCTCCCAGGGCAGTTCCCAGGGAAGAAGCGGAGAAACAGAGCTAACTTAATTAGCTATCAACTAACGGCCAACAAATACATCTCACAATGAGCCTCGCTCCCCTCTGTCTCCTTTGGCTGCAAATTGTAGAGGAAAGAGAGAAGCAGGACTGGCCATCACTCAATTTCCTGATCTGGGAAATATCAGATACATTCTTATTTGATGTTGTCATAACATTTCTATGTATGAGAAGCAATATTTGTGGAGAGACTTTTTGGATTTGCTGAAAAGGTTTGGAAATTCCAGGGGTTTGTTTCGATGCAAAATTTAAAAATGTTTGTGGGAGTGACGACGGATCAAAACCCTCTTTTATTGGGCCAGCTTATGGAGAACAGAGAGGTAGGATGTGGGTATGGGCTAAGTGGAGAGCTGCTGTAACTCAGCATGGGAAAGGGAATCTGATACATGTCCGCAAAGCCAAACAGACGGAAATACAGTTTATACAAAACCTGCAGAAGGCAGGGACCAATCTGGAAAAGGGAGGGGAAGATCCGGGAGTGGCATTAACTGATAACCTGTGTTTAGGGCCGTGTAGCTTTAGAGTACTTTATGGGCCCTAATGAAGACTCACAATGACTTCTCAAATGACAGCTACAAATGCCATCCTACAGAGGAGATGTCTTGTTCTGCCTGAAATAACCCTACGTCATAAAAGCGCACGTATATATAGAACAAACAAAACAGGGAAATGCAACCCCAGCCAGCAGGAAATCCTTAGATGCATCAAGGGAAGCGGGCTGTGCTAGCGGGACGATTCATACATTACATCGCTGAATTCAAGGCAAAATATAACCCAAAGGTTACGTACGACAGGGAAAGGCAAGTAACATCCTTTTGATAAGCACTGCCGGTGAAGGCGTAGAGATGCGGGACAGCACAGACAGAACAATGTGCTTGCTTTTTACTTTGACTGTTTCATAAACCGTAGGGAAACTTTTTGCTTCTTTTCTCCTTTTCCCTATTACAGTTTTGGGGAGGGCACACCTTACCTAGCACGGCTATCAAGTGCAATGGGTCACCAGAAAAGCCCTCGGGGAATTTACCTCTCCTCGGACGTGCCCTTGGCGGCAGGGTCTCTGCCTGCCCTCTGGGAACATCGCTGCCAGCCGGGGCAGGCAGAGCGCTCGCTCCCTTCCTCCCCTCGCGCCTGCCCTGCTCACCCCCTAGCTACCACTGCACTGACCACGGAGGTAACAGCTGGAGCTCCTGAAGCCCCCTACACCCACAGTCTGGACTTCTGTCTTCTCTGGAGATATTCAAAACCCGCCTGGACGCAGTCCTGTGCAACCTGCTCTAGGTGACCCTGCTCTGGCAGGGGGGGTTGGACTAGATGATCTCCAGAGGTCCCTTCCAACCCCTACTGTTCTGTGATTCTGTGACTTTTTCAAACCACCCGATGGCGACTGGGAAGACGGAGGCTCCTTGCTCGTTCTGGCTGTCCAGATGCATGATTTTTCTCTTCCTAAGCCATCCTGCTCTGGTGCTTCTCCTTTAGCTGTCGGTTTATAGGCAGGTTAGCTTTTCCCCCTGGTTTATCTTCTTCAGCTAGTTTCCATTTCAGTGAGCCTTGTCACACTCTTCTGTTCGTTCCCTTTTGCATGTGGAAAACCATTTTTCCAGCAGATCCCACCATCACTGCCATTGCCTGGATGGCTACACCAACAGCACATGATGGAGGCATTTTCTGGACAGTAATCCAAGCACTGAGGAATAGCTCTTCAGGCGAAGATGTCCAGGAGCACAAAGATCAGGGAGAAGTATTGCAAGTTTCTTCTCACACATTGTCTCTGCAGATTTCACTCATATCCAGCTGTTCTCCACCTTCTAGCACTGTCAAAAATAATGTAGCCTAGTGTCATCCCTGGAACAGGGCAGACTTGTTATTGTCCTGACACCACACTTCCAGGGGGAGGTCATATCTGGCTTTCAGGTAAATAGCTGTGGATAAACACAGGTCTTTCAACAAATCCCAGATGCTCCAGACAACAATTTTCAAATAGTGGCACATACATTCACGGGTCACAGGTAGTCTCTTACAATTGCAAATTAGGGAAACAGACCCAGAGGGGCAGATTTGCATCCTTCTCCTGCCACGTTTCGCTAGCTGAGCTTCCAATCAGGTGATGTGTGAACAGCTCTTCCCAAACCACAGAAGACAGTGTGTGGTTGAGCTGAAGCAGATCCATCGGAGGGGCCCTGGCAGGCTGCCACGCATGATGCGCAAGGAGAGGCTGAGGGAGCTGGGCGCCTGCAGCCTCGGGATGAGAAGGCTTAGGGGGCTTCTCACTGCTGACTTTAGGTACCTCTCATGGGGCAAGACAGAGCCAGGCTCCTCTCAGGGTAGGGAGAGGATAAGAAGCAATGAAGACAAGTTGCAAAAATGGGAATTTGGGCTGCACGTAAGGAAAAACATTCTTCCCTCCCAAAGTGGTCATGCACTGGAAAGGGTTCCCAGGGAGGCTGCAGTATCTCTGCCCTTGGAGATACTCAAAGCTCAGCTGCGCACAGCCCTAAGTGGCCTGATCTAACTGTGAAGACAGCTGTACCTTCAGGGGGAGGTCAGCTCAGATGACCTTCCAAGGTCCCCACCAACGAAAACCACCCTGTGAGATAGACTGGGGCAAAGAAAGACAATGTAGAGCCCAGACTGGAGTGAAGCCAATGATTTTGATGGCAAAAACTCCATCTTCTAATTCTAGTCTAATTAGTCATCCAGGCCTACAACAGCAATATTATGATCTAAGTTCACCAGCAAAATAACCTCAAAACCAAACAAATTAAAACCCTCGGGAGACACTAACACAAGACATCAAGACATCCTTTCTTGATCTTCATGTGGTCACTGTTTCAGTGACAATGAAGAAACCTGAAAATGACCAAAAGAAGACAACTTTCATTACCTTCCCAGGCATTAGTCTGCTGTTTGTGGAAAATATTAAAATAAAATTTATTTGAATGAGCGAAGTGTGGAGGAGAGGAGAATTTGTCAAATCTGGTGATGACCCATGGCACTAGACATATGTGCTGTATAAAATGATCCTTTCTCAAATTCTTGTTGCAAATCAGTCCCTAGGGGAGAGGATAGTCGAGACGTTCCCTTGTTGATTAATCGTTTGCAGTGCCTCACCCTCAGATCACCTCTAAAGGGAGAGACAGGAGAAGAGGAAAGGATCTTGCCCTGCTTTGTGCAGGAAGCCAAAAGCTCAGTATTGCTTATGGAACATATTTTTGCCTTTCTGAGGAAACATTTCCCAGCCAAATGCTTTTCATTTCTTCAGTACAATTAAAGGAAAAGGAAGAGGCAGGCTTGATTTGATCAAAATAGGCAGCAGATGCTGAAGGAGAAGAATGGGAAAGGTTGTCATCTGGAGCAAAGGGGAGAGAATAGCCTGTCGTGCGTGGGCACAGCTGGAAAGGGCCACAGGTCCATGGCCTTTCTGTCGAGCCTGGAGCCACATCAGCTTTTCATTTGGAGCAGGATAGGTTACAAGTAGGTCTCACAGGAAGGGAAAAATAATTTCTAAGCCCCAGGGACGAAAGGGATCAACACTAAAGTGAAGCCAGCTACTCCATATAAGAAAATTTACTATATTCAGGACCCCTTATTGCAATGACACCACCCAACTTCTGTGTGACTGGGGAGGTATTCTCTCTCTACCTCAGCATATATTCTCGTTGATTATCATTTTTCCTGTAGACATTCAAGATATTCAGTGCAAGGGTAGGGAATGACAGGTCTTGACCTAAATGGCTTGCAGTCTAACTGCACAAAATAGAGGACAAGAGATGAAATAATTTGGTGAACATCACATAGCCAGGCAGTACGGCAGCTAGGCACAGATGCCAAATCTCTGGAGTCGTAGTGCAAATCCATACACCCCAAAATAGGTCACCCTACTGCAGGCTTCCTGAAGTACAGCTCCTGTGACAGAGACAACTGTGACAGAGAATGTGTTCTTGTCCCCAGAAACACACCAGGTTACACAAGGCTGTCAAAAAAAACCCCAGCCACAACAAACAACAGCAAAAATCTCCACTTCACTGGAAAAAGACCTATGATCAGAGAGCACCTGCCTTGGGGTGGTGGGGAGAAACCAAGAACAAATTTATAAACTTTGTTAAAATTTTTCTTTGTCGTTCTTTATTAACAGTGACAGAAGTGGCACAACTCAGCGGAGGTCTACTTGTCTTGTGCAACTAAGGTAACTACAAAAACTCCGTCAAGCCTGTAATAACAGATAACAAGATCATATTAGTGAATTCTCTCGCATTTGTGCTCCTACGTAGTAGCCCTCAATAGGGATTTTGCTGGCCATCTCCAAGCTTGCAGAGACAAGCATGTAGCAACCTGGGTTGAGTGTGACAGGGGACGTGTAGAAGAAAGTATCCTCACTTTGTTAGTATTACCTTGTTGATGAGTAACCTAGAATGGCCATGTTTTGTACACCGTTTTTCTCTTAGACCTCCACTGCATTGCATGCATGTGCATATATGCACACACACATACATCTCCTACAGCTTTTTCTGTTAAATTCCCCATCAGCTACAAAGTGCTACAGCTGCCACTGCCTGCGATTGTCCCCCAGACACTCTCTCACCCCACTAAATGGAAAAAAAAAAAAAAAATCCAAGAAAGTACACACTGAAGCATCCCAGCACAAAGAAACCGTTCCTGCAAAGGGCAGGTGTGGGGAGTTCTCTTTATTCAGTGCCATTATATGAAATTATTTCTAAATGAAAGCCTTTCACTCTAAGTGGGAAAACAAACACAAATGTTAGCAGAGTTGGTCTTGATGAGTCTCCTAGTACCTTGGGGTTTGTCATTACTGTGGCTGAAAGCGGGGAGAGGGAGAGAGAGGGAGAATACACGATTCTTCCTCCTGCTCTTCAGAGAAAAAAAATAAATCAATGAATAGTTCCCCTGCAAGCGGTATGTATTGTAAGCAAGAAAGGCTAGCTATTAAGGAATGTCCTTTGTTAAAACTTGAGCAGAAATCTCACATTGCACAAAATACTTAAATAATCTCAAACTGGAGTGAGGACAAATTTTCTGTTCTAACAAAGAAAAAAAGAGGCAAGGACTTAGACATCTTATTTTCTGGCTTACCAGACTGATTTCATTTTTACGGAGATTAGTATAAACCACAGATATTCCCAGCATCCCCTCACTCCTACTCTGACGTCTCGTAAACTCTGCATTTTCACACCAGCATCAAATGAAGGCGGCTCTGATTTCCAGTTCTGCACTTCCAACAAAGCTAGTGAAAAAAGGTTTTTGTAATGGTTTGGTTAGCAGTGGGGTAAAAAGTCTCATAAATTCTACAAAGACAGGCTGGTACCTCGGTGGATGTGCCAGTGTACCCTCTCCTGCTCTCTGTGATGGCAATGGGGGTGAATGCAGCCCCCCAAACCAACTTGCTACCACTGGCTTTGCTAGCACCTGGTATCAGGTCTGTGCTGGTGTGAACGACTTCACGGCATAAATAAGCATCACGTCGCAGCCCCCTGCCACGCTGAGGGGGCTGAGATGCGCACCGGCAAGCAGATCCCCCCTCCAAGTAGAGCTGATCTGTGCATTTTTTTAAATCAAGTTCCCGTAGTCCAATGATCCCCAACTCCTCCTCACAAGCTGCTTCATTGAGTTGCACAGCTGCCACTCAGCGCAGCCCTGTCTAAAACCCCTGGTGCTGGGAAAGCCGAGGGGGGGAGCGGATCTCCTCCTCTTCCACACCACGGCCCAGTGTGCCCGGAGAAGAAGAGGGAGCGCAGCTGCGGGCAGCCCGTGGGCAGTCGGCAGCCGTGGGGTGCCCTGGGCAGGGGGCTGCGGCACGTCGCTGGGGTCTGCCGCTCTCTGCTCCCGCCCCAGCAGCAACCAGCCGGTGCCACCCCTGTGAAGCACCAGAGGACTGAGAAGTCGGCACTGGGAAAACGCGGTCCTTCCTCCCGTGCACGGCCCCGCGTCTCAGCGGTGCCCTTTCCCTCCCGCGCAGCAGCATCCAGGTCCTCGTCAGCCTTGGAAACACGGGCTACATCCTTCCAGGGCCACACTCCCAGGGGAAGATTACCTAGAGTGTATGTTGAATTCCTGACATTTTTGGAGGACAAGACATAAGACTCTTTAACTAGGCAAGCAGAAACAATTTTTTCAGAGAGGGGCTAGATCTTATGACCCCTGTCTCTAATGACCGTACATTTGGATCTCCAGCACTGTCCTGTATCTCTGTGATTCATGACAAATTTGGGGGCTGCATAAGTAAATATGTGTATTTCTGAGCCCTTGAAAAATTCAGCTACAAACCAGAAAAGCACTTTCAGCCTTAAATAGGATAAAGCTGTTTTCTGCCATGATGTAGAGTAATATAATGGGTATAGAGCAGGATGAAAAAATTGGTTAGAGGCATGGGAAAACCTTCATAGGAAGACAGATTGAAAAGACAGAAACTGTCTAGTTTACAAAGAAAATGAGTAAGAAGGACATGCTGCAACCGCATGAAATATGAACAGACTAGAAACAGTAAATCCTTAATGCTTTCTCGTAGCAGAAAAATAAGAAGACATTTAGTGAAGCTGATACTCAGTAAATGCAAAACCTAAGGAAAAAAATGTCATTTTCACGGAGCACACAGCCAGCTTGTGAGACTCACTGGTATTTAAGTCAGGAGCTCAGCAGGACCCAAGGAGGGAGTGTGTGCTGTACAGAGAAGGATACTCTCAAGTACTACCGCAAAGGTTAAAATTGCAGCTGGAAAACTACAAGAATTTGGGAGGGACATAAACTGTCATGTTCCAGGACATAAGCTACACGCTAATAGAGAATAAGGGCAAAATACTCACCTGGGGCCAGTTATTTTACAATAGCTTGCTGCAGGCTGTTTGCAAGGTCCTCTGAAGCGTTGCTGAGGGCCAGAGGCAGCCGGAGCTACAATGTCGGACCACCAGGAGCTGTGGTCTCCCGGGGCCTGCGGCAGGGGCTGTGGTCCCCTATGGACTCCATATACTCATTCCTGGGAGTGGTAACATGTCTGCGGAGCATCATCCCGTGCACACAACATCGAATCGGCGGCACTACCAGCCCTCCTGCCAGCATGGGGGGCTGAATTTTTGATAGAGGGAAAGATAGTCCTGCCTCCTGCCCCATCGCTCCGGGGTCTCCGCCACAGGCACTGAGGGCTGCTCCGACCCTGCCCTGAAAGCGAAGAAACCAGCTAGATTTCAGCAGCTCCCAGCAGAGACCCATCCCGTTGGGCAGGTGAGAGACAAGTGGAACATGCAAAAGCAAGAGAGACTGCAAAATCACAGGCGGGACCCTTGATCCAGCGGTGTTAAAATGAAGCTGATTTTAGGATCTCTACATTTATGCCATTGCCTAGTTTGACTTCCTAAACCATAAGAGGTCACAGACTTTCATTCATTTATGACAGTAGTGAGTGTAATAACTCTGCTTAAGCAAAAGATAGTTTTCAGAAAAGCAACCAGATTTCTTCTGAATAACTGAATAAAAAAACCTTTTCTCCCATGACTGTCTGCTCATGGTTAATTGCCCATGTTGTTTCTGTTTTGTGTATATATTTCTGTGAGCCAGAATACTCTTTGCTGTAAGTGAACAAAACTCTCATTAATAAATTGTGATGCTAGCAATAAATCTGGTCCAGCATCTACATTGCACCTCAGTGAAAACATCCATACATTGCAGTACAGACTCGGTCACAAGATGATGCTATTTCTTGGTACTAATACAGGATTTTATGTATTAGAAGCACCGTGGCTAATATTAACTAATGATAAGGTAATTAATCCAAACATAGATGCCAATATAATTTCATTTTTGTGCCTGAAAGCTTTTAAGCTTCATACAGGCTATGCACAATGCGTGCTGTTCAATTAGCTGAACTCTAGTTAAATACTGCAGTCTGCTACTAATCATCTCAGACAGAAAAAAAACCACATTATTAACCACTGATGGTATTTGATACAAGTAATAGCTTCAGCAGTCGTCCGTCTTCACCAGTGATGACAACCAGCAATTCCTTCTCCACGTTAATTTTAATGGTGACTTCTAATACGAAGTCCAGCCGTGGTGATGAATGTTTTCACTCGCACAGAACCAGGGGAACCAGGCTGGCCTTGCGGGCATTTTTTCTTGTCTTTTGGGGGCTAGATAGGAATAATTTTTAATGCAATCAGATCATCAATTTTGCAACAGGTCCCAGTAGGACAGTGGAAATCTGGCATTTTAGGGTTTGAACTTTCTCAGGCAGGTCTTTACAAGAGCTGTCACTACTTAATACTGATAATCTAACATCAGACTTACACAGGTCAGATGGCCCCCTCTGCCCGACTTCTGCTCTACCCGGCACCATGCTCGTTTGCAGATCCCTGTGCCTGATACCTCATACTCTCATCCCGTTTTTGTAATTTCTCTGAAACACGTAGGAGAAAAAAAATGAATTCCTTAATGTAGTAACCGCAAGTGACCCTGCAATCGCAAACATAAGGTGGACCTGATACAGCTGTGGCCTCCTGAGTTACCCTGCGTTTTGCTGCAAGTTCAGTGCCTTTTTTCTCCCCCAGCTTCCCCCAAAGCCTTCCAGGACCACCGACGGCTTTGTAGAGCCCCCTGTGCACTCGACCCGCTGCGAGAGCACCACAGCCTCGGCGAGACCAGCAGCGCTGGCGATCCACCGAGGCTGACTCCGCAGTGAGGAGGGCACTCATCGTGCGCCCACCGAATGAGCCACTGAATGCAGGGGTGCCTTACGCTATACCTTGCTGTAAAGTTTGACTCACCCCATTTATGTGAGGTTCCTGTCAGCTCTGGGAAAGACGAAATAGACTTTTCTAGGGCAGCTTTTCCAAATCCTTTCTCATGCTGAAGTTCTCAGTCACTGGGAGGGCTGTCAGATTTCTCCGCACTTCAGCTCCAGAGAAAACAGCTCTGGGCCCGGAGCCATCTCGGCACAGTTTTGCAGCTATAGCTTTCAGAGCATCCACACCTGCCTCTGTGTTATCAACCCGTCACTTCTGGACTGCAATCCAAAGTGTCCGTGAGGTGGAAGTGAGGGAAGGAAGGGTGGGCGCTGCATGAGTCGGAGGGAGCGGGCTAGAGATGGCCACCAGCTGTGACAGGTTGCCTTGCCCGTACTTAGCCATAGCGATGATCTCTTTGATGATGCCATTCTAGTACAGCACATTTGATTTCGTCTGGTGTTCATATCAGTGACAGGATAACCCAAATGGGTCTTTCTGTACTCCCCCAGTGTCACTGCACATGAGGAGATAATCCAAAAGCTGAAATGTAAAAACGTGCTACGTTGCCCAGCACTGATGAATAGCGTAGAGCAGCTCCAACACCCTGGTCATGTAACATCCATCAAGCTGACAGAAACCGGGTCTCATGCCCTAGACTAATTATTTTTGCACAGTTGGACATGTCATCCCTAGGACAAGCTATTCCTGGTATCTAGTTAGTCTTTTATGTATACACAAGCTCAGTGAAGTCCTTACAAAAATATTTGGAGTGCATTATTAATAACAAAAATGTTTATGATGTATGGGACATGGTACATACTTGCATGCCTGCCCAAAATCCAGGAAAAGTATTATTAGTCTTATCTAAATAGGTCTCCTTTTTCTCTGTACTCTTTCTGAAATGCAATCTGCCTCACAAAAAAGGCAGCAATTATCCCCATTCTCCAATTCTTTCCCCGTTCGCTGGTGCTCATGTGCATCCTTACAATACATCTGATGTTGATGGAGGTCTTCTGGTGGCATCACATGGAATTCACTGCTCAGAAACCTGACAGTGCCTCTGCTCATTCATTATGCTATAGATGTACACATTGCTTTACCCAGTGTAACCTAATGATAATGAGTTTACTGCGTAGGTATGCTTTAATACTGTGATAAACACCTTGATTATGGTGTGACAGAGGTCTAGATCTGCTTTTCCAAACACTTTATTTCATAAATTATCTGTTTACTTTCTTGTCAAGATGTGAAAAAAGGGCTGTTTATTCTCCTGTCAGATTACTGAAGAATTATTGCTTTGATCTCTCTGTGCTCTTGCAAAATCTATGAGATTTCAGAATTCCCTTGCCTAAGTTACCACACATTTCCTGTCCTTTTTTAACCTCATTGCTAGGTGGTCATGCACAAGGTCAGATCAGCTCTTAAGCTGTCAAATACAACTTCCCTTCTTGAAATGAGTTTAAAATCGATTAATCCATGAATCTGAACTGTTGTGTGTTTGTTGTTTATTAGGTGAAGGAGGGCAGCAATTTCTGTTCCTGGCGCACCGCTCTGTTACTCTGTCCAGTTTGGTCAGTGATGTATGTCCAAAAGATCCTTCACTGACAGTCTGTGTAGTAACACCCACCACTAATTTATTAGGTTGCCCCTGAAGTTGTGAATATGATGGTGTCACTTCCAGTGCAGTCCGTGGCGATTTTTTGACAGGTACAGCTGAGCCAGTGACCCCGAAACCCTTTCTGCAGCATCTGCAGCAAGAGGATCTCTTCCCAACACAGCCAGCACTGCGCTGCTCGCTGGGCAGGGCGTGCAGACGCCGTCGGTTTGCCCGAAGCACCCCGTGCCGTTCCTGGATCTGGCACCGTATCTGCGGCTCGGTTGCCGTTTCTGCCAAAGGGACTTGGATTTGAGCTCCACTGCACGGAGGGCAGGGCTGGGACTGCGTAGGCAGATAATAACAAGTTTATTGTCATCGCATTCCTCTAATGCATGTGCTCGTTCAGAGAGGTACGCAAAAAGCTCTTTGTGTTTGCAGATCTATCGCTTCCAATTGTTTTCCCACAGAAGAAAATGATACCTGTGTGGGACAAGCCACAGCCATTTCCCTGCGGCAGTTACCACTGAGAAACATTTTTCGGAGTGACGCGCCCCAAAAAGCAGGCTGTCCCGCTGGGTATGAATACGACAGCTGCAGGAGATCGGACCTGGGATGCCTTACTATTTTTTTTAAAGAAACAGCTCCAAAATCTAGATGCAAATAATAGCGCCTGGCTAGCAGCAGTAATCATCAGGAGCCTAAATCAGAGCAGACATCCCTTATGCTGGATACTGATCAGATCCGTGGTGAAAAACCAGTTCTGCCTCCAAAGCGCTCACGGACTTTTTCTGCCAGAGCTTGCCGGCCTGCCAGGGAGCTGCTGGGTTCAACAGACGATGAAGGTGTCAAAGGAGCATTTCAGGGGAGAAAGAATCGAAGGAAACAAAGGCAATGATTTGCATCAGGGTTTATTGCAGAGGAGCTCAGGGAGGTTTCTACAGCAGAGTTATTTTATACAGGGGATGAGTCAAATCCTCTCAGATTCAAACACAGGGGAACTTTTGGAACAAATTAATGCAATGAACAGTAACAAATCACCAGGACCAGCCTTCACCCACATCTTAAGAGGAGTGTAAATATGATACTGTTGAAATACCGACTTGGGGATGTTACTTGCTGCTTAAATTGGTCTTGATGCCAAAAGAACTGAGCATGGGAACCATGGCACCATGTTCAAAACCAGAACTCAAGGGGTGAGCTGAGAAACCACAAGCCGGCATTTCTGTCGCCCATGCCGTTAGATGTAAATGGTACGGAGGGGAGGACCTACCACGGCTTTTGCAGAGGGAAGTCATAGCCCACCGACCTGTGGGAACTTCTAGAAGCAATCCCCATCCCGGGAGCTATTCAAAGCTTGTCTGGACCCAGCGAACGCTGAGCACCCTGGTCCAAGCTGACCCTGCTTTCAGTGGGGAATCAGACTAGAAAATCTCCGTAGGTCCCTTCAGACCTAAGCAGTACTATGATTCTATATTCACAATGATGAGAAAAATGCGTGAATGCTGTACAATAATTAAACTTCAAAGTTCATTGCCACAGGACACCATTCTGATCAAAAGCAGAAATGGTTTTAAAGGTACGAGCCACATTAACTGTGGGAATACCAATGGCAACTAAATGCAACAATCTGGGTTCAACCTCTAGCACTGGAAGTCTCTGCAGTTTAAATTATAGGAAGCTCGAAGCTAATACTGCAGAAAGATCATGCTTGTGCTTCTCCTGTTTGTCAGGCACTTTCTCTGAACTCCTGCTATAAGTTACTGGAAAGGTTACAGCATTAAGCAGACTTTTATTCTGACTAGTACAAAGCTGAAGAAAGAAAGAGAATAGTGCATGCAAGGGTGCAGGGGGGGAAGCACGGCAGCAGCAAGCCCAGTGTGAAGCAATGCTTTTTGAAGCTAATTGTCTTCAATTAGCCTTTCACCTGTGATTAAAGATGGACTGTTACTGCCAAAAATTGCCTCCTGAATATTCATTTAAATTAACTTGCCTTGGCCTGGTTGTGTCTCGCGGGGGTTTGTTTCCCCTGAACGCTCACACAGGGTAGTTACTCTGGCATGGAGGGCTGTGAATGGGACTGTCAGAGCTGCGCGTCCAACTGTTTGTGAACAAGAAACTCTGGATTTATTCACACAAGCGTTTATGTTAGAAGCGGCAAATGAGTGCAGTGGGGGTTTTTTTGAACAGTCTCTGTAACGGAACTTGACTTACAGGGAATTGTTAGTGGCCCAAAAGGAATTTTAAAAAGCAAGCTGTGAGTATTGTTTGATGACTAAAAACAAACTAAATGAAAGAATATGTGAAAATATACAGTCAAGAGAGAGGAGACCAAACAACTCAAGTAAGTCCTCATTCATTACAAATCATTTGCACATTTTTCCCCAACGGGTTGAACTGTGCCTTTCTCATAATCTGTCAAACATTTTGGAAAGCAAGAGGCTGTGCAGTGGCCAAAACGTGGTGTCTCACACTTCTCAAATTCATGCATCCACTTCTTCATCATATTCTTGAATATCCCTGCAAAAAGTCCTATGGTTGGACTCAATGATCTTAAAGGTCTGTTCCAACCTAAATGATTCTGATTCTATGATTCTACGAAAGCCCAAGAGTTGGCTCATGTGGGTCAGAAATGCTGACTGACGTGGGGGGGTATGTCCCCAGAGATGAGACACGCAAATTAACCGAATGGCGTTGGAAACCTTGTGCTTTAAATGCTCAGACTTGACATTTTTCCTTCCTTACACCATTCTGCCTGTTGTTTCAGGCTGCTTCATTCCAAGTAACTAGAGTCATAAGGCCCCATATATCTTTTCTTAAAAGGCAAAGCTCAAAGAGCCTTGGCAGTGTATAAACCCCTCCTAGCCCCTACCCAAGAGGTAATAGTTAAACCTGACTGCCCTACACAACTTCACGTGCAGCATTTAATACTCGTCTTGACAGCTCCCAAGTCATTGGAAACCCACATATCTATCCAAGGCGCATTCTGTTCCTCCACAAATCGTCCACACATTTCCTTTCCTCCATAAATGCTGTGATAACAGCTGAAAAGTGAGAGAAAAATAAAGCTGTGTGATATATGTGAAAAGCAAAATGGCTGCTCTGTTCTGGCACCATTTGTACACTCGTTTTCCCCCATCACCCACAAAAAGGAGGGGCATCAATAGAACAAGGCAAGGACTGTAAGGGAGGATGATGCCCTGTATTAGATGAACTGGTACAGTTAGTCTAACCATGACAGCAGATTCTTTTAGCCATATTTGTGTTGAAATCCCAACCTTGGAAAATACAGCTCAGAAATTCAGAGATAATTTAAAAATGGAGGTATATGGAACTACTGAGCTGCCACTAGGAAGCCGCCTTTGGCAAGAGCTCACAGTTCAGAGCCTGGTCCTTATGGGTGCAATGCACAGTTTGGGAAAGGCCGGCAGCCTTGCGAGTCGCTAGGAGGAAAAAACAATGAACAACGAAATCATTGTTGCTAATGAGGACCAGCAACCTCTGCCTTTGGAGGGATCAGGAGTGTGGTCTCTGCTCAGAATAGCCCCAAAAAGTTCCGTGCAAGATGGAAAGGGGTACAACTGCTCCCTCAGGGTGAAACAGCTCCTGGAGATAAGGGGCAGCCCAAAGCCCACCTTTCCCATCCCGGGAAACCTTGGGACCTTACTGCCTTCCCCATAACAGGTGATCATGCAAGCCGTTGGGAGAGGGTCTCTTTTTTTTGCACGTTAGTGCACTCGACTGTAGTGCGTTGACACCTAGTGCTTTGTAGAGCAGCAGAGGAACAGTAATTGCCAGCCGATTCATTGGGAGATGAATGCTTCAGCATTAGAGAAATGAACCCTGAGCACTTGTGTGGCTCTTCATGATTTATCACAGGCCTTTCAAGGCGCTCTTGAAGCACAGGGAGGGGATACGGTTTCGGCATCGAGGGATTGATCTGGAGGGGAACAAAGCTGAAGCTCTTCTCTGGCTCTGTGCACACGCATGCACACACACACATGCACATTTATTTTCGCATGAATTCCATTTTAGACCGTAAATTTACAGAGAAGGATCAGACTGAATCTATATTTAAAGCAACAGCATGGGATTAGGAGCTGTCGGCTCGCTTTCCTTATCTGTATATGAAAGTCTCCTTGTCCTATTCCCTATCTGTAGGAGTGGATAATCTTCCTCTATCCCTCATCTACTTAATTGTAATGGCACCTGTCCCAAGAACGCTCCTATTTATTTATGTCAGTAGGGCCAATTCCAAAATCCCTCAGGGATTAAAATTCATTCATACCGGGATAGGAAAGAAATCTGTGCTTTGTGCAAGCGGTTCAGACTAGATAACATCAGAGCTGGCTGTCAGATCTCTAACACATGACTGAGAATAATAACAATAATAATAATAATAATGAGAGAACATATTGCACATTGTCTTTGGTCCAACCAAAATAGTCCCCAGCCTCTTTCGCTATGCTCTGTGGCCTCAGCCAGAGCCGAGATGGTTAGATCAGGGCGAGGATGATCATGGCCCCTGCGGTGGAGCACGGTGAGGCTGGGCTCATTAGCATGCCGAGAGAGCCCCCGTCCTAAGACGGAAAGCACCACAGAAGATTCATTTTAATGCTCTATAGTTGAATAAGACTGCAAACAAAAAATATATCATTATCTGGGCACATCTTGTAATTCTTGTTCAAGCATTTTGCATAATTTGCTGTTACTTTCAACTTGTCTCTTCCCCATGTGGCAATGTTTGACAAAGGGGAAACAGTAAGCTATCTATTCTTGGAACATTTTCCATTGCTTATTGTCATATGGCTTCAGGCCAGACTCTAATTCAAAGGAGAAAAAACACATACAATCAGGAGTATGAATAGGACTGTCTAGTGGAAATCAATACACTTTTTAGTAGCAGGTCAGTAAGTGGTTCATTACCTCTTGCACCTAGAGCTCTGGGGGTAGGGAAGGGACCTTCGAGTGAAGCAAGATGAGTCAACGATCAGTCTCATTACATACAGCTTGAGCACACATTCACAACTTACCACTTAGAAATGATGAAGAAAGAGCAAGGAAATGCATGAAAAATGTCTTTGCCTTATGTATCTGCTCGTGTGGTAATAGGATGTATCTGATGCAGCGATGTCCCAAACCTGCCACTTAAGACCTCTTGGGACTTATTATGTGATATAAACCTTTGCTCTGAAGTTTCAAAAATTTTTGCTACTACCAAGAGCAGCCCTGCATTGCCATTAATGGATATGCTGAAAAAGTAGAGGCCACGATCTTGCTTGCAGGCCCGTCTTTGCCCTCCTGCAACAGCCGTGGGGCTGAGCCACTCCCCCGTCAGTCAAAGGCAAAGGCTTCTGCATTTTCCACGGGCAAAGGTACCCTGTTCAGTGGATACAGAAGAGGGCAATGTTTGACATACAGAATTTGGTATACATTTTTTTAAATGTCAAAGATGTAGAGAGAGGGGATCCATTTTCACAAGCAATTAGTGATTTTGGTGTTCATCAGAAAACAGAGTGTGAATTTTCTTCTCCCCTCCAAACAAAATCAAACCCAAAGCACTAATATTCATGCTTGAACACTAAAACATTTGTTGCCTACAAGTAAGTAGCTGACTAATTCCACTCATAAACACATCGCAGCAACATCATCCTTTTTTCTCAGATGAATTCAATTGCATCTTTTGTATGCACGCAATAAATGTTAATAAAGCCATGCTGTGGGGGATTGAGAGTGCCTTACCTCGTGTACTGACACTTACTTATTTGCAGAAGATGCCAAGACATTATTGAAGCACTTTACCATTGTTTTGTGCTGGCAGACACAGGGTGGTATCAGCCGTGCCGCGACTTACAGATACCCCCTTGCTTCACGGCTCAGCCAGGAGCCCTCCACCGGAGAAGTGAGTACGGCTCAGAGGGCTTCTCGCCTCTCCTTTTCTCTGTTCATCATGGCAAGGGTCAACCGCTGCTCTGTGCTTCGGTTTTATTGCACCTGAGCTCCATCTGTGCTAAGATCAGATCACACAGTGCCGGCCGGTGCGGCGTCTTAGCAGGGTACAAACAAGTGGTCGGTTACAGAAGCTGCCATGCTGTTCTAGGAAACGCCTCTGGCTGCAAAAAAGAGTTTTAATAGAGTTGCCGAACTGATTCACAAATGAGCCCGCTCTCTGATGCAGAAGATGATGCTGGTACAATCTTTGGATTTTGGAGTTTGTTTGCAACATGGATGTTGTGGCATATTCATCTGACAAATGGAAATAGAAAAGAAGAATTGTTCAGGCTACTGATGGATTTGCTTATAGCTGATACGACTAGTCAGGCCAAGGCAAAATCCCCATGTAGTGTTGCAAATAAATGATGGATGGATTTGTCTTCTCTGGGCAGAGCGCCAGGACATGTCCTGGGGAGCACCACTGCACTGTTTTAAACGGTGTAGTAGTAAATAAAAAGTGGATAAACCTACCTGCCGAGTATATATGAGAAGTCTGTTAACTCTGTATTCCCTAAATTGGAGGCAGATAATCTCCTTTATCTCTGTTTACCCTCAGCTGCACAGAGGTTTATTGAGAGGGAAGCAGCTTCCCCTGTGATGCAGAATGCAATTATAGCGAGATTGTCCCTGTGCCTCCGATTGCTCCCAGTCAGTAACTGAGCCACACACGCTGCCAGTGCCCCTGCAGCGAGGAGAGCTGCCGGGAGCATCGCGGGGCTATGCCGGCCATTCGCGCTTCGCGTGTCTGACAGGCTGGTGAGAAGGACTCCATCATGCTGTCCTGCTCCTGGGGAGTCTGTGTCTGGTGGCAGAGAGCTGCAAAACCAATCCTTCCTTAGCATCAGTTCTTTCTTTTTGTTGTACTGTCTTCTGTGGGTGTGACCAATTCCCTCCTTCACTGCTGCTGTTGTGAAGTGTCCATAATCTCCCATCAAGTCTCCCTCCTCACCCCATGCAATCACTCTGCGACGCACAATTCAGATTTTGCAAGTCTAGCTTCCTCTTCTCATGGTTTTCGTTGTTCCTTGCTGCCTAGGTAGCTTTCTTTGCCCTTCTTAGCATTTCTTATCTAATTTTTTGCACATTTTTGCGAAGAAAGACAAACAGAAGAGCAGGATCATGGAGCATCCTTGTCTGCAACAGTCCCACCCTGTTGTTCATCACCTTCATCCTTGAGCAGCTCTGATGGTAAAGTCTCCATATTCCTGTTGTAACATAACAGCGTGGGCTCTACAGGGTATACAGAGGACCTGCTAGTCTCTCTAACTAGAACTTCTTGCACTGAACTCAAGAAGAACATCCATTTTTAACTCTGCGTTGTAGGGCTAAGCCAGACAAAGTAAATTTGACTTTTGTCAGGGACATCTGTGTTAGTTATTCTAATTGCTTAGCTTTCAAATTCTAACTACCAGAGGAATTGCGTTAGCCCTGGGTTTTGTTAATTTTTTTTTCTTCTAATTTATTCTGTGGAATAAGACCAACACAACAAAAGTGATTTCAAAGGAGTATTTCAATTTCCATTACACATTTCAAGTCTGGTTTAAGATAGATTGTGACCATCGTGGAGAAGGACTGAATACAGGCAGACTTGACCCAAAACAGAGGTGAATACTCTATCAGTAAGCCATGACAGATGAATAAATAGTGGAGTAACACAAATAATCAAAAGAAGCGAGGACGGTAATCATAACTGTCACCGCTGATATCAGTTTCATACCAAAGAAGTGCTGTTCGCTGGAGAGATAGGAACAGCCACAAACTAATAAAAGAACAGTATGAAAGGACTGTACACTGAGCCAGGGGAAGCAGCTGATGGGCTCGATGTCTGCTTAGACTCTTCTGCAATAAAGTTCAACAATGTCTCAAGGGTGGCAGTGACGGGCAAGAGGTCCCAATGTGCTCCTTGAAATGAGCTTTGTGAGATTCGGGCCACAAAGCACAGAGGCAATGAAATGACAGACAGTATTCAGTTCTGCTTTCTCCGCTCCTGGCACTGAGTGAGATTTGCTGTCCTCAACCCAGGAAGCCAGAGGCACCTCTTGGCTTAGGGATGGGCTGGAGGCTGGTTCAAGGGCCTTTTTATCACCTTCCTCAAGCCAAAGAGGGGACAAAATGCTCCTGTATTGCAGGGGTCATGTTTGATAGCCATGCTGGGGTTTGGATGTTCTAGTTACTCATCTACAACCCTTTAAATATGCTGTTTTCCTGCACAATCAACAGGCTTATGCTTTCAACCCATTCAGCTTGGTGGTCTACGTCTGATAGCAGTCTTCGGCTTTGTATCATTAAGAACAAACACATTAATACAAAATGATCACATTTGTTAAAGAGATGCCTGAAATAATGCTCCTGAACAAATTACAGCCAGATGATCGGGACTGACAACAATGGCTGAACAAGGGAAAAAAGCCTGAAATCAGCTTTATCTAATCTAATCTAATTTGAATTCATGTGCAACTGTTAACAAAAAACCTATGCACCTCTGGCTGTATTCATTCAAAAGGGCAAAGGCATGGCAAACATTCTGTATACAGGCCTACAGAAATAGCACCAATTAACCTGTCCTGATCAGTTGTCTAGGTAAAAAAATTGTTACTCAGTAGTTCTTGCAATAGTACCAGCTGCCAAGAGAGGATTTTTCCCTGCAAAAAACAATGATGGTTAAAAAAAAAAGGACAAGGAAGTGTCAGGGAGAAGAATTAGCCAACTAGTAACAACATTCAAAAGTTTCGATTGCAATTTTCACTAGGAAGACGAGAAAATGAGACTAATTTGCCAACGATGCTCTCACCACTGTGAACTCGGAGCCCCTGGTCTGCCGGTTTCCAGACACTGGGAATTCCTTCCTGCGGGTGGGACTAAGGGGGGTGGTTGGTCATTAGCTGGACTGAAGACTGGGATCTGGCTTCAGTTCTTACTGGGTTATTATCTCCTCTTAATTAAAATGCCCTATAGCATTACTTCTCCTTCAGAAGAAAGAGCCTCTAAAAGCTGTTAAATCCCTCAAGGCTAAGTAGGAGAACTTACATCCCCAACAACCTGAGAAATGGGAAGGGTCGCTTGTCCAAATCAGAAAAGCAAATCCAGGAGTATATTTGCCAGCTGATCCCAGAACGGAAATCTTTATCCTCGAGACGAAGCCAATTAGTGAGGCTCATGGCTGCGTGTTCCACAAAGGGCATTTTGTGGGAGGAGGGAAAAAAGAGCCAGTGTTAGGTTTTGAAAAGGTGACATATCTCCTGTCCTTCTTTCCACACACTAGGCACAAACTGCTGCAGGACAAAGCCGCCTTCTAGTGATCCCACTGGCCCGAGACTTCTGCTCTTTTGACCAACATGCAAGACCCCAAGTCTTCTTTCCTACTAGCCATATCCCCAGCACAGGGCCCACCAAAACTTGCTGATCCCCACAATCACAATCCTGAAAGTACGTGGCTTGTTTCCAGTGACTTGAATGCTGGATCTGACTCATATTCCCTATTTTGTTTATATACTCATCATATTTGCTTCCCACTTATGCACTACTGTAGCTCATGTCACAAAATTAGAAAATGAGACAGACTTGTTAGAGACCAAATATAATCTCTGGTTTGACTCAGCGGTGTTTATGTGGAGCTACCCAGACATAATGTGGTTCGGCAGGTTGAATGACACCAGAATGGGCGGGTTATTATAACTTCCCAGTTTTTACCTCCCCCCTGAAAAAAGCCCAACCCACTGAAATTAATTGGCATGCTCTGACATCTTCCTTTATATAGAGAAATAGATACACATGAACATGTCTTTTAGATCTGGGTTCAAAATTTAAAACTCCCTGAAAAGTCTTGTTTCTTTTTCCCATCTGTAGGAGTGATGCTTATGACAGGTACTACCTCTCCCTCTTGCTCATTGCCTCACGTATAATATAAGATCATCCCAATTTCACATTTTATATGTCTGCAAAAGGCTGAATCATCTTTATATCTGTCTCTGACTCTGGCTGGTTTGTTGTAAGCTCTCGAGCAGGTGTTGACGGATGAAGGGACAGGGAGTGGGGTTTCCCAACGCGCGTGCTGGGTGCGATGCCCAGGCAGGGGCTGGGTGGCTGCATTCATCGCCACATGTGTCCGTGTCTCCGGGGGGTGGCAGGTGTATCCACGCAGACAGCAGCAGCACAGAGTTGTTTCCTAGAGTTTGTGTGGGGACCGAAATGGGATCAGGCAGCCAACGGAGCGGGTTTGTGTAGCCAACAGAAACGGGCACTGAAGGCAGTGGCTCCAGGAAAACAAACACAAATATAAAGGCACATCAACAACGTGATGTTATGGTGAGGAAGAGAGTCGAGCTACCAAACTGACTCAAGCAATCGTGCACAAGCCAGCTGCACAGGGGGTCTCAGCACAGGAGGGAAGATGGGCAAAGGACCCCTTTCCTCGGCCCTCACACAGTGGCACAGAAAGAGATGGTCATCTCAGGGGATGGGGCTGGTGAAGATGGGAAAGACACTTTTTGAACCTCCTGCCTACAAATTATAAAAATGCCAACCTGTTTTAGATATTGCAAATTTTTGGCTAAGGTGATACAGGAACGCAAAGCTACAGGGTCTGTATCCTCTGCCCTCCCAAATATCTCACCATGTTCTCTGTACTCCTTTTCCTGAGAGAAGCATCGGTTTCAGGCTGGCACTGCCTGGTTAACACAGTAGCAGCAGCCACGAGAAGGGTCCCGATGTTCGCTCTCCTCAGATACAGCGGGGCCCCATCCCCGGGGTGGCAAACCCGGCAGGGTTTGCAGCAGCAGTGTCGGGGCTGGATCGGGGAGCCACGTGCTTGGCATGAGATGGTCTCTGCACGTTTAACACCGGGTGCGAAAGAGCCGCAGCGTGGCCGAGCCAGGTGGCCTGGATTGTATCTCTGCGGAAACAATAACACATCTCCTTCCCTCTAAACACTCTCCTCTCTAATGGCCGAGGCAGAAACTGTGCAGGACAACTCACTAGCAGTCTTGGAGATGGAGCCAAATTCAAGACAAACATTGAGCTCAGCTTTTGAATCCTAACCAGCCCGTGCAGAGACACCCTTACTTGCAATTTGTTTTCCTTCCAACCCCGTATTCTCCGGAGGCCTGCGGACAAGCTGCTTTCTCACACTGCATGAGAGCTGAGCTAGGATGATCTAGAGTCCGGGAAGAGGGGAACCACACATCTTAATGGGGTAACACAGAGTCTTGCCTAAGCTTTTGGCTCGTTGTCTCCAGCAAGGTCTCCTGAATGACCCTGAAAGCACAAGTCAGAGCAGTACAGCGATTTCTGGAAAACATGCCACACCAGGACAGCTGACGACACGGTGCTTTTATGTACAGCAGTATTGATCTCAAAACCAGACTCATATTTTTACAGCATTCAGCTCCTCTTACTGCTTACTCTCCACTTTGGTGTTACACTCCTCTCTTTTGTGACAAAACAGCCATCCCTATGGCTGCCAGCTGTGATGCTACAAACACAGGATTGGGACGACCGGTACTTTGCCGTGTAAATTCCCTTAGTATTAAAAAAGAGCAATGACATGACATGCACCCAGAATGGTGCCTTTGTGCCATCAAAAGTTTCTTGGGGAGGGAACTGCACCATGACATTTGCTGGAATTTCACCTTTTTAACCGATGATAGTTTAGAAGTACAAATTGGCCTTGAAGGGTTGTACCTATCAAGGTATTCAGTACCACTGGGGACTTAATACCATGAGCAGGACTAGGCAGCTCAGGACATTGCTCAGTAATCACCATGGTTGACACCTGGCCTGGCACCATGGCCTGGACTCAGGTGAAAATATTCAATAGCCTGTGACTAAATGAGTTAAAAATGGGGATTCTTCTGTTGCTCTAAGAAAACTCCCATATTGTTCCTGTCAGATAATCCATCTCATCTTTTTGTTTCTCATGACATGGAGCCTAAAAAGGGTCTGACCTTCCCCAGTGCTCCTCCAAGACCCTCCTGCCATGATCAGAATAATCCAGAGCTCTTAAAACAATGTGTCCTACTTCAGTGCAGGGGAAGAGGGGGAACCTAACAGGAGCCTTGCCTGAACATCTAATTCCCCTCACTCCAGTTTTGTGGAGAAAGCATTGGTACAAGGGGTTGGATGAGTAGAAACGAGGCACTGGCGCTCTAGATGTACTTCTTGTGGTGTTTCTAGAGCATGCAATGCACCTGCTTGTGACGTTAGCGTTATTTTGGGGGCGTGGGCTGGGTCTGGCAGCTTGCTGGGCAATCACTGTGAAGTGCTGCACACCATGGGCTTGCGATGGAGCCAGTGCAGCCATGATCCCTCCATCCTCACGGGGCTGTTGGATCCCTAATCGTGAGAGCCGGGAACTATCTCTGATTTTCATCTGAGCTATTGCTTCCGTGTCCTTGGAAGGTTTAGGCCACAGAGAGACATTAAGTTTTTCTTTAATTCACTGTTTAACAAACTGCTTAAACTGGTGGTAGTAAGAAGGAGCAAGAAATGTCCTCTGGTGTGTTATAATGGCCTACTGGTGCTAAGGGGCTGCTTTATTGGGGTCCTGTATGTGCTTCCTATCAATAAACTATTCTGTTCTGTCACACAGACAAATCTGGGGCACCAAGGAGGCTGGTCCCATGCGATAAAGCTCTTATTCTGTCATGGAACGAGTGTTTTGGGGCTTGTGATGCACTGAGAGGTTTCCCCTGGATGCAGCTGGAGAAGTGGCCTGGAGTGACCGTGGAGGTCTCTCCTTGGGGGGTCACACCCCTGCCGCGCAGTGCCCCTGCCTGAAGCCAGCCCCTGAGCCGGAGGCTATGAAGCTGAAGAGGCTAATGACAAAACCTCTCTGCCCATGGGATCAATAACGAGGAGAGAGGCCGATGTGCCACAGTCTCTTCCTGGCAAGTGTTATTCTTACTCCCTCGCAGATATGATTGGTGCATATAAATCACAGCAGAGACTGTCTCAACATGTGCCACTCCGTTCTTGTAAGAGAAGGTGCAGCTGGATTTTATTTCTCTTTCAATTCTATTTAAAGAAGGAGAATAATCTTCAGTATAGTGGAAAAGCTCTTTAGTCCCTCACACACAGTACAGAATAGGGTAAAAGGCTCAGGATCCCTGAAGTGAGTGACAGATGAGGAATGCTGTTCTCCCTTTCATAAATCAAAAATCAGAGCAATTTTCTTGAATTCAGTCCTGTTATTGTGGTTTTCCCTATTTCCAATACGAGCATCAACCCTCCTCATTGTACGCAGCTATGTAATTGCATTCCCCGAATCCAAGAGGACACGTTAACTCTCACAGAGGACAAGTTTGCTGTCTCAGACCAGTAATTCTTACGATTTGCTGTTCCAGTTGCAGCTCGCAAGCCGCACAGACAAACAGGAAGAGCTCTGAACAACTCACAGTCCAGAAGAGCCTCTTGGGCAGCAACCAGATCAGACACAGGCTGGGGGGGAGGCGGGAGGGACACAGCGTCTCAGCCGCTGGAGGGCTGTGGATGCCTACTTCAGACTTGCAAGCCATTACCCTTACACTGACTTGCGTAACTACTCTCCAAGGAGAATAAAATGGAAAACAAAAGCATTAGGGTCTGACCTAAAAGTAGGTTGTATCTTATTAACTCAAGTAACAATTAAGTTCAACTCCAAATACGCCTGATCCTTCATCTCATTTGGCCGCTTCACTTTCCTCTTCCTCGCGTGTTTCCCAGTCATTGACTGTCCTGTTCTGCAGCTAAAGCTGCTTAGTTGGGTGGGGAAGGAAGGGTTGCTGCTCCCTAAAACGCTCCTTTTTCATTGCTGCTTGGGTCTGAATCCCTTCCTGCTCTTATAATTAGTAAATGTTAAACATTGCATGCTCTTAATATTTACCTATTTTAGCCCTGACTCACTCTGTTTATTTCTGTAATGCATGCCTCTCTGCATTTTACTTCTCAATACCTGCATTCATTTTTTTAAACCACAGAATATCCTAATTTGTTTTCATTTGTAAGCACTTATGTAGTTTCTATTTTTAGTTTGTTTTTTAACTCTTTTTCTTTTCTTCTTGTCCAGTTCTTTTTTTCCGGGATGTGGGAGGTTGGGAGGTTCTTCTCCAGCCCAGGATCCCGCATCGCTCTGTATCCTCGGCTTGGAGCTGCTATCTACCCATCAGAAACATTCATCTCGCTTACACTTTCCCCTGCAGAAATACCAGGGTCCACTGAATCATCCAATGAATCCTTAAGCATCGCATCTCATACCCCCATTGTATGGCAAAGACAGAGCTGAAAGCGTCGGGAGACAAATTATCTCCATAGCTCAGCTTATCGCTTAGCAAAAGAAAATCAAAAGGAAGATCTTAAAGGCAGATCCTACGGGAAGCCAGCGTGGTTAGCAATGGAAAGAAACCCCTTCCCTCCCCACTGCCGGTAATGAATCTTCTTTCCCTTTCAGCTGGTCCCAGTCCTCCCCTTGGAAAGCTAATTACCAATGTAGGGCACGCGGGGGCTGGCCATACAGTGTTAACGCTCGGTCCCCTAATGAGGCAGCGCGGCAGATGCCGGGGTTATTTGCAGGTTACGGGTGCCCCTCCAACCCGTGCGAGGAAGCTGCGCCGGGGTGAGGTCACTGCGAGCTCGTCCAGGGAGCCCGTTTGGGGATACCTTCAAGCCAGCAAACAAAGCAGCAGACAGAAGGGTTAATACTGCTCCATAAATGAAGCAGCTTCCAACAAGAGAGGCTTGAATCTTTCCTCCCCTGTAATATAATTTGTTGGCTGCTGGGAGCCTCCCCTCATTTAACTGGGGCCTTTCTCTCAGACAAATCAGGGCGGGTGCTGCTTGCACAGCTGCAACATTCATTTCCAGTTTGGGGGTAGAAAAGGAGTTATTTTCTCCTCCTTTGTGTCATCCCAGAATGAAAAAGGAGAAAAATAAATAAAAATCTCCTCTATGCAGAATATGACACTGAGAGACCATTGTGCACGGCACAGCCGCCTCCTCCACCCACCCATCACTCTCTGGATACAACTCTCTCTCATTAACTGGACTTTTCATACAGAAGCTGTTACCCAAATTAATTTGGAATCATTTATTGGATCTAATTCATATCAACTTAATAGGGCTTTAGTTAAGTGCAGAAAGTGCTTTTCTCACCAGCAGTAATTGCAAGTGTGGTTAGAGGGTGACCCCTTCCAGCACACACACCGATGGGGCTCAGTGATGTTGAGAAGCTGGATGGGATAACTCAAAGGTATCCCAAAGGTTTAATTCCAAACGGCACAACGCCTGCTCCCCCACCTTTCCCCCCCCCCCCCCCATCCTACTGGCCTCTTTCACCCATGGCTTCTCCTCCAGCTCCGGGTTCTCAGCACCGGATTGACCCCCCAGCCTTGCCCAGTCTTGCAGCTTGCCAGACCTTTCCCTGCACCCATCCTGCCTCTCCGAGACCTGTCTTCCTTTCCAGCCTCACTGCCTGTACAGCCCTTTCCCACCCTGTATCCAGCCCTCCCAAACAGGACCAGTATCCTGTATCCCAGTGGTGAGGGGGAGGTACCCTTGCCACTCGGTGAAGAGCGGGTACCAAAATAGATGCCCCTCATGCACTACACCCCCGTTTCCGCTGCTGTCCTTGCTGTCTCCCAGGACTGTGGAGGAAGGGGGAGAACTGTGCTACAAAGTGCTTTTGAACAAGATGATTCCTTCTCTTATCCACTTGCAAATCATTTATGCCAAGCCAAAGAGCCCCATCTGGAGAAGAGGTGGAGAAGTGCCCATCCTTGTGTTTCCATCACCTGGTCTCATCTGTGTGCTCCATGGCTTTGACAGCTGCTTCCTTTTCCATGGCTCTTGGGTGGAAAAGCCCCAAGCTGCTCCCCCCAGGCGGCAGCACGGATGTGTGGGTGGGCATAGCGGCAGGGATGCTCAGCAGTGAGCCCACGCTGGCACCTTCATCCTGCCGTACCGCCTGCTGTGCAACCAGCACCAGGGAATAAGGAGACTTTGCTCCTTGCTCCTGGGGGATTATCCCTCCCCACGGCCGCCTGCAGTCACTGCCTGCTCTGGCAATTCAGCAGCGACTCCCTTTCGTGCCCCAATCTGTCAGGCTGGGGAGGGGTTAAAAGGAGAGGCTGGCCTCCCCATATGATCGGGGTTTTCCATGTCTAACCTCAGAGCTGCTCAGCTGCGTGTGTCTTAACGGCGCTGACTGATAAAGGCTTTCATTTCAGCCATGGCATCTGGACCATTGTTCACATATGCCATTGACTGTGTCTGAAGCTCCTCACGTGAACCAGTTTTCCTTAAGGCACATCTACCATGAAAGGGTTTCGATGGACACGTGCACACAGCAGGCTGACCTCTCCACTGCGCACGCCTGCCTTCCTTCCCGGCTGCTCCTCTCTTCCCACACTGCATCTATTTTAGAGGCCTGATACGTGTTATGCCCTATGGGTAGATTTGTTGTGATATTGTTACTCTCTGCCCCACTGCCGTGCCAGCTTGCTCATGTCAGGCTGCGTTTGAAGGCTGTCAGTTATCAGTAGCCACCACTGAAGGTTAAACCCTTACTGTAGGGTTACTAGCACCATGCTGAAGTTTGCTCCAGAAGGTTGTGGTCGCTGTGGGCAGCTGTCCCAGGGAGGAGTGGGGACAGGCTCAGTGCTCTGCTCTTGTGAGGCTGCTTCTGGGCACACAAACAGACCACAGGCATCGCCGTGATATGGTGGCCCTAACCATACCTGGCACCACCGAAGTGCATAGGTGTGAGTGGCCACATTGTAAATCTCGTGCCCAGAACAGGCAGAGAGAGGCTGCAAAGGGACTGTGGCTTCCCAGTGCTCCCAGCACTGACATGTGCTCTGCTTCCACCACCGATTAAAATGCAGTGGGGAGTGGGAGGGCGAGGGAGAACAGAGAGACTCCCTTTCACAGCTGCCTGAAGCCCTTTGACCCTTTAGATGAAAAATTAGCATCATAATACTTCGCGGTATCATGGTGCTTTTAATTCGTCTCTCATTGTCCTCCTGAAAGATGCAAATGGCATCACCCATTACCAATTCTCAGCATCAGAGTTCTCTTTAGAAGAAGCTAACCCATAAGCAAGTTATTCTAAAATCAGCCTAATGGGCTTCTGCTGAACCTGAGCGCAGCTGGTGAGCCTGCCGATGCGCAGCGCACATTCGTAACACAGCGGTGGGTGAATGAGTGGGCTCAGTACATTTGCAGCAGAGCATCTCTATTCCTGTTACAGCAGTAGGCATTACCTTGCTGAAAGCGGAGGGGAAAAAAGTCCTTCTGGTTTGCATGCCACAAAAATGGGTGGCATCAAACAAAGACAGTGCAGGAACAGCATCTTCCCTGGTTTTCATAGTCTTTTGTGCAGATGGAGAAGAGATTTTTCAAAAGCCCGAAGGAAACATTGACCGAAGGCTACTCTCTGAAGACATTGACCACCATGGAGAGCTTTTGCAAATCCTGCCCCCAGGCAGATAAAAAGCCTTTTATTGGAATAAAGGGAGGGACTGGTGAGAGTCAGAAAATTATGGAGCCATGAGCTGAACTTCTATTTCTGGAAAAAGTCTTGAAACAAATAATCGAACAAATTTTTTGCAAGCATCTAGATGATAAGGCTGAAAAAAAGTTGAAGTTAATAGGAATATGTCAAGAATAAATCGCGTCAACACAATCCAATTTCCTTCCTGACAGGGTAATAGGGTTTGTGGATAAGGCAGGAGCAGTCTATGCCATGTGTCTCCAGTAAGGTTTATGACACTGGTCTTACACGACATACTCATAAACAAGTTAGGGAAGCATGGCCCAAAGGCAGCTATAGACTGAGTGTAAGGGTAGCTTAAAACTGCTCACATTTAATTGTCAAGTTGGAGTGATTCATCAACTGAGATTTTGCAGCGATCATTCCTGTAGCAGATGTTATTCAATGTTTTCATTAATGACTTAGATGATGGAATGAGAACATACTTATTAAATTTGCAGGTGGCATTAATCTGGGAGGGACTGCAGGCACATTTGATAAGATTAGAATTCAAAATGGTCTTGATAAGTTAAAGAAATAGTCTGAAAATAACAGGAGGCACTTCAATAAAGGCCAGTACAAAGTAGTATACTTAGGAAGGAATAATCAAATTCTTAAATACGAGACGGAGACAGCAGGATGGGTAGCGTGTTGGCTGGAAGAAAAGGTCTTATAAAGCATCACACGCACACACTTTAGACCACAGTTACATTTTGATGGAAAAAATCAAAATCGTATTGGGATGTATGAATATAATTTGCAAGACAAGTGAAGTGAGTCTCCTTTGCTGGAGCAAGGCACTGCTGCTCAGAGGTGGCTCATGAGCCACACAGACATCCCTGTCACCAGAGAGCTGGTCTCCAGACGAGCGGAGGGGGAGGTGGCTGGGGGCAGCAATTCTCCCAATCAGAGCACTTTAGCCCACTGCTAAAAGCCTGGAAACATCCGAAGGGTAAACCTCCCCAGCAGCTTAAACTGAGCAAAATCAGGACTGCTTTCCTCCGTCCTTCACACCTCCACCAGCCGTGCGGCCCCCTCGCGCCGCGTGCTCAGGCGACGGTGCAGCTCGAGTGGCCAAACTACCAGCCCTGCAAAAATAAGTGTTTCCCTTGCAGTCTTTCACCAGCAGCTGAACTAGCCGGAAAGGAACTCATCCTTTTTTTTTACTTTACAGGGGTAGTATTTTGACCAGCTCAGCTCTCTGAACCCTCCCTACCCAGCCACCCACCCAACTGTGCTAGCAGTCACACTGACCACTGGGTAACCAATTCTCAAAACAACTAACGATGTTTGCAAACCGCTTAGATGTTGCCCATCACTAGGCGAAATGGCGCGTTTTTTCAATGAAACCAAATTTCACAATTCTGCTACTCTCGAGCAGGGATCTTCGCCAGCTGTTCATGGCTGCGTAAGTCCAATTAGAAACTTGCCCGCTTTCCCTTGGGGAGCTTGTGACCGGTGATACAGTGACAAAGTCTCCCTAAAACAAGTTTGTTTGTTTTCCTTCACTGCTCGCTTCCGTTTGCTAATAAACAGCCTACACACATATTTAGTCCCATCTAATCTTATGCTTCACTACAAATGGAATTAAATTAGTTTCTCTCTTGTATTACGGGGAAAAAAACAGATGCAACCTACATTATTTCTACAAGTCAAAGACCCATTGGAATTCAAGCTGGTTCTTCTCGTTCTTCCTGCCTCCCACTCTCTGTTTTTTGGGGGAAAACCAGTCGTCGTCTTCTTTTCCCCCAGAGCAAACATCCTGGCGCATGCCCAAGCCCAGCTACGCCACCGTTTGCTGGGTTTTGCCACAAGCACTGGTTTCTCCAGGAGGCAGTTTCAGGCACGACAGAGCAAATCTAGCTGCTTGTCACCCTGAGAAGAAAGTCTTCGCTCGCTCCCCTGCCGTGTCCCTGTTCCCCTCCTTTCTGCCCTAGCCCCAGATACGTGGCCCTGCCCGCCCCCTTGCTCGGCTTGACCCCAAGCAGTGAGCCCAGCTGCTGGGTGCTGGAGCCATCCAAGCCCATCCAGTGGCACTTTATCCCCAGGTTAGTCTGAGCAAAAGGCTCTTTTCGGTGGTCTGGTCTAGGGGACAACCCCACAGCCTGTCCTACCAGCATGGCAGCAGTGGGGGCCTGTCATGCTGGGGTGAGACAGCCTGGGGTTCGTCACCACCAAAAGCAACACACCGTGGAAAAGCAATACGTGTGAGCTTACATCTCATTAAACTCCCCCCAAACCCTTTTAATAGGATTAAAGCAGGTAGCCTTTAACTAATTCATTTTCTTTCTCCTGGCTGTCCCCTTGGGGAGCCTGGCAGTTACTTGTACCAGGAGATTTAGGTCAGCCCTGACCAGCTCGCATGTCTGTAAAATATGAATCCACTGCTTATGCTGGGCACACTGGGTATAAGTATGCGAGACTTACTTAAAAAAAGCTCACTAAGCCAATTCAAAACACTCATCTTTTACCTTAAGGTACACATTGCCTTAGACAGCTTAAAACACCATGGTGACTGCTGTTTGTTATAACCCAGGCAAGGGCTCTCTTGAGTGCATAGAGGCTTTTTTGGCTAATTAAATTAAGATCTTTTACAATCAGAGGAGCCCTTTCACTGGTACAAGTCACCTAACGGCACTTTTGCAGGTAACATTAAAACCCATAAAAGAGGAGGAGAAAACAAAATTCCAAAATTGAATGTAGAGTCCTGGGAGAGGCATATCTCCTTCTGTACCCTCTGTATGCACTTGGACTCTCCTCATAGCATCCTTTGGCGAGAGCAGGAACATCTCACAGGAGCTGCCCTGAGCGGCAGCCTCAATGTTAGTGCTGTTGCTGGGCTCCTGCCTCCGCATCTCTACTCTCGCACGTTAATTCACCAAGTGGATGAACAGTTGGTACAATTATTCCTAACCCTGTCCTGCTCAGGGTTGGCTGGAAATGGCTGAGACCTCGAGACAAGGGCTTCTGTTGTTTTTTTTTTAACTTGCTGGCTCCAAGTACTCATCCAACAGCCTTTCCGTGCAGAGGGGGATGCCCTGCAGCCCTCACCCCTACACCCAGTAAGGACCCAGTAAGCGTGGCTGTGGGTCTGACCGTACCGCATGAACAATGCTGGAAGAGGGCGCGTGCCCACAGCCCCGTGCACAGCTCTTGCAGAGTCGGTGCCACCACAAGTGCAGGCTCGGTTGGATGTGTGTTGGCATGCTGTTACCCAAAAAGGGCAATGGAAATCTCTGTTGATCAGTAAGAACGACGTAGACGCGGTGCTTTGCTAAGTGAAGATGTTTGGGTTGTTTGCTAGAGCTGTTCCTGCTGAATAAGGAAGTGCGAGGCTGAACTGTGATAATAGCTTCACTGTTATAAAGCACATTTGAGGAAATGGATTTGTATAATCAAAAAGAGCTCTGCACTAATGCATGAAACAAAGTGGGCAAAGAAACTCTCAGAAAATCACCTTAGACAATACAGGGGTTAAAAAGATATGGGTGAACCTTGCAAGGGGCTTAGGTCCCTGGACACCAAGCTAACGTGCTTCCACTAGCCCCTGCTGAAGTTACCAGGACAAATAACTTTGGGCTTTAGGACTAAAGAGTGTGAACATTGTGGGGGTTTTTATTTCCCCATAAGGATTTTACTTAATAAAATGAGTGGGATTTGTCATATGTGACCTGAGGAAAGCTGCTAAGTGTTAATTGGCTTCTACTTACTTTCAGTGTAATTTGGGAGTGCATAGCCTTTGTAGATCCACTCCCAAACGCAAGCTGGAACTTGCACTTATGATAAGCAAGTTTGGGTTGAAATGACGAACATCTCATTCTTTCCCATATGTCCTTCCCACAAAGGTAGAGCTCTAGACTGCTAATTGCGCTTCCTCTAAACAGTTCCCAGTATTTCCAATAAAGCAGGCTCTTATCTCCCTGATAGTGCTTTTTAAAATTTTATGATGTCATTTGTCTCCTTGGCTACCTGACCCTACTCACCTCCCAGTGCCCCAGAGAAATTATATTTTGCCCTTCTTTGAAAAAATATCATTGTAATTTTACTAGAAAGCACAGGCAGAGGTCAGTTTGCGTCTCAGCACGGTGGGCATTGGAGAAGAAGAGTGGAAGGCACCTCTGATCACAAGGATACACTGGAAAAGTGTGCAAAGCCAGGGCCTTGCTCTGCCCAGACCCCTGCAGATCTGACCACCCCGTGGCTTTGTCCAAGCTGTGCCTGGCCTAGGGGCTGACCCACAGATCTGAAAAAAAAGCTGGTTTCTGCAGTCCTGCTGCCAGCTGATACGGGATTTAACTTCTCGTGGCTCTTTAGGTGGGGAATAGAGGTACAGCATTTAAAACTCAGGCCAGGTCTGCACTAGGTCAAGGCTAGGAGTGAGGGCTAGAGCTCATCCTGAATGACAGATGTCTCCAGAGACTCGGCCTCTTGTGGTGAGGTTCCTCCAGTGGTAAACCGGGCCCTGTCTGGCTACAGATAGAAATTTCGGGAAGAGGGTGATGGGAAACATGGCCAGGTCTAAAGCCTTATTTCAAGCCTGCCTTTTGTTGTTATTATTAATTTGTATTTGAAGCTTAATTTTGATGATTCAAAAGGAAGGCAGCCTGTCACCATTTGTGCTGCTCATTCACTTATACCCCTTCAGCTTACAACATACTAGGCAGAGGGTGCGAGCAAGCGCTACACACAGCATCCTACCGCGTCCCTAGTTAAAATGGAGGCGGTTCGCAGGCGTTGGACTGGCTCTCACCACAGAGGGGAACCGCAGTTTTGGTCCAGAGCTACAATGGACGGTTTCACTTGCTGTTTACACCTGCCACTTCGGAGGTGTCTGCACATCCCTGCAGCTGGGGACACAGGGACGGGCAGGGAAAAGACAAAGTCTGTGTCACTTAAAAATGAAGAACCTGCCAGATACTCCCTGTCAGCATTAACTCTTGTTCCTTCCTCCCAAGCTGCTTCTCCCCAGACCTAGCCCTGACTTTGAATCCCACTTTCAAGGAGCCCATTTCCTTTCAGCCGCGCTTCTGAGAAGTGCTGCTGTTTCTCCTTGTCCCCTGCGAGGAGGCTGGACCCCAGGAACGGCCGCACCGGGAACTGGCCCCGCTTTCCATGTGAGGGCAGCTGTCTGAGCGCCTAGAGACACAAAGAGGCCAGATGCAGGAAGCTTTCTATTTACCCTAATGGGACTGAAAACATGTTTAGTAGATTGGCAAAATATACCGAGAACAGAACTCAACATGCTGGAAAATCCGGGAGTTGGCAAAGGCATTCATGGCATTGAAAGTATATATGTAAAGGTGCCAAGCATTATATTTATATAGCTAGCAGGCAGTGGAACATTTCCAACCCACTAGATGGTCACCAAGGCCCTGCTCTCCAAGGGAAAGGTGTCCTCAGGAGCCAGCCATCAGCTGCCAACTGCTCTGGGCGAAATGCATCAATATGTCCACCAGGTCAGGCGGGATGCTCCATGGCCAGGGCGGATGGCAGGCCAGCAGCTACCTCCCGCTGACAGAAAAAACAAGCTGCCCTCCAGGCTGGCGACGAAAGAGGCAGAAGTGACTGAAGAAGGAGCAAGTGAGTGGGCGCCACTTTGGCATGGAGATCAGATCTGACCTCTCAGCCAGTGCCAACCCCATCAACCAAGGGTTGAGGAAATTTGGCTTTATCCCTGCTCTGTCACCAGGGCAAACCTGCATAAATATTTTGTCTCTCTTTTCCACTTGTCTACACTGGCTGAGCTCATACCACTTACCCACCCTTATTTTGGTGAACACCATGAGCTAAGCAAATGCTACAGCTACCATATGAGCTGCCGTAGTGTCGGACACTCCCAGTCAGCAGGGAAAGAGGGAGCTGGCAAGCCTCAGCCAGCACCGCCTGACCTCAGCCTGATGTGCTGCAGAGGCGCAGGACCCTGCAAATCCCGACGTCTGGCTGTGGGCAGCAGGTTACAGCTCTCCCTCGCAAGGGCTGGTTGAGCACCATCATGCTGTGTCCCCATCGCGTACCCTGCACACAGCAGGCTGTCAGGCTGGTGCTCCACAAGACCAGTCCTGGACGCTGCTGACCCTGAGCAGCCACCCACTAACTCCCGCTTTCCTTATAAACTGCTTTTCCCCTCTTTTGGTTCCTCCAGCATCAGAGACTCCTCCTGGGCAGGGTCCCGCAGGCGCCGGGGGCTCCTCGCTGCTCCACTCACATTGACCTGGCAGGGCACAGCAGGGTGCAGGGGCAGAGGCGGGAGAGTGGGGCCAGGGTATTTTCTGGTAACTTGTCATGTTTTCCCTGAAAGCGTCTTTCCTGCTGATACCAACGCGCAGCTGCAGGACAGCCTGCTGCAGCCTGTTCCTCATGAGCACCATTTTGCTTGCAGGGAGGTGCTCTGGCACACCCCAGCCACCAAGGGACCCTGAATGGTAATTTATTTTCTGATGTAAATCTTGGCTCCCAGTGAGAAAAATTGGTCCCTTTCCCACTGTGCAGTTGCTGAAGAAGCCCTGGGTTCGGTTCACTGTTTAGGAATTTTTTCTGTGTTTCTGTCAAATAAACCGTTACCATCAGGAGGAAATGTGCCGCTGGTGTATGTGTGCATCCCGGTTTCACCCGGGAGCGCGATCCAATTCTCGTGGGGGGTGGTGGCGGCGGGAGCCTGGGAGAGGGGAGCTAGGCAGCCCGGAGCAAGTGGCCGCGGGCCAGGAGTGGCTCCGCTCATGGGCTCCGTTTCTCCCGAGGGGCGCACACTGGCAGTGCTGGCTGAGGAGGGGACCCCCACCTCTGGCAGGGGCTGCTCCTCGGAGATGCTGCTGCGGTAGCAGTGATGGGGTAGCAACTGCACTGGAGGCTGCAGGGAGGACTGGAAGGGGACACCACCAAAACCTTCAGTGTCACCAGCGAAAGCCCTCAATTTGAGCTTTCAAGCTGAGGAGACAAAGCAAGGGTCTGCAAGCCCTGCTTTGGCTGTGCTGGCACGCAGGCTGCGAGCAACGAGAGGCGGAGGGCGATGCTCCACTTTGCGTGACCGACCAAAAACTCGCCGGAGCGCAGGAGCCGCTTTGCTTGGCAGCAGCCTTGCTGTGTCAGAGATCACAGCTGGTGAAACAAGTGCCTCTGAGAAGCACCCGGCTGTTGACCGAGGAAGCCACACCTGCAGCAAACCACCAGCCCCAGCTCTACTGAGTGTCATGCTTTGAATATTCACCTTCATGGTCATGCTTTGAATATTGCTGGGAGCTGGCCTGCACGGTCGTGGCTCTGAAAGCACCGCATAAGCAAAGAGGTCTGCGGTGGATGCTCTCCCTGGCCCGCTGGAGCCTTCCAGCTGTTGGCAGCTGTCCGGCTTAGTCCAGGGGCTGAAACAGTTAACTACAGGGATAGCTGAGATGTTAAACTAGGTGGCCTACATATGCCAAGAAATGTTCACAATTGCTCTTTGATGTTAAATTTAATCTGTAGTATGCTGTGTAAGTACGGTTGGCTGTGCATCTCTCATAAATTAATTACAAAGACCTCGTCATGCATGCAGAGAACAGCGGGCAGCACTATAAATGCTGCATGCAGTCATTTAAGGTCGCAGGGGGAAATCCTGCTTCGAGGCTCCACCGCGGCAGCTTTGCTCCCCTCCTCTTTGGGAGGCCACCCTGGGGATCACAGCTTCTCCGACCGGCGAGCCGCTGTCAGAGCAGATCCTCCTCCTGCGCACACGGGTTTCTCTCTCCATCCTTGTCAGCCCCAGCGAGAGGCATAGAGCCCCTTCCCCACTCACCAGCATCCCGGGGCGATTCGGAGACGAGACACGCACTTGGTCTGGATGCTGGGGATGCACTTACTTTTTAATAAAAGGATGAAAAGAAAACTAGCATACCTGGGAGCTGAACCAGAAAAGGGCCATCCAGAATTACAGGGAGGCTATAATGGGGTTACCCTATGGAGAGTGGGTCATCAGGACCCAGGCTGGCATATGCTGCATGCATTTTAGGCAAAGTACCCAGGGAAAATGAGTGACACCTTGTTAAGATGCCTGTGGTCTGCAGCAGCACTTGGTTTGGTTTTCTTGCGACCTTTCATTCTCAGCCTTGTAGCGACAAGCTCTGAAGTCTTTACCTTGCAGCTCAAAAAGCAAATTGCTGCTTAACATTTGTCGGGCCGTGGGCAACACACGTTCCAGCTGTACCGTGCGTATGCACCAGGTACGTGCCAGCCCCCAAACCTGGCTCATGAGAAGCCCCAACGGCAGCTCACTTCCCTGCTTTGCCAAAAGAGGCAGCCAGCATCCTTTTCAGAAGGGAGAAGTCGTCCCCTTCTTTCTCCCCTTTCCTCTCATCGTTTTGACCTGAAACTTAGGCAGAGGAAATCAATTAACGCAAAGGAGAAGCATCTCACTTTCCATCGGAGATTAAGCCGAGGAAATCTCAGCCCACAAGGTGAGAAAAGAAGAGCAACGAACAACCAGAAGCAGGGAGTTAGAAGGGAAAAGCTCACGCAGCCTCTTATTTGTCTATGTAAAACTGCTGCGGTGCCTACCCCAATGCCTGGCATTGCTGACCTACCCATCTTTCTCAAAGCACTTTGTAATCATTAGTTAAATTGGCTTATATTAACATAGAAAAGAGAGAGTATCTGAGCATCAAGGGCACAGGCCCCTGGGGTGCACAGGGCACAGGTGTGGGGAGCACCGGGGCCAGCGTGGGGTGCAGCTCGGACACGTGGCTGCCGGCAGCCTGGCAGCACCTTCCTACCGCTGCGGTTTGAAAACGCCTCCACTGAGCTCGCACCGGAGCTTTCCTCCCCTCCAGAAACCCCCACCAGCAAAAGGCTGGGAGGCAGCTGGGGGGTCGGGGCAGGGAGGGAAGCCCCTCACTCCTGGTTTTGCTGGGGCAGCAGCACGGCTGCTCTGCAGCGGGAGGATCTGGCAGCCGCAACTGGAGCGCCCAGCACAGCTGCCCTTGGAAGTGAGGGCTCCGAGTGAGGCTTATTCATTAATTTTCCAGTTCAAGTCAAAGAGGACAGGGCTGGGAGTGAGCTCTGTCCCTGTTTCTATGTTATTCATTTGCTTCTATAGCGCCTATTGTTGCAGCCCCTCAGCCTCATTCACAGCCTTCCAGATGGGCGAGAGCATTATCAACCCCAGCCTGGCGCCTGGGGTTTAGGGGAAATCCCACCTTGCCTCATTAACTCTGACATCTCTCCATCACCGCTTTTCCCTCTCCCGGTGCTCCGTCCCTCCTCTTTTTGGCTGGGAGACCCCCTCACTATGGCATGAGATGTGCTCCTCTTGGGTACCAGAGGCTGGGCAGCCTGCCTGTGTTGCCTGCCTCTGCCTGTACCAGCAAATCAAAGCAAACAGGCAGCTCTTTTCCTGCAGGCAGCTTCTCCGTCACTTTTGCTTTCCCCAGAAAAACACCACAGCAGGTGCCGAAGCTGTTGGAGACGCTGCGGTGGCCTCCCCCGGGCACTGCTCCCATCCCTACCAGCTGCCTTTTTTCTGCCAGGGAGAGAAGATGACTGCTGCCTGCTCTTCTGTTTCACGGTGGCGGCAATCCCAGGGTTAAAGCCATTGTGGTTTCCAGCTGTGGGTGAGGAGCCAGGCCAGGGAGCTGGAGCCAGCAGCTGTGGGGCCCTGGAGCTGTGGGAACCGTGGGGACAGGAGCCGCAACCCCCCGCCAGCACAGCCCACTGCCCACCTGCCCGCCCTGCCCGTGATCACAGGGAAGCAGAAACACAGCGCAAGGTATAATCATGGACCATTTATAAATGACAGTTGTGTGGAAATCTAATTCCAGCTATAAGCACCGTGCTGCTGTCGCCAGCACAGCACCTGGGAACGTCGGCAGGCAACAGACCCCACTGAGATAATATCTGCTATCTCTTAATATTGCCACACTTTGACAGTCGACTCTCAGAAAATACCTTTCCATTCAGATTTACGCTTCTCTGATGTCCTGTACACGGCCCGTTCATTTTCCTTGAGGGGAATCACGTTGCTCAGTGTTTGCTGAGCACCAAGAAGGGCTTGGGAGATAACTTAGCCCAAGTGGGAGGCTCGGGAGGAAGGCAAAGGGTTGATCCAGGAGGTGACCCTGTGGCGTCTCATTTATTAGCAGGAGATGTAATGTTGTTATATGTATGTTCCCAGAGCAGCCCCCTGTGAAGACTGAATGTAGGATCTTTAGATAGAGAAGCCACAAAGCTGCTACTCCTGGAGATAAGGAAGAGACTTGCCCGGTGCCAAAACCAGATGTCCAGAAGGAAGAAAACACATGTGGAGAAACTTTGAGGTGCCACAGCTTCAAATTATACCTCATCCAACACAACTGCTGTGCACATTCGCTCCATCACCGCAAGCCCAGCACCATTGAGAAGAGCATGTCACCCCTTGCTTCCAGATGTGCCATGACCTTTGAGCCAGCAGAACAGGGCACTGCAACCGCTAGCGGCCAGAGATGGATGCCAGGCAAACTCCAATGAGAAATTACACGCGTTTTTTCAACATCGCAACATGTTTCTGGAATGGGAGAGGCACTCTATTGCTCATCCCACCAGGTTTTCATATCCAAAGGGAGGCTGTGCCCACCCTTCAGCCTTGCTGTGGGTTTCAAGCTGCTGCCTGCAGGATATGCAGAACGGGATGGCTTTTGCCCCTGCCACCCGCCTGCCTTGTGGAAGGCTGCGTGGGGGAAGGTGAGGTGACCTGTGGGTTGAAACACAGGGCCACACCATTTTGGTTTGTCTGTGCGTTGGCTGGAGGCCTTCAGCATTCAGGAAGGTAACTTCTGCAAAGCAGCTTTATGGTAAAGGCTAGTCCTGACTGCCTTTCCAGAAAGTATGCTGCAGCCAGGGAGAAGCACAGGTTGTCGCACTCAATACAGCTCTAACTAGATGAAATTCAAGAAGCTGTGATGGATAGAGGATTTTGGACTAGGTAGTCTAATCACCTCCTCTGGTCTTACACCTTACGGATGTACCACTCGGAGCATTTTCTGTAGCATCTTTCAAAGGAAACACTAGGAAATATTTCCTAGTGTGAGAAAATGACAATCTAAAGGGTGAAAACTGAAGTCAGTGAGTATCTCAACATGCTACAGGGACAACAAGACAATCTCAGATACAGAGCATAAAAAGACTGAAAAGAGGACACTCATGGATGCTCGGAGAGGCTCAGAGCTGATGGGGTGAGTAGGCAGAGGGAAAAGCAGCTATAGGGTAACAGTGAAAAAGCATCACAGAATTTTGAAAACAAGGGTGGCAATCCAGAAGGGTGTGGGAGGACACTGAGGGGCAAGAAAAAGAGGGAAAAAATTACTGCTCTGCCTTGATGTGACCTTCTTTTACAGCGGATGGAGTTTGCGCCCATCCTGCTGCGACAACAAAGCTCTTGCAGGAGCCTCATGCAGGTGCTGGAGCCCCTTTCAGTGATACTCGGATGCACACAGGCTCCTTCTGACTCCTTCAGATGACACGCTGGGAATAGCTGGTTGACTTTCATCATTTGCGTTTTGGTTTTTTCTCCTAAAAATGCCATTTCAGCAAAAACATTGAGAATGTCTTATGCTGCTTCCGGTAAAATTTGAAGAGATTGTTTTTAAGGTTTTATTCCAATGGCACTTCATTTTTCTGCTTAATTGAGCATACAGAAAATTATTTAAAAGATAGAGACTCAAATGCAACACTTTGCATGCCATGAATCAAAATGCCTTGACCTGAAACAACAGTGTTTGAGATTTCCTTGAAAGAAGAACAAAAAGTTTATACCAATCTGGAACCGACTTTTCCTCTTTCTAGGCCTCACCGCTTTTCACAGATCAGAAAACACAATTTTCTCAACAGCTTTTTTTCCTGCAACGTCTGTCCATCTGTGCAGCATCCTCAAAAGAGAGCGGCCTGGGGACACAGACCCCACACCAGATCTCTGTGCTTCCCTTCCCACACAAAAAGGCTACCTTGCTGTTAAAGCAGCTTGGGTCTTGAGAAGACAGTGTCCCCATCATCATCTTCACCTTCCAGCCCCACCTCGGTGGCAGAATTGGGTCCAACCGTAAGGAGCGATCTCAACCCAAACGGTACGTGTTGTCTGGCAGGACCTGTGGGGCCAGGGTCGCACTCTGGGGACGTGAGGGGACAGATGGCCAGAGCTGTACGAGGTGCTAATAAAAAACCAGACTCATCTACAGAGTATTGATTATTTCCACCGCTTCACTGTTGCAAGCAGCTGCCTGCTGCATGGAAGCTGGCCGCCGCGCTTCCCCGGGCTCAGAAGGACACGCAGCCCTCCCCGAGCCCCTTTCACAAAACAATTTTATCCTTCCACTCCAAGACCACTAACATTAACTAAATAAAGCAGCTCTGCACCCACCGGGTGCTGCACAGGTGGAGGACTTGCTTGAGGATGGCCACAGCCCCCAGCCCCCAGGCAGGGACACCTTCACCCCCCAGAGCCCGGGAGGGGACACCTGAGGAAGCAGCACATCTGGCTTCTGGCTCCGGCCCCTTGCAGCACCCTGCTCTCTCTGTATTGCCTCTCCATACATTGCCCCTGGTTTCCCACAGGCAGGGTGCACCCACTCATATCCCTCACGGGTGTTACCAGACACGGCTCTTGGTGAGTAGATGACACACAGGGCCAGCCCCCCAGGGCAGAGGGAGGCAGTGCCACCCGCGGGCTTTACCTGCCCCCTCTGTGTTTCCAACTGGCCTTGGGGAGAACTGAAGATTCAGCATTCCCTAAGGAAACAGCCAAATCCTCCCTGTCAGCATCGCAGGGGCTTGCTCCGCACGCAGTCTAACAGAACCGAGTACCTGTTCTCTAGGTTCCCGCGCTGCTTCCTCCCAGCACGTATTTTAATGTGTTCAACACTGCATATAACAGATTCTACTGATGTATCTGCCTTAGCACATTTCAGAGGCATCACGTTTAACAGGCTGTCCTGTTTGGAGATGCAGAAGGCAGGCCGGTGTTTCGCCAGCCCAGGGCTGCACAAACAGGGCTCGTGCTGTGCCTTTGATCTAGGGCTCCACACATTACACAAAAGGCTTTCTCCCCCGCAAGGGTGGGGGGGGCTGCGAGACCTTTCTCCCTTGCAGATGCTCCTACGCCAGATATTCATGAGAGCAGGTCGGGAGGCGCCTTGGGCCACCCCCTCCCTTCCCCGCTGCTGCCTGGGGACCTCAGAGCCCCCGGCCCTCTGTGTCCTGCTCTCTGCGAGTCACCACCTCTCTCCATGGACTCTCCCCCAAGCGCAGGACGTTCCTTAGGGACAGTTTGTGTGGATGCCAGTAGCGAGCGCAGCCCTCTCCCTGCTCCCCTCCTCCCTGCCCTTGTTTGCAACACCTCCACCCTGGTGTTCCCCCAGGCCCACGGTTCTGAGCTTGCTTTTCATCCTTCTTTCTCCACCGCCAGATTAAGTGCCTCAGCTGAAGCTCCCGGGGGACAACGAGCCGGTGACTCCAAACCGTTTGATTTCCTCAGTCCTGCGGTACAATGCTGCATGACAATGTCAGCCCCAAGTCACCGGCGCATGCTGCAGCGAAGGTTTGATTGCACACGTACTAAAGCTGCTGTGAAGGAAACTGAAGATTGTTTGGATGCCTGTTAAGGTTCCAGCGCTGCGCAGGTGAAAGCCTCCTGCAGACGGCTCCTGCCTTTTGTAAGTCTTCTCACAAGTGCCTCCTGCCGCAGAGGGGTGCCGGTCGCTCCTGCGAGCCGTGTCACACCCCGTGCCTGCCCGCAAGGAGTCACGGCAGAGATGCTGCCCGCATCCCTCCGCCTGTTGCTTGGGGAGCCGGAGAGAAATGCACATGAAAGCCCGAGGTTACTTAACAAACCACGGTCTCACAGACCAATATTAGCGCTGTGATGATCTGCCCTGATGATACAGCATCAAAGAGAGAGGGGCAAAGCTGAGAGCGCGTTTTGTGGCCGTTGTCCTGCCATTGAAATGCTCAGCAGGGAGGACAAAGGCTCTTCCCAGGCCTCTGAATGAGGAAAAGGTGGGTGGGTGGGAGATCTGGGCAGTCTCAAATAGAGGAATTGCTGCAGAAGGCCTCTGGCTCTCGTTTACGAATTCAAATCTTGTCTGAGGGTAATATTTTCAAAAGCATGTTTATACGTGCCAGAAATAGCCCTGGAGCTCATTGGGACATTGGATGACACAAATGTTTGAATCACTTTTGAAAAATGACGTTTACTACTTCTGAAACTCTTACGCCGATGCAGCAGCCTGAGCTATCCTCGGAAAACTGTCTGCTCGTTCCTTCTTTGAAACAATTTCGAGAGATCTCCTGGAATGCAAATTTCTCTTTAAAAAAGCCAGCATGACATATTTTGACTTTCCTTGTTTGACAATATCATAGTTATTTCATCTCAATAATGTAAAACACGATTGTTTCAGCTTTGCCTTCTCATTTTGCTCTGCGTGCTTTTGTATTACATTATCATATTTCAATGCCACAGAGCCCAGATGGAGTACATATAATATTTCATCTCTTGTACATGTTCTGGCACAATCATACTGAAAATTTTGAACTTTATCACAGCTCCGAGTTTCACTAGCTCCAAGTCAGGTCTGGATTTGTTTTGGAATTTTGATTTTTTTTTTTTTTTAAATATAAAATCTTCAGCTTTTTTTCCCCTGTTATGCAGCAAAACCAGCTATTGAAATGTCAGCTATTCCCTGTGAAGAAATGTTCTGTTTCCCAAAGACTCATTACTTCGCCTCTGCGAAATGAGAGATTTCAGCCCAGTTCCCAGCGGACGAGCCTTCAGTTTCTAAAAGGACACCCTTGTGTTTGCAATGACCTCATCACACCGGACATTTCAGAATGCAGCTCCCCATTAGGGTTTGTCCATGGGGTTAAAGCGAGTTCAAAGGTTCCCACTCCATCCCTCCTCTCTTTGCTTTCCTCTCCCTGTCCCTCACTCGGGCGCGTTGTCCTTCTCCTGTTTAGGTGGTCCTCCTCTAAACTTCTAAACCAGCTCACTGAAATGAGCTGGGTCAGACAAACACACCAGAAACCTCACTCCGAAAAACAACAAGTCGCATCAGGACAGAGAGGGTGGCTGCGCTGCCACGGCTCTGTGTGCAAATTGCCCGTGGTGTTTGCTGTTTACCATGTTACCATTCTCTTTCATTACAATCTCATCTAGTGTGAACCAGCTGCAACATTAAAATGCCAGCACGCCCGAGCATCCCTCCAGCAGGACCTAGCGATGTGAGCCTCCCTCCAGGACAAGCTCTGGCTGAGGTTGGGGAGGGGGGGGAGCTGGCACTGCAGCTCACTCAGCAGAAGCAGAGCCAGGCTCTTTCCCTGCACGAACTCACTTGGAAAAAAAATATGTGTTCCCCTGTGCCCAGGTTTCTTCCCTTTTGTCTTTTACAGGGAATTGTGTAAGTCCTCGAAACCACGCACCCGTGAGCAGAACCACCGAGGCCTGCTCCGTGCTGCGGAGAAGGACTGGGACGCTCTCGCCGGTAGCCCTCACTTCGACCCGACCCTCTGGACACGCGGAGATAAAACATCCCTCTGGCAGCTTCCCAAAGGGATGGGTGGGGCGAGGAGCCTTTTGTTGCTTACAGTCACTGATTTATTTTCACGCCCCCCCCCCCCCCCGCCCCGCTCCTGCTTTCCTCCCAGGAGCCAGGCCGCTGGACACTGCTCTTTGTTCCCACGCGCCGAGCCGCGGTCACGCAGTCCACGCGTAACCTGCATATAAGCCGCACGGAACCCGCGCGTAACGCACAGGTAACCCACGCACCGCCCTGGCCGGGCAGGCAACCGCTGCCTTCCGACGCGGCCGGTTGGGGGGTGCCGCGGCGCCGGTGGCGGGGCGGGCGGCGGGGCCGCGCCGTCGGGCGGGCGGGCGGTGGCGGCGGCGGCGGTCCCGCCCGCGGTGGGCCGGCCCGGGCGGGGCGGGCGGGCGCGGTAAAGGCGGCGCGGCGCGGGGGCCGGGCTCAGTCTGGCCGCCTGCGGGCTGCGCGGCGCCGCCGGCCGCCCCCGCCGCCCCCGCATTGCTGCGCCCATGGGGCAGCCGCGCCGAGCCCTCGGGAGCCGCCCCCCCGCCGGGACGTGCGCCAGGGCGGTGAGTACCGTGCGCGTCCCTCCGCGCCGCGGGCTTCCCCCGCCGTCCCCCGGGGTCTCGGGGAGCGGGGGCGGGGACCCCGCCGTGGCCGTGCGCCCCGCGGGAGCCCGCTGCTGGCAGCCGCCGTACGGCCCCCGCTCCTGGGCGTCCCCTCGGAGAGGGGTTCCCGGAGTCAGCGCGGGCGCGGGAGGGAGAGAGGGAGGGAAGGAAGGATGGACGGACGGACAGGGGCGGCAGGAGAGGGAGCAGCCCTTGTGCTGGCTGCGTACGGCTGCGGTAGGACTGTCTCCGTCCTGGCCGTGCGTGGTCCGGGTGGGATGGGTGGAGGAGGAGGTGGTGGAGCGCTGCGTTCTGGTGGGAGAGTGGTGAGTTACCCGGAGGCATGGAGGGGACAAGTACTCTGCGAGGTGATGCACAGGCGGGTCCCTCGGCTGGGAGCTTAGTGGTGAGGGCTTTCTCCTGGCTGTCACTCCACTCAAAGGCTGGGGTCCCGTGTCGCTTCTTTCCTAGAAGTGCCCATCCTTTTCCGCTTGCTCGGGAAGAGTCACAGGAGGACCACGGTCCCCACATGGGTGCCTCGGGTGTCTGAAAAGGGGAGGCTGTGTCCTGAGGCTGGGAGGTCAGCCTCGATGGCTGAGCCATGCCAGGGGTTGGGATGAGGGAGGCTGGCATGGCCATGCTCCCATGGGATGCAGCCCTGTAGGTGCGCTGGGGAGCCCTGGCTGCAGGGCGGGCTTGGCCATGGGGAACAGGGTGGTACTTGGACTGGAGAAGGAGGGAGAGGGACAGGGTGCGAGAGCCGTGCTGCAGGAGGGAGCCGGGGAGAGGAGACGAGACGGGACAGACCCCCTGCCATCACAGGAGCGGGAAGGTGAGGTGAGCCAGCTCTCAGCAGGCTCTGCCTCCCTGCCTGAGCGCTCGCGCGTCCCTGCGTGCTGAGATGTCTGCCGTGCCACTTGTGGGGCCTGGCTGTCCCTGCTGAGCCGGTGCACTGCTCTGTGTAGAGCAGCAGCAGCTCTTAGGGTTTCCAGGTGATTACAGCTCCAACCGAGCAAGCTGGGCGGAGGAAGAAGCAGCACCTTATTCAGTGCCTGCTCCTTGCCCTGCCCCAGCACTGCCTGGAGTTGGAGTCCACCGAGTCTTTCCTTTACCTGAGCAATGCCCCTGTCCCTCTTGCAGCTGCCTGAGCGACATGACCAGCAAAGCCCGAGCTGCAACTGATTAAATGGGTACCATTTAATCCATTTCCTCTGACTGCAGAAGCTGGGAGGTATAAATGCCAGCAGCAACCAAAGCCTTGTTGACATTAGGGCTACCACCAGTACAGCTAAGCCATGAGAAACTACAGAGTATGCAAGAGCACTAGCTATTCTGGACTTGGCATAAATAACTCGCTCGGTAACTCTATCTTGCACTAAAGTAGAGTCTGCTGAATAATGACGTGCAGGGCCTGTGGATGAGGAAAGTGGTTTTTAAACAAATAAATAGTAGTTACGCTTTAGGCAGGAGAATCCCCCTGGGAGGAAGTTTTCTTAGAAAGGTTTTGGTGAAGACCAAAAATAAACAAGATCCTAAGACTCAGCATGAAGGTACCTCAACTAGCCCTAACCATATCTCAGCTAGGTTGCATAAATACAACCGTGCACAGCGGTTTGTGAGGGGCACCACGAAGCTGCGGTGTCCTGGTGCCCTCAGCAGAGAGGGGATGGGTACTGATGGCAGCCGGGAAGAGTGGGACTCGGTTGCTTTAGAATGTGTCTGTGCGGTTTTGTTCTTTGTCTGCTGTGCAGAGCAAGGTCAAGGGAGCTCTTCTCTGGGTAGGTGGTTTGTCCCAACCAGGAGGCTGAAGAGGTGATGTCTGCTGTACAGTCTCAAGGGAAATTGATCTCTTCTGCTTGTGGGCCTGTAGCGAGGATTTATTGTAGAGAGATGTGAGCACAAGAGCATCTCTGGAGACGTATATTAAGGCGGGGCTTAGGGTGGCCATTGATCTGTGGGAGAATAAACCACAGAGATGCTCTGCCCTGAGGTTTTCTGTCCATTTGGAGCTGCTTGGAGGCTGGGGCCTGATCCAAAGGGAAGTGTTTTTCTATTGCTCTCAATGAGCATCGAGTGCTGAAGTCTGCAAAATGCCCAGAGTACATCTGCAGCTGGTGTTCGCTTGTCCTGCAGCTCTCTGAAGGTCAAAGTGTTTAATAGCAGGGGCTGGGGTTGGGAGGGATGGTTCCACATGCTGGCTACAAGCATCACTTTGAGCTGTTTGGATCGTAAAATGTTCCTTGCTATGTGTGTGTTTGGTCCTCGTCCAACAAGGACCCAAATTTCTAATGAGAACTGCCAAATGCTGTTACAACACAGAGTATCTCACTCTGCTGCAGGCAGGACGGGCTGCCACGCCACCGGGCGGCCCAAGAGGCTGCACGTTGACCTGGGTGGAGCTGGGGGCTATTCCGGGCTGGCAAAAAGTGAGAAGAGGCCAACAAGACGATGAAGTGGGGGTGTCTGTCTTCCTAGTGCTACATTTTTGGTTTCAAGCCTTCCCCTGGCACAGGAAAAAAAGCACACGTGCACCAGAAAGAAGTTGAGACTGTTTATGTTCTGCTTCTGGCCTGGCGCCAGGGGGAACGGCTTGGTGACCTTGGCACTATTGGGACGTTATTTATAGAAAGTAGATCTTCTGGGTTTTGTATTTTTGACACAAGAATGTGAAAACAAGTCTTGGGAGGAAAAGACCCAATGCTGGCCCCCAAATACATTGGGACTTTCTCTAGACCAGGAAAAACAACGCTTAAGAGGTGACCAGGTGTTCCCTGTTCACATTGCTTCCTGCCTTCCCTTGGAAAATACGGGTTTGGTTCTGTCCTGGAGATCGCAGGCTAGCATGAGTTCACTCCATGTTTGAAGAGTTCTTGCTCAAGATGCTAAAAGATGTTCACAAAGACAAATCGAGCTATAACCAAAGACACTTTGATGGTTCAGACATGAAGGGAAATGATAAATGACTCTCTGGCCTTCTTGGGTTCCTTCTGTTCATGAAGCTCTGTGTCATCTGCAAGGGTTAGTGCATCTCAGTGTGTTTCGGTGCCCATCTGTGGTGCTGGTTAGTGTGGCTTCCCCCAGATGACAGATGGAGAACATGGGGCTCGGAGATGCACGGGGTCTTGCTGGACGACCCACCGTGCAGGAGCCCGTGCTAGCCCCACAGCCCGGCCTCCCAGGGCTCTGATAAAGCCCCAGTGGCAAACTTTCCCCCTGGGTTTCACAATGTGGGTACATTTCTGCCCTCATCCTGTGAGGGGGGATGTGTGTTCCAGTTAGCTAAATCTATAAATGCCTTTCTATCCCTCTGTATGCAAAACAGGAACTTACTGAGCACATTTGTGCATTGGTTTTGATGGGGAAATCCTTGCCTGGGCTGTACCCGAGTCATCTATACCAGACCGTGGGTCATCTTCCAGGGCAAAGCCAAGGACCCAAAGGATGTCCAAAGCCACAGAGCCCGTAAGAAAGCTCTAGTTCAGATTTATACTGACCGCCGCTGCGGTTGTGGGGAGGGGGGAGGAGAGATCTGTCACCAAAATGGGGAAATGATCAAAACATTTGTAGCTGGGTTTAGTGCTAAAGGTGAGAGGCTTCTGGTGATGCTGGTGGTCAGGAACCGTGTGCTCACTTTCTGAACCTACGGGGCCAAAATCAGAAGCCTGAGCATAGGGACTGGTAAGTGGCTCCGTTGCTGCAGAGCTTCCTAGAAGTTTTTGTTAGGGATTTGGATTAAGGTACTTTAAGGCAAAGGCACCGAGGAGAGCACGGGGAGGAAAGCAGTTGGAAATGAATCAAACGGTGATTCCGTAGTCCGGTCTCCTGGGGAGTGGTATTAGCAATGTGAGTTGATGTAGCAGGAGATGCGCACGGAGGAGCGTCAGATAATACTGACCACCAGCAACCTAATTATTTATTTGAAGGGATTCTGTGTTTTATAGGGAGATTAGTGTGTAGTCCCCTTTGCAGCTGCCTGCTGCTGCGTAGAGGAGAGAAATCCCTCCTTTTCTTATTAAAATCAGGCAGCACTTGAACCGCCTGGCCCAGAGGGGCAGGAGGAAGGCAGGTGCAGAGGGAGCAGCACACAAAGGCTTGCAGCCCTCTTGTTTTTAGCTGTATCCTGCCTGGGTTGAGAAAGTAAACAGTTTGAGGCTGTGTCAGCAGCCGAACAAGAGACCTACAAAGAAAACCCACAAGTCTTCAGGAAACTCTGTGGGTGACTCAGCCGGTGTTTTTGTCTGAGTACGCGTTCATTCAGTAACCCGTGATGGCAGCAGAAGTGCTCTTTTGTAGTGGTGCCATCTTATGAGTGAAATACAAACCTCTGGACTCTGGTTGTTTGTGGTCATGGAACGACTTGAGAAGCTTTTCCAGCTGACAGAGGTTATTTCAGGAATCCCACTGCTGAGCCCTAAAATCACTCCGGCCCTTGCTGGGTGCTGCAGTCTCTTTCTGGGCTCACAGCTGGGCCTGCTGTAGATGCAGATGGCTGTGACAAAGAGCAGGCACTTTCCCGAGGTCAGTCTGTGCATGCTGTGCTTCCTAACCCATCTTCCTTACGGCCAAGAAAATGCTTTTTAATTCAGCCTTGCTGGCTGTCTTGCCCTGCCTTGCTATGCGCGACGTAGACCCATCTAGGCAGCAGCCTCCTGGTCCCCTGTACGGTGTCGCTGCAAAACTGTGAGAGAGACGTGGGCGATGGCTTGGGCACGGCCTGGGTGGAGACACTCTGCCGTGCTATCCAGAGCCCTAAGGATGGAGCATGTTATGGAAATGGCGGGTTGTATTGCCAGCGGTAAAGGAGTTCCAGGAAGCAAGCTAATTCCCTTGGGAAACAAGGTATCTTAAAGGTTCATGGTTTTAAGTCCCTCTGAATCCTTCTGTTGGACATTCATGATTTTAAGTCCCTCTGAATCCTTCTGTTGGACATTTAATTTTGGCTGCCTGGCACGTCATTCAGGGTAAATGCTCAGTGTATTTATATATATATATCTACTCAGGAGGTAGAAATGCGAGCTGCCTCCTTGCAGAGGGGCGAGGGAAATTCAAAAACTGCAGTACTGAGTCCAGAGGAGCTGGGTGGCATTGGCTTTTCACCAAAATTTTCTTTGTGGCCTAGGAAAAAAAGTTACGGTAGAAGCTGCTTAATAGCAATAAAGGGTGCCCAAACATTGCTTCACAGAAAGTGGAAATCTGCCAGGAGTCAAAGGCTACGCCAGACAGGATTGAAGAATTCAGACCATCTGTCTGCGCATTCCCATTTTGTTTTCTTGGTAAGTGAGAATAAAATTTAGCTGCCTTTAATACCAGCGTTGCTGGTGGAGTCTCTGGAAGTGCTGGCCACAGATCTGGCATGCTTCTGAACAGCAGGCACCTATAGTGCATCCTTCCACCCTCCTCCCCCATTGCCCTGCCCAGGGCAACCGTTGGCTCATTGTGGTGTATGAATATGTTCCTGCCTCGTCTGCTGGCAAAACCCCAGCTGCTGTACATCACGAGTTCAACAAGTCCCTTCCGTGAGCCATGTCAACATCCACTGTTTAATTCTCTGGACAAGTAAGATGCATTGAGGGTTGATGGATGGAGGAATAATAAAGCAGTTGAGCTTATCTCCTCCAGCCACTTTATTCCCTGCTCCACATCACGGTGCAAACCCAGTGCCTTTTGTTGGCGCTTGCAAAAAACATGGGGGAGAAGAGACCAGCATGTAATCCCCAGAGCCACTGCTGCATGGGAATGACATTACAAGTAAGGTAATGGGGAAAGTGTTGACTAAAACCTGACACTTCTGTGTCATGAGCTCTTCTAAGCAGGCGGCTGTGCTATATGCTTGCTGATAGAGATGTATATGTACACACAGCAAAGCACTATGTGTGTGTATACACACGCTGCTGTTGTACGATGCTGATGTTACTGTAGCTTGTCATATCCAAGTGTCTGAGACTTCAAATTGTAGAAACAAGGGAAGATCCTTAAACAACCCTTGACAGTAGAGATGGGACATCTGGCAGCTCTGCGTTTTCCATAGTTACTTGAGACCCTGATTTGTCAGTGCCGGTGCTGCTAACACTTGGCTCCCTGGGTGTCCCTGTTGCCTCCTTGTCCCTGGGTGGAGGAGTCAGAGGTGGGGAGTCAATATATAATTTGGCAAGGAGAAGGACTAGTCAGTAGTACCTTTATTCTTTCTTTCTTAAGGCTTCTCGCGTGTGCCAGGCGAGATGGAGAGAGCGCTCCTTTACTGTGGGACCTCTCACTTCTTCTCAGATATCCCCCGTCACCAAGGCTATTGATGCCACACTCTGGCATCCACCCCTTTGTCTCCTCTCTGCTATAAAAAGAGAAATCTTGCTTTAGTTCCTGAGGCTGATGTGTGTCCTCTGTGGCTGTAACTAATAAGAGCAGGTCTACCTAGGACATAGCTTCTCCGTGCCCAGCAGAAAGAAAGGAACCTCTTTCCTTGCAGGTTGTTGTCTAGTTTTTTTTATAATCCCAAAGCGTGACTCCATGCTGCGAGATGGGCAAAAGTGATACAGTATTTGTCTAGGACTAGGTAGTGAAAAGTTGAATGCAAGGATCAAGAATTTGTCTTGCCCATCCATATAAGAGCAATCAAAAACCTAGTCTCACTCATCTACTAGGCTCCTCCTGTGGTCTATGGAAAGAGCTAAGCCATTGCAGGAGATGCATCCTGTCCAAAACCAGGCACCTCTGGGAGATGGCTCACCCTGCCTGTTTCCCAGGGAGCCAAAAAGAAGGAGGTGAGGAGAGCTATAGGTTCACGTTATATTTAATACTTCCAAGCCCCACTCTCTCCACCTGTGAAATGCTTTTATTCTGCAGTGGGGACAGACTGTCTCTGTGTGTGATCCTCACAGTACACATACGCTGGCCTTTTGTGGAAGCTGGAGAACCTCTCGTGCATCGGAGGCATTGTCTTTTTCAATCTTCTTTATATTATTTGCTTTTTCTGATGAAAGCTTTCTAAAGGGTACTTGTGTGCTGAATACCCATTGCTGATAATACACATTATGAAATCCAGAAGGAAGGTTGAGATTAAATGTCACGCACTTCACAGTCGGGGAATTCAAAGAGCCTTGTTGATTTGTGCATAATTCGGGGGTTGACAGCTCATGCATAAACAAACGTGCACATACACATACACACGTGCATGCACAGAGCGTTTTCCCCTGACTTAGCAGCAAATAAAAGCAAACTCGGGTTTGTCTCAGCTCCTGGGGGCTGTGGGTGGGTGCAGCATTTGTGGGAAAAGCCTGTGGGCTCTTCGGGGCTGATTGAGCTGAGAACCACACTGGGAAAAGCCATCGCTTCTTGGTAGGGCGGTGGGCTCCCCTCTGCCTCCCGCCCTGTGTGGCACTGCACTGAGCTGTGGCTGCTTTGGTTTTACGCGTGTGGGTTTAATCTGACCAGGAGGATCTTCCGAGAGCTTCTGGCATGTGCGAAGGCGGTATCGATGTGAGGTTCACCCCAAGGTTTCCACAGTGCTTTCTCCTGCCAGCAGGGAATGAAGATAGACAGAAAAAATTGATGTCATGCTAAGCTGGTTGTTACTCAGGCCAGGAAGGGCTTTTCTGCCTCTGACACATCATGTGTAATGAACCGAGTGCTGCACGGGAGTCCGTAGCCTTCCTCACAGCACGGGGTGTCCCAGGCAGGCAGTCGGCACTGATGGGGCACAGTCTGGGCAGTCGCCTTTGAGATGTTGCACCTGCTGAGCGTACGCCATGTGAACTTGGGCGGTAGGTTTACTTTTCATATACAACTGGGAAAACTGAGGTCTGACAGGTTAAATGACCCGATCTTGGTTGCATGGAGGGGCAGCAGCACTGCCAAACCTATAATCTAGTATTTTGGCTTTCAGGCTCGCGATTCTGCATGCTGGACTGTAATTCTGTTCCCCAAAAAAGCTGGTTTCACTTCCAAGTGTTTCGTTGCAGGAGAGAGCGCTACTTATAGCTCCTCACCATTCTGGGGGACGCTGCAGGCTGGTGCTCCACAGACACGTCCCCATGCACCACGCGCTGCCCCACTAGCGGATTGCGAGGAATTTCTTGTGAGGCGGTTCGCCACCGGCTTGTGAATTAGCAGAGCCTGTGCTGGCTCTGTCAGCAGCTATTTAGAAGTTTCCCTCTTCTAAATCTGTCTTCCTACCTCCTGTTTGCCCAACATGGGGAATTTTGCATCTAACATTTTTAGCATTAACCTGTTGCTATAGAAACCGCTAAGGTGTCAGAGGGAGATTTTTGCCACTTGGGGATAGGCTACCAAGTTGTCGAAGTATGTGCTTTGTCGGGAGGCCTTCTGCTAAGCAACTCCCCGAGCCCGTCTGCATGTCTGTGCTTATTTCGAGTCTAAGGAGCCACGAGGGAGTGATAAACCTGGAGCTGTAATTGTGTGCGAATGAGCGGGGCTTAATATTGGCAAATTGTTTAGGGAGGACGTGAGAATGTGTTCCCAAGCTGGAGGTGACGGGTCCAAGTGGTGTGTACAGTGGTAGTGCAGGGCTGAGAGATGAAAGGTGGTATCGGTCTCTGGGACAGTAAATGGTTAATCTAGAGGCAAGAGTCAAGGCTCTTACTTCTCCCAGCAGGGAGTTGGGGACAAACCCCTCCCTGTGGCTCCTCTCTCCCCCAAGACTAAAATATAGGCGAATGCCAAAATGCTCTGGTCTGGCAGCCTGAATTGTCTTTACTTACCAGTCTCGAGAGATAGTCACCGTGCAGCGGGACCCAAAGCAAGTCCACGCAAATCAAACCGTAGCTTTTATTTATATAAAAATAATATATAGTTCATGTATTAATATATAATTTGTTATTAGTTATATATAATTTATATATATTTATATAAATAATATGCTCTTACAGGATGTAGATGTGACCATATAATATGGGAAATGCTCTATAACAGAGGGTTGGTGACAACATCAGTTGTTGACTGATGGTCACTTGGGCCATTTCATATCAGGCCAGATTTACAGGACTTCTCTTTGTAGAAGCAAACTTTATTGCTTGCACAACGAGAGGTGCAAGTCCTGTGAGTGCCTACGTGCCTGGGACTCAGGAAATATCCTGGCTAGACCAAAAGGCAATCTCCCTGCTTAATGCAAATTTATTCATCTGCCCTTTCCCCCCCGCTTTGCATGTGCCTAGACTGCACATCTGGTCATATCATGACAGCCTGTGGGAGAAGAGGAACCCATTGTTTTCTACAAAAATGGAGGAAAAAATCTGATGGTGCTGGGGCGTCCTGCAGCAGCTGTTCTCAGGCTGGGGCTGCAAATCCAGGCGCGATAAAGGTCAGGAACCTGCTTTTGGGGTGCCAGAGTGGCACAGCCTTATTCATTTCATCTTCCATTTCATGGCTGTAGAAGTGTTGGTAGTTTATAAACTGCGGTAGGTGCATTGTGCTGGGTAAGTTACTGGACTGCAGGTAAAGAAATAATGTTGCTGGAGACGTAGTTCATCTTCTTTTGGGGAAGAGTCCATCAGGAATGCCTTTGGAATCACTGCCTCAGGGACGGTATACAGAGGGACGTTGTGCTCGCGTGTGGCTGAGGGAATAAATGTCCCAAACTGTAATTTCTTACAATTTCCTTTTGAGTTCTGGAAAGGGACAGAGCTGGAGGATCCTTGGGAATAAAGGGCATCAGCTTCCTGGAGGGTTTGTGAGTGAAAATTTTCTAGTGTGTGTGGGCACAGTGGAAAGAAAATCGGGAGGTTTGGGGTTGTTGGGGGGCGAAGTGCCAAGAAGCCTCATTTTACTGTGATGATCCAGTATTCCGCGGTGTTGTGGGCAAACAGCGTGTGTCTGGGCTTCTCCCTGCTCCCAGGGTTACTTTCCATAGAGCTTCTCTGAGCCTGTGTCATTCCTCAGGTGTGAGGCATGGGCGAGGAAAGACAGAGTTGCATCAGGTTCTCTGTCAAGCCGACCTTTATTACCTGGTTTGATTGAAGGGCTCTCCTGGCTTTTTAGAGTTGCTCTTTTCCAGTAGCGAGGGTTGATTTACTCATTTTTTTGATGGTGGTGGTGTTTTTTTTTTGTATATGTGTGTGTATGCATATGGGTTTTATTTTTCCTTCTAATGTTTCCCTGTAGAAATCATCTGCAGGACAGATGGCCTGCTAAGCTTCTGGGACTGTCTCCCACAAACACCTGTCTAAGGCAGCTGGGAAATCAAAGAGGAATTCTCCTGTTTTAATGTCCTTAAAGAAAAACAGCACTCGATCCCAATACATCTTATTTCCTTCTTTCTCCATCCTCCCAGCTCCCTGGGAAACTGAACTGCTCGGTGGTGGCCACCCGGGGCGAGGGCGAGGGGCTGGGTGCTGACTGCAGGCTGAGGTTGGGACGCAGCTGCCCGGGCGATCAGGGAGAGCAAGGGCAGCTTTGGGGTGATGGATTGCTGCGGTCGGCCGCGCTGAGAGCCTCGGCAGCGGGGAGGAGGATGATGGAGGGGGTGGACTCGTATGTAAATAATACAGATGGGAGTCACTGAAGCAGCAGATTGTACCTTGCGTCCTTTGTATTTGCAGCCAGAACACTCCTCAGCAGCAAGGGATGGGCTACTTGAGAAAGCAGGATAGCACGGCCAAGCTTGTGCTCGGGGATGTGTGTGTGCATGCGTGTGACGGACGAAACGTGAAGTCTCTGTCCCCCCGTGTTGGGAGCCCACCGAGCCACGTGCAGCGGGGCTGCGGTGGGGCCAGGTGTCCGACCGGGCACCTGCGGGGTGTCGTGTGTGCCGGTCGCCGTAGCCGTGCAGGGTGCCCGACCGAGCGTGTTCGGCGTGTCGCAGGCTGCCCTGCCAGCTGCTGCGGGGCGCAAACAAGCATTTCTCCCCTGAGGTGAAGCCCGGGCGCGCTTGCTTGCGGCGGAGGGGTTGGCACGTCGCTGCAGGTGGTGGTTAGCAGGCCGGCAGGACTGTGGTTGCTGTGTTTAATTATAGCTCCCGTTTGAGAAACTAGTAGAGCAACAGGGCGTTTTTATCTTGTTCCGGGGAAAATGAGCACTAGCAGGTTTTGATTGCTATATAACACATCCTGTGACACGGAAAGAAACTTTCCTGTGCTCCCTGCAAAAGGAAATATGAAACCTATGGGCCATAAAATCCTTGAGCTGGGCCATCCCTCCCAGATGGTATGGCTTGGCCCCCGATCATGGCGCTTCTTGGGGCAGGATGCTTTTGTGGCCACAGGGAGCTTGCGGGCAGGAGCCGCAGCGCCTGGGGGCAGCGGGAGAGCCGAGGCTGCAGGAGAAGAGCCGCATCGAGGGTGCAGGGGCTGAGCCTGCCCAGGGATGCAGCCCTAAAGCAGGCGGAGGGGAGAGTTCAGGATGTGTGGGAAAGGCTGAGCAGGCTTTGGATGTCCTTGTCTGCCTGCAGTGGTAACAGGGTAAGTAACACAAATTAACTCCTACCTCCCCAGTAGGTTGTCCACCGCTGAGTGGTGATGCTGCTGCATCCGTTGCGTTCGTGGTGGCTGGAGCCGCATTAGGCACAGGATGCTGCCGCCTTGCACGTGGTGGCCCCGGGGCCAGCTCTGCACCGCTCACAAACAGCGTTGGAGGGCATCCAGCTGTGTCCGGCCATGGGACATGTCTAACCTGCAGGGTGAGCTTTGGGCATGCCTGAGGCCACTCTTCGTGCATCACAGGTGGTTTGGGTTTTGAGGTTTCCTCTGGCTTGTCTGTAGGAGAGGATCTGGAGGCACCCAGTGAAGATGCCTTTTGACCTAGGGATTTTGCTTTGCGTTTTCATCGTGTGTAGGGACAGGAGATCTACTGTTCAGGTTTGTAGGTTTTCCCTAGGGAGGACGCAGTGTCCCTGTGCCTGTTGGAGTTGCCTGAGGCAGCCACAGGGCTGTGGCAGAGCTGGGAATGAACCTCCAGCAAGAGAGAGTTCCTGCTGGTGTTGCAAAGAGCCTTCTGTACTGAAAGGGCTGGTGTTCTTGTGGGAGGGGAGTCCCATGTACCTGGTTTGTTACAGGTGAGAAATCTGAAGTACCCCTGTTGCTCAGGTGTACAGACTGTGCCAGACTGAGCGGGAGCGGCAGCCCCATCATGCTGCCGTGGTGGCTGAGTGCTAATTGTTTTCACTGCCTGAGCATCAGGTTATTTTTGGCTTGATCAAGTTTCATTCCCTGCAGGTCTCTGAGGCTTCCTGACCTGCAGAAACTGCTTTGGGAGAGTTTCTCTTCTCTAGGGTGACGAACTTACACCCCTCATCCAGGGCATGGGTGGCAATATATTACTCCCAGCAAAAAATGCAAATTGTTGTTTTAAGATGTGTTGCTAGCCTACAGTGTGCAAAGCCATGTGCTGCAGCTGGCGTGGAAGAAATCCACTGGGAGATGGGGATAGTGATGTGCTGCCGCAGCTGGCTGGTGGCTGAGAGGTCCTAATCGTCTAGATTTCCATTCTGGATAGGAATCTAGGCAGGGAGCTGGTTCAGTCACTGTGGATTTGGGATGTTTGTTTGCAGAAGTACAGCATAGAGATAGCTGTGCCTTGGTGGTTACATGGGACATGGGGAGTGCTGGCTCAGGGTCTGCTCCACCATGGGTTTCCTGGGGAAACTTGTATTAGGCTGTTTGGATAGGATCCACAAAGATGCTTTGTGGCTCTCAGGTGTGTTGTTGGGTTAGACACGGGGGATTTGCCTCATCCCTTGGGATTTCAGAGTCCTGAAGTGTCTGAGGTTGTTTACCAGGAGATTTTCTGCATGTAAAAGTGAGCAGTCTGAGCCTTCGTATGTGGGGGGGGGGGAAGGAGTCTTGGATCCCACTCAATTAGGCAAGAGCCTAATGTTTGCAAGAGCCAAGGTACTTAGTACGTCTGTGGATCCTGTCCTTAATCTCCTGGTGTTTCCAAAGTGGGCATGTCATCTATCCTGAAGGTGCAGGGCTGTAGTAAGGTGAGATTGTGAAACACTGAGATACTTTGTTAATGAGCCTTGTGGACAAGAAAATGGAAGAGACGGCTGTCTGGTGGAAAATAGTATGTGGAAAGTTATCTTTCCCTTTTGGGCTGGTCTTGCTCTTGTATGACTGCTCTGACCTGTGCATCCACCGCCTCTCTTCTTTGCCCTGCTCGTGTGTTTGAGCCCAGGCTTTCTCGCTGCCTCTGTAGCCGAGTAGTTATGGGGTCCAGAGCAGCTGCTATGGACCTGGTGCTGTCCTCATGAGCAAAGAGACAGGACCACCAGAGCCTGGAGAAACAGCAGAAGAGCTGGACAAATGGGTTACGGCTGCCAGGGCCTTGCAAGAGAAGTGCTGTGGGCATCAGCCCAGCTGTGAGAGCCGGGTACAGCGCCGCTGCCGCGCTGGGCGCCCCTTTCATGCGCAGACCCCCTTGTGCTGCTGCAGCGCTGGAGAACTCCCCTGGGCTTTGCCAGGGTGTTCCCAGGGGAGCTCCAGTATTGTAAAGGGACAGCGCTGCTGCTTCATACTTACTAGTGGTTCTCAACCTGTGGTCCACAAAAGATGCTTAGGCATGGCAAGTGCCCCGTTAGGCTGTTAAAAAGGACGTACATCCACTGCGCCTTCTTAGTTAACTCTTAGGCATAACAAATCAAAAAGTTGGCTCAAGATACTGAGTTGTCTCAGGCATACTGACTTGGGAAATCTAAAACAGGGTAGCAAGAGTCCTCTCCCTGGCCTGAACATGATAGAGCTGTGGCCAGCTTAGATGTATAAACCTTTCACTCATTCTCCTGGCTTGACTCCAGTACATTTTCTCTTCCTCTGCTTGCAGATTGGAAGTGCCCTCAAACCCTTGGAGCTAGAGGTACTGTGGTGCCACCTCTTTAATTTGAGCAGCACTGCTTTGTCAGGTGAAAGGCTGCACCGTGGATGGCAGTGCCACTGAAACAATGTCCAGCTAAGCAATAGGCAGCTGACACAGGGGAGCCGTGTCCTTGCAAGCAGGCAGGATAGCACCCATCAATTGCTCCGCAGCACCTTGCCAAAACTGTAGGCAGTCAACTTCAGGTGCCTGTGGGAATGGGGTCTGGTTCCCCTCTCGCGGCCCCGTGCACCTCCCTCGATGGGTGCGCAGCTCTGGCTGCTGCAGCATCATCGCGTGTGTGGTTGAGTCTCCCCTCTCCCCTGCTGCAGAGCTCCTCTTCTCTCCAGACCCTGGGAGGGAAGCAGAGATGCTGGGGGAAGAGCTGTGGAGGTGGGGAGAGATTGAGCTATCATTAGCATGGCACCAGTGAGGTTTCTTTGCACCACAAAGCAGTAGCTATCAAAATTGAGTGCAATATGCTGAACAGCTGAGCAAGGGAACAGAAACTGAAAGGAGCCTGCAAAGAAAAAGGATTTTGGAGGAAAAAACCCTCTTTCAACTGCACATAGGCACTGCCCATCACCGAGAGCTGTGCTGGGGAGTAGGAATTGCCTGTTTATGGTGATTGATCTGTGCAGCCCCTGGGATGCTCAGAAAACGGATTAAGGAGGAAAGAATCGTGGGAGAAGGAGGAGGTGGAGGTTCTCCTTTGAAAACGCACGGGCTAATAGAAAACATCCTCTAAATTGTCAGTGTGTCAGGATACATTAATGTAAGTATAACATTTTCAGATCCTCAGCATCTTCTATCTGAATGTCATTGAATTAGTGCTAATGCATTTCTTAGCTCATTATTCATTAATATTCAGTATTCGTTAGACTGGCTCTTTCTCTGGAAGATGGGGATAATGAGACATGGGACAGGCTGCAGGGCCATGCCGTAGCTGTGCTTAGTGTGGTGGGAGCGTGGTTTTATGTACCAGAATGGCCTTCAGTGATTGTTTTATTGGCACTGTGTCTGACCTACGTTGTCTCGGCTCTTGGCCAGTGGTTTACCACAAATTAGTGGAAATTCTTAATGGGAAAGCAGTTCTAATGATGATGTGGATAAATTTCCACCAACTCCTGCCCTGAAAGCAACTGGCGAGACAACTGATGAAGGCAAATTTTGATCTTTTGGCCTGTGGACAGAGTTGCGAAACTGCCTGTGTAATCACAGAGCTGTTCATCACTGTCTTCATCGGTGAGTCATGGAGTCCCCCCTTCAACCCCCATCACCTTCCTTTGCTTCTTGCCCTCAGGAGACATTCTCTAGATATGCAGATGTCTAATTTTTTTTTTCTTCTTTTCTCTCTTTTTTTTCCCACTCCTATCTTCCTTTCCTCTGCCATTTCTGACAGAGCAGGAGGTGTGGGCAGCAGGCTTTCCCTGGCAAGAAACCAAGAGGGATCAGAGGTGCCAGGCTGGTGTGGCCAGCACACTCAGCACCCCAGGTCCTATCAAGACCAGCAAGCCTCGGGTCTCACATCCCTGAGGAGGGCTTTGGTGACCCAGGGCCAGTAGGATGCTGCTGCTCAGGCCCTCTGCCAGGCTTTTCTCCCAGCTAGCAGGGGAGGGAGAGTGGCCAAATAGGTACCCAGCGCTTTTACAGGGGTGTGAGGGTTCTCCCGACGGCGTGGCATACCTCGGCACTTTGTCCCAGGAGCTGCGTTGGGCCAGATGAGGGATGTGGGATGGCCTTAGAGTGGTCCTGAGGCTCAGTGTGAGAGAGGAGCATTCAGCACAGGGGTGTTGCTTCAGCATTGGGCTGGATAGCTTTGATCAGAAAATGCTGGGCTAGAAATACCACAGCAATAGGTCTTCTCTGGTTTCAGTGGTGGGAAAGCACTCAACACCCAAGCTGCTGAGTCTGGGTCTGCCAGGAGCAGAAAGGACTGCAGAAACTGTAGTAAAAGAAATTAAAAAGTCGAGCTTTTCTTTTTGACACATCAGTCTGGCTTTGGGGTGCATTTTGTGTGCAGAGTATCTGGATTTGAGTACACACAAGTTATTGTGACAATTTGGGTCAGCAAACCCCAGACATGATAAATCTTCCAAACTTTTCTACTAGCAGCTACCTTTAGAGCTGCTTGCCTTGTGCCAGAGTGTGGGATGAGCATACAGCTTCCTCCTGAGCAGCTGTTCTCCATTGTCCCACTTCTGAAGTGTTTCTAGACCCTGGTTGCTGCATCTGGCTGTGTGCTATGATGCCTTTCCCAAGAGCCTGGGCTTAGTTATTCGGTAGAGTAAGACCAAAAAAGCCCCACCCAACAAAACTCCCTACAATCCAAAAGAAGCACCTGCAAAGCCCTGAGTAGCTGAACTGGCTCGCTGAAAAGCATTTTGCCTGTGGTCTGCTGAAAGGGTCTTATTAAACCTTTGAGCACGGGATTCGGTCTTTGCGCTGTCCCAGCGAGACCTCGTAGCTTTGCCTTGCAGAAGGAGTTATGCTGGCGCTCTCTGGGCTCTTGCAGACAGGACTGCCCGCTCTTGGCTGGACAACCACGGGGAAGGGTTTTCCTGCGAGAGGGAAATCCCTCGCAAGGCAGCAGGACAACACTTGCACGCGCGATGCCGAAATAACCGGCACCTCGTTTGATTACTCCCCGAAGACTTGTGAGCTCTTTAGGCATGAGCGTAAATTCAGGCCTCCTGGGGCAGCCGTGGGAAAGCTCGGCTGGGGCACGGGACTGCCGGTGCTTGAGCCCTGAGCGCGCCTGGGCCAGGTTAGCTGTGCCTGGTGCCTGGGGGGATTTGTCTGTGGGTCTCTGGGAGGGTGAAGGGGCAAATGGAAAAACGTGTCTGTGTTCAGCTGGGCCAAGATGAAATGAAGACAAATTGGAAGAAAAGACTTTCTGAACTGAGGGTTTCTGAGGTTTTATGACAGCAGGATGATATAGAGTGATTTCATGGGACTCTTGACACCTCTACCTTTATACCACCATGCCAAGGTAGAAGTTACCTCTTCCACTGTAGCTTCTGTCAGGTATCTTTGTCTTGTTCTTATCCCAGATAGTATTTGTAGTTTCTGCTTGCTGTCATGTTCTGTATCCCAGAAAGCCACATATCCTCAAGGAAAATCTTGCCTTTGGCTGCTTCTTGTTCTGGGGCTGGTGTGCTCTGGCACATTGTGGGGGCTGCAGCATCTGGGGGGGGACACAAATAAGTATGAGACTTGTGTGGTATTTGGCCTGAGATGGCAGCTGAAGGGGGTGATGTATGGCATGGAGAAAGAGAAAAGGCGAAGCATCACTGAATGGCTTTAATCCCCCTAGTCTGGGAAGCATTTAATTCCCCTAGTCTGGGGAAACAGCAAAGAGGTACCGTTGGGCATTGCCTCATGCTGGGATAGGCCAGACTATGGTTTGTAGGTCAAAAGCATTTATAGCTAAATGCCCACACTAAAGTCGCGCTGCTCTGACTTTTTGCTTCCCCCTCCTCCAGCAGATCCCGATGACGGTGGGATCACTCTGAGATGAGCTGCCTGTAGCCGGGGCCGGCCCCGCTGCCAGGGCTCCCTGCCCCGGGACGATGAGGAGCCGTCTGTCAGCCTAACAGGAAGATTTTGTGGCAGTGGTTGGTTTTTGGTTTTTTTTTTTTCTCCTGAACTTCGTGAAATTTCATGTGACAGCGGAGCCGCTTCCCGCACCCTCCTTGTGCCGCCTCACAGCCGAGGGCTCGGTGGTGGAGGGCCACCACCATGGCGGCGAAGCAGCCCCCGCCGCTGATGAAGAAGCACAGCCAGACCGACCTGGTGAGCCGGCTGAAGACGCGCAAGATCCTGGGGGTTGGCGGGGAGGACGACGACGGCGAGGTCCATCGCTCAAAGGTGAGGGTCTGGGAAGGGGGAAGCTCGCGTGCAGTAATGACGGAAAAGAGACCTTCTGCCTGGGCAAACCGAGATGGTGTGTTGTTTTCTCAGCATCTAACTTCTGCAGCCTCTTTTGCAAAAACAGGGCTCCCAGCTCCGTGGGGCTCCTGTAAAATGAGGGATGAAGGCTGTAGTGGCACACGCAATGCTGCCTTTGAGCAGCAATGGGCCACGCAGCCTGCTGGGTGCATGGGAGCTGCCCAAAACAGCTTTTCATGGTAATGGGGTGAGCTCTGCCCTCAAGCTGCTTTAATCCATTCCTGAAATTGTATTGCCGAGACACCCGTGAGGTAGCTCGGAGCTGGTGCCGTGGGACCATGGCACCACCAATGCCCACCAGCTGGTGGCCTGGACACGAGCAGCGATGTAAGCAGCGGTGCTCTCAGGAGAGGCCTTCATTGCAGATGAACAACCTGTTTCAGTGAAATACCAGAGCTGGAGGACAAGGGTGAGCCTTGCAGGAGCCCTGTCCTGGATGCTCTCTGGAGAACTTGCTGGCAGGGCATTGCCCGGCTCCTGCCTGCACGTGGGGAGCAGCACAGAGCTCGCTCAGAGCTCTCTGCAACCAAAAGGTCCCCCAGTACCTTCCCCTGTTGCTGGTCTGCGTCGCCTTCCCATCCACACGGTTTGGGGAAGTCACGGCCGGGCATTGCTCCGGGCAGTGTGAATGCAAGAGCGGGACGGACGCTGTGATGCCCCGAGGGCTCCGCTGGACCCTGTGCTCCATCGGGGTGTGACAGGCAGGCGGTGTGTGGAAGGAGACAGTTCCCTACTTGTAGGTAAGAGGAGACGAGTTAATGTTGACGCTGCCCCAGCCCCACGCTGCACGTGGCTGATCCTGGTAGGGGAGCAGCAGAGGCTGCAGCTCCTGATGGAAATCAAGGCAGCCTTCGGCAGGTGTTGGGACCAAGGGGTCACAGCTGAATCCCTTGTCCTCGTCCTCCTTCCAGCCCTCTTAGAGACAAACTCCTACATGGAGTTAGATATGTATTTTTGGGCTGGTGAATACTGCCTAAAGGCTGGAGAATGGTCTGCTTAGTCACCTTATGTCTTTTATTTGAATTTCAGATTAGCCAAGTACTGGGAAATGAAATCAAGTTTGCTGTCCGGGAACCGCTGGGGCTCAGGTAAGGTATTGGGCCACCTTGGAGCTGGGTCATCTGAGGGCTCTCGGCCGTAGCATCCCTGACAGCTCTGGCCGCTGACAGCAGCTCTGCTGCTGCGCCAGCATCACTACTCCCTGCGGGGGCTCCTCGGGGGCCGCGGGACCAGACCAGCTCTGCTTTCTTCCCCCATAAATCAGCCTGAGGCCCTCCAGCTCTTGTCCCACAGCAGGTGCTGGGAACCACAGGGGCTGCGTGGGGCTGGAGGAGCTCCTGGTCTCATGTGTGACAGGGTGGTGCGTCCTGTGGGGACCTGCTTCTGCGTCGCCCTCTTGGCAGGGTCACTTCGCTCCTCTGCTTGGGTGAGGGGGATTTCGGCTCTGTCTCGCCAGCGAGGCCAGTCTGCGTGCTGAGGCTGGAGGTAGTGGGGGAGCCAAGTCCTCCCGTGGGAGGCTTGTGGCCGCCTCGATTGTGCGAGGGGGGAGGATGAAGACTGATGACCGAGCAGGCTGCCAGGAATGCTTTTTGACATATGAGCGATGGGATCGCCCCTGTGCTCACACTGGGTCCTCTGTCTTCCCTCCCACGCAGGGTCTGGCAGCTGGTTTCCGCCATCATGTTTTCCGGGGTCGCCATCATGGTAAGTGAGGGACGTGGTCCTGGGCACCGCCAGCTCCTGGCTGCCAAAGGGGTGCTCTGGCATGGCTCCTCGGCCCCCGGCACTTATCCCCCTCCTCTGCCTCCAGCAGCTGCCGCTGCTTTCTCTTGCAAGGCCTTTGCCCTCACCATGTCTCAGCAATGGGCTTTGCTAGCAGTGTCCTTGGCAGTTTGTTCCCATCACCGGAGTCTGTTTTCATTAGCAGGGTCATAAACCACACGTGGCGTGGCAGCCTCGGCCACAGAAACCGGCCATGAAGCCAGTAGCTGACACGCTGATATTTCTTGCGCTCCTTAATTTCTAATTTCCTGGCCAGTGGCTCTGATCCCATGAAGGCTTGATGTTGGAGCGCTGCTGCCTGAGAGGGCACGTTTTGATGGCCCCGGCTAGTGCAGGCTGCTGAGCCTCTCCCTTGCCTCTGCCAGGCCCTCGCTTTCCCTGACCAGCTCTACGACGCCATCTTCGACGAGGAACCGGTGAGCAGCAAGACTCCCATCCGGCTCTACGGAGGAGCCCTCCTCAGTGAGTGCCGTGCCGCTGTACCCGGGGCACGCCGCTGCCCCACAGAGTAAGGGGATGGGAGGCCAAAACGGCAGGAGGGGTCAAAATCTGCGCCCAGCAGGACAACTGCAGCCGGAGAGCAGAAGATCTGCTCTTAGCAAAGAAATGGTTTGTTTAGGGGTATTTTGAGAAGCTCAGCTACTGCCGCTTTTTCCTAGCAGGGGCTCAGGCTCGCTGCAGGCAGGGTAAGAAGGGCTGTGCACACCCTAAATACCTGGGGGAGTACCCCCAAGTGCCCCAGCAAAGGGGAATTGCATATGGGCTGGGAGATGGGGTGCTGGGCTGCAGCTGGGGCCAGACCCTCCTCGTGGGAGCAGGAGGAGAGAAGGGGCGGGTGACAGCATCCCGGGAGGGCCCCATGTGAGGGGCCCAAGAGGTGGGGGGCAAAGGACAAGAAGGTGAGGGGAGCCTAGAGAAAAGTCTGGAGAAGAAAACGAGTGGAGGAGTTAACTGCAGGGGGGTTGCGTAGCTCTGCACCCCGCGCTGCGGCCGCTAGCGCTGCCAGGCTGCAGGGACCGCACCTTCTGGGTGCCCAGCCAGGTTCCTCTTCGGGGCTGGCGCGCTGCAAAGGCTGGTGCCCCGCACCAAAGGGCAAGCAAGCGCTGGCAAGGCCCGTTTTTGGGGGGGGGGGCGCTGCCCGGCCCGGGCGGCGCTTCCCGCAGGCTGCAGCAGCACCTGGCGGGGACGGCTGGAAATGCAGCAGCGCTGCTGCCCTCCGGTCTCCCGTGGGAGGCCGACACGGTGCGCGTGGGAGCAGGCGGGTGGGCTGCCCCTTCCCGGTGAGCCCCCCCGGGGCAGCTGCGCTGTGCTGTCCCTCCGCAGGCATCTCGCTCATCATGTGGAACGCCCTCTACACGGCCGAAAAAGTCATCATCCGCTGGACCCTGCTGACCGAGGCGTGCTACTTCGCCGTGCAGTTCCTGGGTGAGTAGCTGCAGCCGCCCGGGAGGGAGGGAGGAGAGCACAGAGGGCAGGGGTGCACGCAGTGTACCCCCACCGGGCAGGGAGGAGGGAGAAGCGGGGGTGGGCAGGACAACCGGCGTGAGCGGTGGGACCGAAGGCAAAGTTGGAGCAGTGCCTTTGGGTTTGACGGAGTAAACTCTAGGCTGAAGGAGTTGTGGGGTGAGGCCCTGGGAGTCATCGTGGACTCAGCTGACGGGGAGATGCTGTCTCTGCCGCCTGGCTGGCACAGCTGCAGGGGTACCTGATCCCCAGCTGTCCCCGTGCTGTGCCTGGCTTGTGATGGAGACCCCTCCTTTGCTCTGCGGGACTGGCAAAGATAACCTGGCCCCAGGAGCATCCTCCCTGCCAGCTGCTCTCCCTTTTCCTTCCCCACGGAGTAGCCTCTGCCTGGGGCTGCTCACCAAAGGGTGCCCAGGTGTAGAGGAAACCTCTTCCTCTGACGATTCATTTAGTTTTCTCTCTAAAAACATCCTGGCCTTCATAGCTAGCACAGGTCATCTCCTGGAGCGGGCTACCTAGTTGCTGGGGCTAACAAGAAAAGACTGTAGAAACCTACGCTAAAAAGGGGGATGTTCGATCTTACCAAAACAGAGAATAACAGCTCAGCTTGTTTCTAGGGAGCTTGTCTATATTTAACAATGAAGGGGGGTTTTGTATGTGTATATTGGTAGCTCACGAACTGGATTATAAGGTAGCTGGTTTGGATATGGACTACATGTTGGTAGCTAGAAAAGAGAGATGCTTGGAAAAGAGGTAGCGTGTGTGGACTATGCGTATTTTGTAGATGCTTCTGAAGTTGAAAAATGTTTATCAATCAGCACTGAAGTAGTCAAACCACAGAGCAAACTCAGGAACATGCAGCTTCCACAATTAACACCTGAGCACGACGGAAGCTCGCATCTGCTCGAGTGACCATTTCGGGCTGTGGCTGCCTGAACACGGGGCTGCCTTTTAAAGCAGAGTTTCTGTAAGTGAGAGCTCTGGGGGCCCGTGGGTCTGTGGCTAACTTCAAGGCTGTGAAATGAAGCTAGCGAAGAGCCTCTGCCGTGGGCTCACTGTGCGCGTGAGCCCATGGTGAAAGCTGCTGCGTTCGCAAGGCTCGGCCGGTCTCGCTGCGAAGCTGCGTTAGAGGGCAGTAGAAAACTGCTTTGTGCTACTTGTCTCCATCTGTTTTTTCATCACCAACCTCTGCCTTGTCTTCCTCCTTCTCCTCCAGTTACCACTGTCTCCCTGGTTGAGAGTAGCCGGATAGCCACAGGTGCCGTGCTCCTCCTGGTCAGCCGAGCCCTCTTCATCCTCATCAGCGTTTATTATTATTACCAAGTTGGACGCCGTCCCAAGAAAGTCTAATTCCTGGGCTTTTTGTCATGGGAAGGGTGGGAGGGGGGGTTTGTGTCGGTAATTTTGCATTATAATTATAACTTTTTTTTATTTTGTTAGTCCCTTTTGGTTCTAAAGTGGTTTCCTTCTTTTCTACTTACCGGCATGAATCAGTGTGTAACCCGGTGCTGGTGGCATTGCCAGGTGAAATGGGGGGGAGCAGCGTCGGGCGGGACCCCCCAGCCCCTCTGCAGGAGGTGAGGAGCAGCAGGAGGAAGGCTCAGGGAGGTGTGCAGGCCTGGCAGGCTCAGGGAAAAGAGCTGGTTTCCTGGGGGGAACTGGCCGATGGGATCACAGGCTCTGAACCCGCTGGAACAAAGCACAAAATAAGACCAGCACATTGAAACCAAATCCCTGAGGAGACAGGGCAAAGGACTCGGCTGCTCCCCTTGGTAAGCCTTGCACCTGCCTGGTGGAGTGTGCCCTCCTGTACGGCTCGTTCCCCTTTTAGCAAGTACTGACTGTAGCTAGGAGCTGGACGGGGCTCGGTCTAGTTCAGTGCTTTGCAAATGCCTCATCTTTCCTCGCTGCCAGAGGTGCCACCCCGCTTGTAGTTTTCCACTGGGTGCTGTGCAAAGCTTGGCAGGAGGTAGAGCAAAAGAAGAGGGAGGCTTCTTGCTTGTTCCCTTCCCAAGGACAGCAATGGGAACAGTGGAGCAGCTTGAACTATAATACCTGAGAAGCTATTGGAAAAAGCCTGTGGAGCACAAAGACATCCCCTTGCTTGGGATGTTTCATGAAGTTTCTAGGCTGGGGTCCTGACCCTTTGCACCAAAACACTTCCTACAGTTGCAGCTTTACTGATGGTAGCAGCAGTGGTGGGTGTGAGGTAGCATCTGATGATTTAGTTAAGCAGGGGCTAGAGTGCTGCTGTGGTTAGTGCTATGAGAGCAGAGCAAGCATCAGCATGGCTGCTTAGGTCAGTGAGCAGCCTCTAGGGATGAGCCCCAGCTGTGGGAGATGGAGTTCCAGCTCTGCTAAAGTGCAGGCATCACAGCTCTTCTGACTTTGAGAAGCAAGGACCAAAGTGTGTAGCATTAAGATACTTAACTGGGATGAAGAACAGCAAGGAGCGGGGTGTATGAAGGCATCATTGCCTTCTCTAGCTCAGTCAAGGAAGGACTAAGTGTGCTTTAATACTCACTGGCCAGTTTCTTCAACACCTGGGCTTGACAGCATTGGCTGCTCTACTTCCTAGCGCTTTCCTTGCGGATTATCCCTGTCCACAGCTGGAGGCAGTAGTTTTTGTTCTCCATGGGACTAAAGCCAGAATGTCTGTGTACAGGATATGGACTTCTTACTCCTGTGCTACTGTTGGCTGGATCAAAGTGTGCCCTGGAATAGAGCTGATGTCCCAAAATTCTAGTAGAAAGATGCCTACACAAACAGAAGTGCTTGTGTGAACAACAGCCCTCAAGCCACTGGTGAGACTGGGATCTATGGCTATTGCTGTTTAATATCTTAGTAGAGTTAGAAGAAGGTAGTGGGTAGTTACTGTATGTTGTGTTAGTGCTTTTGGCATTTAGAAGCAGCTGCATAAACTTGGGACACTGTGTGCATTGTACCTACTGGCCATGCAAAATGTCTGTCAGGTAAGAATATTGGAAATAATTGAACCAGGAAACATCACAACTGTATTTTTTTTTTTTCTCCTAAGAAGTAAATCAAATGGAGAGGCAACATCCAACAGCAGGCTAAATTCTGGAGCCTCCCAACAACACATGCCTGCCAAGCTGCTTTCAACATGTCTAAAATATGATAGCGAGCAACTAAAACTTGTAAGAGGAGCCTTCCTGCTCAGGTGGAAGAGTTGGGCTCTAAGAGGGAAACCTTTTGCCTGTGAGGCAGGAAATGCTCAAGTGCAGCCTGGAGAGTATCAGGAATTAGCCTGAGCGGTGCCGCGTGTGGGAGCTGGAGCGTGGCACGCTGTGGCTGTTGCTCTCACCCCCCGCACCGCCTGCATGGGCAGCTGCAATGGCTTCAGGGCAGCACTTTGCCTGTAGGTGTTGGTATAGGTACGTGAAGCTTGATTCTTTGTGTTTTGGGGGTCACATGAATGTATACGCAGACTGATCGTTGGTTTTGGGGGGGTGGGAGATTGTGTTTCTAGGAAAGACAAGTAAAACTGACCACAGCAAAAGCAATCTTGCAGAAGAAGGAAATGGAGAGTCTTCTTAATGCTGTCCTCCCACCTGTGTTGGCCGCAGGTCCTAGGAACTTAGTTATGACTCTGGGTCTGTAGATGGCTGCTTGTACCTTAAAACGCCATCCAGCAGGTGAGAGAAATGAGTTACTGCACTATGTGAGAGCAGTTCTCTGAAGACTTCTTGAGGGTTAGTTAAATCAGGTGGGAGGGTGGGGGAAGCAGTTACAGCTTTCCAAAGGAGCTTTAAATCAGGTGAGGTCAGATTCCTCTGGTCCCCTGCTTAGGAGCTGCCTCTGCAAAACTTAAAACACTGAGCCACTTCTAGTTTTGCCAGTCAATGTCTTCTGCTCCAACACAGAGCAAAGCCTGGGGGAGTGGCCACGTAAGGGATTTCATGCTGCTTGGTACCTAGTCCTGAAAGGGGAGAGATGAAGTTGTTTTATTTTCGTGCTTCTTGCTCCATCTTGCTATAAATGGGCCACGTAGAAAGTATGAAGTGGACCAGGGCTCTACACCTCTTCTACAACGGAGTGAGAAGGGGCAAATGGATGTCCCTGCCTGGCAATGGCTACAAAAAGGCTGTGGTCCCTGGCATGGTCCCTTCTCATCAGCAAGGTGCTGCAGGAGAAACATGGCCAGGCCCACTTGAGGAGATGAATTTGTAGCAGGTGAGGTCGAGGAGGGAGTTGCTCAGGGTGGCTTGAGGAGGGAGCCCAGGCAGAGCATCTGCAGTGCTGCCAGAAACCAACTGTGGCTGGTTGTCTTCACTCTGTTGTGAATGGGGGGAAAGGGAGGAGGAGGATGCAGAAACGTTTGTACAGAACTGCGGCGCTAAGGACAGAAGTGCTGGCATCCATCACAGCTGCAGGTGGCAGTTGAGCATATAATTTGGGATCAAAAGCCTGAGGCATCGCTTCAGGCCCTGCTGAGAAAAAACTCCATCTCCACAGGTCTCAGTTTCCTTATCTGTTAAACGCAGAGAAAGGCCTTGGACTGACATCATCTCCCAAGGGAGACTGCAATGGATTACCTGTGTTTGTGTAACGTCGTGCAGGGTTGGGAGTTGTGTTCCCCAGAGGGTTGTGCTCCGAGCAGGCACAGGCCGGGACTAAGGCTGACCCCCTGTCTCTGCCAGAGATGGACCCAAACCCTTGCGTTCGTAGAGCCCTCGCTTTTGAGGGTGAAGACAGCTCATCATTCACGTAACTCCCTGCATCGCCTTATTTACGCCTAACCAATATCTGGCAAACTGGAGCTGGTGACGAAGGAGAGGCTCTAAGCTGGCCTCTCCTTTCTGGTCAAGGGTTTTTACTGGGGGGGAGGGGGGCACGGGACAATGGAACACTTCAGTTTATACCTCATTTTAGCTGCTGTACCTGAGTTTATTCTTTCTCCTCTGGTAAGAAAGTGACTGTACTTAACACCAAGCAAATAGTGAAAATTAAAGCCGTTTCACTTCACTGTCACAATATCTTTCTTTTATTTTTTGTTTTTTTAAGAAACACACACAAAAACCGTGCAGAGAGTGCTTCAGGCTTGTGTTCTGGTTTATATTACCAAAAAAAAAAAAATTCCTTTCAATATAAAAAAGCATTACAGTAGGGAATACAGGATAAATTAGCTCCACTATCTAATAAAAAGAACATTTACAGTTTTTAAAATAGATTTCAAACATTATTTCACACGCAGCCCTTTTCCCAGGCATTCGTGACAGTCATTTGAGCATTAAATAACAGCCGGGAGGCAGGGGCAGTGAGAGGGGCTGTGGGCTCGCAGGCACAGGCTGCTCTCTGCTACTTCCATCCAAGGTGCTTGGGCCGTAGCCGCAGTGCTACAGCAACGGAGGCAGCAGCACGGCAGCTCCCCCTGGTCCCCGGCCTGCCCAGAGCTCTCCAGCAAGCAGTGAATCTAGCTTGAGCCCCTGACCCCAAAATATTCACCGGAGCTCTTAAAAACAAATATACAGTTGCTTCTCCTGCCTACTGTTCTGAAAACTACTGTACAACAGAGGGGGCAGCCACATAACCAAGGGACAAAACCAACAAATTTACATGCTTTGCCATATGCCAGGAGTCTGCTTTCTGGGCTTGCTTGCTCATTAAATTCCCCCGGAGGAAATTCCTTTAGCCTGTTACCAACTTCCACAGGTCCTCTCAGACTTCCACGTATCTTTACAGCTATCTCCAGTTCTCGTTTAAACCGTGCTGCCTGGCCGTTGCCGGGGTTTGAAGCTGCGTTCCCAGTGGCACGCTAGCCAGCTGCAGAGAGGATTTGAAGTCTTCATCCAGAAAAGAGCAATGGGGGGATCAGAGAAGGTAAGAGAGGAGAAACAACTGTGCAGAGGCCAGAAAAACAGACGAATAAGAGATCTTTTTGAAGGTTCAGGGACAACCATTAGGGAAGAGGGAAAGTGAGAAAGCTAAAAACAGACAAAGCACTGAGTACAGAATTAGGAAAGCCAAAGAGAAATAAGCCTGCGGCAATCCTGCTTCAGGCGTGTATATTTATCACTTAGCGCTCTGGCTGCTTTGGTCTGGTACCCCCAGTGCTGACAGTTTTTCCCCCATGTCACTGGTGGCAGAAAAAGGCTTTAAGGCTTTTTTTTTTTTTTTTTTTTTTTTTCTTCCTTCAGCCACCCACCATGCACAAATCAAGGTATTTGCCTTCCAGGCTCTGACCTGAGACAGCCAGGCCTTTGCGTAATAAACTGAGGAGAAAGGAAAAAAAATTGAAGACTGGGGGAGGCAGTTCTGCTTCTCTCGCTCACTTCCAGCCAAATTACCATCTCTGCTCATGGTTTTGTTCCTCCCCTGGGAATTGCTCTCCCAGAACAGTCGCTGACACCAGCTCCTGAGGCAGAAGCAGAACAGATTAGCTCGCCTTCTGCTCGGCCCATTCCCTGCAAGACTAGTAGATGCAACAGATTTTTCCTATCTTAAGCACGGCACCTGCTCTCGGGTACAAATACTGCTGGTTTTTGGCTAGCAAGACTGTTTTCCTTCATTAAACAACAGACCAGATTTTAATGCTAAAATGCCTCATTAAAAGCAGATCCAGAGGGAAATAGTTCAGAAAAGCTTTCCATGAGGTTTAATGCAACATCTGAGGCTGCTCAGCAGCGCTGGCCTCCTATTCCACTTGCTGGAATATGCTGACTGCGGCATCGGGGGGCTGCAGCTCTACCTGCCTGGGCCCTCTCCTGCTGATGAGCAAATTGTTGTTCTCAAATGAAGCTTGGAAAAGCTCTAATGCCTCCTTCCTGTTCCTTAGTATCCTGATTCCCAAACCTGGACTTTTAGCCAGGGTCATTGGCTATTATGGCCCAGTCTTTCTGCTGCTTTCCTTCCTGCCCTGTAGCCTGTGCGGTGCCACTGGGAGAGCTGAAGGGACGCAGCCCCAGTGGTGTAAGGGAACAGCCAGGCAAAGTGCACCTGCTACTGCCAAACCAGGGCACAAGGTTACTGCTCGGCCCCTCGCTGCTGCCTTCTGCCCCCCCTCTCCTTCCTTGCCAGTGGTTACAGCTTTCAGAGGGGCTGGTTTAAGCCTATATAAAAGTGCTCCATAATCTGAGCCTATAAAATCTGTAAAAAGACCTAAGATAAAAGAAACCACAGCCCCTTTGGTCCTCCCCCAAGTACAATGAGTTTGGGGTCAGGGAGTGACCAGATGAACAATTAAGGCAACAGGGTTGAGGCTTCCAGAGGAGAGAAACCAGTGACCTGTCCGGGTCGATGCCCATGACCACCGGAGCAGGGGCTGGAGTGGTCTGGCTGCATGCTGGGTGCTCTTAGAGCCTGCCTGGGGCCTTAGCAGTTCCATCTCAATCTCTGACCAAGGTCCAGTCCCACGCATCTTTCTCAAGTTCACTTCCAAACGATTAAGTAGATGATACATTAGTTAAATGTCAAACTACCTCAAGGGAGGAAACACTCTCAACTAGCAGGCACACTAAAACAATTCTGACTTGATGCTTTTGTCACAAGCCCATGGGAGGATCTCGGGGGAAATCCTGCTGGGAGCAGAAATGACGCCACAAGACTGTTTCAGGCAAACAGCATGGGAGCAGCTGACAAACCGCAGCCTCCTCCATCCAGCACCATGCCTGGAACTCCCCTTAGGGCTGGAAAGCATGTAGGAATCCACTGCAAATATTTATGCTAACAGAGCACCAGAAACCGTTTTTTGCAAGTTTGAAGGGAAAGGCGAAGGCCGATTTAAACACTATTTCCTCCCCTTCTCAGGAAGGCAGCAGTATCAATGATTCTTGACCAGAGCCATTATTTTTCCCAGGAGATGGCAACACAGCAAGGAACCATTTGCTCTCTTTCTGTTTCACAATAAGGAACAGTAAATCTTAGTAAAAACAGAAAGGTAGGCACCAAACTCTTGACCATCAGCCAGCCTTAGCTGAGTCCCATTGCTAAGTAAGACCACGCTGCCCCTGCTTAGGGCTTCAGAGAAAAGCCAGCCTCACTGAAATGCCTGACTTCTCTGACAAGTTTCAGGTGACAAGGGCAAAGCTTCCACTGAAGAACGTGTGTTTTCATTCTGTGGCTGGGCATTAAAGCCACAATCACGCAAACGACGACTACCTACTTCTGAGATGAGCCACCACCGCTTGTTTCAAACCCACCTGGACAGTCACAGACTTTGGCCAACCTGTTGCCTTATCCAGCCCCTGCATGGCTGTTCCTCAGGCCCTTGCTGTCTAAAACACAATAAAGTTGCAAATGGTAGGCACGGCCTTGCAGGAGAGGCAGCCGTGCTCATCCTCCCACTCCCCCGCCGGCTCCGTCAGTCTCTAGTGCAATCAGCTGCGCTGGGCTCCTGCTCCACGGCTGCTGCGAGTGGCTCTGGGCAAGGGTCCGGTGTACAGTGTAGTGCACATCACCTCAAAGTTCCAGCCCCTGAAGTACAATCCTTTTGGTCATTCATATATTACAACCCTCTTTTTTTTCTTTTTTCCCTCCTACCCCATTTTGTTAAAAAAAATAAAGTTTTTTGGGTGTTTTCAGGTTTTGTTTCTTCTGATTTTCCTTCTTTCTTCTGAGTACGTGGGGAACGTGATGGTTCACAGGCCACCTCTTACTGGATCCCTCGAAAGAGACACATGGCAAAGATCATGGCAAACAGCTGGGAAGGAGGGGGAAGAAGAGGGCAAAAACAAAACAGAGAACCATGAGAGTCAGTTGCATCTTCCAGAAGATCGGCAAAGCCCTCCCTGGCCCCAGGACCACTCCTGTCACTCCCTCCTGCCCAGCAGTCAGTGGCGCAGCAAGGGCGACCCTTCCCACCACGCAGCAGAGGCTGTGGCAAAACTTTTTTTTCCCTGAAGGCAATTCCTCCCCTCCTTCCCCTGTCCCCCAAACTGTTTGTGGCTACAGCAGTAGCCTGGCTTCGTTCCCAAACCACCCCTGGTGTTGCAAGGGAGCAGGCTCCACAGTGCATGCTCTGCACACCATTCCCACTGCCCGGAGCAGGCACAGCGGGGCCTTCATGGGGGCTGCGGGGGCTCTGCCCAGCTCCTTCTCCTTTGCACAAGATAGGGCACTGGGGAAAGCACCCGGCCTTGCCCCAGCAATGCTGCAGGGACGTCACTTCTGGGCTAATGTCGTGCCTAGTGGAAGCCTGTTCCTCAGAAACATCACCAAAGAGCCAGACGCTAATGCTGGATAACGGAGATGCTCTGGAGCCAATACAGTTTCAGGCTCTACACAGAAGTTTTTAAAGCAAAGGCACAGTTTGAGCACATTAACCAAGTGACAGATCAGTCAGCTTGCTGGGGTGCTGTCGCAATGAGGGCAGTGACTGCGTGGGGCCCTGGGGCAGGCGGTGGGTCCCCGAAGCCCCCGCGGCCAGCGTGGCGGGTGCGAGCTCTGCAGCAGGCCCAACACGAGGCGGCACTGCAGGCCTGCGGCACACGTTACTTCCCTGCCTTTTCTGGCAAAGGACCCAGCACCCGGCTCCTTCTAGGCAATTAAAACCACAAGTTGATAACCTGCTCACACTTTGCAGGAGCAGCTTCCCCTGGCAAGGGGGAGCACCTGCCTGTTTGCCTCGCTGCTGGACATCTACTGACGCTTGCTTTTCTTCTAGTCACACCACAGTAAGTACCTCAATGGCCAATACTCCGATGGCAAGTGCTCCTGCAAGGTACACGTAGGTCTCAAAGGAGTTCAGGATCACAGTGTAGCAGCCCTAGGAAGAACAAAACATGGTGAGACACACCTGAGCAGCGCATTGCGTTGTTCTCCCCTCACTAGTGCAAGAGGTGATCTCAGATCCAGGCACCACAAGCACAGCTCCCTCTCACCCCCTCACCCAGCCCCACAGCACAGGAGGCAGAGACCCACAGGGCAGCGCCAGGGAGGGGAAGGTTTTGCTGTAGTGGGACCAGAGCGGTTCGCACCCACAGCCCCTCACTGACCACGAGGAACTGTGACCTCTTGCAGGGCAGAGCGGAGCAGCACGGGAGAGGCTCTCCCTCTGCAAAGGGCAGACGCTAAGCGCAGAGGAAAGGACCCTCAGGGCAGATGACAGGCAGCTCAGACTGGCTACGGAAAAGGATGATTTATTTAAAGCCAAGGCAAGAGATTCTTGAATCCCCTCTCATAGCCAGCAGCTCTTTCACACCCCAGGACCTTTTCTCTGTGCCTTCCCCCAAAGGAGCATGGATGAACACCAGCTTATCTTCTGGCTATAGGAGAATTAATTTCATTAAGAACTCGGGGCCATGCACTACAGCCATCCTTCCGCTTATGCAGCATAGCCACCATCACCTTTAATATCATTTCTTATTGCTCATACAATTAACAGCAGGTAGATCTTCTGCAAAGGTTTCAGGATGTTTCTGGAAATCACCAGCTTATCCTGACCTCAGTTCTCCCAGCCTAAAATTCCAACCCACCAGCAAATTTCTGCAAATAGGTCACACATCAAGAGAAAAGTAGATTGGAGTTTGTCCAATGTAAAAAGTAGCTCTCCTCCCCACTGAGCATATACTTCACACATACACGTTTAATCCCACCCATGCTGCTGGGATGTTTCAATCATCACCTGATTTTTTCCTTCCACCTGTAAAGAAAATGTCTGAACTGCAAAGACAGCACAACAGTTACGTACTGGTGTCCATGCCAGACCCTGCTCACTGCGAGTGAGACACAACCAGAGGAGAGCGAGGGAGAGCACAGAGGCAACCCACTCACGAGGCAGACCCAGGGAGTGCAGACCATCGGGGCAGTAACCGAGCTGTTAAAACCACGCTCTTGTCAACATGAGACCACTCAGCAGCAGCTCTGTTCCGGCCACATGTCAGCCCAATTTTCATTGGGAAAAGCATCCAGCCCAGCAACAAAATGTTTGGGCGCTTGCCAGAACTCCAACCCTAACCCAACTTCCAGCATGCCCCACTCAGCTGGCTACAAACGGGGGTGAGCACAAGTGCGGCCAGCACTGTCCTACCAGCACGGTGTCCCAAGAGCCTGCCTTTGCTCCAGGAATGCCTGAATTCAGCCATCCGTTGCTTGGGAGTGTCTCTCCCATTTTACAGAAGCGCCTCACTGTGTGCTTGGTGACAGTCACTGTGCGCACGGCTTCTCCCACCAACACTGCGGGGACAAGGGCTCACAGGAAACCTTCCCTTTCCATGGAAGTGGTAGGCCTCAGCAGCATCACTTAGGGAGAGCCACATCTGTTATCTGCTTTAACCTTCCTTCTCAAAATGCATTTCTCTCTCCCTCCCTGCTGTTTGTCATCTCTCTCCTCTCTCTCTTCCCCATCGATTCACAGCCATCAGACCTGGCAGAAGCAGTACGGTGCTGTCTGCTATGATCTCTCACCCAGAGTGCCTTTGCCAACCATTTCCAGCTGCCAGGCAAGGAACAGCTCACACGCTGCTTCCAAACTCCTTCACTCGCCTTCATGATCTGCTATCAGGCACTGAAGAGAGGACCACTGCTTCGTCTGGGGAGAATAGGAGGCTCGTACAGACGGTCAGTACAGAGCTTAGCTGGCTTATTAATGCTGAGGTGAACATAGTCAGGAACTTTGCTAGAAAGTTTCTTAAACTTCCCGTCCTGGTGACATTGTAAGGAAACATGACTGTAGTATCAGTGTCAATGACATTATGCTGAACTGTCTTGTTCCAGTCTGGTACTGGGAAAAATTGCCAAGTCGAGAGGCCTGGCAAAAGAAATGCCTATTCTACTGGAAAGAGTAAAAGAGCAGAGAAATGCAGCTTTCCAACACTTCTCTTCCTTGGAAAACAGGCATGGTTTTCTGTGGCTGTTTAACCCTTGATCTCTTGGTCTCATATGTTGTTGATGAGGAGTCTAGTCTTTAGTGAACTAAACTGGAGCCACTACCACAGCCAGTAAGAGCCAACTCCATCTCATCCTCGCTGGCCTCTGCTGGCTTGCTAATTAACTTCTCAGATAGTACTAACCTTCAGAAACACAATAAAACTTGATGTAAATTTCCACCCCATCTCTCAGTCCCTTGGGAAAAATCTTCGTATTTCTGCTGATACAGCACAACGTGGACTTAGCAGTGCACACAATGGAAGGGGATTTTCAGTCAGACATATGCCATGACTTCAAAAGCTGTCAGCAGAAGTGTAATTAGGATGTAAGCTACAGTCAGAACGGCACGACCTGCCAGTTCCACTAGCTACCCATGACCTCCGCAGCCATCTGTCTGCCCGCTGCGAAACTCCTTTTCCTGGTGTTCGGCTTCCCTCACCTGTCGGTTCTGATACCTCTCGACACCTTTGAGGCAGGCATCCTTGTCGACAAAACTCGCTTCCCGGCTCTGGAGTTCTCGCTGGCAACAAGCCTCCGGTGTTGCCTTTCCCACAGAGGAGTATGGAAGATGAGGGACAGCTTCAAAATCTTCTGGTCCGTTCACTCCACAGCAGGCAAACTAGGGAGAAGCACAGAGAAGAAAGGAAGACAGAGCTGACACTTTGCCCTGAAAGCAGATACGAGAAATCTACCAAAGACTTATTCTTGTAGGGATCAAAGCTTTAGTCAAAGCAGAGACAAAACAACTGTTGTTTCCAAAGAAGTGGGTTGTGCTTGTACCTTGCAGCTTCTGTTTCATCAAAGCCTTTTTATAAAGTCTCACTGTTCCCATGTCATACTGTAGACTCTAAGGTACCACTGGGAATATTGCCACGAACTACACAGGGCTTTGGAGAACATCCAGAATGACTTGCTTGAGATCACCCAGCAAGTCTGTAAGGGAGCCAGCAGCAGAATCCAGGCTCCCAACCGCCCGTTCTCCCCACAGCTAATGGCCAGGATTGTTGCTGCTCAAAGGCACTGCTAGGTGATTCAAGTAAGGTCCCTTTTTAGGATTCAAGTCAGGTCCTTTTTAAGGATTCAAGTCATACTCTGACTCTGTCTCCTTTCAGTCAGCAAAAGGAAATGTCTTTATTGAAGTCCTGAATCAGCATGAAGGGCAACAACCCTCTTTTTCTTTTAAGATTAAAATTGACTTTTCATCTGCAGCGCTTGACATCCTACTCCTCAGTCCTGAAGAAATACACCGTGGGCAGTACCGAGCACTAAGTTCACGTGTGCACACACACACAGAACTTGTTGTAGTAGACAAGAACAACTCCAATTCCAATGACGCAGTCGATCCGTAACCCGCCTGGTTAGGACGGTAATAACAAAGTCAATTTTGACGGTTAATATTTCTATACTGAAAATATACCATTAGGCGTACTGGTGCCTAATCTGCCACTTACCAATTCATTTCATAAGAGCAAACAAAAAGCCATTAGTTAGCACCGGTTTTGGCTGCTGTTGGCTGGGAACAGTTTTGGAGTAGTCTGCCAGGCGAAAGGGCCAGGGAAAATGCAGCGAATATTCAGTTGCAGAGAGCTCCACGGCTTTCTGTGCCCGCTGTTTGAAAGCTGGGCGTACCCAGGCAGGTCAAACGCCTCAGGCTTTGGCAAACCGCAAAGGCTGATGCAGTCACTAGGAGCGTCTCTCGCGGGACCGACGGCAGCTTGCTTTGAGAAAGACCAGCTGCCAGCTGACTTCTCACCCCCCTCCCACCACCGCCACGAACCCTGGTGCTCTGCTTGATGTGACAGGATGGTTGAAGCAGGCTGACCCCAGGCAAGCCCAGGGTGCGGGCTGAGCACCGCGTTGATAGCCGCTGACCGTGAGCAGCACGGGACTGGCACGGCATGACTTACCGTGATCATAACAGAGTTCCAGGTGGAAGAGAAGACGTCCGTGTCATTGTTCCTCAGGTAATGCTTCTTCAGCTCCTTGGTGAAAAACTCTCTGGTCAGCTGAAATGCACAGACAGGTGGAAATGCAAAGGTCACTGCCAACACCCCTCTCCCAAGCACTTCCCAAAGGTCTCTTCTGTGAATGCTGGGGGTTGTTTGGTTTTGTTCTTTTTTTTACAGACCTCAGAGGAGAGAGCCACTGGCTGAACCATAACTATATTCAGGGTGAATGGTACTTGTTCAATAAACTGTTGCTCATTAAAAATCAGGGATTGAATTATATCTATACTTGTAAGCTAATGTTTGCATTTAAAGGTTGGTTGTTTTTTTAAATATTCAGCAGTATTGGAAAGTGTTTCATAAATTGAAACAGGACGAAAACAGATTTTAGAAATATCTTCAAATCCACACCCAAATAGTAGCTTAACTTACTATGCTTCACGAGGCCTGCGATCAAGGCATGATTTTCCACTCACTTTTCATTTTAAACCAGTTAACTTCCTACTAATGACAGGGGAACTGCTCTGAATTTATTTTCATATGTGAGAAAGCAGAATCAAGCTCTAATGCCAAACTTTCTGGGAATGAAAAGGAAGTAAAAAACACGTAATTAATATGAAATGTTCAAGTCAATTTACAAATCAGAAAAAAAGACCATGTCCCTGACAATGCTTTAGATTACCTAAACTGACCCACACACATGAAGAAAAAAATCTTTATATTTCCAGTGTTTAGATAATTGTGCTGGTTTTGGCTGGGATAGAGTTAATTTTCTTCTCAGTAGCTAGTATGGGGCTGTGTTTTGCATTTGTGCTAGAAACAGTGTTGATAATACAGGGATGTTTTAGTTTTCTGCTGAGCAGGGCTGACACAGAGTCAAGGTCTTTTCTGTTTCTCGCCCCACCCCACCAGCGAGTGGGCTGGGGGTGCACAAGGAGTTGGGAGGGGACACAGCTGGGACAGGTGACCCCAACTGACCAAAGGGATATTCCACACCATATGACGTCATGCTCAGCATATAAAGCTGGGGGAAGAAGGAGGAAGGGGGGACGTTCGTAGTGACGGCGTTTGTTTTCCCAAGTAACTGTTACGCGTGATGGAGCCCGGCTTTCCTGGAGATGGCTGAACTCCTGCCTGCCCGTGGGAAGCAGTGAATGAATCCCTTGCTTTGTTTTGCTTTGCTTGCGCGTGCGGCTTTTGCTTTACCTATTAAACTGTCTTTATCTCAACCCACGAGTTTTCTCACTTTTACTCTTCCGATTCTCTCCCTCATCCCATCGGGGGGGGGTGAGTGAGCAGCTGTGTGGGGCTTAGTTGCCGGCTGGGGTTAAACCACGACACTAATTTAAACAATTTTTCCTAAGGTCAACAATAAAAATGAATGGAATTTCATTTACTCTTGTTTACATTTACAGTAAAATAGAAAAACTGAACCAACATTTCTGCTCAGAGTCTCCTCAAGAAGTTAGACACCTTGAAATTACATTTACTTAGAATCACTCTCTGGAGGACTAGTAAATATACAAACTTAAAAGTCATCTTAAACCGAATATTCCAATTCAATCTTTCCGCCTTTCTATCACTTCAGCGTGAAAACTTGAAGACCCCTTTTCAGGTTCCCCATAGGCCTTGACTTGTGTGGTCCCTTCTCTGAAGTACCTTGTGATTTGTGATCCACACAGGCAAAATCTCTCTGCCACTGCAAAGCCTCAGAAATTCAGCTGCCTGAAAAAGACACCCCCCCCCCTTTTTTTTTTTCTGTTGTTCATACAGCACTGCAGACGCAGTAACATATACTGCTATGAGTTGGTTTCAGGTTGTTGATATGCAACGTGAAACATCGCACATACACATACATATGTATGAGATGTATGTGTGGGCACAAAAGCACAAGCATAAAATTGTTTGTTTCCTTTGTAATTCTATGACAAAAATTAAGGAAAAAAAGAGAAGGCTGTGGTGACTCTTTAAAAGAGCCCAAATACCACTTAATATTGACTTCTCTTTTACAAATACAAACTAAGGTCAAATTTAATGACTAAATCAATACTGGGTAAAACTTTGTCACAAAGACTTGAATGCCGTAGGTAGCTCAATCTCATTACTTTTTCACGAGATACGCTGCTAAGTTCCTAAATCACTTTTATGAGACAGAGATTAACTAATTTTTTGCTTTTGAATATTAAAATACCGGAGGATCAGAGAGGACTGGCATTTTCCTTTGGGAATTTGACGTACTGAGGGAAGGTCAGGTTAGAAGATGCTGAAACACATCCTCAGTGTTCTCCTTTCCTTCCCTTTTTGTGCGTACTTTAGCCACGCAGCATCCTACCCTGCAGAGACAGCAGCACTTTTTTTTTTTGATGCTTGTCTGTTTCTGAAGCGCAGACTTTGAAACTGATATTACTGTTGGTAATAATCCCAGCCGACTGCCTTTGGCGGGGTCTAAAACAAAAGAGTCATTTAAATATAAAGTGAAACCTTTATTTTGACAGCAGCAACCCCAGAGGAAATTGTTCAGAGTTTGTGTGCGATTTTTACGAGACTTGGCCTAAAACAAAGGCTAGTGCTGGAAGGGTAAGTTTGCCAGGAAAATAACTGATTCCATTTTGTTGCTCTTAAACGGCTTGTCCTGAGCGTATGAAGTTCAGAAAAATGTAAAAAAAAAAAAAAAAAAAAAAAAGTTTTTTTTAAAAAAAAGTTAAAAAAAAAAGAATCCATCAGCAGAATCATCTTTCTACTTTTAAAAAATTGCTGACAAAGGCGGATAAAAGTCAGCAAGACAGCCGTACTCCCATGCCCACGGCCCCCCTCTCGCTGAAGCTAGTAACGGCACTGATGAGGTCTGTGCACGTTGGAGTACTATGGCAAGAACTATTCAGAAGGGAGCAAAGGGCCGACTCATAAAACTAGATCTTCGCACACACTTCTGACAACACAGTTATATCAGCCACAGTCATGAACAATAAAGAACCATTCAGCTGTGGTTTGTTCTAGCTGTTATGGGGGGAAATTCTCCAATACAGAAGCAGCATATGCCTGCGTACGTTTACACGCCAGTGAATGGAGTGGGACTGTTTTGTCACACTGGTTCAAAAAATAGCTCGGCTGGGATTACTGCAGCCAGACGAAGGGGCTGAAAAAGAGGGCATTTCTGCACAACACAGGTGTGCCGGCGCTGGCCAGGAAGGTCACAGCCTTCTCATGCAGCGCTGTGTTCAAGAATACTGAATGCTGTGGAAGAAGCCGGCTTCGTGGTGCCTGCTTGGAAAACGGGACACCCTCCTGTCCATCTACATCTGCCTGGAGCATCCTAACATTTCCAACGCAGTACAGTGCTTATACTGCAGGTACAGTCACGAGTGCTGCACTTCTCGCTTCTGCAGTGCCTTCCATCCAGGAGACCTCCAGCTGCTCAACTGAGGGACGGACGGTTCATGATCTTTAGTCTTTGCCTTATGTCTGAGGAAACAGAGGTATCGGGAACCAGAGCGACTTGTCTATTAAGTGTCAGAACTGGGGCTAAAAATCCAAACATCCTGACTCCGTCCAGAGCCCTGCTACTGGACTCAACTGTTCCTACCATCCTGCTCTTTCTTGCTTGCTGAGACAATTCACTAAGAAAAAGAGTCAAATATCCCTCCAGGGTCTTTCCCATCCAGACCTCTGAATGGCATATAAAGAACAATTCCTGTACATAAGTCAAATCGCTCTTTCACAGCCTCTCTCTATTGTTCATGGAAGACATTATTTTACAGGGGGTCTTCTAGATGAAAAAGAGTTCTCCACCCTCCAAAACCTCCTTAACAAAGGAAGAGAGACTCTGGTACTGCCATAGCTGATTAACAACAGCCTTCCTCTTCAGAGACTGCTTTTAAACAGTCCTTTGGGAGTGCAACTCGACTTGCAGATCACTACTTTCACTAACCCCGCCACCACACTCTGCTTCACTGACTCTTCCTCTCATGTCAAATCTCAGCAGAAAACATCTCTCTTCTCCCTTATTTTTGTTTCTTAATTTCTTTCACTCCCTCAGCTATTAATAATTTAACTCTGTTGAGTGTTTGGGCACGAGTTTGGATGTAAAACACGATACAAGAGAAAACTGCACTGAATGTTAACTGGAAAGTGAACAGATAGAGCATATCTTTGTCTTTTGTCTCATTTTATGCACCCGGTAAGGCCACTGCCATATGGCCTGGTGCAGTGACCATCACAGGAACCCACTTGGTAAGCTTCCAAGAAATTTAGGTTGCCTAAATGTGCATTTACCACCACACGCCTTGGAAGTAACTCGTTTCGCAGAGAAGAGAAAAGCGTATCTGAACCTGACCTTAAATTGCTACTGTGAAGAATTCTTCCCAACATGGGGTCACTGAAAGACCACCTCTGTCCCCACGGACATCCTGTCCAGCCATCTAGCCTCACCCTAACCCAAAGATGACAGCAAAATTAGCCACAAGTAGTTACAAACCCAGAGGAGCTACCACCAAAATATATAGCAACAGCAAAACAAGGTTGGTGGGGTTTTTTTTTCAGAAGAAACCTGAGGAGAGAACAAACCACAAGAATCTCCAGACTGAGTTTAACGTCTGCATAGAGCCATCTCCAGCTATGTTGGGATCTGACGTTCATTCCTTCCCATTTAAGCCCTTCCTGTCAGTCATTCTGACAGAGTGGGAAGCTGGTGATACAAACAAGGAGACAAGCTCAAGAAAGATAGACGTTTGTTCCCCTTCAAGTTTTATCTCACAAAACACCGCCAGATGCCACAGAAGTCTAGAATAACCACTGCGACCTTATCTTGCAAGGTAACACGTCCTCACGTGTCCCACGGCTTCCATGGGAGTGGAAGGTACCGATGCTTTGCCCAGAAGCAAGACGTAAGCAGGCTCCTCGTGACGGAGGGCAGAGGACAGAGCCGGCCCCGCAGCCACCCCGCACGCAGGACTCGCCGCGAGCCTGGTGCGTTTCTTGTACCTTTTACCAGTTTCCCAGAGGGAAGGTGGGAGTTGGGAGCCGCCAGCTGCCGGCTGCTCGCCCAGCCCCTGCTCACCAGGGACCGCGCTCGCTCTCTGTCGTGAAGCCCGTACCTGGGTCTGCAGGGCAGTTTCTATGTGTGTGGTCTGCCGCGTGTGCTGAACCAAAGGAATTCTCTAAAAACTCCTAACAGCAGAGCTGTAATGACCAGAACACACCAGATCCCCCAAGTTGCAACCTATTTATGGAGCGGTAGCTGCTCCCATGAGGGCATGGTCTCAGAGCTTATGCTGGAACGGGGCACACACTCTGTGTACAGAATGCCGTCCCTTCACCACTGCCTTCAGATCTGAGGCAAAGACAAAAGACCACCAGCTTATAAAGGGGAAAAAAAAAATCTTCTCACTACCTCTCCTCAAGACCATCCTACTGCACAAACACCACACTGTCTTGATGTGAGCTTCCTAAGTCTTGATTCTGTGCTCATCAAAGTCTTTTTATATGAATAAAATTAAAAGCATAACCTGGCTCAAGAAAATCATCGTTATCCATGGCCCTTCTATGCTCATGCCACGTTTCTGTCACGTTCGGTAGAGGGAACATTCTGTATGTTCTCTTACTACTGGCAGAGGCCAAATAAACAAAATAAATACTAACAGTCACTAGCGACCACCACTACTGGCCAATGTTTTTTCACAGCCATCACTCAGAGTCATATTTCAAAGATGGTCTGACTTGAGAAGGATGGACCTAGTTCAGTCAGGCTCTTCTTTGCACATGTGGGAACATGAAAAAAATGCACAAACCGTTGCTGGTTAGAGAAACAAATGAGACTGTGTTTACTACTAGTGTAGTAAAAGCTTACTACTAGCATAGGGGAGGTATGATGGCCATATAATAATATGCATAGCAGCAAAGTGGAGAAAGGCTACATCATATGAAGCTGTGGAGAGAAGGACCAGAAACTTGTAAGCAGGGCAATATGCCAGGGATCCATTGATGGAACTCAAAATGGGACACGAGGAGACTTGCTCAGGGCAGCTCAGGAGGGATATCTTACAAGCAGCATTGAGAGGAATCTGGTGAGCACCAGAACATGAAAATTCAAGAAGGAATATGATTAGAAGATGCACAAGAGAGTTTTTGCACTGCAGAGCAAGTATTGGCTCTGTTGGGAAAACAGGAGGTTTCACTATTAGTATTAATATTAAACACATGCTATATTGAAAAAAGAAAAGAGTTGCTTTTAACCTTAGTGTAACTTTATTATAAAACTTCTCTCTGATGGAATGTGCAGCTGGTTTGGCTGCAAAAGAATCAAGAAGACTCTAAAAACTTCAGGATTTAAGTAGTCCCCCAGTGTGTATCTCCTGTGTACATAAACCATCCACCCTGCACATGCCAGGTTAGTTAGCATTCACTGGCTTGCTGGCAGTTCTGCAGACTGAGGGTAGTAATGAAGCAGGTTTGTTCATATTTGAAACAAACAGTCACTCTACAAACAAATCAGCCGCCATCTAATACCATGCTCCAGCTGGGTACAATCCCACTGGGGTTCAGAGTTTGCCCACCACCGGATACTTACATTTTCTCTGAAGATAAAAGCCAGGATTGCAGCTGAAAGCTCCGCCAGGAAGATTAACAAAATAAACATGAAGAACTGGAAGAGAGAAGATGCAGAAAAAAACCCAGACATACCATTAGGTGTGGGCAACAGGCAGTAGGAACACAGGGTTTTGAAAGTCACCAAATAGATGGAAAAAATTACTGAGGAAACTTTTTTCCCCTGACAATTAAAAAACCCTATGAGACAGTAATCTGGAGCAGTCACAGCCCCTCTGACCACATCACAGGACATGGGAGCTTGCAATGCTTTTGCCTGGTTCTAATGGGTAAAAGGGGATAAGGCTGCAGGACCCGTAACATCTCTTGATCCAACTGCACCAGGTTAAAACAGTAAAGCCTACTTGGATGGAAAAAGTTACATGATTGTGTAGATGCTCGTACAGGGTTAAACTCTGCTGACACAGTGAGGGCAATTAATGTAGGTAATGCATCGCATGCATACACCTACATATGCACACACCCCCCTCATCACAACATAAACAATTTTACTGTAATATGATCATGGTTCATTTTGTATGGAAGGAGGTAGCGGGACATGTACTCAAATACTTACCCCTATAACCAAAACCCGACTCTTTTCAGCATATTCTGCATTTCAGGACAAAATTAGCCCTGGCTAATATCCCCCTCCACACCATGGGGTTGCACGGAGTTAAGTATGTTAGTTATTCAGCTGGCATGAAATAATACAGTTACTACACGCTGACATGGCATCCATAAACTGGGAACCACAGTAAACTTTGCAGGGAAAAAGTGGAGCTGAAGACTCGCTTTCACACAGATAGCCAGACACTGCAGCTAGCAACCAGGTCTCCTATCCATATCAACCCACGCAGAACCTCTATAGAAAGTTGGTGATAGCCCATCATAATCGTAGCTTGATTATGCAAGTATCGTCCATGTCGTGTATAACATCCAAAGTGTGCATATTCATAGCCTTAAATTAAGGGCACACTGCAGACTTGACAGAAAGCAATAGCCAGCAGATTGAGTGGTAGCAAAAGAGAAACAGGCATCCAGACTGACATAAAACCATTCCACTTACGTCATCATAATTCTAGGGAAGAGAAATGAAAGCAGAGAGGCACGTGGTTGTTCAATTTAAGCTGGAACTGTATTTTCATCCCCTTGCCCTTACAACCTTCTGTCTAAAAGTCTGGTCTTCAGTCTTACTAAAGGCATCTTGTTTCTGTGATGTTACCAAGCCTGAGCGATTCACCGTGCCTTCACCACCCACCCCACAGAAGTAAATCAGACGCACTGAAGAGGTCTCATCCCCACAGAGACTGACGTCTTGCTGCGAGGGTGCCGTCCCTGGGACCTTGTCTGCCCAGAGCGCCCAGGCGCTGTGGAGCATTTCTCATCTGGGATGAGCGCCGGGACTCTTGCGGGCTCCCACCTCAGATCCTCCTGCCTGTAGGTGGCACAGAAAGCTGGTACACAGCTAGAGGTAAAACTCAAGTACAGAGGAAAAGAGTGTTGAAGGGAACAAATCACCCAGGGCAGGAAAGTACTCACTGACGTCAAAGAGCTCAGGACTTAACCTGTCCTTGGGATCGATTCTTTGATGCCTCATGCTAGTTTGATGCTGCTTCAGCCATAACAAACAGTAAAAGGAACAGGCAAGGTTGTGCCCTCTAACATCTTTAAAACAACAAACGTTGGTGCTGAGGAACTCCTATGGGAACAGAGCAGAAAGTGGCTAGGCTCGCACCCTCTTCTGAAATGGCATTTATTTCCATTCTTGGAGACAAAATAGTGGGCTTGAGGAATCATAAGTCTGAACTAGATGGACATTTTTTATGTTCTTATAGCCATAAAAAGAAATCACCATTTGAGAGTCAGCCCTTCTAAAATTCAAGGATCCCAAGAGTTAGCCCATAGATTCAAAAATGATTTTACAAAAGTGAGTGAACATTTAGAAGTGAACTCAGGTTTTGGCACCATGTGAGAAAAATAGGAGTCAATGGAGAACCCATCACATGGAGGGTAGTAAACATGTGGTACATGTTACCAGTGAAGGTTGTTGAAGCAACAAGTAGAAATAGACACAAGAGAAGTCTGGATGTGTTGGGGGTTTTTTTGTGAGAGAAGGTTATTGAAGGTCTTGCTGAAACAGAAGGAAGGCAGATGGGGCCAGAAGTACTATTGTGATCCCCAAGCAATGATTTATAAACAGTGTCTGAAATGCTGTGCACCGTGCATTTCGGTAATGGAGAGAGAATTCAAACTACCTGCTTGGAATGGGCAAAATGTTGTTTTGTTGTCAATTATCAGAGCTGTAAGTGATTTTTTCCCACTGGAAAAGTGCACGCACTACTCTGTCCCATTTGTCTTCCTGCTTCTGCGGCGGAAACAAAAGAAAAGGAGCCTGGGCTCAAATGACAAAACAAGAAGAGTCAGATGAACAGGGACTTCGGTTGCTAACAGAATGCTGTTGCTTGATTTTGCTGAAGTAGTTAACTCTATAATTTATTCTTACTGCTGGAGTTTTCTGTGTTGCTTTTTTTCCTGCTCAGAGGCTGTTTTGTTCTTAATTTCACCACAGGAGGGGAAAGAACAAGTGATGAGAATGAATGGTGCTTTGCAAATTCACATCATCATCCATCAAGGGATCTCAGCATAGTCACTAAGGTCTAAGGTGGTGATCAAGTGATTAATCCCATCACCCTGCTAATTGCATTTCATTTACTGATTACTGGGAGACACATGTTCACCCAAGCTCCAGCACAGGTCTGTGCAGGAGTAGAAGCAGCCATTCCCAGATTATCTCTGATAAGCTTCATTATCATTCCCAAACTGATTTACACTTACATTGTGCACTCTGCATTACAGATTTGTAACAGTGACTGTAGAAAAAATACGAGCAGCCATTAGGGCTGATGAGAAAAAGAAGATGGATCATCAGCGTTTCAGAACTTGCTCTTATTCTGCATTTTAAGGAGAGTCAAAATCTGCTTATTATGTTTTGCCTCCCAAAATTAAATTGATTACTGATACATGAGAGCACTAACCAGCTAACTGGTCAGTGCAGTGTATGGGATGTGGCAACCTCACATTCGAATTCACATTTGAGACCTGGCGCTTAAACACGGGGACCCCCCACATCCAAGGTGAACATCCTGAGGAGTGGGGTCTCCCATGTCAGTCAAAAATCCTGCCTCAGCTCCTGGCGATGGCTACAGGTTTATCAGACGTTTCCACAAATCAATGTTTCATGTTTCCTTTTCACAACTCATCTACTGTTCCAGTTTCAGCAACGCTGTTCCAAAAAGAGCAGTAACTGCCTTTAACCCAAAGGACCCACATTTTCATGCTGAAAAGTTTCAGGGGCTACTGCATCCATTTCAGAAGAGTGCAAAACAGGATGTCCGCACTCAGAACTAAGCCAGATGAACACGGACTGTTGTTGTTGCAAAGCTGAATTCAGTCTCATGGTGAAATGAAAAAAAAAATATATATATATTTGCACATGTGTGGGATTTTTTGTGTGCTCAACAGCACTTTGGATTCTGATTTTTATGGTGTCCTTTTGCAGTCAGAGGGTCTTTAGGACAATCCAGGAGTTACTCAATGTCTGGTTTGTAGGCCAATGTTCGTTGCTATTTGTCAGTCAAGTCCAAATGCTGGGAAATCTAGAAATACTTCACAGCCTTGTGCTTAATGCAACACGTTAGGTTCCACAGTGATATTTTTTTACCAAAAGACAAGCAGCTTAATGAAAAATAGAAGTCCTTGCAAACACAGAAGCCGGAACCTAGAGAACATGCATTTGTGCATGTCTTGTCCCTTCTATCTTCTGTTTACATTTGGACTAAAAGCTTCAGATATACATTACACATCACTCTGAAATCTCACTCAAGCAGCTCTCTGGCTCATCAATTCTTTAACAACTTTGTAAGTGGATTTGATTTGATCTAGCAACTTCTCCCCAAGTACCACCTCTCTGAAGCCTAACACTCTCGGTTTTGCAAGGGTGCTCCCAGTCTCTCTGGCACACGCTCATGAATGGTTTGCCTTTCCAACGCCTAAAACTTACTCCCATCAGACTTCTGGTTTCACAGATGTTTTATGCCTTTTAACATCAGCTGGTGTGGCCCCCAAAAAAGCAGAAAATAGCAATAGATCTCTTCTCACAGATCCTCGTCCAAGTGCTTCACTGCTGTTGGACATGAGATGGCAGGTTGTTTAACAGAGTTACTTTGATACCAGAAGCCCTGGAAGACCTGATCAAAGTGGAACTCTAATGCCTCATGCAGTAATTACTTTTAGAGTTTCTGCTAGTCTAGGGCATTACTTCCAGTCCATATATTTCTCACATTCCAAATATAAAATAAAATAATAATAAAAGTAAATAAATAAAGCAGCAGGGTTCAGATCTATCCCTAAGAGTCAGAAAAGTAATAACCACAAAATTGAGTGCACTGGAGTACAACTAAAACACCAGGAGGAACATTCAAACCATGATGTGACTCTGTGATGTTAAATCAGGAGAGAGCACGGCCCAGAGCTCCCTTCCTCCAGCCAGATCCCTGATCTGTACGCAGCTTATGTGGTCCAAACTGAAAATACTACTCTCCCATTCACTTACAGTCAATACTTCTCATCAAACATAACGTTTAGTTTCTTAAACTGACAGGGACAGGCTTTGGAGTAACCTCAGGCTCATTGGGCCTGATCCTTTGAGTTTTATTAGGTTCCCCTGGGCAGATCTCCATGACTTCACAGCGATACATTTGGTTTTCTGATTTACTTCTGAGGTGAGTCATTAGAAATCAAACCCACAATGCCTTCCAAAAAAGGGCTCTTCTGCGCAGGTTATGAATTCAAGGGGTGGGTGAGCCAAGTGCCAGAGAGAATTTCTCTCAGTGGAGCCAGGCTCATCTCTAGGAAAAAATGGTTTTATCTTCAAGAAAGTGGACTTTCCTGTTATGCTTAAACTTAGAGATAAGCCTCTATTGCACCGTGAAGCAGCTGTGCAAGATACAATCATAACAAAACACCATAGAGCAAGATTTTTTAAAAAAGAAAAGAAAAAACGCAAAACCCCAACAGACCCAGAGGGAGAAACAAAAGGTCATGTTTGACAAAAATGAAAAATAATGATCTTTGTGTTTCGACACGACTGGTAACGCCTTCCAGTAAGAGATAAAGGCTGGAAACTCTGCAGTATCCAAACTTATGGTGTAGGTCAAAAATGACTTATTTTAGAAGCTAGCTCTTTGTAAGTAGTACTTGATGACCACATGGGCTGAAATTTAACTGTATCATTTGGGGGGAAAATTGCCCAAAGATAACAAATCTGGTTCATTTTAGGAGCAGAGTAGGCTGCACAGGGGAGTGACCAGCTATTGAGCGCTGCAATGCAAGGCCACCATGCAGTTCTGAGCCGGGCACGTCTGCTGACATGGGGGGCTCCATCACACAGACGCTCTGCTCTACGTGTTCCCTCTGCTTTGTTGTGAACCGGCGAGGAATGAATTCACAAGTGGAGCTGTGGGTTTTACGTGGACAAAAGAGGACCGGTTTTGGTCACTTTATAAAAGCAAAATAAAAAAAAAACACAACAAAACAAATAGGACGATTTTGAAACAAAGCTTAACAAAGTCAAAATACACTCCTAGACTCCATATCCACTGGGCTTAAGCCTGGTACAGGGAAGAAGCAAATTCTCTGTATTTCTAGCTGTATGTAAGAGCGCCCTAAACCTATTTATTATCTACGGGAATAATGGCTACAGTAACAGACACCCATTCATGCACTTATCACAGGGTCAACTATCCAGTCACCCCCATTCTTGGGAAACACCAAAAGGCCAACAAAAACCACAAGGACACTTACAAAAAGCAGGAGGCATTTGTTCTCACGGATGGCACCGCAGCAGCCAAGGAAACCCAGCAGAAAGAGCATCGCCCCCATAGCCAGCATGATGTAGGCTCCCGTGAAGAGCAGAGGGTTGGCAGCCACTATCTCTCGAAAACCTGTGGGATCCACAATGACCCAGATCCCAACTCCCAGCAGGCATGCTCCTCCCAGCTGTCACGGCACAAGGAGAGGAGAGAGAGGGAAACAGGTTAACATAAAACAACTGCTGCAGGAAAACTGGAGTCATTGCTATCTTTTGATCAAAGGTGTTCTCTTGGAGAATTTGTGTTTCTCCGTGGCATATATTCTCTGCCGAGCAGGTGACTGCTGACAAGCTACTCTTAGTGTCTCTTGCTCACTAAATGAAACACTTGCAGCAAAAGCACCTTTCTTCCTTGATACATCACTCTACCATTAGTCCCTCCCTAATGCTCAAAGATCGAGTCCTGAGCTGCTGCCGCATCTGCAGGGGACAGGGCAGTGAAGGGGCACACGGGAACCCTCCCCGTCTCAGTCCAGGGTGGCTGGGTGCTCCCACCCTTCCTGTCAAAGACAAGAGCAACAGGGTCACCGAGAATAACTCTACATGTGGTAGGAAAATGACTGTGTTTCCCAGTGAGAACCTCACCAGGATCAGAAAACAATTTCTTCTGCCATTCAAAGATAGATCGTGTACACCACTAGTTACAGCTTTCCCTCTGGTCTCCCTTGCCAAAGACAGGAATAACACGGACAACAGTGACCACTGCGCTGGCTTTCTGAATGCCTGAGCATCTTTGGCTGCTGCAAAACCCTCAGTGATTGCTCATGGAAAGCTGAGGGGATATTCTGTACCGTGGCAACTTTACCAAATTACAGCCTATCCTGCTGGGGAGCAGCAGGCTGCTGGAAACAGGAGGATTCAAGAGAGAATGTGGATTCTAAATACTTACAAATATAAAGAAATTGAAAAGAAACATCAGGTACTTCATGCAGCTCAGACAGTCTCCCTCCATGGTCTTCAGGCTCCTTGACGCAATTCTTCCTGCAAAACACCAGCACTTCCTTAGCACACTCACTTTTTATTGGAGTGACACCGTCCTACTTCCATTTGTATTTCCACCAGATCCTGTGGAGATATTTATACAGAAGGCTCATTTCTTACCTGAACAAGGCAACATAGCACAGGCTAGTAAGAGATAACGATCACTGCTAAGTCCCTTTGCATTCTTCCAGGTCTAAAGGAGAATGTAGATGTGAAGAGGAAGGTTGCAGGAGAGAAAAACTCTATCTTTGCTTGCAGAGTGAGATGCGGGAAAAAATATCCCTCTGCACGTGAAGAGTCCCGTCCCCCCCCAGGTCCCTAAAGCCTGTCACGTCTAAGAAGCACTGAACATACCTGCCTACTTCATGCCAAAAAAGGCCATATCTGAAAGGCTCACAAGCATGCATTCCTGGACAGTTACAGCTCCATACAAGCTTCCTCCACAGCACGAATGCCATATAAACAGGACAACATTTTCAGGGAAACATTTGGAGGAGCTGGGCTGGGAATTACTTCGGTGTGTGGACATGGGAGGGCCTGAGGAAGCTGTCCTCACACATTTACTCAGCCTGGGGCCCAACACCTGCTTGTCGTGCAGTGTGAAATGTTACTGTGCCACCGAAGTCCTGGTGCTCTACACCCCAGCCTGCACAGGCCTTTTGCAGGCAGAGCCCACGGATCAAAGTCGGTGAGCTGTTAATCCCAGGAAAAAAATGCTAAGGAGTCTGAACCAGTTGTGAAACTCCCTATCTGAATTAGACAGCAAACTGCTTAGGACAGTACTTCTACTGGAAAAGCAGCTATAAATCCTGACCAGGTGAGGCTACACTGGAAGAAATTTTCTGCCCCAAAAAGCTTGCTGTTTAATGAAGGGACTGTGTCTCCCAATATGCAATTATATCACCAAGTACCCTAGGGGGACAGACAAATAAATACATAAAATAGTAAAACTTTCACTGAAACAGAAGATAATGCCATCATGGCACCGTGCACAGATGGATGCATACGTATGCAAACACAGAGGCACAAGTTTGCTTAGCTCCCTAGAGACGCCCTTCCCAAAGCCCACACACTTCTTAACCCATCTCTTCCCCTTTCTCCACTGCAAATGCCATTCCCTAAATAGACCTGCATCCAATAATATTCTATGTTAGCAAAGTACATTCCATTCACTTAAAAGAAAAAACAGCCCAGAAATAAAACTCTTTCTTTCACCTCTTCATTGTTTTTGTTAATCCACAGAATTTAGGAGTGCTGCAGAGCCTCGCGTCGTCCTTCCCTCTGTGCCCATGGGAACTGCTCTGCTTTAGCCAAAGGGCTGAGAAAACCCATGGCAGGCAGCGCTCCCAGCAAGGGGCTGCCTGAGGTAAACAGCCAGATTCATACCATACAGTGTGCGTTTGCTGCACTTCTTTGACTCCATTTAAAAATCAAATCAGTTCCTCCCTAGTGGCAAAACATGCAGAGACACAAATGGCATGACGTAGAAGCTCATGTGGACATGCAGCTGCCTTCCCCCTGCATCTTTGCTTGCCTGGGGCAGGACAGCAGCATGCCTCTGCTGGCTGGTACTGCCCAGGGAATCCCCCTTGCGAGAGGAATCCCGAGAACATCCACAAAGTCAGTCTTACAGTTCACCTCACTTCTGGAGAAACAGAAACCTGGATCTGAACCTGAAAACAAGGGTGATATTTTTCTTTACAAATTTTATTTTCTTATACCTCTGATACACAACTGTTCTGCCCAGAGGGACTCAAAGCCAAGACCGTGAGTGTAGGAGATGGAGTTGGGCACAGAGCTCTGACGTGGGCCTGGAGGAGATGCCCACAGCTCCCTGAAGGTTTTTAAAGCCATGTCTGCAAATCTCACAGAGAAAGGAGATCTTGAAGTCCAGAAGGTTAAGAAGCTGGGGAGGGAATTCTTCAGTTTCATGGGGAAGGTGAACCTTCAGCTCCACTAACCCATGAGCTGGGACACTATAGTAGAGAGGGATATGAAAATATAGACAAATTGATAGGATACTGAAACTTCAAGAGCCCCAGAATTAGCAGCACCCAGATGTTCCAATCACCACACAAAAAAGTTATGCTCCAATGAAAAAAAGGATGGCTAAATCTCAGTATATTAGCCAAAGTCTGAAAGTTACCTGAGAAACTTCTAAGTCCTGCTGCCTTGAGCACCCACCCACGCGATCCATATCATAGTAGCCTTAGGCAAAAAAGGAATAAAAAGCAAACCAGTTTAGCCGTATTGTGGCACTTTGCATCATTCACACTCATCTCACTGCAGACACCCCCACATGAAAAACATTGCCTGTGATTCTGTGATTTACTTTCCATGTCTGGGTCTGCTTCCTCTGCAAGTCAAGGAGGCTCCCTCGGAACCGCTCTGATTTACACAAGCTTAGTACTGGTCTCCTTTTCTTTTCAAAGACAAACCTAAGCTACGATTCCTTGCATTGTTCCTGCCCGTGCATCTACTCAGTATGTTAAAATGTTTTCTAGGCGTGAGCAGGGAAGGGAGACTTTAAATTCATTCAGCAATCAGGTCCTGAAAACTTCCCTGGCAGGGCCAAGCAGCCACAGTAACCTGGGAGCAGCATGAACACATGCACGCTCAGCTTTGACAAGTGAGGACTCCCTTGTTTGCCTGGGCAAGAAATTGTCCCCAGTGGTGGTGTTGGGCTCAGATTTGTAATTTCTAAACCCACCACGCTTCACACAGCAAAGCAACAACTAAGTGCAACCCTACTCGCTGTGCTGTGCTTCAAGCCAGGAACACACCCAGTGGGGCTTACAAATCCCACAGTCCTTCAACTGAGGAAGGCGGTGGCAACAGTGCGAGGTCTGGGCTGGCAAAGCCAAGAACAGAGCATGTCAGAGCTTCCACATCCTAAGAGCTCAATGCAAACTTCCAAAAAATGCCAACCTACTGATCTGATCTGAGAAACAAGAGCTCTGAGCAACTGTTTCGGTGTTGGAACTTAGAGCCTGGAGAGACCCGCACATACCAGCCTAACACACCCTTCCCAGTTTCTGCTGGGTACCCAGATTCCCAAACAGCACATGAAAGATCACTCATTTGGATCCTCTGATTGCACTGATTAAAACAGGGCAAATCAACCAAAAGCATGATCTGAGCTCTTATGTAGCACTTAGAACTGTTTCATGTCAGAGCTCAAGCTCTCCAGCGTATATTAAATATATTACCATCTAATTCATATATGCAGTAGTGCTCTAGACTTTGAAGACTATATAACTACTGTTATTTACAAACAATGCAAGCATAATACAAATAATGTTACTTACAAATAATGTAATTATGAAACCATTTGTGCCAACTGCTGCCTTACTAATTGGGTGAAGGTACGTGAAGTCCCTGATAACAGGCTGTGTGGAGAACGTAACTGACATGAAAGGACAATCTTGACCCACAGAGCTGCTTTTTCCTTCCACTTTTCTTTTTAAGTCATACACACAAAAGGCAAATTTTGTAAGTTACTCCTACTACCCACTGATGCAAGTGCAATAAAAACCTGAACGCATATGTCTTAATCTACCTTTTAAAAATATCTTCTCTCCTCTCCTCCAGGCCCCAAATTTGTGACAGATTAAGTTCTCCTCTGCAGGAGACATTTAACGCTAAGCAAACATTAACAGTCAGAACTGCAGAAGACAGAGGCTGACAGATGCTTTCTCTGGCTTGTCCCATCTCAGACCTGTGAGACATATGAGATGCATTTGTTTTTGTCTGAAATGTAGCTATAAATGTTCAGCTTTTTCTTAGGCAGATTATTCTACATTTCCCCCCCCCTAATATGAATTTTATCTTGCAAAGTGATGGGGAGGCTAAAAATCCCCAGCAGTGTAGCCAGGAAACATACCCCAGCTGCTGTAATCAGTTAGGAATAAAGTCTAGTTTTTCAAGGCAATGCATTTTTTTGTTCTCCAGCCACCATTTATTTCCTTCCTTCTGACATTTGCTTTTGCACGCCTTGCAGCTACCTTGAACTTCATATATCTAAAGGCAGCTGCTCAACCACACCCCCAAAAACTGCTTCCAAGTTTCTCTTTGCTACCACTGACATTTCCCTCTACCCCCACATCCCTTTCACACTGGATTGAAGCCTGTGGTTTCACTTCTATTGCTCCTTTACCTTTGCCTTAGAGATGGAATCACTGAAAAACTTAGGTGGGACAGGACCTCCTGGTGTTGTTGAGTACAAACACCCACTGCCTCCAACCTGGGCCAATTCCAAAGTTTGATCCAACTTCAAAGTTAGAGCAGGTTGCTCAGGGACACATTAGTTAAGTTTTGAATATCTCCAAGGACTGAGATTCCCCAGTCTCCTTGGGCACCTCTTCCAATGTTTGACCACCCTCCCTGTGAAAAGAATTTTCAAAACAGCTGTCCAAGGTCTGTCCAAGTTACCCGGTGGTGAAAGGAACAAGAGCATCCCTCAGATGTGCCAGTCTATCAGAACTCTCAGGAGCACCGTATCTTCACCAGTCTGAATCCTTGTATCTTCCATATCATACCACTCCTACCCTCTACTGAAAACAAGTGTGTGAACCATTTTCCTTGCCTACCATTCCAACCATGTAATCCCCACCCCTAGCATACCTCTGCAGACTATTGTATTTCACTACATAAAATTCAGACACTGTGCACTTGCCTGATGGCTTATCACAGTCTCCCCATCTCGACTGCTTGATAGAAATCACAGAATAATCAAGATTGGAAGAGACGTCTAGAGGTCACCTTGTCCAACCCTCATGCAAACCACTTTTTCAGTCACTTTTCTTCTATCACATTGTCCCTGTATATCTTCTTTTCATATAAGTATCTCTTTGCCGTCAACATGCATGAAGACCTTGTCCACTGAACTGACCTGTTGCTTCCTTTAAAAACCTAAGAACCAGTTCTGCAGTACCTCCTACAAAATATTAGCCAACGGCTTGAGGAGCCAATGGTGCTAACTCACACCAACTTTCATATTCATGCACAACGCAACCAAGTAAAAGCAGAAGACGTGTTTGAAGCTCTCCAGAACCACTGCCAGACAGCCTTTAAAGGAATTAGAAAACGCGGACCAGATTCTCTTCCAAGTGCATCCATTTCTAGAGGCTGTCCCAGCTGAGATGTCACTATAAATGTCCCTGAAGCTCTAAGCTGCACCAGTGGTCAAGGACCACCACAACCTGGCATTGCTCCATTGCGTCCTCTCCCCAGCAACATGGCAGCCCACCCTTTGGCTTGCAGGTATGGAGACTTGGCTCAGCATGCTTGCCTTCCTTCACAGAGTACCTCTCTCCCAAGAGGATTTCTGTGTTCACTATCTGCAAGCAGTATCCAACCCCTTTAAACCAAAGTGGTGGGGTCTGCTAAGAGAACATATCTAACAGGTGGTGCCTTCCAGAAAACCCTCTCAGAGTATTATTTCCACACAGTCTGCTCCTCTAGATAGAGCAGAGATAGGGGTATTTAATCAGGAGACTGAAGGGGGACGACTTGCTGCAGTACACCTTGCAGGTGATACGATGGCAGAGGAGCTGTGTATTTCTTACCCCTCTCCTGCACACCACAGCTACACATAACCAGCCTTGACAGAGAGACAGAGAAAGCTTCTGGCATGCAGAAAGCTGTAAACAAGACTTACCTTCACAAATCTTGGGGCTTGAAGCACAGTGTTTATTCTAGTCTTTAATTGTCTGTGTGTCCCATATATCTCTTTCTAGCCAAGCTTGTCCTGTAAGAGAAAAATACGCAATTACTGCAGAAGTCAATAAAATGCAATCATGTTAAATACACAATTTATTAAAACACACCATCCTGATGAATATGCTCAGTCTAATTGCCACCTTAATTTAGCGTACATTAGCACTAATGAAGAGCTTTTAATACCCAGTGAGGGATCCAATTCCTCAGAATCTCTTTAACAACCTTTGGGGTGTTTTAAATGCCCACAGACCACATGTAAATCTATAGTCCCATTACACATGCACCTCATACCACAACAGGACTAGATTAATACCAGCTGCACCTTCAATATTTTATAGGAGGTTTAGACAAACTTTAATCTGCTGTGACTTTACAGCCCATTTACCGGGAAAATGGAAAAGGCAGAGGAAGGGAGATGGAATGCATCTTTGGGAAGCCCAGCCCAGCCATTAGGAGCAACGGCCTGAGACGCCGGGTGCTATCCCTCGTTCTTCCAGCCAGCTCTCACGCCAAGTTGAGCAAACCATTTCCTCTCCCTCTGCCTCATTGTCACTGCCTGGGAAGCAGCAACAGAGGGGAACGGCGAAGCCACCGCGCTGCCCGCCCAAGTGCATTAGATAAACCAGCGCAGGCAGAGGGACGCAGGTGCAGACCGCCACTTGGCTAGGCAAAGGTGAGGTGAGGCTACAGACTAAGGTGCAAGCCTGCTTGTTTGACTGTTGCTTTCGCTGGGCACCCTCTCCCAGGTTGTTTTTTCCACCCGTCTGACACAGCCCCAACTCCACGCTGCAGGGCCTGTGGGGAAAGGGCAGCCTTTAACTATTCAAGCAGTGCCCGGTGCCATAAGGGTCCAATATTCACATAGGGTTGCTCGGCACCGTAACTCACTCACGCTCATCCTTCGCAATCGTTTTGGAACACTCGCAGCTTCGCTGAAGCCACTGCTTCCCTGTGAGGGATCAGATATGTCACCTGGGTCTATCCCTGCTCTCTCACTGCCAGCATTTCAGCAGGATTTCTGGAGGGGGTGCATTTAACATCTGTTTCCCACAAACATTTGTGAACGCGCCTTTGAAAATTGCCTCCCATTAAGACTTCTGTGAGTAAAAGTCTATCGTTTGTTGCTGGCAGGAAGCGAACAAAGAGTTTCAAGGTGGCTGAAACTATTACAATATAAAACATATAATGAATATTCATAGACTTTTTGTTGTGCATTAATCCCTCACATTTAATGTTCCTTCTTCTGTCACTGTGGACCTACATCTCTGAATGATGAGCAGGGATGGCTTCCCTTTTGAAATCTGGAGGGCACAAACCTCTGTGGCCAACTGACCCATCTCTGCTGCAAAGTACTGAAGGCACCTGCTGAGCAGCGGCTGAAATGCCCCACTTTACACGGCTGTGTACGAAGGCTGCCCCGGATCAGTACAGCTTTACCACCAGTGTGGAAGTTCGGAGGGCGCTACGGGACCAGCTGGGAGATGGCTGCAGCAGGCGCAGGGACTGCTGGAGAGGGGCTTGGAGAGTCTACAGCTGGGACCAGAGCCAGTGTCACTGCCCCACAGCAGAGAGCCCCTTTTTGACAGCCGGAGCCCAGTGCCCACCCTTACCCTTTTATCTTTTTCTTTTGCGTGTATGGACACTTCATCCTGTGTTTTGCATGTGCAATTGAGAGACAATTTCTTCAGTTGTCCTGTCCTGTGATGCCACTATCCTAAGATAGCTGCTGCCAGGAGAAGATGGCTCTAGCTTTAAAGCAGAGATGACACTGTGCTATGTAAACCTATCATTAGGAAAATAACCAGAATGATAGGATTCCTGCTCCTACTGCGTGTGCATATAATTACATCCCTACAAGCCCTCAAAGGTCTGCGTGGGAGAGGAATTTTATTTTTTTATCCCTCTTAAGTCACAATATTTTAAGGAAATTACAGCACCACGGAGAGGAAGAGCTTAAATGCTTCAGTAGGTACCAGCAGGTGCTGCGTCAGAAGGGATGAAAGAGTGTGTTTGGTGCCAAACAACAGCAATACTCCATCTTGCTCTATGGCCCTAAAGGGGAGGAAGTCCCTGCCAAACAGACTCTCTTTGGTTAATAGCTACGATTTTGTCATTAGGGAGAATTGCAGAAAGTGCAAAACCACCATGCCTAATTGTGACTTGAGCAAGCTGATGCCTTTAATTACAGTCGCTGGGGAGACACAGCGGAAGCCGGAGGGAGGGCCGAGGCCCAGCCTCCCTCCTTGGGGCCGCGCGTGCCAGCCACGCTGCCTCAGCTGGCCGAGCAGCTGCGGTTGGCACCTTGTCCTGCCTCCTCGCTCCTCTCGCAGCCACCACATCAAGTCTCCTTGCTGAGCATTGGCTTCTCTTCACATTCGCTGCTTTCGGAGCAGCTCTTTGTGAGGAGTGGGCTCTGACGAAGGAAAAGCAGCTGAGCTCATGACTCCTGCTGGTCTCATGCAGCAAAGACCACAGCTGGAGAGTCAGAGCAAAGAGGGAGGAGGCAAAAAGAGGCTGATATAGTCCACAGGTATCAAGCGAAACAAGAAATGAAAGGAGGGTGCAAGATGGAGGAGCAAGGCCTGTCTTTGGGAGAAATCCAGTCTCCTGCATGTTAACTAGTGCAGGAAGGCCACCAGATGAATGATTTATGGGTATCCTGCTTCACAAGTGCCTCTAGCTACTGCCAGTCCCCTTTGCTCACCACATTTGCAGGATCTAGAGAAACCGAAACACAGCCAGCCCTTATGTCCAGCCAAAGGAGAAGCTGAAGACAGAAGTCATGTCCAGCAGGATCTCTGCAACAGGTCAGTGCTTTTATGGTGAAGGGTGAGGAGAAACATCTCTGGAAGCATGGTCAGATTAATATAATTCCCTTGCAACGGCTTCAGAAAAAAGTAAAACTTTTGCTGCTCCTGAACTGGAGCTTGGCACAAGCTGTCAGCCCCACGTATTATCCTGTAACTATTGCTCCTACATAAATAACTAATTGCACTGGAATTTCATAGTGCTTGCATAGCAGAGTCATTGCTGTGACACGACTACATTACTGCATGTAAATCCAATTAGATTCCAAAGTGCACTGCGTAACTATAATCGGCCCCTGTGGAGCAGCGATGAGGGGACCTGCACAAGGCCATGCAACTAGATACTAAATTACAGTCAATCTACCTCCTCTTTAGTTGCATTAAAATGCTAATGTCACTGTGATACGGGCCCATTTACCAGCGATGACTGCCTTGCCTTGCAACACTGGAGCGAATGAGGTTGTTGCGCTGCCTGAGAGCATTTAATTCCTCAGTACCGTTGAGTGAGCAAAGCCCTTAGGGGCATTTTATACCTTAAAACAATAACCTGATTGGTTTTTATAACACTAAAATCATATGAGGCTTGGGATGGTGTTTAAATGAATCTGAGCTGCTGCTAAAACTACCTTAAGTTTCCTACGCAAGCAGAGCATTCGGGACAACCGGGCCACATCCCATCCTGACTCTTGTCTGTCTGCTTTTAACGAAGATACATTTCTGCCACCAAAAGGCTGTGCGTAAGAGCACATCAGTCGCACACAGGAGGAAAAAGAGGGCTGGAATGAACCTCTTAAAGCTTCATATAAACAACACTAGCTTTGCAACAAAACTTGTAATACAACACTTACCATCTATGTTTTCTATTTGCAACTTTACACAACGTGTGCACAGAATACATGAAATCATATGGAGGTAAAATCTCCCACATGTAAAGACATTCAAAACGGAAATTCAGACGTCTCGGAGCAGAACCTATTCTCCCAAATGTTGTAACGTTTGGAAAAGTGCTAAGGTACATGTTTGAAGTGCCAGTATAGCATCAGGCCACAAACCACTCCATTTCAACTAGCGCAAATGCGCATACGGCACTGTTCGAAACATGAACTGCTCACTTTGGCCCCTTCCCAAGCACAGTTCAATAGGTAACGATGTCTGGCTCTTTCATACAGCTTTTCACACAGAGACATCAGCCATCTCAGAAGAGAAGATACTGCATACAGAACGAACACATTTTGATAGCCTGTAACTCTTTTAAGTTCTGTTCCTTAAAAAAAAAGTCCTCAGACAGCTCACAGGTGTATTTTCCCTTGTATTAACTGCAGTACAAGGGAACCATGTGGTACTGATTGTCTGTCTTTCTAAACAGATGACCCAAAGATTATACGCACTGATAATATAATAATATTCTGTTTAGCAGGTAAGAAAACCAAGGCTAAAGGGGAATGGATACGCTGGATCTCCTGACCCACGGTACAGCCCTCTGTTCACCAGTCCATCCTGACACCGGTCCCTAACCCATGAAAAAGCTGATCACTTCCAGCTGACAAGGTACACTCTTTGACAGGCATCTTCTGTCCCAGAAAGCAGCCTATTTAGCATACCAAAAGGGAGGCGGCTAACTTTGGCCTCCTGTGTCTGAAAATACTTCCCTTCAGGATGGAATAAATGTCACCCTCCCCAGTGGATCATGGAGTTGCATCACAAGCCAAGTGACATTCCCCACTGTCATGTCAGATACTGTCAAGTGTTGAAACACTCCATACGCTTGCACGGCACTCCAGACGCTTAGAGCATTTAACATGAAGTGTAAATGCCTGCCACTTTTTCCCCGAGCCTGACACATCTCACCTTTACAACAACTGACTCCTCCATGCTCTCTTCCATCCCCTTTTTCTATAGTCTTGCTTTGTTTGCAGCGAACGGCTCAGCAGTTTGTGGCACTCGCGATTGTTTTGAAAGAGGCAGGAATACATCTGAGAAACGCCGGGCAGTTGCTGTGGCAACCTTGTCCTCCTCAGACCATGATTTCCAATATTTTAAGAAGTTTCCTGATACTTTGCAGGCTTCAGGGAAACAATGCAGAGGAGGAAAATGATTGATTTTAAAGTAAGGAAGCAATCAAAATGGATTACTATGAGCCACAGGGCCTTGTCCTATCAAAAAGATGATGATGATGATGATCTCTCCCTTAGCAAGGAAAAGCAGCCCCAGACTCACTGGGCAGAGGCACAGGCAAGGGCCCACGGGCAAGGGAATTTGAAACCCTCTGCTTTTATCATCTGCTTTAAGGCAGAGTGGAGCTCCAGATCAGGAGGTTAATTTCTTTTTTTTGTTGTTCTCAGTGCTTTTTCATTAGGAGGAGATGGGGAAAAAGAAACCCACCCTTTAACACCATTTAATTGGGCGACTAATAATCTTAATTGCTTTTAAGAAAGAAATCCCAAACAGAACTTTGAATGCATTAACTATTTTACAAAAAAAAAAAAAAAGAAAAATTAACTCTCTTTGTTCAAAGTAACTGCCTACACAGATGCAAAAACAAAACAGTCAGTTTAGTCAGGTTTAGTCAGTCTAGAAAAGCAAAGGTTAGGAAAAACATCCTGTAAGAAAAGCAGATCTTAGATGAGGGATCTCAGTAATACTATATAAACCAGAAAATAAAATTGCTGGAAATCTGAGAAGTGGCATTATTTATCTGATTCTGGTCATCTTTTACCTGTTTTTAACAAGAAGAATATAATGCACCCCAAAGTGTCATGGATTCTAAACACAATAGGAAATTCTTTATCCCACAGAACTCACAATTCAGAGTGATTTATTTATTTAGGAAATAAGTACATTTCACAAGCTATAGGTGCGATATGTCCAGGAAAACTTGAATGCAGTAAAGGTCATGAGAAACGACCTAGGGAAGAGAAGCAGACATGAAGTCTAAGTTACCGTGCTTATAGCCAAACTGATACTCATCTCATATATATTCCATGTGCAAATCTAAACTGAGTTTCACTGTCATCAGCACCTTTAATTTACTTTAAGACATAAAACTGCAGCTAATGTGGTTTAAAAGGTAAATGTGACTGATCTCAACCACACCTGTTCCAATTAAGGTATGAACACCCAACCGCCCAACATCGCTTGCTACAGATATTTCTGATTAAGAAAGAGTAAGAAAGAGGAGAGAGAGAACCATGGCCACAGCCCACAATACAGCTTCCTATGTTCTGTAGGAAAATAACCGAGAGCTAATAAATCCCATAATCTTGGCATACGTGTTTCTAAATGGTCTCGCTTCCTTCAAAAGATGTATAATCTAAGCGCTCCAGCAATGATCAGGTTCCAGGCAGACAAAAGACCCTCAGCACAATTCATACGTAGATGACAGGAGTAGAGGGACTAAGTGAGATATGAGCCAAGACTCACAGGCTGGTTCCCAGCTGCTTTTGCTTTCCCAATGGATAACAGATACTGCATCAAGACACACAACGTCATGCTAGTGAATTTGCTGCTCTCTTAACACCTCATTTTTCTCTCCATCTGAACTTATTTTGAAAGTGCGCAGTTCACTGTCCCCCTTCTCCTTTCTCTTTTGTCCTTACTCATGGCAAGGGAAACATGAAAGACAGCATGGCCGGCTATTGTTAATGCATCTGAAAGTGCAGACATTAAAAAGGGGGTTATTCTGGAACGTGCCACGGTTTTCCTTGCTGTTCGCACAGGCAGCTAATGATCACCCTAATAGCTTCTCTCTCTGAAGTCGTAATAAGCTTACAAATGAACCCATTCAGCGCATATTAAAAAGCAAGGGATGCTCCTTTGATTATAGCCTTTATGGAAATCTCCGAGTATTTGTTTTGTCGCTGCACAGCCGCAATTAGGACATGCTGCTGGGAGCCGGCTCAGCTGCCGGAGCGGTGGGGTTTGGAGACACCTCCCAGCGCCATGGCAACACATCCACCGCTCCCAGCATCAGCCACCGGGAGCGCGGCCGCCGGGCAGGCCAGGCGACCACACTTCAGCACCTCCAGGAATTAAGGAATAAAAGGTGCCTAATTAAACTTCCTCCGCTGATGAAGTGTTGATGAAGCAACGCGGACAGCCGCGCGCTGCGGCTCTCGTAAACGCGCGGCGAGCGCGGTGCCTGCGCTGCCTGGTCGCGGTCCCGCTCAGAGCGCGGCGTGGGGCCACGCAGCCCCCGGGCCTCTCTCCACGCCCCGCTCCGGGTGGGGGCTCGGAGGCACCCGCTTCACCCTGCGGGAAAACGAGGCAATAAGGGGTGCGTACGTTGGAGAGTCTTGAGGAGGCCGTAGCTTTACTTTGCAGAGGTGAGAATGTGGGGGAACTCATTTCCATCGCCACCTGTGACGCTTCCCCCACGGTAACCTCCTCCCTCCACGTGTGGGGAGGGGAACTGAGTAACCTTACAGAAATCTCCTTACCACTTAACTGCTCAGAGGTTGATCCAAACCTCACTTATATTGCTGACACCCTTAAAACTTCTTCAGTGTAGAAATTAAAAAAAAAAAAAAAAGACTTTTAAAGAACATAAAAACCTAGCAAAATCGGGGATCTAGTCTTCATTAAGGCTTGAATCTAGGTCAAATATTTCACATTAGCTAAAAGTTAAAAAAGCATACCTTCTTTCTCCTTAATGAAGAGAACATCATGAACAATATATACGCTTTCCCAAAATATCCTTATTCCCTAAGCACAGTGCATCTGCAGCGGTCTTAAGCGGGGAGACTTGGAGAGCAATTCATTTTTGCACACAAAGACAGCAGCTGACGTGCTGGTGACATGGATGCACAGGCTTTCAGATAGCCTCGGCGGGGTGGCTTTCACCCACAAAAAGTATCACGTCTCCTCTTAGAAAGCTAGCACTCTAAACAAACCGCTTCTGCTTTGCCTGAAAGGCAAGACCTTTGTATGGAACAGATATTTTCCACATCTCCAGGAGACTGGCTGGGGTTAAAGCAGGTCAAACCATGTAACACAGATAGCTTTGTGTTGATACTACCCACGGTGCCTATTAGGAAGGCCATAATTGTAAGAAACCATTTCTCAGCAAGGATATTTAATACAGTGCCAAAAAGTCTCCCCAGGCAGGCTTTGTTTTAAGGTTTGTGAGCTTTGAGGGGAAAGGATTGTGTCTCTTGTTGAGAAATGGTTCAGGGCCAGCATGTTTTTAGCTCTTTTGTAATCTAAATAACACATCACAGGAGCAGCGGAAACTTCACTACCAGCATCACTTGCAAGCAGACTGGGAATAGCCTGGGGCAAAACCTGAAGCACCATCAATCACACACATACGTAAGAACTGGCATGCACTGACAGGGTATCATAAGGACTCTTTCAAAACCAAACCAGCAAATTTAACCATGGAAGTACTCTGGATGCTGATGAATTTTCTTTTACTTGGTCTTGACTGATATTTTGCCTGCTAGAAGTCAGGCGTTAGAAACTGAAGACATAAAAACTCCTCTAATTCAAATTAGGAGGGCTGGAATAATTCCAAATTTATCAGTGAATGATGAAGGCATGAGCAGCTCACATGGCCTTAAAACAATACAAAAATCAATTTGTGGCTGGGCTGCTGAGCGCCTTGCTCTTCGCACCCAAAAGAAGCATGAACACAGTCTGACCTGATCTGGCAATTCCTATTTTTGCAGACGACAAACAGAACATACTGATAAAACCAGATCTCCTGCAAGGGGCAGGACTCCACAGGCTAACCTCCACGTCAGTCAGGAGTGGGCTGAATTCTGACTGCAAAATCACACCAGTCTTCAGTGGCTAAAGTTCACTATCCCCCCCCTTTGCTATGTCTCTTCTTGATCAGCATGAAATTTGAAAGCAAAGCCGCCTTTCAGCTAAAAAAATATAATTTTTGAAAGCATCAAAACCAGGTCTGCAGGGCAAACAGCCAAAGCCGCCCAGGTTTAGGCTGAGAAAACATAGGGAACAAGGAGGATGTTCAAGCCCCTCTCAGCATGGAGGGACAGCCCTTTTGGGGCATTCTCTCAGTTAGGCTGCAGAGTTGCTCCGAGCTCTGCATCAAGGACAAAAAAGTTGTCTCGAGTGACACAGCATTTAACAGCCTCTTCTCCCATCACTGCGGTCAGCATGGGGAGAAGAATCTTTCTGAAAATATTGTGGAGTCTTGCTGTGCAAACACATTTGACAATAAATTATATGGCAAATTTCAAAACAAGATTTGTGGTCACCATTCTGCATGTCTGATGATACACAAACTGCCTTGCATCAGACCATTAATACCACTTAAGCCTTAGGTTGCTTTCCACATTACAGTCTGAAAGCCCTTTATGAAGCTCAGTGTCCTTTATAAAGCTGATGTGGCTTTGCTCCTGGATACCCAGCAAGTGTCCTGGGCAGCTTCTGCGGTCCCCTGTCTAGTGCTCAGACCACTTTATAACTCCAGTTCTGGTAACATCTCTCACAGAAACTCACAGTCTCTGGCAAGTCATTTCCAGTTGGTGTGTTGTCCCATGTGCTCCCTCACCCGATATTTAATATAATTAACAAAACTTATCTGCCACAAGAGGAAATGGCCTCAAGTTGCGCCAGGGAAGGTTCAGATTGGACATTCGTAAAAATTTCTTCACCGAAAGGGTTGTCGGGCATTGGAACAGGCTGCCCAGGGAGGTGGTGGAGTCCCCATCCCTGGAGGTATTCAGAAGACATTTAGATGAGGCCCTAAGGGATATGATTTAGTGGGGGACTTGGTAATGCTAGGTTAATGGTTGGACCCGATGATCTTGGAGGTCTCTTCCAACCAGAACAATCCTATGATTCTAACAAGGACTTAATAATTCAGAAAAGTCTGTGGGATGTCTAGGTTGCAGGCTGCACTATAGTAAATACTTAGATGCAGTACTAGAAGTAGCAAAGTTGAGCTCACAGTGGGCCAAAGAGGAGGATAAATTAGGCCTCACTGAGTTCAGTGTTGCTGCAGCTAGATAGTTCAAAATTAGTTGAGGCATATCCACTGTTCTAGTATGTATATGCTTATAGTTTCTTCTGCGTTCTGGCTACAAAATGGATGTGAAATGGAACATTCATATAAGTCCCAGATAGTACAAAACCAGATTTACCAATACATGATCCCTGCCTGGACGCAGTCCTGTGCAGCCTGCTCTAGGTAAACCTGCTCTAGCAGGGGGGTTGGACTAGATGATCTCCAGAGGTCCCTTCCAATCCCCACCATTCTGTCATTCTGTCATTCTGAGTCTGAGATATTTAATGCAGCATCCTATAAGAGTGCCAGGCTGCCTGTACTGAAAGCGGTAGAGAAAAGAAGTGTGCAGAAAGACAGTATTCAAAATACGGTCATTTTTAGACCAAAACAAGCATTTTGAGAGACTGCCCATATTACTTAAAAATGTTCAGGTGCAAAAGCCCAGGTGGGGTCCTTCATATGAACCGCACAGCTCTAAGCTCACGGCAACTGGACAGAAAAAGATCCGATCTTTTGTACTCCACCTTTGCTGCGTTCCCCACAATGATGTGCTCAAAACTGTGAAAGTACCCATCTAGAGCTGATATCTCCAAAAACGCCCTCCTGCAGCCCTCACAGACACCCCCTGCAAGTTTCCGCTGAGGGTTCACACTGTCACCTTTTCACTCGGAGAATCCCAAGTCAACGATCTATTGATAGGAAGAGAGACACAGCAAACTATTTCGTCTCGAAAGCAGACACCGTCCACGACACAGTTGAGGCTCCTCACTGACCAGCGCTACCAGTGCCCCAGGGCTCCCGGACTACATGGAGGTTGCACTACAGGCGTTTGTGTGTTGGAGGGAAAGGCCGTTCTCGTTAGGAGCTGAGAGCTATTGCCAACGCAACGTATTTTGAAACTTCACCTTCTGTTTGGAGCCACTGTCATCTTGCGCTTGCACCACCTCTGTTCCCAGCACCTAGTCTGTGGCTAAGGAAAGGTCCAGCATAGGATTTTCAGAGGTGAAGGGCAAAAGCGACCTGGTGATTGCTGAAAGGCCAGAAAACGTGCCTTGCCCTCAGTCATGGCTGGAATCTTCCTCTTCCCTTTAGCCTCAGTGCACGCAGGAGGGGCACACAAGCTTCTCAGCAACATCAAGGGGAGATGACCATTGGTTGCTTCACATAACCCTTGCGGGAGCGCCACGTACCTGTTACATTTCATCCCATGACAGCAGCACGGGTGAGCACCACGGCAGCCCGCACACCACCCTGCCCACTGTTCCCATTGACAACAGTGTGAACTGGGTCCTCCAGGAGGTCAGCAAAGGTGTGAGAGTCTTCAGGGCATTTGGGATCAAGGATCAGCATCCTGGCTGCCCTGGTTGCTAATGAAGTCTGGGGGGTGGATGTGGGGGTGCTTTTAGAAAATGCAGGGTTTACAGCGGCTCCCCCAGAAGCAGCTCAGGAACAAAAGTTTTGGAGTCAGCACAGACCGGATCAGGAGTCTGAGGCAGGCACTTCCAATTATCCGATACTCAAAAGGGAAAAGCTGCAGTGCAAAACTTCCCCCAATAAGGGACCGCCTATTTGCAGCCCTTGGAGAATGGGTTTGTTCTTACATCTTTTGGATGAAACATTAATCTGGACACAGGGGGCACTCATGGAAATCGGCCTTCCAATATTTCTGTTTCTGTTTATTGGCACCAGCCTCCTCCCGCTCCGGGCCCATATTAAACTCCCATCATTTCAAGCTGTGCAGCCAGGTGCCCTAGAGGTGAGTACAGCTTGACTCTGATGAGATGGAAGACAAGCCATAGGAGATGCACAGAGAAATAAGAGAGGTGGGAGATGTGCTTAGGGATCTGTCGTTTCGATAGGCTTCACTCCTCCTCTGAGCCTGCACGCTCCCTATGGGCCAAGCAGAAAGCAGATGACGACGCTGGCCCGCCCCATAAAACCCTGCAGAATATCTTTGACTTGGTTTGTCCTTCCCCAGTTTTGCTGTTTAAATGCTGCTACTCAGTGGCGCTGAGCACACCTCATCAACAGAGCCAAATGTCCCTCTTTCAGCCCCTCGAGCCCCAGAAGGGTGAGCGCGCTGAGACGCGCAGGCTTTTCCCCAGAGTTTTGCAGCTGGTGAAAGGAGCATGGGCTCACCTTGCCCTGACTGACCGAACCACCCCCGCCGCCCCCCAAGCAGGGGCTTCCTGGTATTTCTCTTCCTCATCAATTCCACTGCTTCAAATTTTGATTGGGAGGCTGTATTTTATCTTCTATTTCCTAACTTACCTTCTCTTCCGCAATGCACTGTCTTGACACTGTTATCTGCACCATATATCGTATATCATATTAATCTTTTTTGTCATCTGATTTTTGCAAATGAGTTGTCATTTAGCAAATCTGATTTTGTTCTGAAGCATCCAAACAAATCTGTGAGTCAAAAAGAATGAATGAAAGAATAAAAGCGAATGCCAAGCAAGCCCTCATTTAAGCACTTTACATATCCTATATGAAATACCAGCTCCTGAAATTCGTTTTTTTGGTGAGATGGCATCTTCTCATATAATACATTATCTTTCCATTGTCCCAGGGCAAACCCACTCAGGTTTCTCAGCTAATACTTATCTGCTGCTTTCCCTGCTATCCTGGGAAGATTACAAATGATTTAGGTGACTCCAAAGCATTTTGGGGTAATAGCCAGGATATCCTTCTGGTGAAGAAGGCAAGTCAGAGATGACCAGATAACTACAGAATCTATCAGTAACGACTGGGGGGATTCATTTCTGTAAATCAATGTAATACTGCTAAGCCTATACCAAACACCCAGAATAATCACTTTGTCGCTACTTATATCTTTACTATTGGCTCGGTGATTCTGAAATCAGTCCCTTCAACTGGACTATTTTTTGGTCTAGAAATTAAAAAAAAAAAAATCCATCTTAGGACAGGATATTTTTTTAATGTCAGAACTCATTCAGCCATTTAACAGGAAAAAATGACTACACTGGTGTATATGGTATCAGCAATTAACCTACAAAACAAACTGGTTTTAATTAAGGCATCGATGTGCAAGGGTTTGGCTGAAGACTTTGAATATCTGCTTCAAGAAGTATGATACATTTATACGAGTCATAGGCAAGACGGGGAAGAATTTACTTCACACATCCTCTGTTTATTTTAAGGACAGAAAATGTAGGATTCAGTTCATGAAGGCAGCTTTAAGTTACCACCTGTGGTTATTACCTTAGCTTTGCTTGGAGACCTCCATTTTACAGCCCAGCTGTAGTGGCTTATAAAAACAAGGGAATTCGCCTGGGGCAAAGGGTGCTTAACCTTGGTGGGTTTGACAATATCTTCGCTCAGACTGTGTTTCATTTTCCCAACCACACAACCAGACCACGGCCTCATCAGAGGCAGCTTCTGCTCCAAGCGAGGCCACATTTTTCTAGCTGAAATAAAATGGTATGTCATAATTATGTTCCCTTTACAGCATCAGTTTCTTTCCTACTGTACCTGAAGGCTTAGCAAGCAATTTAATAGAAACTTTATAATGTGGGGACTTTTCCCTTTTTAAAGATGATGTATCTACCCTTTTTGTTAAAAGATCTAAATGCAGATACACCAGAAAAATTTGTTCTTTCCCATAAATTAGGATAAGCCATATCTCAGTAGGGGATTTTGCCACTTTAACTACTCGGGTAGAGCTATAGCAGTAACCCTGCATAGTGTAGAACAAGGTTTCTTAGCATCTGTCTAGTTTAAACAATGTCCAGTAAGAGCTCTCAGACCAACACAGCTTACTCCAAATCCCAGAGCAAAATACCATCAAAAGTCTTTTTCTCCCACCAGTTTACATACAGGTACTTTAAGCTTTACACAGCCATTAAAAAATACACACCCATGAACAAAACCAAAACAAAACAAAAAAAAAAAGGAAAAAAGGTCCATGTAGATCTGACTTGTGAAAGCATTACTTTAGATATTAAATCAAGAACGTAGCATTAATTACAAAGCCGAACAGATTCTGTGACCACCACAAAATAAAACAGGCACTTGTAATGACACAATTGGAAAACCAGATAAAAACATCAAGAGAATAAACTAACAACTGGCTAAATCAAAATCTACCGACTTTCCCCCAGCTCATCCTCCGGGTAAACGTGAGTAGAGACCAACTTCCCACCCAGCCCTAGGGGTCGAGGGCTTTGTCTCATCCCGAGTGAGTCGCCTTCCCAGCCTGCTGCTCCACGCGTGAGTGTTGGGCACCTCAGCCAGCAATGGGCTCTCGGGCAGCTCCTGGAAGCAGGCGCATGCGAGACCTGAGCCAAGCATGGCTGTTCTTACGTTCGGAACTGCTTCAGGAAAGAGAAGGAAGCCACCGCAGCTGCAAACCTGGGCTAACGCCGCTCCCGTGGCTCCAGCCAACGAGAACCTGGGAGCCACCGGTTGTAATAAGGTTGCAACTAAGCAGCATTCAAAGGGGCTCTGCACTATCCTTGCATAGTAGTAAGAGATGGTCAGATGAACGGGCAGCCCCATAACTATGTAACAACATCCAGAGGACAAAAAAAAAAAAGCAGTTTTTGCTCAATACACCATCCGAGATCATCATGTATGTCTGTGACAAAGGAAATGGACCACAAGAAAGTACACCCTGCCCTAGGAGGAGTGTGTGACACCACCCAAGGCAGGATCAGGGCTCTCAGGAAAGGTCACCAGTTTCCAAGTCAGTCCTGAAAAGACGCTTTCCACGAGGACCCTGCCCTGCTGGGCAGAGGTTAGTGGCAGGGACGTGCTATCATACACAACAGCAGGATAACAAGACCACCTGTAAATTTTGCAGCCTCAATTCTTCAGCGACACTGATTTTCAAAATACTGAAGATAGGTAATGAGTGCAAGCAAGAGGAAGGTCTTTTTTGTCTTTACAGCTTCAAACAATAGCACAGTGACAGGAACTTTACAGACCTCGGATATTACACGACCTACGCAAGAGCTCAGGCCCTGAGCTCTTTATCACAAGGTCTCTGTTCAGAACAAAGCCAAGTCCTTCCAGCTCTTCTTAAGTGACTCTACTAGCATTCATTAAAAGGACAGTAAAAGGGACAGCAAGTGGTTCGCTAATAAAGTCTGATTCTGAGGTGCACTATGAATAGAGGAGAGGTAGCATAATTACATCAGTAAAGGTAACTGAGGGCACTGCCACATTGTTGTTTGCTCTTTAATTTAACCAAAAATAGTGTAAGGTGGCCATAATTGGGGGGAAAAAAAGAAAAAGAAAAAAAAAGGCAGGAGAAACCGTTCTGCTTTTGCGTAAGTCTGACTGCATGATTATAGGATGTTGGAGATGTCTAAGAGGGAGCTACTGAATATTTAACCTTAGAAATGGAAGCTTGGTTGCCTCTTGTCCTGTTAATATCCACACGTATCTTCCATTAACTCTAATTAGGGCTAACAGGGCGTTCACATAAGTATCTCCATAATTAATGTTAATAGTAGTTACGGGCAAACGTTGATAGAAGACGAAATGCCAAGTTTCTTCTCCAGGGTTAAACACTCAGCAGCCTGCCTGTCTCTCGTTTCCATTTCCTCCGGTAACGGCTCTCTAATCAATCGCACATATCCCAGACAGACTTACACGCTAAGTCTTGCAACAAGAGACACACGCAGCCATAAGTAACAGCACATGCTGTGATTTATACAAAATATAAACACAGACACACGATACGTGACACATATTAGACTGGTTCACTTGTGTACGCTCACTGCTGTGCAGATACTGCAGCAACGTATAAACAGCGCAGACTGACACATCCCTTTTTCCTGCAAGATGCCCAGGCTTTACAGAGGAATAACGTTGTTTCTATCATATATTAAGAGAAGTCATTTTCAATTAACAAACCAAAGAGCAAACAAGATTATAGCAACAACCTCAATTACCCTTATTAGTGCCATTATGCCACCCTTAGTTGATAGACTATACAATATTCCCAAATCAGACATTATTAACAAACCATTAAATTTGTAAATGAGAAACAGCAAAATTATCTGCCATAATCAGAACAGTAATAATAATGCACCTTCTATTGTGCTTCTGGCTCGAACCCTGAGCTCTGCAGCAGTAGTTCATTTAAAAGCATTAACAGACTGCTCCCAGCCAGGGGTCATTTCTAGCACAAAGTCTCGCTCTCCGCTCTCTTATCCCATCATAAGCAGAGAATTTCCATCAAACTTGTGCAATTCTGGAGCTGAGTAGATTTATAAACTGCCTTTAGTTGGGAAAGTATTTATAAAGCCTCAGGGAACCACAGAAGTACTCTGCTGTTTCCCTCATGAGTTGCAGATACTATTTGTAGAAGCCTTATGAAGCTGAAGCCTTTGCCAGGGACTGCACGAAGGGGCGAAAAGCACCAGGAGAGGAGCGACGGGGAGAGCCCGTGCAGGCAGCCGGGCAGGGAGGAAGGAGCTGGACAAAGTCCCGCTGGTGCTGGCCGCTGGAGCCAGATGAGGAGCTGCGCTTGTGGAAAATCTGACTCACGCAGCTAAACCCTCCCCGGGCCCTCGTGCTAACGCTCGCGGGTCCTCGTACGCTTCGGGGCAGCTCCAGTCACAAAACGCATGCGGGCATGAGTCCCACTGAAATTAATAGGTGCTTCCTCTAAAGGATGAGAAAAAAAAATCAATTTGTTTATTTGTCAACTCACCTATACTGGCCCCATGTAACGTTGAAGAAGAGACATCTCCCAGGACTCATCTTAAATCAGAACTGGACCAGTTTTGGCTTTGCTATGTGAAAACAAAATTTTTTAGTTGCTTTGTTTTCTGCCTTGGGGAATTAGTGACTCAGGCAGGATACTGAAGGCTCAGTGGGATTTATTTTTCATCATGTTGAGGGTGGTTTTTTTTCATCGGCGTGCGGGCTTATTAATGCAGCTCCGCTCAGAATAAGTTTTTTCAATAAACCGTTCTGCCGCTCCATTTTTCCTCATAAGTTTATGGGGAGAGCATGGGGAGGTTACTGTTCAGGAAAGCAGGGGATAGGAAGCACAGAAGGCATGGATCTAAGGCGCACTGGCTGGCTGCAAAGGGGACAGAGCCAGCATCCCTGCTCATTGCAACGGGGTTGGACTAGATGACCTTTAAAAGGTCCCTTCCAACCCAAACTATTCTGTGATTCTATGATCCTTCTAAGGCACAAACCCCCTTTGCCATTCCCTCCTCAGCCCCTTTTATCAAAGGGGAGGATCCCACGCAGCTCCCAGGATGGGCCCTGCTCTGGGCACCCTCGCGTTGCTTTTTTTTGCAGCACCCAGTCCCAACACCACATCCCTCCTCTTCTGGTTCCACGTTTCACCCAGACTCTCCTGAAGACACATCTATGTGTTGCGTTGAAGCACCCTCCTTGTTGCCGAATTCTAGGACCCCACAACCTCATGAAAGACAAAAGCGCCTACAGGGGAAAAACCCTCCCTGTTCTTGGTCGGATTTGGTACTTTTCTGTATCCACTCAGCTTTTCTCAGAAGAGGAAAATAGAATATTCTTTCCCAGAGGTATAGCACCAGCAAAGATTTTAGCTATAGCCAATCTGACCAAACACAGAGCATTTCTTCCCAAATAAAGGGTTGCTTTTTGAATATATTTTGAATATTCATCATATACTATTTTTTACAATCACTTGAAGCAGTGGAAATATATTTAACAGCAACAGAACCAAGAACGACCAGAACTCTGTATTGCCTGTTACAACACTGCTCCCCTCTCCACCCTGCTCGTATTCTTGGCATTTAAAAATGCACAACAAAAAAGAAAATATAGTCAGTAAAAGTAACACTTGTAAAATTATATTTCAAAATCAGAGTGTTGTAAAGTAGCAGCTACAAAATGAGGTGAAACACTAAGCAACGAGTTGCTTAGACATTTTTATAGGAATTGGAATGAATGTCCAGTAAGTGTTCGAGGAAATCCGAGTTGATTGAAACTTCTGGCTACTCTATATTTTAACTGGATGGCTGGTGCTGCTTCAGCATCTTGCCAGCAGGCTGACAAGGATATTAAAACAGAGAGAGCCGGAGGGGGATCAGCCAAGTACAGTGAACAGACCGTTTATAAGAGGGCAGTTCATCTTTTCTTCATTATTAGTCAACCTAGCGAGGATGTTCTCTGGTTATGCTGGATATCCAGTTAATTTTATCCAGGGCTGTGCAAAACACAAGTCTGTACTGGCAATATAGGTGGCATAAAGCGATGGATCTTATCTGAAGGAATTTGCTTTCACTAGCTTTTTTTCTTTTTCCTCAGCCCAAACAAAAATGATAGAAAAAAACATTTGAACTGCAAATTTTTTGTAAGACAGCTTAGCTGGAAGCTGAAAACATGAGTTCTGAGATGTATTTCCTAACTTCTTGAAATCTCTTTGTCTTTTTGTAGTTCTGCTGCCCAGCTCACCTCTACAGCTTTTCTTTTATATTTACCTAGAAAGCGACTGCCTTCCAGTATAAACTGGGTGTAAATACCTCCATCCCTGGAGGTATTTAAAAGGTGTGTAGACGTGGCGCTTACTGCCATGGTTTAGTGGTGGATTTGGCAGTGTTAGGTTAACAGCTGGACTAGATGATCTTAAAGGTCTTTTCCAGCCTAAATGGTTCTATGATTCTAAGTGCAGTGAAATCTTACGCTTACCTAGGAATGCTGATATATGAACTCCTGATATATGAACAGCTCATTAGTTTCCGATACTACACAAAATTTGACCTTCTGCAAATACAACTATCTGGACAGCATTTTTAGTGGTGTTGAGATCAGGGGGGCTACTCTTCTACGTCTTATTCTTTATGATGGAATATCATGGACTTCCTAAGAGTTTGTTGCATCTTCCAGATGAAGCCTGAATCTGTCAGCTGAGAATTTCTTTCTATTTGGGGAGAGAGAATTATTGTTTCATTCTGGTTTAAGACTTGAAAACAAGCATTTTGTGGTAATTATGTGAACTCAGTATGGAACTTTTAATCAAAGCAAGAGAGAAAGTTTTAACTAGCCAGAGGTGTGGTCGATGGGGCATTAACCTGGGATATAGAAGATTCAGGCTGATGTTCCTAGTCTGCCTAGTTCTTACCAAGGAACGGAATTGACCCACACAAGCAATCTAATTGCTAGGCTATCGACCCAAAAGCTTCACGAAGTCAAACCAACGTCGTTCTTGGAGAAAGCGTCTTGCAGTGATAGAGACCTACATCTTTTTTGATTTGTTTCTTTACTTAAAACTATAGCAGAGTTTGTATTTTTGGAAGAGAAGGGAAGAGAAGGGAAGAGAAGGGAAGAGAAGGGAAGAGAAGGGAAGAGGATCTCTCTAAAATTTCAAAACCTGACATCTGCTTCATGAGATAGACGAAACAGAATACACCTTTTCTGCATGACCCTAACCTAAAGATGATGCAATGTTTTACACAGATTAAAGTTCCTAGTCTTTCGAGTCTGGAAAGCAATGTTTTCCAGTGAAAGGCATCAGTGTTTTGCTGATGTCCCTACTCAAAAGGCCACTTGCAATTCCATTGTGTACAGGTTAGGAAGCATTTTGGGAACTTAAGATGAAAGATAGTACCGGAGTGAATGACATATAAAACAACTAATGAGCTAGGTCTTAGCGTCTTCCACAGAGCACTCCAGCTGGATGCTGGGGTATACTCTCCAACTGCAATGCCCTGACACATCTGTGTTTTTAAGATGCAGAACTAAAACCAGCTGTAAACTTACTGATCTACTAGAAACAGCAGAAAACTTCTACAGGGAGCATGGATCCTACCTACCCGCTCAGAAACTCACGCTAGAGGAACGACAGAATTTTTTGCCCTGCCAGATCAACCCGCCTGCCTCTGGCAAAGCCCCGTTGCGGTGCTGTCCCGCCGCTGTCCCACTGCACTGGGGTGGGCGCTGGGGCACCGCGCTCCGGCTCTCCTCCCGCTGACCAGCCGCAGCTCCCTTCGCAGGGAAAGCGCAAGTGACACCGAGCAGCCCAGGCTGGCATTGCTTACGAACCAAAAGTAACCACAGAAGGCATCCACGTCCATAAGCCACAAAAAAGTATTTATTTTCTTTCTGTTTCTAAAATAAAATAAAACCCCGTTATAATCATCCTAACCATAACAGATTCTTCAGCTTGCAAACACTCTCAAAGTTGCAGTGGGCAATAAATCAGACATGTCACTTCCAGCAACTCATCTCTGGAGTTGGTCGCTACATGGCCGTAATATATAAAGAGGCTTTTTCCTGGTGATGCTCAGAGCCAAGATTCCTTATATTGGCTCTTCTTTAAACAAACACTCCTGTAAATTACAGTTGAATCTAAATTTAGCATTCAATCCTAATTATTTTCCTCTAATTAGTGATTTGAGTTTGGTTCTGATAGGCTGATACACTATGCCTTACTCATTTAAAAAATCTAATTCAGTTAACTCAACTCCAAATGTATGTATATGACGTCTCCACTACATTAACTCATCATCATCACATAAATCACTCTGAGGGCCACCAAGACCTTCTGGTTTCCAGCCACATTGTCTCAAACGAACAACAACAAAAAAATCAGTAATGGGCAAAAGAAGCTTCTGCAGTGTCATGAAAGACCAGCAAAATGCTCCGAGGCCATGCCCAAACACAGCTGTAACATCCCATCCCTTCCACATCACTCAGAAGGATAACAACAGAGCATTTTCAATAAAGCCACAGAAAATGAAGGCTTTTACATCTTTGATGTCCCACAGCTGGAGGGAAAGACTGTAGTTAAAAGTCCACTAATCTTGTACCATTTCCCTTTCATTAGTTTAAGTTTTCAGTTTCTGATGGCGCTGAATCTAGAAAGAGGGGTTAATTGTTTAACCTTACAAAAATAATTATTCTTCTTTTGGCGCTGCCTTTTGGGCTGTTTCATATTTTTTAGTTTCCCCGAAGGATTTGAAGCACAACACACTGCTAAGCTCTTTAGTAAATACTGTACCTGTGGATTCTGAGTCTAGATAAAAATCTGAGTCTACACTTCAAGATTTTACAGACTTTGGATCTACCTGTTATATGTGCTGTGGAAAAAAACCCCTCCCATCATTTCTTTGATACAAAACTTGAAATCATCAGGTTCATTTTTTTAATCCAGTGTTTCAATACTGTACATGTTCAATTCAATTCCCATCACACCACTTATTACCATAAATTGCCTAGAAGAAGAGGTGGTGTGGCATAGCTAACTCCGGTTTAGAACTCTTTCAAACAGTTTTTTCAATCAGAATTTGTTGCAGTTCTATAACTATTTGTCCTCCTGTATGTTGTGAGCCATGGGGGTTTTTTTCCCAGTAAAGAGGTAGTTAAGTAGTGATGATTCCTTACTCTCTCAACAAAGCTGATGTTCAGCCCAGCCTTGTCATTCACACGGCTCTGCCTACAGAGGTGGGAATCTCATCTCCATTCTGGTCATTGTCTTTTAAAACTCCTCCACGCTAATATGGTTCCCCAAAATGTTACTCCCACTCTTCATTTCAGCAGGAACCAGAGTGCACTCTCACTCCTCCCATTCACTCTTTCACTCCAGAAATTATGCAGCCCTTTTGCCTACTGTCTATATTAAGAAAAAAAAAAAAATCTGGGAAGAGAAAGGGGTGTGTTTTTACTTTTAAACAGGAAAATTTATATGGTGTAAAATGCTTAGTCCAACAGGTCAGAGGGATATTAATACTAACATCTGATTAAGATATAGCATTTTATTGATACCCTTAGTTAGCGTGTACTTCGTTTACCTAAACAAATGAGCTGGTAAAACACCTAACAAATTTATTTATGAAGACAGGAAGAAGAGGCGAATAAACAACTTACATGACAAAAACCCTGTACCAGTCTATAGCAATTTTATGTCTAAATTTGTCTTCAGCAGGAGAGGGAAGGGCTTGTCCTTTCTGCTTACAGCAGATACTAAGCTTCTGTGAATAGCGTTATTTGCTGACAATCAGTGGCTTTGTGTGCATATTTTCATACATATATATGTATGTATATACGTATATTTATACACACACACACAGAGCCAAGACAAAGCAGATTCTAATCTTCAGCCTGGCCTTTCAACAGTCGCCTCATGAGGAACCTCAGTGAGCCGCATCTTTCATCCTCTGCCATTCTTCATACACGTGTAAATAGAAATACAAAGTGTGACTACAACATCAGAACAATCCACTTGCGTCATCGATCACTTTGCACTCATTTTGCAGAGATGCAAATACCTTCATAAATAATGTTTTCCAAAGACCTAGGAAAAATGGTCCAAGTTTCCTGACCTTCTACTATCTGTCTTGAAGCCCTCCAGGTTTTCAGTCTTCCAACAGTTTCGTTTCTAATATTAGCTCACAGTTAGGTGCTGTCCTCCTTCAGCAAAGAAGATGAGCCAAGCCTCATGTAGGACAAACTTTGTCCATTGTTGAGCTCCGTCTTACGGAGCTTATGATAATGTGTTTTTAGAAGCCCAACATGGAAACAATTTAAGACCAAACCCAGTGCCTGGTAAGGTCAGTAGAAAGGTCATTGACTTCAATGTGGCCTTGCTCAGGTGTTCATTTCCCCCTCGCTGCATTATATTAATTTGGTTTCTCATCTTATATTAAAGCTGAATGTAAGTGTTGTTAGATCAGACTATTTCTGGCATGCAAATTCACAGTGCTTCGAACAAGAAGACCCTGGCTCATTGTTAGACGTCTTGTGTGCTATCTCAATCTAAACGTTAACTACCTTTACTGTACTAATGCTCACTGACACAGTTCCCAAGAGCTGTTTGAAACAGCACAGTACTCTACAGACATTGCATTACAACATGAACTAGCCCAAATTTAAAGTAACTGAGCATAAAAATTATTTTTGACTAATCCTAGTTAGTGAAGTTCATAAACAATTACACATGTGCTATACAAGAGGGCGTCCTGCTAACGATGAGCTTTCATGTGCTCAGCCAAGGAGAGAGGAGAAAGTTCCTGTGGGGCAGTTAGCATCGTCCTATCTGAACACAGGAATAATGCATGACTTGGCCAAGCGCTGTCACCAAGCAGTGATGTGTATGAAGTGCAAAGAGCATTTTCGTGTTTAAGAGGAAATACTTTATTTTAAATATTCAACAGTCGCTGTCGTCTTCATATTGTTCTCCCAGGGTCTCAGCCAGAGGGCAGGCAGCTCGCAGGCTCTGATGCCGTATTTCCAGGAAGGCTACTTGTCAGCAGTTGTAGTGTGAGCAACAGCAGGAGGCTCAGAACAAGCATGTGAAATAAAATGCTTATTCAAGAGACAGCACAATGGCTGATTTTCTAAGTGGCACGAAGCGCTTCACCCTGTGGGAGCCCTCAGATCTCTGCACTGAGCAGCTGGGTTGCACTTTTCTCCTATCAATAATAATGATAAATAACGATAGCAAAGTAAAAGGAAACCCTGAGCTTACAAGCTGCATCAGGCGGGTTTGATGCTCCCGCCTCCAAGTGCACAGGGCTTAATTCCCCCACCTCTCCCCCCGCAGCCCCCCACTTTCGCAGGGCTGGCTGGGGGGCTGAGATGCAGGGCTGCCCTGTATCCAGGCAACGGGCATCGCTGAGGCTCTGCAAACCTCTGCAATGCACGGGAGGACCAGCTGGGGCAGGTACCCCTCCCCAGGCATCACAGAGTGCGAGAGAGAAGGAGCTTTTCCAATTTTAAAAACAAAGGCGGAGAGTAAAGCAAGATGTCTAACTACCTTCTGACAACAAAAGCACGTTCCCAGGTCTCCCTGAGGCTACCTGCATTCCCAGCACTGCTCACTAGGAAGGCGCCAGGGACAGTCTGCAAAACTTACTGTGACTTTTTCTTTTATTTCTCAGTGCTGTGTATGCTCTCTCCTAGGTCCTCCTCCTCCTACTGCAGGAACTTTCCAAATTGACTAGCCACCTGTAGGTAGCAGTCTCAATTCCTGGAGCTGTGTTTTGGCCAGGCAAAAGCTACCAATGTCATGATTAATGGAAATGCACACATATCACCAGGCTTCAAAGATGGTCTGTGGGAGAAAAGGTCAGCTGAGAACAAATGATCCATCAATCCTTACATTCATAAGGGGGAAAAGTTCTTCATCAGTAAGGGGATAAACTCCCAGTGCCAGGGAGGTGAGTGGGAGTACTAGCACTAACTTCAGTGACACCCAGATTTCATTCACGGTGCTTTGGGCAGGTTTACCCATGGCGCCCTGTTCCACTCTCCTCCCCTGCACGGCTGACATTGACCGAGATTGGGATGGTCTTACTTTGGCAGACGTTCAGTATTTGAGGAAAGACCAAAGAATACCATGAACTAAGAAAGTTACGGACATGAGCTAAAAACCACACAAACCTGGTCCCTGAGCACCTTCAATTCACAGATGATCTGTGAGGCCACTGTGAGGCCACAGGGCACTGGCGTTCCAAACACAGATTGCGGAGGATGAAGTTACTTGACAGAGAACTGGGAGTATACTCATAGAGCTTCTGTAGCGTTCAGCTGCCTCCCAAACAATTGTTGGAGCTGCCATATGGACATTATATAATTGCAGATATACAGGGAAGAATGATCACGAATAGAAGAAAGAAATGTACGACAAATTGCTGCGTTAAGATGCTCTGATTCAAACCAGACTTAATTCAAAGAAACCCTGTGTCCAGTACAAAAAAAGAGGTCACAATGGCCCTTTCTCATCTTACTGGATGCTGTGTCAGCATTTGAGGATCTTAGCCATAAGCATCGTTCATGATACAACACTGTACACCAAACACAACAGATAGTCTAACCTTCCTCATCGTCACAGTACTGATACACTACCCAGTCGGGATTTTTGCTTTCATTCACCATGAGTAAAAACGTTAAACAAACGCTACCTAGGGGTGCATGAAATGTTAGAATCAGGAGCACTCTTTCAAGCTTGGGAATTCTCATGGCTCCTGCTGTAATCTCAACTCCCTGCCCGTGCCTTCCCTCCTCTCTTAACAATTTATAGAGCCTCACTGCCTTGGCAAATAGCTTCTTTTCCTTCTAGTAGCGACAGCTGTTATTGTAGGAGACAGCACAGTATAAAGTTACTCATTAAGAGAGGTAAAGAACTACCTCCCTGGAATATACCATCACCTCCAGTTGAACTCTGGGGAAAAATAAGTACAGTCCTTCTTTGCTCCTTTGTAAGCAATGACATGGAACATCAGAAGGGACTGGCCAAAGTGCGTATTACATAGGTGTCCTCAAGGTGATTAATTCATAATATGCAATTTCCACTACTGCTGCGAAGGGCAGCTCTAGCGCCAGAAGGCCAGATCCTTTGTAATACAGGGTGTGTCCTCCCCAGCCAACCACACCAATTTGCTAACAATTTGCTTAAGTCAGAAGTGTGAGCTGAGACCTGGGTACCACGGGCTTCTGGATTTCAATCCCAGTTCGCCCACTGATTCACTCAGAGGGAAGGCAAAATTCTCTTTATCTTTTACCAGCTTTCCCCCCAAAATTCTTACACATATAAAGTCTGTCTTGAATCACACAAATCTTCTTTACAGCCTTTCCCTCCCCAACGTGCCCTTTTTGCAAAAAGCGCTTTGCAGCATTGCCTCAGCAAAAGCAAGAAGACAACAAGCCGTTGACTGTGGCAGAGCTGAGTCGTATCAAAGAACCTGGAGGCAGAGGAAAGAGGAAAACCAGAAGAAAGATGCGGAAAGGGGCAGGTCAGCGATATGGGACCCCTGCAAAGCTGAAGCATGGAGGTCCTTTCTGAGATAAGGAGTGCTCCAGATCAGAGATGACAGCAAAGATCCAAGGGGACAACTTAATCTTGACCTAGGAAACCACTGAGACATTCAGACCACACTTCTGCAAATCCCTACTACCACCACTGCCTTCTTCAGGACCTACAACTTCAAACACCCATGTAAGTGCTTTAGAGAAAACAGGCCAGATGGCTTAGCCCATTGCAAGCCCAAACTCTTCTGCCTGGCGCTAGTCTGTGCAAATCAATCCCTCGTTCAGAAATTAAAAACAAAATGAGCAGCACTGAAAGACACGACAGAGCAGCTCTGATGGAGAAGAAACGCAGAGCAATGCTGACTGATTATTCCCAGAATGCCTTTCCCAGAAGCATTAATGAAGTACGTGCCTGGGACAGCAGCCCTGAGCAGCGCATGGAAATATTTGAAAAGCTTGCCGAGCCCTCCCCTGCACCCACAGACCTCCCGCCTGATGAGCATATTTAAAACAGTTCTGCAAAGCACTACAGCCTGGGTCCCTACTAAAAACAACATTCCCTTCCCGCATCTCCTCCCCTTTAAATCAAGCTCAAACCCCAAATCCGGGGGCACCTCCAGTATGTGTATAATGGTATCCGTCCAACATTCCTCGGTAATAGCATCACTTGGGATGGGGAGGGGAGAGCTGCTCATTGGAGAAGGCATCGTACGAGGGATACAGGCGGGAGAGGCAAAATATAAACAATATCCTTTGGAGGTTTCAAACAGAGCCTACTGCTGGTGCTGAGGGCAGTCATTTTAACCCCCGGCTGCAAGTCACTGGGACACAATAAAAGAGAATTAACAAAGAAAACATGTAATGATAACTATGAGCACTCATGCTTTATTCCTTGACTTGCAGCTGAGAGTATTCAGTAACTCAGAAGTGGAGGGGAAAATAAGAACAAGAAAGGCTCCAGCAAACAGACTACCTGCAACCACGAGCGCCAAAAGCAACTCGTGAGCAGAAGCAAGAGCAATGCCCTAACGGGCATTCTCCTGCCAAACCCCAAACTCTTCCAGCAATGGAGCACAAACAAATTTTGTATTAGCAAAAACCAAGAAAAATTACTCTGCATCAGTATCATCAGAAAGAACATAGCAAGATGATCAACAGATTTTGTTTTTTGGGTGACGAAACCAGAAAAAGAGGGGAAGAATCGCTTCAGTTTGAACTGGAAGATTCTTCTTCTGAAACAAAACAATACAAAGGTATTTCTTCACATCAACTCCCCAGTTTTGTTCAATCTAAGATGAAACTTTTTTTTTTAATATTTCCTAACTTAAAAAACAAAACAACACACAACACACACCCCCTAAAACACCACACCAAACAACCCAAAACCTATTTTCATAAAAAGTTTGGATCAAATTTTAATAGGAAAATGTGGTTTTCATTTTTCAATACTGAAAGGCTCAGCTTTGGCATTTCTAAAACAAAAATATGTTGCATTAAAAAATCTGGAAGTAAATATTTTGATGTTTACAAATACATATGTAACCCTTTTGTTGACTGAACCTATTTGCTTAATTTCAACTTGATTGTATGAAGATTTATAGTCTCTGCGAAGATTTTGGGAGAAAGGTTTGTGTAATTTCTGTCTTTCATAAAAATGATCTAGTACAGAGATGTCATTCACAGACTTGATACACACAGCTGATTTTCTATTCACAGGAGAAGAAACATCAGATCGCTACACTTTTCATCAATTACCATTACTCTTGATCAATAGAAAAAACACACAGCAAAAGACCAAGATCTCAAGCAGCTAAGGCAGCACTTTTAGCTTTGTACACCTAATACTCAGGACTACTGAGTACCCCTAGGGATTTACACTGCTAGTCCTAAACATCTGGATTCAGGTTTACACTTACATCTAGCTAGTCTGAAGTTTTCCAAATGCGTCATTTCCAACTACATCTTAAAAAAAAAACCCAAACCACCAAACAAACAAACAGACAAAACACCAAAAAAAACCCCAAAACATTTTATTACTCCTTTTAAAAAGCCACCTTCACTTATCCCCTTTTCCTGGGATGAAGACTTGTTTAATATACGCAACTTTATCCACTGTGTGGTCATACTAAGTCACTCGGAGAATCAGAGCTTTGCTGCACTGATCTTCAGGTATTTTAAATGACCATAAACTGTATTCATGTAAGTAGTCCGAACGTACAGTCATTCTTTTGAACACTGGCTTTTGGCAGAAGGAGATGGAATAGCGGAATGCCAACTCCTGGTTCCAATCAGTTCAGTGAGAGTTTGGCCTTCAGTGCTGCTACCAGATAACATGCAAAACTGGGAGATGGAAAGGGAAATGGAAAAGCAAAGGCAGTTCTGGCAAGTGATTCCACTTTCCAGTAACGTGATCCGTACACGAAGCCAACTCAACTAACAGGCCAGTAACTTGCGATAAACTTATAGCTCCATTCTGAGAGCTGAACACTTAAGCATGGGGAAAAAAAAAAGGTCAAACTGATTATTTTCCTTCTTGTTGACTGAATAGTTGTGGGAGAAATAAATTAAAATTGACGGTGTTATTTTTAGCCTCCTTGAAATGTACTCTTGGATGTACTTTGCAGCCACAAAGGTTATAAATGGTCCAGGACAGGTTGAGGAGTCAGTGACAAATTCTGCCTCGACATACATGTCATCTGTATTGCACTGGATGTCTGTCTGTCTGTCTGTAGCATCAGCAAGGGGTACCCAGACAGTAGGCAGGAATGCGCAAGCCTGATAACCACCCCTGCTGCAGAACACGGGAAAACGACTGGGTCAGGTAGCCATAAACTCTAATATCCTGTCGTCAACAGTCACCAGGGAAAGGTGCCAGAAACAGTTTGAGATGGCAATTACAGAACAGTCCGTTCCCAGGAAAAGGTTCCTCCTGCCCTCCCGGGCTCAGGGGCTGGCTCGTGCCATGCAGCAGGGAGGGACTCAGCCTGTTAAAGCTCCTATATACTTTAAAGTTTCAAGCCAGTTATAGCCCGTCTAAAAATTAGCACCTGGTGAGTGTTGGGGGATTTGAAAATAAACCTTCCACAAATGATTAAAAAAGGAAGTTTGTGTTGCTTAAACACACTTCTTTGGAATTTATTTATTTTTGCACATGCTGCTGAGGGGTTGGTCCACTCATACATGTCCTGTGCTCCCCTTTTTCAGAAAAGTACCAGCTGCAGACAGTCCCCTGTTCAGCTCCAGACCTCCCTATGGTGGGCACTGAAGCTACAATACAGGCAGAGCACTGCCATTATAAATACCCTCCTTCTCATCCGGCCACAAAATGCCCGCACGTCATCTCTACCTTACAGCTCCTGCCACATGCTGCCGAGAACAGCCCTGAACATCCAGCACAAGCATGTCCAAGGCTGTTCAGTTCCGAGTTTCTTATCTGCCAGTGCTGTCAACAAATCTAACGTCTGCCAAGGATGCAGCTCACGTCCATTAGAAGCTAACCAGAGAATGAGTCATTTTACAAAGGACAAATCAGCCATTAGATTATCATTATCTTTACTGTGCACAAGCCTGTCCAGCGGCTGACCTACGTGTAGGCTCCTCTCGCAAAACAGCTCTCAAGATTTTGCAGTAAATAGACGCAGCAATGCAAGCAAGAAACCTTGGCTTTAAAACAGGTCAGGGCATTTGAGAGTAATAATAACCTTTTCATATTCTGCAAGTTTAAAAATCAACTGTTTTTCTTTTTTTTTTTTAAATGTAAGAGGTACAGACATTTTTTGATGGGTAGTTTTTCATGTGGGGAGACAGAATTTCTGGATTACCTCTTTCCTTTTTTCCTTCCCTTCCCCATTCCTGCTTTGTCACAGAAAGGAAGAGCAACAGGAAAAAAATGAAGATAAACCCTCCAGAATGAAGACTTTTTCATCTTCAGGTTTCTCTGAAAAGGAATGCAAAGATTCACGAAGCCAGCTTCCGCACAAAATAAAATACTTCTATCACCATTTTCTACAAGAGAAAACTTACCAGCCGTATTACCATCCTTATACAGATGGGGAAGAAAGGCAGCCAGGAATCAAGCCATTCCCACTGTCAGAGTGCAGGCTAGGCGCAGAGCTAGTAATTGAATGCAAAACCCCCCAAACTCACTTCACTACTTATAGGGTAATACTATCCTTATTCCTGATTTTAATAGTTATCACCTTTCACTGATCCCAGCTCTTACTCATAAGCCCAAGAAAAAAAGCTTCAAATACACGCACATATATCCCTCTCACATATCTGCTTCCTGAGAAATCTCTACAGTGAGAGAATAATTCTAGCAGCTCTTAAACTAAGTCCCCAGCTTCCCTCAGTATTTTTCAAAATTCACAAATCAAAAGCAAATGTGCTTCTGTAGGTCTCAAAATAAGCGACGCAAAGCCTTCACTGCTGTTCTGAGTGACACCATCTCAGCCGCTCCACCCCGGGACTCAGCACGGCGATGAAAGGCAGCTTTGCTTTCCTGCCCTGTCACATTGGGTAAGCCCCATTTTCCCTTGACAAAGCACTTTACCTGTGATATAGTCAGGCAAAAAAAGCTTTAAATTACCACTGTAGCATTAGAACTAAGTAATAGGAATTGAGAGAGATGTATTTCTAATGACAATTTATGTCCTCCTCCTTCACTATCATTTACATGTCACACAAGCTCCTGGCTCCATAGGAAAACACGCACATCTAAAATCAGTCCCCACGTGTGCCATAGTTAACATCAGAAGCGCTGACTCCAAGTCTCTGGGGCCATACCTCTCAGAAGGTCCATCCACCTCTGGCGGAGTCAGCTGCAGCCACGTTTGAGCCCTCGGGCTATTTGTATCACCTCTAGACCCCAACGAGAGAGAAGCAGCAAACATGCACCACGTCGTCAGCAGCCACTTGCAGCCTGATGAATTAGCTCACAGCACCTTCAGCAGCAGAAATTAAGAGCTGAAACCTCCTGCTACCCCAGCCGAGATCCCGAGTTGGGCTCCTCAGCTCCAGGAGCCCACCGGTGGCTGCTGGCCACTGCCGGGCACTCTTGGAGCGAGACCGAAACGGCGCTGGCAACACGCGCTCTGCCTGCCTCCTGGATGCATCGCCGACCTGACGCTCACCTTTGCGCTCGTCTTTCACTTATAAATGTGCATACAACAAACATATCATCTTTGGCCGTGACAGTTACTAGGACAGTTATAAATGTGAGCAGACTGTAACCAAAACATGAGGCCTGGGAGTTTGCAGAGAGCTCGAAACAATAGCTGTCGGGTGAGGAGCGTCCCATTTATCTGCACGATGTTAACTCAAACGTCCAACGACAGCCATGTACATGTCAAAAGTCGTTAGCCGCTTCATCGGTAATTTGAGAACCGAGCACACGGGGCATCACATCGTTCCACACCACTTACTGTGAGCGATATCTCCTTCTGATACCACAGTGGACAGCATTTGGGAGGCACCAAATTATCTTTTGTGAAGAAAAAAACTACGTGAGGACATTCCCCTGCCGTACTGGTGTAAACTCAAGCATCTTAGTAAAGCCCAGGAGGCTTCCACTATTGTATCTCTAGTATAAGCACAATTTACCATACAGGAAGATTCTCTTGCAGACTCATTTTGCAGAGATATGAGAGTAGCACAGCTTCTCCAAACAATTTAACTCACAGTCTGGAGAAAAATTAAAGCAAATTAGAACTTCCTCAATATGATATCTGCTTCCTTTGGTCAATGCAGCCTCCGTTTCCAGGCTTTTATAAAAAACACTGACTCTTTAAAAAGTCCTTACTCCATTTTCACAGAATTGCAGTTCTTTAAAAGTTGTCCAATTGTTCAACATTTTAAAACAACAAAAAAAAAAGTGTTGATTGCCAATGTATACACAGTTCTTAATATCAAACTACTTTTCTGCAAAAAAAAGTGTTTATAGAAAGTATTTGCCTTTTTCCACTGCTGTAATCACACCTCAGCACAACACAGATTGAGTATCATGGCATGACTGTAGTAAATTAACCCCCAAATTTGTTGCTGCTATTTCTAAGAGGGAGTGGGGTTTCGTCTTCTTGTATTTTTAAGAACTCTGCAATATTATCAGTTGCCGAACAGATTTTTACAGGGAGAATCAACAGGGCATCACAGGGATGGCAACCATAGGGAGAACCACTAAAGACTGTATCCTAGTTACTCATGCAAGGGGATACAAGAGGAAGAGCGCCCAACTCTTCTGCACACACGCACAAGCACGCACTCCCTCCTCCCCACGAGCTGGCTGTGTTCCCAGCTCCCAGCCCTAGGCTTTTCCCACTCTAGACTCTGCCTCTGCTTTCTGGAGTCAGGGGATTCAGCCGTATTTATGCTCATGTTGCTCCAGCTGTTCCTTTGCACAAGTCGCTAAGTGGATTTGTTTGGAGTTCAGGCTTATTTCCAAAAAGTGGGCAGTTTTTGTTCATCAACAAGTGGCGGTTGCACCAGGAAACAAAACCCAAACCTCAGGGGTGTTTTTCAGTCCTTTTCCTGAGCTGGCGCACGTTCTGACCCACGCCTGCTGCCTGCGGAAGCACCTCAGCCTCCAAAACACTGCTGCACGCAGCCTCGCTTCCTGCGGGCTCAAATGTTGCAGCTGCCTTTGGGGATAATTGGACTGTGGTTGTCCCCAGCGGTGGACTTGGTCATCGAGCAGAGCAGAGGAAGCCGGTGGCCCAAACTGGTGCACGCCACTCGCTCAGCTCGTCGGCAGGAACGAACAAGGCACAAGCTGGGAGCAGGAGGTTCAGGTCTTTGCAACCCCATGTCCTCATCTAACACGGCGCAACGAGGATTAGCGCCATCTCATAAACCACGCTTTCAGGCAATGGGGAGGAACGGAAGCCGCAGTTCAGCAGCACTGTTTTTGTCCCAGCTCTCGATCACAAATCATAAAATTCTGGTGGAAAGAGATTTTCACCTCTTAAACTTTCAAGCACTGAAATAGGGACAAGCTGGTAGGGAACACCCTGGGAGCAAAAGGCAGGACCCCCTGTAAGAGTCCAGGTGTGATTCCATCAGGACTAGAAACATACACTGAATAAATGGCAGACTGTGAATGAAGAGGGACACAGAGGGGCACTCCATACCTCTGTCCCACTGCCTGAGCATCCTCTTAAGCAAGAAAAAACAAAAGGCGAGGAGGATAATTACTGATTTCAAGATGCAAGAAAATGCACAGCAACATCCTCTCCTCGTCATAGTAGCCGAACCTCATTTGCTATCCCTGCTTTGCCTAATCACCTGAGCCGTGATAACAGAGCTGCAGCAAAATCTTTTGCACAGACCAAGACTGTGTATGTGCATACTGTAGCCTGCCGCTTTCCTCTTGCCAAGAGCTCCCACAAAAGCAGAACAACTTTCAGCAAGGAAAAAAAAATAGGCAACTGTAAAAAATCAATTTTTAGAAAGAATGTAGCATGATGCCATTTTCCTTATATGGCAACTGGTATCCCATGTGGAGTCTCAAACAATAGCCAGCCTGGCAGGGGGTGGAGTAAGACGACGACTTGGGGGAAAAAAATTATATATATATATATTCCCTGCTGGCCCTCACCCTCCATTTCCTCTTGGATTTCTTTGTGACTGCTCTGAAAGGGGTCAATAGCTCCCAGCTTGAGAAATGCAGCTTTTGAAAGGACTATCACCAGCATCTGCATTTAAAGCTTGCCTTTTACTTCGCAGCCCCCCCAGCTAATGCAGTGCTTTTAAAAAGCGAGCAGCAAGATAAACTTTCAGGGGAAGAAAAAGGGAAGAGTCGAGGAGAAACGGTACCTATCTGCCTTGGATTTACCGACAGTTTCACTGGAAAAAAGCTTGACTGGCAAAGCCGGGACAGAGAACATAAGCTGCAGATGATCTAAAGCACTACGGATCATTACACCTTGCTTCAGTCATCACCTCCCCATCCTTTAAAGTATGCTACAAACCCACATGAAGCAGCCAAGCACCAAGCTGGAAAAGAATTTCACCTGATTAAAAACAATGGGCAAATTAGCACTGGACTCACTGAACACATCAGACCTTTGCAACTCAATCTTCAGTGTTTAAGAAATTCTGATCTGACAAACACAGGCAATCTAGTCAAATTTTAATAGGCTTCATTAACTTATCTTGATAATGAAACACTGGACTAGTGGCTAAGTCTATATTTAGGCTTTCTATTTGAGGAAGTACTCCAGAAAAGCTATGGCACGTTAGAGCCAGGGATTTATTGGAAGGGAGGAGGAACAGGATTGTAACCTCCTCCTTTAGTGCCAGTGGACGCGGCCCATGTGGAAGGCTGGCACGTGCAGTTTTTCAGGACCCCTGGCCCCGCTTCACATTGCAGCCTCATTCAAACACCCAATAGCAATTATATGTCAGTTGCTTTCTGTATTAGGATGTGGTTTTTAATTCGCTTCGGAAGTGGATGAATTCAAGTGTCCACACCAAGAGTTTGTACAGATCAGCTATTGCTGTGGTCTCCAGGTGTAAACAGGTCAAAACTCCATCCATGTGCTTTAGAAACTGAGTAATACTACTAAAACTTTTCCAAATTTAAGGAGGAAAACAAGTGAAATGTCACAGAAGGAAGCTCCACTTTGTGTTAAGTGGAGACAGACTAAATAAGACCAGCTATGATTTTTCCAGCTCCAGTTTATTTGACTTTATATTCATCTGGTTATTTGACTGGAGCCTTTCAGCAAACATCAGCAGAACCCCACAATATTCACCTAAGACAGGCCTGAAATTCACAGATGGAAAGGTGCAGTAGTACCTCCAGCAGCACCACACACAGCAAAAAGCTATTTCATATAGTTCCTACCAACTTGTCCGAGGGAGAAGTCAAAAATGAGGCCAGAGAACACTCCAGAAACAGAGAAGTAATATGCCTCAGTCTCTAGCATGAGCAGCCTATGACTTTGCATTTCACTTTAGTTTCCAATCGCACTATCTTTCTCACAGGCATTCAAATACATTAGTCTGTGCCTTATCAGATCCTGAACTGCTATTGTAGAAAAGCTCCTGTGAGTCTGAGAACTCGGTAGTTCAGAGACATTTATGGGGCTGTAATGAGTACTGACAGATAAGCCACACTCATGCGTACACGCTTGCAACTGATGTCTGGTTTAACACAATACAGCCCTAAGCCTTCATAATACAGCATAGGAAACAGAATCCTCCCTTCGCCTACTACTAATTGCATCTGCAGTGGTCAGGGGTTGAAAGAGAAGTAAGTAGATTAATTCTATTAGACTGTGCAATAGTATCCCAAGGGGACAAGGGAAAATCCCATCATTTAAAACAGGACTGGTAGACGCTGCTGGGAACGATGTTACATACTAGTAGGGGATTAAGGGTTTGGACTGAAGAGTCTCGTCTTTTCTAGATCTGGTTTCCATGAGTCATTGTGATTAGAACTGCAGGGCTTTTCTGTTTGGTTTTTTTTCACTTTTGGATGACCTGAAACATCTTGCCCAGTTAAAAACTAAATGATTTAATTAATTATTCCTTTTCTTAAAAAACTTTCTGTTTAAATTAAGGTAATTTTCAATATAAAATTATTTTAGAACAAGAGGTGTAAGTGTTGTGTTATTAATACCTCACCTGTAACATTTTTCTTTTTCCAGCACACTCCTCCCACGCTTTTAGCCTATATTTATCTTAACTAAAAGAGCAGTCTTCATCCTCCGAAAGTACATTTTTGCTGAAAAACATTTCCCGTGCTGTAAATACAATGTAAGGTTTCCCCCCTACAAATATGGCAGGCAGAGGTGACAAAGCCCCTCTTGAGCCAAAAGAATGGAAAAAATCCTCTGCTTGGTGCACTGCAGGACGCCCAGAGCCCAGCAGCCGCAGAGCCTGAGCATTAGGAGTGCTGCCTGCCTTACCTGCGTGCTGCTTTGAGGGGACAGGCCTTCCGAGAAGTACTCGTTCTCCTCAAGAAGTCGGGTCGTACTAAACGTGCATCAGTCAGGATCCTTGCTTCAGGTCCCTAGCGCCGTGATCCAGGCTGGTCAACCTGTCAGAAACAGGAACGACAAATACGTAAGACACACACCTCCACACTGGGCCTGAGGAGAAGACCGTGACCTTGCTTTACTCGCTTCTTCCTACTTAGGTAAAGATCAGCTCTTTCTTGCACACCTGAAGAAGGTGAGGGGAAAGCATCTGCCAAAGACCCTGAAGACCCTGGCAAGGCCTGGACTGAAGGCAAAATCTTCCTCTTTACTTTCCAGTCCATTTAGAGTGGCCAGAAAAGGGCTTTGACCAGAAGGCAGGAGGAGGACAGGACTATTTCCAGCAGAATAAGAAAGGAGCGGCAAAGTTGCTCTGCATCTTCCTCTCCTGCTCCCCTGTGCCGCAGGGGAGAGTCACCAGGGAAACAGGAGAAGACAGGAATGCCAGGAAGAGACGCTGTGAGTCCCCCAAACGCAAGTCCCAGAACAGGGGACGGAGTAGTGCGTGAAAAAACAAAGGCAGTTAAATGTTTGAGACATACACACACAGAGAAACACCTTCCTGTATTGTATGCACCAAATATGTATGTACGTGTCCACTTACTGGATAGATGGAGTACAACTGTATGTTGAATGGAGGGAGCCAGAAAAGATTGAGGATGAAAAAGAGGACAAGGTGATGGGGCTGAGAGGCAGGTAAGGGTGGGATGAAGATACCAACAGCGCCAGGAGGAGAAGGGTTCAGTGGGAAATGCTCAGGTGGTGAAAGCAATAAGCAAGCGAAAGAAGGTAAATCAGAGCCTGGAGAAAGGCAGGAAAGGCCAGTGGGAAAGGAGGAGGGATCATGCCAGATCTTGTCAGTTTTCCCCTTGCAGAAATCAGCCAGACCTGGGGCATAGAAGTGGAGCCAGCACTTAACAGAGCAATTGCTCCATACGGCTTCTCTCTGGAGAACAGCACCAAGTCTGGATCTCATTCCCCGTGACAGCTCCAATTCAGATATGAAGCTGGCGCCACGCAAATCCATTTCATAGCATTACTTCTCTCCTCCCCAGTCTACCTTGCTGCTTTACTCTCTTTTGAAACCAAAACCCAGTGCCAGCTGTCCACATGCAGCATCGGGGAGCATCAGTGCCCCCCCTGCACCACAGCACTTAGTAATGCCTCCAGGGTCAAGACGAAAAGCTGGGGGAGAAGGTCCTTTCACAGCAACTCCATCCAGCAGCCCTGTAAGACACTGAGACGGGGCTGCAGCCGGACATCTCAAGCTCCCCTTCTTTGTTATGCTCTCTGGAGAAGACAGCCATACTGAGCTGAACTAGCATTTACTTGTCAACCCAGACTACAGCACCACTAACAAGCCAGCTGGGAAGTGCCAATGTCACACCAGCCCACATGAAAGGAAATTCCTGCCACGCACGCAGGTATCAGCCCTCTGTTAGCAGCCCCCTGCTCCCCTCCACAGAAGGGCTATTTCCCACTTCCCCAGGGCAGTGGAGAGGGCTGAGCAGGACACAGGAGCGCTGCACGCTGTGTCCAGCCAGAGACTCCCGGCTGAGGAGCGCTCTGCAGCCTGATCGCTCATCTTATGTGCACTAGAGGAGCAATGAGGTCTAGTGAGCAGAGCAGGGGCCCACCAAACAGGTACGCAGGCAGACGTTCTCCTTGCCCTCGTCTCTAGTAGACTCGCACACTTTCACTTGAGCTTCATCCTCCTGTGGGTGTTTGTTCACAAGCCGCTTCCCTGCTCTGCACAGCCTGGCATTTCAAATACACACATACCAACCACATCCTGGCTTCTTTAAAGGGGAAGGGCAAGTATTTGAGAGGTGCAATCGCTTGCATGTAGAAAACGCATACCGCCGTGTACTTCCGCACAGGACAAAGCGTCTGCTGCCGAATAGAAACCTACCCTACTGAACGCAGTCCTAGTCCTTTCAGACATGCAGTATTGGATAGTAACTCCCAGCCTTTGGAGACAGTGAGGAAAAAAAAAGATTAATTTATTCAGGTTTGCAAAGTGCTCTGAAACCACAGCGTGGAAAGTGTCACAGGCAGGTGTACTAAGAGTCATCAAAAATTTGATTCAATGGCATTTTTAGTACCAATTTTCCCCTTTCCATTAGGGAAGAACAGTACTGTCCGTGTAGGCAAAACCCATTCATTCCCTATTACTATTCCAGCTGATGTACCGCTGTGATCAGAAGCAGAGAGCTCTAATATATTTAGGGTCACTAATATTGTATTTTGTCTTCTGTGCATACTTGCTCAGATGAGAGATTTCAATCATCTTTATTCAAGGAACATTAGGAAACAGAAGATATCTCAGGTCATCTAAATCCTCCTCTCCAGTGGAGGATCATGCCTCTCCCCTCCCCCTCAGCTTTGTTTATATCTAATCCAATTGCGAGTGTCTCAAGCAGCGGGAATATTCTCCTTTCTCTCAGCAGCCCTCAGAAAAGCCTGACAGAGAGCTGTCTTCAAGACTTGTTGCCTGCATAAACAGTCTGATTTTTTTTTTATTTTAGTTAATGTGATTCCTTTGTATCTGACTAGAGCAAAAGCAGCAGCATGTGCAAAACCTGAGTAAGGACAATAAAAACCAGGGACCTTCTCTGTGGTTGATGCAGAGGGACAGAAAGGGATGGCAGCACCAAGGGATTCAACACTCCTTTAGCCCTGTAGGTGAATTTCAAAGAGGAGTGGAGCCAGTAGACTGTGGGTCATCTGGGCTTAATACATTTTTAATATGAAAACAACAGTAAACAAAAGCTTAACATGGAATTTCTCCTGGTTAGCTGCCCTGGTCTTACATTCTCTCTAATCGCTGCTGGCTGCTATTGGAGACAAGACCCTGGATTAGACAAGATCTGACCCAGCCTAGCCGCTCTCGGGTGTCCCTTCCACAGCACTGCACTAAGATACCCCCTTGGGGCTTTATACTCTGTAGCTCCCGAGTTTGGTTTGATTTAAGGGGTACAACAGACTCTGCTGGAATTAAGCCTTTTTTTTTTTTTTTTAAAATCCAACCTTGATCACAGCTTCCTCCCCACGTCAATGTTTGTTCGCTTTGGGGCCCCAATGGTGATATGTTTTGCAAACAACTTTTTTTCATCCCTGTATACTTCCATGATCATATACATGCTTGTATAAAGCCACTTAATCAAGCATACGGAACAAGAGTTTGTACTATATACTGACACAGAGATCGGGAGGAACACAAAGCGTTCCCATTTAACATTTTATACATCACAAGTAACACCAAAACAGATGTAAAACAAGCCAGTTCCTCATTATATTTTACACTTACCACAACACAAATCTTTGTGCATTAAATACAACTGAAAGGGAGCTGTGGAGTTGGCATTAGCTTGACAGATGCTGAGATGAGCTGCACCAGAAAGGAATATCTCAGCCTGAAACAGTGCATGTTAAAAAGGCATCTGCTTATTGTTTGATATGTGTATTTATTTACATAGACAGCTTGCTGACACGCTGAAAGGTTGGGGAGGGTGGTGTAGGCTGGCGTTTTTAACTCTCAGCAGGCATTCAGCATGCAGTTTGTTATCCTTTGGTCATGTCACAAGCTTCCATTTTATTGCTGAGAGGTGGCAAAAGAGGGGAGCAGGGAAGGGAAGAAGCAGGGTCTCCTCCGCTGCGTAGACTTTGCTCCCCTCCAGGAGCTTGCCCTCAGCACACAAGGCAGGGCTTCCAAGCTCAGCCTCCACAGGCACGCTGCCCCTAGGGCTCACCCTCCAACTTCTGGGGCCTCCGTGCCTTTGATACAGACATGAGAAGAGTCCCTCAAAAGCAAGTCAAGCACAGCTTCTTGTGCATAAGAAGAGATCTTCTTTAACAAGAAAGAAAATTAATTAAGTGGGTAAAATCCCACAGGTTAGAACAGCAGCTGAGGAATTATCTTTCTATCAGGTTGGTAATGAGGACTAAAAAACCTCACACAGACATTAACAGCTTTATATGGGCTCATTGGCATTCCAGATCAGATGCGAAGCTTGGCATTCCCAGGAGCAGCAGATGCAGCTCCAGTTACAGACCAGACCCTGGGCAAACCACAGTTTGCCCTGCTGAAAACAGCATCATCACCACGATGCCTGAAAATGAAAGGTACATACCGATCTAGCAGAATAACTTTTTCCCACAGAAATTATGCCCAAGGAGACTGTAGGTCACAACATCCAATGCCCCAGGTTGATCTGACACACCTCCGAAACCAGTGTTTAGATATACGTATGTGTGTGTAAGAGAGAGAGAGAGAGAGAGTTATTAAGCATGCTGGGGGGAGTGTGAACAGCCAGCACACGTCTAGGCGCACATCAAATGACACGATCAGATACTGACCAAACCTCCCTCCTTTACCCTATTGACTTCCCCACCAACACTGCTGGCTGCTTAACCATTAACACTCACAAGTACTATTCAGTTCTAACAAAATAATGCAGATTATTTTCTATCCCCTGCAAGAGAAAGACTACCTGATTTGGGTTCAATGACAAGACGGCAAGCAGTGATGCATTTGTGTAACCACTGCAATAGGGGATTGCTAGCATGAAGAAGCCATGGAGCCTACGGAGGCTCACACCGAACTGTGCCAAGCTACTAAAAGCTACATTTCAGAAATGCATGAATGTCCCTGGCTACTAAGGTGAAGGAGTCTGCCCTCCCCCCCAAAAAAAGAAAGAAAAGTAAACTACTGGCCGCCTTTCGAAAAACATGCCTTCGGACATCTTCCTGCCTCTTTGTTACTCTTCGTATCACAAGAGTCCCGTGAGGCCCCACAGAACCCAGGTTTTTACTGTGCACAGCACGAAAGAGCCCCCTGCCCAAAGAGCTTGCTGCCTAAACAGACAAAAAGCAGGAAAAAATGAAATACTAATATTTCCCTTGTAACAGATGGGAAGTAGAAATCCAGCGAGACACCGGTGGTAAAAGCAGACAGGAAACCAGTGACAGAACTGGGAAGGGAACATCTTCAGTCTCAAGCCTACTCCTTCAGTATGGAGATCACTATTTCTTCCTTTCTCCTTCTCCTGTCTTTCCCTGAAAGCTGTTTCTTTTACAGCTTGTAAAGTTCATCCTTAAAAGCAAAGTCCAGAGCCTACTGATGCGCTTCTCATTTTCAGGGGGAGCAGGCTTAGGGATTCTGATGTAAATGAGCACAAGGAATTCTCAGTTGGCACCCAAAAACTGCCCCGAAGAGGCCAATTTCCCCCCTTTAAATGAACAGCAAATGCTGGTACGTGCCGTTGCGTACAGGTTTTTAATATACCTAATCATGGGGCCTTCAGCTGACCAGCTCAGTCAGAACCAGGCTTGGTGCATGTACTTCTGAAGCAGATGTTTCATATATTACCTGTGTGTTATCAATCAACACAGACAATATCCCTCCCAGACGAGACAATTATTTTGCAATTACATTGAAATGAAAGATACTTCTTGCAAAGGTTTCACTAATTACCCAGGCTTACCAAAGGCTAAAGATAATGGAGTATTTTCCCACCATCTCTGCCTCTCATTAATCCAAATGCCCTCCGTGCCCTAAACCTATTGGAAAAAGAAACCAATGGCACTTCCTGAGCAACAGGATTAAATTACCTACTCCAAGGAAGCAGGTTGCCTTACAGAAGCATTTGCATTATTAATAGCTATTTCAAATCATTTTATATCATCTTTTAACCAGCACCGCTACTTCCTTAGTTTCTCTTGGGTTTGAAATGTCTGTAGTGCATAAACAACAACAGTTAGTCTAAGTGTTTTTCAAGTTATTCTTTCCTGTTTGACTCAGAAATAATGCTTTCTGTCAGCTTGAACTGTTAATTCAGGTTTGCTGTTGCTGCTCTCTCCCTTTCCCTTGAATAAAGGGCTGGCTGAGCCCTGGGATACTCTGGCACAGCACCTGGGTTTTCACACTCAAGCTGTCACTCTATTAGCTCTGACAATCTGGCTGGTTTGTATCATACTTTTCTAAGGCTCTCATCTACCTCTCCTATCTCCTTCCTCAGGTTCACCTGAGCAGACACATTGACACCTTTGGGTAGGACGTTCCCAGAATTACAGGAGCATCCGAGGGTGGAAAGAAAGCGGACATTCAAGGCAGCACGCATCGTACGTGCAGCAAGGCTGTATGTCTATCGCTAGCAATTCAAACATCTGCCGGTAGTGAGGTTAGTTTGGAAAGGCTTTGGTTCCCGCCTAGGGAATTTAGTATCGTTTGCTTGCTCCGTGAGGGTGCCATGGGCTTCCTCATGCAGCGTTAGATCCACAGAATCACAGAATGGTGATCCTCTTATGCATTACAGAGTTTTATGTATAATACATCTGTGTGTAACTCTGATCCTTCAAAAGATTTCTCAGTGAAAAAGCTAATATGGAATGGAGACTTCGTGGAGTTGTATAGCTCTTCAACTCTCTTTTGGAATGCATCATTAGTTCTGCATAGCTGATATCTCTGCTTTATCTTCTTCAGATCCCCTTTCTTTAAACAAACTCCAGATTCCTCCCACCCCCCAAAAAATGCCTCTTAAGACCTGATTGTTTTTCTTGAAAGACACTATAATTTTAAAGGACTTAGCAGTAGTATTTCAAGAGGAAAAAGCACACAAAAACCAATAATCAAATGGTAAAGGCCAAGGAGAAAGCCACAGCCAGGTATGGAAAAGGATATGCAATGCTGTTCCATTATCCTCTTGAAATGAAGAGTAAAAGCTTGCTAAATTCCATTCCAGTGCCTGCAACTCCACCTAAATCCTCCTGACCACAGTAACAAAGCTATTACATACCACGCGTCTTGGTATTTTCATCAGGTTCCAAACATCTAGCACATGGCTCAAAGGTTTCGGCCCTTCAGAATGATGAATCTTGTCACCAGCACATGAAATCAGATTGCTAAGTGCAAAGAGAAAAGGAAGATGCTTTTCCAAGACATGGAGGAAACCACCCCCTACCCTCATACCCTTCTTTATTTTCCCCACCGAGCAGGTCAGGTCTCCTTGCCCACAGGCTGCATCACCCTAACTTCTGTCACTCAGTGTGCCACCTCCTGCTGTTCTTAACTGCCTCCTTCATAGGATTTGAGGTGGCTGTAGCCGTGCGTAGGTGCAAATAAACCACAACAAAGATCCGATTTTTGCAAATCACTGAACTTAACCTTTGAATAAAGGCTGCCATAGAAGGGTACATTGCCCATACAACTCCTGTCCAAGTCAGTCAAATTACAGAGGCTCTAAAGAGATCAGCAAGAAAACTCCATTGCATGAGGAACATGAAAGCCAGCAAAGACACATACCACACATGGAAGTACAGTTTAACCGACTTGGTTGGAAATTATATTGTCATCGCGTAGTAGGGCTGTTCATGGGAGGAAACTGTACTAAATGAAGAGCTGAGCCCTACAAAAAATAGCTACTAGATTTTCAAATACCAAGTATCAGATGCCAGAAGGTAAATACTGTTAGCAACATAAATCTTAAAGGCCTCAAAAGGGTTTACTCTGTCTGCACAACAGAAAGGCACCTATTCATCACAGAAAGCCAGTAACTGGGAGGGATGAAGAACGTAGAGAGTCAGCCAAACAAACAGCAACAGAAGATAAGGAAGAAGTCCAAGTTAGCACCAGGCAAAGGGATACATCCATTCTTTTCTTCTTCTCCCAGAAAATAAAAATAGAAAATGGTGATATTTTAAGAGCTATGTTTTTCTTTGTACCTTCTACTCTCTATACATTTAAAAAAAAAAAAAAAAAGAAGAAAGAAATAACTTCTGATAACCAATCCTTGAAGGAAGAGCAAGTTTAACAGACTTTTTTTCTGGAATGCAATGTAAAAATGGTTGAAACTTTTCAATGGTCCAAAAGAAACATGACTACTAGTAAAAGTATTAGCAATTCCAGCATGTGATAGAAATATAGAGATGAGGTAATTTTTCCCTTAGCTAAGGCTCAGTTGTACAAGCACCTTAAAGCCATTTTGTTCTGTGTGGCAGTCAGCAAAATGATAGTACATCAGAATGGACTAACTAGGGAGAAGGCAGCTATTTATTTCTTGCTAGTATTTTCTCATGATGGTGCTTTTGAGGGCTCATACCAGCTTTCATTATTACGGCATATCCCCTATTTGCAAACGTTTTTCATCAGCTTCTTTTCCCCCAATCCATCCCACTGGTTTTCTCTTTTGCCCTCTCATTCAACAGCTTTAAACAACTAGTAGTCGAAAGCAGGGTAAAATAAGGGAAGTTGCAAGCACGGAGCCGGTCAGGCAGTTCAGTTCAAGGACTATTGTTATTACAGGGCACACGCGGAACAAAATGCGCTGCAGGTTCTGCAACAGTGCTGAATGAACCCAGTTCCCAAAGGATCTCCCAGAACTGGAGAAACGAGATGCCACCCCTCCGAAAGCCACAGAAAGCAAGCTCTTTGTCTCACTGTCACGGTGTGTCAGCAAAGGAACTTCGCTTCCTCGCTTTACCATAAAAGTTCTTAAAATGCGAGACAATATTTTCTGTTGTAGAAACACTATATTGTCAGAGAATACCCTTTCGGAGGGCTTTTAGGCAGTTAGTGAAGGAGCACTTCTGAGCCTGCTGAACACAAGAGGAGGAGGGACAGCCAAAAGAAACGACAATTCCATTGAAACTGAAGGCAAAACTCCACATCTGCACAGGAGCACAACCAGATCCCAAACAGATGGATGGGGAAAAGCTGCACTGTGAAGGACAAAGTTTTCAGAAGCAGTCAGTGGCCTGAGGATGCATCTATATGAAAACCTGGCCCTTTCAAAGTGTTTCAAACGGAGAAAAAAAAAAAATCTGACTCATTCCCAAAACTTTTAGACATCATTGAAATAAATTGTGGGACTTCTGCCTTGCTCATTTACCCCACAATTTTAAAAGTGTTTCCAAAATACTGCACATGGTGACATTACGATCTGTGTTGCTTTTGGAGCCTGGTCATGTAATAGGCTGTGGAAGCCAAAATGCAACTTTTTATCAGCCTGAGCAATAGAGGGGGCTTCTGACTCTCCGGCTTCCTCCTGACAATGGGACCGCAAATACTCTTTGCTATTGCGGGGGCTATTCCTTCCAACCAAGACCATGCATTCTGCTTTTCTATTACAGAGCTGCCTGCAAAGGTATGTCTTGAAAATGAACATGGCCTTACCTTTTGCCTGACCTTCCCCCATGCTTTTTTTTTTAATTTCAGCTTCAATTTTTTTTCAGCATTTCAATAAATGGCACATCTGCACTTCAGCATTTTGCACCAGAGTACAAACAGTGAGATTGAGAGACAGGGAAAAAGAAAAGACCAACGCTATCTGTAAGGGAGTTTTACTAAGACAGGGTGTGAACTAAAATCAGCTTATTGGCCTTACAGGCAACCACAGGAGCTTGTACTCGCGCTTGGCTTTTGACTGCACCATTCCATGAGAGTCTAGAGGAGGCAGCACCCCAGCTAATTAGGCAAGGGCTGCAATCAGCAAACCACGACAAGGAAACTATCAACTGCACAAAAACTCTCTGCTGCACTATGTGTTTTGGACTCTTGGGCACACAAGCACACAAAAAGGCTCCCAGCACAGTTACGGCGTAGCAGCTAAGAGAGCATTACCTGCTCTGGACGGCTGTATTTCATTTTGGATATATTTCATTTTGGATGGAGTTAGGCCCTCAGAAAGCAGCTCCTAGCTGCGATAAGCTGAAGAGAGCTCCTCCAAGGGGAAACCTTTGTCCCCTTTGACTTACCTGGTGAAAGTTGCTGCTTATAATCCACGATTACTTAAGTCGGCTCTAATGTCTGGCTACCAGTCGGCAAGATACAGCAGTCTGCAGAGAGGTCAAGCTAGGACCATGAATAAGTAATTTCCACCAGCTGAGAAATGTTTTCTGGCACATGGGAAGTGAGCCCAGGAACTCGGGGAAAGGACAAAGCCTTAGGAGGCTGTAAAACCTTGCTCTTTTGCGCTGATGGTGCAATCAAGTGGTACTGATTGGTTTCAGCCTTTGAGAGGTTTCTCAACACTTACACGGCTCCAGTCCATCCAGGCAAAGCATCAGACACCTCTTCCGAGGCACAAGCAAGTCAATCTCAAGACAGTAATGAAAGAGAGATGTAGCATGCATATCCCTCACCTAAGTACACCTCAGAGCGAGTTTGCCAGAGCTTCAAAGAGACATGTTACTAAAGCATTCAGGCCAGCCTATCTCCTAGCTACAACATAAACCAGCTGCATTTGAATGAAAGGCAGGTGAGAAGGACAACGAAGGTTCAGGCACCAGCGGCCATCGTGGACAAAAGTGGTTGGACCAACATTACAGATGTGTCTAGAACCAGAGGCCTCCTTCCCCCTTGGACCTCGCCTCGGGAGCAAGACAGGCGGAGGAAGCTTTTGGCTCCCCATAAGCTTTTCTTCCTCAGTACCTCCTCTGAACGCCTGCCACAATGTCCTGCTCTTACCCAGGGCCAGGCGAGTCAGGGACCTCCTTCAATCATCCTGTCCCCGCAGCTCACACTCAGCCAGCAGACTCCTGTACCAGGAGCGAACTGGCAATGAAGAAGGTCAAACAAAATAATTGGTGTCATCTCCTCACCAAGCTCTCCTCTGCCAAATGAAGTGCCAACCAGTAAGACAAGAAAGCCCTCACTAAAACCAGCTGCAAGATAAAAGCGCGTCTCTCTGTGCCCAGATAACGCGTAACAGGGCCCTCCTCCGTGTGCGGCTCTTTCCAGAGCACTGCAACCAGAAAATCCAAGCCAGACGAGTAACTCTTCAAGGCAGACATTAAACATTCATTTGTAATAAACACCCTCCCGAGCCCCAGGGAGCAGTGAGAGGTGTAGGGAAACGCAGCAAACAGAATCCAGAGAGGCCAGACTCACAATGCCTCGCACTGTGGTTATTTGAATATGAGAAGAAAAAAAAAATAGAAGTGTTTTCAAAATGGTCCATGTGCTAAGAAACAGAGATGAAATCTCATATTTTGGACACTTTAGTTCTTCAAGGGTGGTTTTCCCTTATCTCTGAACAGCAAGAGAGCATGCTTCTCACTGTTATTTTAGAAATGTATAAAAGAATTTCAAACATGCTCTCTGCATTGCTTTGCAATGCAATCCTTGGACTGAAATGTCTCCACACTGGCAATCTTTTCATCTTCTCTCTCCGGAGCAGGGGGGGCAGTTGGGGAGAGCAAGGGAGAAAGGGATCAGTGAGACCACAGAACAAAGATTGGGACTTGGGAGTGCGACCGGCTATTGCTCATTTAATGGCTTTGGCTTGTCCAGTTAGAGCATTGGATTTTATTTATCTATTGATTTTATATTCATGGTATTGTGGTTTTAAACAGAACTGTGGGGTTCTAGGAACACGTAACAGGAAAAATCTTTTAAAATCAGATGGAAGGACACACATAAGGCAGGGGGCAGCCAGCACTGAGGATGGAGGTCACTATATGCAGTTTCCACAGGAAATCCTTATAACTGTTAACAATACATATGTGGATCTTTTTCATATAATTGCTTAATTTCACATAGGGTGAAAAAATATGTATTATAAAGATTAATATTTTAATATCATAGAAAGATGGTTAGCACAGTTAAAGTAATGTAAATGCAGCTGAGTGCATAGCTGAAGCTTTACAGCAAATGTGTTCATTTACAGTAACGTCCACTGTGTATTAGTATTTCCATAAATACTCTTGTAAATAAGATTACCAGCAGACACTGAAACAATTCTTTTTAAACAAATGTTAAAGAATGGCTGCAGAATAAGAATTTTGTAATTCAATGCAAATATTCGTGCAAGAAGCTAGATCCTATGAATTATACGCATTTAGTCAAGGAGCAGAAATACGATTGTGTGACCTATATGTCAAAATACAAACTGAATTGTGCAGCTGGAAGCTGAACACTTGAATACCAGCCACTGAATACTAAAAAGGAATTGCTTGTAAACAACCAGCAAATCAAGAAACAATCTATGAATAATTTCAAATAATTCATGCAATTGAGAAGTCAATAAGCTATTTGTAGACAATTTGTCAACAGAAGAACTTACATAGAAAATTATATTTTAAAATTGCTACAAATTATTCATGTAGCTATCACAAGAACATCTATGATTCATCATGAAAAGACGTAAGTAATTATACCAGAGGTTGAAAAGGCATTTTCTTTCTCATATTATATTCTGTAACTGATCAGGTGTATTAGGATAATATTTTTAGTTATAATTCTGCTGATCCCAAAGGCATAAGCTATTAGTGAGTGATGGAGGCAGGATGATGAAACTTGACGGCTAAGTAGTCTGATTCGCTCTCACCAAGTTTGAGCAAAATCTGACGTCAATGAATCTGTCAAATGAATGTACTAATGTACAATTCTCGCATATGGTCATACCAGATAATAATTTCGCTCTCTCGATTTGCAGAAGAGCAGTGACACCTTCAATTCAATGCAGCACAACCCTCTTTAATCCCTTAAAAATTTAAAGCACCTGATTTGCTACTATTGTCCAATTGAAAAAAAAAATACAAACCTTCCTAGAGCTGGATTCTCCAAGAATCCCTAAGAGCTCTCTAAGCGCTGCGGGACAGGGATCCCAAGCTGGACGTGACAGTTGGAAAAAGATGATTGGTGACCTTTCTACACCGATAAGTCAATTACTTGTGGGATCTTCCACAGTACTGCATGGAGAGGCAGTTAGCAGCCACCAAGAAGCCTCAGTCCTCCCAGGTTCACGGCAGCAGTTCCTGATGGAAACTTCATGAGCCTTCCCGTTTCCTAACCAGGAAAACAGCAGGTTATGGGACACAAGGAAAGCTGGCCCTGTTCAACTGTGATGAGATCTACTCCAGGAGCAACAGGAAACACATTTTTAGAAGGGTCTTATTCTGAAGGAGAGAATTCCCAGAGCCCTAGAACTTGTAAAAGCATTAGGTTTCCTTGACCTCAGTAATAAAATGGCAGGAGCCAACATTTCTGCAGAGATTTTGCAACATTTAAGAACTATTTCATGGTTCTACTTCTCTCATCAATTTTGAGTTTCATTTGCTTTATCAGTTCTTCTATTGGCGTAACAACAGAGAAGGGTAACTGACATCCTTGTTTCACGCAGAAGCCTTTATTTCCTTCCTCTTGACCTGAAATTAGAGCACTGCAGTAGATGCTCCAGGAGGCACTAACCACGTTGACTAAACAACCAAGTTTGCTAAGTCACAGAAACCAGAGCAGCAGAAGGGGGGAACAACCTCCCTCCCAAACAATTCGAGGGTTTTGTTACTCTTCATTGGGCCACGTATCTTCATTCATTTGGAGTTCTACCACCCGCCCCTCCTAAAAGGTTTACAGCTCCCTGCTTGTTGCACCTCAGCGGTACAACATCTCATCTCCACAGCCTTCCATAAATTACACATTTGGGGAAAGGTTAACAACCGTGAGACTTAACGTACTTCCTGTGTATTTTACAAGCGGTCTCAAACACTCATACTGTTTCCTTCAGATCAGGTACAAGACCAGATGAAGAACTTGCTCTCAGGTGTAAATTCATATCTCCAGAAAAGCAGCAGGGCAGCCTAAGCAGATGGTTACTTTTTGCTAAATACCGCTTTTCCCTGTAATTGTACCTTTCCTGGCCCGCATGAGATCCACTGGCAGTAAATGCTGTGACACGGGTAGATTACAACTTGCATTAGCACATCAGTGTGGTATAACGAAGCGTTCAAACAAGACTAATGTCTTTGGAATTGAGAGAGAGAGAGAAGGTAATTGAAAAGGACAGGAGAGTGGTCACAAATGTACTACGCGTTAAGTGTGGAGTCCAACGATTTGGAAGTGGTTCTGGCATGGTTGTCTAGTCAAGATTAATCACATTTCTGCCAGCACTCAGCCACGCTCCTGTGATGTCCCTTCCCCGGACACTCTCTTCTCCCGTTTGGGTCACCAGTCAAAGGCAATCCTAGGACAACAAGCACCTCCTTTGGGGCTCTATTTAAACAAACAGACAGCTCCTCCTGAAGAAATGCCAGTGTCATAATGACATCCAAGCCATTTTTCAACATTTCACGATCTCTTTAAGGAGGAGCGATGCTGTCAGGCTGAAAAGCTCAGCCAGCTGGCCATTAGGAACCAGCCACACTTCTTGGGGTGGCTGACTTGAACTCTTTTCTTCGTATTTCTTGCCCTGCTTCCTCTCAGGATAAAGTTGCAGTGTAGCTGTCTCGCATCGCTCAGCTGGGGAGGCTGGTCAGAGTCTGCCCTGGATACCTCGGAGCTCCCCCAGCTCAGGCAGGGGGGCAGGCGAGGAACCTTCCAGCCTCGTCCTCCCGACACACTGAGGAACTTTGCTGTCATGAGGATACCGAGCCAACACATCACGGGGTTTGGGCCTCACAGAAAATGTATCTTTAAAAAAAGAATAAAAAAATCTTACTTACTTTTAAAAAGGAACTGTAACATCACCAGGAAAAACAAGCAATTAAAACTCAGTTCCCAAAGAGTTTTACAATGGTCGCCTGACTCTGTCCTAAAGAGACAAACAACTTTATTACCTCTTCTCTCACTAACATACCCCTAACCTATCCCAGCTTCACAATGACATTTTCTCCAACAGATGGTCTAAGTGATTAACATAACTTTGCTAAACTCCGGGAAACTGTTCTTAACATGTATTTATTTAGTTTTGAGGGCTGATGCTTCTATTTCAGACATGAGAAAGCACATTTGCATGTTTAAAAGGTTACCTCCCCCAACGATATCAATAGGCCTAATAAAAGACACAACCTACTTTCCCTGTCAACCTTGCCCAAGAAACTGCCACCGTATTTCAGTACAGCTCTTCCCACTGAATCTGCTTATATGTCTCTTTGCCGGCCTGTGTTCGTATTTCAGTTGATAAAGGATGAAACACTAAAAGCAACAGCTTTCCCCTTGAAGCACACTAAGGCATTTGCTTGCTGTAGCATTTGTATTTGCTACCGGTACAGGCAGGATCGTGTTATCCTTTTCTTAGACCAAGTGCTCAGGGAGGAAGAGATAAGCAGGACTAGAGCTTGCGCTCGCAAGCAAGAGACCTTGCTTTCAAGTCCTTTGTACGGTATTTATAAAGTATCGATGGAAGCAGTAGGTGGCAGCTGGTTAACATCCTATAACACCACTACAGAACGATTTTGACCAGAAGTTAAAGAGAGCCTCATAATTAATTGAAGCTGCAGGAGGAATGCAGGCAGACTGACTAATTACCTCGGATACTCTGGCTAAGGCGCTTGCTGTTGCAACACGTGTTAGGGGATCTCTAGTGTTCATAAGCAGTCGGGATCTCTGTTTTGTGTCTCCACTAAAGACGCATTTCTGAATACCTAACACAGCTCCCTCAGCCAGAGCCCTCGCTCCGTGTTGTACTGCGACAGCCATCGGTTTCCTTTCCCTCGCGCAACACAGCCTTGCTCAGATCTGCATCCGCTCCTGACAACCGTAACATCTCCCTGTTATCTACTGACCGGCAGGAGGAACAAAATGTGAATATTGAGATCAGCATAAAATAACATCAGAATTGCCACCCCCACACCCCAAGCTGGACATTTACTTGGAAACAACCCAAAAATCATTCTTGCACTGAGAGCCTTGTGAGGTTCAGCAAAGCGAGCACGAGGCAAGTGGAGCGGGCATATTTAAAAAAAAAAAAAAAAAAAAAAATCACATCTCTTCAGAGGCTCAGTGGAAGGAAAAAAAGTAGAATAAAATAACTTTCATACAGCATTGGCCAAAATGCCTGCTAAGGGTACTTATACAATAAATCAGCTTCTGATTTCTGCTTAACCTTGTGACCTTTTAAATCCATAAGTGGAAAGCTTTTTGATTAGAAAAAAGTAAAAGGAGGGATCAAGTTAAAAAGTTCACCTGGCAAATATGCAAGAGGCTTAAAAACTACCAGCCTCATTTCCCCAGATTAATCTGCAGTGCAAATGTGAAGATGCTAATGATTTATTTCTCACCCCTCTGCACCAACTCCCTCTTGGTTTCTTTAAGACAGAAAAAAATGAGTAATAATAATAATAAATGTATGTGCTCCTTTCATTAACAACTCTGAGCTCTCATTTCTGACTTGGTATTAAAACATCAAAAACAAGCTCCCCAGCCCCCATCACACCAGGTGATCAATGCTTCTTTACCACTTAGAGAAGATCTAAGAGGCACCTAATACATTTATTATGTTACAGTCACCAGCACAAATTCTTTTCAAAATGTAATAATCCCCTCCACGTGACACTTAACTCCCCAGTAGGTCCTTTTGCAGTCAGGTTAATAACCTTCATATTATGTAGGTAAAAGAAGATTAACAGTGAGTATGTTGAATCCAGGTTTATAATATGGTACCTCCTCCTTTTGTTTGGTTCCAGGCCCTGCTGGCCCCTATCTAGGACTTGACAAATAAATCCCATTTGACATTGCTGGCAAATGCTTCTTGATGGAGCATTTGGGATCAAAGAGGGTCCTCTCATTTCCTCACACTGCACCTCTAGTGATCTAGTCTCACTCTCGTTTGTCTAGTCCAGCAGAAACAGTAGCAAGCAAGCGAGAGAGAATAATCCATTTCACTTAAGAAATTCAGCCCTCAAAAATTTATTTCGAAGTACTGCATTTTATCCACATTGCCTTTAGAACAAACTACCATATTTTCAGAACAAAATACCATATTTTCAACTCCAACAGGCACCCAAACTCCTCTAAACTCATAAAATCCTCAACACAAGGTGGAAGAGTAAGCTCTAAATACGACTTTGTATTCTTAACAAAAGGTGGGTGTTTTCTCTCTCCTGTGTTTCCTTACTGCAAACAGCACCCAACAGATCTGCAAGCACAGCCTGTCCTGCCCAAGTCTGGAAACCCTCCGAGCAGCAGCCTCCCCCGTGAAGCAAAGCAGCAAAAATTCTCTTTAGGTATCGGTAAGAGAGGGACTAGAAACCGCCGCCTTGGTCCCCCAAGCAAGGCTAAGCGACCCAAGTCAGGCGCCTGTCAAAACATCCCCATCGCCTCTTTGGTACAGCTTGTTCCGCTCAGGGCTGTTCTGTAGAGAGGCTTTTGTGCTGGTAACATGTGCAACAACCAGGTGCAGGCAAGAGCAACCGGGGTCATTCGGCGCAGCGCAGAGACAACAGGAGGTGGCTGGGGAGGAAAAGAAATATGGGAAAACAGAAAAAGGCAGCAGGTCCTGAAATTCTGAAGTGCTTTAGCCTAATGAGAAGAGGATTTTACAAATAGCGGCTAAGAACCTGGTCAAAATCACAAACATGTGAAAGGAAAACATGCTGCCAGAAACCACCTGCCGCCACATGTACAGTTAGAAATCTCTCCTCCCCAAAGGAAACAGGAGCCTTATATTTCAGGGATTCGATCATGTTTCTGAAATGAAACACAGCTGATAATAAACAAAACCCGACATACCCGTGAAACACAGAGCTGTTCAGTGATATAAAGTCAGACTTCCAGCTCTCTACTTGATAGTAGCCGCCAAGGACAAATCCTTGCTTTGAGTAGGGAATAGACTGCAAAAGCAGCCAGGGAATCATTTCTGTTGGGTGCTGTCAAGAGTTTTGAGCTGGATTAGGCAGAATCCCTAATCCTTTTCTTCCATCCACTCCAGTCAGGTCCTGGACTGCCACAGATACATTTTCAAGGAAGTCTAAAATGAGATCTAACTGAGAGGTGGAATTAGAACTTCCTTACCCTGGTCACCTCCCCAGGCGAGAGGCTGCAAATTCACTGCCATCCCTGAGAGGGACCAGACAAGCACTGGTGTCTGACACAGGCACAACAGCAGCACTCGGATGGGCTGGGAAAAATCTTCATAGAAATTCCACAGGAAAGAGCGTATGTTCCTAGACCTCAAAATAATTGGGAAGAAAAGACTACGGCATTTAGGCAAAACGTGGGTCGTGGGCTCAAACTGAGCTGAATAATCGGGAGTGCTCCTAACCCCAGGCTGGCTGGCGAGGCCTGGCTTCCCCCAGCTCAGACGCTAACCATCGTCACTCGTTATTATTCAGCACTGGCTCAGCACAGACAATACGCACACTTCGCACTGTAAAAAAGCAAAGGCAGGCACTCTTCCTGCCTCAGTGGATCTATATTCTAAGGCCATCAATCTCTTCCTGACACTTGGTACACATGGCAATCAGCAGATGGATCACTGGCAAAGCGCTGCATCCTTTTTACCTTTCTTAAACTAAAGAGAACGCAGCTATATTTGGTGACTCTTTTCTGAAAACAAAGCTGGTCAAAACATTTTGAATTCGAACTTTCTCAAGCAAAATGCGCGAGAAAAAAAAACATTCCATAGTAATCTTCCCTGGTTTTCAAATCACTCTATTTGAAAAGCAGCTTTGAAGAAGATAGTGTTCAAAGAATATTTGGAGCTAACAGAGCACAGCTTATGAGGAACCAGCAGAGCTTGAAGCATTCTGATTCTCCCTTGGTAAGGAGGTGCTGGTCTTAATGTGATTGCCCCCGAAGTATGTAAGAATAATAAGAAGGGCTTCTACAGGTATGTCAGCCAGAAAAGGCAGGTCAAAGAAAGCGTACCCCCACTGATGAGCAAGACTGGCAAACTGGTAACAACAAACGAGGAGAAGGCCGAGATACTCAACAACTTTTTTGCCTCAGTCTTCACTGGCAACCTCTCTTCCCACACCTCTCGAGTGGATGGACCACAAGGCAGGGACTGGGGGAGCAAAGTCCCTCCCACTGTAAGAGAAGATCAGGTTCGTGACCACCTGAGGAACTGAGCATACATAAGTCTGTGGGACCTGACGAAATGCATCCCAGAGTCCTGAGGCAATTGGCTGATGGAGTTGCCAAGCTGCTCACCATGATATTTGAAAAGTCATGGCAGTCAGGTGAATTCTCTGGGGACTGGAAAAGGGGAAACATTGGACCCATTTTTAAAAAGGGCAGGAAGGAGGACCCTGGGAACTACCACCCTGTCAGCCTCACCTCTGTGCCTGGGAAGATCATGGAACAGATCCTCCTAGAAGCTATGCTGAGGCCCATGGAAGACAGGGAGGAGATTGGAGACAGCCAGCATGGCTTCACCAAAGGCAAGTCCTGCCTGACCAACCTAGTGGCCTTCAATGATGGAGTGACTACATCGGTGGACAAGGGAAGAGCTACAGATGTCGTCTATCTGGACTTCTGTAAGGCCTTTGATATGGTTCCCCACAACACCCTTCTCTCTAAATTGGAGAGAGATGGATTTGATGGGTGGACTGTTCAGTGGATAAGGAATTGGTTGGATGGTCACATTCAGAGGGTAGTGGTCAGTGGCTCAATGTCCAGATGGAGATCAGGGACCAGTGGTGTCCCTCAGGGGTCCGTACTGGGACCAGTACTGTTTAATACCTTCATCAGTGACATAGACAGTGGGATCGAGTGCACTCTCAGCAAGTTTGCAGATGACACCAAGCTGTGTGGTGCGGTGGACACGCCTGAGCAACGGGATGCCATCTAGAAGTGTTACCTTGCGGACGTACAACTGTATACATCTTATACATAGGTAAAAATATTTGTTTGAACAGAAATAATGTCATAGATGAAATAGAATGAGACAAACTAATGGTTAAGAATAAGGCTACAACTAAGAGGTAGTCACTAACTCACAAAAATGTGATATGCGTGATATTCCGAACTGTAATCTATGTACTTTAGATACTTAGTTTCAGGGTCTGTTTCCATAAGACAATGCTTAAAAGGTATTTGAATAGCAGCCAGCGTGCCAAAGGAACATCACGTGGTTACAAACTTGCTCAACCAAGGACATGTACCTGCTGTGAGAGTGTGAAACAAGGAGTTGGCAAGAAAAACCAGAGCCCTGGTGTCCTCAGATGACGCATGACCATAAAAGGACAAAGTGAGTAGGGATATTCTCCCAAACGACCACCAGAGACCCTCCGAGAACCCCACGCAGGCGTAGAAGACTTTGCTTACCTAAGCATAATTCCCGTGCAGACGCAGAATACTTTGCTTGCTCAACACAATGAGTATGTAATAGATAGGTGGAATAATTACATTAGTTAGGCGGGATTTTCCTAACTGTTATAGAACCATAGAATCATTTTGGTTGGAAGAGACCTCCAAGATCGAGTCCCTTAGTCCTGTATGTTAGCTAGGAATTGCAGTGACTTGCTCCACTTTGTTGGCCACACTAGTGCCAAGCCATCCTGCAAAAGCAAACTTCACACTTCTTGGCCACAGATGAGGATGAGCTAAAGCCTTCGTCTGATACAGGAGATAGGAATGAACGGACCTGAGGTTTTTTGCAAGCTGTTAGATCTCTAACAATGTGCCGCTCCTACTGCGCACCAGAATTAAAGCGGGGGGAATCTACACCCCAGGAAGTGCTTTAAGCGTTACTGGAAGGAAACACGCCTCAGCTTCCACTGAAGGGAGCTGGAGGAAGCAGAGAACCATCCATATATGCAGCCACAGCAGCTACCTCTGTTGCTACAATTTTCTCCAAAGCCTGCGTGGGTCTAACAGTCAGATCTGCCCTTTGTGCATGTAACTTTAGGATGCCCAGGCCACAGCTACACGTAAAATGCAAACAACCTCCTGTTGCCCCTGAACACAAAGTCTCTTTTCTCCACCTCTTTTTCCCATCCTCTGGGAATCATTCAGGTGTAGCTAACAACTATGCTAAATCAACATGGCTGTAAACCCCACCTATTTTAATTCCTCAGTTTCTAAGGAATGACATCTAATGCCTTCATTTCCTTGAGAAGAGAGCAGAAAGGGATAGCAGGGTCTCTAAAAGGAGAGCATCCTGCAATGCAAGGAGGTTTCTATCACTCTTCGGTCTTTGTTCAGATACCTAGTATGAAGGAGAGTCCGGATCAAAGAAACGGGAGAGACACAGGTCTGAATGAAGTCCACTGGAAAGTCTGGAGTTTTTACTCTCTCACAAAACACTGCATTTACTCCATGGGCAGTTCCTCCTTTCTCTCATCTCTTTCATCCCATACACTGCCACTGGGTTTGAAAGACTGCCCAACCCCTCCTGTAGTTTTATGCCATTTCACCCTAGTTGGCTTCAGCAGAACTGACTTGAGTTTGGTGCCTCCCCTCCTAGCACAAGCATCGTGGGTGCTGCCAGGCACGTCAGGGAGGCTGGGGAGAGTGGCTGTTACCCCCATCAGCATCTTCTGGAAGAGGAGTCTGCCCTTCGGAGCCTCTGGGCAGCTGACTGCAGTAGGCAGCCGTATCAACATGACATAGCGCCAGTCCGGCCTCCAGCCAGCAGGACTTGCCAATTTAAGAAGGTAAAAAGAGACATAGCCCAGCCCTGGCACGCTCCACAGGGGCAGGCAGCTTCCAAAGTGGAGCCAGGCGGTAGCTGGGCAGGTACACACTGGATTCCCCATTTCTACGCTCCCTGAGGCAGTAAAAGAAGAGACTTTTGGGCCTCCACCCCTTGTGTACCTCCTTAGAGGAAACACCTCTGGCTCTGCCTGAGCCCAGCTGCGGCGTGAGTCAGAGGCAGCCATCGGCAGAGGCATCAACCCAGCACAGAGGTGAATTTAAGGCCTAGAGGCCTTAAAGATAAGGTCTACAATGTGACGTTTACATTCAAGTTGTGATTTAAGGTTTAAATTCAGGTACGTGCATTCTGGACCGAACACACACGCAGTCCCTGGACTGCAGGAGAGCTGGAGGCGATGGGAGGGACGGGACAAGCGCCGCCGGCCGGGCTCCCTCCCCGGGGCCTCAGGCCCCAGCTCTGACACAGAGTCCCATCGTGAACAAGTGATCTCAGGGGAAGTGCTCACACCCGAGCAACCATCTCTTTTGAAAATCAAATCAATAAATAAATTAGCCCTTGCCTTTCGGAACAGACTGAAGCACGCAAAAAGTTAAAGCCCCAACTGCCAGTGTAGCAGATGAATCGCTTATTGATCACTGTGCCCAACGCGAGGGAAGGTACCTTCCAAAGGTCCCTGCACCAAGGGTGCGCAGAGGATGAGTCTCCTTTCCATCTGAGGGCAACAAAAAACCCTCCAACTCACTGAGCTGTGCCAAGCACACGGGAAGCCAGGGTGGCAAATGACAGCATTATGCATCATAACATGAATTATGTAAAATTATGCATGCAGACACAGAGGGAAGGAGGGGGGAATCTAACTTCTCCCAACCGTGGCAGACATTAGCTCTTCAGTGTGTGCCTGCAAACTCCCTGAAATCCCCGAAGGAAGGGATATGCAAGGCCGGAGAGAATATCTCCCCCCTGCCCTGCTTTTCACGAAAACTTCTCATAGCAAAGATAGCCTCAAATGAGCATAGGATACAGAATATAGGCTGGATTTTCTCCTTGCTGACTTCAGTTTCACAACCCTCTGACTCCATTTACTTTGGTGGTGTCACTCCTGGTTTATGAGGGAGGGAAAAATCAGGTCTCCAGTGTGTAACTCTGGCACCACACTGTAAGTGTTTTCCTGTAAAGTGCTTCAGTCACACTCTCAGAAAATAACTAGAGCCAAGAGTGATTTTATAAGCTTAGAGGAAAGTGTCTCAAGCAAGACACCACGGCATGGGTTGCGAAAGGCACAAAACACCATATATACCCTTTGCCCTAGGCTTGTTGTAGCAATCTCTGACTGCTGACATCTGTTAACTTTAGCAGACTTTCTAATTCTGCTTTTAAAACAGGAAAACTCAAGTCCTTGTAACAGATAAAACTGAGTAAATGAGCAAACCATCCTGACAAGAAACCCTACTTTCCATGCCCATTAAACCTGAAACCCTTTCAAATCTTCTCTAGCAGCTGCAAGCATCCTTCTGAAAGTTTCTAGGATGCCTGTTGGCGAGCTGCACAGCAAGGAACAGAAACCTCTCAGGATGCCTGTCTCTCTCCTTGCAGAAGGAAAGATAGATATTAGATTTGTCAAATGGGGATAAGAAGTTAACGGGGCCGATAAGGTTAGACATGCCAAGCGATTCAGCAAACAATTCTGGAAAGAACGATTAGATCTAGGCTAACTAAGTATGATAAATGCTGACTTTAACCCAATTACTTACAATGATTTTAGAGGTCTGGGAAGAGCTGAGCGCTACAGCGTTGCAATCAATGAACGTGCATGAAATTGGGCAGGCTCCCTTCCTCACCCCACCTCCCAAAGAAATAGAAATTCAAGCTGAACAGATCTTGGGAAAAGAAAGGTTTCTGAATTTTTCTAAATTTAAAAACTTTGTCCTGGCTCTAGCCAGGTCAAGATCAGTTGCCAAAACAAATTTTTTTTTTTTTTCCTAGTTCAGAAAATTAGCTTTCCTCAGAGACTTTCACAGTCTTACGCAAGTTAGAAGACAATGGAGACACATGCTTGGTCTCTGCTCTTTCTAAAGAAAGCCTTTTCCCCCTACAAATAACATCAACTGGAATAGCCAAAAGAAAATATTTGTCTTAGAGAAATGCTCCATGAAATGCTCCATTCCTTCTTCTCTAACCTACAACCCAGAGACCCTGAGGTCATTTTCTACTCAAGGCGGTGCCTCCCCACTTTCCGTGGCTCTGCACCATCGCACTGTAAGAGTGAAAGTCACACGAGAGAGAGGCCAGCCCGAGGTCTGTGGCTCACTTAAGTCATACAGGCTTAATGCAAAGATCAAGGGGTTTGTGAAGCCAGGACTGTTTTCATCAGATTTATAAAACTCTAGATGGGAAAAATACCCTGGTCTCTTAGCTGCACACCACCTCGTGACATTTAATAATAGCAAAGACAACAGCTGTAGGTTAGACCAGAGAGTTTCTTAGTCAACTTGGCTTTGACGTACGTGGCTTCAATAATAAACTCATTCGCTGTTCATGTTTTCCTTATGCAGAAGGAATACTGGCTCCTCTTTCTGTTTTTTCCAAAGCATCTTTCATTTATGTCATGAAACATATCAACCTACTTTTCTTCATCTGATTTAATTTGTGGTCCTGGCTTGTCATAGCACCAAAATATTTCTTCAGTATTTTGTTAAAGAGCATACATACATTCACATGTGCTCCAACAAACAATTTTGGACGGGGAAGTTTTGGGGAAATTGCTTGGAGAGGTTTAAAAGAGATGAATGCTATTTTATTATTAGGACTTGCAGAACATGAATACAGCTCCCAGCCATTTTTTCTTTTTCAAAAAAATTCTGTACACTAGAAAAAGCCTTGAAGTTACCGCAAACTGGTAAACCCCAGACCCAAGGATTATTTTGTAGAAAAGAGTATGAAAATATTTTTTATTGCAAGCATTCACAGTTACAGCGTTCCTGAATTATGCTGGATGTCTAAAACAGAGCTGAATGTAAACAGGATGCACCAGCATGGTCTGTGCTGAACCAGCAAATTAAATACAAAGATAAATGAATGAGAACTTTTGCTTCAAAATTGTGCATTCTCTTATAACTACAGGATCATGGTGTCTTACATCTGTTTTCTCCTTGCAATGCTTTTATGAGCCAGGAAAAGCCTAGATGCTACAGAGAGAGAGATGGAGCTCTCAGAGGCATCTGGCTGCCCAGAAATCCACGCGCTGCCACTCGTGCTGGACTCTGCAGGGTGCAACCAAGCTCCTCACGCTCGGTCCCTGTGTAACCAGGGTAGTGCCTGCCCGCAGCCCCGCTAACGAGCCTCTCGGAGGCAGCTCTTTATTAGTAGCAGCACAGCTCTGTGTTTTTAAGTCTAAATGACTTCCAGGCTAAGCTAGCTCGCAACTGTAGTAGCAAGCAAAATTCCTCCAAATCAGCTGTGATAGACCCCAAGTAAGCACTACGCTCCTTAGCGTGCGCAGATACAGACTCAGTTCAGGATCACCAACACAAGGGAAGCAGGTGAGGGAAGGAGAATTTTGGATGAACGACATTTAGTTGATTTAGAAGTCCTTGCATTTCAATGGTTTCATGGTGAGAAATTCACCTGTCATCACGTGGGTGCTGGGCACAACTGATAGACTGAAAAGAGAAGTAAGTGTGAAACAGTAATGGCTAAAAGAGTTATCTAAGAATAAACTACTCAGATGCACAAGTAATTCATTACCTCCAGGAAGAGGGGTGGGGTTTAAAAATGGTGTGGGAAAGAAACCATGTGAAGTGATGAGTCAGCAAGTAATCAGTTAAAACATCTAGCGCTAGCTGAGGAGCACTGGCCCTCTGGAAATCATAACTGGAGCAGAGCCTAATACTCTCCAGCTGCTCCTTTCCACCCTCAGCTCAGGGGCACCAACTTTAACCAAAGAGGCCAGGGCTGACACAGGAGAGTCTTCCTGCTCGCTGCAAGACTAAACACTCCCTCCTATGAAAAACAGGCCAAGTGAGCCACGCAGCTACTCCTGGGCTCTCCTTCATTCCCTAATTCACCCTGCGACACGAACACCACTTGCACTTGCTGCGAATCAGTGCAGCACCACAATTATTTCTGTCCTTTAAACAAAGCTCTGCTGGGCTTGGATGACTAGATGCTTAGAGACAAGAAGCAGGTGGACTAATTTTGCTTGGCAAGGATTCAGAGCTGGCAGTACCTCGAGGGAACAACAAACCCAAGCAGTGTGCAAGGGTTTAACAACACCCAGTCTGAGGCGAATTACGAAGACCCCAGAATGGTGTGAATTGAGAAACGCACATTGGGAGGCAGACGTGTGAAGGGCTCTCCTGCTAGGGCAGAGGCAGGCGGCAGCAGGTCCTGCTCGGGGGCAAGGGGCAGGGAAAGCTGTGCTGGCCTGCTCTGCCCAAGCCATCGGGATCACAAACCCGGCCCGCCACGTTTCCCGCCAGCGCTGCCTGGCAGCAAAGTACAACTTGACCTAAGCTGCCAAAAGCAGTTTCTTTATTAATACAGGCAAAAATCATCTTTGGGCATGGAGGCAGCTTAACTCAAAACATTAAATAAAGCTGGTCTCCACCAAAGCGTTGAATTTGTCCACACAGCCAGGAGAAGGAATAAAGAGAACAGTCTCCAAAGAAATTAAGCCGCCTCTAACTCTGCTTATTGTCAATTACAGCATTTGATGGCTTACTCAACAAGGGGCTAAACACCACTCTGCCCTAGCTCTGAATTCCCACATAAGGTATAACATTTGTTTGGCCCTTGACTTCAAACTTTGCTAACAGCTATTCCTGCTACATGGAATACACCCGTGGGAGAAAACTATTTTCAGGAAGAAGTACTCAACGTTCTGAGGCCGTTTGGCCAATCTGCAACTTGTTTTGCTGAACTCTTCAAGAGCTTGAGCTCATTTGAAAGAATGTCTAACTACAGCAACCTCAAACAGACAGGGAGAGATTTGTGAAGTGCTCTGCAGGAATCAATTTGCAGTACCATGCGATACCTCAATACCAGAGGGCTTCCCTTTCCTGCAATATTACTTCTCACTGATCTGCATTAGTACGCGATGTTTATGTTAGCGCAGAGGAAGAGTCCAGTGGTTTGTGGGAAAGAGTGGATCCTGTGAGACACCCCGTTTCAAGCCCTGCTTTACCACAGATTTCCTGAGTTATTTGGTAAGTCACCTCTCTGGGCTTTTTCTTCCCATCTGGGGATAAAGACCCTGCCCTCCTGCAAGCAGGCTTGCAAATCCCACCGAGTGTTGCATGGTTAAACTGAAAACCAGGGTGGGCGAAGGAGGATGGAAAAAGACGGAGGCTGTCCAAACTGAATCTCATGGAAGAGCTCGCACATGCAGGAACACGTGTTACCAGCGGTGTATTCCATCATTTACTCCTTGGTTGGTCAGATTTTTTCACAGAATACTAGAATCATTGGTAGTAAAGGCATGTGAAAGCACAACTTCTGCAGAGAGAGTGCAAGCCCCAATCTTCTTGACTGTAAGATATGTTAGCACAAGCACTGCCTTGCTCCAGCTGATGCTGCTGACTTTCAAACCTTTCTACTGATGCTCTTCCATTTGTAAGACACTCAAGTGATGATTAAAAATGCTCTTCACAGAACATCAGTATTTAGCTATGAAACTTATCTCCTGGCTTATGGAATATACTGGCACCTGCTTTGTCCTAGGCAGAACAGGAGAGAAAGAGGGGCAAAAACTGCAGGGAAAAGGAAGTCCCCTAACCTTTCTATGTACCTGATAAAGAATAGCAACTCCATGCTATCTGCTGGGCTCATGAATTGTGAAATCCCCAGAAAAGCTAGTGTTTGAGCAGGGCATGAGCAAACAAAGAGATAAGACCAAACAAATGTAGTATTTGAGGGGTGAGAGGCTAGAGGGCGAAATGGACATAGATATCTGCCTTCCCCCTTAAAAAACTCTCATACCTAGTACAGGAGTAGAAAGCTCATTCTCCATACCACGCACCGCGGAAAAAATTCAAACCAGCAGAAGAGCACATGCCCACTACTTCATTTCGACTTTGCACCCCAGTTGGGGAGGGGTGGAGGGGGGAACGGGACACAAAAAACCCAAACCAAACAAACAAGAAACAAATCCTGGTGGAAGGGCATTGAAGATGACATTGGCAGGAAAGTAAGAGGAACACTACATTTACGAGAATTCCTTGTAAGCACCAACCCCTGAAAAATAGGCTGAGATACTGGTGCTTATAGGACAGTAATGAAGATTGCCTTCGGTACATTCCTTTCTCAAAGGATTAGTACAATTTTCTTTTCATTCCACATGAAGATTTACAGTGGGCTTTAATTCCCTGCAAAGGAACCGGCAGTACTCCATAAAGGACGGACACGGAAACTGCAGACAAGACTGCTGTTGGGATAACATTGACTTTAATTTTCTTGTGACAAATAGAAGTGTTTGAAAATAATAAAGGTTGTCAAAATATTTTCCACAATAAACTCCTACACACAGCACATTTACAAGACCAGCAGTTTCCTACCCAGCTGGTGCACTAGCTGCTACCAAGAGATTCTCTGATTACTACGATGCCATCTCGGCTTGGGTGGGAGCTCGCCTTCTCACTGCAGCCTGAAGCATTCCCCCTCCTTGTCATTACGTTGTTGACTCTCTTAGCATGCCCAGTGTCCTACATTCTCACAAGTGGTGACATTTGGGCAGTGGAGGATTTCTCACACAAGTGCAACTACTGATCCCAAAGGTACCAACTGCCCCAAAACAATGGCAGGGGAAGGCAGTACAGCTCTGTAACATGTAATGCCTCTGGGCAGGCTGAGGAGGACAAAAGCAAGTCACAACTCCCCTGCTTTACTTCACATTGCCATGGGTACATATGTAGGACACGAACATATGGGGGATTTCCATTTTTGCTAAACATCAGTGGCAAGACAGAAAAAATAAATTTAAGATGTACTCTCAATTTGAGAATGGCAGATCCATTCCCACCAGGCAAGCTACACTTCCCATCCCTGGCTTGGGGTACAAGCTCTGGAACAGAGATCCTGAGGCTCTTTATTTCAGACCTTCATTTAATGCCCTAGTAAAGCTTCTTCCCCCCTCCCCCCCCCCCCTTTTTTTTTAATTGGAGATATAAAAAGAGAAACAAACAAAAACGCTCTCAAAAACCCACAACAGGGTGAGGTGCCCGTGCTCTCTGCCATAATAACGTTCACTAATTAAAACACAAAGCAGCCAGGGTTGCAGGATTAATGGACATGGTTTCCTCTTTTCAAGTCTCGCCCGCTGACAGATCGCCTCATTCCTTCCTTGCTCTTGAACCTCTCAGAAGAAAAAAAAAATCCAGTTTGCTTATCTTACAGTGTGGGGTTGCCATGGAAACCGCATCCCCCTGTGAGATGCTCTGTCATAACATTTCAGCACTGTATGGAAGGCTTAAAGACACAGCATCCTCTGCTCTGAGGGCTTCTGAGCCAGCCAGAGTCTTCGCAGATGAGCAGCTGTCAAACCTAGCGAAAGTCTGAAGTTGAGAGGGAGAGACAGAGAAGTAACAGTAGAAATATTCAGTTGCCCAGTTCTTTGCCAATGCAAGAAGCGGATTTTTGCAATTAATATTGACCAACAAATACTTCAGTTTGGTGTAAGACACATTTTGCTGTTTGGAGAACCTGCCTCCTGGCAGCCTGTTGAAAGAAAGAGTGCTGGCACCAAAACATAACCCCATCATTCTACCATGGGGTAGCACAAAGCACCTCTTTAGTCAGGGTCTTATGTCAGATTAATCTTTGAGCCCTATTTTCTCGGTCCTTTCGTAAGAAAGGAGGGAAAAAGTAGCAAGCACAATAATTGCCCATAATGGGAACAGGCCTCCTATAGCCTGCTCCTTAATTACAGGGATGGCTTCCAGGCTGTAATCACTAGGGGTCCAGATGGACGTTCTCCAAGCTCTTTGAGGGACAGAATGTGTCAGTTATTAATTAAACATATGAGGCAATTAGCCTCAAAACTTCATAGTAAATCACTACAGCTGTGTTACTTTCGCTTTTTCCTTTGGTGAGTGCAAGTCAAATGCACAGTGCATTTCCCAGGGGGGTCACGAGGACTGCAGCCAAAAAGCATTCCCAAACAAGACCTTTGTTATTGGGTGGGAAAAAGTGTCTGCAGAAAGCTTGTTTTCAGAAGTCAGCTACTTCACAGTCACATCCCTCACGAGAGACGATGGATTCTGTGTATGATAGCTATTCACTGCTCAAGCCGTCTGGTGTGCAAAGCAGCCGAATTCTCGCTGCCGCCCCAAACAGCAGCCTGAAGTTGTTCTGGTACAGCAGGAGGAGGAAACCATTCCTGTGGTGAATGTGACCCATATTCCAGCATCAGCTATCAACTGTAATTCATTGTTTTGGAGCTTGTCAAGGCTTCCATCTTGGTAGAGTCCAGGACACGTAGGACCCTGTTGCCGGCTGGTCACACATTTGAAAATGAGATGCTGTGTTGCATTCTTTGTCTATCTCCACGTTCAGAAACCAGGCCAAAACTACCATGGTTGTTAAAACCCAGTTAGCAATTTATTCCAGTATTTGTATTCACAGACAAAATCTCTCTCGGTCACATCACGATAGCCTGACGTCAGTGCATTGTTAGTCTCCGTTTTACTCCGTGGTTCAGTGCCACAGTTGGAGATTCTATCATCTACAAAAAACTCAGTTTGCTTCCCTACACTTTTCTCACATGTAGCTGATGAATGATGCCGTAACTCATTATTGACAGTAGTAAGAACTGGGTGGTGACCTCAGCCCTGTTTTACTCGAACACATAAAGCATTTTGACCCCTTCCTTAGACATTTTAGCATGCTTGGAGAATACACTTTGAGAAAACACATAGGAAAACTGAAGAAGATCAACACCTGCAGCCTGTAATCAAGTGTTGTAAGCTTCCCCACTGCTTGGCAAAACACTGCAAGAGGAGTCTAGGAGGCTCCTTTGGAGTCAGCAGTCACTGAATTCTCAGGAAGAAAGTAAAACCTTTCAGAATGTTTGCAGACAGTGAACAGAAAGTAAAGCAAAATCTTACCACCATCTTTGATCAAAAAAGTCTGATGTGAGTAAAGTTTAGTTGAATGATGACTTTAGAATGGATTTCCAATGTCTCTAAAGCTTTATGCTCAGAAATAGGTAGATAAAACTCCATATATGTAGCCACACACATCATCTCTTTAATGGGACTTTTAAGAGGAGAATCTCCCTACAGTTCATTGGGTTGGAACAAACTTTTCACTTCTCTGCATAGCCCATGCCATTCTCAATGTAGACTTGATAGCATTTGCTCAGCATCCCAAAGAAAAAGGCAGGGGGCAGGGATGAAGAGAGACCTTGTGTTCTGTAAGAACAGAAATGAACCTTAGTTTCATATATTTAAGGTTTATTCCAGAAAAGGAGAAGAAAAAAAACCACAAAAACCATCACCACACAACACCAAACCCCACCCCCAGGAACGAAGTCACTTGCTATCATCCCCTTCTAGAAAGGGGCAAGAATGAACTTTCAGCAGGCACCAGTTTTAAGCTGGGTTACTAAACTGAGTGTAGAAAGTCAGTCATTGTACAGCCCTGCCCAGAATAGTCAGAACGTTACAGCACAGGTAGCATTTCCATTTCCCCTAGCCAAAAAGAATTTAATACTAAACTTAAAAATGAAAGTAATTTAACCACACTAATACATTTAAACCTTGGGGGTCTTTGACATTCATCAAAGTAGGGAAGTTGTTCAGTATACAGAAGGTTACCCAAGAGTAACCTGATAAAAACAAGCATCAAAATCAAACCAAACATCAAAAGAATAATCTCTAATTAAATATGCTGGGGATTTTGTCAGCCTATTACCAGCATCTTGATGATCTTTTCTGATTTCCCAGGGCTCAGGCACGAATAACGACATTAAATATTCTGTGTGTACTTGGAAGAAAAGAAATGAGGGAGAACTGACACAAATAGCTTCAAATTACTCCTAAGATCCTACATCTTGTACTTACAAAAAGGTGGAACTTCAACTTGGTCAACTTGGAACATATTGTCACTGCCAAACAAGCTCCAAGAACACTGTGGCCAAGGAGGTTCTGTTTTCTGGAGGTGACTGGCAGGATGCTACACCACTTTGTGATGCACAGGCAGACTGCTTTTGTCCTTCAGAGCTTTTTTTTTTGTAATGGTTCTGGACCTCTCTGCCTAATTGCACCCACTTCATCTGTGAAGAGAGATTTATAATGGAACATAATTTTGAAGGATTAACTTCAACACTGGTACACGGCCCATGCAGAAGTGACAGCAAAAAATTTATATTAGCTGTTGCTCCTGCCAAAGAATAACAGAGAAGCTTATTACACAGGCAATCAAGCTCCCAAATTAGTGCTGATTTTCACCCCATGCCACTTTACTGCTGTTAATGACGGGAAGCAGCAGCAAATATGAAGCAAAAAGCCATCAGAAAACTAGCTTTCAATTTTTATTATTGAATGGGGCGACCAAAGTCCTTGTTCAGGTACAAATCTCAAAGGCAGTGAGAGCTGAAAATAGACCACAACAAAACTGGAGGAATGATCTACTGACCAGGGTCCTTACTGAAAGGTTCTCAGGGAACTTCTAGTCCAGCATGTCCAATTCACAGGGCCAGGAGAGCATCAGTCTTCTCCCTTCCTCCCCCCTACCGAAGAATTCTCCTAGAAGCTGTGTCCAAGGCAAGGCTGAATGCTTTTGGGAGGCACAGCCACTTTTATCTGGCACTACGACGTCCGGGAAGGTACACAGCTACAGCACAAGCAGCACTCCCTAACCCACGAGCCAGGGCGACTCCCCATCTCCTGTGACACCCCCAGCGACATGAGAGCACTTTCGGCAATTTGGGACCATCTGTGCGGACTGTCCCAGCCCTAGCCAGAGCTTAACTCGAGACATTTAGATTTGTGTTTTAACCCATGGAGACCACGGTACTAACTATAACGGTAGCCATCATGCTCCCACTTGCAAAAGGATATAGGTAGAAGGACAGGCCTCTGCCTAGACTTTCTCTACCACAAGTCTCTTGGAATAGAGTGCAAGTGGACAAGACTTTCACTATGAACAAGCTGTGAACTATGGTGCTTAAAATAATGCCGTTGCTGTGATTCACTACCAGTGTGATACTACTGACAGACCTGAACCACTGGAAGCAATGGAAGAGAAAAATCTGAAAACCAAGAGAAACTGGGCCCCTTCCTAGTAGTCAACAGAAGAAAGGAGGATTCTTTGGGATCTGCCATCTCAGCCAGCCTTAAATATACACAATGTGATGTGCTTAATAGAAAGCAAGGCTGGAAACAAGCCCTCTACCCTAGAAAGGCCATGACACGTTATAACCAGCAAGTTCACAGTGATCACAGTTGGCTTCACTTCAAAGAGAACCTGACTCCCCAGATCACCTGAACAGTTTTCTGTTCCCTGGGCTTTCCCATGTGCTGTTGATGCCTCCTTGCAGTTTTAGTTAAAAAATTCTTTCCTTTCTCCTGACTTTTACCTCCTTACAGGTAAGAGGCAACTTCTGTGATGGAAGTGTCTTGCAGGACTCCAGTGCCCATCTGCACCAAATCATTTCTGTTTAAGTTTTCTTTCAAAAGCAGGCTAATGCCTTGCTCAGCTCTCACTGAAATCAGTTGGATTTCTTCTACCAAGTTCCAAGCTGAAGCCATCTTAACTGAAATGGCATATATATGTACAGTTTGTCCATAGTTTGCACAGAACCTCTGTGGATTAATCCAACCAAATAAAGACTGTTGTCATAGATAATTGAAGACCCATAAAAATGAGGCAAATCTCCTTGCAACATGCCTAAGAGGTTACAAGTAAAATATTTCTTCTTATTCTTTTACTTTCTGCTATTTGACACCATGCTTCCCACATGGATTGGTTGCTGGCGTCAACTATAAACCTTTCTATATACTCTCTCTTAAAACTATTATTTAGCAAGACAGGTTACCTGTGTTCACACTATGCATGGCCGTTCTTATGGCTGAGTAGAACTACTTTATGGAGAATACTCAATTATCCCAACATCTCCAAATGCTACTGCAAGAAGGCGTTGCAGTCGGAGGCGGCAAGGGAGAGATCTGTCCTTAGATCAACTCTGATACAAGAACGCCTCGGTCACGTCACGTACTCCTGAGCATGGCGAGACCAGGCTGACACTGTGGGCCTGACAGCTCTGTGACATCCCTTCTGTTCACTTGCTAATAGAGTCTAGAAAAGCTTTTTATGGTATCTGGCAGAAGCAATAATAGTAACTCGAAGTATGTTCATGCTACGCTTACTTTGCTAGCGTCTGGTTTAATGGTGTACTGTCATAAACTTTCAAGGTAGACCCCCCTCACCAGGCAACGCTCCGATTAGACCAGGACAGGTACCTTTAAGGATTCAAAGTCCTACCTGGTAATTTTGCTAAAGAGTAACTGTGACTCACCACTCCACAAACTGGTGGGTCAGTCCAAGGTACAGTGTGAAGGGACTACTAGACAGATATTTAAGTTATGGCTTCAAAATAGTTATTGTGCACTGAATAAGCAGTACCACGGGTGACAGACTGGAGGGTAGCATTAAACAGGGAAGGTGCAGCCATAAGGCGAATGAGGTAAGGGAACAAACACAGGGCTGTATCGTGTGCTGCAGGCATTGCACGGGGCTAACGCTGGGGAAAGGGAGCAGGCAGGGACTACAGCTCATTAGCCCCTCCAGAAAAGTCTGCTGCCAGCCTCCAAAAGCTCACTTTTTCGTAAATCAGACAACAGCTCCTTAATGTACAACCTCACCATCACCACCGCAACGTGGGGAGTGATGGATCCAATCGGGACTGGCTCCGAAGTGCTATGCCAGCAGAAGTAGGAAAGTAAATTACAACACTGTCCTCAGTGCCATTACAGAAAAAGAACAGCTGGAGACAAGATTCGGGAATATGAATTTCTCACAAAGAAAGTGAACGTCGTACTATAATCCAGAAAACAAAGCACATTTCATGTATGTATAGCTGTGGTGCCTGGTAGCACGAGAGCCCATTAAAGGGCTAAAGGCTGCCAAAAATACCCTTCAAGTGAAAAAAACAAAACATAAACGCAACAAAAACCACAAGAAGCCACACATGCAATGAAGAAGGGCTAAAAAAAATAAATTCCTGTGCATGAGGCCACAAACCATGCAAAGGGGCCTTCAGGACCACAAGCTCTACTGCTGGACGCTCACATCTGTGGCGCGCGCAGTAGGGCCAAATCAAACACACCACAGCTAGGTCTGAGTGAGATGATATTGTAGCGCTGTGCAGAGATGCAAGCTCCAGTTCCAGCAGCACTGTAAACACTGCATCCTACCTATTTAAGGCTCTGTTTACTAGTCGCACTGATGTAGTTGTATTACTTCCAGCTCCAGAAGCACTTTTCTAAACACTCTATCATCTCTTCAGTGCAGTATAGTCAAGGCTAAAAATAGCTTTTACACCTCTTTATATTTCTCTTCCCCTCTTTCTGCAGTTGTGTTTCTCTCTTTGTAAAGAGGAGAGCAACATCAGTTAAGTCATCCAGCAAATGTAAAGTGGTTATGGTTCCTTCTAAAAGGGACACTACAGCCATGAAGCTACCACTGCAATTAGTGATTTGAAGTCTAATGGAGCACGAAGCAGCAAACTATGCAATAAAAGTTTCAGAGAATATCCACACTAAGCACACTAAGCGCACATTAGGCTAGAAGCAACTGTAGCCATACCAATTTCAAGGTCCCCAAGATGACTTTTAGTCTGTGCCTGAACGAACCTGCTTCATTCAACACCTTTTAAGCCTGATTGAATCGGACAGTCTCAGCAGTTCTCACATATGAGGCATGCAAGTTCAGCAGCTATGAGCGCTCTCTTCAGTGGTATGCCCATGCCCTTTAAGTTTGCTTTAGGTAGCACACTCAAAAGCTATAGAGCTTCACTAAGCTATCCAGGGATACAGGTCTGATTGAGCAAGACACCTCCACAGCGGTAACACCACTAAGGGCGGGATCACATTTTGCTTTTCATACTGGGCTGGCTGTTGGAGCTGGGAGATGGTAACCCAGACCAGGAATCAGGAGCAGCCACTAGCGATGCCGGCTCTGGCACAGGCCTCCTTACCTATGCAACGGTGCTCTGGCAACTCCCATGGCAGCCTGCGGTACCTCTGTGTCTCAGCTTTCCAGTCCACGTAACAGGGGGAGCACACAGCATTTCTGTATCTCACTGCAGTGCTGGATTACCTACGGTTTGCTCAGCGCTAGCAAGAGACCAAACAGTACATTTCCTCAGGTAAACACATCAAGAGAAAAGCTCTAGTCCCAACTTGAAGGATATATGAAAAATTAATATCTTTGAGCCTCCTTTATACCCATCAGCAAAATCCACCCACTCCCATAATTTGCTTTGAAAGAAGGGAAAAAGCACTAATTGTTCAGAAGTATTTGCTGGCTGGAACACCAACATCCAAGAGTATGCGTGCTCTGCAGACATGAACGTGCTCTATCCCAGGGCTTGGGAAAGTACCAGTTCCAGTGGGGCACAGCACTATCTTTTGAAAGCCTCACCGCAGCATGCACTACATGAACTTGCCTGCCTGAACTTAGATTTTAAACCAGAACAAATATATTACTGTGAAACGTGCAAGACACGTCTGAGCAAGTTATTTCCAGCCGATTTTCCCCCTGAACATCTAACAAAACTGAAGTTTACGTTAAATATACACTGAGGATTTTCTCTTTCTTTTGAGGGCAATCAACATCCGAGTTCCTCTGCCCCAGCAGGCACTGGCACAATCCACTCTGATTAGACTCAGGAGGGGGAGCAAACAGACAATTACTCTGATAACAATCTTATCTGAGGGCAGAAATGAGATTAGCTGCCTAGCTGCAGTGATTCTTCCTCAGTTATAGTGTTAAAAGGACCAACTAATGCAGCATGGGACAGAGAAGGAATTTCCCTACGGAGCATGTTGGCAAGTAAAGCAAGGCGCAATTCTTCCCCTACTGGTCCCTTTCAAGCAGGGAGAATTATCTGTTAGGACCAAGTGGCCATGAACAGCACAGGTTCCTGGCCCGACATCCTCCTGACAATGCAGCAGCGGGGCAATTTCTTCCTTCTAGTTTTCTACTGTTACACAGAATCTCATAAGCAAAAAGCAGTGAGTAAGATCGGCTGGGACCCTGCCAATAGGGAACAACTCCATCCCGCTGTCCTTCCTACTATTTCATTTTTGCAGTCTACTCTCAAAATTCTCAGATGGCAGCGCACACATTAGCTTTCCATGAACCTAACGAACAATGCTGTTGGGAAGTCCTCCTCAGACAGTTTTGATTTTACTTCTCTAACCTGATCCCATTCTTTTTATTTATTCCCTTTACAGTAGCCAAACTAACCTCTTTCCCCTGGGTGTTTACAGCCTTCACGTCTCTGGAATGATCTCCAGTAACAGATAGGGCAATATCAAGGGATATTAACAGAACTTCTCTGAGATAAGGATCCCAGATAAGTCTGCACTTAAATCTCACAAAGACAGGGTAATTAATATAGTCATAGGACAGAAGCCAAACTGCTCAGGAGGTTGCTTACACCGTACCTATACCAACAGGTTTACACTCCGGGAGCTTATAAGTATTCCCTGCGATGGACATGACAGACCAGACTTCTCGAGGTGCCAACTTTGTTGCTGGTAAATCCGGGTGCTGCAGGCTCTGCTCTGCAGCTGGGGGAATGTGCGTGTGTAGGGGGCGACAGGGTCTTCAGCAACTGAGCTACAAACCTCCTATCTCCCATACAGCACTTTCATGAACTCTTTACATTGCCCAGCTGCAGGAAGGGGACAAAGACCTAAACCGCAGACTCACCAGAAATGCCGCGCCCGAAAAGAATAATAGTTTCAACAGCCTGGGTCAATCAAGCCAATGGCAATTTGAAACTGATAAAAGAAAAGTTGCTAGCAAAAAGGCAGAGAGGTAAACTTTCTTCCTGCAGTATATGACAGCCTAGTGCTTCAATATTTGCAGTTTTCTTTACACATCTATTTAGACTAAGACGAGTATCCTTACAAAAATACATAAGTAAGCAGCACAAGAAGAGGGCCAACTGCTATACTTCTGCTTGGCTAATCTATATTCACAGCATTTATTTAGTTATAATCCTTCCTATAGGAAAGTTTATTTATACAGACAGGGATTTCTGGAATTCTGCAGGATTAGTCAATCTACAGCATTCTCAGTGCACGAATTTTAGCATCAGAATTACACTGTCTGGATATTCAATGCCTAGGGTAAATATTTGGGCTGATGAAGGTTAAACAGATTAGTCAAGATCAAGTCAGGGTTCTCTGCTTATTTACTCAGAAGCTTAAATATTGCTCCTCTTCATTTAAAGAAGCCTAGTTTAAAAGAAAAACCCACAAAAGCAACAAACAAAACACACTCACCCAGCCCGAAGTGAGACAGCACCAAGATTTCTATCATCTTCAGCCTGGGTACGCATGTGACAAAGCCACACGCTGAATCACACATCTCACACTCCTTGGCCTCCTTATGGGAAACGTGCGGAGGAAACAACAGCTTCAGCACAAGCTTGCTGCTCGGAGTTTCAGCTGCACCAGGGAAATGGGATAAACACCCCCCCTCCCGGTTCTATTCAAAAGCAAGAGGGAAATAATTGGTGTGAAAACCATTTGCAGTTCAGTTACACTTTGGAGATGTGAAGAGGCAGTTATGCACAAGGCCGCCTGAGACCTGATCGTGTCCGTAAGTCCTACTGTGGAGAGGATTGCCTAACGCTCTCAGCAATGCCACACACCAGCTTTCATTAAAATCGGCAATAAATTCCCACCCATTATAGGCAGCGCGGTGTTAAACTCGGTCCAAGTCCCAAGCCCACCTGCTGTACCCCCCACGCCTGCAGTGCCATTTTCCTGTGGCAGGGCCTGATCCAAATCCCCTCCGCTGCCAATAGGCTTTGGATCAGTTGGTGAAAGAACAATAGTTAAGCGTTGGAGTCAGAAAGCAAAACTGTTTGATTTCACCGTTTGATACATGTGGATTAAGATTGAAAGCAAAAGGACAAGATGTTTAATAAAAAGAAAAGACTCTGTGTCAGCAGGGACAGAGCTCGCACAAGCGAAGAGTTTGAGGAGGAGCAGGCAGGCGTTAGGAGTTCACATTTCAGTCCATTTGTTCAGTTTCAATTTCCGAATCAATTTTATTTAAAGGCACAGACATTAAAGTGTTTTCTATTAAAGCATCAGGAAAATAAAACTTGTGTTTCAACTAAATGCCTCTGCAGAAAACTACTCCCACTTGCTGGCTTTCCACCCTCCACTACTGCACGCCATCCATCCCCACCGAGGTTGTGTCTTGTTTACTGCACTCTCAAGAAAATTTGTGTACAAATTTCAGACACTTTGGAAGAGGAAAAAGTGCCTTCCCTCCGATCCACATTTACTCTGAACAGATGTAACATTCCTAAGAAGCTCTCAGCTGACTGCCTTTGAAGTCTAAAGAAAAAGGGGGGGGGGGGGGGGGGGGGGGGCTAGACCTTGAAAGCTACATTTCTTCCCTTAAAAGAAGAAGTAGTCTCCAGGGACTCTTGAGAGAAATAAAAAGCAAATTCTCCAGATCCTTATCTCATGCTATTTTTGAGAGGCTTTTGTTTTGTTCCTTTGTTCTTGTCATGTTTTGGATTAAAGGACTTCCACAGACACGGCACACGTGCAAACAGACCGCTCACGTACTGGCTTCGTGCCCCCCATGCCAGGCCAGGGCAGCCCCCCCCCGCTTCAGTCCCAGACCTGCCCAGGGAAAGCGCAGCACAGCCGCAGCTGCGGAGCCAAGTGTGACAAGAAAGATTTTACGGCGGGCAGCTTGCAATGAGAAGTTTTGCGAACGTAAAGCATTGACCCAAAGTGAATTCCCACCCACAAGCACTCCCACAGCAAGTCCCCCCTTGTGATGGGTTGGGGTCTAGACAGCACTTAAACGGCACACAGACTTGCGCACCAACAGCCCTTGGAGTCGCGCTGTGGCCTCTCACACTGCTGTGGTTGGAAATACATTATTTCAGCAGACACAGCTTGCACTTACCCCAAAATTGCCAGCGGCGACTAAGTTAACTTTAACATGGCAAAAAGGGGCTGCCTTTCCTATTTTACTGCTGCCATGTCCTCAGCGTTCCTCTCCTCCTCTCCCAAGCTCAGCTCCTCCTCTGTTAGTCTGCCCTATTAACCTTCTCCATATCCCACCCACCCAAATTTGCACATTATTAAACATCCAGAGCCTTTTGTTCAAGGTCCTTAAACAACAGCATAGCTCCTGCATTTCCTGGCAAGAGGTGCCATACCCAGCAGTCATTTAGGGCAGCTCTAATAGACTCATTTCTCCCAAACACAAAAACAGGGCACGCCAGACAGGCGAATTCAAGGACATGTCCTTTCCTGAATTCCACAGAGCAAGATAAGTCTGTGAGCCTTGCACTTACTTTATCTTAACTGAGAGGCTTCCCCCGTTCTTCCACCCAGTGAAAAACTAATTATTTACCACTGAGGCACGGAATAGGTTAAAGTTTCCTCTGTCTTGCCTCAGCTCCCTTTGCAGATTAGGGGAAAACAATGAAGTCTCCGCACTTCGTGATATTGCTAATGCTTCCTGTGGGGATAGCAGCGCCGGCTGCAAAGAGGATTATGATTACGGTTTAAAAGGAGTGTGCACTGTACTGCCGCAAGAGGCACAGGCTTATCAGAAAAGAAACCAGGCTGCCCCCAAACTATGCACGTGGGACTCCTGCCTGCCTTCAGCTCTGGCTGATGCCTCTGCCTCAGATCACACACCCGCTTATCAGGAGCGATAAAGCAGCAGCTGAGCTTGCAGGGGGCATGGGTGGCGGGGGGGGGATAAACCAGTAACGCTGTGCAAGCAGCTTGCATACGTTCACCATCAGAACGCACAGCAATGTTTACAGATCATCCCACCACATTCATCTGCATCAAAACACGGAGCTGGCCAGGGCACAGCAGAGCACAGGGGCTCTGCATTCCTGGCCACAGTTGGGAAATCCTGAAACGAAAAGTGTTGGTGGAGCTGTACTAGCTGTGGTGACATTGGCTGGCCTTCCACAGGCAAGACTGCAAATGCTTTGAAAAGCACAGCATCATCAGTTAGATCTGCTCTGAGCAGAGTCAGCTTTGAGGTACAGCTTCAAGTGCTGGTGAAGGGCCTCTGTCAGCCCTTTCAGTCTCACTGCTGAGCACAGAGCTGATTCGTTGAAGAAAGAGTAAGAAATTGCCACTGAGCATTCATAAGACACATTTTCCATCACCCTGGGCTCTCTAAGGTACTATCAGCAAGACAGCAGTTTACTCACACCCATACATCTCTACCAGCTATTACAAAAGAGAGACAGCACAATTTCTTTTTTGTAATACCAAGGCTTTGGCCAAACCAGCCATCAAAACTTCCTCAGCTTCAAGGAGTGCTTAACCTAAGTGGCAGGACGCACCTACTGGCTAATGCCCGAGTCAGCATGCCACTTCCCTCCCCCCCCGCAATCGTTGCACAGTTCAAACCAGCCAGCATGAGAACCTGAGTCTTCTTGAAGTCTCGTGTTTGGGGTGAACACATCCTGCTGACGTGTGAGAGGGTTCTGTTGTTGTCGCCGCTGTTGGTTTGGGTTTTTGTTTGGTTTGGTTGTTGCTTGTTTCTTTTTTTTTTGAACACTATCACTGTGCTTGTTCTTCTCCAAGTTATTTGTACAACTGATGCAAGCTGAAGTTACACAGCTACTCCCGCTCACCCCTAATTCTGTTCAGAGGGGTTTAATAGCTCCCTATCTGCTTGCTAGAGGTGAGAACAGCGAGCAATAGCATTAATGCATGCTCCCCTGGATTTTTACAGGCTTAGAAATGACCGAGCTTCACCCCTCCCAGGCCTCACCCAGCATGGCACTGTCTCATCACACAGTGTTGGTTCTAAGCAGTCTTTGCCACCTCCCACCACACACCAGAAAAGCCACAGGCCAAACCTTCCAACCAGTCGGAATACTGAACAAAGCAACAGTTTTAAGATGCTCACAAGGCACTTCCATGAATTGTTGCATGCCTTAAACCAAGCTGTTTGGCTCCTGCAGAGGGCTAAGGTCTCAGAGTCGGCAAAAGCTGGATGCTTTTAACTAACAAAAACAAACCTTCTTGTGCTGCTACAGTTCATGCGTCTCCCTACTAACCTTTGCTGCTGGGTGCCGGACTCGTCTAGGCTCCCTCTCTATCTGCTTTTCCATACCATTAATCTCTGTAGAAGAAAAGAAGAAATGGAGCTGAAAGACCAAAGATTTGCCTGACTTCTGTTTTTTAAAAACAGAACACAGACTAGAACAGACACTTTCTCATTAACCTGCCTTCAAACAAACTTGTGTTTTAAGGCACCTGTGAGCCCCTGCAGAGATCAGAATTCCAATTGACCTAATGTTTCTGACACTCTTCTATTCTCCAAGAAAAATGGAGACAGAGACAGTTGCAATAAATTAAGTCACTGTCTTTCAAATCTTAATCAAGTCATCATGTGAGCCCTGAGCCTTGGGACGACAAAACTTCAGTGCGTTTCTCAATTTCACATCCCGAGAGCCAGGTGACTTAAGGTATGTGAGGAAACTTCATACCTCAGAAAAAATGTCCTGCTTGATGGTAAGTGTTTTAAAGATTATCTAAGAGGTTTAATAGGATTATTTGATAACAGGTTCTACACAAGGCGACAGTGAGAGGAAAGGCAACCTTAGCAAGGAGGACCAACACAAAAGCAGCAGAAAAACAATCAAAAGAACTCCATCAAGATGAGGGCTGAATAAGTAGGCTTAAGAAAAAACAAATTGATAGAGTGGATTCAGGTCTTGATAAAGGCACTTCATCATCACCTCCGCAGATGAGTCATTTTCTTTTTGACAACATGGATATTGAATTGTATCAGCAGCATCAGGACAAGCTTTCCACTCAAATGTCTCTGCTCCTTCCAGCCTCAGTGGCTCAGGTAGACACTTTGACTGACAGTGGTATACATCATCATACTATAGACACCTTTGATACCCTCTGCAAAGGAGACCCGTCCATAGGATGCGCTGTTGATTTAAAACAAAGGAAAAGCAGGCAGAGTAAGCTCGTCACTTCGCCAGGCTACCACTAGCAGTGATGCAGATTGAAAAGCGTTTTCCAAAAGACAGCTCTCAAAGCTTGGGCAGAATCAGTCAAAACTGCTGTCCAAGAGAAGGCTGGAAGCAAGGAATCAAAAGTAGCTATATAGGTAAACTTTACACCTCTGTCCTGTTTGAGAATGCAGGGCTAAGCGTGCATAAACTCTACCTTAATCAAGATTTAATTGAAGATACAATTTATGTAGATAACTAAATGTCTGACTCTCAGTAGAGACGAGGTACACAGAAAATTGCATTGCAGCCACAGTAAACAGGAGAAGCAAGAACAATTCATCTTAAAACATGTTGTCTTTCAACATGGACCTTAATGTCAAATGCAGTGATTCATTTTGACCTGCACAGACTCACCAACACAGGTCATCTCTACCACCGCAACAATCAAACCAGGCTAGACTGAACTGACCCCATCGCACGGAGGAGCTCCACACTTCTGTGGCCTCTTGAGCCTCCTTACCTGAAGGACATTCATCACTCCAAACACTTGAAAGTGGGGAGTGCTTGCTGCTCTACATGGACATATCTCACTCTGCCTATACAGAGACTTCGGTATATCAACTTTCAGAATGCAATTTATACATTTCTAAAATCAATCAGAATCCCTAAGCTCTTACAAAAGGAAATGAAAAATATTACTGTCAAATGCCCATCAAACCTAGAAGCCTAGGTGACTGTCATACATTAAAGAAATTAAAAGGCTGCATTTGAGATAGGGACGGAGAGAGCATATGCTATCTTGAAAGGCCCTGATTAAAGCTCTCTTAGTATCAAAATTCAATTTCTTTCAGGTTTTGCAAACAACAACGGCCTTGAGCTGAATGCTGCCAGCCTGCCTGCAGCCTTTGAGGAGATTAGGTTATTACCAGCCAACTACGAGATTCTTAAATCCAGTATTAATCCTAATTCCCATTTAACCACATCTTCATTGTGCAGTGAAAGCTGGCTGTGCATGAACTTGCACATGCATTCTGCCACGTGCAATGATTTGTGTCACAAACAACAGATGCTAAACCTCATGTATGTTTAAGAAATACATTCTGACCTTGGTTTCCAGAAAATACCAGTAAAGGAGAAAGACTGGAGCTGGGGAAAAGAGTGGGCCAAGCTGGAATGATTTCTGGGAGGTGATGGGAATGGGACAGTTTCCAGCCTAAAAGCTTTTAGCAGCCAATAATAGGAGATTTCAGCCCTGGCTTGGAAAAAAACAGGATGCGTAGCCAAATCACAAGGACATAGAAGCATCTGTGACCCTGACCCCATAGTGCTGCAGTGGTGCTGCCAGTGTCACATCACCAGTACCAAACAGCTCAGACCATAACCACTGGGACTGCAGAAAGCACTGCCCATCACCATGCTCACGTTCACTCTGCCAAGGTAAGTTTTTGGGGGCAAAAGATTCAACATTTCCTCTGAGCAAGCCTTCGTTCCCCTCTCCTCTTAGAGGTTCTGAAGCCAGCATGGCCCACCTCACTACCCCCAGCCACTGAGCTCCTGGGGATCGGGTCAGACTGAGGCGAGACCGTCCCACTGCCCACCAGAGCAAAGGTACCTCCTGCAGTTCTTGGTCTCCTCAAGTTGCGCTGACACAGGCTCGCTACAAAAGCTTTCACTAACAGCTAGCTCTTCCTATTGTAAAGGCAAGGGAGCCAAAGTGCCATCCTGTGTCCTTTCCAACATCGTTTTACACCAATTCCCTTTCAAACCCCATTATGGCAGCCAAATTGGGCATGGCTCCAGGCTGCCAAGGCTTGCTGAATTGTCCATGGGCAAGATCAGGTCATTCAGTACCTCCTGGCATTCCTAGGCAAGGTACTAATCCTAGAGACAAAGGAACTGAAGATGAGGACAGACTGCTGCTTGGTCTACTATCAAATGGGACAATTTTAATTCAGTTAAAAAAAAGTTCTCACAGATATTTGGAAAAAAAACAGTAAAGTTTCCTGTGTTTAAAGCACAAGAATTCACTGCAGATGAGAGGAACCTTTCAGGAAACACATTCCCAAGAGAACAAAAATGTGTTTGGCATCAGTGCCTGTTACAGGCAAGAGGACCTCCCTACTGGCAAGGGAGTCAACATCTGCTGGAAAAGGCAACCTTTTTTTTTTTTTTAAAGCAGGTACAATAATTGCTGAAAATCTCTATTTCCATCAACCCCAAACTCAGCAGCCTGAACTCCCCAAACTAAAAATGTTATGCAATTTAGGGACAATATTGTCTAATTGGAGGCACAACTAGATCTTCCTTCTCCTTGCAACTAGCTATTACCTATTGCTTGGTCCCCAGGACACTCAAGTGGAGGCCCCAATAAAGTTATGGTACACTGGTGTAACAGTAGGCTCTACATCAACTGGGCTGTGGTAGCTCTCCATGTGCATGCTCGTCCCCTGCAGCTGATGTGAGGTAATTTAATTTAGCAATGATAGAGTTTAGCTAAATTGCATTACCTTTCATTTGCCATGGGCTAAGACCACACACATGGACAACAACCACAGTTCATCCAACAGCTGGTAATTTGACTGAGTGCCTGGCTTCTGGAATACTGCAGACTGGTTCATATCCCTTTTTTGCCTAACTTCAAGCCAATATTTGAACCAAGCACTTTCCCTTTCCCAGAAGGTGTCCTACCCATCATGCTGGTGCATATCCTCGGGCAAGGTGTCTTCAGTCTTGGGAATCTGGAAATATGAAGCTTCTTGGTGGAAATAATTATTGCTACAATGAAGACTGAAATCTCTCAGAGCATAACAACTCCAATATGCCAGACCTCCATTTCTCTGATAGGAGAGCATAGATATGTCCAGTCTGAGCAAAAGGGAAACTTTCCCTGTTTACTGTCACGGGCTGGATCTCCTACCACCCTTCTCACCTCAGAAATATAGACTAGTACGTGCAAGCGAGGCCAACAGCTGTGGGATGGCAACTTGCACGTGTTAGACTGTGGTTTCTGACAATCAGCATTTCAGCACCCCTTCTTTCCTCATTCAGTCAGCAGAAAGGAGAATGGGGCTTTTAAATTATGCAGGCAATCAAAAAAATAAAAGGAAGAAGCCAGAGGTTCCTATTCTATTCTGCACAAGAATTACTCTCCCAAGGCAAGTCTGAATAAAACGAACACCTACGCTGCTTTCTATCAAAGAGGGTGACCCATTCCCTTCCAACAAACACCCTTCACAGACCGTGCCTGCATATCCCACTACCCCTTTGGCCAGCCCAGCCACCTGCTTCACAGGCTCATCCAAAACTCAACTCTAAATGGCATGTTTCTTCAGAAACAGTAGAGGATTTTGTTTTGCATTTATGTTTAGTACTTAATCTGCAGAGATTAACTACATACTTAATCACAGAAGTGAGGTTGATATGTCACGCACATACATTCCTCTGTAAATCCTACTTTTCCCACTGCCAATACCTTCATGTTCTAGCATGGACGAAGGGGTTGTGGTGGAAGAACGCAGCTCAGGCTCCCTTCTCTTTACACCCACAAAAAAAACAAACGGAAACTGTAAAGCAGTGGCACAGGTCAAGATTTTTGTCTGCAAAACAACTATGGACACAATAAGAGCCATCTATTTATGCATGCAATCTTAAATTTTCAAGATTAAGCAAAATATATTTTGTGGAAGAAAACAAGTAACTCTAAGTTAGAAAAAGGTACCAAGGTCTTTTGCCAGTGTTCACAAACATTTCAGGGGGAATCATTTCTTATTAAAAGGTACTATTTGCAATACCTAAAGCCACCCATTAAGAAATGTAAGAATTGGAGACAGAAGAGTCCACTGAAAACAGCCTTTAAGCGTACATGAGATTGACAAGCAGATTGTAACTGTCCATACTGGGAAAAATACAGATTGGGGTGGGGGGGGAATATCCATTCCTTCTCCCAGATATATAAATACACACACATTGTCTCGAAATAATAAATTTGCTAAAAGCCACACAGGAAATCATGGTCAATACACATACTAGATGTCAAAAGCACCCCAATGCTTAGTGCACTATGCACCAGCAATATCTTCATATTATTTACAACAATCCAAGTCAAAACACTTTTCCCCAAAGCTGATTTCCCCAGTGTCCTATCCAATCTAGCTTAGGATGCCCCAAGCAAAGCAATACCTCATCACACTGATGCTGAACGAGAAAGGAAAAGCCTGTTCCGCAGTCTCTCGCTGCTATCCAGTCCCTTCACCTTGCTTCATCTGGTGCCCTCCTGGTACCAACCCCAAAGAGATCCCTGCAGCAATCCTTTTTAGACTGCCTGCCCCTGCTCCTGCCCTCAGGTGCTATGTGTTGGCAACCATACTCTTCAGCTGCAAAATGGAAAACACTGGTGCTCTGGAGATATGAAATAAGCTGGCAGCTAATATTTAACAGTAAATATGCCTTAAAAAAAATAAAACACAAAATATTGAAAGCTCATTGAAACCTGAAAGCCACAACCTTAATGGCAAAGATAACCCTGCAGCTCAGTGATTTGGGCTCTCCTGGGGGCTGAAATTGCCTGGCTAGTCCTGATTAAAAAGATAAGCACAGACAGACCCATTGGTCTAAGATATTTCAGAAACAGCTAAAGGAATGACTGAGTCTCACGGGTTTAATAACACTCACAATTTCAGTTATTTATATTGCCAGTTATCCAAGTATTTACCTGGCTCCAAAGCAGAACATTCACAGAATCTCCATAGAGTTGAATGAGATATTCCTAACATGTCAAAAAACCTCAGCCAAAAACCTAAATAAATGGAACAGAAGTTCCTCACAGATACACATAGTATCCCCAGAGGAGGATGCCTGCTTGCCTCCTCCGCAGACTTAACCAGCCCAGCTGCTTTGGGCAGCCACAGCAGAGTAGCCACAGCGGCACAGAGCTACTGCAAAGACACTATCTGCTCAGCATCCGAGACAAGCCTTGCTGCCCAGCTCGCAGCTGCTACGTAGCAAACATACACAATGCTCCGAGCCACGCGCGCACCTAGAGCCCACGTCTTCCCTTGGTTAGCGTGGCGAGGCAAGATAGCCGGGAGAATGAGAGTCGTCTTGGTGAAAAACTAGAGTAAGCGAACGGAGGACATGCCTGCACTGCTGTAGGAGACTTGTGTTCAACCTGCCGCAGGTAGGATGATCCATCCCGTCCCAGGGCCCCTCAGGTGTGTACTTGACCGGATGAGTTGCTCTGGCGGTGGCAGAACTCCCCGTGCCCCGGCAGCCACACAGGCCTCTCGCACAACAGAGGCATCCGTGACACTGCAGGCAGGGTGCGCGTCCCAAAAACCAGGTGGGGAAGCACCAAGCCTCCAGCCTGCTCCCTGAGTCACCCAAGGAAGGGGCTGCAGGAGTCATCCAGCCACAGCAACCTAGTTCCGACTTCACTTTTTTTGGGGGGGAGGGAGCTCCTCAGCCCTGTGTTAGCCTTTCCTGTAGGGTGTTGGTTGCAGGGAGTACCTGACCTACACCACACCTGCAGATTGCCTCAACTGAGCATACAGAATTGGTCTGTCCAAATGATGGGTGCATCATTCTTCCTTATCACTGGGAGAAGTTGTAGCTAACAGATGAAAAACTACTTAAAACTTAATTTCTGGCTGGACTGTCCTTTTGCAGTTGAATAATATCATTCTCGCCTCCCCTCCAACAGCTCCATATGTTGAAAGGGTTAAAAAAGACAGCAGAACCATTAGCATTTTGATAGCTTTCCACACATGTATAGCAAAAAGTCTTTAAAATTCATTGCACTGAGATAATCCTTCAAGTCTAGCATTTTCTCCTCAGCTTGAGGCAACCAACTGGTTTTCCTCCCCTTAGTACCTTAACAGAAAGCTCCAAGGAGTTCCCAGGCTAGAAGTCTCAGATATGCTCAAGAAAAGCAGAGTCCTGAAGTTCAAAAGAAGCCATGTAAGGTGTCTGGGGTTTAACTGAGAAACAACTACAGGGGCATCATCTTAGATGCTGCAACCGCCCTAAAGATCCTGGCTTCTGTACATCGCAGCTCACAACACATGCACCCACTGTTTTCCTTCCAAAATGCTGAGCACACACAGCCCCCACTAATTTCAGGTGCCAACGGAAGGTACTCGGCATCTCCAAAGAGCGAACAAATTAAAAACCTTTACCCTGATTCAACACAAGCTCAGGGACTTGAGCTCTCATCAAGATCAAGGCTGAATTTTTTAACACTATTACAACATCAGGAACAAAGCTGTGATTTTGAACTGCACAATTGGCATTAGTACTCAGCAGCTCCACACCTGTACCTGGGAAGTTTTTTTTTTTTTTTACAGCATGTGCCTTTTTAACAACTCCAAAGCAAATCACTTTCTCAAGGAAGCGCCCCGGAACGCCTCAGGGCGGAGAAAGCAGCCCTCTCACTTCATGGCTTTGATTAGGATTGCTGCAGTGAAAACAGGTAAATGCTTCAGGACCACGTCACTCCTAGATACCACTGAACAGCGCGACTCAAGGAGTCACTAACTTGTTAAGGACCGTTAGGCCTGATTAGATCCTCTCCGCAAAGACTTCTTGGGGGTAAGCAGTCTGAAAAAGACGGTCTGTCCAAAGGAAAATACTTGTTACAAACCTGCGCACACTTCTAAGAAAATTCAACAGGTCAAAAGTTGGCATTCAAAAGAGGACACGAGTAGCAGTGAGCGCACTGCAGTAGGATGTGGAAAAAGGAGGTTCAGATCCCAGGGCCACGACCTGTATAGTCTCCCACACTCTAATGCATATCCCAAACCACAAAATATTGACTATTTTGGCTGAGGTAAGAATTCCTTCCCCCAGACCTTCCAAAACTTCAGATGATCTGTGTTTCTCTATGAGAAACAACCAAAAAACGCCCCCCCCCCCCCCCTCCCCCCCCAAAACCCAGAACCAAAACCAAACAGAGCTTCATCCACAGAAAAAAAGAAGGTGTTCTATCCAAATTTACTAAACGCACAGTTAACACAGTCAAAAGAAGAGAAGGCCTTAACAGTGTATCACTGAGCTATATGGGACATTTTTCTCCAAGAGAACAGCAAAGCAAGCCATTTATTTAGCTGGGAAAAGTCTTCCTATAGTACAGGAAATATTCCCTCCTCATTTTTTAAACCTAAGATATCTTTTCTAGGAGCAAAATTTGGATAGGTGCTATGAAGGAAGAAAGAGCGACTCTGGCTCTTCCTTAAAAGCAAGATCCCTTATTTTCTAGTCTGTTACAAGTTTCCCGTGACACCTTGGGCAAGTCGTTGGGATTTCACATCAGTAAAATGGGAATTGGTAAGCAGGATTCTCTGCCTCAAAAAGGTGCTACAAAGATACAATCCATTTGCAACTGTGAGATGTTCAGATAACGTGGACCACACAAACTCAATAAACAAGTGGTAGACAATCACTGTGACACAAAATGGAGAGGCTACCTCTGCCAGAAAAGTTCTAAGCACCAGACTCATTCTGGTGGGCTAGTACACGGGTATTTCAGATGCCTGCCCAGTCTGTTCACTCAGGCGTGCTGCACCATTTCATTATCCAACAGTCAATCTCCGATTTATGTCTAGGAGCATACACACAATAACAAATACTACTAGCAATTGGAATCCTCTTTTGAACGCATTTACAGTTATTGGAAGGGTGAGAAAATTACCTTATCATCAGTTTCAACAACTGCATCTGTTTTACCACCTCCTTGCTAAACCATAGTGAATTCTTCACAAGGAAAAAAGCTCAGGGACAGTAGAACAGGAAAGGGGAAGAAAGTGACAAGTCTTGTCCATGCAGAGTTACCTACAAAGCTGCAAGATAGACAGGCTCAGGCACTCATATTTAATCATATTCCATTTAAAAATCAATGTTTGGGCCCACTCCACACTGTTGTACTTCATAAAGAATCAAAGATTACAGCGGAAGATTGCAGCTTCACGTTAAAGGGCAGCCTACAGATGGAAGGGAAACAGATCCACTACATGGCCTCTTTCGGGCTCCTTCAGCTTTCAGTGACCAGTCCTAGACTGCAACACTGAAGCCCACAGGAATACAGCTCCAGTCACAGAAAGGATTTTGCAAGTCGGTCTCAAGGAACAGCTGGGGCACGCAGTCCTGATCTGGGTTCTGGCAAACCCTCCCCAACGCTATCCTAGTGCGGTCTGTCCTTACTTCAACAGGATGAATTTGCAGTGCAGCTCAACCATACATGTAAGTTCCCAACTTACTGGAACTTTTTTCACACTAACCTGATTTTTTTTTCAGTTCTCCATCCCTGAATTAGAAGAAGAAAAGAGTGAAGTCTTAGATCAATAGCTCGCTTTTCTCAGTAATTTGAATATACTTAACAAGCGTGCAGAATACGGACATGAAACGGATGCAAAGAAGTCTCATCATTCACTGATTAGAAGATGCAAACTGACTTTTGTGGGCAAACAGTTTAGTCCTTAAAAAGGTCTCATATAATTCCCAAATGCCAGCTATCATTAACAGCACAGTCTAAGCCTCTGAAGAAAAGCAGCAGCTTACCTTCATCCTCCTGGAGATCTAAGGAACCTTAGCAATCAGCCTCTTAGAGGTTCCTTTAGAGGTTCCTTCAGAGGTTCCTTCAATGACTATAACCAGAAGAAGCAAAAGGCAGAAATCTGCTGATATTTCAATCAAAGATAGAGGACTCAGACTTGATTAATTTAAGAGAAATATTTTATTTTCTTAGATCAATCTTATGCAAAAAATATTAAGAGATGATTGTCATCTAATATTTGAAAAGAAATATCGCCTATTTATCACCAAAAGAACCCCACCATAAAAGCAAGGCTTCAAGTGTTTGCATTTGTTCTTTCAAACACTCTGTATCTGGGGTCTGCATATCTGCCTGGGGACCACACACACTGGAGCTCATAGAATGGTTTAGGTTGGCAGAGACCTTTAAGATCATTGAGTCCAACCGTTAACCTATGACTACCAAGTCCACCACTAAACCATGTCCCTAAGCACCACATCTACACATCTTTTAAATACCTCCAGGGATGGTGACTCAACCACTGCCCTGGGCAGCCTGTTCCAGTGCCTGATAACCCTTTCAGTGAAGAAATTGTTCTGAATATCCAATCTAAACCTCCCCTGGTGCAATTTGAGGCAGTTTCCTCTTGTCTTATCGCCTGTTACTTGGGAGAAGAGACCAACCCCCACATCATCTCACATCCAGGAGTGTTTTGACATTGTATGAGTTCCAGAGCTGACTGCGTGTTGTGGATTCATCTGTGCTGCAACCCAACAGAGCTGTATGGAGATCCCGTTTCTAGTTTCCACTAGCTCAGGCTTTCTGCTGCCCCATGCTTCTGTGTGCTATAAACACACCTTATGCCTCCTACTTTAACTTGGAGGAGAAGGAGGGGTAAAACCAAAAAGGCAAGCTCAGACTCCTCATCTACCACAAGATGAGCAAAAGTCTTCTTAAAACAGGTTAGCAGAGACCATCTGAGGATGCACTTGGCTTCTTGGAAACAGGAAACTCCCATTATTTAAATCTCAAATACACAGCAAGGGCCAGGAATGTTTTGCCTTTAAGAGGAGTGTTTTTTCTTTGCCTATGCAATGATGAAGTTTCAACCCCCCCAGTCTTTTCTTCCCCTTTTTCAAAAGGGGGAGGAACAAAATACAAAGTAAAGGTGTGCACTTCTGTTTTGCAACCCCACCTTTTCAAACAGAGGAAGGCCCTGAAAGCTCCCGTCAGCAGCCAAGCAGCACACAGCGCAGCAGGATTCAGGTGGCTGAGCTGCCCTGGAATAACCAGATCCAGGGTCTTCAATGATGCAGAGAGCAGCCACAGAGAACAAATGCCCTGGCTAAGCACACACCCAGCTTACCCGAGAGCCTCTCCTGGCTTTCTTCTTGTTATCGCCTCACTCTCCAAGGAGAATTAAGAAAGGATGAAGAGAGAACCGCTTTCCTCTCCTCTCCATAAAACGAGGGGAGAGAAGAAATTAGAAGAAAGAGGCCCATTACTGAAACCATGTGTTACCCCTGCCTTTGCTGAGCTCACTCCAATCAAACCAGCAGGAGCATGTTTCATCCTGTTCCAAGAAGCTCCTCTCTTGCCGTAAGCATTATTTTTCATACCCTGCCCAACAATAATGGCCCAGGCACAAACATATCAGTAGTGTTTAGCTATATTTTCCTTGGCTGCTTAAGGTGCTTTGCTAATAATATTCCTCAGAGAAAGCAGGGGTTTAGGAGCTATATAGCCTTGTATAGCCTTGATCCTGCCAAAATACACCGGCAGTGCATCAGGGTCAGTCGCTCTCCTCCTGTGACTGACACGCTCATTATTTTGCCAAGGTCTCCAAGATTCTTCGCTCCACTCTGTGAAGAGCACATACAGGGGAGCCACAGACCTGCAGAACCAGTGAGGAAAGACAGCAAGGCCACCGAGGGAGACACAAGGACACCTGGATGGGAACTTACTTTCTCATCCCACCACATTTTGAGACTTAAAATATCTTTTCATTTCACACAGAGATGAAGGTTTGGAATCCACCTTGCAGTTCTTCATGCAAAAACCCACACGCTCTAGAACAGCAGCCCTGCGGTTAGGACATGAATTTCTGGCATGTAGGAAACCTGCTTTCAGGACCCTGTTTTGGATTTGTGACAGCATAGGTGAAAAACCCAAACCACTTGGCTCCTAACCGGCATCTCTGTTTTGACTAAGAAATTCTACCCCGAACGCAAGAAATTCACCCAAGGAGAACTGAGTGGAGACCGACCCTTTCCCACAAAGCAGTACTGGTTTCAATAAATCAGCATTTTCTGCAGGCAAATTGTTTCCTTGAAAAACTCCCAGCCAGTCCCAGCCTCAAGTAGTAACTAGTGTGGTTTCTGCTGAAGACATAAGCCTGGAAGCAACCCACCCAGCAGAGGTTCTGCTTAGGAACAGCTCACCTCCCCTAAGTAGGGGCAAGCCAACACTGGGTAGAAGAAACAAATAAGGCTTCCCGAAGTTTGCCCTGACACCTCAGGGTTCTCTCTCCTCCTAAACCAGTAGCTTGTACTGTTAAACAGAGGAAAAGAGGTGCGGTGGGAAACCTCACACGCTCCAGTCCTGTTTGCTTTATTCGTTCCTCAGTCTGTGTAATTTGAGACAGTAAAAACGTTGCCGATGTCCAAGAGAGCGCGTGCGTGTACATACGTGTGTGGTAAAAGCTGTGGAGCCTGTACATTATGTGGACAACTTTACACACTGGGGCAGACAGCATCTTTTTCTTCCGTAGCTCTAAGGAGAGGTAAACCTGTCTGCAGAGGGAACTAAAAGAAAATATACAGTAATATCACAGATGTATCTCAGCTTGTCTTGCTGCTTTGAGGCACTTCCTATAAATTGGCTTGAAAGCACCTCCAAAAGTGCAGCCTTCTGAAAATATGTTCTCCAGAAAGAATGCTTTCCCCCTTCTAAACACAGGATTTTATGGGCAATACCGGATTATCCTATATAGGTCACTGACACTCTGTGGAAACCTGTGTAAGAAGGACTATTTAGATAAATAGCTTTATTCCTACACTAAATTTTTTGGCTTCTCTTCCTTTATTGCTAAGCATATTTCAATTGAAACAACATCTTTGTGCCTTTGAGGATCTCTGCTCCCGCTGCCACTTCCCCACCTGGAGCTATAATCCTACGCTTGTCACAAACCCAGCCACTGCTGCAGAAGTTATTACAGCTACAATCTGCAGATTACAGCAACTTTTAATAGGGAATAAGCAGCAGGAAAAGGTGAGTTTAAGCAGCAAAGAACCTGCTGGTTCAAAGAGCCCTATTATTAATATTTATTATTTTTAAGCATTCACCGAGTGCTGCAGAAGATAAAAGAATGAACTGAAAGCAAGAACCAAGGAACCAAGTTTACATAAGACAAGACAACAGCAGAGCATAAAGAATGAGTACAGTGTCTGGGGAGGAGGGGAGCCAAAGAAGTAGTAACAGCAAGGGAAAAAAGACACATCTTTTATCAACAAGATGTTCCTAACAGTAAGAAGTATGAAGAGAATTAAAGAATTCCTCAGTGTCTAATCAGAACTGTTCCCCATAGGGGATCTTCTGAGCACTCTTACAAGGCATTGGCATATCTTTAAAGAATGGAGCTTTGATCATAAAAAGCAAGTGTTTGGAGGGGGGGACTGGAAGACAACAAAAGGAAATGCAACTGCATCACCCTGTGGTACGAGGGCAAAATCCAGCCCTAGACAGCCGCTTTACAAAGCTCCAAGTAAATCCATTTAGACCTTGCGTAAAAGGTTAGAATAGGGCATAAATCTCACTCAGGTCCTCCATCACAGGCAAATTCCTTTTCTTTCCCACAAACTCTTTGCCCCTGTTGCCCCAGCGGGACCTCCAGTTAGTACTTCCCCAACAAAGATGCAAGCCTGTGGCTTTAAACCTTCACACTTTCAAACAACAACCCACGATGCTTCACAGTTCCAATGCACTTTACCGAGATCAGCTAACAAGAATGTTCATCATGCCCACATGCTGAGGGTACCGTCTTCATTTTCACAGCTGGTGAAACAGATGCTCGGAAAAGCAACGCAACTTTCCCGGAGCCAAAGAGGCTCTACAGCAGGCTGATGTTAGTGAGGCTGGCATTTGCACCTCTCGGTTCTGAGCCGTAAAATCAGTGATAAGACTTGGGACTGAGAGTCCAGTCTCTCTGCTAGTGCGCAGCTTCAAAGCTGTTCCCAAAGCGCATCACGTTACAGAAATACTACAAGAAATCCACTACCAACTGAAACTTGGAACTATCTGCAGCAGCATTAACAAGGAAAATTAATGATTTTAAACTAAACTCTGATTCTTCTCCTGCCAAGCCCTCCCCGCTGCAGTATCAAAATATGAACACACAAAATGCAAAGCATGAAACCTTCTGCTCCTTTCAGCACAGTGAGGAGGGAAGAAAAAAAAAAAAAGACACAAACCAAAGCAAACCCTCTTAATCCAGCTAGTCTCTGAGAAACCCTGTTCTTTCTTAATCTCAGACTGTTGTTCCTGACTGATGTTTCCCTTAACATGTAAAAGAAGAGAATCAGTTTTTAATTGGCAAAGCATCACTGTAAGCTGAAATCCTTATCGGTTTGGAAAGTCTTTTTTCAAGAGTGGGAACCCAGAGTGATTCATCACATCGGCAACGTACTACATTGTCAGTTCTGAGGCTGCCAAAGCAAAACGCAGGTCAAAGAGATCTATTGGTGCTTCCAGCGTTGTGCCTCGAGCATTTCCAGAACTACCTCTCAGCTTTTCCTGTATCTTATTCTGAAATACAGCTTGGTGCAACTCCAGAAGGTCCCTGTTACGTGTCCGTGCTTCAGCCATATTCCCATCGGAAGCAAAAGCTTTGTTGTTCAACACAAAATAAGCACCTCATTCTAAGCAGCTCCAAGAATCCCTTCTGACCTTCAAGGGAACAAAGGGCAGTCAGCGGTTCAAAAATACATCGGATCCAAAATCCACCCCTCTTAAGAACATTTTGAGACATTCTATCCTTTATTCTCAATTATTTCTCATACATGTTCATTGTGGACCCACCACATTATCATCACTATTAAGCCCCACCAATTATTATCAGCAAGACTGACATCAAAAAGCATTCTGTTTTCAAATGATTACAGAAGTGAGTACACCGACAATAGTGACAGTGACTCCCATTCCAAAATCCACTGGATTTCCATAGCACTATCTCATTTACCCTGGTAGCAGGTTTTGAGTTCATCTGAAAGGTACCCACAGGTCCCAGAGACTTCCATGGGAAACAGGTTCTCAGTGGGTCTGAGAAACCAGCCCAGTATAGGCATAAGCTCTCTCTGTACAAGAAGATCTGGTTCTCTTCACTCCCCAAGCAAACGAGATGTGCCATCAAGCGAGCCAAGAACAAACCCTGCCGTTGCTTTCCCAGCATAACGTGTTCCAGTTCAGTGCCCTGTGAGGTCCATGTCTCAAGAACAGGCAAACTGCCAGTCAGTTCATTTAGTCCATTTTTCCTGAAGAAGTGTAGACATCATCATTTAGTGCAATCTTTATTACTCTAAAACTCCTTCCTCATAGACTGTCATACACTGAGCTTTTCACAAGGAGTAAATATAGTAACTGTTTCCATAATAACGTTAAAAATACTCCAACAGATTAAATTCAACAGATGAAACAGGGCCATAAATACGTATGTCTAGCAACATGACCAAAATCACCCTTCTTCAAACTGGGCATTGGGCCATGAAAAAAGCTGCTAGCATTACAATTTCAGCGCTGAGCCTTATGAGCAGCACAGAGCTGCAGAAAGAGTCAGTACTGTAATCATGCACAATATATACAACCCGAGCTGCAGCCAAGGCCTCTAAGCTCCTGAGCCCCTGCCAGGCTGTGCCACTGACCCACAGTCAACAAGTCACCATATGGTCCCATACCCCATTTCGCTCATCTGCCTTGTTGGCTTTCCAGACATCTGGGATGGCATAAAACGTATTTAAAGCTGTTTATGACTCAAGTGAGAAGTTTGAAAGAATACAAGAGCTATTATTATCTCTGCTATACTACATGACTTTTCACATTAGCGGCTTGGTTCAGCTCCACTTCCCCAGGATCAACAACCACTGTACGATTTTGCCCTGACACCAACGTCACACAAATCAGGGGTAAAGAGGATGCTTGTTACACTGCTGTCTGAAAACTAACTAGGGCAAACTCCAGATCACACGAGGCACCATACAGACACCCCAAGAAAGTCCCTCTCTAACATGGCTATGCTCCAACTAAATGAGAGAGACAGAAGGGCAGGAACAGCGATGAACTAACTAAACACAATCAACAGCTAAGCTGAGCAAACTCAGACCTAAGCCCTAATTCACAAAATCACGCAGCCCCTTTAGTAATCACAGAACCAAGTAATATCAAGCACGTAGATGAGATTCAGTTTCAGCACTGTTTATTTCATCAAAAGCATCCTCCGTTTCTTCCTGAAGTGATACACTGGTCTAAAAAAATCTGAACTTCATTTGGGTTAAATAATTGACTCTTCTACAGTGACCTTTCAATTTATTTCTCAAGTAGCTAGAAACTTCCATTTTAGAACAGGCTTATTTAGTAAATATATAGCAAAGGGAACATCCTGATGGCCAAAAAAAAGCCTCAAAGGACAAGAACCCCCAAAGACTTACCATTCATTGGAATTCTTGTTGGAGGGACTACGCAGACATGAGGGATCCTGTGCAGAAGTAAGACCTGTACTAAAAACCTGTGATAGTCAAAGACCCACTTCCATCATCTCTGAGGACAATGACGAGATACTAGTTTTGGTTTTCTTTTAACCAAATCTGGTGAGGGCAAAATGACACCACAGGAATACCCTCAATTGTCAGGTAACATCCACTGCATATTGTAAGTCTAGTCTCAGTCCAGCAAATACGAAGAATCCACATTAGGCGCGTGGTCATCTGAGGCTTCCTGCATCAAGACACCCGCAGAGGCAATTCAGATCCCAAAATCACACGTATACAACTCACCAGGATACTGAGCCCCTCTGGCTCTAGCTCTGAGGAAGACCAGTGAAGGACAGCACCTCCAGCACAGCTCCACTGACCTGGAAGAGCACATGCTGCTTCTTATAAACTTTGGGAAAATGGAAATGCTTCAAGCCCATTCCTAGAGAACAGAAAGTGGCAGAGGTGTAGAAGCAAATTCCATTTGGGGTCAATTTGTAAGAGCGAAACATCTTTATCATTTGTTTCTTTAAATCTTATCTATGCAAAAATAAATAAAAACATGCTGCCAAACTGGTTTAGCAGCTGGTGTTGTTAACAAAAATAAGATCAATGCACCGCCTTCCTATGGCCACTTCTTTCAGTCTCAGACAATTTATACTAAATTAGCCCATGACAGATCTTTACCAATGCAGAAACGATAAACAGCAAAGCAGCTGCTGAATGCTCCAAGGCAAGAGGTTGAGGGGGGGAGGAAAAAAAAAGTCCCATCAACTATTTGGCAGGCACTGAATTCACACGAATCCTCTGGAACTAAGGGACAGGATAACTCATTCACCATTTTGGAAACTCAAGACTGCAAAGAGCAGTGAAAAGAAAATAAGAAACATTGGTGTAGGGGAAGGAACAGACGCGAGAGGAATGCTGAACTGTGCAGTCACAAGCAGTGGTAGGACCAAATGCAACTCTGCTGTGATATCAGTTACGAATGAGATAGCAATGACCATCAGAAAGCAAAGCTTTAAACATCTGGAAAATATCCACATATGAAATACAGTTAAAGTCCAGCAATCTTCCCAGTGCTGAGAAGTGGTGGGAAGGGAGGGAACGTACAACACAAAATATGTAAGGAAGTTTTAGAAGGAACAAGCATCATGAGAAAGAATGGGGTTGTCTTGACTGATTTTTCTGTACAACCTTTTTCTTCCTTCATTTGCTACTTTGAATTAAGATTAGCAATCATTTCCAAGAAAAAATAAAATTAGAAAGAGAACTCCTAAGAAAGAGCTTAAAAGGGAATGAGCAATTTCAGATCCCAAACAGCTCATTCCTATGCATGCTGGGGGAGAAATACACAGGCTTTGCCCTCTCATGCAAATACATTACTTGGTTTTGAGTCTTTATTTTAAAATGACAACTAAAGACCACCACTTCCCAAAGCAAGTTACTTTCCAGCCCTCACTGTACTACTTGTGGTTTTTTTCTCAGAAACCAACTAGAAAAATGGATCCAAAATCTTTCCCTCGCATTTTATTGATGTCAGTTTAAGTTAAAAAAAAAAAAAAAACACAAAAATCATACTAACATTCGTCAGAAACTCTTGAAAAACACAAAAGTAGGGTTTATTTTGCAACAGTGCCCCCAAACAAGGACTGCTTCAGCAGCCTCACAGGATTAGCAAGGACTATAGATATTCATCTGGTTTAATTATAGCTCCCAAACAGACCTTGGACCAACTACTACCTCATGCAATGACTCATCTTCAAGATGTCAAGAAGTATGCACTACCTCACAAAACTCTCCAAATACAACTTGGACCACCATCTGCTTATTTATATACCTTAAGCCTCAGTTTTGTAGCATCTGAACTTCTCTTTTCAAGTCCTTCCTCATCCAAGACCCATGGCCCCATAAATCCAGTAGCTTCTGTTCCCAGAGCAGTTGTGTCTGTTTTCCTGCAGCCTGGTGAGAACAGACAGGACTCAAGATAATTAAATAAAACCACAGGAACTGCATTATTTATTTTAAAGGAAAACGTGTCTTCTAGGAAGAAAGACCTTTATTTGGGCAAATCTGTAAGCTGTTTATCAGCTTAAACTCATTACCTGCCCATATGGTCTTAGCACTGTGGTTTAAAAAAAAAAAAAATGGGCACGCACTAGCTGATGAAACATCATCTGCCCTTATGCCAGAAACTAGTATTTTTGCACTGATGTCAAATTAGGATCCTTGCCACAAGTGAAGGGCTACCATAAGGATAGTCATAATATTTGAGTTATGAAGGGATCTTACAGAAGGCAGCAAGGAAGGCAGGGGCAAAGCAAGAAAACCCATTCACAAAAATACAAAGTCACTCAATTCGCTTTTTGCCTCCTTTGCTCTAATTCTGTTTGTTTGGGGAGGTGGGGTGGGAAGAGAGCAACCTAACTTAAAAAGAAAAAAAAAAAGGCAAGAGAATGAGACGCTGGAGCCAATAAACACACATCAAAGCATGAGATGGCTCTGCTTCAACTGCCTACAGTATTCAACCTGGGATAGATTAAGGCAAGATAAAAGGTGCTAGGAGGGAAAATACTACCGCTACAGCAGTGCGGACCCCCTCTCGCCCTTGCTCAGCCCTAATGCTGAGGGAACGCCAAGATCCCAGCCAGCTCTGCCGCACCGAAAGCGGCAAGCACACGACAGACCTAGTTTTACAGAAACCCTAATTTGTCCAGCATCGTCTGCTGTCGGGGACTGGCTCCACACAGCGAGGCGGTTTGAAGCCCTTCCCGCTCCCCCGTCGAGCCGCTGCAGCGGAGCAGGAGCTGGGTTTATTGATTCTGTGAATCACAATTAGCCACGGGACGCAGGACCAAAGGTTTAGCACAGGACATTAAACCTGACTGTCTGAGCTGTCAGCTTGGTTATTCCAAGAAGAGAGAAACAAATTGAAGTCACAGTAACAGATGTTACTCATGTTTTATGAACTGCAATATTATTCCCGGTTACAGATACGGTTTCTGCCTTTTAAAACAGACCTGCAATGCTGCGTGTATGAAATTATTTGAATTAAACAACACACAGGCGACTTGGCAAAGGACTTAAGGATAGCTCAGCATTTTCATACGCACACAATGATTCCCGTTTCCCTTTCGCCCAGCCCCACCCTGAGAAGTATAATACATGTTAAAGCAGCCAAAAATGAGATCACGCCAGGACAGAGTCATTCATTGCCATCAGCTGAGGCGAGGATGCGAACACGCAGACCCCACTTCTCTTTTGTGAAAAACACACTCAGCCTCTTCTCGGTTTCCACTGTGGGGAAATTAAGTTGCTGGGATCCGTTCTAAGTTTTAAGCGAGCCTGGAAACGGAAGACTGGTGTTCTTCCCAGGATGTCTTATCCTTACACCCCAGGGGGAATACAGGGATTTCCCCATAATTTACAAAGGAAATCTGAAATACTTACCCTATGGGCGAAAGCCACCCCCAAGTTCATCTTGCTCCCCCGTACCTACGAGGCAAGCGGAGGGGCGGCCGGCGCTACCCAGGCTCTGCTGGCAGAGCCGCGCTGACACCGCACAGCAAGAAAGCCCTCTCGTGGAAACTGCCAGCATCACCCACCCGCGCCCTCCTCCCTCGCAGCCGGCCCCGGCCCCGGCCCCGGCCCGCCCGGGGGGCCGCGGCCCAACGCGGCGCATCCCCCGGCGCCCTCCGGGCTGCGGAGCGATGGCTGGCCTCTGTCTGTCCCTTTCCCGAGGGATAACAGCTACCCGTTCACCTGCCTCTCTCCCGGGTTTTCACGCACAGCGGCTTGGTAGCTGGGCGGTTTGCGGGAAAGGTCTGCTTTGCTGAAAGGGTGGGACAATCGGTAGAAATTTCAGCTTGATTTTTCTGGCAGTCCAGAACATCTCAGAAAAGTTTTTAAGCTCTTCCTTTCCTCTTCTCATCCCCCTACGCCTAAATTCATGGCAACTGTATTGCGTGGTATTTTAGCTTACGCCAACAAAAGCTGTACCTCGGCCACAACAAATACAGAAACATTAACTGCCTTCCAGGGAGGGTCAAACGTTTGAATCATTTTAACATACTATACAAATATTTCAGTGAAAGCAGATGATGAAGAAGCGCATCTGTACATTTTATTACACAGTCAAATTTGGAAGACTCCCCCCAAAATACGAAAAAGACAAAGAACGCACCTATTTCTCCCAATGACATCCCCATCATTTGCTCTCCGTCTATATACTTTTGAGACGGAACAACTGCCGCTCCTTACAAAAGCGCTGAATACCAAAATAATCATTTTACTGGTAGAATCCATCAAACGCTTGAATACATCCTGTTGCATGAAGACAACTCTTTAATAACTCCACGCACTTTTTACCCACTAGTAGAAATCCAGGGCAAGCCTGTGCTCACAGTTTGCGTATACCCAGCCAGGCACACAGCCATCCCCAGCGCACGTCTGCCCAAGTAGCTTTGGTAGCCACTGGCTATTCAGTGAAATACGTGCCTAGAGTCTATTAATTGTGTTCAAATTTTCTCTTATTATAGAAATACAAGCAGTAATCAGGCTGAGCTTACTAATTGCTGAGAGAAGTGCTAGAGAAAAAAGAAATTATAATTACCGAAGAGACTTCACAGAAAACCACCCAAGTACAATGCACCCAAAAACGCTGCCTACTCGCTCGCTCCAACACGTAAATACAGAAGTTATGATAAAACTTTAAGTGCCCAGCTGTACAGTTCATCAACCCCACACATCTCGGTGGGGTGGTACCTCACCAACGTGTTGTTGCAGCTATAAATCTCTATTAGAAAGCGGGGACCGACCCAGGGTGGCGGGACTGCAGTCTACCCATCAGCAAAGCGTGAAAGAGAAAATTCCTACCGGGCTGGACTGAAGTCAGAAACATGGGTAACTCTCCCACCTTCCTCACCCAAACTTCAGGGGTGGCGGCGCACCCCAAAACGCTACAGACGCACGGCAGAGCGCCCCAGGCACAGCCTCCAGACACCCAGCGGTTCCTCCGCTTGCCGTCACAGTCAGGGGGCTCCCGGGGGGAGATGAAATACAGAAACGCTGAGGGCAGGCTCCGAGACTCCCGAGACGCTCCCGGGTACCGACCACGAGAGGCTCCCCGCGGCCCGGCCACGCAGAGGTGGGACCAGCGGGGCGAGTTCAGCCGGCTCGGGCTTGCCCGGGAGCCTCCCCGCCAGCTCCCCGCCCGGCGTTACCGCCAGGTGGGCTGGCGTGGCACCCCCGAGAAACTTGCACGCCCAGCACCCCGGGGAGCCACGGCGCTCCCGCACCCCCCCGGGGAAGCCGCGCGGCGGCGGGGGGAGGCGGGCCCCTCCCGCGGGTGCGCCCAGCGGCACCCCCGCGCGTCCCGGGGCAGCGGGAGGGCGGCGCGGCGCCAAGCCGGAGCCGGCACCCCTGGCAGCGGGACGGGACCCTCGGCAGGGCTGGCCGAGGAAAGGCTGCCGCGCACCGCCGGGGCACCGAGAAGCGAACCCCGGCTCTTTACCTGCCGGCGGCTGCAGCAGGCTCCCGCGGCGGCGGCTCCCGGGGGACGGACCGAGCCAGGGGCGAGCGGGCGGGCGGCTCCCGGCGGCGCTGGGCTCCCACTGCCGTGCGCGCCCCGTGCCCGGCAGCCGCGGAGCGCCAGAGCCGCCAGCGCAGCCGGCTCCACCTCCCGGCCGTGCCCCCTTCTCCGCCCCCGCCCGGCCCGGCCCGGCCCGGCCCGGCGCGGCCCCGCCCGCCCGCTCGGCTGCCCGCGCTCCGCCGCCCCCCTCTCCTCCCGCCCGCCGCCCCGGCCCTCGCCACAAAACTTCCCGGGTGCCCTCGGCCGGAGTCGCCAAAGGCAGCCTGGGGACTCCTCCCTTCCTTAACGTGCCCCGGCGGCGGCCCGGCCGTGCGGGGGTGCGGGAGCGGCAGCCCTGGGAGGGCGGCCCAGGGGCAGCCAGCCTGGGACCCTCCCCGCCGGGGGTGAGTCCTGAGCCCCCCGCGCTGGCAGGAGGCACCGGAGGAAGGAGAGCTGCCTACTGCCCCTCTCCAGGGAGCGCCCCGTAACACCCGGTGGGCTTCGGAGGCACCGGGGGGGATCCCTGGGGTGCAAAAGAAAGAGAGCAGGAAGGTGGGAGGTCGCTTGTTGACCGGTATCTTAGTGAGAGCTGCCTAAATGCATTCGGAGATCTGTCAGAGAAACTTCAAAGAAAGAATGACACTGGGGGATTGGAAAGCCTTTCAAAAATGCATACCAAGCCAAATGAAGAGCCCATGTTTGTGACACGGGAAAAGCCACCCCTCCTAAGCCTGGTTTGCTAAGGCAATACGGCTTGTGCAGTCGTGCTCTGTGTGTCTGCCAGTAACTTCTGAGCCAGTTAAACCATTTCAGTTAAGTTTGACAACTACAAATTTCAGAAAAATAGGTAACTGTGTAGAAGAGGCCATCTCTTACTGCTCTTGTACTTAGGATGACTGTATCCCGAGTCCAACAGCATCCAACAGACACCAGGGAATCCACAGAGGGGATTCAACTCAACTATCCCCGAGGGAAATCACACTTTCACTGCTCCTGATGCTCACAAAAGTACTTACTGGGTTGGAGGGAAAGAAATTGAGGGAGGAAAAAGTGTGCAGAAGTAACACTGTTACTCTCAGTAACAATCAATAGCTCAGGAGCAAGCGCCTTAGTAAATTGAACGCTGCCCTCACATAAAACAACAGAGATAGCACTAAAGAATTTGCAATCCTGCAAGGGCCAGATCCTGCAAGCGGTCCTGCGCAGACAGGTCCTTGTGCTGATAAGAAGTCCTGTTTATTTCATGATGCTCTACAAGATGGGGGATGCGGATCTGGACCCTCAGAGCTTATTAGAAGCACAAGAGACAACAGGAATGTCTAACAGTGCAGTGTAAAGGCAAAAAGATGCGCCAGCATCTCTGTATAAATATCTCTGCTAATGCCTCATGTATCTGGTAATGAACGGTTACAAGGCTCCCCAGGTGCAGATATTTGTTGGCGTTGGCTTTCTTTTTTTCCTAATGTGATATAAAAATAGGGAGATACACACAGAATTTAACAGTTATGGTCCCAAATCCATTTCTGTGTAACAGCAAAACTAGGTTACACAACCGGATCCTATTTGTAACGTATGTTTTGTTATAGTCTATTGCTTAAGACAGGCAATCATTTCAAGGTCTGATATTTTCTTGTAATGTTTGGGCCCATGTTTTTCCATTTCTGTCTCACTATTCATTTATTTGTGTCACAGCATGATCCTACCTCTCCTTGGTCTTTGTGGCAGAGTAGGGGATTTCCATTTCTTTATTAGACACAGTTTGACATGAGGTAATAGCCTTGTTCCTCATTTGATTCCTTTGCAAAGGACTCGGAGTGCTATTTTCCAGGAGGCTGGCTTGTCATACCCCTTGGGCAGCAGCAGATCGTGGTTCTTTCAGGCAGAGATTACGTTTGTGCTCTGCAGACCTGTCAAACTGGGCTCTGTTGGGCTTTCCTCTGCACTCCCCCGTGACAATCTCACACATTTACCCCTGCACTGTCACAGGACCATTTCAGGACCCCACACGCCAGGCAATTTTGCTGTGTACCTGGTGAATAAACCATGAAAATGCGTGTGTATCTGTCTAGCCGCCCTACTCCTACCCTGTTTTGTGGCCTAATGCACAGATCTCAAGCAGAGGGTTTCTAGGAAACGGAGTGGGCTTAGTCCTGCCCAAAACAACACAGTTTTAAATGGCTCTAGATTCTATAGACAAGATCCCTTCCTCATGAGGGACACTCTTGGCATTTTTCCAACCACTGCTCCCCCCTCCAGTGACATCATTATTCTGATATTTTGGAAAAAAGTAGAGGGCAATGTATCGTAAGACTTGTATGTGTTTTCTGTTTTCCATCCTGATTCTATGAAACTGTTTTGTAAATGAACAAAAGTCAACTATATGTGACCCCAGCTTTCAAATCTTCCACATGCTCGCATAGACACAATAGTGCTTTTACATGCTCAACTGTGCAATTTAAGGGGCCACTATTGAAAATGAGCTTCCCGAGTTTATAGTGCTTTCACTGTCATGAAGGAACTGCTTTGTGAATCCCAGCCAGCACTGAATTGAGTTTTGCATTTAAAGCCGGGGTTTACATTCTTTGTTATGTGTAAAGGATATAGTATATCCTCTGTGAACTTAAAGCATAATAGCAACCTCGGATAAAACCAATTGTACCATAGATAAACTTGCGAGAGGGCTGTTTTACTTGTTTTCTGATAAATACAGAAATGAAATCAGAACAAGGAAATAGTTCCACGGTTTAGCCCAAAACACGACAGCCACTTTCTCCTGTTTCAGAAGTGCCTAGAGCTGCAGCCCTCCCACTGCCTGAAGGGTCTGTCCCTTGGATATTACATCATATGTGTCATAATCCGAATAGTCTCTCCGTTACACTTCTGATACGCTTGAGTTTTCAGAAGCAGGACCTGCAACGTTGGGAAGCCATGAACAAATCGGGGCAGGTTCCTCACTGGTGTAACTGTATGGATTTTGCGAGAATTGAATTTCACTCCATACAGCTAACCCTTTTCTTATGAGCCCTTTCCTGTCTGTGCTTCACATCTTAGTTCTCAACTTCCCAGTTTCCCTGTTGCTTCCTTCCCTGGCCTCCCCACCTTTCCTCCCACTTCCTTTGCCTTCAGACTGCTCCCTTTCTTTTCCTATTATTTTCTCTCAGTAGTTCTACTAACGTCTTTCCCAATTTGCTGTGAAGACAGATAAAGCAGGAGTCCAGCTTGGCTGTGGTTCCTGGAGCTGGACTGACACGCAGCCCCGTTCATTGCCTCGGCAGATGGGCAGAAGGAAACTCTCTGGCATCTGCATGCTGGAACCTGAGTACCCGTCTATTTCCAGATAACCATGGCACATTCCAGGAGCAATCTGTGCTCAGTAGAAATCGCACAGTGTTATTAGCTCTGCCATGAGACTGAATGGCACTTCTGAGAGCGCAAAACAAACAAGTCTTAGCCACAAAGAGCTTAAGATGACAAACTGACTGACTGAACCTGATCACCTGCTCCCAGATAAAGACAGCAAAGTAAGCGATCGTGTTTTTCCGAAATGTCAAGCACTTGTAGTGCTGACTGAAGTTACACTGATCAGTATGCTCTCTCATCTGCTATCACACTGCTTTCCCAGGGCCCCTCCATCAGGCCTGGGAAAACAGCATGAGGGGGCAGTTGATGTACCGGTAGCGAGAGGGTTGCTCAAGCTTCGTTATTAAAATCGTAATTAAAACCTTCCCAGTGTATTTTTCAATACACCCAGTTTTGCTTTCCCAGGCTCATCTGGGAAAACTGAAGCTAAATTGTTTATGAGTTGGTTTCTTTGTCAATATCAGCATTTCCCAATCATTTTCATCCAAGCAACAACTAACATTTTGGAGAAAAAAATATCACAGGCCCTCATGCAGCTTTGCTATGGTAATTTTTTTTTTTTTTAATCAAGAACTAAGCTGCGTTTTGAATATTCATTTACAGATTTATTTTTCCCAACTTTCTTTTCATATTTACTTGACCACACGGTAACACACATGTATGTTTTTCTGAAATGCAAAAGCATATTTTGTCATCATTTCACATATGACCTCCTCGTGTCTCTCAGCCCCACAGACCACAAGACGGAAAGCAGGCTTCTAGGGCAAAAGATACGCTTTTCTTAAGATTATCCAATCCATGAACAACACTTCATGCTCATTGAGATACTCATAGGTAGACATAATTTTCCTAAATGCTTTCCTGCCCACCTCCCTCCTCCCTTGTCTTTGAAGTTGCAAGATTACACAAAAGAACTGGCAGTGGTGCCGAAAACCAAAACTCCAGAAGCAATGATCGAATGAACCCTTGGACTCTGCCCAGAAAAATCTGAATTAAGACAATTCTTTGTAATAATTTTAATATTAAGCATTGAAGGGATACTTTTAAAGCAAAGTGAACATATTTAAGATGATAGCCATCTCAAACTGCTAACAACAGGTAAAGCTGTATATTACTGAGCCGAAAAAAAAACCAACCAGAAAATATCCTGTCCACTGTTTGCTTTTTTTTTCTTAAGTTTCCTAAAATGGAACTTATGCCAAAACCCCAAGATTTCCAACTGCATATCCTTTGAGAAAGTTCTCAATGTTCTTATTTCCTCTGAAATTTGCAGCTGAGCTTTTTCTGTACTGCTTGAACTCTACATGGAAACAAACTTTGTTTCCCACAACCTTTTTAGTAATTTTCGCTAAGGACAAGCAAAATTGTACCAGAAACCTCACAGTCCCTTTCCCCTACACATTTAAATATGACAAGAGAGACGAATACAGAGGAACAGTTATCCCCATCTACAAATAGGAAATTGAGGCACAAAGAATGAATGCTGAAGAAGTACTAGAGGTCTGTGGCAGCTCCAGGACATGAGCTAGGAGATCCTGGATCCTAGACAAGTGCCTTACTCATCCAAACATCTATCCTCAAATGTTTTGATGCTTCTTGGCATTTGCATTTCTCTTATAACACAAAGGGAGGAGGCTCAAATGCACTTTTAAAACTCTAGCCGACACTAAAATCCTGAAGCTATTTTTACTCTCATAAGATTTTACAAAGCACCTTTCTCCTTTTTAAAAAACAAGAAAGCTAACAAACGTAGCTTCAGGCTTTATTGTTCCTTGAGATGTTCCAATTAAATAACACTTTATTGGACATTTAGAGTTGTTCATGCTTTTTCTGACAAAGATATGGTATGTAGTTCACAGATATCTACAGAGAAAAGCAGTAACTGCCAGGGGGCAGATGGAAGTGTTGAAAACTTCACTTCTGACAACAGTTAGAAGGTCACCCTGCAATTTGTTTCAACACAGCCAGTTGTGTTGCCATAACTTGTTAAACATCTGCTAATAACATATGGAATCCTCCTGGGGGATGTAAGTTGATGCCATTCATCAAACTATTATTTCACTGCTTCCCTTCTCCCCAGATGACTCCCTCCAGAGAGCCAACTGAAGCAAAGGATCCTAATGTCATTGTGTAAAAAGGGATCCCTAGCCAGAAAAGTGGTGATAGCTCCCCTTGAACCTGAGAGAAGGTCCTATCCAAGCAAATTCTTCTGCAGAACATGTAACATGGTTAAGGAGAAAAACAAACCAGCACATCATCAGGACTCCAAATCAGCCATCCCACTGGGCCCTTCGGTGAGAGGAGGTAGCGTGGTGTCCTAGGGCAAAACTAGTCCCCATTCTGCAGAAGTTGGTTTACACGGGCAGTACCAGGTTAGCTGGGAGATTGCTGAAATGATGACCTTTGGCATGGAAGGACCTAAAGTTTTTCCTGGTATCGCATAAAATAGAATTATATTAAATCCAGAAAGTTGGACTGTCCACTGTCTAACCACTGGGATAAACACGCATGTCTGTGTAAAATGACCGCAAGAAGGCTGTAAAATGCAACCACGGTGTCAGTGACTTGGACCATTCCGACTGGCGCTCAATTTGCATGGTGTAAAGTTTGCTGGACGTCACACACAATCCTAGAATTTTTCATGATCAAATTCAGTGCCCTAACTGGGGCGTAGCTTTAAAGATCTGGACTGATCTCCAGTGACAGATGGAGATGTCATATCCTAACAAGTCCATGAAGCAATGATTGGATGGTGATGCTACTATAACCTCATTGGGATAGCTGTCGAAAAGCACACAGCTTTCTTTTGTTCCCAGAAGCTTCTCTGTTTTTTTCTCAGTTATGCTACGTTCTTTAATAGAAGGTAGTACTTCTCTGCAGACCTCTTTCACTTGTCATTCACCCCCCTTCCAAACATACACACAGCCAGGCAGAAACAAAACTGCACAAGTTTTGCTTCTTTTTCCTCAGCCTCAAGTGTCCTTCTGTGCATGTGTGCGTAAGGCAGCCCTGCTCTTCTGTCAACAAAAGGGAACTTGTAAGTGAATAAAGCATCCATGCTGGGTACAGGAGCTGTGAGATTGCGGAATGCTGTGCAGGGGGATGGAGGCAGACTTGGTGCGAGGTTAAGATCAGTTATTTTTAAAAGTGTAGTAATAAAATGAATGGTCCTTGTGAACCCTTCGCCAGGCACTAATTAATCAGCCTCCCATTTTTACTAGTGAGGGCAAATGAATGCCACGGATATGCAGTGAGTTGCCCAAGTGGGCATCAGGATTAGAATTCAGGGCTCCTAACCGGTGACCAAACCACATGAATGCACCTCTGTCAGCTACTTCAGACATGAGGTTTCTTTACCTGAAGATGAAACTCCTTTCACTGGCTGAACACTCATTAGTCGGAGTGACTGTTGTACAAATATGGTTATTTTACAGCTTAAAAATACGGATTCTTGTAGGCCACTGTGGAACACAGGTTGGAACTATGTGAGGCCCTTATCTGACTGATTCCTGCTGTGAATGTTTTAAACAACATTGTGAGTTACTAGCTGCTGTTTCCTATCAGGAAGAGATAAACTGTGGATTTATTAAAGGTTGGAGCCAACTTCACCCCTGGTTTTACTACACTGATTTCAATGAAATAATGCCAAGGACACATTCTCTTAGCTAAGTAGCCCTTAGCCACCTACTGAGATTAATTTATTGTACATAAATCACAAAAGCTTACAAAGCGAGAGAAAAGATGTATCTCCTTGTTTCCTGTTTTTCTGAGCTACCCTCAGAGAAGGATCCAGAATCTAGATTCTGTTTGAAAGATCCCCAAGACACTCTTCCAGTCCACTAGAAGGTTGAATCCAGCAAGCCCTTGAAACTTGAGAAGTACGGAAAGCCTGGCAAAGGCTCTGAAGCTTCCTGCTCCTCCCGCTTGTTGTAGCCAGCCCCTTTGCACAGCCTTTCATGCCACGTTTTGGCACTTGTGATCCTGGCTGTGATAACAGATTGCAGAAGTGGCTGTGAAAGTTAAAAACATTAAGAAGAAAATGTTAACTGGACTTTTCTGAAATCATGAAAAGTACAGCTGAGTCAAGACTAAGGAGTTTAGAGGGGAACAGGGGTTGGCCCAAACCACTTCTGCAGCACTGCTTTTAAGACAGTTTCAATTGCTCTAGTAGAGGTGCAGAGGCGAAGAAGCGGTGCAAGCCCTCAGGTTAGCTCCTTCTGTGCAGTCTGCAATCCAGTCTGTACATTCCCATCTTCCTCCTTCTCAGTACATGTCTCACAGCCCTTCTTCTGCTTTCACGTCCTTTTCTCTAGGCTTGTTTTCTCTCACAGTCTCCAGCCCTGTTGTGTTCTCTGTAGGACTTCCACTCTAATTCTTTACTTTCCCCCATGTATCCCTGTGATATCCCCTCACTCGCTCTCTATTAGGTCTCTATGTTTTCTTCCAGGTGGTCTCATTTTGGTTCCACAAATGATAAGGACACAAAGCAGAGAGTGAGTAGGGAAAGGAGGGTCAGAGACAGGCAGAAGGGGCTTTTCTCTTTAACCTGACAGAATGGGGGCAAATACCTCTGTCGCAAGCACAAGCAATGGCATGTTAGAAAGGATGAGAATGGAAACTCTGGCTTTCTTGGAAACAGCCACTGAAATGAAGCAATAGTTTTGGGAAGCTCAGGGTATTGATAGAGCAGCTGGTCTTCTTCCAATTGGGATTTGCTGTGTTCCAGGGCTATAATCAGGCAAATACAGAATTTGCCAACCAAGGCTTTATTCAAAGTGCCAGGGAGCAGCCATCCCTTCACCTGAGCCAGAAATGGCTTCGCTAATGTGCAGCATGTGCACGAGTCACTAAAGAGCCTTCACCCTTCATCAGTCAGAGAAGTGCAGTTGCGAGTGCAGCAGGACCGGCAGAGGCAAGGGGATGGCAAGCTATTAAGAATGAAGCCTAATGGCCCCTTGAGAGCATTGGGAGTGGGGAAATAAAATAAAATTTAAAAAACCCTTCACCTGAATTTTAATCACACCCAAGGGAAGACATGAGATTTAATACAAAACATTACACAGCTGCTTTGCTACACGAGATTAACTTCATGTAACAGGATGAATAAAAATATTCCCACTCCAACTTTCTGAAACATTCTGCCCTGAGGCAGTGAGAGAAATGGCACAGAATGCAGAATGAGGCAGGGAGATGAGCTAGAGATGCTTTTAAGCTCTGTGCAAGCCACCCATCCAAAGCTGGGCTCTGACACAAATCTCCTTCAGCATCTCAAATTAATAATTCATCTTTAGCTGGACAATCATTACAAGATCTCTTCTTGTAGACAGACAGACAGAGAGAACAAATATGAGAGTTTATGCCGGCTGGTAATACTGTGAATCTTTGAAAGCAACAGGTTATGACAGCACTCCTTAGGTTCTCCTAGCACTGTGCTTGGAGCCTGGGCATCTGCAAAAGACTGTAAATGTGCCTGTATGAGGAGTGACCCACTTCTGCAACTGCAAGTTGGAATGCCTCCCAGATGCACACATGACGTTTTGGCAACACAGAGAGAAGTTCAAGGAAACTAGGAAAAGAGTTCAGAAGAGGAGTGTGAACAAAAATACCAAAGCAGCAAAACATCTAGTTCTAAACTCTTCGTAATCAGTCACCCAAGATGAGCAGCTATCAAGGTCACAAGAGATCTTTGTGGTAGAAATGAGGCAGCTTCCCTCAGCCACCGAGAGAAGTTGTAAGCTCACACCACAGCCTGTTGAAGTCAGCAGGGACTTAGTCATAAATTGATTTACAAGAATATCAGCTGGAGATATAACCTTTTTACTTTTCAAGCTGTAGAGTAAATGCATGTCCCTTGACAAGTAACTTTCCCTGGTAACCCCATCAACCATTTATGAAGCAAGAGTGATGTTTCCTTAGTGCTCAGCATGACAGGCAGTGTGCAATTCACAAAATACACCTCCATCCATAATCAACAATTTCTAAAATTAACTATTTCCTATCTCTGATAAAAATTATCAGAAACATCCAACTGCTCATTGTGCACGTTGTGCACTTATCTTTTTGGGGCAGCAGCACCATTAGGTCCTGGACATGAAGCAGCTTCTAACACTGACTAGGCCTTGGAAAATAAATCTAGATCTCAACAATTGCTATGAGTCAGATGTGATTTTCTTCTTTTATGCCAGATGAGAATTCACAACTTCAATGGTGTGATGCCAGTCACAGAAATAAGCAAAACAGCGAGTGGCCTAGGACAGCATGCTGCCCACTTAGCCTCTGCGGGAGCTCTGGAAAGGCAGGCTGGCGGTGGCTGCGGCTGCTCAGACAGAAGTCAGGGTTATTCGGAACAGATGCAGCAGTCACTTACCTGATCTCTCTCAGGTGTCTGGCAGCAGTAGTTGTAGCAATCCCAGTTCCCCAGCGCTCTCCCCTTCAGCCTGCCATTACAGTTGCACCCCCTCTCGCTACTCTTCTCTTGCCTGTGGAAAAAGCAGTCTCACGCCAGTCCCTCATCTTGGGGGCTGAAAAATTCAACTTTGTCTATGCTGTTGAGAAAACTTGAGTCACCCCCAGGCACTGGTGATGCTCTGCAGCTGGAGGTGTTCTGAGTGAGATGTAAATCAAGATACATGGTCATAAAGCAGCTAGTGACAAGTCCTGGAGGAAAAAAAAGGTGTTATCTTTAGTAACCAGGCCAAATGCCAGCTCCAGCTAAGATAACAGACATTCTACTGACTTCCTGCAATTTTCCTTCAGTGAAATATTACCCTCTTTACTTCCTGCCAGAGTGTCATTTAACAGCGCTTTGCCAGTCTACCATGATTCACTCAAAGGAAGCTGCATTTCAGTAAAGACTAAAGTAACTAACTCCACTGCATTAGAGATGTATCCAAACTGGGAGATTCAGAATGAGGTTTATGTACGTATTCAAGAGGCTGCATGAGTTCAGTGGTTTAGTTTAATTTCAGTCAATGAAATCAGCAATAATCCTTTATTGTAGGAAAAACCAACAAACCAGTGAAATACATGGATGGCATGAGCATTCCTGTCTGTATCAGGAGGGCAGACATTACTAAAATAATTTCTTCAGAACAACAGCAAGACCCTCTTCCTATAGCGCCCTGATCTCGGATTCCAGCAGCTACTAATCCATCACCTGGAAACAACTGCTGCTCCTAGAGACTGCACTGAAGCGCTCTCCAAAGAGCAGGTACCAGCCAATTTCCACTGTCTTTCATCATGATAGCTACTGGGCCATATCTACACCAACACTTGCTGCACATATTGCAGTTCTGCCTCACTAGTGCCTTGCAGACACCATCAGGTGATACAAATGCTTTGTCATAACATATTGCTTGAACTCAAGACAAAACTACACCAAAACAATTTATCCCTACCTGTATATTTGCACTGGAATGCCCCAGTGTACCCGAGGAACATGGAACAGCTCCCAAAGCAGGCGGGAGGAACTGTTATTTTTCTGTTCACAATGGGTTTCCTCATCAATTAGGCATGTTCATTAAAGCTTGCTTCCTTTAGCAGGATCACTATAAAGGGCAATTATGGAGGAGGAAAAGGAGTACAGACTTATGACTTGCCATCTTCCAGGATTTGTCCTGAAGATTAATTGAATCCACCACTTCAATGAGGCTGAGTCCCTACTGTATGGGTCACCAACGTCTTCACATTTTGCTGTGACTTTACAAAAACAAGACATCCTCTCTACACACGTAAAGCCACGTCTTTCGCAGGAGCATTAGGTACCAAGCAGAAATCACAGGCCAAGGAGAAAAAGCACAGCTATTCACTGAAATCCAGGTAGTGTCAGAACCTCAGGATCTGTTAGGCCAGCCTTGCTGTAGCTAATTGGCAATTTCTCCATTAACCGTCACACTGTTCGCATGTTCCCGCTTCTCCCTTTCCTCCCAGAGCGCTGATGGTGGTGTTGATAGAGGTGGGACTACAGCCAGCTGTTCCCTGACATGAGGTGTGCCAGGCAGTAGGATACTGCTCTCAGCTCCAGAAGCTGTCAAAGCCATCATGGATTTATATTCTGTGGAAGTAATTAGGGACTCCCCGTTGCTTATCCACTCGCCTCCCATTTGTAGGGCAATCACATCAGACTAGAGTCGTGCTCAGTCAACACTGCCAGCCTCCCCTGAAGCCAGTGGGGACTATTAAGAAAGGCTACTGGGGCAGATGGAATATTCCCCACTAGAACACACACGCAGAGCTATAGATTTTGCCCTTGAACATAGCCTGTGGCAATTTCCAACAGATAAATGAAATCTCATTGATTTTTTTTTTTTATAATTATTTGCATCACCTCTTGCTTCTAGTCATAGTGATCCCATCTCCAGTCTGCGGTAGAGACAGTAATTCGTTTTTTACCTTCCCTATTTGCCTGATTTTTTCCATTCACCGACTCACTCTCTCCACAACTCACGCAGGGATACAGAGCCTTTGTGCTAAGGGAGTCTGGAAGGGGAGCTGCTGCTGCTCACCAGACTCCTTTCGATAAGGTTTGTGAGGGGAAGGGACTGGCTCTGAAATGGTTAAGCAGTTTTCTTCAGCTGGCTTTGGCCCTTCCCTTACCACCAACAAACTGGACTAGCAGCTCAGAGGCACAGCCTGAGCTCATTTTATCCTCCTGCATCAGGCACGAGCCTTTACAATGCAGTGAGTTTCTTAGGCAGTGGGCTTCGCGCTGTCACGTGGGGCTCACCCAGGGACCAGGACCCGTGAGTTTTGCCAGGATGAAAAGCCAAGCTCTTGCAGTTTCCTGCCTAATAGCGGATCCCACCAGCAGAGTCCTTGTCCTCCCCCCCCCGGGTGAACTGCCATTGACCCAGCGAATTCAATTAGTATGGTTCTTCCTTTATCAAACAAACCCCACATGGCCCAAACCAAACATGGTGTATTTGAAAACAAATGGATTGAAACGGCCCTAATCTACTCAGACACTGTCCTCTGCATATGTTCCCTCTGATTCAGCCTACCCACAAATACAATCAGGGAATCATCAGGATCCCATCTGGTCTGCGAGAGGAGAGGGGAGTCTGACACCCTGCAGAACAGAGGGTACCAGTGATCGGCGCCAGTATCAAACGTACCGTTACAGTGCCCTGACAGTGCTCTTCGGGCTGTTTTTCTGACTGTCCCCACTGTTGAGCCCTTAGGGAAGGTGGGAGAGTCCTTTGGAGTCCTAGAGAAGAAAGCTTGTGTGACCTTGACTCGTACCGTTTCCCTCATGCACAGCAGTGCACAGTACCATCACATGCAGCCTGGACAAAGCACACTACCTAAAGCACTTCTGTAAGCCACCACAGCAGAAACCATAGCACCTTCCCTGGAGGGCTCTGAATCACTTCAGCCACTCCATAGGTGAAGATTATTTTTTATACCACAGGAAAGTTGTCAGCGTCCCATTTATGGGGCCCACTGATCAGCTACATCTGTCCTAGGATGCATGCCAGCAAGAAGAAATCCCACGTCAAAGGGGGATTCTCTACCTGACTTGCCCAAAGGAAGAACGCAGCTACGATGAGGAGAAGGGAGCCATCTTGCTGGCAGATCGGCACAGCCACAGATGCTGCACCTACGATAGCCATCATAGGCAGCACAGACTTGTTTGGGAACCCTCCTCTAACACTGTGCGCCAAGCAGCGAGTCAAGCTTGTCAGAAATTGCTGGACGCTCCTGACATCTATTCAGACACATCTCTCATGCCCCATCTTCTCTTAACGAGCAGAGACTGGGCACAACCCATGCCAGCACACAGGACACAGAGACAGAGGAAAGCCGGAGGGGGTGGCCCTACCCAACAGGCCCCAGCAGAGATGTGCTGGGGGAGCCGTGGAAAAGGGCAAACACTCAGAGATCCCGGCTCCCTTTTGCTTTGGGGCACAGCTGGAGAACAGCGTAAGTCAGGCAGCACATCTTAGGTAGACTTTCTGGTGGTTCACAAGAAAAGCCTGGTAAAAGAGAATCAGAGACAGCACAAGTGTGCGAGGGCTTGAACAACACTGCCACAAGGTCTGCAGGGATGGTGCCTTGCCTGAAGACAGCTCTTGTGCAGTACACTGAGGGCATGTTCCAGAGATACGCTGAAGGACCAGTGGCACATACAGGAATTTCAAGCCAGGGCTATGCAACTGGGTAGCCGTCAGGGCTGCAAAGACACTAACAAACAAAATTAGCCCTCCCTAGCACAGCCCATCCCAAAAGTGATCTTCCATGTGATCATTCAGACAGCAGGGCATTTGAGCCAAGCGTCCTGTGGCTAGTCTCTCCTGCCACAGTGGGCAGTGGCTTCTCATTCAGCCTTATCCCTCTTGGTGGCAATCTAACAGCAGGAAGGAGGCAAGACCCAGGGGCAAGCATTCATTCCAGGAAGATTCAAAGCCAGTGAATCTATTCCCTTTATATAGCCTTTATACATTTGTTTTCAGTGTATAACATATCTTAGGTGAGTTTAACAAAACTGTGAAAAAAGAAATCCTCTGAAACTAGACCAGAGATCTTAGCAGAACATATTTGAAGAAACTGCTGAAAAACATAAATTAGAAGTTACTGTGTTTTCTATTCCAGGCTGTCTGAAATATAAGGCAGGACATACATATCCCTGATTGGTGGATGGGAATTATCCCACTGGAACCAGTAGCCAGCACTCCAAACTTCTGAGATGAGCCATTCTTTTGAGCCACTTCCTTTGCCCCAAAAGCCCTTGACAGGTTTTCCATATTCTCTAAAATACCGGACATGATCTCATTTATTTTTTTTCTGTCAAAAAAACCCCAAGAAGATAAAGGGCAAAAACCAAAGAGGAATTTCTGTTGCACTACCCAATTACATTCAAAGTAAAGAACCATTAGAAGTTGTTGCACAGCTAGACTCTGCCCCCGTGGCAGGGTGCTCCCTAGGAGCACTGATGGGCAGATTTTTGCACCCACTGCTGCTTCTTTTTCCCTGCAAACACAACACTCCCTGCAGAGCATTCGCACAGCAACGCAGCTGCTGCACTGAGAACAAGCTAAAATATGTCTGAGGAGACTTCTGGAAAGGCCTTCTAAGAGAGCTGGGGAAAGCAGTACAATCAGCAGTACAAGTGCACCAAGCACAACAGAATTCACTGGGAAAATATGTTGATGTGGCTCTACTGATTTTGCGATTTGAGAAACTCACAAGAATGCTTGAAGTTGCTCGTTTACATTTTGTTACCCAGAATGCACTTCCATCTCATCTATTTCCCACAGGCACCAACATCAAAGCTGTGGAAACAAGCTATCTTTGCATGAAGGTTTTTCTTTTTAATTAAACATTATAAACGAAGGCCAGAAATTCCTTCTTTCACAGCTGGAGAAAGCATAAAGGGAGAAGTGAGGGGAGAGAAACAGAATCCATCAGTCACTGTACAGAGAGAGATTGCTTGGCTGCGGATGCTTACAATTGCCTTCTAACTGCTTGGCTCATTCGTGTAACATATGGTGAAGCGTGGAAAACCCACCTATAGCCCAAAGGTCACTATGCCACCTGCAGACCCCAGACAACATGCAGCTTTGCACAAATACACATGGAAGTAATTAGAGAGGCAAGGGAGCGGGGATTTGAAGCGGAACCCCCTCAAGTCTTCCACATTAATCCTTCCAGCTGAGCTGGAGAAGAAGTCTGAATTCCCAGGGGTCTGATTGCCGCAGCTTGTAGCTCAGGGTGGAAGAAAAGTGATGTACTGTTTCCTTGCCACTAACATGCCATTGCATTTGCAGGGTTTGGGTTGAGAGAAGAGCATGACGGAGTTCCAAAGGGGCCAGGTTCGCTTCCCTCATACCTGCACAGCCACAGCCTGGCAGGCTGCTTTCTCTTGGCAGTGTTGCTCTTCCATGTGCATTCAGTTTAGAAATTCCATTTGGGTTGCTCTTCTTATGAATTTGAAGTTAAAGGTGACAAGATCTTTGGGACCAATGGTGGTTGATCCCGGTGTGTGGACAAGGGGATGCAGAGTGACAGGGAGTTTGGATTCGTCTCTTCCTTATAATGTTGCATCCTCTAGAAGTCTTAAGTTGTGGATTGCGACCCCCTTCCCTGCATTACACTGATCAGAACAACTTCCCCTTACCCCAAAGGTCTTACAGCTGAAGCACCAGCCAAGAGATGAGCATGTTACAGCATGACAAGGAAATCATGGTGGTTGGGGGGATGTGATAGCTTTGGAAAGGTGGGTTGAAAACTGGCCAAAAGGAAGTGGGGTTGAAGAAGAAAGGTAAGAGGATAAATGTACCCACCAGGGATCCAAGGTTCAAATGCCAGTAAGTCTTCAGGCTTGTCTCCCAGTAGATCCAAACACCTGTGGTCATCCTACTGCATTTGCTACCAGGCAACTTGGAAAAAATTTGCCAGTCATCATTCCCTTCACGATACTGGCATATTCCTCTTGTCTCCACCCTGCTTCGCTCCACTGGATGCATCATCACTTGCACACAGTTTCCTGTGCTTTTTCTCTCAAAGGTTCACTGCTCAGGCCACTCCTCACACAAAATTATGACTCCACGTAATGAAAATATCACCTAGCAACCAGCGAGGATGGCTCTGGTAATGTTAATGTATGGAGAAAAAAACACACAAAGACCTTGTGACCAAGACTTCACCTCAGTCCCAGGGCCAGCTTCTCAGCTCCAGAGTCCTTCTTTCCCACGCACTGCCTTGCAAGAGGACTTAGAGGCAGGAATGAATTTTTCCCCAGCAAACAGGGGAGGGCCAGGGCAAATGCAGCTCGCCTTTCCTGGGACTTGTACAGCCATCAAGGTACTTCTAGCGGCTGAAGATCTAAAATATCCAGCATACGTATACTGGGTGTACGTAGCAAGAGTTTGGTAGTGGGGCAGGAGGAGGCTACAGGGGTGGCCCCTGTGGGAAGAGGTCAGGGGCTGCCCCATGCCGGACACAGCCAGTTGCAGCCAGCTCCATGACAGACCCACTGCAAGACACAGCTGACCCGTCAGCCAAATTGGTGGCACCTCTGTGAAAACATATTTAAGAAAGGGCAGAAAATGCCCCACAGAGAGCAGAGGGAGCAAAAAGAGTGAGAAACAGCAGAGGGGACACCAAGGTCAGAGGAGACGGAGGAGGAGGAGGTGCTTCATGGCACCAGAGCAGATATTCCCTGCAGCCCAAGTGAGAGCCCACACATGAGCCACACAGGAGCAGATTTTCCTGACAGGAACTGCAGCCCATGGAGAACCCACACCAGAGCAGAGGAAAAGTATGAGAGAAAAATGAGCAGCAGAGAGAAACCACTACATACTGACCATGACCCCTCATCCCCCCTGTGCTGCCTGGGGAGGGTAGAGGAGTCTGGAACGAAGGAGTGAAGTTGAGCCTGGGCAAGAGGGGATGAAAGGTGTTGCTTTAATGTGTGGGGGTTTTTGTGTCCCACTACCCAAATTCATAGAATCATAGAATGATTTGGGTTGGAAGGGACCTTAAAGATCATCCAGTTCCAGCCCCCCTGCCATGGGCAGGGCCACCTTCCACTAGACCAGGCTGCTCAAAGCCCCATCCAACCTGGCCTTGAACACTTCCAGGGAGGGGGCATCCACAACTTCTCTGGGCAACCTGTTCCAGTGCCTCACCACCCTCACAGTGAAGAATTTCTTCCTAATATCTAATCTAAATCTACCCTCTTTCAGTTTGAACCCAGTACCCCTTGCCCTATCACTAAATGCCCTTGTCAAAAGTCCCTCTCCAGCTTTCTTGTAGGCCCCCTTTAGGTACTGGAAGGCTGCTAGAAGGTCTCCCTGGAGCCTTCTCTTCTCCAGGCTGCACAACCCCAACTCTCTCAGCCTGTCTTCATAGGAGAGGTGCTCCAGCCCTCAGATCATCTTCGTGGCCTCCTCTGGACCTGCTCCAGCAGGTCCATGTCCTTCTTGTGTTGGGGGCCCCAGAGCTGGACGCAGAACTCCAGGTGGGGTCTCACCAGAGCAGAGTAGAGAGGCAGAATCACCTTCCTCAACCTGTTGGCCACGCTTCTTTTGATGCAGCCCAGGATACGGTTGGCTTTCTGGGCTGCGAGTGCACATTGCCGGGTCATGTTGAGCTTCTCATCAACCAACACCCCCAAGTCCTTCTCCTCAGGGCTGCTCTCAATCCATTCTCCGCCCAGCCTGTATTTGTGCTTGGGATTGCCCCAACCCATGTGCAGGACCTTGCACTTGTCCTTGTTGAACCTCATGAGGTTCGCATGGGCCCACCTCTCAAGTCTGTCAAGGCCCCTTTGGATGGCATCCCTTCCCTCCAGCATGTTGACTGACCACACAGCTTGGTGTTGTCAGCAAACTTGCTGAAGGTGCACTCAATCCCACTCTCCATGTCACCAACAAAGATGTTAAACAGCGCCAGTCCCAACACTGACCCCTGAGGAGCGCCACTTGTCACTGGTCTCCACTTGGACATCGAGCCCTTGACCGCAACTCTTTGAATGCAACCATCCAGCCAATTCCTTATCCACCAAGTAGTCCATTCGTCAAAGCCATGTCTCTCCAATTTAGAAACAAGGATGTTGTGCAGGACAGTGTCAAATGCTCTGCACAAGTCCAGGTAGATGATGTCAGTTGCTCTTCCCTTATCCACCAAGGCTGTAACCCCGTCATAGAAGGCCACCAAATTTGTCAGGCATGATTTGCCCTTAGTGAAGCCATGCTGGCTGTCACCAATCACCTCTTCATTTTCCATGTGCTTTAGCATAGTTTCCAGGAGGATCTGCTCCATGATCTTACCGGGCACAGAAGTGAGACTGACCGGCCTGTAGTTCCCTGGATCTTCCTATTTTCCCTTCTTAAAAATGGGGGTTATGTTTCCCCTTTTCCAGTCAGTGGGAACTTCACCGGACTGCCACAACTTCTCAAATATGATGGGTAGTGGCTTAGCAACTTCATCCGCCAGTTCCCTCAGGACCCACAGATGCATCTCATCAGGTCCCACGGACTTGTGCACCTTCAGGTTCCTTAGATGGTCTTGAACCTGATCTTCTCCTACAGTGGGCTGTTCTTCATTCTCCTGGTCCCTGCCCTTGCTTTCTGCGATTTGGGCAGTGTGGCTAGAGCGCTTGCCAGAGAAGACTGAGGCAAAAGAGTCATTGAGTACTTCAGCCTTCTCCATATCCCAGGTAACCAGGTCTCCTGTTTCATTCCAGAGAGGGCCCACGTTTTCCCTAGTCTTCCTTTTATCATTGACATACCTATAGAAGCTTCTCTTGTGGCCCTTGATGTCCCTGACCAGATTGAATTCTATCAGGGCTTTAGCTTTCCTAACCTGATCCCTGGCTGCTCGGACAATTTCTCTGTGTTCCTCCCAGGCTACCTGTCCTTGCTTCCACCCTCTGTAGGCTTCCTTTTTGTTTGAGTTTGTCCAGGAGCTCCTTGTTCATCCATGCAAGCAACCTGGTATTTTTTGCCTGACTTCCTCTTTGTTGGGATGCAAAGCAATCACATTTTTATTTTAATTGGCAATAAATTAATTTCCCAAAGTCAAGTCTGCTTTGCCCATACAGTAATTAGCAAGTGATCTCCCTGTCTGTATCTCAACCCATGAGCTTTCTCATTCCTGTTCTTCCTATTTTCTGTCCTTGTCCTGCTGGGGGAGGGAGTGAGCAAGTGGCTGGGTGGGAGTTTGGCTGTTAGCTGAGGCCAAGCCACCACAATACAAAAGTATAGCTTTCGTAGACCACAAGATCCAGGGTGCAACATGCCCCTTAGATGAAAATAACTGGTTTCATGGCATACTGGAGCATGCAGTCTCTGCAGACTGCTGGCAAGTGGCACATCGTGCTCATGTCACTTCATCAATTCGTCAGTCACATACACTTAGTGAGTGATAAACAAGCCACGGCATTCGTCTTTGTGCCTCCTTTACTAAGTGAACATACATCATAAGTGCAGCCATCTACGATGTTTCTATTTCATCATTCCCCTAGAGGTTTTCTATCTAATTTTAAACTAACTGTTTACATTTTCTGGATTGTGTCAAATAAACAGACACCACTATATGGAAGCTCAGGATACAGGAAGAGGTAGGGATGGGGAGCACTGCTAAGGTCTCGCTCTTCTCATCTCTTCCTGGAATATAAATATTGGGCATGCAATTCCTAGTAAAATTGTCTCTGTTCTTGTGGAATCGTCTGGGTAGATCCTCTGGCATCACACAGTGCTGTCTCTGCTTCTTGAAAAAAAACAGGCGAACTCACGGGGGGGCAGTTCTGAGTGAACAGCAGGAATGCTTCTATGCTACCTTTCTGCTGTTGCTTGGCCAAGGATTTCCAGGCACTTTGCATGATGCAGTCACTCATCTATGGGATCAAGATTATTCCCCTTCCATGGTGGTTACCAGGGAGGAAGGGGGTTGGTGTCTGCTGTTCCTGCTGAATCTCCCAACCCTGCATTTTCTACCCACCTCCCAATGGAGGTAAACAAACCAAAATAGCAATCTCCATTTAACAAGATGTTCTGTCTCCCAGTGAGATAAATGAAAGCAAAATGTTTGGGACAGCATTAAAGTCAGAACTATGGGAGCTGCTAGGTGTTTCTCCCATCATATGGAGAAAATCAAGGTGCAAGGATACAAGCTACCCAGCAAATCCCCTCACTGAATATGAACTGAGAAGCTGATCCTAAGTTCTAATCTCAGACTACCATCTTCAGCTGTTTTTTGCTGCCTTTCCCTACATTTGAAAATGAAGAGCAAACCCTAAAACTGCTCTAGAACAGCTTTTACTCTGCAACTAGTTGGCAGAGTCACATGCCATACAAAGTAAAAAAAAATAATTGTGTGGGGACAATGGACCTAAACCTTTCTCTTGCTGATTCAAGCATCAGAGCACAGGCATGCTCAGTTCTGTAACCCAGACTAAGCCTTTTGCTGAATGTCCCCAGACTGCCATTTCAGGGGATGTCTGCAGAAAGTTAATGCCGTGTCAGCATCCCCGAGTGGGAAATGGCAAATATTTAGGCACTGAAAATGCAGAAATGCATGCATTCAGAGGCTGGCTTAAGAGAATTTCACACTAAATGTAGTGCTTTCCAAAAACGAACATAACTCATCACTGGAAAGCTAGATAACTACAATTCATTTAAGTGCTTCCTTATTTCCTGTATGAACTAAATGGATGTATTTTAGTTCTATCATCTTAACAAAAAGGTCTGAAATTTCAGGCACCAGTTTTCCCAGAAAGGGATTTTTCCATCCTCCCATAAAGATGCCATCTCCCTGGTGAAAAGCAAGGTTCTCTTGCTACGGGTCAAGGAGTACATGCTCCCTGTGAGATAATCGTGGAATGGCAGAATGGATGCACAGCTCTCAAAGAAAGACACTTCATATTTGAGTCTCTGATTGCCCTGGGTAAGAGAGATACATCTGACCATCTAGTTTAGGGATTTAAAGCACCTTACCAGGGTGATTTAAAGTCAAATCCTCCCTCATTCTTAGCCATTTTTCACAGGCTGGTCAATTTTTGTGGAGCCATCAGGAAATAAAACAAGGTGGTGCCTGTTTTCTCCACATACTTTCTCTACTTCACTCAGAGGAGAGCAAGGCAGTTCTGAATCACTTCCCATCACTGCGAGGAAAGAGCTTTAAGTGGTTAATAATGCCCAGTCAGGCTGGTGCCTCAGTGACAGCAGACAGCAGAATGGCTGAGATGGGGTCTGAATGAGCCACTCCACGTGCTCTTCAGCCACTTCTTAGCCCTTGTATGTTACAAGTATTAGCAAAGTAGCTGGACTCATAGCTACAATGCTGATGCGTACTCCAGGGTCTGGACATATGCCTGACTCTTGCCCACTCTGGGGTGCTGTGAAGTAGATAAGCAAGCTGGTCTTTATCAAGATGCCTGGTCCCACTACTTGGTAAAAACTGTGCAGACTTTCACGGTTAAAAAGCTCATCTTATTGACAGATTCCTTACAAGAAATAAAGTTTCAGCCTGGGCACAAAGCAAGAGCATACGATTCGTTCTGGTGGAAGTCTCCATGAGAGTGAGATAGATATAGTGACATTGTCCAGTGATCCATCACCAAGGATATCACATAACACAGCAAGAAAAACTTGGAAAGTATATTTTGACCCCATGACCAAAATTTCTTATGAACTCAGTTCCTGTTTGGGCTGAGAAAAAGCTGAAATGCCTAGCTGGGATCTAAGGTGTACTTTTTAACTGTTTAGGTTTTAGCCAAGACTGATTTTCCTGTCTCTGATAAACCAGTGTCTTAGCCCTTCCTTCTATGCCAGGGAAAGGAAGGTATGGCATTAACACAGTTTGAAAGGCTCTGATTTAGGGCTTGGAGAAACAATTGCAAGTAAATTAGTTACTACAGCTTAACGAGTGTATATTAGCTGAACTGAAGTAACTGTGTACATTCTCTGCTCACAGTGAATGCCTTTTATTTAATACGCAGATATAATAGCTAACCTGCTGAGTCTTTTTGTTGTTGCCCTTGCAGATAGAAATAAGGACCTGCCTTTAAGCTCCTTTCTTCTGGTGACCACGGTTATCTGTGCCATATTTTCCCCCTTCTAAATAAATCTCTTTCAAAAGTGAATATTCACGAAGAGGGATTCAGTCAAGCAAAGCAGCAACCTGAGGCTCTGGAAACATCTAACCATTGAACACACCACAACAGTCGCTGTTACCATCTGCTGTACCAGAGAGTCAAGGTGTACAGCTATATCCTCTTCTGGGCAGAAAGCTGTTCCAAGTTTTAATCAACATTTGGAAGTAAACACCTGCCAGACAGAATAAATGAGAAGATCTGCATTAGTCCACACTGTCGGTGGCACTTGGCTGGATTCCACATCTGCATGTCTCTCTGCAGCATTGTGCCTTGCATCACTGTGTGCGTGACAGGACTGTCACGTTCCGCAGACACACTGGATATTGGACATTTGCCATTGGCAGGGTACAAGGATGGGTGGTTTGATGGGGGTTTGTTGGAAATGAGATCCTGGACTATCTAGGCCAAGCATCCATCTGGGTTTTTGCAACTGCTTGAACATCTACAGTGTTCACCAAGAATGAGCTTGAAACTCTCAGTACTGCAAAGCAGCATTAGCAGGAATAAAAGGTACAAAGTTTAGGAGACAGTAGGGGCAGGAGGTAGCACTGAATTCAGACTCAGCCCTTCTTCTCACTTCTTCCTAGACTTTGCACTCTCAAGGAGCTTAAATCTTAAGTAGGATAATTATTTGAAAATATTACAGCAAAAGATGAATCATTCAACTTTATTAAGCTTTAATGACTGTTTTGATTGCTCTGACTGAGATGACAGGGCCGATTCCACTGTATTTACTAGACCACTTTAAAACAATATCAATAATTTCAACATTAGACCTGCTGATTTTCTCCCTGTTCAACACTTGGCCAGCAATCCAGACTCTTTGTGTCTGCACACTGGCTTATGGAAAATGGGATGGCATAATGCCACAGCCCAGGGAAGCATCATCACCCAGATGAGAATGATTGATTCAAGAAATGAAAGTCAGCACTGCTAGTTACGACACCAGAAGCTGCAGAAGGAAGCCCTTTACAGGCCTCTCCCATGAAAAATAGTTTAGAAACACTGTGGAGTTTGGTGCATGGACATTTCCTTTGCAAAAAGGAGAAAATCCCACTCATTTTAATTTTGCCAGATGGCTTTAAACATTCTGTTACTGGATCAGTAGTGGCAATTTCATCACACTGGAGGGATTTACAGATGGGATAAGAGGAGATGTTTATCTTTGAGTCTCTCTAGAGATATGCTTGCCCCAATTCTCTGTTGTGAAGAGTTAAGATTGCCCATGCTGTATGTCACACTCTTTTTGCTCCGGCAACAGTGGAAACTCTTGTCATGGAGTATTGTATTACACAAGATCAGACCTCATGGGCCACTTCTAGTGGTTACTGACTCTTTTTTGTTCCATTTCAAACCTTGAGTTACTGAGGTCAAATACAGTGACCCTAGCCTTCATTTGGCATCAAAGGGAGGGATACAGCCTTTAGACACTGTGGGAGCTTCAGCTTCAAAAGACATAGCGTCAATACATACAGGAAAGTGCCTCCAGCACTTACTCATTGCTAGCTGGGGGAAGGCAGGATTTTCCTATAGGTTCCCAGTGGGCCCAGGCACAGAGAATACCAGCAGAACTGGCTGAGGACAGCAGAGGCTGTACAGAACGGGGTCTTTTGTAAACCTTTCAGCCAGCCAATTCCTTTAGGATGTGGGGGATTCCTAGGAGGCACACGGGAGGACACACCTGAGACTTCTGATATCATAGATCTTTACAGGTGCGCTCTAAAATAATCTTAAATATCACCATGGAAGAATTCCTGAGATATCTGCCACCCACCCGCTACACTGAGTCAAGGGCAGCATTCAGACGTATTTGCCTTCCTTTCAAAATCTTTTGTATTGGCTGCAGCTGGAGGCAGCTGGCAAAAAAGTTTCCTTTACCAGATGATTTTAACTGTGTAGGTCTGGCTTCAGTTCACATCGCAAGGACTTCACCTTCGACAGTATACCAAAGCACAGATAACAAGCCTGGTCACCAGACCATACAAATGCACTTTATATAGTATATTTGTCCTTATAAGCGTGCTCCTGCCTCAGTTCTCAGACAGCTGTAACAGCCTTTGGATTTCTGAATTTTTCAAAACTGAAGGGAAGCTGCTGCCAGGAGACCTCAAAGTGACACAGATTGACATGGTTGCTGGGTGTTGGGGGCTATGAGCAGACTGTAGGGCTTGCGAATTTTTCTTCTGGTAGACTTTGGGGAAAAGACAGTATTTTAAAGGCTTTTCTGGATATGCTCTCCTTTCCTTCTCTCATATACCGTACTTCTTTGGTTTGTGCCATTTCTGTTCTGTGTTAAATTATACAGTACGTTGCTCTATAAGTTGCTGAGATGGCCTAGCTTTAAACACAGATATGTTAATGCAAAGAGAAACCCCTGTGACTATGGGACTGCTGCTGGAAGCTGCATGCCTGAATTAATGTAGTTGCCCATTTAATTTAGCATAGAAAGTATCTCAGTAAAATATAAAGCAAAGATTAAAAAAAAGAAAAAAAAACCAACAAACCCTGCGGAAAAGCTCTCCCATCCTAACAGCATCAAGGTAAATGTCTTTTCCATCTGCTCCAGCTGTGTTCAAAGTTCTTCAGCAACAGCTTGAACATTGCAGTCCTATTACCAAGCTCAGATGCTCAATTTCAAGAGCTGCTGTGCACCTCCACATCCCCTCAGGCTCTCACTGGGAAGGGTTAAAACTCCTTTTTGTTTTGGTGTGGAAGCATTGGTCTGATAGCAGCAGATATAAAGGACACTCCCAGGCTCCTCAGGAGTTGTGATCTGGAGACACTCTGTTACTTGCTTAGAACATCCCCTTGTTGTATCACTGAAAGGTTTTTTGCATATAGAGTAATCATCACCAGAAAATATCTGAAGCTAGCACTGTTCTGGGAAGGGGGAAGAGCAGAAAAAGGGAAATAAAGGGATAGCAGGACAGTTTATTACAGATGTCTTGTTTTGAGAGGGCTAAAGAGGACCCTAACTCATTACTCTACAATATATCCCAATAAACAGTGTGCATCACTGCCTAAAAGCATACTTTCCAACTCTACTGTACTGCCAAAGATTACTGTCGAATGTTCTTTTTTTAACTCTCCAAGCCTTTGTCCACTGCTGCTTCAAACAATGGCAGTTCATGAGGATGTGGAACAAACAACCACGATTCCTTTCTGAATGTTTGCTATGGTGGGAACAAATAGGGGGAGCTTAAAGGAAACACTAGTTGAGAATAGCACAGGTGAGAGGAGAACTGGCACGGAAAGGCTTTTGCAATTACAAGCCAACATTCTTTGCTCTCCAGTGGAAAGGAGAGAATCTTCTCCTCAACAGGGACTGTGGCTGAAAAGGGAGGCTCTTTTAAGTCTTAGTATGAGGCAAAGTGAGGATTTTCACGCCTCTTTAGAGGACACCAAAGGTTGGGGGAGAAAAAGGGTATAAAGGCAGTTTCCTCCAAAAAAAGTGTTCTCTAAAAATTCTCTGTTTAGAGTAAAATAAAAAATTGAGGTGGGTAAATCCCAAGCAACAACAGAAGAAACTAGCAGTCCGCAGAAATTCCTCTAACAATGCCTTGGGATCACATAAACAAGGTTATTAATAGAAGCCTGCCTCTCAAGCAGCCCTCAAAGGCTGCTTCCTCCCATTCTTCTGTCTGCGCCAATTCAAGGCAGAGAAGCCCTGGCTTGAGAAAACCTCATTTGCTCCCTTCTTGTTTTTATCTTTCCCTCCACTGTATTTCCTGTCAAGATTGCAGGTCAGAAAAGCCGGAAATCTCTTTGTACCTCTGTGACTGCCAAATTCTGACCAAGAAACGTACCTCAGATGGAGCCCAACAGCCCCTGCGCTCTGGTGGGGGATCGTGTGGGGAAGAGCATATACCGTAAGCGTGGCTGGGCACGCATGGCTATTTTTCACCAGTAGTTCAGACTAACCCAGATGAGGGTGGGAGCTGGGGTACAGACTGCTTTTCCAATTACTTCAAACAAGCCAGCATTCCTGCTTCACAGCCACAGGACACATGGAGGACTTGACCTTGCTTTTCCTGAGCCTTCCACTCAATGTCCCAGCAGACAACCCAAAACCATTGTTTTTCTCTGTTCTGGCTTCACAAATTCCAGGCATCTCCTTAGTGATTTTGCTAGGAAAAGGCAGAATTTTATGTGCCTCTGGGTTTTTTTTGAGGAACTGACAACCTCTGAGCAAATGAAGTATTTTATGCTTTCCAACTTTTTTTTTTGTTCTGTTGTTACTGAGATTGCAGCCGTGCTTTCTCCAAAAGTCAATTTGCTCAGCTTCTAGAGTTACAAGAGGGCTGGGGAATAAAGTAAAAAAAATTACACAAACTCTAGGATTATCACACAACACCAGCAAATGTACCTACCACATAGAACACAGAGGCAGCCAAACTCAGATTTGCACACACAGCAAAGAAGAAACCATTATTAATATTGCAGAAACACAAAAGGTCAGGACAAATTTCTCTGCATCTACCTGCAGCTACGGACAAAATATTTGGTAAGCTTTGCTCTTCCAGGGTGATGACCCAGTCAGAAGGTGTTAAGCAACAGAGAACAAACTTTAAAAAATGCACCCATTACTTTGACCTGATAGCTCCTCCAAATTCAAACCTAACAAGGTGTCAAAGTAAATGCTGCCCTAAGGATTAGACTTCAGACCCAAATCAGATAAATACAGAGAAGCAGGCATATGCTCCCTGCCACCCCCTCTTTCCATATACAATCTAGAATATCTGGACTTTCAAGCTCCGGTGTGATACACAGGTTGTTTTAAACTGGCATAAAAACACCTATTGAGCATAAAAAAAAGCCTCTTCCAGTATATGTGTAGAAGCGAGAGCAGCTGTTGTCTTTGCCAGTAGTACCTCAGCAAAATACATTTGAGGACTCTGTGCTCTAAAATCTTCGTGGCTGTATCACTTTACCATGCCTCAAGGACTCAGCCTGCCTTTCTGCAACCTCAGTCAGTCCTTCTGAGTTGAAACAGCCAATTTGAGTCATTAGCTTTCTTCTGGACACCCTGACATATCCCAAGCGAAGGCCGGGAAGTACAGAGACCTCCTTTCGCAGACTGAAGTTTTGGCTCCTTTTGTTCCCTTTGAAAATCCATTTGCATTATTCAATGACAATGTACTACACAAGAATGTCTGTTGAGCAGGGTGCCTGCTCTGACTGCATGTGAGATCATATAGCCCTACTATCTGCAGAATAAAATAACTGATATTACTTCTGTTGCTAAAGAATATCCAGCTAGAGGAGCTGGTGCTGGGTTTGGCCATCTGTCATGGGCACAGAGCAGCCACCAGCAGGACATAAATGCACCGTGGGCACTGTGACCCCAAGTCAACACCTTGCATGATGTTCTTGGAGCTGAAAGCACTAGAGTGCGTCAAGCTGAGGCTTCAAAGCTGTGAATTAGCTTTGTTTCAGGAGGAACATAGCCACATCACTCAGTGCTACTGATGAGCAAATAAACAGGGGAGCCATCACAGAGCTGTGCTGCATTGCATAGACTTATGGATTCAGAACTCAGGACTAGCTCTTCCCCTCTTTCCCCACAGATATTATAGACATGCCTCAGCGGCTTTGCTGAAACCTGAGGATTGTGTAAGCACAAAAGGAGATTTTACAAATGGAGAAGAGGAAGCCAAAAGCAGTACATTTATGATCAGAAAATATTTTGACCATCGTGTTATTAACAGTTGGGATTCAATTCTGCAATTATCACAGAAGTCAACAGATTAAAAGTACTCAGAAGATTACAGGATCCTTGCATGGATAATGGGACGTGCAAGGTTGCTGTAAGCAGTGTAAAATGGATAAAGAAGTTATAATCCCATAAACCAATCTCTGATTGCCTACAGGAAGATGGAATTTGCCCTGCCCTACTCATCAGTGGTGACCCTACATTTTCTGCATTCTTCTCTGAAGCTCTGCTATTGGAGACTCTCCGAGAGAGACTTATTTTCATATATGTATATCATATTTTCATATACCACTCTGGGTAGTTCTTGCATGGTCCACGTAATCACTGGATTCTGTCTGCAGGGGATGGCAAAAAGGCAGGGAGAGTTGATTATAGGGACTGAGCTTTTTAAGGAGAAATATCCCTGGATTTTTCTTCCCTTTTTTTGTCATGTTCTGTACTGAACAACAGAATCTGGGAGAAAACAGGGAGCAAGTATGTCAGAACAGGGAGTAGTCTGTATATCCAGTCCAATCTGCAGTTGGGCTTAATCCTGTCAAACTGCAATCAAGAAGATACATAGCTAAACAAACAGGCCAGAACCTCTCTCATGTTAAACATTCAAAACTCAAAGGACTACTCTCTAGGCACCACTAACAATAAAATCATGAAAGAGTTCAGGGTGTGCAAGAGCAGCCCACAGATTTCCAACGACTGTTCTCTAAAGACAGTGTTACTTACGGCAACCAATACCAAGAACAGTCATGTTGATGGCACTCTTCCAGCAAAATGTTATCAACAGTCTACTTCTGTACACAGCTAATTATACCGTGCCCAAATGCCACAGGGAGATGGCGGCTCCATCAGGAAATGCACAGAAACATATGCTGCCATATGGAGGAGACAGTCTTCACTGGGACCACTTCTCGCTGTGTAGGAGGCCTCCCAGCCCTATTCTATTATTGTTTATAAAGCAAGTTCCCTAGAAGGTAAGCAGGAAAAGCAGAAAAAAATGGCAAAATATTTCAGTCCAACTTTTGCTACCAGAACACCAGCAAGTGGGAAGGAAGGTTATCCCTTCTCTGTAGAAGGGATAACAAAGCTTTAGGAACATGTTGCAGAGCCCTGTTCCCTAAACAGGATCTTTGCTTTGTTGCTAAAAAGCATTGAGCTGATATATCCTACTTAGGAAATTTAACCTAACTCAAGGCTTATACACCACTTAAAGCCCACTTAAAAATGCAACAAGGCTCAATTAAAATGCAATTGCACCAAACTAAATGTCTTGATTTCTAGTAGCGGGTTGGTAACCAGCCAATAAATCTTAATTAGAAATTATCAACCTCACACTAACCGAAACCCATTTTCACTTTTGTCCTCAAAGAGCAATACCTAACATACAATGGGGCTAACCTTCTTTCTCAGCTCAAGGGTCTCTATCCTTATTCTCCTCCAGATAGGAGGAAATGAAGGGAATCCCTTGTTACTTGTCTGCACACTCTTTACTAACCTCATGCTTGAATGGCTGGTGTAACTATCAGTTGCCAGCAGTCATTTACATCACTTGCAAAGTGACTGTAAGATGATACTAAATAAGAATGGTAGCAGTTTGCATCAATGTAAAAATCACAAGGTGTTAAATAATGAAACTGTACCACTCCTCATCTCTGCTTGCAATCCCAGCTAAGAATTTACCTTTGAGCCTGTTAAATTATATCTTTGATGTGGCTGAGTTTTGATGCTTTTAACACTAAAGTCTCTCAGTTCTCTGCACCAGTGAGGAATTCATATGCCACTGTTAACTGGTGCAGCACAAAATCTGAGTAGAAGAATAAAAACAGTTTCATGACACACATGCAATTTAGTTTGAGGGCCTTTTCATAAACCCCTCCTCCCATGGCTTGCATCCACTTCAGCTGTAAGGCTCCATCAATCAGGATGAAATGGGAGAATAGGTTAAGAAATCTCTCAAAGTTGTAATCTGGGAGGCAGTGGTTACCAGCAAGCACCACTTAAATCAGCCAGTGATAGAGAAGTGCTGAGTGGGATGTCAGCAGGGGCTACGTGCTCAGTCTTTCCTGTTTCCTATTCAAATTCTTGCTCTGGACCCATCACAAGAGAGTGTGTGATCCAGCTCCACTGGAGGGTGTAAAGGCAGCAAACAATGACAGAGGCAGCTGAGAGAATCAGGCAGGAGAGTCAGCACGGAAATGTGATTCAGATGGAAAGTGTGTGACAAACAATTTCAGCCCTCAGTAAAGGGGATGTCGCAAGACTGTTTCTGAAAACCACTGTAGAAAAAAAAAAAAATCTTAGTTAGTGCCATGAGAAGTCTTCCTGAAGAACCTTCAAAGAAAAGGGACTCTTGTTCTAGAGATGCTTGTTATTAATAAAAGCTCCCGTGATTTTCAGAAGATTCATATCCACTATTTCATGCCAGCACTTTCACCTTGCTGAAGGCTTCCTCACAGGCACCAGAAATGAAGAAGCTTGGCTACCTATGGTGACTTCGAATTGATTGGCTTCCATGTCTAAGGTTCAAAATACAGTTGAAGCTTGTCCCATGGTTAGAGTCTTAATTAAGGCTTTTTATTTCTCTGCCTCTCTCCCTTCATATGGATTTTCTGATGTCTAATAGTAGGTGAACTAACATTGCTATTCTCCTTGAAAGGACATTTACCTCTTCCTAACTGTCTCTGATACTGCTGCTTCTGAAAAATTTCACTGAAATTGGTTCAAACAGTATCAGCACAAACAATTATATAAACGTTTTTTTGCCATAGGAAAGCAGTCTGCAAGTGGAAAGCAATGGTTACATGGTTAGCGTGTGTCACTGTCTGTTCAGCACAGACCCACAGGTACTTCTACCCAGTATGTATGGTGCTGAGAACCTTGCAGGCTACTTCCTAGTAATTTTTGCTAGCTGGACTGTAGGATGATAGAATGATAGAATCGTTTAGGTTGGAAGAGACCTTTAAGATCATCGAGTCCAACCGTTAACCTATCACTGCCAAGTCCACCACTAAACCATGTCCCTAAGCTATCTACACATGTCCCTAAGCTATGTCCCCTCATCTACACGTCTTTTAAATACTTCCAGGGATGATGACTCAACCACTTCCCTGGGCAGCCTGTTCCAGTGCTTGACAACCCTTTCCGTGAAGAAACGTTTCCTAATATCCAATCTAAACCTCCCCTGGCGCAACTTGAGGCCATTTCCTCTTGTCCTGTCGCCTGTTACTTGGGAGAAGAGACCGACCCCCACCTCGCTACAACCTCCTTTCAGGTCGCTTAAGCTGGTGGTGTCAATACAGTCTTGTAGGGCTATCTGCTACCCTGTGGTCTTCTGATGCTGCTATTTTGAGGTTAAAATTAGGCATCAATGTGTTCTAAAAGTGTTATAATTGAACCTGATCTGTATCCTGTAACGTGAACTCTGTGCAATATTGATCCTTTTGGCTTTTGCAAGAGTTTCTTTAAGTTGGCATAGTTGATGCAGAAAGCTCAGTCAGGACTGGAAGCTCGTGCAGAGTTTCCACTGACTCACTATAGGACCAAGTTATTCCCTGGCCTATCTCAGCCCTGTATCTATCTGTTAATGGGGATAGTAATCCCTGTCTAACAGGGGTCTTGTAAGATTTCAATGTCTGCAGAAAACATTACAGTGCTAAAATGGAGCCAGACACCAAAGTGTTACTCTGTGCTCTGCTCTTGATGGAAGGGATTTAGGCATTTCAATTATTGGTCTCCAGCACAACCTACCTTTTGTTCATGGATGGACGCACTAATGAGCAGAGCTGGACGTAAGCTTTCTGATAGAACAGTTTTCCATTTGAAAAATGCCAGTTTAACAGAATCAAACTATTTCAAGGGAATGTACTTGCTTAATTGAAATTTCTGGCAGAAATCTGACCATTTCCTCACAGGTTCTCCTGTGTACCTGATCAGTGAGCAGAATTGAGAGCCTGGCAAACCTAGCTCCAGCTGGGATACTAAAGATTTTCCTGGCAGGAAGCCTGGAAGCCAAGGAGCCCTGTTTGAGCCAGGGCAACCAGGACTGCTAGGATCCCAGCTGCGTGGCAGCAAGCCTGAAAGGAAAGTGACGGCAACTTTGAGCCATTTGGACAAGTCTGCTTCATTTAAAAAACTCAAAGAAAGGCATTTGGATTACGTTTTTCAAATTGAACCACTAGGATTTACAGCTTTTTGTCTCATGGAAGACAAATGGGTTTGCTGTTAGACTTTTTCCCAGGGTGGGGTTCTGGGCTGCAGGCAGACCCACAGTCAAGCCTACTGTCTTGATTTCCCTGTTGGTTCATGTTCACACCCGGAGATGAGGGAGGAAACAAGAACAGTTCAGCAGGAGGAGAGAAAGCGCCTCTGAAGATGCTTGTGCTGATAGCAGCCCATCTGGGCTTTTTTCAAGGACAGGTGGTAAGGGAGGGCCACGTTGGCCTTATTAGAGATTTTTGATTGCTCAGTCCACTGGTGTTGATAGATTATGTGAAGAACCAAAACAGAAGGTCAAAAGCCACCAATTACTTAAAAAAAAAATCCAAAGTGATAAGCAGCAAACTGGCAAGCTAAGCAGCATGCAACATTAGACAGCCAATATAATAGAGCCACACTCCCTAGCGATCTCTCTAGGGAGTCAGGAGGCCAGCAGATGGGTTTCTGTGGGTGCAGCTGTATGTCTGGATAGACCTGATAGGCACTGTACACAACTCCAGTTCCTATGTCCCTGCTTAGATTCTTTCTTCTCTTCCATGAATTTTGGTACAGTCTGCATCACTCTCAGGTGCTAGACCCATCAAATGCACATGTCCATTTCTCCCTGCAAGTCTCTAGAGCTGTTAATCCAGCTGCTCGCACAAGTATTCAAGCTGTGTAAAGGACAGATGAAGAAAAGACAGTGGGAGGAGAGGAAGGAGTTCATAAAGATCAACCATCAAGCTCTACAAATGAAAAATGCAACCCAATAAATAACTGAAAAGGCCACACTTCCTGGTGTGTGTCTGATCTCGGTTGTCAAGCTCTAAAGCCTGCACTTTCCTTCTATTTTTAAAGAAAAAAGAATTTCAAGAAAAGAAAAAAAAAACAACTTTGTCTAAGTTTCTTCTTTTAGAGGGCAAACTTTCTACTGACAATTTCAATGTGTGACCCCTTAAAAATGCACATCTTCCTGCCAAGAGACCCAAAGCTCTGCGTAGACTTGGAAGATTCAGTGCCAAAAGAACCTCCCCTTCTTTCTTCTCAAATGCAGTTAAAATTAAAATATTACTGAAAATGTTGGTGGTAGCTCTGACTACATATGTGTAGTGGAGTGGAGGGAGAAGAGTGAAGAATAAGAAGGTCATACTGATTCTCCACCTCCAACTTCAAATTTTGTTGTAATAACAATTGCTAATGTCTTGCTAGTAGAGCTAATTGCGAAGAGGCCAAGAGGGTGAGAATTTTGTAAAGAATGTTCTCCTTCTTTAGAAGACTAAAACATCTAATGTTTCCTACAGTCTATTGAGAAGAGGATAAATAACCTAGAGCATCCTCACAAAATCATGCAAAGCTTTTCTGGAAAGTCTTCAGCTTTCACTGATTTTTGCTTTAATTTCCAAATTGAAGCAGCTCTGGTTGCTAATATACCTTTATACGCTTCAGTAAAATACACCCACGTGAGGCAGAGCCGAGAGCAAAAGCGTAAGTCGCCCTGCTGGTGCTCTGTTGCAGGAGGACAGGACACTAGCACGAGTAACAACAGAAAATGCAGTGGAATGGGTACGCTTGCAGAGTTCTGGAGAGAGGGGAGGCAAGACTCAGAGAGGGCAAATCTGCATCTAGTTTTTCCTTGCATATGTCTTCCTTTCATGCTCTCTGCCAACACAGATTCTGCGGTAAGTGCTGCCCATGTCTGTGTTTTTGAACTTTCCCCAAAGGTAGAAGCTGGGGCTTTGGGAGGGGAGCTGCCAAAGAAAGCAGCGTTGCCCAGGCAGGTATGGCAGCAGGCTCTGGGGAGGGACAATGACAGCAAGAGGAACAGGGAGCTGAAGATTCAGAAGCAGACAGTACCCTCTTTCTTTCACATCTTCTTTCTCCCCTCCTCCCACTTGGGCACTTCTATGATGTGGGACTATAGTTTAGTCTGGATATCCATTCCTAAGGTGAATACCCTTTCACTATCCTACCATCACACCAGAACACCGTTCCTCTCTCCGCACCTTTCTTCCTATCAGAACAGTGGTAGCCTATGCTTGAGATAGCAGAAGCTTGTTGAAGACTCAGACTAGGAAATACATGCAGAAATGTGGAAGTGAGGAGAGAAATCCAGGTTTGCACTAACAGAAGACTGGGCTCAGAGAAGCTTGACTTGCTGCTTTACCACAGGCCTACGTCAAAGCAGCTGTTACTTCTTCTCACTCCCAGGCTTTTCATAAAACTTACAATGCAAAGCAAAGAAATCCAAAGAGAACCTACAAAACTCTTGGAATACCAGGTCAGAACAGAGATGTGAACTTTATCTTTCAAAGAGAGTTCAAAAGCTGGCACAGACTTAGAAGCAGTTTCTGAGGAATAGCTCAGTCAAATTGGCAGTCTCAAATCTCACCTTTGATAGAACTTAGCTCATCCCAGACCCACACTTTTTGCTAAGCAAAAAGCACAATATCTTGTTAATAATGAATAGCCTTGTGTCTCCTGTACTTAACACTGGAGCTTTGAGCAGATCCACAGCACTTTATAAATTATCTATTGCAGCTGATTCAGGGCCCGCTGGGAGTGTTCTTGCAGCAAGCATCTTGCTCGCCTGTAATGGAATCATACCATTAATGCAATTTCAATTAGACATACATTACAGTGCACAGGTGTCTAAGCAAACAGTGTGCAGAAAGCCTCCCCCAGGGACTCATATCCTGGGGTAAAGGTGTGTAAGTGGGAGACTTTCCAAGGGGTCCTACAATTGCACCAAAAAGGTGCCAAAGAAATAAGCAAACCAGCGTGCTAGAGTGGAAGGAGGAATGTGTCTGTAAGGGAAAAAAGTGATCTTCACTTGCTGGTAGCTAATTCCAAACTTCCACCTTTTCTGGTTATGAGATGAAGAATTCTCCCATGCTTCATCCAATAATCACCTCGAGAACAAAAACCCAACAATGTTCTTATCAGCCTCTAAGGCTGTACTCATGGTCCCTGGTAAGAAATCCTTTTCTCCTTTGGAAACTGCCTGACTGTCGTCCATGAAACAAATATTCAATGGTCCCTTGATCTGGCTGAGAATCTGAGCCAGCTGGGTTCCTGGAGAAGAAACAGATGCTCACCATCTATATAGTTACTCTTGGAATAACAGTTCAGACTCCCAGAGAGCTGGCACCAGTACTAGGTGGCTGCGGTGGGATATCTTGCCAGCTCTCTAGCCAAACAAAACTTTTGGTGTGTTACAAGCAATGCTAGTCTCCCTGGAGCACAGGGTATCAAAACCTCATTTAAATCTACATTGGGGTAAGCTTTCCCAGTCTACTGCTCAGGTCACCATTATACACCCAACCTGACCTGCAAGGATCTTTTCTCTGAGTATGTTGATAACTCAGGAGAAAAATGAGAGCATGGTCTCTATCAGTTTTTGCTCTCCCTGCAAGACTGCCAATGAAGCATCTAATTAAAGTCAGTTATGGTTGATGTTTTTCTGAGGGGGAACTGAATGAAAGATTTGCTAATTTATTTCATGAAGGGCCTACCAAGAAATAGCAGACACTAATAACTACCAATCACTGCTGAGCTGAACTGGATTTGAAACGGCAAAAACAACTTCCCAATCTCTTCTGCTGTCCTGCCTCCTGCTGATCATCCTCCTTAATAAATTCTTATATTAGTGGCAAAACTATGAATCAGACTGAACTCAGGTAATGATAATACTGGCCTGAAAGAATCGTTGCCATCAATTAATGCAGGACTTTTCTCAATGATTCAGCAAAAAACCCTCTGCTCTCTTTATTTGTGGGCCTGGACTCACCAGCCTGGGTCTTTATTCTCCCATGTCTGTGGCAGCCAACACCTTCGGAACTTCCAGTTGCAAATAAACAATTGGTGCTTGAGCTCAAAGTCAGGTTCATAGTCATAGGGCCATTAACAATTCACACTCACACTGTCTCAGAGCCCTTTTGGGGGCATTCAACAGAAGCGTGTTGCAGTTCCACATGACCATGGTTGGCACCACTCTTAAACCCTGCACTATTCTGCTGTATGAACACAAACACTTATCCCAGATTCTCAAAAAATGGCGTAAGAGGGACGACATGGCAGACAGACCTGCTCTCCACTTAATGTTTATTGAGGAACATTTCAGAAAGCCAAAGAAAAGGATATTTTAATTTGCAGCCCGCTATCTAATCTCCCTACATAGCAAATCTAAGTCAGATGGCTTGCTTTCTCAGTTACCTTTCACTGATCACTTAAAATAACAACCCAATGATGGATGGACCACAAGAAAACCACTGTCTAGTCATTCACTGCCCTCATGAAGGACAGTTGATACTGCCACCTGTTATACCTTTTTTTGACAAGTAAGTAACCAGAGTAGACCTCCCTCACACATCTCCACGGTCATGGAAACAAGCAGGCTACTTTCAGCTTGGCTGAAGTTGCTCCAGGCAGATTCTTGCTATTGCTAGTCATCTGGAGGCTGGCTCCCAAATGCAGAACAGCCTGGACAGATGGGGTGGCTACTGCTCAAGGCATCAAGGATAATGAAATGCTACCACAGTATGTGACACCTGACAGCAACTGTAGCGATCATGGCCTTAAGAAGGGGCAGAGCATTAGATCGTACAAAACAACTTCCAGACCTCACACTGCTCCAGAAATGAGTGTGTATATTGAAGAGCTGCAGGATATCACCTGACAGATGATGCCATCCCTTACACCTCTAGAAGATGAAATACATTTGTGGTAGCCATCAACAACTACAAAATATACAGTCAACCACTTTCTTCCTCTTTTTTTGGTGACATGTTCGATACGTAAAAGGTGTCTTCCAAAACTACTTATTTCATCCTTACCGTGGTTTTCTTTGAACCTTGCTAATCACTGCCTCTTAGCATACAAAAGAAGAGTTAGAGCAGAAGGCCCAACGTTTTAGTATGGGCTCTTGACTGCTCTTTGTCTTTTCTAAGTGTAGATTAGATTGCACATTGGCAATTTCCATGGCTGTGAATTGTATTTCCCGTTTGGACATACACAGGAAAGAAACCTCTTTTAACCTGCATATCCTCCACTGCAAGCAGCCCTGTAAGTCTTTCCTCAGCACTAGTGCTCTCAGAGAAGTCCAAAGGGGTTTGCGCTTGAGTAAAATCATCTCTCAGTAAAACCCCTTTCCCAGAATGTGTTGCTCCTCTGACAGTGCATCCTGCTGGCCCTTAAGGGATAATTCATGTGCAAGGCTCCAGATTTAATTAGAAGGCTTCCCATTTTAACACTACCAAAGGATTAAAATAATTGGAAAAAAGTAGGCAAGCTGTGCGCCCTTGAGGCTTGACAAGCAGCACAGGGTGAAAGGGATACAGCCCAGGCAAGATGGAAAATTCCACTGGTTCTCAACCTCTCTGCCCTTAACCTCAAATATTTTGCAGACTGTTAATTTAATCTGCAACCCTCCCCCAGCTAACCTCAAGGCTCAAGAAGGGCTGAGGTTATCACCTCATTTCCGAAACTGCCCGTGGAGGGAAACAGCTGGAGTTGTCCAGCTGTTCCCCCAAATAAAGGAAATGAATGAAAAGGAAGTCCTGTGAGTACACATGAGGAGGGGAGACTTTGCAAGTGCTGAGGGCAACTGCAGAGGAGAAGGTTCCTCCGAAGGAAGTGCCTTTAGAAGAATATTTATTCTAATGGGAGCTGCAGCGAAACAGGTTGGGAGAAATGAGATTGCCTGTGGTGTCCACAGTAGGATTGCAGCGGAAGGCTCAGAAGAAGTGGCAGGGAACTGAACCAAGGAGAGATGGCAGTGGCTGCACAGGCTGTGCTCATAGATGAAAGACTGTGAGCCTTGCAGGCAACTGCCCATGAAGCACTTAGATGGCCAAGACATCAGATTAGCATCTAAACAGCAAAACAGCTGTGTTTGTTGGGCCAGAATACCGTAAATTGCATGCGGAGTTGAGCCAGCATCTGCTGTAAGTCCATGCAGGAGCTGGGGTGCCCTAGACTCTCATTTAAAACCTTGCATTATTCAAATGAATGAAAGGTAAGGATGGTTTCAATGTGGTGCCCAGCTGAATCAGAGATTGATCAGGCCTGGTTCTGGTCTGCAACTCATCTTAGGCATTTCAGGTCCTTACAACTTTCACTACTCTAGTTCAGAGCCCCACAACCCCCTGTGCCCGGTGCCTCAGCTCAGCCGATGCAGACAGACTGAGCTTGTTCTGGGGCTGACTCTCCCACTATTCCAGTCCTGTCTCATCTTGTTTGAGATTCAGTCCTGAACTCTCTTGTTTCTGTTCCAGTCCAAAACCTCAGTGGAGTAAAAGCTACTGACTGTAGCAAAAGAGCATGAATAAGTCTGTGGAGGAGTCTGCAAGACATTTTGGTGGAGGAGTCTGCAGGACATTTTGAGAGGATCAGATAAACAAATTCCCTTGACATAACCTTATCAAAATCTAAATCCAAAGCTCCAGAGGTGAAATGCTATTTCACACTTCCACTGCCTCCCTGGCTGCTGAATGTTTCACAACATCTTGGGTTTGGCAACAGGAGGCTTAAAACTTCTGTTTCTGATGGCTGGTGAATACACAGACTCTGCTTCAGTCCATATGCAGCTGTAACAAGAAGAGGGGAGAGAGCCAACACAAGTGTCTCTGAAGCACAGAGAAAGACACAGTTTCCCTTGCTTTGAACAACTTACAAGGCAGCTTGTTGCACCAGACTACTGTATTTCTCCAGGACTGACAGATTAAAGTGGCATTTGAATAGCTTGAAATGCTTTTAGGAAAGCTTTAGAGATTCACAGAAAAATAATATTTTTCTCCATCCAAACTCTTTTCATTCTCCCTGGCTATAGATGCTTAAGTCATTTTTGCTTTAACCCACAATGTTTCTTTTTGAAGCAAGCTTGTAACACAGGAACCTTGCACAAGAAAAATCCCAAATTATAATTCAGAGCAATTGCATATAGACTGAATTCCAGTGAGAGTGCATTGCTCCAAAAGGAAGAAATAGAATAGTTAGCCTTTCCTGAGGATAATGTGAGTCTGAGCCCTACTGGCTAAAAAAGACAGGGAGGAGTCACTTTACCAAAAAAAATGTGGATAGATTTCCTAATTCTAGAAAACAGACAGAGCAGCTTAAAAAAATACCACTAAAACTTACTGACATACTGACAATCTCACAAACTGGGTGACCCAGAGAAGTTGATCCAACTTTCAACATCCAGCAAGAGTCACTCAAAATCCTGTGTCGCATGTAGTGGTGAAGGTCAGGATGTGAGAAATTTGCCTTACGTCTGCTTGGGCAAAATATGCTACACAGATCTATGTCTTATAATGATGATCTCTAAATTCATCGAAAGGTTCAGTATCCTTAAAAATTCCAGCACCCACGAAAGGCAAAAGATTTGGAAAGGAACAACTGGAGTGTTTCCCTCAGAAATCAGTGGTCTATCACTAAATCAAAACCTCCTCACCTAAGTGTAAAGCTTTTTTACTCTTCTTAAGTAGGAGTATGTTGTAGGATCTCTTCGAGCATGCCTAGCGTCTAGAAATGGTAGCTATATCTGCATGTAATTGATTCACGGCAAGCCAGAGATCTTCCATCCCTATTCCAGCCCCCCAGCAGCCTGCAGTCTGCCTGACTGGTGCTGGTCGAAGGTACTGGGCAGAAGCTGCAACACGCTTTCCAGACCAGCCACCTCTGCACCAGGACCCCTCCTGGCAGAATCAGTATTTAGTCAGAGAGCCTGGTCTTGAGATAATGCTAGACTGTCCCTTAAAACACACTGAGTCTGCTTCCACTTGCAAGAAGACGACATACAAGAAACTGTGGTGAATGGCAAAACGATCCCATCTATGTATTGAGTGGTTACTGGAAAAGGACTGGGATACCATTAGGGTTAGCTCACTCAGCTCACTGCAAACTAATGATGTGCAGAGAGTTCTTTCCTATGAAAACATGGACCTGCAAGCAAACGTCTCATCTCTGAGATTCTCCTTTACCAAGCAAATCTTCATCAGGAGATGTGGGAGGAAAATGCGTCATGTGTGAGACAGATGCAAGGCATTGCTGCTGGAATTTGGGGTTGCTGCAGAATCTCATACTGAAAGGCACAGGCCCAGTCCATGACAAACCATCACCACGTCCTCCCTACAAACTGTGATTAGTTACGGGTTTCATTCGTAACCTTCCTGGAAATGTCAGAACTGCTAGTCCACCTTCCACCTTTACTGACTTGCTAACAAATTGCAGGTGTTTTTCTATGTATCCAGGAAGATTAAAATCCATAAAATTGCCCCCTTCATCCCCTCCCACTTCCACCCCAGCACACTAATACAGACTCAGAAATATTCCCAGAAAATCCTGTTACCAGCTATTTATTGTCTTTTTATCCTACTGTTGGTGACCCTGACAAATAGAAATCTGAGACAATATAGTCTATGTAACAGTATAGGCTACAGCCCATTCTTTAAGCTTCATGAAGCCATGAAGCCCTATTTCTCTACTGCAAGGGAGCAACTTTTGATGGTATGCCAAGTAGTGACTGGAGCTGGTTGGAATTTTTCATTCAAAGTTGTTTTTAGCCTGGTTTACTAAGGAAATAAGGCATAAGAAACCCAGTTCTCCTTTTGTCCCTTTACCATCCCAGCAAAACTTGGATTCTACTGGCCAGTTTAAACCAAATTGAAGAGGGTTTTTTGGCCCCAAACTCTGCAGCTTGTACAAGGTCGGAAAAAACCAGTGGCTGGGTATAGGAGAGAAACCCTGCTAAGTGCACCCATCCTGCGCTGAAGTAAAAGTGCCGTGTGAGCTTGGGACTTAGCAGATACCAGAGACTCCATGGGAGAGAATATTGTTATAAATGCTCCCACTGTGAGAAAACCTTTGAAAGCTACTTACATCTTATTACACATCAGAGAACCCTGTCAATCTTGAGAGAACTGCAGAAAGCCAGGTGTCACTAGTCCAATGCAGCTATAAGTTTGTTTCATTAGATTGCTTTTCAGAGCTGTAATGTTAACTACAAGCAGATTTTCACAGAACTATATATTTTTAGCAATTTTTTTTTATGTTGTATGACTGATGTTCTTAGGCTATTAGGGAAGCATGTAGGCATCTTTATTCGAAAAAAACCAAGCAATTTCACACAATCAGATCTGAGACTGGGACCTAGGCATCCTGGTTTCTACCCCTCCAGTTCTCTGCACTGTCCCTTGTGCCTGTTGGAGACCCACCTGCTCTCCTTTACAGCTAAAGCTGTTTACAGCAGGTCGCTTTTTACACACATACTCATTCTCACTGGTCACAACAGGGCATGCGGGCGCTATTGCATTGAGGATGATAGTTCTGCTGAAAAAGTTAAGGATATGACTCAGTCCAGTTGGAAACCAACACCATGAACAGGCTGAAAATGCTGATACTCAGTTTCAGCTGCCAGCTGGCTTTGACACCTACAGGTACAATCTAGCCCCACTGATGCACCTGCTCGTGACCCCACCTGTACTCGTACCCTGGCACACAACCGTTGCGCAACATAGAAGCGCTGATGTGCCCAGTCCCAGATGCACTCCAGACCCGTAGCATCAATTTGCTTTGGGCTTGCTGCCATTTTTGTGAATAGCTTCTAGGTTAATCTTTGTACAAAGAGCACTGCATGGCTCTAGCTTTAGAGTGTGAAGACTTGCATAACAGTTCAGCCTCCAAAGGAAATGTCAGGATGTTCCTGCCATCACAAGGTGCAGTTCATGACACAAAATAGTCAATATGTAGGCTACTGCTGGAGCTGTGCCTGCCTCATGATTCATTGCTGGTCTGTGCAGATACTAGAAGTTTAACTTTTCTGCCTTCCACTCCTTGATTTTCCTACTCTCTTCTTGGCCTATGCGGAGATAGGCCAGTTTATGAACTGCCCCATTGTAAACCATCCCCCAAGGAAGCTGGAGGGGGACACAAAACTTTCTCTTTAGGAACAACCCCCGTGTTACAGAGGTTTATAATATACACAAAGACTGTGTAGCATCACTTCTTCAGCTGACTCTGTCAAAGGGGAGAGCTTTCACTTGATCTGTTTTTTCCTTCTTGTTATCACCTTTACTGTGGGCAGCTTTTTGTTTCATGCAAGTTGTTGAACCCCCAACAGAAACCTATCCATGTAACAGAAAGAAAATTACTCCATACATGTAATGTTGCTCTTTCATCCATCAAAGGAAAGACTAAGCATGAGGAGGATGGGGAGTTTGTCTCGGGAAACCCAGCCAGGAGCTGTCAGGCTGTAACCATCTCCCTTTCAAGCTTTTGTGTTCTCTACAACATCTATCCGTATCAAGCTGCTCTGGGTCTCTGACCTAGATCCAGTACCCTTTCTAATCTGGAATCTACTTAGCAGAAGAGTATTCAATACTTTGGCTCCACGCTTTGAAGCCACATATATGAAAAGGATCATTGAACGCAAACATCTAAGAGAGGACTATCCTCCCAACTCCGGCAATTGCAGCATCTCCAGTAACATGCAGTGACCAGTCAGCAGGTACATAGTCCCAGACTTCAACTTGCTTTGCCAGTTACCCATGCCGCTGGCATTAAAGGCAAGGAATACCCACCTACAGAAAGAAGGAAAGGAAAAGGAGGGGAAACAAAACCTACTTGGACTACCTGAAAGTAATTTTACATGCAAAGGGTTGAAAGACCTTGTTAATTTTATGTAACAGAAGGGTCCAGATGACAACTGGACAGGCTAGAGTGTTGGGTGGAGAGGAATCTCATGAGGTTCAACACGGGCAAGTGCAGGGTCCTGCACCTGGGGAGGAACAACCCCATGCACTGGTACAGGTTAGGGGTTGACCTCCTGGAAAGCAGCTCTGCGGAGAAGGACCTGGGAGTCCTAGTAGACGGCAAATTCACCATGAGCCATCAATGTGCCCTTGCGGCCAGGAAGGCCAACAACATCCCAGGCTGCATTAAGAAGAGTGTGGCCAGCAGGTCGAAGGAGGTTCTCCTCCCTCTCTACTCGGCCCTAGTGAGGCCCCATCTGGAGTACTGTGTCCAGTTCTGGGCTCCCCAGTTTAAGAAAGACGAGGAACTACTGGAGAGAGTTCCGCGAAAGGCTACGAAGATGATGAGGGGGCTGGAGCATCTCTCCTCTGGGGAAAGGCTGAGGGAGCTGGGGCTGTTTAGCCTGAGGAGGAGAAGACTGAGAGGGGACCTCATCAATGCTTATAAACTTCTGAAGGGCGGGTGTCAAGAGGACGGGGCCAGACTCTTTTCAGTGGTGCCCAACGCAGGACAAGGGGCAACGGGCACAAACTGGAACCCAGGAAGTTCCGCTTGAACATGAGGAAAAACTTCCTTACTGTGAGGGTGACAGAGCCCTGGCACAGGCTGCCCAGGGAGGTTGTGGAGTTTCCTTCTCTGGAGATATTCAAAACCTGTCTAGACGTGGTCCTGTGCAGCCTGCTCTAGGTGACCCTGCTCTGGCAGGGGGGTTGGTCTAGATGATCTCCAGAGGTCCCTTCCAACCCCTACCATTCTGTGAGTCTGTGATTCTGTAACTGCGATACTCTGAGAGGTTCACCAATTGCCAGAGAAGAAGTCTCTCAGGAAGAGATCAACTGAGCAGTTTAGTCCTTAGGCCAGCCACAGAGCACACACAAAGTAAGAAGGAGAGACAGAGGGAGATCAATGCCTTGCCCTGTTGTGAGCACATGCTGGTTCTGCTGGCAGTCCCAATCTCTCCCACCTGGAAATGGTAGTCCTATTCCCTGGATTAATCACTTTGTTCAAATTGTCATGTTCTTTTCAGCTGGATGGAGAATCTAGTTCTCACACACTTTTGAGTCAACTTTGTGTTCCTTATTGTGCAGCTTGCAGCAAGAAAAGGAGATGGTCAGGGTCTTGTGAAGAGATGGGAGAGGGAGATTTCTGCCTGTCAATCAGTGCAGTTAAAAACGCTCAAACACTGTCTTTGTGCACTGCTTGCAACTCCCTGCAGCCTCTATACCACAGAGCACTCCAAGCTTTGGCATGATAAGTGAGAGCAAATACTGCAATAATTCACATGCTTCCCTTCCCCCATCCTGACCTTAATGGAAACCACATGAGGAACACAGGACACAGGGGAAGATCACTGGGAAAGGCAAAGCTATGCAAACAATTAGCCACTGAGCTGATGGCATGAAAGCCTGGCAGCTGCCTCACACCTCTCCTGCCAGGGAGCCACCCTGCCTCCAGCTCTTCATAAGCACAAGCTGTACCTCCTGTCACTGCTCTGAGATGGCAAGACAGTGAGGATGAGGACCAGGAAGAGAGGCAGAAGGGGCAACTTGGCCCTCCTGCTCCCAATCCTTCCCCTGCTAGGGGGGAATCTGCTACCTGCACGTCCCCAGTGGGATACTGTCATTACCATTGCTAGGCTCTCAAACAGACATTCATTTTCTCCTGACCCAAAACCACGAACAGAAGAGAAGAATTTCTTCAAGCTTTCCAGAACAATTAAACTTCAAACAGAGACCAAGCCTGAAGCCTTTCAGTCAGAAAGCCGATGTTTTCAAAGCTCTGAACATACATCAAAATGGGGCTTAGAAAGTCCTGAAGGAAGTATATAACTACCTTTAGAAAGCTGTCATGCTCCAAAGGGAATTAACATCCATAAGAAGAGACAATCCACAGGGTGAAGCTGACCTACAATGATGAATATGAGTCTCTAAAGACTATGTACGAAATGACCAAAATAATGATTGACTCTCAGAATTAACTGGGTTAGCACAGTTCACTGAAGAAAGGCTGTCGCCATCTTAAATAGTCTCTAATATACTGTCTTCTCATATACTTTCCCATTCATACAATTTTCAAGGGAAGGTGACGTAAGCATTACTGTGACTCAGTTACAGTAGGGCATGGGAAAGCATATCTGTGTGTGTATGTGGGGGTGTATATGTGTATGCATATGAGCATGCATGCCATATGGCTGCTCTTCCCACTACCTTTTCATTGCATTCAGTGGATTATTGACCTCAAATGACATTCTTGGTGGGTTCTCTCACTCAATAACATGAAGGAGCTCACACACCTTCCCTGGAATCTCTAGTGAATTATGGAGGAAAGATGGTTTAGCATTAGTGCTATGCTCTGTGTCCTGGCGCTTCAGAGCTCAGTCCACAACTTACTTAACCACTGCCTTCCTCTGTGCCACACAGTGTGAAACACCTAACCGCACTTTCCCTTAATTTCCTTCTCTAAAATAGAAACAATAGCATACACTTTAAAAGAGCATTGTCTGCAGCTCCTGAGAGCTTTGAAATCCTCAAAATGAAGCAGGGGAAACCCCCAAATTTTTAGGTTATTTTGAAGGGCCAATTGATAAAGATGATGCCAAAAGAAAGAGAAAAGAATGAGAGTCAGTTTGTAAAAGATATTGTAGCGTGAAGAAAATGTGAATTTTATTAACTGAAGCTCATCTATTCAAGTAACCTTGGAACTGAAGCAACACTGGAAACAAGAAAGATGATTCTGTATTGATCATGGGATTCATTATAATTTTTCAGTGTATGCATTTGAAAGATGCGATGTCTACAGAAGTGCTCCCTAATGTATAAAATCCACTAGCTGCCACTCTCAATTAAATGTAGTTAATGAGATCTCTGTTCACCCTATAGAGAAGAGGCTTGTGTCTCCATAGTTCATTGAAAATGGAGTTAAAACATGGCTGGGATTTTAATTGGTTACTGTGAATATCACCAGGACATGTCTCCTATGGTCTGTCTGGTGTATATGAGGTTCATAAAATCCAATAAAGCATTTAAACAAAATCCAATAGATGCCTGAGGCTCTGGGCTTTAATACCAGAACATGAAGCAGACATACATAGAAATGACAATTGACAGGGTATCCCTTGCTGATCTGTACATGACAAAGGAGAAGTAGCTTTCGCAGCTGTATCCCCCTCCCCTAGATGTAGCAGGGTATGGTTTTATCCCATGTCAAACAGGTGCAAGAGAAACAAGTTGGTGCTGTAGTGCTCTATCACATGCCAGAAGAAGGAGGAAGTTTCTTCTGGGAGCTGCCAAGGGGCAACCGTTTGTTTTTTCTTTTGGGGACTCATGGGAGACAAATGACCTGGAGGAAAGACAGGGCTATTGAGGGGATTCTAGCAACTGGAAGTTGAAAAGGATGGCTGCTGGTGGTGACGATTCGGACTATGTTGTTTGCTACAGTTTTCTAGTCAGAGACTCTTATGGTCTAGTTTTAAACGAACAAGTGAAGTTCACCCCTCACCTCTCTGTGGGAGATTTTTTCCGTAAGATGACAGTCTGGAAGGTGGTCTCAGCTGAAATTCCTCCTCACTTTATTTTATGCCTGGGCTCCCAGTTCATCCCCAGAAACACACTGACCTCTTTCACCAGCTTGCTGAGAGTTCCCTTCTCTTCTGGAAAGGGTGCAGGAAGAAAGCTGACCTGGGGGATCCCTGCCTGACTTTGCCTGGAAATTTATTTTTCTCCTGGTCACCAGTTAAGAAGGAACAAAAACAAAACAAAAAAGCCAACATTGCAAATTCAGCACATTTTTTTCATCTCAAAGGGTCTAAAAATACTCTGGAATTATTGAGCTGAAAATCACAGTTATAATAAAGTGGAAATGATCCCATCAGGCAAGACAGGCCAGCTGTATCATTACTGTTGCTGGGCTGAATCCTCAGAGAGACCATTACACCATCAGCTGAGCAATTACAAAGACTCTAACTGCACTCCCTGCAATAACTATCCTTAAGTGGCACTGGCCTAACAGATTGTGCGGCAGCCAGACAAAAAAGCTGAGCTGAGCGGCTGGGAAGGGGGGCAGGGCGAAGATTAGATGCCTTGTAGCAATAAGCTGAGTGCTACTGTATATTGAGTGTTAGCAATGTTCACTCACCTGTTTCTTGTACTGATTTCCTATGGATCCTCGTATTTGGGGTTCTCCTCAAAACACTGCTTTGATCCACATGGGATAGCAGCCCCCAAGCTCTCTCTTTAATCTGTATGATTCTTACAAGCTTCCAAACTTTTCAGTTGTGTCTTGAGTATGGCTCCAGAGGCTGCAAGTTCCCAGCGAGCTCTACCGACTCAGGACAAAGCAGCTGCCTCATTAGCTGGCAGCAGCTTGTTAGCTGGTTGGGGTAACCAGCTAAAGCAAGAACCTCAAGTTGCAGATGGCAGCAAGAGCCCATCTCATCCTGCTGTAACTGAAAGGAATTTTCACTGTGATTAGCTCAGTTGGCTCTGTTTACAGCAAAGCTAAGGTTGGCCCTTTCCCTTTTCTATGTTTCCCTCTCTATTTTTGATCCTGTTCTGCTGGTACAAAAATTCTTTGCAGTTCCTGTTAAGAAATCCACTATCACATCAGCGTCATATCTCATCTGAAAACATCACTTTCCTCTCTCTCTGGTTTGTGGGCTGGTTCAGTCCTGCAGTGTGATTCGGCTGCACTGTGGTAGATTGCACTTTTTGGGATTACTTTGTTTTACTTGGCATGGAGGGGGCTGCTGTGCAGCAAGGGAAGGGCAGGGGAAGAGAGCTGCTGATTCATTGCAGCTGTTTAAACAATCCAATCACCTCATCCTCTCCTTTCCTTCCGAAAGCCCCACTCAGCATTTCAAGGCCAGCCTGGGCTCCTGGTTGCTTTTGTTTTCCTGTCCCGTAAGGCTGTGGCAGCAGCAGAAGCATGTTCTTGGGTCGTGTTTTCTCCAGCCAGGATCCACCTCCAGGTCCTGCAGAATCCAAACCCGCGACTCAGAATACGCATGCAGCACCAAGGCTCCAGCTCCCCTTACCCAGGGTTTCACGGGCCCTAATTCAGTGGCTGAACGCAGGCTGTGTTTATTGCCATGTCCAGGGTGATTTTGCAGGGGAAACAGAAAGATATCTGGAGGGCACACCTTAGCAAAAGCTCCTGGGATCAATCACACTGTGCCAGGAATATTTTTGTCTTTTCTTGAGGGAAATTTTGGCAGAATGTAGTAATTTAAATTTTGGAGGGGAAGAAAAATGTACTTGCAGGACCAGGAAGAGAAGTCATTCTTCTGCAGGTAATGGAGGAAGATGTGGCCAGCCAAAGGCCAGAGACTCCACACATTTTCAGAATCAGTTTCTCCTGAGACCAGTGGACAATTATGGTGTATATAGCATGGAGACACACAGCATTGAATCCTAGCCCAGAAGTCTAGGGAGGCAAACAAAAGGACTCAGGGATAAAGCTTGGTATGCATAGGACCTGGGTTCTAGAAATGCCTGCAAGAGCAGGGACAACTCCTGTGTTCCTGTGAGGTGAATTATGTGACCTTAGGTTTGGTAGCTGTTAGGAAGAGCAGAGTAACTTTGGGGCACTGACAAAGAACAAGGAATTAAAAGAATATAGAAGACATTTTATGACCTGGACTAGCAATTCAGGCATGTGGACAACAACCACAGCAGATTTACAGAAACTGTGGTCTAGCAGGTGATCAAATAGATTTAAAATCCCTGAATCCCGGTTCTGCGCCTGATTTGAACAATATCGTGCAAGTTGCTTCACTAGTCTCTGTTTTCCTCTTGCCTTTCCTTTGTCTTATTTAGCTGAAAAACGTCTGGGTAAAGTATGTTTGGACACCACGTGCTATAGCAGCATCATGAACTTCATCAGCATCTCTAGACACCTTGGTAATAATAATAACTGAATGTGTTTTCTAAAGATCACACTGATTAGTACATTAGAGACAAATGGGAGAGAGACTTACCAGGATGCTAGGAGATAGCTAGAGGGATAAACATCTCTAGTATTGTGTGCAAGATAAACTGAGATTATCAGGTTGACACAGAGCATTTATGCGTTCCCCACTGAAGGACATTATCATCTTCAGATTATGTGCAGAAACTGGATGGAAACAAAACACTATCAAGTGAGGCCAAAAGGAGACTTCGTACGTGCGACTGTGGTTTGGGACACACTTTTCCCAAGTACTTGGCGTCTTTCCTTTCTTATTAACATGAGAAGGAAAGCATGTGGAAGCTGAGCTCTGCATGGGAAACTAGTGTATAGCTTTGGGGCCTGGAAGAATGAAGTTATGTGCTGGAACTGCTCTCATACATGGAAGACCTCCGGAGGGAAGGCAGAAGCCAGGGAACACTGAGAACATGCTCAGCACTGCCTCTCCCTAAGGACTGGTGTCTGAATTTCATCACGAAGTGACCGTTTTTTAGCAAACTGTATGCTCTACTTGTGGATGAGAGGACAGTGGTGAATATTGTTTTACCTTGAGTACAGAAATGTCTTTGACACAGTCTCCCATAGTATCCTCGTAGTCAAACTCGTGAGGTTTCATTTGAATAGATGCACTATGAAGTAAGTGGAAAATAGGAGGAACCTCCAGGCTCAAAGGGTTGTGCCCGGTGACTAGGGGTCCCTGGGGATCGATACTGGGGACAATACTTTTTAATGCCAAGTTTTTTCTATGTTAATAAACTGGGCTTTGGGACAGAGAGCACCTCAGCAAGTTTGTCGATGGTACCAAATTTAGATGCTACAGGACAGGGCTATTATTCAAAGGGACATTGACAGGCTGGAAAAATGGGTTGAGAGGAACCTGACGGAGTTTCAAGAAAAACAAATTGGAAGTCTTGCAGCTGGTACAGGATAATCCCATGCAAAAGCAGCAGTTTGAGAATCTATATTTTAGTCAATGTCATTTGTCCTGACCACAGCCGGGGAACTCTTTCACTCAGTGGGCACCAGCTGGATAGAAACCAACTTTGCAGAAAAGGGACTGGGGATTCTAATGGAAGACAAATCTAACATGAGCCAGCGATGTACCTTCGCATCAAAGGCAGCCAACCACGTACTGAGCTGTGTTAGCAAGAGTGGAGCCAGCTAGTCAGGGGTGATTGTTCTCCTCTGTTTTGGCACTGGTGAGACTACACTTGGAATACTGTGTCAGTCTTGGGACCCCAGCACAAGAGGGACGCTGACATGCTGTAGCAAGTCCAACACAGGCCACATCATTAACTAAGAAGAGAGCCAGAGCACTTGACAACCAAGGAAATGCTGGGAGTCCTGGGTTTCTTCACCATAAGGGAAGAAGGTTAGGGGGAGATATTATTGCTATCTTCAATTATATAATGGGAATCCACAGAGGAAACTGAGCTAGACTTCCCTCAGAGGTACACAGTGACAGTCTGAGAGGCAATGGACATAAGTTGCAACACAAGAAATTCCAGATAGATGTTGGGGGGGAAAATCATAATGGAGGAATTAAACACTGGAATAAGTTCCACAAGAAATGGAGGAATCTCTATTCTCAGATTTTCGAAACTTTAGTGTATACAAAGTCCTGAGTAACCAAATCAAAGTTGACCCTGCTTCAATTGTGGGGGCTGGACTGGATGACCTCCAGAGGTTCCTTTTGACCTTAGTTAGTCTGTGACTTTTTCCAAAAAACATGGTCTTCATCATCCTGCATTCAGGCCAGAAGCATACTGTTTTGAGACTAGACTTTCTATAGGACTATCTTCCTCCTAATGGTCCACCAGGAAAGCCACCTCCTGAGAGGACGGGAAACCTGGCTTAAGTTTCTTTCCCTGCTTTGTGGCCTGAGAGGCTCATGCATCCATGAGACCTTCATCAGCCTCAGGAAGGCCAGATATACCTTTGGTTTGCTTACGGAGTTTTTTCCATCACAAACTGCAGAAATCAAAAATCAGTGCCGTAGATGAATGCTGACACTTGATGAAGGCAGAATGTATCCTGAGAACTCCTCAGTACTGCAGGCGAGTCCGGCCTTGCCTGACAGCATGTGGGCCAGCATCCTCAGATGGGGTCAGGCAGTATGGAAGGAGCTGGGCTTATTCCTGCCATCAGGTGACCACTGAATTTGCCTTTTTGTTTTGAATATGCGGAACAGCAGCCAGGATTCCACCAGCATATCTATTTGATCTCAGTCAGCATGGGCCTAGCTGGAGATTTGAGAAACCTTTTCAAAGAATGCCATTTTTCCTGACCACAGCCTGTGGGTTCCTTTCACTAACATTTCTGGGCAAATAGCAGGTCTCTCAGAGCAGTAATGGAGCCAGAATGGACACTGAACTAGAGCTGTTGTCTCAGAATTGGTAACATTTATATTACATTAGTATAACAAACAGTTGATGTAAGCCAAAATAGAACCAGGCCCTTAGATATTTATCCAAATTAACAGAATCTCATTACTATTTTGGTAGCAGATGAACCAAAAGGAGTTCCAGGTCTTGTCACAAGCCTTCCCCACTTCTCTCCCACTCTGCAGGAGGCGAGGCTGTGGGAGAGGGTACGTACCCTGCCCCTGTTTCCTACACAACTGCTACCTCACCCATCTTGCACCAGTTGTCAGGAAAAATATGTGGTTTTGTTAAAATCAGTGAAAGCTTGACTGAGAAAGAAATTAAATTATTTCAGTTTGGATTGGTAGGATCCCACTCAGTGTGGAAACAGGCATCTTGAATATAACAAACAATTTAGGATTAAATTGCACACTTGCTTCCATATGATTGACTTCCCTGGGATTGTGCTGACAGAAATGAAAACAGAACTTAACTCCTCAGATTTCAATTAAGTAGATAAGTCATTGTCTATGCCTCCCTCCTGGTTACTTTGAGAAAAAAGTCCATTATTAACTTACAAGATTGTCAGACTTGGAATTCTACAGTTGTCAAGTTCAGTAATGTAATATACACTCAGAAAAGATATTGTCAAACCTAAATGCAGGCATGATGTGAATGAGAGGACTGAGAGCGCTCAATGCACCAAGCATGAGCCCCCTTGCTGTTGCCTCAGTAACCCGCCTCAAGGTATTGTTTACAGTTTTATCAGCTTTTACAGTTTTATTTTGTTCCACGCAAGTGCTTTACGCAGGAGTGTGTGATACAGGCTAGTCACTCCCAGTAGATGACCGCAAGAAGCCAGGCCATAGTCATTTGCAAGGTATGTTACTATGAGTGTCTCAGACTGCGTGTTACCAAGGCTCTCTGTAGACTCATTTGGCCTATTTACCTCATGTTACAGTGCATATTTAAATTTAAATGACGGCTAAAAGCCCGGGGTACTGACCTAATCATCATTCAAGCATTTTTTCTATTGCTTTTCTCTTTCTGTATCTGCTGCTATAATAAATTAGCTTGCTGTGTAATGGGTTTCGGGTAGTGTTTTTTTCCCCAACACCCTCAATACATGTGAGAAGCACCAAAGGGCAGGGAAAGAGCACACTACCGAGCAGAAAGGTGCTTTTGTGCTCTTCACATATAATATAGTAAATAAAGAAGCAGAATAGCACCTATGCTGTGTCACCAATACATTGTACTATCAAACCTAATACTTTATCCTTCACTGGAAAAGAAAATATTTCAATTCCTGTTTTTCAATCTCCCATAGACCAAACACAAATTTTATAAATTTTCTATGACGTGAAAATCCTTATATTCCTCACATTCAGAAAGCATTCATTCCAAGATTCTGAAATGTTGTTCTGAACATGTTTTCACAGCATTTCAGGATATGAGAGGAACTATGACAACTGCTGACATAAAGCTTAATAGAATAATGGAAATACTCTATTACATTTAATCACTAAGGGCACCTGCTACTTAGTACTGATTGAAGCAACTTATCTTAATTTCTAGATCAAGTGTCTTCTGTTAGTGCCTTGATGAAACAGTGTGACATACAAGAAAAATTACTTTGCTTTGCATATTGCCATTTAAAATGATTCAGGGGGAAAAATCAACCCAAACAAACATTTCAGTATTTCTCCTGTTTTGTAAACATCTCATTTTCCATGAAAAACCTTTTACAACAAAAGTGTCTCTGGGGTAACTTTAGTCTATGCACAATCTGAGCTCATTCCTAAAAAAAAAGGCTCAGTAAAGCCCAAGCAAGAAGGACACCCTTATTTTATCTTTGGAATGTCCTATTTCAGTGCTGTTCAAGTCACCTCATGTTGACTTAAGCAGAGTAAGTGTAGGCTCCCCCTACTCCAAAGTATGAATGTTCTCACTGCCATGCTGCACCAAGTTAAAAATAGCTGGTTTAGTTAAACAGGGTCGCAAACTACATATAGTCAAGGCATTAAAAACAAGGATCTAGCTTGTCAAAAGTAGGGGCATATTAGTAACGGTATTAGTAAGCATTACTTCAAAAGTAGAGGTCAGATGATAAGGGCTTTTGAGGAACTAGGGGAAGGAGGGACTCAGGCACTGGCAGCGAGGAGGGAGAGAGAGATGCAGTGCAGTGGTGCCAGAAGACGGCTGAGAAGCAAAGTGGGAGCACTCACTGGCAGCTAATTCAGCTACCGAACTGTACTGGAAGGTCTGCTTGCACATCCCTACTTACAGGTAGGTCCCACTGAGAGTGCAGTAGCCAAACAACTTTCAAAATCAGTGTATATATTACACAGTTTTTCCATTTCTCTCTTCTTGTGCTGCTTCTCTCCCTTCTGCAGTCACTGCAAGGGATAGCAGTTGCATTTTGCCCTCTGCTGCTTTGATTCTACTCCCATTTCCTACTCTGGTGTCTCCCCTGAGGGCTGCTATTATCCTGCACTTCCCAACCCCACCCTATTTGTGCCCTTTCCTCTCAAGGCTTAATTTCCCTGACTTTGATCCTTTAATTGGCTATTTCCCGCTTTCGGCCATTACGCTGCTTCCCTGTGTGCTGGCCACCATCCCTTGCTTAATCTATATTGTCAAGAAAGGGTAAAGCGTAGACCAGAAATGGCACCCAGGAGCACGCAACTGTGCTGTAAGAGGGCTGAATAAGCCAGAAAAGCAGGAGCACATATCCGTTAATGAGGAGCACTTGCAGTTGCTATTACCTAAGGCTTTCTTATGAGCAGCAAACTTTATTGTCTTAGTCCAGTAGTTTTGCAGTTCTGCAAGATCTTGTAGCACCCAAGACCGTGCCATGCACTGCAATACGGAATGATGAGATCTCCTGCAAGAAAGATTTCGTGCATAAAGATTTTAGCCACTGGCAGTGTCACAAAATAATAAACACCCCCACACACAACTCAGATACTTCAGCGAACTGTGGGATAAGGAGCTAAGATCAAAATTAAACCCTTATAAACTAATCACAGATGTGCAACAGCTAGTAAGGAAAACATTTTCTAGTATGTGGACATCTTTGAAATTTCTTGTATTTTGGAGAGGGAGATGCATACAACCTGGAAGAAACTTCCTGAAGTGTTGTAAATCCAGCTTCAAGTTCCTTTTCTGCCTTCCAGGTGACTGTCAGACAGTGCTGGAGTCTTTCTCACTTTCTTGATATGAGCTGAAATTTTAATCAAACCCAGCACACCCATAAAATATCTCCACAGAAAACCCCAATATGTCAAAAATTCCCAGCCACTTCTAGAAAGAATTCTTAGGACTTGGAATAATTTGCTACATGATTCTGATATCTTCAACCCATTGAGCTGGAGGAAGGGGAAGAGAGATTAAAATGAGAGAGAACTATAATTTATAAGGTAGCGACAGGGGAGTAAAACGGGAAGCTGAGGTGAGGAGGGAAAGGGAAGGAAGAAAGAAGCATGGGATGCAGAGCAGCATGGATAGCTAATTCTCTTCCTAGGACAGGCCAACAGCTAGATTTTTTTCCAAGAAGGATCGGCCCACCTCACAGCTGCTCAGAACATGAGCTGGGGGATGGGAGGGGAAGCAGGAAAAATAGCAGTTCACTGCCAAGCAGAAATTGCACTGGAAACAGGCGCCTGGGAACGTGCAAGATGGGGTTTGCAGGCACAGCTATGCAAGATAAAGAAGTCCTATTCTGTAGGGTAAGAAAGGCCACCGAAGAGAGCTCAGGCGTCCAGTGTGGTCTTCTCTCTTCAGAGTTAATTCCCACAATTTGGAGAAGAAAAAAGAAAATTAGAATAAAATTTACTGCTACTTTTATAGCAGCATCTACTCTGTTGGTGCCTACTCTCAGAGTTTTGAGTCTCCCTGACCACCAGTTGCATGCTGTCCCTTCACTGCACTTGGGTAGTGACCCGAGTCCAAATCCACAACCTACTTGCTGCCAGAAAGCACTTTCCCAGGGCACTTTCTCCCGTTGCAACAGATACTCTGGACAGTAGATTTAATGGACCTGTTAACCATGTGGATTTCTAATTGGGGCCATGTAAAAACACAGACTGTTCATCATTCAAGACTTGCTTGCTGTCATGATATCACAGTCTGGGACTGATATTTCGGGTAATGGAATCAGCCAGAAACAGCAATAACTTAGTTTTCCTCACATTTTGTATATACAGGAAGAACTTACATTATAAACACTGATTGAAGTTCAAAAAGAGAACTAGTCAAGTTACTCTAAGAGATGTTTTTAAGTGAAAACATGGGTTTTCAAAACTTTAAGAAGAAAATAAATACTTGTAGGAAATTTAATAATCACAAAAATTTTCAAAAAGCAGTTAAAATTCCCAGCTTCCTTTTTTCCCTTTCTACTATGAAAAAAATGGAAGCGAGAATAAAAAAAAATCAAAACACATTTTCAAAAGTAAAAATTCATGTTTAACTTTGAAATTGAATTCTGATTCAAAAACAAAACTATCATAATATTTTAGACAAATGTATGAATGTTTTGTTTATGAAACAACATTTTAATGAAAAAACGGTGTGAACAAAACATGCAAAAAGTAAGAACTTTGTAGACAAGGTATGAATTTTTCAGATAGTGACACTATTTCTTATTTTCAATTTAAAAGTCCAGCAGTGGAGATGAAACAAGCAATTTTCCCCGGAGAAACATGTAACATCGAAGTGCACAAGGTGAGAACTGTTTAAAGTCACAGAGATGGACACCAGCTTTGTGATAGTGTTAGAAGACAACTGGTGGCATTCTGTAAAAAGGGGTTTAAGCTCTGTTTATCTGAACGGACAGCAGTTAGAAGTACATTTCATCCTTATCTATCAACTGTAAAGCTGATTTAACTGGATAGGAGACCATTTTTATGGAGCGCTGCTGCCCAGAGTTGTATGTACACAAGCAAATGCCTTCCAGACATGTCAGACTTTATGCTGCCTGAACAACATGCAGGCTTTTGCACTAGTGCAAAATGCATGCCGAATGTTTTTCAACCCAGAATGGCAGTAGTTTACATTTTCTTGCACATCTTCAGAAGAAAGGAGTCCACGGGGTCAGGACAACAAAGAATTAAACACAGCGTGTCTGAGACAGGAAGAGTGCAATTATTATGAGTTACAACACTGTCAGGATTAACATGTCTCTCTACCAAAAAGTGCAAAGGAATCTCAAGCCATTAAACTGTCTAGCTCCTAGCTATTATATTTGATCCATAAACAGTACCTTCAACAGTACAGTGCCCTCTAGCACTGTAATAAAGTATTAACCACCAGTTAATACTTACCTTCCAAATTGCTACTTAGAAGCTCTTTAAGTCCTCCCATCCAAATACCTGTCAAGAAAGAACATTCAATCTGAAAGGGCTGCAGCCCCATTTAAAATCACTGTTTTACTATCTTGAAATCGTTGACTCTTCCTCATCCCCAGGGGAAGCAAAATTATCACTCATATTTTACTAGTTTCTAAATGAAAGTTTTGATTAAGCTTCCCCTTGAGTTTTCAACCGTTCCTTATGACAACGCAGGTTACTCCCCGAAACAGAAATGGCGGTAATTGAGAAGTGGGATCAGAGTTTAAGAAGCCATCTTTTTGAAATGTGGCTAGAAACAAAGGAACTAGATAAGAAAACCAGTGGAGCAATTTACACCATATAATAGGATTAGCCATTGCTTATAGTAATACGTGGATATGTAGACCACATTAGAGTGCACTTACATTTGAGTCAGGAGCTGCTGTGCCACTCCCCATGTGCAAATGCGGTTTGACCGAATGAACTGGACTCTGCTGACCATTGGCTGAGTGGAGCTAATTCATAGGAGCAGGATGAACCTGAGCTGCTCTGATCCCAGATCACTAGACTTGAAGATGACAAAGCCTGGTGTGATTGTCCTGTAGATGGGGACTAGAGCATGGCATGGTAAAATTATTTGAATGATACAAGTTCTCTCTTAAGATGTGTGGAATAGTGGCCCACAGATAGATGCCCCCACTTTTAAGTGGTCCCAATGGCTAAGAAGATTATCAGAAAAAAAGTTAGAATATAGCTGTGTACCTTTTGCAGGCATTAGGCAAAGTTCAATGGGTGCCATCTTTTCAAAAGGAACAGGGAAAAAGCAAGGAAATCTCAAAGGCCTTTGATATACAGGCCTATATAACAAGGCCAGGGCAAGGAGGCACCAAGCAGGGAACATACATGTTCATGCTCTTCTGGCTTCTACTGCTGCCCAGGGGAACAGCTGAGGGTCTGCAGCAGTGCAGATACAGTACGATAAGTGGGTTTGGTGAACTGGGAGGTATCTCAAGTGCCTGGATGTCTTACTATGGTGCTGTTGGCAATGTTACGAAAGTGCAATACTCACTACATAATACATTTTCTTCTTCAGTGATGCGCTTCTAACTGCTTCTTGAGTTGCTAGTCCTACAGCTTCTGTAGGGAATTTAAAGCTTCTTCCAAGCTCACGTTCTTGGTATTTAAACTCTCCTTGTAGACACAAGCATGGACCCTCTAATTGCACTCACCCGGAACAACTCACCCAGTTTCTACTGCATGGAGGGGCTACAGAGACAGAGGAAATCCTCTGCCTTTCCCCAAGTGGTTATTTTAGCAAGATTTATTAGGCTATGCCTTTGAGATCCCATCAGTACTTTTCCCCAGTCCTGTTTTGACTGTGGAGGACAATCCCTCAATGACCAAAGGGGAATGGATGAGATAGTGTACAGAAACCGGAGACCTTTTTCCCCCTTTTATTTCTAATATCTATGATATGGATGTCATACACAGCAGATTGCATCTATGCCTAAAAGCAACAGGCCACTCAAGGGAAATTGCACTAATTAAGTATACAGGCTGATTGCTGTCTCATTTAGTTCCTGTCTGTTCTGCCCTGGAAGAGGACACAAAGAAGGGATTGTGGAGACTTGAAGAAGCATGGGTGAGTTTTTCCCACAGTTTAGGATACTTACATGTTGGGAAGTCTGGAGTCAGTTTGGTTGGTGTACTCTTCCTTCCTTACTGGCTTCATCTTAGAAGTCAGGACCTGTTACTGTAAGCAAAGTCCATTCAGTCAGTGTGGTGCGAACTCTTTGCAGTCAAGAGAATCTCTGGGCAATGAGGAGTCAGTCAACCCCAGCCAGCAAGCTGCTCCATTTGCTGATTGGAAAAGGACACACAGATTGCCCCAGTAGTTTTAGCATCTGAATCTGGGGGATTAAGCAGAATGCAGAATGTGGCAAGGGCTTTGGAAGCAAGAAAGGGAATCACAGCCAGAAAATCCCTCCTCACACGGCCTCCCCGTATCTCCTCCAGTGGCCAGTAAGAGGCTTTTATTCTGGCCTCTGTTTTCAGTCTCTGTGGTCAGATAATAAAGGAGCAGCTGGAAAACACTTTCCTAAAGGCTGTGATAAAATGAGCTCAGCCCAACACACGTGGAAGATGACCAGAGTAATTCCTATTGCTTGCTGGAAGTGTGGTAAAGGCTTCTCTCAGATGAACAGCAAGATCTCTGAAGCATTATCACTGCCATTGATTAGACTGGAAATAAAAACTATAAAGATGTCCTATTTGAAAACATTCTGTGTGGTGCAGAACCCTGTGATACATGTCCAGAGTGATGTGAGACATTGTACCTATGGTATGGTTTGGATCTGTATAAACGCGCTCTATAATTCATGAATCCATTGAGGCTAAGACTGCTGTTAACTAACTTTCCATAAACCTAATATATTTAAACAATCCCACAAAAGGCACAGATGACCTCTCAAAATACATTAGCACATGGAACTATTTGGGAATAAATCATGTGCTACTAGTGCTAGCTAGTGGACTTGGAAGTTGTGATATTATGTATGAAAAGCCTATTCGTCTTTCAAAAGTCTCCCCACATCTATTATGTAGGTTCTTCCTTCCCCTTGAACCTTGTACAGCTAAATTGATAGTACCAAAAGATCTTGGCTTTATAGAAAGGAGGTGATTAGTATTCCAGATCAAGCATTTAACCTCTCTGATGCATTCCAAAAATGCATTGTGGTATGTGACATTGTAAAGATTTTATTAGTACAAGCTAGGGATGCCCTGCATATCTCACTCGTAGCTTTGCCAGATGTGGGGTGTCAGAGCAGCAAGAGAGGGCTGCTCTGCAAGGGACCGAGGGTGACAGCAGGGCAGGCAGGGCAGTGCCCTCACCAACAAGAGTGCAGGCCCACAGGACATGAGCAAGGAAGCAGAGCAGGTCCAGTGGCTCTAATCAGGGTCAGCCTCAGTCCAGCGGTTGCCAGACAGGTCCACAAAGGCAAGGCAGGTCTGAAGTCAAGCCATAAATTCAAATCACTGAGTCAGGGACCAGGCATATCTGCAACGTAGCTCAGGACAAAGGGCCTGAGTTTAAAAGTGGCTCCCAAGCACTCTCCCAGGTCTCTCCAGAGGTGAGACCCCTGACAAGGCTCCACACAGCTCTCGCACAGCTTGTCTGACAGCAGCCGAAGCCCAGGCGACAGCTGCGCCTGTCAGAGCTGGCCATGGGCGCAGGCAGCCAAAGCCCTTACCGGGGAGGGAGGGAAAGGCTGTAGAGCCTGTTGGTGCGCTCGAGCTCTGGCATAGGGGAGGCCCCTGCACCTCGTTCATGCCAATGACTATTCTGTATCACCCCAAACCTATCATGCATGTATTAGTATTGATACCACATTCTTTCTTCCTTTTCCATCTCTTCCTAATCTCAAGAAGTGACAAATCTCAAATCAGTGGATGCTACACCTCCATCAAGCGGTGCCCAGGGATCGAGGATGAGCTACTTTATCATGATCTGGAAAACAATACACATCACTTTACTGGCTCAGCAGAAGAACTGAATGAAATGTCCAGAGCAAACAAGCAAACGGAAGAAAATCTGTAGCACATTATGGAGACACACTCTGAAACAGAGACACCCACATCCACACCCATTCACACAACACATCACAGTTTATTACAGAATTTTATTTGTTTCTGCAAAAGAGAAGGCAAAAATGTTTGACGTTTCCTTCTCACTGCATGTTTAGAACTTCTGATTCAATTTCCTCCCACTCCCCATTCGGTTTGACTCGACTAAGTATACCATTCTCCTACATCAACCATTTAAGTAGCATAACAGTCTCTGTGACTTCAACCCAGTCATCCATGGCACCTAATAGCTACTAAGAAGGCTCCTGTAGCATACCTGTAGCATACCTGAAATCGGATAAGGCTGCCTTGGAAACCTAAGGCACAGCCTCCTGATACCAACAGCACAAAATACAAGAGATATTGGATATACACGCATGTGCAGTAGGCCCTGGAAACTGAACCTGGGAAAAATTATAACTGAAATGCAGGCTGTAAGCTGAAGAGTATCTTGTTTGCTGCAGGAAGAAAATAAAACACAGCCCTTACAGAGTAAATCCAGTCAGCTACAAGCAGAACCATCTGGCTGAATCCTTGTCGTTGCTCAGCCAAAACTTCAGGAGCATGCATCAGCACTGGTATCCAGACCCAGAATATTTGCCACTCCTATTACGTCATGCAAGGAACATTACTCAGGTGATGGCACGAACAGACAGACACTCAGAAGACGAGGAAGCTAAACGGTGACACCAGTTAATGCTATGTTTTGTCACAGCCCCTTTAGAGGCTGGGATTCAGATACCCCACAACCTCAAAGTCAAGTGAGACTTGGAGAATAGCATCTGCTTGTCTGTTATCTAGAAGCTGTTGTTGATGTGTTTCACATTCAAAACAATAACAACTGAAACATTAAGCAGTCCAGCCAGACAGCAGATTTTTCACCCTAGACTGAAAAAAAACCTAAAAGAGAGTCACAGAAAGAACGCCTGGTCAGAAATGAGAAATGTTAGCAGTTTTGTCAGTGGAAGAAGCCCACCTAACGTCTGCTCTAACAGTGTTTGGTTCTAGCTTGCTGCTTCCGCTTTAGTGTTGAGATAATCCTGAAACTATGCATTAAAAAAAAAAAAAAAAAAGCCACCAAGAAAGAGAAGTGGGAAGCAGAGCAGTGCTAAGAATTTAATCTTTTGGTGAATAATAGCTCTGTGCAAACTCTAATTCCAAGGCTGCTGAAGTAACACATTATGGCAAGAGGAAAAAGGACTAGAATAACAGGAGAAGGAAAACAAATAGTCCTATCTCACTCAACACCTCCAGAGACTATAAAAGAAGGGAAGAGGGTTCTCCTGAGCTTGGTACATCCCTCTACAGTGGGAAGGTCAGAGGACAGCTTTTGCAAGTTACTGACCTGGAGACCTTCCTGCTCTTTGAGGGCCACTCTTTCCACATTGTGTTATTCCAGAAAACAGAGACCATGCCTCATAGTTGACTTCAGCCACCAAGTCAAGGTCAAGGTAGTAGGAAAGCAGTTAACACTCACTAGAAAAAATGCTTAGTATTTTCAGAAGCTTCCTTGACTTGAGAGGGGAAAGGTTAAATTAGTATGTTCACTGATGAAGAAAAACTACTGTCAAACATAGCCTAAAGCATTATTTTACCATTCATCAGTGGATTTTATTGTAATCTGAATTAAAAACACACTGCTGGATTTCAAAGCACACAGGCTTTATCGCTGAGTGGGGTTTATCTGTAGTAGGGACCACAGGAACTGGAAAACAAGACTTCAAATGTAAGGCTTATTCTATTCAATTAATTCAGCTTACAGAAGGGAAGTTTTAGAGGTGACATAATTGCTGAATATAGGGATTTACACATAGAAAAGCATTTAATAGGAGGAGGAGGCAAGCAGGCAGGCGTTTCAGTCATTCTGACAAAGATATAATATGAGCCAAGAGTTGGAAGTTCAACAAGACAAATTCTGTCTTATTTAAATAAGATGTAATTTCTGGGCAGCTAGAACTACAACAGCATAGCTGTGGAGGTCACCATCTTTTGGAGTCTTTATGACAAGACTATATATCTTTTAAGAACACACTTACTATCTAGCTTCAGGGGAAAAATTGCAAAGGGTACGTTCAAGCTGGCTACCTCCCTTGCAAAGTCAAGATACCTCTGTGGTGCATTCATCCTTCAGGACAGGCAGTGAGGTTTGAAAAGGGGGTGATCGCAGAGCAGCCTGCAAGAGCGCCTTTGGTATGGGTGTCAGAGAGTGCTCCAGGCATTGTGTAAGCAGCCAGGGTCCAGTGCCCCCCAACTACCCTCGCACATGTGAGACAGCAGACCAACAGCTTCATGCCACAAAGGTCTAGAAGGATATTATGATCAGTTACGAATAACTTGCCTGCTGCAGGGATCATGTATCTTCCTCTGAAGCATTTGGCAGTGGCTAGAGATAGCGTACTAAAAGAGACAGCCTACTGGGCAGACAGAGTCTGGCAGTCGCTATATCCTTGGCACAGGCTGATCAGCACACAGGGTGTCCTTGGAGGTCTCCTATGCATGCATCGACCAGAGCTGACCCTACTTAATTTATGAGCTCTTCTGAGATCACAGCCTCATGTACTATGGCTCCAGGCTCTATTGAAATGAACTTTATTAAAATAAATTCCAGCTGCTTGGAAGGAGTTAGAGAAATGACAAAAAGAAGGCAAACTCCTCCATTCCCTAACTCACTGAGAGGAGAAAAAAGAAATAGTTACAGGAGACCAAGCAAAATTCAGCTGGCTCAATTGAAGGGGCATGAGAAAAAGATTTGGTCAAAGAACAAGCAATTTTGATAAAATGGGATGGGTACAAACACTGAGGCAGCACTCACAGTTAGGCAACGTACAGGGCAAACAGGCTTCAAGCACAGGGGCAGAGGGACAAAGGGTCAGGAGGGCACTTGATAAAGCTTCTGACTGAAGGTGGGATGCATTTTAATAAATCAGATTCATTTGCAAGGGGTCTTGAGTGCTTGTCCCTTTCCTGTTTTGTCTGTTCCCTGGCCTTTGGTCTGCTGTATTTCCTTCCCCAGGATGCCTGTGGGCTGTTAATGGAGAATATTAGGGAGCAGCACCAGGATGTACCTCATTCTGCATGTTGTTGCCAGCAGCCTACATGTTGATTATTGTCCCTGTTTGGTAGATGCTCTTTTTGTCCTTGCTTGGCTACTGGGGAATTTTGAAAGGATGACATTTCTAATGAAGTCTGGGGTTCTTGTCCAGCCACAACTAATCAATCAGAATTGTGGTCTCCTAAGGATCCCAGAAGGAAAGCTTGGCTTTTCTGCCCTTTCATGGGCCAGCAACTAGGAGAATAGATCTAGACCCTACCAGAGCAGCAGAGTTGCTCTCCTTGGTCATGGGGTTGCTAGGAAAAGTGTAGTTTCCAGAACTTGGGTGCTAAGAAAGCTACTGTAATGCATAGTGGGGAAGGAGCTGAACAAACGTAATTAGTTGTTGATTTAGGTGGGAACTAACCATGCGTTTATGAAATACTCATGAACTAGTTACATTTATAGGACCTACAAAAGCTGTAACATTCATCCCTCTTTCGCCATCGCATACTGACTCTGTGCTCCCCTCGGTGATGTGGAGAGCGGCGGCATGGCAGAGCCACCCACCACTCCCACCTTACGCACTATCACTGGAACTGCTCCTTGGATTTCCACTATGAGTGCCTAAGCTTTCAGGAGTTAGGGAACCGAGACATTAGCAGTGCTTATGTGACCTTGTCCCCACCCCTACCTTTCTGCTTCCCAGCAACGAATTCTCATGGCTTTCTAACAGATTTCTTCACTTTTAAACAACATGGCTAACAGCCTGCATTCAGCAAGGAATTCTGGAGTCTCCTCACAATCATTACCTGACAGTGCTTGAAATAGCCTTTCCTGCCTGGTGTCAGGCACCACAGACAACATGATAGATATTTTACCTGAGGTTTCTAGAACCAAGCCAACTATAGCGCAAAATAAAACAAAAAACCCTAGTAGTTTGGGATCTGTTAGTTTCAGTGAAGTGGAAACAGCACATCTCTAGTATAGTCAGCAAAGCAAAAACATTTGGCAGATAATCCTGTAAATAGGGAAGATCTGCAGATCTTCAACAATTTCATGGCATGCATTTGCCACTGTAAGAAGGATGTGACACCTCAGTAAGAGCGGGTTCTACTGAAGGAGATGAGAACATTCCAGTTCAGCAGTCATTTCACTTAATGTCAGCTCTATAGCAGGGGTTTAATGTGAATGCTGTAGCTGAAAGACATTAGACTTTTCCCTCATGCTAACATCAACCACTTTTGGCAAGGCCTGTTAAATGGAATAACTTGCAGAGTGAGCCAGAAATAGGGCCTGGGGAACAGATTCTTCAGATCACAAATGTTAAACGATGAGATGGATTGGTGACAATGAGGGTGGAGTGGAGAGAGAAGTTTCCACATACCATTTTTTCTCCCGCATCACCACCACAGATGTGGTCTACACCCCAACGTATGTTTTCAATGAGTGTAGCCCAAAAGACATTCCAGATCTTACTCAAGAGTTGACACTTGAAAGAATCAGCTAAGTTTGAGATTAATCAAAGGGCAGGGTAACCGTGTGTGCTAAGTGTAATGGAGTTGCCCATGTTCAGATTCCGCTGGCAATGGATAGAGAGATAAGAATGGCCCTGAGTAGTGCCTCTAATCTATAATCTGAGTCTCTCCAGCAGCTACTGAAGGGCTCAGCTCCCAGTTTAGATAAAGTTTTCAACTGTGACGATGCTATCAATTTAGGCACCTCAGGTATGTTCCCAAAGTTAAAGTCATGAAGCTTACTTTGAGGAACTCTTGGCTTTTGAAATAAGGTTCTTAAATAGTTCTTTGAATTTCAGGGCTCCTTCCTTTCTTGCCCCTACCTCCGCCTCTCTCACCGCTACCACTGAAGTCAGACCCCCAGGGAGCCATTTTGCTTTACCGATTTTCACAGAAACTCCCTGAGCATAAAAGAAAATGCCTCCTCATTTAGCTAAATCCAAAGTATGCCGGGATAAATGGTTGCTGAAGAGTGAATCAGGTCAGGTCAGATCAGAAGTAAGGAAGTTAAATGTTATTAGCAAAAAAGAAATTAAATACAGCAAGAGGCTTGCTGTGGGCCATAGTGTATTTATACTGTATCTCATACAGTTCTTCTAAAAATTGAACTTATATGTGTATGTTTAATGGAGAGATTTTGGAAAAATAATTTTGTATGTTTGATAGACTTGGAGACTTATAATTTCTTTAAAATTCCTGAAAAGATATTACAGAAAAGCAGGAATACAAATACATGTACTAACACCTTACTCTGGCAATAAAAGTTAATTTAGGGAGCACCCATTAGGAGAATGAGATGGTTTATACAAATACGTTGTTTTATTTATCACAAATGTTTGTGTACTGGATTTAAAAGACAGCTAAATATCTCCTGGGACCTGGGATATAGGCTGAGGATTTTTACAGTGCTGTAAATGAAGAGGGAGCAGAAAGATAGGAGAAACACACTTCAAATTTATATAGCCAGTACTGAGACTTGAACTAAATACAGAGCAACAGAACAATGCTTCCAAACAGCCACAGCTCTGTCACATGGGAGCCTGGTAGGTAACACCTCTGATATCACTATGGAAATGTTAGTTGGGAAATGACCCACCAATTTTTGGCTTAAGTAGAATTTTTTCCCAATGGAGTAAGTGCAGTAACTAAATAAAAATCTGTGGAATGGGCTGAATGCCGCAGGTCCATATCTTATCGGAGTTTGCGCCTATGTTCAAATGATGAATTAGTTTTGGCAACTGAATTTAGAAATTTATAGCCTTAGTACTATGATTCTATTTATTGCTGTTTTTATTTTTCTTCAATGGAGAATAGGCTAGCAGCCAGGAAGGAAGCCTATAAATCTTAACATTAGAGAGGGGAAAGGGTAAGGTGTTTTACATACGCACAGGGGCTAGACAAGAAATTAGGTTTTTTTAGAGACGAAAGGCAATGTGTGACATATTTCTTTTGAAGATTTTCAGTTACTGAAAAATAGAAAAAATCTGCAGTGCACATCCCGTTCATTCTTTTCGTTCCAGATTTTATTAATTTTTGCGAAAATGTTGTAGGCGTTTCAACAAGAAACAAAAACATTGTTTCTTTTAAACGAAAAAGTGATTGCAGATTATTGCCAGAAAGATAAGAAATGGCAAAAGAAAGTAAGTCTGTTTATCTCTTTGGAAGATGACATAACCTTTGAGTTTTTCTGGGATGAGAAGAGTTTGGGAATCACCTCACCTTTACATAAGGTATCTGACCCAAACAGTTGTTTGCCACTCTCCAGTATGGATCACATGTGGGAAATGCACAGTCCCCATGGGGAAACAGCCAAGTAGAACAGTATGTGGCACAAGGCTGCTGAAAGGGTGATGGGAGAAGCACTTGTAAATGACAAAAAAGCCTGGCATCAGTTGAAAGTAGTCTGAAGAGCTCCAACCTGCGTGGGAAAGCACAAGAAGTGGCAGCAGACATTTAACTGTTCTCATAAAACTTTCCATTGGCTATTTGCAGTGATTCCTCCTATCCCTGGGTGAGATGAACAAAATTGCCTAATTAAGTCCACATCTTTGGATGTCCCAATTAAATCAGCTTCTCATGTCCTCTTGCTGAGAGGCACCCTGCATTCCCTGATTGAAGCTGGTGGCAGCATTTAATGCAATATGCTGAGAGCTTATGGCTAAAGTCTGAAGCTCTGAGAGTCTCTCCCATGCCCTTGCATTTGGGATGGAGCTGGTAAGCAGCAGGCTCTAGAAGGCCCACGGATACTTTAGTTTGAAATGAGCCATTGAAGAATTCATAAACTCTCTGGTAATAGCAGGTGACGACAAGAAGCACTTGAGGGTAAGAGGCGCTGGCAGTAGCTTCAGAAGAGGATTGCTTCTTACCTTGGCAAGCACAAGGGAAACTCCCTCCTCCTCCTCTTTCCTTTAAACCAAAACAACCCCCCTTGGAGCATTTTGGAGAGGAGTATTACTGTACTAAGACGACAAGGCGGTCTGCCACATGGGCCTGAGGAACTGGTTCCAAGAAAGAAATCCTCATACACACAGATCACAGGAACTTGAGCCCCTTTCATATCAAAGTAACTTCCTCAAAGGCCTTCAAAATTCATTCTCCTTTCCAAGGCCTAATGAAGTTGGAGACCTTCAAGGGAAAAGATAGATTCCTGCCAAAGCGCCCCACTCCCTGGATTTTTAAGAGATCAGAACATTTCAAGCTGCTCGTCCTGCAACTAAACAACAACAGTGTCTCCACACTCCTTCAAGTCCCTAGTTTGAGAAGGGTTGAGGGCAGGGGGAGGTGAGGAAGGGAGAAAAATTTCTGAAAGGAGAAAAACTGCTAAAAGACAATGCAGCAGTGACATTTTAAAAAACGGAAAACTTATTTATCCTGAAATATCATTGTATCATCGGAATGAGGCATGACCAAATACATCTATGAGTTATTACCTAGCATGACTCTTGATTTCCAAGGAGTAGAATCAGAGCTTCGATACGTTGCGTGACTCATAAAAGAATAGTTTCAGGTCCCGACCGTACGACAATGGTGACAGCAAGATGAGCGGCTGGTGACTCTGCAGCACCCCATCTAAGCTGTTCTGGTGTAGTTTCCACACAAAGATCAGATCAGCTTGTGGCTGAAGTGAAACCTTAGAACACAACAAGCTTTGCTTTGGTGAGTAGTTCATGGGAATCATGTAGGAGCAGGCAGGAAGGGCTCTTTAGTGGTTAAACATAACATGAGAAATGTGTGGGATTCTAGGGCAAGGTGCTAAGAGTGCAGTACTCAGTTGAGATCTTGGTCCTTCTGGAATTTAATACTATGAAGTTTATTGAAAGAGAATTTTCCAGACATTAAGACTCATGTTGACACAAAGAGTATACTGAAGGTCTCATGAGGACTCTAGATTGCTGCTTGTCTCTTCTCTCAAGGGTAGCTACTGGTCCAAGTCTTCCTCTGAACACTGCATATCCTACAGAGCTCACTGGTAAATCCATCCCTAACAACCATTCTTTCCTGATCTTAGTTTTAAACCTAGTCCAGCAACTACTTCCCACATTAAGCCTCATGCATTTGCTGAAACCTTCATCAGCCTTTCTCTTAATACTACAAACCCTGAAATCACTAAAACCCCTTTTAGTCCCCAGCTCTCCTGAATGCTGCCCAACCCTAGCCTCACCTCGAGCTGTCCTATCTGGGACTTAAACATCCATTGGCCCATCTTAGAACCAGCTCTTATTCTTGCCCTATAGGAAAGGCAAGGCAGGACAGAACAATAAATCTTAATCCCAGCCCAGATCCTGGCCTTGTCTCTGGTGGTGACAAGACACCAAGCAGCTCTGTTTAGGGTCCCGTCGCCTGTGCCGAATTTCAAAGCAGCCTTATGACTCTGTTCTCTCACTAAAAGATAAGAGGAATAAAATTATTCAATGCTAAGATGCATTTACGGACACATCCCAAAGGGTAGACATCAGTAACGTCCTAGGAACTATCACTGCTTTCAGACCATTGAGCTTTAGGAGACCACAGTTTAGACTAGCACTAGGAGGTAGTAATAAACAGCTTTTACTGCAATACCAGAAGCCTTGCAGACACGAGGCTGTTGTGGCCAAGACCTGGTGACTCCTGCTGAGCTTGCAGAGAGGCCAATTTCAGTGCTAAGTGAACTCCAGTGTTCAGATTGGATTTATACTTCTTTCTTCCAAAATATAAGCATCAAAGAGTTTCAGTTTGTCTCCTGCATGTAGGTTTCCAAAAGTAAGCTGTGACTCCATGCCAGAAGGCTCCTCCAAGCCATGATTACTTTCAGGGACACAGTGCCTCAGCAGCCTTTGATTAAAGTTACGATTAGGGATAGGAAGTAACTAGGAGCTCCTTTTGTTGATGAATCCCAGAAGTTTGCACAAGTGGGCCAGAACTGTTGCAGCTAGGGCTCCTGGGCTTCTGCTTTATTTGTGGCTGAGCCTGCAACATCAAACTATCTCTAACGGTGGAGGTATAGCTGGGGTTAGGCTTTGCTTTTGGAAAAGAAGTATAGGCCATGACCAGTTCTTACTATGCCCTCAAGGCTTGCAGAAGTAGAACAAGAAAACAGCAGCATTCAAGGGTGTTATTTAGAAGACACGAGGTCTCAGCAGTTATCATGCAGTGTCAGGGTTTGCAAGAAAAATGAGGAGAATATGAGTTGGTTTTACATACTAAAAGACTTCCATGGGTAGTTTAAAGAACTACGCTCAGTAGGATCCTATAGCTTGCAGTTACTTCACTGACACCATGCCATGACAAAGCCTAGGCCTAGGAAGGAATCAGACTGAACTTTTGTCTCCCCTGACCAAGAAACAAAGTACTGGTGGCGGGTTGGCCACAGCTGCTGGTTATTCTAGGCACAGTCCTAGAGCATTGCTGTACCATGGGTGCTGAGATCATGGTTAAAGGCTGTTCTAGGACCTTGTATTCAACTGGCACCAGAATGTTTTATATTTACTCTCTAGACCTAAGTCAATCAATAGCTCGACCTTCTAACCCATTTCACCGCAAACTAAAACATTATTGCTTTTTCCAGTGTTAGGTTTTTTTAGAATTCAGCAGTAAGAGGTGTTCTTCAACCTATTCCATCCCAAAGCTAACCCTAAATTTAGCCATATATTAATAAGAATTTCCAGTACCAGAAGTTTTCCACAACTAGAATCTCCTCGCATGGCTACTCATCGTTCATTCTTAACTCATGTCTCATTTCATTCCCAGGAACAAGAAGTTACTGAAGCCACTGAATCCTATCAACATCCGCCTTCATCCATTCCTGAGGACTGGGCAAATTCCAGCTTCAGCGTTTCTTGCCCCAACCCTCGCTGTACTTGTAACTAATTCCACAAAAAAAGAAGTTGGCTGTTAGACTTTGTATCCACACTTTTCATTCATTACTGTACACTATGCTCTTCAAACACTCCCTCTGCAAATTCTGGATAACCCTAAACCTGACACAGCACGCCGGGCTGCTCCCCTCAGCATGTCTCACAGCAGCAGCGTTATCTGATCAGGCTTAGGCTCAATGGCACTGATATACTCTGCCCACACCTTAACCAGATTATTGAGACATTCTCTGCTTCTGTCAGTACTTAGTCATTATGAACAGGTGAGCTTTACAGTTATAACAAGCTTTTATTTGTCCTTGCATGGATCCTAACCATAATCTTTTTTTTTTCCAGTGAGGTAGGCTTTGCTTTACTGATGGAATCTGACAACAGCAGCCGTAAGCACACCACAAGCTTTCCAGGATCCTGAAACCTGCCATAATCTCAACCCTTCTGGTCCTGGGCTCTTACCCTTATGTGAAACACCTCTGCGTATTATAACTGAATTACATTCCTCAGCTGTAGTCCCCTCCCTGCAAACAACGGTTAGCTAGTTTTAATGCTGAATTCCAGCATGCCCACACGCACAGGAGGACAGGCAGACAGAGACTGCTGCATTAAGCGTTTACAAGGCACAGAACTGCTGGCAGTACTGCGAAGTTCTTACAAGGTCCTGATGGCACTAACAGGAGTGTGTGACAAAAGTTCTCTTAGTTCGGGAGACTAAAGCATTGAGTGGAAAGCAGTTACCCTAGAGATTTCACCATTGAGACAGGAGCTAGCAGACTACCCTTTCCTACCAAGCTGATTTCTGGGTAGAGACAAAGAGATTGCTTCCTCCTCTACTTCTGTTCTACTCTCCTCTTTGCTATTGGAGCATAGGAGTCCTCAGCATGGCTTGTGATGAATTCAAGAGGAGAGGAGAAGATCTCATTACCATTTTGCTGCCTATTAAAGATTGAGACAATCTAGCTGTGGTAAAAAATAAATAGCTGTATGCAATTATGAGAATCGCCAGACATCTCATTTTATGTCAGGCAAGACTATTACCTAATAGGAAGACGAGGTAATCCTGCTGTTGCCTTGCTCAGATTAGAGACAGCCTTGAGCTAATTAGCTGCCGCTATAGCCAGGCATGAAATTGCCAACTTCATGATAGCCATCTGATCAGCGATGTGCCCTCTGCATCTTCTCATAACATAAAAGCTGGTATAACCAGCTTCTTCACTACTCTAACAAAGTGCAAGTTCCTCACTAATGACCACTGAGGTACTGAGGGAAATTTAAGAGAAAACAAGAGAGGGTTCCCAAATCCCAGACACACCTCTGCTCTGACCCCTTGGTCCCTGTCAGGACATCTTCCCGCTTCTGCTCACAGCTCACCAGTGCGAGGGGATTCTTTGCAATCAAGAGCCTGCAACCCACAGCATTCTGCAGCCAAACTTTCTCATCAAGTTTTGGTATTTTACTAGCCAAAGCAGGAGCTGCTGGGGACTTCAGGAAGAGCCAGCAAGCGTGAGAGAGAACATTCAATCTGGGGTGCTACAGGAGGCAGAAGATTGTTTTCATAACATCTGTGGTGAGATTGTATAAAGCAATAGACAGGCTGCCAATACTTGGGAGTACTCAAAAGGCAACTCTGTCAACCTAGTAGATTGTTTTATAAACAATTGGTTTCAAACTGATCCTGAAATAAATGGAAAAGGCAGCAGAGTCACTTAAGGATAAAGGTGCTGTGGTTTCTGTATTCCCTGCTGTCCTGGTTTCAGCTGGGGTAGAGTTAATTTTCTTCCTAGCAGCTGCTATAGTGCTGTGTTTTGGATTTAGGATGAGAATAATGTTGATAACACACCGATGTTTTAGTTGTTGCTGAGCAGTGCTTACACTGAGTCAAGGACTTCTCAGCTTCTCATACTGCCCTGCCAGCGAGGAGGCTGGGGGTGCACAAGAAGCTGGGAGGGGACACAGCCAGGACAGCTGACCCCAACTGGCCAAAGGGATATTCCATGCCGTATGGCATCGTGTGAACAATAAAACTGGGGGGAGGGACTCTATGGCCAGGGAGACATGGCAATAGGAACATGCTGGTTTGAACATCCCAAGGATGTTCAAAATTCTCAAGAGCTACTGGAACTAGCCTGGAGGAGAAGAGGAAGGTGAAGGAGCGGGGGAAATTATCCCCTCTTGTCTCCCCCACAGACTGACTTTCTGAGGAGAAAAGGTAAAAAGTGTAATTATTAACAGTTTCTGAGAGATGGTTCCCGAAGTACAGTGATGACAGCAATGCTGAGTACAAATACCAGATTAGTCTCACGACCAGTATTTTTATCATAAGCCAGTGTTACACAGTACAGCAAAATGATAACTTTAACCCAGGCCCCAGAGATGATAAACAGCACAACAGGGAACATAAACAGCAAGTAAGGTGTCACATAACACAACTCTGAGAACAAGCACAACAACTCTGAGAGCAAATAAATCAACACTGTGACTAGTGACTATTAAACTAATATAATCAATACTTGTAACAAATTTTTTTTAACACGCTCTGGTCAGATCTGTTGTTATCTCAACCCTTTGAGCCCCACGTTGGGCACCAAAAAGGACTGTTGTGGTTTAAAACCTGGCAGGCAGCTAAACACCACACAGCCATTCACTCCCTCCCTCCCAGCGGGATGGAGGAACGCATCAGAAAAAAGGTAAAACTCATGGGTTGAGATAAAGACAGTTTAATAGGATGGAAAAGGAAGGGTAAATAATAATAATGATAAAACAATATACAAAAAAAGTGATGCACAATGCAATTGCTCACCACCTGCTGACCAATGCCTAGCCAGCAGTGGCCGCTGTGCCCTGGCCAACTCCCCCTAGTTTTATTGTTCACATGATGCCATACAGTATATGGAATATCCCTTTGGCCAGTTGGGGTCAGCTGTCCTGGCTGTGTCCCCTCCCAGCTTCTTGTGTACCCCCAGCCTCCTCGCTGGCAGGGCAGTATGAGAAGCTGAGAAGTCCTTGACTCAGTGTAAGCACTGCTCAGCAACAACTAAAACATCGGTGTGTTATCAACATTATTCTCATCCTAAATCCAAAACACAGCACTATAGCAGCTGCTAGGAAGAAAATTAACTCCATCCCAGCTGAAACCAGGACACCTGCTGACTGCTTGCGCAACAGCAGCCGTACACCGGAGTGCTCCGGCTCAGGCACGGGAGTTGTGTCCGCCCCTCTCACACTGCCAGCGAGAACTGAGGTGGCAAACCTCAGCAGCTGAAATACAGCCGCCTGTCGCCCCTGCCTGTCTCGTGGTCCCAGTTTCCAGAGAGCAGCTCTTCCAGAGAAATCTGCCTCCTATGTCCCCTCCAGGGCTGACTGTAGCTCGTCCCCCTGCCCTTCACGGCCAGACCACAGCTTGGCATTTCCTCAGCCAGCCAACCTACCTGGCCATGCCGGCTGGCTCCTCAGGGCAGTGGCTGACTCGTGGGCGCTGCTCAGTGGGGGTCCATTACAGAGGCTCCTCTGGGCACATCTCCCTCGCTGGCAGGACCTGCCCCTGCACCCTGCTCCCGCCACGTCCATGGCACCTTGCAGAACCTTGGCCTTGCAAGGCCTTGGCGCTGCCACGTTCATCCTCGACTGCCTCCAGGAGGCAAGCGGCTCCCAGACACACCGACTCTGCTGCCAGATGACTCCTGCTTTGCTTACAGCAGGCCACGGCCCTGAGGTGGTGGTCTCGCCCTTGCTTTACACACTGCCCTAGGGCATAAATTAGGTTTCCAATAAGAACACAAATTGCAGCTAAGCCCCTTTCTAGTCATTCAGATTTGCTAGGGCAAATGGCTGCGGCTAAACACCTGGAAATGGATCCCTACCACCTTCCCACCCTGCTCCTTGCCAGGGCCTGCCCTCTGCTCCAGCTCCCCCTTGTCAGAGCAAACCCCGTGCTGCCTCCATCTCCCTCGCCGCCAGGCCATGTGCCAAGGGCTCCCCCTCCTCCCCAGGCCGTCCCCTCCCGCTGCTGCCCCCCGCCTTCCAGAAGCTTCCGGAGGCTTCCACACTGCCCCGGCCCGGCTTCCACACCACCTCACTTCCACAGGCTCACACAGACCTGGCACTGGTGCATTTCCACTTAAAAACAAAACAATACAAAAAAAACCAAACAACAAATACCAAACCCTATAAACCTATATTGATGAAATACTGTCGTCAGCGTGTCAGATATACAAGTTGCTGGGATGTTGCTTTTCAGAGTCACTGAAGAACAGTCGCATTGTTGGCTTACAATACAGTGGTACCATTTACTAATTTTACACGCTGCTTGGAGAAGTTACTTCTAGGGCCATTAAAAAAAAACCAACAAAACACAACCAAAAAACAGCAGCAGCAGGCCATGATTTTTGTGCATTTAAATTTCCACCATAATGTTGAAGTATCACCTATTTTAGGCTTGATTTCATCATGGAGTTCCCTTTCCTCTCCCCCTCCCCAGCCCAGCAAACATCCCGTTAAACACTGGCAGCGGGAACAACGCGTGGCGCTCAGACAAACAGTGTCACAGGCAGCTGGGATTACCTCAGGTGGGATTCCACGTCAGGTCAGGATTTCACTTCAGGCTGAGATTTCCCACCTATTTCCATAGTTTTAAAACCTTAACACTGCTTTCTTCCAAACTCCATGCACTGGCTACACAGCGTACAGTTTTGAAAATAACCTCCCCAAGCAGAAGTTGCATCTGCCTCTGTTTATTTAATAGCCCTCGCCAGACTTTTCTCCCCCTGTGATCTTGTCCAATCCCTCCTTGAACATACACAACGTTAGCAGCGGCGGCAGCATGTCACAGCGTCTCCGCCAGTCTCTCCCCAGCCTCACAGTATGTGAGGGGCCACGCTAGCTTTCCACGGGGCAGCAATGTGAAATCGGTGACGCACCTGCCGCCACGCAGGCACTGAAGTCGAAGGCCCTGCAAAACTGTCCTCTGTTCCCAGGTGACTACAGAGAGTGCATTAGTTTTGAGGAAAGGGCACCCACCGATTTCTCCAGGCAGCTCCTCTCATACACCGTGTAGAGCCCACCTCACTGCCGCTCTGCCCCGCTTAAGCCTGGCTGAGTTCTGCAGCTCTCAAGAATTGCTCACAGGGGTCTAGAGGAGCCGCTCCAAAATACGAAGTGCTCAGGTGTTGATCCCTTTTCCCAAGTAACAAGCGATGGGACGAGAGAAAACAGCCTCAAGTTGCGCCAGGGGAGGTTTAGATTGGATACTAGGAAACATTTCTTCACTGAAAGGGTTGTCAAGCACTGGAACAGGCTGCCCAGGGAAGGGGTTGAGTCACCATCCCTGGAGGTCTTTAAAAGACATGTAGATGTGATGCTTAGGAGTATGGTTTAGTGGTGGACTTGATGGTTAGGTTTACAGTTGGACTTGATCTTAAAGGTCTTTTCCAACCTAAATGATCCTATGATCCTAAGTGGTGTGTCGAAGTGGACCTGGTTTGCACATTTGTTACAGACACCTTGGCTTGAAGCGGAAGTGGCAGGCATCCCCCAGTCTAATTGCACCCAGCCTAGGGGCAACAGTGCTATCTTGGACAGTTTATTCTTTCCAGTTGTGTCTTCCCCCCCCCCCCTTTTTTTTTCTTCAACCCCCAGATCTTAAGAAATGCAGATTTAAAGCAAAAAAAAAAAACTTCTTTCTCTCTGATGCAGCCAACACTCTTGACTATTCACATGGAAAAAAAATGTACCCATCTCCCCCATCTTTCCCACCTCAGAAGACCAATACCCCCTGTTGTTAGGTCACATATTTACAATATGGTTTTATAATTCTATTTTGTCCAATTCCAGATCTTTTACATAATGTTTACTATGAGGCAACCACTAAGAAAGCAGAAGAAACCCCTCCATTAGAAGTTATCCAACTATTTTCAGTCCAATTTAAGCAGAAGAAAAAAAAAACCCATAAACAAAACACAATTTGTTTTATAGGAACCTACACCCTCTAGGGAAAAACTGTTTTGCCAAAAGAATTCCCAACCAGTGCTAACCAGAGTTAATTACAACATGGTATTAAAAGGATAACGTCTTTTCAAATACTTAAAAGCATCCTGAAACAACCTCTGCCAAAATTAAAGGTCTGCTCTCTGCTGGGTTATTGTTCCAGGCTGTCTGCAGACATCACTGCATGAGTTATACTATTATGACATCATTTTGCAAGTTCAGTGCCCAAAGCACATGCCTGTACTATAACATGGTCTTGACAGGACCTCACATTTCCACCCTAGTAAATCCTAAATAGTTTCCAGAAGCGCGATGTAGAAAATACCCAGGAAGCATGCTGGGTAAGCAATTCAGATGATCACATGCTCTGGGATTCTTGCTGTCTCTGAAGAACTTCCATATGTCCAGGCTCTAACTCTAAGCCGGGCAAAAAGAAGAAAAAGTTAAGTCTGACGCACATTCCTCTGATCTCCAGCACTGTCACAACCGTTGTTTTGGAGTTAGTACCTTGTGCCAGGGCAGCCAGATCCAGAAAGAACTACAAGCCGAGAACTTCCACAGAAATTGCTTGGACACGAAGAGACAACATGGAGAAGGCTTAAGGTCATGAACAGCAAGTAATGCTGGCAAGAGTCACACAATGGACGAATTTGCCACTATGGTCACATATCGAGGATCGGGGGTCCTGGGGGAGGTCTAGATCTTGTCCAAGTCTGGAGCAGCAGCATTGTGGCCTCACATAGGCGTAAACCAGTAGTTCCTAACCTGGTGAACACTCACAGAACAAAGAGCAGCATCAAGATAACCCCTGAGCTTCCGCCATTGCTCAAAGCAACATTGTGAAGGAATGGGAGTTACTAACAGCTGGAGCCTATAGGAGGGAAGGGAAATGCTCTCTGGTTTCCTAGAGATGGGCCTGTTGTGGTTACAGAATTAGGTTTCTATATTTCCCGCTTAACTCTGCATTGTTGTGGATAGACAAGTCACCTCATGATGCTGTTCGTTAGTGAGAGTCATAGGAAAGAAGACACCAGAGAGAAATTAAATTCAAGCATGTGCAAATACCATCCTCGGGGGCTAAAGTAGGATTTTCCCTCTCAGATTCCATGCCTCTTAGAGCATCCACATACTCCTTGGAGCCTTATCCTTTTCTTAAACCCTTGTTTTAAATGAGGGTAATATTTTTGCCTGGAGAACTGGGAATACCTTTTCTCCAGATACAGTGCATCCAACATTCCCGTAATCCCTCCCCACAGAAGCCAAACAGCACAGGCACACCCCAGCCAATTGTATTACTAGGAGCTTAGAAGGGAGAAACCAGAAAATTCATACCTATCAGAAATAACGTATGGCTAGGGTTATACAATCTACTTAGGAGAAGGTAAGTTTCCCATGTTTGACAGAAGAGATTCTCGCCACAAGGCAAGAAATTGCATGCGTTCTACCGGCACACCCCTGCTAGAAACTGTTTATAATGGCTAAAGCACATTTAGTAGCTTTACCAGCAACATTTTACTAATAGCTTTGATCACTAATAGCATAGTTTTGCTAGGGACCTTTTGCCAGCTTACGAGTATTTGAAGACTTCCATGTTAGTAGATTTTACACTGACAAGTTTTTAGTGTCAACCTGGCTTAAGATGTCATTCAGAAATCCTGGCTGCTAACTGAGGTTTATTCTTTGTAATAAAAGGCCAGGGCTAGAGCCAGGAGTCTCAGAGGCTAATGGGTTAGAGCCAGATCGTGAATAATTGAGGGTATGTTCTCCATTTATGGCATTGAGTGGCAGCAACTGGCTGTGAAAATGCATTTGTGGGAATCCCAGGGTCCTCAGGCCTTTCAGCAATGGGCCCCTGTGGCTGCTGTTCCTCGCCTTCCCCAACCAAGTCACGGAGTCTGACACCACCACTTGCAATCTGTCCTTCAGCAGCCAGAAATCAGACCTTTTCTGAAGTCTACCAAATTCAGCCTCGATTCCTGAGCAGAGCCGGCAGGGACCAGCCACACCACCACACATGGGAGAGTTACAGAGAAAAGAACAGCTGCCACATGTTACATTTGAGTATGTGCTATGCAGAAACCATCACAGAAAACAAGACACATTGCAACCTATAGGCTTACCCGTACCCACTCTAACTAATGCAATTCCTCTTCCCTTTCCAGAAGGAAAAAAAAATACCTCATGGGAAGAATTATAGCAGCTTCCGAGTTCCTCGTGATCGCACAGAATGAGGAACGTCACCAGTTCATTACTAGGAGCCTTGCTTAAGGGCACATGGAGATCACAATTATACTCTTGCAATATTAATTATTGGCCAGGGACAGCTATATAGCAGCTTATTGGTTACGCACAAAATGCTTCCATGTGCTGAGCTACTGCAGAGGCTGGCGCTGTGGGTTTTGCTAGACAAACATTGCAGCTCCCGAGAAGTCTGAGTGCTATTCTGATTTCTAGTTCCAGCAGCAAACCTTTACCTCTGGAGATGAACTAGGAGCCTGGCCCAAGGAGCAGCAGCAGGTTTCTTGCTCTCTGAAGGTCTGCAAACTTTCTTCCTGGAATCCTTTTTTATATCAGGTTTAAAAGCATCAAATGCCCCCTTGTTACCCCCAGACCTACCACCCAAAGGAACTGAGGGTGGAGGGAAACAGGAGAAAGATGGGGACAAGGAAAAAAGCAGCAGGAGAAGCTCCTCATGCTATCTTCAACTTCCAGAGCTACTTAGGGCAGAAACCCGAGAAGCAAGCACAACCCATATACAGTAGTGGAAGACATGCAACAAAATATCCAACTGTGTGCTGCTCCAAGAAATGGAAGGGAAAATTATCCCCAAAAATGCCAAGCATGCAGCACAAATCGTTTACGAGGAGAATACATTTGTAATTACAAGTTATTTTAGCTACCCTGCTGCCAGGAGTAACTAGGAGCAGAAGGAAGCCATCAGTGTCATCGTCTCCTCCCCCAGGGACCAGGCGATGCTGCTGATACTGCAGCACCCGGCCTGAGTTTTCTTGGTGGAACACCTCCCTCCAGTGGCCAAAGGCAAATGGTTTCCACAGAGCTTGGACAGTTGGGGACCCAAGCTGGGGCAAGCAGCAGTCCACACCTTCCCTCCTTTCTCCTTCCAGCTCCACATCAGGCTGAAGGAGAACCAGCAGCGCCCTTCCCCACCTAGCAGCCATCTGGTCAGGTTTGGCAGCTTTGCCATGAATTGTAGCCCTCTAAATCATGAGGCCCTGGGAAAGCATTGCCACCCGATTAAAGCAGGGTGCTCTGGGAAGCCAACCAGAAACAGGGGAGATCCCATATGACCAAGAACCAAGCTCTCCTCAAGCACAGCCCAGCCTAAAGGAACAAGTTGTACTCATGGATTAGACGGATCATTGCACCCTACTGTGGGTCCAGAATCCATTTAAGCAGCTCTCGCTTCGCACTCGGCTGATCAGGGTAGCTGAAAGTCTTGACTTTAGACCAGTTGCCCCCAGTGTTTGCTGATAGCAGCCCAGCACCTTCTTCTCTGCAAACTTCACTCTCTTTCTTCAAACATGTATGAGTACTTAGGTCATGCTTATTACTTCCTAGAGCAACAGCTCCAGACTCCATTAGTGCCCTAACATAGGTCTTTCCAAGGACAGCCATTTTAAACGGCCAGAAACACCACCATGGAGCAGGATCTGAAGGAATTTTGAGATCCAGCTCATATCCACTTCTCACCTGCTTAGCTAAGGGAAGGATGAAGATTCATAGCTAGCTCTAGCTACTTCTCAAGAGCTTTTCAAACAGTCAAGCCCAGCGTGTGGTGGCATAACCTACAAAAATGGCTACCTCAGCTTTCTTCCTCCTCACAGTGGCAGGGCAGGGGCTGAGAAATCTCTTTTTTTAAAATAGCAGCCTGGAGGCAGAAGCCTACTGATGGTGAGTAGGAAGAGGAAAAAATGATAAAGCTAAGCTCGCAAGAGCTGTATGCACTCTGGGCACAGCAGCAAGCTTATATTTTGTCAGAGTTAGTCCCCAAGGCTTGAGTTCATACAGTGCAGACTGTACAGATTTGAAGCGACATCTTCAAATACAGAGATCACTTAGCTTAGGAGATAGCAGGTAATTCAAAGGAACTACCACTCAGTCAGCTCACCCTAGGACAGATATACTTCATAAAAGAAGGCAAAGTTTACTCTAGAATATAGCCTAGGAAAATTGTCACCTCCCTCTGCTGGGCAGTATCTTCACAGTTCACATTGATCTCACACATGGGCCTCAGAACGGCTTTTGACAGGCCCTTTGCTAACTCGAACAAACAAGGTGTCAGTGACTTGCATGTAAGCAGAAGGGGGTGGAGAGGAAGCAAGGAGAAACCACTGCAATGCACAAGTCGTAGGCAGAGATATATTTTTTTAGCAAAGTCTTTATTACAGAAATATTCACCCTCTAGACTTTTATATCTGTACATGCATTTCTTCCAGTAGGAAGATGTTGCTAAAAACAGACAAAAACCAAAAAGGAAACCCAGCATGGGCTCCTTTTTACTTGCTGCTTGGCATTGGCATCTGTAACTGAACAAGAATCTTACAAATAAGAACACATTAGAGAATAGACTGTGCTACAAAGGCTAGCAAGCTTTACTGCTAAGAAGGGTGCCTTCTGCTATAGTAAAGGTCAGCTCGCGGGATCTGTGCAGGAGGGGGCAAGTGTCTCAAAATAGCAAAGCCTTATCAGACCTCCATAAAAATCAGTTGCCCAGTCATATCTACTCTCCTCAATCACTGCTGTGCCCAGAGATAAGGACAGAGCAGGGACCCACTGCTGATGCCTTTCTTCCCAGAAGGAAAACCGAGTAGGTAGTGAAGCGATCCCTTCGAACTGCTACTAGAGTTATTCCTACCAACCCTATGCCGGTAAGAGACAGTCCTGGGACCACCTCTGTAAGGCAAAGGCTCTCTCACCAAGTACCTTGTACCAGGTCTCAGGCAAGGACCATCCACTCCTCTCTGATAAAGCTTCCTGGTGTCAGGGTGGTTGCACACGTGTGCAACTGCAGGAAAACTGTTGTGCCCAAGACATCTCTAAGACTGAGGATTTGCACCCAGCTCCCTTATCTAAGAAGTTGGGGCAGTTTTTCAGATACACTCTTACTTCTGCTCTACACCACCCCTTGCTGCTGGCCACTGGCTGAATAGAGCGAATAGCCCAGCTGTTAAGTACAGCAACCACCCAGCCTGCACGATTGCAGAACCAGCTACTTATCTGCTGCAGTGCTTACACTTGAGACAGAGCTCAGGATGCAGCCACGGCTCCAGACCGCAGTGGAGTCAGAAGACTGGACAACTGACATAAAAGCAACTTATCCTTGCATCCAAACTACAGAACCTAAACTGGGCACTGGTAGCAGTGGTATCTCCAATATACAGCGTCAGCAATACAGTCAGATCCCTCCATATTCATAATTAAAAACCACAGCTAACGAATTTTATGTTCATAAAGGGGGCAGGGGAAGAATCAAGTTAATCGTAACCTCTATAAAAGTTGGCAACCCAAGAATGCAACCAGCAGAGTCAGCCTGGGGCTTAGTCCACACTACCCAGCAGTCTCTGAAGTGCCTCCAAGCTAACAGGAGCCAGCAAAGCAGTGCTAGGGGGAGAGGAAAAGGTAAAGAGGCAAGTGGGAGAAACAAGTAAGTGTCAAATCCAGAACCCAAGGGACCCATTCCAGAAGCAGCTGAGCACCACCACCACAATCTGCCAGGCCACACTAGGAATAGGTAGGCTTGGCTCCCTACCGGTGGCTTCTCATCACGCTCAAAGGGACGAGCTCCGCTGAAGGCAAGGCATAGCTGACTCCAGAAACAGGAGAAGCAAGTGTGAGGGTAGCGCTCGATATTTCAGATGAGAGCCTAGGCTGGAAGGTGCATAGTAGGAGTCGAATCAGGTTAACTGCAAGGGAGGAGAAGGCCTATAAAGCACGACTAGTTACCACCACAAGTCAGTGAAGTAGGTGAAGCTACCAAAGCACTGGAATCTCAACAGCAATCCTGGCTCATGGGACAAGGAGATGGGACTTCTGGGAGTAGGGGGAAAGAAGTGTGGGAGGAGAACAAGGAGGGAGAGGAGTTATTGTATGTTAGGCCCAGTGGGTTGTAAAATGGAGATATGAATAGTATTGTTTAACACGGAGCAGGCAGCAAAAGCATTGTCCCCTCAGGTTAATCAGTGTCTCATGTGACATGAGACAGTTAAATTCTGCTTCTTGAAGTAGAAATAATCCAGAGGCAGGATGCAGGTAGCCCAAGGGCCCTATTGCCAGAAGATCAGGCTGTATTGCAGCTCTAACAGTTCTTAGCAGAGTGGTATCAGAAATGGGATGTCACAGGAATAATGGTCAATGGTTGGACAGTCTGGGTATGAGGCAGGAATGTTCTGTTTGCTCCTTTCTCTGTGGTGCCGTAGCTCTGGAGTCAGCCAACTCAAGACTTGGGCACTTTGGTGTAGTCTTCGCTGTGTATGTTCTTGCAGAGTGAAATGGACAGTATCATCCCCAGCAGCTGGAATAAATAATGAAGAATGGGAACAAAATCAGCAGCCAGACAGATAATAAGGTGGGAAGAAAGGATGGTACAGGGGAGCAGAATACAGTGGTCTCCTTTTAATGACACCACACAGGTGAACAGAGGTGGTCCCCAATGCAAGAAAAATGCAATAATTGGGATGACAAAAATATTTTGCTGCAAAAAGACATGCCTTCATCTGGAATCTGTGTTATGGGTTTTTTAAGGCAACAAGTGGGATCTCACTAGTGGGATGTTGCTTGTCTCATTCTTCCTGCTTACGCATGCAGTAAATTGCCAAGCATCAGACACAGCAGCAGGAATCACAAGTAGACAGGGCTTTGTCCAATTTTTAATCCAACCAATGAAAGCACCAGTTCAAAGCTCCAGGCAGACAAAAACAAGAGCTAGAATTGCACTGCCATTAAACCAGGCATCTATTACTTGAAAAAAATAGCTTTGCCTTTAAAAGAGTCTGCATGGTAAGACAGTATAGGTTCATGTCAGGGAGTGACTTACCTCTATAACAGCAACACCGGTGCAGACCCCAAGAATGACACCGAGGTTGTCCTTCAACCACCTCTCTACACCTTCCATACATCCCTATGGAGAAAACATGGTCACAAGGGAAAAAAGCACAAATCTAAGTATCTCAAGACTGAAAATCTGTAACACATCTCCTTGTGCATGCAGAGATTATCCCAGTTACATGTTATACCAACTTTCACAGTAGCTTTAGCAGAAAAGGGCAGGATCCCTGTCCCCTTTTGCCCCAATTTCCACAGGCACTTCAAGCAATACTGACGTGAAAAAAGTGCTCTAAATAATTCCCAGAGGAACAAAGACAAGGCAACTTCAGCGGAAGCTTCACGGTACGCAGACATACCCACTCACCTGCTCATGAACTGGCCAGTCAGTATACGTTGCGGTGCCGTTGACGTCCAGATTACAGAAACCGTAATCTTCCTGAAAGTACTTGGAGCTATTGGAGCAGGAACAGGGATACATAGTCATGCTTTTGTTGATAAGAATTGTATTCGTTTCCCAGTCCTTTGCTCCAATCCAGCCACAGCAGGGGACCTAATAAGCAGAGAGAGATCATCATGGTTTTACACTCTGCACTGGTAATATAGTGCACATGAAAACAAACAGGCAGTGGAGGTAGAAGTACACAAGAGCTCTCCATGTAACAACAACAGTCAGGCCATACAGTTTGCGTGAATCAGTTACATTAGAACATCATCCTGGTTACCAGATGATAACCTATGCATAGGGCCATCCAGAAGACAGGAGCATTGTTTCCTACCAAAGAATCACTCTGCTAGCAAGACAAGAGTTAAAGGGCCACTTCTAGCAGACTTTGAGCATAGTAGACTATAATACGCACAGGCCATCCATAAAGTTCTAGCACACCAGTCATGCTAGAATATGAATCCTTCACAAGCCTTACTGCATGAGGCCTAGATACTCAGATTTCAGCAGGCCATGCAGCTTGACATCAATTCTACAGAGTGTACATTTGATAAGTTTTTGCAGACTAAATACTAGCAAACCTCAGCTTATCTCCAGGCGACAATGCTAAACAGAAGTAAAAGTAAAGTAAAAGTGCATCTCAAAAGGACTACTACCTAGCCTTCCACTAGCGATGCCGTTTCCATAGGTTTAAATGCTAAGACTTTATTTTTCTTTGAGTAGCACACATTTTTTGAGCAGATATGAAGCAGGAACTTTTCATTTTCTGGTTCCCAATTGCAAGGTACCACTGATCTTAGCTGTGGCCCCCGGGGGACACCAGCAGCCACCACACGATGGCGTCGACGTGCCGCCGAGCCCCAGCAAGGCACACCGAGTTTGCACCCGCCTGGCTGCAGTTGGGACTGGCTGGAAGATGGGATGAGGAAAATTTTCCATTCGAAGAAACATTTACATTCCTATACAGCCACGTGACAAAACTGCAGTTGCTGGAGGGGAAAGCACATCGGGAAGTCCAGCAAAGACTCAGATCTTATCTTACGCATGGATCCCAGTGCTTGCATGGTGGTACAGAGCAGAAAGCCATCAAACTTGAGGTGGAAGTTTAGGGAAAATCCCCCTCTGCTCAGAAAGGAAAAGTAATGTTTCAGTCTGATGGAACAGACACGAGAGTGGAGGTACAAACAGCTGAACACTCACACCAGGATGAGCATTTGGTTTCCAAACAAGCGTTAAAGATCCAGCCTCCAGAAGGAACTGCCTCTGCCTCACAGAGATTTGGACTTTAAGACTGGTCTACAGAACACCCAACCCCTTTCAAATGCTAAGTCTAGTGTATGAGAGGAATTAGACTCCTAACACTCGACTTCTCCACTTCTACAAAACCTGCTTCTTCTGTTCCTACATAAAAGAAGGGCTCAAGCAGGATCCTCTCTCCACAGTAGACTCAGCCTTCTCTTGAGTCCACTAGCAAGGAGATGTAACTACAGTGATAAAACATAAATAAATCATTCTCCCTCCAAGGAGGAGAAATACTGCAGCTCTGTGTTTTGCGGACCGAAGAACAGACAGAAGAAAAATGCTATTCCTTGTACTTACTACACATCATGCTGGGCATGTACTTAACCACAATAGCGAGCCAGCTCTCAAGCTTGTGGTTTGGCAGTAAACAGCTATCATGACTGCAGTGTGCCTGAACACTGACCTAGTTGCTCAAGTGCTGACCCTGATGCTAAAACAGAAACCATGGGCGGTTGGCCGGCTCCCAACAACGCTGACACTTGCAGAAGAGCCATCACAACAAGCAAGCAACACACACCAAGTAGTAAGGCAGGCAGTGCTGCTGACTTGCCTGGCAATACGCTAGGGACTTTACTTGCTACAAAAATAGTATGCACTGTGGCTTTCACACAGGCTAGTATTCTGGAGGCCCTGCAGACAAAGAGAAGTGTCGGGGTGCCATTTCATAGGCCAGATACATCAGGCTATGCAGCCAATACTAGCTAGTCCTAACAGCCAGCATGCGGGAATGGTTCAGGGTCTTACCTAGTAACAGCAAGCAAGACAGTTTTCTAGTATGCAGGCACCAAACCTCACAGGCAACTTTGTAGATCAGCAGATCAGTGTGCTCTAGTACTGCCTCTTGCAATACCTGTTTCCCTGTCCTCAGCCTAGTTTTAAAGGCCATTTACTGCACTGACAAATAGCATCATCTGCCACTTGCTGCCTTCCATGACTCACCTGTGTTTGCACATAGTCCCATGCATCTTGTAAGTTCCTCTCATCATCATTCGAAGGGTCATAATTTTTAATCAGATTTCCAACTATGTGGGACAATTCTTCTTTCAGCTGGCAAGGAAAAAAGGCAGGAGTTAGATTAGTCAATTCCTTGTAGCCTTTTCTTTGGGGCTTAGGGTACATAACACCCCTCCCTATCACCTGTGTTAGTCCTGCTGTGGATCCACCTCCTCCACAGTGGAAAAAAAAACATCAGTTCATCATCGTTGTGGGTGTGAAAACATTTTGCTTTGCTCTAGCTCCAGTGAATGAGGTTAGAGCAAAGACAAAAACTGCAGATAGAGATTACAAGCACTGCAAAAAAATGCGGAATGGGCAGTAGCTTCTGGTTAGCCCTTTTCCAAAGGATCTGAAGGAAACAGTAATAGGTGCTCAAGCTATCACACTCCCACAACACAGGGATTTTTAAGTTTCAGCAAAGAGACAGATAGAACTAGTATTAAAATCATTGGAAAATGAGCATTGAATTGGCACATAAAGCATTGCTTAAAGGAAAAAAGCAACCAAGTAGTGACAAATCCCCCAAACTGACCTTGAAATACCTTACTCTGCAGTCTTGTCTATGCTTTGGAAAAGAGGCAATAGATATGATCAACAGGATGAAATGAAGAATAGGTTTACCAAGATAAAAATCCTACTATGACAACCAGGTGGCATTTCTTGCTAAGAAAACTTTTTTCCAGGCAGAAATAAACACAACAAATCCACCCTAGCTTTCAACATTGCATGGCCTGCTGCCATGTAAGAGGGAAGTTATTCTAGAGAAAATGAGTTAATTCTAGGTCCCCATTTCCTCCACCAATCAGTTTCTTCTCAGGCTTACTAAGCAGATGAGAGATTGTTACTCAGGTTCCTCAGAAGTTGAGGCTCGAAATAAATTCCTTTGCTTATCGAGTACAGCATTATGCTTGTTACAGTGTTGATGGGAAGCACACTTGATGCACAGAGATGTTCAGACATCAGACCAAGCGATCATGCATCCCCTTAAGACCAGAATAGAAAGGGAAGTAAATTTAACTCACAAGAAAGCAAAGTTGTGAAGTCCTGGGCAAATAAGTGTTATAATGTATGGAGGACAACTGGAGATCTACTACAGAAAAACAGGATGCTTGGTGGCCACACACCAACCAACCCACCCTATAGGCTCCAGTGGTCCAGAGTCAGAGAATAGAAACAGTCTTAGTATGCATCAGGAAAATCCTTCCAGGAGAGACAGGAAAATAGTAAAACAATTGTACAAAGCACAAACTGTATCTCTTCAGAAATGTTATATGCTGCCTCAGTCACTCAAAAAAAGCTAACTGAAAAAAGCAACAAGTACAGATAAGGTGATATATACAGCCTCAGTCTTGAAGGGAAGGCAAGACAGCAGCTTTGCTATGCAATGCAACAACAAAAGCACCGATACTTCCCAGCAAGTCCTTGCCCAGGCGCAGAGAAGGGCTACAAACCTGATGAGCAATAAGGAAACAGAACTGGGTATGGTTATCCTGGTAAGACACAGGCTGAACAACTGCTGCCTGCCCCAGACGAGACAGAGGTGAAAGGTAAGTGCAAGCTGAAGGACAACACTGCCTTAAGTACTCACAGGTAACGTATTTCTAACCTTGCACTGCAAGCGAGACTCTAGTCCAGAATCTCAGTCAGTGCCATGCATCTCCCCTGCTCAGGGAAGGTCTGAGTCACTCCGCTCCAGGATGCAGCTGGGTCTTCTGACATACAGCTGGTGGAAACTTCCCTTTTTCACTAGGCTTGATCGGCCTCTCCCCAGACTCCTACAACTGCTGCTTCTATATTAAGACAGTTGTAGTACTTCCTATCTAAACTGCTCATTAACAGTCCTATCACAAAGCTCAGGTGTATCAAATCATCCCTTCACCCCCATTCCTTATCCAGAGATATTTACAACACCTTTCAGTTTGACGAGATGTGCAAGCTACCACCTGGCAGAATCCTTCACCTTCTTCCTCCCACCTCCTCCTGATGCTCTTCTCAGCCAGCCTGTACTTATGTACAGCTGTTATTGCTAAGGACAGACCCAGATCACAAGAGGCTGGAGAGAGGTGTCGTTAGACTGCTTGAGGGATGGGATAGAGTTACATCAGCCTGAGCACTAGGATGCTCCTATCCCATGTATTACCTTTTTGTCTGCGGTGCTACATATTTCAGATCAGTGGAAATGGCTTTTCCCTTTCCTTCTACTGTTAAGCACTGCAAATGACCATGGCAAACCCAGGGACACCCAACAAGAGGAAGCAGTGCTTACTGTTAGAGAGAAGCTTCTTTACATCAGCAACTCTTCTTCCTAGAACGACTGCAGCTCAGCTCACTAGGATCAGCTATGTCAGGCCAGAGAGATGGGAGCTGCATGATCTTTCTTCTCATGATGTGTAGCGCTTCCCCTTTTAATTACTTCACTTCCCCTTTTCCTTCCCTTCAAATCAAAGCAACCTGACCTGGTTCTCACTAATGAGATTAGCCTTGGCTGCTGCCATAAGCCTTATCAGTTACTGAACCTCTGAGTTCCTACCCTCACCCCGCTGCTCCACATGCAGAGGGAGGCAAGGAGAGCTGGGGTTGTTGTCCTACCCTGGGCCCATCTAGCCCCTTAACTATTAGGCCAGATGGAGCTTAGTGTTGCTTCTGCAAGAATTCCAGGTAGTGCCTTTGTTCTCCATTCCAGGACCCCACCACAAGCAGAGACAGAGCTTGAATGAGATGTCCCCAATCACAGCTGTATAGGGAAGCCGTATCTCTGCTCTGCCTCTACTCTTACACAAGAACAGGTAAGTCTTACAAACAGCTCTGGTTTCAAAAAGTGAGGCATTGCAGTTAAAGAAAAACTCAGGCATTCTTAGGTGTTTCAGAAAGTAATTGGAGAAAGGGGGAATATTAGGCAAACAATAGCGCAGCTCTGGAGAGCACACACACACACAGGCAGCTTGTTCTCGGGTTTAACCCGCAGAGCCGCCCAAAGGGGAAACACAGGCACCTGCAGCTGATCGCTCTTCCGCCCTTGGCAGAGGAAAGCATGATTGCTCTAAGAAATGGCTACCCTTGCTTTCTGGGCTCCTGCTGCTTCCCAGCCCTAGCTAGCCCGGCATCAGAAGGCACAACCCCGCCACCCCACAGCAGGGGCATTCAAAGCCTATGCACCAAAGCCATGGGCCACTGCCATGGAGCAGCAGGGCTGTCAGTCTCCCCTTCACACGGGCTTACTGAAGAGGGAGCTGGGGAAAGCTGATCAGAGGCAAGAGCATAGGTCTTTGATTCCAGTCTTGATCAAAGAATGAATCATGCAGGCAGCTTCCACTGTCAGACACCGTCGGTCATCTATCCTGTCCCTCTGTCTGAGACTCAAGCTAGATTCTTCCCCCAGCATTTATTTAGCATCTAGCCTGCACAAGAAAATAGGCTCAAAAAACCAGGAGGGGGCTCTCAACCCCCCAGTCACTTCAGATTCTGAAACTAATGCATAGTCCATAACCCCAGGCAAGTCGCTGCACGAAATCATGCAGGCCTGTTTGCTGCAAACAATAGCTAGCAAGTAGGGCAATTCCCAAAAGACCACTGCTCTCCTTCCCTCAAGACATTTAGAGCCAAGCTGCAGAGAACTGTGTGAACTAGGCCAAGAGAGACCTTGCCCAGGCTCTCACATGTTTAGGGGCTTGTTGCTACTCACCTGCATCTAGTGGATCACATTCAGCTCACAAAGCAGAATGCCATTTGCAGCATTTGTGACATTACTGTTTTGTTGTCCCTAAAAAAAACCCCACCCCACAGTTTCAGTCACCAACAGATGTAAGGAAATGGATGTTGCATGAACATCCTCCCAGTAGTACTGGGCAATTCCAGTCTGAAGGGGCATTCCTCTAGCAATGCCCATGGGGGAGGCAAAGCAGCAGCCTTCCTGTCAGAGACTCAGCCTTTTACAGTTACACTAACTATTTCAGCATACTTTCATATGTCAGGGGTGGGGAAGGATTTTCACACTGAAAAGGAACAGATATTCCAACAAAAAAAACCATCAAGTGAATCTGTTCAGTAGCTACTAATCAAGAAAAGGGCAGGTAGAGAGGAATACAACAATAATCCTGTCTACTCTCCTGCAGTGCAGAAATAAATACTTCAGTTACACAAAGTGGAGGAGCAAGTATCACCTTGCTATATTCTGGATCCAAGATCCTTTCCTCCACTCTTGTTATTCCTTGTTTTATATCTAACCAAGTTCCTGAAGTCAGAAAGAAATAAACACAAAGAACACAATAGACATCTAGGGACTGGATCTTGAGCAGTTTTCAGTTTGCTTCACTGTGCTCTGAGCTGCCCTGGTATGACGTACATCAAGTGAAGCAGAGCGACATGCATAGCATTACTGAAGCGCAGCCACAAACCAGTATGTGGGAGGTTTCAGCCAAGACCGTCCTGAAACAGTTTTTCTCAGTGCTCTAGGCAGGTACTTCAGAGGGTCTCTGAAACAGAAGAGCTCTAGAAGAGATCTTCCGTAAGTTTTGTTCACTGAGGACTGAACAGGAGCATCTGTTCAAAGCCCAGCTTCCCCTACCACCCTGCTGGATCCATACAAGTGATGATCTCAGCCAGACCAGCTGCAAAGGCTGGGCAAAATAACCTCCAGCACTTTTATTCTCTCCGTGGTCTGACTGAGGTTCAAATGAAGAGCTACAGCTCAAAAGCTGGATTTTTCTAGAGTAGAGTGACAGCTGGAGGAGAAATACCAACAGAGGTACGGAATTTCATGGTCCGAAAAGTCGCATTTCCCCACCGCAGGGGAATGCCCACCCCACACCTCCTCCTCTGCATTAGTCAGAGCTGTTTGCTGAGAATCAGCAGCTTGTTTAAAGCTGTAACTTTACACATCAGCTAGCCAATGTTTCAGTTTCTCCTTCAGCTCCAGCCAGCCCAGAGAGCAAGCTACATTCACACCACATTTGGCAAGGAACCCAGCCAACAGCTGCTCACAGTCACCACAGCCACATGTACAAAGCTCGTACCAGCTACGCCGGGGGCAGGCACCTTCCCCTCACCCCCACACTTCACCACCAGGCCCCATCCATAACTTCCTCAACCACCTGCTTTCTGTAACCACCTAGGAGGAGGGTTGGCTTAGGAGAAACAAGCACAGCCATGCAGTGGTATAGATATACAGTTATGTGGCAAAGGACTGGGTTCCCCACAAGTGGTACCAGAAACTTGCACACCAGGACAGAAGCCAGCAGGGACCCCACAGTTATAACTTGCTCCCACTGCGTGAATGTGGCTCCCAGTTTAGCTGTCAAACAGCCAGAGGCCTGACCGGGCGCTGCCCTGGCCAGGGAACCTACAGCCAGGGTGGGCTGTTGCAACGCACTTAAGTAGCTCAAAAGTTATTCCCTTTACACTACTAAGCCTATTGGAGGTCTAGAAGCATACACTGTGAAACTGCATTCCTGACAAAGAGATCCACTTCAAAATGCTAAACCACTTGGCTTTAAGCTCAAACTGTAATACAGGAACTGTCAGATACTCGGGTTTGCTCTTGGGGAAAGAGGACAGCTCTTCCAAGGAGAGTTTTACATCCAGATGCAGAAGGGCTGAAAGGACGGAACAAGATGACACAACCAGGGAAGCCAGTCAGAAAAGCAATCACTCAGACTGGTAACACTTCAAGGCACCAGTGATGGCAACATGGTAGTAATCACTGCTACTACATGCCCAATTAGTAGTCTGCAGCAGGATCAAGAGGAGGTGTGGTCAAAAGCCTTTCAGGAATTTCTTTTTACTGTTCCCATTACCCAAAAATAAAGCCTGCATACCAAACAGAGCTTCATAATCCTTGAGAAAATAGCACTACTGAGGCTGGCAGATACAGAAGCAGCAAACTGTACAGCCAAGCTGCTGAGCTAGGGTAGAGGAAAGGAGAATCCAGTTATGCCCACTAGTGACATAGCCCAGTTTGGAAGAAAGAATTTCCAGGTGTCTCCTGTCCCCCCAAACCAAGACCAAGGAAAACATGGACAGTAAGAAACACTTACCCTTTCTTTCTGAAAGTAGATGACCAGTCCAGCAGCAACCTGAGTTATGAGGATTACCATCAGGCAGGTGAAATACTGGAAACAAAAGAAAATAGGTGACCACTATCAGCCTTTAGAAAAGTCTGTACATAATAGCACAAGTTTTAGTAAGATTTCATATACAGAAGAAGTCACATTGAGCCAACACCTTTGCCTGCAGACAAGCTCTGCTATCAACAACGCTCTCTCCAGTAAAAGGCTGGAGTACAAGCATCTACATCAGCCCAGTGCACTTCAGCACTCCTCCCATCAGGCCAACAGGAAGACTTCAGGAGGGAGAGAGTTTACAAGCATTCTGTGCATGTGTCATTCCAGCTGGGACTCCCTCTCCTACCCCCAGCTCCATTCTCAGTCTACTCTGACCTCAGTCAGCTGGACTCCGCTTACACCAAGCCTTACGGCACGAAAAGTCAATTTTACAAACCTAATTTTTTCATTATTATTACTTTTAAAGTCAATTGCCTTTCTAAAAAATGCTATTTAATTTGTTTGAGGATCTAAATTTAAAATTCACCAGCAAACTTGTTTTAAGGAAAGTTTGACATCTGAGGTTAATTTTAAATGGTGGCAGCTACTACTGTTATATTAGATGCTCCTAATGCCAGGACACACAATGTGGACATACTTGGTTTCCTATACATATATGCTCTGAATAAGCAGGAGTCAAGTAGCAGGCTGAGGTGTATGAAGCTAGTGTCACCTCATCCATCACAGCCAGAAAATTTCCCATAGATGAACTGTTTGAAGAGAGGTCCTGACGTACAGGACGTTCCTAGTCGAGTTCCTCTCGACTCTTGCACTCTCCACAGAAGCTGAACTTTGCAGCACAGCAGGACACTCTCACTCTTCCTCTTCTCTCTCACTGCCCTTGATACTTGTCCTTGCACCATTGAGAGCACAATGTCAACTGGGAAGTCGGGGGCGGGGGGGACACGAGGTACAGGGTCACCTGGGACACTTCTCCTCAGTTGGCAGTCCTCAATCCACTGTTTGCAGAAAGCGTCAGTGACATCCTCTCTCATTTCGCACAGTTATTAGCTCATCATCACTAATGTCTGAGGAACTGCTCCTGCAGCCTGTTGACTGCTGGAGAATTTAACGTGTGCAAATTAAGAATTGGATCTAAGTTGACCTAGCAGAAGTACTGTCCCCAGGAGACCCAAGTCCCAGCTACAATCCAACAGGTATTTTGCAGGAGAGGTATTAAAAGGTGGATCTAAAACATAGCACGAATTCTCTCACCAAACCCAAGAGACATCGGATTTCATTGACTGCTCCAAGACAGCCCAGGAACCCCATCAGCATGGTGAGAGCCCCAACACCGATGAGGATGTATGCACCAGTCTTCAGGGAGGGAGATGACATCTCTGTAGGGGCCAGGAGAGAGAACAAAATTAGCTACTGTCAAAAACTACATCTGCCATCATCATTTAGGGAACTGCCTGCATATCTACTTATAATAATCTGTTGGCTTCTACAAAGGGACTGCACAGAGGCGTGTTGAACATGGGGACTGAAGGCTGCTTCTGGGTGTCTTCTGATGAAGGAAGACTTTCAAAGCCAACCTCCAAGTCTCCATTATCTCAGAGCATGGAAGACTCAAGGTCACTCCAAACAAATGAACCTTGTTTGAAGAAAGTTAGCTGCTTACTGGATTTTTAACCCTCTCTTGAATGCACTCTGAGTGAGAGTCAGATGAAGTATGTTCTACTCCACAACTACTGCCTATTTGCTTCAATTCCCTTTGCTATCTTCAGGCAAGCTTTTTTTCAAGTCCTAAAAACCCTTTTTGGTTTGCCTTTTTGCTTTGATGCACTATTCCTTGTTCCAGCCATTCTGTTTTTACTTTCAGTCAACAGTGGGACACACAAACTCCGTGGAGTGAAACATGACACAAGAGTTATAGCTAGTGTTGAGCATAGATGATGTGACAGGTTACTTGACAAGTCAGTGTTGAATGGCTTGTGGCCAGACACTCATTGCAGGCTGTTGCACCTGTGTGTGACCCCCTACAAATAGATGCTATTCCAGGATCAAAACAGGTATCATGCCCAAATTAGCTACTTTTACGTGTCTTTCTAGCTATCCCCTGCTATTGTGTGTGGAATGACTGTGCTCTTGAACGCTCAACAGTTTTTCAAAGGAGTTTAGGTAGTATTATTTCAGACATGCTGGTGCTGTCAGTCGTCTCCCCTCAACATTTAGTACTGCAAGCAACAGCAGAAACAAGCACTTACACTTGGGTTGGTCACAGGACTATTTCTTGCAGAACAGGATTACAGGGAGCAAGCATTGTGGCACGAAAGTTGAAGAGATACTCTGTCTAGAAATAGTAACCAGAAACCTCATTTATCATTAAGAGATATCCTTAAATCTGCAAGCTGCAGAGTGTAGGGAAATTCTGGATGTCCAGTGATTAATGAAAATAATGTTCCTAGAACTCAGCATTTAGTTTCCTGGACAGAAGTCCCAGGAGGCAAGCTTCCTCTGAGCTCCTCATGAAATAGGTTAAGAGAGAGTAAGTGAATCCAGACTAATACTCTCACCCCTAACACATACCTCCCCCCACTTCTGATACCTGGTACAAGTCACCAGCTTCCAAACTTTTTTCCCTAGAACGCGCTGAACAGAGGAAAAAGATCAGTTTTCAAAAAATGAACCAGAGCTGTTTGCCACACAGGTCACCTTAGACACTTCAGCCTTGGTTCATTTCCAGCTCAGCCTCTCCCTGGCTGGACATACGCCACAGAAACCAGGATCCTGCTCCTCCTTCCTCGCCAGCCCTGGGACTCGTGCTGTGCAGGTTAGGTGCTGATACTGCAAAGCATTTACTGAAGTAGCAGCCTTACAGGAGTGGCCTCCACAAGACTACACTGTTCCTTCCCCCAAAATCTGCTCAGCCATCATACAAGTGTTCAAGTGCCCAGGTCGCAGCACCTCCACAGTGCTAGAAAGCAGTTGCCTAGTCAACTTGCATTAGAAGAAAAAAAGGTATTTCCAACTCAAAAGGCCTTCGGAGAAGTGACAGTGGCAGGGGACAGGAGCCATGCTTGCACTTCTCATCTGCAGTACGCCTTGTCTTGCAAGAGAAGGCTCTGCTGGCAAGACTACTCCTGCTCTGTTTGCTGTCACTCCGTGTTTTCCCCTGCGCTGGGCCAGCGGCCAAGCGAGTACAACAGGCTCCTTTGGCAGCCTGCTGTGCCGGGATCCCTCCCTGATGGCTGGGTTACTAAAGCAGAGGGAAACAGGGGCAAGGCATGAGAAAGGAAGCAAGGGGGCAGGGAGAAAGAGCTGATGCTGGAAATCTCCAGGAAGGAAGCTAAATCCTTAAATGCTCTGTTAGCAGAGATTCTGGGTAAAGTGGGAAGAAGCAGAGCCAAGCTCAGGGACTTCACACCTCCACCACCCATCAGTCTGGGGGAACAGCTGCTGGCCCACTAGTACCAAATACACCTCAGACTGTGAGGGGTACTGCAAATAGCCAGGCCCTGATAATGTCCTTTTTGGCTGCCTGTACGAAAGGTGCGTTTCTGCTCATGCCCCCACTTTATTAACCAACAACCCTTGTTATGCTTCTTGCCCTTCTAGTGCTGCAGTAGCAAGCCAGATGCCACAGCACAACAAACAGAGCAAGCAGCAGTATCTGTGAGTATGGCATTAGCCAGGATGTTGTCTCCAGCCAGCACCTTCCAAAGCCAGGCCGGAGCATTCAGCAGGACTTGGGAGATAGAGCCCTTTGCAGGATCAGTGTAGTTGGGAACAGGGCTATGAATGCCATTACTGTTCATTCCCTGGGGCTGCAAGCAGTGTTCAGGCAGCCCTCCTGCAGCATCTGACACTGGTGCCAGAGTCAGCAGTTCTGCAGGTAGTGGCAATGGCTAATCAGACCCACCAAGCAGAAAAGTTGTTTGACGCCCCTTCTAGGAAAAAGCACAAAGGAAGCAGAGCTTGAGAAAGATGGAACTGAGCTACTTGTTTGGTGAGAGTCCACTTACAGCCTTGCGAAGACCAGGCTCTGCTAAGCCAGCTTAGTTTTTCGGTTGTGGTAGAAAGCAGACCCTCTGTTAAGACTCAAGTCGATGCTCTTGGCTGACTTAAAGGGGAAGGAAGCTAGCCCCTTGCACGTGCAGCAACAAACAACACCTCTGATGGCCAGGCTAAGTCTCATGAAGTGTGTATAATTGAGTATGTTTCAGAAGTCAGAGCACTAAAGACTTCACAAACCCACACCTTCCATCCCCCCTCAGATCTACATCCTCTACCCCTTAGGAACAAACATACTGGCTAGTTTCAATGTACATGAAGTATCAATAAAACCAGGTACTTACTTTCTTTGGCATTTAAAACAGTCAAATTGAAACAGATCATTACAGAAAGCAGTGGGAGCACAGGGGACTTGCATAGCAAATCTACATTAAGGCATGGGGGCCTTCAGACACAATGGTAATAAGGAAGCTGTTGTGGAAACGCAGAGCATGCAGTGAAAATAGGATGAAATACTTGTTCCTATGTTTAAGATTAAGTATTTGGATTGTTAGGTGAAGAGGCAATGGTCTCACTCAGTCTGACCCTGGTGTTGCAATCCACAAGACTAGGAGGAATGCTGTGTCTCCAGGGTTGCTCCCTTTCACCCTGTCCCTGATAGAGTCCCATCTTGCTACACACCATGTTACTGCTCAGGTCACAGACCATGCATAAAAGTACTGCCATCCCTACACTACACCATGGTCAAGCACAGCCCTGGACTAGAGTCAATTCAAAGGCAGAAAAGATGAAGAAACATGGTCTTACGTAGAACTGCAATGAAACTGGTTTTGTCAGCCAGTATCCATATTCCAAAACCCAGTATCATAGCGCCCAGGATCTGAAAGAGTAAGAACAAAACACATATAGCTGGCTTATTAGTTTAGACAAATAAGAAGAGGCAGTCACCGTTCTTCATACTTCCAGAGTAAAAACAACCATTCTTTTGCTGTTCCCACCCATCTCCCCCATGGTACTCCTCCCAAAGTAAACAGGATTAGCTGACTCCAGGAAGAGCGCCTCGGCCAACTGCACAGGAGCCCCAGGTTCTGCTTGGCAGTCCTTCACACAGTATTTTAGTAGTACATGATGTTGTATAGGAGGACCATTCACAACAGTTTGAGGAAGAGACGCCCTGCTGCTAGAACCTTGTTGTCAGAAGCAAAAGGTAAGTGCACTACTTCTGTGAAGAACCGAGGAAGGACAAACACATCTAGCACATGATTTTAAAGATTTTTTTTTTTTTTTGAATAGAGAAATACCTGACCTTATGGGACCAGGCTGGGAGCCAGCTGCCAAAGGATTAGATATCTGGCAGCTGGAACCTTCCCAGGAAGGAAATCTTCAGTTTATCAGGCTGTTACAACGTTATGGCTTCAACCCACAAATGCAAAAAACCAGCAGCATTCACTTTGCATGCAGTTTCCCTTGAATGAAGTGCTTTGTCCCTTCCACAGCCAAGCTTAGGCATTTTGGCTCGGCCACTGCTTTATGCCAGAATACCCCAGCCCCTCAAGCCAACGCACCTTACCACCAACAGAGAGTCAAGAGTTACAAAACATCAACCACGGTCTCTGCCTCACTCACCACACAGTCTTATCTAGGGCAAGGATTAGTAGAGCAATATGCCCCTGTGAGGGCTCAGCTGAATACAGACATTGGATTGAGAAGGCAAGAGACATACAGTTTTCCCATCTCATTTTGAAGAAGGGGTGGGGGAAGGGGTGGGAGGGGGACATGCTCTGTTTTAGCTTCCAGGCATCGCCATGTTTTATACCACACTGTGAGGTGTTTGCATGCAGATGACCCCAGGTCCCAAATTAGGATGAGAGCACCATTATGCCCATAATAAAGTAACTATGCTGAGAAGTCTGTAAGTCTGCAGGATTGAGAAGCGGCTGAAACTTGTGCTGTTCAGCCAACTAGAAGTGCCAACGGCTGGAAACCACTTGTTGTGCAAAGATCTAAAACAGACTTTGAAGAAACAAGGGAAGGACAAGGATTGCAAGTGAGATGCTTCCAGAGGACATGAACTGCAAGCAGCAGTTCTTACACTAGCAGGATTTCAAGAGAGAATGAAGTGAAATACTAAATAAACCAACAGGGCTGAAGAGAGATTGCAATTCTGTGCTTCATTAGAGAATGTTCTGATCTTTAGGAGACAGGGGAAATGCCAAACCACCACCTGAAGCAAGCTGGCAGAGAGGGTTGTACGGACAGGCATTGGCTCCACATTTTGAAAGTTTACACTACGCTTCAGCTCCTCATACAAAGCAGCTTTTCTGAGCAAAGATAAAGCAACAGTCTGAAATAAACTGCTTGCAAGCTTTCCTGGCTTGGCAGAGGACACAACGTGTAGTTAGCTCTGGGGACAGGATTAGAAAGTCACCAAGCAAGTTCTCATCTATAAAGATGGATGAAGAAGACAGACTCAGCTGCAGAAAGCATGTAGCTGTTGTCTTTTTATTTATTTTTTCTTTTTTTCTGGGATACAAGATGGCAGTAACCAGAATTCACCCTTGCCTTATGTCCAAACATGCTGCACCACAGCACTCAATCTGCTGATCAAACTAGAAAGGCCCCTTGAACATGCAACAGCTGTGACGCCTAAAAAAATTCCTCTCAAACTTGGTATTGCCAAGAACTGCTGAATTTACAGTTTGAGGCAGTCTCACATTTAAACTATAGTCTTAATAAAATATTTGTCTTAACAAAGATGCAAACCGGGCTGTATGTGACATCTCTCTTGGCTCGCCGACCCTGAAATGTCACCTAAGTTTTGCTGTTGCTGACAAAACACAGAACGGCTGCTGAGCTGCGTTCCTGGGAAGTTATTTGTTACGAGGTGCTCAGACTATCCAAGGCCTGTTTTCACTCTGATCTTTACTCTAGAGTCCACAACTCATGCATTTGCCAGGAGCTGCGGTAGAAAACACTAAAAGGGGAAGGCAGGGAGAAAATAAACCACAGGGAGAAAACGCTGTCCTATTAACAACAGTATATTTCCCTCCTAGCAGGATAGTATCTCTGCTCAGCATCTTCAGGAGTTTGCATAGCATAGTGAGGCTGCTTCTGCCACTGGTTTGGCTTCCAACCCTCCATAGAAGAAATCATGTCTGCTTTCCAGAGAGTTTAATTCCTCTGCTCCACTGCTTTAAACTCCTGAAGTGGGGGACAGATGTCTCCCCTCCACCCTAAGGGTGGAGATTTCACCCCTGATTTCAGCAAGATCCCCTTCCACACGCAAGCCAGAAGGATGCAGCTCCCTCAAGGCAGGGCCAGCAGTTTCCCACAGCAGAGCCCAGTGAAGAGGGGCATGGAAGAACCAAGCTGTGATGGAGCTGACTCACCTTTCTGGAAAGAGCAGCCAGGGGTCCCCGGCTGTCCTCCCCCACCACTGCCTTCCTTCACACTCAAATCATGCAAGGTAACATTGAGCCTGGCACAGGGGCCAACAGAAAGGCTCTTAAACTCCAGGCTTTGTTTTAGGTAGTAGCCTTCTGCTCCATTTACAGAAGGGTTAGAAGTAGGACAGACAGTTATATATTCTAAACAAATAGTTTCCAGAGACTGTTGAACTTGTCTTACAGAACTGTTTTCCCTTTAAGGAGAAGCATCTGCTGTGGCCCGTATCTGCTACCCAAGAAGGTAGAGATGTGTTAAGTTTCGATTAGAGAAACTAAGCTTATATACCAAAAACATAAGCTTGGGGTATCTTTTGTAGCAAGTAGGCAAGCAGTCCAAATAACCTTCTTCCCCTTAATCAAAGCAGGTCAAACCCTTCCCTGAAGTAAGGCTCCAAGACTGCAAAATACCACCAAGTCCCTGAACTACTTCAGCTATAGCAAGGGACCTTCTCATAGACCTCGAGCTGTAGCGAAGTGCTATTTCAATGACTGACTAACTTCTAAAAGAGTCACTAGCATGTCTCTAAAGGCTTAATTCATCAGCTCCAAGCAAGGCTGGAGAGCACACTTCAGACAGCGAGGGCTGGCCTGCACAGGGTACAATCACAGAGGCTTAGCTCAAGGTCCAGAGCAGACACAGAGCTCCATCATTAGCAGTAACGTTTACATTTGTGCAAGCACTCTCACACACAAAACTCAGCAGCTCTGGGAAACCAGCATGAGGTATGCAAAACCTGTCTGTGCTGGGAGCTCAACAGCAACTCAACAGAAGCAGCTTCTCTGCTAGATTAATATTGATCTACCACATTCTATAAGCTCAAGGATTCCCCCCCCATTCAGACTTTGAACACCCGTAACAGAAGAAGTTTCTCATGTCAACTACTTCCTATGATAGCGAGGATGTAATGGATACCACCTTCCTCAACATCTGGCACGTGCAAAAAGTCTACCATTGGTCAAGACAGAAGCACGCTCAAAATCTTCACTCTAGAGAAGTATCAAGCTCCTCACCAGAACACAGTGGCTTTAGAGACCTCACTTCCACGGAGCAGCCTGAGGGGAAGACAGAGCCCGTGCTGCACAGCAGGCTTAGCAAAGAGCTCATTAAAGCAGCTTCTCCCTTCAGTCAGCACAGACCTCCTCACATCTCGCCTTAAAACTCTTACTCTCCACACCCGGCTCAGTGCATCAGACCAGCTTTCCCCAAGAGGGAGAGGGGCTGGCTGCTACACCAGAGGAGCTGGTTTGCAGCAGCGTGTGCACAGGACAAAAACCAGCTGCTTCCCATCACTTGCAACCCAGACAGGAGTGCTCAAGCCTCCCCAAGACCCGCAGAGGGATTCAGCGCCTGCCATCCTCCCAGTCTTGCAAAATATAGGAAAATGCTTTTCAGCGCAGACACGGGTCAGCCTGACAAAGCAGTTCAACTCTGCCCCCTGACAGCACAGCCATCCCCGCAGGCTGCCCGCGACCATGCCTGGCTCAGCAGAGGGAAGAGGAGGGCAAAGTGGAATAGAGATGCCACAAGGACCATTGACAGCATCCAGCAAAAACAGCGACAGTGTTGTAAGGCACCATAATATTTCAGGCTGTCATGTTTCCCCTTTTCTCCCATGCTAGTCTGGCTTTCTTGAAGACAACTTTCTCTATACAGAGGTTAGCTAATGAACTTGGACCTAGGCTCAGGGATAAAGGAAAACTAGACAGGTACTGGGCTTCAGCAAGACTCAAACACAGCCCTGCTTCCAGGGTAGACTGGTCAAAGTTATATGCTGCTTAAAAAGTACCACCTCTTCAAGAGAGGAGATAGCCTGGATGCTAATATGTCTTCAGAGGAGTCCTGCACTAGCAGGACAGGCCTGGACTCAGCTGCATTTTTCCTATCTTTACAGTGGACCAAATCATACTCTGAAAGATCTAGTCGCACTTGAAAAACCTCTCCCCTCCCTCCCAAGAGTCTTCCCCATGGATGTATGGAGCACCCCTGACTTTTGGCCCTTAGACCAGAGCTAACTACTCTTAGGATGGAAGCAAAATGCAGAGAGGAAAGAGCCAGCAGAGTAAGCCAAGGGAAACCAGATCCAGATGTGCCTCAAGTTCAAGCCCGTGTGCCAGCAGCACAGCGCAGCCATGGAGGAAGAGTGAAGCTGTGTGGAGGGACAGAGACAAGAAAGCAGTGCTCACCTTATCGTACTCCATTTCCCTCCCTGCCCTTCCAGCCTAGCCCTTCCTTCCCCTTACATGTTGCACAAGGCTAACAATATCAGACAGGCTATTTTCTTGCTGATAGGCAGAAAGCTGAAACCTTATGCTTCTCTACTACACTATCCCACTGCAGGAGGGCAGCACCGACAGTACCAACACTATCCACATGACACACAATATCTAAGCTTCACACAAGGATGCATTCAAGAATGTGTGTGGCCCTCCCAGACCCACTCTGATCCAAAAGGAGCTCATCTTTTGCTGAGCCTCACACTTGAAAATAACTGCATCTAGTGGGCTGCCTCATTTCCCCAGGCAAGCCTGCCCCTGCCTTCCCCACCTCCCAACTCCATTTCAAATAGGTGACTTGGACTAATTCATCTTGTTAAAAATCAAAACCAGCCGTTGGGACTCAAACAAAATTAGAGTTGTTCTTTGAAGCTTGCCTGGCCTATTTAGGAGGGCACTGCCATTTCGTGGCAGGTTTTGTAGCTTTGCTGCTCAGGGGCAACTCAGCTGCTGCTCCAGATGTGGCAGAGAAAGCAGTTACAACTACTGTCCTTCCAGAAAGGATCCATAACTCCTGTTTTCCCTTCCCACTGCAGGAAGGGGGCTGTGTGCATTGGAGACAGCAGGTGGGTACTGGGAGTGGAGTTGCTCGACATACCTGGAAGCTGCACAGCGGCTCTGATGTCCCTCAGCTTCAGGGATTCCCTCCCTCCTTCCAAAACTCTGGCCATTTTATTTAATGAACACACTGGGCCAACATCCAGAAAAAATACCTTTCCAGCTAATTTTAGCCCAGGCCTTCCTTTCTACTCTGCAAATTCTCACAATACTTACCAGGAACAGGAGATTGAAGAGGAAGAGGAAGTACTTGGTGACTTTTAGGCAGCCAGACCCCATCTTCTTTCACTTACAGAACCTAAGGAGAAAGCAGACAGACAACCAGTTATGTTAGTGACAGGTCATCTAGGCAGTTTCAAAGCAACACCCTTACCCTGTGCAGAGCCCTGGATCATCTGGTGGGTCTCAGAGCAGACGCACAGAAAGTACATGCTCCATGGACTACCCAAGTTGCCTTTTCGGGGCAGCAAAACAGGACCCCACCGTCACTACAAATACAAACAGCCACTGCTGCTAAGATCTCCTGGAGAGTGACAGAGGGCTATCAGCAGTTACAGAAGGGATTTAATCACAAATACACTGCCAATTCCATCACTATTTATACCGACTTTGCATTAATAGCATCAACCAAAACACCGACTCTACCTACCACTGACAGCAGAGAAGAGGGATGCACTTATCTGAAGGAGCTCACAAGGCCAGCTCCCTCCCCCAGAAAATCTCATCTCCTCATGGCCTCTAAGCAGCTGAAGGAACACTGAAGAGCAAGGCTAAGGGGTCAATTTAAAAGGCAGCATTAAATCAAGCTTCCTGTGTGCAACTTGGCACCTGGTGCTTTGACAACGCACAAGGACCAGCAAGTCTGCTCCAACGGTTACATACTACCAATTCTGCTGCAAGATCAAGATAGGCAAGATTTCAACAAGTCCTAGTTTCCAAAGCCAACCTCACAAGTTCGAGGCAGTGTGGGAGCACTGATAAGACAAGATGTTGGTTTTAGTTTGTTGGTACCAGCCACACAAACTACACACATCCATGGGATGGCTAGCTAGCAAGCAACACGGAAAGGGCAAGAGACAAACTCCAGGGCAGGTCTTCACCACAGAGAGAAGGTACTGTACTGTATCTGAAGTTAACTCTGCTCAATTACCATGGCTGAAGCCTATGTAAACCCATATGAGGAGAGATGACAAAGTCACTCTTAACATGCAAATTAAGCAGCTTATCAACAATGGATGCTCATCAGGTCTTGCGCCTGGGGAGTAAATAGATCTGTATTACTGCAAGCTACTCCAGTTCTCACTTGTCTGACAGCAAAGAGCTCAGAAGTTAGAAAAAAGTCCCACAGACCATCCCCGCTACTGGAGTAAGCCTGGGGAAGCAGCACAGCTGAGTAACACATGAGGACGGGTGGGGGAACATCTCAGGTCAGCTCTCCTGCTTCTCCTTCCTCCCCCATGCTCGGTTATGTTTCCCACATAGGCAACAGAGGACTTGAGTTCCTTAAAATTTGCTCTAGCAAGCTCCTTGCTCAAAACAGACCATGCTGCTTTAAGAAGCAGCAGCCAGAGGAAGAGCAATACTAGGCTGGGGTCACCAGTCTGGTCTGGGAAGAGCCAGCCCCAGAGAGCAAGGTCAGCAGGGTTCCCTGCTGCCAGCCTGGCTGTACCGAGGGTCACTGGAGCCCAACACGTTCTTTTGTTTCAATCAAAGGCTTTTGCTTAATCCTATTAAATATTTAGGTTAACTCTGGAGTTAAACTGGTATGTGGGCCTTGTTATAACTGGCTAGTCTTCCCACCAGTGGTCACCCTCCAACTACCAGGAGAGAACACAAGTCTGAACTCTGTGGCTGAAGACAACACTACTGCTCTAACTTCAAGGGATGCCATAGCTAGAGGCTGTGCTAAGCCCATCGCTGCACAGCACATAGCAAGATGCTGTTGAGATGGGAAAGCAGCACAGAAGTACAATCTCAGCCAGCTGTGCTACAGATTGATCTTAAAAATCCCATCAATATAGCAGTCATTGCACCTAAGGAGCACTTACTGCACAGCCAGGTTAGCATCATCTCAGTTACTTTTTATTCAATTAACTCCTCAGGTCAGAGTCCATAAAGCCAGCAGCGCACAAAACTAGGTCCTTCAAATTAGCCAAGGAAAGCTCCTGTAATAGTTTCTGGTCCATACTTATACCAAATATCAAAGACACAGCATTCCCATTTCCAGTGCCCCCAGATGAGGCCATCAGCTATGAGCTGGTTCTGTTCCAGCACAGATGCACTATACAACAGCTGCATCACTACCAGCCCATGAAAAGTGAGTAAAGGCTCTCTGGTAGCAGATTTTTACCCCTGGTTAATGACAGCAAGTCTATTCAGCAAGCTTTGCTCAGGTTAGAGCAGCTCTCCCACCACAAATCATATGGTAGCTTGCTGTCACAGAACAGCTGTAAACCAAAGACTACTGGGCCCTTTAATGGTATCTCAGAAAAGGGGCGAGTATTTGAGCAGGGGCAGCACAAATGTCGCTTCCTTCAAACTGTGTGCTCCCTTCCTTTCCTCTGCAGGAGATATGTTCTCTCGGGCCGTTAATCCTGGCAGGCACCAACGCTTAAGACTGCACTTGGAGAGGATAACTAAGACGTAAGTTTTCCCATCCAGCTGGCTTGCTTGCTGGCTTCACCATGAATACATCTCCTCTTAATAGCATCACAAACTGGAGCCTGGCAGTCTAACCAGAATGCTGAGGCAGCCAGGTCCCTAGATGATGATGAATGTCTGTTGTGGGGGATACAAGTGTTTTTCTACTCTTCAACCCAGCCAAGAACTAAGCTAGATAATAACTTCCTGCACAAGGCACTGGACTTCTTACCTTAAGAAGTCTCGTCCCAGGTGCAATCCTCCTTATTTTCAAGCTGGAGGGACAACTCCCAGTACTTGCTGATTTGCTTCCTAGCACTAAGTAGCCACGTGCTGCCTATTTCTAACTCTGTCCACACTACTTTGACTAGTCAGGAAAATAGATTTGCAGAGCTGTTAAAATCTTTACAATAGTTACCTAAGATAATTAAGTAGTCAAACAAGCTGAGAAGAGCTGGTGTGGAAGAAGATATGCCTGAGGTGACAAGAGTAAAAGATTGCTTTCAGGGCTCTTCTACTCCTAGCTATTTGTTAAAGGCATACCATCTCCAATGTTTATTGAAAAAAACAAAATCCCAACTGTGCATCACAGCATTATGCACCATTCTCCTCTTGCCACAGGGAGATATACCTCTTCCGTAGCTCCTAGCCATAAAGTAATTCAAAGCAGTTTTCAAGCCAAAACAGAACCAGGTTTTTAGGGTTTTGCTTTGAGCTTTTAAGATACTTTAGGGCTCTACATACTGAAACATTGCAGATTTTCCAATTCTTCTGCTGTCCTTAAGAAATTAAGCTTACTTTTGTTCACTACATTAATGAAACTCCTCAAAACCCTACCTTCTGAAATTGCACAGTCACAAAACTAGCAGCACTGCCATACAGCAGAAGCAGCAGCTCAGCAAAATTTGAGATGGGTAAGGTTTGGAAGCAGACAACCTTGGAGTTATCACAACCGAGCATATCCACGGGCCACTCAGCAGTAAAGGGCTGGCTTAAGTACTGACTCTTGCCAGCCAGTGCTGCCTGTGGACTGTGGCAGTCAGAGCTGACCATTTGCCTTTCGAAGTCGGTCAACTTTTGAGCCTTAACATCCTGCAGCAATGCATGCAAAGGTTTAATATATGAAGTTTGCAGCTTGTGAATGCCACTAATTGTCTCCAATTGTTTGTTTCCTCCTTTTCCTCTCCACCCTAACGGCTTTGACCATTTGAATTTTCCTCCCTGTGCAGCCACACCCAGTCTTTTCAAGAATCCTGCCCATATGCCTCCAAATTTTTCCCTGTCATTCTCCAGATTTATGAAATCCTCTGCAGAGCTGACATCAGAGACCGTACTGTCAACTTGCAGAGTGGCGTTTCTCCCAGCCTCTCATTTCCCATCCTGTAAAGATATGCAGGGTTATTTACGCACGTCTATCAGTTTGCTGTTTTGAGGCACTACTGCCATAAAAACTTGTTTGCCAACACAGCCTGGTCAGCTTCTGTGTAGTTGATCCTGGGTCTTTCTTAGTGTCAGCCCCAGGATCTGAAGGGAGAACTAACTCCAGGAAGGCATCAATTGATCCAGGACCCCAGGGTTCCCCCACGGGGGAGGAACAGGATGAATCCGCACAGGCTAAACTGGCATCACGGGATGGCTTCCTGCCCCCTCCACCACCTTCAACTCACAGGCCTGTCATTCTCCCAGCAACAACGATGAGAGCAAGACCGGTATGTGGAGCACAAAATCCAGGACACGTGTGTCGGAGGAGAGGCAGACAGAGACCTGCTTTGTCAGTGACAGCAGAGTCCCATCACAACTCGGAGATTAACTTATTTTTGTCACAGGAGCCTGCAATACTCCCAGCCCCCCTCCCGCAAAAGGTGACCGTAGCGAAGGACAGGTGATATAGGGAGAGCAGAACACCTCTGCCTCCTGGCCCCACCACCGGCCAGCAAGGCAGGAGGGGGAATACTCATGCACGGGTGTTATAACCACATCAGTCAAGGGGCAAAGAGGCTAAGTTAATTTTTAATTGCAATTCTGCTCTCTTGAATTACATCCTGTACTGCCTCCACCTAGCAAGCCCTGCAAGTTTGGTGCTCGCTGAAGTTTGTGATATTTGGCTCAGGCTAGCACTGTGCATGCCTGTGCCACGCAGCTCTGCCGGTAAGAGCTCAGCCTTCCTCTGCAGCACCGCCCTTGCTCTTGCAGTGCGGGTTTCTTCCTGATGAGCTCTGGCAGCTGAAGCACCTCAGCTGCCAAGTTACTGTACAGCACAAATAAGGGACTCATTTACGAGTGTGGTGAAAGAGAAGGAGACAAGCAGGAACAACCTCAGCACAAACCAGAGTAGATCAATTGTGGAAATCACCGCCTCAAGTACATTTACAGGCAAGTGCAAAGTTCCTGCAAACCCTCAAGGAGAGCACACGTGCTCCCAAGAGCAACAAGCTCTGAAGGTCAGCCCCAATACTCAAAGTCAAGTAGAAGAGGGTTCACATTTGAATGCATCTACGTAGCCTGGAAGATGCTGTCCCCTCTCCTCCAGACCCTCGTCCTTAAGGAAAGGAAACGATCCGTTACAAAGAAGCTGCAGGTCATTTCTATGTACTTTGGCCAGTTGCTCCCCACTACCATCCCTCAGGCTCTAACCCCAGGGAGTGTAAAACAAAGGCTATTTTACAATGCCCTATAGGATGTGCTGCTACTAGCTTTTACCAGGCTAGGATGAGGTCAAACCAGCACCAGAAATGGTTTTCCCATTGCTATTCCCCTTGCCCCCACAAACACCTTGAATGCCCTGTGTGGCTGGCATGCGAGCTCGTTTCTGCTCTCCCTCCTGCCTGCCAAAGGAGAAACTTCCAACTTGACAGATGCAGAGATGCAGTAGCCAGCACTGTGAACTAAAGTTCACTGTGAACAGCATACCCAGAGGCTCCTGATCCTTCACATCTTGCATCTGACGTGGCAGGTGGGATCTCTGGATGAAAATTCAGCTAGTCCACTGAAGCAACCTCCAAAGCAGCCTCAGCTGATCACGAGCACTGCAAGTGCTTCCTGACACAGCAGGCAAGCACCACCTTCCCCATGGCTACCCGAGCCTTATACATGGCAACAGGTCATTTCCCTCAAGATACTATTAGCAGGCTGGACTTTGAAAATCTCTGAAGCTTTCCACGATCTGATCTCGCTTCCCTGCCTTCTTTTCAGGCCACAACAGTGACCAATGTTAGCTGGGCTCATTTGTAGACAGATCGTCCAAGAAGCCCTGGAGAAGGAGGAGCTCCCACTGACGTACTCAGGTTGCAGAACTGGCTCCCTCTGACCAAAGCAACTAACACCTGTCCCTAGGAGGGGATCAGCAAGCTGCTGGTTCCATAAAGATGTTTATCTGCACACTAATTTGCATGAGGTTAAGGCCATTTTTGAAGGCTAGCGAAGTTACTTTTTGCAGCATTATCCCAATCCAGAAACCAGAACCAGATCAGCCATATACCAGGCTAGAGACTCACAGAAGCCAGCTGGAGATGAGAAGTCGCTCACTAAACGGTCACTCCTCCTTCCAGCTCCAAGCCAGACACCCACATGCAGGAGCGGCTGGGGAAGGGGCAGCCCAGAAAGCCACAATCTTTAACGGCAGGGGAGGAGACGACCCATCTTTTGCAGGATTTTGAGCCCTTAAGCCACAAAGCCCAGCTGCTGGGAATGCTTCTCTATCCATGCACATGAAGAACAAGCACTTGGCAATCAGGTGGTCTCCTGATCATCAGTGATGAAACAGGACAGCTTCACACAACAGCACGAGTTAATGAACAATGACAGAGTTACTAAGTCTCCTGGCTAACCAGGTACAGCACTGCCTTCAGGGCAGAGACTGCAAGTTACAGCCACGTTAACATACAAAGAATATCTGAAGGAGTTCATCTTGTTGACGTTAACATTCAAAGGCCTTGGACTTTTAGTACACCTGGGAAGTACATCTTGTCTCTGGCAAGCAAATAACTGCAGAACCAATGAAAGACCCAATGAATTCACTGAACTTTTCTTTAAGCTCCACTAAGATAATACCAGCTGTGTAATGACCTTGAAAACGTAAACAAGATCATGTTTGTCATGGAGATTTTCCAAACAGCATCTCTTCTAACGTTACAATAGAGGGATTTGAGGGAGAAGCCGGATCCTAAAAATCAAGGCTGCTAATTAGGGTTACCCTCTCATGCAGGCCACACTTGCGGATGCAGAGATTACATATATAAGTGTGTGTGTGTGTGTGTATGTCATTGATTCAGTTACAGTTTCTTTCTGAAGGAAAGTGTCAGGGCAAGGTAGAAAACTGTATTTCTGCATAACACAAACTTTGGAAAAATAAGGGAAGAAAAGAAGGTATGCAGAACAGACTCTCTTATTCCATCTACTCCAGAGGCTGTTGCTTCTTAAGTAGAAGCAATTGCCTTCAAGCTAGAGGAGATGGTTTGAAGGCTAAGCACAGAGACAGCAGCATAGCTACATCAGCCTGCAAACTGCAGCACGATACCTGTCAACAAACTTTGACCTCACCACTTAGGAGTACAGACATGTACAGTGACACCCTAACATGAGCATTTGCAAAGCATTTGCAAGCCAGAGGCTCAAGTCTGCATGCAGTCCCTGCACATTTGCTATCCCTGGAGGAAGGGGAGCAGACTAAAGCAAGGCAACAGTTGGCTGCGGGAACTGCAGAAACACCACTGGAAAGACTAGATTTCTCGGGAAACTAGCTGAGTTTCTGAGGAAACTCATCAACTCACACTGCAGAGGTACATTTGTTCCTGGTACACCTGATATGACACTAAGCTTCTCCGTTTGACTACCGTAGTTAGTATAGTGTCGTGTGAATAATCTGACAAGTGACAGTGTCGTCCAGCGAGACCCTAGATTAGACAGCACTTGTAGGACTGTCTAGAATGGCAGAGGTTTTTCAGCATGTTTTACCACAGCAAGCACGTTGTGCGTTTTGTAAAAAGGAAATCTGTATTTTAGACATGTACTTCTGATGCTCGAGGGGAAGCGATTAGATATTTCTAAACCACTATCATACTGTTAAAGAGAAACCAACTTAGAGTTTGGTATCAAAGAGCAGCACAGGCTTTAGAAGCGCCCGTTGCCACCTCTCCATATTTGCAAGGGGTGCAATCAGATTTTAAGAACATCTAGACTTCACACTTCAGTTTGAGAGCCAACATTTAAGTAGCTCTTCAGTCCCTACAACTGGCAAATTGAGAAAGTTCTTTGCTATTTTCAGTCTATACACTCATGCTTGCATAGCATGACAGTATTTGCAGGACAGTATTTCTCCGATTTAAGCAAGTCTTTCCATTCAGCAAGACCAGAGATACAAGTCTGCCAAAAAAAATGGGGAAAAAAAAAAACCAACCCAAAAAACTTGCAACCTGTCCCAGAAGTCATTTGGTTCTCCTCTCCCGCTAAGAAAAACCCAGCTAACGAAACACCACCACTCCCACCCCCAAAAAAAACCCCCCAACTTACCAGAAACAGGAGACAGAAGCAAAAGCCAAAAACACAGTTTAGTGGACTTTTTCTCTTTTTGATTACCACGTACTAGAATGTTATTTGTGCAACAAATGCTGCAGGTGGGGTCCAGAAAGAGGTCTTCTCGCTGACTAAAGCCAGCACAAGGTGCAGTAAAAATGCATAGTTTTCACAAAACTGGTTGGGCAACTCTGTCACTTGACTACAGTGGCTCTTTAATGGCTCCAAAAACGAGACCAGCTCAGCTTTGTTTCCTGCACTTAGAGCTGCTATGCTGTAAACAACCTCTGAAAAGGATGCCTCCACCAGCTCCCCACCTGCAAGCGGTGCCTGTGTCAAAGGCAGTCCCCCGTGCTGCTTGTCCCACACCTCCCCACAGAGGAGGGAAGCCCCTGAGCAGGACCTGCACCCCAAACTACAGCAGGGTGGCCAGCACAGACGAGCAGCACCCTGCTTGCGCTCGGGTAAGCTTCTCCCCAGCGTGGCTCTGCAGTACTAAGCATTTGCCATTGCCATCAGACTCATCAGCCTGGAAATCCCCGGTGCGAGTACGTGCACAGGATGGGCTCCCGAGCCTCCCTTCTCATGCAAGCAATGCCTGGGAAGCTAACAAATCTCCTCCGAGGAGTTGCACAATATCCCTCCCAACACCACTTGGCTTGGAAATACCTTCCTGAGATCCAGCAGCCTTCCCTCCCAGCCCAAAGCACCCAAAGGCTACCACAGTCCAGAGAGGAAGAAAGCCCTAACGCAAGCTTTTTTTTTTTTCCTATCTTATGAGACAGCACCAGAGATTGCCAGACTGAGGTAGGAGCCAGGTAGTATAACTAATTTTTATCTTTTCCGCCTCCTCCTCCCATAAGATGCAAGAGGCCAAGGTCGAGGACTTTCTACTGTAAAGTTCCCTTTCAAAACAAACCGGTTTTCAGTTACTTCCATTTTCTCAGATGCTAGGGCAGATAACTCGTGGGTGTTTAGATTCAGCACACCCAAGCCAAACATGTTTCTGAGAAGTTACAGTATCTGCCTGAACTGTGAAACGAGGTTTCCTATTATTTCTGGTTCTTTCCAGGAATTAGCAAGGATGTAGTAAAGGTGCAGAGGGAGCAGTTTTACTTCAAGAGCAGGAAGTTCTCCCCAGCTTAGCAACTTCAACAGCATTAAACCACCACCCTCTCTCTCCACCTCCCCTCTGCCTGTTGAGCCGTGGGACTGCGCCCCTCTTCTCCAGACAGGTGGACAGGGCTGAGCAGAACCTGTGCACCAGCACCCAGAGCGGGAAGGAAGCTGAGCCCAACTAGGCTTATCCACCACCATTCCCAGCAATAGCAGGCTCTCCAGTAGTTCACTCCATAGCTGAAGCCAGACGCTGCAAGAAGCCAAGTGCTAGAGACCGCCTACCCAGAAGAGTGTAGGAGGACGAGCACTCCCTCGTGCTTCTCAGGCTAAGCTTCTGGAGGAGCTCGGACACCCTGCCAAGCTAGCCGAGTGCTCACCAGAGCACTGAAGTCCCACGCCGCTGGGGGACCAGCCCACTGGAGAATGGAAGTGTCACCTGGCAGTAGGATTCTCCCCAAGACCTCTCCCCCTAGGGTCCATCCACATGATCTTAAGTGGCAGAAAGGTAGAACAATAACAAAAAAAAACCACCACAAAGCAAACAAGAGCAGAGACCTCTGGCTTGTTATTCCAAATGTTGTGAAGCTTTAGAATTAAGTCAGCTTTCTGGAACAAGAGAAGAGACAGGCTATTAGTCTACTTTAATCGTATCACATGCTTTGTATCAGATCCTTTGCTGACAGGAAGGCACTGATCTGAAGAAGTGGAGGTTTTAACCCTTTAGCCCCACAGATCAAGCAGAGCTGGAATACTACTGCAGACCCAGCATGATTGGAAAGTCACAGAAGTCCTACTGGCACAGAAGAGTGCCTCAGCCCACAAAGGGATGCATCTTTTGGCCTGCTCACAGAAACAGTCCCTTTGCTATTTGTGATCTCGGGAATCTTGTTTTTGCCAAATACACCATTTGCTAATTGCAGTACCCTCATCACTCACCAGCTGTCTGTATGCCTGTGGCTACCAAACCACTCCTGTTCCCCTGCCAGTGTGTTGGCACTGTTACATGCGATTCTGGAGCAGAAGACCACAGATCAGCAGCTGTAATAATCATCCCTCCTCAACAAGGTCTGCCCTATCATAACCACAGCACCTCCGCTCTACAACCTGAAGGACCTCATTGCAGGGCTGCCAGTACCCAGAGTCAGAAGAACAGGATTCCTGCAAGATTCTCACACAAAGTATCTCACAGTCTCTCCCAGACACAATATCGGGGAGGACAAGGAAAGCAACTCGGCAAAGCCATTTGCTACAAGTAGACAAGGGCGGCTAAGCCAGGGGTCTCCAAACTCAATGGACTCAATAGTACGGAGCCATTCGCACAACAGCTGTGCCACGGCCACGAAAGGTTACTGCCGGACCCAGCCTCTGCACTCGCTGCCCCGTGCCCTAGGAGAAGCTTTACTTCCCATCAGACCAACCCAGGATCACACGAGACCCCGTGCCCCACCGGAGCCTGCTCTGTCTGCTGGCAAGATAAGCACCGTCACAGTCTGAGGATGAACATTTTAAAACATCCTGAGTTTCATACCACAGATACCACTTGACACTATCAGCGGGAATGAATGAAAAGAGCCAGAAGTATAAAAAGCTTCAGAGGAAGGGACTCTGCAGCCCCTCCTTCCAAAATGAGGATTTAGAGAGGGCACGGAGGCGAGAAAAGACCTAAAGTACAAGGGTTTAGAGCATGGATGTTTTGCGTCATGCCCTTCTACTCAAAAATATCCACCTGCAACCACATTTTCCCCCTCCAATATCAATGTTGTCAAGGTTTAACTCCAACCAGTAACCCAATACCACGCAGCCGCTCACTCTCTCCCCCCTGCCTCCCCAGCGGGGTGGGGAGAAGAATCAGACAGAAATGAAAACTTGTGGGTTGAAATACAGACAGTTCACCAGGACAGCAAAGAAAAAGATAATAATAATTATATTATATATTAATAATGAAAATAATAATAAAATATAATAATAGAATATATAAAACAAACGACGCACAAATTCTCACTACCCGATGACCGATACAGCCCGTCCCAAGCAGCAATCACAGAACAGGAATATTCCCCAGCAGCGATCTCAGAACAGCAAGTTCCAGAGAGAGCGAGTGAGGGAACAAACAGCCAAACGAACGAAAGCACAAACCAACCAAATGAACGAAAAGAGGGAACTAGCCCACCAGCCGACCCCCACTTACATACTGGGCATGACATCTATGGTATGGAATACTCTCTTTGGCCAGCTTGGGTCAACTGCACTGGCTATACCCTTCCCAGCTTTTTGCACCTGCACGTTAGCAAAACCTGGGAAGCTTGAAAACGTCCTTGATCGCTTAGCAGCAACTAATAACATCAGTGTATTATCAACATTCTTCACATACTAAATCCAAAACACAGTAGCTACTGGAAAGAAAATTAGCTCCATCCCAGCTGAAACCAAGACAAACGTGAATAATACAAATAGTTTCACATTTATAACCGGCAGCACCTGGCCACAACAGCCAAACCCCTCGCTGGTCTGATCACTCTGAGGATGCAGCTCAGAAGCAATTTCGTGCTTCACTCTGGAAGAGACGGTCCCAGCAGGGGCTGCTGTACAGTCTCCGAGATGTACGGCAGCATTGTCTATCACTTTTTCCTTCCACCTTCGCAGAGCAGTCTCCTCACTCCAAGCCCTTCCTACGGGAGGAAGAAAGCGGAAAAGAAAGCTGCATTGTACGGCAGTAAAGGGCAGCACTGTGAGGAGCAAGAGTAACACAGCACAAGCTGTTACAGAAGCTGCAGTGAAGCTGCTTCACTCCCTGCCTAAGCATTTTAGGAAGTGAAATGCCACAGCAAGAAATCTCAGCAGACAAAGCCGGAAAACAAAGGGGCCTCTAGAAAACACTTAGCAGCTGGAAGAGATGCTCAAAAGCTTTCGGTTTCCCTTCTACGAAGATGGTCCTGGAGGCTGAGGCAGACTGCGATACACGCAGGTGTTTTGCTACCCTGCTGACTGCTGCATTACCAGGCAGGTAATCCCAGCAGACTTAATTGGAGCAATTTAATAGGAGCAATGCGAGAACATTACTCAATTATAGACCTGCCACCTGCAGTTAAGATCACCTCTCCACCAAACACCATCCAAAAAAAAAGGAAAATAATCAATCCAGCCTTCCAAGCACCACATGAGTAGGTTATGGACAGGGCTGCTCCAAGCCAAGAAGAACAGACATATGGGATAAGTTCCCCAGGAATTTGGCAGTTAAAATAGACAGCAAGACTTCGAAAAGCTGGGTCTGTTTTGGGAAAAGGAGGGGCCTCCTTGGAGTCTGCAGATCTACGCACAGCGGTCTGGAAAACGGGTTCAGCTGAACCCGAACCAAGGGAGGCTGGGTGGCCTTTTCTACTTTCTTGAAAGGGTCTCCTTTTCTAAATTTAGAGCACAAATATTTCAGGAGACTATTTGATGGAGCAATGCTAGAAGAATGAGATGAGAAAAGAGTAGTTCAGAGATATTTATTTTTTAAAAAAAGAACTTTTATCCAGAATAACTAACTGATTTACAAATATCTGACAAGCCTCAATGCAGAGATAAATGTCCCCATTTCAGAGGGGAAAAAATAAAAAGCAGGGCTGTTTCATCTTTAATTAGTAAATCATGATTGAGGCTAAGATTACTTTTTAATAGGGCTGCAGACACATTTTTTTTTTCCTTACTTGCCTCTGTCCCACCACATTGTGCTTTTTCCCCCCACAGCCCACTCCCCAGAGACCGCTTCTACTTCATATCAGTTCTACAATTTTTAAGCAAGCCAAATGTACTAATGACATCAAATTACAGCAAGGGGTCTCATGCATGCTACCTAGGCAGGTAAGGGCAGCGACACAAGGCTCCCTCTGCTCCCAGGCTACGTGCCCACCCCTCGCTAGTGCAGCAGCTTGAAACCCAGCCCAGCAAAGCCCCTCGCCTGCTCCTCCTCGGGCGGGAGGCTGCCAGCAGGAGAGCCACCCACCGCAGGACACCGGGGCTCTCCACCGAGACCCTGGGCACAGGGGTAACCAGACAGCACCGCAGTAACACGGTCGCTGACCCGGCTCAGCTCGCACACTGCCACACAGGCTGTTCCTCCTGAGAGCAAACACCCTGTGGCGAAGGCTGTCTCTCTTCTGGGCAAACAAGGAGCAACTGTTTAGGTTCCCATGGGACAACACAGGGTGCATGGCCATCTATTTGTATACACACTGGTAGGTCTTGCTCGTAGCTGACAGCTGGGCTAGGAGGAGGTTTCCCATCTGCCTGAAGCTACGCAAGGCAGGAACTTAGCATTTTACTACTGGATCAAGTCTAAACCACCACCACAACAGCCTCCGAAGCTGCAACATGACGGATTGGGAATGAACACAGAAACACCCAGGCGCAGAGACCACCAGCAGGACTGCAGCATCAAACCGAAGGAGCCTTTGAGGTCTTGGACTTGGGCATTAAAGCAGCTTGCTGTTCCTTGAAATAGCCTCTTCTGCCGAGGTAGCAGCCAGTTTGATGCCACTTTTGACATTAAGAAATTCCCACGCAGTTTCGGCAACAGCATTTTGGTCACCTCGGTTTCGTTCCAGGAAGCTGCGAGTCACAACACCTCCCCCAGGGAGCAGGGGTGAGAGGAAACTCTGACCTGTCGGGTCCCCTCACGTCAGACAGGAGAGACGTCAGTGGCCATGGGCATCACCTCCCACCCCTCAGGAGAACGCACAACCACCCCCATTTTAGCTGCACTCAGATGAGGTGTTATCCCCGTTGGACGATCTGGTGGGAGGGACCTTATGCACGGAGAGCAGCTACCTCCTGCAGAAAGTCCCACGGGGGGCTGGGGCTTGCTTGCAAGACTGACCTGCCCCACAGGGATCCACTCCCCCTCACCACCAGCATCTGAGGACCTCTGTTGTACCTGCAGCCTCCCCCCCAATCCCATGCAGCACCCCTGGGGAGGTGCAGCAGACCCCTTGGGAGCAAGAGAAGGGCTGTGCCTTTGCCTTGTTTCCCATGGCTCACCAGGGCTTCTCCTCACAGCTGTGGTCTAGCACTGTCCTGCACAGCAGCTGACAAGCAAAAGTCTTCTCTAATTAAAAGAGCTTCCTTTGGGAATAGGCAGATTTACTGCACAACTGAGGGCTCTTTAGTTATTCCACGTGCAGTGTCTCTGCAAACCTGCATTAGAAAGGGACCTGAATGCAAAGAGCCCAGCAGCTTCTTAAACTGTTGGGAAAGTACATCCAGGCAGCTGGGTTTTGTCTGGTTGGGTTTCCCCCCACCCCCCAGAACAGACTTTAGAGATGAGCACAAATTAGAACTGCCGACTGCCTTTTAAGCCCCAGTTTCTTCAAGCATCCAGCATAGATGCTGCAAAATAGTTCCCATCTTTGCTTGGTCAGTGCAAAATTCAAGGCAACAGCAGAGGGGAAACAGCCTTGCTAACTGGCAGGTCAGCAGTCTCCTCAATCCAAGTCCAGCACAGTATTCTGGCTCCAGCTTCTGTATGAACAGGGAGCCTAGCTCCACGATCACAAGACAGAGAAGAAGGGGAGCGAGGGGACAGGAGTGTACTTAGTAATGCACACTGGGAAGTTGAGGACATTCCAGCAAAGCCACTCAAGACTGATTCATCACCAGCAGTTTCAGTCCACGCTGACACACACGGCGGGCACGTGACCAGCTCCACAGCCGTCAAGGCGATGCTTTGATTACGCCACACCACTGAACAAGCCCCAGAACCAATGCACAACTGTAACTGCAGTACTAGAGGTGGTGTCCTATCACCACACCAGTCAGAATGGCACCCTTTTATGCAAAGAGTACTCTACGAATTATTTGATTACAAGCAGAAAGGAGAGCAGAGCAGTCTGCATGGTGCATTTCAAAAGCAGGCATGTTAGCTCTGGGGACCAAAGTCCAAAAAAATCACTTGATACTGACACCACTGAATACACCACCTCTCTTCAATCTCTGTCCACGCATATTCCAAGCAATGTTAAGCAAGCCATTTGCAGGACCAAGGAGAAATCAGAAAAAAATCAGGTACAAAGGGAATAAGACATTCCCAACACAGATATTTTTGCCTCTAAGACTAGAGCACCTAGAAACTGAAATGCCATGAAAGGTACAGAAACTTCCCTGGAAAGGTCTAACTAGAGCACTGAGCCATTTTGTGCAATAGTAGAGCTCCTCTAGTTAGTTTAGATATCACAATTGATTCCCAACCAAACTGCTAACCATCTATCACAGAAGACATGCTGGCTCCGGGCGTTGAGGATTTGCATATTCTGGCATTACGGGATGACGGCAGCAGCCCTTGCAGTCCTAGCCAAGTGCCAAGATGCCACTTCCACACCTGCCTCGCATGCCGCTCCTGAAGCCCCACACCAATACAGCGCAGGTTGTCACCCCACAGCCCCCAGTGCAGGAAACACCTAGAGGCAACTCACTCGAACCTGTGCCAGTCTGGTAGCACCGGCCCAAGCAAAATCAGGGTCCTGGAGTGGGTTGGTTTTAAAACTAGACAGACAATTTGCTGCACGAAGCCTCTCCTGTAGAGGCAGGAGCTGAGGGCATCGAGCTCCCATGTGGCCCCTCGATCCCATCCTGGCGAGGGCACAGAAACCTCACGGATCGCAGAGGCAGTGGCCAAAGGAAGGTGCTGGTGGAGGACACGGCCACATCCAGTGACCATAACCCCTTCTCCGGGGCAACTCTGGGAAACAGCCTCCTTTGTTCGCAACAGGTAGAACTACTCTACAGCAAGTTTGGGCCCGCTATGCGAATTCCTGTAATCTAGTCCCTCTCCCTTCCCTTTCCCAAACTGCCTGCATGGCAACGGATGGGAGCAGCAGCAGAAGGGACAGAGGGCAGTGTCCAACTGTGGGAAGGTCAGCTCAGCTCAAGGTGCACGGCTGGAGCTCTGACGGCTCATCCCTTCCTTTGCTTGCGTACGAGAGACCTCCCTCTGACTGAAGCAGAATTATTTTTGCCTACAAGGGAAACTCCCCATTATATAACTTCAAATCTCCACGCTGCTGGATATCCTAACATATATAGCTCGTCCCAGATCAGCATTTCTCCAGTACACATGGCCATGAGATTATCATCATACTGGAAGAGATCAGCGCCCTGCTTACAGCCCAGCAACAATTTTGCAGTAAAGGGTAAAGCGCTTTCACGATGCGCCTGTTTTCTCAAGGCTGCGCTGCAGAGAAACTAAAACAGCAGCCCAGCAGCATCCTTAACAAATGCCACCAGTCCTTTGCCTGTGTACAAGGCTCCTGGTGGCACAGGAGAGCTGGCCCTTCCCAGCTCCTGAGCTCCTTAAAGACAGACAGGCCACTTACCTCAGCAGCAAGTTTCAGAAATTAAGTACGTGCACCGCACTTTGATTTGACTTGCTTTTAAATGGTGTTGTCCCAGTTCTGAAGCTCCATCAAGGAGATAAAAGAACTAGAGCAGTCAGCCAGACAGCCCATGCATGTGCCTCTTCCCACAGGAGAAAGCCTGCCTTCACCTTAGTCTCCTTCCCTTTCTCCCCTGTATTTACTTTGGATGAGCCCCGAACCACCCGGCTTCCCTGGCCCTCCTGTGTCTGAGAGGACACACGCTTGGGTACTGAGCAAGCTGCCTCCAATCCCCATCCTCATGCCAACAGGTTACCATTTTATTCCCTTTTTCTGCTGTCATCTACCAGGCAGTCCCTTTCGCAGAGCTGCCCACAGTAACGCCTCATCTTTCTTCTAGAAAATTAGCTCGCTCTGAATCTGTCAGCACACAAAAGCAATAATTTAAGCAATCTCCAGCACGCAGCTCTTTGTAGCTTCACTTATCACCCTGTCTAGGTTCACATCAGCCATTAACTGCTTCAGCGTTTCTGAGCCCTGATAGCCCAGAGAGCTTTCAGCAAACAGGCTCTGCCACAGCCGACCAACTGTCAAGGAACTGCTGGCGCTGGCTGTCCCTCTCTTATTATTCCTTTTACCATGCCAAGAGAGAGCCTGTAATTTTTAGCCTTTCCTCCATTTCATTCCCTCTCTAAGAATACAGACGAGCCAGGAAGAGATGGAGGTTGTTAGGTAATGACTGCAGCTCATTACACAGCTCCTAAAGGGAAGGTGGCTCACACAGCCATCCCTTCACGCACGTGTCGTTAATCATTTGCCTATGGAAAGCTCTGATCCCATATTCCTCCAACAGAAGCGTCAATGCAAGAGCACAGTCTATTTCTTAGCCCATGAAAGCTGACAATCGCAGGGCAGGGGGCAAGGCTACTGCACCCAGCTCACCCTTTTGCTGTACATAAGAACTCCAGATCCCAGGATGTCATGATCCTCGTTCAGAGACAAATGAAAGCAGGGAAGGAGAAGAAGGAGATGCAGACATGGTGCTCCTTTTTTAGAGAGGTGAAGTTAAAGCACTCTAGGGTAAGGGCCAGAGTTCCTGGCAGTAAGAAGTTAATTTTGATGCACACAAGTTCTTCCAAAGAGGAAACTGAGGAAGAAGCGCAAGAACCGAGGTTCTGATCATCCCGTGTTGCACAGGCCCAATGAAAGCATCACTACCTCCTCCGGCCTTCCAAGCCACTCAACCGGAGCCCAAGCCCTGCTAGACCCATGCCAGCACCTCTCACTCACCAGTGAGCAGAAACAGAAAGGAGACCAGGAACAAAGTGGCTGCCACGCCACAGGCACCATTGAAGTGGAGCAATAATTACCACTTCAGATAGCATAGGGCATGGTCCACTTCCCAGAAATCACCCTGGCTTTCCTGTAACAGATCCTGTGCCATCGGTGCCCAAGGTCCTTGCAGCAGCGTCTTTTGCCTCTGCTGCGTGCTTCCTGATGTAACAGTGCCACCGGGCATCAAGAACCACAGCCATGGTTTGAGTTGGAAAGCACCTCAGGGCCTGTGGTTACCAGAGGTCTGCAAAACTCCCACCTGCACCTCTCCGATTTAAACATCTACTGGAGGAGCATCTGCAGTCCTGGATGGTCCCCTGCTGCCTTACAGCTGTGACACAAGGACCTGGAGATACAGGAGAGGGATAAAACCTTTCCCTAGCTACAGTCAGATGAGGAATTTCATACGACACCCCCCCACCCTGGCACTTCATGGAGTTTGAAGCAGAGAGTGGCTTGGGTAGCAGGGGCAGGAAACCTCCATGGACCTGTGGGAAGGCCTTGTTAGAGCATCTCCTGCACCAACTTACAGTTGTAGGTCACACTACACCTGCCTGTCCCCTGAGAACTAAAATAGAGACAATAACAGGAATTAAGAGAGTCCAGATGAGCCACATCATTAAAGCTGCTAAATCCTCTTAAGGGAGGAGCTTCCATGCAGCAGGACAGAGATTGCCTGCGGGGAGAGCTTTCTCCAGGCACGGAGCTTGCGTCTTGCTCCATTTCTGTTGCACGCAGGTAAGAACCTGGGAGAACACTGCAGGACTTCACCCAGCCACCCCTGCTCTGCAGCACAGGGACAAGGATGTCATCCCAGCGGTCCCCAGGGCCCTCGGCAAGGACGGAGAAGCCCAGGCCAAGAGGGGTTCAGGCCCAGAGAGGCTGCACCAAGTGAAGCTATTTTGGAAGCAAGATCCTTCTATGAAAGAGGTGTTAAAGGACGTTAGGAGTGAGGAGAGGCTACTCACTTCCTCGAGCCACTCCAAATCCACACACTGGCTCGCAGAGCAGTTGGCAAAGGTCCTTTTCACCCATGTGGCAGCCCAACATGAACAAGTGCCCAAGGGTTATTTGGGTTTTTTTCTTTTAAAGAAGCACAACTGTAGGTGTGGGAGTTCTTGCTCCAGCCAAAGGACCACAAAAAAAGTATGAATGTTAAAAACCACCCCACTGTAGCAACCACAAAGAGGTCCTGCGATGGGACACCGGCAGGACTGCCACGACCCGTGTAGTGACACTGCAGAACAGGTCACTGACCGCACCACCACAGCCCTTCTCCCCCATTAACACTTTCTTCCCACTTAGTGCTTGTGAAGTATTTCGTAAGATCTGAGTAATTTGTCTGTCATATGCTTGACATCAGCACACTACTGAGACTGCTCCTCTCACTGGACACCTCCCTCTAGAATTTCAGAGCAGTGTTTCTACACTTGGACCTTGTGGTCCACCAAAAGGATCCTGGCCACACACTTCTGCTCGATGGTTCTCATGCAGCGAGCAAGCTTCACAGCAGCAGGCTCAGGCTCACACCTCAGGCTTTGAAGAAGATTCTTCTCAAGCCCAAGGTGCTTGAGAAGGGGGGGGGGGGGGGTAGGAAGAAAGAGTCTTTTGTGGAGAGGAGTATCACTGATGGCAGATTTCAAGACAACAGCCTCCAGCTGTACACCCTTGCTCTTGCACAGAAGCACACGGGTGTTTTCAAGAAGCTACACATCAAGAGGCCCCACTAGCGCTGCGAACCTCTACCAGCAGCAGCACAAACATCTCCAAGAGCTACTCTTCTCCCCAGCCACCACCCCTGAGAGAGCTGCAGTGGGACACCCTGTCCCTCCCTCGCACAGCTAGCAAAGCTTCAAGCTCTCATCTCACGTACAAGATGGAAATGCTAGAGTTGGTCCAAAACATGGGAACACTTCATCCTGAACTAGCTTTACAGTTTACTGAAGCCAACATTTAGATTCCAGGATGTTGGTTTTTCCTCCCCCCCTCTTTTTTTTTTTTTTTTTTTTTTTTTTTTGTACTGAGTGCTCCATTTTATGTTAAAGCATACACAGCAGAGCTTGTATGCTCCGGAGCAGAAACAGCACGCCTGGGTTGTAACAAGCCCTTATCCCCGTATCAACAGGCTTGTTAACAGTCACACTGCAAGACAAGTCACAGCCAACATCTACCCAGCTGTTGAAACGCAAGCACTACTCTGAACTCTTCACTGGCATCTTAAAAGGCAGAAAAAAAAAAGGAGGGAAAGGGGACACGGGAGGCTGGGCCAGTAACAGATTTCTGTAGTTGTCATGGGGGTAAGGCTGCTACAGAGGCATCTAATCTACGCCTTAGAAATCAATCAAGACAGAGTCCCACTGAAGACGGCAGCATTGCCCAGTCTCATCGCTACGCAGCTGAGGCACGTTCAGCCCTGCCGAAATCGCTTTACAGCAACAACACGCCCGGCCTGCAGGACTCACTCCTGCGTGACACCGGGTCCGCTGCACCTGACGATGATTTTTTTTTTTTTTTTAAGGCCATATACCAGCTACACAAGAGGATCAAAACTCACCCACCAGGTTAAGTTCGCACGGGCGCACAGAGGCACGCGTGAGCTCTGAGCAACGGGGGGACTCGCCCCCAGCGAGGCTCCCCGCGGCCCTCGCACCAGCCACCCCCCCGGGCGGAGACGCGGGGGCTCCCGGGGCGCAGGAGGGCCGCCTGCCCGGCCGCCCCCCGGAAAGGGGCTGCGCTAACCGCGGCGGGGACTCTCGCCCCGCCGGGCCCGGGGGAGGCGCTCCCGGTCCCGGCCGCCAGCGCCCCGCGGAAAGCCCCCGGGAAGTCCCCGCCGCTGAGATCCCCGCCGGGACCGGCCCCCCGCCCCGCCGAGACCCCCGGGCCGAGGGGAGCGGGGCCGCCGGGCCCAGCAGAGGGAGTCCCGGCCCTCGCCCTCTCCTTCCGGGCTGCCCGGCCCCACAGGGAGGGCAGCCGCAGCGCGCCTACCTGCTCTGCTCTGCTCTGCTCAGCTCAGCACGGCGCTCCGCTCCCTCCCTCCGCCGATGTGGCCCTGGCTCTGCTCCTGTCCCGCGGGGCGGAGCCGGCGGCTGCGCTGAGCCGCCCCCGGGGCGGGCCGCCGCCTCCCGCCCGGCCCCGCGGGGGAGGCCGCGGAGCGCCGGCACCTCCCCCGGCGGCCGTGCCGTGCCCGGGGCGGCCTGCCCGGGGCTCCATACGGTACCGCGCTCAGCGGCTGCTGCCCTGCCTTGGGGCCAGCCTCTCGCCCGGCCGCCACATCCCGTGTACACTCACTCCTCAAACCAAATAACGCGTTTTCCACGCCCCGTGGGGGCTAAGCTCCTGTTGGCCCCTCTCACCTGTTAGGCCTCGGCCGCTACCTCATCCCCTCCAGCTGTGACCTATTCATCTTGCTCCACTTACGCAGGTAGCCCAGGGTCGCTTGCCCTGGCTCTGTGTGCGCTGTGCCACCCACCCGCCCTAAGGCTCTCCTTTTGGGGCCTATCGAGTAGGTACGTACGCGCCTTAACGTTTAAGGCTGCTCACAGCTTGTCTGCTCCTGCGAGGTGCGCGCTGTGGCTCTCTGGCAAGCGAAAGCAAGCCTGATGACCCACTCAAAGATTTTTCCAATGGGCAGTTTTGCTGCCCTAGTAAACCCTGTAAACATCAGCAGGGCCGCCGCATTGTTCCCCACCCAAACCCTGTCAAGCTCTTGTTTGCCCCAGAGATTACAGCAGTGCGAGGACGGTGAGGTGCTGGCGTGCTGTGGCTGCTGTTTACTCTGCTGACCGGTGTCATTGCATTGTTCCCCTGGGCTGCCCCGTTTTGTGCAGTGTATCCGCTTTGCGCAGCAGGCAGCAAGCTCACAGCACCGGCTCTTTGTTCTTGGCGTGTGGCATAACCAGCCCGACAGGATCCTGCCTCTTCTTTCCTGGCAGAACGGAAATAAAAATAATAGCGATAAGGCAATCTAATAGTAACAATAATGTGATCCTCTTTAAATCTTCTTTTCAAAGATACCAAAACCAAATCCAGCACGCCAATCCTAAAATGAGGGAAGGTCAGGAGGTCCCTCACCCTTCTAAGGTGCAGCATTCCTTGCTTTCATGGTTTCCGCTGTCTTGGCAGGAGGAAGAACAGCAAGCTTATAGCTTATGTAGCTCAAGGCCCCAGTCCTCATTCCTGAGGGCAGCAAAAAGCAGTTTGGCCTTTGTGCTGAGACAGGTGTACAATGGCCACCTTACTCTGTCCTTGCAAGATGCCTCTCAATCATCTTTCTGTGCCTGCAGGGTGATTCCTCACTATGCCACCAGACTTTGAAGAAAAGATTTTTAAAGGTCCTTTTCTGCCCTGTGCTTTATTTGTTGCATGCAGTTGGTTTTAATTCTTGCATTCGGAGACCCATCCAGTTCAAACCTTTCCCAGCAGCTCCCATCCTCTTCCTCTGGCACCAGGATTAAACACATCCTTCCCTCCTTTTGCAGCAGTGGTGCTCAGCAGCCTTCCCACTAGCCTGTTATCCCGCAGACGTCTTACATTGTTGGCAGGACGAGCATGTGGTCATGTAATGGGTGAACACAGGCCACGTAACAAGTCCTCCTTCGTGCATCTTGGGTAGCGTGAGACGGGAGGGGGCTGCGCCTGGAGAGCAGGTGCCACTCGCTGAGTGCCACACACATCGCATGCAGCACCCTGGGCCGCCTGTCCTCCACCGTGCCACCGGCAGGTAGCTGCGGGCCCGTCAGCTGCAGCTGCCTTGCGGGCTCGGCCAGGGAGAGGTGGTTGAAACGAAGGTGCTGAAGCAGAACAGGGACGATAAGGTGGAAGTGAAATGACTCTGCACAGGGGCTTTTGTAGGTGTGGTCTCGTCACCTCTGTTGCTGCAGCTGTGCACAGCAATACCAGGCTATCCACGGCCTGCAGACTGTCCAGCAAACCTTACTTTTCTCAGGCTCCTCTCTCTTACCAAAAGAGTTGTAAGGTCAGTTGTTAGCGCCTAAGATGAGGACAAATTTTGCATCAGAATTATTTGGGGCAGTGTCTGAAAACTCATTTACAACCAGTCTTGGGGACTATGTGTCCCTCTGGAAATTGGTAGCACTCCAGCATCTCTTTTCAAGCAGAATTAACCTTCAGTAAAAATACTCCTATTCTCAAACAGAGTACTGAAAGTACTTTTTCTTCCCCCTTTCTCTCTCTGTAATAGGCTTTGTCTTTAATTTAAACATCAGGTCAGGCTTATGCCTGTACTCTGTAAGCCAGAATGCTTACCTATAAAGACGCAAGGCTCTGTGGGGCAGGTGAAGTAGTGTCTGCCTGTTCTTATATTCAGTCTTCCTCATCTATGCTCTGACAGAGTATCCAAGCCTACAGGTACTGAGCATGTAGCTTGTTTCTGATTCTTACAAAAAGTGTCCTACTTTGAGGAAGGAAGCCTGGGCTCAAAATATTCCCCCTGAGGATTAGTGCAAAGGCTGTTTCTTAAAGAAAATGGGTTTAAAATAAAAAGTGATTACAAGGTGCAGTGCAAATGGATTGTGTATGTGCCAGCAGCTCCGGTGCCTCAATGAATTTGTGTCAATGGCTTCCAGAATGGGATACACGTTAGCAAGGGCAGTGTTGAGCTATATATGCATCAGTGATTGCATGTATAACTGGTTATGCTTCAGTGCCACTCGGTTATGAATCAGTGAGTCTGTAGAAAAGCATTAAGTCTATATCACTGCATTTGCTGAGAACAGGAGATAGATTTTAAAAGAGAGCTTGCGAAGAGCCTGAATTTTATTAGAAAGTCTGAAGTGAATCATGCTTTTCTGAGGGCTTGCAACAGGGACTTGGCAACAGAGGAGAAACAGATCTGCAGAGATGTTGCAGCTGAGCTGTGCACAGATGGTAAACTAAAAGCCCAAGTATAAACAGCATCTTTTACAATGTACACAGTAGGCTGAATTCTCAACTAGTGGTTAGACAAAAGTGCTTGTAAGAAAACACGCAGGCTGGAGAAACCCACCATTATGTGGCGTGTAAGGCCGAAGACCGAATACCATTTTAAAGGCAGCCAGAAACCAGCCAACAGGTCGTTCAGCCACGCAATCTGTTTTTGCCTTGGGCCATCTTCATTTCAAACACAACCACCATTCCCTGTCAAATGAATACGTTCTTTTTAGAAGGAATTAATCTCTTTACCCAATCAAGTCATGGCCTATTCTGTGGATAAACAGGGGAAGTCCGCACACGAGTCCAAGTCCCCGGGATGCAGCCTCGTACAGGTCCTGATTCATTTGTTTCCAAGGTCTGCCTCCCGCAGGCACAGGGGAATACTAATGCCCTGCACAGAGCCGGCTGTGCTGCGCCTTTGCGGCCGTTTGCAGCTTTGCTCTGGGTTGCAAGAAGCTGCACAGTCCTCAGAGCCCCACTGCTTTGCAATGAAAAACACAGGTACTGCATGGGTGGCTACTAATTATGGGTGGCTGCTAATGGTGGAGGGAGCAACAGCCCCCTCGTTCTCTGTTGGTAAAACCACGCCTGGCTGGGTCGGAGCCACCCTGGAACAGTGGCATGCAAGCAAGCAAGTTCCCACCATTTTACGTACAGGCAGCGCTTTGCATCTCTCTGTGAAGCAGGGATGGGTGGTCTCAGGGTTGTTCTGCAGCAAGATGCGGGGTGGAAGGGACCAAACTGCTTTTCTCTAGTCTCAGAGGATCTCTGAGAGGGAGAGGTCCGAGGTTCAGCTGGCACAAGTTGCTGCCCAGCGTTACATATATCAGAACCAGGAAATTAGTCCTTGGCATTAAGGAGAACAGAGAAAGAGGAAGACACGTGGATTTATAATGTTTGCGTATTTCTTTCAAGTAAAAAGTCTTTGAATCGGCCACACATTACTGTGACACTAAGAGGGGAAGGTTTTCTGTGCTGCCAGGGCCAAAGCATTGAGGGGTTCAGGTGCTACAGTGATGAGTGCTGTAATTATCAATACAAACTGCCTAACTTTGAAAAAAATGTTCTTTCAAAATTGCTCTGGTAGGAGGAGGAAAGACTTCAAAAATAGAGCAAAGCATTGCTGTATTTTTTCTATTTACATTCCAAGTTAAAGAAAAAAAGCCACGACCAAACAACTTACAGTGCACAGTTAGCGTCTGTTTAATAATACAGTATAAAATAGAATGCAAAGCACGATTTAAAATTACAGATTTTGTGGAGTGTAATTTGACAGAAGTGCTTTCATGGCACTGTAAGTGGAATCCTCTTTTATTTGCCAAAATCTGTGATTTACTAGCAGATTAATCATATGCAAAGAATAATGGTTAGAGTGAAGAGCAATAAAAGTGCAGTGATTGCTGGGGCTTGTGGGGCAAGGGGAGGCTATTTTAACTTACATTAGGGAAAAAATGTTTATCAAAAGGTATGTTTTTAAAGCAGTCTGTTTTTTTTCAGGACTAATTATTTTTACTAATTCTGAGTTTTATGACTTGGAAGTGAGCAAGTCCGCTTTAGTAAACTGAATTAATTTTCCTGATGACCAGTTGCCCTCCCCTGGCTGAAGTGAGAAGTGCAGGCAATTGAAATTTTCCAGCAGAAGTTAGACTTGGACAAGCCAAAGGGAAACTGTTCTGCCAGAGGCCCCACGTAACTGGGAAGCAGATTCCTCTGTAGCTTGGTTATTTTGGCCCCTGGTAGGGGTCCTTCACAGCTGACTATTACAGAGGTGACTGCACTCCCAAACTCAGTATTTTGCAAGAAAATATTGCTCTCTCCTCAACGGGCGCCGGAAAATGCAGCACACAGGGGTGTGTCTTCCTAGGCACTAACTTTGGGACTTCTGAACTCTAAGTTTTTGTGATCCATTGAGCATAAGCAAGTATGGGAGCCTGTGCCCCCATGAGCTGGATGTCTGTCTGACCTCTGGGATGGGAAATTTGCTGGAACAAATCATCAAGATTTACCATCCTGTGCTTTCCAGAATTTCTCCTTTTTTAAAAATCCTCATAGAAACAAATCTCAAAAGGTCTTCCACAGAGTGTGAGCAGGTCACAGACATCTCTGGATTGAGAAAAGACCATGACTATTGCTATGAGCTTCCTCATTTGAGGCAGGTAAGACAGAAAATGCCAGATGAGTTTCCAAAAAGCATTGCAGTCCCTAAGGAGCCCTTGCTTGTGCTGCTGAGCTAACAGCACGCCTGGGTTAACAACATCCATAGCGTGACTTTGTGGAACATGGTGGAGCTAGGACTTAACCCAATTTTACAATCCTCTTTGTGCCTTCTGCAGTCATCTTTGGCAACCAGAAACTAATTCCAAAGAGGTAGCATTCAGGCTCAGTCCTTTTAAACATGTGTAGATACGGACGAACACCTGAAGGACTTGACCTTACCCCTGAGGCTTCCATACTAGACACCAAAATCTTTCTTATTCCTCTTACATAGAAGCATTCTACTTCTTCCAGTGTGCTCTCTCTCCTTGGAGATACAAGGCATCTTGTTTGTGCCTTTTGCAGGAGAGACCTTACCTTGAATCACAACCTCCTGTTCAGGGGGCAACAAGAATATCCACCGCTCCTCCAGGAACCAAGTAGGGTCTTGTTTCTAAAGGCAGCCCGCTGGAGCACAATAGGTTCCACTTACAACCTTCTTTTGATCTAGTACTTACAGATTGAAGTGACATTCTGGATTTTATGTCCAGCTTTGCACTGGGAGGTTATGAAATGGCAAACCGCCACGAGATCCCTCCCCTCCCACAAGACTTGAGCTATTTTGCATAATGTCTTTTCATAACAGTGTTTCTAAGGTTAGGCTGCCTGGATGAGTACGTGCATTTTTCTGCATATAGTAGGAAGAAGGAGCCAGAGCACTGATAATAAGACTACTTTCCTTCTAAGATCATAACTTGAATGCAAAGTTGCATGGATCTGCCCTTGTTGTGTCAAAAAGGAAGACCAGAATTGGCACCAGGGAAACACGGGCACATCTGGGCAGATGTGATTCACTCCTGGCACCCATATTGACCCGGACCAGCTCTGTCTGTGATACAAGGCTGAATAAGTGCGTTTAAACACTCATCTGTTTCTTGACAGTTCTTTTAACTGTCTGTTACCTTGAACTGAGAGGAATGAACATTACCCAGCAATGAGGAAAGCTTCCCTGTTGATCTGCATTGGGGGTGTGCCGGGACAGGTGCTGTTGCTTAGGCAGTATTAATTCCACACCCCACAGCCCCAGAGACTGGTGAGAAGTCATCTCTTTCAGTCCGGTTACCATAAACACTTTAGAAAACCCAAGGAAGGAGAACCCTGTTAAAGGTCTGCCAAAGTAAATTAAAGCACTCAGGAGCTGGCACTGGCAGGCTGGATACTTTCTCATGGAGATGTGTGCAACACTGGCACGATTTACCTGAAGGAGCAAGGCGAGTGGAACAAACAATCGTATGACACTAATACTTCTTACATAAGCTCAGATCCACAAAAGTATTTAGAGACTTAATTCCTTTCAGTTTCATTTATGAAGGCATCCAAGTACCTCCTTGCTACGAAGAGCCAATGTTAAACCTTGCATTGAAAGAAGTCTCTTTTCCACCTTTGCCTCCCTGCTCTTTCTCACCCAGATGCATGTTTCAATGCCCGCCTGGGCAGCGAGGTGCCCAAGTGTGCCTCTGCATCACCTATTTATGCACGTAAAGCTGCAGTGACCCGCATGTAGGAATTAAATCCTCGAGGTCCGCTGATGACTTGCAACTGGTCATGTGTCTTTCCTCCACTTGGTGTCTCTCTTTAGTCTCAAATCCGGGACTGGATCTCCAGCAGTGCTCTCCTGGGGACGATTATTTGTTGTTCGCATCATAGAAGAACCCCAAAGCTTCAGTGGGGCACCACGACTCCATAGTGGTTAGCAACGCAGAGAACTCACAAAATGCGAGACTCCCTTTCCCTCCCCTCCCAGCTGTATAGCTATGTTGTATGCTCCCCACCAGTTTGAAACGTGTTTAGGAAATTCAAATATTTTTGGGGGTTGCTGTATTTTTCATGAAAGTAACATATTCGTTGTCCAGCTTGATCTCATTCATGTTACAGAGAGCTAAGGCTGGTTTGACTCACCCTCTAACAAGTGCGGGAGAAGTTTACAGGCGTGCAAGTGAAACACAACTTATTACTTTACTGAATTCACAAAATAGCATTTTTTAAAGGGATAATTTCAAAATAACATGAAATAAAAGCAGAGTCTTTGCCCTTGTGCACAAACAGAGAAGACGGGGGAGAATTTAAAAAAACCCTGTACAATACTTCTAATCCTTCTTCATATTGTAACGGACAAATTTCGGGGGGAGGAGAGGAGGGAAGGAGGTGCTTTAAGCCTTTTTGCACCAGAACCCAACTTCTTTATGGTACATAAGACTGACTTGATAGGGAAATCCATAAACTTGGCTTCCTTTTTTTGATTTCTGTGTAGTGCAAGCCAGTTTTTCAATGACAAAAGCTACATTGGAACTCTCTGCTTTGAAAGACTTCAGATATTTGCTGCTACACATGGAAAACACTGTGGCTTACAGCATAAATGCCTTAATGTGCTTGATTCACTCCTGTTTCTGGGCCTTTTCTGTTTTGCCAGTTCCTCTGAGATTAAATCTCTGAGAGAAAGTGGTCCAAATCTAATGTGTTTGGCAGTCCCCTCAAATAAAAGCTCCTTTCTCCAAAGACTTCTTGGTGTCTTGCTTAATTCTGATCTGGAGACCTAGAGACTAGACTCTCAGCTAGTATAAACGAGGGAAGTATACCACATAACAGCAGCTGAGGATCTGGAAAATAGTATCTACCAATAACTTCTTACTTCATGTGGGTTCTACCCAAATAATTCACTAGCCCTCCTGTGGGAGAACAAAGCACTGTATATTTCCTTTTACGAGCTGTTTTGCACATAAATGCTCTTTGCAGTCCTAGTACATCTCCGCTGAAACCAGTGAGAGCCAGTCTGCAAAATCTGTGCGCAGCTTATTTTTAAATCCTTTCAAAATCACAGAGGAATGTTCATCAGATTGCAGATCCCCAACGCAAAATAACTGCTAAGTGTGCCAGCGTTTTCTTAGAGCAGATGCCGAGATAACATTTCCTCCTTTTGCTGTGCCTGCGTGGGATGAGCGGGTCATCCCGGCCTTTCATGGCTGTGGGATACCGAGCTCCGAGGAGGATGGACATGCCATCTAGCGGCTGCTCGTCCCGATTGCTTGGACAGTCTTATCCCAAATTTTTAACAGGATCCTCATTTCTCTCTGGAAAGCGGAAAATTAAGCATCGCAGAGTCTTATCTGAAAATCTCAAGGTGTCCATCTTTTCTATACAGCACCCAGCTGGAAGGTCTCTATATCAGGCTCTGTCTGGTTAGCAGGATTTGCCACAAACAGTGTTTCTAACAGTCGATCAATCCAGGGTTTGTCAAGTGTCACTTGCACTGACCCAAGAAAAGGGGCTTCTGCCACTTGCCGTGGGTGAGGGTTTCCCTCTCCAGAAGCTTGTCTCCCTCTTCCACTTAGAAGACTTCCCCCCCATGCCCCATTTCACTCCTACCCTTTTGGGCTGCCCTCAGCAGCTCCTTTCAGTCCCCGGTGCAGGGGTGCCGCAGGGGTGGCAGCACTGCAGAGGAGGCTCCGGAGCAGCTATAAACAACTCTCTAACTCTCCTCCTCATGCCAAAAACTGACTAAGGCTGCTATGAAAGGGATGTTAGATGTGGGAAAGCAATTTGCAACCCTCAGGATCCTGCTTGCCACCAGCAGAGTTTCCCCAGCGAGAAGAAGGCAGAGGGGCATACTCCACACTGTCTCTAGACACCCTCCACCGAGCCGGCACTGAGCGATCCCATACATCAGGCCAGTATCAAATGCAACCACAGAGGAGGCTTTCCCTTATCTTTCAGGACAATTACTAAGCTATACATCACTTGAGCAGTCTGGGAACTATGGGAGATTGTGGTTTCTGGTAAAACGGGAAAATCTTTTCATGGTTAGCACTGGCAATGAAATTTGTATCCCACCTCCATCTGGGCTGAGCCACGGGTGATCGTTCTCTGAGAGATGAGCTTCTCTCGATGTCAAAGGGCAAATAAATAAATAACTGTGTGTGAATGTGCGTTTCAAGGAAAGATCATGCTTTTTTCCCTTCTCCCCTCCTGCCCCTCATTTTGCCTTGGAGAAGTTACGGGTTTCCTCAGGTCCTCAGAGAGGTTGAAAACTGTCCAAAATGTGCTTCAGGAAAGTGATCACTCAAAGTGAATCAGTTTCCAGGGTCTGCTCACCATCTGTGTGCCTTTAGGAGATTGTCACACTTTCGGCTGGCTTCATCCATCTCTCTAATTCCTTGGTTACAGTCAAAACAGTTTTAAAAGGGTTCGGTTCCCACAGTGGGAAAGTAACTGGGATGCTGCCTGCTAGCATCACTTCACCCAAGAGCAGCTGACGCCTCATGGAAAACTTTGAAAAGCAAATTTCTCTTCTGAGTCAGTCCTGCTGATGTAGCTTCCACTCGGAGAATTTCTCTGCTCCCTTCTGCTTCTGTATTTGTAAGGCCATTTGTATGAGAAGGGGATCCTGCTTTCCTGGAAGGATGCACTGCTTCTGGTGAAGTCACGAGCATCTGTGGCATTGGTTCACCCATCCTGAACAATCTGGACTGGTTGATGTTCAGGCAGAAGGAGTCTGATACGATGAGCCATGGCTTTCTGGTCTGGCATGTTTTGAATTATTATTCCGCCTCTGTTACATTTTTCACAGAAGTGCCCCAAGCCACTGACAGACTCTGTTTAGCAATAAAGAAATAACCGTCTCCGCAGCAGCTAATGGGATGCCAACAAAGATGCTATGTGGTTGAGTCATCTTCGTGTTGCAATAGTGCTGCCCAGCTAGCCACCCTACGAGATTTAACAGGCCCAGGCTTTTCAGCTGGCATAATTCATCTCTCGCAGTCTCTCTCAATAAGCTTCAGTAACTAGAAGGGTGAAAAAAGAGCCCCTTTCATTGCAGAAGACAACTGATGGTCTCACCACCTAAGGTGCTGACTGTCCCAATATGTATCTTTATTAAATGTGGCAGTCAGTGAGGAGGCTTGGGAAAAAACACAGTCCTTTCATTGTCTGAGAGCTCGGAGAATGATCCCATAGCACCCAGTTGTCTGTCGCAGACAGCTCAGACTTTTGGCCAATAGCTGGATTTCTAGCGCAGTTCACGGCAGCCAAAAGAGCCCTGGTAAGTCCAGCTCAGCTGCCACCGTTTCACAAAGTCTCTCACATAGCTTGGTCTGTGTTGGAAACTGGATGGATGATGCTGGAGGCTTGATTTTGAACACTTGTGTCACGTTGCTGGAAATCTCTGCATTTCTTTGGGGGTCAGCTTGCTGGTCTTTGGCACTGAGGCGGTTTTGGCACTCTACCACAGATACCATAAGGTATAGATTTACCCATCCCACATGCCTGACCCAGCCATTGGGTGGGATCAGAGATACAGAGAGAAAGGGAGAGTACTCTGTTGTGAGTAAATGTCTTTTACTTCTCTGAGGTGCTTTAGAAAGCTTAGGAGGACAAAAGGCTGCTGATTTCCCTGGTCCTTGGAGGAATAAAAATGAGTGCTGCTCTGCTGGCCTGTTTGTTTTCTTTCAGAGAGCTTATGGATCTGCCAGGGTAGAAAAGGACTTGGAAATTGATAACCTTTATGGTTTTAGGTTCTATTGTCAGTCAACAGAAAGCTAGAGACAGGAAAGCCCAAAAGAGCCAGCAGAGATTCAGAAAATCTCTGGAAGGAAAGTGGAGAGTTTTGGTCAATTGTAAGATTTGGACGAGGGAAGCGTGTGGGGGATGCAGCAGCTGTTTGGCTTCCCGGAGCTGCTTTCCTCTGAACATGGAGCGATTAAGAGCTACTCTTACTCAGAACTTCAGTTCTGGCTACTTTTTCACATTCAGCACAATATGAAATGTCAAGACTACAGTTTTGAGTGCCAGCCCAGTGTTCCCAGAGCCCAAGCATGGGAATCTGGGCTTTATGCAAACTATGGGCCTTTACATGTTACCACAAACCATACTAAGACACTTTGGCCATTCATCAGCCATCCAGGTGCCACTGAACGTACAGAGCTGGCTTGTATTGCTGTGTCCTGATTAGTGTAGCACAGAAAACGCTGGCCCGCATGAAGTCAAAGTTTGGCTGTTACTGTCAGTAATGGGCAGTACGGTTAGCAGATCGAACAGGTTTCAGAGAGACACAAGGAAGGGAATATACTGAAAGGGTTTCAAGGTGCTAAAAGGTTTCAAGGTCCTGGCCAGCAGGACTAGAGAAGTGATCGTCCCCCTGTACTCAGCCCTGGTGAGGCTGCACCTCGAGTACTGTGCCCGGTTTTGGGCCCCTCACTACAAGACAGACATTGAGGTGCTGGACCATGTCCAGAGATGGGCAACGAAGCTGGTGAAGGGTCTAGAGCACAAGTCCTATGAGGAGTGGCTGAGGGAACTGGGGGTGTTTAGCCTGGAGAAAAGGAGGCTGAGGGGAGACCTTATCGCTCTCTACAGATACCTGAAAGGAGGTTGTAGCGAGGTGGGTGTTGGTCTCTTCTCCCAAGTAACAGGCAATAGGACAAGAGGAAATGGCCTCAAGTTGCGCCAGGGGAGGTTTAGATTGGATATTAGGAAACATTTCTTCACCAAAAGGGTTGTCAAGCACTGGAACAGGCTGCCCAGGGAAGTGGTGGAGTCACCATCCCTGGAAGTATTTAAAAGATGTGTAGATGCGCAGCTTAAGGACATGGTTTAGTGGTGGACTTGGCAGTGATAGGTTAGGTTGGACTCAATGATCTTAAAGGTCTTTTCCAGCCTAAACCATTCTATGATTCTAAATGCACCAGAAATCAACCATCATGAGGAGCTGGGAAAAGGCAGATCCCAAAGATGTAACAGGAAATACAAAGCAAAGGGGGAAGGATGCACAGCCAGACAGAGGAGTTGGTGAAGAAAAGACAAATGGATCTGCTGATAGCTAGAGTTTTCCAACTTGCAATCTCAAGATAGAAACTGCGAGGAAGAGGAAAGAGAATGAAGTAAAAGGAAAGATGCCCACTGAGTGCTCAAAAATGGGTGATGAAATTGTAAGTCAGAGATTTCTAAAGCAATTCCATTTGCAGAAAGCAATCAGGTTCATAGCTGCTGCTCCGAATAAAATTTACCTGGCCCAGTATTTAGAGGCATCTATTCTTTGAATGCACAGTGGCACATGTACCCACTGAGTGCTCTGAGAGCAATAAGCTAAATTCTGTTCTCATTTCCACCAGCAGAAAAAATGAGTTAATTGACAGAAATCAGTGACTGCTAGGATCCCAGGTTCTCTAAAGGATCTAGGCATCTGCCTCCTATTTAGGAACCTTTCATTAACATTAATGGGAAGTATGTGTCTAAAGAGGAGTTAGATGTCTGAATAATCCTAGGGAATCGGGGTCTGCAGTAGAAAGAGAGAGGAAGCAGGAGCCCAAAGTTCGATTCACTATGAATGAACGATTACGCCGTATTACTTGCTTACTCTCTGGAGGGATACTTGCATCCACCCTGCTGAGGAGCAGCACCAGCTCTCTGCTGCTTCCATGTTGTGAGCAGGAACGGGTATCTCCACAGCTTTTCTTGCCCTTTCTCATCTTTCCACCTCTCACTGCAACGTGAAAACTGTTTGACTTTGCTCTGTTGGACCGTCTGTCTATGCTAGATCCATCCCAGCAGGGCACAGTTGCTGTTGTCTCACTTTAAGCTCAGCGAGGCTCTCTGCATCCTGCTCAGGAGTGAATTGTCCAGGTTACCCGGGGCTCTCCCCACTCACCTCTGCTGTGGCATCATTTATAGACTGGCTTTTTTAGATGTGAGATCAAAAAGCAGCTACCAAGGTGTGTCCAGATCTCCAACCCTTATGTCACCTATTAGTAACTGAGGCCACTACCCACAGTTTTGGACACAACTGGAAGGAAAGGCAGCATGTTGTGTCCTGTGGTTGAACACACCACCATGCTCAAGACAGACTGAGTCCTTTCTAAGCAGCAGCAGTAGGCACCTGGCCCTTTCTGCTCTAAGGATGACTCTGTGACCAGGAGCAGGGAAGGGGCCGCTTTCCCGTGGCCTCAGGGTACAGCCTGCTTCATCCTGGCAGTGTAGAGGTCCAAGTGGACATTTATAGCACGGCTCCCCACAAGGGATTTATGGCTTGGCTCTGCACTGTGGCAAGTTGCTAAATACTCAGAGTATGGTACGAATTGGTTGGAGGAGAGGCACAAAGCCAGAGCTCCATGAGCAACACGCAGGAGGTCTTGCTGACTTATGATGTGTGTGGCAAAATGATGGCTGAGGAGGCTGCTACCATAAATGTGGGTATCACATGTGTTGCTCTAGTAGATGCAGCATCATGTAAACATTAGCGCTAGGACTCTTAAAATGGTATTCTGTAAGCACAGGGTTGTTCCCTCTGCAAAAGAAGCCATCTCTCTTCTCCATTACCAGAAGAAATGAGTACATCCCTCTATCCCTCCATTTGCCCTGCTGTGCACTAAGACAAAACAAAAAGAGAGTGAAGAGGAAGGTAGTAAAGAAGAAAAATATGGGTCTGCACTTCCAGCATTCAAACAGTTTGGTCATTGCAGCCTCACTTGGACCTTGAAGCACGCTCTGGACGCTAGCTGAAGGCCAGCCACTTCTGGTATGTCTGCAAATGGCTCCTGGTCCGTTGGACTGAGGAGGGAATGTCAGTGCGTGGCATTAACCACCTACATTCCTTCCTAAATTCCGTCTGCTGGCCTGAGGATTGGTGTGCCACAGCAACATGAACCCAAAGCCTAGCAGGGCTTGGGTGTGCTTCTAGGCTTTCCAGCACCTTGTTTCAATATGTGCTGAGGGGCTCTGGTGACAGAGGGGAAGGCTCTGGTTAAGATCCCGTTGAGAGCTGAGTGTTACTGGAGGTCATCACTGCTGATGGCTCTTGCCTGGGTGAGAGGAGCGGCTTGGTTGGCGTCCAAGCCTTAGACTCAACAGAGTGAACCCATCACCACATCTGCTTGCACAGCCACACAGCCCCTCACTGGCAGGCTCGGCGGAGAGGATAGTGCTGAAATATGGTGCAAAGACTGATGACACAGTGTCTTTTGTGGAGATAGAGGGAGGCTGATCCCTTTCATCACTGCTTAAGCAATTGTTTCAGATGTCTTTGCCTTGCTTTTGTTCTGGTCAGGGTGGAAGCTGGAGGCCCTGGCGGCTGCAGGACAACCTTTGCCAGAAGGTACAGCTGCCTGTGGGGGCACGAGCAGTTCCCACTCCCGGTTTGCTGGAGGGCAACCCCACACCGGGGCTTCTCCATCTGCCTTGGCCATATTAGAAATGCCTGGTGCACAGAGACGTTCCCACTCCTGCCCATTGGGGTGTCTTGTGAAAAGAAGGGCTATTCAGAAAGGTTTCTCCTTCTGGCTTAAGAGCAAAATGCAACACAAACCAGCAACACTCACTTCCATCTGACCCCCGCTGTGGTCTTTCTCCCAAGCGGAGGCCCAGCCCCGCTGTTCCCCCGCATGCAGTATGGCAGCCAGGAGCGTGGCTGCAGAACATCAAAGTTAATTAGCATTCAAAAGCAAATAAATCAATCAATACGTTCCCAGCCCCCTTAGAAAATCTCATTATTGGGAACCGACCCAGGCAGGGACTCCCAGGAAGAACTATAGAGAAAGAGATTCTCCAAAGCTGTAATTTTTAAGGTTGGACCACTTGGAGAATAATTATAACCAGCAAAATAATGTTCGCATCTCACATTAATATAAAGTAATGACTGCATGCCTGTAGCCAGCTAACCACAGAACTGAGAAGAGACTGTCAACTCTTCTGTCCTGCCATAATACAAAGCATCTTGGAAATGCTAACAGCCGCCACATGCCAGCCTCTTGTCATCCCTCCTTCTTAAAGACACAGACCGAGGGCTGCTTCTGCCTCCGAATGCTGCTTGTACAGGAGATGTCGTCACTGATGAGTTTCTTTTCTGTCTAAACTAAAAATGAAAACTAATATGTTTATAATTTTCAGTGAAGCAGAATTTTAAGATCATTTCAGACATTTAAAAACACTTTTGTTTCAAGAAAATACGGCTTCCAGTTTTGGAAATGTGTCAAATTTCAAAATACCATTTTGACTTCCTTCCTTTCTACATGATATTTGCTATCCTTTTTACACTAGTCCCAAGTGTGCTTATGGTGATGTGCAATGAAATAGCGGAAACAAGAAGAACATACAAATAAATGAAATGAAATAAAATAAAACAAAGCAAAGCAAGATAGTATTTCTAAAACTCCATCACAATTTTTATAGCTGAAAAAAATTCCATTATGAAGTATTTTTCTGTGGGAATTTTCTCCAAAATCAATGCAATTTCAGCACTTTCCTCCAAAGTTATTGGAAAGTCTTTCAAACATCCAACCAAAAATCTTCTGAGATGAGCCTCAACAGAAGAGTCTTCGTGGAAATTTAGATCAGGGTTGGACCTTAACTTGAAAGGCATTTGGGTCTAGTGCAGCCAGACCATAAGATCCTCGAGCCGGGGACTGTGTTTTTAATTCTGTATCAGTGCTTAGACCCATGAAAGAGACAATGAGGCAAACAATAAATACTAGTATATTTACTGTATATAGTGAATACAGTGAGGTTTTCCCTGGCAAAGCTGCAGCGAGTGCTCCTCACTTAAGCCAGCGCACACGGCTTCGTGCTGGTGGCTCAGGGCGGAGGTGTATTGGAGCAGGTCAGCCCTGGGGACGGCTCTGCCGCCCCGGCCCCTGGCTCTGTGCCGACTGCCCAGGCTGTCCCATGGGGGTAAAGCCGGTGACCAAGGCCTGACCCAGAGCCAGCAGATCTTCATGTTGAGTTGAAGAAGAATTCAAAAAGTACATTTAATGGCCTCAAGTTGCGCCAGGGGAGGTTTAGATTGGACATTCGTAAAAATTTCTTCACTGAAAGGGTTATCAGGAACTGGAACAGGCTGCCCAGGGAGGTGGCGGAGTCCCCATCCCTGGAGGTATTCAAAAGACGTTTAGATGAGGCCCTAAGGGACATGATTTAGTGGGGGACTTGGTAATGCTAGGTTAATGGTTGGACCCGATGATCTTGGAGGTCTCTTCCAACCAGAACAATTCTATGATTCTATGATTCTATGATTAAGTATTACACTTTTTTCCTTGGCAGTCCTGATCTCAGTAAGAGGAAAGGAGCCAAATATAATTTCAACCTGGTCCTCAACATCGTATCCATATTTATGACTCTTTAGTCTGATATTTGCAAAAAAAGAAAAAGAAAAAAAAAGAACAGCTTGCAGAGTTAAATAATAAAACGAGAGCAAGAATCAGAAATCGGGGAGCGTGAAATCATCTCCCTTTAGACTGAGATAAAAAGTGAATAAAGTATGGCAAGAGTGTTCTGGAGATCAGGATCCAGAGAGGACACATTTATTGCTGGTAACATATACGAAAGGGATTGTTACAAGATCATCTGCCATCAGAAGGAGACTTCTGCAAGTCAGTTTGAGCATGAACACGGCTATGGTTTAGAGGCACTCCCTACTCTTGGTAGTGGAGGAGGTTCAAGTCACCATCTTTATCCATCAGATTAAGTAGCTATCTTTAGTCAAAATGATCAGGAGGTCACACTATTTTGTCAGCAAATTTTTTGGACACCAGCCCTGCCGTGGCTTGTTTTCACTTTGGAGATCTTTCAGGGGTGGTGTGGTCTGCTTATGCTTTGGCACCCAGGTTCTCATGCAGGGTTTTGGAAGGTTCCCTTTTGTTCTCCCTCTTGTCTGTTGTGCTTTTAAGGCTATCAGGAGGATTAGTAAGACAGTTGCTTAGTGGCTGTTGATGGCTGTTGATGCTTAAACTAACTAAACAACAAAAGAAAGGAAAAGTCAAAGGGATGTTGAGGGCAGAGATCATGGCAAGATCCATGAAGTCAGCAGGGCCTGCAAGGATTCATGAAAGATTAGGGCACCTTCGCTGTGGTTTTAATGGTCTGGAGTAAATCTAGTGGCAAAATTATATCAACAGCCGGGGTGCGACGTTTTGTAAATGATGTTCTGCAAAACAGCCAAATCACCAATGAGGGGCACAGCAGAAAATGAATTCATCCCTAGCCAAGGGTGTGGTACGGGAGCCAGATACAGAGGAGGGAAGAGGAAACTCATCGAAGATTACTTGGAAACCTGAAAGTGTCCTTTCTTCCCCAGGAGATTAAACACTGACTGGGCACCTGCTTTACCTCCTGGTAAGGAGGAGCTGGGAGCTCCTTGTGTGCCTCTAGGGTCCCGAGCCCTGGCCTGAAGGGAGGCCAGCCAGCGTCTTGAACTGCGCGGATGGGAGTGTCCCGCTTGGCAGCCACTGAGGACATTCTTTGGCTCATCTGCAGAGCTTAACACCAGAGGCATTCATGCCGTACCGGGGGGGATAGACTGCAGGACGAGGCGGCATCTCTGCCTCACTTCAGTCCCTCCGCACCCTCCAAACAGCCCAGACTTGCCTCGTGTCCCAGCGCAAAGCCGTCACCACTGGGCACAGGGAGAGAACAGCCCACTCCTGTGCCACTCTGCTGGCACGCCCTGAGACACCGAGGGTAGGGACTCGAAGGGGAAAAGTGGCCTCAGAAACTGTACTCTCACTCCGTGTCACTGGGAGGCCACCCCCGGAGGTCTGTCAGCAGCCGATATATTTAGGATAGTCTTATGTATTTAGATGTCATCAGCTCCCGGCTGGAGCCTCACCTTCTTCACTGGGGATGATCGCAGTGAAGTGGGGACTCTGGCCCTAATTCGCAGGACGAAGCAGCCAGTAGCTTCGCAGAAAACAGTGGAGTGTCTGGGTGTCCTGTGCCTTCCCGGCGCTGGGCAATAGGCAGTGAATCTCATTTATCTCCCAAGAATCTCAGAAAGCCTGGCAACTGCCCCAACACCATCTCGCTCCAACTGAGAACTAAGGAATTTTGCCGCAAGACCCATCCGAAACCCGCTTGAGCTTTCCAAGCCCACCGCTCCCTTGGGGCAGGGGAGGCGGGGAGAGAGGCTTGTGTTGATTAATTTTAGAAGAAACTCCCCTGAAAGAATGATAGATCATGGCTTGGTGACTCCGGAATCTTTTCTTGTTGCTTTCTTTGATGGGAGGAGGGGGAACTGGAAACAAAAGGCCTAGGAAGGGGGGAATGGAGGGAGGGATGTGTTTTGAAATCTGCTTCCTTTTGGCCACGCTTGAACTTCCAAGAGCCTGGCTTTGACTGACATCCCTAGGAAATGGGAGAGAAAACTCCATGCTGAGCCGGCTCTCTGCCCAGCCGAGGAAGGAGGAGGCATCTGGCTCCAAGGAGCTGAAATAGATGCCTTTAATGTGTCTGTCATCCAGCATCACAGAGGTGCACTTGGGTTTTTCAGCTGGAGCGCTCTGTTCCTGCAGTCTTCCAGGGCCTCTTCATCCCCCTCCGGGGTCCGGTTACCTGGGCACTGCATCTGCACTCGCCTGGGAGGCTCCAGGTGGAGCAGCGGAGGAAGCCTGGACACGGACCCACCATGTGTGTTCACAGCTAGCGAGAAGGGAATGGAGCCACCTTTGCAAAATCTGGCTTTGCCCATCCCTGCAATCCTCTCTGCCGGTGCAGGAGGGGTGGCAGGGAACTGGGACTGTCACCCAGCGCACATCGGTTTCGGGGCCAGGGAGGAAGTGTGTTAATAAGGGTATCATCGCCCATGCCATGCAGCTCCCCCCTGCCTGCAACCCCAGGGAGCCGAACGCTGGCGCTATGTGGGGCATATGACAGAACAGATCATCACAGAAAAAAATGGGAAAACAGCCCCGAGAAGGGAGATCTGTTGCTCGTGTTGCATGGAGCTGGAATGGGAAGGCGAGAAGGGAGTCAGGGAGAGGTCGGGGGAAAAGTCTAAGTGTCAGCATTATCTGGAGCTTGCAAACTGCTGGAGAGACTACAAAGGCATTCGCAGGATGGTTGTGCCAGGGTGGATGCTCAAAACAACATCTAGGGGCATTGTAATTTTGTCTGTCTGCAGAGAAGCTGGGGTGATGCCTCCTGGGTGGGCACTCACAGAAAACCCACCTGGTATTTGCGAGTGGGTCCACAGCTTTAAAAACACATTCTTGCCTTTTAGTGCCCCTCACATCCATCACCCTGGACAAGACATCGACATTGCGTTTACCCTTATGGCCAAGTCAAGTGCTCATTGCTGTTCTCTGTGTTAGATCTCTTGTGTTGGATACAAGGACATTAGCTCTTTCCCAACACCTAGGAGCTTCTAAAAGGCTCTTGCCTCTGGTCTCCAGTTTTCCATGTCCGAGCACACGAATTTCTCAGCAGACTTTCGAGGTTCCTCGCAGCAGAACTCAAAGCCTGCTGCCTTTTACTGTGTGTTGAAATGTTTAGTTGTTTGCATTGGCTTTTACTAACCAGCCATTTTTTTTATGAGAGGAGGAAGAGAGGAGTTCCCATGTTTCTTTTACCACTGAGTTCTCATTCCCTTATTTTATACTCATTGCTAGGATATAGGAGGTCCGGCAATGGATCTGTCTGCCCACAAGTGTGATGATGTCCCCATTTCTGCTAGTAGGTACTTTCCCAATGCTCACCCTAAGCAGTATGCTCTAGCAAGCCGTTAACACAGAACATGGTCAAACCCTACTTAATAAAATGTGAGGGAAAGTCAAGCAGACCAGATCTGCTAGGACCATGTAAATGCTACTGCACTGCAGTGTGGGATCTTATTCACCTTTCTCACGTCACAGAGGCGTTTTCTTGGCATCCTCCTGCCAATGTAGTTTTGCTGAGCTTGTATTTTATCATGGCAGTCGCATGACACATTGTCATGATCATGAGCGACATCAGGGTGGCTTAAGGAAGACTGTGGGCTCTGTCTGTCACTTGCAACTCAGGCTTTCTTTAGGTTAGGGAACTATTGGTGCCAAATTAAAGGAATGAAAGTGGCTAACGGCACAAGATGTTGATAATGACAGTCCCCCTTTGTGCAGATGGCCTGCTGAAGTCAGCAACATGTTGGACAAAGTCCTCTATTATAGGATACACTTGCAAGCAGTCAGCTGGCATTTGTGCAGCTGGTTTGGACCGATGCTGGTGTCCCTGGACTACTAGTTTCTCTGTAAGTTCCTCTTTTCTCCTTGGGCTTATCTTCTAACATTGCGTCTTCCCCAGCGTCCCCAAGGCCAGGCAGTGCCAGCAAGGAAGATTTCCCCTTGCCGGGGAGATAAACAGAGTGCAAGTTCAGCCAGGCTCTGGCCAAGAGCCACGGAGAGCAGGAATGGCCCCACTGCGCTCCCCTCTCTTGGGGCGCGATGCACAGGCTGGCTGCAGAGCCTGCCCCTCTGCAGGCAAGAGCCTTCAGCAAGAGCCGACTGTGCTATATCCATGGCCTGTCTCCAGTTTCGCACGCTGCCTGTGATGAATAGCAAGCCTGGGGAAACCCACGAGGCTTTAGCTCCCCATGTTTTAGCTCTCCCGGCACACTGAAATCCTGCCCTCACTGTTGAGAGACAGTAAGCTTGCACGCGTCCAGACGAGGACTCTACAATGATAGATAATACCAATAAACCCCCGAGCTGTTCTGGGGAGGGGAGAGTGATTTATCCCCAGCCGGACGGCTGGGCTGAGCGGAGCGGAGAGCGGAAATCCTACGGGAGCTGCGGGGCACACATCAAAACTGCATGTCACAGCGTCTGCGACACCCGGGGCGCCAGTTCAAAGCCATCACGTGCTCTGGCTGGAGACTTAAGGTGATGCCAAGCTAATGAGCAAACGAAACAATAAATAACCCCGGCGATCAGTACGTGTTCCCCCTCCTTGGAGCTCGCCTGCTCCGGCCCTGGTGAGCAAGCGCTTCTCACACCCAATTACTCATGCCGAAGCCCCTCGAACGAAGCCCAGAGCAGGCTCAGCAAACCATTCATCTTTGCAGAGTGGAGCCCTTTCAAGTTTCTCCGCGGCAGCCGCTCTGTTTATTGTTAAGATGAGCACACAGTTTACATGGACTGTTCTTATTTATCTTTGACTTTTACCTTTTAGGTCATTTCTTTGCACGTCCGGCACTTTCAATGCTATCTTGACCAAATTTTTATTTATGTCCTAGGCTTTGCTGTCTGAAACTCTCCAGCTCCCAGTGATGGAAAGGCGAGTTGAGCTCCTGACCGGAGCCTTTTCTCCAGCAGAACTGGAGTCCCCGAGGCAAATCACTCCTCAAGATGGAGATTTAGGAAGCTGCCGAAGGGAGGGGATGGGTGGGGGTGTGTGTCAGAAGGGGGTGCTGGGGTAAGTGCTAGCAGCTGAGTTTTGCGTGACTTTGGGCTGAGGCCGGACTTGCGGCCGCATTGGGAGAGAGGATGGACGGGTACGTGGTTTAGGCACGATGAAGGCGCGTTGGGAATTGCTTGGCCATGGTGTTTGCTTTGCAGGCTGCTGAGATGCCCGAGGGGAGAACAGGCCCAGGTATCGTCCCCAGCGGGCTTTGCATGTTGACCACTGCTGCATGCAGTATAGTCTTTCCCAAATTCCAGGTCCAGCCACTGCTCCCCTACCTGCCGTGCCAGCCTGTGCCTCGTTGTGCCCATCTGCTCTCTGCCACCAGCCTCGCTCCTGGCGTAGAGCAGGGCACAAATTCTGCTGCTATTCAGATCAATCCTGTAACAGTGACAAGGAGGGGGGAGTCTCCCCATGCCTTAGTAGTGATGTATGCAAATTGTGAAGAGCTGGATTTTGATTCTCCTCAGAGCCAGGAAATGGAAATATTTTTTTTAATATCATTGTTTATGGTCAAAGACCAACAGGCTAAAACCTCTACTGAGGCAAGGTGTCACCAGACATGCCCCAATTTACAAGAGCTGGAGATCTGCCTGGTGTGTGTTCACGCAGGAGGAGGAGATGCTAACACACAGGCTAAGGAAGGAGCACTGACAGAAGACAACCTCTCCAGCAAATTAATCACTTGGAAAGACAGGACAGAGTGTGAATTGCATTGCAGTTATCTCACAGACTCGGAGACCTCGAGGCAAGCAGCCAGAGTCAACACGGCAGAGCTGCCGGTACCACCGCCGCTCCAGAGGGCTCGGCTGCAGCCTGGGAAGGCGGCGGCCGGGCAGCGGGAGCCAGAGGCACCGGCACTGGGCTGGCCGCGGGCTCTGCGAGGGACTCCCGGCCTCTGCATGGCTCCCCTGGCTCCCTCACCTGTGGCGGTGAGAGGAGCTGCTGGCAAGGGAGCCGGAGGAGCCGCAGCCCCGTTGCTGCAGCGGAGGAGGCAGCCCGGGAGGAGTCACTGCCCTTCACAGCCAGTTCGGTCTTTCCGTTTCAAAGAAACTTTGCCAAGGCAAAAATTCACACATTTAAATTTCCTTCCAGGGGTTAATAACTCCCACAATGATTAAAATGGAAAGAATTTTTAAAATTACATATTCCTTTTCACTGAGTGTTGCCTTCTCTGGCCTGGGCAGGAAAATACCTCAGAAAGTTTTGCTGCTTCTTCCTACTCGTGCTCTCTGAATTTTCTTTCTAGCTCTGTCACCAATGTCATCACTTATGTTATCCAGTGCCTCTTTTTACCTCTGCTCTTTGACCTGTGAAATAGCTGAAGACCCTTTGCATCTCACGCGTCAAATCGCTACGTGCCAGTGGAGTACTGTAAGCACTTTCCATGGGTGGTACTAAAGAAATGTGACGTCTTTGCAGCATCAAGAATATTCTCTCACCCGTAAGGGTCAACCTGCAGGTGTTTCAGTCCAGAGCTAGCCCATTACAAAACTGCTCAGAAATATGCGGGGCCAAATTCTGCTCTGAATTACTCCCACGCAGCTGGGGGGAGCCCGTGGGAGCCATGCCGATTCTTCACAAGGCAGATGGAGAGGGAGCAGGAGCTGGGCCCGCTGTTGGTACATGGAAAAGTATCCTAATTTCTGGGGTCCAGTGGTGTAAGATTGGTCTCCCAACCCGAGCAGTTGCAGCGAGCCCTTGAAGGAAAGGAGAGCAGTAGCAGGAGAGTCTGTATCTTTTGAGAGGCTTTGCTGAGCTGGAGCGTTATCAGACACAGCCAGTTTGCGTTCATGTCTTTCTTCCTTTCCCCTGGGGACCAGAAAGGGTTAAAAAAACCTGTGATATAGGTCTGTGTTCACATCGAATCTACACCCATCATATATATATCGGGGTTGGGGGGCAGGGGGGTGGTTTACACATGTCACTGGCCATAACTCAGACTTTTATTATAATCGTGACCATATGGTTAATGGGACTTAATAAACCACTGTTGACCTGGACTCTGTGCGCACAAATCTCTTGCTCCCTTTCCTTTTTTCCTCGCTTGTCTGGACGCACTATGCCAAGCAGCTGCAATTTAGTGACTCTAAAGCGCCACTTTCAGTGGCCAGCAGCTAGTTAGTTTGGAAAGAATAAAGCCCCAAGAAAACCATGTTGCACCACAGCCCGACAGAGACAGGGACCAATTTTCCTGGACTGATGGGGCAGCTGCTCTGTGCATTGGACAGACACGAGCAGCATCTGTGTGAAGGCTGGAGCAGGGGACACGGCCGGCACATCAGGCAGGCTCCTGTCCCGAACCCCAGAGGCCCTGGGTGAGCTCCAGTGATTGCTGTGGAATTAAATCCATGCTTCTCCTGGTGCAAGCGAGAGGAGTGTTTAGCCAAGCATTTCAAAGAACTCTTGCCTTCTGGTTTTGGCAGGCACAAAGCCTTCCACTTAGTGGAAATTAGAACTGGGGGAAAAAGCTATTAAATCCTATCTCAAGCTTTCCCTTGGGAACCCAGTGCAGGACTGATCCAGGCCATGTCTTCTTCAACTTCTTATCTAATCTAGTGTTAAAATGACCTAAATGATGGGCATGTGACCCCCGCCTTGGAAGGCCATTTATTTTTGGTCAATGCCATGCTACCATCTCTCCCACTTTTAATAACGCTGCATTGTCGACGTCTGTCCCTGAGCAGCCCGCTCAGCCACCCCCGTCCCCACAGGGACAATGCAAGCCCTCAGCAGGCACGGTTGGACATCTGCTCGCCAGTATCGGTTACCCGAGCTGCGCTGCTCCTTGGGCTTTTGCCTACAGCCCTTTACAAGACCTCACCATCCAGAAATTTCCCCTAGCTTGGTTTCATTGCATTACTCCCAGGAACGCTGCTGCCGACTGATTTTACAGGTGGGGGCCCAGGAGGAGAAGCTCCTCAGCTTTCCCAGAGACCTGAACATATGTGCCTTCGAGGAACGAGTAATCTTGAAGCTATAGGTATTGAGGCATGTGGCTGACACATCAGGCTGAGTCAGGGTAGAGGTTTTGGTTCATTCTTTTGATCTTGAGCTGAAACTTAATGTTTTTATTATTTGATTGGTGTTTTTGTGATTACATGCACCTGCCAATAATGATATCCAGGCACACGTGTAGGTGGGGTGCTGTTGAAATTAAACTCTCTTCCTTCTCTAAAATGACTGTGTAAACACCAATTCCAGCTCCTTGTGTCATGTTTAGAAATGAGGGCTCCTGGTACTGTATTACCCTTTCTGAACTGTACGGAACAGACACAGAGGAAGCCTATGCTGTTCTGCTTTTCTGACCATTTCTTTTTTCTTTTTCTTTCTTTCTTTTTTTTTTTTTTTTTTTAAATCAGTTTGCCTGCTGTTTGGGAAACGTCGTGTCTTTGCCACATCGTGCACTTAGGGCTGTGTTTCTTCTGTCCACGGGTAGTTCACATGGCTTCATTTAGGACCTGATCCAAGGGCTGGTGGTCACAGCTGGAGTCTTTATGCTGTCTTTGATGGATTTTAGAGCAGCCTGAGTAGATTTTGGTACATCTTCAATCATGTTGGGTAGTATCAACTGTTACTCTTCCCAGAGTTCTGTCTCTCCTGAAATTGGAGGGGTTTTTCCCTAACCAGTGGCAGCCTTGGTACTTGGATAGCCATAGGAAGCATCAGAGATAGATGGACAGATAGATTGCACACTAAGTCAGAAACATAAAAGGATATGTTTAAAATGTAAAAGCCAAAGATCTGCGTGAAGGTTTGGCCTTCAACAGGTAAGATATGAGAAGCGAAACCTTCCGTGTCGTAAAGAACCTGACCTCCAAAATGGAGCCAACCCCAGAACATCTCACCTCCCGCTCCATGCCACGCGTCACACACAAAACACCCTTCCCACAGCAGCCTCCTCTAGCACCACCCTGCCCATTTCTGCAACGACACACACAAGTACGGCCTGGCTAACAACCGCCAGGCCGAGGCCTGGTTGCCAGGGGCGGACGCAGCCTGTGTTAGTTGGGGGGAAGATGCAAGTGGCAGCACAACCACCCATGGCACTGGCTGGAGATCATGGTGGGGGCAGTGCTTCCCGCCAGTGTCCTCTCCAGCAAGTCCCCACGGGTCAGGTGCAGGGGCTGATATGAAAAAGCAGCCTCTGAGAGTGTAGCACCAGCTTTGCCCGCGTTGGATCTCCCTTTTTCTCCATTCCTCAGCACAAGCAGCCCAGCACAGGGCTGCCCAGGGCTGCAGGCAGAAGCGTCCACAGCTCAAAAAGCCTCACTGCAAGCAGGAGCCTTGCGGGCAGGGGAGGCAAGGGCCAGACAACGACTGGGCAGCTTCGAGTGGCAGAGGGGCAGTGCTGGGGGACCAGGGGCGGTACGGGCACCTTCACTGCCATTACCGTACACTACGTACAGACGAGACGCGTCCAGCTCCAGGTGCACCCGTCCAGCAGCTCTCCCTTGCTTGAACGTTAGCCTGAGCGGAGCAAACAGCGGAGCAGCGTGCACAGGGCCACTGCAGGATTCTACCGACAAAGTGTGATCTGCCTAGTATTCCTTCGGCCTGAGGTAGCGTGTCACGCTACGCCCTTTAAACAGCATGAGGGTTGCTGCTCTGAGATATTTTCAGCTATGCTAGAGGCTGCCAGTCACACGGGAAAGAGCCCTTCAGAGCAACACATAACAGACAGGCGGCATGCCGAACATCTCTGCCCGCCGGAGGGGAAGCGGGAGGGCTCCCCCACGCCCCACGGGAGGAGCGTGCCCAGAGGAGAGGGAGGCATGTGGTCTTCGCTCCAAAAATGCTGGCAGTGTTTACAAAGTCAGACACGTCAGCGCAGTTACAGTCAGCGAAGTGAGTGTAAAACTGGCCTTGTTACTTCCCAGATCTGAGGGATACGAGTCAAACGCGCACAGATGGTCGGCCACTTTCCATAATGAAACACGTCTTTATTGTCCCGAGGAAGCTGCGTTTCACAACCTAAGCATTGAGGCTTGCTTCTTTTTTTATATATTTTATTTTCTCTGCAAACTGTGGGCAGTTTTGCCCCTTTCCTTAAATCAAAAATTGCGGACGATAAAGACGTGTTTCATTACTGAGAGCTGGCCAAGCATCTGTGTGCAATGGACTTCATTTTCTTCTCTAGGTTGCTGGCACAAACATTCCCAGCCGAAGCCAGAGAGGAAACTGAAGCGAACGCAGGGATCTGAGTACTCCCAAACTTGAGGAGAGTTCAGACTTTGTGGCTGCTTCTTTCTGGTACGTGCCCAACTGCCACATCCCAAACTTTAAATGATGTGGTGAAGTTTAGGCGCAGACTGGCTTTGCTAGACGTGAAATATTTGGGTGCCTACGCTGTCACGGTTCCCAGAAGCAGCACAAGCTCACAAGAAGTAGATACTGTCTTTCGAGGGATGACTAAATTGGTGCAAGGCTGCCTTGAGAGACCTATCTAGAAAACACATTATACTAGTGATCCCCGGGCTTTTGTTCATTTCTGCCCTCACTAGTGGGATTGCAGCCCTTGCTTCTGTTTGCATATCTGGATTCATGGCCCTGGTGGGGCTCGTGAGCGCTAGTTTGGGAACATGTTCCCATGAGCTGGTCTTGAGCTCCTGCTCACTGCCACGGAGGGGATGTAGTGTGATGTTCGGTCCCCATGACTGCCATTCATGAGGCTCTAGGATCCTGCTAGGATCCTGCCTGCTCAGCAGCAATGATGCTATCCTCTTCTAATTTACGCTCCTGACAGAATACTTAACAAATACACTACTTTAAAGCATTACCGTATTCACCTTGGGACAAATCCATTCAGAGACACAGCACAAAGCATATGGTTGTGATGACAGCTCTGGGACCAGGATGTATTTGTCCCCGGTGCAATGGGGTTATGCCTGCAAGCATATATTTTGTGAAAAGTAGTTGGCTTTAATGATGTTTAAACAGCCAGTTCTCCTTCTCAGGAAAGACAGAAAGACTAAGAAATAAAAATAGAGGAAGGAGGAAGGGAGAGGGCCCCAAGAAAAAGACAAGTCATTTTTACCACAAGTAAAAGTGTGGGGCTTTTGACCAGGCACCTGAATAATTAGAAGCATGTTTTTAAAAGCTCCCCTATCATCTGCATAATTTGTTGCCTGCCTGCTGGTGGGTTCCCAAAGACAATAAAGGACCGGTCTGGGAGGGGAGCAGCCGAGTAGGATTCTTGAGAATCGTGATTCTGCTCCTGGCTTTGCTGTCAGCTCGCTGTGGGAGCCAGGACTGAGCCAGGATATGTGCTTTGCCTTCGCGCTGCAGCACGGAGATGGGCTCGGGCTGCTTGCTTGGTGAGGCTGAATCGATTCATGTCTGCGGGTGCAGTCACACACCGTGTCTTACGCCGGAGTTAGACCCCAGGGCTAAAACCTGAGCCTAGCTTAATTTCTCCTTGCTCATATCCCAAGTCTTGGTCCTGGCTTTCTCGGTCTTGGTTTCAAAATCCGCTCTGCCCCGGGGTTAGGAGCCAGCCAGCACACCAGTGCCAATTCAGGCCCAACTCTTACTGCAAGAGGCAAGGGTGATGAGATATATTCCCACACTGCGTGACAGCAGCATGGTATCTCATGCAGTACCTCTGCGTGAGATCCGTGTCTCTCAGGATGCTCAAAATACAACTTTTAACGGAAAATTCAAGCATACTAGTGTTTAACGTACACAATTAAAAACAAAGGTAATTGACTCACTAGAAGAAAGGAGGTATTAAGCACTCTTACTGTGCTGTTGGAAACTTCCCCTAAAGATAGCAAATGCTTACAAAATATAGCACACGCATGTTCAAAATCTATATAACTCATCTTCTCCACTATTTAAATCCCATCTTTAACTTCTTAGATTGCAAGGACAATCAAGGGACTTAATTTGCAAGTCCCTTGACTGTCCTTGCCTAAAGCACCCAGCTTCTAGGGCATCTGACCATCACAGAGTTTTGGGGATCTTCTCCTCAAGACATGTTTGGGACCGAAAAAAAATTCAGCGAATTCACTGTCCTGTTGATGGTTTTGTTAGAAACCCAAGCGATTTCTGGTGACAGATTGGAAGAGCAGCTGGTGTCTTGGCTGAGCACAATGCAGAGCTGAAACTTCACTGAAATGTTCTGGTTGCCCTTTGGAGGAGCCTGTCTCTATCCCTTGACTACATGAGGGACAAGGAGCCTGGCCTCCTGGCTTGGCTTGGCCAGGCAAGGTGCTTGGTGGTGGATGTTGTGCTTGAGGAATGAAGTAGCAAGAAGCTATAACGCAGCTGAGCATCGATCTATGTTAGAGGGCCAACTTACGATCTCAGCGAAGTTGTTGTATTACTCAGGAAGCAAAACAAGAAACAAAATCCTGCTCTCAGTTTAATTCTGTGCTGTCCTCCTCTGTCCCACCTCTTCCTGCATCATAAGACGTCCATATGGCAGTGCATGGAGCGTGTTTGCAGCATATCATCTGCTACGGCTCTGGTGTAGCTTTCTACACCTATGGTTACCTCCCAGGTCTTAGGCTTCAGGGCGGGCTATCACCTGGCCAGGTAGGCGACTGGAGTCCTTCACAGTCTTGCACGGCAGGTGTATAAGGTTCTGCTGTTGATTCTTCTCTGCCACCGGGGCTGGGGAAGCTACGCTGAAGACAACAGCTGTATGTGTACGCGATGGTCCTTGAATTGCAGTGTAGCCACTGCAGGGCACAAAGTTATACCTTGTGAAGCGCCAGTTTTTAAGCTGCAACTCCGAGGCAACTCTAACCTGCAGCTAGAGCTAGGAAAACCGCCTGGCTCTCACAGCAGACAAGTCTTCATGCTTTCTCTTCTTAAAAGCATGTACAGCAGTAAATAAAACAGAGAATGCAAACAGTTCCCCAAAGCACTCAGTGTTTTCACAACGCCACCATCAATGAAAGAAAAGCCAGTTATGGTAAGAGCAGCGTGTCTTTTCTTTTTTTAGATTGCAAACCTTAGCTAGATATAATTGCATGAAGTCTTCTTTCATTGGATTCCTTGTGTTTGTAAGATCAAAGCCCCTCAGGATATAACAGGAATCTCTACAATAGCCCGTGGATACTCATTTTAATAAAGAGTTGCTTTTAAAATAACCCAAAAAGGAAAGAAAAAAAAAAGAAAAAAGCAACCAAAATCCAGGTCCTGATGGGACAACTTATTTATTCTCTCTCAATTATTTTCAGCTCTGCAAGACAAGTCTCAGAAATGCCTTTCCCACGACAAGTTGGCCTCATATAGAGATGTATTTCCCAGCTACTCAAGTAGAGGTGGCATGGAGAAAACAAGGGGTTTAGATAGACTTAGATGAGATGGAAGCAGAATTATGCCAGCAGCCCAAGAAGTTCAAGAAGCGCTATGCCACTCTGAGAGGGAGACTCAGCAAGGGCTGTGCTTGCAACCTCAGTGTCGTCAAAAAGCTCCCTCAAAACCTCCAGGGGAAGGCTTGGTGTCAGGCAGCCATTTGGTGGTCTGGCGCTACTTTCTCAAATAGTTCAAAACCATACACTCCTGTATGCCCTCAGCTCTTGCTCCTGCCGCTCAGCCCTTCCTGAGATGCTGACGAAGATGCTCCTCACGTGCCATTAGCACCCCCCTCTGCTGCCCTAACATAGCCCTGCAACCCAGTGAGTGAGAGAAGAGCAGCTCTGCTTGCTTTGACCAACAGCTTCCCATCTGCCAGAGCTTGCTGGGGGAACTACAGGAGTTCAAGAAACATCCCGTGTTTGGCCACACGGCATCCTCTGTATCCACAGCTTGACATTCACTTTCTTGTCACAGTGAGGAGCTCGGGGTGTTATAGACAGAGGTTGGGGTAGAAAAAGTTGTTGATAAATGATCTCCCTCTGAAGTCCTACGCAGACAGAGTGTGCCTGAGTGAAAGCCATAAAGCAAGCCCTTCTTCCACCACTAAACTGACAGCGAAGCACGCTGAGGGTCAGGCCTTTGGTGGGTGATTCATGGCTCTGGGGTCGCACGGGTTAAAGATTCTCATCTGAAGGGGATTAGGTGTTTCCAAGGAAGCACAGTCCTTCAGTGCCTCCAGCATTTCCTTGAAGCTTTTGGAGTCTCAGACCCGCTTAAGACCTACCTCATTATTCTGTCTCATCACATGAAAAGTCCATCACGGCTTTGGCAGAAGGTATGGAGGGTGTGTGGTGCGGGGGACACAAAAGGAAATCCTTTGAAAGGCTCCAGTTCCTTCCACCAAGTCCAAATACATCTGGGTGCAGGGGAAGCCAAGCCAGTGCCTGGGATTCTCCTTGGTGCCCAGATAATATGTTCATCCATCTGATAGCCTGTCAACAGAGCACGCTCCCTGCTTGGTGCCCTCTGTGCACCCTGTACTGCGCTGTGCATCTGCACCTTCCACCCTGCTCGCTGCAAACCAGCACAAACGTCTGTTCGGGTGGACAGAGCTGACTACGAGGCACCATCCCATGTGGTGACAACTCCTCTGGAGAAGACAAACATCTCCTGTGGTCACCACAAACAGGGCTGGCTGCTTCGCTGATGAGACCTGGCTCTCATGAGACTCCTTGGGGACAGGGCTGGAGCGGGCTCCGTTGGCCCTTGTTTGCCTCCTTCTGAACTCTCTCCTTCCGCTCCTCTCTCCTTTTCGACATCAAACGCTTCTCCCCTAGCAAGGTGTTTACTGATGCTTTGCATTAAGTTCACAGTGTAAAATTAGAATGTATTGGGCCACTACAAGATGCTGAGGTTGTTAAAGCTGTGTGTGTGCATGTATGTGTGCCTGTGCGCATGCACGTGTGTGTGTGTACATGTGTGTTTAATGCAGGGCTTTACAAAACTATCAAGCACTCTTTAAAGTGCCATAAAATTTAATGCTCAATAGGGAAACCTAAACAAATGAAGCTGCACTATAAAATGTTTAGTGTTTCTATCACTTTCACTTTGAACATGAAGACTTACTGCAACTCACAAGAGAGATTTCTCTGTCCTCTTCCTTATCCTTTCTTCCTTTGCCTTTTTTCTTCTGTATTCCCTATTCCCAGAGAATTTACCATGGATTTTGTACAGGAATATCTCCAACTCCCTGTGTGCTTGGTTCCAAAAAGTGCGGCTGTCTGCCACTGAAGGGAGCTGCCTGTTCTCTGATTGTTCCTTGGCAAATATAGAGTTGAGATTAAAAAAGAGAGCACTACTCTTTCATCTACCCCAAAAGCCACTATATTTAATTACTTTACTGTGTAAAGTGGCTGCCAGAAGTGCCTGGTGCAATTTTTTATCCTTGGCCTGCTGTGATTTTGTCTGCTTTTGTTGTGACTTCAAACACGCATCTCAAAGCGTAATCGATGGAGAGCCAAAGCGTGCCCTAAGGTCTCCTAAGGCACAGGCAACGGGGACATTTGTAACTGCCCAGTGAAGACAGCCAAGTTGCATATTCTTGTTACTGTCAATGAACTCAACCGTCGTGTGACTTCCACCTTATTTGCACATCTCTCAACATCCTCTCTCTAAAGTAAGGCAGGACCTGAGCAGGTGAGGTGCCCTTCTGGCTGCTGTGAGAGGACCTCTCAGCTAACCCTCATGGAACAACATAGTCAAGGACTGGTGAATAAAGTTAAGCAGTTAAGCTAATGGCTTACTTTTGAAGGCAACGGGGGTTAGATATTACCTCTAGCACCCCGACTGAACACTACCAGCCCATTCTTGGCCTCATGGTCCTCACCTGTACTCCAATGGTGGTGATGTTCACCTTCTTCTGGTATAAAGCTTTCAACTCACCCATTAAGGTTTGAGACATTTGGCTTCTCAGGACTGAGATGCAGGCTGACACTGGCAGGGAAGAGCAGGACACACTTCTAGCTGGCATAGCTGTGTTTCCACCAACAGGCAATGGGGGATGAATAAGAGGCAGCAAAGACTGTAAGCTACCATTTCCATCTCTTCTGGACTATGGCACAACATCATGTAAATGTATGGTTTCATTTCTGTCCATACTGTGATCCCTTTGGAGAAAAGATGTAGCCGGATGCCTTTGTCCAAATAATTTTTCCAAGTGAAAGACTTCAGGTTATCCGGGAGACTGAATGGCTCCTCTTTTTTTAGACCTCAGAGAAGCCACAGCTCGTGGCCTTTCCTATTATTTCAGCCATGTACTTCAGTCTCATCAAGGGAACATTGCAAGGTCACAGCCTTTCCTCCTGACTGGAACCCAGGAAAGTGGGGATTAAATCTTGCACATAATCTCACACTCCTGTATTTGAACACAAGTGGAAGGAACTTGTCTGTTTTCTAGTTTGCCTTCCATCTGCCCCGGGGCCTGAACTTAGCTGCAGGTTTCGGCATGAGAAGAGGCATGAAGTTCCAATGCGCACATCTGGAATTAAGAGCCGAAAATTGGGCTCGGTGCTGATAACGCTTTATTGACAGGAGATGAAAGTCTTGATTCCAATAACTTTCCGAGCTCCAGTTCCCACTGCTTTACGAGGTGTTACACACTTTGGTACCTTTGAGAGAGAGTTTGCTTCCCCTCCTTCTCTCCCACATCTTTATTGCTTCTGTTCCACAGACTTGAGTCATTAAAGTCTGAAATGTTTCAGCCCAGGAGGGTACGAAAACCTCCTTTTCCTGAGCCCCAGTGAGAAAATGTCAGCAACCAGGTTATCTGAGAGGGATGGGCATGACAGACCTCGAGGCCAGAGGCTCCCAGGCTCCCGGCATCGGTCAGTGGCAGAGCTCGGTGCTGACGGCTCAAGTCAAACTCCACTTGCAAAGGAGGCAGCCACCTACGATTCATACTCAGCTCATCTCCCTTCCTCTGCCCGCTGTGTGGCACCAGCGTGGAAACTCCCATGCTACCCAAAGGGGGTTCACAGTGCGGGGAGGGGGACAAAGCAAAAGCAGAGGAGGGAAAGGTAAATCAAGTGCCGCAGGAGGCACGGTGCGACCATCATTCCCCACTGCCACGTGTCCCTGCACTAGCAGCACAGCGGGTAAGGCAGGACTCTCGTGACTGTGACCTAACCCAGCATTAAGGATCCAACTGTTCTCAGAAGGCTCCAACATCAGGGGGACACAAGCCACTTCCATCAAGCCTGTCTTATAAAGCCCAGGTCATCTGCATCCATTGGACTTTGGAAAACCAAGACAATATCTGTGTTCTGGTTTCCCTTTGAGCTGACCTGAGTTACCATTCTCCTCCATGCTCTAGCCATGGGTTGAGGGGCTTCCTCCTGCTTGTCTTGGGCTACCTGGTCATCTACCTCGCTCTCCTACTGCCGGAAACAAGACCTAATAAGAGTCAGCTGCTGTTAGGGACCCCAGTCTCTAAATCAGTTGTACATTAACAGCAAAGACTCCATGAAGGGAAAGTCAAAGGCTGCAGGCCATTATGATTAAAACTGTCAAAATATAACATTGCTCAAATTAGGAAATATTTTATAAAGTGATTTTTTTTTTGTGCAGAAAATGTGTGCTTGCCTGCAGAAGGGCTTCTGTGTTTGTAAGTATTCCGTTCTTCCATACATTAATCTATTTCCTAGCAGATACTAGCTGTCCTTAAAAATCTTGCCTGTGCTGTTCTGAACAATTTCAAATTTTCTTTAGAAAGGAAAATGCCTGAAAAAATGAAGTTTGGGGTTTTCAGCTAAAAATAAGGTATTTTGTCTCAAAAAAAAAAATTGCAATAGGAACTTTAGCCAGCTATCATAAGTCACTCTTCACTTTTAAGAGCCAATGTCTTCAGTTACTCATCATCACATATTGCTACATGGGCATCATGGGATCTGTAGTCCTATCCCAGCATCTCATCTGTACAGTTGAGTGTCGGCATGAAGAACTCTCACTGCAGCTCCCACTAGGTAAGGCAATGACATATACATAAAAGAGAAAAAGGTAAACATTTTCAACGTTAAAAATAGTTCAGATGAAATTTTTGCCTTTGTAATGTTAAAACCCCCCATGTTTTCAGATCGGCTGTAATTGCAGCTCTGTGATGGCACTATTAAGGCTCCTGCCGTAACTGCAGGCAGTCTGTTCCCCCTGCAGGAAGCTGCTTCAGTATTTATTACAACACTGGGGTTATTGCTGGTGTTAACAAACAGCTGTCCCTAAGGGTGGGTAAATTGCGATTCAGAAACCTTATATCTCATTCATTTGCTGTCTCTTGCCCGCCTCCTTTTTCTGACTTTGACTCTGAATTCAGCCAAACTGTCTAGGAAGAAATTGCGACTGAAGCCACAGGCTCCTCTGGGCTTCCCCCTTACTGCTGAGCATCTCGTCCTGTGGTGATACCCATCCATAGCGCTTCACAGTCCAGCACTTCTGAAGGCCACGGAGAAGGAGGCAATTAAAAGCGGCACGAAATTACCAGTTTCCTGACTGGATTCAGAAATGTGCACCCTCCAGCAGGTCTCTGGGATGCTGTTTGTCTGCGGGTCTCCCTTGTTTGATACGAAGATCCTTTTTGTCGTTGGTGATTCCTTCTTTCCACAGAAGAAAGGAAGCACTGAGCCCTCAGGAAGCTAACCATTTTCTCCCACTCTTGCTGATACTACAAGACCCCTTGATAGCTGCCGGCTGCTCCCACCTCTCCCCAGAAGTTTGAGTGCAACTGTGCAAGACTGACACAAAACCAGACTCTTAGATGAGATTTCCCGTTCCTAGAAGGTGCAAGGTTGCTTTCCAGTTGACACAATCCTGACGCATTTGGGAAATAGACATCGGCTCTTCGGACTGTTTTTCCTAATGCTTTCTGAAAGAGTTGGGTGGCTTTAGTTTATACCAGATATCAAAGAGCAGCTCAAAATCTGGAAAGGTCTTGAATGCTTGCTTGAAAAGATCCCCAGAGAGCCTGAGAGTGGAATCCTTTCCCTGCCTTCACAGATTTTATTTTAAGCTTTATAGTGAGCTTTTTGCTCTTTTCTGGACCTGAATTGTCTCCGGTCTGTCAGCCACATGGTGCAGATGTCTGCATCCCCTTCCTTGCCAGCATTCTCCCAGTCATTACTCCCAAAACCTGATCTCCTTGTCTGAGCCTCATGTGTTAAGGATCCCTTTGGGACAATGTGATTATTTCCTTCTGCCTGCTGTGTATCCCCTGACAGCTTGTTTGGTAAAAGCCAAGCTATGACCACAGGCAAATATCAGTCTTAGAACTGGTTCGTCTTGAGGAGAGAAGTACCATTACATGGAGGTGCAGTCCTTTCACCAAACAGATCTTGTCACCAGCCTCAAAAAAAAAAAAAAAAAGAGAAAGAGATGGTAACTTTTGAACTTCTTCACGTCATAGAAAGTGCAATCATTTACTTTCTGTTCAAAAATGAATTTTAATTCAGAATAAGAAAACCAACAATGAGGAAAAACAAAATTAGTGTGTGTGTAGGCCAGTAAGGTGTGTGTATGTACTAAGTGAGGGTCCCCTGGCTTCCCACTAGGTGAGTCAGCCGCAGACCCAGCTATGAAATGTTGTATTCTCCATTGCCTGTAACGAGCAGTTTGAGGGAACACAGGACAAGGGCCTACACAATAACGGTTGGCCTCAGTCACCAAATCTTCTATTCCTAGAATGGAAGAGACTTAGACAAAACCAGCTAGTGACAGATTTGAAACACCAAGAGATACTTATTCATCCAGCCCAGAGTTAAGCCATGGAATTCCTTGTCACAGGATGTTTGGATGTAAATAATGTACTTACTAGAAGGGTAAATTGAGGAAAAAAATCATCTAGAGCTGTTAAACACATGGATAAATTGCTGGAAGTCTGGGAATATGTGCTTAAAATCTGCCTTGTTCGCCCTTTCCTAGGCATCCATTATGCAGGTATCAGAGGGTGTCAGAGCAGCTGAACCTTCGGGCAGCTACCCTGTCAAGTACCACACAGTCCTTTGTATGTTTAGATCATGTTGCGTTACAGCCTATATTGCTCTTTCAGAGGACCTTGCTTCTATCCCAAGCTTACTGCTTTTTCTCCTTTCTAACATGCACCTACAACTCAAGAGAGAGACAAGTTGCAGTTTGTGTATGGGGGATATTCTTAGGGTTACGGGATGCCCAAACGTTTTCTTACTGAAGGCAGGAGGATTGTCTCTCCCAAGGCTTGGGCCTCTGCTGTAACCAGAAAGCAATACACCATCTCATGCTGCTTCTGTCTTGCTTTGCATTGCGCCCGCGGTCATATGATACTTACATCTGGACAAGAGTTAGGAAAACTGCACTCATGCTTATGAAAGTAGAATCAACCAGTAAGCAAGTCTACTCTCTTTTGAACTCTTTAATCAGCTCCCAGAACTCCTCTCAGCCTGTCCTGCAGAAGAAGGGCTGGGTTATCCCGCCTGTGTTGACTGCTGAATTGTACTGGAGCTGCTCAGTAACCCATTGCTCAGAGCCACTCAGCATTTCTTCGGGATTTTCCTAGCAGTAGTCTCTGTATGAAGTATTCCAGGTGCAGATATTTTATTAAACATGGAAGTCTGATTTCAGTTTGCAAAAAAATAACTCCCTCAAAATACTGGCATGAATTTGCTGTTTCTGCAAACAAATGTCTCACTAAAGGTGACAAAATGAGGCATAGAATTGGTGAATCTTGGACAATTTTGTGTTGCGTACCTTGGTTCTCCAAGATGCCACGAACATGTCTTAGCTCTGGTGTGAAACATCCCCTTTCCTTCTGGCTCTGAGACCCATACACAGGCAATCCATTACACCACTTCTGCCGAGCCTGTTTCCTTCCCTTGCCAGTCCTGGCTTTCCACCGACTCATGAGGGAGCAAGAGGTACCCCTGTGTCTGCCCTGATGGCCAACAAAATATTTTAACCCTTTGCCGCTGAGATCCTCCGAGGTAAAAGCGAGGAGCACGAAGCCGAGCGTGCTGCACCTCCGCCGCAGCTGGCTGCGATCTCCTGCTCCCCTTTGACAGATGGGAAACACCCTGAAGCAAAATTAAGAGGAGCCCTGTTTATTTTGGGACTGCAGATTACTGTCAAACATGAAGAGAGACAATTATTTCCATTGTGGAAAATGTGGCATTAGCAAACGAGCAGTTCCCTCCGCCTCGGCTTTGTGTTTTGCTTTTCTCTAAGGAAGGTTTCCTTTTTTTTTGCAGCACAGGCTTGAATTAAGTGGGCAGAGAAGCATTTAAATACAAATATTTGTAAACTAAGTGGTTTTCCTGAACAAAGTAGATCCAGATGACAGACAGCCTGCCGGCTGCAGCATCTCAGTGCCTGTCACAGGATGGCCCCTTTGTTCGGCAGCTGGGTGCCACGGAGGCGTCCCGGGGGGGCACCGCGGGGATGGCAGCAGCACCCGGTGCTGGGGGACGGCAGCGGGGGAGCCCAACCGGGGTGCGCCCCAGCGGCAGGATGGAGGAGGAAGGGCATTTTTGGCCGCAAGTACCAAAATGCCAGGCCTGAAGGCAACAAGGACCGTGGCAAAGCTGGTGACAGAGAGCCCAAAGGTGCAGAAGATGCTACAGAGGTGCAGAAGAAGACCTCACTGCTGTCTGATGAATTTGTCAGGGGGCAAATAGACCCTGGCAGCCTGGCGGCGGTGTGGGAATGTGGGGGACAGTGTGGATGAGCAGCTGCAGAGGCAGCATCAGCTCTAGACAGCCCTAGCAGTTCATCAGGTCACGAGAGCGGGGCAGGAATTTTCTTGCATAATCTTTTTCTACCACGAAAAAATTTGTTCACCATATCCCAAACCTTCTGAAGGATTTGGTAAAAGCTTAATTAGGAAGAGTTTCTCATGCCTCAGAAGGTCAAAATCGAGGTGGGTGCCCTTTCTCAAGGACAGCCATCAGCTAAGGTCTTCTCTGGGGCCATAGGTGATCCAGACTCAAAGCCCTTGCTTAGAGTAGGTCTAAGCAGTCCTCACCTCTCTCCAAACCTTGTTGAACGGGTAGTTGCATTTGCATTGTTTTTCACTGAAAAGCTTCGAACAAGCCCTAATCCATCCTGAAGAGAAACAGAAGAAAAATCTTGGAAGCACAGGATGGGAAACACACTTCTTGGCCATCAGTATGAATTATTATCCCAGACTTGTACTTGCTAACACAATTTCTACCCCCTGTCGCTCACCTCCCCTGGCTCGCCTCCGCAGCGGTGGGCTCTGACCGGCCCCGGGGCCCCGCGGAGGTCTGCAGGCCAGCGCCGCACCTCTGGCTGCTGCAGAGCTGCATACGCCAAATGCCAGGAGAGTGCCAGGTTCGGCTCTGCTAGCTGTTATTTTTAATTCTTAATAATGCCCTGAGGCGTTTGTTACTTTCCATTGTTCGTTTCTGGGGGGAACTGTACTGCCAAGGTCTGTTCACTTGTTCTGGCTTTTTCTGCAAAGGCCTGAAATGCCTTTTTTCTATTTGTTCTCAGAAATGAAGCATCTCTGTAAATGGCACGTACCAGCTTTCCACCCTCCCTGTGTCTTAACCACAAATGTCTGACTCCTGACAGCTTCTCTCCTGCTAACTTGGTCTTTCTGCAGTGGCTGCTTGCGCTCTCCCGGTCTGTCTGTACGGCCGTGGCACGACATAATGGGGAGGAAGGAAAACTCCTGGTACAGAGTATCTGCATGGAGCAGCCTTCCAGGTCACCAGGATGGGCATCCTCATCCACGGGGGGCTGATCCTGGACCCTCTCCCCCAATCCCCGTGAAATATATCCCACGTTAAATCGCCTGTCACATTACTGAAGGGGGCACTGATGTATTTGATTAGTAAGGAAGCTCTGAAGGAACCCATCTGTCTTAGCATTTGGATGGATATTTATCTCTTTCATGGGTTTCTTTTGTCCAAAGGAATCGTTTACTCTGATGTGAAATAATGCAAGATCTGGTCTCTTTGGGGATTTCAGCAGGAAGCTATCCTCCCTGAGCCTCATTTTAATCTCCTATTGTCGTAAATCAGGAACAACCGCAAGAAAGTCAGTAAAATTAAGCTCATGAAAAGTGATGTACAAGACTGGGGGCCTCTGATCTCCACCAGCAATGGAGATGAGCTCACTCCCCGAATTTCTTCACCCTCTATATGCAAATGCTGCTGGTCTTTCGAGATTCTCAGATGTGGCTCTGAACCTTGTATGCTGGAATACAGCCTCCAGGCTTTGGAAAGTGGCTCCTCACATGATTTTACTGACCAGGTAGAAGGAGGAGATATTAGGACTTATGGGGAAAAATTCTCTTTCTGGAGGAGGCTCAGGCCAATCAATAGAAATAAGAAATTCCAGTTGTGCAGAAAAGCTTTTGAACCTACTCTCATCCCAACCAAGCTGCTGCAACACACTTCCTACTTGCATCAGTTAAAATGATGGGTATGAATCAGATTCAAAAAGGAAATCTAAAGGATATTTCCGTGGTATCAGAGCAGGCTGTTTCTGAAACTTGTGTGATCCTAGGTGCTCCAGGAAGCAACATTTTGTCTTTTGTTCTGCGTGCCCACCAAATATGGTCAGGAAAAATGTTTTGATGTTTTCTTCTCTTTCAAAATGGCTAAAATCTGAGCTTAGTTTCTTTCCCGTTTCAGATAAATGGAATGGATTCTGATTAAAAGCTATGTTTAATTGGAACTGCCAAGATAAGACAAGATTTTAAGATTTTGCTATGTTGAAAATATAAATTTAAGAATAGATAGAATTTCAACAATCTGACTTGCAAGATGCCATTTTTTATTTGTTTCCCTTCAACATTTTATTTGTCTCGGACAGTAAGAACGGTCTGCTCACTTTCATAGTTTGGGGAGATGCTGAGATTTCAGACCACGCAGGAAATACCTAATAATGCCATTCCTTCTTGCCATTCTCATGCTTTCGCATTAAGGTTTGGCATGAGACCAGATTTAAGAGTGAAACACTGCCTGTCTGTCAAAGTTTTACGTTTTTTCCAGTGATGTCTGGGCACCTTATTGTTTTTGTTAAAGCTTGAGAGATACACAGACAAGTGACCTTTCTGCTTTCATAACTTGTATAAATAAAGGGGCTTGCGAACTGCTTCTGGCAGCCCTGGATGATGGAAAGCTAAAATTCCACTTTGTGAGAAATTTTCACTTTTAAAACTGAGATGTTATTCTGAGTGGAAGTGAAAAGACAGTCTTCATGAATTTCCCTTGGAGTAAAACGCTGAAATATTTCAACTCGTAGCTGTCAATGCATCATCTTCTGCTGGTGCAGAACTGCTCTGTTTTTACAGCACCAAAACATGATGCGTGTGCGTGTGCGCTCTTTTTTTATAGCACCAAAACATGCCGCGTGTTAAATGTGACACCTGGTATATCCAGGAATATTTCGTATACTTCGCAAATGACAATGAAATTAGCCAAAGCACTGAATGTAATTTTGAAAGCAAAGCAAGGGACGGGGAGCCACGGGAGCGGGAATTGCTGTGCTGGGGCTGGCACCAGGGCAGCGGGCTGACGGCGGGCAAGACGAGGATCCCTCAGCCGTGTCCTGATTCCTGCTTCAGACGCCAACCAGACACGGTCAAGCCTTGCTCTCCACAGGAGATCTTGCTGCTCACTGAACACCAGCGTAACGGTAACAGCCCAACCTCGCTCCAGCCCGCAAAACTGGACACTGACTCTCTGCAGCCTTTCTAAAAACCAACTCGCTTTGTGGAGTTTGCTCCTCTGTACAAGAGGGGCAGTCTCAGCTACGTTTCCTGATGGAGTCTCAAGATGCTGCAACGTTTAATTAATCCCAAAATACTACCTGAATAAGGGCAAATCCTTACAACTAGCATAGCTATATTTCTTTTTAAAAACTCCTAGATTAAGAAAAAGAAAGTGGCCACTGACGTGAACATCTGACAAGAATATCTACCGATACCCGTCTTAGGGTTTTATAAACTACCTGGCTTACAACCTTCCCTTTACCTTCACTTAAAACGTCCCGGCAAGCACACAAGTAAAGCAGCCGTGTTTCCCAGCACGTGCCGCACGCTTTCCCCTCCCGTCTCGCTCAGGGGTGTGAAGTGCAAGCCACCCACGTCCCCGGCGAGCCCTCGCTCTGTGGCCCTTCTCCGAGGGGACAGGCTCTGCAGCTCTCCGCTGGGCGCTGGCGGGGACTCCGACTCTCTTGCGATGGCTGTCATCAATTTGTTCCTCTCTAATTTCTTTTCCCTCCCCCCTCGCCGATCATCGCGCAGACATCAAGAGGCTGCGATAGGCATGTTTGAATAAGACAAATGAACAAAGGCATTCCCCCTGCATTTCCCGCTGGATAAATTACAGATGGGCCCGAATCAACCCCAGTGTGTCGTTATGTATCTGCCACTATTGCTTTCCAAGAGGAAGGATGAATATAGCTTTAAATGATTAGCTGCCTTATGTACTACCATGTCTCAAAGCAACGGGGGGTAACACGGGCAAATAACTACACAGGCAAGGAAGTACATGAGGGCTGAGCATTCAGGACTCTCTAACAACTGTGGTTTCTTTATAAAGAGCAATAAAGATGGTTTTAATGTACTGTATATGATGCAACAGATGCAGGATGCCTCTGGCAAAACTCCTCTGGTCCAAAGCTGACTGAAGACAGTTTGATGATTTGCAGGGAGCTACAGATCCCAGAAGGGGGATTGTACATACCTGTCAGCTGGTAATCAAAGCTCAAACTGGCCTTGAAAAAGCTTAATTAGTACTGACACCAACATAACTCTGTGAGCTCGGGAACAGTCGGCGACGGTGGAATTTGCTACCTCTGCCCCATTCTCCCCCACCCCAGCCTCAGTCCCGCTGAATTTCGGGGGCCAGCTCATTCTCGCGTGTGCCTGTGCCTCTGACACCACACGCTGCACCGGCCGTGTCTCCGGGCTTAGCAGGAGCAAACAGCAGTTCTGGTTCCTGTCTATACCTCCTGCCAAAGATGACCGTAGCAACTTCAAGGTTGCAATGACATTGATAAATGCAGGGCAACAGCACGTTCAAGGGATAAGAAAACATGTTCTGGGAAGCCCTGAGAAGCACATGGAAAGCAAAGCAAGAGGCTGCAGCCTGTCATCTCCCAGAAATACAATGATGCTTCAACCTCAGAAGGTTTATATCAATTAGGAATAGATTTAGACTGAGCCTTCAAATCCAAACCGTGACATGGAGCTCCTGCCCCTTTCCTTTCTGTAGTGAGAGCTGCAAACACTCCTTTCCTTTACAAGGTCTTTAGAATTTGAACCTGTTTTACATATCGTGATGACTGTGATGCTTGCCTTCATAAATAAATTCACTCATTTGATTTAATATCCCAACTGAAGTCCTGTGTATAGGTTTTCTTGGCTTCTTTTGCTCCCTGCTGCCTGTGCCAATTCCTCCATATTATCTGGCTACAAAAGCCTTCCCAAGCTCCCGTAACTGATTCACTAGAGACAAATTTTGCATGGAAGCCCAGAGACAGAGCAGGCACTGCAGAGGAAAGCAGGAGCTTCACTGCGTGTTGCTCACAAGGAACTGCAGACACTACCTGTCTGGGACTGAGATGAGCCCATGTCTTGCACGCTCTGGCCCAGAACTGGATCCAAAGCCGGATTTCCCCACAGATTTGCAGCTATGTCAATGTGATGCTCAGCACTTCAGAGAAAACTGCCATGTCCAGTTGTGGGCCCAAAGTCCTAGGAGAAGATGAAACTATCCCTATGTCCAGTTTTCCATACACAGCATGTCCTCCACACCCTCAGCCTCTTTTAAGAAAGACTGAAGGCACTAGAAACTTAGCCCTGAAGCCTCCAGCAGTGTCAGAAAGAAGGGAAAGGAAATATTTTCTACTTGCTTTGTTAGAACCAGAGAATAACAAGCATTATGCCTGCAGATAGATTGGCAGAAGATAGAGGGCCTGTCAATACCATCAGGTGCCGATCACCACATACATTTCAAGCTGATGCAGTGTGACATGGTGCCAGTCCCGAAGATGGCTGGACGCGTCTGAGCGCAGCTGTGCCAGCACTGGCGAGTCTTGCAAGTGCACTTAGCAGGAGCCTGGTGTGGCTCCAGAACTGGACTGGGTGAGACTGGGCAATCTGGACTTGATTTCTCAACACAGTCAATGGGATGCTCATGGGATGAAGAGTGAAGAAGGGAATTGTGCTCTGTGCAACAGGAGCTCTTCCAAACCCCCTATTATGAGAAGATTGAATTCTAATCTATTTTTAGAAAGTTCCCCCAGAATCCCAACAACAACTCAAAACAAAATGGAAAGCTGTGCATGTCTTGAAAGAAGATGCAACCAGAATTTATTTTCGTTCCAGAGAGAGAAGTAAATCAGTGGGGTAATCTCAATGCTCATCTGGCCAGGAGTGACCAAACTTCCACAAGCCCCATACGAAACTGTCCATTTGTCTGGAAACAACAACAGCCCTGGTAGTGCCAAGGGGGCAGATCTCCAGGAGCAGCTTCCAGACAGGAGATGACATTGTCCCCAGGGCTCCCATTGTTCCACGAAGATGGCAGCTGGCCTGGGCTGGGAGTGACACGGGATCCAGGACAATGCAGTGGGGTTGGTCCCAGCATCCCATGCTGGTTTGCTTCCTCCTGCTTCTGCGATTTGGACTCCCCAGCAGCTCTCCTGTCAGCGCAGCACCACTGTCAGTCGCAGGACACAGCCCCACATGGTAATGGCTCCTAGAGCGTGGTGGGCTACACCCGCAGTAAGCCTGGGAACCTGTATCACAGAGGTCTTTCTGTTTGAAAGGAAGCATATCCAACTAGTCTGGAAATTACAACCATCAGGTGTCATCCCTGAAACTGCCAAGGGTATGTACCGTCTTAGAGTACCTTACTTCTCTCCTCTCTGTTTGCATCTAAAACTAATGGCAAAGCATCTTTTACCTAATACTCCTAAATTCACTAACAGCCAGGACTGAGTTCTGGACTGATCATGCCAGTGGTTCATGACGCATTTACTGGTGCTCCTTGGAGGGTATGCTGGTCACTCCCTTGGCCAGATCTCTTCATTTTTTCTACATACTAGCTTGCATGAAAAAACGGCTATAAAGACAGTAAACATTTTCCTCACGTTGGCTTGCCAGGTGAACGACTTCAGGATGGCTGGAGGAGAGCAAGAGAGAAGGAAGATGATAGTCCATGCACTGAAGGAGTGCAGTCAGGAATGGAAAGAAGCATGAGGTGCTATATTGAGATCTGATGCAAACGAGGGAACTGCTTGTAAACTCCTGAATTAGACCAATCATACTAAATTTATGGGAATGCAAAAAAATAGGCACATCCGTTGCTGTCTCTTGCCAACTGTAAGCTTGCCAGTGCAATTTTTAGACTAGAGGGAGGAAGTTACATATATGCTCACTTTTTTTCTCTTCCCTTTCACTCAGTGTCAGGTTTCAGGCACAAATGCCTTTTGGTAGTGGAGGTTCATTTTCTACATTTATGGGGTGCATGCAAATCAGCTCAACAAGCACTCTCAAGCTTGATCAAAAAGGACTTGGTCACGGGCAGTTCTTCATTTAAAACACACTTAAACACGCGTGGTCCTATTGCCTGTGCTTGTCCAGCCTTTGATGGACCGTCAAGGGAGCAGTGGTGAGCAGATCTCCCACCTCCTGTCCACAGGGGCAGCCCATGTGTCCCCTGGCATGACTGAGGCTGGATGACACCTCCTAATGCCACGCTTTGGTCTGCCTGGGCAAGCACAGGCACACCGGACTGCGTGCGCTCTGGCTACACCCAAAGCCAAACAATTTCAGGTGCCCTTCCTTACCGTAGAGGCATCCCTCAGAGGACAGCCTAGCAGTAACCACTGACTTCAGAAAGAGTATTTATGTCTTTAGAGTTCAGGATGCTGGAGTGCTGCCAGATCAGGCCTAAAATGCTGTAAGATCAGAGCAAACAGCACTGAAATGTCTAACCAGAACACGCGTGGTACGTCCGTGCTCATTTCTGAAATGAGAATTCTCCATTTTCTCAAAGATCCTCAACTTCCTAAAGCTCCTGCTCTTCCCTCCCTGCAGAAACCCTGCCCAGCTCCCAGTGTAACTTGGTACCGTTGGCATCCGGACTCCCACCTGCAGGAACACACACGGTGCGGGGCCGGGGCTGCATCGTGCCCCGCGCTCTGCCCGGAATGGGGGCACTGCCGCCGCCCTGCACGGGGGCTCGAGCGGGTGTCCGGGTTAGCATCTGGGAGTTTTTACTCACTCCGCAGGCATTCCTCAAAGAGGTAAACATCTAGCTGATAACTGAAATTTCAATCAGTTCAAGTACTCAAATTTTGCCCAATAATCCATAAATTCGTGAAATGAAATTTGACAAAGGCAATAAAAGTTTGTGTCTTGTACCTGATTTCTAGCATCCAAATGCTTTCACGATAGCACTGATATCCACAGGTGAACAAATAAGAGTTACAGGATATCTAGAAACAGGCAATTTAAGCAGCCAAAATAAACAGCAATGAAATTCAGAGCATCCATGTCAATTGTTCCCGCTCTAAAACCTCTTTAGGTGGCAGAAAACTGCCCCACTTGCCACAGAAATGCCCAGTAATGTGACATACTTCACACGTGAGTGGAATTGAGGAAAGGCAAACCTTTAGAGAGAGGAGGTGCTGGAGGGAGCTGTCATTTCCCTGCTCTGGTAAAAACTGGCACAGCCCTGCAGCCATCGGAGCCAGCCTCCGAGGACCCGCAGACTGGCCCGTATTTTTATACAATGACATGCCTACGCTCTGGCTGAGTATAGCAAGCAGAACAAGGTTTCTGTGCTCAGAGGCACAAATTTTGCTGCCTGCACCCATGCGAGGAGGAACCGTCTTTCTAGACAGCTATTAAAACCCACAATGTTATTTAGCCTTCACTGTAGCAAACGGAGCATTATCTCATGCTCCTTTGGAAGCAATAAAGGAAACATTAAACCAGCACTATTTCTTATGGCTAGTCCCTTATTCTCCTATTTCCCTCCCTTTTAACCCGGCTTCTTACCTACGTCTATACCTCTAATCAAGAAGCTGCAGTCTGCAAGATTGCAGGGCGAAGGGTCCCCTGCTAGAGCCCTACGCGGCAGGCAGCTGTCACCATGCCGGGGAATGGCTCAGGCAAGTGCTGGACGTGAAACGCCGAGGGTGGATTCCCTTGCCTGGCTTTAGACTCTTGCAATGTTGATGTTTAGGCTGGCGCGAGCTGGCTGTCCTCCCTAAGGTGTCCCTAACTGGAGAGAAACAGATGTGTCCGGGGTGTAACGCATCTCATCCAGAGACAGAAATCTAAAACCAGGGAAACCGATTGCGCTCTGGAAGTGCTTCTTTTCCCCCATTGATTACAAGAAGAGTCTCGAATACCTCCAGTGTAGGTGTCTAAAGACAGAGCAGAAAAGTCCAGTTACTGCTGGTAAAGGCACTCAGAATCAAATATATAGCCCCAAATTATGAAGCGCTTCTCAGAGTGGCTGTCGGGTTGCAGAGAAAGTGTATCACAGCAGCAGTTTTCACCCTCCTGGCCAGATCTCCCTTATTCTAGGGATACACTGAGTTACCAGGCTCAGCCTAGGGTTTTCTGCAGCGGAGGAGGGTAGGACCTACCCTTGTCTTAGATAAAATTACCTTCAAACAAAATTCGTGTGACATAAGAAGAGGTGCTGTGCCTTCAGTAGCTGACATTGAGACTGGGCCAACACCTCCTGGGCTATTTGAAACGCCACTCCGTAGGTGCGGTGCCAACTATGCACAGTCGTAAAGGGTTGCCATAAGATCTGAGATGACCCAGCTCAAACAACTCCACTCTGTTTTCCCAGACCCCCATGCAGTTTCAACTGAGTGCAAGAAATTGTGCTCCTCCCCTTACAAAGAGGTATTTACAGCACACAGGAGCACAGTAGGTTACCCATGGCAAAAGTTTGTACTGTGACCTTCTATTAGGCTGCATTGTACGATGAGAAACCGGGAACCCTGCCACCTCTCCAAACAGAGCCTCTGGGCCAAACTGCCCCGCTGCACTCCTCTCCCTGCTCCCCCCGCCTGGCACCCCAGCAAGCAGCGCGGCTGCCAAGGGCTGCGGGTGCTGGGATAGCCCTGCGGTGCCTGGGAACGGCCCCTCCAGTCCAGAAAGCGATCCGGTTGGAAAAGCACCAGGGCCACTATTAAAACTAGTGAAGAGGGAAGACAGCGTGTCTCAGCACTTCCAGCATATGAGATTTGCCCCCTCTCCTACAACATTGCAACCGGTCCTGCAAACCCACAGATGTTTATTGTCCAGGAGCAATCCTGCCCAGTAGCTGAGTCTGAAGCAATTTGAGGGGAAGTAGGGACCTAACATGTCCCTTCAGCCTCCAGGTAGCCATAGGCCAGAACTGGACAGTCAGCCAAAGAGAGCAAAAATCCCAATCTTCATCCAAAACTGAGTCTGGAGCTGTTCAGGCACCTCTTCAGCTTCCAGCAACAACATTTATGAATTGCTCTAGATGTTTCCTCACCCAAACACACCCACTTGCCCAGATACATTCTTTAGGAGGCTGCCTCGAGCCTCCTGAACATATGACATCAAACCCAATTCAACCTCAGAAGTGTTATGTGTTCAGTTCTCTGCACCATTCTGGACATGTGCATTAACCAGATGGACACTACTGAGGAGGTCATCTGCTCCAGCTTCCAATGACACATGCAGAAGTCCCTAACTCCTCATCAGCTACTTTTCACATGTCTTTGCAGCTATTACAAGATCCCCCTGGGGCGGGAAACAGCCAGAATGGTTTCTCCAGGTCCCAAAGCAGTAAAACCCCTCAAAGCATTGCCATGAGTTACCTTCTTGCTTTTTTCTAATCTGCAGCCTCTACCACCCAACCATTCTTGTGCCCCATCTATTGAGTAGAGGGGTATTAAAGGGTGAGGGTAAAAGTCTCATTCCGAAACAAGAGGACTAGTGTGAGTTTTGTTTCCTGCTTCATTCTCACTGCCATTCTCCAAGTCCTGCTCGGAGCCAGAATAAAGCCATAGTTACAGAGAGGATCTCAGATGTGTTCGAGAGCCCCATCCGGCTGACAGCGCAAGCGCAGTGCAGAGCACAGGGAGGCTTTCTCCATAGCCGCGACCCCTAAGCACTGCTGTGCAGATCTCAGGAATGCTAGAAACAAAACTGTCCATTTTTCTAGGGTTTTCATCAGAAGAGTATTACTTGTGCGCCAAAGTCTCCCTTTCACATACATTTGGCGTGGGATGCGTTTGGCACGACCCTTTTTGACTTTGGATGCAGCATTCCCCCTCCGTGGCTCCTCCGTGAGCGGGGCTGCCAAGCTGCACCCAGCCGCTCTCCTGCCCCACGCTGGCGTTCGAGGAGCTCCTGTTGCCCCACTTGGTGAGCACAGCTCTCCAGCACTGGTGTTTCTGCTTTGTGACTTCTGGTGCTCACGGATCCAAAGTTCACTTTCTGTCAATATGTGATGAGTGGATTTATGCAGGGACTGGGGAGGATTGGTCTCCCACCCTGCCCTCTGCTCCACATGTACCACCCAAACGTTTCGAGGCGTATGACACATGGCTACACAGCCTCTTTTCCCCTAGCCCGGCACCTCCCCAGTTCACAACACAGCTGGGTCCAGCCCTGGATATTCTCTAAATGCTGCTGATCCTGCCAACATTCCTGCTAGCAAATGCATTTGCTAGAATACTTGTGAAAAGCCAGCATGAAAGGACGCAGACAAAGCCAAAGAGAAATCGCTTGTGTTTTCAGGCAGAGCTCGTGTTTTCTCAGCCCCCGTCGCCATCCTTGCCCGCAGGGCTCTCCCTCACCCGAACGGGCAGGAGTCACCTGTAAGCGGGAGCAGGCTGCGAGCAGAGGCCGGTGGGGCAGCCCCACACGGGAGGACGCCCGGGACGGTGCGTGGGCTGCTCACGCCCCGCGGGCCCCTCGCAGAGGCTCCCGGCGCGGGCAGCGCAGCACCGGCGCGACGGGCGGGCAGGGCGGCTCTGGCGCGGCGGGCCGGGCCGGGCGCTCCCCGCCGGGCAGGCACCGGCAGGGGGAGCCGGGGACCCCCACCACGGACACGGCTCGGCCGCCGCGCCCCTCCCGCCCCGCAGCCCCCGGGCGCAGGAGGGGAGGGAAACCCGCCCGCTCTCAAGACGCGTTTGTGCACCGCAAACGCTTGATGTTACGCGGTCGTCGCGCAGCACAACGCAGCGAGGGTGCTGCGCCGGCCGCGAAGTGCCCTCTCCCGGGTTTAGGGAATTTTTCACCAAATCGTCAGTATTTCCCTTCAGTTTTTTATTGCGATCATTACTCCAAATACCACTAATAAAAATAGTAATAATGATAAAAACCTGTTCCCTGGTCCTCAGTTTTCCCCTCTGGGACACTCTGATAAATGACTAACGCTGCAGTGATAATGTACTGACAAAATTGACAACATTAACAAAATATCGTAACTGTAATTCAGTACGCATGCTTTGAAAGGAGACAAGCCTGCCTCTCTTTTTAGTCCTGCAGAGTGGGAGTAGCCTCAAGAAGAGCAGGTTCCCCCACAGGTGACCCCTTTGCAATACCGCAGCCGCCCCTCGGCGTAACCCCGTGGAGGCAGTGGCCTTCCCCCCCCGCCACCGTGGCTTAGCTGTGCTTTTCCAGGGGGACAGTCTCCCCTGGGAAACCCCCTAGTATAAACGAGCCTTTAGGGGCCAGTGCAGGTATTTCTCTGTCTCATCTGTCCAGCTCGCGTTCCTGTCCTGTGGGGGCCTCTTGGAGCATTTATCCCACAAAGGGAGGGGATGCTATTCGACCCCTTACTAAAACAGGGGATATCCCCAAGGAGGGGATAACGGATGGCTTGAACAAGATCACGCAAGAAATGTGTAGCAGGGCAAGGAACTAAAACCAGAACAGGGATCTGACCTGCAAGCCATCCTGCCTCTGAAATGTGGGGTACACCACAGAGAATTACTGCACCATTTTGGTTCAAAAAAGGACAGCATCTTAACCGAGGGTTCAGCTGAAAACAAAACTGAGTTGTCTCTGAGGTTCGATGAGCGTGGGTAACTCTTTCATTTCCCTGCTCTCCTGCGTTATTTGCTCATTTGTTTTCTTCTTTTTTATGTTTTGGTACCTCAGGAATAGCGGGATCCAGCCGGGTTAGGAAACAGCATTGCCAGAATATCCTGAGAAAAGAAGATCTTGAGTTATTTCTGGCCCAAGTAGGAGCTGGAAGTATCTGACATCTCCGAGTGCCCGGAAAGCTTGTTCTCATGAGAACTGAGCTTCACACCGCACGCTCAGGAGGGCCAGAGTTCAGGGACTTGGAGAAATCCCGGACGGCCAAACACAACGGGAACTACCATGTGGTAGTACTGAAGTCACCCTATGTGGGGTCACCCTGGAGAAGGTCTCGGCTAACCACGACTCCTGAGCTCACATGGCGCCGGGACACCCCCCCAGCTTTGCGGTGGCTCTTGGGTGCCTGCTCCTTCTGGGAGCCTCCCCCTCTTCTCCCGCTCCCCCATTCAGGCACTGCTCTTGGGATTATTTTTTTCCCCCTCTGACAAAGCACATACAGATGGTGCGTTGTCTGCCACAATCAAGGGGCTCAGGTGGGTAATGGAGAATGGCAGAACTTGGCATGTACTTGTTTGCCTTAGTGCAATTTTCCCATAATTGCACTTCCTAGCTTTTCAGCATCTGCGAAAGATCAGCTTGTGACACAGCAAAATCAGCCTCGCACTTTTCTGGAGTTTGCATCAGGTTAGGAATCGGGCATCCTTCTTTTGGCTTAAATCATTTTGGAAGGGTGGGGAGAGAACCACTCCATTTTTGTGCATAGTCAGTACTGGCTGGACTTTAAAGCCCAGCAGGAAAAGCACAGCCTGTCAAACATATTTAGCTCAACTCTCTGGTGTTGCTTTTTTGGTTTTGTTTTTAGAAAGGTATTGATGAATCTGGCACAAGTTCTTTTAATTTGCCCAGGTCCTGAGGTGAATTCACCAAAGATTGAACAAGGGGGGGATCCTGGAACAGAACGAAGCCAAAACTTGGGAGTCAAAATAGTTCAGAGATGCACAGAACAGGCAGAGGTTGTGCAGATGGACAGCTTTACTGTGACAGGCGACTCTTTCTTACCTCTCCTTATAACCTCCATTTCTTTCCTTTAGACATATATAGATGCCAATAACGCAATAGAGAAATAGTGAGGAATAGGAGAAACTTCAGGACTGAAATGACTGGCCTCCCTCGTCACCTGGGAGAGGGCAGAGCTACACTGCGGCGCATCCAGGCGCTGAGGATGACGAAGAGCAGTCCCTGCCTCAAGGAGCCTGCAGTCGCAATGATTGGAAACAGAAAACAAACCTTGGAGGTTTGTGGGGAAATACCTTCTGCTCAGACAATCTCGGAGACAGCTGGGGATCATGCTCTGTTATTTATCAAGGCTTGCAGGTTTTTGTACTGGAACAAGCGGCTATTCTTGTATCTTCCCCAGTCTATTTCAGATTTCTTCAAGCTGCAGCATTAAATTGAGTTGCTGGAACAAATACTACACTGAAATTAAACTTGGTTCTAAACAAATGGGAGAGCAAGGTTTACTTTTCTGGAAAATCTCAACTGTAGTGATCCTCTTACACATGTTCGCAGCAATAGCCACTATTCAGCCAGGCAGCATTGTATTTTTTTCCAAGTTTCTGCAGCATTTTGTTCCTTATCGACCTCTCTTTCTAGCCCCTGAGTACTCTCTGGGAGTAGTTTAGGTTCCCTCTTGTTTTGAGATAACTAAATCCCCTATTTTGTCAGTGGGGCTTTCCAGGTCAGACATTCCCCTCTTCTACTTTAATGAATAGATTTTTGTCCGTTTGTAATCAAATTTTAAAGAATATCATCAGCTTAGTTTAGGCTCAGAATAAAGCTGTATCATAAAAGGGAGAATAGAAGCACTAAGGAAAGCTTTTTTTCCCCACTTTTTATTTTGGTGATGTTGCTTTTGCTCTCAACATAGATGAAACCAGGGCTGGATCCAAACAGTTTTAGTAGTGTTGGAGACCCAAACAAAACAATACCTGCCCATGGCATGAGAACTGCATTCAACTGCCAGGAGAGGAGTTTAATTTCATGAACCAGCCAGAGCAAAAGGAATACAATAAGCTTACAGAAAAATACTGAAAAGAATGGAGGTTTGTTGGTTTTTTTTTTTTAATTAGCCTTAGCTCAGAACGAGTTTTGTTTATTTCCAGTTTGGTCTTGTCTTTTTTTTTTTTTTTCTTTCATAAGAGACTGTAGCTAAATGCACACCTTTGAGTCATACCTCAGTGCTCGCTCTGATACTCAGGATGCTCAGATTGAGGTTTTGGCCTCACACACACACATACACACACTCAAAAAAAGCACGAGAGTGTAGCTCGCTGTGGCTTTTGCCAGTGAAGTAAAAGCTAACCAAAAACTAACTACTGTCTTAGCAACAGAGAGCTCTTCTGTATTCTGAATTACATCAAGTAATTGGAGCTAAATCTCTTTCCACTTGAGTTATACTCCAGACCTGCAAAATGATACCCAAACCACTACTTCATCCAAATATTCTTCCCATCCGATGAGTTGCAGGAAACAATCTTCACAGAGCTGCCTACGTTAATACTGAGCATCTGGGTATGCCTAAGGAATGATGCTGCAATCCCTTCTAAATCCTCCTCTTGCAGGAGAGTCGGGGAGGGAGTTAACTCTTTGTCTGCAGGGGATGAGATAAGTCCCTGGACCGGCTACAGAGCAAAGCCTGGCACAGCGCTTCCAGCCTCCGCTGTGCGGGCAGGCACGGTGCAGAGGCAAGCAGCAAAAGGTGAAAGGAGACGATGCTGAATTCTTCTCCCATGCCAACCCAGCAGCAACACAGGTGGCAGGGACCCTGCCCAAATGAGCTTATGCGCTCACGTTAACAGCTGATATACAGGACAGTGAAGTGCTGCTGCAACAGCAGCAGCCAAAAGCATCAGCAGGAAACAAAAAAAGGAGAGTTAAGATAAACAACTGAGTATTGGAGGGATTAGAAATAAAAGAAAAGGGCCACTTGACACTTGGTATTGGCACAAACTGCAAAATGATATATATAATGCCAGAAAACAACCAGAACAGCAAGGGAAGAGGGGTTTTCACCTAACAAGATCGCTGTGGGAGCAGGAGGTGTCTGCAAGGGACAATGTAGTCCTCCCCATGGAGCAGGAGACACTCTCAAAGGCACTGAGGACCAGGGCTATCTGCTGAATCTCAGCCCAAGGAAAGTCAGCGGCAATGCTCCTACTGATTTCCAAGAGGACAGGATTTTACCTCTTAAATTTAGGAACACAGTGAAAAGAGCTTTTCTCAGGATGGTTTGATTTTATCAAGAGATGCCAAATAACAAACATGGAGGGGAACAAGCCGTGATGATGTGCCAGCACTGTAGCCCAGAGAGTGACGCAGGAGCAGCTGCTGAGCTGGCCTCAGCATCCTCTGTTGGGACAAAAATGTTATTTCATCCTCTTTTCCTGTCCTTTGGGTCTTCCTCCCACAGAAAACAGAAGACTTCCATGCCCAGGGGGTCTAATGAAGCAGGCAGAAGATGCACCATCTTGCCACTGCCAGTAATTAGCACGTTCCTTATCATCCAGGTAGTTCTAAGTACCAGGACTGGGAAACCTGGCTGTTGCATCCTGCCCGCTGTGCTCTCACAGGCCCCGTATTGTAGATCAGCATGTTCTGCTGTCTGCTTTAAAGCTGCCAAACTAAAAATCAGGTCCAGGTTTCAGTTGAAAGAAGCAGTCAATCATTATTCCTAGAAGTAGCTGAAAATTTTTAGAGGTTTCTTCCATTAAAAAAGGGTCTCTCTTTCATCTTGTGGGGTTTTTTTGGTTTGTTGTGGGTTTTTTCCTTTTTGGTGAAAATGGTGTAGTTTAGGGCCTTCTTTTATTGGAAAGCTATGGATTACTTCTAGTAATAACAGGCTATTGTTTTGGGTTTTATTTGAACAAAACTGAGAAATCACAAGGTATGGGCTTGGAGGGATATTGTGCTTTTTCCTTTTTGGCTGTCAGTTCTGTACTTTTTTGGCTCTGAAAACTACCTCGTCCTTTTTTTGGCTCTGAAAACTACCTCGTCCTTCTGAAAGAAGAGATTTGAGGGCAGTGAAAAAAAGAAGGGAAAGAAAGGATGGAATGGAAAAATAAGAAAATGAAAACATGCATATAAAAAATGAAAAAGCCCACAAAACTTTTCAAACCTGCAGAACAAGCATGACCTCAAAATTGCCTCTCTTTCTCAAAGTGCTTTTTTGATGAGCAACGATGCTCCTTGCCACCGCACCTTCATTACAGCTCAGTTGTCTCAGAGGGAGAGAGGAACCCTGTGAGCCCCTGCTCTCTGCAGCCTCCAGCCTTGCATGCATGGAACCGTGTGTCACGATAACAGAGCGACATCTGAGTGGCTTCCCTTCCAGCCCCCGTGCCTCGCTAACACCAGCCCTGACTACGTACACTGGATCCCAACCATTGCAGCCCAACCACTTCCAGCAGAAGCTCCTGCGTTTCACAGCATGGTTACCAGAGAAGCCCTGTTAGCACTAGTGGCTTGGCAAGACATCACAGAGATGGCAATTGCATTCTACAGTCTTACAGCAATGAAGGGGGGTTGCAGCGTGGTCTGCTGCTCCGGGTGGATTTTTGATTTGGGCATATGTATGTGTGCATGCCTGCTGAACTTGGTTACCAGAAGAGGTGGGAAAGAGAAGGTGTTTGCACCTCACCCTGGGTCTGAATGTCACAAAAGTCCTTCAAATGGCCTGGCTGAAAATCTCGGATCAAAATAGCCTTTAATTTTGGAGAGAATCAGTCAAGGTCTGCCTCTCTTTAGATCATGCCCATCTCTAGCTAAAACTGAATTCTTGCCCAACAGTCTCGCAGTCGCATCACAATTAAAAACACTCTGTTTATTTTCAGATGCAGCTTGTAGCGATTTGGTCCTCTCGCAGTCGGCTATAAGTTTGGAGGAGGTGAAGGGTATTACGTGGCTGCCGCATCCGGCATACTTTCCTACCTAGATATTGTAAATCATGTGTGCAGTGGGCCCTGTTACTGTGCAATAACAAGGAGGAAATCCCCGCAATGTACATCTTAATGCATCATCTTCTGCAGCCCAGTTCCACAGGCAGATATGGTCCTACTTTCCTTTCTGACTTGCTGTCAACAGCCCTTCTCCATATACATGCATAATATATTTTTCATAAGCAGGGAGGCAATCACTTCAAATCACCCAGGAGATTCTCACCAAGCTGCTCCGTCTGAGCACCAGCGCTTGCCCAGGACAAGAGGAAAGTGGACTGTCGCTTTCATCTGATTGCCTCAAGCCCCCTCCACAAACTGACTTGCTCTGTGTCAGGCGAACCCTTGCGCCAGCCAAGAGTCACCTGGAAACAATCTCTCATAAAAACAGCTCCGTAAAAGCTACAGCTACTCACTTTGATAGTTCCCAAATTGCTTTTCTCTCTCTCTTTTATTTTTCATAGGACCAGTAAATGGTAAATTGGTCCCCAGTAATCTACTGGAAGGAGCCAAGAGGCGCTCAGGAATATTGTCCTATTCCAGAAGCTCAGCTATCTGCTACTGAGCACAAACAGGGGCCTGCAGAGTTATCACCCCGCTGTAACTCAAAAAGATGACAAGAATGGGTTTTCTCACACTGCTTGAGAGATGGTAGAGCTTCCAGCCTGCGCTGATCACTGCTGGGTACCCATGACTTCAGCCTTGGAAGAGCAAACCACTGAGGGACTCCTTCTCCTGGGGACAGGCTACTTCCAAAGTGAGATGATGATGATGGCACTAGGCAGCTGACCTCTCTGCTACATCTCCTTTTGGGAGCAGGAGAAATAAGATCTCTTCTGCTCATGTGCAGTTTTTGTACTTCTTTCTTGCTCAGGATTAGCATCAGGCAAGCCCAAGGGTCTGCAGGAGAGAAGCGAGCCCCTAGAGAGGGCTGTGATCCTGTATGTAAGTGAGAACGCCGAGGAACCCAAGCTGGCCAGGGCACCCAGAGCTCAGGCTTTAGCTGCTTTCTGCAAAACATAAAAACCAAAGCGAAAGTCCTGCAGGCTCTGAAGGACAGAGCCCATCCTCCAGGCATGCATAGGTAGGTTGGGAGCAAATGCGTGAAAGGAGGTAATATCTACTGGGAGATGAGACCTGTCAGTCCTTGGAAGAAAAAGAAGCAGAAGATGTGTCTGAAATGAGAACTGAACGAAGGGCCGTGAAGCAAGCCAGGGACAGCAACGACAGCAGGAGTCTGGGTTTGTGCATACACAAACCTGAAGGAGGCATGCATACTGCCCAAGTCCTCTCTCTTGGCCAGGAATACCCAGAAAACTGGCTAACCTGGCCTTTTTCCATCCTTTCCCAGGCTGAGTTTTTGTGATCTGTTTCCTTGGCCACTGGAAATTTACTATAAATACCAGGTACTGAGCAGCCGTTGTATACTAATATCTCCTAACCACCCTTTGTAGCTGCCCAAGGCTGCAAATGATGTGAAAATTGCATATCCCAGTCCCTGGCCTTAGTAGCTATTCAGGGTTTTGGCCACATGTCATTTGTTATTCTTGACTTATGCATACATTCTTCTTATTTATTTTTTGTAAAAATTTGTGTATAATTATTCACTCCAGAGTTTCCAGTGATTTTCCCTGGCTCACAGATGTGGCAAAGCTCGTTCCCTGCATCCAGGAGAGAAGAGTTTTTTCGACTACTGCAAAATGGGATCCTGACAGATTTCAATCTGCTGCTTCCATGTCCGTTCCTGTGATACTTAGCTACCCATGGCAAGAGACAATTAGCTTTTTAAATATAAACCAGAAATGGTCCCAAGCCGCAGATTTCACATCCAGATCCAAATTTGGGGCAGTTCAGATTTGGCCTGACATTTTGGGCGTGGGCCTAGGCCTCACTCTCCTTACGAAGCAGTTTGACATTTCCAGTTCTGGGAAGCTCCCCTCCCCGGGCGCGCAGCCGCTCCCCGGTGCAGAGCCACCCCCGCGGCCTGGCCCTTCGCTGCCGAAAGTTCTCCTGCTGGTCTGGGTTTTTCAAAAGCCCCCGCCTGTCGTTACTGCAGCTAATTCAGTTGCTGCAGTGACGGGCGCACGCCTTCCATGGTGCCGCTGTGGCATTTTGGTTCCTGCGGGTGCTAAAACCTAGATGAATTGGGCTCTCTGCAGCTATGTGTTGCTCATTTGGGGAAAAAAAGCCATCAAACGGTAAGAGTTCTTGGGAATTCAGGTTAAATCTCTGGCCATCTGCCTGCAGCTCAGGCCCCACAATCACCCTTACACTTGGTGAGAATATTATTTTCAGAGAACAGGACACAGAAGCAGGATCCCAGGGTTCAAAGCTCCCACAGGGACTAAAAATTTAGTATACGGCCTTAAGCATGTTAGTCAACAGCCACGCGTCTCCAAGGTGGGGAAAACTGCACCATCTACTAGGTGTTGGCCACTTCTCCAGGGCAGGCAACGTCTCCCGCTGTGTTAATACAATGCAGCACTGATCTCCACTGCTACAACAAACTCTTAAGTTCAGTGTAATTAACTTTCATTAGCTGCTGGAAATAATGACCTGAGCCATAGTTCACGTTTTGATGAACTGAAGTGTGTTTCCCTGGAGAATACTGTGCTTCTGACCCGCCTTTCCCCTGGCTGAGCGAGCTGTCACTCAGCGCCTGATATTCGTTTTGTGGAGTGCATTTTGGATGTGAATTTTCACTTACGATTTTATCCTATTCTGCTTTCTTTTCTCCAACAACTCAGAGTCTCTTCTTTAGTCATTTTATAGGCAGGTCATTGATAGAACTAGATCCTTCCATAAGAGGGTTGAATTTGGCTTTTTAATTTATATTTGGTCCAAATATAACACACAGACACACTGTTCCTAAAGTTTAATCAGTTGTTTTACAGATAATTTTAGATGGATACACCATCACACTCAGCTTATAGCTCGTCTCCTTTCATCAAGAGTGAGGTGCTATAAGGAGCTCATGTAAGCAGAGTTCTCCAAGCTCAAAACCAAGCTATCAAAGCAAGAAGTCTCTTAAACATTGAAGTTAAATGCTCCTCTTCATGACTATTACCCAAGAATCACTTTACAATTACAATATGTTTATCTCCATAATCTCACCGAGAGGTGATTGCTGCAACCTCTGAAGGGACAAAACTGAAGCACAGAGAGATGAGGTGATGTGCTCAAAATGACACAGGACTTTTTATAGCAAAGCTCAGAAAACAGTTGAGAGCTCCTCAATCCTCTTCGTCTTTGTCCATGAGATCGGACTTCTTTTGATATGTACACCATTCATAGGCACTGAAGTTGTATCAGGAGATCACAGAAGGATCCCTGCAAGTATTTAGCCTAATTTTAGCCCCGACATCAACTTGCAGAACATCCTTTCAACAGAAAGTGCCTGGCAGCAGTGACACTGCAGCAAGCTTGACGGAATGGTGGTGGCTTTACAACAGGCTCCGAATGGGCTCATAATGTCTGAAAGCATTCATTAAACAAGGCGCACAGATAAAACACACATATGACAGTTCTTTGTAAAGACAGGCTTTTATAGGCCAAATGCTGAGAAGCCTCATGAGATGACTAAATAATCCAAAGGGAAGTGCTTGGAAGCCTGTTTCTTGGGACACAGAGAACCAGTCTGGAAAAATGCCATGGAGACGAGACTCTGGGGATGGATCAACCCTCCCTGAGGTCCTGGTTATGGATCAAGCTGGTTTTTCCATCCGTATTTTCTTCCATGAAATATAGCCCCTCTGGATCCAGTGCAAGGAGTGCCAAGGAGCAGGAGGAGAGGGGAGGTGCCACCTGTACTCAATTGCAGTTGTTTCATCAGTTCCTCACAGCCCACTTGCAAACCAAGGTGACACAAATGAGTTAATTTCCATGGTATACCGAGGCTAATTGGAAACAGCTCTCGGGCCCTGTAAAGCATTAAACTAGACTGCAAGCGATAATTGCTCACCTGCTGTACGGCCCTATAAGAGGCAGTGCATTAACTAGCACATGGGGTTTTATCACTTCCCTGGGACAGCAGGGGCTGGACTCTTTCCAGCACCCATAGCACTGAGAGCAAGATGCTGGATTAGGCCTGTGGTTTATGGGCACTCAGGCAGGGAGAGCTGGTGATACGGGGCCAGATTCCAGCTTTCATTACACGCTCTCTTGGGTTAGGGAAGCTTTTTTGCTTTCCTCTAGCGTGGCTATGGTATCAAGCTGGCATAAATAGTTTTATTCCTCCTTGAAGGCCTGGAAGAGAAGTTTAGTACTATGTTGCAGGGTAAAAGTACAAATATTTGAAAGTATAAGGAGCCTAAGTACTTCTTAAGGGTCTAGACCTCTCTATTGCAGGGGTTTGGGCTGCAGAAGTGTTAGAAAGAGTCTCAGTCTGTTTATTATAAATTCCAGCAACTCTTATATTATAGGTACTCATAGTTCCCCTCTACTCGCTTTTCTTTTTCTCCACTTTCTCTTCTTTACTAGAAAAGCCAGACATTTCTCAGAAGATATAAGCAGTACTTTGCCCGAGAATGGGAGATAAGTTCATTTGTTGTTGCTCTGGGGTTTTCTGGTAGACTGAAATGAGATTTCATTTAGGAAAGCCTCTATTTTTTGAAGTGCTGACCACTCTCCTTCTGTAGCCTGAGTGGGAACAGAACTGCTCATTTCCAGAGCCTGAAATGGGAGCTTTTCTCAGGAGAGAAAGATTAGGAATACCTGAGAATTGCAGCAGGGGCTGAAAATCACAGAAATAGGAGAGAATTATTAGAAATATCCATCAGGGGGATCCTGGTACCAGCATTACTTACTTTTGTCCAGCAGCAACTGCAAATCACCCAAGAAGCGATGGGGATTGGTATGCTGTATGACCCATATATACCAAAGTTTGACGTGACACTTAACTTTTTGCAGAAGCTATCATGACACCCTCAAATGTATTTTGTACTGGGACCTGAGACCAAGTCTCCCAGCCATGTTCTTGGATGACCGTAATATGTTAGCGCTAGTTTTGTCTTTCACTGAACAGGCGAATGAGCAGCTCAGGCATGGGATAGAGTTATCACCGTTTAATGGTATCAGCTGAACTGTGACAGCTGAGTGCTTCCTGAAGAAGTCATCTTAATGCCCTCAGAAATAGAGGCAAGTGGTGTGGCTTTTAAGAATGACCAAGTATCTATGCCTTCAAATCAATGAAAACGATGCCACGGAAACAATTTAAACATCTACATGTAATTAACTCTGTCAGAAACATTAGGAAACCAGGCTTTTTCCATGAGGTTCTTACCACTTCTATTTCTGATCCTGTCTTGAAACATAAAGACAAAACCAGGCTAACTTCCAGCCTTTTCCACTGGTGCCTTGACACTCTGGGGCTGAGCCAAGATCCAGAAGCTCAGAGGCCAGCAGAAATGTAGCAATGAGTATATGCCAGAGGCTTGAGAGACAGTATTAGATTAGGTTGAGCATGAGGAAAGGGGAAAAAGTTCTGAGCTGTTCTGTCAAAGTGAAATGGAGCATCCTTTTCCCTGGGATCTGTCATGTCCTGGCAGTCCCTCATTAATGATATGTTCCCATCAGGGGGTCACTGCAGGAATGTGGCTCTTGGAAAAACCCAGATACGAGTTTCTAGCTGGTGGGAGCTGAGAAGGTGCTCTTATGCCGGGAGGCTGGTAGAAAGTGGAAACTGTTTCCTTCTAATGAAGATGTTTAAGTAGTTCCTAATAAAAGCATGGCTGTAAGGAGAAAAAGGAGTGTCTTGTGATTATTCACAAGTAGGAAACATTTTACGGCCCGTGAACTTCTCAGGAATGACACGTTTTTCAGGTGGTCTGACTGTCAGATGCCTGATTTTGATGGATGATGCTAAGCATGGACATAATCACCATCTTGGTCTCAGAACCAGCCAGTAAGATATGTTAAGATTTTCCAAATGTTTCTCCAACAATAAAAGGAAATGTAAAGTTAATCAAATTGTCATGAGAGATCAGAGCCCAGCAAGGAGGGACTAAGACTGACATTTGAAGTAGAAGCACTAATAAAACAGACGGCTGCTTGCTGATCCTCTCCGTGCTTGTGTTTAATTTAAACAAGTTAACGATGACTGGAGTTTGCAGAGGAGGGGCAGGGGTGCTGTCGAAATCGATGTATGTACTAGCCATTTAAAGAAAGCAGAGAAGTGGTAAATCTCTTAGCTGCATGCGAATATCGTGCCTCAGCAGAGAGGTTCTGCAAACATCTCTGTTGGCATGTTTGGAGCAAGAGGCCATCCTGCTCCCTGCTCTGCCTTACCTATGGCTGCTTGCTGCCCAGACAGAAGCTGGATAAAGTTAATTCCGGGTGCCTTTAGACTGATTTACTACACTGTGCTCACCCAAATTAATTCCAGCACCTAAACACCATCAAGATACTTTCAAAGAATAAGTAAGGTGAGCTCACCTAATTTCCTAGCTTTCCCGTTATCAGTCTCTGATATTCCATGCATGTACGTGTGTGGCTTGAGCAGCCGTTTCTCTCTGAAGATCTCCTCCCCTGTAAATCTGCTAGACACAAGAATCCTGGGATGCTCTTTGGAGAAAGTAGCTGCCACCTATTGAAGAATGAAGTTGAATGTCATGGCCCTGCCTGCTTTGAGTGGCAGAGACACGACACCTTGTCAGGTGTCTTCCACATGGAGCTGGATTGTTACGTGCCAACGTGCTTTTTCCACCGAGCGGTGTTGCCAGGGGAGTTGGAAGGAAGTAGCTCTGTGCATGGCAAAGCCATGAACTACAGTTTTGCTCTCTTTAGGATACTAATCACCACACACTGCTCCCGCTCTCTGCTCCCTTACCCCAGGAACCATTTTATCCACAGAAGGGACATTTTATCCTGAAATCCAAGCATTCATTTCCTACAGAAACCCTTCAACCACCATCAGGTGGCAATGAATTTCAATCAGTGCTGCCCTCCAGGCACCGGCCAGACTAGGGACGTGGAGATGAGAAGCTGCTCTGTTATCCATTACTCATCCCCCAAGCCAGCCTACATCATGTTTTGTTCTGGATAAATATGATCAGGAGGCAGAAGCACTCCTTCTGTTCCCTGATGCCTTTCATTAGATCCCACCTTGCAAGTGTTGGTTCTGCTGCAGGGCAGCGAGGAGGTCAGGACGGGCAGCCAGGGTGGCCGGCGGTTCAGCCCCAGCCCATGGGCCAAACAGATGAAGCGGCTCAACCCGCCGCTTCCCTTCGTGCCCTGCAGCGGCACGGCTCCCCGGCCACAAAGCCCTCTCTCTGTGGCATGTTGGGTGACCCTTGCTCGCCTGCCTTTTTGCTCTTATTCTTCTCCGCAGTTCCTTCCTTTATCAGATTAACTTTAATTAGCGAAATCAGAATCACATGGAGTGGGGAGGAAACGCTCCAAACGTGGCGGATTTATTTTCAGCTGAGGAAAAAGTGAGGTGCATATAGGCTCTCAGGAGGACTTGGATGAGGTTTTGTCTGGAAAACTGTCTGTGGGTACGAAAGCACTGGGGGGCTGGGAGCGTGTGGCAGGGCGAGAGAAAGCCAATGTGTCCTTTGTGAGATGTGTGTGCAAAGGAGCTGCACCCGCACGTCAAGCATGTACACCTACAAGCACGTGCTAGCTAGCACTTACATGATGGAGGCTGGAAACGTCCACGCAAGTCCCTTGTAGGCAGCATGAACCGAAGGCTAAAGTGGTGCTCTGCAGCCTGTGCTCCACAAAACCCCAGCAGTTAGTCTGTGAAATGACTGCAGAACACCCATGTGCGTGTATGCTTGAAGCACAGGGAAAAATGAAACCAATAAACCATTTTTATTTGATAGTGTGGCAACATGGTACAGGGTAATCTGTACAGGGAGATTTTTCAGAAAATCAAAACAAGTTTGACAAGCAGCAGGCCAGAGCAGAGGGCTGGGACGAAGACGACCTGAGCTCTGCTCCTGGTTCTGCCCCAACCCTGTCTCCCTGGAGCATTCATCTAGGGGCCAGGGGACATAAGCATTGCCGTTAGTGCCTCTCGACACTGCGCTTGTGTCCCACCAACGTGGCACAGGGGCCGCCACATAGCATCACGATTTTTCCTCATTCACATTGCTGCTGTGTCTGCCTCAGTACCAAATCTTGAGGGGGGGGGGTCTGTCTCTCTCATCTTTGGGCCAGGGCTCTTGCTCACTGTGTGTATTTTCAGTCTGGCATAGCATGAACAGACGTGTGGCCTCTGGTTGCTAAAATGACAGATGTTTTTAAATGTATAATCTTGGGAATCTCTCCGACTAAAGAAATTCTCCATTGCTGTTGGCCAAATTCTGCTTCTGACTGAAATCTCTGCATACGACACCTTCATAACAGCTCCACGTTAGACCAGGCAGCCGGTCCTGCTCTCCCTGTGTATTTCCTGGACTAAGTGGCTGCCTTGGAATGAACGGTGAAGGGCCTCTGGTTACAAGAAGCAGCACCATGTCTTTAATGTCACTAAAGAAGGGTGCATCTTCCAGGGAATCCACATTCCTGAGTGCTGACCCTCTGCTCTTGGGCACTGGGGCAACCACCCAGCTGCAGCCACACTGGCTTCCAGCAAGTGCTGTGAGATGCTCAGCAAGTGAGATCTCATCCAAAAAACTTTCTGGAGAGTTGCTGGGACTGGGCCTCCTGGCTGCATTGCTCCCTCGGGACTGGGCCTCCTGGCTGCACTGCTCCCTCCCCCAGCTAGAGTCCGGAATGGGACCCATTCAATGAGAGCATATTAGGATGAGGGGAAGCATAGGGAGATGAGTCCCATTTTACACTAAAGATTGGAAGGGATGTGGAAGTGAAGTCTCCCTGTATCTGCTCAAGGTATGTAGCATCTTCTGAGAAGTCTCCTTCTCTGGAGATATTCAAAACGCGCCTGGATGCAGTCCTGTGCAGCCTGCTCCAGGTGACCCTGCTCTGGCAGGGGGGTTGGACTAGATGATCTCCAGAGGTCCCTTCCAACCCCTGCCATTCTGTGAGTCTGTGGATGAAAATATCCTCCAGTGATAATATACAGTGGCAATCAAAGCCAGTGAGAAAATGAGTTTCCCTGAATCTTTTTCAGTTCATTCTCATGTCTCTGCATAGATATCTGATATTTCATCTACCTACTATTCACCTGCTGGCAATACTGTCTGGCTAATGCACTGAAAAAAAAAAAGTGGCTTCATCTCCCCCTCCGTCTCATTCCTTTCTCAATCTATTTTGCTAATTGCTTGTTCCCCTTTGTAGTTTTGCAGTGCAAGCTTTGGGGCACACACTGCTGCCCCGCTCCAAGCTCCTGTCCAGAACCGCTCCTCCACAGCTAGTCAGCATCCTCCCCACCTCAGCCGCTCATCTGCTAGGCTGCAGCCACGGCACAGGGCAGGAAGGGAAATACCTAAATAAAAACATTCAGAAGCTTGGAAGGAAGATGACTTTGGTGGCATGGACAAGACCAGACAGTAAGGGTTAAGCAAATCAGAACCTGATTCAAAATCCAGTAAGTGAAGGACACTGAATGGATGTTGGCAGCAGCTGTCCTTTACAAGGTTTAAAATAATTTGTGAGACCTCTAGCAGCTCTGGCTGCTTTCCCCAACGCAGCACTCGCCTGGACTTATGGAGGATGAACACGAGGCATCCAAACTCCCCCTGCCTGCGAGGTCTCTCTCTCTCTCCGTCTCGTGTAGGGTGCAGAAGACGACAGTGGCCCATAACACTAAACAAAGTTTGCTGCTGATAAATAGTTGTGGCTTCTCTTGGCCACACAGCACCACCAAAATCCTCTCAGGCAGAGTCGCAGGGCTCAGGCACACAATCGAGCAACTTGCTGCACACCAGCCAAGCCGTCTGGCTGCCCTGAACCCGCTGCACGCCTGGGGGGGGTCCCCAGGGCTCGAGTTCCAGGCAGGGAGTGTCAGCGAGCACATGCCACCCCATTTGAGCGGTGTCTGAGGGCACATGCTGGACCAGGAGGGCTCAGCTGATGTACAGTAACACCAGCATGCATCTGAGCCCTCCACATGGGTTCCCCACTGCATAAGCCCATGACCCTTGTTATGCTCGCTTTTATTAAGGTGGTTTGTGGGCCTCTCACAGGTGCATCTCATATAGGAGTGCAGCAAACCGCCTCTGGCTTCTCCTAGAAATCAGTTCCAGATGTACTGGAGTAGAGCTTCCCTTCAGAGGAAATACATGTTTTCAGGTAGGGCCCAGTCCACGAAAATTCAGAATATTTCCTACACTGATGAACAAAAACCTTTATTGCAACTACTCTTCTTTTTGGCCTTTCTGTTTCCCTCCAATCTTTGTGCAACATGCTAATACGAATAGTCTTAGTTTCTTCTTACCACCCCTGTTCACGGAAGGTCCAAAATTTCCTTTGTTGCTGAGAGCAACTTCCCTCAATGTCTCTATGTCCATGTACTTTGAGGCCTTTCTTCTTTCCATCTCTCCTGAGACACCCTTTCCATACCCTTCTCCTGCCACGTGCTCCTGATGATTGAAATCATCCTTTGCTTCTTGTGCAAACAAAATGATTCTCTTGCTCCATTCAGAGCTCTCCTTGACACGTTTCTGACAATAATATCAAATAGCATGGATTTTAGATTATTTTTATGATCTGTGTGAATTTGATATTGAAACTAGGTCAAGTATCATAAGCAATTCCCAAGGCCCCCACCACTCTGAGTTTTGAGCGTGCTCCACCAGCTCTGTTAATGCCATGCCAAAGCTATAGGAAAGGCTTTAAAATCCACTCCTGGCTTTGAAACTGGGACCTAAAATCTGTGTTTTTCACTTCATAGCAGAAGGCCTCCCTCCCATTTGAGCTTGATTTGGCTGTCCCATGGAGGGCTGCACAGGAGACCACTGATAGGCACGGACGTCTTGGTGGGAGAGCAGAGCTGAGGTGTTCATCCTGGTGACAAAGGGGCATTAACACTTTTGTCTGTAGGCATCCAGTTGTCATTGTTAATTGATGTGATGCCATCATTTTACTAGAAAAAAAGTCAAGCAATCTGTTTATCGGTGTCCCACACTGCCTTCCACATGCCACCAAATATCAAATGCTCTGGTTTCTTGTAGCCAGATGCCTTATCTCTTCCATTTTTCACCCCAACCTCTTCCACAGTACCACTGCAATGTTAATGCAAGAATCTGTAAGTGTAAGGGCAAAGTAAAAGGAATGCAGCTTAATATCCAAGCAATTAGCACAAGGGTTATTGTGCTGAAGGCATTATTCATTTTTAATTATCTGAAGCTGCTGAAAAATTCCTAGGACTGCCTCCAATAGGGCGCATGAATCAAAGCCCACACACACAGAATGGCAGCGTGTTGCAAAGGCAAGAGGAGAAGCAGTTGGCCCACTTTCACACAAAGTTTCTCAGCTCTGGCCTGGGACTTCTTGCAGCGGTGGAGAGCCAGCTGCTTGCAGCTGAGACCTGTTTATTTCTGGTGGGCATATTCCTGAGCTCACAAAAGTAAGATAACGAGGAGAAAGGAAACAGGAAACGTATCTGCATGTTCAGTTGCATTGGATAATTTGGGCCATATTTCCTCTGATTAAAAAAAAAGATAATAACAATAATAACTTCTGGGTCATATTTGGGGAGGGAGGGAGAATAGGAATGAGGTTGGATTTTTCAAATAGAAGTGCCACCTCCAAGTTAAATATACTTAATAGGCATATTTTCAGGGCGTTTAATTGAACGTGTATATTGATTCACCACACTTGAAAGGACAATATACATTGGGCATGTCAGCTTCCTGCCGAGAACACAATAAATTCTGTATAATTCAATAAATCGTAATCAAAAGACGAATTGCAAATCTACTTTCTTCTGTCAAGGGCAAGGCAAAGATGACAATGTACAGAAACAAGGAAATAATGTTTGAGGTTTACTTTTCTAAGTTTATTGAAATTTAGTTTTCTACTTCCTCAGGATTCTTCTCTCTCAGCTGAAGAGAGGAAAGACTCCAGCTCCTTTGCAGCTGCTTCTTTTAGGGCCTGCCTTTGTGCAACAGATGGGCAGGACTGCGGGCTTGATGCTCCAGGCCAGATCGAGCATCACACCCCAATACTTGTATACACTCCCTTGAACAGGGACTAACGAAAGGTCTGCTTGACATGGTGCTGAGGAGCTGCTTAAGAAAATCAGCCTCTCTAGCCCTAAGCATTGCTCCTCAGAACAAGATTCACTGGAGTTCGACTGGGGTCTGATCCCCAGCTGTCTCTTGCACCACACAGTTTTCTGTGCAAGAGGAGAACTGTCTTTGTGAGCTGAGATGTTCATGTATTTTCTGCTTGGAAGATGGGCTCCTTCACATTACAGGGCTGGCTTGTCCTAGGAAGACCTCTGAAATTGGGTGCCATTAACAGCCCCTTCCTTGTCCCGTGATGGGGCAGAGCCGGACTCCGTTCTGATGCAGTCCTGATGCTGAGCATCATTTGGGAACTTTTGTCCACTGCAGTTTTCAGAGAGCAATACATAAGTAAATGCAATGCGTTTTGTTTATTTTAGGAATGAAAGACTTTTCCTCGAGTGTGACTGCAACAAATTCCCATCCTCCTTTGTTCCTTGGAGGTAAAATGGACACATATAATTAAGCAGCTTTCTCCACTGCTCCAAGTTAACAGCCTTGCCGTGTTCCCTAACCAGTCCACTCCTTCTGATTTACATGCCTCTTGCTGTCCCCTCTGCCTCAAAGATCATGTCAAGACATCAGAAACTGTGTATAAAAAACCAAACAATTTTAATTTTGGTAACCTGTCCAAGTCCTGTTGCTAGGTGGTGTAGAAAGGATGAGACACAATTTTTCAACATAATAGAAAGTGGACTTCAGAAAGGGATGTCAGTTTTGTACCTAACTGGGAGCATCAGGGGCTCTGTCATTTGTCACGTGTAGAAAGGAGAAAATTTTAAGGTGTGATTCAAGCAGATCAGGAAAAGTGTAACTCTGATCTTGCTTTAAATCAGTGTTATTTTGATTTAACTGGAGTCAGTTAGGAATCTGAAGAAGCTAACCAAAAATATACATCCATTGAGTCATTTTCTCTGGGTTAGCAGAAGTAGTATCATAACGTGTATGAGTAAAAAGGATGCACCCGACCCCACTAAACAACTCTTGAATATTGTGAATGCAGCGCAGCAGAGCGTCAGGACCATTTTCTGACGCAGTCGGTGCCAAGGCCCTGCTGGCACCCAGCAAGCACAAGACTGGGGGTGACGGCGTATGGGGAACAGCGGGACTGGAGGCTGCTCCAGCAGCCCCACGACCACGTGTGTCATCCTCTCAGGAATTATTGTGAAATACAAAGTACTGGGTTTGGGAAGCAGGTGGCAGCTCTTACTCCATTTAACAGTGGAAAATGACTGGTTAGGTTTTACATTTTTTCTAAACACAAGTTTGAACAGAGTGCTGTTGTTCCAAATGTTCTGCTTACAGGAACTCTCTTAACCTCTGTTTACAAGACAAAATGTGTCCTAGCACTAAATTTTAGAAAATGGCATCGTTTTTAACGGAACAATTTTTGGGCTTCTTTTTCAGCAAAAAGAAGTTATTTTGGGAAAAAATATTGGAATTAGGATGGAGAGGCAGGAAGGCAACATATCCTTAAGCTACAGATTTTAACCAGCTTTTTAAAAAAGATTTGCTTTTCTGAACTGTTGAATCGGGTACATCTCTCTAGCATTGCAAGCCAAAAAATAGATAGAGAGAAGGCGCTTTTTCTAAGAAAGAAAAAAATCCTCTCTTCACCATTCCAGAGGAAATTGTTAGTGACAATGAGCCACAGTCTGTGAACTTAAAATTCCTTGCATTTGAAATGGTTTGATTTTTTTTTTTTTTTAATGTTTTACTTCCAGCTCTGACCACCCACAAGGGAAAGGAAAAACGGAGAAGAGCATACAGCTTACACAAAAAAGATTCCTGCAACAAAAGGACCCTTTATTAGCTGTACAGATTATAAGGTATCTCTTATGACAGTTTCCAGGGTATGTCCAGCACTGTAGCTTGGAGGTCAGAAGATCAGATCAACATTACCAATTCTGGGAGTAAATCTTCGACATCACTGACTGAAACTGAAGAGTCAAAATCAAAAAATACCAAATCTAAAAGGCAAAGCTTTTTTTTTCCTTCTGACATTGAAACAGGAAATACAGACTATTAAAGTTTTTAACGTAGAAAAACATTGCATTCTGATGTCACCATACTGATAAACTTGAATTCCTCAATCACACTCCATTGCAATTCATCTGAGTGCCCTGCACAGAAGAAATGTCATTTTCAGTTGAGAAACAAGTAGATTTGCAGGTGATTGTAATATGATTGTCCTCCATTCTCTGTAAAAATAGCATTATCTCTGCATTCCTAGATGGGGGAAAAAAAAAAAAAAGTCCTTCATTTGCTAACATGACTTCAAATTTTAATGAAAAGCAATGAAAAGACCTGCATCAATGTTTAAGGAGGCACCTGTCTTAAGTAATAGTTGTTGTTTTGAAAGAGTGGTTTCTGTCCAAGGCATTGTAAATCACTATCCACTTTGGATGCCTTCATTCTGAGGTTTCTGACTTGTGCCCCTCCAGCGGGGGGTTGACTTCTCACAGCTAAAGTGGCCTAGACTTTTTAAAAAACAGACCAAGTACTAAAGCATGGATGAAAAGAATCTTGTACCCTTCCACTAATTCCCCAGTTAAGTCTTCATCAAAGACATCTTTTCAGTCAAAACTTAAGCTATAATTCTTTCTCCTATTTCTCTCATACCAGTTGTGCATTTTTTGCTATATAAAAAAATATTCTCAAGCTTGTGTTGATGACTGTGGATATTCCTACCCTGCAAGGGAACAAACTGCAGAGTTGTCTGAGCTGCTGTTGTCCGGAGTTGGCACGTCCCTACATCCTTGCAGCACTGAGGGGATGTTTCCAGCACAGAGCTTGAAAGCAGCCCAGCCTTGTTTAGGAGGGGATGTGCTTGAATTTATAACCCCTCTTCTCTCAGGCGGAGCACACCAGCAGCACTCCTGGACCACTTCTGTTCCTGGGGCAACCTCAGCGTAGGACCTCTGGTGTGCTCCACTGAGTCGCAAGGACAAGCTAGCTCAACCCACTTGAGCAACACCTAAGGAACGCTTAACTCAAGCCTGCACCGCTGGGGCCAGCAGACCTGCCTGCAGGCACAGCTTTAGCAACAGTACAGCCCACCCGCTCCGCTGAGCAGCAGCTCCCCGGTGACTGGGCAAGCAGATGTGTTTCCACATGGAGAGCTGAGGCTTGCTTGCGTTCTTACTTCACAGGCTGCAAACCAACCCATCAAGCTTGCAGTGACCACATGCAAATTGCTGCCACCAAGGGTTCAACTCTTAGCTTACATTTTTTTCCCCTTCTCTCAACAATTGTCAGTCCAGCTGGGACTGTGTCACACTCACTAGTGTGTTACATCTCTTCAGAGGAACCCTGAAGACCTTTCATCCTTTCAGAATGAGATAGGCTTGAAGGAATAGTATTGCCATGGCTTTTCAAACAAGGGGGCTTGATGAGAGGTGACACCTCTGCAGTGCCCGTGCCTTGCTCTGCCCTAAGAGCCTGCCCAGGAAAAACTTCCATTTGTGGTGGCAAAGTATCCTTGTAGCTACCTGACAGAAGCAGACCAGAAGCTCCCCAGACCAGTGACTCCGGGTGGTGCTTCTACACATATAAATTGAAGAATCTGGGAGTGAGTGTATCTGATAAACATTAGTGTTTTCTCTCTTTTCCTCACTTTCAAACTGATCAATCTAAACAAGGCTCTAAAGGAACAAGACATCCCACCACAAATGAGAAAATGTAAGACCAGAAGTCCAAGCCTCTTCCTTTTTTTCAGCAACACCTTTCATGGCTTTCAACGTGTAACTGAGAAGTAGCTGTGCTTTGAAAGTAAACTCCTGTGGAAAATGACTGGTAAGAATTTCTGTCCTCTGCAATGGAAAAATTGGGTATTGAGGGAATTCTTGGGCCTGGTTTGTATCACCATAAAAAAAGGGGGGGGGGGGGGGGGGAAGAAGGGACCAGTGACAACTCCAGTCCTCTGGCATAGCTAAAAGGAGTCTAGTTTGATATGTGATATCAAGGGATATTTCCTCGTAGGCTCCAAACCAGAGAAGTTCTTGTTAAGCCCTTGGACATGATCAGCTGCAGAGTAGTGGGAAATCCTGTCTCAGAACCTGGAAAATCCGAGGTTGAAAGTTTCATCTTTTGCTTGTGTTTAATAAGACGAGCAATACTGGTTGCTAGGCGTTGTAATATGCCAAGCACATTCTCTCTGCTTTGTTATATATTTCAGGGAAGGCCAAAGGATGAGGGTGAAATTAGGAATATTCCTCTCAGGTAATGAGGAGACTGTTAGGATGCATGAGTGATACCCTTGGTATAAGAACAAGACGAACTAAAGAGAAACCTCATTTTTTCCAGAATGAACAAACAATTCATGTTATTCTAATTGAATTATTGTGCTAAAGGACAACTTGAATTGGAGCCTAAGTACCAATGATTCTTGTTTTTCTCTCCACGCATAGCATTGCTGATTTTAAATATTATGTCCCATTTGCACTGGTACATTTAGTAGGTCTCTGATATTTAATATTGTTACTCTCCTCCATCTCTGCCAGAAGTTTTGGGTTTCGGATACAGCGGAGCCCATCTGAACAAAAGCGTTTGTAGCTCCTCATTGCTGCTCTGCTGCCCTGACTTCATTGCCTCTGGCCCTGCCTGAGACTCACAGCCTTACGGGTTGGCAAGCTGAGAAATCAGGCCAAGGAGAACTTGAAGCTGCAGCAGTGCAAATAGTTGTGGTCATTGAGAATTTAAGGTGGAGAAAATGAAGGGAAAAAATGCTCGGCACAAGGAACATCTGAGTTATGAAGTCAGTGCCATCCAAGAAAGACATCATGGCACAGTAACGCATTGTCCCACAGTCCCATGACCCATAGGACATGAGTCAAGACCAAAGATCTACTGCCCCTAAATCAGGAAAGCCCTATGGCTACTGTTAGACAGGCAGGTCATGCAAGGCAAGCATAGCTTCTTCTGGACCAACTTAGGACTCTACCCCAGTCTTAGTAAATAACAACTGAGATAGTAATACCTATCCACCTTTAGAGTTTCAATTACATTTTTTTATTCCAAGTTCTCAGTGTTGGTAAGGAATGAGACTTGGATTAAAAATTTAAAAATGACTCCTCGCACTCAAAAATAAATGTTAGTTAATACTCACTGGAAACCTCCTCAATGGCATGGCTTCTTCAGCTCTATTACGGGCAGATGGCCCGTATCGGAAATTGAATTCACCTAGCATCAATGAACGTTAAAACAGTCCTTCACGGTCTAGCCAATATCTGATACCTGAAAGTGCCCCAAACTGCATGTAGAGCAAGGACAAACCCGCAGCAGTACTGTAGGAGGGCACTCTCCCACAAGGACTGCCCAAGCCAGAGGAGCTGTCTTTTTTATTTGCTCCGGGACATTTTTTTTTTTTTAAACTTGCTGGAGACTGGGCTGCCTAAGTGCTGTGAGGCACCTGGACGTTGCAATAACCAAGGTGCGATCATGCAAGAGCGTCCGTGGGCAGCAGATTCCTGTGACTGGCTGCACCTCCTCTCTTGTCCGTCCGCCGTTCCCACCCTAAGCACATGAAAGCATGCCATCTTCCCAAATCTCTGCTGAACATTTCATGTCAGCAACACACACCTATCTCCCCCAAATGTTTGGTCTGTTGTATTTTACAAGGCATTAATCTTTATCACCAATGGCAAAATGTGCTTGGGATTCACATTATCTGGCAGCCAGTTCATCTTGCTGCACCTTCATCTTGCACTTCATCTTGCTGTAACCTTTTCTGAGACGAGGGTATTGGGCACCTTTTCCAACAGGTTTCCAGAGGAGCTGCCTGTGGGTTGCAAGGCCATGGCTCCTCTCACTGCCACCGGTGCAGTGAGGTCCAGCTCCCCTAGTCTGCCTTTCACTGTCTCTTACACCCCATATTGCTCCATGCCAGTGGTTCCCTGGCACATGAACGAGGCCTTTTAGTCCACATAATGCCTGGTTTAAACAGGCTGACTGCCGGCAAGTTTGTGAATCTGTGTTTAGGTAGATGCACAGCACAGAAACACATCCTAATAACCACTGCAGGGAATGTGCAGTTGGACACGTGGCGGGCACTTTGCCCACTCATGCGTTCACCACCCCTTGTCGCCCACGCTCTGCACAGTGCTGTTCCTCCCCTTTCCCATCCACCTCAACCTCTGCCACATGTTTCCCGTCCTGCTCCGCATAGCCTGCGCTGCAGAGAGCATGCAACAACCAGACCTAACATGAGGTGACAGTGCAGAGGGGCAGACTCTGCCGCGTTCACCCTGTCTAGCCCATACTTACTCGCACAACCAAGGGTTACTCATTCTCCTGCAGCCGCAAATGGCTTGGCACTGGCAGTACCTTCTGCCCCAGATGCCCCAGCAATCCCTTGCATCCAACCATCCCACTTGCCCCAGGGCACGCATGCTGCTGCGAGGCAGCGTTCCTCCAGCCCCACCCAGAGCGTGTGCTGAGAAAAGCCCTCTCCCCACTGCTGCCTGCCCAGTTCCCGGGATGGGAAACTCCGTGGCTCCACAAGTGTTCGGCACCTGCTGCCTGCCCCAGCTCCCAGCTGCTGCCTGGCCAGCCCTGCTCTCCCTGTTGGCTGCGGGAAGCAGCCGCTGAAAGGCGATCTGCCTGACCTGATGTGAAAGGGATTTCACTGGTGTTAGGACACTTGATGACAGGGGGGACGGAGGATTGAAATGAACTCCTTCCATCTTTCTGATGCAAAATGAGTGCAGACACATTGCTTTAATATCTTCTTTGTAATTCGTTTCCTCCAGTAAAGACTGAAGACTTGATGCTTTATGTGTCTCTGGGTTTATGCCAGCAAACTACTTGCAAACTCACCCATCTGGAATAGACAGGGGTCATTAGTAGTTCTGATCCAGTTCTTTGTATCCTCTCCAAGATGGGCATTAGCCCTGTATGAGTACTGAGGGCTAACCTACTCCTCTAAGAGGCAATTTAACTGGTTTATACAACAGCCTTTACCTTTTCTCATCATTAAAACCTTGTCTTTCTCAGGCTGTGTCCTGATGTCTTGTCTGCCACCAGTAAGGAGCCATGGTCGAGTCCATGGATAAGAAGGGTTCCTGCATAACCCCACAGTAACAAATCTCAGCTGCTGCTCACAGTGGGCAGCATCAATGCCTGTAGTTGCAGACTCACCACAGATCTCTGCAAGGAGGGGGGAAACTGCTTGGGCTGGGAGGAGGGTCAATTCTGCTTGAAATGTGCCAGCCAGCTCTTACTTCCAGAGGGAAACCCAAAGACCACGGCTCAGGGATTGCCAGGTCTCCTTTGCAGAGCCTCCTTCCCAGACATTTTATGGGGCTGGGATCACACCCAAACCTGAAAAATCCTCGGGGCCAGCACATATCTTAGAGGGAATGAGTAACAGACCAAGACCCTCTCTAAGGGATTGCCCACATAACGAAGAGTCTGCTCGCACCATGCTCCTTGCTCCCCGAGTCCCCCCTGCTGGGAGAATTCCTTCCTACCGCGAGCAGAGAGAACAGGAGACAAGGCTGCTGCATCTTCCTCGCTCTTGATGTTACCGCTAAGCATTGCGGATGGGTGACCACAGCATGCCAAGTTTTCTCCCAGACTTTGTTCCTGCTATGTGATTCAGTCGGGCATATTGCCTGTTTAATGTAAATTATGTTTGGAGTTTATTTGTGCTCAGGAGACTGGAGGCCTTTGGGCGAGAGACTCCTGTAGATGAAAGCCTATTATTAGTGTTTGTAATATTGAATAACACCTGTAAGCATTATGTAGTGTCAGCACGTTTGTCCCTGCAGGGAAAGGAGACTTGGTTGTTGCATCCCAGAGCCAGTGCCATCTGGTTTGGTACTTACTCAGCGCGGAAAATACAAAGACTGCAAGTTTTCCATTAGAGGTCTTACTGACACTAGACTCCATTTAGGAGTCAGTCTTAGTAAATTGAATTTATTTGGAAATATACACGGCCTCTGAATCAGCTCAGACTGTCTTTTAACTGCATGTGTCTGTGCTATGTATGTTGATGGAAACATTTAACCCATTTAGCTTGGAGTGTTTTCTCCAAGGCCTGCTGAAATTGCAGATCCAAATGTCTGTTCATCAGTGAGGATACACCATGGCCAGGGCTGACAGCCAGCCTCTCCCTAAAGAAGCTGCTTCTGAAATAAAACTTGGGCTAAGAAAGAAATATTTTCTGAGATCAAGAAATGTATTGGACCAGATAAGGTCTCAGATTGTCACAGAACACTGAAACCTTTGCAAGGTAGCATTGCCAAATATTGCCAGTTTTGCATATCCTGAATAGAAGTAATTACGAGGGAATCCCAGCCCATTCTTACAGCATTAAAGTTGCTACTTTTTTTTTTTTTTTTTTGGAGGATGGTGATGGTGGTGTAGTGACAGTTATCTTGACTTGAAGACTCTGCACACAGCTCCTTAATCACATTGTTATGAATTTCAGTATTGTAACTGCTCTGTCCCTTGCCAGACAGATCAGCATCATTACCTCTATTTTACTGATACCTTATCAGACCATCCCAAGCTGGTTAGTACATGACAAAGCCCAGAACAAAACTGTAATGATCTCATTTTCAGACCTGTTTGTGACTTACAAGACTAAGAAATGGCATTATAGTTAATGCACCCACCACGCTCTTTGTATAGCCTAGAAATTACTCCAATGTCATGCGGTTGGGTGGATTTTTCTATTTTGTTGTTGGCAACACGAACAGTTATTTAAGATCATGCTGCAGTGAGAAATGGTTCTGTTTTCAGTTACCTGTCAAGCTCTAACCCAAGCCTTGGAGTTTTTAATTTTTCTCCTGGATCCACTAGTGGAATCATAAGCTGCTCCAGGAGACTTGAATGCTGCCTTCTAATGCCATCCTTATGCAAGGTTGTTGCAGAAGAAATGGAGGCTGTCAGTCTTGGCAGATCTAAAACCAAAACAGGCTTTGATTCACATGGAAAATGTTCTTGTCAATAACTTTCCTTCACACCTACTGCAACCCTTCCCTTTAAGGCATAAGCCAAGTTCAGCCACAATATAAGACTGCTAAAATCAATTCATGTCAATGAATTCACGCCTATTTGCAAAATAGGTGACATGGTTTCTCTTTGTCTATTCAGTGGTTCCCACTGTGAAAAAGGCAAATTGTCTGACAGCCCATCAGTCCTAAGGGGTTGGGCAATATGATCCATCTTGTAGCTGTTTGCTGAGATACAGCAAGGACTTTCCTTCACTCACCATACAGTCCTTCAACGGGTTGCTGAGACACCATAATGGTCAAGTCACTGGAAGCTAATGTGTCTTCTTGTGGGCATGTAATTGGCTAGAAAGTGCGGAGTTAGTAGTCCTAAATGAACTAATGAACCTGGGTAACTATGGTCTAACATCACATTGTTTCTCCAACTAAATCTGTCTCAAAACAACAGATTTCTCAATCAAGCTGTTATTCCAGTACCTGTTATTAAAACATCTCACTGTTTGAACGTCAGTGTTGCTATGCAATTATCTCTGTTGCAATTTTTAAATTCTTTCTGATGAAGATTTTTCTTGTACTGGAGGTACAAATGAATGACACGAAAGGCTTTTTGTGCCATGGCTTAGATGGGATACTGCAATCTCTAGGCTCTCAGCTCCAACCCTGAAAAAATATCCTTGTTGATCTGTACAAGGAGGTGCTTGGTAGCACTGTAGCCTCACTTCCAGCCATGTCACAGATACCAGAGTTTTTGATCAAAATACTTATATGTCTTCTTGTATTATGATTTATACACCAGATTGGCTTGCAGGATGGAATAGGTGACCTTTTTAAAATTAGTCTTCTTTAAGAAGAACAACTGTAAAGTCTATTTTGCTGCTCTGAGATGACCATTCCCATCTCTTTGAATGGACTGACACATGGCCTTCATTTTCATTAATGGTGACACACGTGGCACAGTGGATGGATGCAAGGGGGGAGGGGGGGGTCTGTTTCTTATTCACGTCCTTTTTATGTCTTTTGCCTTACAGAGAGAAACTCCCAAGAAAAAAAAAAAAAAACAGCAGTTCTTTCACTGGCCTTTCTTAGCAGACAGTTGCAGGAGAGAAGGAATGAATGAAATGCCAGCTTAAACCACGTGTTCATTACCAAATTCAGTGACAACCACTACCTTTTCCTTCCAAAGGAAGCTTAAACATCACACAAAGCACCTGTCTAATTGTGCAGTAACATACAGAAATGATCTGTGGTGGAAATTTCTTCCTGACCCTCACATGGTTGGCTTTATGCCATAGAGCATCAGATTTGCTTATCCTAAATATAACCAAATGCTAGTTATATATTTATTTAGCATTTTTTTAGAAACAATTTACCGCATTTGACTTGCAACTTTCTGTGGTTGGGATTTCCACAGTCTGACTGTAAATGGAGGTTTTTGTAAACCTCAGTTTGGATATAGAATTTATCAACTGAAGATGATTTGGGATGAGGAATCGTGTTCGGCAGTGGAAAGTAAAGAAAAATGCTGAGTGTAAGAGAAACTTTCATCAAGATACTCCATATGAATACTTGTCTGAACATTACTTTAAGTGAGTTGGCTCAAAGAACCAAGTTACATTTTGGCTAAAAAATACTAGTTTTCTCTAAAAAAAACACAAAAAGAATTGTAATATCATCAGAGTATCATTAGCCTGGGCCATATTTGCTGAAGAAGTCTGTGCACCACTGCACATGATGGACTGAAGAAGCTTGTGATCTGGCCAGCTGCAAGCTGCACGCAGCATCGTGTGGCAGCAGGAGCCATGTGCCTGCAGCCGACTGACAGGCTGACCGGCTGTGTCTAGCACATGGCTTTTTGGCCCACAAAGAAACCATGATGCTGCTGTTAGGAATGCTTGATAGCAGTCTGGAAGGGAGAATGGGAGATGGGTCAGGGTAGGTGTGAGCTGAAACTTCCCTAGTTGCCTTCCCTATCTCCCTTCCCCTCCCCAGTAAATTTGCCCCTACCCAAGCATAAAGCGGTTGAAAAACACCAACAGGATGATTTTACATTGAACAACTTGTTCAGCTCCACCTCAGATGTGCCATAGCTCACCTCATTCTCTTCACAGCACCATGGATGGTCATATTTTCTAGGAGAGAACTAGCACAGTTAACTGGCACAGGGCAAGCGCCAGACAGGTGAGGTGACCATCAGGGTGAGCCCACGGAAGGCAAGTCCCCACCGCACGGAAGGCAACGTTGTTCTCCCTCTGACTCCGGTTCATCAGAGAGGAGAGAGCTGTTGTGAAAAAAAGACAAGACGTGTAATGCATTTACAAAGTGTGATGGGAATGGCGAGGTTTCAGACTCTGATCTACCATTTCAAGCTGACTTCAAACAACCTCGACATTTATGTGTACCTAAGTTGTCAGACGGAGTTAATACTAGACATGTAGAAGCCCAGTAGGTTGTAGAGTCTGTGCACATATGAGTGTGGATTTACTTGTTTTTAAATGGGACAGAGGGAAATTATGCAAATTTCAAATGTGGAGAAAGCATGAGGCCAACTTTGGGCTCCCCTCTGAGCCAGCAGTGCTCCATACAGTGGTGCGTGTTTTGTGAGAGACGCGTCCAAAAGCACTGGCCCCATGGGCTCCTCTCCACCAGCTGCAGGAGCCGCAGGGGGAGAACAGGGATACACCCAAACAGGACCTGCTGGGAACAATACAGTCTCACTCTAACTTGCAACAGACTAAATTCTGCAAAATCAAGGTATATTCAGTTGGCGGGAGAAGCTACCTCATTCCCTCAAGAGACCTTAGAGGGCACCCAAAACTATAGGTAGATCTGCATGGGTGGAAGAGCCCATGGCCTGGGGCATAATTACAGGGTGATACTAACACCACTCAAATGTTCCTCAGCAGCTGGTTTCCTTGTCTTCTTATCTCCATTACGGCAGGGCTAGAGACCCCAGCCAATGCTGTATTTGTGAAGCAGACACTCTCCCTGCACTCAGCAAATTCTTTAAATAAGCCTGAAAAAAAGCTCTGTGGGAAGAGGGAAAGGGAACACTATGTATCCTATTCCATTCGAGTACAGCCAGGAGAAAGCAGAGGGAAAGAAGACCTTAAGAAGTCATCTAGTCTGTCCTCCTGCCCGAAGGCAGTGGGTACCATCTCTTAATTTGATACATAATGAACAGAAGTGAAATGGGCTGAAAGATTTTTTTTTTTTTTTGCCCACCAGGACTTACCAAAAAATGTTAGTTTTCACTTCATGTGGTTTACAACTGACTTAGACTTCTTCATTTCAAATGGTTAATGTATTTTGTTGATCAAAATCACCAGTCATTTTCATTTTAAAATAATGGTATATCAAAAAACAATTTTTCATCCTCAAAAGTCAAATTAAAAAGATCAATCTTCATTCACTTTCACAAAAAGTCTTTAACCAATAAAGAGAAAAATAGTTACTCTGCCTTTTTCTGTATATTAGATCTAAGCTCAGCCCTTTCCTGTTTCTGTTTACAATTGCCCCTAGCTGGGTTTTTGGAAAGATTTTTCTTTTTCTTTTATAAACTCATCTCTTGCTATTTTACCTTTGTACAGTGGTATTTTTCTACATAGTTAATTTGTGCCTGTTACATATCTTAATTTCATTGCATTTTCATGCCTTTCTTTTCTATTTGTATTTAAACTAGTTAAAAGCTTCTGCCTTCTTTAATTCCTTAACTTGTGCCATTTTATTGCCATGATTAAGTAGCTGTCCCTAGGCAGCAGCAATGAAAATGCAAGCTTTCCCATCACGTTCACTTATCTGCTTCTTGCTGGAATTAAGATTAATTATAGTTGTCAGCGCATAACTAAAATCACAAATGTCAATTTCCCCTTTTCACGTTTTTCGCTGTCAGAATAAATTGCATAATCATCACTTAATACCAAGCTCTTGTTTCCCTAATAATACGCTGAAGCCAAAGGTTTACCAAAGGGAGCCCAAGGAAAACACACGAAACCCGAGAGGGTAAGCACGACGTGGGAAAGCGCGGCCGCGATAAGGCTGGTCCCACAGCTGGAGTGAAGCCTCTGCAGGGACCCCGGAGCTTAACCTGCACCAGCAGTGCCTCCACGGGCCACAGCGGTGGGCTTTGCTCCAGGGGGAGCAATTGCTTGGAGGATGAACAGGCTGGGACCTGGCCTGTGGGACTGCTCTCCCCAGAAAAATGGCCAGCAATCAGGGCCAGAACTTTCTCCAGAAGCTCAGGGTTAATCAGGTCTTTGCCGGGGAGGGGTCCTGCTGGTCCAGGAAGAGAGCCGGGCTGGAAAGGGCTGACGGCAGCCCAGCCACATCCAACATCTGCGATGTGAGCAGTTTGTGGGAGACCCCGTTTGAACGCTTGCTGTCCACCACCTTCCCAACATCTTGGTGTGCCTGCCACCAGATTTGGTCTCCTGTGGGGGTTGTGTCACTTTGGATTTGACCAAGTTAAAACACCTGTAACGGACTGCCCCATCAACCCATCCTGTTCAAGCAGCTCATTTTCTTGCCATATAAACTCACCTCCTTAAGCATGTAGCTAGCTCATGACCCAACGATGTAAATGGAAAAGCTTATTTCCAAGGTCGGGTCTCGGAAATTATATCAATGTACAATCCACTTTGTTGCCCTAAACCCCTTCCCGATCCCAATCCCGTCTTACATATGGATGTCAACCCTGCGAATCACGTACTAGCTGTCCCCACGATCTATCTTTGTGCTGTTTTTTAGAAGATCCTGCTTTTCCGTATTTTCTTTCTTAGCAACATTAGACAAAAATCTAAAAAAAATCTGTGTACCCGTGGCCTTTAATAGAGGGTGGCTGGTGAAATGACTGCACCCCGTACCTTCGCTGCATGTCCTGCTCAGATACCGACAACCCCTCGGAGGAGTTTCTCTCTTTCCTCTCATCTTCCAGGAGGGGCCCTCAGAAAAGTCATCTCCAGGTGTGGGTGCCTGCAGTTGGGTGATGTCTGTCTCTGCTTCGGACAAACTGAAATGCAGTCTTCTCTTTTTATCTCCCTTCTTTTTTTTTTAAACTTCAAAATTTTACCATTAAAAGAAATTTTGAAAATATTTCAAAGAGAAAACTCAGAATTTCTTTTACGACAAGTCAGTATTTTAGCTTCCAGCTCTTAAGCTGGAGTGTATACTCAAAACTTGACTCACATTGTCAGTCCTTTCATTCTCCTAAAGCTGTCTAAGTGAATTTACCATTTGCCAAAAAAAAAAAAAAAAAAAAAAGCTCAAATCTAATATCAAATTAATTCAGAGAGTTCAGCACTACAAAGTGAGAGAAATATATGACTTCTGACCTGGTATATCAATAGTAGGCTTGTATGCAAACCAGAATGAAAATACCACTGTAGTCAAGGCACTTTGGTAAAGTTACTGTTTTCTTTCCATTTCACTGGTTTAAAGGGATTTTTTTTAATCATTTCCCCTTCTCTCTTTTTTAGATTGTTGGGTTTTTTAAAATGTTGTCCACGAGTTTGAGAATCTGTTTGCTCAAGGTGCGCAATTTCAGGAACTATATGCAGGGATTTATGCATGTGCTTACAGGTACCAGTTGTCTGAAAAACTGGCCCTGTAAAGGGACTTTGCTCAGCTTCTGAAATTTGGGAAGCTCTTTGAGATCCAGAGTCCGAGAACCCTCCGAAACTCACTGTCCGCAGAAGGAGAGCCTGTCCTCTAGAGCAGATATGCAGCAGAGTGAAGGAACCGGAGCAGGGCAGCCGGTGGGGGATTTGCAGGAGGGACTGGGACCTTCTGGAGGTGGTGCAGCAACGGGCACGCGTGGGTCTGGCCCGTGCCTCTTGCCTGGCAGTAGCAAGGCATCCTGCAGGACCTCAGCTTGCGGGGTGATCACCCTGAGGGAGTCTGGCTAAACTGCTGCACATTGCTTTGCATGCAGAAAAAAAAAAAATACGATGCCTTGTAAAATTAGGTACTTAAGACTCTTAAATACAATCCAGTGTCATGCTTGGCTCCTGCAGGTGTGATGGCTCTTCTTCAGAGACAAAGGACAAGGGAGCCCTTAGCAGAGGCAGCGGGTGCCAGATGCCCTGTTTTCTTTCTGATTTGGCTCCTTTGGCTAGGTCCCAGCCCCTTCTGAAGTGCTCTGGGAAGCTGGTATGTGGAAGGAGGGAGGGAGAAGAGCTAGGATGACATTTTGCAGTGCATGTGCTAGCTTTGACTGCCAGCTCTCTGCTTTCCCACAGACAGCGCTCTCCTCAAACACTTCTCCCCAATCTCCTAATCCTCCAGCCCAGTCTGAGGGCTGCGGTGTAGCAGTGGCACCAGCAGCGGTAAGACTGGGGAGCCGAGTGTTTCCATCCCGCTTTCCAGCAAGCTGAGCTGCCTCCCTCCCGGCCCCCCATCTGCCCCACAGCACACCAAACATACCCTTGTGATTAATGGGAACGGTCAGAGATAAATGACTGACTGACTCCAACATCGGAGGAGCAGATCATGGAATTATTTGAATAGAGGCAGCAAATCAAACAGTGTAACTTTATTTGGCTTGACGTATTTCCTATGGCTTCACTTCACAGAAAGCTGTATGCATGCTTTTGGGCACGTGCCTACTGGCTGCAGTGCCAAGATAGAGAGGGAACCCAGAAAGGACACGCTTTCTCTTCTGCATTGTGTCAGAATTACCAGGCTGCCGAGATGAAAAAGGGCCACGCGAGAGCTACATCCCGCTGCTCCTCTCTGGGGTTTGGCTGGGGCTCGGGGGCAGCAAAAGCCCAATGTTACTTCTCCTCTTTAAAAAGGCAAAGTGGGTTTGGGACAAGAGAGGTACGGCGAAGGGAGCAAGCAGCAGAAGGTGGGTTATTTTTACTCTCCCAATGAACTACTTCCCCAGGCAGGCTTGTTTAAGGGAATCATGGGTTACTGAAGACAAACCTCCCTCCCATCATTCTCTTACTTGGGTCACATACTTGAATAATATAATTCTTGTCTTGATTTATTCTCTTTTTTTAAAAAGCTTTTCTTTTTTAATGCTGTCAATTTACAGCCCTGCCAAAGCCTTCCATAACAATGAATTCATCAATAGACTCCAGATCTTCTCACACTTCCCACCAGAAGCTCTTTAAACATTTGCAATATGTGAAATAGTGATAATTAGCATTTTGCCCCTTCTTGGATGATGTCATGTTCACTGACTGATGCAGTAAGAGCTGCTCAGCAGGGTATCTCTCCAAATAGTGAGGAATAGTTTTCTATCTATAGGAAGCATAATGTCTACTATCATCTTCTGCACTGAGAGACAGAACAAGGCCGGGGGCAGAGCTGCTGTTCCCTGGCTGGAAAGCTTCCCTTTGTAGCAAGAGGGTAATCACTAGCCAAAAAATGAAGCAACTTCTGGTACTAATTTTTCAGTGTTCCATGTATGCTGTTAAAATCCATGAAATGCTGGAGACTTGTGTGTTTCTTTGTGTATCTCATCCTAATCTGAACTTTCCCAACAAGTGAGCAATACGACAGGAATCATAACAGAATCAGCGCTTTAATTTACATAAATTACTTGCAAACCAGTTCTAGTATTTGTGAACGTCCCCGTTAATTAAAGAAACAACCCAGCAAGAATACTAATCCTATTTGTACTCACTACAGAAGTTAAAAGTGGTTTGTTTTTTCACACAGCCCATCGATGGCACTACGGAGGAGCTCTGACTCCTGGATCTCCGCTTTAATCACGGGATAGACTGAGGGTAGCGCACAAGCAGCGAACAGCAAGGGTTATGGACACACAGCATGGTAGCCACGAGAGCCAAGCTAGCAGGATATAAGGCCCCCAGTGCTGCCAGCTTGTGTGGACAGTTTTATGTGCCGTTCCTCTGCCTCCTGCTTCATAGACAGGATAAACGACGTGTGAGAGGAGCCAAGAACACATTTTATATGAACATCATGTACTGTAGGAAAAGTGTCTCTGCCATCTTCCAGCCCTGATTTCTTCTTATAAGAAATCAGCCACTCGAGAAAATTCCAGCTTCTCTCTTGTCTGTATTTCCTAATTGCATCAAGATCCTTATGAAAAGCTCATTAATAGATTAAAGGAGCACAACGTCTGCAGCACATATTCAGGGGGGAGGCAGATGGCTTCAGAGAGACGTGAGCGGTAACGAGGGCGCAGGCCCTCAGCTGGTGGGAGCTGATGCCACCCCAGCAGAGCTGTGGGGCCTTCCCCCGCCGGACCGGCACGTCCCAGTTGTACCCTGGGCCCAGCCAGTGGCTCCCCATGGCCCTTCGCTCCCTTTCCGGGCAGGTGCCTTTCTCCTCCTCTGCAGCTGAGACTTGTTACGCCTGGCTCTGTCCTTCCTAGGGCCCGTGACCACCCCCGACCTCTGTGGGCTACACATTTCGGTGGCCGCAGAGGCACTCACGTGCTCTTCAGCCTTTGCTTCCCCAGAACCAAACTTCTTCTGTGCCACCCCTTGCTCCTGGGCTTTCTCCTTGTATCAATAAACTCCTTATTCATGGAAAAGGGCCTCCTATGCCGAGCAAATTTTTTTCTGAAAGTAAGGGCCTTTTTCTGTACGGAAAGGCTAAACACAAGGGAAAATATACTTTTTTGTCGTTTCAGAGTCATAGTTTTCTATTTAGGAACAAGGGCTTTTACCGGTGTGTATTGATGTGTACAAATTAATTCAATACAGGCACTAAAAAAAACTGTCCTGTTTTGTCTGAGGAGATACCAGAGAGATATTAAAGCTTGAATTAGCTTTTTTGGCCTGGAGTTAAATCAATTCCAGACTCTATTAATTTGAGCAAGTGCCCTTGGTCCCATTGCCTGGCCATCCAGAGCTATTGTATAACAACTAATTGGTCTATACGTCCCCTTCAATAAGGGAAGGCTGCGACAGATGCGGAGCTCGCAGAGGCCGGGAGAGACGCCTGACTCGGGGGAGCTGCGACACGAGGGGGGATTAAGCGCGGCCCCGCCATGTTGTGTTAACCTCTGCGGGTGGGGGCCTGAGGGGAGCCCCTCCCGGGGTGCACGCGCGGCTCCTCGGGAAGGGGAGCGGGGGTGGGGGGAAGCGGGAGGGTGAACAGTTCAGAGAGATTATGAACCAAAGGATAAATAAACACCACACCCCCACCCCCCAAGCTCTGGGGACGGTGAAGGTTTAGCTGTGCGCATTGGGATAGCAGAAGAGGGAAAGCGGGGCTGGGGGTCCCGAGCGAGGACTGGAAGCCGCCTCGTAGCCGCAGCCCTGCAGCCAGGAAGCGAGGGGCCGTGAGGGCTGCCGAGCTGTGGGAGCAGAGGAGAGGGGTGTGTGGCCAGCCAAACCCAACCCAAGGGCTTTTGCCATCACTCCCACAGAGGGAACTGCAGCGGCTCTGAGGGTGAGCCATCAGTGCCTCTGCTCACACAGGGACACTGCCGAAAACGTCTTTGCCACCTCAGTGGGGGGAAGCATCCCCTCAAGGGGTGGGGGGAGGCAGCGGCAAGGAGTCTGCAGCTGGCCCCAGTGGCACAGGACATGTCCCACAGAGCCATGCGTTCGGGCTGATCCCTGTGCCTGGGCTGAGGTAAATAGAGCGATAGGCCTGGGCAGCAGCACAGGGGGATCCCGCAAATAAACCGGCCTGTTCAGCTCATAACCCAAACAGGATTTGGTGTCAGAAAAGAGATCCTTGTGGAAGACCCTGTGGCTGTCCTGGCTCCAGAGAGGAGAGCCCTTCTCCTCCAGCAGGACCGTGCCGCGTGGGACCTTCAGCCTTCCCCTCAAGGCACGCCGATGAGAGAAACAGGGCCTGCACTTCAGCTGCAGGAGGGTTTCCTGGTGGGGCGCTGGGCCCAGGCTTGGGCTCCGGGAGCGCCGTGGCCCAGGAGGTGAACGTTAAATCGGCACCAGGGGTAATTTTGGCTTCCTCAGGACTTCATTCCCCTGTGAGCCTCCCTCCCCACCCTCCAGTGCCCTGTGGGCTTGAGCCAAAGCTGGGGGCCCAGCACTAGAAGTGGCCTCAGGGACAGACAGGGCTTGCCAGCGGGCTTCGCCACCACGCAGGGTTGATGTAATGTCCCCATGTCCTGGTGCCGCAATGTGACGAGAAGAAGCTGAATCTGGCACAGCCTCCAGCCCCCTCGGTGCTGCCATTTCTTTTTTCCAGAGAAAAAATTAAGAGAAGAGATTTGCCACCACTGGCACACGGGTGGGCTGATGCTTTGCCCATTGCGATGCTTGAAAGGAGGCACCACTTTCTCCCACATGTGAGCTTACCCCACCATGGATACCCTCCGTCAGACGTGATAAATCTGCAATTGATAAACATCAGGCCGAGGAATGAAGACGTTATTTATTGGCAAAAAAATTAAGCTCCCCCCCATCAAGAGCAGGGGGGAGCAGGAAGGTGGAGGCTGAGGGGAGAGAGGAGGAAGCAAGTACGACAAGAGCGCAGGAGAAGGGAGAGGAGGAAAGGAGGGAGAGAGGGGACAGACAGTGGGAACGGGAGAAGGAAGAGGCGGGAAGAGGCAGCAGGAGAGGGTGAGACACAGGCGCGAAGTGACGGATACCAAGGAGGACAAAGAGCGGGGTGGGGTAGATGGAGGGAACAGCATGAATGTGTTTGTCTGCAGAAGAATACACACTAATTCTTGGAATATGCCAGTCCCTTAAATCACCGCCACGGGAGGGGAGCCGTCCAAGGCTGGGGAGCCCCGCGCACTCTGGGTGACAGGCCCGTGGTCTTTCCTCAGCAAGAGACTGAGCAGAGACGGGAAATCTTGCATCGCTGCACCTCCTCTGAGGGCTAACATTTCTCTCCCTCTTTCTTTTCTTTCTTGTCTTAAACTTGAGAAAATCAAAAAAGAAAGCAAGTAAAACAAAAGCCCCTTCGCCTTAATTAAATTACTCAGCCGCCCTCTGGGGTTGACACTGGGGATACATGAGGCTTTTGTGTAATATCTGGAGGAATTCTCCCGCCGCCCCCCGCCTCCCCCTGCCCCGTCCTGGGGACAGGCGGGAGGATTTCAAAGGGGAAGGGAAAGGAAGGGGGAGGGGGGTAAGCTAATAGGGATGGGAATTATTCTGTGATGGCTGGAGGGATAAGAGAAAAAAGGGAAGGAAAGTCGCTGCTGAAATTGAAAGCCGATTCCCCGCGCTGGCTCGAGGCAGTGCTCTGACCTGGGGTAGCTGCCCTTTTGCCAGAGACACAGGCAAAGTTCAGGGCACGGGGAAAGCTGCATAAATACGAAGCCTTTATCGGGGGTCCGATCCCACTGCCGCAGGACGTGCCTGCCCACTCTGGGCGCAGCATGACAAGGCAAGGCGAGCTTCCCGTGGCCACCAGCACCAGGCCGGGCTCGGGGCAGCCTGGCTGCACTGTGCCGCCAGCAGCCGTGCAGGGGCAGCTGCAGGGCCATGCCTGAGCAGGGACGGTGCAGGCGGCTGAGCCAGGCCATCCTGCAGGCTCCCGGCAGCCTGCCCGCCCACACAGGCAGCAGCACCACCACTCCACATCCCCTGCAGCGAGCTCCCCAGGTCCAGCCAGAGGGTCACCAGCAGGGAAACTGGCTTCCACGAGCAGGAGGCTTCACTCGGAGAGGGCACTGACGTTTTTATCAGTATGTCCCCCAATCCTGTGCAGAGCACATCCGGGAGATGCTGTGGCAAACGCATGGGTGGTTATTGCTGTTCTGCCAGCAGGATTGCTTTCATGCTGCTGCCGTCAGCGGACTTGTTTGAGAGCCATGGTTTTCCTCCCCAAAACCTCCCATTGGCAAGATCGTACATTTTCCCCACTGAAAATCGGGTTAAGTGAGCTTTGTTTTGCACCCTCAATTTGGCCTTGGGTCAAGAGAAATCCGTATCTGCTGCTTGAAAGGGGAGGGCACTCTTCACATCAGGCATAGTCTGCAAAGGTAGCTGAGCCCGAGCGGGACTCACTGGATCCTTTCTGCCACCTCCCCCACACACCCCAGCATTGCACTGCCCAGGACCCAGAGTCCTGGCATCAGGCTTGATCGGTGGCTTTCAGAGAGGTGGCTGTGCCGTCTGGGACTGGGGTGTGTAACCCATAAACAAGCGATGCAAACAGAAGGAGCGGAGACTGCATACCAGCACCAGCTCCCTTTTACTTACTGTTGGGAAGGAATATTTCTGGGAACAAAGAACATCTGGGCTGTAGGCTGAACTGGGCTTTATATGATGAAGCTTGTAATACTGTCCCATCTGGAGAGCAGCTCCAGTGAGCTCTGTGGGGAGATAAGAGACAGAGTCAACCATAAATCCACTCCTTTAAGCATGACAAGTGTGTGCCTCATATTCCAAAGAGAGGAGGGGGAAAAGTAAGTGGAAACATTTTTCTCTGTGCTGAACACACGCAGAGCTAAAAAAAGGCCCGGCCCGCCATACTGTGATGGGAGGCTGGTAAGCATGGAGCACCCCCACGGTGCCAACAAGAACAGTCAAAGGCTTTTCCTGCAGTGACAGCTTCATTCCCCAGGGACAGCCAGGCCTGGCGGGGAAGCGCGGGAGCTGGGGGATGCTAGCACACACACAAAGCCCCTGCACAGCTGGAGCTGGAGGGAATTGCCACCAGAGCAGAGGAAGAACCCAAAACTTTGGGACTTCCACCTCGATGGAGAAATTGGCCTCCCACTTCTCAGAGCTTCTCTGCTGTTTATTACTAACCATGATTTATGGCATTAATAACAACAGCCTTACAGATGAGGAAGGGCAAGGTGAGGAATCAGGCTGTGGGCACGGGGGAATAGTATCACTGGAGGGCGGGGGGGGGGGTGTGAGTGATTTCCCTAAGTGAGCTATCGAGGTTCAAATGAGCTCTTGCAGTTTGCACCCGATGGACTGGCAGCGCGTTTCAAATACGCACCTTGCAGATGGCGCACGAGGCGTACGGTCCTGGCAGTGCTCCCCGCAGGGGTCTGCCTCCCCCGCAGCCGTACAGCCCCGCGCTCAGGCCACCCAGGTAACCCGAGTCTGGTGTGCACCTGTGTCAGCCAGCTTGGAGGAAGGTATAAATACACCCTCGTGTTTATCTAGGATTTCCCACTTACAGCCTTCGGCTTTCAAATAGCCACCCGCTCAAGCAGTCCAAGTAGGCAGCATCCTTGCTTCTGTCCTCCAAATTTCTCCTCCAATTCCTTTTTCCCCTCTTGCTTCCTATAGTTTTCCAGCCTGTGTTGACTGATTACAGTATTTAGAGGGGTGAGTCTCTCTACAAGCTCTTTTTGCTGTGTTTAAGGAAGTAGATGGTTTTAATCCACATCCAGATCTCTTGCGGACAGACTGCCACTGTTCATAAAGAATAATAATTTGCAGGGCTGCAAAACAGCACATGGCACGGCACAGTGCCTAGCACAGAGCTGAACTGCCTGCTCCCTGCTCCAAGGAGCTTCCCATCAGAAAACACTGGAGACAGGAGTGACTGGGATGGTGGAGGCCAAAACAAGGGGGAGAAGTGAAGCAGGAGGAGGAATGCCTGGGGCTGGGGTAGGCACTGGTGTGCTGCTCCTTCTGCAGCCTGTGTCAGGAAGGGACGGTCCCCTCTTACCAGGGGCTGGTTGGGGCACACGAGGAGCAAGATGGGTTGCCAGCACTAGAAAAAGAAAATATTACAAGGAAGGGACTTCAAGGGAGGTTTATCCTCGAGAAGTTAGTCGGAGGTGGGAGTTGGGGCAGAGATATGAAAGATGTCACAGGAGACTGTATCATGATGATGCCTTTTGTGCCTTTGTGCACATTGTCTCTGTGCCATTTATTAAAGGAAAGTCATCTAGGTATGCCTGGGCCCGCCAGGGAATGGAAACCTCTCAGCTTGCATGTCTGCCTGAAGTGAAATCCCTTATTTATTTATGTCCCAGCATGTGCTGTCTGGATCTTGCACCCCAAGTTGACAATAACTCAAGCACCACTTATCTTGCCTTTTAGTTGCTAAAATGTGAGCAGGGATTAGCATAAAATGAGATTTGTGCTGGCCCGTGGCAGAGGTGTGATTTTCATTCAATATTCCCTAAACTATATTTTCCTATAGAAAAAAAAATGAGGACAGGGAAGGGAAAAATGAGGAAACATACTTCTTCCCTCTACAATGTTGTCCTCATCTGATCCATATCCCACCTCAGCCTTTCCTTCTGCCATCTCTCCCCCAGCCTGTGGCAAAAACATCAAAGATATTCGTTGGAGCTGGCGTGTGTGTGTGCATGTCTATGTAAAAGGGAGAGAGGGAGACTGGTTTAGATACAGGTTATTTATTAGAGGTTTGATATTGCTCCATATAGAAATTAAATGGAACAGCATTCAGACGTGCCATTAAAATTTACTGCTTCTTGCTATTTTAAAACCCACATAATCATTTCAAGTAACACTGATTAAGGTCTTGCAAGAAATGAAAAAAAAAAACCACCACCACGTCAGCTCAGGCATCACCACAGTGTCTCCACCTAATAGCTGCTTTATTAACACGAGTCTGGAAGCAGGAATGCCTTATGTTAAATTTATTTATTTTCCATTTACACATCACTTTTCTGTTGGGTTTCTTTTCTAAAACACTTGCTTGATGACCACTCCCTTCTTGATGGACTGCCTGACTGTATGGCATTTAATGTTTTACTCATATAAACACATTTATTTCCCCAAAGGTGTGATTTTTTTTTCCTTTATAAACTTGACTTCTGTATTTTCTTTTTAACTTGCTCTCTCTGGAGTGAATATGCATGAATGCGCATATGTTCAAATGCATGCACATGAAACACACATTCCGTCTCCCTCTTCCCTTCCTCTTTCTTATATTTACATGTATGTACCTCCTTCCAGCACTCCTTTATTTTATATGCACACCTATACATATGCTTATATATACAAGTGCACGTGAAGAACTTGTCATTTGTAAAGGAAGCTGGACTCTTTTCATTGTCCATGCCTTTAAACTCAGAAAACAAGGATAATTTTTACAAACTTCTTCAGGTTAGGATTTTTCAGCTGTTTTATTTGTGGTTTTGCAGATGAATGGATAAGGCAGGAAATCTATATTGGCCTACATGGTAAATGTGTATTTGCTACAATTATTGATCCCAGTGTTCGAAATACAACAGATTCCTTGGGAGCAACATTCAGTCTCCTGAGAATATACTTAGAACATGCTGGGCTGGAGTCCTTTGGTAGGACCAAGCGAGAACACCTTGTTTATGTGATGGGATTAGCCCAGAAACTCCGGAAAAGGCAGAGATGGTGGTGGCTTTGAAAAACACGCTGAAGGCTAACTTTGTCATCCGCCTGATTAATATGTCATGTGTGGGTCTCTATGAAGAGCTAATGGTGACCTGGAGATTGTGGCTTTGATAAGGTGGGTGCATAACGGCTGCGTCTTACAATGTATGGTTTACTGGCATTGCGCCAGTCAGGAAAATGTTGTAATGTACTCCTGCCAGATAAACACTGGGGTTTTTTCACATGCATTCTGCCAGTCTTAAGGCAAAACACTCCTGGATTCACTGCCATCACATGAGACTGGAAGCGTAAGCCATAAAAATGTAGCCTGGAGGAGGCTTTGAAGGATTATCCAGTCCAACCGCCTGTGCCAGAGGAAGGCAGGCTATTTCTGTGGCATTCCTGACAGACAGTTGTCCAACTTTTTCCATAAAAAACTGCAGTAGTAGAAGTTCTGCAGCCTCCCCAGGCAGCCTGCACCTGCGTTTTGCTACCCTCACTACTGGACAGGTTTAAACCCAGCGTCTGACTTAAAATCATCACCGCAGTCCTGCTCTGTGGTAGTTATGTTCCTGTTGGACAGAAGAATTGGGAAGAGCGTTTGGAGATAGGAGGGGATTGAGAAATGAGAGAGTTTCATCTTGGCTGATGGGCGAGGGAGGAGGTAGCCCTGAGGTCTGCCCAGGGCAGGCTTTTCCTGCAGTGGGGATAGGTGGGACAAGGTCAACAGCTCCCCCAAAATTAGCTTTAAAAGTCATCACTGAAAGGAAGATAGCATTTAGGATGGAATATTGACATCGTCTTCTAGCTTGCATAGATAAGTTAAGCTTCAAGGAGGTTAGATTCAGAAAGGTAACAAATAACTGTTTTCCAAATGACTCCTGTGCTTCTACAGCTGGCATACCCTACTTGAGAGTTAGAAAAAGGGATGGGTAGGAGGCAGGTTACTAGTCAGTATTTCATTGCTTTCATTTGTTTTTTTCTCTTTTTGTAACTTTGTTTCCAAGTTTATAACCAAGAAATTAAACCCTCACTTTGTCAGAAGACAGTTGCCTTTTTTATGCGTAACCTTGTTTGGTATTTAACTGAACTGAAGGATACAGAATGGCTCTTACTTCCTCAGAGATGGTCAGACAAGCAGTAGGGGCTGTCAGAAGAAGCCCTGGCTGCCTGCAGCCTCAAGAGGTTTAGGAGTCGTAAGACGTTGGGAAGCATTTGCTCACAGGACGCACAAAGCAGTCTGATGGCTGGTTTATACCCCCAGGTGTAACCTGGGGCCCTTTCAACAGGAGTAGGAGGCTGTAAGAAAGTCTGTGGGCTGATACACCCTACACCTTGCACAGGATAGGTCATCCATGACTGCCCTTTGGATGATTGAAGCACACTGCGAAGAGCCTCAGTCAAGCTCACTTACCGTCTTGTCCTCCCCTGAGTTTCTCTCAAGCCTGCTCTTTGCATTTCCTCAAATACAGATTGTATTGATTCACTCCTGACCTAAGTAGAACTACGTCTTTTATCCAGTATATTGATCTGGTTCACAGAAAAACACCTCCTTTGGAAAACTGTGGGAGCCTCAAATGCTGGTGTCCTCTGCAGTTCTCCGCTGGAGTGAGTGACCTCCTGCCTGTGAATAATGCCTGTGAATAATGAAACAGGAGGTGCAGGCTGGGGACAAGGCAGCTGTTCGGGACTGACTCTGATGCTAGTCCAAGGCATGTTATTCATAGAATCATCATAGAATCATAGAATAGTTTGGGTTGGAAGAGACCTTTAAAGGTCATCTAGTCCAACCCCCCTGCAATAAGCAGAGACGTCCTCAACTAGATCAGGTTGCCCAGAGCCCCGTCCAGCCTGACCTTGAATGTTTCCAGGGATGGGGCATCTACCACCCCTCTGGGCAGCCTGTTCCAGTGCTTCACCACCCTCGTTGTAAAAAAACTTCTTCCTTATGTCTAGCCTATATCTCCTCTCCTTTAGCTTAAAACCATTACCCCTTGTCCTATCACAGCAGGCCCTGCTAAAAAGTTTTTCCCCATCTTTCTTATAAGCCCCCTTTAAGTACTGAAAGGCTGCAGTAAGATCTCTCCCCCTTCAAGCCTAGTTTAAAGCTCTGTCAGTGAACCCTGCTAGCTCATGCGCAAAGGCCCTCTTCCCTCTTTGAGAAAGGTGAATCCCATCTGATGCCAGCAGACCTGGTGCCGTGTAGGCCATCCCATTGCCATCCCACCTCAGCCTCCTTTTATTTGTCTGCACCCAGTAGGGCAGAATAATGCCACTACAGCTTGTATCATGCTGAGTCTTTACAATATGATGCCTCGGCACCCCAGCTGAAATGCCAGGTCATGTGGTGATTAGTTTGTCCTGCTAAATGGCACTGGCATGCAATGATGTTCCATTACAACTCTGCCCAGTTTTAGCATACAGCCTCCTCTACAGCCTCAGCTTCTGGGAATAAGTCAGGTCAAGCTCCGTGGATGCTGGGATGGATGGCAGCGCTGATGTAGGTTTATCTGCTGGGCCAACAGTGTGCCAACATCTTCATGAGGCTCTCCTTATGGAGAAGATCACCACATTGCTATAGTAGCAGATCCCCAGATACTTTGGTAGCATCTTCACCTGTTGGTAAAAAACTGCCTTTCCTCTCACAAACTCTTCCTAGAGATTATTTTGTTTCATGAAATAGTGTTTTCAAATATATATATTTGAAAATGCATATTCAGTAAATTTCTCTCGCACCTCTTTTTTTCTCTGAAGCTTGACACATGGGAATGGTGCATTGATCCATGGATTAAACTTAGTTACCTTGGCAAGCAATTGTGCCTTGAGTGCCAAGATAACCAGGTCAAAGAGGGAAAAGCATGAATATTAAAAAAAACAATGTTTAACTGACAAAAGCAATTTTGAAGAGATGTGCAGGGTAAGGGGAAGTGAGAAGGAGAGCCCTGGTTTACACTAAAAGGTCTGTTACACAACTTAAACATTGTAAATGTTGGTTTTGCTTCACCACCCACTGTTTTGCCCAGATGGAATAGCCTGGAGAGGGTATTTAATACGTATAGTCATTGGAGAGCTCTGGGCCTAATGCTGATGGGAGCAGATGTCTGTCTGGGGCTGAGAGTCCGCATCGCTGCCCAGCGCGCAAACCACAGGAGCTGGTACCATGAGAGGGCTGTTTTGCCCCATGAGCAGAAGGAAGGGCATCAACAGCTCTTTCTTCCTCCTGTATCTTCCTCAGCCTTCCTGCCCCCTCCTGCCCTGCTTGCCTCCAGGGCCATGACAGGGGCAATGGAGCCAAAGGCAAATAGTGTTTGAGATGTGTTGGGCTCTGAGTGATAGCCAGGTTCAGCTCAGGAGAGATGGGATGCACTTGTGAAGACAAACAAGGACCATTTGGGGGGCACAGTCCACAGTTAGCTAACAGCTGCCTTCATAGGGAAGAGTCCAGGGAGAATTTTCTGAAGAAACCCACACATACCCCCCTTGGAAAGCCCCAGTTTTGTCAGAATAATTTCAGTCGCAGAAAAGGGCTGATTTCAAAGACTCTTCTGGTCTGAAGACCAGAACTTTCAGGAGAAACAATGGTCATCCTATCCTCTTTCAGCATCTCCAACAGGAAAATGTAGGGGTTGTCCCACAGTTAATTGATATAAAACCAAAGTGAAGATCCAAAAGAAACATTTTGATCGACCAAACCTGTGTTTGATTTGCCTGTGGATCGTGGGCACGCAGAGGTGTTAGCTTCCTCACCTCAGGACAGAAGGGCAGAGCCTGTCCATGGCCAGTGCCCAGCCGTCCCTCCCCAGAGGCCCAGGAAACTTCGGTAGAAGCAATCCTTATCTCTGGAGCATTCCCAGTGCCACCTTTTCAAGAGCTTTTACAGAACCATTGTTTCCCTGACACCAGATATGAAGCCAAAGCTATTGCCAGACTGGAGGCCTTGTATTATTTTACCTCCAAGAATGCTTCAGCCTTTGCTGTGAGCCCTTCATCGGTTTCCCTTTGACTTCCTGCACACGTATACAAGGACCTGCTGCAGAATCACAGGTCAAGGAAAGAAGGATGATACTACCTTCAAGCAGTAGAAGGCCAGCCCATTGCTCTGTTCGGAGGGCTGAAATAGGACTTAAATGATGCTTTTGTCTTCCCTAAGTTTTACCTTACAGGCAGGGTGTTCATGACTGGAATATGGCATGGGTACTTGGGGGGGGTGGGGGGTGTAAATATATATATATGTACACACACGTTCTTCCTGGGAGGCTTCTCAGTCAAGGGCAGGGAGTGAATGAGAGCTAGGTTAGCTGTTTCAGCCTCTGAGTTGCCACAGCCCCACAGGACTGAATAAGGCATCTTGCAGCAGTGGATAACCAGCACGTCTCATGCAGTGATTTCCAAGCACTTGCAATAAAAATAATAGAGTGACCAGGCAAGCCCAGCCCAAAGGTTCACCAGCCCAGCATCCTGGCAATGTATAGGCAGCAATACGAGAACAAGGAAACCTACAGAAATGGTTATAAGTATTAATGGGGATGGTGAAGGACTGACATTTTGTAAGCACCCAAAGAAATCTCTGTATCTCAGTCCCACTAATCTGGTCAATTAACTCAGCATCCTTTGGGATCCCTAATTTTCTCCTGCAAGGGAGGCAAGAATTCTCCTCCTAACTACTTTATTGGTGTAGTACAAAGGTGCAACAACTTTGAGGCAAAATATTTGAGGGAAAGCTAGAGACCAAGGTACATGTTTCGGTGAGCACAAGTAATTATGGCAGTACATTTTAAGAAGCTAAGATTTGCTTAATAAAGGTGTTGCTAGACTTGGTGCAGTGAGTTCAAGAACAATCCTGATTTGACTTACTGGTTTTCCACATCCGACACATTTCTCAGCATGCCTTTCCATTTACTAAAATCATGGGCTTTTTTTTTTCTCTCCGTAGGATAGTAGGACTTCTCAAGTAACGTTGGAACAGCATCCAGCCATTTGCAGCTCCGCCAATATCAAATCTTGACATCTGTCTTTCACAAGTTCATCAGCCAGCAACAAGGAACTTCAAAAAGTTGTCATACCACAACACAAACAAGTTTGCAAAGTAGTCACTGTATGTGCTCTGATAACGCCTTGATGGTGCAGAAAGACCTCCGGACATTTCAGGACTGCAATCTTTTGTACATTAAAATAAGGATTACCATCGAGCTTGACAATAAAATTGGCTGAATAACCCAGACCTCATTTCAACCCACAGTTCTTGGATCTCCAGACGACAGCTTGCCAGATTTACATCTGTTTCCTCTATGGGGAATGTGGAGTCCTTTTCTAACCCTTTGAGCTTAGTTTTCCTTCTCCTCTTGGCTTTGCTGCCAGATGTTTTTGAGCACAGAAGCAAGCTGAGTTTTCAGAGTAGCTTCTGTTCCTAAGAGAAAATTAGTGTCTTCACCTATCCTACTCTCCTTCTCTCTTGGACACAAAATCACACTAAACAGTGAGGGCTATCCTTGCCCTCCCTGTGGCCTTCATCTAACCGGTACTGTAGCATGGACTTGGAAATGCAGAAGGATGGCTCTTCTTCCCTCCATTCTTCAGTCCAGGGGACTCTGACATGGAAAGTTTCCATTCTATCTTCAATCTTGACTGTGCTTATGCTTGGTTTGTTTTAAAGTGGTATGAGGATAGAGAGCAGTCCTGAGTGCCCAAGTTCAGTTGCTGCAAAGCAAGCACAGTGCTGCCATTCCCTTTGGCAGTCCCAACTTCTTGCTAACCTCCTCCACAGACAATCTAGTGATAATATATTGATTCACAAGCAAAACCTGTGCTCGTTACAGATATGGTGGCTTTTTTCATGGGAACGAGAGTATTAGCACTACTAAATACATAGGCCAGATTTCATCTGGGCTGATGCATATTACTGCTGTAGAAATTTCTTCTGCAGTGCAGGCAAAGCATAGGCTATTATTTACTCCTGCTGTGTGCTGTTAGAAAAAAATGTTACACCCTGAAATTGGCTGCTTTCCATTGATGTCTGAAATACCCAAAGCATTTCCCTTGCCCTCCGTTTCTAAGAGCTCTGTGATGTCTGGATGAAAGCTCCTAGATATATGTCAGTTAATTATTCTTATCAAACCAAATTCTTCAGTCATCCAAAAGCTCTCACTCAACAGTTGTGGCACCTCTCTGTGGAACATCAAATACTCTCCGTTTTCCAGGACAGCTCCATGGGCAGTATTTCTCTAGAATAAGAGCATGCAGCATTTTAAGGATTTACTGTGGGTTTTCTCTGATATTTGCAATGCCTAGTATTAGAGGTCTCTGTAACCAAAGGCGGGACTATCAGAGACTTCAGTGAGATTATTCCATATTGATCAGGCATAACAGAGATTTTATTCCAGAAATTATGATATTAATATTGAGCAAAGTGTATGGAAAAAAAAAACAGTCAGATGTTTCTGATGAGATATCAACATTTCACGAATACAGTCAAGCAGTGTGTGCTTTTACCTTTCCGTTTATGTGCCCATTTCAACCATAGCTGTTGAAATTTCTGCAAGCAGAGTTGATACTGGAGGTTAAAGGTCACAACTAACAATCCAGGCTCTTCTCTGACCGGGCTGCAAAAGCAATAAATAGAGTCAAAACATGAGAAAAACCTTTTCAGCTCATAGCTTACCTGCTCCAGGGGTTTGCTAGAGTTGGATTGAGGGGATAAAAGAGAGTGGGAGAGACCCAGGACTGGGGCTCGGAGCTGGAAAAAGAAACAACAGTGAAAAGGTCAACGTTCAGATGATGGTATCACATCCTCCTTTCATCCCTGCAGTTCACACGAAGGCCGGGATCCTTGCTTTGCTTTACTTTGGGGAAAACTCTTGCTTTATTTGTTCATGTTGAACTGCTATCGGAGCTCAATGTCTCAGTGTTGTGTTTTAATAACATCAGTTTCCCTGGACCAGATACATATGAAGTCAGTTAGACGATTCTATAAACAATGGATCCAAGTCACGCAACGCAACATTTCTGATTGCAAGATAACCTTTCTGAGGGCGAAGTTAGCGAGGTGAGGGGTTGGATTCCTCAGCCAGACACGAAGGGAAACCTTCAGCATTCAGAGCTGCTCTAGTGGGATGAGGTTCGTCTCCTCTTGTTTTGGGGGAATGGCTCCTTGCTTTGTTTTTCTACTCCCCAGTCAGCACGCTGGGTGATTTTTCTGAATTCTGGCCACCCGGAGCATACTTTGTTGACAGTTCATTTAAGGAGATCTGCACAGAATATTTTCCTTTGAAATCAGTTGAGAAGAGGAGTTACACTGAAGTTTTAGTGAGTGCTATAGCTCTTCATTTTTATTTTGGAGTTTAAAAAAAGCGACACATGTGGGAAGATGTTTCCAAACCAAGAAATGGGAAGGTTCATTTAGCATAGTATGAGAAAGGTCAGAAAGGAAGGGAGAAGGATGGAATCAGCCAGATGGATATTTTGGAAAAAGCTTCTCTCAATTTCTTGCATTTATAGTTATTTATTAATGAAGATACTAGTCTCTAATATCTATTTTAAGGCAAAATCCAATATGAAATTTTTGTGACATTTGAAAATTTTTTCTCCCCTCTCTAGTACCTAACACAAAGGAAAACCTCAAATCATCAATCTGTGGCTTTACCTTCACGCAGCTGATGAAGGTGGTTACTGCCACATGTGAAGGGGTCTAGCCTTCACATTGATAAACACCACCAGTTTGGCACCTGCAAGTACTCTAATGGTTTGTCCCAGCATGAAGACTATTCCTACACTTTACTTAGGAAAATTATGCTATGGAGATATTTTGTGTGCTTGTTACTACATGGCCACACATGAGCTGAGTACAGAGTCATGCAGGCTTTTCATAGCTGTAGCAAAGTTTATGTGCAAAGCTACATAGATCGTGAGATGCTGATGTGGTTTTGCTCATGATTCAAGTCCTGGTATGATGGTGTTAACTTCGGCTGCATTTGTTGAATGTAAATCACAGTGAAAACAAGCCATCACTGCAGTAAAAATAGCAGTTCCCAAAGTGAATGTGGACTTTGTTCTTTAGGTCCCAGGAGCAGTCTTGCCATCATGGCATAGGGCTTCAAGCTTCCTGTGTGCTGATTTACTCTCTCTGAATCAGTTCAGAGGAGGCTGAGTAGAGGAATTTGCTCCAGCCCATAAAATCTGTGAAGATTTAGGTCTTCAGCTCAAGATGCTCAGACCAGAGATTACAGTTGTCATCCATTTTTTTAATTAGGTATAACCCATAAATAATTTAAGTAGGTCTTTAACACAAACTGCATCTCCTTAACTCTCATCATTTGTAACAAGTGGTATCCAAGTTTCGTTCAGGGAGAGCAGCTAAAGGAGTGGGACATCAAGTGGTGGCCAGGCAGCAAATTCAAGTTCTTAGTCCCTCCCACCACCCTCTAAAACAGACCCTTGTTCACTTCCACAACAAGAAGACCGCAGAATAGACCCCTGCAATGGCTTCCCCAGTCAAGGGATGGTCTGGAGCAGGATTACAACTGTGGGGGTTTCCAGACCCTGTCTAGCCACCAGCTTCATGTTTGGCTAATAACTCTGTACCCAGAGCAACCAGCTGATTCTGCCAGATGTGGTGACAATTGCAAAATTCCGTTGCGGACAATACATAAAGGCTGCATTGGTTGCAAGTGGCACATGGTTGCAAGTGGTTGCCTGCTGCATTTTATCAACTTCTACTTTATGTTGTGAAGAAACAAGTTCATACTGCTCAGTAACCAGGACCTCGTGGAGCTACCCTGGCTGCATTAGATTATCCAGCTGTTCCATGCATAGAGGGCCAAAACTGAACGCAGTTCTAGCTGTGCAGACTGCCCTTGCAAACTGGGCTGCTGTATTTTAGATCAATGATTTTGCTACTAAAGTTAATTACCAGCCCATCCCTCTGTGCGTATAGTTGTCTGTCTTCTTTTCTGTACAGAAAGGGAGCTAACATCCCACATGTGTTTGCAAAAGATTTGTTTAATTAAGCAAAAATTAATTGACATAATGAGAGTTCACTTAGAGTTTCCAGTGGCTTACACTTATACATATAAAGCTGGGTTTTGGAAAAGGCTCTGGCTGAGTATCCTGGGGATCTGGATTCAATTCTCAGCTTTGCCGTAGGCTTCCTGTTTAACCCTAGGCAAATCATGCAAGGCCAGATCTGTAAGGTACCGAGGTATTTGATTCCTAAATGTTTATTGATTTCTTCTGTAATCAGGGCCACAGTGCCTTTCTGCCTCACTTTATCCACCTGTAAAAGGGAGATAATTGAGTGTCTCTTCATACACTGTGGCTGGAGCATTTGTTTCAAGCAAAGGCTACTTCTGACTGTGCATCTGTACAGCAGTGAGGGAAATTGAGTCTTGATCTCATTTAATTTCTGGGTACTACTGTGCTATGAATAAAATACCCCTTAGTGCAGAGACAGTGACGTGCACACTGACACGTAAGTTAACACACATTCTATTTGTTTGTTACTTAATTTTGTGAGTGGATTATTTTTTTCTTGGAATACTTGCTGTATATTCCCCCTAGCTATGATACTGTACTCCAACTGCAATGTTTAACAACGGGAAGATCCCTGACCTTTTGTCCTGACCTAATATTAACTGAATGGATTACTTTATTTTAACAAGAGGAAAAGTGATTTTTCCCACTTCCCTCTCAGTTTGAGCCTTGTGTAAGAGTCACTGTCTCTCTGTTGAACTCTCTCTGTTGCTCCCTTTTTCTACTCCCCGCTTTTTGCTGAGCCAAATAGTCTTTTCCACGTGACATTATGCTCCGTTGGTTTACAATTTTATTGTTTAAAACCAGTATCCAGCATTCCTAGTAAGCATTAATTATTGCCTCAATTATGACACACAATGTTTTTTTGGGTGAAATGAAAGCCACCATCGTCAAGAATTCATGACCAGCCCTCTCAGCAAGCAACAGTAATCTATGGGGTAGACATTTTGGAAAGATACTTTACTCCATAAGTCATTGTATTGATTAAAAGCAAAAGGGGGTTAGCTGTGTTAAAGACAAAACATTCTGTAGCCTTTCCAAGTTAATTATTCAACCACAGGGACATTTTACCACCCAGGAACGGCACTCACTTTCTTCTTGAATTCTAAAGGAAATGGCTTTTCAGTCTCTTTGCATTGGCTGTCTCCTGGGCCGGGACGGCCAAGATGAACTACAAAAGCTCAACACAAAATGCCTTGCCCAGATGCAGCCAAGGAGGACCTTCGTTGCCACCTGTTGCTTCCCACTTCTTTGCAAAGGCATTCGGGGTGATCCACCATTCTGCAGTACTCAGCACATCCGTCTTGACATGGGGTTTCCTGAGTTGCTTCTGTATATTGGGAAACAAACACCTCCGTATCCTGTCTCATACTAATGTGCTGCAGCCCCTGACTGGGCTGGCATGCTCACCTCTGTTTCATCCCTGACCTCCTCAAGCCTCTAGGCAGAAGAAAAAAGCAGGTGCCACAGCAGGTTCAAGTTTTTCTTCCTACATCTTTTATCCCCAAAGGGTTTTAAAGAAGTGGCCAAACTATTCACCAGCAGGGACCTGGCCTGCTGTTCAGTCCCGCTGGATTTCAGGCTCTTCTTGCCAGGCTGCCCTGGTGCTCATTCAAACACATGTCATCACATGCAATATGGACACAATACCCTCATTCCGACGGGCTCCAGGACCCAGCAGAAGAAAGCGCAGGCAGAAGATCAAACATGGAAGGAACAGAAGACAGAAGAGCTGCTGTTGCCGTCTGTGTCTGGAACAGAAAAATGAACACAAGGGAAGAGACAGGGCAGGGGGATAATTACTTTCATCCCAATTTTATTCCCACAATTCCCAACCACTTTTGAAGCCAATTTTCCTTTAATAAAATATACTATTAATGACTCAAGTAGAAGCCTTTTGTGCAAGACAATACCCAACTCTCCAGATGGAATTATTTTGTGTTCTGCACAATATACATGTATGTGTATTTATATACATAAATTGAGCTGTGAGCATGGCCTCTATTACCCTATTTTGCAAATCGAGTAAGTTATTTCAAAATATGTTTAACATACTTTATTTCTTTGAAACTAATTCTTTCATAGCTCTCCCCCCTTTCCAGCTCTCCCTACCCCCTAAAGAGAAACACAAGCCAAACAGCAACAAGAACTATTTCCCATCATTTCTGGAAGCCATTCATTTGCTATTTCTGTTCCTCAGAGCTTCAGAGTGAAGGAATTTAAAGAGCTACCGATGCCTTTTGCTACTTGGCATATATATCCAATATTGTCTTTCAAGCAGTTTAGACACATCCTTCTTCTCTTTCTTCTTTAACAGCCTGTCAGAGAAATAGGCCTAATTAGTTTATTGTGGGTTTGTGTGTGAAAAAGTTATTGAGGGAGCGCCAAGTCAAAAAGTCAAACACAAACTGATTAATTTTCACAATGCACCCCTCTGAGGTGGGGAAGTTCTGACAAATCCACTGGGTGTTCACAGTTATCCTGTGCTCTGCGCACAGAGGCTGGGAGCCATATGGAGAGCAGAGCGCTGGCACCGCGCTCCTCGGTTCCCAAAGCTCATGCTCCGGGTGCTGGGCTGATGCTGAACCTCAGTGCCCGCCGGGAGCTCAGCCCACCAAACCCCAGTCGCTTCCTCTTCACCTACTGAATGGAGACACCTGGTGACAGCCCCTCCTTGGCGTCACCTTTTTGGGCACAGCAGAATATACACGGCTTAGGAATGTGACACAATATTGGCTCACAGAGAAGATAGCTGGGATTTAGTAAGCCATTAGGCTAAGCATCAGTGTGCCCACCACCCTGATAGGGCACCCGGAGTCCTGGCTGACCAGGAAGGCACCAGCCAGGAGGGGCTGGGTTGGCCTCGGCAGCTCCTGGGAACTACATCCTCTGCCTTGCTCAGTTGCCGTCTTCCACCGACTCTGTTGGCACCGACAATGCTGACTTCTCCACCCAGGGACCCTACAATTCCTCACAAACCTCCCTGGGTTTTTGTTTGTTTGCTGGTTTTTTTTCGCTTTAGGGTTTTATATGTTTCATGATGGTGCTTTCCCTATTGAATCCTTGAGCTATGTATGAACCCATCTCAACAGCGCTACCTCTGCCAGTAATTTTACTTTTCTCATCTCTCTACAGACTTTCTCACAGCTCTTCCTCAGCAGTCTGAGTCAAGGTTATGCAGCTGTGTCATATCAGAGCAGGACTTTGCTCCTTGGTGCACAGGCAGCTCAACCGGCAGGGGTTTTACAGAGGGCAACTACAGCAGTTACTCAGGAGGGTCAAAAGGAAATGACTGGCCAAGCTGGAGTTACAGCCTGGCAGGAGACTGAGCTAGATTGGTGGCTTTTAGCTCAATGAAACTTCCAGAAAAAAGTTCATGAGCCACAGTGGTTCTCGTTTCCAACCAAATACAAATTAGGCTGACCTTTAAGAGTTTGCTTTGCAATTTGTAATGCTGCCCATTGCATTTGCTTGCTTTCTCAGATGCCAGAGAATATCAGGAGGGAGGAAGGTTTATTTCCCCCAATGGTTTTGTGAAACGCCTTGTAATGCCTTTCAGATCAGCAGTTGTTCCCCTGACCCTAAGCAATATTTTCTTTAATTCTAGAAACTCAGAACCTCTTGAATTTCTCTCGCTATTCCACTGCCACCAGCTACATGTCTTCAGGCTCTCAGGACTATCTTTTGTCCCCTATTATGCTAGCTGGATAGTTGCAGTAAAACAGAATATTTGACCAGAAGGGAATTATTGGTCCTGCCACAAGAGGTTATTTGAAGCCACAGCGGCCACAGGGGTGAGTGTGATGGCACTGCAACCTTCAAAGATACTTGGATTTTTCTCACTCAAAGCTGTTTCCAGGTTACAAGTTCTAGGAACTTGTGCAGGATGCAAGACCGGATCTCCTCCCACTCAAAAAAACCCACCTCAAACCCTGTTCCTATGAACTTTAGATTGTGTTTCAGTAAAGCTATTCACCCCTCTGTCTTTATCTCTACTTCAACAATATTCTCCAATACAGCATTTTTGACAGCTGTGTGCTTCAAACAGCATCAAAACAGACACTGAAGCAATATTAAGAAGCCATCACAACACACACGCTTCTACTTACAGCTTCTCTGAGCTGAAGTCTTACCTTTCTTTGGTGTATAATATATAAATATATATCAGAACAAGTGACTAGGAGGTAAGAGGAGGAGTTATTTCTGTGTTCAAGGAACTGACAATCGTAGCCTTGAGGTCACCTACCTGAAGCTGTGGACCCCAGCCCGTGTTTCCATGGGGGCCCATCAACACGCTGGTCTGGCAGTGACCGCAGGATCATTCAAGCCTCTGCACTGGTTTAGCTTTAAACCTCTATGAACTGGGTCAGATTTGCAAGAGTTGGTTTTTGTGGTAGGGCACCGTGCCGCGGCCATCAGCCTCATTTGGATTCAAACGACATTATGAGACTCAAGGGGTTTATCTGAAATATGAAAACACCATAAATATTCATTTTGAGAAAATCCTGCTCAGACAGGGAGCATAGAGTAGACAGGGAGCATAGAGCAGACTGATTTGTATCCTGCTAATACCATCCGGCTGCGAGTGGGCAGGGGGACCCCAATACTGCATGTTCGTCAGACCCATATCAGATCCATGTGGCTGGCTTGACGTCCTCCTGCTGTCAGCAATCTTGCAGTCCCCCGGGGAGCTGCGGGCTTGCACCGAGCAGCTCAACGGTGACTTGCCATTCAGCTTACAGCAAGAAAAGACAGTTCCCATGCGTTTCACGTATGCTGACTGAAATGTATTGCACATGGGCGTGAGGCAGGCAGGATAGAGATATATAACATTGGACTGATTTAGTGGAAATGAAAATAACTAGACATATGTTAAGCACATTAAAAGTACTGATGTGTATTGTGCCCCTGCTTACTGTTACTGGGTAATTATCTTTTTTTTTTAGGAAGATGTCTGTGTCACTAGGAAGATCAATTCATAGCAGACCCTCCCTCCATGCCCACATGTAGCTTCATGGGGGAGAAGGGCAGATTTTAGAAAAATAATGCAAATCTACTCCGCGGTCAAGATAATGACTCTAACGATTAGAAGGCAGGTCCTGAGTCAGAGGGAAACTTCTACTGGAGCTCTCATTGAGTGCAGTGCTGGGTCCGATCCCCCTTTTCTGTGCCCCAGCATCAGCGACCCACAGTCCCTCGCCAGTTCCAGCCATCTTCAGAGGAAAAGGACAGGCAGCAGCCACCTTAATCCAATTTCATCTAAGTATGTAATTAGGGCTGTACATCTGGGATCACTTTTTCTCCCCTTCAAAAGTTAAAAAGCTTTATGAACTAGAGGCAGGAAGGAGGGTTTGATCCAGCTTTGGGTGTTGAAAAATTCCTCTCATCTCAGCTCAGCTGTACAAGGCTCCAGAGGCTTGCACTCGCCATTTGATGGCCCTGGGGGAAGCCAAAAACTTGTGCAGTCATCCCAGGGCTGTCTCATTCAAACCATTCGTCTGCTTTCTGTGCACAGGATTTCTATTTCTCCCCAGTATACTCTCCTGGCCTTCTTTTGCCCAGGTGGGACACCGTAGCAGTGAGCAGCTGCTCACCTGAGCATCCCACCAGGTTCTGGGGCTTTGCCTTTCCCAGGCATTGGTGTTTGGAGACACGTGCTTTACGGGAGATGTTCCCTTGCAATGTTTTGTACAAAAAGAGACATCTTTGCAATCAACAAGTGTCCCTGTTGGCTGTCCACATGTGACAGGGTTCAAAAGAGGCTGGATATTTTCAGAGATAGCAGAATTACTCAAAATATAATACCTAATGTATTATATATATAATAACACATTCTCCAGCTCCTTCCTTTAGAAGAGGGCTTGTTTGGCCTGGCATTCACAGCCAGCTTGTGATCTGGGAAAAAACATTTAACATTTCTATATCTCCTTGTTAAAGTTCATCCAGATAAACAGTTATGTGGTGCTAGTGAAGGGATGAAAATTTTGGGATGGAGGGAAGAGGCGAGGAGGAAGGACTGGGGAACGTCACGCTGTGGATGTACCGTTGATGAAGAAATTCTCTAGGCAATATATGTGATGCAAGAGGTTTACCACTTTCCTCCTAGCCTTTCATAAAAGTATCTTTTGCCTTTTCCAGTGGGACAACACAGAATCAACTGTGTGGCCAGGCATCAGCTGAGAGACTGGAAACTCCCTCAGGCAAAACACGCGTGGGTGAGGATGTCTGACTACACAGTCGGATATGTGGAAGAAGTAGACGTGACTGATTCCCACTTACCAATATACCTCAGGGCTTAAACATGCCATTTACCACCAATAAGTAGGAGAGCACCAAGGGAAGGCAGAGGTTGTCCCATGCCTGCTCAAAGGTGTCTCCTCCTCAACAGCACAGCGGCTCGTCAGGGCATACCGAGGCTGCGTGCGAGAGCTGGGATGGCTGCTCCTGGGGCTGCTCTTGCGCGGAGACCTGACGAATTCGCCAGACTCTCGCGTGGAGGTTGGTGTGACCGCTGGCGCACCACCTCCACCCCCGTTGGCTCATCATTGATTCACCGTTGGCTCCAAATAAGCTGGAAAGCTCAGAACACACAAAAAAAATCTTTCTGACCCCTCCTTAGGCCTTGCTTCACCAGATTGACTTTGCCTTTATGGACGCAAAAATACATTCCTTTAACTACAGCTATTGAGCCAAACCCTCAGCTGGTGTGACACTGTGTTTTCAATGGAGCTGTGCTAATTTACAGTAGTCCTGTGTCTGACCTTCTTCTGGGGAGCAATTAAATGTGAAGAGAATGAGTATCATAGGGGAGTAACCTCAGCCTTTCTTTTAATATAAATCACAGAAGAGCACAGTTGGTAACTGACTCTGGTCAGAGAAAGCTGACGGAATTGCACTCTGCGAGAATATGCCCTTCCATCAAGATAAAGCCAATACTGCTGTTGTTATATGAAGAAGAAACCTGGGGGAAGGGAAGGAATTTCAACAATGCCAGTAAAAAACACAAGCTATTTCAACGTTTTGGAACAGAGAAATCCAACTTTCCTTTTTGAAACAAAGTTCTGCTGAGATTTTTTCTAATTCATGCTATAGTTTGTATTAGAAAACAGTTAAAAAATCAGAAATCCAAAAGCAATAGTGAGTATTTCAATGAATCCCAAGTATATTTTTCTGCAGAATTTTCTTTCATAGAGAGCTTAACCTGGGGAGAGTTGCTCAGATTTGGAGCAGAACCAAATTCCCAAATTTTGACCTCTTTCATGAAGCAAGCATTCCATCCCTTCCACTGACCTATTAGTCAGAAAGCTTGGATTTCTTGTAGGAAAAAGGTGAATGCTGCCTGCTACTTGCTCACTGCTTTCTAGCCTTCCCAAACACTAAAGATGTCTGCTTTAGTTTTTGTTTGAGACTCAACGACCTCAGTCCCAGAGAAGTTACAAAGGAACTTGTCTGAGCAACTTACACTTGCCCACTTAAAAAGTAAATAAATTCAAATGCACTAAGCAAAGGATTACAAAATCAGATTTAGAGATAGACCCTGAAGAAACTTATTTGCAGATGGGCTTAAACTGTGGATAATAATACTGACTCACCATTATGAACTGCTTTGAGGTCTAGGGATAAAAGGGTTTATGTTAGTACTAGGTATTATTACATTTTATTGTTAATTTCAAAAGCTAGAAAATGAATAACAAGCAGCAAAAAAAAAAAAGTCTTTCAGTAAAATTAAGGACTTAACCTGATAAAAGATCTCAAATGTCAACACTCTGGCGTTATGACTGCCTCTCTAGCCCTTCTTACCTTGCTGGCCCTTTTTAAACCTCTTCAGCGTGGAATGGGTCCAAAAACTGCAGGCACTTGGACTTGAAAATTCATAGGGATTTTCATAACCTATTTCCTCTGCTCTAGGTGTTGTCACGTATGACTCTGTTGCTTGTCACGCTGTCAGGGAGCGCCCCTACACACACTCTCACACACACGCTTTTGCTCCCGTACACACTCTTTCCTTAACAGGTAGCACATACAGCATAAAAGGGGGAGAAAAAAGAAAGTATTGGGAAATCGACATCTGGTTCGAATAATTCCTCCCATTTAAATTTTTACTTAGAGAACTCCCTTTGGTACCGAATAATTGAACTCCGTTATTCACAGCTAAAAATCTTGGTAGCACCATTCCTCTCTGGTTTCATGTGGTGGATCCTCACACCTAGGATCCTAAAGCCTCACAGAGGCTTTACGTTGCGGGTACCGCGCAGTGAAAGGCAGCTCCCTGTTCCTCTCTGCCCCCTCCTCCCACGGGCAGACACAAAAAGATGCTGCCTTGCCTTCTCCCTCTCTTCTCCTTTATTAGAAGACATTGAACTTATAACAAATACACTTCGCTTCGCAAAAAAGCAGTGTAATTAGCCTTGCTTTTTTTGGCCTGCATGTGTGTGGTAAAATGTCTAGTAATAGTTGGCAAGACTTCTGCAGGGAATGAGATTCCCATGGTTAGATCTAAAGCCCAAATACTTGGAACAAATTAACACCAGCCAAGAAAGTGAGGTTAATTACTGGAACACTTGGAAGAGGAGGTCTCCCTAGTCTGGAAAAATGCAATACACTATCTGCATGTATGGTATGTGGCCAAGCAGGATCTCTCCCTCTCTTTCTTTCTCTCACTTGCTCTTTCCTTCTTTCCTTTTGTGTCCCGACTATAGACAAACGTCAGAGCCGCTGAGAGCAAAGACTTTATCTTCCTCCGACCTGTTCTTCCATCAGGCCAGTGCCACCGATGGCCCGGGAAGCTACTCAAAGCGGAGAAACACGGCCATCGGGGGCTGGCTCTCCTTCTGTCTATGTTTTCTCATTAGTGGTTTTGCGTTGTTGAAAGGCATCTTCATTGGAGGCCCAGTATTCCAGCAACATGCTGCTTTAATCTGGGGTGGGCACTGAGGCTTTCAAAAACACAGCATACAGCCCAACAGGAGAACAGTCATCTTCCCTAATATACTCTTTGGAGAGCAAATCTGTAAATCCTGTAGGCCCCTAAACATCTGCCTTTGGTAACATTTTAATGGGGAAAATTTGCCTAGTAACCACATTGCCGTTGACCTTTGATGCGTGAGGAATGTATACATGCACATGTCTGGGGGGGGCTGCGTGTGCGCGAAAACCTGCGAAATCAAGGTTGCAAAACCACGTAGGTGGAAGCTACGTACTCCAGGTACCTGTGCACCTTTAGGAGGGCTCCCTCGTGTGTTTGCATTATTCATGACACAGCCCTCCGTGGCATGAGGACATGGCTTTTGTCCATGGGATGGCTGCCTCACTCTGTGCTCAGGACGGATACTGTTCACTACAGGAACAGTTATTCAAGATTTTGTTTTTTCTTCATTGTTCAGTTTGTGACCTCAAGCCTTACTGACTGTGCACTATTCAAACCCTGCTCTGAAAACAACATCATTTTGTTTTCTCATGGGCTTTTCTATAGCACTCATGACAATAGTATCAAAGTGCCTCATAAAGATTAATTCATCTATTTTTGCTACAGCCCCAGGAGGCAAGTTGGTATTTTCTTCATTCTCCAAATGTTCCACTGAAAGCATAAGCCCTGTCTATACAATCATGGATGCAGTTTACAGAGCAGCTAAAGCCGTGGTGTCCTCTGCGGCCCCACGGCTGCTTCAAGCAGGGCCTGTATGGTCCGTCGGGCTACATCTGGCTTCAGCGTGTGCACTGCCTGACCCCCTGGCCATGCTTGCAAGCTTACAAAATTGAATCTAGTCTTGAAGGCGGCCTCGGGGCCTTTGACAGTATAGACATAGCCATATGGTCTACAGTCCGTGGTAGGCATTAATTTTGAATCCTGTCATTGAGCTGCCTAGGTCTTGATTTTTCCTCTTGCTTGTCATTAGCCAGCAGTGCAGATGTTCAGAGCAGAGCTCCTGCCAACCTCAGTCCCAGCTGAGACCCCAGGGTCCCAGATTGGGTCCCCAGAAAATGAGAACCTACAATTAGGAGCCCTCTGTGAAAAGTTCGCTGCATGGCTTAGCATCTGCAAGGGCAAAACCCCTCGCAGCTCCTCGCAGCACTGCTCAGCTCGGTCAGGTACTGCTCCAGCCCTCCCATTGCTCGTCCTACTTCACCTGCCTCCCGCTTGCCGTCGCCTGCAACAAATGCAGCAGGAGTCCAGGGGCTGGTACCCTCCCCTCTTTGGTGGAGCACAGCAGGAGACCTGTGGGAAAGAGGGTTCGAGGATGTAACACATGTTCTGCACAAAAGAGTGGAATTAATATTGCGCAGGAAGACCTAATCCAGCTATTTCCTGACTTTTGAGTGATCAACCTGAAAACCTTGGTAAAGTTCACTTAACACAGGGGATGCCTGATTTCCTATGTTTTAAAGTAAGTTAGGTGGTAGCATAGGCATGCCAAGGTGGTCATACCGTGGACATCTACAGGGTTTGCCATCAAAATGGCAGCTTTCTACCGCATGCCGCTGTGCCAGGAGTTAAGCCGACAGAAGTAACAGATCCTCTCCACGTGGTTTTTCTAAGCCTTATAACTTGGCCAAATGTGGGTAGTTTTTCACAGGGACAGACAAGGCCCATCCTCAACACAAAAGCCACCTCTTCTGCCAAGTGTCTGATTGCACTTCCAAAGCACAGGGGTTCTAGGGCTTTCCAAATAAAAGGTTGTAAAAAAAAAGAAAAAAGCAACAAGGCAAACAATGTATTTTTCCAGGCTTCTTCTCAGAAACACTATGTCATTTTGGCTGAAATTTCCGTAAATAATTCAGTTTGAGGCAAACACCCTGTACGTAAAATTTAAGCCCAAACAGTTGAAGCTGTCGAAGTTATAAACAAGTGAAAGAAGGACCCTGTAACAGAAAATGTTAGTCAAACTTGCTAGTAAGAGTTTTCCCAGCTCTGTGTGTTGCTATACGTGTGCATTTGCACATATTCAATGCTGATACATCAGGCTGACTTTGAAAGCTGCTCCAGGAGTCCTGCCCTGGGAAACAGACCCACACTAGCTGCTTACTATGCCACTTAGAAAAGAATATTGGAAAAGGGACAGGGAGAGGAGGCAAAATACACTGTAGTGGCAACAAATCAGTCAGTGCAGTCTATACAGCCTGGAGGGGCTCTCTTCTTCTGCCAACCCAGCCTCCGGGGCTCTCCAGCTCCTTAGACTAAGGGGTCAAGGAGAACATGGAAATGCAGGGCTGAAAGCAAGGAATTCATCTAGCCCAACCCTCATACCTAAGCCAGGATTAAACCAACCTATTCCTGACGAATTGCCATCTAACTTCTTCTTATAACACTTCACGAAGGGGATCCCCAGTCCCCCCAGCCTCTCCCAGTGCTTAACTGGAAGTGTTTAGATAGATTTACTCAATTTCGAACAGCTTATTCACTGCAAACTGAACACATTATTTCTACCTCTGCCCAGAGTATACAAGTATATAAGCATAAAAGTATAAAAGATCATTGTCCTTTTCAGAAGAAGCTTTACATATCAGTGGACTTTCACATCACCCTCACTTTTCTCTCTCTTCTGGAGGACACACGTGGAATTCCTTTACTCTTTCCCAGTGGTTGTGTTTTCTAACTCTTATTATTCTGGGCTCTCTTCACTACATCTTTCCTGAAGTGCAATACCTAAAACTACAGAGTCTTCCAAATGGGTGTAAATCAAAAGCCATATCTAAGCAGCCCATCTGCTTACAGCACATCAGTGTCTCTCAGCTAATGCTGCGTAAAGAAACTGCATGACTTCTACAAGAAACCCCAATTCAAACGGAGCCAGGAGCCTAATTTATAGCTAAGTTAATATAGTCTAGCATTTAGGAAGATACAGAATAAGGTGAGACCTTATGTCTATAAGCCTTACCAAGACTTCCCTGGTACTCTGGCCACAAAAGCAGAGTACAACGGGGTAATTACCTTGCATAAAACATTCATTTTGCTACATTGCAAAATCTGTTTGGTGGGGGGGGGGGTTGTTGTGCAACTGCATCATGTTGTTGACTCATGATCCTGGGGGTTTTTAACCAGTTGTGTGCTGTCTTCACCTTGGTCATACTTTTTTGTTCACATGGAAGGATATCTGAAAGCTTTCTTGAAGCCAAGCTATACCATAGACACAGGTTTTATCTGTATCTACCAGACCAGTTACCATATTCAAGAGAGAATTCTGTTTTAGCTTTCTTTATCTGAAAGCCCCTGTACAAAATTAGGACTTAATATGTTTCTCAAGCCAATATATCATGGAGTATGGGCCCCTAATTATCGGAAATACGTCCATAGGGGGATCTGGGTACCTGACATTCCTGTTCTATGAAGGACATATAAAGCAAACTGCCACAGCTCACAAAGTACACAACTGTGCAGGAAACAGCCAACTAGTATGGAGATGTACTACTTTACCTTCCAGTTTAGCCAGCCTCCTAGGTGGAAGGGCAGCTACCTCTGCTCAGCAAAGCGCATATACCTCATTAAATTCAAGCTTGCTGTGCTAGAACCTTAAATCATTTCCCTGCCAAGATCTGTCTATATGTCCTCTTTGCACTTCTGGCTGTACTTTAAAACCACATTTATCTTGTTAACATTTGCAAAGCACATTAAGCACAATCATATACCCAGGGGATGCTCTGTGCCCTCTATGACATCCAGAATCTCCTATCTGTACAGACATGCACATAGACATACGACCCTGCGGTTTTCTGTTAAAGAAAAAAATGTTTCTGAGCCCTGTTGCGTTTAGTGAATCCACCACACAATACAGGAGGTTTGCAAGATCCCAGATCAGCAAAGCTCACTGTGTGTCATCTGTGGTTATGCACGGAACAAAGGGAAAGGGAGGCAGGTACAACACTAATGTAAATGTGGCCATTTACCAGCTTCTTTTCCACCTTTTTCACACCCCTGTAATGAGGTGCTGAGGACAGTGTTGGTTACACAACAGAGAACAGCATCAGCATGTGCTCTTTGCATTATCATCTCCCTTGTGTTAAGGTTATGCACCTCTGGAAAGAGAACAGTGATACAAATGTGCCCAGGCTTGCAATTGCTACCCATGGAGGCAGCAATCCCAGGGTCTGGGCACACTCAGGGGCTGCAAGTTTGGGCACATCCCTGCAAGAGGGGGATGTTTCCTTCTTGGCCTTTGCATGGTTAATCAGCAGTCATCACAGGTGATCTGCATGGCTTCCGTGTGGACTGACCTGCATTAGGGAAGGGTGAAAAACCTCCTGGCCAAGCCATGAGTGTGATCTTCCATGAGCAAAGTGAGGGCAGGAGTAGGGGCTGTGGGGCTACAGAGGTAAGCTTGCCAAGGCGCGCAGAGATCCTCCAGTGGAAAGCACTGTAAGAGTGCAAAGCACACCGATACTAGTATTACTCCATACGACTTAGTAGAAGATAGTGTGTACAATAAATACATATTGCAAAATAGGTTTTATTTCCTTAAAAAAATCATTTCACTCCGTTCTCCAAGGTGTTGCTCAAAGCAAATATAGTTTTATTGCTGACAGTTTAGAGGAGCTGAGGCTGTTATTGCAGGGCTGGTGTGAGGCAGCTGTACTTGGCTCCTTTCATCACTTGTATATGGAGAAAATTTCGTTATTAGACTCTCGCAAAGTCCAGCTCTATTTCCCTGAACCCCAGCTTTGAGAAACAGAGACTTCCAGCACTGGTGGCATATGAGGACTAGGACATGTATCCTTAGTTCAAGCACATGAAGGTCTTGACAGCTGCTCTTGGATTGAATTTGTGTCTTCCTGCATAAAAGCACAAAAACTGTTTCTTGGTTGACCTCCCTTTGTGTAAGATGATAGGAAATGCCCACTGCATTCCCAGAGACACTACACTGAATTATTTGGCTTGGGCCCTGGCTCTGTTTGGCATCCGTTGTCCAGATGTTCCTCCCTTCGTAAGATCTGGCAAACTGAAAAAAAGCTTAACTCGGCCTTTGGTACGCCTGTGAGTGACCCTTCTTTAGATAATTTTCCTTGGGACTTCCACAACCCTTCTGAGAGCCTGCAAACATCTTTTCTTAATAATTGCATTACATCATGAGGAGCAATATGCATTAGTACCAATTTGCTCTTCATCCAAGACGTCAGACGTAGCTTTTCAAAGACGCTTTAGAGTTAAGCCCCATAATCTCTCTGGCAGGCCGGTTGGTACTGTTATCCTCTGAAGATGAGGGACCCAAGGTGCAGAAAGATGAAGTAACTTGCCCACAGCCACACAATATATCAGTCACAGAGCTGCAAACAGAGCCCAAGAAGCCCAGCTCCCAATCTTAAGTGTTAACCACTAGACTATGATCTGTACAATATCAGAAAGAGCAGGAAGGACCAAGAGGCAGCTACATAACATGAGGAATTAATTCCGCTGGAGGGATATGGGAGAGGCAGAGGCAGAGGAGCAAAGTCCCAGTCAGCACAGGCTCTGCGATGATTGCTGCCTTGCTGTTCGTGGGCAACAGAGTGTGTCTCCCATTCCTACATCTGCCCTGGATCTCATTGATCTTCTCTCTCTTTTCCAGTTTTCCTGTCTCCCCTTGTCTTCCCACAACCTCCCCAGATGTTTGCCTTTTCACATCTTTAAAAAGGGAAACTTGCCTTTTACCCAGTTACTTCTTCTTGTAACTCAGAGTTTTGGGGAAGAGCCCTAGAATGCCTGCGGCTCTCCAGCTGCTTAGGGCAATACAGCTCATCTGGAAACGTCACACTCCCCGGAAAGCCAAGCTCTTAACCACTGTGGATTTAAATCCCAGCATGAGTCCCCATTGAATTTATCATGTAGTAGAGTATAATAAAACTGTACAGTATCTTGTACCTTTGTCAGCTGCTTTGTACGGAGAATTTCCATCAGAAATTCATTCCTCTAGATTCCCAGTCCAAAGAAATCTAGTCACTGTCATCAGTTTTTCACTCTGCAGAAATCTCAGGAGGATTTTCAGAAGCTACATATCATTGTGTATTTACAAGCTTCTGGAAATTCATGGGGAGCCATATGGCAAAGGGGAGAAACCTGTACGATTTGGCACCAGGAGAAGGACACATTTTACAGGCTTTTCAAGAGAAGTCTCCTAGATCCATTTCCAGGACTTGAAGCCAGACTGCCACTAAGCAAGCGAAATTTGAATGCTAGAGACATAGCCAGTAAAAGTGAAAAATGGTTGCAAACTGTAAATCTGAATGACCAGACCTCTACAGCCTTGAATGAACTCTGAACTTCAGAATCAAAATCCTTTCCAAGCTAGGCACTACTGCCAGGGCAAGCAAGCAGAAGGCTCAGAATGGGTCTGTATTCCATATTTTGAGTGAAAAATACTATGTTGAATCTACCAAACTTTTTTTCAAACAAAGTTCTGATATAAAGCGTTAGGAAAACTTGTGCAAATGGGACTTTTCAAAGTCGTAGGAAAAAAGTCTCTCTTTACAAGAAACAACCAGATTTTGTCAGGAAAAAAAAAAAAACAACTTGATCTCATTACAAGTAATACTAATTATAGTAAACTATGCCATAACAGATGGCACTGCATAGAACTCATAAACAATATTTTTCTTGTGGAACAGGACTATCAACAGCATACAGAATGATAAGAGAGTTTGACAAAAAGCCGTATTAATATATTTATTTCCCTTATTGATCCTACAGTGGTGAGTTTTGCAGGCCACCCCTCCAAGCACTGGTGATCCCATGGAATGTGCGTTCCTGCCTCATCACTTCCAGAGGGGACCATCATGGCAAAGCAACGCGGTGGGCCAGCAATTACAGAGTTAACAGACAGTGGTGTCTCTGGTGACTCCAGGATGCTTAAGGGAATGAGTTCCAGGACTGAATAGTTTTGATGGTGCTGTTTCTAATGGAGATATTGCAATGACGCCATTTATCAATGAGTTTTATTTCCCAGGAGGGGGGGTATAAACTGTAGATGGCTACGAATTGCCTGTACACTACTGTACAGGTTCAGGTGGTCAGAGATCCCACTGCCTGCTGAGTTAAATGGAGTCTTCGATAATAGGAAAGTGAAGTTTGGCCACCTGGTATTCATCAGTCCTCTTGCCATTTCACAAGTGTCCATTAGAAACCTATATGCACGATCCCTGCATTTCGATTGTTAGAAAAATTAGCTGTTAACCATCAGGAAATGACCTGTTTCCCCAGCACAGTCACTCAGACCCATTACAGGCCCTGTTCTAAGTCCTCTTCTTATTGAACACAGTTTACAAGAGGTTCACCATAATCCCTTTAAAATTAGATTTTTGTTCTTTTTTTAAGCCATTCAGATTGTTACTCAAATAAAATCTTTTTGTCTGGTTGCAGAGAGAATAAGAAGCCGACACCAGGGTTGGCGATGTGGTATCATATGTGGCCATGGGAGGGTTGGCTGGAGATCTGGGGGGCAAAATAGGTTTTAGTCAGAAGTGGCTGATTTACAAAGAGCATTTCTCACACGTGGGATGGCATTTCTGGTGGCAGTCGGGAAGAGACAGAGAGGAGTTCAAGGGAGGACAGCCCCATAACCCCAACCACGGCAAACCTTCAGTCCCTCTTTGGCCTCCTTTGGACAGGGTGCGATGTGGCCCCTCTCCAAACACCTGAGGCACGTGGCTACTGCCCCTGCTCCCAGCCTGCCAGCAACCTCTCCTGCCAAAGGTGTTAGATGTCAACGAAATATTCATTGGAAAAGTGAAAGAAATGGAGCCGCGGACCCATGGTTAAGCAAGGACTTAAATCCACAGTAGGTGGGCGCTTCACCACCAGGCTTACTGAAAATGTTTGGCTGTTTTTCTCTGTTTCTAAGGGGGAGAGCAAAAGCGAAAAGGTAGACAAGGGTTTTGGAAAAAATATTTGTGTGGCCTACCTTCCATTTGGCTGTGCAACAGCGAAGCACATTTTTAAAGCCCTGAAACATTTTGGTTTCAGGAAATGCTCTCAGTTTAAAATTTTTGTTTCCTGCCTAGTTCTCACCAACAGCACCTTAGGGAGATTGTCCCGGGCAGGTATTCAGTCCCCGGGAATCCCTGTGCAAAACTACAGGCACCAGCTGCCCTGGGGAAACTGGAGACTACAGCTGTGTGGTCCCGTTATGGGACGTACATCTCTAACATGGGTGCTTGTCTCCAGTCTTAAAAAAACACTCGTTGATTGGTCTTGGACCCCTTCTCAAACACTGTGGGGAAAGAGGATTTAGTGATTTCAGGAGGTTGAGACTGAGCTCTGCGTAGAGGCTGGGATTACGTCTGGGCAGTGTGTGTGTATGGGGGGAGGAATAGGGCAGCCGGAAAACATGGACCCTTCGGGGGTGTCAGAAAGATACGGTTGTGGTCCAAGACACATGGAGACACAGAGCTCCAGTCCTCATACTTGTTCATAACCCAGGAGAAGAGTACGATGCCCATGAGTGTGGTAAAGGCACTGCTTGCATTTTAAGGGAACACAGAAAAATCTCGAGCTGGAAAGCGTCTGTGCAGAGCAGAAGCTGGGTCTGTCACCCTCCTCTATCTAGTCATTGCCCTTCTGAAACTCATTTGCTGTCAATTACTCCAGAAAAAGTCATCCCAGCGGCAGACCAGCAGAAGCCGGGCTGGAAAAAAAAATAGCTTTATTTCAAACTATAATTAGAGGATGCTGAAGGCAACACTTCAACAGTCAGATGTATCAAGCACTGGAAAGTCTCTCAGGAGAAGCAGTGGAAAGAATATTGCTTCAATCATACCGACAAAGCACTAAGAAACGCAGACTAGGCAGAAACTTTGCCTTAGCTAGTGTTGGTTATCAAAAGGCAGGAAGCTGGTTCTCACGCCAGCGAAAGCAGGCAGCCTGTGGCAGAAGGAAACTCGTTTCCCACAGAAAGCCAGGCCTCCATTTAGGCTCAGATGCTGCAAGAGGAGATAAGGACTCCCCCCGCTATTCAGGGGGAGCTACGGGTGACGGTGGCATGATGCTCGGCTGCCCTGACGCTCAGCGCCCACCGGCTGCTCAGCCCGTGCTCTCCCCAGGCTGCCTTATACAAGTCTGGCCTCCCATCTTCAGCTGTGCTTTCTTTTTTTTTTCCAAGTAAATTTAATCAGGAGTTTGCTCTCATCTCTAACTCACTTCATGTGAACTTAATTTCCAGCTCCAATAGTTATTTTTAAAAAGGGATTTTTTTATTTTTTTTTTTAAACGCAGTGAGGTTTGAGGATGAAGGAAAGAGGAGGGAAAATTCAATTAACTTTCCTTCCAGTGTTTCCATATTTCTCGGGTGTATGAGCAAGGCCATTTCAGGCATTAGAGAAGTTGTTTAGATTTGGGCTGTACCTTGCCTGTCAGATCATGTAACCGGGCTTTTTGGACCTTATCCAGTAGGAATGATGGTCTCTGCACTCCACCGGTCCTGAGCAATGCCCACAGGAGCCCCCGACTGCAGGGACGGTTTCGTAGCGTTGCCACGGCCATCACGCGTGGGAAGGTGTTACAGCCTGAAGTTGTCAGTAGGTATTTAAGAAAACACAGAAATGAGGAAGTATGGACTCAGGTTTTGCAGCTTAAAAACAGAAAAGAACTATGGAAAATGAATGGATCTTATGGAAAATAAGCTTTTTTCCCTTAGTCTCCAGGGCAAGGTTGCCCTTCAGCGGTTTTGGGGTGGAGTTTTTTTGGTTTTTAATATCAGAAAGCGTAGCTACTCTTAATGTCCCTGTTCAAGGGGAAGGAAGAGGAAGAGGCAGTAAGGACAAAAGAATGCTTTAAAATAAAAATATATAGTTTCATATTTTTTGTTTCATTTGGAAGGTCTTTCAGTTTTAAAAAATTAGGGTCAAATCAAAAAAAGTAGTTTTGAAGCAAAGCTATTCTGATTTGAATCAAAGTTCTAGTTGCAATTTGCAACAAAATAAAAATTTTTCATTTTGTAGTCTTTCTCTTTTTTTTTTAAAGAAACAAAAAAGTGAATGAAATGTTTTTGGTGAATGTTCTTGAAGAAGAACAGTAATTTGCATCCAATTACCTGGCTGACCAAGGGCATGAATTCCTAATGAATATTTTATGTGATCACCAGTTTAACCATCTCTTCCTTGGCAGAGATGAACTTCTCTGAGTATGGTCCAGTAGACAGGAGTCAGAGAACGACCTATTTCCATTGCATTCGCTTAATTAATCCTGAGCAGTTTTCTGATGTGTTTTCCATTCATCAACATATCTGAATCTTTTCCCTAACAGAAAATCAAAATTGAAAATGCGATGAAAGCCAAACAGATAAAACACACTAAGGCAACATGCCTCAATATTTTGGTGGCCATTCCTAGAAAATCTATGTAACTCCCCATCACTATATACTTTATGCAATGTAGTCTAATATGTGCTTTTTGTATATTTTTACTATCTTCCTATCTTTCAGAAAGATGTTCAGTGCTCCCTGATGACCCAAACTTCACTCCTTGAAAAAAAGCATAGTTGTGCAACCGCTGGCAGTTTCAAAACCATGGCTCTTTCCAGCACCACTCGCTAGTGGGGAGGAGACCGGGAGCACCTTCCCAGGACCTCCCTGTCAGCAGGCAGCAAAATGAGGTTCTTCTCAAACAACATCTTCTTACTTGTTTTTTTTGGATTTTCTGTATGAGTTATCAATTCAGGAAAACTGATAAAAATTCACAAAAAAACATTTGGTGTGACTCAGTTATGCAGAAGAGACTTATTTTGTGTATTTCTACTTCTGGACTGTGAATCTGTGAATTCTTTTCTCTCATTCTTTACTTTTTCTTTTCAGGCTGTAAATGCTTTTGGGAAACAAGAGTTTGCCTTTCTCTCCATGCCTGGAGACCTCTTAGAGATCTGGCTGGAACTCTCTGAGCTGGGCTGGGTTTAGATGTAATTTGCAAGTTGGTCCCGAACATTTCTACCCTCCCATAGCAGGGGGCTATCAGCAAGCACAGATTTTTGGGGGGAGGCTATAGACTGCATTTCCCAGCAGTGCTACTTGTCATAGCACAAAACGTCCTGATGGCGTGACATGACAGCAATTGGCACAGCAATGCAGTCTTCCCAGCCCTCTCTACATTAGCAGAGGTCTTCCCAACCCTCTCTGAAGCTTCTTTCCCTAGTAGTGCCTCTGCTGAATCTTTCCTTGGTACCTTGTTGACTCGTTCCTTAAGGCATGTCACACCATAACGATCCTAGTTATTGCTATTGAAACTTTTCTCATAAAGTCATCATCATCAGCATCAGTCACCGCTTCTTACCCTTCTGTCTCTCACTAATTTGCCTCTGCTTGGTTACTCCAGCAATGCTGTCCTTAGCTTTGACTCGCTATCACAGACTGCCAGCACCTTCCTGCTTTGATCTGCAGTTGGGAGAGTGGCCTCGTTCATGGAAGAAGTCCCCCGTACTTTGACATGAGACTTTTCCCTGCAAATCCTGAGCAGACACCTTTGCTCCTGCTGGTGAATTCTCTAAGCTTAAACAGAGACCAGCTTAACCAAATGAAGTACTTTCCTTGCATGAATTACCGTGGCACTCAGTAATTTCCAGCGTCTTTTCTTCTGCTTAGAAATCTGTTTGTTGGGGAGTGCCGACCATCCAGCTCCCCCGACTAGAGCTGCCTGAACAGTGTTTTCCCTTTGCTTGTCTTCCTATGGTAGAAAGCTTCGGAGGCTTTGCCACTACTTTAAGATACTCTGGACAATGTGCGAAAACGAAGGGAAGAGCAGTGAAAATACAGAGGCTGGTCCTGCAGTGTCGAGGTGGCTTAGCAGCACAGCCGCAGCACCGTTGTTATCAGTGTCAGTTCTCCCCTTGGACACTTCTGCAGGGCTTTGCCCTTGGTGATGCAAAGCACTTTACAAATAATGGTAAATTAACCTTCATAGCCTTGGTCCAAGCTGGGCAAGATTAGTCCCCACAGTACATTTGGAAAAACTGAGACATCCAGCAACAAAACAACTTTGCCAAGCAATCCTGTGGTAAATCAAAGGAAAATAAAATATGAAAACCTTCACTCTCAACCTTATGATCCAGCCATGAGCTATTATCTTCCATTGCTCAAGGAAAATAAAGGCGTTATCCTGGATGACAGCTCTACTGGTCTCCAAACTTTGTTTTACTGTCCTCTTTGCCTCCTAAGCCTCACCAGAGCCAAAGATTCCCGAGAAAGTATGGGGCAGGGGGGAACGGAGCACGGTGGCATTAAGTTTTATCACCCCCTGAACCGTAATACTTTCCTTTGCGTGCTCTGTTTCTTATTCACACGGCTATAAAATTTGCCACATCCGGGCGAGGACATCCTTCCAGTCAACCAGGCGATGTTTACGAACTGGAAAAGGCGTTCTCTCGCTCCTCACCGTAGGGGTGAGACAGAAACGTTAACAACTCGCTTGTGGTTTTCTCTTTCCAGGTTGGGCGACCGGACCTCTCTTAACACCGCAGCGGGGGACGTAGCAATTTAGGGACATTTTATACCTCTGAAGATTTGCAATCAGCAAATTGCCTGGAACGTGTTTGATTTCCCCACCCGCCTCCCCTCTGCGGTGTTCCACCACAGAGCCTCTTGCAAGGGACATCTTGATGTTTGTGGTCTCGCAGATTCCTTGCTCAAGCCAAACGCGTTTCTTGTAGTGCTGGTTCTCAGCCCAGCTTGCTTTACATCATAAATGTAAAAATGTTTCTTTTATGAAAATAAAAAATGAAAAAAAAAAAAAGAAGAAACACACAACCAACCTATAAACAGAACATAAAAGCTGTTTAATGGAGTGCATAATGAAGCAGAGAGGAAACAGACTTGCATTGATTTTCCCTGACATTTCACCTATTAAATTATAAGCTTCTTAAGGAAGAGCCTGAATTTTTTTTCAGTTAATTTAAGTCCTTTAATGAATAACAAAACCACTATTGTGCCCAGCGAGCTGAGGTTGCGTGATAGGCAAGTATCAAAAAGAAATAAGGCTTGAGTACGAAGACCCCCAGGAAAACATCCTTCCCTGTTTCAGACATCCCTCGGGCCAGTCTGGAGGCACTTCAGAAGAGATGCTGAAGGAAAACCAGGTCGGAGAAAGCTGTACCTTCCAGACCAAATGAGAAAGTGAGACATCAGGCCTGGTAACTGAGCTTTGCGACTTCTTCCATAGCTTTGAGCAAGCTGCTTGGACCCCCGACTACGTGCTCTTGCCCTCTGCACGACAGGAGCAGCGGTGTTTACCCACCTACTGAGGTTACTGGAAAGATTAATTAATCTCGCAGGCGCTTTTGAAGGCAGCATTCGCTCTGAGACTTCATCCGGAAGTCCTCATGCAGTAGTTGAGAAAAACTATAAAGCACACCGCGTAGCTGGAAACTGGGGAGTAAAGGGCTGCCTCCGCTGCGGCAGGGAGACGCTTAACGAGGGACAAGATGAAAAAAATAGCAGCGCAGCAGGAAAGTGAAAAAACAATGTGGGATTCATTCCTTCGGGCACAAATGACTTCTTTTAACGTACACTCAGCCTCACAAGTCAGCGACTGCTGTAGCAAAGCCGCTCTGCAGGCGGGAGCGGAGCCCTGCGCGAGGGTGCACCTGGCTGAACGTGGGGATGCTCGGGGAGGTTGGGGTGAGGGCGGCAGCCCCGCACGGTGACGGTGACGGTGCCAGTGCTGCTGCCAGCCCCGCAGGTCCCAGGGGAGGGCAAGGGGCTGCTGCTGCTTGCAGAGCCGCAGCACGGCACGGCTGGCAGCCTGGCCGCCCAGCAAATTCCTCATCTGAACACAGACCGACTGGTCAGCTGTGTTAGGACACACTTTTTTAAAGCATGCTCGGCACTCCAAAATAAGGGGAAATTTTTGAGAGGTCCTTGGTTTCCACGCAGACACCGAACCCACGTATTCCCAGGGTAGCCCAGAGTGCGGGGGGCTGTCTCATGGCCCATACCGTGCTGCAACATCTGCTCTGCAGTCAATTGGAACGGTCCTTCTCTGTTTTGTCTCTTGTGTGACTACTCAGGGGCAGCTGCACTGCACTAAAACTGAAGCTTTGCCTTATTAGCAGGTCAGAGCAGCCAGGGCAAAGCCTTGAACATCGGCAATATTGTTTCAGGGAAAGACAGCTTCTTAAAAAATATGAGGTTTTTTCAAAGTGAATGTTAAAAAAAACCCAAACAAACAAAGACTCTTCAGTCGTAATTCTGCTAAAAAGAGCAAAATTCCCACTGCCATCAGCAGTGCCATGTCCTCGACGTGTTACCTTGCCTTGGGAGCTGCATTTGTAACTCTGCAGAGATGCTCAGGTTTGAGGAGATGACTCTGTCCCCCCCGACTCCTCGGGTGTGTCTCTCACGTGGGTGACACAGCGCAGTGCAATGAATTCCTCATGTGAGATTTGTGATCTTTAGGGTCTGGAAGCACCACACAAAGTCTGCTTGAAAGGATTTTCTTCGCATGGATACAAGTTCTCCTCCAAACCACACGGAGCAAACCAAGGCATATAATACCAATGGGAACACCAGCTGAAGTAACTCTAACTTAGCTGTGTTGTGATGGCTTACACAATCGTAAGAAAACATCTGCATGCTCCAAAAAACATCCAGTGCAGTAATACCGCTCTTCTGGTTTGCCATGTACAAGCGACTCATTTGAGTCGTTATGACTAAATAACCTCAGAGCGCTGTAAATCAGGCAAACTTTGTGGAAAAATAAAGCAAAGAATTGTTCCGGAAAGATCATTATGTCACCAGACAACGCCAGCCTTCCTCAAGGACGTGTTTCTGCACTTCTGGAGACCTCGGTGGCCCGGCAGTGCAGGGCACGTGGGCTGTGCCACCGCTCCCCCACACCACGTCTGCCATCACACGGGTGGGCAGCGGTGCCGCCCCCAGCCTGGACCCCAGGAGCGGCACCGAGCGGGGACGACGCGGGAGCTGATGTCCCCGGGGTCTCTCGCTCGAGCCCGACGGGCGCCGCGCCTGCCCATGGGAGCGTGTGTTTGGCCGCCAGACCCCACGTGTGCCGCCGTAGCTGTCGTGTCCTGCAGGTTGGCAAGGGCTCGCCAGCCCCGGCGGCGCGGCGCGGCACGGCGCGGGAGCTGGAGCGCTCAGCTATGTGACCAGGCCACCGCTTTGTTTGTTTTCGCATAACTTCTTGAACTTATTAGGAGGCTGGGGAAAGGAGCCATTGTTTTGCTTTGGCTGTGAGGTCCTGGATGCTTCGCTTCCAGGCCTCCGTCCCAGTGATCCCAGCGATGAGGACAGATCGAGGGAAGATTAAGTCAATGCCTTAGGAAATTTACAGTTGGGGCCTGGAAGAGAAGACTATCTTCTCAGGAGAAGGAAGAAAAGTGGTAGTAATGCAAATCAGAATATGTATGCATGTGTGTATATATATACACGCACATACAAAACGCTGGTTTTTGCATTTCTGCATCGTTATGTCTGCATCCATTTATTCCTGTATTTCTCTATTTTAAGCTTCAGGTAGACAAAGGCAATTGAAGAGTTTTCCTCCCACGCACACCCCGCTAGCTATAATGAGGGAGTAGCACCACTGTAATTAAAGATCAAGATTCACTGTTTTACAGCCAGTTTTTCTAAGTTTTTCAAAAATCCACGTGCTTACTCAGACTTTCTTGAAAATTGCTTGCCTCAAGGGCTCCTGGGGAAGAGCTGCAGCGCAGCCTCCTCGGTCCTTGAATAAGCAGACACCCCCCAAACGATGCAGCAACAGCATTGCACCCTTCTCACGGAGGTTTCTGCACAGCTGCGGCTCGTACCTCCCTTTTGGTCCTACCCACCATCTCACTCATTTAGGACTCAGGTGGTGCCTGATCCTCTCCACTACCCCCCGCCCCTTTTTTTTTTTTTTAAAAAAGCTATATTTTAAGAGCTCTCTGATGTATAAGTTGAGCTACCAGACCAGGTGTGGCCTGTAAGTCCAGGCAAAGGGAGAAACTGCTATTTGCAGCTGGGTCAGGCTAGTGCAGATGCTGGGGGGGGGCTGGCTTATGTGGAGTGGCTGCTGCTTCCCGGGAACCTGTAGAAATTGCCATCGCAGGCTCTCCGTGGTACTCTGTCTCCCCGCTTCCTTTTCCTGTGGCAGGAGAGACTCAGCCCATCGCTCCTGAGCAGCAACACTCAGGTTTGCCCATGCCGAGGTGAGTCTGGGGGTCCCGCATCAAACCAGCGAGCTCGAGCAGGTCCACAGTGCATCTGCCGGAGCCTGGGACTTTCCTGCTCTTCAGCACATTTGCAGAGTCTCGAGTGGGAGAGCAAGTCTGTTCTGAAGTGCCATGCCTTGGGGAACAAATTCAGGTATTTCTCCACCCGGTGATTTTGAGATTTTCTTTGTAGGCTCTGCCTGCATGGCCCAGGGACCTCTGTAGAGGCTTTTCTTTAAAAGCAACATTTCTGATTCCGTATCTAAAATTTCAAGATCTCCTAAAACATACATGCTGACTCAGATTTTATATGGTTAGTATCCAGAGGAAAATCATTAAGCAGAGTTTTGTTACTTTAGAGCAACACAACAGTGCCTTGTGCCCTTTATTCATTCCCGAACAAGGGGAATGACTGTCATAATAACAAAAGCAAATTGCTTATCTGCAAGAACTCAGCTAGGCAACATGAAGCAAAGGTTCACAGGCAGCAGGTCAACCACAAAATACCGTAGTTTGGGGGAACAGGAAAAATCAGACATCAGGCCAAACCTACCACGTGACCTTTCTTAGAGTGACTGTAATAAACTTCAAATGATATTTTAGGGCGTACAGAAAATATGAATGGAATGCAGACAAGAATAAACATCAGAAATATGTTTAACCTGAAGCGCAGAGGTCTGGCAGGCCCTTCTCATTTTCACTAAAAAGAAAATCCCCAAATAAACACCGTGATGGTGCCATCACATAGCTCCCTTTTGACTCCGGTGCCCTACGAAGGCCCAGGGCTTTCTTTGTGATCACGATGGTTTTACCTTTCCTCTTTGTACTGTGGCTTACTGGAGGTTGAGTTTAAATGAATTTAGCGTTACAGCAGGCACACACTACACCTCTCGTACCACTACTGTAACCAAGGCAATTTATTAAAAACAGGGGCCTTATTCTGTGTGGTTTTGCGGGGAAAGTAAAATCAGTTATTTCATGGAATTACTATTAAATTAGAGTGAAGTAATGAATTAAAATTAAATTGATAAGGTTGAACTCAATCTATCAGGTGATAAAAATGGAAATATTAAAAATAGAGTGGAAGGAAGGGAAAACTCTCGTTTCTTCTTATGCTGTTACATGTTTGTTTCACCAGAAGCACAATCCTTGTGCTTCCATTAATATTGGTATCCTTCTTTCCTTCGTGCCATAAACTTCTGCGTCTCCAGAGGCATAGCTGCATTTTCCATCTCAGCCATAGCTCCGTTTCAGAGGCGCGTGAGGGGCTCGCTGTGCTGCTAGCGATGTGTTAAGTGCATCTGGAAGTTTATAGTTAAACAGGTACTGTTTCTAAAGCATAGTGCTAGACTTTGTGCCAAGAGACAGCCTTATTACTTTTATTATTTGCTATTATCAGCTTCCTTGCCATGGCGCATACATATAAATATACCGTAGCATTTCCAAGTGCCTTTTGGGGAGCTGGATTGTATTCACGGCCGCTTAGGAGGTGAAGGCTGCTTGGATGGTTAAGGTGAGAGACGGTTCAGGACTGCTGCTGTTCTCCCCAAAGCAGCTGGGCTGAATGCTGAGGCACGGGAAGCACACACGGAAGGACGTATCCTGAAATAGTATCAGACGGCAAAATCAGTTTGGAAACAATAGGTGTCTTCTCAAGAACGCCTTTGACCTGACACAGAACTGAACCTTTAACCACTAAATTGGGTGAGTTGGTCCAGGGCTAAAGGTGAAGCTGAGGCACTTGAGACCCGCATGGTTTGGGAAATTATCTAATTAGGACTTTTCAGCAGTGACGTCAAAAGGAGTTCCTGATTCCACAGCTGGTTTGTAACTGGCAAGGTTTTTGTGAAGGCTCAAGAGGTCTGAAAGGTCAGCTGGTCCCTGAAAGCTGGTCTGTTCTCTTCCCTATTGTGTCCTGTGCCCCCTGCTTCAGGACCCCTAAGATGCCAGCAGCAACTAAAACAAACCACAAAAATAGTTTATTTATCCTTTTTTGCCTAGTGCACTGCTAGGAAGAAACATTTCCAGACTATGGCAATTGTCAGTCGTAGAAGAGGAAGTTCAAACATAATCAAAACCACTGGTGCATCCCGAGCTCCCCAGGCCACAGCTGTTGGCTGAATGGGCTTGCTCCTGGCCTCACAGGCATGAACCTGGCTGGTGTCACGGCACTGACCAGGGTCCCCTTTGTGGTGGCCCGGAGATGCCTGCAGCCCAGGGAGAGGCTATTAGCCCTGCTGTGGTTTGCAGGAATGAGTATGGACAAATGAATGATAAATGGCATGTGATGCTTCTGTTTAAGCTCTAACTCTCGTGCCAGATAGCAGCCTTCTTGGCACTGTTATAGTCTATCCATCCTCCTCTGCTGGCTAGACGCAGGCCCCTAGTGTTAACTGCCTTTTCAAAGCCTCTCTCCTGCGTCTCTCTCGCATAGACCCACACAACCACGCTGCAGGGTGTAGGTCTCTGTGTCACAGCATCCCCCTGTCAGCATGGGCTTCTCTCGTCTCTGCTAAAAGACAGACTCTTCTGCAGCTGTGTCTTACCCTCTATCTCAGATTCCTAAATCCTCTTTCCTGAGATGCTTATTGTTCACTTAATCTGAGGATTTACAAGGCATGGGTCCATCAGGAGACCGCAAAGAAAAGGTACGTGACAACTCAGCACAGGACTGTAGTTACACAAGCTATAATCGGAAAGACCATCTGAGTTGCTCTTTGACGGTCTGAAGAGCTGAGGGACTGTGACCACCCCAGAAAAGGAGAACACCATGTCAGAGAGGCCTTAAACCTAAAAGCTTTAGACAGAAAATGGAGATTGGTTTCAGGAATCTCATTTCCCCTTCCTTGTCTTCTCATTTGGCCTGTTCCCTGTATTTTATGTCCTCCCTTCACCTCTCTTTTTTAGTGCCTTTGCTGCAATAGAGGCAAATGTTGAGTAAATGTCTCTTTGCATATTCTGCAGAGAAGGACTACTTTGTTCTTTCTCTGCCTTAACAGGCCCTGGGATCTCTGGGTAGCATGCTGCCTGCTCCCCATGACTAACGCAGTTTGGAAGGAACAACACGCCATCTCAAATGACTTTTTCCACAGTGGAAATGACTGGATGTGTAACCCTGGAACATGAAAACAGGCAACTTGAGTATCCTTCTAAGGCCAGACCCAGTGTTCAGTGAAGCAAGTTTTTATTAAGGGTGCAAATTTCTTTCTGAAATTCAGCCAGTTGAGAGAAGAGGCATCCAAGGCTGTGGCTTTCGTGAGCAACGGAGCGTGACAGAGAGACCCCCAACCTGCCCCAGTCCCTGGCGGTGTGCACACATGCACAACGTGGCATGGAGCCGGGACAAAGCATAGCTTCTGAAGAAGCAGAGCACTGTCTCTGCAGTGTTGCCCCCAGGCCAAGGTGGCCACGCTACTTCCACTTTCAGCACTCATTTGTGCAGAGCCAGCTTCTGCCTCGCCATGTGCAAACGCGTGCTCCTGGTCCTGTTACCCAAACACCATTCACAAGAGCCATAAAATCATGCTAGTGACCATCAGCTTTGGGAATAAAAACAAATAAACCCTGTATTTCTCTAAGCCATTCCCAGCACACCTGACCGATCTTCCTTGGCCACATGTGTGAAAACTTGGGCCCGTGAAAGCTTCTCACTGACTTCAGTGAAGGCAAGAGTTGCCCCTAAGGTGTCACCTCTTCTTGGGAGTGCATTTCTGCAGGTCTCCCTTTCTAGTTTCTCTTGCTTATGAAGGAACACTGCCCCCCTGTTGCTCCTTGTAATTGGGATGAGATGGCTGTAGGGCTAAGAATAGAAAGGATGTGTCAAAACTAGGTCCCAAGGCACAAATGGAAATAGTAAGGCATTGTCTTCTGATTGTGGGTCTGTCTTAGTACCTGGGGACTAGGTCTCAGTTTCACAGAGATTGTCATCATAACCATCAATATCTCAAGCCATCAACTCTGAAGAGGTCTTGGAGAATGGTCCCAGAGGTGAGGGCATAATATAAAGGTGAGCGTGATCTTACCCTGTTGGTTTTGCTCTATGGATGGGAATTTGGCTTCTGGGGGCATCAGAGTGGAACCTTTGGCCAACGCTTAATTAAAGAATGAGCAAATCAACTATAGCTGCTCAAATTCTGCAAGATTAAAATTTCAGGTGTTAAAAGGCAAAGGCAAGGCAAAACCGTGAAGGTAGATAAAGAAAAAGAAAAAAAAGAAGCTGAAGGAAACATTTTCCAAAAAGGTACTTGTACTGCAGCAATGGCCAGTAGCACTAAGCTTATTTGTTGGCAGATCGTTCTTGGCTTTTTTACTCCCATGTTAGCTCTGGCTGCTCTGCCTTAGGTGATGGTGTTAAGGAGACCCATAAGACTAAGTTATATAAGACGGTCATGGGCAGACCTGCTGATATTTACCCAGATGAGGATTTTTCTTACATGTTGACTTCCTAGATATTCCAAAAATGTAGTGAGTGGGGAGAGGCAGGAAGCTGCTTCTATAATTCTGAGCCTCAACCATCAGTCTTGTTTTTCTCCACCCTTGAGCAAAGAGATTTCCCAGCTACCACTAAGCCAAAGTTACACGTTTATGTGTATGGAGGGAGGTTGAAGGCAAAGTAGCATCTTCCACCACAGGTGGATTGAACTCAGCTCAGGCCCAGTTCTGAAGGAGCTGAACATCCTTCATTTCCAGCTGACAGCATTGACCAGCCAGCAACACAGGGCCCGTAATGCATCAGATGGTGTCACTCCATGTCTGGTACTGATGGTTGAGCACTGCCTAATAAGCGTGCAATACAGATCAGGGACATGGAAAAAGCTGCAAATGAGACACTAAAAGCGAATGTGGGAGGTAACAAATTGATTCTGTCTTCATGCACAGAAATCTTTCTTTAAGTGCTATTAGGGAGGCTGCTGAATCGCCTGCTGGATATTTTTTTGTAAAAGGACACTCTTTGGAAGCAAATTCTCAGCAGCTTTTGCAGCCAAGACAAGGGTAGGTTTCCGAGTGATCTCTGGGTTACAAACTGAAGGAAGAAAAGAAATGTTGTTAAAGAGTATCAGCAGAATGGCACCTCACCCTCACTAGTTTTTGGGAAGGACCTCTGCAGTTTCCTAGGGTGAAAAGGAGAGAGCAATTGGCTTGAAGCCCATCCGCTCCCCCCCACATGCGTGGTGCACTGTATGCTCTACGTTTCAGGAGGCGTTTGCAGCCCCTTGGACAGGGACCCGCATTCCCCAAGCCAAAATGGGGATACGCCTGCCATTGGGTGACTGGGTAAAGCAGGAAAAAAGGCATGCCCAAGAACAAGCCCCTTCTTTCCCAAAAGAAACAGCTCTGTGACAGCTCAGACAGCAGTTGAAGAGAATACGTACGCGGACATGTCTCTGTGTGTGTAGGCATATATGCTCACGTAGACCAGTCACATTCATCACACTATGTACCCAATTCCCAGCCAAATTGGGGAAGGAAATTCTATTTAGCTTAGATGACTTGGTGAAAGGCTTTGCTCAGGGAAGTCTCATTCCAGCAAGATTCATACTGTCAGATGATATCCTTGCTGCATGCCCTAGGCTGCATAACCACATTTCTTTTCCTGCATGCTGTATCCCTATTACCTGGAGACTCCTCATCCAGAATACTCTTCCTCAAAGATCAGCAAAGTGGTGATATACTCTTCACAGCACTAAATCCTAATCATACTGAGTCAGAGAGCAAATGAAGACTGGAGAAAACTGGTTTACATCTCCCTTTCATTCCGCTTCCTTTCTCTCCTTTCTTTTCTTCTTCCCCCAAAATGTCACCCCCCCACTTTCCAACCCAAAAGCAATCATGCTGAAGCAAGATAGCAGGGTGCAGAGGGTGATCTGAGTCAACCCCCTTTATATCAATTTCAGTTTCTGCTGGGCATTCTTCTGGCATTTCAAAAGACTGTGATCCTAATGAAAACCACACAGGCTCTTGAAATTAAGTTAACTCCTTTTGTAAAAATGCAGGGAGGGGGAGAAGAAAGGAAAAGGAAAAGAAAAAGAGAAAGGGAAAGTGAAGGAAAAATCCCTTACAAGTTGTACTGATGCATATAAGAACCATATTGTCTATCGAACCACATTCTGCCCTATAAGCAAACATGCTGTAGTTATTGCAAAGCAGAAAAGGTACAAAGATTTCCCCCTAGACCCTTTTTTGTCTTAAGAAACCAAAGCAAAATAATTCAGACATCTTTTCTGGTGCATAAAGCAACTCTCGGGTTTTTTTTCATATCTCTCTTTGTATTCTTTTGTCCATTCATGGATCAGAACATTGAAAAATCTCTCTTCCTAATGGTAGAGTTTCTTAGCACAAATTCAGTACCTTTTTCTGAGTGTTACCCACTTAGACCATGAGTTCTTTGTGTCTTCTTCCCATGTGTCTGTACAGAGCTTAGCACAAAAGGACTCCAAATCTTGTCATTCCACTGATTGCATTTGCAAAATTATTGAGTAACCATAATTCAAATTGAAGCAAAATAAATATTAACTACACACAGTTCTAAAAGGAGGTTCAGGGGTCCCAAAAGCTAGAGGTGAAAAATAAGTATATAGAAGGAGAGCCAGTGGAAAAAGCCTGTAGATTCCCTCGCCAGCCCCCGGTGCAAAGAGGACATGTTGTTCTGCTTAGATCCCAGGAGAAAGGCTGTTTGTGTGGTTTTGTTAGTGTATCCTGAAGTGTAAGGAACACATCCATCAAAAAAAATAGATACATAGTTAAGCCACTGTAACATTTTTTGGCTTCTTTTTAAAATAAATGTCCTTCAATTATCTTCTCTAGTCATAGAGCATGTGTAAAATGAACATCCAAAGCAGCAAAGTCCACCTGTCAGCAGATGCCTCTTATCAGAGCTGTTGCGAGATCCTCGTGAGCCCAGAAAAAGGGTGACAGTTTGGTGCCTCCCATTTCAGCAGCCCCAGCTGGCCAGATGTCAGCCCATCAATTGCGGTTGGGGTTGGCAGTCGCTTAGTCACTTGGGCAAGCACTTTCCTTAATGCAAGCAATCTATTCATCCACCCTATGTCCCCAGAAGTTTCAAAATTTCACCCCTGAGCCTTGTCACTTGGTGTCCTGATGGAGTAGTGGGGACATATCCTGGGAACCGTGAGTTTGTGCTCAACCCTTTTCAGGCTGCCGAGGAATAACTAGAACCAAGCTTGTCTGTTGTTGATCCTGACCAGAGGAGGGGAACCAGAATCAAAAATCATAAGCCAACCCTTGGCTTTCACTGCCTCTCTGTTATGTAGGCTTTTGTATGACCACTCCCAAAGAAACCTTTTGCTTTTTACATCATTTGTCAAAGATCCCATTTTGAGCCCTCATCAGATTTTCCATCCTCTGACTCTCCTTCAAGTGCTCACCTCTCAGGTCCCTGTTGGAAAAAGCTCAAACTTTGGTGGAGTACGGGTCAGTCTGAAAGCCCCCACCCCAAAGAAGGTTTGGATACAGATTATGATTTCAGGCATAGAATGTGCTCAGTAAATCCACTGGTGTCAGTGGATTTGCTTGGAGTACAGGACCATGGCCTGGCCCTCTCTGAGTCACCTTGTGATTCAGATATAACCATTGACAAAACAATTGGAAAAGCCTCATCATGTTCTTGTTTTCTAACCAACGCGGAGACAACAAAAGATGTTAACTACATGATGATTAGAGACCTCTAGCAGGATTTTGCTTGCATTTCTCATAATTTCTAGTATATACAAGAGGAAATAACCTCTCATTCCCTGTTGTGACGGGCTCCATAGATTGTGAAATCCTCCAGAGTTTCAACATGAGAATGTGGCAACTTCTAGCAGTACAGAGCTCAGACTCTTGGGCCTGAACCATAATGTCAAGAAAGCTGAAACCTGGAGTTGCCCCTAATTGTATGGGAATCATTATATCCATTTTCTTATAGTCAGTGTTATCCACTCTGATGCCAAGACAAACAGGGAAAGCAAAGGCATAAAGAAGATTCAAAGGTAAACAAAGTTCCCCCAGAAGCAACTTTAGACTCTGGATCTCACCCAGAACCCGAGATGCCGAGACCATGGGTAGATGTGTTCTCAAGAGGTTTTTTAGAACAAATAAGTTGAAAGAAAACATGTCACCTTAAGGATGGAAACTTCAAAACAGGCATTTTCTCTCTTTCCATGTCTCCCTCCTTCTGTCTTCACCAATATCCTCAGGCAGCTGGAAGAATCACCAGGGTGATCTCAGTGGTAAACAACGTCCAACATGTTTTTCCCCGCTTTTGATAATGAGTTGGTTTCATCAAAGCTTGGCCCATTTGGAGAGGCTCATGGGGAGTTCAGACCCACAAGGCTTCCTCCTTTGCAATGCGCTTTCAAAAGTTTCCAGGACAATGACATCATGAGAAAAATGCCTGTCTCATGTTGCCTAGACAAGTTTTGGAAGAGGTGTGCCTCTTCCCACTGCTCTGCTTCACTTCAAGTAGGTGAGTTGGACATAGTAGGCTCAATTTTTCAGAAAACAACAGCAGCAGCTCAGCTGTCCAGGGGTGCAATCACAGCCCTTCAAGAAGTGGCCTGATTTCCAGACACCTCAGACAGCTCACGGCATTCCCCTACAATGCACGTATTTTTACAAACCTGTTGATGTCAATAGGAGTTCTTGGATGCTGGGCACTTTTGTTAACATGACCCATGGTTATGTGAGCTACACCTTCTCTAGGCAGGGACCTAGTACGCAGGAGGTGTTGCCACTGCCTAGAGTGGCTCGTGAGCTCCAGGCTCACCATCCTGGGGTCCCTCCATTTGAATCAGCTGTTACCTCCTTGCTCCCCATCTAGGCTGCACTGCTGCTGAGACTGCAGCTCACGTGTAACCCTCCAACATGGAGTTAAACTACTTAGCTCAAATACTGGTGGCTGTGTAGCTGCAAGAGTCTGGAGCTTGTCTGGGATGCAAAGCAAGCCTGGGAAGGGCGGTGAGTGGTGGTGGGTAGCCCGCACTGAGCTCCGCAATGCTGCAGCTTGTCCAATTAGCAATGGTGGTCCTCCCGGCTGTAACAGAGGAGCTCAAGGTTTTGTGGTGGAATAGACCAAAGCGCGTGTTCCTGCTCCATGGATCTGGGGCTGAAGCTAAACTTAGCTTTTCTGCTGGTGGAAAGAGTGGAGCTGGGGTGGATATGCCTTGGAAGGCAGGGCTGGCTGCTTCTGCTGCCACAGGAAAGGGAGAAGTGAGGGGTTAGGCACAAATGGCTGGTGCTAGGATCAACATCACTCCTTTTGTGAGTGAAAGCAATAGTGTCTCTGGCTCTCCAAAGCTGTGGCACTGGCAAAGGAGGTGGCAGCCAGAGCGTGTTGCTGTAGGCAGCTGCCAGATTTGCCTAAGACCAGAGTCCTCCCTGTGCACAACTCTCCCACGCCTTACTAGCACTAGACATGGCTAGGACTCTAGGTCAGAGGAAAGAAAGTCCCGGAAGATGACGCTTCTGACCTGATGAAAGCAGATGTCATGGCAATGGAAATCAGTGGGGTTTATTCATATACATTAAAAGGGCCAACTTCTCCTCTCTCATATCTGCAGCCACACAGCCTGGGCACAGCGCACAGGACTTGTGCACGCAGCAGAAAACACATCTGTAGCGCCAGATCCCTCAAAACCTCGCAGCAGTTTGCAGGACTGTAACCACTGATGACACCAAGGCTCCTTCCCAGTTGGTATCTCGCAGCTGAGTTAATTCTCCTGCCAAGAAATTCCCACAGTGTCTGGCCATGAAGAGGAAAAGCTGAAAAGCAATGAGGGTAAAGAAATCCAGTGCTCTGGGCCCAAAACTGGGAGACATAAACTGCAGCATTCCCACTCCACTGCCTCTCCTCCTCCTTCCAAGGTCTTGGTCACGTCACTTCATTTTCCTCAATTCTCCTGCCATAAGGCAAGAATAGTAATGCTCACTCCGTAAGGGGAGGTAGGTGGTCAGTAAGAACTATTTCTACAGCCCCGCTGCATGTGCTCAGCTGAATCAGATCCAGTAGTATCTGGGAGCCCAAAATTCAGTAAATAAGACTTTCTTTCTGAAAAGGCAACATTTGCCTGTTTTGCACAGCGTCTCCTCCCACTCCATCCCCTCTCTCCAGCCGAGTTGTCTGAGTGCTTCCCTCGAAGCGGCAGGCTGCAGATCCCCTACAGGGTGATCCATAAAATAGTCGCTTTTTTTTCCTGGCTGCCACTGCTGTTTTCAGGTAGCTGTCGTACCTGACTGTCTGGTATGGTCATAAGCCAGTTAGAGCCTGCCATTGGGTCTGTCTGGTCAGGACTGGCTTTTTCCATATGTATTACTCTTGCAACATTTAATTTCCTATTTTATAGCTAGTCATTTGTAGTCATGTTGCAACCCTTTCCATTTAGTTTTTGGTTTGACTACCCAGATCAGTACTGTATCATCTGTGTTTTGTCACCTCACTGTTCATGCCTTTTTATGGAGGATCATTTCTGAATATCCTGAACCATGGTCCCAGAAGGATTCTTGGAAGACCCTGTGGGTAACCTCCTTCTGGTGTGAAAGATGACTATTTGAGCCTATTCTTTTTCCCTGTTTCCTTTAACTTGCTATTAAGCTATGAGAGGAGCTTCCCTATTGTCCCAAGAGTTTATTTTCGTTAGTTAGCCTTTGTAAATGTTCTTTTGGAAATTCGGGTGGTTTAGGTCTGCTAGATTACCTTCTGCCATGTGCTTTCTGACTCTTTAAAGAGCTTTGTTACATTCACAGGACTTGCTTTCCCTCTACAAAAGCCATGTGGCTCATTATATTATTCTTATTCTTATGCATATTAATTTCCATTGATTTTTATGGAACTTTATGAAATCTGTCTGGAACCTTTCCTAAAGGCTGCTGTCACATTTGCCACATTCAGGGACTTATCTAAGTGTTGGGGTACCCCTCAGATCAGCACCTCCATTTGATTTCGTCTCAGACTGCGGGGCGAATGCCGGCTCCTCTGCATCATCCTCCTCACTTCCGTCTCCTCCTGATACTCCCACTTGAGCAAGTGTCTCCACTTTATGCAGCGTAAGAGCTGGGTCTGGCATGAGAACTGCCCACAACTAAACACGTGGGTCCTGCTGCACTGAGAAACAGTCATTTATGGGGTCTGACAACGTAATGTCCCCATGACACTCTCTTAAAGCATTTGTCCCATCAACATGGGGATGCATAAAATTCCCTCTTATCATTGTGCTTTCTTCCTTTGCGGCTTCTTTAATTCCCCTTAGCATTTCTACAGACATCACCAAAATTTGACAGGCTGACCAATACTACATCATAGCCCCGCTAGTATTAATTGTCCCGAATGAGCCCCCCACCTCTCCAGAGTTCCGGTAAACAGAGACTCTGTGGTAGGTGTTGATGTGATTAGCTTGTTTCCCTTATTTGACATTATGCTTTCTGCAATATAGAGGGCCACCCCCCACAAGCACTATCAGATCTGTCTTCCCAACCTCTGGGTGGTAAATTAATGTTGTCATTCATATTTATCCATGAGTAAGTACTCTGAAATGCAGGCAGCTGAGGGGCTCTGAATGTCAGCCTAGACCATAAGCTCCCCGGGGCAGAGATGGCATCTTTACTGCATATGTAACCAAGCTGTGCAACTTTCCAGGCTTCACCATTTCACTTGGGGAAGGGATTTGGCTGAACCACAACGTTCAAAGATTAAGTTGTGTAAATTTTTCCAGTTCTCCAGATTTCACTCAGCCAGCTTCAACAAAAATGCTCATGAACCTCCGGGAGCCTTTTGACGAACTTCTGCCGAATTTGCGGATGGTCACTAAAACATAACCCCAGATATATTTAACAGAGCTTTTGGGTTTGCAGCTAAAGTTTAAATGTGAGTTCTTTCATCAGAGGCACTCTTAAATCAAACTGGGGTCTCTTAAAGCACCATGTCTTAGTGATGATTCTGATCCACATGTGAATTTTGCCATTCAGGTCAACGTTCTGTCAAGAGCAGATATTAACATATGTGGTTCTGCATCCGCCTCCCGCAACGCAGCGCTACACTTTGCTAACTTTCTCCAGACCCGGAAAGACTCTCCTTTGCTTGGAGACAGCCACGGCACAGCGTGGCCAGATCACTTTCAAGTGACTCCTTTATCTTTCACAATTGTTTTTTCCTAACATCTCTTTTCCTCTAGATGAATCTGCTTATACAAAGTCAAAGCTTTGAACATGTTGTATCAGTTAACAGAAAAATTCAACATAGTTAAACTATGCCGTAAGCTTCTTTTCTACCCCTCTTCTCCGCTGTGGAGGGAGAGCAAAGGTTCTGGCCCAGGGAGGCGGGAGGTGGAGGAGGAGGGACTGGTGGGGCTGGCTGTGAGGCTGCGGTCCTGCTCTTCCTGCGGATGCACGAGGAGGGATGGAAGGAAGGGAGAAAGGAAGGAAGGGAGGGAGGGAGAAAGGAAGGAAGAAAGGCAAGGAGCGAAGGCAAGGAGCAAGGAAGACAAGCAATATCACACTAGCCGTAACAGTGGGTCAGTGGGAAGGAATCTGCTTGTGAAATTTCTTCATGAAACCTCAAATTCACTGGAATAAAAAGACAAAACACAAAAACTACTTAGATACAAAGTGAGCACTGCCATTAAACAAACTATTCCCTCTGACATGAACTGCTATCATTCACAGGCATTTATCTCATTTTCAGAAGGTCCAGAGCCCCTAGAAGAAAGGGGAGAAGAGCAGTCACACAGAGACTGTGGGTCTTCCTATGACATTTGGGAGAAAATGTTACCATTTTTAGATTCTGTAGATGGAGGGTAGTGGAAGGCAGGAAGAAGGAGATAGGTATCCTGTAAGAAGACAAAATAATCCCCTGTGTTTATTTCTGCTGAACATAGGAGCATTGACCATCATCTGGTTTTCTAAGCCATTGGGTTAGGAGGGGCCGAAAGCAGTTTGGGGGGAGCTGGTGGTTAAGTGGCAGAACAAACATGTCAATTCACAGTTCATGCTCCGGTGTGTTGAACAGCTCTAAGTAGCTTGAGGACTGCCTGAAACACAGCCCACAGCTGTCTGTCTTGTAACAGTTCATCTTTTATGCCCAATTGCCTACTATGAAACAGAACATTTATGGCACAGCCCAAATAAAGAGGCAAGTGATTCATCCACATCCAAGATTTTAAAAGATGGGGTTGAGGGGCTGGTTAGGTTTTAAATGATAAAGAAAAAAAAAAAAAAAAGCATGAAAAGATCAGGTCGTAGATTTTGGTTGATACCGGAGGCTGAATTGCACAGCAGAAGACGTACAAACAATACCCCAGTACCTGTCTCGTCTTCCACTTCTTTCCTTCCTACTGTGCCTTTACCCCTGCCATCTCAAGAGTCACAACTCATTTAAAGGTGGGTCACAAAACTGTCCTGTTCATCTGCATTTGGATATCTTAAGCAACACGGCCAATGTCACATGAAGCAGGGCAAAAGTCAGCACGAGACCAGTGCGGTACTTAAGTCTCATCTCATCCCTCAGGAAAACACAGGTGCAATTCAAAATGTGCAAAACCTGCCACCATCCAGGACAGAAATTTATTAGTGAAGGCTGTTGGGACTGAAAATGATGTTACTGCTTCCACCTCCAGAGCAATAATGTTTCTTCTGAAAGCAAAATGGTAAGAAAGCATCTCTAAACATATAAAAGCTCTTACAAGATGAACAAAGTTATTTCTGTATGCAGTCTACAAGCCGGAGTTGCACCGCTTCCAGATACTCCCCTTCATCTGGCTGCTGCCTCCCCATTGTGCACCTGCCTTTCCCCTTACCCTGTAAACAAATTATCTTCCACAAGCCAGGGCATATTTTCCTCCTGTTTTAACCCATAACCTAAAAACTTGTGATGGAGCTGTAAAAGCTTTTTAATGAAATGATCAGAGGTAAAATGACACAGTAATAATATACCCATCCTACACTGTGTGTCTTATCTGAAAAACAATCGCCCACATCTTAAGGAAGCTCAAACAGCTGAAAATCCAGCAGATGATAGAAGGTCTGCCCAAAGATGGTGGGCTAAGGTCTGCAGAGACGTCAGCGTGGGAGTGAGGCCTGAAAGTGGGGGAAAAAAAGCATGTCTGTCTCAAATAGCAGCAGCTCCTGCCTTTTTCTCTGGCATCTTCTCCGAAGACCTACAGAGGGGAAGGTCATCCCGTGTCAGTGGTGCGTTGGTTGGGTGCCGGTGCAAAGAGCTTCCATTCGCCAAATTTGGCAGTTTCGGCACTACTTTACTCATCCTCAGCTGGCTTGTGTTCTGCTGTTCAAGGCTGCCTATCTGTGCACACGTTTATGTACACGCTGCTCACCTCGCTATAGTAGCGTAGCTGTTTATTTCCCAGGTACCTGCAGGGAAGCAGCTCCATTAGACCAGGAGCTGCAGAGCTGGACTGGTGACTGCTGGCAGTGCTGCGGGTGCAGAACCCACAACTGAAACAAGAAGTTTTGCTGCAGGTCAGAGACGTCCATGGTCAGAGTGGAGTGGAACAGTCAAGGTTACTCATTTTCAAGTGCTGGCTTCTGCCCATGTGCGGGAATGCATCGCAGCCACCACTGCAGGGCAGAAAACATAACCGTAGAAATCGATGTGGTGTTTTGAGAACAAAATGTTCCAGTGTGTTTGGCTTGTGATCCCTTGTGCCACAATCTGTCTTTGTGGCTTTCTTTAGTCAATCGAGGCTGTAAAAAGTACATCTGTGTTCTCCCACCAAAGGGTAAAGAGGTGGCTTCTCCAGCTCCAAGGGAGGGAATTTATGAAATGCCAACATTAAGCAATGCCCCCCATTTGGAACCGTACAAGGCTTGAACTTCAAGGACCCTGTAGATATATTAATCAGCTCTTATTTTAAATTATTATGGCTCCTATTTTCACTTCTCATTAGGTCTTCTCTGCAGGTAAGTATGATTTGGTGGACACTTCGGTGGGATCGTTCCCACCCGTTCCAATGCCTGGTATTACCTACCCCCTTCTAAAGGGGAGATTTAATATTCATAGTAAGAATATCCAGATGGCACTAAGGTAATTAACAATAAGGGACAGCATGCTTCAAGACACGCCAGATTCTAGTTGCCTGAGGTCTGGAGAAAGAAGAAATCTCTTTAGAAACTTAGCCCAAAAATTGTCCATAAATTATTTTTTCCCAGTTTCTTATGAAGCAGTAGGCATTGGCCACCACCCAGTTTGTTCATCCAGCTAGTTCATCAGATCTAGCACAAGGATTTCTGCAGTCAGAAACCAGGCAAACAAGTAGAAGCACCTCAGGACCCAGGGAAAAAACAAAGGCTGGCACCCCAGTTCACTCTGATGCTTATCGTTGCCTCCGGGAGGCACCGAGTGTCAGCTCGAGGATTTTCACTGCAGGAGGAATTCAAGATCAGATCTTTGGAACAGTGCAAGAAGGGTAATTAATGTCCCCTGACTTTAGTAAGAAATGTTCATAAGGACAAAAGGCACAGAAATCAAAACTGCACCTGAACTGCAGTTAAACTTTTCCCCTTTCTGCTCTGTACCTCATCCCCCAGCCTTCCTTCCTGCTCCCGTTCACCTTCTTTATTACATTTATTGGCTTTGCTTTCCAGCCAACGAATCCCCTCCGGGGAAGGTCTGCTGGCCCCTCTTCCCACCCCCTCAGTCCCATGCCTGGGTCACCTTCCCCGTGCCTGTGCTCTCACACCCCGGGCTGAGCAGAGACAGCTCAGAGCCATCGTCTCTGCAGGTGACAGTGTTGCCCCGGATCTGCACCACGCACAGGAGACGCTGACGTGGCTTCTGAAGCCTGGCGGCACGTCGCAGCCCTCTCTGCTGCCAGCCGTGGAGAAGCAGAGGTGGCCCCACACGGTGGCCCCACAGCTGGCTGCTTCCTGCGACGCCTTTAATTCCTTCTTCAGTGGAGGGTGTTTGAACAGAAGGTGATTGATTGTCGATCCATTGAGCTTTGCAGTAATACACTGCATCTTTGTCCATTAACTTCCTTCAATAGCTATCTGCATGATTTTATTATTTCAAAAATAGGTAATTTATAATTCTTTTGCCAAATGTACTAGAAGCACACAGCTCAAGCTAGTCAGAACATGTTTATTTTATTTGTTTTTAATGAGAGAAATTGGCTGTTGCAAGAAAAAAATGTATATTTTTATTAAAATATGTCACAATTTTACATTTTGGATGTTTTCATAGGAGTGTAGGAATTGGCATCTCAGAGCAGCCTGAAGTCCTGGCACCCTCTTGTCCTGGCTCAAAAAATGACAGGTACTTCAGAAGAAGGTGTGGTAAGTGACATGTCAGATATAATGCTCAGGTCTTTGGATAAAGAAATTGTCCAAGGTTCCAAAGCATAGAGTCTAATGTCTCTAATTATTAATTATCATGATAATGCATTTCCTTGTTGTCCCTTTAATGTATGACAGGAAAAGGAACCACCTAAAATATCAGTGAGTCTGTTGGGACATCAGAAGTTAAAGTAAGACCCTGACGATGGTTATTTTTCCCTTGGTTTTGGGGTTTAATTTCAGCTGGCTACTTCAGGTACTTGATCAGGTTCTTTTCAAAATTTTTATTTTGAAATTAAAAAAAAAAAATCAGAAGGAAACCTAATTAGAATTTTTCCAAATAAGATTATTAAATGGATTTCATATACTTGGCTATCTTGAATTGACCTAACGCTGCCGCAGCAGAGATGCTCTGCCATTCACAGTCCTCATTGTTCCCCCGGGAGCGCAGCATGGAGAGCAGGTGCTCTCCGCAGGGAAGCGGCGGCAGCACCTGTTTCGGAAAGGCAGCGCTGCTCCTCTCCGACAGCACCGCGCACGGCTTGGGATGGCCCGCTTCAGGGATGGCCTGCCTCGGCCCCTGCCCGCCGCCGCTACCGCGGCGGGCTGCAAACCACGCCGGGATGCACTGCATGCTCCCGCCCATCACTCGCTCGGAGGGGAAGGACTGATGCGCTACAGCAAGCTCGAGAATTTCATGGCCTCTTTGGGCGATGGCTATCAGTTTCAGGGGCCTTCTCAAGGGGAAAATGCACCAATTTCATGCGGATTCTGGCGAGAAGATAAATTTCACAACTCTTCTTCCCAAGAGGCATGAAACCCGTCAGTCATGAAAAACAGAGCCCTATCAGTGCTACACTGGAGACACCCTCTGAAGAGGCAGTTTGTTCAGGTTAGAAATGACACATAAACTTACAGAACACAAACTGCAGCCTCTACAGTTCATCGTACCAGCCAGATAAGAGGAATTTAGCCTCTGCTGAGCAGTCCTTTCATATTCAAGACTTCACCCTCCTTTTATTTGCTCAGCTATGTCTTTACGTCCCTTCAGCCACGTCAGCAGGGAGTCACCTCACCTGACATAAGGGGTCAAAAGCTTGGGAGCCCCCTGCATGCTCCCTGTCCAGTCAATGGAGAGAAGCCGGCACCTCTGCAAGGAGACCAGTCACCCCTTCCTCGCGTCCTCCTGTCCCCATGGGGCACGTTCCTCAGGAGAGGGTGGGTTACCGCTGGGGGTGCTGGTCTCTGCACTGACCACAGACACCTAGCTCTGGTCAGGCTCCTGGCTCAGCAGCAGGTATTGTTATAGGTAGGTGAGATGGAGATGGGGATGCAGTTAAGCAAGGACTTCACAATTCTCAGCCCTGAGGGCTCAAACTGGTAGTAGCCCCCACCATTTTTTATTCTGTTCTTCATCCCCAGAAAACAAACCTTATTTTGCCCTGGGTTGTTCCTAATTTTGCCAGATGGACTGCAGCTAGAGCAGTCAGCAAGGCAGTAAAAGACCATCACATATTGCACTGAAGACTCTAGCCTATCTACTTCTCCCAGGTCCCTAGGAAGGCCAAGTGGATGTGTACAAGACCAGGGAAATAATGTGACCTTCACAGATGAAAGTTTGTCTTCTCTGTTGGGAAATATTAGCACTTTCCGTCATGCCAGGGCACTCCAGTTACCCTCCCATGCCCCATTTCTACCCATGGAACAAGGACCTTCAGCCTTGCCCCACCGTGGCCAACATGCAGAAGAAGAGGTATTTTCTGCTTTGACAGATGCCAATAGCTGGACCAGGGGAGGTCTCTTATTCACCAGCATGAGGAATAATTCTGATGATATACACTAAAACCTCAGGAAGAGTTTTGTTTAGAGAGATGAATCCTAGGTCTGAGTAGGTCTGGGCAGACCATTTAGCTCAGTACTAGCACTGCACAAGTGAGGAGTTTGTTTAGCTCAGATGCCGAAGTGAAATTTGGGCTAAGTTAAAATTGATGACTTGGCATCAAGCTAAAAATTTTTAAGTTTTGAGGAAACAATGGAAAAGCTGCCCGTCCTTTGCTTTGTTCCAGCTCCAAATGCTTCCTCCAACTCAAAGCGATTGGGAGCTATTTAATTTATTTTTCTCCCACTTTCCTTTTTTAACTTATGTCTTTTTGTTAAACTGCATTACAGCTTTACACTTCTAAAATGATTCATATAATTGCAAACAAAAAGTTAAAAAAAAAGTCCCATTTTGATATTTTGTGAGTTTTTCCATCCAGCTTTTTCAGCTGAAACAACTTTTGTCCTTACAGAACTCCCTTTTCTCTATAATTTACTATTTGAAGAGATAGTCCAGGTTCACTCCACTAAGAACAATGCATGCCATTTTGTCTGAGATAACAACAGACAATCTCTGTCTGTCAAACAGTTTCTGTCTGGCAACAGAGACTTTCAGAGGCTGGTTTAGAAGAGCAGGATGCCCTTCTGGTGTAAGGCACGTCTGACCTGATATCTCCATGAGATCATTGTGCCAGGACAGCATCAAAGCAACTGGCAACCCCATCAGGAGTAAGCAAGCAATGCAAAGAACCCAACCTGTTGCATCAGTTTAATTCATCGCTGCCTGCAAGGATGGGCACAAGGCAGCTGGGAAGAGAGGGGGCAAGACAAAGCTCGTGTTTAAACAGCTACCTAGACCTGTTGGAAATAATCAGGTTTTTTTCTCCGGTGGATTATACCCCCTATGTGTCTCTGTTTGCCCCAGCCTTTTCCTGAGCTGAAGCTGAGGGATTTTTCCATGTCCCGGAGGAGTGTGTTAGAAAAGCAGTGTTTATGTTAAGGGACTTCATTAACATTACGAGTCAGGCTGTAGTACCCAGAGACTATCACGGGCCGAGCAGGACGGCGCAAATGAGCCCTTGTTCCTTTGCGTCATTGGCCCAAGCAGCCACCAGGCTGAAACCTAACCCTGGCTGCTTGCCTTCAGGGGAAAAAATAAGAAGGGTAAAGTAAACAAGGCCCCTGTTCAGCTTTCCTGAGCCTAGATGGGAATTGCTTGCAATTATACATCAAAACTCAGAGCTGACTCTGAGCAGGCTCAGCTCTGCTCCGCTGTGGCTGTGACCATGTGGAGAAAACCCATGCCCGCAGCTTGCAACCGCTCTGGCCAGCCGCCTCCGTCCTGGGCCACGAATCCAGGAAACTCTTAAGTATATGCTTAAATCTACCGTTCCTCAGGACAGCACTGATTTGACACCAGTGGGGCTTAAAAGCAAGCATGAGGTTACAGGCTTTCCTGAACATGCTTGCTTTACCAAGCCTAGGTCTCAGCCGTTCATTATTTTATCCCGATGACAGCTGAGGTTTGGGGTTTTTTGCCTGCAGAGCTCCCTCCCGCCTTGCATTCCCAATCCCCCCGCTCCTCTCTCCATCACGGCAAGCTCAGCCGTGCCGTCCCCCCTGCTCGCCTGCCCCTGCCAATTCATCCCACTCAGCGAGCTCCGGCACGTCTCCCGCTCCCGCAGCCATGCTGACCCCACTCCTCCTGCAGCACCGGCTGCTCGGCTGCCTCTGCTCCGGCAGGGACACCTGTGGGTGGTGAACGGCCACTCGCCTGCAGCTAAAGCCCCCCCCCGCAAGCACCCGACTGGGGCTGCGTCCCCTCCTCCGCATCTCCCAGCCATGGGCAGCGTCAAGGAGAGGAGCCACAGACAGGAGCAAGGGCTCTCTGCGTGTTTAGCCATAGTTTGGGGGGCGATGAACATGTGCAGAGTTGCATGTAGAATTATTTAGATAAGCAGCAATGCCTCAAGGGCTCTCCTGTCCGGTGCCTGGATGCGTATCGGGGTGACAAGAGTCCTGCGGCTGTCTGCCGCAGCCTGCCGGGGCACCCTGCCCGTCCCCAAGCAGCACTCTTCATCCTCACCACCTACCCGGCGATCGGCTGCAGCCTCTCCCCGTTGCAGCGGCGCACTCACCAACACCCCGAGTGCCCTGTGATGGAGGAGGCACAGACTGCCGGGGGAGAGAGGCAGCAGAAGGCACCGCGGGGTGCAGGTGCTCCGGGCTCCCCTGTGCCACCCCATCCCCTCCTGTCCCCTCCTGTCCCACCGGCAGAGAACCAGGGCCCCCGCTGCCTCCCCAGCGTTCCTCGCTCGCCAGGCACAGCGCCCTATATGCACCCATGTAGGACCCAAAAGCCCTTGCTACCCGAGAGAAGCCGATTTTCTAGCCTGTCTCTCATTGTTGGGAAAAGACAACTGATTTCCACCTGCCCTGTGGGTTTTAAAATTCCCCCACCTCTCAACAAATGAGCTGCATGCAACCAGGGGAAGTGTGTCAACCAAAAGCACTCCTGTCCTTGTCTTGTACTCTCTGAGGTTATTTTATGTGAGGATGAAGAAGCTCTTCAAATGTAGACTTGCAGAATCTAGAAACTCTTCTGCTGGCCAGATTTTATTTAGATGACAGTAAAATTTAAGCTTTGGATTTGAAGCAACTGCTGAAGCAATACAGCCTTATTTCACCATTAATTTCCCCTCCTTCCCAATACTGTGTAAGCCAACTAGGAAAGCACTTCTGACCAGACAGGGCTCCACATATGTCCTTCTCTTCTCTTCTCTTCTCTTCTCTTCTCTTCTCTTCTCTTCTCTTCTCTTCTCTTCTCTTCTCTTCTCTCCTCTCCTCTCCTCTCCTCTCCTCTCTTCTCCTCTCCTCCCTTCTCTTCTCCTCTCCTCTCCTCCCTTCTCTTCTCCTCTCCTCTCCTCTCCTCTCCTCTCCTCTCCTCTCCTCTCCTCTCCTCTTCTCTTCTCTTCTCTTCTCTTCTCTTCTCTTCTCTTCTCTCCTCTCCTCTCCTCTCCTCTCCTCTCCTCTTCTCTCTTTTTTTCTTCTCCTAGCTTCTCTCTTTTCACAATTCATAATGACGCATTTAATTAATAGTAAATGTGCATAGAAGTTTTCTGGGCAGCCATATGACAGCCACATTAACACCAGATGAGCCCAAAATTGTTTATTGTTATTACAGTGAATACCAAAGTGAATTAAGAATGATTGATCGAACACTTATTGTGACTTGACCAAAATATATACATATTTAATAATAGGATGCTTCAAAAGAAGAAAGAGAAATGCTGGCAGAAGAGAAATTCAAATATATTTGCCTCTTTTTTTTTGGTTTTGTTTAAAAAAAGAACTAATTAGCCGAATTATGTGGCCAGAATTCGAAAGAAACAAAAGTATTTGCTATGTTTAATACCACTGTGCTAACCCAAGGTGACACCTACAGAAATAACTTGGAAGTGTCACTTGACAATCAATCAATTCCTTATGGTCACAAACCCGTTTAAAAAACTGTAGCACCGAAGGTATTAATAAAACTAATAGGGCATTTAAAATCCTGCTGAAAGACGGAGCCGCGCCGGGCCGGGAGGAAGGCAGGAGCCGAAGCGCCCTGCCCGCTGTCCCCCGCGCTGCCTGCAGCCAAGCGCGGAGATTCGGCGCGTCCCCCGGCGGGGAGTGCCCCCGCACCGCGCTCGCCCGGGGAAACAAAAAAAGCAGGAACCCTTATTGAAAAGATTATCTTTCCCATCAATAATCCCCCTCTAAGAGTTCTTTATTAGTAACCCCATGGCAAAACCTGACATATTTACAGCTTGCAGTAAACTTTATGTATCTGCAACAATATTAATAATAAAGAGCTGGTGACCACAGCAAATCATTCTGGCCTTCAAAATGATCAAGTGAAAGCTTAATTGTACTGAAAAGAGAGAGACCTGACAAGTTGGAAATCCTTCCCACACACCCTTTCCAAAAAACAGAACTTTACCGAGATGAAAAAAGTGTGTCGGAGGATTGGAAACATAAGAATACATATTTTAAAAAAAAAAAAAAAAAAAGCCCAAGTCTGATATCACAGGCTGAGCTGAGACAGAAACCTGATCTTTTACATGGAATGGGCAACATTTGGGTCTGTTTTATGTGAATTGCTCCAAGCTGTTTTGGTTAGAAAAGTATAGATTTTAAGGTAAGGCGTACCATATAGGCAGTGCAGGTCATTCCCACTTTTGGAAGACGTTCCCCATTACTTTTCAGCTGACAAAGGTAGGGTCCGAACTTTTCTTTCTTTGCTGAGTAACTTATTTGCTTTAACACTGAGCTGGATTTGGCAAGAGAGACACTTGCATTTTGCTGCTTGATTGTGCTTTTCAACACTCTCTCGTTCCCTCTCTCCCTCCCTCGTAAGAATTATCTTGTTTTAGTCACCAACCTGCAGAAATTTTTATTTTCCCTGTTTCTTCTGCTGTTACCAAAAAAATAGAAGTTATTTCTCAATAATTCTACAAACTTGTCTCTTCTGGGGAAAATGGGAAAAATTATGCTGTTTAGAATAGTATTCTGGAGAGGATAAATCTGAAGAGCTCCAACTGGTTTTATTTGCCTTTCATTTTAAACAGAACAAGAGTCAAGTAAGCTTTGTTTCTTATTAGACAGCATTCACATTTATGCATTCTTATTATGATTTCTTCGCTAAAAAAATGGAACAATACCTTCCCATTTTGCCAGTCAAAAATATTTCATTGTCTTTATTTTACTTGACATAATAGTTTGTGAGTATCTTTATATTGTGTGAAAAAGAGAAATATTCATAGTTGGGAAAAGGCAACTGGAAATGCCAAACACAGCATAAAAATTTTTATAAGAATTGTAACATCTTCCAGGATGTTTTCTAAAGAGTCTCTTTCTGCTGCAAAAAAATATCAAACTTAGCTCCACTTTCCTTGTTTTAATTATTTAAAACTATATTTTGACAGCATCGTATTTCTTACACATGCATGTTAAAACGAGGGGGAGAAATATTGCAATTTATTTTTGAATGGCTGATATGTCCCATTTGTTGATTCAAAAATTACCACTGAAAAACATAACAAGAAAGCTATAAAACTCTCTTTAATATGTTATGTATTTATGCTGTGCTTACTTGTCACATTTTGGCTAATAATTATGTAGCCTTTTAAAATGAAAACAAAATGTCTTGACCATGATGTTGTAATTACGCGCAGCGCGTTCGTTCCCGTTCCAGAACGACTCCCTGCTTTATTCTGCTCTGATAATCACACAGCGATGGCTTCACTGCGCCGTAATTTATTTTGTTGTCTTCAGAGGATTCCTCCTCTACCAGGAGTTTGCATTTGTACGGAAGCGTGTGTAAAGACAAAAAGAGCTACAAACACATGTCCTTCTGTCCCCATGTACGTATATACGTAGAAAGATCGATGGGCAGCAGGTATAGCTAAGTTTTGCAACGAGAAGAGGAAAATCCTTCAGGAACCCGCTCCATTAATTCCCTGCCTTCGAGCCGTACTGTTTTCCCATCGGGGCTTGTGTGTTCGGCACACAAATTTCCTCTGAGTTTGTCCCTTCAGATTTTTATCTGGTTTAAATGTGGGGGGTTTTTTTCCCCCAAGCATGGGGTCAGATCTTATTTGTTTGGTTGGTTTGTGTCATCATTTGTCACAAGCCATATTTTCACTAAACCCATTTTGCTGCTCTACAATGTAGTTTTAAATGTGTATATGTGGGGGGGGGTGGCTGCCGGGTGACTTGGTTTTGCCCTCGACTATCTTCGTAAAAATAGACAGAGATTTCATAAGAAGGAGGAGGGAATCATTTTGTTTGAAACAAAAATAATGCAAGCAGCACAGATCCGCTGCCTACTGCCCCCAAGAAATTACTAGAAGAGACTTGAGAAAAAGCATCAGCTATTTTTGCCTTGTGATTCTCTTTGATTTATTTTTATTGTCTATTATTATGGAGAGATACATCTGTCCATAAATAGATTGCATTACTTGCTTTCCTAATATAGCTCTGCTAATTAAATCAACCTCAAAAAAAAATATTTTCTTGTCACATCTTCAGCTTAGTTGCCTCAAACTTGGAATTAAAAATGTTTTAATTTCAGCACACTGGGAAAACTTGTATTTTAAAAAATAAAGTAGCGTTCTCTAAACTTATCATGATTTTTCTTTAGCCCGTTAAGCTTTCTAATAATCTTGAATTGCCTACTTGGCAATTTTTAAAGACAACACCGCCATAAACACAGCTCTTTCTGTATACACATGCACATGCACATATATATGTATATATTCTAAAGGCAGGTTATAAACTGCACCAAGTTGGCAGCTGTCGGGAAGGTTATTTGTGGAGCGAGCGCTTTAGCCTAGGGACGTAGTGGGCTCTTAATAATAAGCGGGGGGGGGGGGGGGGGGGAATTAATGTTTTCTTTAAATTAAGACCCAAACAGAATTGTTTTAATGAATATCTAGAGCTAGAGAGGAACTCACAGGCTTCGGTTTGCTCCTGCTCTAACAAAATTTCCTTTGTGGTTTTCACTGTAAGATCAAAAGGAGCCAATTAACTTTTCTATAAGGTAAACAAATGGGGAACTAGAAATATCCCCACGAATGATCCGGCCATCGGGGCCCGGCATTTTGCTGTTTTCCCTTTTATTTTGGTGCCATTTCCCGCACTGACGGGCAGGGAGGCGGGCGTGCCCCCCACACTGGGGGGGTCTGCGGGGACGCGGGCAGAGGCTGCCGGCTGCGTGGGCTGGGGAGGGCAGCCCGGCCTTGTCCCGCCGGCAGCAGCCCGGCGGGGCGGGATGGGCGCCCGCTTCCCCGGCCCTTGCGCCTCGGGGACGAGGGCCGGGGCAGGCCGACGGCGCCCGGTGGAGGAGCCCAGGGCAGGTCGTGCCTCGGGGACGAGGGCCGGGGCAGGCCGACGGTGCCTGGTGGAGGAGCCCAGGGCAGGTCGTGCCTCCAGGACGAGGGCCGGGGCAGGCCTATGGTGCCCGGTGGAGGAGCCCAGGGCAGGATGACGTGCGGATCGCCCCGGGCGCTCCCCAGCCTCGGAGATGCAAGACACTCCTTGGCGCTCCAAGGAGGATAATATGAACTGAGACTGCCGTATAACAGGGAATGGGAGTATTTCTTCATCCTCACAAGCTGCGGTCTCTCCCCTACCCGCTGGCTTCGACGGGGCCCACCGAAGCCTGCGAAGCCCCGCGCAGGCGTAGGAGCCCCGGCGGGCTGAGGGGCCGGGGCACAGCTCGGCCGTGCTGCGGGTCCCGGTGAGAGACAAGAGGGCAGGCGCTGGGGGTGCTCAAGGAAACCCAGGGGAGGTGGGAAGCGGCAAGTTCACGGGCAGACCTGGGAGCACAGGAGAAGGGGCGAGGGGAGGAGAAACAGAAAGCACGAGAAAAACTTTCAGCCAAACCCTCTCCAGTTTTCTTTGCACATCGTAAAAAAAAAACCCAACACAAAAATACGCAGATCCTCGCCCCCACCTTGCAGGTAACCAGGAAACATGCTCTTTTTAATTTTTTTCTGCAAGGTATTTGCTTTGCTCCCTAACGCTGCCTCGCTTGCTCAGTTAGCCGTGAAACAGCTGCGCTGCTCTCCCGGGTGGGGGGACAGAACCTCGGGAGCGTGCCTCTCCGAAGGGAGCGCCACGCCAAATCCCCAAACCATCCCCGGCTCTGGGGAGCAGCCACTGCTCCCCGCCATCCACCGGGCAGGGGAGCCCGGCCGGCTCCCTGCACCTCAGCAAGCTCACTCTGGTTGTAGGGAGCTCCAGCTGTACTAATAAATACAAACAACAGAATAAAATCACCTCCCTCGGGAAAAAGAGGAGGCTTTCTGGAGCTCAGCAGTTATGTTTAACCGAAGTGGCCATTTTATCTTTGAAAGAGCCGCTGAAACGGAGTGTCCCACAGGTAGGACAGAAGGCTGCTTATTTTTGACAGGACTGCAGAAAAGCGGATAGTTCAGGAAGGCAGCGAGCCGTGCTGATGCCAACACTTTGCTCCCGACGTAGCTGTGTCAGAGTTAGCTGAGGTACCTCTGATCCCCACCACCTCATGATGTGGGGCTCAGGGGTGCCGGTTTGGAAATGATGAGGCTATGCCTCCAGCCCTCCCAGCTCCAACAGTATTCCTGCGTGGGAGAGCAGCTCCCACGTCAGGCATCAAAATATCGGGGTGCAGAAGCCCCCAAAAGTTTCAGCGGGCACAATGAGTTGCCTTCAGCCATGGGGTCAGAGAGCCTCGTTTTGCAAGGCCAAGCAGATCTTGGGCATCCCCGTGATGTGATGTTCATCGGCATTAATTGCCTGCGATGTCAGAGCTAGAGGTAGGAGCAAACTCAGTGGTAGTGACACTGAACTCCTTAGCTCTCGGGTCAGATGCTGTGGTCACCAGCACCGTGGAAATACTGCAGATGATAGACAGGCTGAAAGATGCCAGGACGCAGATGTGAGTCACATACTTTATCACTGTATAAATATCTCAAAGTACTTCGAAACCTCTGAATAACACAGAAATGCAGCCAGCTCTGGGATGGAGGGCAGCAGACAGCGAACCAGAGCATTGCAGAGTAACGGCAGGAAGGAAGGATTTGGCAGGCTCCCACTCACACCAAAAGGCATCCGTGGCGTTCGGTGTACATGCAAAACTATCTCCTCCTTCCCGGTAGCACCATGAAACTGCAGAGCGATCCCCATCTGCGTGCCCTCCTTCAGCGGTGCCAGCCCCGGGTCCCCTCCCCGAGTGCCACGCTGGGAGCAGCGAGGCACGCCTGCCGCCCCGGGGGCCGCGGGACCTCCTTGCTGGCTTTCATTTCACGTGCCGCAGCCTCGCTGAACACATGCAGAGAGGAAGGTGATTTGCTAAGGGGTCTCCTCGTGCTGCCGCAGGCTTGCTCCTGCGCGTGTGGTTCAGGAGCACAGAGAGGGCTGGGCCGAGCAAAGCGTTTCTGCCTCTGGAGACCATGCAGGGGTGCCCAGAGCAGAGCACCCAGGGTCCACGGGGCAAAGCAACCCACCATCCTTATGCACCGAGTGCTTTGGGGAGAGGGGGAAGCGGGGTGATGACTGCATCCGAGTGAATAGATTGCTATTTTAACCCCCAAATGGGTTTCATTACTAGCTTTTTCTTTCCTATTCCAAGGGGCAGCTAATGGTTTCTTGGGTTTTTTAGAACAGGCTTTCCTGATCGTGTCACCAGTAAGTGAAATTAAGAGTCTCTCTCCCCACACTCCCAACCCCCACATCTTCCTGCCAGATCCCTTTGGTAGGGAAGGAGAGTTAGCAATATTCACAGATCCCAGTCATTAGGCCTTTCCTGCGTAATTTCTAAAATGCACTAAGAGAAAGGGGTGAGGGGGGGATAAAGAAAAACCCCTTTATTGTGCTGAAGCTCATAAATTCACTGCGGGATGATTTATAGCAGCAGAGCGTAGCACCTAACTCAAGTCAATGCAAGAGGTTAATATGAAAGGTTAAGGAACTCGGTTCTGGCTGATTTATGGTTGGTCTGTCGGCTTTTATCCTGACCACAGCTCTGCAACTGTAGCTTGGGACTCTACAAAGCACAAGAGGGGGTGGCGGTGTTAAAAAAATAATGTGTATTTAGACATTATCCCTGCCTATAAAATAAAGACCCCAAAATGCTTAAATGACGAAGGAGCTTTCATATCACCACATGCCACTGCGAAAGCAAAGCACCTCCACTCTTTTATTCCCAAACTCCCAAACCAGAGGGGACTGCTGTGATCATCTTGTTTGCTTCCTGTATTACACAGGCAATAGGTTTTTCCCAGAAGCTGGGTTAAAGCGTGTCTTTCCGAAAGCTGCCCAAGCTTGAAGCCTCCAAGCTCCAGGAAGTCTCTCTGCCCCCAGGACAGGCAGAGATGCCTTCGGTGGCAACGAAATGATACCTTGCTGCAAGGGTGAACTTGTTTGACTCCAGCATCCAGCCGTTGCATCTTATGATGCGTTTTCGCTTGCAGAAGGGAAAAGCCTCGTGTACGTAGACATTTCTGTTTGCAAGCGTGTGCAGCCGGTGATCTCCCAACCTTTTCTCTCCAATAAGATGACTGGATCGTGCTCTACACAGTCTCCCGCTGTGAGATTTATTTGCTTGCCTTGCCAAAAATCTTTTCAACTTCCTCCAGTGCTTGCGCAGCCAGAGGAGAGCAGAACTGGGTGTAACATTTGAGTAGCAGCCTTACCAAGCATTGTACAACCTCTGCTCCCAGAAATATGTAGCGGTACTACTGGTGTCACACTGGTAGTATTTTCATTAAAATCCATGAACAAATTTGCTTTTACTTTGAAAAGTTCCATCTTAATTCCACATACTACAAATTTTTAATCCGGCAGTATGAAGACAGGCAGCATCAAGAAATAGGAGTAGGCAGATTTAATGATGTAAGTTGACTTTACCAAGCAGGCTGTATTCTTGTTTGAAAAAGACAAGCAGTTCCTCTTACAAGACCCGTTCCCGTGAAGCCATGTATTGGCAAAAGACTTTTGTCCGTGCTGTTTACCGTAACCGTTGCACTATTTAATCCATGACCGATATCAGACTACTCTGTCTATAGCTCCCTGAATCTTCTCTTTCAGTCCCAGACTTTGTATTGTTTATTCTTGGAGTCCTGTGGATTTGCCCTAGATTTACCTCTGCGTAACTGAGAGCCCAGTCTGGGCAACTGGGAGCAGTTCTGTCTAACCGTACGTGCTGGAGAAGGGACATAGCGAGGATACTTTCGCAGTAATATTTTGCAGCAATGATCCAAACCCACAAGAAATTCCTGTGCCTGTAAGTCTATTACTTTGTTAGAGAAAATTGGGTTTGTCCTTCGATTTTTTTTATAAGAGCATCTGTCTGTCAAAGGTTTGGGGAGCTGGGCTGCGTTAAGGCTCCAGCCCAGTACCGGCCATGAGGTTTTCCCGCTCGGGAGGGAGGAAGGACTGGGAGCCAGAGGCGACCCTCAGGCCCTCGGTCTTCCTTTCTCTGCCGTGCGGGGCGGGGGGTAACTCAGCTGCCCCCACCAGGACACGCTGTCATCGCAGCAACTGCTGGAGCCCTTGGCCGTCCTGGGCTTCGCCCGTGCCGTGCAGAAACCCCGCTCCCACGATTCCTATTCCCAAGCTGCTTTTCCAGCCGCTGCCTCCCAGCGCGGCACAGAAAGGATGTTCATGTACCAGCAGCACAGAGGGGACAGTGTCACTGTCTGTTTGCAAATGTTCCCTGTGCCAAGGATACGCTCCCGGTCAAAAATAGCCTTTGGGTTTACATGCGTTGGCTAAACAAATCATAAAGCTTTTAACCTCACTTGAAACCCGAATCTCCTGAGGATTTCTAATCAGAGGGACAGAAAGGTATGCTTATGTGTTCGGGAAAGACATTATCTGTTTCTTAGCCGTGCAGCTAAGCTTTTTGTTTTCACTTCATTTTCTTTTTGGTCAATTATGGTTGAATGAGCTCAAATTTTAATATCTCCGTGTTTACGCTACTAGCCACTGCTCCTGCTGCTTCTGGAGAATAGAGGATATTGGTTTATGGCCCATATGAGGCACAGAGAGAGAGAGAGAGAGAGAGGAAAGAAAGTTAACTTTAACTTTAGACCATTCTTTACCCAGTTTTTGAAGAACAACTCATGGGCGTATTCCTGCTCTTGGCTCTTAAATGATTTGCATAATACTCAAAGGGCTTAAAACGTACAAATATCTTCAAGAGCTCTTGTGCAAAGGTGAAGTACAGAGTAACTTTGCCGAGTTATTCTAATCTGGGAAGGTAGGCACTTGCATAAAGAACTGTCAATTTTGTACACAACTGGTAAGATGCTTAAATGCTCAATATATAGTATTTCAAGTAAAAAAATGTCGTCTCTCCCTCTCCTCTCGCCTTCCCTATCATCAGTTGACATCAATGGTTAAAGGCCTTGGCAGAAAAACTAAATCACAGATAAAAATGTAATACAAACAGAAAGCCTAATCCTGCTGCCAAGGAGCTGAGCAGCAAAGCGTTTATTGACTGTAGCACAGGCCAGATTGCGCCCAGGCACACAGAAATTAGGATAAGTCACTATCTAGATTGTATGAGCCAACATAATGCAGTCTCAGGATGCTAAGGAGAAGATTTCCCCTTGGAAACACATCCACCCAAACCTTCGAAACACTGGCGTTTTGTATGACTAAGGGAAGGAGACAGTTCCCAAAACTCAGCTTCCCTCACAGACCTGGACGTATGTTTCCTGGACAGCTCCAAAAATATATATATATTTCTCTTTTTAGCAGGTAGAAAAACAAACTTTAAAGTCCACGTGCCTGTACTAGTTGCACATATGTGCACAGAAAGATGGGCTGGAGAAATTAGGTTTTTGAACATTTGTCAGAACTGTTGCATGCTCTTGCACCCTTCAGCTCAGATATCTCTTTACGGGTCACTGGTTTAATACCGTGAGCAGCCATTGCTGTAGGGAGGCCACACTGCTGTATGTGGTCCTTCGTGCTCTTACCAGAGGAGTCTCTCAAGAGTTTTAAAAACCAGTACAAAGGCCTTGAATTGGCCTCTGGTTCTGTAAGGAGACAACGCAAGAGGTGTATCCTCAGCAGATCTGAATAGCAACATCACCGTGTTTAGCTTTACTGGAGGTTTTTTCCTTCAGTGGATTAATTTAATTTCTAGATAAATTCAGTTCCCCATGACCATATTTGCAACTCAAAGGACAGGGACACAATCCTGCAGCCTCGGTGAAAACCACGCCATTTTTCTTTTGCTGCTATAGTGATTTAGGGATTTCAAAGGAGAACAGTCTAAAAGGATGAGCTTAGCCAACTCAGGCTAGCTTCTGGTAACAAACCAAGGGAGTGCCTGGCAGCCTGTCACGTGCAGGTGTGAAACGGAGATCAGGGCCGAGCATCCAAGAGGACACCACCAAATCCTGCCCGCTGCTTCTGGCAGCAGGTTTCCTGGGCAGTTCCCGAAGCCAGGGCACCGACTCAGCCTGCCAGGCTTGCACCCGGGCTAACGCAGAAACCGTGTGCCTGGGGACGGGGAGCTGGACACGAGGCAACAGATAGAGTTTCATTTCATCCTCGACTGTGGAAGTAACCAGAATCTTGTTTCCGTGGTATCTGTGGGGTCTCTGTTCATCTGTGCAGTTCAGTGATCTCATCCTCACTGCTTGTCCCAGGGTAAAATTTATGGATTTAAGGCAACCGAAGGTTTTTAAAACAAATCTCTTCTCGTCCCTCAAGAAATCTAAAAAAATCATATTTCAGCTTTCTGTTTTGTTTAAATGGCATCACACAACTCCATTGCCCTCCCGGAAATATCACCCAAGAGCTGCCTCAAATATGAGCTGGAAGAGTGCTGATGCAGTTGAAGTAAATCACGCCGGTCATCCAGAGTGAACTGTTATTCCCATTCTCCTTATAAAAAGAATATTAACCTAGTAAAAAAAAAATAATAATAATACAGAATAAAATACTGGGTTTCTTGGAACTGGCTATCAGTCCACTGGGTCAATTTAAGGTTTTTAGTGAATATATATATTTCCTTCGTGCTGCTTGAGGCCTTGAAGAGGAACTACTATACCTCTTCCAACATTTTGCAGGGCTGTGTGTTGTATGAAAAAAGAAATCAGATGGACACATCCCTGGACCCTCTCCTCTTGTCCAGCCTGCCTGGGAGTTTTGCTGATTCTGACTGCCGGAATGCAATCAACCCAAACCCAGGCAGCGCTCCTTCTGAGCAGCATTATCCATTTTAAGCATCATTAGATTACTCCTTTTCTGAATTGAGACAAATACCGGGGAGTCAAATGCCTTGTGTAAACCACCATGATGTCATCAGAGCCATGCCAACTTCTACAAGGTAAAAAAAACAACCTGGGTATTCAATGCAGTAAGCCTGCTGTAGAGAATTCTGCTGGGACGGAAGATGGGAAAATACAGAACAGGTAAAAAGATCTGTCTTAACCCCTCTAGAAACAGCAGGTTCGTATTTCAGACCCACGGGGTCACAGACTGATTCGTTTCTTAAAACGAGTCAAGAAGTCCCAAATACTATTCACTGAGCAGATGTTCTCGAGTTAATAGCAAAGACATGTTTGATTAATACTATTTTGCCGGCATGTTTAACAGCCTCACCCTACAGAGCTGTAGAACATCCAACTAAATTTCTGTTGAAGAGAAGAGTGAAAAGAAAGCGAAGGACCAGCTTCTAGGTGTAAAACTAGTGTTAGCCTCCTTGAAACCACTCGTCAGCACTGAAGTCAATGGAGCAAACAACTTGAAGTAAGGAAAAGTCTGACAATTTCTAGTCCTCTTCTGGCTGCAAATACAGTTTTGATAATCATTGGCAAGGAGCTAAGAGCTGTTTCCATTCCTGCGAGCAGAGAGCTCGCTGGTGGGCAGCTCACCATCACCGTCAGCCTATTGCTTCCGGTAAAGTAGGCGTGAGTTCACACGCACCTTATGCACACCTCGTGTGACACGCGTGTGACTAGGGTTAATGCAAATGGAAATAATCACATTGGCTCAAAAAGGGCGATGAGAAAGCGTTATTGGCCCTTATGGGCAGTGACACCTTCACTCTTATGAGTGTGTTCAGGACCAAGTCTTGATGCTTGTTTCACGCCACTGAAAAAAACACTGGAAGACACCACAGGCATGAGAAATATATTTTGGCCCTCTGTGGGTTTGGGTTTTTTTGCCTTTGATTGTTTGATATGACAAGATGCAATGCAGAAGTCCACTCAGATGGCATGGAAATTTTGGAGAGTCATGGACAGCACAAAGTCCCTTTTAGTAAAGGCAAGCGTTACTCCTAGTAAGGTGCTGTGAACACTTACTCAAAAATTTATCGTTTATGTCAAAATGTAACAATTCATATGAGATGATAGATCCCTCCACTTCTGGAAGTCATGATCATAATACCTAATTTATTAGATTACACTTTCCCAATGAACCTAATGTCATAAGCCAAGCATCACAGCAGAGGTTAATTTTGTCCATAGAAACCTCAGTGTTGGATGTGAACTCAAGAGCGAGGTTGGCCTGACCACAAGAAGGAATTGAAATCACCCCTGTGCCACCATAGCAGAACTGGTTGGTGACGATTCAGTGCCCTTGACCCAGGGCAGTGAATCTTTCTGATTTCCCTCCTGGAAAGTGGGGAGAAGTGAATGCCATACATAGGTACTCAGAGTCCAGAGAAACCACGAGGAAAGGAGAGCACTGGTTGAGCTGGTAAGCTTTAAGGGACCAGTGAAGCCTGGCCTAAGTGAGGGTGTGCAGGCACTGATGATTCAGGGAGACATCACAGGAGCAATATTGTCAGTCTCTGAATCTGCTTGGGGTCTAGAGTGATCCGGGAAGAGGAGGAAATCTGGAAAATCTACCCACAACTGGATTAATACACACAAAGGCAGGGACACAACCATACCGGCATGTTCCTGGACTACTGGACAGGGAATGCAAGCCAAAGGGTGCCTTGCAGAAAGGGCAACCCAAAAGCTTCTGCAACATTTAAATCTGGTTACTCCTTAAGCCCATTGGCTTCTTCAGGTGGGTTGCACAAAGATGGGTTTCACACGTTCTCCAGGCTTAGCCCGTGCAGACTTCACACACACGTGCGCTCACTGCAAGCCTGGGACACGTCTCTCGTTAATTAGCAACCTGGTTACGTAGCGCTGCTGCTCTCAGCACATTTTTGTGAACCACATCTGAATCAGGTCAAATTCAAGGGTTGCTACTTCTGGGTAAGCAATCAGAAGTTTAAATTGCATCTGGGTAAATATTCACCATTGTATCAGGGTTTAAGCTACTCTCACCGGAGTCGAGAGGCATCTCTTGGAGCATGCACACTGCTTGGGAAATGCTGTGGCTTGTCTGGGTGTACTGCCATCTGTCCGCACGGTTCCGTCCTTTTTTGGTGGCAAGTGTGGGCTTAGTGCTGGTGCAAGTGAAGGACGGGTGGCTTCACAGAGAAGCAGGTGCTCTGAAAGTTTTAAATAGCTCTGCCACGTACTTCAAACCTGACTGGCAGCACCCCTAGTATTCTACCCTGCGTTATTTGGGCAAGAAGCCTCAGTCTTTAACTTCCAGACTTCGTTATTTCAACTTCGAGCCTCCATATGTCTCAATCCTTCGGAGCATCCCACCAGTGAGCCTTGCTTAACACAGGTACGGCTCCCTGGAGTGCTCTTCAAACATGCCAAGGGAGGAGGACATAATGAGAACCCATGGCAGGACATCTGTAATTTAAGCCAGGATTTGAACCCGGGCCTTGGCAGATGTCTAGGAGAATTTTGCCCAAGTGTGCTTGTTTTCCTCCTTTCTTTTTCCAACTGTTTGTTTCCCAGTTTGCACTAAATTTTATTGAAAACATCAGGCTAATAGCAATGGGGAGAGTGGTTGAGTAGATTTTACCTCTTTTTCCCTTTTCTTTCTGGAATGCAGCCATCAAAATAAACATTAAATACAAAATGCTGGGGCTTGAGTTATTACTTGTGAGGGTGCTGGGAGGGAAATTTATAGCAACATTACTGTGTTTTGCTAGAAATCTCTTAATGCACCAAAGTGGAGAGGTGTGTGTGTTTTTTATTAAAATGTTACACTCTATAAATCTGAGCAGCAGGGAGGACACAGGTGGCCCTGGGGCTCAGCTGACCGGACTGTCATTTCTAACTTGGGGAAGGTCTGTCTGACTGTCCTCCCGCCCCGTCCCGGCATCAGCGCAGCCACAGGCTGTCTCCATCCCAGACTGCAACGGCTGTGGAGGCTCTGCAGTTGTTTCATTGCTGCTGTTGTTGTTGTTGCTGTTGGGTTTTACTCCCCCTTTGTTGTCCTTCCGAACTTTAAGCCACCAAAGATAACACTGAGTCATTGTTCCTGCCTTGACAGCGGGTTTCCTAATGATACCGTTCAGACTTTTCTCCTCTCTGGGCTTTCTTGGTGACTTTCTCTTGTGTCCTGGCTGCAGTAGTGTCCTGATGAGAAGGTTTCATGAGTGGATGGCCCCTAAAAGCTGAGGATGGCTGCTCGGCAGAGGTCTCTCACTGTGGCTGAGCAAGATTGTCGGCCATGCAATTTGGAGATTGGGTGCACATCACCGTGGTTTCTGGCTTAGCAGTCCAAATCACAAGTGGCCTGATTTCTGTCTGAGCTGCTGCAGCTTTCGCTGGCTCCAGGGGAAGCTGAAGAATCTCGGGACCTGGGGAAACTTGTGTCCCTGTGTCGGTCAGTAGATAAGGTACTTCTGCCTGAAACTCGGGGGCTGGCTGAGCGGCCCCCCTGGGAGGATGGCTGGTGCTGCTGAGCGGCTCACTGGAGAGAGGGGCAGAGACCCGCAGGACTCCTGGGCTCTTCCCCAGCTCCCAGTAGATAGCAGATTTTGTGGCTTAGGGTGAGTTTGGGCAATTACTTGTTTGAGACTCAGCTTCTCTGCCTTCAAACAAGGGTCCTTTCCTCAGTGTGAGACCCTACAATAAATAAGTGGCATCCTCGTGGGATGTACATCCAGGCAACCCCTCAGCCGGCTCCACTGCTTGCAAAATTTCTTGGATGCTTTCTATAAAAAAGAGCAACCCTGGGCCATCCTGTGGAGGGAATCTGTGAACGCTGTGAACCGATTCCGTCTTAATTAGGCATGGCTCTGACACAATGGGCCTTGATCGGATTTTTTGTGGGAGCTCAAAAAAAAGCCCCAAAAATAAGGAAAAGCAGCGTTCCTGGAAGGCTAAAAAAAATAAACAAGCAAACGAATAACAGAAAAGAAAAGGTCACAGCTATGGTCCAGGAGACTCGAAGAGCGGCATTAAGCCCCTGCTAGGAATCACATCTGCTCGGAGATCCCGCCGCAGCGGCTGCGAGACCCGACAGTGCTGGAAAGTTGAGCCCGGCGGGGAGCTCCGGCGGGGCCGGGCAGCCCGAGAGCCGGGGCGGTGTGTGCCCGCGGCGGGGCCGCCGAGCCCGGGCCCCGCGGCCGCCGGTAACGCGGCGGGGAGGGGGCGGCGGGGCGGCGGTCAGGCTGCGGAGCGGCCCGAGAGAAGGAGCCGTGCGAAGAAGCCGAGCACGTTGTTTGCAAATCCTCCTTGTCCTGCTCCTCTCCCTTCTCGGAGAAGGGAAGGGGCTTTTCCACGGCTTCCCTGAGCTCTCTCCCTGAAAAAAAAAAAACAAAACACACAAAACAAAACATGTTCCCCTTCCTATACCCCTCCCCGAATGAACCTGCTGAAGAAAGGGGGGGGGGGGGGGGGTCCTCCGGCGCCACTGCCCTGGAAACCCGCGCTCCGAGCAGCGGGATGGGGGCAAAGCCACGGCCGTGGCCCCGGGACACGCGTGGGAGCGCAGCCCGGGCGCTCCCCGCCGGGGCCAGGAGCTCCGAGGCACGCTGCAGCCATTGCCCTGAGCGACTTAGCCGGGGTGGGTCAGTAGATGTCGGCGAAAATCACATGGGAAATAAATTTGTGCATGGTGCACTGGCCGCCTAATATGTTGCTGTGATTTCTGTAATTGGGACGCGATTATAATCAGAAAAAAAAAAAAAATCATAACGGTTAGTATTCTTAGCAGTGGATCAGGAGTTGCTCTATTTGGGGAGATCTGTTCTTGTTTGGTTTAGGGATGGTTTTGCGGAGCTGCTTGGAGATTACAACGAGAAAGGTGGATTTTTTACAAACGACCCGGGGTGAAAATATCTGTCAGAACGTAAGGCAAGGAGAGGAACAAACTAAATTCAACGGCCGGGCGGTAACGGCGTCGGGGCTGAGCCGGCCTCTCCGTCGCGGCGGCCCGAGTGCTCGCCTTGCCTTCAGTGCCTCATATTTGTAATTAAAAATATCCACGCTTCCCTGGGAGCGCTTTTCATCCGCTCCCGGCAGCAGGCGCCAGCTGCTCTTCACCGAGGGATGCTGGAGGTGGGTCGCCGGGCTGGGGCACAGGCGTCCCCGGAGCCCGGGCGGCGGGGCCGGCTCTCGGCACCAGGCGTGCCTGGACCGGGGCGAGCTCCCTTACATCCCCCTTCGCTCGGCCTCCCCGCCCGCCCCGGCGTGTCCCCTCCGCCGCCGCGGGCTGTCCCGGCTCTGCCCTGCTCGTAAAGGTCAGGGGGAGCCGCTCTCGCCGCGCTGACAGGTGCACCAAATGCCACTGGATGCCTCCGGCTCGGAGCCCCCTCCTCCCCGGCCTCTTTGTTTCGTGCGCAGGGCAAAGAGGACATTCCCAGGCCGGCGCACCCCACGGGGAAATGCCTCTCCCGCGGCGCATCGCGGCCCCGGCCCCGAAAGGTCACCAGCGCCGGGGGCTGCCCTTGTCCTGTCCCCGGGAGCAGACCCGGCGCTGGGCGCTTGGGGCGGTGGGTCCTCCCGGTCCCGTAGCACAGACCCCGGGACAGCCGGGATGGTACCCAGGGCGCGGCGCCGCATCCCTCGGGCTCCGCTGCCGCCGAGCCGCCCGGCCCGCTGCCTCCCTCGGCTCCCCCGGGCTCCCCCGTGCACCCTCCCGGGGGGCAACCCCGGCCGCTAGCCCGCCGTGCGCCCGGAGAGCCTGCGGGCAGCTCTACCTTCCCTGCGCCGGGGCTTCTGATTCAAGGGAAAAATAGCCCCTGACTTCAGAGCGAGGTCTGGCAAGTTCACGCGTAAACGGAAAGTATCGAGGAAATTAATAGCAAGTGGATTTTTCTCCGTAGGAACGAATTTACAGATAACCACTGAAAATTTCGGTCCCGAGATGGCATGCTGAATACAGACACCCGCCCTAGGTCATGTTCAGGGGTACTTGGAAGCGGGACGAAGTGCGCGGCAGGGCTTTAACCGAGCCCGGCGCGACCGCCTAAGCCCCGGCCAGGGTCCAGGAGAGGCCGCCGGCCTCAGCCTCCCCGCCTGGCTCAGCCCGGGCCGGGGCACCCGTGCCGGCCGGCTGCGCTCCGCCGCGCCCGGGGCTGCCCACCCGCGCCCGGCGGGACCCGAGGCGGGGCGCGGAGCGGGGCGCGGGGCGCGGAGCGGGGCGCGGGGGGCGCCGGGGCCGCCCCTGCTCCGCCTTCCCATTGGCTCTCACGTAGTGGCGTCACCGGGGGCCCCGCGAGCGCGATGCCAAAAGCAGTGATTTTCGGTTCCATGTTGTTCTGGGCACGGTGGGGGGAAGATGGGACCGACAGGTTCGGGCTGCTCCGGGGATCCCGGGCTCCGCCGCCGCCCCGGGCGCCAGCGCAGGGCGCAGCCCCCGGCCGCCGGCCCGGCCGCCCCTCGCCGGAGCGGGCCCGGCCGCCCTTCTCCGGCCGCGGCGGCCTCGGGGGCTGAGTGCAGAAGCGGGTGAATAAATGCCCTCCGCCGCCTGCAGCCTGAAGCGAGCGCGGCACTTCCCGGAAAAGAAAATAAAATTAAAAGAAAAAAAAAAAAAAAGAAAATAAATAAAAGAAAAAAAAAAAAAGGAAAAGCTTGGCTAGAAAGCCTGAACGGAGCCCCTGCGGCCCGGAGCGGCCCGCCGAGCCCGACCGGTGTCGGGAGGCGGGGGCTCCCCCGGGGCCGACCGAGCGGAGCAGGCCGTGGCAGCTCCGGCCCCCTCCGGCTGCCGCCCCCGGTGCCCCGCAAGGAGCGGTCCGAGGGGCCCTCGCTCGCCCCCTTCTCCCCGAGCGGGCACCGAGGGCCCTCGCTCGCCGCAGAGCCCGGAGCCCTCCGCCTGCGCCGTGCAGCCCGGGCACCGGCCGCCGAGGGCTGCCCGGGTCCGGCTTGTCCCGCACCCGGCGCCCGAGGGACCAAGCAGGTGCCTGGTTTCGGTGAAAACACACAGACGCACAGGGCTACGCACACCTATGGATCCGCACGGAGCAAACCGTCCCCGAAGCAGCAGGGGGGGACGGGCTGCGGAGCGGGGCCGGGGCAGCCGTGGGCAGCGCGGCTGCGGGGCCGCAGCGGAGAAGCCCCGGGGCGGCGGGGCGAGAGGCTGCGGAGCCCGGGGGCAGACTTTGGTGCCTTGCTGAAGTGGCGGTAAGAGGCAGCGGGGAGACCTCGGAGGACGGGGGGAGAAAAGCTTTGCCCGCACAAGCCCGGAGGGGCAGGGGCCAGCCTGGCCCGACCCAGAGCCTCCTCCCTCGCTTTCCCCAGGAAGGAGAGGAGCGGGTCAGCTCCATCTCTCTGAATCCACATGGCATATAAATATATATATATATATACGTTTATCCCCGAGGAAAGGCGGCGCGGGCAGGAGAGCAAAGCCCCCGCCGCGGCGCAGCTCAGGCCCCAGCCGGTGCCCGGCGGGCGGCGGGAGCGGCGGGGCGCGCAAGGCGGCAGGTACCAGCGGCACTGTTGCTAGGCAAGCTCCCTCCCGAAATAAAGATGCAACCTTCGTCCTGCTGGAAAGGAAAAAGGAAAAAAAAAAAAAAAAAAAAAAAGGTGGGGAGATTAGCGCGAATATTTTTTTCCCCTCTCTCCCCCCCAGCAGTGGTGTTATAAATAGGTCGCCTTCAGATCTCGGTCCGGTACAAAAGGAGCCCGCAGCTCTGAAGTGACCACACAAACCAGCCCAATGGGGAAACAAACCGGAGGCAGTTTCCGAGAGCAGGGCTCTGCCAAAGAGCCGGGAGGGAACGGTGTGAAAGATCCCCCCTCTGTCCATCCCGCTCCCCAGTGAAATGACCCTACTCCCTGAACCAAGGTATTTACTCTCTCCCACCCCACAGAGGAAGAGGGGAGGACCTGGCGTGCCGGGCCCGGCACCCCGGAGCCCCGCCGTGCCCCGCTCCAGCCACTCCGCCGCCGCGCCGGCTGCAGCCACCGGCACCAGCCCCGGGCCGGCCCCGAGCGGCCGGAGCCCCGGGAGGACGGTGGAGGCTTGGGGGGGGCACGGCGGGTTTCTCTCGGCGGTGGCTGGGAAAGCGGAGAAGCGCATTCCTGCCTCCTCCCCCCGGCCCCCTGCGAGAGCCGGGCTCGTCCCCGCCGCCCTCCCGGCCGCCCGCTCCCCGCAGCCCCGCGCTGCCGCGCCCGCTGTGCAGGGACCAGCGGGCACCTCTGCCTTTTCCCTCGACGTGGCACAAGCCTGAGTGTTTAAATCGCACGGGAATAAAGATCTTTTTTTCTTGCAGACATCGAGATGCAGGATCTGCCCGCTATCGCCTGCGTCTCGCACCGGGTCCTCACCCCGGAGCGATACCCGCTCCTGCCCCGGTGGAAAGGAAACGGCTCCTCGAAAACAAGCCGGGCAGAGCTGCCCTGCGCGGCTCCCTGCTCCCTGGGGTGTCGCCGGGAGGGGACACCTGGATCGCCCGGAGCTGGAGACCCGGGCGATTCCCCCAGCAGTGACTTGCTCGGTGGGGGCTGCCGCCCCTAAACGCGGGACCAGTTGGTTCTCCCCTGGGCTCCCGCAGCCCTGTGTGGGAAGGGACCCTCGGGAGTGACCCTTTCCAAAACCAACAGCGGCTGTACCTGAAAATGGTCTCCATATAAAGCATATACACATATGGAATTGGCAACCGGTTGCTGCGGAGCGCGGACCTTTCTGCCGCTCTTTCGCCCTTCCCTTTTGGACTCATTCGGTGCAGAGACAGGGCAGGTTTGGGGTCACTCGGAGAAAAAATGGTGAGATCGGGTTTCAAGCGGTGCGCGTCCCGTTCTGCCCCCGCTCCCGCAGGCGGGGATGCTCCCCTCGCCCCGGAGCCGGCAGCCCTCCCGGCCGAGGTGCGGCGGGACCGGGAGGGCAGAGCCCCACGGTCGGACCCGCCGGACGGACACGGCCGCCCCGGCAGCGCCGCGACACGCAGCCCCATCGCCTCGTTTAACGGGGAGAGCGGCTGCAGGCTCCCTGTTTGCTTTTCACGAGGCTCCGCTCCCAGCTAACGGGGGCAGGGGGAATCCCCCGTCAAACTTGCTGAGAGGACTTCAGGCGAAACCCAACCCAGCCAAACGAAAACCGTCAAGAAAAGCGATTCCCCGGTTATTCCCCCCCCCCCCCCCCCCCGCCCCTCGCCAGATCGCCAGGTATTTGCGAGCACCCTTTCCCTCGGTAACGACTCCCGAATTAACCTCTCGCTTCCAGAGACACAAATTGGCCATTAGAGAGAGGGTTTTATTGCGGTCCTTTCCGCGGGGCTGTGGATTAGCCCTGATTGGGAACTAATGGACTTTTCGTTACAGTTTAATGCAAGGAAGGGCTGGCGGAGCGCTCCGGCCGAGGCAGACGCCGGGCAGCCCTCTTTCGACTCGGCCAAGCCGGAGCGTTTCTCTGAGCCCCGGCACCGCAGCGCTTCTGAAAAAAAAAATATATATATATACATATATATAGTTTAAAAAAAAAAAATCTTCTCCTGCCCCATCCCGGAATTTCTCCGTTTAGTTTTCGTTGTTGCCGTTATTTAACTTTGCCGAACAGAAATCCCGAGGCCGAGTGTAACGCCGCAGCATCGAGGATTGCCCTCGCATCATTTCTTTCAGGCTGCTTCCTTCGTTCGCCAAAATAATTGCTGGGGAAGTAACGGGCTGGAAAACCCGTATTTAACGCGCTCACACCCCCAAATACTCTCCTCCGTGAGCGCGGCTGCGGGTCCGCTGCGGCGGAGCCGGGGATGCGGGAGCCGGGGCGCTGCCGGTCCCCGCAGCCTGCGAGAGGCTCCGCCGCCGGGCAGCTGCCCGGCGGCGGAGCCTCTCGCAGGCTGCGGGGACCGGCAGCGCCCCGACTCCCCTGTCCGCCCTGAAGTGGTTTTTAGAAAGACTCTCATGCATTGAGTGGGTTTGCTTTTTATTAAGTCGTGGAGAAGGGAGAGAGAGGGGGCTGTGGTGGGGTGGGGGAGTTTGGGAGGGGAGAGAGAAAAACGACGAGGAAAGAATTAAGCAAGGTAATAAAGAGAATAAGGAAGGCAAATCCGCTGAAAGCTTTCTTGGACCAGAAAGCTGAACGAGCCCAGCGTTGCTCTGAGGGAGACTCGCAAAATGGTTTGAAATCTAGTAAATGAATCCGTCTCTGGATTCCGTTTTAACGACGACCTCGCTAGAAATCCCTTCTGCATCTGGGGGGTGAGGGGCGGGGGGGCTGTTCTTGTCAGATCCGAGCTAATGAAAACGGCGGTGCTGGTTTTGCTCCTGGAGCAAAGCCCCGGGGGCGGCGGTGGCCACGGCCCCCCTCGAGCCGTCGCCCCGGGGGCCGCATCCCCGCCCCGCCGCCCCGCTCGCCCCCGAGCCGCATCCCGCTCCCCCCCGCGCACCCAGATACACACACGCGGATGAAAGCCACGAGTCTTCCCCTCTCTGCACGGGGGGGAGGAAGCCGGGGGGAGAAGCGAGGACACATGGGCCGGGCCCCGGGGGGAGCCCGCTGGGAGCCCAGAGCTGCCGCCGGTGCCCCCGCTCCCCGCCCGCCGCCGGCCCCGCCGCGGCCCGCGCTCTCCAAGGGGTTAAGGGCCTTCTTTTCTTTTCTTTTCTTTCCTTTCCTTTCTTCCTTTTTCTCTTTTTTTATTTTCATTTTTTTCTTTTTTCTTTTTTCTTTCCTCTTTTTTTTCCTTTTTTTGACTGAAGAACGGTGGATGTAGTTTGCGTAATATCTTTATTACTGAAAACTTCAAGGTAAGCGAGCAATAGAAACCAGATGTGGGGATGGGAGGAAGGCAGGGTAAGAGTAAGTGTAAGGGGTAGCAGGAGTTAACCGGGGGAGGAGGGGAATCAGGTTGAATGGCGGGAGGGGGGGGGGGACGACGGAAGGTGAGTATTGATTTATTTTTAAGCCCTTTTTGGGTTGCAATTGACCCTTCAAACCAAAAAGGGCTCCTGCCAGCCTCTGTCCCTTCGCAAGTTCACCTCTGGCAGTCCCAGAAGCCGGGGCCAATTTTGTGTGTTTGGCGACCCTGTTCAAATCCCTCCCTGCTGCCCTCCCGCTTTTGATCCAGTTGTTTCACACCTGGAGAGAGCACGTTCGTAGAGGTAAATAAATAACGGGGATCAGAGACGCGCGGCGAGGCGCCGCCGAGAGCCCGCCTGGCGGAGCGCCGGGCGGGCGCGGCACCGCCGTGCCGTGGGACGCGAACGGCCCACGGCGGCGCGGGGAGAGCTGCCGGCCCTGCAGGGGTTAATGCGGGGGGAGGCTTAAAGGCATATAGCTGCGGGGGAAATCCGCATTGCCTTTAATGCAGAGGAGGGGGCCGCGGAGGCGGGGGTCCCCGCGGCCGGGGGCAGTGAGCAGCGGAGAGGGCCGGAGCGAACCGACTGTGTCACGACCATTAAATCGTCCCCGGTGCTTCCGCCTGAGCGGGTCCCACATCCATCCCGTCGTGGCGTTCGTGCCCTCTGTGTGATTTTCTGCTTTTTGATCGTAAAAACTTTTGGGGTTGTATTTTTTTTTTTTTTTAACACAAAAGATATGACCTCCACCCCCCTCCGCTTCCACACACCCCCATACACATACACCCCCCCCCCTTCCTGGGCCCCCTCCCCTTCACTGTCATCATCTACATATTAATTGGGGGAGAGGTCTCTCTCTTCCCCCCCCCCCCCCCAATGTGTGGGGGGGAAAGTGCGGAGAAGAGTCTCTTTCGAGTGTAGATAGTTTGGAGGGAGAGACGGAGGGCAAGTGTGTGTGTGAGAGAGAGAGAGAGAGGGGGAGGGAAAGAAAAAGACCCCTTTTACTGTGCGAGATCTTAAGGGGGTTTGGAGATCTGGTCAGCTTTCAAGAACATCTGAATCCTCTTAGAGCTCCCTGGCCCAGCTGTGAGTGCGTGTGTATGCGAGAGGGAGAGAGAAAGAGAGGTTCCTGGTGCCCCTCCAAGCGCATTAAGGACACTCGGGCCTTTTAATTTTAGGAATGAATGCTGATACTTGTGTTTCTTATTGTGATCCGGCTGCCATGGATTCCTACTACAACGCAGCCTCCCAGGGCACAGAAGGCTCCTCGCCTTTTAGGGCATTTCAAGCAAGTGACAAGTTCAGCCCTACTTTCCTGGCCAGCAAAGGACAAGGCTTTGGTGACAGCAGCGCTAAGTGCCGGAGCCGCTACAGCCAGCAGGAATGTCAGTCCCTGGATGGCAGCGTGCAGGCTCCCGGCTCCGCCGGGGCTCCGGCCGCCTTTAACAAATACCCGCAGCAGCAGCAGCAGCAGCAGCAGCCGCCGCACCTCTACATGCAGCGAGGCCCCTGCAAAACCCCCCCGGAGAGCAACCTCAAGCTGCAAGAGAGCAGCGGCCACAACGGAGCTCTGCAGGTCTCCTGTTACGGTGAGTCCTGGGCGTGCGGCGGGGGAAGCACCGGGGGAGAAACCGGAGAGAGACTCCCGGGCTGGAAAGGGCCTCCCGGGGGCGGGGATGGCTGCCCGGCAGGACAAGTCCTCCCGGGGTCAAGGAGACCTTGCCCGGCTCCGGCGCGCCGAGCAGCGCTGCCGGCCGCGGCAGCGGAGCGCAGCGCGGCCGCGGGCAGCCCCATCCCGCCGCCGCGGAGGCCGCCGCGGGGCGGGGCTGGGGGCCGCTGTGCCCCCCCAGGATCTTTATTCCCGGCCGGGTCTGGAGCCTGCGATGTCCGCGGGAAGCCGCGTTCCCTCCCCCCTCCGCCCCGTCCCGCTTTGCGGTGATTTTAATCGTAATTTGTGAGCGGGGCTGATGCGCTCCCGGAAAGCGTTGGCTCCTCAGCGATGCGGGGAAATCCGCGGGCAGCGCGGAGAGAAACAGAAAGAGCGAGCGGACCGCCGGGCTGCGCAAAATGTTCTCTACGGGGACTCTCTTCCAGGGGGAGAATTTCTGGGAAATTTCACCGAAATCTTCACTTTCCGCTGTAACAGTCGCTCCCACTTTCCTGTCTCTCACTTTCTCCTCTAATTGCCACTCCCCTAATTGATTTCTGCCCGGCTGCAGATAACCCGCTCACATCCTCTCCGCGGGTCATTAGCGGCAATTAAGACACTTCCTTACGCTGGCGCTCGGCAGGACAGCCTTGAACGGGGTCACTTCTGATGTCGTTTCCGAGCGCGGGTTTAAAAGGCTTCTTCGGGAGGTTTCCGCTATATCGAGGCGATTAAGGGGAAAACAAAAAACCAAAAAAAAACCCAAACAAAAAACCCCAACACAAAACACCACCCCCCCCCCCAAAAAAAAAAAAAAAACAAACCCAAAACAACAAAAAAGCCAACAACCAAACAAACACCCCACCACCACCACCACCACCACCACCCCCCCCATTATTTTTTCCGAAGAACAGAACGGGGAATTGAAATCTCTTCCGTTCCTCCCGGCGCTCCCTGTGCGGGCGAAGAGGTTGCCCCGGCCTGGACTCAGCGCGCCGCCGCGTCCCCATCCCCGATGCGCCGGTCCACCGTGACCCCGCCGGACAGGGACAACGACAGGGCCTCCGGGGAGCCCCTAAGACGGGCGGTGATTGCGGGGTGGGGGCGCAGGGGAGCCGGGAGAGGCACGGGTCGGGCCGGCGATCCCACCTCCCGCGACCCAGGCTCTCGCCGTCGTTTTGGGTACCCTTTGCCCTCTCTACTTTCTCTTCCACACCCCCCCACACCCCCCCCCCCGCCTTCCCTTTCCCCAGTCTCTAGACTCAGAAGGAGGCAGAGGCGCCTTCCCCCTGCCCATCTCCCAAACCCCCGCGTGCCGGGTTGCGCTCGGGCACGGTCCATCACCCGCTGCGTGCAGCCAAGGGGTCCCCGCACCCCTCCCCGGATCCAGGTCCACAGGCCCGGCTCCCCCCAGCACCGGTGACTCTCATCCCGGGGAAAGGGGATTAAGGCCTCGCCAGGCAGCCGTGCCCGGGAACCGCAGGCAGAGCCCGGATGCCCGGCGCCCGGCCGCGCTGCCCGCGCTCCTCCGGGCCCAGACGGGCCGGGCCGCGCCGGGCCGGGCCGGGGTCGGTCCCGTTCCCCCACCTCGGGCCGCGCTCTGCTCCTGCCCCGGCCGCACGGCTCCTGCCCGCACTCGGGAGGCACAACCCCTCTCCCGCGGCCTGTCCCCGCGGGACTGAGGAGTGGCACGGAGGGCTCCGGCTGGGGGGCCGCATTGGCGCTTGTTCTGGCCGGGGCTTAGGCTGGGGTGTTCTTCTCCCCCGCTCCCTCTCTTCCTCTGCCCCTTCCCCGTGGGCGGACAACCCCACGCCGGCGCCAAGGCCCGCTCTGCATCCGCGGAGGCCTTCTGGGGCCAGGCCGCGGCCCACGGGGAAGGGCGCAGTGGTGCTGGGGAGCCCCGCGGGAACGCGCGGCCCTGGCCGGGAGAGACCCGCTCTCCGCTCCCGCCGGGCGAAGTGGGAGCGCAGGGGAGCCCCCGGTGCCGTCCCGGGCGGCGGCGGCGGTGCCGTCCCGGGCGCCCTGCCCTGCCCTGCCCGGCCATCCCCTCCCTGCTAACCGGCTCTCTTGTTTTTGTAGGTTGCAAAGCCCAGGGCGCCGGCTTAGCCTGTGATGACACATTACAACCCCCGGTAGAGCCACACGAATTTGTCACCCTTCTTAACGCCGCTGGGGTCCCCACTGATTTATTTTCAAGAGGGGCTCCGCGCTTGACTTCAGCGGGAGCCCCGCGTCGGCGGCGGGTGGCCCGGCCCGGCCCGGCCCCGCGCTCGTTGAGAGCCCCGTGTGATGTGGCTGGGGACGATGGGCTGTAATGAGAGACACAGGGATCCGCGAGGATAATTAATAGCAACAGCAATAATAATAATAATAATAATAATAATAATAATAATAATGGTTAATGATTGAAGAGGGAGAGACTCGCTAATAACAGTCAGATCGGGGTTTCGCGGAGCGGCTGCAGCACCCGCAGGCGCCTCTCCGCCTTTCCCAAACGGCTAAACCCACCGCGCCGGGCACCGGCGTTGTGCCCCGGGAACCCTCGCGCCCCGCTAAAGGTGCCGGGACCGGGAAATCACCGAGCCCGGGTAAATACCCTCGGCGTGGGTGAGAGCGGGGGAAGAGAGAGCCGTCCTCTGCCTCCGCAGCGGGCAGAAGCGCGGCCGGCCGACGCGCAGGCGGGATGCGAGGCGGGTTTTGCCGGGGAAGCCGGGGGGCAGGCGGCTGCCCCGCTGCCTCCCGCCGCCCGCCGAGCCCCCGCGGCCGCTCCGGTGCTGGTGCTGCCGTGCGCGTTGTGCAGATGGGGAAGGGGCGCAGCGGCAGCGGGGACTTGGTGGCTCCTCGCGTTCCCGGTTGCCCGGTGCCGAGGAGGATGGGGCGGTGGGACGCTGTGCCCGTAAGTCCCTCAATTTAAAAAACAACGACACCCCTAGGGGAAAAAAAAAAAAAAGGAAAAAAACCCCAAACAAACCGAACAAAACTAGGCCGACGAAACGGCAGAGTCTCCCGCCAGGCTGTGCTTCGGCGGCCGGCTTCCCCCTCCCGGCCCGGAGCTGCTGCGGGCCCCTCGCCCCGGCCGGTCTCCGCACTGCCCGGGGGACGCCGCTCCCGCACGGCGGCCTCGCAGCCGGCTCTCGCTGGGAGGGCACCCGGGGAGCCCGGCGCGGAGCGGCCGGGCAGCTGCGTCGGGGCCCGGGCCGGCGGGAGGCACGGCGGGCACGGCAGGCACCCCCCGAGCCGGCGGGAGCGGGCGTCCTCCCCTTTTTTTTTTTGTTTGATTTCATTGTAAGTCTTTAATAAACAAGTCGTTTCGAGTTATAAAAAGCCCGTGCCTGCCATCTATTGCTCTCGGCTTCTATTTCTAGATCTAAGCCCTTCCATCGCATTGTACGGATAAATATAGGCCAGGGAGAGCTGCGGCCGTAAATACACGGAGGACACGGGCGGCAGTCGCCGAAGCGCTTCCAGCCCGGCTGCTGGCAGGGCCGGCGGCACCGGGCGGCCCTGGCTCCCGGCCGGGCTCCCCGCGGCCCCCTCGGAGCGGCGGCTGCCGGCCTGGCCCTGGGGGGGCTCCTGGCGGGGCTCCCCCGCCTCCCCCGCCGCTCGCCTCCTGCCTGCGCGCTGCCGACGGGCTGGCGGCCTCGCACGGCTTCCCCCGCTTTCCCTGCCGTGAAAAGGGGGGTACGGGTTGTCCCGCAGACCGGCACCGGCAATTAAAGCCGAAATCTTAAATAAAAGCCCACAGAACAGGTTATATATCTTGGCTTAGGAAGGGAAAAAGCTTTCGGATGATTTATGTGCTGTAGTAATCTGACTTGCTATTTCTACTGCGTGGAGCTGAAGTAAGTTATATGTCTTGAAATATATGTATGCATATACCTATATACACACACAAATATATACGTATAGTGCTGTCTAGAAATACGGGCTGGAAAAAAAAAATCCTTTGGGGAGCGAAGGCGAGTGTGATGGGGGTGTTTGCTCAAAGGAGACAGGAGAAAGGAAACGGGCTTTCTCTAACAGAGGAAATTCTTCAAGTGCCGGGTTATGCAAATAACGACCATTTCTTTTATTTAGCGAGCAAATAAAAAGTGCAGCCTAAAGTGCGTTATTAATAGAAGTGCAGAAAGCGACTGCCGTAGAAATCAGAGGCTCGCCGCGTGCTTTTTTAAATTGACACTTTTAATGCATTTCTCCTCCTCCTCCTCCCCCTAATGTAATGCAAACTGCAGGCACGGCAGGAACGAGCTCGCCGGCGGTCCCCCCTCCGCCTCCCGTGAGAGACCGCTCGCTGCCAGGCGCTCGGGGCTCCCCGCGGCGCCGCGCAGAGCCCCCGCCGATGTTCAAGGGCTTTGCGGAGCTCTCCGTGCGCCGGGGAGGACCGGCGGCATCTGCCCCCTTCCCCCGGCTCCAGCCGCAGCCCCGGGCCCGGGACGGGAGGGGGCACCCGGGGCCGTGTGCTCTCTCCGGGACTCCTGCAGGGCTCCTCCACATCGGGCGATGCCGTGCCTCCCCGCCGGGGTCTGGGAGTGTTACGGCCCCCCCGGGCCTCCGCCCGCCCCGCCGCGCATCTCCGCGGGAACCGCTCCGCCACCGGCCCGGGGGAGGGGGGGGCGGCCGCTGCCCCTCGCCCGGCCGCGGGGTGCAGAGGGCTTTGCGGAGGGATCCCGGGCTGCGGCGGACGCCCCGGTCCTGCTCCCCCTTCCCTCCCCGCTCAGCGCTGCTCTGGGGTCTCGGCTCCTGCCCGGGCTCTTTCCCCGCGGATCAAAGCGCCGGCGGGGAGGCAGGCGGCGTGTGCGTGGGCTCCCCCCGCACCCCGGCGGGGAGAGGTGCGGGGGGGCCGGGGGTGGGGAGATGCCGCTGCCCTGATCCCCGCGGGGGGGCAACAGGAGAGCATAAAGGGGAGAAGCACGCGGGAGGGAGGCGCGAGTGGGGAAGCGGGGGAAGGGGGGACGGGACCCTGGCGGGCATCGGGGAGCAGCAGCAGCAGCGAGCGGAGCCAGCGAGGGCGGGGAGGCGAGCTGGAGGGGAGCGGGGCGGCGCGGCCGGCCCCTTCCCGGGTGCTGCAGGGCCGGCTGCCCGGCGAGGCTCGGCCGCCGGCTCCCGGCGCGCTGCTGACGCCGCCCTGGCAATCGCCCTCTCTTTTCCACAATAGGGCCACCAGATCTGCCATTCAAGGGCTCCGGCACCCTCCCAGGGAGGGGAGGGAGCTCTCGCCGGGAGTTTGGCTAAGCCTCTGTTTGAACAGACACTCGGAGGTGCGGGATCTCCTCCGCGGAAACCTGCGGGATTTCCTCAGGGAGCAGGACGCGAAGGTAGGGCTCACGCTCCTCGCCCCGGCTGCGCAGGAAGATTTATTCGCGGCTCTTTCCAGAGATGTTTTGCGCTTCTCTTGACTTGGACGGTAGATCTGGCTGGAGACTTTTATAGGATTCCTGACCCGAGCTGTTTATAACACTCATGTGTCAAAGGACCGGGAGCCTCCCTCCCCCTGTATTCCTGACGCTCCCTCCTTGCGGAAGATTTCTTTTCGCACTAGAGCTGTTTATTTTCGACTTGTCCGCTGCTGATTGGGATTAACTCCGCTCTAGCCCTACACTTCTGCAGCGCACGCTTGTAACCCCAGCGGGACGTTACCAGCAACAAGAAGGGTGCGGAAAGAGAGAAAGAGTCTTAAAACTTTTACTAGTCTTAATTGTTTTGAAAGCAACGCAGCGCGAAGCAGACGAGAAAAATACCGATGGGGAGAGAGATTTGGAGATGCTTACTGAGTGCGTCTTTTCCTAAGGGTTCGGTGTAGGAGTCCTATTAACAATATATGCTGATGCCAGATAGATAGCGCAAATGAGCTGTGTGTGTGTTATCTGGAGCTGCAGGCTGTTTATTTTGTGCTGCCTTTGGAGTGTACATTCGGTGTGGTTGCATGACTAACTGGCTGGAGTGATTCACTGGCTGCTTTATGGGTGACTGCTCAAAACAAGTTGTGAATCAAAAGAGATTTCTTTGGCTGTGGTTTCTAACCTCCCAAGTTAAATGCACTCAGGGTTTAAGGGGAGCTAATGTGCAGACTTCAATCCCTCAGATCTTGAAGATTTATTCCTTTTCCAAGCCCTGCGTTCAAAGCCATGATGAGTTTCCCTTGTAAGAGGGAGGTGGTGTCTGGGAGGCTCGGAGCCAAGGTCTGCTGCTAAAGGACATCTCCAGCCACAGCCCTGTCCATTCGGTCACCCTAGTTCCCAGCTCTTCAGCCACTTTCGCTCCCTGGAGTCCTTAAGCCGCTTTATTACCTTGCTCCGGGCATTCGGGTAGCTGTGGCAATTCACAGGTAAAAAGCGTGATGCATCCTGTGGCAGTAAGAGACTTTTCTTCTCCTTTTGCGGTCGGAAAAACTGAGACTCAGAACCTGCGAGTGGCTTGGGCAGGGTGGAGCTGTGGCCACTCAGTGGCACGGGTGGGGGAGCCCACTGCCGGAGCCACAGAACTCACAGAGCAGGGGGCCTGTATTTGATTTTGGAGGGGACCGAACTTGGGTTTCCTGATGGCCAGGTCCTTGTTCGGTGCAAGAAGCTGGAGCAACTGGTGTGCTCTCGTATGCTCAGGTCTCTCAGTACATAAAATAGGCTCAACCTGCCAATCCACATTAATGGTCTGATCTTTAAAAAGCAATTCATCAGTGTGGGCAACCGATATTGGCCAAAACAAGATACGGATTGGTCACTGCTTTTTAGAAAATGTTGAGAAATCTCTGCCCCAAAAGTCATGTGTTTCTGAGATAGTCCTCCTACACATTTGGGGAAAAAAAAAATCCCATCCCAATTGTTAATCGGTTTGGAAAGCATAGGTCTAGTATCTTCAAGGAAATACATTTTCAAAAGGAAAAGAGAAATGGTTCTGGATTAGGAGAAGCCTGAACAGTAACACAGCTAATATAGGACCTCTGTGACTTGAGAATCATTTACTAAGAGATGGATGGGAACATTTCATACGAATAAAGCGTTAGAGCAATTTACCGTGCTACATGTCTCTCAGCTGCCTCAACTTGTAAATGAAAGTTCATAAGTAAAGGAGGAAAGACACTTACGTATATTAAATAAATGACCTCCACTTTATTTTCTGTGTAAGTTCAGATGAATCAATGCTATTATACGTACTGGTGACTCTGCTTGGCCGTGTTTTCATTCGTGCTTGCACATCATCTTCATATTTTGACTGTCACATAAGTAGACATGATGTGAAAGAGCAATTGTGATCACCACGATACTTCTAGGGCCATTTTCTGATCAAAGAGAGACAAGTCAGTGAGAAATAGAGGAGGATGGAGGGAGGAAGGAACAGAAATGAAAGAGAATAGGTAAGGGAAGAAGAAGAGAAGATATCTTGGAGGGGTGATGAGCAGTGGCAGACACCGCTGTTACAGAAGGTGGTCTGCAACTGATTTTATGGACTATATAAGTATGAATCCACCAGCATCAAATTCTTTATCTCGCCATTGAGAATAGCTGTGATTCAACATTTAGTAGCTGCTGTCTTCAGGTTCCAGCAGGATTTAGTCATGACAGGGTGGTATGTCATGAGCTACAGTCTGTCCTTATCTGCACCAATCGAAGATTGTTGCATCTCCTAACTCAGCAGTTCAATGCCTGTTTACATCTGATAATTTTTTGGGGGGTGAAGATGCAGTTTAAGGGTTTGTCCTGTTGCAGTTAATCTTCTTGCTGGAAACAGATGGTTGAATCAATATTATTTCTAAATATATTCTTTATTAGCAAGATCTGTGCTCATTAGCTGTCAGGCAAGTGGGTTATTAGCTGGTGATGGAGCCTGGAAGGTAAGCTGGTTTAGTGGCTGATTGATAGGTATGCTGTACGCTGAGGCTGGGTGAAAACTCGGGGGGGCTTATGAAGACAGCAACTGCCTTTATTCAGTAAAAGTCTGAAAACGCTATGAAACCAAAGTGGGGGAGTCAACAGAAAGTCAAGGCCCATCAGAGAAGTGCTATCAATGGGAAATGAGGAGCCTGAGGAAGAGACAGAAGAAACGTTTGGGCAGACTTCTGTCTGGGGGAAATAAAAGGAACGTGTAATGTCTCGAAATAACTCCTATCGGATCGCTGTTGTGTTTAGGGAGATAGGGCTTTGTGTGCAAGCACCGCTACATAAAAGAAATACCTCAGGTCTCTTCAGTTTCTCCCGGTAGTGGAAGCTGCCTCCTGACTTCGCATATTGGCTGACTGCTTCAGTCACGAGCAGCAACGCCGGTGTCAGGGTAGGATGCAGTTTCCAAAGAGGGAAATGGGGAACAGTATTCATTCTTTTGATCAGATAACAAAGGTGCTTGCAGACATCTAACCTATTCAGGAGCAGTGGAAAATGAAAGGAATTCACACAGAATCAAATCAAAACAAAACAAAGTTGTAAACTGTGCACAGGCTGAGAGGGCAATATCGGGAATTTTCCCAGAAGGGGTCGAAAACAATCAGAGAATGACTCTGTGCTGGGACAGTGCCCAGAGAGATCCGAAGGCCCAGCTGCAAGACCCCGACTCTGCAAGGTGCTGGGGAACGTGTGTGACACAGACCAAAAGATGTTTCGCAAAAACAAGGGAAACAAGGGAAATGTCATTCAACCTCAAACTTAATAGGAGGCCTGAGCCCCAGCAACATTTCTGAAAGAACAGACAACCATCTCAAAAAGGAAACCAAAGGCTCACCAGGGTACCAGCCTGCTGGGCGTGGAGTTGGTCTCAGGCTGCCGGCTCTGCCAAGTGGGGCTTGGGTCACCCGTGGGACTGGCCATTTCCAGTGTGCGTGCTCTGTAGCGCAAGCACAGGGAGGCCCACAGCATCAGATTTTTCCAGCCCCAGTGATGCCACTCGAGAAGGGACCCCATGGGAGGCTGATGCATGTCCGTTCCCACCGCGTGGCCAGCTGGAAGGAGGAGCCGGACGGAGCCTCGCTCTGCAGCGCTTGCTCACAGAGAAGAGCCTGAGGCCAAATGCTGGGGCAGGGGTAAGCTCTGCAGCCTGGACCGCGGTGCTCGTCTCCGGTTCAGGAGGCTACAAGACCTTCTGGAGCACCGTGTGGTTCTTCTGCAGCCTTCCCTGGGATGGTGCATGCCCAGACCTCATCCTGGAGTGTAGTCAGGAGTACAGGTGTGGCAAGGACCCATACCTGAGAGCTGAGAAGCACTGTGTTATAGACATAACCAGGCTTATCAAGATTTGGTCTGAACCTTCATAAGCAGATTGGAGCCAGGTATCAGTCTGAGCTAGACAGGACACAGCCAAATGCTAGAAAGCAAGAGGAAGAAGAGACCCACCTAAATTGGCAGAGGACCTGCAGACATTTTGTGTTCCTCACGTCTCCAGATGCCAGTGAGGACTTCCAAGATAAATAGCCGATGGACCAATTTCTAGACACTTAGGCAGATTGTGGAAGAGGCCAGAAACACTCCATGAAGCTGTGGGATTTATGGTGAAGCTTAAATATTGCATTTCAGCCCTTGAACAGAAGTTGGAAAGCTGCTACTGGAAGAGAGGGAAGCTGGTTGCTTTATACAGGTACAAGGTCCTGTGCTAGAGAGAAGAGTATTTCCATCCAGTTCATACCACTTCAAGCTGTTAGAAGAAGGGACTTATGCAGGATAGAAAGAAATGGAGGATTGGCTACAACATCAAACACGAGTGCAGTGGCTTGGTTAAGTGCGGCTCTGATGGGGAGGGGAAATATCCACAGAGAGGGTTGTTATAAATATATGGCTAGTCAGGACAGAGCCTCATAAAAATACACTGAAAAGCCCAAACTCAATGCAGGAAACAGGGGGACCTGAAGCTGCACATGCAAAGCTGAGTGATGCTGGTTTTAAGTTAGAGTTGAGGCTGTAGCAAGGCTTTGTGGTGCCCAGGGCTGGATATTAAGTTGGTGTTCAGAGAACCCCGCTATTCCCTTGTAGCCTTTAATTAGTTTGCTTTTGAGAAAGGTACTTTTGTGGCTGGTTGTACTGGAAATTCCCTTTTTCTTGGCCTCGGTGGCAAAAATTGGAGTTCTTTGTTGAACAACCTATCTGCCTCCATTTGGCAGCGGTCCACTTCTATGGAGGGCTATGGGGGAAGCCAAGCAGCAAGAGAGGGGTTATTGCCTGTGCAATTTATAGGCATCGCAGATGCTCGTTCAGGTACTGCAGTTGCTGATTGAAACTAGACAGAGAGGGAGACGATGGAACAATCCAAAATGGAGCCACCCCATGGGTACAAGGGAAGGCAGGGACTGGGGAAAGTGTCCTTGCTGGGGAGAAATGCATGCAGGAGACTGGGCCTCCGGGATCCAGGAAAATGTTCAGCATAGCCAAGGTGGGAGATGAACTAACACTCAGCATGTACATCACTGTGGTTGGGACCCAGTCAGTGAGCACCAGGGCTTTCAGCCCGCGGTGTTTTCCTTTAAAGACATGGCTCATGTGAAAGAAAGTGGTTTGGGCAACCTGTTTGCGGCGCCTGCCTCCGTGGGCAGGCCCCTGAGCTGTCTCTTTGAGCTTGTAGCCAGTTCTTGGACCTCATCTGTTGTCCTGGTTAGAAAAAAAGGCCAGCAAGAGCTTTGCTGTGTAATATGTTAATCAAAGGGTACTCGTGCCTTACCATTAATAGATAATATCTGGGATGTGCCTTACTAGGTTCATTTTAGTTTCCACAGTGGATATCTGGAGGTGAAAATGGCTTTCGTGTTAGCACAAGTCCATAGCAAACTGTAGCGTGGGTCTCCCATCACCTGTGTAAGGCAGCCCTCACTCAAGAGACCACCAGAGCGGGTATTGCGTGGCCGGTCACCCAGTCCCTGCGTTATGGCTGAGGATATCCTGGCGTATGGTAGACCCTTTAACAGGAACCGATAATGTTTTGTAAACAGGCTGTCATGAACTCGAGGCTGCCAATCTGAAACTGAACCCCGAGCAAGGTGAACTGTTGAAAAGAGGTGTAACACGCACCCTGGGCAAACGCTGAGCCAGGGGCGACGGGGCAGCGCTTCCCCGATGCGAGGGAAGGGAGCACGGCACTGTCAGCCTGCCCGGCCTTGCAGGGCACGGATCCTGCTGCTGGAGGCTCAGCTGCAGACTTGCCAGGATTCCAAAAGCTCCACATGCTCCTTGTGAGAAGAGAAAGCTACCTTGGTGGCCGGAGGAGAGCAGCCGGGCATTTTCAGAGCTGAAGCAGTTTCTGTAGAACACAGCTGGGAGTGCCTGTGGGGCAGGGACAGCACGGACACGAGTCCATGGTCACCAAAGGCTAGTTCTGCCTAAGCCTTGTTCAAATGCCTTTTTTGGGGCGGACACCTCTCTCAGCAGGAGAGCAAGAAAAGATTGAAACCAGCATCCTTTTTTTTTCTCCTTTCTTTCACAGTCTGCAGGAATGAAAACGCTCCTGCTTCATCCAGTAGATGTAGGTTTGCAAGAGCAGAGTTCAAGGAGCTAAAAGTGTCCCTCAGAAAGGCTCCTGGTATCAAAACAAGGTGTGATTGGAAAAAACCCCTCATGTGGTAACCCTGTGTACTTTGGAGTAGAGATTCTCTTCAGAGTAGCAGGGCAAAAGCTCTCTGGTCATGGTGGGAAAGCTTGGAATTTAAAGATGAAATGTGGTATAGGAGATGGGGAAGTAAAACAATGGATGAGGAGTATTCATGAGAGCTCATTATACCTGAAATACTCAAAAAGGAGGTTCTGAGGCTTTGTTATGATGTCAAAACCATTGGACATCTTGAGGTTGCAAAATCCTTAGTCAAGCCAAGAGAGAACTGGGTTTGAGGAAAATGCAGACAGATGATGGAAAATTACTACAGGAAGTGTGATGCATTTCTTGCATGTGTTGTATTTCAAAAGTGGGTCCCCAAAGAGGGTCCCCAAAGATGGGGAGAAACCCTACTGAGCAGTGTCTCCTGGGGACCTTTCTGCGATTCATTGCTGTTGATGTTGTTGGGCCTTTGCCTGAGATGGAATCTGCCAGACAATATTTGTTGGTAGCTATGGATTTCTTTAGAAAATGACCTGAAGCTTACCCAAAAAGGAACCAAGAGGCTGTGATTGCAACCAAGCTTCTTAGGGATGAATTTTTCACCATATTTGGGAGCCTAGACACGAAGAGCGTGCAACAAGGCAGAGGCTTTGAGGCCAAAGTATTTTGACAGGTTTGTCAACTGCTAGTAAATGCAGTAGGAGGTACCCAGCATCCTACGGATGGTGGAGAGGGGAAGCTTGGCTGGTGCTGGGAGGAGGCATTGAGCCAACTGCGTGACGCTTGGCCTAGATGTCCCCATTTACACTGCCTGGTCTCCCCGTGCTGCTCCTCAAGGCCTTGGTATCCGTCTGCCCCTGTCAGCATCTGAGACACCTTAGTGTGTCTTGCATGGCACTGGAAACCTGTGAGTGGGCAACTGAACCACTCCCCAGATACTTTGCAAGAGAACGACAAAAGGACCAGGACTAATCCAGCCCTTCGTCTATTCTGTTGATTTTAATGACTTTCAGAGAAGTAGAGAGGGAAAGTGAAGTCTGATCCCTGTTCTCTTTTCAGACATTAGCCAGGAAGCATAGCAAGGACTCCTTGCAAGAAGTTCCTAAATTTGGGCCGTTTGGTATGCGCCGCTCTGGCCTATCTGGACTCTGCAAAAATCTCAGAGTGGAACAGCTCATTTTTTTCTAGAGAAAAACAAATGCGAGCATTGCCTCAGGCAACATGCACGTTCTCTGATGGAGGCTCACATGTGGAAACCTGGCTGATTCCACATCCCGTGGAGATGGAGAGATTAGGAGCTCAAAGCAGATAAACCATGGTGCGTAGCAGTGACCACATACATGCATTAACACATAAGAGGCCACTGCGTCCCAGCCCAGGAGGAGTTATGAGGGGAACTGAGTGGGCCCCAAAAGCCAAGGAAGCAGCTGTGGATGTTGAGTCTGACAGAAATCAGTTCCCTAGTGGGGAAAAATACAGAATGGCCTGGTTTAGCCCACAGATTTCATTAAAACCAAAAACTTTGCTGAGAACTCCTTCTCAGAGGATCAAAAGGAAAGGGAGCAGCAGCTGAAAGCCTGCGGTGGCATCCCAGTGGGAGCAGTCAGTCTGAACTAGCTCTATGAAAATGGCCTGACGGGAAAACGTGATGTATGTAAATAGCGAAGTTGTTTGCTCTGACACTCTTCCTCCCCATATGTCTGAGATGAAGCAGGTCCGTGGGTCTGGGCTCTGCTGGCAGGGGGCTGACCAGGGGGTGGTTTTGCAGGGGTGACTGGCGGTGGTTAATGAAGTGGTTCCCTTTTGCTCAGCCCCGTGCCAGAAGTACTGACACGATGGTGTGAGCATGGGCAAATTGATGAAACCAGCAGATGAAGGCACTGAAACGCAGAAGACAGCTCGAATCACACCCCAGAGCAGGCTAGGAATGCCCGGAGCAGGAGGGCAGGGGTAAGCAGGGGACCCGGTGGCACAGCGGTGACAGCCGCGTAGCACCATGGTTGAGCCCAGCGGGGCTGTCCCTGCCCGCTCCTCGCCCTGCCGTGTCCCGCACGAAGGGACGTCACGCCAGGCCACCGCTTCCCCAGGCGGGCAGCTCTGCTCCACAGCCCCCCAGCTCTTCTGGCAGAGCTTTCTTCTGGGGGCAAGACCCATTAAATAAAGAGATGACACACTGGCTTCTAGACTGTCCCCGGCTGGTAATGATCTGTAGAGCTTCTTACTGTAGCATCTGAACATCGCAGTCCATCTACTGACGGGAGATGGAGCACTGAAGTTTTCTCTTCTGTTTATGTCAGATCATGTGCTTGACAAAGTTACACACAACCCCCCCATCTCTCTGAGCTGGGAGTTATTTTACAAAGGAGTTACTTACAGGGGAAGGTTATTTAGTTTGGTATGTATTACAGTTTGAAGCAAATTGGACTGTATAGCAGTCGTGCAACCCCTGCTTGTAAGCTTCAGCTTCATCAGCTGTAGGACGTGTCTATGGGGAAGAATGGTGTGATTTAAGCCGATTTGAGAAGCTGCATCTTTGCTTTGGAAAACAGAGGACATGAGGTGCAAACATTCACAGAGTCTCTAATTCCAGGCAAGCCTCTCAGTACCGGCAGACACAGCAGCACAGGGGCTCTCTGACCCCTTCTTCGGGACGGACAGCTGCCACAGTTTCTTCTAGCACTAAAACCCTGGCTCTAAAACCCTGGCTTGTTGGAAGCTACAGCCTCATAACTATGTTCACTGAAGGAGTTTTGGAGTTTGGAGCCCTGTTATTTATTGCCGACTGTATATCTTCTCCTGAGAGCCTTTTGAACAAAATGAGTTGCAGCAGAAATCACACGTTCCCGTACAGGCGTGTTTGCCACTTGTGAAGTCTGCAAAATCATGACCCAAATGTACGGTGAGATGGTAAATATGAGAAGACAGTGTTTGGGAAGCCTAGTCTGAGATGAGAAGGATGGAGAAAGCAACCCGCTGCAGCCCCCAGCAGCTTTCCTTGCAGATGCTCCTCACCAAGCTGGGGATGCTTTGGGAAGCGGAGGCCAGCTGGTGCCTAGTGGCCTCCTCTTAGTCCCTGTGGTGAATGCCAGGAGCCCTCAGACATTGGAAGAGGAAGTGTTTATCCGTTCTTCTTACCAAATCTCATTCTTTCCAGACCCTTGCAGATAAACCTGTTTCTAAAGAGTGGAGGAAGAGGAAACGGGTGAAAAGGGGTCTTGGTTACTCTCAGCTAGGAAACCGTGAAACAGTACGTACCATTCAGACTGGCGCTTTCGACGCGTATTGGTTCCAGCCCATGTTTTATGAGCATGTATTTTATTCTCTAGGCCATCCTGCCTGCAGTTGCTCTGTCCATGTGCCCCCCCCTTGCTTTCCGCCTTGCTAGAAAAGGCAGCTTTCAAACACTGAAGCTCTGGTTGTGGCACTGGCTTGTGGATGGCGTCTTCTTTAGGCAGAGCCCTTCTGGGCGGGGGGCTGTGTCAGCACACAGACACCCATGTGTAAATCAGAAATCTCCCAAAACAAGGGCTCCCCTAAGGGCGTATTTTGTGAGCCAGGGGGCAGGAGGAACGAACGCTCCTCGCGTTATGTTTGCAAATTGTCTGTGAGCAAGGTACGATTTTTTGAGGTCTGTCTGGGACTCGGGATTGTTGTTGGGATGACGTTTGTGAGCAATCTTTGGTCAGCAGGTTGTGTATGTGCATCAACCGGTGCAAGAAGTAGGCAGCTAAAAAGTGATCTGTGGTGGTGAGTGGAAGGTAGGTACATGGTGGACACATGAGATAAGAGTCTTTTCTGTTCCCTGGTTGGATGAGCATCACTGGCAGAAGTAGGTTTCTGGGGCAAATACTCATTTTCACGAGTTCCTAAAGATGATTTCTGTAAATATTTGCTAATGTTTACTTGACATTTGCAGTCACTCATGTCAATATGATCCCATCCTGGAATGTTAACTGGAAACAAACACAAAAGTGGGCATGATCTCAGCTGATGTGGATACAGTTTTTAATTTAGGCTGATTTTCATGGTCATCATCTTTCACGTAATCATCCAGTTCTGCTGAGAATTAGTAGTGCTCCAGGAGCTTTACTGTTTCCAAGATTCGTGATTTTTTTGTTCTCTGTTAGGAAGCGTGTTACCAGAGTCACTGTTGTTTGTGTCTACTGTCTGACACTTCCTACCAAAATTCTGCCTCCAGTTGCTTCTAACTTAATCAAAACTTAACGATTTGGCCTAAAAGCTCCCGCAGCAGTTTTTTGCCTCTGGCTGTTTTTATAATACTATTTTTTTTTAAAGTTCATCTGAATCAATTAAGCTGTTTCCAAGAACATAGCTAAAACTAAGCACATTTTTGTTTTCTTCATGTCAGAAAAAAATTGACGATGTCTTTTTTTCAAAAGTTCTGGTGCACTGTGCTGTGGAGCAAGAATGTCAGACTCGCAGTGGAGCTGGGCTTTGGGTAGGAAATGTACTTCATGCCTTTCCTCTGAAAAATTATCTAAGAACAAGCCTTAAGGAGCTGTGGCTCTCACTCGCTCAGTAGTGACAGCTTGGATTTTCACACCTAAACACACTGCAGATTTCCCATGTTCTGGGCATGTTTCCAGCCAGGTCTGAACTCTCTCTTCTTTGCAGTGGCCATTTACCCCAGTAGATGGTCCAGCTTTCCTTGGACCCAAGCAAAGTAGGGGAGCACATTGTTTGATGTAACTATAGATACAAGAAAAGCTGTATCTGGGGACGCAGCAGAAGGCTGGGATAAGAAATCTGGAGGCGGCAGAATGATCTGAAGACTGAGAAGTGTGTCGTGTGTCAAACTGAATTGAGGTTTAGGACTGGGTGGCAAAGATACAAAGGTATTGCATTATTCAGGGCATCTGAGAAGCATACTGAACTCAACAGGACCTTCATCTCCAAGGTGCAAAAATATTAGACACTGCTAAGTACTTTTTAAAACACAGGTTTAGGTACCTCAGAGCAGTTGTTCTGCGCTTGGTGGCTCTCTGTCTCGGTTTGCCATCCATACAACATCAGTAATAGCGGTGCTTCGTCTCACCGGGCTCGTTGTGGCCCAAGCATCTCTGTGCGACCCTCCGATACGGCTCGGTGAATGCTGCAGGAAACCCAGAGGACACTGCTGAACAGGGTGTGGATGCCGTGCGGTAAGGGAGGATTGCCTTCGCACGCTGGATGATGAGGAGAAAATGGAGAACTGAACAGGGTGTGGATGCCGTGCGGTAAGGGAGGATTGCCTTCGCACGCTGGATGATGAGAAGAAAATGGAGAACTGTTTACCGACAGTAGGAATGCGGTGTATATGACCCGAAGACCCAGGAAGCAAGAAATCTTTTAGAAAAGAAATAAGAGGAAAGGCACAAAAAACATTTTGCATGGTGCTCTCACTGCTCATCCTCCTGTGTCCCGTAGACGTGTTTGGTCCCTGCATTGGGTGTAATCGTGGTGCCGAGCAGCCAGGGGCCATCCCCAGCCGGCAGAGGCGGCTGCAGTCCATCAGCGCTGGTGAAGCCACACCGCCCCGGGCACCATCCGCAGCTGCAACAGCATGAGGGGCAGATGTCCTCTCCAGTCCAGTCTGTCCCCAGAAAAATTTGGTCCCAGAGTGGCTTTATAACGGGATTCGGTGCTGCAGGTGATGGTGAGAGATCCACGACTTGGCCTGGTTTGGTCGCCACCAAACACAGTGGCCAGACCCCGGTAACTTCAGTGGTCAGGGTCGAGTGGCTGGAGAGCAGATGCAGGATGGGGGGACGCTGCGGGAGTGCAGCTCACCCGGCGTGGGCAGTCTGGGGGGAGAGGTGAACCACAGGGGCGGAGAAGAAAGTAAAGGTCAAATTCTCTTGACTCATGCAAACCTACTTCTTTCTTTTTTTCTCTTGGTGACAATTAAACATGTTGCAAGGCGAAGTAGTCCGCAACTGAAATGAAATCCCCCTTCTCAAGCCTCGGAGTACGTAGTGCTCTGAATTACTTGACAAGCGCAGTTTACCCTTTGAGCAATTCACGACTCCCCTTTCGCAAGTAAGAGCACACTTTTGTGGATGTTTTCCTTGTTCAGTACTACCTAATGGATTTTTTTTTTTTTCCCTTAATAACTGTCATTTGCCCTGCATCTTGCTATTCTCAACTCAAAATGAAAAACGTAAGTTGCTGGCTGTGAATACTATTCATTATTCATTTACCAGAGGAATCTTAGGCACATTCATCCCATTTCCTCTTAGTGCCTCATTATCAATAAACCTTTGCCTCGCTGCTTCTGTAAATCATTTTCATCCCTTTCCTTTGCGAACCATGTGCTTGGGCTCTTGCACAAATGTCCCATGAGAGTAATTGGCCAAGTCGTGTAGTATCATTTTTATTCCTTGATAAGCTGGCAAAACTTCATTAGGAGGAGATTATTGAACTGCACATATATATTTCTTCGGATGAAGAAAGCATTGCACTTCTGTGAACTGTGAAGCAAGCAGGGTTTCCCAGTATTTTCCTGAGCACAGCAGCTTGCATCAGTGGTTGGTATAATTCAAAAGCCTTAGATTACCCTGGCTCCCATGGCGAACGTGCACCTTCCCTCTGCTGTGATACGAAGGACGTGGAGCTAACCCTCCAGAGATAAAAGTGCACTAAGCTGGGGGTTAGATTTCGGGGTCCAAGAGAAATGGAGGAGAGTTTCAAACATCCTTTCCCTCCTCTCCATGTCCCCAACAGAAAGAAATGCAAGGCGTGAGAGTGTAGCACCCGTGACTGGTGGTGGGCACCCATCAGAGGCTGGAGCGGTGCTGACGGTTCCCCACCTTGATGGCTGCTTTTCACGGCAAATACCAGCAGTGGACGTAGACCCAAAGCCAGGCTAGGGCAAGGGAGGACTGGCTGCTGCAGAGGCTGGAGGGACCCTACAGAGGCCAAGAGTTTATTAAACTTCAGTTTAACTGGAGCTGAAATATGTTCCTCTAACGCAGGGCAGCAGAGGTTAATGGAGTCCTTTTTGTAGACGTTTTATGACACTCTTTGGGGATACATATAAGAAGACTGGGGCGTTCTGAGTAATTCAAATAAATATTTGTTTAGACTGTGTAAGGGGCAATTGGAGTTTCCAGGCAGGTCAGTCCCAGACAGATTTTTCTTTCTTTGCCCTTTCTCCCCAGCTATAGCGCAGACATGCCGCGGTTCATGGCCAGGCCACGCAGCGCAGCTATGCACCCCCAGTACTGCAAAACAGCTTTCCTCGTCAGTGAGACCTTGAGGCCACCGTGCACCCCCTATACTGCCTGGGGGGCTCATGGGGACCAAGGACGACAGCCCCTGGCTAGCAGAGGTGGCCGGTGCCCTCAGACCCTGTCGGGACTCCAGGCTTCCCCCTCTCCCTGGGCACCAGTATCTCCTCAGCAGGAAAACCCCGCAGAACTGCAGCACCGTCCCCATCTCCTGACCCCACGGCAGGGAGATTTTTTGCAGCGGGTGACCTGAGCAATGGAGCGAGGAGAGGTGGAGAGGTTGGGGAAAACAACCTGCCCCTGCCAGGGTTGCTGTTATTTTGTCTTCATTCTTTGTTGGCAAGTTCCCAGTTTGGTTGTGCTGCTTCTTGCTTCAGTTTGTGATTTTGCTGCCCTCTTTCCCTCTGCCAGTAAAAGCTGATGCCAGTCTGTCGCCCAGCCCCAGTGACTGTGAATTGGCGAGTTTAGTAGCCAGAAACCTAGTTTCTTTCTGGAATACTTCTAAAAGCCTAGTGCTTGTAGGAACATTAGCAATTCCCAGACCTGGCCAGCCTTGAGTTTTGCAATGTGCAGTCAGAATGGAAATAAGTTTTAGCTGTGCTTCCAAGAACGGGCAGGTTTAGGGAAGGCTGAATATTTTTCTTCCCTTGTCCAGGCCTTTCTTTACTAATCAGCTGTATAAAACTGAAGAACAGCAGAACTATTTTTCTAAAGAACCTGGCCCAAACTTTGGCCCAACGTTTAAACTCAACCCTTTCTGTGGTTCAGTGAGGTTCAGCCAACTTTGGGTGTTTTCTGTTTTTACTTCAGCTTTCCCATCACTACTGCTCTCCAATTTCCAAGCGAAAATGGTAGCACCCAAATCCCCCTGACATGTGCTGTACTTGGGTAGCAACGGGGCTGCCACAGCATCTCACCCAGACTCGGAGTCGCCAGCTCTTCTCCACGGGGGCACCTGGGGGCCCAAATTGGGAAGCACGAGAAGCAGCGCAGGAGCTGCGCTGGGCAGATTTGTTGGGGCTTGTCCGACTGCCCGTCCGAAGCACATAACGCTTCACTTCAAGCATAAGGGTAGTCCAGGGACACACATGTGCTGCAGCGCTTTGCTGGATTAGGGCCGCAGGCTGGCTGCTTCAGCTAGGCAGCGCCCGCTCGGACGCCTCGCCGGCCGGTGCCTGCAAGCCTTTTGAAGTTCGTCTGTCACTAATTTGAACCAGGACTCCATAATGCAGAGGCAGCTGAGCTCTTGCTCAGCTCGTGACAAAATGGCCCTAATCTCCCTCCTCCTGCCCCTCTGCTCTGCCGGTTATTTTAGGTTGCAGCTCCAGCCCTGTTACCAGCAGCACAAAACAGGCAACTGGAAGTCACCTCTGGGAGGCAGCTGAACTTCAGCAATGCGTCGCTGCCTCCGCTGTGAAGCGGTTGCTTTTGCAAAGCAGACAGACAGAAGAATGCAGAGAGAGAGACAGACTGACGGACCAACCAACCGACAGACGGCGTGAACACTGTCCGGACAGGCACAGACACATAGGATGGGGTGAATCACTTTCCAAGCTGGCAGCAGGGAATTAAACGGTGCCATAGCCAGACATCAGAGTAAGGCTCAACTCCCTTCAGGCTGTTTTGCCTTACCAGCCTTCCCCACCAGCTGGAAGGAGCATCCCTCCGCTCTCCTCTAATGAGATGCCTGATTTATATCTGCTGTCATACGCAACGGCTGGTGGTGCCTCACTTGGTGTGCGGTTAGTGTGGAAGGCAACACACATCGAGACCATGGAAGGCTGCACTGGTGCCTTGTGCCTCCCTCTCACTCCGACCGAGCGGATGCCCTGCTCACCCAGTGCTCAGCCCTGGATGGAAACTGTAGGGGAAATGTCCGGGGTGTGTTGTGGGGAAGAGAGAGGTGCTGACTGGTTGTGGGGAACGCTCTGGAGGAGATGACAACTTGCGGTGAAGAGCCCCCATTTGTCTTGCAATGCTCAGGCGAGGGATCTTTTCAGATCTTCACAGTGGCCAAAGGGCACGGGTGAGGTTAAGATGAATACATAAATCTGCATCCGATGGGGAAGCTTATGCTCTTCCTTTCAGAGTGAGAGCTTAGCCCTAAGCCCTGCATCACCCTCATCTGTCACTCACATCTGAACAACCCTCAGCATTTCCACAGACACTGCCTGCCATCAGGCCCAGCGCTCCCCAGCACTCACCTTTCCCCGCTGCAGGTACAGGGCCTGACTTTGTGACGCCTCGGAGCAGGGAGGGGACTGAATCCTGGCTACGTTAAACACTATCCTCATGTAACTCTGCTGGATATAACTTCCAAACAGGGGAGCAGCAACCTTGCTATATCTCGATTTTCTAAAGGAAGTACAACCCTGGGAGAACTGGATGATGTTAAAACAAGGCAGGCAGATGGATGGAGCAGATGCTGCTCCAGATGCTGACGGCCAGCTAGTGACACCCAGCTCAGACGGGAGTGGGGCAGAGGCCCCACGTTGAGTTAGTGCATCAGGGCGTGCGAAACCCCCAGCTGCCTATCGTGCCTGTCTGTGGAGAAGGAAAGTTCAGCAAACAGCTGCCTGTTCTGCCTTTCATTTACCCAAGGCTCCGTGGACCCTTTTGGGCTTCACTTCCAATAAACAGCTACTGGCTGCTGTGTAGATGAGAGTCTACAACTGAGACAATCCCATTCAATATTGACCTATATTAGTGATGCTGATATTTTTTTTCTTTATGAGCTCCCATATTTTGTCTTATTCAGCATTGAGCCAGGTCTTCAGAGCAATTAGGTGCTCACATCTGGCTCCAAGGGACTTGAGAAAAGCCAAGACCCTCAGGCAACCATGGCCATGGCAAGGCAATGCAGGATTGCTTTGGAAGGAGGCGACTACTTACCAAAAGGTATCAAATTCGGAGCTAAAGGGAAACTGATAGCCCTTTCAAGCCCTCTTCCAGTTCTTGCCTGCCTTGTCCATCTTCCTTGGCAGACAAGCACTGGTGATATATCAGTTCAGAGGTACTAGGTGGCTTTTGGTTCACATGCACTGTGTTAGGGGGAGACACAAGTAGGGCATAGCAGAAACCCGCAATTATTTCCCAGCTGTTTGTGACATGCCTAAAGTGGGAAATAAAAGACACATTTTAAAATGCAGTAGCTGACCCACCTCGACTGTCATAGTTTCAAGCAGGACTTTGCACGTAGCCTGGCGTGCTGAAAACCCGTAGCTGACCACCCTCAGCCCTGAGCCTGGGGCTGCCTGTGTGGGATCTACGGAGGGTCTGGCTGCCACTGAGCTGCACAGAGGTGCCTGTCACCTCCCTCCGCTGTCACTGAAAAAGCCATCTCATGGCTGGTCCTGGCACGGCAGAGCACATCCCCAAGGCACTGTGTCATTCCCTGCGGCCACTGAAGACCTCCAGGTGCCAGAGGGGAGAGAGCCAGGCCACTCAGAAATTCATGGGTTCATCAGAGGGAACCAAGATGCCCAGCTCCAGAATATTTGGCATAAACAATAATCTCCTCTCACATTCAGTAGTGAGGAAGCCATGGTACGCAACTGTTTCATTTTCTCCCTGTGGCGGCAACGGCAGTACATTTTCTTGCTCTTTCTCTTTTCCTATATCACATTCCAGGAGCCAGAAAGTCAGCTGCAATTACAGCAGATCGCTAGAAGCACTTTTGTGCCTTCAAAATTTGCTAGTCAGCTCTTTCCTGCTGTTCAAATGAACGTGCCACATGAAGAAGGACTTGGGGCATAAACTGTGCCTTTTTACTCTAGCCACAGCTTCTATGTGGAGTTTTCAGAATTGATTTGTTTATACAAAAGCCAGTTTTGTTAGTGTCCTTTAAATAACATGAAAGAGGAGCAAGCAGCACATGTTGCATTTGTACAGATGGTGCTGAGCTCTCCCCAAGTAGCCACAGGGTGTGTGAATTCAGCTAATCAGACAATAAAGCAATACATGCCCTCGAAAGCAGATGTTTGTATGGGGAAAAAAAAAGCTAGTGCAGAAAAAAAGCAAGAGGAACAGCAACTTCCACAAACAAGTAACACACACGCGGACACGCACACGCACGTTCCCCAGGCTTGCTGTGATGTTAGCTTCTCAGCAGCACTGGAGTTAATGTTTGTCAAGCTGCCTGTCCCCAAACCCACGCAGTGATTTACTCCAGGGGAATGTAACCAGCCAGGCACAAGAGGGTCTAAGTGCAGCCAGGGCTGAGGTGGTTTTAACTCCCAGGGAAGCATCTCCAAGGCACGCAGAGTGGAGACAGAGCCACTGACTTATGTTATACGCTGGCTGCAGGGCCACCGAGAGCCTGTGGACCCATCGGTGCTGTGTGGCACCTTTGGCATTGTCCCCAGACTGCCTTTCAGGAGCAGGAGGTGTGTTTGAGATTTTTCTGCTCCAGGCCTTAGTGTTGCTCCTGCTATATGCTCTGCTCAGAAAAATAAGTCTCTTTTTGAAGAGAGGAGCCCTAGGTGTGGTCAGGAGGAGCACAGTAGAAAGAAACACTCCTCTCCCTCTTTCATCCTTCTATGAATAGGCTTTTCGGTAGGAATTTGCTCTGTCTGTAATTATCTCCCCAAGGCGGCCAGGTATTTCACAGCTATTTTTAGTCTGCGGGTTTCACTATGTCCCTCCTCTGCTGTAGAGGCTCAGGAGGCTGCAGGCAGCAGAACAGCAGCACCAGCAGCTTTGGTCGGGCTCAGCAGAGATGGACGGTGTCCATGCAGATGAGCACATTCATGCAGCGGTCTCCTCAGCACAACGGGAATTTGGTGCGTGCCATGCCGTGAGCAGAGGAGCTGCCTGAAGCATATCCCAGCTTTCCTTCAGGTGCTGCAGGATGAACCAAAGGAGCTCCCTGGCTGGGATAAATGGACAGACGTGCTTTCATATAGGAACCGGCTCTGCTTTATGCAGACTCAAGGGAACCGCTGGGAGGCTGGACACAAGGAAATGTGTTCATCCTCATCCAGAGTTGAAACGGAGATGCTCCAACCAGTTTCTGCTTAGCAGCAAGGGTAACTGCAGCTTCCAGAATGATGCCAAGGGCTTGTGTCTTGTGCAGACTTCTATCACCTGCAATTGAGATGAATGCTGCCCAGTTTTACACTTCAGTTGGGCCCAAGAGTGAAGGTGTGATGAAGTATCTGATCCTTGCTGATAAAATCAGTGGTGCCAGATTCAGTCACAAAATTCTGGGTCTTCTCCCCATCTTTAAACTCTTCTCTACATCTGCAGACTGCAAGAGAGCTCGCTCCCTGAACAGGAATAAACCTAAAGATTTGGGCCTTTGTATGTCTAAAATCTAGCCGCTCCGTTTTATCCTATATAACCCAAAATGCGGATATTTTTTAAATGATAGCCCTGTGCTGACTTCTAGGCTGCAATGACAGACAGGAGGCAGAAGGCTGCAACAGACACCTTGGGAACAAGTATAATGGCTTCAACATGTGTTAAGGCAAGATCACAAGGACTGGATAAGGTTACTACGGCCGGCCAAGTCCTGGAGGTGTGCTGGCTGGGCTGTGGTGCAAATCTTCCTTGGTAAGAAGTGTAGAATATGCTGCCCAAACCCTATCTAGGCAAAATTTTAGCACTGGTATTTAAGCAAGAGTTGAGAGAAAGACATTAAGAGCCAGAACTGGATTTTGAAAGCCTTCTTAAACGTCTGTACTAGAGTTTTGGGTTTTTTTTCAAAAAAGCATTGTTGCTATGAAAAGTAGAAGTCAGACTATGGCTGTGCAGGCAGGGAGAGGCACCATGAAAAGTCCAGCGTAGGAGGCCATAGGGATCTGGGGATGGGCAGGGGAGAAATCCCCTGTGCCCACGCCTGGGTGGGAAGGCAGAAGGCCCCTACGCCACTTCGTGTGGGAGCAGAGGGGCCGCCTGGTGCAGCCGCCCGTGCCACGTGCTTCGGAGGTGGGTTGGCTGCCGGCGGGCAGGCTCTGCGAGCGGCTGTGTGCCGGTAGGTGCCCAGGCGTCCCGGGCCACTCTCGGAGCCCCCCGCGGCAGCGTGGGGCTCCCCACTGAGACCATAACGGCTCGGACGAGGTGCTGCCAGAGCAGTACATTAGCAATGCCAAAACCCTGCAGGGTTCTTTGCCTGGAGCCTGGGGGAAACAGCCCTGTGCTGCCTGCGACCCTGGGTTTTGCTGGCTGTGTAGCTGTCTTCCAGCCTCTTAGGCCGTGGGGCTGCAATCACAGGATCTATGTGAAGGAGTCTGTCACAAAGGAGTCGCAGCTTGTCATGTATGTGCTGTGCAAAGGAGACATCATTTCAAGCTGAGACTGAAGTTGCGTATTATTTGAAACATCCCACTCTCCCTTGCCATGTGAATGCACCAAGCTGACATTGCACTAAATTAAATTTCATGGTTAAGATTGTACACAGAGAAGATTTTACTTCATCACCCTCCCAAAGTAGCACGCTTCAGGAACAAAACTGATAAGAGCTGTGAATCCAAATGTTGTGACCAAATGCATGGTTAAAATGCCCGTCCCCTCCAGCAAGGGTGTCGGCAGAGCAGTGTGCTGCCTGGACATCTCGGAGGCTCACCACGTGGCCACGCGTGCAGCGTGGTCTGTGTTTCCTGCACCCCGTTCCTCCTCCGTGGGCTTCCCAGGACAGGTGTGGTGGGATCGGAAAAGCTTTTCCCCTCCAGGTGAACTGGGGATGCCTGAGAAGGAGCAGTGTGATGACGGAGGCCCACATGCCTGGCTGTCCTCGTCTGTCCCTGCCCATTGGCAACCGATACAGGGTGACTCAGGGAAGGTCTCAGAAGTGCCAATGGTCTAGCAGGCAGCCAAGGCACTGGGAGAGCAGGGTATCAGCTTGGGAAGCCAGAAAATATCCTCCTGCTGCTATGAGGGCAAGGACGGAGTCATAAGCAGTGAAGAAGGCACCAAGCGGTCCTGTCGGGCTTGTAAGGGTGCAATGATACTCACATTACCTCCTTGTCATGGAGATCTTCACAATACGTAACTCAAGGTCTCTCTAGGTTTGATTAGAAACAGACACCCCAAACTTTGCACTGAAACTTTGAGGCCATCTCCAGTTACAGGAAGTCTGGGCATATCCATATGCAGATGTATGCAATTTGTTTCACTTCAGCAGTTAGCATGACTGTTTTGAGGTCAGGGAGCCTGTTCCTAGGGAATGAGAGGTACTCCTCTGGATGCTTAGCCGAGGGTGGATGCACGCCATCCCCTCGCTACACCGCCGTCCGTGCTCCCTGCCTCCTGCCCTCCATCCCGCTCTTGCTGCCCCTCTCACGGAGAGAGCTCATCCCTGCCGGTGCCCGCAGGGGCTGGAGGTGAAGGAGCCCATGTCTGCTGCGGCGCGGGAGCATGAGAGCAGCGCGGCCGAGCCGGCAAGGAGGGCTCTGGGCTGGCGGCCGGCAGGCGTGGGGACACCCACCGCGCGCGCAGTGGGGATGGTCGCTTGCTCCTCAGGGCTGATGGCTTGCGGCAGAGATAACTATCGCTGCTGAAAGCCCTGGGCCCAGCTCCCAGCTGCAGTTTGAGCTATGCAGTCAATGAAATTACATCAGACCCAGAGCTCTTCTCTGTGTGTGTGTGTGTTTGTGCAGACCCTTACCCGGCTAGCTGAGCTGCTCGAGCAGATAAGAAACAGCAGAGGAGTTCCCGAGGAAAGGCCACAGGTCTTGCATTTGCTGCTGCTGGAATCGCAGGGGACCTGGGAGTTAGGGAGGCAGCCAGCACAAAGGCACGGGGGCGAAATGTGCTGAGCTTCCCGACGTCATAAATAATAAAAAAAGAAAGGAAGAAAAATTTCCCGGAATACTTCTATTTATTTATTACTCCATCTCTACTGACTCTCATAGGTGGTGGTCAGTTGCCGCAGGTTTTCTGGAACTGTTTTATTATCTTTAATTTTGAAAATAATAAATATCATGGCCGTAGCATACGATTTACCCAGGCTGTGGGGCAGGGCACTGTCCAAGCGCATTTTGGACGGGCCTGTCCACCTGCATCCCCGAGGAGCGGCGGAGCAGCTCAGCCTGTCGGAGAGTGCAGGTGCAACGAGGAGGCGGGGTGGGCGTCACTGGCCTGGACACCGGCCCCGGCGCCCAGGCAGTATAGATCTTGACAAAATGCTCCTAAGGATCAAAGCGAAGAGAGTTGAGAGGGAACAGTATTAGAGAAAGCAATAGATCTGGAAATACAGTAGGGTGGTAGTGGCAGATAGCTCCTGCGTCTCTGGTGCCTTCATCCCAGTCCTGCCCTCGCCGCCTCTGTACTAACTGGGCAATTTTTTTTATCAAATCCCTTTCATAGCTCATCCTCCCAAGCTTAAACCTGGAGCTTCCTTGCCCTCATGCCCAAGGGTGACAGCTACATTTCGTGCTCCTGTTTTCACCCCAGTCATCTCAACGCAGTCTTTCAGCTGTGAGCGTGAGGAAAGGGTGAGGATACGTACACCTTCTCACAAGCCCACTCGCGGGCTTTTGGCTGTGAAGTCGTGACAGAGCTGTTCACAGAAGGGCTAAACTGTAAATATACAGTGAATTAAGTGGTAGGATGTTGTAATGAGGGACGAATGCTGGAAAAAATGGGGATTTCCGAAGACATTGGCTAAGATGCCTGAGCTGGCATTGATGACCCTGGATATGACACTGCTGAGGGAAATCTCCCGGTGCAGTCATCACTAGATGGTGAAGCTGTTTCCCAGAAAGACTGATCCAGGACTGAGAACATTTAAAAATAGGCTAATGTGAAATTTAAAAAAAGATTAGCCAGTTGGTATGATCTCGGCTTGGTAAGAACAGCATGGAAAGGAAGTACCGCTGCACCCTTTCCTTCCCAGACCTTGAGGAGCTGAGTGTAGCAGCTCAAGGTTAAAACCTGCAGTAGGGCTACCATATTTTTTGCCCCAAAATCCCAGCCAGAAATGCGGGCAGGTGTGACACTGGGCTGCGCAGCACATGCCGGGCGGGCCAGCCGCTCACACAAATCCCTCTTTTGCTGGTCTGGGGACAGCCTGCTGCGCAGAGCAGTGGTGGCAGGCAAGGGAGAGCTGCGGCCGCTTGTCATCAGAGGTGCTACGTGCCACTGGGTCCCCACCAGGATCCTGCTGGCACGGCAGTGGTCTTGCTAATGAAGGTGACACCACCGTTGCTGGAGGCAGGAGGTGGGCAGGAGAGGACGCCCCATCACAGCACCCTTTGCCTGTGCCTGAGGGCACGTACACCTGGTTTCACTCGTAGCTGCTAAGCCTTAGAGAGGAAGCAGCTCACTGCAGCGGCTGAAACGTCCACCTCCTGCTTCGCCATACTGCTCTCGTACGTCATGGTTCGTTAATTATTAATTGCTCAGGGCAGTCAGGCAGGAGCAGCCTCCCAGGCTGCTGTCAGACTCCTCTCATTTCTCTCTGCCCCACACAGAGGCTGGGGAGTTTCTGTAGGTGTCTCACACCAGCCTTTTCCGTGGCACTAAGCGCCGTTCCTGGCCTCTCTGCCGAAAGCAGTGCAAGTCCTTGCAGAAGGCTGTGGGGGTGCCTGTGGGGTGTCAGCAAAGAACACCTCTGCTGACACCACTGTTGCCTGGGGATGCACGAGCAGAAAACAGACCCCGCCGAGCGCCATGCATGGCTGCTGTGTGCCCCCGGCTTTCTACTGTGTGTTATTCAGTAGGGGAGCACGGGTGGGCTGGTGACCGGACACCATCCTCTGAGGCCTGGGTTTGGGTCCCTCTGTCCTCAGAGACCTCTCCTGTGGCCAGGACCAAGGAATGTAGTGCTCCGTGGGGTTCAGTCCCACTGTGGGTGGTGGGAGGGTGAAGGAGGGTCTCACTGGGCTGTGTGCACATGAGTGTGCCAGGCTCATGGAAGGGGACCGGGGGGAGCTGGCAGAGCTCACCCCAGTCTCCCCTTCCTCGGCTATGCTGGTAGCCGCGGGCTGTGATCAGCCCCCCTGGCATCACAGCCACCTCTTCCCTTGTCTACAGCCCGGCCAGGCGCCCATGCCACCCCCGAGCTGAGCTCCAGCACTCTCCGAGGCCGAGGCCAGCAGCTTTCCTGTGCCCACCCAGGGCAGCCCTCTGCCTTGCCTCCCTCCTCTGCCTCTGCCCAGGGTGGTGGCAGCCTTGCTGCCCGCGTTTGGGGGCTGCTGACCAGCTCTAATTGCTTGAACCAATCAATTGGTCGAAAGATTTACATCTGTTTCCTTCTCTCTCTCTCTCCTTCTTCCCCTCCCCACTCTGCTCAAACCTGCCCTCTTCTCCCCTCCCCGCCCTCCCACCCAAATAGGTAAGGAGAGCAGTTTGGGAGAGGCCGACTTGCAGCCGAGCTCCGACCCTTCGGGAATGGACAGCAGCTACCTCAGCGTGAAGGAGGCCGGGGTGAAAGTGCCCCAGGACAGGGCCAGCACGGACCTCCCCAGCCCCATGGACAAGGCCGATTCGGAGAGCAACAAGGGCAAAAAGCGGAGGAACCGCACCACCTTCACTAGTTACCAGCTGGAGGAGCTGGAGAAGGTCTTCCAGAAGACCCACTACCCAGATGTCTATGCCAGGGAGCAGCTAGCCATGAGGACAGACCTCACCGAGGCTCGCGTTCAGGTAACGGGGGATGCGCTGGGGCTGGGCGAGAGGTGGGCGAGGTGCCAGCAAGCTCCTGCTCTCTGGGGAATGAAAACATGAGCCCTGCAAATTCGTTGTGCCTTGCTGTGCCTGAGGTCACCTGCAGCCCCACCTCTCCAGCACGCTGAGGCACAGGGACAGGACGGGGAGGTACGTCCCTGTCTGACACTAGTGTCAGCTCCTTTATTTGGGCTGCAGTGTTCACAGAGAGGCCTCTTGTCCTTGGGCTAGTGGGGCAGCAGGCAGGTAAGCCTCACCATCACCCTAAACAAAGCTATTACAAAAACTACTTTCTTCAGGAGCCTCAGCAGGGGACACAGGGTCATTAGTCTGAGTGGGAGCAAGCTTTCCCACAGCATGGGCTCCTTCTGGCAAGATGGGGATGCGGAGGTGACCAGGACGTACAGTACCAGAGAGCATGAGGTGATACAGCGGAGGCAGCTCTTGCTGCCTGCTTGGCTAAGCAGGCACTGAGACTGCACGAAGCCTGGTGGTCTGGAGCAAAAAGGTGCTCCCGCCATCTGGAGAGGAGCAGGAGAGTCAAACAGCCACGCTGCAGTCTCACTGCCTCCACCCGCACAGGTACCAGCTCCCATGAACTAGCTCCCCTGACCTAACCTGGGGGTCCAGCAGAGCCAAACTCCACATTGAAGGAGTGAATGATTCTCTGAATGCTGCTCTTTCCTCTGAGTCAAGGTTAAACTGAAGGCCTGGCAGAGCTCAGAAGCCTTTAAAAAGGAGCACCATCACTTGGAGCAGACATCCGCAGCTCACGCCTTGATGGCCATCAAAGGTCCCGCTGAAGCTTAAGCTCTCATTCTCCAGTCTAGCTAATCCTGCGACTTCCATCTCTCAGGCATCTATCAGCTCACCACCCTCAGAACCTGCATTAGCATCAGGAATAGCTGGTGTGTGGAGGCATCTGATTATCCTTTTACACCACGAAGACTCCTAGGTCCCAGGCAGCCCAGCTTGCCCTCTGCTCTAACCTTTACAAGCAGTTGTTGCCAACAGTCGAAGCAGTCAGGCCAGCATCCTTGCATAAGTCCATTTTTCTCTGTACATTTACCTCCGGTTTCAACTAGTTGCAGGATTTTTCTTGTCTGCTTGCCTAAATTGCTTTGCAGGGCTGGTGTGCTCTTCTTCCCCACAGCTGTTTCTCTTCAGGCCGGACACGGCTGCGTTTCAGTCGAAAGCAGCACGATTCCTGTTGGTCCCGCGCATAGCGTGCTGAGCGCTGCGGGATGGGCAGAGGAAGGCAGCGCTACAGCCGCCAGCTCTTTACTTCTGCCGCTGGACGCAGCCCTTGATTTCCCAGGGACGCATCACAAGTGCTGGTGGGGTCTCCGGGGAGGCCAGGCGCAGCATCGGGTTACCGACTGCACAGTGCGTGAAATTCCTGGCGCTCAGGAATGAGAATGAGGTGCTGGAGGGTGGCAAGCTCCTCCTGCTCGCCTCTGAGCCAGGGCGTGCAGCGAGCACGTCCCAGCCAGCGCGCAGGGCTGGCTAGCAGAGCCAGGGCAGGCGAGGCACATACAATCCACAAGTTCATTACATATGACCCACGATCTCAGGGTTTTTTTTTTCCCCACTTTACCACTGGATAACACTGTGGCCGAGGGCAGAAGCACCTCCCCAGGCAGCCAGGAGGCAATCTGGCAGAGGGAGGGTGCAGCCTGGGGGTTTCACCCTGCCCTGAGATAAGCGCCCCAGCAGCCTGCTGCCACGGGCAGCCGAGAACAGCCTCTCTCTTGCGACCGCCAGCTCGCACTTGGGACCGCGATGACAGGGCTCATGTAACGGAGTGGCTGAAGGACTTGTCTAAGTGGCCTGGCCGCTCGAGCACTTACCCCGGGGTGAGAGGGGTAAGCACTTGCATTTCACTCCTTCCCCCAGCCCCGCCGGGAAGGACCCCGTCCCTTGGGCTGCGGGCTGGCACCCAGCCACCACCTCGTGATGAAGGGCTGCCGTGCCATCGGCAGAAATGCAGACGCCCGGTGGCAGCCCTCAGTAGGCATGGGGACGCAGCCTGGGGTGGCATGGGGCTCTTCTGCTGATGGCACAGGGCTGCACTTCCCACGAGGGAGGCTTTCGGGGCCAAGACCTTAGTGAATCACCCTAGCATCTGTTTCCAGCTCTGGGTTGTGTTATAGCTTGTTTAGGCTTGGCTTTGGCCTCCCACCCCTCTGGGCAGCTCTGCTCTGCGGGGGCCTCCCCATGCCAGCACTGCGGCACCGAGGGCCCTCAGCTCCCAGCCGAAGAACAGGCACGGGCATGGAGCAGCAGCCCAGGAGACGGATGGCGAAGCAAACGCCTACTACAAGGACCAAGGGCCCAACCAGGGCCAAGGCAGAGGGCAGAAATCACAAACAAGCCACAAGCCCCTTACTTTTTTCCTTCTGCAAGCCAAATGGCCACTATGTACTCAGACGCCCTCCGCCAAGCTGGCAGGGGCTCTGGGTGCTGGGGGGTGTCTGGGCACACACCTACTGCAGCCCCATGGGCTTTGAGGGGAGCTCAACAGTCCCTCTCCCAAGGAAGGTGCATTCCTCTAAGGGATGGTGAGTGTCCTGGGATAATTTCATGGAGGCCAGCTTCAGCTGCCTGCAAGGCTGAACTAAGCAAAGCAGAGTGGCAGGAAGGTGAGGCGCCCAGCAGGTTTGAGGTGTGATGCTCCCTCTCACGGCTGAGCCAGCTTTTGGCTGGAGGTCATCCCCTCTGGCCAGGCTCGGCTCCCTGGGGAGCGCAACCAGCTGCCGTGCTGCAGGCAGGAGCAGATGCGGAGCCCAGACAGGCAAGTGGCGGCTCTGTTTTTTTCCATCCTTTCCCAAGCTCACTCTTCGTTAGTGAAATAGCTGCTGGAGAAGAGCTCATGCCAGCAGCAGGCATGGGGCAGGCCGTGGTGGTTGCGGAGCAGTGCCATCCCGCAGTCTGGCCCCTATGCTGCTCCATTTCTCTGCCTGCCCTGGTTTCCAGCCATCAGTGTTGGTGTCTGACAGCATCAAAGCTAATTCCCCCTGCGATGCAATGCATCGTGTTCCCCGCCTGTCCGCCACAACCTGGCCCCTTGTTGCCAAGTACCATTAAGCTACTACATGGGAGCAGTGAGTAAGCCCTGTGCAGAGGGAGAGCCACTGAGCCTGGGAGAGGCTGCTAGGGCTCAGAAACAAACCTGCAAGGGTGTGGAGCGGGCTTTGTTTTCATGTAGGTCCTACACAGCATGCCTATCCCATTCCTTTCCCCTCCTCTTCCACGTCTGGGGCTGCAGAGCCCCAGAAAGAGCTCCTGCTCAGTACCAGCAACTGCCTGAGCTTCTTCCAGCCCATCCAGGGCTGCAGCAGCTGTCTGAGGCGGTGGCAGCAGAGAAACATGCTAGCCACACACACGTATTCACACGTAGCTCCTTCCCCTTGCATGCACACGCACACACACCCCCAAGCCTACGCCAGCCCGGCCCCGGCTGCTCACCTCTCTTGGGCTGTGAGTGTCTCTGCCTCCTGGCCTGCCCTGCGGCAGAGGAGAGAGGGATGGGGCTGGAAGGAGGCTTCGCGGCCAGGGACTATAACCCCTCAGCCAGCCCCCCTCAGAGCCAGCCTTATGATTGCTGGGACCGTTAATGAAATGTTTTTGGCGGTGACCCTGTGATGCGGCGGGGGCTTGAAAGTGAGAGGGAAATGTCAAACTCTGCTGTAGCAAAATCACCGCCTTGGAAAAAAAAGAGAAGAAAAAAAGCAAAGCAAAGCAAGAAGTAATATATCTTGATCCCTTTTCCCCCATAAAACCCTGGGAGGCTGGTGGAAGGAGCGGAAAGACTGAGCTAAGCCTGCAGGAAATTAAACATGAAATGAAAACAAGCTCAAGTTATTCAATTCTCTCATCCCAGGCTCCAATTTCCCATTCCAGGCCACTGATAAAATGGTGTCCAGTTTCAGTGCTCAAGGATGAATTCTGGCTCTGTTCTTGCAGGCTGGAAAGCAAAGGGCTGGTGGCCATCTCCGGGAAGAGGCGAGACGGCCTGGCCTTTAGCAGAGGGATGGGGTCCTGGAGACAGACAGACAGACAGATAGACAGACGGAGGCTGAGCGGAGGGAAGAGGGCAGCAGGGACAGGGGACAGGGACGGGGAGAACGGATGCTGCGAGGCTGCCAGGGGAGAGCGGGAGCGCAAGAGGCTGGAAGGCGGTGGGCAGCTCTTGTCTGCATCGGGGCAGCGACGCAGCGAGGGAGGGTTGAGCGCAGGGCTTGGGGGGCCGGGCTGGATCCAGCCCCGCGGCTGCCACCAGCCCACCATCACACGTGCAGAGGCTGGCCTCACCCTCCACCGCCGCACTGGGGTGGGTAGCAGAGAGGGGAAATCACCTTTTTCTTTAACTTGGAGGAAGGGTGAAGGCAGCGATGCAGTCCCCAACCATCCAGCCATGGCCAGAGGGGTCTGGGTGAGGTCCCAGCTCAGCCCATCCACCCACGCCCTGTGTGGGACACGTAGGGCTTGGTGGCAGGGGCAGACCGGCAGCGCCGGCTGGGTGCCAGGGTAGCGGCAGCGAGACAGCGAGCGGGAGCCCCCTGCTTGCTTTGTCTCAGGTCGTTCCCGGCCTCTCCACCCCCCGCAGCACGTCAGCTGTGGATGCATATGGATTTAGGTACCAGCATATGGCCGAATGTTTCTGGAGACATGAAACATTTTCTGTTCTGTAGATTTTTATAGGGCTGATTTGGTACATCAGGGCTTATCAAAGCATTGTCTGCAGGAGTCAGATACATGACATTACCCTACACTCCCACTCTAATTGTTAACACTGAGATGCAGCCCGCAACGACTGCTTATCCCTGCACGAAGTGCCCCATCCTGACCCCAGAGGACACGCTTCACCGACTGCTGCAACCTCGACTGTCACATCCCCGTCCCCTCTTGACAACAGGTGACAGGCAACGAAAGGAAAATGGACTTTTAAACACCTGTTTAAAAGCAGGTGTCTTCTAAGTTAAGGAAGCCAGGAAATACTGAGGATTAGTTGGTTTTTTTCACTGACATCTTTGCATTATACATTGCCCTGCCTGCCCTGTTTTCCCTGGAGCACTGTGGAGGCCTGGAGAAACCCGACTGCAAGATACCAAGCAGCCTAAAAGGACTTGGACCAGAGGAGAAAGGAGAACTTTAAAAAGCGGTCCAAACCTTGTCACAAGCGTTTCAGAGGAGTGGCTCACTGCCAGCCCTTGGAGCATCTCCAGTGCCCTCGGCACCAGTGCTTGGACTGAAGACACTCTTCTTTTTCAGCCTAACGCGATGGTTTGCCACAGCCTCCAGCCCACCAGCCGTGTGGGGTTGCAATTCGGGAACTGCCAGTTCAAACCATTTTGCTCTGCCAGCGCCGGTTCAATCCAATCTGTAAATGAGGAGTAGCAGAGGAAAAGCCTGTGCCGGAGACCCCGCTCCACCTCGGAAGGCACCGGGAAAACCTCCCCGTGGCTCCGGCAGGGCAGCTGCCGCACCGTCCCGGGGAAGCCTGGCGCGCAAACCCCGCGCTGACAGCTTCGGGGGTCGCAGCGCAGAGCCGGGCACCGCGGCGGGAGCCTGCGCCCAGCTGCCTCGATGCCGGGCGGGCGCCCTGGGTGGGATGCTCCGGCACGGCAGTGCAGGTGTGCGGCTGGGCTGGCGGGCAGGCCAGCCGGTGCCTTCGCCGGGCGGGGGAATGGCCGCATATGCCTGGCATATGTTGGCCCCGGCCTCGCGCACAGCCAGCGCTCTGCTCCCTACCTGCTCTCCGCCCCTCTGTGCACAGCGGGGCCTCCTCCGCCCGAGGAGGAATCGGGTCACCACCGCTAACTTTGAATCTGCAGATCAAAGCGGCATGATCTGGGCCAGCCCTGGGACTGGCCTGCAGCTGGGCTGGAGCGGCTGTGCCAAGAAGAGGTAGAAGAAAAGCAGACAGATGCCTGGGGCATCAAACCTGCTCCAGTAGGACGCTCTTCACGCGCAGTGCGCGCTCAACTGGGATAACGTTAGGACCCTTCTGGTTTCGTTGCACCCGTTGAAAATCCTCATAGGGTTTTTGATTTGGGGTGGGGGATAATATCATGTTGCGGGTACAGCCATCTCTGGCTAGTCTGGCTGACCTGCGGACGGCCCATTCCAATGGCATTGCCGTGGCCATGGGGCAGGGCACTAAATCCTGCACCATCCGCAGCTCACGTGGGGAGGACATGCCCGGGCGCTGCACCATCCGCTCCCCGCGCTGAGCAGATCACAGTGTGTAGCCAGACCCTCAGCTGCCCACTCGTACCGTGGGGCTGGCTGCAGTGGGGAGCTGCGAGACACCGGCACGAGGCTGCCTACGTGGTGGGGAGGGGAAAACTGAAGCAGGAGAGCCTAAAATGAGGCTTCCACCACAAGCAAGGTCAGCTCAGACCAGAACCCACAGATCCTTTGGCCTGTCTCTCCCTGTAGCAGCTTCTAGCTGCACTGACGCAGGCTGCAATGCCACCGCTCTCCTGCCCGCCAAAAGCCGACCTGCCCCCCCCACCCCGTGCTGAGCACCCGGCTCACCCCGCTACCCTCCGAAGACGTGAGCTTCCCACTCGGCGTCTGGTTTCCCCAGCTGCCTGCCAAGCAGCGGAGCTGCCCTGCGGCTGGGTGCAGGCAGGGCCAAGCTGTTCCTTAGCGATGCTCCCCCCCTCCGCGAGTCACCGTGTAAAACTCGAAGCAGAACCGAGCGGCTCTAGGACTGCTCCTTTCATGCACTGGCGTGACCTGCACAACCCAGCCCCTGGTGATCGCCTGCATCTCTCAGTGCCTTCAAAGCGGCTCTTGATTGATGTGTTTCCCTGACTCACAAGCTTCAAGAGGCTTTGAAGACACTGGGCCAGGCTCTGATCTCTCTTAGGCTGATGCAAATCAGGAGCAATGGTGCTGACAACAGTGCAATAATCCACACTGATGTCAAGCCAGTAAAAATAAGAGCAGAAACAGAGTTTTGGTCTTTCCTCTGCCTTGAAGGGATTTGAGCAGCACTGTGGAGAGCTGCAAACCCTGCAAAGAAAACTTGGTGTAAAGCAAGGGACACGCAGCACTGTAGAGGGCACTTGTCTTTCCTGCAGCTAAGGAGGGAAGGACTGTTAAGCTTTTTATTTTTTTTAACAGTTAAGAAAAATAAGACAGAGTTCAGTGCAAAAATGCAAGCTCTCAGCTGATGGCATCGTCATAGCCAGGATTAGGCTTGGGGAAAGCCCCAGCACTGCTGGTTTCAGCCTGGCAGCAGCACACATGGATGTATTCACACTTCTCGTCTGAGACGGGCTGCGGGCAGCGCCCGACTAACGCTGATTTAGGGGCGCGAGGAAGATGGGTTATCCCAGGGCAAACCAGGCTGTGGGAGGCAAGAGCTGTGAATGTCTCCAGACAGGCAGGACACCAAAAGCTGGGCATCACCTTTTGCCCAGGAGGGTCCCTGTCTGGGAGCGCAGGTTGGCCCCAGCCCCCCCGGGGATGCGGGGCAGCACTGCCTCTCCCCTCTGGGGCCTTTGCGCGGAGCAGCGCCCTGTCCCCGTGCCATGCACAACCTCCCTGCCTGCCGGTGGGCTCCCCACGGCTGTGCGGGCTCCCAGCCGCTGCCGGCCCCCTCTGTTCACAGCCCCCCTGTCGCCCTCTCCCCAGGTGTGGTTCCAGAACCGACGAGCAAAATGGCGCAAGCGGGAGCGGTTTGGCCAGATGCAGCAGGTCCGGACCCACTTCTCCACCGCCTACGAGCTGCCCCTGCTCACCCGTGCTGAGAACTACGCCCAGGTGAGCGCATCCCCCGGTCCTGGTCCCTCTGTCCCGATGCCTGCTGGACACATCGCCTCTGCTCCCGGTCCCCCCCAAGTCACGCTTCGCTTCTCGGGTTCATCCACCTGCCCCCAGGCAAGGCTGCAAGTGGGCTGGGGCTGGGGCTACGTTGCCAAGCACTGAAGGGCCGGGAGTTATTTAGCCGGGTGTCCTGCCTGGCTCCCTCATGCCCTGGCCCAGAGCAGCCGTCTCTAAAGCAGGCACCAAGCCCAGCCCTGCATGACATAGTGCAGCCACCCTTTGGGCACAGGTCACCCTGCTCAGCACATCCTATTACGCTGTCCTTCTCCCATCACACGTGTTGCTGCCCACTAACTTCCCACTGGTTGGAAAAGGTCCAAAAGGTTATTCCATACCTAAAAACCAGCAGTTCCCAGGAAGGCTTCCTGTTGCCATGCCTAGGTTTCCATGCCCCTTCTTTAGGCGGTTGGACAAAAGCATTTTTCCCCTGGCAAATTCCCACAGCCGCCTCCCAGGGATGGGCTGTGGCACCCACAGCGCACTTGGGGACATCTGGGGATGCTTCCCAAGGAAGGAAGGGTGGGAGCAGCTGGTGGGGCTGCTCCCGGGGCCTGTTGAAACCGTTCTTGCCCTGGCCCAGGATGCAGGTGACACAGCTGCCTCCCTGCCTTAGCTTCCCGTCCTGGGAAACCTGTCACCACAGTAGCATCCTAAGCGTTGGGCCAGCCCCTGTTTCACAACGCTGCCTTCAGACGCTGCCAGGGTGGACGGGCGTTCATTAGCTCGAGGGCTAGGCTGTGCTCCCGCAAAGCACTCCCTCCATCCTGCTGACTCCTCTCCCCGCCACCCAGAGTTTGCTCGAGGGCTCAGTTTTGCAGGCATGATGCTCTGAACCCGACTTGTCCTCACAGATCTGCTGGGAGTCCTCCCCCCTCGACGCCCCGGCTGTCAGCTACCTCCCTAGCCAGTGCCGCACCAAAGCTCCCCCGCAGCCAAGCCAAGAGCGTTTGACCTCTCTCCTGCTTGGCGTCTCCCCCAAACTGAACAAGAAGCCCTTATGAAACAGCTGAGAGATGCCAAAGCAGCTTTTCAAGCAGAGGACACTCTCAGCAGCCTTTTCAGCACTCCCTTCTCTTGCCTTTGTAACTTACACTGCTCCCTCCCTCCATACTGCCCTCCTCTCCCAGCCCTAGAGATCAAAAAAATGAAAAGCAATTTGCAGGAGGTAAGAGATCAGAGAGGGCCCAAGGGTGAGCGGTGCAGCGGGGTGGTGGGATGAAGGGCCCTTTGCTCTCTTGCTCCAGCCAGCTGCTCGCTTCCTCCCCGCTTTCATCCCGCCTGCCCGTGTCCCCCCCGCCGCAGCACACCTACTCCCGCTGGCAAATACTGAGCCCCCCTCTCTTCTTCTGCAATAACATTTTATGAGTGATGCTGGAGGAGCCCAGATGGCTGCGCGAGGCGGCCTCGCAGGGCTCTGCTCTGCAGCAGGGCAGGCGACGCTTCCTCGATGGGCAACGAGCACCGCTGGGGAGAGGGGCAGGGAACCTGCCTGCGCTGGGGGCCGCGGGGAGCTCAGCTCCAACAGGCACGTCCGTCTGGGGCAAAAAGGCTCTTGCCTAGGCAAAGCTGCCCTGAGTGGGCAGGAGGGTGGATTGGCAGTCTCGCAGCATCCCTTTCTGCCTGTTCCCTCTGTAGCAGGTAGGCCCATGGAAATACCATGGATGACACCAAGTTTTCTGTGCCGAGAGCATCCCTGCTCCAAAAAGCGCTCATGGTGCAAAAAAATAACAGAGAAATGGCTGGGAGGGGGAACAGATGAACAGAGAGACACTATGGCAGAGCAGGGTCACAGTCCCGCTCCCCTGTGAGTCAGTCTCCCACACTCCCTGCCCCTGTCTGGGCTAGCATACAGATTTTGGAGGTGACCCGCTGGCTCCGGGGGGGCTGCGGACGCCGCTGTGGGCAGGGGCCAGCGTATCGCATCCCACCGCGCTGGCTGTCCCTCGTGCGTGGCGCAGCGGGGGTCGGACACGCTCTCTCCCCACCCCAGGCCTGCTGCTGGCTGCGTCCCACACGGGGCAGCCCTGACGCTTCTTTTCCCACCCCCAGATCCAGAACCCCTCCTGGATCGGCAACAACGGCGCCGCCTCCCCCGTGCCCGCCTGCGTCGTCCCCTGCGAGACGGTGCCCTCCTGCATGTCCCCCCATGCTCACCCCCACGCGGCCGGCGGCGTCTCCGAGTTCCTCGGCGTCTCCGGCCCCGGCAGCCACGTGGGACAGACTCACATGGGCGGCCTCTTCGGCACGGCCGGGATGAGCCCCAGCCTCAACGGCTACGAGCTGAACAGCGAGCCGGACCGCAAGACCTCCAGCATCGCTGCCCTGAGGATGAAAGCGAAGGAGCACAGCGCTGCTATCTCCTGGGCGACATGACAGGGCTGCGGCCCAGCGCCCGCGAGACACGGAGAGAGCAAACGGGGACAGTCGAATAAATCCATCCGCTTGGACTCCAGACAGCAGTTGCCTCCTCGGGGATCTGAATGCAGCACTTTTAGCTACCCTAGGTATACAAAGTACATATGTTAATGTAAGTAAGTGGAGTGTTTCCAGCATGAACGCGGCAGCTCCTGGCTTCCTGGGATCAGGCGGGAGAGGGAGGCTGTGGAGCAGCACCTCTTCCAGTGAGATCTGGGTTGGGATGCATCCCCTCTCACTGCCACCTCCCCAATAACCTGGGCATTGTTTCTCCCTGCTCCTTTTTCTGACAACCAGATCTGCCTTTCCAAAGAGTAAGAGCTCACTGGCATTTCAGCGGCTTCTCCCATCCCGCCACCCCCCTCTACACACACACACACACACATCTTTCCCTCCTAATTTGTCGACAGTGTTGCTCAGATCTGTTCTGCCCTGGGCAGAGGACCGGATGGGGACTCTGGCACCAGCAAAGAGACACCTCTCAGGCTGCTCCCGTCCTCTTAGCGGGAGCCACGACTTCCCACAGCTGAGCGAGGAACAGGGCTGGGAAGATACCCGAGGCTAGAAAGAAAGCAACATTAGCCCACCTCCTTCTACCCTGCTGCTTCTCCATCTTGCAGTCTGAGATGAAGCACAGAGCTGTAGAGGCCTGTGAAGGGGATGCCTCTCTTCCCAACACGGCACGGTGCTCCCATGCTGGGAGTCTTTGCCAGCTCTCTGGTCACCTGGCCAGAGACGCACCCCGGCAGGCGATAGCTTCCTAGCACGGCTGGCTGCCCCAGGGAGCGCCTGGGGTTTGCTTTGCTGCGGTCGTGGTCAACGCTGAGGCTCATGTGCGTGGTGGGGCAGCGAAATGTTTCCTCTGGCTTTCACTGGGTCGGGAATTACTGTCCTCCATTTAGAGACAGCAGCTATGGGAGGGGAGTACGGTTGCTGTGTAAATCCACAGGCCCCCAAAGAGACTGCTCTGAGAAACAGCTCAAGCGCTAGCACACAGCCGTGGTTGTGTGAGGCCATGGAATTCCTCATACACCTATCCTGGGGTCAGATGCGTGCAATGACAGCCCCTCCCTGCAGCCCTTGACCAGGGCCCCGCTGCACACAGCCCCTGTGGGCGTCTCCGTGGGGGGGACGGTGCAGGGAGCAGGCTGGGAAGGGACCCAGGGCTGGATGAGGTGATGCTGCCTCATCTCCAGCCACCTCGGATCCTCTTCACCTTGCAGAGGAAGCAGAAGACACCAGAACTTGCCTGGTTTGTCTGAACCAATATGCGTCCTCCAGTTTTCCCTTCCAGCGCTCTTACCTGCACAGCGCCGTTAAGTAAGATCTCCTTCACAAAGCTAAATCTTTTCCAAGCTTTTCAATGACCTCATAGTGCCAGGAATAATTTTGGAACACCCTTTTACCCCACTGAATTATCACCAAGGAGAAGCGGAAGGTTAGCTGAGCACTATCACCCGCACAGCGTGGCTACGCAGGCTCAGCTTGAGCTGGGGCAACCATCTCCGAGATTTGCAAGGGAACTACAGGATTTTACTCCCATAAAAATCCGTGTGTCACCCTGCCCTCCCTCCTCATGGTCAGTGTAGGGGATCTTGTAGTTCAAGGTCCAAGGTCTTGGAAAAGGCTCCAAATAAGCTACAACCACGTGTCAGGTTTCAGGTTAACAAGGTATACAAGTATTTCTATAGTGCCTAGACTGCCATACACTATATAAATGATGCACCATTGCTAGATTAAATGTAATATATATTTATTGGAATAAGAAAAGACCAGTAGTACTGTCTCTTTTCTCTCCTCAGAAATGCTAAGCGATGCCTTCCTTGGTACTCACAGGGAACCAGCGTGCATTTAACCACACCATGTGTATGACCAGGGCCTCTCCCTTCACAAGCAGCCAGGACTTATGTCCCAGCCTAAACATTCAGCTGAGCCATCGGGCATGATGGCTTAGGTGCTAAAAAGTGATGCTGATAACTGAACCAGACAGGATCACGCTGTCTGGTCAGAGGTGTACGTCACCCCCACCAGGCACCCCAGAAGCCACCGAGGGTCCCGGGCCACCCAGGCACTGGTGGCAGGAGGTGGTTTCTCCAGCAGATTTTGTGCAGGCAGCTGAGCGTGGTGCCGAGAGCGTTTTCCCGGGTACACCGAGGAGCAGGATACTTCCCAGGATCAGCAGGCAATCCCGTGAAGCGCTGCTGCCGAACAGCCCAGTAACGTTACTGACAAGGCAAATTAGCACCAGGCAGAGCTGAGGAGTGGGCGGTGGGGCGGGCGGGCACACGGGGATGGGTCCTGCGTGCCCTGCGGGTACCGAAGGCAGCTCCAAGGGAGGGCTGTAGCCATTCAAGAGCTTAGCTGCATTCCCTACTGAAGTTAAAGGGTAGCTTTCCTCATGGACTTCCATGGGGCCAGGATTTCACCCGAGCTGTTTAACAGCCCAGAGGATTAAGTGCTGCATCCCTTGTCTTGTTAGAGAGAGAGGAGAGATCTCCTGGCAGCAGACTTGGCATTTACAGAGGCTTGGCCCCTGCTTTCTCTCACCTTAAAATGCATGTGCAAAGCACATGTTGGACTCACTCAATCTATTTTAAAGCCCACTGCACGTGCCCGGCCTGAGCCTGCCTGAAAGCAACACGAGGCGAGGGGGGATGTTGCTCCCTGCAGCCTCCTGCCGCAGGGTTTCCTTCCCACCCCCTGCCGCGGGCAGCCTCGCCGCTCGCCGGGCTCTGCCTCGCCTCTCCGGGTGCTGCCGCCGCACCGGCCCCTCGCGCCCACCCCTGTGGGTCACGCCGGAAGGCGCTCTCCTCAAAAGCCCCCGAATGCAGCTATTCAGGCAGTCTTTAAGTTACGTGCATCTGTATTTACACACATTTTTTAATTAATTTAAAAGTTTTTTTAAACTAGCTGTTAAATTAACAAGAAAAACTGTATAAATATATATATATACTTTTATATATATATATGTATCTTAATCTAGCCAACCTGCGGCTACTACATTTCTTAAGGGTCACAGGGTCAGTGCTGTTCTTGCAATCTCAAGTTACCACAATGATGCCTCTTTTAATTATTATTATTATTATTATTATTTTAATACCTTTCAACTCTATTTATGACTTTCTTCTCTATTTATTTCTTATTTAGTATTTTACTCCTGTCCATACATTGCATTGCGATTCCCTGGCTTGGACTTGCCTTCGAAGCTGCAAGCTTCATCCCCAGCCACCGCCAAAATGTCTCACAAGCCCTGGCTGCCCCGACACCCGCCGTGCTAGTGCCCGCGGTGGCATCCTCTGTGGGCGCAGCACCCGCAGCACCCGGCTAGCTAGGCTCTCCCAGCTGCCCTCTCCGGTCTCATGGAGGTAGCAAAACATTCCTCCCGAGCAGTCCTGGCCCTGGCTGTGCAGCAGGTACCCTACAAGGGGGCTGCCTCACGTTGCCCATGGTTAGAAACACCAGAGAGACGTCCCAGAGCTTTGAGACTGGGAGAAGGCAAGCGGTGAGAGCAGCACAGGTTCCTGGCACTGGCTTGCAGGTGGTCGGGTGCCACCCGCTGCCGAGTACTCGGAGGCACTTCTTGCCTACAAGCAGTAGTTAAGTGCTTTGGTAGCAACTGCAAACCAGCGGTGAACCAGGCTTGGGGTTTGCCAGACCCTGCGGTGTCCAGGCTCTAAGGGCCTCAACAAGCTCACAAGGAGAGGAGTGAGATGGGGGCCAGGTCAGCCCCCGGGCACATCGCCCACCGCCAGCACAGCCACCCGCCCGCACTCCAGCTGGCGGCCAGGCTCTGGCTGCCTCCTCTTGAATACGCTACTCAGTTCATGTCTCGCTGCCCCAACACCTACCTGGGTAGAGCCCACGGGGAAGAGGACCAAGACAGCAAGGTGAAGGAGAACCAGCCTCCCTCTCCTCTAGAGCCCACAGCAGTGTGTGAGCGAGTGCGCATCCCTGCCGGAGCCTGCATCCCTGCCAGAGCGCGTATCCCTGCCGGAGCCCGCATCCCTGCCGGAGCCCGCCTGGCCTGAGCTGTGAGCACGGGCAGGGCTTTGGGGGAAGGCCCGGCGTAGGGACGGCGTATCGCACGTGAGGTCGCAGAGCTGCAGCGCACGCGGCTTTACCTGCCCCACCAGCCGTGGGGACGCAGCGCCAACCCGGGCCGGGTGTACCCCGCGTGCCGCCCGAGCAGGGCTGCCGGCTGGGTTTCTCTGGCGGTGGAGGTGTTTCGGGGCAGGGAGGCGCGTTTCCCTGTTTCCCAGAGTACACCCAGACCTGGCAGCACGTTGTAAAACACTCTCCAAACAAACAAAGGCAAAAAGGTAGTTTCCTAGAAAAGGTTTGAAAAATAATCAAGCAGAGGCAGAGCCCCATGTTTATTTTGCTGCTCTGACTGACACAGCAAAAAGCAAACAGACCGAAGGAGAAATTAAACCCAAATGGGAAAGGGGGTGGAATCGGATGGGAAGTCATTCAGCCCTTTGGAGCTTCCCGAAGGGAGCTGGGAGGAGGCATGGAGCGGCCTTGCACCCCCTTAACTCTTTGCTGGTAACACGGTTCCCCACTCCCCCCACATAGCTAGGTAGGTAGGTAGAGCTAGGACTTTTATACTACTGATTTTGAAGGACAGTTTTCAATGTATAATAATATATCGGTTTAGGTGTGCAGTGTTTGAAAGAGAGACTGGGAGAAAGAAAGAAAACAAACCTCAATCAATATTATTGTTTTTGGTTGTAAAATATTGTAACCTTGTATAAATGCAAACTTTTTTTTTTCCTTTAGCTTAACGGCCTGGGGTAGAACATATTAAAAAAAAAAAAAAAAGTTTTAAAAAAGTTCAGGAAAAAAAAGAATGAAAAAAAATCATTAAAAATGTTGCCATGTGAGGTTTGTGCCATGCAATGTTATTGCCTATGCAGCCATGTATTACTAGTTCATTACAGTGGAATATTAAAAAAGAACAAACAGTCTTGCAGCTTGGCTCTTTTTACCTTTTTTTTTTTTTTGAAGTAAGTTATTGCACTTGCAGCTTTTTTCTTTTTTCTTTTTTTTTTTTTTGGGAGGTGGGAGGGACTGGCATTTCTGGGCGCCAATTTTTATTTTTCTAGTTTTTGAAAGGTGGCATGGCTGGGAAGGTCCCTGCTTCTCTGCCGCCCCGGACAAGGGGGCACAAACACTGTTGTTGTTGTTTTGGTTTGCAATAAACTCCTTCTCTTCTCTCCTCTCAACTGCAATCTGGCTGGTTTGTTCCTGACTTATGACAGATGAAATGTGATCAGAGGGGCCTCCAAAATCTCACGTTAATTGAAGTTGGCAAAAAATACTAACAGTGCCCTTTTGAACTGCTGACACAGTGCAGAATGGATTAGCCGGGGGTAGATTAACAACAGGTGGCAGCTCACGGGCCGCTGCCTCTCCCCGTACAAAGAGATGGTTAACAGCCAGCAGCCGGGCGCGGGAGCCTCCTGCCAGCCGGCTCCCAGCGCAGGAGGGCCTCTCCGCCTCCCAGAGCCCTTCGGCATCGCTGCTAGCCAGCACAGAGGGCACTGTGGCCGCAGGGAAGAGACGAGGATGGTCCTCCTCGCTTACTGCTCAGGAGCTGCTGCTTCTGGCAAAGCTTAAGCCTTGCAGGGCTCCTGCGGGTCTCCCAACCCTTCCCAAGCAATCCGTAACGAGGCAGCAGGTAATCCATCACGGCTGACACAGGGAGAAGTGACTTGGAAATAAGATGCCACGGGGCTGGGTAGCACCACCGCTTCTACACAGCACAGCCACGCTCGAGGCATCGCAGCACGAGGTCTCCAGCTGTCCAAAGAGGATACCCGGGGCTGGCAGTGGGGGGACCTTCCCCCCGAAAGCGCTCCTTTCCCCGTGTTCCTGCTGCTCCAGTCACGCCCCCTCCCCTCCCAGCTCCACTGTGGCAGAGGCCTCCAAGCCTCACCCATCCTCTGCTCCACCGTGGCTCTGCCAGGTTCCCCAGAGGCACCTGCCGGCAGCCAGACGCTGCTCGCTGGGCTGCGGGGCAGACCGAGCCCTCTGGGCTTCCCTTCTCCCCGCACTGAGGGGAGGGCTTGTCTCGGCCCCACGGGTTCCCAGGGCATGTCTCTTGCCCCATCCCAATGTGGGGAAAACTGAGTTCTGGGAGGGCCCTTTCTGCTCCATGAATAAACTCAGCTGAGACGGCCTCTCCCTCAGACTCCACAGAACCGCTGGCACCAGTAAGAGCCCAAGCCCCTGCACCCAAACGCTGGGTGAACCAGCAAGTGCCCTTTGTGTTCAGGCAGAGCTGAGAAGGTGCCCAGCAGCTGTCAACAACCCACCAAGACCCGCAGAGCCCCTCTGACCTTCCCATCAGTTAGCTGGGAGCATCGGCTCGGTTCAGATGGAGCATGGCTGTTTTCCATCTCGCAAAGAAACGGATAATGCAGGTGCTGTTGCAAGCTTATCCATTCCTCTCACTTGTAGGAGAAAAATTCCTTCCCTCCCCAAGCACTCAAAGCCAGATTCTCCAGATGTTGGCAAAGCTCAGGCTGTTGAGAGCCTAAAGCCAGTTTCAGTAACATCCCGGTTGTATGGGTTTACATCAGAAATCGCTCCTGGCCTGAACGTTGCCAAAGAGCTAAAAAGTCTCTCTATGAACTCTAGACAGTGGCAGGACCCAGATTAGAACTGCACATTCTTTTCTTGAAGCTGCACTTTCCTACTGGCATTACAGGAGTTGTTTAAAACACATGGAAAAATTTCTCTCTGGGAGATGTGGTTACAGCACCTAGGTTAACGCATTCCTTCTCCGCTGGAGAATATGACTTTGAGGCAGGACAAAGTTCGGGCAGTTTTAATGAAAAACAATTTTTTCCTCCTGTAAACTAAACAGACTTGCCTTTTTTTTCTTCCTCTTTTTAAAAGCAGGTTACTAACCTTTAAGCAGATGGATGTACAATAATCTTCTCATTGGCAAGGAAGGTAACAGCCATGCAAGGTGCATCTACTTATGGCCAGCTGGAGCCCACATGTAAAGGTGTTGCATTTAATCTGAGACAAACAAGTGTTTATTATTTGTGAAAGGATCTTCCACTTTCTCTTGCTTTTCAGTTCGTAACTTACTCACGGGGCAAGGACAGATGCTCCGAGTTAGCAATGTGCTCCTTTCGCTGCAGCCTTGCTGAATTCCTGGATCTCATTTTACGGTCCTTTCTGCTTCGAACCTTTTCCCCTGCCTGTTTGTATGAAGCATGGCAAAGGGGGTATTGTTCCCGTCAGTCTTCGGCTGAAGGCACCCAGCACTAACTGCGCCTACACGCAGCTGAGACCTGGCCCTCCCTTCGGAAGAAATGTTTCACAAAAGAAGGACCTGTAAGTTTTCAAACGGCCAGACCAGCAGGTGAGAAACTGCGTTTTTCTTCCGTATATGGCTATACGGACATCCAGAAGGGAACAGGTGTGCACAGGGCCTTTGGCCTGAAAATCTCAGGTACCTTTCCAAGGGACTACGGGCTCATCTACCGGATGAGCAGTGTAAGTGAGATGTTCACGCTGGGCAGGTGGACATCCTTAAGTGGCACTTTTAAGTCAGTCTCAAGCTTAGGCTTTTAGTTTCACAGGTTCCCGTTGCTGCACAGAACAGGGGTGCGGGGTAGAAGAGATAAGCTTCATCCTTAAAAGCACAGGGTGCACAGCAACCGCATCTCAGTATCACACATGGAAAACCTCATGCGGGTCTGTATATCCCGAGTTCTTCACACCTTTGTCGGTCAAATGGTCCAGCTTTCACCTTTTCCCAATCCTCCACCAACTAAAATTTAGGTTAAAAATCCAATAGACGTGACTTAATTATTAAGCTGGTATTTTCTTTTTCTTACGACTCTGTAGAAATAGTTACAACACGGATTATTTCTCTTTATAGATACCTGATTCTCCCCTCGCCCATCTCATCTGTTGTCTTCCCCCCTCCATACAGTCTGGTACTGAGCACTGATTCAAGTTCATAGACCTAATGAAATAATGACCAAGTTGGATTGACCTCAGTCCACAGTCACTGCAGAGCTGTCATGCTTGTCTGGAGCAGGAACACTTCCTATTTATGCAAGTAAACAGGCATTTAGAATGAGTAAAGGAAATTTGAAGAAGAATTCCTGGATCCTTTTCCAGACAAATGAAGACAGCAAACAGGCAACCTTGCAGGGAGAAGCTTTGAGCTGTGCGGCCTGTTTTCAGTCGGAAAACTCCCTGTGTGCTGCTAGCTCCATGCCACTCCACTTAATTGCCTCAATTGTCGCTGTTATCCTTTAATGGGAAACATAACTCGCTTTCAAAGCAACCACAAGAAGCTGCAGACAGGGGAATCCTGAAGATCAGCAGAGGTGGGACTGCATTACAGCCATTTCCATCAGGCTGAAATTACACAGAGTGCACCAGGAATGTCTCTAAATGGTTTCAAGCCAGGGCAGGCTGAAGTGGGCTGACACTGAAAGTCAAGGCTAACGGTCCTCTACCTTGGTATTGAGCTACCCAAAACTCCAAACAAACAACAGTTCAGACAAAGTGTGGCCATTCTGCTAGAGCACAGGCTTAGGATACTGGTGTTCAATCCCGGTTTTACCCACCCAACTCCTAAGCCCTCGGGTACATTACAGCTTCTCTCCGTTTGCTTATCTGCAGTAACAGGAAAGAGGCTGATCTTACTCAAGGAGGACTGTGAAGCTCGATTTATTGTGCTCAGATCCAGCAGTGGCAAGCATCATAAAAAGAACTTGCACAGTCCTATGTGCACTCCCAACAGCATGAGATACAACTGAAGGATCCACGACTCAAAAGAAAAGCTTCTAGCTGATTTTTCTGCTAAGCAAATGCCATCTCCCTCTACAAGCCAATGTTAGCAAGAGGTTTGAAGTGACTACCTGGTTATGGGATAACTCAGATCTTACAGAAAGATGCAAAGAATACTGTGTTCAGAGTTTTCTGGCAGTTTTTGACAGAAATTATTTCTTTCAGCCTAAATCCAAAACCCCCCAAGACAATATAGGTGGAACATTTGCCTAGTATTTGCTCTGATCCTCCCAACTCTTCAGGACCAGACTGAAGTTAGCAACTGGACCCACTCACTTTCTAGCATAATCTAACACAACTTTGCAGAATGTTTTTTTTCTTGCTTTAAGTACATGGACGAGACTACCCATGATTGCAAGAACTACCTGTAGCTTACATTTTAGTTTACAAAAGAACATGCTTTGCAGCAGTCCTAGTAAAATTTAAACATGCAAGTCTTTAAGAAGAATGATGAAAAAATTCATACCCACTGTCTGATCTCTGGCTAGGGCATTTAAATTCCATTTTCTCATCAGTACCGTCAATTTTAGTTTTTCTTTCCTGTGTTGTACTGTAGCCCTGTTACGACAGCAGCTTCCACATGAAAGGGCTGGACAGAACATTTATGCACTAGTAATTAACCTGATTCTGAGATCTTTCCTGATCAAAAAGGTGCTCTACTAGTGAGAAGTACCTAGGGTACCAGACATTCATTATGGAGGGCATTCATGGCAAATTTTGAAGGTATTTTAACACTAAAATTGCCCACTTAAATCCATTTTCATGTCTCTCAATATAGCATTTTCCAGAGCGCTCAATATTCACCAATACAACCTAAAAGCAAAATGAGTCAGAAATACTGAGCATCTCTTAAATCCCACCTTGCAATTATTTTGGTATCTGTATCTCCAAGGCCCTTGAGTTGATAATTGGCAGGGATAAACTAGTTGCTGCAGTAAAGCATATTTGAACCGCACCAGTGGAAGCACGATGGATGGCAGGAGGTTCAAGAGCAGGAGCTGGAGATGGCAGGAGAGAGTAATTCAGAACGTTAGGGCTTGAATTGGCATGTCCTGTAATGAGACAGTGGAGCTGTGAGGAAGGAAAGAGTCAACACACTGTAGGGAGAGTTGGTGATGCTAAAAAAGTATCCTTAAGACTCACCATGAGTGGCAGGGCAAGCACTGCAGCACATCACACCCCTTGCTCTGCACCATGGTGCACCATGCACACGTCCTGCCCTTTGCAGGATGCTCCGCAGGGACCACGCTGCAGCGCTTTTGGAAACAGAGAGCTGCCGCCACACTGAAGTCCACCATCTCAGTGACTCAGCCAAAGCTCTTTTCTCAAAAGAGCAATTCTTCAATATTTGCTGTCTCTCTTCACAAACAGAGAAAGGATCCGTTCCCTATTTCTCCAAGATAAATGCTACTGTCAGTCTTGGCAGAAAATTAGAGTAACAACTACTCTCTCCAAAAAGGTAACTGGGATGAATTCGTGCAGAGCAAACTTCTACTTCAAAGACAACCATCCAACTACAGTTATGGGAAAGACAAAAATATTGACAGATCTTTCTCAAGTACACTGTGGACATTCAAGTTTAACACAGATTTATGTAGCAAAACAGCCTGTTACTGCAATTCTCCCTTCTAAATGCATCCATGTTTCCTCCTTGTGCAGCTCCAGAAGTGAAATACAACAAACACTCCTTCGATTTACTTTTTAATATACCAATATTAACCTTTTTTTGATAACATATATACAATGAAAAGTTAACAATGATCTTTAAATTAAAGATTGACAACAAACCTATTCCAAATCAGACATACAGGTACATCTTACCTTTACAGATTTTGCATCAAGAACATCACAATTATAAAGGTAGAGGGGAAGCAGGCCATTTTACAAATTCTTTTCACAGTCAATTGCCCAATTTTCTCCATGGCACAAAACAGAGACAAATTACCATCTAAACGAGATGGCCCTGTAAAAGCAACTGTAAAACACCAAAGGACAAAACATGATTGAGAGGAGTCACTGGGCATTTTGTGGAAGGGGAATGATCACTCAGATGCTTTGGGATGGAGGCACAAGGACCTGTTGCCTTTTTACTGACCTGAGACTATAGACCAGTTTAGGAGGGTTGGTTAGACTGTCCCCACCTAAAAATATTCCACCAGCTATTTCAAATCCTCTGTGTCTTTTAAGACTCTGTGCAAAACATGTACTTTTTACTGGCTTACTGCGAAAGAACCAAGAAATCACAGCAGCTTCACGACTCTGTGTAAGGAAGATGTTATAACTCAGTTGAACTGCTAAAGCCAGCCAAGCTGAGATCAGCCCCAAAAGAACAGCCAAAACTGAAGTGACTACTGCACTGTCACAGCTACCCTTTTAAAGCAAACTTCTCAAGGGAAATATGCTGGTACCTCCTGATGCTCAAGCACCAGGACATAAATCAACAGGAAGATTCAGAAAGAAAGTTCATGTGAATGAACCTCAGAGGCTGCAAAGGAGAAACAGCGAGCGACAAACCTTCCTTTATCTTGTGATACCCACTGTGCAGACAGCCGTTGTTGTTACTGCAACAGCTAGCCTCCTAGCGCCCCAATACTCCCTCCCACAGCAAGTCAGCAATGAAACAAAGACTGCAGCAAAAAACATTTACTAGTAATTAAACGTTCCCGGAGAATCGGACGATACAGTTTACAGGCCCATCCCAGGAGAGTTATGAAGTGAAGCATCCCCTCAGAGCTATTGTTCCAATATGATTTTCATTCACAGCACATCCACTGCATTGGGCAATAAGATAAGTCTTAGTGGGGGTGAGACAAATAGGAGCAGATGTTTCCTGTTTCTAGCCTGACTTTCATTTGGTTTCTGTCATTGCTGCCTATCCAGCTTAGGAGAGGGGGTGAACCGTGATGCCTAACACTTGTCCTATTGTTTGGGGTTTGGCAAAATCTGAGGAATAAGGTTGCTCGCAGTGTAACAGAAAAACAGCCCATCAAGTAGGATGTCTCTGCAACTGGCAGCAACGGAGGTTTCAAAAGACAGTGAAATCACCCTTACCTGCTAACAAACATTTTATCAGTGGAGCTGGAACAGGGATTCCTTTCTCAGCCCAACCTGGGATTGTCTTTAATATTGAAGAGCAAGAGGTAAAGGCCCAGGCAATTTTATTTCTAATTTTGCTGCATTTAATTTTCTAATTCAGGTTAATTTCAGTATCGAGAAACAATTCCAAGGCTCTTAAGAAATGTAAAGCTTCTCCAAAAGCCTTCCTAAGCTGTATGTTCCGGTGGCAGCCTGTGGCAATGGGTTCCTTAGCTAAATTACAAACAGAGATCCAGCAGTTTTTCCGACAATGGTAATTTACAGGAGTTTGTAAGTGTGTTAATAGTGTCTTGCATGTACACATATCCCTGCACACTGAAGCCGTAACTGGGAATTTCTGTAAATTGAAGTGTTTTACAAATCAGTACTACAACACACTGCTTGCTGAAGAGGATTCAGATATGAAAACCCTACTTCATAGCTGTTGTTCCTATGTATAGCTACGATGTAAAACTGTAACCTGACTGCTGTTTTGATTATGAAAATAAAAAAATACAGTAAGACTGAAAGATACATCTTTTTCGGTATAATACAACCAGTTTTGACACAGAGTGACAGTCTCTTGCATGGACGTGGCAGAAAACCTGAGATTTACGCAGGAAGAAGAGGTATAGCAATTGGAGTTCTGTCCTGCAGGTCTCTCTGCTTTGAAGGAGACCATCCTCCCAGCTGCTGTGTGTCTCAATTTGCATCAAAATAATTTAAGTAACACAAAATGCTCTGCCCTTTAAGCCACAGGACAACACACAGATTTTTGTTGCTGATGTAAAAAAATAAACATTTGTCTCACTATGCAGAAAAAACCCATTTTGTTACACAGTTACTTAAGCCAACAATTAAGCTCAAAAGACAGAGGCCCACCAACCACAGAGGCAATAAGCTCCTCCCGAAAGAGAGCAGCTACATATTGCAGACAGTTGCTTTGAATGGATGGATGCTTACAAACCAGAGAACTGCAGCACATTCGATAGAAGAGGTCAGTCACACCAGTCAGACCACAGAGAGCAAGATTCCATTTTATTCTTCCAGGAGCATAGCCTCCTTTGGAGAAAAGTGTGTGTGTTTGACATTTCTGGGAGGACCCATGAATAGATTCAATCCTCTGTGAGCAACAGCGAAGCAGCTGTTCAGCTTTCCGTTACATCTTTGTGCAATGTAAAAGGAAGGCAACATACCAGAATACAACATTAATTCCCATCTCCCTCAGATGTAACCCACTCTCCAGTGATTTTTTTCTTCAGGGTCTTATATTCCTCACAGCACCTTTTCAGATGTCTTTTTCATCACTCAGGTTTGTCTCACAGCTGCCTTTACAAGCTGCCGATATTGGGAAAGCTCTTCAGTTTCTCAGGAAAGTCATCTTTGTACAGGACAGGGTCAGCACGGTGCTCCACCACTTTCAGAGGCATGGTGCCAAAGACAGAGGCAAACTTATTGATGCATTCAGATCTGGTGAAAGGGAAAGCAGTGTAATTAAGAACCCCAACAACTGGGCTGGCTACCAGCTCCCACACCAACGTAACTGTTAGAAACCTTCCCTCTTGTACTTCAAAGTATTTCAGCCATGCTGGCTACCAGTAAAAAGAGAGCGAGCCTCACTGCAGAGAGAACCGAAAAGAAGCTGGTGTTCTTTGATTTATCCATTTAATCACAGAGACGAGCAAGGGGATGCTGGCAGCAGCACATGTGCACATGGAGGTCAAAGCTTCCCTTCTCCCTCCCCCTAGAATTCCAGTCATTCTTAAAGCAATGTACATGCTGTAAACCAGAACAGATTAACTGCCAACATGACTCTTAAAGGGCCACTGTTGGGTCAATTTGGCTCATAACGAAGGTTTTGCAAAAACCAAGCCTTTGTGAAAACAGTTCTAAAAAAAAAAGTCCATTTTTTTTCAGGCTTCTTCAGAAGCTCTACCTTTTCCCACAAAAATAAACATGTCTCAGTGTATAGGCAGCGCTGATTGTACTATAACTTAAAAGTGAAGCTGAATAAAAACTATAAAATGAAACCAACTGGTTTATTTTCCTTGTCTAAATAGAGAGATACTGAGCAGTAAGGCATCACATTAGCACAAAAAAGATCGGACCATTGATGACTCTTTCAGTTTTAATAATCTCAGGTGTCAGTAATGCTGTGGAAGGGAACAGCCATGTGCTTTAAAAACCAACCAAACAGATGTTTAACCTTACATCGCTCCTTTAACTCTTTCATGGAAAGGCACAATACCTGTGGAAGCAAGGTAGGGAAAACTTGGCTCATCTCACCTCAGCCAGTGCTCAGCTAACATTAGCTCTGTACTTTATAAAACAGCTTTTAAGAACTTCAGACACCAAGAATCGTGACAACGGTCCCCAACACATAACAGAGACAGCTACAAGAAAACGGGTCACGTTTCTTTTGCCATTCAAAAGGGAAAATAAAAAAGAAATGAGTACTTTGACTCGGCTACGGAGGCTGACGTGCTGCAGGCGGTCACAGAGCAGGTCTCTCGCTCTCCAACCACCGCACCCTCTCCCGACCCCTTCGAAGGGTTAGGGGGTCACTACGGCTCCAGGATAATTTTCCTCAACAGACCCGGTCAATCACACCAACTAAGTGTGACAGTTTTGTGATGGGGACTGCTCAACACTGCCCCAAACACTCTTTTGAAGTAGATGGGACAGCAAGACTGGTTTTCAAAATTAATTCCTCAGCCTCTGAGCCATCCCATGGCTCCCTCCTTAACTAGAGAAAATGACTGGAAAACACAAAGCCTAGGTTTTTAAAGTGCTACATCTCTACATAGCTGTTTGAAGCTATAATGGTCATATTTCAGGCCATTTTCTGGCCTGAGAAAAGTGTCAGAAAACGACTTCATATAGGTGACACTTGAATAAAATATTTAGTACAGGTAAATGCAAATATTTCACTTTCTACTACCTTCTCATCCCCTCATACTTCTTCCTACCTCCAGATTCAAATCTTTGGACTAGGAAACAAATGAAAAGGAATTCAGAGTGTAAGAGGAAACTGTGTGCAGTGGGAAGCAACCTCTAGACCTGGCACAAGCACTATTTGCTCCAGGATAGCACAGATCTGAAACATCAAAGGAGCTATCAGTCAGGACTGAAGCGAAGAGACCCAAGTAGCTGTTCAACGTCTGCAATAACAAGCTGAACCATGGAGAGGGTGAGCTTTGGGCCCTGGGCACAGAACGGTTACAGTAACAGGCAGAGCAGGAACTGAGTGTTTTCTCCAGGAACACTAAGCAGTTTCTGTTGCCTCCACGAGATGCCCAAGATGAGATACCTTAAAGTCATCTGATTCTCAGATAAGGTCAGACTTCCAAGTCATCTGTTACTTTGGAGAAATGTGGCTAACTATAACCCAAGCTGCGCGTATTGGAGAAGTCTCGTGGCAGTAAAAGCACACACTTCGCAGGCGAGGAGGTAGATGCACTGGGAGATATGCATGTGAGAAGTTTGCACAGCTGCTGGCCCTCACTGGTTTCTGGAATACAAGAATACTTCTAGTCTACTGGTTCAAATCCTGCCTCTGCCAGTAATGACTGAAAGACGTTGTAATGCAACAGCTGCTTGGTGGCCAGTGTGAAATGAATTAGTTATCTCAGCCTGCAGCCTGCTAGGCAGGTGTCCACATCAGATCAGCCACTGTCACAGCCAGAACTAAGCAGCACCCTCAGAGCAAAAGACAAAACTAAATGGATAGCAGAGACAAAATTGACCTCTTCCCTCCCGAGGTTATACTCCCAAATCAAAGATGAGGTCTTATGAGAAAATATCAAGATGGAATCCTTCTACAGCCAAACTTACTCTGGTGGCAAGACCATTCAAGCATACCAGTACAATACCTTTAACCACCAAGAAACCACTTCATTGTTAAAGAAATGAAAAAATGAAAAATGGAAAAATCAGTATGTTCTAATCATTCAGGCTGAATCAGAAAAGTTAGTCCTCAGGAAATATCAAATTCAAAGATCAGAAACAGGCTTTTTGAGATGAAAGAAATGTCATACATAAGCCACAACATGTGTTCGAAGGAAAGTCGCCTCCTCCCACAAATTTCATCTCCTGCACTGAACTAAATCACTTGAACTCCAAAGCCTTTGCCACTTTTGGACAATATAAACCAGAAAGGGTATCTAGAACATTAAACATTCAAAGCTAGGTAGCCAAGAGACCATAACATGTCATCTTACCATGGAAGAAAGGTGTTTTTCTTGGCTGTGTCGACAGTTTTGCAAATTCATACTAACAGAGGCACGTTTGCATCCACGAATTATTAATTTTTTCCCTTGCTCTGCCGACAACATGCAGTTGTGCTCAGCAAGGAATTAAGATTGTGTGAACTGAGAAACCGAGAGCCTTGTTGCCCCTGGCAGACTGGATGAACTTGATGTCTGTTAAGGTCTCTCTTAATCAGTTTCCTCTCCCTTATAACCCAAATATTTTTTGGCAAGGTAACTCTGCACCTGCAGCCTTTGGCCAACTGTTACCTGGTCAGCTTGCCTTTAGGAGGAATGGCTTCCTATCTTGACTCTAACAAATATTTACATGTCCTGAATAAGACACTGCTGTTACTGTTGCTGCAGAAGCAGCTCAGCCTTTTGTTGTATTTGCTGTACAGGCAGTTGCCCTCTAGGCTGTATTTTACAGAGTTGTCCATTTTTGAGAGCCAGATGCAAAGACGCTAAAGGCAGAAAACTTGTTGCTACTTAAACAGCACCTGTAAATACAGGGATTATGAGGTCCTCCTACAGCTTCTTCTGCGACCTCATGTAAAGGCTAACCTAGGGCAAGAAGGGGATTCTTGGTTCAAAGTTTTCTTTAGTTAATGTATTTTAATGATGGAGCTTGATAACCCTGGGGACTGAAGTCTTTTATTTATCTCAGAGAAATTACACAGCAGGAAGAATAGCAGTGTTGGCTTTCCCATGATTTGCTGTAAACATCTTTCAGTATTGGTCAAAAAAAATCTCTTAATAAGAGAGAGAGTTCAACTGTTCCATCTTTCCTTTGTCTCCGCTGAGAGTGTCAAAAGGCCTAACAGAACTGGTTAGTTACATGTCTCTCCTGGACAGATCTCCATAACTGACTTCTCAAACCTTTTACACTTACAAAACAATCATCAGACAGTTGCTGGGCATCTCTCTGCTATTTCTGAACCAGAAACCTAACACTAAATGTTGTGCATGCCCATGACAACCCTGATAAACTGTTTCACAAGCAGTAGGTTGATCCCTGGATATCCAGGCAAGTAATTAGCTCAAACTACCTGCTCGCTATTTCTGAATGCTAAAAAACAAGGAGTCAGGCACTTTGGGAAGCTGCAAGTGGAACTGATAATGGCTTTTTGCCTGATACCCCAGGTATTGTTCTTGGTACCCAACACTGTGAAGTTATATGTACAAAGTTATTCTTTTATAATATGACAAGGATTCCCTGATGCACACACTTCTTCCATTCAGCTTCTCTCCTGACCCTGAAAATAGCTGGTGTATGTATACATATATATGAGCCATAAGAGTCTTACTCACTGCTAAGTTAGGAAAATTTGCTCTAGGAGTTGCTATCATTTATTATCCACTTAAAATGAATAGCTAGCTTAGAAGATTCAAAAAAAGAAACCCTTTCAGATTTTCAAATAACTCCCTTACATTGAAGGTAGATAATAACAACACAGGGCAAGAAGGCAGTAGGTGCAGCATGCAGATTCAGTATGATATTAATGATCTTCAAAATGAAGCCTGAATACAGCCAAACTGTACATCCCCCCAGATTTTCTCCTGCACCCAGACTCTATCCCAGCACGTACTCCTTTGGCTGGGCAAACAGAAAGAAGTATGTGGATTTGCAGCCAATCTAACATTTCCCACAAACCAGTTATCTCCACTGTTGGCAACTACAGAGAAGCAAAGCAACAGTTTAAACATGTTCTCAATAAACTGTCAATGATGCTTTACTCTGAGGATACAAGAATTGCCATAGACATGGAAACATGACCTTTACCCTGCATCATAATGCACTTCGGAGCAAAAAGCACCGTTTCATCTTCTGTTTTTATAGTGTTTACCTTAGTGAGAACCTAGTTCATGACCAAAATTCCTATGTGCTGTTGTAATGCTACTAGTATGATCACAGGAAAGCTCAGCTGCCTTCAAGTAGTCCATCCTGTAAGCCAGTGCAGAATTGCTCACACAGGACAACCTCTGGTGCTTCCCCTTAAGCTAACATTTAAGATCTACAAAGCTTCCAGTCCCTTCCTTAAGGAAGTTTTCTGCAGAGTAATTTTTACCATCTTCATGGGGTATGTTTTACATCTGACTTGCATACTCCTTTTTTTAATCCAGCCTTATTATACATCCAGTGTAAATACTTTGTCACTATCCTTGGCAGTTATGCTCTTCAATGCCTGGCATGATGCTCGGTTAATAATCAGTCAGCTGTGTGTGTGTGTGTGTGTGGTGTGTAATGTGTGTTTACACATCAGACACATGTATGCACTCTTCTTGTAAATAAACCCCCAACCTACTAACCAGTTTTGCATTAGTTCACTACATATGTTACAATATCATTTGCATTGCTAAAGGCCAGTAAATGGATACAACACTTTAAATTTGCTGAGTACTGCAGAGAAGGACAGAAAAAAGCTCACTGTTAAGATGATAAACATGGTAACTGGCAAGATAACCATGTCATGTGTCGCAATGCAAATCTGAAATGGCCTATTTTAAAATAAAAAAAATCTGACCTGCATTTGTCACCTCTTGTGCTGGTCTCTTCCAGCGCTACGGCCGCCCCTGCTTACCTGCCCCATCAATTCTATGGCTGCAAATTATTTTTCCCAAAGCTTGCAGGAGAGATGCAACAGCCCAAGAAGCCTAAGGTGAAATGCCTTTGGCGATCCTAGATCCCAGGTTAATTCCACCTAATAACTAGTATGTACACTTGTTGTCAGATAGCCCTTTTCAAACATGGGTGTTGAACAGCTTGGTAAAAGTGAAGGAACTTTCCCTTATTTTACACATTCAGAAGCCAAGGCAGAGGGAAGTTTAGTGTATTGGTCAAAGCTGAGAACCATTTTACTGTAAAGCAGGGAATGCAACACTTATACTTAGCAATTTTCAGTATTTCACTCTAAACATTCACTGCCTTTCCAAATACATACTTCATTTCAAAATTAAATTCTCACAAAAATATAATAATGCTGCCATTGCTAAAAAACATGACATGCAATTGTGCAGGTAAATGACCTTCATTAGTGGAAGCAATGCGCTTCACAATCTTTGGAGGAAAGACAATGTACAAACATCAATTCAAATAACATTATTAATAATTTAAATCCTTGTTACTCTTTGCTAAGCTAGCAACTGTCTGGTGTAAAAAAAATAAATCTCATACTCATTGCAGTTGATGTTCCATGGCAAAACAGAAATGTGGTATTACTGAAAGTACTGCCAACAACCTGAATTTCATGTATGTGTCCTATATGCTTTACAGCAAAGCTGCTAAAAATTGTGCCCTTCTAAAGTCCTTTCTTGTAGTAATCCACTTTTCAGTGTCACATCATCCATTGTAGGAATGACTTATGCCGATCAAATCCATGCAACATTCTTTCAAAATTAGTAATTTACAGAAATACCATCAGTGAGCATTTTTGATCCTAATTTAATGAGACACAGGATAAGATTCTACGGATCAGAACAAGGCAATCAGAGGAATAAAGGGTGGTCACTCACCTTTCCACCATGTGTGTCTGGTCCAGTGATAACCCATCAATTGCTGTGCATTCTGGACATTTGAACTTCTTTCGTGGGGTCACCTGCAGAAAGGCACACCAGATATCATCAAATATCAACAGAAGGGACATTAATCTCCTTGCACAGAGAGCAGCGCAATACCTCTGAACATGCCTGCAGTGTAAGCTGAGCTGTCTCAAAAAGGGGGGCAAAAAAAAAAAAAAAAAAAGCGCCACTCCATTCCTCCATTCAGCTCCATCTGGCCTGGCTGACTGCAAAATTCACAGGGGCCCAATAAAAACGGCTTGGAGGGGTTTTTCCTTCTGTAACTGAAAAGAAGTGGCGATGACAAGCTCCTTAATTCCTGTTTAATGACTGTTTTCTCACTGCCAAGGTCCCTGTATAAACACCATTTGTTCTTGCAGCCATAACAGCGATGAAATATAGCTTCCCATACTTCACCGTAATGTTAATCCAACAGACGCTCTTTTGCTCACTCCAGTTAATAGCTGACTGGCAAACTTTGCAAGGCTCTCCAAATCGCACAGAGGTGCCAAATTACTCTGCTGTGCCCTCATACAGCTCAAAATTTTTTTCAGCAAAAACACACACTTTATCTTCTAAAGACTTTTCTAGGAAATGCAGCCACCAGTCCCAGTAACTGATGATGGACAGATGGGAAAATGGACCCTGCTAATTGAAGTAACGCCTGGTGGCCTCTAAATCTCATTCCAAGTTGACACACTTTGAAATGAATGTACAGAGTGAACGTCCAGACCTGAAAACGTGTCGAAACATGTCAGGAAATTAATTCAGGGATAAAAAGTTCATTTAAAGCTGATCTTGCAATTAACATTCTTGCAATTAACATTCCTATAAATCAGCTGTTGCCAGGCCATGACAGAGCGAGCTGTGGACAGTTGGTAATTTCTTTCCTCTAGTGATCTCAAATAGTTAAAATATATGTATGCGGGCATGTATATATACACATACACACTTATATATAGCTATCATTTAAATTACCTTTTTCATACCTCATCTAGATGGCTAAAATAACCACCAGAAACAACTGGTCAAAGTTAGCATAAAAGTTTTACTAAAAGGGCTTTTCTACCATGGAAGGAGAACAAGACACCCTACCAGGGGTAAATGAGAGGAAAAGGAAGATGCAATATATTGAAGCCTACTAAATAAATTTATATGAGTACGTACATCATGTTTTTAAACTTTGTAAAGCTAAACTGCAGAAAAGTCCCACCTTAATGACTGATTTGCCAGTGACATTTGCCACTAGAAAATTCATGGCAATATCTTCACAGTTCATATGAGCATCCACCCAGTTCTTGATGTCTCCAGGCATTTTGTAGGTGTAAAGATAGTTGAAATACTGCAGGGTAGAGGCAGAGAGAGAGGGGATAATTTTAAATACAGATGCAGTAACTATAAGACTCTAAATATTTGTCACTGAACAGCAGGCAGCTAAGGATGGATTATGGGCAAACTGTGATACTGCCTTCAGCCAAGGACTACTTTAGCAGATAGAAAATAATTTTTGGGTGCTTAATTGCATAATTACTCCTTTCCTGACCAGCACACAAACTTCTTTACGATCAGTTTTCTTTTCTTAAACTGCTAGCTACAAAGCTACATTCACTGTAAAATTTGCTATGTAGTTACAGGTCACGCAAACTGGCAAGAGTTCTTCTGCAAGTTCTTTACTTTACAGTTTTACTTTACAGGCAGAGACAAATCAGTTGTTTCCACAGCAACTGAAAAGGGAAAGAGGCTTAGGGAAAATTTGCAATTGGTTCTCTGATTGTTGTAGAAAACGTAATCAGGGCACCACAAAACACTCACAGAACAATGACAGAAACACATACAGCTCTTTAAAAAAGGTTCATGTTGTACATTGGTATACTACAAGTTGTGTATTACCTTGTGATAAAAAGCTGCCCCAGTGAGCACCATTGAGACTTCATTGGTCCATTCTGATTCATATTTCCATTTGTTCATCTCATGGTCCCAAAGATGCAGGCGGCCCGGATACCCAACCAACCTGTCAGGAAACTCACGCCAAACCTGAAGAGAAAAAGACGTGACACTGTGCTAACCAGGCCTGCACAGCAAGCAAACACAAATGTGTGGCTGCAACACATCTGCTTTGGGAGGGTAGAGTTACACTGGTGCAAAGACCCGTTCAATTCTTCTAAGTGCCAATTCTTGAAATGGGAAACTGCCCGGAAGAAGTACAAAAAATCCCAAGCTTGCTTTGGACCCTACAACTCGGGGAAGCCATACCCCAGAGCAAAAGGCCACTAAAGCAACATTAACTTCCTCGTACAGAAATACAACTGACTATTCAAAAAGATTTTAACACTAACTAAAACCAAGCATGATTAAAAGGGAACTTTTGACGTTAACTTCAGCAGATATGGCTACAACCTAACTACTTTCACAGCTAGCTTTGGATCTAACCAACCTGCTTCCTTTGATAGGAACAGGCTTAAAACAGGCTTATATTTTAATATTTCTGGTATTCTTCAGTGGGTGCTTGGATGGATCTACTACTACATGGAAGGCCTCTTTGCCCTTGACTTGTTCCAGACAGCTGGATCCAATCAAGATACCATCCTTGTCACTCCATACATTATTTTGTAGCTGACTACAGGATCAAACACAGTAGACAAGAACAAGGAGAAGGGCATCATTAACACAACCCCAGTTCTCCACACTGCTGGCCACATTAAATAAAGGACAATTTTTGCGTTAGGAAAAAAGGGAGAAAGGATTATAATTATTTAGAAGGATCTGAACGCTATTTGCTTGCTAAATACACAGTATGTATTTTTGCTGATCAATAATGAAGTTAGTATTTATCTGCATTATTTGCAGACAAATTACTCAAAATTTGTCCTTTAATCCAAATAACTGCTAAGTTTGTTGGAAGAATACGAGTGACTCTCCAACACACAGTGTTACATCACAAGAGTTTCTGTTTCGGGTTGGTAGTGTGTAAATAAACAAACTCATATTCAAATTTCATTGTGTACGCAAGATCAACAACAACAACGAAGTATCGCCTAAATCCCCAACAATCACTTCACCAGCTAACCGCTTTTCTCTGTACAAAAGGCAAGAGAACCCTACAGCTGAATTTGCAGTAAAGAAAGTGTTATCTGGAGTTCTACCATCCTGCAAACCTCACCTCATCAGCAGTTCACATTGGGCACTTTTTATGCGCCACTATGTTTCAGCTGGGAGGCCTGGACTATAAGGACTCTATGCAAGAATTTTGTCAAAGTAAATATGATAAAACAATCAGCTTTAAGTTACTGCTTCTGTATCTACATTTCTGTGATTTTGCATTACTATATACCTTTTCATCTATACATCTCAACACATTTTATTGCTGTCAGTTAATATAGCTGCAGAATCCCATGATGAGAGCAGTTATTATTTCAAACATACAGATGAGGAAACCTGCCAAAAATCATACAGGAAACAAGAATGGGAACCAGATCTTCTGACTCCCCGACTTGTACTTTCTCCAGAAATCAATCTTTCTAGACAGTTCTAGGGCACAAGTACTGGGATACTATTTAGATAGGACAACGCTCTAACACAGAAGGCTCTTGAAAGCAAAGATGATTTGGAAATCAAGGAAGAGAATTCATAAGATATTGTTACAAGTTGGTGCTATCAGGTAATTAAAAAAATACGGATTTTTGGCTGGCAAGTCAGTGAGGTCTTCAGATACTTATTTTGACATGATGTCAAAAACATTAAAGAACAAAACCCCAAAGGTATGGCCACTCCCTCTTCCAAAATTTTATTCCTCACTCTCTAGGACTCAAAAAATTAATGACTGAATTTTAATACTTTTTTAAACCTGACTATTAAAACACCCATCTCCCAGCTGTTGGAAGGCACCAGCACATAAGCTACTGAGGCTCAACAAAGGATTTGACAGAACGCTATAGATCTGCACTGTACTGAGCTAAGAATTCTTGCAGAGGGAATGGCATGCGTATTAAAGGCAGCTGAAAGAAAGATTAAACTCAGCTACTGCTTCCCAAGGGACTTCAGTGCCTTCACAACACACAACCATAGATTCAGATCCCTTCTAGTTTTTGCCCTTGGTGTCATCTTCATCTTTTATGTCGAAATGACATAAAATAAAAGCCAACTATAATGCATGTTACTCACACAGGTTTCTTTGTATCACTGTAAAGCTCAATCCTACCCTGATTCTGGCCTCTGAAAATTGTCAGTTCCATGCATCTAAAAAATAACTTGGTTGCTTTAAACAAAGATTCCTTTTAAAAGTAATACTATCAAAGTCAGTGGAAAAGCTTGGCTTTTTCATAATGTTCATCACTAGCTCATTCAATGGTAATTCCTGGAAAGGCTCCAAATAGCTGCATCCAGCTCATTGCCCAAATCCATACATATGTTTTGTGCCAAAATTAACATATACAGCTACTACTTATAAGGAAGCTTTCAGAATAAAAATAGTGGTAATGATTCTTATACTACTCTCTATTTTGTACTACTGTCCATTTTCTTGTTTGATGGTTGCCTATAATTTATTAGTCTGTTAGGAATACATTCCATTTTAGCCAGTGATCTTATTAGCTTTCTCAGACTAAAGAAGGATATGATTTAATACTGGTAAGGGACACATCCAAGGAAAAACATATTGCCAAGTGAAGAGGAGGTACGCTTCTTTGTGAACAACACTATTCCAATGACTCTGCTAGACGACTCTGAAGATAAATATTTTTGGACTAAGGATCTCCCACATGAAAAGTCAAATAGAAGTTCCGACTTGGTAGTTTCACTAAAAATCTTGTAAAAGACACCAAGAGAAAAAGATAGTAATTTTGTTCCCAAGCCCAGTTCCCCAAGTGACATAAACAGCCTAGCTAAAACACCTCCCAGTCGCACCTCTCCACGGTTCTCTCTGCCTGCTAGCCTCAACTACTCCGTGCAGTTTAACTGTGCCATCAGAACAGCTGCCACAGCTCATTCTCCATGAAGCCAGAGGACAGAGAAGCACTCCCTTTTCCAGAATATACTCCAACGTTTATGCATTAAATTTATTAGACTATATTAAGTCACATGCAACTTCAAGAACTGGCTAATTACAACTAGAAAATTTTTAAATTTAATAAACAGAAAAATAATCAGCATTTCCAAAGCTACCACGGCATGTTGTAAGAATGAAATGCTGACTATCCTGTATAAATGAAAGAAATCCCAATCAATCAGTATTCCTTCTCTCCTCCCAGAGTCCCACCCCCGGTTCTCAAAGAGACGGGTTGTGCTATTATTAAAAAACAAACCAAAATGTAAACACAAAGCCCATTAAAAGATAAGCGATGCTTCACATGCACAAAATTTGTAAAATAACTTCCATTTGAAGAATAGCTTTGAATGTGACCAGCAGTTGGATAAGTCTTTTGGTAAGCAGTTACATTATTCCTCCTACAAAGGAATGCTGAAAAATCTACTTTTAACAGTCAAAATGGGTAAGGAAGAATTCTTCTAAAGAAGACATTCAAACTTTATGATGATTTTAGCCTAGTGCAATATGCAATTCATCAGAGAGTTGATTTTTTTTTAAAGAATGCCAAAGACATGAAGCACTGAAAAACAGCTTTGAGACAGAATAAGATCATCTACTAGCAGAAGGCAAAAAGCTTCCAACAGAAAAACCCACAAACTTAGCAAGGCACCAAACAATATTTTCTATGAACAAAACCCATGGACTCAGAGCAATAATCCCAATTTAGATTATTTCTATCATTGCTGTAATAAAAACACTTTGTCTTTGTAAGGACAAAGTGCTCCATAAGTACATAGTAAGAAATCTTCATGAACTTCATACTTGGAAACTGTTATCCCCACTTTTCAGGGTGATAGAAATGCTAAGCCATGTGCCCCAAGGCCAGCTGAGACGCAGAGGTGGGAACGCTACAACGCGTGCTTTCAGTCTCATTCAAACATTGAACACTTCAGGAGCAGCCAATGGTTCTGCTTTAATTTTTTAAGATTATGACAATCCAAATACTCGTTCCTTTTCTTGAGTCTCTCTGATATTTCCTCTGTGAACAACAAAGATCGGTAAGTAGGGAAAAAGTTGTCTAGCCCTAACAGTTTTTTCTCTAGTGCCCCAAGTCATGCCTGTGATTTCATCATGTAACTTAACAGAAATACTTTTTTCAAAGTCAGAATGTCATGAGTATTCTTCTGCTACCTTACTTAATACAGCAGCACACAGGGACTATTTTTCTGCTTGCTCCAATAGATTTACGCAATGTCATAAATCACTGTACCATAATAGTTCACTTTTAACAAGTAAAAAATGTCTGACACTTTGAGTGTTACTATAATTTTTTATGGCTGAAAGTGTACAGAGATCAAAGTTTTCTGGTTTTTTTAGGCTTGCTCTATACATTCAGACAAGTCTGTGACAGAGGGGGTTTTGCCACATGTTTAAATGTAAAGTCTCAAGGATGTCAGGAGGAGAAAAGAAAATTACTGAATGTCACGTTTCCAGCCCTTCTTATGACCAAAGCAGAAGCAGACATACTTTTAAAAGAAAACTTTCTAGTAACATTATACGCTGCTACTGTTCCCTCTGGATTCCCCTGCAAATGAGTCAAGAGCTTGAGAGATACTTTTCTGGTAACACACATAAACAGATAAATAAATTATCACAGGCTGAGGACAATTTAAACATCTGGGAGCCAGCTCAAGCCTGTCAAGCAAGTCACAGACACTCAGGGACAGGAAAGATCAATCTTCAGCCCCTGATTTCTGTGCCAGAGAGTAGGAACTACATCACCCACCCTCTCTATGAGGAAAATTGTGTATTTATAAAATAATCTGCTGTGCTTCTGTATTCAAAGACATTTCTATTCATTTGTTTTACAGGGAAAAAAAAGGCAATCTCAAAATATAAGGATCAAACTACCCACGGGTTTGTCTCAACGATCTGCTCAACAAAGCATTTTAATTTTCCATCGATGTGGCTATGTAGTAAGCTGAATTCCCAGAATCAGAAAGGAATAGGATTTATAATAAAATGTAAAAAAACTGCAAAAGCAATAGTTTTTAGTCTGCCAGACTAAATAATCTCATGTCCAAACAGTTATATTCAAACACTGAATATAAGGACTGTTACTCAGATATTCCCTGCAACGAATGCATATGGGTCCACAGAAGGCCAATAAATTAGCCAGCACAGTCCAACAGCTAGACCTGGGGATGAAGAGTTGTAAGTCCCAACTGCTACCTAATCACACTGACTACAGGGAAATTCATGTCAACTTTTCTTTCATAGAATCATAGAATGGTTTGGGTTGGAAGGGACTGTAAAGATCATCTAGTTCCAACCCCCCTGCCATGGGCAGGGACACCTTCCACTAGACCAGGTTGCTCAAAGCCCCATCCAACCTGGCCTTGAACACTGCCAGGGATGGGGCATTTTTTTCTTCATTTTTTGTCTCTTTTTTTCATGAGGAAAATCCTTTCCTGCCTAAGTGACCAGACTCAATATATGTGAAGTTACAGATATTCTCCATTGAGGATGTTTAAATTAATGCTTCAGACACACAAGTGCCACAGTTCTACTTCTCACAACTTCTGGCTGACACAGCTGAAACTCAGCTGCAGTTTGAATCTCTGCTTCGAAGCCCTCCAAGCCTGCTTTGCCAGTAGCAGAGATTCATTTGGAACTACTTACACAGTCGCTTAGGTTTTTATAAAACTTAGTTTTATTTACTTTGAGACAGCTCGATGAAAATGAAAATCAAACTGCAAATGGGGCCAGGATTTACACAGCATGCATGTTACGGATTTGCTATCTTTCGTCCCATCAGTTCACCCTCAAAACTAGTAGTTATAGCACCAACACAGACAAAAGTCAGTCAGCTTGCAGAACTGCCAACACTTGACTGCTCCGCTGTTGCAGTGCAGTGCTTAAAACATTCAGTGTAGACAACGGAGCATAGAGAAGGCATATGTGGCCAAAAACCCCCTTCCTTCAGTTGTCTTCTCTTCATTCCATCTTTCACACTTCATGTACTAACCCGTTACTCTTAACCTGGCAAGGGAAGTATTTCCTTTCTGGAGAAACACATGATAGATTAAACCTCTGTCTCCACTACTTAACATCTTTGTTATTACATCAGCATACCTACATTACCACAAGTAATTTCTTGAGTCCAAAAGCTGGTTACTTGCTAACAGTCTCTTTCACTTGAGAGGGAGAAAGAGCCATATTTTACCGCATACATATTCACATTAAAGAAATATTTCCAACATCTCTTAAAAAATATCTTCTTGTGTTAACAACTACACTTAAGATTGTTAAAAATGAGACAACTATCACATTTAGCTTGCTTTCCGCCCTTTAGAAAAGTGGTTTTCATTATTTCACTCAATTTAAGTAATAGTTCCGTGTTCTAGCTCTCATGTATGAAGCCCATTTGCTCTTGATATTGCAGGTACAGGTGTGACTAAATGATTCAAACCTTTCTTAAAATTTGTTATTACATTTTCTAATGTTTCTGATTTATTTACAAATCATAGAATCATAGAATCATAGAATCATTTTGGTTGGCAGAGACTTCCAAGATCATCGAGTCCAACCATTATGGACGGTATGTTTGTCTTAAATACACACATATTATAGCAGTATCAGATTATGGACTGCGTCATATACCCAAATACAAATGGAAGACAAAAATTAACTCATTCAAACCAAAGTTTCGGAAGGAAGACAACAGTGTTGCTTTAAGTAAGTGCACTTTTTAACAAACAACTCAAATGCCTGTGAAGACTTTCACCTCTTTCTACTGCCATGGGTAACTGATTTGGACAAACTTTCTTTTTGTTGATACCCTCATTACAACAGCAGCTGTTGAAGCTTTGCCATTTCAAGCATATGATACATGCGTCCCCTCCTTGACATTCCTCAGTTCCTCTTTTCATTGCACTCCACCTTACTTCGGCATGTCCTCAAGAGGCCTCCTCTGTTCCCGACACTTAATCTCTGAAACTTGTCTTGTCCATCAAGACACACTAACTTGGATAGCACTTCTGATTTGTCTGAAAACTGTTTGAAACTCTTAAGAAGAATGCAATTCACAGTCTCCAGACTGCTTCCATTACACCAATTACACAACATTTTCTGGAGTCTCTTGGCATTACTGTGCCAGTTACCGAAAATCTTCTGTTAGTTGGCAGTTTTTCCATAAAGTATGACTGTCTAAAAATATTTCAGTCAGCATTGAACTGGTACGGTAAAGAGATGCAACAATCTGAATCAGCAGACTTTATATACACATATATATATACATCCTCCACTTTATATACACATGCAATGTTGAAGTGGACAGCCTAAGAGACAGGAAAAACACAATTCTCTTACCTCATAGCCAAACTGGAGTTCATCTGAGGTTAGCATAATGATATCATCATCAATAGCCAACACTGCTTCTGTTTCAATCTCATCATAGGGGAAGAAGCGGTTACTAAGTTTGTTTTCTGCAGTCCTAACAACTTTCAGGGGAACACGAATCTTTGGCCAGAGGGAATCTAGAGAGAAAAATTAAAAGAAATGGAATTCAATACTATACTTTACTTCTGAACAAGTCTGCACATCTGCCTTATCTCCTCTTCACTCTTTTTTTTTCTTCACATCTTAAACAAAAGCTTCTTAATGACCAATTTACACCTGACTTTCAGTTAGGCAAACATGTAAGCATATGAAGGCAAGAGACAGAAGTTCAGCTGCATTTCCCTCTTTTGCTCTCTATAGAGAGCTTCAGGGACAGCTATATGGGGGATAGCTTGCCCAAAACAGCAGTTTGCAATAATCAGATAACAAGAGTCAGCAATACTATGCATAGGTTTAGGACGCACAGCAAGAAAAGATATTTTATTCAACTGTAACTATTTAAAAGAATTTGAAGCAGCAGTATACAATCACTGACTGCAAGTCCAGGGTCATAAAGAATTTGAAAAAGAATGTTAGTTCTATCAAGTGTTGAGAAAAATAAATTTTATTATATCATTTAAAAATCTAGATACACCTAAAATGTTAATCACTATTGACAGTTAAGGAGTAGATTCTGTGTATTAGTAATTTCTTTCATCTTCAAAGTCCTAAGTGACAGTGATAAATTAAGCTAGATAAATGCAAAAGGGCACTACTTGTGCCCTACAGCATCCTTACAATTAGAATAGAGCACTGGAGTATATAATCATGAAAATTCATAAGTCAAATGATGCTTTAGCTAGCAACAAAAAACCGTGTAGATACAAAACTGGATCCAAATCACTCTACAATGAGATTAGATTTCCATTTCTTGCTATGTGTTTAAAATGTAGCACCTCAAGTGTCACATTAACAGTTTCTGCAGGCTTTTGCATATATTCAACAATTTTCAAAATCCTGTTCTGTTCCTACAAAAGCATAACTGCAAGCATAAGTATAGAGCACCAAGCTAAAAGAAACACAACTAAGGACTGAATATTAAACGTTAGTTCTAAATGCACATATTTAACCATATAAATTTTCTAGCACAAAGCTTAACAGTAGTCATTATTACAGTATGATGCATTCCAAAAGCACCAATTCATCAAAAAGTTTAATTAATAGCTAAACAAACAGCTAAACAAGTACAAGTGTGATTTGTTAGTTTCTTCCAGCTTTTACAATAACCATATATTTTAATGGAAATTTGAGGGAAAAGAGAGCATTGTAAGATGAGCGTAAGTACCTTGTGAACAGTAGATAGATGAACACTTGAGTTTCTTACACTGGTGAAATGGAGGGGATAACAATGGTATATGATAAGAAAAAATAAGCGAAAATACTTTAAATCAACTACAAAGTGACTGCTCAGAGAATTTATAAATTGTTCTCTGTGTCAAATGAAAACATGTATAAGGATGCACGTCGAGGGAGGTGATCCTTCCCCTCTACTCAGCTCTGGTCAGGCCACACCTGGAGTGGTGTGTCCAGTTCTGGGCTCCTCAGTACAAGAGAGACATGGACGTACTGCAGAGAGTCCAGCAAAGAGCCACGAAGATGATGAAGGGTCTGGAGCATCTCTCCTGTGAGGAAAGGTGGTGAGAGCTGGGACTGTTTAGCCTGGAGAAGAGAAGGCTCAGGGTGGGTCTCATCAATATAGACAAATACCTGAGGGGAAAGTGTAAAGAAGACAGAGCCAGGCTCTTTTCACTGGTGCACAGTGATAGGACCAGACGCAATGGGCACAAACTGAAACACAGGAGGTTCTCTCTGAACATGAGGAAACACTTTTTCACTGTGAGTGAGGGTGACTGAGCCCTGGCACAGGTTGCCCAGGGAGGTGGTGGAATCTCCATCCTTGGAGATATTCAAAACCTGTCTGGAGATAGTCCTGTGCAACCTGCTCTAGGTGATCCTGCTTGAGCAGGGGGGTTGGACAGGATGACCTCCAGAGATCCCTTCCAAGCTCAGCCATTCTGTGATTCTGTGGCAACTGGAGTCTATAAGAACTGATACTGGGCCTGAAGCCACTGAAATTTTCATCAGTGATCTGAAATACATATAAATTGCCAGTGCAATTTGCAAGTGACACAAAGCCTGGAGACGTAACAAGCAGTGAGGACAATAAGGTCATACAGACCACTCTGGACTGCTTAGTAAACTAGGTGCATTTGAACAAAAAACAGACTGACACAACTCGACACACAGTTAAACACTAGGACCAAGGCAACTTTTTCCATAAAAGCAGCTGCTGAAATGGATTAAGGGGTCAGAGTGGACCTCAGTTCTCAGCATGCTGCTGGGGCAAAAATGAATTAATGTAATTCTTGCGTATGTAGATGGTAAATAGTAAGAAATGGGGCAGGGGGAGTGGAAGGCAATTTTCCCTGTATGCAGACATAATCAAATAGATACTAAAATACTGTTTGATTCTGGTGTTTGTATTTTTCAAAGCATGTTAAAACACTGGAAATGGTGCAGGAAAGAACCACTTAAGTTATTTGAGGGCAGGAGAAAATGCCTTATGGTGGAACTTGGAGATCAATCTGTTTAGCTTACTAAAAGGAGGAACAAAAAGTGGATTTGATTAACATGTACAAGTATCTACACAAGAAGAAAAATGCCACAACCAACTATCTTCAACCAACTAGAGAAAGACGTAACAAAAAACAATGACTGGAATCTGAAGCCAGGCAAATTCGAAGTATAAATAAGGCAGACATTTTTAATAGCAACAGTGGTTAACCTCTGGAGGAAGTTAACAAGGACAGCAGCTGATTCTGTGCATCTTGTCTTTGAACAAGACTGGGTATTATTGTAAAAGATGCGCTCAAGTTAGATAGAAGTCACTGGATCGAAAAGAAAGGTGATGTGGTGACTCATGACTTACAGGTCAACCCACACAACCTTACCGTCCCTTCTGCCTCAAACTCTATGAACCTATGAGTGTGTACAAGCAAAACTTGCTCTCAGGAACGAGTGTCCACGTCCTCATTGCCACTGGGCTTCTCAGATTTAACAGTTCACACAACACTCTTAAATAAAACACAGAGCTGCACACTGCTTGAAGACACCAGACTCCAAACACTACTTCACTGGGAAAACAAAGCCGTCTTTCCAAACCACACCAAGAGTCTTCAAAAGTCTGTTTTTCTTGGAGCTGTATTTTAGAAAGAAGGATTGGCATGCATGAGTGACCAAAAGAAAGGAGAAGAAATACAGAGTGATATTTACTGGCAAAATTTGTATTCGGTTTCTTACCCCGAGATTCTTCCTGTGAGATTGAAAAAGTGACTGTAAAATCTACCTTTATCTGGGTGGTCTTGTAGACCACGGCCTGCATTTGACATGTATGCAGGTTCTCGTCCAGTTTTACTCACCTCTTCCTTCTAGTAGAAGGCAAGAGGCATCACCCCAAACACCGACGCACACTTCAGTGGCTTATAATATTGATTAGTAGCCAGTCGGACGGATTCAACCATGCTACTGATGGGCTCCAATGGAAGTCTCAGTCCGTCAGCAGCTAGGGAGATACAGCAAGTGCCTCGGGGACACAACAAAAATGTTCAAGAGCCATGGATTCCAATTACAGTGCAATGAGCTCATTTTATTCTCAGCATTGTAAGGTCTTTGAAATACCCTGCTTGAACCATAATCTGAAACAATGATTCCAGTAGGACACCACTGAAATTCCAAAATTTTCTTCTTACTAGCCATCCTAGCCTCAGGAGGCAATAACACTGAACAACTGGAACCGTTTATTGCAAATTAGTACTCTCAAGTCAACTCACTGCTTTCTTACTGGTTTACCATACAACATGCAAGTATCCATATTTATAAGACAGTTACAGGTACCTCACAAAGACACATATCATGGCCTCATAAAGGCTGTAGACTGTTTAACGTTTGCAAGCTACTTAAAGAGCTTAGGCTAATAGCCTATAATTATCCAATTATAATCCCAATATCGGTATCAAATAATTTTAAGCAGCCTGTTAGATCCCCAAAAGACTCCACTGTCACAAGTATTTCAGTAGCAATCAGAATTACCATAGGTATGTATGCATTTGTAAATTTGCACTTATAAGTATCAACGAAGTTTACATTTTATACACGTTAAGTACTCTTTTATTCAGGCTTTTCTTCCTTTCACATCTGCTACACAAAAAAAAAAAAGACACAATCAAATTGCAACAAAGATCTTATTTCAGTGCAGGAATACACTGAAACAAAAATTGAAAGTGAAAAGTCACTAAGATTGAAAAATAATAATTCAGAAAAGTAAGCAAGCATGGACACTTTAAACTTCTAGCTCTTTGGAAAATTAACTGTTAGATAGCTTAATAACAGACATGCCACTTGCATAAAAATATAGTAACGGAAGAAAAAGTCATGAAAACTGTATGAAAAATGAAGGTGTAATCTAATTATAGTCAGCACGCATCTCAGATGTCAGTAAATCCTGTTAAACTAACATGATTTACTGAGGTCTTGGAAAGTCTCTCAAAATGACCAGTTCTCAAAAAGAGGTACGTTACTGTAAAGTATTTGTGCTTTGAGAAGCATAATACCAAGTTTCCGAGTCTGGACTTAAATTAATGAACGGAAAATACTACCATTTTGGAGAAACTATGAATAAGACATTAGGGTACCAGTTACTCTGCAGCACACAAAATGAAAGCAAGCATAAGACCACTTGCTGCCTAGAGGCTGATCTGATACTGAAGGTTGCTGCACCTACAGAGATGGAAGCGCATGGGAGATGTCATGACACAATGACACCTGGGTAACCACTTTGGCAGCCTGGGCAAAAACGACTATCACGAAGGACAGCAGGCTCCACTCAGAGATCCAAGTACTCAAAATTAGCCCTGCTGCAAGAACTCCAAAAGAACTATATAATCAACAAATAAAAAGACAACAGCTACTTTAGAATTCAAAGCTTTAGAATGCATCAGGAAGGTCAAAACTGTCTATATTTATTTCAAAAGACCAGAAGAGTATTTGTACTTTTCTTTTTTACGCATAGGAGGAATGTGCCTTAAAGAGAAGTCAAAGACAGGGTCTGCCACTTCTGTAATATCACACTCTGAATTTTCAGACACTGCATGGAAAGTTACGAGAAACCTCAGCACTAGCAAAACATATATGGGGGAAATTCTCAGTTTAGTGGACTTTATTATAATCAAGGTAAAAGCACATGCTTTATTCTTACAGTAAGATGGTGCTGCATCATATAACAGAGTATGACAAAGATAAAAGAAGCCCAAGACAAGAAGGCAGATGAAGTCTTACAAGATGGCATGAGAACCTTTAAGCATACAAAAATAAAAATGCATGTTTGGACTAGGAATTATTCTTGCTTCTTTTAAAACCAGTGAGGACTTTCTGTGATGCAGCAGAAGACAGAGGTAAAATATGAAATTAAAGCTCTCTCGAGTGTATAAAAGTCTATGTATATACGGAGTCTGAAGAGAATGACAGGCACCTCCTATTACACATCGTACTGAAATAATTACGGGAGAAGAGTGTTTGAATAACACTTACACTTGCTCTTTGGCAACAAGACTCAGGGCATTCTTGGCACTTTGTGCTACTTAGGACTACTGATGCACTGATTGCAGGAGCTGCCCACAGAAAACAGCATGTGGTCTTCTAAACACAAAATCAGCAGTTTCCCAACTTTTCCAAATGCAGCTTCCACTTCTAATGGGCTTACAATCCCTAACAGCCACATACGTGGCTGTATTTCTGGCCAGCCCACAATCCCACCATTAAGCCCTGCAAGTCCGCGTCTCACAGCAAATTTTTCAAGCATGATTTCAAGATGATTTCCACAAACTGCACGATCAAAAAAGTGCCATAATTACATTCCCATTTAAAACACTCACATATAGAAGAGCAGCAAAAAACCCCATCCTCTAAATATGCATTTCTCAGCTATAACTCCCAGTGAATTACATGAAAGACATAAGGAAGAGAAGGGAGAACAATCATGAGAGGGAGGCAACTTCATTATAACCTAAAGGAATACCCTCTCATACCAAAAAACCCTTTCACTTTCCACACCTTAGGCTTGCAATCAGATGTTTGTAACAAAAAAGTAAGTAACATAAGCTTGCAAAATGCTTAAAGATGAATTCTCAGTCTGAAATCCAGCACTGTTTCTCAGCTCTAAACGAACTGTTACATCACACATAAAAGAGGGATCATTAAAAATAGAGAGTAATATTTCTGTGGATTGTATTATCTTTTTTCAAAGAGAAATGGCACTGTCATGTTGTTAAATAGCATCACTCTCTGTATCCTTGCTTCTGAGAAACTGGGAAGTTAATAGCATCTGAAGGGGTCCTTTAGCAGCAGATGCATTATTATCTATCTAGTGAGGAGACAGAAGTCTATTTATATAGGAGATTACTTGCTCTGATTATTAATCATCCATTTCCAGTTTCAACATTCAACCTAGGAAAAGAGAGAATCAATACAGGTGCTGTACAGAGCTAACCAATATTCTTCGGACACCCATTCTAAGCAGTATCTAGTTCAAAAATAGCAAGTGATACCTGAATGCAGATGGTCTGTTGCATTTGCAATTGGAAGCAGCAGGTAAGGATAATGAGGAGGAGCTGGAAATACAGTGTACGCTCAGTGACAAGAACTGAATGCTTGCCAGTATTAAGTGCAATATGACAAATTAAAATTAAAAAAAGATCCATTTATTGGCTAAAATGACTCATACAAAGATGCTCATGCACACATGTTTTTCCTGTTTTACTGCCTCAGTAACAAGAGCTAGGAGTATCTCATGACTGCTGATAACTTGGCAACAGAGTATTAATTCATATTAAGCTCAGGCTTCCCACAACTTCTATGGAGACCACTTGGAACTGTAAAAAGGAAAAACCTTTCCAGAAGTTGTGCAAGGTAGACTAAGATGAATAAAAAACTGGCAGAAAACACCTCTAAACATGCTCCTCCATATGTACTTGCAGTTGCACAGAATCCTATACATCATGCTCAACTCTCATACCTGACCTTTCAAAAATCTTTTATTTAATGCTCATTCTAATTGGTCTATAGTAGTCTGTATGAATGCAACTAATTGAACACAGATGACAGAAGCCTAACAAGTACTTTTTCAGTCTCAAAGACTGAATGGTAGAACTTAGCTGGAATCTGAAGTTTCAAAAAACTGTCAGAAACATCATCAAGCATGTTACATCTATTTATTACCAGAATTCCTTCAATAATGGCTGACTAAAAAAGTCTGTCCAAACATTTCAACTGCTTCAACTTAGAAATATCTGCTCAAAACAGGTGCTTTCTACTTATATTACAATTTTTATATTGGTCTACAGTAACGCACAGAATTCCTCTTTATATAACAAAACAGAATATTGGTTTCTAGGACATTATTTAGAGCCCAGTTTTGTTAAGATGGGTTTGTTAAGCTAAATTTCTAGACTTCCTTGGGAAATAACATTGCAAAACGTTCGTAAGATGATTCATGGAAGACTAAAACAGTCATCAAAACCGTAGCGCGCTCTACAACTACCTGAAAGGAGGTAGAGAGATGGGGGTCGGTCTCTTCTCCCAAGTAACAGGCAATAGGACAAGAGAAAATGGCCTCAAGTTGCACCAGGGGAGGTTTAGATTGGCTATTAGGAAAAATTTCTTCACTGAAAGGGTTGTCAGGAACTGGAACAGGCTGCCCAGGGAAGTGGTGGAGTCACTATCCCTGGAGGTATTTAAAAGACATGTAGATGTGGCACTAAGGGATATGATTTAGTGGTGGACTTGGTAGTGATAAGTTAACGGTTGGACTTAATGATCTTGGAGGTCTCTTCCAACCAAAATGATTCTACGATTCTATGATCAATTAGTTCTCTAGCTAATCAAGAAAAATGGCATGAAGTCCCTCGTCAAGAAGCCAAATTAATTCAAAACCTAAAGAGAAGTTCAAAAAACCATTTCTACCCGTGCTGACCATTAAAGGCACAGTATGCAAAAAACCTGCCACTGAAGATTTTTTAATTATTTTTTTAAAGTTAACACTTTCTTAAGATAAGGAATCCTTTGGATTGCTGTATACCCAGTGTTTATATCAATGTTGTCCACTAATAGTATCAAATTGAAATACAAAGATTATTATTGCAGTAATACCCAGAAGCCTTGTAGTCTGTATCTTATTCCAAGTTTATCAGCAACTTAGCTCCAGGAAGCACTACCAATACAACTACACAGAAAGTACACGTTCTTTAAAATACACTTCCCATTTTTATAAAACTGAACCTAAAAAGCACTTAAGCTACCACACACGATTTGTAGTTTGTTGCATATTTACTAACAGTAATGCATTTATACATTTTTATACCATTTATGTAGTAGACAAAATGGTTTCTTCAATTGTCTGAAACAAATGTGATAAAACATTGGTGGAAATTTCTATCACCGATTATATTCTTGCATTTCAGAACTAGCAATTTAGACAAATACAAATGAAAGGACAAAGGTATTTGGCTGATGGAGAAAATGAAAAAACACCCTGTCTATGCAAATATTCCCAGCAGCAGACACTTGGACCACAATGTTTATTTTAATGGATGCAGAGTGAGTGACAAAAAAAAAAAATCAAGTTTTTCCTATAATATTTCAAAGCTTTTAATCTTTTTATTAATATCATACATGCAGTCATGGGCCTGCTGACATTACTGCTGGGCTGACAGGCTTCTTGCATACCCTGTATGGCTGAGAATATATGCAAAACTCAAAGACACAGAGCAGAGATCACATCCTCTAAATCCAGAGAGCACTTAAGATCAGCAAAATGACTCTATAAAGCTTTAAGGTTCCAGATTAAAATAATCACCATACGTGATATTTTCTCCCTGCTATTTCACATATAAGATCCAATGTTTTAACCATCATAAGCACTCTGAAAACTTCAAAATGTTTGCACAAGACGTCTGTGTTGCTCATACATTCACCTGTTGCAGTTGTATTTTTTTTCCTAAGACACTGCTCATATTTTGAGTTCCAAACCAAAAGATTAGACCCTTGGTTTCCAGTCTCACCCAAAACAGAGTGTTCCTACTTTGGCGCACAGATTCAGCAATAACCTCAAAATACACAGTAAAGCTTCCACCCCTTTACACATACCTATGTCTATGATATCTCTCAAATAGAAAGTACGGGAAGGCAGTGTGTTCAACTAAGCAAAATAAAAGGCCAAAGCACAGGACCTTCGTGAATCTCTTCCTTGCCCTGAAGCTGAATTACTGAGTGATGGTGAAGACTTCACCTCTGTCTACCCTGGTTTCTAAAGCTGTAAAATAGGAGTAAGCAGTTAATCTACCAGTTATATGGCCAGGATACATATATATTTGTAAATGTTTTGAAGGTACTCAGATTAAATTAAACCTACAAAAATCAGTTTCCTTTATTGTTTATATTTTAATATATTTATATTTTACTTTGATCTCAAAGTAGACACTAACTTTCTAATTAGAAATCTCGGCATCCACCTAATAACAATGCCATGAATAATGCTACTTACGTAGCAGTTTTAAACTATAGGTCTCAAAGCACTTCATCTAAGACAATATTTTTGTATTCATTTTATAGACAGGGAAACTGAGGCACAGTAAGAAATTAGTTTCTCCCACTCAGCAGGCAGAAGTTGTGTCTGGTCAGTGTCCCAGCTACAAGAACTATCTGCCCAAGAAAAATAATTGAGATATTAGGTTTTTTAGTGCTCATTAATTTTTGTTTATTTCTCAAGAACCTTGTGAGACAGCCTTGTGAGACTGTTCTTCCCTGTGTTCAGGTACCAGTATGGCAAAACAAGTAGAAACTCAGAGCAGACAGGTGACTAAAGATCAGTCATTTAAGCTTGTACAAGTCACCTTGTGCTTCCTTCATACTCAGTGGAGGAAAAAATGGTACTTCTGGAGAGATGATTTAGTTCACTCTAAAATAGATACCTAATGCAGGCTAGATGGAGGTACTTGTTTCTTTGCACTGATTCTAAAGGAAACGCAGAGTGATGAGCTCAGACTTGTATATGTAGCTCTCAACCATTTTAAGTTATGAGAGTGGTCCTTACAAACTCATAAGACAAAGAGAAAAAGAGTCTTTAAATTGCTACTGATTTCTAGCCCATATACATGTAGCTACTTTTTCTCCAATTTTATATTTTTCTATGTTATGTGGCTGAAAGCTTTGCAGTCAGGTGTTCAGTTCATCAGCTGCCCTGCTAGCGGCTTACTTTGTTTATTCTCAGCCAATACGACAAAAAATGTCCATCGCATCAGAGCTGCATCTGCCCCGACAGGCCTAGATTTGCAAGGAGTTTGTTTTCCATACACTTTGCACACTCCCCACACCTGTTACCATTCCACAGCGCAGCAGCCGAGATCAGCTACAGCCTCTTACCTGCACTGAGGGATGCGCAGCAGTACTGATGGCAGAGTGACCACAATTCAGTCTTGTCAATCGTCTGACAAAAACCACCATTAGTTCATTTTCAGATCATGCTGACAAATACATCTTTTCATTCAAACTTTACTAAATGCTGAGGACAAGCAAAAAAGGATTTTTATCTTATGGAATGTCACATTTGTTGAGGGGTGCAGCATCTTACATTTTGTACAATATTTAGAACAGAATAGAGTATTTAATTTTTATTCTGTTTTCCTCTTAAGTCCTCAGTTTGCTGAGCTTCATTACTTAAAGGCATTATTACAAACACATAAGCATTCATTAAAAAACAAAGAAAAAACCCCACCCAACATTCATTTTTGAATTTGCATGTACTTCAAAACTTTCCATTCCTAGGGACAGATTCCCTCTATTTCCAATACATATTGCTTCGATAACAATGACATTTTCAGTTATAATATTTTTCTGGTGTTGATAGAGGAAAGAAAGGAGCAGTCACATGTCATATTTGTGTTGCACTACGCCAGCTACGTCTCAGGAGACCTAAATCCAATTCTCAATTTACCGCACATAATCACTAAGGAAGACAACTTGGACGTCCTTCACCCAGCTCTCCCACTTGCACATGCAAAACAAAACAAACACACAAAGCGTTGCAATGACAAAAGCCAAGACTGGCTTCTGTACCGAAATGTGTCCCTTACATGGGTATGGCCAGGAAATACAGCACTTGCTGCTCTAGGAGGTTAAGCATCTCAGCTTTACTATAACCAATTAAAAGCAAATAGCCATAAAAGTGCAGATACTACTGTAGGGTAATAAACCAGACTTTATCAGTGACAGTGGTGCACATTACAAACTTCAAACTCATTCCTTGCTCTAATCCATCAGAAACTTCCTGGCTTTAACAGGCTATAAACAGCAGAAGCTTTGAAGTCTGAGGATTAGGATCACTAATAGATAGACTGAACAAGAGACTGGCTGAAGAGCCAAGTGGAATGCCCTGCATGGATCTGGAATAAAACAAGTTAATTTAATCAAACTGACCTCTCTCTAGCCATAGGCCAAGAGATTACAATGGTTCTAACAGCAATAAAGGGACAAGGGACACTAGAAATAAACAGTTATTTGCTTCAATGTAGTGCTTAGGCTAATGTAAAGGCAAAACTGCCTACGCTTTCAACTGTGCTCCTCAATCAACAATTTTAAGCTCTACAGGCAAAGGCTTTTTTTTTTTTTTTTTTTTTTTTTTTTTGAAACTAGTTTATGACTTAGTGGTAATTGAGGCAGAAAAAAATTAAACACACTTTAATTTTCAAGAATTTCTAACTGCAAGATTAATAGAATGATTTAACAAAAAAGATTATTCTAATGATTTATTTGCTTTGACTCTCCTGTATCTCAGACTCACTCAAGGGAAATGTGGAAACAATCCATTTGGGTTAAATCCACCTGCATTCAGTGCTCACATAACTGAATATAACACTAAGCATTTCTGCTTTCAGAAAAAAACTTTCTTACTGCAAATTCCAGTTATCATCAATTTATATGCAACACTTCTCACTCTAAAGGACTGCAAAACATTAAACAAACCACTAAACTTGAGGTGTTTAGCACAGCAGTATTACAGAACGCTTTTTAAAGCAAACAATAAAGCTACTCTGCTTTAAACTGGAGCAAGTTGCCAAAATGGCAAACAAGCCAAGTGAATGGTAGCAATAGCTTGGCTCCGAGAAGCTGTTAGAAGATGGTAAATTGAGACAAGTGGTCCGGGATTAATTTTTACATTGCATCTTGCCTCTATGCAGAATAGCTAACTTCGAAGAGTGGAAAACTGCAGCAGCTGAAGCCTCTGAAAAGGGAATTACAAAGCAAGGACTCCTAATGACACGCTTCATTCGCTACAGAAGAATCCACAAGGTTCTGTACCACCAAACACAGCATTTTTTTGAACACGTATTCCTAGAAGGCAACATTTCTTCTCCCACAAAATCACCACATTTTCAGATGAGAACGACAGATTTGTATGTACAGCATACAGGAAACAAACTCATTTACAGCTACTACATCTACAGTATTTAATCAAGACTGAGAAGAGGAAGCTTTAATTGCCCAGAACAATGCTCAGGATTTTAGTACTAGTGTTTTGAACTTGGAAGAAGCTTATCCTAGGAAGCGATAAGCGTGGAAACCAAATGAGCAGCACTGGAGCGGCTGTCTGGCACTGGAGAGGATTACCACAGTCCAAGCCCAGCTACCTTCCTTTACATGGGGCAATGCCTCCTGACTCTCCCATTTACTCCATGGTGATTTCTTACAGGAATTCACCAATGTCAGGACCTATGCTTCCAGCTGAGGACCTGGGAGAAGAGTAAGAGCAGCAGGGTCTCGTGAGGCAGACAGCCCGGGGCTGGGAAAAAAGGGAGCTGGTGGAGACAGAGCAGCCATGGCACGTGCAGTGGTGTTACATGGCAGGAGACAGAGAAACATGGGATTAGGATCTCGGGTTTTGAAAACGTAGGCAGCAAGCTGTGAGGACTGGGCAGCCTGAGACTGAGGTCCTGGTACGAGGGGATACAGTACGGCAGCATGCCAGGCCAGCAGATACACATGCCAGCAAAGCACACCTCAGCTACTGAAAATTAAACAAATTAATTCAGAGATTTACAGCACTGACTTCACACTGGAGTCATTAATATACTTTTGAAACCAAACTGTCTTCCAAAAATCTACACATTTAAATCATTTGGGAAAAGGTCTGCACATGTGCCCTCATTTTACAATAATCACGAATTAAAAAATTTAAAATATCATGCAGACTTCACCAGATTCATTCATAAAGACTATAAAAAGCAACACAGTATCATATGTGTTGGAAACAGAAACATTTAAATAAAGGCACGTATGTCTTGTCTTACTGGGCTAGCTGTAGCATTTTCACAAGAGATTCTGGTGGTGTGGGAACTTCTTTTCAGACACCCAAAATGTCCCAAGTTTTCATTTCATCAGTCAAAATATTCACTTATTTTATAGCTCCAAGCAGTCAGACTACTTTGCTGCTTTGAACCACATTTGCCCTGGAAAACAGTCTAGCAGAAGTATTATTCACTGCGATGAGAGAGTGTCTACGGAAAAATAAAACCAAGCATTGACAAATCAAATACGGGTCTCTCCTTACCACTCCCCAAAATAAAGTTAAGGACAGAAATGCTTCTGTAACTATTGCATCTGTTACTTTTGATTCAGAAGTTAGCAGCACAACCACTGGTATGCTTTTTTCTTTGAATCTACTTTGGCTTTTCTCGTTTCACTTTCAAAAACATTGCCACAAAAAAAAAATTCCACATTTATTATTTTGAAAGTAACCATGAAATAGTTTTTGAAAACATATTAATGAAGTAGAAGAGAGGTCATTCTGTAACAGGTGCAAGTAGGCATGCTACTCCCAGTTTCACCCTCCTCCACCACACCTACCATGGGGTCTTACCTTCTGGTGGATTCTTATTCTGGTTGTTCCAGACAACTAACAATTTGGATAGACTAGGCACTTTAGACACCTCCGTGATGACTCGGAAAAGGCTCTCCACCCGGTCATAGGTCAGAACTATGGCTGTGAAACCTTGGGATTGAGGTGGGATCAGTGGAAGGAAGAGTGGGTTGCTCACACTGCTCCATTTCTGTGAAGAAAAACAAGAAAACAGGAAAACAATTCAATTAACGTGAATTATCACAGTAGGGAGTAATTATTACAGTAGGGAGTAATTCATGTAGCCAGGACCTAACCATCAGATTTGGAATTTGCTCAGATCAGGCAGATTGACTCTCCAATTCTGGCAAAAGTGGACTTCACCGATTTCTCAACACCTTTATTCCAATCTCTTTCTTAATTCCATTTTCATTTTTGCCTAGCTGTAACATTGCAAACAAGAGCAGATAGATTTGTGGAGCAGGAAAACCACAGTGAATTTTGAACCCAACTAGCATGATTCAATTCTCATTTACTAATCACTATTTTAAGACATTTATATTTATAGTCAGGACTCAATAAACAAAGAGAAACTTAATCAGCACTACAATTTCAGAAGTGAGAAAGAGTTAACAACAACAAAATCAAAGCAGCAAAAACATAAACCTGGCATCACACGTATACCCCAAGCAAAAGGCAAAAGCAGGCACTAAGAGGAATAATGTACCAGCTTCCACTAAACTGTGTTTGTTCAATGGTGAAAAAAACACCTACTGCATTTGAAAAAAAAAAAAAAAAAAAAGAGGCTTGAAGGCATGAGATGCAAAGATGAATTTCAGAGAGTTATCTGCTCCTCATTAATTTTAACCAGGGCATTCCTTTTAAGAATTTAAAGGTCTTACTTCAATACACTGCCAGCATAAGAAAGCCAGTTCAGCTGGCAGAAGACAAGACAGACAACTAAATTCTCACTGAATGTGCCAACCTCCTTTGGAGCCGACAACGTGGGGGAGGAAGCAGTGAAGGGACCATTCGACAGGAATGAAAGTGCCGGCATCTCAGTCTCAACTTTTCCATTCCAGCTGACGTTCCAAGCAGGGGTTGGACAGAGAAGCAAAGGGAAAAACAAGATCTTCTGGGACAAGGTGAAAAGGGGAGTTGGGAAAGCAGAAACAGAGTGATGCTGTTTTTCAGGGAAGTCTTGAATCCTAGCCTGTAAAAACTATGAACACTCGTAAGAGGTTAGTAACTGCCAGCAGTTTACAGAAACACTGCGAGAATCTCCAGCTAAACTCATACCATAAGCCTGCTTGTATCAGGAGGAAAACAAGTTTTACAGACTCAAAGTTATCAGCTCATATTTGCAGGAAACAAACTGCAATTTTCCGTTTCCTTATTTAGTCTTTGGGTTACTTTATACACCCAACAATCCCCCTCCTCATGTTTAGTGGTTAGACACCTCTAACTAGAGTAACTTCAAGGACAAGGAGAATAGAGAGCCTATTTACTAAGAGAGAGCACAACATTTTGACCGTTTTGGCAATGGAGAAAAAAATATGATATGAATACGATTTCCTTCTACAAACACATCAACACTGAAGGGGGAATAAATATGTGAGGTGAAAAAGACACTTAAAGTTAAGCACAGCATTGGCACAGTGTTTTATCCAGGATGGTCTAAGGGTATGTTGCAGGCAAGGATCTGTCAGTAGGAGTAATATCTTTTAGCAGACTTCCTGAAGCAGTTGAAAAGACAGCTACATGTACTTTATCAAGTCTGGTACAAGTAGCATTCAACACAAACTGTTTGTGAGGTTCCTAATGGAAAGCACGAAGTTCTAGTTTTTACTCAACAGGAGTAACAGGATAGTGTAGAAATAGTAACAGCATAATATGGAACTTTGGTTCATAAAAGGGACATGGCTACCTGTGAAAGCAGAGGACTACAGTCAGTAATTCAGGAAATATATATCCATTACTTTAGCAACTGGTATGTGCAGAGACAAATCTACTTTCAGATTATTACATTTTCTAAAAGTAAAGCTTTTATACATACTTTTGCTAATTTTACAAGACAACTGGTGGCAGATGGGGACAGCCCTCTGATTTTGCTCCAGCTTCAATAATTCCTACAGCAAATCACAACCTAACTCTTACCAGAGCATAATCCATCTCATTAAAGCTCTACAGACTTGTTTCCACACAACCCTCACCCCAAGACTGCTATTACCCAAATGACCCTTGTAATGTCAAGCAGCTTCTTAAAACAACTTTCAGAAACCTCTTTTCATTAATACTTGAAGCAGAGGTTTAACATCATACTCAGTAGAGTGCCAAGAAAATCTTACGTTTCTGCCCTACAAGAAGAAATAACTGGTAATCTATGGACAATGCTATATTTACTCCTTACGGGTGAGTATTGCCACCTAAATTAATGGCTCCCAGTTGAAGTTTATCTAGCAACTTTTTCTCACTGGCCACAACATTTCCTAACAAATTACTTGCTATAATATCCTTGGAAAATTATTATTCATTTTCTATCATCTAAGACTATTTTAGGTACTTACAGAAAAAAATAGATGCACGTGTGTGAGCACATGCATACGTTCCTAAAAAATTATCATGCTTTCTCTTAAAAACCTAAGTTTTAGGTACGTTACTTAAATTCCAACTTTTACGACTTTCAGAAAGGCATGAAAATTCTCCCCTGCTTGTTATAACATAAGAAAAATAAGGCAAATTTGGGGGTGTTTTTGCTCATTCATCTACTAAAGGATGATGGAGGGAGGGAAAAGCATGTAGACACACACTAATGGATGGGAGAACCAAGCCTCTCATTTGAGAAAAACATTTCAAAAAGGCAATTAAGCATCTCTCAAGTGCCATTAAGAGCCAACCCCCTGCTGCCTGCCTGAAGAGTGTGTCTACAGTCTGAGACCTATTGACCCCACTTTCTGCAGGAAATCGGGCAAATTCAAGCCTCCATAATTTGCTAAAGTCTTCCAGATTTCTGCTTGGGAAAAGCAAACCATACAGGCAATTAATTCAACAGCAACCTAATTAAATCTCCATTATGGCAGCAAAGCATGAAATCGATAATGACATAGGGATGGGTTCTCCCAGTTACTGCTCAAGAAACCAAGTGGTGAAGGAACATTTGCTCCAGTCCCATCTTTATTAACATTCTTGATGGAAATTCACAGGAACTTTCACTCTTACAGAGAAAAGCAAACAGCAACAGTGGATTGATCATCCATCACCTTTCTTTGACAATGAGCTGACACTCAGCTATGGATAAGACAATCTTTCACTCCTGCCTTCCCAGCTAATATCATTAGAGGAACAAGGATAATTAATCTAAGCTTAATAGGTTGTTTGCTGTGAATCATTTTTATGGGCAAAAAGTATCAAGTTCAAATGCCAGTTTCCTAAGAGTAATCTCATGTCACTTAAGTCCCGCACTCTCAGCTGTCTGACAGTTCTTTGCAGTTCACATGAAAAGCCACAGTAGTGGGACCTGAATGACAGTGAGAACTTTGGGATAGCCTGAAGCCGGGGACAGAGGAGAATTCAGGAATGGTTTTGTATACAAGGAAGGATTCAGACTGCTGCAGCTGTCCTGTGCATGTTTTTCACAAGTGTGCATGTGTAATAATGCCTTAGAAATAAGGCACCTTTCTTTAGTATAGATACATCAAATATTGTTCTCCCTCTTGGTCATTAAAAACAACTTGATTCTATTTTAGAAAAAATTAATACATTAAGGACAAGGTTCCAAGGGAGTTGAATTTTCATTATGTAGGATGCTTAAGGTTGGACTTGATGTGGAGTCTTCAGGTTCAAGTTAGCAGAGAAGTTTTAAACAGACCATTCTCAGCAGGATACAGAAGTGAGATAGATGGGAGCTTCAGGCCGTCAATGAACACAACTGGACTGAGAACTGGCCAATCTTTATAAACGCTACAGAGCCTCAAAGGTATTGCCAAAATGCCAGACATAACTAAGATAGGGTCCTACCCCAAAACTTCTTGTTTGGGTGTACACTGAGTACCATTGAAAGAGACTTGAAGACAGACACAGTAGACACATTACAAACTGCATCACAGAATGGTCTCTAGGAAAACAAGGCTGTGTAAGATGTCCCATATTATAGAAGACAGTCAAGTACTTCCCAGCTACCATTTAGTGGGAAAACTCAGCAACAGCCCTTTAGAAGAATAAAATTTCACTGCTCCCATGAACAAGACAGTGGGTTTTCCTCCCTGTGTATTTTATTTTCAAGAACTAGACTCAGTGATTGTTGTAACCAACATATTACTGAAACCACACAGTTCAAACAACAACAATTTACTGTCTTTTAAAAGCACACAGGTAAGGATAGCAGTGTGTTGAACTTAAACAGTAGCTAAGCAGTTGTTCTATACATCTAAGCAAAGCAGGGATATATATCCCCTGCCTCTGTGGGTAAGGCTTTTTCAGCTGGGTTGTTCTGAATATCAATCTAACCTCAATGTGGTTTCAATTATGAATTACCAGACAAAAAAGTGCCTTGATTTATTCTATTTATTCATGATAAGTTTCTATTGAATACTTTGAGAAAGTATTTCATCATGCTTCCCATCCTCAAGTGGTCATAGGGCAAAACCAAAGGAATTAACCCTCTCTACTTTTTCAGGGCCAACCACAGTGCTTACACTCTGCAGAATCACAAGCCAAATTGCAGTGTCCACCATTTCACGTTTTGATGAAGATTATAAACCCTCCTCAGAAACATTTTGGCCACAAGACACACAGGAGTTTCTACCTATTCCTTCTTGAGTGATGAAATCTGATACTGTCATGAATCATGAATTTTGATTGCCAAAATACATCATGTAACTATAACACTAAGTTATTCAGCATCTTTTTTTTTGTTTAGCTGCTTAAATCTAATCAACTGTCTGAGCCATTCTGACAGAATCTGTTGGCTGAACACATTTTTGATATAAAAACTCAGCTTCAGGCTCATGTCTTCAACTCCTTAATTTCAATAAGGCGTCGAAAGAATAGATTTGCAGTGCGAAGAGGGTTCATATTTACAGTTGCCATAATACTTATGCTTTTTGGAATCCCTCCATCAATTTTATTGCCATTCTTTTGTAAGAATAAGAATAATAAGAATATTATAACATTATAACCTTAATAAGAATATTCAAAGAATTTGAAAGAGAACCAGGAAAAGGATTCATGTTTTTCTGTGGGATTTTTTTCCCCTGGTGTAAGTCAACATAGCAGCTCCTGACCCAAGAAACCCAGGGAATGACATAATCTCAATTGGGAAAACGGAGCTTAACATACCTTTCGTGCTCCCAAAGCCAGAAAAGACAGGGAATACTGAAAAGACGATTTGTGGAATCCAAAGTAACAAAGTTCCTTTTTTTTTTTTTTTTTTTTTTAAGGTCAATGACTCCCATTACATAAAGCAAAGCTGCACAGTTATGAAGCCACAGAAGGCACCAGGCAGTGCAACAAACAAGGTAAGAACAACAGCAATGAGACCCTTGCCTTTGGCCAGCAAAATTGTACAGTTTCTTTGGGTGCATCTCAAAATCAGCTTTGCTAAGACTAAAAACATGTCTCTCACTTGTATGTTTAGGTGTCTACTTCTAAGCTAAAGACAAAGCAAAAAGCTCTTAGAGAAAATAAAACTCAACAGTATTAAATGGTTAGGTGTAGTCTTAAGAACGAAAATGTCATTCAAGTGAAATACATGAAATCCCGTTTTCGATTCTGTCAACCAAATCCAAAAATTTCTTGTTCATGACTCAAAGGATATCATTTACAATGGAAATAAACTTACACACTAGATACTAGCCACACAACATAGGATAACTGTGAGATTATCTATCACCGTACAAGAGAAGAATCCTAGTCTCTGGGCAGGTAAGTTAAATAACCAACCGTTAAATCATGTTTCACACACACACAAATATCAGTATTTATAGCTGAATACATGTGGTATACTTGACTTGTCCATAATATCAACACTGGAAAAAAATATCAATAAACTGAAATTTATTTAGTATAAGAAAGAACATCTATCTTCTAACATGGTAAATGAAGTAAAATTTCACCCAGGTGATTCAAACCATCACACAAGGTAGCTGGAAATATAGCAGGAACAGAAACTAATATTGTTCAATGCAAAAAATACCAGATGTGCATTGCCCAGAAAAGTGCTAGCTTGTTGTCATTTACAGGTAAATAAAAAAGTGTATGTTAGTATTTGCTTAATGCTTTGAAGATGAGGAATGGTACTAGGAAGGAAGTACGGTTCTAACAGTGGCATTATCTGGAGACTGAGGGCTGTAAAATACTAGTCAAAGAACTTAGAAATAGTTTAATTGTTTAACAAGTGTCAACTCCCTGGTAATTGGCAGAAGCCCACAAAGTATTCTGTAAATGAACATTCTACTTAGGCTCTGCTAAATGAATGGCACTTTTTGCACTAAGTTAATTTGGCTATTTTAGTTTAAACCAAATGATGGTGCTGTTTTCAGCCTCACTGGGAGAAATGAAATCTGGTATGTTTATTGTTCGGCATAGTGATATTCTCAAGTGATTATTAAACTATGGTCTGTATCATCCAAGGTCAAAGCTCAAAAGCAGCCCCCAACAAAAAAAAAAACCTCTAATGTTTTATAGGTCTACATTATAAACAGGCTTGAAGGAATTTCAACAAAAGCAACTACAGAAATCTGGCAAAACCCTGTCTTACTCATTTTTCAGAAACTCATATATGTTAGCAAGGTATGAGGCAAAGTAAGAGGAGAATTTAAATAATCTACAAAGAAGCACAAGTGAGAAAGTAATTTACCTCTATTAGAGCATAACAAAGTACTTAATTGAAGATAACAGATCACATTTCAAACCCAGGTCATTAGTTCTAATCCAGCCCAAACCGGTAACCACCAGAATGCACACTGTAGAAGCGGTCCTTTTCTGGCTTACTTGAATGTAACTGATTGCCCCTGCCTAATGGATAATGGCTGGACCAAGAAATACAAAAGGCATTGAACTCCCATGCTTGCAGCAAAGCACTGTCTGAGATACAAAGGACCCAAGTGGCCCAGGAATGAATTTCAGGCCCCCAAAATATCATCTGCCCTTCTTCATTAAAAGGAGGAAATATCTTGTAGTGCATTTTTATTGAAAGTACTATTCCATAACATATTAGCATGTAATATGCTACCAGACTTCCACTTCCTCAACAGGGTAGTGGACGAGCAGGAAAATAATCTACTTTATAACGTATTTTTTTTTCTTTAGAAAAGGCCAATAGTCTTTAGTCAACCCATACAAACACATAAAACTGCTTGGATCACTTCCTCAATGTAATGTACTAAGTATGGAATTTACTGCATATGCATTTATCTTCTGTGTACCTTATACTCCCTCCTGCTGGAAAAACACCCTCCTGCACTGCTGCTGTATCGACACTGTGGTGAAGATACTCAGGCAACAGTGTCACTAATATTTTGAGCCAATATAAGCCAAACTAATGCCAAAAAAAAGCAGCCTTCTAGCCACCCGGTCCCTCCCTTGCCCCCTCTGCCTTTTTTTTTTTTTCTTTTGCTGGCTAAGTTTTACTTGAAGAAAATTATTTCAGTTATTTCACCACAAGTGAATTAGAAAATTCAAAAAGAAGGTAGCACACAGAGAGAGAAATTGTCATCCAACTGTAGAAGAGTGCAGGACTGCCTCTTTTGGCAACAGTACCTGCTTATAGTGGTTTAAAATGTTCGGGAAACTACAGACTCAACACAAGGTGGGCTGGTGTTTCTTTGTGTCGAGACTTGAGAAATATCTGGGGAACAGAAATAAAGCTTATCTATATGCAGATCTAGCCATGAGCATGCCTCACTGATTTTAAATGCGTGAATATGACTTTCACACTGACCGTCCAAGATAACAGCCATCCCCTCAGATAAGGGGACATGAGTGCATAGAAGAGCACTGCATTTAATCCTTACCCACCGCAACGTCACAAGGAACAACAAGCAGAGCTAGAGGAACTGGATGCTGAGCCAGCCGAGTTTGAAAGCAGAATACACATGCCAAGTTCTGGAGGTACAATTCCGGCCAGTAACAGAAGAATTTATGACACCCAGTTACTCGCACATTTCACTGTGTTATTCACGTTAACTCGCAGGTGCCTCATTTTAGCAGTTACCTATATCCTGGCCCTGGGGCCAATCTGAAATAGTTTCCTTTAAATGCTTCAGTCTTGGAGTTTATTTAGAGAAGAATATGGCAATTTTCTTGTAAATGAGGAACACATTCAAGTCATCTTTAGTTATTTTGTCTTCTTATCAGAGTTAGAGGATGCAGTTGCCATCTTCTGCTACCTCAAACGTACTTATGTACCTGCTTTCCAACTACAATGTTTCATCCAGGCTTACTAGAAATTGTAAGTGTGCTATGAGTGGACATAAGGCATGAGCTTAGATGAGAAACACTCAGGCTCAAGTGGATCATTACTCCCCTGACAAGCAGACACCAACTGGAATTTTGACTAGTGCAATTATTTTTTAAAAAATTAAAATAACTATTATTAAATTTATTTACTTATTAAATTTACTAGCAGGTACTGCATATATCACCACCTTCTAAATTGTCTGAAGTTATAAATTAGCTGAGTCCTGAAAAATATGCTCCCCTATAGACCGCAACTGTAATACGCTCTCACCTCAAAGAGATATATTCACAGAAAAAAAAAAAAAAATCTCAAAGATAAATTGGAGAAGCTTCAGTTGTTTGCTTCGAATGAAAGAACAAGGGTCAAAACCAAGCTGTAGTAGCTGGCTTAAAAAAAGAAAAAAAGAAAAAAGAAAAAAGAGCCTCATGGAAGGAAATGTTTATACGTGCTCAGAGTAGCTATCAAAATCCCCAGTTAAAGATACCACAGGATTGTGTACTGCTGTTCTACAAATTTAACTGCTCTTGAACAATTCCCGATCTGAATTCTATTTTCTTTAACTGACCCTCTGAGAAAGGGTCACAAGCACTCTGTGTTGCTGGCTAATACGGAGCTTACACAGCCCATAAAGGAACTTTTAATGGCATTTCTGTTTCATATTGAAGCAAGAAATGAATTCATGCACATATTAAGCAATTTTCATAGACTAGAATAAACATCAAATTCTTTCAACTGAGACATAAAACCACCAAGGAACTGACCATTCGTGGCATGAGAGAGGCACAATACGAGGTGTTAACTCCAACGTCCTGGACAGATTCCAGCCTGCCTAATTGCAGTCAGCCTTCTACCTTTTCTTTGCAATTGCACATTGATACAGTATTCCTGCCTACTCCTTGTACTTCCCTAGCACAGTATTGCTGTTACGTGTCCCTCCACAGTTTCACAGTTCTGTTCTGTATGTCGCCGTGTCTGTACTCATAAACCATCTGGTTAAGAACCTCTAGGTTGAATGAATAATATAAGTATCTTTTCCAAGTATATATTAAAAAAAAAAAAAAAAAAGGGAGCCTGTTTGTTGCTCAGAGAGAGATTAGCTTCCCCAGAAACGGATGGGTTTCCAGTACAGGAGAGAACCCAGGAGAAGATGGTTTTTTGTCCCCTTTAAAGACTGAGTAATCCTAAAGCCATTCTCTTCATTTTCCTAGGTGTTTCAAGGTACTTGTTTTGCTAGCATAACCTGAAGGTAAGATGTTCTGATCGCCTTCTTGCAGAGTACATACTTGCTTCTTGTGCAGCTTAATTTCTTCCTTAAATATTGACAAGTGGCATGTTTGCTCTCTAGGCAATGACAGCAGTAGATTACTACTGCCTTTGGCTAGGCAATGGAAAATCATCTTCTGAAACTCAGCAATGAGCTTCTAATTCTTTGTCAGCAACTGTTCACACTCCATCAGCCTGAAGAGTTTAAAGTAAAACACACTCTACTCCTGAGCACTCCTACCCAGCTTTCAGAGAAACTCTCTCTAAACCATCATAAAGTGAGACAGTTAACAAGTTTGGTTTTATTAGTAAAACAAAACTATTTTTTATATTTTGACACAGAGAAAATTAACTGATTATGAGTGAAAATCATCCGCAGGCTTTTATATAGTAAAAAATCAGAACCAGCTGCTTGGTGCAGAAGGTTAATTAATACTCCAGTGTTTCCTCGTAACAGAGGTGGGTTCAACTGGGGAAACTTTTTTTTTTAAAGAAGAAAAAAAAGTACCACTGCAGAACTTTGATCATCAGTTTCTGTGTAAGAGAAATTATGCAGAAATAACACGGAGAAAATTGTAGGCATAGGAATAATTAGCTATTTCATCAGAATTACATGAAAGAGCCTTGCAGATTGTTTAAGATCTTCAGTATTTCCACCAACTATTTCCACTGCAGTTATTCATTTTTAAGAGCACTAAACTCACACTAAATTCAACAGAAATAAAGAAGTGTGTGTATGTATGCATGCATGAAAAATAAATAAATATATAAACAAGCAAGCAATTTAGTGTGTGCAAAAGCAAAAGTTAAAAGTTCGTATTTCACTGCCAGGACATAAAATGAACTGCTAGTTATTTTGCCAGTTGTCATAAAATATATTAGCTTCATCTGTGCAAGTAACCAACACAACACATACACACACACACACACAGAATTATTACCAAGTTTCATAGCACATACCTTTTATATGAGAAAAAAAACCAAACCCACAATTTGTTTTATGAGTGAATCAAACGAATCTACTTACCACAGCTGGGGGATCATTCCAGTCTTCGTAAGAAATGGCAGCATATGGGTAAATTCTATCATTGATAATCTGAAGAGTAGCAAGAGCAATTGCTTTCATCGATCGAAAATATGCTTCCCAGAACCACCTTGCCTGTAAAGAAAATAAAGTCCACTTTCACACTGCTCAGATCCAGTGCTTAATCATTGGTTTTGGCTTGCCATGCACAATCTGTTCCATGCAGTCTACAAGTCAGGTGGAAATTAAATTAGGAGGTATGTTTATTGTAGCTAGGATATTTCCATAGAGCCTAAAGGCTTCAAACTCAAGCCCACTCCCCAAAAACCAGGATTTACAGCCAATAAAAAGAAGCAGCAGCATTACTTTGCAAGTGATTAAATAGAATGAGAATACTTGAAGGAATCAGTTACTTTCACACTTTTTTCATGCTTTCCTCTTGAAAAATGTCAAAAGCAGTTTGACCATAGAACAGAAGAAACTGCTGTTATACTCAGTTTTTCCAAGTCAGAGGAATCCACAGTGCGGCTAAATAGCCAAATAAAAGCATGCAGCCTAAAAGGTGGAACTTAAAAGTCACCTTTCAGCATCAATATCGGAGACAGCTGATCAGCTAGAGAATTTCAGTACTCATGAACCCTACCAAACTAATACCTTCCCAAGTCTTCCAAAAAGCAAATATTATTTATACAAGTAAATACTAAGATTTTTACACAAAAGTACATGCACATGTCAATTTGTTACAATTGTTAATCCAGGCTAATTTACAACACAGGCAGTGTAAAGCTGCTGAAATGAAGCATGTGATTTTCTTATACACAGATGCACTGAATTTCACAGACGAGTTGTTTTCAAGCTAAGGTCCTGTATGGCAAGTTTTAATCTTGTCCCAGTTTCTATGTAAGACAGAAATGCTGGAAGAAAAGCAGGGTTTTGGAAATGAAAAGGTTGACTTATCTGATTCTGTTAGAGACATAAACTTACTTTTTTTAAATGCCTAGAACCATCAAATGATCCTGTAGGAGCCCATCCAACCCAGAAGGAAACACACTTTGCCAATAAATGTAGTTCAAGTGTTTTGGACCAAGAGAAGTGAATTTTTTCAACCTAATTTTTCTTCAGGAAACTCCAGCACCTTCAAGTGTCCAGAAGACAATTTAATTTGCAGTCTCCCTATGGTTCAGTATCAACTATAAGAGTATGTATTTGCATCTAGGTTGTAGAACAATTAAAACAAAAGACATTTTTTCAATAATTGGAAGCTTAAGAAGCTTTCAGAGACAGAATACAACTGAAGACAACACACAAATTTGGGCAAGTGCTATTTTACTCTTGCTATGGATTCCTTAAACAGCAAAAAGGCTCTACAGACAAGCTGGTTTTAATCACGTGCTATGAGAATATTAAATAATATTATTTAGAATATTAAGTTACTGAAGGAATACCAAGCTTTTGGAGGTACAGACTTTAAGATGAACCAAAAATAACTTTTGTTTAGCTGTTGCTAACAAGTTGCCAGCGTGTCTCACTCTGCAGGTCATTACTTTTTAATACAAGACAAAGAGTGATTTCTACATATACACTTCATGCTGGAGTATTCCTAGACTAAATAACAGTGTACAGGAAAGATTACTAGTGAAAATACAAATTCAGAAGCAAAGATGCACATATGCTACCCTGTACTTTACTCTGAGTGTAAGCTATGGGATTCAGAGCTAAAGATCTGTTGCCAAAACACTGGCCCTAAAACTCTACTCTGTGGGTAGTTTGTAAAATGGGTTCTTCAGAATAGTTCTGTAAATACTTAAGATGAAAAAATCCATGTTATAATTAAAAAAACAAACTAGGAAAGAAACAAGTGCTCTCTGGAGCACCACTTTTATTGTGAGAAAACATTAACAACCATAAGCCTTACTATTTCAGAGTATTTCAAAATTTTATTAAGGAGACTGATGAGTACGTTGAAAAATTACACTTCTCTGGAGCTTGTCGTCCAGTGCGAGTGCAAAGCAATTTCACTCTAGAACGGAATCACTTCCCTCTCCTTATTTGTCTCCCTAGTAGGATTTAACAGCTGGATAACAGGCTGATTACCACGAACACAGAACAAAATGAATATTACATCCAACTGTAAAAGCAGGAGAATTATAGAAATAGGTAAGAATAAATAATGTCTGCCTTCCTAAAATACCAAAAAGACACTAAATAAAGCAAATACAACATGCTAAGCAAAGACTTAAGTATTCTTTTCCCTATGCCCCACTTCTTAAGAAAAATTTATTATTCGGAACTCAGCAGTAACTGATTTAAAAAGAAAACCAGAAGTAGATTAAGAATTAATGTGACCAGAACAGTGAACCTCTCTATTAAAGTATCCTAAATAAACAAGAGTAAGAACACAGATTTCAAATTTCATTTTCACATTACACAACAGTTTAGAACCACTGCTATAAGCAGCACTAAGTAGGAAGGAGAAATTCTCTTATGTAGCCTTTTGACATATAACTTTATAAAGCAATTAAGTAGCTATTGCGTGAAATACACACAGGACTGTGTATTTCATCGTTACTAAATGACAGCATTCCTATACTGTTCTGACTCTAAGATTGTCTATTAATACTGTAGTATCTATGACTATCTAGCTTCATAACAATCAAAGCTGTTTTCCTCCTTCGGCAAAACTAGGATGGATCTGATCTAGCTTCTCTTTGCTGAAAGAATGTTTGCAATGTCAGGCAAGATTACACCTTTATACCAGAAGCAAAACTGGAGAAGAGGGCAGAGGGAATTTACTTTGTATAGACTAATATTTATGTAATTAATTTTTTGTAAAGAGCTAGAAAATGTTCCCACAGTTGGCTGTAATTTTTTGGAGTTGTGTTTCTTTAAGGCAGAACTCAAAACCTTCTAAGGGGATTCAAAGTCTCCAAACAGATGTTTCAGGGTCTCACTACTTCCTCCCCACCTTGTTTGCTTTTATAAAGCAGAACTGATTAACTAGTATCTTGCTAGTATCTGCTGCAGCATGCTAAGTTACTAAACACTTTGGGAAAGCTTCTATTGGTAAGGTGTATGTTGATTCCATTTGAATGTATTTTCTGCTCTACTTGGTGTGGTTGAAAAGCTTATGTTGGAATGTAACAAATATCTGGGAGGGATAAAAGTCCCATGAACATGTTTGGAATACAGGAGAGAAGAACAACAGCAGCAGCAACGGGGAGGGGGGATCTGTTCCTGACTCCTATGTCAACTTTCTTAGTGTTCTTACATAGTTTTTCTGAGCTGTCCATTTCTCTTTTCCATATCTATGAATTCAGAAGACTAATGGTTATACACGAGAGTAGCTTTAATACACTGGGTAACGTTTGTAAGGTATTGCAATTGTAACATAGTAACTAGAGCTACCTGAAAGCCTTTCAAGATCTTGAAATAAATGATCCATAATTACAGATCTTGTCTTCCATGTAGCATTGATTATACACAGTCTACAACCATGATATGTTCACACTACCATTCCTTTCAACTTGAACTGAAATTAACTTCTAGTACTCTAGTAGTCTGCTTGATGAGGTTTCAGAATTTTCTAGGGAAACATACTATGTGGACCACAGACTTGTAGAGAATGCTAACTTTGTATACATCTAAATATTGCTTAGGTCACGGGCAATCTAAATTGTAAATAGAGATCAAACGTGTACTTTGTACAACTGCCAAAACGACACAGATGAACGTATGTTAACCTATGGGATCTTGTTCTGGCTGTATGGCTTACCAGGAATTGCAAACAGGTATTTAAGAAACACAGCTTCTCTTCTCCTTCTAAATTTCTAGATAAATAGAAAATCTAAGATAGATCCAAGATGAAAGACAGAAAAGCATTACTTTCTGTAACAGTTTTACCAACGTGTGGAAGAGTGAAATGTAGAGCACTGAATGACTTGACTGAGAATGAGAAATACATGATATTGGATTGCCCAATGGGTTGGAAGTGACTGGAATCTCTTCTAATACAATAGATTCCCCAAGAAATTAATTTGCCTGAATTCAATTTCTGCAGAAAATTTTACAAAGCCAAGACAGCCTCACCATGAAAGCCAAAGACTGAAGGAATCAGAGACCAAACTCTCCCCTCTCTCCAAGAGGTGAGCTCTGCAGACCAATGTCATAAACATGGGCATGGCAGTAGGTAGCTCTAAGTTGTTTCTCTTCCTTCCTCCACACCCCAGTTTCAACTGCTGCATCCTCATTAGATCAGCCATGAAAACCCACCACTTTCTGTAAAGTCTAAAATTGCTTAATATAATGTAGAGGTATTAATTTATCTCTACAAATACATATGCACACTTTGAGGAACACTAGCAATATCTGTAAGATAGAAGAAAAAGTTTAGAAACTTTGTGTAGTTTTCTTCCTCAAAACTGTAGATGGTATGGGAAATTTTGCATTCCTTCAACCAAATAAGCAAGCATCCAACCCAAAAGCTCACCTCCACTTGTTTTCAGTTCCAGGATTTTGTTCAGGTGGACTACAAAGAAACTAAACTGACAATATTCAACACATACTGGAACAGGCGAGAGCTTGGGACGGAAGCATTTGCAGTTATTTTCGTAGGACACAACAGGCATCAGCACACAGCAATAAGGTAGCCTACTCACAGAAAGTAACATTTATTTAGGTAAGGTGTTATTTTCCTTAGAAATAAACACACTTGGGGGCCTAGCATCTCTTTATAAGCTCTTTACAAGCCAGCATAGCATCAGGTTACAAAGTCCATTCATATAATGTTTATAAGTCCTAGTGTTAATGCCACTAATGGTGCTCCAGTACAGAGCGCAAGACAGACCAATGTAAATCTTTTGATTACTTTGTGAAAAGAAAAACACTGGGCATGAGGCAAGGAAAGGAATACTTTCTGTAACATTTAGATCAAGAGGAAAACAGTCCACGAAAGGACCTTTCTAGCCCGTCTTTTCACAGCCCATGATTTGGTGGGAGTTGGTAAAGTTAGCAAAAGTGGAAAAAACAAGATATACAAAAGAGTAGTAAAAGTTAACTGCCCATAAACCACCACTTCTCTCAGCTTTTAGATCAGGCGTCATGATGCTGTAAGATTTTGCCCCACTGCAGGAGTTCAATGTTTCCAAAATGCCTTGAAAAGGTTTATGGGCCTTGAAATATAACCATTTTCACACTGGCTGGGGTGACTCTACTTATATGCTTTCCCTTCTTGATGGCTCTTGGTGTTCCTGATTTTTACTCCCTGACCAGCGGGGTTAGGGAAGTCTGGCCAAAGAAAAGACCGTGGCCTAGCTGATGCAGCAGCACTGGCCTGGAAGCTTGGTGATCTTACTTTTAATCCTGGTTCTGTTACTTATTTACAGATAAAAGCTTGACAATCATTTGATTTCTTGCTTCTACTTCAGCCTCTCGGCAGTATGTATAATATTCACCTCACAGAGATGTTGTGAGACTTAACCATTCTAGACCTTTCAAATTTTGGGGTGGATAGAAGAATAGAAAAAATTAACTTTATCCTCTCTTATTATTTGTAAAAAGAAACCTTAAACTAATAAAATTAATACTTAGCTAACCAATGCTACCGAAGGAATTGACTGTGGCAACCCTTTGCTAAAATGTGTACCTTCAGAAGAGATATAAAAGATATTACAAGAAATACACAGGTAGGTATCTAACAGCTCTGAGCATGGAAGTTCGTCCACTAAGACCTTCAGGCTCTTAAGTTACATGTGATAGTGTAATATAATCAAATGTTTTTTAAATTACTGAGACCTAACAAGTTATTGCCCATCAAGCAAGCTACTATAATTGGTTACAGGCAAGCAACCCCCTCCATAACCTCTTTCCATTGTGCAGTAGGATTGGATAGGCTACTGAGGTTCAAGATAAACCAAATTATTATATATTTGCCCCATACTAAAGATGCATATGAGGATAGCTGATGATATATTATAATCAGATAGCAAGCTTGAGCTCTCAAGCCCCCTCCTCCTCCTCCCCTGCCCCGCTGCCGCAAGGTAAAATGGGACTGAAGAGAGAGTGTAAGTTCCTCTTTTGGAGGAACAAGCATTTTATAAAATGTTTCCCAGGACAAATTTTGGGTTCAGACTGAGGACCCTATAAGCCCAAATTCCCACATTTTTCTGCCTATGAATTGTAATCTGCCTCCTTTTTCTGGACCGCCTTACTGTTTCTACAGCTGGTTCCCTGTTCCAACAACTTCCTTGCTGATCCCATATATCACTTTTAGGATGCAGTTCTTCAGCAAAGATGATACCAGCTGGGTCAGCTAAAACCAGTGCAGTCTTTGTTTCTTTACACAGGCTTATGAGAAACCTTCAGAAGGACTTTATACTATTAAGAATTAGACAGTAATTTGTTGTTTCTAGAAAGTGGTAAGAATTTGGGCTAAAAAAAAAAAGTGCTTATTTGGTTTAGGACCCTTAGCAGTATCACACAATCAAGTTCAACACACATAAAGCAGGCTAACTCACTCCTCTCTCTGTAATCAGTGGGGGTGAAAAATAGGGTCATTCAGAGCTCTGGTACCTTAAAATACCTCCTGAACAATCAGTTCTCCTCTTATTAAGGGAGCATGAGAGGACAGAGTAAGTGACCAGCTGTGGGCCATGATCCTTCTTTCCCTTAAAGCCCTGTTTTCAAACATGATCTGAGGGCCCTGTCAATTTTCCTGGAGAGGCACAAAGATTTGAAATGAGAACAAACAAGAACGTAGGCTACTTTTTTCAAAAATAACTCATGTGTTTTAGGCTACAGAAAAACGTAAGAGAGCCATGCTCTGGAAAGTTGGCTCACTTCTGGTGTGCCAATACAATTACCCAAAACTGCAGGTAACCTCTTTAGAAATCACAAGTAAAAATTAGATTCTTGTCACCATACACAGACTACTATGTAGGAATTTTAAGAGTTAATCCATTAAATGAATGGAATACTGGTCAAATCATGCTAACTTGCCTAAAACTGAAAAGTTTTCTGAATTATTTTCATGTTTTATAGAAGATCAGATTAAAAGCACCTTTCAAATTTGACCTAAGCTGGTTGTGACTATTTGTCAATAGGGACCTATCCAAGAAAAGTAGGAGTGTAGGCATTGTATAAAGAGTACTTATAACATCAGTATGCCACTTTTAAGGCTCAAAAATGGGAGTAGCAAGGAATTGCACTTTTGGGGGTGTCTGATCAAATCAGCTAAAGACTAATCCATAATTCAATATTGTTTTTTCCCAAAGCTCAAACCAGAAGCTTCTCTACAACGGAAAAAGAGGAATGAGCAGCAGAACAATGCAGGGCACATACAGTTGTTTCCAGTTAGCTAAGGTTTACTTCTAACAGAACATGACAACGTTCTTTTAAATACTGTTTATGGATTTTCACTCCATCTTTCAACTCTTGTTTCTGAGCTATGCATGATTCCCAAGTAAAGCCCTGAAAATATTCTTCTATTTAACTTGTACAACTTATGAGAGTTGCCTACAGAGAAATATTCCTTAATTAGAAGACACTTTTGCAGGATGAGCAAGCAAAACAATAATTTGTATCATTACAGTCATATATTTTAAGAAAGAGATTCTAGATAGACATTTTGTGGTGCTGGTTTTTATTGTAACTGAGTCTCAAAAAATATCTCTTCCAAAGTAAAGCAGCAGGTGAATTTAATCACCTGGCTCAATATTCTCCACTGTAGTAATTTCAGCCATCAAACAAGCACATTTCATAGAATCATAGAACGATTTGAGTTGGAAGGGACCTAAAGATCACCTAGTTCCAACCCCCCTGCCATGCGCAGGGACACCTTCCACTAGACCAGGTTGCTCAAAGCTCCATCCAACCTGGCCTTGAACATTTCTAGGGAGGGGGCATCCACAACTCCTCTGGGCAACCTGTTCCACTGCCTCACCACCCTCACAGTGAAGAATTTCTTCCTTATAGCTAATCTAAATCTACCCTCTTTCAGTTTAAAGCCATTACCCCTTGTCCTATCACTACATGCCCTTGTCAAAAGTCCCTCTCCAGCTTTCTTGTAGGCCCCCTTTAGGTACTGGAAGGCTGCTAGAAGGTCTCCCTGGAGCCTTCTCTTTTCCAGACTGAGCAACCCCAACTCTCTCAGCCTGTTTGCATAGGAGAGGTGCTCCATCCCTCTGATCATCTTTGTGGCCTCCTCTGGACCCACTCCAACAGGTCCATGTCCTTCTTGTGTTGGGGGCCCCAGAGATGAACACAGTACTCCAGGTGGGGTCTCACCAGAGCAGAGAATCGCCTCCCTCGACCTGCTGGCCATGCTTCTTTTGATGCAGCCCAGGATACAGTTGGCTTTCTGGGCTGCGAGCGCACATTGCCAGCTCATGTCCAGCTTTTCATCAACCAACACCTCTAAGTCCTTCTCCTCAGGGCTGCTGTCAATCCATTCTCCGCCCAGCCTGTATCTGTGCTTGGGATTGCCCTGACCCATGTACAGGACCTTGCACTTGGCCTTGTTGAGCCTCATGAGGTTCGCATGGGCCCACCTCTCAAGTCTGTCAAGGTCCCTCTTGGCAGAGGGATGGCATCCCTTCCCTCCAGCTTGTTGACCACACCACACAGCTTGGTGTTGTCGGCAAACTTGCTGAGGGTGCACTCAATCTCACTGTCCATGTCGCCAACAAAGATGTTAAACAGTGCCAGTCCCAGTACCAACCCCTGACAAACTCCACTCAGACATCAAGCCGTTGACCACAACTCTTTGAATGCAACCATCCAGCCAATTCCTTATCCACCAAGTAGTCCATCCGTCAAATCCATGTCTCTCCAATTTAGAGACAAGGATGTCGTGTGAGACAGTGTCAAATGCTTTGCACAAGTCCAGGTAGATGATGTCCATTGCTCTTCCCTTATCCACCAATGCTGTAACCTCATCGTAGAAGGCCACCAAATTTGTCAGGCACAATTTGCCCTTAGTGAAGCCATGTTGGCTGTCACCAGTCACCTCCTTGTTTTCCATGTGCCTTAGCATAGTTTCCAGGAGGATCTGCTCCTATGATCTTGCCAGGCACAGACGTGAGATTGGCTGGCCTGCTGTTCCCCAGGCCTTCCTTTTTAACCTTCTTAAAAATGGGGGTTATATTTCCCCTTTTCCAGTCAGTGGGAACTTCACCGGACTACCATGACTTCTCAAATATGATGGATAGTGGCTTAGCAACTTCATCCGCCAGTTCCCTCAGGATCCATGGATACATCTCATCAGGTCCCATGAACTTGTGTATCTTCAGGTTCCTTAGATGGTCTCGAACCTGATCTCCTACAGTGGGTGGTTCTTCATTCTCCTGGTCCCTGCCCTTGCCTTCTGCGACTTGGGTGGTACGGCTAGAGAACTTGCTGGTGAAGACCGAGACAAAAGAGTTGTTGAGTACTTCAGCCTTCTCCTTATCCCGGGTAACCAGGTCTCCCGTTCCCTTCTGGAGAGGGTCTACATTTTCCCTAGTCTTCCTTTTGTCACTGACATACCTACAGAAGCTTTTCTTGTTGCCCTTGTCATTCCTGGCCAGATTTAATTTTATCGGGACTTTAGCTTTCCTAACCTGATCCCTGGCTGCTTGGACAATTTCTCTGTATTCCTCCCAGGCTACCTGTCCTTGCTTCCACCCTCTGTAGGCTTCCTTTTTGTGTTTGAGTTTGTCCAGGAGCTCCTTGTTCATCCATGCAGGCCTCCCAGTGTTTTTGCCTGACTTTCTCTTTCTTGGAATGCATTGTTCCTTAGCTTGGAGGACATGATCCTTGAATATTAACTAGCTTTCTTGGGCCCTTCTTCCCTCCAGGGCTTTATCCTATGGCAATCTACCAAGCAGATCCCTGAAGAGGCCAAAGTCTGCTCTCCTGAAGTCCAGGGTAGTGAGCTTGCTGTGCACCCTTCCTTGCTGCCTTAAGGATCCTGAACTCCACCATTTTATGGCCACTGCAGCCAAGGCTGCCCTTGAGCTTCACACTCCCCACCAGCCCCTCCTTGTTGGTGAGAACAAGGTCTAGCATAGCAGCTCTCCTCGTTGGTTCCTCTATCACTTGGAGAAGGAAGTTGTCATCAACGCATTCCAGGAACCTCCTGGATTGCTTATGCCCTGCCGTGTTGTCCCTCCAACAGACATCATGGAGGCTGAAGTCCCCCATGAGGGCCAGGAACATGAGGCTGCTCCTATCTGTCTATAGAGGGCCTCATCCGCTTGGTATTCCTGGTCAGGTGGCCTGTAGCAGAACCCCACTATAATGTCACCTGTTCCTGCCCTCCCTTTAATCCTGACCCATAAGCTCTCAGTTGGCTCCTCATCCACCCCCAGGTGGAGCTCCATGCACTCCAGCTGGTCATTGACATAGAGGGCAACACCCCCTCCTCGTTTCCCCTGCCTGTCCCTCCTAAGGAGCCTGTATCCTTCCATTCCAACACTCCAGTCACAGGAGCTATCCCACCATGTCTCCGTGATGCCAATAAGATCATAGCCCTGCAGGTGTGTGCATGTGTCTAACTCCTCTTGTTTATTCCCCATGCTATGTGTGTTTGCACAGAGGCATTTAAGTTGGGCCCCCGATTTGCCTACTTCAGATACAACAGAGAGTGAAAACTAAATCTTTCCAATATCCAAATTTCTTTTTTTTCTTGTTGAAGCTGCTGATTCATAAGGGGACAGAGGTCAGAATTCAAAATGCTAGTCTTACTCTTCAGATACCAGCCACTTGGGAGTAACTTATTTCTACTGGCTCTCAGTTTTATTGCCGTAAACTACTTGACAAATGCTGATTTGTAAGAGCTAAGGGTAAAGGAAAATGTTAGTGCAAGCTCAGGTAATAATCTTAAGCTTCTTACACTGCAGTCTTCCTCAGATTCTCCTCTTTGGTACTTTGAAAAGAATCACTTATATCAATTATGGTAATCCATACATACAATAACACATATGCATATATGAGAACGGTTCTTTGAAGCATATCTGTCAACTTTAACATTTTGAGTCTTGCTTCCATACTTTCAGATAATTTGTGAGGGTTTGTTTTGGGGGGTGTTTTTTTGTTTTGTTTCAAGGTTTTCATCTTCTGTTATGAACAAGACCCTTGTTTCTGCTTAAAATCTGGCTCAAATATATGACACAAAAGAAGCTGTTTTCAATAGAATAGTTCTCATTCTCTCTCATGAAATGGTAACATTTTATATGGTTTTGAAATCCTGCATTATCTTGACCCCTAAAATACAGATTTCCACTATTCCTCATCCTAGGAATAGTAACTTAGTTTCAAAAATAGCAAGAACACAAGACTTGAACAGATAAAAATACCACTTAGTAGTGGTGTTCTCCCCTCCCTCCATATATTTCTGCACCTCAAACTTGCTGCTTTGATTAATGAGTATGTCAACTTCACAACTCTGTTGCGGAAGGCAACATTGCACCAGCCAGAAAACCTGACTTACTGCCCTGGCACACTACAAATCCACTGCCAAAATACCTTTCAGTTATGGAGCCAACAAACAGATATCAGCACTACAAGCAGCAAGGAACCACACCATTCTCAGCTGTGGCTGGGAATACTGTCGCAAAGCATGGAGACAGAGCCGGCAAAGAAAGCAGCAGGATGAGAAAAAAGCACTTAGAGCTTTAAAAACATGTAATGTAAAAGTGGCTACCATTTACTGAATTCCCTTTGCTCCTAAAGAGCTTTCAGTTCTGTCTTCCTATTTGCAGGCAAATGACATGTGTTGACACCACAGAAATAACACAGCTGTAAGAGTAATATAGATCCTACTCTGGCTTCCAGATAGTTGTTATCTACATAATCATCATTGAAAATGATGTAAAGACAAAAAATAGCCCACACTCTTCCCTCCAGTTGCCAGGAGTTTGCAGGGCTCCCTAATTACTCCAGTTTCACCAGGCTGTTACTGTGAAGGGGCAGGCACACCTAACCTGAGGAGCGGTCAAAATTACTTGGATCTGTATCATCCTTTTTATGATAAGTTTGTCCTTTGCACACTCCCTGTTAACAACATGAAAACAGACCTACAGTGAGCTAGACTTATGCTATCATTGATTCAACAGCAGTCTAGAAAATAATAGAAAACAAATACGTGTATGTAATTGCAGGGAACATTCAACTACTGTACGACCATAAGTTGGGGGGTGGGGGGGAAGTTTTAGCCACATTTCTTGACAAATGATGGACAGCTCCTGAAACTGAAAGCAATAGGTTTCTAGTCCCAGGGGTATTGCCTTCAAATATGTCTATGTTCTCAGGGTAGATCGGTTTTCCCTGCTGCAGGCATCCTGCTGAGAGGTGAGGTCCCAAGCAAAACACAGGAATCTGACTGCAAGCCTTTGAGGTGGCAGGAGCCAAGGGAGGTTCAAAGACAAGGCTGGCTGGTGGGCAGCACCTCCGAGTATTGCAGAGGTTAGAGGTTAGTAAAGCAGGAGCCACTGGCCAATAAAACAGTGTTTGGAGAGCCCACTCTACAGATAAATTGGGGATCTGTTTACACCTTTCCCAGCTTTCTGAGTTACACACACTGATGCTTCCCACTGTGATCTTGTCCTATGTCCATAGCATCTCCCCTCCTCAGCAGCTGCCCTGCTCTCTGCTGGTTGGCTTTATAACACAGCTAAAGGATGCTTGGAAACTTTTAATCAGCATCCAGCATCAAAAATAAATAAATAAAAGCACAACTGCTTTTATTTGTGTCAACTGCTGCAACAAGATCTGTCTTGTTTGAGATTTCCCATGACTGCTCTACTAATGCTGGGAGAATAGAAGCTTAAATTCCCTTGATTAGAGAAGTTAAACATAAAGCAAGCCTAGTGCCAATCACACACATGAAAGGACAGCTTTTTGAAGCAAGAAAAAAAAAGTCTAGGTAGAGTTACCACCATATTATAGCGGTCAAAAAATCAGCACATACCTCAATTTCAGAGCTTAAGCTCTACACCAGGAAGAACCTGCCCTTTTGATGAAGATATGTTTTGCTCAATTTCCTGTAAGCTATATAGTTCTATTTTATATAAGCATAAACATACACATACTCCCATACACACAGTTCTCAACATTGGACAACTTTAACCACAGACATTACTGCCAGCATTGCTTGAATCTAACTTACTGACTTCTATAAGGATAAAAGCTGAAGGACTGGCAGTCATGGGTTTTTTTCCATATCTACGGGAAAAATTCAGTTTAGGACATGGTGCTGCTTTTTTCCTCTGCACCTTAAAAATAACTGATGTTAGCTCAAGCTATGTAAAAATACCTCATCCTTCATGACTCAAACTGTGCATGGCTGTATGGCTGTCTGATGAAATAGGTAAGTTGGTTAATAATTGCTAGTTGTGACAATACTATGTGATGGTCACACTGCAAACAGGGTTGAAAATAATTTTACATGGACAAAATAGTTGATAGACATCAACAAGACTTATTTATTTCTTCTTGGCAAACATCTGAAATAGCATGCTAAAGAGGAATATTCTTTACTGCATGAAGCCAAACTTTGTAAAAAAGAGAAGTAATCTCAAAGATAAACATTAAAACTTATTACAGAAGTCCTTGCTACCCCAAAAAAGACAGAAAGTACACCACTGACCAGTGTTTGCATATTTATTCTGTATTAAATTTTTGCTTCACCTGAACAGTAAAAAAAAAACGTGAAGAAGGAATTGTTTTCCCTCTCCCCTCAACACATTTACAGCATGGCCTCTGCAGTAGACGGAACTCGCATCTCAGGAGGTTCCCTGAAGCACTCGCTACTAAACACAGGCAGCAACAGATCAGAAACAAAACTTAAGGGGCGAGAGGAAGAGTGCAGAGCCTGGGCTTGGAGCTGCTAGCTTACTGAAGCATTTCAGACAGTTGGTTAATGGGTGTTGCATTCATGCTGAGGCTTAACCTAATCACCAGATTCAGGATCTGGAAAGTTTTTCCCAGTGCCTTAACAGACACCATTGATATTTTTTGCTTTTGTTTGCTACAGTGTTGGGAAGCATTTTATGGTAGGCTGTGCTGTCTGGGGGAACTGAGATGAAGTATTCTGTGGACCCCCTGGGATCCGAATTCCATTACTAGCTGAGTCTGGTTGCAGGAAACTGTATTTCTTAAGCTTAACCGTAATCTAACAACTTCTGTCCATGATTCCCTACTCAACTATTTGGAACATGCACACCCTCTATAATCCTCCTCTCCAGAGCATCTGTACAGATTTAAGCCACCAGGATAGAATATGTGTTCAAAGACAACTAATGCCAGGTGCCATTTTCATTTCTAAAGAGCATTCGAAATCGTCAGCTAATGGAAAGAGAAAAAAAAGAAAAAAAAAGAGCAGAGGGGAAAGGAAAGAGCCAACCCCTAGATACAAGTTACCCTTTGGCTTACAAATGGTGTATTACAGTATATTCCTAGCACAGCCCAGTTTTCTATTTATAACAAAGATACATAATTTTCCTATATACAGGCATCTAAGAAACCATTAGATATATCTGCACAATTTACAGACAAAGATTAATTAAAGGAAGTGCCATCTTGGACGAGGGGATCGTGTGCACCCTCAGTAAGTTTGCAGACAACACCAGGTTCGTCAGGAGTGTTGATCTGCTGGAGGGCAGGCAGGCACTACAGAGGGACCTGGACAGGCTGGATTGATGGGCCAAGGCCAATTGTATGAGGTTCAACAAGGCCAAGTGCTGGGTCCTGCACCTGTGTCACAACAACCCCAGGCAACGCTACTGGCTTGGGGGGGAGTGGCTGGAAAGCTGCCCAGCAGAAAAGGACCTGGGGTGTTGGTTGACAGCTGGCTGAATATGAGCCAGCAGTGTGCCCAGGTGGCCAAGAAGGCCAACGGCATCCTGGCTTGTATCAGAAATAGTGTGGCCAGCAGGACTAGGGAAGTGATCGTCCCCCTGTACTTGGCACTGGTGAGGCCGCACCTCGAGTACTGTGTTCAGTTTTGGGCCCCTCACTCCAAGACAGACATTGAGGTGCTGGAGCATGTCCAGAGAAGGGCAACGAAGCTGGTGAGGGGTCTAGAGCACGAGTCCTATGAGGAGCAGCTGAGGGAACTGGGGATGTTTAGCCTGGAGAAAAGGAGGCTGAGGGGAGACCTTATCACTCTCTACAACTACCTGAAAAGAGGTTGTAGAGAGATGGGGGTCGGTCTCTTCTCCCAAGTAACAGGCAATAGGACAAGAGAAAATGGCCTCAAGTTGCACCAGGGGAGGTTCAGATTGGATATTCGGAAAAATTTCTTCACCGAAAGGGTTATCAGGCACTGGAATAGGCTGCCCAGGGAAGTGGTGGCGTCACCATCCCTGGAGGTATTCAAAAGACATTTAGATGTGGCACTAAGGGATATGATTTAGTGGTGGACTTGGTAGTGCTAGGTTAACGGTTGGACTCGATGATCTTGGAGGTCTCTTCCAACCAAAACGATTCTATGATTCTAAAGATTATCTGGCAGCAGATTGTTTCTATAGAACATGTAAAACCTTTGTAACTTAAAAGCCAAACGTTCCTACTGTGTTGTAAGATACACTTGGATTTAGTCATTAAAACAGGATCCAGGACTTCTAAATTCCATTACTAATATTATGATTCGACCTTGTACAAGTTATTTATGCCTCTATCCACTCATCGGTAAAATGGGTACAAGACCAAGGTGTATTTACTACTACTATTTAATATACTCAGATGCAAACTACTACAGGAATGCAGTGTATTTATACTATACAGTTAAATGCCAAAGTCATAACACTTTCAATAATGAAGGGATAAGTGGAGCAAGTGAATTTGATAAAGAAACGTGATGTCGTACAGACTCTGTCGCAGCAGCAGAGGGAGAGCACAGAGTAACAAAGAATGAGTGGAACACCAGGAGAGATGCTTAATCATCCATTTATCTGCAGCTAACTGTTCACATGCATGACAAAATATTTTCAAATATTCTTTCCAAAAGAAGTACATGCCTTTCCAATTTTTGGATTATCTAGGTTTATCTGTAGTCTATCCAAGCTGTGTATAGCAATCTGCAAAGGCTAAGTACCAAAAGTCCACTTTGCAACAACATACAGACTCTTAAAATATAGCCTCTAAAAATCTAATCTTAAAAACCAAAAAATAGTAGTCTTAAAATACCATAATTTCCCTCTTCCAGTTGAAGTTTAACCTTTTGTTGTTTAGAGGCTGCAAACCTAGATACAAAGGCAGCACAACTGCATCCTATAAAAATTATTCATTGAGGTGCTGATTGCTCTCAAATTTCTGAGCTCTTTCTCAGAGATGCCATGAAGACCACTCTGTAATACAACAAGCGTGAAAACAGTTTTCTTCATTCTGTAAAGAAACAGGGCCGGACAGACAACAGGAAAAAAAAACTAGCATAAGGATACTCTCTGCAACAAACGAAGAGGGGAGGGGGAGCAATGAAAGTCTCATATATAAATGCCAAGGATTCTACAACTCCCCTGGTGATCCTGGCAATAAGCCAGGAAAAAGTTTTCTCTTTCCTTTGCTGTTTGCAGCAACAAATCTTTCCTCTGGGGGAGGGGTGAGGGGGCTGGAACTAACTTCACAGCATCTGATAAGATGGCAAATTGTCCAGGCCTGACATTTATGGGGGACCCGGAGCTCCGCTGAAGCACTCTGGGAGGATTAAAGCAGGGTTAGCCTCTCCAATCGCACTCCTTAAAATGCTACAAATGGCAGACAGATGAAAGTTCGTTTAAATTTGATAATGATGAGTCTAGAGAACCCTGAGACAGAAGCTGTCCCCTGTCAGGGAAAGAACTGCAGCTGGAAGTTGAATATTCTCATTAAAAGGACTTGTAAAAAATCTAACTATGCTCAAAGAGCTTCCAGTGTCCAGATATTGAAATGAAGTTCTGTTTAATTGGCTAACAAGAACTAAATCCCATCTCTTTTATGTGAGCTGCACCACCCACAGGAAAACTCCACCACCCATTTGCTTTAACTCTATCCAGGACCGCTTCGCTGCACGAATGGGATGTTTCACACGCCGGCAGTGATTGCCTGGAGCCAGCAGAAAGGCTCATATAGCTGTCAGCAAGCTGATAAGAGTCGAAATTACTCTACAGAGCCCTCTTTAAAGAAGAGCCAAAGAAGCACATTAAATGAAAGGGAGGAGGGGTCAGAAAAGCCAGCCACTCATGTTGTTTTAACGTGGTACTAAAACAAGTCATTGATTTATGCAAGTGTCTTCAGCTCTGTTTGACCCGGAGTCTGAACTTTTCTTCAGGTCAGGGCTGAGGCACATGGGACATGCACCAGAAAAACCACAATAGTTTGTCCAGGTATTCCAACTGTGGGAACAAACATTGTGAACTACATGTTTTCTATCCACATTTTTTTAAACTGAATTTACATCCTTTTTTAGCTTTTAGTTCTCCGCACAGGCTGAAAAGACAAGAGGCTGTGATTATCTAAAACTTTAATAAAAATCAAGAATGTTGCATGGCCACTATTTCAAAGAATATCTTGTGGGGCTTCAGGAAAGCAAATTATCCGTTCATACAAAGGAGGAAACTATACACCACGGTCAATATTCTCTCGCTGGAGTGTTTGACAGCCAGTGAAGTTAAGATGCATTTAAAAAAACACCGATGATCTGACAAGGTTATTCCACAAGGCATTATCAAGGTCTCCTGCAAACCTGAGTCCTGAAGTTGCATCACTGTGACCACAACAGGTCTGACCAAATGGCCTTCTGCTCCTGTATTCTTCCTCTGACCACAGTCCACAGCAGGTACCTCAGGAACTCCCCCACACGGACACAGCAAGCATAAGACACCACTTCCCCAAAGTACTCTCCGGCCGCCAAAGTCTGCAACTCAGGAACCTCCTAAGCCAGAGGGTATACCTTTGCATTCATCTCTGACAGATTTTTCCTTCTCTGGATTTCTTCATTCACCCTTTATGCCAGTAAAACCCCTTCACCCACACAAAATGCTGAAGCAGCGAGTCCCATGGACTACCTACTAGTTCTGGGAAAAGATCATCTCCTTTTTTATTGTTTTAGACCATTGTTTTATTGTTTAAGTTCCCAATAATACAAGTCCTAGGGAACATCAAATGAAATTGTATCAAACAATGTACAGTCATGTCCATTCACTTTACCCATGACCTCCTTATTTTGTAGTTCTGTATTATATTCTTGCTCCTCATCTTATCTCCAATCATTCACCTTCAAGATGAAGGGTGTTCATGTTTAATCACTCTGCTCTTGAAACCTTTGATCACCCTTGTTCCTTTTTAAGATGGGAGAACCATAACTATGAATTGTATTCAGGGTGCAGACATACAACAGATTTATGCAGTTATTTTCCATTTTGTTCTCTACCTCTTTTCTAAAAATTCTTTATATTACTTTGTTTGACCACGACTGACCATGAAACTTCTATTTTCACATAACTATTTATTACAGCTCTAAGAACTCACTTCCAAGTGACTGCAGCTAGCTGACAGGCCATCACTGCTTACAAGAAGGCTGTTTTTCCTTTCGCATATGCCCTTTTTTTAATCTATAGTGAATTTTGTTTGTCACTTTATCATTTGGTCATGCTATACGTGAATTTCTTTGGCCTAAGATGTGTCAGTTCCAAATAAAACCTTTCCCAAAGCAGAATCATTCATAAGGGGTAGCTGCAAGTGTTTTTTCCATTACTGTTGGCCTGAGCTGCGAATTTTCCCTTAAAGGCCATGCTCATCTTCTACACAGCTACCTGATTTTATGGAATTTCTTATCTCCAAGATCTCCACCTCTCTGTAAGTTTGGTTGAAACTACACAATAACAGAAATTAGAAGAGAAATCAGCATGCACATTGTACGTGATCATACCCTTCTTTCCCTAGGAAACCATGATGAAAAGAATTCCTGCACTCAAGAACACTAGCTCTTCATTCTTGTACCATTAGAGCTCACAAAGTCATCCAGTCTTCCAGAACAGATATTAATTCAAATTTTTATTTTGGGGAGGTGGGGGGGTGTTATAAAGTCAAAAAGGAACAGGCACACAAAGCCTTCTTTTGAAAATAAACTCCTTACCTAAAATCCATTCAGTGAGAAAGAATGCCTAAATAAACAGAGGAATAACTCTTCTATTCCCATCACAGAGTACTTTCACATTCTGATCCTATGCCTTAATGAGCCTGTGTTAAAAGACTTCCAAGTTGTTGATATTTAGTGAAGAAAAACATTTACAAAATGTCTGTGTATTCACACAGACAGATTCATCTCACAAAAAGGAGGGAAAAAAGGCACAGAGGCTCAGATGTAAGCTGTGGAAAACTTTCATACAAGTTAAAGACGTTTATGTATCAACTACAGGGGTAAAATACGTTTCTAGAGATTAACAGGCTTGCAAAGCAAAACACTAGAAAAACTCTGTTGGGAGAAAAACTATACGAGGCATGGGATAAGCAGATACCAGCAGAGTTTTGTTTTGCTTTTTTTCTTTACCTATTTTACTCTTCTTCAGGAGCAAGAGGAAATTTCAAGTTTCACTCTCTATCATACACGTCTGCTACATTCACTTCTATTTCTTGCCCCTCCAATTCTACAACTTTGCTGTTACCTGGGTGCTGGTTTGTGGTGCAGAGAAAATGAAAGCATAAGGATGCAGCATCAAGTCTGCTGGATCAGTAGCTGTGCAGCTGAGCTGCTTATCGCCTTGCCTTGGGCACTTCTTTCAGTGTTTCAGACTCCATATGGAACTATTTGTGAGAGGGGGATGGTTCAAGGAAGCTTCAAAGAAAATGAGAATGACAACATTACTGTAGAAAACAGACAAGACAGCAATCCCAGAGATGCATAAGTTTCATCCAGACTGCTATTAATTTTAGCAGCTCAACTAGCAGAGGTTCTTTTTGATGGTCAATATGTTGGAGTTTATAAGAGCTATCATATGCTAGTCTCCAGTTCTCATGGACACGGACTATAAATGTAGTATTGAAAATATGTAACAAGTTTTCACAACAGTGTAGACTAGGCTATAAGCACAGAAACTATTCCCTCTTGCGAGGAAAGATAAGAAACTGAACCAGGAATTGTTGAGGGCAAAATGTTCTGCAAGTTTGAACACTGAAAGCATAAGTTAATATGGCTAATCTCCAGAGATCTCAGCATAATCAGGTATAATGCAGGACAGCAGAAATTAATTCTCATTTCTCACACTCCAGGTCTGCTCAAACCAATAAACCTCTTTCCTGGTTTATACCATGTACTGTCTGACAAAACAATTGAGCAAAACAAAGTTGTATTATAGGAAATCACAGCCCAGGTCATACCAGCCGTAGATCCTAGCAGATGATGCCTCCAAAGCTAATGCACCTGTATTTTATCCTCTTCATGACAGTATTGTGTGGTGCTCATGATCAGTGTACAAACTATAAGAAAATATTTTCAAATATGAGTTCTTATATATTTTAAATGTAATGACTTGTCTTTAACAGCCGCCTTCTCTTCTCCAGTACGTGTATGGCTAGAAGTACTTCCAGAAACAAAGCAAAAAATAAGCATAGAGAAAAGTTTACTCATTAAAAGCAGACAATCTATTTCAACTTGAAAAAAAAATATGTACACACATATATATGTGTGTGTGTATATATATATATTTTCACCTTGATGCATGACCTCCAGAGAATCAACTGCAATAAAATACTGCAAAAAGAGTACCTAATCAACAAAGAAAAGTGGCAAGCTAACATTTACAATAAAATTTCTTTTGATTATAAGGTTTTCCAACCAAGGATAAGAATTATGTCATAATCAAGACAACCACTGAAACCAAAGTAGTTGGACAGCATGGCTCCAATCTCACCAAAGGTTATCAGAAGCAGGAAGTCTGATAGGTATGATGAATGCATGCTTCATCCTACTAAAAACCAGGAGAAATTTAGAGCAAGGATTTGTTCTGTTTGGCTAAAAAGAGGATGATCTCAACCATACTCATGTCAGAACACGTCAACTGGTTTCTTAATTCACTGAAAAATTATGTTAATTGGCAGGTACTGGCAAAGCATGTTTCACAAGTCAAAAAACATACTGTCTCCCCTAGTGGAATTTTATGTGCCACAAAAACAGTTTTTGAAATAAAACCTAAACACATCCTAACTGCAAAGGAAACAGTGAGATGATGTAAAACAATTTTCATATTAATTTTAATAAAAGCTCTTTGCAAAGATCATTTTTTCTTCATTTTAACATCAGTTATGGACCAATCTTTTTGTAACTGTTATATCAAACTCCAAGTGTTTCATAGTGTAAAAACAAGAATGAACATGATCATTGTGATCTAACTATCTTTGCTTCCATCTAGATAATAGCAATGCTCAGTGAAAACTAGAATGGACTGGAAAGAAAAAAAACCATACCACAAGACTAGTTTCAGTCAGTCCTCTTCCACTTAAAAAACAAGCATCAAAATATTGTATATCAAGTGTCATTAGCCCTTGAAGTTGAAGCACCAAAAGAAAGTGGTTTAAATATTATTGCGAAATATGGGTTATTTGCAAAACCAGAATATTTTGAAGCTTTTGTTGCCCTTCCATGGCTAAGCAGAATAAACAACTGCTATAGATCACATCTGAAAACATGCATAAATTGCTGCAGTTCATTTGCAGATTCATTCTATAAATGGGTATTAGTTGAGTTTCATTTCAGTAGTTCCTTGCCCGAGAAACAAAACAGAGCACTTATGACAAATTCACTTTGCTTCTGAACTACCCTTAGCACCAGCCTCCTCAAAAGGTTCATTCCAACTTCAAATTCTCTCTTTTCCTATCATCACTTCAGCTTTATTTTGTGAATCTTTATTCCTTAATTCCTGTACATTGTTGCTGAAAAAAAAACTGGGAAGACATTTTGGCTAGCCAAAAAGTCCTAAGATACTTTCCCAAACCATTTAAATCAACAGACAGTAAGTGTGCAACTGCTCCCTACTGTGAGACTGATGAGGAGGAAGGAAACAAAAATCTGTAGCACAGGTGGAATATGACTACATATTTATCAATAGGAAAAGCAATCAGGTTACTGGTAGTCCACATAGTATGAGTCACTAAGTACTTTTTCACCATATCAGATAGCTAGACCATCGGACCATGTACCAACAAGGGAATTTCACAGATGCTTATGTTGGGATTTTACCTTGTAAATAAGGCTGACAGGACATTAAATATATGGATAACATGCCTAAGCACCCTCAATATGCAGACAGAAATAAATTCACAAAGACAGACCTTGTAATTTCATCCCAATACTCCTACTACCAAAACACACAACTATATCCTCAACAAAAGCATCAAGATGCGAGAGGAAGCTTTAGAAAAACATACTTCCCACCTTCAGTCAATAGAATCACAGTTTCCAGTATGTTCAGTGATGCTTTGGACCCGACGACAATGACTACTGCAAACCATCTATAATCCAACACAATTCACTCCAGACACAGGCTAGAACTGCATTCTGGATACTAAAATATCTTTCATTTTAACTTAATTTTATGGAGTTATAGATAACAGAGATCTGAATTAAGGGGGGTTTTGTTAGTTTGTTTCATTGTGAATGTTTGGAGGGGTTTTGTTTGTTTCTGTTCTGTTTCTTTTTTTTTTTTTTTGTCAAGTGCATTCTCTGTCGAAGAACACTATCCTGAAATGACTATTTTATGATATTAGTAAAATGGACAACAAGAAAATCAATGCACACTTTAACAGACTATTAATGTCATTTTTAAAGCTTTATTAGGCAACACTCCCTAGTGTTAACATCTCTACGTTCATGTCAGAGAAAAAAGAAAATAAAGCAAAATCATGTTTCCAGGAGCTGTAACAACAAAGCTACTTTTTCATCTGCCATCCCTGGTGGCAACTTGGTGTTGCCAGAGGGCCCCACCAAAATGGTTCATTTGTGTGAAGGGACTAAAGAGAAAGGAGACCCCTGACGGCTGCTGCGATATTTGCAGATTCTCTGTACAGAATGAAGCTGGCAACAGAATTCAGGCATGAAAAGATTTACCACTAAATTTGAGAGTCTTTTCTCCACGCATATCCAGTATTAATGTACACTGTGCAGCTTTTAGCATTGTTTAGGTAGAAATAACTAGACTGTTGTAGGCTACACCCTGAAAAACCACGCCTTGGGTTACTTTTTACAAGGACCATACAAAAGATGACTTTGTCACTAAGGTTGTGCAAGGGAATTTCAGAAACACGTCTTCACAATTCTTGCAGAAATTCAGCTACAGAAATCCTATGCATCTTTAGAAGTCACCTGAGATCAGATAGTTTACTTTTTCCCTACATACCTAGCTCTTACTTTCTCTATGCCTTAGTTCCTCATCAGGAAAAGCAATGACAACAGTATCTCCCTACCTTATAACAATATATGCTCAGGTACAATAAGCTGACAAGGATGAAAGATCCTAGACACAAGTTTGCATTATATGTTAACATCTATCTTCTTCACTGGCCCAAAAATGTAATCTATATATTCCAACCACCAAAACAACAATGTGGTTAAATCCTACCCCCTAATCTGACAACAAAACTCTTCACACTTTGTGAAAATCCTCACACAGCTAACAATCCTTATCTGTTGAGCTTGCACTTTATGTGTGAGCTCTAGAACTAAAGCAACTGATGATGACAGTGTCCGTAACAGCAAAGCTAATAAACAGGAATCGGCACCAACTGGAGTGAACTAGAAGACATTTCCTTTTGACTATGTACCCAGTCCACACAGACTTCATTCACGAGTTTGGACAGTTCATGTTCTCTGCTCTTCCAGTCACGAAATAAGTAAAATTTCCCTCCCAGAGGAATTGTCAACTTAGTTAAAAAACTTAAAACATTTTGCACTTAATGCTTCTCTCACATTTTGAGTGACTAAAATTTACCTACAAACCAAAGCTTCTCTTGAGATAAAGACAGACTCCTGAACTTCTTTAACACAATTTGAATACCACATAGAAAAAAAAAAGCAGCAAAGATACACTGTGATTTCATCAGAGGCATGTTAATATATGAGAGTAGGCAGTACACCTGCGTTCAGGGAGAGCTTCCATCTCAGGGTGCATTAAGAAAGCAGAGGGGACAGAAGAAAGTGACATTAATGAAAGTGGAGTTTGACCACATTGGTAGAAACTGGCAGTCTCCACTCATGGCAAATACCACACGATCTTTAGATGAAAAAGCAGATGGTCAAAATCTCAATTTCACATTTCAGGAGATCTGCTGCAACCCAGGATGGGGAGGCTTTGATCACTGCGGATGCTAAAAATCCTATAATATATTTCACAACGGCATGTCCATTAACATAGTAGGTTGGAGAAAATCCACTCTGAGTAACTGAAGTCTACCTACTGAAGTGTTCTTCTGCAACGGCAATCATATGCAATATTCTTAACTTCCTGACCTGATGGGTAATGTACTGATCAACAGCTGCTGTTCAGCACATTTAGCTGCACCAGTGATGGGAAGAGAAACAACATTGAAAAGTAATGGTCAATGAGTATGTTTAGCATAAAGAAAGAAGAGGGTTGAACAATCAAAATATTAACATGAGAGTACAATGGATGCTTCTGCATTCCAACAGATTTCACAGTAAGGCAGGTGGATGAATCTACACTCCAATCATAAATAAAGGAAAATAATTTAAATACAGCACATTATTTTACCTGTCTTTGCATCTCTTCAATCTGTCGCTGGGGGACACTTTGCAAAATACTGTACATTTCAGGCATCTTTTCTTCAGGGATGACAACAGAGGCCCTATAAGCAAAAAAAGCAGAAAACAAATGGTAAGATGAGAGGAAAGAAGTTCTACATTAGAAGATGTCAACAGCTTTTCCAACCCAGAATCTCGTCCTATTCTAATTAGACACGTTCAGAAGATACTAGCAGAAAGAAACAGCCTTCTCTCAGTGTAATTAATTACTCTGTAGCAGTTCCTTCACAACACCAGCCAGTCTGCCCACAGACAATGCCGCAAAAGTCTGTGGACTGATCTGTACAGACAATCTAATAAATATGGAAGAGACAGAGACCCAGAAATCCTGAATTCTCATCTCTGAATTGCCACTGACTTGCTGTCAGCTGAGATTTTTGGAGTGACCAAACAGTAATAGCATATACAGTGCTATGTATACAAACTAGTAATTTTTGTAAGTATTATCCTAAGATCACGTAACTGGGCATAGTGCATGCATGGAAAAATAACGTAAGATCTTAACACAGTGTACTTAGCTACAAAATAATTATATCTTTCAGTCTCAGATGAACTTGGGAATCATGATACAATACAGAGAATTTAGCATTTACATGATGCAATTTTTAGCATGTACTTTTCTTAAAAGAGCCTGAATGCAGACCAGTCGTCACTGAATTCAAGCACAAGACAATAAAGCAAGTCTATTTTAGAAAAAATATCATCCACTACAGGATAAACAAATGCTTTGTCATCTCTGCCTCATTTGTTTTCCTCTCCTATTTTTGATGCATAATATATCAAGGGCAAAGATGTATTCTGTTCCCTGTAACCCCCAGGAGACTTATCACACAGATTTTATTCAAATCACTGAATGCAATGAAGTCTCTTATGCAGGGGTTCGATGTACAATAGGTACAGACCTCTTCCAGTCCAGAACCTCAGAGAAAGGTAAAATGTAGGAGTCAGCAATGATGACTGGGACACAGCCAGCTTGAAGAACATCACTCAGCACAGCCTGTCCCAGGCGGGCTCCACGTAGAACGACACAGAACGTAGACTCCTGTCAACAAATGGTACCCAACACACAGGTGAGGGGAAAAAAAAAGGAAATGTCAGATTTGTGTGTGTGTGTGTGTGTATGTATGTATGCATTATGCTTTCCTCCCCTCCCCCTTGCTCCGTGCAACCAACGTATTCTGAATTATTAGCTAATTCAAAATAATTATGCAACTTCATCTTCCAGAGGCTCAAAAATATCATGAGTGGAGAGATGAGAAATCAGCTAATGGGACTATTCTATGCTTTGCTTTAATGGCCCAACTTCAGAATTCTGGGAAAATTCAAGGGGAAAAATAAATTAAACATTTTGAAAGTTTGGCCTAACAAGATGAGCAACAATCAACATGAAGTTATTCAGTACAAACTGTATGAAGCCAACCTAATTTGCTTCTATTATAGGGCAATCCAGCTGCATGGATAGCAGAGAAGTAATAGATTTCATATCTCAACTTTAAAAGGCATTTGACATCATCTTTGATAGCATTTTCATAGGCAAATTAAGAAATCATGGGCTAGATAAACCCATCATGGGCTTTATAGTTACATAAATTATAGTTACAGAACTCTAAGTCTAAAGCAGTTAGTGGTGGCTCACAGGTAAAACAGTGATGGACCCAATAATCTTTCCTAGGTGCAACAGTATTCAGTGTGTCCATTAGTTAACCGAGTAGCAGAATTAAGATCATACTTGTTAGATCTGACAACACCTATGATTTTGCAGGATTAGGAAGCATAATGGCTAACGGGATTAGAGTTTGACATTATATGGATAAATTTACTAAAAAAATACTGATACATATAGGGTTCAACACTTAGATAAAAATAACCAACTGCACAAATATAAAGCATCAAGTAACTGGCTACGTTTTGCACCTTGCAGAAAAGGACATTTCCTACAAAAGGACAGGAAAAGAAAGGGCATTCACGTGTCAGCAATGTTGTGCTGTTGAAAAAACAAACCACTCCACCCACAGGTTGTATTAGAATGCAAAAAGAAGTACAATGTAAGAGACTTGAAGGAATCACTCACTCTTCTCAGTAATAAAAGACTTCAGACAGAGCAGTGTGTTCAGTCTTGGGCAATGCACTTCCAGGGGTAAAAAAAGGATGATTACTTTCCTTGTAGATTATACTTTCAAGGTACGACTGACTCTATCAATACTACTTATTCTGAAGGGGTGAGGGCAAGAGGAAGATGGCTAAGGGGAGCTTCAAAGATATAAAAAGTTGCTGCAAAAAGGACTATTATAATCCACTTGGTCATGTCCACAACACACAAGACAAAAACCTATGAGTTTAAACTGCAGCAGAGAAGACTTCTTGACTATGCTGCACTCACCCTGTAAATAGGGACTTTAGTTCTCACTGACACTGAGGAATCTTGCTACAGATTCAAGATCGCAAAATAAATGCTTGTAGAGTTCAGCTACACAAAAAAGGAAAAAGCCCAAGTCAGTATTATCTCTAAGTCTAAGAAAGAAAAATTATAAAGTTGATACAGAGGCTCCCACAGATAAGAAAACATCTTTCCAGCTTGCGTTCTGTGGCCTGAGGAAAAGGAGCCAGGAGGCTCAGCAGGGTAGCAAAACATCAAAATGGAACTAGGAAACACAAGAGGGTTTGCTGGGTCTTCACTTGTTTCCTAATGCAATCGTAAGACCTGTGCTCATACCCATAGAGTACTAAAAGCCTTGAAAATCTCATCCAAGAGAAGACTGCAAACAGGAAGCATTAGCAACACAGAAGCCCAAGAGCCTGGCTAGTAGGAAGTCTGTAAAGGCAGCACTGGAAAGGATGAACTGTGATCGCAGTCCCCCTTCCCCCACTCTCAGACAGGAAGAGAAGGAAAAGAAGAGTGGGGGGAATGGAAGGAGCAGAGAGAATGAACACACATTTTAACCATTGACTCACTAGATCACACAGCAGCAGGTGGAAGAGACTCTAGTAAGGTCTGGGAGAGGAAAAAAAAAAGAAGCCCAGATGTGGACACACATGCTCATCTGCCCAGATAACCATTTTTCCTGTCTAGACAAAGGTTACTATAAATACATCTCCTCGCATCACCACTGTTATCAGCCAGACATTCCAAAGGGAGATGCAGGGCTCTGCAAAGGAAAGTATTTTAACAATCTCGGCATGTGCCAGCTCTCTTCTGAGTTATAAAATCATACGTAGCAAGATATAGATATAGATTCCCTGACTTGCTATCCTTGAGCAATCCAGTCTATATTTAAAGAAATCAAGCAAATAATTTTTTTTTTCCTTTTGGCTCGAAGTTTAGGACTCAGGGTGACCCTTTCCTCCCTCTCCCCCTCCTCCACAAGGAATTTTAAAGATATTTCCTACAAAACATAACAGAAGGGGTGGAAACTTTGCCTTTCCTCAGCTTGTTTGTTATTTTATCATCATTTGCTGAAGTTCAAAGACAGATTATGTGCTGGTGGCCACAGACAGAGCACAGTGGCCTATGGCATAACTCACTTCACCACACTGCATGCCAAAACACCTCTCTGTTAGTGAACTGCCAAGAGACACAGGGGTCTGAGAACGCTATCTAGTTTTATCTTCACTGACACATCAAAAGGCCTCTGGAAGTTGGGCCAAGGCCATGAAACACATTTCACCTAGATGTTTTCATAGCTGCATGCTGACAAGTCTTCTAGCTCAGTCTGTCATATCTATACAGAGAATTTTGCAGGGTTTAAGTACTAAGCTGCATACAAAAAACATAATCTGACCAACTCCTTAAATGTAGCACTCTTTTTCCCCAAAACAAATCCACACATAAGCTCTTCAAAGTTCATTTTAATCTTCCCTCCAATTGACAAAGCCATCCTCTGTTCCAAGCTTCATCTAGCAAGGCCTGGACTGTCTTATGCAAGAAATCAATTCCAAATTCATGCCTGCTGAAGGTCATTTTGCCAGTTATTCTGGAGGGTGTAGATTCCAGTGTTCTTCCCCAATTTTAAAGTGAGCAATTTTGTTTGGCCTCCCAAAGTTTATCCTCCCATTGCTGCTGGATTTGGCAGCACCTTCGTATAATTTTTTAAGTTTACATGATGCTGTCATGTGTTACTAGAAGACAATCATGACCAATCTCATGATGTTGTTATACATAAACAGTGCTTTCAAATTGCAGCGTAGTCTGCACATCCGTTTGAGTACGTAGTTCTCGCCCCTCTTAAAAATAAGAATAAAGTTGGAGTATAATATCCAAGCTAACATAATGAATTATGCAGTTTCAAAACACAGCCGGCAAGTTAACTAAATACAAGGAAGTACCCTACTGTTGCTAAACAGGAACAGCTCCACAGCTAAGACAGTCACCAAGGGGAAGAGAAGTCTGCAGGAGAGACAGCCTTACCTGAAGCACCTGAGGATAATCAAAGACTTGATTCTTGTGACAGCGTTTGCGAACAGCAGGGACCCCATCTGACAGATTTGTACATTTGTCTAGGATCAACACTGATTCCCCATTCTCAGCTTGAAGAGCTTCCAATTCAGACCGGTATTCTGGATGTAGAGCCATTTGAGATGACAGAATGAAATACCTGCGAGGACTGAAAAACCACAGCAAGGTTACCTGACAGCACTGAGAGTTTACTTCCAAGATGCTCTAGAACACATTACCTTCCGTCCTGGAAAAGCAGAGTAAGATTAACTAAACGTGGACACACTGCCAGGACCATATTTTCAGACAAGGCTGGGAAGGGTAACGATGCAATATAATTAACTTTTGGATAGTAAGTGGCTCAGTGTTGTTTACAACTTTGAATAAATTTGTACTCGGAAAGACTGCATATTACATTAGAATGGGCACTTGCATTATAACCTCTATTACAAACTGAAATAAACATTATTTAGCTACATATTACAACAGCTTGCTACTGATGCCAGGATTGATTGTTCTTCTGTTTGGTGTTTGCCTACTATAACAAAGTAGATAGGACACTGAATGCTGTTGCTAGTTCCTCCTCCCATGTATTTTCTCATCAATTTTAATTGAAAAAAAGATGCTGAGCTGACAACTCAGCTACCCTGTGCTTATTTAGTCTTGATATGGTGACAGCAACAACAGGACAAGCTCATCTCATTAGCTGTGATTCAGTTCTGTCCCTTTTAGGCAACATAAAGCAACATTTCCAGGACAAAGTTGAAGGCCTATTATCCCATTCACTCTCAACTTCTACCATGTTCCAAAAACCACGAATATTTAAAATGTGCCTTAATACTAGATATTAACTCAGACTAGATATAAGGAAGAAGTTTTTCACAATGAGGGTGGTGAAGCACTGGCACAGGTTGCCCAGAGAGGTGGTAGAAGCCCCATCCCTGGAAACATTCAAGGCCAGGCTGGATGGGGCTCCAGGCAACCTGATCTAGTTGAGGATGTCCCTGCTCATTGCAGGGAGTTTGGACTCGATGACCTTTAAAGGTCCCTTCCAACCCAAACTATTCTATGATTCTATAAATACTTAAGTGTTTCAAGACCCTAATTAACACTGGAGGTAAAACACACAGGAATACAGTCTCAAATTAGGTGCTTGCAGCTTTAAAAAGTTATGTTAATGTTGGAAAATAGTATGTCATGTGATTGTTATACTCACTCTCATCTACTTTTGTTTCCTTTTCAAATGGTTCAGCTAAGTCAGACTGCTCCACCCCTCCCCACTGAAAGGGACACACAGCGAGTGGCTGCCCTCACGCTGCCAAAAGAACACAGGAAACACAAGGCCTGCACTTCGGATTCCAGTTCTACTCCACGTGATGCTATCTTTAATTTACAGCTCTGAAAACACATACAAACACACACTTTATAAAGTCAGACCTCTCCTGCTGGTCTTCTTACCACTTCTACTCATTTTCATGCTGGTCACTTTAGTTGCTCCAATTAACAGATGAGACTTGCACAGAATTTTTTTTTAAACATTCTTTTTTCCCAAGCTTCCAGCTGCTACCAACTTGCTACCAGCAGCTCTATGGAATATATATTTCTAGCAGAGGTGGATTTAAAATATTTTAAACTATCCAACTAAAAAGGAGAGTAAATCAAAAGCCTCAGTTCAGCTCTGTAAGAGGAATAAAAAAGGATTTGCCTTAAAAAAAAGGAAATACTGCTGCAGATGAGTGATACTAAATGCCTATAAACAGCTAAAAATTAGGCAGGTTTGTGTATATGTTTAAAACCAAATTTCACCTTGAAACTATCATCATCCTATGATACTCAAAATCTAGCTATCTTGCTACAAAAGAAAGTACGTCCCAGCTCCAAGGAAATAACACACTAGTGTAGTGGAATGTAATCCTTTATCCCAAGCAAGCCTGAATTCCGAGCATCGTTCCCTTGTCACACTCCTCCTGCATAAAGCAATCGAACCTGTGAATGCGTTTCAATTAGTAATGCTAACTGGCCACTAGATGGTACTCCGGAGACTACAGTCCATTCCTCGCCAAAAAACCCAACTTTGAGGCATCAGCTCCCACATAACAGCGTCTGTTACCTGACCTAAAACCAGACATAGTATTTAACTGACTACATGGACATGAACAATATGACTGCATCTCTCTTTACAATTGGTTCCATACATGCTGAAGCCTATCATCACATTCATGCTTTCCAGACAGAAATACAAAGCACGCTTTCACTCTGTGTCGGACTGTAATAATACTTGAGATCTATGAAGAATCAATGCAACCAGATGCCCCTACACTGGCCTGGTCCAGGAGCATCACAAGCAGGAACAAAAAGGGTGTGAGCAAAGCAAATCACTGCTGCACAAGTTTGTCCTGTAATTGACTGCAATATCTTACTTGGAGCAGCCCAAAGCAACAGCAAGAGCATTGCCCTTATCAGAGATGACAACTGAAGCTGAAGTACAATAGCTTTTTGCGTCCGATAGTGGCAGCACCCTTTCAATCACAGTTTTCAATTTTAATAATTCAAATTCTCTACAGGATGCTGTCAGAAAAAAGGATCTAAAGTTTATGTATTTCTAAACTTGATCTTCAAAATCAGTGGACAAGTCATTTACCCCCATTGCCTCAGTCTGCCCATCTTTTAAACTATAACAGAGGTAAGACCTTGATACAGTGAAATGTTTTCAGCTGTGTAATTAAGAGGCTTATGAAATATTAAAAGAGCAGTCTTCCATAATCAATTAAAACATGTTTTCCAGACTTCTACCTACTCTTGTTCTGAAGACATGAATGGATTAGAGAAACCACCACTTTCCGGTATAGCTTATTTTAATGGCTAATTACATTCCCTGTTAAACTTAGTGCTTTATTTCCCACTTGTCTTGCTTTACTTCCAACTACAAGGTTGGGGGGGTTCTTCACATTTATGTCTTACTCCATTACTTGAAAAAAGAAATAATAAAATCAGTATTCTAGGCTCTGGATGTAACTATTCCCATAATCAAATCAACTCTCATTCTTCTTTTTCACGTGCTAACCACACTAACCTCCTTAAGATTCATTCTGCAAGAACTTCTTCCCTTCACAGCTGTATTTACAGGCTTCTCCTGTTCCAAACTCTCGATGTCATTTTGAAAGAACATCGGGACCACAAAAACATCTAAACTGACTTACAAAGAATGTATCCATAAGATACACAGAGGTAAAGATCACATCCTCGCTCCTATTCTCCTGTTATTCATTCAAAGTTTGCACTGGCTGATACTATCTGAGGCATTCGTGTTGATCCCCATGATCCCTTCTACCTCTTTGAAGTCACAACAGAGGTATAGCATGCTTCTTTTATCATTGCAATAGTGATCTTTTGCCAATTCTTTGCTTTTAAGTATCCTAAAATAAATTGTCCGAGGCGATCATTTATTAGGGAATCTATATTGCTTTGAATGACTGCCCTCCTTTACTTACACTTTAAAGAAAAAACATATTAACAACTACATTTATTTGTATCCAAAATATCTTCTCAGTTCACTGGAAATATTGAATCTAATTATACTAGAAACACTGTCATGCTGTCATATTTCACAGTTCAGCTTCTGGAATGGGAAAAAAAGAATCACTCCAAGAAAAACCTCAGTTCATAGCTAAACCACACATTGGCAGATGAGCCAAGGCCATTAGCACTGGAACCATCATATACTTTAGTAGAAAGAGCCATGCATGAGCACAGCAACTCTTACAAAATTGCCCAAGCCCACCAACAAGTTAGTAGCCATATTTCTATTTTATCAGCATCAATATGAAACATGATATTGAATATACTTCGCCCAGTTCATGGGAATTGCTTTACCCTGGTCCTCTTTCTGGTAGATCCACTTCCCCCGACAACGGGCTGTAAACAGGAATGCTGACATCGTAGCCTTGCCGGTAAGTCCATGTGGAGAAGCCTCCACCAGCTAGCAGAGCTCTGAAAAATACAAGAAAGTGACTTTAAATAGAGTATGTATACCATTCAAACTCAGAGCGCGATTTATTGATTGTCATTACCAGAATATCAAGAAGATGCATGCTCCGAGGTAAGTTTTTCCCTCCGCTTTTGTCAGTGGCATTTTTCATGCAGTTTTTAGGTTCACTTTACTTTTCATGATCTGGGCTTACTGCCACATTGGATCTAGTCATCAACAGAATGCTTACAATTGCATACGATCACTGAGGAAAGGACCGGAAAGGACCATTTTTGCATTAATACAGGGAAATTTAATTATTGCAGTTATTATGATAATTTTGCATTTTTGCAAGCTTACATGTCCTAAGTCAATTTTAAAGAAATACGTTCTTAATTATTTACACTAGTTAGCATATTCCCCGATGCCTGCGCTAAAATAGGGTGCAGCACAGCTCTCAAAGTGTTAGAGACAAGCTGTATTTCAGATACAAGTTGAGGTACAATAACAGTATTTTGGCAGCTTACAGTGACTCTGGACTTCTCAGGCTAGAAAATAAAATGGAGTTATTTGCAATTGTATTTTCAAAGTAATCACACAAACTAGTGAAATTTACTTTGTTTTCATATTACACAAAAAATATGACAACAAGAACTATGTTCTGAAACTAACTTCCAACAGTAGAGGCTGCTTGTGACACTTAGTGCTAGAGAGCATGGGAATCAAAGATGGATAAATTAAGATGTAATTCAACCACCCAACAGGCTGACCCTGACTGTCTGTGGCTCTTCCTAGATGGGACAACCTTTTGCCACACAGAAGAGCTTTAAGAAACAGAAGAGAACAATGTGTACAGAAGAAAGCAATGCATCATTCACAATGCCACAAAATACGGGCTTGTTACTATCTCCTATCACAAATCAGGCTTCTTTGAAATATGCTAGTAGAGGACATCAGCTTTTCAGTTGCCATTTCATCTCTGGTGACCAGGTGGCACCATGAACACATCATCCTATTTCCAAAAGAAGCTCAGATTCAGCTTCTTTAGTAAGACTTCTCAGCTGATCAAACTTTCAGTCCTTTGTCACCAAACAGCAGGGTCTGCTATACTTTAAATCGCCCCAGCGATACTGGGTCTGCTTAAGGTACCACACAAAATAGTTCAGAGAAAAATATTTCTCCGATTCCAGTTTCTCTCCTCTGTGGAAAGAGGCAGAACACAAATACACCACTACACTAGGCACTACAGAAAGGATCTTGAGGAGCTGTACCCATTGTAGCAGCTATGATTACAGCCAAAAGCCCTACTATCACAAGCTTGCATACTGTCACAGTTCAGATCGGAGCAGGCACATGTCTCATCAGTAATTAGAACAAACACATCAGAACAAAAAGTTAAGGTGACACTAGAAGAGGCACTGACAATCCATTAGCTGATATACTTGTTCTCAGATATCACTGAATGAAATCCTTAGTATAGTGTTTGGAGAAGCAGTTTTTCCACAGCTGTTATACAACAGATTATTCATTATACCTAATTATCATCCAAGACCTATCATTTTTCCCATCAGAACATAACACCCTGGAGAAACATCAGTACTTTCTGCCCGTTCTAACCCCTGTCAGATGTCCCATGGGATACTTCACTTCCTGCTCTGACCTGCAGCACAGTTGTTCAGTGTTCAAACACCATGATCACACTTTGCCATAAATGTGACTTCACCCAAGTAGTCAAGCAACCAGTCCTAAGTGTCCTTTAAGAAGCTCTTTGAAAATCCCAGGCTCTGGATTAGAGAATCTGGATTAGAGATGCATTTCAGCTTGATGACAATTACAAAATCAAAACAATTTGCTCTTTATTACTCTTCACTCAGAACACAAACTATAGTAGGAGCAGAAATCAACTCGAGAACAGGATGATAAATCAAGTACATGCTGAGTGAGAATTTATGTTCCAAATCAAGTGATTATTTTGGATTCCTTTCCAATGCCCCCCTCTTTGGTCACACATACGATGCTGCTGTGACTAGGTCTCACACTTGAAGCTGCATGTTCCATGTCTTATCCATATTAACTCAGTCACAAGCAGGGAGAAAAAATTGGCTTGGGTGTTGCTGTTCTTGCACTTCATATCCCCCTCCTCTTTTTTTAACCCCCTCAATTGGGAAACTACAACCAGATTGTTTTAATTGGATCCGGTGAAAACATGACAGCACCTCATCAGCCTTGAGAAAGCAGGTGTGTGTCATGCAGACTTTTACCTAAATAAACCCACAGGGAACCAACACCAGTTAAATAACTCCACTCAGATTTTCATTGCACAGCGCAATAAGGGAGTAGAGATATTAACTCCTAATGTACTCAAGACAAATAATCTTTAAATTGCACTGATCAGTGAGGAATGAGCCTGTTCCTGAGCAACTTTTCACCACTTTTCAGATACTGACCCTTCTTTCTCTCCAGGAAGTGCCCCAACTGGTCTGTACTCTAAATGTTTCTGCCCAGCTGCCATCATCATCAGCTTTCTGCCAAACTTCACAAGTCGCTGAAACCCAATTCATCAACTGAAGCAGAACAAAAAAGTTTCTTAGTTCATATGCTCAATTCTACAGCTACAGAGTAGCTTTGCAAAAGAAATCCTTTCATCCTCATTATTGTACTAAATTCAATAGCACTTATTAACAAATAATAAAGAGCTTATTTTTTACGTTTTATGGCAGGAGATTACATATGTTATGGCAGCTAATACCAGCAACATAGCCTCCTGCCCACAAGGCAGACTTCCATCTTTGAAATTATGGAATAAAGTACTTTTACACTGTCTTTGGAAATTGGATTTAAAGATTTAATAAACAAACAATCCCTTAGTGAGGTAACTTAGCTAAAGACTTTTCCAGATGTAAAAATGTCATATAACTGAATTCCCCTTTGTGTATAAGGTCTTATTTTACCTGGATTAATATTCTGCAGCAAATCAACAGAACACAACTCTATCAAACTCCATGATCTACTACCGTTCAACTATGAATGATCTCTGATATGTATTGAATAGAGAAGGCAGGCCACACTCCCTGTGCAAACTTCACAAATATTACCTGTGTATTTCACGAGTGATCCACAAAATCCCACAAATCCAGTCTTTCTGGAGTTACACTGGAACAGTTCAGACCAGTCATTCAAAACCAACTGAACTCTGCCAACGTACCTTTATTTTGGCCTGCAGCCTCTCACCCTGTGATGCTACAAACAACTGTCTTCACACTTTGTTAACTACTCATTCTGTAACACGTGTGGACATTCTGAAATTAAGAAAACACACCCAGGTCGCTTGTTCTGTTAGACATGAACTGAGATCTCCAGAGGTCTCCAAAATCATACTGTAACCTCATACTACACCACTCAGGTCCTTCCAGGACTAGGTCCACACTACTGACTTTTTCACAGATCATTTGTCTTCACACCTGTGACCTGTAGTACAGGTTCTGTGCTACACTGAATACAGTTTAACTGTTGGCTGCCTACAAAAAGGAGTTTCCACCTTTTCTCCGTCCCAGGCACTGTTATTGCCTCTCTTATGTATTACAGCTAGTGATTGTACAGCTGCAGGGTGAGTCAGTTTGGCAAGCTATGACAACACCTGTATGCCAAAAAGATTTGATTTTTTAATTCAAATTACTCGGCTTTCCATGTTAGCATGGCAAACACTAGAGCAAATACCTACAAAAATAATACGTTTCCTGCATAATAAGCCAAGACACATAAGGCCAAATATAAATGGACAATTGACACAAAAAAGTAAAAAAAAAAGAAAAGAAAAAGAAAAAGTTGTGCAGTGTAAGAAATCTACTGCATTCAATTAATAAATCTACCTCTTCGATAGACACATGCATCCACAAACACACAGTCCCAGAGCAGTCCATTCCATTAAACAGAGCATTGTCAAATGAAAATTCCCCTTAAGAAGTATAAGTCTTAAGATAACAAATACAAGTATTTACTAACATATTAACAGGTTTGGTTATGTAAGAATGATGCTTGACTGCCCTCTTCAGGCTAACCCACATGCATATAACATTTCATACAGAGAAGCAAAAAACTAAAGCCTTACTTCACAGTCAGTGATGTAATTACAGTGAGTAAACTTACTCTTTGAACATGTCCAGAAAAAACATGTTCTGTTCTGGCACTGAAGGATGTTTTAAATCGTCTTTGGTGCAAAGAAATCAAGATACACTCCATACACAATCATCTTAGCAAAGATCCCGTATCTCAGGCAAGATTTTGTTGACATTTGGCAGAAGAAAGTTAACCTTGACCTTCAAGAGAAGGACTGGTTACACGGGACCTAACTCAGCAGAACTAAGCACATATAGGCTAATGTAGTAGAAACATATTCAAGTAACAGTATCTAAGCTAAATAAGTTTGTCTTACTCTTATTACAATTTTCTTTGCCTTATTACCTCCTTTCCTCTTCCAAAAGTAAACTATTCTGCAAGTGAAAAGTAAGCTCAGGATTCACGCCTTTTAAGTTTCTGGCAAATATTTTCAAAACACACTTGTCCGAGAATAACTAAGAACATTTGTCTGATTACTAATACAGAGTAATTGTTACGATAACAAAAACTATTGAAATTCACCATAGTTTTCACAAGTAGAGCAGCTGCGTTAAAATGCCCTTGAAGCATCTGACTTCTATCAGAAAGTTGCAGCTACAATCAATCTTGAACTTCTAATTTGCATCAAATGAGACATTCTGTAAAGCGTTCAGGTTTGGTAACACACAAGTCTAACCTCAAGATTCTCCATCCTTACAGCAAGCCCAACAGTTAAGAGCAAACGCTGCCAGCCACATGCCATATAAAATTAAGGATCAGGCTAGTAAACACTTGTCCTATACAAGACAGGGACTTCTCTACTTCCCTTTTTTGAGAAGAGATGAAGTCACATCCCAGCTTTGTAAAGCTTAAGGAGGATGTCCTTTGCCATCAGCTACACTTCTGAGCTTGTTGCTTCCTCAGTGGCATTTAAACACAGATCTGTGCATTCAAACACAGCAAAATGCATACCTATCTCTAGGAACATCTAGGGCAGTGTTATAATCTGGTGGGCCTCCAGGCAGCATATTGAAGAGCAAGTGATTTGTGCCTCGATCCCACCTAAGGCAAAAGAAGAAACAGACAACAATTAGAAGTGTTCTCTACATACACGTAGTAAGCTCTGTCAAAGCCTAGCTCTGGCATTGACTCACTGCATCTCTCCCTCCAGCATTAACCTTAGTTTTTTCCACTTTGTGTTCTTTAAATTCACACACTGAAGTTTCAGTAAGTACCTGGATAACTGTGCCAAAGCCTGAGCTGTCTCCTTGATACGGAGCGCGTTCTGATTGAGGACATCTATGGATGGCACAAAAAGGCAGGCCCGGTTGACATCGTCAGTGTAGAATTCACTGTCAGAGATGGCAGTTAGCAGCTCATTGTATTCCCTGGAAATGGTGTTGCTCACCGATGTCCCGTATTCATCCACATACTTTTTCAGCGAGTAGATGTATACCTTGATTTTGTTTTTGGGATTGAAGCCACATCGATAGACATCAAAGCAGGTGTGCATCCTGCAGCTGAGGTCTCCCCGCTCAGGAATGGGGCTATCAGCAGGAAGCTTGACCACAGGCACATCATGGACACTGCGTTTTTCAACCGTCCAGTCACTGGATGACTCGATGGAGTGAGGCCAGAACTGGAACATTCCTGTGGCAATTAGGCCAAGCAGAACTATGGAAAAGAGAGTGATGTAGTAGATGCGATGCTTGGTTTTCATCCTTGGGATGAGGGCTGGACCCCGGGTGTTATATTTGGCCGACGCACACATAATGGAATCGATTATCTCTTGTCTCTACAAAATAGAGAGAGAGAGAGGTTTTAGGATGAACTCTGGAAGAGATATATATATAGTTATCGCAATGCAGAGAAACATCCAGTTAACCCTTTCAAGACAGGTCCTTTGCCTCAGCAGATTACGATAAGATTTCTTCAGATGCTCACATGTCCCACCAGAACGTAAGATGCCAACTGGGACTGCCACATGGCAAGGACAGCATGAGGCTGATCTGCGGGGCCTGGCGGTAATGGAATGATGTTGGCCAGTTAACAACCACAAGTCAGAAAAGTACATGGCTTGGGCAGCAAGGGGAGAAATATCAAACACTACAGAAGTAGTGAGTCCTCGTAGGTGCCATTCCATCTACATCTAAGTGTATTCAGAGTGAATACTAATTAAAAAACACACTCATCTACAAGTGAAGAGAAACTACCTGGATACCCCACAAAGGGCTTGTAATGGGGCATCACACTGAACTTCGAATCATGATACTGCTCCTAATGTAAAGGTGCTTTCAAACTGAATTTTACAGGAACCCCACCATATCCGACTAGAATAAGGCTAAACTACTTCTGTCAAGAAAAAGGAATTAATTTGTCATCTTTGTCAATATGCCTTTTGGGGCAAAAAAGTGTTCTATGAGCTGCCACTGAAGCCACGTTACGAAAAGTATTTAAATAATAGTTCACTATAGTCTGAATAATGCTTATAGTGAAAAACATGATGTAATATAAAGTATCACAAACAGAGTCACACAACTACTGTCATCTTTGATCTTTCTTACAAGTTTTTAGACACAGAATTGTGGTTCCAGCAAGAGGCAATTTATATTAACTACAGATTGAAGAATCTTGTTGATGCAAAAACCTGTTTAGGTTTTCAACTAAGCCTTCCATATTAAATAAATCCAACCTGAACTCTCCACAGTGGGAGCTTTTTAAAGGTAGTAAGCGTGTTTTTCCTGAAGAAAAAGGCGGATAGTATAATTATGTGTTTTCCTTTTGGACATATGGGATGTTTTCTTGCTTTGAGAGCAATAAAGTCTCACAGTCAACTGTACAGTAAACAATAAATACGACTAAAAGAAGTATCATTAAGACATTAAATGGTCTTTACAACAAACCGGGTTACATTTATTTGGCAGGTCTTAACAAAAGACTGTTAGGATGGGGTGGCTAATGCATGAAGTGACTGCACTTACACACAGCAGCACAAAAATAATCTCAGATGCTAATAAATATTCCACTTCTAACAGCTGTTCTCATCAATTTACATTCACATTCTGATTCTGGAGACAGCTTTTAAAGCCTACTGTACAAGACAATACACGCGTGATGCTGTTATCAGGACAGATGCCAGAATGCTACATTACTATCAGTTTTATAACTAAAAGCTTTCCATACACTTTCTGACGGTTAACAGTGTTATTCCTCCTTCCTGATACAGCGCCAGAACCACTTGCATTATGACAAAGACTACACATTTGCAACAAGCACTTGAGTCACTCAGCCAAGCTGTCTAGACCTAAGCCTGGGGGGAAAGAACCTCAATGAAACGTAACTCTCCATCCACGGAATCGCTTAATCACTTTTACACTGCACACTTGGGCAGCCCGCAGGCACAAGACGAAGCCTACCAGCATTTGGAGTATTAGAAGTAACAGGAATACGGCACAGCAGCTAAACAGGTGGCAAAAAAAATCACGGGACGTAACAGAGGCGGTAATAGCCGCCGTTCGAGGGATGCCGCAGGCTCGGGAGGGCCCGGGCTGACCGGGGGGCCGCGCTGTCCGCAACACAACCGGCAGGAGCCCGGCCCTCCGCCCTGCCGCGGCTCCCCCACCTCCTGCTTTCCCTTCCCACCGCCGCGGGCAAGGGGCAGGAGACACGGCCCGCCGGAGCGGCTGCCGGCAACGCCCGCGACAGCCGGGCCCAGCCCGGCCTCCCCACCCGGCGCCGGGCCAGGGCAGGCCACGCCCCCCGCCACCCGGACTCACCTCCGCCCGCAGTCGCTCGGGCCCCACCGCCCGCGCCGCCAGCTCGCTGGCGGCCCCACGGAGCGGGGCTCGCCCGGCAGCCGCCGCCGCCGCCGTTCCCCGTCGCCACGACCCGCCGGCGCCGCCTCCCGGCCTGGCAGGGGCGGCGTGCGCACGCGCACCACCCACCGGCGCCGCCACCAGGCCGCGGCCGAAGAGCGTCGCGGCCCGGCACCGTCACCGCGAAGAGCGCCCCGCCGCGGCGGGAGGGCGGAGCTGCAGGGGGAGGGCCGGCGCGGGGAGGCGCCGCCGTGGGGCCAGGCCAGGCCGGGCCGGGGCGGGGCGGGCCGCGGAGGCTGCCGTGCTGCTCAGCCGCCGAGGCCCCGCCAGCACCCGCCGGGCGCGGGGGTTTAACACCCTGCTGAGTTTACCCCTGCTGCAGGGGAAGAAAACCAGTATTTCCAAACCGCAAACGTTTCCAGGCGAAGGCTGCGCCCTCTCCTCCTCCGCTGCCTCACGTTCCTGCCTCGGCAGCCACGGCCGCTGCACCCGCGTACCCGTGCAGGGTTCGGGAAGGGCTCTCCCTGCAGAAGGGACGCATCCCCAGTGTCGTGGTTTAACCCCAAACTGTAACCCAGTACCACGCAGCCGCTCGCTCACTCCCCCCTCCCCGCTGGGGTGGGCAGGAGAATTGGAGAGAAAGGAAAACTCGCGGGTTGAGATAAAAACAGCTCACCGGGACAGCAAAGGAAAAATATAACAATATATTAATAATGATAATAATGATTATATATATAAGGATAATAGAATATATAAAACATACGATGCACAATTTCTCACCACCCAACGACCGATACAGCCGGTCGCGAGCAGCAGGCAGGGAGCAGGGGTATCCCCCCCCCAGCTATCCCAGAACAGCAAGTTCCAGAGAGGGCAGGCGAGGGAACAAACAGCTGAATGAACGAAAAACAAAAAGGAAAAAAAATAGGGAAACAAAAAGCAACCCGAAGGGAAGCTTAAGGATTAAGGCAAGTTAAGGGTCTAAAAGCCTAGTGGCCCACCGGCTGACCCTCGCTTATACCGGGCATGACATCTATGGTATGGAATACTCTCTTTGGCCGGTTTGGATCGACTATTCTGGCTCTACCCCTCCCAAGTTTTTGCCCCTGCACGTTAGCAAAACCTGGGAAACATCAAAATGTCCTTGGTGGTTCAGCAGCAACCAGCAACATCAGTGTGCTATCACTGTTCTTCTCACACTAAATCCAAAACACAGGAGCTGCTGAAGACAAAACTAGCTCCGTCCTGGCCTAAACCAGGACACCCAGTCAGCACGGGCACTGGGACGATGTTAGGGTTTATCTGGGTGAACAAATTTTGTGCCGATGAGCCGCCAGCGCCCTGCTCTTCCGTACATCTGCATTCCCAGCTCACTTCCTTCCAGTTCTGTGCGCCTTTCCAAAACTATTTTGGGCTTTCTCAACAACCGAGGACTTTTGGGTCGTGTGTCACTTACCAGCCTGCTGGATCACACTACTTAAGTGAGAAAAAAACCCCAAACCTGCACCTTTCCCAAATCCTTCTCAAGAGTACCTTGAACTAACCCCTCTCCTGACAGAAGACAGAGCAGGACAAATTTCTTGCACAAAACTCCACCTGTGCCAGAATCACAGACATCGGTTTCGTTCCCAAAAATGGGAGCTGACTTACGCTGTGGGCAAACTGACCCTTTGCAAAAAAAGATAAGCGGGTAAGATGCTGCAGCTGAACCACGCACGCGGCAACTGCGCAGCGGAGGCATTTCAGCAGTAGCAGCGTAGTGTCCCTGCGTGTGGCGCCCATGTTCTTTACCTTTCCCTGCTCTCTGGGCTGATACCAGCAGACCCTGACTATGTTCAGCGCCACTGAGGTGGAAACAAGGATGAATTTACATCTCCCACCTGTAAACAGTTCTCACCTGTTTACTGGCTCTCTCCTCCAGCCAATTTGAGGACAGATACGGGCTGTTTGAGGAGCAAGTCCTCTGTTTTGTAAAGCTGCAGGTCTCCAGGGAACATTGCAACAGCCATGGAGCTACCAGAGCTCAACAACGTCCTGCCATGCTAACTTCTTATGCTGTAGCCCCTTTATATATTTATATATCATGTACAATGGTGTACTATCCTATGATGTGTGTCTGTGAAAGGAATCTGGACTGTCAGCAATGGGTTAGTTCTCTTTCACTTCACCTGCCCTTGGGAAAACTGCTTTCTGCAAAGCCGTCCACATGCACGCACAGAGACGGCTCGGTACTCCCGCAAGAAAGGAGAAACGCTGTCACTGCAGTGCTTTCTCTTCTTTCTCTCAACCTCTTCTCACACACGTTGCATAGCAGGTGATGTAGCATCCTCCTCAGACTCACTGCTACCTTCCTCATCCTGTGACATTCAAAGCCAATAACACAAAGGACTCGGATCTTAAAGTGTCTCTTCTGAGCTGGTACTGGCTTTTTCCTCCTCCCTAGTGCAAGTTACTAGGGTTTGTTAGAGCATGTAATGTTTCTGGTTTTAACCCATCAGCTTGAAATTGCTGCGAGCTGCCCCGTTCATAAATCAGAGGCAGGAACTCTCCTTCTGGAGGGTGAATGGACCGTGTCCGGTTTTATGAATCAGAAGGGGCGCCATTCATGCGCCGGGGCTGCTGCGATGAGCGCGCGGATCTGTGCAGCCCTGGGACTCATCAGCGTGAGCCTGGATGTGACTGAGCCAGGGAGGGGGGTCCGCAGCCGCCTCGCGTGACGGGGACACTGGCTGGTCCACGTGTGGCCGGGGGGGCCGGGGGCCGGGGAACGCAGCCTGCGCCAGCCTGTGCAGTGCCCACGGGCGCTTCCTCTGCCTCCCTGCTCTGCCAGGGAGAAAAAAGTGCATCGAATCAATTGTAGCTGAAATATTCACGGAGGCTTGATGATCATTTCATCCCTGTAGGAAAATTTGGAAAGCAGTGTAATTTTATTAAGAGCTAGAATTAAAGAAATGCAAGCAGCATCAGCTGTTTTATTTCAAAATAGCAAGAAAAATGGAGGCTGTAGTCTGTTTTGATAGAGATTTCCCTGAAACCACATCAGGGAGCCTGTTTATATTCTAGTGATGTAGCTAAGCCAGACAAGTCTGCAGCACAGCGTCTATTTTTAGACTCCAGGTTGCCATTTATATCTTGTAAAAATATTCATCAGCATCTGGATAACGGGCTATCAATTTTCATAAATGCACAAGAGAAATGAGATATTTTACCTCTCTTTGCTTTGCCCTTTTATGTCCTGCCATATGTGACTCTTTGGGGGTCATCTGGGAATTTATTTTTAAGGGCTTTACCATCACGCCATACATTTGCCTGCTGTCGCATACAGCATCAGGTATTTTCTGCGGGGATGATCAGTATACAGAAGAGAAAGAAACGCTCAGAGAGCCTGCCGCTGCTGTGTCTCCCCACACATAAAGCAGCTGCACGTGAGATTATGGTGCACCTTATGCAGTCAGTACTGGAAGCAGCACATTCTGAAAACACCTTTATAATAAAAAGAGCTAATTTTAAAAGGCAAATATGAAGGGGAAAACTAATGGCTTGGGAACATCTTTTCCACCTTATTTTCAAGCTATGGCATAGCGTAACTAAAAAATCCTACCTCATTTCTTTCTTCTGAAAAAATTGTTAATGGCTACTACCAATGTATAAGGTACTGGACTAAATGAAAGAGTTTCTAATGTAAGAGAAAGCAGGATATTGTAACAGCCAGGTCATTGCCTTGGTTCACGATTTTGGTTTATGTCTTACAACCAAATGATACCCTCATTTATGTCAGTTGAGTTTATAATTAGCCTGATCAATAAACTGTATCTAGCAGCCAGTTGCACAGTTTTATCTCTTGAGCCAGTCCGTCGTACACCTCCAGTGCTGCTGGTTTGTGACTGATGGCACTGGTCAATACAGTGATCTGCCTGATGTCTGTAACTCTACCGCTTTCCTGAATTGAAAGGGAAAAGAAATGTAAATACGCTTTGGAGGTCTGCTGCTATGGCTCCCACTGAAGGATGTGCGACACGAGGATATTCAGTTAGGCAAGTGTTCCCTTCAAAGAAACTATAATGTGGCAGAAACATGCAGATAGAAACGCTCTATCAGTGTACTTTTCCCCCTCCCTAAAGCTTTCAGCTGTCACGGTTTGCAGATGCATTAATCTTTAATCAATTGAATGCTTTCTGCAGTGAGGTATTCAGGGAAAGAACAGGTCATGACAAGCGTTCGCCTAGAATAACTAAGCGCTCGTGCATGAGCTGTGCCATCAGACCTTGCTGGATAGCAGCAGGGAATAGACAGAGAGCTAAAAATAGCCTTTCCTTGCAGTGTTTTTCCAGACTATTTTTGATTCTTCATTTTGATAAGGTCGACTGGCTATTTGCTAAAAATAACCAATCCTGGCAAACTGAGGACAAAAAGTAGAGTATTTATAACCATCTCAGACTCTTTAGTACATTTGTTAGCTGCAGATAATCTAGGATCTTGTCATCGGTCAGTTGCCAGTGTTTTATGTAAGTCAGTAATAAATAAAGCATTAATTGGAACAAAGAACGAGTATATCTTGCCACGCTGATTGTCTCAGATGGAATACACATCTCTTTGTATATGTATCCTTGTAGGTTGCCTTCCCCTGTTCTTCATGGTGCCGTCTGAATCGCTTCAGAAAGAACCAAAACAATCCCCTGTTATGTCAGCCAATCTTACAAAAAAGCTGCATATGCAATTAAAAGTGCAAAAGCAGCTTTACCCTTTTGCACGCCTGATACTTTAGATGCAGAAATTTTCGGGGGGTGATTGATGTCGCTTCCTCCATGAGAAGGGTTTTTTTATCCAGCCCTTGTGTGCCACCGTCTCTCTGATGAAATTAAATCACCGCTCTGCCAGCAGCACGAGAGCGACAGAGGGATTCTGTAACCAAGTAACTGGAGGAGGACTGCAGAGAAATTGTCAATATAAATGATAATTTGACCCCAAGGCAGGTTTTAAGAAACTGGGTGGTTTTGGGGATGGGGGGAGCACACAGCAGTCGGCCCAGCTGTATGCTCTGTTGGATGCATTCTAATAGAGAAAGACAACAATTAAGGCATTGGCATTTATTTAGAAAAAAAAATCTGTCATACAGTACATTTGAGCAGCTGCCCTTCTTCAGTTAAGATAGAGAACTATTAAGTTTTTAGTGAATATTTTCCCTTACAGATATTTTGCTTGGGATCGATTCAATTTCTGGAAGAGAAAACTCATCTCCATAGGTTCGTTCCTTAGGCGTGCATGATCCTTCATAAATATTTATCTAGAATGGGCCCCACCTATGCTGTTCACTTAACTGCAATGTAACACAGGTTAATAATTTTGAGATTCATAGATTCTCCCCTCCCAAAACCATGGACACATCAAGGGTAGACCTGAAATGTATGTTAGGGAAGTTTCTATGACTAAAAGAGCTGTGCTGTACAGGAAATTCCCACCTCTAGCCTGAAAATGCTGAATATTTCTCTGGAGCAGAGAGAGAAGGGGGAAGGGGAGAGAGAGAGAGAGACTGGAACATGGCAAGGACCATGAAACCATCTAGGATCCTCTCCCTGCTCAAATGAATGATAACCTGACACAAAAATTGTATGCAAAGTGGATTTTATCATCTTGTTTAATTACAGTGGACACAAGCACTGAAGGCACAGTGTTATACTCATCTTGATGGCATTTCTTATTTTACATGAAATGCAGCAATTTTTAAAAATATAGATCTGTCTTCATCATTTCAGGTACTGCTCTGTTTGCCAAACGGATAAAAGAAAGAAATGTGGGGGAAGGACAGTCCTTAATCGTTTCTCTATCTTTTTTTTTTTTCCCTGTAGAGATTTGCCACACAGAAAAAAAAGGCCATTAATAATAATGATGAGAAATAGTGAGCAGAGAGAACATCTAACATGGAGGTAGCAGAAGGAACAAACAATTTGTACAGGCAGAGCCTGTGCTTTTTGTGTCAGGGTATTCTTACAGCAAAAGGGTCAATTTAACTTCTATATAGATATACACAGGACTTTCTAAACGTTTACCAATTCTTTTCAACCAGTAAAGGCCATTTTCAAAATTTATGGGGTTTGTACAATCAAAACAAATGTTGCTTATTCCAACAGCAAACTCATAACATCACATTTCTCTCTAGCCTCATTTCCAGTTATATTTTGAGTTTCTGTGACCAAACTAACATTTCTCGGCGGAGAGCTCCTCTGGCAGGTGTTAAACCTGAAAAAACCATGGAAATATTCCATGCAACAAAGTGTGCTTCTGTCCTGTTATTTTGAGTTACAGCAAGCTCAGATGGAAGTGACTGTGGGCCGTATTATATTAGCTGTGAGGATTTTGAAAGTGTATTACACCCTCTTTCCTACAGAGAGGTGTGCTTTACTAGCTGCTTCCACACAGGAACAGTACAATAAACCCGCTTTCTGAGCGGTAAACATCTACGGGTGAAAAACATATTATATTAATTGTGACTATTGTATATTAACATACTCCAACCATAGGAGTGACCAGAACACCAAAAGAAAAGAAAATTAGGAGTAATTAATGGGTTGAGTTTGTTACAGGAATCCCCTGAAATACCACTTCAACTAATGCCTATACAGTCTTAGCTAGTTCTTCATTTCAAAGAGCTTTCTCCCTAATTTTTTGTTGCCAGGGCCCTCCTTGTGATACACAAATAAGAGAGGACAAACCAGTAAATCCATTTGTGTTTTGGCTGTACATCTCACCTCCCATTCCATTAAGGAGACCTGTCTTGTGCTATAGCTTTCTTTGTGGACACCCAAGAGCAAATGGAAAATAAATTATAATAATCAAAGAATGTACTTAAAAATACTCTACATGGACAAATGCCAAACTAATAAGCAAATATGATGCTTATAACTGTCCCTTATACTCATCTTAACAGTCACCTCACCAACCTTGCCTCATCACTGGCATCTGAGAGAGGGACCGGTTGCTTCTAACAGCCGCCACACGCAGCACGATCTTCTCCTCAGCCGCTGGTCAGACTCTCCTTCTCACTGTCCAGGCAATTCTCCACCATCACCTCACCAAAGCGCAGTCACGTTAATTATTTGCTACCTATGCCTTGGTAATTTGGTTTATGATACAGACATATGCTTTTGTCACTCACTATGACTTGCCCATCTGCCCAAATCTACGACGCCCAAGAACAAAACCAACAGAGCCACAACGGTACCACTGTGAGCCATCAATCACTGACATCCCACCTCACAAAGTAACTGTAAATGAAAGCTGTTTTACTTGAAGATTGAACCAAAGAATAATCTGAATTTCCTGTTAACTCTCAATACCACCCTTCTCCTAAATGATCTACAGAGAAGAAATCTCAGCAAGATCCATGTATTTCATGGGACCAAGGATTTTTTTCCTGCCTTTCCAATTTCATATCGAAGGCTTGATCAGAAGAGTAGAAGACGGTTCTTCACTTGTGATCAGCAAATATCAAATCCTTTGACAGCACGGACTTTAGCCTAAATTTTATCTTTTACCTCTCTAACTCATTATATCAACAGATTCCGTAATGCAACCAGGATGAAACTTGGTTACTATTAGAACAAATTACAGGAGGAGAAAGGCACACTTCCATTCAGTCTTCACGGGCAATTTCCTTGAACATTGGATTAATATGTATGCAGAAAAAACAGCTTAAATTCCTTTAAAATACCTAAAATTTTATAATACCAGAAATTAAAGAGCTTTGTATCTGTGAACGAAGCTTTCCAACTGAAATACTTTATCACCATCACACTGGAAACGGTGTCCTTTAAAATGGAAAAGAGAGGAAGGAGAGGAGACTGAAGAATACTGTTTAGTCAAAAAATTACCCTGCAAATTGACAAACATAGCTAAAAAAATTGCCTTAATTACCCTGATAACAGTGGAAGGTGCCACCGTGGAAGCCTGTGGGCTTTAAGTAGGTACACCTGGCACGGTGGCAGAAGCAGCATTTTCTGCATTGTCCTGCCAATATACCTCACTGCTAACCAGAAGGGATGGACTTCCAGGAACAGGAAGGCTGCAGAAAGAACATCTACTTTCAATCAGCTCTCTGTTCTTAGCTCTCTTGTGGACACTGTGCCAAGAGGCCAACGGATGCTGTTTATTTGTATGAATACAAAAAAGGATAGAAACAAAAACGGGCATTTCACCAACCAAGGGTGTTGGATACTGTCTGATCTGAGGTTAGACTGGAAACCAACTCAAAATGAAAAGCTTTACAGGACTCAGACTAGGTGACCACGGTCCTAAGAGCCTCACCCATGCAGATGAACCCGTACACATGCTTATTTACCCTTAGCTGAGGCTAAGTTAGGGCTGACACTGGGTTCTGTCTCCTCAAAACACCTCTTTACAAAAGCAGTCATCTTCTGGCCCCAAAATAGTTAGTTACATCTGATCATCATTCAGGAAAAGGGAAACTTTACACATTTTAACAATCTCAAGTCTCCGTCTTCCTGGAAAGCATGAAATAAGAAGCATAAAAAATGACACCACAGGACCTTATACGAGAGTTAAGAGCATATTCATTAGAAATGAAATACAAAATACAATGATGCCGCAGGGCAGGGGGCAGCAGGAGAACAAGACCCCCCACCATTCCCTACCCTCACCCCAATCCAAGGAATGCACCTATATAATACAAATTAGAGGTCTCAAACCAGGGGGAGAGGAGGGGTTTTACAAAGTGATTTTCTTGCTATACAGAAAATATATTATTTGCTGGAAGTCACTGCTGAGCTGTTAGGGGCCCAGGGTCAGTCACTGCTCAGGAAACCCCCTGAAGGCACACTGACCCCTATTGCTTCCCCACCAGTTTGCTGAATACGTCGTAGATCTCTGGCTTTTCCTGTGCAAACTGCTCGGCTGTATTTTTCTGTAGCCAGTCGGATGAACGCATCTGTTGCTGCAGGAGGCCAATGAGGTCACCGAGGTTGGAGCTACCGGCACAGGTAGGCTCCTGGTGGCGGGACACAAAAATGACTTCATCTGTGCTATCTGCTTTGCCATCCTGATCTGACTGACAAGGCTGCTCCTTCTCCTCTGCCAGTATCTCCTGCTCCCGCTCTTCCAAAACCTTGCGGATCCGTTGCATACCTGCAGTGGTATAAGGAGGAGAAACACTAGTGGATCAGTTTAACCACAAGCGTCCCCAAATTGGTGAGATCCAGAAAAATTTGGAGGATTGAAGGAAAAGGAGAAAGAATGGAGAAGACAAGAGGATGACAATAATAGGATAAGTTTAGGATTAAGGAGAGGAGGAAACAGTGTTGCAGAAATTCTGGTGGGAAGAAAGAGAAGAAAACATTACTCACCTAACTGTAGCCGGTGGGTCTTGTCAGCAAAGATGATGCGGAACCATCCGGGCTCACTGCATTCAAAGGCTTTACCGCAGGACAGAAGGACCTTGTTATCCAGAAAACGCCTCCAGAGCAGCATCTCCTCCTCAAATGTGCCTGTCCTAAGGTACTAGGAGAGTCAGCAGAAGGGCCAGAGGTTAGTAACATATAGGCTAACTCACTGAGATCCTCATGAATTTGTGATTCCCATGAGGTCTGCAAAGGCCAGGGGAGACACCTTTTACCTCTGAAGTACAGCAGTTGTGATATAAAGGAAGAAATGGGGAGGAAAGTGGCTTGAGAGCAGTAAGATTCCTGCAAGGAGGGAAATGCACAGACAGACGAAAGGAAAAGAACGGATAGAAATACCAGGCAGCCCTTCCCTCTGCTCATTGGACAACAGGTTTGTTAAAACAAAATGCTTATCACAATATTAAACTTTCCTCTAGAGGCAGTTGCACCACGTGTCTGCCCTCATCCCAGCAGAAGCCTCCCTTCCTAAGACTACCAACCTTTCGGAAATCAATCCAGACAAAGAAGCCTGCATTGCGGTTGAGAAAAGGAACCCCAAGTGTCTTCAGCTCATCTGTCACATACGTATGGGCAGCTTTTAGGCGGGCATGGTTGGCCCTCAGGTACACCTGGTTGATCCAGTCTGACCAGAAGGAGAAGATAAAGAAAAAAATCACAAACTGAGAAAGAATTCAGATCTGTTGAAGTTTCCAAAACACTCACGGTGCCTTTTTCCATTTCACCCTTCACCTCCTTTTTTTTGTTTTCTGTTTCCTCAAATAGCAAAAAGAGGGGCAAGAACGATTTAGCAGTTTCGTATCTGTGGAGAAGAATATCTTCTTTACCTTCCTGAGGAAGTTTCCCTACATTCATAGCTCTTAGTTGTTGTGGACTGCTGGCACTCCATCCAGGGCAAGGCTAGAAATCCAGTTCCATTCCCCTCGTCCCACAAGCCTGTATTCTTTGTGTCTGCTCAGCTGGTTCTACACAACACTGGCTATTTCTATACAAATAGCTATCACACTTCTTCAGAGCTGCTCCTCTAATTCTGCTGATCAGGTGCTCTGCAGAAATGGTCCTTTTCTGTAGAACTGTCAGCCTCATGTTACATGGGCAGCTTCAGCATTACAGAAGACTGTCAGTTAAGCTGTACAAACAGGAGACCACTTGGCAAAGTAAGGGGAGGGGATCCCCCAGGTACCAAGACACACAGAACAGCAGAGGATCATACATGGAGCTACCGACTCACCTCTGTCTCTAAGCAGCTGTGCAACCTTGTGCTGGACAGGTCCACAAACCCCGTGGAAATAACACAAAGAAGCCACTGCATTAGCAACGTCTTGGTTCTCTGTATATAAAGTACCAAAACGAATCCCAGAGACAGCAAAATCCTGCAGAAGGCACAGAGAGACTACTTTATTACACAGGAAGACCGGGATCCTATTACTCCTGCCTTATTCTTTCCAGCATGAGGAACCTGAGGACACCAGGCCACCCCTACCAAGCCAGGAAGCCACGGCATGATGGCAACCAGCACTCACCTTGCTTATTCCCCACATCACATGAGTCCGCTGTGGATCAGGCAATCTGTATGTAGAAGGATGCAGATGGGCAGTTAGTGTCATAGGTGCTGAAGCTTTTGGATCACCAGTGCAGCATTGCAGAAACAGAGAGGCAGCATTACACAACGACAGACAGTGCAGCGCGGAACATTAGTCAAGTAGGGAAAATTCAAATCCGACCTAACTTGAGAAGCTAGGAACTCCCTGGAACTAGTTTTAGACACAATCTTAAAATATTTCAGACATACAGATACTTGCAAGTGCTATATTTCATGCGCAGATTTCCTGCACGCATGAAGCTTGTACATATAATGCTAGAAATCAGACCTGTGCCAATGTATTTGCCGCGAATTAAAAGTCATTTTGCTTAATTAAAAGTTTGCTTTCAAATGCCAATATTTTGCAGAAGGAGATAAAGTTCTTCTTTTGCAATGTTGTACATCCAAGCCCAGCAACACTGAGCTAACACTTAACCAAGTGTATTTTATTTCCTTGCAATTGAGCACAAAAAGAAAGATAGCACCACTGGTGAAAAAAGAAATTTAAAAAAAAAAACAACAAAACCCCCCAAAAAACACACCGTATTTTTAAAAGGTGAGATTTGAATAGAATTAATAAAACCCATTCTCCAGTCTGTAATAACACTGTGATCCATGACTACTGTATGAAAAAAAAAGAAAGTAAACAGCAACAGAAAGTCTTTACAGGCATCAACAGAAATGTGGGAAAGAGGTAACAATGTTTAGGGAGGAAGAAAAGCCTCACTCTCAACAAATGAAACATCTCTTTCCAGTTTTGGGGACTGTCACAAGCAAATACCAAAGCACGCATTGAAAAGTGTACCACAACAGAAAGCTAACTACCATTGTTTACTTGCTAGATTGCACTTGACAAAATGCATTTACCATTCAGAAATTACAAAAAAAAAAAAAAAAAAGGAAATCAGCGTAAGGCAGATTCAGAATTTGCTAGCTCATGACTTAACTTCCAGTCACAAGTTCTCAGCAAGGCATCATGTTGAACTGTCACTGGAAGGTGGCCAGGGAAGTAGGAGCTGATTTTACCTGTCCATGCCTAGGACACTGTGAAACGTGGCTGATTCATCAAAAACTGACAGCATGTAGATCTCATCTACTATCACATGCAATTCATGTCTGCAAAAGGACAAAATGGAGATTACGAAAGAAGGCTACCTCTGGTTTAGAAGCAGAGATAAATTCAGGCCTGCAAAGATGCACTTTATACAAAGAGGAAGGACACCAAATGTTGCAGAAGTAAAGCATTTTTTCCACAATTCAGGTCTATTATGTGTACATTGAAATGATTTGAGATATATCCACCTAACTGTCACCCACTGCAACCATGTAACGAAACAAAAATTCAGTCATTTCCAATGCACTAGTGAAAATTAACTCCTATATGTACTACCCGTCTAGAATAAGTTGTATCATCATCCACTCAGAATCTCACGGATTTTGAATCTCAGAGAGTATCCGTGATCCGTGATGAAGCTGGGAACCCATATTCATGTATTTCTTTGTCTTTGCACATACAGAGAAACCGAGAGGAAAGGAACTCGGCTTCCTATCAGAGAAGCACAGCACCACAGTGTTTGCTAGGACTACCAACATTTAAAACTTGCATTCCTTGATGCAAGTTGCTTTGCCGCTCCAGGTGACTGCATGCTCCATGTTCCCCTGTCCCCAGCACTCCCCTCTCCTCTCTTAAGCCCACCGCTGTGTGTGAAAAATAGACTGTTTGCCTGACTTAAAAGATATTCAGAGATAAATTCAGGGACAGTGAGTACTCCACCAGATTCTGGAAGCCGTATCTGACTCAGGATGCCTCAGCCTTCCTAACTGACGTACCTTTTAGCAAATTCCAGGTAATCCCGTAGCTCTGACAAGGAGTAGATGTCCCCAAGGGGATTTTGGGGATTCAGAAGAATTAAGGCCCTTACAGTGACACCCTGCAGAACACATATAACGAGGTATTAAGAGAGCACTCATCATGGGATAAATTTTCAGTCCCTCTACTTGAGCAGAGACTGTGACATAAGATTCCACTTAAGCTTCCACCATGACTTTTCACCTCAAAGGTTAGATTTGTATGAGAAAACTTTTCGCCACAAAACAAGACTTTTTTTGCAATTACATCACTTGCAAAGTGAACTGAGGAAAAGATTATAGAATGAATCTATGATTTTGAAAAGAGGGAGTCTGCCACAACCATTGCCATCTGATCAACCAATTAATGAGAAAGATGCTCTCATACATTCTCAGCATGGAAGAGAACTTTCTCCGAGCTGTATCAGTAACTGGGAAGTAACAAATTCCTGAAGATTGCCCATGAATGAGGCAAGAAAGATAGGAATTTGAGCTACAGTGGATGCACACTGTTCTCATTTAGAGCACACATGGCTGGAGATGTCAGAGCCAGTAATGATCTAAAGATGCAGCTAAACATACACAGGGCTTAGGACAATGTCGAAACTTACAGACTCGCTCTTCAGAGAGGTGATACTCATCTGCATTTATCCGCTAGATTTGCACCTCTCTCCCTCCTGCAAAAACTCTCGGTGGTCTTAGTGGATTCATCTGCACTAAGATGTATGTTATCTAAGATGCATCTGCACTGTGCAGAGCAGTCAGTTTTGGGGTAACTCAGCTGACCTTCCTGAAGGAGAAACCCTGGGTAGTCCCCACTTTTTAGTGCATGCCCACGTACATTTTTTTTTTGTGATATGAATGAAGTGCTTTGTGAATGGTCTGGTACTCCTGGTTTATCCTTTCTGCTGTGACCAAAATTGGGCAGACACAACACCAGGGAATTCCCCCTAAGACTGCTCCTGAGTTTGCAAGCAGCCTAATCTCAGGTGGTCTACAAGGACAACCAGAAAGCCAGGTGCTAGGTTTTGAAAATGTTTTGATCTTTAGGCCCCTTCTGGGACCTGCCGTCTCAAACATACTCTAGACTTAACGGGTAATATGAAGCTCAGCTACACTCACCTCTGCCCGGGCATCCTGCAAGGCCTTTTCCAGTTTTTCCACTGTAAGCTGAAAAGGACGAGTGCTTGTTCCAGTAATCTGAAAGACATCACAAAGATAAAAAAGGCCATGTTATTTCAATAGAGTCTGCCCTGAGCCAATCCCCTGGGGAATGTTTCCCAAAAGAAAATAAAACCCCAACAATAATGACCTAGCATTCATCATCTTGTCCTTTTATACTACAGAGAGAACAAATAAATAAAATCAAATAAATGTTCACCATAGACTGGCCACACACAGAGCATTCTCTGGTTATCCTTGAATAACTACAACAATGCAAGATCTCCATCTGCTCTTCCACCCCTGGGACCATCTTTAGTAGGACAGTACATACTTCTGTTTCCAAGGCTCAAAATGGCCATTTTTTTTCCTGTCGAGTTGTTATTGGGAGTAAGATACAAGAAAAGGACAAGACTGGAATCCAGATTTATGGTCTCAAACAACTTTCTTGCAAATTATGTGCCCAGTTTCCCAGCAATGGGAAAATGTCCACGGGCTGCAGCCCACCCTTGTTCTGAGGACTGCTTTCAGAGGTTCCCAAAGCTCGGCACTTTCCAGTATCAATTATTTTCTAACTACAGAGGTTGGCGTTCCCTTCGCTCAGATCTTACCTTACTGTCTAAATAGGCATACACCAGCTTGACATTACCATAGAGGAAGACACTCTGGGTGATACCACCGTAAAAGGGAGTAGCAATCAGAACAGCTTCTGGAACCGAGAAAACAAAATTGGTTACCAACAGGTCACGGCCCTTCTCTCTCTTCTAATGTACTTCAGCTAAACGTGAAAGCTTTTTTACAGCTGTGCCCTCCGGAAATACTGTAATGTTACTGCCTTTTCTTCCACTTTATTTTTACATTAATTCTTTAATTTTCTGCAAGAACCCAGGTAAACATGAGTATAGCCCACATTTAGTCTAACAAACTAAAACAGGGCACCATGAAAACAGTGAAGGCAGACAGGGCAAGACATGAAGTGCGAGTGCGTGACACCTGCAGACTGTGGAGGTGATGAATTTCACAGCACAATCTTGCAGGAAATAAGAACTTTGCAGTAGGCCAATGCCAATTCCACTACTTCACTTCCATCAAACTGTATTTAAACAGAGTAACACATTATTTCCCAGCAAAAAGAAACATTAAAAACATCTCCCAACCATCCACTTACCCCCTGGATCACAAAGGACTGTAGCTAACGCAGAAAATAAAGAGCCACAACCATTTAAAACAATCACCTACAGAAGAAAGAGAGAAGCTAGTGACAAATCTGTCCATAGAAAGACAACACTATAAAACAACAATTTCTGACCATATCACTGAAATGTATTTTCTCCCCAATTCTCTAGCACAGAAATTCCCAGAATTTTCCTGCTGAAATCCCACTTCTACCAGAAATAACTTTATTCTTCTTCTTTGCTTCAGTGACACTTTGTCCCAGTGCCGTTCTTGGTTCTAATAATCAATTTAGAAGAAGAGTGGGCTTGAAGTAGGGAAAGAACTGGGGAGCAGTTCTGAGCTGCTAGAAAAGCAAACTACTTTACATCAGCTAATATGTGTTATCGTCTCTTTGTGGTAACAGTGCCTCCGACCTCCTGCCAAATTTGTACGAAAGTGGAAACCACTGTCTCGTACAGGAGCAGGTTTGACTCCTGCTTCTAGAAGACAGATGCTCACAGGTCCCATGAGTTTCAATCCAAGTATCACGCAGAACCTGTTGCCTTGGAGAAGCAGTGATCAGCAAACTGATCAGTGGTAACTTCACTTCACGTGAAACACGGGCTTCTGCTGAATTATTGCAGCCAGAAGAGCAATGGCTGCACCAGCTCCTGCTGCCTTCAGCCCTCAGCAGAGGCAGGAGCCCCTGACCTCCGCAGGCGCCTGCGCCCAGCCTGCGCCTCTCCCAAGTCAGCAAGTCCTGCGGAGGCTTGGGTCTCAATGCTTCCCTTACAACACTGCCACAAAGTTTGAAAAAGGTCTATTTTTATAAGCTAAAACTACTCTTGGCTCAATTACACATTTTTGTTCTGAGGTGTAACAGCAGAACGGGATGAAATTAAACTCGACTGGAACAACGGGCACTCTTTGTCAAGGCTGAGGGATACAGGCACAGTAGGTCCTAGAGCTGAATAAGGAGCTGAAAACATAAAGCCCCACTGAGAGCACTGGGATGAGGAGCTGGCACACAAAAGCAAAGCATGAGGCAAATATACAGTAAACCCGAAGTGTTTTGGCTGAAGTGTGCATCAAAAGCTACTGAAATGGCTACGAATCAACCTCATTTACATGACAAAAGGCTGTCATCTTAGCAAATCATTTATTTAAAAAAAAGAAGATGAAACTGTTTGACAACAAATGGCAATACGTTAGAATAGACACCAATGGAAAGTGGGTTACCCACATTTTCTGCCTTAAGAGGTGCAGGGGCCTTGCAGTAATAGGTCAAAAATCGAGCCACTTCCTCCCGTAAACTGAGAAAGACACAAAAGCAAATATTGATTCAGCTTATTCTCCAAGAGGCTGGGCTTCCCCAGGTCCACATATCAGGAAAATAAAGCCAGGGCACAATAAAATCTGGTGAAAATAGCTAGAAAACAAGATAGCTCAGGCCCACGCCACAAACTTTACTTTTACACATGGCAAAGGTGTCACAGATAATGTCTATAATGGTGCATACATTTCTGATGAGCTTTAATCAAGGCACAGAAGAAAAGGATTAAAGTCCCCAAGTGTTCGCTATGTTTCAAAGAACTGTTTGGAGTTACCTAGTTTGTTAATGTATACAGTGCTTTTAAAACTGTGTGTGCTTTAGAAAATTTGCATCTTCTCGCACATAAAAAGATTTTTAACTAGATCAACTGGTAGGGCAGCTAATTTACAGTTTCGCAAAGAAAAAGATGGTTAAATGACCTAGAAAAGTTTTAACTAGTGAGTGTAGCAGAAGCAGTTTATATTCATCCATTCTGCTTATCAGACAAGTAGTCAAAAAGAGAAGCGTTACAGAAAAGAGAAGACTTACAACATATGTCCCTTCCAGTCGGGATACTGAAGCAGTGGAGGCTCCATCAGATTCATATCAGTCTGTGTCAGCTGGGAGCAATGAAAAGAACCATTAAAAGCACAATCACTGATATCGGAAACATGGAGATAGATGGGATCCATGTACAGGCACATACCTGCATAGACACACACACACGTGCGACTTCAACAGTCATAAAACTGGATTGAGAAAGCCACCGACCATCAAAATTAACACAGCTTGGAGAAGCAAGGACCAGCAAACTGATCAGTGATAACTTCAGGTTATGTGAAGTATGGGCTTCTGCCAAGTTACTGCAGCCAAAACTTCGCTGCACAGAGATCTACAAAAAGGACGCAGGATGGGCAATGCACACGATGCCCACAACCAAGATGCCTGCAGAAGACTTTCTCAGCAAATGAAGCAACCCAAAGAGTCCCAAAGAGTGCTTCACCCAAGCTCTGAGGACAACAGCTTTCACCTGGGAAGTAAGTCCCAATTGTGAAAGCTCAGGTCTAGACTGTCAGAAAGAGACAGAAAGGATTTTCAATCACAGTCAGATATGTATTTTCTTTAATAAACTTTCAATATATTAATTTTTTAATGAATTCTAGCTTTCACTTACGTCTCAGTTCCAAGTTACTGCAGCTCCTTCAGATCTATAATTCTGGTAAGTTTTGATAAGTGTTAAAGCATAACAGGAGCTTTCAAAAGACAGGAGAAAAATGAAATTATCTTCTTGATAATTCTTCCCCAGGGCAGGCACTTTGTTCCTTATTAGGAGTTCATTCTGATCTCAAAGACAGATTCACCTGAACTGTGGAGCCCTTTTTAATGTTTATATTTAGATAAAGTATGCACACTGCTTTTATCTAAATATTTTCAAGGTTGTAAATATCAGGGTTTCACGTAATCCAGTTCTATGAAGTTGCACAGTGCTATATGGGCAGAGAGAAGAGGACATTTTACATAAACAAAAAGGGAATAAACAAATATTATGTACAATGTACCTTCCAAGTATTTAATGGCAACCAAATCTATGAGTTAATATTAAAAAAGGTGAGGGTGGGGGGACACAACAAGTAGGTGATTATGCAAGGGAGGAGGGAAATTCAACATGCAGTGTGAAAGTTTCTCACACAGTAACAAAAGGACAACATTCTGTATTGGTGTTTTAATAACTAGTGCCAAGCTCTGGAGTTTAAAGACACTGTCCTTATCCCATGCAGAATTACAACCTGATATTATAGGATTAAAGTTCCTTTATTCATCTGTAGATGTTCTTGAAGCCTATGTACCACAGAACTGTGCCTCCTTAGATCTCTCTCCTAAACTTATCTAGAGAATGCAACATAAAACATATCAGCAGACTTGGCCAAAAATGGCTACACAATAATAAAGAGGAGAACCCTTAGAGGTAACGCATTAAGGGCTAAGGAAACCAGATGGACCAACTGAAAGGGAGACCATCTGAGATCTCACGCCACAAAATATTCTCTAATTTAAGGGTCAAAAGTTGAAGACAGAAATCTGATACATTATTCAGTGGAAACAGTAAGTATTTATTGTCCCAAAGAACAACAAATTATTTGCCTCCAATCCCAGCTGGCGCTGCATTCAGTGAATCCGTACTGTAACTCCAGGCCGCGATGACTGAGAAGCTGGCAACAATCTCTTTGTTCAGCTTGCTGCCACAAGCGTGATGGCTCATCTCCCTGTAGCCGATGAAGTCTTAACTCATTTTCATAATAAGGCTAATTAAGATGCAGCTGACTACCCTCTCCCTCTGCACTACTTACTGCAGGCTTGGTGTTAGTTTTAAGGGGAAAGGAGAGTGAAGGAAGGGAGGTACCACCTACGCAGCCTAGAAGGCACCTTTTTCGTGCAGGCAGCAGCTCTGCCTTACCTGTTCTTTTAGCTGGAAGGCGGAGTGGTGGGGTAGCGTCCCCCCGAGTCAGTGGAGTGGCCAGGCAGAAATAAAACAAGGAACATTTTGAGGGTGGGAATTGGTGGAACAGGAGCAACCATGAACTTCAAACTGCAGAGGCCAACTGTCCGACCCTGAGCCACCTTCCCTCCCCACAGACAACTCCAGGTAGGAGAACCTGCCCTCAGCCTCGCAGGCTGCACCCGAGTAGCGATTTTAATGGAAATCAAGAAACATTCCTCTACAGCACGGTTCTGTTGTTTTCTTTTGATTTTGTCTACTTTTTGAGTCGTACCATGTGTTTCATGCCTCTCCCTGGTGCAACTGAACAAAGTGAGCAGGTAGCAGCTGACCCGGTCCGATTTTGAGATGTCAAGAGCTGCCACCGTCCACTGCTGCCACCCTCACACATTTTGGGTAGTTCAGAACTGGGTGTCCGAATCGTGTGACTTTATAATGGACAGATGTGAAGATTCTCGAAATCAAATGGAGTTCAAAACTAATTTCAAAACCTCTGTATTAAATCTACTACTGTCAGCAGGAGAAAATAAAATGCATCTTATTTTCATTTAGTCTTCTGAGTCAAGTACATCCCCAAAGGGAAACTCATCATGAAGAGGAACAGAAAAACACCCTTGTTCCTATCCTCCTGGAAAAATAACATAAATAAATGTACAAATAGCTGGATTCAAAAGTGACTCCCAACAAATAAAAAATTCACAACGAAAAGCTTTACCAGAGAAACCTGAGCAACAGCAGTAACTCTAGGAAAGCGCAAGCACTAAGGAGGAACTACACAGCAAATTCAGTATTTCTTTTTGGAAGAGCACTTACCCGCTTGGACATCAGGTCAAAGCAGAGTTTATTCTCACTGGTGCCAAAGTTTATTATGCCCTAGAAAAAGAAATAATTTATTGTTTATAGACACAAAAACCATGCGCATACATCACCTTAGCTATCACTTCACTAAATTACCTCCAAAAAGCTTGCCAAGGAAAAGCCAAAACATAATTCACATAAACTTCACCATATATAACTCGAGACAGGTATCTATGTATGTGTGTTTACATATATATTCCAGGCAGTCAGCTTCTTAGTCAATAAACTGTCTGTAAATAAATATGTACTAACAGTTTATACTTCTCTACAGAATATGTTTAACTTAATCTTGAATTCACTCATTGGTATATATCTAACTACAAAAGAAACCCTAAAACAACTCTGAGAAAACTGAGGTTTACCCTTTTACAGCAGTTTTAAACAAGGTTTTGCATACATTTCTTTATCTAAAAGCATTTGTTCATCAGTCATTACCGTTCCACTCTACGGATTTGCTCAGAGACCACATAAACATGTAGCCCGGCAAAGTGGTTAGAACACTAAATTCTCCCCTCTGGAGAGGTGACCCTGCAGTTCCAGGTTTAGGATTTGGCCCTGCTTATTTAGCACTACATGAGATCTTGAAGAGTTCAAATCTACTAGCACATTTTCATTATTGGAAGAGGTTGGGTAAACAGAGTTTTAAAAATGCAAAAGGAAATCTAAGCAACTGTGCGTTTATGATGTCAATAAAGTGCAAGTCCAATTTTAGGTATTTGTTTAAAAAAACTACCTCCTATATAGACAACAGTTGGTAGAAGAGGCAGTTTGTGCCTCATAATGCGCCTTGTATCAAAAGCTTCACTGTGTTTTTCTGTCTTAAAAATCTAATTTTCACCTCCCAACACAGTGTGACTAAAGTCGGGGCTAACAATAAAATATTTTTAAAGTTTCAAGCAGTTCAGTATCTGAATGTGGGATCTATTTAAAAGTAATCCACACATAAATCATTATTTATATTTACTATACTTGTTACTCCGTAATAATTTTGCCATAAAGTATTAACACTCAGCCTTTGTGCCACAAGGGGGGTATGGTGAGCTACTTACAACTGAGCAGCCGAGTGTAAACAGGCAGAAAAAGTGCTGAGTGTTAGCTAAAAGTAATTTACAAAAAAAAAAGTCTACTACTTAGTTGTACCTCCTGCACCCATCACCTGCAATAATCAGATATAATCAGATGATCAGAGATGGTCTTCAGTGGGCAACAGAGGTGATGAGGTGAAAGGAGGAACAGGAGCTCTGCTCCTGCAGATTTCTTACATCTTGCAAGGTCTACTACTGCTATTATTTCCCCGATAAGGAAATCGGAGCATGCAGACTTGAGCGGAACATGGCATTCATCTTTGATATGCAGACAATCTGCAAAGCTACTTTTTATTTCTCTTCCTGAAACAAACAGATTGACCCACAATGTATTAGTGAGATCAAAAAAACCCTCACACTTTTAGCATATCTGTCAGCAAACCTCTAAGAAAATTTTTTTCCTAGCAAGAAAGCCAGGAAAACACTCACATTGGGGTTTTTGTCTTCATCATACTTGTCAGCATGATAAGCTTTGTACCCCTCCTCGGTGGAGCCACGAAAAATGTTGGCAATGTTGCCGCGAGCAGAGAGGTAGGGGCTTCTCTGGAAGTCGCTGGGGTTACAGAAGCCGTGCATGTCAACCCTCCTCTCGGTAAGCGGCCGAGCCCTCATGTCTTGTAGGTCTCCCCCTCCTCCTCCCATTCCCGCAATTTCAGACAGTGCCTGGCTGAAGTCCAAGCCCCGAGGCATCGCAATGGAGGAGGAGGAGCCGCTATGGCTCTGCTTTAGGATGCTGAGCATCTGAGCAAAGACATTGAACATGCGGAACTCATGCTCCCGCTCCAGTTCAAACCGGCGCTGCTCCAGTTGCATCCGACGTTCCTCAACATCCAAATCTCGCTGAAATCGGCGTTCTTCCATCTGTAAAAAGCGCTCTTCCATGGCCCGCTGAGATGTCAGCGTCTTCAGCAAGAGATCATCGAGTGGGTCCTTCACGCGTTGGCCTTTCCGCTTTTTTCTCAGCCGATGCAAGGCGGAGAAGCCGGGCCGGGGAACCACGTTCTGGATCCGTGACGAGTTTGCCATGTTGGGCTCACTGAAACCTGTGAATACGTAAAAACAAGGAAGAAAAATTAAACGCGCAGCAAGTAAAGCGGTGTGGACATGCTTTGCTGCCTTCCCCTACCCTTCCTAGCAAACACCCTTTGACCTACTGTAGGTTTTTACAGGAAACCCAAAGTAAAACCTGTCAGGCACATCTTGAAGTTTGCGAGTTTGTTTGATGTTTGTTTTTAACTTCACGCATTGGGCACCCCATTACGCTGCCAGCCCCAGCCCCAGCTCCGTACTCAGCCTCTGAAGTAACCTTCATGATCATCAATTCCCTCCCCTGGGCTAACTAAGCAACCACCACGGTGAAGAGGACATAGCACTTCTTCTTCCTGATCTCAGACATTAACCTCACACTGGTTCTCGTCTCTCTTCTTTCCAATCATGCCGTGCTCTTCCATCAACCTGTCCTAGACTGGTTTGAAATCCCCCCCATTTCCAGATTGTACCCTTCGCGGCAGCCAAGCAACCGCCAACTGCACTTTCAGTGTGGGAGTCTCATCTCCTGTAAACCGATAAGCTGTTTCTGCCAGTGACTTTCAAAACCATCTTCTTTCCAAGTCCTAATGAATAGCTTAGAAAGCCAGGCAATGATTATTCCCAAGTATTCTTCATTGTTGAGCGTCCTAAAAGATTAGATCCGGAAAATATTTTAAAAGAACGCAAGGAAAGTTTCACCTGCAGGTTTACAGCGTAGCCATGGCAGAAGAGGGTCTCCTGATACAATTCAGCATGAGGACCACAGACAGCCCTGGTGATGTTCAAATGATACCAAAAAGCATGCATTTTTTTTTTCAATAAAGTAAATACTGTCAGCATTATATGCAGAAATCTAGCACAAATGCCTAGCCCGGCTTATGGCAGACGTGCCAGCCCTTTGGATTTCATATACAATATTTAGCCTAGCGCAGTAATTTTAGATTTTATTTACCTGCAGCAAGATACGTTTCGGGAATGACCAGAAGACTATGAATGCAGATACCAGCCTTCTACTTTAAAGCTTTTTGGGACGTGGAAAAAGAAGGATCCAAACGTCAGTGCAAAAACCAGGTGTCTATCTCTGCACCAGAAATGATCTCTCTTTCTGGGAAACCGGGCAGAAACCTTATGCTGGAATGTAAAAGGCTATCCCTACCTGAAGGTGAAACACTGGTTTCAATGGGAATCTCCACCCTGGAGATGGGAGAGTCGTTCTGGGCCCTCTCCAAGAAGGCTCTCTCCATCTCATGTTCTTCAGGGGAGCCCTGCTGGTAAGACATGGATGGTGGGGGCTCTGGGGTCAAGCAGTGTTCATCAGAGTTCACCTCCTCACATTTGATTTCCATCAGTTCAGGGTGCTGGGAGTGTCCAAAGGGCAGGGCCGAGGAGGCGAACTGGTGATGGTAGCTCTCCACCATGCTGCCCTGCAGCACCTGCTGAGCCATCATGCTGCCGCTCAGGGAGCTGTAGGCCAGGGCGGGCCGGCTGGTCAGCACCCGGTCCATCACCTCGTAGAACTTCCACGTCCGGCCGCCCCGCGGAGCCTTGCTGTTGTCCTTGATCCGCCGGTACTCCAGCTTCATCTTCTTGATCTTCTCCCGGCACTGGTCGCCCGTCCGGTGGATGCCCTTCTCCCGCAGCACCTCGGCGATGCGGTTGAAGACGTGCTGGTTTCGCAAGCAGCTCTCCAGCTCCATCTGCACCGACTCGTCGGCCCAGAGCTGCAGCAGCTCCACCACCTCGGGGTCCGACCAGTTACTGCCGCGCTCGTACTTCTTCCCCCGAAAATCCATCGCTCCCGGGCCCCGGCCGCGGGGCGGCGGGGCGGGCCGGGGGGTGCCGGCGGGCCGGGGGGTCGGCCCCCGCGCTGCCCAGCCCCCCCGGGCCGAGCCCCGCCGGGCCAGCGGCGGGAAGGGGCGCCGAGGGGGGCCGGGGGCGCCGGGGAGGCGGCGGCGGCACCGCGGGGGCGCCCGGGGCGGGCTGCGCCGGGGGTCCCGCCCGCCGCTCGGCCCGGCCCGGCCCCGCCCGGGCGGCGCACCTGCCCCTGCCCCTGCCCCCGCCCCGCCCCCGCCCGGGGGGCCGGGCCCCCCGCCGGGACGGGGCTCTCGCACCTTGGCCCTCGAGGGCGCCCGGGCGGCCCTGCCTCCCCCCAGCCCCTAGCGGGCTGTACGGCCGCCGGCACGGCTCGGCCCGGCTCGGCTCGGCACGGCTCGGCTTAGCCCATCCGCTGGAGCCGGGCGGAGCGAGCTAGCGGGGAGCCGGGCCGGCATGTTCACATCCGGGGTGACGCACATGCGTGCAGCCTTATTCCGGGATAACTTTAGTCCGTGCCAGGCGCTCGCCGCGCTCCCGGGGCCGCTCCGCGCAGCGCCCTTCCCCCGCCCCTCCGCCGGCAGGCGGCACCGTACCACGCCGTGCCGGGCCACAGCCGCGCCGCCCGGGGGAGGCGCCCCGCTGCCCCTCGCCGCGCTCGGCACCGCTGGCCCGCCCGGCGCTGCCAGGCACGGCTCGGCACGGCCTCGCCCGCGGTCACCCCCGGGCCCCGGCCCGGGGCGGGGCGGGATGGCGGGGGCAGGGCCCCTCCCCGCCGCAGACGATAGCCGCCGGTGAAGAGGCAGACCCCGTCACGCTGCCCCCGCAGAGCGGCTCCCCCGGCCCGGTTTACTGGCGGAGCGGGCGGCAGGTCTGTGGTGGGGGGGTCTGTGGCGGGACGCGGGCCCGGCCCGGCTCGGCTGGAGCTGCGCGGCGTGCGGGGTGTGCAGCACCAGCTGCTGTTCGCGGCTGTCCCCGGCAGCCCCCCGGGTCACCCGCGCAGGGCCTGGGGACACGTCCCCGCCTGCCGTCCCGGGACACCAGCGGAGGACTTGTGTGTCCAGTTTGGCAAGTAGCGGGCATGGAGGGACCAGACATTAATCAGTTCACTCCTCTAATTACCACCCCCTGTCAGTTAGTTGCACGGTTCAAATCCTTCCACGTACCCCGTGTCCTCTGCTGCATCCCTGGATGGGGTGGAGGGCTGCAGAGAGCGAACGCAGGATTGCTTACTTTCTCTCTGCACCGCCGGGTCAAATCCCCTACAGGGATCTGTAATTGCAGAACTCGAGTCTTCGCAGAGCTGTCCTGCCGCATCAGCCATGAAGATGGCCTCAAGCCACGCTGCAGGACGAAGCGTGCTGCACCGTGGCCCATGGGTTTGGAAATTTCAGTCCGGACCTGAGCCTGGCAGGATAAGGACTGAGCCCTAAGGCAACGAGTAGGAACATAAAACCAGTAATTTATGAGAAAAACAGAACGAAACACAGCGTGTCCGTATCCTGTATCACAGTTCTCACGGCTAGTGCACAGGTTGTGAAGCACGAACTAGGTTCATGGCTTTTCTTCTAGCTCAAAAGATAGCTTCATCACAGCACTGTGGGGTTTTTATCCAGCTCTTACTAACTTCCCTCTGGATTTTAATAAATCATTCACGGCCTCTATGATCCATTTCTCAGTCTGGGAAATGGAAGTAAAAATCTTGTTCTTCATTATATTTTGTGAAATACTTTGAAAACTGTCTCGCGGGGGGGGGGGAGGGGGGAAGATAAGACTTAGCTTGAAAAATGATACTACCTTTCCTAATAACTTCTGATTAGATAGTAGTTTGCGTTTTTTCCAGTCGTCTGCTTAACTAGAGTTTGTACTTCCACACCTCCTTAGGAAAGATGTGCTTTTACTTTCCTGAGGTTTTTCATGGGAGCAGCACTCTGTGTTCTACAAATACAGGCTTAATTACATAAGGACATTTACATTGACTGTGTCCTGCAGTACACAAAGACCAGGGCAACAATGAATAGGGCCATTGATGATATAAGTTTAATAGTAAATATAAACAGATTAAAGGCAGCATGGAATAGTCTTTTTTAAAAAGCTTTTCAAAGAAGCCCGAGAGCCTGGCTGCAGCCTGTTATACCTGAGGGCCATGACTTAGCCAGGCAGCAGTGGAGCGTTCTCAAAAGTAGTTCGACATATGCCCTGGCTTCAGAAAGAGCCACTATTTCAAAGTGCAAGCATTGAAACGGATGGAACCTAGAGTCATGATATAAAACGATAATAATAAATCTTCAACTATTGTTCATGGTTCAGTTGTTTCCTCCTGTTTATGCCACATGAAGTGGAAACTTGATTTTTTACGTGAAATTAAGATCTTCCCATGGAATCATGTAAGTCAGGCACGTGTGGCATTGAGAACAAACATATGACGTGATGTTGTATTGCTGAGATTATTGTTTGAGCTGCCAGTCCTTTGAGCTGCTTTTCCAATTCAGATGGAAAAGACGACTAACAGGGGCTGTGTTCCCAAAGTGCAAGAAGCGATGGTGTTGAAATGTGCTCAGTGCAAGCCACTGAGAACTGCAAAACCAAAAAGAAAGACTTTATTTTCAGAACTGGTTTGTACACCTGTTTTAGTGACAAAAGTGTAGGTCCCATCTAATTTGATGTACCACCTAAGACGGGCTAATTCTTTTAACACTTGTTTGACAAAAACCCCTTTCTACCTTTCCTTTTCACGCAGCAAGCTCAGAAATGCAAACCAAATGCTGTGATGAGGTACCTTTCTTATTCTCAGAGAATTTCATGCCTCAGTTTTGTCTCAGCAGATGACAAGCCGAGTGCCGCAGTCACAGGGCATTCCTTCCCTGAACAAACTGCGTACCACAACTCCTTTTCTAACAAGCCATGAAAATACCCCCTTTAAAAATGGTGTTAAGCTTCACTGTTTTGTTAAGTTTAGTTTATTAGAGGCCTCCAAGTCATTGATGCAACTAGTTGACAATCCGCTAAATCTTAGGTAACCGTGTTTGCCCTACACATCAGAGCAGGGGACTGTGCTCTCCTGCCAGTGCCCGTAAGCAATGATATTCAAAATAAATTTTCATTAAATTTGGAGTCTATCTCAATGGCATGGTCACAGACGGCACTGAAATGAAAGCCCTGGGAGCCGAAATTTTCTGTTTATTTACAGCACATTTGCAAGCTGAGCAGGAGGGGATCATTGAATATCAGGCCTTCAGCTGGGAAATGTGACAGCCATCACGGTGGTTTTGGTAGGGAAAACTGTCATAAAAGCCTTGCAACCCAGTTAAATGTCAGATGTAACAATAAGTTATTTTGTTGTAACTGCTATTATTTTTTTAATAATAAAAAAAGCCTTAAAATTAGAGAGGCCTTCATGCTGCCAAGAGGATGGCTAATAACGAGCAGCAGTTTGGGTTAGCATCTCCACAATCATTCCGCTCTCTACCCCTCTCCCAAAGAAAGTCATTCGCATCCCCTCCCGGCGGAGAGGGCGTCTACCAGTTCCCGCTGCTGACGGGCCCCGAGCCGAAGCTTTGCAAAGCAAAACCTCTCTGGCCTTTTGGCTCGCGCCCATCTGGACCCTGCCGGAGGAGAGGAGGTGGGACGGGGGGGGGGTTCTGGCAGGCAGCTCCACAGCCGGGGCGGCGATGGGAGGAAGGTCCCTGCAGAGGGTGCTCCAGCCCCGGCTACCTTCCCCCAGCTGGCACAGGCCACGACCTACTTCAGGTTTTCGTGGAAAGCCACGGGTGAGAAGGAGCGCATGCAACCAGGGGGACCTTGGCAGGCTGGGAATGCATCAGCGAGAGATGTAAGCGGAGGGTCAGTTGGCCGGCAGGCCTGTTTTCCAGGAGTTCAGTACATGGCTCTCCACAGTTCCATATAAAAGGAAGGTTCTGCTGCAGCTGAGTAAAACACTTCTCTTTTCAACAGTGTCTAACATGGCAAAGGATGCTGGTTTGACTCTCGCGATGCTGTAGATCAGAGGAAGGTTACTTCCCTGGGATGCGTAGTGGCTGCTGGCAGCTGGCTGCCCAGCAGCACCGTGACGGAAACCACAACCATCCGATGCCTGTATCCATACTGACTTGGAGTCAGATGAGTTGAGCAGAGTCAGGTCTAGTTCCTAGGAGGTGACACTGGTAAAAATTCTTTGCAATAATTGCAGTTAAGAAATTAAAGTCCAAATAGACGGTTGAGACAAAAACATTCTTACATCTCCCTAGTTTGGGAGATAATATAAATAAATATGAGATTTTGCCATGTTGTTGGACAAACCACAACAAACTGAAACTCTCTTAATTCTGTTAGTTTCTCTGGATCTGAGCTGACGCCCTGGCCAGAGATGGTGTGGAAGACCACCCCCAGCCACTGCCTGTTCTGCATCTCATTCCCCGGATTGCCAAGGGGCACCGAGCAGCTGAAGCCATCAGGCAGCATTGATTTTTACATTCTTTAAAAACTGACCATTGTAGAGAAGTTCTAGAAAACACCCCTTCTGCTTCACAAAGAGTTTTTGATGTATAAATCTTATTAGTAATATTGATTATCCACTCAATCCTTCTGCAAAAACCCTCAGCCCAGCCCCTGAAAACCACAAAATTACGACTGAAATAAAGCACCTAAACTAAAACTAAGGCAGGATCTCCTATGTACCAGGATGTTCCTTCCTAACTCGTTACTACTTCTTCCATGTCTGTCTATTTCTTTGGAGATGACTTTGTGTCTCACTGGCTTTCAGGGCAAGCAAGCCCCAACAACCGTTACGGGAGCCTTCTCTTAGGCTTCTTATTGCACTGGCAGGCACAGTGGCGGTACAGCTGGTCTTGTTAAATTAAGACATCATTTTAATAAGCAGCTTCAGCACATGGACATCAGAGAAGAGAAGCAAGAGTTTCTGAGGGACTCATGCTCCCAACACATGCCTGAAGGGTTATTTAAGGTACTTTACAGTAAAGCCCACAGAGGGCAGTAGGACAGTCTTCAAAAACCGTTTGTAAAGCAGAGCTGGACAAGAAAAACTGCAGAAGAAAAGAAGAGATTGGTTATTAAGCACCCGGATTTTCTGGGACTGATGTATTTTTTTCCAAGTGTCAATTTTTTAACTGATTAAACAGCACGTTGTGTTTTCTGTGAAACTCTGGGCAGACCCACACAACCCGTCCCATTGCAGGCAGAGGGAGCTATTGGAAGTGCCGAGTGTTTTCCACCCTCGCAGTCAGTGTAACTGCCACAAAAACAACTGAGAAACTGTGTTTTTCCTACTTTCTGTGCAATTTACTTTGATAAGAGCCAGGCCTGCTTACTCATCCCATGCAGCTAGTTAATGGTATTCCCTGGAGCAGGAAGCCGTGATTGGGTCGGGGGTGTTTTAAGTACTGGCAGACCCTATGACTAATAACAAACAGAGATAAAGTGAATCTGAGTGTCTGAATTCATATGTTAGAGGGATTCAAGAAAGAGAGCGGATCCAGATTCCTATAACCAAGCCTACTTCTGCAATTTCAGGCCTGGACAGGACTAAAATGAAGAGAGACCAATTCTCTTCAAAGATACCTAAATTCCTGTAGATTCAGCTGCCATAGTACAATTTCTTTAAGTTGTGACTGAGTAAGTGTCTATGCTACAGGTGAAACGGCGACAAATTTCAGGGCAGGAGCAGATTGCACTTCTGCTAAACTGATGAGCACACCACAGCTAACTAGGGAGTGACAGGGTCTGTGTTTTCTTCTTCAGGGTGAAGTAACAGTGGCTGGTGCCCCAGGCAAGAAATCAAACACAATGTGTCTATTAGGCCAAATAAATTTACCTTTCCATATGACACTGACACTTGTCATACTCTATGTAGAGAAAGTTCTTGTAGTGCTTCATGTCCTGTGCATCCCTCTGCTAAGGCTTGCCAGGTACCTCGTGGCCAAGGCAAGCAAAGGCGCTCATCACTTGCAGATTCACATGCACGTTTAGTTTCCTTGCAGGGCTGGTTGAAATCTTCCCTTTCTAAACATAGAGATCTTGCATTGCCCTAGAGAAAGAAACCCTGAGAGGCCTTACCATGAAGGACACATGGTGTGGCAGCTGACGAAGGGACCTCTGTTTGCAGCTTCCTCATGGTCGCTGATACTGGAAGAGGGCTGCAGGGAAAAACCGCGTGGGAGAGAGTAGAGGAAAAGAAGAGGTACTGGCTCTAGCTGGAAAATAAGCACTCAAAGTTGCTTCCCTCTTGACATACTGTTTATATTAGCCAGCCATGCATTTTTATTTGTCTGGTTTCTTTCTTTTTTGGCCATTGCTGCTTCTTGGGCTGGCTCTGGTCTGTACAGAGTTCTTTGCAAGGAGACATGCAAATGTTTTCTCCCTCTCTGCTGCCAGAAAACAAAGTGGGTCATTTCAGAACCCACAGACGCCGAGCCAAGAACCCCTCAGCCCCTTTTGTGGCCTCCAAACTCACATCTGCAGTTCACAAAAATCTCAGCTTGATAAGATAAGGTTACTGATTTTATCACAGAAAGTTATGTGTTTTGATGGCATTATCCTTTATCCTGAAAGATATATTAAAACAGTAGCTAATATGCTCGGGAACACAGCAACAACCTGCAGGGATATATGTGTTGCTGTATTGCTCTACAAAATCAGGACACGCTAACACCAAAATTGCTAACACCAAATTTGCATCACTGAGGCAAATACAAGAGAGAAAATTCCCCAAGTAATGATACAACAAAACCAGGTATCAACCCATTTCCCGCTCCGTGGCTGGCTGGACTGTGCCCTTCAGTTGCACTAAGTTTTTTTGTCCCTCTAGTTTTAAGTAAGGCGTATTATTCAGGATCTGTCACCACTTGCCTTAGAAGAGAAAAGCCAAAGGCAAGGAAAAGAGCAGGCTAACTGGCCCTTATCTGATGCTAAAGATAGACACAGAGACTTCCATATTTGGTCTGATACAGAAAACAGTTGTCATTAAATTTCTAGATAAAACCATGGGTGAGAATTCTTCTGTATTTTCATTTATAACAGTAATGAGTTTACATTGCTTCTGCGTGAAATAACTACATGAGCTGAAACTGGGATGTTTCCTGCAGCATGACTAAAAGCCAAGCAGGATGTTTCTCATGTGCCCCCAGCAAGACCTGTTCATTCACAGAGTCTTTTCTAACTGGGGTGGGGGTGGGGGGGGGATCAGTGTAGTTTTTTGCAATTACAGGAGAAATTAAGTATTTATATACAGTGGGAAACCACATACGTAAAGAAGACTTTCCCACAGAGCTGTAATGCTGGCCTGCAGCGCCCGCTGCTACGGGTGTCCTTGGTTTCCACAGGGCCCTGCCAGTGCAACTCAACCCTAATGTGCCGGAGCCCCGCAGCTACACTGCTCCAGCCTTGCTGCACTGACAGCAGATCATCGTCCTCATCCTGACCTTCTTTTCTGCTCTGCCAGGCCTGAGAATAACAAATGATGCTATCGTTTACTGGTAGCCTTGTGTCTGAGGCTGAGGCCGCAAAACTCGTATCACTGCTTGCCTTGAACAGAGAGCTACGAAGGCAGCATCAGGGTACCCATCCAACTCAGCTGTGCTCAGCTTCTGTTTTCCTGAAGCAAGCATAATCCTCAAAAGGGAACATTCCCCTCACATATTGTCAGTGCTACCTATCCTTTCTTAGTAACTGCTAACAGTCTTCTCTTTTTTTTGTCCTTTTTTTTTTTTTTTTCTTAAGCTTTCCTTTGCAGTCAGTTCATGAGAGCTGGAGACCTTTCTGTTCTCCTTCCCTCATTCTCCCCATCTTGTGCAAGAGCTTCAGTGATGTTGCCCTTAAAAAGCCAGTAATTGCTCCCAGGAACATTGATTGTCCTTGTGTAACTATCAGCACACTCAGGAAACAGCCTGAGCCTCTGTGTGGGACAACGTCGGTCCTGCTGAACTGCATAACGCCAGCTGCCTGAGCGGTACAACTCTTTGGTGCCTCATCCGGCTAAGCTATGTTTATCTGAACTTGATGGGGCCCAGAAAAGAAATTCCAATTTTTAAATACTATTTTAACGCAAACTTCCTGAGAACAGGCTGGGGAAATCATCACTGTCTGGCTGTGCAAGGGAGTGAATGACAGGGAGGTTTTTGAGCTGCCTGAAATAAATTTTTAAGTAAGGCTAGCAGAAATTTTATGCTAACGTTTAAATCCAAACAACCACATTGGACTGATTGCTGTCTGGAAAGGAGACATAGCCAGAAGTTAGAATAGCACAAGGATCTGATACCTTTAAGTAGATATTTGTCAGTGCCACTAAGAGTCTTTCTTCCCTTCAGTATAGTATACGGATGAAAAAAACATTGGTCAGGGAAAGAAACATGGAAGTGGTCGGGATGGAAGTCAGTTCTCCCAAGACTGGAAATCCTTCCAGTTTCCCACATGGACCCAGAACCTGAAATCGCTTTGAAGCTGGTGGCCCCCAGACACTTAAATTGAAGCCGGGGAGAGGATCCTCTTGTCGTGACAGTTGTGTAGCCTGTTATTAGTATTTGGAGAATAAAATAAGGCAGAAACAGTCAACAAAAGCGTGCAGGTGCTGCTGCCGCCTTTGTTTCTAAAAGGACTGCCAAGCACCTCTTTTCTTCTTTTCGAGTGATTTCTCCTGCCCCTGCCGCTTGTCTGGCACGGACTGGCACGGACACTGTCTGGTCTGCTCCGCAGCAAGATTACCAATAGCTTGAGACTGGAAGAGAAACTTATTTGCCCAAAGGTTTGTCTGGTTTTCACAGCTATACTGTCTGGGTTCTCTGTTATTTCTGTCGCTACCTGTGGCAGCACTACCGTGACATAATTCCTGGAAGATGCAAAGTTTTTGAAATCTCCTGTAAAAGTCTCCCAGCCTCCCCAAGCAACCTATTCAGTGCTTCACTACATTTGGCATGAAAAGGGCTTCCTAATGTCTAACCCTTATCTCCCCTGCTACAATAGAAGTTGTAAGGAAGAATTCTTGTCCTATCTACCACTGACTCAGAAAACCGTCGTCTTTCTTTTGCAGCAAGGGGAGAGGTTAGCATACAGCCTTCTCTTCTCAAGAAACTCAAAAAATGTAGAAAATATCTTCTCTAGACTTCTGATTATTTTTGGTTTTCTTCTCTCAACTCTCTTAAACCCATCTACAGCTTTTGGGAAATCTGGCGTCCACAATAAGGTGTAACACTCAAGCCAAAACCCCACCAGTACTAAGCAAAGAAAGGACACTGTTTCAGAGATTATATTTGTGTCTGTTTGTCCTAAGATAATGTTGGTCTCTTAACAGCAGCAGAGCATTTGAAACACATTCATTTTGTGATCCCTTGTAACCGCTAAAACCTTCCCTATCTGCTGTCCTGAAAGCCGTTGCCTACCTTGTATTTGTGCAGTGGATTATTCATTCCTATTTTGTGCCTGTCCACATCGAATATTTTTCCATTTGGTCCTCCAGCGCCTGAAGACCTCTTTGAATTCTGCCCCTGTTCTCCCGTGTGCTTGCATGTCCCCCGGCATGACACTGCCGTCACAATTGATAAGCATTATCTCTGTTGCACCTACAAAGCCCTTAATGACAAGACTGACGGGGGACAGACCCTGCAGTCCCCTCATCGTTCCCTTCCCGTTTGCTGCAAACCTCCGAGGGCTGTTCAGTGAACAGGCTTTTCCATGGGGCTGTGCACCCATATTCCACAAGTGTCACCTAGGGTGTATGTCTCCTTTTTCTTCCCTGGTTAGTTACTCTGTCAGAAAAAAAGAGGACAGGCTGCCTTGATAGGATTTCTTCTTGTCAGGCCTGCATGCCTGCGACTTATCACCTTGTTATCTTCGGTATGCTTATGCATGGTTCATTTGTTCCACTTTTTCTAGGAATTGGAACTGGGTTGATTACTACCCAATCCTTTTCACCTCTTTCTCTCCTTTCTTTAAAGACCATCATGCACTCTTCCTCCATTTTGGGATCTCATCCATTTCCCATGATATCTCAGAAATAAATCTCTCCTGGTTTCGGCTGGGATGGAGCTAATTTTTTTCCCCAGTAGCTACTGTGTTTTGGATTTAGTATGGAATTTAGTATGTGAAGAATGGTGATAATACACTGATGTTATTAGTTGCTGCTAAAAGATGAAGGACTTTTTTCAGCTTCCCAGGTTTTGCTAATGTGCAGGTGCAAAAAGCTGGGAGGGGTATAGCCAGTACAGTTGACCCAAACCGGCCAAAGAGAGTATTCCATACCATAGACGTCATGCTCAGTATATAAGTGGGGGTCGGCTGGTGGGCTGGGTGCCTTTTGTTCATTCATGCTTTTGTTCATTTGGCTGTTTGTTCCCTCTCTCTCTCTCTGGAACTTGCGATTCCAAGATTGCTGCTGAGGAAATTGCTGTTCCAAGATCGCTCTTGGTTTCACTCTGTGATCGCTGCTCAGGATGGGCTGTATCGGTCATCAGGTGGTGAGAAATTGTGCATCGTTCATTTTGTATATTTTATTATTATTATCATTATTAATATATAATTATTATTATCTTTTTCTTTGCTGTCCTGGTGAACTGTCTTTATCTCAACCCACAAGTTTTCCTTTCTTTCCGATTCCCCTCCCCATCCCACTGGGGAGGCAGGGGGGAGCGAGCAAGCGGTTGCATGGTATTTGGTTGCCAGCTGGGCTTAAACCACGACAAAATCCGAACACTTCTGCAGCTGTCTCAGCCAGTTCCCTCAACAGTGGACTTCATCAATTGAACGTGAAGACATGTATCTAAGCAGTGCCTGAGCATAACTGGCTAAACTGGGATGTCTTTGCAAGGATGGTGGAGGTCATTAAATCTGTCCAGAAATGCTGAAGACCTGATTAGTCATAGTCTGTCAGAAGTCCTGTTTTTAAACTGGTGGAACAGACCTCTTAAATATGCAGCAGTTTCCTTCTTTGCTACCTATTAGGAAATCAATGATTGGTGATTTTACCCAAAGGGAGAAAGCATATTTTCAGTATTTCAAGATTCAAGGGTTACTGTTTTAGCAGAAGATGCGCTGCTAGTAAAGGCTTTGACATCATGGGTTTACTTGGGAAGGGTTTTCTGTCCTTCCTTTCAGATCATCATTGTAATGCTAACAGTAACATTGTAAGGTCTGTGCAAGTTCTTTCCCATGCCATTAGAAGGATTTCAGATTTGATATCGATTTCTCACATTCTCAAAGACCAATTAAACACCAAAACTACTGAGTACTCAGCAGGAGTTTTTCAGAAAATTCCAAACAGTCTTTCAAAACATAGTCTTTCATAACTTGCAGCCTTTCAATACTTAAAGGGGGCTTATAAGAAAGATGGGGAAAAACTTTTTAGCAGGGCCAGTTGTGATAGGACAAGGGGTAATGGTTTTAAGCTAAAGGAGGGGAGATATAGGCTAGACATAAGGAAGAAGTTTTTTCACAATGAGGGTGGTGAAGCACTGGAACAGGTTTCCCAGAGAGGTGGTTGATGCCCCATCCCTGGAAACATTCAAGATCAGGCTGGATGGGGCTCTGGGCAACCTGATCTAGTTGCAGATGTCCCTGCTTATTGCAGGGGGTTGGACTAGATGACCTTTAAAGGTGCCTTCCAACCCAAACTATTCTATGATTCTATGATTGCGCTGTGTGCCGAGCGGTGCTACAGAAAGCCAGCTCCAGTCTGTCAGAGGTTCGTTCCCTCTGACACTGCTCCTGAGCCAACCCAGTCCTCAAAGCAGAACAACCACGTCCGTGCAATGCCAGATCTAACCTCATTATCTCTGCCAGAACCCAATATTTCTTCTCACTCCCTGCATTACAGTGGTGCAGACCCATCCAGGAGGCTGCCACAAAGCTAATTAGATCTGCTGGTCCTGGGCTCGTTTGGTCCAACATGCAGCTCCTCCATCCCAGTGTATTCTCCCCTACCAGCCTAATAATGATGAGTTGACTAACAGTCATCCCACTACACTGGTCCAGTTCCAAAAAAGTTGGCAGAGGAAAAAAATTACTCTTAAAAATATAGCTGCTGGTCATCCCAATCTTGTTTTCTACTCTAGAATAGGCAAATGCCTCACACGTGTTTATGACTGTAACCTTACAACACAGTCACACAGCTTGTTTCCACTTTACATCTAAGAAAGAGGGGCACAGAGCAATTCAGGGACTTGTCACAGGTCAAAAAGAACATGTGCAGAGAAGTACCAACAAGAGATGCTGGCTGTTTGCTCTGAGTTCAGAGCCCCACAATGACAGCAGCAGCATTTCTCCAGAACTAGGATACCCCAGAAATGAACTATACCCATTGTCTAAAGCAAACAAAAATATTTCCCCATACCTTACTGCTGAAGCAAAACACAGTTGGAGTAAGATACTAATATTTTGCTCTTACCTGTGGACTCTACTGGCAGAAATAGAAACGGACTGGCAGACAGTGAGTCAGATTTTGCCTTATGATCCTGGACACAGCTGCAGTTATAACTCTGGCAAAAAGGCTGAGGAAGTGCTCTCTTTTGTCTGTGTTTACTTTGTCAGGTGTGTTCATGAGACTCAGATTGCATCAAGGAGCTCCCAGAAAAGCATGTGTGAGAATCACACCCCCCCTTGCAAGGTTTTCCCAATCAGAGGCCGTGTCCTTGCGCCCTTGGCTAGGGTCACGTGCCTTCCTTGCAGTATTTAAAGAGCAGCATGTGCGCTGGTTATCAATCATCGGGTGTGAGCCTTTGGGGGTGGAAGAGAACATTCAGAAATCACAGCTATTGCTAGAAATTTCTGAAAATCCGATTCCTCGGAGGCTGACAGGGGTTTTATTGCATTAAGGAAAAGAACAGAGTTTGTTTTGCAGTTTTTGGCAAATCTTTTCTTTGAGAACTCAATCTCAGTTCAAACTGTACTGCATTCAGTCATTTTAGCTATGATGTTTACTGAGCTGTTGTTAAACAGTGATTCATTCTAGGCAACTTCACAAAAGGTTCTAAAAACATTTAAGAAAATATTTCTAGATCTTCAAGTGACAGGCTGTTCAGCCAGTCACTGGTCCAGATGTCAATAACAATCAGATGTCGGTGCCTCGAAGAATGCCAATGCTAATGATGTTTGCCACCCTCTACTTTCCCATTTGCAAAGACTAGAGGGTTTCTGCAGAGATCACCTCCTAACCTGAGACTGTCACAGCAAATTCCCATCCCAGAGCCCAAGGGAATACTTGAGACCCCTCTTTCTAATGCTAATAAATCTCTGGCAAGTTGAGGCTGGGCACCCTTTGCGGGGACTCTCAAGCCTGCCGAAAGCCAGTCTCCACTGCTGACATGTTGACAACATTTTCCAAATATGATACATGGTGGGAGCAAAAGAATGTGCACTGGTTTTGTAAATAATTTTTAAAAATAGTAGGTAAGTGTAGTGCCAGTGAGCTGAGTCAGGGTACTCATGCCCTGAATACATCCTAGAAGGAGCATGTCACGCTCAGTTGACAAAGAAAACTTTCCCCATGCCACCCTGCCATCGTTGCACAGCTTGAAACTGGTAGGTGGCTGCAAGAGATGAAAGAAATGTTTTCAGTCTCTATTTTAGTCTTCAATGCATCTGGCAAGACTTCAGAAAGGGAACTGCTTTTGTGCCATGGGAGTTGTGCAGCAGAAACTGAGCAGAGGCCAGTTCCACCCAAACCTCCCGTCCAGACGACTGGAACGTGTCCAGGCTCATCCCCACCCTAGCTGACACAGGAAAGGAAACGGCCATCACCAGCATTAAAGACGTGAGCTGCTTGGCTTGAACTTGAGTCATGCGTCTGTAACCAAGACTGTAGCGGCAGCCTCCATCCTTTGTAAATCAAGGACAGGTGGGAGAGAGGAAACATGATCTCACCTGCAGTACTATCAAACACTTACAAAAAAAAAGCCTTCGCATCCCATTCCCAATTTCTCAGCCTTTCAGTCTGTCCTGTTATCATCTGACTGTACACTCCAGGAGTATCTTCCCACCCTTAACAGACTTTGCTTTAATTGAACCCAAATTTGAGTCTACCCTTAAAAAGTTATCTTACTGGCCAGATTTAGTTCATATCGCCTCACCCCTTCTCCTCTGCAGTTTTGGATGCATTGCAGCTTAATAGGGTAATTATCAAGGAGGATACACGTAAACTTTCCCTTTGAAACGTGTGCATTATCGCCATCTTTCTCCCCTCTGCTTTCCCATTTTTCAGTTTGGCTGAAACTGCTTTGGTTCAGAGGTGACCAAAATTACAGTAAATTTTATGAAGGAAATTAGTTACATTTCAAGCCAGTTATTTAGAAATTATGAATACCTCACAGAAAAACCATTAAGACTGTTGCTGGCCCAGAGGTCATGACTGAAGCAGGCTGCTTGTCCCACAAGGAAACCTGTCTCTTTCCAATTGGAAGCAAGAAATATTTTGGCAAGCAGAGGCAGCATACATGGAAGTGCATTCTGCCTGTGCGCAGGCTGCTTCAAGTCTGACGGATGGGATTTCATTAACTCTATCTCCATGAAACTCCTTAAACTTCACTAAACTCAAACACATAAAAAGAGAGAAATCAGAGTACGGTTATGTTCAGAGAGACAGCACAGATTTCCAGACCAGCTCTCCTTGTTAGCATACTTTGAACTTCTTTGTCCACAGACTGAAGGATACCTCTTTCAGAAAACACCAGAATCTGTTTAAGATAATACCAATCTGCTTCAATAGTAGAAGCTAGTTCTAAACTATTCCAAATCTTATTTGCATTACCAACCTTTGAGGCAGGGGCTTTGCTAAATGGCAGTGGTTGCTTGGTACCCAGGAGGCAGCATCATCTATCACACGTCTCCAGGAGCAGAAGGTACTGGTGTGGAAGAGCTCCTGTGCCAAAGCAGGAGTCACCTCTGAGCTGTGTTGTCTGACCAGGCTCCCTCTTGTGCTCCACACCAGTGGGGGAAGAGTGAGAGATCATTGCTGTCTCCCTTCCAAACTCAGGTACAAGCCACGTGCATGTCCCACGTGGAGAACGCACCAGATGCTCCCAAGTGATGCCGGGGGGAAAAAGCACAGGTGATCCACTGATTGGTCAAGGTCTGGCCTCTGGTCCAAAACCAACTGTAGTTATTTACAGAACAATTTGCAAGAAGGGAGGGAGAAAAGAAGTTTTATTTACAGCTTTCATAGATTTTTCTCTGTCAGCTGCTCAGTTAAAAGAAAAATGTGTATATTAATAGACACAAAAATATGTAATTCCCTGATGTCTGTGTATCCCCCATTCCAATTAATAAAACTAGAAATTAAAACCAGCATCTGTATTCCACCAAAGATTTTATTATCAATATATTGAGTTAGCAAACATTCAAAAACAGGCATCCTGACTTCCCCTTTTCCAGGAGACGAGATTTGCCTTAAAGCTCCAATTTTTGAGAAATAATAATAATAAATTTGGTGTTTTTTCAGGACGTTAGTGAGTTCAGACTCACTCCACTTTTAGCTTCATGCTACAAACACAAGAGCTAGGAATGCGTTATTTAAATATGAATAAATAAACACTGATTTCCATGGAGCTGGAGCATTAAGAAAAGCGAAAACAATCACAAGGTTGACATAAAAATCCAGACTTTGGCAACGCAGAGCTGATTCACTTTCTTTCCCATTTGCATTCAGTCAAGCTGTTGGCTTAGCTCTCCCTCTCTCCCTTTCCCTCCCTCTCATCCACTGGGAATATTTATTCATGTATGACCAGGCTTCAGATGTTTCCCATAAGACTGATGAGCTAACGAGTAAAATGTTGGGCCTAGGCTGGTGTAAAGATATTTTATGTCTGTGTAACTAGTAGCCCTATTTTAATACTTGCTTGTAACTCAGAAACAAGCAGAGCAGGAGCGCTTGATGTTGCCCATCGTGTGTCTTGGGCAGAGGCTGGAAGCAGGTGTGCGGTGTTTGTCCTCCCCCTTCCAAACCATCTCAAGACCTTGTGCCAGCTGATAGGCAACTGATTAAATAGTGTTGTCCTTATTTGATTAGAGAAGTGTTAAAAACCTTTATGATGGGCAGGAAACAACTGGAAGATGCAGCGTGCTCTAGCCACTGCCAGGCAGGGCAAGCACATGCAGGCAGATGGTCTTTGTCTTGTCTCGCTCGTGGACATGAAGGAGCCTCCATGTGGAGTTACTCCAGCATCACTGAGGATAAATTGGACCTCTTTCTCCAGAATCCCATTTGCTTTCAATTTCCCCTACTGCCATCATGTCCAGGGCATGTGACAGTGGAGGAGAAAGAGCTGCTTTCATGGACATGTCCAATCTGAAGGCCTGGAGCTTGATTCATACGAGCGCCCATGTCCATAAGCTACTCCAAACCTCTGGTATTTTTTTCAGACTTTGTGCTTTGGTTCACAGCCTCTGTCAAAATTACCTGCAACAGTGTAAGGCAGACAGTCCTAGCTTTCTGCTTTACTCCTCTGCTGAAGCTCATCACTCCTACGGGTTGTGGTTACCTCTGGCAAACTTTTGGGTCAACTTCTAAGAGAGGTTTAGAAATCTCTGCAACCTTTGCAGATAGAGTCACTGGTGCGAGATTCAGAACTCATAGCAGTAGGTGACATCTGTCTCAACAAAGATGAGCTGTGCAGTGCCTGTGCTCCAAGTGAGGTGTACTTTGACAGAATTTCTCTCCATATCCGTAGAAAGTATTGAAAGATTAAGAGAGGAACGTGCTGAAGAAACACAAAGACGCTGATCTTCAGTGAAAGAAGTTGATCTGTGCTAGGAGGGGTCTGGAACCCTACTGGCTTGAGAAATCAGCACCACACTGATCTTTCAGTGGTTGGGGTTAGAAGTGAGTTGAGTATGGTGGTACCTTACCTCTGACAGGAGTCTCAGGTGAGACACTATGTTGATCACAATGCTTGATGGTGTAAGTATAAGCCTTTTCCAGTCTGCTCCAAGACTTCATAGAAAAGGTGTGATACATCTTTTTCTGCACATACTAAATAATCTCATTTTATTCTGAGGGATATTCAGAGCTTTTTGGTGACACAGCTTCATTGCTTTCTCCTAAATATTTGGCTGTGCAAGCTCATGCTGTTCAGGTCTGGAATGTCTCAAGATAGAAGAGGGAAATGAGACTGCCTGGAGCTGGGCCCAGCATTTCTCTGGCAAATGTACATCAAATAAAACAAAACATTTACAGACATAAATAAGAGATGAGAGATCAGAGGGGAAGAGGAGGGGGGAACCCAAATCTCTCTCCCGCTGTGTCCAGCTTTAACTCAAACACAAATATTAGAGATGGGGGAAGGGGGCAGAGGAAGAGGAGAAAATGATACACAGAAAAGAATGTGAAAAAGCTGTACGTTCCAGCACAATCTCAAACCTGCCAGGGAGACAAATGGGAATAAGCAGGTAACAGTGTGCAGCCTTTTATGGGAAATCTTCCATTCGTAGGAATTCGCTTCATTTCTGCATGACCACGTCTCACTGGGGTTTTTTCCCACCATTGGCTAATTCTGGATTCACAGATCCTGTCTACGGTTAACCACAACAAATATTTTCAGCAAAAGTCACTTTGCATCTCACACAATATTGGAGAAGAAACCTAACAGAGACCTACCAAGAGAAGCCCCAGAGCTAATAGCTTTACTTTAATAATAAAATGATCTCTTTTAATCCAGCATGTTTAAGGCAAGTGGAAGAGGTTGCAACCTTTCCTCTACAGATCAGAAAGGAATTAACTCCATCTGTCTTTCAAACTTCACTTTTCTTTCTGATGTGGTCAATGAGACAGCAGCTGTGGCGGTGGTGTCTGGGTGGAACAGAACTGTCCCCTAAGAACATGATTAAGATCTGCCACTAAAGAGCACCAGGTGAGAACTTGATTACTATGGCCTCAAGAAAGAGTCAAGGAGATGGCAGAAGCAAAAAGGATCTGCTCTCATTCCAGAGATGTCCTAAGATAACAATGCTTTCATGGACTTGGAGTCAATGCGTTACATTCTTTTAGGGAATCATACCTTTAACTTACTTTCCGTGAAACCAAAACCTCACTGTAGCCATATACCTTCTAGAAAGCAGGAATGTCTATGAGTTGCTCTAGGGGTGGCTCTCAGAGATGCATAAATAGGTGCTGATATTTTTTTTTTTCAGTTTCCCCATAATTAAATGATACTGGGATAGGAATGCTAATCCAGATAAATTCAAAATACCCATTTCAGCAAAAAGGCAGCAGGTGGAAATCTGGCATAAGCAGTTATTTTCAGCATGGAAGTATCTGAACTAGGGTTGGTATTATTTACCCCTGACATCAAGAAAAGACAACTGTAAGAGTCTCAGAAGGTCCTAACTTGCAGAGCGAACCGGGCAATGGGAGACTAGGCAAACTGCCTTTACTGATGATTTAAAACCAAAATTAAACCCCTCGCAAATTATTCAGTAAAAATATTGCTAAAGTTTCAGCAGTGGTCAAAATCAGTCAATCTTAAGGCATGCTGAAAAGATAATACTGAAAATGTAATAGAATTATAGGAATTACAGGAATCTATCCTCTGAGATAACTGTGTTCCATTTTCTTTTTCAAAAGAAACAGCCAAATAAAAATAGAAAAGGACAAAGGAGGCACTAGGAAGACTGGAAAATTGTCCATATAAAACCAGAGAGAGATCCAAAGAAATGGTTCTTTTAGAAGAGAAAGCAAGCAGGTGAGCAGGAATATGAGAGGGCAGACAAGCATAACGGTGGAAGAGATCATTTAGGCATACCTAATATCATCACTTTAAAATGTAAGACCCAGAGAGCACCTACTTAAGGAGCTCCAAGTGTAAAACTGTCCCATCCACCCACAGAGCTTGCCACTTACTAGTGAAACAGAGCTGAAGCAAAGTATTTTGAGTTACGATGTGCAGAGCGCAGTTGCACAGATGGCTCCACAGGAATTTGAAAGACATGGCCCTTTTCTTGAGAACTTGCTTGAGACAAAGTGCTCGTGGGAATGCCAAAAATCCAGCGGAGATTTCTGCAAGCAGCAGAAGTAATCTCCATAGTTAAACATGTTTATTAACATGGTGCTACCCAGTGTCCATTTTAACAGCATTTTATGCTATGTCCTCTGAAGCAAGGGAGGCTGGGCCCAGTGATGAGCTCCTGGTCTAAGCCAGCGTGGCAATTCCTGCCTTTGAGTCCTGCTGGACTGACGCCGCGCTGAGAAGGTGCGGTACACCCTGGTAGGCGTTTCATTTTCCAAACCACTTCCACTAAGAAATCTTCTTTTCCTTTTTAGATCCCAGTGGTTTACCTTCATCCTTCCCACTGGAAAATCTCCCAAGAATTTAGCAGTATTTTACTCAGGAAAGTGCCTGCGAACGGTACCTGCTGCAGCAGTGGACAACGGGGCAACCTCCCGCCCGACTTCTCCGAAGCAGCCGAATTTCTGCTGCTGCAGCCTCACATTTTCAGGAGAGACAGCCTCACATGCCAGGTCCATCAGAGGGGATGCAACTATTCACTGCTGAATTTGAATTAACAAAAGGCTTTTTCTATTCATCGTTATTCAACGACTTGGGAATTTTCAAGAATAGAACAAATTGTAATGACCAAATTTCTGCATTCATGACAAACTAGCACCAACAAAAGGGATAATTAGTCAGATGAATTAGTCTGGGGAGAGGGAGCCAATCTGGGAAGCGTGTGTTTAACAGAGCAATCACACAGCTCTAGAGACGGGTTTGCGGGTGGGTTTTCCAGGGACCGGGGGAATTATTGAAGCAGTCAGGCCAGCAAACAGCTGCAGTAACAAAAGCACAAACCAGATGCCAGGCCATGTGAGCTCAGGAGAAAATACGAATGAGGATCTGACGCTGAACGAGGCATGGGGCGCTGACATCAACAGCGTTGCACCAGGAATGCGCTTGGCCCCTGTGCAAACCCAGCTCCACCAGAAACCCCCCTGCAAATTCCCTGCGACTCCCATCCAAACCCTCTGCCGTTCAGACACACTGGACCCCTCTCATGTTTGTCTCTCCAGAGTACGAGGGGGTGAAAGCCTGTTTTCCACTTTGTGTCCTACTGCACAGAGTACGGCGTCCGTAGCAATTAAACCCGACTGACTTAGGCTGCTTTGAACCCAGCAGCTGAGCAAAACCCAGCCTGGAACCAGCCAAGGCGCCGCTGGTTTGGGGTTTCGTTACAAACCGCAGTGAAGGCCAGGTCTGCTCAAGTTCACAAATGCTTTGTCAAACTGGGTTATGCTTTGATCAAGTCTGGCTGTTTCGAGAGGAAAAAATGTGCAGAGCGGAGAGATCCAGAGCCGGATTTTTTTTCTCAGAGGACTTTGTGTGGGAGAACTCAGGAAATATCCAGGCAGCCAGAGGTGTCAGGAATTTCACTCCCATTTCCATGGGTGGGCTGGGTCGCAAGGCAGGCTCTGACCTGGAATTTTAGGTCACAGTTCGGGCAGGCACCTGAAAGTCTTGATCTCAATAAGAATGATCAAGGAGGACCTACCCAAAGCCCCCTTCCAGATACAACCGCGTCAGAAAGATAACAAAGCCAAATGAAGCCTCAGATGAGGGTTTGCACTTGGCAAGCTCGGTCCCATCTCTGGGACCTGCCTGGCCTGGGGCACTCGCTCTGTGAGGGCAACTTTTCCTCTGTGACCTTTAGCTTTCTATTGCCTGTTAAATATTATAGAAGGTGGTGCACCACGTACAGTTTCACAGCTCTGTGTCAGATCCCTGAAGACACCAGACACTGAGAAGAACAAACATTTTTCAAACCTACGGCAACAACAAACCCCTGACCTGAGCTTTTTTGCGTTTTCAGGGGAGGTCTGAGCCAGCGGAGGTTCTGGCAGGAGGCAGCACGCCGAGTCACGAGGGACATCGGTTCTGCAGAGACTCTATGTTTCCATGGGTGCATTGCATATATGGCCCTGCGGAGCACATTGCAGTATAAACAGAGAGCAGATGGAGCCCGAGTAGCCCATGAGACTTTTCCACAGAGAGCCAAAGAGGAAGCAGTGACAGCTGCTGGCCCCAGGGGACCTGCCAAAGCCCCAGCACCACCGCTCTGCCCATAGACCTGGGAAGAGGAGCTCGGCTGGCTGTGCTCACCCCCCTCGTCATCCCTTGTTTACTTTGTGCTAAACCAGGTGGGAAAGTTTTCCCTTTTCTAGCCTATTCTTCATGACCTAACCTCTCCCCTGGTTGACTTCTGCTCTCCTTCCCTTCTCCTTCACTCTGGATTTCACCTAGGTGTTGCTACTGCCTCGCAGAAAATAGCGATGAGCTGGGACGATGTGCAAGGGCAATTCCTGTGCATCTCCCCTGTGCCTCAGCTTAACAACCAGGACTCATTCAATCTGAAATGCAGGCTTTAAACTCCACAATTTCTACTGCAAATAACAATCTGAGAGGTTCTACGGGTCACATAGGCTGCCAGAGAGAATATTCACACAGATTATGCAGTTAGGTAAAGCTAGTGCTTGCGAAGGGAGAAGCTACTCCAGGCCTTCCAAGTACACTAGTTTCAAGGGATTCATCCTTACTCCCAATGGACTATCTGTTATGAGGATTAACAGCTACAGAAATAGGACATAAGTGGGACAGGCCTATTCTTGACCTACTCTATTATCTAATTGCTTTGAAAATTAGAACATTGAAGCCTCTGGTAATCATTTGTTAGGTTTTTTTATTATTATATGCTTTCTCAAAATATTCGAATATATGCTATAGTTTTCACTCACACTTTCAGGGGTTACAGGAAAAGAAAGGTCTCCGTATAGAGTGATATCACAGCCAGCATGGGAAAAAGTCTCTGCAGCGTGGGAAGAGTGAACTCAATTTAAAAAAAAAAAAAAAAAAATTTACTGACTCAAGAAAAAAGGGCTGAACTGCTTTTGCCATGAGAAAAGGAACAGAGAAAAAGGGATAAAGGAAGGAAAGGAAGTAGGACAGAGCTCACTGGGGAGCACGGTAGCCAACCTGACTTGCCAGTACTCTGGCGCAAGTGCAGCAGGGGTCCAGGACCCGATTTGCTGTTCCTGGGGGTTTCTTGCCCCAGATCTGGTGGGGCCAAAGCCCTCCTCAGCTAATCCTGAAACTGTCAAATTGCAGTAGTGCGGGGAAGGATGCTATTCCGCAAAAGATTTTTTGACAGAATCTGAGGAAATACGTCATGTCTTGAAAGAGCGAAGGGACAATCCTTCTGGTTAAGATGTATGGGTGATGTTCTCTGGGATACTCTCACTCAGCTATGGGTAGCACCTTGCCAATAAGACATTGTCAAAGTGGGAATTCAGAGAAGAAAAACAAATCGGAGAGAGAGGAGTGAGCTAGACTGTCAGAACTGAGCTGTCTCTGCCATTTGGCTGAGAGACAAAACAGATATGCTTACTAGTCTGCAAATATGGCAAAAATAAGCAGAAGAATTTTTTTTTTAATGTATGTGAAAAGGACTTAACTGGAAAGAAAAAACCAGACAGATGTGACTAAAGAAAAAATCATGTAATACAGTAGGTCTGAAAGCTTCAATACAAGAGTATTTTTCAAGTTAGACTGGCCAACATACTAAAAAATTCTGCAGAAGGGACGGGAGGGAAAAGGAATGATTTGTGATTCTGGTAAACATCAGAGATCTGTTCCGTGGCGTGTGAGGAAAGGACGTCAGGTCCTTGGGTAATTTCAAAGACCTAAATGCTTTTTCTGGAGTACTCAGCTCTAATGGTCTGGGGAAGTTATTCCTTTTCGTGAGCAAGGATTTCTTGGGAAAGAAAATGTAAAGAACGGCACTGCATCCAACTCCCTGCTCTCCAAAAAACTGCATGCTTCCACAAGAGATGTGGCATTTCTAAATTGCCCACTGAATTCCACCTCTCCACCCCACTCCATGCCGGCCCCTCTGCTCCAGCCTGGAGCTCGTAGAAGTGACTAAACCGCTGGAGTGCTTAAGTAACATAAAAGTACACACGACAGAGGAAAGGTTGCGTGCAGGCATCTTTCATCACCAGCTCTGTTTACCTGTCCAGCACTTCTTCCTGTACTTCACTCCCCTAATTGAATCCTGACCTAAAACAACCTGTGTTTTTTACGAAGTCTTCCACCCAAGTGACACAAGTAATCCTGCTGATTTCAGCACACAGGAAGAAACCACTCAATGTAAGCAACAATAATGAAATCAGGCTGTAGAAGTTTAGATTAAACTATAGAAAATTGCACTAGTGACTCATTCTGCCTGGTGACTCCTCATTTAGGACGCTGAGAAATACAGCTCTGCTTGGAGATGATCTTTGTATGTGAATGCATCAGAGAGAAGGGTGAAGGATGTACACCACCGTCTCTCGGGCGAGAGGAGAGAAAACCTGCAGCGCACATCGGTGTAACGGGACAGTGGAGTGCAGCAGATCTGACTGCTTCCCAGAGTCTGTCTAGTTTTCAGTCTCTGTGACATCGTTGAATCACACCAGATGAGTAACATCCCGAAAGCAGCCTGTGCGTGCATCCCAAGAGCTGAGCAGTTCAGTCCATCTGCTCAGAGTTTAGCACTTCGGAGTGCCCTGGCAGCACAGTGTTGCGTGGAGGAGGAGAGCTGGGCAGGCAAGTGATTACAACGTGGGGCCTGAAGCGGATTACTTTAAATCACAGACATAGAAAGAGAGGATTCATCCAAAAAAAAAAATTAAAAAAATAACAAAAAGTAGGGAAAGGCCTGAGCAGCCCTTCCGAACCCACGAAGCAAACAAACATACTTAGGCCTTTGCATCGTGCTTCAGAGCGGGGCTGCACGCACGGGTTTCCCAGCAGAAGAACAGTGCCTCCCAGCAGTGGCTGGGAAAGCAAGAACTGCGTCATCCATCTGAAGGCAGGCAGGCAGGGTGGCAGGTCACCAGCCCTGCTAGAGCAGCTGGGGACAGGGGGACACGGTGGCAGCTGCTCCGCAGCAGGGGGAGGGAGCGCCCAAACACCGTAAAGCACTGCAGTGGGGGTGGGAGATGGGAAGAAGCAAAGCGCTTTGCCGGCTTCCACAAGAAGGGAATAAAAATGACAAAATGAGAGTCTTAATTGCAGAGTAGAGACGTATCATCCCCTCCGCTCTACCCCCCTGTAGGGATGTGCCACGCAGATGTCTCTGGCTGGGGCGGTTGCCAGCAGGGCTTTGCAGAGGCTTTGTCTCTGGATGGGGACTGTGCACTGGCAAAGAAATTACGGCTTTTATGCGCTTGGTAACTGCAGTTGCGGCTGCAGCTTTATGTTCGTGCGTTGCTAGAAGACAGCTTGTTCCTCCTTCCCCCCATCTAGCCTTCGCGAGGAGGATAGGGGCATTATCACAGGCCGAATAACAGATGAGGAGAGAAAAGATGGATGAGCAAAAGCACAGATTTGACATTCGATGCAGAGGTGAAGGTATCCCCATAACACACAGGCATCACGCCTAGAGGCAGAGTTGCTGGGAAACAAGAGAGCCAGAGGCAGCAGCTGCAGGAGGAGGAAAGTAACTGAGGCCACGGCGTCACCACGTCCTTCCTTGGACACTTTCTTTGGGTCCTGGAGGAAGGTCACTGTCATGACAGCAGGAACTGCAATCCTCGATGTTGTTCAAACAAGACAGATAGCTCACAAGCAGCAGCACCTCAGCGGCCCCAGGGTGTGTGAACTGAGTGGTTCGGCTGTCGGGGCATAGAGAGGAAGGTGCCCGAAGGACAGACGGTATTGCGATATTCACCCCTTCGCGTGGGGACAGCCCTGAACCTGTGAACCGCTCGCCTCTCGTCTAGCAGGGCGACTCCTTTTCACTGGGAAGCGAACAGGCAGGCGTGACTGGCCCTCTCAAACACGAGCTAGCCCTCGGGGTCAGTGGGTGCCCCTGTATTGCCCCCCCAGACACAGTGCTTCCCTCAGCCTGAGCGTGTTTTGCACAGCTCTCTGCGCCGAGGAGGGGAGATAGTGCTGCCACGCTTCCTTCGCCTTGCCTTTAGCAGGAGGGCAGGTGGGCTGAGGCACTAATTAATTAATTTTGTTCTGTCACGGAACCGGGGCGGAAAAAAAAAAAAAAAGAAATGTTGTTGCGGGTCCCCCTAAGACTGACATATTTTGGAATATCTGGCAAATTGAAAACATTTGGCTTCAGATTAAGTGAAATGTTTTATTAAGTGGAAAACAAATAATTTCCCTTGGGGGGCATTTTCTACAAAAGCCAAAGGAATCAGATGAAATGGCTAGATTCCCAAGGGAGCGGGGACTGCTCCCGGGGCTGCAGAAGAGAGGTGGTACTGCGTGGGCTGCACGAACCAGCTGGCCATGGAACCGCTCTCACTCTGACCTCAGGAGTTGTTGGAAATGAAGGAGAGCAACTTCAGTAAAGATGGTTAGAGGGCCCTATTGCACAGGGCAGAGTAGCCCCGGTAGTGGTTGTTCATCACGTACAAGGGAATCCCAAGTTCAAAGCTGACATATGCGAGCCAGGTCATGTACTTTTATCTGCCCCCATCACCCTTCCCATTAGAGGGTCTCAATCACCAAACCGTCAGATATGCTGCCTATGTCTTTCAGGCTTCTTTTGAAGCCGTCCCACCGTTTCTACAACAAAACATAACGGAGACAGCATAGCACAACAGCCTGGTGACTGAAACACCTGGGCATCAGTCTTGGCAGAAGGAGGCTTGGACATGGGTCTCTCACACCAAAGAGTCTTCTGCCCTAGTGAGTGGGCTGGAAGCCCCGACGGTAACTGGTAGACAGTTTTGCTTAAGATCCCAGCCTGAACAATATGAAACACCTTGTTACAGAAACATCAAAAAACAAATCGGTCTACATTTCAGCCGTAGATAGCTGAAACAATCTGCTTATTTTTACCTACACTAATCAATCATTTTGAGTAATCAGGTACTGCAATCTCTGGCAAAAATAAAACAAAATCTGCTAAGATGGAGCCAAAAAAGATCATGCACATATTTCTGGGTTTTCTTTCTCTCGTAGCTTTGCATTAATTATTCTTTCCTTTGGTCAGTGACCAAGATGGACGCACATTTTGTTGATCACACGCAGCTTTGTCAGTAACCTTTGAATAGGCAAACCAACTGTGTGGCAGAACCCTAAGTTGTGTGGTACCAGGCAGATGTGCAATGCTCCCAGAGAGAGGGGAGCAAAGCCTCCTCTCTTCCACTGATACGTGGGATCAATGAGGGCGCTGTAAATACTAGAGGGAAGGCCAACCAGATCTTGCATAAACAGCATCAAGGTCCTTTTGTGTCAGCAGTCAGCACCTCAGAAAATTACCTCATGACAAGGTTTTCGGGGAGAGACAAGTTCTGCACAGATTTCTAGCTTCCTTGACGTAAGTGCTTGCAACACACGCTTACCGAACACGCTCTCCTTCAGGGCCAATTTATGCTTGTTTTAATATTCTTTCCAAAATATCTTACTGGGGTCATGGGAAGTGCTATGCAGCCAAGTCAAGTGACAAGCATCAGCATGTTGTCAGTATATGAAAGCAAAAACAAACCTTTTTTGAAGGAATTAGAGAGTCTAATGACTGAGCTAATCTGAAACACTTCCAGAAAAAATTGCAGCTGTTAAAGGAGAGAAACTAGAGGGTTTTACCTCCAGTTACTCCCCTAGGTGGAACTCCTCAGCACCCTGGATGCAAAGCCAAGCATAGCAGAGACAGCAACAGGATGGCCAGAGCAGAGATCTGGCATCAGAACGTGTTATTCCCAGACTAGACTGACTAGTCCATCATTTCTTAGCACAGCCTCAGACAAAGCCGACTCCCCGTGTTGCCTTTGCCATCTGTATAATCAGGAGAACAGGTGGATTTATTATACTTCCAAACCAGTAACAACCAAGTGTTTCACAAGCTGTACTGTATTCCCACCCCTGTGAGACAGAAAGGTACTACTGGCCCTGCTTTGAAAACAAGGAGCCAAGAATAGGTGAAATAAAACTGTTTGTCCAAATTTACACATAAAACCGATGGCAGAGCAGCTGAGTCAACCCCAGTTGGCCTGTCCCTAGGTCAGGACTTTAATCCTTAACACCTTCCTCCCAGCTTGACCTGAGATTTGATCTAGAAGGTAAATACTGATGGATGTGGGCGAGTTTTACACTTATCTTGCAGGATTGCAGTTCTTGGAATTCACCTCTGTTTACTTATGGGCAACAAAATTGCAGCACAGAGAAACTAAGCATCCCACAGCTAGTATAATTTCAATATCCCATGAAGCCACTTGGAAATGAAGGTGGTAGACATGCCATGGCTTTAGAGTCATCATATTTCAGCTTTGATTTCAGTCTGTAATAGGATAAAACTGCATAGAACTGGGTCATAGGATCTCTTTAGGCAATAGCCAAACTTCCCTACAGGTTTGGGTTCTATGGGGTAGGGGGGGGTTATGCACTAAATATACCTGTGACCAAATTCCCAAGAAAGTAACATCTCCTGAATGTAGAAAATATCAACATTTTTTTTGTTGCTGTTAAGCTTCAAACTCATTCTGTAGAATAAGTAGACAGAACACAGCAATATCTTATCTGAGCCTGTAAAACAATTTTTTCTTGCAAAGAGTTTTTGAAACAGCCAAACATTTTCTGTGCTTAGTCTCGACTGAACGAGCCTCCAGAGCCTGTATGCAAGTAAACCTCAGTATACGTTGTATTTTATACAGCAATAAAAGCAACTGCTATCTAGGAGTATAGTGCTTGTCACGTCTTCAGCCACATCTACTCAAAACCTCAGTAACAATAAGGTGGAAATCAGATCTCAGGCTATCTGAATAATAGGATTCCCTTTCTGTAGAAATTTTCAATAGCTTGAAATGTAACTTCAAATAGGCATAAAAAAGATTTGCAAGTTTCCTATGAAACAGAAGTCCTGTAAAATTTAATTTCAGAAACACTGATACATGGTGTTTCCAAAATATTAGACAAATTTTGGACTTCAGCAGCTGTTGAGTAAAATTACCATAGTTGGTTTTTTTCCCCCAATATCACTGCTGCTCAACACTGAATAGGGACAGCAAACTTGTTTGGGAGTGAGCAACAACGATACTGAAGAGTCACATCAGCTTCACTCAAGAGCCAAGTTTCCAGGTCCTACAGGACAAGAGAAGTCCCATCTCAGCCAGTCAGAGGATGCCAGGACTGTGACTACAGGGCAGTAATTCAGGGGCAAACCTTGGAAGCTGTGTTTCTGTGCAGCACCGAGATCGAACATACGATACAACAGGCGAGTTATCCAACAGAAGACCAACAATTAAAGTTTGTCAAACCACATATGTTTCCATGGAACATTTCTGCTTCAGCACATACACATTTTCTAGCTGCGTCATCTTTGTTGAAACATTCCTAACAAGCTCTATGCAGTTCTGCTTGCTCCCAAAATTGCAGTTTCTCCTCATACAGGCTACATGAGAGCTGTCATTAGGACCTTATCAATGCAGATCCTTTGAGCATGCAGATGGACAGTCTAATTCTGTCACCGGTAGCATCAGCTGTAGCAAATTGTGCACACGTGCTCCCTTAACCAATTTGTCGTGATACTTGGAAACACACTGGGCCACACTAAACAGACAACATTGGCCAGCTCTGCAACTCTTCATTAATTACTGCGGAGTTATAACCTAGCATAGGTAGATGCTTTTCGGAGGGGAGCCACAGAGATCAACTTTGTTATGGAAACAGGCACCTGGACAGTCCATGAAAGCACAGGACAGCTAAGAAAGAAAAACACGTTCCAATTAACCACTAATGACTGACTTCCCTTTGTGTTGAACAGACTGTGCTGAACAAAGCAAACCTAGAGCCTGGAGTATTTAAACAAAAACACGAAGCAGTGCATTGAGAGACTATAAAAGGAAGCTGTATAAGAAATCTCATTTCTGCATCCTTTTACAGTACCATCTAGGAACGCACAGTACTGGGTACAACCACAGCACCGTGGCCATTGAGCTCGCACACTGCAGTAGGCATCCTAAGAAGCGTAAGATGCTCTGCAAATGACTGAATTCTCTGTTAACTTATAACAGAAAAAACAGTCACCTTGGTTCCCACAATCAAAGAGGTCACATCGGTGCATGAAGACCATCAGGTTCCTGCTGTCACAATAGTCATTGCCAAGTCATTGCTGGCAATCAAGGATGCTGGTACCCAGAGCAAAGGCAGAAACAGCAAGACAAAGCGATAGGGCCTCCTAGATACATGGCTACATCTTCACATATGGTATGAGAGCAGCTATGAGCACAGCCTGCTCGATGACCTGCCCCCTCAGGCACAGCCCCCAGCCTGACTGCAGAGTAGCCTAAAAAATGTGCCCAAGCGCGTGACATCCCAGGAGATGGCCTCCAGACCCACTCCGAGATCACATCAGGGTGCTCTTGAAAGAGTCCTCCAGATGTGGTGGCACTTACACCTCTGAGTGCTCTTCAGAGCAGGGATTGTTTCTTGCTATTGGCTTGTATCATGCTTGAAGCCTCTGGATGTTACTGTCATGGGAGTGACTCTTGGACCAAGAAGGCCTGGATTAGCTGTAGTATATATGTTTAAGTAGATGTGTAAATGCACTGAAGACATTACCATGGCTCATTACTGACCAGGGAACAACAGGCTTTACTGACCTGCGCTCATCTGCACAATCCCTGAATCAGGCACCACGTTTCATCCAGCAGAAGGAAGACAGCCGCCATGCGAGATTTTCTCTTCCACAAGTTCAAACTTAGAAGAGTTAAAACAAAAAGGGCCTCTGCCCCAGCTGCATAAATAAGAATATTTCCATGCAAACAAGGACTGAAATGGAGGTTAGATAAGCAAGGCCTTGGCAGCAGGAAAAACAAACAAAGCCAGTCCCTGCTACGCCCACTGAGAAGCAGCTTGTTTTGCCATCAGCGGTTTGTCACACAAGACCTACAAAGACTCACAGGCAGGCAAGACCAACTCAACAAGGTTTCTGTGAGCCCGGTCAGGAGGGGAAATGGCTCCTGGCTAGGATTATCTCAAGCTGGATGTTCCCAGTGTTGTGACAGCAGGGCAAAGCTGCAGCTGGTCCAGGTGGCTCAGCAGCACACCAGCAGGGAGATGTTCCCAGCCCTGGGCAAAAGGCTCACCTGAAGGCCACCCTGGTTCCTGTACACCGTGTCAGTTGAGAACAGGGAAGCTTGGGTTCTTCTGCTGAGATCTCAACACCAAGCTGAAAGCAGGAGGTATATGGGACCCAGGCAGATGTCAGAGTGCTCACCTCCCCACACCTCTCTAAGGGATCCCAGAGGTCTAGGACGGAGGTCTAGGCTCTCCCCAGCACCCTCACAGAAATGACACTTTGCAGCCATGCATGGAGAAGCTGCAGCCCGGCAGCCTTGTGCTGCTGACAGCGGCAGCGTGGCTGTGCTGAGCCCAGCTGCACCCACCAGCCACCTCTCCCCTCTGGGACACCTTGGCCTTTACGCTGTGGGGAGGCTGGCTGATGAATAGGTTCTTGACTGAAGGGATGATTCAGATACAGCTCTGGTGAGAGGAAACTCTCGTGCTACGACAGCAGCACAGAACATAGCGTCTCTGTTTGCTGCTCAAGTCTCCTTTCCCCTCCCGCACCCCCCTCAGCTCTCTCCCTCTAATTTTATTCCCAGAGCCCAAAGATTGCTTTTAACAAAGGCAGTTGAGTCATTTCCCAGCCCTGATGTGCCATCTACCAAATGCTTCAGATGACTGATGTCTTAAGAAAGAATCCAGCCTGTTCCCTTGCTGCACTTCTCAAAGCCGCTGAAATGGAGCAATTATACCCAATTTCTGTGACAAAGAACAAGAAGTCCTGTCATTATCACAGCTTCCCCTTGGAAAGGCAGTGGGTGAGAGGAGGAAATACATGAGCAGTGTCACAACAATAACAGGCTGATGCGTGCCGTGAACTGCAACTGGCTGGGAGTCTGCACCAGGAAGGTGTCTCTTCATGCGTGGAAAGAATAAAGCCCATCAGAGATTCCCCTGGGCATTAGAGGAAGGCAGTGCTGTTTGATGGTTGGCCCAAGGGACCAGGGGTGCCCCTCTAAAGGACCCCCTGCCAGATAGCTGCCACTACACCCGGGGCCCAACACTGGGCGCTCTGTATGGGCTCCGGAGGGACATTAGACATGACACACTGGACTCCCCACACCATGCAGCCTGGGCTCAGCAGAACGTAGCATACCCAGGACCTCCAGGACAGGCAAGGCAGCTCCACGGGGAGGTGCTTTATAGAGCATTACTCTGCCTTTGGAGTTTCAACCCAACACCCACCGCTACAGGGACAAAATGCTGTCAGACAGCTGCCAGGTAACCTTCATATGAGGCTACAGAACATTCCTCCGTGGCTTCACGTCCACCCCAGGAGAACACGTGCGCCTTTGGCTTTTATTCCCTCCCATACATAGTCCCATAAGGGATGCTGAAGGTCAACAGAGGAATGGCCATGCCTATGATCCCCAGGCAACACTAGCGTCTGTTGTGGATGTTGGCAAGGCAGTGTAGATAGCACCTTGCTGAGCACTTCCCCGGCTACCTCAAGCAACCAAAGCCATACACTGCACCCCTCCCTCTCCCAACCCTGGATACCCATCCCCACAACTCTCCCACCCTTTCTCAGTCACCGGTTTCTCGCGCACATAACTGATCGGCCGCTGCCTGGATCAGAGGATGCCTGGCGTGCTCCAGCATGCCTGTGGTCTCACGTGCCTCGTGGCAATGATGGGTCCTTTCATGGGAACAAGGAGGGGAGGCAGCCGGAAAAGTGGCTGCCAGCAGCACGGCTCTCCCTCTGCTCTCTACTCTACACGGGACTCGTGTGCAGCAGTTTGGAAACCTCCAGCTTTGTTCAGCCATAGTGTGAGGCTGACAGACAAAGGAAGGACAAGTAGAAGAAACAAAGGAAGTGGGTAAGTCAAAACTCTCAAACCTGAGCTTCCTTGCATGTTCCATTGTGTCTGAATGCACAACTAATATTTAGAAGAACTTGGATGTTGTCACAAGTTTCAACAAGCGACACAGGAAATCTTTCACCGACCTGATCTCTCCCTTTGCAGGGGTTCCATACTGCTCCAGCTTTTCCCTTCCTACTTTCCCACTGCCCTCATATTCTGCTACTCCCCACTCTCCTCCTCTGTTTTCATGGGCTGTATCTCTTCCAACTCACCACATGGACTTTTGAAACGTAGAGACCAGTTATGCCCGAGTCAAGCACTCTCCATCTCATGGCTAAGGCTCTCCCTGCTCCTCTCTCGTGAGCCCAGCAAAGCCGCTTTCCCTGCTGACTGCTGTCTCCAGCCCCCACTCCAGCCAGCATGGACATGTTGCACACCAGCACAACCACAACCAGCCAATGCTCCTCACCCTTTGCTGTTTTAAGCTCAAACTAACACAATACAACCATGTAAGTCCCTGGCGTACCCTCCTGCTCCCCTCTCGTTAGCTGCTGTGATTTGCTAAGGCCCGATCCTGAAAGTCAAAGACCAGACAGACCTCAGCTCTCCCAATCGTCTCCCTGCACCACCTTCAAACTGCTGACTGGGTCCAAACAAAACAAACTGATGAGCAACCTTGGGCTTGAGCCTGCCCTTTTACTGACTCGACTCTTTACAGTGCTGAAATAGAAGTGTAAATGAGAGCAGAATAAAGGTACAGATCTACACGTAGGTGTCTGGAAAGCTATAGGCTATTTGTACTGTTGGCAGGAGACTGACTTCATAAATAAGTCAGCGCGTGCTCATGTTTACAGGTTTGATTGTAGCCTATATCCTTTGGATAAAACCCATGCATACCTTCCCAGCCACAAAGGATAGTCTCAGAGAGCACCTATTTCAGGCATTTGGTGTCTTTCAGCAATATGAATACCCTTGGACGAAAGTCACCATCACTCTGTGGCAGGGTCACCAATCCAGCCCTGCCAAAACCACAGCAAAGTTTTCTTTAAAGGTGAGCGCTTCTCTCCCCAGAGCAACTCCCTGCCTCAGACACCAGTACCTGTCAACTCATTTCTCTGTTGTCATCCGAAAGAAGGAATAACAAGTGAAAACCACAAACCAGGGTGGCCTGGGAGAATTTTGACAGTCTGACAAAGGAAAGCAGAGGAAGTATCTACTTGTTTATACATTTTCAGATCTTCGAATAAAGATTTCCCTGAAAAAACATCATGACTTCCTCTAACCAGATGAAGAAAAGAAGTTGTCAGCTTGTGTCTCAACAGATTTTCTGGTGTAAAAACTAAACCAGGTATTTAGAGGGATGATGCCATTCAATGACAGTAATGTCCCTTTTGCAAAGCACAACCTGCATTTAAACACAGACTAGACTAAACCCACCAAAAGAACAGAGCGTACGGAAACTACAAACCACCCACTCAACCTCGCAGATGCAAAACAACCGAACCCACAAGGAGAAAAACAAATGGGGAAGGCAGCTGGAGCATGACGCCTGGCTCAGGCGGCGGCAGCAAAGTGGCAGCTGTATCACAAAGGTGGGCGAAGGGCTGCACAAACACAGCCCTGGGCGTGCGGTCCCCCGTGCCACCCCAGACACCCCGCTGGTGGATGCCAGGGGTCCCAGCTGCCTCCTGCCTCTACCGTGCTTCTCTTCTCTAGCACCAGAGCACATTTCTCAACATGAAGCATGCTTGCAGAGCTGCAGTGCCCCCAGGCTCCGTCGAGTCCAGCAAGTACACGCTTGGCCCCTGTTAATTTAGGCACTTCAGGAAGGGCAGCAAGACTGATCTGGGAAATGGAAGGGAAAGCTTGGATGGGAACAGGACAGAAAGGCTTAATAAAGGATCCAACAACAGGATTACATGCAGTTGACAGAGGACAGAGCAAGGGAACTTCCCTTAGGTATTAAGCCAAAAACCTGATCTGGATGAGGGTGGTCAAGCAGGGCAACAGGTGCCTGGAGAGGCTGTGAAATTGCCATTCCTGGAGATAGTCAGTAATTGACCAGATATGGCCCCGAGGAACCCAATGTGGCTTTGAAGTTGGTCCTGCTTTGAGTGGATGGAAGGACCAGGTGATTTTCAGAGATCTCTTCCAACCTAAATTAGATTCTGCAATGGTGTTTGATCACAAGTTACCAATAAGCATTGGAATAAAACAGGAGCTTGAGAATGGCTATTTACAGTATTTAGGAAGGGAACTGTGATCAGGGTGAAGAAATCAAAAGCAGGAAGATTTGGAAATATTCTGTTACTAAAATAAACATGATCAAATAGGTTTTACTGAAATCAGAAGGCCAGTCGCATGCCTGACGTTCCTAATATTGCTGGATGCATCCAGGGTGGGAAAGGCAGACTGGGGAGAAACGGAGCAGCACCTTCCTCCACCTTCAAGGGATGACTTTCATTCCTACGGCCCTGCTGCAGTCGGAGGGGCGAGGGCAAGGACCCGCTCTGGGAGGCGGCAGCTCCCTGTCCGGCGCCGGCAGGTTCTGGCAGACAGGAGTGACCTCTCCTGGAGGCTGCCAGCCCGGTAGTCCCGCTCCAGGGACGGCAGGAGCCCAGCCACAGGCTCCGGTTGCCTCCGTTGAACCAGAGCACGAGAGAGAGGCCCCCAGCAAATCTCTGCGGGCACTGCAGTGCCAGCCGCGTCCCCCAAAACACACGTCACAGCAGACACCCTCCGTAATGTTGTCAGGCTGCGGAGAAAGACGCCTTTCGCAAGCACGCTTGTTTTGTATTTGGCATGAGCAGGATTAGCTGATAATGAAGTGCTCTCTATTTCATCCATAAATATGGAGTTCTTCAAGCAGATGTTGGTATAAAAGATATTTAAGGCTGCGGGGCCTATTCCAGTTAACCTGTCATTGGAGCAGGGTGAAATGCAGAAAGGTGACTGTAGAGAACAGTGACAATTATTAAAAATAGTAACCTAATTAGTCACATAATTATATAATTACAGAAAAATTGGGGTTGGAAAGGACCTCTGGAAGTCATCTCATCCAAGCTCCTGCCCAAACCCAGGGGTGATTAGGTGGTCAAGTTGCTCAGGGACTTGTCCGTTTCAGTTTTTAGTATCTCCAGAGATGGAGATTCCCCCTTCTCTCTGAGAAATGTGCATATCTTTCTGGGGACAGGCCTTAGTAAAACATACTTGGTCCCATATTTGGGGAGATCACTAGTTTATTTAATGTAGATCACTGTCTCAGGATGTTTACATCAGGAGGCATTTTACAGCCTCACTCGGCATTCCCACATAAAAACAGCAACCTGCAAAATTAGTATTGCTCATAGGAAGCAGGAAGCATTAAGAATGATACAAAAGTGTTGGGCTTGGAAAGACAAGGAGCATGCTCAGCTGCACAGGCCCACCTAGAAGACTGTCCAGCATGACAAATTCATTTGTGCAATATGGTGGTTAATACACCCAAACTGGGATCATTGATACGGTGGCAAAGGATGGCGACGGTCATGTGTACAGTAGAAGACAGTCTCTTGCAAGGTAGCATCTCCTTAAAGGATGATTACAAATCTGACTCTACCCAAGGGTTGTGGTACACAGTCAGTTAAACACGATCCCTTAACATGATACTGTCACCAGGACAAATGCGTTTCTTGGACATACAAGCGGGAAAGTATCACGTCGTAGCAGAAAGGTGGCATTACCTCAGTATAAAGTGCTGTTGAAACAGCAGCAGAAACTACTACAGTACATTGAAAGAGAAATATGTGGTTGTATGTCAGTGTTCACAGTTTAAAAACAACATAGAAATTGTCAGGAGTTCAGGAAAGAGCTTCAAGAAAGATTCAGCATCTGGAAAACATACTTCTAGCGAGAAACTTAAGAAGGTCAATCCAAGTTTATCCAACAGTAGGTCAAAAGATGACTTGAGCATTATCTATAATTACCAGCACAAGAAGAAATTATTATTAATATTAGGGCTCTTTAATCAGGCAGAGAAAAAAAAACAAAACCAAACAGGAATATAATTTGATGCGGTGGTTGGAAACAGAAGCCAAGCAAATTCAGATGAACTACAGGGAGCACTGTTTAGCAAAAGCCATTAACCATTAGAACAATTTACCTAGGGATGGGGTAGAGCTTCCACAATTTACGGTCTTGAACTGAAGGCTAAACAGCCTTTTTTCAAAGACACGATGTATCTCAAGAAATGTTGAAGCAGAAGTTATTGGGTGAGATTCATTGTCAGAACAGATAGTCATAAAGTTCCCTGTGGTCTTAAAAATATGAAAAGTGCCCAGGAAGAACGACAGAGACCTCTGAAAGTGCTGAAAGACATCAGAGCAAATTGTGCTGTGTTACAGAAGAGATTTTAATTACTATTAGAAGGTACAAAAGAAAGTGAAATCTTATTTTTAAAAGCCACAATTTCTTTAATAAAGATAAAAACTCCAGTGAGAAAATCCTTCATGTAGCTGCCAACAACTGAAGGAAAGAGAAAGGACATTTGTAGAAAACAACAAAGAGGACACAGAGAAGTATTCCTTTTCTGCAACACTTGAGCATAAATGCAAAACGAAGTAAATCCAGTAATTTTGGTGCAACTGAGAGCAGCACCTGGCCTCTCTTTTAAACAAATAAGGCAGAGTTTTGTACTCTCATAAAGTCAATCACAGAAAACAAAAAAAGGTGTAAAAAATACAATCTAGAGATTGCTAAATGTCTTTGGTTATGCTCTGCCCAGTTTTTGAGACCTGGCCTTATGCCTTGTGTTTTTGCATCTTTGCAGAGGCCTTGTGGGTGCAGAATACCACCAAAACCAGGCACTTTGTGCTGGTGCCAGTGATAACTCACAGTTGCAGGCTGCAAGGGAGAGTCAAGCGGGCTGGCAGAGGAAAGGCCGGGAAGCGTGCTGTTTTGATGTGAAACCAGATGGTGTTTCAGTGGTGTTTTGCTTTGAGATTTCTGGGTTCGCTCAAATCTAGAAAACTCAGGAGGAGGCAAACCGTAAGCAGATGAAAACAAACCCAACGAACAAACAAAGAGTTTGCACAAGCCCCCCCTGCACACAGTCCAGGGAGAAACGTACCCTCGCGCCTGCCCGCTGGAGCTGCATTGGGACCCAGAGCAGAGGAGCCATGCCGTGAGCGAGGACACACGGACAGTGGGAGATGTACAAACCCAGCTCCTCGGACAGATGGGAAAGGAAACAGGAACTTAAAACAGAATAACGCTTTACAGAAGATGTTTTTTTCTAAAATAAATCCCAAACAACCACCAGCTGGTTCTCATTTCAGCCTGCAGATGAATAGATTTCAAGCAGAAAAGCAGCAACAGATGCCTCGACGCTGCTCTGCAGGAAGCAGAGGCAACTGTCTGCGCCAGACTCACCCCTGGGCCTTCCGACCCAGGAGGTCGCGCCGTGTCAAGCTGGCCTGGGGCAGGGGAGCTGCACCCCGCCAACGCCTGTTGCTGCTTCTTTCCTAGCCCCTGGGCATATCCCTCTGGGGAGGCGTGAGGCACGGCTGGGCTTTGGGAGCTGAGAGAAAAGGCTGTCCCTTCCTTTCACACCCTCTGAGCTGCTCACGAGCCCAGCGAGGGCAGAGGGAGGCACAAGAAGAGGGCTGGCTTGGGGTGGCCACAGGAGGCAAGCCTTTCGCAGGTCCCCTGCAGAAGGGAGGTCAGGGCCTGTGCTGGGCTCTCAGTGGTCTTTCAGGGACAGAAAGCAAAGCTAGTCTGCCAGTTACAGGTTTTACCTACTCAACTCCACATAGTTTTTCACAACTTACACAAAGGGAAAACAGCTGAGGGCCGTAGGCTCTCAGGAAGCACGTCACCTTCCTCCATGTGCAACCAACCTCCACATGCACGTTCCTCCACGTGCTGAAACCTCCCTGTCTCAGCAAAGGGAGCGAATGCCCCCCGAGACCAGCTCTGCACAGGCCCTACTGTACTCGCTCCGAGAGCCTCTCCGCTTGGGCTTCAAAACTTTTTGGACCACAAGGCTTCAAGTTACATCAAGTGACAATGACATGCAGGAGCCCTGGACACAGTCAAGCCAGCCAAAGCTGCAGGTTCCCCCACCCAGCACTTACCACCTCTCAAGCTACCATCCTCGGCCATGGGGGTCTGCCGGGTGGAGCACCAGAAGCCTGGGCAGCTTCAGCCATGAAGCCAGGAGCAGGAAGCCAAGCAAGTAATGAATTGGCTTTGCAAGATGGCTGCACATTACCTGCATGTCCAAGAACCACTCCTATACCAAGAAGGGGACCGGGGGGGCTGGAGCTGCTTTCATGGCTTTTGTAGAGCCTGCAAAATCCTCTCTCCAAGGGGGTGTATCTAAGGAAGCTGCACTGGCCAATTAGTTGCAGCAGGGCCTTCGTTTCCTTCAGCTCTTGAGGATAAGGCAACAGGTGGGTTGAGGTTGGGGCGAGGCACGTCTGTGCATGCTATGGAGGTAACCTCATCCTTTCTGAAGTCTTACCTACCATTCCTATTCATGGGACTCTTCCTGGGGCAGCCGGCTCTAGGGGTGCTGCGGGGTTGTTTGATACCTGCTGGAGCTGGGGTCAAATGAGGAGAGGCAATGCGGGTAGGGATTAGTGTGTTTGTGGCAATCACCGTCTCTCATGAGGGCGGGCTCCTGTGTGCTTTCCAGCCATTCCCACCCGTGCCACAGTCAGCGTCCTTCAGTGCTAAGCTTAGATTGTAAGCTTCCTGTGATGGACGCCACGTGAATTTGTATATAAACCAGAGGGAGAGCACATACATGCTTTATATAAACAGATATTGGAGTACGGAACTCTACCACAGTTAACATATCCGCAGGTCAACTAGAGTCCTTGTTATGATTGCAAATGATTTCTCAAGTGCAGTTCTTCACCTCAGGGAATGTGCGTTTTAAATATCTGCAATGATGTATCATGCACAAATACATCACTATGTAAACAGTACACACACGCATATACCCCCCCACCGATACTCCTGTATTACGTGGTTATGTTTATCTCACGCTCTCTCCTGGTCAACAATCTTCTAAAAGCCTGCACGCTTTCCAGCCATCCTGTTCCAAGAGCAGCCTGAACTTGCTAGTGAATGGCACATCAGCTTGTTGTGACAAATCAAGAGGACTGATTAGCTTTTTATGATTCTGGAAAAGCAGGTTATTGTTTCTTTGAGACTAAATAGTCCCATTTCTCTGACTGTTCCTGCCACCGAACAGCTACCTGGCACAGCAAGCTGACAACCCTGGTGAGGGAGAGGGCCACGGAGGAACGCGGGAGGAGCAGGCAGTAATTCTTGCACTTGTTTAGAGCTGGACTAAAAATAGAGGTTCTTGAACCTGTTTCACTGTAAAAACCCTGCATAATTCAGACAAGTTTTGCCAGTAAATTGCAGCTATAAAGGAAAAACCCCACAGCCTTAAAAGGTCTCTTGAAGCCCATCCAAAACAGTGTTCTGACCAAGTGCTCCGTACGGGAGGGCGGAGGAGGAGAGGGTGGGAAAGCAGATGCTAAAGGCAGCCCTGGCCTGGCGGGGAAAGGGCAAAGTTTGCCCCCCGGCCTCTGAGCTGTGCCTACCACCGGGACAGCATGTTCGAGCGCTCTGGGCTCGGGGCAAGAGGCGATCCTTTGCTTACTCATTTCTGTACTACCACCCCCAGTACATGCGCACACCGTGTACTGCCTCTGCCTTGGGAATTGACTTCTACCAAGGGAACTGCAGGAAATTACAATGAGGAATCTTTGCTTGCCAGACTGCAATGCAAGCCTTTTAAGAGAAGTTCTGTCCCTGGTTTTATGCAAGTGTCCAAAGACAAAACCAAACCTCAAGTGCATTTGAAAAAAAAAAAAAACCCAACCCAGATACAGAGACATCACTCCTCGGGTTGCTCAGGTAAGACCTCCCCTTTGGTTCTGCAACCCTGTGGGTGTAAGGAGTTGACATTCTCCATCAGTCTCCTGTCTTCAAGTCTCAGTTTTGGTTTTCTCTCCCTTTATTCCTTAAGACCTTACTTGCTTACTCCTTCCTTCTCACAGTCTGCTCTCAGCATTTCCTCAACACAACGACAGAGGCAGTGACCTTCTGCAGAAGATGATGTAGTCAAGGGTGAACTCTGGCAAAGCTCATCCCCTTCTCATTTGGCCTATAAAGAGCTTCCCCACAAGTACTCATTTTTAATTCATCAGCTACCACTTTTAGATGTGCAGAGATGCAAACCTCCTTTAACTCCAAATGTTAAATACACTACCTAAATTCAATGTCTTAAATGCCCCCAACATGAGGTGAGGAGCAGCACCTATCCCTGAACATACAGGTAAGAGAATATAGCTGAGCCAAGATGAAAAAGATGGGCTTATTCTCCAGTCGAAAGCACTGTGGCGCTTTTAGTAGTCATGAGGGTGCCCAAGCTTTACTACGTAACACACATATCAAAACTGACCTCCATAGCAAACCTGCATCAGACTAAATCCATCTCTGTAGTGAGGAGGAATAGCTGTGAGAAGGCAGTTGGCACTTCAGGCTGTGAATGCAGGAGTGCATGAGTGGAAGGGCATCTCTGTGACTCAAACCTGTTGCTAGGACCATTAAATGGCCTTTCCAGCTTTCCCTGCAACCATTTGGACTGCTCTCTGGCACTCTTGGCACCAGCCCTACCTGAGATGGAGACGCTTTCATCTCCATTCGCACCAGGGATATTTATTGAACTAGTAAATCAGCAGCAGCTTCCCCAAGGCTCCAGCTGGCACAACAGGCAAGGCACCAAGGTGGGAAGCAGCCAAGTCAGCGGGGCAGTGAGCCAGGAGCGGCTGCCCCCTCCGTGGGACTGCAGGTACCCTGTTACCCCGCTTGCTCTCGGCAGCCTGGGCCCTGCCGTGCCCTGGGCGTGCTGCCATGGTGCAGTGCCTGGAGCCGTGCAAGGGAAAATGCTGCTGGGGTTTCCCACCCGGGACTGCAGCATCATCACAGAGCCGGGTGCTTTTACAGGAGGCGGATGTGATTTTTCCATTAAAGATCCACCTAGAAATAATGGGGGAAACCCAGGCAGGGAAAACAAGCATGGTGACATTCAGCAGACCAAAACTCTTCCACCTTCATGATAAATGAATTAGTCTGGAGGCAGCGAGCAGAAGCATCCCAGCTCCCTGCAGCGGATTGAGTCATCCTATACTCTTCCCACAGCAAAGTTTAAAGACTTCCCCAGTCGACAGCCAAATGCGTCTGTGGAAACAGAGAGTGAAACAGAATTGACGGGAGCTGGTAGGTAAGGGCTGCCATCTGTTTTTTGCTGGGACCCTTATGCAAACAAGTTAAAGGAGGTGTATTTCATTGGAAAAGTGTAACTGCCCTACTGGCGTTGAGAGGATGTCACACAACTGCTAAATCACGCTTATTGGCATTTTTCAGGCAACAAATGCACAGGTCACAACACCCTGACAGTGCACTGATGGAGGTCAACAAAAGCCATGAGGATGGTCTAGTCAGCCTTCAAACTTGTGATAATTAGAAATGTGTGCTACCTGCTCGCCTCTAGCTGAGTCTCCTTTCCTCTCACAAAGCCAGTGAAATCAAATAGGGAGAATAAGGTTGGCTAATATTCCTTAAAGGCTTGTTTCCATCTGCACGTTAACATATCCGATCAGTTCTGTTACTACCAGGCTTTACCCTTCTAAATAATAAAGAAACTAGAACTTAGCAGCATTGTGTCTTTTCCCATATCATCCTGAAATGTTTATTGTGACTGGCAAAACACATGAATTTTGCACATCAGAAAATGTATAATTGGGTCTCAGGTGGCAGGTGAGAGAGAAAAATGAACAGGTACCATTGTATTCTTGGTGAAGTGCAACAATTTCCCTCAGCATAGGAAAGAATTTATCACTATTATGCTGATGTTTGGCCAGGATTGTGGCTCCAAAACTGCCACAAGTACCTCTCGCTCAACAGGCCTTCTGCACAGTGCTTGCTCCTGAACCCCTTCTGATCTGCATCTCAGATGCCTGGTTTTGAATGCAAGAGATATCAATAGATCAAGACTAGATCAAGTGGTCTTCAAAGTCACTCTGACAAATGCTGGAGGACAGCCAGACATCATGAATGGATCAATATTTTCCTAAATTTCTCATATGTCAACCTCTATCAGGCCCCAAGATCTCTCGTGCTACCCTCCATCCTTCTGTCGGCTCTTTCTCCCTTGCCTGTCACCCCTTGCCCAGGGAAATCAGGCAGTAGGCCACCACACATATTATTCCTAAGATATTTTAAAATTTATTTAGAACTGGTGAAAGATGACAGCCCCAGAGCCCGAGACAGATCTCTAAGATAGAGCAGTAGGCCAAGCTGCCCAGATACTGCCCATTATCAAAACGCCTTCAGGGAAATGGGGAATTCAATCTTCATGGCCTGCTCCATGTTTGCTTCCCTGGGAATGCCAATTAGTGTTCAATGTGGCATTTTCTAAAATATAACTTTGAACAGTTTATGAACTCAGCGAAGATCGTGAACTCACCGGAGACCACCGAGTGGCCATGAGATGACTGTCAGCAAGCATTTTTGGACACAATTAGCCAGGGTCACGTTCTAAGCAGTGACTCAGAAATGAGTGGCTCTCTAACCTTTTTGCCAACCTTGCTTCTTGCCTCCTAATGATTGCTAAATTGAATCTGAAAATATCCACACTGATGACAGGAGCAAGAGCTCCGATTCCTGGGAACAAGTGTTGATGACAGGGGAATGGCTGGTTTTAGCAAAGCACTGGTTCCTGGGCTCTGCTCCATCAGATGGACATTTCCTTATAATGTCCCCAAAATTCCCTGGGCAGGAGAACATGCAGTAGAAGCACACTCAGTTATTTTTCAGAGACTTTCCCCTCTGGGCTGTCAAAGATCTGAAGGAGCTGGCGACCAGCCCACTCTTATTCTGATAAATGCTATTTGCAACTAAAAACGGATTAAAATAGCCTCTGAAAGCTTGTCTGAAGGGGAACAAGCAGTCTTGTTCAGAGATGCCATTAGCAGGGAGATGTGGAGAGGGCTATTCTGAGGGCTGCTTATTTTTGGGTTTCACCCCACTTTGTCATTTGCCCTGACCAAAGCAGAATAAGGAGATTATAATTAGCACTTGGGGCACTGTCCATGGGAGCAGCGAACAAGCCCTGGCCAAAATTCAAACTCAAGGTTCCTCTGGCTCTTCCTCCATTTCCCTCCCCATGATATGGATGCAGGGAATCTGGGCTTTGGCCACCGTGTCCATCAGAGAGCATGGATTCTCTGCTGACCACAAAAAGGCGATACATCAGGAGCGAGGCGCTGGCCGTCTTTTTTGCCCGCATGATCCTGCTCTCGATCTTTTGGAAATCCATATCTTCCCTTCACAGCTAGCTGGAAGTGAGGGAGATGCCAGAGTTTTAAGGGTTAACAGAGGGAAAGTGCCAATTTTCCTCTACCATTTTTAATCACTAAATAGCCATATGCAATAAAATGGTCGAACTGAGGGAGAGAGGTGAGCTGAGGCTGCTGGGAGCCCGGTGCAGAGTGAAAAAAAACAGAGCCTGTGGTCTTAGAAGACAAGCTGGGTGGCAGTGGTAGGGGAGGATTTCCAAAAGCTCATCCCGCTACTGTAAGACAGCAGCTGACAACAGCGGTGGGAGTTTTGCCATGCATTGCACTGGGAGCAGAACGAGTCTCTGGGCCCAACGTCCGCTCCAAATGCAGGAGCTTTCGCTGTCGCCCGCGTTAGCTGTCACGGCTCAGCTCTCCAAATTAATGCTTCTCAGATGGGACAACTCCACCAGATCCCAAATAGGCCTAAAAAGAGGAAGATGGGGATGGCACCTTCGTCTGCTGAGATGGTTGGTCTGTATCCCCACCTGGTCACCGCCATGGGTCTCCCCAGCCTGTAGCCCAGGTGCCCATTACAATCTCAACAAACTGCTTGTTCACTCTTCCCGACCTCCTGGGGGTTAGGTTAGCGTGCCTTGCCAGAGGTCACAGCATCATTGCGCAGAGCAATATTCGGGCTTCACAGTGAGGTGGGTTACAGTCTGTATCTTAGAATCATCTCAGAGTTTTGTACCTAGAAATTCCCCGCTGCAGCCGGGACCTAGGACACCAGGGATGCTCTTAATCCTGTTCCTGTGGCACGTCAAAGTTGTTGCAGCTTTTGGTCCTCTGTGCTATAGGTCTGAAGTTAGTTTGAAATAAAAGCACTGTGGGCAGAGAGTGCTCCGTAATCCGTGGTGGGAGGGATGCAGGGCGCAGGCGGGAAATTCTCTTGTGCCCTTCCAGACGTTAGGGTACCCCGCTCAATGGCAAGTCTTCTTTAAGGTGCACCATGACTCAAGAGCTTTGCTGTCTTTCCCAGTTTTCTACTGTCTCCAGACTCTTCCTAGGCTGCAAGGGACTGTAGCAAGCCTACATGACCAGCCTCTTCTTCTCCTAGTTGATATTCTTATAATCGGCAAGCCATGAACAAAAAATTCAGTTATTGCTGATACTAATATTGCACCTAAGGTGACAAGCTTACTACTGCCTAATAGCAACAGCCTCCTGCCTCCATGTAAATGTATTTTTGCATTGAAAGACTTCTGCTTTACATATTTATTAGTCAAAAAGAGATTCATATTACAAATAAGGAATTAACACATTATACCTGTGTATGTAATGAATCATAAATGAATGTACAATGTTTTTGCTTGAAAGCATCATGGGTAACCGTAAGGAACTTGTAATAAATTATCTATTCATTTCACACATCATCATAATCCTTACCTTCCTCCTCCAGATATTTGCTGAAATGATCCTGTGCATAGTCCTCCTTTTGACATAGATTTGCAGCTTGTGGATCTTTGCACCAGAGTTCACGGTCCTCTGCTCCATTGACTGATCTACTAGGATCCTTCCAAACAGGCTTTCTAAATTGAAAACTCCTTTTTTTTTGGTTTGTTTTTTTTTAATAGATACAGGCAGGTGAGCAGTAAAATGATATATTGTCCTGCATGTACTCAAAGTCCAGGGAATCGTGGCCCAAATGAAAAGCAGATGTAACATCCAGTCTTCTTGCTTAGAAATCCACGTTAACCCCTGTATAAAGATTAAGAAATTCAAAATGCCATTAGTTTTCCATTGCCTTTTAGTTAACTGGAATAAACTTACAAAGAGGCATGGTTCATAAAATGGGTAAATATAAAGGGCTGTTTCAAAATCTGCTTGACACCCATTGTGATAACTACTGATGATACACTGAGGCGTGTCTTCCAAAGGAGCCGTGATCAAAAGTTTTTCATCTGGCGGAAGGTGTTTCCTGCCTCAGATGTTTCAGCCCCTGGAGCCTGCTTCAGTGTTGACCTAGAGATTTCTCCCTTGGCACTATTATTGCTGTCATGCTCTTGTATCACACCAACATCCACAGTTTTTTCCAGTTGTGACCAAGCTGTAGCATTTTTAACATTCGATCCATGTTACATCATCCTCACTGACATTTTTGTCAACTCCTGAAGTTGGTGTGTGACTGTGGATCTGGGCACCTCTCGGAGCAGTTCACAAGCTTACTTCCTTAAGGGATGCTACCATGGCCGTTGGATCTACTGGGGCTGTGTGATTTCCACACGTGTTTTCTGTTCCTGCAGGAGAGCACGTGCTGCTGCTTCTCATTACTGTTTAAATGAAAAAAAAGTGGTTTCACATCACCAATAATAAACTCTGTGTTGCAACTGGCACTAAAAATAGCTGAAGTCATGTAAATAAGAACAGTAGTAACAGGCGGACAAACTAAAATTATATTGTGGCACCTGATTTTCATGATGGAGCTTCTAGGAAAAGCTTTTCAAGGACAAGATTATCACACATTAAAAAAAATACAAACCCTACAACAAATAACTCCCCCAGCTTTCAACTGACACAAGCGGTTTAGTTACCCCTCAAGCCCGCAGACCATCAGCCACCACCATGAGAAAAAGCTATGGCGTTTCTCTTTCAGTGAGTCCTCTGTCTTTCCAAATCGACTCCTTCTGATATGAAGCTGTTAGAAAGTCATGATTATTTTTTAATAGTTGATGCATTTCCCTTCTCTTTTCCCAGCCTACTGAGAATACTGGAATCCCATTTTCAAACTTTTTCTTTCCATAGACAGGAAGTGTGGAAAGTGTTATAAAAGCAAAAGCAGAGATTTTTGCCAGACCAGAGGCTTCCAGGAGCCAAGACAGTAAGAAAAAAATCCTCAAATAGCAGAAGATTTACAGTCAAATTGCAAGAGCTGGAACTCGGAGCTGAGTTACAGTGGCATGAGTTACCATGAGTAACCAGCCACGCGCACAGGATGCACAGGACGAGCCAGGACTATTGCAAGGCAAATGAAATTAAGCTCAGCCCGTGATGAAAGAGGGGAAGATGATCAGCTCATCCTGGGCTGCAGCACGTACACGCAGGCACCTGCCCCAGCTCGGCAGCTTCACTGTAACTTGCAATGGCATGGCAAAGCGATGGAGCATGGGAGCCCTTCGCAACCTGGAGCCCTTCGAAGCAAACCATCCCTTAGGGACGTCTTTGTCACCGCGAGCCGAGCAAGTGACAGAAGCAGGAGGGACGACCGCATGGCACCACTGCTCCTTCCCAGAGCAGGCTGGATGTGCGCCCCTCAAACCAGCACCCGGGGAGCCAGGGGAAAGGGTCCGTGGCAGCAGGCAGAGCGTGCAGCCAGGGGAAAGAGCTGTCACTACAAGAGGAGTAGCCACAGCCCCCAGGGTTCACTCCCTCTGCCCTCTCACACGTCCCCTCCGTCCCCTTCCCATCCCACCCGCAGCCAAGCCCTCCCTTTTATGCTTATCTGTTTCCCTCTACAAAAATATTCCCTCTCCAGCTTTAGGTCAGCCACCTCCTGTCCCATGCAGCCAGGCTGAACAGCAGCAGTGACACATCAGCTGTTCTGCAAACACCTCCAAAAGCAGCCTGGCTTCGGGAAGACAGAAAGCCAATGCAGAAAGCAAATTCCCTGAAATCCCCCTGGTCCGCAGCCCAGAAGTAGCACTTCAGTCGTTACTGCCATGATGGCTCTCAGAAAATGTTTGAGGCATGACAGGAGCCATCACGCAGCACCAAACACATCACGTACTGGCACAAGATAAACGACCTGCTCTTCCCCTGTACTCCCCAACCCTACCAGCTATAAGAGAAAGCAAAGCTCAGCCCTAGAGAGGACAAAACTATATGTACCCGGTACCGCAGGAGAGGCTTACAGTGGTGGGACAAGTGTCCCCCCTGCCCAACTCATCCCAACACTCCCTGCCTGCGCCCGCAGCTGGCTCTGGTACAGATGAGCTGCTGGGCTTTCGTTTTACAGGACGGTTGACTCTGAATGCTAAAAATTGTCCTGGAGACTTCCTCACCTGAAATATCAAAGGGAGGTTTTAGCAGAAGTGACCTTGAGCTTGTGGTCATGGCAGGGCCTGGTGCTGGGGATGTCCCATAGCCCTATTTTCTCCCCGGTCTCCCCAGTCTGACCCCAGGGCTGACAGATCTCACTCACCTCACGGGGCTTTTTGCAGCAAGGAAACAGGACTAGAAATCGGTGGCAAGAAGTGCACAGCAAGGGAAATATTTTGAGATAGGCTAAAAATAGAGCTCTGACCCTGCTCATTTATATATAGCAAGGTCCATACATGCGCTTGCTGGCAGTAAGTCAGCGTAGGGGCGAAGACGTCCCTGTGACACATGCAGAGAGAGGAAAGATGAAAGAGCAAAATTGCTGGGTGCAGCTGCCAGGCAGCCCCGAAACAGCGGCTCCCGAGGGCAGAGGGGAGCGGCCGCCCCACGGCCAGAGGCAGCAGCCCCTGGCACAGAGCGCAAAGTCACGGCACACGCGGCTCCCGCCTCAACAGCCCTGCAAGTACCTTCTTCTCCAGGACATCAGACGGGGCCACATTAAGGGGCACAACGGGACGAGTCCACAACATGGAGGAGCAACACCAGCTCAGGGCTGCAGCTGGAGGGGTGACTTCTGCCAGGACACGGGGCATCCTCGGTGGCCCCTTGGGAGAAGTTGCAGAGTGGGAAAGAAGGCATGGTGCTGCGCAGCAAAAATGTGGAAAGTGTAGGCCTTGCAACAGGGGTGCAAAGTCCAAGTGCAAGACTTCTGGCTCACGGCTAACAGCTGGGCTGCACAAGAGCAAACCCTTTCCTTTCACCCCACTGCCCCCAAACACTCGCACTCCAGTCTGGCACTTCATCCAGCCCCCTGTTGCTTGGGATTTTATCATGATGGCTCAAGATACATTTATCACTATTTTTAAATCCTAGCCTTTGGCTTTGCACAAGACTCTCAGTTTCTCCTCAGGAAAGAAAACATGTTTCTAGTCCTCCTGTGTACAGAAGTGCTTGAGAGTATTGACCTAGTTGTACCCAACAGGGTACAAGTTGTATCTGGAAACAAGGAAAAGGAACCAAAATGCATTCTTTGTTTAGTCTCAAAACTTTTTCTGCACATAATTAATGCTTTTCACAGCCTGGAGTCATGGCTGAGCAGGCAGGGGTGAGTGGGGCAGATGATTGCCTCCAAGTCCTCTGTGCAGAAGTGCACCAGGTGTCTGATCCTGTTACATCAGGATACCGCTCTACTGAGCCTGTATGTAAAGAGTAATCCTCTCTCTTGCCTTAGGCCTCTTGAGCCCTCCATGTGCCCATGGCATTAAACACACCAGAAGAACTGCTTTTAAAAACCAAGAGGATTTGCAAAAGAGCAATTCAAAGCCCTGTACCCTTCCTCAATACCACGTTGCCCGTAGGAGTGTAGCATAGGCCTCTGTCGGCTGAGACTCATAAGCACCTCCTGAGATGCTTGTGAGCTCTGGGATCTGAAGGTGTTTTTTGAAATCGTCTCCCTCCTCTGGGATGCTTTGAGCTGCGATGAAAGGCTTAAATAGTTGCGCGCTGTGCTGCCTCACCGCCAGCTCCCCACGTGCTGCGGCTGCGCTAAGACGCGGTTGCGGTTAGCAGCAAGCAGGGCGATGCTCACAGGTAGCCCAGTTGCATGGCAATGCCGAGCTCCTCAGTGTCTTCCTGCCCACGGACAGGCATGGCCTAGAATTAAGTTCCCAGGGCTTACTTTACAGGATGGGGAGGCTGTTAGGTTGTTAAGGCAGCAGCAGAGCAAGCTGGAAGTCAGCTACAGTATCTAGCAGGAGTGGCCGGGGAGAAGGGCTTAGGTGACAGCCTCGGGGATAAGAGCAGCAAGTCTCTCTCCTCAGGACCATGAACCTTGACGCCCTGCCTAGGGTGACAAAACCAGCCACACAGCTGCAGCCAGGGGGTTCCCAGTCGCCTCTGGCTACCTGCCCTCCAGGACGTGGGGGAACCGCGTTTATTCCCAGAGCCAAATCAGGCAGAGTAAAGACTGAACACAAGTCTTCGCTTCTGTTCCTCCCAAGGTTAACGCTCTGTCCGCTGAACTGGTGAGTAAACCAACACGCAAATGCCATTGTTTGGTGACATTTATCTGAGGTCTATTCTAGGAGACCTGGTCCGAGGACAGTTACGGGTTCAGGCCAGTCCTCCCCGAGACTTTAGCCGGCACTGTTGGGCAGACAACCAGAAACTTGATTGCCATGAATAGCTGAGCATCCATAGGTTTAAGCCGGAGTGATTGTGACACTTAAATGTTAGGTACAGATTCCTAAAGACATGGTGGTTCCTGTTTTGGATTTAGGCCTTCAGGATTAGGAAGTGCTGACTTTGGGGTGGATGTTCAGCCTTAGCTTTGCCCTCTGAGCTCTGGCAGTACAACAGATTCGATATCTGGTATTGACATAACTAACTTCACTGCCTGCACTAAGCAGATACCTGAATGTAAAATGCATAAATAAAATAAGAAGGAAAATGCACTAAAAAAGAAATACATAAATAAAATTAATATTGATCTATAATAAATGATGAATTAAATTACTAAATAACAGCTCCTGGACAGAGCTGTTTCTGGGATCCTGTTTTCTGAGGCTATGCCCTAAATAATAAACCTGCCCAGAGCTGAGCAAGCTGGAGCGTCTTGCACCTGCAGCGTGGCTCCGGCACAGCCCTGCCAGTCAGGCCGGGCGAAGCAAGAGCCGCTCTCCTTTGACCACAGTAGCCCCAAGAGGTCTGTGGAGGCCCCAGGGCCACATTGAAAGCTTCTGCCACTCCACACAGCTGCGCACACAACTGCTGCACCCTCATGTACCACATGTTCATGTGTAGGGGAGCTTGCCAGGAAAATACAGGATACGTCCCTAATGCGCAGTACAATTCCCCTTTGCTGGTTATACAGGCAAGGTCCACTGATCCAGACAGATGGCTTTCTTACCTGAAGGTTGTACTGGTCCACGGATAGATCCATCCTGTCTGGGCTTGGCCCCCCTGTCACACCAGTCCAGAGCAAAGCTCTTCTGCTGCAAGCCAGTCCCCCATGGAGAGTGCGACGTGCTTCAAACCATATTGCCTCCTCGCTAAATATCAGCACCTCCTGGGAGTTGTTCCCCACGATTGGCTTCCTACCCAGGAGAAAAGCCCTGGATCAGACTCACGGAAGAAGAATTACATCCAGTACCAGCCTGCTCCCCCAGGTTCATGCGCTGCAGACAGGACACCGAGGAGCATCGAGTGTGCACGTTGCTGCAGTCAGGCATGGGGCTCTCGGGAAAGGAAGTGTGCAGGCAGGGAGGGGGAGCTGGGCTTCCCACTCACACAGAGGCTGTGCCAGAATCAAGATAAAAAAGATGAACCACATCCCTAATCTCCTCACAAAATCCTCCCTGCTGACCCCCTTGTTAGAAGCAGAAGTCAGAAGCAAGGCCCCAGTGAGAAGCAGCAGCCTGAGGTCTGCCATGCCGTGCCCTGGCTGTACTTTGCACTTCAGAAGCCAGTATTTGGTTTTATTGCTAAAGATACAAAGATATGTGGGTCCCCACTGCATGAAGAGCATTTTGTTCTTTGTGCTGATCGATAATGAGCAAGCGAGCAGAAATCCCTCTTCTAAAAGCCTTTTTGGATCCCCGTCTGCTGGAACCTGATACGTGGGGAGGTGAGGGTTTATGCATTTGGTCTCCAGGGAACATTGCAGAGGGAGAGCTGCCGGCCATTAAACAACAAAGCCAGGTCGCTGGGACACACAGCCTTGTCCTGGACTTGCTTGTTGTTCCCCTGCTCCAGCACGTACGTGAAGCATGAGAAGCCTGGGGCGAACCCTTGGCTCACAGGGCGCTGTGACAGTGGCTCTGCGAGCCAAGAGGAGCCCTAACCCCCTGCCTCAGCCTCGCTGGGCATAACCGTGACAGCAGCTGAGCCAGCAGGACCCCAGCCCGCCCGGGACGCTGAGCTTCAGCAAAACCCACTTGAATCCCTGTTTATTACGTAGTCACTGCAAACTCCTGGAGCAAGAGGAGACCCCAGAAACTCCCTTCTCCCCCAGCCTGGAGAGATATTAAACCAAAGCCTTAGGTTAAGCCCTTGTGAGACTGCAGCTGAAACACAGTGAGTGCGATCCAAGAACAAGCAGTCATAATTTGAAGGCTATTTGTGTGCTTTTTATGGCTTTCAGTTATAAGGACATCAAGCGCTTGCGTTGTGTGTTATTCATAGGCCTCTTCTCAGCAAGCCATGGGCTGCTTTGGACTTGGCAGAAGTGCCTGCCAGTGCCACTGCTGTTAATGGCAACCACCTTTTCCCTCTGGTTGTCACTTCACCACTGCTGGCCAGCTAATATCCTGTGCTAATTGTCACTTACTACCGGGTGCATACACACTCTGCAGATACTGAGAGACCAGACGCTATTTTCCACACGCTTGTCAGCCACCAAAGTGTCATGAAGTCCCACCTCTAAAATCCTGGTGGCATTTCAGTTCGAGTTCTGCCTTCTGTACACCGGCCACCCCTAAGAGCCTCGCCCGCTCCTGCGTTTCAGCCAGTGCCCGAGACCGCGGTTTCCTCCGCGTAGAGAGGTTTTCAATGCGATGTGTAGTGCGGGCGCACAGGTGTGCGAGCCACGTTGGAGCCAAGCCTTGCTTGGCTTTATGTATGCTGCATAGGGCGCGCATGCTCTTACGGATTTACATACAGAAACGCATGGAAATCTATGTGCAGGGCATACGCTAAGCGCACGCGTTTCTGGACGGCGTGCAGAGCTGTGCGTGTGGTTCGGGTAAATATTGACGCAACAGTTTTCTCTGCAGTTTGGTCTGGCCACAGCAGCCTCAGACTACAAGGAGTCTTTGTGTTCAGCTGGCAGCTCTCGCTGCGGCGGGGGCCAGCTGAGCCAGCTCCAGCAGCACAGCCACCCAGCAGCAAGGCTGGGCTGGAGGCGGCTCTCGGCCTCTGCAACTTCTCTCACCGAGCTACTTGTCCAGCTTGTCTTTTACTGCACACCTAGGACAGTCGTATTCTTTGAAAGGCAAACCCTACGCCACGAGGACACGTGTTGCATTCAGTATACAGACGTAGTGCCAGGGTAAACAAAGCTGCGGGTTTGCGTTCGGTGCGCTCGAGCAGGGGGTGCGCGTGATGTGCTGGGTTTGTGTTTAGCGCACGCTTCTGTAAATTGTGGATAAAACGAGAGCACTTTGTGTAACTGCGGGTAGGTTGTATCCCGTGTTTTCAAAGGTGTGTGTTTGTGTGGGTGTTTGGGCATGTTTGCAGGTGGCTGGAGGATCTCCAAGGAGCTGTATAACGCAGTGAGAGCAGCTGTGGCTGGGACTGTATTAACCATGCTAGATGAGCAACACAAAAAGGTCAGAGCTCTTCCTGAGTTTTAATCAGGTTAAAGCATCCCCAAAGGCAGGCAGGGCTGAGGCACGCTGGGCTTAGACGTCTGCACTGGAAGGCTTTAACCAGAGCCGCGGCCCCACGGCTCGTGAGCGAGCAACGTGCGCCGTCAGGACAGCCGAGTGCCTGTGCCTGTGCCGCAGGCTCTTCTCGTGCTCACACACAGCCCCCCTCAAGAAATCAGGTCCTCCTGCCTTTGGCCAACAACAAGGGAGCCCTAACACTTTCCCATTATAGCATCCTTAAATAAAAAGTCTTGACAATGTTTTTTAAAGTCTGAAGACTCTGACAGAGGCGCTTGGAGCGGTTTTTACAGGAGCTATTGGAAAGGTTACCTCAGTCCACTGCCTCTGCTGATGTGCGGCAGCACGCGTTTTCTTCCAGCCCTCTGCCTTCGCAGCCGGCTCCGCTGGCTGGGCCTGAAATCAATGGCAGCTCCCAGAGTCAGACGGAAAAAGAGGCAAAAGCAATCCCCTCCCGAAAATGGCTGTCTCGCTGGTGAAAGAAACAAAAGCAGGGCATTTTGAAAATTTGACTTTAGCTTGGGTTGCTTGGGCCCCTCCCGCTGCCCTTCTACCTGAGTCCCCCCAAAACGGTCCACCCCGCTCCCCGCCTCACCGGCGCCCTGCCCGGCAGCGCTGTCTCGCGGGGCTGGTGCAGAGGAGGGAGATGCCCTCGCCCACCCCAGCCGAGAGAAGGGCAGCGTCAGGCCGCCGAGCGGTGCCTCCCAGGAGGCAGCGCTGCAGGAGAGGCAAAATTAGATTTTTTCCAGTTTTAATCAAAAGCGAGTATTTAAGCTGGGCAAAGAAAATTCAACACAGTGGAAAAAATAAACAAGCAATTTCCTGCCCCCCCCAAAAAACCCCCACAACATTTTGACAGGAAATATTTACTTATTAATATCTTTAATTAATTCATCTATGTGCTACGTCACTCGGAGATAGGAGGAGAGATCTCCATAATGAATCCAGCATGATGCAGAGGTTTTCACAGGCACACACAAAGTGAAGCACATGGAAGGCCTGATTCTGGCTGGGCCTGTGTCCGGGGAACCGTGAAATGAGGCTGGGGATGGGGAGAGAAGCCTTGCCCTGCTCCGGGGCGCAGGCATCCCTCGCCCAGCCAGCCTACGTGATGCTCCCACCTCATTAGGTACGATGGAAGCTGTTGCCCAAAGCGCGTGGTGGCCAGGACACAGCTGTGAGACCTGCCTTCAGATCAGTGCCACCAACAAGCAGAGGGAGACAGTAAAAATAACACTTGCCTTGAGAACCGTGATGTACTTTACAAGCTGCTAAGGAGGCCGAGTCTGACGTGCTGTCCCACTTTAGCACACATCAGGCCGAGAGAGATAGCAAAATGGAAAATGTGAATCTGCTGGGGTTACAGAGACAAGCAGTCGCTGGGCTGTAAACCAGAGTTGTGAGCGCAGGGAAGACGAGGGAGCAGCAAGCAGGCAATGCAAACATTAAATAGAGTTACGGCTTTCCGTGAAGTTTGTTGGCTTCGGGATGACGGCAAAAAGAGCAGAACATGGTGCGATAGATGGGGCGTGCGGCGGTGGGAAGAGGTGCTCTGCTCTGCGGGCTCAGCGCTGCTTCCTTGGGGCAGGTTTTATTCAGCTGGGAACACTAACAAACCAGAGCTTCACAAAACAAAATGTACTTGGGGAAGGCTGAGCTAAACATTATGTCAACCCTATTTATATTTTGAGGAACACGGCTGAAAGAGGTAGCTTTCTGTGAGCCGGACAGCATATTCTCCTTTAATGACCCAAAACTGGTGTTTCACACGGACATGACCACAGGAGGTGCAAGAAAATAGTCCCCAAAGGTCCTGAGTCCTGCTCTCCTTTTCCACACAGCCCTGCCGACGTGCAGGGAATGAACCGGAGCAGCCCGGGAGGAGCTTGGCACGTAGCTCCTGGTCTGCAGCGAGCCCAGCGAAGCCCAGAGGAGCCAGCTCGCTGCAGTCTGACCTGGCGGGTTTTCCTGATGCCCCTCAGGTCCAGCACGGTCTTAAGACGTTCACAGAGGACACGGCAGCATGCTGCCAGCTTCAGGCCCCAGAAGCCTTAAGGATGGGCAGGATCCAGAAGGCTCCCAAGAGCCAGTGGATGGACAAGGGAGACCTGACACTTCCTTGCTTTAACAGTGTTTGGGTTTTTTTAAAATCTGAACAGTATTTAAAAAAATATAAGCCTGAAGGCCCTGTCAGAGGAGTGCAAACAGATCTTGCAGGAATGGCTGCAGGCTGAAAGCCAGCAAGACCTCTCGGCCCCAGTGGTTTCCGTAGGGAATCCTGCCCCTGCCCGTGGCATGCCAGGGACCCCTGCGACAGCGGCAGCCTTCCTCTTCAGCCTGCCTCCCGCTCGGACGGTTCAGCTCACCCAGGGAGGGTGACCACCCGTCCCGCTCCTCTGAGGCTGCGGATCTCTGCTAAAGCGCAAGGAAACCACGTGCACAGGTCTCCTGGGGGAGCCGAGCAAGGAGGGGACTCGGAAAGCCCTGGGCAGGAGGCTCCAATACACTCAGCAACACCGGGACCCTCTCCAGAGTTTCACTGGCCTCGTCCAAGCCCAGCAGATAAGCAGCAGGAAAGACGTCAAGCCAAGCTACGAGGATCAGCCAAGACCTAGCACACGTGTATGAGTGCGTTTGTGTAGGAAGCAGGGGCATCACACGGTGACAGGAGCTTTCAGCCCATCGTACGTGAGCTAGGAACGTACTTGATAAAAATAGGCACTGCACATTTGGTAACAGCAGGGAAAAGCACAATCCCGGCTTTTCACGTACAATCCCAGTCTACCTGTTATTATTGTCTGGGCTCCAGCAACGAACCCTGAGCCAAATTCTGGGGTGATTTATTCCTCGCTCAGTATAATTCCATTTATTGAGTGGAGTTACTTAGTCATTGCAAAATGTGGCCCAATTCTTTTTATTTGGACATTTATTTTATTTTGCTAATCATGCCCCCTGAAATGTTAACCCTACAGTCTATAAAAATAACCATTTTCTCTAGCAGGACCAACATGGCATTTGGAAAGGTACCATATGCTGGCACTCGACTACTGCTTTATTTAGATATGTTCTGGAGGTGGTGCTGATGCTCACTTTCAGATCAGCCTCCAAGTGCCTACTCAGGAATTAAGCGCAGGGTAGGAGGTAAAGCACGTGTCCAGAAGGACATGGACACAGGAGGACAAGCACAGAAATCTTTGCTTTCTGCTTATAAAGCTGAATTTCCAGTTGCTTGAAAGCAACCAAACCAAAAGCGCACACGCACACAGATGCACGCACTGCAGCACTGGCCACGGCATCGCTGCGGGGCAGAGAGGGGCTGCACGGGGACGCGCAGCCTCTCGCCTCAGCCCACCTGCCTGCGGTGCCCGCGCAGCTGAGGGGTCAGTGCAACAAGCCTCAGGGGGTCCTGCCTCGCTCCTACCAAAAATTTCCCCCAATGTTGGGCTTAACACAACATTTGTGCAGCAAACACCATAGCCCTGAGCACCTCCCTTCAAGGCCGGTATCAATAACATTCCTGGAGGGATCGCGGCGGTGCTCACTTCCCACGGGAGACCTGACGCCGCGTGGGGAAGGGGCTGTTTCTCCACCACGGCCGCGAGGACTGCCCCCGGCCAAGAGCTGCCCGCCGCCTGGGGAGCGCTGGCAGGGGATCGGCACCCCGACCGGCCCTCGCTCTGCCCGGACGGGCAGCCGCGGGGTCGCACCCGGGACGGAGCGGGCGGCTGGACTTTGCCCCAGAGCAGCGCAGGCGGCCAGCACAGCTGGGCATCCGGAGGCTGCTGCCGGTCGGATAAAGGTCCCTTGTCCCGGCTGGAACGGCGGCCACGTGCACGGGCCGCAGGGCAGCTTCTAGCCACGGGTGGCTGGGGAAGCCTCTGTCCCCCGTCCCTGCGTGATCGTTACTAGCTCTGCGTAAACCTTTCTCCTAGGAATTTGCCTAATTGCTTTTTGAGCAAGCTAGTCCTTTTGGCATTCACAACATCCTTTGACAGGGAATTGTGTGATTCTGTTATTCATTGTGCAAGAAAAGTATTTCCTTTCCTTCGTCCTAAACCTGCTGTCCAGTAACTTATATGCTGCTCCAGCTCTTGTTAGAAATAATTAAGAAGTTCCTCATTGATCTTTGCAAACTATTCATGAATTCCTGCATCTCCCTCCTAGCTTCCTTTTTTTTTCCACACCAAAAGGTCCTACTGTATTAAATTTCTGTTCAACAGCAGGAAATATAGATATCTTTTTTGAAACTTTTTTTAGAATAACTAGACCTAAACAAAATATACAAGATACCAGAGCACTGTCATTTTAGACAGTTGCCAGATTAGGATTTCTGTTTTGCTCTTGATTTCTTTCCTAGTAGTTGTCAACATTTTTATCACTTAATCATTACTGAGTAGCAAGTTGACTTAAGACTGTCCCCAATGACTCCAGCATCTCTTTCACCATCAATAATTGCTGCTTTAGAGTACTTCATATTGAATATATCGTCAAGTATATGTAGTTTACAGTGTTGCAGGGAATGGACTTAGCTTTTCTGATATTGCCTTATCCTCCTTGAGTGTTCACTTTCGTCTCCATTCAGCCAGAGGGCCAAAGACTTGCTAGCGAGCTTCCTTCTTTCAATGTGTTTGCAAAAGCTTACAGCAGAAGCTTCTAGCCTTTCACAAGCCATTCTTCAAAATCTTTTTTTAAGCATGTCTTATTATGATTTCACATTTAACATCCCAGCATTTATGATCCTTTCTGTTTTTCCCCTTTGGACATGACTTATGCTTTTTGCAGGATATCTTTTTACTTCTAATAATACTCTTTAATCTACTATTTAACTATGCTAGCTATTTTTATTCTTTTTGAAAAGTCTTTCTGGTAGTTAAATTCATCATGGACTTGTAATATCCAGAGCCTAGATATCTGCAAGGGTTTTTTACTCTTTTGACTTCTTTTAATTTTCATCCTTGAAGCTAAGGCTTTACTGTAGAGGATGAGGGGAGGAAGTTTCACCCTACAGAGCCGTGAAATTTGAATGCTTGATTATCTCTATTGCAAAGTGCCTCCTCATTACATCTATGTACTCCTTGAGCGAGATCAAGAGCTCCTCGAGGCTTGTAGGTGCTCAGACTTGTTGCTCTAGGAAGTCCTGCTCATAGTACCAAAACACAGCATCACCATCGTGCCCTTTTGTAACATTTACCCAATCTGTATGAGGTTCGGTGAAATTTCTCATCATTGCTTTATTGGCTACCTCTGTACACAGAATAGCTCATCCACTGCAGCATCCCCTCTGGGTGCTCCGTATCGCCACCCTAGTCATAGACTGGTCCTACGGAGGCCTGACATCTCCACCTGCAAGGACTCTATGGTCCTAGCTGGCACTGTTTACTTAGCTATGTTGTTTAGCTCAGGTTTTCTTTCACATAAAGCGTAACTCCTCTCCTGGTTGATCTACTCAGCCATCACATTCCTTGCGTGTCCTTCTGGTCATCTCCTTTCCACTAAGTGCCTGAAGCAACCTCATTTTGGCTCAGACATGATGCCACCCTCTTCTCTCAGGTGCTCACATGAAGCCCTCCTTCCTCCCTGATCCAGACTCACATTCATGCTGACAAGATAAGCCCTTTCCTAATGTGGAAACCCCATGGGATCCCTGCATAGCAGGAGGACAGCCAGCAGGCTCAGGTCCCTGAGCAAGGGCATGGGACACCTGAGAAGGCCTCATGAGAGCCTGGTAATGTCTAAATACCATTCATCAGCTTTCTCAGCCTGAAATCCCAGCACAGTTCACGAGCAAGTGGCAGGACACTTTTTTCTCCCCAGTTCCCCAAAATACCTGCTGAGCAGCAGAAAGTGTGTGTGTCCCCAAAGGGCAGGTGCCTCTGGCCAGCCAGGGGCTGCACGCAGCCTCCAACGGGTGACACGGGGAGTCTGGACCGGAGGGGCTTGGGCTCTGCGCGGGGCTCTCCGGCAAAGCAAAGCCGCCTTCTTTGGCACAGGTGATCTCATCACGCAGCTGTGAGTTTTATAAACCATGACATCACATTGCTGGGCATTTGTCCTCTGAATAAATCCAAGTCCTCTCCATTCACCAACCAAACGCATCTCCTGTGGCTGCAAAGCCACAGACCTCCATCTGCAGGGATTAACGAATCAAGCCTCATCAATTCCCGGTCTCCTACAGGGAAACTGATGTCGAGAGAGAAGCAGCTTGCTCAGGGCCAGGCAGTGCACCAACAGGAGGACTGGGAACAGCACTCTGTCCCCTAACTCTCCATCTCGCCCTGCGAGCATGAGACCATTTTCTGTCCCCGAACAAGCAGTAAACCTCGGGAGCCCCAACCACCAGCACCCCTGCTCTGAGCCCTGGAGCACCCTCGCATCTAAAGCTAAGGAGAAGTCTCAGTGGTCCGGCCACCTCCCCGGCTCTACCCGCGTGCTTGCTTCATCTATATGGTAAAAACACATAGGGACACTTTATCTGGGAGTAAACACACACATAGACACAGTCATAAAATTAATAACTACAATCCTAGTAGTGGATTGGTTATTTTGGGTTGAGCTTCTGGGAAAAGGGGGAGTTGGTTGATAACTCTCACATTTATTTTGGGAAACAAACAAAAATGTCACATAAAAATGTCAATATACTTCAGAACTAGAAAAAGCAGGCAAAACTTCATTTCGTTGGATCCCAAGGGTGTGTAAACTCAGGGGTGCTACTAATGGAAGTTGATTAAAAACAGGCTCTCTTGTTTGCCTTCTTAGGCAGGCGGGCCGCATCCAATTTCGCTCTGAGGTTGGGTATTTTTGTCTTCTTTCTTTCTTTCCTTCCTGCCTCTCCCCTCTCCCTGCACCATTTGGTTCTGCTCCAGCAGCTCCATTCCCAGACAACTCTGCTTTAGCTGCCTCTCTGCAAAGTGACAGAGCTGCGTCCTTCCAGGTTTCGGTGCTTCTGCATCTTTCCACCCCTTCAAAACGCGACCGTCCAGCCTGCCTCCAAAGTGCGGAGTACCTTGGAGCTGTGCAGGTCACCGTGACACCACATCCGTGCCTCCGTGAAACCCCCTTGCATGCATTCCCGGCCAATAAATGCCAGCCATATATGCACTGCTGCCATACGGTTGAAATGCATCCAACTCAGCTTAACAGCAAATGTTTGACAGTAAGCACGGGCGATAACCTATGTTTCTGATGCTGCTTTACTTCTGTTTGCTTTTACTTAAGGAACAGTGGAAAAACCACATTACCTCGCTGAATTTCCCCTGCAAGATTCAAGTCAGCAGAGTGCAGGCTCCCTCAGACATTAGAGGTTGTTGTGAAAAGAGACCGAAATGGATCTTTAACGATCACGGTCAGGACCTCCAAATACTTCTCAAAGGGAAAACACTGACTTGCCAGAACCCGAGATTAAAAGTAACAAGCACATAAACATCCTTCACATGGTTTTGTATTAGCCAAGAGTCGTTTCACAAGCGAGCTGTGTTCTCTCCCTCCCTCTCTCCCTTCTCGCCAGTCCCCTTCCCTCCTGCCCAAGAAAGGTCATTTTCTTCACAGGGGAAAAAAAAAAAAAAATCTTCCACAACAACGGGGTCTTAAATCAAGCCAAGGAAGAAAACTTCCCTTTCACCAGTTCCTAATAAATAACTTCAACCTCTTCAATGCAACTATTTCCAAACAAAGAATCTCTGTTCCAGAGAGAGTCGTAAATTATCATGGTAGATCTTGTTTTGTTTGAAATCGGACCCAGGCAAACCTGCAAACCTTGGTTTGGTTTCAAAGAAAGTCTTCTGCAGTTGCATATCAGTATGGACTCGTGGAGGATGCAAAGTAAAGCCCTCTTCCCTCGTACCCCAGCTCCCCCAGCCTCTCCCCATCACTGCCGCCGGCCCCCTCGCCATCTGGGAGCAGGGAACAGATGTCCTGGCCAGGCGGGTGCACAGCATCCGCGCTGCTCCCAACGCACAAGGATGGTTACCTTTCGGTAAGGCTGTGTGAAGCCTCAGAGCGTCATGGGCGTGACGCAGCAGGGGAGCAACGGCTTGGACATTTCAAGCCAGTCCAGAAATACGCTCCGGAACATCAGCGAATGGCATGAATTCTCAAGGGGCAAATCCAGATCAGCTCCAGAGCACAGCTGGACCAAAGCCAGCCTGACACCAGTGCAGCCAAAATCAGGATGTGACCCTATACTATTTATAACATACCATGACATTTGCTAACACAGTAGTCACAAGTGCATAATTACCAAGTTCACACATTTAATAGCCTTAAAGCTGATGCCCTGGCACAAGAAACGGTTACACGACTCTGACACCGCAGTTATTGGCTATGCAGGAAGTATTTCCTTCTCCCCTGGTACCAGTTAAACTAATTGCGCTGTCAATTAAATATCTGGGGGTGCTTTGCTCTACAGTCAAGAGCTGGGCTGCTCTGTTAGCAGCACTCACTCTAGACTAGACAGACCAGGCACAGGGACGCACACACGTGTATGTGTGATGAGATGCTGCTTGGGAATTAATTCATTTGCACAATTAATTAATTCCCCCAGGTTCAGCCACCTGAGTTCAGGTGGCTGCTCAATTGGAAGCGAAAGACCACGTAACACTTCTTGATGAAGCCTGCAGGGTTGAGCTAGCAACCTCCCTGTACCGTGCAATGGCCTCCTGCTTCAGGAGAAGGTGAGCTCCCCTTGCGTGTGTTATACTGGACACCGATTATTTTCTGCTCAGGATGTAATCTTGCATCTTTACAGCTTAAAAAATACCCCTAAAGTTTGGAGCCAGGCTTGCTGAAGCACTGCGCACAGCTTGCACACTCTATTTAACATGGCCGTGAGAAGCTAAACTGCAAATCCAGGGCACTGGTGCATCACTGCACAGGCAGCCTGAGCTCTGCTGAGGGATTTCAGGCTATCTGCACCTCCCCGAGGTATTTTTTCCCCCATGAAATGCAAGCCCCATGTGCATCTTGCACATGTACAAAATACAGCTCGGGCTGAGCCATGCCACGGGAGCTGAGGTTCAAACAAGGCTAGATGCAGCCTGGAGAACTGCGCCGATCTCCTCTCCAGTAGTGGCTCCAATAGCCCGCACCTAAGACTGAGGTCCACGCACGCACCGTGCTCTGCTAACGCTGCCGGGGAGCGACAACCCCTCGGAGGACAGCCAGCAAACCACCGGCACCGCTGGCATTTGAAAAACCACAGCAACCAGATTTGCTAGAGCTTGTCCGTCGGCCCCTGTTACACGGCAATTTGTTCGCTGTCAGCCTGACAATTAAATAGATGCCTTGGTTTGCACTTTGTCCCGCGGCTCCGCGGTTACTTTGGAGGTTAGATAGCAGCGGCCACGTGGTGTTTCTTCCCCGGGGCAGTGCCCCGCAGTCCGTCCACCGCAGTCCTGCGGGATCAGACCCACGGCACCAGTAAGGGTCAGGAGTTGGGTCGTCATTAACCAGCTCCTAAAGCAAACGCATTCTTGGGATCCCGGCACGGAAACCTACAGGAATTACAAGCACCTTGTCATGTTCATTCCTGACAGCGGCTCCACTCTGAAGTGTCCCCAGTGTGCCACTGGAAACCCAGAGATGAGAGAAGTCATCCAACAGCAGAAATGGTGCACGCACAGCTAGGAGAGGAGACTGTCCTCAGCCCCTTGAGGTCGGCACTAAATTGCAACCAAGAAATCCTCCATGAATTACCGAGTCAAATTGAACTAAAATGTTTTGGAAAAAAATCAGAAAAAGCTTGTCCATAAGATGCACAGAGAGTTGGGGTTTTTTTCCTGATGCCAGGAGAGTGCTGATACTGCACCATTCAGATCCCCTCTGCGCTTGTCAGGCCGACGTAAGGCATGGAGGTGCAGATCCACCACACCAGCACGAGCAGCTTTACAGTAATGCAGCATTTCAACACGAGCACAGGGGAAAAATGCTGATGAGCTTGAAGGGGACTGGATACAAAACAGGAAGAGAATAAAAGAATTGCTTTCAAAGTCAAGCTTTTACTCACCCCACTGGGCGCTCCTCTTGCCGCAGAGGACAGGATGATTTACACACGAAGCAATACGAGAATAAAACGCAGGTCCCTTTAAAGACAAATTCTGCTGTGTGATTTCCTGTGATTTGGAGAAATAGGGCTGAAGGCACCCCTGGGGTCTCCCCTCTGCCCTGAGTCCCGTCCTGCTGCGCCCTGAGCATTTGGCTCCCAGCCCCTTCCTGTGCAGACGCAGGATGCTCGTGCCTACTCGCTGCCACCCTGAGCATCACCGTAAGTGGCATCTGCTGGATGCTTTTAAGCTGTGAATTGCCGAAGGGAAATGTACAACCCACATCTCAAGCCTGGGTAGTGGGTGACAGGCTCAAAACCCTTTGATATAGTCATTACCCTCAGTAAAGTGAATTTAATAGGTCTTCCTGCAATCCTTACAGGACAGACATCCATGACGCTAAAAACCATTGCAAGAGAAGTCTTCAAAATTAGCGGCACAGGAAGACTGGAAGGGAGGTTTATTTTTCCAGCTGCATTCAGGAGGGCCTCTCCAGGACAGAGCTAAAACACCCTGGCTTTTCACCCTTTTGCCTCGATCGTAACTGTTTGGAAGATAAACGCCTGCCTATCTTTAGCACTGGCATCTCCCATGTTATTCACTTGGAGATGGAGCAGAAAAATGTTAACAAAGAACAGTTGAAGAGAAACTTACTTATTCAGCCTAACCACTGGAATATGGCTTTTTCTCAAATATTATGCTACAACAGATTCTCAAACCCTCTTTGTTCTCTGTGTTAACATCCGCATTTGTCTCTTGAAACAGGAAGGGGAATGGGGCTGTTTTCCCCCCTCCAGGACGCGGGTACCCGATGCTCCGCTGCTGGCTGGCGCAGCACAGCCTCCTGCGCCTCCCGCGTGATGGCAGCTGAAGCGGGGACGGGAAGGGCGACGGTAAAAGGCCTGCTATTAATCCCAGCTGCTAAACAGAAACGATGAGCGGGGAAGAGGCTCACAGCCTCTTGAAGCTACCACATACTTCGTGTATCACGGGGATTTGTAGCGGAGCTGAAAGCAAAGCAAGACTGAAAAGTAGTCTGAAACCTGCAGTATGGGGCGGATGCTGTACAACCTCTGGAAATCTTACGGTGCTCATTAGCCCTCCGTGAGCATTATGCAACATTTAGGCACACGGCTACGGAGTTCCCGTAGATGTTTCAAGCCCTTTCACAAACTGAAAACTCCCAGATTTATAACAGCATTAGGAATTTGTTGAGGAAAATGAGCCCAGCTGCTAGTAACTGATTATTTCTTACCGAGTCTGGTTTGCCTGGCTGAAAGCTGTTCTGGAGGTCAAGCTGCTTTGCCTTGCACGTAGATGTTGTGTATGCACTGCGCCTACGCAGAAAGCAGCCATCGGGGTCTAACGGCAAAGGGAGACAAGCTGCTTCACAGACTGCGTGCGGGGGGGTGGGGGGGTGGTTTAAATGCTTTTTTACAAGGAGGTCGGGTCAGAGCCCAGACCTGTTTCCTTACCTGCTGAATTGCACGCACGACCCTCCCCTGGTGCTGGAGGTCAGCTGGCTCTCCTACTGCAAGGGCTTTTTTTAAAAACTCTTCCTGTAGTTATGAAAGTTGGGGAAGGACCGGTCCAAAACCAAGCTCCCCCGCTCCTGTTTTTCTTCAGCTTTAAGCTAGAGAGAGACAGGCTTCAGTCGTGCCCAGAGCCACCACCGAGCTCCTCACGCAGGTCATCTGCTGCACTTCAGTGCCCAGCGGGTGCAAGTCCGTGGCTGCCAGCTCCGGCCAGGCACCCTGTTCTCCATCTGCATCACATTCATCTTCTTCCTCTGCCCCAGCCCTTAGCTCCCCCGCTGAGCTCACAGCACGCTGTCTACCCCTGCTTACCGGTAGGGTCGCACTTAGAGCCGGGACCTAAGAACAGCTGTAACTCCCCAGAAAATCTTACCCCAGAAACCTCAGTTAGAGGCTACAGCTCATTACCCTAATGATACCTAATAACTGGGAAGTTTCAACCGCCTGAGGCTTGCCTGGAAGGAAGGTGCTCCCATGGGATTACACTATTAGCACAGGAATATTTCAAGAGAAGGGAGAAAATACAGGGAAAAGATTCCCAGTCCAGGAATTTGCTCTTCCTTCTGTAGGGAGCTTCAGATGCTCCTCGGCACATACACCGTGGACAGAGAAAATCTTGTAAGATCTTACACGTGCCTGCTCACACACACACACACACACAGAGGGAAGCCCCACGTAACTTCACTCCCGTACCACATCAAAACCCCCTTGCTTTTCAGCTCCAAGAAAAGCATGCCCACATAGCACCGCTTGCTCTAGTAAATTAAACTGCATTATATCCAACTACCAAACGTCTCTGCAGCACCGAACAATTTACAGGTCAGAAGGGGAAGAGGAAAAGAGACAAAAACCACTTGGATGAGAACAGAAAGTAGATACGCACTTCTGTGAATGCACTAGGCTTGCCCAGTTGCATTAAGGTTCTCGGACACAACCAGTTATAAAGACTCCTTAAATGTCAATTCAGGTTAACACGAAGATCTCAAACAAGCAAATAAAGTTGTCTAAAATCAGTCTAACTTGGCTCTTGTTTCATTCGCGCGTACCTGACAGTACGGACTGCAAGATCCCTCCGAGCAGCATCCCCGAGGAAAGCATTACTGCTTCTGCAGTAGCTGTCGACAGCCTTTAAATCCCTTTAGCCTTCAAAGGGGTAAAGGAAGCCGAAAGAGGACAGTTAGACCCCTGAAATAAGGACAATCCGATATGTACTGTGCAAATATATCAGATTTTATTACTCTTTTATGGAAATAATAACAGACATTCAGGTAGAAACATATTAAATTAACGCAGTCAACAGTTTAAATGCAAAAATAAATATAAAGTCCAGCAGCTCAATGCATCTAAAACAGCTCATTTCTTCTAACGAATAGAAAAGATTTTTTTTTTTTTTTTTTTTTTTTGTCTTTTAAACGGAGAGTTTCATACAATCAAATAGAAACGAAGGTACAAGCGCTTTCTTAGAAAACATCCCGACCGGGCTGCCCGCCCCGGGCGTTCCTCGGCCGGCGGGGGGGCGGCTCCCCGCAGCCCAGTCCGTGCCGCCGCCGCCGGTCCGGGTCCCGCCGGGCCGGGCCGGGCCGGGCCCCGCCGCCCTCAGAGGGCCGAGTCCGAGTCGCTGGAGTCGAGGCTGTTGCGGAGGCGGCAGCTGCCCAGGCGGTCCCGCTGGAGGCTGAGGTTCTGGGTGCTCCGCCGCAGGCACTCCAGCGACTGCAGGAAGGACTTCTTGGCCTTCTCCTCCTCCATGGGGGACACCCCCTCCTCCTCCACCTCCTGGATCTCGTCGAAAGTCACCGGCTGCGTCTTGAAGCGCGACTGCCGCGGCCGCCGCAGCTTGCCCTTGGGGGCCTTGGCGGGGCGGGCGGGCGGGGGGAACTCCTCGGCCACGCAGACGAAGTGGGGCATCACCGCCTGGTAGCTGGAGCAGATGCCCATCAGCTCGGCCGGCTTCGCGGCCATCCTGCCGCCCGCGGGAGCGCCCGCCGCGGGGGCCGGCGGAGCGGGGCGCGCTGCTTCGGCCGTGCCGGGCGCCGAGGCTCCGGCGGGCAGCCGCGGCCGGGCAGGGACGGGACCCCGCGGAGCGGAGCGGGGCGGGGCGCGGCGGGACCCCGCGGAGAAGTGCGGTACGGTGCGGAGCGGTGCTGGCCGGAGAGGTGCGGTCCGGAGCGGTACCGTGCGGGTCGGAGCGCGGTACGGAGCGGCACCGTCCGGAGCGGTACCGTGCGGGTCGGAGCGGTGCGGTGCGGGTCGGAGCGCGGTACGGAGCGGTACCGTGCGGGTCGGAGCGGAGCGGTCCGGAGAGGAGCGCGGTCCGGAGCGATACCGCGCGGGTCGGAGCGGAGCGGAGCGAAGCGGTACCGTGCGGGTCGGAGCCGCTCGAGTGAGTCCCACCTGCCCGAGCGGAGCCGCCGCTGCTGCTGCCGCCGCCGGCGCCTCGGCGCCGTTATATATCCCGGCGCTGCCCCCGCGGGAGCATGCTCAGACGGCGGCGAAGCCCACTTGCAGCCGGCCGGGCGCTTCCCTTCCGCCTGACGTCTCCCCGGCACCGCTGTCACCGCGCCGCCGCCCCCGGCCCCCCCGCCCGCCGCGTCCCCTCGGGAGGGGGCAGGGCCCGGGACGGGGGGGCCTCGCCGCTGCCCCGGCGTAGGCTCCGCGCTCGGTCCCGTCGCCCCCTCCCGGTCCCGCTCCCCGTCCGACCGCCGGCCCCGAGGCTCCGCTCGCCCGCCTCCTCTCGCCCGGGCCCGGCGGGCCTCTCGCCCCAGGGCAGCCCCCGCCTGCCCCGCGGCGCCCAGCGGAGCGACAGTTCAGCTTTCTACATCTCACCTCGCAGCTTTTTTATCAATACCCTGATTTCTATGGCTGTAAGGGAATGAAACAGCCTTGTCAGGTCAGCTTTCAGCAGGGATCGCTACCGTCAAAGTAACATACGCATGGTGAAAGGAAACCGCGAGGCAAGCCCAAATCTGAATACCCTAATGCTACAATGACCCAGATGTAAACTACAGAGAGCACACGGGATGGTCCTGGACAAGAAACCATCAGCAATCGAGGGTTAAGCAGGACTCAAGACACTGGGATCTCGTTCCCAATTCTGCCACCTCTAATGTGGTTTAAACACCTGCTTCAGTGTGACTCCATTTTTTTCTTTTTAGAAGCGATCCTAAAATTTTCCATTCCCCTGTGGGCTCTGTAATGCTACTTCGATATGATGCAGAATCGGATCCTCAGGCAAAAAATGGCATACAAGTATTACTGAGCTGAAACAAAAGCTTGTAAATTAGTGACGGCTGGGACCACGCTTTAAAGCTGTGCGTGCCAAGGAGTCTCAGTGATGGAAAAACCCAACAGCGTAAGAAAAACATACGATAGGAATAGGAAAGGAGCTAGAAGGAAGCGGAGTATGAAAGCATGAGGGAGGAAGAGCCTGAAATGGTTAGTCTGTCCCCTCTTCAGGGCTAATGTTAGACTATTCCCATAAAGACATTCTCCAGTATAGCTTCACCCACTCAAGGATATTTTTGAAGCTTAGTTAGGAGCTGGGAAGGAAGCAGAGGCTTAGCAACAGCATCGGGAATCCTAGTCTGTGCTGGCGAGGGGACAGGGACAGCGCAACCAGGGCCCCGCGCTTGCCGAGCCGTCAGTCCCCCCGTGCTCGGCATGCACACGTGGCCCAGCAGCGCAGTGTGGGGGTACCCGTAAATCAGCCCACAGAGAGAGCTGCGCTTACCCCAGCAGCCTGGGTCCTGTGCCCAGGCTAGCACATCGGCAGCTAGCTTGAGTTTATCGCGTTTTGCCATAAAACGTGGTCTTTGCGCAGAGGTAGACAAGTGCCCCGAGAAAAACCAGAAGCTTACATACAGCACACATGTCCTGTGCCACAGTCCGGCACGCAGAAGGGGACTTGCTTTTGCCGCTTCACCGTTAGAAAGTCTCAACTTTGCCTTTCAGTAGGGCTCGGGACTGGTCCCTCCTTGTTTCGAACTGCCTTAGCAGTGGCGATGTTTCAGGACCTGCACTGGAAACAAACCATTGAGACAGCCCTGTCTCAAACAGGATAAAACAAACCAATAGAGCTTTGGGAGAGAGGGGACCGGAGGCGCTTGCTAGCATGGTTCCAGAAGGCTGGCTGCTTTGCCGCTTGCCAGCGTAAAAGAAACACGCAGAGCCTTGGCTTTATGAAGCACCTGGCTGCAATCTCACGGCTCCTTGGCTCCCCAAGGCAGCTTTAGGGCCAGGTTCAGTTTGAAGCATTTTTATTGGGAGATACAATTCGCTTAATAAGGGAACAATTTTCTGTTTGGTCAAATTGAATCATTCCAGCTTGGAGAAGGCTGTGTTTTTTACTGTTGATTTTAATGGCTAAGTTTAGCCCATAAAGCCCTTACTGCAGTACGATGACTCCCTCTCCCAGAGCCCCATTTACAACAGTTTTTACGCCTGACAACTTGGTCCTGCAGCGCGGCAAGGGCCGAACTGTGTTTCCTCAGCACAGCCCTCCAAGAGGACGAGCCTGCGGAACAGTTCGGACTCCCGGGGCTGAGCTTGTCTATCCTGCAGAAGCAAGCTGTGGGTTGACAGAGGAGCCTTGCTCTGGCAGTGGGGAAAAAGCTCTCACATTCATATAAGTAAGGTAAATTTAATCTGCTCTAGCAACAGCCTTAACATAAAAGGATCCAAGGCTCTGCAGAAAAAAGGCCGGTTGACTTGATAGCTGAAATTCAACACACGCATCCCCAGTCCAAACTGCCCGTCTGGTTTCATACAGAAAGTTCAGTATGAGGGCAAACTGGTTTTGCTTCAGGTAGAGCGACCATTTAATTCCCTCACAATTCCAATTATGAAATGCTCTGGGAAATTTCAGTGCTGAGTTGGAGCAACATCACCATGGTAATAACTGGGAGGCCTTAAGATTTTATTTGAGACAATTCAGAAAAAATATCCTGTGACATAATCCCCCAAGTTAGGTCTGCAATGCGCTAATGTAAAAACTATATTTACTCCAGTGGTTTAAATCATGACTTTAATCTCGGTTGCTCCCGGTATTGAAATGTGACCTCATGGTATAGATTACAGAAACTCTCTGCCACGTGGATCATCAGAGCGGATTTCTTTCCTGCATAGTACGGGGCTGAAGTCACGCCGCACGCCAGGGCACCGCACAAGGGCCGGAGCGGACCTTTACCCAGGGCTGGGAACATTTCAAATGCTGCATGTTTTACATAAAATATCCACTCGACAGCTGTGGGGCCTTGGGAAGTTAAAATGCCAGTTTCATAGGAGGAGAAACAGCTAACGGTGCTGAAACAGCACCGTGGAAATTAGTTTATGATGTCATCAGGTCACTCATTTAACAATGCGATTATAGGAAACACATACATAGCCTATTAATTATTATTCCTCTTGCTGGCTACCAGGCTGAATGCCACTGAAGGGAAAGGAGGAGTACGAAGAGAAGAGAGAGAGAGAAATCCACCTCTTTCTGTAGAAAAAGAAACTTTTCAAAGGCCGGGGCTTCCACAGACACCACCTGCAGGTGGGCAACCCCAGCGCGGACACCCTGAACACCGTGGTTTGTGCCCCGAAACGGAGCAGCGCCATAACCCCGTCGCTGGAGCTGACAGGGCCTCCGTCGCGAGCCAGCGGGATAAGCTGCTTCCCAGCGGGATGCCTCCAGCCCATCCCCAGCAAGCGGGTTTCAAATCTCCCCTCAAAACGTACTCGAGAGTAAAACCTGCCTCTTGCTGTCCCGCCAGGCAGCAGTTCCAGTCACGCTTTGTCAGCCACGACACAGCGCCTCGTCGTGCACATCATCTCCTCAGCGTTCTGCTCCGTGAATTAATTCCCATGGGGAAGCAGGAAGGAGTTGCAGTTCCTTCTCCAGTATAGTCCCCATCCCAAAACAACCATTTTAAAAATAGTAATAAAAACATTCAGCTAACTGCAACCTAACAGATACCGGCTTACAAATAGGAAAGGACAAAATAAACAGGCAATCGATACAAGCTGCTTCTGAGAGCAGAAGGTTAAGTCTTCTCATCTTTTTCTCTGCATGCACACACATGTTTGATTTGAACTCAAAATGGTACCTTTTTGACAGGGGAACCTAATTTACTCAACAAGGCCCAACTGAAACCCGCTCTGAGTCTGCTGCCTGGAAAAAAGCAAACTGTTGGTACTTTCTAACTATCGTAACAAAATAGCAGCACCACCAAGCGCAGCTTAACTCAGCAGCCAAGCCCCTCTCAAGCACACGTGAGTGCTCTCACACCAGGGAATTGTGTGGCTAATGACTTGCAAGGGCTATACACTCGAGGTTGCCCTCTCCCTTTCCATATGTATTTGGTTGGATATCCTTTATCTCCCTTTCCAGTGTTTCTAGCCGGGACTTCAGCAGCCTTTTAACGTTTTTTTCCTTTTAAAAAAAATAAATAAAAGCAAAGCCAGCCCTAGCAGCTGACTGCCTGAGGGTAATGCTACAGTAAGAATCGCACACCCGCACGCTCACAGTTGGGCAGCCAACAGAGCAACAACACACAGCCAATGTTTTAAATGCTTGACGTGTCCCTTGAAATATTTTCCTAAAGACAGATGCCTCACGTTCCCTGGGCCATGCCGAGGGGCATCCTACCTGGCAGCACTTGGTGGCAGCCGGCAGCACAGGTGAGAGATAAGCACTTCTCCCCTCTGCAGCAGGCAGGTCTCCGCAGGGATTTAGCTGCAGGATTGGAAATCTCTGTAGGCGAGGGAAGATCAGGCTTGTTCTGCAGCACACCCCGACTCCAGCCTCTGGCAGGCTGGGGCTCTCCTTCACACCCCGAGCACTGCGATTTTGTCCCCTGCAGCGTGAAACAAGGCAGAAGGCTCAGGCACTAAGGCGTGAGGAAACTCTCCTACGGCACTTACCGTATCTTGGAGAGCAGATACCTTCAGCAAGGCACCAGGGAGCGGCACCGGGAGGCTCAGGTCCCTGCTGGGATGTGTGCAGGCAGCTTATGAAAAATCATTTCTACAAGCCCGTTCCATGAGGGAGCTCTTGCCAACATACCAGGGAGTTGCTAGGATGGGCAAGTTCTCTGAGGGATGCTTCAAACTGGATGTATTCAATACGTGAATTATAGGTGTGTGGAAGGATTTTTACATCTTCCCAGGCAATCTGCCACAGAAATGGTGCCACTTTTTGCCACATATCAAGGTTTTAAGACACTTCTCTAGACAAAATAACTTTTTAAGAGAAAAAGTTTGTCTCTTTTATAGAGACTTGGCCATTTAAACTGAAACATAAAGTAATAAACCTGTTTAAAAATTAAATTCAGCTAATCGGCTATTCCAACTTTTTCTTTTTGCAGATAGCTTCACAGCACGATCCTCCTTCCTCAGCCCATCCTCCTCTTCCCTGTCCTCCAGCTGCGGCTCCTGCTCCCTCTTCCTCAGTCACAGCCACTACGGTTGTAGCACCGGCCGTGTGCGCCCAAGCCCACCCGCCCAGCGATGCCCACCGGCAGCGGGACGGGTGGTGCTCACCATCCCCGCCGGCGCCTCTCACTAGCTGGGAACTGACCTGGAAAAGAAGGTATTCCGCTACGCAGTGTTAGCCATACAACGTCTGAGCGTTGTCACCTCCGTTAAGTATAACGATATAATACATGTATTTAGAAGATATAAACCAATGCAATGCTGAATCATTTCAGGGGTGCGGTCACAGGCCTAGGACACTGGAGATGTAAGCCTGCCGTGGATTTTCACTGCGACGTACGTCACCGAAACCCACGTTTCAGCTTCCCAGCGAGGGGTGCGAGAAGAGTGCTGTTGTCACTTGGCCAGGGGCAGTCAGGTCAGGCTTGGGCCGCTTTAAAATGAAGACCATAAAGATCAAAGTCAGGTTTGGTAGGAAGGATGAGTCGAAACGAGGAACCCCCAGAAGCAGAGGAACCAGCCGAAGGCAGGAGTGCAGTGAAGGTCGAGGCAGGAGGGAGCAGGAGGAACAGCGGGACCACACAGGTCAGCCAAGAGCAGAACCAAGGCTGGAGTAACAAGAGCAAGGGACGGAGCCTGGGGTGGATGACAAGGCTGGAAAACCCAGTGGGGGGCCGTACACTACCTGCAGGGTACCCGGCCTTCAGCCCCCTTCAAACCTCGCTTCCCCCTGCCAGCCTGTGACGAGACCTGGGAGCGGGTCCATTCCCTTCAAGCAGCCAGCGCTGCAAGGCGAGGATGTACCCACAGCCTGACCACAGGTCGTGACAAACACTCGTTAATGCTTGTGAGCAGCTCCTGATACAACACGGTTAATACAAAGTATGGGCATCCAAAGCTCTTATCCCCTCTAATACCTTCCTTTCAGTCTTGCCTGACTTTTTATGAGCTGCAATAAATCCCATAAAGCTTCTGCCCACTGCCATTAGGACAAAGTACTGACTAAAATGTTTGAATGTATGAATGCTCCTCACAGAAATATAGTATTTTATTCTCTATATTGAATGGTGTTAATTGTAAAGTGATAGCTGAAGTGAGAAGTCAGTGTTTCAGTAGCACGTCACAGGATAACAGCATTTGGCTGTCATCACACCACTTAACAAGAAATGTAGTAATAAAACTCCTTGTTTTCAAAGAGAGCTGCAAAATGTTCCCTGATGGACACTGCTACATTAAATTTCCCGTGTTTGGCCTGACGGGCGTCAGAAGGGATGGCAGCTTTTCTCAGCACTGTAACTGACGTATCAGGACACAGTGCTAAGAGGGTACAAGAGAAAAGTGAGGTTTAGCCCAGTGATTGAAGAACACTCGGCTGTTTAAAGAATGAAACTGTACTTTTAACAAATTAAGAGACTGATTGCTTTGAATATTCCTGCTGGTACAAGTTGCTGCCACTTGGAGTAAAGTTAACCTCTAACCTCCCATGGCTTTAACTGTCGAGGTATTACTATGTCTAGTTGTTACTGTGATCCTATCAATTAAGCAGTGCAGAAATTAGGATTTCTATTTCAAGAATACCTTTTGCAATTAATAAAATGCATCCTGTCTCAGGTTCAAAAGCTTGAAAAAATGTTTTGCCCCACAAAATAAATTTTTAAAAAAGTTTTTGGGGAAAAAAAACCCAACCTTTGCATGTGCAGGGGAGAACTTCACTGATGAATCCCGGGCGTTTCTGTCCCTCCACGTGGTCTGTGCCGTGCGGGTGGCCGGGACGGTGCTGGTGGCCGCGCGTGCTGTGCTGCCTCCCAGGCAACGTGTCAGCTGCAGGAGCAGAAATGCTGTTGGCAAGGGAGCGAGGAGAGGAGGATTCCCCTGCTCCTCGCCGGGGCGGCCCAGCCTAACACGTAGCTGCCTGAGCGTAGGACACTCATCTTGGTTTCTCTTCCGTACCCAACTGCTGATTTTTGCAAGAGCTGAAGAAATTGAATTATTTCTGTGACTTTTCTTATCCTCCCTCTGAGATTTGGACAAAACTGACCACAAACCTCAAAACTAGCAAGAGAGACCAGACTGTCTGCTAGACCAGCAGACAGCACGGCCACAAAGGCTCCGCTGCTTTGGAGGCTGAGCAAAAGGGAAACCTTTCTTCTGCGAGTCGAGATTAAAAATCTTAAGTCGGTGCCACAAATAGGATCTTAGCACTTCTGAAGGATTTTATCTTCCACTTTCTTCCGCAGCTAAAAACACTGCAGAGGATCCAAGTATTTCAGCAGAATAAATTTCCTTTTTTCCTCTCTTTTTAAGCCTATTTGTAAGTAATCAAGAAAGAAATCAACTGTAGTCTAGAGATTAAAACAGAAGTTTCTTGACAATGAACTCTCAGACTTCAAGTAACCAAATCCTGCAGACTGTTTTTCACTCAGTCTCTAAACCTTTTCAGGGACTTTAGACAAAAATTACTACAACCACATCAGTAAATAGGTGAGTGACACTGGTTCCAGCAACCAAAGCCCTGCCTTGAGGAGGGGATCCAGTGTGGCGCTAATGCTGACAAGCAGAAAGGAAAAAAGCCTAACCCCATCCCTGTCAGACAAAAGCCCATAGCACCCAAAGCTGAGGAATGATCTTTGTAACACTGGGAAGAAGCTTTTCGAAGATAAAATAAGAGCCATATTGGTGTCTGCAAGGGAAGTGAAGCCAGGAGTTAACTGATGAGGCAGCCAAAGGAAAGACTGATCAGTGCAAAATACAGAGCTGTCGCAGCGGAGCAGCCAATGCTCAGGCCAATTTATTCTACCTGTGGCTGCTGCAGCACCAAGATGCTGTGTCCTGTGTCCAGCATGCAGTGCCTCGCTCCATCGCTCTCCTTGCCCCGAGGCCTGGGAGGATTTCTTCGTGCTGGCTTGTCAGCCTGTCCCAGGGAAGCACTCTCTTCTCTGGCGCAAGCTGTGAAGGCTTCATCGCCGCTGGGGAAGCGCAGCTATTGGCAAATTTTGCCTTACACACAGTTTGTCAGAAACTTTCCTACTGACGTGCCTGCTGCCTCCCCTCCCCTGTGCTGGGGTGGGCAGGCAGGTACCGGTGCTGCATCCTGGCCCTGTAACCCAGGGAGCCTGCAGCCACCCACTGCTTCCCGACAGAACCCACCACCACCGGGCAATTTTAAATCCCTTTTCCATCACTCTCACTTGCTTCTCCCAAATAATCAAGGAGCATGCATCTTCTGGGTCCCCTCCTTTCCAAGGCCACCAGCTATTTCAAGCGAAAGGCGTGCCATGTTGGTCAGGCAGGCTGTCTCCTCCTCTTCACAGTGCAGAAACCTGGCACAGATCTGTCTCCAGAAAGCAGGACATGGGGATGGGAGATACTGGGAACCATGTGAGCTCTGCAGCCTAACAAACTGGGCACCAAACTGGGATTGCAGGTTGTATGTCTAGGCCAATACGCCCTCTGGCAAGTCATGTCTCTGCTCAATCCTGCTTCATCTTTTGCTCTCTGAATCATAAGCTCTTCAGGGCAAGACGTCCTCCCACAGCCCTCCCTAACGATGACGAGGACCCGATGGCCAGCGACGAGTCACAGCCACGACTCCCCCGTCCCGTGCAATGCTGGGGCTCTTTCTAGCCTGTGGCTTCTGCCAAGTTGTCCGTTTTCTGCTCTTTTCTGCTTTAAGGGTTCTTCTCGGCCAGCTTAGCGCCCAGGGTCAGCCGCTGCAGGGTTGCATGGCAGCCTGCCCTGGTGCAAGGGCACACACGCCCAGGGGCAGAGGACTGGCGGAGGTAACCCGGAGATCACTTGCAATGTCAAGCCACTCTTCAGTGTGGGTCTATGTGGTGTCTCCACCATAGGACTAGAGAGAGAGTAAGCAACACCCTCATGTGAATGGCAAAGCAGCTGCACATGCAGCTATAAGCAGAAACAACTTTTGGTTGAGCATCATTCTGGATCCAGTGAGCACCATCTGTCTGGGTGATGCCCTGTGATGTGAAGACTGCTCTAAGTCTTGCTCAGCCAGCAAAACCTCCTGAGTGATCAGAACAGTGGGGAACCTAAACCAAAAGACGAAGGCCACGCAATAGACCGCCTTGTACCTTATTCTGATTAAAATTCTTCAATATGGTCCCCACTTTCTTAAAACACGGCCTCCTAGCTCTCCTGAGACCAGCCTTCCCCATGTGAGCTGCCAAAGGCCTGCCAGCTAACCTGTTCTTCAAGGGAGCTCGTAATAACTCCACAAAGCTGTACTGAACATTACACAGAAGAAGAATGAGGTAAGTCAAATAGGGCGACAGGGGAGAAAGCACGCATCTGTCATCTTGCTGAATGAATGGCCCTCTGGGAAGGGCCAGCGCTCTTACAGCCGACCGCTGCTGAGCCCCTACATCACCCTTACGAGTCACCCTCACGAGTCACCCTCAGGCGTGCCAAGAAGAGGAGATGATACCTGCAAGATCTCAGCAGAAGTTAGGTGCAGGGAGGACAGACCAGTGAGCTCCAATTTAAACAAATGGCCCAGGTTGCTATGGAAACCTCAAGGATGGAAAAGCAGCACTTTGAAAACAAAACAGTGAGGCAGATTTCGTATCCACTCTGAAAAGGTTTATGACCAGAAAAGGCAAAGTGGGTGTTAAATGCTTTTTGGCTAAGTCAATAGTAGCAGCACTTGAGAAGGAGGCATTATGGATTCGCAGCATCCATCATACCTCTTCTATCCCAAACCCCAGGAGAACAGTCTTCTGTACTTTGCCAATACTATGGTATGAAAATTCTGTTTGCTTAACTCCTTCCTGGCAGCCCGTCTCCTTCTACATTACTATATGTAGCTATAAATTACTATATGTAGCTATACTAAGCCCATCAGTCATGACAAGTGGAAAATATATAGCTAGAATTAATCTGACGCAGGAGGAATAAAATTATCTGCGGCTTTAAAGCTAATCAAAATTGAAAATCCTAAAGAGGGTTCTTCCTTAAAAAAAAGGAAAAAAAAAAAGAAATACAGTAAAGAAATGACAGAATTTTGCTATTGATTTTAAATGGTGTGTGCTCAGATCAACCTGGTGTGGCCCAACACTGTAGTATTCAATCAGATACTCCCTAACCTTATCAAGAGTTTGTGCTTGAATATTCAAGTATTCTGTAATTACATTATTATTGCAAGTAGCATGGAGACAGAGCAATTCCTGACACCAGTATGGTTAATTAATGATGTTATTGTTTATATAGGTGTTAAATAAATGAATAGTTACATACTGTTGATGGAACCAGCTGCCCTTTTTTCAGAACAGCTCCGTCCTGTGCGTTCCCTCGGGGTGGCAGGCCACCATCCATCCTCACCAAAGACAGCTTCCATTCATCTGCTCCTTACCCTCAAGCCCGAGGGTCACTATATTTCAGAAAAGGTGATGGCTATCTCAGAAAAGGGAATCTTAACTGGGGTAACTAGTAGACTCAATCTGTTTGAAAGCCACAGACAACGCACAGTTTTGAGGAATGCAGTTTTTCGGTTTTTCTTGGAAGAGACACACATACTCTGCTGAAAAATAACATTTCAGAATGAAGAAAACAGGAAAAAAGTAAACCCACAGTTTATATCTTCTACATAAAAAAATATCGTCACACCTGCAGCAGGGAGCATGAGAGAGGTAACTAGAGATAAATATGAACAAATGACAATGGGAGTGGGAGGTGGAAAGGAAAAGGCTACGACAGGCAGTTTGGGAGACACAGGAAGAATACAGGGAATATGGAAAATAAAATTCAGAAGTGCTCTGTAGGCAAAGCAGCTCTTAGCATCTGCTCCATGACCTCATATGGACAGACTACTCCATGCTTAGACTGGTCAGTTGGGTGATAACAGCAAAAACAAACCCCCAGGCACCACCCTCCACCCCCCGAATCCTTTGTGTACACATAAACCTTTGTTTTCAGATAAACAAAGTATTTTACTTTAATGTCACGAATTCTGAGTTTAAATCTTTTTTCAAAAAGCTGTTGGCTGAGAATATTGTACTGTCAAAACAGTCCTGGGAAGGAAGAAAGCCTTGTAACTGGAAAATAAATCTTTTGGGTAGCATTTTTAGAAATATTGTTTTCAAATCCATGTAACTAGGGGAAAGGTTCCTCCAGCTATCTTTAAGTTAAAGAATGGAACTTAACTATATATTTACCATTCTAAATGTTACCCTCTGCACTTGACTCCAACAGCAGAAACAGCTGAATACCGGCACTAAAAAATTTTCAAGTTGCCCTGGTCTCTAGTGAAAAATCTTTAGGTGCCACGAGAACACGACCAGGCTCAAGACTTCTTAAATCTCACTTTTGTGCACATCCATTCTGAGAACTGTAGGAGTGCTTGCAGCATTCAGGAACAAATTTCTACCTACAGGAAAAATGTCCCTGCAGAAAGCTCTCCTGAGGAGATGTGGGCTGGCACGTCCTCTGCTCTCAGCCATTTCCTGCTGTCCCGGCAGGCTGGAGGTTGCAATCCGCTACCACCTGGCTAGGTGACTTTTTTGGGAGGAGGTGGGGGGAGGAAGGAAGGATGCACAAGTTCCCAGCTGACAAAGAAACTTGACCTCTATGCCAACTGTTCCCCTTGCAGCTAGGTCGCTCAGGACAGGGGGAGGGACGATGCCACATGCCTTCTCTGCACTGTCCACCTGATTCAGATATAAGCAGCAGCACAGTCGACGCATGAGAGAGCAGACCATAGTAGACACCAGCAACAAAAGCGTGCCTCAAGAGAGCTCCGTGGGATACAGCATTTCTCTTACAAATCATTTTATTGTTGGGGAGGAAACCTTGGTCTTCTCCCAGATCAAAGGAAGTAAAGAAACTAAACCACAATTTGCTAAAATTACAAATTGAAACTGAGAAAGTAAATGAAAAACTGTTCTTCTGCAACAGTATCAGTCTCCAGGGCCCTACTATCAGTTATGTGTCATAGCTTCATTGAATTCAAATGAGTTGCAATTTCCACAGGCTGAGGTTTGGGGGTTTCCAAGTTTCCCTCTAGTCCTCACCTCCTACTCTCTCTTGCAGCACGACTGCTCTTAACACGGTGTAAATAAACGTAGCTTGTATGAACTGATAAAGGCTAAAGCGTTGCCTTGTCAGAATACTTGGAGAAATTAGCACTGTTCCTTGGTTAAGGAAAACCTCTCTGTCAGGACTGCCAAACGTGGGCACACATACAGGGATGCGCACAAAGCTCCAGTTACCCAAAGAAAGTAAACGTGAAAGTAAGCGTCTGCCTCCTTCAACACTAATTCTCAGGAGATACATCACAGAGCCCAGATCTTAGACTCAAATGCAAGGAATTAACATTAAATGTACTCCAAAAACATATTTGTATACAAACGGGGATGAAAGTGAAGACATCATTAGATAACAAAGTAAGTTTTCTAATAACATTCATTCATTTTAGAAGAATAAGCTATTTCAAAAGCTGTACGGTGCTTTAGGTAGAGAAGCTGCTTCTACAGTTGTTTGATATACAAAGAAAATGATTCTGCTCAATTTCAGAGCACAGGGATTGAAATGGCTCAACAGTCAGTCCTTTAGGTCATCGATAACATTAAAACATAGGCATAATTGAGTATTAATAACTTGACTGCTCTCATCAAGTGAGAATTTTAAACTACAGCAAATGCTGGCTAAGAAAAGATAGACATTTTCTAAACACCAACTTATTCTTTCACTGAAGAGGGACGGTAGCTTGCTTAACAATGTTAATGTGTTACGAGGCACAGAGTATTTACCCATGCTTACATCCTAATTCAGGCAGAAAGTGAAGACATTCCAAACCCAAGTTTTGATCCAGTACAGTGGATGCCATTTAGCTGCAGTGAGAACTTAACCACGTAGGTGGCACACCCAACTTAACATCCAGACAGCAGTCACCAGCTCGCTGGTTCCTACCAACTGGTGAGACGTACCTAGGGCACGCAAACTTGAATTCCAGCAAGTCAACCTAGAATCAGGTCTGAGCTGCTGACAGCTTCTGGATAACAGCAGAGGTTCAAGAGATAACCCTAAAAGTAGTATTCTTTAATGCAATATGCATTGACCTAGGAGCAGTAGCACCAGAGTGCTGCACCTGGTGCTACTACACTCTACTTAGTGTAGCTTTCCAACTGACTTACATTGTGATTATAATAATTTGGGTCTAAATCTTTGGACCAGTTCTTCTGGGTATCAAATTTGGCAGCACAAGCCTGATTTTGAGAGATGCTGACATTTCCTGTCCCAACTGAAATCACTGGAAGCCACAACTTTGTTGTGCTAAAAAGAAACACAAAAAAGAAACAAAGAATTTATTAGCAAATTCTGAAAGTAATGTTTTTCATCTCTTTGTGTCTATTTTCCTGCCTATGACACAGAGGTAACAGTTTTAAGCCAGCAGGGATGGAGAACTGTTAATGCTCAAGCAATGGGCAGCTTCAACCCAACTGATAAGGCTCGTGGCTAAGATGTCTCTGTTGCTTGCCTTTGTCTGTCTTGTCTACATGGATAAACAGGATAAAGTCTGACCACAGAGCGCATAGGAGAAGGGAGCCTTGACCTTGTTCTACTAGACACTAGTATAATTCAAGTAGTTACATAAATAATGAAATAATGAAACTGATGGCTTCATTGGAAAAGACTTTGCAGCCTACAAATAAAAAGCAATGCACTACACCTTGGTGAAGTAATACTCGGAGATCATCATGAAGTGCAGCTTTCTCATTTCTGTACACACAGCACACATACAGCTGGCTCTACATAAAAGAATCCTGTCTTGTCATTACTTAGAACATAGATCACTACTTGGGGGGAAAGGGGAGACAAGAGAAGGTGCAAAAATAACTGCTCACTGAATCTTTCTGCTCCAGTCGGTACCTCTCAGATCTTTCATGCGCTTTGTGTTCTTTTAAGAATGATCATTGTTTTTTCACAAACTTAAAGCCTGTGATTTAGTATCATCTAATAGTATATCATTTCTGAAAACAAAACAGCACTGTCCACATAACACAGGCAGCTCCTGATTGTCAAAGATCTTTATAACATCGATTCTTTTCCCCATCAGATATTTCCCAGAACTCCGTTCCTGTAAGGCTTCCTTTAAATCTGTAGCAATCTGAAGCTCTGGATCTGCTGTGGGTTTATATCCAACAATGCCCAAAGTGCCTCTTCACTTCCAAACTCCATCAGGTTCTGGATAAATGATCCTAAAGGTCAAGTTTATCCGTGCATCTCTAGAATGATACTCCTTAGGCACTCGATGCTGTAAGTGGCATTAGAAAAAAAAAACACACAAAACAAAACAACACACCACACACAAAAGCATGAGCTTGTGTATTTAAAATACAGGTAATCAAACAATGTAAAAAAACTTCATTTCCTAAGATGGCTTTTTATTAAGAGTTCTAAACATTAGGTAAGGCAAAAAATTCATGTTCTGACTGCTCAGGGCCACTGAAAACAAAAGGTCTTTGTAGATTACTGTAGACTTGTTAAATTAAGTTGCAACTTTTTTAAATTCCAAGTTCCTAAATTAATTTTGCTCTTTCAGTTGCAGGCTGCAACCTTCATTGCTGAACTTTAATGCTGGGACATCTGAGCTGATTCCTATTACATCACTTAGCAGGTGAAAGAAAACCCATTGTTTCTGTGGGTGCTTTGAAATTCTGAGGCAGAAAGCAGTATTAATGTGCTGGGAAACGATTGTGTCACTGGAAGCAGAATGTCCCATACCTTTATGGGAGTGCCTCGTGCATATTTAGAAAACTGCATTGCAAGTAAAGCACACAAAGGGTGTCAAGGAGTTCTTACCTGCCAGTCCTGCTGGGTAGCTCCTTCCATCATCAGCAGAGTCCCATGATCCAGTGGGATTCTTAGTCTTTCTACGTAAGTATAGTCTCCATTCTCTTCCTAAAAAAGAAACATTAGACACTGAAGAAGCAGGCATGGCATTTGGTAGAAAACCAGTCCTCTATAGCAGAGCTTAAAAAGCTGGGAGGGGAGAGGAGGAAAGGAAGCTCTTACAAGATCAGGAAGTCTAACTAAACCTCTCTGTCACCGTATTTCATAAAGAGTTCAGGAGCTGAGCATTTTAAGGATGAAAGAAGCCATTGCATCTACCTGCGTTGTACAAGCAGTGTGTCATGGTTTAACCCCAGCCGGTAACCAGATACCACGCAGCCGCTCACTCACTCCCCCTGCCTCCCCAGTGGGGTGGGGAGGAGAATCGGAGAGAAAGGAAAACTTGTGGGTTGAGATAAAGACAGTTCATGGGAACAGCAAAAATAATGATAATAATAATAAAAAAATATAATTATAATAGAATATACAAAACAAACGATGCACAATTTCTCACCACCTGATGACCGATACAGCCCATCCTGAGCAGCGATCACAGAGTGAAACCGAGAGCGATCTCAGAATGATCCTGAGCAGCGATCTCGGAACCGCCAGTTCCAGAGAGAGCGAGCGAGGGAACGAGCAGCCAAATGAACGAAAGCACGAACAAATGAAAAGGCCCTGTGGCCCACCCCACTATATACTGGGCATGACGTCTATGGTATGGAATACTCTCTTTGGCCAGTGTGGGTCAACTGTACTGGCTATACCCCTCCCAGCTTTTTTCACCTCCACGGTAGCAAAACCTAGGAAGTTGGAAAACATCCTTGATCTCTTAGGGGACTCAAGGGGTCTTTTATTAAGTTATAGAAAGCCATAGATAGCTTGAAAGTGTAAAGTGGATAATAAATGTCCTCCACTGAAAAAAAGAATATGACAGCTTCACAGTCTCTACATTGTACAAGTACAGGGTTAACCTTGTTCTGAGTACACTGCATATAGCAAATAGATAGCCTGAATGTATGTTTGTTATTGTACCACTGCCTCTACAAGCAGAGGTACAGGCTTTTTTCCAAAGAGATCACCAAATCATTTATTTGTTCTTGAAAGAAAAGCCAGAAATACACAATTACTACAAAGAGATGACAAAAAAATAATTAGGCCAGGTCTGAGCTTCTAAAGAATGACAGTGTTCCTGTAAGGGCCCATACATCTCAGACAGTTGCTGAACAAATGCTTCAGATTTTTTAGTTTTTAATTAGTTAGGCAGTATCTTCTCTTCCAGTTTCTTATAATGGTTGGTGGACTCCTAAAATCACACTTGCTGGGTGTTTAGGAGGAGGCAATGCTCAATTATTTCACACCCAGCTGAAGGCAGCAACTACTCCAGACTCAACAAAACCTGTTACTACCAGAGTGTCATTTGTCACATTTGTTATGTAAAATGAAACTGTACTTTGGAGGGGGAAAAAGGAAAAAAAAAAAAAAAAAAAAAAAAGATATGAGAGGTCACAACTTATGTCACTTGTAACAGAAGCAGATTGCAAAGAAGCTGGCAACAGTACAGGACAACTGAGACTTGGAAAATGGAATTATCACAGTAAGATTTAACCCAGCTTCAGGCACAGGTATAGTTACCTCAGGCTGACAAAAGTCCTGTGTTTCTGAAACAGAAACAAACGCTACAAGACCTCCAGGCTTCAGCTGTATGTTGAGTTACTCAGGAAAACTAATAGGGCTCTGCACAGACCCCCCAGTTAGAAGAAAACGTTAATGGGTCATAAAAAGGCAGCCACAGTCTTTTGAGACCCATTAAGAAGACCCAACAGCTCTCATCCAACACATTTTGCTGCTTTTACAAAAACTCACATTTTCAAAAATCTTAACTAACTTCCTTGAAGCTTAATTCTGCAGTGGCCCAACTTTTGTCTTTTTAAAGTTCATGGCTCGCTGAAAAGCTCAAAATAACGCGGTAAAGTCTCAACTACTGGGAAAATTATGTCTTGGACTTAAAACAGAGTCCGATTTTCAAAAGAACAACTGGGTGGGGTATAAAAAAGATGCAGATAGAAGGAAGACTGCAAATCCTCTAAAACGCAAAAGAGCTTGGTTGGGATCAAATCAATTCCCAATAATAAAAAGCATCACTTGATATAATTGACTATACATTCGCACCTTTGCCACTTTCTGTTCATGTCTGGGGCTAGAAGTCGCAGTGTGACAGAACAAGGCTATTTAATACTGGCGGCACTGGGTGGCAATTCTGGATTTGTGCGTTTCTTGGGGATACCTAAAGGGCCCGAGGCTGTGCCAGTGATTAAGCTCACTAAACCTCTGGAATCAGGGCGCGCTGAACGCACTCATCACCTGTAATATGTATTCTTTGTAAGGACAATGCAAAACATATTTTTAAGATTCTAGAATTATTAGCCATTTATCTTGCTCTATTAAAAGTAAGGTGTAATGCCAAAAACATTTTCTTAAACTTCAGAGGAAACAAGGAAAAAATTTCAAAAATAGGTATTATAAACATGACTGCTGATGAAAAGCAGAGAAATACCATTGCATGGCTGTTTTCTGTTTCACAGGATTACATCATTTCACTTTGTGGATGGACAACAGTGGACCTATTTTTATCTCTTGCTCATCTTGATTAAAAAGGAATTCTTACAAGATAAATGATTTAGGAGAAAACATCCTTTTGGCTTAGAAAAGTCAGTATGTAAAAGCAGCAGTTACTTTCCATTTTAAATGAGACATCTCTGAGCTTAGTTTTACTTCAAAAAAGAGATTTTTATGTCAATTGGTTTTGCAGAGCCGCTGAAGTTAGACAAAAAGTTTTTACTGTCTTACATGTCGTTACTAACACGGTCCACCAAATCTCATTTCAGAACTTTTATCTCTAGGGTTGATGTTGGATATACAGGAAACTCAACTGAGTTTCACGGGTTAAGAAGTTTATGAAGTAAGTTTATTCTTGACATCTAAGGAGGAAAAGACTTTTTTAAAATACTGATAACAAACATGGAAAGAAATGCATCAGGTGACTTCGTAACTCCATATATGTATTACAAAACCAGCTGCTTCCAAGAACAGGTCTAGTAAAGCAACTGTTCTGCATCTTAGTATATTAGAATTTTCATAATCTTGAGTTGCGCATTTAATACAGCCCAAGCTTTACACTGTCCAAGTACACTGGCTAAAAATTTTTCTTTTTTCCTTAATTCAAAGTAACTCCAGTTAGTAAGTGAGGAAAGCTCAGCATGAGTTGATGGGAAGCTGTGAATATAAAATCTGTACGCATTCTGGGACTCTATCAAGGTTTTTTTCTTAAAATGCTATCAAAATCAAAAAAGTAAGAAAAAGAAAAGATCTAATACAAATCTTTATAAATCACCTAAGTTTGTTTCTTAAGTCTCAGGTAAGTTTATTGAGATAGTAGCAGGAAATGGGTTCTGGATTGTGTGGAAGCACCTTCTATTGTAAGGAAATGTAAATGGAAACATCCCGTAGAAGAATGTGTAAATAATAATAATGCAGTTATACATGCAAATGATGCAAAATTATTTTCAAAGGCTAAAGTCAGCAGCGCTCATGGTGAGTGCTGGCTTCTAGTCTTCTGCTTTACCTATTACCAAGAGAATTATCCTTACTAAAACTTCTGATCTTCTATCTTTTCCAGTTTACTCCTCTACCACCAGCTGTGGAAACACCCTCCTCCAAGAACAAAGTGGTCTCATCCATCAATACTTCTGCATTTTTACCTGTTTATTCTCACTATCTCTGACGAAATCCTTACTGCAGCTCTTTTCTTTACGGATTCAGTAATAATGAGTATCAGTCATATTGCCCTTTCCTCACGTAATCCACTTGTCCACCTACATAGGACTATCTTTAAACTCCCTCAGTCTTTCTGCAGCTGACCTACCAGACTGCAAATGAGGCAGCTCTTCCTCTCCGCTTGTCTGTAGCTGCCTATTGTCATCTTCCTCTCTGCTTGTCTATAGCTGCTCAAGTCCCGACAATACTGGTGGACAACACGTCGTCCTCTGCAGCCACTGCTGGCTGCAAGTCTCCTTCATGCCAATCTAAAAGTTCAATCCTCCTCACCCTGATCCAAGCCTCAGTTTCTATTGTGCTCCGTATATTCCACATTTGTCTTCAATTAGGCCTGTTAGGACATGAAGGGTTATTTTCCTGCTGTTTTCAAAAGTACAAGGAGATCTTTAACTTCTGCTAGAATAGCTACTGAAGGACCGAAGAAAAAGACCATGTTTTAGTGTTTCATTTGAAGGACAGACCCATCTGAAGGCTGATTCTGAGAACACCAGGAACATCCTGCTATTATCTAACACACACGTGAAGCTCCCTCCCTTCCCCAGCACCCATCAGTTTCCTTGGTTACAGATGGAAGAGCAGCAATCTGACAGCTGGCTAACTCCTTCCACAGTTCACACGGCAATTCGCTGGACACCTGCACCCAGCTGGTCCTTATGACACCCAGATGTCTGCTACAGAGCAGCTCCCACTGGGACATGGGAGCTTAGTGGGACGTTAAGAATCACCCTTCACCCCTGACCTAACATTTCACACTCAGCTTCCAAAAACACCTAATCAGATAACCCAGCATTGTCTCCCTGCGTTGAGCAGTGATAAGCAATAGCAAAAATAGTAGTGAGACTGTATCAGAAAGACCCATCTAACACAGTGAAATCAATTCCTCCAGAGTAGGACGATTAAGTGATGTATGAGCAGGACAGGGGCCTTTGGGCTATGTGGAGAACAGGAGGTGGTCACGGTGGTGCAGAGGCGACAGGTATGATTGGGCACGTACAAGAGGACTTGTTGGCTAAACCAATAGGTTGTGTGTGAATTGTGTATGAATCACAGCTCTGGAACAAAGCACTCTCCTCTTGGTTTCGGTGTAGGCAGGAGCTACAACGACGAGGGGGAACAAGGAGGCAAGAAAAAGTTTAAATAATTTACTGGAACTAGAAGTAGAAAATAAAAGAAACCAGATCACTTCACTGTAGACTTTGAACTACTAAGTAGGCATCCAAAAAACCCTAGAAACCATTTAAAGCAAAGGCAAAATATCGGCTACAACCACACAACTGGTCCAAATAAACAGAAAAGGCAATATCTAGAAGAAAGAATGCTTAAAAAGAAAAACTCCAGCAGGTAAAGTAAACTAGCTTCTGGCATTATGTTAATTTCCATGAAAAGTCTCCTTAATTCCAGTGCGGAATTTGCTCCTGAAATGTATTTGTAACTTTTTAACACGCACTGGGCTGAAATCTGGGTAGGAATTATTTCTACTTATCCACAAGGGATGCTTGTTGATGCAGATTCAAATAGACTATGCATGTCTGCACACTCCTTTATCACGTATTATATGATGAACACTTACTCATCCAGTACAGTACTCATCAAAAAGAAAAACAGAGGACTGAACCTTTCCCTCCCTTCATCCCAGAACAATTTTCAGGAAAAAAAATACCACTTGCACCTAAATACCACCCCCCCACCCACCCCCATTTTTTGCCAAGGAAAAATGCAGAGAAAGGATAAAAAGATTTCCTTTTGTGACAGTTTCAGAATGGCCTATATAAATGCCATCAAATTCCTACCAGACAAGTGTCAAAATTCACACAAACATGCACAAAAAACCCCAACCTACCAACATTACTGGTTGTCTTTGCAGTTAGAGAAATAGGGTTTTATTATAGAATAAGTTCATCCACAGTTCAAGATACAAAATGGAAAATATTTGTACAGATACTAACATAAGCTGAAGTCTCTGAAGGCTCTGATCTAGTATTCTTCAATAGCACTACAAGATGTTACGTGACTTGTGGTACATACTGTTTTGTACCCAGTACGTGATCACACACAGGCAACCGCTTTAGGTTTTTTTTATCCACAGTGAACTTCTACCATAGTATTTCTCATCTTGTATTTTCATTACATCTTTCATCTCAAAATATTTAACAGCACTTACAAGAACAGAGGGAAATGAAGGCCTTTGAAACTCTAGAATCTGAAATACTAGAATGTTGGCCCTCAAAGAAGTTTAATTTGGGGAAGAAAAGGATTTACTTTCTCTTTTCCTCTTCAATGAAGACTAACTCTGGAAAACCCGGTGTACTGATACTCGCAGATTACAAACCAGGAAGAGCTTGAATGCCTGTGATGACTGTTAATCTGAATCCCTTTTCCCTAGACTACATTCCTCTTTCTGTAACTTGCTTTTGAACAAAGTAATGATCACACTTCAGATATCTACAATCAACTATAACTTTCTCTTAATGAAAGAGAGAATGCTACATTACAATAGAGTATGAAAATTACTTCTTTGGTGGTACAGCCTGAAAGGTGGTAATTTCCATCAGAGCCTCTTGTAACTCCCACTTGGCAAAGCATCTAGTGTCATAGGATGCTCTCAGAAAATTGCAGGCTTTGGGAATGTGCAAAGAATACGTCATGTGTGCCATGTAATTACTAAGTACGAGTTCCCTCAGGCACAGGATGCAGTTAATAGCAACTTATTCAAAGATCACTCTGCACATGAGGATCATACCTTAAAAACAGGTATGTCACACTTGCAAAAGGAATACGCTTCATAGCTCACAAGACTCAGCTAGTCAGAAATACCAGGTCAGAAGCACTGAAGAAAAAAAATTGAGAGCTTGAGGAATACATCTATAGAAAGTCATCCATCTTGGGAAGAAAAGGGAAGAAATCGTGCAGTACAGATCAAAGGCGGCAGCCAATTATGAATGGCACAGACATTTTCCCCCTTTGCTTATAGTGGCTGTCTTTTCAGAAAATAGAAAACTGAACAAAAGACATCTTGCTCAAGAACCGAGTTTGATTTTTAAGAGGGAAAATGCAAAGTTTATACTGAAATCTAAGTGGCTTTGATACTGATCCATCGAAGGGGAACACATGCACTTCTAGAAATGAATCCAAGCACCATTTACAGCTTCCCAGAGGAATGAACTTTCCAGCTGACATTTTGTTATCATCACAGCATCAAAGATACTTACTCATGCTATGCCCACTGATATAATGCACTGGTTATGTGATCTCATGCTCAGGGACCAGGATTAAATTCACTTCAGACAACAAAGAATTAACAAATTAGAGAACTGGTGAAAAATACAAATGGTTTATTTGTTTTCTGGTTCAAATTCTGACCTTCGCTGTGCATGACCAAGGGACTCAAGGTGTCTCTTGATGGGCAGACTTCAGTACATCAGCATACAGTTTTCTAATAGGCTGATAATCATCACCTTTGCTTTCTGCATTACTTATTCAGAATAAATAGCAACAGCAGCAGAGAGCAAACTTCTTCCCCAAGTTCTCAAAGACTACACATGCAAAAAAGACATCTGAAGCAGGATACCCTAAAATGAGGCCTGTATTCTCAACACAGGAATGTGCGAATCCTTTACTTGGATAAATACAAATTGCAAAATTTTTAAGTTGGCTTGTAAACGCAGCATTTCCAAGCACAACATTTTATCTAGAAAGAGTATTCAATACTGAATCACCAACTAATTCCTGAAAGGATGTTCTACGTGTGCCTCCTTGTCAAAGTAAAGATCTCTGTTTAGTCTGTGAAGTATGATACAATAGTTTGGTATTTTAAGGAAAAGAAATGAGTTCCTTCCCTCACTGCCCCTCAATCTGAACACACACAAGTCAAAGTGCAAACATTAAGAGGATTTTTACTTACAAGAACTGTCAGAGCTACTCTTCATCCCACATACACTATGCATTACACAATGTTTGTCTGAGTTTAAGGAAATGGTATCAACTCTTTGGTTCATTTACATAGTGAAAGTCCCCTTCCACCATCACTGATTTCATTTTAAGTAACAGGAAAGGCCCTTATTTGGGCAGGAGAGTGTCCAGGTTGCAATTTCACTGCACCACTACACTGCTGCACATTATCAGAGTGGTCCCATTGCCATCCTCAAGATGTCACATTCCACGCAACAGATTTCTTGATCCCTACGCTTATTCCACAGAACTTCACGAGTTGTGCTTTCATTAGCTACTACTAAAAGCTTTTAATAATTAAGTTCTCTAAACAGAGGGAAAACACTAAACATACTAGTAACTATAGGACTCAATGTGATATGAACACTCACAGGGGAGGGTTTCTTCCTCATCTCAAAGGTCCGGGTAGCACCAAAGCTGAGCGAGGCAATGACAGGATTTTTTCCCAGTGATGGTTCGTCGTCACTGTGCCAGTCTACGCTATCTTTCTCATTTCGGTAGAGGTTGCAAAGAAGAGAGTTGAAGGTATAGCCAGTGAACTCTTCGATGCGCTCCTTTAGCATGCTCAGCAGAGGATGCCACTGTAATCAGCACAGCAGGAGTAGGGTAAATACAATGAAAGCAGGCCAGCAGCAGATAATACCAAGACACAAGGGGAAAACTACTAAGAAAAAATATACTGCACTTTAATCACAATAAACTTCAAATCAAACAAATGCCTCTGAACAATTCTGACTGTATTTTTAGTAAAGCTGAGGAATGGGCTTGCTGCGAAATATGCATGTTACCTATCGCTCAATACTAAATCACCTCTTAAAACTATGAAGCCAGTCTGCCTTTCGTACTAATGTAGCCAGCCACTCTAATTAACTGAAAGATGAGAAAGTAGACAGAGTAAAATCTGCTTGAACAGACCATAGATAAACATTGGGAGTTCTTAACTAAGACAAAAAGTGTGCAACTTCTCCCATGCATACCCGTTTTTTTAACCTCCTGGCCAAGCTAGAGGAGTTTAACACAGGGCTCTGGTAACATCTGAGTTACTTGGCCATTGCTGGTGGGCGTAGGGCATCCAGAAAGTTGCAATCAGTGACTAAGTGACACGACCTCAGTTGCCTGCAGCTGTTGACACAGAACAAGAGACAATGGTTGGCCTAACACTGTCGCAGCGTGGCCCTCTGTCCCCGCTCTGCGAGTACAGCTTGTTGAGCTCAACTCATCACCTCTTGGGGTTTTGACTTTGACACTGTAACTTTTCAGGGGTTTGCAAAACCAGTGTCACAGGCCCTGAATTTCATCCTTCCCTTTGCTAACATCTTGCTGAGCCCATAGCCCACGGCAGCTCTGCACATTCCATTACAACTCAGTCCAGTGAATCATTATTTAATGTTATAAACTTACATCGTGACTTTCATCTGTCAGAGTCCTTTTAAGTACTACGTAAGTTTTAAAAAAAATACCAAAGCAATGTAGGCCAGAATTTTTGCCCATTATATAAGCAGAAACACAGATCAAGAGAGGATAAAGGACTGATTCGAAACCTTCCAGTGCATCACTGGCAGAAGGAGGAACAGTCAGCATGAATTAGTTCCTAATATCCATCTCTAATAATCAAGTCTGCACCACCTTCTTTTCATGCTTACCCCAGGTTTAAGGGGTTTTTAACCTACTGGCTACACTGCAGGAGCCTCAACATCCCATCTTTCTCTATGAGGGGTATTTCTAACTAAGTCACCCCTCCAATGACTAAGCATCATGTGAATAATTAATTACACATAAAGATAGCTCGCAGCTATGGGACATGTAGGGAAATCAGTAACACCACCCCCAAAAAAGCTATAGCTTGTAATTGGGTTGCCTGAATGTGCAGTATGTGCAGGACATACAATGCAGTGACAGAAGAGTCCAGCAAGAATTACTGAAAGCACTTTTCAGTCACCAACTAGGACTGGATTCCTTATATTCCTATCACAAAAGTATTTATTACTAAAATGTTACCATATGGTGAATTTTAAAATTCAGTGGAAACCCCACTACAAACTTGCAGCAGTGGAAGTAATTTTGTTGAAACATTACTGTGTCACCAACTACATCACTGCTTACAAAGAAACATTTTTCTAATACCAAAATTCATTTAGGCATGAGCACTGGATTATTCCTAGCAGTGCTGCAAATCACACCCAGTCTTACCAAACAAAAAAGGAGGGGCACAAAGCTAATCACTCCTACAGATCAAGCATTCAAGGCAGGTAATTGGTTTTGGCCAACCTATGCACTAAATTACATTTTACTCGGGATATTTTTGTGATATAAACCCTATTCTACAGGTAAGGACTGTGCTCTTTCCACCACCCACTGCTTCTTCTAGGCTGCAGGAACTCCTACCTACATGTCAGGGTATCCGTGCGCAGTCTACCCATACATCTGCCTATGGGCAGTTCCAGCCAGGGGCAGGGCTGGCTCCCAGCTATACAAGTTTGCCAGTGCATCTCACTTTCTGCCGGAGTTTCTTTCTCTCAGTAAAAAGGAGGATTATTCAGGGATAAAAGACTGGATCAGCATGCGTGACTGATTTAGGCCTTGTACCTCTTGGATGAGAAAAACAAACCAGTGGCCCAATGAGTGCTAACTCTGAACTTCATGCAAACTGAACTGAAACTGTCAATTCAGGGTATATAGGCTCTATCCAATCTCTGAGCAGCAACAGCTTCCACAACAGGCAATTCTGAACTGGATTTAAATCATTAGTGTACAGCAGAAGGATTTTGGAGGAGCACTTCCAATCCCTAAAGCCATTCCGCTTCTAGAAAAGTCCATTTAAAATAATATTCCACAAATGAGTTAAAAAAAAAAAAAAAAGCCTATTTTCCCAGCACAAATTCCATATGTTATGGAATTTTTGAACTACAGTATTTTTGGGACTACAAAATCTTCACAACGCATTTTGTTAAATAACGCCTTTCTACTTTTCCCAAACTGAGCTTTGCTAGGTTTGGCAGCAGTTCTGGGACTTGGGACACGTCTCTCTCATGCTATCCAGCCTTCAGCAGTCACACTTAATTTATGGTTCAGAACATTGCAGCCTACTGCCATGGAAATTTCAAACAAAGCAATACCAAGAGACAGGCTGATGGGACAACGGGCTGTAAGCCAGAGAGAGAGACCGAACATGAACAAAACGTCAACGAGTCACTCAGAAGGTTTTTAACCCTTCCAAAATAGCGTGGGAAATCACATCATACAATCTGGAGTTGCTGAGCAGGCAGGTTGCATGTGTGAATTTCTTAGCATTCACACAGGAATCAACAATATGCCTAAATTCTCATTTAAGCAGTATTGAATCTAAGTGTTTCTGAAAGTAACTACTTCAGTAATTGATATTACTCTATCTTTACAACGAAAAACTCAGTATGACTGTGTACCCTACAATCTCCAATATAAAGATGCATAGAGTAAGTCTCTCAGAACAATTTAGAGTTTTGTCCAAAACTACAGTAACCCAAAAGCAGAACGTTAAACTCTGGAGTTTCCTTTTGCCAACACTTAGCAACTAAATCATGCTCCTCTCAGTCAATCCACTCATAATGCTTCTTTTATGAAGTTGTCCACATTCCACTAGAATCTGTTGCTGATCGCAAATGAAATGCTGATAGATACTCTAGATAAAAATAGAGGATAGAGGGAATTTTTGTGTCACAATCTCTGCGAAGGATTTCTTTGTAGACAACAATAAAAGAAAATTGTAAACATATACATACATTTGGGTTTGGCTGCATTGTTATCCTGGAGTACGTGTAAGGAAGTTCCCCATACCAGGAGGTAAGCCTTGGTTCCTCAAAAGATACTTCTAAAAAACAAAAACAGGAAGACTTTCTCAGTTGCCTTATCAAAGGGCTTGAAAATGGAAAGCTGATGCAAGAAACTTTATCAAAAAGGGACTGTCCACTCACCTAAAGTTAAAAAGTAGCCCCTTAAAATCCTCAGCCTTACATAATGAACTCAAATGAAGGAATAGGATTACTCAAAAGCAGGCCTGTCTCTGCAAGAGGAATTACCTTGCCAAAATCTTGGAACCACATCACTTTTCTCATCCCTATGCTAGACAGGGCAGGGACTGGACAAGTTAAAGACAGCAAAATGAAACTGAAATTTGATTTATAATTCTGGTTTCTTTTATATTCTCCTAGTTACAGCGCCCAATACACTGGCATAAGTCGCACAATGTATCCACTGGAAAGGACGAAGTGGAAAGGACTGCAGCATCAATGGGACGTTACAGAAGCAGAATGTAGCAAGATTGGACAAGTAATATTTTGTCAAATATGTGTGTGCTCTGTGGTGCAATACAAACCAAGTTAAAAGTACTTTCAACTTCTGAAAAGACTGTCTTGGTAGCTATTTCTCACGTTTGACAGGTAACATTCTCCATTATACTGTATCTTTATTGCAAGCCAATAAACACAGATGTTCAAAGACATTTTCCAGCCCTGTCCAGTAAAGACTCCAATATCTTATCTTATATCCGTTCCTGACTGAAGAGAGATTTAGCTAGAACAGGTGCCCCTTAGTGAACAAATCCAGAATAGCAGTCTCCTCACTTACTGCATACTGGAACTAATAAGCAAAGACAGGGGAAAAGAAACGTGCTCTGCTGGGATTTTAAGTAAGAGAGGCAAAAAATATTCCTGGTGACAGAAACCTCAAAGAACACAGTTTTTGCAGCATCACCGGGAGACAGTATGAAGGTATGGAGCATTAACTTAATCTAAAAAAAGAGTGGGAAAACAAACAGGAAATGACAGAGGAGGCAGTAAAATTCAAAGATTTTTAAGACAGGGAATTTTGATTTGGAAAGATCTCATTTAATTGCCAATAGGAACATGGTGATAGAGATTGAAAAATAAGCAGCAATACTCTTCAGATATGCATGGAAAACCTGGAAGGAAATACGTGAAGGAGTGGTAATACGTAAAATTAAAACCAATGATAAACATTGCATGGATTTTGGTATGGAAATGACCTGGGAGTGACCTGAAAAGTTGGTCTACACACCCCTTACCCTGTCTGATGTGAGTTCTCTGACCCCAGGGTATGTCTTGGAGGAGTTGTTCAAACATCCAGTCTGCTTGTTCTGAGTCAATAAAGCCAGGAATCAAATGAATCCTAAGGAAGAAAAGGATAAAGAAAAAATGGAAGGAATATACACTTCTATATATGCTGTGACAAAATATTCTAATTTCCAGGATTCCCAGAGGAGGTAAGAATGGCTGTAATACATTAGACCAAAAGTCAAAGCCCAGTATCCTATTTCTGACCACAACCAAAAGCAGGTGTGAAGGAAAGAACAGAAGGCAGCAGGAGCTCCTGATGAGTCTTCCCCTCACCAAACACATCTAATTGCTTTTTAAAACCTATAAAAACATACGACACCAACAATATTCTATGAGTCCCACAATCAGCCATATACTGTGTGAAAAACGGCATCCTTCTGCTTGTTATTAACTTCCCATTTGACAAATTAGATAGCCCTGATCATGGTACTACAATCAACATAAGTAAATAGTTGCCCTTTATTCACCAACTCCATGCCACTCAGAATTTGATAGCCTTTTATCACTCCTGCCATCCTATCCTCCCTTTTCCAAGCACAAGAACCCTAGAGCATTTAATCTCTCCTATTTTTACATTTTCATATGTACATTTTATATTTTGACTGTACTAACAGCAGCATTCAAAAATTCCAGCCACTGTGGTGGGCTGCAGAGTAGGAATGCTGTTCACAAGAGGTTACTCTCACAAGTATTCAATGCTCCAAAGACATCGCAATAAGAATATATACAGTAAAGGTACTAAAACAGATGCAAAATTTGATTATTAACTTTCCAGGAATGTATATATTCCAGCAACGTATTATGAAAACAAACTCCAGAAAAATGACAGAATAACCCAGCTGGCTGTGTATCTTTTCTCCTTCCAGCTGGTCAAAGCTTTTACTTTTCAAATTGGTACAAAACTTTATTTGCAGTTTTAGAAGAAACCAAGATGAAAGCTTTGAAATGAAGGCACAAAAAGTTACTATGTTCTTGGTATTTTTTCCATTATTAATACAATCTATCAAATTCAGAAGAAAAGGATTAATACTGACATTGCAGCTAAGTCAGCAAGGTAAAATAAAATGCATTTTAGTTAGTAGGAATCACAGAACAAGTAGGTTTTGTTTTGAAGTGTCCTGAAGCTGAAATAATTGAGGCACAGCATGTAAGCAAAAGGGACAGCCCTGAAATTACCAAATCTGCCTAAAGATTTTATTAGATTAATTTAAAACAAGTCCAATTTACAGCTACAGTTTTTGGTAGCTCTTAACTATATAACACAGGCATCACGCACTTGCTGACACAGGAATACTGATCCAAATTTCAAGCAGCAACTTACTCTGGACCGTGAAACAAACTGACGTAGCCCCTTTTCCTTATTCCGGACAAGAACACTAGATGCGGTAAGCACTAGATGTTAAGAGGCTCATTTTTCTTCCCTTCAGCGCTGCTCAGAACTGCGCAAGTCTCTGCTACCTGACACTCAAAGTATTTCGAGAAGTACCGTAAACAGAAGACACACAGGAAGGGCAATGTGCGCCTGCTAGAGTCAAAACACTCTGCAGAGACTAGACTTCAGAAAGCTGAGTATCGCCGCGTTACTCCACAACAGCAAATTACAAGTTTCAAAAAATGTGCAATTCACTTACCTAGAAATGCCAGTTGGTACTTTGCTGAGCTCATACACACCAGGCTTGCTGAGGATGTAAGAAAGGAAAGAGCCATCAGAGGGACAAGCAGCAAGAAATCATCTTACTAAGCAGCATGGACTAGAATTGCTGTAAACCTGGACTAGGGAGGGTATTCTTTAAAAAAGAAAAGAAAAAAAGCTTTGCACTACTAAGGGAAGCAATAATGTTCTGGAGACGGTCAGAATAAGGCAGCAAGGGGTGTTGCAGGAGCAAATGAGTTTGTGTGCACTGCCTGCCTCTCACTCTCATTTCACCAAAGGCTCAATACACAGTTTTAAGGCTCCAGAGATACATAAATGAGGGATGTCATGGGCAATCTAAAGGAGACAACCACACAAGACCGCACCCTGACCGTCCTGTTTGCGTTTATAGGTACACAAAGAACACGAGTGTAACTGAAGATGCAAAATCCAGTTTTCAGTCAGATGATTGATACCACCATTCTAACAGCAAAGTGTTCATCAACGTGTGTGACACAGCGAAACCAAGTTACAGGTACCTGAGCAGTATTTTAACTATTGTAGCTGGTACAGAGGGTAAACAGTTCTTCCCTCTTACGAGCTGCATTGTCATAAAGTATCATTTACTCTTGTACGAACTGCTTACTTCACCTACTATCTCATTTTCTCCTAAGCTAGCTCCAAACTTGATACCGCTGTTTTTGCCTAAAACACTCCAGGAGTTAATCGCATTGATTCTCCCTCAAAACAGTTCACCAGCTCATGAGATGATCACATACTATGTTTTGCACTGTGCTGTATCTGAGAAAGTTAAATAAAGAGAAGCTTCTGATCTCTCTGCATTGCACATGCAAAGCATAAACTGTACTATACCACCTACAGCACATTGTTGTGATGAGAATAGCATCTCAGTTTTGTTTCCCCTATATTTTTTTATTTGACTTGTAAATAAGTGTAACAAATGAAAGGTCAGGGAACCTTTAGAAGACTTTTAACACACTGAATTTACTTAATAACTAGATACTATGTTATTACTACTAATCATAAACAATATGCAAAGAACATAGAGCTGCATCATTCATACTGAAATGGAAAGTTAAAATATAAGCAAATCTGTGACAATCTGTAAGTGCTTCTGGGAAATTCTGTCACTATTTCCAGCAATATTTTTCACCTCTCACAAAGTAGTCCTACTCAATGAACTGTTCGCTACCATGCTAACAGTGGGAAGGCAGCTGAAAATCTCGTCTGAATTATGCCTGCTCTGCACGAATACCCACCTAGCATCAAATCTGAAGTTGCTACAGGAAACTAACGCCAGATCCCTCAAAGTAAAACCAACACACAGCAAGTCAAAAGCAGAATCTGTAACTCACCTCTTAGGAACACTTAGTAAGAAAATTCTACCAAGATGACCAAACTGAAGCAAATTTAATTTTCAAAGTCTGTAACTTCACCATACACCACCACACCTTGTCACATTTCATGCCAAGGTTACTCTGAAAAGATCCCCATTTCAACACAAAGGGTAAGTGATCTACAGTATGTGAATATCTAGCTTCACTACGACACTTACTAGCAGCTACTTTTCCGAACCTTCAAAGGAAGCGCTGCCTGAGTTGCCATACCAGCTATATTCCTGGGTAACGGTAAGTAACTTCCAGCATAGTTTACACTGGGACTGTTCTAGGAAACCGTACATTGCTAACCAAAGGAGACATATTTGCAGTTCTGTTGATCCAGAATGTCCAAATGTTTGCTCTTCCTGGCTTACACAGCTACACCAAAGCTATAAAAACTAGTTCACACAGACTTGGACTCCCCTGATTATAAATTCAGTTCAGGATAGAAGGGCTGACAGTTCACATTTTGTAGTGAAATTTCTTCCAAAGGCATGGCAGTCGGAAGTGGAGAAGGAACTCTTTTTCGGGAGATTCCCGCTGACCAACAAGACAGAAAAACCGCACGAAGGACAGTTAAGTCAGCGGTATACTCACTCTATCACACCTGCCTCAGGAACTCTGCGCTCCACCTGAAAGGTAACAAGACAATACATGGTGAATATTAAACTTTTAAGTACCTGGCATGCTCTAGTCAAACAGAACTAAATGCCTTCTCTAGCGACTATATAGCTGCATACTGATGTGTCAGTGAGAAAAACACACCTCTGGACAATTGGTAAGCAGTGACTACCCACCCACTCTCTCCATGCCCCAGAAATTCTCAAATGCAGCTACCACTGCAGGTGGTTTTTAACAATCAACCGCCTCCTAAAGGACATTCATTTCTAAATTATTTGGATTATTACAATACTTGCTATTTATCAACTGCAACAAAAAATTTCTCATCCTTACATTTGGAAGTAAAAATCTAGAGCAACCATAGGAGGGATGAACAAATCCCAGGCCCCAGACAATGAGCAAAACACAAGACAGACCACACATAGCAGGAGCTGACACTTTAAAAATATCCGCACAGCTTGAGATGGCTGGTTTTTGTTAAAACAAAAGACAAACACAGTGGTTTAATCCAGCCTGGTCCAGCCTGGATTATCATTCTGGTTGTCTCTCTTACGCTTCTCTTCTCTGGGCTCAGTGGCGTGCTGAGATGCAAGGAGGTACTGAGTTGAGCAAGCAAGAGGGTCAAAATACAGCACTATATAGATACCAGGGCTCTGCCACAGAGAAAAGAGAACCCTCCCAGACCATCTCCAATCCTTTCAAGCCACGAAGACAGCCTTTCAAACACTTCTGCCTTAGAAAGAAGTGTTCAAGATTTTTTTTCCCAAGCAAGGAACCTCCCTCCCACCGCACAGAGCACAATATCCTTCATCTGCTGACCGGGCACAAAGCAAAGTCTATAAAACAAATCCCATGCTCTTCCCCTGTAATAAATAAGACAGATATCCCAGCTGAGGGAAAAAACAGAGCTCAAATCATGCTTAGGACATTGCATCATTCTGAATATTTAGGAGAACATATTCTTTTGGCTCTCCGAAAAAAAAGTAGTTATGAACAGGTATGTAATGGAAGTCTGAGGCTAAAGGGAGGGACCGTAACTTTCTGTTTGCCATTGTCCTGGTTTCAGCTGGGATGGAGCTAATTTTCTTTCCAGTAGTTACTATGTTTTGGATTTAGTATGTGAAGAATGTTGATAATACAATAATGTTATTAGTTGCTGCTAAGCGATCAAGGACATCTTCCAGCTTTCCAGGTTTTGCTAATGCGCAGGTGCAAAAACCTGGGAGGAGTATAGCCAGTACAGTTGATCCAAACTGGCCAAAGAGAGTATTCCATACCATAGATGACATGCCCAGTATAAGTGGGAGTCGGCCAGTGAGTCAGTCCCTTTCTTTTTCCCTTTTTTTGTTCATTCGGGCTTTTTCATTCATTCATTCAGCTGTTCGTTCCCTCACTCGCTTTCTCTGGAACTTGCTGTTCTTGAGATCACTGCTGGGGAATATTCCTGTTCCCTGACTGCTGCTCGGGACAGGCTGTATCGATCGTCAGGTGGTGAGAAATCGTGTATTGTTCGGTTTATATATTCTATTATAGTTATATTTTTTATTATTATTATTAATAATATATAATTATTATCATCTTTTCCTTTGCTGTCCTGGTGAACTGCTTTTATCTCAACCCATGAGTTTTCCTTTCTCTCCGATTCTCCTCCCCACCCCACTGGGGAGGCAGGGGGGAGTGAGTGAGCGGCTGCGTGGTATTCGGCTACCAGCTGGGGTTAAACCATAACAGCCATATATGCAAGACAGTTGCAAACTCTGCTTGGTAAAAGCCTAAACTTCAGCTCAGATGATTTTTAAATTTGTTTTTAAACATGAGACTATAATCTCAAAGTCTGATAATTTTTATCATTTGAAGTTTAGTAAAAGATGAGATCCTGCTAGTTACCATGTAATTTTTACCTCTGATGGCTTTTCAAAGACAAATTGCTTTTGAGTGTGAGGCTGATCTTTCCTCATCCATGCCTGTCTGCTGCCTGCAGAGGCAAGGTTGCTGGCCACAGCTGCCTCAGGTGCTAAAGCAAAGAGGAAAAAAAAAAAAAAAAAAGGATCACATAAAATAGAATTTTACCATACAAAAAATATAGTTTGGAAGAACTTATGGAATCATCCTTTGAAGTATTCTCCTCTGCTTGGCAGAGACTCCAGGGAACAGCCAAACCTACCTCACATAAGAGTTAAAATTGCACAGAAACTGGAATTTTTTTATATATATTTGTTATTCATAGACAAGCAAAAATGAAAACATCCTTTTATCAGAAAGGATAACATTGAGAACCTTTCAATTCTACCACAAACATCCATCACATGCCAGCAAAAATCTTCCCAAGCAGCTAAACTGCTCCCCTCTGCAATTTTTTTTAGGAAACAAAAAGACATTTCTCTGATAAAAACACTTTTATTACAACAAGGTTTTGAAACTAGAGAGAAAGTATGGAAGAGCAACTCAGGCTCTTCACGTGTTTTATTTACACATGCAAAAAGGCTTAAAAATGGGCCTGAAGCAGAGACAAAGTAAAAGTCTGCACTCTGCATAATTCAAAAGATGGGAAAAATAATTTTTAAAAAATCCCCTTAGGAATAGGTGGAATGAAATGCACCTGTAACAGAAAACTTACAGGCTACATGCACAAGCCAAAATACATGGATAATATTTTTCAGGATTAAAAAAACCAGCCTGCCTGGGATGCCCAGTCTGCAAAGAAATGGGAGCTTTACTGGGTATCGTAATCAGGCAAGCGGAACGTGGTGTTTTGACCACATTCACAGAACAAACCAGTCCTCCTTGCACGACTGGAAACCCACACAGCGCTCTCCTGCCTCTGCACTCCTTGGTTTAAACGTTTGATACAAAACAGTGCCGTTAACTCCAGCCCTTTCAACCTGCACTCTTCATTTTGCAATGTTTTCACTGTGACAAGATAAAGACAGACACATAAGTTTCATGAATAAAAAGTGACTAACAGTTGTTACAGAAGTTAGCTCCGTTCTATTCGTCTCCTTCAACCTGCCCAAAGATGAGAGCAGCACGCTTAAGTGTGTGCACTGGAAACACATCTATGCACACATGCAGCTGACCCTGTCTTCTGTGTGCAAAATTGCAACATATCTGCGACATACGTAAGAGTTTTACTTAAACGCTGTGTTCAAACACCTGAACTTTAGTTACGTAGAAAAGCCGGGCCAGCAGTCAAGGCCTCACGCTCCGTGTCACACAGCACGGTCAGAAAAAGCAGCCAGAGACACGTCCCGATCGTTACACGCCCACTGCAGGTGGGTTTGGAGACCCGAACTCGCGCTGTTCTGCCCGGGGAAGGCGGCGACGCAAACGTCCGGCCGCACGCCGAGGCTTCCAAGGCTCTGTCGGCGACTCTCCGCCTCAGCCCCGCCACGCCGAGCACAGCAGCTCTCTCCACACCAGCGGGAAGGCAGGGGCGAGGCAGCCCCAGCGCCTCCCTCCGGGGCAGGCCCGCTCCAGGCCGCCGAGGTGGCTGTTACTGCGGCGGGCGCAGCCGGGGACGGGGCTCGCCAGCAACGGCCTCTCCGCAACGCCGCGGCCCGGACAGAAGGGCCCTGACAAGCCCCGGACACCCGCCCGCCCGCGGCCCTGCGAGTCCGGCAGCGGCGGCCACGGGGCACCGGGCCGAGCCCCTGCGCGCCAGAGCCTGGGTGCCGCCGCCGCGCCCCCCCGGTCCTTACCTGCGAGCTGGGCCCTGCCTGTGAGCCGTCCCGCCGGGGCGCCGGCCCAGCCGCCCTGCACGCGCGCCCGCCGCCGCCGCTCCGTCATGCCGCCGCCTCAGCGCCGGCAGCAGGCGCCGGCAGGGCCCGGCCCGCCCCGCCGCTCCGCCCGGTGCGCCGCCTGCCCGCTTCCGCCGGCGCCGCAGCCTGCGCCGGGGGTTCCGCTCCGCCGCCGCCCGCTGAGGTCCCGCCGAGGCGAGACCGCAACGGCGGCAGCCTCCCGGGCTGAGCCTGCGTGTCTTCCCCGGGTGTAGGCTGCCCGCCGCGGCGCTGAGGGGCAGAGGCGCTACCGGCCCGCACACACGTTTCCATGAACAGTTGAAAGTAAAGGGCTTCTGTCCAAAACGTGGCCACTCGTTTAAGGAGGCTGTTCTTAACTAGCTTACAGGTATATTTCCCCCTGTTCAGAAAGCAGCAGTATAGCTTTGAGGGAAAACAGAATTACGTTGTGTGCGTGCCACCCCAGTCCCGCCACAGCGCCTGGAGCCCCCCCGCCCTGGGTGCCGGTCATGGCAGAAGCCCTGGGTGGTGCCGGGTCGCGCTGGATGTTACCTGCGGCATCTCCTCCCTTCAGTCCTGTGCCAGGCCTGGGTGAGGCAGGCGGCTGTCCCAGGCCTTGCCACCCTCTCATGGCTGTGGCACAGGGTGCAGGGACGGGTGGGGGTTACCGTCACCGGGGAGCAGGCTCACTTTCGGGAAGGGGCCTGTGTCGCCGGTGTGCAGGGCAGCATGCGCCATGTGCCGGCAGGGACGGCTCCCTGGGAAGAGAGGGGCAGACTCGTTACTCAACTCCCACCCTGCTTTTCCCATTCAAACAAGGGAGTGAAAACTCACTCCAGCTCTTGCGTTCCATCAGCGGCAAACACACCCTTCGGAGCAGAGTCGCAAAGAGACAGTAATATTTCAAAGTACATCGGAAGCTATTGAACACACACACCATCTCAATTGCTGAGGTGAGCAGACATTCAAAAGCAAGAAGTCAAGGCAATTTAGGTTAAAAAGTGATTCCTTGCTGCAGTCTGGAAAATAAAAAAACAAAACAAAACAAAACAAACAAAAAACAACCTCAGAGGAAGCACGAGCGTGGGAACCCGAACTGCAGCCTGCTAGCACCACACACAGGACAGTGCGGCAAAATGACCACAGGCTCCAACCACCCCGCTGCCAGCCACTGCCTTGCCGGGGCACCACTGCTGCAGTGCCGATCGGGTATGCATGCCATTCCCCTCAGACGCAGCTTTCCAAACACCTTCAATAGTCAGAAAATTGTTATTTGGAAACAACTATTTCTTATTAATAGCTTAATTAATAGTTCTAATTAACAGTTTATTTTGTGTTCCAGTGATTTTTAAAATATCGGCACTGTAGAATAGATAACAGCCAGGAAAACAGATTAATAAAAGCTTTGGTTTTGGCATGTAAAAGTACAGTAATTTTCACTGCATTATTTTATATGATAAAGGACAATCAGGCATTTGAACGTACAGGAAAACATTTTAAGGAAAAAACTAACACATTAAAGATTGAGTAAATTCCATTTTATTTGTTTTACAAAGTCAAAAAACACACAGATCGTTTAGTCCAATGCTTCCACATCAGATCCAGAGCAAACCAAGACATGTTCTCTTACAGAACTAATACCACTGACTTCACCATCCCTGTTCCAAAAAATTAAGAAAAGTATGGGATAGGATCCGCATCTCAGATTTGATCAGCACCATTGCATCGGTATTCAGGTTTTTTTTCAATGTACAGAAGTGTTAGCCTCAAATCATGTCTCAGTACAACACATTTTACTTCAAAATCAGAGCTTGAAATTATTCTTTCAAGGACAAAAAAACCTCCACTCTTCAACCATAGGAAGTCACCACAGAAAACATTGGTAGCTGCTTGCAATTTGATTTGCCTTGTAAGTTGCAGTACATTTTATGTTTATAAAAAGGAATGTTAGAGACCAAAAGCTTTAAGTAAAGAGTAGGTAAATATAAACAACAGCAGTGCAAACTTCTCATATACTCTCATCCCTATCTCCCAGAGTTGTGTAACTTCAGCCTCACCAAAGCACTTGGTTTTGGAATAGAACCATGAAACAAATCAGTTAAACACAATCAAATTAAAAATGTTCTACGTTTAAAGTTTACTGGTTCTCATTTTTAAAGCTGTCTCAAATATTCAGGATTCACATTTCAAAGGGCCTCACCAAAAAGACACACTGATACCTACTTCAAGAAGAATTTAACCATCATGGCTAACAAGGAGAGTAACTCATTTCAAGCTCTGCATTTAAAGTGCCCATAATCTTTTACATAGCAACCAGCACGCAACACAACTTGTGACATTTATCTACATTGTGTTATCACCACCTATTACAAACAGCAGGCACTGAACTTTTAAAAATGTTATTACAAATTGTGAAGATTACATATTACTGAAAAGTTAGAATCCATATTGAAGAACCAAGAATTTAAATACTTTTTGCAATGTTATTTTATGTATATATTTATAGATGAGCAATTACACTCATTTTGGGTTTTGGCCCATTTCCCTCAAGTTCATAACTAAATGACACTGGACCATGTAAGCAGGGGAGTGCTCACAAGCTGGCTGACAATGCAGAATCCTTGCAAGTACCCAAAATCTGAGCTGGGAAAAAGTTATACTCTGTTAACAGTGCTAGGTTATCTTTTTAAATGAATATGCTCCCTTCCCACTCCTCCCCACCTGTCCACGAATATGTGAGAACTACTGTTTTGCTGCCCTTCACCCACACGCACAATACATAGATGTGATGGACACTATATAACCAAGCTGTTCCTCAACAGCGCAATGTCTGATCAAGTCCATGTAAGTATTTCTTAAAGCACAGTGCAATTTTAGTCTGAAGCACTTCCCCCCTCATAATATCTACAAACAAAAAAAGCCTATTTTTAAATCAAAATTAGAAGTCAGCAGTCTTGTTTCACCTGCGTCCTCAAAACAAGACTGTTTTGCTTGTTAGAAAGTACACCTACGATTGAAGATGTTTAAAACATTAGGTCTACTTGGTGCTGCAGCGTGGGTATGGAACCTGCAGGAGTCCCAGGCTTCCGAGATCAAGTTGCCTCCAACTTACTTCTCCTTCATTTTTTTCAAATAACGAGCCCGTATTTGTTTGTTTGTTTTCATCAGTAAATTAATGACAGAAGGTGTAGGTAGAAGAGAGGAGATCCATCCCTAAAAGAAAGGGGGAAGGGGAAAAGTCTCAGCTTTTTATAGCCTGTACTAAGTGAAATCTAACAGTTACCAGCACACACAAATATTACCAAGTTATGATTAGATGTTAAAGAACAAAAATATTCAAAATTATTCTTTACTCTTCTTCCATAGTAAACACATACAAAGGACATTCCAGATCCTTACGCTTTCTAAGGTGACTTACCATGAGTGCGTGGGGTAGGCACCCGTTGGTCTGGGACTGCAGGCCTACCGTGCCCAAGGCAGCTCTGACGTACGTTTCAGGACTGGGCTTATCGAAGGTCGGCTTGCGGATTTTGGACATTTTTGTTGCCACATAATAAGGTAGAACACTCTGCACATAAGAAAGATCATGTTAAGCAGAGAATGCTTTCAGATTCACTTACAGATCCATCAAGGAACTACAATTGTTGGAAATTAGGTAACCTGTATACCGACTTCTAGCTTAAGCTAGCTTTCTTTGTGATTCTGGTTATAAGATCACAATGTACAATATCAAAACATTTTTGATCAGATATCTTGGGGGCCACATTTGGAATGTGAAGGATGGATAGTATAGTGGTCTGTTGACAGTCAGCATCCCCAGTTGGGGCCCCAGAAAAACTACTGTTGCAAGCCGATGGCTGAAAAGCCTTTCTTAAAACTTGTGAGTGCAAAACTTCATTCCAGCTGTCTAACAGAAAATGCTGCGGTGTTGCTTCTCTGTAGTAAACCCCCAATATTTGCTTGGGAAGGAGGTGCAGAACCCAAGACAGGGATTTTATACTTGAGTAACAGCTCCTCTTACACTGAGCTTGTAACTCCACAGGAAGGCTCGGAGGAAGGAGGAGATATTGGTACCAGAGTGGAAGACCTCAAGGACAGAAGGATTGAGAAGTGGAGCACAGCTAATGAGCTTTTATAGCAATGTTTGGAAGAAACAGAAAAAGTGACGGTGGGTCTCAGAACTACCTGGCCCTGGCACAATGGAAAAGCAAGAGGAAGCAGCATGGGTATGTGGTTGACAGAGGGACACTGGGACCACAAAGGCATGTCTGTGGTGGGGCAAGATAGACCTGGGGGATCCAAAACCACATTCCACCTATCCCCAGCTCATGCTACTGGAGAAGGAAAGGGAAATGCATGTATACATGCATGACTAGGAAGCAACCCTCTTTTCCCATAGTCATGGTTTTGGCATCGCTTTCAACTTGTCCTCAATCTAGGCCTCAAAAAAAAAAAAGGTAATCAAAAAGCCCTGGTCTATAGCCACTCCATCAGACATTGACATACCAGATCTCACAAGCTTTGAAAGGCTGGAACCTCACCACTTTGACATGGACCTCCTAAAACGCTGACAGTTTGTCTGTGGTTATACTAGTGATTCAAATACATACAGTCACTATTGCCCATCACAGTAGCAAGCGCTATGATTCATGTACCTTTACAGCAGATACCTGAGAAGTGTGCATCCACTTACGCTATGCTAATGGATCTCAAAATGAGAATACCATTTTGAAACTCAGTATATTTGGGCAAGTTACAGTTTGGAAACCTGCTTCCCCATGTTAGTCTCTTAAAGAACAATGACCACCCATGCTTGACCTCAGAAACATTAGCTTTACTATCACACTTTCAGAAGCGTAGCGCAGGGGGGAAAGGACCACTTGAACTCTCATTGACTATTTATCCGTGCCATGGCTGTGCACATTTCAACAGGAATTCAACCATCACAAACAGGAAGCATTGGTATGTCTGCTCATTCCTTCACCTTAGAACATTATAACCATGCACTTCTCTCTACAAATAGGACTTTCAAAAATATACTGCATGAGTCCACTTTCAAATGGAGAGGAAAAACATGGAGATCTGAATTTCAGAAGTGTAAGCGGTTACCATTGCCTTTGAAGTCGCCAAAAGCTACAAATGCTTGGATAAGAAAACTACTCATTCGGTTACCATAACAGCATAGGTACCTAGTTTCAGCTCCAGAATGTGAACCTCATCCATTTTTCAGATTACAGTTCTAAACTGAATCTCTAGTTTGGTGTTTTAAAAAAAGAAAACAATTCTAAGCTGCTTATTCACCACCAAATTACATCTGCAACATCCCCACACAGAGTGGCATGACGGTTACAGTTAAGATTTTTCTGTCTTCCTCTGCTCAAAACAGACTTAAGTGAACTGCACTACCCAGTTAAGCCACTGGATAGCATGAAGGGGCAAACAATTGTGCATGAGGATACTTGAAAAAGCAAGCATACAGTAGTGCTACTGGGTAGCTATTGATCCACAAGACTTTAAGGCACATAGAAACATAGGATTACACTCCATTTTTTTCCTCCCAAATGGTCTGTAGAAAACAAAGAGACAGGTATTTAATTTCAGAAACATAAGATTTACCATCTTCCCATTAACTGTGCCATATTTTAACAGCTATGAAGAGACCTGCTGAATCCACTAACTTAATAGTTAGTGTTCCTTCCTTCTTCCTTCCCACAAGGATCTCAGACATTCATGAACCGTATCTAAAACTAGCATGACAGATTAAAAAAAAAAAATCTTTCACTGCCTAAAGCCTTTTAGCATTTTGTATTCAGGCAGATATAAACCCACACTACCTGGGCAAGGAACTGTATAGAAAATTCCTTGTCTTTATCCAGAGAAAGCCTAGCCTGCTTTCCAGTTTCAAAATATGCCTTAAAAGTAGCTTATGTCAATACAATGTCTCTTGCTCTCTTAAAACATTTGCTAGCACTTACAGCTCTGATGCTTATTAAAATTGGCTGGCACTCAGAATTGGGGTCTTCAATGTTGAGATCAGTTCTTGCATCCATACAAGTCCTGAACAGAAGCCTCTACTAATTATGCTATGTTCACATGAAAGTAAGCCCCCAAAAGTCAGAATAGCTTGTTTACACAATTTTATCACCTATTTTACCTTATTTTAAAAAAAAAAGACCTCAAGTCTTGAATGTTTCCAAAGAAGTCTCTTTCCATTTCTTTGTGGGGAAAAGGAGGGTGGGGGACATAAAGGGCAAATGGAAGAATTGCAGCAACCAAAGCTGACCTGGACAGAAAGCTAAAAAGCTTTGGAGGAAAGCAATGCCATTAGTCTGGTGACAGCACACTTTTGTGAATACTGAGAGAGAGAGATGGGCTTGTTCAGTGTGGTGAAAAGGAGGCTGGTGGTGACCCAATACCTGCCTACAGTTATTTCAAGGGCAGTTATGAAGATGAGAGCCAAACTCTTCTTGGTAGTGCCAGACAAAATAACATGAGGCAAAATTGTCGATTTTGGCTGTGAACTTTCAGACTGGACACTACGGAAAAAAACACATTTGCTAGGAGAGCAGTGCAACACTAACAGGTTGTCCAGAGAGGTCACGGCATCCCTGTCCTTGAAGGTTTTCAAGATTTGGCTGGATAAAGCCATGACTAGCCCGTGACCTTGTGACAGCAGCACTCCCACTGCCAACACTAGGAGAGCAGGAGGTTAGATAGAAAACTTCCTAGAGATCCCTTCAAACAAACGCTTCCATGATTCTGTGATCTGATATTTTCTATAGTGGATATGGTAGAAGAAAACAGGTAGTAGAAGTTTTCACTGTTCCACTCTTATTATGGATAGTAATAAAGTATAGAAGGAAAATACCAATACTGACTGAAGTTTAAAAAAAAAGAGAAAAAGAAAGGGGTAAAGAACCAAGCAATGTTTTTAGACATATTCAAAGAGCAAAAGTTTCAGAAGAGTCTGCAGAAACCTTTCAGGGAGAGATTTTTCCAAAAAAAGTCTTGAGATAAGTCCGTGTCGTTGTCTTCCTCATTCCTTTTCTTTTTGCCTATCACTGACTCTCCATGTAAACACACACAGATTTTTGACCTATGCTATTACTGTGATCCTTCTGTAAAATATTAAGCATGCCTGTCAGCCAGAAAGAGTATATTTTTAATCTAAAGATGTCTTCATTGCAATAAAAGCACTATATACTGTCAAAACTAAGCTTCAGCAAAGAAGGCGATCCACTTGAGCAAAACTGATGTACCTTAGGTTGAACTTCAGAAACTGGTAAAATACCAATTTGTGGTATTTTACTGTACTGTGTTTCTGCTTTTCACGCAGTGGTACTCCACAGGTATTGGCATGGTACAAGTTAACTGTTTTAAATGGTGATCTCAACTGGAAGTGCAATTTTGGAATTAAAAGTGCTACATTTCTGAAGGTCAGAGAGATGAATTTCAAAGAACCTAAAGGAGATGCAGTCTTCCAAAAGGCTTAAAGAAGATACATCAGCTAGTCTTCACAGGAAGGTACTTGTAATATTCATTAGTGGTTTATAGTGCCTTAGGCTGGAACAAGACGACAAGGACATGGACTGCAATAAAATTAGCATAACAAATTGAAGCTGTGACAGCTATTGGTCATCGGGCCCACATAACTCAGAATGGCGACCCACTGTCTACATTTAGGGGCACAAAGGCAGTGCTGTCAGGAATTCAGCACCCTTAGCCAACATGGGAGTTACAAAAAGACAGCTTACCACAGCCTGTTAAGTTTTGTACAGGAAAACATAATTGTTGATACAGAAAGCCAGATTTAATTCTTTATTTGTTTATAGTGTTAAAAATGTAAGACAGAAAACTTTTTTCTAGCTTTTCCATATCCAAAAGCTAGGAAGTCTTTCCCATACTATCTACATTCAATACTGTGTTTAATGCCTTTAGCCAAGCATGAGATACTAGGTTATTTACCTTTTCAGTTTCAATAGGTACTCCACAGCCATAAGTGAGCAGTACCTGCTCCTCCTTCATTTTCTTCTCAAACTGACAGAGTACTATTTAAGCAAAATTTGGGGAGGAGGAGACTGCCTGGTTACAAATGCACATAGAAACAACACGTCTCAAAGGGATCTGGGGCTGTTCAGCCTGAGGAAGAGAAGACTGAGAGGGGACCTCATCAATACTTATAAATATCTCAAGGGCGGGTGTCAAGAGGACGGGGCCAGACTCTTTTCAGTGGTGCCCAACGACAGCACAAGGGGCAACAGGCACAAACTGGAACACAGGACGTTCCACCTGAACATGAGGAAAAACTTCTTCACTGTGAGGGTGACAGAGCACTGGCACAGGCTGCCCAGGGAGGCTGTGGAGTCTCCTTCTCTGGAGATATTCAAAACCCGCCTGGACACAGTCCTGTGCAACCTGCTCTAGGTGACCCTGCTCTGGCAGGGGGGTTGGACTAGATGATCTCCAGAGGTCCCTTCCAACCCCTGCCATTCTGTGATTCTTTCTCCTGCAAGCATCTGGCTCTAAGTACTCTCACACTGAGGTAACTATCAGCAGCTTTACCTGAGAAAACAGAGAAAGAGCTTAGACACCCTACTGCAACACACACAAAAATCACCACACCCATCTCTACTGCCAGTGAAGCTGTGTGCTGAAGGAGCCTGTGCCTCACAGTTTGTAGATAGGCTTGAGCAGGAAAGAAATCCTACCAGAGGACTGCATATTATTGATGTAGGAAAGAGAAATACTCTACTGGTTCCTTCAGTCTCATTTGGAGACTGTGACCACAGATTTAAGAGAGGGCCACACTGTACGTAGATGAAATGGATCGGAAGAACAGCTGTCTGATAATGAAGCTAAATCTGCAAGTAATACAACTTGAACCACACTAGGGAGATAGAAGTTATATAGAAGGGTAAAGTGAAAAGAAAGCTGTAAGGAATTTGCAGTATGGTAAAAATTGACTAATTGCTCGACAGTTTGGGGCTGAAGCCAGGGAAAGGCTTGGAAAGCCCTGTGAGAAGGGAAAGTAACAAGGAGATGTAAAACACTAAAAGTTGCTCCAGCTTAATCCACTTCAAGAACTGAGAGCACACACAAACCACCCTGTATGCTGAATGTGTACCTGTTCAGAGCGCTAGCTTTTCATGCATCCTTCATTGCTGCACAGTGGTTCAGCTGAAGGTACCTCCCAGGGTGCTAGGACACACCATCAAGCACTCTCAGGAGAAGTTATGCTTTGGGAGCTCTATGGCAAGTTGTAATCTGTTACCAGCATAAAACTAATGTCATCTAGTCTGTCCTTGAGAAGGTCTATAACAACATCGTTAGAATGCTTTCAGGGACCACCTTTGCTGGGTTCCTCTCCATTGCCAACAGACCCCAAAATAAACACCATCCCTTAAGATCTTTAGTGTAAGGTTTAAATCTAGATTTAAACGAGGTTCCCATTAAAGGGTCAGTGATTGCATGGGAATAGCTCACCCAGCAATTGTCTTTTTTCTTTACACAGTCCTCTCTCGGGAACTGGGACAGGACATTATACTAAACATCTGGGACTAAATATCTGGATACTAAACTGCAGGACATTTCCTGATGATAAGTTCTTGTTTTTCTAAGTATGCTTAAAGGGAAAAAAAAAAAGTCTAGCACATCAAAAAGATAACATAGCCCTAAGTTGGTAACAACGTTGCTATGGTTTCAGCCAGTAACAAAAGTTGTGCTCTCATTGTTAATGATTTCACAAATAAGGCAGGCAACTTTGTGCCTTATTCCTCATAGGGCCTTCGGAGTTCAGATGGGTTTGAGAACCACCATACAGAACAGGGGAATGACAGGCTTGGACATAGGCTAATCCTGTTTGTAAGAAGATCCATAATTGAATTTTAAAATGATACACCACTGTCTTCACAGTACAGGTAAGATCTTATACCACCTTTATCAAACTGATTATTGCTCTGGAGAGCAGCAGGTGTAATAAGTAATGAAAAACTCAGTGTTTGCAACCAAAGCTGGAAATTCCAGCTACGTTTTGGAAGCAATCACTAAGAGTATGCGAGAAGTGATATTAAAGCAAAATCACACAAAGTTGTGAGAGACTGGCTTGGTTTGCTTTTATGCCCCATCAAAAATAATTAAAACCACGGAAGGTAAACAAATGAGGGGAAAAAGCAAGACTCATTAGTAATGTGGAAAGCCAGTACTAAAGAAAATTAAATCAGTCCATTACATATAAAGGGTCTTTGAGGCTTTTGTTTGTTCTTGCTACTATGCTTACACTAGCAGTTGATTCACTGACACTGCAGGGAATGGACTGCTACTATTCTAGTCTTTTGAGCAGTCACCCATTGAATCTTTGTACAAATGCATTCTAAAAGTGCATTCCAGTAGATTAAGTTCTATAAAGAGTTGCATACAGTTTTATGGAATATTTTATATTTAAAGGGTCAATTACCACCATCAGCTAAAAAAAAAAACACCCACCAAACAAAAAACCCAAACACCGCCCCCCCCAAGTTTTTTATTGCTTCAAGACGCATCATTTCAGAGTAACTTAAGCAAGCTGCTAATGGGATCAAAGGAAATCCTTATCCTTAATCTGCGTCACATATTCATGAATAAGAGAATATGCTGATTCCCTTTTGTTACCAAGACACCAGTGTTGCTGTGGTAACCACACTGACATGAAACAAACTCTACTCACCTGCACAATGATGCCCTTGCTCTTGTATTCTGCATGGAGGCCTCGGGAGAAGTAATCCACAAAAGCCTAGAGAGAAAGGAGGGGAAACATGTAGCATGCTACACATTAAAATGGAAACTATAGTTTGCAGGTTTTTGTAAGCATATTTGAATTACTATTTATAGTTCCTGTTTTCAAAGAGAAAAACCTTAGGTTTTCAAAGAAACTTTGCATATTAGAGCAATGCCATCTGAATAGAAACCCTACACTTACAAAGCATTTTTACAGAAGTGAGGTTCAATCTAAACAAATAAAACCCTTTTTAAATTAGAAGGAAAAGAAACTAGATTTGTTACATAAAGCCTAGTTAAAAAAGGAAAATAAGACTTTGTATGTTCACATTGTTCACTACTTACGTCATCTCCTTAGATGACTTTTTTTAAGAGTGATTTAAGTAGGTTTCTTTTGTGCATGGTTTTTAAAACATAGTGTTTAAATACTTTGTCTTCTGCCTTTACACTTTTAAGAAATGCCACCCTATGGTGATACTTCTTCCTAGTCCTGAAGTCCACCTCCACAGATTCTCTTCCAAACTTCTGTAAGTTTTAGACATTACAATACTAAAAGTTTAAAGAAAGAAGTGAAAGGGCTTAAAAGGTGGATGCTAGTACCTGCCTTCAAGATGCCCTCACATCTGATACAGCCACCTCCATAACCACGCCGAGAAAGTATTGTCCTAATAACCCAACGCTACGCAGCAGTTCAAACCAGCATATATTCCCCCATCTGGACTTCTAAACCACCTTTCCACTTTTCCCTCCTGCAGTCCAGTGAGACAAAATATCAGGTTCTGCTGTGATTTCTTGTTTAAGGAAACAATACAGCAAAGTAGGATGAATGTAGTACCTTCAGCTGAAGGAACTAAACTATCTTATCCATGCTTGGAGCTAAAATAAATACTAAATAAATTAATTCAAGTATTTAAGAAGCAGTTGCTTCAGACCAGTTTCAAAACAAACAGAAAAGCTGTAGTATTGCACCTGCTTTACAGTCTTCCTTTGCTGACTATATCACCACTGGATTAACAGAAGTCCTAACTGAAACCAGTGCTTAAAGCTTGCAGTGCCCAGTGTTTTTCCTATTAAGGTCATCCTACTGAACTCAGCCTATACAAGAAGCAAAAGAAACACTCCCACACTACTGGGCTATTTCTATAGACACTTTTCTGAGCATACAGAAGATCTGAAAGAAAACTAGATTTTGCTGTGTAGCAGATAGGTCCTTTTATTCTTCAAGTTGCATGTACAAGCTAGAAGAAGGCTCATTAAACCAAAAAAGCTTATCTTCTGTCCAACTGTTCTTTCCTTCTCCCTTTCCTTCATTGTTAACGAAATCCAGTATTCAACAAGTCTCTGAAAATCAGGCCTAGCAGTAATAATTCAAGTGAGTCGTGCTATTGCAACAATAAGGCACTTGCGTAGACATGCAAATAGTTCAGTGCAGTCCCTGAACACAGTTGCCAAATGTATGTGTGATAACTGCACAGAGTATATCAATAATCTATTAAAAATAAATAAAAAACTATATTGTGTTAATCAAAGGGCTTTGATCATTCAAGTTTCTAACTATTTCTACATGACAGTCCTGAAATCCGTTACTGCTCCAAAGATGGAGAGACAGTATAAAGGGACTGTCACGTCTACTGTTGCAAAGAGCTTGCAATAAAGAGAATGTTCATTTTACAGGAGAAGAAAAAGCAACTTCCAGTATCCAAATAAACTTTGGAGTTTTTCTTCTTGAAGAATTTATTCCAAGACAAGGTGGGTTTTCTACTTCCAGATCCTCAAGCACCCCAGCAGCCTCTAACTTAAAACAGTCTTAAGAACATCATCTAATTAACCATCCTCTGAATAAACAGATAGACATTGCATTAAGAAAACTTCTTCTTGGATATCCAGTAACAAACGCAAATACTAAAGATGTGGCTGGAAAAAAAAAAAAAATCCTATTTCACTTGTCATTAGTATTAATGCAAGTAGAGAGGTGGTAGAAGCCCCATCCCTGGAAACATTCAAGGTCAGGCTGGACGGGGCTCTGGGCAACCTGATCTAGTTGAGGATGTCCCCGCTTAATGCAGGGGGGTTGGACTAGATGACCTTTAAAGGTTCCTTCCAACCCAAAATATTCTATGATTCTATTCTATGATACATAAGCCTGTCAAAAATAGGACTATGATTCCTTTAAAAGTGTCTCATTTCATTGTAAAATAAGGAATCCTCCACGGGAAGGTTAAAGAGTTGGACTGCTCCTGTTCCTGATAATTAGCCAAAGCCATTGACTTAGACTTGAAGGATACTACGCTTTAAACCCGCTCTATATAGATGAGGGGAAAAAAACCTAGAAATTGCAGATACAGTCTTTCTATAGCTACATTAGGGGAGTCACTTTCATGCTTACTAATCTTGCTGTGGTAGAAGATGAGCAGTGCTGAGAATAGGCAGATTACTTAACCTGTAATTGAGTTTCTTAGGGGGAGGGGAGGAAATATTTGAGATTCTCATTGAAAAAAGACTAACAAAGCAGCGTTAAGACATATTATCACTAAAATCAGAAGCTCAATCCATTCCATAAAGCTAAAGGCACTGCCACAACGAAAGTGACCTTTCGTATTAAACCAAAGAACTGTGATCTCACAAATCAGCTATTTCAAGAGAAAATTTTGTCAGCTAAAACTAATTCAGGCTTTCACGATTTCTAAACTTAAATGTCCCCTCCTTTAGTATGAATAAAATAAGTGTGCATCAATTCCTTTCTGGAAATATGAAGACGTTACTGAGACTCTAGAGGAAACACAGGTCTGTTCTGACATGAATGACACTACTGAAGCTTTTTTCATCCTGTCAAGGTTCTGCTTAGATGCTGAAATCCTTGAAGTATTTAAAGGAAACACTACCTGAAAAAGCTGTAGTGCCCTACTGCTTTAATACCAGTGTAAATGTCTCTTGCATTTAATTTTATCACGTATGCTTCAGTTCCATACTGTGTACCCACATTCTGTCTTTACAATGTTAACTGGAGACCTTTTAGGTGAACATCTTAGCAGCCCCATAAGTATGTTCGGAAAAAAAAAAAAAGACCAAACTGCCCCAGTGACACAAACTAAAAACAGAGCAGATAAATTTAACATGAAATATAGATCTAGAGTAGTAACTTATGAACTGGTAAAATAAATCAGCCTATTGTGGAAGACAACAGGAAATTTCAGTAAAAGGAGTGTTTGCCTAAGTGGGGAGCTTCTTGACAAACTAAAAATGAGCATATGAAAGACAGGAACAAGAAGAAGGAACAAAAGAGAAACATAAAACATTATTGGGTACTTAGGAATAAAATCCAAGCTAGGAAAGACTATCAAAGGGCATTAAGGGTAGCAGTAAAGGATCCTACAGGTACACTAGTTTCAAGAGGAATTTCAGAAAAATGGGGGTCTGATGGATGATGGAGACAACCTAGAGACAAAGGACAGAAAAAGGTTAAGGTATTCAACACTTCTCCTGCCTTTGCACAGCCAAAGCCTGCTCACATGCCTCTGCACACACCAGCTTTGTTTAATGAAAAAGATAGGCAGAGGCAACAACAATTTAGGGACTACTTAGAGAAGCTCATTGTATTCAAATCCAGGAAGCCATCATGGATTCACTCAAGAGAGCTGAAAGAACTCGTCCGTTTGTATACAAAGTCTGCTGCCTACGATACCTGAAAAAGTATGGAAACTGGGGGAGGTCTTTGACAACTGGAAGAGGGCTAGCATATCCCTCTTTGAAAAAGCAAGAATGATCCCATCAGCTTTAACTCAGTTTGTGGAAAGACCATGGAGCCCTCCTCTTGGAATTCATTTCCAAGCACATAAAGATACATCAGAAAAAGACAACACAGATTTACCAACAGCAAATCATGTTTGACCAACTAAATCGCTTTCTACAGTGGACAGGACTAGCTTTGTAGATGAGGGAAACAGATTTTTAATATATACAAACTATGCATGTGTGTGTATATATAGATATATTTTCACTTCAGTAAAGCTTTTGACACCATCTTCTGCAGCATTCTTATTTGGAAGTTGAGCAGATATGTGCTGAAAGGACAAACTGCTGGGCAGACTGAAAATTGGCTGGACCACCAGGCTCAAAGGGCCTTGATCAATAGCTTGACATCTGGCTGATGAAAAGCAGAGAACTCTACAGATCAATACAGAGGTCTATATTCTTCAGTATCTCCTATCAGTGACCTAGATGATGACACAGAGCACACCCTCAGCAAATTTGCTGATGACAACATCAGATGGAGCAGCTGACACAACAGAGCTTCAGTCCAAAGAGACCCTAATAAACTTGATTATTGTTAAACATCATGAGACTTCTTGACTGGCACAGAGTGAACTGCAAAGTTCTGCATACAGAGTGGGATAATATCATGCCTTAATTTTGGTCAAGCACCAGCCCTGCTGCAAAGAACCTGGAATTTACGGTGGCCGCCAGGGAGAAGATAAGCCAATGAATCCACTCACTGCAAGAACATCAAACGACATAGTGGGCTACATTAGCAGGATGTATGGTCAGCAGATCAAGGGAAGTTGACTATTTGGTAATGGCAAGAGCTCTATCCTTTCTCTTACCCAAAAGGCTAAACTTAAGGCAACTAATAAAAAAGGAGGACAAATGTTTGCTTCCAGCAAGCACCAGAAGAGTCCTACTTAAATAAATATATATACATATATATTGAAGATACACATCTTCAGTAAGATTAGGGAAAAAAGTTTCAAAGTCAAAATAAGAAAGTGTGTTAAACTTAGTCAATGTCCTTTCTCAACCTCACACTAAGCTTGCTTGGTACACCAGCATCCTTTTCCATGTAAAAGTAGAATGCATGATGAAATATATAAAATAGTTGCTTCCATGCCAGTAAACCCTTGCACTCATTCTCTTGACCTTCCAGCTTCCACTATTGGAAAAATTTAAGCTCAGTACTTTTAGTTCATGAAAGCACCACTAGATGGACACCAAAACATTTATTCCTGTAGTGCTGGCTTATGTTTGACACCTGATTTTTGGTGTGGAAAAGAACACTTACCTTGGTTGCAGAGTAAAGAGTCAGTAGTGGAGTTGGATACATCCCAGCAGCTGAGGAGATATTCAGGATTACCCCTTTTGATCTGAAAGGCAGTGAAGAAGATATCATGACATAAAGGAAACATCTTTCATGTTTCAGAAAACTACTGCAAGCCTACAGAAAACCTTTAGGATGCAATTGAGATTAAGATCTGTTTAAAAACAGCAACCAAATCCTAAATTGAAATTTACTAATATGACTTTTAAACACAATATAAGTATTCAAGCAGCTGGTATAAATCAGGAACAACTCCAAGGTCAACACGGCAAGAGAATCAAGCTCCAGACATATATACACACACACTGGGCTAAACTATGCCTAACCGATTTAGCGAAGCTGGCACAAGTCCAAAAGGCAACTTCCAAATCTCAGGCTAAGGTGGCAGAAATGGCAACACAAGTTTGTTGTATAGTTTATACTTTGATAATCCCTTTCCTCTTCTAAATGTTACTTCATGATGGATCTTCGAGATACTTCCTATCTGAATCTACTGCTCAAATACACAAGTGTTTTAATATAGTATGGAAGATATTCAGTGGATGACTACAGAAAGTAAGAGTTGTTTTACAGCTGTATTACAGTAACACAATAATATTTAGATAAGGGTACCAGTCTGAAATTAGCTTCTAAAGCATGTACAGGCAGGACAGAAAGTAAGACTCCTGGATTTCCCAACCCGCTGACTGATTTTGATTATGTCTATTTCTGTGACTAGTTTTACCTACAAAAACAGACATGTTATTCAGTGCTAGGTAGAAAGAAGAATTAGTTTGAAAAGCTTCAGGCAAATTAGGGCAAGCACGCTGTTAGAAGGTGCTACCAGACAGTCCAACACAGTGAAAGATGCATCTCTGCTTCTTCTTACCCTGTAGTAGCTTCAAGCCAGTTTACCTGAACATACTACTAAGTATGCCATGTCTAATGCAGAGCGAGAGCAATCACGCAGGTAGGCATCACGCAGCTCAACTCCTGCAGATTCACATACGAGTTTCTCATCGTATTTGTTCATCCATGTATACCCTATGCCACTGCTGCCACAACGATTTAAGTAGCCATCTTGAAAACAAACAGCTGAGCTTAACTGACCCTTAAAAATTAAAATGATGTAACTCTCTGAAAATTGTGACAATAGATTCAAACCAACATGGCTTCTGCCATGATACAAGTGTGAATTAAATCTGTGATTGATTCACCTCTAGAAATGAGATGGCTAACGTGACAGAAAAGAATCATTTCAGTCATTCAGGATTTCAAGCACCTTTGCCAAAGTTCGTTGTATTTTTCAGGAGTTATCTGCAAGGTTTGGTTGGTGAAATAAAGAAGTAACGTGGATCAAAGTATGTAGTATGGAGAAAATAAGACCACAAATTAATCATGAGTTTTCATGACAGCAAAAGGTTAACAGTGGATGCCAGAAGTTTTTCATATCAAGACAGGTGGTGCTTGTGATATTTATTCATGAGCTCAAATGGGGATTAGCAGTGAAATGAGTATTCATGGAGTTTTTAAGAGATTATCAGATTGGAGAATACTATAAGGAACTTTTTAAAGAGCTCAGACTGCTATGTGAACAGACTACAGAATGGCAAATGAAAAAAATCAATATTAACAAAACCAACAATGCATACTAAAGAAAATAATGTGAATTAATCACAAACCTTGCAGGACTCTAAATCAACTATCCGCTCCCTGGAAAACCTGAACAAAGTCCACAAGGAGTTCTCTTTTGTGCAGCAGTCACCAAAACCAGCCAAAGAAAAGGATGGTGGGAATGGCAGGGACAGATCCACCACCACTGAAATCTTGTATTGCAGTCTACAGAACACTTTTATCCCTCCGAATATAAGGCAGAGATATTAAGAACCTGAGGATTTAAGAAAGGGGAAAAGGAGGAAAAAAACCCTGATATCATCGATGAGGTGAAAAGATTAGTTCAATTTAGCTATTTAAGAGACTATTAAGAGCAGCCATGATAAGAGTATACAGACTAATGAATGACAAAGATCAAGATCTTGATTTATTCTCTCAGAATACAAAAGCAAGATGACATTTATTTAAATGAAAGACTGAAATTTAGATCCGATAAAAGGAAGTGCTCTTCCCATATTCCGACTACGGGAGTACTTGCCACAAAACTTAATTGAGGACAAAAGCTTAACAAGATTCAAAAAGAGGTAAGCATATATATGGATAAACACAAGCCTCGTGCTTATAAACCAAACTGAAGCTTCAGAAGAGAGGTTGGCATTCAGGCTGTAAAGCACAGGTCTCACAGCGTCTGGCTAGGCTGCAACTTTCTAGCAGTAGTAACCATCATCTAGGTGCAGTGAATTAATTAATGGTCTGACCCAGTGAAGAAAACTCTCTTGGAAACACAACAAATTAATAGCAGCAGACGCTCCATATATTGGTCTCTTTGAAGCAGTCAATGCCACTTGTGGGTTTTGTGGTTTGTATTTTTTCTTTATAAAGAAAACAGTCCTAGCCTTAAAAGCTCATAACTGAAAACCTCCAGACAAAAGGAAACTGAGAAGCTTCCATGTAGGGGAAACGCTTCCAATTACTCCAATTACAATTTTGCTTCTTAGAGGAATTGCAGAAGAAATGTTTTTAGGGAGGGATCTGAAGAACTACACCAGCATCAGTGCAGCAAAAAGAGCACTCCGGCTCCATCCAACTCAACTGTGCACTTAAAAAAAAAAAACAAGTTGGTCAAGATGGAGAGCCAGGCCCACACCCTCACACCTCCCCATCATTCTACCTTAAGCGGTCCAGCGCCGGGTAGGCTATATTTAGCCATCTCCCCGTTGCTGTGGCAACCAGCGCCTGCTCCAGCTGCATGCCAAGTGGAAAGAGCAAGCTTCCTCTGTAATGTAATTATGCACTTGCTACTTCCCTGGCAATAAATACCATAGTTTGATATTTGTCTAGAAACAGTCAACTGATTTTTGTTGGTGGTGGTTTTTTTGTTCCCAAGGACATCAAGCCTCGACTTTTGGTTCTGTGAGTCTCTCACCTTAGACAGTAGCTTGAAAATTTACAGAGGAACTGCTTGTTTAAGTGTAATAGGAAGCTGCAGATCATAAATTGTCACTTTAAGTGTTCAGAGCACGGGAGAGGAGCCACAGCAGAGAATCTAAATGCCATTACCAGAAGTGGCATTCATCTAATGCTGCTATGTTTATTATAAATAAAAAGTAACAGGCACACCAAGATGTGGTTGTGTTTTCTCCTTACAGACCTGGATGCAAAGCATGTAAAGTCTGCTCTATTTCTGTATTTGTCTTGTAATATATTGCCATAAAACAAATACTCATATGTAAAAGTATGCACTATAGCTGCAAGATGCTGTAGCATACTACGTCATGTCTATCTACTCAACACGCTGTCCTCCTTGAACAACTGAGGAATAACGATGGGATTCCTAGGCTGGTTTTATCCTTAGAGCCCGGAGCCCTTTTTCCTAACCTGCGGTCCCATGTGAGAGATTTATGGTTGGCCCAAAGAGCAGCCAAGTACAGCTACCATTCGTTCATGCTCTTGGATTTGCTGGACAGCCATGTCCTCCTGTGGTTACAGGCTCTTAGCGGTGTTAATGGCCTGTGAGCTATGACTATGCAGGAGTTGGCAGCTGCAGACATTGCTTCTGTGCACTGCAAACCCAACTGACTTCACAAAACCAAACAGAAAATGGAAGCTTTTTCAAATATTTTTTGCTGGGACAGAAACCAAGGCCTTCATTCAAACAGAGCAGTCATTCAAAGTGGCTGCTTGCACACAGCAAAAAGTTCAAGATGTGTACTTTTTTTTTTTTTTAAACCACTATTAAGCTTTTCTTTCCAAGCTTCTTTTTGAAAATTTACCCTTGGGATTCTCAAGGTAATCATGTAGTTAGGAAAAGTGAGAAGAAACGTGACATGGTGTGCTCAAGGGTAGTCAGAACCAGAAGTCAGCAGGATCCTGGTTTGCTGCCTTTCATTCAAATCATCTTACCCAGCTTAACATGCAACAGAAAAACATACACAAGGTATTCTGTAAGTAGAATACACACCATTCTGTCCTAAGAAGTTGAACAGATCAACTCTGCCAAATAACCGAGGCAAGAAATTGTTAGAGCTTCAAAGTGCCAAAAATTGATAACAAAACACCACTAAATCCTTAGAAAGCAGAATGGCTTTGGTCATGTTGGCATCTTCAGAGCGTCATGGTTTCACAAAAGGCAGGTCCCTTTATCTATCAATAAATAGTACATGGGCAAGGAGTAACTTTTGATTTACAAACTCTGAGTAGCTACCACTACCTACTATAATCCTCATCTGCTACTCCAACTTTATTGGAAAATATTACATCCCCACCCCAGAGCTCTGTCTTGGGTCTTCTTTTCCAATTCAATTTTCTTTACATGAAAATCTCCTTCTTATCTCCTGATTGTTTAACTAAAAATCTAAGCTCGCCATCTCCCTGATGTGCTAGACACTGACTCCCATACTGGCCACTAGCTCTGACAGTTTGTACCCACAAAGAAACTTTGGTTTAGATGTGAAACATTTGCTCTGCATCTGTGCAATGCTTGAATAATTGAATCCTGATCTGCCATGAAGACTCCCAGATAGTGGGATGACACAAGAAATACCAATTTTTTTCTTAATCTTTGTTGGATTTGGAGGTTTGCCCTGTATATATGCTCCTTCTACAGTATTTGTTTGGAAGCAATACCATGGTGACTTGTCATGCATGGTTCTACACAGCTTTCCTCAGTATTGCAAACATAGTTCAGGCCTGACCTAGGGGAATGCCCAGCAAGCTGGGGTTAGTAATGCAACAGAGATGGCAAACAGCCTGGGACAGTCAACATCACCTAGAAAACAGCCTGGAGGGACTACATGGAATCTGTGCACCTTTTAGTTTCACCTGGGAGCTAGCTAGGAAGTCAGTACACGTCTTCCGTGGCGACAGTGGTGTGCATTAACTCTTATTTTAAAGAGCTGGTCTCCAATTCTACTTTTCCAAATGATCACAGACTTTCCTCAATATACCTCCTACTGTATAATGAGAACATATTCTTTGCATCCATTTTACTTACAATGACTTGGAGAAATAGCCTTAAGAAGGTTATTCCCAGGAACTGTAACCACCCCCTCAGAATAGCAGGTTGTTGAGTTAGTGCTGATGAGTCAGACGGGCTTTTTAATTCTGTTCTAAAAGGAATCACCACAACAGTGGAGAAGGGAGAGGAAAAATAAAAAGGGAATCGAGTGGAAAAGGCTTCCACCGTCTGATGATTCATGCACCATCAGCGTGACTCACCCAGCATTACTCTGCCATTAAAACATGGAGACTAGGCTGATTAGTCACAGTAATGAATTTTTCAAGAAAGGATTCTCCCCTATAAATAATGATGACTTTGTCTGGATAGTGTTAGTGTGACTCACCTTTCCAGCATGCCGGGCAGCACCAGTCGTGTCATCTGCAAAAAGAAAACATTCGTGATGGCTGAGAATGCAGACACCAGACAGCCAGAGACCGAGGGAAGCCTCCCTTCCTCCCAGAAGCAGCTGCCACCCCCTCCACCCCAACCAAGGCTCAGGGAAGCAGAGACCATACTTTGCGTAGGCAGTTTATTTTTATTCTACCTGTATAACTTGGCTCTGTCAAGTAGTGTGTGCACTGAATCTGGTGAACCCATCCAGCTAGTAGCGTAAGTACAATAAGAGTAAATAAAAGAGTGTCTTCACTGCTCTGCAGCACCCATGGCCTCTAAAGAACATTAAAACACCAGACTACTACGGTACATGTGTGATCTTTCTCTCCCCACAAAAAGCATCTGTCTTCCTCAGGACTGACTAAATTTACCATCTATGCCAAGACTCAAGACAACACACAATGCATTTTAGCTAGGCTTACTGAACTGCTGATTTTAAGTTAAAAATCGATTGTGGAGGAGCAAAAGCACTGGACAGAACTAGTGAAGATAAGTTTCCTACGTTATGTTACCTACAGAAAACATTTAAGACCCTAAAACATTTTTTGCTGATTACGCAGATGTTTGCACACTGAAGAACCTACGCTCCCACAAGGAAAGTAACCCCCCCACTGCTCTGCAAGCCCCTGCCTTCGTTATGACTCTAAGCAATCTATTTACAACCTGGCTGAAGGATTCTCCAGAGCAGTAATCCTAAAACAAGCTTCCCAGTTGCAGACAGAGCAGCTCTGACAAGGGAAACAAATCAAGCATTGACCCAAACTTTGATGAATTTTTAATTAGTGTGAAATAGTTAATTTTCCTACTACTAATTACTACCATCCTAAAGTACAATTTAAATCCAAAATTTCTACCTTTAAGAAATAATGTCATCAAAGTTCAGCTTGTGCCAAATACTACCCTGCCCCCAACCAACCCTGTTAATAAATGCCACATCACTGACAAAGACAGATCAGACAAGAAATACAAATTATTACCACTTTTCATATCTTTAAAAGGTGTTCCAACAAAGTTCTTGAGAAGACAGTGAGGAGGGGATAATAAAATACTAATGGCATCAAAATGTAATGGTACTCCCACCGATACCAAATTACCTTGATAGCAGAAAACATGAAACATTTGAGTAGTATGGGAGGAAAAACACACATACACAAAAAGAAATCAGCACATACAGGAACACAAAACACCTGTTACCACTTTTATTACAAACAAACAAATCTTATTGTAGCAAGCTATCCACATTACTATCACCACTGCATTAGCCCTTACGTATGACTGAATCTGGGTTTGGGATTTTTTGTTTGTTTTTATTTTTAAATTATAACACACACACTTTCAGGAATAAAGGAGAAAAATCACAAAAGAAAACAAAATTTCAGCTGATTGCAGTTGACACACAAAGAAAATGGTAGTGAAGGGCTGTGTTTTGTATTTTTTTGGCATTTCTCACTTAGAATAAATTCTGCCATCAGCCATGCTGCATGACAGCTTCGATAAGGGACTGTCCAGGCAGGAGTTGAACAGACCTTCTTTCCTGAAGTGGGCTATTGACATATTTAACTCTCAGCACTGTCCCACAAGTCAAACTAAGTATTCAGAGTTGGTAAACATCACCAAGCTAAACAGATCTGATGCAACTTCAAAAAACCCTCTAACATTAAGTCTAAGCATACATGAGCTTTTTCATATACTAATGCTTCAAAAGAGACATGGAAACGACTATTTCTTTTAATGTTAAAGGATAAAGAATGATTTGGGCTGATTTTAAGACTAGTTCAAGACTGGCAGATCTTTTATCTGGTGCAAGCTTTATGATGTCTCCCACAGATCCCTTGGAAAAAGCAGTATACTGTTTCTTGCCTCTAAGGGCAGTGTAATGCTGCATATCATCTCCATAGATTGACACATGGATGTGGACTGCAATTGCCTTCCCTTAAGCAACCCATAAATGGTCTGAAAAACCAGTACAGGATCTCCCATTGTAATGCAGAGGGGACCCCAAGTTTGAAGCTTTGTCATAAATCCACAAAGATGCGTTCATGGTCTGAATCAAAACTGCAACCCACCAAGCAGCTCTAACTTAGCGTAACACAAACCTGCGGGTTACTATTGATATCCAAATGAAAGCACAGAAAAACATGCTACAATAACCATTTGACTTACATAAATTAAAAAACTATGAAGCCATTGAGAGCTGAGATATAGCAATAGGTACACAATTCAGGTAGAAATCCAAAAGTTTCTCACCACCACCTGTGTTAAATAGCCTGTTTCTAAAGTTCAGCTGGACGGGCAATCAATTTTTTTCCCTCCACAGAAAAACCACTGATGGCAAAACTGGATTTCATACTCAACATCACTTCCATTTGTTTCCATTAAAATTAATATTTCAAGGGAATTTCCAAAATCTGTGAAATAGGGCAAAACTGTTTTTCCTATCTGTATTTTTACATCTTGTGATGTGTGAAAAGAGATATATGAATATTCAGTATCTTTACGTACAGAAAAAATACTGTGGTTTTTTTTAAAGAATAAAATAACAGAAGGCAGCTCGCTGAGTCAGTCTCACCTCACCCAGCCGAGTCCACACTCGCACTGTTTCAGCAGTGCAAGAGCACTGTTAGAAAAATGCTGGCAGGGCATTCTGCAGCCATAGTCAGGTCTGGCAAATTTATACATTGTACACACAAGTAAAATATTCCCAGCATTAATTCAAATAAAACAATCCATAGCAGAAATGCAGTTTTGCCACTAATAACAGTGTCCATACGCACTTGCATGATCTTTATCCAAAACAGGCAAACTGGTTAACACTCTTGTCTTCAGTAGCTGTAATCTCAGGTATGCCATAATGAAACAGGCAGCTCAACAGCAAACATCTAGAATTGAATAAATGTTTCCCAGATAAAGAATCCAAATGTTAGCTAGGTCTTATTTAGAGATAGCCAGTTGTGTAACGGGGTGTATTTCATACGTGCTAAAGCATTTCGAAGTCTGAGTCTGTAGAAATTAGCATGTAGGATGCCGGGGAGAACTCTATGACAGTGTTTCTTTCTTTGAAGGCAATCTAATAAAGGAAGAAGAAAGTGGCAGGCAACCTAAAGGAGAGGTTGGGAACTACCAACTCCGTTAGTAGCGCCTTCAGTTAGTGGTTACTGAACTCACTTAGGCTTCCTTCACATAACCATTTTGCCAAACGAATACTACTTTCCACAGAAGTGCCAGTGCAGCAGTTGAAAACATGAATGTTCCCAAGACTCTGAAGGCTCAGGTAATTTCAGACAGAGAAGCCAGACACAAGGCTATGTGAAAACTGCCAGCTCAAAGAAAACTGTTTTTTCTTTCTGAATGTTTGCATTAGAGCAGAGTAAGAACATGCGTGCATATGTGTGCGTCTGAGAAATCTGCTCAGGGCAGTCTCCTCAACATCAGAAGTTGTTAATCTTTTATATTTTATACAGTCTAGCAAAAAGTTATGTTTAGCACACAACCATGAAGCAGTTGTTGAGAATTTTTTGTTTGGTTGGTTTTCAATGATTCCACATATAGACATAATTCTACCATACAGTATGGGGTATAGTTCCTTTGGTTTGGATGGCTGCATTATTTTTAAGTCAACTTCTTTCACACCTAACCCTCCAGCTCCTAAGTTCCAGGATGGTCACAGCAAACGGCTAACTTAAGGTAGAGATTCATTACAGACCATTTCATTAACCTTTTGCAGGCAGCTATCATTTCTTGACATCCCTTTATCTGCAAGTGCATTTATAACATGCCTGGCAAACACTGGTGGTATTGTCCACTCTTCCTCACCAGACCTGCCTTCTACCTTCTAATTCGGAAAAGGCAACACTGATTTTAGTCTAAAGCAGCAGAGATTCCTACTTGCAGATACAAAAATGCACAACCATATGGCTATATTTATGTTCTAAAACAGGTGCTACACTTAAAAACTCCTATTAGAGGACCAACAAATAGTTAGAAGTTATAATCATGTATTTCCAGTGTTTTTTCTTCAGAAAACAAAAATCTCCCATTCTAGTGATCACTGAGTTGCAGTTTTTTCTCACTCTGATCCAAGCAATAGCTCAGGAATAGAGCTTAGGGAAAGAATAATAATTTGTAAAGTTTTGGATACCTTTCAAGTGCTATTCACCCAGACTACCTCAGCTTTTCCTACTGTATTTTAGCAAATGTTCAAAGTCATCCTTCACAAATTATGGGCCACATAATTGTTACCCAAAGCCAGAAATGTAATACCACAGTTGTATATTCAGAGAGAAACTGCAAGTCACACTTTCCACTTCCAAAAGGTATAATGATCTGTAATTAAGCCTATGCAAGTACAACAAAAGATGAAGCTAGAGAACTTGGACAACATTTCTACTTGGTTATGCAGCTAAGAAGCTTCCTTCAGATCTCATTCACGAATCTGGGGGGAAATTATAACAACTCAAAGCAACATAACTTTTTAAAGATCGGCAGTTCCCTGTGCTGCACCCACACATGTAAAACCCACCATTGCTACCGTAAGATAATCCATAGTGCCTGGGCAGAGGATGCACACGAGTTCACAAATGCACTAGCTGTTTAGCAAACAGTTGACACCGTGCCTATGCAACTCATCTGCAGACCTTGCACTGAAAGAATCAAGGAACTGTACTCATGCACTGGTAGTCAAGTTGATCGTGAAACACGTTCTCAGTATCTACTATTAAAATTTTATAATGTATCTTTTTTGAAACAATAACTTCCCAATGCAGCTCATACCCCAAGCTGAACAAGGATGATTTATATTCGCAAAACTGGCAAGTAAACCTGATATCAATTCAACAGAAAACCATGCAATAACCCATGTGGCAAGGTCAGTAACCAGAAAGGAGCATAGGACATACAAAGGGAACTATGAACTTAACATGCTGCAAGCCCTGTTCATTATCAGTGACTTTCCTTTGAGCAACATTTTGAGAGAAAGTTTTCCCTATTTAGAGCCACAAACTTTCAGAGTCCAGTTTACAAGGGAAAGCTCTCAAAATAAGCATATTTCCCCCTCACTTTACATAAGAAAAAGACCACTCAGACAATAAGGCTGAACTTTCTCTTTTCAAGATGTGGAATATGTATTTGTCTCAACCCCAAATCTACAAAAAGCCACAGAACTCCAGGATTTCCTACATTTCCCCAAGTTTCTTGTACTTTGAAGAAAAATCCCAAGTGCTTCCCTGACTATTGCTGAAAAGTATTTAATCACAGCTACATTTCCCTTGTTCCAGCTTCCCATGTACCATGCTCTCAGGTTCAAAGTCAGCAAGGTGGGAAACTGCAGCATCTAATTTCTCCCTCTGGACTATCTGAATGATATTCATGACCACCTTCACAGAACACTTGCTCCTCTTCCAAGCGTTGGCAACTGTCCTTCTCTGTTGTAAACTTATATTATGTACTTGGCTAAATCATAATCAAAGGGGGGGGATGACGACTTTGAATATAAATGTAAAGAAGCCTGTTGACTAGGCTGGAATACACACACACACACACACACACACACACGCACACGCGCGCGCTCTCTCTCTCTCTCTCTCTCTCTCTGATCTCTTCTCAGAAGTCAGTGTTGCCACTTCCCTCAGAATTATGTTCCACTTACTGTGATCCTCCCCAATACACAGCAAATACAAAAATTCACATAGGGTTCTAGCAGGGTACAAGCAACTATCATCTGATTTCTGGTAAGGTACCTTTACAGAGGCAGTATTAGGCTGCACTAGCCCATCTGAACACTCATGGGAGACAGAGATGTCATTTCCTACTGTCTTTCAGGATTATTGCTCCCCAGGCTTTTCTTCTTTCTACACACAGGTCTGCAAAAGAATATTTCCCCTCTTTCTCAAATATACTAGCTTCATCTGCCCTTCCAATTTTATATTGGTGGGGGGGTTTGCTGTTGGTGTTTTCTTCCCTAAACTCACAGTTTCAGACTTTGTAGGTAGAGTTGTTCACAGAATCGCACAGACTCACAGAATGGCAGGGGTTGGAAGGGACCTCTGGAGATCATTAGTCCAACCCCCCTGCTACAGCAGGGTCACCTACAGCAGGCTGCACAGGACTGCGTCCAGGCAGGTTTTGAATATCTCCAGAGAAGGAGACTCCACAACCTCCCTGGGCAGCCTGTTCAGGGCTCTGTCACCCTCACAGGAAAGAAGTTTTTCTACATATTCAGGCGGAACTTCCTGTGTTCCAGTTTGTGCCCGTTGCCCCTTGTCCTGTCACTGGGCACCACTGAAAAGAGTCTGGCCCCGTCCTCTTGACACCCGCCCTTGAGATATTTATAAGCATTGATGAGATCCCCTCTCAGTCTTCTCTTCCTCAGGCTAAACAGCCCCAGCTCCCTTAGCCTTTCCCCAGAGGAGATGCTCCACAGTCCCCTCATCATCTTTGTAGCCCTCCGCTGGACTCTCTCCAGGAGTTCCTCGTCTTTCTTGAACTGGAGAGCCCAGAACAGGACGCAGTACTCCAGATGGGGCCTCACTAGGGCAGAGCAGAGGGGGAGGAGAACCTCCCTCGACCTGCTGGCCACACTCTTCTTAATGCACCCCAGGATGCCGTTGGCCGCAAGGGCACATTGCTGGCTCATGGTGAATTTGTCATCCACCAGGACTCCCAGGTCCTTCTCCGCAGAGCTGCTTTCCAGCAGGTCAACCCCCAACCTGTACCAGTGCATAGGGTTATTCCTCCCCAGGTGCAGGACCCTGCACTTGCCTTTGTTGAACCTCATGAGGTTCCTCTCCACCCAACGCTCCAGCCTGTCCAGGTCTCGCTGAATGGCAGCACAGCCTTCTGGTGTATCAGCCAGTCCTCCCAGTTTCACGTCATCAGCAAACTTGCTGAGGGTACACTCTGGCCCTTTATCCAGGTCACTGATGAATACATTGAACGAGACTGGGCCCAGTACTGACCCCTGGGGAACACCACTAGCCACAGGCCTCCAGCTAGACTGTGCCGCTCATCACCACCCTCTGAGCTCTGCCATTCAGCCAGTTCTCAATCCACCTCACCGTCCACTCATCTAGGCCACACTTCCTGAGCTTACCTATGAGGATGTTATGGGAGACAGTGTCAAATGCCTTGCTGAAGTCAAGGTACACAACATCCACTGCTCTCCCCTCATCCACGCAGTTAGTCATGCCATCATAGAAGGCTATCAGATTGGTCAAACACAATTTCCCCTTGGTGAATCCACGCTGACCACTCCTGATCACCTTTTCTTCTACATGCTTGGAGATGTCCTGCCTGGGATTCACAACCTGGTATAATTCACCTCTTGCTCCTCTTCCATTAAGAGGGCAGCTGACACTAGATCTCTCAGTTCAACACAGTATTTATGTATTTTGAAATCTTAAGCAAATTATAAGATTCTCAAATATGGTGGTGATAAAAATCCTCGATCTTGTAGGCCTATCATCCCTTTGTATCTGACACTCAGAATAAAACATAAGTAAGGTGATCAAGGCAAAGATTAGCACAGACACCAAGGCATGTACATATACATAATTTACTCTCCCCCTTCCTCTGTTAATGCCAATTTCCAACCAAAGCCTGGCCTGTAAACCTGGAATTTACATTCCCCCACAACACAATAGCTTGCAAACCAATTCAGCTCCTTGTTTAATCAACCACTAAGCCAGCACTCCCTCAACTATTTAGTCCTACTCATTTTTCAAGAGAACACAAGTTTATGCTTCACTCCCAATGCAATTAGCATATTGCAATGCTGCAAACAGAAACAACATGCTTGCTTTTCCTCACATACTAAGTATCTCTTGTAGCTTCCAAAGGAGAAAGAAGGGCTCCCTGAAGTATGGGAAACTATTCTCTATGCTCATTACCTACCCACTTCTTCCACTGGACAGCAAGTCTGGCATCCTTGGCTTTCAGTACATTAATCCAACAGCCAAATCAAGTTTAATTGTTTTTCCAGGTGAAATCAAAGGCTGTAGCATACAAAGGTGAATTGACACAGGAAGATGCAGTTGATACAGAGGAACTATAGATGAAAACTACACAGAGTAACTATAATTTTGGCTCTTCAACACTTGCTGGTTAGTGAAAAACCCCAGGAATTTTGACCTGATATTTTATTCCATATTAGAAATATGTTGTCCTGGTTTTGGCCAGGACAAGCTAATTTTGTCTCCAGCAGCTACTGTGTTTTGGATTTAGTATGTGAAGAATGTTGATAATACACTGATGTTGTTGGTTGCTGTTAAGTGATCAAGGACATTTTGCAGTTTCCCAGGTTGTTAATGCGCAGGTACAAAAACTTGGGAGGGGTATAGCCAGTACAGTTGATCCAAACTGGCCAAAGAGAGTATTCCATACCATAGACATCATGCCCAGTATAAGTGGGGGTCAGACAGTGGGCCAGTTCCGTTCTTTTTCCCTTTTTTCATTCATTCAGCCCTTTTTGTTCATTCATCCATCTGTTCATTCCCTCACTCTCTATCTGGAACTTGCTGTTCTGAGATCGCTGCTGGGGAATATTCCTGTTCCCTGACTGCTGCTCAGGACGGGCTGTATCAGTCATCGGGTGGTAAGAAATTGTGCATCGTTCATTTTATATATTCTATTATTCTTTTATTATCATTTTTAATATATTAATTATTTTTTTCTTCCTTTGCTGTACTGGTGAACTGTTTTTATCTCAACCCATGAGTTTTTGTTTCTCTCCGATTCTCCTCCCCACCCCACTAGGGAGGGGGGGAGTGAGCGAGCGGCTGCGTGGTATTGGGTTACCAGCTGGGGTTAAACCACAACATGTTTGATTTGTGCCTAAATGCAATGAGATATCAAAAAATAATAAAAACCCATGTTACCTGAACTGCCACCAACAATCATTAAAGAAAAGTTCTGCTTTTTAAATCCCCTCAGAAGCTTGAGATGAGATTATGACAGGAACCACGAAACTTCACATACTACCCCGTCTTCTTCCTTCTGTATCTGCCAACTCAGTCCTTGTATAAGGTTGCATTAAGTCTCAAGCTTTCCTGAGAAAATACCACAAAAATTCTTCTTTCTATTTATGGCATCATCAAGACCCAAGGCACTTCTTGTTTTGTATATTATATGAAGAACAGAGTAACTCCTGCACTGCACATCACCGTAAAAATGTGACATTTTTCCAGAGAGCTTAAAAAGAACTGCTGTGGTTGGTCGGGCAGGGTGGTGTTTGGTTGGTTTTTTTAACCAGTATTTTACAATATGCGAGATTTCCAACATGTTTTACATAGTTTTACGTAGCTTGTCTTCAGTGGTGTACATGGTGTTTTTAAAGCAGATCACAGAAATCACAACACTTCATGTCAGACTGATTTAGCCCCAAAATTGCACCACTGTGGGGTTCATGGGTCACCTAACCCAACACTGCTCTAAGGACATGATGGGGGCAGACAGCATGAAATAGGATTTGGGAAAGAAACATGTTTAAAAGCTCTGATGGGAAACAAGTTCTCAAATATTAGAGAAAATTTCATAGTATTAGATCCTTTATGGTTGGGAAAAGTATTAAAACAGCAGGACTAACTAGGCTGATAATTTATACTGTGAGGTGAAGAGGGGGTCTTATCTCTCAGCATACCCCTTCCTATATGCTGTATATCCCCTAGGAAATCCAATGACCTGCCCCACAAAGAAAAAGATGGGTCAAAAGGTGACATGGTTTAACCCCAGCCAGCAGCTAAGTACCACTTAGCCGCTTGCTCACTCCACCCCCGCACTGGGATGGGGAGAAGAATGGAAAAAAGTAAAACTCATGGGTTGAGATAAAGACAGTTTAATAGTATAGCAAAGGAAGACAGAATAAGGATGATAATGATAGAATATACAAAACAAGTGATGCACAATGCAATTGCTCACCACCCACTGACCGACGCCCAGCCCGTCCCCGAGCAGCAATCCCCTCCTGGCCAGCTCCTCCCAGTTTATATACTGAGCATGACGTCATATGGTATGGAATATCCCTTTGGCCAGTCTGGGTCAGCTGTCCTGGCTCTGCTCCCTCCCAGCTTCTTGTGCACCTCCTCGCTGGCAGAGCATGGGAAGCTGAAAAGTCCTTGACTCAGTGTAAGCACTGCTCAGCAACAACTAAAAACATCAGTGTGTTATCAACATTATTCTCATCCTAACTCTAACACACAGCACTGTACCAGCTACTGGGAAGAAAACTAACTCTATCCCTGCCAAAACCAGGACAAAAGGTAAGGGATGAGTGTTACTCTTCAAAAATGCCTACACTTGTGGCAACAACACAGACCTTAACATATCTGCAGAATCAAACTGTGCTGAATATCGTGACTTTCCCACTTCAAGCCTAAGGAGTGTTTTGGCCAGAATTGAAGTTATTTGACATGTGTGCCAGAAGAGTTACGGTGTCCAACAGAGGTGTTGCTGATGGCACATGGTGAAGATTACTGAGAAAACAGGAGATATCATTACCTTCCAAGCACTGAGGAAGTTTTGTTGCAAAGGCAAGGAAGCGGATATAACAGTAGACAGGTTATGCGACACCTCTGACAAGGATCTGGAGATACTGTGAGCAGAGTCTGAATGGGTACCAGCAAAACCTGCTTTGTCTCTCCTGTACCTTCACCTTTTCAGCAGACCTTCATCTCCTTGCTTAAGAACTCTGTGCTCTCTTCCATCCCAAACTTCATGTTTTTAATCAGGCAAGAAGGGAGAATTTTTTTTTTTTTAAACACTTATACCCCTGAATAAGAGATGGTATCAACCAAAAACACTAAACTAAATATTCACAGGATTATGTCCCAAAAATCTAAGTGAAAGAACATACAGACTTTTCCTAAAATTATTTTTTCCTACCATGATTCTCTAGTTCTATGGGTTCTCCTGAAAAAATGACTTACAGATGGTACATATCTCTAATGTTCCGCTCTCCCCCAAACAGTAAGCATCTGGCATGCCTACTGTTTAATTACACAACAGGCTCATGCAGGAGGAAACATTTTCAAGCCTGGAAGCTTATGCTCAAACTCTGATTATACCCAGTAGCAGTAGCTGTTCACAGTCAAGAAAAAAGTTTTCAAACAAAGAAAAACACTATTAACACACAGCAAGGAGATATTCAGTAAGTTTTTATACGTGTGAAGACAACCACGTCAGCATGTGAAAAGGGTGACACAATGCAAATTTTACAAGAAACTGCATGACAATTTTGTTAAATTGTTAACCACCACTGATCATAAACATGAAGTCTCAAGCCACAAAACAGCGCTAGTTTATTCTGGAAACCAATATAATCTGCCTGCATCTCTGGAATTTTAGGTGTATACCAAGTTAAAGTAGGTCTCAACTATTATTCTAGCCCACCATTTTCAGAAATACGTATTAAAGTAGTTCATCTGTAACTTTTCTATTCTAACAAAATGCTTCCAGGAAGACTGACACCCCAAATTCTTTAATCACTGAATAGTGCACTCCCTCTGCTGGCACAGCAGAGATGTCACACCTTAGTGTAATCAGAAGAATGCCTCTGCTATCTCTAGCCAAGAGGTCTATGCATTACAACACTTCACATTTACACCTGCTGTAGCCATGCTAACATTAAAAAAAGTCTGCTAAACGACTTCCATAAGAGAAACTTTCAAAGGTACCCAGTAATAACTGACTTCTCTGATGAAAATCTTGCAGGAGTACAAGACGACACCATGGGCCACAATCCTCAGTCAACTAAAATCAGTGCTCATCAGGTTAGCAGCCATTTTCAAGGTGAAAAGCTTCTGAAGACTCACTGTTGTAGCATTTCTAACTTTGCAACAAGTAGTTCCAAGATGTCAAATAAAACACACACAAAAATGCGAGTTAGCAGCAGCAAGCTGACATTAACAATCCCGCTCAGTCACGCAAGGGTTGTATTTTCACTTTTGCCTATGCTTTAATAAGGTGTGAAAATCTTACAGAAGCATTGTTTTAAGACGCCCCATGCCTCCTCACATGGAAACAAAACACCTATGGTTTAGACTCCCTGGCAGCACCGCACTAGATTAATCTAGTACTTAACCTAATCAGAACAGCTGCAAGAAAGTCAAATCTTTCAAGCCAGCTTTGAAACACCTAATATTTTGGCTTTGCGGTACAAGGTTAACCCTCAGCTAATGGAGATGCAAATTTTGTTAAGCATAAAAGAAAGTTAAGGTTTAGCAGTGAATAGTCACAAGGAGTTTCTTCAGCACTCGCTGGTAATACACCAAGTAACTCCTTGTGTCATGTAAACAGCTGCTATTCCCTCTGCCCCTTTTAAGCTTCGAAATACTAGGATGAAAATCTGATTTTTGAATGGGCCTCATATTAATAAACAAGGGAACAGCCTTATGTTTTAGCCTGAAGTCAGGTTGATTTCTTCCCAATAAAACCTTCAGTTTAAATATCAAAAAGGGAAGGCAACTTTACTTCAAAAGTTAATGCACACTTCTGTGAACTTGGTTTTCCTTCTTGCTCATACATTTCACAGAAAATATTTAACTGCCTTCTCACTACAGTGTACAACAAACCTTAGGTATGCAGAGATAAGGGTTGCCTCCCCAAGAAACACAGACACAGGGGGAGAATAATGAATGATTTACAAGAAGGACTAGAATGACAAGCATGAAGAAACCTTAAGTGTTGTTCTGTGTACGTACCTTGCTCTTCTATGTAGCTAACATACCTTTGCAACAAATTGTATTTCACACAACAATCACAACAGTCTGATACAACTATCATAACCTTCAGGTTACTCCAAGATGAAGAACGAACCTGCGGTCCAGCAGGTGAAAGCAAGTCCTTCAGACAACTGGATTTTCATTGTTTACTGGTTTTAGATTAAGACATCACGAACAAGTGTTGGTAACGGGGCACTTACCTTACAAACAGCCATGACGTTAATGTTGATCATTTTGTCGACTGTCTGCAAGAAAAAAAAGTTTTGAGTTTTGTTGTTTCAAGATATTTGTTCAATATTTACACGCCCTCTGGGTTATAAGAGCCAGGATAAATTAAACCTTACACTTATACATCCACCTTTACTCCTTGCCTTCCTGCTTAAGTACCAGGAGCAGTGACAGGCTTTCAAAGCAAAGCCTGTGAATTGCTCTTGGTCAAATTTTATCGCTGATTAGGGACTCGTAGCAGTAAAGAACAACACAGATGTAATCACATTGACACCGTATTTTCTAACACTATTTGCAATATTTATGAACTTTAATAAATTCTGATATTTTGGACATGTTCATAAATTAATGTCTGTACTTTGCTCTTCACCATGTCGTGACAGTGTTTTAGTGACTTAAAGTGTATTCATCAGGGTAAAAAAACGGGTTTTTTTCTACTTATTATGAAGCTTAATTGAAGGTGAACCAAAACCCAGATACATTTATCAATACTTAGCAGAAAGCACAAACCCACAGTGAATACAGTTAGCTACAGGGGTTTTGGAAACAAAATCATGCACCAGTGAAAGTGTTCCCAGTCAGAATTTTCGAAGTACTCAATGCAACCAAGACTGTCCCTACATTACAAAACGTCTAAAACTGTCATATTTAAGTTTCATAACGGTGTTATGGAATGTGCAGCTTCCACTCGTGAAGTTGCTTGCTTCCCTTCAGTCACTTAAGAACCTCCCCACAAGCTAAAGCAGCTCAAGAACAGCTGCCAGATGAGACCATGGACAGGAGTGGAATTCAGATATTGACCCCAGAGCATCTGTCTGAAGTAGAAATATAAAATGAAGAAGCTGGGAAAAGCGGAAGTTAAAAAAAACACCCACAAAAAACCGAGGCTGCCATCATCTGAATTGTTATGTTACTTATGTAAATCTCTTGGCTTTTCGAACCCTTAATTCTAATCAGAAAAAACTTGTTATGCGAGTACCTTAACCAAACCTAGGTACTTCTGCCATAACCATTAAGCATTTAGTGCAAAAATGAGAACACTAGAAGGTACCACACTTACTTTATCCAGGTCTGGAACATCAAGAAAATATTCTGGATAAACATATGAAATTCCCACATTGTTGACTGAAACGAAAGCATGAAGTCTTAATTAGATTGCTTGGATGACATCTGATTTCTCATGCTCTGATTAATGACAATTTTCAAGCAATACTCTTAAAATGTTGCATTTAAAACATTCTAACCCCTTTAGCCAAGTTTCCTTAACTGTAAATATACTTGCACACGCACAGGTGGAATGCGAGAGTGAATTTAAACGTGTAAATGTTAATTCTCCACTTGTTTAAAAGCTGGCATCTTTAGCACATCGTACCCATCTTCCACCGCTTTTCACAGCGCAGGGGAAGAACGTTTCCTCTTTTAGAAATGTCAGCGCACACCGTGCAAGGGTACGAGCGACATCGCTGCCACACGGAGCTGCAGTCGCAGAAATGGAGTTTCAAGCCGAAGAAACGCTCTCAGTGCCTGGCAGGGCATTAAGGGAAACTGTTTAACACTTTTTTTTTTTGATAAATAAATATAAAGTGAAATAAGATACAAAAAAGTCTCCCGGCAAGTGTCCGCAATACTTCTCCGGCCGGTCGCTCCCCTCCCCAGGTGTCCCGAGGGCCGCGGGTCAGCGATTGCTTCGGGACACGCACCGTGACCCTCCCCGGCGGCGGATTCCCGCGGAGGGAAGCCAGGGGCACGCGTGAAGCGGCGGCGGGCGGTCGGTCGGTCGGTCCGTCGGTCGGTCGGCAGGTGGCAGCAGGCGGCCGGGCGGCGGCCCGCAGCGCTCCGGCGGCTCGGGGCGGGAGGCTCGGCTGTCGGGGCGAGCTCCCCGCGTTTTGGGGGGACATTATCTGCCTTGAGAAGGGACTCCTGGTTTGCTTTCGCTGCGCGGACAGGGACTCGTTACGCGGAGGTTCATGGCAGCGCGCTGTTCTCCCACTCACCCCCACACCTGCGACATCTCTCCCCCTTGGCAGCATTTAAAATTAACCGAGAGAATGTATTAATTACTTAAACCCAATTTTTTTTTTTTCAACACTTCAGACTGGCAAGGTTTTATTCTCAGACATAAAACCAATACCCACTCTCAAATCCCAGCACAAGCGGGGTAAAACTTCTAATACCATTAGAAAACAATGCTGCTCTGCAGCCTCCGTTGCCTCAAACTTAATAAAGCATATTGATATGGAGACAAAAAAAAGCAAGCAAATGGGATCTCCGTTTCCTAAGTATCTGTTGTTCATCTTACGCAAGTGAATCGTGTGACATTTGGTTGCTGTGGCAACATTTTACATTTATATAGTGCCTTACACCCCAGGGAATCCCAAAGTGCTATGTATGCTCAACGGCTCTGTGCACCTCCAGGGCAGGAGTCTACACGGGGGGTGGGGGGGTAAGAAACACCGTCAAAAGGTACCGATGCCTTTTTAAAAAAAAAAAAAAATTTTTAAAATAGCCCCAACACCTGTGCCAAAAGCTATCATTTTAACCCGAAAGATATGTAAGTATCAAAAGGGATGCAGGAAACACGCAGGAGAGATTCTGGCAAAGCGCACAAACTTCATTCAGAGATTCCCTCGAATGACAACTCTTGTAGTCCAGATCTTTGTGTATTCATGGAAATCCGGAGTTCATTAGTGATGTTGTGTGTTTCAAGTTTTTAACTTTTAGATAACCTTTAAAACTACAGGAATTGAGGAGAACAGGGAGTTGGCAAATTCCCAGCAGACATTTGCTATATTTAGAAAGAGAGAAGTTTTAAAAAGGAAGATGGTCCAATCTTGCTACTGCGAGAGTGAGCCAGATTTTTTCCTTCTTTCCATCCTAAAATAAACTATTTTTCAGTCCATCTCTCCGTAAAGAATTTTGGCTATGAACAGTGGCAGGGTTTTGGGACTAACCTTGGTGATTCTCTCCAAATTTAGAGTATTTATATGATTCATGCTACAGAGACAGCCGCACAAAATTCACACCCCTTCCTGCACACTGGGTCCCAGATAACGTACCCTTCCACTTTCAGCAATCATTTGCTACCAGATCATACTTTGGTGCAGTTTGGAACAGAACATAAAAAAAAGTAGTTTTCAGTTTCTACGGGCATATTTTAGCTAGAGAAACCAGGATAACAACAGGGTAAGATACTGTCCAGCTCAAACTCCTTTCAAGAATCACAGCGATTTAAGAATAGCAAAAGAAAGATTTCCCACCTCTGCTTGTTTAACATATTGCTGTAGCTAGCACATGTTCGAAGTCACTGACAGACGCTGTTTTGAACACACAGCAAAACATTATGCAAACTCTTTTAGCCTTCATACGTGGGTGAGAAGCAGCTTCCAAATAAGAAGTTTACAAGGATTTCAATCTGTAAGTACTTTAGTTAGACTCTGTGCAACTATATAATCAGAAGCTCGATCGTGAGCAGTATACATCGAGACTCCTGTGTCTCTAAGTATAAGGCTAAAAAATAATCAGCATCGATCGCTGGCAACTATGCTGTGCTACCAACACTTCTCATACCTCCTGTTCCAGATGAGACCTGAAAGAAGAAAATATACTGGAACCTGAGAATTCATCCCTTATGGCTGTTCTCACTTAAACCCACATTCTCCCTCACACAAACCTGAAAAACGCAGATCAGCAAAAGCTATATTCCTGATTGCAACAAATGCTACAGAATTTAAAATATAAGGCACTAAAGCGTGAAATTAATTGCCATAAAAAATTAAGATACAGTCTTTCTGGAGTAGCCATTATCTGTGTTGAAAAGTTACACTGGCAAGTGGTTTCTATTAATACAGCTATATCTGGTGAAAAGAAAAAACCTACGTATCGTGTAATCTGATGAGCCCAAGCATGAGATCTACTAAAGCTGCTAGTTGTTAGTTAGCAGAGAGATTTCTGTAAACCTGCACTGGCAATGGCTGCAAGAAAAAAAAAAGCGGAGGAACTCAGCTACAGAATACACAACTCTCGAGCATTTAGTTGCTATTTTTACCATGTTTTTAGTCAAGGTGCTCACGCAAATAAAAGCAAGAACCAGGCTCTGTTTGAGGAACACACTTGTTTTCCTGTAATAAGCTTACACAAAATTTGAGACACATTCACTGCTTTAGTGCCCACTTCAAACAAGACTATAAAGAGTCAGATTTTCATGATTTTGTGCATCACCATAACCTTATCACAGCTTAAGAAATAATAAAAACCCTTCCAGTGTGGACACGTACCTCACACAATAAAAGGTTTGCTGGTGTTTTGAGACATTTAAGTGATACACTATTCTGCAGCAATTGCTACGTGACAGGCAGCTTGCAAGCCTTACATTCCCTGGGTTGATTTTGACAGGACAGATGAGAACAGACATTAATTTTAATCTTTAAAGTTTCTTTGGAACTTATTTCCTTCAGAAACAAGAAACAAGGCATCCACAGCTTTGTCACAACTACTCTTTATGCAAAACACATTGTTGGCAGTTGCAGTTACTCCAATGGATTTGAATTTTCATAGCAATTAAATACTGGATGTCATGAGTTGCATGTACTCAAATCTGTCAGAATTATTAGGGAACATTCTGGGCTTTATCCTTCAATGTTATTTTTAACTGAGATTTTATATACGCTATTTTCTTGGGCATTATTTGCGGACATCGTGCAACAAAATTCCTCTATTAGCAACAAAGTTCATATAGTATATCATCATGTGTGTAACGAATTTATTTTGAAATACACTTTTTAAAAAAACAGCTCTAGCTCCAATTACTGCACTTCACTTGTAGTGAGAAGTACTTTATCAGGTGACGTATACCAGTAGATGCCTGAGCCATGCAACTTTAAAATTTCATGCCTCATCTTTAACCATCACAGGTTCTCATCCCCATATACTGAGTAAACACAGAAATATAGGATATGCACAGGTATATGTGCTTCTAAGGAAAGAACCAGAAAATTGGTAAGAAACTGCCTTTACACCACTGTTCAGAAAAGATTCAGGTAAACTGCTGTTATGTTTAAACGCTTCTTAACCTGTGATAAACACCTTCTTGAAATGACCTTAGTTCCACATTCGACAAAGTAACTGGATGGAGCACCTTGTTTTTTTCAAGGACTACCACCCCACCTACGCTCCTGCAATATCACAAACCATACTCGGCATATTGTGTTGCTACCAGCAAAAGAACCACAGCTTACCAACATGACCAGAACACGCTTAAAACTTTTGAAGTAGGAGCCAGTTACTTGATGCTATACTGTAATGATTAAATTTCAACAGCTCTGTAATTAAAAGTTAATAGTTCTCCCACAGGGCTCTACTGCTAAGCTGAATCTAAGTATCTGGAGCTTGCTTAGGTTCTAAGACAGCATTAGGTCAAGTCACTGTGCATGCAGTCATAAAGCTAAAGAGCCTTTAGCAGTCACAGAATAACACATCGGAAACATTCCGTAAGCATCACAATTCCTGGAACCTAAGCACACATGCAAGCACCATCTTGTGTAGTGCATCAACAGGAAGCTAAAAAACATACCGAGCACGCAGCAACATCGTTTTAGTCTGGCAAACATTAGCTTTTGTGAATTGGTTTCAATAAACTTCAATATGGGAAAAAGTTAGTAGGCATGTCAAGATGAAACACCAGTATGAAAGATTTAGAAAGATCAAATACAAACCTAAAACACCAATCTCCAGGCCTTCCAATCCTGCTTTAATTCTACTGTAAATATCTTCTCTCTCTCCAAAGTCTGCCACAATGACTTTTGTTTCCACTTTGTACTTCTCCTCTAGAAAAAAAAAGTTTTTAAAAGTTTAAGTTTGAAATAGTTGAATTACCATTCAGGTATTAAGAATGTATCAGTTGTTACGGTTTTACAAAACACTATGTTAAGTAGCTAATACTACACATTAACATTTTCACCTCTGCAATAGGAATCCTTGAATTTTAACATAACCTGCACAAGAAATTTGCGACATTAAGCTCCTTCTCGTGAGAACAAATTCTCAAATGATTCAGCATTTTGTTTGTAAGGGACGAAGAAGATAGCAAGAAAACAAGTTATACAGGTTTGCACAGAATCAAAAAAAGCAGAAATCTGAAAATGCACATACACAACAGCGTTCAAGTACAACTTGAGAAGAATGCTTTTTTCCCAACTTAAGCCAAATGGTAAATGAGTTGCTTCAGACCAAGCAAAACAATTCTTTACTGCCCTCCGTTTCCATTCTCACTTCTGTTACCATAAAACTTTTTGAATATTTAGTATTTTGAACATAAATCAAAAAGGGAACACGTGGGTGAACAAGAGAAGCAGAACTTCAAGTTTAATCATTTCAAAACCATTCTGATATGCTGTCGTCTCCATCCTCAACAGAATAGGAAAAATACATGTAGCCAACTACACTTTGAAATACAAAAAGAAAGCAAGTACTAAAAATATTTCATATAAAAAGCAATTCTGCTTCCATCAAGCTAAATTAATTACATTGAATTAAAATCAGTACTATGTCCTGTCAGACTTCAAAAGAACAGAACAGAAGCTTAACATTGCAGCATCTCTGTGCTGCTGTACCTGAGTCCCACCCTAGTGCTTCTAAGGAACCTGTATAGAGCTTGAGAAGGATTTTGCAGCACTTTGCCCCCAGAGCCATTCATAAAAGCAGTGCCATGTTAAAGGAAACGAATCATTCACAAAAAAGATTAGAAGCAGCCAGATTCCCATGATGCTCCTTCCCATTCAAGGGAAAGCCACGACTCCCATGATCCTGCCGTCCATTCATGCAGAATCATGAATCTACTGAACTCGCTGGTTTGCTGGCTGCCTCCCCTCCCCTCTGCAATAGCCCTAATGGCAGATGAAATTATTTCTCCTCCTTTTCCCTCTCCCCACCCTCAACCTCTTCATCTCTCCTGAACAGCTGCATTGTTTAAAAATCCCCTGAGAGATGTTGCTATGTCAAATGACGACGTAAATAGCATTAAGCCCCTACTGCAGCAGCAGTCTTGTGATCGCGTCAGAAGAAAATCAAGTTCAACATGGGGGGGGGGGGGGGGGGGGGGGGGGGGGGGAGTGGAGGGGTGTAGAGACAGTCTATTTTTGAACACAGCTGTTCTAATATTTAGCATACACATTCGAGTTCTTACAGGACACTGAATTAAAGGCAGCATTAGAGGCACATCTAATATGCGCAAGTGGACTGGGTGGGCAAAGCCCAAGTCACACACTTGTACACACATGCCATTTTTAACTGTTTTGTGGGATCTGCAGCTGTCTTCGCTCACTGCCACTCAGATGCCTCATGAAATGCAAGTTGTTTAAAGGACCCAAACACCATCCTCACAAATTTGCTCAATTGGTACTGGCCCTTTTATACTAAACACTCTTCATTAGGATTGTTACCGATCTATCTTGGAAGCCTTTTGAAATCACTACAAGGATACTGAGAGGACGAGGTAAGAAAAAAAAATTCTGAAGACCTAATACTACAAATAGAAAAAAAAAAGTCCTCACACCACTGTTCATATAAGACCCTTCTTTGAGCATTTAGAAAAATAGCAAAAAGCCATTACATTTAACCTAGTTAAGCAATACACCTATAAAAAGATGCAGCAACCTTTGTGGACGGAGGGTGGGTAGTACAGTGTATAAAAACATACAAAAAGTAGAAGACTGCCTACTGGTATGGCCAGAGGACAGAGTCTTTGTGCGGTTGCTCACTGCAAACACACAAGAGTGTCTTGCCCCAGCAGATGCCACCCGCTGACCAGACCCTCCCTCCCCATTTCATGCCAGCGTTCAGATATCCTGCGTACCCTGTGCTCTGTCCCAGAACCTGCAATAGGTGGGATGATCCACTACACCAGAGAAAAAAAACTAGTAGATACACCTGACAAAATAGTTCCAGGTCAAACGACAATGCAAATAGCATGAAGTCACTTCTGCATAAGCTTGTCCTAGTAGTCTGAACACAAGGTGCAGAGGAGAACAGGTGTGTTCATACAGAGCAGAGCAATGGAAAAAGGAATTTCCTTGATCCTAAGAAGGATTAAGATGTTCTCAAACAGACGGGCTAGAAGAGAGAGTAGCACACATCCTTGTTCTATCTGCCAAAAAGACTCTGAGATGTAGTGTAATAGAGAAAGAAGTAAGCAGGCTATGTCCTACTCCCGGACATCTAGCAGTGACTGGGCTCTTGCTGTCCAAGAAGAGAAAACCTGAAACTCCTTAATGGAACTTCCAGCTTGAAGACCGTGAGGTACTCGGGAGCCACAGGAAGCAAAAGAAGGGTAGCAGCCAGTTTTTGCAGTCAGCAGCTAGAGGATCTGAAAGAGCTGATATTATCTGCCAGTGCGTCCAGCATTCCTGATGATACATTGAAAGGTGAATCTGACGTTTCATCTTTGCAACTGGTACTTCAAATGCTTCTTAGTGGGAGACTGAATATTACACCACCACGTTATCAATAGTTGTGCAGTAGTCAGTCATCCACCTACCCATAAGGTCTCAAGAATGGGAAAGGAAGTTCAGCAGACCACCTTCACATTTCTCAACACTGACACACCAGTGTTTTAATCATCTCATTTACTAAAAATCTCAGGTGAGACCTATTGACCGTATAAATAAGTTTTAACCTAAACTTGCACATGTCCAGTTAATTTACAGGGCCTGTATGACCTTAGCCAAGACTTCTGGTAATTTAGCAAGAGACCAACTATGCACAACAGTATCCTGGTGATCTAATAAAAGCAGACATGATCTTCTGCAACCACGCCATCATTTGCAAAATAATTTGTTGACCGCAAACAAAGCCTCGACAAAACATCTTCACAGCTGTGGGAAGGCTGAACGAACCAATAGTCGTAATAGTGACAAGAGCAGGATGGTACAAGACAAAAGGGCAAAGTGAACTTTTGTAGAAGATACTGGGATGGATTCTTTTGAAGATCCAGGTAGCAACCCAAGAACACAGTCAGACTGCAGAGGCATAGGCATGTCCCAGACCAAGACCTATAGAAAAACAGTTGTCATGCAAACAAAGGCAGTATAAAAAATACACATTAGAAGGGGAACATAATATAACTGAAAGAAGTGCCACTTTTTGTGCAGGTGGTAAAGAACTGACCTCCTGAGGCATGTTCCCATTCTACGCATTCCTGCACAATACAAGATGAGATGATCTGGAAACAAATAGGCTATTTAACCACGTTCTTCACATACACACCAGGAGAAATACAAACATTTTTATGGATAATCCCTTGAAGAAAACACTACCTTTGGTATCCTCAGAAGAGGACTCCAAATAGTGTCTGAAACTTGCTTAAGGTGCCACTATTCAAAATAAGCATAAAGACACTTAAGCAGTCATTCCAGCTCTGTCCAGAGGTCCATCTATGCAAGTATTTGGTATTCTGTAGCAGATAAAGAGGAAAACGGTATAAGGAATAAGAAAAGTGCATAGTAATGTTTCCTCAATTTATTATCCCAAGCTCCAACAGTTTGCTGCTTAGAAACTTCCTGAGCTGGGTATGTCCACCCTGACAGCCTTCAGCCCATTCTTCCTACAGCTGTTTGCCCAATCACTACAAATCCTTACACATTTTCAGCACCCACACCACCTCGTCGCTGCCACGTTTTTGCTTTTGAACCTGCCAAGAGTAGAACTGACCAAATTTCAAATTGGTGTGCCTGGATCCATTCCGATTGCTCCATCTGATACCAGATTTTTGAACTGCCATCTCCTCTTCCTCAGTCATACCTCATAACAGTATCTTTTTCTTTCCCATTGCTGTCACTATGCACTGGTTGATACTGCACTGACATTTGGTTGCTAACATTGAACAGGTAACTTAACTTTCATTACTTCTCAATTTGGAGCCAGAGGACATTAAGATGTTAACATTTACTTATTTTCATGTCTGTCTTTTCAGTTTCCTATGCACATCAGACTTCTCCTGTGCATCTTCTAGATTTTTCAGAATTTGAACCTGCCCCTTTCAGCTTTTACAAATCTTACCATATTGAATTTCACAAGCACAAGGTGGAATGGAGACAGCAAAAATAAAAGCCACATCTATCTTACACCTTCCTTCTAAGGGGTCTCCACCATGATAAACTTTTAAATACACTCAAACTTTGAAAAGAAAATGATGCATTATATCGTATCTCCAGATCTCAATAGTCTTCCTGAACTCTGGTTTTTAATTTTTATATAGACATTGTCTAATGTTCATGGAAGTTCTTGCAAACAAACTTTTAGAGGCTCAGTTTGACATTTTAAAATCAGAAACTAAATTGTCAAGTTCAGGATGTTTATTAAAAGAATACTCATGTATTCATACATGATTTAAGTCATCAATAGTTCACAGGAAAAGAGTATCTACTCTTACACAGATGTAACATCAGTGTTTACTTACAAGTGCAAGAATGAAGGCTGATAAAGAGCAGATTAAGCCTAAGAGGCCCAGAGGAGACCCCCCCCAGTTCTACTTTGCAATGGCAACGGTACCTCCAGATGCCAAATGAAGTTAGTTTATAGCCAGCAAGATCATAAGTGAAAGATGCTACAGCACTGGGGAAGGGGGAAGTAATACCCAAGGAAGACAGACTGGCAGAGCTGGAACCCATGCACTTCAGCAAGCAGGCAGCCACAGCGCGGGCACAACTGAGGCAGCAGAGAACCAAAGACAGAAAGGTAGAGAAAGGACGACACAGTGGCAGAAAACACATGAGCACCGTCCCGAGCAACAGCCGAAAAGACACAACACTTACCTGACTTCTCATCTGTAAGATGGTTAGTTACAACCCCACTGGGTAAAGAAAAAGCTTAATTAACTCCAAAGGCCAGAGAGATATCTGACCTGCAGGAAATGTATCCAGTGTCTTGCTATGCAAGGAAAACACTAATCTAAATGATCAGGCAAACTAGGGTACATCTTTGCTACTAAAAAGATTCAGGTGCAAAATAGCACCGCACTACCTAGAACACCAGAAAAAAGGATCACACTAGAATTAAAAAAAAAAAAAAAAGCTAGAAACTACAGTGAGCTACCTCCTAAATAAAGACTAATACAGAATTGTAAAGTGGCTAGGAGGTAAGCATCTTCAAGTTTATTTTTTTGGAAGCTGGCAAATAATTCAGAGCAGCAGCCCCCTAAACTGAAATCTTGGCTGACAGGTTAAGAAAATACTAAGGAAGTGAAGTTTTCAGACACAGGTAATACTGGCCTTGAAAGAAGGTTCCCCCAGAGGAGTAACCTTGCGTACTTAGATGCGAAAGCAGACACTAGCCTGGTGGTCAGGAGAAGCAGCTCAGTTTACGTGACAGAAGCAGTGTCAGTGTTAAAGGGGTCTGTGGTACCAAGTCTTGCTGGGAAACAGGAAAACTAGAAGATCACCGTCCCTAATAAAATAACATTAGTACTTGCTCCACCTGTTTCAAAGCAGTTGGCTACAGCAGCTTGAATTTGCACCAAGAATGTTGAAACAAGTCCAGTCTACTTTGCAACAGAGAGGTTCAGGATACAAGGCCCACATTGTAAGCAGGTACTGGGAACAGTTATTTCAAGCTCAGGGAAAGTACATTAAAAACCTCTTGCTAGAACTGGAGCATCTCATCGCTTTACATTCAAAGCCTCATATAAATATTGCCATCACAGTGATGTGGTATAAAGCAACTGCTTGCAAAAACATAAAAGAAGTCTCACTTGGTCTTTAGCTTCAGAATGGCCAGCGATGCAAAAGAAGCAGTAGAAAAATAGCTCTCCATTCTTCATCGTACAGGAGGGGAAAAATTTGATTCAGCTACATCCACAAATAAAGATATCATCTTTTCAGTATCACTGCAGTGGCAAAACTCACCCTAATCCTGCACCCAGTCTCCAGAAAGAGAGTTTGTAACCTTTCAATAAAGGGGAAGGACCTGAGAGATAGAAGTAAAACATGAAAACCTCCTGCTTTTTAGTACCGTATCTATGCAGGGCAGAGATGAAGAAGAATTTAAGACTATAGAGCAGCTGCAGATAGCTCTACAAAGTCTTTGGGGTTTTTTAAGGGAGGGCCATCCATTTTGGGAACGTATCCAATCTGGGACTTTCAGAGTTCAGAGAAGTAGCACATCAAGTGTCATGTATGGCTGGAATCTGTTTTCCAGAAGGACCAAATACTTTGACTGGTGATAGCAGATTGTTATTATACACTGATAATACTCACCATATAGAAGCATGTCAAAGTCAGCTGGGTATAACAAGAGCTAGCTTTTTCTGATCATTTTGTAGGGGCTTAAGAATGCAAGGAATGAGCTTTGCCTTTCAGCAGAATAGAGATCAGCTGTTAATTACAGTTCTAAGTTACTCAATGAAGTCCAAGACATTGAGAAAGACATGTAAAATGAGACAACTCCCCCCCCCCCCGGATCAGTCACAGTGAAATACAGAATTACCAGAGAAGCTTATGGATACTTATGAGGAAAAAGAGCAGAAATCCTGGAGAACCTGCAATATTCTTCAGGAATTAGATCCCAGTAGCACAGGTAACAGAGCAAAAAAATCTAGAGCAAAACCTCTGGACTCTTTTGCCACATGCATTTTATTTATGTTTTGATTACCAAGTCCATAGACAAACTGAATACCTAAAAGACTAGCCTTTCTGAGGGGACGAGAGTTCCCATTTGTGTAGCTGCATCAGTCCTTGTCCCGAATGACAGGTGGTGCTTCTCATTTCTGTGAAAGAGGAAATAAGAGAGACCAGGGCCTGGAGAGCAGCACAGCAGATAAGGGAGGGTCAGCGCTGAACCCTCATCCAGAGGGATGCTGCACAGCAGAGATTCCATGCAAGAGATCACGAGCGTTCAGAAGGGGAGCAGATATGCAGCAACAGATACAATAGGATTTCTATTACAATACTAAGTTATAGACATTTCCATAAAACTCCGAAGCAGAGTACTGGTGACCTAAGGAATAACAAAAGTAGAAGTAAGCTGTAGCTAAAAGAAAGCTCTGTTTGCACCCGGCTTGCAAAAGAAGTCTCCAGGTAGGAATGCTATACTGTATCAGTTTCTGCATAGCATAACTGCCTGCCTACAGTTTAACAGAACTTGCTATGTTTCAACACATTTTTAAAACCACATGTGTATGCACATTTGGTCAAGCACTAACGAATGGGTTCAGATTCCTTTCATTCAACTACACACGTGCAACACTGCCAGGGAATTCCTTACATACTGCACTAGTTGCACATGTAATTTCATAGATACAGCTTCCTTAAAAATAGTGAGCATTTCAAAAATCTAATCACAAAAGTATAGAATGGGTAAAAAAATGCCAGACCTTATTTAACATGTTACAATTCTGTTACACAGCTTTAAGTTTCAATATACACACACAGATCAATTCCTCACTTCTCAGCTTCCAAAGACAACACAGCAGAAGATGGATCTCTAAGCCAAAGTCCGCAAAGCCGAGCCACAGGGGACATTTAAGTGTTTAATGTGTATAAGCAGTACTGTAACTACAAAACATACGAAGAAAACCCGTTTTATTAATACTTGCCTCCATTTGCTCCTCTCTGATTCCCATTACGTCAAAAGATATTACAGCTTCTAAGATACACTTAACAAGTCAGAAAAACATTCTTAGCAACACACAGGATCAATCAATAAGCCCATTCACCCAAATATTATGCTCAACATTGTAATCTTTCCTAAATCAAGCTTGTCCTAATTACAAAGCTAACTAAAAACACAAAATCAAGCAGGCTGTAAAAACAGCTGCAGAGGCTGACAGCCAGGGGGGCTGCACAGTCAAGTCATCGCAATGTTTCCAAACGTCGACGTTATTTCAGGCAGTAAGGCAAGCACAGCTTGGATGCTCACCGCGCACACCCCCTCGCTCCAGTACGCCGCAACGGGGCCAGGCACGGGAGACACCAACAGGCACCGCACAAGCGACCGTCCTCGCGCAGGTCAGGGGTCCTGCCTTCCCAGGGCAGCATCGTTGTGCCCTTCTGGGGTTTTCCTCATCGCTACCTCAAAACATCCACTATGGCCGAAGCGGCACGAAGAGTTTGTTAGGACACAATCCCAAGCCGTTTCGGAGATAAGCGCAACGTGAGGTGTGGAAGGTTAGTACTGTGTGACAGGCAGCATCTCAAACTACCATTCCTTCTCTCCTCTTCCCCTGACACTATTTTCACACCCCCCACCCCCCCCCCCCACATCCAGTCCTTTCCTCCTGCCAGAGAGAGACCGTTCCCTGTAGAGCCTCTTAAAAGGCCTAATTTTAAGTCTCTCGGCAATAGAGCTTCCACCAATTGCCTTAAAACAGATTTGCAAAACAGACTTTCACTCAGCGGAAACAATCCAATACTCATTTTTCATGTAATATTCAGTTTATTTTACACTGAAAGCGATAAGCGATATATTGCAGCTTTTGTGTTAACAGAAGGTATTTAATGGCCCAGAGACTAGCACAAGGGCTCTTGTTTTTGGCATCCACAAAAGCTTATGTTACAAATAGGTTGTTAGCAGAGACAGGTATTAAGTTCCTGTGTGTTAAAGAAAATGCAACCTATTCCCCTACCCAGCTACTGCCAGGCAGAAGCAGCAGTGACCCTGAATGTCTGCAGGGATGACTAAGTCCTGGTTCTTCAGTCTGGGTTTCAAAAGTAGTAAGTCATCTGCCCCATTGATCCAATTACCTAGCATGTAAAACGTTAAAGACTCGAGACACCATCAGGTCCCAGAGTTAGTCATGAACCTATAGACACAATATACAGAGTAACTGAGGTGTGGAAGAGGCTACTTCTGCTGTATTTTATATTCAGAGAAGGAAACTCAAAGCACCTAATTCACATTTAAATAACCTTCACATATTTCTCCTCCTGGACTTTATGGGTTTACAAACTATCAACACAACAAATACTGCATAGAAGCACTCTGGCAGCGAGGTTCACAGCAAGCACGCTTCCAATCCTCCTTTCTCAAAGAGGCTAACTCAGTCTTGCCAGGTGTGAAAAAGCACCGTCTGCTAGAACTTGCCAGATCATTTACTGCTATGTGTAACCCATGACATCGACTGCTAAACTTTCTTAAACTGGTTTTCATGCTTAAAAGCAACTATGACAACGTGGTCTGTTACTCTATGCTGACAGCTGATATGTAAACAAAGTCCTTTTGCAAGGATGTCACTAGTCACCTGCAGAACATTTTACTTGTGGCTTGTCCTACCTTGTTGCTGCCTCAAAATTCTCCTAAAGGGTGTAGTCGTCCTAGGAATGCACGCTGTAGCTTACAGGACATCTGTCAAGTGTTTCTCTCTAAGCATTCTGCTCAGTTTCTTCAAATTCATCCAGGCAAAATTTCACTCAGAAAATGCAAGAGAAGATCACAAAAAAGAGGCACTAAAGGGGAAAAAAAATCCCAAACCACAGAAGAAGGATGCTTCTTAAAGAAAAAAAAAAAACACAACAAAAACCAACCTCAAAAACAAGCTCCCTTCCCAATTGCTTTATGTCTTTTACGGGCTCTGTTGATTGTATTCAGGGTTCATCTATTTCATTTATTAACAAATTAATAAAAATTAATTTGACTTGAATCCTCCATCCGCTCTCTACAGTGTCTGACAACTGCTCCTTTAGTAAGTGGCTGACACCATTCAAGGCACAACCATGGGAACTTTCTTCAACTTCATCCAAGGGAAACTATTTTGAGAGACGAGAACGGAGAGCTCATTTTGAATCAAAGATTCTTATGCTACAACTTATGTGAAAGGTGACTTCAGTGCATCAAAAGTCCAAAATATTTGAAACCATTTTGTCAAGTCCAAGAAATACAGGGAGATTCCAAGTATGTCAAGCTGAACCTGGCTCAGATGATGGAAGGCTGCAAACACATTAATTTACCTTGAAATAGATCACAAAAGGTCAAAATAACTGCCGGATTCAGTTAGTCTTCAAGTTAAGCTCAGGAAAGTGAACCTTGTCATTTCTGTGCAAGAAAAGTAAGAAGATGATGTCCCCTTCCTCACCGAGTTTGTCTGATTTTCAACCTCCTCTATTAAATTCAAATATTCCTACCTGTCAACTCCAAGATGCGAGGAGGATTTACCGGGATGCAGGGGGAAGGAAATGCAAGTGACAGGGCAGAGATTAAGGGGCAAAGTGCTCCCAGGTAGGTGCGGCTGAGCATCTGCAAGGGCCAGATTTGCCATGGGGGGCATTGGCCATTTGTAGCAGTAGGTCATGGTAACAGCTGAGGCATGAGCACAGTGGTCAGCATCAGGTCTGCTTCAGAATGCTCCCTGCTATCTCGTCACCAAGAAAGCAGAAGAAAGCTGTAAAACACCTGCCCATGAAATGGAAAAGGAACATTTCTGCTTTTGGCACCACATCCCATTCCTTTCTTGTACTCACAAATCATGCCGAAGTAGTGAAAACACGATAGATCAAGTCTAAACATGACAGCTATCAGTTTACGACGTACCTGAAATCTTTGGGTTAATGTAGCCTCAAGATGAAACTACCACAACCAAGCAACTTCAGGAACACTACACACTGAGCTCAGGAAACTTACTGGAAGTAAATAGTCAGCTACACAGATTTTAATTGCAAAACCCTGTATTTCCTTAAAGACAGACATGTAGCAGAATCAAATTAAAGTTTTGGACACTAGTTCTTAAACATTATTAAAGGCTTAAAAGACAACGTATTCCAGTTAAACAATGATTTGTGAGACTATATTGGGAAAAAAAAAAGATTTTTCAGTCCAAACAATTTCTTAGGAGCTAATATTATCACCTGGGTGTATGTAATACTAACAGCTACCAACTTTAAAGCAGCAAATAGGAATTTACTTTAAAAAAGTTTTGAATGATATAGTAACTGATGACAAACTCAAAATATTCCATGTTGCATTTATATGCATTTACCTACAAGTAGGTACTTACACTTGCAAGTAGGAACACTACTTAGCTACAACTGTTTTTTCTTGCCTCCCACAGCTCATGCACAACTCCACCACCTGTCCTGTGAAGCCACCAGCTAGTAACGTACACCAATTCCAAATTCTTCTTTTGACAATTCCCCTACAGGCAAGCTCTCTTTAAAGTGTTTTCCCTGCTTGACTGGTTTTCACTACATTCTTCATATTGCAGCCCCTAGGAAATGAGTTTCTACAGCAAAGTTCTTCTCAAGTCTGCTCAGAACACACCTATCAGCAGCAGTGCAATAACTGAAGCTTTTCTGCTTGCAAATGCATGGCTCTTGAACCAACTGCTGGCACAGAGCACCCGAGATGTCTTGGACCACACTCGTTACTACATACAGCAAATCAGAGAATAGCCTCATTACATGGCATTCAAATAATTGACTCCAGTTCACAGAGAAGTTTTCTTTCTGATCCTCCCTGAACCTTTGAAAAGGTGTTTAACAATGTAGTACAACAGACACTTTAAAAAGGTGCTAGAACAGTGATGTAGCATGAACTAAATTAGACCAAGGATTTTGTATAGTGACTCTAGTAGTCCATGTTTGTGTACGAAAACTTGATTAAAAGATCAAATATGTTTCCATAAAACCTACATAATTCCATGCAAAGGTGGTCCACAATCACTGAAGAGGAAATTCAAAATTTTTCCTTCTTCAGTCTGTGGCCTATGCTCTGTTTCTTAGGGAACACAAAGCAGAATTTCCCTTTCGTGGCAAATCCTACAACACCTAAGTATTTTGCGCAAAAAAAAAAAAAAATCAGCTTCACAACATGCACTAATTTTTATTGCTCAAACTGAGCTGCAAGTTCAGAACATGTGTCCTTCCTGTAACATCAGTACAGACAGTTTAACTTGCATACACACACAAAGGCATCAGCTCCAGGTCAGCTGGCATTTGACATTCAGGAAGACATGTAAGTACTTCCCTTATGATGCTGGTTATGCAACTTGCATTTTTTACAGAGATATCACTCCTAATATAAGTATATCCTAAGAGCACAAGAAAATATTCTTCTGAAATAGAATGAACATACCTGATCCTCAAAAGCCCTCTCATTACTTGTGGCAGAGGGCATCTATCCCTTCACTAGGATGAGCAGGACTCCGATCAGTGAAAATGAGGAAGGAACAGAAAACATGCACCGCTCACACAAGTCAAAGAACTGGAATTAGTTAAACAGCCATTCTTCCATAAAGTGATTAAGGGTCATTACTCAAGAGGAGCAAGTTCACATCAATTTGAAGAACAATTGCGGGACCACAAAGAAGTTTAAAGCTACCTTAGGAGCATGCAAAGGAAACACCCAAGTACTTACAGCCTTAGCTCTAAAAAAAGTCACCCACCTTATATATGACAACTTCTGAACAGATTGCAGAGACCACATGAGCCTGAACACAAGAAAATTCTGTCCAGCTAAAACCTAGCAGGATCTGAAAGTGCAACTTGGGCTTCCTTGATTATACAGACTATCCTAATCCTTCAGAATATGCCACAGTGAACAAGGTATATATTTCAGTAGCTCAGTGTTGTCAAAAGAAGTGTTCTGAAAATGCAACATGAGTCATCTCATTTCAGAATGGTTTAGGAAAGAAAGCAGAAAAGTGTTTGGGCGAGGCCTAACAGTAATTATGTATTACAGGCTGCTCTACATAGGTACATGCACCTATTTTTTTAATCTGAAAAACTGCTCCAGCAGCTATCACTTAAGTGATGCAAGCTCAAAGCGGTAGATTTATCTGTCTTGTCAGCATCATGCTTCATTCCCAAGGAGGAAGATATTTCCAGCCTGGTACAGAAAGGGCTACAACTACCTTCAGGAAGTTTGTTGCTTCATGCTTAAGTGTTTGATTCCAGAACAAGATATTTGTAGATACTTCTATCAGTCACACTTTTACTTAGCAAGACAACTTTATACAGCATAGAAAGAAAAGTGACTGCATACGCCCACATATGCAACAAACTACCACCCAGCTACTGCAGTGAACCACCAAAAAGACCACCTTGTTGCAACTTCTGTAAGTCTTTGCAGTAAGCTTCAGTACTCAGGCAGGTTACCTGAGCAGTGACACCTATACTGTTTAATTTACACTGTGACTGTATTGACTAGAGTATCACAGGTACGTCCAAACTGCAGCGACGTCCTTCCATGCTGGATGCTTTCTCTAAGAAGGAATGCTCTCTACCACCTAAATATACACACAGAAAGGAAGACTTTTCTGTCTAGAAAAGTCCCATATGCCATCTTACACTGGACACTAAAAATCAGAAACAGTGGCATTTACATCAACAGAATCGTATGCCCTCTTTAACTGGTAAAACAGTGACCATTAAGCAAGTTGAAGTCCTTGAGTCTTTTAGTCATCCTTAAATTTGCTAAGCAGCCCCTTACTACTTAATATAGGACAGTTTGTTGAGGCTTGACTTACAGATTAATGCTTTACAGTAAAGCGGTGCCGCTAACAAATTGATTAAAACTTTTAACAAACTCAGGTCAAAATAATACATTTATGACCTCTTAAAGACAGCAGCTCTTCAATTATCTGCATTATGTACACAAATCACTGTAGGAAAGTCTAAGCAAGAGAAGGGAGGGTAAGACAAGCATAACCTTAAACATTTCTTTACCCAGAATCATTTGCTGAGAAACCTGCTTTATAGTACGCAACTCCCACTCCTGCTTATCAAAAAGCTCTACACACAAGGCTACCTTTCTCACTTTATCTTGATATACTCTGCATAAACTAATAACCTTGCATGAGATCTGCCTTAATAAAAGAGAACTCCTCTTGTAATGTATACATTGTGTGTTATGATTATACTTTGCTCTGATTGGAAAATCATTTGGTCAGCACGAGACTTGAGGAAGCTTTCTCTTAACTGACCCCATACACATATCCATTTGACATTTGTGGTTGGAATACTTAAGTTGCTCCCTTATTTTTGCATTACAGCCATTTACTACACACTTACTGAAGAAACAATCTCTCATACAGGTTCTTAAACACATTAACTCATTCCCTGTATTCCTATGACTATGCACACCTGTCACCCCAAAAAAGCCTACAGCACTCTAATCTAATTGTTTAATTTATCCAAACAAAACAAAAAAATGGGGAGGAGGGGGAAGCTGCCCACAATAAATTTGTATACTTGGTAATAAAATGAGTAACAAAGAATGTGTTTTCAACAACTTTGAGTTACAAAGAAACCACCTTTACCACTGAAGCCCATGAAATCAAACTTGCTTCAAGATGAGGGAATATTCAGATGAAGTAATGGCTATATGTTTTTCTCCTTATTATGATTTTAGATAGCTACTATGGGGATAGGTGGTATTTTGGTCTGACCTGGTAAGCTGTTCTTATGGAAGACTAACAGTTTTAGAAGTACTTATTCCAGAATCAAGCTCTATTGTTCTACGAAGTTAAATATGAACACCTGTAAAATTAATCTGCAAGGCATTTACCACTTATATCTGTAACCTTTGCACTGTCCACAACAGCAAACCTATTTCAAAATTAATGCTGTATATATTAGCATGTATGAAATTCACATGCAATTGCATTTATTTTATAAGCATGCTTGTGAAGTTTAGGGAAGAAGTTTTCAACTCACTTATTTCACTAGCAACCTGGTCCAGTTTTTCTTTTGACCTACTGATTAGAGCCACCTTCATTCCACGTCTTGCTAACTGCAACAAAACAAAACAGGAGACATAAGAACAATCATAAATTGCTTAGAGTTAGTGTCCTAATTAAAGGAACTGCGTAATTTGTCAAACATCACAACAATATACGATCAGCAAGTTTGAAAAAATTACAATTTTAAATAGAGACATGAAGGGGTAAACCAGGACAAATACTTCCATGCTACTTCTTACTTGATTCCCTTCACAACAAATTTTTTATCTTCTCAATCATCCAATACAGGTGTATGGGCACACTTATAAAATAGAAAACCAACAACATATATTTCACAGAACTTTTACACCTCCTCTGCAAGTCAGAGCAAAGAAGTTATTACCCATAATTAAGTTTAACATGCCAAGTTAAGATATCCATGGTCACTTGAACAACCATGTTGCAAAATTACCCCAGCACTCAATGCTTGCTTCCTTTAGTCAGGCTCCACTCTTACTTTGTACTAATCATAGGTGTAAAGGTTAATTTACTCATGCAGTTCTTTTAGGGAAGCTGTGTAACTTAAGCTGTGGCCAGAGCATATCCTAGTCATCAAACCAGACCTACCGCTGCAGGTTTGTAATGTGATCTAACAACTCAATTTAAAAGTGTCTGCAGAAAGACAGCTACCTATCTGAATTACTCTGCAATGAAAGCAAACAACGTTTGTGACTACTATAAGTCCTTGTTCCAGTGAAAAGTAAAAACAATATATCCACGCTTCATAGTGACACTGCCCTTCAGACACTTAACACCTACATACAAAAACCAGGTAAGTTCTTGGCTCCAATAAAACTCGTTCACTGCCTTAGGAAGCAGATGAGAATGAGTCTTAAAGGAAATCTAAAAAAAACCACCACACCAAAAAACCACAGCATAGTATAGCGACAACCTAAAGTCACTTAATCTCATCTACCTTTCTAGCAGTAGTAGGCAAACCAAGAAAGCTTCTTTCAGAGAGAATTACAATAAAGTTTGTCAGCAAATCCTCTACTTCACTCCCACGTGTGATCTCCAAGCAGAAGAAATCTCATACTAAATCTCTCATGAGCTTTAGAGTGAGGTGTAATGAAACCAGAGACACTCACACTAGGAACTGCTACAAACGGCCGCCAAGTTCAGGCTTATGGGTAACTTAGGCTTTCCGCTCAAGGAAGTGATCTAGCATTAAGCAGACGGTTGCCTAAAAGGGATGAATACATCCACCTCCAGATAAGCACCTGGCTCACTGGAATAAACTTTTCGTAAAGCCAAGCGGTAGGCTTGGACAGCAGGGGGGAGAAGGGAATAACGTAGCGTTCTCTCATTCCACAGGATCAAGGTGGCGAAGGCAAATACTTTACCTAAAAGTATCTCAGCCTGTGACACCAAGGACAACCTGAAAGTAATCTACTCAGACTCTGAAACAGCTGTGGTCTCACGGGGCAAAAAAACCCCACAGATGTTCCTCATGGGTGTAAGCTCCAGATCACTGACAGACAGTTTGCTTGCTTTCAGCAGGCATAACCTCCAGGCTCCCAGATTGCTCAAGTAGGTACCTGAGCTTTACAGAAAAATACCTAGCTGTACTTGTCTCAAAAGCTGAGGAAGCAAAGCCATGCCAACACACCCAGTTAGCGGAACCTCAGCACATTTGGAGAACTTCCACCACAAAAGTGAGCTCAAGAGAAACTGCTGCTATGTTGACACTAAAGGGACACACTAAGAAGTGCATCTGAAATCTGGAAATGGAAACTCATTTGCAAGAGGAATTCTCTGAGTATAGAGTGCATAAAACGGCCAATGAAAGAACCTGTAAGTAGGAACAAATACCACTTAAGAGAAGTAATCAAACTTGGAAAAGATACAGTGCTCAACGCAAGTTCAGTTTGAGTCTGATGAAACTAGATCAGTTTCTGTTGAGCCCTCTGAATTCACTGGTAGAGGCCTAGTGAGCTGGAAAGAACAATAGTCCAAAGAGCAATAATGACCCCCTGAGATCCCAGTAATGAATTACATTTTTATATAAGGAACAAGAAAGACTCAGTTGCTTTGTAGATAACCTGCCATTATACTTAAATATTTGGCCAGTGTCCCTAGGGTCATGAAAAGGCTGGATGAGAAGACCTTAAAACTAATCACAAAAACTCACCCAGAGTAGCAGACATTGGGAAGATGCTCTTGGAGCCTAAGGATTGATGCAAGCAAGAGTCGCCATTTTAATGGAGTTGGCGGATGTAGGTGTCTGATTTCCTTAAATCCCATGTTAGTAACTACCACATTTTCCACTTTGGTAGCAAAATACAGCTGCTGTTAAAGCCCTTTCTCTCCAAGATGGAAAGGAATGTCATTGACAGCCACCAAAGCAGACTTAAAGCTCCTGTTAGAGTAGGTATAGCAAGAGGATCTACAAAAAGCAATACTAAGCAGATACGCATAGCGGAGTACTGCAGAGTACGCAATGGGATCACGACCTCTAGTTTATCACTAGCATACAAATACATTGGAGATAAATTTAACTCACAATTTGGAAGAGCAAACAGCAGGCAGGGGCAACAAATAGCGATTCCTGACCATATCCTTTTAAAAAAAAAAATAGAAAAAGCGTGCTGCTTTGGAATCAAAGACTGGGCGAGCATTACCCAAACAGAGAAGAAAACTTGCATTTGCTACGGCACTACGTTTCGTGAAGGGGTGGTCTAGTGATGAAAAGGATATCAGTGCTGAGCAAGGAATAAAGATCTCAATACTGCAAGAATGAAAAGTGTAAAACCAGCTCTTTGCTTGGAAAAGAAGGAAAGTAACCAATAGAGCAGAGTATAACCAGAGAATTCACAAACTCGCAACGTTCTTCCATCACTTACTAGTGACCGTGTCAAACTTTCGAAGAGGCGATTCTCAATACACCTTTACATTTCTCAAACTCCTTCAAGAAGGAAGTAACCTGCATGACTACAGTCACTGCCATCAGTGCCCAGGCAGCTGTATGCCAGTGTCATTTATAGTAACCCGATGGGAATTTCTAGTAGAAAGTCAAGCCTCCACTGGCAGTCTTATGAACACATCTCTAGAGTTAATTGAAAGATTGAGAAGTCTTTTCAGGTATTCCAGATTTCACCCTGCATTCACACTTGACTTCATCAAGTATTCTTCATCCATGTAAACTGTCAAAGGCTGGATACATGTTTTATTCTAAATAAATAAATAATAATAAATTTTTTTAAATAGGAATGTGTTTTATTCTATAGCCCAAGAATGAATATTTGTACCCTCTGGAGCGCTTTTGGGGTGCTCTGTGCCTACAGCAAGTACAGCAGAGAAGCTGAAACAGTCAAGTGTTTCCCAGCAGAATCTCATACTTGTGATCAGTTTTCCGAATAGGAGTTTGTATACAGGAGTCTGCCAGCAGCACACATTTGTGTTTGAAGGCAGTCTGGTTCTCAGAGACACCAGCAGAACATAAAGCAAGCTGTAGTTTCACTCACCCAATAACGTAACATATAGATCCTGAAACTAATCTCAAATGATGATCAGAGGGTGTCTCCCACACCAGTGCTATGCCCTGGGCACAATGACCTCCTTCCACTTGCTCTAGGCAGTTAAATTTAAGTGTTGCATCATTTGCTTCAGTGCTGTTTAACTGGGATATTTGGCATGTATGAGCTGTCAGCTCTATGCCAGAATCAGGCACACTGTTGGCATCAGGCTTAATTACCTTTGCAGTCAACTCCCTCTATCTTGACCCAGTAGGACAAGGTGCTACCTTCCGCAAAGCAGAAAGGAATTTGGGGGCTAAGGGTGTGGGTGGCAGGGCACACAGGGATGGAAGGGAAATCTGAAGGGCGAGGACTACCGTGAAGATGAACACTACTTTCCCTGTGGGCTCCGCAGAATAAAAAATTCCAGAAAAAGGGAATCTCTCACCGCTGATCTCACACAAAGTCATGCTGGTATTTCAGAGAACACAAAAATGAGTACAGACAGGCTCACTTTGGTACTGATGCTGGAGCTGAAAGTTATTTTTGCTATAAATTGCTGTAGTCAGCACTATTTGTCATGATGTTCTCTGGGCTTATAGGCCAAATTGCCCCATACTAACAGGCACTTTCTGTCTTAAGCAATACATTCCAGTACCGTATTTGGAGCTTACATATCCATCAAGAGCAAAAGTACAGTAAAAGATAGAGGTAAAATCCAGCTTCAGAGACTTCATGAACTATAGGGAATAATTGGAACATACTGCAGGCAGCTAGAAATGCCATTTAGTCTGTGCCTGGAAATACCAAAAGGAAATACCAAGGGTTGATAAAGTTAAAAATAAATTGTAACAACTAAAAAAGTTAAAAATAAAAACTGAAGGACAAGGTAAGGGCTGAAAATAGAATTCATAAATAAAGAAAACTAACAAAAAGGGATACAACTTTTGGCTGGTCACCTGAGGGAGGCAAGGCAAGAGATCTCTTTCTCCACAGGTATCTATGTTAAGGTGAGGAGATATGACCTGCTGCTTGACAGAGTTGAGACAGCATGACATCTTGCCAGGGATCGAGATACACTTCCAAGTGATAAGAATTCTTACCTCTTCTGCATAGGCTTTTCCAATGCCATCAGTAGCTCCTGTGACCACTGAAAAAGACAGACAGATACACATGAGTTGCTTCACAGAAATAACTGCAATGCGTGTTCATTAGAAGGCCATTAAAGTACTCATTCCAGCCAAGAGACACATGAAAGTTCCTGGAATAGGTGTACAACTTATTAAATCTTAGAGAACTTGCACTAAAATCTTTCCACATGTATGAAAGTAGAGGAATAGGAGGAGTTGAGCCTAACAGTTATTTTAAGAATCACATTCAGCACCCCTTTTTCATGGCAGTCCTCTGGCCCACTACACTTCTTCAGAAGCTTTGCAGATTAAGAGAGATTTCTAAGACATTTAAGTCAGCTCAGTTATGCCTATTAAACCAGCTCTCAACTTAGTTTTAAGTATAGAGTAAAATAAAAACTATCTTAAAGCCAATAAGCATCCAATAAAACATTTTAGGACACAGGCAACAGGTCTCTGTTAGTGATTCTCCAGCTTACGCATTTAGCTCTCCACTCATTCATCTGTCTCAGCTCTCACGCTCCAAGTGGCTACAGAATATACAGGATTTTTCTGTCTGTCTTCGTGTCAGATCAGAACAGCTTGGTTTGTGCTTCCATTGCTTATCCCTGAACGTAGGCATGCCCAAATAATTGGGCTTGTTCAACATTTCAGAAAACTGAACTGAGAGTGTTGGTTCAACTCTCAGGTCAACCTCTACCTGAGTGAAACTCTCAGCAGACAGAGGTGTTGTCCGGCACTGGGATTCAGCAATAACTTCCCTTCAGGGCACCAGAAGGAGATGTGTTTGCAGATGATTTGATTAGTCACTGCTTGCAGATCACCCATAACAGTTGGCATGCAAACAGCAGCCAGAATATTTCTGTTTGAGTAATAATAGCTAGGAAATGCTGTAACCATTTCAGTTTCTGTGCCTGCTAGCTATAAATAAGCGGTTTTAATAACAAGTGATGAAGCCGCCAGCGAAGGTCCTATTTGAGCTTGAATGGCCAGCCAACAGTGCAATAACAGGCTAAGAATGAAAGATCCAGATGACCATAGATGAAGGTACATACACATACATTTATCCCTTCCCTGGTTTCAAGGTTTATTTGCACTGTTTTGCCACTCCTATCCAGCCACGATTAGCGAAGTGTGAGTAACAGTTTTGTTACAGAAACCAATTCCCATATAGAAAGGTTGAGCAAGGGTCCAAATGACAAAAAAAAGCAGACCTTTGGGAAGAAATCAAGAATACATTCCCAGGAGTCCACTTGCCTGAAACCAAACTTGTACCAACATTGTTACCCATTTAGCCAGACAGCATGACAGTCCTGCAAGATGGCACCATCCCTTTAGTTCAGGGACTAACAAGCTTCAGTTTCAGCCTTGCTGATCTTGGGTTTCACATTATGCACTATCACACAATTCATTATTGCTTCAGCTAAACAAAGAAACAAAACAAGAGCACAGCAAAAACCTGTACCGATACCACTCCCCCCAAGGCTTACAACAGCAGCTGGACATGTTCTAAGTTGACCCAATCCGGAAAACATTCAACTTCAGTGACCTGGTGAAAGGGGTTGCTTCCTTCATTATAGTTAGTGAGGCACCTAAAGAACAGCCATTCCCTGCTAATGCTTATAGATCATTTCTCCTTCCAACTCAAAATTCGCAGACTTAATGGTTTTATTCCCAGATAACAAGCTCAGCATTTTAAGATACTGTTTTCTGACACTGCAAGTTGTTCAGCTTCTAGCAACTACAACTGAGAGTACATGCTCCATAAGGCAGGGACTCCAGAAAGCATCTGTAGTACTTTAAAGGCTTAGTAAAATGCAAGTACAATTTCAGTCAAGGATATTTACCTCATTTATTGAATCCATTGCTTAGGTAAATTGTAATAGAATCGGTTGGAGCATAAGACTTAAGAAGCTGAAGATCAGGAATTTCTGACTGAAGTACGAGCAACAGGACAGCTCCTCCCTTTCTAGGCCCTACTTCAAGTTAAAGTAACCTGTAGTCCAGAGGTTAAAGTACACTCCAGAACAGAACTTGAGAAATTTAAACAAATCTGATATAGATAAATGATGAAAAACATTACAAAATCCCACCAGGAAAAAAAGTGCGTGAGCCATCACCTATATAAACAGGCACCTAGCTGATACACATTATTGTTTTGCTTCTGCTGCAGGTAAAGGCACAGGCATCAGAATAAAGTATGCAGTTTTTCTTAACAATAAGGGAAATCCTCTTCTCACAAGAGGGCACTAATACCATCATTTTATTAGTGGCTCTACTCTGAGAAGGATAACTTTGTCTCCTGCTCTGTGCTCCCACACCATCTTGAAGAACACACACAGTACAAGGACTACTTTCCAACATATAACCTAAACCCCAGCTTTTTCAGGCCACACTTCTCTTCCTAAGGCCCTTCAAGAGAAGCTGCCTGGCTCAGCTCTCATCCATTCTAAGCAAGTGGATTTCACATCAAGGGCTGCACTGGTGCAGACAGAGACTCTAAAGGTTGGCACTGGAGGACTGCAACGGGAAACACACACTAATACAGACCTGTCCTGCTGCTGACCAGTAGCACCCAGTTCAGCCGGGGAGCTGTGGTTACTGCCCATTTATGGGATCCTAGTGAGCAGTTTGGTGGGTCAGAAAGGCTGCCCAGACATACCTGCCAGAGCAGAGAGCAATACTTAGACCTTATGTTGTAAAAGCAAGGAAAAGAGGTGGGGTAAAGGCAACCGATTGGACCATCATCACAAAAGTCAAGATTCAGCTACCTTATCTTCCTCCACGTTTTGGACTGCCTAAAGTGTATACGCTATGGGGGAGGGGAAAGCGATAAAAAAGAGGCTTTGGTAAGACTTGTGCATTAGCAAGGCACTTAGAATTTTCATATTGTTTACATTCATCTCTAGTTTCCACTCCGAAGCCAAGTGTGGCAGTTTTAACCACTCCAAAGCTGTGCCAGTTTAACTAAATTTTTTACTATCAACTTGATGTGCTGAAGCTAGTTTAACTCCAAGTGTGGATTAAGCTTTTAAATTCTGTTTCTTCTACACACCCGCTTCCAACAAAAGTTACAAACTGACTGCAGTTGGCAGAGCTTAAAGAAGGCAAAGTAAGTAGGGTAAGTTATTGTCTGTACAAGAAAGCTGCACCAGCTCATAAGTGTGACTATACACATTTACTCAGTAGTCAGACTAACTGTAGTAGCTTCCCACTTCAGCCATCTGCTGTCTCCAGAAGAGAAGTGAGAAGAGTGCCCAAGCAACTCGTATGTGAGCCCACCGAACACAAGTTCGCCTGAATGGAAGCTTATATTGAAGCACTGGCTGATTTTAGACAAAGAAGTCAACATCCATCTTCCCCTGACTTTTGGGGCTATAGAGGAAAAGGGGAAGAAAAATAAGGAAAGGTATCCAGTAACATGACACACTCTGAAAAGAGCTCACTCTTAATAAATCAATATATGCACTGGCATTGGGCTGGAGATGGTCTACCCCAGGAAGTTACCACTAGCAAGAGTTCAGTAGCTCTGGATACATACAAGGCTTTTCACAAAATAATTAGACTGCATGAGGAACAGATTCCCATCTCAAGACACACTTTTTCGAAACTAGCATATGTTTAGGTACAGAACTGACACATGCAAGACTACAACATCTTTTCTCAGTTCTGAAAAACCTGCCCAAAGACTCCTGTTTCAAGTCACAGAGTCCACAGAGCCTGGCCCTAGTGAGTCCTGCACACTGGAACAAACATCTCTTGCTCTCCTATGTAATGACATGTTCTTGACTGGGTAAGACTGGCATAATCATCGGTATAATGGGTTACACATGTATGCATAGGTTTTATCCTCTAGTCCCAGCTTTCATTTGAGTTGTGCCTGAACAGTCTTATATTCCAACTGACCCTATACCGTTCAAAATGGTAAACAAGAAGTGGGAAAGCTAGTAAAACACTTAAAAATCACCATTCATGCTAGCCACTAGTGTACACCACATAAGTGACTTTGAACTCACCAATGCTTTGGATACAGCTTTACTAAAGTGTAAGTGTGCAAAGAGAAACTTCCAGTGCAGAATCAAGGTCTCTGAACAAAGAAAGCAGTATGGGGCATCACCTGCTCACACTGCTGGAGGAGGTTACACCATATGAAGGCTGTAGATCTTTCAACTGCCATTGCATATGTACAAGTCATCTGCACAAGAACTCAGATCAGCAGTTAAATTTTTAATTACAGTATGTATTTTAACATATCATGCAATTCTTTCCATGAATCACCAAAATGTCCACCTTAGGACAGTATAGCATCTTTGCCCTGAAGACTGTGTCAGAATTTTGCTTCCTATATGGTGTGGGGAGGTAAGAAAAAAAACCCACCACAAAAAACACACACCCCACCCCCCCACCCCCCCCCGAAAAGCCCTTTTCAACTCCTGCTTTGAGTTTATGTATACATCTTTGACCTCTTACAATGATCTCTTCAATGCAAGATACAGCTACACAGGAATCCACCATAGCCTCTACTACTGGACTAGTTATCAGTAGGTGCAACTCACTAATTCTCTAAACATTAATACAGCCTAGACACTTCACCTCCTAATGTTTTACAGCTTTTGTCACATATACAACAGATATGATGCAGTTCATAAGCATTGGCATCACTTCCTGTCAAGGCAACCCTTGACAGTCACACGGCAAAGTTAAATGAACTCAGCAGTCAGTGAGATGCGTGATCTTGCACTAAAAGCCAACAGCTTTCCTGTTATTAAAAAAGCCATAGACCAAGCCTATGAAACACTGTGTAACCAGCCAGTGACTTTAGAAGATTAACATGTCCAGTGGTACATGACTTTAGGGGCTAAAAATGAAGACTCCTCTCCAGAAGGCTTACAGAGGGGTGAATATGCAAATGCTTCCAATAGCACTTGCATCCTTCAGAAATGCCACAGCCCATGGCTAAACATGCACGGGTAAGGTACCACCAACGGTGCAGGGAGCTCACATGTACTTTCTGCTTGTAAGAAGTAACAGCCACTCCACTGCCTTCCCAAATAAGAGGTCACCTAGAAAACATCCACCACCTCCTAAGAGGTATACTGGATAAACATTACCTGCTGTTAAAAAGGGGACTACCATTCTACAGCCAGGCAAAAGCAGCACCCAGCAGACCAAGGCAATCTGTTTTGTGAATGAAGTGAATATTCAAGGCCCAGAAAGAACATTTTTATTTGCTTCTTATGCAGCCAGAACATCTTAAAACAAAAGCAAAGAATGGTGCAGTAAAGCACGAGGCAGGCATGTAGAAATCATCTCGTCTCACGACAGGAGCAAGGACCAGCGTTGACACAGGAGAGGGAGCAACAGCAAGCATAGAAAATTCTACTGCAGTTCTGCAGAGCAATCACGCTGAAACAAGATTATAGATTCGTGACTCCCCAATTCAAGGTTAGACTACAGTGAAGACAAAGCTTAAAGAGATCAAGCCTGCCTTCAGATACAAACACACGTTTTCCACAGCAAAATAAGCTTTTGAGATGCCTAATGGAGATAAAAGCATGGAATACTTTTATCCGTGTTGCTGCTAGCAAACAGCACCAGGCATACTTCTTGCATTGCTTTGACTACCTGCACAATGAAGCTAACAACTATTATGTTCTCTACTAGCCTCTTCTAACTACAAATTCATTTCAGTTCAGCCATTTTCCTGTTTTCATTAAGAAAAGCGTGAGTTTTTAGGCAATCTTTCAAAGTACTGCACATGCACTCATGCACGTCATTACCTAGGAAGGAGAACTCAAACCACTAACGATGTTATTCCCCCTAGAAAGATGTGGGTCCAGCCATTTGGGAATGCCTATACTCTTCCTGCCAAAAAATTAAGCTAACAAATGGATCTCAAGGAGGGCAGCTCAGCTATATTTCTGATCTCCTGAGAGGTATTCAAATTTGCTGTCAAAATGGCCACTGCAGAGCTAGTCTCTCAGCTACATCCTCCATTCACACCGAAGAGCCATCCCTGTCCTGCGAGACTGAATCCAGATACGAGTGAGGGTCTGGCACGGCACGGCACCCAGCTGTAGCAGACATCAACATAAAGAATCAACTAGGAACCTAGCGCATCTTGTTAAAGCAATACAGTTGAGAGAAACTTCATAGCACAGCTAACCTTAGCATAGGTTTAAAGTACAACACATAAATAACTGAAGACTCAAGATTCTTCTGCTACGAAACACGGAGGCTATATTAAGAATATGACAGCTCCTGGGAAAAACAAAAGCTGGCAAGGGGAGAAAAGACTATCCCTGCTTGGCATCAAGCAGTGCTTCATTTATTACAGATTTATATAAATCACTGGCATTTGACCAATACCAAGCTTCTAGATTATCTCCAGCCAACAAAAGTACTTTAGTCTGTGCTAGTTAAAAATACTCTACTTTTTGTCCTCAGCTTGCTAGGAATGGCTATTTTTAGTAAGAGCCTAATCAACCTTATCAAAATCAAGCATCAAAAATAGACTGGAGAAACACTGGAAGCAAATACTATTTTTAGCTGCTCTGTCTATCCCTGCCGTTACCCACAAATTCTGACTGCACAGACCATGCACGAGTGCTTAGTTATTCTAGGCAGATCCTCGTCGTGACCCTTTTTTTCCCTGAACACCTGAATGCAGAAAACACTCGATTGATTAAAGATTAATACAGCCGCAAACCGTGACAGCTGCCTTCCGTCTGAGTGCTTTTGGGGAGGGGGAGAATATGGGATGACAGAGAGCTTGCATCAGTATTCCTCTTGGGGATCTATTACATGGAAAGAAAATTGCTATTTCAATTCCCTTTTGTTGCTAAAAATAGCAGCCCCAATTGATTCAAGCAAACAGGGCACCGGCTTAGCAATGCCAAATTTAGAAACCACTGAAGTCCCAAAGAGTGAACGCTAACGCAGTCTAACACATGCCAGCTCATATTTAACAAAGAACAAAGAAGATAAGCATGCTGGCTGCAAGTTAATAAGACAGCAGTAACTCCCTGCATTTTTATTAAATAAAAACAGAAAACTCAGTGCAAAAATAAGACAAACTTCACTTCTATTCTCAAATTTAACTTGCTGAAATAGGAAGCCTCATCAGAAAGATCATCTGTATCCAAGCTGAAATCCCAGAAATTCTGTATATTTTTTTCATACAAAGGGTTTTTTTCTGCACAAAGGAGCTAACACCTAATGGTCAGGCTTTGAAAAGACAGGCTACAGAAAAAGGTTCAGTTCCCAGAACCAAACACTTACTTGGTAACAGCTTGTGTCTAGGAGCTAGGATTGTGGGTAGAAAAATATTCTATAAATATCGCAGCACTGACAAGTTCCCATTTCATCCAGAACTACAGCAAGAAAGGGTTTGGGGCAGTGCACTCTCAAGATTTCTTTAGACTTGAGAGCTAGAAGCAATCTAGAAATATCAACAAGAAAACCATACGGAAGAGTTCATGAAAGTCATGGGCAATGCTTATGCAATATCAGTTCCAATTGCCTCTATGTGAGCTCTCCCAATTCCAGGGCAGCCTTCTTTTACCCCCTCACACTCAAATCTTTGCCATGAGGTCTTTTTCTCCTGTTAGTCATGGGCTGCTGTGTTATGGATATGGGAGTCTGGGAGGAAAGGGAGAACTTTGTCATCCTGTCTCCTGTGTTCAGAAGCCCCCACCCCATCCTGTTACAAATTTAATAACTTTGCTGCTTTCAAGGCTTTTGATCCAGAAAATGTCAGGTGAATCCAAGAGTGCCCTGAACTTAACTTCTGCAATAGCGAGGAAGTTGTTCAGATCATCTGCTCTAGTCCGAGTTAAGCATACGCAAAAGCTATTGCTGCCTTGTGCTCAGTAAGACACTACCATGAGTTACTGCATAGTATCAATATTTAGCAAAAACAAGCTCTCATTTGTTTGTCATTGTGAAATATGTGACAGGTGCTGACCGTCACTGCAAGAACAACCAGGCCAAGAAAGCACATGCACAGAGGTGGTTCAAATTACCATTTCTGGTTCTTCCTGCCTGTAGGAGAGGATGAATACAACAGGAAAATTCTGAAGATCAGGTAGCTCAGGACTGGCACCATCTGAAGGCTTTTAGTGTTTGCGCCACTGGAAGCATGCATAGATAAGTTGCTTTTCTGACAAGGAACTAAGCAGCCAGTAGAAGGGCCTCTGGGTTTAGAGCCTGCAAAGCCAAACGAAGGCTCTACATAAGAAGTCACTAGAAGAAATTGGAGATTTTTTTTCCTCTTTCACTATGTATTTGTAACAGGCAGAAAAATAAACTCAAGTCAGTGACATGGCAACAAAAAACCAACACCTGCAAACAGAAGAGGATAACAAGTGATCTTGGCAAGCTATGGGCATATTCATTTCAAGTCAAAGCTATGCAAGGTGTCAGAATAACCACAAGCATAGAAAAAAAATTGGAGATTGGAATAAAATGCAGTGTAGATCCATTTTTAATCAAAAGGCAAACTGTGCCAAACTTTGTAAAAGTGTGATCAGTTTAGACAAGAATAATGCTTCAGACCTATGAGGCAAAAGAAAATCATTTTATATGATGACCATAAGAAGCTGACTGTGAAGGTGACTGGGACCAAACCTAAGAATCTTAGAATATCATGAGGAGCTACCTGGGGAGGCATCTACAACAGTTCAGACAAAAAAAAACCACACACAACAAAACACAAACACACACCCACACACCACCAACATACCCACCACAACTTTATCAGGACAAAAACAAATTACTAGTTACACTCCTCAGGGACTGATCTCAGCACAAATCCTGCTCAGCACTGTAACTAGTGATCACCATGCAAAGAAGGGAATGCTTTATTATGAACTTCACAGACAACCTAGCTACTGAAAAAGACCACAGCATCACACCACAAAGAATTAGATGGTTTTATAGACCAGAGTAATAAAAACATAATATTGTCAGGTATTACATGGTGACACGGCCGTACCAGATGTCAAGATGCGCACTTGAGACTAACTGCTTAGAGTTGAGGTGACCACTGTAAGCAATGGAAGAAAGGCACCTGGGGTGCAGTGGCTGAATATAAAATGGACTATAAAGACAACTTATATAACTTGATTGCATCCACTGAGGTGCTTTCCATAGTAATAGAAAGCAATAATATATTAAGTAATTTAAATGGGAACAGCTGCAAAAAAAAGGGGGCTGCTAAGATGATTAAGGGTTACCTGTTTGGGGAGAAGAGTTTAAAAGGGTTTTGTTTGCTCTTCATAAGCTCATGTAGTGTAACCACCAGAAAAGGAAAAGCTCAGGTTAACATTGGGAAGAAAATATAAATTGGTCACAATTAAGACTGGAAATTAGGATATCCCAAAGGAGAAAAAAAAATTGTTTCTGACTCTGAAGAGCACAGTAAGGATAAGGAACCTAATCTGCTGGAGGAGCTCTGAGATGCAAGACAGTAGTGCAGGACAAGACAGACGTAACTCTGGAAACAGAACAACAAACTTGCGACAAGAATCTGTTCATTACTATCCATTTAATGGATCAGGAGGAAAATGAGAAACAAAATAAGCCTGACTGTAATTTGTTGATTGGTTTTGATACATGCTATTTATCACATGCTTCTAGCCTTCCTCAGGTTGTCAGAGGGCACCAAGGAAATTCTGCTTTTTTTGCCTCCCCATCTCAACACACAATTTGACTTCCAGAGTGTCTCTGCTCATCTCTTCATGAAACAGAGGCTAGCTGCAGCTAGAGATATGAGAGATAAATGATATGAGACACAAATGCACAGTGGTCCTAAGAGACTCTGGTTTCATGAAGAGGATCTGGACTGGGAAGGGGTTCCTTCTGGAACCCCCTATTGTGCTGGCAATAACTCAAATCATCTTACTCAAGCACCTCCATATTCAAAGTGAGGACATCAGTCTCCAAAAACACCTGGGGCATGAAAAGCAGCAACAGCACCTTGTAATGGCTTTTTAAGATCAGACTATGGGCATGAAATTCTGTAATTTTTTGCTGTACGTGTCAAGAGACCCCAGAATGCAGTGCTAAATACCACCTTTTCTCTGTATCTTTGAAACACTGGTTAACCTTTCACAGCTTCATGACTAGGACCTGAATGATTTAGAATTATACAAAACACAAAGTCTTGAAGAAATCTTTAAATGAAGGTTTGGGTACATTTCAAGCATAATGCATCGTTCAGTATGGGCATGGCACATCCCAACACATTAGGGCAATAGAAAAAAACCCAAACATGTAACTTAATAAAAACATCCTGTCATTATTCTCCTGTTCCCTCCATTTGCACGTATCCAACTATCTATATTGGAAGCGAAGGAAAAAACCATAGTGTAGACAAGCTCTCATACTGTAACAGTTTTATCACCTTCCAGCTCAGAACAGAGATCCAGCTGACCCAAGACTCAGTCTCTGGCAGTGGTCAGTAATAGGTACTAAGGGGAGAATTTAAGAAGCCGCCAAGCACATCGTGATACCTCTCCAGGATACTCTTCCTGTCTCCAGCTTGCAGCTCCGTGATTTGGTGGACTACAGCTGGCAATTTTGGACAAATTCACAGGAGAAAAAGCTATCAAGATCTTCTACAGTATTTTTTTTTAATCCATGTAAACCTTTAGCATCTAATACAGACTGTAACAGAAAGCTACACAGCTGAACTACATCCTGCATGGGACGGTATCATCTCCTCCTCTTCTTTTTGAAACTGATCTGCTAGTTTGGGATTTGGTGCTTTCTCCACCATCTCCTGATCATGGTAAGCAGTGATGCTGACCACTTTGCTTAACTTTCTCTGCCCTTGTAAATTGAAGTTGTGGACTTTCAAGTTATTTTATATATTTACTAAATGGGTGAATCTAACAGATATAACAAAATTTATGAGATTAGACATTCAGGCAACCCTTTGATGGGAGCCTCTATCAGAATCTCTTTGGACTACAGGCTTGCAGATAGCAAATGAATTAAAAAATTAAGTACATTTAAGATACCAAAATGATCTAAATATATTCCATCTACTAGAAAAATCATGCTCCTTCCCTATCTCCAGAATTAAAATCTTCATTTTGATTGCAAGTTAGAGAAGAATTTCAGTGCATCAACAATACACCAAAAATAGGCAAACTGGGAAGCACAGAAAGACTAAGAAAACTGACACTGTGGAAACTGATTTTTCTTCTTAACTTCCAGCTCCAATGAACCCTAAGCTGCAGAACTGCTCAGACGTTTCTTCTCCACCCTCATCAGCACCCTGCCTTGTGCCAAAGATAATAAACATTTGCAGCATCTAAGTCTGCAACAAGGATCACTGTGCCCAAAATAAAACATTCTTTGTGAAAGACAGGTAGATGGTGTCTGAGAAAAAAAGAGCGCTACAGATATTCTCACAGGTATATTCTCACATAACACAGCATCATGAGCCCGTCCAGACCCAAGTCACCTCCCACAGAATCACTGTGTGCCTCCACATGGAGCCTTTCAGCCTCCCGGAGAGCTGAGGAACACCTTGGACCCATGCATTCACCCAGCACTGCACCCAAGCGACAAACCTCAGATAGCCAACGTAGTCCCAGGTGGGAGCCAGGCTGGATTCACCGTACTTGCTGCCAGATTGGTACCAATACTCCAGCTCGGTGCAGGCGGGCTGTATTGGAACCACATACCTGCACTGCGCTCCTCGGCACTGTTTCGGACAGAACAGGGCTTACTAGCTAACCTAGGTCTGCACGGGTGAGCTTGGCCACCGTTGCTCCTTCCTGCTGAAGGCACACGCGAGGCTGCGCAGGAGCAGCCTCACGTGTGGACAAGCGTTTTCTCTCTGGCTGAAACCAGCCACGCCAGGCCTGTGATCACTTCATGCAGTCACTCGCACGTTTCTGCCCTACCTTTCTCCTGTAGCATTTATCCAACCTGAATATCATTACCCTTATGACAGTAAACCACTTTAGGTCCAGCCTTCAGTCCTTAACCTCTTTCTTACAACGTGGTTTCAAAATCATCATAGTCAAAACAGATCAAAAAAATGAAATACATGGGTTACCTCATTTCTTTTGGAATACCACCTACCACTGTACTTTCTTCCACAAGGCCACCTTCCTAGAGTTTACAAATCCTAATATGCAAAAATGAGAAAGTTCTACTTTTAGGAAGGAATGTTATAAATCAGGACAGCTACCTACCTGTGTAGAAGGAAAAACAAGTTTTAACCCTGAGAAAGGCACAGCGTTACATTATCTCCTGCAGCAGAAATACGACTGATAAAGTTTAGCTTTGACAAGCTACTTTTTACTTACACACACTTAGGGAGGTTACTAGTTAAGCCACACCACATGCTCAGTATATTATATTCCCATACACAAAAGGTGCACAATTGTACCTGAGAACCCTCCTCAGGAATCACAGAATGGTAGGGGTTGGAAGGGACCTCTGGAGATCATCTAGTCCAACCCCCCTGCTACAGCAGGGTCACCTAGAGCAGGCTGCACAGGACTGCATCCAGGTGGGTTTTGAGTATCTCCAGAGAAGGAGACTCCACAGCCTCCCTGGGCAGCCTGTGCCAGGGCTCTGTCACCCTCACAGTGAAGAAGTTTTTCCTCACGTTCAGGCGGAACGTCCTGGGTTCCAGTTTGTGCCCGTTGCCCCTTGTCCTGTCACTGGGCACCACTGAAAAGAGTCTGGCCCCATCCTCTTGACACCCGCCCTTGAGATATTTATAAGCATTGGTGAGGTCCCCTCTCAGTCTTCTCTTCCTCAGGCTAAACAGCCCCAGCTCCCTCAGCCTTTCCCCACAGGAGAGATGCTCCAGCCCCCTCATCATCTTTGTAGCCCTCCGCTGGACTCTCTCCAGGAGTTCCTCGTCTTTCTTGAACTGGGGAGCCCAGAACTGGACACAGGACTCCAGATGGGGCCTCACTAGGGCAGAGTAGAGAGGGAGGAGAACCTCCCTTGACCTGCTGGCCACACTCAGGTTCTTAATGCACCCCAGAATGCCGTTGGCCTTCCTGGCTGCAAGGGCACATTGCTGGCTCACAGTGAATTTGTCGTCCACCAGGACTCCCAGGTCCTTCTCCGCAGAGCTGCTTTCCAGCAGGTCAACCCCCAACCTGTACCGGTGCATAGGGTTGTTCCTACCCAGGTGCAGGACCCTGCACTTGCCCATGTTGAACCTCACGAGTTCCTCTCCGCCCAACACTCCAGCCTGTCCAGGTCTCGCTGAATGGCAGCACAGCCTTCTGGTGTATCAGCCAGTCCTCCCAGTTTTGTGTCATCAGCAAACTGGCTGAGGGTACACTCTGGCCCTTTATCCAGGTCACTGATGAATACATTGAACGAGACTGGGCCCAGTACTGACCCCTGGGGAACACCACTAGCCACAGGCCTCCAGCTAGACTCTGCGCCGCTGATCACCGCCCTCCGAGCTCTGCCATTCAGCCAGTTCTCAATCCACCTCACTGTCCACTCATCTAGGCCACACTTCCTGAGTTTACCTATGAGGATGTTATGGGAGACAGTGTCAAATGCCTTGCTGAAGTCAAGGTAGACAACATCCACTGCTCTCCCCTCAACCACCCAGCCAGTCATGCCATCACAGAATGCTATCAGATTGGTCAAGCATGATTTCCCCTTGGTGAATCCATGTTGACCACTCCTGATCACCTTCTTTTCCTCCACATGCTTAGAGATGACATCCAGAATGAACTGCTCCATCAGCTTTCTAGGGGTGGAGGTGAGGCTGACTGGCCTGGAAGGTCTCAATCTGCAGTGCCTCTCCAAATAAGATCAAAATCCAATCCATTTTTCCCCCTTAAAGATGACTTAACACGTGTGTATATACAGTCTAAGCATACTGAATCTCCACTTCTATCCTGGTTTCATCTGGGATGAAGCTAATTTTCTTCCTAGTAGCTACTGTGTTTTGGATTTAGTATGGAATTTGGCATGTAACGAATACTGATGTTATTAGTTGCTGCTAAGAGATCAAGGACGTTTTTCATCTTCCCAGGTTTTGCTGATGTGCAGACACAAAAACCTGGGAGGAGTATAGCCAGTACAGTTGACCCAAACTGGCCAAAGAGAGTATTCCATACCATAGATGTCATGCCCAGCTTATAGTGGGGGCTGGCCGGTGGGCCAGGAGGCTTTTCGTTCATGCTTTCATTCATTTGGCTGTTTGTTCCCTCGCGCCCTCTCTCTGGAACTTGCAGTTTCGAGATCGCTGCTGGGGAATATTGCTGTTCCGAGAGAGCTGCTAGGGATCGTTCTGAGATTGCTCTTGGTTTCACCCCGAGATCACTACTCAGGACAGGCTGTATCAGTCATTGGGTCGTCAGGCAGTGAGAAATTGTGCATTGTTTATTTTATACATTTTATATATTCTATTATCATTATATTTTATTATTTATTATCATTATTAACACAATTATTGTCTTTTTCTTTGCTACCATTACTTATCACAACACTTAAGTTTGGCCCAACAAGTCATCTTGGGTACTAGCACTCCCAAGACTTCAAAAGTTTTTAAAATTATAAGTAAATCAAAACTGATCAGGACAGAGTTAACTCAGACCTTCAACTACCGATAAGAGTACATGCACCATTTTCTCTTCTTTCTCTCAGTCCTCTTTTAGCATTTGAGATCCTACATCTCTCATCATCTGCGTAAAACCTAAGTATGCCATGCAGCTGGACCAAAGCTAGACGGTTATGCGACCCGCCGCCCTTCTAGGCGGGTCTCTCTCTGGCTGTGAGCTAACTCAGCTCCAGCACCAAGCTGCTCCTGGTTGCCACCTCTCACAAGCAACGACTCTTCCCCAACACCAGCTTTCCACACATATACAGGGCAGCTGCACTATGAAGGTTCACAAGTCCGGCACCCTAGAAAGCAACTGTAACACATGTGGCACTCCTGCCATGAAGAGAAATTTGTGCTATAGATTCACGCTTAGCAAGAATTACTGCCTCACCATCCTAAAGCCGCTTTGCTTGGAGCCCCTGCTGCCATGCACTAGCCACTTCCCCATAACCCAGACCAGAAGACAGCTCCTCACTTCTATTTTTAGAAGTCAGCTGACCTATATAAATTTATTGCAAAGAGATCTTCAATAGCTTCTCCAGGAAGTAATTTTATACCTGACAAGTACCCCGAAAACATACATGAAACTATTTCTCAATAGCACTGCCACACCAGGGTATTTTGGGGGCGAGCAGAGAGAGAGGGCAGCCGAGGCAATCAGTCCAGCAGCAAACCCGTTTCGCCCCTTCCCATGCCTCCAGCTCTATGCACCAGAACAGTTCACCCATTGCAGAAAATAAGCAAAGCTGCGTAAGCAGCCGAGTACAGAAGATGAATGAACCGTGTGACGCTAAAGATCTGTGAATTGAAAAAATTAATGCATGAATTAAAATCTGCACCCTCGTTCCCCCTCTCCCTTTCCCCCCAAAAAGAAATGTATACAGCAGGACATAAAAGCAGAAGGAAAGAGAGAGAGGTGGAAAAAACGTGGTCTGACACATTTATAAAAACTGATGGCCTGTCACCCAGACGCTGATGAATATTTTTTACAGGATAAAAATGGCAACCTAGAGTCTAAAAATAAAATGCTGTGCTGCAGACCTGTCTGGTTCAGCAACACCACTGGAATACAAACACACTCCCTTGCTGGTACATCTTGACTAAGATTTCAGAATAAGAGAAGGTTAAAAAAAACTGTAGAACATATCTTCTATTTTCAAGGGAAAGGATTTAGGTTTTGTGGGGTTTTTTAATAAGAATTTAGATTAGCTTTATACTTTGCTTGCATTGTATAATTGAGATTTAAAAAAACCCACTCCTAAATTTTAAGTGATTGATGAGAATGGCAGACTACCTCATGCTGCACAAAGCAAATTTTTTTCTTCCCTTCCCCAGACAATTACAATATAAGAACATATTTATCAGTGTCTTTAAATTGTAATTTCAGTAAGCTTAAAAACGTATTTTTAGAATCATGCTGCAGACAGAACTGTGGACACTGCTATTTTCAAACTCACCCCACCCCCAGAGACAGAAAATAAAATCTTTTACTTCATTCTGCCTCAAAATTTAGACTAAAAACCTGCTTAACTGAGAAGCAAAAATGACTGAACATCATTCACAAGAAGCACTAATTTCTCAAGCCTATCCACACTGCAGACAGGCTGCCTGATGCAGTAAAGATGCTATTTTTGGCAAGTGATGCAATAGCTGCAAGGGCTCTCCCAGAACCTTTCATTTAAGAGCCCAAGCCATACTAAAACGTGTTACAAGATGCCTAATAACCCTGCATTGTCACCTTCCCATTCTCTGCACCAGCACATTACCCACAGAAGTCACCCTTTTCAAAGTTATATCTTCCACGAAAGAGTCAGATTTTACACATGAAGAGAAAAAGTATATATATACATCCATCAGCAAATACACCTGCCCTGCACTGTATGTGACAAGAAAGTTACACAACACTGTATAGGGATTTTCTGACCTCTTGATTTTCTTTTGGAATACGAAGTAGCTCGGTTTCCTTGCTGAATTTCTATGAAGATTTTGAAAAGCTCACAAAGCTAATACAACATCTAATCCTTCCCAAAGCTATTTCCATTCTTGGAGTTCTTTTAAAAAGTTCTTGTGTATAACTGACAACTGCTAAGACACATTTCTGCTCTGTGACTGATTCAGCAGCTAAAAATTCTAAAAATGAGAAGAGTTCCAGAGATGCTAGGGCGTTTTTTAATTATTTTAAAACCAGAACAGGGATTTTTCAGCCCTTTAGATCTGTGGACCCTTTAGGTTTTGCAATAGCCATGTGGACCTCCATGCAACAGATTCAAACTTAACATTAAGTTTTCCACTGACCCCTTATAAAGTCAAATTCCACCTACCCCCTGCCCCAAAATAACAGAGATATTCCTGAAGTCAGAACTACCCAAGAAACTACTTTTGCTTGACTTCTGACCTCCAGGGTCTATGGGGGAGGAAGACATGCAAGGGCCATAAAAACACACACTTACTGTTTTGAATGTGTAGTCATGGACACAATATATTAATAAATCCACGAGCCCAATCTGCTGCCATGCAGAGTTCGATTCCTTTGCTTAACACATGCAGGGTATATATAGCAGCTCTCACCTACTATTTCAGACCATGCATTTATCAGTCATGGCCAGCATTTAGTGCTCAGGAGGAATTCCCCTGCGTGTATCACGTATGTATAACAACTCACGTTCGGCTTGGGTTTTGTTGGTTTTGTATTTCCAAACCTTTGCTCTCATGATCTATTTAAACTCTACATTAACATCCTAATTATGTTCCAGGCTTAGAGTGGTTTTTTTTTTTTTTGAGCAGCCATAAAATAAAAACCAACTTTAGCATGAGTCAATTCGCAACTTACTTCACAGGCCAGTTTGCACAGTCTGCAGTTAGCATTAGTAGAATTAACATTTGTTTCAAGTTTTACACCTCAGCTCCTACAGTGCATAACAGATGAGGACAGAGCAGGTGTAAAGATGGATCTGAGCATAGCAAAAGCATTCGCTTTGTTTTAGGATATTTCCAAAATCTTCCCCTCTTCATGAGTGCTCATCACGTCATGTACCACACAGGAGAGACAGAAGTAGAAAAAGCTTGACAACTCTTTACTACTTGTTTGGAGCAGCCAAGTTCTGCCTCCCCACCACCCACACAATATACTTAGTTTTTCCCCCTCCAATACAAGCATAGGGAAGTCAACGTAGGTAGAATTTGTAACATCCACAGGCTATCTGGGGAAAAAGGAATCCGGCTGCAAAGCAGCAAGACTTGGGAGAGATTTCATTCAGAAGCTATATACAGAACAGGGAATTAAACTCTCTTAGAGATCCTGACTGCTCAGAGGTAGAACAGAAATTGAGGCAGGAAGACACCCAGTGATATTTTATTCATTTTGGCTAGAAGCAACATTAAAACAAGCTGTACACTGAGAAGTTAGCATTTGCTCTAGGGACACAGAGGTATGAAAATAAGGATTCTGCAGAACAGCTGAAGTGGCAACAAGACTCATGCCCAAACCGTGTAGCCTGCTCAAAAGCAGGGAAGTCAAAACACAGAGACTTCCATACCTGAAGACCCAAAACAGCAGTATGGGGAATGTCACACGGGGAATTTTACAAAGCCTTGTGAAGGTGACAGGAAGATGACAACCACGGAAAGCAAGCTCAGGGCCTTTAGCATATATACAGCAGGAAGCAAGAGTACAAGCATATGTCTGCTTCGCTCCTGCGCCACAGTAGCGATGATGACAAGCCAGGAGACCGGGCCAGTTCCCATAGCCAGTGCCTGGTGGTTTTACGGAGATGAAGGAAGAGCACAGCAGCAACGTAAGATGTGTCACATAGAGGTGAGAAACATTCGCTGGTGTCACAAGAGCCTGAAAGAGCTGCTCCCATTCACCCAGCCCACCGCTCCTCACGTGAGGCTGCAGAACGATGGGACGGCAGGACAGCCACAATTTTAAGGGAGCAGGTCAATCTATCATATCCTTAATACATCTGTGTGCAGGTTGTGTAAGATAAACATAGACTGAAACTAACATGACCATAACAGGTGAAAGTCTCCAGCACTTAAATTAGGTAATAAAATTGAAGGGTTTAGAATGCTAATTAGCCTAGATGGCTTCTTAAAGTAGTGTACATTAAGTGACAAGCTGTATCTTCTTGTTTAGTGATATTATTGTATCTTCTAGTAAATGGTTATGCTTCTATTCCCACCGAATGGAAAGATCCAAAATTTCAGGTCACCCAAATCTTCAGTTCCCAAGTACCAAAAAAGGCGGACTAGACCGTTTAAGTTGCCTGTTGCTACCCAAGACACAAACCAACATCAAATATGACTCTTCTTCTGCTCCCCCTCACTAGTTTGAAATAAAGTATCTGTGCAATCTTGCTCAAACCAACTGCTAAAGTAGCACTTCTGGGGAGAGAAGAAAACACCCCTCAGGGCGTCCCCTCTCACAGGTTCAAGCATGATTGCGTGCACTCCAAGATCCACGAGAAGCTGGCGAGCATGTTTATGCTATGCTAGGAATGGCTCTAAACCTTTTGTAACCTCTCACTCTAAATAAGACCGTTATTTCTGTTAAAAGCAGAGCCCTCTCAGTCCTACTGGAAATAGCTTCTCCTGCATTGTCAGAGACAAAGATGGCTTTAGGAGTATATTTAGTAGATAAAGTGCTGTTAAAAAGATGCAAAGACAAGCGCAGATAAAAGCTGATGTAGCTAGCAAGTCTTTATTCAGCTGCCGAAACGTTATAAAGGCAACTCTTAAAAATGTAGAGAAGTAGCTCAAGAAGAATTTAAATTTCTAGAGTCTTTGGAAGTTACCTAATTATGATGAGGAGCAATCTATTCAAATAGATGGTTCATACAAAACAAAGTCTAAAGTTGCTGAAAAGCCATTAAACATATCTTCAAAAGATACCCTGCCTACAACAAGTGGGAGGTGCTCTGCAACATTTTGTTTAAAGTCTGCATTTCACATTCTAGCCTATGCACTAGAAACCGATACCCAAGCGCAATTTTGTTTAAATTACAAGTCATCTGATTATCTTGCTTTTGTGCACTGCAGTTCTCGAACAGAAGCTTAAACAAGCTCAAACCACACCTTTCAAAAAAGTCTTTCTTCTCCGCATTGTCAGGAAGATTACTCAAGTGCTCAGCAGCACCCTCTAGCCCACCGACTTTAAGAAAGAACAGACTAGTCTCTTCAATTGAGCAAAACCTACCATTCATAAAAAGGGGGTCACTTAGAGCTGAAAGACAACGATGCAGTGCTAGAAACTGATCAACTCTGAAGACTATTCTGTATTTTTTGGCCCTAAAATATACATTGTTTTAGATAAAATGAGAATATTTGGTAATTATTGTTCCACAGGAGCCCCTTCCATCCCACACTCTTAATTACATTTGCTTTAATTGAGTATTTCTGTCGGGGGGGCGGGGGGGGTGAATGATGTTAACACACCCAAGTTAATCAGTCTGGAAGGTTACAGTTGTCTCATGAGAAATGCCCTCGATAAATTACCATCAAGCATTAGGGAGACTTATGTTTAAGCAATTTAGAAATCCTTGACTGTTTTATTTGTACCGGCGCTGTTCTGCAATAGGTGTTTGCATTAAAGACTGAAGGAAAAGCTCAGGCAACGCTGCCTTTCCCTTCCCATTTCTAAATAAAGAAACTGCCACTGATGCCTTCTATATTTCACTCCGAGCCCTTGAAAACTTGCAGTGTTTTCCCCAGTGGAAAACTCCCCAGATTTTCCTATGGAAACGAGGCTCACATCAAGCCTCCTTAAATGTTTCAGCTGCAATTGATGCGACGCACGCACTTCTCCCCGGCAGAGCAGGGAGGCAGAGCGAGCGCCCGTGGGCGCTGCATGGGCTGGCGCAGGCTGCGTTCCCCGGCCCCCCCGGCCGCACGTGGACCAGCCAGCGTCCCCGTCACGCGAGGCGGCTGCGGACCCCCCTCCCCGGCTCAGTCACATCCCGGCGCGGCTCGGGCTGACGAGCCCCAGGGCTGCGGAGCCCCGGCGGCTGAACGGCGCCCCTTCCGATTCATACCGGCGGGCGCCTCCATTCACAACCCGGGCGGCTGCCGCGCTCTGCTCACGGAACTCCGGGAGGAGCGCTCCGCCGCCGCCCGGCTCAGCGACGGGGCAGCCCGCAGCCCCTGGGGGCGGGGGGGCCGAGGGCGGGGGCAGCCCGCACCCCGGGAGGGGAAGCCAGCCGCACCCCGGCCGGCCTCAAAGGGGCCCCGCCGCCTCCCTGCAGGGTCCGCGAACCTGCCCCAGCGCTGGCCCCGGGCGTTTCGTAAGCGGAGCGGAGGGAGCGCGTTATGTCACCGGTTAGGTAACGGGCGCGGGAGCCGCCGCAGTGACGGCACTCCTCCTCCTCCCCCCCTTCCTCCCTCCCGGCGCGGCCGGGGTGGATGAGGTGAGGCGGCGTTAACCCTTCGCGGGGGCGGGAGCGGCCTTCACCCGCGGCTCCCGCGGGGAGCAGATCCCCCGGGAACGGGGCGGGCTTCCCCCGCCGCCCACCGGAGCCAGCGGGGAGCGAGGCCGGCTCCCACCGAGAGGCCGGCGGGGCGGCGGCAGCGGCTCTGACCGGCGGCGCCCAACACCCGCACCCTCCGCGGCCGCCGGGCGGGGCCGGCAGGGGGCGCTGCGGCGCCGCGGCGGGGCGGGAAGGGGACCCCGACGCAGCCGCCCGGCAGCCGCGGCCCCCGCCGGCTCGGGGCGCGCGGGCCGGCGCCGTGCGGCCATTTCCCCACGCCCACGCGTGATGCCTCTGCCCCAGCCCGTGGGGCACCGCGCTGTCCCAGGGCGGCAGCAGCCGGGAAGCAGGCGTGCCCGCCCCGCGAGGAGAGGGGCAGAGGCGGCCACGGGGAAGCAGCCGCTCAGCACGCACGTCTCGGGAGAGGCCCAACAGGTGCGAGGAGCACCTTTTACCCTTGCGCATTCTTCCCAGTCTGTCCGTGTCATGGCGCACAACGCGGTCAATACTCTGACACTAAAAACGCGAGGTAGCGAGGTGCTGGAGCCGCGCTCCAGGCCAGCAGCTGGCACTTCCAGGGAGCCTGCCTTCCAGCAGGACCAGCGCGGGGCTACCGGCACTTTCTTCACAGCCCAGCCCACACCATGCTCAGCTGCAGCAGCAAAGTGACACAACCGGGAGCATTTCCTGCACCTCGCTGCCCTGCCCCACGAGTGTCCCCAGCTGGCTTTCACAGAGGACCCAGCAGAGCGCTCACCCTTGACTTGATGCCAACAGCCCCACGCACTCCCTGTCCCATACCCAAGGCAGCAGGGCACACATCCCCACAGCAGAGGGAAGGACCCCCGGGCCCGCCCTCACTCCACAGGAATTTCAGGCCCTGCTGAGCCCTGGCTCCGTCAGGGAGCACAGGCACAGACACAGCACTATTCACTACGTCCTCAACGCATACCCTGTTGCTGACAAGGTGGAGACTTCTAGGGATACTTAGACCAAGAATGCAGCAGCCTCCCATCAACCTCCACCACAACCTCCTTCCAAGGTCTCCACTGCAATCTCCCCAATGCCCTTTTCATTTCTCCTCTCAAGTAAGTGGTGACAGGACTCTTCAGCTCCTCCCAAGCAAGCTGACCAGCCATGGCTCAGAAAAAAGGAAGCCCAGAGGAATTTCCAGCAACACCCTCTGTCCAGAGACATAATGCTATAAAGGGAGAACAGCATCCACCAACTGCCTGGATGCTCTGGAAAGCAGCACCCACAATAGGTTACACCCCTCTGGCTCCCTGTTTGACTTTATGAACCTCCTGCCCCATCCCTCTTTTTCTATTTGCTGCTCTCCTCTCTTTTTGACACCCCATCCTCACAGCTCTCCTATCCCAACTTCGAGGACTTTTTGATTTAGAAAGGTTTACAGCTTCCACTAGGGCAACAAACAACAGAAAAGGTTTCCAGTAGTGCTCCCCCCACTCCTCTCTGAGCAGGACTGGGGGTCTGCTATTGGACTTCTCTTTCCGGTCCCAGAGAAAACCCTCCTTTAGAAGTCAGACACTAGGAAGAGCAAAGGAGGTTAGCTCTTACCACCTCAGCATAGACTGATCTTGGTACCTTTAGTCCACTGGCCAGAACCAGCCTGCCAAAACAGCTTTGTTATCCCCAGGTCCTGCTAGCCTCTTTCTCAAGAGACCACCTCAAAATAGCACAAAGCTCCCCCACTGCCAGCGAGAACTGTTCCAGCAATTCTGCTTTCTGCTGCTCTCCTTTGGGTCCCACAAACCTTTCCTACAGCGTGGTCAGGCAGCCAGTGCCACCTCACCCAAATACTGCTGTCCCAAAAGCAACAGGACATGGACATCAGCACTCTGAATATGGGCCAACTGGGGCACAGCACAGTCTGGTCAGGGCACTGTTAGAGGCAGACCTGCAAACTAATGCACTACTGAATTTAGGAACATCATTCACACTAAAAATGGCCATTGTGGAAGTAGCTTGCATCAAAGTTAAAAGACACCTTAAGAAAAAAAAAAGACACACCCACATTACTGCTCCAAGATTTAGGAATAAGGGCAAAACTTCAGACTGCAGAAAATCCACTGCTAGTACGACTATATGCAGGACAGGACTGAGCATTAGAAGTTATGATCAGCATCCCTTGCTTAGATGCATGCCATACTGCTAATTCCCCCAAAAGTAAGCCTTTAAAAATGAAAATATAAATTAACTTCTACAGAAAATACTATTTTAAAACAATATGCACTTAAATATATTCTTACTCAGATCTCCTTCCTCTACTTGTATAGAATTTGTGCTGAAAGTTAAGTTTGAAAGGAAAAAAAAAAAGTAAAGCTGCACGAGACAAATTCTAGGTTAATTTATAAAAGACATGGTTTCAATCCAAAGCTTACTAACAGTGACTAAAACAACCTAGTCTATACTGCTATGTCACACTAACATTTCTCTGAACAAATGCATTATTTTCATATGTTGGCAAGGCAATGTTTCATATCAGAACTTCTACACTTTGATTTTAACCACAACTAGCGACAGCATAGAAGTGAGGAATCCAGCTGGGATGAGATCCTACCACAATTCTGCATAGCTGGCAGCTTGAAAATCCACCTCTTTCTTTGTAAGCCAAGAAAGTTTAGTTAAAATGACTTCCGGATGAGCAGACTTCCCACCCCCCCTCACATTTTCAAACACTAAAACATCAAGATTTCGTTCCCAGAATTAGAGTTTTAAATATAGCCAAATACAACTGGTCTGTCCCTAAGGATAAATCCCCACAGAAAGAGGAGTCCTAAAACTACTGCGTGAGTGGCGGCTTAAAGTTTTCTTAAAATTAATTCCATAACTAGCAAATCAATACAAGACCATTATCCTAGTCTTTGAAAAGGAGCTTGTTAGAACTTACTAGCGAGGATCTCCAAAACTGTACTCTGCAACTCACAAACAAGCCTCTCAACATACCCACAAGAGACTGCATACATGCCACCACCTTGACCCACACGGAACCAAGCAAAACAAGACTGGAATAGCCTGTCAAGATGGGGCCAACCAACAGAAGTGACAACAGGGTCCTCCTGCAGTTTCAGGCTCAGTTTAAGCCAGCATAGCTGCAGGATGTCACCCAACCATCCATTCCTACCTGCTTGCCCAGCATCTGTTCACCAATTGCTTTCAGGCAAATCAGCAAGCTGATCCGGCTAACCCGCAGCTGGTCTTTCTTGCAGAGTTAGTTGTCAGCCACGCTAGCGAGCAGACCTCGCTCACGTCACCACCATGCATCGACTAGAGGCAACATAAGGGAAGCAGTGTGAGCTCACAGCCAGCGCCTAGAGCAGAAGCAATTCTTTTGGCAGCAGTCTGGTCTTGGAGCAACTCAAGCTGACCACTGGGCTTAACTGTATCCTCAACATACAGTTTCATGATACTGCTGAGTTTCCCTTCTGTTGCACCGACACTGAAACTCATTTGACCCACAGCAAAGCAGTGAAAGGAGCACAAATAGCCAAAAGTGATCAATCTTCTGCAGGGCAGACGCCTTAACCAGATCACTGCAGAACAAGACAAACATCAGTGCCAGCACAAGGAGGAGAAAAGCAGAAGAGCTCTCCATCTACCTCCTTCTCCCTCCACACCAAACAATTAGATTAGAAAGCCATGATGTAAAACCACGCACTCAGTCTTCTTGTGACTGACGATATCTCATTTATAAACTGACATCACTTGAGAGAGGCAGTAAACTGATTCCAGTGCAAAGGAACATGAACAAGGCCCTGGAGGTTGGAGTGAACACCCAGACCATGAGTGGAATTGGCAAAAAATAGCAAAGATGAAGAACCAGCCCAGCAAATGCAGAACCAACCCTTGGATCAGAATCTAGGAACCAACACAAAGGTGCAGAGCACCAAAAGTTCTGACTTAGATCTGAAGACAGAATTGGGACTACTGGGACAAGGAGACTGAGGTAAAGAATTTGTATTAGGACAGGTAACTTGCCTTTAAGCACAACTGTAAGTTGATCAGAACACACAACCCTTTTTGCCACGCCAAACACACACCGGGTTGGACATGCAGGACATCTGGCGGCAGGAACAAACACCAAGAAACCCTAACTCTAATCCCTTGTTCAACTACTGACAGTGTAACAGCTTCTTCCAGCAGTGCAGCGATCCTTTACTACCCTATCCTTCTCCTGGTTGGCTGCTTCTTCTCCCTCCTGTTGAGAGATCTGACCCATGAGCTGTGCTGAATCATCTCTACTCAGTCACATTCTGGAGATGGAAGGCTTGTGTGGCAGACAGGACTCAGACACCTGGAGTACTGGGCATATACACCTCTTCGAGAAAAAAATATTTGTGAAAACTATCAGTGAATAACAAGTTTACAGATCAGATGCCTTTGCTGGCAGGGTAAGAATCCTGTGGAAGGAAGCAGAGGGGCCAAAGCCCGTAAGAAACACGTCAACCTGAGGCTTCAAAAGAGATACAAGGGAAGAGTTTTGGAGGAAGATTAGCCGGACACAGACTAGGAACATGAAACCGGGACGTGCTGGAACAAGGATCCAGTGGTAAAGTAGAGTATGGAGAAGAACAGCATGCAAGCATAAGCAAGTGTTGGTTGGGTACCAGTAGTCACTGTAGATAGTTCTCTGCCTTCTGTTTTCCATACCTACACACACCCTTGCACACCTCCGCAAGTCTCTGTATCTAAAAGTAAGGACTAGAGACTTTGGAAGGAGACCAAACTCTTTAGACTCTGCACAACAGTTTCTTCTCCTCAACAACAAAAACTTTTGCCCCATTGAGCTTATCCCACACCTCCCATTCCTTTTCTCTCATTACAGCTTTTCTCCCTTTCTGCTTCAGTGATAGTCTTCTAACATACATGAAAATGCTCTGGAAAATCTTTGTGATTAACATCCCTAGAGCTGAGGTCCTCACCCCTGCTCTTTCTTGTCCAGTAAGTATAGAGCTCGTCAAGAAGTGGAAGGGCAGCTGTCCCTTGGGTCCTGGCATGACTGACGTAATACACCCTCCTAGGACACCGTGGCTCACGATTACTTAAGAGGAGAAAATAGGAAGGAGGTAGAAAAAAAACCAACACACAGAAGAAAAAAACCACAAGCAACCAAAACCAAATCCTGTAGAATCAGCTAGACAGTAAGTACTGCACATACACAGACCATGCCTCAACCTGAGCCACACAGCTGTCTCCTACCCTCTGTGGGACAAGCAACTGAGTCATGAGAGAAACACAAGAGAGAACCCTCAGGAGAGAAAGCAGAAGAGAAGGTGACATAAAAATGGAAAAAGATGTACAAGAAACAAAGGGACAGGCACCGTTTTCCCTGAGGCTCAGCTTCTGGACATCTCATCTCCAGTTTTAAGAACTGCTACACAAGAGGTTTCTTTCAAAGCCTACAGCTAAACTCCACGATTTTAGGTGTCACCATCTGTTGCTGAGGGCAGGGGAGTAAATTAAAAGCGCAGTAGGAAATTTTGCATATAGCTCTTTTCCAGTGTGAGCTGGAGAAGCTTATATTGAGGATCAGTACTTCAGCTCTGCTAATGACTCACCCAGTGGGTGATGGTGTACTGCTCTAGATTTCAAACTCCAAGAATCTGGGAAGTTGCACAGATTTGGAAAAAAAATACTGTATTAAGGTTAAATAATCAGGAGTCAAAACAGCAGATTTAAGGTAGAATCCTATTGTGCAATTAAATGTGCTACAGGGGAAGGAAGTCCAATAGCCCTAATTCTAGCATTTTCAGATATTAATGTATTCAATCTGAAAAGCGTTTTGCTTTACTTTAGGAACCTAGGTTTCCTAAAGCCTATCAATAAGTGAGCAACAGAAGTCATCTGAAGTTACAAGCAGCAACCCTAAATCTAATTAGGCAAGTGATTAAACCATGCAAGCCCAACACAACATGAGATGCTTTACCCACTAGCTACGCTGTTTATCCCACATTTGTGTTCACATACAAGCCTAAAAAAAAATCACATTTGGCATTTTTGTTAGTAAGGAAATATCTTTCCTAATTACTCTACCATCCCATCTGTAGCAGAGATGGTCATCCCAACCCTACGGATTAAGAATGAAAATATTCATAAGACCAAGAACAACGTTTCACCCACCTACCAAAAAATAATTCCCAGGTGGTAAACTACTGCAGTTTTCCCCAAAGCCCACTTTCAGCTCTGCCCTCACACCCTCAGGGCCTCCTGCTAGCTCACTTGTTCCTTACACAGGAGTGCATTCACCCAACCGGCTCTAACACCCGGCACAGTTCCAGTTGGACTTCTTTGCTGGAGACACTTATGTCCTCCTCACTCCTACACAAGGCCTTTCCTTGCTTTCACCAGGGCATTTCACAGGTAACCCTCCCAAAGGGGAGGGAAGTACACTGGCCAAAAAAGCAATAAAGAAACTGGAGCAAAATACCACTCTAGACTACATCCTTGCATAAAATTCCCTAGTTTTAAGTAACCGGTTTCCATTACAAGTATTCCTACTTTAAAATACACAGAAGGTTGAGAGAATGAGCTAGCTTAAAATAACACAGCTATTCATCCCCCAGGCTAATAAATTTTCAAGCATTTCCCTCTCAGGCTGTTTATCAGAGATGGACAGGTATTACTTTCACCTTAATGCAAACAGCATCTGTCCTCCACTCATCATTAGCTTTTGTTTGGAGGTGGAGAGACCATTTAACTCTCCTTCACAAGCATCTCTGTTCCTGCAGTTAAACATGGCAAAGCCTGTTCATATTCTGATTCAAGTTCCCCAGTGACATTAGCTCTGCGTTACTGCACACTTCCACACAGAATTTCACTTGAAAAATGAAGAGCATCTCTCAAAAAACCAGGAGAATGGAAGTGTTCACACCGAATCAAACTCTAGAGCTGGAGATTATGAGCCTGGTTGATGCTGAGGTTGGTGGTGCCCACATGCACACCTTTAGCCTCAACAGGTGCTGACACAAGCCACAAGTGAAGTGCCAAAGCCCATCAGCCGGGACACAGCAGAACCGGAGATGGGACTCTGGACTTCTGGGCTCTAAGCATTTGCTTTCCCTCTCCTCTTCTGGCCAGAGAGTGCAAGAAGGAGCACTTAATGCAACAAGTCTTGAGCAATCCTACTAAGCAGACATTTTAAAAAGTCAGTAGCAGCACATGCAAAGGAAAACACCTAAAAGAAGCAATCAAGAAGCAGAAAGACAGCAAAATTGTAGAAAACAGTAGAGTGTGGTTCACTCCTTTATATTGTTCAGGATGCAAAACTGATTTTAGGATATGTTAGTAGTGGTAGTCTACATAAAAAATATTAGAGAACCTCCCTGACTCACTAAGAGCTGCAAGGTCTCAAAAGGAGTTGCAGCCCACTGAAGTACCGTGCAGTACAAGCTGCTGAGCCTAGAGCAACAGGGTCAGAGATCCCACCTCTCCTGCGTTGCTCTGCAAGAGCAGCACTTGCTCAGTTCAACAAAGAGCAGGCTGGAGGGAAACACTGACAGAAGTCTTCTAAATTACAAGCTATGAGTAGGATTGATGACTAAAGGAAGACAGCTAATTTTTTTACCAGAGAAAATTTAGGATGGATCCTAGGAAAAGTTACATGGTAAATGGGAAAAGAAAAAGCCACACACGCTGGAGCACAGCACTTCTAGGAAGTTCAGACAGAATTGGGATTGCACCAGATCGTTCCCAGAGTGACATTTCAGTGCAGCAACCCTTCAGAAGCACTTTGCAAATAGTCATACAAGAAAACAATATGTGCTCCAAGTTCAGGCTGCAAGTTTGACTTGAGCTGTCGTGACCAAGAGTTATAAGCAAGGTGGCATATTTTCACATGTTCTTAACGTTACTTTTTGGGTTGACAAGTGCCATGCTTTATCTCATACAAGGGTAGAAGTGTTTGTGTAGCGCCCAGAATTGAGAACAAGACCAGAAAACCCTCGCCATGGATCCGAAGTGCTGAAGATGATATATCCCTGAACAAGTGATTCTGCTAAAGAACGAGAGAGAACCAAAAGCTCTCCCCAAAGCTCTGCACACACCAGCCAAGCACTCAGGTGCGGGGAAAACAGGGAGCTGCGCAGAGCCTCTCCTCTCGCATCCTGCGGAGAGAGCAGTGCTAAGAGAGGCTGAAACTCCCTTCGTTTCCCCACTAACTATACCCTCACCACACATTGCACTAGGTTGGCTGTTTTAATCTGCAACAGTGATTTGTGATGTGGTCTGTCAACTATCACTGCAGATTGCCAAACACCTGCAACGCAAGACTGCACTCATTTGTGCAACAGGAATTGAAACTTATTTGCAGAAAACAAAATAGCCTTCAGGTAACAATTATTTCACTTGATGCTAAGGAGCTTGAAAAATGACATTGCATGTGAAAGCTGCTCAAAGTTATCAACAAGTCACCACCTGGTCAGCACTCAAGTGAATGCCCTTTGTATGCAGTTCTTAATTTGTCATTAAAATCATTTATCATCCGACTTATTTCATTGAGGTTGTCTCAAGAACTTCATAAGGATCAGGGTCTGTTTTATAAGACACTGTTTCCAGGGACCACAGAAAGCATAATCTTATAGATGCAATCTAACTCAAACCATTCACAAGCACAAAATCCAGCTTGTCACTTCTTCCTCTTCATATAAGCATCACATTTTATTAATCTAATAAGATTATTGTTAAGGTCTGACTTAGAGCTTGTTATTACCCCAACTTCCTAGTCAATAAGAGTTTAGGAATCACCCCACATATTCTTAGCTTTGAAAAGATCTGACTGTAAAGAGACAAGTAAATATCCACTCCACTGCTTGTGTACTCGGTTACATGCATTTTTCATGCCTCCCTTAGTGGCCCTGGTATAAAAATCGCTATTTTTAGATGCTGGACTATGCATAGTCAAATGCAGCCCATGTTAAGTAAAAGAAGCCAACAAGAACAGGCAGAGAGCTTTCACCCAGCTTTGCTGCTGCTGAAAGAACTTATTGTTAAACATTTACACAGGAAAAGAACAGTTTAAGACTGAATAAGGGGTTTTTGTCTAAAACCAAATTACAGAAAGTTAGAGGCAGTTGAGAGCACCATCCTGATTAATGACCTCTTACAGATTCTTTTTTAAGAAATCTAGAGCAAAATTGCCCACATTTAGTTATTTTTGCATGTCAGTGAATAAACTTCAAGAAGCTTAATTAAGGCAAGCTCATCTTCACAAACATTTATTGGCCCCAATACAACTGTACATCTGTATTCACCACATGAGAAAGCATCCTCACTATCAGACATTTGGTAATCACTAAATGTGCGATTATTCAACCATGCTTGTATCAAAGGCACTGGGGGAAGAAGTGGACACTTTTCTAAGCCACTGTGAGGCTTGAAAGAAAACAGGACTTTTCTTTGAGTGTCATATGGCCAATTACACAGTCCAAATAAACTTTGTTTCCAGTTAACACATCACTTCAGTTACAGCAAATTGAAAAAAAAAAAATTCTCATTAAAATATTTGCAGTTTTGAGCCAGGAAAAAGACACAAAAGTTTAAGTATCCAACATGACCAAGACGTTGGAAGTTTTAGAGCACCAGATCACTCCAACTTGTAGTGCCGGTGTGTTCTGAATATACAAAGTTGATTGTTTGCATATACGGATCTCACAGCTGACCCTGCTCTGAGCAGGAGGTTGGACTAGAGGCCTCCTGAGGTCCCTCCCAGTCTGAATTACCATAGGATTTTGACTTCGTTTCACCAAGTTACTGAAGGGAAGGGGCAGAAAAACGATTTCATCTTTTCCAGAAAAAGAGGCGGCTTCCTAAAATAGGAGATACAGCAACTCTCCAAGCGGGAGCTCTGACAGCAGCAGACGGTTCCCTGCTCCAGACACTCTGCACTCCAGAATACACCCAACTGTCAATGGCAGAGAAGCGAGGTGGCTGCCTGCCACCACCATCAATGGGACACTCTCATCCAACCTAAGGAAACACCATTATGGATCACAACTACCAGCACTGCCAACAGATCTGCCTGTCTAGCGGAAGGCAGGGGAATAGCCACATCTTTGCTGTATTCTTGGTGATTTCAGAATGACTCCTTGGCACTCTACTCCTGTTGAGTCTGTGGTTTATTTAGCTAAACTGTTTTCCAAGCAGGGGAGCTGTTATTCTTATCTGCTGTTACCAATTTATGAGGCACACTAAAGGTACAGAGCAGTTGACCCAGGAATTTTCACTGTATTCTCTCTCAAGATGCACCCAGAAATCCCACATAAAGGCAATGTCCACTCAACCTCCATCACTGCACAGTAGCCAAAATCAAGCTACACATGAGTTATGGGGAGAGAAAACCAGAAAAGCTGCATACAGACCTTCACACATAAGCGTGACCACAGAAAAATTAACTTTTTGTCAAAACAGCTGCTATTTAAAGTAGTGCAAATCTAATTTTCTCGGAGTACATTACCGGTTCACGTAGTTCCTCCTCCTCCTCACATCCGCTCCTTCTAAATACCAGCAAATTAGACAGAGCATAGACAGAAGCAAGTGCATATATGCAACCAAAAACCCACTAAGAAATCAAGGAAAGAATCTGAAATCCAATTTCAGACGTGCAGAAGAGTTAAAGGGCAGTAAGAAGCCCTTACAAAAGGGCTTTCTAGTTTTTGTAAAGTTGCTCTCTAGTTGTGCAGTAGAAAGAATGCAGTCACAGTAATTACAGCAGCTAATTAGCATCAAACCCATTGGTTTTTAAAAGACCAAGAGAGGAGAAAATGCACTTCCTCCCACAGTATGACTTAGTAATTCACTAATTCTCAAGGTGACCCAATATATCTGCAGCTGTGCCTTCATCCTCCTTTCCAGGAGAGAGAAAACAGAGAGCCTCCCCAGCCTATTGCTGGTGCCACAACGCACTTCAGGGCAAACCACCCCAGGGCTTATTCAAACTGAAAAAACCTTTCCTCATTTCAGCTGGAGACTACAGCAGCTGCCCCGGCAAAGCAGCATCTCGCCTGCATCAGTAGCACGCAGAGGACGTACAACAGCTAGCTGACAACGGCCACGTGTCTTTCTACAGCGACAGCGCAGGTCCAAGTTAGCAGGCACCATCATCCTATTTCTCCATCCTCCTTGACATTGCAGCAGCGCTCCCACTTCAGAGCAGGAGTAATAAACACAGGGACTTTAGCTGTACTGCCAACGTTCCTCTTCCTCCATGCCTTGGAGATCATGATCATGGCGAAGAGAATGAATAATTTTTGTGAGCAGCCATTGGCCACATACAATGGCCTGCCGCTGCCTGCACTTGTACAAAACAGTGACAGAGGACATTCGCATCTCAGATGCGAGGACATTCGATGTTCGAGGATGTGACTGAGGAAAGATCTGTGGTCTACAGTTTGTGGCTCCAGCTGATAAGCTGGCATTTGGCTCAAGCACTGCCAACTTCCACGTTTGAAACAATGCAGAACAAGCTAAAGTAACCACTTCTGTGATGGACCACAGGTCAGAAGACAACTGACACTGTAGTAATATATTCCAAACCAACCTTAGAACGTCAAAGAGGCTTTGGGTCTCCTGTGCCAACCGCATCTTTAACAGGCATACCATTTCTCTAGCTGGAAGGAAGACGTGGGCCTTAATCGTTTGTACATAATGCTATAATGTGTCCAAAGCACTGCTGCTGTATTTCAAGCCTGTGCATGCAGGACCCATGATGTGCTCCAGGATTACATATGCTGCCAGTAGCTTTGCTGGTTCACTGGTGTCTCGTGCAAGCAGACGTTCAATTACCCGGCCATATCTTCACATATGAGCTCTGTGTTGGGTCTTGCAGAGGTTATGGGGAACCACATTCATTAGCCCTGCAACCTACCAGCTGCTTGCGGGGCTGCTGTACCTACAGGTCTGCCACCAGAAGCAGCTGCAGACTCTAAGCACCTGATGCCCTCCTGCTCCCCTTCAGGGAAGGGAGTACCTTTTGCAGCCTTTCAAACTATCATCTCATCTCAAACTCACAGCTCTTACAGTTTGCAATTTTTATGGCCCACCTTATCAACTCCCAACCAGAGACGGGACTTTCCATCCCACTGCCTTTGGCAGAAACAGTTCTGAAAATTCTCTTGGCCTGATCTGTTACACTGGCAGAGAAGCCCTTTCTAATTCCTCGTCATTACTTAAAAGCCACTGTAGCAGTGTCAGACTAAGATGGAAGAAATGGTCTTTCCCCAGCACGGTTCCTGCGACTAGGAATCGGAGAACCAAGAAAAGTTGGCACAACGTAGCACGGATAGTCCCCTGCTAATATCCTCTGCTATACTTCCACAGTGCTCCTGTACGTCTGGGATGGCAGCTAAATGCTGCGGCCACTCCCTCCCGGCCATCGCTCCTGTCACCCCTCTCTCCAGGGACGGCCACTCGTGCTGCAGCCCTTCTCTGAAGGCAGCCCCGTCCCGGGGCGCAAGGGGGGACGGTCTGCAGGAGAAGGGAGGCGCTGGCACAAGTTGCACCCAGCCACTCTATCAGGAAGCCGTTCTTAGCGCGGCTGTTCCCTCGCCCGTCGGACCCCGCGCCCCGCAGCGGCTCGCCGCGGACGCCGGCCGGTCGCGCCCCGGCGCTCAGACGCGCTGCCAGCCGCTGCTGAGGCGCCCGGACGGCACCGCTCCCGCTCCTGCTCCCGCTGGCGCGGCCAGACGCGGGGCCGCTCGGCGCCGAGGCACCCGCAGCCCCGCCGTTCTTCCCTCCTCCCGCGCAGGGAGCCGGGCAGGCGGGGGGAAGAGCCCGCTCCTCCGGGGGCGGCGGGGGACGGGGCTGGCGTGACGTCAGCGATGAGGTGCGAGGCCGGCGCGCGCGGAGCCACCCGCCAGCGCTGGCGCGGAGGGGGAGGGCGCGCACCGACCAGCTGCGCTGGAAACTGCTGCCGGCGCCGGCACCGCTCCCCGCGGCCTCCCCTCGGGCAGGCACCGCTCTGCGGAGCGCGGCCCCCGAGCCGGGCTGCGTGCCGCCCGGTGCCCGGCCGCCCAGAGCCGAAGTTCAAACACGCCGTGCCCGCCCGACGCGCACGAGTCCCAACAAACAGCGCTCCCCTCACGACCCGCTCTCACCGGCGGGGGCGCGCCCGCGGAGCGGCACCACCCGCCGGCCCCTCAGCCGCTGCCCCACGCCGGCCCGCCCGGGGACCCGGCTGCCGCCAACCCGGCCGCGGGGTGCCGCCCCCGGCCGCTCCGCCAGGCCGCCCCGGTTCCCCCGAGGGCCCGCCCGCCGCCCGCTCTCCTCATGAGGCGCGCACCCCGCCCCCCTCCCCGCCGGGCCGAGGCCGCCCGCCGTCGGGCCTCCGCAGGGGGCCCTGCTCTGGCCCCGGGGGGGGGGGGGGGGGGAAGTGCCGTCGCGGGGGCGGCCGGTCGGTCGGTCGGTCGGGACGCGCACTCACCTGCCCAGGCGCCCAGCGCCGGCCCCACGGCGGCGGCGCCGCTGCCCAGCACCCAGACGCGGAGGCCGGCCAGCAGGCGGTAGGAGGCCAGCGCCGCCGCGTAGAGGGCGCCCAGCGCGCCCACCCAGTAGAGGAGGCCGGCGGCCGGGAGCGCGGCGGGAGCCACCATGCTGCGGAGGCGGCCGCGGCCGAACTGAGCCCTCCCGGCCACCGCCGACCCGCAGCCGTCACGGCGCCCGCCCCCGCTCCGCCGCGATTGGCTGAGGGTCCGCTCAGCCACCGGGTAACCCGGCAACGCGGCCGGCCCCGCCCGCCCTCGGGCCGCGCGGCCCCGCCACGCTCCTGCCGCGCCGGAAAGGAGGGGGGCAGGGAGCGAGCGGCCACACGCCCCCGTACTACTTGCGGCCTGCGCCCCACGTGGTCGGCACCGCTCTCTTATCGCCATTGGCCGGCGAGGATGACCATCAACCGGCGACCGTGCTTCGATTGGCCCTCCCGCCCGCGTGTCTCGCAGGATTGGTGAAAGACGGGGCCTCTCTTCCCGCCCCCACTGACGTCATATGAGCCCATTCATAAAATGCTGAGGCTCCGCCTCGCACCCGAATGCGTCCCTCGGTTCCCCCCTCCCCCACCGCCCCGCGCTCCCCTCCCCCACGGGGCGCCCCCGCGCTGCGATCGCCACGGCGGGGGGCGGAGGGGGCCGGGGCCGGCCCGGCCGGGGCGGAGGGGCCGAGGAGCAGCGACCCCGCGGGCAGAGGCGTGTGCCCCCAAACCAGGGAGCCTGGCGCCGGGGGGAGTCCGTCCCGGGAAAGCGGGGCTGGGCGTCACAGCCCAACTGCCATTGCACCACGCGCACCGGGGGGCTGGCGGCGCCTTCCTGCCTGACCCGCCTTACTCTGCCTCCCCCGCAAGATCCAGCGGCCTCCTGAGATACTCCCGACCCCTTGCTGCCCCACGCCTGGGCTTGCCCTTCACCGGCCCCTCAGACACGACCTCGCTCCCACAGCCCCACGCGCCATGGGTTGGGAACGTCGGGACTTGCGAGGAATGTGGGAGACACCTCCGAAATCACCCCCCCCCCCCCCCGGTGGCTCTTCCCATGGTGGCGGAGAAGAGCACAAAGCTCGGCTGCCTCCTGCCCCACGCCCTGCCACCTGCTAGGGCCACGCCACCCATACCCCACGTGCAGGCCCGGGGTTTCTCCTTCCTTCTCATGGACACCAGCCGGGGCAGGGGGAGGTGGGACACGGGAGGCTGTGGGAGGCTTAAGCCCTGAAATAGCTCGTGGTGGAGGTGTATTGTGCGAGCGGGCTGAAAGGACGGGAGCGGCTGAAGAAGACAGAAAATCAACGGCAACTTGGTGCAATGTGTGGGTCCACCAAAATACCAGAGGAGTCCGGTGGAGGTGGAACTACTGCCCTGTCAGCCTCACCTCTGTGCCTGGGAAGATCATGGAACAGATCCTCCTAGAAGCTATGCTGAGGCACGTGGAGGACAGGGAGGTGATTGGAGACAGCCAGCACGGCTTCACCAAAGGCAAGTCCTGCCTGACCAACCTAGTGGCCTTCTATGATGGAGTGACTCCATCAGTGGACAAGGAAAGAGCTATGGGTGCCATCTATCTGGACTTCTGTAAGGCCTTTGATATGGTCCCCCACAACATCCTTCTCTCTAAATTGGAGAGAGATGGATTTGATGGATGGACTGTTCAGTGGATGGGGAATTGGTTGGATGGTCGCATCCAGAGGGTAGTGGTCAACGGCTCAATGTCCAGATGGCGATCAGTGACAAGCGGTGTCCCTCAGGGGTCCATACTGGGACCTGTACTCTTTAATGTCTTCATCACACATAGACGATGGGATCAAGTGCACCCTCAGCAAGTTTGCAGATGACACCAAGCTGAGTGGTGTGGTTGACACGTCTGAGGGACAGGATGCCATCCAGAGGGACATGGACAAGCTCGAGAGGTGGGCCCGTGTGAACCTCATGAGGTTCAACAAGGCCAAGTGCAAGGTCCTGCACCTGGGTCGGAGTGACCCCCGGTGTCAACACAGGCTGGGGGATGTAGGGATTGAGAGCAGCCCTGCCGAGAAGGACTTGGGGGTACTGGTGGAGGAAAAGCTGGACATGAGCCATCAATATGCACTCACAGCCCAGAAGGCCAACCATATCCTGGGCTGCATCAAAAGAAGTGTGGCCAGCAGGTCGAGGGAGGTGATTCTGCCCCTCTACTCCGCTTTGGTGAGACCCTGCCTGGAGTTCTGCGTCCAGCTCTGGAGCCCTCAGCACAAGGAGGACATGGACCTGTTGGAGCGGGTCCAGAGGAGGCCACAAAAATGATCCGAGGGCTGGAGCACCTCTCCTATGAAGACAGGCTGAGAGAGTTGGGCTTGTTCAGCCTGGAGAAGAGAAGGCTCCGGGGAGACCTTCTGGCAGCCTTTGAGTACTTAAAGGGGGCTTATAAGAAAGATGGGGAAAAACTTTTTAGCAGGGCCTGCTGTGATAGGGCAAGGGGTAATGGTTTTAAACTAAAGGAGGGGAGATACAGGCTAGACATAAGGAAGTTTTTCACGATGAGGGTGGTGAAGCACTGGCACCGGTTGCCCAGAGAGGTGGTAGAAGCCCCATCCCTGGAAACATTCAAGGTCAGGCTGGACGGGGCTCTGAGCAACCTGATCTAGTTGAAGATGTCCCTGCTCATTGCAGGGGGGGGTTGGACTAGATGACCTTTAAAGGTCCCTTCCAACCCAAACTATTCTATGAGGTGGAGGAGACTGCTGTTTTTAAAGGTGGACTTTTGCAACTCTCAGTGTCAAAATCTCTTCCTAGACAGCAAGCCTTCTATACGATTTATTTGACAATGACCTCATTACAAGCAGTAAGAAACTCTCTAGATGAGGTTTTTCAGAGATCCACATCCAAGGTGTTAACGACAGGTAGCATAGAGGGTGGTTTTATATGTTGCCTTTCCTTTCCCCCCTGCCTTGGAAAACAGGTCATACTCAAACCCAGCCGCTACTGCTGAAGATCTGCAAGCTCTGTCAGAGCACCACTCTGCTTCATGCCTCCTCCTCTTCCATGCCGCTCTGACACCTAGGACAGCCTACTTCGGCCTTCCCAGATACCCACCAACAACCCCACCTGAAACCAAAACAGCTGATCTTCCTTGGCCACCAATGTTATGTTTCTGTCACTCACTCACCAGCTCTCCAGCTGCTGCCACAGGCCAGTGGCACTCATGTTCGCGGGTCTCTACAGGGAGCTTTGCCACCAGCGGGTTTTTGGGAACCTCCAGCTTTCCGTGCCCTCCTTGCCTCTGCTACAGCGCCGCTGCCAGGCCGCAGCCTTTGCCAGTTCCCCTCATCCGCTCCTTTGCGTTACCTTCCACATGCCACATTGGTGCTGGATGCAGGCTGCAGGAGGTCATCTGCCAAACCCCGTCACACTTCAGATCCAGCTTCCTTTTACAGATCCCACTCCTGCAGACTGCTTACTGTAAACTGAATGGATTTACAAGCTATCTACAATTTACCTCTCCCTGTCCCATTCCATGTTCCCTAACCTTTGCCTGCTCCTTGTTCATAGGTCATGAACTCCTCAATGCAGGGATCACGTTTTTCAGAGTTTGGAAAGATCTTGCATTAGGTGCTACTCTAAATGCAACAGGTAAGTAGTACCCTGAGTACTTGAGGCCCCGATCAGATTATGATGCCCTGTGGATGCAGTTACAAAGACAATAGCAACCTCAAAGCTCTTACTTGGAAACAAGACACTTGTGTATGACATCAACGACCTGATGCAATGAACTGTGTGTTCTGAGATACATTAAGATTGCACTTAATGGTCTTACATTTATACTAAGGGAAACAAAACCAAAGAAATTACATTGAAACACGCTTTGATAAGTTGATCTGTTTTATTAATAAAATAAATGTTTGTTACACTTCCTGTTATTAAATATATATACACACAAATAGCTTTTCACTCAAAGATACATAATTAATCGAAATCAAAGGTTTCTGTTCATAATCCACTTGTGAAAAACAATTAAATTCATAGTGGGATTCAAACTTCACTGGATTCAACAATACACTGTCTGCCGTGACACAGATTAAAGGCATGAAACTATCATGTGCTTTGCAATGAAAAATTTGTCGAGTCACTGTCTTATTGGCTGACTTACGGGTTTATGGTTGATTTTTAGAAATTAATCTTTATCACGCAGCAGTTGCATCAGATCTAATGGGCGGGAGCATTTCACTGGATTTCGTTCTATTTCACAACAGAAGGCATCCATCCTCATGGGGATTTAGCTCACCGTTTTTTTCTTTTGTCACTCAGTCACTCAATTGTGAAAGGTGACACCGCAGAGGATCAAGCTCTCACCAAGTTTTCTTCCCGTTTTTCCCCAAGAGAGCCCACCTACTGCTTACTGGCCACTATTTTTAGAACAGTGTGATGTGCTAGGGCTAACTCCTGCAGTCTTTACACAAGGAAAATTCTCACAGGCCTCACCGAGTGTGTATCCTACATAACACCAGCCAAAGACAGGACTTTGATTACAAGGAAGTGCAAAATTGCTGGGATAATTTCATTTTCTGTTTGTTCCATATCAGCCTTTCCTTAATTTCTAAACCTACTTTAATCTGCAGGGAGAATCTTGGCATTTTTTCATGAACACTTGTGTGTTGGAAAGAAATGACATTGTTACAATAAGAGAAAAGAACACAGGTAATCAGAGGGAGGTTCAAGCTTCACTCCTTGTTGGGATCATAGTGCAATTGTAAATTGTTAGAAAGAGCAGGTGCTTGCTGTGGCCACATCACACTATTTTCTTCTACTGGCTGTCAAAGCAGTTCTCAAACTGTTTGCAGGATAAGGACACACCGCTGATTCTCACTCTTTTGTCTTCCAGAGGACCAGGCAATAAAGAGACAGGATACAGCAAAAGCATCTGAAAAGAGAAAAGGAACCAGTTTGGCTCTAGTGAAAGATCTGCTACAAGTCAAAGACAAAACAAGAGCTGAAGTGAGGGATGGAAGGTAACAGTATGATCACCAGGGTCACCAAGTGTCGAGAACAGAAGTGGGCTGGGCAGCTGGACAGCACATGGGTGTCGGGCAACCTGCTGAAGGGAGCAGGCAACTTCCTACTGGATGTCCATGTAAGCCACACTGCACTTACCACGGGGATGCTGCCAATTACAAATGGGTCAGAAATAGGGAAGGAAGTATGGGGGTGCTATGAAAGATTCATTGGCCTTTGTCAGAGCCTACCTATCTTTTATTACAATGTCTACTGCCCACTGTACTGCAGTTGTGCTGCTCCTGAGTCCTCTTGTCTGAACAACCTTCTTGTTGCGGGTCAGGACAGAACCCGCTCTGCTGTTCTCTTGGGGAACCGATAAATCCCTTGACAGAGAAACACAGACACAGCAAGGCAGTCCTCAAGTTTTTTGGGTTAAAAAATAATACTGGTTATTCACCAGCGTTGCTATTTTTTATGCTACTCTGTTCAGAGAGAAAGGCGGTCCTCTGAGAGGCTTACAGTCTACATTTAGAAGATGAGTCACAGGCAGGGAAAGAGACTTACTGGAAGGGAAAGAATTATACAAAGGTCAAGTGAGGGGTTTTGGATCTCTTGCTTACGGTCACCACACATTCCTGGGCAACAGGCATATCCCCCTTTTCAGGGTTAATCCCAGTCTTCCCACGAGCTTTGCAGGTTTGTTCCCATTTCCCTTAAGCTGCTGCAAAGCCCAAAGGAGCACCCAGTCAGCTGAGCTGATGGAACAGACAGGCATTTTGAATGTGCTCACACATCAACTTGCACACACATGTATATGAGGATACCTTGCCAAGGCCCCAGAGATCCACGTTTCCACAGCATCCTTTATCAGTTCAGGCATGTAGTCAGTTCCAGATGACTGCAGATGCAATCTGGTTCAGCGTGGTGATGCAAGCCTAAGTCAACCCACAACTCAGATACATTGCTCCATCACATGGAAGGTGGCCAAACTGTATGGCAGATCATAAGAGAGACAGAAGAGAAAGTATTTAGGAAAGCTAAGGGAGTAAAGACATGCATGAGTAAAAAAGCAACAGTAAGTAAAAATGAACAAAAAATAAGGATGTGGAACTACAGAGAGGAAGATATCAAAAGGAGACATAAAGAAAGCAAAAATATAGCAGAGAAGAGAAATAAAATACAACAAATAGGGGATAAAAGAGCATCCAGTAAGAAGAAACATTCTATTTTTATTATTAAGTTTTTCTGTGACTTTGCTGCCACAAGTACCTCACGAGCAATCACACATCTCCGTGAGACCACATTCCCATGTCTCACACGTACATCCTCCCTCCTGCCCTGCTCTCCCAGTACCTGAGGAAGCCACCTCTTACTACAAGCCCACAGATGAGAACCAAAGTCTGTCACTCACTGTACATACAGTGGGGTCTCCGCACTCGGGAGGCCTCAGTGCTGGGACCCACTCCTCACCCCAGCCGGCAGTGCCGCCTACTCTGCAGCAACCCTGAGAGGAGGATGGGGGACTGCTGGTTATCTGTGATGTGTCACTTTTTTCTTGCCACCAAGAAGAGGCGTAGTCATTTGTTTCATTAAATGGCATTCTTGTACCCAGCGCTAATTTTATCCCTTTACAAATATGTTTTTCATTCTAGCAAGTCAAGTGCAGCTCTCCCTCCTGTACAGTCATTCTGCTCTCATGTCTCTCTTACCATTACTCACACTTATTGCAATGAGGCCAGATTCAATAAGGGGCCTGGCTGTTGCGGTGCTGAGCACTGCAGTGTGTCTTTGCCTAAATCCACAGACACCCTGCCTCGGTGCACACTGAAGACAAAAAGTAGAATACCTAAGAATGGGATCTACGCTGTCCATCCTGTTAAGTGAAGAACTCTATAGGAACCAGTTGGACATGCCAATAAATCTCTCAAGACACCTCAAACAGCAGTGGGTCCTAACGCTGGGGTGAGGCAAGATACCTTGTGTGGAATTCCCAATCCTGAGCCTTTTCTTAGGCACCAACTCCATCCCCTTGCAGGGGTCATGGTACCCCTCTGAGCCCACACGCTATTTAGCACTCACCCAGGAAACTCAGTTTTCCCTCCTCTGCCTGAAAGGCCTTGCACCAGCAAAGCGTCTTAACAGCATGGCACAGGCGTGTGCTGGGTGAGGTGCCCTCGGTTGAAGCTGTCGCACAGCACACAGAGTAAGTGGTTTTCCATCAGCTGCAATGATCGGAGGGAAAGCCAGCGGGACTGGAGGGGCTGGGGCAGACGTTCTCAGCCCCATCCCGTGCATAAATCTTAAGCATGTGTTAAAGCAGTGTACTTGGGCAACTCTGGAAGCAGGTAATTTATGTAACCCTCCTCACTCCTGGCGTGCTTCCCAGTAAGCAGGGGCTTGGGGACCTATGTTTTAGACTCAGGCCTTGACAGCAGCACCTAGCCGGCTCTCGCTCTCAGCCCCTCCAGTACTCCTGTGGGCCTACCACAAGGCGCCTCAGCACTCATGAAGAAGGGGCACCCAACTCACCCAGGCACTGAACAACCACAGAAGAGCCGATCGCCCCCGCTCTGCAGAGCTTACAGGTGCAAGTGAGCCAGACAGCAGCAGGCTGAGAGAAAGGGATGGAACTGGTACCATTAAGTGCCATAATAAATAAGCAAGCAAGCACAAATTTTGATTTGCGTGTCTCTCATCCTGCAATTGCACACTTTTGACTATATAGTTTCTATGAGGACAGGAACCTGCAAACACAAGTCTTAGCTTTTAAACTGAGTCATCCAGGCATTTTAGGTTACCACACTGTGTAACAGTTACACACTCCTTCTTGTTTCTTAAATAAACCTTGGGCGTCAGCAACCTGTCCTTCTGCTTCAGGGACTAAAGTCCCAAATTTCTCAACAACAAATCACTCCAGGCAAATGTAGCAATAGGAGCTAAACAGAACCTAAAGCAAGACAGTAGTTGGCATATTAACTAGTTGAATCTACAGATTGTAAATTTAACATGCCACGCAGCTGCACACTGCTCTTTATGAGAAGGTCCATTCAATTCCCTTTAAGAATAGGGAACAATGCAAATGGCACTACAAACTTCTAGTACTTTATACAGGGATTTTTCACTTTTACCTACTATGGATTAACAGGTGAGTGTCTTGTAAAATCTCAAAATTCCTCTTTTTGTTGCCATTCCCCATTTAGAGTTCTCAGAAGTGACTACAATGGGGAGCTCCAGATCCTCTCATCATGCAAACCAAGGAAAGGCTTGAGCAGGACATGCATATAAAGTTGTTTTGTTTTTTTTTTTTAATCACCAGCAATGCTGGAAATCAAGTACTCTCTGAAAAAATTCTAATAGCTCTGCATGCTGCAAATCCAAGTGCAGCATGTGTTTAGTGGAAAAACATAATATGGGCCGTGGCAACAGAAGATTAACCTTCTTCAATCCTACAGCCCACTGAAACGTATTGATTTTGAGCTGAAAATATCATCTGTAGAAACTAAATACTGTGTTCTCATTGTTTAATCCTTGATGTCTCTGCTACCTAGTTTCGTAACTGTAGATAAGCAATACAGCTACTCGTCCACACAAAATGAACAAAGTTCAGGAATGCGTGTCCCTCACGCCACTGCCAACACTCGCTGTCACCTTGCATGATGCATTCACTTCCAGACCCAGATGATGGACTACATTTGATAATAAACCTTTGTCTCCTCATCTATAATCTATTGTTCATCCACTGCACTGTATTATATACTCAACCCTCTTTCACTGCATCCTTTTGTGGAGTATATTGAATGTGAGATTGTGTCTATAGCCCTCCCTCCACCCCCCTCCAATGCATCTATTGTCCCTGAGAGTCTGCCTAGCACAAGCTGGTTCAAATCCATGGAACAGGAATCATGTGACATTTCCTCCCCTCCACCTCTTCCATATCCCAGTGGACTAGCTTTGCCATCAGATCCTTTTAAAAAAATCCATGTGCCTCGAGAGTCTCCTTAAAGATCCACTTCCCAGACAGTTCTGGTGCCCCTGCCATAACCTGGTCCTTCTAGAAGACTTCGTCTTGGCCACTCCCAGTATTTCACAAACATGAATTATGCTTTGAAGAATGCCCGTTAAGTACGATGTATCACTCCTAGTTTGCACGTGAGGAAATGCGAGGGCAGAGGGTTCAACTAGGACCCTACCTGGGACAGAAGTTGAGAACACAAAATCTTTAACATCCAATTACGATTCTGTATTTTTTTCCTTCAAATTCTCCACAATTCCTTAAAATGTCCGGCTTCCAGACTTCCTAAAGAGTTCTACCATTAAAGTTTTAAGCATTAAAGCTGGCATTTTAAAAACACCCTGGGAGATTCAGTCATTCCCAGATTGTATATTGCTCCCCATTACAAGAAGGACTTGGATCCCAAGTACCCATCGTTGCAGATGGTTGCCCTAACCATCGGCTTCAGCAATGTGGCACTGCGCTCTCTCCTGCCCAAACAGTAACAGTTCTTCCAACACGCACACTCATCCCATACCTGTCTTCTCTAAATCCCTCAGAGGTCCTGGGGGGAACAAAGCATGAGCTCTTAGGAGATTCATCTGCTGAGGTAGGCATGGCATCTGAACTTCACGTTTCCATGTCTCACACCTGCACTGGCAGACCACTGATGCACAGCGTGTCTCACTTCGTGAGGCCCAACCGCAGCCGATCTGCGTTAAGAGACCTGGTGGGACAGACCCCCGCTAACACTGGTGGGGGAGTGCCGTGCTGGTACAGTCCAGCACAAATGCACTGCTCACCCGCGCTAAGGTCACTGCGACCTTGGCAGGCAGAGAAATCTAGGGGCAGGAACTGAGGTCTTCTCACAGGTAGATGGCACCTAAGCAGGTGATTTAGGGGGCCTAAGCTTTATCTTTAGATGCCGAGAGGGCAAGTAGATGTTCTGGATGGTAATAGCAAAAGAAGTATTAAAGGCTGATATTATGTTGTGGAATTTACAGTAGTAGAATATTGCCTTGCTCAAACAGGTGAGGTCTGGCTTCTCTAACTCGATGCTTCTTTGTGCTTGATGGTGGGAGAGCAAAACTCACTTCGCCTTAGTAACTTAAACCAAGCTGTCATCCACCTGAATACCGCAACAAGAAGAGTAGCAATCATTTGGACTCTCTTTCCACAGAAACACTTGAGACAGAAAGGACCGCCGCCACTCTGAAACATGTACAAGCAATAGTTTTATCCTACTTATTAGTTATTCTGCTTTGATTAAATTTTGAAAGCAGTTTCTGCATATGAAGGCACTGCAGAAAACAAAATAAGTAGCTCCAAAAGATGGCACTTCCTGCCATCCCAGGATTTTCACAAGTCGGAGAGAAACCAGGGGAATGCCAAAATTCCTTTCTCCCCTTGCTATTTCTATTCCTATAGATGCTGCTATAACAGTAACATCCAACAGCTTTTGTACCAGCTGTACAACCATTTTAGAGACACTGAGCTTTTTTTTTCCCTATTGGAAGAGCTTATCATTACCTCTCCTTTGACTGTTTTTTCTTTCTGGCAAGAAGAGGAAATAAATGTCGTAAGATCAAAGACACCATAATAATGTCCCACCCAGAAGGCCATATATTCAGGGGGTGTAAATCACTATTCCTTTGGAGAGATCAACGAAAATCTGAAGATTTACAGCAGTGATGACCTGGCTCCAAAGCATTCCTACAAATAATAATTAAAAACAAACAAACAAAAACAACAATAAAAAAACAACCCAAAACCTGCTGCTACAGGCTGCAGTGAACCATCCCTTTCCCAGTCTACTGCTACCAAACCAAGCCCTGGCATACTTTGATTTTGTTCAGTGTGTAGGTTCCCAGTACTTTTATATATTGATCCTCTGCTACTTTACTCATCAGCCAGCATACGCAGCAAAGCAGGTGTATGTGTATATATACATATGTGTGTGTGCAAGTATACATGTGTACATATTCCGCCTAGACTTATTTATATAAAACCAGCAAAAGAATGGATTTGTCCTACTCTTAATAACAGCACTAACACCTTATTTTTGTTTAATATTAAAAAATTTGCTGTTTTGCTTTTGTTATTGAATCTTGCAAATGTAATTATCAACCTTATCACATGAATGTGATGTGGCACGTAGGGACATGGTTTAATGGTGGACTTGGCAGTGATAGGTTAATGGTTGGACTCGATGATCTTAAAGGTCTCTTCCAACCAAAAATGATTCTATGATTCTATGAACGCTTCTCACTTCCATAAATTTGCTCCTCCAATCAGCAGTATTTCAAGAGGTGTAATACAGCACAAGAGAATGAAAAACTGGTGACAGTAGTGGAAGTGCCTCTTTTTGCGGTGGAAAGCCTTGTAGGATGACATGGGCATACCAGGTCAGAAAAGTTTTCCTTTGCTGTAGTCCTAACACTGTGTTCCCACCATTTCAGTGGGAAAGTCCATGACCTCCTTCCAATTCAAAAAGGTCAAGAAAAGAACAAGAGAAAGCATCTGCTATGAATAAGAATAATTTTCTTTAAAGAATCAGACTTATGATGGAAGAGAAAAATATTTTTCAGGAATCCAGGTTAAGTAACAACCAAGCCTGTTTCATTCCATACTCATAGAATCACTTTACGGTCACTTTTCTGCCCTGTGAGTGTCAAGATTCTGTCTGTAGCTTACATCCCACCGTCTATTATAGAAAAAACGTGTGAGAAACCATTTAGAGATAATATATATTTCTTTTTTTTGTCTTCCAAGTCTTTCATACTGTCTCCTACCAAATGAGTCTTCCATTTTCACATGACTTGTTCACCTCTAGGGGGATGAAGTTTAATCCTTATAATCCATTCACTCCTCTGATTCAGCAACTAGTCAAAGTACCACTGGTAGCACTTAATACATACATTGATGATTAGATTGATTCCATCACTTAATTTTCTGTTGACCACTGAATGGGAAGTTACCTCCTTAAACAAAATTCTTTCTCTTTGAATAACCTGCGACAGTTGTGGACTGAAAAATAAAATTAAAATGGATGGCTGAGGAATGATTGCTTAACTCCCTGCTTTGTGGAGATTTCCCAAATAGCAAAAATGCCAAGTAAAAACATAAAATGTCTGCCTCGAGTGTGGTGGCCTTGCTGAAAAGCAATGTTCTTTAATTTTAAGGTTCTTCTGTTAATTCTTCAGTGCTGCACTAAGTGCTGTATGTAAAAACTATGCAGTCTAAACGGCAGGAAAAAAGATACAAGGTCTCAGGTAACATCCCAAAGGAGCTGATTATACATGTATTTCAGAATGCAATAATGTCTTGCCCTAGAAGACTTTAAGTTTTTCGTTTAAATACTTTCCTAAAAATTGTTCCAGGAAGACTTCTAGAAATAGCCCATCCAGAGACAAGAAGTCAGGCAGCACTGCGTGAGTACACCTTCAACCATGGCGTCCAGCCGTACAGTTTGTCTACTCCCAATGTTAAAGTCAGTGAGGTGAAGAACATTGCTTCTCTTCTGCCAGCACAATTCAGAGGGTGCAGGTGATAAGCAGTTGATAGCAAATATAACCAAACTACTCTGCTTCTAGCAAGGAGCCTGAAAAAAAGAATTTGATTAATGGAAAAAGAAATTAAGATGACAAAACCCAACAGCACTTTCAAAATGGGCCCACTGTAAATGTACACGCCCATCTCAGAATCTATTTTCCTAATACACAAGAATGTAGAATTAAGGGAGGGGAATATCCAGGATTCCCGAGTCAAATTCCCTGCTCCTACACAGAACCAAATGTTGATGTTCTTTTCTGGATTTATCAAACTTCATTTTAAAAGAAATTTAAACTACTTTCTCATTTGAAACCGCTCCAGAATATCAGTGGTCTGATAGTTAGAACTCTTCCTGTAATTTCCAGCAAACTGTGCTCATTATCCCCTTTATATGCATTTGTTTTGCTTGTTTACTCTAATCTTGAGCTCACATAATTATTTTCCTCCCCTATATAAAAACTGTGTAATTGTCACTTTTGTGTCTTTCTGTTAACAGTCTCTCTATTCCTCTTAACATCCATGCGGTCCTTTTCCGCATCTGTTCCATCCGTTCGTATCCATTTATCTGAATGTGGGTGACAGTTGGGCTCCAGATAAGGTCTCACTGATGCCATATACTCTGACATTAATATATTCTATATATACAGGAAATCCCTCCCCTAATACTTTCTAGGACACCTTCTTTTTTTATTTTCTCAGCCACATCACATAGCAGTACGCTCTCATTCTGCTGCTGACTACTACACCAACAACCAATTCACCACTAAAGTGATGAGCTCTTCTAGAATAATTTGTGATTACCTTCTATTGGCATCACTAAATCTCATCTAATTCTATTAATCTCAGTTTTGATTCATCTTGTTGGTACGTGGATATTCCAAACTTCCTCTCTATCGATACAGTCCGTCAGTTTTGTGTCATAAGATTTTATCACCACAGTTCTACTTTTCCACTAGTGTCACTGAGGAAAAAAATAAGTCATTTCCAATATAGTCTTTGAAAAATCCAGTTCGCAGCCTCCTTTCCATCAGTACCTTCTCTTTCCATCTATTATCTGTCAGTGCGTTCCCAAGTCACCTTACAATGTAATTAATCCAAATTTTCTCCATTTTACATATTTTCCTCACATGGTACAATATCAAATACTTTTGAAACATATTAGATCTAGTGTATTTCCCCTGCCTAGAAAATCCTAGCATAAGGTAACACATTAGTCTGGCACAGTCTGTTTCTGCTAAAACTCTGTTGCATTTCATCCCACCTTTCATTTTTCTCTGTGTCTTTTATTTTGCCCTTCAAAGACTGTTCTACAGCTAAGTGTACTATGGCTATCAGATTAGATCGTCGTTATGACAAAACTTGTCTTTCCATTGGGTATCCTCAACCATTTGTCCCCCTTTACATGTAGCTTCCACTGCTTATAAAGTATTTAGATTGTATATTTTTGGAAGGGGATATATTGTATTTATTGTGCTAATGCACTTCCATTGCCACTGAAATAAGAAAACAGAACCCAGTAAAATTAAATTCCTATTGAAGAACTGGAAAAGCAATGATTCTTTTCAGACGGGAATAGAGTGGGCTATATGCTCCTAAGTTTAAAACACATTACAATACATTATTCACATTTTCCTTGTCTTGAACTTTTATATTTTATTTTGTTCTGGACTTGCTGATTTTGTATCTCAAGTCATCTTCAACAGCTTAACTTTGCAAGTCCAAACCACCAGGGGTTATAGAGCAGGCACTTAGACACCTATCCCTTTTTTGTGTCTACCCAACAATTTCTTTTATAAGCAAAACAACATTTGTTCCTCCACTAGAACAGTACGTTCATTTCTTCACTATCTTTCTTCCGAGAATTACGCTCATCTGCGTATACTTTAAGGACTGTGTTTCAGGTGATGACCGTTGGCAAAATCTGATGTGCTTTCTGACACAAATACAAAAATGTTCGTAGAGCTCCTCACATACCTCCTCTCAGAACTGAACTGTAACGTGCAATAGAAAACAAACCTATTATGGCATATTTCCCTTTTTGGTTTGATATCAACAATGTTATTTTCTTTGCACATCTTCATTTATTAGTTAACAAATAAATTATGTTTCCTTCTGCATTTCAAGAGGATTACTACTACCAAGAAAAAGAAACTACCTAACAAGCATCTTTCCTGTTCCATTCCCATGAGAAGTTTAAGCACGCTCAGCCCCAAGTTCATCTAACTGCTGATGCACAGCACCACGATCTTTCAAGATCTGCCTGCAAAAAGGAAGAAAGAAAAAACCCAAACAAAATTTACCAAATCCACTTTAGACGGATTTATTTCACATACTATTTTTTGTCATTCCTTTCACACATAAAATAAGGTACCTCCAGCTAATTAACAAATTCCTTTAAAACATCAGAATGTTTAACAAGAAGCTGATTTTGCACTTTGGGTCCACTATTAGCATAAATTAAATTAACATGTAATATTTTTCCTCCCTTTTCTTCCCTCTGCGCTTTGTCCACAGAGAAAACACCTTGCTATCAAGTAGACTACCAAGTCCTGTTTGCTTCCTGGGTTCGTCCCTCCATAACTTCAACAGAGTTCAGCACCTTCATGCATCTTAATTCTTCCCTTTCACATTAAAAACAAAAAAAAAACAAACACAAAAGAAACAAACTTGTAGATAAAACCTGCGAGCCCCTCCTGCCACGTGGAAGCGGTTGCTATCCGGGCAAGCTGGCTCCCGGAGGAGGCCGCAGGAAGGCACGGCTCTTCGTTTTGATGCAGAGCTCACCAGAAAGGGGAAGCAAAACTGAGCACACGCCTGCGAGGCTGTGAGCCAGCCTCTCGGCCGGGGCCGGGGCCCCGAGCAGCCCCAGGGGCGGCGGGACGACAGGAGCGCACAGGGACGCGGAGCCCCGAGCGGCAGCCACGCAGCTGAGCCGCATACGTTGTTTAAAAAGAAAAAGCAAACTCCGGCTTGGGAGGAAGAGGCTTTGGGCGAGCCCGCGGGGAGGCCCTGCCGGGCCGGTGCCCCGCGGCCCTGCGGCACGGTGCCGCGGCGGAGCGCGGCTGCCGCCAGGCCGGGCCAGGCCAGGCCAGGTCAGTCCGAGCGCCCCGCGGCCGCCGGGGCCAGCTTTCGGCCTGATCCTCCGCCCCCAACACCGACGGGCCCTCGCCCGCCCGGTCGGTCGGTGCCCGTGCCCCGGGGCGCCCCGCAGCGCACGGCCGGCACCGCCGCGGGGAGCTCACTCGCGGGCACAAAGTGACAGAGGGAGGGGAGGCCCCAGCCGCCCGCTCCCCGGCGGGCCAGAGCCGGGGCCAGGGCCAGGGCCAGAGCCTCCGCCGGCACCAGGGCAGGCCAGGGCTGGCCGGACACGCCCGGCCCGGCCGGCTCTGGGGGAAAGGGGCAAACCCGCCACTGACCTGCGGGCGCCTGAGGCGGGCACCCCGGCCGGGCCGGGCCGCGCCGGCGCCCCGGGGCTGGTCCTCACGGAGCGGGGGATAAAGCCAGCACTCCTCGAGCGGCACCAGCCGGGTACGGGCTGCCCCAGCGCGGTGGCCGAGGGCAGGCAGGCCTGGGGCGTCCGGCCCGGCCGCGCTCCCGCCTGGCGTGAGAGAGCCGGCCCGCCATGCCGGGCAGGCGCCGCGGCGGCGTTTACGACAGCTCCCGGCATGCCGCGGCGCCTACAACTCCCAGCCTGCCCGGCCCCGCCGCCGTTAACCCTCTGCGGCGCCGAGGCGCCTCCGCAGCCGCCGGCCCCTCGCCGCCCGCCCGGCCCCCCCGCCCGTCGCTGCCACTTCCTCGCGGCGGGCCCTCCGCCGCCAGGCCGCCCGGGGCCCCGGCCCGGCTCCTCCGCGGCCCGTGGAGGAAGAGCCGCCCCCGGCTCGGCCCAGCCCGGCCCGGCGGCGGTGCTTGCTCCGAGCGGCCCGGCCCGGCCCAGCCCGCGCCCCGGCCCCCTGATGCTGTGGCAGGCTTCTGTACTCCTGCAGTGTGGTTTCTGGTCCCAGCTACTGCTGTTTGTTACTGGCGGCCGTGCTATTAATTGCCCGCTCCCTGCCAGTTAATAAAAAGCAGATGAAATACCTTATTCCAACTGGGTTGGGGCTTTTTGTTTGGGTTTTGTTTTGTTTTGTTTTGTGGTGTTTTTTTTTTTACTTTTTGTTTCAAAAGACAAATTGTAATAAGTAAATTAACTCAAAAATTGCCTTACAACCCCCAGCAAACTTTGGGACAAAGTTACCGGGAAATGCTGGGTTATCCTGCAGTGAAAGTAATGTGAAAACTCAGTCACGCTATCATGTTTTGTCCTCTTTCCCACATACTCTTCATAGAGGTGCTCAGTATACGTATGACTAACTCGTAAAGCACTTTTTCAGCTCCTCTCTTAAAATAAGCAGTAAACAATGTGCATACAACTAACCTGCTGCAAACTAAAAAAAATAACCCAGAGAGTCAGAATCCATTTTTGAAGTAAGAGAGGGATGGGGGCAGATAGCACAAGTTCATGCAGAAGCAGCACCTCAGAGTAAAATCCACGGGGTCTCACCCGACCCCCCTCCGCAGCGTGGCACCCGCGCCCCAAGACGCCCTCCGCACGCACGCAGAGCTCATCCCCTATACATCTATTTTATTTGCGATATTTTTTAAGAAAGCCGTGTGCAGCAAATACAAGTCAAATGGCTCTAATTTGTAGTGCTACAAACTGTAACATGCTCAGACGTGTAACTGCCTGACAGACTACACAGAAATCTGGCTTATGCTCCAACCTCTGAAACAAATGCAAATATCCAGAAACATTCTGCTATTTCTCCAAAATTAAAATACTAAGTAAAACAAACCTCCTGCCAGATTTTTCATACAAATACTTCTTTTTAAAAAATAAATCACTACAAATTTATTATTTATTTCAGACCATAAACAACACAGAGGAAAGAAACAAATACACGTTTTCCTTTTTTTAAAAAAAACTTATCGATAAGAAAAGCACATATATAGCTCCTTTTTTAAAGGTTATTTTTTAGTACCTTCTCCCTTAAACCAGCCTACAAGCCAATACCTTTATCTAGAGAAAACACAATTGGAAAGCCTTTTCATGTTGTACTGTTTTTCAGACACTTACAGAAGGTTTTTAAAGACAATTCACAGCCACCCTATTCCAAACGGCACAAATACAATTATTTAGAATTTATTCCTTACTGTAGCAATTTTTACTTCGGTATATTTTTCAAAATTTCCTGGGAAAACACAATCAATTTCCGTCTAGCTTAGCGCACCTACACTGTTACCTCTTTCTCAGCATTTTCTCTTTACAAATCAACCACAAACATTTTATAAGTATTTTACATATATATAATAAAGTCTTAAAAAGGACAACACCACAAGAGAAATGCTCAAAAACAAACTGGAGGTGTAAATGACCTCCTCCCATGTTCCAGACGTACCTACAAAATCCCTGCTCACTGGTACAGGATTATACATTCCATTATGAGTTCGGCCTTTTTATATTTTGTACTATTTTAACACCCCAAATTTATAGATTTTTAAAATTGGCATGTTAAAAGGGCTTTATTTAAGGATTTCAATGAAAATAGTGTTATGTTTTGTCATATTACCATAATCCTTCTTTTTAAATCACTTAGAATTTCAGTATAACCTAATTAAGTAATTTTAAGTAAGTCTTAACCCAAATACATAGATCTAATAAAAATGTATTTTGCAAACAGGGAAAATGGACTTCTAAAATGGATTCCTCAGGTATGAACAAAGATGCTGAAACATTTCCTCCCCACAAACTTTGGGATCTGAACTATTTCACAGCACTTACATTTGAAAACCAAAATACTTATAAGAAAATAAATTTCACTAAATATCAAGCATAATGTTTCGTTCAAATTGTATTTGTTTATTCCTTTTATATTTAAAAGAAATCTTTCAATTTTCCTTACCAAAAAGGAGGGAAACTAGGGGAAGAAAAATACTGCAAAATCCTAACTGCCTACCTTCATGTATTGTTTATTTCAAAGCTCTTCTAACAGTAGTTTATATTGGGTTTAGATATTGTATATTATTTTGCCAGTGGAAATATGGTATTATTTAGATATTTGCTTTTTAAAAGGCTACAGAACAACATTATAGATTTTAGAGACTTCTAACCATTTTTAATTTGTCTCTTTTTCAAATGCTACAAATATCCCATTTGGTAAATGGAATTTACATTTCTCTCTTGTCTAAATTATCACAGTTGAATCAACAATTCAAAACAGAAAGAACAAGTGATGTACCGTAATACAATAGCAAGTCCAACACTTTAACACAGCTCCTCTCTCTATTGGTGTATAATAAGCTTACACAAAGTATAAAATATCTCAGAAATATAGCCTCCTTCCTGATAAAAAAAATTCACTTATTGACTAATTTGACCTCAAGCAATTGCATTTTCTCAAAAAGCATCCTATCTATAGCTTTATGCCATTTACTGACTCTTGCTTAATTAACCAGCATGCTTTAAAAACAAGTATCATTCCTTCAACTTAATCAAAACAGACTATTTTTAATTGCTACCACATCAAATATATTTGTCAATACAATAAAGCCACGTACAATTAGAAAGAACTAATTTTTTTAGCCCTGTCTTTGACCAACCATAAATTACAGCATCCACTTCCAATTTATTTGCTATTCTAATACGAGGTGAACTGAAACACACACCACAGCTCACAAATACATCTATCTTTCTATAACATCCTATCATTTGCATCTTTTAATGGGAAAATCCAGTATACCACTGTCAGCACTGCTGTTCTCCTGCAACCGACCGGACTTCAGAAGCACTTGGCATTAACTTCCCTCCCTCACAACACTTTGCCTCCTCACCTCTCTCAAAATAAAACAAAAATATTTGGGTTTGTCTGAAATGTCAATAAACTCCAAAACCGAAAAGGCCAAAGGGTCAGGTATTATTTAATCCGAACAGAAAAGTTATTTTCTCTCTACGCTGAAAGCCACCAGGAACAGCACGTTACCTGAGAAGTGATGCTCGCTTCCCTTGGACGGCCGTCCTTCTGTCCAGAACAGGAGCTGTGCCACGCTCCCTGTAACGGAAGCGAGAACAGAGTAAAATTAGTACATGCTTAGACCCATTTCTGCACATTCAAATTACCAGGCCCTCACAAGGCTTTGTATCTCTTGGTCTGAAAAGCATTTTAAAAAAGTCCTATTACATTCTAATTAGGGCCTTCAAAATTGTTTTTGATAAGTCAGGTACACATGTCAAAAATTAGGTCCATACATGGTCAATTGAAGTACCACATTCTCCAGACCTGGTTTTCAGTTCTGAGAGGCCTGTATACTGCTGCATGCTCCATCTCATTAGCAACATTTAATCTGCAAATGGCATGATCTTATATTAAAAAAGAAAATATTTTACATATATTGAAATCTAATTTTTTTAAAAAGCCATTTACATGAGGGACAGAGTCCCGAGATACTCCTTCCCACGGCAACTTTTCCCTCCCCTGTTTTAAAAGCCGAATACCTTCTCAAATAAATATGGTGTTCGCTTTACCCGTTTTTCTGCGATTTGTGTTATTGTGTACTTATTTGTGATGCTGCAGAATTTACACAGGCCTGTAGTTTTGAGACTCCTATCTCCTCCCTTCATCTGCAAGGAAGCTACCAGCTAAAATCACTGTCTATACACCATTTTTATGCCCTTTTTCCCTCTACACTTTTTCAAACAAATGTGAGAGAAAAAAAAGTTAAGATAATGAGTACAAATGTGTACTACATTTCCAAAAAAGCCCTTGTTTCAGTTTGTCATTTAATAAGCATTATCAATGTAAGTCATGGTCAGAAAGCCTCAGCACTGTAGGGTGTAGTATTTATGACTAAACTGATGACTTTTTTTTTTTTTTTTTTTTAAAGATAGGATCTGCCTGTGTTGAAATCTTTTCTTCCATCTTTTACCCTTCTCCTTCTACATATTTTACCCTCCTCACACTGCTTAGATCCTAGCGGACTGTTGCCACACATGTATTTTTCCACCCAATTTCCTAGACATTGACAAATGTGAACCAAGGAAGCATTTTGCACAACGTTAACTTATCTAAACCATTTCTTTCCTCCATTCTCTCTTCTTCTCCATGGCACCCTATGCTTTTTTTTACCCTCTTCTGTTGCTTTGTTTGGTCTTTGCCCACTTTTCTGTACGTTTGTCTCCTGCTGATCCTTTTAGACCGGGCAGGAAGAACTGAATGTGTCTCTCCCCTATTTACTACACTGTCTCTCACCTTTTAGTATTTTACAGATTAAAGACATTCTACCGTCATTTTCATATATTTTTAGAGAGACATATTTTTTTCTTTCTCTAGGAACTTGCTGATTACAGTCACCCATACTTTTGCAAAGCGAGGTGAGCCCTGTCCTGCTCTAGTACATGCTCCTGTCAGCATACTAAGTGTAAATGACTTGCAAGCCTGTGATGCAAAGCATGAAAAAGGAAAAGGGGGTAACATGTAAAGATGCCCCTTAACATCATAAAGAAAAAAATAGACATTTTTAACTGATTCTGACTTTTTAAAGAGATACCATAAAGAGAAAACATGTATCTTAGGAGAAATACTTATCTAGATCACTAGCAACACTTTTCTACACTAATAAAAGTAAAGAAAATTTTAAAATTCAAATTTACTGTTCAGCATCACCTGTTTAGGATTTACTTTTCTGTATTTCACTCAGCCTGGGGAGTGAAAGTCGCCTGTTGGTTTCACTTTTGTTCTCAGCCAGTTTCACTTTCAGGTACTGGCAGAATCTTTTGTATTTTGGGTTCAACAATGTTAAAGATGACGTTTACATTTTTAAACAATCCCCATTACACTTATAATATGAACAATTAATGTCCATCTCTTTCCCAGGACACTAAGAAAAAATAATTTGGAGGCCTGAAAGTTACGGGCAGCATCCTTCTAAAGGAGCAGCTTTCACCTGTCTCATGTTAGGTTGTGCTCTGTTCCTGCTTTCCCTGAAATCAATAGGAAATGTGCCGTAAACTTCACTGACAGCAGGATCAGGCCTCTGGGTCTGTAATCTGCAACAAAAGAATGCCATATGCAGACCAATATATTCCTTATAACATACAATGCTCGGCTTCAATTATTTTCCTATGCAAACTTAAGGGAAAAAACACTAGTCCCTGCATTTACCTTTCTGTATGCTTGTAAATCAGCGATAAATACCCTTCTTGACATAGGCCATAGGAAATCAGAGGGCATCTATGCACTTTGGTTTGCATGGGGGGGAAATGCTGTATCTCCCTGCTAACAACTGTGAGTAACTGTTTCTCCTCCTTGTGCCAAGCGCAAGCTATATGAAACACCCCAACCGATACAGAAACCTTACTCTCTTTCACCAGGACCTTGTTTAGTCAAAGTTTCCGAGGCATATACTTGTGTAACCCTCACTTTTTTCCAGGATAAACCACAATGCTTTCAGAAACTAGAACTATCAACAGCAGGAAACAAAAAAAAAAAAAAGACTTCCACTTATATTTTCAAAATATGTATCTTCCCTTCTATATTACCTTCCCCTCTCTATGGCACAGAGTCCAAAACGCAGCCGTAAGCTCACACGTATGTGTAGGCAGGCACATATATATACAATGAAATCTTCCTCTAGCTACCAAAGCACTGCAGTTTCTGTCTTTGCAAACATAAGGGTTTCCGAGACATTGAGACTTAATGAAAAGACTTAAGGGTTTATAGGAGCCGCACAACATTCACTTTTTCAACTTCTTTCCTAGAAATTGTGTCCCACAAGCACACAGAAACTGTCACTAGCTGCTTACAGAAATTATTGTCCTGTTTATATGCCAAAAGTTAAATCTTAAAAGCTTACGTATGCACCTCCTGTGAGAGTACTTGTATCTCAGTTTTATTTACCCTACTGTTTTATTTCACCATATGAAATGCGAATGAAAATGGGGAATCGCATTGTGATCAGGTACCCATCCACTTCACAGACGCACACACTTTTTTCTGTCCGAGTAGAATGTGGTACTATATATTTGACTTATATAATATAACAATATAATATTACATTTGACTTATATTATCACGTCACGCATCTAGACACGAGCAGCTTCCACAGCACTATGTAGCACGTGTTCCCATTTTCTCTTTTCCTGGATGCCGCTGTACAGAAGGAGAGTAACCGCTCCCTCAAAGAATTTCTCTCCGCCTTCCTCCTCTACCTCCACCTCTCCTCTCCTTCCCCCAGAAGACATCTTCTGTGTTTCTGAGGCCAATTAAGCATGAGACTTACACACACACTTAATTTTAAGCGTACACATACACCCGCTGCGTTCAGTGGGGTTATTCACTTGCCTAGGTCAACTGTGACTTGAAGTGCTTCAGTGCCGTACAAAGACAGACCACTTTAATCACCCGGGTCACAGAAAACTGTTTACTGGAAAGCATGATCACAACACTGACTTTCACAGACTCACAACGTGCTACCTCTATGTCCCAGCGTAGCCCCATTCCTCATAAGTGCCGAAATTCGCTCTTTCCTAACTGCAATGCATGACTTGCTTGTCCCTATTTTCCTAATGCGCAGCGGAGCTGTTGATAGGGTGTTTTGGTGGGAGTTAGCTATCACACAGATTTTGCATCAGGCTTCCACCCAGGGCTGCATCTCCCCCACTGATAAAGTGTTCTGGGAGAAAGACTTTGCTACCGCTGGCTTTCACTGTGTTGGCTTTTAGGGGCAAATACCCTGAACTGTATCAGTTTCCTTAAGATCTGATGAAGCTTAACTTAAGCGGACACTTGTGAAATCAATAATTATCCATCAATTAATATTGGTGGATCATTACCAATGAGAGAAATAATTACAGGGAAATCCAGTGGCCTGTTTCAAAATGGCTCCTTTAAAGGCCATGTTTTACAACTTAGACTTGGTCTTAAATGCAGCTCTTGGCACACTCCTAGAAATTATTTCCTTCTGCAGCATTCTGTCCTGTATATTACCTGTCTTTTATATAAATATTTACTATATGCGTTTGTGTTACTTAAACTAACCAGATAATTTTAACTGTGTGATTGCTATTTATGTTGTGTCTTCTGGTACTAAGGAGAAAAGCCTCACAGCAGGTATTTGCAATGAACCCTTTGAAATATTACGAGTGTGGCAGAGGGGCAGAAGACAGTTACACGGGAGATGACGGAAAGAGGGTTGCTGTTCTTTCAAAGACACTTAATGTTATACTAATTCCTGAAGCACAAAGAAGGGAAGTCCCCGTGAGGTGCCTTGCCCAGCCACGCCAGCAGTCTTGAAGGGCTCTGCAGTCTCTCCCTGGGGCTCCTAATGGTCTGCAGCCCTCTCCTGACAGGCCCTGCTGCAGCACAAGAGGTTATCACAGGGGCAGCCTGCTCCTCTCTTCCCTTTCCCATCAGGAAACAAGGAGGGGAGCAACTATTAACAAATACTCGTTAATATATTTGTTTTGGAAGGCATAAGGCATAACCCCTGGTGCTATGTAATAGTCACATTATTAATAATAATTATAGCGGAGAGCAACTGTCATGACAGGTAGGTTAAACTGAGGAACAGAGATGTGAAGAGGTCAAACAGTGTCTGTGACAGGTGTAGAGAGCACAGCCTAGGATCGCTGACTTTTCTTCTCTTTCTAACTCTAGTTCACTCCCAAATACACCACACTTTATCTGTCTTTACTTTTTCCTGATCTCTTAAGCAGTGCCCTGATCCTGACTCAATGGGGCATTCACACAGGAGAGACCAAGACGAGCACAGCAATAGCCAGGCTAGCTGCCGGGGATGGGGATCCGCGGAGAGCAGCCCAGCCGCGTTGAGGACCCCTACTTGTGCCTGTGAGCCAACAGCATCTTACTGTTTGCACAAGGGGGTTGACAGAGATAAAGTGAATATTCCATCACAGGTATTATAAATGTCATCTGGCCCTATTTTAAACAACCAATGTAGCGCATCCCCATAGATTTCCAGTACAATCTTTTCCAACTTCTAACTAAAGATCAGCCGATCAAGAGATCTAAAACAATATACCACAACATAGGGGAAAAAATACTTTCATTTTTTCCTTACATTTAAAGCAAATATACCAACACCAAAACCTCTTTCCATCACCCATAGCCCTTAGCAAGAATAATTTTGTGTGAAGAGGAACATGAAAGGTGGCTGTAACTCAGATTATCATGCAGACTTTGCACTGTCATGGAATTACGTAGGTCCTCTGCCACTATCAACAGACCTTTGCTGCATCCAGGTCCAACAAACTTGGTTTCTGTCACTTTCTAAAACTGTTCTGCTAGGGAATTGGTCGCCAGATGGGAACTTCACCTCTGCTAAAGAAGTGTTTCTCAAACTATGGGTTGCAAAAGGACGTAACGATATTCACAGTGTTAGCAAAAACAAAGTTCGGCAGCAGTAGCTCAGTTTTTGACAGCAGGGGACTGAGAAGTTCCTGCAAGTATCTAGGGTAGCCCCTAGGCTGCTGACTACCTTGGCTTGCTGGCAGCAAGTCCAGTCTCTCTGGAAAAGGGAGGGAGTTTTCAGGCAGCGATTACAGAGCCTTAGCCTCTATCATCGAAAAAGGGAAGAATTCAAGACAGTAACAGAGAGAAAGGAGAATCAAAAGGAGGTCACAGATTCAGGAAGTTTGATAAATATTGCACTAATGGACATCATGACATTGCATATAGTAGATTGCAAAAAAGGAAGTACCTATACTGCCTGCTAATGGGAAAAGGAACCGCACCACAGGTACCGAGCACTTGATCCCTATGAGATTAAAAAAAAGAAACACAAAACTTTTCCTAGTGATAGGCTGACTGATAGAAGACTTAGCAGACTTGATCAATTAACAGCACTTCATTTAGTGACTACCTTTTTGCCATATATTCAGTATCCTTCTACAATTAAAAAGCAGGGCATGATCCTCATAGTCCAAAAGCGTTAGTCCTTCTGAATGAGTTATTAGTGGAAGAGTGGGAAGGACTACACACCACCCGTCTCAGTTGGAAGAAGTGCTCAGCGCGTCTAAAAATCCTGCGGACTCTGATTGTCTCAAAATGTATCATGACCTTGGCACCTGTCATTTATTTTGGCTTGTAAGGAGACAGCTGATGAGCTTGCTCTATTTCCTTCTGCCTTTTTGAAGGGCTTCAGCTGTGAGAACAACTTATTGCCAAACAGCCCTTCTATTTTCTTGTGCTTAGACCAGTTTTGTACACTCCCAAGGTCCTTCCCCAACTGTAGCTTGGGGAAGATGGTGTGCCATTTCTCCTACAGCAAATCTGACAATAATATATTTCACTTATTTCTATGTTTTGTTTGACATTCCAGGGCACCTAGGCAAATGGCATGCATTCAGCTCACCATATTAAATTAAACTGCTTGCAAAAGATAAAATACCCCTTATTTGTCCTGCTCTCTTAACAAGCTAGCATAATAAATAAGACCCTCTGGTCAAAAAAGGTTAGCTAGAAATTTTTGCTTTGTATGATAATGAAGGTCAGAAACCATCTACTAACAGAGGATGACCAGAAGATCCATTTTTATCCTCAGGGGGACCATCCGAAAACATACTATATCTAGTCTTCAAGAATGCATATTCATGGGTTGTAAACCAAGCTGTGTCCAACTAAACTCGGACATATGGTACAGCCGCCCCTTTCCTGCACACCAAGTCTAGCCATTCCCAAACAGCAAAGCACACTTGTTAGCACTGAACAAGTGAGGGGCTTTCCAATACTGCAGTGCTGAGCATGATTTAACAACTTAAATGGAATGAAACAAAATCCAATAGACTTCCATAAAAAAAAAAAAATTAAGTGTTCTGGTTTCAGAAATATTCTGGGTGTGACTTTGATCTTTTCCCATTAAAAAAAAAAAAAAAAAGTGCTCTATAAAAATTACACCAACGATCCTACAGATTTTTATGAAAAATGAAGCTCTGTCAGTCTTTCCCATGGCCATTTCTTACTGTCCTATATGATTTTGCAGCCCCTCAATATTAAGGGTTGAACATTTCATAAAAAGGTTTACATTATTTGTCTAAATACTGTAGGACTTTCAGTCATGGCTAATAGCAACCTAGTCTTCTCCAGCTGCCCAAACATAGTTAAAATAGTCAGGAATCAGGCAAGGGCACAGAAGAAGAAAATTTGGGCCTGATATTTATCCACACATTGTCAATTAATTACAGACCTATCTGTAAACAGTGGTTGTGGGCCCACGTAACGGTTGGACTTGATGATCTTAAAAGTCTTTTCCAACCTAAATGATTCTATAATTCTATATAGGTTAAGGTAAGATATTTCTGCTCAGGTTTTGTGTCTCTCACTATAATGGTACTGAAGGTGGTCTTACTGTGTTTTGTAAAGGGACCCAGCTAGCTGCCAGACTATAAGGTCAAACAAAAGAGAAGGTTCAAGCAGATTAATTCAAACTTCACTCTGTTACTCTTCTCAAATAAACTAAACATGGGGAGAACACTGTTAATTGACACAACCTAGCTAAGATTTTTTTCCCCTTTTGAACCTTCGGAGCTTATAAGCCACTTACTTACAAACCATGCAGTTGAAGAATATGACCCATGCTGCACTATTGTTGCACATCCGTGTGCAACTAGCGAACTCTGAAATTCCAGAGAATGACCTTCACATACGGGAAAAATTCTTAATTTTAATTAAATTTGGAAAATGAGGCACACGTGGAGCCCTGATGGATGGCAAATGAATCTATCAGCATCCACCTCCTTTTTACCAGTTGTTACTTCAAGGCAGCCATTAATACCTTCTAGCTTCATGTTACTTTCCATCTCATATGGGTAAGGAATAAATGCACCAGCAGCTAGGTGACATATCATCTATTTTATAGGGAGTCCATTCTACATAACAATATTTTTTCTCTGGAAAAAAAATAGCAGCTTTCTATTCCTAAAGCTTCAGTTCCATTTAAGCAAGCAGATAAAATAATCACAAATTTCAGCCCATAAAGATAGAATACCGTACACAGAAATATTCTGATAAATACAACCTGATTAAAACCAACTGCACTGTCCACTAGAATGCAGCCAAATAATTTTTACAAAACTAGGCCTGACCCAGAATTTCTGGAGGACTGAGCAGACGCAGTCGGGTACCCCAGACCTGGAACGGCCCCCATCCCAGAGCCGGGCAGCTCTGAGGGTGGGCAGGCCCGTCTCCCGGCTACGAAGCTTAGCCTGCACCTCCAACTCATCCACACCTCTACTCCAAACTCCATTTCAGTGCGGAGTCAGACTGCAGTACAACTAGTCACTGCTACCACGTGAGCCCAATGATCACTGACAAGCCTTTGGCTGGATTTATATAGATCAGACAGTCTATATAATTTCACATCTTCACACCTATGATTTTATATGAATTGAAATTTTCTATCTTCAGATCAGCAATTTACAAAGAAGTTTGGTGTTAACCCACTTAAATCCAGATATCCTTGTATTCTGACTGCTTTCCTTTCGGTTCCCATTAGATGCCCTTGTGCACACAGTGCCATCTCATCTTATATCTCTATGTCATGAAATGCAGATACGCTGCATTATTATAATGGAACAGTGGTGAAGATGATTTCAGTGGTTGCTTTAAATCTTAAAAGCATGAGGCCTGGTTGTTTAAATAGCATTCTATACCGTAAGTATAATGACCATTAAAACTAAGAGTTAATAACTAAAACCACAATTCACAACCTCTGATAAACACTGAGGCCAATTAAATGGATTTTTTTTTCAGTGAATAAATTTAATTAATGGTGTATTTCAGGTTAAAAAATGCATACTAGTCACAGCACGTCATTCTTATCCCATGAATTTGTCTTAAAGAAACAGAGGATTTGATGTGAGTTGGAAAATTATGCTAATCTTGAGTCCTATTTTTCCCCTCCCCCAAATTAACCAGGGAGAAAAAGGGAAAGGGAAAACTTAAAAGTTAATTAAAGCTATATTAATTAATTATTTCTCATCCTGACAGGATGGATTTTTAGAGACCAGAGATGAAGCAATTGGGTCTTCTTGTTTGAAATACATTAACAATGAAAACTGTGGCAAAAGTACTAGTATTAGTAAATAGAATAGAAATCTAGATAGCTGTAGTAGAAAAAAGTATTAAAATTTGAACCTCTAATATAGATATTCATCTGGTTATAAGATTACAGCCACAAATGAGGATACTGCATTCCAAATCCTTCAGTATCTGCCTTGCCTAATCTTATACTATCATCAGTAGGAGTTCGGACTGCAGGACTTTGTCTTGTATTTATGGTGTCCTACAGAAGAAATTCATATCAAATTACATAATAATGGCTTACTGTAATAATAATTTATCGCTGAATCTTCATCACTGGGAATTTTTAAATTAATGGATTACATTGAATCATCTTCCACATCTGCCTTATTTTAATGTGAAATATAAAAATCTTGGAAAACTTTTTTTGGGACTTAAAACAAACCGGTAATATGTTTGACTCTTTCAGCAATTTTGGCATTATTTCTAGAGAGCAAAAAGAATACATAATTTGTGTAATAGGAGAACAAAACATTTTCAAAAAAAGTAATAGAGGTATATGCATTTGTGAATTTATTCTGGAGAATTTACTATTCCCCTCTAAAACTGTTTGTTAATAAATAAAGAATGAAGCATATTACTGATACATCAATTCTGTTTTCCATATTGGGTTTACACTATGGCTTACAGAGCTCACTTTCTAATTAATGAAATATTTAATAACATAATCATATTTAAGCTTATAAATACATCTTTTAAAAGCACTTGATTTCATTGAAGCATATACAATTAGCAAACTCAAATTTAAGGTAGTATTTCAGTGGAAATTGTAGTCAAAGAAGTTGGACTTTGTTCCTGATATTTATATTTATGTGCTGCCACTACATTGAGCCGACTCCGAGCTCGCTGCCACTTCAGATCATACTGTACCTACCTTCCATTTAGTTTGTAAAGTCTAGCTTATTGTACTGATTATAGCACTAATATGGCCATAAATAGATGCCCATTGATTTAAAAGTTATGTGGAAATAATTATTTTCCTTGAAAAAAATCACTTTTGTGGTGTTCATGTCTCCATCGATCAGATATATGCAGTTATTCTTTTCCAAGGTAAACATTTAGGTTTACTTAGTACATGAAAACATCATTTTTTAAATGTAGTTTCAATTAAATTTAAGGAGCTGACCAGTCTTTTGAAAAGCTAAGTTCTGTGGCAGAACTCTCATCATGAGTTTTTATGGCATTCTTTGAATTTGAATACATTACTAAGGCGAGAAAGCTGTTTTCCCCTCTTAAAAAAATTGCAGTAGATGTTTAAAAACATTTTTATTCAAATTTGGGGGGGGGCTTGTTTGCTTTTGTTCTTTTAAACTTCTTCCCGTACTTCAAGGACTTTAAAACTTCAATTGCATAAAGTTACTTGTGCAAAATTGCTGTATATCTCCTTCTGTCAGTAATTTATTTCAATGTCAAAACAAAATCAATATTTAGTCTTTATTATAAATTTCAAAAACAACAGGGATATTGTGTTTATTATTCTGGAAGCCACAAAAGGAAAAAAACTCCAAGAATATTAAGTAGAAACTGAAAAGATAGCTTCCAGACACATGATCAATATGGGACTGTTGATATATATTAATTATTACAAATGCTTTTATTTGGATAAAAGTTCATGTAGAATATTTATAGAGCTCATTGTTCTGTTAAATAAGTCTCAGGTAAACTTACAAACAAGTATGATGTAACCCTGTCTGCTCAGTCGGTATGAACTATCTATAAATAGAAATCTTTTATCGTAAGAAGATTTATAAATAACCTATACATAATAGGCAAAAATATATCAAATCACACTTAAAGGTTTTGAAACATTTTTAAAGTTTTTAAGGAAGATTTGAAACAGATTTTTTTTAATCTCAATTTATTTTCATTGCTAACTGCTTAAAAGCCTTAAGAAAGAACAAACCCCCCACTAAGATTCAACAATGCAAATTAATGTTCCTAATAATTGTAACTGTATCTACATCCACATGTTTTAATTATTATGTACAGTATTCAATTTGAAAAAGGGCTGTATTCCAGCTGCAGTCAGTTATAAGTAAGATAATATTATAACTTTCAAAAAGCTTCTTACATAAATTAACTTTAAAAAACTGTTCAAATAATTTCCTATTAGTAATTTCAAAGTAAAAAATCTGCTTCAAGAGAAAGAGCATTCGTGAATTATGATCGAATTTACTGACTTTTTTTTTTTCTGCTTCTCTATAGAAAAGTCAATAGCAATTTTTGCAAAAGAGGAAAAAACGTAACTTTTTAATAGAAATATATTCAGTAAGGATGAGTAATGGTTCTAATATTTTAGTCTTTAAATCATATGAATTAGTATGAACTATAGGAATCCATAGGACAGTAATGAACCCCAAACTGACTTCTGTTTATTGTTTGCCCTTATCAAAGTATTTTCTCTTTGTACAAATTGTAAGTTTTAATACTACCGATTACCCCTCTTCGAAGGTTGTCTCTGCCTGCTATTTAAACAATGTATTTACTAACCTACAAATTTAAACTTTGAAATAAAGATTTTTTTTTAATGTCTGAAAGACCAAATTTCTGTATTTTATTAAAAGAAGTTCTTTCTTGATGCAAAGATCTCTCTGCTTTATTTTCTACTGCTAACATTAAAATGTCAATACTTAAGTAACTAATTTTTAGATTCAGCAGCTAGATCTAATTGTTCTAATTGCCAAAACATATTTCTGCCTTTATTCTGCAAGGGCAGGGCTTTATTTGTTTTGGATCCTATATATCTTAAATGGAGAATGTAAAACATCTAAGTCTTACGAACCACTGAAAAACAGTAGATAAATAAGACTGAATTCTTTTTATCAAATTATCAGCTGATAGGCTAATAATAGCAACCACCTAAAAGCTTTTTTTACAGTATTTGCTACTCCTGTTTGCTTAGATTTTAATCTAAAATTTTTGTTTCTTTGATTTTAAAGAAACAGTCAAGTTTTATTCTTTAGCAAAATACTGAAGAGTTAATAAATCATGTTTTAAAAGCTGACATGAAATTCAACTCCCTTTGAAGCCAAAGGGAATTTTACCATTGATTTCAAGAGAGCAGGATCAGTCCACAGGAATTTAAAATCCAATTGTCTCCTAACTTTTACTATATGAATTTGGTAACAATTAGGTATGCTTACTCTTTGGACATATTTGATTATTTAAATCTTTTTTATTACTCTTAGGAAATAAATACAGCAAAAGGAAAAAATATTTAGCTGATATTTTGGCTAAAGTATATAATATTCCCACTTCTGCTTTTTCCTCTGTATATTAAGGTACAAAACATCCTACCCTTGCTCTAAATAGATTTCACAAATACTTGTATTTATATCTATATTAGATAACTGAGCTTACTTTGTTTTATATTTAGCTGCATACTGCGTAGTACTTTGGCTATTATGAGTCTAACTTCCCAGAATATAATATAAGAAAATATCTTCCCTGAAAATGATTTTTCAACTGGATGCCATTTAGTATAAATATTCACTTAAAAAAAAAGCTGCCCACTGAAATTATCTGGCTGATGGCTGTAGTCCTATAGTGTTTTCCCTAAATTTTTAGCTATTCTAATTTTTAATTTCCTTCAAGTCTGAATTCTAGATAATTAAAAGAACGTGTCTCTGTATGTCAATCTTTCACAATATGTAATATTTACAAACAAAGGCTATATAAAGCTCAGCCCCCTTTTTTTTTTTGCCAGACAAAAGTAATTTCAGGTAGTACATTTAAAGGGAGTAGGTTTTTTTGCCTAAGTTAACTATGGAGGTCAAAAGACCTGTATGAAATTTCTCTTAATATCAAAAATATGTTTTTTATGATTATGTGAAAATAATGTTTGTGGCAGACAGTATGTTATCAAAGCAGCTTTGAAAGCTTAGATAGTTACCTTTTCTGAATGTTCTGGCTACTTCTGGTTCTCCCTCATCTGGAAGAAAAAGCTGGTTTCCAAGCTAAATTTGCAAATTATTGTTACAAATCCAATCACCAATTTCTTTCCTTTAAAAACTCTAGTACTTTGCAACATTTTCTTTATTTAGTTAAAGATTCAAGCTGCTTGTCCTGGAGATTTTATTTTTTGTAAAACTGATTATAGCAGATCCTAGAGGTCCGAGAAAAGAAATCCATACAAAACTACAGCTAAAGGCCTTTCTAAATTACTTGGTTTTTAATTCATTTGAAATACTTAAATGTTATTTGATGTATACTGCATTTGGAAACATGCAGTTAAAAGTTTTAACTTTTACTTTTGATTTACTGCTTTCAAAACTTGGCTCTAAAAGCCAGGTACTCTGAGAGGAAGGACTGCAGCATTATCAACTGGAGGTTCTACCGGGGCTGTATTATGCTAACCTGCACTCCTAGGAATAATCCTGATCCACAGAAATGTTCCTATTGAGTTCCTTGAGATTATTTTCATGAATATGCATGAATATTCACTAGAGGTTGTAGGATTTAGCCTCCAAATAGCCAGCAGAGATTCCTTACTTTTTCAGTAAAGAGCGGAAAGTATCTTTAGTTCTGATGTTTATAGAAACTATTTTAACAGGACAAAATAATTTTGGAAATCATTGTTTAGATTTAGCCCCCAGGATTTATAAACTCCTTCGGTAAGCAGTGCAGTTTAGCCTCACGTAAAGATGACTGTGAACACAAGCAGGAGAGTACGGTGGGTGCAGAGACAGAGCAGGGCGCTCAGGAGCCCCCCAGCCCTGTGGGGTCCCAGGCACACAAGTCCCCTGCAGGCTCAGGACCCGGGGCACGAGCGAAAGCAGGGCTGGAAGTCGGCTTCCGATCCGCAAACCTGCAGGTGTCATATAGAGGGGGCAACGGAAAGGCACCGAAGGTTAGTCAGGATCAGGCCTGGGTGGTGCACACTCTTGCTAGTATATAGTTGTGAAAAATTAGTAGTTCCATGTATTTTACCTGTGATCTTGATGTGTCTGGTCTATCTGCTGCTAAGCCGTAGGCTTCTGCTCTCCCCCCCAGAAAAGAAGCAAACTGGCAAGACATTTTCCCAGCAAATACAGAAAGTGTTGAACTGGGAGAGGAAAGGCAGAATTGGTGAAAACTCCTTTACTTTCTCCAAAAAAAGGAGTTAAATCAGGCTGGTGCAGTAAAGACTAACCAAACCAAGCAGCAAAGCTTTCCACTGCTGGTTCTTCGAATTGCTGGAATCGAAGCAAGTCTTTGAGAAGGTGCCAGGCAGGGAAGGGTTAACAAGGTTTTTGTTATGGAGAGACACTGATGGCTCCATTTGAGGTGACAAAGATACTTATGGGCCTGATCCAAGGAAATCGGGAGCACTTTCAGCAGAGCAAGAGCTTGAAACTACACAAGGTGTAGGAGACTACACCTTGTGTCATTTTGTAAAGCTGTTGCCAAAAATAAAGCTTTGATAGCATTTATGTTCAGAATTACCCTTCTTTGAGCCAAAAACTGTCTCACTAAATTAAAACAGGACATCTAAAATTTCAGTCTAGATGTGTAACAAACTTTTATTTAAATGAGATGTGAAACTTACTTAAAATGTAATTAGTAAGGTGTCCTATTTTTAACTTCTAAAAAATTAAAAAATGCATTACTAATAAATAGAAATTAGTGCTATTTGGGTGATTTTGAATATTTCTGTAATTGCAAACAAAGCAAGCTCAAGTTCTGAGCCCATTAACCATTAATAAAGACAATTGTTTAAACTAAAAAAGGTGCTTTTATACATGGAAGGTAACTACTACAAGATAAGAAAAGAGTTAGTCTGCTTTAAAAGAGTACCTGCTCCACAGGTAGTATGACCCATGGAATTGCTGATTTTACCCTTTATTAGCCCCTTCACGGTAGATCACGATATATTAGTGGTTCCCTAGACAAACCACTCTCCCTTTTAAAACTCCCCACTTCCAAAGGGTTAACCAAACAGCTTAATCCCAGATTTTATTTTTTAAAAGGTCTATAACTTAACAGGAATCTAATGGTCACAGTTTGGTCTGCTGCCAGTTGCAGGGCTCTTTTGCGTAGCTCTCCCACTGACTGCACAGTCTCAGGTATGTCGTCTTTGCTGTGCTCTTGCGTCCACAGCTGCAAAAAGCCTATCATGCATGTGGCCAGCCCAGAGGACAAGACGGGCAAGAGAGGAGTAAGAACTTCCTTCTGAAAAGTTAAAACATTCTGCATTAAGCAGCAAATATCCTTTTTATTACAATTTATCCACTAAAGTCAACAGCCGTTAACTAGTTTTTAAAAAAACACAACTGAAACCCCAATGCATGATGTCTGCACCGTCCTCTTGGGGTCTGACCTGCTGAAATCCACTGAGGTCCACTGTGCTAACCCACTGTGATTAGCCCCCAGTACAGTTAACTCTTTGCTTCAGGTTTGTGGCATGTGTCTTCCAGAAAAGTGACTGCAAAAACCTACCCATTCCTAGCACATGCATTCCGTTCCCTACATATAAATGCAATCTGTTAAACTAGAGTTACATGGTATACGATACTGACCCATGGTGGAAAACTTCCACACATTTTAAGAGCAAAGATGTCCACTTTTTACTGACAAACTAAAGCCAAAGTTACTGATGTGAACATCTGCAGCTGCAATGATTTTAGTAGTTTCTCTCACGTATGCCAGTAAGGATTCAGGTCTATTGCATGTATTTTTATCACTCTAATGTTGCCAAACTACCTGTACGAGATAGAGAGAGCGGGACTTCAGTCTGCCTGGTAAAGCATCGTGACCTCTTATGACTGGAGCACAGAGATCTGCAATAAACATTATGAGAGGCAGTAAGATGTACCTTGATTTTCAGATCTTGGGGGCTGAAATGTGGGTAATAACCTGTTTAAAAAGTTAACACCTAACTCTGTGAAATCACTCTCTGTGCTGAGGGCCAACATACCAGCTACACAGAGCCCCAGCCCAAACCTATGGAGTGGTGTCTGTCTGCACTCTGCAGAAGAATCAGTTTTTCCCTGGTTAGAATGAACTAGAGATGTGTGCAAAACCTTGTACAGTCATTTTTTTTTTACCATTACTACATTCAGAAATCTTTTTCTTAAACTCAGCTCCAAGTTTTCTTCATAAATACTCTTTCCTTCAAAAAAGCAAAAAAACACTTTGCAGGTACATTACAATATATTTTCTCTGCTTTTTTTTTGTATTAGGAAAGAGATGGTTTTTACTAACACAATTTTTTCCTATTATTTACTGTTTAGCCTGCATCTTGATGTTAGTGTTTAAGGAAATGCTTAGCTGCCGAATTACGCATAATTTAGGTATTTATTTACAAAAGCTGTGTCACAGAACCTGCACTTTTCCCCTTTCTAGCAGAATTCTGCCAGAGCCAGCCCCTCTGAACCCACCCAAAACTCCACTAACTTCACTGGTTGGAAGTGTATCGCCCTTTGCATCTGTTAGTAACAGGGCGAGGGGGGGGACACCTTGTCATTAAAGTTATACAGAGAAGACCCGCTTACCTTTATGTCAGTCCCCACTGATGAAACTGTCTCCCCATCCAGTACTTGGTTTCCTCTCTCACGGCAAAACAGAATCTAACTCTTAAAATGGATTTGACAGGTATTTCTATATTGCTCTTTTCAAAAGCAATGTTATGGTAAATGTTTTAGTTAAGGTATATGTTTTAAATAGCTTTCTTACCTTTGTTACCAATAGCACACTGAACTGCTAAAGAAAGAGAGCAATTTTTACAAGTTCACTTGTAGTATCTGTTTGTCAGGGCACTTTGGTCATGTTGAACGGTGAGGCTGGACTGGCCAGCTTACTCCTCCGCCTCCTCGAGTGCCCAGGCTCTACGCAGCCCAGGGCAGCAAGCACGGAGTGGCCAAAAGGGCCTTGCGATACTAATTTTTACAAATCATGTAAACATTTATAACTAACCTTCATTACAAATGTAAGGAACAAGTCAGTTTTAAGCTAGATAGTCAGATCTATTTTAAAACATTTTGTTGTTGTTTATCATGACCTATTTCACTCTGTTTGTTCTTAAGCAAATGTCCCTCTTGATATTAACAACCGTGTGCTAGGACTACAATGTGATGTGGCCCTACGTATTGGAAACATTGCAAACCAGGCTTGTAAGTTCAAAAAGAAAAAATGTTCTTCTTTGACAGAGACTATGTCAAGTGAGCTCAACACCAAAATACTGTTCAGTTTGAAAGAAAACTGTATTTCCTACTGCAGTTAGGAGATACATGTTGAGGCTGTGTTATTCTAACCGGGATAAAAGGGATGCAACGAGGAAGACATTCCTTCCTCTTTTCTGTCAGTTTAAGTCTTGAATGACTCCAGTGAAGTGACTGAGGTTACTTAGACTTTATATCTCTGTAACTGAAGGTCGCTTACCAATACATCTCCTGGATAGTTTAATTGACAGATGTGTCTTCTACTATTTGGTTCAAAGTTTCTGTACCTCTGCTGCAGCCAAAAATATATTAATTGGGAACAAAACACCTTCAAATTGGTCAAAGCCCTTCTGTCCCAGAAAGCAATGAATAGATGTATCAATGATTCACCATGTCCTTCCACAGTGTATTGATAATGATCTCCTTCACAGCTCCCCAGGCAGATACAGTGGAACCTACAGTGGATGGGATCTCCTATGTTGATGAATAAAGCCCTCCTATTTTGGACAACCTTGTTATATAATCCCTTTCATTAATTAATCAAAATCCATAGCTAATTTGCTTGCCTGTTTCCACTGCTCCTGTAAGAAAGCTGTTCCAGAGCTCTACACTTGTGTCGGGTAAAGCTCTTCCCTAGTTTTAAGCTTAAATTTTAGGGTCACAAATTAGAAGTACAAATTAGGACATATCAGTAAAATCTCCAAAATAAAGCAGTGCCCACTTGTCTCAGGACATTATTAACGGGCGACTAAGTAGAATTATGTCATGAAGAATGACTGCAGAAATGCCCCTTGCTCCAGCATATATTTCCTACTTTGATGTTTTCCAAGCCACATTGACGTCATCTACCTGGAGTCCTGCCTAGATCGACGCATGCAGTTTCTACTGTCGTCAGTGAGAATTCCCACCGTGTACCAGGGCCTCTATACAGTCCTTTAGTTTTAATACTGCCAGTACAGCACAGTCAGTATACCGCTGGAAGGATGAGTACACTTCTCCTTTCCTGGTATGTGTTGTAACTCTCCTCTCACTCTAGAACTGTGATGTTTGGGGATGGGATTCAAGATGGGAAAAACCCCCAAACATCTATACTGTAGATGACATGTTGATACCATTGCAGAGTTAATCTCAGAAGAGCAGGAGAAAATCTGGTATTGAACAAACTGAACAAATGTATTGGGGTGCTCCAAAACGACAGGTATCACGGAAACTTTCTCCAAATAATAGCTATCCATCACATAGTGAGTAATGCTCTGTTCTTATCAAATTCCTTAGACAAACCCAGTCTTCACAGTGGAAATTCAAAGGTATTGGTATGAACACCAGGATGAAAAAAGGGGAGAAAAAAACCCTGGTGTGGCCTTGCAGTATATTGTTTTCTGCACACAGAAAAGTAGTATGACTTTTTGAAGTGCTGGTAGGAAATGTATAAGCCTCGATACATTTCAATCATTACATAAATTCATCTACCTCTTGCCATATCCACCAGAATATACAAAGCTTTCCGACATACATCAATGACATCAGTGACTAGGAACAAGTCATACCATTCAGAAATCAGATATTTAATGGCCTCTAATCCCATCATAATAATTACAAAATAATGTAATGATGAGCCAGAGTAAACAAAATATATGAACAAAAATGCAATTAGAGTCTTGGGCTTGATCCAACTCCCTTTTGCTTCAGTGGGAGTTCTGATAGACTATTACCCCTACGTAATTAGAGATTTAGGCTTAATCCAGCTCCCATTTGCTTCAGGGGAATTGGGATAGGCCCCTATGCCCTAATTTTCTGCTGTCTTGCCCCTTGTATACTCAGTTCTGCACAAACAAAGTGGACCTGTTTCACCACGCTGGTACTGTGTCATATTAGGGAATCGTGTTTCTAGACTCGGATAAGAAAAGCAAGTGCAAAACAGAGTGTCTACACCTGTTTTGCACTCACCTTGCATGGGCCTGAATTATTAGGTGAAGCAGTGAAAAATTAGGTCTTTATTTTTATTCAAGGTGCTGGAGACCGAAATACTTTTTTTTCTGTTACCATAAAAAATATAATTCCTGGTTCTTTAGCAAAGTGTACAAAATGCTCCCAAGGAGATCTTCAGGAAGGTTGCTTCACTTAACAAATTAACCAGACAGAACAACTGATGGATACAGTCCTTCGCTTTGGCTCACCAGACAGCTACAAATAGCCTGTAAAACATTTACTAGGGATGCAATTTCCAAATCTGGGATCAGAAATCTAAAGATTTGTATTTCTAAGCATAAGGCAAAAATTCAAAAAACCTATTCAAAACCAGTCTTGGCTATATTCTGCATTCCCTTAAAAAACAAAGGTCATCTCTCTAACAGTGTTGTAATTCTGATTTTTTTTTTTTGATGGATGAGAAAAAATAGAGTCAGTTTTGTGCAAGAATATGGACATTATTGACTTGATAAATTAAAGTATCTTTAACATTAACCATTATTACTGACCCTGGTGTTGTCATAAGCACTCAGTGGTCCGCATTCTGTACACTGAGAATACGTTAAATGTCTGCAAACTAGCACAAACACACTTCCCTTGCACACACACTACTGCACAGAGATATACTAGCTTTCTAGATCAGGCAAAAACAGGTTAACCATGTCTACGTGAGTGCATGCATACATATATTATGGATGAGCACCGGTCCTGACTAATATATGTAGTATGAACTCAAGTATGTGCATCCTTTCATTACAGCATTGACAGACACAGCTAAATGGATATACTTATGCCTTATACTGACTTGGAAGAATCTTTAAAATGGATTGTATGTATGTCCAGACAGACACACATAAAAATAAATACAAAACCACATAATCAACTATTTGACATAAACACATACAAACATTAAAAAAGCTAAGTGCACATGTGCAGACACACACAGAGAGAACACGTGTACAGTCACACTCAGACAGCATACACATTATGTAGGCATTTGCATCCTGTGTACACATTCTCCTATTACTGTCTGCCCAAATCAGTCTCGAATTGTATTTGAGCTTGAACCATCTTTTTCCTTTTTTTTTTTCTTGCATAGAGAGATGGTGTACACATAATGTTTCAAAGACACCAATTACAATAAATGCAGGCACACTTTAGTGTGTACATACCACCACTTACATACATTCCAGAGAGAAATCCCCATTTTTCAGAAAAAAAATCAGCTATTTTTCCCCATCAAGAATGCCTCTTTCTCTTTATGAGCTGCTTGTGTTCCTCAGCAGTAAGTGGGATGAGAGAAGCAAAAATATCAGCTAGTAAATAATAACCGCTTGGATTACATTTATAAAGATCTTCTTCCCCCACTTTACTCTGTTTCTTCAAGTTTTATTGCCAAGTATGGCTTTCCCCCTGCAGCCTTGCCATGAATGATCTGACTTGAGAATCAAAGCATGGAGGAGCAGGAATAATTAATCCCTTAGTTAGTACGTGCAAATTTAAGCTCAACGTGACCCGACAATGTGCACTCGCAGCCCAGAAAGCAAACCGTATCCTGGGCTGCATCAAAAGAAGCGTGGCCAGCAGGTTGAGGGAGGTTAATCTGCCCCTCTACTCTGCTCTCGTGAGACCCCACCTGGAGTACTGTGTCCAGCTCTGGAGCCCTGTGTCCAGCTCTGGAGCCCTCAGCACAAGGACATGGACCTGTTGAGGCGGGTCCAGAGGAGGGCCACAAAGATGATCCAAGGGCTGGAGCACCTCTCCTATGAAGACAGGCCGAGAGAGTTGGGGTTGTTCAGCCTGGAGAAGAGAAGGCTCCAGGGAGACCTTCTAGCAGCCTTCCCGTACCTAAAGGGGGCCTACAAGAAAGCTGGAGAGGGACTTTTGACAAGGGCATGTAGTGATAGGACAAGGGATAATGGCTTTAAATCGAAAGAGGGTAGATTGAGATGAGATATAAGGACGAAATTCTTCACTGTGAGGGTGGTGAGGCAGCGGAACAGGTTGCCCAGAGAAGTTGTGGATGCCCCATCCCTGGAAGTCCTCAAGGCCAGGCTGGATGGAGCTTTGAGCAACCTGGTCTAGTGGAAGGTGTCCCTGCCCGTGGCAGGGGGGCTGGAACTAGATGATCTTTAAGGTCCCTTCCAACCCAACCCAACCCATTCTATGATTCTGTGAAATCTGAGCTAAAGAAACTGTGCTAATGCCTTTCCTGTTGTTACTGATACAGTGCCATACATACACATCTCCCCGTACAGGCAAAAATATAAAAAAGTCTGTTGCTGAGAAGCTAATGTTCAAAATGAGACTAATCCAAAACATACCTTAGGGGGCATGAGGAAAAGGGAGAAATAGAGTGGGGATGCTTGGGCAGTGCAAGGGTTTTCTGCAGAAGATAGCCAGTAGTTGCTGTTTGGTCCCACATATTCCTTGTGATTTTATTTTATCATGCTTTTCAACCTGTTATCATTGACATTTCACTGGTAGATCTCCTCTGAAAGGACTTGCAGAAGAAATCTGTCCTGAGGAATCTGCAGAAAAAGACAGTACCTGAATAGCAAAATTAACTGAGAGTTGGTGTAATCATTTTGAGAATAGAGGCATCCTGGGAGTCAGTGTGGAGATGGGGAGAATGAAAGGGAAGAGAAAGCAAGGGAAACACCTTAGAGAAGCTAAGTTAAATTATCTAGAAAGCAAGAATTATGGTGAAGATGAAGGTTAACAATGCCCCTTCTCCTCATGCTGGTAGGAAGGTCAAGGTAGTAGTCGACATATTTTTCTCCCCAAGACACTGGAGCATTTATTGAAGGTCTCCTATGAAAAGACTTCTGTAATAGAAGACTCTGGTACCACTGGAGTGGTTATGAGCATTGCTGTCCTTCTTGTAATTACTAGCCAACACTAAAACTGCCATGGGTGATATGGGACACCCACATTTAGTCCCACTGTGGTAGGGCTGTACAGTCCCACAACAACTAGCTGCTTCTACCCCAAAAGCAACCTGAAGGATAAGCCCAGCCAGAGAAAGAGCTTGGCAGGTGTAGTTATGGAACTCAGTTTTGACAGTAAATATTTAACTCATGGCTCACCATGCATTATTGGTAAAGCTGTATCACGTAACTGTTTGATGGGTTCTCATTTGTTAAATGGGGAAAAAAGCTTCACGTTTTGGTTGGAGGTTTTTTCCCTTCTTTTTTTCATTTAAATGGGATTATTCCTCAATTAATCTTGGTAAAATGTTTGGGGATCTCCAACCTGGCAGCACTATATAAGTGACAAGAACCAGGCAGCAGGTGCTGTAGTATTTAAAAAATAAATGCACACATACATTTCACTGTCTAGCTCAGTTTATACTAGACAGTCTGTGTATGGGCTGGTACGTTGAGCTGTAAGTCAATATCATTAGTCAATATAGATGTATACTGTCCTCTCAGATGTGGAAGTCAAGTTTCTTCTAGTTCCCTTTATCATCAGTTATTAAAACCTGGTGCTTAAAGGAAATCAGCTGTGAAAACAGACAAGTTTTAGGGATGCCAATGATAAATCAACATTTTAATTGTATGTATGTATATTAAATATATATACACATATGTAAATAAAAAGAAAAACTTAATGGATCATATTGGTTGTCAATGAACAATGTTGGTGGTGTTTTTTTATTTTTAATATAGCTTTTAAATATTAGTCTTTTCCAGCAGGATGCACTGGTGAGATGTACTGTCTGATACGCCCTTGGCCAGAATTATCCTTATACACATTGTGCCGTTCACACACATTATGCAGTGTGCTATAAGCTGATTATCTTCTTGGCTGCAGCCCACCCTCTAAGTCTGGGCATTTCAGTGTGGAAGGAATTCCTGTATATATGTCATCTGTAAAGCACTGTGAGATCCTTTGGGTTGAATGTGCACTGTTAGCTGTACACAAAAGGAGAAATAAGTAATAGATGTGCTATATTTTTGTAGCATTTGATTGGTTAAAAAGTGCTAGTCTCAGAGGTGGACTTCAGGCTTCTTGAGCTGTAAAATAATCACACGCCTGTGCGTGTGTGGTAGTACACGTAACAACTCTTCCATAGCGTAAGTTTTGCTGTTTGAACTCCCCCACAAAATTTCCAGGTAAAATTACAAAGAAGATGGACTGAAAAATTATAAAGGTGGAATGGACTGTAAAGCGTAATTCTCACAGTGCTTGGTTTGGGGAGTCTTTGAGATCATCTGGAGAAAATGGGGAGAAGTCTGTTGTAGGATGTTGTTCTCAGGAAGGGTTCAACACAATCCTGCTGAATCACTGAGGAAGCAAAGAGCTTTTCAGTCTTGGTCATGGCATTTAAAAACCAGACTTGAACTAAGCAAGTCAAGGAATCACATTTCTGTTAAAACTGAAATCTTTCTAAGGTCCCTAAATTGTAGTTATGTATTTTTGATGCTTCTTGAAGATATGTACATGCTCCTAATTTCAATCTTATTATCTTAGCAGTTAGGAAATTTGCATCAACATCTTCCTGTCTGGGTAATTTAATTCCCCTTTTTAAAATAAATTCAAATTAGCAACAATAAAAGAAAATACAAAAACACCGTTGAACTCAAGTAGTTACCATAAACAACCCCCCAAACCAATCAGGCATTGTGCAAAGTTATTGTTTTGTTGAGGAAAGAAATCCTGAGAAAGAGGGCCAGCCCCTATTCTTACAAAAACCTATACTGCAATTCCCATTGACTGAAAGGAGAACGGGGCCAGAACGGGAGGGACACTTGGTAACAGGGCTAGGCGTACCAATGCATGCCATGCGGGAGAAGGGCTGGGACAAAAGGCTGGGCATTTCAGGCCAGCAACATCAACGTTACCAGAGTCGGTGGGAATGCTTAATTCAGTCTCATCACTGAACGCTCAAAAAAAAGAAGTTGAACCGAATTGTGACAGGCTTAAAGGCACATGGCTGCCTCAAAACACAGATTCCTTAGCGATTTCAGTAATCATTTTGTAATAAATTTTGTCACTCTTTTCAGTCTCTCTGACTTTCGGGTCATCATCTGCGTTCTGCACGGTAGTACAGGTCACCAATCTACAATGAACAAGATTCATCTTCTCATACTTGTTAGTTTTCATTTTTTAATTACTATGTACTAGAAAAGCCCTGTTTTGGTTTTGGATAGCAAATCATTCGGAGGAAAGCTGAAATCCAAAAATATAAATAAATGCATTGTATATTTCAGGAAAAAGCTCAATGAAATATCTCTATCCATTTTCAATTGTTTTATTTCTAAACAAAATCTAAAACTAGAAACAACCTCACTCATTTGCCCCTTTTAACTATTATTTCCATGGCAAGACAGATGCAACTGACAGACAAACAAATTATTTGTGAGGTACCTATTGCGGAATGTGTTTTTTGCTGTATTTTCATTTAACTGGCCTTGAATGCGAAGGGTTTCAAAATTCTCCATACTTTTTAACTGTATAAAATATAAAAACAAAATTTGTTAACATCATAAATTGCTTTTGGAATATTTTGATAGATGGGCAGACAACACAAAGTCATTTTAATGCTGATGTACCATCAAATTATAATGGAAGGATGTTAGTTTGACTATGCTATGGTAGTCATTGCATTCTCAAAAACCAGAAGAAATTTTAGTAAAGTATGAAATGATTTTCGTAATATGAGTGCTTTAGGAACTGGATTTTAATTAGAAAATTGTAAAAAATAATTATGTCAGCAAACTATATTAAAAAAACAGAAAAGGAATATATGAAGGGCTCCGTGTCTACACATGATGGGATCTGTTGTCCAGTCACTACTGTGCTGAGGCTGAAATGGTACAAATAACCTTGAAAAAAATAAATTGGAAGTAGCTATGCCAGCTAAGCCACCAATCTGAAATCAGTGCCGGCACATACGCACCCGAAGTTGCAAGCACTATTCACGTATCCTGCATGAAATGAATCTGTCAGTCTCAATTCATGTCCCACGTCCACGTCACAAAAATACACCCTTAAAAATGACCTTCCTTGTTGGGACTTTCAGCAAAGACATAAAAGGAAGAAGGAGCCACAGAAAATCAACCTCCTTTGGACCTCTAAAGCATGTCACAGAGGAGCAGTGTGGGAGAACCGATATTCCCGATGGCCCATGAGAAGGGAATGATGCAGGAACAGGCCTTCATAAATGTTATACCTGCAGCAGATCACAGATCATGAGCTACAAACTGTTCTGATCTACCTCCACGCCTTACATGGTCAGTAGAGGTGTTTAAACTAATGACTGCCAATAACTGCTTTTTCAAATACATCCTAGGATCCCCAATGCACATGCATAACAGCATAGAAATGAATTTTGTTTCAAAGCTCAAATCACAATCCGTTTTTTTTTTAATATATCCAAGTATAAGAATTTGAAATTTTGTGTAAGAAAACCAGCCAGCTGCAAATTTCAGATTGGGACCAAGCCACCCATACAGGTCTCAGTTTTTTTAAAATTGTGTCACAACTCTGGGGTTGCATTTCTGCTGTTCAGGGAACTGGTGGGGTCTGTACATCTAGACACACCTCTTCCGATAAGGAATATCAGAAGTTCAGAAGGTTAAATATTTCTAAGTGGAGTCATGTGGTTTGCATTGTTACCTGGCAAGATACTTCCCGCAATGCATTTATGAGATTTATCTTTTTTTTCCAAAATGTCAATGAGCAGACATATTTTTCACAAATTATTGAATGAGTAATTGCCAACATATTTCTGCCCATGAGATTGCTCACAAGCTATTCACTAAAATGACTGTTTTGTGTATTTTAGGAATTCACCACTCATAGATTAGTATTTATAAGGGGTTGTTGGTCACCCAGATCACCTGACATCTTTTTTTTTTTACTCTTGGTTGGTAAATTTACAACCCATCAAAGGCTTCCCTAAGAGCTGCACGCAGACTTCCAGTTCAGGCATTCATATGGATACAGAAATGCATCAGTGCATGTGACAGTTTTTCTACAGAATATCACTCTAATGAATGTTTGTGGAAAGTGAAGGAATTGCCTCAATTACCATCAAAACAAATAGTTATATTCAAACAAAAGTTCACAATTTTTTTTCAACAGTCATCAGTCTTTATGTACTAACCTCCATTGACAGAATACATTTCCAGATTTTACCGATGAATAGAACATTTGTTAAAACTACTCTAAAATTCTTAGTTTAGAACATCGTAATTCCAGCGCTGTATATGCATGACTCCTTCTATCCACAGAAGCTCCATATATACATCACAGGGTAAGAAACAGCCATTGATATTACTTCATGCCATTTGGAGTGTATTGGACCTTGGTTCCATCTGCCCTGTGGCACCCCCCCAACCCCCCCCAAGGATTTGTTTGTAAGTCCTAAAACATTGCAAACTCAGTGCCATACCTTCTGACTTTCCCACAGGTTTCCCATTGATTTAAGCATACAGTGGCATCCACATTAGTGGAGGATCCTCAGTAAAAATATAGCGCAGCTTTCTGAATAGTTCCTGAACAACAAAAGCCAGTTTGCTTTGCTAACTCGTTGAAACAAGCAGACTAGCTCCCATGAATTAAGCAAACAGCATTTGGCCCACAGAATATTTCACCCAACTATCAGTCTAACAGAATGCCCCAGAACAGCAAAAATACCAAAGACATTTTATTTACTTATCCAACATAGCTCTAGGGGATAGATACACCAGTTTGAGAATGTAAGCACAACCTTAATAGACTACCGTGAATCTACATGGCACTGTATCGTCACTAATTTGCCCCAAGACATATCAGCATCTGATTAAAATCTTTAATTTATATTTTTACCTCTAGATTTGTAAAATATTATTAACAAGAAATTTAAAGTCTTCTCAGTTAACCAAATAATCAGCAAAAGGAAACCACTTCTCCCTGGCTAACAGTACGCCCCCTAGACCAATGCTGACAAATGGTCTCAGTGTGCAGAAGCCCTACCAACATGCCTAGCCAAATTCAACCAGGGCTTACATCATGCTACAGAGGACATTTCAGAAAGAAGATGTGCCTTGGAAGATTATACTGACACAAAATAATCATGATCATCTTCTGCCTACAAGGGATCAAAAGAATCTGAATGCCCAAATCAAGAAAAACATGTTGACCAAGTGCATCCTTTCAGTAGGATCTGTACTATGGGGTTTCTATGGATCATGGCAGCAAACTATGAGTTACAAAAAAATACCTGAGAAGGTATTAAGTGATTTATTATCTGCCTTCAATACCTTGGGGCTTTAGCAAAGGTTTTTATAATAGATAATGTCCTTTGCAGTGGCATTAGAGTATCTGGCAACAGTGGCACAGGGACTATGGTGAAGGTGGCACAGGAATAAAAACAGAAATGCCTTTCTGTCCTTACCGGTCATTCTCCCAGTGCACATCCTCACTCCCCTACTACATTACAAAAGAAGCTGACATTTATTAATTAAATCAAATAATATTTATAGAATCCCTTTCTCTATCCTTGGGGAGATAGAAATTCAAACACAATCAAATACAATCACAACAGCAAACTATTAAACAGCTGAAAATAGTAAGCCATTCCAGCATTAATCAGAATAAAATCTCAGGTTTGAGAGAGAAGACAAAGGGATTGACAAAGAGAGGGAATCGCAGCCCTTGTGAAAAGGATCAGCCCTTCCATCTTGTTGCTGTGGCAAAGGCTCAGTCACCTGCAAGACTGCTGGCTACACCTCCTCTGAAACACTGCGTGGTGCCAGGGACGCTACCGCTGGCACCTCTTCTCCAGTCTCTAGAAGATCCCTGGCATGGCCGAGGCCGGGGCCAAACTGCACTCTCCCAAACAGCTCCTGGGTGCGGGCTGGGAGTTACCACGAGCCAGGGACTGTTCTCAATAGACATTTTGCATATGGCTGTCCTGTCTTGGAGTTCAAGATAGCTTAATAGTATGGATGCTGGCTATTTTGTGCCAGTTGACCTCAATGCCAGAGAATGGTCCAGGATGCGTTTAATTCACTAGCATGGACACAGCCAGTGATGTGAGCCTTCAAGATACATGGTGCCAGATCTGAGATATCTCTCAGTGAGCTGCCAGATCCCTTTTCTTTAAGGATTTTAAAGCTATGTGCCCAGGATTTGAGAGACGTGCAGGGAGATAGGCGCACACTCTGTGGCAACTTTAATCTCCTAGATGGCTCTTGAAAATAACTGCATTCTAGTAGTTCCTTTCTCTGCTGATATGATAACATCAACCAGAACATCAGCACAGCTCCCAGACTACAAATGTTTCATGGCTCGGCACAAGGAACAGCCCAAACCGCGTTTGCAACCAGTAAAGACAGCGATAGGGTTCTAGGGAAGCAGGGACAGGGTGGTGAAAGAGAGTTTCAGAAAATGGCTTTTCTGTGTCCTTGTCGGTGGCCAGAAGTACTCCAAGTTTTACAATTTCCCACCATCACTCTAGCAGGCTTCCCACTCCCCATTAAACCCTTTCTGCTGAGAAGAGCTTTTGTCCCTAGAAGGCCCAACAAAACTGAGGTGGTTAGAGGCTGCTGCCGAGCGACTTCAGGTACTCTGGCTCTACAGCACTGACAAACCCAAGGAGAGAAAATGTAGAAATGCAGATAGGATCTGGGTGACCTGTGTGCCACTGGGATTTAGTAATTGCCACTAGGTCAAAAGGCCAGACAATCCACGTAGGGAGTTGGAAGGCAAAGGAATCACTAATAAACAATATGTACAGTTAAGATATAATTTCCATCCACTGAAGTGAAAGACCATCCAGACAGGACAAGAGGAAATATTTTCTAAGGCTGAAATTTCTCTGATTTTACCCAAGAACAGAACTTCTGTAAGAGCAAATACAGGTGAAAGTGTGGAATATCACAAGCAAGGAACAAGCCTATCCTGGTCATGGGGACAGGCAGTCATAAAGAAGTAAGTTTACAGTTTCTAAATTTTTAAAACAGTTATACAGAAAACAAGAAGTTGAATTTATTCTTGCATGATAAATATATGTCCAAATAACCATGTCCATTTGTAGGCACCTTAATTTAATGTTTACATGAGATACATAGAGGGATATATACTACGCTTTATCACTAATTAAGCTGTTCTACACATTCATATCCAGATGAATTCCTGCTCCTTATGATTTGTACTTTGTAATTGTATTTGCTAGAAGAAGGTGGAAGAGAATGCAACAATACATGCTGAAAAGGCAAATAAGTCTCTGCAAGTAACCATGCTGGTCAAAAGAGCAGACATTTGGGCTACTGTACTAGGGGGGGGCAAAGGAAGAAGGGTTATATGTGAACAGCTACCAAAAGTATGGCTTTCATGTTCCCTATGGAGAGAAGTTCTTCAAATTTTGCAGCTCCATGCCTCTGTTTTCACTAACCTCGCATTCCTCTGGTCACAGTCACACCACCCTTGCAAGAAGTTAAAAGTACTCACCTGTGTATAAAAGACCAGAAAGGTAAACAATGTCTGCAGATAAAGCGCCTCTGGTATCTATCTGATCTCCTGCCCAGGTTTAGTTCTGCAGCCTACAATACCCTCAAAGGTAGACAACATGGTCTGCGGTGAGGAAAGGGAGGTTTTGCCAGCTGGTGGCACTTACAGCAGCTGCTCAAACTGACAGCAGAGACTGCTTCTCCGTCTGTCTCCAAGACATCAGTTTGGAGGGGTGGCTGGCCATCACCTTGGTCACAGGATGAATGTGGCTCACATCCACAAATGCTAGGCAGCATAAGCACCTCTATATTATAAAGGTTTAGCCATAATGCACTATACATATTTATGCTAAAGCAAAGATGATAGTGGTTGAGTTAGTCCTAACCAGACTAGAGACTTCCTTATTATTTAACCACTGGTGACCCTGGTTTGGGCTTTTATGCAAACAGTGCAGCCCCCTGAAATCCATTTGAGAATATCCCTTGGTCCTGTGATGCTGCTACTTTTTCAAGGTGGGCAAGACTCTGCAGTGAGATCAAAGTGATTACAGGAGATATTCTCAACAATAAGCAGGGGACCAGGAAGGAAACCTGCAAGCCAGAGCACCAAGTATGACTGCCGAATCAAGTAGAGAATGACTAGGGAATGAGCTAAGGCCTGACAAAGATGGCAACCAGACAAACTCGATGACGGACACCATAGTGTCATGCAGAACAGAGCCTAGCAAGTATGATTTTCATTACCTAGCATCCAAGAACACATCTGATCTAATGAATAAAAAAAGCCTGCGCTAGCAGTTTTAAAAAGGAGCTGGAAAGGAAAAACAATGAGCTCATGCCTTCTGACCTTGCTTGTTTTTAGCCTGGTTTCCTATGGCAACAAGGCTTGTGATCATGCCGTGTGTGTGCATGTGTATGTGTACGTGTGCATACGCGTGCGTGTAAGACAGACAGAAAGTGACCATCAGGGTGTTCAATAACTGTTGAACGCATTGCCAGTTTGTAATCAGACCTGGCACTCGGATACAGGTCTCGATAATTAAGTTCCTACAAGTTTTGTGAAAGCAAGTGGCCACCAAGACTACAGAGACCTGTAAATTTCCCAGGTTGGAGGGAAAGGCTGCACTGTGAGTGCATGCCTTATTAGGCACCGGAGAATCTACACAGGAGAGGGCAGTTACGAACGTCCCAACTGCAGGAGAAGCATCCGTCAAAACTTGCAGCAAAGCATGAAACAACCCTAGGAAATCAGCTTTGTCAGTTCTGGTGCTATGGTATGTAAGACATTCAGACAACGTTCCTTTCCCTGTTTTTCCTGGTGAAAGTTAACAGGGACATCCCCATTGCTGGTCTTCAGGAAGCTGATCCTGATTGACAGCAAGGAGACGAGAACTTTTAATTGGGGGTGGGGGGTGAGGGGTGTTTAAGACTGTTGTATATGTCAATAGCCACATAAATAAAATGTTTAGCAAGACAAATGAGAATCAAAGATTTGATGACCACCTTCTTCAACAAAGGGCCAAGGAACATCAGAGGCAGCTTAGGTGGGACCTCTAAAGACAGCTGAGAAAAATTCAATGTTGACATTGCTGAGGTCTGCCCAATAAGAAAGGACAGTTAATTTCTGGTCAGTGTGATTAGGGAAGACCCACCAAAACCTTTCCACCTATCTTTGTACATAGCCTTCTGACACAGCAGGCTGCCTTCTTTCTTCTTCTCAGTAATTTTTAAGAATGGAGATGGAGCAAATGACCATTCCAGACAGGAACCTTCAGAAACTATCAGCAACCAGGCCACTCAGATGGGATCACCAAGCTACACTCATAAGAGAACTGAACAAAGTAGAATAAATGAGTGTACACCAGTCTCCACAATTCAGTAACCAACTGCCTAGAATCAGTCTACCAAAAACTGTGTCTGCTTGTTGAAGCTTCCATTTTGCTGAAACACGTTTCATGTAAATCATAGAATCATAGAATAGTCTGGGTTGGAAGGGACCTTTAAAGGTCATCTAGTCCAACCCCCCTGCAATGAGCAGGGACATACTCAACTAGATCAGGTTGCCCAGAGCATCCAGCCAGCCTGACCTTGAATGTTTCCAGGGATGGGGCTTCTACCACCCCTCTGGGCAACCTGTTCCAGTGCTTCACCACCCTCATTGTGAAAAACTTCTTCCTTATGTCTAGCCTGTATCTCCCCTCCTTTAGTTTAAAACCATTACCCCGTGTCCTATTACATACCATTTGAAAAACACGTCTGTCCAGGGTTATGCTGAAAAACTGGTGTAGCCTGGAGGAGGACTTAGAAGTCCTGATTATTATGCTCTATTTGAATCACAGAACCTAGCAATTCATTTGGGCTAGTCATATTTACAGGACAGAGGAGCAAAGCCATTACGAAGCAGTTTGAAGAGGGAACGATGGCCAGTATTGCTGTCACTCCTTTTAGCAGAGACAGTCGTCTGTAGTATGAAGTTCTACATATGAGCAAATTCCCTCTTTCCTGCAAAAGCCAAAATTGCCATTTGTCATTGTTATGTACAGTTAAATAGTTATCATGTTTGACTCCAAAGAGACTGCTCTCACTGCCTGATGAAATCATATTTCTATACATTGGCAGATCAATTTGGGATCCTCTGATCTGGAAGTCACTCCAGAGTAATCTGAAAATAGTCTTTTTGTTTTGGTTCCAAGTCAGATGTGAAATGTTAAAATCTTCCCTCTCCATGTCAACAGGCAATTTATGAGTATATCTAAGGGCAGAATTTGACCCTCATAGTTTTCCTTAATTTTCACTACTGTAAAAACAACATTGTTTAAAAACTTAATTGCCATTTCCCAGGTAGATATATTTGTCACACTTGCAAACATGGCTTCTAAAACATTGATTTTTCTAGCCTCCTTATTTACCATTGACTATGTCCTCAGATCCCTTTTCTCTCATTGCACAAGCTTCTGACTACATTATAAATATTCTCGGAGTTGTGAAATACTCTTTTTATGCACCTCTGTCCTTCTGCTTTTACACCATACCCCTCATCTCTAAAACTGATACTGATCCCATTAAATTCAGTAGGAGCAGTATCAAAAAACAGGCATGTAGCTTTTTCTTAGCTGGTTTTTAATTTGTGGATGCAGTTTGGAAGGGATGGGGTGACGGGGAAAAAAAGTCTAACTAACCAAAACAAAATTCTTAGTGAAAAAACACAGCAACTATAACAACTTACTTTTATATATATATATGAAATAAAAAGCTGTTAATCTAATAGCATCTTTAATCAGCCTTTTGACCCCCCACAAATTTTAGAGACTGATTCCTGGTTTTGCAAATTTTTGAATCAGGTATCATCAGATGGTAAGATTGCTAGATGTTAGAAGGTTACGTACAAATTTAACTAAATCAGGACCAAAGGTTTCAACAATCACAATGATTAGATTTGATTAAGATATCAGGTATTTGAGTTAACTTTATCTTATGGTACCAAATTAAGGAAACAGTTTCATTTATGTGTTATGGGTCCCAAACAATCCAGCCAATTTCATGAAATATACTATCATATTTCTTGATGATCCTGGTAGGCATATGTAAGTAAAAATAAAACTTAGTATCTGTAGCCCTTCCCTGTCTTCTCCTCCATCCAAATATCTGCAAGTCCCAAGCCTGCAAACACGTACTTGTTTGAGGAGCCCTGCTGGCTTAGACTACTCACAAAATTAGACTTACTCATACGTACAGAAGTGTTTATAGCCTCAAACCTGAATCCCCAAGCTTGCAAGAAAGACTATCCCAAACAGCGACTGCTCAAAATAAGAAAACTTCAGTATAGAGTATTTAGTGTTTTGAAATATAAACGTAAAGTTACAGAGGGGAAATTCTCATTTGAAAGACAAGGTATTTCTAAGGAAAATATTAGTAATATACGTGGAAACAGAGGATTAGAATCATACAGAAATTAAAACCTGCTTCATATACCGCCCAGAAAGAAACATCAAGTAAATTAGCAAATAAAAAGCAATGACTGGGATGGTCAACAATATGTGACAAGTAAATAAATTGTTAATCAGTAGTTTAAATGCAGAAAAAAAAAAGATCTCCAGCCTTTGCTCTCAGCAGCAAAATTTTTTTATATTTTTAACGTCAAAATTAAAAAAAGAAGGAAAATATGACTGTTACTACAGAGTAAATACAAAAAGAGGATTAACATTTATTTTTAATATTCATATTTATTTAATAACATTTATATTAACAGATGACAGAGTGATAAAATGGCAGTATGCTGCTCTGACAATTTTTTTTTCTGATCCAAGCTTGTTTAACATTTAGCTTCCACTACTACCTCAATGGAATTATTTTTCCTTCCTACTTTGGGTTACATTCATATAAAAAATTCATCCTAAACCTGCTTTGTTGGTTGTAAATGGGCAGGAGACTTTTGTTTGCATATGACTGAGCCAAAACATGCTTTCTTTATGCATCTGGATTGCCCTCATGAAGCCAAAGGGCTAGATCCTGCTTACGTGTAATAGGACTAGATTCATGGGACAGAGCAATATGGATTTGACTGTTATCTAAACATGCAATTACTGTTTGTTTTATTAGCTATAGCAGTCTTTATGCACTTTATATCAATAACCCCCTAACTAGCTATAGCAAGAACAACAGAGTAAAGTTTTAATTTTTTGTTTGTTCTCTGCTTCATTATAAATTTGGATTTTTTTTTTTTTTTTTCCAAAGGATGCAAAGGAATAATACTCATGGCTAATTTTTAATGCCAGTTTCTGCTCTGGCCACTCAGATAAATACTTTCATTTACGGGAAACAAGACTATGGTAAATAATGTACGGAAAGTGAGCTGCATTTGGCCTTTACACACATGGGCTTGGAATCTGTATCATGCCTAAGAGACACCCTTATCTCCCCCCCCCAAAAAAAATATTCTCTTACTCACATACTGGACCCTTGAATAAGCATATACAAAGCAAAACTTTCATTAAGGCTTATTTCTACTAGGCAAATATGCTTCTTAAGCAACTATTTTAAAACATCCTCAAGGTCTCCATTACAACACTGCCTAACTTTAGAAGAAGTAAAACAAAGCTATTACAAATACTCCTTCAAATAAAAAACCAAGCCTGCATTCATCGTGCATCCAGAACTTCTAATTTCAAAAAGAGCCCCCAAGTATTTTTGGTATCTTTTTGATGTTTAAGTTTCCTTCTTACATTTTCAGCATTCAGTTTGCTTCATTTTTTGCTCCTCCTCGCTAGACAGATTAGCTCGAGCCTTGGCACTGCGGGCACTGAGGCAGGCTGCTGGCTCAGCTGACTGGTATCGGCCACCACAACTCCAAGGGACTTCACACACGTTACACACCTACCAGTTTACAAGACTAAAGCCCACTAAAGTTAAAAACTATTTGGGACTAAAGGTCAGGACCAATTATATCCCATTTTTATTTTGCCCCAGATGTTGTAACAGGCTGAGCTAGCGTTGTGGGAGGCCACTGGGCAGACCAGCGGAGCGTGACCCAGTGCTGCAGCTACAGCAGGGCTCGTGCACCACCCTGGTGGCCTCGGCGTGATGGTGCCTGTCCCCTCTCCTGCCTGCTCACCCGGTCAGACACGCTGCCATGGCCTTACGCGTCTGCTGGCCTGAGAGGGTGCAGGACTGACTGCACAGAGCAGTTTCACCCACGGCTGATGCCTAGATGACCAAATGGGCATGTTTCATCGTGCTCTATTAGCACAATTTGCACCTTTCAGAATTCCCTCAGATCCAAGACCTTCTATTTGCTCCACTGAAATTCTGTTATTCAAATTCCATACTGTTCAGGGCTGATACAAACGGCAGAGAGCAAGTTGACTGGTTTCCTTCCTGACATCTTTTCCCGAAACTCCATTAGACTTAGCTGTGGTTACCTTCTGGATACCAGAAAGTAATGTCTCATAATTGTTAGATTTTATATATATTTATTCTTAAAGCTGATACAGAAATAAGTGCTGTATAGTTTGGGGACTATCCATAAAGTTAAAAAACAACGGCCTAAAATTTCAAACTTGCTTGTCTGAGGTTAGGCTCCTAAACTAGGCAGCAGGGAAAGGCAAGCCAATAAATAAAAGCATTTTAAAATCAAGGAACAACTATTTGATGTAATGTCTATGATACATACAGATGCAAAAGCCCACCTATGAAAGCAACCAGTATTTTTAGCTCTGTAATTAAGTAAGTGGACTTTGTTAGGAAAATTTGGATAATAAAGTAAGCAGGATTTGGCCCACATTTGCTTTATCACTATGGAGGGGAAAAAAAAAATCTCCTTTGGTGTGTGAGACACTTCAGATACGTGTTCAAGACTTCTCAGTCCCTGTGCCAGAGACATTACAGCCTGTTTCCAAATAAAAATCGTGACATGAAGTGATCACCAAAATAATTTTGACCTTCAAGGACAAATTAAAATGGAGAAAAGCAGCAAAAATTAATCTGCTGTTTTTCCCATTGAAGTCTAGATGACACCTATTCCCCTAGAAATAAAAAAAAATATATACTTGCGCATACAGAGGAGACCACTGTTACACAATTCTTCTCATGTACAACCTCATGCACATGTCTACCTAATGCATGCACAAAGCCACAGTAAGAACTACACAAAATGTATGTTTTTTGTATATGGACAGATAGATAGATAAAATATACATGGCTACACGTGCACACATACACACACAGAGAAATCATGACAGCTCTGTCCCTCAAATAAACGAGGCTACTGAAGGGACTGATAAAATTCCTATTCAGTGAAAAAATAGCCCTTAATTTCAGTGGGGTTTGGATCAGATTCAGTTAAACTAGGTGAGCAGTACGCACCTTATAGACACGTATGTTCGAACACATTTTCAAAGCAACTATTGGAACAGCAATAAATTTGTGAAATCCCTCTCCCGCATAACTGTTTCACTATATAGGAGAACTATACTGCAGTTTCATGAACAACTTAAAATTCTATTAACCTACCCAAATGCCTTATAAACAAATGAACTGAGGACAGATTCATTTGATTCTATTTACTATTTTCAGTTACTATACTTTTCCTGGTTTTTTTAATGCACATATGCCTACATATATACACATATACCCAGTCCCCCACATACAGAGTCCTACTATACTAGTTCAAATTTATACAAGAAATTCCTTTAACAGGAACGAATCAAGAGACTGATTTAGTTTAATAAGACTGAAAAGCAACGACCATTATTTAATTGGGACAGTGTTAGCTAAAATTTCACATATGGAGTGTGGGGAACACGAGGGGGGCATACTTATATGGTACCAGTGAGTTCAGTAGTGTTTAATGGGTATTACATGATTGGGGGGGGGTGGGCGGACGGACTGTGGTCTTTTGTAGATCAGAACCCACAAATTAATGTGAAAAGATAAAATAAAGATGAAATGCAATAAATGTTATTTTATGCAGAGCAATGTTTTCCTCCATTTCAATCTCATCAGATTTTCCTGATTTTTTTCTAAGATTGCTTTTCTTGCATGTAATATCTGCTTAAATTTGGACAGCAAATAAAATAGCTAAATTGTGATGTTTCTACTGTATATAAATATATGTTAACTGAACAAAATAAATGAAAGGGATGAATATGCCTCAAAAGAAGAGGTCAAATAACAAGTTCAGAATAAAAAATTATCACTCTTGAACCAGTACTTTTTGTATACAAGTCTAAAGGAGTTTTGTTAATGGCCTCACTGTAGGAACAGAACTGACTCCATAATCTCATGAACCATATAGGAAAGTAAATGAAGGTCTTATGCAAAAAGATATAGTATAGCAGGCTACAAGGGTTTCAGCACTCATGTTCATTTGGGAATCTTTAAACTATTGGCATGGAAGTACTTGGTCACATTTTGTTTACTCAGTGCTAAACTGCACAATCTCCATTCTCAGTTTGACAGCTGCATTATACATAGATTTTTAAAACCCATTACATTGGGAAAGGCCTAGTTCGACTATGAATAATCAGAGAAGGAAACAAGCAAGCAAGCTAACAAACAAGGTACCAATGGTTTGTGTGATGATACAAGTTTTGAAGGTCTCTGTTCAGTTGCCAGGCACTAATTGTTAGTGGGTAAAAAAAAAAAAAAAAAACACCAAACAAATACCCAAATACCCCCACTCTCATCTTTTGACAACCTGAGCAGAGTGGACCTGGAAAACCAAATATTCCTCTCAGGCTTTGAATAGTCCCTCTGCCTTGGAGTAGATGTAGCATGGGGCAGTGAATTAATAAAGTCAGAGTATCTATTGCTAATGGGTTTAGTAAGCACGTGAACAGAGAACCAGTCACACAGTGCCAGAACTACATCCTATGGAAAATGTTCAAAATAACAACAAATTGAAATTCACAGAAACCAGGATCCTTCAGGGAGGGCTGTAAAGTCTTTATCCCACTTCTGCGACTGGACAATTAAAAGTAAAGCAAAATTCAGCAAGAGCTTGATTTTCAACACAGTCAAGGTATTTTTACCCATTGTGAAAAGGAGGGGAAAAAAAATCTCAGATGCAGTAGTGCCAGACAAAAGGCCTTTCCCTGCAAACATCTGCTTCTCTGAGCAGCGCTTACTGCTGTGAGGAGCCCTGTTGTGGTCAGGCTAAGTCCTGTTAGAAGACTGCTTGGAAGAGGAAAGCCCTTGCTGGATCAGGATGTAGTTACTTTACTCAAGAAATAGCTGCTGGGTTTGTAAATAACGTACAAAGCTTTGTATCACAACAGACTGCTGGTGAATACAGACAGCCACAAAATATTTTCCTGACTATATAGTTAAAATTGGGGTTAAAAAAAAATGAGTGGAAGTTGCAAAAATGCAGGCAATCACAAGTCAATAAATATTTTTTTTAAATGTCTTCGACTCTATAAACTGTGATATAATAAAATAGTCTGCCCTGTACTTCAGCATAATTAATACTGAATAGGCCTTAAAAAAGTTAGTAAATATTTATGAAATGAACCATCATTTTCTTAGTGTACAGTAAAACCTGTGAATCAGTAAAACATATTTAAATTTTTGTAAAAGTTATATAAATCAAGAAAAGGATCACATTTTGCCTTTATTATTTCTACTATGGATTTGCATGCACATGTATTTGTGGATATGTTCACATGTGCACATACATATCCATCCATGCACCCATAAAATAGTCTGCACGCACATACAAAGACTTCTATATTCACAAATACTGGGTAAGAAAAACTAAAGAAGAACTAAAAAATGGATCTTGTATAATTGTTATAATAAGTTAAAACTATTGCGTAAATTTAAAATTATTATGTAAAAAATGTCATCGTTTCTGATACTAATTTTATTTTAAAGTGCAAAACCAGAAAGCACTTGGAGAAACTAAAAAAAAAAAAAAAGGCAATGCTAATTTCCCATTTTATAGGCTCTTTATTGTTCTATTTCGTTCAGTTTGACCAGAAAAAAAAAAAAAAACCTAAAAAATCAATTGTTTATCTTCCTATCCTAGCCATTTTACCTCCTTGCTGTCATGTACTAAAACAAATCAGTTGCATTTGGCTTTTCGACATTAAATATAAAATAAAGTCTTTTAATTTAATTTAAAAACAAAAGATAATTGTTTTTTCTGTTCCTTCTCACAAACATACTTTTTAAATTTTTTTTTTCTTTTTTTAAAATAAGTCATTGACATAGGTCCTTCAAGACGACTTTAAGGGTCACACTTCAACGTAAGATCCCTTATACTGCAAGCCTGCTGAGCAGAGTTCCCAAACATTTCAGCTTAGTGACCTGGCACCCTGTTCTTTCATGTCACACTATACTCAAGTACTTCAACCTCTTAATAAAGCCTAGAGACGAAGGTGTGGGTCACCTGCCAGTATATGGACTAGAGCAGTTTAGCGTACAAATCAGTATCGTAAAGTTGGGATTTTTTTCTTGCACCTATTTTTCTTGTTTGGTTCTGTTAGGTTGGCCTTTTGCTACAATTGCGTGATAAACGCGTGCATATGAACATACCCACACAATTATTTGCAAAACTCTCTACAAAAATGTGGAAAACATGTTAACAAATCCTATTTTTGTGTGGTTGACTCTTCCTTCCCACCCTTGCTTGCCTCAACTTATCATAAAACAGGGAGCACATGCTCCCCTTTACGCCTTGCAATTCCCATCGTCTGCAATGTATTGCAGATGGGTAATCCATTTCTAATCTAGCCACGCTGCCTGCAAAGTCCACGTCAGCCCTGTGCAACAGGCACAGCAGCACGCACACCACTCTAATTTACCTACAAAGCAATTAAGGTGAGGAACCTTAACACCAAACTCGGCAGCCGAGGAGGAGGTTTCTTACACTTACATTGACTTGCCCCGGCATCTGCTTCCTCTGCTCCGTGACGAACTTTATGACTGCCCAAGTGCCAGAAGACAGTGGCCAACCCAGCTAGTGGTCACATCTGCTGAACTGGCTGCTCAGCCTCAGGCTCACTCCTCTGCCTTCTGCCCTGCCTCCCAGTTTTCGCCTCCTGTGTTCACCAGGAGCACCCATCTTGTGCACCGTAGGAAACAAGGCGGGAGGAGCAGTGTAGCAGGGGAATCAGCTGAGGGCCCTTTCCAGGGACAGGTGTCCACAGAGGTGGGTGAAAATCTGGGAGACACAATGGAAGGAAAACAGAGAGACAGTGCACGTGTGACTGAGTTGGGACAAAGGAGAAGGAACAATGAAACAGAAATAAGGGGAAAACAGGAAATGTAAAAAAAAAAAAAAAAAAAAAAAAAAAGGAGGGGGGATTGAAAGAGGAGAAATAGGAACTGTCTTGCCACGTTCACATCACGAGTTGCATTTAGTCATTTCTCTACCTGTGCCGTATCATACTTCCCCAGCAGATGTTCCCGTGAGGGTAAGGAGGGTGACTGAGAAGCGTTGCTTTGATGAGGGTGAGTCTGGGAACCAACAGTGGACAGGTTTTTTTTAAAAGCCTACGTGTCACTCTGCTAATTCATTTCTTTTTTTGGCTTCTTACGTCCTGATTTGGAAGGAAAAGAAAGTTACCAAATATATTGCCAAAATACAACACTCCCCAATGCCATGTCACCTCTCCGCGTACTTTAGGATGTCCCTCTCATTCTACCTCCTCAAGAGGAAATTCAATTCCTCTTCCAACCAGGAATTCTGCCTGGCCCTACGTTTGGGACACATGGGCTGGAGCTTCTCTGAGGAGCAAGAGGCCACACGATACCTACGGCAAGGGCTGAGAACTGTGCCCAGTCAGGGAAGCCCTCACTGCACCATCCCTGCACTGGAGATGTACCAACGAACAGCAAATTAACAATGAGTATCTGTTTGCATCAAAATTGGCAAACGTATTGGCACAGCCAGGAACTTCTAACAGGTATGTCAGGATTTTTCACATTCTCTTAACAGATAAATAGCTTACGTACATTCTCCCTCTTCCCCCCTACTGCTCTTACTGGTTTTCTCTTCTCTTAAATCACTGGCCATTTCTAAATGTGACAAAACAGAGCATAGGAACACATGCTGAAAATTAACTAAAATATAACAACATAATTAAAGAGATTTAGAAAGGAAACCAGAAAGTGATAGAGACCTGGCATCAGCTTGCCACTAAGGACATGGGCAGCTATGCCAGACATGCAGAATTTTAGCAAGTCACCCAGCCAGGCTTTCCAGAGAAAGAAAGGCAAGGGCATTGAGACGTTTCTGTGTTGGCTTTTGTGTCTTTCTTTGGATGCTCGCAGTTCCCGGTACTTATGTTAAATTAATACTGCTGACTATATATTCTGTATATTGAGGTTAAATAACTGATAGTGTCGTGGCTGCTGGCCACTTCTCCCCAACCCTTCTCCTAATTAACCGGCCTTTTTCATTTTTACTCCTCTCCTGGGAAATGCTGACATTTTTTCCGGAGTGGACACTATGTGCCATTCACTCAGCACGAGATCAAACGCGCTCTCTTCTAGGCCGCTTCCTCCTTTCCCTCCTTTTGCTTGCACTGAGGGTGGACACCAACGTGGGCACTGACTTACATCCGTACAGTTGGGACTGTAATGCGACGAGCTGCACAGCAGCACGTTTTTTTCAGTGCTCGTCCCGATTCCTCTGTTGGAAAATAACCCTATTTGCTTCAGTAAAGCTATAAGCTCAAGAGTGCTCTGGGCCCTGATTCGGCAGTGCTTTCTGCCTCCCACACCGATCTGGTAGAACCGTTCACGTGAGGGCACATAATTCAAGGAGGAAAAATGGAAGAATCGCGTCCTTTAAAAACTAGATGCAATTTCTCCATGGCAGTTTCCCACTGCTTTCCATTTTTTTCCTTCAACCATGCACTCATTTTGAAAATGCATCATGTAAAATAATCAAATTCTCAGAAGAAATTTTTTTTGTAATTCCCTTTTTCAGAACGGTTTGCACGCAAACTGAAAATGTTCAGGTTTCCCAGGCGGCTGAACCCTGTCCGCTCGAGCAGAAGCCCGTGATAGCTTACGTTATTTAGTACGGCATTATCCCATACTGTTTACTTACAGCTCGCTGAAAATAAGGGATGATGGAACACATTTTCCTGGGCACACCCTGACTTTATTCTTAGTAAATTGTTTACTATATTCTCGGCCTAGAAACTCACGTTACTCCAAGCCCTTTTTAAAAAACTACGTGCCCAACTGGAGCGGCCACTTTCAGCTGTGGGGAGAAGTTGACAATAACCCTTTCAGTACCTCCCCTGGTAGCAAAGGGGGCGCCTTCGGAAGATAGCCTGGCTACCTCCTGGGAGACAGAGCTGCTGCAATGGGAGAGCAAGGAGAACAGGAGGAAAACGGGGATTTGTCAAATTCAGAGGACAAGCTTTGGAGATGGGAGAATCCTCTAATAAAATAAACTGAAAATTAAACTCACCTCCCTTCTTCTTATGCACGTCTCCCATCTATGCCCGCTTGGGAGAGGACAACGTGGTGCCTAGACATTAGGACTAACAACACCACAACTTGGTAACATTACACCAACACAGGGGGGACGCTTCGCCCCTGGCTGGACTCGAGGGAATCGTCCCTTTTCTCCTGAGGAGGTTAATGCTGCATCCTGGTGACCAGCATGGGCACCATAGGTACCGGAATGCATGTCCTTGTCACTGCGCTTATAGCTCAGCCCATGGCTACCTGCACAGGGACAGGAACTCCAGTCACAGGAAGCACCTGAGCTGTGCCGGAGGCCATGCTGTGGCCATGCGGAGCGGATGGTGTGTACCAGCCCCGGGGAGGTTCTACAGAGACGAAAGCTGTGTCAGAAATGAGACTCGTGTCATGCTGCTACTGTGATGCATTTCTCCACGTGCAAATATAATAACTAATAAAGCATCTTCTATCGGCCTTCCAAACCCATCTGAACAACAGCATCAAATATGCTATAAAACATAAGTGTCATTTCTTATTTTTAAGTGGAAACTTTGAGTTCCACAGGGACAAGTTTTGTAACTCTCTTCTACAAATTCGGAAGCTTGACTATCCAGAATTAAAACAAAATGCTAGAAAAAAAAATCCATTTTATATTTACACACACGTGTTTTGCGTGGATGTGTGCACACATGTGTGCAGCCAAGCCTCTGCCTCTGTGTATTGTTCTGAACAATACTAGGCTACTTATACAGAAAATTGCCTGTATTTAAATAAGGTGCAACTTCTTCTCCCTGCTCCAAACAACGTCCATGGACACTGCCGCAGGTCCAAATGCATCTCTTTCCTGGTTATATTTACAAAAGGAAATGGATTATAGTAACAAACAGAAATTAAAGTGAAACAGCATAGTCTCATTTCAGACTAAGTTTGGCTGCTGTAGTGCTCCTCTCTGAAGTTGGATAAGTCTACACCCTGTATTTTCCCCCAGACTGCTTATCACGTCTGCAGTACCACAAATCTGCTAAACTTTCCTACCACTTCTACTGCTAATTAGGCTTCATTAGGGTTTTCACTCTTATGCTCCCTACGTTAGATAAACACAGCGGCAGCTAAGCATGCTGTAAGACCTGCTAACCACATTACTGGTTATCAGAGCAGTTCCAGTGGTCATGCTAAACAGGTGATAATAACAGTGGGAATATTTTAGCAAAACAGACTTGTGCAGACACTGCCAGCGAGTCAACAAACCCTACTTAGAATTCCCTAAGTAGTTCCCATACAATATTTCAGAGAAAGAAAGAGAAATAATAACTTTTTGTCCTTTGGGGGGGGGGGGTGGCAATACGACATGAACCAAATTAACCTGCCCCTGCTGAACCTGGGGCATATCTAGTAGTATAAAAGGCAAAAGGTATTTATTTCAATTTCTAGAAAAAGCCGCTCCAAAAGTATACTTTAAAACTACTAGCATTTCAGCAAGAGTTGATGGTTATTGAAAGCTACACAAACAACAACCATCACAAAACTTGCCTGAAAATGTAATAATAAAAATAAAAGTTAATTTACGAGTGTCCTTTATTAGAGCTATCTCTACAGCCAGAAATGAGACGGCAGCATATGACAGCTAATGCAAATACGATAGCCAAATGTATTTGTGGTAACAGATTTAAAAGAGAAAGAATGAGAACTGATGTGCAGATGATCTGCAAAAGATTCTAATACTAATAAAAATTGGGGGGAGGGAGGGTAGAAGGAGGGGAGGGTAAGAGTGTTAATCATTATTTCATGAGGCCCGTATTCACAAAGCAATTTTTTACAGATGGTTGGAGGTATTTCTCAACCCTTAACTGACAGGAATACAGGAGGCTCAGAGGCCTTAAGCAGCAATTCTATTCATAGGCCCTTAGCCTTTATATAATTGTATTAAGTGCAGTAACAGACGTAAATTAACATGCACTGACCCCATGCTCCTAGCAATGTATGCCTTGACCTTTTAAAAAACCTCAAGAGTAGTACTAGTTTAATATTTGATACGTCCTCTTTTGGGGGAGATTAAATGCTGGTCTAGGAGGTGTACGTACTTGAGGCTCTAACAGGCCTTTTCTGTCTTTGGCTACGAGAATCTGCTTTTCTTTTCTATCTTTAAATAAGCAGAATTTATCTGTTGTGGTGGTAAACTAGCTGATACCAGTAAAGCGCAGCTAAGCCTGACGGGTCCTAACGAAGTGTTTGACCTCAGTCAGGTGGCATCGGAGCCCCTAACCTCTGAAGACATCTGCCCGTAATGGCAGCTTTCTGAAGGAAGACATTTTTGTTGGTTTACAGCAAATCTTACATAGCAATTCGTGAGCAGATAACAGTCGTCGAGAAATTAGATGCCAAAATGAAAGGACAAAAATGGACTTCTTGCAAAAAACCTTCCTACGCATTTTATTTACTCATATTATTGAATTTAAAATTCAAAATACAGTAAATGTAAAGAGACTTTGCTGTAGTCACTTATCTATAAACTTTTAATTTTGTAACTGGAATGTATTTCCTCCTTCTCTAAAATTGCCACGTCTGGAAACAGAGCAGGGGACAATCACTAAACATGACCGAAACCGACGATATGTTTCATTGTTTCACTGGGAGAGGGTCCTTTAGCCTTTAAAACATGTACTATTAATTAATTTGCCTCTCAATTTTCTACTTCACGATTACAGTGGTAGGCAGAAAATTGTACTAGCTGTCTCAAGGCTCGTGGATTAAAAAAAAAAAAAGAAAAAGAAAAAAACGACGAGACAAAAACTACGAGAACTGCAAATGTCGGACAATGCATTTAACTACAAAGTGGAAGAGAGAGTTAACTAGTGAATAAAAAAGGAAAGATGAGGTAAAGAAGGCGATTTTAGGCAAAGCCCACTAACTTTATTCCTTCCCCACCTTTTTACGATGACAGGTTTCACTCGTCATCAATGCGACGGCCTTTTCATATATAATTTATATAAGGTTTAAGTGGATTTTTCTGCTTCTTTCAATGCCCTGACCTCCCTTCCACCAGCCCGGGTTCTCCCCTGCGTGGACGAGGGGTGGCTACTTGTACCCGGGGGCGGCAGGTGCTGCCCTGGGCCCTGCCTGGGCTGGGGGCCCCGGGGCGGCCGCGGCCTAGCGTTGCGTTAGGCCGGGCCTGGCTGTAACCGCCGCCGGGGTCAAAGGGGAGGGCGGCAGCCGGGGAGCCGGGCCGGGGGCTGCGGTCCCCCTGCCCGGGCACCCCGGGGAGGGGGACCGCAGCCCCCGGCCCGGCTCCCCGGCGTGTGTGAGGGCCCTGAGCCGCCCGCCTCAGCCTGAGGGAGCCCCGGGGGTGTGGGGGAAGCCCGTGGCATCGCTGCTCTCACCTGCCTGCGGCCCTCGCTGCTCCCGCGGCGCCTCCGGCCTCGACGGCGCGGCCGCCCCTGAGGGGAAAGGCAGAGGGAGAGGAGGGTTAACCGGGTTGGGGGTGGCGGAACCGCTGCCAGCTCCCCGTCGGGGTCTCCGCTCCTCCCCGACTCACCTGGCTGCGGCTTGCCCTGACGCCCCGGGGGGGAGTGGAGACCTGCCCACGGGCCCATCCGGGGGTCCCTTTCACCCGTGGGGGGACACACGCACACACACACAGCCCCAGCATGGAGACTCCCCAGCTGTCCCAGGCCCGCAGCAGAGGGACGAGCGGCCCGGCCGCGGCCCAGCACCTCGGGGGAGGAGAAGCCAGCCCGGGGCGCGCCCCGGCAGGGCCCGGCGGGAGGAGGAGAGGGCCGGGGCCCTCCCCCGGGGCGGCCCGGAGGGGGCTGCCGGGGGTGGGCGCCTCGTCGGCAGGCGCGGCAGCGGCCCGGAACGCCCGACGTGTCTAACTTTCCTGCTGCGGATAGAAACCTTTGAGGACCGAGGGACGAGAGAGGGGAAGGGCGGAGTGGGGCAGGGCGGGGTGGGGGAGAAGTGCCCCGTGGAGCTGCAGCGGCTGCGGAGCCCGGCTGGGGGTAGCCCCCGAGCAGAGAGGAGCGGTTCCCGCAGCAGCAGCAGCCCTTAGCATGGCAGCAACAGTTGGCTGGCAAGGTAAAGAGACGTGGAGCTGCACCACCGTGGCTCGGATTTCCACTCACGCCTGAGCTGCCCCCCCAAATCACTCCTGGTTTCAATCCTCTTGAGGGACGACGGTAGGCAGGGAAGAGAGAGGATGCTTTTTTAGCCTTAGCTTGGCTGATCCCTCTTATCACTTCCCTTTTCTTTTTTTTTCCAAGTTCCCTCTAGTACCTTGTCTCTCCCTTTAAAATATGCTCACATGAATAAAACCCCCGTAAAGAGGTTTGCTGGCGACCGGAAAGGACAAACACCTTTTTTTTTCTCTAAATAGGAGAGGATAAATAATTATGAAAATGCGAGTCTACTTGAAAGATACTGTGACCCTTCCACCCTTGTTTTCAACAAGCCAGCTAGTGCTCAAGCTACGTGTCCTGAGCAAGAAGGAAAGGAGGGAGGGGAGCAACGAGGTGCTTTTCCTTCGCCTTCTTTCCTCGCTTATCCCTTAGCCGGCCTTTTACTCTTTTCTAAAGTGCAAGCAGGTCTTCAAAATCTCTTTTATCTCTCGAGAAATATTAACTCTTAGCCTCGACTGTGGTCCTCGCCCGATCTCTCCAGTGCAGGCTTCCCTGAAATACAAAATCAGCCCTTTCTCAGCCGGATCTCCCTCCGTGCCGCTGTCGGGGGAGCAGAGGGGAGAGCCCTTCTAGTTTCTAACAGTTGAGACATTAGATCGCGCCCCCCCCCCCCCCTTTTTATTTTACAGCCGGGCGAACCATAGGCCCCTGTGTTGCGTCAAGCGGCCACTCTGCTACCAACTTGCTGCTGAGATCTTGTCTCTTTCACGAGGCTGATCTGCACGGACAGATCTGCTCTTAATCGCTCCTTCTTTTGGGGGGCGGCAAGCAGGGAGGATTTCTCTTTGCTATTTCTTTCTTGCCCACGGAATCCGGGCTGGTAATTACTGCAAAGAGAGGGAAAATGCAGCTTCCCCAACTCCTGCCTGAGATGCTCTCAGTGCTGTGTGCATGCACAAGGCAGTTTCAGAACCAGAGAGCTGGTGCTGATGCTGCTTTGCTCGCTTGCAATCGCCTCGTCCAAAAGCATCGCCTCGGCTGGGTTTTCCCTCGGATTCTGCCTTTTTTACCCTTTTCGGGGGCACTAGCTTTTGGGGAAAGAGTGATCGGAGAGATCGCCGGACTGCAACTTGCTTAAAATCAGGTTGGAAGTGAGCAGGGGGGAGGGAGGCGCCTTTGGCAAGCGCTTCCATGGTGCATCTCCTGCTAACTGGGGTCTCCCCCAAACCGCGGCGGATCCGTGCGCCTCCCCCTCCTCCTCCCTCCCTATTATTTATGGGGTGATCCCAGTAAATCCCACCCTCCCCACCTCGAAATAAGCCGAGACTCCCGATTACAGAGCGTTTAATGAATCGCTCCGAAGATTTTTTTTTTATGAATTAATCTCGATCAACTAGGACACCCATATTTTTTAAACACGGCTATGCCCTGGAAGGAGGGGAGGGGGAGAAAGGTGAGGGGCGGAGAACTTTTAGGAAGTTTTATTCTATTTTTATTTTTCCATTAATGAAATAAAAACCACCATACAGTTATCCGAATAAACGTGTGATCTGCTCCGTTAGGCAAAAGTCGATTAAAAAGTTAGGCTAGTAGGCGACGGTGAATATTTGAACGTCTGGGGGACCAAGCGGAGTAGGAAAAGGGGGAAAGGGTGTTTATTTCTCTCACTACATATATATCTAGAGAGACACATATATACACTTACAGCAGGGGCGGGGGGGGGGGGGGGGGGGGGGGGGCTAGACGGGGAAAAGGGAAAGGTGCCAGGAATTAATAATAGAAGCCCACAGAGTCTAGATAAGTCCAAGGCTCGGCGATCGCAGCTGCTGCTCCTTCGGCGAATGCGCCCTCCGCGAATGCTTTTTGGGGTAAGGGCTTCCCGGGTAGGTAGTTATGTACAGCAAGCCCAGACCGCAAAAAGATTCGCGAAGGACAAAGTCTCCCGCGGCTTCCTACATCCATCCATCCGGCTGCCACCACAACATCCACAGGACCCACGGGCGATCGGCTCCGCCATCCCCCGCCACGCCGGGTCCCCACCCCCCATCCCCACCAAGTCCCGCTCCGAAAACCCGGGACCCTGCCAGGGCGAGGCGGCGGTGAGGAGGGGGGGAGGGGGTGTCCCGCCGCCCCCCCCCCCCCACCCCGGCGGGGCCGGGGCCGGGGCCGGCGGCGCGGGGCCGCGGGAGCGTGGCGGAGCGCGGCGTGTCCGCGGCCCCGCTCCGCGCGGAGGCTCCGGCGCTGGGCACGGGCGCTGCGTAAAGAGAAAACTCTCCCCCCTGAGCGCTAAATAAATAGAGAGCAGGCGGGCAGCTCATTGGTGCGGGCTAAAATCGTCACCCACCAATCAGGCGGCGCCTCACATTGCCTAGTTCGGCTTTTTTTTTTTTTTTTGCCTTTTTTTTTTTTTTTTTCCTTTCCCCGAAAGGGGGAGAGGAGAGGAGAGGAGAGGAGAGCGGGAGGGAAGGAAGGAAGGAAAGAAGGAAGGAAGGAAGGGGGGAAGGAAAAAAAAAGGGAAAAAAAAAAAAGCGCCCTCTCCATGTCTAATTAGTCACCAAATCCGCGACAAGAGCACGTCCGAAAGCGCGGCCGGGCCAGCCCAGACCCCTCCTCGCCCCTTCCGCCCCCCCCCCCCCAAGCCCCTCTCCGGGAAGCCGCTGCCAAAGGGCTGCCGTTAAGCTAAGGACCAGCCCCGCCGCCGGGGGCCGCGGGCGCGGAGCCGCTGCTCGCCCCGGCGGGGGCGCCCCGGGCCGAACGCCACCTCCCGGCGGGCAGCCGGGGACATGGGGGACCCGCCGCTGCCTTCCCCCCCCCGGCGCGGGGAGCCGGCCAGCCCCGAGGGGGGACCCTTCCCGGGGTGGCGGGGGACGCGGGACGCCCCCTCCCCTCCTCTCCTTAGCGCCGTAACACCGTCCCGGGTGCTGAGCCACCCGGCCACCGCCGCCGGCGGGGACACCCGCTTGGTAAAAGTTTCCAGGACATGTCACTCAACTCCAGAGGTCTTCCACTGAAAGCCTGCGGGGAACCAGCGGCCCCGCCAGTGCCCGGCGGCAGCAGGAGCAAGGCAAACGCACGTCCACGTCGCGTCCCGCCCGCCCGCCGGGCTCCCGCACGAGTTGGGGCAGAGACCCACGGGGGACCGGAGGGGACTCGCACCTCGGCCCAAACTCCAGAACTTGCAAGTCGACCGCTGCCCCGCGGCGGCAAAGGGTCCCGCGCGAGCGGCGCGGGAAACCCACGCGAGACACCTCCGCGCGAGTCCCAGCCCGCACTACCGCGGCTCCCTCCCCTCGCTCGCACCGACGCTCCTGCCCGCCGGGCGGCACGACGCCCCGCGCCTCCCAAGCCCCCGGCGAGCCCAGCGGCAGCGGCGGAGCGGAGCGCGGGCAGGGCGGGCAGGGCGGCCGGGGCAGCGCAGGCAGCAGAAGTTTGAAAACCCCCAGCACTTACCTGGCGGGGCGCGTCCCTGGCCGCTCCGGGGAGTCCCGCGCGGGGTGCAACCATCACCAACAGTGTTTTGGTTTTTTTTAGAAAGCCCAAAAGCAAAGCGTCCCTTCCTCCAGGTATGTATATAAGTTACTGTACTGTGTGGGAGGGTCACGATCTCACTAGGTGCAGAAGATTCCCCAGGATTAACCCCTCCTCTCCCTTTCCCTTCTGCAACTTGTTGAGGATTTTATACACACACGCGCGCAGGCACGCACACACACACACGGGCACACGCGCACACACACACACACACGGACGGGAGAGCAAGGAGAAAGCGAGCTCCGCGGAGTCCGGCTGCCCCCCGACGCCGTTGTGATTGGATGGTCTTTTCATGGAGAGGGGACGTCTCAAGTCGAAGTCACGATTTCTCCTCAGTTTGGAACCATCTGTGACTGGAGCCATGACGCAGCCAGAGCACATTACTCACTTTTACAGTCACGACTTGGAAATCCGTGCAGTTTCCAACCAAAATTACACCGCCACCATTGAATTATTTAATAGGATCCAGTTAAGGGTAATCTTATGCATTGTGCCAAGAGAGGCAACGATCTAGGAGGGGAGGGCTGGGAAGGCGAGGGAGGGGGCGAGGAAGGAGGGCATTTCTTGTTTCTAATGACTGTTTTATAGAGATATATTAAGAGTTGCAATGATTGGCTACACGTGTTGTAAGGGGATTTTTTTTCTTTTAAAAAAAATCCAAACAAACAAACTAGATATCGGGTCCGCTTGTAAATACGACCACGCAAGCTCGGGGAAGGGACGGTTTAGACATTAAGGGCAGCCGTGGGTGGAGTACCGTGCTGTGAATTCAGGCGCTGGTGTTTGATTAATTGCAAGAAATGATGTCTTTTGTATGCCTAGATTAGAGCCATTGCATGCGGTCTTGGCCAGGAGGTGCTCTCACCCCCCAACCCAATGTGCTGTGCTACCCTGATGTTCATGGCTGCATCATGCCATTGTCTGCAGGATCCGCAATTGTTGCTGGGCTTTGTGTGGTAGGTGCACCATTTTCTACGCTTGCTTTTACTGTAAGGCTACGGCTAAACGTGCTTAGGGGAGAGCTGCTTCCTGGGCTATTGTCTGCCTTGTGCATTTTCCACCCCTTGCAGGTCTGAGTCTGCGGCTGAGCCCCCCTGCACGGCCGTTTCGGAGGGCTACCATTGTGCGGGGCGACGGGGTGGTGCATGCGAGTGCCGGACGGTGTTTCCGCGTCTCTCTCAATGCAATCCGATGACATGTCTTTGCTAGCCGGAATGCCTGTGAACCTGCATGCTCATAGCCTAGCGAGAACTTCCCCGGCTCCCAGAAGCGGCGAGGGGATGACGGGTGTTTGCAGCACCGAGGTAACCCTACATATCTACTCCGTACACACCACAACAATCCCCCACTACTTCGCCTCTAATTCAGTCATTCCACCAACTCATCTGGTGAGGATATGACTAAGGACGCGAAGGACGGGCAATAATAAAAACAGACACTCGCACACACACGATCTGCAGAAGGTGTGAGCACTTAGAGGGGAAAAATGAGGTGGGAGGAGAAGGGGTGAGTCCAAATAAAGCAACCTATAGCCTCTTATTTTGCGGAGCACCATCATCAGGTACAGGCTCTTTCAAACGCACGGGCGGGAAGGGAGGCGCGGCGGCGGGGAAGCCTCCGCGGGAGAGGCGCTCCCGGGCGGCGCCGCGCGGCCCCCGCCCGCCGGGCAGCGGGGCCGGGCCGACCCCCGCCCGCGGCGGCGGCGGCGGCGGCGGGTTCAGCACCGGGGCGCGGACAGCTCCCGGCGGCCGCCCTGCGGGGAGCGCCCGGCCCTCGCCCCCGGCCCCGCCGCCGGCCCGGCCTCGCCCCCCCTCGGAAGGCGAAAACAGAGCGGGGGGCGGGCGGGGAGAGGGGCTCAATAGCGCCGACAGAGAGAGAGAGAGAGTTGCAGCTCGCTATTGATTCAGAGATTTACCGACAGGGTGATTCCCCTTTCTGCAAGAATTCCCTGTCTCCGGGCTCCGTGCATGCACCAAATTCATTATGCAGACGAGTATACCCCTCTCGCTTTAGAAGAAAAGTAGAAAGGACGGAAAAAAATTAACCCAGGCATGCATAAAATAAAGGCAAGACTCACAGCCACTCTCTGCACCATGCACAGGAAAGATCACTACTTACCCGAACGGGAACTCCTCGGTTAGGGAAGGGAGGGGGGAGGGAGGGGGGGCGAGAAAAGGGGAGGGGGGGAATCCAACAATTAATTTCCAGACAGGAGTTGGAAAAAAATACTGCGGTGATGTCCAGGTTTTCTTCCACCCGCGCTCGCTTTTTATACAAGTGCAACCCTCTGTCTATTTCTGGAACGCGATCAAAACCCTGATGCTATTTTTAGCAGGTACTGGGGAAAAAAATCCACACACAAAGGCATTTCGCTGGAACGCTACATCCAAAACATTAAATGTGCATTAAGTCTGCCCCCCTACAACACAACCACCCCCAACCACGCACCCCCCTGCCCCAGCTTCTTTCTGCACCACCATCCACAGTTGCTTTAGGTGCATCATTGCAGAGAATTAAAAAAAAAAAAACAAACCACCAAACCAAACAACCCAAACTGACTGCCTTCCATGCTGTCCTATTGCACAAACCCCTAATCCACAGTTGTATTGAGTCTGTCTCTGTGCCTCTCTGCCTGTTGCCTTGCAAGCATTAGTGTGTCTGTCTTCTTGCAGTGTCTTTATAAAGTGGGCTTTGGAAAAAACACAACCACCACCATGCACCAGTTTGCCATCATGCACAAATGTGGATTTCAGGCAGGGATGCTTGCTCTGCCGAGAGACAGAGATGGTTTCATATAGTGAATTGCACTCAGCACAAAGAAGGGTTGTTTTTTTTTAAAATTCTCTCCTCCCCGCCCAGTGCCTTTCCCCCCTTAAAAAATCCTTTGTTTGGAGAATAAAGGATCTATAAATATATATATGAAAAAAAAGGGTGTGTGTGTGTTTGCGTTCTAGTAATTCACTACGAGGGGGGACTGGGGAAAAAATAGAATCATTAGGGCTTGCAGGCTGCAAGGAGCCAGCCTGAGACTCCTTTGCAAGGCTGCGTCAGTTATCAGCTATTGACGTCACGTTCAGATTCTCCTCTTCAGAGGCTCTAGTTCATCATAAAAGATGTCTGTGCTTGGAGCTTTGTGCTTGCAGTAAGGCACTTCAATTCGAGGAAAAGAGTTAATTAGCAAGCCCCATATTTTGTGTTGTGCAGCTCTCTCTACAGTCGCACAAAAATCCTGAGGGGTGTGCATATGTGTGTTTGTAAGGGGGGGGGGCGGGGGGGGGGTGAGAACATGCGCTGGGGGCAGCGAGATATTTCTTAAAAAACCCACACATATCCCATGCAGAAACACAGGCAGGGAGAGCAATCTGCATAGCCAGACCTTGCAAGAACGTATCCCTCCCCCCCCCCCGCACCCCCCTCCCCCCGGTGGTTAGCAATTTTAACAAAAAGCAATTTGGATAAAAATCTCAGGTTTTTGAATATTTGTAAGGCAAACAGCATGGGGGTAGCTGAATATATTTTAGCCTCCTGTCTTTCTTTCTCTCCCCCTCACCCCCCCTGCTCCCCCCCAATCCGACCAACAACAGCAGCAGCTAGTCCCCCTACCACCTTACACTTGTATTTGGCTACTGTAGCAAAAGACAGATATTGATAAAACCAGGATTAATTCTGTATATTTGTCAGGCAAACAGCCCCGTCTCCTAGAATGACGCAAATAACAGATTCTATGGCTCTGGCTTTCTATATTCTGCACCCACGCACTCTGCTTGGTCTCCCACGGAATCAGCTACAGAGAGCAATGATCCAGATTATACAGAGAGAGGGGTGGGGGAAAGGGAGAGAATAACAAATGAAATTGCAATTAAAAATTATAATGCTGCTATAGTCTGTGCGCAAATGGCTCAACCTGAGCTCGCACAGTGGCACTCGCAGACACACACTCGCACCCCCGAGCCCCCTGCCCCAAACCCAGGCGTCAACAGCGACCAGACAAAAGGGAATTGTCTTGCTGACAAATGAGGGGTTTATCTGGCCAGGAGAGGTATTTCCCTGATGCACCACACCTTCCCCAGCTCCCATTAAGCAAAACACATCTCTGAAAGCCCTCGCTTGCCTCTAAGTGTGTGAAGAGGGGACAATTGACACGCGCAGCCGGGGAGGGGAGGGGGGCCACCAGGAGCCCTTCCACGGTCCCAGGGGAGCTAATGAGGACCTTGAAGAGCAGATCGTCTTCCCCGTCTCCCAGACAAAGGGATGCAGCTCTTTCTTAAAATGCCTAAAAAAAAGGCAAGCGCAAAGGGCTGTTGCTATTTTTAAACACATCCCTCATTTGTTGGAAAATGGCACTAAAAGCATTAACCAACCTCCCCGCCCCCGGGGACAGGCTCGGACACACACGCCAGCACCGGAGGGAAAGCCAAGGTTTATGGGGACGTCTCTCCCCCAGGTGAGTATCGAGAACCCCCTGCTACGCTCTGCCCACCGTCAGCCCACTTCACACCTTCTATGAAGAGAGAAGCAAAATGCCGGGGCAATCAAGAAGCCACTAAGTTATTTACTGTCTAATCTGTACACACACATTCCTTATTTATTAACTCACTTAATTATTACCAACTTCTTTCGCAGACAATGAATTTCCTAATGTCAATAAACTGCAATCAATGAGGTAAGGCTGTTTCTCCCTCTCTCTCTCTTGTAGCCAGACAATGCCATTGCCAACTACTGCTGCCCGTACGGCAGCACCCGGGGAGGGGGGCATCGCACACCTATATGAGATCACATCGTAGGCACTGCCAGGCTCGGCGAGATAGATTAGGCATTTAAAATGACTACACGCACTCTCTGGTAGAAGCGAGCAGACGCACTGTCATTCACACATCTCCGCACACGCCAGCCACGAACCCATCTTCCCAGGACTGGGAGAGATGTTGCTCTTCAAATCTGGAAGAAAAACCCAACTTAAACTGTGTTTTCACCATATACACCTGGAAAGACGGCCTTTACAGCCTTAGCAGCCCAGAAGCCAGAAGGACACGAAGAAATATCACAGTAGGGAAAGACCTTATGCTAAGGACAGATCTTGTCACCTCAAGACCCCAGACAAAGAGCCAGCCACAAAACATACCTTCTCCGAGGAGCTGCAACGAAGCTCATCCTGGATGAATAAAAACATTAGGCCACACAGTTTAAGGACGGAAGTGCGCACACCTAAACTATCTTCTGCCACTCAGACCCAAGAGCGTTCAGACAACCCATGGCCTACTGCGGAGGGAGGGGATGGTCCTCTCTTCCCTCCCGCACATATCCCAAGAGCTTTGCATTTCTCTGTAGTGTTCACCTCTGTGCATGTGAACAGAGGAAAGCTGTTTAGCTTTAGCTCTTCTCTGTTGCGAAGGAAAGATATCAACATGGTTGCGTACAAAGGACAGTCTCGGTGGCAGGTCAGGAGCAGGCACGCTGGCAAGCCCTGTAGCTCCTGGACCTCAGGCCCTCCCCAGCTGGGCAGATGCCTGGAATCCCCTCCCTGCTTCCCATCCTGAGCAGCTCCTTGCAGTCACATGTGGGTTTTGTTTTTTTTTTTTCCTAAAATCTCCAATCTTAGTGAAAGAACTAAGTCTTTCTAGCAAAGGGTTTGACACGTTCTTCTGGAAGCTGTAGTACCATCTTTCAGCCTCAATTTCACCAAAGCAGCCCGACTCCTCCTTTGCTCTCCTCTGCTTCTCCACCCAAATGTGTCATCTTCGTCTCAGCAGAACCATCTCCTGTCTTGCCTGTCTGCTGCTAAAGGCTTGGTCGAAGCAAAGGCCAGTGCCCAGGGAATCTCTGGCTTAAAAAAAAAGAAGTGGAAACCATCCAAACTGGAAAGAATGTTTGGCAGGCGATTGTGTACCAAACAGCAGTTCCCACTTCTCCTGATCATTAGAAGCACTAAAAGGAAAATTTATCTTCCATCTTGATATTTTAGTTATCAGCAATCTCCTGGTTTCCAAACAATTAAGCCTCCCTACCAATGAAGCCTTAATGAAAGCAATGGATCCTGTATCTTTTCCTCCACTGAGAAGTAATACCGCCGATACTGGCCGAAGCAGGGGAGTGCCCACCAGCTGCAGGTACGTGGCCTTTCACTTAGAGCTACTGGAGATGCCGAAGGGGGCAGCCCAGTCTCTAACGCATACGATCTGCATATCGGACTGCCCTCACCCTTGGAAATTTCCCTTCCAAACTCTGCCCTAATGGACAATGGCACACATTGGGATACTGTTATTATTAACAGTAGTAAAATATTAGCCTGCACAAAATTGCTGCTCAAGACAACTATGGTCTGCCACTTACAAAGCAGTTTAGTTTGCAAGTAAAGCTATTTTAGCGGTATTCATTACTTGTTTGGGTTTTTGATCCAGCAAGTTCAAGGCTCCACCTCTTTCTCATTTTGGCCTGGAAGATGGTTTGCACCTTCTCTCTTCAAGACAAGGATCAGCCAGAGGGAGCACCACAAAATGAGGGGAAAATAGCCAAACAACATTTTGCTGTAGTTCGAGACTTACGTCCTCAGAGCCTTGTGCTGACCTGTGAGCCAGGGATTGATTCATTAATATCATAGCTGTAACATATTCTCCTAACCCTGTCTTACTCCCGCAAACAGAGTCTGCTCTTGGCCTGGGCAAGTTCATCTGGACAGCTGAACAACACGTGATATGTTCCCAACAAAAGGAGAGCAGAAGATGACCAGAAACAGAGTGAAGTGCCACCAAGATATACCAGAAGTTCACAAAACCCCTCAGCTTTTTGAATATAATTTACCTTGTATCAGGGCAATCAATAACTTATACTAGTTAACTCTTTTTACAGGAAAATATAGTACCCAGAGGAAAGAGCAAATTACATTGAAATGGAAATAATTAGAGCAACATCTATTCAACAATCTACCGCCTATTATAGGTGGCAAAGTATAAGCTAGTGAAAGGACCTGAAGAAGAGTAATTGCTAGTTAAAGCGGGGGATTAGGATCTAGATATTCCTCTTCCAATCACGAATTCGCTGCAACAAGTGTTGATCTGCAATTTTGGCATGGAGAGGCTTTTTCCTTGAATATTTTTGAGGTTCTGCTCAAATGTCAGGTGAAGTGCCCATCACTTTATGCTTGGTTTATCCACCCATGAAATGAAGATAAGACGACACCTACTTACCTAACCAGGATGTTCTTGAAGATATCTATAGCATTGAGATAATCAATAAAAGTCATCAGTAAGAAGACAGCAATATTATAAATTATCAGAGAGATCAGAGTATACAAGGAAGCACAAGGAGGAAAAGAGTGCTTTTCCTCCAACATCAGAATGAGAGGCTGTGCAGTATGTTAGTAAAGAAAATCTCACCTGTGTCAGAAGATCAAGGACTTATTAAGACTTCGATTTACGGAATTTTTGGAGAATCTGGATGCATAGACCAGGAAACCAACAAAAGAGACAACTCACGTGCTAATGTCATCTCACACAGATTGTGTTAATAAATACTTTGAACAGTTTGGGGTTGAAATATCTGGGTAGCTTTGTTATCTTTAGCTTTTCTGTTTACATTATAGAGATATATCATGGCTATAACATGTGAAAGGATAGAAACTGGATCTTCCTCCAATGGCTGCAAAATCAGACCCTAGAGACATACTTCTGTGTAACAGGGATGAAAAGAAAACCATTAGCATAATGAAGCTGGTGGAAAAGAGTACTAAGGTCTCAATATTGAGGATGATATCAAAAGAAAATCACACCACTTTTTAATAAAAGTTGAACCTATGGAAGAAATACAGTGAATAGGCATCATACTTCAGATACATGGAGCATAACCTTTGAGGAATCCTGCTACAAATTTGATGAGCCTTTACACTAAGATTTGATTTTCATTAGCCTTTTAAAATGGAACTTTTCACGAGTAAGACCCACGACCTTTAACGTAATGTGCACACATATCTGGCAACCACCTTAAAGAAAGAGTTATAAGCAAGAACAAAAGGATAAGACAACACTTCGAGGTGCATTATACAGGATCTTGTACTGGTAGAAAAAAGAGAAGGCAGTGATGAAGAAATGCCAAAAATCTGTGTCAGTCTTTACCTCAAGCTAGCCAGTATCATAGCCAGCAGGAGAGAATGGGATATGGAGTGGGGTGATATTAAGGTAATTTAGGAAGAATTTATTTACTGAGATAACAGAACATGAAGCCAAAGGATCCAATCAAAGAAAAAAAAATCAAGTTCTCTCAAGGAAGAAGACAGTGGGGTGAAAAAAGAAAATACATTCATTTGGCTGCATTTCATACATGGTGAGGTGAAAGACAAGGTGAGATGCCTAGGGTTATGAAGACATGGCCTTGTGAGCTCTTATACTGACCTATGATGCTCCTCTAACACTGTTCTTTCCTAGTTTGTTGCCTCTGATTTGTTCTTCCCTATGATGTAGTTCAATTTAGCTATTAAAAATTACAACATAAAATTGCTAGTCAGCCAGAAAATCCAATGGATATTCAAACCAGGACAGGATGGCAATTTTACCAGTCACTTCTCTACTTACCTTTTGGGGTAAGAAAATCTCAAATTCACAACATTCAGTAGTTCTGGCACTCCTATCTAGCTAGAGCCCAAAATTCCAGAAATCCACATTCAGTAGGGCAGAAACATCTGGCAAAGTGGTTTCCAATAACATCAGGGAAAATTAAAACATGAATGGAGCACAAGATCTAGATCACATATGACTTCTGGTCTGAACATCTATTTTTATCACCAGTTAACATTTATGCACTGCGTGCTAATAGCAAGTTCAACCCTATAAATGGCACCAAGATCCAAGCTGTTTCTGCTTGGATCCAAGCTGTCTTTGCTATGCACAGTTTACAAATTAAGCCACTGGTTCCCTCACTGTGACTGGCAAACCATCAGCGTGTACAGAACTTGTGGAAGTCCCAGGAGGACCAGCTGGCCAAGCAGCAATGGCTTTTATTTTCCCAGCTGCTGAATCTTCTCTATAGAAACTTACAATACTTAACGTCCTTTTACTCTGCCAAATTAATGACTACAGCTATTGGTACATGGCGTTATTTGATCATGAATTGGAAGGAGGTAATTCATGTGTCTGTGCATGGGAGTGGAAACATCTACAGGTTTTTACTGTTGAGACATGCTTCAGTTCCCCCAGGGAAAACTGTGACAGCTACTGGACTAACAGCTATCACTGAGAAGACGGGACATGCCATGAAATTAACAGGAAGAAGGACACACTTCAATACTCTGAAGAGCATAGGCCCTTAAGACAGTCTTCAGAAACACCACGGCATCGCATACACCTGGATCACACCACTACCATCCGCCAACGGATGGCCAAACGCGTGTGGTGGAACCATAGCGGGTTTTTCCATTTTGTCCCCTCATCGGTGGGCCCACCAAAGAAAAGGATGGGTAGCAGCTGTGTCTCTGTTCCTTGCTGCGGCTACGTTTACATTCTCTTAACGTCAGGAGATGCGTGTCAATACTTACCCAGCTCATCATGTGAGCTGGGTGGGGAAGTGAGAATCATACATAACTTACTGAGTATTAGTAGAATATCTGGAGATCCATGGATGAGCAACACAGAAGTGCAGGCTATTATCGTATTGCTATAAATGCCTGCTGCAGAGCCAGCTGATGAAACACATACACTTCTGCAAATCCCTCACAGATCATCATTTTGGTGCCGCTTTTGCAGTAATTGCAATTATTGTAGGACTATATGAATAGAGATACAAAGTCTGAATTATATTCCATGTAATGATTTTCTGAGTAGTTCAAGGTTTGCATATAAAAGCTTCCTGAGTTGTTGTTCAAGACTGACAACGAGTACTTAGCTAAATTTAGAAATGTGTTAATTTTTTTTTACTTTAATATTGTATCAGTTGATTGCTCCTTACATTAGCAACACATGTCACAAGTCAAACTTTCCAACATGAGCCTTATTGTATATTGGCAATCACAGATTAAGCTCCCATTCTGTTGGATGCTGTGCAAACACAGAACCAAAAACTAATCACGTGGGACATTCTAGCTGGGAGCCAATACCTGAAAACAGAGGTTGGGGCATTAAAATAAAACTGATACTTATTCAGGGGAGAGGAAAAGAAAAATAACGACAGATTATGTCATTGTTACCTAACCACCCACGGTGTGGTGGGTACTGTACAAAATAATGAACAAGACACAGTACCTGCCCCTTGAGGTTACCATCCAAATGGAAGGGCACAGAACAAAGACAGAATCCCATGAAGAACAGAGGAAAATGACTTGTGTCCCGGCATGGTTTTGTATCTTGGAAGAGACGTGGAAAAACTAAATGGGATATTTGCAGGAAGGTATTCCAGCTGTGCAGATCGTTTTGGTAAGATCACAGTAAGAGACAGACACAAGTTGACAGGAAGGAGATCTTGGGTAGAACAAAGAGGACTGGAAAGTCACAAGTGGCAAGAGCAAGACGCACGGCCTCGTCTGTCGAAGTCAATGGGAAGCCGGTGACTAAACTTGAAAAGTGGAAGAAACTGAAGGTTCTATACAACAAGAATTTGCAAGAATGCATTGCAATAAGGCAAATATCAGAGGTGAGACAATCTTACAATCTTGTTTGTGATCCTGGTGTTTTGAGGGGATAAATGTCATGGAATATCGAAAATACTCCATGGAGTATGCGGATGAGTGGAGCCACTCACCTTGACTTGATACTAGTTTTTCAAATGAGAAAGTAGAGGTGAACTAACCTGGCAGTGAGACCGCACATGGGTGTCAACGAAGTTTGGAGTGTCTTTCAGAGAGGTCCGCAATGAAATTGGCAGAGGGCAATACTTCTGCCAGACACTTTGTGGACTTGTGCCCTCTTCTGCATTTTTCTATAAAGGTGAGCTCAAGCAATAAACTGTTTTGTTCTTCCATTTATCCACTCATAAAGTACAATACTTAGCAGAATTTAAGCCTGATTGATCAATGGTCATAAAATAGCATAAGATGTCTGATGAAAGAACAAAATACCAGCATTGACTTTTTGTCCAGTCCTACTACGTACATAGTTGAGTAGAAGAGAGAGTTTTGCTTCTTATTCCTAGACTATATAAGGTAGCGTGGGGTTGCCTCTCTGAAGGTTTTTCATAAGGAAGTGCTGGTTTAGCTGCCCATTTGCTATGAAGAAGATTGTATCTATATCTCTAATAGTGCTATGCAATTATTGTTAAGACAATCCAGCGTGGTACTGTGAGAAGAAATGCAGGATTTTCACCTTGCTGTCCACCTGACACTCTTAAAATGTTGCATGGTGGCATATGCTACCACCATCTTGAATAAAAAAACTTCATTTTAGAATTAGCTTATGCGGCCTCCTTGAGATAAATGTCATCACAGGACATAGTTTGACATGAGAAAAATCAAGAGTAGCAGAAGAACATACGAAGCAGGAGGAGCCTTAAGGAGTATCCTTCAGCACAAGCATCTAAACCTAGATAAGCACTTTCAGGGTAAGATCCCGTGTTGATGCAGTCCTGTTCATTGTTGGACTAAGAGGAGATGGAAGTAGACAGAAACGAAAGGGCAGAAAAAGAGGTAGTGGTTAGCTCTTTCAACACAGAGAATCCTTCTAAACCTGACATGAAAAGACACAGCATCTGGAATGCTGCAGGAAGGTAGATGAGCTGTGTGCAAGCTGGAGAATTCCCTCTATTGCACAAGCTATGCAAATGTAATTGTAGGCTAGAAAGTGCAGTGACTCATAGGTGAAGTGGATGTGAGAATATCTGGGTTAAAGAGAGTTTGTACTGAGAAGACCATGTGTAGGACCTCAGAAGTCACCCTGTCACAGACTATTTCCTTGAAGCGGCAAGGGGGGAGCTCCTGAAGCTGTTTAAACGCGGTGGCATTTCTAAACACTCAGATACCAGAGACTCAGATCAGTCAAAGATTTGGGGATGGGGGCGAGGAGTAAAGAAAACAGATGAAGCCCAAACCTCAGAAAATGAGGGTTGGGAACAACCTGGGGTTTTGGCAGGAGATGATACAGGTCATTGAACCAGAAATCAGAGGTACTAATGCGTATTATGAGGGCACAGGTGGACCTAAAACAGCACCTCCAGGTGATGGACTCCAGCTGTTGTAACGCTAGGCAGAGGACAGAAGAGAGTGGCACTGCCTCATGGTGTTTCACCTCCCGCAGTTCTCACTAATCAGATGACCCCAATGACATATGCATCAGGATTCACAGCAATACATCACAGGCTTTCCACCTTTTCTCATCTGGATAGGCAAATGACAGATGAGGGGTGAACAGATAGCAGTAGAGGTGACTCAAGGCCAAGGTAACTTAAAACCTCCATATTTCTGCAGGGGAGGTGGACCAAGAGTGCAATAGGCAGAGGAGTTAGAGACGAGGGCTTTGTAACCCCTGGTCCATTCCTGACAGATCTGCGCTTTATGACAATGGGTGAAAATGGTGCACGAGCAAGTGAGAAGGGAAAACGCTGCCTCCAAACCACCTCACTTTGGACTTTTTGCGCCACTTTCTGCCACGGCTTTGACTTCCAGTGCCACCTCACCCTTCTGAGGCATTTGGCCATCACCCTGCAGTTGCACGTTGGGTGCCCTCTGAGGTCAGGCTGCTTCGTGGCTCCACTGAGTGCCCTGAGGTTCCTCAGAAGAAAAGGCACCGCACAAGGTGTGGCACATGACTCACATCGTGCCCTGTGTCAGTTAGCACACCGTGTTAGTTGTTATTCTTTCGGTTACGCACAAGTTGAGAGGGGTTCTCTGAGGGGAAACGGCTTTCCGCTGGTTAGAGCAGTCGGTCCTCACAGCTACTTTGGAAACCTTCCCCTCAGACAGTGAAGACCATCCAACTTTTCCTGATTAAGAAACCCGCTTGAAATCAGCAATAAATCAAACCCACTCTTCTCAGGCAAGACATCTGTTGATAACCACGTCGAGTGCAGCAGCGTTAAAGAAAACCAGGACATGCACCACAGATGGCTGCAGCCAAGGTGGGGACTAAGACTCAGGAGCTGCTAAACCCTAGTTTCTCCCGAGCTAACAGGCTCCGCAGTTTGCAAGCCCCCGAGAATTCACCAAGCAGCTTGGCATCTCGGCTTGCACATTGCAGAGCAGCAAAGTTTGGAACATGTAATTCTCTTTAGTTTCTCTATAGATCAGCTATCAGAAATTACTATGTATAAAGATTTCCCTCTACAGGTGGTTAGAGCTTGTAACAGCCTCTCACTTTCTTGCATCACTTTAATTAGTATTTTGTCTCATCATTTACTTTCTTATTATTTTGCCTATCTCCCTCCCCCCGCCTCCCCCCCGGGCTTTCAGTCTATTCCCAGTGGTAGCAAATTCTCTATGCAAGAAATGTCAACTCCCTTCTATCCTCCTTAAGCTTTAACGCTGCTGACTTTGACTCTTTTTGCAGTTAAAATTTAATTTGCAAGCTCATTACCCGAGTGAGTCGATGCCTTCCCCCCCCCCCCCCCCCCAAAAAAAATGTGACAAAGTGAAAGTTGCAGCCTCTGCAAAAAGTGTGGGGGGGTCTTAAATACACAGCTCCCTGGCTGCAGTTTGAGCTCGCAAACTAGCATGCTTTCCTGCAGGAACATCAAATACACAGGACACACGACACGACAGCCTAGAGAACTCTTTGCGAGGAGGGGGAACGCAACGTTGTCCAGTCTTTTCAAAGGCAGGCAGCAGAACAAATCAGAAAAGTCTACTTCTTGTAAAAACATCTAACAACTGAAATCAGAAAACTTCGCAAAAAGCAAAAGCAAACCACCTGCACACACATACACACGCACACGCACGCACACACACGCACACAGAGAAACCTACCTTGCAAAATCTTCTTCACTTATTTTTGTACGCAAAGGAAAAAAAAAAATCCCCAAACCAAAACAATCCCCAAACAAAACAAAAATAAATAATTCCCTCCCCTCCAAAACCGCTTTTCCCTCTTCCCCACGCCTTAGCTGGATTTCTAGGGAATTTGGGGACGGGTGGGAAGAGCCGAGGGTGGAGGGGCTATATAAATAAACTAGAGCGTTTCGAGCTGTGTATCGCGAAAGGCTGTGGGTTTCGCGTAATGTGTGCCTGCACTCTGCCAGGAGAAAGGCAAAAAAAAAAAAAAAAAAAAAGGCAAAAAAAAAAAAAAGAGAGGCAAAAAAAAAAAAAAAGCGCCAGTTCGTGTTCAGAGCCTGACTTGGAGACAGGGAGAAGCAGCCCCCTCCCTCCCTCCCTCCCTCCCTCCCTCCTCCCTCCCCCCCCCCCCGCCCGCCCTCGCCCCGCCGCCCACGCACCACCCCCGCACCGCCCCCGCACCGCCAAGCCCGGCACCTCCTGAGTGACTGCGCGGGGCGGAATCGCTCAGCCCCCGCGCCGGCCCCGCGCCCCCGCCGCTATTTATAGCCCAGCGCCTCCCGGCCCGGGCGGGCACACGCGTGTCCCTGCCTGCCTCCGTGTGCGTGCACCGCCACTATAACGCTGCCTTTGACAGGTAGCGAGGGTGGTGTGGGGTTTTTTTTTTTTTTTGCGCGCTGCACTGCGTCTCATCACATATTTTTTGTTTGTTGTTTTTGGTGTTTTGTGTGTTGGGTGGTTTGTTTTTTTTTTTGGGTGGGGGGGGTGCTTGCGAACAGCCCACGGGGTGCGGGGGGGGGCCGGGGAGGCGGCGGGGGTGCGTGTGCGGGAGCCGGGGTGTTGGAGCGGGCTCCCAGCCCTTGGCTCCCGGTAGCACAGTCAGTTCCTCCAGTGTGTGCTATTGACCTGCATTGACGTCATTGCGTCATTAGGTCTCCCTTAGAAACACTGACTTTCAAAAATAGTATCAAATTAATTCAACTGGCAGAGAGAAGCCACTAGCTGGAATGAGCCATAAAACTCCAGAATCTTCAGCCTGGCTTTGCTGTGCTGGCCCCCCCGGCCCCCCCCCCCCCAGCCGAGCGGGCAGAAATCAGATTGTATGGAAAATACCACCGATGGAATAAAAAAGAGAGAAAGAAAGAAAGGGGGGGGGGAGAGACCAAATTAGATTGCAAACCCTAGACCAGCCTCTCTCCCTCTCTTTCCTTTCTCTCTCTCTCCCCTCCTTTCCCTTTTCTGATCTAAAAATATCCCCCCTGCTTGAGCTGACTGCGGTATCTTTTGTGTTGCATCTTTCTGTTTTTAGCCTTTGCATGAGCCATTGAAGGGTGGCCCGCAAGAGATCAGAAGCACAAGATATTGATCTATCGATACCCTCCGGGGCCAAGAATTAATTTTAAATGAAAGAGCTGCACCTTGATTTTAGCAGAGGGTGGGTGGGTGGGTGGGCAGATGACAGGGGTTATTTTAGGATACCATTCACATTCTATGAAGCCACAGCTTCCACTTTCTCCCTCTAGATTAATTTTAAAAATATCCTTCCTTCCTCACCCCACCTCTCTCACGTGGACCTGTGGGCAAGCACATGTCACCCCCATTCATACAAACACAATGCAACGGAGCAGCGGTAATTTGCAGAGATGGTACATTCACAAACAGCAACCCAGTCCCTTTAATGCAGGTTGATTTCACAGAAAGGACACCGCAGCCCAGAGGAATTTGATTAGACTGGTGATTTAAATTTGCAAGCTGCTTATTGGGTTCCTTATTGTCTTCACCCTAACTTAGCAAAACTGATTTAATCTCTCTTTCTTTCTTTAAAAAGAAATAGAAGAAAAATTCCATTTACACTGTAGATGGAAGACCTAAATCTCAGAACCAGTGGTAAAGGACAGTAAAAAACATCGATGGCGATCGGCTTCCGAGTGCTTTGCATCAGAGCCTTAAGCAGGCACACACCCATGACAAGATATGGCTATATCTATCCATGACCTACGCTATGCAGAGCTGTGCATACGTACCATACAGCAGATCTAATCCTGCAACGTTCACAATTCAGGGGAGTGTTGGAGGCTTTTTTTTTTTTGCATCGGTGAAACTATTCAGGAACAGAGGCACTGTGCTAGACAGTAATAATTTGCAAGATCAGGCCATAAATAGGGCTCTCACCCTGCAAACATTTATTCACGTGCCAAGTGTTAAGACTGTGACTAATCTAATTTGAAATCAAGGGGATTACTCATAGTAGTAACATTAAACTCATGCATGTTTGCAGGATCAGGGCCTAAATGATTAATCACCACTGCAGCTAGGCACTATTGGGTACACCATTTATTACTTACAATACTTCAGCACTGGATATGCTCAGATCCATCCCGGAGGGTGTGCATTGCTCTGCTGTAGTGAAGAACGAGCATCATATTCTGCTTAATGAGGAAGTATGCAACGCACCTCGATACTCGTGTGCTCGGTCTGATTTTTGCGATGCTGATGAGCCTCCCAGAGGCCCTGGCTAATACCACTTGGGGCAAATTTGGACTCATTTGAGCAAGAAGTTGTGGATGCGCAGCCTGCCTCAGATGGGCATCTCACCTGTCACTTTTTTTCGTGTAATGGCTACACGCGTACTACGGCTGCAACTGTCTCTGCAGAATGCCGATTACTCCAAGTTGAAGCATCGGTGTGCACAGAGGCTCCGCCCTTAGTTCTGAGGGGAAAACCTAGAGGAAGAATGAGAGCACGGCCATTATATGAATCATTCATTCATGCTTTCATTCATGTTTGTATTACTGTTGATATTATTGTTCTTTTGCAAAAGGTGGTTTGGTCCTGTTCAGACCGGTCCGTTCTTTGGTATTCACTTCTGTTGGTGCTCAGCACCCGGTGATGACACTCTCCTGCAAAAGCGACTGACCTTTGAGCTCGCGTCCCCACATCAGCTTGTGGCAAACTATCGAGACAAAGAAAGTGAAGTGCACATGAGCAGCAAGACATGTGCTGAGGCAAGAAGGTTTCCAAGCAGCTTGCTGGTAAAATAACTGGGTGATTCCAGGTGATGCGGGGTGTTGGCTGAACCTGAGCTGCACCCGTGCGCTGCGCAGGTGACTTCTTCTCTTGACAGCTTTCGGGAACGGAGTGATGTACACGCTTCTTGCGTTTTACAAGGGCGCCTTTTGTCCAGACCCCACTATCTCCGGTTTAAAACCAACATTTGCGAGTTCTCTAGAATAAACAGTCCAATGTTGTTTTAGAAACATAGGTAGTCAGGAAAAATCACTAATGACTAACTGAGGAAAGATAGAAGGCAGTTTAAAAAAACCAAAACAAAACAGGATTAGGTTACCTGGAGCAAGGAAAGTGAATGCAGTCAAAGAAAAACAAACAACTTGGTCATCTGCCCCAATAAGTCAGTGATGCAAAATCCCTTTAACACACACTGTTCTACAGTTTCTAAATTTTTTACATTTTGGGGGTGGTGGTGGTGGTGGTGAACAGAGGGAAGGCTTTGGGGCATGTGCGTTGACTGAAGAGGGGCAGGGTGGGTTGGTTGGATGAAGAGAGAAGTGGTGTCTGGAGGAGAGGCTAGGGCTCCGGAGAGGCAAAGGAGATTAGAGGGAGCGGGTTAAAAGGTGGCAGGAATCAAAGGCAAGGGAGTAGAGCTAGGGCCTTTGCAGCCCAGAAACGTGATGAGAGGCCTGGTGGAGAACGAAGGCCAGGTAGGCAGTGAAGTGAGCGAGTTAGAAGCTCTCTCCCTTCCCACCGTGTAAGCAGAATATGTTAGTCAGGGGGGAATCTGCGTCCGTCTCACTGCCCTTCTGCTGGGCACCGAGCCCATCCCCGGCCGGAGCCACTCAGAGCTGTGCAGACAGTGTTTTCCTTTGTGTGGCATTTTTGTTTGACCAAGAAGGACTCTCTGAATTTCCAGAGCTGTCAACCCCTTCCCAACGCACCAGGAGTAGTCTGAGGCTGGACCTTGGCCCTCGTTCCCTGTCCTGCCCCTCTGCGCCTGGTACAATCACACCTCGCAGCGCTGCCATGCTCCTGCTTGCCCACAGGTCTCTCAAATTACCTCTGGGTGTGGGGTGGGAAGGAGAAGGGTAAAGCTGAGATGGATGCGTGGGAGGAAAAGAGGGAGGAGAGCTGCAAACAGCGCATGCATGGAGAGGAAGAGGAGGGTGTCAGAAGACATGGAGGGACAAAGTATGGGTGTAATGGAGGGGATTTCAGAGGAGCTGGAGCGCTCCAGGGGAGTAACAAGAGCTAGAAGGAATATGGTGGATGAAAGCAGTGAAGAAGAATGGGAGAAGCTGAGCAGTTGGGCTTCACAAACTTCACAACCAACATCCATACCTCACGGGCTGTGGAGTGCTTTGCTTCAGGCCTCCTGCTCACCATACACGCTCCCTTCACATTGTCCTCTCCACCTTTCAAAGTGTGCTCAGGGGCTCCAGGCTACTCCCCAACTCTCCGAGGCTCCATGCTGGTACCTGCAAACACAGGAGGATAAAGGAGCGGGAAGCAGCGTGCAACACACTGAACCAAATGCAGCGTGGGGAGCTGGGCTCTGGACATGGAAAAGGTTGCTTTTTTTGGGGTGGGGAGTGTGAGCTGAAGAAGATTAGATGTTCCAAAACTTTGCTTAGAGGGAATTACATTTCCTTAATTTCCTTTCAGGAAGTAGAGAAGCAGAGAGCAGCTGAAAGCAAGCACGGAAACCCCGGAGATACAGAATTGTGTTGCACATGCTGTTTGCAATGCAACTTCAACTCTGCCCTCTGGGCGTTGTGCCACAGCAGGGCCCTCACCCACACGCCAGCACCCTCCCTCACCCGCCATTGCAGGCGCGCTGGAAGCGAGCACGGAGGACTCCTGGACAAAGTCTAACGTCTCCCTTGCTGTGGCAAAACGCAGGGGACGGTCACGCACAGCAAATGGTGCAAGCTAGGCTTGGCCTCCATTCAAGTGCTGAGCCTACACACATCACACTAAAAGTTAGCTTAACTTTTCCCTTTCTATACAGATTCCTTCTGCGGGATGGCCTTGCTCACCTCTTCCAATGGCCAGGAGAGCACAATGATGTACACCACCAGGCTGTGGATGATTCCTACAGCAGGAGATTACTACGGGCACATCGGCCAAACCTCTGTCGGCAAACCAAATAACCTACGCTCCATCTCAACATAGATGTTGCACTATATCATGATATCAGCTTTTCCAAGCTGCTCCAATGGATAATCAATACAGCTACAGTCAACACAGTTAATACACTCAGAATAGATGCAGATAAATGCTGGATTTCCAATTTGTTGTCTGTGATTCTAATAATAGCACACCCAAAGAGAGTGTCTCAGGTCTATTTATTAGGCTCCTCACTTTTTGCTGTGCCATTCCCAGGAGCTGGTGCCAGCAGGACACAGTTAAGATTGTGTTGGGGAGGGATATTTCTTTTAGCATTTTGTTGCTGACTTCTCAGACGTTGCAGTCCTGTGAATATCAGAGTTTTCTAGAAGAGCAGGGAGACACCACAGCAACTGTGCAGCAACAAATGTTCTGAGCACTATGTAATGGTGAAAGACGGCAGTTCAGTGCACACAGTGCTTTATGGTCAAGTATAGGAGAGCATCCTATACGCAAGGAGGTTACAGTCTAAATGAGGAACCCTACAGAGAAGAATGATTAGAAAAGGGGAGGGAGGATGGACAAGGTAAGCTACCAAATGTAACTGCAAGTGGGACAGACATACCTTGCTATTGTCAGCTTTTTGATCAAATTTGCATCCTGTGTTTAAAGACTACTAGGAATTACTGCAGAAGGTTCAGTCCTGGAAGAAGAACCAGGAGATTTTCAGTCTGGATAGGCTGCATGGCACATGGGTTTAGAGGTATTAGAGGCCGCAGACCACACAGGCATCAGAGCACACGAGCAAGCGGCTGTGTCTAGCCCCAGGTCAAAGGACGATGTCTTTTTCCCATGTGAGGGAGGGCTACTCTCCCAACCTGAAGGGAAATTTCTGGTCTGCACAGAGTGCGAGTCGTCCAAGGGATGGGGGATTTATCAGGAATTTAACAAAAGCAAAATCATTGTCAGCTATGGCACTACCAAAGCCCTGGCAAACCGGTAACAGTGAAAAGCATCCATCCTGCATCCTACCTCTCCAAACATGTCCGATGGTGAATGGGGATTCCTGGTTTCTTACCCAAAGCTTTGCCCATGCCCCATACAAAATGTTGAATGGCATGGTGTTGCTGTCAGCATCATGAAACAGTCGCACAGTTTCTGAGAGGAGACCCCTAAGCAGCAGCCTTGGCTATGATGTCCCAGGCTTTAGCATAATTCAGGCGGGGTTTGTTTCTGCTGATCTCCCCAGCAATTTTATAATACACATCACTGTTGCATCAGAGCATTGTTCAGGATAGAAAGCCCTTTGCAGGTTTATTTCTACCTCCACTGCATCGTAGCTCAAAGTCTCAGAGAGGCCATTTTGGGCAAACTCATTCAAGAGCTAAATCTGTTTCATACCACAGGTAAATCCAGCCTGCCTCCCCTCTTTCTTTTTGCATAAAACCCTACAGTGCTTGTGTCCTGCTCGTACCTGTGCAGGGGGAGAGACGGAGACAGAGGGCAAGGTTACCTTCTGACCTGCGTGACGGGGGCTTTCTGCCTTTTATAAGTGAGATGAAGGGGCTTGAAGGCTGAATCCTTGACGCTGAGTAACGGTGGCTGTAGGCCTGGTCCTCCCCTGCGTGGTTACCGGAGGAGGTGCTCCCTGTGACGCACCGGCTTGTCACTGTGGAGCAATCCAGCATCTCCCCTCCGCGCGCTGTGGGGACAGCGCCGGTACTTTTTCTTTCTGCCTGGCTTTTTCTCTTCCCGTCCGCATCAAAGAGGGGAAAGGGAGGCAGGAAACAATCCAGAGAGCGGGGTCAGACTCGCCCTTCGCAACCCTGCCCCTTGTTGCAGTGCAGTCTGTAACGACTGGTGGAAGAGCCGTTGACTGTGTACGCCGGCTGGTCCCAGCCCGCGGTGGGTGAAGGTCTGACTGCATCGCCCTGACACTGAGAGGGGAAGGGTTGCGGCAGACAGGCACGGGCTCGCGAGGCAGGCAGAAGTGAGGGTTGCTTGCACGTCCCTGATATCGCCTAGGACCATCCTGACCACTCCTCTTTGCCAAATCCGTCCTTGGCTGAACTCCACTGCAGTCACTGGAGTTACAGGCGGTGAGCTGCACATTTTGACTCATATCCTGTGAAGTTATAAACTGAATCCCAGCACATCTGGCTCCATTTTGGATCGAGAAGATAGGACTCTAAAAAGCCAATAAAACAACTATTTACTGTGAGATGCCCAGCCAGAAAAGCTTCTGCTCATCTCATATTTTCTTATCTATTGCATTGGGAAATCTGTTTGAAAGCAAGACTTTGCAGTGGTCATTAGCAGTTCCTAGTCCTTTGATTCATCAGAGCACTCACAGGCACCTGATGAGACCGTAGCAGAGCTGAGCTAAAGCATCTCCAGGGGGCCAGGCTCCCTGTTCAGTGCTCAGCCCCCCTCTCTTCCCTCTACTCTGGTTGCCCTTCGGCGCAGCCCTCCAAACCCCGACACAGCGCTGTAGGGCAGGAAGAGACAGCAGAAGCTGGGGAACTTACCACGGTGAGCACGGGTTCAGTCACACCAGGCTAGGAGATGGAGGTAGATGTCGAGTTTGCTTAGAAATAAATATTTCGCGTGTAAATATTCTTCTTAGCCATTAGTCTCCTCTCCTGTCTTGCCTAGCGGAGGAATTAAAAATGTTTGGCAGCTGAGCGCATTTGCTACAAAACCTTAAAAAACCCAAAAAGCGTCCCCAGAGCCAGCTCAGGCTCGAGCCTGTGACTATCACTAACATCCTCCCGGCTTTGGCGTTGCCGCCCTCATTACTTTCAGCGGAGTTTGGGAGCAGAATTAGGCTCTCCGACTCTCCCCCCACCAGCGCTCCCTGCTTCGGCAGGAGCGAGCCGCAGAGAGGCCACGCGTGCATTTTAGGCCCCCACCGCTCCCCCGCGTCTCTCCGTGCCCCTGTAGACAAGCCCCGCGGCCCAGCTCCCCGCCACTCCCCGCGTATTCCCCGGCAGCACCGACTGATGCGCGCCCCATTCACCGCCTGCTCGGCGGTTTTGTCAATGAAGGCACATTTTATGAATCAGAAGAGCACATGCCCCCTTGTGGCTTGGCTCGGCTCCCTGCTCCGCGCCGCCAGCCCCCTCCGCGCCCCGGCCCGGCACTCCGGCCCGGGGGGCTCCGCTGAAACCCGCACGCGGGTTAAAAACGGCCCACGGCACCCGAAGAGCTGGCCGGAGTAGCTGAATGATGAGCTGAAAGGACAGCATGCGAGAAAAGGAAAAAGAAAAAAAAAAAAAAAAAAAAAAGGCGGTTGCTTGAGGAGTAAAGGGATATTTATTTCTACGGGGTTTTAGGAAGGGATTAGCTAATGGGATCGAACCGAAAAGCAAGGCGGCTGACACATATGCAGAATGCAGGACCCTGCTCATCCGTGGAGCAGGTACAGCACAGCAAATGGCTTCTGCCTGACCTATATGGCTCAGACACTCACTAGAGAGCACAAGTGGAGCTGATTCTTCACAGCCTTTTCTCTCCTCACTCCTTCCAGTCCCTAATACGGGATTTTCTGGGGTCGGCTACAGTAGCAGTTTAATTACGAGAACCAGTTTTTACTGAGAACCGAAATGAACTCCATGACTTCATCCACAGAGGGGCTCCTGAGAGGACCCGGGTACAACACTTTGATTTGGGAAATACAAGACCAAAGCGCGCCCACCAGAGAAGAGGCAAGACCGACAGCGCAGAACCTGCCCATGGACCTCATTTACAATTAGCGTCACATCCTGCGGTCGTTATTTGCGGCAAAACCCAAGGAGACCGAAGCCAGAACAAACCTCCCAAAGCCAGCGACAGCCCCAGTGTCACAGGTTGTGGGATTGCTGTCTCCGGGATTGTGGCTGGGGTTAGGAACCGGGAATGCCGCGGCTCCGATCCCTGCTATCATATCACTCCTTTCCTAGGCAAGTCTCTGTAAAATGAGTAGTTAGTTCTCCACCTCCTGGGGGCTATGTGGCTGAATTATTGATGGTAGAAGGTGAAAAGCAATAAACAAGAAATCAGCCAAATTGCTAGCATGAGGGAAGAACAGGTATTAATGTAATTACGAAAAATAAAATCTTTGTTCCTGCAAATGTGGGAAGGAGTGCAGTCTCATGGTTACCGGAGGCACGGAGAGGCAGGACTCCCGGGCTGCAACGCCGGTGTGTGCATGGCAGCTTGTTAGGCTCAGACTAAACGCTCAGATCGGTTTGGTCTTTACTTGCAGTTGCATGTTCTTTGGTCAGGGATTTCCTTGTTACTTTTGGGAGAGCGTCTAGCAGTGTGGGGCCCACGGGAAATATTGCAAAGAGATATGAAGCGAGACATAAAATACATGCACACACTCATGCATTTGTATATTTGAGACCCCTTCCTGCATAACTGTGCACATCATTAAAAGTGTTTCGGGGTGGGCACCTTGCCTTTATGTCTGTACACGCAAGGACCTCGATCATGATTAGGGCCTCTGAGAATGGACACAATAGGAGTTTAAAAATACATATGGTGGTGGGTGTTATGAGTGACCTTTGTTTCTTCGGCCTTAGGCAGAAAGCCTTGTTTTTCAGTAAGCCTTACACAGTCTTATATAGCTTGTGGGATTTTTTACTTCATGTGGCTGTCAGTTTAAAATACTCAGGTGGAATATTTAACTTGAATGCTTTCCACCTTCTCCTCGCCCTCTTTGCATGAACCGGCACAGGTTTCTTCTCCAGAGTGAGCAGAGTGTCTCTAATAAAAACTGTGGCAGTGAAATCTGGGATTGCTATGTATTCTCCTTCACAAGTCTTGGTTCAAAATACTCGGTCTTGCAGAGAAAGCCCCTTCACACACGGGGACATCTAGAGCAACCAGTAAACTAGATAATCTCTCTTTCCTCCTCAGGAATGCAGCAGAAGAAAGCAGCTTGCTAAGATGTCTTTCTTGGGGCCAGGGGCCAGCTCCCCTGGCTCCCAAAAAGAGAAAGGGAGTCGGCACTTGGAGAAAAAATTGTAACCGCCACCTGTTCACAGGAGAAAAATTACCGGGACTGCAACCCAAATTCTTCCTCTATGCTTTCCAAAGGTACAACACACAAGATGCTGTCTGAGAGAAGGCAAAGATGGTTTTGCCCTGCTGGATTTAGAGCTCCTGTTAGAGACATCTGGAGGGTTACTCTAGTTAGCAAAAGCATCCTAAGGATCCAATATAGCTCAAAATATCTTTGGTGCTCCATGCTACAGAGAGATCAACTGCGCTAAGTCCCTTGTCTCATGCCACTAAATTAATGAGGAAATTAATACAAAGATGCCTCTGCTGAGATACAGTCCTTCCCTGATGTTGCTGGTACCTGTCCTTGCCTCGTTTGCCAACAGAAGTGGGGGTGCAGGAGAGAGGTCGAGGGATTTTCCCCTCTGTTGCCCAGAGAGCAATAACCTGCCCCTTTGAAGGAAAGAGTACTTTTCTCCTGGATTTCCTCTTGTCCAGGCCCGAGCCCCCATAGACTGACCTGCTGCAAGAGGAGCTGGGGGGGCTCAAGGCTAACCCCGAAGGGCGCTGGAGGCCCCCATCAGCGCTGGTTGTTTGCTGGGGAGAGCTCTAGCCCTGCTGCTGCTAGCCACTGCCCAAGCCCAGTTCAGAGGGTCGCTCGTTCTCGCTCACCACGTTTGCTCTGGTGTGGACATCGTCACCAGGGACCCGGTCCCCTCTTTGTGCTGCTCTCCTGGAATGGCCGAGATGAGGGTCCTTGCCCACCCATGCTGGGGCAAAGGTGCTCTTCAAGAGGAAATTTGCTCTCCCCTGCCTGTGTCCCTGGCACACCCGGTAGCACCCAAAGGGTGACTCTCTCCAGGTCTTTCTATCGATGCAGCCTTAAACAGGGGGGTGGGAGGAAGCCGGCTGGCCATGGGCTGCAGAGCTCTTTGTGGTGAGGTTATTTCTGCATGGTAGAAATGATGAATCCAGGTGGTTCATTCATTTTGGACCCGGCGTTAGAAGAGTGGATAGTAAGAAAGTGCTGCATGAACTGGGCAAAGGTACAAGTACAGAGGATAAAACTGTGCTATCCATTACCCTGGTGTAAATGCCAGTCACTGCCACAGCTACACCAGCCCGCCAACAGCCGGAGCTGCATTTAGGATTTTTCCTCCCCTCTTTTTCGGCTCCTTGTCACAGTGGGGATGTGACTATCAGGGCCAGGTAGGGCAGGTGGCCTGTCATGGCTTGGGAATGGAGGTGGGCAGGGGCAGGCAGCGCCGGGGCTGCCGGTGGGGAGGTGGGCTGCAGCGAGGTGGGGCTGCGGCGGGGAGCATTTCCTACCCTGCTGCCGGGTAACATTTACCTTGGGGATCTCTGGGGTTTGTAACGGGGCTGTTTGGAGCTTATTCGCCCCCCAGCACGTAGGGCTTACGTGCCTGTGTTTAAATATAGACTCAAGCTCACCAAGTCCCCAGTTTTAGGGAGGAGGGCAGAGGCTGTGGCTCGGCAGAGCGCAGCTCACTCTGCCCCAGCCTGCGTGATGCCGCAGGGACGCGGAGGGGAGCTGATGTAACCCCGTGTCCTGGGGAAGGGTGGGATGTGTGCTGGCACCGTGCTGGTTTTGTGTGAGGGGGTCACGTGGAACTGCTCCCGCAAGGTGGTGGTGTGTGGGTGTGTGGGGGCGTCAGGAGGCGGGGGGGCTGCCGGCGAGGCCTCCCCCTGGCCACCCGGGTTCCGGACACCGGGAGGGAGCGCGGGGCGGGGGTACAGCTAAGCTGCGCTGAATCCCCTTTAAAAATCTGCAGTTTGGTGTATTACTGGGTTTTATTTCTCTCTCCTGTTCCTCTCTCGCCCTGGAGTTCTGTAGTAGCCCTGAATTAGCATGTCACGTGTATGGCATGTGGAAATGAATCAGGGGCATGTGAGGAGGAGGAGGACGCCTGTGTCTGTGTTTGCATCCAAGGATCTCCTCTCACTCTGTGTTTGCGTAGGTGTCTAGCTCCGTTCTCCCCCCTCCCATCGCTGCCTGCCTCTCTCTCCCTGCCTCCCTCTCATCCCTCCATCTGGCCAGCCCCGCTCTCCCTGCCAGCTCAAGCAATACCTCAAGCAGAAATTGCAGCTTTTTCCCTGCACCCTGTTAGGAAAACAGGGTGGCCCCAGGATCTGGACACGTACTCAGGGGAGAGCATGCACACGTGCTCCCAAATGTGGGCTCCCTTTCCCGCTCCCCCCCCTTCCCCAGATTTTTGCTCCTTAGTCAGCACCTCAAGCCCTGCAGTCTGCACCAAGGGCAAGCTTATTAACGCTAACAACAACACAACGCAGCCGCCAGCCAAGCCCCAGAGCCTGCCGCTGTTACCGGGTACGTTGCCCTCACCCTCTTTTAGGGAACTGCCACCAGCACACGTCTGCACATAAAGCCAGGCATGAATCAAACCCACCCACGGGCAGGGAGGGGAAACGTCCCCGGTGGGGCGCGGGAAGCAGGCAGGACCCCCGGGGAGAGGGGCCAGGCGTGGCGGGGGGGAGCGAAGGCTCAGCTCAGCGAGAGCTGAGGGGGCTGGGGAGGAGGCGCTGAGACCCTCTTGGGGCGCTGCCGCACACGTGCCACAGCTCTGCCCCTCTGCTCCAGCCAAGGTCAGATCCCGGCACCCCAAAGCAGGGATGATGTCGGGCAAGGGGTGGGGAGCACACCCTGCACCCGGTCCCCTGCGGCAACAGGCCGCACGAGCCCAGAGTCCCCCAGTCCCAGTTACGACTCTCACTGGATCAGTCGCCCCCTCCTCCTGGGACAAACTCCAGTACTGCTCTTTTTTAAACTCTCCCTCTGTACTGGGTGAGATGGGGTGTTTCTGCATCCCCCAAATCCACTTCCCAAGAGGCAAGGCTCACTCCGACCAGCTCCCAAGCACTCCCAGATCCCAGGCAAGGGTTGCCCCAAGATGGTTTCGTTCAAAGTCCCCATCCTAACCGGGAATAGCTGCCTCCCATCTCCCTCCTCGAATCTCTCCCAAAACAATTTTTGATGCTTCCAGCTTCCGTCCCCTGCCGAGCTTCTGAGATGGCTCCCCTTGTCCGCCTGCCCTCTGCTCCTCTCCACCTTGCACGCCATGCCCCCCGCTTCGCACACCTCCTCTGCTCCGCTCCCTGCCCCTCCTTGCCTTCCAGGCTTTCCCCTGCCCTCCTCTCCTTGCCGGGGGCCCTGTGCCCTGCCCTGTCCCGTCCCCCCCGGGGCGGCGGCGGCTGCCGCTGCTGCCGCTGCTGCTGCTGGCAAGGTGCAGCCTAGTGTGGCGAGAGGCTATAAATAGCTCCGTAAGCTCCGCTCTCATTGACACCGTTTGGACAGAGGAAGGAAAAATAAACAAAGGAAACTCCGTTTGAGCTGGGCTCCAAGCAGCAGCCACATTGCTCATGCTAAATAATAACAGATTTTCCACCGAGGTGTGTAGGTAACATACAGATTGGCATAGGTTGGGGGGGGGGGGGGGAGAGAGAGCAGGAGTCAAAACAAATTATACACACCCAGTGCATGTCAATATTTTGGTCTCTCTCATTCTGCCCTGTAGTAGTTAAGCACACGCAGATTGCCTATATTTAGAAAAGGGTATATTTTTAAATACTCCGAGATGGAGATTGTTTCCATTAATAATGGTGGAGCACATTGGAGGAGGCAGACCTGGCGAGGAGCTGTCGAATGTTGCTTTAGTGACATATAGAGGCCTGAGAGATAAAGGACAGGGCAGGAGCAGAACAAATATTTTGAAATCAAGCAGTGATTACCCTGAAGTTTGCAGTTGTGTTGCTATTTTTACACAGGGGGCTGTTTGCACTGGGAGATTATTCACAGTTCCCTGGTGCAGAGCCCAGGCAGTGGGAGAAGAATTATATTATCGAGGGGTTATTTTATTTTGTGTTTTTCATTTTTTTAATTGAGGACAGAACATACACTGCAGCAGAAAGGTGCAGCTCAGAATGGCTGAAAGCAGGGATGGACGATCAAAAAAGTAGCATTTATTACCCAATTCTGGGTTGCTAACTCAGCTTGGCTTAGGAAGGGCAGTGTCTGCATTTTAACAAAATCCCTTTTTTTCCCCCTCCATCCTGTCCTTCCCAAAATAACCTCTCCCAATCTCAGTATTCCTACAGGGATTTTAATAGCAAATTTTCATTTATATTATGGGAGGAGGTAAACAAACAAATAAGATCTGCACTGTAATGTGCTAGGACCTATACATGCCTGGTATTAAGAAACTGCTCAAGAAGCTTAATATGTGAAAAGAGGAAAAAGAGAAGAAAAAGAAAATAATAAAGACAAAAGAAAAAAAAACCCCACACCTTTATGCTTACTTTTTAGCTGGGTAAATGAAAGTTAGGTGACTCACCCAAGGCTATTGAGGGAGCCTGTGGCATTGCCAGGATGCAAAGCCAGCTTTTCCATCTTAGCGCAACACCCTTCATGTGATCAAGAAGATGCTTCAATTTTTTTCTCCTAGACATTTTTGCTTAGATATTTCACAGGCAGGACGGTTTACAGAAGCAGAAATTCCAGTAATTTTCCTATTACTCCCTCGTGGAGGGACACGTACCAGTTGGAGCAGCCCTCCTCAGCCGAGGCCCAGCATGGGGGGGGGACATCCCAAGCAGCTTTCATGGCCACCTCCAAGTGCCAGTCACTCCCGCGCTCAGCCCGGCCGTGCGGCTCCGGCAGGCAGCCCCTGCCTCCACCCTGGCGAGCGGGCAGGGGCACCCAGGGCTCAGGGCGGCAGATGCCTGTGGTCCCGTCGGTACCGCCCGGCCCTGGTGCTGGCGAGGCTGCCTGGTGGGGTGTCTCCCCTCCCGGTCCCTGCTGAGCTGAGTCAGCCCTAGCCCAAAGGTCTCTTGGCCCTGGAGAGGTGAGGGCAGAAGAGGCTCCAGCCGCACTGCTCAGACACCCGGTGCGGTGGTCTTTAGCTCTTCCCTCAGAGGAGTGTCCCAGTGGCATTGGGGAAATCTGCTCCTGAAGGTCCACAACCTGTCCCCCGTCCCCACCTCCTGGTCAGGGCTCAGCCCTGCTCCCCGGCCACACCAGGCGGGGATGGTCTTCTTCCTATGTGGCCTCCTAGGAGGGAGCCAGCCTTCACCAGCTATGGCGGTCACTTATCGGATCTGCACATGCAAATACACCCCTGCCTCCTGGCAAAACCCATCCAGGCACCGAGTTTTCCTCACACTCACGTGCAAAAAGAACAGACACGGCCTGACAGGTAGGAAAGTGCTGGGAGCAGATGCTCCTCAGGCTTTCTCTTGCTTCTGCTACGGTCTGACCTGGGTAAGTCGTGCTACCTTACCCAGCAGGATAGGGCAGGAGTAGCTGGGGAAGCCATGGGGTGAGATTAATCAATGTCTTGTAAATGCTTCTGAGCTCTGGGTAAATGAAAGCCAGGTGACAGAAGATGCTGAAAATTTTGGGAACCTGCGGGACCTCCCAACTAAACACTTTCTTAACCTGCCCTGCACACACACGTGCCACATCGCCGGAAAAGGGCAAAGCCCTTCCCCTTCCTCAACTGGCCTTCGCCAGCATCAGGGTGAACCTCAAGCTGTCAGCTCACTTGTGAGGATCTTGGTGGTTTTTTGGTTTTGTGATTTTTTATCTTGGAGTGCTCAGCCCACATATTTGAGCTTTTCCCTCACAACTTTCTTACAAACAGATATAGTGAGAGGCAACAGAACCAAGCTGCCTCCTTTCCCTGGAGGGAGAGGGGTGGGTAGAGGTGGGCATTTCAGGCTAAGCCTACTACACTTGCTGAAAAAACTTCCCTTTAAATATACATGTGGAGTTCAAATCTATCTTCAGCTAAACCTTTGAATGAAAAATAAGTCGACAGCCTCATTCCACCCGTCTGACGCACAGGTGGCACACCCCACACGCACGAGCTAGGGATTTGGGGGAGAAGCAGCGGAGGGATTCCCATTAAGGAAACCCCACTCACTGTCTGCTTGGGTAAGACGCGGGGGAGGGCTCCTCTCCTTCCCAGCACTACGAACATGAGATCAGTTACCTCACGGTTGCATAATTCCCTCACTCGTTTGGGAATTCATGCGCTACTCCCATTTAGAGCCACTAAGAAGAGCCCCCATCTTTTGGGGGTGAGGGGCTGAGGAGTGCAGCTCGAGCAATGTAAACGGGCTTGTGCTCCCGCCGTCCATCCGGCAGCTCGCGCAAACTCTTCCCTCTTCCAGGCTTTCCTCCCGAAGGGGAATGGCTGCTTCACCTGGGGCTGGAGGCGGGGGTGAGTTAGCATGTGCGCTGTGCAAGGCCCCCTGGAACTGGAGCCCCAACACGGGAACTGAACGGATTTGACCTTTTTGCACAACACGGCTGCGACGTCAGTGCGCTGGTAGAGAATGACGTAGAGGAGAAGACCAGCTATTTCTGGAAAACTAATCTTGCCCTTGCAACCTCCCTCTAGTCTTCTCCTTGGCAACAGAGGGTGGGGTGAGAGGGACCCTGGTCTCTTGGAGAAGCTGGCTACCCATGGCTTGGATGGGCATACTCTGCGCTGGGTAGGAAACTGGCTGGATGGCCGGGCCCAAAGAGTTGTGGTGAATGGAGTTAAATCCGGTTGGAGGCCGGTCACAAGTGGTGTTCCCCAGGGCTCAGTATTGGGGCCAGTTCTGTTCAATATCTTTATCAATGATCTGGACGAGGGGATCGAGTGCACCCTCAGTAAGTTTGCAGATGACACCAAGTTGGGAGGGAGTGTTGATCTGCTTGAGAGTAGGAAGGCGCTACAGCGGGACCTGGACAGGCTGGATCGATGGGCCGAGGCCAATTGTATGAGGTTCAACAAGGCCAAGTGCCGGGTCCTGCACTTGGGTCACAACAACCCCAGGCAACGCTACAGGCTTGGAGGGGAGTGGCTGGAAAGCTGCCCGGCGGAAAAGGACCTGGGGGTGTTGGTTGACGGCCGGCTGAATATGAGCCAGCAGTGTGCCCAGGTGGCCAAGAAGGCCAACGGCATCCTGGCTTGTATCAGAAATAGTGTGGCCAGCAGGAGTAGGGAGGTGATTGTCCCCCTGTACTCGGCCCTGGTGAGGCCGCACCTCGAGTACTGTGTTCAGTTTTGGGCCCCTCACTACAAGAAAGACATTGAGGTGCTGGAGCGTGTCCAGAGACGGGCAACAAGGCTGGTGAAGGGTCTGGAACACAAGTCCTATGAGGAGCGGCTGAGGGAACTGGGGATGTTTAGCCTGGAGAAAAGGAGGCTGAGGGGAGACCTTATTGCTCTCTACAACTACCTGAAAGGAGGTTGGAGAGAGATGGGGGTTGGTGTCTTCTCCCTAGTAACAGATGACAAAACAAGAGGAAATGGCCTCAAGTTGCGCCAGGGGAGGTTTAGATTGGACATTCGTAAAAATTTCTTCACCGAAAGGGTTGTCAGGCATTGGAACAGGCTGCCCAGGGAGGTGGTGGAGTCCCCATCTCTGGGGGTATTCAAAAGGCGTTTAGATGAGGCCCTAAGGGATATGATTTAGTGGGGGACTTGGTAGTGATAGGTTAATGGTTGGACCCGATGATCTTGGAGGTCTCTTCCAACCAGAACAATTCTATGATTCTATGATTCTCAGCTGTGGCAGGGTACCAACTTTTGCATTTGTGTTATATCTGCGTCTACACAATCAGAGGTTTGGAAGTACACTAGTTTACTACAAGCTCTCTTCCCAAACGTAAAAAGGCTCTTGCCTCCTCTTTACGTTTTGGTTGTGATGGCTCATCAAGCTAATGGTGGTGGAAACTGCTCTAAGGGGGTTGTCACAGAGCAGCAGAGCTGGAGGGCACCTGTATTGCTTATCTAATCTATCCCGCTAGCTGGAGCAGAGTCAACCGTAGCCAACCTCATTCCTGACAGATGTCAGTTCAACCTTTTTAAAGGCTTCGCCAATATCCATTACACCACAGTCTCCATTTCACAGAGGACCTCTCTGCGCTGCAGAGAGCAAGTGCGATGGTTCAGCACTAGCCACACTCACGTCCCCAAATGGAGAACCTGGATGGGCCTGGCCAAGGTCTGTGGTCACGGCACGTAAAAGGGACTTCATGGCCATGCATTGGGTTGTTGATCCTGGCAGGCAGCAACCAGCTTCCCCGTTAGCCCAGAAACATTAAGGCACGTGTAGGTTGAACCCTCACCACAGAGCTGTTAGAGTTGTGGGCAACATTACTACGAGAGGGAGAGACCTGGGTACCTCCTACAGCTTCTTTTGAAAACTCTCTTTGGATCATGAAAATCAACTGAGTGTGTAAAGACAATGAAGAGAAATGCAGCTACGGAAGACGGCTCCGAGGAAGACTTGCAATACGAGGCTGGGGTTTAGGATGACGCTTAGCTGAGCACCAGGACTAAGATTTCTTCTTGGCCTTGATGACAATAAGCCTCTAGCTGACAACGCAGGCTGCTGTTATGCTCTGATATATCTACAGGGACAGTGGCACCATGCCAGCTGGGTGCTTTATTCATACTTTGTTACTCTTATAAAGATAGGCTCAAGTGACTCATATGTCACTGGCCACACACCATACATTTAAACTCATTGTCATGGATTTGATTTCTGGGGGTTAGGTTGTCGTTGTTTGGTTTTGGTTGGTGTTGTTTTTTTTTTTTAAATATTAACTCCTTTCGCTCTGCTCTCCTCAATGTAATTACGGCTGTGTAATCTGGAGATCTGTAAGGCTCTAGCATGAGGTCTCTGGCTATCGAGCTTCCATGTTCACAATTAGCAAATGGAGACAATAAGACGACCAGCACTGGAAGAAAGGGGTTTTAACTTAAGATCCTTAAGAGGATCTGTGATGCTGTGGTCTCATCACTAACAGGAGGGCCATGGATAAAGAAGGTTTTAGGTTTCAAGCCCAAGTTTCGGGACACTTAAACCAATGTGAAAACCAGTCTTTGCTGCACTTTCTAGAGGCAGATAAATGTTAAGCAATTAGGAGTACGAAAGGGATTTTAAGCCTTCCCCTGTAGTGTTCAAGAAACATTGCACCACACTGATGTTTGCTTGATCTTAGCTGAGAAGTTCTCATTTCTGGTCAAATGCCACTGAACAGTGGCTTTTGAGCAACACAAGCCTGAAATTAGTGGTTTTTTTCACATTCTGATTGTCAGCTGCTGCTTTCTCCCTCTTTTCTCCCCCATCTCATGCCACAATACCCTCAGAGACTTCTCTCTCAAACTTTGTGCTTGCTCCTAGACAGATCCTCCCGGAGGGCAAGGGCCTTAGGCACAGTTAAGAGGAAGACAAGACGCTCAGAAAAGTCCAGGTGTCACCTGTGGCGCTTCCCCCAACACTTCCACACTATACTGACATGTGAAGAGCCCAAACGCATTAAACACAAGGCAAACTGATTAGCAAGATCAGCCAGAAACTTGCCGGCATGCTTTTGAATTCAATATCAGTCCACCATAACTTTCATACCATGTAACACCTGAATGTCTCATACCACACTCCTGCAATGCTAACTAGGCTTTTTCCACCTAGTGTTATCTCATTTTAGGATGAACTCGAAGTATAGATTCAGAATGGTACCATCTCGGAACTAAGAAAAGTAGAGGTGGTGTTTTGGGAAAAGATTTCAATTAAGTGATTGGATATAGCTCGTGAACATTTTCCATTTCTAGAACAGATGTGCAGACATGAGGAATTCCCTACCATAAATCCTTTCTTCCCAAGAAGCCATTTCACCCCTTTCTTTTGAGGGAGAAATTTCAATTTCCTTTTTTTTTTTGTAATTTTCTTTAAGTGCAGTAGTGTGAAAACTAGTAAATATTTTACACTTGGTTTTGTCAAGGAAAACATCATACCTGTTATGACCTGCCCGTCTCCAAGGATGTGCCCTCTGTCACGAGAGTTTCACTGCCATCTCAGATGCTGTGGAGCCTCTTGCTCAGGTCCTGTGCTGTACCACGGTAACTGGTTATCAGGGAAAGAGAGAGCCAATGTCTACACATCTCCCATGCAGACACCAGTCAGGCACCCCAAGACAATAGTCATGTCCAGTCAGACCTGAAAGTAAAAAAAAAGAACTCAAAATTTGCTGATTATGGTGAGGACAAGCTCATTTAGGCAATGCTATGCCTTAATTGTCATGGCAATGGAAAAATTCTTCTACACTGTTCCCAATTTTTCTTGCTGCAGCCACAGCTGAGACCTGCTACAGGCTGTATCCCTGCGCAGGTGGTCCCGTGGTGAGACTTTGAATTGCCCACAGATGCAGGGGGGAAAAATGGAATAGGAGTATGCGGTACATCGGGAAAAACATCAGATCTTCTCGCTGTGCTTAAACGTGGGACAGATGCAGTGACACAGTACCTGAAGCAAGTCATTTTGGTGTAATTCCCTCCTCAGTGATGATGCTCCATTATAGAAATGAAGGGTAGTGCAGGTAGCCAAAAGCGTGAATCTCCTAGTCCAGCTTCCTAAACGGCAGTCTCCTAGAAAGGCAGCCGATGGTCTGGAGGCTTGCAGGCTACGCGTCCCTCCACCCCGACGTGGTACCAAAGATGGCAAGAAGATGGAGGATGCTGTTGCACGTTTGATACTGCAGTGGTCTGGCACTGCAGGTTTGGGAAAAGGAGGAAACCTGACTTGAAGGTTGAAGTCAAAACTGAGAATCCCACCTCCTAATTTCTCTTCCAGGTGCTGTCTGTAAGGTGGCTTTACACAAGTCCCCCCTGTGGCTCACTGTCCCTCTTTGTACAAAGGGGGGGTTAGTAACACCAGCTATCTCCTAGCTGGGGGTACCTGAGACTGAATGAAGCAGTGGCTGCAAAGGGCTTTAGGAACCTCAGTTAAGGGGTGAGCATAGCAAAATATTAACTGGTTGGTAGTGGACACGCAATAGCCCCCCTTCTGCATATTTACTACAGGAAAGCAAAGGAGAAAATGACTCCAAGAGCTTCTCCTTTTCGTTTTGCTTTAGACTTCTGCTGCCTATTTCTTGTGTCTGCTTCACAAGGGAAATTTCTTTTCCCTTATAGGCAGAAAAATCCTGGACCAGGGTTGTGGGGTTTTTTTTTTGGGTGGAGGCAACTGCAGATAGGTACTAAGCCTGTACCTTTTAATCTCTCTATCTGGCTAGATTAAATACATTTATAGCACACAAAATGTGCTGCAAAGTAGAAACTAGAAGGCTGGCTTTGTTGGGCAGGAGAGAGTTAATCCCTATGGGGTGCTCATGTACGTCAGAGCAGGTTCCTGTCTGTGCAGTGCTCAGCTAGGATTGAGAGCTTTTGTTCCTTGTTGTTTTTCATGATTTCTTTGCATTTAATAGTGTTTGGATTTTTTTTTTTTAATACATTTTAAAGAGCATTTCAAGCTGGCAAATGGGGGGCAGACTGAGAGCCCTGTAGACTGCAGTCCCCTACGTATCCTAAGATATTAAAGAACATCCTAGACACGGGCAGTTCAAGTCCCCACCATGGCCATGGCTTGTGTGCTTCAGCCTTTAGCGCCTGTGCCACACCCTGCAGGGGCAAAATCCCAGTTCATCTCCCATCACCTTCTAGGGGTCTGAGCTGGGACTATTAAATGGTGGTGGGACTTGAGGTGGGGATGCTTGCACCGCCTCTCCATCCCTCTAGGTCTCCAAGCAGGCAGCCGTTACCCGTCGCTGCGGGACTGGTGACCAACAGATGAGAAGCCCTGATATTTCACTCCCAGGACCTGAGCCAAGCCCAGCCCTGAGCGTGACTCCTCTGTTTGATTTTTGACTGAATTTAAATCAGTTTGGAAGAAAGTGGTGTCATTGTTCTCCGAGTATGAATCCAGCCCGGATGGTTTGAAGCTGACAGAGCCTGAGGTGGCTTCTGGTCTGAATTACAGACATTTCAGGACAGATGCAGTGCTGGATAATGCCTCTGCCTCCTCCAGAGGCAGGGAAGGTGAGCAGGGAACTCCCTGCGAATAGACTGTCCCCTGAGCTCTGGGGAGGTAGGCTGCTGTGAGAAGCTGGAGGGCACGCAGAGGTGAGGGACTGAGCTGGTAAAGGAGCTGAAGAGGGTCAACTTGAAAGGAAAGATCGTGAAATTCCTGAAATATATATAGATTAGCCCAGCTGTGACTAAGGTTTGGGCCAAAATAACAACCCACAGTGAAAGGCGAGGGAATTGCACAACGCAGCCCGAAAGGCGGATCGGCGTGAGACTGCACAAAGGAGCGTTTCGGTGGGCTGTGAGGAGCGCCAGGAGAAATCTCCTGATGGACAGACCTTTCCTTTGCAGTGTCTAGAGCTGAGGCGGGTAAACCCCTCAGAAATGCAGTGCTGGACACCACCTGCCCGGGAGGGGATCGCCGGTAACACCTCACCGCCTCCGTGCTTCCACCCTCGGCACCCCGGGTCCCGCATCCCCCGCTTTAAAGAGCCCCGGTTTTCAGACGGTGTGGGCGGGGGGAAGGTTCCTCTCAGCCCCCCGGGGCCCTGCGGTGCCGGCGGGGGAGCCACGGCCGCCCCCGGGGCCGTTCGCCGGGCGGGGAGACGTGGGCGAGGAGGGAGGTTTCCCCGCAGCCAGAGCTGGCACCGGAGCCGGGGGTTTCCAGCCCGGCCGCCGCCCGCCCCCCGCGCTCCCCGTCCGTCCCGTCCCGTCCCGGCGGCGGGGAGCGCCCGGCAGCCCCGCTGCGCGGCCGGAGGGGAGCGGCGCGCCCCAGCCCCTGGGGCCGCTGCGTTTTGCACCCTGAGTAGCTCCCACGGGGACCCCCGGGTCTGACGGAGCAGCTCATGCTGCTCAACCTGACACACAGCTGCTCCCGGAGGGGGGCGAAGTGAAGGCGCTGTGCAGCCCCACGCAGGGTGGGTCTCAGAAACACCACGGCAAAGCGTGGTTTTCCCACAGCGGCGCCACGGGGTCTTCCGTCGCCAAAAGAGCCGACAGCACACCAGACCCGCCCCCCCCCCCCCCCCCCGCGACAAGCAAAGGGGCGAACCTGGGCAGAGGTGGGCACCCCACGGGCGGCCGCACCTCGGTCACGCTGCTCTCCGAGGGCAGCGCTCTCTCGGCTCCATTTTGGGCAGAGGGGGCAGGCGGCTGGCCGCAGCGGCGAGCCCCCACGAGGGGCGAGGTGACGGTGGGGCCCCTACTTCCGTGCCCCACGCGTGGCGCGGATCGTGCTGTGGTGACCTAGCCTGCCACCGACAGCGGAGGCTGCTGAGATTTCGGACCCCGTAAGGCCCCCCGAGCCGGATTTCGGGGAGGCACTCCGTGCGGGGGGCTGAGCAGGGCAGAGGGGCACACCGACGGGAGCCGGGGTCCAGCAGCGGCGGCAGCGCGGAGGAGGACCCCTCTCCCCGCCAGCCCGGAGGGACGGGGGTCCCGCCGCCCGGGGGGCGCAGGGCGCGGCCGGGCCCGGCAGCGGGGGGCGACGGGGCGCCCGGGCCGTGCCGCGCCGCCGTGCCCGGCTGCGAGGCGCTGCCCCGCCCGGCCCGGCTCCCCGCCGCCGCCGCAAGCTGGGCTCCGGCTGCCACCTGCAGGCCGCGGGGGGGACGGCGCCTACCGCCGCCCCCGACCCTGCCCCGGGCTCCCCCCGCCGCCGGGGCCGCGGCCGCCGAGCTGCGGCGGGAGCAGCCTTTGCCTCCGCCGGCGAGAGGCGCCGGTTATTCTCCCCCCCGGCGGCGCCCCCGACTCTCCCCCCCCGGACGGGGGCAGACCCAGGCATGTGCGACACGACACACCACACCCCCCCCTACCCCCCCAGTATGAAAGGCTCCTGCCCAGGGTACGAGTTTACCCCGAAGCTGGGGGTACTGGGGAGTCGTCGTGACCGTGGCTGCGTTGCCCCAGTGGCCATCGCCAACGTTGCCCCAGTGGCAAATGTCCCACTGGCAAAGCCCGGCCAGGAAAGAAACACAGGGGACAGGCAGTGAGCTGCCATGAATCAGCAGCGGGGGGCTCAACCGGGGACCCCTGGGTGGGCAGGGAGGGGATTGTGTGGGTACCTAGGAGGCTCCAGCGCTGCAGGTGTGTGGGCACAAAACTGCGGTACCAGGGAGTCACAGGGCCAAAGCGGGCGTGCAAAGACGGGCAGGGCAAAAACTGGGACCTGAGAAACAGAAGTCAGTGGAGACCAAGCCCGTGGTGGCAGAGGAGGGGGGCAGGTAGCACGGCTGCAGCGCAGGAAACCTGATGCTCCCAGCCCGGCACAGAGCTGCGAGGCCCTCGTGGCACATGGATTCCCCAGGGAAGATCCTGGGACAGTCTGTGGGATAGGACAGGTATACTGGGGTGGGACAATTCTTACCTGTTCCTAGTTGGATGGACCATCAACCCGAGTCCAAGTATGTCCAGAGAGGAGGCAATAATAATTTTGTCCTTGGCCACTTCTCATCTTTGCTTCAGCTGCCCGTTCATTAACTTAGAGGTACAGGGACTAAGGCAATGACAGTGCTGGAGGGGTTCAGTATCAGTAATGGCTCTGCTCCTGGCATGGAGAAAGGCAGAAACATGGTAAGGGGGGGGGGGGGGGAGATTGCCCCACAACTCTCTGCTCACACCGCTGCCTGCTCCTCGGCCCCTTTGGCTGCTAGGTGGGTGACAAGAGCACGGCTGGAGGGGGCTGCAAAAGGGAGCAGACAGCGAGGCTGGCTCTCAGCCCCCAGGTGCTCTTCCCTCTTCTTCCTCCCACTCCTCCCACCTTCCTCCAGCTGCTGGTGCTGCTCTTTCCTCCCACACAGCAGCTCTAAGAGGCTGGAGGAGACGGTAAGGAACAGGGGAAGCACTGAGAGGCTGACAGCTGCCACTGCCTGGTTTCTGCGCAGAGCCCCATCTTCCTTCGACCTTCACGGTTTCCTCCATTTGCTTAGAGCTGGCAGCAGGGCTCGCAGAGGTGGCCGGGCTGCGCAACGTGGACAAAGTGGGGCGCAGAGAAATGCGGGTGCCTGGGAGCTAAAGCTGGTCACCACAGCCCTGAGAAGAAACCACTTTGCTGCAAGTAAGGGAAGATCCTAGGAGGATTGGGGGGGGGGGGGAGTGAAATTCATAGCTAGTCCTCCCAAGACCCAGCTGTGCCAGCCGGGATCCATTTTGCCAGAGACCTCGGGAGTAGTGTGCAAGCAAGGGGAGGAGATGGTAATCCAGGGTTGCTGGTGGCACTTTGAAGTGAAAGAGTCACAGGGATGAATTAATTTCCATCTTATCCGCTGTGCCCTTGTTGTTCATTCTACTAAATATCAACTTCTTAACTAATATTCACCCTTCTCATTCCTCTCTCAAACTTCCTGGTGCCATGCTGACAATATTAGAAAGTCTTGCTCTTCTTTTTCACTAACTTGAAGGGTTGTACGTTGAAGAGACAAATCACAGTAACCTGATCTGCTGGGACATGCTATCCAGACTGAAAGAACTACAACTGCCACTCAGTCACTCACAAAAAAAAAAAAGGGGGGGGGCAAAAGAAAAAGCTCAGAGCTAAGCCAATAAATAAAAAGATGGAAAGAAAACAAAAGCCCCGTCCCTGGATTCACATAATGGGCAGGCTCTGCTCCTCCGCCTAGCACTGGGGAAGGTTGAACTGAAGGGGTTTGTCCTGGCTTCTCTTCTGAAGAGTTTCTAAGGAAACTCCCACCCAGGTTTTTTTTCCTTTTTTTTTCTTTTTTTTGTCTTTTGTCTCTTGCAGGTCCTCCAGTTGAAGAAAAAAAAGCCTTGCCTACACTAAAATATGCCAAATTGTTTGTTCCTCTGGTCAAAATGTCTTTGAAACGTTTTAGGGGAAAGTGGTTCATAAGAAACACTCTGGGTTTCTAAAAGCACAAAATACCTGATTTATGAAAGAGGACGCAGGGCTCTTTGTCAGGATACCGGCATCGGTGCTGCACTGATCTGATCCGCTCCTGAGGAGATGCTACCCTTCCCGCCTCAGAAGCTGTGGAGGACTTTGGTCAGGTTGTAGCCACCCCATTGTTCGAGAGCTTTTAGCGATGCTCCTGCTAAGGATGGCTATTGTATACGGGTGCAAGGGGGGGTGTCGCGATAGAAATTGAAAGGAAGGCCCATGTAAACTTACAGTGATGAGGATAAGAACCCTAGCAGAGCTCTTGCAACCTGATGTGCTGACCAAGCTGCTCCGAATAATTAAAATTGCCCTATGATGACAGTCAGGAATTAATTAATTAGGGTTTGGAAGATACTCAATCCACCTCTCTCAGTTCACTGAGAAAGACCATAAGGCACTACTGTAATCAACAGGTAACACACAGATTACAAAGGTTTTAGTCCCAGTTTTCATTATGGCAGTCTAATAGTCAATAGAACCGGCTCAGTGAATGAATTGGCGATTTATTTTATGCCCCGTGTTCGCAATTAACCACAGGGCTGTTTCTCACGGTGGCACCCCGTGCGTTCGTGTGCTGGTATGCAAGGACATTGGTGTGGTAGGGCGGACAACGCCATCTAGTACCAAGTCTTTCAAAAAGCATTTGTTGTGACCCCACTGAGCTTGTACGGCCAGATGCACGATCATCAAACGGTCAGCAAACAGGTGCCCTTTTTCTGCAACCCGATAAGCTAGGGCACGTGTCAGGTACGTTTTGTTATGCGAATGCGTGCGTCCCTCCACGCAGAGGGACGTAGACACGTGCCATCACGCCATCCGCTTGCGTAGCAAACTCTTTCTCCGACGACCCCACGCGCAGGCACGTCCCTGTGCCACGCTCACGACACAGACCTCGCTGCGCCTGCAGCGCCCCGAGAAGGGGGGCGAGAGCGAGCGGGCCAGAAGCTGCATCTGGCTGTGGGCTGTAGATTGGCTACCCTGGTGTTAACACCTCAGCTACCTGAATCACGTCCTGACCTTTCTTTTCCAGCGGTATTTGCAATCCAGGTGGAGAAGTCAGAAAAAAAGCAGATTGCAGATGCTGTACAGTGTCCTTTTAAAAAAAAAAAAATTGCTTTTGAGCAAGTGTTCTACCTTCCCAAACAAGTCAGTAGGCTAAAAGCCAAACCAAGGCTAGTCAGGCCTCGGTTTAGTCAAAAAGACATGTCTTAGATAAGCATGTAATGGAAAAGGTGAGGGAGAACAACTGTTCGTGGTCTCTTCTAATACAAGAAGTAGGAAGTATCACACGAAACTAGCAGGTTCAAAACAAACAGACACTTTTTCACTGGAAACTAAACTGAACGCTGGAACTCCCAGCCATAGCTGACTATGGATGCTAAAGTGACTACAAATTTAGAAAATGGACTGACACAGTCATGGGAGAAAAGGGCAGGATCAGACGGTCGCGTTCAAAGGGAGGGATGGCAGCGCACCAAGGGGCTGGTGCGGTAGGGCAGAGCAGAGGGCTCTTGGGCACCCTGCCCCGGGCTCCGAGACCTCCTTCCGCACCGGGAGCTGGGAGGCTGCTCTGGGAGCTTTTGTCCCATCGCATGGGGACGTTTCTGTGCTTACGCTCGTCCCTCGGCACCCGTGCCTGCACTGGCTGGGGAGGCTGAGCAGCTCTCATCCCCCAAAGACTACGAGGACATACGGCATGTCTGAACATGCAGGACTACACGTCAATGGCAGGTGCCCCGCCATCCGCAACAGTTTTGCAGCATTGACTCACGCCTTCTCAGATCTCCTTCTTCTTCTCTGACTTCTCCACACAACCAGAAGAAACCATCCACTCAGGCCACCTCTTTGTCCTTTTTACCTTGTCTGGCCCTGCAGTCAGAAACGGTCTCCGATGCTACAAAAGCAGGACCCTTGGCTTCCTTGCTCTTACCTGGAGCTTGCTCTCCCTCCTCTGAGTCTCACCACGAGAGCCTGGTTTCTTTTGCCTGTTCCCAGAGAACCTGGTTTCCTACCTTAGCTCCTAGCATGGCAGTTGGATAAAACTGGCATTGTCTGGGCTTCCTCCATCCATTTATTTTGTTTGGTTTGCATCTGCCCACAAGTTAGTGTCTCTTAATGACTTTTAAATATTACTTCTTTGCTCCTCAGCATATGGATCACAAGACAGGGTACAGCAAAAGGCACTCATAAGACATTGCGATAACTCATGCTATCATACTGTAATCTGTAACACCTGCAGCTCTGGGAAATAATTTTTTTTTTTTTTTTTAAAAAAACAACAGTAGAATTAGACAATTATAGAGAGAAGACAAGATTGGATTTAGATCAAAAAGCAGAACAGTAAAAAATTCAGGTTGAAAGTTTTCCATTAAGTTATACTAGAACGGTGACCGCTTGATTTGGCAGAGTACTGTCTCCTCAGAGCAATGTGGATTGCTCGGATTTTAAAACCAGCAGTGGCGTTACCGTGGAAGGACTGCAGCCAGGAGGTTTGACTGAACAGCCGCCTGATCCCTGGCCATGGAATGAGCTCCACGGACAAAGTCTGTAACCGCTGGAAGTCTGCTGCGGGCTGATGTCTGGGGCTGTACACCCTTCCGAGCAGAGACTGGATCTTCTGCGAAACACCTGGCATGCCGTGGGCACAAATAAATATAAACAGCACAGCTCTATTAGACTAGTAATAACCTGATTCTGAAGGACTGAGCATGGAAGGAGCAGCCTGAAACTAGATTAAACAAAGGAAATCCAACAAATCAAATCACCTGCCTTAAGCCAATCCCTCTAGATCGAAAATAGCACAAAGCTAACTCACGCTCACCTGTATTTGAAACTGCTCCTACTGCGGCACTGTCATTGCTCCTCCTCTGGGACTATCGAACTGAAGTTACTGTCATTTTTGCTCTGGAACCCAGAAGCAGATCATTAGGTTAAAAAAAATCAACTACTTGCAAAAGTTTTAGGGGCTGCTTTTTTAAGCAGTCAGCCTTATCAAAACGCTGTTCCTAATCAATCCTGAGCTTTTCAATACTTAAAAATGAGAAAAGCTTGAAGTACGAGAACCCTCTCGCTTAATTCAGACTTTCACTTTCTTAACATTGTATGTACAGGATACAGGTTGTATCAATCTTGTGCAGATTCCTTAAAAATAATAATAAAAATAAATCGCATTTAAGCTCACTGCCTGTCCCCTCCTGGTAGTCATTTGTGGGATAGCATTCTGTTGGCTCTCACAGATGGCCAGCCATCAGACTTCAGCAAGATGACCACAAATTGGTCGGAAAGCTTCATAAGCCTCGGTGCTCACGGACCCATTTGCTTTGTTTGAATCAATACTGGTACACTTGAGTACATTCAGCAAACTAAGAGGAAAAAAAAAAAAGTCAACAAAAGCAACCCCACAAGTGACAAACCTTACTCTTTGGGGACATTTCTTTCAAGAGAGTCTCATTGACCCAAACGTGGCCAGCTGGTCCTCTGAGAAATCAAGGCAACCTGCAGCACTCCAGAAGGACACCTCTAAGTGATGCTTGAGAGGGGAGGACCACCCTGAACCTGCCACACAGCATCCAGTACCTCCGGAGAAGAGGAGGAGCTTGTATTTTTCCGAACGCCAAGGGAAGTTCTTCTAAAGCATTTTCACTCTTTCAGTGCTGATACAGAGACTATTAAACTCTTCCTACTCCCCGCTTCATAGGTCTCCACACAGTTGTTTTTAATTTGCATTGCTACTATTTGTATTCTCTGGCACTACAACTGTTTCTCATACAAAGACATAAACAGCAATGATTCCAGCTCCAAAAAACCCCATATGGTCTAAAGAGACACCAGACAACGTGTGGGAGGAAGAGAGGTGCAGCGAGGAGGGGAAATGCCTTGCCTAAAGTCATACAGGAGGACAGAAACAAGGATAGGAACGTTACTATTCATGAAGCAGGTCTAAACCCAGGAGGTCCTAAATTGCTAGCCAGCCAAGTTCATGGCAGCTACTGAAAATCGCAGGAAGCAAAAGCATCGCAACACTGCAACAGAGCTAATAGAGCATCTTTGGCTACATCATACAACTGTTAGGGAGAGGTTACGGGGGTTTTGTTTGTTTTTAATCTTTTTCCTGTAAGAGGGAAGGAGGGAGGGTCAGAGAGTGGAGAAAGAAGGCTGTAAGCTCCATCTGAAAACTTTTCTGATTACTATTTTCAGCCTGTTATGAAAACTGGCCATCGTAAGTGATGCAAGGTGTCCACAGGTGATGGAAATTAAGATCCCAGCCTCCCTTGCATTGTAAAATCTGTTGTTTGAATGTGATGCTATGGTCACATTGGGTGCCAACATGGTATTTTGGGGTTTTCTTTTTTGTATGGCATCAGCGCAGCCCTGACCAGTACAACTATGCCATCAACAGTGAATCAAAACCACCACTCCGTAGACAGAAGCATCTGATTCTTTTCCTGTAGCTTTCGCCCTCAAGAGCCCCTGGATGTCAGGAGCATGATGCTATCTGCAAACAAATGTAGACTTTTTTTTTTCCCCATCTATACTTCATTTCTGGGTATGCTCTGGAAACAACAGAGAAGAAAAACTTTTTGGGAGAAGAGAGGATTTTGCCATTTACCTATGGTTATGTCATCCCTAAATTAGACTACTTTAGTGATACGTTTAGCAGAGCCAGTCAATACGAAATGAGTTACTAAGTCTCATTATTAGAAATCATATTGAAGTTCAGTTGGTCAAAGGTACCTCAACAGTCAATGGAAAGGAACAGGCAGTACGAACAGGCAATTTGTCATGCTCTACAACAGGGAGAGTGGATCACCCTCTCAAGATAATAATCTTTTCCATTTACTGAAGATAGAGCCTAGACAACTACCTTAGCTTATTTTAAAATAGCTTAAATGGAAGGAGATGAATGTCATCCTTAAATAGCTAGCTCATCCTGCAGAGAGTCACACCTTTGCTCCATAAAATTCACCGGCTTCCCTTTCAACATGCTGCCCGACTTGTCTTCTGGTCCTAAGATCAGCGTAATTAGTTTTTCTTTGACTAACATTTGAACTCGGCCAAACCACTCAAACCCACCATTCTCTGCATTTACACAGGAGGGTTGAAAACATGGAGATGAGAAAGGAGAGTCTCCCCTTCGCCTTCTCCAGGGCGGGAGCCAGCGTTCCGCAGTAGATTCATCACTGGGTGAAATCTTTAAGACATGCTCTATTGCTGGCATTAGGTCAAGTTTATGCTCTTGAGTAGATCTTTTTGCTTCCCTGCTTCAGTTTTATGTACCGCTTATGCAGCACACTTCAAGGAATTACCTAAAATTTCTGAAAATACAGTTAAGAGGGAAGCACGGGCTATTTTAAAATTAGTTGTATGGCAGATACAGCATACAGTAGCCGAGTAGCAAATGAACAGCTGTACATACAAATTTTATGAGAGTAAGACAGTACACATTCGCTTAAAGTACTTAACCAAGATTCAGAAATAAATTACATGAAGTCAGACTACTGCAGTTTTCAAGAACCATTTGTAAGGTGCAAGTTCTCTGGCATTCTAAACAGAGCAAGAAGAGCAGAAGCCTGTTATCTCCTTGGTGGTAAAACCAATTTATACTATGGTCATGCACACAAAACTTAGCCTTCCTGCCTTTTGTATGTCATCAGTATACGGTGCACCTTGCTGCATTTCTTAATAAAATATACGTAAATACTGCAGTAAGCAAGATGTAAACTGACATGAGTATTAGCGGCTAATTTTAAGTGCCCATCAGTGCTGTCTATGAGCAAAATCCCTGGTGATCCAGAAAAGGTCTATTTTAATTCCATCTTTTGTCAACGCCAAGGATGACCATCTGTGCTCCACATATTGCTGCTTTAGGTTCTTATGGACCAGCCTTACTCTTCACTTAAATCCCAGCATCTCTCATCATCAGAGAGACAGATGCAGCAGAAAGGAGTTCAGCATGTGGCAATCACTTCATTTGAGCACATTAGGAAACCAAGTAGTAAGGTGGATCCTCTGTACCAAGAGAAGTTTGTGCATATTACATTTTAAAACTAGCACATGAATTGGAAAGATTTACCAAATATATTTAAGTGACTCCCAAGTATTTATCAACCACTATAAAAATAAAGCAGATCAGTTAACGAACCTGAATAAAAGCAGCCCCTCTGTGCATTGCTTCAGTTCAAGGAAAAGCCTTTGCTCTTTTTTCTAGCTCAAATGGAACTTCTTTCCATTTACTTGTACCTGCCTTACTGGTTTTCCCTCTCTCACCTCTGTGTGAGAAATCTCTGTAATTCGTTATCCCAGTCCATGATCCTAGTGGTGGTGTATCAGACCTTCCAGAAGGCGATCTTCCTCTCTGAGTTTATACAGATACAGCTACGCCTGTCTCCAGTCAACAACACCCAGCCTTCAAGTAGCCTTGGGAAGGGAATAAAATTTGACATGCTGTTGGCTCTGTTGACAAAAAATTAACACATTCACCCATTTTTAATAAAAATCTACCCAACAATAGCACTTGCTCATACCTCTGTCAGGCTTTCTAGATGAACAAAAATTACTTGCAATAAAACAGAGGTAAAATTTGCATTAGAACTGCTCATCTTCAATTATATATACAAATATTCAGGGATCTTTTTATGAAGTAAAAAGTTACAGTATTAAAAAAATACATTGACGTCATAGTTTCCACCACTGCCACACCTGCTCTTAATTTGCATCACTGAAAGAGGAAAAGGATTGGGAAAAAAAAAGATTAAGTTCATAAACATTGTTAGTTCTTTAAAAAGAATTACTAAGCAGTATGTTTAACACTAAAAGCTGGAGGGTAGGTTACGTGACAGCTGATTTAGTTAACTTTCCCTTATTTCCTTCTGCCATGGAAAAGGAGTCAGGCATAGAGGTGCAGGGAATTTTCCACGGATATGCAGAACATCATTGTCTAATCAGGAGCGTTAAAGGCTTTCCTGCCTCCCAGCTCCGTCTGCTCCTGAGGAAAGGCTGTGGCTCCCCAAGCCTAGACTCTTGCAAACGGCGCACGACACACACATTAGAGGAGAAGCTGCGATTTGTTCATAAACAATTTATTTTATTTCAAATATGTGCCCTTGTTGATTCAACAATGCTGTCTGGAGAACCATGTCCTCCACCAACCAAAGAGAGAACTGATTTGGAAATCTTCCACCTGACTTATTTGCTGATGATACCTTGACATCGCCTCCCTCCTCCTTCTCGGCAGCTGAAAGTATGGCTCAGAGTGAGCGTAAACTTGCACCTTATTCTGAAATGGCTAGAAATACAGTGAACAAAGAATTAGTAAATCAACCACTCAGGGAGGCAGAGGGCTATGAATATATAGACAAATATAAAACATCTTATTGGGATTTTTACCATTTTTTTTTTTCTGCAAGTAAGATTAAAAACCACTTTGACTTTAGTGTCCTGCTGTTCCCTCCTCCTCATTTCCTCCTCACCCCCCAACAGAAAGAAACAATTCAAAAAATGCTTGATGTTCCTAATGTTTTTTATAAACGTTTGAAGTCCTGTCCCTCTCCTTCCAAAAAAGCAGGTAATGTGGTATGGAGTGAACTAGGCTGGACAAAGCATGAGCTTCACATGGATGAACGGCTGATTATCTCTTCTTACTATTTGGTACGGGTGTGTGCTTTGCATTTCCATTGACTTAGATTGTAAGACATGAAGCAAGTTATTTTGGATGCCGATGCCAATCTGAGCATTAAGGAAAAACTAACAGTGCCTGGGTCCTGGTACAGGTGGTCATGGACTCATGGAAGTTTCTTGGTTTAATATTTACACGGATGTTTTAAAATTATGGTCTGTGAAATATATTTTCCAAAGATGCTCCTATATTTGAGAAAAAAATAAAAGAACCCTTGATCCAAATCCCATCTCCTTTTAAAAGTCTTGTTAAAATTTTTGATTCATCAATTTATCTTAGCACACTTAAAAGCAGAATAGAGAATAATGACACTTTTAAAAAAAGAGAAAGATGCTGATCTCTAAGGAGATCGTCGCTCTTTTTTCATAAGTAAATGACACTGAATGGTGCGGATTCGATTCTTTGCTGGGGCAAACTCCGGCTGAAGTTTTAGTGTTGACTCATACCATTTCATCGCCTTTTCAAACTCTTCCTGTAAAGAAAGAAAGAAGATTGCAAAGAGTCAGATTCTAAAACCAGTAAAAACTTACATTTTCTATGTCTTTCCTGTCCTAAGTAGTTGAGTAGTATTGTATGCACGAAAGTAACTGAACCAATCCTTGTGGCAGGATTTCCCCCCCCCCCCCCCCTCAAATAACTCTGGTATTTTCTTGAGCTAATGACCCAATTCTGCATAATCCATGGAAAGGAGTCAAATCACTGCTGAGCGTTATTGACCAATGTTCTTGCCTTTTCCTTTTAATAGCAGATCTTAGCATTCTTGCTGTAAAAGTAACTTTTAAAAACAGATTTCAGTCAGAATTTACATAGATCAAACCTTTAAAACCCTGGACAATGCAAAAATACCAACTTTGCTGAAAAGCCAACATTTTTAGAAACAACTTGAAATTATTTTTAAAAGATTACTGCAAGCAAAGAAAGTAAAAAAAACAAACCCAAGCGAAAATTTAAGAGCATACAGTAGCTAGACAATTTCAATTGATAAGCTGGACTCCAGGATGGTAGTAAGAAGCATTCATGCTGAAATAATGTCTATCCTTATATAGCTGAAATCTCATTACCTATGCCATCCTGCCTTTTTGTTAACTAGGAAAGCATGGCAACAACCAATAATGTATTACAAGAAAAACAAGAGGGGAAAAGACCAAAAACATTTTGGGTTTTTCAGTCACTTTTATCACTGCTTTTGTTCTCTTAAGTTCTTTTTCTCAGTAACTTTATTTGTACAGTAGAGATAATATTCATTTCTAGCCACATTATAAACTCTAACTAGATCAAGGTGAGTTGTGAAGTCTTGAGTTTTTAAAAAAAGTGTATTTTAATACAGTTTCAACAGGAATTACATAGAAAATCCCATATTAGTTTGTGGGAGCACTGACAAACAGCAATGAAAACAAGAATCAGACTTTTCCATTTTTATATGTAATCATTTCCATTTCCTATGATCTGGTATTATTTGGATATTCCTTTAGATTCCCACATGAATAGTTTCTATAGCATCCACCCAAAGTTCTCAGTGCCTAACACGGCCAACTGTTTCGCCTTTGTAAGGCAACTTACTGAAAAGTTTTGCCAACAAAGGAACCTTGGCCTCTATAATGCTATACTATTAATCAGCATGACATCTTCTACAACCTGTTGGTCAGAGTCAGCTCTCAAATACAGCAGGTTAAATATGACGTAAATAAACTAACTTGTCTTTATGTCAGTATAATTTGATCCAGAATATAAATTTTGTCGTGTTGCTACAGTCATTGCTTATAATGAATACGGGGCTTCACTGAGAAATCTCTCAGATCCAGGGAGAATGAAGTTATCCTTACGCACTGTGCTAACTTTGAAAAGACACTGGCAACTCAAGCATCAAACTTCTGCTTCATTTCTTTCAAACGACTGTCAAAAGTAATACCTTCATAGAACAAAGTCATGCCTTTCTTCAGTTTGTTTCCCTTGTGTGTTTGACAGCACCGTGCATTTCAACTCTTCTCAACCCTGATAGCCGTAATACATGATTACCTGCTCAACTTGCCCTGTTACCTCCGAGATCCCCTCAGCCACAGGAGCAAAACATTAAGGACAAATCTATGACAAGTGATGAAAATTGGCAGGGATACATAGTAACATGTGTAATTGAAAATACTTTTGACACAGACATATCTATCAACTATGTCTCAGTTTAACAGTGCCTCTTTTACCCTTCAAATATACTGGCCCTGTTAAGGATGAAACACACAAGAACCAATCCAGCATCAATAAGATAAAAGGAATAAACATTTTGTGTTCAGAGTAAGTACTGAAAGCTAAATTGCAGATTAGAATATAGAGACAGCATGAAGAAATTTGAGTTCAATCTCTAGATTATTTTGTGTGTTGATAATCCAGATATTGAAATTAAACTTCGCTTGTGTTTGTTCACCACAACCGTGAACGGGGTTTTATTTATTATGCTAAGCTCAGTTCTTCAGGATAGAGACCGAATTTATCATTAATTTTCCAGTATTATAAAAATACCCTGTGTTTAGACGGGCAGCCAACCCAAATTATTGATTGTTTGCCACTGTTTTAACAAAGCTTTGCAGACAGCATTCTGAAGCCAGCTTACAAAAATGTTGGCCTTGAAGTACTAAATGAGTAATAAGAGTAAAATGAGTAATGAGTTTTGGCATTCAAAAAAATATTTTCTTGTTGATCCTACCCCAATTTCTTGAATGCTGCTCCTTCAAAATTATTTGTGAGAATGAGATTTTTATATACATATATATACTGTACCAAAGACAGACATAACTAGGTGACACCACACTCACCATTGCTACGTAGACATTTGCCAGCGTGAAATGATTAACCACAAAGTGTGGCGCTATTTCCACTGCCATGGTAGCCACGATGATGGCATCATTCCAGAGTTTTGCGTTGTGGAAGATGTTTGCTAGGCTTATTAGTGGTACATCCTGGAAGAGAAGAGCAAGCGATAAACAGTGAGATTCTTTCCATTGAAACTGTCTCAGGATCACCAAGACAAACAGAAGACTCCACCATTTGGCCGCTCTCGCTTGGTTACTACCCACTTCACTATCTGGTGACTTTGAAAATGATAAGCCAGACCTGTTTTACTGTAAAAGGGCATTTGGACCTGAGTTACAAACAAAAAATCTCATATGCACACATCTGCTCACAACAGTGAAAAACACTACTGTTGCATAGACAAACTACTCAAAAATTAACTCACTTAAATGTCCTAGTATGTACATTTATTTTTAGATGCTCTTACACTAGTTTTCTCCCCAAAGATGAGATGCATTCTCAGAGACAAGAGAAGCTATTTTGTTTGACCACCCTCCTTCAGCTCTTACATAAAAGGGGAAGGAATACGAACAAAAGGGGACAGCAGGGAAGTGGAAAAAGGGTCTAATCATTAGTGCAACTGAAGCACTGGTTTTTATCCTGCCTCTGCCACAAAATTCCTGTATGATGCTGGATAACAGCTATAAATACAATTTTCTCAGCTAGTCATTGATGGTATATTTTTTATTTCCTGGATTTCCAGACTGTGACCTTGTCTGACTGACAAAACTGCTGAGCCCTGACAGCCATAACCGACTCTCTGGAAGCTGGGCTTCACACCTTCAAAGGACAAAATACTGCTTAGTAGCAAGTCTTGGGTGCCCTCAACAGGACAATAAAAAAATTCTGGATGTATTTGATCCCTGCCTCCTTGACCTCCACAAGGCAAGGAGCATCTCTGGTGGATAAGTCATTCATGTTGGCAAAGCACATATTATGGAAGTCAGAATCACAAAAGAAGCCCACAAGAAAATTCATTACCTTTTATTTACAAGAGAAAAGGCAAGAGAAAGTAGTCAGAGTGCATAAAACCAAAGAGGAGGATAAAACAAAATACTAAATAGCTGTTAATTCAGTGCTAACTCTCACTGAGTTCAAGTTGCAGCTGTGTCTTTACAAACAAGACCCATAGTTTTCTCTGGAGGCAGCTTCAGTATGGAGGACAAAACCAAGGCACAAATTTGGACAGTCAGCCAGTCCCAAGCAAAATTATATCGCATTTCTAGAAAACAGCACTACTACACCATAATCTTGCCAAACTGTAGTCTCCTATCCATACTCTGACCGTTAAAAGTCACACAGCTAAGGGCTCCATTTCCAAGGAACCATTCCCAGTTACATAGAAAGGCAGGAAAATAAGCAAGAGTTTGTTGTGTTACATCTTGGTTCCAACCTTGTTTTAAAAGGACAAGTGCGAGATGTGCAGTGGGGACATGCATTACTTAGTTGAGGCATTTCTACTGTTAATGGCTAAACCCTCCTAATAATATCCTGAGTGTGTACATTACTTTGTCTCCCGATTTTCAGAGAAGGATTTAACACCAAGACTCAAAAAAGGGTATACATTTTGCAATGCTGCACAATCTGTTGCTCAGGTCCCAAACTGAAATCTGCAATGTTGAGTGAGGAGCCTATATTGCATTTATCAGCTTGCAAGGGGGAGCTTGGTGTGTAAGAACAGACATTATAATGCTCAGCATACCCTGTGGCAAGGCGAAGGGTACAAAGCACTTACACTAAACAGAAGATTATGTCCAAAGTACTGCCTTTTTTTGGAGTAAAGCACAGAAATGCTGCACAAAGTCAGGCACTAGTGTCCAGCTGAGGTTCACAGCCAAAACACTTAAGATTTAAGCATTTAAGTTATTCCTTTAGATATCACCTCCTCCCCTCTTTAAAAGCACAACCAAAAGATATACTCCCCACATCTTACATTAGAAGACTTGTCCAGGCAAAGGCTGATGAAGATTCAAAGTCCTACGTAATGGGGAAGTTCAAGCCCGCATTCCCCAGAGAGGTGTCAAACCCACTGAATGGCAGGAAACGCCACTGAACATCTTTCGCAGTTGTCTTTTTTTTTTGTTGTTTTTTTAAAAGAGACAGTCCACGCTAAACAAGTGGTGAAAGTCTTGAGGTCTCACCACAACTAGCTAACATCTAATACATTATAGACACTTGATACACACAGTGTTGGTGTTAACAATAGTCTGTGAAAGCTCTATTGTGACAAGCAAAATATTATTTCATCTGAGCAGTGGGCACATGTGTACACACCTTCATGTGATGGGGTGCGTAGTGCAATGCTTGCCGTAAGCAATCAATTGCCTTCTTTCCTTGGCCTTTCACCCTCCAGTAAAGAGCTGCCATGCTAGAGAGGACCCATGAAGTCTGATTCTGGCAAAAGAAGAACACAAAAACCAGTCATATAAACACCTGTAGTGAACAGTCCTCCTGTCTTTCACTCTTCCAATTTATTTGATATATTGAGGTAGAGGGTGTTGCACTTAAAAATAGCATTAACTATTTCAAAGCAGCAAAAAGTTTCTTATCTAACAACATATATACAATAGCCAGGTAAATGAGATTGCCAAATGAAACAAAAATTCCAAATACAACATCATTTTCTTAAGAGAGGGATAGCAACTAAATAGCTTTAAACAGCAACAACAGTTTCAGCAGCCACCACAGTTTCTAACCATCTGTATGATGCTAAGCATCTAGATGTGTATAGACATTACCCAACATAAAGCAAAAAATTTAGCTAAGTTAGCTGATTGGACTCGTAGACTCTCTGTAGCCACTGGAAAGAGAAAGGATGCTCTGGGATGCAGCTCAGAGCAGAAGCCTGACAAGCCTGGCCGATTAAATCTGGTGCCTCTAGCTGGCTGACTCCCATGTCACGTGTTAGAAAGGAAAATACTATGTGCTTGAATTCTGTGGACTCAGATACAGTAAATGAATGTTTATGCTCACATATGCAATTAGATAAGTAGCCATCTTGATTTGTTTGATTAGCTTTTGTGAATACTGAATGAGACTGGTAGACAGAAGAACTGCATTTTATTTCCAACACAGCTAGCCTTATTGAGAAGTCTGTTTCTGGTCTCAGCACTAAATTTTCAGCTGACAAAGCTTGCTGTCTGCAGGGGAAACTGTAGCATGTAAGAGAAAAAGTTAGCATACCTCTGAAGTGAAAAGAAACTAAGTATTGTGACATGAGCGTAAGAGTAACATCTTTACTTTCTGGGAATGACAAAGCTACATTGGCTTTCGTTTCAAAGCATAGGAAGTTCCTCAGATGGCTTTTGGTAGAATACTCTAGGGGCACCAAACTGTTTTGGCCGAGCCCTCTTTTCTGTAGTAGTTTGGGATATCCTCCCCACTAGCTGTAAACATATAACAACAGTCCCTGCATCCTTATCTACCTCACAGATCCTGGGAAAATTATGTCCCTAAATCATCACCTCCTAAGGCCCTCAGCTGAGGTCCTTCGCAGCCTGAGTATCTACCTAGGAAGCCTGGCTTTCCCTGGGGAGAACAGGAAGCGCAGCCTTGCACGTGGCGCCACGCTCTGCCCGAACGCACCCGACGCTTCAGCCCGACGCTGCGTAAGGTAGAAGGAAGCGGGCAGAGAAGAGAGGCAGCCCCTGCCTGTCAGCTGTCTGACCGCTGCGTGCCAGGAGCGCGACTGGAGAGACGAGCTACGGCTTAACTCAACTTTCCATAAGCTCCAAGTTGATGTAGCACAAAAAGAAAGAGGAAGGCTTTCAACAGGAACTGTTGTTGAAATAGTTTAACACATATCAACAACTATCAATACTGCTCGCTACAGGGCTGGAAACATTGGGAAATTTGACAAGCTTAAGCTTCAGTAGAGAGATATGCGAGACACTTGACAGCACAGGATATAGCTCGACAAAATACCTGGGAGGGCATTACAGACACTGAATAGACACAAATCCCTAGCCCAAGTACTAGTATGTTACTTGACTGAGATTTCATAGAATCGTAGAATGGTTTGGGTTGGAAGGGACCTTAAAGATCATCTAGTTCCAACCCCCCTGCCATGCGCAGGGACACCTTCCACTAGACCAGGCTGCTCAAAGCCCCATCCAACCTGGCCTTGAACACTGCCAGGGATGGGGCAGCCACAACTCCTCTGGGCAACCTTTTCCACTGCCTCACCACCCTCACAGTGAAGAATTTCTTCCTAATATCTAATCTAAATCTACCCTCTTTCAGTTTAAAGCCATTACCCCTTGTCCTATCACTACATGCCCTTATCAAAAGTCCCTCTCCAGCTTTCTTGTAGACCCCCTTTAGGTACTGGAAGGCTGCTAGAAGGTCTGCCCAGAGCCTTCTCTTCTCCAGACTGAGCAACCCCAACTCTCTCAGCCTGTCTTCATAGGAGAAGTGCTCCAGCCCTCAGATCATCTTTGTGGCCCTCCTCTGGACCCGCCTCAACAGGTCCGTGTCCTTCTTGTGTTGGGGGCCCCAGAACTGAATACAGTACTCCAGACAAACAATTTGAGACTGGATTGACCACCATGTCAGTCATGAGTGGTAAGCCCAGACTTCTCATTTACCCATACCTTTTCCAAAGCTTTGGCTATTCGAGTACCAACTTGTTCTAATGACTGTGGTGAGTACTGGTCTTTGCCAAGATTCTGTAGCACCTGTAGAAGAGAAAGAACAAGTGCTTAGATGCTGGAATCTGGTAAGAGATGTCCCTCACTTGTTGGTTGCTTTTTTTCCCCCAGCCTTTTACAAATGCTACAACCTGTTCCAACCTAAACGTCACGGTCTACCTTGAGTTAATACTAACTGTATCATCACACAGTGTTGTGTGATGGCACTGAATACTAAGCATGCTAGAAGTTTATGTATGCTCAGTTGGACTTTTCTTTCACTAATTCAGCCATCAAGAGCTATAAATACAAAGACACTAACGGTGTTTTAGGATTTCCCTCAGGCCAGGTCGCAGATGGCTGGGAAAACATTCTGGTAAAATATCGCTTTCAGCTTGCATTGTTCTTACAGTTTTATCCAGGCATTTGCTCACTGAAGGTCACTTCTGGAGACAGGGCACTGAGCTAAACGCACCTTGAATTTGCCATAGTACGGCCATTTTTGTGTGACAGCCTTCAACTCTGGCATACCTCTTTCAGTTGACTCTCTCCAGTGTAATGCAAGCTGGCCCGACTAGAGACACCTTGCAGGTGGTCCAAAGTATGCATACTGGCTGGTAGATTCGGGTTACAAAGGGGCTCCATGGCTGGTTCTTGCAGCTGCGTGGCAAAATCAATGTGTTCTGTAATGCTACAAGGGCCATAAAACAAGTTGAATCAGTTAGGAGAAGAAAACAGCAGAGTCATTACAGAGTTCTCTAGTGAGTGTAAACTGCCCAGAATCTAGCAGAATCTCATTTGAGTAGCTCAAGAAGCAAGACCTTCCATCTGCATTTGCACTTTTCTTTGCAAGTCTATTGATGAAATACCACACAACGTTGTCAAACTTCTTTGAAATCCTGGCAGTTCTTTCTTACTTTAAAGAATACTAAAATCTTCAGTTTATGCACACGGAAGGCCATGTAACTGTCTTGCTTTGTGTGAGTAACTTCTTTAAGGTTCATATACACGATACTTACTCAATGCTTTTAGCAGAAACAGCAAGCCATGTGCTGGCTACAGTTGTAAGCTCTACCCTACGGAGTTTCAGGCATTCATCGGGACTTGGCCAGCCAAGGCTACGATAGTCACGCCTTTTTCCTTGAGAAAGGAGAAAAAAAAAAAAATAGAAGTAATTGTCTGGAAGCAGAAAGACATTCCACTTCAGTACAGTGATTTACAAAATACTTTATACCAGTGGATACTTTCCCTATGTCACGGTCCTGCATCCAGATTTCTTTAAGAACATTCCTGAACCTAAATGGACTGAATGAAACTTGTAGGATCCAAAGATCTTGTGATCCTATGCAAGACAGATTAGGAGGTGGAGTTTAAAACCTGTTTTATTACACTTTTTCAATACCTACAGATGAAGAACAATTGCCACTCTTGTTTACAGGTAATGTCTCTACTTAAATGTCCTTAAAGCAAGTTCATAAGTGAATCATCATTTATGTTCTACAGCTACAGTAAAAACTAATAAAAGTTGATTGCTCCATCTTCTGACAATCCCAGGTGAAAAATACTGCTGTTTCTTTTCAACGAATATTGTTTAAGACAGACAGTGGCTTTTACTGCATTCTTACACTCAAGATAGCAACATTTCTGAAACTATTAAGCAATTACACTTCAGCCCTCCCATTTTGCAGAGAAGTTAACCGAGGTAGGGGAAGGTTAAATAACTTGCTTTATGTTAACAAATAGATCACTGGGAGAAACAAGAACCTGATCTTCACATTTGAACCAAAGCGTACTGAAATCTTTCCCTTACGTTTGGTGGATACTGTACCAAGTCCTAGGAATCCAGCTTGTGTTAACTGTTACAAAACATTTTCCTCTCATATCAGAAACATCTGAACTGTTTGGAACATAAGAAAAATTCATTGTAGCTGTAAATTTGCACAGTGGGAAGCCAAGGTTAACAATGTGCCAGTCTATCACACCAGCTACATAAGCAGTATTTCAGTATTTATTTCTAGTTACCCGAAATTTTGCCCATTCGGATGCAAATCTTATTTCCCATCCAAGTTATAGTAAACCGCTTCACCATAATTTTGCAAAGTAATGATGGAGTCTGTAATACCATGTCTTTTGTAAAGTATTCTGATTAAAGGAAAATTAACTTTGAGAAACACTGGGAAACTTCAGAGGGGAATGATCAGTTCTCATCACCTGTGAGAGGTATGGAAACACTTCACGGAGACAGTTTGGTAGTCTGAGAGGTAGTCAAACACAGGACAGCTACCACCATTTCTCTGTTCTACCAGGAACTCCCTAGGTAACTCCAATATGTTACTTAAACTTTTGATGATTTAGTTCTTGCAAAGAGGATGTCAGCAGACCCTGCCTCACAGGAGCGTTAAGAAGATAACTACTTTAAAATTGAGGGATACTATGTAATTAAGCCACAAAAGTAGCTCAGGGGACAGAAGATACATCGAGGAAACAACAGGTGTTTGCTCACAAATGACAGTCTGTTTTCATGCAATCCTTCCCCCCTATTTAAATATTTAATTCAATAATTTACATTTGTCAATTGCTAAAAAAGAAGCTTGTTAAAGATTTAATGTAAAAGCCTTCAAAATGTGAAATCACCTTCCAGGTCATCAAATCGTCAACGACTAAAACGTATTGGAGAACACATCTTTGCTTACACATCAGCCCTACGACATTAAGATTTTAGTTCCATTGAAATCAAGGTAAGACAAAAAGTATGGGGGCCAATTACTTTGGTTCTCTTCTTTGGCATCATTAGGTTCCAGTAGCTCTAAATTTCATCCCAAGCAATCATCACGTGCTGATGATTTCTGTCCGCCTGAATGAACCAGTGGAACTAGCTTGTACCATATTAATAGACTACTGTTCAATTCCTGTTACTCAACTAGAAAAAACTCCACCTCTCTCTCCAAACCTCCTCATATATGTTGATGCAAAACTCTACTCTTCTGTAGCTCCAGTCTTCTGGAAGACAGTCTCTAAGTTTTCTCTTATAATATCACCAAAACAATTACAGCAGAACACTTAATTTTTTTTATTTGTCTTATTTTTATTAGACGAAGCTTTCTGCTTTTCGTTTTTGAGTTGTGTCTCTTATGTTTAGTCAGTAATCAATTAAAGCTCTCATCCCGTATTTGTCCCCGACGGGGTGTCTCTCATCTGACAAACTAACTTCTCTGCCCATTCAGTTTTAAAGAAAAAGATCATTACCCCCCCCCTTTACTACTTCTACTCACAATATCTGCCTCTTTCGTTCTCCACTCTTACCTCCTCATGCCCAGAAGATCTGGAAATTAACTAGAAAGTTTTCATTCAGCAGATAAAGTTATGCTGTGCTTCATGAAGAAGGTGCAGATGGAAGAGATTTCTAATTTTTCCATGTGCTCATCTAGAAGGCATATTTCACTATGTAGTCTTTGTGACGCATATTTATGGTAATAAACCAGTGTAATACAAAAGTTACAAAGGAAATAAACCCCAGTAATACAAAAGCTACAAACCACTTGCTTTCTATAGAAGCAGCAGGTTACCTATTGGTCCAGGAGAAGGTATCTTTGGTCCACTGATCTCCAGGGCAGTTTGGTAAAAGTTTTCGTTTTCTCCATTAGTCCCTTCTTCCCCGTTTCTCCCAACCGGTTCCTGGAAATCCAAGCTTTCAGCTTTTGGTTTCTTTAAACGTTTGACCTGAAAAGTGATCTACCAAAAGAACAGTGTTAGCAAGGTTAACTGTAAGAAACACCACGAACGTTATCAGCTCCAATACACTACTTGTTTTAGCCCAGATTCAATTTCAAAGATGTTACAGATGAGATCTTTCTCTCTGTCCCTCCCTCCCCATCTCAACCCATTCCCTAAGGCTGCTCGCTTTCACTGCATCACATCATGCAAACAAAGTACACAACCTCGATCTCCAACATAGGAGAAAACCAATTTAACTGCTGGAGAACTGAAAGGCGTTTTTCATTATATATTTGGTTTGTAACATGATGACAACAGATAATTTCATCGTTTTTATGCTAACCGGAACTTTTGGTTAGAAACTTTTCTCCTTTATAACTGTGAGCAAGAAGTTTGAAGGCACCCAGCATCATTCAACACCTAAGCTCTTACTGCTGATAATCAAGACTTATGATGTCGGTTTTAGTGATGTAGAGGCCTTTCCTTTAGACGATGGATTGAAACCACTTGTTCATTTCACACATGCCATGAACCAGCTCTTTTAGCCCATAGGGGAAGTTCCTATATACATTCCAGTGTTAAACTCCCTGAATTGTCCTCATCTTTCCCTCTTCCACAGTAGTAAGTTGGTATAAGACTTAAGTAAACTCATCCAAACTTACCCATTCAGCTTCATCATCATCGCCACAGTCCCCAAAACAGGAGCTAGCCAGTCCATCCTGAGATCCCTTCTTTAGGACCCGGATTCCCTGCAAGTCCATCCGACGACCTTTTACCTCCAGTGCCCCTTCAAAAGCTTCCTGAGGCCAAGAGTTTTCAAACTCATCCACCAAAGCCAGCATCTCTTCAGACATCTGATCATCTTCTAAACCCTCCATTCCTTCTGAACCGTTGCTTTCTGCAGTGACTGTGTCTAAGAGGGAATACCATAAAAACTTCAAAAATTCTTTTCCCGGTGCTTCCACAAATCATATCAAAAGGATCTTTTTTCTGTGACCTGACTTTTCCACTTGCACAAACTAAATATCACTGACTACTCACTGCACGCTGCAAATGGAGAGGGGGACTGGAGAATGCAGACTTCTGCACCGCAAATAAGCATCAACTCTTGCTTCAAAAAATCAACAACTCTAGACTACTTTCATTAGTTTCCTTTCCAAACCAGAATTCTGCCTGTTTTAGGGAGTAAACAGGTGGTGTCTTTTCTATACATACATGCATTAAACACTGAATAAAGTTCTCTGTACCTTAACCATAGACACTGTTTTTCTTCCCTTCTGCCTGGTACAGCCAATACAGAATTCACTGAGGTACAACCAACATGTGTTTGTAGACTCTTGCAAGAAACTACATCCTTTAGCTTGGAAAATGTCTAAACCTTGATTTCATTTTTTTTATCGAATGCATTTTGATGTTACGCTTGGAGATCAAAAACAGTGAACAGAATGAAATCGGTTTTAAGGGTTACTCATCACTTTACAGACAAAGGGGGGGAAAACGTAGCTTCTTGGAGGAAGACAGACAGCTCTTCTGGAAAATCTAGAAACCAATTCATTTGCCAGCATTGATTTTGTAAGGTTGACTTACTTTCCAGCCTCAAGAAGGAGGGATCCCTTGCTGAACTCTGAGTAAGGACTTCTGGATCTTCAGTACCTCGCTCAGAGTGCCCTTCTGCCACTGCTGTAACTGACTCATGGTGGTCATCAAAGTACTTCTCCTTGTCATGACTGCCATCTGGATTTTTCTCATGACAGTGGCCTGAAAGAGAGAAATTTACTGATACGCCATGTAACTGTTCCTCCTGGATACAAGCACAGAAGCTGTACTGTGGAAGCTACAGTCTTCTAGTTTTCTTCATAAGGATTAACAGAATAACTCTAGAAGGTATCAAAGACTTCATTCAGTGATTAAAAAGCTGATCTGCCTCTTGACAAGGCAGATCACCTAAAACAGCTGCAGGAAACTATGTTATTAGGTATACACGATGAACTACTAATGAAAGAAAAATCAGTTATCTTTTGAGGGGAGGTTGCACAGTACATAGGAAATTACTGTGTGCTGGTAGCCACTCCAATGAGCATTCCCAAGACATATTTTTAGTGACAATGCACCCTATGTGGGGGTTGCCTGCCGTATGAACTTCACTTAGACACCATAATGCTCATCATGCTTACGTGCAAGAGAAAAAGGGCGAAGGCAGACTGATACAGAATCGCCAGGCTCTGGCCTTCTGTGCCAGCAACAGACAGTATGTAGGTAAGACTAGCTCATTAAACAGACAGACAAAAGCCACAAGTATTAATCTGTGCCAAAAATCAGAAGTTTATTCAGCTGAAAATTTAACATCTATAATTCTGTGGTCAGGTTACAAGCTCACATTTCACTAAATGCAAAGATCTAGGAATAACCTTGGAAAAACCCAAATGTAGAGCCAGTAATGAGCAGATTAAAAAAAAAAAGTGCAAACTTGCAACACTAGCCTTTGAGTATCCTTCAGCGAGGCACTGTTAAGCTTTCAGAGAGTTTAAAGGGTAGCCACCTGCAACTTCGTAGTAATACTTTTGATCCCAAATACATTTTAACTAAAGATCTCAGATTTTCTAACAATAATTACCTGCCAGTCTTCCAGGGCAAGGGGTTAGAGAGCTGCTCCCCTGGCCGACCCCCAGAGCCGCACAGGTAGAGACAGGATGCTCCGCAGGCGCAAGAGGCTGGGAGCTGCCCCAAACCCACTGCACAGCTACGGGACCCAGACACGGGCCAGGGCACCTGCCCATCGGCACATGGCAATCCTCTCGCCACGGAGAAAAACATACTTCGTGCACAAAGCTGCTGCTCTCAAACCCCTCCTTCCTTCATTTCAATCACTTGTGAGTGAAAATAGTGTACATATACAAATGAATTAAGAAGCACATAGCGAATCAAATAAAGCTTAAATTAAATGCAAGATTCCCAAGTATGTTCCCCATTCCATCCTCACGAATGCGAATTGTATTGCTCCGTGCATATGGAAAGCATTATTTTTTTCAACCAGCAGCACAAAATATGAAGAATGTGAATAAAGTAGATCAGTGACTCCTTTCTTCTCCACGCGATGATCCCATGTTACAAAAGAATATTTTTAGGTCTCACTCTTTTATCAGGCCAGCAGGATGAGAGGATGGTCGTAACTCTCGTGTAAGGGTAACGTGTTCCACCCCTTCTCAGCAAACTATAGCTTTTTGCTGTATGCTCTCTACTTTTGCATCTGTGAACACTCAGGTGGCATCTTTGGAGGAGAGACAGACCAGTATTTTCGGGGCAAGGGGGGAGAGGTGTGTCACCAAAATCAAACAAATAAAACTATATTCATAAACCCTTTGTGAAAACTACTTCTTGCCCCAACTTTTTTTTTTGCTGTACATAAAAGAAGCCAAACAATGTTATTTTATGAGGAAATATATAAAACAGAAGCAGTTAACTTCATAAACTTTTCTAACATCTGCCATACATCTGCCTTTGCTACTCTATCATTGACTCTTTCTTTAATCCCCTCCCTACCTCCCCCATGCTGTCAATAAAAAATTAATTGGTTTCATTAAAAAAAAAATCACTTCAATATATGGAGATTATCATGTTTAATTGATGAGAAATGGTGTGCACAGAACCCTAAAGCCGAAACTAGTCCCCCTGCCTGACATCAAACCAGCCTGATTTTGATGCAAGTCAGGTGCTTCTCAGTAATGTGATGACCACAATTCCCTTTGCTGAAGGTCAACTCATTAGTATAAAGGAAAAAAGCAAAGGGGCTGAAAAACAGACGACTGTTTTTAATTGAAATAAAAATGCCAAAAAGAGAAAAAAGGCTGGAAATAGCAAGCAGAAGGAAACAAAAACACAAAGGTACTTAAAATTCTACTTAAGACCAACTCTGTTAATATTAATTTACCAACACTGACAGCTAAAAACAGACTACTGGCTTTCTTGGGATCTGAGAGCTGCTATATATAGAAACCTGAGTGGCCTAATTTTTTTTCAAATTGCTGCTTTCAGTTGTCTGACGTTGCAGGAGAAAAAAACGCTGGTCAAAAAACCAATGGAAGTTCAAGATCTCTGATGAGTGTACCATGAAGCTGGTGGTACTGAAACACTGCAAGTCAGAATTTTACAGCTTGTATCAGCCGGATGCCTGAAGACCAACGGGGAAGACCACCAGGTAAGAGCGAGAGACCAGCAAGGGAACAACATAGCCCCAAACTCCAGGCACATTCACTGGCTGCAGAACATAAGTTATATCATTGCAACGCTTACACCACCTTGGCTGTGCGAAGGGCAACAGTGACTGCCACCCTACAAATGCTCAGCTATGTACTACGTATTAACATTTCACATATATTCTGGGTGTCCAAACATGCACATGTGAATTTTAGGTGTAAAGCCCTGACACAGCTACAAAACTTGGAAGTCTGAAACTACTTCATAGTACTTTGATCAATTCAGCTTATTCCATCCTATTACAGAAGGATCACCTTCTTGCTCATTTATTTTCTGAGAGCAGCTGTTGCCACTTTTCCCATTGATTCTGCAGAGCTAAGAAAGCACAGATGAAAGCGGACCAGAGTCTGTCCTATCTTGGCTAATATGAGACCTGGTTACTATGTTCCAGGCAGTGAAACAAAAATGCTATAGAGATGACACAAAGTAAGCGTCTGGGCCTTTATTTCAGTGATAGAAATAATCCAAATAAATAGATTGTGCCAGGTTAATGTAGAAACTGGGAGGGAAAAAAAAAAAAAAAGAAGAGAATAGTTCCTAAATTATAAAGCAAATCCATTGGATAGAAAAAGCAAATACAAACTCTAAACTGAAGCACGGAGACCTCAGAGATTAAAAGCAGAACACAGTGTTATATATTAAAGGTCTCTTTCTCATACTGTTCTAGTTTGTATTTTTGGGGGGGGGGGGGGCAATGTGAATGCACTTGTACAGCACAAGCACAACACACATTTTAAATATAGAAAAGATCTGCTAGATCATCCATCCCATCTAATATTAACCACCTTCTTGATTTTCAGACCCCTCTTGAATGCCCACCAAAGCTGTGGTACCTACTACAGTCGGTAGGGCTACAAAAAAACCCCAAACAAAAAGTCAGACTTAAGTTCTTGTTTAGGAATTGAATGATTCCAAATTTTTAAAGTTGAAAACCACTTAGTATGAGGAAAGAAACACCCAGAGTGTTGATATCTGTAGCAAGGAAGAAGAAATAGTAGGATAGAGAAGTGATACAGTAACTGACATCGAAGACTTGTCCCACCTATAAAGGGATAACAAATATTAATTCTAAACCATACTGCATACCGCCACATTTCTCAGAAAAAGTCACACTTGGAAACAATTATGAACTTCCCTTATTACATATAAACTTTTCTGGTACTACATGGGTTTTTTTTGTTTGTTTGTTTAAGAGCAAACTTCTGTCAATTTAGGTGACTCCAGACCTCAGACTGAAAGCCACTTACCTAAAGAGCAAGGAAAGAAATGTGAAAAGTATGGAAAAGAGGAAAGAAGAACAAACAATGCCCCCAGTGTATCACATGGAAGTGCTGTACCTTGAGGAAGGTCTTGAAAGTAATCAAACTTCGCCATTAAAGAGGACATGGATTGTTTTAAAAATCTACATTAATTGCCACTGTAGCTGTTTGTGTCTTGTGGTACATTTGGCAGAGAAAACAAGACCTCACGAAATATTTTCACTGTCTGATTCCTATATACCAACTTAAGACAGACAATTTGATGTCATCAACAGCATTGAAAATAAAAAGTAAAATTATCTCCAAGTGTCTTTGGTCAGCACAGAGTTTTTACTGACCGTTTACTCTTTGTTTGATTGTCAATGTACAGCTTGCAAAATATGGTGTTCCTGAACTCCACCATCTATGTTCCAACAGACTAGGATTAAAAAAATTATTGGCTCCTAACTTCATGTGATGAGACAAACTCATTTCCTTAAATTTCTGGTACATATTTAGAAGTTACAATAGTAATGCTTCAAAAACTATAATTCAAGTAATTTAAAATTTTAGGTACTGATTTTTTTCCTACCACTTGGAATAAGCAGAGCTGGATTATCTCTTGAATGATTACAAGAGTCAATTGACTATTGCTGTAGTCAGTGACTTGCATTACGCTACACAAAATGCAAGTTATCTGGAGATAAGTGCCACTTAAATGATGTGCCCCTTTACGGTTAAACAGGGCAAAGGGAGAACTGTACTTAATACAGATGTAAGTCAGCCTAATACCTGAGTTGTCAGAGTACAGAACAGACCGAAAGCAAGCTGCTAACAGGAGTTATTAACTGCATACGTGTTTTTTGATGCACACTCAAAACTAGTATTCCTCACAGTGAAATTTAGTAAAGGTAGTTCTCTTTTTTTTAAGAGCAGGAATGACATATCACTGAGCTTAGTGGAAACAGGTTTTAATCCCTGCACGCAGATGAATGGACTCATCTACGGACATTTCAGGAGCAGTGCATCAATAAGCAGCCGCCTTCTTACTTTTGCTAGTCACTGCTTACACAGGCGCCGAGAGACACGAGTCAAAGGGGGTGGTGTATTACCACTTCACACATGAAAACGTGTAACAGTTAATGCTGCTCTTAGGTCATGTGAAAACCTTAGGGGTGCTCACTGCTTGGGTGACACTGCATATTTAGAATTAGACTAAAATATATCCATTATAGAAACTAAACTGAAAAACAGCATATTGTCACCCATCACTTTTACAGAACAAGTCCTATTCAGTGCTTCATGTCACAGGCAATATAATTTACCAGAGTTTACAAAAATAATCTGGAATGAATGAACTCACCTACCAAAACCCTTTTGTGCATCTAAAACTACTGGTATCTCAGTCATCAAAATTTGGGCCAAACTAGCACCTGAAGAACTGTCTTACTTTCTGCACCATGGTGACTTCACCGTTATATGACATTAACAAGCCAGGGTAGTGTTATGGGGAAGTGCTGTTTGAGAGACCATCCTTCAGACAACATATAAAACATGAGCTTTGACTTTCACGGCAATGTTAACGCTGATGATTAACACACTGTATACCTAAATTACCTTGGTGTTTCAAGGTGAACATGATCATTTCCTAAAGATCTTGTGAGCTATTAAGAGCAACCATGTCATTCCAATCACATATGAACAGATATTGGATTGCAAAACATTTAAGGGGGAAAAAAAAAAAAATCCACGCTAGTTACTTTGAGATGAGTTTTAAAAGCAATAGGATGAGCAGTAAGTAGAGAAGAGACCTATCTTTAGCAGCTATTGCTGTTCTGCTCACCTTAATTATAAATTAACATGGTTCCATTAAGATTGGGCTCTAAAATTCATGCATTCCTTTTCTTACTGTTTTCCTGAAAAAATACATATTTACACTTCAAAATAAATCCCATGATTGAGTTTTGAAAGCAGAAACTGCAAACCACTTATGACTGAACAGGATTGTCATCAAAAACATTACAGAAAGGCCACAAGCCATAATTGCTGAACTGCAAGACAGCACCGTGCTCCAGAAGCAATACCAAAGAAAATGTGCTTTCCACACACACAAGCGTGAAAAAAAAAAAAATAACCAAAGAGTTCTCAGTTTATTTTTAGTGAAAAATGATCAGCAAAATGACAAATGGAACAGGGAAGTGAAGGGAGAAGAAAAGTAGAAGTTCTTAATTACAATTACCTGGCTACGCAATACTGACTCGTGAGCGTTTGACAGGTCTGTATTTAACTGAAGAGAAATACACAAGTCCTACTACACATTGACTGTGCACTACAGGACCCTGGAAGATACAAAGCAGATGGGCAACCCACATCTGCAGAAGCATAAAATTGTTCGAAGCTTTGCTGCAGACTCGAAAAGCCAAACAGCCTACCCAGCGGTCCGTCTTGCTCTCTCTGAACCCAGCAGTAGCACTGCTAGTTTCAACAAGGCACGACTACGCTCCAGAGCAGTAACAGAAGCGTACCTCCAGTACCTTTAACAGTTGTAACGTACTGGATAAATCACTAAAAAAACGTGTCTACTACCCACATATCGTCATAGCTACTATTCTGAACTAGCGAAGGACAGATTGTAATACTCCGGTCAAGTATTTCAAGTGAAGTATCAATACGGGTACTGGCAGAGAATCATGAGCATAGTGCCCAAAATTTAGACTAAGCTTTAAGTGTGTTTTCTCCTCACACAGAAACCCTGTTCATTTTTAGCTTTTTCCTTTAACATAAACCCTCCTTTGCAAAACTGGAAGTTACAGGAAAAAAAAAAACATTTTCAAAGGACAAGACATACTGCTAACTGAAAAATAAAAGCTAAGTATAGAGGCCAAATAATGAAAAGCAATACGAAGTATTTTAAAAGTTGATTTTGTAAATTCCTACCTCTTCCCTACATTCCTCCCTTAGATGAGCAGTCAGTGGCCCTTCTTCAAAGATGATGAGAGGCATACTCAAAATCGAGTAGTCAGAAGAATGCGCTACATAACAAGCTTTGGTTTGATGCATAGCAAACAACAGGATGATGATTTCTGTGGTCAAAATTTAGACTCAAGCACACAAAACAAAGCATACAAAAGTTCTTTCTTTTTTATTTATTCCAACAACAGGTTTTCAATTAAGAGGATTATACAGTAAAACAACTGTTCTCACTTGTAGGGAAATAGTTTTTAAATCTGATTTGTAGCCAAAAGATGCCTCTAAATTGGCTTAGCTATAGATTTAAAGATTATCTATTTGTCTCATTACAGCAGTTCCGATTAAACCTTTCAAAACATACAAATGCCAACAATACATAACCAGATTTCTTGTTCGTATTAAGCGAGAGAAATACCTCACCATTGCGTAACAGACCAGTCCCTCATGAACAGACACACAAATTCTCCTTATGAAATATAAAGAAGTGATAAATAAAACATTGAAAAAAATTTAAAGAGGAAGACAAACCTATTCAAATTAGAACACAATGCAGTTTAATAAGGGACATGCATGCAAAACATCTTGAAGAATTCAGTAGGCTACTTTTTAACAGAGCAGAAAATGTCAACCCTCCCCCCCCAACACCTCTTCCATAGTTAAAAACAGGGAGGGAGAAAACCAAAGAGGTTGACTGCCTAAAGCCTTCACTCTCCTCCTTCCTCACCACCCACTAAAATAGGAGCTTGGTTTTTTTTTTTTATGACGCACATCTAGAAGCAACAACATGCTCTATGGTGCCTGGGAATAGGGCCCAAAACACAGAAACATCTAAACATCTAAATTTAAACTCTCCAATCCTGTCAGTGTCAGATAAAAGAGACTAGAAAATGTCTCTTTCAGGGGACCCTGGTCCTACATGTAGAGTAGGAAGGTAAGTAGCACTCCAGTCTGAATTTCAGCCTGTGCCTCAAGAACAGCTTGATTTTTTTTTTTTGTTAGTTTGTTTTGGGGAAAGAGGGAAAGCAAGCAAGCGAGACAAGCACATGTAAGTTCTGAGGACAAAGGCTTGTCCTCAGTGACTTCTCTTATGTGCCAGATTTTTTTTTTACTGTCAGATAAGAAAATAGTTACTTATGAATTCCTTAACAATAAACACTCACCCATATTAGATCACAGTATAATGTATGCTATGAATATCGAACGACTAATATTTAGTTCCCTGCACACAACACACTTCTGAAATCTGTTTCTGATTAAGCCATGGAAATTCTTAGTTTAAGGATCACTAGCATAAGCAAAGGCAACAGTGGTCTGCACTTGTTTTGCTCTCTTTCTAATCTTTCCTCCATCATAAGCCACATACCTCCTCTTATGCTAAACATTAAATATTTTGTTAGATCCTACGGTATCTGTGAACTCAAGTTTAAAAGGGACTTTAAATACAAGAGTAACCCACTCATGAGAAATGGCATCATGTAGTTGAACTCTACAACAGTTAACCAACCCCATTACCAGTTACTGTTAGCTTTCTACTTCTCTCAACATACGGGTTGACACTATAAAGCCAAGTAATGGCCTTACGTGTGTATCTTTTGACTACCACTGTCTGTAAGGTTTGCACCATATATTGGAATTTAAACAGTATTCCACAGGGACAGGATTTCATATTTTTTATCTTAAGAAAATATTTTTGATAGGCTGTATTTATGTTTATCTGTGTATCTCCTCACTAGGTTATACTGCTCAACAAGAGCAGATTAATAGTCAGACTTGATCCATGACTATTTATAGATTTGTCTGGGATAGATATCCATGCAATATTCCTCCTAACTGGAGATCAAAGCAGAGACACTGACACACTCAAATAGCAAAACAGTGTGTTAACTGGTCAGGTAGGTACGCCCCTTACTAGTCTAAGATAGCTTTTAAGTGCTTAGCAGTTTGTCTGATAGGCCACGTTTTACACAATTGCACGAAGAAGCAGAGTTGTTGCTATAAATAAGATACAAAAAGCAATCCTGGTTTTAAGGGAGTGATGAACAAGAATCAGATTAGCCTTTTCTTGAGTCCAGGTAAGGAATACCTGCAGAAGGTTAAGTTTGACAAGAATACTGCCAACCACCCTAGCTTAGGATTCAACAGGAAAATACTCTCCTCACACTGCCAGAATAGTACAAAGCTACAGAAAGGTACCTGCAGAAAGACCAGGGATTTTTGAAAGAATGTCCCTTCTCCCCCAAACTGCTGCATTCAAGAAGCATCCATCTCTTCCTCTAGGGAAACTTCCAATTGTCCTAGTTTCAGTCACTAGTAGCCAGAACAGATGACAGATTTAAAGCTTTGAGGACAGTCAGAGCACAACACAAACTCACATGAACCAGGCAACCAACCTTAAAAGGAAAAAACAAATCAATAAAGTAGACAGATCAGGGGTAGTTAAGTGCCTGGCACTCCGTAGCTCAGCATGCAGTGCTCATTTTAATCTGAGCACATGGCATTGCATGCTGCTTTGAGACAATCTCAACATGACTCATTACAGGCTGAGGCTACACATCACCACTTTACAAGTTCTCAGATTTAAGCCAAGTGAATACAGCCTTCAAGGTCTTGGCAAGTTGTTAATGACACTAAACTATGCGTTGTCAGTTCTCCCATAGGTGGGGACCACATGTTCTTTCTCTTCCAAACATGCTTTAACCAACTCGCTAATTCAGTTGGTACAGCTTTACTATGAAGCTGTTCATGCAACTAAATCTTCCTGGAGATGTAGCTGGGGAATTACTATTCCTCCTGAAAAGGTTGTTGAACATACGCAGTTGTTGGACCTTTTTAAAAAGGGCCAGCTCTATGCAGTGCACACTATTCAGGTTCAGTCAGAATTTTTAGCAGCTACATGCCAGGAACCACCAGTGGCAAAAGCAGCCTCCTAAAAAGAGATGAAGACACAGACAGTAGCAAATATGTCACATTTTCTCTACATTCCTATCACAAAAAAAGCACCAAAACCATTGCAGAGAAATGTTAATATATCTGATAACTGAAGGTATCGGGCTTTGAAAAATTTAGTTGGAAAGAGAACCTTTTCCCTTTCACTCTAACCCCTGACAATCTTTCTCCTACTACATGAGCACATAGTTATGCTGAAGTAACTGAAGGATCCAGGTAATGTTTCATGAAGAATCATTTGCACTATAAAGGCATATAAAAATGGGAAATGTCCTATTATATTTAGTTTAATACTGTACTGCTTTTCTTTCATATATTAATAGTTTTGCATCAGTAAACTCTTGCTGAACTCTCCTATAATTCTAAACTCCCTTCCATCGTGCTATCCCCATTTCCTCAGTTACTCCTGCAGCTGAGGCCATGCTTTCTTCTCCCTCCTCTGCTAGCTTGTGGCCTTCTGATCCTGGGAAAGGACAGGATGAACACATGTCATGGTTTAATCCCAGGTGGCAACTAAGTACCACGCAGCCACTCGCTCACTCGCCCCCTCCCCTAGTGTGATGGGGAAGAGAATCAGAAAGAAAGGAAAACTTGTGGGTTGAGATAAAGACAGTTTACTAGGACAGTAAAGGAAAATATAATAATAATATTATATATTATTATTAATAATAAAAATAATATATAATGATAATAGAATATACAAAATGAACGATGCACAATTTCTCACCGCCCGATGACCCGATGACCGATACAGCCCATCCCCAGCAGCGATCATGGACCGAAACCGAGATCGATCTCAGAATGATCCTGAGCAGTGATCTCGGAACTGCCAGTTCCCGAGAGCGTGGGGGTGGGGTGGAGAGACAAGGGAGCCCAGCCCACTGGCCAACCCCCACTTATATACTGGGCATGACGTCTATGGTATGGAATACTTCCTTTGGCCAGTTTGGGTCAACTGTACTGGCTATACCCCTCCCAGCTTTTTGCACCTGCACGTTAGCAAAACCTGAGAAGCTGAAAAAAGTCCTTGATCTCTTCGCAACAACTAATAACATCAGTGTATTATCAACATCCTTCTCATACCAAATCCCATACTAAATCCAAAACATAGCAGCTACTGGGAAGAAAACGAGCTCCATCCCAGCTGAAACCAGGACAATACAGAAGACTAAATATTGCAGGCATACCATTCTTAACAGAGCATGATGCAAAGTGAGACTGATGACTGTTCGGAAAAGTTGTTAGGCACACTGTCATGCTGTAAATAAGCACAGAAAGTACGTAAGCTAGCAAGACAGACTTTGCGTGATGTAAAGAAATCACCTAATGTTAGCATAAAAAGAAGCTGCAGACCAAATTCACCCATTAGCATGTTTAACAAATGCAAAAGAGAATGACATTTGAGCAACAGAGATATACTTAAGATAGCACACTTTGTTTGCTTGTTACAGAAACCTTTAAGACGTGTAACGGCTTTCCAGCAAGCAGTCACTTGGAAGCAATGTGCATGATCAGTGGGTATGCAGCCTTTGGATACAGGTGTAGCTAAAAATGCCATGTTTAACCTAGTACCACATTCATTGATTTTTAAAGTTAAGAATCTCAATCTATACATCTCTGCATAGTTTTGAGAAGAAAAATGCATGGAGCTTGAAAAGGAAGGACTGGTTTCAAAGTGAGCTTGGCATGGTACTATCAGGGCGAGGTCCTTCACTTTCAACTTCCTTCAGCCACTCAAGAGATGCTAGACAAAGACTCTTCAGGGAAAGATCAGATTTATACAGCAGCACCAAATCAAAAAGTATCAAAAAGCCTGCCTCCAGTCAACTATCTTCCAGATCACAGCACTAAAATTCTAGGAATGCCATGACTATTGCAGCAAAGGTGGATGGCAGGAACTGCTTCATCCCTCACTGGGCTAGTGGTGCAGAAATGGTAGCACAAAACCGAAAGAATAATTGGGTCACATTATTTCCACTGAGCACATTCTCGCATAAGATTTCTCCAGGATCTCCCAGTCAGAGGCACGTCTGACATTTCCTGACATCCCCACCCCCTAGGGACGTCTGCCTCCAACAGGACAAAAAGCAGTCCTCCTTCTCCCTATCTCCCACCTGCCTGTGTTCAGTAAGATGTTTTCATTCTACACAAGTACAATTTAACCTCCTCTTACTCCTTTAGCACTGCAGAGCCCAAATATCGTGACATAGATTTCACCTGTGCAGCACCAACCGATCTTTCAGATGGACTGACACTGTATGATCTCTGTTGCCAGAGATGCTTGAGGGAGAAAGAATTCAGCTTGATTTTGAGATCCCAGGTGGAACTTGCAGGGGCAACAGTAGGCACGCGGGTGCATGCATGTGCATGTAGGGGGTAGAAATAAGCAACCAAGTATTTTACTTCAAATGATAACACTGATTTTAGAACTGATACTGTTTAAGACAGAACCCGCTTTCTCTATGCTACTATTAAATGACAATGCAAACATTTGCCATGATACGTTTCTGAGAGCTCTGACAAGCTGTTTGCATGCTTCATAGAACTCTACTTGTTTAAAAACCCTACTGGGATTGACTATTCTGTTTATACAGATGAACTTTCCCATAAGGCAATGGAGAGAGAGTAAAAGCAACAGCAAAATGAATGGTCACAGCTCCCATCCTTTTCATTAATACAATCAGATAAATAAGAGTACTAACATTTGTGGTAATCTAAATAAGGCTCGGGAGCACTTCAAGGATTCCACCTTCACATGATATGCAAATCAAAGAGACAAAAAGCTGAATTTTAAACACACAGTAGCGTTCAGTTCAGAACCCCATACAATTGGTATATATTCTGGCCTTTTGCTTCAACTAAACCAAGATTAAATTGTGAGCTAAGCTCAACACCCTTTGCCCCAAGAGTAAACATCCCCTCTTTCCACCTATTAACACTGTAAGTGATGAGCATTCCATGGAGGAACAAGATACAGCAGCTTGACGAGGAGGAAACTAAAATGCTATTACGATAAAAATGTCTAAAAGGACCTCATGCTATAGCAAATAGAAACAAAACTTAGCAGCGCCTTGCTGGGACTATCAAGTCAGTCATAGCTTGTAGGGGATCACTAAGTAAGTGAAAGGTGCATTTAAAAAGGCAATGTATTTCACATCTCTATGTTTTAACACACTATTGCAAAGAAAATGTATGTGATGCTTTTGCTTAGTGTTTGTGTATCTGAAATCACTACAGGGAACTCAAAGTGATTGCAGCTGTTAAGTTAGAGTCAGAGGCTTAAACTGTGATGTTGATTTAAACAAGATATTTAATCTGTCCATAAGCTTACTATCAGAGTTTCAAGCAGAGATTCTCCTTTCAGGTCAACCTCTCCTCTTCAGGTCAATTTGCTTAAAGGTCTAAGCTTATTAACTTTGTAAGAACTTAAGTGCTGAGGGACAAAAGAAAATCCATACACTTAAAAGATCAAATACCTTTTCCCCATGTTTTACTTTAAGAGAAAGTAGAAGAAATAAAACAGGACTTTTGATTTCATGTGGTACAGGGTATTTGTACCACAAGAGGGCACTAAAACCATACTTAAAGCGGATCATTAAGCTATTGCTGTATACATTATTACAGAACTAAGTCATAAAGTAAGGAACTATGCATTGCTTTCACAAACATACACACTCACTACATAAAAGCATTCAGATATCTTGATGGCATGCACATCTGTTCATAATGTACTCACACTGCCTCTACTTCCAACAGAGCAGCACAAAACTTTTTGTAAAAGCACTATCCTGCCAAGTAATGAAAGACAGTGAGACTAAAGAAACTTGAAGCTTGAAACAAGTTGTGCTTCGTGTTTTCAATACCATCAGTCTATTAATAAAGTTTAAGATTTTTGTCTAAAAGAATGTGAAGGGCATGAGCTCATAATGAATTAGAACTGTCAGTCAGAGGTAGATGCTTACAGTCAGATAAAAATATTTTGCGTACAAACGACTTCTGCTTGTCCAAGCAGCAATTCTGTTTACACGCATAAGGAAAAGCCAATTTGTTAATTGCTGTTGCATAGGACATGTTTTAATGGCCAGTTGACCATCACACTAAAAATATGCTTCTAGTATATTGTAACCTTTTTAATAAGGCTTGACAACATCTCAATGTTCACATCAGCCAACAAGGCGCCACAGGAACAACCCCTTAGGCATTAGTTGGATATTCCTCAACAGACCTTATCACATGATAAAAACTACTTGCAATTTTTTAAGCCATAAAGGTGTGCAAAACAAATCCTGGCAATGCACCATTTCAACATCAGACAAAAACAATGCTGCTTTCTCTACTGGCTTAATGAGCAGCAGAAAGCCAAAGTATCTCATTTCTGCAGCTTTGCGAGTTGACCGTGTTTTTCACATTAAGTTTTTTACACTTGTTACACAGGTCTCTTGGTCCTGTTATTTGTGTGTCAGATATGGCTGCTTAGGTATCTGTCAAGCAACATAGTTTCTGCTACTTAACACGCTTCAGGAACTGACTCGCCAGTAACGTTAACAGTTGACCATTCAGCAGCAAGACCTTTAACACTGCCAAGTCACCTCTAGAAGGACCACCACAGGTGAATCCCGTAACAATGAAGTCTCCTGACCATTTTCTCAGTTATTTGGGAATAAGGCAGTATGTGGTCCAAGTAATGGAGGCATATGTAGCACTGCAGCACTGTTGCTGTAGAGTATCCATATTAGTTGCAACTGACTGAACTCCTGCGGTTGCCTAAAATACATGTCATGTGTGATATAGTTGTACTAAATTTTGGACACTTCGCACATCTCCTCCGTAAGAAAAAAACCCACCAAAAACCTTTGCAGATTTAGAAATCCTTTTACAATGGAAACAAACATTTATATAAACTTCAATATAGGAGGCAGAAGTTAAATAGGAAAGTGTTGGTGTGAGGTTTTTAATTCCTCTTCTCACATGCATTAAGTGACTCGGGTTTGAAATACAAATTTCTGTTTAGAACAGAGGTAAGTTAGGAAAAAAAAAAAAGTACCAGGCAGCAGTACAGATAGGAGCATATAAGCAAGCATCCAACAATTCAGCATTAGTGTATTGCACTTCCAAAGTCCTGTGCCAACAGCAAATGTCCCAACACGCTTGAGAAAATTCCTATTTCACCTATTTGAAATGTATACCAGGCACATACTGAAATCAAAAATCAGACTATAGATTCAGACTTTTGATACCATATTTCATCCCATGCTATCATATAACTCCCCCTGACCATTTGCTGGATTCTGCCGATGACTCACGGCAGCAGAGCAAGGAGCTCTGTGTCTCACCAGTTAGTTTAGTTCTTGCAAACAGAGGCTTTTGACAGGTGAAGCAAAACCACAGCTATTACATGGGCCTACAACCCAAAGCACAGGCGGCCCTACTGCTGTTACTTTCAGAAATGCTGAATGAATGCTTATCAAAACAAGGTATTAAACCAGAGACAACATTTGACATCCCAATTTCTTGGTAAGTTTTTCAGCGTAACATATCTATCTCAAAGGAGATGGATATAAATAGTTATAACGTGCCATTAAGTGCACAATAACAAGAGGACAAACTAAATTCAGTATCAGATGTCCCCAACCAGCAAGATATGATAGGAAAGGCTGTGAAAATCTCCTGAAGTAACAACCCAGTGATGCTGGGATTGTCAAGCATGCATTTGATCCATGTATTTAGAAATGTGCTGCATTAGCTCTGTTCTGTACCTAAAGTCCCATTCAGAAAGGTGTACAAAAGCAGTGTTCAGTTTGCATCTTGTCATCAAAACGTGCCTTCCAGTCTGTTATGGAGCCAAACAAGAGCAGATTATGTTGCTTTATGAATCTTGTAAGCCTACTTGATATTAACATTTTACAAATGCTGTAAGAGCAACAGGTAATGTTAAATATTAGCATCTAAATACAGTTTGCATTTTTTAGGTGCTATGTAGTGGTTGAATAATTGTATATACTATTGCATTACATATGTAAGGTCAAAATTCAAACTTACAATCTCTTTTCAATTGTTTTCTTTGGACTGAAGGATGAACAGAAGACTCCCAAAATTTCAGGATACTTGTAAGTGCGAAGTGTGCGCATTCTTGAAATAATTCTGGTTTTGGAGACTTAACCTCACTTTCATACAGCCTGTCAAGGTTCCTCTCGAGTCAGTTGAAGTTTACAGTGGGGAAAAAATATTTCCCCAAACCTTATGAAAATAAGATAGGCAAATCTACCTTTCCATTTTTGAATTCTGACTTTTGACTTAAACCACAAATCATCATCAAGGTTGAATTAACCTGTATGTTTATTTTACACTCTGCACAAGAATGTACAAAGAGCATTTACACTATTTGTCAGGTTCATACTTTCAGGTTTTTTGCACTCAGACAAAAGACGACCTAAAGGATATTATAAACAGAAATGAAAAAGAAAGAAATATTAAGACAGGAAGAGTCCCAGAAAAAGGCAAAAATATAAATATAGAGTAAAATACTTAAATACTGGAATACTGAAATTTAATGAGCAAATCAACATACTAAGGCATATTCAGCTCTCTCTTGATTTAGCAGCTTCACAGATTCCTTAACAAACAAAACCAACTCAAATGTACCAGATGAATATATTCATGCTCACTTTGTTAACCTGTGGTCAAGCTAGCAAAAATGGAAAGATAACACTTTTCTCATCAGCACTTTTGATATGGGTTTCTCCTCACATTCAAGAAACACAAACTTCCTAAACAGCATATGTAGTAATAGTTGACCTCAAAATGAACATCCTGGATCAGGAATCAATGCAAACAGCAGCCAAGAATTAGCCAAACTAGAGGAGTATATTTTTAAGTATTACGACAGGCTTAAGAAGGAAAGCTTACAAAAGAAAAGAAAGACGTAAAAGATCACTTTGGGGTTCAAATACAGCCATTGGCTGTTACCATCGCAGCTCTGTGAATATATTTTTAAATTACTTTCTGCTTAACTTCAAAATAGAGTGGCTATCATTGAGGTTTGACTGGAACAACTTTAACCTTGTGAGTTATAGCCATTTTTAAAGAAAATCTTAATAAAAAGTAAACAAATACTGATTTTTTTTTTCCAGAACAGTGAAAGTGTCTCTTCTGATGAAATGGGCAAGTCCCACTACTGCTTACAGTATCTGTAGGGATTTTTCAGAGAAGGGCAATCTGATGTTAGGTTCAATGAAAGGTACCAGAGTAAGAGTTGACATTAGGGAAGTCAATAAGAGACCCATCAGCTGGGCCGTAATACCACTTACTACACTATATTTAGCCAAACAGCGTTCATTTCTCTGCACAACTGATACGCTGTCAATTAGAGCAAAAATGCAGAAGGCCTTAAAAGATAGTATTATTCTAATGGCATAGTCCTGGAATTTCACCTACAATGGCATCATCCACATTGTACCAGCAGATATGATGGCTTCTAGTCTATGTTTGGACAGCATAATTCTAGATGCTAAATCAGAGGAGGTTTCTCCATGTCTTTCCACTGGAGAAGGAATTAAAAAAAAAAGTCAGAGAAAGTCCTAGCAATACTAAAAATCAAAAGTATTTCTCTCATGTGAGGTTTTAATTTAAAAACAAAGGAAAGATTAGATGGAAAGATACCTTCGTAACAATTTGACAGAGAAGGGATTACAAAATATATTCATAAATGTTCTTCAAGATTGCTCATGAGCAGCGTATTAGCCATATGCAACTACAGACAAAAATACTTGAAATATTTCAGTGGGATTCACTGAAATGAAAGAATCAATCTCTAAAACATATTATTGTTTTTTTTTTTTTTTACACAAGTAGCCACTGAGGACAACAAAGCATTCTATCTCAAATTTTTTGAAGTATTTTTGGGGGAGAGATTGGGTTCAAAGTCATTCTTCTCACAGATTTTTGGAGGGTCAAGAGCAGTGACCACAGACCCATATAAACAAAATAATGACACAATATAGTCTATTCTGTAAAGACTGAACACTAGAAAGTGACATCCAAAGTACTGAACACACTAAAAGGATATGAATTAAAACTAAACTGCTCTTCATCAAATTCTTCAGCTTTAAGAAAACATATTTATCTGACTGTAAAATCTGAAGGGATGTACAAAGGGGCTGTTGAGTAGCCTAGCAGTAGTAGCTGTGCACTTCCATAAATACTGAATCCAGCATTCCTCATTTACCAGTAAGAGATACTGGTAAGGCTGTTAAGGTATTACTGACACAGTCAGGGAGTAATTTGCACTCAGTGGCAGCCCTCTAGATATTTAACAAGTCATCCTCAAGCACTTTTTAATGGACAGTAACTTTTCCATTAAAAGCAGTGCTTTAACCTTGGTCCTTATAGGAAGAAAGCACTATAAAGCAAAAGGGAGGATCCTTCGGGAAAGAAAGTAGAGTAATCATGAATTTCAGGTGCAACACCCAAGGCAAATAGACACTATTTCACTTGTGGTCCATCTTTCAGCAGTTGCTTACCACTGCACACAGAAGAGGTGATGTTGTACAGAAAAGGATAAAACTGCAAACAGCGGATCATCTTCAGGCTGCTTTCACACTCCAAGCACTTGGTCGTCAAATCCAGTGCATGTCTGAAGGCCTGCAGGGCTCCACTGATGTTGTTCAGAGCCAGATACGCATTTCCTAGGCTCAAAAAAGTCAGGGGCTGCAAAGAGAAAAGCAACACAACCCAGCATAAGTATGTTCACTCTTTAAAATTGAAGCCAACTAGGAAAAACCCCTGTCAATCCACACCCTCCCAAATTTGGCTGGAAAGAATTTAGAAAACTTCTTCAATAGGGACTGCCTATTATTAGAACGGAGAACTAACAGCTTGATGCACTGGTGCTAAACCAAAGCTGTTGACATAAGGTTGTGTTCAGGATTCCATCTTCCTACGATGAAAAACAGCTGTTAAATACACACAAGCTGAAATGAAGCATTAAATACTTACTGATAACCCATCATAAACATAATGCTTACTGCAAAGAGTGGCAAAGAACTAAATTGAAATGCTTGAAGACATTTTAGAATGATTAAAAGTCAGCAAAAACGTAAAAATATTACTAGATTTCTAGCAGGACAGATGCATTTCATTTGTCAAGTGCTGAGGATTTACTCAAGCAGAACTAGGTTACTGAAAACACCAAAACCACCAATGTTACACTAGCTTAGGGGTATATATTTATGTTTACTTTCAATTCTTTAGAAAATTTATTATTTTTGTCCACTGCTTTTGGCTAGTCTCTGTAAAATATGTATTTTTTTTTTTAAAGTGCAAATTATAAACATCTTTTTCACTGGGAAGAATTTAATTACCACTTTAATACAGGCATATAGTAAAGCATTACATTTTGTTTGTTGACGGAAGTCTTTCACTTACAGAAAGTAATTTGCTGCAATTAACAGTATAATGCTAGAATAATGAGTATAATATTGTAACTTAGCAGTCATTTTTTCCACTGAAATAATTTTACATTCATTGTCTGAAAATGTGGAGACTGAGCAGTAGCTTAAGATCTTTCAAACTCATCTTAGCTTGTATTATTAAGCACCATTCAGGAAAAGGTGCAAGCTGAGCAGCAGGATTTCTTTTTTTTTTTTTTTTTTTAAAGCTTTTGCCAATATCCTTCACTCCCTGTAGCTGTAATTCATTTTAATTTGTATTTACTTTCCATTATATTCCAGGAAATACTGTTCAAGTACAAATTCTCCTGCCAGAATTTTGATAAAATAGGTATTACAGGACTGAGAATGCCTCTAGGAGCAGGCATTATTGCAACGAGGTAGGACTTGCTAATATTTTTGGAGAAAAGCCCTACTCACACAGCACGGTCCTAAGGATCCCTAGGCTCCTCCCCTGAAAGGCTGTGTTTTCAAGTGTTCTTCTTAAGGCACATCATTCAAGCATAGTTCTTTCTGTAGTTCCTTTTTGCACTCTTACCTGCCACCCAAATGGGCTAGATTCCTTTCCAACAATTGCAAAATTGTTCCTGGATGCTATATGGAAAAAGCTTATTCTGTTTTTAGCTTTTTTATGTGCTAGATGACTGGTGGCCTGGCAGGTTTAAGCTTTCTGTTTATCTAACTACAGAGGTAGAAGCACAGGAAAAAGTCACTTGAAGTTCTTACTGAAGCATCTCAAATGTAAGAACAAAATCACTTGCTAGAGAAAAGGTGTCGCCTGCCACGCCTCCACCCCCCCCCGCTTCCTTTTCACAATTGTTCTGGCCGGTCCAGTAGTTTAAACAGTTTATACAGCAACTTCCTATGTGACATAGGCGACAACCTACAAAATGTTTATAATGTTACCATTCAGAAACACAAAAATCTGTTTTGAATCTATGGTTGGAAGTAATGTCATCAAAACAACTAGAATATAGCTTTTCCTCTAGGTATATAGATGAAATCTAGGGACATAGATGAAATCTACGGACAGATAAAACAGTATAGATAAAAAGTGGCACAGAAAGATGTCTATACAGCCAAAGATCTTGGTGACATATGCGCTACTTGAAGGGTTTTAAAAAACAAGATACAATGCTGACAGCATTACGGATCTCTGTTTTAGATGAAAATGTCGCCAAAACACTGGAATTAGATTCCTTGAAGCCACTGCTGATAATACAGATTTTGGGAGGCAAAAAGTCTGTCATCTATTTTAGAAGAACTTCTGCTCTACATGTTTATATTCTCAGCAACCAGCATCACCCGCAGTGCGATCAAGAATTTAAATGAAAATTAACAGGTAAGTAAGCACAAGTAAGTAACACGTATTTAGAATATAAAGAAGGAAAGGACATTCACTGCTGAACGAACACAAAAAACATCATCTTACCTCAGACGCATTGATGGCCAAAGCCTTCAGCAGGAGCCTACTGGCATCCAAATGAAGACCATAATGAATCAAGAGGTTAGCAAGATTGACCAGAGGGATGTCCTGATACTCATATGGAGCCAAATTAAATGCTTTTTGCAAACAGGTGATAGCAAAGGTGCCATTTCCAACTGCACGCCAGTACAATCCAGCTTCATTAAGCACAAGCCACAGAGGATCTTCCGGCTATAGGAGAGTCAGGGAAAAGGATGAAAACACCCACAAAGAGGTGTCTCAGAAAGACAGAATTGCCTGCTCTTTGCTACAAAACAAACAAACAAGACTCACCCTTGCATACTACCTTATTAACTAGATACAAATTACACTTTGCTGTGACTGCTAGCAGATTATTCAATCTGCTCTACTCTACTCAAATTGACCCGACTTACAGTCTGAATGGTAATTTAGTAGCAGCTGCTGCTCACACGCTACTCATATGACTGCCTTACATCATGATCACAAAATCCCTTAAAATATACAAGTGCTAATGGTTAGCTCACTTCAGGAAGCAACATGTGAGCCACTTCAGAGTCTTAAAATTACATTAATATATATAACATATAAATAGCAAGCAACAAGTGAGGGCAGCTGGAAGAATGGAGGAAGTGTGACATACACCTTGAACATTCCTTCCTTTTCTTTCACCTATAACAGAAAAAACAAACACTTATCCCAGAGGAGAAATAGCAAAACTTCAAAATACTGACAGGTGGACAGAGCTATGTAAAACATCCACTTTCAGACGGAGCAGTTTGAAATGGTTTAGAAACACTTACATTCCAGTTTTTAATATTTTCAGCATTCTGTGTTACCCAATTCTACAAAGAGTTTGAAGCGTAAAAGCAACAACTGAAATTAATGTCCAATCCAACCTACACGTCTGAGGCCCAAATGTATGCAAGAGTAGGAAACATGCAGCTAGAGGATCTTTACAGTAGTATTGTATTAACGCAATACAGCTGGCATTACAGTAATACTGTGTTGAAAAAGTTAATCAGTACAAAGATTTTCTTCCAGTTTTTAAAAACAACCTCACACAGGAGGGTTCTACCTATGGTTCAAGATGAACTGCAAGATACCAATAGGACATATCACTTCTTTGTTCAGAGTACCTTACATAATTGGTAATTCTAAGAGTATTTATCACCCCTATTTTGCAATGCACATACATAACATTACTTGCATGTTATTCATGCCAAACTCCTCACTGAATTACACTCCATACACAGGTCTCAATGACCTTTCTTTAACTAAATCCTCAGCAAGTTATTAGCACTTTGTCTTTCCCAACACAAAGATACCAACTGTGGCACTCCTGCTCTAGAAAGTTTATCATTAGCAGAACAGGCATGACACAACAGTGTTCTTACATCAGCATCTAAATGACTGAGAAGTTCAGACTTTTAGCATGAAGGCAATAGAATACTACAGTTAAAAACAAAATATCTATGCACTGCAACGGTAAGACATTAGACATGTAGAGGACTGTTCTGAACAGTATAATAACAGACGTCAACTCCTACTGTTAATTTTTCTTCTGGGTAAGACAGAGGTTCATAGTAAATGGTACTGATTTCAGACTAAAAACAATACATACATACACTGCCTTGACACAACTTGTACAAGAGAGTTAATTTGAGAAATATCAGCTTGACACAACAAAAAGAGTCAACCTCTATCTCATTTCTTCCTGTCATTTGACTTGTGATGACTCTCAAAGGCCCGACGCAAGATGGAGGTGGCATTCCACAGGGTGTTATACAGATGTACATTCTTTGCCCCAGCATGCTAATTATCCTGACAGAAGATTGACAGGGGGTTGGTTTCTTGGGGGGGGGGGGGGGCGGTGGGGAGGAAGACAGGGTAGTGGGGGGGAGAAGGAAGAGCTAGAGGCAGGCATGTAGGGAGGGGTGAAAGATGGAGGAGTAGTTCCAAGCTATTTCTCTCAGTTAAGCAAATGGCTGCCAGGATTAGCTAATATATTGCTGCTCCATGTCATGCAGTCACAATAAGAACAAGTAACTACAACAGGGCTGTGTGGCCCACACAAAGCTAAATTAAATGGATACTTCTCTGTATGTTTGTGCTTTACTTGTAAACACTGATTTTTAAGTTAGTTTCATCTCAGTTACAGGCAGCAAATAAGTTTATTTCTTGCATATCACAGACTGACTTCTTCAGAAACATAGAAACAAGCCTCAAATAAGAACTCTGAATTTATCTCATGCTACAGTTTTTGACATACCTTTTTCATGGCATGATCTAGAAATGCTCCTATCTTCGCCCATGTAAGAGTTTGATTGTTGATACGAGAATGCAAGACCTGGACAACAAAGATTTTAATTTTTTTTTTTTTTTTTTAAACAACTGAAGAAATTTTACAGTATATATCTACATTGGTCATTCAAGTCTTACTTCCCTAAGTCTTCCCTTTAGGAAAGGGGGAAGAAAAAAAAAATGTTCTAAATAGATGATGTGAACATGTAACGATTAAAGCAGCCAATCTCCAGAAAGTGATATGAAGGACTAATCTCAGCCTAATGTTACCAACTTGGTAGAATACAGTAGTTACTGGAAACTCCAAGAAGATGAATCATGTTCAAGTGAGTGTTAGAACTTTTAAAAGAAAACAGTAATTTTAAATAGTAAATTAAATTTCCTATTCCGTGTGCTTTTGGTCAGCATTTGAAAGAAGTCAGACAAGTCTTATGCTGAGTGACAAGTTCTCCCTTTCTCCAGCCCTATTAGAAAGCACTTGCTCCCCTTTTTTGGAAGTACTGATTGGCTTGTGATATCAAGTCATCTTTTAACTATCAGAACCTTTCATGTTCTGAGCAAGATTTCTAAGCCAACAAAGAGAAGAACTTTAAAACAGAAGAGAACCAACGAGAAAATGTCTCTTACTTGTCTTGCTTGATCATCCGGCATCTTGAATTTCAAATCTAGATTATTGTCTAGTTCCTTGACCAGTATGTTTAGAGATTCATTGTTACGAGCATCAGTAATGGAAGAACAGTCTGGTAATTGGGTTTCTCCGTGCTCGACAGTATCTCTTGGGATACTCAGGATTGGCTGGACTCTAGCAATAAGGAGAATCAAGACAAATTAATAGCACGTGCTGTATGTCACTGAGATATAAACATAAGAATCAGCTACATATCAACTGACAAGTCTCATACTGTAGACTGCCACGAGACATGAGCTGCAAACCAGGAGAGTTCAAGGACCACCTTTCCCTTGAAAAGTCATCAATAAATAACATCTTCACTTTCCATTTTTAAGCATAGAATACCTGTAAATAATGGACAATGCAGTAGAGATAAGACAGAGAAGGTGCTCATATTATGCTAATAAGGACTGTATGAAGTTTAGGACTAAATAAATGAAAAAGAAAATGCTGAAGTTAATTAAACTAAAGTTTGATTTCAAAAACATCAAGAGGTAGCTAAATTATTTGGGAAGAACATTCTAAGTTGAACATTGTTTTTTTCAAAGGAAGCTTCAGGACATTTGTGGATGGGAATCTTTGCTTTAACACATGCTCAATACTAGAATTATACCAACTAGAAGAAAGCTTATAAAGTTAAGTGCGTAGGATATTATGAAACTGCATTTATCTATGTAAGGTAGCTATTGCAGCATAGACACATTTATTTTATCCTATGTAATAACAAGTATTACTGACTATTCTACGACTAAGCTGGTTTTCTACCTCTGTCCCAAAGGAACGAGCCAGGGCTTTCCACTCCTAACTCTTTTTTAGTATTTTCTGATCTTCGCAATTTTCTGTTATCATAAATGAAGCTAAGAGGATGCATGCAATGTACAACAGCTAATTGTAGTTATTAAATAGATACCTCATTCTCTCTCTCTCGAGGTCCTTTTTTTTTTTTTAAATATACTGTAGAAGACATTCAGACTTGTGCTTAAATCCTCATTCTTTTAGTAATACTGCAGATATTTAATGTATTCACTTTGTAGTAACAGTCAGGGAAGAATCATCATGAAATTGGGTCTGACTGTTACAGTTACAGTAAAGATGACAACAAAGGAAAACACCCTCCTTCTGTGGAATGGCCAGGGAAAGGTTCGAACACATCTGTGCTGTTGCTTACTAATTGCATCCATCCTCTCCAGAAAGAAAATGCTCATTTAGACATTAGCGTAAAAATTTACAAATATCTTTTTTAAAAATCAACACTTGCCTGAATCCCCTATTTTCTGGAGGCAGGAAATAAGTTGGCAGCTCCTCCGGATCAGGAATTTTGGGGAAAGATTTCATGCACTCTGATCGCTGAGGCCAAAGAATATGCTGTTTGTCCTAAGGGGGAAAGGAATTATTTTTGATTATTTTCTCAACATTTTTAATATTCTAATTAACAAGCTAATAAGAACATAAGGAATAGTCTGGAGGAAAAAAAGAGCAGAGATCTTTAAAACTATTATTTTTCCATCTTTTCTGGAATAACAGCAGTTCATTTTTCTATCTTTACTCAGCTGTACTGCTTTATTTGCAGCAGATGTTTCCAAAGGTAGCTAAGAACAACCCCCTCTGCACTGTAGTAGAGTTTCAAATGACAGGAAACTGGTACAGAGAAGCTACAGAGATGCTTATACGTTGAAGAAGTTCAGAATGCTACATTCTCCAGTGCTGCCACACATCAAAACTGTAGCCCAAACGCTAAGTTTCATGTAAACAAGGACAAGATTCGCTCTTTCACAACTCCTCTTCGAAAGGGCAATCCTCTTCACTCACTCTATTGGATTCTACACTCCACACTGAAATGATAGAGCGAGCAACAGGGGAAGACTGCAAGGACTGGCTGTGGTCGCTTTGGTTTGCATGAAGATCCAAATTCACAGGTGTCATACTAGAAGTTGAAGAGTCTTCACCAAACTAGAAACAACAGAAAAAAAAATTAATAAGGAAAAGAGATGGTATATTACTGGCTGAATTTCTGCATATTGTGTGTGTGGCCCCCCCCCCTTTATGTAGTTAAGCCTCACTGATGAGCTGAAATTCGGGTACTCACACCACGGATAAGTAATATTCATGTTGTAAATAAGTCAACAATGAAAACACAAGTGCAAATCACCAAAAAAATGCTAAAAGGTACCAAGCAAACATTTCTAATAGACCACAAACAAAATTTACATATCTAGACTGCATGGCTCTAGTTCAAGTCAGAGTTACTAAGGCTCATGGCTTGCAAAATCATCTTGATAATCTGAATTTATCATTACTGTAACAGGAAGAACATCCAAGAAGAAAATACAGTGTAATTAAAAATAATTATTCCTGTTTCTTAAACTAGTTGAGGGTAAACTCCAGAACACATTCCACATTGCAAAATAAATGAAACCATAATCTTTATCTGTAGTTCTAACACAGCAGCAGTGTTGCTTGGGTGGCTTTCGTTCTGGATTTTCAGTATTAGTATACACCCTGCTTCGAAAACTTTGCAATATTGCTGTATCAGATTTCCTTGGTGCACTGTCTAATTCAAGATACACAATTGGCAAATACTCACAAAACTGGGCTAACACCTTATTTTTGGGCTGCAAAAGCACTCACTAGGTTCAACACCATTGAGCTCTACTCTTCCATTTGTTAATTGCTTATGGCAGTTTTGTGCTCCTTCTGGTAGGAAAAAAGATTAAATTGGAAGGAGCATGCAAAAATTGTGTAGCTTGAGTCATATGACAGTGTAACAAACAAAAGAAACTATGATCTATTTTAAGGCTGTAGAGATAAATGATTGATCCAATACTATTTTAAACACACTTTTAAGCTGTTATATTGGAATATTCTTTCCACTAAAGAATAATTCTTGCTCCATATACCACATGTACATTAGAAAACTAACTCCTTAGAAAACCTTTGTCTCTTCATTAACATTAGCTGCCTAATGCTTTTTCTTGTCCTCTCTGAAGGAAACTAAATTGGAAAATTAAACATGTTATGCTCCTGATAGCATGTCTGAAATGTAGCGTATTTATGTAAGAGAAAGCTGTAATTCCTCAAGCGAGGATACTTGTACTTCCTAGAAGGAAATACTTGGCTGTTCTACGCAGGTTGAAAAAGCAAAGGAGTCAATGTAGAAGTGGCTGGTATCTCATAGGAAACTAAGACTTTGGAATAAAATAAAGTATTTCAATTCAAGTAATTCTAATAGTTCTCTTTTCTAAGTAAAACAAAGTCTCATACAATAAACCCTCTAAATTTCTATAATCCACCGTCAATCTCAGTTTGTAATGCTAGTTTCTTTTGCTAGTAATAAATACTTTAGACTCTGGAAAACAGACTAAATGATTTCTCACTATAATTACCACACCCAAAATGTACTCCCTTTGTCAAGCCTCCAAAAAAATGGAACTATTTTGCTAATAAGGCAAATAGGATGCAACTTAAAGCAGTGGTATTAATTCACAGACAAACCTGAACATATTCCACATTTTCAAAAATGTCTCCGCGGTGATAACGAACAGGCTGGTCCCACTGGCAGTGCAAGCTATGCTGCTGGTTGCCCAGTCTACAAATCTGATGGTTCCCTGCAGAGCACAAAACATTTTTTTCTACTATGTAAGTGAGGTTTCTGAGGAGACAAAGACAGTATACAGTCAACCCCTCCGCCCCCAATTTGGTCAATCCTTTTTGATTATTTAATAAGCACAGAGGAAGCACCGTCTTCAAAAGACTCGAAAAAACCCTTGTTCACTAACATATTGCAATCCCTTGCTTTAATAAGCAAAACACAACAGCCACTCAGAGTCGTCTTAATACATAAAGAAGTTACGTCCTGACATTAATCTGAATATGTGCAATTCAATGCTATAATGAGCATGAACTCTAAAAAGTTGTACCTAATTGAGCTTCTTTTGCCATCTGTGTCTCGTGAATGATGTTCCTCAAGATTTGTTCCTCCTGGATGAGCTTGTACTTGTCTAAAATATCTTGTTGCCTGAGGTAATGGTCATGCTGCTTCTGATATTCCTTCAATTCATTTAATGTTCGCTGAAGTGATCTTGAAAATTCAACAGTAGAAAAGATTTACTTTGAATGCTTTTTAAAATATCAGCTTTTCCTACAGTGTTGCACATTGTCAACTCTAGGTTTCTTAAAGTATTCTTATGAACAATTTTATTGCATAGTCAAGGAAACATAGAAAGTTGAAAATCATTATTCTATTTGAAATGTAAACAATTGCTGCAACAGAACAATATAAGTGAGATTGTATGAATTGCCACTAGGGTGCTTCTTTAGTTACCTATGCTGTGCTTCCAATTTTAGCTCAAGTTTTTGCTGACATAGGACAGCATGCTTCCTTTTTACAGCTTGCTCAAACCCTGGTTTGGCCTGTAGAGCATGATCGTAACACAGGACTGAGTGGTTGTACTCTCCAAGCATCTGAAGAATGACCGAGAGAGAAAATTAGCCATTGTTCGGTAATATTTAATTAAAAATAGTCAATTTTTAAAGAAGTCATTAACTCAGATTTTAATTTGTGGTAACAAGCAGCCTGCCATTTCTGAAACTCAAGCCACTGTATCTGCTAAAGAGAGGCTGCAGGAGAATTTCCCTGCGATTTATTTCCAAGTGCAGATAAAAATCTTTGCTGAAAGACAGACTTTTGGATGAAAATATCTTGACAATCTTAAACATTAAGTGTGAAATGCATGTGGAACACAAGACACACTGTAAAAGAGTAAAGCATTGCAAGTCAAGCCAGAAAGTTTAAATAATATTTGGTTTCCTACAAGTCTAGGAAAATAAAGATAGTATTTACTGCGTATATATTTCCCAAAGTGTAATAGCTGGTAAAGAAGTCGCTGTAATCCAGAGCTGCATGGACCACAATAGCTGCATCTGCGGAGAAGTGAGCCCGGTGCAGAATATTTGCCAAATTTACCAGTGCAATATCTTTATTTTGCCTAAAAGAAGAAAACAAAATGAAAAGAAAACAACAAAAACACAGACATTAAAAGAAGGTCAGAATGTGTAAGGATCACGCATAAGGATACATCATTCTTCAGTCACATATTCATTATGTGATTTTATAGGAAAATGTCTAAATTATATATACCTAGTATAGCACATAAAGACTAAGAACAAGTAACATGGATTTTTCCTTAGGATACCGTCTTAGAAACTAAAACCTGTTTACTAATTAGGATAACTAGAAAAGCAATCTGAAAAGAAATCTTTATTAGCAATTCTTACCTTGAAGAAAAATGAAGGGCACGCATAGCACATTCTACTACTTGGTATGGCTCATTCTTTATTCGCCAGTAAAAAGAAGCCATATTATAGAGTACCCAGGAAGAAGAGTTCTGCAGTAAAGAGAAATACATGAACTGTACTAACTACTAAGACATGAACTAAAAGGTTAATCGGGGCTTTAATTACTATGGGATGGAAAGCTGAGGACCAAACCCACTCTAAGTTATCCTCTTCCTCTGGAAAGCTGCCATTTGGCAACAGTTGTGAATGTTCAGGAAAAATGAACTAGCATATAAATGTATTAAAGAAACAGAACTTCTGCTTTTCAGACAGGTAAAAATTCAAAATGAGATAAAATGAGAAGTAACAGTAGTTTAAGCTTAGCTAGAGTTCAATGAGCATTCCTATATTTTGCAGGAAGGCATTTAATAAAAACATACACATTTCAGTACTATTCTTTCTTCTTTGTTCTTTAAGTACCTGCATTTTTGTTTAAAAGCTCTTATTACCTTAACAGAGCAATGAATGTGGCTTGCCAGACCACACAAATACATGAGTCACTAAAGATGATAGTAGTATCTATTTACTGGCTTTGCTGATGCCTTTCTCCTACCTCTGCTTGCTTAGCAGAAAATGTTTTTAGTCTGCCTTTTGTAACTGAAATGTAAACCAAAAATATATGTGCAAAACTACTACTGGATCTGATTGCATGTACCAGGCATATCTAATCTTGTGAGACCTTTCTAGCACTCTTTTTATGCATATAGTAAGATTACAGTTCCATACCTTCATTAGCCCGTCATAAATACGATGACCTATTTCCTCTATACTTCTTCCCAGCCTCCGTGATAAGTATGTGAAGATTGGATCTTCTTTAGGTAACAAGGGTGCGGAAAGATTAACTCTTTCTTGGACACCCTAAAATAAAAATTGAATATAGGTATTTGCTGACACTTTAACTAAAAGTAGAGAAATAAACACAAGAGCATGACTCCCAGGAAAATTTACAGCTTGGTTATTTTACATTCCTATCATCCTTTTGTATCAAGATCTTAGGGACTTAACAGGATAATGTCACCTTGAACAGATGAATAATATCTATTACTATAGATTGGCAAACACTAGAAGCAGCCAAAAGTAGCTTCTGCTTGTGAATGCTATAGGAGAAATATTCCTTTCTGGTAGCACTGTAGATCTGGCAGCTAATGATTTCACTAATGATCACTGAAGCACTTAACTCACGTTTGTCAGGTTACATGCACACTATGAAAATATCTCTACAACTCTTCTTCTCTTTCTTCCTTCCCCAACAAACGTACTTGTTTCAAAAGTACATCCAGACCCAGGAACAGAGCTACAAAACTTCAGTTCCTGTTTTGTTCGTAAGAAAATCCTTATTTGTAGATGAAAAGTTATTTTAAAGACTTGTAATAAAATAACTATAAATATATAGGCACTAAAGCTGTGTCTGCATTAGAAAATTTGCTCATATAATACTGTTGACCACAACAATTTTTGCACCACACTTCAACTGTAACCTTTCTAAAGCAATGAACTTTGTACTAGTAAAGAACAATTATCTCATCCTCTGGGTTAGGGCTTGGCATTCAGATACCAAAGAGACAGTCAAGCATGTTAGGAGCTACCGACAAGCCTGCAAACAATTTTTTGACCCTGAATCTTCATATAGTTTAGCGATCCTGTTCAGCACTCTCGTTTTCAACTGAAACAATTCACAAGTTAGAAGCACTTCCAATGAAAGCTACCATTTTACTAATGAGTCATGTATTACGAAAACAAAATACTCCATTTTCCTAAAACTGCTCTAAAATAAGGCAAACAATAACAAAAGAGAAACAGGATCTGTGTAACTGATGGAACTGTCCTCCTATAAGCAGGTACTTTAATCGGGGCACAACTGTGGTTTAAAAAAAAAGTCTGAAACAGTCTTGAAAGATTACAATACCTTTCAACCTTGACTGAGAACTGCCAGTAAGAGTTTTCTATTCCTCTTCCTGATGGGGAAAAAACCCCGTATTTGCATTTGCTCGCTTACCCGCAAGTGCTGAAAAGCATGAATGCTGTATGGAAGATCTAGAACTTTTGTACAGTCTGGCTGCTGCAGGTCTGGAGGCACTGGCGACTTTGTGTCTATGTAGTCTTCAGGGCTGAGGACATAACAACATAACACAGCAAACTCCAGATTAAAATACTGTTAAAGTTTGTAAGAGATAGTATTGTAGTTGACGGACACAGTATTCTGATTTGACCGTTAGAAAAATCCTGTGTTTGAGCACATTAGACCATTTCTGATGTCTTCCCAGATTTCAGTTGAATCAGGATGTCATCACTGTAGGATAAAGTAAATAAATTTCTGTCCGCTTTAGAGAAAACATCAACATTTGGATAGCCTCCAAAATGTATCAGTGTCAACCTAGTGTATCACTACTATGATTAATGATCTATCTGCCAGGCAAATGGCAATGCATGCAGATTAGAAGATTCTTCAGCTGAAACAAACAACAAATCCCAAGTATTAGTGAGAAGCCCAAATGAAGGTATCTGATGATAAAATTAATCTTTTCCCACTTCAAGTACTCATCTGATTATGTTAAAAAAAAAAAAACTAGAAAAACAGAACAGTCGGACCCAAAGATGAATTACCAATGACGCTGAATGTCAAGCAGACTGTCCACACATCCTTTATTTGCTAAACACAGCAATATGTGTAAGACCAGAAGGTTCAACAGCTTGGTGATCAACAGAATTTCATTTCAATTTAAGTCAAGACAGTTCCCCCTACAAGAAGTGCATCTAGCTCAAAACACCCAAAGCACACTCAAGCAAATTCAACCCCCTTCTACCTGATGCCCTTCAGTTTAATTCACATGTTGGGTCATATCAGTACAGAGTTACAAAGGTAGAACTGACTGGGAGCCTGGGAACAGAATGGAGAAGTTTCAGGGTAGGGCTAACATGGACAGTTTGCGGGAGACAGCATTTCTGTGTTGTACCCTTTCATAATTAGTGGCAGAGGTTGTTTCAATTTTCTTTCACACTAACACAAAATAAAACAACTGTCATATAAAGAACAGTCAATGATAATATTTTTCTTTTTAATTGCATTTAGAGGTTTTGTTGATTTTTTTCATTCAGTAAAAATCTTAAAATATAAAGCATCTTATTACCGGATATCTTTGCTCTCTAAGGTGATGTACGTGCCATCGTATAGATCTAGGTCCCCCAAGGGCACCTTTGCTTTAATGCAGTCCGGATCCTCTTTATTATGCCTTTGTTCCAGCCCTGTGTCTCTGTCCTCATTTTCCTCTATATGAATCTTTTGAGCAACTAACTGTTTCTGTAGGAATAAAAAAAAAGGAAAGAGAAGATTGTATACTGATGAAAGCAAACTCTGTAGTTGCTAGGAGTTGAACAGTCCAACTTTTTCCTTAAAACAAAGTCCATTTGAAGAAAATCTAAAACACTCTTCAAATTTTGGGAATGCTGCCCTGTATTTTATAACACCTGTAGGACATTTTTTGATTTAGGTGGAATATAAATAATTTCATTAGAGATAATACGACTTGAACAGGCCCTTATTTCTCCTGCTGTACCTAAAAAGAGGGCTAATAGCATTCCAAATTCATGGTAGGCCATTCAGAAAAAGAAGAAATAGTTGTTAACACTACGTCAACTTTTCCGTATTTGGACCCTTTTCCTCCACTCTAAGACCTCATGGAAATAATATCAGAGATTGCAAACAAAATGATTATCTTAACCATTCAGCATGCTAACTACAACTGAGGTGCCAGGCTAATGCAAGAATTGAGACTGAGAATAGATCAGCTTATGATGTGCCTTAGGAGCTGCCTTTCACTCTATAAAGCTCATAGGTGTTGATTACTATGAGCAGTCAACAGACTAACAATCTATCTCAGCACAGTAAGCTGTATTTAATTCTCACCAGGATCTGCAAATTGAAAACCCATCAAATATCATAAGGATCTGTATATGTGAAATGAAAAGAAAATTTGCATTTTTAATTAAAGCCATATACATTTGACAACACGCTACTATGCAATACTAGAGATATATACAGTAGTAGCAACCTGTACAAGATCTTACAATAGGTAACTTCTGCTCAAAGTCATTTGTATGCCACAAATAGTACATTAGTCATTTCCAAACCCACAACCCATGTCCTGAAAAGCTTATGACTGTTGTTCCATCCATAACTAAAATGTCTACTACCACAAAACCAAGTCTACCTCAATGAGAAAGACTGGCTGAATACAGTCACAAAAGGGGCAGTTCTGCTTTTTTTGCTCCCTTCCACTTCTCCCATTCACCTAAAGCTACCTCTGGTGCTCATCTAACTTCCCAGTTAGCTAGTTACGCTAACCTGACAAAACCAGAGCTGGCACAAGAGAAAGAAGTGCATGGCCAGAAGAAGGGCTGTGAGATGTTAGTTTCCCCAGCCCATATAATATTTAAACTGAAGTTATCAGTTTGAAGTTCATTAAAGCCCTTTTCAGAAGGGTGTTCTCAGACTCTTTTTCAATAATAAATGGGTTTGAAGAAAAACAGAGGTGACCTGCTCTCTGATGTGTCCTAGAAAGAGCAGTGAAAAGAACAGCTCGACAAACCCAGAGAAGGAGCACAGGGAAATTCATGGCCTACCGGCTGTACTCTAAATAGCAGCTATAACAAATCTAAGACAACACTTCTACAAATAGTTCTAGAATATAGTAGTCAGCTATAGAATCCAGTACCTAAATGACTTTACTTAAAAACGTTAGGATTTATGGATGTCCTGGTTTGGGCCGGGATGGAGCTAATTTTCTTCCCAGGAGCTACTGTGTTTTGGATTTAATACAAGATTTGGTATGAGAAGAATGTTGATAATACACTGATGTTATTAGTTGTTGCGAAGAGATCAAGGACGTTTTTCAGCTTCCCAGGTTTTGCTAACGTGCAGGTGCAAAAGGCTGGGAGTGGTATAGCCAGTACAGTTGACCCAAACTGGCCAAAGGAAGTATTCCATACCATAGACGTCATGCCCAGTATATAAGTGCGGGTCAGCTGGTGGGCCAGGCACTGTTTGTTTGGGCTTCCATTTGTTCATTCTGCTCCCCCTTGCTCACTCTCTCCGGAACTCACGGTTCCAAGATCGCTGCTGGGGAAATGGCTGTTCTGAGACTGCTGCTCAGTATCATTCTGAGATTGCTCTCAGTTTTGCTCCACGATGGCTGCTCGGGATGGGCTGTATCGGTCATCGGGTTGTTGGGCAGTGAGAAATTGTGCATAGTTTGTTTTGTATATTTTATTATCATTATATTTTTATTATTATCATCATTATTAATACATAATTATTATTATCTTTTTCTTTGCTGTCCTGGTGAACTGTCTATCTCAACCCACTAGTTTTCCTTCCTTTCCGATTCTCCTTCCCAACCCACTGAAGGGGGGAGTGAGCGAGTGGCTACGCGGTATTTGGTTGCTGGCTGAGGTTAAACCATGACAATGGATAACAACAGGGAATGATGCAGCTAGAGACAATGATAACCAGTTGAGCAAACTTGAGGCACAAAATTCTTGAGATCTGAAGAATTCTTCATCCTTTCACTGAAGCACAATTATGCCAAAAATGACTTCTGGTCCCTATTGAAATCTATCACTAAAAAGCTTGTGAAAAAAATTCTGTATTTTCAGAAATTAGTTAGTACTTAACGTTATGCTTTACCTCCAGTTCTTTGAGGTAGTTAACTGTTGTTTCTTGTCTCATTAGTATTACCAAATCATGTGGGTTCTTCAAGTTCATTGGTGAATCCACCTGCAAGACATTTCAACAGTCCATAAGGTAAGACATTCTGCTAATTAGAGCAAAGGTAAGAAGTTATGTTCATTCAACTACAGTTTGTCTGTTCAGAGGTTTTCTGTCCACTCAGCATTCATAATATGTTCATATTTTGAATCTGTACTTCAAACAACATTGTGATTTGAGAATCCAATTCAAACCATGCTTTAATTTTAAACCTATTTTAGTTTATTCAGGCACACAAATTCTAAGCATAAGAGGCTTAGAATTTCTCACAAAATTTCTCACAGAAATACTAAGAGTACCTACTGCTGAAGTACTAGATACCTTAAATTGCAATTGCAAAAACCTGTTTTCTTTCATAGCCTTAAAATTCCTCCATCACTTCCCTCAATAGGCATAAAGTACTTCAGCATCAAGTTACCTCCTCCACGCAAAACCAATTTAACACACTGGCCTAGTGTTAAGATCTATTGCCTTCAGGATTCAGTAAATGAACAAAATCAAGAGGTAAGCAGACAAAGATGGAAAACTCTGTTATAGAAGACCGTGCTACAGCTTCCATAGCTATGCACAGGAGTTGGCAGCTCAATGACAAGTGACATTACGGGGAAGTCACAGGCAAGAGTGGTTACATGCCAGACCTTTACTGGTCCCTAATTGGGCTCAGTAAGCTATGGCACTTCACTCCACAGCTGAAATACCTCTGCCTTGTCCTCATGCCAAATCAATTCTGCTGCCTGACTGGGTGGGGGAAAGTCATTATAGTCAAGAAGGTGGTGTATGTGCAGCTGAGCTGATCCAAAGGCTCACTACAGCTGAAAGGTCCAGGCTTCCAGCCCTGTTTCCCCCACTCTGTCAGCGTGATACCAGTTAGTCCTGCATGCCAGCTCTGGTGCTCACCAGGCCCTCTTGTGAGCTAACCCAAGCTCAACAGTTGAACAGGACGTAATCCCGTATCGGTTGTTTTAACTTAACTAGTAAATTAACTTAGCTCATGGAGGATTCAATGAGTATGAGAACAGAAGCAAGGAAATGGACAGGAGTATGTGATGACAGGATGAGAGGAAGAAGGGTGACAAGGACAGCAAGATCTCCCATTTTTAACATAACAACTGTTATGGTAGATGATCTACACCAAGATGTTCCTGGATCTGCTCAGTTTCCATTCAAGCTTTCAGGATACGGAACTAGCTACACTGCATAAAGATGTAAGCAGCACGTGTGTGTTAGTGCTGATACCTCTACATGGGCTGTCTACCCCCATGAAATCTGTCCAAACTTGGTGACGTTGTAATTTAATGGAAAAGTTTGCCATATATACACGTGCAGGAGAACCTCCTGAGCTCCAGCTCTTCATTTTTTGTCAACTTTCCAAACAACTTGGATAAGTTTCTGAGACTCTCTTATTGGAGAGAACTGCATCTCCAGTAGGACAACAGTAAATTTCCTGGTCATTTTAATGTGTCCTGTCAACAGATTAAGCCTTGGGCCACGTTCTCTTGCCTGTGAGTCAGATAAGAAGCTCAAATCTACTTTCTTTGGACTACTGACTGTGAAGTCTACATTCCTTGCAAGCCTCCCTACTGACTAAGGATCCTATGCTCTAAGATGAAAACATTTGTTCCTTTTATTCCCCCCACCTCAAAAAAACCTTAAGGGTGGTTTTGGCTAAATTTGGCTAAGTATTCCTTTCAAAATCAAAAGCTGAACTGTCTCTTTTAGTACAGAGCCATTTTGGCGGATGGCTACCTACATAGTCCAGATACTTAGGCATAACTCATTTTCCGCCTTAGCAAATTAATTCTCTTACATTAGCAGATGAAGAAAAAATAATAGGTGCTACTGACACAAGTTAATTTTTACACTACGAATTTGGAGATTATGGATTAACTGTTGCCAAAAAAGGGTGACCAAGTATCCACAATGATCCAGAGAACCACAGAAAATACCATATAAAAAACACTAGCGATGTTGATAGTTGAAGTATTAAAGTCTACAGCATTTTACTTCGTCATATTTCTTATTTCCTCCTACAGACCACACCTCACTTTGAACTAGTTGCACACAAAATGAGTTATGTACTGAATGCAGCACTTGTTCATGCCTCATTTGCTAAAGAAACTACTGTGGTATGCGCAAGCGAGTGAGAGATGAATTTGCAAAGAAAATAAGGGAAAGTTTCACTCTGTTTAAAGCACTTAATCGCCCATTCCAAAATAGCACTGTTCCTCTGACAACTAAAGGCTGCTTGCATGATACTACACAGTCACTGAGAGTAAAGTCAACTATCAGCTCCACTTTCAGTGACAAACTGCATCTGGGGGAATGTTTTTTTGCAGAAAGTTATGCAGGCACCACCATTTAGAAAGCCTTATTCTGAAAGATGAAGGATCTCGGCTTATCATTCATTCAGAAACAGAATGATATTCAGGGACAGCTTCTGGTTTTAATTTTCAATAAAACAGTCTCACGAGAGTTAGGTCTGAACATAGCATTTGGGAATTTGGAGTGGTACGTTACCAATCCAGCATGCACGGGTTGACAGAAAAGCAACACAACAAGTACCAAATTCCTATCAACTATTACCTGGCAGCAGAAATCAAAGTGACAACAACAATCGAACAGAATGTCGCTGAATTAATTCATAAAGTTATGTCAATCCACAAGGAAACCTTCTCAAGTTAAGCAGCATGCATGATATTTTTCTTTAGTCTTCAGATTTTCACTTCCAGGTCTGACCTCAGTTTGTCACCAGCAAACGAGTACTTTCTAATAATAGCAAAACCCTTCAACCTAGTAGAAAGCTAGTATTATTAAATAATCTTAGCAGTCATTATCTCTTTAAGATCAATGCGGTGTGTAAACAAAAAGCTCTAAAACCAAAACTTTAGTAGTAAATCCAACCTTATGTTTATTTACATTTGATCATTTCTGACTCTGAAAATTCAAGATATCCATTGCAAGAAATTATCAGAGTAAAGGTTACTATTACCTCCTAAAAATAAAAATCCAATTTAGGTGCAATAATTTCTGAAAAAGAATTTGAAAGGAAAAATTAAGCAGCTACACTGAACAATCATGTAAGATTTGCAGAGGAAAGTTGAGCCAGCACATCCAATGTGTTCAGAGCACTTTTGGCAGCTTGTGAAAGTGAGCCGAATATACTGTATCAGTTCTTACACTCTTCGCTTTACGCATTCACAGTGTGAAGGCATTACAAAATGATAGCTGAGGAAATAAAAAGCATTCAGATCTACAAAAAAATGGTATGTCACACAAAGGAAAACAGATTCTTAATTGAAAACCACAGGAGATCTTATGATATCATGCCTGAAAATGAGGAAAATAATGCCAACTTGGCCTTCAACAGGCATCAGTTTGGAGGATGATGGTGCTCAAACTTAAGAATTTCATAGAATTTGAAGTGCAATTTCCTGATCTGATTAGATTGATCCAAAAAATCACCCTGCTGCCAAGTAGGGGAATCCTCCCTTTTCGTACTACCTGTAATCTTATAGCTCCACCGAGAAACAGGCCAGCCAATTCAGCTGAAAAATAACTTAAAAGATTAAACAACTAGTTTTCAGCCAGATCAGCAGGCTAGCCTGAATTGGCCTCAGGTGAGCACTTCATCATCCCCCTCTCCATAGTGACAGCTACGTGGCTCTTGAACTGCAACCTGTTCCTCTCAGATCCAGCCAGCCATACTGTCAAGACTTCTGGTTCGTTATCCACCTTTGTACAACATCCCTCCTCAGATCAAACTTTTTTTTTTCCCCTTTTTTTTTTTTTTTTTTTTTTACAGTGCCAGCGGTTTCTACAGCTGGAAAAAGACAAAGCTGACCTACTCAGCTGTGAAGAGCACCAATACTGCATTTGCCATTGAGGACAGTAATGCCACCTCATGAAGAATTTAGCACAGCGAGTAGGTAGCAAATAAAGACACAATATCCACATAATCTACACAGAAGAGGTAACAGTGGCAGCAGTGGTAAAGACAAGTGGGCAGCAGCATGTGCTGAAATCGAGAATGCACACTCGGAGCCCTGCAGCACTCGCCATCTGGGCGCTCACACTTTGCCCCATCCTCGCTGCTGCTGGCGCTGCCCGTGCTCCAGTGCCACCTAGCATCTTCCTGCTTTCCAGTGCATCTATATCCCCAAACCCAGAAAATTACACCCTGAATAAAAACGTAAGACATGCCCAAACCTTCCTGTGGGCTGCTGCTTAGCAAAATTCAAAGAGATGACAACACACCCTGAAGATTTGGAAAAGCCCTCAGAGCTTCACTCACCTGTCAAGTAATTCTTCAGTCAGAAATACAATAGTCCAAATAAAACTTTCTTAATGGATATCTGGAGACTGTTCTGGATTACACCCCTTCCTTGCCACAAGGAAAATACTCTAAAGACTCTAGGTAGATTTTAGAAGACACTGGTTTCATTCAGTCTCACATCATGCTTGTGCTCTTACAGACATTCACTGCCTCTATTTAATAGTCACCCAGAGACTGATCTGGTTGTTGAAAGGCCTCCAGTTTCAAGTAAGTATCTAAAACAAAACAAGAAGACGCTAGTTCCACCAGAGCAGTTCTGCATAAAGTATCAACTTATTTTTCTTTTCTTTATGTCTGTTGCCTTTGCACAGTTGAACTACATCTTCCTCCCCTGCCTGAGACAGGGCATGCCATCCAGAGGGACCTGGACAAGCTTGAGAAGTGGGCCTGTGTGAACCTCCTGAGGTTCAACAAGGACAAATGCAAGGTCCTGCACCCGGGGCGGAGTGACCCCCGGTATCAATACAGGCTGGGGGATGTAGGGGTTGAGAGCAGCCCTGCTGAGAAGGACTTGGGGGTACTGGTGGATGAAAAGCTGGACATGAGCCAGCAATGTGCGCTCACAGCCCAGAAGGCCAACCGTATCCTGGGCTGCATCAAAAGAAGCGTGGCCAGCAGGTCGAGGGAGGTGATTCTGCCCCTCTACTGCGCTCTGGTGAGACCCCACCTGGAGTTCTGCATCCAGCTCTGGAGCCCCCAACACAGGAAAGACATGGATCTGTTGGAGCAGGTCCAGAGGAGGCCACAAAGATGATCCGAGGGCTGGAGCACCTCTCCTACGAAGACAGGCTGAGAGAGTTGGGCTTGTTCAGCCTGGAGAAGAGAAGGCTCCGGGGAGACCTTATTGCAGCCTTTCAGTACTTAAAGGGGGCTTATAGGAAAGATGGAGAAAAACTTGTTAGCAGGGTCTGCTGTGACAGGACAAGGGGTAATGGTTTTAAGCTAAAGGAGGGGAGATTTAGACTAGACATAAGGAAGAAGTTTTTCACAATGAGGGTGGTGAAACACTGGAACAGGCTGCCTGGTGGTAGATGCCCCATCCCTGGAAACATTCAAGGTCAGGCTGGACGGGGTTCTGAGCAACCTGATCTAGTTGAGGATGTCCCTGCTTAGGGGGGTTGGACTAGGTGACCTTTAAAGGTCCCTTCCAACCCAAACTATTCCATGATTCAGAGAAAATATTTCTTTAAACAGAAAACAGTAAGCAACATGAATGGTACTGGATCATTTTGAGGAAAGAGCACATTATATCCACAATTGCATATGATCTTATGGTACAAACGGTATGTATTTACTAGCGCATAGCCATAGCTCCCCTCTTTTGACAGCTCAGGTATTTGCAAATAATTGTGTATTGAAAGCCTCCTGCTCTGAAATAAAGGGTGTACGTGGCCCCTGTCTTACTAAGCTTCACCAGACTTGCTGACAATACAGTTCTGGGACCACTGGAATTAATAAGTTTGTATTTGTTCTGAGCACTGCTGAAGATGCGTGTGGTACAGTGTTTCCATTTAATGTCAGTTTTAAAACAATTAACTAGTAAGGAAAACAGAACAAAACTTTGCTCTGGAAACTAGCATAAGTCTGACTTCAACAGTTAAAACCTTATTAAAGTGCAGGTGTTATTTCATTTCAAAAGCTGTCATGTTTTATTTCAACACTAACAGCTGCAATGAAATACCCAGGTGTTCTCAGATGCTTCTTTTTACCTTAGGATTGAACCTACTGCCAGGCAGGACTTAGTCTCACTTTAGTGTGTTACACTCTCTCCCCCACCACACAGAAAGCTGCAGATATCCCCCCCCCAGGGTGTTAAAATCCGCTTCACATTTGATGCTTCCTGCCACATTTAAGACAGGAGTTGAGGATGTTACCATAAATTCAAATTGCATTATAAATGGTAGCTTCGCTTTTATGCAATATAGGACAGTGCCTTCCTAATACTACACATTCTTCACCCCTTCATGCAAAGTCTGTTCTGCCTTATCATCTGATTAGGGGAGTCAGAAGAGTGAAAAACAGACAGATGTTGTGATTTAGCTCATCTTTTGCAAAATGTAAGCAACTCCCCACAAGACTCTGCCGGGATGAAACAGAACCGACATCAGCCTGCAGAGCACCTACAGCTTCATGGTGAGGAGAGCGGAGACTCCTGTACCAGAACAGATGCTTGTTCCAACTTACTCATTTTTAACTCAAAGCATTAGGCTGATGGCAGAGCACCACATTAATTTACTCTTCCTCCAAAGTGCTGAAACTGTGACACTCAAGTTGAAGTGCTTGAAATGCAAGAATCTGACTTCAATTCAAACACAGTAAACACGAAAAAAATAGTGCTGAAAAGCTTTCCTTGAAACTCTGGTGGCTACTATAGCTACACTGCAGAAAGCCTGCCAGTAAACCACTTTTAGAATAAGGGTTCTCTGTTCAACTTTGCCCAAAGGTGAAAGTTTCTTTATAAAGCACAGTTCAAATTTATTCACTGTCACAAAGTACACCAAGAACCTGATTCAGCAAAAACCACACAGAATTCCTGTAACAAAAAAAACCCCAACCCAACCCATCAGAATTGAATCAAACCCTGAAGTTTTTAGAGTCTCCTGTGTTACCTACACATATCAAGGTCTCTGAATAATTAGACTTGCAAGTTTTGCCAAACCTTCTGGTATATTTTTTCCCCCACGATCCAGTTATGTTGCACCAGGAAGTAAATTTTTAAGATGCGGGTCAACGAATGCCTCAGTCAACTATTTTTAGGTAAGGCTTTTTTTAAAGTAATGTGGAAATCCCACTGTTAACTGAGGCACAGGAACAGAAAAATCAGAACAGCTGTTAGTGTCTCTGCATGTCCTAAAACCTTTCTACTACACGCAGAAGGCAGATTATGACAGAAAGAAGCTGGAAAAGATACTACATCAAACGATGTCGTACAGCAAAATAGGCTCCTCGTACTTGTTTTATAGATAGTGGATTTTTTTGTCACTGTACTTGTGAAATGAAGGAAATTCCCACTCAAACATGCTGGAACTTTTTGCAATCTCAAGTGGGAGTGAAGGATCTAAAAACTGATGGTTGCCTTTTGGTAAATTCTTGCTGTCTTGAGATACTCTACACTCCAACATGATGCTACCACAGCATTTCTGAAAAAGTCGCAAAAAATTCTGTATACGTTTCAGTGCAAGACAAGCTGCAAAACTGGAAAATACATGCTTTGGCTTATACAAATGATGAGCAGGGAGTGTCAGAAGATATTTGTTCCAAGGGATGTCACCGAAAAATTCACATAGAAAAATGACGTTGAATTGAGTTTTTATAAAAGGTATTGAGCTATTTAAAAGCTTACAGCTGCAGAATCTGTTAACAAACAACATTAGGTGTTTGGATATTATTAAGAGTAGCTGCAGTACAGGGAAAAGAGAAATTTTAAAACACTTGTAGCACTTCAAACATAAAACCTAACAAAGTTTCAGTATTACTGAATAGGTCTGCTCAACCAAGATCACTTCCAGAGAGCACAACAGCTATGAATATTGTAGATAACAGATATAAATACATCAAAGGAAAACAAGACTTTAGTTGTAACATCACTTGTCTGCAACGTGTTGTTGGTCATACTTAAGGATACAAAACAAATTTCCAACGTAGATATTCTAGCTAAGGTTTATTTTCTACAGGAGCAAAACAGATGCCAGCCATACACTCAGTTCAGCCAAAACAAGAGATAGAGAGATCATTCATACACATCTGTAACAAACAAGTATTTATTTTCATAAGGGCAGACTGGTTCATGCTGCCTGCTCACTGCCAAATCCTAAAAACGTTAAGTGTTCTAACGTTGAAACTACAGAAAAGGAGAAATACTAATTAGACCCACAAGATACCTCAAAAACGTTAACCCTGAGCAGTAATTTCTTCAGCAAATGAACAGCAGACAGCCCATTAGTTTTTTTCTGGTTAAACTTTAGGGGAAATGACTTTATCCAGTGATGTATTTTTAGGGCAGGCACTTTATACCAAGGTTCTCATTTCCTAACTGGTTAGTAACAGGTAGGGATTCAGCTTTAAATGTAAAAAGAAAAACAAACAAAAAGAGTTCAGCTACATGAAATAACAGTGGATTTCATGGTCTTGCTGACTTTGCTCTTTTGGGCTTTGATGGGGCCTTCACGCAAACATGTGCTTGGGCCACTTCCAGGCTATCCTTCTGCTGTGAAGCTCACAGCATGGGGAAGGCACGCCAGGCACCAAGCACAGCTTTCACCACAGAATGATCAGTTTTGAACAGTTGATTCCTATCGTCTTGTCAGTTTGTCCTAACCTTATTTTAAAAGTGACAGAAAACAGGATGAGAGGCCAGGAAATCAAAGTGTGAGGATGCTAAGAGAAATTGGACCTGGAAGCCACCCTGTGCCCAGAGGACAAAGGCTGTACGGAAACACCAGGAGTGGAGGAGAGAACAGGACATGGTGCCTACACATGGTCAGAGCCACCGCTGAGACCTTCTGGACTTACAAACTGAACCACTTCGGCATATATTACTGTGCTGGGCTAAATCCAGACATTTTTGTATTAAAGCTTTGCTGTCAGCAGTCAAAACCTGGCATAAGGTTACCTGCTAGACTGCAGCAGGCGTGAGGAGCATGGGCACGGATAGCCATATTTCAGCAGCCCTTCGGATCCACCTCTTAGCTCCTCCACCTCAGATGCAAATCTTTCACTCTTAAGCTGAGAATAGTGAAAGCTACTTCTCCTCTACCAGTGCCCCAATGAACAAAAAATTTGCATTTCTGACTGCACTCCATATACAGGCTACCACAAGGCCTATTTTTATCAAATTCAGATCTAGCTGTGACCTTCACAGCGATACAGAAAGATAAGGCTGCGCTCCCCTGCGAGCAGGCAGCGCTGGTGAAGTGCGGTTCTAGGTCAGCAGCACCCCATCGGGGACAAGGACGTTAAGCGTCTCAGCCATTCCTACACAAAAGTGTTCAGGTTCAAACTTTTTGAATATACTTATGACTTTTCATAAGCAGAAAATTTAAAGTGAAGGGATTTTTAAAAATTACTATTTTTCACACTAGGGGAAGGCCTAAATCCCACAGTCTTTTGGTGATCAAGAGAGAAGTTTTAAAACAGAACAAGTTTCCCTTTTCCTGAGGATAAGCTGACCTATGCTTCAAAACCATCATACTTCAGCTCTTCACCCTGAGGTTGGAAGACATCTAATGAACTGTGCTAGACTCACACCAACCTTCAGCCCAGGTCTCTTTGCACACACTCATAAAGAGGCACATTTACTGGCAACTGTTTTGGGGAAGGCGTGCTACGTTACACACTTCAGTAAGAACGAATAACTTTTTTTTGTTGTTTAGCACACAACAGACTTGGAAGGATAAGAAATTAAGTCAAGAAAGAGGTCATACAGCCAAGCAAACTAACCTTCAGAGAAAGAGCAAAGCAAACATCCACCTGTGATTTTCAAGATAGGACTGAGTGACTGCTTAATATATCGCAGAAGATGCTTTTGTAAGCAGCAAATAGCTTTTTATTTGGCTGCACGAGATTTTCAGCTTTCCTTGGTTTTGGATGGCTGCTTTTCCTCTACTCTTGAGTGTACGAACCACTGTTCTCATCTCAACCTGTTAGCATACGCGTGCAGTCAGATGATAGACATCAGTAATGCATTAACCAACTCTAAAGCCATCCATGAATCATCTTGCCTCGCTGCAACTTAAGGCACACTCGCATTCAAATCCACAACCAAACGAACAACTGTTAGGTAATGTCTCCCCTCTTTACTTGTATGAAGCCAGAATTAAACACACTACTGCACTGCATGAAACTCAGATGTCACATTTATTGAGTGGCTAGTCTTCTTAGCCCCAAACAGGCTAACCAGCATTGCTTGTTCGCTCTCTTCTCCAGATCATCTCTAACAAACTTTAAAACACACGACAGCGCATTAAAAACAGAACAACTTTTTGCCAACTCAGATTCCTTGCTAGAGGCTCTCGGCTCCTGGCAACACCTCCAGTCCTGCTTTGGACCATCTGCCTGGGAGGTTTCTTTGCTTCTTTTAGTTTAGTTACTCAGAATTAACTTCTTCAGCATTTATAGTAGTCCACGTAAAGGCAGTCCTTTGAGTCCTCGCCAGCTTGCTTGGCTTTAATCGCCTCCATCAAGGGATCTTTAGAAAGACCCTACCTCAGTTCTGATATACCAGGTCTCAGAGATGATAGCAGCTGGTCCCCACCAGTAAAGCCATGAATGACTACTGAAACTGCTTCCTGCATTACATTTAATCTGTCACTTGTTTGTTCTCTCTTTACGCCAAGTTTCTCTCTTCTCTTGAAATACACTAGTATTTCTGTAGAGCAGCTAGTTTCCCTACTGGCAGACAAGCACTGTCTAAAATCAGTTATATATTAGTCTGAACTTTATACCGCAAGTTGTGAAATGAGAAGGCTTATAAACATGTGCACTGAGCAGATATAATCTCATTAAAGAGAGACGATTACTCAGTCCCTGGCTTTGCAGGAACACACATTTGAAGGTAGACCCAGACCAAAACAAGAATATGAACTGATCCAGAGAACGATGCATTTGACCTGAAAACAGGCTACTAGAGCAACAGATACAGCTTGATGGCTTTGTCTCTTGATGGCTTACTGAGACAATGAAATGTTACATGCACTGCTGGGAATTAATTTGTTTCATCATTCAGAAATGCTCACTAGAAACTGGAACAGCAGGGCCTGCTTAGCAAGCACTCCCATCTACTAGATGAGATCTTGCTTATATATGGAAAATTGTTCGGTTTGCCTTAATTTTGCCATCCCTGCCAGGTTGTTATGCCACTAAGAACTCCAGCTCAAGTCTCAGTCAGGATACTGTTAGCTGTCTTGTGCCACAGGGAAATCAATCGCACTTGAATGTAGTCTCATATTAAAGGCTTACAACCTTGCTGCACTATAAGGAGAAACAGCTAGTGGAGATTTTAGGGTAATAATATAAAATATTCTCTCACCCTTCTTCCCTCAAACAGATTCTGGCTATTATATTTTGTATATGGACCAGGATCTGTAACTTCTGCTTGCAGCTCCTCATCCATAGCGCGCTTCGGTAACAAGGAAGACAAGGTTCACAGTAGCAAACTCGAAGTTCCAGGGAAGTCACTTGTGCTTATCTGGACATCCACAGCTGGTGGCTCATTTAGCAGGGTAAATGTCTGGGTCTTACTGCCACTTAAGTTTTGCCCACATCTTAATTAATTATATGGGCTTCATTCAGATAAACTGAGGTAGTCCAAGTGAAGATCAAGCCTGTCCCTCTGTAAAAAGGTGACAATCTTTAAAAATGTTTCAGACTGAGAATGCCAATATTTCTAAAATTAAATAATATAAATGCTAATTAACACCACCACTCTTAGCCACCAGACAGTGTTAGCCACTTCCAGTTAGAGACTGCTGTGCTGGAAGGGTTGCAATTAGCAGTGCAAAGTCCAACAGTGGCTGGTCATCAGCAGCATCCCTCAGGGATCAATACCAGGGCCAACACAGTTTAATGTCTTTACTAACGACGGGAAAAAAGAACCTCAGCAAACTTCCTTTCCTCTGCAAATGCAGGGCGGAGGTGGCCACAGTGGAAAGCAGGGCTGAGGTAAGAGAGAGCTGGAGAAACAGGCTGACAGGGACCTCGTGAAGTCAACAACGGCAAGCGCAAACCCATCGCCTGGGATGCAATAGCCCCGTGCAGCAGGAAAGGCTGGGGCTGAACGGAAAACAGCTTTGCAGAAAAGGTTGTTTGGGCTCTGGTGGGGGAAAAAGTTGGCGATGAGCCAGCAGCGTGCCCTTGCAGCTGAGGCGGCCAACCGCATCCTGGGCTGCAGCAGCAAGGCTGGAGCCAGCAGAGCGAGGGGAGTGATTATCCCCCTCCGCCAGGCACCCGTGAGAATGCACCCGCTTCAGCTTTCTGTCCCCGGTTTCAAGGCCAGCAAAGCCCATTCGAGGTGGTGAGGGGCCTGGAGCACATAACCCACAGAGCAGCTGAGAGAAGCAGGCTGGCTCAGCTGCAGGGGGATATTGCGGTTGTTTTCAGCTTCCTAAAGGCAGGGTGCAGAGAAGATGGAGCCAGACTCTTCTTGAGGTGTGACAGTGAGAAGCACTGTACAGCTGTCGCTACATAGGAAATTCTGATTAGAAAAGATAAAAAAAAATTCATATTGAAGGCAGTCGACCATTGGACCAGGTGCCCAACAAGGTTGTCAAATCCCCACCCCTGGATGCAAAATTTAGCCGGGCAGGGACCTCAGCGACCAGATCTAGTTGGCCCTGCTTTGAGCTGTAGGGCAGGTGGCATTACTGTGACTCTATTTAGGTTATTGGACCTGAACCAGCAGCTCAAGCTTATTCCAAACACGAGTTTTGACTTACACAGCTGTCTTCTAGTAGGTAAGATGCTTCAAAATTCAATCTTGGGCTGCTGTGCAAGCAGCAAGAAATAGCACAATGGATCTATACTTGAACGTTCAAAGGAGGAGTCTAGAGTACTATGGAAAAACCTGATGTGACAATATTTTTCTACAAAACAGGAGTAGATTAATTAGATCTAGTAGAGAAGGTGACGACAGGCAATGCTCTACATACACTGAGAAGCTGAAACACCAGACACTGCAGAGAAACACAAGAAGCTGCACAGCCAAAGAGTTTACAAGATGAACGTGGACAAAAGCCCCACTGAAAATGCACAAAGTAAAAATAGCTGGAGAGAAGGATTGAATGCCTAGGTGTACTGGTAAAAGTTCTCATGATAAATATCAACGTAACAAAGAATATTCTGAAAAAATAAAGCAAAGGGATGCTCTGCAGGGAAATTTTAGGCTTACGTCCTGTCAACAAATACTTAGGTCTTGGTATTAAGAGAAGGATAGCTCAAATATTTTGGAATATTGCAGTTCTACCAATGAATTGATAAATCAGTTATGAAGCATCCCATTGCCAATGAATCACAGAATATCTCAAGTTGGAAGGGACCCCTAAGGATCATTGAGTCCAACTCCCTGCTCCTCGCAGGACTACCTAAAACTACATCACATGACTAAAAGCATCGTCCAGACACTCCTTGAACTCTGACAGGCTTGGTGCCATGACCACTTCCCTGGGAAGCCTGTTCCAGTGACTGACCACCCTCTCAGTGAAGAACCTTTGCCTAATGCCCAATTTGAACTTCCCCCGATGCAGCTTCATTCCATTTCCTATCGCTGGTCACCAGAGAGAGGAGATCAGCACCTCCCCCTCCGCTGCCCCCCTTGAGGAAGTTGTAGACTGCGATGAGGTCACCCCTCAGGCTTCTCTTCGCTGAACAAATCAAGTGACCTCAGCCGCTCCTTCGTAAGTCTTGCCCTCAAGACATTTTACCACCTTAGTTGCCCTGTTCTGGACACACACTAGTAGTTTGATGTCCTTCTTATATTGAGGCCCCCAAAACTGCACACAGTACTTGAGGTGGGGCCACACCAGTGCAGTATAGAGTGGGACAATGACAATTCCTTCCTATTGCTGGACAATGGAGATTATCTGTTGGTTTTGCTGCTAACTATTGAACCATAATTACATTTTGGCATTTAAAACAACATTCAAGTTCACTCTAGAAAATGCCCGCTCTTCTCATTCCCCAAAATACAAGTAAGTGGAAACAATGAAATTCAGAGGTGCTCTGCAGGGACGGCAATAACCACAAATTTAAGTAGTATTTTCACAAGAGCCAGGGAGGTGACAGTAACAGACGCTGAAATACATCTTACTACAAAAAACTCACTGGACAATTAGGAGCACCACATCTCAGCTACTGAAGAATCTGGCTCCTCATATTCTAAGTAATACCATATTTATAATTTGAGTTTCCTTGCTGGAAACGGATGGATTAATTTTGACCGTGCATATAAGAGAAATTATTCCACAGATGTTATTTTATCACCTCCGCTACAGAGTTTGAGTACTTTATACATGGAACATGGGAACGCCTCTGCTTAGAAGGCATTGCTAACTGTAATAGAATAGCTTACTGCATAGCAGTGGTACAGTGAAAGCTTCTACCTGTACCATCAAGTTAACTAACATCATAAAAAGCCATTTCTTAAAATCAGTGCTGAATTTAGCTCATCAGATTTTCAAGTAATTTTAGCAAATTAGATTTTTTCAAGTCACATCTGCTTTTCATGCAATAATCAAAATCAACACTTGACCCAAATTTGATAATATACAATTAATATACACACACAGATGCTTTCAGACCAGTATCATATACTCTCACCACTTCCCCACTACATAAAGTGGGAAAAGGAGGTGAGATTGCACTGGAAGTGTTGTCGGTCATTAATTTATGATTAACTAGGGTGAGAGAGTGCCTGGATCCACGCAGACAGCTGAAGTGCCCGAGAACCATCAAGACAGCAGGAGCTTCCCACAGAGAAAGCCAGTTCCACTTGTCTGAGGAACCTAATGCTTTCTGACAGGAGATGCCACCAAAAATTCTTACAAAAGGAGGGTGATGCTAACAGACGCTCATCTCTCCACACTTTTTTTTTTTTTAGGGGGGGGAAGGCCACAAGGCTTGCTACAGTGATTAACTCTTCCACTCCAGAGGGAAACCGATCTGGTAGTTCTGCTTAAGAGCAAAGCAGATCTGACATGAAAGTGGATTTCTGGTGCTGTTCTCCTTGCAACAAAGGGGGAGCAAGCAAGTAAGAAAAAGCCCAAACACGAAATACGTATCGACTCTTTCAGCCGCTTAGTGAATGTGAGGCATAGCCTGGTATCGAAATAAGATGCTTTGACTAAACCCACAAAATTACTTCAGAAGGGGGCACGCGCATGCTTCTGCGCCAAGCACCGTTTGTTTCTTACTTCCAGAAGGAACGAAAAGAGCCGGGGCGGGGGCGGCGGGGATGTGAAAAATCGCAAACTCATTCATAACTCAGGCTGCGCCAGCCCCGGCGAAGGCGCCCGCGGGGCGCCCCGGGGACGGCACCAGCTCCGCGGCGAAGGGCAGCGCAGCCACCGCCGGCGCGGGGAGGGCTCCTCGCTCCGCGGGAAGGTCACAGCGCGCGTTGCGGGCGAGGGTCGAGGTCCTGCTGCTTTCGCGACCAAAGCAGGACCCCGGCTTCGCGCTTACTCAGCAGCACGGCCTAAAGAGCTGAAGGCTTTCAGGGAGGCTGCAGGTAAGCACCAACCGCCGCTGCTCGAAACACGGTTCCAGTTAAAACCTATCCTCGGCTCGCTTAGACCCACCGACTGTTCCTCCCCGCCGCCTCACTCTGGGGCTCCGGCGACTTCAAGCCACGTTTCGCGAGCCACGCCAGCTCGCCGCGGGAGACCCCCGTGCCGGGGCCGCTGGGAGCGCCCGCCATCGCCGCCCGGCTGGCTGTAGCGGCTCTCGGGCCGGCAGAGCTTCGCGCCGGGCCAAGAGGCCCCGTCCCCTCGCCGCGCGGCTCGGGGCAGGCTAGGGCTGCGGGTGAACGGCGACGCGGGCAGGGGCTCTCCCTACCGCCCCAGCGGGCCACGACCGCCGGGGCAGGCGGTGGTGGGCAGCTCCCCGCGCCCCTCACCTGCTGCTGGATCTTCCCGTCCTCGGTGACCACCCAGTGGGTGGTGGCAGCGGCGGGCCGCGTCCCCGAGGCCAGCAGCGAGCACAGGCCCAGGGCCCAGCCGGAGAGGACCCACGCCCGACTCAGCCCGCCCCGCCCGGACGCTCCTGCCGCCGCCATCTTCCCCAATCCCGGCCTGCCCGCACCACCCGGAACCGGAACTGCCTTCGCCGCCATTTTGGGAGGGGGCGGGCCGAGCCCTCCCCACCCTCTGCGGGGCGGTGCCACCTCCCCGGAGGGACGGGGGCAGGGACAGGCCTTGGGGCGGCCCCGGTTTCCCCGCCGGCAAACCGGGTGGCCTCAGGTCGCTAGCTCAGACGGCGCCGAGAGCCTACTGGCCCAGCCCCGCGCCCGCCCGCCCCTGCGGCAGCCACAAGGCGAAGGAGGCCGGATCGCGGCGGCACCGCCTGTGCCAGGAGCCGCGGTCGGGGCTCCGCGTTGCAGCACCGCGTACCGACTGCTCCACGCACATTAACCCAGCCAGGGAAGCCGAATCCGGTTAACTGAGCCTTGTTGCATTTCTGACAGGCACTGGTAACGGCAGAGCCGCTGCCCAGAGCTCAAGGCTGACTTTAAACGCTAACAAGCGGCGTGTGGCGCTGCACTGAACGCTTTCATTTAAAAAAACACCGAAACGTTTGCCACGACAGCTTGAGGAAACGGCCTTCTGCCCAAATCAAACCAAACTGTACCACAGTTAATGCCAGTTCACTGAAGAGCCGGTTGAAGCTAGCTCTGAAAAACACATCACTCCTAATGCTTTTCAGTTACACAGAAAAACCTAAACTTTTCCTTTCCTGTTCCAGTTAACAGTAAATACCAACCCAGCAGCAGCAGCCTGCTTCCCCAGTCCTGAGTGAGATCTAAAAGCTGCCGAATTCAAACTTTGGTCTGTTCAATCTAAGTTTGCAAGCAAGCTGCAAACAGTTCTGCTTCTAGGGGACATCAGACTTCCCAGAGCCTGTTAAACAGTAAAATTTGCCTGTAACTCAAACCCATTAAGTAGAAACAAGAAAAAAAGTTTACAAATGGTGTCAGAGTGGTTAAACTAATGCAAGGGAGTTAGTTTCTCTCAGGATAGAGAACATATTCCCACAACTATGATAGTTCCTTACTGCTGCCAGAGTTTTCACATCAGGCATATTACAGATTTCACAAAAAAAAAAAAAAACAGGCTGCTACTCCAAGCCAATCTTGCTCTATCATAAGATGCTAACAAATTTTATTGCACTGTCAACATCTACGAGGTTGAATAAGACAATGAATGACTCCTTTCCACATGATAATTCCCAAATAAGATGTATGACATACAGCTTTTGCTGAATATTTAAATTCCTATCCAAGATTTTGCATTTAAAAGTTGAATTACTGAAAAGTTGAAACAGCTAATGCAGTCTTCCTAAGATGTATTCCTTAGCGGCAAAAAGCTCAATACTTCTATAGCAATCTAAGGAGTAAGTCACTAAAACAAAAAGGTACCACAGTACCCTTTTACTAAGCCAACACAAAATGTTGCAGAGTAACTGTGAAACAATGAGCCAAACAAAATTACAAAATGAATTTATTCCAAAAGCGTAAGGGAACATTTACAATTCAACAAGATGGTAAACAGGTGTCTCCACAAGAACTCACTGCATTAAAATTAAATATGAAACTGTGGGGGGGAAATCTAACTACTTCTGAGGCCACAAGAACTTTGCACATCACCTCTGAAAAACAGGAGTCCCGTAAAGAAAACTCACTCAAAATTCAGTGAGAAAATAAGCTGCTAGTACCTAGTTATTAGTCTAAATACAAGCTATGTTTAGGCTTTGAGATTACATTTTTAAATCCCCTCAAAACACAAATTATAGCCACAAGTACAAAAAGTCCATTTTTATTTCCCCCAATGGAAACTTACTACCCACCTAGTGCCTATTTTCAGAGTGACATTTTGATCTCACGAATTTGTCCTTGAAAGCTCTTTGCCAAGTTTGTTGGTTTTAGTGACAAATCTGAGGTTAGCAGCTGGCACGTAATCAGAAATACAACATCAGCTCACATGTCCTGGAATGTCCAAAGTTTGCTGCCTACTGCTCCAGAGTTAAGCAAAAATAGACTTCTAATTTAGCGTCGACAATGTCTCTAACTTTGACATAGTTTCGGTATTCTGGCCTTCTGAGCGTAGTGATAAATATCAAAGAGTGTTCATGAAGACACCTGAGTCAGATTCACAAGCAAATACAAATGGAACTAGGTGGGGAAACATCACTTTCAGGCATTTGTCTGCATCTGTGGATATCACATGGCTGGACAAAAAAAGGAGGATAAGAAATAATCTTCATTCTTCTAAAGCCTAAGCTATTTTACATCAACACGCCCTGGAACACTTATTAAAATTCTTTTCCTCTGTCCCAGCTTCTTTTTGCTATCTGCTAATTCCTTTACAATGTTGAATGTCCTGAGAAGTAAAAATTTTGAGTGGTGAGAATAAAAAAAAAAAGCATTGTGCTCTTACATTGTATTTTCTGGGTGTACACCAGTAAATAAGAATCCCAAGTTGCTATGGAAAAAAATAGCATGGAATTGTTACCTTTTCCACCTGAATCGAACTACATAGCTGGAATTTTTCAATGTTACCCAAAATACAATTTTATTTATATATTTTTAAATGCAACTGTATTGGTAAAAAAAAAACCCCAAACCCAAAAAACCACAAAACAAAACAAAAAAAACCCCCACCCCAACCCTCAAGTGCCAACTAATCCAGAAATCTGCAAAACATAGAAAAGAGCCAGGTACTGCTGCTACGGTCCAGCTCCAGCCTATGACGCTTAATCACTGCATCAGTCTTTACCCATTCCTGGAACAATTCTAGTCATTTATTGTTTTGTTTTTCCTGCTCATTTACTGAAATTTCACGGCATAACTATATGCACATATTCATATTAAACATTAAAAATTCATTTGCAAAACATCACTTTTGCATTACAATGCACGGAGAAGAGTAAGATGTGCAAACCAAAGAACACCACACTCTCCACATCTCTAAGTAAAAGGACTGCTTCATGCTACAAGCAAAATAAATTTCCATCCATGTTGCAAACTTTAAAAAAACAGCATGTATCTCATTCAATTCCTTTTAAAAAAGTAAATCAAAGCAAATTTACCAATGGTACTCTTCTCCACATATTGCAAAATATGGTTACAGATGAGGAAAGGATTACTTCAGCTGCTAAGCTTATCTGACATGTATCTCTGTAGTCATGCCTTTCCTGTTCATTACTTAATACATAAACTCAATTATATAGTTTCAGTTATGCAGTAGCTGATTTTTAGGTTAATATACAAACTGTCAAGATGTAGCTTTTGATAAAACATCTATGCTCTTTTCCAATTTTGAATAAATCTTGAAGACACTTCAAAAATAAGAACCCAAAACTGCTGACTGTAAGCATCCAAAAATACAGTTGTAGTTTCACTATGGACAAGTTGTAGTCCGTTAGAAAAGTAGATCATACATACAAAGGTATAAAGAACATTTAAGTCAGTCCTAGTGGAAGGCAGTCCTTGAAGGAAACAATACTCCAAGCAAACTTGCTGAGTAGCACTTTCACTTTAGCCCTTCAGGGCCATGGAAGATTTAGCGATTTACTCAGTAGATTCTTCCTCGGCTACGATTGCCACGTCCTCCCCAGCCTCTTCCTCGTCCACCCCGGAAACCACCTCTTTGCTCTGAAATAAAAGTCAAAACTTTTCATGCAGGTTTTATGCTGTATACACATTAAAATTAAACAGCAATAACTGGAGGTACTGAAGGCTGACTTAAGTCTCTGAGGCTAATCCTGCTTATGTACCATGAGATCTCCGAGTCATGCTTTGATGGACAACAGACCCCACTAATTGTAAAAGGGGGTCAGGACAACTAGCCTCTCTAAACTAAATCTAGTCTTTCCGCACACTAATACTATGATAAGTAACCGTCCCATTATTTTAGAACTAAATTTGGGCCAATCCATTATCACAGAACTGCAAACTGGTCTTCATTAGGCTACCTAGCTCATCCTTCTGTCCAGTAACACCATGTCAATCTTGAGGTGCTTGTCCGACTTGCTCCTAGTGATTTTATAAAATGATGGAAAACCACAGCTTTGTCAGTCTGCCCTTTTCTATCCTTAACATTAAGTTATCACCAGCATACTTAAGTTTTTTTGCTGGGCTAGTATCCTAACTATATTCAATTAAGAATCTTAGACATAGGCAGATACCACACAAACTATTTGTATATTGCAGAAAATTTTTCCTTTCCCTTTGTCAAAACCAAATCTGATCACAGCAACCACCACCACAAAATATTTTGTTAAAGTTTCTTTGGATTTGTTTGAAAATATATCAAAATCTCATTCCCCTTCCATGCTTTCTCTTCATGTACAGTCTTAAAATACAGGTTATATTAATCTACAAAGAGAACTGTGTGCTTATTTTAAAGAGTACAGAAATTAAAAGCTGATCAGTAGGCCTGAGCATCTCGCTAACAAGAAACAGTAGCAAGCAATAAAACATTTTTGGTTGAAAACTTCCTAATTTTTAGAACCGTAGGACTACAAGCTTATCTTAAGAGACACAGGTGCATCACCTGAAGTCTGCAGTAAGACATATGGAGAAGATTTTATCTTTTCTCTTTGTTTTATATAAAGACAGTGCTTTATATCAGTTTTTCAACCTATAGGCACAGGCAGTAATTTGTCATAGCAGGCCGTTTACTTGACAGAGGTAGGACCACTGGGCCTACGGGGAAGATAACAAGAACGGGTTGCTGCCATTGTTGGGCCTATTCATCCAGTCTGCAACTGCTCTCTCGTTCTGCCCAGAAATATGACTTGCAGAGAGAGACAGAATCACTCTGACTGGGAGCATGAGGGCATAACTGTGTGTATGCACAGTGAACCTGTCAATTCCCAGAAGTTCCGGATCTGCAAGTTCTGCAACACCAGCAGCAGCTGTAATAGGAATTCAGCACATGTCCAGTTGTATGATAGAAGGTGGCCCAGCTCTGCCACTTGCAGAAACTGGTCTGTCCAATGGGAATTTGGGGTGCAAGTGCTGTGTGTCATAATAGAGAACACAATAGTCCAATTACTAACTCTATCTATTAAAACACTACTAAAACTAACTTGCAAGTGACATATAGTTTATAGGCTGGTAACACTCAAACACTGTAATAGATCAACAGCTAGAAAGAGACCATTACACACAAAAATTGGTGACAGTACAATTTGGTCTTCTGAGAACATGAGAGTAAGTTGGCTTAATTTGTTTGTTCCCCCCACCCCGAGGCACAACTGTCACTAGACAAAGTTTTTCCAAGCTCCCTAACTTACCATAAGAAAAACTACCCAGGTTACTGCTGTATTTTCCACTGGGAGGATTATATATTTGCCTGGCATCCCTTTTTGGTCCTGCCGAAGCTTTCTTTGGGGGTGAACTTGAGGTTGTATCTTCACTTGCTCTTTTTTGACTGACAAAAGAAAACAAAACCAGATTATTACACCCCTGTGGTGACAAGTACAGGAATAGCAGTTCAGCCTCAAACATTAACTGCTGGGAGCCAGCAGCGGCTAATGAAGATGCCACGAATACTTCAAAAGAGGAAGCAAGCTAGTCTCCAGTTGATTCGGTCTATTGTGTCCCTCAAGACTATCACTCCGCAGCCTTAATTCCTTCCAGGATAGGTGTTATTTTTGGTTGTGAAACTTTTAGCTCATGTGCTGTGTATTATACACAGCACATGGGGATCTTTATTTTGTAAACAGCAAAAATTAACAACACTGTTCCTTTTTATGGAAAACTCTTACCTTGCATCTGCCTTCTGTACTGGTTTCCATGACAGTGTAACTGTACTTTTATAGGAAGGAGGAATGTGGAAGAGATCCTATGGAGGCAAAATCGGACAGTTTATTCTACAGTTAAATTCATGTTGATTGCACTTCCAAATTTTAGGTACCTACTAAGACTCCAGAATAGCAGTTACTTTCAAAAAAGTTTTATAATTGTTGGAAGTCCCATGGCAGAGGGAGAAGACAGCAGTAGCTAACTGCCTTATCTGCCTGCCTTAGTCCATACACTTTACTAAGAAATTCAAGTGAGATTTATATTAACAGAATAGTGTCTTATACTGACACAATATGCTTTCTCTCTCTCTCCCTATGCATATCAAGCATCTTCTAAAGAACTACAACGGCTCCTTCAGGGAGACATCTGATATTCCTGCTACGATGGTAAAAGATGGGCTTGTGGGCCAAGTTTTTGGTTTAGAATCATAGAATCGTTTAGGTTGGAAGAGACCTTTAAGATCATCGAGCCCAACCGTTAACCTATCACTACCAAGTCCACCACTAAACCACGTCCCTAAGCACCACATCTACATGTCTTTCAAAGACCTCCAGGGATGGTGCCTCAATCACTTCCCTAGGCAGCCTGTTCCAGTGCTTGATAACCCTTTCAGTGAAGAAATGTTTCCTAATATCCAGTCTAAACCTCCCCTGGCACAACTTGAGGCCATTTCCTCTTGTCCTATCGCTTGTCACTTGGGAGAAGAGATCGATACCCGCCTCTCTACAGCCTCCTTTACAACGATAACGTTTCCCCTCAGCCTCCTTCTCTCCAGGCTAAACAACCCCAGTTCCCTTTACAACGATAACGTTTCCCCTCAGCCTCCTTCTCTCCAGGCTAAACAACCCCGGTTCCCTCAGCCACTCCTCATAGGACTTGTGCTCTAGACCCTTCACCAGCTTCGTTGCCCTTCTTTGGACACACAAAGGTATGGACTGAGAGTGAAAGATGGGAAGTTAGGGAAGAGAGGAAAAGGTGGTTAGAAGAAATCAGAATGGTTTCAAGGGCTCTGGATGGAAGTCTCTTTCTGCAGGCCATCTCTCCTAGACTCCCTGGAGAAAAAGGTTCTGTACAGCAGCTTGCTTTGCTTCCTCACTCCTTTACATCTTGCACCTCTTCAAACTATTCCTTACCCCTCCCTGCCACTACAGGAAAGGAAAATGACAACGAAAAAGGCTGGGCCAGAATCCAGAGACCCCTAAAGCAAGGTCTTCTGCTCCTGTGGGCAACTAGTGCTGCAAAAAAGGGCCTCAACACCCTATCCCAACAGCAGCGGTAGCAAAGGCTAAGCAGCTTGCATAAGCAGCAGATCCATGTCTCTTCAGAAACAGTAAAGCAGGCAGCAACCCTGAGTGGCTCACACTAACTTAATAACACAATACAACTTAGTTCAAACCTATTCCTTTTTTCTGCATAGGTTACTCTACTATGTGAATTTACTCCTTCACAATGTGAGGACTTACCTTGATTAAAACGTTAATGTTATTGGTTATTTTCAAGGCAACCACTTTAATCTTGTTCTGTAAAAAAAGAAACAACACTGAACACCTGCTATTCTAGTTGCTTTAAATGATGCCAACTGCATTTGATGAAGCTGTAACATTAAACTGACTGCTCTTCCTAGGGAATTGCTATAGCAATAGTAATAGTGAAAGGTGTGTACGCTTCCGAGTTTTCATTACAACTATTTTGAGGCTTCTTGCAGTTTTACACTAACTAGTTCATTTTAAATATTCCAGTGTACTTCCCACTATAATTTTTTCCCCAAATACATGAAAATTTCCCCCTCAAAACAAAATGCAGAGCGTATTTAAACCAAATACACGTGGATGCAGAGAGTAGCTGACAGTAGAAACTAAAAGATCATCTTAGCTTGCAAAATGCAGCATCAGGTAAGATGCAGTTGCAATAGATGTTAGCAGTATTATTCCTTTAATCTATTTGCATGCTTACAACAGACTGCAGCCCATTAATGTGTGCCAACGGTTATTTCGGCAGGCTCAATTAGAAAGTATTGTTCAGGAATTCTGAATTTACCTCCTCTGTTTTCAAGGCTTCTCCTGTTTTTCCTTGAAGTGCTAGACGAAGTTGTCGAATATACACCTGCAACCCTCGAGCAAAATACTGTAGCCTAAAAAATTTAAAAGCAATGTTAATAAGTTTTACATATTCACATAAAAGAAAAGCATAAACAAAGGGAAGTTGTCATCTGTTTTTTTTCCCCTTTAGGAAAAATGGTCAAAATAAGTCTTCTATCAGTCGATCTGATCTGTGCTTCTTTAGTACCCAGACAATAATAATTCACACTTTCTAACAGATCTCTAACACTTGCCTGTAAATGATTACCTGATTTTAAAGTCTTTCAATTTCTCTGCATTCAGCTTGGCTGTGAGGAAGTCCGGAAGTTTACGACCCAGCTGATGGAAGCTATACAATAAACACTCCACATAACTGAATTGCAACTTGGGCTCCTCATTGCCAGCATTTTCCCCATTCTCTGCTTCCTCTGGAGGAAGGGGCATATACTCCTAATGAACAGAAAGGAAAAACAAATGCATGAGACATTTACGCAGACTGACCATTCTTTTGCGGTGTTTGAACTGGAGGGCTTATTTATGCTGACTATTTAAGAAGTCTCCCCCCTCCCCATACCAATGGGATGAACTGCTGCATGAAGTCCTGGTGCAGGTCGTTTGCCTACACTTCCGTGACTTGACACCCCTGACTCAGGGGAAATATTATGGTAGCACTGCTACCACAGGAAGCAACAATGGACTGCACCAATGCTTCTGAAACAGTGCTGAATTTGCTTAAAATTGTCAGTGCAGATATAGCCTTTAATGAGATCAACATGAGTCTCTCATGACTATAAAATTTTAAAACAACAAAACTACATGAGTTTACTGGATTAAAAACATTACGCAGGTAACAGCTCTCTGTATCTACAAAGGCTTTGAATTGAAAAATGATGTTTGACCTTATATCATGTACAGAGCTATCTTTGAAATAGCCACTTTAGAAAAAGCATAAATAGATTAATGGATAAAAATAACTTGTTTGATGAATTTTTTTTTTTAAAGAAGTGTTTTACATGAGTAAAAATTGAATTAGTCTTACCAGTAATTTATCAAACAGCTTCTTCAAATTTGATTCAAGCTTTTCCATATCGCCACAAAATGAACTCATTTCAGCAAGAAGCTTCAAAACCTACACATAAGGATAGCCAGGTTTCTGTGCATTAACTGAAAAGTACAAGGCTTAACTTTCAACCTAAAAGGGATTATGGCATCATTATGGCTGGCACAGTAGAGGTCAGCTATTACAATTAACCCCCCTCCCAAAGAATACAAGGAAGAATATCTAGTCTATTTTTCACGTCCTCAAACAGCAACACAGGTTTTGTGTCTAAGCCCAACAAGCATCATTAGTCAACAAGTAAACAAAATTTCGTCTCCCACATCTGCAGCACAGCTCATCTTCAAAGTGAGATTCACAGAGATCTAACTGAAGCTGCAGCACTGATTAATGTAAGCAAAATTACAGACATTAAGCCACTCCCTTAGGAGACGAAATTTGCACAAGCCATGTAACAATCATTTCAGTAAATGCTATGTGCTTAAAAAAAAATTGACAGTAATATAAAAATGATTACACCTATTTACTTATTCTAGCCTTGCCTCAAAAGCTTGGGACAAATGACACATATTTTAAAAGGCAATGCTCAGTCATGCCTCAATACAGCAAACATTTTTTTCTAGTGTAGCTAGTTTTCCTCCAAGCCAGGAACTGAAAACCACTTCAGAAAGGAGTTCGCTGTCTTCGTCTAAGATTTGTTTTTTTTATGATTTGAAAGACATTTTAGCTTTGGCTTACCTCTAACTGGATATCAAGACCCTCCACTGGAGTTGTCAAAGAACTGAGGTTTGGCAGAACATGCTCACAGAAGTAAGTAACAAATTTTGTGGAATGAACATTTTTCTGCAAAAAACCACCACATGTTATTCAGGCTACTCTGAGTTTGAAGGAGTTAAATGTTCCCCCTCTCCCCCCACCCATATCACTCTGCCACCCTTACAAATGCCTACCACGCAGCTATTCCTTAAAGTTTACTAAACTTCCCTCTAACTCCTAAAATGCAGAGACCCTTCCAGGTAGCTTAACCTCAGAGGCTGTCTGCAACAGGGACTGAGAAGATTGCCTATAACCCAAGAACAGGCCTTGAAGTGCTCCAATTGCCTGGCACTAGACTTGAAATAATCAAACTCATACATGTATGAGCCTAATGTGAGAATCTTGTCATAATTCACTGTAACATCTTAAATTTGAAAGAAAATGTCAAAGAGCAGAGAATAACACAAAAGCTCTTTGTATTTGGAGGCTTTAAGGATGTTTTTCAACATTCTAATACATCAGAAGCTGAAGGTGTAGAAGTACTGATATGCTGTTGTTCTAACATAATCATTGAGAACACCAAAGAGAAACTACAACCGTTAACTTTCCACAATATTCCTCATGCAAAGCAAATAAATACGTACTGAGAAGAGTGGCACTGCCTGCCGAGTACACTGTAGAAGTCTGTCCACACAATCTGGATCAGATGGATTGAATGTTTGTTCCAGGTCAGCTTGTTCGGCTACCAGCTCCACTAGTTGTTGCCTCCCACTTACTGTCTGTAAGCTTTTTAATCCAGACAATATTTTCATGAACAGAACAAATTCCTCACCCGTCACATCTTCCAGCACCTTAATAGAACATCAGAAAACATATTTCTATGGTGGTACTTTGCAAACCTTCAAGTCAAACCTACTTGAGTTGAAAAGGTGAAGTATGCAACTACTTTGCATTTAAACTTAGCTTCTAGTTATTTAAAAACACAAGTTTAAAGGAACACATGAAAACACGCAGTATAATTGTATGCACCTCCACATTAAAGTAACTGCCACCAAGTTGTGCATAGGAAACATTATTTTTCTTGAACTCTAACCTTAAGAACAAATTTCTTACCTAACAAAAGCGTATGTTTCAGGCAGAATAAACATTGAAAGAATACCTACTCATTCCTTATTGTTTTAATACTTTTTGTATCTTTCTCAGCTTGGGGAACGCATAGGAATGTCATGAAATTCAACAAAGACAAATGCAAAGCCCTGCACCTGGGATGAACTAACTTCCCTGCATCAGCACATGTTGGGGACTGACTGGCTGGGGAACTGCTCTGCTGAAAAGGCCCTGGGGAACAGCAGGCTACACGTAAGTGTCAGCAGCGTTCCTTGGGTGATGAACAGTGTCCTGGGCTGTTACAAGAGCATAGCCAGTAGACTGAGGGAAGCAAAAGGATCGAGATTCTCATTTGCTATGCCCTCATTAGACCAAATCTGGAATACTGCACCTAGTATTGAGTCCTCCTGTATGAGGAAGTTCTTGATAAGCTTTAGAAAGCCCAGCCAACAAGGCGATCAGTGTCTAGAGCACATGACCTGCGAAGACAACCTAAGGAAACTGGGCTTTTTCAGCCTAAAGGAAAAAAGTCATAAGGGGTTAAGAGACGTAACACTAGTCTTCCAATACTTAAGAGCAAGTCACCAAGAGTAGGAGCCCGGTTCTTTACCGAGGTGGACAGGCTGAGAATGAGACAATGATACAAAATTGAAATGGGAGGTTCCAACTGGATAAAGAAATTAAAAAAAAATAATCATGTTGAGGACAATTAAACACTGGAGCTGGTTGCCCAGACAGTATGGGAAATCTCCATCCTTAGAGGTTTTCAACTTTGTCCAACTGGACAAAGCACCGAGAAACCTGATCTGAATTCAGCTGATCGTGATTCACTGAGGTGATCGATCTCCCAAAGTCCCTTTCCAATGTGAATGATTCTATGTTTCTAATAAAAGTCGCTTTTACGAAATGAGAAGAAGCTAGCATCACTTTAACGTTCCCACAAAAAAATGCTGCAAAGTTTGGATTATTACAGAATAGGGTAACTAGAAGATTGCATTTGTACAATGCTTAACTCTACATGTGGTTTAAACAGAGACCTCCAGAGCAATGCCAGTGATAAGGGATGGCTTAATACTTAAGTTTGTACTGAAATAAGACACTCACCTTCTTTGATTCAGTCAATATGAACTCTTCTACCTCCTTTGTCATCACCTCCTCAGGCAGGGTTTTCAGTTTTGTAGAGAGGAACTTGATGGCTCTCTCTCTCACAATATCCTCTCCCTGAAGAATTTGACTGAATAAGCCTCCCAAAGTCCCTGAATGAATAAATCAGGTAATGCAAATTATTTTAGAAGTTAAGAGCTGAACCTTCTATGCAGAAGAAAGAAGTCTCCTCCTGTAAGACTCCATGACTCATTTTAAAATAATTGCTATACTGATTTTTAAGAAAAAACACAATTTTCACATAGCTTGACACAAGAATTCACATTCTTATTGGTCTCTATAATTCAGATCCACAACTATTGAAAAGTTCAGTATCGTTTGTAAAATCAAATAACAAGTGCGTGCCTCTAACTTTTGCTTCGTACTAAGAAGATGGAAAATTGACTCCTGTTCTCATCCTACTAGACTGAGAAGTATTAATAAAAAGACATTTACAGAAAAATGTGTCCTTTACCTTTAGCATCCATCTTAAATATACTGAGCAAAGCGTTGTTCACCAAATTGAATTCCGCAGAATCATCTAAAGAGAGAAAAAAACCTGATATGCATATCCTTGAAATGCAAACATAAGAGCAGAAAAATAAAGATAGATTTCTAATATCACACAAGAAGTATTCTATCCTCAGCATTTAATTATAAACAACATAACTTGTATTTTTAACGACTACTAGACTGAGGAAGTAGAAAGACACGATTATGAAAGTTGGAAGCAAAACAAAAAGCTATTTGCCACTTTCAGCCTCCCTGCCAAAACTTTAACATTACAAACTTGATAGGACTGAAAACTTGAAAGGAAGTTATTAATCAATAGTCATTTTAAGGAAAAGATTAATAAACAAGCTGACCTTTACTAAATTAAGGTAAAATAAATAGTTATTTCTTTTTAAACTCTTAAGTAATCTACAGTATTTCTAGGCGAGAGAAACAATTTTCCTCTTGAACTCAATGGAGAAATGTGTAAGTCTCAAAAAAAAAGTCTCTTCTGAGAAGCCTAGAGACTTAATCATGCATTTTTAATACAAATTTGAACATCTAATATTTAGCGCTATAACTTACTGAGATTAAAAAAATACATATTGTATATTAAATTCTGAATTAAATATTTTGTACCAAAATTGCACTGTATAGAAGAAAATGCCTTCAGGATTTTTAAAGTTCCTGAGTACCTGGATTAGAAATCCAATAACTCTTTTTCAGAAGGCAATTTGGTGCAGTCCATTACTGGAAGAGTTTTTTGGTTGTTTGTTTGTGTGGTTGTTTTTGTTCAGTGTTTTTTTTGTTTTGTTTGTTTGTTCCCTCCCTCCCCCGATGCTTTCAGAGAACTCGAATGAAAAAAATTGTTATATTTAAAAGAAAGACTTTCAGTTTAGATTAGGATAATTAGTGACTTTTCAGCAGAAGTAGCAGGATAACTGTACAGCAAATATAAAGAGGGGGAGAGCAGAAGCTCTGGCACTGGGACAGACTGCTTTGTAACAAATAGTGAACCAACAGAAAACATTTTACAGAACAAAACTGTACACATTTGTAGGTGTGCCACAAGGAGATCAGCCAGAAAACTACCAATGTCTCCTACCTGACTGTAGAAGCTGGGTCAGTATGTCTGCTACCCGAGGAAGATTATCTCCAGTGGCAAACTGAGGCAATTCCTTGATTGCTTGTCGCCGGATCTGTCAAAATTGTCAGTATCGTGGAAATAAGAAAATTAAAAATTTAAAGTAATTACAAACAAACAAACAAATAAATCAGGCAATTCAACCACTAAAATTTGGCAGAAAAATCAGACAAATTTGAGAAAATGACCACATATTCTTTTAACATGAGTATCATATTCAGAAAGCGATGTTCAAGTTTCAGACTTTAATGGCAGTCCAAAATTCATATTTGCTATGAAACTATTATGACTTATTATGAAGAAAACATTTTTCTTGGATCTAAGCAGCACTGAAAAAAACCAATTCAAACAGCACCTCTGTTCACAAAATCATTCATTTGATCAACAAAACACAGGGCTGCAATCTGTGTTATTATGGAATCTTACTTGCCAACAGGAAGGATAGTTGTACAGGTGTGCAGATGGCAGAGAGAAACTCTAGGTTTTATTCCCAGCATTGACAAAAATCCTTGAATGATCTGCCCAAATCATTTAAGAACCAAAGATGCTTCAAAGGTACAGCTTCTATCAACACCACAGAAGCAGCATGAAGCACCTGAAGACTTCTGCAAGAGTAATACATTCAGAATCACATCCCCATGGTTCGCGGGTGCGAACAAAATTTTCTTGCCTCCCAGCAGGATTTATTAGAATCAATTACCACAAGTGCTTTTTTAAAAGGAAAAAATGTAATAGATATTCAAATAAACTGTATCCAAGTTTCTACAGAGCTATTCCTTTGATCAATGATGGAAGTGAACGACAAATGAAAAGTGATGCATTTTCCCATACCATCACACAATAGATTCTTCTATTGCAGGAATACGACTAAGTATTCCTAAGTTTTCCAAAAACCAACCCTCCCCGCCCGAAAGACATAGCCTATTAAAAAAAAAAAAAGGAGAAAAGAATTAAAAATATAAATTCAACCTATCAACTTGCTACAAGGTTCTTATTCTTACAGAAACATCTTCATCCTCACAGAGGTCCAACTGGGCATTGATAGCTGAGTCAGCTAGCTCAGGAAAATGTTTGAAGAACTTAGGAATAAACTGGGCTGCAAGTCTCTTCTCCTTGGCACCTCCTTTCACACCATCCAAGATCGCCTGGTAAGCATCCTTATGCTGAAAGAGGAAAACCAGAATACATAAATAGAAAAATCTTGCTGGTATTCTCAAGACAAGGAAAGGATTTTTTCTCTCCCATTCACTTCAGCTATTTATGTGAACTATATTATACAAGCTTCATACAAAGAAATAAATTTCTCTCTTAGACCAATACAACTGTGCCAATTTAGTAAAATTTGTCTCTATTGACTGTTTTTTTACTGTTATTCTGGTTCCTCTGTCTGTTCAAGTGCTTACTGTTCAAACTACCAGCCCTAAGGCTAACAGTCTTGCACACTACTTGCGATTAGATTAGTGCAGACTCAAGGAATTACATGATCACCTTCACTGAACTTTGGCAGTTCTTCAAGGAGTTTCTGCCTTTTGTCTGCTCTTTTATTGTCTCTCAAACAGAGGTTACCTCTCCCAACAACTGTGCCACTGGAATGGATCACGAATAATTTTTAATGTATATTGCACTAAAGCACCTTTGGCATCTATTCACACAGTTAAGCGTAAAGATCTTTTAAGTTTTACTTAAAAGGTCTTAAAAGATCTGTTAACAGAGACTAGATGCAAAAAAAAAAAAAATCTCCAGTTGAAATATAGAAATAAACACTTCTGCAACAGAGTAGAAAATTCTCTAGCTGCTCCAACTAGAATCACAGAGGCATTTCTGATTTTGTGTCTGCAGGACTGAAACTTTAGAATAAATGGAAGTCTTTGTTGTGGTTAGCTATGTGTTTGGGAAATAAAAGTCAGCATTATTAGGACGCTAGCAAGAACCAAAACCTTCTATCATTAATTTTCCTCATGGTCGTGAAAAGAATGCTTTAGGCAACTTATCATACTTCCAACAGCAACATCAACAGCACAGGACACTTTGCTTTATTTACATTAAATTTTCCAGAGCCACATATATCATCACCCCTCCTCCACATAAAAGTTCACCCATAGCATATAGAGATACTAACTTACAAAGCAGTATGCTGCATTACTTCCCTCTAAAGTAAGCTGTATTTTAACATTCAGTACCAATGCTCCTTAAACACTCCCTACACCTTGCTGATAGCTCTCTGTGTTGCCAGATTCTGAAGTGGATTGGGACACTGATCTGGAAGAAGAATAACCGAGGCAAAAAATGGCTGCTTTTCAGCTGGTCGACACCCCCATCTGGTTTGCTCTGTAGCTGTGCCAACACAGTGCACTCACAGCAAAGGCAGGGATGAGCCAGCACAAACTAACAATGAAATACACATTACTATAGTCACAGGTTGTCAGACTGCACATTAAGAACAACTTCTTTGTGGAACGACTTACTTAATACATATTAAAAAAGCATTCATACAGCAACAAAATAGAGTAGCTTGTGTTCCATGTATTTGTATTACTGCATGCTAGCTATTCCTATCATTTAGGCAAAATACAGTTCAGGCAGGAATTTGGTTTACCCTGCACCTGGCAGCATTGAATGCTCAAGAAAAAAACCAGGCCAATGCAGAAGCAGTGTGACCCTTCAGTTTTGCACATTTCCTCCCAATGTGTAACACAGGAAAGTCCTAAGCCAGAGACAGTGTCCAGTATCCTGGGCTGCATCAAAAGAAGCATGGCGAGCAGGTCAAGGGACGTGATTCTCCCCCTCTACTCCGCTCTCATGAGACCCCACCTGGAGTACTGCATCCAGCTCTGGGGCCCCAACACAAGAAGGACCACGGACCTGTTGGAGTGGGTCCAGAGGAGGGCCACAAAGATGATCAGAGGGATGGAGCACCTCTCCTATGAAGACAGGCTGAGAGAGTTGGGGTTGTCCAGCCTGGAGAAGAGAAGGCTCTGAGGAGACCTTCTAGCAGCCTTCCAGTACTATAAAGGGGGCCTACAAGAAAGCTGGAGAGGGACTTTTGACAAGGGCATGTAGACAAGGACAAGGGGTAATGGCTTTAAATTGAAAGGGGGTAGATTAAGATGAGATATAAGGAAGAAATTCTTCACTAGGAGGGTGGTGAGGCACTGGAACAGGTTGCCCAGAGAAGTTGTGGATGCCCCATCTCTGGAAGTGTTCAGGGCCAGGTTGGATGGGGCTTTGAGCAACCTGGTCTAGCAGAAGGTGTCCCTGCCCATGGCAGGGGGGTTGGAACAAGATGATCTTTAAGGTACCTTCCAACCCAACCCAAACCATTCTATGATTCTATGGTCATTGACCAATCATACATTAATTTCTCTACATGAGTTCTCGAACCAATTCGTACTCTATAATGTCCTGTGACAAGTTTCACAATGTGTTATGGAGAAAAGTTCACCCTCCTCTTTATTCTAAGCCTGCTTCCTAATAGCTTTTTTCAAGTTCTCGCCTTCATTCCACTCATGAGGTAGACTCATCATACCTGAGGCCCTTTCTTAACTGAAACACTATTTTACAAGCTCAATACTTCCGGTCTTTTAAATTACTCCTCTCAATGTCATACTTCTGGTTGTCCCCTTGCTCTTTTCCTCATGCTCAAAGTTTCTTTTGAGACAGGGTGACTATAACTTTTTGTAGCGAGAGATCATGTTCATAAGGTTGTTAAGAGATAATAAAATAGTAAGTGGCATAAAACTGATGAATAAGGAACAATTACTCATGGCTTCTCAGAATGCAAAAACTGGAGGCATCAAAAAAGACTACAAAATGACTAGTTCAAAGAGATAACTCCTTCACAAAGGTTAATGAAGTAATGGAACATCTTGCCACAGAACATTTGTATGCCAGAAATATAATCAGTTAAAAAAAGCATCAGAAAAGTTCGCTGAAGAACAAGCTAGCAAGAAAGATGTACTAATTACAAAGAAACTACCTCTGGCTCTGGAAGCCCACAAGCTGTAGAGAAGCAAAGCTGGGAGAGTGTATCAGGAATCATCATTCTATACTTACCCTCAGAGGTTCTTACACATCTGCTTTTGATCCCTGTCACAGGCTGCATTTCTTAACTATGCTGGAGTTTGTTCTACCTAAGATGGTCATTCCTATCTTACAAGAGCTACCCACAATAGTCAAAATGATGATGGACCACGTATTTGTAAAACGGCACAGTAATAGCATCTGTTTTATTCTGCATCTCTCCCCATCCTTCCCAACATTTAGTTGCATTTTTTGGTTGGCTCCGAGATGATGTTTTTCTTGGACTGTCTGCAATGATGCTTTGTTTCACTAGGGCATAATTACACAAGCAAAGTGAACACACTTGAATTAAAAAGAAAAAAAACTTTTTTTTTTTTTTAAAAACACACAAACAAACAACCACCATATTTGTTCCCTTAGATGACTTTCCAAATAACCTTGCATAGTAGTATCTAGTTTAAAATCCCCTGCTGGGTAGATATGTGCAAAGCTACTTTCCTACTTATGTGCGTTACGACCAAAAAAAAAAAACAACCCACCACCACCTGCTGCTTTTTCAGGTAGTATATTTTCATAATACCTTGTATTGGTAATATACTAAGTCATCCTCTTTTTTTGAATAATTCAGTACTAGTATAAACAAACGGCAGATCTTGCCAGGATTTTACAGGAAAAACTCTCCTTTAGCCGTGAGGATCAACCTTTCATTCTTGCCTTAAGAAAAAAAAAAAAAAGGCTACAGGCAGTTACCAAACCACAACAGACTTCATCTTCCGCCAACAGTTTAGTTTCTTTAGAAGTCTTTTAGCAAGAGCGCCTGCCAGAAGCTCTCCGGAACTGCAAGTGCGCCGTATCAGATCTGGATGACTACCGGTGTCGTCTTTTAAGGCCTGAATTCGCCAGGCGAAACTCCCCGCCCCCACGCATAAAGCAGACTTAATCTAGCTAATAACTAGTTAATAACCGCTATGCCACATTTAAAAGGAGAGCTGCCAACAGCACGGGAAAAGGATGCTGCAAAAGCGACGAGAGCTGCTCCTGTCCTTGCGGAACTGCCGGCGTGACGCTCATCTCTACACCCCCACCCCGGGTCGTGAGGAAACCTACACCGAGAACAGCCCCGGGGGCTAGCCGGTTGTCCGGCGTGGCGAGCAGCCCCTCTGGCGGCGTCCCGTTCTGCTCGCCCGCCCACCGCCCGCCCCGTCTCAGCCCGCCTAGCCCGGAACTCCCCGCGGCGGCGGCGCCGCCGCGCTACTCGAGCCCGAGGCCTAGCGAGGCCTTGCAGGCCGCAGCCACGCCGCACCTGGCCCGCCGTCTCGGTGGCGTCCGCCAGGATCCCGTAGTTGCGGTACAGCTCCTCCACGGTGGGCATGGTGCGGCGGGGAAGGGGCAGAAGCCGCCGCTGCAACCGAGGCCGCCGCTGCAACCGAGGCCGCCACTGACGCCGCCGCCGCTCAGGCCGCCGCCGTCAGCACCAACGAGGCGGAAGTCCCAGAGCGGCCGTGTATCGGCACCTGCACAGCGCCCCCAGCTGGCTGGCGGTGGGGCTGCCGGACCGCGTTAAAGGCGGGCGGGGGGAGGAGGGCGGGGGGGGGAGGGCGTGGGTGCGTGGAGCGCGGCGCACACCCACGGCCCCCCCCCCCCCCCCCCATGCGTTGTATACCGGTGGAGCTTAGGTGATATTAAACAGCTATTCAGTGTAAACAGGAGTGCCCCGGCTCCTGCGTGGCGCCTCGCGTATGGGTTTTCGTAATTGGAGCGCAAAACATAATGCACCCTCACAACCCCCTGGTGTTAAAAATACTTCAAAATGAGGTGTTTTTTATCTGCCCGGCCCTCAATCTCGAGCCACGGCACCCAGCGGCTTTTCCTGCTGCCATGGGAGTGGTACGGGATGTTTGTGTTTGTTCCGGGATGTGCCATCTCCTTTACCTTTTGCAGCTTTGCTTTTTTTTCCTGGGCTTTTCTTCACGCTCTTCCTCGTTTTCCTGATTGCTCTCTTTACCCGGTTACTCGTTTCTGTACCCTTTTTTGTCTCTTATATACAAATATTACAAAAGACGTAGGGGAAGCATCTGTCATACATAGAGCTCCTGGTGCAAGAAGGAGACAGTTTCCCGTGATTTGGTGACTTTCATCTTTTCCTGCAGAGGAAAATGCCCTCTAATTCCAGCCTATAGAAACCAAAGTATCTGCAACTAATGTCAATGGAGGCAGCACGCACACAGAAGGCTCAAATGACCTAAATATAAATTGTGGCAAAAGTTAAAAGGCTGTAGCAGCGTCTTCCCCTCATCTCAAGATGCTTTAGCATCCCGCTGATTTCACAGGCACTTAAAATGAAAGAGGATTCCCCTCACGTCAGCTCAGCAAAACTCTGGACCTTTCTTTCACATCCTTTCCAGCAGGATGAAGGGCGCTTTTGGAGGCACTCAAAGCCCCGGTGTCTCTGCGGAGCCCGTGCAGGCAGACCGCACGTAGCAGAGATGTACAGCGGCATCAATCATATACCTTCCTTTGCTGTTCCTCTGCTCTGGCGGTGTTTCAGCAAGTGGCAGCCGTGACTGCATCAGTCACTTTTCTCCCCGCCTTTGAGCTGAGGCCCGGTGCCTTTACCTGGCCGCAGGTGGATCGATGTGGCTGTTGCCTGCTCTGGCGGGGTCTGAGGGCGCGGAAGCTTGCGGCTGCTCTCAGATCCAGGAGAGCGCAAACCACGGCCTGACCCTTGGCGTACTTGTGACCGTTGCACTTACCCAAAGCAATCTTCTTAAAAGAATATGTTGGTTAATCTTAGCAGTGGGAACAAAATGTAACACGAGAGAAAAAATATTGTTAATGCATCCAAAGAGCTAGTGCATGACTAGCTTACCTGAACCCTTCATTTCCTAGGAAGGGGCAGCTTCCTCAGGCAGCCTGGGGGATATTAAGAGATGTCAATCTCTTCCCCTCCAGCGTCTTCCCGGCAGCATCTCCTCTGAATGCGGATTTTAAAACCTCTTTATAATCATCTTTATCAGCACTGCCATGGCAAGCTTTTACAACTTGGCTGGAAAGGAGGAAAGATGAACCTCCCATTTAATTGCTTTTCAACCCCCCTGAAATGTTAACATAGATGGAGGTGCCTCGTTATCGCCTTTTCTTGCTGGTTGCCTCAACAGCAAGCTATTAAACTGTGATTACATTCTGTAGCAAACATTGATAGTCAGATAAATACGTAGCATTTATATATTAATGTATGAGAGCTGTGGAGAAAAAAAGTGGAGAAGTAGGCGCGAATGAATGTGGGTGTGAGAGGGGTTGTGTGCCTTCCGGGAAAGACTGGTACTCCGTGGCGGAGCACAACGGGCACCTGAGATCCTGGAGAGTGATGGGAAGGGACGGTGAACTCGGCTGTTGGACTTTGGCTGCACTAGAGGGAGATTAATGGGTGGGGTGGGGTGGTAAGCCATTTCAAAATGCTGTAACGCCATTATATATTTTTGTTATCTCTACGTATATATGTAATATTTTAATCACATTTATCTATATTGTATTATAATATATATTGTATCATAATATATATTATATGCCTTGGAATTACACTTTTTTCCCTTCTCTGGCAATGATACATTTGGCTGTGTTCATTGTCTTTCTAAGAGCATGCAAAATGAAAAGGGGTATTCAGAGCCACGTTAAGAAAATATTTTCTCTGGGGTTTGTTCTATTTCTGTCTTTTGATCTTCTTCCATGTCTTTTGCATTTTTTCTCAGCTGTTTCCTTGTTGCTTTACATCATTCTTCGCTTTGTTTTTTCTCTCCTTACAACAATTTCCATTTTCCAGTCTCTAGTTTTCACTTTACTCATATATGAAATATTTTTTATAATGAATCTGTTTAAAATTAATCAGCAGTCTTAGCATTAATATGGAAGCGACATGAATGAAGAGCTGATGGTGTTACAAGTTTAGGAGACATTGTTTGAAATTATTTTTTCAAAGTTAGTCCAGGATCTCTTGGTCTGTTAAAGCTGGGATTTTTTGGAAATGTATCTTTAGAAACTGAAAAGCTTGAAATGCACATTTGAGGATGGCAACATAGCTTTTTTCAGACTCTGCAGTGCAAGCCTCCTCGTTTCATGAAATATGATTAATCTGGCCGCCAGTCAGGATCTTCCTCTCACCTTTCTTCTCAGTCCCCTCATGCCAATGCATGTGGAGATTATGGTAAGTTACAGACATTTGGTAACAAAATGTTATCATCATTACACATTTGACTTCCATACCTGCAAACTGCCCACTAATCCATGTCCACTGGAATCATTGCACAATTTTCAGCAGGTTCTCCAGAAGAAAAAAAATTTAGTTGTGAAATCAATGACATTTGCTTTTTTCCTCAGAGGAAAAAAAATTATTATTCTTGTCCCACAGCTGCCCTGGTCTTTGGCGGAGGACAGACTTCAAAGCAAGCCATAGAGAGGGGCAATAATAGACTTCTATTATGACCATGACCAAAGGAGAAGACATGCTTAATGAAAATTTCACACTGCAACAGTGGTTTAATCACATGGGTCCTCAGGTACAAAACCTGCAAGGTTTCTGTGGGCCAGATCCCCAGTGGATAATAAAGTGTCTGAAATCAAGTCCATTTGTTGGTTTATGCTGGAAGAGCAACTGATCCTGAAATCTTCTAATTTTCTGTTTCTCACTCCGTAGAATTGGGCTTAAGGCACTAAGAGATCTTAGGTGTACAAATGAAGGGATATAGCAATTATCCCCCCTCCATCTTAAAAAATTCTTAGTGTTTCTCAGAAAAAGGTGTCCAGCTATCACGGGGGAATACAGCGAATGCATAAAAATGTTCAGAGAGGTAACGCCTTTTATTGGCATACATTACAGGTATCTCACACGTTTATAAGCATCTAACTGCTGTCTTCAGCCATGCACAGATTTTCCCCTGAGTCTTTCTAGTGGAATCCGATTTTCTTGCAAAATTCCTCCCTGGCAAGGAGGCCCGCTTCTTTTTTTTCCAGAGGAATGGCAGGGCAGGGTCCACAGCACAGGATCTGCAGGGCAGGACCCACAGCGCAGGCCCCGCAGCCTGGGCCTTGCAGCCCAGGCTCCGCAGCGCAGGCCCCGCAGCCCAGGCCCCACAGCCCAGGCCCCACAGCGCAGGCCCCGCAGCCCGGGCCTCCCAGCGCAGGATCCGCAGCCCAGGCACCGCAGCGCAGGCCCCACAGCCCAGGCCCCGCAGCCCAGGCCCCGCAGCGCAGGATCCGCAGCCCAGGCCCCACAGTGCAGGCCCCCGCAGCCCGGGCCTCGCAGCCCAGGCCCCACAGCGCAGGATCCGCAGCCCAGGCCCCGCAGCCCTGGCCCCGCAGCGCCGGCCGCATATGCAGCCCCCCCGCGCCAGCAGGCGGCGCTCTGCCCCCGCAGATGCAGCCGGCGCCCTCGCCGCGGCGGCCGCCGGCGCCGCCGGGTTCCAGCCCTGCGCGGGGGAGACGGTGTCTCACGGGGTGGTACCTGCTCCCGGAACGGAACGATGCCGAGCCGTTATTAAACGATTTCCGTGCAGTATTGAGAACCGTGTTGCGCTGCTGTCTGAAAAAAACGTTACACCTAGGCTGTTCCGAGTGACATCTCCAAATTCAGACGGAAAAGGAGATTAGAGAAATAAAGTTGGGGTTTTTTCCCTAATTTTTTCAGGTTGCTGCCTTTGTACATGTAACAACAGTCTGATTGCACCTGTCTTACTGTTTACCCTGCTACGGTGTGTGGGAATTTGAGAGTATCCTTTTGAATGATTTGTGAACCCGTTAGTAACACTCACTCTGTTCTGTAGTTCAGAAGCCACCATAGCCCTGACAAAGCATTTGTGCCTTGCATGTTAACTATAGCTAATTGGCACTATTATTTGGAGCCCAGAATGCTGTGTGCCTTTCCACACAGGCAAGGTTGTGTAAAGATTGAAAACTCAGCCCTTGCCAGAGTCAATTTGATTCTCTTGTTTGTGTGGAACATTCATGCAGCAATAACAGAGAAGAAACATCTCAAAGGGCTGAAAAATGTGACTGTGAGATGTAATATTTGGCAAGGAGACTTAAAAATGGACGTAGCATCTACAAATTGTTCAGCTCAAAGAGCATCTATGGAAGGGGGACAGATGACTGGTTTATACTGAGTTTATTTTACTTTTGTTGAAAAGTTTCACATGTATACAATGCTTGTTAGGACATATTAACGGGACAGATAACGAGTACTCTGTCCTCCTTTTGAAAAGATATACAATGATTGGGATGTTAATTTCCTACAGGCTGAAGTTCGGATGCATTGTGCCTCTCTGCTGGCATGGTCATCATCGACTTGCCATGCCGTGATCCCTTCTACCTCCTGGGACATTTAAACATGAGCCTACTGCTTCTCTGGGCTCACTCAGGGCAGGTTTCATCTCTGGATTCTGACTCCAAGCATTTGCATTTCCATGCTGCCAGTTCAGGGTCAGTGTACTGGAGCAGGACAGTAGTAGCCCAGCTGCACCCACTGTTTGCTTTCGGCCAGTGTCTAGACTCCCGGCAAGGAGGAGGCTCAGAGGCCCTTGGGAAGGCAGACTGGGAAGAAGATGTTTAGAAAGTTGTAATGAAATGGGCAAGGGGAGGCTGAAGGGTAAGGATCTGGAAATTGCAACAGTTTATAGGAAACCCCCTGGAAGGGGAATGAAACACCAGCAGCTCTAGGACTGACTGTCATACTGACAAGGAAGAGGTCTTGGTCATGCAGGTACAAGAGCTGTAGATGAAGTGGTAGTGTGCTTGCAATGCTGAACTCCCTTACGAGCGCTGCTGAGGGAACCCCTTTCTGTACCTGTCTGTCTTTTAATCATTGCTATTCATGTGATTATACATCAGTGCCATTAACTACTGTGATTCACTATGGGATTTTCTGTCCTGTCATTCTAGCCAGCATGTCACTAAAGGAATGACTGGGTTTGCTTTTCATGCTTGTCAAAAAACCCTTTCACTTCTACACAATCATTAAAAAAGAAAGTTACTGTTTTCAAAAATGTTTTGAATTAAACATCAGCATAATTGAAAAGTGGTAGCAATATTTTTAGGAAACTTTCAAAGGGAAGTTCCATAAAGCATACTTTCCAGACATGGAAAGTATGGAGTGTGGCTAGGCATGAAACTTTTAATGCAATTTCATATGAATATTCATGGCATATTTCACGAAATAGTGCCTGCCATTCCAATGAAGTATTTCCACAACTTGAATAAGATATAACTCTGGAATCACAAAATGCTCATCTAATGTTTTGTGAAATATTTTGAATAACTACATAAAATACTTGTGCTACCATCCATGAAGTATTTGCTCTCAATACCTTGTTAAAGTCTTGAAATTCATAGCAATATTAATGGAATGTTACACAAAGAAAGCAACACAGCCACAAGTTTAATCAAACGTGGGAATAACATCACCAAACCCAGGAACATAAGGCACCCTTGAGTACATGTCGCAAGCAACTGTCACTTTGGAGCAGAAACTGTGCACTGCTACCCCCCAGCACTCAGAGTATTTCCACCTTGTTCTCCCAAGCATTGGGCAAAACTTGGCGCTTCGAACAACAGCAGGTAGTGCTCCACAGCATTTCCACTTACTACAAGGCAGCAACATTTCCCCTTTTGACACTTGGATGCTTTCTAATGTTATCCTTTAGCTACGAATAATTAAACAACTTCTTTCTAGCATGCATGTTATCAAGTAAAAGATTTAATCACACATAAAGGATGAGCAGTCTCTCCAGAGTTACAGGGAGAATACCAACAACATTAATGTCTGTTACGGTGATAGGAACAAATCAGCAGTTTTGTTGAATATGAGTTTGAGAGTCCTTGGCATTATCAGAGTCAGGACTGTTTCTAGACCATCTGCACTCATATTAGTAAGTCTGCCATTGTGCTCATCCAGGTATTGCAGCCCTAGGCAATGGTACCCATTTCTACTGACAGCCTCTGACACCTTGTGCAGGAGGAAGAGAGAACAGACATCCAATGTTTCTTTTTTCAGACTTTCAACCATGTGTGTACAAAGCCCTCAACAAGCTCTGAACGTTGGCCAACCTTGTAACATCTGGTGATACTACCTTTTTAATGCCACTGCCCACCTCCAGCGCAGAAGTCCGATCTGTCTGCACCACACGGAGCGGCACGCTCAGAAAGGATGGCACGCTTACCCGCAGGAACTCTGGTACTTGGGCAGGTGGCAGTGACTTTGAGCTGAACCCTGTACATACATCCAAAAATTGGGTTTGTCTTACCCGGAAACTCAGTAGATGCTGATGGTTGTCACAGGACCTTCCCCACCACTTGCCTCTTGCTGGATAAATTCAGAACCAGCATTTCAGCCATGGATGCTGACCCAGCTCTCACGCCGAGCAGCTTGATGTCCTGTGCCTTCCAGGGCTCCTGAGGCTGCTGCTGGTGAGACAGCTGTTGCCACCGCTTCCAAAACCGTGTGAGAGCTGCTCCGCAGCACAGTGGCAGATTGGCAGTGCTAAAGCCATGTGGCAGCAAGCTGTGAAAACTTCTCCACAGCTTCTGTGTATTTGCAGCGGCATTTGCAATGGCGTGGAGCGCTGTTTTCATCTATGCTGGCTGATAAGAGTGTGAAAATGACACCGGCTACGCAGAAGGAGCTAGACAGTGACAAAAGAGAGAGAAGAATCGTGAAGATCTGAGGTGTGTTTTTAGCTGGTTTTGGCAATGTTCTCCAGAGGTACTTCAGAAAAATCCTGGCAATGGGGGTAGGATACCTGGAATACTTGGAATATATGTTCAAAGTCGCATTTAATAATAAAAGATCCCTGCCACCTCGATGTATCCTTCTAACACTCTGAGACACTCTAATGAGAAAAAATCATCCTTTTTCCATTACCGTCCATTCAGGCCTTTATTACATTGGAAAAAAGTTTAACGGTAATTTCTATATCTCCAATTACCCACCCTAAAAAAGAAGCAAATATACTTTTCCTGTCTCCCATTTCTTGAACTAGAGAAATTAGACTGCCAAAGAGGTTTTTTTCTGGTGTAGCTCTAAGACTTTTGTTGTCATGGGGATGTCAATTAATGGGGTAGTTTGTTATGTTCTTAACCTAGCTGTGCCAGCTAAGCTTTTGCATGTAGACCAGGTCTTACACTAATCTGAAAACTCATAAAAATAGGAACTGGGCCTCCCGTTTAATAAATTGTCTTCTGAAGACTTCACTGTACTCCTTAATGTTTTTCTCCTCAATACCATACTGTATTAAGCAAACGAATGTACAGGCATGTATTGCATACATACAGATTGGAAGATGTAGTAAACCACACAGGTTTTGTTAATGTGCACAGGTAGAAGCAATCTGAACTTTATTGGCATAGCTGGCCGCGTGCAGATCCTGCAGGTGCGTGTTGTAAGGTGCAGGCTGTTCCTGTGCCTTGTATGGCCTGTGAAGACACTCGCGTATAACATAATGCACACATATGTGCATATACAAAATGTCTGGCATCGTGCATGTGCCAAATATATAGGCATGTGTGTAATGCATGCCTGAGTGCATGATTACATATTCTGTTGGGTAAATACAAAATGTTTTATACTTTGTACACTCATTTGTCGTAAATGTGCAGAAGTGTATAGAATTCCATTAAAAGAGTTTAGAGTATGCAATGTGATGCATACATATGACTTAAAGCCCGGAAAGCATCTTTGTGAGCACGTCTAACTATACTGCATTGGCAATTCTACCTTTCCCATTAAAAACATTTTTAAAATTATTTAAATACTCAATAGAGTTCTCCCGTACCTACCAGGGAAGCTAGGATTGCTAAAGGACTGCAAAAAACCATGGAGAGGAACAGATATTACAGCATTTTCCTAGATGTTTTGCACTGGAGCTCTGCAGCTGTCTCCTCTACCCCAAGAATCTGTGCTCCTTAGAGCACATGAATATTCTGTGCTGAGTAGAAACCCTTGCTGTCTGCCAGCAAAATGTTGACAGTGCCCTTTGTTGGCTTCCCCAGGGAGTTCATGCAAATCACTTTGAAATACAACAAACCATAGGATCCCTAAATGCTTCTAAACAAGACCAAATTAGAAAAAGGCTTCACATTGAAAACATAATTTTCAATTAGTGTCTATTCAGTGGGAATGGGAATGGGGCGGGGGAGAGCTGGCATGTGAGATAAGCTGGATTTGTTAACATGCTTTGAAAATGCTTGCTGGCTAGCATGCCTTTTTTCCCTTGCAAATGCTCACCTTGCCGAAATTTGGTGACGTTTCCCCAGTTGCAATATGCTCTGCTCTTGTACTTCAGACAGAAATGAACTCTGCCCAGCAGGAGGTAGACTTGAGACAACCATCAGCAGACTGCATTACGTGTCGTGTACACAGGTGAGCATTGCTGCACAGGCTGAAAGCTGGGAAAGAAACAAGTCATTTCTCTCCTCGGTCCATCTCTATTAGTATCAACCAGTGCATTCATGGGAGCACTGGACATGGAAGCTGATGACTGAATGGCCAGACACCAAAGTGACATCTCACTGCCTCCAGAACAGCAGAGTGTGTCTTTGGTATAACTGATGTGGGAGGTGGTTTCTCCATGGACAGGCAGTGCTGGTCTGCAGGAAAGGCACTGGGGACCCTTCACGGCCTGAGTGCACTTTGTCAGTATTCCGCTCTCTTGACAGAGGACGAGGAGCAAGTTAGCTGCTGCTGCAGCTATCACTACTACAAGGAGATGCATGCAGTACATAACTTTATAATTAGCTACTGTTTCTTTTATCCCTTATTCTTTTATTCTCTCTACTCTCCAAAATGTGGCAGCATTGAGCATTTTTCATAGTTCTATGAATCTGGGCGAATGTACCTGGTCCTTTTCTCCCTGCTTTGGTTTGCTTATTTATGTTACTTTGGCTTGGACCTCCTTTAGAAGACCTCCTTGCCTTATCTCATTTTCTCTTTTGATCTTCACCTTGTTTTGTTTTGTTACCTGTTGTTGCTGTTGTTAAAAATTATCCCTTCCCTGCCTTTAATCTCAGGCAACAGCAGCCTTTCCACCTCTTGGCAGGGCTGTGCCATGATATTTGCCCAGTGTATGAAGTGGCCCATCCCCGTGTCCATTCGTACATGCTGTGTAGGTTACCTGCCCTCTCTCTTGCATTTCAAGGCACTATGCTTGAGATGCTGTTTCACAGCTGTCTGTGTATCCCTGGGACCACAGGAACTCATCGGACCGGTGCCTCTCAGCTCATCACCTGGTCAGCCGCTCAGTCCCTGCTTGGGGACCGCAGCCTGCCCCTGAGATGAGGAGTGCTGCCTCAGGTCCATAGCACGCATTTCCTGACCATCATTGTCTGTTCTGGCAGCAGGGAGTGAGACATTGATGGTATTTGTAATGATCAGGAGAATCAGCACAGCACTTACTGGAATAAAGAACTTAAAATTCCTTTTTTAAAGCTAAGGCCAGCTGGCGTCTGGACAGGTATTTCCAGGGTTTTTCTGTAAAGGCATGGAAGTTATAGGACACTCACTTGCTAGTTACACCCGCTGTGGTGGAGGTGTGAAGGTTTTGTGACAATGTTACGAACACTGTAAATGGTTGAGTTTCCCTGCTTTTTCAAAGGGAAAGAGCTAATTAAAATAGGGACCTAAGCAAGTGTCAGGGAAAAGTGGGGAATATACATATAATGTTTACTAAGGAGTGGAAGGGCTTTTGTGGGATATGTGATGAATACACTTTAGTGAAGGCAAAGGGATACCTTAATTTTTAGTAGTGGAAGTGAGAACAAAAGAACCTTAGAATGAAAAGTTTTTAAGACAGTACTTTTAACTTTTTAAAACTTTTTAAAACATTTGAAGAAGGACATAAAGAAATACTTTAAGGATTTCTTAAAGAAATGCGAGTATTTAATAGGCTTGCCTGCTGACAAAGCCTTTCCTAAATTTGCCATGTGCATTCGTACTCAGGTATTCTTTCTGCAGTGAGTTTGACAAAAACCATGCTATTTTGCTTTAGAAATACTCACCTCTAAATTTCTTGACCTCTCTTAGAAGCATATGCTCTCTGTGCACAACTGGTTTGGGTCAATTTTGTGTAGGCCATGGAAACATGCAAGGGAACTCTTACCTATCTGTCCAGTTCATCCCTATGAGAAAAATCCACTAAAATTTAACTTTCACAAGTAGACAGAAATGTTGCAGGAAGGTTAGTCTAGTGACTATAAATATCGACAAATTATTGTCATACACATAAATATCAACATTGTATTTTGAGCAAAGTAAGCATAAGAGGAATTCCCTGGTGAGTAAGGCCATTACTGGAACACTCTGGATAAATTTAGCACTAAACTTCACTTTTCTTACTTCTTTTATTCCCCTACATTTTCAGTTCCATCATTTTCCTTGGCATATCTGCCTTGTAAATGCTGCTGAAATCAGGCTAGAAGTGGTTCACTTATAATTTTCTGCTAATGCGTTAACTCTTAATTTACTTCTCACGTTCCTTCTTTGTTTCTCTCATCTCTTTTCCAAAGCTCAGAGAGCAGAGGAGTTCATTATGTGCACCCTCTTGTTATCTTTAACATCTCTGACAGAATGGTGCCTCAACCGGCCATTTTCCTCTCTCTCCTCCAACATCTCATCTGGAACATATTCCAAACAAGCACCAGCTCCTTCGTGTAGTGCCTCTTTTGTCTCTGCATCCTTTAGAGAATCCCAAGCAACTGGTTCTCTAGTATAATTATATCCTTTCATAATTATATCCTTTCATAATGGAAATCTGCAATTACAATACAATCTTACACATAATATGGAAAACTGAGTATAATACACAGTATAAGTGCAATATTCACTTCAGAACAATGTTACCGGCATCGTGTTATCTCACGACAGTTTGAGAGAGGCACGGTGGCTTGGCCTCAATTCCCACTTTGTCTTTTTCAAAAGGCGTGAACCAGTGATGAGTGAAGATATCTGAGGGTGAGCAAAGTTTGTGGCAAAGTTTGTGAACTAAAATTTTTCCCTTACCAACTCACTCCTCTTTCCACTCTGAGTTTGTGACAACAGGGAGCCACTGAAACACCTTCTCAGCTTTTACCTAGTGCTGACCAAAACAGCCGTTTCTCAGTCCGGACTGAACCAGCTTGATGAGAAGATCCTCTGGAGCTGTGGATCTCTTCCTCGGTTGTTCGATGTGGCACCGAGAATCACCTCCTGCAGGGAACAAGCAAGGAGCTGCCCTCTTCAGCTCAGGAAACAGTCCGAGCTTCTGCTTCTGGCATGGGTTCAAATGTCTTGATTATTTACTGCTTATAGTTTGGCTAACAATACAGTCTGGAGCATGAAGAGCTCTGAAAGAGAGACCTATGCTCCCCCTATTAAGATACAGACAGAAATATCAGCCACTGGCAAGGAAACAGCAAAAGGTTAAACTGCTTAACATGTACTCTATAGAAGTTTACAATACAGACTGTTTCCTCATTAGTCTTATTGGTCCCAGCGAGCCATTCCTGCTAATCCCTTTCTCTTGCCATTGAATTTGGCTCTTCTGGCAGCCAACTCAACTAGCAGTGGGTTATTTATATGTAACTTGCAAAGGAGCAAGACAAAATTAAATGTCTGAATCACAAATTGAACAGAGGCTCCCAGGTTTCTGGGAAACACCTGTGGTTTTCTCAGAACTCTCCAAGTCATAGATGAATGCCTCTGACATCCTGTGCAAAATAGGAATTAAGTTGGTCTGTTCTCTCTTCTGGATTTGTTTAGCCTTTCCTGGAGCCAACAGGCAACCTAGTCAAATGTCATCTTGAATATACCTCAAGTGATATATAAAGGGGAATTTTCAACCAGTCTTGATTATTCAAGATCCATGGGCACTTTTTGACCATGCTGATGCTCAAATGAAATCTCGGTTCTCATAGACCCCCTTTATATGTGAAAGAGGAATGTGAATCTCTTGCATCGGATATTCACATGTAACCCTTCACCACCTGGATGCCAGGAAAGTTTGGAGTCAGAGATGAACTAAACTTTTTGGTTCATCCCTATTAAAAGCCTGTATAACTTCAACTGCATTTTTAATTGTAAACAGACTGTGTTTTTTTCTGTGCTCTTCTGAACAGCTGCAGTGTTCTCCCCTGTGTTCGCTGCATTTCATTGGCAAGACAAAGGATTTATGAAAGGGATTATGTGACATCGTAGCCTGCGATGGCAGAGGACTGGACTCAATGACCTAGGCAGTCCCTGCCAATCCTATGTCCCTGTTTTCCTGTGATTCCTGTAGAGTATGTAAATTATATTAGGATTGCTTGCATGAAAGCCACAATGCTAATCTTTTTTATTATTGCTTTATCCATTTTGAGCTGGCATATCCATATCACAGCGCTTGATTTTCTGGTGCCTTGCCGCTTATGCTGTCATTTAAACTAACCCAGAAAGGGTGTCAGAACTCAACTGAATCAGAATGGAAAAGCTTGAAGTTCGTTTTGCACAGATGCAGAATGATTACCTAGGCAGGGGGAGATCAGTCCCCCATGTATATTTTGATACACCAAAGCTCCAAAGCCATTTTTGGGCTGTTGGTCTGTGAAGTGTGCTCTTTCAACGATTTAACACTTCAAAGTATAGACACTTCTGTGCAAACAGAGGATTAGGATGTTCCAGGCAGAGGATTATGAATGCAGGGGAACTTTCACGCAATGAAGAGCTTCTTTGCAAGAGAATTACCATCGTAAATAAACATGTAGTTCTGAGAGCAAATGAACTAATGAAGTCTAGTTTCTTATGGTTTTGTGTATTGTGGTTGGATTTTCTAGTATCTGGTAACACACTAACTGCAGGTGAGGCATTTCAGACAGCTTTCTTCATGTGGACTAGCTAATGTTGAGTGTCGGTGACCATGTCTGAAAAATCCTCATTTTCTCAGATAGGAAAAATACCAGGTAAGAGCAAAATTTACTTCCCGGCATTGCCACTGGGGCATACTAACCATGAGAAAGAAGCCGTAGCCTTTCCTCCCATCTGTCCGTTTATAAGGCCTGGTACAGTGCACTACCATTTGATTCAGGAAGAAATGTGCTGCTGTGTAGCCCATCTGTATCATGGGCCACAACCAGTTCTGCAGCTGTTTAGCTGGGAGAAGCTAATAGAGACAGGACTGCACATACTTTCTATGAGGTGTTGGCTGCTCTTGCAAGTGCTTTTATAAAGCGTGCTCTGCCTGCTTTCTGTCACCCTGGAACTCATCACAGAATAAGCACTTTTTTGTAATGATGAGGGTGTAATAAAGCACTCATGACCCACTCAAACATGTGAATCTTCAGCGTGGCTCTAAATAACTCTTCAGCTCTTTCATTGTATTAAGGCCCCAAAGTGGGCATTTTGTTGGCCTCTGCGGAGTAGGGAAAATTAGATTGCTTTACGCAGCGTGGCTATTTTATTATAATAAATTGAAGATTGAGCTCTTTAATTAATATCTGGAAAAGAAAGAGACGGATCTACTATTGAAGCCCTCGGGCCATTTCAAGGAGAGGGTGAGAGTTAGAATGAGCTGGAGAAAAAGAAATAAAGCAGCTTCCTGAAAGATTTCCTCCTTAATACTCATTTTATGTCCAAACACCATGAGAAGCAGGATGTTTTTTCAGTGGAGGACACATTCCAGGACCATCACAGAGAGAAAATGATGGTGTAATTGGGGTCAGCATCACCTTCTGTCTTTCCTGAGTCACTTTCTCTGAAGGTTCCCAAAGCAACTGAACAATGACAGTTTGGCCTTCTGCCCTCTGGAAATCTATGTGTAAATGTTGTGGTCTCCTTTTTCTACCCGGCAAAGTGAAGCACTGCATGGTGACAGAGCAAGGCGACAGCAAGGAGGTCAACAGCCTCTGAAAACAATGGTCCTGCACCCTCTCTGCTTCCGTCTGTGGTGTGAATGCAGCTTGCCAATTATTTGTATTTGCAAATTTAGAAGAAATCTACCCTGTTTTTGCTGGAGAACCAGAAAGGTGGGCTGGCAACTTTCAGTTTCAAATAGAGAGGCTGGGAGGTGTTATGCTTCTGATACGTATAACCTTGCTCCCAGGCTGGGTGGCCAGTACCAGTGTAGACCTCTTACAGATGTAACACACACCGCTCAAACACACAGAAAATTGGGACGATTAAACACCTTCCAGTGGAAACTTTGACAGGTAATACTTCCTTCTTAAGCATTGAGTTTGCATATAAAATAAAAGCGTAAAGGAAGAAAGGACACAGCTAGTCTTTGGTCAAATACAACAAATCAAGGACATGTGAATGGTAAGTACAACACAAACTCTTCAGTCTCTTTGGTAGCTGTTGTTCATTCAGCCTCCCAACTTGCCAGCATAAATGCTCAACATTCAAGAGGCCCTTTTATACCATTTTTCCCCTTCCTGCTGCTGTGTCCACTTACAGCTTGATGTCAGATATTATAATGTAAAGTCCAGGGATGCACCCAGGCTAGTTCACCTTGAACTCGGAGGAGGAATGCTGCCTGACTTTTATGAGGAGAGATTTTGGTGTCACCAACATGTGGTCTCTTGCTGGTCTCACCATCAGGGCCCTAAAGCCATCCCACTATTTCATTACTGCCTTTAGTCTTGGAGCTGTTGCCATGTAGGCCATATCTACCCACTGTTTGTCTTGCTGTGCTGTGTGTCAGTAGCACTAGCATCTAGCCAGCTTTTGTACATCACAGTCCTAAGGTGGTGGTGGGTTATATCCCCCTCTTGCTGCTACTGCTACTTCAGTATTAATGAATTCAGCTATTATTGATTCGCTGAACTGGAGGAATCCATCTCCTTGTCAATGACTCTAGAAGCGTCTCCACACCAGTTCAAGAGATATTTCACTTACCCTCATTCATAGTGGTTTCAGCTCCAGTGACTGTGGGATGGTACTGTGAAAAGTGGTGGTGGGGATGAGGTTCTTACAGGCTTTTCATTTTTGTATATTTTTGTATATCTTTCATTCTTAACTTAGGCCAATTAGAGAGAACAGCTATAGTGCTTCTGGTTTTGGTGCCTGCTGTGTGGGCATTAGTGGGGGTCAATGCACAAAACAGCACTGGGCAGTGCAGACAGAATTCAGTCATTCTCATTCCTAACATTTATGGGCTCTGAAGGAGCTGTTTCAGCTTGGCTACATTTAAGGCAGAATCAACCAAAAATGTTCATGCTACCAGGTTGGGTGAAGTTTAAAAGGGCTATGGTCCAGACCCACAAAGTTAATTCAGATGAGCTATTCCAAGGACTCACTCACCCTTGGGAAAGTAGGCTTGCAGCTTCATCATGGAAAGTGCAGTAAAATGGCACAACAGCTGCTACTTGTCTTTTTTCCAACCATGTTCCAGAGAGGCTCGAGGAGGGGCAGGATACTCAGGGCTGACTTGAAGTAGCATCCTTTGGCAATTAAGATCTGACTGGCTGAATAACTCTGACGAATTTCTGAAGCACTGAACTGAAGGACCGGGAGCAGATTATCTTTTGGCATGCTAATACAAGCCTGTGCTGTGAGCGGCTCCAAAGAACCATGTAAATGCAAATGAAGCCAGAAGACGAATTTATGGAACAAATACCAAGTTTGTCTCTCATTCTCTTTGCTTTGATTTCTGCTACCAATTAAAAGATAAAAAACTTTCACAGCACATATAAGTCCAATTAGATCTTGTAATGAAAACGTAAAGTGCTACCGAGGTGGAACTTGCAATAATTAGTTTTGATACATAAATAAAATTTCCAGATGCAATTTGTTCTTTTAAGCTCATGTTCCTCTTTCACTTCATAGTGTTTTATTATTTCACTGATGTGTGAGAAGTAGCTTCCACTGTTTCTGTTCCCTTGGTTCTTAAAGCCTCTATGCTAATGCATTAAAAAGAACTAGAATTAACGACAAATCTAATAAGTAATTATTCTAGTGGCAATGCTATGAACTGGAATTCTAACTTTAAGAACAGGTGAAAAACATCCATAGCCCCTTAGTTCCACACCTTCATCCATCCCGGGAAGTGCAAAGAAACTACTGATCCTCAAGGCACTGAAGGCATGACATAGATTTTGCAAGTGAACAGTCAGAAGCCATGGCTGGCTACGATGCTGTGCCTGGGGTTATGATGAGTGTTGTGAGCGGCTAATCATTTCACAGGTTGCAGTAAGGACCCTCCGCTTGATGAGGTTATTTGTATAAAACCCCAAATATCTGTCCCACATCCCCTTTTTTTGGAAAAGATTTAATGAAATTACGCAGGTAGAGCTTAAATCATACATATTAAGTAGAACTTTTTCACTTGCTACTTCACTACACTCCTTTAAGACTTATTTCGATTTAAACAAAGTCGCATACAGTCTCATAGTTTACACTAGAACAACAATACACAGAAAAGATGGTCTTTTGGCTAAGAAATGGCACAAGAAGTTAAGATTGTGCAAGCCCCCTTTTCCATACTGCACGTTTCTGAGTTGATGTAGACCATCGTTAGGGTGAGATTTTGGGGCATTAGCCTGTCCCTTCATAGGAGTAATACGTTGTGCTGGCAGTTTAGATCATTCAGGTGCTTAAATCCCTGTTTTGAAGGAGCAATAAGGGAGTCAGACATCTATGTGATCTAAACTGCAGGCATAAAATTGCATGTCTTGAAATGCTCCTTATTCACAACATGGAAATAATAATACTTCTGTACCTTATAGCTGTATTGTGAAACTAAATACATGAAGATTTATAAGAAACATATGGAAATCTAGGTAAAAGTTGATTCAGTCGTTCTTAAACCATAATGTTTTAGGGTGTACGTACCATGGTACTGGGAACTGAGTCACTGCATACAAAAGATATGGAGATGCAGATGCTACCAAGTCTGCCTCTTCTAAAAAGCTCTGTGCCCAGGCTGCTGCATTTCCACGTCAAAAGACGCTTCTCTAGACTCCAGTCTTGGCTGCCTTATCAGTGTGCTTCTCGTGCTGTCTTCTTGCTTTCTCCTGACTGACACTCTGGGCAAGTAATCTTAGCTCTGTCAAAATAATTTAATGCTACATCCTTGCTGCATGTCTCAGGTTTTATCTTTGCTGCCACAAAGGGAAACTCAGGTAAGGTTTGGGCATGTACGTTTCAGACCTAAGTCAGTGCGGACAACAGAAGAGGGGAAGGCCAGGCTTATCACCCCACAGCACAGCCTATGGCCACAAGAAACCTTTCTGAGAAGCAATTTGTCAACCTGCAAGGGGCTGGGAGTGGTGGAGATGATACAACAATGTGGCTTATACTCCATGAAAGCCTTTGTTGATTAAAACACATTCCTGCCCCAAATATTACAGAAGTCCATACACAGGACTGCTCACCTGATTTGTTCTCTAAATATGTTTAAAGTTAATACAGGAGGGCCAAGCCACCTTGGAACCAGAGATAATGTTTGTGCCAATGGGAATGTTTTCAGCATCCCAAATTGTGGATCCAGCCCGATATATGCTGCCCACTTCAGCAATCTTGCTAAAAATTGTACAGTCTTAATCTCTCTGACCACTTCAGGATTGCATCAGTTTCCACGTCTCTCAGTGGGGATGCACACAACTGGCTTCATTCCATCTAGTCTGAGATATTTAAGTCAAGTACTTCCACTAGGCATCAAGACATACCAAGGTATCTATAATCAAGGGAAAGAAAGAGAGGCATCTCCAGAGGATAACTCAGATTTAGCTAGTGAGAGTCAGTTTTGTAGGAACATCCCTTAGATTAACAGAACATGACAGCTGACTGAAGTAACACCTGTAGTTTGGAGGCAATATAGATGCATTAACATGGCTTTGTATCCCAAGTTTACAACAAAAGCACACCTCTGGAATGTGGTGGGTTTGAATGATATACACTGTTTATGCGCTCCTTCCAAAGTACACCTGGAGCCAAGCCAATTTACAATGTTGTTTCGGTACCTTGCAAATAACTGTCAGTAAATTCCCAGCCTAGAATACAGCTAATAGCAACATGGTTACAAAAGTCTGCTTTTCTCACAGCCGGCAGACAACAGGCATTTTTCATCCCAGGATTGTTTAGGCAGTGAAGGTATCGGCCATTCAATGGGATGCTCCTTAGTGTAATTTGCAATAAATGAGTGAAAGCAAAAGAAAAAACTTGCTTATGATCACTCTCAACAATCATGACCTCCGAGAGGGCAAAAGGAATATCCAAGTACCAAAGATACTGAATCCCATAAAAAACATGTGCTAAGGACATGTTACAGGCCACCATTTATAGGATAAACAAGTTTAGTTATCTTAAGAATTGCAGGGAATCTGAATATTCACCGCATGTGTCGTGGTTTAACCCCAGCTGGCAACTAAATACCACGCAGCTGCTTGCTCTCTCAGGACCAGGACAACATGTCATCCTCAGTGAGTCATTTTCATTCAGCACAAAAAGGTGAAATGTCCTTTTCAAAGCCGCTGTCAGGAGCCAGGCTCTCTTTAGCAGCACAGCAATCCAAGGTGTCTGGTCTCAGTGCTTATTAGAAAGTCTGTAAAAACAAAACAGCGTGTGTGTCAAGCCCCAGCACTCAGAAGCAGGCCGGCAGTATCCGCTTAGCCCACGCGTGCAGCCCCGGCAGCCGGCAGGGACACGGCGGGGGGTGGATTGTGACCCCAGATCTGCCAAACCAAAGCAGGGCGTTCCTCAGCTTGGAGGAGGAGGTACACCAGCAGTGGGCATTTCCAGTGTTCTCAAGGAGAAAAAGGGAATTGGATGATAATGTCCCAGAGCAGAAATAATCTTTTTCTTATTTTCACCTTTTTAAAACGCTCGGACCCATAGTGACACACAGCTTCCCTGAGTTTATCCCTCCCTAGCCAGGCCCTTAGAGGATGATAAGATGGGTGACAGAAGGCATCAAGTACAACAGCGCGCTCAGTCCTTGTGTGACGACGGCACCCAGGCTCCCTCAGCAATGGCAAAACTCCCAGCTCACGCTCCATTTCCCCGTGTCCTTGGCAGGGTGGTGCGGACACTGCACTGGAAAGGAGCTGGGCATCACGCTACCAGCCAACAGCAGTGTGCTGGGGGGCCTTATCCCCTTGGTCAAATAATGACGGAATCAAAACAGGAGCGGAGGTGCTAATAGACACACAAAATAAGACTGTCTTCTTTACACACACAGAGCTCTTCCTTCTCCCTCATCACAGAGATTTGCTCAAACCTGCAAACATGCTTTTAATTGAAGAGTCTAAACCATCAATCATATAAAAGAGCTTGCCACATTCTGCACTGCCTACCACCTGCTTATGAGGAAAAAATAGAAAGTACCAAAGGAGCATATGAATTGAATTGTATTGAAAATTTACTCAGTCAATCTTTCGGGACCAATTCTTGTCTCTCAGAACTGATTTCACTGCACTATTTGTCTTGGTAATATAACCAGAAGTGCTTTCTTCCTTCTGGGAATTGAAACGCCTCTTGCTGTAACCTCTTCTGCACAGCAGCTGAAAACACAGGGGCTGTGTTACCTGCTGGGAAAATTCTCAGCCATTAAAACCTTTCCCTTCTCCATCATGGCCCACTTTAAGGTACCCCCTGTTCCTAACAGAAAAGACAGCTGTCGGGCCCATTAAACCATTCCTTCAGAGATGCTCAAATTCAGTGTAAGCCAGAACTAACAGGCCCTACTGTCCAGCGGTGGAAAGAGATGAGATTGTGACGAGCCATGAAATAGCAGCCTTTGCCCAGTGTGATCACCAGAGCCAGTTAAATGTTGCTGATGTTTTACTTTGTTCCTGAAGAAAAACTGATTTACTTGTAGCCAAAGCCTCTAGTAAGAAATGTAGTTCTGAAACTGCAGACTTGTGGTTGCTGTTAACACAGAACCAGGAGCACAATGGGAGCTTCGGGCTTGCTGTCAGATTTCAGCGTGCTGCCTCAGCCAGACTGAAGGCAGCTCTGTGGACTCAGACAGCAGTAATCTGAAGATTACATTCCTATATCTAAGCAGTATGGGCCTTTTGCATCTTGGGGCCACTCTCACGGGCTGTTGTAAATTATACTTGGAGCAACTGCTTTGCCCGTTCAAGAGTGCAGAAGGGAGGCTGGATAGGCTTACAGCACTCAGGAATTTTCCTGTATAAGAAGAATCACTTTTCACTGATGAATACAGCCCCAGTGTGGCAAAGAGAGATTCAGTGGAGAGAGGAGAAAGGGGCAAGAGTGAGGCAGTCAGATCAAAGAAGCAATATAGAGAAATATGGCCTGTGTGGACCGGAGGCTGCAGGTGTTTGAGACACTAGCAAGAATGAGGCATTAAGACAAGGAGGGCCTGGTGTGCAGGCAGGTGACACTTCTCGGTTAGCTCTCAGCTACCAGTATTTTTGCAAAGACATATCTTCTAACATATTTGTATTGATCTTTGAAGTCCAAGAAAATCCTTACGACAAGAACCAGACTTTCTTCCTGTCTTAAATATTTCCCCCAAAGGGTCTGTTCCCAAACATCTTTGGTATTATCTCTTTCCTTTTCCTGATACTTCTTTCGAGTCTTATTCTAGAAGATTGATTTGTCTGTAGTGTGCAAGGGAAATCCTCACATGTCCACTCTACACGAGCCTCTAGTCCAAGCAATTTCTCACCTGCTGCTACTGTGATCTATGGGAACAATATATATTGATTAGTGGCTGGACATGAAACTGCAAGGCTGAAGGACGCTTCTTTTATTGAGAACCAATTCCCTGCTTGCTCCATTTTCCTGTTATGAGCTCCAGAAGCAAAGATTAATGACAGCCGTTCCACTTGTTTAAACAGCTGATCTCTCAGGCCCGGATCCCACCTGGGGCTCCCTTCTGGACAATAACAACAGACCATTACTGAGCTAAGCAAAAAAACACCGTAAAAAATAGCAAAGTTTTAGCTTCCAAGTTGGCAAAGAAAATAATTCCTTCAGGGGCAGAAAAGCCGTTGAAGGACAGAAAATGAGAACCACTACGGGTAGCAAAAGAATTTTTACTATAGTCCATTACTATTGTATTTTCATAGATGCAGATTGCAAAATGCAGACATTGCTGGGGTGAGATGCAGCTGTTGGATATGAAGAGACACAATTGCCATAACTGTATGATGGATGTGTTCACAGTGAATGAAATGTAGAAAATGACAGGGTCAATGATAATAGATGTGTAGATACAGAGGAAGAAGCTGGAAGAATGTAACAACCAAGAACAATAGGGAAAAAGGCATATGGAGATATTTTGGGCACCTACAGCAAGTGGTTTTGACACAGAGAATAAAGAGGATGTAGACAACAGGCCAGCAGAGCTGGACCGTGGATTAAAACCAGTGCATTAAAGAGAGGTAACCTAGGAGCAAGCCTGGCATGTTTTGTTCCACACCCAAAGACCTGGATGAAGATGTATATGGCCCAAAGAAAGGATACAGATTGCTTTGCTGCTTCTTTGACACCAAGAGAAAGAAGATGGCAATAATAATGAAAGATGGAGAGGCTGTATTGCTGTTGCATGTGCTACAGTTATTCTTTGGTTAGCGGACTTTAGGTTCCAAGGTTCTCGTTCTGTTATTTTTTACCAGTACAAAATTAATTTATTGGAAAAAGTGGTCAAGAATAAAAGCTAATTAAAAGGACTACTTGAAATACTCCTACAAGTGAGTACCAAGGGTTCATTGCTTTCTGCTTCTTTAAAAGCTCCACAGCCAGGTTTATTGGGTTGTTACTATGACATAACATTTTTTTTAATGCAAAATCTCACACTTAACTCTCAGGTACAATCAGAGAAATAAGAAATAGGCATCATGCAGCCACCAAGCCTTCCCATTATATTTTGTTGCCTCATTCCACATGAAAAATACCAGCTGAGCCCTGAGTTACATTGCAAACCATTGAACTAATGAACGTTACATCTTGTAGCTGCCATTAACTTGCGGAGATGGGGTTTTCGAGAGTGTTATTTGGCTGCCCTTTGTTTGACTAAGGAACAAAAAAGGAAAGGAAACACTGCACCCTCCACCCCTGCCATCACCACTTTGTCTGTCTCCATCTGTCATCCACGTCGCCTCTGAGTGGTGAAAATTATGAGCACTTTCAGGCACATTGAGGGAGTACTGCTGAATCAGGAGAATCACAGTCTGGTCTCAGCAACGAGTTAATCTTTTAAGTCTCAGGTTAGTTAAAAGACTTTTACAGGTCCTTAGTAAAAACCTACCTGTTACTTTCAGAGAACTTGTGAGCACCAGAGCAGAGGACCAAGGTCTTAGATCCCAGTTCCTGCACTCTGGGTCTTTGGGGAGGATGGATGAAGCAAATGTGATTTCTCAGCAGCAACCTTGTTTGCCTCCTTTTCCTTGTTTTGGGCTAAGGAAAGCTGCTGAACCTCCCCAATGAGGTGAGGAGGCCGGGCTGGTTTGGCATAGCCCCTCTGACGTGTTCGAAAGGACAAACAGAAGAGCCTGGAGGGGGCTTATTCTGCGAGGCGCTTGGGCCTCAGCGAGCTGCAGAGCAGCCTGGCAGAGCTGCCGCTGCCGTGACTGAACCAGGTGCTCCTGTCTGCTGACCTGCTCGCGCCACTCTCCAGTGACGGTCCAAAATGGCGGAGCGTTATCCCCAGTATCGGTGATTTGATAAAGGCTGCCGTTGCCTGGACTGCTTGGGAGGCAAATAAAGATGGGAACGTCTCCCTGGAAATGTTGTAGTCTTTATTTATATGTCAAAGAAAATCCTGGCTTTTGTGCTTACTTAATACTGTTGCTTTGGGCCTTTTTGCAACTATCAGGCTTCTGTGTGTACCCTGGTGCATCAAAGAGGTCGGCTTGTAAAAGTCAAATAACGCGTCCTCAAAGGCTGAAATTTTGAGACATCAGCTAAAGGGTTTTAAGGAGAGAAGGTGGTGGGAAGTTGCATAAAATCCACATGTATTCTGCTCAGAAACAGCTTGAGAGCAATTTCACGTAAAGCAATCCTGCTCCTTGAGTTGGGACTATATGAAATAAAGCTCCGTTGATCCCTCCTGAACTGCCTCGCTAAATCTAGTCTGACTCTTCAAACAGCACTCTTCAAACAGCTCCTGATAAAATGGAGACTCAGCCTCCTGTGTAAGTCTTTTACCCACCCCTTCCCTTCTGCAAGCAACACATAAATGTCAGAGTGGTTTTACTGACCTCCATAAATGCTCGTGGGCAGGCAAGGATGAGCGCAGGTACTTCCAATAGGAGGCCATTAAGATTCACGTTATGTTTCCACAGCCCTTGTCAGCTGGGAGGACCTCTAAGGTTTTACAGTCTATAGGGAAGTTTCTGCCTGGTGGTGTTCAGGACAGCGACTGGGGCTGGGGGAAGTGTGGCGGGGTGGGCAGGAGAGGATTTTCCCGTTTTCCCCATGTGGGAAGGGCTAAGCTGCACTCAGCAGGCAGCTCTCATACAGTCAGGTGCGATAGCGATTGGAAAAAAGCAAGGTGAGAGGGAGAAGACGCAGAGATATTGTTCTGCTGCCTACTCTGTACCAGCTAGCAGAGCTTGCGAGTTGCGTGGGTGAGAAGAATATGCTGTACCCCAGGAAGGATTTTAGGAGCAGGTGCGATTCCTTGCATGCCAGAATGCTTTGACTGCTTACTTTTGAGTCCTGAGGGGCAAATTTATCTCTAACATGAGGCAATGGATTTTCACTAGAGCTGAATAAGCTCCACTCTCTTTTGTAAGAGGACTAAGAATGTTTTTAGCAGCTAGGCCCAAAAAAAAAAAAGAATTGCTAGCTCTGAAATCAAGCAAACACCCGGTAAATTGTTTCCAAGTGGCAGATACAAGTGTCTTTTCCCTGCTCTCTCAATAGCTTCCTACCCAGAGGATGCTCCAGGTATGCAGCTCCCCTATGTTACAGAAATCCTCTCGTGGTAGACAACGGGGTAGCAGAGCAGGACGTGCACACTGACAGGGCGAGGGCTGTGCTATGGGACATCTGGCTGGGGAGCAACGTGGCCGCTGTGCAACTCCAAATTCCCTCAGGCATTTTAGAGTGAATCAGTCTCTGGAGTGAGGTATCCAGTGCATCCTGGCCACATTGCTGGATACAGAACCTTGTAGCATTTATTACTTGCCCAGGTTCCTGGTGCTTACTTTCAAAGCTTCCACAGGATAACTTTGCTTTGATAGTCTGTTTCTAGCATTGCCCTCTCCTTTTGGATTTCCTACTGTACTTTACACAGACCAGCAGAAGGAAGGTTGAGCAGAGGGTGAGAAAACAGGTTGCTGGCTCACATTTATTTGTGAAAGAGGAGGTCTGACCTCAGCTGGAGAGCAATGGCTCCTGTAGAGGGATAGCGTATGAACATTGATGCTTCAGAAACCTCAGATTATTTTTAGTTTTCTATCCCAAGAACAGGAATCCCACGGTGCAGGTAGAGACTCTCTCTGAAGATGCTAGACCACCGAGAATTGGCACACACATTTATGATGATGAAATTTTGACCAGCGCTAAATAAAGCTGGATTCTGCTCTCGGTTATACCAGCAAGAACGGGAATAGGCATTCTGATGCCAATGGCATAATTTTGGATTTGTTCCTGAACACTGAGCCAGTCTCTGGCCCTCAGTCCTCTCTCCTTATGTTCACAGGAACCTTCTACTGAGCACGTGCATTAGTTTGTATCTCTCTTTTCATCTTCATTTCAGCATGCAAATACCAGCTTCGAAGTAGAACTTAGATGTAGCAGTCAAGAAGCAGAAGGAGCCAGAGGAGATACAGAACTTAAAGGCTGATTTTACCTGTACAGATCTCAGCATACAAATGCTACCGAACTTGGTGAATGTCCTTTCCAGGTTTATTTCAAAGGCTTCCAGTACTCTGCAGAAAGCTGGCTTTGGCCATCCCTCCTTTCTTCCATTGTCTTCCCTTGCTATCTTTTGAAATCCTTCACTGTTTCACAGGAGCTTTTCTCAGTCTAAGACATTGTCTTTGCATTTTTGAACAGAGCATGGACAAGGTAGAAACAATTGCCACTTCTGCTTTCAGAAGTGAAATCAGAGTGAAACTTACTTTCCAAGCAACTGCACTTTGCTAGCCAGGCTGTGGGTTTGGCAGTCCTGAGGAGCGGAGTTTCCTGGGGAGCAGAGAGTTCTGTGTTAAAAAGCGGTGACTCTTCAGAAACCTGGAAAGAAAGCTTTCCCAGAGAAGCCTTCTCTTGCTGCACCTCATCTTTCAGGGAACTCCAGTTATTTTATGTTTTATCCTTTCTCAGGTTTTTGTTTGTTTGTTTGTTTGTGTTTTGTTTTTTTTTTTTTTAAATTTCAGAGAACAATTACTTTGGAGGAAGCATCTACTTCTTCATGTTTTAATCTAGTTTAAGTCAACTCCTTGATCACAACACACTGATGATACTATGTTTGGTGTATGCTCATTTTGGATTGTTTTCAAAGACTTCCAATATTTTGAGAAAATTCTGTTCTAGCTATATCTTCTTTCCTATTCTTTTCCTTTATACTTTGTGTCCATTGTTTTTCTACCATCCCAAAATGCCATGCCTGAATCTCCTTTGCATTGTCCGTTTCTGTAATAGTGCCCTGAAGACTGCTGTTGTCAAATCCCATATTCATCTTGGTTTTATTTTTAACCTCTCTGGAGTTTTTAAACCTCAGCATCTCTGGCCCTATTTAAATGACTTTAATAATAAAGCCATTCGTATATGGAAATTGCTAAATGAGTTATCTCAGTAGCATTATGCAGCTGCAGCAGTTCCTCCCTTCCCCCAGACAGAGTCCCCAGCCAACAATCCCAAGAGGGCTATAGACAGTCAAAAAAATAAACCTAAATCCTGGGGAATGTGAATGGATGGAATTTTATGAGCATGTTCCTCCTGAGGAATGTTGTTGAGACTTTGGGATCTATCTCTAGTTTAATTAATATGGTTGTCCTACATTCTCTTCTGGGAGAAGGGCAAAAGAAAGGAATTTTAATGAGATCCCATAGGTTTTTGCCAGGTAAGTGATAATATCCAAAGACAAAATTCAATGAATTAAGTCAAGGGAATGATAAGAAAATGTCTGGTTAATGGATCTGGTTCTGTGTAACAGGGAGCACAGTTATAGCGGATGTATTTGGAGAAACTGTGGTAGAGCCTTAAAGCTAGAACATTGCTTTTTGTCTGGATTGAAAGGCACTCTGGTAGTAGTGGGAAACAAGAAAGAGGTATCGATATGAGATTAGGAGATGCATGTGAACGGAAAGGTAAGAGAGTTTTCAATGATGAGGCCAAGAAGACAGGAAGTCATGGAAGGAGAATGGTGATGCGTCTTGAATGAGCTTGCACTAAGCTCTGAAGATGAGGAGAACAGGAGTGAAGCTGATGTAAAGAAGGAGAATTAAGGTCGATGAAAAGCACCATCTGTTTTTTCATATATCGGTTTATTTGAAACACATATTTTCACAGTTTTTCATTTATGTTTTCCTCTGATTTTCTAAGGTAAAATATTTTCCAACAGAAATTGGAACAGAATGACGTTCTTTAAAAAATATACTCCTTTTTAGCTGAAAAAAAAGAACTTTTTTGTAAACATTGTCACTGAAAACAATATGGACATAATTTCCCAATGGAGAAAAAGGGTTTTAAATCCAGAAATAATTAAACCTTCTCAAGGAGTGAAGAAGAGTGCTTTAGCTATACAAGGGAAGAGAGGAATTGGATCGCTAGGAATGGGACTTTGGACTGGATATTGGGCATATGTATCTGGTCCTCTTGCTGACTGCAATCAGGCATTCAGAAGTCCTTGTTCTTCAGTGGCTAGAGGACAGAAGTGACTTTGTCACAGTGCTAATAAATGGAGACTTATTCTGTATTTCACTTTGGAGAAACTTTTGATTTTGAACCAAAATGTCTGTCTGTGCATGTGTTAGTTACCAAAGGGGTTAACCTGCCTGATTAACAGGATTGGTACACCTAAAGACAGACCACAGCCCTTGCAGTTTGCAATGTCAAGTTCAAAACTGGCATGAATAAAGTATTATTACCAAGCGGCTGCTTGCTGATGTGGCTAATTGTTTGACTTACTGAGTTCTTGTAGTCTAACAGCAAAGCACAGAAATCAGAAGTAGGAGATGGGAGGATCCCTGTGGCAAAGTAATAAACTATCCAAATCAGTCAGTTGGGTCTACATGAAGAATCAAGATCATAATTCATGTATTAATTTGTTGGGTCTCTTTCAAAAACTGTCCTATTTTAATATACAAATTTCTGTATAAAATATGTGATAGATTTTGAAGTCAGCTTAGCTTTACTTTTTATTGCTGTTCATTACATCTGAACGAAGCCAGAAATGTCCATGAATGATTCTAGTTCAGCGAAAATCTCAGGGGTGTTAGTCTAAACAAAGAAAATTAGCTTAAACACAGGAGTGAGACTTGACAAAGTTGTGTCTGGAAAACAAGGTGTTAACATTTTCCGCCTGCTGACAAGCTCTTGCAATAGGTGCAAAATAGATTTTCCCTTAGTCCTCTCAGTTTTGGATAACCTTACTGCATCTGGAGCGTCTCTATTCACTTTAAAAGTGGAAAGGCAATGGCTGGAAAATGCAAGGTGTTCAGAGCCTTGGGAGTGAAGATGAGGGTCTGTTGTTCCAGATACCGATCAAGGAACATGAAGGCCTCCATCAACATCTTCTTCCCTTCCCCTTTGTCTCCCTTCCTAATGTTTAACCAGAGTTTCAGGATTTTACAAAAATTAAATGGTTGGGAATGATGTTTCTGAAGCAAACTGTGGTTGACTGGAAGGTTCACAGTGCCACAAGTTCAAGCCCATAACGTATGATTTGGATTCTTATGAAGCTTTTTCCACAAATGACATAAAGCATTTGAAAGGTCAAAATCTTCAGAACTTAAATGTTGTTGCTCATTCCTTGCTTTGCTTCTGAATAGACTGATTTTTTTTGTTTCCCCTTTCTGACCTTCATTCCTCCATCTGCTTCTATAATTTCTACAGCTGTTGCGATTTGTTTTATAAACTGCCTCTGTCTGGGCTGCTTCTGTCCTGAGTGCATTTTGTTTGGGGCTGATGTGTTGCCTAAACCATTCCCTGTTCTTTGATGATATTAACAAATTGAGTTGCCTTGCTGGATTGACTTTTCCCCTCATTTATTTCAGAGCGCCTTTTGGACTGAAATCTCCAAACCCATCACAACTGCCATTGTAAATCAAGCTGACAGTCAATTACAAGATGGACTATGTATTTGAACAAGTCCAGCTTTGAAAGCCCAGCCATTTCTAATATACTTACAGACCTGCAAATGCTCTTCATTTGCAGGACACAGGGGTGCCCACTGCATGTGAACAGCTGGTGCTGGGATGTGCTGTAAAAAATCAGCAGAACTGTAAGAGAACTCAGAGAAATTTAGTCAAAATGATAAGAAAAGCGTTATCTGCCTCCCAAGGTGTGCTGGTTCTGGCTGAGATAGAGTTAATTTTCTTCTCAGTAGCTAGTACGGGACTATGTTTTGGATTTGTGCTGGAAACAGTGTTGATAATACAGGGATGTTTTCATTACTGCTGAGCAGTGCTGACACAGAGTCAAGGCCTTTTCTGCTTCTCACCCCACCCCACCAGCGAGTGGGCTGGGGGTGCACAAGGAGTTGGGAAGGGACACAGCTGGGACAGGTGACCCCAACTGACCAAAGGGATATTCCATACCATATGACATCATGCTCAACATATAAAGCTGGGGGAAGAAGGAGGAAAGGGAGGATGTTCAGAGTGATGGTGTTTGAATTCCCAAGTAACTGTTAGGTGTGATGGAGCCCTGCTTTCCTGGAGATGGCTGAACTCCTGCCTGCCGATGGGAAGCAGTGAATGAATTCCTTGTTTTGATTGCTTTGCTTGCGTGTGCAGCTTTTGCTTTACCTATTAAACTGTCTTTATGTCAATCCACGAGTTTTCTCACTTTTACCCTTCCAATTCTTACCCCCATCCCACCAGGGGGGAGTGAGTGAGAGGCTGTGTGGTGCTTAGTTGCTGACTGGGGTTAAACTACGACAGTCCTTTTTGGCATCCAATGTGGGGCTTGAAGGGTTTGAGATAATGACAGACTTGATTGGAATGTGCTAGATATTGAATTTATAGCTGTTATTGCTGTTTAGCTATTAATGGTGTCGTGGTTTAGCCCCAGCCGGAGGCTGAGCCACGCGGTCGCTCGCTCACCCCCCCCTCCCGGTGGGACGGGGAGAGAATTGGGATGAAGAAAAGCAAAAACTCGTAGGTTAACAACAACAACAGTTTAACCAAACAACAAAGGGAAAGAGAACAAAACAAGCGAGAAACCCCAACAATGACAACAACAGCGAGTACTTAGCGGTGCTTCCCGGACAGGTCGCTCCCGCCCGCAGCCCGACGCCCAGCCCGCTCCGAGCAGCGATCCCCGCCCCGCCAGTCACCCCCTCTAAAAAGTGAGCGTGACGGTCACATGGTATAGAATAGACCCCGGCCAGCTTCTGGTGAAAATTAACCCTATCCCAGCCGCAACCAGGACATTATCCACCCCTTATTCTATACCATATATGTCACGCTCAGATCCTACACTTTCCAATTAATCACCACCACTTTTCCTGTTATATATATATAGATATACACACAGACATCATTCCCTTAGTCTATGGACCATCCCTTTGAAGTGTCCATTGAGTTCATTTAGTCCATGACTTTAGGCTCCATCTGTCAGAATAGTCTCTTGGGGCAGGAGAGATGATGTGGAGTTTGCTCAGTCGGTGAAACAGGGCTGGGTCTCGGCGTGGTGCGGCAGGTGACACTGGACGCTGTGGGAGGATGGTGTGTAGTGTTGGATTGTTGCATCTGGAACTTGCAGTCACGGTATCTGGCTCGGCTGCTGCATCATGTCCACGGTCTGTGGGTTGAAGATGTCCATCTCTTGAGGAAGTTGATGGGCGCCAGTTGCTAAAGTCAGTTCTGCTTCCATTACTGCTGCACTTTGCTCAGTTTTATCAATAGTTCATTCATTGACTATTCTCACCCAAAATCAAATCCCCTCGAGGTACACATCGGACTTCCCCATCCTTTCGCATCACCCACCAAGTGCACCCAGGTCCTTGAGCAAAAGCAATCCCACGGATGGGTTTGCCTTTGCCCGAGGCAGGAGTAACCCAGACTGTCTTCCCTAACATATTCTTCATGTGCACTACAGGAACTTTATCCCCTTCTACAGTATGTAAAGGCTTTGATTGGGCAGGACCAGCTCGATTGGTAGACCCTCTAGTGTTAACTAACCAGGTGGCTTTTGCTAAATGTGTATCCCAATGTTTGAAGGTCCCACCACCCATTGCCCTCAGTGTAGTTTTCAGTAGTCCATTGTATCGTTCAATTTTCCCAGAGGCTGGTGCATGATAGGGGATGTGATACACCCACTCAATGCCATGCTCTTTGGCCCAGGTGTCTATAAGGTTGTTTCGGAAATGAGTCCCATTGTCTGACTCAATCCTTTCTGGGGTGCCATGTCGCCATAAGACTTGCTTTTCAAGGCCCAGGATAGTGTTCCGGGCAGTGGCGTGGGACACAGGATATGTTTCCAGCCACCCGGTGGTTGCCTCCACCATTGTGAGCACATGGCGCTTGCCTTGGCGGGTCTGTGGGAGTGTGATATAATCAATCTGCCAGGCCTCCCCATATTTATATTTCAGCCATCGTCCTCCAAACCAAAGAGGCTTTGACCGCTTGGCTTGCTTGATTGCAGCACATGTTTCACACTCATGGATAACCTGTGCGATAGTGTCAATGGTCAAGTCCACCCCTCGGTCACGAGCCCATCTGTATGTTGCATCTCTTCCCTGATGGCCTGAGGTGTCATGGGCCCACCGAGCTAGGAATAATTCACCTTTATGTTGCCAGTCCAGATCCACCTGCGCCACTTCAATCCTAGCAGCCTGATCCACCTGCTGGTTGTTTTGATGTTCCTCAGTGGCCCGACTCTTAGGTACATGGGCATCTACATGACGTACTTTTATAACCAGCTTCTCTAGCCGGGCAGCAATATCTTGCCACAATTTGGCAGCCCAGATGGGTTTGCCTCTGCGCTGCCAGTTGCTCTGCTTCCATTGCTGTAACCACCCCCACAGAGCATTCGCCACCATCCAGGAGTCGGTATAGAGATAGAGCACTGGCCACTTCTCTCGCTCGGCAATATCTAAAGCCAGCTGGATGGCTTTCACCTCTGCAAACTGACTCGATTCACCTTGTCCTTCAGTGGCTTCTGCAACTCGTCGTGTAGGACTCCACACAGCAGCTTTCCACCTTCGATGTTTTCCCACAATACGACAGGACCCATCAGTGAACAGGGCATATTCCTTCTCATTTTCTGGTAGTTCATTATATGGTGGGGCCTCTTCAGCACGTGTCACCTCTTCCTCTGTCGACGTTCCAAAGTCTTTCCCTTCTGGCCAGTCTGTGATCACTTCCAAGATTCCTGGGCGACTGGGGTTTCCTATTCGAGCTCGTTGTGTGATCAGTGCGACCCACTTGCTCCACGTAGCATCAGTTGCATGATGTGTAGAGGGGACTCTCCCTTTGAACATCCAGCCCAGCACCGGCAGTCGGGGTGCCAGGAGGAGCTGTGCTTCAGTACCAACCACCTCCGAAGCAGCTCGAACCCCTTCATATGCTGCCAAGATCTCTTTTTCAGTTGGAGTGTAGCGGGCCTCAGATCCTCTGTATCCCCGGCTCCAAAACCCCAGGGGTCGACCTCGAGTCTCCCCTGGTGCTTTCTGCCAGAGGCTCCAGGTAGGGCCGTTCTCCCCGGCTGCGGTGTAGAGCACATTTTTAACATCTTGCCCTGCCCGGACTGGCCCAAGGGCTACTGCATGAACTATCTCCTGTTTAATTTGTTCAAAGGCTTGTCGTTGCTCAGGGCCCCATGTGAAATCATTCTTCTTTCGGGTCACGTGATAGAGAGGGCTTACAATAAAACTGTAATTTGGAATATGCATTCTCCAAAAACCCACAACGCCTAAGAAAGCTTGGGTCTCCTTTTTGTTAGCTGGTGGAGACATAGCTGCTATTTTGTTGATCACATCTGTTGGAATCTGACGACGTCCATCTTGCCATTTTATTCCTAGGAACTGGATCTCCTGTGCAGGTCCTTTGACCTTTCCTCGTTTTATGGCAAAGCCAGCTCTCAGAAGAATTTGAATTATTTTTTCCCCTTTCTCAAAAACCTCTTCTGCTGTGTTGCCCCACACAATGATGTCATCAATGTATTGTAGGTGTTCTGGAGCTCCACCCTTCTCCAGTGCAGTCTGGATCAGTCCATGGCAAATGGTAGGGCTGTGTTTCCACCCCTGGGGCAGTCGATTCCAGGTGTACTGGACACCCCTCCAAGTAAAAGCAAACTGTGGCCTGCACTCTGCTGCCAAAGGGATGGAGAAGAACGCGTTGGCAATATCAATGGTGGCATACCACTTGGATGCCTTGGACTCCAGTTCATACTGAAGTTCTAGCATGTCCGGCACGGCAGCACTCAGTGGTGGCGTGACTTCATTCAGGCCACGGTAGTCCACTGTTAGTCTCCATTCCCCATTAGATTTCCGTACTGGCCATATAGGACTATTAAAAGGTGAATGCGTCTTACTAATGACTCCTTGGCTCTCCAGTTGATGAATCAGCTCACGGATGGGAGCCAGGGAGTCTCTGTTCGTGCGATATTGCCGCCGGTGCACCGTCCTGGTAGCAATTGGTACCTTCTGTTCTTCAGCTTGCAGCAATCCCACAACGCACGGATCTTCTGAGAGGCCAGGCAGGGTAGATAGTTGTTTGGTCTTCTCTGCATTCACCGTGGCTACACCAAAAGCCCATCGGTATCCCTTTGGGTCCTTGAAGTACCCTTTCCTGAGGTAGTCTATGCCAAGGATACAAGGGGCCTCTGGGCCAGTCACAATGGGGTGCTTTTCCCACTTGTCCCCTGTTAAGCTCACCTCAGCCTCCAATACTGACAATTCTTGGCATCCCCCTGTCACTCCTGAGATCCAGATGGGTTTCGTGCCCCTATGCTCTGATGGCATCAGACTACATTGTGCACCTGTGTCTACTAAAGCCCTATACTTCTGTGGGTTTGATGTGCCAGGCCATCGAACCCACACAGTCCAGTATACCCGGTCATCCCTTTCCTCCTCCTGGCCGAAGGCAGGGACCCTCTATTCCTGTTCCTCGTCAGAGTATTCCCTGTCTGAGCCTTGCAGCGCCAGACCAGAAGGCCCCTCCTCAGGATCAAGGGAGGTGATTTCAGTTCTTCTGTGTTTGGGAAATCGCCGATTGCCTTCGTGCATCTCTACAGCAACTCTGCTGACAGACTTCTTGGGTGGCCCCTTCTTAACAGCTGTCTTCCCTCTCAGTTCGCGTACACGGGCTTCTAGCTTAAAGGTGGGTTCACCGTCCCACTTCCTCATGTCCTCCCCCTGGTCACGCAGGAAGAACCAGAGTGCTCCACGTGGCATGCGTCTGGGGCTCCCTTTCCCTCCAACTGAGGCAGGAGAGGACTGATTTCTTGGGGCATTCCTGATAGTCAAGGCACTGGCCCGTAGGGATGAGGCGGTACAGAGGTTTTCTTCAAAGTTTTGGAGCCAAGACGACACTCTCTCCACAGTTGGCGTATCAATATCTGGGAAATACATCGCTGCCAGGCTGTTAGAATATGACGGTGGGGCGCTCTGAATCACCTTCCTCCACATAGCCCGTGTGCACAGGACATCGTCTGGATCTTTGGAGACCTCATCATTGTCTAGATCCCTGTAGATGACTTCCAGTACCGCTAATTCTCTCAGGTACTGGATGCCTTCATCTGCAGTGGTCCACTTTCCTGGGGAGTTCACAAGATCTTCCTTGAATGGATACCTTGCCCTCACACTTGAGAGGAGTCGTCTCCAGAGGCTGCAAATTGCTGCCTCTCTTCCAATTCCTCTCTCAATTCCCCGGTTCCTAGCAAGGGATCCCAGCTGTTGGGCTTCCTTGCCTTCCAGTTGCTGACTGTCGGCCCCACTATCCCAGCATCGGAGCAGCCAGGCAGCAATCCGCTCACCTGGCTGGCGGCTGTAATCTTTCCGCATGTCTCGAAGTTCTGCTGAGGTCAGGGACCGGGTAGTTTCTGCTTCCTGTCGAAATTCTCTCACTCCTTCCTCTGATGTCCTTGTCGAAGGACCGGCTTCGTGATCTGACCCTTCCTCTTCTTCCTTTTCCCTTACTAATCGAGGGTATGGACCCGTTGTCCTCCTTGTCCATTGCTTCTTTTTGACTACTGGGGCAATTACTGTAGTTGGTGGTGGTGTTTGGGTCCCTATCTCAACCATGGTGTCCTCAGGTGCAGTTTGGGTCCCTGCCTCAACCGGAGTCCTCTGGGAATGCTGAACTGCGGCTCGATAGGCACAAGCCAGGCCCCAGTACAACGCTAGAAGCTGGTGGTTCTCATTGGGATAGGCAAGGCACCCTTCTATCAGGTGGCGTGTCAGTTTGCTAGGGTTGCTCACTTGTTCAGGTGTAAAGTCCCAGGCTATGGGAGGTGTTAACCGCCCTAGGAACCTGCCCAAGTCCTTCCACACACCCTGCCACCCTGGGACCGGCTGCCTCAGGTCACGCTTCAATATAGCCTCACCCAAAAGTTGTCTTCTCTTCCACCAGGACGAGACCAGATTCCACAAACCCCATAATATGCCAACAATATTAGTAAGTAATACCAAGCAGTTCACACAAGGGTGAGTAAAGACCTCAGGAGCCTGTGTAATAAGCCTGTCTACATTAACCCTGGGTAGGGAGAGGGAGATGATGTATTCCCTCATCCTCTCCACCAGATAGCTCCCCCAGGACAGTGAGACCGTCAGTGCCAGAACAAACCACATTCGCATTAACATGTTGCCAAAAGTCAAGAGATAAACAACGCAGCCAGCAAACTTTTTTTTTTTCGACCCGTGCAGGAGCTTGTCACTTAGTAATTACTACAGTTAGAGCACACAATACAAAAGTGCTGTTGTCGAGCCCCACGTTGGGCGCCAAAAAAGACTGTCGTGGTTTAGCCCCAGCCGGAGGCTGAGCCACGCGGTCGCTCGCTCACCCCCCCCTCCCGGTGGGACGGGGAGAGAATTGGGATGAAGAAAAGCAAAAACTCGTAGGTTAACAACAACAACAGTTTAACCAAACAACAAAGGGAAAGAGAACAAAACAAGCGAGAAACCCCAACAATGACAACAACAGCGAGTACTTAGCGGTGCTTCCCGTGCAGGTCGCTCCCGCCCGCAGCCCGACGCCCAGCCCGCTCCGAGCAGCGATCCCCGCCCCGCCAGTCACCCCCTCTAAAAAGTGAGCGTGACGGTCACATGGTATAGAATAGACCCCGGCCAGCTTCTGGTGAAAATTAACCCTATCCCAGCCGCAACCAGGCTTCTGTGCTTGCCATGAGGCTTGCCTTCCTTACTGTATATTAGAGTCTAGTGCTCGTTAGTGGCTGCTTTTTGCTTTCGCTGCTTGCTGTACTGCTTGCTGTACTGTCGTGGTTTAACCCCAGCTGGCAATTGAGCACCACACAGCCACTCACTCACTCCCCACCCCAGTGGGATGGAGGAGAGAATCAGAAGGGTAAAAGTGAGAAAACTCGTGGGTTGACATAAAGACAGTTTAATAGGTCAAGCATAAGCTGCGCACACAAGCAAAGCAAAACAAGAAATTCATTCACTCCTTCCCATGGGCAGGCAGGTGTTCAGCCGTCTCCAGGAAAGCAGGGCTCCATCACGCGTAACGGTTACTTGGGAAGACAAACGCCATCACTCTGAACGTCCCCCCCTTCCTCCTTCTTCCCCCAGCTTTCTATGCTGAGCATGACGTCATATGGTCTGGAATATTCCTTTGGTCAGTTGGGGTCACCTGTCCCAGCTGTGTCCCCTCCCAACTCCTTGTGCACCCCCAGCCCACTCGCTGGTGGGGTGGGGTGGGGTGAGGAGCAGAAAAGGCCTCGACTCTGTGTCAGCACTGCTCAGCAGGAACTAAAACATCCTTGTATTATCAACACTGTTTCCAGTACAAATCCAAAACATAGCCCTACACTAGCTACTGTGAAGAAAATTATCCCAGCCAAAACCAGCACACAAAGAATAAGCCTTGGTTGGTGGGGGTGCTATTTTTCGCGAAGTGTTATTGTATGTGACGCATTAACACTTTCACTGCTGACAGATAGCAGCCAGGTTCTGACATACCAACACGCATTTCAAAAACAGCAGGGCACATATTACCAATACAACGGTGTTGGAGTACATAGGAGGCTTGAAATCCATGAAGAAATGCACAATAATGCATCTTGCACCATTTTTAGTTTTTTAGTGGAAAAATATTGCATCGAGACAGTTTGTGATATGGGCGTATGTGTCTGTGAGTAAACTCCAGATAGCACTTGGCACAGTTTAATTCCTCTCCATTTGGCAAATCATCTGGTGTTCTCCCTTCTGTTGCATATCCCAGAATAAAATAGGAGAAGCTGCCTTCAAGTGTACAAAAAGAGTGAGTGTAGGCTGCACAGCAACCGTGTTTCTAATGCACCAGAAACGAAGGTAGTTCTGATTGATTTACCATTCTGTTAGTGTCATCAAAAATCTGCAGAGATGTGGAAACAGCACCAGCTGGGTAATTGCTGCAGAAAGCATGCCGTGGTATTCAGCATGGGCTTTCCTCATGAGACCTGCTCCAATGGGGTGGTGTGTATAACTTTGTATAACCCTGCACTGAAAAAGGTCTGGCAAAAGCAAGAAAACCAGCTCTTACTTCTGGGAAGATGGAATCAGTCCAGCCCAGGCACGGTGGAACATGTGAAACGCACACTGTGTGTGAGTCTCTCTGTCAGTCTTCCAGTTTATGGTGCCAGTAAATCTGCTGCCTTGATTCGAACAATAAGAATAATAATACAGAAATCTAAAGAGAGACTGAAGTTGTGAGCTGCTGGAAGAAACAGAAGATTTATTTTTTTAAAAACGTGACTGTTGAAGCAGTTGAGGAATATCTTCTTGCTTTGGGAATTAACACATTCTGTGGCTCAGGGACCTGGACTAGAAATAAAGACACAAGTCACAGCTCACATGCTGTGCTTGGGTTACAAGCCATCCTCTCTCCCTTGCCTGCAGGAATTTTAACAGCACAAGGCAAAGCGCAGGAAACGATGTTGTGAAGAGCATACCAGGACTAGCGAGGAACAGGCCTGTCCCCATCTGCTTCTTTGGCCCCTGCTGCTTTGCAGGAACATCCTGTCTCTGCGTTGGTTTAGTCTGGGGCAGAACAAAAAGGAAAGAAAACCACCATGTCGAAACCTGATTAACTGCAGTAGCTGCAGATAGTGAAACGGCCAAGTTACCTCTCGTGTTTCTGCGTTAGCATTACGACATGATGTTCAATTGATCAGTTTGTTAAGTTATGTGGCAGTGGACTTAAGAGAGCTCAGCTGTACTTTCTCATTCTATTTAATCTCTCCTGCCTTTCCCTTCATGCTCTGTCTTGCTCCTAACCCATTGCTTTCCTCCCATTCTTTCGTTAAGTTGGTAAGTGGCCTCCTTCACGGGCCAGAATAATGGGACATTTCATGGGGTAAGTAGTTCCTTTCCTACACGAATCTTGTTTCTTGTGACAGCCAAACCCACTCTGTCTTCAATTACATCTTTAAGAGAAACTTAGAGAATGTCTTCTGTTACTTGATTGTTTAAAGGGGACCTAATTCTTTAACTGCCTCAATGTTAGACAGACACAGCAAAAGGAATGGGCTGAGAATGTTCCTGCATACTTCGTTTCTTCTCCCAGCGAGCATGAGGCTGGGAAACAGAGTGCTTCTCCTGCCTCCACCTTCTTGGCAGCTGGCTGCTAGTCAGCTAGATGAGATCAGACTGAAGTGAGAATGACCTGTTTTCTGCTACCGGAGTCACAAGAGGCACGGTAACAAACTGTCCCTGCCAGCTAGTCAGCATAACCCACCTGTCGTGTGGAGTTCCTCTTTCACGTGATGAATCCACGTGTGACGTGGATTTAGGACATATGTACTGCCGTGTGAATGAAAGGAAGACTCAGTCTTCTTGGACCAACAGTGGTTATTCCAAACTTGCCACAGGCCGAAGTTGTACATCACACGTTTTTGTCTGACAAGGTTGAGCTGGGCGTTACGTCAGGCAATGCAGTCTGGCTATCGGAGTCTGTCCTTAGGACAGGTGTCTGCTCCGTGCTTTGATCGTGTCAGCAGCTCACCTAAAACCTCACAGTGAGTTGTGGCAGGGGGAGGGAGAGCACCCATAAATCCTCCCATAGCAGGAGCCCAAGTCTCCTGCTACTGCTATTGGAGCAAATGCTGCAAAGAGCAGTAGCGGTCCTAGGTCTGTCTCTGGTGTTGAAATATTTCTAGTGAAGAAATGCCCAGCACTCCAGAGGCTACGTAACATGCTTTAAGCAGCTGCAAGGACCTATTGGCTCTTCTTTTAACACCTTTTTTAAAAAGAAAGCAAGCCCTCTGCCCTATGGGCTGCAAACTGCTTACGTGCTTGTTATGAGACACACAACAAACAGCACCTATCCAAGTACATCAGAAGGCACAATTTTTGAAGAGGGTGTGCACAGAAGGAACTCTGGAAATATTTCTTTCACTGTTTGACATCCCAGAAAGAGAGGATGCCAATAAACTAGAATGAGGCATTAAGCCAGGCAATAAAGGGATGAAGAAAATGACTTATTTATGAAGAAGGAAGTAAATATATACAGAGTCATTCTGAAATCTTTCTTCAGTGGTATGTTATTGTAGTTAAAAATGAGGAATGTAAGAAATACATGTGCCTTTATGTGGAGTTCATGATGTTTGGGCCTGTTGCCTCATATTTTTTCTTGTCCCATATAGGTTTTAGGTAAAACTCATTAATTTCACTTTTTCCTTATCTGAGTATTTTATGGCTCCAGTACTGTTCTCCACCTTCACCTTATGTTTTTCTTCCTTTTTTTGGTCATTTGCATAAAATCACATATATGGTGTTCCGTAGAAATTAGTGCACACCAGTCCTTTCACCCTTGTTCTGACATTTTTTCCTGGTGCTTTCATGTACCCACATTTCCATTCATATCTCATTCATACCAATACTTATATTTCCAGTATTAATATTTCTGTTAAAGATTTCTCAGACGAATGGTAAAATCAGCCACTGTAAACTGTACAGTACCAAAGAGTGAAATTTATTCTTTTGCAGAGAGCCACGGTAAGCTTTATGTACCACTCAAGTCCCAACTGGCACAGCTGAAGAATTAGCTGAGACTTAAGCAGAGAGAAAAGTGAAATTCATCCAATAGCCCTTTTTTGGCTGTCAGATCTCAGCCTGCAGGAGCGAGAGCTACTCAGTAACCGTGAGCGTGACTAAGAACTGAGGAAGAAAAGAGCCTTCGCATTTAGCTGACACCACTCCTGGTGCTGCAGTGTGGCTGTGACAAGACAGCCGCAAGCTGCATTGTCAGGTGGGATACAAAGATGGTCCATTCCCGCTTTACGCCAGCTTCTGAGCTATTTGAGTCCTCCTTTTGAACTACCTCTGCAGTATTCCCTTTACTCAAACTGCATCGCCGGTTTTAATGAATATCACTTAATATCATGCTGGAGAGGGGTAGTCCATGAAAACAGCGATATGTTTGCAAATTTGATCTAAGGTTTCAGTCAGTTTATAACACGGACCATCTCACATGCGTGCTAGGGGATTACCTTATGTGCTTTTGATTTATAGACCTCTCAGTTGTCTAAATATTGTGTTAGCTAAGCTCCCTTAAACACAAGGGGACATTTACAGATATCTAGAGCTTAAAACAAGCCAGTGTACAACAGTACCCTATACTGGCATTTCATTAGTGGAAGTCCAAGTTGTCTGCACACCTAGAGTTTTTAAAGACCCTTTTTAAGGGAACAGAGAAGTTACATGCCCAGACTTCTCCTTTCTCTGTTCCAGGTCATTTTCTCTACATGTCACTATCTTTTCCACATTAGTAATAACAATCCAGACAAAAGCAGTATCCTTTCATAAATCACGACATTTTTGAGCAATCCTCGTGGAACAGTGACCCCAAATTCATACTAAATTCTATTTCTTCCCTTCTATTTATGTGCAGCACCTTGTTTCGTGGGAGAAGCATGTCTGTGGGTAAAGCACTGGTGCTGCCCATGATGCTGGGGTAGCGGAGCAGGTGGTAAATCCCATGGCGAGGAGACTTCTGGTGGACTCAGAAGCCTGTCCCCTTCACTCATTTCCACCTGTAAGGCAATACATCTTTTTGAGAGAAGATGAGACATAGGCCTTCTCCCATAATCTTTTGATCTTTACCTATTCTTGAAGAGATATTCCAATACTGCTGTCACTATTTTGCAGTAGGCATTTTCGTTTCCACGCTCAGCAAGTAGAAATGGATTGTGACTCCTGATAGTGTGCCTATTATTCCCCCACTGTCTTTCAAGAACATCAGACTCAGGACCTGGTAAGAATTACTTTCAAGCCTACATTTAAATGTTATATTGATTTTTAATCCCTTAATCTTTACCAATCTCATCTGAATTTGCCGTAAGTATAATGGATCATTTGGTTTTAGACAAGGCTCACTATTTAGTATGAACAATTGTACACTTGGCCAGCTCAAGGCCTCTACACCATTTTAATACTCTTTGTAGGACTTTTAAGCAATACAAAGACATTGAGCTCAATTTCTGAACAAGGATCCCACTCTAAGTAATTGCACACAAGTTCTGAACTATGTATCCTGCGATCTGTTCCACTCATTTTCAGCTAGGGAACCCCATATCCATTTATTGATGAGGCTTTTCTGGCTAGTTGGTGCATTTTCATCACTGTTAGCTTTATCTGAAACACCAGAAGGAATGTATAGAGAAGGAAGGGGAAAAAAAGAAAAATGAAAATCATACTGATTTTCCAACTGAAAACTGATGGACAATTTCTTGATGAAGTTGTTCTCTTTCTGTGTAATTATTCCATTTCAGAGGTATGGGAGGATCAAAAATTGCTGTTGTAGTCTTCAGCTTTCATGCTTAATAGAAGTAAGGCCTGTGTTTCTTTTATACTTTATACAGAGCCATTTCAGCTGAAAGAAGTGAGATATGCTATGCTTTGATATTAAGTATCCCTGGAAGGACTTGGCTGCCCTAAAGATCAGGAAGTTAATGATATTTTGTCTTGCAGCAGGGTGACTTTTTAATGTATATTTTAGATAATACGGCAGTTCAGTGATAATATTGTAGATTATTGCATTTCCTTCCTGAGGCTTTATATTAAATGGGTAAATGTTTCTGGGCAAGCAAAGCCTTCTTCTGTTTCAAAGTTTTTTTCTCCTTGTCCTTTATGGCGATGTATTTCTATTAGAAGGGCTTTTGTGCTTGTGTTTTTTCTCCTGGCTTTTGTTGGGAATGATTCTTCCCTGTGGACACAGCTAGCTTAAAATCGCTGTGCTCCATACTGGAAAATGAAGCAAGACATAGACCCTGAGCTCTGCATATGGAGCCATGGGAGCATGAACTCACTCTCCCATTCACCAGAACAGCTTTATCAACTGTGTCAAACAGCCTTTTAAGCCTGAACATGGTAGTTGCTTGTGCAAAGTAGTTGTACACCAGTGTGCATCCATGATTTAATACACAGTTTCTTCCCTATGGATTTGGAAGGTCATGTCCCAAAGGATGGACACAGAGTATTCCTGTTTTGAACCCAGTTCATCTTTTCTATAACACCGCTTCTAAGATTCAGCCACTTAGAGTGACAAGCAGCTAGGGCAGCGGTAGTTGTACTGTGTATAAACTAGTGAAGTTTGAATGTGACATGATGGATGGGTTTCATCTGGAGAGGCAAAAGAGAGATGCAGTAAAAACAGTCTAGGCTTCCAGAGTGCACTTTGGACAAAAACTGTGACTCACTTGCCAGGCTTACAAATGCTTTTCATTGGGATCATAAGCACCAGAAAGCTCATCTGCGGTGCAATGGAGCACGGGACCGAGGTCTCTGCATGACCACTAAGCAGGCTGGTACATATAGGTAGGGCAGTAGCTCTGCCTGGAGATACCAGCTTTTGTCCTGAAAGCAGCATGATCAGCTTAGCAAGAAGCTCCGTATGAGCTGTAGCTAATTCTCTCTGGACCTGTGCTGGACTGTACTGCCTGGGGAGCTCTTTGCAAGCGTGCGCTCCAACGTATGGTGCAATACAGTCATGATGACAAGCTCTTGTCTAAATGAATAAAATCCTTCACCCTCTGCTCGGAGATAATTTGATCTTTAACAGAGACTGTCTCCTGATCACTCTTTCCAAACTTCTGAAGTGTTGTACTGGATGTCTTATTCATGGACGTGACAGAGACACTAGGTGATATCATCTGGTGTATAGAGATCAAAGCTCGTGGTAAGCAGGAGACTTTAAAGATGGGGATCCTGTGCTGTCATCTTGGGTCCTGAACCTGCACACAACCTGGCATTCCTCCAACCCTAGCGCAGACAGGGAGGTGAGGAGAAACAAGGGTGCTCTCGCTGCATTACACACCTGGCATACTTCCTCATAAAAGACCACAGAGATTATCCTCTGCTTTGAAAGGATACTTGCTGACAGTCTGCACTAAAGAAATGATTTACCTATCTGAGCAGATAACTGTAAATGCCTGGCACAGAGCCGTACAGCTCCAGGTCTAAAGATACTGCAGCTGTAATAGAGGAATGAAAATGTATGAGGTATGTTAATTGAGCAATAACTGAAATGTATGATTAAATGAAGAGGTAACCTTTCTAAGGTAGTCCCTCTTAATACATGTGACTTTGCATTATGCCTTTCGGCTTTTCTACACTAGAAAAATGAGCACAAGTAAGGTCACGTTGGGTTCAGTTAACTCTGACCTAAAGATGACTGCTTTGCTAGTATAGTTATACTGCAACGCTTTTTACCTCAACTGAGCAGATCAAGAGGTAGCCTTGACTCCCCGCAGACTCAGAGTGATCACAGCAACAGGGTTTTCTACCACCTGTGCTTCTGCCTTACCCGCTGCCTGCACGTACCGCCACAGCCTGTCAGATCGCGATGGGCGTCAGGCGCTTGGGTAAAGCGTGTGACTGTGAGCAGGAACAGCAGGTGGTTAATTCACACTAGATTCCTCCCACGAGAACCGGGGCATGGCTAGGAAATCTGTAGGGAAATCCCCAGCCTGTTTCACCCTGCTGAAGGTCAGAAGAAGTTTGTGAAAATTAGCAGCTGTAAAGCTATACACGTGTCCAGAATATACATTACTGAAGAACGGGAGGTTGACTAAGCACATTGTTTCCATTCTCGAGGATGATCTGATGTTACAGGTATCATGAGGGTGTGTGTTTTTTTGGCAGACAGTTGTCTCATGGCTTTCTGAGTCCACCTTTTATTGCTTTCTGGCTCTGTAAGGGAATTTTTGCCATTTGCTATTCAGGCTTAATTAGGGTAGCGCAATGCCCTGACATGGACCACTGACAGCATGTCCTGTTCTCTCTAGTTTGGAAGGGATTTATCTTCTTTCTGCTGGTGAGCTGCTCTCTAGCTCTTTGGATCATGTGTGCTTCCCTGTGCCTGAATGGGCAACTGCTGGGATCCCTTGAATATTGCTGGTATAGAGGTTACCCCTCAGCCTCCTTTTCTCCAAACTAGATAAGCCCAAAGTCCTTAGCTGCTCCTTATAGGACATTCCATAAGTTCAGGCTACCCTGCTCTTCTCTGATCAGCTATCCATAGGTACTGTTGTACCTATTTCTACAAAGGGTCTGCCATTGGCCTTCATGCATGGGTAACTGACTTCCAGTTGTTTCCTTACCTGCTTTTGGCCACTGTAGCTCATCTTATGTCTGGCATTTCTGGTTCTTCCTAAGTGTCTGTGCTGACATGCTACATAGGTGCTCCATGGTAAGACTGAGGAGGATTAAGGTAATTCAATCCACAAATGTAGTTGTGATGCTGAGGAGGAGCCAAGCCAGGTAAGCTCAGCAGTGTCTCCACTGCTCCTTGATATGAGGCACGCACCCTCTGTAGTACATTTAAAAAGACATTGGTTGTGCTGAGGTGGCGGGGTCACTGTTTCGTGCAGATAAATACTCACGTCTTGCAACTGTATGACGACTGGTACGTGAATCTCTCTGCTTCATGAATCACAGTTGCATCACCCTGCCTTGCCTTTGCTGTATTACGTACGCAGGTATGCTCTTTGCCTTGCCAGGTGTGGACCCACTTGGTACCAGTAGGTAGCCCAGGGGAGCTCACAGCACCATGAACGCGGTGAATGCTGACGCGGCCGGTCTGACGCGGGGACCTCACCGACTTCTGCTGGCTGCTGTGCCTCTGATTTACGCAGCACCAAGGTCAGTCAGGGTAGCTCAGCTGGACGGTGAGGGAGATCAGACTGAAGGCAGCAAAAATTATTTGAGAGCTGTCCTTTGACGCTATATAAGGACTTTAATTTACAGCCAGTAAGTGGAGCTAAAGCTCCATGAGAGGTTATTTCTTTAGAAAACATATGGTTAAAAATTGCTGATGGAACTTTTTTCTCCCCATTTCCTTGTATTTATTTAGTCCTTTTGTTGCACATAAACATTCAGGCTGCTGGGAGCTCATGGTGTGAGCTCTTAACTTTTCTGTTTCATTCCTTGAGTCACAGACAGCACATAGGATCTTTGCCGCATTGACTGTGCAGTTAGCACTTTCCCATGCTATTTGTTTGTTTTGCAATAGTTCTTCTCCTTGCTAATTTCACACACAAATTTCTCCTGTCAGTTAAACACAAAATAATTGCATTTGTGTGTATGTGAGCAGTTCTGTTTGCAAAGGGGACTTTCATATTCTTATTAATCTAATTCAATTAATTTCCTCAGTGGCAATGTTGCGTCCAAGCATTTGGGGAAAGCTGTCCTTTTGCTGCATTGTTACTCAGTATTGCAATTCATGTACAACATCTAACGTCTACATCTGGAGCTTCGTCTTGCATCCCTTTAGTCTCTCTCTACTTTCTCCCTTAATTGGAAACACTTTGCAATTGCATTTACTTGTCTCCATTTTTGCCTGGTCTGGATCACTTTCTGCTTTTATTCAGCCTGTCTCCTGTTTATAAATATTAGCTCTTCCTTTGAAGGATTTAGGCAGGAAAGTACCTAGACATTTGTCTACCTTTAAGCGTTTGAGCTGTGCAGTAGATTCCAATGGGACTAGTTATAATACCAAAGTTAGGGATGTGATTGAGTGCTTCCTTGGACAAAGATCATTAATACTTCACCTTGACTTATATGGCTAAGAACCCAGCTCAACAGTGGATAACCAGAGAGGCTCAGGCAATTTTTCGACAATGTTTATTTTTTCAAAATCCACTAGCAATAATACAAGTCCTTTGTTGAATAAATGCAGGCTTTTTTTCCTAAACTGGGCTATTGCTTGGAACCGTAAAATGTATATTATTGAGCTCAGCTCACAAGTGTGGCACCTTCTCTATTGATTTTGACAAGCTCTTATTTCACTACTGCCATGGCTGGCCATTCAACTTGAGTTCTTGGCCTGTAGTCTGGGAAAATGAAGATCACAGAACAGCCCGGATCTAGCATGTGCTTTTGGAGCAATTCGTGTCTGGCAGTATCAGACCCATAGCCCATTGAATCTGGCCTTTAATTTATTAAATCTGTAAAATGAGCAGCTGCTATTCTGCAAAGGTTCAGTATGATCCATTAAGCACATTTTGCTGACATGGGATGGGAAGGAGAGGTCTGTGGAGTGTTAAAGAAGAGAATTTCTGGCAGGTACTTTTTTCTTTAAAGGTGACTGGTTCACCAGTTCTTGCAGACATTCTGGATCCTTCCCGTCCTGGTGCCTTTCCATTGATAGTGGGGGAGATATTCCAAAAAGCATTACACACACACACACACACACGCTTGCTTGTATCCCTAAAATCTCTGTGATATGAGCAAACATTTTGGCATTAGAGTAACACTGGAGAGAGCACCACAGCTGTTTGAGATGCAGAGGGATGGAAGGGAGGATCGACATTGCCGGATAAGGTTCTGCCAAAGACATTTTTACACTGGGATGTTTTTCTGCCCAGCAAAATGCAGTATTAAATCAAGTCAGAACATGCCCATCCCTGCTGTATGCTCTACCCACAGCTGTGCCTATAGCAGCATAGCTCTTCCCTCAGACAGATAAAGGATGTGTGTGGGCATCTGTTCCTTTGCCATACGCTGGAGAGGGCCCCACAGTGACAACTGGACGAGCTCGGTGGAGATGGCAGCAGTTCCAGGAACACCTTGCCAGAGTCAACAGAAGAACTGAAATAGTTTTAGAAGTCCCTGGTTTGACGAGATTACCTCAAGAAATAGTCTTTCAGGATAATCAAATCAAATTATGAGTTATTCTAGAAAAACTAAAATGGTAGTATTCAGAACATTAGGGGCTGAAAGTTTTGTAGGCTGTTTAAAAAGCATTATTTTATTTTGAGAATTAAAATTCTTTCTTTCTCATCCATTTCTGGAGACTGGGATAACCAAAATGATTTAGGGGTTGGATTTCATGAAAAGATGGAATTATATCAAGTATGAAACTCTTTAGATGTTTGTTTTATTCTCCCAGTAGAAGTTTAAACTCATGTCTATGCTTTTAATGCCTTCTGCTTTCCTGATATGGTTCATTTTCCCCTAGAAATTTCTAATACAAGCACTGGTTATGAATGATTTCTTTAAAATATGTTTTGGCTTGTTCAGTACCCCCCTCAAGTCCTCAGACAAAAATCTTTTTCCCTAGAATAGTTTTATCTCCTAGAGAATGACTGTGCATTTAAGCTTTTTCCAATGAGAAAAGATGATTGGGGCACCATCTGATTGTCACTTCCATCATGCAGTTTTGTGCACTCAGAGCGCTCGAAGCGCTCTGCCAGCCTCGGACTGGCATTTCTTCTGCCTCTAATGGCAGTTTGGACAGACATCAAAACCACTTCTTAAGCTGCTGCTCCCACACCATGAACCTTTGTCCCTTTTCAGACCATTTCACCTAAATCCAAGCAAAGGGCTGATTGCTACAAAGCATGAGACAAGGGCAACATGTACTTGTTACAAGTGAGCATCTGTACATAATGGCAGGCAAAATGTCACTAGCCTCCAATGACTGGTGTTTGCTCTGCCAAGACATGCCACTTACAGCCAAAGTTACTTGCTACGTTACAAGCAAAGGTTGTGCTTTTGCGAGCGCTGGGCATACACTGGATCATTTGCTCTCAGCCTGACGTTGGACGTTAGTAGCCTGGGAGTGGGGAATTACAGCACGCTCGCGCTCATCCGGTGAGGAACTATGCAGTAGCAGAGTTAAGAAGCTGCTAGGAGCTGGCAGAGCCTGGTCAGAACAGCTGGCCCTAACATGAAAGGTTCTGAGGATGAGGCCTAGGGCACGAGGATTGCTATGTCTTACCAGCAGCAAGCTGAAAGGCAGCTCAACACCCAGGCCCACACTGCTGGATGGAAAGAAGGTGCTCATGATATACTCTGATTTTGTACAAACAGCCTCTCCTAAATATTTTTAATGTGATGTTACTATAACAAAAAACTTTACATGGCCAGGCAAAGTACTACCTCTTTCCTCTATGGATAAATCCCCCTGGACGCAGTTGCCCCAGTGGGTGCAGAGGCATAATTCTTACCTGCTATTTCTGTGATAAGAATTTGTAGACCCCTAAGGCCCTAGGCCATTTTCTGCTCTATGAACACGCTGACATACTCCAGGGAAGGTACAAAGGAAAACATAGGGGATGGAGGACAGGAGTAAGAGGAGCCTCTGATCCTGCACACAGGCAGCATGCAGAGTTTGTATGCTCGAAGATAATTTTTAAGCAATTCAAAAAAACATTTTTTTTTCAGCTCTCACTGTGCAAAGTGATGCTTGAAGAGGTACCTCTTCAAGCAGGAGAAGAGAGTGATGATTTTATGGATTGGGTCAAGGTCCTTAGGAGCAGATTGGCAGGCTTGATGGATCATCATTCTCACCTAGGATCTGGCTTTGCCTCCACAGAAATCAGTGAGAACTTGCTTTTCAGCTGACACTCTTGGGTATCATTTTTTGCGAAAAGCTTGAGACTTTACACAAAACAGGAAGAACATTAAGCCTGTGAACTCCACTAGCCAAAGAACAGTAAATGATGTATTAAGAAAGGTTATGTTTTTATATTAGCTCAGGGACCTAGGTGGCATTCAAGCCCAAACTAGTTGATTTCCATGTTGTGTTGTGTTGTGTTCGCTCACCTTTTCACTCTAAGTCCTTACACCATCTGGCAATGTAAGTGGGACAGCTTGGATAACGGGGTCTTAGCCCCAGCAAGAAATGTAGGTGGGACCAAACTTGCCCTTGAAATCTTAGCTGTCCTTTTATGCTTCACAGTGTACTCTTTGATGATGCAATGGCACACCTTTTCTCAGGGAGTCTCATTCACAGCACAGCATGGGCCCGGCTTGTGAACTGCATCAGGCTTACACAGGGCATGAAATCACTTCATGTCAGATGCCTTTGTTGTATGTTGGAGATGTTAAACAATGTGCAGTCAATAAGACAGGGAGTGTCAGGAAGAAAAGGAAGTTCTTAGGAATTGGCAGCTGCCTGACATATTACAGACGTAGATGTTATGCTCGCTTCTCCAGTTCTTCATCTATTGTGAAAAAAAATCTTCGTAGGAGATTTCTATTATGAAGTTGGCAAGTCATTTAAACCAGTTTTTTCAAACACAGCATGTGTGTGTTTCTCATTTTCTGGGTGCCTAGCTTCTAGCTTATTTTGGCCTCAAGCCATTGAACACGTTGAGGATAGAGACCGAGACTAAGAACTTAATTCCATGTCCTCTGGGAAGCTCGTGTACAGAGCTGAAGTCTGGTAGGTGCATTTGCCATAACCCCTGTAGCTGAGCTAATGTACTGTAGCTTACTTCACTAGCTGGATTTTCCTACAAAGCACTGTGAGAGTTTGCCATCAGGGACTGAGGAACTCTCTTTTATCTATGCACAGCATTGACCAAACGGGCTTTTACACCAGTAGCCTGAGGTGCCTGCACCATAACTGCGAACTCCATGAGCAGTGCACTCTGCCAGTTGGCCTAACTTGCTTGAATTCAACTTCAAGCACCTGTTTTTCATCCATGAGCTTTGGTTGAATAAGGCAAAGAGAAACAGAGCTGCTCCTCTGATTATTGCTGACAGTGACTGATCTTTATGTGTAGTCTAAACTCTCCTTGAAGCACTTGAGCAAATGAAGAAACATGCTGGATACTTCCAAAAAGGTACTGAAGTGCCCATTAGAGCTATACCCAGCTTTTCCTTATCTTTGGAGAGAAGAGGAAGAAACCTGACAGTTATTTTAGTGTGAGTGGATGGGGGAGGAACTAATTATTCTGATTCAAGCAATAGAGGTGGCTTCTCTTTGAGACTGAAGGGGAGCTTTCAGCCTGCTTGTGCTGTACCGCTAGAGGTGTTCTGTCTTTACTTGACTCAAAGACACAAAATAGATGGATCCTACTCTGAGCTGGCTTTGCCCAGGCTGAGTCTGATTTCACCTCTAATTTTGCAGCCCCATATTATATTCACAAGACATTTACTCCACACAGTTCCTTGGTGTTAATGCTAAGTAAACACCTATAAATATTAATTTAGTATTTCAACGCTGTACAGTAGTTTCTCATTTAAGTGAAATTAAATGTGAACTAAGCATAGATGTCTATGAATGATACGAAACATTTGCCACAGCCATGATTAAACTGCTCTGGCCAGCTTCTCAGCCACCCAATCAAATACACTTCTTTAGCAAGAGGGCAAGTACCATCAGCTTCCCCAGTTAGTTAATATTCCTGTGGTTAATTCCTCTGCATCCCCAGGACTGAGCAGCTTTGTGTAGCACAGTGAATGTGCCTTCTATAATCTTTGATACTGCCAGTGATAAGCTGGGGTTTATTTGCATGGTCTTTCACTTGAGATTCTGTTCACAACCAGCAGCTGGGTGCTTTTCTGTGTATCATATTATTGCTCCAGGCTGTTCAGAGGCCAATATTTCAACACCATAAATGCCGATCCCACTCTAGTCTTTCCCTTACGAGCAGCTGAAGCATCTCTTTTGCTGTTAGTGAAACATAATCTGAGCTATTGGTTTTGATCATCGTATTAGCAGAGGCAGCTGGTACACAGAGAGCTCCCATGTTAACTAACCGGGAAGTTCAAGTCAACACCAAGTTTGCTTAAATTGGGAAAAGAAGTGGAGTCAAGATACAGAATTGCTTTTGATGGGTTTTTTTTTCCTTTGAATTACTGTGGAACATAAAGGAAAAAAGCAATGAGGGAAAAGGTTTTTTTGTAAGGGAGGGGGCAATCCTGACTGTACTATAGTAAGAGCTCCCAGTTGAGCTAAATGGTGCTGCTGTTGTAGCACCAAGCTTTTTCTTGGCTTATTCTTGGCTGTAACATGGAAGTGAGACTGGAGCTGAGCTCTGACGTTTGATGTTCTGCATTTGGCCACAGATTTCTCTGATGCCCCAAAGGACAGCAAGTCCTCTCAGTGAGCTCTTGGCAAGACCCCTGGGCTGGGAGTGACTGTGGATGCACTGCTACAGACGCCCAAGCGCAGGCAGGGACTGCAGCCCTGCCCTGGGACTGAGAGCGGGTCTGGGGCGGGCAGGACGGGGCACGCTGCCTGTCCATCGCTGACTCACTGTCAGGAAAGGGTTCACTTGGTGACAAAGGCCTGCCGTCACAGGTATGGGAGATATTCGTTACCTTTTCGGTAGGCTGTGGAGGGTAACTTAATACAAGTTAGTGATGCCCTTTGAGATCTTCTGAGGAAGGATGCAGTGCATGCAAAGAATGTACGCCCTATCCTAATCCGAACTGGTTGGCACCCAGTCCAGTGCTGCATCATGCCGGTGCTCATGGCTCTGGCTTATTTGTCTATTCCTGCTCTTAAGAATCACCTTGTAGGTTCAAAGACAAGCGTTGAAGGTACTAGTGAGCCATTTTCTGCAGTTCTGTTAAAAATATGGGAGCTTGAAGGTTCATCACATTGGGGAAGCAAAAGGGCACTAAATATTTAATACCAAAAAGTTAAATATTATCATAAAAGTAATTTAATATAAATGGCTTTCAGCAAATCCTTATCCATATTTCATGACTGAAATGGGTGGCTGGTTTCTAATGTTTGCATGCAATTAATTTTAATGGGTGCAGCACATTACTTCCAATCCTTTGTGCCTCAGAGACCCTGGCCCTATCAAGAAAAGCAAATAGCAGGACATCAAATGTCAGTGACACAGAGGGTGATGCAGCGCCCTGTGTATAGATCTGGAAATGACAAGTTAATAGGCTATTGATAGTTCCTGAAGTGTATCGAGAGTAATTATTCTATGTATCTGGGGGTAAATGAGGAACGGCAGGAACTCCATAAGGTAAAGATATCTGAAGATATGAATATACATTAGGGACATAGAAAACTTCCATTTTTCAAGTCTTTGTAAGGTGTGATCTGAAGTCCATTTAAATAGATGGCAGTCTTCCCGCTGATTTCACAGGGTTTAGAAGAGGTCTTCGGCGAACTTTGTATATGTATCAGGGATATCATAACCAGCTTTGCTTGGGTAAGGCCAAAGAGAAGTTCTCTGATCCTCCAAACTCATTCATGCCCACTAAGATCTCCTGTGAAGGAGCTCCTGAGAAGCTGCAAGAGGAAGCAGACTGTGTGTGTTGTGAATGCTTTACGATGCGGAGTTTGTTGGATGTTCACAAATGTCCCCCCAGATTGCATGAAGAAAAAGATGTGTAAGGTATCTGATGACCTTTGAAATAGTAGCAGAGCTTTTAAAGCTAATCAAATGTGTCTCAGACCATTAAACTGGACAGAGAAAAAGTCTGGCACATTCGATTCTGGAAGAAATTTCTGAAATGGTAAAAGGGAAAAAAAATAGGTGATGCAAAACACATTCTAACACTAAAACTGACTTCATTGTGGGCTTCTGGGGATGAAAGTCTCCAGCTTTAATTAGCATCAAGCTTAACTGTCTTCTGTTTCAACCCTGAATATTAATTAGTGATGCCCTTGGGGTAATCAACCCTTGTGGATCTCTGAGAAAATGAACTGATTAGTAGATTGACCTTGACAGTTCCCAGGGAAGAAGATGAAAATACAGACTGTTCAACTATGCTGCACTGTAAGCTTACCTTAGCGTAATCTAGTGTACTGGGAAGCCCAAAGGAAGAAAGAGGAAAACTTAATGAGGAGGTTAGTTACAAAGGGTGCCGTTCATTTTTCCACTTAAAAATGCAAAATTTTTTTGCATTCAAGCCATGAATGGAAGTTTAAGGGCTGGATACCTGAAGCTGTTCAGTACTTACATATCCATTTTATTTAACCAACACTCGTCATCTATTATATCTGAGCTGTGACAACTTGCACTTAGAATATCTGGAAATATTTTCAGAAGAATCTCACTCTAATTGTACGAACCCCACAAAATGTTCCTCTGAAACACAACTGGATCATCTCAAGTTTACTTTTTGCTGCTTCCCAACAAGCAGCTGATGTTTTCAGGAAATGGAAGAGGTTTTGGAACAAATGGAGAGAGACCTAGTGAATACACCACCAGATTTGGAGCCAGGAAATCCTGCTCCTAGCTCCCTCACACTTGGTGTGTTTGCTATGGATTCTTTGCTGGGTTCTTCTTCTGCCTTTGTCATTAGTGTGCAATCTTGGACAAATGAAATGTGTCTGCTTGCCTTTTCTAAGTATGAATAAGGAATAAAAATTTGCATTGTCTGAGATACCTTGTGATCTGTTTATTTGAGATGCTCAGAATGCAAAGAAAAACTTAAAAAAAATTCTATCCCTTCATAACCTTTTGTATTAAACTTTTCTGCATCTCCTTCCTACAGCTTCTTTCTTATCAAACGATTTACTCTTGAGTAAGTGTTTTATGCCATTTCCTACTTTCTTGTCCTCCAAGTACGTCTTACAACATGGAGCTGCTCCTCTGTCTTTCCTGTGCTGTTCGTACCTCCTGAAGCCCCAGCTAAGAATTCCACTGCATGGGCACATGACCCGAAGTTGCCATTCAAATATGCTTTTAGTCTTGATTTCCCAAAAGTGATCAGAAGATGTGAAAGAGTCATTACTGTGAAACCGTAGGTTTGTATTTCAAAGCACATTTGAAGCTAGATAAGCTGCAAAAAGTACTTTAGGCAATGAAAGAATCTCAGTCTTTCTTACACTGAAAAATAGAAAAGATAAGTAATGATGTGCTCTTGGCATAGTTAGGTGGTCTGGATTTTCATTTTATTGTTATTGTGGGGTAAAAATCAGATAACATCGTGATGTGCATTCCCTAATAGAAATTTCGCATATAGGACATACAGTGATACTGAAGGGTAGATAAGAGAATTCTAAACTCTGTAAAACTCATTGATGTCATCTTACCCCTAAGAACAAATCAAACAAAAGGCATCCATATGTAGTACTTTGAGAGAATTGGATGCTAATGGAAGGTGCTAGCTTTTTTGATATCCCTGAAGACTCAGATTCTCAGTTTATCAGTGTAGGCACAGTGGAGCTTGAAGCAATTGGAGGAATTAGCCTGCCGGGGCACCTGGAAGAGCTCCTGCTAAAGGAGAGGGGCTATTCATGCCACATGGCGCCCTCAGAAGTAGAAATCTCCAATGTAACTGCCAGCAAGGGAATTGGCTAGTGTCAGCTTGTTTTGAAGATTCAAGGCAAACATCATATATGTTCAGAGAGAGGCTTGTTGGCAGTGACAACAGGAACGCCTGGTGCTGAATGAGCCAGAAGCACACCAAGTCAAACGTCAGATAAGACTACAGGATGGTCAAACTGCGGCGTGGTACAAAGAACCTGGAATAGTTTTAAATAGACACAGGAGGTGGATCAGGAACCAGAAGGTAAGGGGAGCCAGAGGGGCAGGGGCATAGGCCATGTCCCGTCATTGCCTTGCTTTGCAGAGGCAACGAGCCCTGGAAAGCCGGCAGGCTGCCGCTGCTGGCGCTGGGCTGTAGGTGGTGGCTCCTTCTGTTGAGGGTAATAAAGGGTGACTCCCCACCAGCAGCCTGTGCCTCCATCACTTCAGAGGCAAAATCCTGCCTAGTGAGGACTCTCCAACGTGCGTTTTGTTCTAGCTCTTTCTGGCCCTATTTTCCTCATTCCTGTGACTGCAAATTTCAAGGTGATTTTTTTTTTTTGTCCCCCCCGCCCCGTAAGTTTGCTGCATCAGAAAGACTGATCCTGTTGCAGCAAGGATTGCCTGAGTAAAAAGTGTAAGTTAACCTAAATGGAGACAAATGTTGCTATAGCTAAGCTATTTTTGGTACCTAAGGTAGTTTTTTTAAAGCCAGCTTAGGTTTCTGTGTGCTACACTGAATTCTGCAGACTACAAATATCCCTGCCATGTAATTAGAACCAGATTCAGCATATCAGAATGTATTGGACATTCTGGGATGGTGATTTTAGTCCTCTGTACCGCTGCATGTCTGCCAAATTTAAACTTAATGTTAGTCCATTCCATTGCATAGTGTTAGTAAGCTAGAAATAATCTAAATAAGCCAGTTGAGAGACTGTAATTAACATTATAGACTGCATTTTTAATTTTCTTTGCTTTCCTTTGCTTCTCAATGTTGTACATATTCCTGGTTGTGTTTCTGGAGGGAAGTTGCATTTTTTGTGTGAGATGAATACAGGGATTCCAAAACCATTGGAATACCTCACGGAAGTGTTGAGGGACTATTGGCATTTAAAAAACCACAACACTTTCAACCAGAGCCATCCGGACTGCTAAAGCTGACAGCACTCTGGGAGGGATGTGGTGCCCGGAGCACCGGAGGCAGCTGTGACGAGATTAGTAGAGTGGTGGGGGTGGCTGTGGACTAAAAAGCCAAGTTGTGGAGGAGCACAGTTCTGCTCATTGGTTGACTTGTGTGTGCCTGAGTAAAATTTAAGGAAGACATGCTTAGGGACTGCAGAAAAATGCGAAAGTAATTCTAGCTGGTATTACTGTGTTTCCTTATTTCAATCAGCATTTTATGATTTATTCATTCAGAAATCAATCTGCTTTTTGCTAAAAATCTGAAGGAGTTAAGGTGGAAGCCCCAGTGATTTTCTCATAAAGTGGTGTTTCCTTTAATTCCTTCATGGCAAAGGTCCAGATTACTGCATATTATGGCAGTTGCTACTGCGAAATTTGCTTGTGCTTAGCTGTAGTTAAAGTAAACCCATCTGTTACAAGAACGATGACAGGCCTTTACACTTACCATGCATTTATAAATTGTGGATTTTGGTCTAAGAAGCAACAAAGGTGAGAGGGCCTAGGAGATTCCCCTGGACTCAAGGGGCTGCAGCAGGCCCCCAGGAGCAGGCTGGGCTCAGTGGCGGGGCAGCAGTGGGTGCTCAGCGCCATCCTGCAGTTCGTCTGTTACCGGTGGAGTCAGAGACTGCAGGCTCTTCCACGGGTTTCATGGGTGACCTGTGGATCAGCGCTTCCTCCTGTGCGCCTAGGGCAGGATTGTCATTTCATACCAGCTGGTTTCATGGTCTGAAACTGTTTTTCATGCTGTTGCTCCTAAAAGGCATTGTCACTTTGAGGGTACAGGACTTCTCTGAACTTCCACCTGGACTGGTCTTTCTAAAATTTCTTCCTCATCTAAAGCTTTGACCCTTGGGATCTCAAATTCCTTCAAGGTGGTTTGTTTTTTTTGTTGTGTGTGTGGGTTTTTTTTTCCCCCTGGGGGAAAGTAGGAGATAGGAAGAAAAAACATTACCTGGATCAGAAGCACTGTCAGGGTTGGCAAATTGGTAATTTCTGATTGCTAGGTCGGAAATCTTTCAAGGCAGTGCTCGTACTCCATTTAAGATAGATGTATTAGGAAAAATACTAAGCCATCAGTTTCAGACCGTGAGGTAAAGGAGCCCTAATATGCTGCGAGACTCCCCAGCTTTAAAACACCATTCAGGACAACACGGGCAGGCAGGCTGGCTGCTTCTGCACTACCTCCTGACAGGTTAACAATTAGTTAATTGGTGCTGCTAATTACAATGTTCATTAAGCAATCCCAGGTGGCAGGTTTACCCTTCCTATCCATATCACTGAAACATTCTGAATAGGATTTCATGCACAAGTGGAGGTAATGGCACTTTCTGTCTCTCTTGCACACAGACATAGCATGGTAGCAGAAGCGATATTCAGCCTCCCATGTCATGTACTTCAGCTCCATCTGGGATTACTTCCTGGCCTCATTTCAAAGAGAAGAACCGCGTTGTTCTGTTACAGAAATGCTACTCTATTTTGGTTATTAATTTCTACACACTTTGCCCAGTAGAATAAAGATGTTTAGTTTCGTGAGGATGATGCCATTAATAATGCATGGGACTTATAAAGAAACAGTGATTTGCATTGCCCAAGTACTGTACAAACAGTAATTCATATTAATTTGTATCACCATAATCTCAGAAATAAAACCCGGGAAGGATGCATTAGGCTCCATGTAGTCAGTCCTTTCCATACTGCTTGCTGGGTGTCTGCAACCTCTGGTTCAAAGGAAATCACCTGAGTAGTTACGGGCTGTTGCAGGGATGCCCCACTGACTCCTGCTCCTCAAGACACCAGTTAACATTTCTGGAGATCTGGGATTCTTGTACACTGTTTTCTCATCTTCTCCCCAAGAAAGCCAAATACATCAGGCCTTTTCTCCAAGGTTCTGCTTTGTGCCTCTCTACCTAATTGATTCAATATCTTTGTTCATATTTCAGATGAAAATCCTCTGCTTTTTCTATGCTTTTATCTCTTCAGCTCTTTTTTCCTCCTCTCTTCTGCTTTAACTTCAAGGCAATGCAATACATTGGTTAGAAGTACTGTCTGTATCAGGTAATGTGGATTGTATTTCCGACTGAGTTATTTTGGCATGAAAGGAATAAGGCGTCCTTGCCTCAGTTTCCCTGTCCATACAAAGCTGCAATTGTCAGGTAAAAGACACTGTGTACATACAGAATAGCATTAACCACTCGTACAGTTCTTCTATAGGGCTCCATAAACATTTGATTGACTTGCTTCTGTTACTGTTAGCACAATTTGTTTAATTCTCTAGATGTCCTTCAGTCTGTAAAGCTTTTTGTGACACGTTAACATGAGTGATGCTACGTGGAGTTTATGATGATGGTTTCAATAAAAATGTGGCAATGCACTACGTGGTCCAGTGTGTGGGACACAGACACCGCTTTTCATTCCCTTGCTTTTGCAGAGGCAATTTTCCAAGCACTCTGTATGCTCTTCGCTCTCTCTGAACGCCAGGTTACTTATCTCAGTGAAATATTCGTGCCATAAAGGTGAACACTGTACAGCCAAATTTCCTTTTGAACACGTTGCAGGCAGAACTTTTAACAAAGCCTCTTAGATGATGCCTAAAAGAAACTGTGCACAAAGCTATTCTGTTTCGAAGGCATCGTACAAATTCTGTGGCAAGTGTATCATATGAATGCTTATATAGATAATTTTGGAAGGGTAACCAAAATGCAATCCTACCTAAAATTAGGAGGCTAATCAAAACCCTGAAGGCTCCTTTCTCTTTGATTCCTGACAGCACACTCCCACAATGTTTTTGCTCTTTTTCAGGCTTTTCTGGAAGCTGGTGAAAAGACCTTGAGAAAATCTCATCGGGAAAGGATGATCTCTCCTGCCAACTAATCTGAATATATTCTTCATAAGGCATTGACTAGAACAGTTATTTTAGTGTTTCAGTGTACTCCTTGGACAGTTACAGAGAGCTATACGCAGAGGCAGCTGGAATCCATTGCTATACGGTATAAGTGTATGGCGTTGGTGTGTGGTTCAGCTGTAAAGCACCGAACACTTTGAGTTCAGCTGGTGAATGGACCAGGTCCTGCTCTGTGCTGGGCTCTGAACCGCACGAGACACCAAACATTCACAGCGCACTGACCTCCAGAGGAGACTCTCGGGGTCTGGCCAGGACATCTTGTCTTGATGAAAGGAGTCTTTTTTTTCCCAGAGTTTCAAAGTCCTTTCCCCCACAGAAATTTTCCTTTTAGCTGTTTTTTTTTTTTTTTTTCTTAGTGTTTCAGATGAACTTTCATTTCTTTTTTAGCAGATTTTTAATTATCCTGGTGCCATACTGAGATATGGCTGAGATGGAGACTCCAGCCGTTTTTGAGTCACATCTGCAGATCACATAGGTAAAATCTCTATGGTAACTGACCCATGTTGGGTGGAAGAAAAAAATGCTCGGAACTAAAGGTTAATTGCTGTTTCATTTATACATGTTTTGTGCAACTCCAGTGTTGCAAATGGAGTGTCCAATTAGAATGAGATTATTAATAGACTGAGCATCTTTTTGTTACTTGGATGTCTGAAGAACTACTTGAAATATTTTAGAAACAGTGACTCTTTTTTTATACACTCTTATGCATGGGAAATCCCAGCCAACTCTTTTTTTTTAAAGGGGGAAGGAGGGTACTTGCATTGCAGAGTGAAACCATTTTCTTCTTATATAGTGGAAAAGACCTACCTGCCATTCTTCCCCTGTCCAGGAGAGGAATAGCTTTGTGTGATTATTGTCCTAGCAGACCATCTAGAAAAAAAGCACAAGGAAAAAGCAACTAACTGAACAAATCAATAGACAAAATTTCTCTCACTTAACCCACGACAAGTCAACATTCTGTACAAGGCTTTGGAAATTCTTTTGCTGCTCGACCTGTACCCTATGCACTGGAGATCTGATTATTTGCAACACACCAGTCTTCAAATGAAATAGCTCAGGTCTTTAAAAATGTGCTGTCAAAGTGTCTGATTTATCTTTCAGGGGATTTCCCAGATTCATTTAAGAAAGAAACCATTCATTTAAGTAATGAAATACGTGTTGACTAGTTTTCTCTCCTCATAATATTTGCTGTGTCTGTGAAAATCCTTAAGAAGTACACCGGAGGTTAACTGTGTAACTGGAAAAAAAAAAATTTTGTTTTTACTTTCTTCTTACTTTTCATGGTCAAATGTTATGGACTTCACTGCTAGAAACAGATGTATCTATGATGAAATATTTATTCTAATTTACTGAAATACGGAGACAACTGGCAATTATGGATTATAGTCAATTTAAAGATGGGACTGCCTAATCTAGATTATCATTTTAACTTCTCAGGCATGCACATTTGGGTTGTACTGCTCTTGAAAACAGATTCTTTCTTCTTTTTCCGGTATCTCCATCTTGTTTATTAGGATATTTGAGACTGGTATTTTTGTCTTTCCATGCACCCAGTACAATGGGCTTAGAAAAACTTGTATCTTTTTTTGCATTTATACCCACCAAAGTGACTCTCTTGGGCCAAACTTTTGATATCCTTCTAAATGAGCATGGAAATTTCTAGTAAATTTTCATTATTTTATTTATTCTGTAGGAAGAAACATCTCCACACGATCTTTCGCAATTAAAATTCTTCCAACAGTTCTTAAGGAACTCCAGGGATCTCTCTCTTCTCATGGATCTCAGCAGAGTGAATTAATCTACGTTCAAACAAAATTAGAGATGTAATTACTTTATAACCTTTAAAAGAATAATTATGTTCTTAACACAGTCACCCATGTTTTGGGGACTCTCTTGCAAAGACTTCTGGCCTCTGTTGCAGACTTACTTCTTTTCTTCATACTCCGTAACAGAACAGAAAAGTTAGACTTTTGAGTGCCTTGGGTGAAAACCGGTGACCTGTGGGTTCACAGTGTAACATTTGGTATTTCTGGCTCTGCGTTGCTTATTGTTTTGGGAATTGCAACTCAGAACCTGTGAGTGTCATTCTGAGCGTAGGAACTCTGCTTAAATCGAATGAAGAAAAAGTTGCTAGGGATGATCAGGACTAATACTTTTCTAAACAGTAAAATATTTGCCATTTGTCTATAAGTCGGTAAAATGAGAAATATTATGATACATCAGGTGCTTGGAAAATATTTCCTTTCAGCATACATTCATGAAAAAATGTCATAATATGTCTTGGAGTTCTATGTTTATTGTCTTTCTGTGTTTCCAAATTAAATCTGCTCATCTGACAAATACAAAAAATGCTTTGCTTTAGAACTAAGTCTTAGATCTGATAGGCTGGTGCTTGCCTGCATGCTACTTACCAGAAAAACTCTACTTTTTAGAGTACAGCAGCATTATTGATGATCTATGTGCTAGCTTCCTCACAAACTTTTTAGTCCTGTGTGATTACCAAGAATAAAATGTAACAAACGGTTTCAGTTTGCAAAATCAGCAAAATGATACATATCCATGTTGGAAGTGCAGAAATGTAGAACTCTAATGCAAATGATGTCTGCTCTAATTTGCATGCCAATGAATATTCATTACAGCATTTACATAACGACAGCAAATGTTCTGATTATCAGAATTTAAGTTTAAAATATGCAATGTGGAATAAGTTTTAGGAACACCGTTAAATCCTTTCTACCTGGTTTTGGTATCTCAGTGTGCTGGTATCCAGATGTTTAAATGTCTTTAGTTGACTAAAGATGTACAGGAGGGCTAGCTGGGATTTTTAGAAAAAGCACAATCTTATCGATATAATTTTAACAGACATATAAAATACATACGTACATGCAATCAGAAGATATTATATAGGTAAAATGCTTGATTACCGAGTTATTAGGAAAAGACACTACATCCCAAGCAGGAACACAGAGCTTGATCACAGGGGTATCAACGGGGTAAATAATATGATATGAGACACCCAGCTGACTTGTCTCACACATACTGGAGGTGTCTATTAGCTGTCATTTGGGCACTCTGAGCTGCCCGATCCACCTGGCTGGAGAGTCATTGAGGTCCCTGAATTGAGATCCAGACAGAAACTGGGTTCTACAAGAGAAGCCTGTATGGTTTCATAAATACCGAACATGATGCCTTTTTGTCTGACCAGCTGTTTAACTGGGTTAAAGAAATCTACATTAGTAAAAAGCCTTAAATCCATGTTTACTGTCCATCTAGGACCTATTTCAAATCTGTTAAAGTCAAAGTCAGAAGAAGGAGTTTGATAGGTTACTCTGCTAATAAGGCAACAGTCAAAAGCTCCCTTTGAAGACACTGGAAAGAGAATATCTAAACTTTTGAAGAAAAATTAAACTGCCTGATCAAATTCTGGTAGTAATTATTACAGGATATCAGTTCCTGCCTTGAGCAGTCACATGGTTTGCACATATCATTTAGTAGTTGCAGAACCTCATACCAAGCAAAGATGAAGGTATTTGTGCAGCTGGATGTGCCTTTGAAGATCTTTTGGGATGAAAGACATCATAAAAAACTAAAGCACTGATAGTTGAAAATGTCCAGCAGGACCACTGAAAAGAAAGAAATGAAATGTATTCTCAGAGGTAGACTTTCTGGAGTAAAGTAGGTCATTTCACCTCTGCACTTTATCACTAGTTGACTCTTCTAACCACTCACTGCTGCCCAGTTCTTTTTATGTGACAGATATCGGTCTGGTACCTGACTACCTGCCTAATGGTCTGAACGCAGAAGGAAGAGAAAAGAAGGTTTTTGTTCTGTTCACCCTGGCTGTTTCTCTCTTGTGGTGGGAAAGCGTGGCATGTTTCGAACATGCCAGCTGCCTACCGGTTATCTATTTGTAATCTTCATAAATATCCACTGAGAAATGCTAAAGAAATTAGGGGAAAGCCATATGGCCCTTTTCTACTTTTTTAAGAGCTGCTGGAGAGATCCTTAAAGTTATTATAAAGATGAAAGAGGAAGGTGTTAGGTGTCCTGGTCACATATTCTCTGAGCTGATGATTTATGTTATTGCAGCTTTTTGTAGAGAAACATAAATTCTCATCATTTAATAAAGTAAGTTATTTTGTTGCTAGTGCATATGCTATGAAGTGGAGTCAAATACACCTGCTCAGTTATGTGACTTGCACATGAAGACAGGCCAGGCCACCAAGGTAGAAGAATGTGTCTGTTTCCCTCTCTGCTTTCTTTCAGGTTTTTCTTGATATTATGACTATGTTTTTTTTTCAGAATGAAATTAGTCTTTGCCCAAAAGCGTATCATCAGTAGTACTGCATTTCTATGGTGCTTTCATTTAAGGTGATGAACACACCAAGCATTTATTATGGCTTAAGACAGGAAGCAGTAAAGTGTCAGGCTGATGATACATTGGAGGCAAGTGAGGCTCAGGGAGGTCATGGGGCCATGCAGTGAGAATTCCTGGTCATAAGGTTCCCAACTCCTTTAATTTTCCTGCTCTGAAGAACAAGAATATGCTGAGTGTGTTCCTGGCTGCACCCATCATAATTACTGTCCCACCTCTTGACAGGATTCATGATGAGAAGAATAATGTTCTCCCTCTACTGACTGATACTCTCAGTTTCTTTGGCTATAGATCTTTGTCACATGCTGTCAATATGCAGCCTCACAGTAAGAGCAGAATGGCGTAGCAATATATAATATGGGAAAATTTCTTGAGGTTTTCAAGACCTGACTGAACAGTCTGGTCCAACCCCATAGCCAACCCTCCTTTGAGCAGGTGGCTGCACTAGAGACCTCCAGAGGTCCCTTCCAGCCTGAACTACCCTATCAGTCTATAGTCCCAGGACATAGATTCACAATTACAGAAGCTTGTAAGCTTTTCTCCAGAAACTATCCACGTGTATGCATAAGCCTGAAGTTGATGTGCGGTACTTTGAAGTTGCTTACCCTTTAGTGCATTACTAACTGCAGGTCTATGCCACACCCTGTCACGTGCTAAAACTGCTTCATTTGCTCACGTCTTTTGGTTTAAAATTGAGCAGAATGGCTAAGGCAAACTCGGGAAACATGGACAAGAAAGCTCACATTTTAATTTGTTGATCCCAAGGACCTGGCATTTGCAACAGGAAATGTCACTGTAATCACAAAGAAATTGAACATGGGCAGTTTCACTGACAGGTTCATAGAATCATAGAATCATAGAATCATAGAATAGTTCTGGTTGGAAGAGACCTCCAAGATCATCGGGTCCAACCATTAACCTATCACTACCAAGTCCACCACTAAATCATATCCCTTAGGGCCTCATCTAAACGCCTTTTGAATACCCCCAGAGATGGGGACTCCACCACCTCCCTGGGCAGCCTGTTCCAGTGCCTGACAACCCTTTCAGTGAAGAAATTTTTACGAATGTCCAATCTAAACCTCCCCTGGCGCAACTTGAGGCCATTTCCTCTTGTTTTGTCATCTGTTACTAGGGAGAAGAGTCCGACCCCCATCTCTCTACAACCCCCTTTCAGGTAGTTGTAGAGAGCAATAAGGTCTCCCCTCAGCCTCCTTTTCTCCAGGCTAAACATCCCCAGTTCCCTCAGCCGCTCCTCATAGGACTTGTGTTCCAGACCCTTCACCAGCCTCGTTGCCCTTCTTTGGACACGCTCCAGCACCTCAATGTCTTTCTTGTAGTGAGGGGCCCAAAACTGAACACAGTACTCAAGGTGCGGCCTAACTCGAGGTGCGGTTCATCAGTCTCTGTTTGCTGGGTAGTCATCAGCAGTGAAAATATAGTCCTCCAACAGGTATGTATGTGAAGGACAGCCCTAAGGACACTAATGGTAACTGCCTCCCTTGTGTCACAGTGAAACCTTAGACCTCAGGGAAAGACTTGTGCTTGGGCCTAGACTACAAATGATGGCATGAGATGAAGGACCTCTTGGAAGAGGCTTCATCTTCATAGTTTTCTCATATAATATGACTTACTCCATTTAATTTTGGTGCTGTGTAACCCCAAACGCTTAGTTTGACAGGGGCTGACACTGTGCTTGGTGCCCTGAGATTTCTTTTCAGAGAAGATGGAGAAGGGAGTGGCGTAGACATAGGTGATTTACTTCTCACAGGGTGCCATGGTCTCCTCGCATAAATACAACCACATAAGCATTTATCTGGCAATAAAACACTTTCTGCTGCAAGTGTGCAGGTTGGCAGTGGCAGCTCTGGGTAGTTCGGCTGTTTTAATTTATTAAGGGTTGCCATTTGTGTGGACATTTTAAAATACTGGTGAAGGATTTACAGTGAGATTTTCATGTGAAAATCATTCCAGATCCATTCACCAATATTTAGAGTCCCCCTGACTTTTAGGTCAAATACAAAATTATTGTTTCTCCAGGGAACCAAATGTGGAAGGCAGACATCCACTGACATCCCGCTCCTGCAGAGCTGGGCACAGGTGTAAACAGGGCCATAAACTAAGGAGGTGATCGCTATGGACTTTGCTTGACTGGATAAAGCTAGTACAGTGTAGTCTTAATCCATGGCTGTAGCTCCGAAAAAAGCTATGGTGGTAGAAATAAATAGTAGTTTGTTTGATAATAATGATATTGCTGCTAATAGTGATAATAAGGATAATGATGATGATAATAATGATGATGGTAATAATAATAATAATAATAATAATAATAATAATGCTTGTTTATTTGCATGTATTGTATAAATGCTTTCTGCTTAGCTGCAGCCCAGATCAGCAAGTCAAGTCTCAAGGAATGAAGTCCATTAGCTGCGTTTTGAAGAGGGTCTGACTGGCAGAATGTGAAAGTCAGGGAAGATCAGCCTGCCTGGGAAGGAAGTGGAGAAGTGAGATGCTAGTTTTGTTCTTTCTTCATCTTTTTTTTTTTTTTTTAAATTGCAGATAGCCAGATGTTTTTTCTTCACTGATTGGCTTTTGTTTTTTTCAGCTGTTCTTTTTGAGGAGGAGTTGTCTTAATGGACATAATTCAGCTGGTGAGCTGCTTAGGTTGTTCATAACAAGCATTCCTTAGAGTAATCACTACAGAGAGCTCACAATTTCCATTGCCTGACTGGTTGGCTGAGTTATTTGATATGGTTTCTATTTTCTATGAGTTGTCCAGAACAATAAATTTTTATGCATCTGCAGCTTTTCACAAATTTTCATTCATGAAAAGTTTTCTATATTTGGAAAAATATAAGCTCCTAACAAAGCAAACAAAATTCAGCTGTTCAAATCTTCACAGAAGTGAAGCTGAAAACATGATCAGAGCAACTCACATGTCCTCACAGCTCACTTTTAGGTGTGCATTTGCAGGACTGAACATGTGGTGAGAGGACTGTGACAGAAAAGGGACAGCAAAGTCATGGAGAGATGCTTTGAGCTCAAGAGCGGTGCATCCCCAGGAGTAAGAAATCGGGTAAGGGGGGCAGGAGACCTGCATGGATGAGCAAGGAACTACTGGCTAAACTCAAATGGAAGAAGGAAGTCTATGGAATGTGGAAAAAGGGACAGACCGCTTGGGAGGAATGCAGGAATGCTGTCAGTGTATGCAGGGATGCAACGAGGAAAGCTAAGGTCCACCTGGAATTTAATCTGGCGAGGGACGTCAAGGGCAATAAGAACGGCTTCTTCAAATACATCGGTAGCAAACGGAAGGCTAGAGAAAATGTGGGCCCTCTGCTGAATGAGGTGGGTGCCCTGGTGATGGAGGATACAGAGAAGGCAGAGCTACTGAATGCCTTCTTTGCTTCAGTCTTTACTGCTAAGGCTGGCCCTCAGGAGTCCCAGACTCTGGAGGTAAGAGAGGAAACCTGGAGAAAGGATGGTCCTCCTTTGGTCGAGGAGGATCGGGTTAGAGATCAGTTAGGCAAACTGGACACCCACAAATCCATGGGCCCTGATGGGATGCACCCATGCGTGCTGAGGGAGCTGGCAGAGGTCATTGCCAAGCCACTCTCCATCATCTTTGAAAAGTCATGGAGAACGGGAGAGGTGCCTGAGGACTGGAGGAAAGCCAATGTCACTCCAGTCTTCAGGAAGGGCAAGAAGGAGGACCCAGGAAACTACAGGCCAGTCAGCCTCACCTCCATCCCTGGAAAGGTGATGGAGCAGCTCATTCTGGAAGCCATCTCCAAGCATGTAGAAGAAAAGAAGATGATCAGGAGCAGTCAGCATGGATTCACCAAGGGGAAATCATGCTTGACCCATCTGATAGCCTTCTATGATGGCATGACTGGCTGGATGGATGAGGGGAGAGCGGTGGATGTGTATACCTTGACTTCAGCAAGGCATTTGACACTGTCTCCCATAACATCCTCATAGGTAAGCTCAGGAAGTGTGGGTTACATGAGTGGTCAGTGAGGTGGATTGAGAACTGGCTGAATGGCAGAGCTCAGAGGGTGGTGATGAGCGGCGCAGAGTCTAGTTGGAGGCCTGTGGCGAGTGGTGTCTCCCAGGGGTCAGTACTGGGGCCAGTCTTGTTCAATGTATTCATCAATGACCTGGATGAAGGGACAGAGTGTACCCTCAGCAAGTCTGCCGATGACACGAAACTGGGAGGACTGGCTGATACACCAGAAGGCTGTGCTGCCATTCATCGAGACCTGGACAGGCTGGAGTACTGGGCAGAGAGGAACCTCATGAGGTTCAACACGGGCAAGTGCAGGGTCCTGCACCTGGGGAGGAATAACCCCATGCACCTGTACAGGTTAGGGGTTGACCTCCTGGAAAGCAGCTCTGCGGAGAAGGACCTGGGAGTCCTGGGGATTGACAAATTCACCATGAGCCAGCAATGTGCCCTTGCAGCCAGGAAGGCCAACGTCATCCTGGGGTGCATTAAGAACCTGAGTGTGGCCAGCAGGTCAAGGGAGGTTCTCCTCCCTCTCTACTCTGCCCTAGTGAGGCCTCATCTGGAGTCCTGTGTCCAGTTCTGGGCTCCCCAGTTCAAGAAAGACGAGGAACTACTGGAGAGAGTCCAGCGGAGGGCTACAAAGATGATGAGGGGGCTGGAGCATCTCTCCTCTGGGGAAAGGCTGAGGGAGCTGGGGCTGTTCAGCCTGAGGAAGAGAAGACTGAGAGGGGACCTCATCAATGCTTATAAATATCTCAAGGGCGGGTGTCAAGAGGATGGGGCCAGACTCTTTTCAGTGGTGCCCAGTGACAGGACAAGGGGCAACGGGCACAAACTGGAACACAGGAAGCTCTGCCTGAACATGAGGAAAAACTTCTTCACTGTGAGGGTGACAGAGCCCTGGCACAGGCTGCCCAGGGAGGGTGTGGAGTCTCCTTCTCTGGAGATATTCAAAACCCACCTGGATGCAGTCCTGTGCAACCTGCTGTAAGTGACCCTGCTGTAGCAGGGGGGTTGGACTAGATGATCTCCAGAGGTCCCTTCCAACCCCTACTGTTCTGTGATTCTGTGTAAGAGATGCACAGGTGCCCAGAGGAGGTATGTGTACCAGGAGAGACTGAGCTACCTCCGAGGTGTGCAGGGAGTTGAATATGAGCCTTGATGGTACAGGAAGAAGTAACCTACGCTGTGATGCTCTCTGCAGCATGGCCCTGATCTGGTCCCTAGTGTGCACTGCAATTACAGCCAACCTGCCTGCCAGGAGGGGACATGGGTGCACTCCAGCTCACCATGGGCCCTTGTTTCCTTGCAGGGAAACTCACACAGAAATGCTGGGAAGGCTCTTCAGTGTGCTCCCACAAGATCCTGTCTGGATACAGAGACCGTATATCAACCTATTCTAAAATGCCAATGCAACCATTAGGATGAAGATACAATGGAGAAGAGCAGTGGCAGAAACAGCTGGAATCTAGGGACATGACAGACTGTTTGCCCAAATACACTGAAGTGGCCTACTATAAAGTGCTACAACAGAGCAACATGAAGAGTCAGCCAAGGTACCAATATCGTGCTGGACATACCCATAATGGCTAAAGATGGGTTCAGTGCTGGAAGTAGGAACAACATCACAGTTGTAAGTATGTGGGAGACAACGTGACACAAGACAGATGAGTTTTGATAGTGGTAGTTGAATATCCAATGTGGACAGTGGAAGCATTAGTGTGCCTTTCATTACCTTTGCACTAAATGTGCAGTGCTTGGCACTTTCTGGCCATAAAGTTAATTTTGTGTTTACTGAAACAGATGGATAGATAAGCTCCCAGCTGCAGACCACTCATCTAGGGGAAAAGATGAAAGGGACGCAAATTCATATACAAATCAAATAAAACAGAAGATTTCTAATCATAGAAACCTTTAGATTGCAAGGTAAATCTCATGGGTCTGTTCTTACACACAAGAACAATTGATTTTAAGCTTTAGTATTATCCATGTATATAAGTATTTTCCTGAAGAATCTTCATCAGGATTTTCATAATAAGGGCAAATATTGGTGCTAACTAGTTTTTCAAGAGATGCTGCACTAAGCGAGGTTGAACCAGGACAGACTTTATCATGTCCATTCAGGCTTCTGTCCATCATGTTTCCTTCCTAACACACACAGCTCTGATTTAAATAGGGGACTACAGAGCTGAGACAGCATCATGCAACATGTGAGCATCTGCCGTACTGTTGCTTACAGATGGGACAGTAACCTCTGTGTAGTCTATCCTCTCAGGTAAACCCGTGCCTGGCAAAATCCAGCACTGGATGCTTCAAAGGAAGGGGATATTCATTCACTCACTGAGTCATGAATAATGCATCTTTGGGTTTCTATTCTGACCCTCATATTTCCCTAGCCCCACCTTTGTGGTAATGGCAGAGCCTCAGCTTTGTAAGTCTCACTGTGCAGTACATGATGCAATGCAATGGTATTCACGTTTATGATGTGTTTATTTGTAATGGTGTGGCATCAAGATGCAAAGACGTAACACTGGTTTGTTACCCTGACACGAATGTCTCAGAACAGAGACGACATTTTGTCACTCAAGATGGATAAAACCAGATGAACAATGAAGTCTCCATTCCCTGCTTTATTCTGGGCTGCAGCTCCTTTATTGATCTCCCTATAAAATAGCATTGCCTTTGTTCATGAGAGTTATGTGCATAAGCAAGCACCTGCTGTCCTCTCTCACTGAAAGCAGCTCTTTAATGCAATACCACTCTTCCCATCACCCTGACAAATTCATAGAGAAACTCTCCACTGGTGCTCTTAGTGAGCACCTTGTTCCATTATGAGGCTGACAGAGAATCTGTTAGCAGGACAAATTCAAAACTAAACAAACAAATCAATGAGGAAGAGTTTTAATGCTTTCACACTGAAGAGCAGGTCAGCTCTGTGAGAGAGAGATGTAAAACTGGCATGTATTGACTTGCTGGATTGGTGCATATTTGGTCACATCAACACCTAGTAGAAATCCCTTGTTTTTTGAGTTTTTTCTGAACCCTAATGAATACAAATGCTTATATTTGCAACACGGGGTGACACTCAGTTCCATTTGTATGACTACAACTGCTAAAGAATTTAGCTCATTTTTAAAGATGAGGGATGTTTTAGAACATATCGGTCCAGTTCAGACAATGTGTTGCCAAATCTAGTACTGTGATATAAATATTGTATCTACATGTACTGGCATATGCAGCCACTGGGGCTAGGTGATTATAGAAGAGTATCAGAGTCCTCCTCCTCTGCCTCCACATTTCCAATTCCACCAGGAAAATTCAGTTTATCGGAGCTAGAAAACAGCTCTAGTAGAGTGAAGTTTGCTGGTTTTCCATTCAATTTGGAGCTCTCTTCAGACTGACTCTGTAGCTTTACTCCCTTGGCCTGAGCTGGCATATTTTTAGAGTTGTGCATGTGTTAAAAATATGGCTCCTTCACTGTAACAGTTCTAGGCAGCACGTGGGGTTTGAGAGGAACAGACCATTCCTCCTGCCTGGCTCTCATTTCAGGTTCTTTGCGGTAAGAATTTATTGAACTAAAGAGTGTGATGCCTGAGATGGCAGTACCAATAAATTGCTTGCATGCAAAGTGTTTAGAATGTAAAATCTGCATATGCCCAGCACTTCTCATCCTGTTCATATTCAAGTGTGTATAAAAATGTGAAGCAACTCACTAGTTTTAAATGACTCTGTGTGGTCAAGACCTTAAATACCAGTTGGTCCAAACCAGAAAGCCCTGCACCGTGATTTGTGATACATAGGGGAATAAAGATTTCTTTCTTTCTTACGCTTCAATTTTTACAGGGAATAAAGTTGCATAATTGAGTCTGGGTGGCTTAAACACAGTGCAGTACAACAGAGTGTTCCTCCTCATTATTGCTGGTTCAGCTTCATCCAAGGCTAATAGTAATTAAGTGTGTTATTTTGTTATGGCTGTTTGGTACCATCTGAAATTATTTTTATGGGCACTCACGTCTCTTAAAAGGAAGCAAAACTGTACCTTACTTACCAGGTTCAGCTTTTGAGTCAAGACCTGAATGTAAACAGAGATTGAATTTCCTTCTCATGTCTCAAGTAAGACCTGCTGCACACCGGAGGCGATGGTATGTGAAGGAATCCTGTTTTGCTGCTGACAGAACTGAGAGGCTTTCTACTTGAATGTTGGTAATGTACGTTTTGGTTTTTTTTAATACAGAAACCCAATTTCAGAAGACATTTGTTTGGTTTGTACAGTCCTTGGCTTCCTGTAATGATGTCAGTAAATGGCTCATGAAATAAAGGGACTGTTAAACACCTGTAGGTGATGGAGGTAGGGCAGCTTTTGGGGTCCCCTTGTAGCTGAACAGGTTGTTTCATCTTAGTGCAGTCCATGATAATAACCCAACCCATGGACACACTTGCTCATGAGACTTTCCCTCTCATTGTTTTCTCACACATTCTGTCTCATTTATGAGGAAATGTTCTGACTTGTTTGAAAATCAGATGAACATGACATAGAACATGAATATGTGTTTTCCTATCTGAATGTTCGTGACTCGAATACTTCTTCTTAAATTGTGCTGAGACGAGTGCAGCCAGAATCTGCTGAGTAAAACTGTATGAACAATGCTTCTATCAGCCCCTTGAAGCAGATAAGGCCATGAATAATTCAGCGCAGGAGAGTGCCTGGCTCTTCTCTGGTAGCTTCACACTAGGTCACAAGTGACTAAGCTCAGAAGAGGATGTGTCCTCAGTATAATTAGTCTTCCTTTAACACTACTGAATTAGCACTTCTGTTTTATTGTACCCTGAAGCTAAAATGGTTATTAGGTTATAGAACAAGCAAATTATTGCTAAATGCCTTGGGCAGATTACTCAATAGCTTCTCACTATCACTCTATTAGCTACATTTTACGTCATCAGAAAAGCTTAAGCTGGGAAAATTGGTAAAAAGACCAATGTTACCTTAAAAACAAAAAAGAAGGCTGCAGAGGTAAGAAAGAAAGAAAGTCGTGTTAAGGAGTTATCTAAGTTTCAAACTTGTGTATGGGCATGTACATTATGTGGCATGAGCATAACACATCAGCAGTTGTTCCTATGTCATAGCTGCTCAAACTGTTTATGTAAGATCAATTTTTTATTATGAGATGATAAAAAAGATACAATTTGAACATTTAGCTTGAATATAATTTGAAAAATTGTAAAAAATTCCCCACTCTGAGCCTCAGTGTAGCTCAAAGAAAGTCCTTTCAATTGTGCGAAGCTTATTCTGTACACAAACCCAAGGTGAGGGCAACCAAGGGACTATTTTCCTGGACCAATTTCACAGCCAAATTACCCTCTCTAACCTTGCTTAGAAATTTTAGAAGGAGCTTTTGCTGCTTGATTAGTTCTTCCTGATCCTACCTTCCATACAGGGCCCTGAACAGAGGTGCCTCGGCTGGAATCACTACACGCAGGCTTTTAGGAGCCTTCCAGGAGCTCCATCATAAGAAGCCTTATGTTGCTGTCCCAGAGGATTATTTTACAGGTGGGTTTTACTGATCTGGTTTATTGTGCAGGCACCCCAAAAGGTGTGTCAGCGTAACTGAGCGGCCCAATGGGATGTCGGGGTAAAGAGGAGAACGAGCAACAGTTCTTAGAAATGAAATTGCAGCCGAAGCTATCACACTGGGAAATGAGAGTCTGTGTCACTTCGGCACACAGCCTTCTGGCCTGAACACTTACAGGTGCGTCTCCTGGGCATTGAAGCCTGCCCTCAGGCTCCTCTGAGCCACTGCTACCTCACACTCCCTCTGCTGTCTCCTTCTTCTTCCACCAGTTGGAAGGGGGTGAGCAGAGTCCTTACGTGAAGGATGGAGGTGGGACAGGCTGGCCCAAGTGTAAAAGTGGAGGGACAGTGCCTGAAGACAGCCCAGCACCAGCCTGTCACAGATGGGTGGACCTGCAGTCCATCTGTTTGGATGACCGCGGTAGCAGCTGCAATGGCAGCTGTCTGAGTTTTGGGGTTTATTTGCCTGTGATGCTTTCTCTTTGGTAGCCCTGCACATGTAACACTAGATTTTGCAATCTTTCCCGCCAATCAGAGTTAGGAAGTACTAAAACCTGATGGGTGTGGGTGAAATTTTCTGTTCATTTTTAGAATCACCAGCAGTAAGCAACTCCACTTTTGTTGAAGTTTGTACCACACCCCTGTGAAGGTGCATGGATGTATTTAACATGTATGCATTTTTATATATATTGTGTACACAAATATAAATCACATAAAAAAGACACGGAGGTGTATGTTAAGTCATTAGACAAGGATTCGGCAGAAAGTCAGTTCCTACAATCATGTTACTTTACGCTGGAAATAAATAACACTTAAGCTTTTAGAGGTATCTAAATAACTTCTCAATACTTGAGAGTTCAGCAAGAGGATAGGGCCAACAGGGCACGTTTCATTCTGCGTTTCCCAACCCTGTTGGGAAGACTCTCAGGACCAAAATTGCTAATAGCTGTATTGCACATTTTATGACATGCAGCAATCAATTACCATAAAAAAAGGAGTTATTTGACGACATTTTAGAGCTCTAAATAGACACAGAATTCTACCTAAAGTATCAAGAATCTCAGAATAAATGCACAGATTTTACACACTTGGGGTGCTTTCTCATTTCCCATGGGGTTTTATTAACAGGCATCAGCTTTCAAGCAAAGAGCCTGAGAAGAGCCTTGCACTTTCAGCTGCTGCTGAAATCAATAAGCTCCTGGTAAAGAACAAGTAGCATAAAGCTGAACCAATAACACGCTGGTAGGGGACTAATCAAGGAGAGCTTTATATCAATGCAAAAGACAAATTCTCCATGTTCCAGATAGCTCAGACCTTATACATATGACAAACATATAAGCTACAGTATAGCTAAGCAATACTCTTGTTGCCTTGAAGCACTGCACATCCCATGGAACCAAGTCTTCAGCTGGGCTTAATCAGTATCACCAAATTTTTGTTAGTGTGTCTAAAAAAGCTATTGTTTTAGTTTCTCTAACCACCCACCCCATCATGTTGCAAAGCTGATAAAAAGGTAGTTTCAACCAATTCAAAAGTCTGCTAATTGTTCACAGTGTCATTTTCTGGAATATGTGTTATATTATGATCTTAAGGCTCTTTTCCAACCTAAATGATTCTAGGATTCTATGACTACAGCACAGCGATATTCTCTGAGGTGAAATTCATGGTATACTCTAAGAAGGCTAAAGTGCTGCTCTTTCCTTGCATTTTAACTCCCCGCCCCCAGTATGCAGAAACTTCTGTGTATAAGACAGGAAGAAATGAACCCATTTTGGATATTTGGTTGAAAGCTCGGTGGCGAAAGGTACTCTGCTAACCACCCCATCAGGCAGAGGCAATGGCGGTATTGCATTTACTCTCCCTGCGATAGCTGGAAGTTAATGACCTGCACAGATTTATGAACAGAATTGTATTAAGGTGATCTAGTCAGTCAAACTCTGAAGGAGGATAAGGTTGGGGGAGGGTTGTGTTTGGGTTTTGAGGTCTTCTTTAGTATATTACTCCACTGTATTCCATAGTTATGAAGTCAAGGGCAGATGCTGCCTAGGCTTTTTCTTAACATGATGGCATTTTCTGTTTGTGAGATCAGGTACTCAGAGCCTAGGAAAAATTAATAAAAAAACCCCAACATAAAAAGCCATTAAAGACATAAAAAGGAATAATTTGAACGGGGCCGCTATGAAGCAAAATCTATTGAACAGCCACATTTCAATATTCATTAATTTCCATCACAGCAACAGAGCTGCTGTGGGACAAAGTGCCAGGGTTACAGCCGTGGCCATGGCAGTGGCCTCCATGCTGAGGCTCTCCAGCAGATCCCTGCCCTCCTGCCAAAGGGCTGTTAGAAGGGGAAGGGCACTGGCCCTACTCTCTTAGGTTAGCCTGGGACTGAACAAAAGGTATTAGGAAAAAATAATTGGATGCAACTTGGGTGACGTTAGGCAACATAATTCCCAGTATTAATTGAGTTTTCGTACTGTGCCCAATAAAGTTTTAGCAGACTGAAGCATGGCAAATTTGTGGACACAGCAGGTTGCTTATTGGTATAGCACAACCATGTGCTTGTTATCTAATATCTAAATATCTAATGAAGGTGTAGCAGCACCACATTTCTGTTCCAGCTGATCCCTCTAGGGCTGCAAAACATTACGGCTGTGGACAGTAACTAAAGGTGATGACAAGTAAGCCAGAAATAGATCTGGATGTAGCAAATGATAACAAATTACACAGAATCCACATGCAATAACTTATTCCCCTCTTGAAGCATCCTGAAAGATGTGCATATAAAATATTAGGGTTAAATTAAAGCTTTAGTGATGGATATGGCTCAGAAACAAAAACTGCATTTTGGGTGAGTGTACAGAAAACCAAAATCTGACCCACTTAAAAAGTGGGTCTCAGAGTGATTTCATATTGGGACCGATCTGGAGATATTACTCTCATCACTTTTCTTAAACTTCCTGAACTGAACAAGGATGTTGCAAACAGAGGAATATGTTAAGGAAGGTAAGTTGTACACTATTAGTTGTAGGTTTCCATGGCAGTAACACACTGAAGCTCTGTGATTTACCAGCACTGAAGCTGACAATAATATTGAAACAAAGAGAAACCTGTCTTTCTCTTTGCTCACCTAAAGAAAACAATTTTGCGAACTCTGTGCTAATCATATGCAGTACAAGTTTTTCTTTACAGGTTGCAATAATTTTTCTGCAAAGGTTATACACTTCTGGATGCCATCCAGGATTGCATGTTTTCAAGTTTTTCTTAGAATCCTTGGGAAGTGTTCATATTAATGTGAACGGCCAAGTCTTTGTGACCTATACCAGATTTTAAAGCATGTGATAACTATTTACCCGGTGGTAACATAAGGTTTGCTAAAGCAGAAATTCCAGTTTCCATTTACAATCAGAGCTTTGTGAGGAACATATATATCTAAAAGTTCATTATTTGTTTTTTGGTTAGGATTACGGTTGAATTGAGTATTTTACATGATGGTTAGTGAAGACAGAAAAGAAGATGAAAGAAAGAGAGGAAGAAGATTCAATTCTAAGGTCTAGATGAAGTTCAATGAAGTTTCGGTGCTTTTTGAAGAGATTTGAAAGCCAGGAAACAGAGCTGATGCAGACTAGCAAAACAAGGGTTTTCTCACAGTTAGAGCCGTAAGGTGTAAGAAGATGCGCAATTTGTCTTCCAGAATTTTTACTCCTTTGACCTTGTAGTGAAATTAAACTTCCTTGTGAGCTATCTTGAAATTCCTGGATTTGGCAAAACCACAAAACCATTGTTTCTTGCTGTGTTTTCACATCGTTGATTCTTCTCTTCAGCAAACAATCAACTGAGCAAAACAGATTGAATATAAAAAAAGAATAAAACTAGGTGATGCTTAACCAGCCTCACTTAACAATCATATTCTGAGTGAAAATTCTGCTTGGTCGACTGGGTTTTAAGTTTCCCATGTTTCATATTTTCTGATCTCTCCCTATACCACAGCAGTGGTATTATTTATGTATATTATTTATGGAATAAATATTTGCATCTTGAATTCAGTTTTGTTGCCTTTAAGAAAAAAGTGTCTGTCTCAGCAGGTGCATTGGGATGGTCATTACAAAACACAAAATAACAGCTATCAAACTATTTTCTTTTTTTTTGCTGTAAAGTGCCCTGATTTATACAAATTAAAATTATATAAAGGTGGATATTATTATTGTTGTTCTCATTAGTATTGTAATTACCATTTTTTCCAGGAAGTGATTTTACAGCTCTGGACAAGCCTTAAAACAAACATAATCCACCACGCACTGAACAGTCGACCAATTTACCGGTGATGCCAAGCTCTTGTTATTAGAAGTTTTTCATATGGGCTAAGACAGGTCTAATGGGCAAAAGGTCTAATGGGCAAAGGATCAAACTCACTCCCGAATTCACGGAAAGAGCTGCCAAAGCTCCCAATCCAAAGCAAGAAGCAATGGCTCACTCGCTGTGAGTGTTGCCAGCATGATATTTCATTCTGAAGTAAAGGCTGTCAGCCTGTTAATCATGTTGATGACTTGTCTATAGTCTTATTAGTGTGTGCTTAATATTGAAATATCAGGTTCCAGCCACTTGACTTGACTGACTTCAATGGCTGTGATAGGAAATATATCTATTTCCTACTGCACAACATTTTGAGCTTCCTGTTTCAGAGGGGAATATAATACCGAGGATGCCACATAATCTGTAGCAACTGGTTATTATGACCAAATTGCAGTTATTAATGAATGGTTAACTTGAGCTGCAACTACAATTTAGAATGCCACTGTACCTCTCCACTTTTCTCATATGACTGAAATTATATTCATTCTCCAGCATCCTGCTCTAGTTTACTAGGGAGAACTAGAGAACTCTGCTCAAAACATTCATACATTTCCTGAAACGTGGTCATATATATTTCTAGCTCTGGACTGTTAAAATAGAATCCTTCCCAAATCATCTTTTTTTAAACAACATGAACATGAGGATACAATATCCAGATTTAGGCCGACATGCACAAAATATTTTACTTTTAGATTTTATGCCTGAAAATTTGTCTGATATTTCTTCCAGAAAATTGCATGTTTAGAAAATGGGATTTCCTAGAAAGAAAAATATTCTGCTCAAGATTCCACCACCTGTCTCATGATGGCTAAGTTACAGGCAACAGATTTTTTTTTTTTTTATAGATAGTATTATTAGAAGCTGCTTTAGAAAATGATCATTTTTTTCACGGTAAATGGAATAGGTTTTCATTGACATAAGTTTGTGAAACAGGGATATTTCTGCAATACATGATTTTTTCTAGACAGATAGGAAAAAAAAAGTCTGCCTGGCTTACACCAGATTGTTTATGTTCTTGAGTGACAAAGTAAAATGACATCTGGCAAGAATTTCAGAAAACTGGGTTGATCCTGTGGCTCAGAAACATGTGATTTATGTGGGGAAGCAAAAAGTGAGGGGTCTGTGTGAGGTATGAGCTTTCAGATGAAACACAAAATGAAAGACCAGACTGCTTGCATTCATTAAAGAACTCATGGTGCTTTTCACAGGACAGAAATTCTTTTTCCAAACTGTAGTGTAACTCCCTTTCATCAAACACTGTATCTTAATTATCAAATTACTGGAAGATGATCTAATTACCATCTGCTAATGTGCGTGCCCTCCTACACTGACACAGTACACACCATTTTCTGTTATAGGTTATTGCTAAGTGTTGTTAAACAGTCACCATGTTGCATTCCTATAAATAGATCGTTTCCAAAATGTGTAAATTCTATTGGCATTCCATGAGAGAGAAAACTGTTAAATAAAGCTAAGTTATTGGCCTCTATTATTCTGATGGGAATAAAGCAGCAAAAAGTGTTTGCCAGTGGGCCAAAAATTTACCACAATTAAAGTATGGATAATGGGAACATCAGCAGGTGCATTCAATTGAATAAAAAAATTAAAAGCTATCTACAACCCTTACACTCCAGACATGAGTCAACCACTAGCTGATGGGGTTAGGAAGAGAATTTCTTCAGAGGCGTCTTATTTCAAAATTGTCCCACAGTTGTTAAGAACTAGACTTCTTGCATTTTCCCTGTCATTAGTTTTCCAGGTTTATACTATCTTCCCTGTCTCCACTAGAAAATTTTCTTTGCCTCTTATGCAAATCTGCCTGTGTGAATGGCACAGAGTTACCCAGGGAAGGTGCAAAGTGTTACTGAGACAAAGGCATTTTGTTATTTTTAAGAATATTATTCTGATGGGAAAAAAGCAGCAAAATATTTGTCAGTAGGCCACCAATTTTCCACGATTAAAATATGCCTTATGAGAACAAATTGCTTATAAGGCCATTGAAAAGATTTCTTCAAGCATCTGAATGCTGAATAGGGTGCTGAACACACGTGCTTGGCAAAATAGCTTTCACTGTGGTCTGCTTTATGTATACTTAGGTATTTTGGATGAAAGGACTTTAAAATCCTTGATGTTCTGTTCCTGCATCCACTAAAGTCAATAGTAAATTTCCATTAACTTCAGTTGTATGGAAACAGGCTCTGACTGGTTAAATCTTGTAACTTCCCCTCAAAATACAGGCATGTCTTTATCAGGAAGGCTGTTTTTCACAGTGGGATGAGCTTGAACAGCAAAATGTCAAGCAAGGAGAGTGGAGAGAGAGATGTAAACAAACTCAAGGATTCTTAGCTCTTTCTCTCGGCTCTAAGCATTAGGCTGCACAGTCCGTAAGGTGGTTTTTTTTGTAGACTCAAAGCGCTTCAAAACTGCCTCACACACAGGTGGTGCGCAGGGCTGCTTCGGCGGAGACTGTGGTATGTTCCAGGCAACACCTGGCTTCATTGGAGCGTATTTATTTTTGCTGTGTGAAAGAGCTAAATTTGTTTACTCAACAAGCAGATTTACTAGAAAATACATTAAACATGGCTTTCACTCCTAATCAACGACATGACAGCTTCTTAAGCAGACTACTGTTCACCTATTTGCTGTTTTATGTTTGAAGGAACTTGCCAATCACTATTAAGGTTTCTTAATGAGTTTAGCTTGAAAAATCAGCTACTGTGCTGCAGATGCCCATCCATCAATTTGCTTCTGCACTTTCCATCAGGAACTTTGACTGTATGGTTATTTATCTGTTAGAGCAGTAAAACTGTCCCAACTTCTCATATATTCTGATGGGCTTTTAAGAGAGCATCATTTAGAATTATAGAGCTATAAAGCCCTCTTCCTTCATTATTTGATAAGCAGACCCTAAATTGATGTTATATATTCTTCCTTGTTTGTAGATCTCAAACACGTCCTTTCTGTTGTACCCATCTATGCAGGTTGTTCTGGCCCATGTTAATAAAACCTTACCATAGAGACAGAGGCCTGATTCAGAAAACTAATTTATCTCAGTGACTAAAGACAAAGTAAGATTATAACCTACATTTAACACTGGAGAATCTGTATAGGCATGGAGTGAAGTGACAATGTAATGAATGTGAAAAAATGTGAAATGTGAAAAATGTGAACGAAGTTTCAACTGGAATGAGCTCTTAAGTAGACACCAGGGAATTCACTACTCAGCCAAGTTTTTTCTTCTGTGTGGTTCTTTCCCTGTGTTTAAGGCCTTTATAACATCTTTCCAATGTGAATTCCCTGGTGTTCAATCAGGGCTACAGTTTTCACCTCTCAAAGGGCACTAATAGGGTTTCTTTAAGCTACCTTGCTAGTTATTTTCATGAAATGTAACAAAATCTAAATCTTTCATAATTCTACTTCTCTGTCAACTTTATTGAAATAGAATAGTGGGCAAAAAAATATAAAGTTGCACAGTTGCAAAGAAAGCAGCCTAAAAGAAATGAAGATGATATACGGAACTTCACTACTTTTACTTGCATTCCCTATGGCTAATTTTTAAAGATGTGGAATCAATCAATTAGTTTCTGTAGATCTCAGTTAACTATATCATATGTATGATTCTGGTCTAAGTGCAGTTCAGGCTTTTGTAGACCTGTCACCGTGCATCCAAAACACAGATCTCCTCCCTGTGAGGAATCCATAAGCTGAAGGAAAGATGCAGTTGTGCTGCGTAATTGTGGTGTAGTGGAGACGTGACCCTAGAGTGAGTTAATTCATAATCACCTAAAAGATGGACTCTACTTCTCAACATCCAAATGCATACACAAAGGGTGGGGAAAAGGCCATGAAAGAAAAATTAGAAACACAAAAATCTCCTCACTAAGGAGACATGGGGCCTATTCAACACTTACAGAAAAGAAAAGGAAAAGAATCACGTAAAATAATGAAAGCAGACGACAGTCAGTCAGATAATCCTCTCTGCTTTTTTCTCATGAAGAAAACCAAATGGAAACCAGTGAAAATTATTATGCAAACAGGTCAGTAGAAATGCTTTTTCAGATGATGAATAATTGTTGGTACCATTAGACATGATTGAGATGAAACTTAAAGGAGGCTTCAGAAATGGATTAGACATTTATATGAATAATAAACACACAATCTGAAGTTACAGTAGCCAGGCCATATTAGGTTCTTGTAATTCAATGTCATGCATCTACCACATATGCTAAAATTAAACTTAGATCTATATCCTACTATATACAGTAACAAAACAACACTCAAACATCACTTAGAGTCCCTCGCTTAGTGGACCATACAAGGCCTAAAAAGAATCCTAAATGATAAACCTACAGAAAAAATTGTTACAGACAACAAGAAGATTTGGGACAACCAGCCTGTACCAGTATCAAAGCTGAGTAAAAATTTCTGCAATTGCTTCATGTTCATGAATGTAATGTCAAAGTTAGAGGTCTGGTTTATGTCCTGAGTAGATTAAAGGTTGAAGAGAGTAAAGAAAGTCACACTACATACAACCACACAACTTCTTCTCAAGAGAGAATGCCTTCCTAGAGAAACAATTTGCTTGGTAATTGACAGAGTGTTTTGCTGTAAAATGGAAAGTTTATGCTGTAAGGCATTATTTCCTAGGGGCACATTTTACCCTGGCTCCCCACTGCAATGGTGGCATTTTTTGAAGGAGACCGTCCCAAGGCTGCCAAATTCTTTCACTGTGATTCACAGACCCAGGGCAGCGCCTCTACTGGCATATCTCGTCAACAAGATACTGAACCTGAAAAATGTATCCTGGAACCTATTTGTGACGGATGGGAAAGCAGGGGGACAAGAGAAAGGGGGAGAGCGAGAGTATGTGTGTGTGTGTATATGTGCACTCATGCCATAGGGTAAGCCTCTTGGAAAGTGTGAAAAGCTACTGGCTGGTCACATGGGCTAGAAGAAGGGGTACAATTTTTCTGGAATAAAAGAGGGAAAAAGGGGAGAAAGAAGGCAGAAAGGACTAAACAGCCAGTCCCTACTTCATTTTTGGACCAGGTATAGTTCTGCTTTGTGTTACCACAATTATCTGCAGGCTTAGCTAGAAGGACACGCGCAAAGGTCTGTTTTTTTCCTGACTCGGGGAAATAGTTACCATTTATAACCAGAGATGACAAACTAGACTATATGGACCCCATGACTCATTTGTAATTGCAGCTCCTATGTGCAAATAATGCTTGAGGTGCTTCTAAAATTGCCAGCTGAATTAATTTTCCCCCAAACCAAAACCATCTGGGGGAATGAATCCAACTGGCATATCTCTACACAGACCTCTGCACCTCGATCGGCACCAGGGATGTGTTGTGTCTCTACTGCCCTGCAATGGCAATGATGTAATTATTGGCAATTTCACTCTACATGTAAGTACTGTGGATGCGAATCAATTAAAATGCTATATTAGAGACAACAGAATGTTTACTTGGAATAATTTTTCGATTTACTAAATAGTATAACTAATGAAAGAAATTGCTTCTATCAGCTTTCACGACAGTTTAAAACTTATTGAGCACAACCAGACAAGGGTTTAGCTATCTGGAGGAGAAAGCTTGAACAATGGGCTGGAAAAGCAAGGTCTTTTAAAATATGCCTGTTTTTAAGATTTAGTTTCAATCTCTTCTTTCTCCCCTCCCTGTCAAGTAATTAAAGTTCTTGACTTGTTTCAAAATGGCTCAGATTAAATTTCATTTTGTTAAGCACCTCAATTTTTCAGCTAGGAAAAAAAAAAGACCATTAGGAATTTGCATTATCCATTACAGCCTCCTTCATGATCTGAAATTTATATGGGAAATGCTAATTGGACGTTCATCATCATAAAGATAATGATTTCTGTAGTCTTCGCAGTGATAATTAAGATGAAAGATGAAAATGATGCGGCGCAAACATTGTATTCTTTATTTGCTGTGAATGGAGAATGGAAAATTAATTCTGTCCCTGTCTGCAGGGTAGGGGTGCCAGGCAGGGGTAGAGGGGGACATGTACAAGAAATTGTTTTGTCTAAGACATCTGAATTTGCTTAGGGGAGAGATGGTCCTGCTGATTTTACTCCAATACCCAGATGAAGAAGGCTGATATTGTGTGAAACCTCCTCCTACTATTGGAGCTGTCCTGAAGACAGATGTGGCTAATGAGATTTCGTTCGTTATGCTTCAGTGCACTGTGGGTAGGAGCTTCCCCTCTATTGCTTTCTAAACAACGTGTGCTCCCAGTTCCCTAAGGGAAAGAGGCGACCTCCGTGGTGCAGGGTTGTAAGGGCGTGCAGGGAGAGAGGCAGACTGCGTGAGTTAACTGGTCAGAAGAGTCATTGCCACATCTACGTGCATCTGCTTTTGAGACTAAAACCAAAACAAAACAAGGCTTTGTGAAATAGAAACAGTTTCACACAAAATCTTTCTCTTACATTTGTTCTACTCTTCTGTATTCTCCGAAACAGGTTTGGTGACTCTGTAGGGCAGTGGATAGAGCACCGAAAGCACTCACATTGAATCCAAGGTTGAGAGGGTTGATACTGTTATTTTTGCTGAAACTGGAATGGACTTGAACCGTTAGCCTGAAGTCTTTGCAGAAACCACACAGGACCAAAGAAAATCAAACATCTCTGATTATTGGTTCAGAATAGCAGTGTGATTAAAGACATCCCTTACTGGGGACTTGCCTGGTACAAACTCATCACGTGAGCCTTTCCTTTTTAAAATATTATTTTCTTGTGAACACTGCTTGACTGTTTTATGGCTATGGCAATAAGCTTTGAACCATTCTGGGTGTGGACCAAAACCACTTCAGTTGCAACTGAACCCAGAACTGAACTGCAAGCCTGGGTGCTGCGCTCCCCAGAATGCACAGCCAGGAGCCAGGAATGTAGAATCATAGAATCATAGAATTATTCTGGTTGGAAGAGACCTCCGAGATCATCGGGTCCAACCACTAACCTATCACTACCAAGTCCCCCACTAAATCATATCCCTTAGGGCCACATCTAAACGTCTTTTGAATACCTCCAGGGATGGGGACTCCACCACTTCCCTGGGCAGCCTGTTCCAATGCCTGACAACCCTTTCAGTGAAGAAATTTTTACGAATATCCAATCTAAGCCTCCCCTGGCGCAACTTGAGGCCATTTCCTCTTGTCCTGTCGTCTGTTACTTGGGAGAAGAGACTGACACCCATCTCTCTACAACCCCCTTTCAGGTAGTTGTAGAGAGCAATAAAGTCTCCCCTCAGCCTCCTTTTCTCGAGGCTAAACATCCCCAGTTCCCTCAGCCGCTCCTCATAGGACTTGTGTTCTATGTGGGACGTCCGATCTCGCTTGCTGAAAACACTCCGGATTACTGACCACACTGCACAGGACCTGAAGGCTCCAATTGCAGAAGGCTCCAATTGCAGTAGGCTACATAGAGGCACCCAAGAAGACAGAGTCTTTGTTCTGAAAAGTTTGCCTGTTACCACCTTGCAAGATGCAACAAATAAATAACAAATGGTAGAAGAGTGAAGGACAGCAAAGGCAGCAGTAATAAGATCGGACAGTTAGAGGCCCATGATGTGCACAATTTAAGTGTTTTTGAGCAAGAATGAAGAGAATTCTGCTATAAATTAAATTCTGTACCTGTAGAATATGCATTTAGAGAAAATGCAGAACCATGCATTTGGTTTGGGCAGTCTTTCTATGATAAGCCTTTAAATTAAGAAGGTTGCATAAATCACCCCTAATAATGAAGACATGAGCACAAATACCGGCACAGATTAATGGGGAATGAGTCGTGAGGTTATGAGGGCTTTAATTCCCATCTGCACATTAGCACCCACTGATGTGGCAAACAACCCCATATAGTGAATTGTGGTCACAGCCACTTGGCTGCATCTGTACTTGAGACATGCAGAGGGAAAAGGGATTCCTTTTTCTGACAGTTGTGAGGTAAAGACACAAGCTTTGTGGGCTCAAAGCAGCAGGAGAGTTCTCTTGCTGAGGGCCTTGGTGACAAAACTGTTTGTTTACACAGTGCTAAGGTGACCCAATGGCATTCTGAGACCATTCGGGACACTGAATTTGTTCAAACTTCTGAAAATTGGGAGACAAAGAGTTAAGTGTTTTCTCTCTGTCCATTGAATGTCACAAATACAGCTGTAATGTATATGTCCAGGCAGCTTTAACTTGCTTCCTTGGAGCAGGCAGTAACAGCCAACAGGAATTATCTCTGTTCATTGTACCAGGCGTAGACATACTCCTTGCTGCAGCGAACAGCTGGAGCCTCCTGGGCAGGCTGTGCTTTATTATGGGGAATTCTGGACCTCTCCTAGGAGAGGATGAGAGCTCCTGCTGATAGCCCTTTCTGTGATCAAAGGAAAATAAGGCATGTACTTTGATTTCAGTTCTATATCAATACTGGGACATAGAGATCTCCTTGCTGCAAGGACTGTCAGCAGTTACCCTGGCTTTTAATGATGAGCAAGAGAGAGGCATCATATACACATATGTGAAAGGTTGTAAAAAGAGGTGAAAGGGCTGTAGCATTTGACAGGTGTGATTTCTTTTCTGGTTTTGAGTGTAGGGCTGGTGGAGATGATTGCTGTTCTGTAAGTTCAAGGCCAGGGTGCAAGCCTGCACAGTATGCATGAATTGCTGAACGGGAAGAAGAAGGCTGAGTCGAGGTGGTACAGACATCTAACTTTTCCCTTCCTGTTTTTCAGAAATCTGCATTTTACTTAGCTTTTGGGGACACTGCAGGACTCTGCAGGTTAACTTCCATTTTTGCCTTTTTGCAGGTCTCTTCCCTCAATACAAAAATAAATGTTATTTTTAGGAATTCACTATTGTTCAGTATTTTCTGGTTCTCAGTGGTTTAATGCAGTTACTCTCAGTACTTGCTCAGAGCTTGATTAACATTTGCAGAAAGGACAGAACATAATCCTGGCAGTCCATCTCCTCTACCCCTAAACGGCAAGGATTAACGGCTTCTGGGGTCCTCCACGGGCTTCTGCTCCTGCAGAGAGGGCTCTCTAGAGCAGCGGAGAGCAGACAGAGGTACTCAGAACCACCCAGAGGAGCCACAAATTGGTTCAGGCTGGTGGGCGCTGCGTAGCATTGGGCTGAGCGCACTGTGCTGCAGGCCCCTGGGAAGGTGGCAGGCTGGGAGCAGGTGACCAAGGCTGGACCCATCAGGTGCCCTCACAAATCAGTTGGTCCTGTTGTCCCTGAGGGCTCATGCAAACCAGCTCCGGGAAGAGCTGGAGTGACGATGTCTGGTCTGACAGGGGTTGCTCCAGCTGGTGGTTGACCATTGCAGTAGGGTGAATAATATTTGGCGAATATTCACTCCTAGTTTTGGAGAGTGAGATCTATGGATACTGGTACTGTTCGGTACTTCATAAAAACCTTTTACGCATGCCCATAAACATGAATTGCAAGATGAACAATTACATATACATAAAGAGGGACTACTGAATTTGGCTAAAAGCACGTTGTACATCCATTGGCAGACACAGTTATAAGAAGGATACCGTGCCTTTTACCTTTCTGAACGGAAAAATCCCTTAGAAGAGGCAATTCCATTAGTGCTCCGACTTGTTTTAATAGTTACTGTATTTAAGCCATTTCAGTAGCATCCTACAGTTTTATGAGGCCATAATCTGGTTCCCAAAGGGAAGAACTGTGAGGACAAGTAAGACAGTGAAATGGGAGCACTATTCCTGGTGTGAAAAACTTCACATGGGGCTGTGCAAATAATTGACTTCTTGGTTTGCTTGCTGAACCGGGGGAAAAAAAAAGGCAGGCCAGCAGCAGTGAGAAAAGAAAACCAATTCACTTGCTTGTTGATCCAATTGGATCACCACAGAGTGAGGGCACAGGGGAATATAATTTCTTAGGCGAGTGTCCTCAAATGAGGTGAAAAAAAAAATCCTTCTTTTGGAGGTATTCCACACTCTAGAAAAGATTTGACTCGACACTGAGTCAAGGGCACGGCACGGGTGGTTAGGACACTCACCACAGATGTGAGCTGTTTGAGCAGCCGTATCTCTGCCGATGGGTGCTCGATTATCTAAAGCACAGTGGAACAACTTCAGAAATTGTTGTTTTTCGGATTGTTTTATGCTTTTTGGAAGACATGGTAATCATCCACATGTTTACAGATGTTCAGATTATCCTGCATTTAATAAGGGGTTTCTAGTTTTTCACATACAGTTAGAAGGATTGCACATTCTGTTTAAAACAGGGTACAAAAGTTTAAAGTCGATAGCTAATTGAAAGATGTATATAATGAATTGCTCATGAAAAGACTGCATAATGTTCTTCTCTAGGGATGGCTCCTCTCTCTGCCTGTCATTCACATGCCATGTTCACGTAAAGCTCGAAAGCAGTCACACTGGAAATAAGTAATTATCCAAGCCAGTGGTGCACTGAGGGGTTCACAGGTAATGTTTACAAGCCTCTCTGGGAAAATGAGTTCCTCTTCTTCATACTGGTTCTCTCCTTCTTTCCTTTTCCTCTCCCTCTACTCCACATAGCAATGCATACACTCTGTGCAAAGGGATGATTCTTTCTGAGGGAGTATTTTTGGAACTCAGATATTAAAAGAATGGAAAAAGGTCCCAAGAAAATTCCATTGTCATATGTTTGATTTTTCAGTGCAGGAGAGATCCAGAAAATAAGATGTAGTTTCAAAGCCTCTGGCTGTGTCATCTCAGACTTTGATTTCCTCAGTTCTACCAGATTTAGTAATCTTAGATTTGGTCTGCACTGGAATGGAAAATTTTGAATTTCATGATCAGGCACATCAGGGAGGGAGTCTTCTTAAACCAATACACACCTACCCACACACTCACCCACCCATGCACACACACATGAAAGTAGCTGCTTTTAATCTGTATAACTGCAATTTTGGGATTATGCACTGGTCAATTCCTATTGATGAACTAATTTTCTGCTATTATGAGGCTATGTATATTGTTCTTGAAATAACCAAGCAATCTAAGAGTATTTATTTGGGACCCAAGAATGTGAGAAGTCTGATTTGCAGATAACAACAAGTAATTTATCCTGCTAAGTGTCTTCTTAAAGGTAATCAATAATGTCACCGGGATGAAGAATTACATCATATTGTAAGGATCCTTCTGAACTAGTATGATTCATTGGTGCTGCTTTTTTGGGTGGTATGGCACAGCACTCTGCAAGTGGAGCTTACAAAAGGTTTGTTCCCAGCCGACACTTGACATACACCACACCACTTTATCAAATTCAGTATTGCTTTTTTTTTTTCTGGAATAACAGTTAGTTAGCAAAAGAGAGTTGATATTGAACTAGCAGGGTGTGTGAGGAGAAATGAGCATGGATTTTTGATGTCTCTGTGTTTGCTCTACATAAATGAGAAATCTTGTGTATTAAGGTAGCGCCTGCCGACAATCGTATCACGGAAAGATGTATGCATAGGTTAATTTTCACATACCTCCTTCATAGTAGGGGTTATTAGCGGCCTTCAGGAGAAAGGCAGAAGAGGAAATGACAGTGGTTTCACAGAGCTGGCTGCAAAATAGACTGCAAGCAGGCAAGTGGGGAATTTTAAAAAGAATGAATGATACTGTGGAATAGATACAATACAAAAAACCTTAACGTGTCAGGATTTTTTCACAATAGTTACTGTAAAGACAGTTTTTCTTTTGGGAAAACTCACAACCTGGGAAGCATTTGTAACTGTATCAAGAACATTTTTTCTTAAGCAGTACTGTCTTGCAGCATACGTTCATCAGATCTTGTAAGATAACCAGGTTCAGGCAGTCAGTATTTGACTGAGGAGACCCACAAAGAACATTTACGGCTGAATGGATGTTAGAAATCTGTAGGTGGCATTTTCCTTCTGGCACAGAACCAGCTGTGTGGTAGAAAAGATGTTGTACCTCAGCGAGGTCTACAAGTGTGCTGACTACAGATACTGTGCTCGATTTGTGGGGGGCTACTTGTACCATGCAAAAATTTCACCTCAGGTCATTCAGTTGAGTCTATTCAGCTTTCTTTGGTGTTTTCAGTGTTCTTCTTTGCTTCCTTTTATAGGAGGCTTGCCAGCTTTCATTTGTGTTCCTAAGGGCATCCTCCAGTAGTGGCTTTGCCGTGGCAAACAAAATAAGCTTAAGCTTACGCATCATTATATATTGTATTAAGTTTGTGAACACAACCTAGGCACTGTGCAGACACTGGCGGTGTGAACCTAGCTCTGAAAGAACCGATTCAATTTAAGTGGTGAGTTAAAGGAGAATCTCCAACTAATAAGGAAGGTGACAAATGTCTTGAATTATTCTGATATTGTTCATTAAAGGGCATTGCTTTCCTGTGGTTACAGGTACACAAACATTGTATACACTGGTATATACATGCGTACACAAATGTGAACACCAGATGGTTATCATATAATTATAAGAAGCTTTGGGAACCTATTGGATTCATGTAGAATCTGTTTCCACTGTTTGATTCATAAAGAAGTAGCTGAGCTATCTCCTGAGGATGAATAAGAAAATTCATGTTTCTGGGACCAGTGCTCCATGGAACTAAGAAAACATTTTGAAAGAGGCTGAAAGAAGAGTAGATGACTGGAAAATGGAAATCCAGGTGGCAAAAGCTGCTGGTGTGCGGAGGCTAGGTTCTGCTACCTCCAGCTAAAGTTTTGGTGTTCAGCCTTTGTGAAAACTAGATTGCTTGCTCATAAGAAGGCAGTTTGTTTCCCATTCCCCTCTCAGTGACACTTGAGATCAGCACTCCCATCTAATTAGCTAATTGCTTTTTTCATAATAATAAAACATGCATTGGCCAAAGACAGGTTTTACTGGCAAAGAAAGGCAGGAAGAAGGGCTTGTTATTAAAACTTCATATGAAAGCATAATAAAGAAGGTTTATAGCTTTATAATTTATTTATATGCTTATTTCCAAGCTAAAATATTGAAACAAACCTTTACTTGGATGGAGACTGGGAAAAAATTACTGATGTCTTTTCTTTTTGACAATCTTTACATTCTCAGGGCAAGTGTTTTTCTCCTTTTCTATTTTCTTATGTTGTTATTCTCAAACTCAGAAGGTGCTTCCTTCACTTCCCAAATAAAAAGTTTGAGCATTCCTTATAACAAAACACCACCACTCAGCAGGACTTTCACTTCAAATACTGTAATTTCCGCCTAGACTCATTCTGTTCAGTTTTGATAAACATAACCACCACGGTGACCCTGTGGCTGGAAACCATGTCCTAAGGCAGAGAGCTGGCTTTGATGCCTCCAAGCTGCTCTGGGCCAGCCATCGCCGGGAAGTCGATCATCTCCTACGTAATTAGGCTGCACCTTAACCTGGGTGACCTAGAAATGAGGACTGATGGAAGCACATCGACTCCCATCTCTGCATGCCTGAACGGGTGATGGCTGTTGGGGTTCCAACGAAACAAAGTTAGTCCTCAGTACAGGGAGGATCATGTTACTGCTGCAAATTATTTACTCTGAAAATTCCTGTCCTTTTTAGGCTGTATCTTCTGTTTCACTGAGCAGACAGTAGAATTCACCATGGTTCAGAAACCCAAAACATGATCTATGCCTCTCTTGACGTCATCGGAACTAACTGCAAAGTAAGATATTTGTCAGTCTTTGAGTGTCTGAATCTGGCACTTTGAGGTAAATGGTATTCCTGTGGTTAAGGAAACATTCAGAATACATCTCTAAAGTAACAAGGCGACTTCCAAGCTCAGCTCTGAGAGAACATATCATACTATTCAGCTTTCAGACTCATATTAGCTAGCATTCCCTTTAGATCTGCAAATTGCTTAAATGGCCTTCATCACTTTAGCATTTCAGTACTCTAAGATATAATATGCATTCAGCATTCATTTTAATGACTAACTTCTTGGCTAGAGAATTCATGGAAATTCCAGATAGAGTGAGATTAATAGTTCTTACAGGCTGAGTGGCTCAAGTGACTCTAAACAGGATAAAGAGCTGGCTGCGGATTCAAATTCAGCCTGGGTGAGTGGTTTCCAAAGTTATTCCTTTGACAAGGAAGGAACAGGATTAGCTGCTGTGAAAGTGACAGGGATGAAAAGTCAAAAAGTTACCGGGAGTTGGCATGAAGGAGCTGCGCTTTAGCAAAAGAGGCTGCAGGGAGCTTCAGAAGAAACGCAGAATTATGGTGCGTATGGCAGAATCGCTGGTGACCTTTTGGGCTGGAGTAGCGAGGTGTCGTATAAGCCTCCTCTGAGATGTGCCAATAGGTCTGTGCATGGAGGAGCCGGAATGGAGGTGGCAAGGGGCTCTGCAGACCAATTCGAAGTGCACCAGCAGAGTGGTGTGTGGGGAGTTCGTATAAAACCTTCCCAACGTGCTGCTGGCTTACTGCCAGCAATATTAAATCCTTGACTTTCTGCTCACGATATACACTCAGCATAAAATTTATGAACACATGCTGAGAAGAGAGTCCCTGATCCCCACACAAGCTGTACATTTCTTTTGGCATCTCAGTTTCTTTCAGTGCTTAATCCCTCCTCACCTTCCCTGACTGTTTGCAGAGTCTTGTCAGCAGCTGAAAGAAGATGGTTTGTAATAGTTTAAATTAAGTAGAGCATTACATTTTGGTGGGTTTGGTTGTGGGTTTGTTTTGTTGTTTTGTTTTGTTTTTTAGTGAGATATCATCGACTGGATTTTAGATTACAAAATGCAAGGGGGTTTTTACATGAATTGAGGAAGGACGAAATGTTTGTTGACAAAACTGTACTGTGAAATCGGGGATTGTAAGAGTTTATTTTACATTTATACTCACATATTTTTCATGGCTGTTTGTATATTCAGTTCCATATAGATATATATAGCCTTCATACTGGTCATCATGCACATTGTGACATTGCCAATTTCAAAAACCAGAAAACATATCTATCATCTTTTATAAAAATTTTAAATTGTGAAATTCTACAGATCCCAGTAAGTTCACACTCACACAATGAAGTAATTTTTTTTCACCTGGACTCAAAAAAAACCTCAGAGAGAATTTTTATGAACTTCAGCGCTGCCTTCAGGTTTGCAAGGAACTTAAAACCAGTATGTAGACACAGGCAGCCCTATCATCTTCTCAAAAATCAGTGGGCTCCAGGTGAGGCAGTGCTGGGTCAGGGCTCAGCTGCAGGGACGCAGTGCTGGGACACCTCTGGGCTTCCCTCGGGCGCTCGGGAGCTGTGGACGGAGACTGCCGCTCAGCTGGCCGCGGGAACTGTTCACACACAAATACCGTGTTTTTCTTCCAAACTAGCTGTGAGGGCAGTCTGATGCATAACATGTGTGGTGGGAAATGCACAGAGGGATGGAGGAAAGACAGGCAAAACACCATGGATTTGTACAGGGGGACTCACAAAAGTTGTGAGGTAGGAAAATCAGCATTACAGCTGGCTACTCCCAACTTTGATGACACGTGCAGATGGAATGGAGTTTGCTCCAGAAGTATTTTATTTTTCTGATTTCACACTGACAATAACAGGAACTTGAGCTTGCTGATAACTGTAGCTTCCTAATGAAAATCTGCAAACAGAAATGAAAAAAAGAGACAATATTCTTTTGAGCTTGTTAAATGTTTGCCCAACCAACCAGCAGAGCTTTGAGTTAGCTTGGTGTCCCAGAGATGTTATGAAGATTCTTTGCAGGTATCAGGTCCTTTTTCCACAGATGAGAAGGTAGGACTAGAACCTAAAATACTTTTGACATATTCACCCAGCTCTGGTTGAGGCAGGCTGTGTAAGGAAGGCTTGCTCTGCTTCCATTCTGTAAGTTGTAGTATTTATCTTCTCCCAGGACTGCCAGCCCTTATTCTCCATGAATGTTATATGAACTTAAAAAAGAATTTTTGAAGTATTTATTTATTATTTATTTACACATTTGTATATTTTCCATCCCATGAGAACATCCTTCAAATACCAGATCAAAACATGAGAGCATGTTGGAGCATGTTGGAGCTGAAGTTGTGAGTATGCTTCAGAGAGATGACAGTTTCCCATTTATATAGTTCCTTTCATCACATAAAATGATGAATTATTTGTATGTTTGATATTGATTTATACAAAATCTTTGTAGAAATCTTTGAGCTTATTGTGACCATGCAAGAATGAGATGTTTGAGTCATAATAAAAAGTTTCAGGGAGATTTTAGCTCAGTGCTGAGTAACAGTCTGAAAAGCAATCTAGTTGTTAGGGACGTTTAAGAAAGATACAGAGAATGAAACACAGAGCATCATTATGCCAGTATAGACATCCATGCTGCAGTTGCGTGGTGTGCAGCCCTATTCCCCTCATCTCAAAAAGGATATAATAAAATTGGAAAAGATTCAGGAAAAGGTCTGGAATTGTTTGCACAGGAGGAGCGACTGTGAGTCCTGGGACTCTTCGAGTCTGGAAAAGGTATGACTTGAGACAGAATGTGGCAGAGGTCTATAAAACCATGAGTGTCACAGAGGGTGAATGCAGGCCAGTTGTTTGCTGCGTCTTCCAAGAGATGATCTAAGGCTTGTCTACAGGACCTACCAGGTGGCAGGCTCCAAACTCTCCAATAGAAGTGATTTTTCACATGATGTAGATGTAAACTCTGGAACTCCTTCCCTACGGTGCTGCAGATTCTAAAACTTTACGCAGACGTGAGAAACAGCATCTTCCTTACTACTTCTACCTTTAGAAAGGTGACTTTGGACATTATATAAAAGACTGGGCAGTGAGCTAATAGCCCCCAGTTAGCCTGCTGCAGTGATTGCTCAGGAGCGGCAAGGACTCAGTAGTAAAAAGCAACATAAAAACTCCAAAGACCATCAGGCAACACTTCCCTTTAAAATAGACTGAAAGCAACCAAAGCAAAGTGACTAACCAATGCAACTCACATTGGTGCTCAGCTCAAGGATGCTGCTCAGACACAATTCGTCTCGCGTTTGTCGATCAAGGAAGGCCAGGAATGGGACGAGTTTTTTGTAGCCATTGCTTCAGACAGCACTCCTGACACAACGAGAGCTTTACTGCTGAGCCTACTGACATTAGATCAGGTTCTTGCGGAAAAAAACAACAAACATTTTATTTTGTGAATGATTACAGTTGTGGAATGAATCCCTGCTGCTGTCTTGAGTAAGCTGGGGCTGACTAATGTCTGCAGCCACAAGGAAGGAGTGTTTCGTAATCTATAGTCTCTCTCAGAAGATACAATTCCATCCACCATACTAAATCACAGGAAATGCTACTTCTTGTCGAAAGTCTGAGATTAAGGCAATGACAATTTCCCTTTCTTAACCCTGTTGCTTGTTCTTTGTTCACCTGTCTTTAAACAAACAAGCAAGCAAAACAAATAAAAATGAAGCAAAATAAAATACCTTTCCAGAATGATCTTCTCCAGACCAATACTGTAATGCACAAGTGCCTTTTTCTAGGAATTTCTAGGAATGCAGTGAAACTTTACACAGAGAAACTTTATGCAAAATATCTGTGTCAAATTAAGGTGTAATGGTTGTTGCTATTAGTCCGTTCTTAGGCAAGGCTGAAGAGACTGAAATTTTACTGTTTAAAAAAAAGGAACTCTTTTTTTAGCAGGTGCGTAAGAGCACCTTTAGTTGCAGAGAGCAGCAGAGTGCTGACCAGAGCTGCCTCCACCCCGTGGCGGGTGGCAGCAAGGGGCCCTGCCCCGTCCTTGCTCTTGTCGCTGCCGCCTGCTTCGGCTGGGCATTTCCCCCATGGATTCCTGCCGTCTTTCTTCGGGCATGAAGGGCTGTTTATTGCTTGGCCTTTTGCAGTGCACTTACAATCAGGAGTAAATTAAACTTTCCACAGCAAGTAAAATTAAATTGTTTCTCTCTGAAGAGCAAAACCAATGCATTTCTCTGAGTAATCATTTTTGTTACCATGAAGTCTGCTTTCTGACTGTTTTTCTTTTAATTATGCATAGCAAACTGCTATGCTGACCTGCAGAAGTGCTTGCCCTTGACCACACTATATCCCCTTTCCTTAAATTTTCCCAGCTCCTGTGATTACTTACTGCCACCGTTTTAACCATAGCACTTCCTAAACCAGATACACTTCCATGAAGCCTATTCATGTTTCATGTGATGTTAGCAACGGTAGAGTAGTACCAATGACAGTGGTGGTGTAACAGGTTAAGGCAACTTATCCAGACAGACACGTTCTCAGAGTACACTGCTGTTCTGCTCCCCTTTAACAGACCTACACCCTAACTCTGAAATCGGTCACACCTTGATATATATACAGTGGATGTTTTCAAAGGGACCTAATAAAATCCAATTTATTCCTGAAGGCCTCTGTAGTTCTCAGGTTATGAACGTTTTTGCATTGCTGTTGGACCTGGAGGTCTTATGGAAGCTGAGGTCACATTTTTTGCTGGGTATGATACAGACCCTTTAAAAATATATATATATACAGACCTATACGTGTAGGTTTGTGGTTTACGATTATAAAGAAGACTATAACTAGAGAGAGGTTGTCTTTTGTTAGAATCTACAGATAGTTAGAAAAATGAACAAGTTTGCGATACTCAAAACCCTCTACTTGTTAGAACAGAAGCAACAAACTTCAAACTGAGTGCAAGCTGGGACCAGCGACTCTAACGTAATTTAATTATGCTAATCAGTTTGAGAGTTGGAGCGAAAAGGTGACTGGTATCCACGGAAGGGAAGATGTTAGCAAGGAGAGAGGTGAGAATGTTGTCAGCCCTGTGGGGGAGAAACAGAGAGAAAGATAATTATCACCTAAGGAGATGGGTTGTGGGGAAAATTGCAATGTGTACTATACAGCCATATATTTAAAACCAGTAGCTACATAACATATTTATAGTCAAGCCAGGTTTGAACGGAAACAAAGGTGCAAAGATGGGAAGTAGCTCACTCTTTTCCTGTATCTTCCTCTGCTATAACTTTTTCTAGCAAATTGCCTCTCTCACAGCTCCTGATGCACCTCAATTCTTTACCAGAGAAAGTGTGGCCTAATGAGGTGAGATAGCTTAACCCTGGCTGCCCTGTGAATAAATCAGCAACAGAGTTAGGAGCTGTGGCCTCTCGCACCCTAGTGAAGCTCCCTGTCATAACTCCTCACTCTTGCTGAGGGCTGAAGTTGGATCTCAGCTGAAGTTTGTTTTCTTCTTCCCTGTTATTACGTGTGTCTGGAAATGTCATTTTATTAGGCAGCTTTGCTTCTAAGAGAGAGAATAAAAAGTTGAAATAAAGGTTGAAGAATAAAATCCACCTCTGAACCTTGGAGCAGCATGAAAATGAAAGCTGTCGTGAAGAATGTCTGTCTTTTAAATTACTCATCCCTCACTCATCTTGGACAATAAGCAAACAGCTGGGTCTGGTGTAGCAGGTTCACCCTCTGGAGGAAAATGGTTTACGCAGGGTGGGAGTTTATATTTCCCATTTATTGTCTGACTGAATGTGTAATAAAAGACTGTCTAAGTCTGAGTCGGGTCATTAGCATCTGTTAATATGGGAGGATTTCACAATTTGACATATCCTGGCCAGAAGATGGGATGGAAAATCGGAGCTGCTGCTGGAGCATGAGTAAAAAAGATAAATTAAAAATGACATCTACCCTAGCCTTCATTACATTATTAAAGCTCTTTCCATCTGATCTCAAATGCCATGTGGATGGGTCAATTTGCAGATTGCCGTGGACATCCTAATGTTCATGTAGGCACTGCAAGACAAGCTGTCATAAATAGTTAAGTTGCCCTGGGAGCAGAGCCAAAATGCATTTCAGTGATGGCTGCAGAGATGCCCGCTAAAAAGCAAACAGCACATTAGCAGCCCTCAGAGTTATTGTGCAAATGGAGTGTGAAATTCTGGTCCATTGCTCCGCACTATAACTTTTTGTCTCCCTGATAATGATTAAGAGAAGCTTTGCTTGATTTGATGGTGGGTGGAAAGAAGGGTGTGAAAAATGAAAAAAACTCCTTTGGATGTTTCGCTTGACCTTCAGGAAACTCCGCGGGAGGGTCGTGTGATCTACACACAGAGGAATTAACTGGCTTTGTTTGTTCTAAAACCTGGCGCTGAATTTAGAAGCCCAGGGATGCATGATGTGAAATTACTATAAAATAAAATGTCCCAAGCAGTTATTAAATATTTAAAAGGCAATCTGAACCTAACTGTTGGCTGAAATGAATGAAGGGGGAAAGATCCTACTGTAGCCCTCATGAAGAAATGCTACGCTTAAAACCCACAAGATTGGAACTGATCTGTGGTTCCGTGTTAATTTACTGGAAATTATTCTTTTTGCATTTTCATTATTATTATTAATGATAACACTTCATACTTTCAGAGCCTCTTACATCTCAAAGTGTTTCAAATAATTAAGCCTCCTAGTCATAGAATGATTACTGCTGGTGGAGCACGAAGTGCAGTGCCTTAAAAGGTGGGTAAGTATCATCCCGTTTTACCACTGAGATGGAGAAGGATGTAATGATTTCTCTAGGCTTGCATCAGTGGCAGAGGCAGGGTCAGAACATAAATTTTCTGACCCGCAGCTCCACTTAACTGTGCTGCCTGTCCAGAGCATTCATTTCATCTGTCTCCTGCTACCAACTGATAGACACAGAAGTAAAGGCCTGAGCGATTGACCCAAAGATTACTGAAATCAGTGGCGGTGCTTTGAAGGAGCTTTAGAGCAGTCTTAAAATTTGATCTTTAATTGCACGTGCATTTTATTTTCTGCTTGCCAAACACAAGGACCCTTGATGTTTTAGACATTGAACCCCTCCAAAATGGTAAACGACCTTTGAAAACGTAAACCTCAGTGGCAGAGCCAAACCAGAGAAAGCAGGGGTCTAGTCTTCTGCTTAACCACTAGGCTAAACTTCTTCCGGTAATTGCTTTTAGTTTCACGCACTGGGTAAAAGATGTTACAGTGATCAAACACACGTTGGGCCCAGCCAGAGTTCTCCCAAAGAACAGATTCAGGCCAAGCATTTCTGGATTTGTCACTACTCCAATTTTTGCAGAAAACAGGATGAATGCCTTTCATTTGCAGTGAAAAGCTTTCATTAGTCACCATTTGTTACTGAAAAAGAAAAAGAACTAGAAAACAAGACTCAATCAGTAACTGAAGACTAGCAGGGAAAAGTTGGCTTGTGAAAAAAACTACACTTCCTATGTAGTTTTTCAATAGTTGCTGTAAGTTTTGCTAGATTTAGAGGCTAGATTATTTGCCTCTGGGGAGAGAAGATAAGACTTTTTTCTGCCAGTTGAACAGCTATGCTAAGTACCATATGAGAAGTCCATGATAGGTTTAGTGAGACCTTGAGTACGCTATGACTAATTAACTAGATCAGTCTGATACCCAAATTAAAGACATTATCCAGGGATCACAGAAGGCAAGCATACTACCCCAAAATGAGAGTCACATCCTACCTAAATTCACAGAACCAAAGTAAGAGAAAGAAGAGATGCATTCTATTTTCATTGCTAAAGTTGGAGCAATACATTTCCAGTCTAAAATTGGAGCTTCTGTTGTATTGGAGAGCTCCAGAGCTGTAAACAATAAAAATATTAGTTTTCCTACTTCCTGCCAAGCATAAGCAAAATGAAAAAAAGAAACAAGAATATTGAGTGTGCTATATTTTGTCTCACTCGCTTTGGGGATGAACTCAGAGGATGCCCATGGTCGGTTTCTCTGCCTCAGCTGACAGGTGGGAATAGGCTGACGGATACTTACTTTCCATCATAAGACAGTACATGGAGAAGCCAGTTTGAAACATGGGTGACCTTCACTGCACGCTTACATGCATGTGGGCCATACCAGCACGTACCAGAATATGGAGAGGGAGGGCTTGGCTTGGGTGACCGACCCTCTGGGTCTGAGGGTCAGACATAATGAAACAGTCCGAGGCTTGCTGAGACACAGGGGCTGAGCTCCGCTTTTTGTTTCAGAGAGACTTTCCTTTGTTCAAGTTAAACTGTTCCAGCTGTATAAATAAAGGTGATTGATAGACTGCAGAAGCACCAGCATTTTATGCGTGAAATCCATGTATACATGCACAGAAGCTTGGAGTAAACTTCTCTCTGAAATTCATCGCACCTCAGTTATTCCCAGTATGGATTTTTTCCTATACTGAGTACATAAAGAACACCAGCTGGGACCAAAGGGCATTTTGAGTAGGGAGTAGCTTTGGGCAAACACTGTAGAGTTAAGAATTTGTTTGACAAATTTAGCCTCCTTCTGTATTTACAGATTATTCATGAACAGACTTTGATTTGTTCGAATTTGCAGTGCTGGTCAAACAGAATTTGCCAAATCCTAGGTTCTCTCAGCAGTGTCCTTGACCCGGTTTGGGGAATATATTTGTGCTTGAAAATATCCAGCTAGTATTACAAGTGAACATAGTTTAAAGGAGCGTAATGAAATAAACTGGGTTTCCAATGAGTTTTCAATTTTGAACGTGACTAACCGTCAAATACTTTTGCTGCTGTTCACCTGACGGGGTGAACAAAGTGCCTTGAAGGGTCACAGCAGGCCGAGCACTTACCTGAAATAAGTGTTTTGACTTTTCTACCTAGATTACCTCCAAAGCTTTATGACTATGAAAAGAAGTGAACGCAGCTGAATCCAACTAGAATTCTAATTGTTTTGAATATCATTTCAGCTCTGAACTGACTTTCTGCTTTGCTATGCCCTGAAACAAATTCAGTGGTTTATTTGAACATAGTTTAGTCTCTTGGTTACTCAAGAGTATCAGTCACTGATGTTAGCTGTTTTTTTCCACAAACCCACAAAGCATTTTCAAGTCAGTTGCATAAATGCGATATAAATGTGTTCATGTGTATACCCATGATCTTTTCTTTCTATAAATGTTTTTGTGAGCATAAAAGAGCTGTACAAGTAGTTCATAAATCCTACACGAGTAGTCCATAGATCCTATGAAAGAGAATTCATAGATTTTATTCAAACAATGTGTCCAAACACTTTTTAAGTGTCTGCCTTGTTCTGTCTGTTCAGCGTATTCATTTCGTATACGCACTGCAAATCAGAAAAGAGATTTGAACTTAATATGTAAACCTTTATAATAATTAACACTTACGCTTTGTGATTAGTATAAAAAATAACCAAGTTCTATTGAACTTTTACCAACTGGCGTGCAAAGGCCCTGGGCATGATATAGCTCCTACAGAGCACATTCAAATCCCAGCAAGGTCAGATCTTTCAACTTTCTGAGGTTCTGTTCCTAAAACGAACACTGCACTTTTTTCCTACATGTTGTGTGCAGTATCAGCAGGATAAATTCTGGACAGGAGCTTGAAAAGTGGGTTTCTGTCAGGTGTATATGACATTTAAAGAGGTATTTTCTATATTAGAAATTTGCTGCATGGCTCTCCAGGAAAACTTTTCTAATAAAGTTTATTTTACTCCCGGACTTTGTCTATCTTAAAGAATAATTTCACAAGGTCCCTTTAAAGCAATGTTGTTTCACCTCCCCGCCCCTGATTGAATACAATATGAGAAAAGCTGCTGGAGGCTCAGGATTTCATAAACGCTCTGGATGTAAGTAGGAAATGTGTAGACATGTATCACTCTGGGTATTTGTACTAGATGATTTTACATGCATTTCATTATTAGTACTTTTGTAAGCACTGTTTAATTAGAAAGTAAATCAGACGTGAATTGCAAATGGTGTCTTCAAATACATCCCAGCAATATTTATTTAGGAGCTAATAATTTTCGGCAGAAGCCTAAGAAATGTTTTCATTCCAAGTGTTCAATATAATAATAGCCAATTTTTGTTTCTACTTGATGTTTATAAATGCATTCACACAGTTGTTTTGGTGGCTTTCTATAGCTTTTTTTTTTTTTAATTGTTCCAAATAAAAATGTGCAGGAGACTCCTTGATGGAGGGAAATCTCAGATAATAAAGAAGAGCTGGAATTGCCATGTGTTATAAACTAGATGGGTTATCCACTTTACAGCTGAAGAGCCAACGGCCAAAGGTTTCCATTTTAAACACCATTATACATCATATAATGACTATTATACATACCACAACAGTTGCTAGGTTGATGAATATTATTGTGGTGTGGAAATCTCGAGATATTCAAGGAAAATGTTGCAGACAGTGACATGTTTCCTAAGCACACTCTTTAACGTACAGATAGCCTGAACCACTCAGAGCGTTTATGGGTGGATTGCTACAAGGTGAGGAGAAAACAGGAAGAATAGAACAGGGTCTTATCTTCTTGGTTTTGGGACCCAAACAGACATGTTGAGGAGAATGTTAGATGTGCAAGATCTTGTCTTTTTTAAGAGCTGAAGGTGTTATTCATAACCCCGGTAGGAGCACAGATCTTTCCGCAGTCTTATCTCCGAGCATGTTTCATTGAATACAAATCTTTCCAGCACTCAAGTTGTTTCCTAGAAGCGCTAGCAACTCAACAAGTCTGTAAAGAAGAAAAAAGTTAAAAATAAAACAAAACTCAAAGTGATTCTGACATTAAACGAAACACCAAACTAGGCTTCTCCAGCATCACTAACCGTTGTTCTTCTGACATGATACCTCAAAATTGGAACTTCCACCATCTTGTGTCTTCCTGTTAAACTGGGAGGGCTGCTGGTCTCTTCGTGATTTGCCATTTTACCTCACCAAGACTTGTGCCTGACGTTGTCTGCTCCTCTGGAATGAAAGATTTGGTCTGAGAGGAAACTCAGGCACGGCTCGTGCGCCTTGCGCTCAGGTCACCTGCTGTCCCCATGAGGTGACCCATCAAGGCAGCGTGGGCTCACCTGTAATGCGCCTGGAATAGGGGAAGTCTCTTCTGGCCTCTCGGGGCACAGCGTTGGCCCTGACCATCCCCTGACCATCCTGTGAAGGTCAGGACACGAAACCTCTTCCATTGTTTTGGGACTGTGTAATCTCTCTTCTGTACCATTTTGGCTCGTCCTCTCTGTGCGAGGAAGAGAGGAAAAGAGGAACGTGCTTGGCAGCACAACTGTAATGGAGGCAGGAGGCTGAGGATCTACCTCCAGTGGCTCTGGTACTGACAGAGGAAGAGAGGTGATGAAATGCAAACATGTGCCCTGTCTGTTCCCACCTCTAGAACATGGCAGGCTCCTTTCCAAGGCTTCTCAAACAGCATCTTCAGGAGACATGTTCAGTGTCCTTCTTGCAAGAGTTTTAAGTATGAATTTGTTTCTGATGAGAGATCCTGTGTTTACTCCCCCTGTGGTTTTTCAAAAGATATATAGCTGGCTGATGTAAAGAACTATTATAATCACACATTCTCACAATGGCGTAATGAGATTTTCTTTCTTTATCTGCAGTGTTCCTCCTCAACATTTTCCATAAAGACACTGTTTATGATGAATTCATTCCTCTGATTGCGATGTCATTTACATTTATATGATGTTAGAATTTTGAAATAACAGATTCTAGCTTTGTTTAGAACTTTGTGACTTAGAAAATCTTATAAGTACAGATTAAAAACCTGAAGCAGCCTCTTGTTTAACTGAGTAGGATTCTTTCCTATGAAGGTCAGTTCTTGGGTATTGTAAAAATTCTTATCTGAATCTAATATCTAGGTCACTTTTTAATACAGAACTTGCCTGCAAGCTTAAAATAGACAAAAATTCATGTAAATAGTTAAGGATATTTGCTGCCTGTGAATCTTGTAGAATATAAACAACTACAAGCATCTATCTTCTAAGAAGCAAGCGATATATTGGATTTTGTTATTTTCATTTTCTTTTCCCAAGTTCATCCATCATGTTCCTGTCAGTGGCATCCATCTACTTTCCAGTCCATCAAATAAACTTGTAATAGCATTTGGTTTTGACTGGCTTTGAATAACAACACTCAGAACAAGATGGCAAGTCAGTAACCCTGATTTGTAAATCTGGTTCAAAACAGGTGTTTCCTACCATGACAAAGCTAGTTTCAGTCTTTTCTGCCCTTACCCAGTCATTCTTGCTCTGTGGCAGCAATGTGTTGCTTTTCCTCCCCTCCTTATAATGCTAAAACTGTTATTTTGGGGTATTCCATAAACCTGATCACTAAAACGTTCTGAGTTAAAAAAACCCCAGTTAGCCAGCAAAAGATTGTTTTAAACACCTGAATCATTTTGCCACCAATGCTAGCATATCACGGAGCTATATTCTTAATATCCTGATTTGTAAATTGAGAGAACAGATTACGTCACCAATGACCTGAGATACTGACTTTGCCTGTACAATGGTTAGACATGACACTCAAATGGAAGATGGATAGATATGCATAGATTCTGTTTTTTAATGTCTGTTTTCAATGGACACCGATGTTCTAAAACAGTAATCTATTTAATAAATAGTAACTTGATGATACTAATCAGGCTGTCAGGAGAAAAACAATTTTCAGGACCAGATAATCATGGTTGGGGCTAAGTATGTACCTCAAGTCTCATTTGAGGGTAGGAGAAATGGATACAAGTTTAGGAGATATCTGCTGGCTTAGAAACTGGGGGACTCCAGGAGCCCACAACAGGTAAAGCCTGCGCTCAGCTGGTAACTGGCAGAGCTGAGGCTGGCAACATCTGAGCAGAGATTGCCTTCATGCTTAGAAGAAGGCATAAACTGATTATTAAATGCCAGGATAAAAATTATGGCTGGGTGCCACAGAACTGAGGGAGTCAGTCTGACAACAAAAGTTAGACTTGGTGTTACATGGTATGGTTTAACATTAACCTTGATAGCCTATGGGATGAAAGAGGAATTAATTTCTGGCCTCATAACAATTTCAGTGTCCTTCCTAAGACTGACAGGGTGGCAAAGTAGCTTTGGAGTGGTGGACATTTGCCTCCTGACACAATGGGCCAAACCCCACCAGTTCCTGCTGCAAAGCAACAATTAGGAAACCATCAAGCAAACACCAGATGGTAAAATCCTCCATTTGATGTGATTTGATATCTATGATCCTCCATAGATATGATTTGATCACAGAAGGGTGGAAGGCTCCTTGTCCTATTTCCAATGACGTTGCCTTATAAAGGTGTGAAAGGAAAGCTCAGATTGTAGTCAGGTAACAGACCGTGTCTTCCGCGCAGTAGTTCAGCCTAACAACTCTCAACACAACATAGTTGGAATGTCTCAAGACTTACTTACATAATAATTTCTGGGAGTCTGGTGCTGCTTGACATGGCCTATATGACTAGAATATTTTCTGGTTTGCATTTCCTTTTAGTTTGTCTTTTATTTTCCTTGTAAATATTTTACACAGGTTCCAGAGTTGTCCTTTGTGTGGCAACAAAGCTGTTTTTGAAAAAGTGCTTTAATATTTGAAAAACTGCTTGTCAAGTAATGGAGACAGGATTGCTCTATTGAAGGAAGACTGCGTTCAAAGGAACCTAACTTTTACAACTGACTGGGAAACCATAGATTATTCTTTCAAGATTTTGCTCTCTAGGATCACAGGCAATTTAGCAGCATAGCTGCATTTAGCAGAAGCTATAATGATCTTTCCTTTTAAGCCTTTGACACTGCAGGCCTGTATACATTTTTATGCATACAAAACGTACACTTTCAAGTCCAACCAGTCAGTTACAAAAGCTATTTTTTCCATGTGCTTATTATCCATCTGTCAGGAAAAAATACATATTTTGTAGGTGAACTGAAAGGCTCGTTTTAAAACTGAGAAGCACTAGACTGTTTAAGATCAGTTGTAATAAGTTAGCAGTATCTCAGTGCTGACATTTTAAAATGACCTACGAACAGAACAGAGCTACAAGGTTGAAACGCATGCCCAGCTTAACCCTTGAAGTCCTGACTTCAGGCAGGCTAAGAGGATAGCCCAGAAGAATGACCTGTAAACACTGTGCTCAGCTGGGCTGTTTTTAAGGGCATGGATCAGTCTCTTCAGGTTCCCCAGCTTGTTGGTGCTTTTGTTTGGAAATAACGTACGGGTAAAGCAAGTATCTCCTGAGCTATCACAGAAATATATTCATGGACACTTGGCATGGTGTTTGCATAGCCCTCCTCTTTGGGCTTTAGAGTTGAAAGAGAAGGAGGAAAGTCTGGAAGAGAAGCAGGAGAGACAGGAGCAACAGGCACTTTGTGCGTACCCTGCCTGGCTCAGGAGGCGCAAGGTGGTGGGTGAAAATGCAGCCTGACGCTGGGGCACGGCAGTGCCTTCCAGGTGAGCGCGGGACATGGGCACACAGAGCGAGCCCAAACAGCCGGAGGAGCCGCGGCCGCCCCAGGTCTGGGGAGCAGCGCAGGAAGGCAGCAGCGTAGAGGAGCAGAACCTGTGGGCTCCATCCGGTGTCACTACCTGAAAAATCAAACCTGTTTCTTATCAATAGGCAGCTATGGGCCTTCAAAAGAGAGAAAGGTGGTTGGTGGTAGGAGGGTCTGAGAACTGGAGACCGGGACATTCAAGAAATACACTAATGAGAGGTGAGACATGTTGCACAGAGGATCCCGCACTCCACACCAAAGCCCATAGTTCAACTAATTGTCAAATGTGAAGGGGAAGGAGCTATTTTACAGGTTAGAGCAAACCTGCAGTTATGCGCTGAACAATGGAATCATTTTGTGAAAGTATAATGAAATGATCTGTGAATAAACAGTCCTATAGGTACAACATATCAGACCAAAATGCTTATTTATAAATATGTGGCTGCTTATCTAAGAGTAGACTATTCTGTTAAGAAATAAAAGAACTATTATCCCCATGTAAGTTCTTCTATTAGAGAAGACTGGTTTTGAAAACTGTTCCTGTTGAATCTTTTGGCCCACAATTAAAAAAGATATCCTTGTATTTGCCTTACTACATCTAAACCCAGGAAGACTGCCTATGAAAATGCAAGAGGCATTACTTCCAAGTATTTTAATTCGTAGATGGCCTGCCACATTTAATTTAGTTCCTCTAGTTTCCTCAAAGTATAACACTTCTCTTTTTATTGAACTATAGTAAAAATGGTAAACAAGTATAGGAAGACATGCTTGCGTCATCCAACTGAAGCCTTCTGACATATTTAGACTTAGTGTAACAGAAGTTCATGAGCCAAGGTGATGGGAAGAGTGGTATGGGAGTAGAGGGTTGACAAAGATACGAGGGGTGAAATCACGTGCTCTGTTGTATATTTGCCTTTTATTTTCTTTTTAGAAAACATTTAAAAAATATTACTCTACATTCCCCAGATTTCAGATGAACTGGGGGCTGGGTTTGAGAAGCCCAGGTCCCCTCTGCAGATCCTGAAGACAACACTGGCAAGTGCTGTGAGAAGGCAGATGATATTTTTGGAATGTCTGTGGACTGAAGATGTTATACTGAGTGCATGTGAATCAAGCTCAGACTATGCCTTTTCATAAGGTCCTCTGATAGAAGAAAGTCAACAGGGCAGGCTTTGGCTTTGAATGTACTGAGTCTTTTCTACAGTAAAGACTGTGTAGCTGCCTAGTACTTCTTTCAAAGTCAGCAGTGCTGGTTTGAAAGAAAATGTGCTTCTCAGGACACCTGGCTGTGCGCTTACTCAGTCAATTTCTGTCTGCTCGCCTGACTGACCATGTGTATCAGGGTCCTTACCATGATCTCTTGAGTACCGTCTCTATAGAAGAAAGTTAAAACCCTTCTTTCTTCTGCTGCTTGCCCCCCTTCCCACCTCCCAGCATACAGACTGGCACTTGCTCACGGCAAGCACTCCAAAAATATCACAGCCTCATCAAAAGGAATTTAACAACAGGAGGATGGAAAAGGGAATAGAATGGACACAATTATTTCTTGCAAGCTGTTTAATTAGGTGCTCATGATAATTCTCTGAAGAACATATAGAAGGAAAGGCAAGCCAAGGAAATACTTAAAGGGCATCTCTTCTTAAGTTTCAGGATGTTCCTATCCTTAAAAGGAGCAATCCAAGATTTTCATAGAATCATAGAATCGTTTTGGTTGGAAGAGACCTCCAAGATCATCGGGTCCAACCATTAACCTATCACTACCAAGTCCCCCACTAAATCATATCCCTTAGGGCCTCATCTAAATGCCTTTTGAATACCCCCAGAGATGGGGACTCCACCACCTCCCTGGGCAGCCTGTTCCAGTGCCTGACAACCCTTTCAGTGAAGAAATTTTTACGAATATCCAATCTAAACCTCCCCTGGTGCAACTTGAGGCCATTTCCTCTCATCCTGTCATGTTACTTGGGAGAAGAGACTGACACCCATCTCTCTATAACCTCCTTTCAGGTAGTTGTAGAGAGCAATAAGGTCTCCCCTCAGCCTCCTTTTCTCCAGGCTAAACATCCCCAGTTCCCTCAGCCACTCCTCATAGGACTTGTGCTCTAAACCCCTCACCAGCTTCATTGCCCTTCTCTGGACACACTCCAGCACCTCAATGTCTTTCTTGTAGCGGTGGCCCAAAACTGAACACAATACTTGAGGTGCGGCCTCATCAGTGCCAAGTACAGAGGGACGATCACTTCCCTAGTGATCCTGCTGGCCACACTATTTCTGATACAAGCCAGGATGCCGTTGGCCTTCTTGGCCACCTGGGCACACTGCTGGCTCATATTCAGCCGGCTGTCAACCAACATCCCAGGTCCTTTTCTGCTGGGCAGCTTTCCAGCCACTCCTCCCCAAGCCTGTAGCATTGCCTGGGGTTGCTGTGACCCAAGTGCAGGACCTGGCACTTGGCCTTATTGAACCTTATACAGTTGGCCTTGGCCCATTGATCCAGCCTGTCCAGATCCCTCTGTAGCATCTCCCTATCCTCAAGCAGACCAACACTCCTGCCCAACTTGATGTCATCTGCAAACTTACTGAGGGTGCACTTGATCCCCTTGTCCAGATCATTGATAAAGATGTTAAAGAGAACTGGCCCCAATACTGAGCCCTGGGGAACACCACTTGTGACTGGCCGCCAACCAGATTTAACTCCATTCACCACAACTCTTTGGGCCCGGCCATCCAGCCAGTTTCCTACCCAGCGCAGAGTACGCCCATCCAAGCCATGAGTAGCCAGTTTCTCCAGGAGGATGCTGTGGGAGACGGTGTCAAAGGCTTTACTAAAGTCCAGGTACACAACGTCCACAGCCTTTCCCTCATCCACTAGGCGGGTCACCATGTTGTAGAAGGAGATCAGGTTAGTCAAGCAGGACCTGCCTTTCATAAACCCATGCTGACTGGGCCCGATCGCCTCATTGTCCTGTACGTGCCGCGTGATGGCACTCAAGATGATCTGCTCCATAACCTTCCCGGGCACCGAGGTCAGACTGACAGGCCTGTAGTTCCCCTTCTGGCCCTTTTTGTAGATGGGCGTCACATTTGCTAACTTCCAGTCAACTGGGACCTCCCTGATTAGCCAGGACTGCTGGTAAATGATGGAGAGTGGCTTGGTGAGCGCTTCTGCCAGCTTCTTCAGCACCCTTGGGTGGATCCCATCCGGCCCCATAGACTTGTCTGTGTCTAGGTGGTGTAGCAGGTCACTGACCATTTCCCCTTGGATTATGGGGGCTTCATTCTGCTCCCTGTCCCCGTCTTCCTGCTCAGGGGGCTGGGTGCCCAGAGAACAACTTCCCTTGCTGCTAAAGACTGAGGCAAAGAAGGCATTAAGCACCTCAGCCTTTTCCTCATCCCTTGACACTATGTTTCCCCTGCATCCAGTAAAGGAGGGAGATTCTCCTTCACCCCCCTTTTATTGCTAACGTATTTATAGAAAGACTTTTTGTTGTCTTTTACGGCAATAGCCAGACTAAGTTCAAGTTGGGCTTTGGCCCTTCTAATTTTCTCCCTACATAACCTCACAACATCCTTGTAGTCTTCCCGAGTTGCCTGCCCCTTCCTCCAAAGGTGGTAGACTCTCCTTTTTTTCCTAAGTTCCAGCCAAAGCTCTCTGTTCAGCCAGGCCGGTCTTCTTCCCCGCCGGCTCATCTTTCGGCTCACGGGGACGGCCTGCTCCTGCGCCTTTAAGATTTCCCTCTTGAAGAATGTCCAGCCTTCCTGGACGCCTTTGCCCTCCAGGACTGCCTCCCAAGGGACTCTGCCAACCAGACTCCTAAACAGGCCAAAGTCTGCCCTCCGGAAGTCCAAGGTGGCAGTTCTGGTGACCCTCCTCTTTACTTCTCTGAGAATCGAGAACTCTATCATTTCATGGTCACTATGCCCAGGACGGCCTCCAACCGTCACATCACCCACAAGACCTTCTTTGTTCACAAACAACAGGTCCAACGGGGCACCTTCCCTCGTTGGCTCCCTCACCAGCTGTGTGAGGAAGTTATCTTCCACACACTCCTGGAACCTCCTGGACTGTTTCCTCTCTGCTGCATTTCGATTCATAATACACAAGAAGCCTGGAAGTAATAGATCTGAGTTCTATAACTTGAGATAATTTCTAATTAATATAACAAGTAAAATACTAAACACACTTAATTCAAGAGCAAACAAGCATTTAATATCAATACATCTTTTTCATCTACTGTATCTGACAGCCAGCCATACTACCCAGGAACCTTAAATACCCCGTCTTGTGGAGCATAACAGTGACATCTTACTTAGATCAGAAAACAAATGATTTTACATTTTTTTCTAAAATTTTAAATCACTGCCAGACAGTGGAGCTAAAGAGCCACACAGAGAAAGCACAGAAATGGATGTAAGGTTTCTTTTCTTTATACTTGTGTGGAGTATGTGTATTAACAAAAAGTCAAACAGGTGTAATTCATTTTTATATGGAAGTGTTAAGTCGTAATATATCCGATTGAACGCAAATTAAGAAGCAAGTATGTTTTGGGCTAAATTCAGTCCTGTCACAAGGGGAGTGACTTTGGAGGATTCAGAACTGAATTTTGTCCATTGAAAGAAGCACAGTAGCTATTCTTTCCGGTTCCTTTGGAAAAGAAAAAGAAAATGCAGCTATAAAGGCTTCCCCATCCAATCTATTTCACACTGCATGCAAATGACTTAAGCCCAGTTCCCAGTGAAATTGCTGGAGACTTGGTCCCACAGTGCTTGCTGAGATGGGGAGAGGCAGAGTGGGGCAGGTTCACACCGGAGAGGGGAGAAGCAGCAGTCTGCATCTTCACGTTTCTGAAAGGTTGAACAATTTCGCAGAACAGCTCCAGACTTATTTTAAAGGAAGTGACACAGGGCTGCTGAGGAGAAATTGCACATGGACATGCTGTGCTGAGAAGCAGGAAAAAGCCTGTAATTTAAGGTCCACTCTTATTGTTCTGAAAGCCTTTTCTGGCGTGAGGAACACAAAGTTTTCTGCCTTATTAGCAGAAAAATGTGTGTTTGGAGGGTTTTTTCTGTTCGAAAAGATGTTGGTCTCCTTTATGGAGACTTGAGGATCTTCCTGCCCTGATGTGCAGCTTTAATACTCTCTGGTTACGTGCACAGATCTCATATATCAGTTCATTAAAACAGGCAAAATATCATGCTGCTAAACTGCAGTCTTTGTCCACCATGTGAATTCAGATATGGTGAAGATAAGTTTGGGATGCACAGAGATAACTACACAAAAACTGGACTGACTGTGCATTATTAGAGCCGATATCCTCTTTGTAGGGATTCAGCCACTACAGAGACAGTCACAAGCATGTGAGTCATTTTGATTCACTGCCCTGCAGCTATTGTTGAATTGTAGCACATTCATTTTTAAAATCAATTGGTATCTAGTTCATGTTTGCAATAGTGAAACAGGATTGAGTTTGATGTTAAAAACCAGGGACATTGTACAGTAGATGATTGAAAATGGAGAGATAATTTTCTTCACTTTGACTGGCTTATGTTGATATTATTCATATAACTGCAGCCGTAAAAATGGTTGCTTCTGCCCCTCATTTCATTCACTAGACAAAATAGAAACTTATTTCCTTTTCTCAATTGATAATAGTTAATTGGCGGGCACTGCAGTCTGGCACAATATCTTGAGGAATGCTTGTTAACTGCACCTCTGAGCTAAATCCTTTGGCTCCTGAGCTTATTTAAGCTGAGATGACTGAGGAGAATGCACCCTGAAATTATTTTCTAAATGACTACTACATGCACAAATCCCTTCCATCCTCTGCTTCATTATCTCTATCTGTTAATGGAAAACATTCTTGGTATTACCACACAGTTTTTGGAGCAATGCCTCCTTCTATTTGTTCTGAAGAAAATTTGCAATGTATTTGCAAATGAGCTTTACCTGGAAACGATACAGCGTCTGGACAACCTCAGTGGTATAAAGCTTTGTTTAACTATAGGTGCGCAGGGTTCAGGTGGCAGCATGCAGGCTTCTCTTTCACTTCAGTAGGTTTCAAATCTAGCTGAGGAGGGATGGGGGGGGGGATTCAAACTTGAGCATCCATGCTGTACTTGGCTTCTCTGCTGTGACACCAAAATAGCACAGGTGACTACTAGTCTCACAGTGTTTCACTCAAAGCACACTCTTCCTACAGGAATGGGGCAAATACGGGAACCACGTAAGCTTAATATTATAATAAATTGATTAGTCTTTGCATTCACTACTCCCTTCTGCCTAATTCAGTCAAAACTATCCATCTGTTTGTCCCATGGGCCCTCTAGAGCTCATAGAGAAGGTGATTTTCCTGATTGTGCTCTTACTGCCTTGCTGTTCATCAATGCGGTTAAGGTGGTTAGTGACAACTGTGAAATCCTTGGTAGACAATAATTTGTTTCAGAATTTAATTAATACTCAATAAAAGGTATATTAATCTCAATGAGCAGTGTGAGGATGAGCATGCAGGACATTAAATTTAAAATGATACTGTTATGCCTAAAACCACTAATAGTTTTTCCTATTATATCCAGCGAAGCACCTTGAAATTTTATTGCATGAATATACAAGAACTTGAAGAGTAACTGCACACCTCAACACTCGGATTCTCTGCCATTAAATTCTGAAAGCTTTCTCTTGCTGCACAAAATACAAGGGAAAATGCCGCTATTCCCAACAACGTAAGAGATCAGTGGTTTATTTCTTAAGAGGGAAAAAGTAGTATGGTTTAGTTCCAACATATGAACACAGGTAGGAGGATTCACACATGTGCTCTGGTTTACGTGTGCTGAGTGCTGCAGGTCTCGCTGGCAGTGAGACAGCACGGACAGCAGCGGGGCAGAATTGTTTCCTCTGCCTCTCCCTGCTCTCTTTCTGCTTTCTTGTATCCGGAGAAGAGGAACAAAGGGCAGCAAAAGGCTCTCCTCAGCTACTAGCAACAAAAGGTGGGGTCAAGAGTTTGTCAAGGTTAGCTTGCAGATTAGGTTCTTTGTGTCAGAAAGAATACATGAATAAAAGCTATTTACCATTACCCCTCTGAGTGAGCATGCCATTTCTTTCTAACCCACACTTCCTAAGCGTACCACACTCCCTCACACAGTTTGCACATGCAGCGATGGTAAATGTGCTGGAAATATACTGTCGTGCATAGCTGCAGGCTTCTGTGTCTTCAATGAAGCTGGCTGCAACTGTGCAACAAACTTTAATTGAGATGCAGGTTGGTGGCTTTGCAGTCCTTTGCTCTTTCTCAGCTTCCCTGAAAGCATGTCAAGCCGTCAGTACTTTCTGCTCACAAATACCTCTTTGTCCTTATTGGCAGAGAGATTGAAGAAGGAACCAAGGGCAAAGCTCACAAAGCAAAGCCCAAAGCCACATGGTGATTCAGCAACCACATGAGGAGAAGACCCTGATTCCTGGTCTAACCGCTGCCCTGCCCTGCCCCCACTTTGAGCAGTGACTGAGCACTGCCTGCCTGAGCAGATGAATCACCAGATACTCCGCTGTTGGACTATATAGATCAAACTGCCTGCTAATAATTCGTTACACCCTGTGGAATACAGTGCTGGCAAAAGAAAAGATTTGTGGGGGCATTTCTGCTTTCTGACAGAGCAGCCTAGGCCTGAGATATCATGCTGGTTTCAGCTTTCTGTATGAGCGTTAATATCTCCTCACTTAAGAAGTGGGGTAAGAGTTGGCTGCAATGACAGGCTGCCTCCGCACAGCTCCCACAGACAACTTATGGAGATTAGGAGGCTGCTGTAAAGATGCGTAGGAATTACTCTCAGACCTGACAGCCTCCGAGTAGCTCGCCTTGATAGCTCCTTTATACTCTAGATTTATGGATTTTTAAATTATTCAGAGTTTTGTTTTCTGTGTTTATTCCCCTGATTGATTGAGATATTTCAGTAGGAGAATTTGTATTACAGAAACCAGAGGGCTGTTGTTTCATGTTTTGCTCATTCTCTAGCTGGAATTCCTTCCCCCACCCCCTGTCCCCTGCTCCCCCCCTTTTGCAGAAGAGGTTACACATAACAGTGCACGTTAGTTATCCATGAAACTTCTCTGTGTTTTATTGTGCCAGTTGTTATCTTCTTACTTAGTACGACTGGTACAGTAAATCTAAAGAAAATCAATATTGTGTTCTATATGGAACTCTATATGACAACTAGCCTGCAAAGACAGGATATGTCTGTATGCATGGTGGCATAGCATTTTCGTCCTGAGAGATCGTGGAAATTTTGAAAAGATAAAAAGAGTGATCTTATTCTTCAGACCTGGATGACACAATAAAACCTTGCAGTATATATACGTAAGCTTTAGAGTACCCTTACAGTAGTACAAGGATCCTTGTAGTACAACAGCAGGTATTCATGGTTGATGAGATGGATACACAAATCCTGCACTGGACACAACAAAGAGGAGCTGTAGGCATATAGATTCTTCCCCATCACTTCTCCATAATGCTTCAGAGGGAAAGAAACATTTTCAGTAAAGCAGACAGGCCTCTAGAGACACTGGCACCCAGTCTTCTGCTTCGGGATGAATGAAGCTGCAGATAAAGTCAGCTAGCAGGTTAATACCAGGTGTGTCCCAGGAAGTACGCGGTACGCATTTCCTACAGGTAACATGCCAGACCTGGATTAAAGGTCCAAGACTACTTAAAGCCTCTTGAAGGAAAGACTACTTCCTCCTGTTTATTTCCATTATTATTATGAAATCCACAGTCGCTCCAATGTAGGTGAGGCAGAGCCAAGTGCAGCCCCGACCCAGGCTGGCAGGCATGGGACGTGGGTGGTTTTGTCCCACTGCAGGAGGGTGATGGCAGACTGTCCCCCACATTGGCAACAGGCAAAAATACTCTGTACTGGATGGGGCTTTGAGGATTAGTGATTCTTCCACGATTACAAAACTGTTTTGGACTTCTGCTTGAGTTCAGTGTCACGCTGGAGTGGAAGAAAACAGGGAAGGATGGAAGAGCTTTGATTCACTGAACTGAGATGTGATAAGAACAGACTTTCAAGAGACATGAGGAGAAGAACCTGATTTGTGAAGTCAGGAGGTACTCTGCAACCTTTATCCTAGCTAAAGGAACTTCAGTTTTAGATAATACTACTGTGCATTTCAAACCCAAGCACTATGCCAAATAATGACTATTTGTCTAGACAAGAAGGGGGTTGTCTGTCTTTCTTTATTTCTTCTTTTCCCAGTAAAGTTTAAATAAATTTTGTTTCTGCTTAATGCTACAGGAGCTGAGTTGTGGTTGGTCATTTTGGAATGAAGAAAACCATTTTCCCAGTATACGGGAAGCATAAATAGGGGAGAAGCAATGCCTTGAGCATACAGCAATAACAGAAAAATTGCTTTAGAAAGCACCCTGTTGTATCATTCTCTATGCTCCTGACATGGGACAATGTTCTTAGACTTCTAATGAAGAAGAAGCTGCAGTGTCCCTGAGCTATCTATTCTGGTACTTTCCTTTTATTAGGATTGGGAGGTTTTCTCATCATCTAATCAGAATCTTTCTTGCTGCAGTTTGGGCCTGGGACATCACCCCTTCCATCAGCAAAAAAAGGCAATGGGCTCTTTCTTTCCTTTAGGGAAACAGACATTTCTATCTCTGAAGACTATTAGCAGGTCTTGCCCAGTCTTCTCCTCCTCAGGCTAAATAACTCCAGCTAATTCAATCTTTGTTCATGGAGAATTTTTTTCAGTCCTCTGTTTTTTTTTACTACTTTCCTCTGGTTTGTCTCCAATAGTCTACACTCTGCCAGGAGCATCAAGAGCTTACAGGTATCCCCATGTTGTGGCAGGAGAGAAACGGAACTGCAATGACACAGAAGTATGGACCGAGTAACCAGGGACGGGGCTAGTGAGCAGGGGCGCAAGGCAACGGCCTCGTGCTGAAGTGCCTCGGCATTGCTGAGGGTGACTGAGGAAGACAACACGTGTCCACTTTCCCAGCGTGTCCCTAGCCAGGCCACCACGGAACCTTTGCATTAATAAGCACTACATTTAGCACTAAAAACAATAGTAAGAGAGAGATCATCTAGAAAGTAGACTGATTCTGATCTCTTTTACCCTATAGCTCCATGAACTTTTTGAAATCATCCATGGAGAGTATGTGAAAGTGGGGCAAGACCAAAGCTCCAAGAAGGGTAAAAGAAAAGTTCATTTTCCTCTTCCTAGGCCTTGTCTATGTAAGCATGTTGCACCAGTTTAATTCAGGTTATTTTTTAAACCAATGTAGTTAAAAGTAATACAAATCCTTTACAGATTCGGTTAATTCAATAACTGAACTGAGATAAATCCCTATAAATCAGTTATAAACCAAACATACTCACATGGGATACGGAGCAATTTAACTAAATCCATGCCCATGCCCAGGTTGTAACCGAAACAACGTTAACTCTTCTGTGTCGGCAAGGCTGCAATAAGCCATTATCCCCTCAAAATTTTAGTCAAGTGAGGTAAAACATTGGAGGCTGATTTTTGAAGCAAATCAGTATTACTTAGAAATGAGTTTTTTGATTTAGAATTGCTATGGTTTATAATGCATTTATTGTATACATGGATAAAGTAAATGTATCATTGGGATCTTTCACAAAGAGATCTCAAAAAGATGCAACAGCTTATTTGCAAACACAATCCTCACAAACTTAATATAAAGGGCAGTATTTCATCCATGTTACCAAGAGGATACTGAGATACAGAAAAACTGCTGTCAAACATTTCCAAAAGCACATTTTTCTTAAGTCCTGAAACAGGTGTGCCATAGCAGGAGGCAGACTGAGAGCATGGAGCCTTACATGCCCTGAAATCTTTAGGAGAAACATCAACAGACCTGCACGGCGGCAGCAGCAGGAGGCACTGCTATGACGCAGAGGGGAACTGTGCTGCCAACTGAATTAAGAGGGATAAGAGCTTTCTTTTGACCCTGCTCCTCAAGTATGAATTTCTGAGCTATTGCCTGTAAATTACAAAGCTTTGATTTCTCAGTGCACAATTTAATACACGCTTTGACCTTTCAACGTGCCATATGAAGCTTTGATCCTTACCAGCCGACTGTCAGGGTGAACTTTGCATAAGATGAAAACAATACATTTCAAAATCATGTTCCCCCTCCCTTAAGAAAACCCATAAAATATTTCTGAGGTGGAGAAAACTCATCTTTAGACACTGCCTCAGGGTAAATTCTACAGAAGTGCTACATCTAGATAGGTATGGTCAGAAGCCTTGCTAATCACACCCTACAGGCAAGGCTGATAAGAAGCACAGATTGCCTAGGAAGAAGGTAAACTCCTAAGAATGAAAATCAAGAGAGAGTATTCTTACTTCAGCCTTACCTTGGAAAGGCGGGGGGAAAGACTAACAGGGCAGTCTGTGGCTTAAAATATGACTGTCTTTGGAACCAGGAGGTGGTTTTACCACTTCATGCACAATGATAAAAGGTGAGTTCAAAAGGTCTAGCTCAGTTCAATTTCAGAAGAGCTCAGAGATATCTAAGCTGTCAGCCCAACAACAATGAAGATTTCATAAAAACAAAGCCCAGTGATTTTTCTAGTCCTGTTAGTGCTATGAAAGTGAAAAAAAAAAACCCCACCCACTCAACCAAAAAACAAACCCCAAAGCCCAAATAGAAAGAAAAACAGCACACAAAAAAGGTGAAAACAAAAGTTAGTGGCAGAAAGTACTTCAGTCATTTTTTATTTCTCTTGGGCTTTTTCTGTCTGGAAGTTCTAGAAAATCAGATTGCAATATTTTTTAAGATTATGTAATGTATTATGTAATTTCTCTCAGGCATGGCAACGCTATATAATTTTATCTCACACACTGCAACCTATTTACATCAATTTGAAAGATAAAGAAAGTTACAAACTTATCCTCAACAAAAAAGTTCTTTATGTTTAGCATAGGTGCATCCCGCTTCTTTTTTACTGAGGGATACTATAATATGTCCCTCTTTGAGAAAAAGCCAGGATCAGATACCCTATGCTATGTGTGAGCTGCAACATTTACCCACAGAGTTGCTGTGCTGCTGGTATTTAGCTCATTGTTTTCCAGTGCACAGTGGAAACCTGCAATATCAGCTCACGATCTTCTCTGAAATACCATTTAAAAGAATTCTTCAGACCTACAAGCTTTGGACGTCAGTTTAAAGTCAGGTTTTGTCAGTTTTAAATGTCAGCTTTTTCCTACTCTGGAAAGTGACTCCAGAAATAGCATCCCTGGTACCGCATCGCTCCTTCACCAGTGCTTTCTCTCAGAATTGCTCAGTTCCCAAGCCAAAAGCTTTCCTGGCTTTCTTCTGGCTGCTGGTAGGCATATATTCCCCCCATTCACAGAAAACCCACCGGCATAAATCTCTCTGAAATCAGTACAAGTAGTGCAGGAGCCTAGATTTCTCTGCCCCTTTTTTCTGTATAAAGCCACTTAGATCACAGCTGACTTTCCTCCCGTGTCTTCATGTGATTAATGGGAGTGGAAAAATGTACTCAAATCAGCGCAGTGACAGGACTTCACAGCCCAACGGGCAATTCCCCTCGTGCTTGTGCTGAGCACAAACCTTGAGGGAGGGGACACCGCGCTCCTCTGACTCTAGCAGCCTGGGTGTGCAGCTTCTGGCATGTGAGCATGGTTGGCACGTATGAACACCCAAACCATGCTAATTCCTGATTTTCACACTGTACAAAGGACTCCCAGGGAAGGGTGGCATAGGCGTAAAACTGGTTATACAGATTCCACATCAGCCAGGGTTGGCTTTTTGCCTCAGAGCATTCGAGCCTATTTTGCTGCTAGTTTATGCCAGCTCTGCTAGCTGACCTCCTCAACCGTTGGCATAAATTGCTGCAACACACCCCTAAATTTCCTCCGCATGAAGCACATTTGTTGAATTAGAAGGTGCAATCTTTAGACAGCCACTTTTCTGGATACCAGGCAGAGGCCAGGAAAGACGGAGAGTGCATCAACTTGATCTGTGCTCAGTGAGTGGCCAAAGCGTCAGAGGAGCCAGCCCTGTCTGCGGCACTTTGGTGGCTGGGAGGACAGCAGGAGGACTGCTCCGTAATGAGGGGAGACAGGCACGGAAAGGGAACAGAACTGTGATTACAGAAGAGAAACGAAGAATTGCCTGACAGTGTCACACTGGGAAAGAAAAAGGCGGGGAGGATTAAGGACGGGATCAGAAGATATGTCTACTGCTCTGTGACTCCAGCATGGCCCTGCTGACAAACCGAGGGAGCGGGGGTCCGGTGAAACAGTCCTGGCTTGGAGAGCGATGACGAGGCCCCGTGAATCACTGCTGATGATTCCTGCTTTTATTTTGATGGCATTAGCTGTCTGTGGTGTTTCAAGACCTATTTTCAGTAAGGCATTTCCTTGGTAACTGCAATCCATATAGTTTCAAATGCTTTTCATGTAAGACTTGGCAGCGCTAGAAACTGAAGTCGGATGTGTAAGCCTAGGATGAGGCCAGATTGAATAAAAGTACGGCAAATTTCCCTTACCTCCTCTGTGCCGTTATTAAAAGGCCACTAATTAGAGATATAGGATAATGCTCCTAGACTTTAGCTAGCCTCACCACAGCTGCAGTGGTGTTATTTGGGAATGAAAGGGAGAAAGGATGAGATTATAAATGAGAGGGATCATAACACAGACTTTCAGCACCACCAATTAAACTGTGCCTCAAGGACTATCTTCACATTTTCAGTCATCCAGAGACCTGATGATAATTTATAGGAATAAATCACATGGCAGATCACATGATAACTCCCCTGTAACCTTAAATGATTGAGGCTCACCAGGGGTCAGCTAAAATCAGCTGAAGTAATTTTCACTTGGTTTCTAAACTTGCATTAAAAATGAGCTTTGATTCAGCTGGAGAAACCAAAGGAAATAAACCAAACAAAAACCACCATGCATTTGTTTTCTCCAAGGTCTGCGTTTGCCTGACCCAGACAGTGCAGCCTGACTTCCAGTGCTTCCTCTCTCACTGACATTTGAGACTTTTGCCCCCTTAATAATCAGAATCCTGTCTTCTAAGAAGGAATTTTTTTTTTTTGGTAACAGAACTGGAGAGGATATACGTGCCAACTTCCGATTCCAGCAAATCAGACGACACGTGTAAATGAGCACTGACACATCAGACAGGTCAGATTTGAGACAACTAAGTTCAAGCATTGGGGAAACTCGGAATGTTTGGTCTAGGACCTGTGATACTAGGTTGATAAGAGGCATTAGCTAGCTAGGCAGATTTTATTCAAATGTCCAGGCTTCCAAACTAATTTCATATAAATAAACTGTTTGGAACAAATTTTGAAAAATTTATACATTAGCCTGTATAGTTGACTTTGCAGAGATTCTTCGTCTTTTCTCTTAGTACTGTCCCCCTACCCCATTAGTGCTCTGAAATACGTATCTGTATTTAAAGGACTTCCTAGTGTGGATCAAAATAGGCTACTGTCTTCTAATTGCTGAATCAAGTATGCATAAATAATTTGCCAAAATTGCATTGTTGCACTTAGAAAATGTTTGACATTACCCCATGTAACTTCATTAAACTTCAAGTCTGGAACGTTAATTCGAGGGAAGAAGAATAACTATTTCTGTATTATTAGATCATTCAGGTGGTAAACACATTCTCCAAAAAAGTAATCTAATGAGCGTTTCAGTCATCAGATTTAAATTGTAAATGAAACCGTTGTCTATGCATTAGAAAAGCACATGCCATGTTTTGTTAACATAATCAGAAAAATGGAGCTGCCATAAACCCTTTCCCCATCTGCCAGTCATTGCATTAAATGTTTCTGCAATTTTATTAGAATTCTCTCTCTCTGCAGATCCTGCTCAACTGTGAAATTGGAATTGCAAACAGAAATATTACGTTCCTATGTACAGTAGTGGATAAAAAGTCCAATTCTGACATGTGGAGAGACAGGGGAAACTTTTTTTTTAAGGCAGAAGAACAGCACAGTGAATATCCCCCCGCAAGTATGAGGCAGAAGGTAGGAAAGCAGCTGTTTCCTTTATATGATGTTTTTCTATGACAGCAGGTAGAAACTGAGAGGTGCGGGAGCAGCTTTCTGGCGGTAGCTTTAACAAAGGAAGGACAAAAGACTGCCTGCCCTTCCAGTCCTTGGCGTGGGACACCAGCTGAAGGTTACTAAGCCTGAGTTGCGCTGGCTGCTGCAGCCGCTGCCTCTGCTCAGGCTGCAGGAGTGGACGAGTAGAGGTTGGGGAAGATGTAGGCAAGCCCCGCTGCCTAAATCCTTGCTGTAGCCCTATTCTTACTATACATTTGTTGCAATTCTTTTATTAATGCAAGAGGTGTTTGGGAGGATTTATCTAGTTCTGACAATATCATCTGTGTTGGGTATCGCTGAAGCATTATTTCCAAAGCTGATAAAACACAGTGGTCAAAAAGAGTTTGGTGAGTCCAACGGTTGAACCAACTTGTCTACAGGGAAAGTGCTTTTACACCTTTCTTAATAAAAGGACCCAATATAAGGTGTTTCTCCACTTCCTCTCTCTCCCTTCTCCCTTCTTCCCAGCCTCATGGTACGTGTGTTTCCATTTTGGAAAGGATTTTTTTCAAGTGTCAAATACAAACGCTTTTACACGTACTCATTTTCAGTTTGCCTGCACAGCACATTTGCTTCCCTCCTGGAAAATGAGAAGTATTAAAATGGAAAGAGGGACACGAAAAGACTCTCTAGTTGTTCAGCCCCTCTTGTAAGCACCCTGCCTCCACCTTTCAGAACACAGCAGAGACAAAAAGAATGACCTCTGGGTCCTCAGGAAAAAAATTAGCAACATATATGTAGAAGATTTTTTTGTTGTTGATTTCAATGATCTCAGTCTTGAAGTTTAATCATTCCTGCATCAGCAATACTTGATTTTTCAGCTCTTTGCATTAATTGACATTCACCTGCAAACAAATGGTAGAAGCTACACAAACTTAGTCTAACATTCCTAAAGGCCTGCTGCTCTCTCCTGTCATAAGAATTACTATCTTTGTTTTTTTCTCTTAAGTTAATATAAAGTTCAAGAGCCGTTCGAAGATTTCTGTCTTTTTCCACAACTGTTACTTCGGTAATGTCTCTCTTTCCCTTGGATCAAAGTCTTGGTCTACTTTTCTTTCTCATCCTAACCGGATTCTGGTCTCAGCCATGGCTTCTTGGCATTTCTATCTAGTCTAGCCTACTGCAATAATCCATGGAAAATGGCACTCAGAGGAATAACTTTGTCACTAACTGGATGAGAACAAAGAATCTGCAGCTGCCCTCACTCTCTGATGCCCTCATGGGGACTTCATAAATACTGCAAATCAGCCTGCTGCCTTCATCTTTCTCTCCCTAATCACATTGATCCCCAACTATTTTTAAAGAAATCTAGATACAGCTGTGTCCCCCTCCTGCTTCCTCCTGCACTGAGCGCGCAGCCCACGGGGTGCCTCTATCCCCGCTGCTGCCAGCACACACTGAGTCCTCACCGAAGGCAGGAGCAAAGGCAGGCTCCCCCCTTGCCCTGCTCCCGTAAGCGACCTTCCCTTTGCTGCAGCCTGGCCTGACCCGATGCCTGCAGAGCAAACCTGTGGCAGAGCAGCATCGCAGCTAGTTGGAGGAGAGATGCTCCCCTAGGCAAACTCCACAAGACCCTACCCCAGGTACTGCCTTCTGAAGCTGCTTCTTTTTCTGTTTGCAATTTAAAGTGTGCGTGCACATGTTTGTGTGTGCACGCGTACAGACATCTAGGTACTAATGTCCTCTCACAGCTAAACCATTAAAGTTAACTGTCACTCCTCTGTGCCTTTCTTGTCCCCTCTTCATCTTGCAATATATAACCATAGGGACATCACTTTGCCAGGGCATCTTGAAGTGATGTAAACTTGATTCTTAGTTACTTACACCAGTTTTAGTCCAGTGTTACTAAGGTGCAATAACAACACTGCAAAACTTGTATAAGCAGATAAGAGAATGAGAGCCCATGACTCTATAATTTGTTTTGAATCAGCCTCCTCACAGACCACTTAGCAGGATTTCTAATTTTTTTTTTTTTTGCCTCCATTTGTAGGTTCCGTGAACCACGATTCTGTACCAGCTCTTGTTTAATTAGGATTTTATTTTAGAACAGACTAAGACACACTTCCATGGAAGGTCAGGGATGGCTAGATTTTATACTCAGCCAATTTCCCCAAATCAAGTCCATTCAAGGATAAACAATGAATCCAGAAAAACTGTGAAATGCCCTTCCAAGTGTCCCTAGATATAGGCAGTGGGCAACATATGAATAGCTTCAACATTTTGCAGTCGCAATATGACACATAATCTAACAATTTTACAGAAGAGAGACTTTTATACCTCTGCAAACTTGTTTGGAATCATTTTCAAAAATTGAACTTTCTTGGCAAGACCTGCTCTGCATTTCCTCAGTTCTGTTTTCCATGCAAAAAGCAACTGGTACTTTCAGTCTAAACAATTTCACTTTACGTCAAAGAAAACCAGTGAAAAATAAAAAGCGAACACAAATTTGTTATGAGGGTGTGTGACACAGGGATTTCTTTTTGCAGCTGCCATCTTGAATCTCTTCACAGTACTGTCATCAAGCAGGACTGCTTGCATTTTAAAGTGTTGCATAGAGAAAATAATAATGAAAAATAACATCTTTGTAACACTGTTATGAAGAAAGAGATTCTGCCTTCACCCACTTTTCCCTTCCTTCTGTGATGACCTTCTTTTTGCTTGACAACTTAGAAGCATGAAATTAAGCTTACCATGGCATAAATTTACTGTTATGACCTTGATGCAGAACTAAATCATAAAAAATGGACAAAGCTAGAAGTTGTGTAATAACAATGAATGAACAAAGACTTGAAGAGGAATTGAACTGATTTTCTGCAGATGTAGCTTGTTCCATAGAATGCAAAGCAGCCCACAACAAAGCCACGTCAAAGGACCGCAGGCTAAGAGCTGGCAGATTTGGCTGGAATTGCTTTACTGCCTTTAAGAGAGGATGCAGATGTGGATGTGTCTGACTGAATGCAAATTGAACAAGATATCCCAGTTCAGTTTATCCTATATATGTATCATGATACACAGAGAGACTACCTTTTAGTTTGCAATCTTAATTCGGTATTCCCAAACTTCTGAGTTTTGATTAAGCTTAACAACTTAAAGATTTCATCTGTATCTGGAATAGTTGGAACTTTATAACAACTCTTTCCACTTTCATAAGAGATGTGAACAATAACACTCCTACAAACTGCTTTGTCTCAAGCTGGTTTCCTTATGGAGCATAAATACATACACCGCTGCAGACTTGCTCCAAATCAGGGCATGACCAATTTACCCCATCATGACCTCAAGGTGACATTGGAGTTTAACCTTTGCATCAACTCTCATTCCTTGCAAGGCTGCCTGTCAGAGATCCATTTAACACCACTTTTTCTGATGCAATCTCTAGATTTGTAGAAATGCAATGAGATCACCAGCGGATTTTCTGCAGACTATAAATCATTTATCAGATGGCAAGAATTGACATACCTTAGTGCTGGTCTAGTAGCCTAACCATGAGATGAAAGGCTCTACGGTATTTTCCCCATGGCCTGAGCTACCTTTTCTTCAAGCTCAAAAAATCAATGTTTATGCACTGGAGTTATTACCTACAGTGGTAACACAGTTATAATATACTGTGTCTTTAATTTGGAGCTATTTGTTTCCATCGAATTTTATTATTGAAAGAATAGGACAGAAATAATACAAGTGACAAGGAAGGGACTATCAACTGGGTAACAAATATGCTTTTCTTAGCTGATGGCAGATCATCTTTAATGCCACCTGGCTGAGCATATAACACTTTCCAGTGATGTTATACATATGTGCCCTCAGGGTTTTGTTAGTATTTCACAGGTGAGCTTTGGATTGAGACATACTAGGGCTGATTCAGCCTGCTCTGGCTTTGTATGCCAATCTCACTGTGAGATTGGATGCTGCTCTGATAAGAATAGTGGGTGACTTTTCGGAAGTCAACAGAGCTGCACCCACTTATGTCAAATGAGAATCTGCCTCCTATTACTGTTTTAATTAGAGTCATGTCAGAGCTGCTGTTTCATATGTATTGATTAATCAAAATGATACATAAAATATATGGCTCCAACAGGAGCAGGGTAAAGGACAACATCTTCCAGTAGTCTTATCACAGGAATATTAAGTACTCATTACTATCAGATAATACTTAATGGAAACATATTTCAATCAGTTGTACAAAACCACAGGGATATAGTCATCACTATTAGGCTGATGCAAACAGCTGTCCACATGGGATAAATTTAATGACCTACTCCAGATGCTTTTGAAAACTGGCTCCAGAAATCCAGCAACCTGGCACCCCTCCTCCTGCCAGATCCAAGCTCCCAGCTTCCAAACTGAGCTTTTCATCTTTTAACAGTGCTTAATGATAGCTGATCCTGTAACTCCATAGACAAATCAAGAGACATGGCCCAGGACCAAAATATTCTTTCCCTGAAGAGAAGTCTAGACACATCACAGCCGTTTTTATCCTGCTGGCTATTTCTTTTAACACTGATTAATCCACCTAGGCTGCATTTTGAAGCATCACCAGAGGCAATTTACATAAGCTGTTTTGCGTGCATGGTTTCTCTCCGTCTTTTCAATGTCTTTGTATCAAAGAAATCACTCTAATTCTTTATCTTAACCAGGTGATGTGGCACAAAACAGCTGCTGCTCTGCCAGAGTTCCCATATTTCCAAAAATATAGAACAAAGGTCCTAACCTTTTGTGGTCATTAAAGGTAGTATTGCAATTTCCCGTGCGAGTCAAGTTGTTTTGCTCCTATGCCCTTGACAGAATCCTATCTCTGATAATTACTCTGCCTTCATAAATTACCCTCTGCTTTTCAGCTTCACACAGGTTTTATGCTGATTCCATTGAAGCCCTTGGGTGGTTTTGGCACTTTATTACTTAGCTCAGTGAAATTGCTTTTTTAAACAACTAAGATGCCACTTCTAGTGCTGAATGTGTCAGCAACTTCAACACCATTCAAAGATACACAGCCGTTAAGAGAAGTAATGATGAAAAATGCTGAAAGTCCAGAGCAGTTTACTCAATAAAAAGTTATTGTGTATGTTGGAGTTTGGCCAGATTGGTTTACATCTCTATTCACGTGAGGAGTGACATGAATTTGTTGAAGGCCCCATTCAGCGAAGACTGGACTTGACATCAGAAGGGCCTTGACAACCTGTAGGGAAGGGTGCTGATGCGCTGCAGTACAGCTACAGTCTCTATTGCACTTCTGCGTGCAAAGCTGACTGCTCCCACCTTTGAGGCAGCTTAAGCCCTGTTCTTCCTGAGGTAAGTTTTCTGCCTGGGAGATGATCTGCTGAGGTTCATTCGTGGCTTCATAAACCGTGACAATGGTATGTGGGGCCAGATGCAAGAAAAAACCTTATCCTATGCTGCTATTTTTGTGGGTCTTCCTAAATGCTAATTTCTAGAATAGACATAACTCAAACAAAAATCATAACCACATATTTTTTGCTGCATGTAGATTGGAAGAATAAACTGTTTACTTAACATTTTAGATAGCATTACCACTAAATATCTCTACTTCTATTGAGGAAGCCTTTCGAACGAGATCCTCAAGTTACAAAAAATAACACATACATTATGAGCCTGCATCTCAGGAGGCTTTGGATCCCGAATGTGCGGTAAATGCCAAATAGAATGATTTATGTTAGATACAGGAAATAACTGGTCTTAATACTCTGGACTGTGTCATCCATATCTAGTTATTCATCCTATCATTTGAGAATTATCCAGTGACAAAGTAGTGCCACTATGAAAGTACCAAGAGAAAAAACAGAGATCCTTTGTACATGAAGTGAATTTGCTAATGCAATGGCAACGTAGGAAACTGGGCCCTGAACAGCAACTGTTATTAATTTCTGTATTACACTTCATCTGAAATGCTCATGGTTCTTTGATTAAGATATAAACTGTTCATTTTAGAATAAACTGAATATTTAGAATTTAGAATATTTGTATCATTATGCTCACTTTCCTTTCCCATTCCACAAAGAAATAAAGTAATTTTCTGGCTTTTCAAAAAATCCTCTAATCTTGGGCACCTTTGTCAAGACGCTACAGACACTGATTTCATGGGCAGTTGCAAACATGCAGCTGCTCAGGAAAATCAGGTGCCAAATCTTACCCTGCAGACAGTGCACTTGAAAAATATGGAACTAGGTAATTTGGTTGGATTGCCTTGAGAAGGGGCCAGACAACGGACTTCTCAATCACGTGCTCTCCCTTCAGCTGAGCACAGTAGAGAGTGAAAAATCTTATTAAATAACTCCTTCTGTCTATTTACAGCCCTTTGCTATTGATAGACAAAAATGTATCTTTCTGTGAATTATCTATCTTTCAATGTACAAACAACTTGTTAACGTGAAATTAATAACGGGAAGTTTTTATCCTATCACAGCAGTGACACCTTTCAACAGCAGTCTCCACCAGTGAGTACTTCAAGTTTAATGAAGAAAACTGAGAGGGAAAAACCCCGCTCTGCCCCAGAAGTAATCACATACGCCAATTAGAAAAGGAAGGCTGCCAAGGCTTTGGGAGCACAGCTACAATTTGTGAGCTCCAGTCACATCAGCCATGTCTGCGTTGTTTGAATTTTCACATCCTAGGAGAAAGGCAACTTGATACGCTACTGAATTCATATGCATGAACGCAAGGCCTTGTCCCTGGACATTTTCCTCAGATGCTCCTTGGAGAGATGTCTAACACAGTGATAGCTTATCAAAACCTCTCACTATGTGGTTTCAGAGAAGAGTTTTTGCAGACTAAATTGTGTTAAGGTAGGGCAGGCAAGGGGATAAGAGAAAACAAGATACGTTTGTTAACTCAGGTTATGTCTTTTCCAATTGTTAAACGTTGTCTTGGGACCGACTGCAGGTGGCACTGACCAGTTCAACACAGGCTGCATGTTAGTTTGCGTTCTCATATGGGGCAGGCTGACATCTCGGAAACCTGTCAGGGTTGCTACTGTCTTTTAGAAGCAGCTCTATTACCTGGGGATGCAGCAAAGTGCTCACAAAAGCGTTTCAAAAGTATAGAAGACTAATTGATGTTTTATCCAAGATCGCAACACATTCAACAAACTTTACAAAGCAATTTATAAAGTACAAACTGCAGTCTGTATATACACAAATTCAAGGTCATCTATGAATTATATTTTTCATGCAGGGAAAGCACGTGGGTACTTTCACTCTGACCAAGCTCTCCTTTTAGTTGTGGGGACGATGAAACCCAAAAGAGAAAACAAGAAGTCAGCATACAGCTCTTCCCTTTGCTATCTGCACAGATCGGTGCATAATGTGAGCAGTTACAGGCTCCGAGCCGCTTTTTCTTCTGTTCCAGCGCGAAGTCAGCTGGCTCAGTTTAGACAGCCTTCACTGGTGTTTTCAGCTAAAATGTTTTCCTTGCGCTGCAGTAGACGAGGATCACTCACAGAGCAGGCTCCTTCCCTTCTGCTGGCCCTGCCGTGGGGTGGGCAACCCCCAACAGAGATGTGGTGCCAAACTAGCTGAGGTTAGTAGCATCTTGTACCTCTGCCGCTGAAACTGCAGGGAATATCTGAACACAGGCTAAATTGTTATATTAAGGGTCTCACAGAACAGCAGCTGCTCCTGCAGCTAGGATCACTTGTGAAAATTTAAAGCTACGATACAGACAGCATTAGAATACTGCAGGGCAGAATTACATCAAATAAGGCAAGTTCTGACAATTTGCACCCAAAGCAAAGGCGTGGACATTTTGTTTGACTGGGTATAGCTGCTTGAGAAGGGAGGCTTATAGTCTGTGGCTTAGCTTGTTCTTTTTCTGCTAATACAAAACTATGTTGAAAAGGATCTTGCTGCTTTTTTATTTTTGAAATGGTTAACTCTGCTCCATTCTTTAAGAGGTACTTGAGCAGCAATTGAAAGTTCAATTTGTATTGATGTTACAATTGTATCATTAAATAATGACCATTACAAGCTGACTAGGGTGGGCTGTTAAGCGGGTTAGACGTGATTAATTATTGGATCTTAGAGATGGAGGTATGTATATTTGATTCATTTTATCTTTGTACCAGTGAAGTTGTGTTGAATAATTGGTGGGTACAGAAGCAGCTTTGTTGCCATTTGATGAGAGAGAGAAGAAAAATATACTGACTGTTTCTATGTGAGCACAGGAGAAGTCTCTTTCATTCCTCATCACAAATTGCCATTCTCTCTAGTCAGCAGTTACTTGCGTCTCTGCTCTGAAGTTTGTATTCATCTGCCATGAAAGGAAGGACTAGAAGAAAGGGTTTGACCTGAAGGGTCAGGCATTCCCACAGAGAGAAGTCCCTCTCTGAGCTTTGCTGGGGTTATCTTGGTTAGCTGCAAATTCTTAATCACGAACTACACATGCCGCTTCTTTTATTCTCATTGCTTTTAGGTTTCAATTAAAATGCAAACACAGGAAAACAAATTATGCAGATCTCTTCATGGGAACTTCTTGAGCCTCGATTCTTCAAAGAAGTGAGAGCCGCATGCGAAAACAGACAGACAGACAGATCCTGTTCTTCCTTGTAACAGTCCAAGGCAATCATCCAGACTGAAGGAGAAGTTGACAGAACAAATGGTAGTAGGCAGAGAGATATGGCCTTATACTCGAGGTATTGGGATCAAGAGGCAGGACATCTGAGTTCAGTCAAGATCTGATGGGGTTTTTCCCTAGGCTTCCAGAAATAATTTTGAAATCACTTAAATTTGATCTCTCTAAAATAGTGATAATATTCCCTTCCCTCTCCTTTTTGTAGGTCTTGTTTACTTGATTGAAAGTAATTTTGCATGTTTCTTAATGTACTATTCCTATATGTACTATCCTACATGTACTATTTCTAGCTCTCAAGGCCTTTAGGATCACTTAGGGTGTCTCATTTCTTTTGAAATACAAATAATGCTCATAAAGAGGATCTGGATTACTTGGGAAAGGAAGGTATAGTGAATGCTCTGGGTATTTACCTGTTTCTCTGGCCACTGGTCAGTAGGGTCACAGGGAAGAATGACAAGGAAAAGTACAAGAGAAAAAATGGAATATAAGTCTAGAAAGAAGGTTGCATTGAAAAAGAGATGAGGATGTAGACTTGAGAGACTGAGGTTATGGGAGGGCAGAACTGAGTACAGAGTGAAAAAAGGTTTAAAAGAAGAGATAGGACAGAAAGAAAGCAAAGAGAAATATGAAGGTGAGAAAGGAACTGGAAAAGAAGGAAGAATAATTAGGAAGACTAGGAAAGCAGTAAGATTTAGGCCAAAATATTTGGGGAAAACTAATACAGTACAGTGAAAGGAGAGGACAAAAGGGGTAAAAAAAAGCATGGCGGAAACCCAAAGAAACTCATAGCACTGCAATACCTTTGCTCCCAGGGCACGTACATCCAGTGGACATAGAAGGTCCAGAAAGCCATTGTGGTCCCTTATGAACAATTTGATTCTGTAGGATGATCATTAAATACCTATATATTCATTTGTGTGACTATTGCAGGCTAGAAACTGCCTTATCTCATCACTGAAATAATGAGTTTTCACTGAAGTATTTGCCTTGGACAGTGGCCTCTGCAATGACGTTTTCTCAATAAGTAGAATATTTTAGCATTAAAAGGAAGGAATAGTAGATGCAGTATGGCAAAACTGGAGAAGAAAGAACAAGAGAAAGAAACTAAAAGAAAACGCAGGTTTAAAACTACTGGTGACATCTTGGGTAATTTTATTGGCAGGATCATTCAGTCTCTGCCGTATTTCATTAGCCTGCCCCACCTCTCAGGTTTTCCAGGGTGTGTTCACGATGTTCACCTTGCTCCATTATTCAGCAACGATTACTGAGCAGGACTGTTATGATCAAGATAAATAAAGAAATCTATCAATTTATCTTGTATATTGTTTATAATAATTCAGATGCTGACTCTGTCTACTCATTGCACTGGAATAAAGAATTGCAATCAATGTAGTGTTAGAAATTGCTCGTATCCTTCCTTCCAAAACTGAGCATGCTCCCCTTTGGTTTTAATCGACTAAGTGACATTAAAATGGTCATTTGGCAAATGTTCTATGAGGCTGCTTTGTTCAGATGACTGTTCTTGATTAGACTTGTATAAATAGCACTGAAAACCCCCTTTGTCATCTGTTAGCTGCATTAAGACTTGTTCTAGTTTTATGTCATGTTTTATATTTAACCGTATTTAACATCATCATGAGCCTTAGAAAAGAGGTCCAGATTATTTAGTGCTAGTTCAAACTGACTCTGGACCGCTCAAACCAGTCCTCTGTGTTGAGCAATAAGGCGGTAGGTGCAGGTTCTTTATCTGGGACTGTCTTTGGATAGGTAATTTAAATATTTAGGATCTTTAGGTAGATAATGGGCTGATAATATTGCTCATTCGTTCAGTAATGAGCAGGCCAGAGGATGTGTCCTGAATGGAATCAGAAATTATTAGTAGCAAGGTTCTAAATTGCTATTAGTTAGGGACATTCTTAAAATGGCAAAGGTTGATGACTACAGTTTCAAGACCCTTCCAACCTAAATTATTCTTTGATTCTATGATTCTATGATAAAAGTGGTGATATTACATGACAAAGACTCTTTGCTCATTTCCATCTGTTACACAAGACAAGGATGTGTTTCTGAGGTCACGGGTGCAGAAAGGACAGAAGACTAAACCTGTCTTTAACTGCTCATGAAATAAGTGATTCCAGTCAGCTTTTATTGTCCGTGGTGATACCTATCTTTCCCTCCACAGCAATGATTTCCTAACTAGACTACATCAGGACAAAAAATTCTGGGCTTGTTTTAAATTGACTTCCAGATGTCTGTAATTTAAACTATGATTTAAGATAAAACATGTCTGCTTTTTTTTTAAGAATATAGAATGGGAAACGCATGTGGTGTAGTGCAAGAAACTTGCATAGGATTGTTCTGTCATTTGTTGTGCATTTTTAGAAGTTGCTTGGTTTCTGAAGCAGGAATTTTAAGAAGAGAAAGGAAAGTCTCACAGTTAAAACAGTCATATGCCGAACTCAGGAATTAGGTTTTATCCTCATCTTTTCTGTTGAATTCTGATGTGTTGCTTAGCAAGTGACTTCAAACCCAAGTGGGGTTTTCAGATGCGGTCATTAACAGTTTGTTCCTTGTTCCCAGGGTGCCCAGCATGAGACTCTTTTTCCTGATTGGCAGGAGTGTAAAATGCTCACAACTATAGCTGCAGTCAATCAGAGATGTGCTCTCAGCATACAAAATGAGATCTACTGATAAATACTTTGAAAACTGAGGTGCTACCTGTCTCAGACAGCGATGTTAGTGGCTATGTTTGACTTTTAACTCCTCTGTGGCTCAGTTTTTGGTCTACAAAAAAGAGGATAATGACAGCCTTCACCTCACTCAGGTTTTGAGAAGATAAATTTATTAATGTTTGCGAAGCACTTAGGTATTAGTCATGAGCACCACAGAAAAGTCCATGAGGAAATGAATAGTTGTGTATTCAGAACAGGGTCTGAATGCAATGCAGTAAATAAGGACTAACAGCACATACTGAACCATAAGAAGAAAATCAAATATTAAAGAGCTGTTCATTAAGTACACCCTGTCAATTCTGAAGACTGAATGAGACAACAGTTCTCAGTAAATAAAAGCACGTGATCATGGGATTAAGAGCTGTATCATAATGCATACATACCAGAGAGCAAACTAAATTTGCAGACACTCCCTTAATTCTGTTATTTCCTAATTGTCGACGCTTGCCTTTGAATCTTTGATAAAATTCTTCAAATTGTGCACACAAGAATTTCATTTTGATGAACACATATTAATATATACACACATTCTCTCATAGATACACACAATCACAGAGCACATCCTATCCACTAAATAAGCATAACTAAAGCAAAACTCAAGGTCTTTCTTTTACACATTTCTGTCTCTTTCTGTTGTTTTTCTACTTTCTTCTTACCCCTTTTCAGTGTTCAACCTAGTTCATAACTGTAAGTGTGGAAGTTATGTCTAATGACTTGCTACCTGAGCATAAATCTGGAAGGCTAAATAGTTAAGAATATTAATGGACAAAAGACTGGCTTATTCTTCTAAGTAACCAAATACATTTCTCCAGACACATTTTAGTCCCAATACTCCGAAATATTAACCTGGCAGTTTCCCATATTTCTCCCTGATGTATTCCATTCATTGATTTTTATGATAGAGTCAGGTTTACGTTTGCAAATTAAAAGAATTAGTTTTTTTAAGATGCTAATAACTTTTATTGCTGGACTCTCAAAGCACACTTGATGTACGTAATAAAGCTATTTTAAAAATACAGAGCTAACAATGCTCCAAGTTAGAGGTGATGGATATTGCAAAACTGTGTTGCCATGACACAAAATAGAATGCTGAGAGTGAATCACATTTATATGTGAAGACAATGCTTATGCTGCATATATGACAGACACATAAATAAGATGCGATTTTTCTTTAGAACAGATCTGGGTACTCCATGCTGTGCCCAATATCTTAAGAAAGCCAATGACTTATGACCAGTTTTAAGATGAGCAACCAAAATTACCTCACTGCTGTTCTGATCTGTTCTGATGCTTGTTAAAGGGCAGCTTTTCAGGATGTCTTTTGGCATGTTCACTTCAGGTCTTCATCAGAACAAGAAAGTGCAACTTTGCTACAAAACTTAGACTGAAGTGCCTAAGTTTTGACAAATGGGGGTTATCCATTGAATGCAGCTCTGAACAAATGCATAGAAAGCTGTGGAAAACATACATAAGTAATCAATAGGGATCATACAGACATAGCGTCCATCTGCTATTGTTTTAACCCAGAACCTTGTATGGCTCATAGGGTGGATGTAGGGTCTGTATAGAGCAGGATAGATAATTTGAAGGTGATACTAAGAGGCCAGTCTTTATATGCAGACCTAAAATGATGATAGCTGATATTCCAACAGCACTGAGCATAATTTTACTTAGCAAACAGCTCATTTCACTAGAAATGTGAATTCTCTCACGATGCTGTGCAGCTGATTTACAGAAGAAACAGTCCCTGGGACTAGGCAAATCCAGGAGAGACAGATTCAGGGGTAAACATTTCAGTGTTGGTTTAATTTTGAGACTGATACAGTGGAAGTGATGTAAAACAAATGTCAAGGTGTGATGAGTTCATCAGAAAGAATATAATTAGAGAGTGCTGATTATGTGAAAAACATACCATCCTTCTCTCCCGTACAGAAAAATTAATTCCAGAGAATTAGTTTTGAACAAATGCTTCTCTCTGTTACTGATTTTTCCTGACATTTATAGCCAAAGGATATGTTGCTGAAATTTAATTTTCTGCTACACACGTGACCAACCTTACTTTTGAAATGGAGGATTTCCCTTGTATTCAGGCAGGGAACATTCGGATTTGTTTCCTGTTCGGGGCCCGCTCTACAAAAAAATTTGTACATGAACCTCAACTAAGGAAAGCTAATTAGAAGTGGTCCAGTCACCTGTTTTAGAGAAGATATAGTGAATGGCTTAACTCTAGAAAGCCCAGGTTTAAGTGGAGTATTCCTTTTTATTTTCCAGCATTGATATTCAGGGCACAAGTGGAAGAAAAGAAGAGCTTAGATGCTTAGATGTTGGACAATAACTCATTTGGAAGGGCAAGAAATAATTCAGAGGTGGATGTGAATTGCAAGGAAGAGTAATGGTGTTACTGTATGTACCATGGCTCTGTACCTGAAGAAATAACAGGACTTGATCAATGATAACTCATGTAGAGGAGGGATGCGAGATGATGAAGAACCAGCAGAGGCATCCCTAAGAGAATAATGATATCTTACCCCATGGTCCACATCGCCCTGCCCAGCAGGTGTGTTTGGATTGATGAGAGCTCCGTCTTAGGCAGTCAGTAGTAATTTAGTGTGGTAGGCCATGCACAAATGACTTTCGTTACTGCCGACAGCTTCATTACAGCAGGCCCATCCTTCACTTACTGCAGACCTTCTTCCATCAAGCTGAAGATGAATGAGGGAATGACCCAGACTCTATATGTTTGCAATATTATTCTCTCCATTATTGTTTCCTGGCCCATTTTTGTTTGTAAATTCTACAGTTGTACCTTTAAATTGTACAACAAAGATCCAGAAACACCTTTAATGCCTTCATCTGCATATACTTCCATACTTACTGCATGTACTCCAAAAGATAAACTAGCAGAAATGGAAAGGGGGGCTTTAAGATAGCCTGAATGTGTGGTTTCTTCTGACATCTTGTAAGAAATGATTTCCAGAGCATGCTGGGTCACCATGGGGTAATTTTCTTACTGGCATGGTATGAGCCATCTTTCTCTAAAACTGAGTTTCCAACCACTTTTCTAATACCTTTTCAATAGAATGAATAGGTTTCTGTAAAGCAATAAATATATCCAGACATTAGCCACCCTCCTTAATCCTCTGTGTGGGTGCTGTATGCCATCAGATGGAGCAAGGCTGTAGTCAGCTCTGGGAATTCCTCTTTCTCACAGCAAGTAACTCAAAGAAAAAAGGAATTCATATCTTCTGTGAAAGAAAAAGTAGCACAAAGGAAGCAAGGGGCTTGCTCAGATGCTCTGTGCATGCAAGGACTGCAGGAGCAGAGAATGATGAAGTAAGGAATACACAAGCCAAGGCTGCATAGGACTAAATGCAAGAAATCAGAAGAAATGAAAGTTTAGGGGATCTTAGACTGGAACTCCTTGTTACAGTCTTCAAACGCATGAGGGCAGGTATATTTGTTCCTCCTGGTGAAAGAGGTTTGACTAATGCTACAGGCCTGACTGAATGGTTTATGTGCTTCTGTAAGCTCTGTAAAACCACTGTTTATGACAGCACTTGCCTCTGGTTGTGATCATCCCACTCAGAAGATCTGCCAATGCCAGTGCAACAACTGAGATTCTTCCTGGGGTCAGTTCTAAGTCACTTGTTAAATTATTCATTCAGCTACATAAAAAACCCTCAGATACTGTACATAACAACACTAAACCTCATAATAATAATCAGAACATTGAATGTACATAAAGCTCTATGTAAATGTTCTATCTTAGGCTTGGGAGGTGTTTGAATTTATTATACTAAGGCTGCATACCAGATGAATATGTAAATTGTTTATTGATTACAGTCTCTCTGACTCTATTGCATTAACTAAACTTTTAAAGCTGTGCCTACTGGAGACTTGGCATTGCATCATGCAAGTTCAGTACTTCTGTGTATGGGTGATGTTACGTGCATTTCTCACACACTGACTATAAGTTCACTCTTGCAAGGGGGGGTCTGTGCGCACGTGTGTCTGTAAAGTCATGTCTTGGAACTCCCTGCCCACTCAACTATCTGACCAGATATGCGCTGATTGCGTTATAAAGAGGGGCTGTCCGCCTGGCACAGGCAGGATGAACGTGTAGCCTATGTAGAACTGGTAACTGTGGACTATTACCATACTTCAATAGCAGCTCAGGAAATATAGAATAAAAAGAAAGCCTTCCTACTCTGTCCTAAGGACCTGTAATGTGACTGTCAGGTCAAAGGCAAGAGACTGGACACACATAAATGGGGTCAAATGCAAAGAAAGCACTGGCACGCTAGCTTGGTATAAAGTGATCACACGTTAACAGCCTAACGATTATCAACAATTATAAACATATTGGCAAACAATAGCTTTGAAGAAATACTTGTATGAAGATAATTAAGTAGCTTTGCAAATGTTCATGCAAGGGTTCTTGAGTCTGTACTCTCTCTGCTCCCTGTCTCTTAGGAAACAACATATAAACACTCTCCGTAACAAGAGGATCTGGCCAAAGAAAAGGGCTTTATTTCCTAATTTATTTATTTTTAAAACTACATTTTTTATTAAAAACCCCACATAAGTGCATTATGCATGATGACTTCTCTGCCAGGTGCAGAAGTGGCAAATTTCATGAGCCATCTGGACAATTTCCTAGAGAATACTGTTGTGGAGCTGTTGGTGAATGTTCGTGTGGGTAACAGCAGCACTGGGAGAAGTAACAGTGGGGTTACGTGGAAAAACTGCAGCTATGAATGAGACAGTTGGCGTAACATTCATTTCAGGTAGTTGGTGGAAGGGTAATAATTAGTGGCACACTAGAAAATCAGGGAGCAAATTACAGCCTGGTGCTTTATGCTGAAGAAATCACAGGGACAAAAAGTCTGTATGATTGGTGTACGTGGTCAATATAAATTAACTTTAAAAGACAAAATCTCTAAATTTGCGTCATGGAAATTCTTCACATAAAAATTTCATGCTTAAAAGGGTAGAATATTATGTGATGTCTTGACTACATGATCAGGAGGGGAATGATGCACAATACTGTGAGTGATAAGAGACCCCGCAAGGGCTGAAAATGCAGCTGTAATGAGACCTTCCCTTTCACCATGAATGTTAGCTAAGTGTCAAGGTAAGGCACTATGCAAAAATTACATTCTTAGAAATCACTGATGAGTGTCCCTTGAAGCATCTATCTTCAAAACGAAGAACAGTAACGATGTATTCAAATTCAGCAACCTTATAGAAGTGAAAAAAATCACTACAGTAAAATTTAACTTCAAAATGGGAACTATGTGGTAACCAGGAAACTAATTTAAAGGATGAAGGGGAGTAATCAAAAGGGTAAAATGCTTTCAAGAGTATTCAAAGACATCATATTGCAGTCTCAAAGTAGATGTTTATCCCTATCAATAAATAGTCTAAATGACCAAAAAGAAGGCGTGTGGTTAAACAACAGAGGGAAAGAGGAAATTATAAGTAAAATGACATCCTTCAAAAACCAGAAGTTGTATCCAAAGGTGCAAAACAGAAGATGCATAAAAATTCTGATATGTGAAATGTAAAAACATAATAAGCTATGTCAAAACTGATTCTGAGAAGCAAGCTGTGAAAGGCATGGAAATTGTTAATAAAGTCTCTCTAAAACACATGGAAACCAAGCATCTTTCCCAAGTCTGTAAGGCTTACAGAGAGCTGAGCTGCGGAAGAAGCACTGGAGGATGCTGTGGCCGTAGCAGAAAGGCTAAAATAACTGCTTACATTAGTGTAAACCACATGGGAGCGAGAGAGGTTGCTGCACTGAAGCCTTTACTTATAGGGGACGAGTCGGAAGAACTGTCTCAAAGTGAACTGTCAGCAGAAGAGATTTTAGAACAGATCAATAAAACGTATAATAACAAACACCGTAAGAAACAGATGGTATTAACCCAAGAATTCTCAAAGTTGCTGCTGAACTACTAACCGCTCTGGGTGAACTATTGAATAAATTAGTCTTTATACCAGAGCAAGAGCAGGTGGCGAGCCTAACGCCCATTTTTAAAAGGACCCCGTGGGGTGCATGCGGGTGGGGAATAAGCAGGCTGTGAAATCTACAAACAAATAACTCTGATTTTCTTATCAAGCAAATTGACTGAAGCTGTGCTAAAGAATAAAAATAATAGATGTGGATAAATGTGACATTCTCAGGAAGAGTCAGTAAAGATTTTCTTTAAAAAAACAGCAATCTATGCTTTGCAATTCCAGCTGAGATCTTTGGGCATGTGTCATCCTCTTGATATAGTGCATTTTGATTTCCAAAAAGCTTTTGATGATGCTCTTGTCCAAAAGTCTATTGATCTTAAAAGAACATGGTCTCATAAAAAGAGACTGAGAGAGTATGCGAAAAACATAAGATCACAAATGACTTGAAGAAGGTGAATAGGGCATGATTATGCACTGATTTTTATAACACAAGGAACAGAGATTATTAACTGAAATAGTCTAACAAGCTTGAAATAAAAGAAAGCAATTGTTTACTCAATGTGTAATTAAACTGTTGAATTCACTATTCGAGAATGAAGAGACCAAAATCATTACCGGGTTTAAAAAGCGGCTGGAAAAACTGACAGAGGGTAGGCACACCATAAGCTATTAATCTAAAATGTGGATTTAATCACTGAGTTAATCTTTGGTCTGTACACCATGGACTGGGAAGGTATACACTTGCCTCTTGTCATATTCTTTCCATAAGCATCTTCTTCTGGTCAGCGTTAGAGAGAGGATACTGTCAACTGCTGCTATTCTGATGTTCCTCTAAATATTTGAAAATGTCAATATGGAAAACAAGCTTTATAAGGTGCATTTTATGTCATAATATTAAATATTTTGTGACTAAAAAGAGCAGAGAAAGTGATGGAAATGTTACGGAGAGAAACTACCACTAATTTTTGGTTTAACTTTTATTAAAGCTTGAGAAATATGTTAATTCAAATCAGATATACTAGAACAGATAGAAGCAGATTTAGTATCAATATCTCCAAAGATATGTGGGCAAGATTTGTCTGAAAGGATGGTCTTGCAACTAGGTGATTAGACTGGATTTGAATTCTTACCAAAATCCTGCCTGACGCATTGCAAAGATTCTCCAGGCTTCTCTGTTTCCCATCTGCAGGATGGGGTGACCTCCCACAGCAGCTCCCAACTTCCAGAGTGTTGTAAACATAAGTACTTAATGTTTCAAGGCACCCAGAAAATGCGTTCGAGAAGGCTCCTAGCAAGTTGCAGTGCCATTAATCTTTGCAATTTTTTTACAAGCCTTCAGCCAGTTTTCAGTCCATGCAACAAAGGCTTACATCCAAGCCCATCGGAATTAATTCTTGTAAGACCTTGTGAGGCATTGAATCAATACAGTGTTTACTGTTTAACTTACTCATTGAATAATATTTTACATTAATATAGCTCTTCTCAGGCTGAATGGTCCTGAAGCGCTTCACAAACTATGTTAATACAACTGCAGCACTAAAACGCTGCACTAGCAGAAAGTGTATAGAGAGGGGAAAATTACAGCCAAGGACAACAGGGCAAACTATTTCTGCTAGAAGAAACTGTTTTGAAACCTTTACTGCACACTGACTGCAGTTTGTAGAGAGAAATCTTAGAATAGGCTGTTACTGACAACAGTGCTGCCAAAGCAAGAACCTGAAATACCATGAGGCACTCAGGAATCGTGTGCCCCTCCTGGACTCCTTCCTACTCCCGTGGTGTGATGTGTTCTTCTGCTCTCTTTTCTTCTGTACTTTTGGACGTGATGAGGGCTATGTAGCTCTGAAATTATCCTAGAGCCACGTCATCCCCAAATGTGTTTCTCAGTTTTGTGGAGGTTAAATTTGCTTCAGAATCTCTGCCTTGCTGCAAAGCTTTGGAGAATGGTTTAGCTTTCATTTTAAGACGGACTGGTTCTTCTGCCAAGTAGGAAGCTGTGGTGCTGGGAGGCATGAGTTGCGCCTGTCATCAGGTTCAGTGCCTCACTGCAAGTGCAAGCGTGCGACGGTGAGATCTGGGATTTCTCCAATGTACCACTGACTTCAGGACTCTTTCCATGCTACTGTAACCTGTTCAGGGACTGTAGGCAAGTCTCTGATGTTTGGTTTTCTATCTCCCATACTCTGGGACTGCCAGCAGCTGTCTTCTGCTCTGCATCTTCCCCTCAAAGGGTCTTGGATTGAACTGCAGTGTTTGTCTCCTTTTTGAGACATTCATAGTCAGGCAGCTGGAAGGAATGAAGGAGCTGGAGATACAGACCAGCGTACAGTGGGGAGCAAGGGCTGGGGAAGGGTAGACTGGGTATGTATCTTGTCTCTGCTGAGTGTCTCATCTCTGCTGAGATGAACAATTAGCAACAGAATGAACTCACCATTTCAAACCCTCCTGGGCAAGCAGAGAAGATCCAGGTCCTCAGAGTCACACTAATGGAGTCTTCACTGTTGCAGCCCAGGCTCCAGGGTTACGTGGAGAACGGAGCCCCAAGAGCCCTTCCATCATGAAGGGTAATTGCTGGACTGTACATCCATGGTTCTCCATTGCCAAGTGCCACCATGGTGGTGGGTGTATGTGAGAAGAGCAACAGTGAAGGCTGTTTCAGAATTTGAGTTCTTGCCTCAGACTTTGCTTCCCTGCTGCTGTTGAGTAGATGGCACTCATTTACCATAAAATGAGACAAATGTTGTCTGGTATCCCTGGAGTTGCTAAGTGCCTCAGTGTTACTAACTGTACTGTGTTCTTTGATGGTCCTGTTACTAAGACTGCAGTGGCTACTTAAATTCCAAGTGCCAGTTTTCTTCTCTGTGTCATTTCCTACCTACTGGGAAAATTCTTTCTGTCCCTTTGACACTGGAGGATTGGAGGAGGAATGTTACTGACCCTGCTCTCTTCCTCCATTCCTTCCAGAATCACTTGCAAAATTTCTTCTGATTTCAGAGAAGCCAAAAATCTCAGCCTGATTTTCTCTCATGACAAAAAGAAATTTCCTTAGGTCTTGAAGTCAAGAATGGCTACACATGACCATTTTTTTCAAAGGTTTAAGATAGATGTAAAAGCTAGGTTATGAACACGCGATGCCATCCAAAGTCATTTTCTGCTTCATGGGTTGTTTGTTGGAATTTGCCTGGCAGGAAGAAGCAAGCTGAGCTTTTTAGGATTTATTTTTTTATATATAATTAGAAGAGGTTTTTATTAAGATCAAGTTTGAATCAGTTTCCCAACAATAAATCTGACAGCACATGAAGTCCTGAGAATTGCAATGCAAGCGGAAGCAAGATGTGAATTATAAGTAGGAATGCCCCGCTTTTCTGGCCCCCAACAAATCTCACTGCTAACCTTTGCTGCCCATAAAAAAGCCCATCTCGGGAGGCTTACTTTGACAATAGGAAAAAAGAAAAATAGCTGTAATGATTCACAATGGATAGGTATCATTAGCTGCTAAGAAAATAAGGATGTAGCACATGTTAGCAAAAGCTACTTTTCCAAGCTAGATTCATTTTGCTATTGCCAAAATTTGACAGTGGTAATAAATTCCATGAGGCACAGATCATCTTTTTATTCTGTGCTTACAATGTCCAGCACAATGAGGTCCTGATCCACATCAGAAAGTCCTTGATCCTACCAAACTATAAATAAAATAATTATAAACCATTGCCTTTCTTTCTCCAGTTTCTTTGATCCAAGCATAATCAACATGCTGTTCTGAATTCATTCTCAAAGTGCCCCTGTGAGAGCTACTGAAAGAAAATGCATTGTTTTTTATGGAAATTTTTATTTGAATTTACATTCTTGGATATCAGCTTTTGCCATTACTTTTTAATGAAAATGCATTCCCTCTACCTTTTCTTTCCCTTTCTAAGAAGAATGTGAAGCAGTGGGAGGAGAAGTGGAATGGGTAGAAAGAGAGTGAAAAAAAAAGGAAGGACTCGGCAGAGCTCCTGCTGAGATCAGAGGTGGAAAACCAGTCACGGTCATGTCACCTTCACGCGATTCTTTGCCTGAGTTACTTTGATACTGGGCTGTCCATCTTGCACAGGCAGGGTGACTGTGCAGCCCAGCAGCAGCTGCGAGAACACAGGTTGAGACGTGCTCTGTTCTAGTCACAAATTAACATCTTAATTCATGTGGACATTGTGACCAGACCTAGATGACAGTGAGCATAGTTGCCTCTGTGCACATGAACAGTTGTCGCTTGTAAATGACCTCTCTTTAAATAACCTATTAATCTATTTGTTTCATGATGTATTTTAGATATATATGGCTCTCAGCAGCTACTGTCTAATGTACAGGATTTGGGAGACCCTTCAGACTTCTGGACCATCCAGATTTCGGATTCTAGGTATGTGTTCTGGCCATGTTCTGACTCCATATGACACCTGGGGTGCACTTTATTCTTTTCTGTTGCCTTCTTACCCTGGGAAGAAAACCCAGTCAGAGAGGTCTCTCTGTTCCACTCACTGAACTGGATGATAAAGCCTTTGTGTAAATATATCTACATATGTACATGGATGCTTCTGGTTTTCTTATTATACAGAAAGCTCATAACCAGGGCATAAAACACGGGTAATGTTTAGATTGAATGTGAAACAATTCCACATGAAATTAAAAGCAAATCACTTTTTCCTGCAGTTCGGCTTAAAAGGAAATTAACTTAATTGAATATGGACAGCTCTATTTTGCAAAAATATTATAGCCAAAGGTAATTTGTTTTGGGAAAATATTTTAGTAGACCCTTTCAATTTCAATGAGGTTACTTACTACAAAATTAAATACATTTTCTTTTAAATGTAATAATGAATTCCATTGTCTGCACTGCTCAGGCAGAACTACAATATAATTGTGTTTAATACAATTAAACACAGCCTCTATTAAAAGTAATAATGCAGTCTATTGTCTACATTACTCAGGCAGAACTACAATACAATTAAGGTCTTGTATCCAAGTCACTCAGAAAATACATGTGCCTTATTACATCCTTGTTCTGAACATTACATCCTCGCAGCTCTCTGGGCTAGTGTGTCTTGTTTGTCCTCATTCGAGTGAACCCCTGTTGTTACCAGCTGGTCACAGACTTGCACAAAGTAAATGTAGTGCTTTTATCCCAGTTATTAGTGGACTCAAATCAGTAAGCTTTTGAAAGCTCCCATCCCAAAGTATTTCTCCTAAGTTTTTACCATCTCTCATGCCATTTAGTTAGGGATATTAAAGCTTAAGTATCTTTTAAAGTGCTCCAACAATCCTCCAAAGCTCCAAAGGTCCCCAGGGAAAACTGCTATACACTCTGGTTAAAAAAAAAAAAAAAAAAAAAAATCTATTTTATAATTAAACCATTTCTAATGCCTGATAACAGAACTTGGGTGTTATATTGACTGTAAGAAGTAACTTATGCTTCTTGAGAAATCCCTGCATGTTAAAAATTGTGGTAGAGTCACTGTTTTTTACAACACAAACCCAGAACCTTGCGGAAGAATGGGAATGGAAACAAAAAACGGTGAAAAGAAACAAATGTGATTTTGGTAACGTGTTGTGTCTAACAGCAAATATTCAGTATTCCTTATTGAAAGAACACCTTTAATAAGACTTATTTCTCCTGAAAAGGTCAGGAGAAAGGATGGGAAGATGAGGACAGGAATTTACAAAAGTTATCAAAGATGGTGGAGACAGAGTAGAGATGTGGCACAAACAGGTAGTGTAAACACAAGTGAGAAAAATTCCTGGAAAATTTCTTGGTATGGCTCAGAAACTTTCTGTGAGCATCAGATCAACCCTGGTGACCTGCTTGGCATCATTTCTTCTAGAAGCAGAACTAACCCTTGTACAAAAGGGCAGATCTGCTAAAACTGTTCTCTTATTTGACTAATCATCTAAATTGTATTTTTTTGTTTTCCTGCTCCTGAAAATGAATTTTCTCTCATATGTCCACCCAATGACACAAGGAGAGGCCTCCCATTCCCTTTCCCCCTCTCTGCTTTATTCCTAGTACTCTGTGACCTCCCGAAGGCACTGCGGATGACGCTCGTATGGAACCAATGCGTAGCTGCGTCGCCTTGTAGCTCATTGTGTAAGCTTCCAGCACTACTTTGACTAACTATGGAAACTTAAACTTTTTAACATTTCCAGTAACATTTTATCAATGAATAGGATTGTTGTCAGTAGCTCTGAGGCCTGGGTGGTGAAAAGAGCCTAAACTGAAGGTGGAACTTTTGGTTCCAGGCATTTACTGCATTGTTTTTGACTCCACTTCACAAGTCTGTGTTTTTCACTGATCTCTTCTGTTCCTGATATCTACCTTTAGAGAACCAGCTTTCTTGGGGTGTGGGTGGGGGGTTGTAAGGTAGGGGTATAGAAACCTGCCAGAAGAAAGTACTTCTGGATGCACATGGATTATGGCTAGTTCAATTTAGAAATTACATACAACCTGATGCAAGCATGTATTAACTCTTAGTTGTAGAAATATTTGTTTGGGTAACTCAGAAAAATGCTGATTGAAAGTTTAATGTTTTAACAGCATCTGTGGTACAAGGGGCTTCTACTGCACTGTAGGTACCCGTCTGCCACTGTGTCCATTTCAGCACTTCAATTTCAATTTGGCACTTGGATTCTGTCCTGTTGGGAGATAATTACAGTTATTTTCATTAAAATAATGCCTGGAGATTTCAATCAAAATTAGAAAGCTTTTGCCAGGTAGTATAAAAACATACGACAAGGCATAATTCCAACCCTGAGAAGTTTACAATTTAAATAGACAGGATGTACAATGGGAGACCTATTTGCATCTGCAGGCATCCAAACATCAGATCTTGAATACCAGCCTGTTAGTGGCTTGCCCAGATGGAAGTGGGAATTGAAAATACTTTTCCTGAGTTCGTGGCAACTCTTGCAAAAAAAAAAAAAAAAGTCTCTTGCAATAGCTGCAGTGTGAAGAATTATTTGCAGTTTCCTAAACCCAAGTTCTGATTTGCAGCCATTATTTCTCTTGTGTTTCAGAACTGGCTCTGTTCCAGCTTGCTGCTGCACTCACTCTCAGGACTCACAGATGCTCCTGTTCTATTCACTTTGGTAATAAACCTCACCCCAGACCTGTAACTTTCACTGCTATGTTTTCTAATACTCCCCATATACTTTAACCTTCCAAAGTATTATTAACCTCACCTAAAAATCCTCAGTTTCTCCTCTTCTAGGACTCCAAATGATCTAACGATGATATTAGAATGGTGCAACTAATTCTCAGCATGAACCAATAATGTAGATGTACACCTAACCCTTAATTTCAGTGATCAGTATGAAGACAAAACCAGCTATCCAAAGGTAAGACATTCAGGACCTTTTGCACAGCTCGGTTTTAGCAGCTCCCTGTACTAAACAGTTTTACAGGAATTTGAGAACTGGAAAAGACATAACAGGAAATAAATATTTAAAGCCATACACCATTTCCAGTTGGCTAAATCACTCTAAGTGGTAATTTCATATCCAAGAGAAAAAAAAAAAAAAAGAAAAAAAAATTCAAAGCCTTTTGCACTAGACCTTAATGTCTCCTTCTGTGCATCATAAAAGCAGAATGATTTTATTACTGATTACTCACAAGGAGACTGAGACCAAAGCACTGAACAATTTCTACTTCTCCTAATCACAGGACTTTCATGCTTGAACTTCACAATGTGACATGTATGTTTCTGTGTTTTGTTTTGTTGTTTTTTAAAAATTTGATTCAGTCTTTAGTCTTTGAACGGAACAAAAACAACAGCTGATTTGCTTGCAGAATGCTTTGTATTTTCGGGATGTCTACAGACATTGCCAGGAGAAATTAATCTGATGACCTTTGTCCTATGAGACTGCAGCAGCAAGTCAAGCTCTCTGAAACCTAAAGTAAATCTGAGAATCTTTGAAAGGACAAAGTTATAAAAATCAGGCTTATAAATAAAAAAGAGCCCCCTAAACATTATCTCTTATAGGCAATGCAGCCTAAATCATCACAGCAGTCTTTGCAGTAACATGGAAGGAATGACTGTGGTGAGGCAAAAAGGGAGGTGGCTTTGCCTCTCTTTACAGTAGGTATTTGTCTAGCCTTGTTACTACATCATCTGAGCACACAACAGTCGAAATATATTTGTTCACCCAGTGCTACTGAAAATAGAAGCTCGATCTATCAGGAAGCTCCGTGAACTGCAGGTAGTCACAGTGAAAACGCAGATAATTGAAGACCTAGGCTGGTGCAGTAACTTTTGAATAATTCTTTCTTTCTCATGAATAATCAGAATTACCTCAGATCATGCCATCTTCTCTCTCACGAGGGAGAGGAGCACATCAGAGCAGTGGTACCGTGGCTAATCTTACAGAGTCTGCCCCGTTTTCTCAGTAACCTTCCAATAACCGGGGAAGGCACATAGCCTGGATGCTGAGGCCCAGTGAGGATGATTTATTTGACATCAGCAGAATTTTGACACTCACATCACAAGAGTTGACTGTAAGAAAGGATAAAAATGGAGCAAACCTATGTGAGCTTGGCTTCCTAACAGCTATCCAGATCCTCCAAAATTAAAGTTCTATCCAGCCATCTATTCCTGTGATTCCCTCTCAAACCGTAGTACTGGAGTAGAAAAATAGCTTCTGTTTTAACATACTGCAGTCACACAAATATTTTACTGGACTATTCTCTGCTGAGACTGAAATTCTTCATGTATATGCATCAGCCCAGGACTGTTCACCAGAGTATTTTAGGAAATGGTTCCCTGTATGCAGACCAAACTGGCAGATGAGAGAGGATGGGTGTAGGTGAATAAGAATACCTGGCATTTGTTTTCATTATTTTGTATTTGTTATTCTTTATTCATTCACTCATTAAAAAAAGCTGCAGCCACTCACTCAGAAACAGGTAACATTCCAGGTGATTTAGATGGTAAAATCCACTGCAAACGCTGGGCAGTGAGTTCTTGCAGGGCGTAGCTCTTGGGCTGTACTTTGTTTTATGGACCCTTTGCTGAATAGTCACTATTAGTAGAGACAGGCACGGATATTATGTGCTTGCTTTGAAACAGCACAAATAAGGCACAGGAAGAACACATTGAATTATTTGCTGTGAACACATTCCCAAATCAGCTTTGCTGCGGAAACATGCTGCGGTTTTAGAGAGAGTTTTTAGTGAGAATCTAGTGAAGCGACTTCCCCCTACACAGATTCAGCTGCCCGCCCCAGCAGAGCGAGGGCCAGACTCATAAGCTGCTGGGACACTTTCCCTTACAGAGAAATATTTCTGCACGCGGCAGAAGAATAAATTAGGTCAGGGTTTTTTTTGTTTGTTTGTGGGGTTTTTTTCTTTTCTCTTTTTTCAGTTGCTACATTACAAAGTATTTAAATTTAGGATCTTTCTGTGATATTTTGTCCCACCTTATAGGCTCGATACGGTTCTTCAGGACTTCCCCCGGTTAAAATACAGCTGTTGAAAAAACAATTCTTTCTCTAAACAGGCAGGAACAGGACTCGTGAGTGATGGAAAGCAAACACTTTAGAATTAGATGCAGGGCCCAGATTCTGTGCTATAACCTCCTTTCAACTTGGTTCAGGTGTAAGGGGTAGGAGGAATGAAGCAGAGAAGGTGCAAATCTTTTGAGCCTCCTATTTAGATCAGATGGATATCCGTCCTAAGAGAGAAGATTTGTGCATTGCCAGGGTCCAGTTCAACATGAATGCTTATTTGTTTCTCCTCAAGGGTCTTAGAGCTGCTGGGAATAATCCAAATGCAGAGTATCCACATGAGTTAGCTTAGCTTTTGGGGAGTATTTGGGCTCCTCTAGCTCAGGCTCGATTGCTCATAGTTCAATTAGTAACCAGAGAGGGGAATTTCTGCCAGGTCCGTTATAGCAGCTTTTACCTGCTAGTAAAAGAAAAAGCTTAAATTTGGTCTTAGGAGTCTTGGAGCACACCTCACCTTGAGTTTTGGCTTACCTATCTCTTTCCTGATATATATATATTGGTAAAGATTTTTGAAGTGTGGGAAAGTGGCAGACAGAGAAACAGCTGGTGCAGAAAATTAAATAGGCTTACAACGCAATAGAATAAACTCATGGAAGAAAAATCCATCAAGGACCATTGAAAACAAAGACGCCATCCCTAACTCAGAAAGTTTCTGAGCTGCAAACCCCTGGATACTGCTACTGTATCTCTGGTATACATGACATTGCACTTGCCCTGCTCTTATACTCTGCCCTAGGCACCTATCCACAGAACCGCTGGAGATAAGATACTGGGCTGGCTGGACTTCTGTTCTGACTCATTATGGACATCGTTATTTTTGTGTGACAAAATCTCAAATTTCAATGACATTGCTGTCGACATCATTGCTATGGAAACCAACTCTGCTGCAATTTACTGACTACACTTTTAAAATACATTAGTGATGATGCATTTGCATCAAATCTCATGGAAATCGACCAACACCTTTTGTATTTTTTTTACAAAAAATGTGTAATGATCCAGCAATGAAGAGCTGTCAAGCTTGACCAGTGACTGGCATAACATGCAGAAACATTATACAAGCTCCATGCTGATGAAGCTCTGATATCTGCATAGGACCATCAGAGGAAACAATTTGGTCTTTATAGTGCAAGACACAAGACATGAAGGCTCAGGGCTCAGTCCAGAGCCTGTTTCTTCTCCTCAGGAGCAGCTACGAACAGGCAGAACACGAGTTCTCCAGAAGTAGCTGCTGTTACGTCCACAGTAGCTATTAGATTGCTGTGACTGTGGTTTTGTGCTGGGAGTCTCACTACTTGGAAGAACTTCACATCTAACAATATCAGCTGCCTCCACAGTTCCGTTGGTCCCACTGCTTCTAATGGGATTACAGCAGGGATCGATTTGTTCCATAGAGTTTATGCTGCAGGTACCACCGACTCAAATATTTATTTCAGACATTCCTTCAAAACCTTCTGTGCCTGCTGACAGGTCTCTCAGTGCTCAGGGTCAGTGCCTTTGTGCCTTGTGAGTCCTGAAGGAGACACTTCAAGCTACTGACCTTTTTCCAATGAGATTGCTGTGGTGTAGATACATCCTTCTATGCACGTGAAAAACCAGGCATCACCTCTTCTCTCCCTAGCTGATTAATGGTGAGGATACATTATCAGAGCTAATAGGAGTCAAATGAAGAAAACTAGTCAAGTGAAACCCTGTAAATTGGTTCCTGTGCTTTCTCCATCTCTTCTAATACCTAATGCCAGGGATTTTCATTCTTGTCCAGCCAGGGCGAAAAGGGAAAGGATTAGAAAGTAAATAACTCCCACATCTGCAATAGGGGAGCAGTCAGCTGTTTCATTGGCCCATTTATTAGCAGGACAGAAATGTAAATCTACATCACAGAAATGTTGTTTTCCTCCTGTACAACCTGTCATTCTTCCTGGAAAAGTAGATGTGCATACTAGCTTTCCACCTATACGTCTGTGTCTGTGTGTCTCTGCATATTTATTATTCTCTGCCTTGAGCTATATGACCTTTACTGAGGTGAATTTATCAGGTTTTAATGGGAATTTTGCTACTGGAAAGCAGGCAAGATTTGACCTGTTCCTCTTGGATGACCTAATTTAACCTTTTTTTTAAAGTTTAAAATTCCTACCAGTACTCTCTCTGCTGTAGTACCAGGTGGCAAAAGAGTCCTGCTTCGGGTGGCAAGAGTCCTGCTTGCATAGGCTACGTGGTGGTGTTCTGAAGGCCTAGTTTTAAGACCTACTGAGAAAACACTGGGAGGTGATGCTTTGTCTATTCTAGCTTTCCATCAGCCATTGCCAGTGACTGCCAGTGGTGAGAAATCTTGTAGGGGAAAGCCGAGTAGATAAGAGCAGTGTTCCTGGCTCTACTGATACCCAGATAATAGGCCACTGCCATCACCTGCTTTCCTTGTTGCTTTCCCCTTCTTTCTTGTTCTCCATTCATCTACCACACAAATAAATTTAAAAATTCTGTAATTGCTATTAAATTTCTGCCATGAAAATGCGATAGACACCAAGTGGAAGATGAGAACTGCCAATCTCCTGTAACAGAACAGACAATGATATTATAGAATCATAGAATCATAGAATCATTTAGGTTGGAAGAGACCTTTAAGATCGAGTCCACCCAATCTTTGCAGCTGTACTGTTTCCAATGATAATGGCGAGAAGTGGGGAGATCCACTGTACCAGTGAGCAGTTCCCCCATTCAGAGTGGCCTGATGTGTGCGTGACTCCAAGACTCTTTCCGCACACCGGGCTGCTTCCCATACTGTGTTATCATAATGCTTGCTGTAAGACATACTGCAGAGACACCTAGGGAATGCAGGATTGCTCCTCTGGACGAGAGAGAGAAATGCTCTGGGAAGGAAAGTGCAAACTCATTTCCTATACATAGAAAGATGAAAATCTTCTACGTGCACATAGCTTATTACCCTTGCAGTTGCTCTCTTTCTCGCTTTGCTTCTGTCACCCTGGTGATGGTTATCTCCCAACATCAGTAGTCAAGGTAATCTCTCCACCTTGACATAGAGTTTGATTTGGTAAGCCTATCTGTATAACAGCTATTGTGACACAGCACACAGAGTTTCAGGCTTTTCTTACTGAATATTTCACTTGAAAGCCAAAGAAATTGCCTGTTTTCTTTCTCTTCTTTTCTCTTTCTGGTTTAGAAACACTACATTAACAAAACAAATAATGTAAAAAGCCTGGACTGTCTTCTCTCCTTTCTCCCTTCTCCTCTCAGTAGTAATTATTTGAAAGTAATGCAAAACCACTTTCCATGCATAATATTGTCATGCACATCTTTCCTTTTCCCTGGTTAAAGAATATTAAATGACATGTGTCAAGCTGTGGGAGTTTGTAATAGAACATTGTAAACACGATTGGTTTTGTCTTCTTGTTTGACTAACATTTTTCTTCTTATCTTTCAGTTTGGATCGCTGGAAAACTGCAAAACTAGTTTCATTCTTTGTGTTCTTTTTTTAAGGCTTTACTTACCATCCCTCTAAACAAAAAAGCCAGTGACCACATTCAGGCCATCAACAGCATGCTCTTCAACTAGCAAATAATTAGTGTGAAGCTCTGAATTAAAAAGCAATATTAAAACATTAAATCACTGGATGTATCTAATTCTGTATCTAACAAGCAAATATACCTCTTACTGGACTGTAAACCTGACTGAGTATGAATAGCGACAAGCACAGTGGAACCTGACCCAGACTTACACCTCTTATTATTACAGCAAGAATGATATGGTAATAATAATATTATCAATGCACTCTCTTTCTCAGCAGTTCTGAGTATCCCGGATACACGCTTGCATGCAAATGCCTAAAAGCTGCATCACAATAATAAACTATTGTATGTTCCACAGCATTCCTGACTGTCTCTACTGTGATTTCATCTCTATATACCTACTATTTCTAAATGACAGTTGAACGAATTGTTTTCCTCTTATGAGTTGCTCACAAACTTCGTTGTCTTCTAATAAGTAATCAAGGCACATGATTGTCACCTAAACTTTCTTTTTTTTTTTCCCCCCTTGCCTGTGGTGCATCACTACAAGAATAACATACATCAGAGAAAAAACAATGGCCCGTGATTAGTGATGTTTGATGTGAATATAGAGATTATAAAGAACAACCACTTCCCACATTTTTGTGAATACAGGAAGTTTTTCCACATGAGATTTTGTGGCAATCACAAAGATGATTCAGTTTAACAAACTGACTATTTTTAGAAAACAAAAGACTGTCTCCGTATGGCTCAGCTAGAATTGCTACATGGCTTCATCTAAAGAGCCAGAGTGGCAATGCTGTCCATTTACTGCTAACGACTACCCAGGTGATCCATTAAATACAGAAAACTCCTGCAGCGGAAATAGCCAGTATTTCCATGCCAGTATAATCCCGTTCTGCCCTGTTCTATAATTCTGTACCTCTCAGAATTATTTTTTGTCTCCTCCAATGAAAGGTACAAAACAATAAAGTGACAAAGGGAAAAAAATTGCTGAAAATAAGTCTGAAAGCAACAACTGGGAAGCTATAAAGCCAGCTGATCTCCCACAGGATGGTAGCTTTACTTCTTTGTTTGGGTTAGTACTGGACAGTCCTGACCGTTAAGCACTAACTTCTTCATCCTTCCCAGGACAAAAATAGTGTTTCACACCATACTTCCTAGTTTCCATAGCTATTAAAAAGCTGCTGCTCCTTCATGATCTACCTGCTTTTTCTACAGTGAAGCTGTATGAACAACACTGTCTTTTCAGACATTAACTAATACTGGTCTAGGTATCTGTCAGTCATATAATCCTCAGTTTATAGCTGAGGAAAGTGCACCATAACAAATGGTGGTGAATAGACCAAAACCACAAAAGGGAATAAATGTTCAAGCTGGGGCTAGATTGCAAGGGATCCACCCTTACAGACCTGTGCTTATTTTTCAGTATAACATTGCCTCAGGCCTGGGACATGTATGGGAATACACTGATCTCCGTGACTGAAGGCTGCGATGTCACGTGCATTACGTGCAGAGTAATAGCTTCATTTCTGTGTCAAAGGGGAAGTCAAGCTTTAAAATGTTTTGCAAAAAGAAGTCTCTCTGGACACAGTAAGAAATATTCTTCTGGCAGTCATTTCACTTTAGTTAAATTCTCCTTTTATTTTCAAAATTGCTCAGATATGAAAGGCCTTCTTTGTTTTTTTGAGGATGATGTCTTAATGGCAATCCATCACAGTAGCCATGAAATCTTGATGACTAATCCATAAACCCTGAAAAAGATTGTAGGGGAATTCATCTCCTAATTTAAGCACGAGCTAGTCTGCTGCTTAATATAATAAAATAACAAGAAGCAATTCGCTGAGTAATGTGTGCGGAGGTTTAGTGTGGCTTGGAGTGTGCACATCTAAAACAAACCCCAAACCCTCAGCAGTTTGCTTCCCCTGTGAGCGATCTGCAGATGCGGTGACTGCTGGCCCAGCCCCGTCTCTCAGCTACTCCTCTGCCAGCTCACCCACCGCCCTGAATAGCCCCGCACGCTCTGTCAATCTTAGAAGCAACATTTGTCCTGTCCTGACCTCGTTGCGATGATATAAAACAAAGGGGTCACCTTGCAAGAACAAAATATGCTTCTTCCAATGGTTTTCTTATGCTCATATTCCTACGACCTGCTGGTCTAGCGTATCTGGGCTTTTTTTTTTCAACAGCTAGCAGAATCAGTATATCTTAATTTTCCCCTGAAAATATTTTGCTTTTCAATGACAATTCCTGTTTCTAGAAATTTCAGTTTTAGATGTCCTGATTTCAAACAGTCACATAACATTCCAGTATGGTGATGTTTTTATAATTTCTTTTTACACAGAGAAACAAGGCACAAATATTTTAAACTAACTCTTCAATATAAGAAGTCACACTATGAGTAAACCAAGTTTAGAGGCCAGGAGCCCTGACTTCTTATTGAGTTACTTCAGCCTCTGATCTGGCAAAACACATCAAGAAAAACATTATAAATACAAATAATTTCTGGAATGTCCCTCTACCTCTTTCTAAATCAGATTTTCTGAATTTCTATAGAGAGATGTCTGTATGCTCTAACAGAGTCTTGTGGCTTGGAAACTCCAGTTTTGAAAGCCAGACTTTCATGCAGCCTCCAATAAGGTTACCTGGATTATTACCAGCTGAGGATCGATCATTGCACATTGAATTAACAAGTATATTTTATTTCTGTGAAATCTAATGAATGTCACCAATATTTAAAAATTAAAATTCTTTTTTCAGTATGAATACATTCAGTCTGTTACTGGATATTTCAACAGCCCCAACAGCCCAGGAGGAAGCCAGCACTCATAAATTTGGGACTGGTTTACAAATACTTGCCTTTTGGTAAGGCCTGAGTATACTTTTTTTTTTTTAAAAAAAAACCCCACACTGCTTTTTTCATTACATATGAAGCATAGAGTTCATTCACAGGAAGCTCAGTCCCTGTGTTTTCTACACTCGCATCACTTCCATTCCCCAGTGCTCATGCTACTTTGTTAGACTGGTGAGGTTCCGTTTCTAGCTGTCCCACAACCCCTGCAGCAGGCGAGACGGGCGCCCGCAGCCCCACCGCTGGGCTGCCAGGCACCCGGGGCGAGTAACAGCCTCGAGTTTCCGGACAAAAACTGTCCACAAATGATGACAGACCTGAATTGTCGGATGTCTTTCTAACGCCTTAGCCAGCTTAAGCAGAGAAACATGACTTTTTCTACTAAATCAACCACTACCACAACCGTCTTCTGTCCACTTTTATGTCCCTGCTGAGTAATACCCTTAAGACTAATAGGAAGTTGCTGTAACATATAAATTAGGATTTGTAAAGCGCCTTTCCACAGTATCCGTCTTTCAATTCCCTCTTATTTATCATTGAAACTTCTATATATTTATGCACGAGAGAACAAGCAAGGACATGACTGATACGTATAACACTTACAGAAAGCAGAGGTAACTGTGAAGTTTTCAATAAGCATAATTTGGCAGAATCTGCCAGTTTTCTGAAACTGAAACATTCAAGAGAGGTGATTTGATTTTGACAGAGTTGTGATGTGACCGTGATGCTGTCAGATCTTCAGCCTGGTGCCCTGGGACCTGAACATCTGGCTCCTCAGCACCCATCCGGTGGGCTGGTTGGAGATGAGAGCAGGACCAGTCTGGCATCCAAGCACCCTCAGCTGCTGATCAGTCTGGGCTCCCAGGGCTTCCAGCTTCTGCAACAGTCCAACCCACAGAGCACCTCCACAGGCTGCATTTCCCAGGGGATCTGTGCCATGAAGGCCATGGGGGTCAGAGCTCTAGCCCCTTTCCCAGAGAATTTAAACTTGGAGTTTTGTCTTGAATCAACCCCAAATCACATTTCGAAGCATTATCTGTGAAATGGAATTTGCCATCTCTGCCAATCTCATAAATTAGATTATTAACAACAAAGAAACATGATACATGTAATTTTTAGTAGTCCATCACCAAAAACCGGACATTAGAAAGCTTTTATTTCATGTTATATTAAAAGGTATATATATAATGCTCCCACAACATAAATGGATAAAAGAAAATCAATACTTTATAAATGCAAAGAACCTTCCATGTAAGAATTATAGGCACTCTTGGATTTAGCCTACATACCTTAAGGTACTTGACAAATTTAACTCGGCTGTAGCAATGAGGTGTGCAGAACTGAAAATGATATATCCAATACGACACAGGAAATCTTGAGAAGAGCCAGGCTCAGAATCCAGATCTTCAGAATTCCAGCCCTATGACTTATCCATGCATTTGCTGTCACTCTGTATTTCTTTACATGGGCTGTAAGGCTTGGTATTTATGCGAAGTGAGTGGAGACATGCTAGGTTGTGTTCCCTTTAGTGTCAGAGAAGACAGGGTCGGAAATACTCTGGTAGGCTGAATGATGAGTAACCGGTTACTCTCTGCTAATCGAGATGTTTTCATCCACTGCAGTTCTGATGTTAATTTACAAAGCAATAGTTTATACTAGGAATTGCCTAAGTCATTAAAAGGAGGGTTTTCATTGTCTCACCCATGACACAGGCTCTTTGAGTAGTAACCATGATGTCCGAAGTGAGTAACAAACACTGGTGTGTTTTATGCCTTCTCTGTAACTTAGACAAACAGGTATTTGAGGTCTATGGTAAGATCTCCTGAGATGTAAGAATAACATACCTTCCAAAGGTGAAAAAGGTGCTTATTCTGTAAGATCTGGATGTGTTTGCAATGCTAGTAGTTCAACAGTAAACCAGCAGAATATAAGTTTGGTATTCTGGTACAAGGCTGAAGAAGTTGCTATTGAATACAGTGCTGTTCACACTACACGATAAAGACAAGGTTACATTATCATTCTTTTTGGCTTTCGAATTCAGAAGTGTATTTATCAGGAGCCAAAAGGAACCAGCCTGGCAGCCCTGAATATTGAGCTCCTTTGCAAAAAGGCTTCATTCACGCAATCCTGCCAATGTGCCTTCAATGCCAGCCAGTGAATGGCCATAGAGACCAGAGTATCTTTCTGCCTGGAGGTGGTCTCTCGACATCAGAGGTGATGAAGGGCTACGGCGAGAAATGTTTGCAGTAGTGCCAGTGCTCAGCCTTTTCGGAGCATAAACAAGGGACATCAGTCTCCAGGGCTATCAGTCTACCGCTCAAGCCGGCATTAAACTCACTTTTACAAAGATCATACGTCTGATTGATAGGAAAGAGTTTAACAAGGGCAAAACCAAGACTCTGGATGACCTAAACAGGTATGAAGAGAGCAGAGGACACTTTGTTCTTTCTCAAGAGTTTACTTCAGAGTCTAAGAGACAAGTAGCAAATAGATGAAAGCAAGGAGTACACAAAAGGATATTTTCAATGCTCTTTGGTGCTGCAGAGTTTCAGCAATATGTGATCACTGAGATGGTAAGCATGTAGAGAAACAAAAAAGGGAAAACTGCTCAAAAATTGTTAGGAGAGATGTTAGTGTTAAGTTAGAGTATCTACTTCTACCCATTCTCAAAGCCTACAGTGTTTTCCCCAAGGAACAGTTATGGCTAGTCTAAGTACTTAAGATTTCTGTTGCTATAAGAGGATATCAGGATCAGGTTCTTAATAAAATAATAATCTATAAAGGGCTCAGTGGCTTGACTCAGGAAAGCATGTTTTTATTTCTCAGTCAAAAGAAACTTCTTGAGTTGTCATCACAGACAACTTGCTAAAGCCTTACAGACGGAAACGACAGATTTCTAAATTTCTAAAATGACTATGACCAATGGAATGGAAGGAGTGACGGTGAAGTTATCATCCGAAGAATGACTGGGAATTTTAAAAGTATGAAAAGCTAGAAAAGTAGAAACATTTGCAGCACAGGGGAGGAATGGGAAGAGCAAAGAATGAGTTTTTTTTTAAGAATGGCATCTGGGTTTACTTTGTGCCTGAAGAATCTGGAGATGAGAAAAATGATCATCTCTTAGGGATCTGTACATCTAGTAAAGAAGCTATGAGACTGGCTGACATCACTGATGAAATCTTGCTCCACTTTCATAAAATTTTAAATGAAAAACCAAACCAAAACAAAATCTCAGTTTCTATTAAACCACGTTAAATATCTCTCCTAAGATCTCTTCTTGTTAAGATCATTAAGCTCGGTACTGAGCTTCCTCATAGTGTCTGAAAGTGCTGAATCCCCTTTTGACTGGTAATCATAAATGAGAAGACGAGGAACACGAGCAGAGTTGATATCAGATTAAAACTGTATGGCCTCTCCATAATATTGACAAGGAGAGTCCTTTTCAAGTTCAAGTACATCATGTTTCCTCTTTTTTTTTTTCCTTATCACCATTTGTATAATAATTGCACTTACTGGATGTAGCAAACTGGGAGCTACATCCTCCTAGATGTGTTTATAAATAGAAAGACAGAGCCGGTATCCCAGAGAGCTTATTCATTAAGTAGATAATAAGTATGAGAAGGACAATCTCAACAGATTAAAGTTTGGGATGCTTGATCCTCCCTTTTTCCTAACATGTGACTCCAGGATAGTTCAGGTACACCTGGAAGCTGCTGAGACCTGAAGTTGTAAATGGCTAAGAGTATGTACTTTGTTTCTGATGAATTGAAAAATTCAGTTCAAATATTGTAATTTCCTTCTGAAAGGTATGAGATACATTAAAGCCTCAGTGAGAAAATCACTTTTAATAAAACGGATGATGCCATTCATGCACAACTCTAATTTTGTGGCTAATGCAATCTCCATGGCTGTACAAATGTAATCTGATCATCTTCTACACAATCTGTCCCCATGGGACATTTCAAAGTGCTCTCAGCCTATACATCAGTAAACGGGCAATATCAAAAGAAGAGACTCGAGAATGGGATCAATAAAGTTTACTGTTGTGCACCGTTAGCTACTTCCTATGTGCAACACCAGGTTAGGTTTTAACAAGAGAAGAGACAGTAAGGTTTTTGACTAAAGGCTAGTTTCTAGAGGTCATAGCTAACAGGAGATCTCTACTTTTTTCCTATAGAGAGAACGAAACACTTCGGAGGTTCTTCAGTCAATGGAAGATGACAGATACAAATCTTTAAATAGCATTTTTTTTGTGCTGAAGGAGGCAGCAGAAACACAAATATACTGGTATTTCTCTGTTACATGAAAGTAGGACCAATAGCCTTGCTTGAAAGATTCTCTCCCATTGCCCCAAAGGGATTTTGGTTAAAGTCAAAGCAAGGATATTTTGTTTAAATATCCACATGATACTGAAATTTGATCCTGAAAAATAAAAGATCATTCTAATACAAATGTGTGTGGAATTAGACCTATTTATACTAATGTAGCATGAAATTGGATCATCCTGACAAATCTATATCTCCCGAGCTTCTAATGTATTTAAATACTTTTTCTTTTTTTTTTTCCCCTTGCTTTTCAGTTGAACTCGTTTGTTGAGTGCTCCGAGTTTTATGGGTGATGTGCTCAGTCCTGAAGTGCCTGTGTGTGTGCGTGCACCTGAAGAGAACTTCAGCACTGTCGCGCTGATTGCAGAGAAGAAAACTACTTTGTTACAGAAGTGTGAGCTGTGCATCGTGCCAACATCTTAATCTCTGGGACGACAGATTTCAGTGTTTGATGCAAGGCTGGAAATATGGAATGGAGGGATAAAGCCGAAAAGGAGCAGAGAAGAGGCTGTGACAAGATAAAACTTCTTTCTTCTCTTAGCTCAGTGTATGAATATTTGCCTTTGGGTTCTAAGGGTTACTGAAATACAACAATTTGAACAATTTGAAGCCATGAGTTCTTTGCTGCATCTAAGCTGTCTGACAGGCCCTGGCATTAGTTGAACTCTCTGGTATCTGGAAATCTATAAAGAAGATTTAACTACAGCAAGGAACAACTGTAAAAGAAATTTTGTGTTGGCTGAAATGGTAGAGCCCTGCTTTGTGATCTCGTGATAGATAGTATGCTTAAATGGCCAGCTAATAATGTTTTGTACAGGTGCCTACTGAATGATTCAGCTGTAATGTAGTCTGAACAGATCTGACCTGGGAGTACATGAATGTACAGAGCTGATACTGTCTGAGTGTACAGGGGCTGCATATACAGTAAAAGGCACAGTAAGAAATTTGTGTTGCACGTGAAACCCTGGGAAAGACAAACTTTAACAGTACATTTTCCAACGGTTCCAAGGGATAGAAATGCACTTTTAAAATGCCAAGTTCCTTAATTCAAGTGCCAGTATACCCAGGAGTTTTGATTTGTACATCACCTATCCTCTTGTGAGAACCACCTTGCATTTTGTAGGACCTCCCTGCAAAGATCTTTCACCAGTCCTTTCTCTGCTTCCTGAGAGACACCTGGGTATTCCAGGGATTTTTAAGGGATGATTGATAGAGAAAGTGCGCGACCTGCAGCACCAAAGCACTCCTTATACTCCTGGAATGTCAATGCATATTTACTGACAATGAAAAACGAACCTTTTTATCATGGGGGCATCATTTTGAAACTATGATGAAATAAGGATGGTTTAGAAACATGGAGATACTGGAAGAATCCAGAATCATCTGCATTACCAATGACAGAACATACTGCAGTCATTCTGATGCAAATTCTCTTCCTTTACATTTTCTTCTCCCCCTCCCTGTGCCACAAAAGCAGAGACAACAATAAATCTAGATTCTCTGCATTAGGTTGTTTCATTGCTTTCCCCAGAGATTCTCCTCTAGAGTATAAATCCAGCATAATGTGCTCAGATTAGCGAAGTTACTTAACAGAACAGACTGTCCTAGTGGCACATTTATTAATACCATATATAATGAGGATTTAACTGTACAGTAACTTTAGTATCTTTCTATTTAGCATAAGAAAAAAAGGACTCCCCTCCCCAAAACCACACACAACCACTAGTGAAGTTCAGAGGGCTGGCCCACTGCCTTGAAAGATGAATTATGTATCCAAATGGCTTTTAAACATCATATGCTGTAGGCTTATAAACACAGTTAACTGCGCTCTGATTCCCGGAATGTAAAGAGCACATCTATTATTTGTTTCAGATGCAAGAGAATGATAAAAAGAATTATAAAAATCTTCCTGCTACCTTGCAGGCAGGCAGAAGGATTCCTGCGCTGATGCTAGGCAACACTGGGGGATGAAAGCACTGACTTGGAACAGAGCCCTTGCAGAAATGGTGTTATAGCAGAATCCCACCAGTACTTTCAAATCTGTCACAGCTTTCTAAAGCCACTGCGTGACTTGTCTGTGACAGCACAAGAATAGGCAGTGACAGATATGAACTCTTCATTTAAGAACAGCAGGATATAATGGTATTCTGAATGCCAGCAAAGATGCAGTCAGTATGGAGACGTTACGTACCTTTGCTTATGAGGCTGTTCTGTAGGATGCATTGGTTCGGTCTAGAGGAGGTTTATGGAAAAACAAAGCAGGAAGTCATGCAGATGACATAAGCATACGTACAAAACAGGTACAAAAAGGTACACAAAGCTGGTACAAAAATGTACACAAAACTGGTCAAGCTGAGAGCTTCAATGGTCTTATATTAAGTCTCAAGCAACTTCAAGGGAATTAAAAGTCATTACCGGAAGAACCAGAAGAGCTATTTGGCACGTGCTGTCAGCGAGAAATGGGACTGATGCACAGAGAGACTTTTCTCGGATCTAGGAGATGATAAATTTTAGGGCAGATATGCAAACCTTCCAGTTGGTTTAGCATTTTAAAGGCAAGTTTTCACAGAAGTCTCAGAAGTAAATAATACCTCGCTTTCAGTGGGTTGTCTGCTCCCTACCCTCACTGTGCTAGCTGAAAGGAGAATTGCATTCTCCAAACTTAAGTGAGAAGTGTTGAAATATTTGGCATGTGGGAAACTCTGCACAGGGTCTTCTCCAGGAGTGGGAGAATCACTTGACTAAAGGTGAAAATGCTCAAAGAGCATCTTTCACAGACATTACAGTCACCCAGGATATGCTATCTCCTCTCAGTTCTGGATTCTGTCCTTTCTGGGATAGGCCTTTGTTCTGAGGTGGAGAGTATATATTCACACACAGAATATGCTTACAGTCTATACTTACAGTCTTTGCCACAATATCTATTAAGTTACAGGCCCGCATAAAAATATGTGCTGCTAGCTGGCAGCTTATGTGTTTAGGGACATAGTAATATCCAGTTCATTCCAATATATATGCTAACAATATACTAGTTGGGTAAGGGAAATCAAAGGAAGGTCTCCTTCCCTACCATCAATGAAGATAGCTCACATTTTTCAGACTTTTAGTCTTTCAATATTTAAAATAGTCCAGAAAAAAAAGACATAGTTGTGACTCATCTGGAGTGCTTACAGGTCCAGAAAGGTTATTATGAAAGATTAGGCTATATGGCTCAACGTGTTGGTTACTAGATGTAGTATCCCTTATGAAAGCCATAACTACTGAGAGGCTCTTCAGTGCTCCCATACACTGAAGCAAGGTGATCCAGTAGTTTTACTAAACATTTTCCTTAGAGAATGCTCTTCCTGATCTTCTGATAAGCCTTATACTCCCTTTCTCTGTTTTACACACTCATTGTCATGGTATCTGACCACTCTGCCACTTAACATAGGTTATAACTCTTTTTGTTTAATGTAAAAGAAAAAATCACTAACCACATCTTGAATGTTGTGTGATATTCTAAATGGGTTGTAGAATACACCACATTTTAATCAAGAGAGGTAGGGAGGTTTTTGACAACTGACTCTATCTTGAAAAATTAATTACAATTTTTTTTTTTATTTTTTCAAGCTCCTATGCCCGTGGGTCACGGCTGTGAAGGGAAATGCTTCATAAAACCAGTGAGTCACTTCTGATATGTTGCCTGCTCCTCTGCTAAGGTCACCTCTGCCCTGCTGCTGGAGATGATCTGCTGGAGATAACACAATGTCAGTGGGTATCTCTAAGGGGAAAACAAAAAAACCCATAATAGGTCATCTTTTCATCTGTTGCCTGTAAAAGATATGATTTTTTCCCCGGAAACTGAGGTAATTTTAGCTATGTCCTTGGTACAACAGGTACAATGCTGATAGTCATTAGGCTGAACTTAAGTAAACAGCTACAGGGATTGTAAAAGTAAGATTGAACTCCTTGTCATTGGTCTTTCTGGATCTGCTATGAAAAAAACTAACGTATAATGACACTGCAGGGGATGTACACATTTGGTTGCTAAGAACTGATCCTAGACTGTTAATCCTGCATGTTCCTGAAAAATTTGCCCTGTCACAGTATAACCAACATAGGTCAGATTTGAAATGGAAGCTGCAGACTGAAAGCCCCATATCCTACTAACAGTAAGTATCTCCTGCTGGCCTTTCTCCCACTGTCCGAAAAACCCAAACCAAGTCAACAAAATCACAATTGTGTCATAAGGGAACACGTATAGGCAGAGTACTGCTGGTGCTGTGAAATCTTCCATTGTTTTTCAGACCTGATGTCTCAGGGAGCTGTGCTTGAAAAGAAATGGGAAGCTGGAGGTATAATAATAATGTCAGGTGAAACAATAAGAATGAGAGAGGGAGAGAGAGAAAGCACATGAGGGGAAGAGGAAAAGGGAAGGGAAGGGAAGGGAAGGGAAAGGAAGGGAAGGGAAGGGAAGGGGAAAAGGAAAAGGAGCCTCTTTCTGATTGGGGAAAATAGCATGCTTTTCCCAAGCAAAGTCCTTTCCCAAGGTAGTCATTCATTCCTCATTGGCCCATCCAAGCCCACACAGCTTAATTAATTCCAGGAAAGCCAGAAGTTACTTTTTAAACCTTTTGAGCTTGGGCTAATTTTAAACCTACTCCAGCTGAAATATTTACTGCATCTCTTCCTCATAAATTATGTCATATTCAAAAAGTGAAAATCCTCATTTCAGCATCATCAACTCAAGTGGAAAACTGCAAATCCTCCAACAGAAAATTAGGGAACATTTGTTCTGTCTGTCACAGCTCAAGTGTGCAGTATTTTTTCCCTGGCACAGATGTATTTAGGTTTGTGAGCTGGTGAAACGACTGTAGCTATTCTGCAGTGTCCCTGGAGACAGGCATCCTATGGCTACAAATGACTGTATTATTTAATCATGAAAAGACAAGACTTTGAATAAGAGAAAGCATTTCTAAGAGAAAAGTTACCAAGGACTCTGGGATCTGACTGCATAATTCAATCTCATTCCATTTTTTGAATGAAAATGGAATGCTGCTGAAATGATGTACTCGTGCCTTGGGAGTGCACTTCATGGGCACCGAAGTACAATGATGTACTTTATTCAGTCTCGGGAACAAATCAGCTTTGTAGATAAGAGGACAGGAAAATATGGTCTCTGAGCATTTAACAAACATTAATTGCTTCATGCCGCATTGGAAAGATACGTACTTTGTCCTGCGTTTGCAAAGTAGGTAGGTACTAGCAGTGTTTCAAGCTTTGGGGTGCATCTGAAATTCTTTCAAGGGGCTTGATTTTTAGGGAGTATTTGGTATTCTCTCCTGCAAAACAAAGGTTTTTTTGAAAGTACCTCTACGAAAACACTCAGTTTTGAAATCTAAAGAACACCAAATCATTAGGCATCTGTGAACTTTTATACTGAATACTACCATTTTACTCATGCAAATGCAAGACATCACAGCTTTTTAAATTTATCCAGAAGTGACCTGGCAATAAAAGACCCAGTAAAACTGTGTGGAAGCCTAAGGATCAAGTACATATGGTAATTAACTACTAGATGGCACTTTGAGTGTACTTCATTTCATCTTGCCCTTTGCATTTCCTTTTATCTGTATCTGATCTTTTTCACTCCAGTTTTAGCAAGTCCAGTTTTAACCAGTGCAGTCACTGAGGCTAAAACCAGCTAAAAGTAGACACGCTCTATAATAGTCTAAAAGAAGCAGCAGATTTAGGACACTTGGCGAGCATGTGGAAGTAATTTAGAAGTATATCAGCAATGCAAAAATGGGAACTTTCTCAGAAATAAGGTAAAACTAAGTCTTATATCTCTAAAAACTGCAGAAAATGCTGCCCTTTTTGCTGTATCTGAAAGGTGGCAACATTCCCTTAAGCTGGAACAAGAAGAGAAGCTTCACTTCTAGATTAATATTTGAGATGTGAAGCATGATGTGAAAATATGGCTCTACTGGGTTCTTCAGGCTTGTATGCCTGTTAAAGTTCACACAAATGACTGCATCTCTGCTGTGGGAGAATAAAAGAACCTAAGGTTAGTACCTATAATTCAGTTACACCTTTCAGTTAACATCTCTCTACAGCTTGCCGGTCCTCTTGACAGTGGCCACCATGGTTCATAGCTCAGCCAAATTTTGGCCGAGAGGCTAAACGTTGTCCAAAAATACAGAAAGTGGCAATTCCTACACTCTAGAGCCCAAGCAGATCACATTCAGGTTGGCACCCTACTTCAGGAGCTGATACCAGAGCAAGTTGTGTGTTGGTCTCTGTAGGTGTCGCCAGCGTTTTAGAGAAAACCATGCAGTGTAGTTAAGGCAGGATTTCCTCCAGGGGCGATGGCCGCTCAGTGTTAAATTGAACAGTTTACAAGCAGAGAGTTAAAATTTGCTGGCCCTCGTCTTTCACAGCATCCCATATACAAAAATAGCGCAAATGTTTAGATTAGCTGTTAATTTTGTCTCTGGCTTTTGAGACCAATAACTCAAGTATAATATATCTATGAATGAAAAGGATACAAGATGCCTATAGTATTGAATTATCACATTTTGAGTGCTATATCACATTGATTTCTATATGATTACAGAGAATTATATATCCAGTTAGACTTGTGGCAAACAGGCTGCACAATGAACAATATCATATAGTCTCATTTACCAATATTTGAAAAAAATTCAGGTGTCAGCTGGTTTGAAGTTTTACTTTGATCTCACTGAGACCTACAACCTGGCATGTAGCCAAAAAAAGGGAGACTCCAAGAATGAAAATTGAGCACCAGAATTTTAGAGTGGTCTGAAGAACACGGATGGAGAGGAGCAGAGATTGCTAGGAAGTAAGATTTAGTTTTATAATCACTAAACATTGGGTGGTACATCACAAGACAGATGAATAAATAGACCCCTTTGTGGTGTTGAATCCCCAGTTATGCTTTGAATCTGCTATTAAGACTAGTCAATAATTATAAATAGCCTCCTGAGGTCACACCATTCCCTGCACATTTCAGGTCCCCGAAGGAAAGACATGAGATAGCCAGACTAGTCAGGAAGGAACTCAGACAAGCTTCAGCCTTAAACTGTGATTGTATGTAAAACAAGGACATTATCCCCCCTCCCTTCAATTACACATTTCAATGATGTTTAAAAAACAATCCTCAATTCAATATCACAATTATCACTCTGATTTTCTTCCTAAGGTCTCGGCTTTTTAGGTCCTCTTCTTCCCCTCCGTCTTTGAAGCCACTAGTACGTTATTTGGCCAAACTACTTTAAAAGAAAATCAATAGTTCCTCATTGCAGTAGTAACGCACATATGTCTGCAGTTTCACAGTCTTGCTGTTACAAAAGCCTCATCTCTTAATAGAAGAAAAATATTTTGATTTTTCTCATCGTATGCACGCTACATGAAAAGAATTTTATGTACTTTTACAAAGTTACTGATTCTTATTCTAAATTGAATCCCTATTACAACACTCCTTTTTGTCCCATTATAGGCTGGAAGATCTTGGTACAGAGTTTCTACCTGCTCTTCCTCCCCTTCCTCCCTCCTTGAAAAGCTTCTTTCCCTGCTCTTGGCATAATTTATCCCCATGGACTGTCTGATATTTGATTGTGATGACTGCCTCCAAGAGGGAAGGGCACTTGATTATTAACAGGTGGGCTGGATACTTTATTCCTTAAAGTAAGTTACCCTCTCTTCCAGATGCTTCCGTATTTTAAGGGTACCTAATTTAATACTTGGTGACTGATTTACTGAAGTGCTAGCAAATATAGCAGGTGTCAGTGGCAGATAAATTGATATCAAACATTAAATACTCTGGAACACCACTTTGTTTCTTGGGTTGGACACCCAAGGCTAATTCAGAATAGCACACCTGTGCCTTTGCTTCCCATGTGTAAAACAGAGCAGTAATACAACTCTCTTCATACAGCTGATATAAATATTAATGTATTTGCTAAGAACTAAGACACAGCATTACTAATACAGTAGATTGGCCTTTAATTCTATATTCAGTGAAGGTACTGGATGGCATATAGTAAATAAAGCATGGGAGACTGTGCAATAAATGGGGAAGATGAAAAGCACTATTGAATAGCTATGATTCAGTAAGTACTATCCAATCGGTGCACTAAATGAGGCAGGGGATCTATGGGAAACAGTGGTCTTGTAATTAAAGACTATCATATAGGCATATGCAGAGGGGATCTGAATAAAGATTGTGCTGGAAAACTTAATTCTGGCATTTCCTAACTTTGGAGTGTTAAACTTTGCAAACTTGGGGGGGTTTTAAACGTCATTTTCAGGAGATATGTAATATATACTATACTTGCATTCCTTTATACTAAATGGCTGCTGCACTCACAGCTTCTGCGGGGAGGAATTTTATTGTCAAGGGCATCAGTGAATGGCAAAATATCTTTGAAATCACAAAGGAGAGTGACATCCCCTAAGCAGACATACTGAACATTGTCAGAATAACAATAAGATGTAAGAGGGCTATGGCCCATTGTATATCTGTTAAAAGAAAAATTTCTTTCTGGTGAAAAACCCCATTACTTAAGAAATTTTAGGAGTAAGCACTGGAAAATGTATGAACAAGAATGACCTTGTTTTGGCAGAGAAGAAGAAAAAGCCAGGTAGAACCTGAAAGGTCTATTTCTAGCTCACATCTCAGCGCTGTTTAAAACCACTTCTGCCCTAGGGTAGTTCACCGTTATATACATTACTGTTCTCTCTAGTATGGGGTTGAACTTTACCTTAAGTAAATGTGGAAAGGCTTATATTATCATAGAATCAATCATAGAATCATAAAATTGTTCTGGTTGGAAGAGACCTCCAAGATCATTGGGTCCAACCATTAACCTAGCATTACCAAGTCCCCCACTAAATCATGTCCCTTAGGGCCTCGTCTAAACGTCTTTTGAATACCTCCAGGGATGGGGACTCCACCACCTCCCTGGGCAGCCTGTTCTAATGCCCGAAAACCCTTTCAGTGAAGAAATTTTTACGAATGTCCAATCTGAACCTCCCCTGGCGCAACTTGAGGCCATTTAACTATAACTAAGTAGCTCCAAGCTATAACTAAGGGCTCCAATTCCTAGCCAGGGAAGATTTTGCTTAGGATCACTGATATGGTTCCTCACATGGTTCTCTGTCCTGGTTTCGGCTGGGATAGTTACTTTTCTTCCTAGTAGCTGGTATAGTGCTGTGTTTTGTTATAGTTGTTGCTGAGCAGTGCTTGTACTAAGTCAAGGACTTTTCAGCTTCCCATGCTCTGCCAGTGAGGAGGGGCACAAGAAGCGGGGAGGGAGCAGAGCCAGGACAGCTGACCCAGACTGGCCAAAGGGATATTCCATACCATATGACGTCATGCTCAGTATATAAACTGGGGGGAGCTGGTGGGGGGGAGTCACTGCTCAGGGACAGGCTGGGCATCGGTCAGTGGGTGGTGAGCAATTGCATTGTACATTACTTGTTTTGTATATTCTTTTATCATTGTCATTATTATTATTCCCTCTTCCTTTTATCATTATTATTATTCTCTCTTCCTTTGCTGTCCGATTAAACTACCTTTATCTCAACCCAGGAGGGTTTTTTTTGATTCTCTCCCCCATCCCACTGGGAGGGGGTGGTGAGCAAGCAGCTGTGTGGTGCTTGGTTGCCAACTGGGGTTAAGCCATAACATCCTCGCAGAGGTTCTCCGGAGATGATAGTTATTTGGTATCGCAGCTCTTGTGCCACAACATTGCACAGCCTGAGGGTAACCTATAACTGGTTTTGCTTTACCCTAAGGTTCTAACATACAGCTGCAGGGCTGACCTGAGAGGCTTCTGCTATGTAAAACCTGGAAGTGGATTCCTAACGTGAATAGTCATGTCTCTATTATTACTGAATCATGACACAAAAGCATCATTTGGAATTGGGTCCTACTGGTTTTACAGCTATGCTTTTCCATGTCCAGAAGTCTGCCCTTGCCAGCAAATCTCAAAGGCATGAAGGGGCTGCAGATGAAGCTATACAATGCCACTTGCCTACAAGGGGAAGTGTGCAGTGCAATCTGCATCTTGTCGACATCTCCTGCGACATTCACTTGTAGTGAAGGCGAGTCAACATCAGGCAACACATCACCATCCAAACGTGCTGGAGATAGCCCCGAACGGCAGTATGCTCGTGTTGTTTCAGCACTGGAATCACACTAGTTATACAAACTAAGAAGAAAGGCTAATTAGCTTCAGTGTAGTACTGTGCTGAGACACTAATACTACTTCAGAGCTAGTATCGTAGCTCAGGATTGTGTTGTATTGCGTGGGCAAACCAGTATATTTAGCAGGGGTTTGTCTCCAGAATGCTTCCTTGCCTCATGCAGGCACTTCATAAAAGTGCTTTTGTCTGCAGCTGGATGTACCTTCTGTCCCAAAAAGTCACTGAGCCAGCTGAAAATATGCCTTTAAGTAGTTGTGATTAATTAAAAAAATTTTGTTCATAGTACATAAGCCTCACGGCTTTTACTATTATATTCCAGTCCAAATTCTAGAAACCTATATACTATGATGTGCAAAATTTTAGGTGTTCACCACATTCCACCCATCCCAGACATTTAGGACACTGTGATATATATCTACAAGGTACAACTGGCACAACATATTGCGGAGCTGATCATTATGTAAATGAACAAACTTTTAGGTCAGCAAATCAACAGACAGACTACGGTTGTTCTAGTCTCCATTTGAACGATACTATTTATTTCGTCAAACTCCTAAGTTTAGAAATGGAAAGAAATACCCTAACCATTACAAATTGACAGGTATTCTAAAAACTTTGCCATTTCTGTCCTGTGCACAGCATAGTTTGTGACTTTGTCAGTTTGCTTTCCTTAAAGCCAGCTAAAATAGCAAGAAAACTTGCCTGATCTTTCTAGTAAACACAGACATAGGGATAGTTTTATCATGTAAATAACAGCCAGGTTAAATTACCATTATAAAAGCTTTCTACTCATGAACAGTGATTTCTACTTTTCTTAGAATGTATTTACATTATTACACTGCAAAAGCAGAATGGTTTTTTTTTTGTTCTTGTTGCTCTTGAATATATAAAAGAACCCAGCCCAGTAACTAAATCAAGATAAAAGAGATCAGTATTTTCTTTTCCGTGGGATGCATCAACCATCATTAGGAATGCAGACAGTAAAAAGGCAACTTGGGACTCTGAGAGCAGGTTGCAAAAATAATTTACAGTTGTGTTCACTGTTGGCATTATACTAAATCACATCAAGACTCTTCATTTGTTCAGGCTGCATTCAGTATGGTATTAAAAGCAAGTCTTTCCATTGGTATTTTTATTGTTGTTTGCAAATAAGATATTTTCTTCTAGACGTCTAATGTGCCAATAGAGACATCTCTGCACAGATACCAATTAGTTACTTACATTGTAACGATAGGCATTACAAAGCAGACACAGTGTGGAATGAAATCATGACTTATTAAGGCATTTGTCAGGGAAAGTTGCTTCTCCTTTCTTTTTAATTATACGCTGGAGCAGTTCTATCAATGCTCATATAGTAAATATACTGCCAATTTTACTTACTGAAAATCTAGGACAAACACACTGAAGTCCTATGTATTTTACACTCTTTTCTTTCTAAAACATTTCTCAACTGAGTGCCGTCTCAAAGCGCTTTATAAGCTGTGAGTTAATCAGGAGAGTCCAGTGTAGCAGCTAAGTACAATATTATTGCCTCTTTCTGTGAACAGTCTGTACTTAATTAAATAATTTGTCCAGCATCTGAGACTGAATCAGTGGAAGAACCAGAAAAAAATTCTCAGATTTTCATAATTACTCAGTTTGGTGTGTACCAAGCAAAGCTACCTTCTGTTCCCTCCAACTATGATCTGACGTAGAAGTACTTGTTGGGATATAACTTTAAAGTGAGATTACATTTGTTTTATGTTGTGGTTCTGCTCCGTTTAGACAAACACTTTCCTTTGTTTCTGGATTCCCTAGTTTCTCCTTCCATGTGCCACAGACTGCTGCCACTGAGATTTTTTCACTACTGCTGCACTGTTATGCCAACGCTTTCCTGTCCCTTGAAAAGCGAAGGTTCTGTCTGAGCCCTTGTCCTGTCCTTGGCACAAATCTGATCTTTATATTGTGAAATATGTATGCTAACTTTCTTTCCTATACTGCTTGTTTTCAAGGTAGGTCTGTAACTCTGGGTTCCAGTCAAGAAGAAACACCCAATTACTGCAGGCATGAGCCATTTCACCAAGATTTCAAGCTTATCTTCTCAGACTTCAAAGTAGTTTGGATCAGTAAATAACCCTCCCCTCTGAAAATGTTAAAAGAATTTCTTGCTTAGCAAATTTTAATGTTCTTCTTCCTTATGCCTTTGAAAGTCTAACACTCTTGAAAAGAGAAAGAAGGTTTAGCAAAAAGAGAAGTGTTTTAACACAGACTCCAAAGAATCTCTAGTCCTCTGAATTTTCAGGCGCTTCTCGGAACTGCCCTCAGATGCTGACCGGGTCACGGGCTGCCCTCTCAGCTCGGAGACCTCCGGTTCTGGTCTCTAGTGTGAGAGCTTCCAGAGTATTTCCACATTACTCATGCACCGTCGTGATACGCTTTTGTCATTCAAAGCAAGGCTTTTACAGCTTGGTGACTGTGGTAAGAACTCATTTCCTCTGAACCGCAGATTTAAACAGAGGCTAAGGCGGCTTGTGGCACCCTGTCAAATGCTGTAAATTGTTCTCACAGCACCATATTTCAAAACTGATGGCAGTGTAAACTTATGGGTGGGCATGGTTGGAAGGTAACACCCAAAGTGAGACTGTGGGGTACCAAATCTGCTCTCTGTCAAGGAGGTCAGAACAAATTGGCTCACTTCAGGAGACAGAATATTTTTTCTGTCAGATCTTCATAGCCAGGCTAGATTCCAAATCCTATGTATGTTACTTCCATCTCGTATGTTATTGACTGATGATATGTGAGAATAGAAGAAACACGAAAGGAGAAACATTTGTTCTCCTATATTGGTATTGTCTTTACAAGGAAAGTAAAAGGAGACTTTTGTCTCTATCAAACCTCATGATGGTTCTGTGACATCAAACCTGTGGCATTCTTTGTATGAATTATTCCCAGAGCTCTGGATTTTACTGCCAAAAAGAAAAGTAGCACTTCAAGACAGACCGAATAAAAGGTAATTATTAAAAAACTCTCAGATTTAAAAAATATATTAAAATAATTTCTATTTAATCATGAAGTTATAAAAACTTATATAAAGACTTAATTTATTGCTGTACTAAGGGCATACATATTAAATACTAATACAAAATGTAGTATGTTTGCTATCATAGTGTTAATGCGTGTCAAACCACAAAGCCGGTAGAAGTAAATTGTCAAATTCCAAAAATCCACTTTATAGACTTGCTAACTCAGTCAAAATGGCTGCAGCCTCTTCCTGTGGTACAGAAGAGAAGTCATTATTCAAAAAGTTTATTTCAATTACTGATCCCATTTAAGGGGAGAAATTTGGAAAGACTTGATAAAAAGGTATAAATTATGTTTTCTCTTCCAGCCCACAAATAAAGTCTGGGTATAAAAAGGAGAAGATCAACTAGTTTTAGAAAGATAAGGGATCTGGTGATTAGAAACAATATCTCTTCAATTCATTAATAATAGATGCTGTTTTCTTCCTCTGCTAAGAGACCTTTCTTGGTGGTTTGGAAAGACTTGCATGAAATCAGGCCTAAAGCAACTTCACTTAGATTTAGAACAAAATGAAAAATAAAACCATGATTTTGATGGCATTTCAATTTCCTTTCAAATGCAGCTTGGCATAAATTGCAAGATAATCATTACGTAATAAATAAAAATGTAGAAATAATCATTTTCTAACAAATTAAACGTGATAATTAAGGAATCGAATGGCTATAGATTAAGCTTTCTAAATGATTTACATCAATGCCTGTACATTTAGCATGTCCTCCTGAGTCAGTAAAAACAAATGCCATATACAAGAAGTGTCCTTCCTTCAGAAAATCAGCTGGAATGCACCAATAATAACAGAATTTTAAAAGTTCAAAGCAAATTTTCTACTCACTGATTTGAATAGTGATCAAAATCCTGTAGTTTCAATCTCTTTGAATTAAACCAGTCTGCTTAAAGAGCACAATAAACCAAAGAAAAGCATTGTTGTACAGATCACCTTAAGAACTAGTAACAGCTTATACCGTGTTTGTTTTGTAAGAAGCTTAGCAAGTGAATTTTGGGGAAGTCCCGAGTACCCAAGAGATTATTGGCCTGAGGCGAAGCACCGATTATAAGAACACAAGGGACAGCAGCATTTCTTTTTTCTTCTCTGGCTGTGTGGATCCCAAAAGCTAGTTTATGATAATTCTCCACTGTGCCTTTTCCTCTTTCTCTTCCCATAAACTGCAGGCCCAGTAGCAAACGTGAAAAGGTTCTTTGACAGCAAACATGGCAAAATTAAACATGCCCAGCAAAGACAGAAGGTTGGGCACATGAGGAAATCACATCCGTCAGTGCGTCCCATTGCCCATCAGTCTCAAGATATAATTATTTATTTTCTAAGGTAAGTACAGAGAATGCTTCAATGGATTAAACAGGAACCCCTGAGCCTGAACCATGTTTCAAGAGTGCAGCTTAATCAATAGCATCAGGGAATACTGTGTTTAAATTATGAATATATTTATATTTACTGAAGCTAAGGCTTGTGAAAGATACCCTGGATGACAGGCCTAAAAATTAATTTCTATCATTTCATTTGATCTCAAGCCTGGCAGTGCTAGAGAGGGTATAAGCAATTTCATTTACCTAGATAGCACAACTCAAGTGTGTCCTATAACACTCTGAATACAGTCAGCGTTATTTATAAAACCAGCCTATGCCCTTATTTAATGATTTGGCAGTCATGCTAAACAATTGAACCTTTTAGGGAATAGTGTTAGTTGAATGTCAATACATACGTATGATTGCCTTTCATCTGCACTGAGAAATGGTAATTAGGATTTCCATTGAGTTTTCTGACAGAGGTGAAGCTGAATTAAAGCCTATTTATAAATATTTTAATATCATAAAACAGCCTTAGAGCAATCAATTTGAGCAGCACTGTAAATATGCCCTTCATTATGTAAAGGTTGGCTGTTTAATAACAATATGCAAATATCTTTGCAAGAGTACTTGCTTTTGTCTCTTCCCTTTGTTTTTCAGGCACAATGTTTCTCCCACTGGGGAAAGTGTGCAGACAAACCTACTATCACTGTCATTGTTTGTTTGTATGTATAGGACTTATTTATGTTCTTCAGCTGAATCAAAAAATTATAACCCTGGCAGATTTTTTCATTAAAACTTCTATTAAAACTTGACTTAGTGTCATGAGAATGTTGGTTATTTACAAGTCAATGTTTAGTGTGTCCTGGTTTCAGCTGGGATAGAGTTAATTTTCTTCCTAGCAACTGGTTTAGTGCTGTGTTTTGGCTTTAGGATGAGAATAATGTTGATAACACACCGATGTTCTAGTTGTTGCTGAGCAGGGCTTACACTGAGTCAAGGACTTTTCAGCTTCTCATACTGCCCCGCCAGCGAGGAGGCTGGGGGTGTACAAGAAGCTGGGAGGGGACACAGCTGGGTCAGCTGACCCCAATTGACCAAAGGGATATTCCATCCCATATGATGTCACGTGAACAATAAAAATGGGGGGAGTTGGCTGGGAGGTGGCGGCCGCTGCTTGGGAACTGGCTGGGCATCGGTCAGCAGGTGGTGACCAATTGCATTGTGCATCGCTTGTTTTGTATATTCTTTTGTCATCATTATTATTTTCCCTTCCTTTTCTGTCCTATTAACTGTCTTTATCTCAACCCACAAGTTTTACTTTTTCTCTGATGTGCTCCCCCATCCCACTGGGGGGGAGTGAGCAAACGACTGTGTGGTGTTTAGCTGCCTGCCGGGTTAAACCACAACAAGTGGCAGAAGTAGAAATTCAGACACTTTTCAGCCTGTATGAATTGTCACAACTCCACTGACTGCAGCTGAGGATCTGTCCCATAAATCCCATTTCTAGCTCACTCATCTATTTGGTCTGTTTCTAGATAGAGCTGATGATCTAGCTCCAAGGGTGACTTGCTGCAACCATAAGTAAATGACTCTATTTTGGACTCAGATTTTCTGCCTAAAAAGTAAGTCTGAAAATACCTAGCTTATCCATGTGTTGCTTTTTTAATTCAGGAATTCCACTAAAGTTAGAATGGCACAGTCAGTAAAAATGAAATCAGAATTAGGATGAGTTTTAACACACAGATGTAGCTGAGGTCACTAATAAATAAGATGCAAGATGAAAAGCTGCAATGACAAGCAAGGGAGACAGAACCCAACAAGCTAATATTCCTGTTCACCTGCACAACCCCAACCGCGTTAAAGCCTATGCTCTGCAACTGAAATCAAGAACATTCTGACAATTTTACTGCTAGTAATTTATTCAGCATCATGGTTTTGCATGGAATTGTCTTCCTACTCCACTTGAAAGAGAGCAATATTATGCATTCTGCATCTTTTCTCTCTTCCTTTAACAAGGTAATTTCATCCATCATCAACTTGTGGTGGTATCTTAGACTTTCAAAAAATTAAATTCCTGTTTTGGCCATTATCAATACAATCCCTTAACTCATCTTTCTGAATTTATACACCACTGACACCAATTTATTATTTTTCTTCTTATTCTGAAGCTTGTTGGATTGGCTGAAATCATACAAGCAATTTATAGATCAATAAGTAATTTGTTTAGAATGCCAGGGATCATTTGTGATCTAATTTTTGTGTGTGGGTCAAAGTAAAACAAGCACAAAGCATATGTGTATGCTCTCAAAAATAAGCACAGACAATTCAGTTTGCAAAAGTTCTTGAGCAAGAATCACCTTAAGGCATCAAGAGAGGAGAAATGGAAATGACAGTCCAAAGTGAAGACAGTACAGAAATGTTCCTGTTATCTCAATCGGATTTCCCAAAGTGTCCATCACTGAAGACAATTACAGCTACAAAATGATAGTTTGAAAATATTTGGAACTATTGAACTATGAGACCACCACAGGGTATCACTTCAACATCAACTAGCGTAGCAGTAAAGCAGTTTTGCACGTGAATCTTTAGTTACAGATCACATAGCACCACGCCATTCTGGGTTACAGGGGCAAAACCCAGGTAGTCCAATCCCTCTGTGGCAAGTGCACAGCTGTTTACCATGGCAAAGCAAGACTTTCACTTCTTGTCTTGAGAGACACTGTAAAACTAGTACTTAGTAGAATCAAGGTTTACATTTCCTTTTCATTTAATCTTTTTATGTATCAGTGCTGTTAGGATGCAGTGCATGTTCTCTTCTCAGTTACTTCTATTTCAACTAGGCAGCTCTGTAGAAAACAAGGAAAGCTCACCTGCTTTATTAAAAACTTGAAGGTCACTAAAGGTTTGATAATGGGCTTTAGCTGACATGACTTCAGCAGAGAAAGCCAAATGTTAAGCACAACTTGTATCAGCAGTTTTGTGTGTGTGAACAAGACCTGGGATTGTATAAACAACTGCAAAAGAGCTGGAGTCAACTCTGGTGCATATTGAGACAAACCCTGAAAATGCATTCAGTGAAGAAATGTTTCCTGATATCCAATTGAAACCTCCCCTGGCGCAAATTGAGGCCATTTCCTCTTGTCCTATTGCCGGTTACTTGGGAGAAGAGTCCGACCCCCACCTCTCTACAACCCCCTTTCAGGTAGTTGTAGAGAGCAATAAGGTCTCCCCTCAGCCTCCTTTTCTCCAGGCTAAACAACCCCAGTTCCCTCAGCTGCTCCTCATAGGACTTGTGCTCTAGACCCCTCACCAGCTTCGTTGCCCTTCTTTGGACATGCTCCAGCACCTCAATGTCTTCCTTGTAGTGAGGGGCCCAAAACTGAACACAGTACTCGAGGTGCGGCCTCACCAGGGCTGAGTACAGGGGGACGATCACTCCCCTACTCCTGCTGGCCACACTATTTCTGATACAGGCCAGGATGCCGTTGGCCTTCTTGGCCACCTGGGCACACTGCTGGCTCATATTCAGCCAGCTGTTGACCAACACCCCAGGTCCTTTTCCGCTGGGCAGCTTTCCAGCCACTCCTCCCCAAGCCTGTAGCATTGCCTGGGGTTGCTGTGACCCAAGTGCAGGACCTGGCACTTGGCCTTGTTGAACTTCATACAACTGGCCTTGGCCCATCAATCCAGCCTGTCCAGATCCTTCTGTAGTGCCTTCCTACCCTCAAGCAGATTATTATACTATTTGTCACGAAAACAGAGGCATATATAAACGGCTAGGTTTTGACTATCAGCAGATTTTGCAAAGAACAGTGGCTGTGCTCTGGGAAGACAGAAAGTACCTATCTTTCACTAAAATTCTGTAACAAAAATTTTCATGTCAAAGACTCTAACACAGGTCAAATGGCAAGCTATTAGTCTGTCCTTATAACGATCACAAGATTGCAATGAGAGATGAGAACATTAGATCATTCCTATGTAGATTTTTTATTTTCTCTTACTGAAGTTGACAAGTAGACACATGAGATTATTAGCTGCGGGTCATTAAAGAGAGCTAATGTTCTCTTGCACACCTGTAGCAAATGCTACTTAGTGATGGGATACCACATATCAACACCAGACTAAGTGTAATGTAAAACTGAACAACTCAACCTTGTCTCTACCTGCTCCATTATCAGAATGCATGTAATTACTAATGTACCATCACAACTGTTTAAGCCAGTTCCAAATAATGCTTAATTGTCTTTCTGAGACTACATAACACAATTTCTGCAACCTTAGCTGAGTACTGTGCAGGTATGGTTCAGGTAACCTGTGATGTCAGAATTTATGAATGAGTCATAGTGCATATATACAGATCAGCTTTTCCTTTTGAACACTGAGGTTTTATTGCAGTCTTTTAAATGAATTCAGGAGTTAGCTTTCTTTTACTGTTTTATTATAACTCCTTTCCCTTCACAAGATACATCTGTAATTTGAAGCTGGAATCTTCATACCATTTAATAAGACCAGGAGGAGAGAATACAATGTTAAGAATACTCTATTGATTGCATTAAAACACTGTTAATAATAGTATGTAAAGAACATCCTAGATATTGTACAGATCAGGATCCCAGTATGGTACTTGCCTTCATGTAGTAATAAAGACATGAGACACTTACGAAAGTTACAAGATATACCAAACAAGCAGGATGAACGAGTGTATTGACAGAGGATTTGAGGAGGTATGGTTAAAAACAAATAGGATGCATCTAGTTCTTAGATATCCAGCAGTAGCTTTAGCTACACTTTGTTCATGAGTTCCTGAAGCCCCTTCAGCACAGAAGCCTGCAATTCCCTGAACTGCAGCATAAGATGCCAATCCAAATTTTCCCATCAGAAGTATTTTACACATTGCAGTAGCAGAGTATAGGGAAGGTAATGGACTAAATGACCAGAGAACTGTTTACCGTTTCTGATCCTTAGAAAATATCTAGTCTCCCTTTTCATTCCGGGGGAATTTCAATTTCAAAAATAAAAGTACGTGGGAGTGTTGACTGGTGGCTGACTCAGAAAGTAGAAAAGGTGCAGATGAAACAGAGTGATTCAGACAAGGGAAGAAGCCCTCAATCTGACTTGTCTGGAGACACACACGTTTCCTGAAGTAATAAATAAATAAATAATAATAATAAAATTACCCATGACCAATCTATCTTGCCTACCTTTCTGGGAATAAACAGTGCAACCACAGCAAAAACAGACAAGTTTGGTCTTCTCTGAAAAAGATCCCACCTGACAACATCACGCTTTCTTTTCCTGGGTGTTAGATTTACATCAGAGAGTTTAATTATTGTCTGCATGAGCTTGTGAGACCCAGAAGAAATGCCCTCCAAGATGTGTATGACCTGTAAATATTGCTTTGTGTTTGTGTCAAAGGAAAAGGGAGAAGGGGAGTGATTTTTCTTTTTTGATCAGAAGATGTAATAGCTTATGACAAGGTCTATTATCTCCTGGAAGGAAAAGGAAAAAAGGGGGATGTCTTTATAATGTAACAAAAGCTAAATCGCTTCAACTGTCTGCCTCTGTCATGACACACCAAGCAGGGACAGTGATTGCTAAGCCCATTTGTCCATCAGTTTTTGAAAGGTGCTAGCAAATATAAATAAGGAAATGGGGATGAAAGCGACTCTATAGGCATTATTACGGTTGATTTCTGTAGACATAATCCACCCCTTCTGATAATTTTCATGTCATTTAGGACAGCAATGCTAGGAGCAGAACGCAGCTCTGCTCCAAGGTGCTGAGAAACATAAAGTAGTATTTCTGTTTATGCTAATACAATATGAAAAGAGTGCCCCTTCATCCCTGGAGGTTTATATATCAAAGGACAACATAGGTTACTTTCCTGAATCAATGTTTAGGTTAGATTTATGTATTGTCTATCATCTGTAAATTAGGTAACCTATATCAATACAATTTCAAATGTTGGTCACCTTTCTGTACGCCAAAAGTTCTCAAAGCAATTCAAAGCCAGTTTCCATAAAGTACTGAAGCAGTTTGCCTGCTTCTGGAACAAGGTGGAAGCCAGCTAGTAGACAGTATCATTTGGGCTGATGATTGGCAGCACGTTCTCAGCAAGCCACTCCGCAAGTGAAATGCAGCCACTAGAATGTCTTCAATGTCCATGTTTTGCAGATTGGGTGTTAGTGAGCCTCAGAATTCATAAGGCTGTATGGCACAGAAAACTAACCTGTTCCAAAAAGAGGAAGGACTGCATTATTTTTTTGGGTAAGATGGAAATGTGTGTTTCTTTGAAGAAGCAGAGGGGGGAATCTGTGGATTTGAAGCTTGCATCTACACGTCTAGTCATTTGAGCTCTTATTAGAACAGGTAGCATAGTTTGGTACCTCTTTGCCTGAGGTAGCTACTGATCATAGTATCTACCTATTCACCTTTTTTTACCTACTTCATCAAGGTGGGTCAAAATAGTTGTTTGAAACTGTCGAGATAATTTGACTCTTTGAATTCTTGTCTTGGAAGTGTAGAGATGTATGGAGGCGAAGAAACAGAGAAGAAAATATGACAAGTATGTTCTCCCAAATCTTGAAAGGAAGGGTGGATCAATGTAAGGGCCAAGACAAAGAACAGAAAGCTTTAGACAAGGTTAACAATATATTAGCTTGCTTAGTTCTAGGGGTAACCCCTGGGCCTGTTTTTTGCACAGTATAGCAAATACCCATGATATGAAAATCAGAAAGTCCAAGCTGTCTTCAAAGAGCTGCCTGATGGATGTCAGTCAGCTCCCCAATCTATTTGTCTTTTAGTGTCATCTGTGCGATGGGGATAGTAACAAGTATGATAATAAACCCATGTTTGAGACTCCTGTGTGGGAGCTGGTAACTCCTTATGTTAGTCACATTTCAGCATAGCCCTTTAATCAGAAATCTTATCATTGCTTTTTTTAGTTCTATGTTTGTTTTCAGTTTCATTAAAAGCGATTTTTTTCTTTAAATTATTTGAAAGTGAATGTTAACAGGCAATAATAGCAGGAAAAAGAACCCATATTCTACATATAGGCCACATCTTTCAATAATATCAATTAGCAGCACTAGGTTCACTGAAATCAATGGGAATTTAGTCATTGATTTCAAGAGTGCTAAAAGGCCACTGAGGATATTTTAGATGGAGAAATGTTAGCTCTTGAAAGGAAACCTGAAGAGATTTTCAGGTAAAGGTTTTCTTTTGTCTGTAGCGATCTCACTGCTTTCCATAGGGATTTCTAATGAGAAGAAAGAAGAAACTGCTCAAGCTGGGTCACCTACAGTATAAGAGTGTATAATCCATTTTGAACAAATTAAAAATCAGATATGAGCTATAACTGTGCTGCTTCATTATGATATGTAAAAGACAATTTGGAGTCCTAAGACAACTCAAAATACTGTTAAAATTTAGAGACACTAGTTTTTAACATCACAATAGCATTCATCACCTTTCTGAAGTGTTTCAAGATCTAAAAGCTACTCTGTATCACTATTCGCTTTGTATTTCTAGTTTTAGAGGCTCAGCTCCTGAGTTTCGAACAAATACGTTTTCAGCTGTTTTTACATCTCTGTAGCTCTACAGAGACACCATGATTGGCAGCTATGTGACTCTCAATAGTAAGAATCCAGGCTGATATTTGTATAAATAGAGGGTAAAAACCTCTTGATTATGGCATTTTCTACCAATTCAGACCAGCATGTATCTAAGTTTTGCTGCATAGGAGATTTAATGAAACAAAGGTCCTAACATAAGCTTCCCTTCGTGGAAATTTGAGTTTTAAACAGTCGCCTGCTTTATCAAGAGCCCAAATTGTGACCGATGAGCATTGCTAAGGTGAGCTCTTAAATGATATAGCAACTGGCGCCTGCAAGAGCCTTTAGGCGCAGACCTCTACACCTTCCTTCTTCAGCCAAACTTAACAAAACAGTGATGATAAGCATGACATGGAATGTCAGGCATATAGTTAAACCTTCTAAATTACAATATATAATTAGGCTCAGAAATGCTTAGGGAGTGTCCCCAAAACCAGCAAATGTTATGGTGTCAGATGGTTTTAAGACCCTTTATCATAGTTGTGCCACGTCCTGGGGCTTGGTGTTCTCAATCTTTACGGACTGTGATCCACTTCAGCTTTTCGCTGCTAGGGATTTTGGACCTAGTGCTACTAGTTTCGCCATTTATATATAGCCATCCAAGGTGGCAATCTCATTTGATCACTGTGTGGATTCTTGTGACGCATGTACTATTTGTGACTACTGTTTCCCACCAGTGAGGTGCACAACAGCATGTCCCTGAGGTGACTGCAGCTTTCAAGACCCCAAATAATACTGAGGGATTTTTTTTGTTTGCCTTCACTGTCTCTCTATACTTCTGTAAGTCTCAAAAGACTCTGGCATATATTTCTGCCAGTGAGGGAAGTCTTGTTTTCAGTTTTCTGTTCAATAAAATGTCAGCAAGTCACAGATGATGCTTTCAGCTATAGAATCAGCATTGCTTCAACCACCTTCACATTTTGCAAACTGTAATTCTAGAAACGATTTTGTTGTTCTTGTCTTCCACCCAGCATATTTTATTACTTCACTTGTAGTCACTTCCATTCCTAGATCACTTTCCTCCTATGAATGTGATATTTGGAACTTACTGCCCATAATTTAAAATTAGCCCACATATGCCTTTCATTTTGATGAAATGTCTGGAGAATGCCTAAATTAATCCTTTAAAATACTTAGTTACTCCAAGTTAACTGGCAAGATTTAACATGAAATAAAAAATTCTGGTGAAGATCAGTCCCAGAGTTTATAAAAGTCTTGGAAAAAACTCATGTGGGAAGCTCAGGGGTTTAGGATTTGCGAGAGCCATTCTCAGCCCATGCTTTGGCTGCATATTTTTCTTCCACACATCCACAAGGTGCTGAGAACTTGTCTCTTGATTGCTGTGACAGCACAGCATCTTGCAAACACTTCAGAGGCTCAGGATCAAGTGTTCTTCCCTGTATGTTTAGAACTGGTTAGATTCACTGTGGAGAGGCGTCTTCACCTTCCCCCAGAGTACGACCCAGGCAGCTGACAGAGGAGCACACAGCAGTCTGCATAGGTCTGTCAAATTCTGAGTTACCAGATACTGTAAGGAAAGTGAGAGGAAGGAGGATATTTCTGAGGTACTGAGGCACTTCTATGGAATAGGTCTACGAAGAACCTCTGGGCACTGCTGTTATAATAATTACATGTTGATAATGGAGAAAAAGCCATATGTAAAGCAAAAACAATAATATCATAACACCAGATACAAGAACCTGACAAGCTCCATTACTATAAGATAGCAGAAAAACATTTGTATTGAGAGCTGATGGAATGCTCGACTTATAAAATCACCTTGTTCACATTTTCCTCTGCATGCAAACTAACAAGAAGATCCTGTGGATATAAAAAGTACATACACAGACATGAAATTCCTTACCCAACTTTTTAAGGTAAGTAAGTACATAGCTGTACTTAAAGAAAGACTGTAGACAAACAAACAACAGATATATAGAGAGATTCTACAGATGGCTGGACAGAATGAAAGGTAAAAATTATTACAGAAATGTTTGGACAACTTAAAACAACAAACAGTTCAATACGATTTATTTAGTCAGGGCAGACTAAAATTCACTAGTATAATAACAGAACCATTTGTCTTAGCAAGTATCTTGTTATTGGTGATCAATAATGTAGCTGAGATGACTGATGGCTTTGTTTTCCTGCGGTGCCTCAGCCAGTCTAAATTATTTATTTGACATGCTGCCTCTTGACAAATGCAAGGAAACAGTGATAAGAAATTTGCATTCCTCTGATATCTGCCTCTGAATGAATATAAGATATTCCTCAAGCTTTTGGTGAATGACATATGGCTGTAGTTTGAGGGACATTTTTGCTGACTGGACATGTTTTTGTCTCCTGGCATGAATAGCAATGTAGACATCAGAACGAAAAACAAGAAGGAGTTACTTCTTTTTGTTGCACATGACAGAGGAGAACATGACGGCGTTTGCAGAAATATCCAAAATTTGGATGCCTCTGAATATTCAAGAATCTGCCTCAGTTTGCCAGGAGCTTTAAGTTGTTATAGCCAATCTTAACTAGTCTTGAGACAGGAAAAAGGGTAAAATAATAAAAGAATTTTATTTTATTATATTTATTATATATTTATATTTTTAAATTTATATATTTATTTTATATTTATTTTTATTAAAAAAAAAAAAAAAGAACTTTATAGCAGGACATGGCAAAAGTCTCCCAAGCTCACTATACTGCCTCTGACAATGGCCAACAGTGGAAGTTGAGGTGAAGAATGAATATAAGAGCATAGCCAGGACAGAACAATATTTTCCCTTCTGTATCTTGCCATTTCCGTGTCATCTGTTCTCCAAGCTGAGGAGTTCTATTATTAAATATATGCAAGCCTTTCAATAACTCCAGGCATCCTGGCTCTTCTCTGTATTGTTTTAGCTGTGTTACAGCCTATTCAAGATATGGTAATCAAAAGTGCACTCGAGGTGTGGGTGTAAATGGATTTACACACTGGTGTAACAATATTAATTTTTCTCTCTGTCCTTTCTTAATACATAAGAATTCTACTCTTTTTTATATTTATTTCTATTTCATAACATTATTTTAAACTGTTGCTGGGCACGAAACTGATATTTTCAGAGGTCTATCCACAATAACTCCAGTGTCTCTTTCTTATGTGTTAAGAAAAATAATAATTTAGAGATGGGCATTGTGCATTGGTTTCTCCTTATGCATTACTTGGCATATTTTTTACTTTTAATTTAATTTGCTGTTTTATAACCCCGTTGCTTAGTATCACAAGATCCTTCTACAAAACTTCCTTGTCTGGTCTCTTCATGAGTAATTTTATATTGTCCGTAGACTTTGTCTCCTCACTATTTACTTTCTTTACTAGATCACTTAGGAGTACTTTCAGTGGCACAGGTTTCAGTACAGATTCCTGTGTGGGACAAGAAAGAAGCTCCAACCTTGTGTAAAGGCAGGATGAAAATACATTGGTAGTGACAAAGATTAACCATGGCAAGGCTGGGGAAACATGCCTTTTTTGGATGACTGTTCTGTAGCTTTCCTTCTCTTTGCCTTAACATCATAGAAATTTTGAAGTTCTGCTGTCCAACTATCCTACTAAAATGAACACAATCTTCACCTCCACTAAGTGCTCATGTGTGGTATTCTCACAGAGGCACTGCAAAGCACGACGTCTCTTCTATACATGGAGCAGCTCCAGAAAGTATTTTAGCTCACACTGGCAGGTTGTCGGCAGCTCACTCACACAGATTATGTTTCTTCATACCCCTTTCAGTGCGGAGCTGCACATGGAATGAGCTCACATTCCCTCCAAAAAGTGGCAGTTCTGGAAGTGAGCTTCCATAACACCAAAAATACCACTTGGCTAACCTGGTAACAGCTTTCTGAGAAATTTTGTTTCTGGGACATATGATCATTAGAAATGATGCCAAGTCTCTATCTGAACATGAGTGTTAACGCTGATGTTAGCAGTGAAGCCCAAGGCAGGCGTTTTCCTCATCAAAGGCCAACTTGTACACAACCCCCATGTCAGAAGCTGGTCACTGTAACTGGGCAGAGTGGGTGGAATTACAGGACTGCCTCTGGAAAATGTAGACAGGAACCTCATCAATCACCCATTTCAGGCTCAGATAAATTAAAAATTCTCATTCTTGGTGCTACTATGGTACTCTGTCTGGTGTTTGGGTTTGTTTTTTTTTCAGTGAGGGAGTGCCAGTGCTATCCCAATGGTACCAGCCTGGAGAATGTGCTCCTGGCACTATGGTGGTGCACGGCAGCCTTCAGGTTCTCCAGCACCCGCAGCTGTGGCAAGGCTCCGCATTTGCCTGGCCCTGCCAGGACACCTCGGGCTCAGTGCTGGGGGGTGGCAGAGAGGTTTTGCTCTTTTGTAGTTCACAACCGGAGGCTACCACATTGACTTTCCACTGCAACGTTTTCAGTATTAACAACCAAAGTTGGTGGGTGTGCTCATGTCTGGCTCATGACTAGTTGTGTGATACACGACTTCCAATATCTTCGGTCTTGAGATCTGCAGCGTAGCAAGATGAATCTCTGAGTGCTGGAAATAATACTGTATTGTGTCTTGCTGTGAATCCTACACAGCTGCTAACAGCACTTTGAAACCTTTGTTTATTGTTCCCATTCAGAGGAAATTAATGCACTTTGAAGAGGTAAGGCAGAATGGACAATTACTAATGCTGCTGAAAACAATTAGTTCTCATTTGCTTAACACCATTTCCTAATGCGCAGCTCTAAAACTTTTCACAAGACCTTTAAAATACAATCAATTTTCCTTGGCTATTTCCTAATAATTCAAACTGAGTGCAGAACCTGACATGCAATCAAGCTAATACAGGTCGATATCCATTTTCTTTCAGTTAAAGAGGAATTTTAACACAGTGACACAAGCTGTGGAATCACAAACAGCTACTGTATATCTATGTCTGTTTGCTGAATGTGCACACAGAGTGAGGACATGACTCAGCTACCTTTAGTCATACTCAATGAAACTCACCAGTGTAGCTCGTTAAGTAAAACAAAGAATATCACCAGTCGTTAAGACAAAACTAGTCTGAGAATCATTCAACCTCAAACACATCATTTACATTTACATTTTGTTTACAAAGATAAGACTTAAAGACTTCACTAATTTGGCATCTGATCTCACTTGGGAAAGTGGATATGAGAAGATATCCTTCTCTAGCCAGAAGAGTTAAAGCTGGAACATGTGAGATCAAAAACAAGCCCCACATAAAATACCCACAAAAAAGCCCCCCCCAAAATACCCGCATGTCTGCAAAAGGACCTTCTGCTCTGTTTTTAGCACTACACAGTAATGGAAGGTGATGGCTGGAATCTACAGAACAATTCTGCACCTAGCTGAAATTGCCAAAAAGGCTTAGGAAACCATGAGGGAAGAACTGTCAGAAGCTTGCCTAAAGACCACATCTAACTATTCGTGAGCAGAGCTGTGAGATGTCCAGGACTTAATTTTACATGTCATCCAAAAAATGCCACATTCCCCCCAGATGACATAACAAATTATTCCTGCATAAACTTAATTACCCATATGACATTTATCACAAACTTCTATCTATCTGCATTGGCTGGTTATGATAGTCTGAAGTCTGAGCTTTTAGCGTGTCTCTGATACAGTCATTAAAACAAATTAGGAACAGATAAAATTAATAATTGCTTCATCTTTTTGCAACTAAAATAGCTTTTGCTTTGCTAACTGTTTTCAAGGCTGACTGATCGAGATTTTGCTGATGCATCACTCCACAGAGTTATAATTTTCTACCTGAGAATGGCTGACTTAATTTTGCTGGATCATGGTTTACAGGACACAGCTAAAATGATTAAGTTCAATATGTCGCTAGGTCTCAATGTATCACTTGCTTGTGTTTGGAAAGAAGATGAGTGCTGGTGAGTGAAAAGGAGGAAAAGATGCATACCAGACCAAAATTATTGGGATGAATCATGGACTACATATGAAGCTCATACAAACAGTTGCACAGACAACAAGGAATCCTGAAAAATGGAATTGGGCAAGTATTTCCATTAGGTCAGTGTGTGCTTTATTTCCATACACTCACTTGACTCCTTTTCTTCCTGTTTCACTGAAAATCAACACAGGACTACCGCCACAATGAGATGGCTGTCTTTCACCAAATGTTTCTTTCAAGTGGTCCATGAGGATGTTTTCCTCTATGTCCTTGTGTGATATTTCATTTTTGTGTCTGGTTGCTAAATTGAATTACTAAAGGTGAAATGTAGTAATAAAATAACATTTTCCCAATGTTAATGAGCTCAGAATGGAAAAAATGATAACCTTCATTTTACATAGAGGAAAAGTTAAGGTGCAAAAAACCTACTCTTTATTAATAGAAGATCTTTGGTGGAACTGCACAGATTTCTGTGGCTTGGTGACCTGTGCTGGCTACAAGATCTTACTGATGAACTGGTCTCAGTGAACATCAACATTACAAAACCACTCTATGCATCTGCCTTGTTGGCAGTCTCAGTGGAAGAGTTAAGGACTTCAAAACTGATAACAGGTGAGTATTTCAGTGAAGGAGCTATGGCAAATTTGCATATAAAGAAACAATTGCATGTGAACACATAGACAACTTTAGGCTCTGGGGATATTAAGCCAACACCTATGCAAATCCCATGAGATTGCTCAATCCATAGCCATCTAGAAGACAGTGATGTCTAATTCGTGAGCTATGGACTGTAGTATAATTTAACACTTGTGAAAGCTAAAGTCCATATTTGCTCATCACCCATGCTCATTCTATCCTTCCAAAAAGTCACGATCCATTTCTTCAGCTAGTAGGAATGAAGGCAAGGTTTTGACTTACATATCTACTGATAACTTAATGATTGTAATGTAACCTACCTGGCAAACAGATACCTAAGCATGCACAGAACAATCCCAGTCTCGGACCAGGGCTGATTTGTGAGAACAGGGTAAGCCTGTAGTCGTTCCAGTATACGTTAGATTCTTCCCATTTTCTTCATTAGAAATATTGACATGTATGTGAATTTACAATGCTTGGAAGAAAGATTTACATTCCTCCCAAGTGGTCTTCTGTGTGTGTTTACAAGCATTTATTTAAATATACATTTACCTACCACTGGCTGCCTCATGGCAGAAGAGCTATGCTGGGAATTTAAAACATTAGTGTTTAAACAACGGTTCTCACGCCTGAGATGTGTGGGTTGGGGAGAGAGATGGGCATGGATGAAGGAAAGCTCCTGACCCTCCCAGTATATTAGAAACTGCCTGCATCTCTCTGATTTCCAGCAGACCCATGACAATATCCCTCATGCATTCAAACAAACTGTTTTGAAGCATGATGGATTCATACTTTGTGCGCAAGAACTACTTCTTCTGCAGCAAAACAGAATGAAGGAAAAAGGAACAGAATCATAGAACCATGGAACCATAGAACATAGAACAGCCCAGGATGGAACAGACCTCAAAAGATCATCTGGTCCAACCTTTGGGTTGCATAGAAGGGAGCAGAGAACCATAGAACAGCAAGACTGTACATTCTTTCCCTCTAATGCACTCACAGCACATTGACACAGTTAAGGGCCAGGACTGGCCACCCTTACTTGCCATGATTTCCAAGGTGCACCTGTGAGAGAAACATTATTGGCCATGGATAAGAATACTAGGATTTGACCCTTAACCATATACAGTATTCACTGTATACTATTCTACTAAGCAAGATTCTACATTTTTCTATCATCTCCTCTTTAATAATGTTTATTTATTATTTGAAAACAAACTTCAAAAGGTCTTGCTTAGAGAAATTTTTCTTCCTTTTTTACTGTTGCTTTCATTGCTGTTATAATCCAAACCCCTTTTCTGCCAGTCTCTGTATCAAATCTGAGCTTTTGTTCTAGGCTTAACACAATTTGCACAGAGAATGAGACTGACTGTCACCCATGGTTCGGGTCATCTGAAGGATAACATCTATTGAAAGAACCGTGTGAATTTTACCCATGGAAATAGTGAGGGGGGAAAGTTTAAAAGAGTTTAATTAATTTACAACCCTAAAGGTGACTTGTTAGCACTATTGAGAATTAGAGTGTTAATTTGACTGTGAAAGCTACATGGGTTGATTTGGTGTGTCATATTGAATTATGGCAGCCTGTATCCGTGTCAAACAATGTATCATCTCTGAGGGGAGAATGTGGAAAGCTGAGGATAATTTCTAGAGGTATCATCAATATCCCTAAAGTTCCTACCTCAGTGTTTGTTAAATATTCCAAGCAGATTTGCAGCTGAGAAGGAACGATTTAGAGCTGAAATATTCAGGGGCCCTGAAACCACAGAAAGCTTTTGCAAATTGTTGGGAGAGAAAGAGTGGAGAAACCCCCACCACATTTTTTTTTAACAGTTTAAAACCCGTTAAAATGGCATTATTCCTTCAGTTTACATTGCATATCAGACGGAAGATCAATGCATCAGCCGCAGTGACTGAGACAAATCTCTGCAGCCAGGCACAGCTTCTTGCAAAGAATTTGTATTGCCATTGAATATCCTGAAAATTATATATGGAGAGTGAGTGCTTGGCCTTCCAGAGATTATTGTGGAGTCAACAGGCTCCTTTAAAAGGACAATTTTCTGAGGATAGGCGCAACTAATGGTCTCATCCCAGTTGAACAATAAACTTAAAAAAATAACTACCCAAAATTCAGTGTGCAGGAAAGACCAGCAGATTATTCTTGCCATAATGACGTGCATCTGATGGATCACTAAGGATCTAATAACTGTCCTGTCAATCATGATAAATGTCTTATCAGAACTCCTCCTTCCTGCCACCTGAGAACAGCCTGTTTTTTGTGTTACTGCCATATTCAGAAAGACCAGTTATCCACCTGCTTGAATACCATATCTGCTGGCAAGGCAAAACAGTTCATTAATACTTCTAGTCTTGCATCTGAATTGTGCATGGATAGCCTGATGTCCTGGTTTAGGCTGGGATGGAGCTAGTTTTGTCTCCAGCAGCTCCTGTGTTTTGGATTTAGTGTGAGAAGAACGGTGATAGCACACTGATGTTGTTGGTTGCTGCTAAACGACCAAGGACATTTTGCAGTTTCCCAGGTTTTGCTAACGTGCAGGTGCAAAAACTTGGGAGGGGTAGAGCCAGAATAGTTGATCCAAACTGTCCAAAGAGAGTATTCCACACCATAGACATCATGCCCGGTACAAGTGAGGGTTGGCTGGTGGGCCACTTGCCCTTAATCCTTAAGCTTCCCTTCTGGTTGCTTTTTGTTCCATGTTTTTCCCTCTTTTCATTTGTCCAGGCCTTTTCATTCGTTCATTCGGCTGTTCGTTCCCTCGCTTTCTTTCTCTGGAACTTGCTGATCTGGGATAGCTGGGGGGGGATACCCCTGCGCCCTGACTGCTGCTTGGGAAGAGCTGTATCGGTCGTCGGGTGGTGAGAAATTGTGCATAATTTGTTTTATATATTCTATTATCCTTATATATATTATTATTATTATCATTATTAATATATTTTTATATTTTTCCTTTGCTGTCCTGGTGAACTGCTTTTATCTCAACCTGCGAATTTTCCTTTCTCTCCAATTCTCCTCCCCACCCCACCGGGGAGGGGGGGAGTGAGAAAGTGGCTGTGTGGTATTCAGTTAAACCACGACACCTGAGAACTCAGTGTTTTGTGAGAGATCAGTAGGCAATCTGGACTGGTCTGCGGTATGCTAAAGGACACGTGTTCTAGCTGCATCAGGAGAAAAAGTAATTATCCTGTCCAGCAACAGCGCAGATAATTGTGCAGTCTCGCTCTCAAATCTCAAATACAAAGTGGGGGGAAGGAACTCGCCTTGATTTTAGCAAGTCCGTACAATATATCCTTAAAAGTGTTTGATAGGACACACATTTATCAGACAGCTAAGCTTCATCAGAGATTACTTTGGCATGAAAGATTAACCCACGGGATAAAATGATTCAGTGATAAGAGTGCTAAAAAAAGGTGCTTGCACATTATCTTAATTTTCTTCCTCAGTTCAAGCAGTTGTTTATTGGTAGCTGTCTTGCAAACTCTACTATGATTTATTCTGCTCCAAAAGGGCAGAGAGGGTACAGACTACCATCCTTGCGCTCTGCTCTAAGCTCAGTAGCTTAAATTTACTGAATCTGCAGCAATCTTCAGTAGTGAAAGCATTAGTATTCCTCATCATATCATATCATATCATATCACATGATATCATATCATATCGCGATCGTCGCCGGCACCGGGAGCCACCGCCCCGCCCCACCCGGGACCGCCGGTCTCTGGAGCTGGCCAGGATGGCGCAGTGGAACCAGCTGCAGCAGCTCGACACGCGGTACCTGGAACAGCTCCACCAGCTCTACAGTGACAGCTTTCCCATGGAGCTCCGGCAGTTCCTGGCCCCATGGATCGAGAGCCAGGACTGGGCGTATGCCGCCAGCAAGGAGTCGCATGCCACGCTGGTGTTCCACAACCTGCTGGGGGAGATTGACCAGCAGTACAGCCGCTTCCTGCAGGAGTCCAACGTCTTGTACCAGCACAACCTGTGGCGCATCAAGCAGTTCCTGCAGAGCAGATACTTGGAGAAGCCGATGGAAATAGCCCGCATCGTGGCTCGCTGTCTGTGGGAAGAGTCTCGGCTCCTCCAGACAGCTGCCACTGCAGCCCAGCAAGGGGGACAGGCAACACATCCGACAGCGGCTGTAGTGATGGAAAAGCAGCAGATGCTGGAGCAGCATCTGCAGGATGTGAGGAAGAGAGTGCAGGATCTGGAGCAGAGATGAGGCCCTAAGGGATATGATTTAGTGGGGGACTTGGTAGTGATAGGTTAAAGGTTGGACCCGATGATCTTGGAGGTGTCTTTCAACCAGAACAATTCTATGATTCTATGATTCTATATCATATCATATCTAATCTAATGTAAGAGGTGATGACTTTATTATTTGCCTAAATACCTGATTCTTTTTGAATACTACACAACTGGAATAATATTCAGTGCCTGTGACTTCCTCTTGTGTTATGGGTTAGAAACAAATTTCTTATTACCCCTTTTAAAAGTGCCATCTGAATTTTCACTAGGTTTATTTCTTTTTGTGGAGCTGTGACAAAAAATAACTAGAAGCACTGGATTAGCCTCCTTTGCACAACTCATTGCATCAGAAGTTTCTCTTAATATTTGCCTCTCCAATACAGTTTTGTTTGGCATCTCATGCATGAAATATGAACTTTGCATGAAATGTATACTTGTAGTTTCTATTATTTTACTTTAGTCCTTTGTGTTATTTTGGTGTTCACTCTGTCTTTGGCCTGGTTACACAGATGGAAAAATACCCAGTTTCTATATTTTTAATCATTTTATTAAAGTTGCAGATAGGATTAACCTGTCTAGGTTTGGACTAGGGATCAAGATATTCTGAATTCAGTGATATGTGTCTGAAAATTGGTTATGCAGAAATGTAGTTCAGATACTGACTTGTTTGCACCTGTACAGCTCCATTTGCTTCGGTGGGGTAGCACTGGGAAGACCTGAGCTCTTAAAGAGGTCCGAGGTCACATTGCCATGCACACTGTGCAGCCCTGGAAACAGGGACTAAAACAGTACAACCTGGATGTGAGCATGGTAAATTTATCAGAACTAAAGTTCTTCTTCGGTTCTCATTTTTTATAGAACATCTGTGACAATTATACTGTTTACAAAAGTAAAGGGTTATTAAAATCCGGTTGAGGGAAGCCATCGGGAGAGTCACCAGGTGATCTCCCTGACGCTTCTCCCATGAGCTCTAGTCCTGCCCCGAACTACCCAGTTCTATTGCTCCAGTATTGTTGGGTCCATGAGATCAGCCAGTACATTTCATTTTTGCCAGCAAACTCTGCTTCTGTCATTTCACTCTGAGTCATTGAGAGGCTACATTTGTGTGAGATCATGCTGAGGATTTAAAAGAGGATGTGCTAGATGAAGTGGCTAAAAGGGATCTTAGAAAGAGAATTCGTTTGGGTCATTACTCTGTGACAGGCACTGTGGGCCAAACCAATGCCCTCAAAGGTGAAAAACAAATGGGTAAGTCTAGTGCCCTTAGTCTGTACGTCCATAACCATCATACCACTTGTCGGCACCTCTACTTTTAAGGTGAAGCATCCTGGATACAGTTTCTTCCAGCTCCTGGAATGGCATCCAGCGTCTCCTCTAGATGCTGATACTCCCATCCAGCAGTGTTTAACAAAAGCTCTTGGGACTCAGAGCATCTTTTTTTCCATTTCAGATGCTTTCCGTATAAAGCAGGGAACATTCATCCTGCACCTTTCAAATCAATACCAAGGCAGCAGGGTGATCTGCATACAAATCGACTTGCAAATTTACACCCTGTCTGACTCTGCCAACAGGATTAAAAATCATTCATGAAACAACAGCTCCCTGTAATCACATCCAGCCAGATTTCAATAATAACTCAGGCATATAAAAGCCTCTTGGTTTCATATGTATTAGAAATAGTTTCTTCTCATTTTTTTCCTCTTCCTTGGATAGTAACTTCCCATTTTCTTGAAAGCTTTCTGCTCTGTATGTGCTTTATCATCCATCCTCCAAAAACCCCATCTACTTACTGCCTGGAAATATTTTTCCTAGTAACCAAAAGAAAAAGTGTTTGTTTATAGCCCAATCTGATAGCAGGCAGGATTTGAAAAAACCCTGAGTCATCACCACTTCACGACAGATCCCAGTCACTGCCTTCAATAAAAGTCATTGCCCCCAAATTGTTGCTAAATTTTGATGTACAATGAGCCTGGTGGTTATAATTCTGCTCTCTACAGACAGTTGTCTATTTCTGAAAAGCCACCAGGATCCTATTTAACATGTTATGAACGTCATTCAGTCTTTAGTAAGCAAAGCAGTTAGACATCTTCACTGGGCAGCTTTGATTTTTGCTTCAGATTATGATGTGTCTATGTAATTAAATGTAGTGCTCGCTGTCTACTATTACACTGCCTTTTTTTCTGCTTGACAGATCTATCTTGATACAGTGCCATTTTCAGTTATTATGGAAATGGCCAGAGCAGTGAAAAGGGGCTTTTCTTGTAAATCGAAACAATACATAAATGCAAAAAAACATACTTCATCCTGCAATTCCTTTTTGTCCAGGAGAGCTGAGACAGGACTCGGGAGCTGTGAACAATTTTTGCCTCTCAGTGACAGTGCTGTGAAAGACTGATACCAGTCGGAGTTCTTGATCGCCTTGTGGGGATGATCTATCACCATTTGTCAAGGGCAATTCCTACGTTCCCAGCTTTAGAAAGAGTAGTTACAGACTGCAGGTGTAATGGGATGCATGAGTTTGGAGGGCAAAGCAAGGTTTTTGGCAAGCATACTTAATAATCACCGCACACTGAATTCAGCCTGAAGAACCTGAAACCAACTTATACCTTTTTAGTCACTTAACCATTTCAGTGCTCAGGGCATAGATCTGACACTCAGCCCAAACTAACCCCAAAGTGATATGATATAAAAAGCTACAGTGTCTCTGTAGGGTTGGTTTTTTTTTTTTGTCACAGCGTTTTCTTTTATACAATCACAGTTATTAATTAAACATTCTGGAAAAGCATCACTGTTAATACTTTTTCGTTTTACTGTCTTCATGTTAGGAGGGCAACAAATTGGCAATCACAGGAGGAAGTATGCAAGAAGAGAGGAGTAAACTGAGATGTCGAGAATGAGACAGTAGTTCCATCTAGTCACCTTCAATACACCAAGGCGGAACAGCACAGTCGTTTGGTTACCCTTGTGCAAATAGTACAACTGGCCTCAGCACTCATCATATATACTGTACAAAAGGAGCAATCTCTGTGTTTGTTGAGTGTTTTATGAAGACTATGTCTTGTAAACATCCAAATACAAGGTAGTTTGAAACAGTGAAATGGATATGAAAGCAACTACCAAGTGGTTGCTTCTCCATTACATGGCAAGGAGCACACACGTATTGCTGCCTGTTGGCAGGGAGGAAGAGTTTCTCAGCAATGCCGTTACTTACATTCTCATTACTTAATAATGCCTTTATTTATTTTTGCTGCTTCAACAGTGAGCAGCTGGGCTGCTGCAGGCATGGGAAGGGGAGACAGCGGGCTGTGCAGAGTTAGGCCTGAGAGCTGTAGAGAGTGAGCTGCTCTTACAGCTGCTGGAGGGATGGGCTCTAGAGAGGGAGTACGGTAATTACTGGTGCTGCTGGGAAGGAGTACTCCATGCAGCTTCACTACCTCTAACATCATCCGATCCTACTCCTGGCATCAGGAACCAACCTGACTTTCTGGGGCTGGCAAAAGGCATTGCCAAGTAAACTGCTGGAATGTGACTATCTGCTGCTCTCAATGATCTGCTGCCCTCACTCACAGCCTGCTTTGCATATGTCTATGGCCTTGGGCTCATCAGTGCCTGTATGATAGATCCACAGTTACCCGGTGAATTACCAGTGGTCAGGAACAGCATGTGATTGGCTTGGCAGACAGTACCTTGCTTTAGCCACTTAAAACTGCTGAAGAATGCTTTTGTGCTAAAATGAATCTGACCCAAGAGCCCATGTTAGGAAATAAGACCTTAGACTTGCAGGTCTTAGACCTACTGGGATCTGGGGTGCAGAAGTGATAAAAGAGTTTCAGTGCAGTTTGGCAGGAACATGAAAGAGATAAATCAGACAATACTAACTGAAGTGCTCGCTTCCTGTATTTGAAGGTATAATAAAATGGTTTCTAGGTTAAAATGCCCTGCAACCCCTTTAATTCTCTTGCTTCATACAATGGCCTCTTAAACCGTGCCTATGCTGATGGAATCAAAATAGAAAGGAGGTAGGTCTGCTTAATACATGGGCCTAGAACTCACCTGTTCAGAAAATACCCTCAGCACAGGCAATCAAAAACACCCAGTTAATGAAGCCATAATACCTCATTTTGATTTTCTGACACTAGCTAATCATTCAAAGGGACTCCTTATGCATGGAGCTCACTTAAAATGAAGACTGAAAAGCCCCTTCATGGGAACTGAATCCATTTACTTGCATCAAAGCAACTACTTTTTCTGTTTGCAACACACACTCTTTACATACTTGTATGATCAAAATACACAAACCAGACTGACTCTCGTGACCAAGCTATATTTGCTTAATATAAATTTTTCTCATGGAAAAGGGCTGTGACTATAAGTATGTTAAGGCAAACTGAAACTCGATGCTGATAATGCTATCACTCAGGCACTAAGAACACGTATCCATCATGTCATGTAGGACAAACCACAAGCAGGGACTTCCTGTTTCTACATTGATATTATTTGGAGATACTGAAGAAGAGAGAGAATACAGAAATGCGAAGTGCTTTATGCAGTGCAGGTCTATGGATTTACATGACCACAGCACTGGCCTTTAACTGAGATCAGCTTTTACTGGTAGAGCTGGAGGCAGCACTTTTGGGATAGTGAAGACGGCAAGCTGTGAAATGCTGCAAGCTCTTCCCTGTAAACTTTGTCTGTACTAATAAATCCCAACATACTTGGTAAATTCCAAGGGCACTGAAATTCGATTGCTAGAATGGCACTTGGCATTTGGCCCATGCCAAGTAGCACTTTCCCAAATTATTCCTGGGCTTTGCTTATTCTCAATACGCAATTTGCATGCAGCGCCCTGTTTTGGAAGCTAACAGAGTAAACCAGCATAGGCATGAGACATTCTTTGCCAGCTGGCATCGGTATCTGGGAATGTTCCTGCACACATTACATTTACTACCATAGATGTAGCTAAAGTGTCTGATGCATTGGGTGTGTTAACGAGGGACTGTAGCCCTCTTGGTCCCTTGGAAGTTCTGCACCTGTTTAAAGCAAGTACCCTTTGTCATAAAAGAGAAACTGTAGAGAAAATAAGGCATGGAAATGAAATTATTTCTAAAGTGTTTGGCTTGCACTGCTTAATAAACTCAGGTTTGGAATATCTGTTTTGGTGCTCATTTTCTGGCCAGAGAGTTGTAAACATAAAATCGAGCCTCTTCGGGAACACATGTCATAAGACATTAAGGAGGCAACTGGACAAACACCAAGAAATATCTATAGGACTTTGACAGATATGCCAAACAGCAAACATCACACTCGCTAGTCATATTCCCTTGAGTCATCATGTAATTGGGCTGTGAAATTGTGTGCCAGTCCTAAAGACTGTGCCCACTTCCTCAGCTACAGCCAGGCAGGGAAAGGAGGGAAACGTGGCCTTTACGTTCTCCCCATACTGGACTGCTGCTGAGCTCTAAAATATCACCTGCTGACAAGGTGGGCCAAGCCTGACAGCTGCAAGGGCCGGACCTTGACATTGGAAGCTCTCTCTAAATTCGGAGTGATACAGAAAAGGTGGGTAACACAGGAGGAAATACTCATTGGTTAGACACACAGCTCTTCCCTTCCTCCTCTGCGGACAAGGCGGGCGGATGGATGGAGTACACCAGAGGTGAGACTTGGCTTGCAGGCCACCAGCTTGACCATGCTGGTTTAGAACACCCTGAGGGCTACTCCAAATTGCACTCCCAAAAAGACAAGTTCAGTCATGTGTTGTTTAGGGTTAAATCCCATCAGCATTGCGGCACAAAGATCCTGAATCCCTACCGATGTGGCTTTGTCAGACTACAGTCAAGACCATCTTCTTAAATATGACGACAAGGCACCAATTCGGTCATACCATAGCTTCACCCCTCCCCTATTAGAATAGAAACTCTGAGATACGAATCTGAGAATGAATAGGAAATGCTGTCGTCTATGCATTACTAAGAAAGCAAGCAAATCAAGTGAATGGAATATAATGTCTCTATTTCATTTCAGAGTTACAGTTACATATGATGATACCTGTAGTGTACATAAATGAACTGTAGACGAATACTTTATAAATATGATTAGAACTTGGTAATATGAGGCCACACTATGAAAACCACTCGGAGGGATGTGCTTAGACCTGGGGTTAGTCTGTGATGTATTTCCAGGGGATTAGAAAGCACAGATGTCTTTGACTTGAGCATTAGAATCTACATGGTTCTATGAATACCGAAGAGAAAAAAACGGATAAAATGCTGTGATTAGGATGCTTTTCCCTAAGTGGCATGCAAGACCGCCATTTAGATGAGAGAGTAAAATCAAGAGACATTGATTTATATGGAGGCTTTATCACTTTGAGCTAGTTTTGCACAAACCACCATGGCTCTCATATAAAATGCCATGGGCTAATACCATCACTGGTGTAAAAGCTATCCTAATGTCATGTAAGAAACTGGGATAAATTTAGATTTGTGATTAAACCAGCAACTGGTATTAATCATACAGGGCAATTTGTAAAGCACCTTTCTGATGAAGTGTTGGACATACTAATTTATATGAAGACTATGCATTACTAATTTATATGAAGATTATGCATATGTCTCTGTATTCCTTCTTTTTTTCTTTCTTGTGAGGCTAGAGCAAAACTGATTGTTGAAAATATGCTTTTGGGAGAGAAAGGCAATGTCCTAGATAAGGAAACCCCTCAGACATCAACCGGTCAGGTGTACTCCAGCTAGGTATATAGCCTTGAAAAATGTGCTCTTTAGCCTCTGTTTACTTTTTTCATAGCGCTGAGAATCTGAGATCTGATACTGTACCATGCCTGTGTTAGAGGGGTAGAGGAATCCGTGTGCTGGTTCCCTGACAGATCAGGCTGACGGAACAGAAGGGGCAGCAGCGAGAACTGGGTAAGGAAGGTACAGGCATGCTACAGCTGAAGTATCAGGTTTAGACCCCTTGGATGTGGGTAAGACAGCACACCTACCAGTCTTCCTGATTGATTGAAATATATGCCTTTAAGTACTGTGTACATTTAGGCAACATAAATTTGCCTGCGACTGCGTCAGTGAATCCTACTGCTGTCTGCAGAATCCTGAGAGAGAACTCCAGTGAGTACCGAGCTCATTGGCACTTCTAGAGATAAAACACTGGTAATCTGTAGGGTTTAAATTGGTGTAGCCTGGCCAGGTCACACAGGCAGGACAGCCTATTTCAGTACCATGGCAGCATCCGTAACAGCATCCTGGATACATACTATGCTATCACAAGTGCAAAGTGACTCCTATGCAAGATGGCAACCAAAGCAAGCAGAATAAAGGCGCCTGAATTATGTTTGCCTCTGATGCTACATTACACAGTAGCAAATGGCAAGTCATTTAATCTTACAATATCTCAGCTTCCCCGTATGTAACTGCGCTAAATTTTCCTTTGCAAAGCACTGCAAATCTTTGAACAAAAAGGACTACATAACAGTCCTTTCCCCCACATAATGGCATGCTCATGTCCAAGATAACCTGAGATTAGTAAGTAAGTTTGTTGGGCTTTTCTCTGTACAATGAATGAATGAATCACAGGTAAGTTTATATTAATATTTGGTTACACACAGAAAAGCATGATAATATAGGTACTTAGTCATCATACTATCGTAGTCAGAATGGAATGTAAGTTGAAATATTGGGCACTTTTGGTTATGAGAGACATAGATATTGCCACATGCATCTCTGAGCACAGTTATGTTTCTGTAAGAGGAATATTGGGTCTGAGAGGAAGCAGAAACTGGGAAATGTCATAACATCTGCACTTACAAAAGCTGGACTGGAAAACTTCAAATTATTCCAAAGTTTACTTCTTCAGCTTAGTCCGTAACACAACTGTAGTGGCTAGGTTAAGAGGGTTGTATCTCCAAGATCTCTCTACAACAGTAAAGAAAAATCAGGTCCTATATAGGCTGATAAATAAAGTGATTTAGGCTCCTTCTCACTTTTCACTGACCGTAGAAGAAATCTCCAGCTATCAAGGCTTTTAGCAGGGGCTTTAATTCCATGACAATTTAAATTGAGGTAAGTTGAAAGCCCTGGTTAATCATTTCCTCCTCCTTCCTTGTTCCAGCTGTGATGCTCATCTGATTTGTGGTGAACCTGTTCAAGGAGTGAAACTGGCAGAAAACTATCCTTACAGGAAAAAAAAAAAAACAAAGAGTAGCTTTCCATCAGTTTAGTTCCCTGAATTGGCTCATTTTGCAATATGTGTTGGGCACTTGGGCTGGCCCAAGAGATGGAGTAAGAGTGCTTGTCTGGAGACAGGAACACAGAGCTGGGACTAAGGGCAGGATCATGTCAATGCTAACTTACATCTGCTTTTTGTTAGAAGCATCTGGATTGACCTAGAAAACAGATATTATACACTGGAATTGAAAACAAAAGATGCGAAGGAGACTCAGGAGCTGTAGATCTCTACAGAATTTCAGGCCTGGTTTGGGGCTTGGCTGAGGTCTCTTTACCTGTTTATAGACAAAGACAGGCTTTGTTCTACGCTGTTTGGTAACCTGTGTACCCAGTTACATCTGTGCACAGCAAGTGCAGAGTGAGTTCAAAACACTGTCATATCAGGACGGGAGCTGTATCTAATTAATTCCCTTGGTACTGTAGGATAATTTTCTATTGCATACTCAGCAGTATTCTGTTCAATTGTGAATTTTAAATAACCTATCTTTTTGGGCATCTGGTCTTTGTTAACAAAGTATTCCACAGCTCTAAACCACTGCTGATGGAAATTATCCTTTGAATGATCCTTGATTTCCCTTAATTTATTCTTAATTTCACTATTTACTATTTTATCAAAAGTGACAGGCATATTGATGGGAGAGAATGAACTTTTAGCAAGCTTTTGTCTTATCTAGAGGGAATGATAGCATGCAAGTCTAGCTAATTAATAAATCAAAGCAAACTACAGACCTAGGTTTCCCAACACAGTGTTTCTTGGTAACCAGTTCTCAAGAGCAAACAAGCTCTGCAGTTGGAAAGGTGTGTAAACCTCTCATAATATAGCTGCACCGTCTTAGTAACGTGAGCTGTGCCTCAAGTCCGGATTCCCCAGGGCTTCCACGCCAGGTCATGTTTGGAGGAAGCCAGATGGGCTGGCAGGACGGAGATGAGGCAGATTGAACTCCAACCTGGAGGCTTGAACTCCAACCCACACAAGCAGGTTGAGTCACCTGGCACAGTGAACTGAAGCCACAATCAGGCAGACATAAAAAAGAAATTGTACAAATGACTTCTGGATGAGGGGAAGAGGCTAAAAATGTGTTATCTGCAAACTCTCCTCAAGGCTAAGGAGAACTGATAGACGCTTGTAAGCTGCAACTATGTCAATGAAGTATTTCCCTGGATAGTTCATCAGCTTCAACTAACTCAGCAGATAATAATTTAAAACTTCCTCTATTTGCAAGAATAAGAAGCAGCACAGCCATTATCTTACTAAATTATGTTTTTACTGGATCACTTTCAATTAAGCCCATTTTCAACAAGTCCATTCCATTTTGCAAGATAATGCTCCTTAGTGCATACGTTATGGAATCTGTGAGAAGAAAGAGAACCAGCAGTTTCAAATCTCACCTCATCAAAGCTTTGAGTAATTTATAGTAATGGCTTACACCGCTACAGTGCCTTTCATCGCGAAGGGCATCAGAGCCATTTAAGAGAGCGGGAAGAGAAAGAAACAGGGAGGAAAAACGACATCACCTTTCACCAGAATGCAGCCACTTCTGAGGAAGAATGTGGAAGTTGTCAAGTGGCAAACAGAATAATGATGGCAAAACCAATGAAGAATGTCTTTTTCCATGAAAAGCAGGAATAAATGGAAACCAAATACAGCATCCCATCATGAAACTTATTTAAAACACACTTAATAGCATCTGTATATCTATGGGAAAATTTCCATTAGTATTTAATAACCACAGAATATTAGGGGTTTTTTCTTGATTTTACTTTGAAATTGAAAAATTACATACTTGGCAGCACAATGCCTCATATCAAATGCTGAAGACTTTTTTATTATTAACTTGGAGTGAAAATTATTATTATTTAATACTGCAGAACTACATCATGCAAACCCCTTAAATTTCGCTGGAAGTCTGCATCCAACTATTGACTCATGTTATTTGTGACATCTGACAAAACCGTAGACTGAGGCAGCATAATCATAATACTACTTGGCACTTTACATCTATAAAGAACTATGGAAATGTTAATTAATTTCCACAACAGCCTAGGGAGTAAATATTTTCATACTGATTTTACAGATTAAGGGGATGAAACATAATGTGTGGACATGACTTCTCCAAGGCAATCTATCAAATAAGTGTCAGATGTGGGGCTAGAACTCAAAGATTCATCAGGCCTTTAAACAATGATGCCTAGGGCCGCCACTTACTGAATTATAAAAAGTAGCTTACAACATTTTCAGATTCTCTTTAATATGTTATTTTACTGGGTATTGATCATTTACAGTAGTAGCTGATGATGAGGACTCGCATTGTTCCATCTTTACAATTAAATTCCTTATATTTCAACCTCAACTTCAAGATTTGTTTCCATAAAATTAAGTGCATTCTGATCCGGAGATCAAATAGGTTAAAAGGTGCCCAAAACAGATCAGGATAGCATCTTGGAGCAGAATGCATGTGTCAGAATGGATGTGTCAAATTTGTCTGTCTTTCCACTATTTGGCTGGGTCTTATCTTAATGAGATTTCATTTTTATAAAAGCAGATCACATCCTTTCAGCCTGCTGTTTTGCCTTTATTTTAGCTTTGTAACAATACAGAGAATAGTTCCAGATACATTATTCTTTTTTTTGTATTCTCTTAAATCTCCTGTTCCCAAGAGCTTCAGGATCTTTTGCAAAGCTTTTTAGTACACATAAACAAAGGCTCAGAAATTCCGATGGTGATAGCTTGCTCAACAGATCAACTCAATGGCCAAAATGCAAAGTGTCTGATCAGATAACAACCCTTCTTATTCACCAAACCAGTACTCCTGAAGATACTTGTTAAATACAAGGACTAGAAAACAGATGAGACAGACGGGATACCTTACCACACAGCATATTTAGGTTCTGTTGGTACTATTCTGTTGGTACTACTACTACAAATACTAAAAGGTATTTGCCTAGGAGATTCAAAGAGCAAATCCCAAAACTGAGGAGACCTCTTCTTCTTCTACTTGACCTTCTCCCTTCCTAAGCATCTGAGGCCTGGTCTAACAGAACTAACAGGTGATGTTTTCCTCATGCTATCCTGCCGCACCACACTGCACATCTGTGATTGTGCCAGATCGTTTGGTTTGTTGCCATGGTGTTTGTGAAGCTGACCAAGATGCTAACATGCAACCTGGCTTCAAAGGGTGCTCCAGGGTGAAAAAGAGAAAGAAGTGAGGACAACCTAAAAGGAGGGCAGCAAGAAGAGCTTTTGCCACTGTTTGGGTTTACCCTTTTAAAAGCCGGTGAGTTCTTGAGGCCAAGTGTAGTTGGGCAAGAGGGCAAAAATCATCTTCCAAATCTGACATAACCCAGAAGAGAAACATTTGTAAGTGATGTAATTGATTTCAGCAACTGATATCTTTGGGTGCTATGTGACTCACTCTTCCTTTTCCCCCAAGAACGGGGAGTAACTGTTGTCTTACAGGACTGGACTCTTTGCATCTGAGACCAATCATGAAATCCCATGCTCTTCAGGCTAGTGTTACTACATAGCCCACCTAACTAACTGAGAGAGAACATCCAAGCACTCCTCTTGGATAACATCTTGCTGGACTACCAAAACACTAGGCTGCTGCTAAGCCTGTGACTGTACTGGGTTTGGGTGGCAAGGTTTTGGTAGCAGGGGGTGGCTAGATGGGTGTTTTCTGTGAGAAGCTGCTAGAAGCTTCCCCTGTGTCTGATAGAGCCAATGCCAGCTGGCTCCAAGAAGGACCCGCTGCTGGCCAAGGCCAAGCCCATCAGCAACAGTGGTAGCGTCTCTGGGATAACACAGTTAAGAAGGGGAAAAAAAACCTGCTGCAGGAATATAGCAGTGGGGAGAGGAGTGAGAAGATGTGAGAGCAACAACTCCGCAGACACCAAGGTCAGTGAAGAAGAAGGGGGAGGAGGTGCTCCAGGTGCTGGAGCAGAGATTCCCCTGCAGCCCATGGTGAAGACCATGGTGAGGCAGGCTGTCCCCCTGCAGCCCAGGGAGGTCCATGGTGGAGCAGATATCCACCTGCAGCCCCTGGAAGACCCCATGCTGGAGCAGGTGGATGCCTGAAGGAAGCTGTGACCCCATGGGAAGTCCACGCTGGAGCAGGCTCCTAGCACGACCTGTGGAGACAGAGGAGCCCAGGCTGGAGCAGGTTTGCTGGCAGGACTTGTGACCCAGCAGAGGACCCACACTGGAGCAATCTGTTCCTGAAGGACTGCACCCCATGGAAAGGGCCCATGCTGGAGCAGTTTGTGAAGAACTGTAACCCATGGGAAGGACTCACATTAGAGAAGTCTGTGGAGGACTGTCTCCCATGGGAGGGACCCCACGCTGGAGCAGGGGAAGAGTGTGAGGAGAGTTAGCTAAGCTTACTTTCATATTATTAAGATAATGAGCTCTACTGAGTCTTTAATTAACATCCAGATAAAAGCTGTTTATGAGAACAAACCCAAAGTCTGGATGCTTCTCTACTGTCCTCAAACACTGCTAATGTTTATTACAACAACCACCTACTGTGTACTGAGCATGTGAAATCCTATCTGCACAACCTGGATGATCTGGTAGCAGCCACAATTCCAGAAGAATGGATATAGCAACAACATATGTCTGCTGAAGAAGCTTTCTGTTCCTTTAGCAGTCATTAAGTTTCAGTGGAGGGAGCTTTGTACTGACCTGTTTCTGCTTCCTCCTAGTAGGGTTCCTGCTTTTTAGCAGTCTTTATATACAGCACTTGTCTTCTCTCCACTGCTACTCACCCATATAGCAATATTGTCTCTTTGGTGCACCTGTCCCCTAGGTATGTAACTAAAAAGCTTATTTAGGGCTCATAGCCTTACCCCATAACTCCCTGTAGTTAAGAAAACACCATTCCATCCATCCATTGATATCCTTGAAATAGTGCAAGGAATTAAGCGGTGTCATTTTTATGCTTAGAGGAACCTTTACAATGCAATGATGGCTAAATCCTAGGCATTGTAGAGCCTTCTTCAAGTACTCTTGTACATGAAGGGACAACAATACTGATTTAATGTGAGCCATTGAGGGTCTGTCCAGGTTTGTGAAAACTCTTGAGTGTCATGGAACTGGTAGACCTAAGGCTGGGGGAGGTGGCACAGCCTGTGCTTGCCTGGACTACAGCTCTTGTGAAAAATGACCATCTAGAAATTATTCCAGCTCGTCGCCAACTCTGTAGCACGTGATCCAAACCAATCCTGGTTGTTCAGATCTCTGCAGGAAACTCCATCTCCTAAATAGGCCAATTCTTGTCTCCCTCTCAAAGCACAGCTGTCCATTTTTCCTCTACCCTCAGTGGAAATGAGGACTACAAAGGTAGCATTAAAACTTGGGTTTCCTTTTCTCATCTGATAAGTAGAGTGTCTCAAAGTCCATAATCTAAGGCTGCTGGAAGAAGGAAACCAAGGTCTTAATCAGTTACGGCTCCTCTGTTAACAAACACTAAGCTGATAATGCTCTGATGTCCTCTACAAGTGCTCTCTTCAAAAGATCTCCCCCTTGCAGTGCCTGTTCAATACAATACTCTGTTTCCCACCCTCCACTATGGTGTGGTTACGTACTCTCTGCTGTAATAAAAGCTGTCATCTTTCACCTTTGAGGTGGCTGCTCTTCATATCAAGATCCTGTAATGAACTCTGGGAATCTGCAGGATAAAAGCTTGTATAAATGCACATCAGTCTCACTACAGAGAACTGTCTCATAAAGCAATAGGTTTTGGATGTTTGAGGGTTTTATATTTAATTAAATGAATCATTCAGGACTTGAAACAGGTTTTTTTTTTCATTGTTGTTTGTTTTGGTTTGGGGATTTTTTTTCCTAAAGGATTGTTTCAAAGAAAGTTAGCTCAGAGCATTAGTCACTGCTGTCTGCTTCTGTCAGCTTTGTTCCCTTGTGACAGGATCTGAAGGCCTGTGCGCAGTGTCATACCTATCTCTGTCCTAAATATGCATCAGCAGTTACCTGAAAGGCTGTGGATGAGAAACTGCTGTCACCCCTTGAGTAATTGGAACAAGGAAGGAGGACACTGTGTGCACTGATTTGACAAAGGATTAACCTGTTTCCTCTACTGTAAAGTTGTAATGGGCTCATTCATTACTCATAGAGCTCCATGACACTTCACATGCTAGGGAACGATGCCTCTGGTTCATTCTAGGAGGTGGCCTGCCAAATGGTTAGGACAGAAGGGATGGGAGCCAGACAGGAGTGGTGGAGGAGGAGGGCTAAGTTAGATAATGATAATTAATACTGATATTTACTGGGATAACAATTAACTGCCCTTACACAGTGTTTTAGAGCTTTCAGAGTGCTATAAAAACATTAATTAACCTTCACAATTACCATTCTGAGATAGGGAAATGTCCACCAGCACATTGTGATTGCCCAAGGAATCTGCATGCTTTGAGAAAGCAAGAGAGAAAAAGAAAAAAAGTAAAATCTCCCTGGTTGTGCTGTGTATGTATATTGGAAAAAAAAAGCTGTGCAAAAGTCATTCAACCCCATCCCGTATGTCTTCACCATGCTGTAAATGGCTGATGTTTTGTGGGCTGGCAGTCAGCACAGAATGGAGCCCAGGAGCCACCTCTGCAGGGAAGCAGTGGTGAGCTGATGCTGGCTCGGACAGTCAGCGCCTGGACGTGTTGTCCCCCCTCTAGCACAGGCATAGAGCACACGTAATTGCCCACACTCCACTCCATCAGCCTCCCCATATCAGGAGGCTGGCCCATTTCCCTCTGCTTGAAATTTAATCAGAGATTTTACTGCTCATCAGCAGCTTAACGGGAGCAGTTAGAACTCTGAAACTTTGCATATTTCGGCTTAATTACTGCTAACAGACAGATGCCACTTTCAAACACTCTCCTTCCCAGCCCTTGCTCCCTGCAGCTGCTCAAACCTGGAACATAAATTCATTGGTTAAATAACTGATAAGTGGCAAAATGATTAGGGATTAATGGAAAGACAGAAATCTCCTTATTTCTGCTTGATGTTTTATTTTTGGTTATCTCTGCTAAATTGCTGTCTGAACCTCCCATTTGGCATGGTAATAACTCCTCTTATCCCTGCTGTAAAGCAACAAGTAAATGGAGACAGTAGCCTAGAACTGTATAGAACTTGAAGTGTCAGGGCATACTGCTCCCGTGTGTGATTCACATGCAGAAGCAGTGACCTATAACAAGCTAATTCAAATGTAGTAAGGGATCAGCTCCTGATGCCCTTTCTCTAGATAGACTGGCTTCCCTTAGTGTCTTTTTCAGGTGCCAAGCTTCTCCTTTGACCAGGGGGGTGGAGCAGCAAACAGTTGCTTTAAATACAGGAGAAAACATCACAGTGACCCAGGACCAGGAATTAAAATGCACATGAATGATGATGGCTGTTCCTGGGACAAAGGAGCTGTATTTATTGGGGCCAGACCTATTACCAGTCTCCTACTCTACTCACTTCCCATTGCCTCCAGAAAACCACCTTTTAAGAGCACTTCAGTGGACTGAAGAGGTAAAGAAACTGGTACGTTGAAAGAGGAGCCCAATGCTCCACTTTTTAAGTTCTCCCTGAAGACTGGAATCCTGTCTGCACTTCTTTTTATTTGATGGAACTATCCCTTGAAATGGAGAGAAGAAATGATCTTCCTGCAGATCTGAATATTCTCACTAAGGATTAAAACTTTTGGAAGGCAGCACCCAGGATATTGTGTTGACGCTTATAAATAAGGTAACTTGTGAGGTTAAACTAGATCTTGGATGTCTGCACTGATATCTGCTTTTTCCAAAACAGTAGTCAATTTTGGATAGGGAAGATTTTTACTGAGCTCATAAGAAAAATACTAAGTAAAAAGCCATTTGTACATTAGCACATGGCTGGATGCATGATCAAACTGCAGACTCAGGATTTCTCAGTGTCTACCAAAAATTTGTCTTTGTTTCCTAGAAACTGAGGGTCATATTTTCAATGATTTTTTAAAAAATAATACCAGGTAGGTGAACAGATTATTTTATGTCCATAAGCTACCTTGGGGAGAAAACAAACAAACAAACAAACAAACAAACAAACAAAACCAACCATGAAAACCCGCAGAACCTTCAACCAAATCACAGCCAAAACCTGAATGCCAATCCATGTGAGTTTACAATATTGAAAAAAAATTTTGTCCTTCAACAGTTCTTTTGCCTTGACAGAAATTCTGAGAGGTCAGAGAACGCAGTTTGTTCTGTCTGTCCTGCCTGACATTTTCCGTACACTGAAGAGAACAGACAACAAGAAGTTCAGAATTAAGAGCACGTGAAGAGCTCAGTACTACATTGTGGGACAGATCCTGGATTCCACCACACTACCTTTGTTTCACCTCACTGACTCACAAGAGAAGATACTGCTTGCATCTTGCCAGTGCAGCAAAAGTAGTTCTTCAGCACTTACTTGTTCACCTGCCTGATTTAAGGGACACCTTGATGGCAGGGCAAAGTCTCAAACAGAAATAGTCCTGATAGTGTCCTCTGTTGGCATATAGGCAATAATGAGTCAGCAAATAAGGGTCCGGTAGATGGTGCTCAAGACTGTGCAGCAAAATCCCAGGTTTTGTAAGGTTAACAAACTCGTGCACTTCAAATGGTTTTCATTGTGCAGCTCTTTAACCCATTTCTTATCCAGCAACCTCCCATTTCACAGGGCTTTTAACAGGGATGCTAACAGCTCCCAGACTTTAGAGACACCCCAAGACTGTTCCTAACTTTGACAGGGTCAGCATAAATCTGACTAAAATTAAAAAACAAAACTGGCTTTCAGATGCTGTATTCCCATTAAAGACTGAATAAAGAAGATGAACTTACTATTTTTAACTTCTAATAGCTTGAGATTTCTGAGGAGGCTGTAAGGTTTACACCAGTAATACTTAACAGCCTTTTTCTTTGTCTCTGCATTTCTACCTTTCTGGATTTCTCCCTGCCCATTGCAAACATATTTTTAGAAGCAGTAAGACAACCTTTTTTCCTTACTCACCATGGCAACTGGTGGCTGCAGAACATGTGCCTTTACAGCTTTCTTTTCAAAACATGGTAAGGCTCACTAGAAGTGTAGTAGAAGTCTGTGGGTTTCAGAGCACAATGATCTTTGCATTGCATACTCACGGCTTCAGGCTTGGCCAAGTTCATAAATTCGTCTCGTTTTATGGAGAAAACATTTTTGTTGAGTGATCAAGAAATTTAGGTTCATCGGGTTTTGCTACAAACTTGCTGTGTGACCTTGACCAAATTGTTTAATCTGTCACTCCTTCATCCCTATTTGTAATGGGAGACACTTCCCTACCTTTCAGGTTGCTGGAAAGCTAGACGTGTTAATATATGTGAAGCTTTCTACAACTGCAAGGATAAAAGCACTTAAAATGTCACAATACATTTATATACCTATCTAACTGACATCAGGTAAAGACATCCATCGAAAGAAAGGACATATGTAAGTTTTAGCATTTCAACAGACCTGTAACATCACAAATAGTTATTCAGTTCCAAATATCTCATCTACAGAATATTCCCCTTCAATGAACAACAGAGCTTGTGAATTCTGCAGCAATTACTTGTTCTTTTGCAAAGCATTCTTGGGGGTTTTATTTTTAGATATGGGAATAAAATGACTCAATTTTCCCTCTTGTTGTCTCCTATCTCAGCAAGCAATAAAATGTCAGCGCTGTGGTAGGTAATGGGAAGGAAAAACACCTCTATTGACTGAACAGAGTTATAGCTGAATATTTTCATGAACATTCCACTTGTGCCTTAAGCACAACAAACACTGCAGGTAAAAGATATCAGAGATAACAAAGAATGAACTGAATACAAACAAAATCATTCATCAGATGGGAAAATACCACCATTCAGAAGGGAGAGTGCTATAGACTTCAGCCAGTAACTGCATTTTTTTTGGTGCTACTTTTGACAGGTTTACGTAAAAGATGAATACCATGTCCAACAAACAAGAAGGTATGCTACAGTAATCTACCCCCGTCACTGAATTTAAATTGCGAAGCAAAGTGCTTGAAAGAATGTTATACTATAGTTTTCCTAATTTAGGTACAGAGTATAATTAGAATTAAAGAGATGAGTTGCAGCTCATGATTCTGAGTGTTCAGCTGGGAATACTGGGAAGATCATCAGAATATTCATCACTGCTTTAAATAAAGCCACAGTTCCCAAAACCCAGTCAGACCAACCGTGCCTCTAAGTAGCGCAGCCAGGCTGAAAAGGTAAGTTCACCTTATAATTGCAAAGAGGGCTCATCTAGGAACTAACTCATGTCTGGATACAAATGCAAGTGCCTAACGGTTAGGGCAAGAAGTCAAGTGTTGACACCCACTACTGCTACTGTCTTCATAAACCTCTGACCCCAACCAGATTCTCCCTAACCTATAGCTTCTGCCCTTTTATATATCAAAAAGGCTGGCCTTTTGGACATATAAAACTATCCCGATGCCCTGCTTTTGTTGAGTCTGGCCTCCCCTTAAGACCTTCTTACCTACTCTTTCTGATGTTCCTTTCCAGCTGGCTGTGGAGTCAGCAGCAGCAGCAGAGCAAGGAGCAGAGCTCCCTCAGGCCTTTCCCAAAGAGTTATGTGTGACATGTCCTTTCCATGCCTAATTCTCAGCTCTCAAACTGTTTCAATGAATCAGCAGCATCTTGTAGGAACTCCTAGCTAGTCACCTATATCTTTCATCATATCTGCAAGCCCTTTGGTTTGACCATACAGGTCACAGGTCTAGTCTCCCTTTAAAAATTACCTAGATGGAAAGCAGACACTGTCCTTTGAGTCTGAGGGTTGACGAGGTACATCAAGAGCTTTGAAATTTCTTGTCTAAATGCCTCACGTAACCTTTTGAATTTCGTTCATGTAGCAGCTGAGAGCTACACTTTAGAGATCAGAATAGAGCTTGCCATACGCCATAGCTACCATCGGGTCCTCTGATGAAGATGAGAAAAAATTTATACAGAAAATATAAAATGCAGAAATTTCCTATGGGGCATATATAATGGCACTAGTAATTTTTTTCCCCAAAGGCTACATGCATTCAGGCTGCTGCATGGCTCCACTGAACTCAGCCAGGCTCTACATTCATGATCAAAAGAGTAAGAAAAAATAGCTAGCAGGAATCACCAAAGATTGCCTGGCATGTTAATAAAGACCCTGATCACACAGCAGGGATGGGGGGGGCTGTGCAAGTCTGCACAGCTTCTGCCTTCCTACTGAGTTGTACTCATGGAGTGTGTAATTAATTGTTACTGTTCATTTATTTGTACAAATCAATGAATTTGCAAGTGAGTGCCACCCAGTGACAATCTAACAACTGACACGCGACAATGAAGGCAAAGTTTCCTTCTGAATAGCAAAAGGAACTCCATCTCATTTTTTCCTCTTTCAGCTCTGCCCAGGCTCACTTGCTCCAGTCTTCCTAGACTGCACCACCCTTCACTATATGCCTGGCTACTCAGGGAGATGCTTATTCAATGAATTATAATTAAGCCTTCTTTTTTTTTCTTCTTCTTCTTCTTCTTTTTTTTTTTTTTTTTCCTTAAAAGAAATAAAGGACTTCTGTAGTTTATTGGGGAGAAGAGAGGAAGAGCTGCTGGACACAAAAAAATCTGTTCTTCATTTTCATCAAGGGCCACTGAATCTTGTTGCCATTGGCTTCTTGCTGAGGCCATGCTTCTCCACTCAGGAAAGTAAGCTCATGCTTAACTTGTGTTTAGATCCCTGAAGTTAAAAGTCAATCACATGCTTAAGTGCTCCTCTGAATCAAAGTACTCTCCCACGTACAAATTCTCTAACATATTGAAGTGTGTACTGCCATTTCTATGAACAAGCATATTTGGTGCAAAAGCTCTTATTAATATTTTGTTTACATTTTTTTAACTCTGATAAATGGGGAAATACGGAATGAAGATACACTTGCAATGAGCTGATTTGGGAACTCTCTGTAGGTAGCTGGGACTCCCTGTGTTGATCCAATTTCGATACCAACAACACCGCAGAAAAGTTTTCTAATGAGTTAGGAAACATAAGGAAATATTAAGAAAAATGGAAACTTGTAAATTGCAAAAAAATCAATATAGCTAAAGCAATAGTTGAGTACAGTTGAAAGCCTTGCTACTGAATCACTACAATCCATTCTTCCTGAAAATGCTATATATCTCCATTTAGAAGCCATAACTCCTATTAAGTTTAATTACTTTTCCCTACAGCTAAGGGACCTACAGTTTCTGCACCTGATTCACCAATGTATTCATCCAGTTTCATGCCAGCATAACTGCATTGAACTTAACGATATAGCAGCAGTGAGGCAACACGGCATTGTCTGGTATCTGCCAGTTCAAAAGCTGCAGCAGCAATGGTTCCTCATGCTCTTATTTCTGGTGAGCTAGGTGGTACAAGTATGAGCCTCCTCAAACTTAGCCTGAGTCTCTGAAACAGCCACAAAAAGCTACACCACCTTGAAATCTGAGCAGGGGAGATGATGATCATCTCATATAGATAAAATGCCTTTCATCCAAAAATACCTAAATGTACTAAGCAACTTTTCACACTATATAAAAGGAATAATTTTACCTGTCGCTGAAGTGGGAAGTAACAGTAAGAGTAACAGTAAGAGCGTACGAAAGCACTACTTTACAGCTGTGGACAGGCAGGTGAAATTCGGCCTCGTGCTCGCAGCTGGCGTAAAGCACCCGACGTTCCCAGAGCGGCGTCCCAGACCTTCGTCTGGCCTCCTGCAAAGGCAGCATTTCTCTTGAAGTAGCCCAGAATATACACAAACTGAATGTAGATAGGATTTAGGTAAACGGAATAAATACCTGAAATGACGCTTGCCCAGGATGCTTGGCTTAACAGCTGCGGTCACGCGGAGGGGGAGCCCCCGTTCCCCGGCAGCGTCCGAGGCTGCCGCAGGGCCCCGGCTCTGTCCCCGCGGGGGCTGCCCCTGGGGCAGGGCAGGGCAGGGCAGGGCCCCGCCGAGCCGCTGGCCGCAGCCGCCCTCGCTGCTCCCGGGCAGTCCGTGCCCAGAGCTTTTCTGAGCCAAGACAGACAAACAAACACTGACTCAGATGTTTCACCTTAATATTTTTCAGCCAGTTTGATGAGCACCTAAAGGGGCCAGTTCCTTAGATAGAGAAACAGGAGGCAAACCCACATTCTAATGCCTTTTCAAACATGGTAAGATGGTGTTTATTTCCTTTTGAAAGGATGTCTTATTGTCCTTAAAAACCCATAAAGTTTACTGCCTAAACCATGAGTGAAGTCCTTGCAATTACATATCCTTTGAAAATTTCAGCCTCCATTACTGAAGACAGCCACCTCCCCAAGTTGATACAGATTAGCAGCTATAGGAACCAACAAATATCTTCGGAGTACCTGGGCAAGCAGTTAATAAGAAGGAAGTACTGAGTGAAGTTATGTGGTAGGAAAATAATGCTTTTATTGACATATAAATACCTCTGCTTGTATGGTGCAAAGTATTTTTACCCCTTACTACATCCACAGATGCTCTTCTGGGAATTTAATATTTCACTGTTCCTCAATACAGCAAGTATGAAGTCTGCTCTGACCTTTTCCACCTTCACATGCATGTTGGTATGAAACTGTTGACTCTCACAGTTTCTGTTTTCTGGGGCCTCTTTTTGCCTTTCCCTGTTTCTTAAACACCTTGTTTCTTATTGGATCTGCTGTTGTCCATAGCCTTACTTGGTCTTGTACAATTAATCCCGAATGATGAACTAAAATCACACAGTTCAGAATATTTGTAGAAGGAAAAATTAAGAGATTATATTTAAAATAGAAAGGATGTCCTTTTAACTGAGATTGGAAAATGCGTAGGTATTAGTGGTAACAAAGATACAAGCAAGGCTTCTGTGCATTACTTCAGCTGCAAAGAGGCTGTCCTACCAACTTTTGAAGTGATAACAGGACACTGGTCCTGTCACAATTTCAGTTACAGTGCATTGCCATACAGACAATTGCCTCCTCTCTTGCTCTTTTTCCACCGCTAAGCAGCTCTGGAGGTGATTTGTAAAAGGCCACAGTCCAAGAAACACGTCGCAGTTCAGTCAGGTCAACATTTGTGATCACTGATCTTTTCTGAGAGTGAACTTCATGGCCCAAGCACTGAAAAACTATTTTGCTATGTCTGGGGAGGTAACTTCCTTATGAGAACAGTCTGGCAGGGCAGAAACTGGTGGGGGGCACGGATGCTTCTTGTGTCCAGTGAAACCAGTGAGGAAGTTTTTATGTCCTGTTTTGATAACTGAGTAGGTGGCACTGGTGAACTTTTAAGGTCTGTGATTTCAAAGCCATGTGCAGGGAGGGATCTCAGCAGTTAACCCAGGGCTGGGGGAAGGAATGAACACGCAGCTGAAGGTAATTAAATCTGAATCCTGGGACAAGGGTGTGCATTTCTCACACATGAGATCAATGAAAAGTGTTGTGTAAATACAAAGACATATTGTTGATAAACCCTCTTTTCTGATTTGGATCTCAGGCTCTTTATCCTTTACAAACCCTTCCTCTTATGTTGCTATGCTATCTTAATGAAGCATAGCCTTGTGTTTCCCTAGATAGAGACTTCTGGCAGTTGCTGTTTCTACTTCCCTAGGGATTTTTTCAAATGACCTTGAATTGATTTCAAGATTAAATGAGCCAGAATTCTCCCCCGCATCCCTAACATTTTAGTTATTAATCTTATCGGCGTGGCTTGATAACCTCAGGATAACTGTTTACAGCTGCTTTAAATATAGACCATGATTCAGCTTGGAGGTCATCAAATAAATAAGGGGTGTTGTGTGTGTCGCTGTATGTGTGTATGCATCCATGCATACATTTAGGAAGCTGTGAAATCTACATGACCTTCAGTGCAGCTTTCACATGCTGAAGCAGTACTCTTTTGCAAAAGACATAGCTAGTTTAAAACAAAATCCCATTTCGGTCTTCCTTAACTTAGGCTTAGAATATTCATTCGGCCTTTTGAATTACTTGCTGATGAGGTCTGACGGTATTTAATTTATCTGGGCCTCTGCCTCCTCATGTGTAAAAGGCAAGAACGAAGAGCTTTGCTTTTCTGCACCAGGTACTTGAGCATTTGTGGACTGAATCAGTTATCTAGCAGTTGGGACTTACTACTGGGATTCGATGGGCTACTGAGTAAGAGGGAGGATTAGTTCATGAGGCTGCTGGAAATGAAGGTCAAGATTTCTTTCCAAAGATGCACAATTAAACCCAGCAATTTCTGTGAAGAGAGAAACTGTAAGGGAAGCACCTTTGACATATGCACAGAGAATACCACTTAGGATATTGTATGACTCATGAGTCACTGTTGCAAGAAGCTTTTCCCCCCTGCAGACCAATGAGTTTGTTATCAGCTTGCACATCTCCTGAAATATACTATACTATGTAAAATTAATACATGCTGCCTTTTTTATTATGACTTACAATTGATCCTGGCTTATTTATAGCATATAAAAGTAAAATGCTGTGGACTGTGTCCTACGTGTAATTACTTCCAAAGGCTTTTATCAGTGCAAAGAACCTAGCTGTTAGAGAAGCTGTGGGTACATTTCCTTCAGGGAAAATATAATCACTCTTTATTCCATTCTAAACCTAATTCTTGCACTATATCCTCATTGTAAATTGAGATGACAGACATGAGCTGAAAGACTGTCAGAGCAACTGCCATAATTTGCTGACTTCCAGCAATAAATGTTCACCTGAAACATGGTCCACAGACTTGAATTGAAAGGACCAAATGAAGCAAAAATAGGAGAAAACCTGCAGTGATGGCAGGGAGGGGGGAATAAATCTTACATGACACAGACGCAGGAAAACAAAGTAATGACTTTTTCTGTAGTGTCCACTTTTTGCTTTTTGTATCGATTGTTAGGTCTCAAACTCTTATGTAAGTTCCTATGATTTTACTATCCTTAATGTGCTACTCATGCATTTGCTAAATTGGTTTTCTGATTCGCTTTCACCTTGCACAACCTGTAACTGAGCAATAACTAAACATTTGCAAAGTTAACCCCCTGTCGCGTTACTGGATTGCCACTAATCTGCATTTTTTCCATATATCAGATTGGATACTCATTAAGGTCCATACTCCAATAAAGTCCTATAGAGATTACACCCATAGGAAGACCAAGGATAGTGTTTGGATTCAATCTTGGGATGGGGCTACTGTTCTGAACTGGAAGGAAGATGGGCTAGATAAGATTTCCCTTTTCTGGGGTGAGAAGGATCAACTTTTGTGCTTCTAAATAAGAGTTTAGAGCAAATTTTGCACTGTCAGTGAGCTATTTATTTTAATTTGTACATCTGCTGAAATTTACTGGGCAATCCTGATAAAGAAAAACAAGCCCTGATCCAGGAGCCAGGAATTACTGAAAGAAAATCACATTTTGATGTCAGCATTCTTTATCATCTGCAGCACAGCAAAATCCTTTCGCTGTGGATTCCCCATCAAAGTGAGGATTACCATCCTGAAGATGCTGGAAATATGGATACTAGTGGCTCCTCAGAGCAGATCATAGTTTTGATCTGATATCTATTTAAGATTAAAAACTACAAGTGTGAAATTCCCAGCTGAGAATTAGCAGAAGTGAATGATCTACCCTGCATTAAGCAGCTTTGTCCGATGAGTAAGTTCCATATCATGGTGAATTAAGTTTTCCAGACATGACTGGAAAAATATGTAGCATCATTATGCTTTTGGTGCTGTCTAGAGAAACGTAAGGAAATGGTCAGAAGGCCCTTTAACAAGCGACAGTAGAGAAAGATACTGCGGTAAATGCAGTCAGCACTGCTTTCAAAGTCATATACTACGAAAGCAAAGCAAGCCAAAATACACTTGTTTCCCACATGGCCACTGACTAGAGGCTCCAATAACTACACTAGCTTTCTTTCCTTATCTCCAGCAAGTTACTCATACGCTGTATAATATCAGCTTCTTGCAAATACTGTTTGAAGCATCAATACTACTTTCATTCGTCCTCTAAGCTTTGGCTTTGCTGCGCAAATCAGTAAAACTGGTATCTCTTTTTTGTTTTATTAAAATGAATTAAAGAAAATGCCACAATGAAAACCTTTTTTCCTTCTCTCCCTCACTACAGTTCTATTGTTTTTGGATACTTCACTTACTTTTGCTATCAGCTGCAACTTTTAGACAATAGTATTAATGACATGTAGGCCAGGAATTTAATGAATTAAGAGGCCCAAAGGTATATCCTTTCATCTGTTAAAGACCTATAGAAATGGCAAACCTGTTTTATAAATAGACATGTTCTGTATTTTACTTTACAGAAAAGAAACAGGAAGAGATGCAGGTGCAGGGTGAAGTCTACTAACTTTTCTCAAAAAGGCAGTCCCACTAAACTCATGTTTTGAACTATAGTAGACGACCCAACTCATTTCATATTTGACAGCTAATACTAATCTATTTCTTCCAAGATAAAGCCTACATCTTCATTTTATGGTACCTTGCTACTAGCATTTCGACATTCTCAAACAATTGGAAGAAGTCTATGTTCTTTTATATCGCTTCCTCTTTCAGAATCCCCTTCAAACAATGTATGTGGGCAAAATTCTGCTATGTTTCCTGCTCAATCTTTCTCTGCCTTTTGATTATTAACACTGTTAGGAAATGGATTCTTATTTATTATGAACTTACACCAGGAAGTAAAAGAACCTACTTAATGCCATAAAATAGATCTGCATGTGATGTTACTGTTTCCTTCCTTCTATATCAGGCTTTTTGACAATGCAAATAAATCCATTTCATTTCTACCTTTGACAATTGGCAAGTTGTTTCTTCAATGGCTGAGGAATCCCTAGGGTGAATTATGTTTACAGTCATTGTTCCATTCTTACAGAGAAAGAACAACCCCAAACCTAAATCCTTGGGGAGGAACATGATTGGAGGGAAGAAAAAGGACCTTTTGTTTTCAGCATGCAGGAAATACACATGAGATAGGAGCAGTCTACTTTTTTTTTTTTTTAAGGAAAAACCAGAAGAAATGGAATGAGGTTTTGCATTTAGCAAGGTTTATACATCTTTCACCACCCTGAATATAAATTTTCTCTATTGCATACCACAGTGTGGTTCATGGTGATTTCGATGAATGTGAATAATTGTCTCAATGGCTTTATCTAATATGAGGACTGCTTCCCGATTTCCTTACATAACACCTTTGGGATACCATTATCCTACTCATCTTCAAAAGGACAGTAAATCAGACCTGTTAAGCAGCAACCCTTTGAGAAGTAAAGGACTATGCATTCAGATAAAGGAAAGCTAGCTAAGTTTAAAACAGTAAGGGGCCAAACTCTATACAGTGCACATATACGTATACATATCTTTTAAAGAAACATAAAATGTCTTTAGTTCTATTTGAGTAAAAAGAATCGCCTCACCTTACCTCTTCTGAGTAAAGGAAGATCTGCATTTAGAAAGAGGTTATGTTTCAAGAAATCTAGGCTATATTGTCAGCACCACCAGGTTTCCCTTCCATATTTGATCTCCTGTTTACTGGCATAATTATGAAGCTAGCATATTGAAATCAATGTATTTTATGTATTTCAGTCTGTGGGTGCAAATCAAATCTACTTATTTCAACACTTATTCACAGTTTACCACCATGACAATTTACAATCAAAATATGCCCCGATAGGGTTTCATTAGTACTCAACTGCTGTAACCAAGAGTAAAGCCAGTTCCCAGTGAAACCTGGAGTAAATCATCCTTTGTTTCTCAGAATGTAAATAGTGTTAAATAGATACCTTCCCCATAGGCATGTTTTAAATCTAAACTCCATTACATATGGAGAAAAATTTGAAATACGCATACTGAAATCTGGATTAAAAAAAAGAATTGTTGATCAACTGAACAGGACTCTAAAGTGACATGGGAAAAGGTTTGTGATAGATGCCCACAAAAGACCTTGACAACAATTTAAAATCTGTGTTCGGAGGAGACTGAGAAAGAGGGATGCAGTTGCTGATAACAGATCATAAAACAGCAGGAGAAATTAAGATTCAAAGAAGTCTTCAAAAGATATGAGGGACAAAGAAGAACTTGTATTCTTAAGACAAGATCAATGCTACCACTTTCTTTAGAAAGAAGATATTTGACAGAATAATTGGCTAGCTGCAATATTAATGCAACGATAATGACTGATTAGTAAGAGTTGGATACAGAAAATGAAGGAATTTTGCCTTGTATGTGAAGGGTGCTTACTTGAGACATGATGAAAGTCTTTAGGAGATGAAAACAAAAGGGCCTTGCCACAGGGGGATCCTATAGATCCATAAACCAAGACAGTATTATAGATGAGGCCTTTTGTGAGTACCTAACAGGTCATCTATAGCACAAGACTATATTATAACAAGGAATTTCAAATACACAAATATATGCTGGGAAAGAAAAATGGCAGGAGGGAGGTAGGCTATTTACGTCAAGTTAATAACAGACTTCTCCCCAGGGCTATTCAGAACACCTCAGTTAAGGATATTCTTATTGCTTTGTCCAGCTTTCTCCTATACAAGTGATTCAACAAGTTCTTAAACTGTTCTAATCACAGTTTGTCAATAAAGAAAGGGATATGCGAAGGCAAGAATGAGCTCAAGTGAAAAAGAAAGTGATAGCATTTGCCAGCCACAAAGGAAGGATGGAAAACAAAACACAACACAAGAGACTCAATGTGGGTCTGCACCACCTCAGAGTGAAAGCTAAATGAAAGGTAATATATAGGCAATAGAATTTTGTTTGGTGTTTTTTTATTTTCTCTTCAGAAGTTGGCTCATCCTGTTGAATTTTACAGTAAATAACTTGGAGTGGGTTGAAACAACCTCAAATTTTTAACCATTATCTTTGATAACTCATCCAAAACAGATAAGGCATCAGAAGCCTTGACAGGACACATCTTTAAGCAAGAAAAAGGAAAGCTTTGGGATACACCAGCAGCTTACTCTCAAGTTCCTACAGTACTTGAAGGACTAATCAAAAAATAGTCTTTATGAACATTGGAATTTTAGTCAGGAGAGGAATGACAGCTAGTAAGCATGTCATGGATACATTAAATCACATCTACTTACACACATTCTCTAACAAGGTAGTAGGCTTTAAGGGTAAGAGAAAAGTACCAGAATTTACACAGCTAGACTTCAGTGGTAGCTCTGACCATCCTATATGGCTCCTAGATAGCCTACAAAAATACATCCCATAGTGAACTGTTGTATGAGTGTATACCTGATTAGAAAAATGTAGTTAGAGAGTCATCACTAAAATCAGCTTCTCCCCAAGGGAAAGGGAGTCAAGCATGATACCACAGCCCCCACACAAGAGGGAGCCCAGGGGGGCAGCCAGGTTCAGTCAGCCAAGAGCCCAGGTCAGCAGGCACAGCCACAGCGCAGAGGCAGGTCCAAGGCCAGGCCAGGCCCAACCCGCAGGTCAGGTCCAGTGAGGCCGACCAGGATCAGACTCAGTCCAGCGATCACCATGCAGGGCCAAAACGTCAGGCCACAGGTCCGAAACAGCAGGGTGCTTTGCCAGGCACAGCTATACCCCAGCTAGAGACCAACAACCCTCCACCACAGCTCAGGCAAGCCTAAAGGCCCCAGGCTGAGCTTAAATAGGCTCCCCAGGCCTATGGGCGGGAGGGGACGTGGGGAGGCCTCAGGTGAGGCTGGTCTCTCTCCTTAGTGCTGTTAGGCCTATTACTGCCCTCAGGGCCCTGACAGTTGTTATTGATGTTTTCTGTCAAAATAGTAGGAAGTAGAGTGTGAATGTAGTCTGTCTGGTCCACTATGTGATACCTGAATGACTGACTAGGGAAAATCCTTGTTTAAATTTGCACATAATACTGCATGGTGATGATAGGATGAGAATTCAAAACTTTCCTGACGTACTGGGGGAATGGTTTGAAATAACAGAATGCAATTTAACAAAGCCAAGTGCAAATTTCTACATTTCAGTGTCTAATCTAAAACAGTAATCCTAGGCTCTTGCTAAAGTCAATGGAGAAATCATCACTATAGTACAATGCATAGAACAGCAGACTACGCAGCCACTCAGTGTAATGAAGAGATATCTCCTTGAGGTGCGTCTTTTACGAATGCTAACTCCTTGGAATTAGTTCATGTAATGGCTATTTAATATAGCTAGGTGTCCACAAGAGCCCTAACCTCAGATACCTCTTGTGACTTTTAAAGAAGTGTGTTAAAAATAAATTGGATAATTTGCAATCAGGCAGTCAATAGAAAAATCTGAATTGGAAGTCCGACGGCTAGTGACTTGCAAGTGACAGAAATATAGAAAGTGCTTAATTCTAGTCTGCCATAATTTCAGCTTCTTTTCTGTTGGCTGTAATATTGCTGAAATATTCTCCTGAACAAAACCACTGAGGCCAACACTACTCCCTCTTTCCCTCTACCTCCCCATCAGTACTCTGCTTAAAAGGAGTGCAGGCATTTAAATTGCAGTTCATTGGTCTTTTGCCTGCCACTGTTCTATATTTTTGATAGTGCCAGAATTTTCCATAGTGCTGGCATGTTCCAGGCACAGTCATATATACGCAGTATTTTTCTATGCCAATGTTCTGGCTGTGTGAAATGGCAGGAGTCTGTAGCAGGCATTCTTTATAGGATTATTTCTTTAAAGGACAGCCTTGCATGAATTGCATGCAGAATACTAGCAGCTATGGACATAAATTGCTAGGGTTAGTTACATGGAAAATGCACATTTTTATTTTTGACACTGCTCCTGTTTTTAGAAGATGCCAAGACATGAGTATACAAGGACAACACACTTGCTGAGCTACAAGAACGGGTTTTGAAAAACTATTGGTAGAGGAAGGACTCTTGTATCCTATAATGAACAGCTTGTACCATTATGTATCCTATCAGATTAATTTGTATTATCCAAGCTGCTATAACTATTTTTTAGTACTCAGGAAATTTTCTCTCTGTGTTTCTTAAAAAACAAACAAACCCCCAAACCAAACCCCGTCGATCTTAAAATACCTCTGCAGTCACTAACCAGTACATTTTGGATTCTCTTGCAGAGGCAAATCTGAAAACTCTTTTAACGTTCTATTTCAGACACCCCTATACACAGCATATTAATCACAACTATGTCATTCCATTTGCAATGTTTTGCTCTGAGGACATATAAAGCTACATTCAAACAAAGCTCAGAAGATGAGCTCTAGGGATTCTTATGGTAAAAACAAGCCTTTAGCAGAATGAAAAGTGACGCATCTTGCATTGCAGCAGTTTAATACACTCCCAGACTACTTTTCAGAAAAGGCATGAAACAGAGAATAAACCAGACCAGAAGCCAAGTAAAATTCTGTTAAAAAATTGCAACACCATTTAAAAATAAATGACATTTATTTCTGTTTTTGCTATTGTACTGTCCAATAAACAGTGTTGTTTCTACATCCGTGCCTTCAGTGTCAGTGAGCACAGTTGAGGAACACAGCAAGGCTAAATGTCACACCATCTGGATCTTGCAAGGGACTTTGGCTCCAAATGCAGATTTTTGTATAGTGTGTTCAAAATCCCAGCAGTGAATGCTTGGGAATCTTTTTGCCATTCGTTTTATCAATTCCCCAAAGTCAACCCAATTCAGGCACTAAAACATGCAAGATAAGTGAAAACTGACATTTTCACTTTGCATAAACATATGTTATATACATAATATATATTATAAGCAGCATTTGATTTGCTAATGATCTAAGGAAAGTAAAGCCTTTTTTTAATATGGGGGCAACTACTGATTTTGTTCCTACTGGTGTAAATGCATCGACTGTCATAGATCTAATGCTGATTTACAGCAATTTATTGACCTGGGCATTTTATGTAAACACTGACAGGCTTCCAATACAAATCAAAGAACAGTCAGATTTCATTAAAAAATCATTCATTACTTCACACTACTCTGAAGTCTAGTAATAAATTAAAATATTGGGGAAAGATGCTAATGAAAAATTCTTCTAGAAATGGAAGACTGCTGTTTTATTCTCAAGGCCATAGGGTTCTTAGGTTTGTAATTTACCCAACAAAAACAGAGTTCTCATACTAAAGGCTAAACCTTACTCAGGGGCTTTTTCTTTGTTTATGTCCTCCAGGACAAAATAACTCTACTGAAATGCTATGTTATAAATGCTGCACAATGTCTCTGCCCTGTAGTCTGTAAAAATAACGTGAAAAAATGAGATCATTAACTCATTTTATTCCTTTCCAAGATGATTTGGTGCTATATACAAAGTACTTTATGCTAAGTAAAGGAGTGTATTCAGTGAGTCTCAAACCCACCACTGTAAAGCCAGCACAAGTAAAACTTGGACATCTCCAGCTCTCCTCACAACATATTTACAAATATTATAGAAAGATTTCTCACCAGGTCCTAAAGGATAGCCAAGTAAAGACGCCTCTGCTTTGCAGATGGGGAAACTACTGCCAAGAACTCAAGATTCATCATTGCAGAGTTTACTCCTGTTTTTTGATTTCTTAGTTTCAGAAATCACTTCAAGGCACTCAGATCACCGAGATGCACAGAGCTGCTGAGCACTCAGAGCTCCCGCTGGAGTCAATGGGAGATGGACCTACCAGGAAACCAGCAATTTGTGTCTCAAATTCTGCACCCAAAGTTAAAAGCTGATTCAGTAAGATAAGCCCATTTTCTATTTTATACTCTCCAGTAAAAACATTATTTCCAGTTTCTAAATGTCTGTATTTCATATGAAATAGACTATTCTGCCTATTGCATGCAGGTGTAAACTTTCTTGGGAAGACTTTATAAGCTGTCTTACAGAAGAACCCATAAGAGTCAAATTCTAATCTAAGATTTGTTAAAATTCCATATCTAATTGGTTTTGCTACCTTTTAGTAAAAAAACCCCTAACACCAAAATATGATATCCGCAGAGAAGAATAGTTAAATGCTATGGGAGGTTATGCACTGTCTGTACAGATCTTCATCATCTGCCAATTTATATTTTGAATGCCTCATCCTATTATTTCCTCCAGTGTCTTTTCACTTATTATTAGAATGAAGATAGAGATATTAAAAGGCCCTAACCGTACAGTTGCACCCCTTTCCTCTTGCCACCTGTCTTAGAGTTAATATTCCTTATTCTTAGATTTTCCTTCCACTAATTTCATTTATTTAGAAGAGGTTTAACGTAAAGGACAATGTGGTGCCCAAGCATTTGACAGAGGACAGAGGGCAGGCTTTGTGTGTTGCTGCATGTTGAATGAACAAGCAGGAGTAATATTTCCCAAGTCCCAGATAGAACTGAATTTAAACAAAGCTCTAGTAGCCTACCAATTTGAGAGCAAAAGAGTCGTTTTGCATTGTGGCTGTTGATGATGCTGCATTGTTTGTCATTGTATCTCCCTCAGCACTTTTGATTGCTATAAAGCAATCATGGAAATGTTTTCAAGAATTGCTTTATATGGCTGGCAAAGGGGAAGGGGAAGGGGAAGGAAAAAGGGAAAGGGAAAGGGAAAGTCTGCAAAACAGCAGAACAGACCCTGCTGGAATTGAGTTAACTCTGAAATTTAGCTACCACACTGTACAGAGCAGAATGTGCTCAACTGCTTTTTGCTCTATGCAGATTATTCTTATAATTTCTTTCAGTTAAAATAAACTGAGAGAAAATGCTGAGACTGCAGCACAGGCTGTAATGCTGTTGGTAAGCTCTGTGAAGGAGATAGATAGATTCTTTTTTTTGCTTTCTTATCTGAATGAGAGTTAAAGATGTTTCTGTGTTTCAAACTAAAGAGGAGGTTCTATACAATTGTTCATAAAAAAATGCTTCACCTCTTGTCCACCTCTAAAATGCCTGGTTTTCTGCAGCTATTCCCGTGGTCTCTCAGTGACTCCAGGAGGTGGTCTTCTATTTAGCATTAGTCAGGGCTGTAGGAGGAAACCTCCAAAACCCGTTTCCTGTTCTGCCATTAACTCCCTTAATGCTTGTGGGTGAATTACTTGGGGCATGCCTGCAGCCTCCAGTCAAGTACAGCATGGAGATTCCAAGCTGATGCATTCACATGGCATTGCTTAGTAAGGAGCAGAGAATCATGAGATCTGAAAGCAGTCTGGCCACATTTGACATTGCTATGCCAGGCCTTGTAAGTTCAGTCTTTCATCATTACAGCTTATTTTTTTCAGAGGCTGTGCTGAAACTATACTGCTTCTGGTTCTGAAGCAGCCATGAACATTGCTATCTCAAGGAGGTATGTTTCACACTCCATTGCACCGTGCAGATATGCCAGCATTCTGTCTGAACCTTGAAATCCTACCTGTAAAGCAGGGACAATGGTTTGACCTGTAAAACATATGGATACAGTAAGTAATACATTTTGACAGTATTGTAAAGTTTCCCTAGAGCTCAGTATAGTGATGAGGGCCAGATGAATAATGCAGATGTTTGAGCACTCATGCAAAACTGCACAATCCTTAAATTTGTTTCCTCAGAGTCAGTGGATACTTTTGAAAGCATCACTGATTTTCCAAAGTTCTAAGGTGAGGAAAGGGCAGCACTGGTGTCAGGGCCCTGAGGGCACTCACAGACCTTAGTATCGCTGAACAGCCTCATCTGGGACCTCTATCCACCCTCCTCACCTGCTGCCGACAGGACTAGGGGCTCTATTTCAGGTCAGACCTAAACCTTCAGCTCTTCCCTGAGTTGTGCCGTGGAGGTGCCTGTTTCCAGTTCTGTCTGGGCCCCTCAGCCTCACACCACAGCTCTGTCTCTTGCAGCCTTTGTCGGGACTGCCCAGAGGAAGCCACGTCTCCTCCCTTTGCCACGCCTGGGGCTGCTGCAGGGCTCTATCTCTGCCTGACTTAGGCCCTGCAGGACAACACCGCTTGGTGAGTGTACCACCTGTGCAGGGCTCACTTGGCTCCTGCCTTAGCCCTCTTTTCAGGGGCAGCTAGCCCTTGCTGCTCCTTGGCAAGTAGTACTAGACTCAAGAAAACCTAGCCCTCCTGCTGTCTGTTCTGATCAGGACAGGACATATACCCTCATCAGGTGCCAAGCACAGCTACTACAGCATTGTTCACAGTCGGCTGCCTCCGCCCAGTTTCAACTAGTAGCCTTGTGCTACCTCTCTGGACCCCTGAATGGCTGAGAAAGGGGTTAACATGAGTGACACTGAGAGGTAAGATACTGAAGGATTCTAACTCCCAGATCTTGATGTCACTGAATTAGAAGTTAATGCACTTATTCATATTCTCAATTTTAAGAAAAGCCAGGATTTTTCCTTCGTGTAGTTAGAAATGTGGGGAATTTGAGAGACTGACCATGCGGTGAGGAAGACAGCAACAGCCTTCTGACTTTGGAGACAAGTAGGGATTTCACTAAAAGTAGTAGATTTTGAATTATGAGGATTTTGGAGGACAGAAACTTGCCATTAGCCTGTTTGGAGTGTACGGAGACAAGGCACTTGCAACCTCCATTTCAGCAGCATACTTGCAATGATGCTATTGAATGCTTAACTGGACTGACTCTGCTGTGCTCCAAATACTTAGCACTTATATTGAGTTTTACATCTTCAAGGTGCTTTTTGGACATAAATTAATTGGTAGTATTTTGATAGCAAGAAATAAGAAGAGAGAAAGATTAGAAAGATAAGAACTATATCAGCAGCGGTGCATAAATGTGCCACAATGTTTTTCTGATTTAGTGACAAAGACAACAAAGAACCAGGTAAAACATAACACTGATAAGAAAAGTCTGTCAGTTTTTCAGGTCGGTTCTGGGTGATAGAATCTGGAGGAAGAAGGGTGAGAAGGAAATCTAACATAATTTCTACCATAATCTCATAGAGTACTTTTTGACAAAGAAGCCAAAGGACTTTTAACATTGATAAAAGTGCTGGGAATTTTATTCTTGGCGACTGAAGACCTCTAATTATGCACAGAAGAATATGTCATAGAATCGCACTGTACATTACTAACAATTAACTTTCCCTTGTGTGTTTTTCTTAGAAGTGATATATATTGCTTATTCATTTTCTATTTCTTGTGAAACTACCAATGACAGTGTCTTGAGATTAGATTGAGACTGTCTAAACACTTTGCATAGTTCATCAGAAATATTTAAGATAGCATCTGCTTTCCTTTTGACTTAATCTGGTCTGAATTCCAAATCCATAATCACTAGGTAAAATTTTGTGTCCATTTATTTATGCTATTTTGTATTGTTACAGGTGGGAGAAGATAACAGTGTTAGTAGGGAAGATCTGCTTGCTAGTTGTTTACTCACACCAAGGGATATGACTTCTCTTAGTGACTATTCCTTCTGTCTTAAGACTATTACCTGTATTTGCATGCACACATAAACCTTTCAATAAGTCACATTTTATGTCAAAAGCAGAGATTTGCACCTGTCCACTGTACACAAAGAAACGGTTCCTTAACAGGTTCTACAAACTATCAGTCTTATGGGTCAAGGTAATGCATACTAATTGCGCCTGTGATTTTAAGTGGAGCATGCCCTGATAATGCTACTACTATAACAATCTGATGGAGAACCATTGCCATAAACTCCTAGGATTCCCACTGTTGTATCTTTCTCTGCCTGGGCTCTCATCTGCTTTGTCACTAAAATGACGGAGTATTGCATACAGCTACTGCAAAGCTAACTCTTCCCATCAGACTGCTCAGTTTCTCCGTCTGGTATTTTATGTCAATTAATAAATTAGAACATGAGTGACAGACATAGAAATAATAACTACATCCTATTTTCCCTCTCTCTGGAAGGGCTCAATTAGTTTGTAATGAAAGTGCATACACTTTAAAAGCACTTTGATCATGTTAGCTAGATGATCCTTCCGGTATCTCTACAAGGTAATAATTTCACTGTGTTTACTCATTTTGCACATCAGGAGACTGCCAAAACTGGGTGTCTTTCTCATGGCCTTACACAAGGTGAGAATAAGTGACATCTAGTCTGTAGTGGCACGCTTATGCATCGGGGGCTTTATGCTACCCATGCTAAACGTAATAGTCAAATTTCCAGGATAGGGCCAGTGGCATTACAATGTAAGGTTGCCTCAAAAATATGTAATCCTTGCCCTTTCAATAAAGTTTTGCAGTGTTTCTGTATAGAGTTGTTCACTCTTGTGTGTAGTTTCTCCTTTGCTAGTCCTCTACTTTGGTTACCTCTGCATTTCTTCAGTTAAAGCTCCTGGATTGCTTTAAAACAGAAAGGTCCAAAGTATGGTAAATTCACCTATATTCTATATCTTGTCTTCTCTGCTGTAACAGTCACTTTGTCTAACCTAACTCTCATTCAAAGGCAGCAATCTCATCCGCTAAATGAGGAGGACACTTATCTGAAGATCTGCAGGATATATGCATCTTCTCTGAACAAAGGTAAAGATCAGGATGACATTGGGAAGATAATCCGGGAAGACTAGATGTGTACTCACTGAAACTCACTGTTTCAGAGGAGAACTTCAGACTTGCTTTCTAGCCTTCCCTTAAACAACCCACTCTAGGATCCCAACTCCAGACACCAAAAAAAAAAGTTTTCCCTAGTTTCTTTAAGAAGCCATGCACAGGGAACTGAAATATGGCCAGGGATTCACCATAAGAAAGAGCTCCTTTTAGCCTTCTCTGTAATGCCCCCAGTCCTTGTCACTGTCTGGTTTCTCTGTCAGACAGATTTAGTGCAACGAACTTATAACTCTCGGTGAATAGACGAGGCATAAACCTTCCAGTTTGTTGCATGATGGAATTACTCCGTTGTAAACGAGCAATGAATAAATGTACTAAAGGAAAGCATCACTTTTTGTGGGTTCGTATAGTATACAATAAAAATATATAGTTCCCCAGTTATAAAATCTATCAAAGTTTTTCAACAGTCCCATATTTTTTACATGCCTTCACAACTGCGAGCAGCTGCCTCTACATATGTTCCTTGATTTTATGCCCACATTACAAAGGCATTGGAGCACTCCTAGCTGTGCAGGCACATTTTTTATCCACCTCCAGCCTTCTGTTGCTGGGACAGTAAATGCATTTGATAGAAGAGGAATGGGGGCATGAGGGTAATATAGAGTATGTGGCACAAAGCCTCTAATGGAGGTTGGGAGGATTAAATCATAGATGCTTCCTACCCAAACTATGGCACAGTGTCCTGTATGAAGCATTCAGTCAAATGTATTCAATCTGGCAGGCCTGCTTTATAAGAAGGCTCATTTATCTTTCATGATAGGGCCACAATTTTATATAGTGGCTTTGATCCGAAGTTCTCAAAATAATTAAATGGGTTTGCTATAAATGAGGGCCACTTCTGTCATAGCTGAAGCATAGCCACCACCAGAAAATAACTCTGCAAATGCTTTGTAGTGGAGTATGTGGGGATACAGGGGTATCCTCTTTCAACAGTGAGGAATTTGAGGACCCTTCAGTGGTGTTTAGTGTGCTCCTTACTATCAGAGCCAGTTAGGGAGAAAACAGTACTTTTCAGGTCTCATTCACACATGTTTTTAGTAAATAGACTTGATACTGACTAGGGTAGTTCCTTCAGATTGTTGTGTAAAGAACAAAAGTTGAAGCAGTTTAGGACTAGAAGTGAAGGCATACTGTCATCTGCAGGAGAAAGCAGTGGGCAGAATGCAATTAGTTATTGGAATTTAATTTGCATGATTTGGTAACATCCTTCTCTTTCTTTTTTAAGGAAAAATATCAAGTAGCCTGCATAGTTTCACAGTCAGGGTTGACATAATACAAAAATGCAACTATCAATTATTGTGTCTCAATCTTTCTAAGGTTTTCAAGTTTCCTATTAACTGATCCTACTTAATTTGTAAACTTTGATCTTTTAAGAGAACAGAGTTAGCATGCCATGCTGTGTCTAAGACAAATATCTGAAAAAAGGAGGCCTTCATTTAGAAAAATAATTAGTGTGATTATTTAATGTGTTATACAAAAACTGTCTACAATTCCAATCCCATTTCAATTACTTCTTCACATGTGTCCAAATCACTGTCGTTTCTAGGCTCTAGAGAAAATTTGCCGATTAATACTTCCGGACCACTATAAACACTAAACACAACTGGTCCCTCACGACTCAACAATATGAACTCCAGTAGGAGCTGAAGGACTTTTCCTGCTGGTGTCCTCCATGATGGCAAATTCAGGGCTTTGTCTAGTCTAGCTTTAAAGAACTGAAATAATGAGATTCCACACATTTCTTCTTGAAGATAATCAGAACCTAACAGGTATCTCTGATGATAGGAAGCATCTCCCAGTCCAGCCAAAACTGTATAACTACCATCTGTTGACAAAGCCAGAAAAAGAGAAGTGGAATGTTTTTATCTGTCTCTCTGAGCATCAGATAAGTAGACATGCTTCCTTGCACTCTTAAAATTATTGCCATCCATTGCATAGAGGAGCAGGAGAAAGCAGCATTTACTCTACCAACAGAATAGGCTCAGCCCCTAGCAGTTCTTATGGTGGGCATACAGCTATTCTCTTTTAGTCAAACAGACAGCTTTTGGTAAGCTTAATCAGATGCAGGAACAGATGAATTAGGGCAGATCATGTCTGTCACTGGATCCCGTATGATACAGGGAGTTAGAACTGTTGGGGAGTTTATATTCCCCAGTATCAGGAGAGCACATACTCTGACACTTTGCATTGCTCCACTGAGTTGGGTTCCCATGTGAATTCTGCATCAACAAAAGGCTGAGTTAGGTGTGTCTTCCTTTGCTTAACCTTGTCTATGGATGAAATAGCAAAAGCTCATCTGAATTTCATGTTGGTGACATCTACTAGACTGAAATGATATCTTGTCATTGAGTTTGGATGGATAGAGACACAGGGGGTGATACAAAGCATATACAGCAGTAGGAGTTGCAGTAAGCCAAGGAAATTTTCTGCTAGTGTTCTGTGGCTGAGCGCTTGTCTCTTTATGTTAATGCAATAATAGAAAATGGCTGTATCCCAGCACAGGTCCGTTATGGCAGTCCCCTGAAGGAGTGTATTTTTTGTTTGAGTTCATCCCCTCTTAGAGAAGCCCTGCTTAAGGTTGTAATCATGAAAACACATCCAGATATCTTTGCCAATCTTTGTTTTGTGTTTCACTTAAAAGGAGTTAAGAATAAAATGAATTAAGAAAAAAATCGGTAGCACAAGAATCTCATTTAAGTTACTGCAACTGAATCTCATCTCCTGAGCTAAATAGTGGAGTAATTAAAGCAGTATTTACAATGCAATAAAGACAAAGCTAATTACTGGTAAATGTGAGCTAGATGATGCTTTTTCTCAGGGAAACTAGTGAAGGATCAGGCCAGAGCAATAAATCCTTCAACAACCTCATTTGTTAATTATCTTCATAATCCTCTTTCTTGTAATGATTATCTAATTTATTACCACCAAACAGGAAAGCAATGTGAGGTGAAATGACTGAGGCAATCAAGTGAGCCAGAGTTTGTAGGCCCAACTCTGCAAGCTGCACGCAGGATCCAGGTCCGGAGGAAAGTGATTTTTTATATTGACTAGTGCCATGGCAGTTGAGACTGGGGCAGAATGTGTCAGAAGGCAGAGGCTGCTTCTTATAGGGCTGCATATTGGACAGGGCTGTGAGTTGCTGCTACACAGCAGACATTCACGGAGATCCTCTTCTTGGAAGGCCCTCCTACCAAAATTAAAATCATGGATTTCTTAGCTACACTGAGTTTAAAGGCTTTCAGGGAAGACCAATAAGCCAGATGATTCTACCAAGCAAACTGACAGAAACTGGTTTAAGTACAGAACTAGCCCGAATTAAACATGGTACATTGCTTTCCAAAAAATACATCAAATAAATCTAGAGCTTATAGATCTATTTGCATGCTCTGAAGGATTCATTGGCTGTGGGCATGTAAGAATCATTTGGTGTACTGATTTTTCTGGTATACTGGTTTCTCAAAAGTAATTGAACAAGTTCCTTTGTCATGGGTTTCTAAATTAACCAGCCATAGGTAAAAGCAAAGGTCATCGCACAGTTAATTAACTGGTTCAAAGGTAGAAAATGATGGGAAGGAATGGTCAGTGTTGGTAGTGGAAGGAGGTCGCCCAATGGAGACTTTGCCAGGCCTTGTACTCTTTGGCGATTACAGCACAAGCGAGAAGGCAGGTTTTCCCTCAGAGAGCTTGCAAGTCTGATGCTGAGCCTATATTGTGCAAGACAGAGTTTACTGAGCTCACTCTTAAGTGAACGAAACTGTGTATGGTGAATACTGCTGTCCCATACAGATGTTATCTTCAATCCTGAAAGCAGCTTGGCTGCATTAATATGGCATTGCACATAGGCCAACCAGTTCTGCCTATATTAGCTGAATTTTATTTGCGAAGGTGCAATGCCACGGTGACGTGGTTATATAGCATTAGATGGTGATCTGTCCTAGCCACAGGACCGCTGTACCAATTTCTACTACATGAAAATCAGACAGGACTTGGGAGAACAGAAGGCACAGATCCCCATCTCTGGAAACCAGTGCGACCACTTAAGACCTGCAAGTATGTATTTAAATCTCGGTAAAAATCTGAAACGAAAAAGGAAACACAGGGCAAATTAGGAAGAGAATTACGAAGTAACCAAGAAATATCCCCAGCAAGATGGTGTTGAGTCACGCTTTTGAACTTCCTGAGCAAAACACGGAGTTGGTTTGTTATCAGTCACTGCCCCTCAGCCCCAATTACCCCAGGCACATGCTATAACTGTCAGTCACACTCCTGAGGAAAGCTGCAGCTGGTGAGAGATATCTGCAAATGTGAGGCTGAGTGGGACCTGCTGGTCACAGATGGTATCTGGCACAGTGCTCGGGAAGAGGTAAGAGCGGGAACAAATAGAAATGGAATTAAAATCATTTTTACAGGTCTGAGAGCTGAGTGACTGATTCTTTCCCTGAGCTGTGCAGACATACCGGGGCAATAAAATATATTTTCTAGCGATGACATGCCAGCAGTGAATCACCAATGGTGATGGCTATTTTATTCTTTTCTACTTTCTTAGCTCCACAACATTATTACCCTTTTGCACTGTCAGATATTAAAATCATATTAACGATCAGGAACTGTATTAAACTGTCTGAAAATGAAATAATATGGTAGCACATTTGAAGGTTAGAGACAGCCCTTGGGTGTAATTCACTAAACTGTAATCATCTACCTGCCTGGTACTCTGCAGATGAAGCAGGAAACATTGTTTCTGGGAAACTAATTACCGCTAAGATACACACTCCCCCACCCCCAAACATGCACACAAACAATACTCTGTACATCTCAAACTGCTGTTGAAGCTGGACAGCTGGAAAAGGGTAGTCATCCAAGTACAAACCAGCTTAACAGATGATTTTCTTCATTGCACCATTACAGTCTTCCTTAGCACAGCCATAAGGAGAAATGTGTTGTTCCTATTACATGCAAAGGTATATGAGAGGAGGGAAAAAAAAATGTTGTCTGATGACCAGAGAAAGAATTAGAGATACAGCCCCTTGCCACAGCAAAATAGACAGTTACCAGGACTAGTTTAGGAGCTATTTGAGAGGTGACTGAAACCCCTTAGAAGGATGTATTTTACCAGAGGCAACACGACTCGCAGCCAATTCTGACTATTTGTGTTCCATAAAAAGAGATTTCTGTGCCCCTGCTCTTATATTAATGAAACAAATATAATTACTGTTTATACTTACTCCTCTCTATAAACAGGTGAGCTGTTAATCCAGAGTCTAAAGAAAATATCACTCAATCAGACCCTCATGGAAGGGTTGTACTGTGACAGCTGTGTCATAAATCATGTAGAAAGGTGATGCCCAAGTCCTTTCTGAAATGTTGTTATCTAATTTTGTCATCTCTGAAATGAAGAATGTCTTATATGACAGACAATAAAATGAAGCCAACTTTATTAATTATGTTTACAACACAACCGAAATTAAAACATTTCTCCAGAATTTAAGTTTATGCTAAAAGGGCCAATTCCTTTTGTATTTGATTAGGAGGGCACAGTAGAGGGAGAAGGCAGGGAAGGAAGAAAACCCGTGGAATATTTACCCCCATATCTTGAGGGTTTTTTAAGCTTCTGCTCCTTCATGGGTCTGTAAAACTGAGTGACAAAACCTGTAAGAATGAAATATTTTACAAATAAGGATATTTTACAAAAAGCTTGATGCTACCTACAGACCCTTATTAGGTCTCATTGTTATACAAGATCACAAGTTCCACAGATGTTACCTGTAGATAAGCTTGCCACTACATTACTGATCTAGAAATAATTATATGATGCTTTCTAAGTGACAGTTAAAATGACAGGAATATTCATTATCATCTTATTTTTGTAACGTGGAGGTATAAATGTTTGAAATGCTTTGCTCTGCAATGAAGTCAACTGCAGAAAAAGGACAAGACATATGAGGTTTACTGTAGAATTCAGAGAGAAAAGAGACAAACTTCTAAGTAGTCAGGACCCTCCCTAGACTGGAGATATACAAACTTTGACAGGAATGACTTCTATGCATTATTTGATGTAAATAATCTAGACAAAGAACATCATCAACTGTCAGGACTACTTCCAGTTGCTAAGTCAATGAAAGTAATGTATGAGCATTTGAGATCAAAACTGAGAGCACAGTACTTCAGTAAAATGATTTGCTAGTTAATTGTGACAATTCTTTGTGTGGCAAAACAGCATTTTAATTTCACTTTTCTCTGTTCATCAGAGTGCCAGCCAGAAATGTGTTTCTTCAACTAAGGCACTCGGCTGTTCATGGATAAATACTACAATGGATAGTATACAGACCTCTCTGCACTTGCATTAATCTTTTTGGCAGTATTGGTACTACAGCTTACTGAGACGATATATATTTTTCTGAGTGAAACATGTCAAGAAATAGCTTTTTCAGGCTGAGTTGCTACCATCCCATGTTGTTTCCTATGCCTGGCAAATCTATCAAATTGGGCAACACTGGTATCTTCCCTGGTTCTCTGGTACAATTGGCTCACACTGGCTAGCAAAAAATGCAGAAAATTCCAGCAGCACTCTGTGTTCATCAATAAAATCCTTGATTATTGTGTAGCTGCTATGGTGGACCCCACGACCCACTCATCTAGTAGTTTTTCTTTCCTGGAAAAAAGCATTTATCTACTATTTCCACCTCTTGTACCACGGGCAGCTTCTGTAAATCTGGAGTTATTAAAAGACAGTTACACATCCCCTGCTAACAGAAGATTGTGATATTATGGTCATGCTAAACAGAGATAGACTTAAACATCTTAAAAAACTGAAGTGTGTCACTTTTTAATGAGGAAGCATACACGTCATTATATACTGCAAGTGAGAGTCAACTGCAGGTAGTGAGGTGGAAGGTTTATGTGCATGAAGGCAAGGATCTCCATTCAGAAATCCAAGGATTTCTGTCCTCTCCAGCAAACTGTATTTTATGAAATCTCTCTGAGATGCCATATACTGCTTAGTAGATGTCAAATACATTTGCCTTCAGTAATCTCAAGATACATTCAAATACTTCTAAAAAGTAATTGTACTTATGGGTAAACGTTGCGTTTCCTATTTGGAAATGACAATTTTAAGTCCAGCTTCATTAAAACACTTAGAATGAGAAAAAAATTACAGTGCTTTTCTGTTTCATGCAGATAATTGGACTAAATACTGAAGTACTACTTCAGATATTGTTTGAGTCTTAATTAGGCTAAGCTTTCACTGAGTTCAGTGGGAGATTAAAGCCTCAGTTCTGAAAATATCATCTAATTGCATGTATACAGCAAACGGATAGTCTCATAAGTGTTTGTAAGATAGGTGCCAGAGATATCAGCCTATGTGTTTGATTTCTGCTCCATTTCTTGCTGTTGAATGTCATGCTTCAGTTAAATATGGAAATATTATTAATATATGAAACAGTTCATAGTTAGAGGGATATTAATAAGTCATTCCAATTCATGAAGAATCATTTGTGGTACACCAGCATTTGCAGATTAGGTTCAGGGGCAATTTACTGATCTGTGAGGAGTGAAACCCCCTCACATAGTCTTTAGGACTGGGGGAGGATCCTGGCAAATCAGCTCACGTTTTGGCAAAAACCTGACATTGAGTGCGCGCTTCCCAGTCAGGATTAGGGTCCTGGGAGAGACTTGCTTACACCGTATGAGAGAGCGTCTCTGGCCAGTGAGGTCTTAGGCAGCAATGAACAAATCTCAGGGACATTTAGTCTCCCACTCTGTCACCAATAAATGCAACAGCCAGGAGGTTGGTGGAATAACAGTGTGATATATGTAGAGAAAAAAGCATCATATATTAGATCAAACACCCTTTCTAACTAATAGCGGCCTGGCATCTTTTTGAATGAGACATACCTCTTCTGCCTTTGAGATCATGGTGTAATGCTCTTTTCCGAAATCACCAGAGTAATACACTGGTTGACATAAACTCTCCCAATATCTCTGCTGCATTCACAATTCTGTTTTTTCCCCTTTTCAGAATGGTTGATTGGCAGACACTGCTCAATAGATGCTACATCGCACCCTGCAGTAGCTGCTTTTCAACAGTGTTTGTTCAGTAGTTAGTTCAGACCCCTACATACATCATTTACTTTATAGTGAGCAATTGGTATCTTTTGGGATGACAGTGACAATATAAATCTGAGCTTTCACTACTGGGATATTTGAGTCAGAGCTGTCCTGTCATTTGAATATTTCATTTTATGCTGCTTCTCTCATCATTATCAACTAATACTTTTCTAATTACATTTTGCTTTTAATAAAATGACTCTCAAATAGATAGAAATTATCGGTGCCAAATGGCTGTTTTTCCTATGTGCTAAACCTCTCCATACTTGTTTCCTCTGTGGGAACATGTTGCTTTGAAATTCTAGGTCCTCCTGATTTGAAATTAAAAAATGTAAGCTTTCATTCCTGTTTAGTTCAATTTAGAGACAGGTTCAAGGCTCTGTTGAGCAATTCAGCATTCAACCTCAGCATTCTGAAGGTTAGGGCTTTGGTGTAAAGGCTATTCCAAACGTAAATGTCACTTCATCTCCCTGAAATGATACTTGCAAGCCATGAGTTCTGTCAAATACATAGTGCTGTGTCTCTCTCATGAGTCAGTGTTAATAAAGCATGACAGATAAAGAAAAGAAAGGTGTAATTCTTTGTCTGTCACATGCTTAGGACAGAAAGCAACACTGCATAAAGAGAGGCCTAAACTGTTTGCCTGCACTATCCTGAATCTGTTGTATTTACCAGCTGTCAAAGAAATGATAACGAAAAATACAGTTATTGGCTCTTCCTCCCAGTCAGTATGTTTGCCTTTTGTCAGCAGCACAAGACTGTAGTTGACACAAACCATGATTTTGATACAAAAAGAGGTGTTATCAGCTCTGCTGTTTGAGCCTTTTTCTGCCTAGGAGCCATTTAGAATTCATCCCAGCAGGAGATTGCGCTTCACAGATTTTGCAGGTAACATCTGCAAAATTGCTAAAAACCCAAATGAAACCAGCCACGCTGCAGACTGCCCCCTCTCTCTTTGAAAGGGATTCCGGGAGGCATTCACAGCCCAGTTGGCCATTTTGCACCAGCGCACTCATCCTGGTGCCACGTGACCTGTAACATCTGTTCCTTCACCAATTAGGCCATTTCTTAAGGATAAATTAAAAACAATTCTAATTAAACACTATAATGGAACTATCAATCTGTGTTACTGAGCCAGAACAAGGATGTAATTAGTTATTGATACAAAAAGATTTGTTTAAACTAGTTTGGTTTGCTGTCAGCTACCACAGGCCTTAAGTGAGTTTATACAGAACTTGAAAATAACCACCACTGTATCTTTCTTTTAGGCTAAAGATGCACATGGGAGCAGATTCTTGCAAACTACCCAGTCGGTTATTCCATGTTCCTCACCATTTTAGATAAGAAATTTGCACATTTACTTGTAATATTATTTCTTTTGACTGGCAATGCATTGCCTCCACTATTCAGATGATCTATTTAACATATATTGTATTCACCACTTCACTGTATATGCAGCCTTTTCTTTAATTATTTTAAAAGCTAGAGAAGAACTCTTTATAATTCAACATTTACCAATCATTGCTGCCTCTGTTACCAGAGACAATGCTGTGTTAAACCCAGATGAAATCCTGCACAACCAGATTTAAAAGAAGAGTGTGGGGGAAACATGATGACAGTATATGAAATGTAAGAGGAGGTGGGAAGATTTATCTGAATGGGAAATGAATATGAATGTCTCTTCCTTGTATCACAGAAGTCTGGTGTATTTTTGGGGGAGGGGGAACTGTGGTGAATGCACACTTTGCAAAGTTATTACAAGATTGCAATGATCAAAATCGGAGGTCTGCCCCAAAAGAGCTATGGAAATAGTTTGAAATGAGCTAGCTTTAGTAAATCAGTGGTGCATTTTATTCCATTTTCATTTAATGGTCTTGATTAGTTTTCCTTCAGTATTTGCTCTATAGCTTTCCACGATCTTATGGTAAGAGTAGTCCCTATAGTTACCCACATTATGTTGTTTGGACTCTGTCTTAAACAAAAAGAATTATGCCTACTCCTCAGATATTGTACCAGTTCTGAAATGATAGATAGATACTTATAAAAATGCCAAACTTGCACCATTTTTAAATGGATGCCTTCTGCATACATCTACAGCACTCGCAAGGGCTGGCGGGTTCATCAAGAAAAGAAGCAGAGAGATTCTTCCAAGACTAGACTGGAAATAGTTTGTAATCTCTGTTGTAATTTGCATCTTCTCACCCACTTCTGCTTCCCAAGCAGAAGTAAGTTCTAATGGAAGACATAGATATTACAGTAGTGTAGCAACTTCATCTGAGTTGTTCTAACCTGTGAACAGTATTTTCTCCCCAAATTAATTTTATCAGAGGATTAAATAAAAGGGGAGCATAAGCTGGTAGTAGTTTGTTCCTCAGTAAATAACAAAGTTTGTCAAAAAAAGTCATATTAAAAAAAAAAAAAAAATTTGTGTTTTGAGTTTTTTGCCTGACTATTGTCATGTGGATTTTATGCAACTTTCAATTTGCCAGGTTGTCCATGAGGAGTCCAATGAAAATTTGGACATTTAGAAAATACAAATATAAAATTCTTTTGGAATAGACAGGGGAAATAGTTTGTAAAATGTAGACAGATGGGACTATTTTGTTCCAATGTACAGTACACCTCTACTGAGATGAACACTGTTTACTCCTCTCCTGTTCTTAATGGAAAGCAAAACCAGCACCAGACCACTGTTTTAGGGAGTTGTTTCATCTGCTACCAGAGAAAATTCACTTCTCTTTGTACAACACGGAAGGATATTAAAAAACATCCTTCCATCAACCTGGATTTATTCCATTAAATCAAGACCAAACTGTTTTCCTCATATTTCTCTCTGTCAACCTGAAGGAGAATTGCAACTAATGTGAGAAACATTTAATTTCCAATCCCAATTTAGGCACAGAGTCTTAGCTGTAATCCACATACCGGAAGCCAGCGAATGACAGATGCATCATATTAAATTTGTGGCACGATCAAATCGCCAGCCTGCTCGCAGGTGTTCATCTATAAAGCTGTCAGATGATGACCACTCTGGCCACAGACAGCATAGGCCTGATTAAAAAAAAATCCAAAAAGCTTTTGTTACCTTTTTAAAAAATCAATTCCACTGCTCAGTATCTTGTTTAACCCACAAGTGTTCCAGTATGTGGGAACAATAGCAATTGCTAACACATTAGAAGAGCATGTCTCTGATGCAAGGCCAACAAAGATCCTACTTTACTGTAGTTTTCATTTTGTTTTGCATTCCTCTTCCTTCAGTGCGGCTTAACTCAACCTGTGTAGAAAAAATGACATGAAAAAAGGTCTATATATGGCTTAGATCGACACAAAGATTTGTGGCCTTATCATTGCTTTTTATAATTTAATTCTCTGAAGTTCATTCTCACTTCTTTTAGGTCTCCATGTTGAAGAGTAAAAGGAAAATTTCCTGCTGGTAATTTTACTCTGTCAGACTTTAATCCTTAGGCTATGATGAGAAGTACTAAAGAATAACCAACCAGCTAATGTGTCTGAGATACCATTTGTTTTATTCATATGAATACATTTACGCAATAAAAACTGTGGGTTTTCCTGCCTATTAGAGGATAGTTGGTGGAGCATAATAGTCTTTCATATTAACTGTGAAAACAGAATCTAAGATCCTTTCTTTTTATTCCATTTCTAGGTACAGTTTGCTGTACGACTCCTTTCAAATTTATAATTATACTTGGAGACAAGAAAAGAAGGGATCATTTCACAAATCAATACAGAGAGGGGTGCTTGAAAGTCTGTAAAGAATGTTAAATAGGTCAGAGTTGTACTGTTACATGCTGACACAAATTTAACATTTTTGGGGGGGGAAATAGTCTGTATCAAAATGATATTGGACCACTTGACATCTTTTAGAGTCAAGCCCTCCACGAACAGCCAACCAGTTAATGCTAGAGGTCCAGTTTTTTAGAAGCCGATGAGATTCTTTTGTACTCATTCCTAGTTATCTAACCTAGTTACACTTTCATGTACTTTCTTATGTTTTTAAAGAATGTTGATTTTGCCATTTTAGACTCTTACTGCACCTAATATCATTACGTTGCATGGAGATAAATTGTGTTTGCTGTCCAGAATTGACTGGAAGAGCGGCAGAGGAATTCATTCACACATGCTAACTAGCCATACAGCTATGCCTATGTGACTTACATGGCTAACTTGCTTCTACTAACATGTTTTGTGCTGGCTTTCTTGTATATCGTGACAAATGTGGTGTGCTGCTGTCCAAGGCCTACAAAATGGTCTCCATTCAGGTACTCATAAGGCAGTGCTTGCTGCTCACCAGAACTGATGGATGGAGATTTCAGGGCCTTAAAATGCAATGTGAATGGCACAAAGAGGCTACAAGTGTTAGTTCCATCAAGCAGCTATAGGTATTAGTCTAAATTCTCCTGCCTCCACTTCCTGCATATTTGGCTGTATTTGGGGGCTCATTTGTCTTTTATTCTATAGAAGTTGAATAGAGCAACCAATTGCAACTGAAGGTTTTCAGCAACTCCCTGCCCACACACATTGATTGTTTAAATGGTTTATATTGTTTAAATCTAGACTTCTTGGATGACAATTGCCTGATCAAATTCCAGAAGTAGAATCACAGAATATCTCAAGTTGGAAGGGACCCGTAAGGATCATTGAGTCCAACTCCCTGCTCCTCACAGGACTACCTAAAACTAAATCATATGACTAAGAGTGTCGTCCAGACGCTCCTTGAACTCTGACAGACTTCTTGCCATGACGTCTTCCCTGTGAAGCCCGTTCCAGTGACTGACCACCCTCTCTGTGAAGAACCTTTTCTTAATGTCCCATCTGAACTTCCCCTGATGCAGCTTTATTCCATTTCGTATCGCTGGTCACCAGAGAGAGGAGATCAGCACCTCCCACTCCGCTGCCCCCTTTGAGGAAGTTGTAGACTGTGATGAGGCCACCCCTCAGGCTTCTCTTCTCTAAGGTGAACAAGCCAAGTGACCTCAGCTGCTTCTCGTAAGTCTTGCCCTCGAGACCTTTCACCATCTTGGTTGCCCTCCTTGGGACACATACTAATAATTTGATGTCCTTATATTGAGGACCCAAAACTGCACATGGTACTCAAGGTGGGGCCGCACCAGTGCGGTGCAGAGTGGGACAACCACCTCCCTCAACCAGCTAGCTATGCTGTGCTTGATGCACCCCAGGAGATGGTTGGCCCTTTTGGCTGCCAGAGCACACTGTTGACTCATATTCAAACTTGCCATTAACCCAAACCCCCACATCTCTTTCCACGGGGCTGCTCTCCAGCCTCTCATCCTCCAATTTGTGTGTATAACCAGGATTACCCTGTCCCAGGCGGAGAATCTGGTGCTTGCTCTTGTTAAATTTCTTATGGTTAGTGATTGCCCAGCTCTCTAGTCTATCCAGATCTCACTGTAAGACCTCTCTATCCTCAAGGGAGTCCACAGCTCCTCCTAATTTATCATCAGCAAACTTACTTAATGTACATTCAACTCCTGCGTCCAGATCATTTACGCAAACATTAAAGAGCTCTGGCCCTAAATTTGAGCCCTGGGGAACCCCACTGGTGACTGGCAGCCAGCCTAATGTAACCCCGTTTACTATAACTCTTTGAGCCTGACCCATCAGCCAATTGTTCACCCAGCATATTATGGACTTCTCTAGCTGTATGCTGGACATTTTGTCCAGAAGGATACTGTGAGAGACAGTATCAAAACCTTTGCTAAAATCAACCCCCCCCCACCTCTACTGGCTGCCCTTGGTGACCTTGTCATAACAGAGAATTAAGTTAGTTGGAAAGGACTTTCCCCTCATGAGCCTGTGTTGGCTGTGACCAAGGACTGCATTGTCTCTCAAGTATTTTTCAATGACTCCCAGAATAACCTTCTCCATAATTTTACCAGGCACTGAAGTGAGACTGACAGGCCTGTAATTACCAGGTCTTCCTTCTTAGCCTTCTTGAAAATTAGGACAACATAAGTAAATCTCAAGAGAGTAAAGAACTAATGTGTTGTTTCCTTGACATGTAGGAGTCAGAGCCCTACCACTGTATCAACACAAAAGCCAGAAGGAACAATGCTTCCAGCCATGCCTTCCAGTTCATCCATATGGGTCAAACACTTTTCAGCTTGCCAAAGCTGTGGGAAGTTTTCACCACCTCTGGGGCAAAACTTGCGTTCTCCAAACAGAAAGAAAACAAATTGTTTGATTCAGTGTCTTCATAGTGCCTAGACAGGCAGGATGAATCACAAACATTGTCCAAGATAAATGTGAGAAGTTTACTCAGCTGCTATTTGTTGGGTCAGATTAATCTGTTATACCCTTCACCATTCAGACAAATTGCATTTCACTAGCAAAAATTTTCATGCATCCCAAAAGCATTATGAATTTATAAGCAAATAATCATCCAAATATTTCTCCCAGGTCTTATGCCGTTGCCTGCCATTCGTCATGAGTTTCACCAAAACCTACAAAAAGTGAATAATCAGAAGGTAAATATTTTTGAACAGATGTGGGAGCTGGAATTCACATGGGTTAGTGATTTGGTGAATGTGTGGATATAGCAAAAGCAGCAAGAGAAATCATGATTAAATTAGAAACAGAACTTTCCCCCTTTCAAAAAAAAAAAAAAAAAAAGCACAAAAAATATTAGATCAATTCAATTATTAGACCAGAAACGGTATTTACAGTGAGATTTCTAATTTCATATATAAGCACCTTAGAAAAGGGCTCTATATAGTAAATATCCCTTTGTGTCAATGGGTGCTATGGTGGCCTTTGGAGGAAAAAGAATACCCTGACTAGTTTATGTACTGGGCCCAAGCACATAAGCTTCTATGTTTAGAAACATTGAGGATATACAGCCCTAGAAAAACAATCCTGCCCTTGTTGGAACAGGGGTTAGGTTTCGTATTTGAGTTCTGTTCCTTTACTAACTTGTAGAACTGTAGGTTGTAGCAGATGGAGCAAAACATCAGACTCACTGGGGACTTTGTTAGTGTTTACAGTCAACTGCCATTGTCACATTCCCTGCTTGTTTTGCCATTACTACAGCCTAAACTAAGACTAATATTTTTAGAAAGTATCAATTCAGCTAAAAAGCAAAGTAAAAGATAAGAAAGATAGAAAATCACAGATTTGAGGCACTACAGGCACTACTATACTGGAGCTATTGCTAAATGTCCTGGGTCCTCTGTAGATGAGAACAGTTCTCCTTGGAGGGATGAATAAAGCTTTATTTCTATTGCTCACTGACATTTTTTCCGTGGCTATTTTCTCTTTTTTTTTTTTTAGTGCTGGACTATCTTCATTAGCTGCAATGTGACTGACAGATAATTTGAAAGGGTGACCTATGAAATGCACTGACGACACTGGGAATTATGCGAGGACCCCCACGAGCCACAGAAAATGGCACCATACAGGCCTGGTAAAGAGTGTACTATGAATTAGGGCCTGTGGTGGTACCATGAGGTGTGCACTTGCAACTATTATTTATTGCAAATCAATAGCGTAGTTGGAACCTTACAGAACATAGATGAAGTGATAACACATGCTACAATGAGGTTAGAGCTGAAAAGACAAGTGATTATGTTGCAGACCCACAGCCTAGTGGGTAACCAGAAGACAAACTTACTGCAGATTGGTACCATTCGTTTTCCTGAGATTCTGTCACATTAGTAATTAGCTGGCTAGATTAGCTAGATAGCTAGAACTTAATTATGTGGCTGATAATTATAAGGGAACTCTACAGAATAGTATTTTAAGTAGGAGGTCAAATTCGGTATTAGAGGCCCATTTTTGCATAATTCCTTAATGATTAATAAATTATTAATAGATGATACCAAAAGCAAGTTATAGACAGGAATAGTGGGGTTGTAGATAGCTGAGTCCTCCAGTTGGAAATACGACAGATTATTTTAAGCCATAGTTCTAAGTAGTGAGTTGGCCTGTTTGGCTTCATAACAATTGAATGAACATACTGTCCTCTTGTTTGCTAAGGGACTGGAGTTTTGCTTTGGTAATTTTCTATATACTTTCCATTGACTTTGTAATGACTTACAAGATAATAAATTTTGGTCTGTAAACTCTAGTGAGAATAGGGTAAAGTGGTGATTTGGGCAGTTCAAAGACCTTTTATATTAAGGATCATCTACAAAGAACTGCAAATGTAGCCTCTATTCTATTTTCTCCCCTGGAAAGAACACCCGAAGATCCCAGAGCAAAGCTACCAAGAATGTAATGTATGTTGAGTTATGATTCCCTTCTGATACTTCCTCTGTCATGCATTCCCGTAGAATATATGGGAATTTACGTGAAAAATCTATGGCAATTTGGCATTTGATGTTCATTTGTGGTTTGGAAGTCTATTCTGAGAAGGTAATTTGCTGTCATAAAGCAAATTCTACCCTTAAGATAAGTACAACCTACTCCCACCTACTTTACACATTATCTAAGCCTCAGTGAAGTGAGCAGATATATTTATAACATATCGAAAAAATTTTGGATGAGGTCCTCCTGTTCCTGCAAAATTCAGAATATGAACAGACTGAAAGGATTCTGATTTCTTTTCTCCTTAATTACTGAAGTCCTTATGATAACACATCCTTCTCTCCCACGACAAAACAATGAGGAAGAGATGCAATATGTACTTGAGTTCTCTGCGAAGAAGGATCAGGCCTGTTTGCTAGTGCTTAGATTGGAAATTACCTGCAAGATCATGTTTCTAAGTACTTTGGTGCTTCATTAACATTTTGGCTTATAGTCAGGAGTGTTTCAAGAGCATCAGCCTGCTTCTATTACATAATACCTTTATGATATACTCTGATATATAATTAAAAAAGGGAATTCTTGTAAAATCTATCATATAATTTCATGAAAATTCTCATGAAGAGACATTTTTTTGCTCTTCTTACAATTCTGAAAGAGAATGTTATAAGATTGTTGCTATTTATTATGACTGTATGAGTGCCTTAGGGGCATCACCTCAGATCTAGACCCCATTGGTTTATGCAGTGTAAAAGTACTTAGCATTATTTTGCACTCCTTGTCTTAACTTGATATCAAGTACTGTGTTCACTGTTTAATATCGTCCATATACCACACCCGAAATAGCTGTTTTCAAATACTTGTTAAAGTAATTTCTGGACATATGGTTTGAAAGTGCTTTGGAAATCCATATGAAGGCATTGTATAAATCTGACACCGTTACAATCTGTTTACTTTGGAGATGTTTTTCAGGTAATTTATAAAATAAGGGGGAGAAGTGGGTTGAATCACAACATGGGGTTTTGGCCTGGCATACCTACCCATTCACAATACGAAAGTAAGTTCATTTTGTGCTATATAACATTAAAAAAACCCCAAAGACAGGTCACACTGAAGCACACACCACTTCTTCCAAGACAGAGAAATAAATCTCTGCTTCTTTCAGTCTTAGTGCTTCTGATGTCTCTGCAGTAAATATGGATCAGATCAGCTAGTTGCAGACGATAGCGCACTACATTTCCTTTAATTCTTGTTTTAAAAAGAAATCTGCTTCTGTGGAAAAATTACTTACCCTGGAATGCATGGAAGGTAAAAGGCAGAATTTCTTTTTGAAAAATGCTTCTTTTTCTTTGCTGTCACATTTCTGATATGTAAAGTATATCCCTGCAGAGCAGAGAACAGAAGAGCCTGCAAAGTACACTGGAAGAGACTCTGCTCCACAGGGTTTTTTGTGCAGACTGCGGTAGAAACTCTCTGGGGCAGATAAATGTAACTAGGAGCTATGGGACAGAACCGAGTTAACAAACATTTAGGCTCAACAAAGAAAAATGCATTTCTTAATCATATGGGATGGAATGCATAAGGGTTCTCACAAAGGAAATGGTTTTGGTCAAAGCTTTATTGCCTGAATTATGTAACTGGTTTAGATTAACACTTGATAACACACTGGAAATGAACTGTGTATCTCCTCAAATTTCTGAGACGCCTAATTCTCACCTCAGCGAGATTCCCACTGAGGTGAGAGGAAGCTTTGTTGTACATGTATGCTCCCAAAAGAAAGGCCCTGTTATCCCCTTATTTATTTAAATTCTTTAACTCAGAAGAACAGAAGACATGCATTAAATATAAAAACTCTAGTTCAGTGTAAATGCTTCTGTATTATTTGGGAATGAGAGGAAAAGCTAATTATTTTTAATGTGAAATTTTGAAGCAGAGCACTCTATCTCATTTCTTTTAAATGATATTAATACCTAAATCCCACACAAAACAAGAAAATAAATCTAAGCAATAATGTGATATAGTAAAATCAATATTGATTATTAGGAGTAAAAGTGCTTTATGAGAAACAGTAATGACCTTTTAGGATCCCTTAGGAAAAAACATTGTAATAAAACTAGAATAAATTACTGCAATCTAATCACCTTTTAAATAACTAAAATTCTTTAATGGAATTTATGTTGTCAGAAGAGCAGTTGCTTTCAAGCACAGAGCAAACAGCTGCCGCTGCTGCATGCAGTTACAGAGCGTGCGGGAGTGCTGTGTTGACAATCTACCTTTCTGATTAACTGATTTTCTCACTTGCGCTTTGCCTTGAGCCTTCTACCTCTTTCTGTCCAACTCAAGAGTAGCCCCGGGGGGCCTGAGAAGGGTGGGGAAGTTCATGTGAATCAGCTGCCCTAGAAGTGGCCTTTGATATCACTTGCACTAATAAATTTGGAGCATTAGGCTGCCCTTTGCAATATGTAGCTTGTCCTTGTGCCCTCCTTCTGTAGAAGGAAGCCTGGAATGTCTTATTTTGAATAGTGCATTACTTTTGTTTAATATATCTGTTAGAGAAGATAAATACATTGGAGAAGACAAAGAATTAAACCTTGCATTTGGGCTGGAAAAAGTGAGACTTGTGATGGCCGTTTGTTCCTGGGAGAGCGCAATAGCAGCTTTACACTGATTTCTAAGACAGTTCCATCTGCACATATGAACTTTCCCATCACTGAAAAGTGTTCAAGGTCCAAGCTGTCATTCCTGCTCAAACTTCAGATATGCCCGGCCCGGACAACTGAATGCTTTTAGGGGAAGCTGTGACCTTGAACTCAATTCAGTATTTTATAGTAAGCAATTTTAGTGAGCAGAGGACAAATCTGATGTGCTTTCAGTAGCCTGTGTTGCTAGGGAGATGTGTTACAATGCTCTACAGTATTAGGAATGTAAGTGCACAAAGGCATTGTGCCTTGGTCATCCTGTTACTATCACTCAATGAAGAGGTGAGGAAGGTATGAACATGAAAATCCCATTTCTCATGTGTTCTGACGTGACTATTTGGAATCTGTTTGGTAGACATGAGCCCTTTTGCTCCAGAGACCTGTGATTAGTTGCTAATTAAAAGTTGCTCCAAAATAACTTTTTCAAAATCAAGGTTGAATTATTTTGTTCCCTCTAGTACTCACAACAGCCAGAGACGAGGGTTGGCTACTGTGCAATGCTATGTCACAGGGAGAGAGATTCAGGCTGTCCCTGAACAAGCTCGTCCAGAATGAGAGCTGGCACTAAAGCACTCAAGCTAGTTAATGCCACTTCGCCCATCTTCGCTCTAACCATTGAAGCCTAAAGAAAAAGCTGTGGAGGGTGTCAATGTGACATATGAAATACTGATATTACAGGGCATTTTGCTTTACATACTTCTGACAGCATTGCTGAAGTTATGAAATTCTGAAAGAGTAGTCTGTATTATTTATAGCAAAAAAGATCTTTGTTATTTTTACTGACATGTTGTAGGATAAATTGAATATTCAGTAGAGCCGTTGTTTACCTTCAGTTACAGGCTTTGCTGACAGGACCAAATACTTATCTGTGGTTGAGAAAATGATGCATTTCTTCTAGTCTGTTATCTGCCTATACTGTTTGTATATGTGCACGCTTAGAGATGTGCGCAAGTATGCGTACAGCTGCAGGTACGTCAGTGAAAGGTGAGAGGGCTGAATAGGTGTGCCGTATCGCACGTTAGTATCAGGTACCTTCTGCCTGGCTTTTGAAGCCTCAGATAAGGATATCCTAGTCTTGTGAGCTGCTGTAAGGAAATATGCCCACAGTATGTAACTAACCCTGAGGCATCATCTGGGCTCATTAATTAGTACGGAGACTATACCCGTCCTTGTGTTATATATCTACACTTTAGCTCATTACAATCATAGGCCAAGAAGAGGAACATCTTAAGTAGCAGAGGGATGTTTCCAGAATTTGAAGGGCCTTGCTTTTTCAGGAGTATAATTGAGTCAAAAACTGATTAAAAAAAAGAAGCTAGTTTTCTTTGAAAATGACATCTTATTAAATTCAAAAAGTGTTTAGATACAAATAGATTTTGATGTATTTTTGAATGAGAAAGTAGAAGATAATTTCTTCAGATTTCATTCTGGTTTGACACTACTAAAATAGTTTTAACAAATTTATGTCAGTAATGTGCAGAGCTTAGTTTTAACTTCATGGTTTAGATATTATTCCTTTAGATTTTTAAATTATATTAAAATATTTATCTTAATTTTATAATGTATATATAATGCATTATGTTAAATTTCGTATTGTACTTATTTTCTCTTAAAATGTTTCAACAAAGTACGAAGTGATACAATTGAACAATTTCAAATGTACTACAAACGTTTTTGAAATGTTAGCTTTTAGTCCTGACACTAAATTAGAAAAAAATGGAACTGTTGGAATTTCCTGTGAAATGGAAATGATGTCTTCCAACCTGCTGTGTAAACAAGTGACAGATTTACATATGAATGGTCTACTGGTAACAAATGAGAGAAGGAGCTGAGTCTATTAATATAAAGCTGCTTCAGTAAAGACCTTAAAAAAATGAAAAAGAATGTTGAAATCCACACCAAATTTAAGGGGGATCCTGCATGAAAAATTTCAGTGTGGGTAATATTTATGCTCTACATATACTTGTCTCAGGCTTGGTACTGTTTTGTTTTGTCCCTCAACAAACTGAATTAGAACAGGCTGCATCCCACAGTCCCAATCTGTAATTCCCAGGTAATAATCCAGCCTTGAAAAGAACAGGGAATATTCTTCACCATCGGCTTCAATTCATTTAACTGAGCAGGGGGTCGCAGACAGTAAGTACCTCTCAGATGCTGTGATGCAGACTCAGTGATGGAGTTTGGAGATAGGTCCCGAGACAGATCACTGGTAACACTACGTGCAGACTCTTAATGTTTCAAGCTGCAGTCAAAATGGCACTGCTGAATGGTATTACCAAGGCTGGGTCCATGCCCAAGAGATACTTTAAGCATATTAGTAAAATCTTGAGTTGGTTCAGATGTCATTTCTGCAGTAAATACATATGATTTCACACTTACACATTTTGGACACTATTGCTTTTATGAGCCAACTATTTCAATGGCAAGTAATAACACTGGATCTGAAAGAGGCCCACCAAATATATGTGTGCGCACATATTTCTTAGACAAAGCAGTTTAGCCCCTGTGGCGTAATAAATGTATCATCGGTGAACTCCATTGGAAAGTGTGGGGATCAGGCCCATCTGGGCACCTGATATAACGAGCTTCTCCTCATGAACTTTTTTCCACCTTCCCTGAGAGGATGCTGTACCTGGTCATTGTGCCCAAAAACCTGCCCTCGTCCACAGCATCATAATGCTGCATGTTTCTGAGCTACCTGTTTATTGTGATGTATACAACACATTCGGAGCCTCTTATGTTTTATGAAAAGCAGAGACTAAAAAGAATTAAAAAAAAAAAAAAAGAAAAGATGGGTCAATACATCTGTAATTTTCTAAATTCCAAACTATATTTGCTGTTTTCTAGAGTAAGCAGACATTTGAAGAACATGAAATGGAATCTTTTACCCATTTTAACAGTGTCATCACTGACCGGATGCATACAACAAATCTCAAATCAAGGGATTTGACTTAGATGAAAGTGTAGTTTGGCATAAATAAGATTACATGAGTATCATGTTTCACAATTCCATAAAAATCCTCTTTCTGGGGAATTGATTTGCTGTTGGAAGCTCCCAGGTCTATTTTTGAGTAAAGGCTGAGTCTCATTTTGCTTACTTTTCTTCTCCTTGTGGCAAAGATGACAAAAAAGAAAATCAGTACCTTGAAGCTACAATGACCTTCACACAAAAAATGACTTATAACAGAATTTAAATTGTTGATGACTTTCATAATTGTCTTTTTGATTTTATATCATTTTGCAATTACTTTATTATAAAACATTAATCCTTTCTTTGCTTTTAGATGGTTCATTACGCATAATATTGCACAGGAGTAAGACTTCAGTGGCTCTCAAATACTACATTATTTCTGTGTCATTTTGCTACTCAAGTTAGGTTCACTGAATTTGTAATTGGGAATCTCCTGTATGTTTTCAATATTAGTCTCAGTTGAAGACAGAATATCATATTCTGGAAGACTACTGAGCCTATTATTTTCCATTTGATTTCTCTATAACTATGAATTATTTAACTTAGGTCAACAGTCTTATCAGCAGAATTGCCTCCTTACTACCCATTTTTTCGATCGCTGGCCCTGCTCAGTGAATGACGATTTCCATCTGGAAATTGTTTTGTATCATGTGTTAGAGGAATTGGAAATAAGAAAGAATACATTCATAGTCCTATTCCTGTTGGACAGGCAATCGTAGCACAAGCTCCCTACTACTGAAACAAAAGCTGACCTTCTTTTTGGTGATGTTGGTGGAAAGGTCACAGTCTCATTTGTCTCTAAGTCTAAATCATCTTTTCATCTTCAGCTGTACTCTTGATAGGTCAGTGCGTTATATTATATATAGATATTATATATAATAAAAATATTATATAGTATTATTGTATATTATATAATTACATAATTAGAAAATATATAATTTATCATTGTAAATATATTATATGTAATATAATATTATGTATTATATTATATATTTTATATATACAAATATGAATATGTTTGTAGTATTTTTTCAGCATTCCTAAATGTTCATGAGCTCAAGGAAAATGGCACCTGTGTCTTCCACATATGTAAGAGACTGAGGGGCTGAAAGAGTTAATGTCTCAAACATTCGGCAAAGAAGGACCTTGAAGAAACGGAGAAGTTGAAAGAGTTATTGTCTCCAACACTGGAGGACCTGGTGTGACCACACTAATGAGATAAGGTGCAGCTGGAAGGGAGGATCTTGCGGAGGCAGGATAGCGCTTTTTGGGCCTTATCTTGAGTAATTGCTACAAGCCTGAGACAGCATCGCCCCTGCATTTCTGACAGGAGGGAGGGGGCAGCACTAGCCTCAAACCCCCCAACCCCTCAAACCCCCCAACCCATTTTGAGAAGGTTCGAGAACAACAGACTACGCATGCGCAGTAATTAGCATATGCAGTGGGACTAGTCAATAAATGGCGCAACTCAGAGGGGCTGGGCGCACGCCCACCATCCAATGGAACCGGACCAGAGACATCGCTGGAACCCAGGGTGGTGATCTTTCCTTTACCTCTATTTTTTTTTCTCTGTCTCTATCTTTTAGTTTAGCCCAAGGGTATACATGATATACTCCTTTAGACATAAACCGTTGACCAAGTCTGAGACTAGGACTGGACTCAGCCGCACCTAGACTCCTCTCTGAGAAGGAGTTTAGAAAGCAAGGGGGTCCTTTCTGAACCTCATGACTCAATGGGAGGGCCTCCCCAACCACTGACCAGAGACCCCCGTTGGCTGGACCAATGCTGGACCCTGGACTGATGATTGATTTCTCTCTCTCTCTCTCTCTCCTTCTCTCTTCCTTTTTACTGAAAGGCGGGATTAGCAATTAGTGAATTTACTGTTATTCAATGATAACTTGTATGCCCAGATATTGAATGACAACTTGTACGCCCAGTTACTGAATGAATAAATTGGCACAGTAACCCGAGTCACTCGTCCCTCTTCTCTGTCACTATCTGTTTATGACCCATAGCTGGGGTGCAGCATCGCTGCAGTCAGGGAAAGTTGGGACGTGACATTAAATCTGAATTGTGAACTTTAGCACCGTCTGTGCTCCATTCCAACAAAGTAGATCAGCGAACCTGAGTCACTCCTCCCTCTTCTCTGCCACTATTTGTTTATGACCCATAGCTGGGGTGCAGCATCACTGCAGGCAAAAAGTTGGGCTGTGACAACGTAACATACTGGTTTGCTCATGATTGCAGCCAGAGAGAAGCACTAGTGTCTACAAGAGGAAGAGAGCAGTGGAAGTTCCACGTGAAGTCCTAGGATGAAAAAAAGAGACTACGTCGTGTTTCTCAAATTCCTCCAAAAGAGAAAGCCTATGGCTGTTACATCACTGCCTCCTGAGGACGACAGTGAGAAAAGGAGGATTTCACTGCACCAAGCAGAGGACAAGTCCCCCTGAAACTGGTATTATCATCAGATGGGAACGGCTGTGCAAAAATTAAACCTGTTCCATGAAAAAGGGTAATTCACACAATTGAAGTTTATGCCCTGAGGCAAAAGATGAATATATGTGTATTTGACATAACCACTATGGTAATGCTACCCGCTGAAATATCTAGGACTCTTACTTCTAGCTAAACTTCATAGAGCTATAATAATATAGAGAATACAAAACAGTGGTGATTAGAAAATTGAATTTATGTTCCAAAGTACCTGATGTGCTGTAAGTCAGTTCAGTCTGGCATACTAAAGCAGTTTGTGAAGTGTGTATTAGTTTATTAAAATGATGTTTACAGCATCACTTTATGGTTTCAACATGACAAATCCATCTGCAATTACTTGGAAAAATAGGGTGAGTATTTATAACATGTTCCGCTTCCTCTAAAAGCAAATCCCACTGGCCAGTCATTGCTATGGCTTCTTTATTATGGCCTCATTCGCAATATGACATCCGCAGTGTTCGTCACAGGACAGTGCAATGCTGTCCCCCTTTCAGAACTGATGCTTAATTTTACAACCCGGGTGTTCAAATTAAATTGCATTGATTCCTTCTTTGACTTCTACATTAAAAACTACCTTGAGTGGTTTTAGCATAGTGACCCAGGAAGGTTTAAATTTAAAATGAATGACCAAGGGTTCAGCTTTAGTCCCTGCCATATTAGGAATTATACTGAAAAATCTCTAACAGCCTCCCTATGTATTTGGAAAAATTTTTCTGATGACACTTTGTCAAAATCCTCACTTTATCCTTGCTAGTTTTACATTAAGCTGGTGTCTGCTGGAACCAAGTTTGATCACAGCAGGAGCCCAAACCAAAGTTTATTTCAGAACCCCAAGCAAACATTCAGAGCTGTCACAGTTATAGAAATAGGTGGCTCTGGCTCTGCCCCACATCTTCTGTGGGTGGATCTACGCTTGCATCTGGAGGGCAGGGGACAAGTTTCAGGCACTGCTGGTGGCGGGGGCTGGTAAGAAAAACTTTGAACTGCAGCTCAGCCTGCGTCAGTCTGCATGGGCTGTTGCAGCCAGAGCCACTTCAGTGTCACAGCCCGACTTGGCAATAGTATCGTGTGACTGACAGTCCCGTCAGCCCGTCTGCAGAGACGGTGTGCGGCCTGGGGGAGTTCAGAATGCCCCTCTACAGAGCAGGCACCCACAGTCTGAGCCCTGAGCAGCCCTGCGGTCAGGGAGATCCCGGCCTGCTCCTTAGCATGGGCACCTGAAAGGCACTGGGGGTGCAGTGGCTCTACGGGCTGAAAAGGGGATGCCTCTTAGCGAATTCTCCCTTTAATGTGAATAGTCACCGTTTGATCCTGTGGTATAGCCTAGCCACATTCTCCCTTCTCAGTCAGTATTTAATAATTTATGTCACAAATATTTATATAAGCCTATTGAATAAACTAGATACTGGCATCCAGTTATCCTTCAGCCGCTGCTTAGATTTGCGCAGCTCCTTTGAAATATTTGTATTATTGTTTCAAGAATATATATGAACAATATGCTCATATGTTCATATGTTTTGAGCCTGGTCTGCCATTGCATTTTGCGGCTCTTGCCTCGTTAAGGAATTCTCAGCAAAACAGCCAACTTTGTATCCATTTCCTCCCTCCCCTCGAGAGATGGGATAACCTGTCTCTTTCTCCTTTTCATTATGGGTCTCTCCAGAGAGAGAATCTCCAAAGACAATGGGGAAACAGCATACAATGCCGCCGCTTTATGTTATCTTTGGCATCCACTGCATAGGAAATTCCATATCAGGATAGAACAAAGAGTATATAGCGAAGAACTGTATAGCCGCTGTCCTTTCTCTGACAGCAGCCAGCGGTAAATATCTAGGAAAGCGCATGAGAACAAAGCAAAAATACAGTAATTCTGCCTTCCAGCCTGCAGTAGCCTGTGGTTTACTGAACTAGATCTTTGTATCTACTGTGTATGTTGTTGGTTAGTGTCTTCCATCCTAAATTCATACTGAACTTTTTGTCTTGTCCCTCCTGAGTTGTCTACTTCCAAAAATCCTGAGATTTTAGTGATGAGTTTCTAAGATTACAAATTTCCAGTTCTATGGGTGATAAACTAGGTTTCATTGGTTCTGTTCTGTAGGTCCCTAAAGGAATCTGACTTCTGTCTTTTTATTGCCGTTTATACTACTCCCAGTCCATTGGTGAAAACTTCACTGAAAACTTCCTGAATTATATATATGCCTCTAAATGGCTCCCGATATCAGGTGCATAACATCTAGCAAAACCCCCAGATTTGAACAAATGCCTGTATATAACATTATCTAGCTGCAGTCTCTTGGGGAAGTAAGAAAAATGATCTAGAATGAGTACCAAGTTTTGTAGCTGACACAAACAAATCTATGCCTACTTTGCTTCAGGGGGCAATTTTTTCATGTGAGACCAGTGTAGCTTTTCTGCTGTATTTTTGGCATTTGTAACATGCCAAGCCAGTATCTTTAGTGTTATTATTCATAAAAAGTTTCTGTACCTTTTTTTCAGATTTTTAGTCCCTCAGTGACCTTCAAGATCCTTTTTCATTAGTTTGCTCCAGTAAGTAATGTATCATGATCAAAGTAACATATCACCTAGGTCTGGAGCTTTGATTTGGGAAATGACCAGCCAATCTGTGCTAACAGCCTAAATTATTTCCTGAAGGTTTTTAACCTGACCTGTTGTTTTGCAAGTCACAGTGCAAACTGGCATCTTTTCACATGGTTATTTCAGTTAAGTATGAATTTCTCACGTCTGTTTTCTTGTTTGTAAGGACAGCATTGATGATGATCTCAAAATTATCAGGATTTGTGTGTGCAGCTCTCTGTATTAACTCCAAGGCATACTTTTTCCTGGACTTTTCTGTGGTTTGGGGTTGTTTGGTTTTTATAATCCCTCTCCCCCAAGACCTGCCAGGAGTGTCTAGATGTTGGCTTTCTCCTGGATAAAAATGTCACTAAATCTTTTTAATCTCAATACCATAAAAAATGTTTTATATTCCAAGGAAACAGCTCATGGACCAAAACAAATCCAAATAACAGTCTTCAGTAATTCCCTAAAGGAGTGTTAAATATTCTGAACATGTACACTGATAGTATAAGGGCACAGGCTGGTGCATCTATTTTAGATAGTTGTTTGGCATCAGCCATATGGCCCAAATTTTCTTCCTTGGTTGGTTATTGAAACATGTTTTCTTTTCTACAACTTTATTCAATGCTTTTGGGTCTCTGTACAAGCAAACCATTCTGTTAGTTTCTCCCTTTACATTAATCAAATGTGTCCTATATTCTGCTTCCTCTGTTTACAAGTCAAGAAACCTATTTAGTTTCTCTTGACCCTCAGCTTTCAAGAAAAGAAAACTCAGGACACAAACTGTAGATTGGTTGTGCTCTTCCAGCTTTATTCTTTATTCCATTAAGAGCTTCTTTACTGTCTGGAAGCTGACCTCCAACTCCTCCTCAACTGTACACAACTGAACTGTGAGCTGTGTGCTTATTGCTTAGCAGGGCTAAGCTGGCCCCTGTGTGTCCTAAGTTTTACTTTCTATTTTCCTATTGCTGGGTTCTTTCAGCACCATCTTGTTTCTGGCTACATATTGGGTGTGTCTTTAGGTTCAAAACCTCTTACGAGTTTAATTTTTGTGAAATCAATACTCCTTAAATAAAGGAGTAAATAAATACTGAAAAAAATACTCCTTAAATAATCCTCATAATCACAACTTCTTCTCTGGAGCAACAGGAAAAAGTTTGACATACTAAGTGAACTTGTTAGTATCAGAAATCATACAATCTGCTAATGGTCTTCCCCAAACCCATTGCTTGTTGATACAGGTTTGACTCTCTTGCCGCTGTATTCCAGACAGATTCAGCTCTAACAGTTTTAACAGCTCTGTTCTTCCATTCAGTATAATTCTCTTTACAATTTATTTGCTTCAGACACAATGCAGTGCTTAGCATAAAACGTCTGAAAGATACCAGCTTTAACTGCTTTTGCATAGTAGCACTTGGATTCCTACAACCATTCTCCAAACTTCTGTGTTTGGGGCTACACAACTTAAAGGTATTATTCCCAATATTGTACAAACTATGTTGTGCTGTGAGAAAGAGGTAGACACGAGGTGTTCCTCTAAACAAAAATAAGGGATGAGAGACTGTTATGCTGCAGAGTCCTCCGGCTCCTTGAAGCTCTCAAAACTCTCAAAATTAAATTAGAATTTAGAAGAATAATATTAACAGCTATTTCACATTGCTCAAATATTTAAAGATATTCTTTTTCTTTCACTTCTTGGATTCTTCATCTTCTCCTATGGTTGCTAAATGCCTTCCTGACCTCTAGCTTTGACCCTTCCTTGAAGTCTGTGCTCCTAATCCTGTGCTACAATACCTGGATGATTAATTGTCAAATAAATCACTATGTGCACTCAGCTACCATTATTAATCAATTAATCCCTTCAGCAAAGAAGATGTTAATGCTATTCTGTCACCTTCAGACAATTCTAGAACTGAAACAGGGAGTGGACTTGAGCTTGCATTCCAACCTGGCCCTGCACATGCACACCAACAGCAATATAAAACACAGATTATTCATAACTCGGTATTTTTGTAGAGAGCTGGATTGGAATCAGGCCACTAATAGCACCTGACATTAAGACCTCTTAAAAAAAAAAAAAAGCACTATTGCATACATCTCTGCCTGGAGTTGACCAATGACATCATCACAAGAACTCATGGTGAGAAATGGGGGTTACAGTGGCATTATGGAGATGAGCAGTGTCTATGAGCAATAGCCATTGTCATTCCCACAATATCATTACATCAGAGGGATGCCCCTGAAAGGGGCTTGTTTGACCTTTTGGAGATGGACCTCCTGTGTTTTATCTTTCAGCTCTGGGTGCTGCAGGATGCCTACTCGAGGCTCCTTCCTGTTCTTTGCTTTTTCTGAACTTTCTTCCTTACTCTAGTCTCTACTTAAGTCCCACTTTTGTCTTGATGCCTTATTTCAGCTCTGCATCAACGCTTGGCTCTTCTACTCTATTCACACTCCTAATCCACCCCCATTAAGGCTAATCAACAGTTAGAATGTTACAAAGATTTATTTACAGTGAACTAACTCTTCTATTTTACCTTAAAACTAAATAAAATACTCAAAAATAGATTCTCCTCCTCCCTCTGAAAAGTAATTAGGCTTTGTTCTTATGTTCAATGTATTCGGAGATGAGGAAGTTAAATATATGGGTTATACTATGTTCACAGTAAATCTGCTGACTTCAGTGGCACCATTTGAGATTTACATTGCAGAGAGGGACAGTTTTAAACTACAGACTTTGTTTTCATCCAAAAATCAGAGGGAGGCACAGGAACTGCTTAATCTGTCTTTTGAGCCAAATATCTCCTCTCACTTACACTGGTATAGATCTGAGGTAGAGGGTTTGGGATGACAAAATGGTTACTTCAGATTTAGATAGGCTTAACTGGGAGCAGGTTTTGGCTTTTTGTCTTCCTTTTTGTATCTAACAAATTACATTTTTACTAGGAAAATGCCTACTGCATTTTTGGTGTATTTGCTGGAGGAACAGGAGGCATATTGCTTTGATTCATTTTTATAACCCTTCCTAAGAACATTACATATTTCTGTATTTATATTTAGGCTGATTTTTTACAATTCTCAAGAGAGTGTGTGAAGTTTCAGAGGAGAGAGGTTGAGAAAGACATTTCTGAAAGGCTGAGTCTTTTCCATTGAACAGCATTAACTTTGATATTGCAAAAGAAAAAGCAGTTCTATTGATTTTCAGTAACTTTTTCACCCTCTAGGAATAAAAAGTGCGTAAGAGTTCCTGAGGTAGCCAGATTCTTTTATTAATAGCAAACATTGAACTAGAGAGTTGGTGCAAGAAAATGTATTGCTTGTTTCTTTTCCATAAAGTAGAGCTGGAGGGATGGATACATGTGCACAGTAGATTGAGGATGGTTGGGGGACACTGGTTTGGACACAAGAAATAGTAAAACTAAAACAAAGAACGTATTTTATGACTACTAGTGAGTGGAGTGACTGTACTTGACTCCACTCTAGTGAATGGAGTACCAGGAAGCACTCCTTTTGACCCGAACTGACAAATTGCAATTGAATTAATAGTGTGATCATACCCACATTATAAAACAAATGCTTTTGGATTCTTCAGTGCCTGGTTTGGGACTTTTAAGATAGTAATAGGACAAGTGCAAGAAATTGATTATAACGTCCCTTTGATTTAAAAGCTGAGACAAACAACTTCTCTATTATTTAAAGCTGAGACAGACCACGTTGCATTTGCAGTTCAAGACTTGCCTTTTTTGTTTATCTGTTTCTACCATAAACCTGTGCCCAGCCCAAAGCACCAGCAGCACAGCACTGCATTAGAAATTCGTAGGATCTGCTGAGGCAATTGTCTTAGCAGGCATAGAAAGAACAGAACTGACTGGCAGTGCTTGGAGTCGGCACCAGGCCTCAGAAGACCATCTCTAGGAGTTCTTCTAACCACTTCTTGGGTCATGGTAGATGGTTTCTTCTGCCTACAGAGCACATAACATGAAGTTTAGGAATCCCTCAACTTCTGAGATGCAGCAAGATAAGATGGTTTCACTGTGCTCCCTCAGGACACTAGACCAACTGCAAATAACTTTCTGCCAATTAAGAAATAATAACAATAAAGACAAAAATAGAAAGACTCCTCCCAATTAAATAAATAATAAATCAGCTCCAAGGACAAAGGTCTATTTTGAAGACTGATAGTAAAATCCTATTGGCAATATTGGGAAGAGGATGTTAAGAGTTGTGCATATTATTCTTTTCTTGAAAAAGCCTTCAGAGTAATATTATTTAGACTGTAACATGAAGCATGGCAAAGCTAAATGATACTTGATTAACTTGGGAAAACTTTAATTCAAGTTTTCTTTATGTTATAAGTATGCATTATAGCAGAAGCTTTGATATATTTTTTTATCTATGTAGGACCTTTGCCTCATTCAACATCCAGAATGAGTGCAGAATGGTACAGATTCAGCATTATGCAAGGAACCATGCTTCTGACATTTTCCTCCATATAAATTCTTGATTTATCAGCTGGAACAAAATGCTCCTCATGTAGTTTTTCTGCATATCATATTAGATACATGAGACACAAATAGTTACTAGGATGTCTACTGGAGTGAGTATCTGCTGCATTCCAAGGCTTTCAGCTGGGTGCTCTGATCTTAGGCTGCAGGGCAGGAAACAATATCCTGACTCCTCTAGACCTTTCTGTTCTCTCTTACAGTGCTAGTTATTTCTGAGGATTTCTTATATCAAGGGCACATATTATACATGCTGTGCACTGCACTCTTTCTTTGCTAACAGCTAAGAGAGTCCACACACAGCAAATTAGCTCAAAAGTCATTGCCAAAGTATTTATTGACCTGATTTTTCAAGTTGTTAACAAGGTAACCTTGTCTTATTTTCATATAAGAAAGCTGCCGCCTTAAATGTCAGCTGGGCCACTGTGCAACAGAACTTGTAAAGCCATGATACAATAAAACGTTTAAAATATGGGCATGCTAGAAATAAAATCATAGTAGGATAAGAACAAAATAAGAAACTTAGAACATAATAGAAAAACAAACCAAAAAACCTGTCCATTGGGATTACGTGGGGCTGATAAAATATAGTTTAAGAGTCTTTAAAGACATATACTGAATAGAGATCCCCTAGAACCTATGAAAAGGACTTTGGGGAACCCCCCACAACTTTTAAAAATGGATCCCTTCCTTTTTTTCTACTAACATTGAATTTTATAAAGATTTTTCTAGGCTATATTAATAAAAAATTAATTACAAGCAGTGCTTGCCTATGGTTTAGACTAGGCAATTTTGCATTTATCATTGTTCAAAATGGTAAATCAGGCTACAGAAATCATTACTATTGAAAATGGGGCAAGAGATGACCTCACTACATGACCTCATATTACTACTCCACCTCTCAAGGTGGAATCAATGAGAGCTTAAACATTCCTGCATAGAAACCTGTCCAGTTTGCTCTTAAAAACCTCCACTGGTGGAGAATCTTAAACTCTCTAGACAAACTGTCCTACTACTTAACTATCCTTACAGCAGAAGGTTTTCTTAATGTTTAACCTCAATCTCCCCTGCTGCAATTTAATCCTATAAACTGGTTTAAAAATCATGAGATTTTAAAAGTAATATCCCTTGGGATCTTTATATTATTTGCCTTCTTGTGTTTGATCCTTTCAGATTAACCTTTCCAAATGTCTCTTAGCAGCCATGAGAACTTGAAGCTTACTTTCTGAAAAGAAAACCGAAAGTTGAATTTCTTGTAAAATAATATAACTCTCTAAACTGGGATTTCAAGAAAAAAAACCCCAAATTGAGGAGCTTGTAATAAAATGCAAGAGCAAGAACTGTCTGTGAGAAATGTATGATAGTTGGTGTGCCAGATTCTGTTAGCCTGCATCAGAATTAGCTATGCATTTGTATAAATGAATATAAATTTAAGGCCTGGTTCAGGGCTCCCTTAGACTGGCAAAAATAAGGACAAGCATTGTTAAAGTCAGTGAAGTGTAAACTGATGCAAAGTAAGAATGGATCTCATCTTTAAGAGTGGAAAGTTGTTTTTCTTCTAAACAAATCACTTTTTAAGATGTTTGCTATGAACTGTTTCCACTAAAAAAATGCAAGACAAAAATAAGCATGCTGTGCATACTTAAGTACTATTAAACCAGATCAGCTGGAACAAGCAAATTTGGGGCTAGATTAATTTTTGAAAGCATTTCTAATGTTAACTAATGTGTGTTCCTGAAACCTATTTATTAGACAGCATTAGTGGAAAGAGGTAATCTAACTCTGCTACATCTGTGGGAAGTTATACATCTCTTAAGTTTGTTCTCAGTGAAATTAATTACAGCTTTAGTTGTTTTAGGTAAGGGAGAAAAAATTTTCAAAAATCAAGTTTCAGTAGAACTTGAGATATGCAATTGTTAACCTGATTAAAGGGCTGTGTCTCCCAGTTGTGCATTTATTGTATTGTTAGGGAAGTAAATTACCAATGCAGTGCATTTCTCTGATTTTAACAATCCCTCAGCTCATGTGTTGTGCCGCAATATTTTCTCTGTCTGACACAGGTCTGAAGATGAAAGGCTGTAAATCCTTAGCTGCACTTAGATCTTCTTATGTCAAATTAATTTCTTGTGCATTTGCCGCTGGCTGGTAGACTGCAACCGCTTCTTTCAGATACTGGGACACTGCTGCTACCATCCATGCCTGAGTTACTTGGGAACTGGATTATGGCAATACGTTGTACATGGAAATAAAGCATAGATCGGATAAGAGGCAGAGCTGATGCAGGAGGCACTGAGCTGAAACATGGGTGCTCTTTTCCAAGTGCAATACAAATGATTGGTTTTGACCAACTCCTGGGCCTTCAAATCTGACCAGCAGGACTTTTCACTAATGTCACAGCTGCAATCAGCAAACATGCTAAAGCGCTCTTGTTTTAAAGGATCTTCCATCAAAGAGTCCTCAGGGAGGCATCCTATCAGCTACTAATCCATTGATCTTCAGGACAAACTGCAACCTCGATGGCACTAGGGTACAGCAAATGGAGAAGGTACAGGGAGGCAACAGACTAGGAAATGGAAAAAATCAATTGTTTCTCTAGTTCTGCCACTGACATACAGGCTGGGGAAGTAATTTTCCTTCCTTGTGCCTCTATTTCCCTTCTTATCATTTGCCTATGCAACTAAGGCCAATGACGTGACCATCTACAACTGTTATTTTTACTTTCAGAGCAGCCACAACAAAAACAGTGATAGGGGAACATACAGAGACACTCCTTAGAGAAGTTTGTCATTCGTTGACTGAACCTTGATGCTCTTTTGCCCCAATACCTTTTCCTTGAAATATATGCTACTCCAAATATAAACCTGACACAGAAAGGCGCTATTGGGATACAGACTGAGTTTATGAGATTTGATATCCATGTTGGACTACTCCAATAAACAACTGGTCTGATGCACTTTCCATGATACATCCTCCCAGCTTCTGCCAGTCAATAATCCAAAGACTCTGAGTGCCAGAGTCTCTATCCATACCATTGTGGTTTTTGTTGTTTGACCTACCCTCAACGCAGTTCTGTGATCCCTTTTTGGAAACATTCCTGCTTTTGGCTTCCCCTATGGCCTGAGAAAGAAAAACACAGTATATGTTAGTACACATTTTTAGAAACAATACTACCTTTTATTTGTTTTAAACTTCCTTCCTGATAATTTCATTGCATCCCCTGTAGTTTTTTCTTTATATGAAAGATAAATAATCGTTATCTTTTAACTTCTCCCTTATTTTTGTGATTTAATTAACTTACATTATATTTTCTCTTCACTCATCTCTTTCTGTAGCTGAATATTCTTGTATCACCTTTTTCTTGTATGAAAGCTGTACTTTTCTCTGTATCTTCTCAGATTCTAGCAGAACTCAATTACTTACAATGGATTATACCATGGCATAGTCTCTTCCTGTGGGAGAATTATACAAATGGAGCGAAGCTCTGATTTTGGATCAGATCTGTGCACATTACAGTAACAAACCCAATTATGATACGAGCTAGTGTTCGTGTGTATGCCAATTGATAAGACTGGGATTGATTAGACTTTGGTTTCATTCAGACCATTTTTGGAAGAAGATGTATTGAGTTTTGTTCACATTATTGCACACATTTCTAATAGATGACAACAACATTGCTTCGAGCTCTAGATCTAAATCCAAATAAATAAATGAAATAAGAAATACATTCTTTTCCTTTCTCAGTTCTCAGCAAAGTGCTCTGTTGTGCAAATTACTAAAATGCACTGACGTCAAGGTTTAGTTATTCTATGGAAGGGTATTTATTCTAAGCAATCCAAGCTCTTGGAGATGTGCCACAGAGCCTCTACTGAGAGCACCACACACAGGGATATTTTGGAAAGGAAGGTAGTGACCTGAAATTCATGCCAAAGAGTCATTCAGATGAAATATGACTTCACTGTAATTTTTTGCACACTTTTGACCCCCTTGAGGCTTGCTTAATACCGTTTTATACAGCCGACTTTCAGAACTGCAGAGTTAGAGAGAAAAGTGGGAGTTGTCTTTGTGCTTCATGCTCACCACAATTAAAGAAATCAATCTGAATGAAAGGCATAACTGATCGAGATAAAACCTACCAGGTAATCCCACTGTATGAGGACTCTAAATACACTGTAACACATGCTAGTGCGTGCGCACACACACACAGAGAGGCATGTGCATGGACACATACACGCGTATACCATAGGACTACATGGAGAAGGGGATGGGGTTGCGAAGTGCAACAGTCTCATTTTGTGTTATAATAAACACTTATTTTTCATGAAGACATACACCTAAACTGAAGGTCCAACACAGTATGTAAAATGAACATCTGTGTTCCTTACCAGACGCCTAGCATAGGAATGTGCTGGAAAGCAGATTTGATTGCTACTACCCTGCTGTGTCTCTCGTCTCTACCCAGTAGCTTATTTGAGAGTAAAGGCATAAAGGAATAAAGACAGTGCCTGATGTTCTCCCTGTGTGTCTGGCTCTTCCTTAGCTGTGATTCAAAGAGTCACCAGCAAAACATAACCCAAACAAAAGCGGATACTCAAAGAGTAAGAGTCTGATTGATTTTCATGAAATGTTCTAAATGTTTCTTTTCTGCTAGAGCACGCCTGTGACCTATACCACATAACAAGCAAAGAAAAAACTCAGCCATCATATCATAGGTCAGGTAACTGTTTCATCGATAGTACTAAAACAGTACTCTTGCTATACTGAATGTATTCATAGACCATGATGCATTAATTTCCTTTTTGCTGGAGATGTCCACTTTAAATCAGGCATTAATAGATCGCAGGACTGCCAATAAAGGACTGCCAGGCTGGAATGCCTCCCAAGCATTACGTTCTCATTTTGTGTTAAAATAAAATAAAGCCAGCTATTCTCACAAGCAACTCACTGGTCTGCGCCACTAGTGTCTCGTTAGTATAGAAAATTCAAATACTTGTAGTAATACTTCTTTCTGGACTGTGTTTGTTCACCTTGTTTCCAAAAAAGCAATGTAAAAATGACCAGGACTTACACTTTATCACTCATAACAGTATGTCAGAGACCAACTTCTGTGACATTAGACAAACAGAGAAACATTAGTTTGGAAAGACCCTTACAGAGAAGTGAAACCCCTTCTCTGCTGGAGCTATTAAAAATAGTGAGACAAAACCTGATGTAGGCCAACCTCCTTCTGTACAGGCACACTCCATTTGTTATGAAAAATAGCCCAATTATGCTCGATTTCAGCATGCAGAAAAATGATACAACCACGTAACCATGGATAATAAATCCAACATGTATAAATGGTCCCGGTGCAATTAGTTGCTAGACTGAGGCAATTTAGCCCAAAAGAAAACTAATAGTTCTAGCACTCACTGAGGAGAGATCTAAGACATTGGCGTAGCATGACTATATCCCAGTTCAAACCCCGTTACTGAGAGGAGCAAAAGAAGAAGAATTGGATTTCTTGGTAAATGTGTGACACAAGCAGAAAAGCTCCTATGTAGCATAGGTAGACAGGAGAGAAACCCCTAACTGTTTGCTTGACATATCCTTCAGAGCTCAGAATCACAGCTGGGCAAAGTGGATAATGACTTTCTGAAAGGGCCATTCTTTTAACTCCTAAGCTTGCAATCCTCCTCCTCACTTTTCCCAGGTACCTATGCCTTTTAACTAGCAGAAAGCTAGGCTGGTAATCTGAGGTTATAAAGCAGTTCACATCCTAAAGCACACATGGCAGTTGCATTCATGTAAGTAGAAGCTAACCTTTCAGTTCTGGAACAACAATCCAGCTCCCTACAATCAGCTAGGAGCTGAAGTGTGAGCTGGCTTCTCTTCAAGGACAAAAATTTGCTAAACTGAGTAGCAAAATGAAGGATGACAGAGTTTTTATGATGTGGAGGAAGAAAGGCTATTGCAGTTTATTTCTGGCTTTCTTACACAGTTTGTCAGTCACTGATGTGAGGTGTTCTCTTGCCATTTTCAAGATGCTTTCCTACCTAAAGATTCTTTTCTGAAAAGGAAAATAGTATGAAGTTTTAATATGAAAACGCTCTGTAGTCATATACCTTATGATTTAAGATTGCCTCCACTTAACAAACAAGAAAGGAAAAGCCTGAAGAAGTAATGGGTGCTGTACTGCACAGCAGAATTGAATTAGACCCTATGGTTCCCAGTTCTGCCGCAAACCACACTCAGCAGAGGTACGTTGTAGACAGCATAACAAACACTGCAGAGATTAGAGTCTTGTTAAAGGAGCAGAGACATAATTCTCTCTTAAAAATAAAAAGATCAGACGTCCGGATTATAAAGGAAATGGGACCAAGTGATAGATTCTGGAAAGCACAGAAGAAATAAGAAAACTCTCGAGGCCTCCCCTGTCTGACATGGCTCTTGCTGCTGAGTGACAGGAGATGACCTAATGTATTGATGGCTGTGGACCTTTTGCTATATATCTGAGAGAGCCAGAAATAGAATGAGACAGAAACAAGCCCATCTGCTGCATGCTGATCAGGTAGACAGAGGAGGTCTGATGCTTCTCTTTAAGTCTAGTGCTTCTGAAGGCACACATTTAATGGTTCAGATCTGCTATGACCCCCTGGAGAAACATTGGCATTTCTGGGCAAGCACTCATAGCCATGATTTTTATGTTCTGTCCCAGTGTAGCAGTTACAGTAGCACATCAAATGCTACGGAGAACTTGGATTATCAAAGTGTTTGAAAATGTATAAACTTTGCCATGTATGCCAGTAGTGCAAGTGGTGGACACGTACACGCACAGAGAACTGGAATGTCATAGAACTAGGTGTGCTGAGGTCCTTGAGTTAGCCATAATTTTGCACCTGAATATTTAGTCGGAAGTTGTATTTCCCTTTTGCTGTAAAGTAAAACAGACTGCAATCCAGGCTATTGTATACACCTTTGAAATGTGCGAAATGTTATAGACTAGCTGCATTGCTGGTGCCCTCTCTCTGTAGTATCTCCACTGAAGGCAGGAGAACGTGCAGTCCCCTTGCATTTCAACTTTATTTAAAACCGACATTAGAGATATTTTTTTGTAAACTGCATTGAAAATGCCTCTTGATTATTCCATCATGATGTAGTTCCCATGGATGCAGTAGAAAATAATATCTTCTAAATTACTAAGTGTCTTAGCTCATAAAATTTCACTGTATAAACATTCTGTCTTCCTTGTTACTCTTGTTGGGAACTATATAGATTATCCTGATAAACTAGGTGGATGTACTTACATGTACTGTTGTAACATATTGCAGCACTGTCACACAATGGCCACGTGCTTCTCTTCCTATTTGAACTTTCAGCATCCTAAAGGGAATCAGAGCTTGGTTTCTTTCCTTCGGGAGTGGAAACGCTCATTAAGCAAAGGAAAAAACAGCAGCAGTTAAGACAGTGCAGGCCATATGACAGGTGTAGATCCCATTGGGAGAGTACCTGTCTGGTAGAAAAGGAATGTTCTCCATGCAGATTAGTACTCTTGCAGAAGCCCAGATAAACACCTTTCTTTCACCTTTGACATTTGACATTCAGGGATCCACTTCAAGGCTATGAATTAAGTGCGCGTAATATAGCACTCGGCAGCTTGACATAAAAAGCTATCTTGACAGATACTTCCACCCCATACATTACAGTTCCTGTTTTGATCAGTTCATTGAGACCGAACCAGTAGTGAGTCTTCATAGACATCTGAGCTTCTGCAGATTGAACTACAGACACAGTTTAGTAGCAGAAACTGGAACAGACTTGAATCTCTGCAGATGGGCTTCAAGGGACCGACAGGCTACTTATGTATATATGGATGTGTTTTTCTGAGCATAAGTGCTGCAACTGTTTGTATCTAACGGTGACTCAATCATGCTGTTTGTTGATGTTGGATGCTAGCTTCAATGCGATGTTACTGACATGAAACAGTTTCAGACAGACTCCAGATGCAGCATCTCTTTAATGCTCCTTTTTTGCCATTTGTTTTTGCTATGCTGCTGCCTTGGCCCTTATCACATTAGTTATATCACACATTCCACTGAATTTATGTGGAGCTACTCAACGAGATAAACCAAACACATCACAAAATGTCTTTAATTCTCTAAGATTAGCTGGATTTACTATGAGTTACATAGCCCAGCCATTTTTCTATTGCCTCCATTTACACAATGATCTTCTGAGTTACAGAGCTCACAATTTAATCCTACGAATCAATGGATAATGTTTTGTTGTTTTGCTCTTCTACATACTGAAAAATTTTGGTAATGAGAAATATTCTTAAGATTTCCAGAATTACTATTATTTCAAGCAGAATTTTTAAAGTATATAGTTAAAGGTGACATATTGTTGTGCAGATAGTTATCCTCTAGGTGCAGATCTTTTCTCACTACTTGTTTCGGATGAACTTTGAAGTTCTTATCTTTGCAAAATGAGCTTTCCTATTTCACAGAACATGTATTTTTACTGGAATAGAACTTTGTTCCACATGTATTTTAAAAACCTCCTTCTTTTCTGTTTGAATTTACAACAAAAAGTCTAGTTTTTCCATTGACTGACAGCTAGAATATTTGAGGAGAATAAGAAACATAAGTTGTTACCTTACCAGGCTGAACATCTTTAAAAATTAAATGTGTTTTTTAGTCATCTGTTGTGATTTTGGGAGACTTTCAAATACCACACTCTGTTGGCACTGTGTGTGTGTCTCTCAGTGGCACAGTTGACTCAATTATCCTTATTCTAAAATCTTTTGATGTGAACTGTGATAATTGAAGTTGTTTGTGCTGTATTAATCTAGGAGGCTACAGATCAAAACTGCCAGGGTGTGAGATGGAGCTGACTTGGAAGAAATGAATGCTACATGACCAGCTGCCAAAATTGCCATAGAGGCATTAGGAGTAGAGGCTATGAATATGCCCCATCTGATATTTTTTCTCATGAGACAGAAAGTGTCATAGAGTTAGTCATGTTGATTCATGTCTAACCACTTTAGTGTTCTTTTTCTCACAGTATTTTGTTTACAGACTGACTGATACGCTAACCGTATGAACTAGGACTACAGCCTCTTAAAGGCACTGTTGTGGAGTTTGACAGAACTTCTTGCATGTTGGTGATGTAAAAACCTCTGACATTCCCTCTAGAGTCCAGGTAATGCTTGGGGCCAAGAGATATTATGTGACCCGCGCTGCAAAGTTCAGTTTTCCTCTCTGGGAAATCAATAGTGTCTAGCATCACAATGTTAAAAGGAAGGAGAATCCATCTTCGTTTCAGTGCTTACTGCACCTAATGATAAGCGATTGCTTGAAGATGCAGACAGCTTTTGGACAGGTTCTGAAATTGCAAAGGTTGCAGCTGCAGTTAAACAGATTCCCAGGTTCCTACAGAAATACATGAAGTGTTGCGAATAGATGAATCTCTGTAACTGAATTACTCCTTTTAGTTGTCTGAAAGTTTTAAAAATTAGGGAATGACACCTCTGGTCAAAATGCTAAGCACATTTTCCTGAATTTCACGGAAAACTGAAATGTTTAAATATACTTGGCTTTGACCTTCCAAAGCATTAGGAAAAAAAGCTCTTTTGGAATAGAAACAAATTTGAATAAAAATATTAACTTAAAATTGAAAAATTAATGTTTAGTACTGAGAACTTGAACGTCAATGCTCTGATTATTTTTCTTGTAGCAACTTGATAAAATCAACCTGAATTTGCATTTTTTCAGAGGTGAAAGAGCCGAGATTAGGTTTTTCAGCCAGGTGCTCATCTAGTTTTACAAATTAAAGATGATACTATGATTTGGGCCCATCTAAGCTTGCAATGTATCAGAAAGCAACTGGAGAAGTCTATAGAAGAAAAATTCCCTAGGGACTATTAAAAATAAAGTCTCCTGTATTGGCTTACACAGTATTCAAGACAACTGTCAGGGGTCTGAGGGCATTAACAGGCCTCAGAAACCAGCCTCACCTGGGGCCTCTCCCATACCCCCTCCAGTGCATAGACACAGGGGCTCTACTTAAGCTCGGTCTGGGGCCTTCAGACCTTGCCTGAACTATGATGGAGGAGTGCTGGTCTCCAGTTTGGCCCTAGCTGTGTCTGGCTTAGTATCCTGCTGCCTCTGGCTTGCCCTTGTCAGCCTGGCCTTGTCGCTGTGGCCCTGCATGGTGATCACTGGACTGAGTCTGATCCTGGTCGGCCTCGCTGGACCTGGCCTGCGGGTTGGACCTGGCCTGGCCTTGGACCTGCCTCCGCGCTGTGGCTGTGCCTGCTGACCTGGGCTCTTGGTTGAACCTGGCTGCCCCCCTGGGCTCCGTCCTGTGTGGGGGCTGTGGGGCTGGGCCCTGGCTGGTGAGGCCCCTGCCTGGCTGTGGTGTCCTGTTCCCAGCTTCCCGCCCCCTGCGCGGCAGCTGACCCTTGCTGTGCCCTGACATCAGTGAACGCTGGAGGTTGATAATACATTAATGGCATAAATCAATTTTTGTCCTTATACTTGTACTCTTCCCCTGTTGTTGTCTGTTTGCTATGGTCAGGAAGGGGCTATTGCACCAGCTGCGCCATTAGCCTAGCTTCCTATAGTGGAACCAAACAAAAGTGCAGGAGCAGCTGCTCAGTGGCAGGTAGCGTGGTCCTGCTTTCAGTTAATGCTGAAGTCAAACATGACTTCACTTCAAAGCCGATTCAGGCTGCAGAAAATCAGTCAGGCTCACAGACAGACACCTGGAACAACAGGCAAAAAATTCTTACGTTTTGTGTAAGACCCATGAATTGACACTAATCAAAATTTCTTTTGGAGGGTGGTGGAAGACAACGGGAAGCAAATTATCCTCTTGGGTGACTTGGGAAGCAGCATTTGGATGAGATACATCTCCCCTTCACAAAATCTCTGGAACCTCCCCCTTTTTTCCCCATAGGGTTTAATCATGTACGTGTTCTAACCTTCAAAAACATTACAAAAGGTCTGTCTTTGTGCCTTGCATTACCTAAATTTTTTGGTACCTTTTTCTTTCCTTCCTTCACCTTCAGATAGGATGAAGCTGTTGGATTGAATACCTGGAAACAGGAAGACATATCCAGGCAAAACTGAAAAGGCTTTTCTTACAAGGCAAGTCAATGAGTAATTTTATGGTTGAAATGTTTAAATATAAACCTCCATGTCTGGGGAAATATTGATTGGGCTAGACTGTAAAATCTTATTTTACTTGAATGCACTCTTAGTTTTCACAACGGCTCCTTTAGAGATGACATAGTCCATGTAGGTGGGTTAGTGAAAGCTCTGTTAGAACCTCTCCTTTCTGGGAGGGCATGTGGGAGAGCAGTGGTTTTGTCTTAAAAGCACAGCTCATCTGCAGTGTCAGCTGGGTCCTGCACACCAAACATCAGCTGGGGTCGTGAGAGCTCTGGATGAATACTGAAGATCAAAGCTAAATAAATCCAGACAAAGGTATTATGGTATCATTGATGAAGTAAATCCCTATATATAATAGAATACAGAAGTTTCCATCACAAACATTTATAAATAATAGATAAATCCTCATTGTGCTAGTAATAATGGAGCCCATAGAGACTCACTTTGGTAATATCCTGGGCCTTGCTGAAAGCAGGTGAAATTCACATTAAGTTTTGTTGACCTAGGATACAAAAAAGTCTGTCAGTCGTTGGGATTGCAGCTGCTTTAAACATTTCATCAAAGTATTCTGAGTTTGGTTTTAATTATTTAGTGTCACTACCAAATGTCTGTTTCCATCAGTTCTTGTCACTTTTTCTTGGTGTTTTTATTTGTCCCCTACATTCCTCCTCCTTTTTTTAAATAATAAAATGAAAAGACAAAAATGATGGGCATGCAATCTAAATTGGGAAAGGCCCTTGTAACAGAATTAAAATCAAGGAAACAAAATGTTCTTTTGGAGGAGAAGATGAATCATAAAAGACATCACATACAAAATGCAGGCAACAAATTCAAATATTTTCCTTTCTTTTTTTTAGAAATCACATCAAGTTGTCAACTTCCCATTCAAACAACATGGCAGCTGTGAAATGTGACAGAATGGCCAAGAGGCAGGTGAGCTGGGGGAAGCCTACAGGAGATGTGGAGTTGGCTGTCTTTGTGATCAGAGTTACTCCATCATGAGAACATTGGGGTGACATTTTTGCAGTTATCCTACTGACAATTCTCTAGTGTATTTCCAGAATTCCCAGAGAGATTAAATATGACTTCATGTGGCCCTAGAATATCCTCCCTATCAATTGTTTGTAACCCTAGGACTTTTGACCCCAGAGTTCATGTGTTTTCTCATAGGACTGAGCTCATGTGCATAGCTGGTGCAGTTCACAAGAGAGATTTAAAGAAGCCCATTTCAAAAGACAAACCTTACAAAGTAGTAAAATTAATGTAGCAGTTTTAAGCACTTTGGTAGGACAGCACTGCCTGCAGTTTGAGAGAGGAGGAAAATGGGGAGATTTCAATTGAATTTTTTACACTTTCTGGAACTTTCTGTGGATGAGCTTCATATTGTTAATGTTACCCATTTTTGTGTCCTGGTCTACTCCTTGCCAATACAGAAAATCTAATTCCCTATATTCTCACTCACATACAGACATAATTCAATTTGTTTCGCTGGGAGAGCTAAGCATAGAACTTATTCTTTTTCAAAACTGAAACTTGAAGGATTCATCGAACTGCGTCTGGGTCTGTGTTTTCTTGACCAGTCCCAGAATCCTTTTCTCTCTCTGGGAGCACCACAGTGACCGTCACAGATCAAAAATGATGGCCTAACTCTGAGTTTTATTTCTACCTATCTATGTTATCTATCTGTATAACGATGTGCAATAATGAATTAAGGAATGTGCGTTCTGGGCTGAATAGCAAGCAGTGGGTGAACTTTGCAAACAGCCTGTTTTAGAAGTGGGAAAACCATTTGCCTGCATTTACACTCAGCTAAAGTATTGCTTTAGAGTGATTTAATGTTCTGTAATAAGACAGTAATTTGTACAAGAACTCCTCTTCCTCCTTTGACCTTTGGATTATTTAGTATTGCTCTAATATGGTAACCATTTGAAGTCAGCTTTTCAGGTTCCTCCGTTGTATAAATCTCGAGTTCAGCATGGTATTCAAAAGGTTAATGCAGGTTAATTCAGAAGGGTTTAGTCAGAACAGAACAGTTAGAGCACCTCTCCTCTTTCATATTGCCTTATCTGCAAATGTCCAGCCAGGTTGGCTTATCTTTCATTACACTGCCTTGAGCCAGCAACCTGCCATGATAATACGCTTGGGCGGGAAGGTCAGAGGACAGGTCTAGGATGTAACTTCTGCGGCCGCTTGGCTAGTGGAGTGCCGCATAGGGTTTCAGATCTGGGACCATCTTACAAGACAGACCACCTTGTAATATCCAACCTCCTTCAATCTGGAACTTTAGGCAATAGATGGCAGTGTTGTACTAAAAACTTTGGCTGGCAAGGGAGGGCGACTTCAGGGTCCTGCTGATGGCACCCTGCATCACTGCCGCAGGAAGAGCACCACCTCTTCATCCTCAGTGCGCGCACTCCCTGCGGTCCCCATTCTGCCAGGCCTGGGAGGCTGCTCTGCCCCCCTCCCTGGGTTCACTGCCCTCTTCAGTAGCTGCATCAAGGGAGAAACAGGCTCATCCCTTCTTCCTCTCTCCTTTTGTCTTTTGTTTGTTGTCTGATGATTAATAGCTCCGTGTGAGTAATAACAAAAGCGAAAAGTTACTTATGTGTGCTACTGTTATTGAACAGCAGACAGATTAAATGCTGCATGGTGCTGAGTTTCCTAATGAGAGTATTTACTCGAATTTCTTTCCCTCTGTTGTGTGTGTATTTTTTTATGCTAGTAGAGAGACTCCATAATCAATAGGTTTTGCAGGGGACTATGTATTTTAGCAGCAAATTGTCAGTTACAATTCTTTGCTACTTGGTTTGTCCTCTAGCACTGTTTATTTCATTGTTCCCTATTAATCAAAGTAGCAGAGGTCGAGGACAGCTAGGAAACCTGTGCTGGATGTTTCTGTTCATTCATTTATGCTGTGATTTGTTCGTTTTCCCATCCCTCAGAGTCTTCCTGCACTTACTCAAGTGGATCTATGTCATCATCCCTGGGGCTACAAGAAGAAAGTGCTGATTTTTAATTTTTACTGAGCTGAAGTCTCAATTTTTTAGTTACAATATGAAAGCCTCCATTTTGCAGTTTTGAGTGGTTCTGTACCAAGATGTTAAAAAATGAAGCTCACAGCCCCCTCAAATGCAGGCCAGCCTTGTCTAATTTGGCAGTGGAAGCAATAAGGCGTGGATGTTAATTGTCTTGTCCAAGGTCACACGGCAGCTCTGTAGCAGAACAGGGACTAGGACACAGACTCCTCATGTCTCCATTTTGTTTCTTCTCATCTTCTTTCCCCAGATTTAGTCACCAGACTGCACTAGACAACCTGATTTTCAAGTGGAATTAAATCTTAAAAGGTACAGGCAGAATGCTGGTTCAAGTCCCAGTGATAATACAGTCATTGAGGAACGCTGATCAACTACATTTCCCAGATGGAAAGACTACATTTCAATTTCTTCCTTTATGAAAAAGTCTATGTGTAGACCTCAATGGTTTCTTTGCATTCTTACCGGCTCTCCAGATGCTTTATTCCTTTCAGTCTCAAGTAGGAAGTGCTGTAGATGAAGAAACTTCATTAGTGAAATATGGAGAAAGTTCAGATTCTTGAAACAGAATAGTCATACCAAAACTTCTTTGACTTTGGGCTTTTAAGTATTTTGGAAAGGTGATGAAATGCCAGGGTTCTTTATTCAAAAGAAAGCGGCCAAATATTTTTGGGTTAATCAAGAACTCAGTAATTGTGCGGTGGAACTTTGCTACTATTGTTGTTTCTCTCTTGACTTTGTGCACTGGCCTCACTCCTTGAGAACAGAGGAAATAGAACAGCTCACTGTAACTGTCCATTTGGAAATTGCTTTGATGTAGCCTGTGAAAAATGTTGCCTGGGCTCCTGCAATGTTATTGCTCTCCAAATCAATCAGAAACAGATTGAACAAGGATGACTGGTAGAAGGATTCAAATGCATGGCTGTGGAGAGGGACCTGTGGTATAAAAAGAAAGTATTGTGCTGAAAGCTACCCTAGGCTAAAGTTCCAACAAACAAGAGTGTGGAAAGATCAGAGTGACTGAGAGAAACATATACCTGCGAATATGTTGAGGTTTACAAATTAGTATTTTCACTCATACTTTAGCCTGCTTTTTCCGCATCTGTGACCTCCAGTTTTGCCATATAAAATCATGTGAAGCAATCAGTGCTACATGACTTTTTTCAATCTGTCACAAAGTAGGCAGCATAAATATTTGTGATCGACCAGAGATTAACAAAATTTAAAAGATATCAAAGTGTTCAAGTATCTAATACAATTCAGGTCAAGATCTTCTTGCAGGTAAAAAGAGCAAAAAAGCTTTGTTTGAGTGTATTAATCATTGCAAATTACTTGCTCAACTCTTAATGCCAGGGTGAAAAGCTACCAATGTGGCTTGGTAAAGGGAGGATTAGAAATGTTTGGAAAAGGGGAAAAAGAGAGGAAAGGAGAACACTTTGAAGTCAGTTACTGCTTGTAGGGAAAAGCACATCAAAAAAGAATGACCAAAATGTTATGTCTACGTGTAGGAGTTAAAACGGCTTTTGACAAGTGTGTTGGGAAGGAAAAGAAGAAGAGGAGAGAAATGAAAAATATTCATAAAAGGAATGAAATTAGTAAGGCTCTTCTAATGTCTGATCTGCTGAGCTGCCTTTAAAAATTATATTTAATGAGGCACCAAGAAAATGGAAGAAGAAACCAGAATCTGAAATGGAATGCCTTTTATAGCTCTTTAGGAGAACTAGGAAATAGTGTTTTTTTTCTCACTGCCCTAAAAAGCCTGTCCAGCTAAGTCCTGCAGGGCAGTGGGTCTCTCTGAAACTACTTTTGCCTTTCTCCATGGTCAGAGTCGTCATTTAGAATGGGACCGTAAAACCTACCCAAAATATCCTTTGCCACTGAAGTCAGTAGCAGCATAGGAGCTGCAATACTGGCTTAGACGACAGATTCCGGTTTTTCTGTCTCCTTTTCAGCAGTGATCAGTAACAGATGCATCAGAGGAAGACACAGGGTACTTGTTCAAGCACTGTACACTATAGTGCAAAGTTCTTTTCTAATCCAGGGCTAGCTAAAGATAGGCTTATGTCCCGAGGAGTGCAGCTTGAAATTTATAATATCTAGTAGCACTAAGGATATTAATCCATTTTTATCCCACTAGGTTCTTTGAAATGTAATGTTAAACATGCCCTGATTCTCCATACCTGCAGTGGGGCTATTCATTAAAAATTAAACAAATGTGTATGTTTGTAGGCTGGGCCTGAGGTCTTTGGGAGATCAGAGCTTTGGAAAGCCGTTCTGCCTCAACTGAGTTAGAGGCAAAGAATAATAAAATGGATATAAAGTTGCAGAGTGGCATAGCAGCCAAGGAGAAAAATGGGATTTTGCACAGTATGTATTCTGGCAGGACCTGGCAGCCTGAGCATGACTGTAACAGTATATTAAATTTCTTAGTAATATCCCAGAAGTTACGTTCTGTGGTATCTTGTATCAGGAGCTATCTCAGTTTCCCCACCTCTGAAATAAATAGCCACCTGTTCAATTAGTGAATTCCTTTTTGTGAAGATAAGGGGCGATAAACAGGAAGTGCTTCATATTGGCAGTAAAGGCTACGGAATAATAATCCGAATAATAATAGGAGATTTTTCTGAAGGTCACATTGATTAGTCATTACAGCCAAATTGGACAAAGCAGAGGAGATATTGTTTTGTCAGCAACAGTCCTGCACTGGGATGAAATTCAGCCATACATAGAGGATCAGAACAAACCTTACGCAACCAAATCTTGTTTGGAGATACTAAATGGAATCGAGGTGAAGCACGGAGATTGTGTGGCATTTTTATGAAATTCACAAAGATTGTATGGAAACATAGCCACCAACTAACCTAGAATTATGGAACGTTCTTTCTTTATCTCTGTTAATTGGTCATGGTAATATTAGAGGGTCTAGTGATTGGACAACAGTTACTGCAGGAAGAAGAAAGAAACCTGAAATCGCTATTAAGCAGGAAAGAAACCTTTACATTCATCTTACAATGCAATCAGTTGATGTCTCCACTAAAACAATGCCTCTTTCTATTGTTTGTCTAGAAGTCTAATCTTACATTCCACATTTCTGTCTCTTTAATATTTGATTCAACAAATCTAAAAGAAAACTGAATGGTACTAGCTGTTATTAGGTGATAAATGGCAGTAACTATTGACAGCCAAAAAGTTAAACCCAGCTATTCTGGTGAAGCATGGAATAATAACTATCAAAATATCTTTATTCTAACATTGGATTGGGGCCTCAGGCCTTCTTATTGTAGGCATGTTATCTCACTTGGTTATACAGCACTAACAAAAGACTTTGTACACCCTACAGGTTCCTTGCTGCGTTGCAAAGCATCCAGGTACCTTGCCACCTCCTGTTCTCACCACTGAAATTCTTCAGAGGTACACACTGCACCCTACCCCTCTCCAACATAATTTCACAGCGTGTAAAGAAACACTGCTAATGTGAAATAGCTTTCTTCAGGACAAACTGTACTGCAGTGTTCCAGACAGGTCACTGTGTTTGAGTCCCTGCCTGTTAAAACACACATAGTGAGTGCCCATTTCTGCAAAAGGCAGGTTCTATAGGTGTAAGGATGTGGAATAAAAAACAAGGATAGAGACACCAGTTATATAGCTAAATCCATGAGGTTTCCTTTTTCCTTGTTTAATGCTTTTGAGGTCTGCCCGTTTTTGACACATATTGACCCTTGGAAGAGAAAGGTGGCTTGATTCTCTCACAATAAAAATGCATACATGCAGAGATAAAAGCAGTATGATGGATGGTGGCACAATACCAGCCATTTTCACCCCTGACAGAGATATGAATCTTTACCTTAAGATAAGACAAAACAGTAAGTGCTCCGGGATCACTCCTTCCTGTGTAGCCTGGAAAATGTCTACCATAATGGAAGATGCCTTCATGGCCTGAACACAGACTACAGTTCTGCTATTCAGTTTCAGCTATGATTGTTCCATTACATTTCATATAACATTCATTTACATATATGCAAGAGGTGGGGACTGTATTCCAGGCAGAAAACCCAAACATGCTGTGTCAATAACATTTAGTTAAGTCAGTCAATGGCCTCATTCATCACAGATCAACTACCAATAGCGTGCTTTTTAGGTTCAAATGTCTGACTAGACACAAAGTAAAGGGCAAGAAAACTGTCAGATCTCTTGCACAGTTTACAAATGCTCTGGTCGCTCTTTTGAAATTCACTAGTTTACAAAACTGATGGACAAGTGTTGTGATGTGAAAGGTGAGAACAGATATGCTCATGGAACTATGATTCAGGTTTGCAAGTGTAATTTCTGGTTTGATCCCAAACTTCATGGACAAATTATCTGATTTGTGCTGCTGCCTTACACCCACAGAATGAGATGTGCCTTCTCCAAAGTTTATTTGTTTCTAATCAGTATTCAAATATAGTAGAACAGGCTCTGTTTATCACTGGTCCGTACATGTTCTACTACCTTGAAGTCCCAATGCGAGGGCTGAGTGATTGAAATCACAAGGCAGCTAGAAACTTCCAGATGACATTGTTTATATAAAATAGAGGCATTTTTTGGCCTGACATAAGTATTCTTAAGAACTGTATAGAAAGCATTGCATATTACCAATGGTAATGTATTTTCCCACTAATAACTAAGAGAATGAGGGGACTGTCTCTTTTAAAAACAATGCTAATTCTGTTGCAGATCCAGCATTTTATCCAAGAACAGAGACAGAAGTTGAACTTATCACAAATTGCATTAAAGCAGAAATCAACCCTATGAAATCAGCAATTTTAAAAATAATAATACTTTTTCCCTCTTTTGAAAAATATCACTTTAAAAATGTTAGTGATCAATAGACTCCTATTTGATTAATAAGTATGTTTATCTCTGGTTTTACAAATGGAGAAACAAAAATCTTGCGTTTCACTCAAATCACGGAGCAATGCTACTTCTTCTTACGCAAAGAAGAGCCCATCACTCTGCTGCTTGACTGTGAAAAAGACTCAGTGGTGCAGAGATTCCTATGTTGAGAAAAGAAATCTGTGGAATTTATATTTCATTGTGAAATTAGCCTAACTATTATTTCTGACTTCTGGGTAAATCAGCTTCTGGCAACAGTTCATAATTCCACGGCCCCTTTGGTTGTAGGGCGCACCTTTGAAAGCATTTTTGCCAACTGAAGTACCAAGAGAGACAAAAACTAGGCCTGAAGCGCCCCAGAAGACACTCATCTACTTCCATGGTGAGTGTAGATGATTCTGTGTCATAAGCTGAGCCAGTGGGGTTTTGATGATCGAGTAATCCTTCTTAGTCTTGTATCCTGCGGGGAAGGGGGCTTGGAACAACATCTAACAGCTCACAGAAACCAAAAGACTCACTCAAAGGCAAAGCTGTTCACTCAAACACTTCTCTCTTCTGAAGTTCTACCTCGGCTCTTAGGACTTTACTATTAGAACAGAAATGGTACACTAGGGAGTCTAAATCACATTCCCTCATGTTGGTGCTCTTAAGTTGTATAGAAATTCTTGAAAGAGGACAAACTTATAATAAAAGATACAGTGATTGGAATGCACTATAATCCAAGAGAATAAAACCAATACATTGCAAACATGAGTGGAGAGTGAAACAGGTGAAAATCTGAGCTAATATTATGATATATTACAGCTCTGATTCAAAAGCTATAAATTTCCCCAGATGAAGTGAACAGTCCCCATGTGTCCTTGAGAAGATATGCACTGGGCTTGTATGAGCTTCTTTTTCTCTCTTCCTCTCCCTGACTTTTTGTCTTAATTACATACATTGTTTTCCCTTTTGGCATTAGTAAGGATAGAAAAAGTTCTGGCTCAGGAGCTCCTAGTGTTTACTGGTGTTGCACTTCAGATTCCGACATGGTCCTGAGAAGAGGTAAGAACAAGTCATGAACTTCCTGCTTGAATCTGGAGGCAGTTTAAGAGCTTCAGAGATGAGACACAAATTTAACTTCTTTCCATTTTCACACGATTCCCCTAAAATGCTAGGGGAATTCTTCTTCAGGAAATTTATTACTGGTTATTAGTGCTCTAGTATAACAAAAGGGTGCGATGAAGGAAATCTGCCTTCAGGGCTTGGTTGCAGCCTTTTGACCTTTTTGAAAGAACATATTCATGTTTTTCTCTCAAAAATACAGTTTATCAGCAGTGTAACCATTAAACTTATATTTGGTTAAAGACTTGCTAGTAAAATTTTTACATGAAAAATTGTATTGTTGACTGATGCCTGCCTCAGATTATCGTTCAAAAAACCTTAAAAAACCAAACCAAAACATCCAACAGCTCCAGAACCTGTTGATTTATTGCCTAAACTATTTTTGGTTTACAAAATTACATCCCAGCCAAAACCAGCACAAGCAGTTTTCAACTAAAAATTAATTTTGACTATTGTGTTTTTCAGCTGAAAAGTTAGCAAAAAACCTTTCAGAATACATAAGAGGAGATAGTTTCGAATCAACTCTCCTTAAATAAGAGGAAATATAGCTCTGTATCAACTCTCCCTATAAAGGGTTGTCTATCCATTTTAAATATAATATTTATCTACTTGTTTGTTTTTCTAAAAAAAATACATTTATACCAGCATGGCTAATTATTAATGGAAATTAGTGGTCATAAGCCAGACTTTTATTCATTCTAAAATGAGGAAAATTTTAAATTTTCAAGAATTGCTGAAAACAGCAAAACTAACATCTTAACTTTTAGCCTCGTGTAACAAATGTGACTATGGTAAGTATAAAGGTATCCAAAAGTGTCTCAGTATGCTAGAAATGTAAGATGAAACACCAATAAAGAGAGAGCAGTAAAAGCCAAATAGTTTGTAAGCCACTGAGTGTGTGTTTGTTAGTATTAAAAGAGGTAAGAGCAATTCTTTTATTCCTGCTGTATTCAGGTACGTAGGACTTTTTATCACATGTTAAGAATTTACATAGATTGCATCACAGAAGTGCTTAACTGTCTCTTCTGTACTAAACCAGAGGGCAACACTCTGACTAGTTTTTGTGATTGTGAAGAAAAGTTTGAGAACAGAATCCAAGGGCAGCTGAAACTGAAATCCAAGTGCTGTGATTTTTTTGTCCCAGATATGTTAAAAAGTAGCTCTGGGTGAAACGGTACTGTGTTTGTCCTTGGAGTATCCACTTTGGCTTCCAAACACAGGAGGAGAATACTGCTGTGGCCAGCCAATAATGGCACTTGGTGCAAGAGACAAATTGAAAACCTCAGAAAAATATTCACTTCATGTTGAATCCAAAGAAAAATGTAGAGAATGGAGATATTTGGGGGGAAAAAACCCCACAAAATAAAGCGGAAAAATCTCTTTGAGTCACCTTCGTGACACTTCCCTTATCCAAAACAAAATAGCTTGTATGTTTGTTTTTTAAATAATTTTAAAAATTCTTTTTGCAACAAAAGAATTGTTGAAAAGTTTTATTGTCAAATGCCCATCAAAGCATTTCAGCAATCCTAAAAGTAAATTATTTCTACATTTTTAAAATATTTTCCCCATTTATTTGAGCTGAAAATATTCACAGAAGTTAACCTGAATCTTGCAGTTCCTAGGGGATCGGGACTTCATTTTACTGCTCGTGCAAAAATGTCATCAAACCTTAGTCTTTAGCCTTGTATTCTAAAAAGTGGTTGCAGCCTGTCCTCTGCCAGCAAAGCCTGACATAATGTCTCATATCAGAGCAAAGGAATGCCAAAAATGGTTGAATTTACTACTTACAACTTTCTAAGATTAAACAAAGTCTATTTACTGAAAAGCAGAACAAATTATATTCAGGAATAATATAAATGAGCAGTGGTTTTCTTCATTTGTAAGATGCAACTAAAAGTGACTGAACTGTGCCTAAGACTACTCCTGTGCGTGTTTCTGAGGAAAAGGCCATTGATTCTATTAGAGTTTTCTTAGCACTTTTGTCCCAGTTTGATGTGTTTAACTATAATATGTGTCTAATTACCTGTAGAGGTTGACAGCCACTGACAGTCAACCAGTGCAATACTGTTGGCTGATTTTTTTCCACATTGAAAATGTATCAGTATTTCAATGAAGTCTAGTGGGAAAAAACTATCAGGTAAATTTTTACAAATATGTTCTCCTTTTTTGTACACCCAGTTCTACTAAATGAATGGTATGAAATCCTGTCCCCTAAACCTCAACCCTTCTCGTTATAATCACAAGGTCACGATTCTTCTCAAACTTCAGGCCTTTCTTAAGCCTCATAAAAGTGAACATCTTAAACAAGTAGTCTGTACTTGCAGGTGTAAGATCAAACTTCCATCAAAACTGGTAGAAAATGTTGGTAAAAATACTACTCCTTTAATAGCAAAATTGGCAATTCTGCTAGCTGCTAAGTTTCATTGGCAAGAATTAACTGAAATAAAGCTTGAACACATGGCATATATCAACAACAATATAGTGTAATTGGAAATATATGCTGAGGAAGGAAAGTCCAGATTAAGTTGTTAAAAAAACCCACATTTCTGCACAGCCTTTGTAATTGCAGTGCCCCTGTTATCCTGGATGTATCTGACTGACTGATTCATTTCCATTAAATCAGGCATTAAACATTTCTCATTTAGTAGCAGAAACACATCTTGAAATTTAAATAGAAATACCTTGATGCTCATTAGCAAGTAAACTTTGTTAGGTCAATCGTTCTTAACTACACAGAAAGTTTGTACATTCTACAAGGAACTAGACATTCATATTTAAATTAAAAAATGTGTTATTTAGTAATCAGATCTAGTACTTCACAGCTTCTTCAAATTTAGAAGTTTACAACATCCCATAAGGTCAATAAGTATTAATAGCTGTACTTTATAGAATAAGCAAACAAGGCAAAAAAAATCAGCTACAAACATAACTTCTGATCAACTCAGCTCTCACATCGGTATCTTCTCTTTCTCTGCTTGACCCCACTTACTATATTTTGCTTGGCAAGCTGAGTTTTTTGAGTGAAATAACTTATCACTCAAGTTACAGCTAGTATGTGGGGCAGTGGCTGAAGGTCAGATCTCCTGATGGTTCATTCCAAGGAAAAAATTAGGACTCTCTCATTTGCCACAGTAAGTTTGAATTCTCTGTGTGTTTCTATGGAGTGAATAAAATGTGTTGTGAATAAAATGAAATATGCATACAATTTCTCCTCTTTAAGCCGCTTTTGGAAATCTCTAAGATATCCTACCAATGGCCAGAGGAAGTTTACACTCTGTAAGTTTTGGATAAAGAAGCTCTGATTTAAGACGTATACACAGCATTGTTTATGTCTTTGTTCTGAAACAAAGCATATTTGGGAAGAAGGCTGAATCATAGCACAAAGGTAATTACTGTTGGTTTTACACTGCCTTTTACAAATGGCATCACCTTTTTCCACTATGCCTGGAGAAAGCATCATTCTCCTTTCATTGTGAAATGACAGGGAAAGTAAGTGGTGACTCAGATGCCAGAGAAATCTGTTCTAAATATATCATGTCGGAACAGTGCATATTAGTCTGTGATGTGGGTGTATATGTCTCTTTTTCTCTCAACATTCTTTGTAGTCTACAGTTTTTCTACAAAATTAATGGAGAAGCTCCCACTAAGTATTTACAGCATCTTTCTTTTATGGCAATACTTTTTAACTGGGGTATTGCTCCACCTAATTAATGATTAAGCAGAGAAACATTCCACGGGCCAACGACTAAGAAATAGTCTGGATAGACATACAAGTAAAAGATAAGTAGACCTACTCCTGATGTACACTTGTAGCACGGTAGTCACTGAGATCCAGTTGATCCAAGCACTGTACAAACCCCGTATGAAATTTTAAAACCAATACCTTCTAAGAAGAGCTTAACTTTCAAGTAATGAAGATGTCTCTGTCTCAATGTCTTCTACAGAAAAGCTTTATGATTTGACCAAGTTCACTTAAGAGCTCTCTGGCAGAAAACTTTGATTTTTCCATTTCAAGTTTGGCTTCTTAAAGCACAAGATAATACTCCATCTACAAGTAGCAAAAGTGCAAATTTTACCCAGAAATTAACAATTTAGGATGACTTTTCTCCCTAACGAACACTTTCCCAGGGGGGCAGAGGGGCAAAGGGGGAAATCAAACTGTTAATTAGATCACATTCTTACAGATAGCTAGAACCTGGAAGCAAAGAACAGCCTTAAGTGCGACTACTTTGAAGTCATTTTCTTGTCTTTAGTGTGTTTGTTAAAGGTTACGGGAATCTCCAGGGCACACCTCTTCTCTTTTTTTTAATGATGAGCTCAGTTTAGGGAATTAGCTAACGGTGGAGGACTTGTTCTGCTCCTCTTTTTCATATACTGAGTACCACTGCATTCTGTGAGCAGTGTCAGTGATGCATGATGCTTGAATTAAATGTCACCTTGGCTGAGGCCATATGTCTCCGACTAGACATTTAGAGATATAACCATCCCATTCACTTGTACAGCAAAAAAGGAAGATATCTAGATAGACTTAAATGACAGATTAATGTTAGAATGTGAGTGTTGATTATCCTGGACTTTCTTGTTAAATTCATAACTTTACTCTTCCGGTGAGCTTACTTATGAAAGGAGGGATGCTGGGCCCAATTCTAACCTTTTCTATACCTGTAAATTCTGTTTGTGGAATTTCAGCTGTCTAAAACTAGTGAGGGAATTACCTCTTTGTACACTTCAATTATTTAGTATTTACTTCTATCAAAACTATATTCTCAAGCACATCACTGTTATCAATTATCTTACAATAGCCAGGCTTCCTTCAACACGATACAGCACACGCTGATTTGTCACCAGGTTAAGGGTTTCCTCTTCACTAAAGTGCTTGGAGGAGTGAAGAGATTAATTTACACTTCTTGACAAATAGTGCCCTGCATGATTTAAGATCAAGATGCCCAGGGGATCTTGTGCCTTAGATTCAGAGGCATATCTTTCTTCCTTTGGGCAGGAGGGGGCTCAGACATGCTCATATAGCTCTGCAGTATTTTCCTATCCAAAGCTGCTTTCTGCATACTCTGAGAGTCTGTGAGGAAAGACGAGGTGGAGTTCCCTGAAGCCTGAGGAAAGGAAGAGGTTCAAACTTCCCACCCTCCGGGTAGGCAGGAGGTGGAAGATATGGGCTGGGCGGCCCAGACTTCCATGGCCTTTCAGTTGTGACTTCTGTGGCTGTGGGCCTGAAAGAGTCTTTAAATCATCCTGGAATCCAGATTATGGTCACAGAGATGAACAGATCCCAAAGGAGGCCTTTGAAAACTCTCTGCACCTTCTTTTTTATCCCCTTTGATTGGGTGAAATGAAAAGATACGAATTTATCCTTGATTTGCAGGTAATCCTTGGATACTCCTTTGGCAAGAAAGACAATTGTAAAGCTGTATCAATGACTACACCCAGTAGAAAGGCTAGATACTGCACTGGCATAAGAACGAAAGCCTTTCACACCTCCTTGCTGGAAATGAAGGCCTACTTGAATGACAGACTAAGAGTAATTTGCCGTAGTTTGCCTCAGTCTACCACTGAATTTGTATGAAAAACATTTCCTGAAAATCCCTGTATTCACCAAGCCAGACTGGTCACTTTTACCTTTCTTATTTACTACATCATTTCGGTGAGAGACAGAATTATTTCCAAGTGATACACTGACACAGCTACTCTATGTAAATACAGAGCCTTAACCTGAGCCTGCACAAACATGTCACCTGCAGTTGCAGTAACCGCCTGTCAGGAGCTGTCACCCTGCAGCTCTGTTAAACTTTGTCTGCGGGTAAGTTTGTACAGACACTTACTGACCACTGTGTCCTGATTCATGGGGAGACATTTCTGCAAATGCGCAAAGGCTGACATACTGTCCATAAGTCCTATCTCCTTTGTTCCTGATGATACCTGCCTACCACCATCAATATTAACCTAGTCCTCATTTTAGATTGTCTTTAATATATCTCAGGTATTATAGGGATGCTCAGCTACAGCTACGCAACTTGAGATATATATTGAACTGCTATTTTTTATTTTTGAGTCATTTAAGACAAATAGAACAGCATAGTTTTGGTGGGTTTTATTTTAACAGCCATAGGAGGTGATAGAAAGAAAGAGTGATCCCTGGTTTGAAAATGTTTGGAAAGCTTTTAATCATCTTCCGCTGTGGGATCTAAAGATTATTGCAAAAAAGGACTATGGAGATGCATTACTATTCTATAACAAAGTTATGTCAGTATTAGTCACAAAGAATAATAGTTAATGGGGAAGAAGTCTCTGAGTATTGAACGATTTCAGCCTTGCCTTGGACAGTATAGTATGGCGCATATATATATATATATATATATATATATATATAAAAAGGCATTTTAACACTCATACCTTTCAATTCCACAATTAAATAATCCAAAATGTATGGGAGGTTCTCATGACAAATGCTTCTCTTTCTTCTAATTTTCCTATCTTCCTTAGCTATTCAAGGATAAGTGCAGCTGGAATGGAGAATAAGAAAGAACAGTATGTTTTCCCAGCCTATTTATGTACTGCAGAAAACTTTCCCATATAAAAATAAATAACAAAATTAATAGAATCATAAAGGTTTTGTGAAAAAAACCCCACAAATCAGGAAAAAGCAATCTGCTCTGGTATTACTGTTTTAAACCTGTGTGAAGTTCCCTCTAAAACTGGGAGAATTCTTAATTTCTTTTTCTGCATCACACTGCTACTTAAATGCTTGGGAGTTGAAATATGGACTTTGTTCCCAGAACTGGCCAGTGGTAACATACAATCTGTGCCCAAAACCACAGGTTAAAATAATAGACTGGGGAAAAAAACTGTTACTATTCCTCTTTGACAGAAAAGAATGAATTTATCTGTCATCAGTCATGAAACCTGCAACAGAAACTGAACATAAGTCTTAGTGCTGTCATTCATTTTTCCGGTCAGATAAAGAAAGGAATAAACTTGCAAATAAAGGCCTGAAAATACTGAATTGTGTTACCTGGAGTAATCAGACTTCTTCTGAGGGAACTGCTAGAAAAGCAAATTTCAGTGTAACATCAAGGTATCTCTGAAATCAGAGTGTTTTTCCATATAGAAATCAGGATCTTTCTGTGGGTGAGTGAATATATGTATGGAAAGGGCAAATCTTTGAGATTTTCTCTAACTCTACTTAATACAACTTTTTTTCCTTTCTTCCTTCGGGGCAGAGTTTAGTGCTCAAAGTTTCTTAAACATTTGGAAGTCGATTCTTTAATGGTTTGTTCTTTTCCCATTTGTATATGTTAACAGTACCACTGCTGTCAATTGGTACTAGGTACGTGGAGTAAGATATATTTCCAGTGCTGTCCAGCATGTTACAAAGGTTCTTGTTAAAAAGTCAGCATTGATCCACTGTAATTGAATCTCGGATGATATTACCACTGGGTCAATGGTTGACATTTTAGTGACAGCTATAAAACTCTAGCACACCGTTTGAGAAATATGTTGCTAACCCCCTGTTCTGGGCAAAGTATATCCCATACACTATAGTAGTTACCTTTAGATAACAAAGATTTTTTTCATCTAATTGCTGTACAGACCTTTAGAAGTATTAATGCTGCATGGAAGAGTGGCACTCAGTTTTACCGTGTACAGTCCACCTAACTATGTTACTAAAAAAGATTTTTGGAAGGAAGAAAAACTTCATGCTTTTAAGGAACCATCGTAGTTAAGGAAGTCTCCCGTTACTGAGTTTAGAACGAGACCTTCACAGTGAGCAAGTTGTCTCACAGCTTTTTGGACTCGCATAATTTATGGCAACAGTGTTGGAAACATTTAGGAATGGCAGGTATTGGGCATAAGAGACCTGAGTAAAGGAATCATGCTTCAAATCCAACGCAGCAATTCTTTAATTCTTCTACTGTGGTTATATTTTAAAGGGAACTCAATGATTTTATGGACATTAATAATGTTGGCATTTATAACTAGAACACCTAAAACAGGGTGATAAAATCTGATGTATCAGCGTATATTTACAGGTAAAGAGTGGTTAGTCAGGTGAAGCAAAATGACCTTGCATTAGAACATGAGATAGTAATTATTGCTATTGGCAACCACAGAAACATAAGACTTGATAGTTCAGTGATCTGATAAAGTACAAGAAATTATATATTCCAAGAGTTTATTAAAGAACTTAGGTCTTTTCATAAAATGTCAAGCTTAGCCACTGTTAGGTTCGAGTGACTGGGAAAATGAAGAAGCAAATCAAGAGTCTTTGTTAGCCATTCAGTTGTACCTGCGTAAGATTTCATTTCATTTATACCATCCCTTTATTACAGCAAGAAAACAAAGAAACAAACAAGCAAAAAAGCCAACAAGAACCATTAAATAATAGAAGAGTCACTCTGTAAGTATGTCATGTTTGCGATCCTTCCAATTCAACCAGCAGTCTTAAAGTACAACTACTATTTGCTGGAATAACCATTGCTTTTGGAATAAAAATCAAAGCTGCAACAGGAAAGGCTGAAGTACTACAGAGTAGGAGAGTTTTGGCGCTAAAGAGTGCCAGTGATAATTTTTCCTGTTTCCTATGGATGAATTTTCAGTTCTTGTAATTAAAATAATGATACTGTCTTTGTGTTCACCCAGTCAACGGACCCCACAAGAGATGGAAACTTATATGGTCATCTGCCTTGTTTGTCAGAATGGATTGCAACATATTCTTCAAGGCTCAACTATTATCTAGGCTAGAAAACAGAATGCAAAACATTTGTGTCTTTTTAGAAATCAACACTGGCACCCGCTGAGAGACAGAACTAAAATAAAGGTTTGAAATGTAACATCTGAGTCTCCCTCTCCTTCTGAAACTATGCTATCTGATGAGATATGACACTAATGTCTCCTAATATTGACTGAGGAGCAATTTCCAGTAACAGTAATAGATTCATCTTGACAACATGTTATTCAATGTCAAAACCAAGCCCTTGGCTGTATCTGGAGGGATCTTTCTGCTGTTTTGGGAAATCAGCACCAGAGAGAGAGTCAGGGTTAAAGAGGGTGTAAATGTGTTTAGCAGGCCAATGTGGATGTTCTGCCTTGTTAATTCTCCCATTGCTTCAACAGACTGGAACAGTTAGTCTCATGTGATGTGGAAAATCCCTGCGCACATAGCATCCACTAAATATAGAGTAAAACTGGGCACAGTACTGCAAGTGTGCTCTCACGTGTGCTGAATAGAAGGGAATAATCACTTCCCTCAAACTGCAGTCTTGCTAGCACTGCTCGGTATGTGGCTGGCTTTCTTTGTCTAAGTCACTCCTAACTCATGCTGGACTTCTTCCTCATGAGGACCCCCCTGCTCATTTCTGCACAGCTGCTTTATAGCAACTTGGCACGCAGCCTGTCTTGTTTCTTGGGGTTATTACCTCTGAGGGACAGGACTCTGCATTTGCCTTTTTTGAACTTCATATGTCTCCAGTCTGTTGAGGTCTCTGAATAGCAGCCATACACTCCAGTGTATCAACAACTGTCCACAATTCATTAACTTGCTGAAGGTACATCCATCTCGTCATCAAGGCGAGTAAAAAAGATGATTAACACTATTAGCTCCGGTACTGACCCCTGAGGAATGCCAATAGTAATGAGCTACCAGCTGGTAGGGGAAGTAGCTGACATAACAAGCAGAGAATTAATCCGTAATTCCTTGTAAAACTTGTGGATTGTGCCAATAGAAATCTCTCGAAGTTCAGCAAGGAAAAGTGCAAAATTCTGTATTCAGGGTAACCCCCTGCATCACTGTGGGCTGGGAACCAACTGGCTGAAGAGCAGCCCTCCTGTGAAAGAACCTGGGGCTGATGGTGGACATAGGGTCAAATATCAACCAACACAGCAGTCTCATTGTAAGTAAAGGAAACCACATACTAGACTATGGGGGATGAGGGGACTGTAGGTGACTATAGGGGCTATATTCCCATAATATATAGGGATAGTGTGGCAGGCAGACCAGGGGAAAGTATTAGCCCCCTCCACGCAACATTGGTGATGCCACACCTGAAATACTGTGACTAGTTTTGCCCCTCCACTTCGGGAGAGATGTGGAGATACTGGAGAGGTTCCAGTGGAAGGCTGAGAGGATGACCAGGGGCCTAGAGCACATAACTTACGAGGAAAGGTTGAGAAAACTGTGTTTATTTAGTCTGATGAAGAGGAAGCTAAGGGACAATCTAATAGTAATGTGTAACTATTTGTACAGTAGTTACAAAGATAATGAAGCCCAACTCTTCTCATTAAAGCCAGTATAAAAAGGGGCAAAAGCCACCAATTTTGTCTTGGTATGTTCAGGCTAGACATTGGGGGAAAAAAAATCACCAGGAAGCTCGATTGCACTGGGAGAAACTACCCAGAGAGCTTGTGGAATCTCCATCCTTGAGGTTTTCAAGACCCTGCTGGAGAAAGCCACGGCTAACCTGATCTAATGTTGAAAACAGTCCTGCTTTACATGGATAGTTGGACTACATAACCTCTCAGAGGTCACTTCCAAACAGAATTGCTACAAGTCTTTCATTTTCATAACGCTATAATTGTGAATGTGTACTTTCCTTCTTAGTGTTCATTACTATAAAATTGTCAAAATGTAGGGTTCTAACGGGACTTTCTTGATCACACACTAGTCTTGGAAATTTGCAAGGCCAGGCCAGCCTTCAGGGAATTCTCAAAATGGAAGAGGCAATATCTGCTATTTAGGAACATAAGGAAAAGACAGACTTCTTTGCTCATCACATCTAATCCTTGTTATCATAGGCAGCCACGTAATGACTATGTTTGGCAGATTTGCTGCCTTTATTAACCGAAGATGCTGTCCACACTGAAATTCTCACAGGTACAATATTGAGGTCTTCAGGATCACTGAGGCGGGAGCACAGTTCATAGAAAGTAATACTCTATTCTCAAGACTCTGCATGCCTCCTAAATCTGATGGATTTGCTTTCTGTTCCTGCATAGATAGAAAGCATTCTAATTAAAGACTTGTGGGATAATTGCATTTGGTTAATTCATAGGGAGTTTGGTTTCACAAAGGTTTCCCCCGTTTATTCCAGGGAAACGGGTTCCTTTTGCAGCTATTCAGTGGTTATTTGCTCCTTCTTTGCTTTCCGAAGAGACATCTCAGTATCTTGTAAAGCCATTAATTGTTCCAAAGTCTCCAGAGATTTCTAAAAAGCAAAGTCTTATAGGTGAATATCTTATGCTGGAGCTCAGCTTGAACACTATACCCAGATTCAAAACAAACTGACAATTAGAAGAATACAGATCTTAGTCCTGATTTGACCTTCACAAATGACTTTTTCATTTTAGTGTTCAAAAACAACAGAACCCATGTGCTGAATACCATTTTCTTGGAGACCATTTTAAGTTCTACATTTTTCATCTGAGGTTCAGTGTTGTGGTATCTCATTTTATATGAAAATCTAGTGACTTACTTGAATGACTTAATGCTACAAAGTATGTCAACGTAAAAAGTTCAGCTGTATACAAATATAACAGGCTTTTTACTGCAGGGACCAAAGAGTCTATGATATTTACCACACAGCAATCCAACAATTCCAGTTCTTTATTTAAATGAAAACAGAAATACAACATAAAAATTGAATTTTTTATGACACTTAGATTTTCCAGTGACAGATACAGTGGGACAATAGAAAGACAAAAAAGAGTATTTTGCTAATGATTACGCAGCCAGGCAATATTGCCTGTCATAGGAACGCACCAGGTTTACATACTTGGCTTAAGCTTTAAATAAAACAGGAAAAGAGGGAAGCATTTTTGCAATATAAAGTAAAAATAATATGCAGTTCTGCCTCTAATCCCTTGATGTGCGCTTACCCCCCAAAACTGTGAAAATACATGAGAAAAAAAATCTAACAACAATTTAGGCGAAGAATCTCAAGAGGGTGACTCGTCGCCTCTGTTGCTGTGCTTGCGTCCTTCAGGAACTTGCTATAGATAGGTGATAAGTAACTAGAACACAAGCCTAATAAAACCTGTGTTATTTACTCTGTAATGCAGTTCTTCTTTCCGGAGCATGTTTTCTGAGAAGATTGATTAGTCTATTTATTGTGCAAGCTTGGAAAACGCAAAATGATTCGACATACCGTTTTTTTAAAATCTCATTCTTTGCATCAACAGCAGCATAATCCTCTTGGTATTGCATATACTAGTACGAAAGGTAAAGTTCAGCCACCAGCACGGAAAAAAAATCTTGAAGGGCAATTTGACTGCATTATAATGAGGACTGGGAAAAAAATAAAGCTTTCTACCTTCACAGTGACTCACAAAGTTTACAAAGAAAGTTCTACGTGAGGAGAAAAGGCTGCTTAATGCACAGGATATTGCTAAGTAGATCAACTACAACTCCCATTGGGTCCCAGCCTGCTCAAACTGAAGAGAGTGGCAACACTCTGATTAACTTCAAGGTATTTCAGCATGAGCTCACACAGATCCAAAAAACTGCTGACGCTGTACCCGTGTGAATACTGTGTCGTGAGTGCCATTGGGAATATGCAGGAAATGTGTAAACTGTGTATCTGAGATTGGAATTGCTCTGAAGTAGCTACTTAAAATACTTGGGACTACCTTCTTAAATTTTGCCCAATTTAATTTTCACAGGTGCCGGAGTACTTATGCTGACTTACGCTGTGTTTCCCCCTCACACCTAAGGATCAGCTAGCTATACTGGGTTTTGACTCTCAATATCTTTTTCACAAAGTAAGAATCCTGCATGACTATGTTTTTGAAGGCAGCTAGCTAAGCTGTTTCTGGAATAATAAGGCAAACAAATGCATTCCTATCTGGAGACCAGATTCAAATTCTCATCATTTGCCTTGGAAATCCTAACAACACTGGTGTTTTAGGACTTTATTCAGCAGTTGGTAAACAGAGAGATAACTAAAGTTCTTTTCATCCCCTTAGTTTCCTCTTTGGGCTGACTGGAAATGAATGCTTAAAGATGGCATAAGGACAATCTGCTTTCCAGACCTGTCACTCCTCTCGTGTCAGAACTTTGAACTAGTAAATTTCTTGCAACAGTATTAGCAATACCTATGCAAGCAGAGTCTAGAAGTAAACCATCAGGTGATACTTAAAATGCAACTACTGAATTAATGGAATGTAACTTAGTTTCTGTTGGGAAAATATACTACTTACATTTTCACTGATATGTTTTCTACCTGAAACATAAGTATGGAGTAAATAAGAAATGAATCCTTTGCTCACTCCTGGAAGACAGAGTTACAGGAGTTGTGACCTGTGCTGCGCCTTAAAAACTGTGACTATTCCTTACCTCTAAGTGTCCATTCCAAGCAGCAGAAATACTATGGCTGGGCTAGGGAAAGAGAAAGGACTTAATGAAAGAGAAATACTGAGCCTCTGTACAATATCCAGCTTTTCAGACGACTGCTCGAGTGTATATCAGAAGTGAAAGGGCACAGAGGGCTCCTTCTTTCATAGGTCTCTCAACGAAAGGCGGTTGAAAGGTGTCAGTACAAGCTTATTAGATCTATTATGCACCATCATCTCTCAACACAGAGGGATGGATTTTTCCATTGTCTTTCATATATATTCTTAGTACTAAGTGTAGCAAAGTGGGCTAGGTCCTGGGATATTAATTTTGCTTTAAAAGCGTGAAGATCTCTTACAGTAGCCAATAGCATACTCTGGCACTCTCTAGTGCCTCTTTCCAGCTCCATTCAGTTTAATAGGCCTTGCTGATCAAAATATTCCCATAATGATACAGAGAGAGAAAGAGGAGGAAGGGCCGTGCCGTGACTGAGTCTGATCCCACCAGGGGTTTTGAAGAGAGAAACCAATGCCTTAAGTGAGCTGACATAGCACACAAATGGAGCTTTAATAATTTCCGATGGCTCAAGGTTTGGAGTTGATCTCAGCTAACAATGCTGAAGAGAGCAGTACTAAAGTCCTGTGTCCTGTCCCCATTCATTTGTACAACACCAGAACAGAAATACATTGGCATTGTAATGAATATCGCGCTCAAAGGACCCAAGCATTTGACATCTACTTCTGTGAGCCTTTTAGAGGGCAGGAGCACAGACTACTATGTAGTGCACAAGAAGGATAAGGAGCTCCATGCTTGATTTCAGCTCTGCCGCTCCCTTTTTACATTCTCTGACCTTGGACAAATCATTTTCACTTTCTCTGCTGATATTTCACTTTTCACAGGTACAGTGAGAACCTTGTAAGAACACGGCTACACTTAAGTGTACAGCATTCTTTTTCTTCACAAAAAAATTTCAAAACTTCCTTTCAGATATGGATAATAAAGACTATTTCCGACAGTAAAACAAGCACAATCCCTTCAAAGTACAGTTTGGTAGGAATTTACATCTTGCTTGATGATTCATTTGAGAGATGAAAGCTTTTCTTTTTTTTTTAAATTATAGGAAAAAATGAACTTAAAAGACAAAACTACTGAAAAACAAACCCCAAAAGCCTCAGTCCATGGCTTCCTCTTCTTGAGCTCTAGAAAATAAAATATTCTGAGCACTCCTTTTTTATCAGGGCCTCATAAATGGAATAATTTAAGGGAAAAACAAACAGCAATTGTATGATTGTAAAGAGAAATTAGCATTTTGCTCAAAAGGAATGGCAATTAGCAATGATGACATTGTGATTTATACTAATTGAGATTAAGTCAGACAAAATGGCAACATTAGTAATCATTTGAAGTACTGTATTACTCATTATACTGTGCTTTGTAAACATCTCTCTAGAAATTAAAAAGTAATTAGTAGTATTTTAGTCATTTAATTCACTATAATTAGGATTTTAGGGAAACTACAGCCCTGCTGTTGGAAGCCTTTAAGGTTTTGAATTGAGGGAATGTGGGTTTTTTTAAAAAATCAGCTTTTAGTGGTGGCTCATTTTCTGAGGTCCACAGAGGCAAATGGTATCATTGGAAGTAATAAGAAGGTGTTCATTAGAGATGGCTTGGAACGGACATATGCATCCATCTTAATGCAGTGATGTGAAAGGACTGGCTTAGAGAAATGCTAATAGGATTACAGGGCCAAATCTAGGTCTCAATTCAAAGTCAGTCTGGACAATGAATGAGCAAAGTTGTTGCTTCCAAAGGGAACTATGTATATCCAGTGTGAAAAAGGTTGTTATCTGAGCAGAACATGGGACACAAAATTGTTCTTTTCACATAACATCCAGTAAAAGGAGACACCCAAGTCATGTATCCACCAAGTGCTTTAAACAAGCAGGCGTTCATCTCTGAGGGCAAGGTGTGTCTGCAGAACGAGCCTTCTCAATGATAGGACAAGGGGTAATGGTTTTAAACTAAAGGAGGGGAGATGTAGGCTGGAAATCAGAAAGAAGTTTTTCACAATGAGGGTTGTGAAGCACTGGAACAGGTTGCCCAGAGAGGTGGTAGAAGCCCCGTCCCTGGAAACATTCAAGGTCAGGCTGGATGGGGCTCTGAGCAACCTGATCTAGTGAGGTTGTCCCTGCTCATTGCAGGGGGGTTGGACTAGATGGCCTTTAATGGTCCCTTCCAACCCAAACTATTCCATGATTCTATGATTCTATGAAGAAAAGATGCGCTGGCAGAGTATGCAGCATATTTGACACCCACTAGTGGGGGCAGTCAACTGGTTCAAGGAAGGTGTGAAGCCCGTACCCTAAGGTATCCCATTAACCTTCATAGAACTTCCTGTTGGTCATGCTTAATGATGGTGCATTAACAGGCTGTGAAAAGAAAAAAATGTCCCTTTGATTTATCTTTGATTTATCCATACTGTCCATCTACACAAATAGGTATCTGGAACAATTCTGAGCTTCCACCAAAATCCATATCAATGTCTATATAGCATTTTGATTATACACATTCCTAACTAAAGTTTCTTTGTATTCACACTGCTGAGCTACAAGCTCAGAAAGGGGCCTGAAGGAAAATTTTAGAAAATGTTACAGGACAAAAGTCAGTACCATTCACTTATTTATCCTGCTTTTGTTAGAATACCTCTCATTTGCAGTTGACACAGAACATGTCAGGGACTATCTTGGAAAGATCCTTGGTCCTCTGATATCACCACAATGGTGAATGAGATCCAGTATTTTACACATAGATATCCAGATGGAAGCTACCAAAATAAACTTAGGTGCATTGTCTGGCACCAGAGCTGAAGCATCTGGCACCAACTGCTTCAGTCTCTTACTGGATGATAGCTCCAGCCTCCGAACCACTCCTGTCCAAAAGTCTTAGAACACAACTTCGGGCATCACAGTCTGATTGCTGGTTGGTTTCTTCAAGGATGTCTGTGATCAGGACATATTCAATCATTCCAGGTGACAAGTTAGTCACATTTTGGGAAGCGTGGATCTACAAAAGGTTGATAAAGGCATACCTCATACCAGACTTTATTCCCACCGCAAGTTTCCAACAGGCTCCTAAAGCCACATCCATGCAGCCTATGCTGGCTTTATGTTTCTCCCTTCCGTTGTCTTATAGCAGCCTTGAGAATGCAATGGTCTCTGTTAGCCGTAGCAATCTGGAAGATAAGGCTGGCCAGAGCAGGAGAGCTATGTTTCGTGAAAAAATTTTGGAAATTTGAAACCTGTTTCATTCTAATGCACAAACCCAACCTCATCTGCATACAGAGGAAAGTGGGGAAACACAGAAAGACTAGCCAGCTAACAGCCCAGTGGCTGCAGCACTACAGGAATGCTGCTTCAGGAATTCAAAGCAGGACCTTGAAACCCAAGTGCTGCACATCCAACTCAGACCTTTTGGTTTAAGGAGACAAATGTTTTATTTTTCTCAGTCTCTCCTGCTGGGGCTGTTCCAGTGGCGCTAAATAATTTAGCACTTACTGGAGCAAGAAACTGACTCACTACTCTGAGTCATACACATGGGAGGGGAGAAGAATTCAGGATTTGCAAACTGGGACTTTAACAGGTCTCGCTATTGTGACTGAAAGCCTGAACAGCAAAGCTAAGCTGTTCTTTAACAGGGCTGGCCTTCTTTCTGTCCTGCTAGAAATTATGTAAGAAGGTCTAGATCAGTAACTTCTGTTTCTAGCAAAATAAATATCATCTGAGTCAAAACTGCAACCAGCTATACTGAAAACATACTGTGATCTCAATGTATAATAAATTATATTAGGAAAAGAAAAACTAACTGTAGGATTGCAGAAGGACAAAGGAGCTGAAAATGTAGTTCTGTCTATCCCCACAAGAGTGTTAAAGATGGCTCCAAAATGAAGAGTCAGCTCCACTGTATTAATTAGAAAATAATCACAATAATGGAACCGCAGTGATTACTATTTTATCTTTTTAATTTCTAAAATGAAAATAGTGCTTGAGACAATGGTGTAAGTATACTTGCCACATTTATATGTACGTTTACTTAGTGAAGCATTATAATTTCTTTAAAATATGCCCAAAAAGCACCATGGTAAGTGGCTCTGACATAAGTAAAACATAAATTACAAAAAACAGATTTTTTTTTTCACAGATGGGTTGCAGAAAAGGAATGGTAGAACAGCGTAAGACTGGAGGGGGGAAAAAGTGCCTGTCAAGCTGGAGGGTATCTATTTTGACATGACTTCTGAATGTAGAAACTGGATTTTAACAGCAGATTCTTATGATATTTGGAGCTGTACAACTGAAGTAGTGGCAAGCATAGAAAATATTTTATTCTAAGAATCCATATTCCTTCTCTCTTTACCAACTGGGCTGTTGTCACATTCTCTACTCTTCATTTTCAAAGTGTCATCTGCAAGGGTTACTACTACTGATCTATTTTTCACTACCCTTTTATAGGGCTTTAGTTCATTCTCTTTGGTCAAATCTCTATGGCTTTGTTCTGTCTCTCAGACTCCATGCCTCCTTTATGCAATCCTTGCCCAATTTTCCTTCTTCTTAGCTGTTTCTTCAGTGTATTTTTAGCTACAGGACAGAGTGGAAGTAAGAGGGTCTAATCTACAGGGCTCCCTAGCACTGTCATCATGACCTTCTGCTATTCTCATTTTAGATGTGATCCTTTTTTACACTGCTATTATCCTTTTATTGTTTATTCACAAGTATTTTTTATAATCTACCTAATCCTGCAGTTTGGCTCCTCCTTCTGAAATCTGCTCTCGGATGTCTTGTTGTCAGTTTAAAATGTGACTTGTGCCGAATCAAACTCCTAATTAATAGTTGGTCAGAAATTTTACAGTGAGCTATTATGCCAAAAAGGAAAGTGGGGAAGGAAATAGTACTATGACACCTATTTTTATGCCTGAATTGACTCTGATGATACCTATAGAAGCCAAATGACCTGGCATATGTTAGGAATGACAGGTTACTCTGCCTTCTTCTGGCATTATTCTGGTTATTGTGGCTTTAAGCCATGAAAGAATGCCCCTCTGCCAAGGCACTCTTCCATTTATGGCAGATGTCTACCTGATTTTGCAGCAGTCACTAGAAGCGGGATAAGAAGTTGACCCAGAGTATTTTACACATATCTGCAGGATTTCATAGGAAGCCAGGAAGCCTGGGTAGCAGCCCAGGGCACTGCAAGTGAGCATATTTAAACAGTTTTCTAAAAGAATTCAGTGTTAGAGGCTCCTTCTATCGCTGCATTCTTCTGGTGAAAGGGATATTAGGACGTGTTTAATCCCCACAGAGAAGGCAGAGCTTGAGTAGGTTGACTGTGTACTAAAGTTAAACAAGAAGTTTTGTCCTGACTTTGATACTGTTGTGTTACACCTAAAACTATACACTGACTTATGTATACCATCCACTCTATTTATTATTTAGATTTCTTTTCTGCATTATCTCCTACTTCAAATTAATTTTCCACCTTTTATCTCTTTAGATGCTTGGTTTTTACCTCTTCATCTTCTCCTTTGTGTTCATTTCCCATGCCATCACCTAATTCTACTAGGTGGAACACAAGCTTTGGAATTTGAAATCAGCCTACCGCATCCACCATGTTCAAGTAGCTTCAGAATTAGATGAAATGAATCAATCTATCATCTGTTTTCTCAGTGTGAAAGAACTATTGAAATTCTTCCCGATTCTTCTGAAAAATTGCCTTTCCAAAAAAGAGCTACAAACCCCGTAAAAGTTTGCTGCTCTTATGTATAGTAAATAAACAACCACACCACACAGTTGCAACCAGCTTTGGAAAGAAGATTCTCTCAGTAATGGATGGAATCTGTCTCTCTGTTAATGTGTGCCTTATCCATCTGTGAGAATGCGCCTGTCTTTAGCTGGAGGGCTTTGTATAGAAACATAATGCCAGCAAGACAAAGGCTTTATGATCCATCAGGGTCATTCCTCAGGATAAAATATTTGGTAGTTAGCATATTGATAGTGCATTGGAATTAATGAAGGCTGACATGCCACTTTAATTGACACCATTTGTTTCTGTAATCACTAGGGATGCTACTGTCCAGATTGCTCTACTACTTCCTCAAGCTCCGTTAAAACACTTCCTTTTTGCTGCACAGGTGGTTTCTTTTCTCCTTTTCCATCTTCTGCTAAAGACAATAACCATGAGCAACTTACTATCTAAATAATAAATACAGAGGAGGACGGGCCCCAGCTCACTCGGGGCTTTAATGGTCTTTAAATCAAACTATCTGTTTCCTTCACAAAAGCAGCACTCTTGTAATTGTCATTATGCCAATTAACCAAGGGTTCAACTTTCCTCTGGTGCTTGCAGGTAGAAGTGCCAAACCCATTTAGCAGCTGCCAAATACGCACAAACACACAGAGAACAAATAAATGCACAGGTCAATGATACTGGAGTACTGGGAACTCACCTGAGAAGCTGCAGATCAATGGCATAATATGAGGGTAGGGGGGTTGTGAAACTCTCTTTAACAAAATGCTATTTGTGTTAATTTTAAAAAGGAAATTAATAGCTAGTAGGTGATGACAGTTTTGTGATGGATGCTAATGTCCCCTTTATATTCCACTCCTTTTAGGCCTAATTCCTCTTCTTTAAGGAAAGTTCTTTATATTATATCTGGCTTCCTTTCTGTAAGAAGAGCTGGATACAATTCCCAAGTCAGGTACATTTCTAGGTCAGCTTTGCTTTACTTCTGTCAAGGAACAAATTGTGCCATCTGTATTCCAGCTGGTACACTAGTCTTTTTTTGGTTTGACGTGAACAAGGCTCCCCAGGCAACAGTTATTAGAAAGAGACTGGGCGGTACTGTTTCCATGTCACTTTACAACAGATACCCCCCAAAAAGCCAACTCTATCTTGAAAAAGAGCTCTAAATTGAGAAGAATATATGTGTGACAGAATTTGGGTCTTTAAGCAAAAACAAAGCAGTGGGCTGGATTTGAAAAATACTTCATCTCAAGTTCTAAATTACTGTTCTAAGATTGTAGTTATTTCTTTAGAACAGCTGATTTTATGAGACTTCCATTATACTGAACTTTTATTTTTGTTACCTGTAAAATTTATTGTTAGTCTACTGAACACAGTGTAATTACTCTGCAATTACAGTGATGTTAAAAATTGTAAACTAGGCAATTAACCTTATGACTACAGGAGTGTGTAGTCAGTACAAGGAGCAAAACATGTTGGTTCAGAATAATGGCACTGCCATGTACTGAGTGTGGAACTCATGGGATAATGATGAAGAATTCACTTCTGTAGTTAACCTCCCTGTTACCTGAATTAGCTGCAATTACTGGTATAAAAAAAAATGTATCTATTATATAATTACATGGCAGTTGAAGAAAAAAAGAAAAAAAAAATCTCATAAATTTAAGATTCAGGGACACAGTCTTACAATCTGATTTACCTAGTGAAGCCAATTAATCTCCTTCTATAGGCAACAGAAAGAGAATCCCTTCCCTGAGAGCCTTTTTAAGACCTTGCCGCAGTTTAGAAGATTAGGGCTCTACGTTTCTGTCCTAAAATTTCAGAGCAGACGGCTGGGTGGACACAATGTATACTATTTGCATAATAAGACCAACAGCCCAGATCACAATATGCCGACTGTTGGTTCAGTGTGTGCACAGTAGGTCTGTACTTTAATTTCTGAAGGACAGATAACTTACTTGGTCAAAGCTCTGCCTTGGCTTAGCTGACTGGCATGGAGACATCTGAGAGAAATGACAAATTTTCTCTTCTTCCTTTCACAAAAATTCGAAGCAGAAAGAAAGGATGTATCTGGAAACTCCAGATGAGTAGTAGTACTAAAAGAGTCAGCTACTAACCCCCAGCTAAGTTTTATACTTCAGGAGATAAAAATTTTATTAATTCTGTATTAATTCCTTCTATTATTCCATGCAAAAAAAGCAACACAGAAAAGCTGACTGAATTTCTCCCGTGGCAGAGAAGTCAGATCTTGGAGCTTACAATTGAATATGAGCCCTCTTGCAATGTGCACGGGTTCATACTAGATCTAAGAAGTAATAGTACAAAGATGTCAAGAGGTTCTTCAGGAAGTCTGGCCCACCCATTGCAGAATAATGTTCTCTTATTATCAGTAAACTCTATATGGTTCTTTGCTTAAAGAATCTCTCTCCACTGTTTGAATAGAACTACTGGTACTGGTACAGCACAACTGCAGCCCAGCATTTCTCCCCTGTTCCCAAGTCAGAATCTTCTCGTAGATTAGGAAGTTGGGTTTGATTTCTTAACTATGATTAGAAAGGTAAACTACAAACAAGTAATCATATTTTGTTTCCCTAAGTTCCCTCTACAGTTTTAGTTTCTCAATTCCTACTTTGAAATAGTCATGGCGTTACTATGTACTGTTGCACAGTTATCATCCTTCACTTAATTAGCAGCTGCTTTCTAGTCATGAGTAAAGCTTTATCTTGTATGATATAAAAGTAATAACTAATATGTTCTTTGAAAATAAAACACATATAACACCAAGTACTCTTAATCAGTAGCACTCAAACTGTTTTCCAAAAGAACTGCCCTATTTTTCTCTTGAGGAAATCGAGGCACCGACTTGTGAAATTAATTCCCAAGATTTTTAAGAATGGCAATAATAACAAGCGGCAGAGCCGGGAAGAGAAACCCTCTCTCTTGAGTTCAAGGGCAATGCTTTGTTTACCAGTGTTCATTATAAAGGTATAATATAAAATACTCTGTTCCAAAGCAGGAGTAAGTATATAAATCTTTGACAAGAAAAAATATTTAAGAAAAGTAGAACTTTGCCAAATCCTGAATCCTCCTTCTCTTGCCCGTAGTCAATGATGGTAGCAACATGCACAGACAGTTACTCATTTTACATTGAGCACTCTGTGCTTTTGACAGTGAAATCTATTTGAAAGAGGTCTAATCCCTTGATAATCTAAGAACCTGAAGGAAATGAATATTTAATGTGGTCTCTTTCTAATCACAGTCAAGATCAGAGCAGGAAGAAGCTCTCCTGCTTTTCACAGACAAGAAACTCCTCAATCTTAAAATTCATTTAAACTTTTTCTACTAATCCCTACCAATCACAAAACAGATCACTGGAAACAACCTCTAACAAAGATATTTAGTTTCTTCATGTTATGGACCTCCACCAGGTCTCGTTAAAATATGTAAGTAAAAAAAAAAGGGGACCATTATACACTAATTTAATAACTGATAATGGCAGAAAGCCCATGAGGGTTAATTAGTTAGGTGGATATGCAGGATTAAGCACAGATAGAATAAAAGAGTGTAAAATTTGAAAATATAACCAAAGGCATCATGAGGTGTACATAGTCCCCTGGAGATAAAAGTTAATAGGAAAAAAAGTAGGAAATTGGACTTGGGAATTAGGAGAGAGAGAGCAAAAGGGAAAGGCAGGCCACAAACTCTTAAGCTACATAGGTGATTAAAATAATATTGTGGGAAGTATGTCAGAGGAAGCACAGTCCCAGAAACACACTGGTAAGAAGTAGCAAGAAATTACTGCATTGAAAGCCAAATATTTAGGAGAATAAATGCAAAGAAGAAACCTTGCCAGGAGGGATTCTGTGGAACAAACAACTTCAATTGAACGCAAACTCGGACACTATATATAAAAGTGGCTACAGAAAACTCAAAGGTAGCTGCATTAATATTCTAAATGATATAACTTGGTCTTGGACTTACTAGAATTGTATTTTTTGGTAAAATGGTTAAAAAAGCACTGCTTCCTGGAAGAACTGAGGAGAATGGGAAATAATTAAGCTAATCTCCAGAAGTAAAAAACTGTAGATAAGAAGTACTTTGAAATTTCACTTACTCTGGGACACTTGGAGGGAAGTACATAGGCTGACTTACAATAACTGAAGTTCTTTAATGAATGACTTAAAATAACATCCTTGACTTGGAAGATATTTGAAAACTGATAGGCCAAAGATTATGCCCCAAAATACAGGTCCTCGGAGAAGGCCTGAAGTATTTTAACTCTGGCAAGGTCTCTGTGTAGAAGGGTTAAAGCAAGCAGATGGGGACTTTTCTCTAAAACATCTTTATTCTAGATAAGCACTGCTTCACTTTATGAAACTTGTTCAGCCATGAAGTAATATTTTCATTACCTTGAAAAGCACACATTAGCCCTTTGCACAAGTTGAAATGAACTCAAGTCTTCTGGGGTCTGCAAAGGAAAACCCCATCTAGAGAAAGTTAAGTGGGAGTTTCTTCCATAGAAAGCTAAAGACGTGAAAATTATGCATGGAACCTTCAAAAAGGAAGAAGACACCCAAAGACATGTGGTTAATTGTGACATTGAACTATGGGCATGCTGGCAGAAAGACATAAACCAGAGAGAACAGAAGATGGAAGTTTGGAGGAAAACGGACGGTTGTTTTTGGAGGTAGGATATTACAGGAAGGTTTGTGACACAGCACAGATGGTCTGGAGAAGAGGACATATCTGAGAAAGAAAAACTGAAGGAAAAGAAGTTCTTGAGGTAGCAGTGCATTAGAATGCCAGTTGAGCCACTTCAAAATCAGAATAAGAAAGAAGGAGAAAGGTAAAGAAAGGACAAAAGGGCCACAAGTGTTAGATTCCACCTGCTTGGCATAGACAATGCCTTCTCCCTAAGAAGCCGTTTCCCACTGTGAGTATGGGTCTCTTTTCTCAGTCTACTGTCAAAGAATTTTTACAGTGGCAAAGAGAATGCCTCCTTTCACACTTACCATGCCTTGGAGCTCAACAGCTAGGAGACAATACAGAATTTCTTACATTGCCCTCTTGTAAAGTCACAGCAGTTCACAGACTCTGATTGACTTTATTTTATTTTCATAGCAGGACCTAAGGTAAACAGTGCATCAGCTGTTCAAGGATGTGCTGGGCTTCTTGCTTGTTTTCCTATGTTATATTGATTAAAACAGCAGGAGCAGCTTCCCAGCACAGCCCCTTCAGTCAACCGTTCAACCTAGTAATGACTTGATATGTATGAATTACTGGCCAAGAAAATACATGCCATGGATGGCAGATGAAGAGGAATTGTATTTAATAATTTTCAAATATATTTTCTCTCCCTTTCTCACTACTTTTTCTGTTCTGTTCTAAGCCATTGTGCTATGCAGCTTGTGATTATCTGATTAACTAGCACAAGCAAATTTGGTGCTTGCCTTTTATCTCATTTAATTCTCAGAGCAAATATAAGTGTTTTTGAAGTAAATAAATCATTGCTTTTATTCTTCAAAATAAGCTAAGGCTTGCAGCTGCTTATTTACCTCTTCTTCTGTTTGCTCAGGGATAAAAAAGGCAACTTGGGACAGTCCTCTGATGGACAACTCCTTAGAAGTCCAGCAGGAGGCAGAGGAAAAAGTTAATCTAAGAAGTCATTTCAACATCTTTATTACTGCACTAGGATAAAAAGGTGCAGATACTGAAAAGAAGCTTTTCAAAGAGCCAATGGAAAGACTATGAAACAGAAATAAGTAAATCATAGAAGATTTACTCACACTTTTCATAAACACTCACACTTTTCATAAACAAACTCTTGTCTTAAGAAGATACGACAACTGGAAAACATCAACCTTGTAAACTTCTGAACACTGAATAATTATCTTAAGTCTAAGATTTAGTTGTTTGGAAGCTGTTTTTTCCAGCCAGCTGGAAGGGACTACCTTACCCCTCTCCCTAGTGTCCCACTTCTTGTTCAGTTTTGCTGTGTCACCTTTGATTTATCACCTGCTAAAATGGGGGGAGAATGGAATACAGTTCCTGAGGCCAGAATCAATACATGTTTCATGCTGAGTGGCAATAGAGTAAAACTTTGGGGAACAAATGTCACCGAGAATGTTTGTGTTGGAATGGTTTGCTTACTGTGAAGTATATTTTCATCTTTAAAATGGGGTTTTGCTAAATGCATTGAAAAACTCTAGTAAAAAAATGTATAAGATAGCAAAATGGTTTTTTAAATCAGGGAGATTTAAAGAAACCTATAATATAGAAGGAAAATATTGTGTGGGTGTTTTTAGGAAACATTTTCAAGTATTTTATTTGTATCTGTAGTTAAGCTGTGAGAACCATAGATGTATTTTTTGATGAAAGCTTTATAGGCCTTACTATGGTGAAAGTATAGCAAAAGTACAAAGTGCAAACTCCCTCTTCACTGATTTTCCTCCCATGACTTGCAATACCATGCCTCTTCTGGGCCAACACCTCCACGGACTCTCCATTAGCAGCAATATCAAGATTTAGTGTCCCTACCTCTATTATGCATTCTGCTCCGATTAAGTCTTCTCCTGTCTTTGCACTTCACTAAAAATGGAAGCCACTACATCACCTAGTGGTTTTTTTTCTTCAATGACATTTCTTCTGTGTAATGCCATCTACAGAGTTCCTACATGTTTCCCTTGCCTTTCCCTCATCTTTTACATATGCAATATGCTCTGAAAAGTCTTTGTAAGAACTGTTCTCCTTGGATCATATCCGAGTCAGACTGGAGAATGGTTTCCGTTCCTCTGTCAGCTACATGGACTCTTTATCTATACTGGTTAACTTGCTTTCCCATCCAATTCTTTACATATAAAATGAAATAAAACCATTCCAGTTTGTTCCCTTTTTTTTTCCTCTTCTTCTGTGGGTTACCTCCACTGTGTGTTTCCAGATCACAAGAATTTTAGAGGTCTTTATATTTTTGTAAGTAGTACTGGGCATACTAGAAGCTCTTATAAATTAATAAAAAGGAAACAGAAGTTCAATCTTCTTACACAACTGAGAATATATAACCATATGTTTTAATTCCTTCTCCAGAGAGATAGGGAGAAACTAGGATTGAACTAAATGTCATTAAAGTCTCAGTGGATTCATTTGCCAGAGTGTATCCATGTATGTGTGCATATGTACATATATGTATGTTTCCCATACATTTCTACCCAGATGCAGTTTTTGAAGTGGGATAGAAATCTATATGCTAGTTTCTAAATCACAAGAGATTTCACATTGAAATCAAATTGATATCTAAAGCCCTGATGGAGGTGAACCGTTACGATGTACACTCACAGAAGGATCCAGTCTGAGCAAGAACACAAGAGGAGCTACAGTAACAGTTGTGTCAGCTTTTCCACTTGATATCCTATAGAATTTGACAAGCACAGAGAGAGCTCAAGATGTTCCAAGGTTAGAGGACAGATTGAAGCAGGGAACCAAATCAAGTTGCAAACATCTTTTTAGCCCTGAAACTTTATTTCTTCTAGTTTTAAATAAACTCCTTGAATAGAAAAGCTTCTTAGTGGGCTGAATATCATCCCTGTCAGAAAATCTGCGAAGCTTGCACTCTCTAAAATGCACTGCATGGATGATAAAAATGAATCATGGGGGGAAAAATAAGCCTTTACATGCAAGCAGCAGAAAGCGTGACTATTTTAATTTCTAAAGCAGAACTTACAAAGTATCTTAACCAGAAAAAAAAAAAAAAAAAAAGCCATAAAATCTACTATCTATATAATTCAAAAGCTCTATACTAAGAAACTTACTTAAGGATAAAGACTTCTAGTAAGCAAGGTCTTTGTTTTGAAGTGCACAGACTAACCATCCTGAAGCTCAACCTATTATATGAGTTATTCTTATCTGCTGATCCTCTCCTGTTTCTAAGGCCATGCCACAGTATTACTTCTCAATCAACTGGGTGTAGTACGTCTGTTGTAGACCAAAGGACAATTTTAAGGTCAACAATAGACTAAGAGGCCAGAAATCTAATCTTAAATCATAACCTGCTTTGTATGGCTAATGGTGAAATGATCCTTTAAAATTCTTGAAAATAAAATCAAGTTCTTCAGTAGCATTTACTTTTCAATCCAGAAACCAAGAATGGTCTCAGTTTCCAGGTATGACAAAACCCTTATTCATCTCAAGAAAGATGGTAGTCCAGGATGTTAAAAATGTGGTTTACTTAATGAATTTAGCTTACTTTGAAATTCAGCATGATGGATGTCTTAAAAGACTCATAGCTAATACATTTCAGGTTGCTATGGCCAGTTAATATAGATATTCCCCTTGCCGAGACCATCGTGTTTTACGTAGTCAATGTTGTTTTATTTACCTGCAAGGGGAGAAAAGAAAGAAAGAACAAAAGGCGTAGAACAGAATTCGTATTTTTTCGCATAGACAAAAAAAATCTTATTAAGATATTAAAATATAAAGAATTCACTAGTAAAAATTAACACCATGCACAAATAGTTGAAATCCTAAAAAGGTGACAATGTAAAGACTTTGAGATAAGGTGTGTGTGGCATAATGCAGATGGCAGAAATATGGAGACCAGGAGGGCTGGGGTGCATCTGTTGCTACAGTTTGCCTGGAAAATCAAACTAAGTTGTTTGCTGTTATTTTCCCTATTCTATGCTTTTTGACAATTTCAACTAGTTCTCATCTTACATACATAATATATAAGTTTTTATGCATTAATTTTATTCTCTGACTGAATTAATTAAAATTGACCAGAGTCACTGAGACTTTATACTGAAATTTTGTGATTCTGAGGTTGACTCATTGTTCTGAAAATACATAGTCTTCCCAGTCTTTAAGTCAAAATACCTTAATTGTATGTAATTTATTCTTGCTTTATTCACATGATTCTGCAATCTAGTTGAATGCAGTATGTTTTCCAGCTAAGGTAAGATATTGCCAACAACATTGAGTAATATATGACCGGTTTGATTTATATATAGTCTTATCTTTCAAGATATAGGAAAAAAGTCAGTTCCTTTGATGCTGCTAATAATATATAAATCCTTGAGCATTGTTTCTAACTTGGATGTAAAGCCTATACATTGAGTCAGTATTCTGTTGCACACTTACAAAGCTAAAGAAAAATAGAACTGTAGAGTTCCCCGATCATCCAAAGATCCCAAAGAACACTCTAAAATGAAATTATTCTTCATTCTCAGATTAATCTACACTGGCTATTTATCCAGAGTGACAAAGCTAGTCTACTGAACCGATTCTGGGTGACCTTTGCCTCGTTTGTATCTCTTAATTCTGAAGCTTTACTTCAGTGTTTGGATTTTGAAAAATAATTGTTTATAAAGATTTCATTGTATCTGGCACACAGCATTTGGAGTTTAAATTAGGCTAGCAATCTTTAAAGATATCAAGGTTTCCAATAGTGGGTTCCAATTGGTAGTTCCAACGTCTAGCCAAATATCCTCTGTTCTCTTCTTCAAAATGGAAAAAACACATAATTTTTTAATTTACTTGACAATATCTGTTTGGTTTTTTTTTTCTTTTAATATTCTATGAAACCTGGAAATCTAAAACAAGTAATATATTTATGATTTTCTGGAAATTAAAAATAATTTATTTAACTCACACATTCACAAATTAAAAATCTTTTTTCCCCCTGCAGCTTTGGCTTTTTAAATGTTTTCTCAGTAAAAATAAAAAAAAATCTTTTTTTACAAAAGCAGGTAATTTTCAACCACTTGAAAAACCAGAATCTAACCAGATTCTAACCAGAAATTTTTCAGTCAAACTAAGGACATGACATTCTCCGGGTCTCTTACCCCACACTTACCAGATGTGCTGAGTTGGTTAAAATAATTCCAAAGAAAATAGAACAATGGCATTGATAATCAACATCTTTCTTTGTCAACTACAACTACCCAACCAGGAGCTGCTGCATTGATCTCTAAAGCCCAGGCAATTAGGAAAATAATTTTCAGTAAAAAACCTATCCAGTGAGAGTCTGTCTCTCTTGAGCTATTTCCCCAGGGCCAAAAAAGGCATTTTATCTAAATAGATGCAAATACTTAATCTACATAGTGCAAAAAATCATTCAGGGCTTCTTTTATTAAATTTGAACCGGTCACTTATGACTGCTCTGATGGTGCTTTCTTAAGAGAATGATCTCAAGATATTATCATTGGTTAGGGGAAACCTCCAATTCTACTTCTCCTTTCCCTTCTTAGCATTTACTATTGAGATGAGTATTAAATATGTTAATTCTCAGTGAATAAAATCATGGATTATACAGGTCATGTTTCTTGCTTCTTCACGTGACATTCAGGGACATGAAATAAAGCCCCCAAATAAAATTGATTCATTTCTGAAAACGATAGTATATAATCCAAAATTAATTTTAATTTCGATCTGGATTAAACATATCACTGAAATTCAATGTGAGGTTATTAAAAGCTTTGATCATCATTTTGACAGTAACTGCTGATATACTGGGAAAGGAGAAATTCAAGTCAGGCTGACTATTTTAACATTGACTCTAATATATTTTTACCCAAAATGGAAAAAGAGATGAAAAATTTTTAGATCCAATCTGGAGTTTGGATCAAAGTATGCTCTTCCAAAAAATCTAAAGACATTTTTATAAAACTTAAAGAAGGAATGAAAAAAAAATTAAAAATAACCATATACACATAGTATAGCAACATCATAATGACATAGAAAAATAATGTGAAATTTCAAAATGGTCATTTTAATTTTTATGTGACACAAATGAAGGAATAATCAACCTCAGCCTGGGCCATAGCTAAATGAAATGGTTTTGCATCCTTTAGGCTACATCTATATTGTTCTTGTGATCTGCTTCAGGGCATAATTGCTGTATCCCCCAGCCAATTAATCTGGAGCAGCGTGCATCCACTCCATTCACGGCTAGCCCCTTCTAAGACCGGTTTGCTACATCTACACTGCATAGCACTCGGAGTATCGCTGGCTGAGAACATATTCCACAAGCTACTGTGCCTCCTAATGCAAACACCCCTCAGCATGCCGCGTCAACCATCTGTCTGCCCTCATGTGCCACATGCCTGCACCATCAAGCTTTGAAAACAGCCATATGGAGCCAAACTCTGCTCAGAGGTCCCGGAGACAGCAGGCTGCACCTCCAGCTGCCACTGCTGCATTCCCTGTGTGACAAGTATTACCATCTTGTCAGGTCTGCCACCGCGTCAGCCGTGTCCTCCTATAACCGAGGTCAGTCTTAGTTATAGGACATCAATGATCCAACTTTGTCTTTCAAAAATATCTTTGAAGAAGAAACGAAGAATGCAGTTGTTGTTGGTTATGTGTGGAGACGCTATGTTGCACTGTGGCTCAAGGAGCCCAAACTTGGACATAGGACTCCAGGCATGGTCTTCTCAGTTGCTGAATGGAAGGATCACTTCCCTGGACCTCTTGGTTTTCTTTGCTGCCAGGGTGCACTGCTGGCTCACATTCAGTTTGCTCGCTACTGGGACACTTAGGTCCTTTCTTCAGAGCTGTTTCAGACAGTCGGCCCCAGACTGCATAGTTGTGCAGGGTTATTTATGCCCAGCAGCAGGACTTTGGATTCGCTTTTGATGAACTTTTTGAAGTTCCTGTCAGTCCATTTCTCCAGCTTGTCCAAGTCACTCTGAATAGCAGCTGCTCCCTCCAACTTGGTGTAACCCACAAACTTGCTGAAACTACATTCCATCCCATCATCCAGGTCGTTAATGAAGACAGTCCCAGTATTGATTCCTGAGTGTAATCCCAGTGAGGGCACAGGTCAGAAGCTGTGCCAGACTGCCAGATCCTTGTTTGTTCCATATGCTACGCACATTAGCGTATAGCTCTTTGAAATCAGTTCGGCATCATGCTGCTTTTACAAGTGATGAGTGAAAGCCTGCCTGTCCTGCTGTCCCCCAAGACACATCTGCTCTGTCCCTTGTTCCCTTACTTCTGGCTTATCGAGTTTAAAGTCCTCCTCGCTAGGTTAGTAACCCTGTTTGCTCACTTAGTTGGCTACTGAGTAGTCCTTGCTCCTCGAAGAGCCTGCCTGCAACACCAGCCGTGCAGCCTAGTGTTGACCCACTGGATATGCCTACTTCCATTTGAACTTTTCCCCTCACCAACAGGATTCATAAGAGCAACGCCAGGCTACCTGCCCTTCACCTCACTCCTAGAGCTCTGCAGTCACTCTAGATGGACTCCAGGTCCCTGGCAGCATTGCTGATACCCATACAAAAAAGCAGCAAAGGTAACGATACTTGCCAAGCCTGACCAGTATTTCTGCAACTTCCCCGATCCTGGTCCCTGGCAAACAGCAAACCTGCTGCGACAGGAGGTGGGGCTTGCAGGTGCATGGTCCCCTGCAGGAGGAAGTCTCCAAAAGCCATCACTTGCCTCTTCTCCTTTGTACAGGAACCAGAAGCCAGCCCCTACTGCCGCAGCACCCAGAACCCCGAAGTGCCCTGAGCATCTCCCAGCCAGGCTAGAAGCAGAGCCCAGAGCTGCCGTGCGCAACGCTGAGCACTGACCGTGTCATGGCGCCCTGTATGGACCTTGCCCTGCCGGGTGAACCCCAACAGCCGCGCCACCTGCCTCCTTCTCCCACCGCGGTTCCCTCCCAGCCCCAGCTGCCGCGCAACCGGCACCCCTGCCAGCAGTGTCCAGGGAGCAGCTCTTTTCTTCTGAGCCTACTCCCCTCGCTGCTGGCAGCCGCCCCCACTTTTCTTCCCCCGTGGGTGGCTGCCGGCAAGGGCATGGGCCCACTTGCGCTGTTCCTGAGTGGCCATAGCCTGGGGGCAGCCTGGAGGAGCCTCACAAGGGAGCTTCCAACAACTGCTGAGGTGTGTTGCCCCAAATACTGGACATGCAAAGCCCGTGGGAGCCAGCCTCCCACCAGGTGGAGACCGGCGAGGGAGGGCTGGAGAAGGCAAGCTACTGTAGATGGGCTTGTGAGGGGCAGCTGGTACCGATTCCTGCCCCTTGTGTGCCACACACCTGCTGGGTATGAGCAGGCTGTGGGGTGGTCCATCCGGGGCTGCTCCTAGCTACCTTGTGAGCCTGTCACACTTCTGTGCCAGGCGGGAGCTCCTGAGTTCCTGAGGAAACCGCTGCTGTGGAGCAGTGGTGTTGGACAAGGCTCCTGGCTTTTTCCTACCTGGATCCTTGGCCCAGCTTGGTGTATGGGTATAGGTGGCTCCTGTCCGTCCCATGTCCCCACTGGGGACACAGACTCCTGGCCCCTCTCTCTGCTGGGGTGCCATCGTGGGCAGCTGGGTCCCTCCAGCCATGACTGCAGGCTGCTGGGAAGAGCCACCCTGCGTGGCATCTTCCGAGATTTTCTGGGGGAAGGGAGATTTTTGTGCCACTCTGTGAAATCACACAGATGCCAGAACAAGGGAACTACAAGGATGAAAGAATGAAAAACATGAGAAGGTTTCTTGGGAGGAGGTATATAATTGCTGCTTTACTAAGGAATGTGTAAGACCAACAGGGCTTGTTTCCTGGTGCTTGTGCTTGTTGATTCTGAGATTGCAAGAGAGGGTAGGGGGGAACGAAGTCTCTTTTGTCATTGCATGCAATGACATTTTGAAAAGTCATTTATTTACTTCACTGGTAGCTGCCCTTATGAAATGATGATTGTTCTGTTGTTGGATCTGCCAGTTTAAATTTTATACATCCAGTCCAGCAGAGGATTTCATTTTTAGACAGAAGTGTCTAGACACTCACTGGTCTTACCTATGAGTGTTTGTTGTTCAGTATCTTACAGAGACAGGAACAGCAGCTATTTTGGGGTTTTTTTGACATTGCACACTTTTATTTTGCTGGCAGAATTCCAATATTCTGGGCCCAATTAGGTTCTCACCTCTGGTGATGCTTGCTTGAGCCCTCAACGCCATCTCAAGAACAGAGTGAAAGGCCTATTGAAGTGACTTGATTTAGCCTGAGGATTTGTCAGCAGCTGAAAGGGACACCTGTTCTCTAAGGTCTTGGTCACTAACAGTGTCAAAGGCCAAAAACCTGTTTGTAACAACTGCCTTGTTTTCATATACGGTATATTCTATTTCAGATATAACTTTGTCATTTAACCTTACAAATTATGTTCTGCATTTCAGTCTCTCATAGAGTTTTCAAAGTAGTTTCTGTGACATGAATGACCATATGCTATGAGTGACAGTGCTATTACAAGCTTTACTATATTCACGGTATGTCTGCATATATATTGACTTAGTATAACATCATTCCCTTAATTTGCAAAACCTCATGTAGCCTTCCCTATCTCCATTTCAAAAGTCTTTTGATTCTATACTGGTAAGTACAGTTGGGTTAGTTTATAAAAGCTTGCTTGGATTAAAAAAATATATTTGTTTGGCATATGTTCTTGTCCCAAAACTATTGAAGTGTTATGTTAACAATACAGTTCTTATTTATCCATTCTTATATCCATTTTATTTATCTTACTTATTCATTTTTCTTATTTATCTTTTTTATTAATGCTGATGCTATTTGTCTAGGTAACACAAAAGAGCATCTCCAGAATGGTCAGATAGAAACGAAGAGGAACCAAGATTTTTTAAAAAGAGCACAGAAGTTTAACACCTCAGTAGAGTGGGAACCTGTCCTGGTTTGGGCTGCAATGGAATTAATTCTCTTCATAGTAGCTTGTATGGTGCTATGTTTGGATTTGTGAAGAAAACAGTGTTGATAACACACCAGCGCTTTAGCTGTTGCTGAGCAGGGCTGACACAGAGTCACGGCCTTTTCTGTTTCTCACACTGCCCCGCCAGCGAGTGGGCTGGGGGTGCACAAGAAGCTGGGAGGGGACACAGCTGGGACAGCTGACCCAACTGACCAAAGGGATATCCCATACCATATGACGTCATGCTCAGCAATAAAAGCTGGAGAAAGGAGGAGGAAGGAAGGGACATTTAGAGTTACGGCATTTGTCTTCCCAAGTAACTGTTACATGTTGATGAAGCCCTTCTCTTTCTTGGAAACGGCTAAACACTGCCTGCTGATGGGAAGTAGTGAATGAATCCCTTACCTTGCTTTGCTTGCTCGTGCAGCTTTTGCTGTACCTACGAAACTGTCCTTATCTCAACCCACAAGTCTTCTCAGTTTTACCTTTCTGATTCTCTCCCCCCTCCCCCTGAGGGAAGTGAGCCAGTGGCGGTGTGGTGCTTAGCTGCCTGCTGGGGTTAACCCACAACGGGAGTTGTTTCAAAGGGAGCACAGGAGTTTAACACCTCAGTAAACTGTGGAATCAATACAAGATTAGACCTGAGCATACTAAAGCAAGTTCTTCCTAAAAGTGATCAGCAGTGAAATACCTAATATTGACAAATAAATGGTCATTTTTATGTTTCAAAGTTAACAAGCAATAAAATAAATGAGGCGGTTTAACTTTCTCTTGCAGAGACTGCAGTAGATTATCAGCAGAATTTGAATTTAAAAAATCTATGCATTAAAGTATGTAATGCATCTATTATGCATTATGCAGGTATTCGAAACAGGAAGGCTATCAAGACACCTGCTATGTTCTGAACTATTATTCTTACTGTGAATCATGAATACTGTGATTAAGTGTCTCGCCAACAACTTGAAAAGTAGGCAGGCCTGTTTACGTCTTACAAATAGAGATCTTTTGTTCCTTTCAGTGCCTCTCTTTGTCGGTTCAGTTAAACTGCAAGATTGGACTTCATGGATTTGTAGTGTACCAGTGTTTTAAAGTATTACGTAAGATTTTTTTTCCATTGTTGCCAATATCTCTGGCTAAAGATCCAGGTTATCTTCATTGGAATTCCTGGCAGGATTTTTTCATAAAATACTGCATAACAAGAAAATTTCAAAATGAAGTGTTCATTGGAGACCTCGTAGTCTCCAAGCCCTCATTAAATTGCCATTTATACAATATGCTTCCTAACCACCAGGGTCACTTTGCTGTGAAGGTATATCACAAAGGGAAAGCAGTAAATCTCAGTGAATATTTCACAACCCTCTCTGGCAATTAAAGTTTTAAATGGCATCTTCTCTGCATAGCCAATAAAATGAGAATCAGAAGGCAACTGCAGGATAGCCCAGATAAAATGAGCCAGCCGCTGTCCCATATTATTTCACATTGAGAGAAAGAACTGAAAGACAATATACATTGTTATGGCACCCTACTGTGTAGCAACAAAAAGTTCTATGGAGTTCTATTGGCTAATAGGGCAAAATACTCTTAGGAACCAATTTCAAATATACTGAATTTCTTTATTATCTAAGTATTCAGAGAATGACAATCCATTTTCTTTTTCTCTTTTTGAGAAATGCAGTCTGTTGCTGAGGATCCCCTCTCTTACTGTGAAAGACCTTCATTGAATTCGGTCTCTTCAGTGCTTCCGTTTTCCATTAAACTAGGAACAGGATTATATGCTATTTCCAGCCAATTTTAGAAGTTTTCAATCCACTGATCACGCTAACAGTTTTTGCAGGAACATCATAAGTGATGTTAGAGTCTCAGAAGCTAGAGAGTTGAGGTTTCTTTGGAAAAGTACTTTTGCTCCTTGTATTTCTGATTCTTGAAAATGCTACAGAGAACTGTGTCAATGCATCTCTGTGTTTCAGTACAGAAACAGGACAGCCCAACATTGTATCCAAGAATTTTGTATCCAGACACTTTTCAAATACTAGCTAATTCTCATATCTCTGTGAAACCGAGAGGCATTTTAAATTACATTTTGAAAAATAGGGAAACTAGGGTGGAAATTCTGGAAATGGTTCAGCAAGGGTAGAAAATGAGTCACTGTCACATATAAGTGGATGAATACATGAAAGATCCAAAAGTCTTAACTTTATTACACAAAAATGATAAAGCCACGGATGAACTCTTAAGTTGCTAGTGATGACAATCCACTCATTATTTATTCCAGATATGGTAGCAGTTATTTCTTATTTAGGGACTATTTATTAACTCCTGTCACTGAATATTATCTTGCTACATCAGTAGTCCATATGAATTAGTAAAACCAGTTATTTAGTAATTGAGAACTTGGGGAAGTCAAGAAGTTCAAAATTTGGTTTTTATTGTATAAATTTAGAAAAATAAGTGGCCAAGTAAGGCAGTCCCAAAATTACCTGCATGTGTCTTGACAGTTTTAACAGAACTTAACAATAAAGATCACTGATATATGAACAGAAAAAAATGTTAAGAGTTTTAAAATACTCTATGGAGATTGTTTCTGCGATGGCCCACTTGCAAGTTGTGTATCTCCCATCACAAACTCGTTTATTTAAATAAACTAATTAAATCCTCAAAGCATGTTAAATTTAAAAGGTTAAATTAAAATTTGGGTTTCATCAATTATTTTTAATAGTAATGTTGTATTCCAGAGTTTCCTAGCCTTCTTTAATGTGTTGCTTGATTGTGTAATAAGGCATCACTCTTTGGAACGCCAAAAAAAATTATTTTCCTAACACTACCAAGATTATGAAATAGTCAATAAAGCTGCATCATTTTTAAGTACAGATAATATTAATGAATCTTGGTTCTTCCCATCAGTTACTATTGTAGGAAACTCCATCATGCATGTGAAGAAGAGGAAGAAGATATTTTGTTGTGCCACTGAACAGTCAGAAGTTGCTCAAGACTTGAATGTTAGAAGAGTAGGTCCTATAGAAACTTACAGTTGGCAGAGAACCGGTTGCAAGGTAAAAATGAAACACAACTACTTTTTCATATGTCTCTACCACATACTGCATGCTATTAGCTTCACATGCATGATTTGTTGCATATATATGTGCCCCTAGCAGTGATGATTGTAGCTGTATTTTTGGAAAAGCAATCAAGCACTTACATTAAAAATCAAAGAACAATGTCATGAAGTTATCTTTTTCATGCAATCTTTATGATCACAAACACCTAGGACTCTTCAAATCCTTTGAAGCTCCATTTTAGAGCCAACACACTCTTTCCCTCTCCCTGCCACAAATTTTTTAAAAAACCTGAAGAAGCAAAAGGGGACAGGCAGAAGAAAAGGAAGCAAAAATTCCCATAAAAGATGCTCTAGTTTTTATCGTCTTGTCTCAAAGGATTAATGACGCATACTCATAAGTGTAATACATATCTATATATCTCTGAAACACCAGAGATAACATAACATATTCCCTTGAACTTGCTCTGTGTTTCAGACTGCATGACAAAGACATGCTGCAGAGAAGAGATGTGTGCTGGGTCCCAGCTGTGGTGGACCCCAGTGAGTGATAGCGGCTTAAGTCTTTTTCTTCATCCAGTAAATCTGCAGAGAATGTTGAAAAACACTGTTCCAAAAATCTTCAAGCAAACAAAAGAAGTGCTGAAACAGACAGGATATTTCTCAGTAGATATAACAAAGGATTTCCTTTATAATTATGCTTCATACGGCAAAGTTTCACTCATCTGCATACCATGACTCAGAAAGTCCAGTAGACTCTGAACTGTCAACACTTCCTGAATTGCCAGACACAAGGAATTCAGGAGATGAATTTAAATGTGGTAGTCAAACCACAGTAGTTTAGCATTCTTTACTTGCAAGATTATTTAAACTGATTTGACCCTTAATTGTTGAAAAACTTATTACTGCTTCTAGTTGCCAAAAAATTGGAGAAATTTGGTAAAAAATAGGAAATATGATTTTACTTCATTTTAACCCCAAAAGTCATAAGCTTCAAAGGCATCTTTGAGCCAAGTGGCAGGCTGACACACATGCAGGGGCTATTCCTCAGTCATGTTTCTTTGTGGTCTTTCTTTATGCTGTGTCACTGGCTACATGGATGCTCCAGAGCAAAGTAGAAGCTAATTAAGCGCTCATCAAATGTTTCTAGGGCAAACCTTTCTCAACCTCATGCAGCAGCATGCTGGTGTGATGTGTTAGAGGATAGTAAATATGCTAGGGAACAGCATTACTTGGAAAGAATGCAACTAAGTTTGTTCTGGTGATGTTGCATTGACATTTACTGACACTTACAGATTAACTTCCATTTAATTAAGCCGTTTTTTTTTTTCTTTTGCACTGGACTTTTACAATAACTTCTTCATGTGCTCAATTCTGCAGCCTTTGGATTCTTAGAGCTCAGGGAAATATGTCAGAAAAGACTCCTAAGGAGTATTTTTGTTCTTTAGTTGTCTTTGTATAGAATATGGCAAAAAACTTTCTGGCAAAACCACCTCCTCTTTGAAGGTGGAAAACCACAAACTGACCCTATAGAATCAGAATCATAGAATCATTTAGGCTGGAAGAGACATTGCTCTTGCAATATCCCAAGATTTTACTAGTTTATTTTAACAGTTAGACCAGGAAATTTTTTTCCAACTTTTTTTTTTCCCCCCTCCTTTGCACCTTTGAAAAGTAAGACTAGAATTTGCTCTACCTCTCCGTTCCCCAGTGGTAGTTCCTATGATAAATTAACTGATCTAAATTTCCTTACCATAGTGGCTATGACTGTGTTAAACACAGTGTCCAGTCTCTCAGCCTGACCCTTGGGGATCACTGAATCTGTCATCTCCAACCAGAAAGTAAAAGCTATCATTGTCATTTAGTGTGATATTAAGTTAGCTGAAGTTGCTTCTGTGTGAAAACGTTATCTTTTGGGAATACCCAGGAACAGTTGGAGTGAGAGAGGGAAGAATTTCTTTGCAAAATGGTTAATCATTACTGCTTTTACTTGCCTTTGAGCATTTGCACAAATAATTTGGTAATTAGCAGATTTAATTGCTTTCTGACACTGAGGATTAAGTAGCCTGCCCTGCTCTCTGCTCTCAGAGCCATTAATGTGCATGTCACCAAAGTCAATTGAGTCCATTTCAGCACTATTTCTCATCTGATTTCCCTTTTACTAAGTGAATACTCCAGGATACCCAAGAACAGAGCACATATCAAGGGTTCCTAAGGCCCCTTTTTGTCTCTACTGTCTACAGTAGATAATTTCAGGATAATCACACCCAGTTCTTTTACTTTGGAAGCTACTATTTATAGTAAAACATAATCAACCAACGCAGTTCACAAATTTATTGGTGTTCAATAGTATTTTCTGAAAGGGTGGCAATAAATAATAATTACAGAAAGCAGGACAGAATCACTTGAGCATAGAATCAGAAATCAGATCATGCAGAATTCAGCTGCAGTGTTAAAACCTATGAACTCGTGTGGGTTTTTTAACTTTTCTTTTGTTTCTCAAGTCAGGTACAATCATTTCTACCTTCTATTTACCCTAGTATTTACAGCCATTTGCATGTTGTTTTCATCAGTCTTGAAGGCACTAGAAGCTGAAAGAAAAATGCCGGTTTTTAGTCTGCTTTTTCTGAATTTCTGTGGTCAGCTTATTGAACTGAAATTCCTTATTACGGTGGTTGTACTCACATGTATGCCTACATGCCCTGCTCTTTCATGTTACCTAACACACGTACTGGAGTTGAATATTGACTGGCTAAGTTTCTTACAATGAGTGAATGTCTATACGGTGTCAAATTATACTACAACAAGGACTATTTTCCTCATTCTGATACATATGGAGATACTGTCAAAACACAAAGTATTGAAACAAATGCTTTCCACTGGAATAAGACAGCATAGATAGTAGTTTAATTTAACCCTCTGAAAAACAGTTTGGATTTGCACTAGGGAAAACTACAAAGGATTTATTATTTCAGTGCATCATTTAGAGTGGCAAGGGCAAAAACAACAACAAAAATATTCTTTGCTCACAGACAGAAAGGCAAAATTTGACCAATTCTAATTTTTTTTTTTTTTTTTTTAAATCTCTTTTCTCCAAGGTGGAAAAGTGAATGCACCCTGGGCTTGTAAAGGAGGTCTGTAGATAGTGAAAAATTATGTGGATTTGGAAAGCAAACAAATCAAAGGAAGAAAAATCAATCTGGAACTTTTAAATACAAAATCTCCATCTCCAGTTGCAAAAGTCTCCAAATGGTAAACTGCTGGATTCTGGAAGAATATTCAAAGCATTCCTTCTCTTCTTGCTCTAATTTTATGCTTTTGCCAGAATACTATGGATTGTTTTGTTCAAAGAACGCTGATTTAAATGGACCCAACTGTATTTTCCGCGTACTTGCAAATGACCTGGAAAAGGAGAATGAATAGCAAGGTGAGTAAGTTTGCTCATGACACTAGATTTTCAGAGTAGTATAGCTGGGGACCATCTTCACAGAATGATAGACTTGATAAAACTCAGTGGGTAATAAAATGAAAAATGAAGGTTAGTGTACGTGGGTATCAAATAACATCAAACAAAAGTAAGACATCTTCATATGTAAAATGATGGGTTCAGAGCTGACCATTACCACTCAGGAATGAGATCACAGGGTTATGACTCACAGCTCCATAAAAGCATCAGTTTAGTATTTAGCAATTGTGAAAAAGCAATCAAATGTTAGAAATTATTAGAAAATAAATAGAGAACAAAACATGGTTTAACCACTTCTTGAATACCGTGTGCATAATATAGGAAATAAAACTCTGATTGTCCTGTTCTTACACTTACTCCCTAAGCATCTGTTGGCCATTGTTGTGGTTTAACCCCAAATAGTAACCCAATACCACGCAGCCACTCTCTCACTGCCCCCTCCCCGGTGGGATGGGGAGGAGAATCGGAGAGAAAGGAAAACTCGCAGGTTGAGATAAAAACAGTTCTCCAGGACAGCAAAGAAAAAACATAAAAATATATTAATAATGATAATAATATTATATATAAGTATAATAGAATATATAAAACAGACGATACAGAATTTCTCACCACCCGATGACCGATACAGCCCGTCCCGAGCAGCAGGCAGGGAGCAGGGGTATCCCCCCCCAGCTCTCCCAGAACAGCAAGTTCCAGAGAGAGCAGGCGAGGGAACAAACAGCCAAACGAATGAACGAAAAAAAAGGAAAAACAGGGAAACAAAAAGCAACCCGAAGGGAAGCTTAAGATTAAGGCTCTAAGGGCTAAAGCTAGTGGCCCACCAGCTGACCCCCACTTATACCAGGCATGACATCTACGGTATGGAATACTCTCTTTGGCCAGTTTGGATCAACTATTCTGGCTCTACCCCTCCCAATTTTTTGCGCCTGCACATTAGCAAAACCTGGGAAGCTGAAAAATGTCCTTGGTCATTCAGCAGTAACCAGCAACATCAGTGTGATATCACCGTTCTTCTCACACTAAATCCAAAACATGGTAGCTGCTGAAGACAAAACTAGCTCTGTCCTGGCCTAAACCAGGACAGCCATCATGGAGGACAGGACACATAATTAGATGATGCTTTGATTTGTCCCAGTACTTCCCTGTATTTATGATGTTATGTTTGGACATTTACATTAATTAACACACAGAATTCTTTAAATTAACTTCGATGAGCAATCAACAAAAGTGTAGGCACAAGTCACTACAGTAGTAGGTATGTAATGAAGAAATACTGAAACTCATTTTTAAATAGCCAGTTGTCCTGGTTTTGGCCAGGACGGAGCTGGTTTTGTCTTCAGCAGCTACCACGTTTTGGATTTAGCATGCAAAGAATGTTGACAATACACTGATGTTGGTTGCTGAAAAATGATCAAGGACATTTTTCAGCTTCCCAGGTTTTGCTAATGTGCAGGTGCAAAAACTTGGCAGGGGTATAGCCAGTATAGTTGATCCAAACTGGCCAGAGTATTCCATACCATAGATGTCATGCCCAGTATAAGTGGGGGTCGGCCGGTGGGCCCCTTCCCTTCTGGTTGCCGCCTTTTTCCCTTTTTTCGTTCGTTCGGGCCTTTCCGTTTGTTTGTTCGTTCATTCATCTGTTTGTTCCCTCACTCGCTCTCTCTGGAACTTGCTGTTCTGGGATAGCTGGGGGGGATACCCCTGCTCCCTGCCTGCTGCTCGGGACGGCCTTTATCGGTCATCAGGTGGTGAGAAATTGTGCATCGTTTGTTTTATATATTCTATTATCCTATTATTATTATTATTATCATTATTATCATTATCATTATTAATATATTTTTATGTTTTTTCTTTGCTGTCCTGGAGAACTGTTTTTATCTCAACCCGCGAGTTTTCCTTTCTCTCCGATTCTCCTCCCCACCCCACTGAGGAGGGAGGGAGGAGGCAGTGAGCGAGCGGCTGCATGGTATTTGGTTACCGTCTGGGGTTAAACCATGACACCAATAAATTTTGGCCCTGTACATGCTGTCTGATTAACGTTACTTTGACCTTAAGTTCATAAGTCCTGTGTCTCCAAACTAGGCACACTTACAGTATAATGCAACTGTTTTCTGTTTTGCACTTTTGAAACAGATGAGTTCAGGTGTATTAACTATCTGACTGATCCTCATGACTGTCCACATTGACTCATCTGTTGGAAAACTTTCAACTTTCATGTTAGAACTTCCAGCTCTGCCAGACATCTTAACCAATGTCTAGGCTGTCCTAAATTTAAGCCAGTTTTCAAGCTAATATTGCAGTGTAAATAATTGGATAATACAGACTTCTGTGCAAGCTTGACTATGAGTTAACATGATAGCAAGGGCACATTCTTTATAACCAGTAACAAGATTGCTTTTACATTGCCAAATTCATGCTTTAAACCATAAATATAAAACCGGAGTTATGTCCCAAAGAAGCACTCCATTGTTAATAGATGTATTATGAATATGGAAGCTTTTATCTTTCATTTTAGACACTGTCAAAGGCAGGTCGTAGCCATGACAGATATATGGTCTGATTCAGGATATTCTTGTCTGTGAAATATGAAGATACACTCCTTCTCTACCCCACCCTCCCACCTGCAATCGTCTGTAAAAGGGAAGAATAGCAACCCTGGAAGAAAAATACCATGCAGAGCATTAGGAGATTCAGCTGATGTTCATAAACAATAGTTTGTGTTGTTCCTACTTATTTCATACACTAATATGTTTAAGGATGTTGATTTTGTCAATAAGTGTATGATGTGATATTATGTCTTTGATGTTAACAACCATTTTTGTTTTTCTCTCAAAGGACACAATAGCACAAGAACCCGAAGATTAAATTTCAACCTCTTATGTGCAATTAGATGCATAATTCCTCCATTATTATTCTGATTATTATTCTTATCCTATTAGTTTCTGCACCTTGAGCTAATATAACATTTCACCACTATGGGAAATCAATGGGACAAAAATTTCTCATGCTACCACAAACAATTACTGTTGATTTAGGTACAAAGACTAAATATCAGATAGTTAATATGGATAAAGAGATTAAAGGAAAGAAACCCCATCTGTTATTGGATATCTGTTAAGTTGTTTGTAAAAATGGGTGTGGTCTGTAGGGAAGAAAAAAGCTTGTTTATTGAGTGCATGTAGTCTGAATAAAAGTTACTTTCAGCATAATTATGTGTAGCCCTGCGTCTGATACTGGCCGCATACTTCAAACTTGACCGAAGCTTTATATTGTCTTCCACTTCAGTATTTACTGCCTGGTTGTACATGTACATGTAAGTGTATGCTTCTGTACCTCAAATCCTTCCATTCATTTGATTTCGTAACTCTTGTCACCTACTGACAGGAGGCATCATATGCTACAAATAATACCCACGTTCTGATCAGGAGGATAACCAGCCCTTTTGCCTGAGGAGGTAAGAAGATACGAGGGAAGGAAACTCCTTGTTCAGACTATTTTTCCAGTGCCCCTCAAGGAAATTGTGTAATTATACTAAACAACATAAGAGTTAAGGAGGGCAAGGGTTGTAAGAAGGATAAAATTGCGGTTGGGAATTACTTTTGAAGGTCCCTCTGTTGTTTTTTATTGTTTTATCAGAATAAATTCTCTGAGGACTTAACATCTTCTGAGGTTTCTGGTTTATATTTAGTTTAGAAGCATAAGATTAAACAGCATTTCAAATGTCATTTTCAGACTGTAGGTTTCCTATGGACTCTAAAAGTGTCAGGATAACTGGAAAAAATTTGGGTGAGATTGGAGAGTAAAACTTAAATTTCTGACTAAAGGTTTTATGTAAGGGGCTGACAAGAGAAACAGGCTGCCAAATGAATAATCGCTGGAGAACCTTTTCCTCTGCGCCATGTCTGGGAGGCCTTGATTTAATTCAGCCAAATGTTATATCTACATTTAGGGTTGGGACAGAGACAAAGTATAGAGCTGCAGTTGTAGTTGGGTTGTAAATCGACTTCAATGGGAATTCATAGGCTGCCAAAAAATTGTCCCCTGAGGCCTTTTTCCATGGCTGTGGGTCCTTGAGATAGACTGAGTCAAAGCCAGGCCCTGGTTTTATGGTAATTATCAGGATGGCGACAAGCCTGTGGCCCAGAGGAACACATTTTCATCTGTCATTTCATTTTCAGCATACACCTTCCATTGAGAGCCTTCTTGCCACCCTGCTGCAACTGCAGCACCTGTCTTTGTCTCCCTCCCAAACCTTGTCCTAACCCTAACCCAGTGCCCACTGGGAAAACATCCCGGGGGACAATTCTTTTCCAAACCTACCTGTCCTTTCGGAGTATGGTTAATGCTGGCATTTATAGTTAGGGTTTTGAGAGACACAAAGGGTAGTGCGTGAAGACAGGCAGTGTACTATGTGGCTTAGAAGTATCCTTGAAGAGGCGACCTCAACTCTGTAAGATCATGTGGTTAATTGCGCATCTGTCTGGGTTATCCCTTTCATTCTTTTACCCTGTGTTTCCTGTCTTCATTTGTGCTTGTGGTTTTTCTGGAAACTGTTCAGCAACTTCGCCTATGTGTTTGTCTGTGTATTTGAAACAGAGAGAATCTGAGAAACAGTAAATATGGAAAAACCGAGAGAGTGTCTCTGAAATCAGATTTATTTGCACGTAACTGCATCCTAAATGAAAAATATAATAACCCGTTTGTCTTACCATCAGCGAAGAATGAACTTTTCTTCCCCATTTTGCCATGCAAAAATTTTTTTCAAGGTCAGAAATAAGATTTGTCCAAACTTGACTTGAAGTTTCCATAATTCCATAGTTTTCATTCTTGTTGAATGTGAGCTTCTATGGCTATTATTTGTTAAATATTATTTTGCAGATGACCATAGTGGAACTGGCAGGGAAAATTCTCTCTCCTACTGCTCTACAGCATTTAGAAAACATTCAGTAAGGTACAACAGATTTTTACACACAAGTAATTTTCTGATGGAGCTCCATGGAGATGCCCTTTATATGGATCAGTATAGTTGGATATGATAGAACTCTATGCTAACACAAATGTTTATTGTTTATATGGATCAGTATAGTTGGATATGATAGAACTCTATGCTAACACAAATGTTTATTGTATGTATGTCTAATAAACCTTCAGTACTTTAAATCTGTATAGTTAATCATAACAAGCAATTAATTTTTCAAGGACTGCAGGTAGTACAAGTGGCAGAAGTTTATATTGCTGAGGACTGATTTATGTTATATAAATATATTAAAGGTAACAAGTTCCGTATGTACATAGCAAAAGGAGTGCTTCCTTTCCTGAAGCGCAGCTTTCTGACAGGTTCACTTTTAGAATATTATTTAGAAAAGACATCGATCTTCTAAAATGCTGCTGACATGTTTGTTATTAGTCACCAGTTTGGTGAATTGCCATTCCCTTCTCTTCCTTTCCCTCACCCTTATAGAATCGTAGAATCATTTAGGTTGGAAGAGACCTTTAAGATCATCAAGTCCGACTGTTAACCTATCGCTGCCAAGTCCAGCACTAAACCATGTCCCTAAGCTCTGCATCTACATGTCTTTTAAATGCCTCCAGTGATGGTGACTTAACCACTTCCCTGGGCAGCCTGTTCCAATGTTTGACTACCCTTTCAGTGAAGAAATGTTTCCTGATATCCAATCGAAACCTCCCATGGCGCAAATTGAGGCCATTTCCTCTTGTTTTGTTGTCTGTTACTAGGGAGAAGAGTCCGACCCCCATCTCTCTACAACCTCCTTTCAGGTAGTTGTAGAGAGTGGTAAGGTCTCCCCTCAGCCTCCTTTTCTCCGGGCTAAACAACCCCAGTTCCCTCAGCCGCTCCTCACAGGACTTGTGCTCTAGACCCTTCACCAGCTTCGTTGCCCTTCTGTGGATGTGCCCCAGCACCTCAATGTCTTTCTTGTAGTGAGGGGCCCAAAACCGAACACAGTATTTGAGGTGCGGCCTCACCAGGGCTGAGTACAGGGGGACGATCGCTTCCCTACTCCTGCTGGCCACGCTATTTCTGATACAAGCCAGGATGCCGTTGGCCTTCTTGGCCACCTGGGCACACTGCTGGCTCATATTCAGCTGGCTGTCAACCAACACCCCCAGGTCCTTTTCTGCCAGGCAGCTTTCCAGCCACTCCCCCCCAAGCCTGTAGCGTTGCCTGGGGTTGTTGTGACCCAAGTGCAGGACCCGGCACTTGGCCTTGTTGAACCTCATACAATTAGCCTTGGCCCATCGATCCAGCCTGTCCAGATCCCTCTGTAGCACCTTCCTACCCTCAAGCAGATTAACACTCCTGCCCAACTTGATGTCATCTGCAAACTTACTCAGGGTGCACATGATCCCCTCGTAAAGCCTATGTAGAATACCTATCTATTTATTTATTTTTCCTGTTGGAATGTAGAGGGAATGAATTTAGATAGTTCATCTCCAAGTGCCATAGCAGTCCTCTTCATGACTAGAAAACAGATTTTGTCAGCAAATGACTATCACAAATATGTTGTCTACCTGCAAACTCCAAGCGGGATCAATTAATGAAACTTTTGACTTAAATGAACATGATGGTTAATAACATTTCATTCAGGCTAGCAAGGAAGAACAGGAGCCTTCTTTCAAAAAGGACTTATTTTGGCTTTCATGCCAACTGCTCTCCATAATCCATTATTACCGGTGTTCCATTCTGAGTCTGCTAATTACATACCTATGAATTGTTACAGAAATGTGAGCTATTTAGACAAAACAGCATTACACACAAAAAAGAAGTTAACCACTTAATAAGTGTTCAAGACTAGGCCAGAATCTCAGAAGATCGGAGGTGTGGTGTGAAAAGTGATCAAAGTATCAGTAAATCCAGGAATTAGTATATGAATGGAATACTTTACATCTTTGCTTTTATTATAAATGCTGCTCAAATTCATATTTTGATGTAATCATGTGTATGAGAGCAGACAAAGTTAACAACTTTTGACTTTTAAAATGTATTTTAGGTAGAGTTTGAGCCACAATAGGAAGAGTTCTTGGACAGTTCTGATTAAAAAAAAAGAAAAAAAAAAGTGCATCCAATCTTTAGGATGTTTTGGATTCTCTTTTTTGCAGTTAATGAAGCCCTTAATCTCATGTCACAAAAGAGTTTATCATGGCAGGCAGACCAAAGAAGGAAAATAGTGAAAAGGAAACAGTAGAACAAAAATAACAGTAAATATTAAGTCTCTGTGGACAAAATAGTCAGAGAAATTTAAAGGTGCCGTTTGTTCTGCTTTCTCTGAATGAGATAGAGATAAGAAGGATTACAGGAAAATAAGAATCTGTACCATTTTAGCTGTAGAAACATTATTTATTCATATCTTATTGATTGGTCTCTACTGTCCACAAATTTGAGTTGGCTACTTAATGGAAAAGAGTCTTCTCAAAGGTGACCAGTGTACTCCGTTTGGGTAGATATCCTGGTTTATTTCAAGCTCTTGTTATGGAAAAAAGAAAAGACATGAAAGAAAGGTAAGGAAGAAAATCTAGTTTATGAGTTGTCATCTTTCTTAGCTTTCCAGTACTCCATGATATTACTATGGTACCATAACATTGCAATTTATTTTTTTACTTCCTTTAATTTAACATCTCTTTTTACCATGCAGTTTATTTCCTACTTAGTATAAGATTGTTCTCTAAATATTATAATCCATTTGAAAAAGCACAGAAGAAAGTGATTGAACTGGTGGAGACACATCAGAAAAAAATAAGCCTCCCAAGATGCACTTCATCCCGCTTCAGATAAACTACTTAGTTGTCACTCTTTCTTTCAAGTTTCCCAGCTTGAGTTCAACACCCAGTATAAATAGATAATGTTAGCATATTCTCAGTAGTTAAGCAATGAAAGATATTTTCCTTTTATCATTTTAGCAGCATATGCTGCCTTTAGGCCACCAGAAACAGAAGGGACAAAGAAGAGTGCCAGGAACGTCCTTACTACAGGAGAATTCAAGCATCCCAGGGTGGGACATCCTGAGAGGCAAGACTGAGACTGGGCTCAGAAATGACAGAGATGGGAGGGAATATTTTCATAATATGTGCTCTATCAAAATTCTACCTTCCAGACAGCCTCTAGATGACTATAAATCTACCATAAAATTATAGCAAACCTTTGGTCTATTCTAATGTACAGAAGTAGCTCCTGCAGGGTCTAAGCCTGCTAGAATTTGAACAACATAAATATAATCTGATGTCTCTTGTCATTCTGTGTTCTAATATCATTCAGGTGGCAGGGATAAAAAGAATACATGAACTTCAGGGTCTGTGTCTATCCAGTTTTTTATTTCTACTCATCATTTTGCTACTGTGAAGGTGACAACTGTAAATTTTCTTTATTGATATCAAACAACATTCTCTTTTTGTCACAAATATTTGGAGAGCGCAAGTAAGTTCCTTCTTTTGCATTTTTATATTTTCATATTTGGTCTGGCCACATTATTAAATAACTGCTCATGTGTTTTGAGAACAGTGTGCATTCCTTCTTGGAAATCACAGGGAACATTAAAGCTTTAAGCTGTCACCTTAGAAGCTCTCAAATGGGTTTTTAATCAGAGTAATTGCCACCACACAGAAGCAGTCAGAAGAACTATGGCACCAAAGTGCTTTAAAATGGAGAGAGTGGAAAATTGTCAGTCAGGAATTTGGCTGTAAAGATTTCTTAACTAATGTGCTTGTTCAAATATGCAGGACTTGATCCACTGAATGCAAAGTTAGACCAAATGTAATCATTAAACACTTCCTGGGGGAAAAAAAAAAAAAAAAAGAGTATGTGATAGCCCCTCTGAGTAAGTGTTTCAGCTCAGCTACTTGCATTTTCAGTCCTGTTAAAAGATTAGTTGTAATATTTCCCCTGTTACATGATAAATTGGGAAATGGAAAAATCAACAGATTACTGATATTTTTTGTCATGCTAATCCATTTGTCTGACCTTCCTAGTATACAAATAGCAGCATTTTTCCCCAGCAGCCCAGATTCAAAAGTGGATTAGAGACAAAGCACCAGAGTTAAGAACCCAAAGCATCAAAACAGAGCATTTATCAGCTAAACATCCCTGTGACCTTGCTCCTCACAGAATGCAAGTCAGTTCATTACGTGTCTCAGATATGAACACAGAGCGTATACTTTACACAAGATTGACAGTGTGACCTGTGAAAAACAATGACATTTATAATGGAGCCAAAGGCGGAGTTCTTTTATATTTTCCATTGAAATATCAAGCTAAAATTCACCAGTCAGGAATAACATAGGGGTATGATCCTCTATCTCAGCAGCCACCAAATCTCTTGGAAAGTTTTCTCTGATAAGTCTGTCTCAAGAGATGAACAAATCTGGAACAGCAGGGCATTTGCAGACGTGTTTCTATCAGATATTTGTTATGCAGCTAGAAGTCAGGGTAAAGGGATGGTATTAATATCAATGACAATTTGATTTTCTCATTGTCTGCATACCTGCACTGCAGATAGGAGTAGGGACCAGATGGCTTTTCTGCAGCACAAGAAATCAAACCATTCCAATTATTTAAAGGGTACACTAATTCCTGTAGGATATTTGAATGTTTCTTCTCAGGCAGGTAACTACATATCTTTGGGACTACATCTGTTATTCAGAACAGCTTTTTTGCCTCTAACAGTGGACATCTCTCAGCTTTCCAGCCATTGCCAAATCCAAAGGCAATGAGATGTAACAGCTATCGGTTTTAAATGAGAGGTACTTCATGAAGAGCAGAGAAGGACATTCAGCAGCTAGGTTAGGGATCTTGTCAAATCATTTTACTACATCTCTGAAGTTAAGTATTTCTCTCCATCACTGGATCTTACTGGATCAGTAAACACTGAGAGTAGGAGAATCAGGGAGAGAAATAGATACATGAAAGTAAAGGAAGAGTCTCCCTACTCCTTGGGCTTCCACTGAGTGGGTGATGACAATTTTGTAATGGTACCTAGCATCATATTTAAGTTGTAAGCTGTCTATGTAAAGGACATCTTTGTGCAGCATCAGTGTAAACTAATCAATGAAAGCAACAAGTATTGAAGAGCTAAGACATTCAAAAGGAGTAGAGAAGCTAGTCCTGCAACCCAGGACTAGCTAGTGTCTGAACTAAAACCTAATGTGCATCCCTTATTTTTAGAAAGTTTCTTTAAAAAAGAAGATTTTCTTTGAGAAGATATCAGTGTGTGTACTTGATCTTATTTATTTGTTTCATATTGTATAAGCACGCACAGATACTCCCTAGCATCATCAACCTTTTTTTATATTCTGCATTGCTTGAGGACACACACAAAGGCCTCACAAAATTGCCTAATGTAAATGTTACTGAACTGTCCTGATACTTGCATAGCTAGCGGCAGAGTTTGACAGTAATAGGCTGGATGATAAACATTAATGTTTTCACTCTAAACTGTGCTGCTGAAGGTGTCAAGATCTTCTGGGATCCATATTATATCATAACAGTCCATAATGGCCATGTCAGAGGCATACACATTCTCTAGTGCCATAGCAGACGAATGTGGCTTTAGCAGCTTGCCAGTAATACCAATATGACCAGAAATGCAAAACAGATGAGTGGAGGTTAGCAGACTAGACCTATGGATGCAGAGTATCAGCACTGGCCTTCACATTATGCCTGAGGGAGCTGTTCAAGTGATTTATTTAGACCCATGGGTATACCCAGAAGAATTAGAGAAATCCATTCCATGTCTCCATTATACTCAAAAGTTACGCAGTTATTTTAGGTAACATTTTTCTCTGCAATCATTTATGAGGTGAGGTCAATGAATGAGAGAGAGAGATCAAAAGCATTTGTAACACCAGTAAAATAGTAAAGCCTCCTTCTTCACCTGCATTTGGACAATATCAAATTCACCCAATTTCCAATGTTTGAACTAAATAGCACAATTTAGAGATAAGATTGCTGCAGATCTGGGATCTTTTGAAATAGAAAATGCCATATCCTCAGGGTAATCAAATACATTCTTCAAAAACATCTAAGCTAACATAGCACCCAGATTATCTCCAAAAATGTGAGCAAACTGATAGAGGCAATTATTGCTTTTTAACTATCACCTGTGGCTAGAACTGGCTCGTGGTTTATGTAAGAGGGAAAGTGTCTGTCAAAGTATGAAGTAACACATTCAGCTTCATTAGCCCTGCTTGATAAGCAGGGTAAAAAGCAAGCTTCCTCTCTCCCCATGCCTCTCGGCAAAGGGTGCATTTTAGCATCTCAGCTGCAGAAGACTTGTTTTTATTGGCAGGCTTGTTCCATTTTCTTGTCTTTGCCAGCTGGCTGTAGTACCCACGCGGACTGGACAGTATGAGCAGCCAGTACTTCCATATCTTATTTTCCCAGAAGATTTTCTGTCCCTGGAGAGTCTCCAGGATGGATTTATTCTGCTAGAAGGCTATCATCTACTGCAAAACAATGTAGGAGAAAAATAGCCATATGATGAGGGAGCTGTATAACTCAGGCTTTGAATGCCTATTCAAGCAAGCTACGGTTCTTGGTCTAATTCATGTAGTCTTCAGAAAGCTGACTTAACACCTGGTGATGAGAAAATATTCTTTATAACTGGCAGTTCTCCAGCTATCTCTATAGGAGGTTAATGACAGAACAATAATCCTGCTCCTGGCACTACGGAGATGGTGCTTTTGATGATTATCCCAGACGTGAAGAGGTTTCTGTCCCACTGCATGGACCTATCTGATTAGTGTAAATTTTTATTAGCTGATATTTGTAGAAGTGTGATGATAGAGAAATTAATCATTCCTTCTCCCCTGAATATATGTATTCTGTCTTTGGCTATAAACATTCAATAGTTTCCCTATCTAGGAATGCATTTGCCCTTGCCTTTTTCCTCTCATTGCATTACAAATCTCTCAATATACAATACTTTACTATTCTGGGTAGATCACTGTGGGTGTTTATCAACCTCCTGGCAATTTTGCAAGTAAATCATTGGCTCAAAGACACTTAATGCATATTAAAGAAAAACACAAAATTTGCCATTTTATTCGTTTTGTGAGGTTGAAATTCTAAGTCCACATAATCAGAGACTCACAACAACGTCAGTACACGGCAAGACTCACAATGTATGTTAAGAAAGTCAATACACAATATAATTTGCCTAGGACATCCCAAAATAAACATGCAATTGTTAAAGCTGGTAATAGCTGAGCTCTAAAATCAGAAACTTCTTCTTGCATGGGAGGAGAAGCCTGGAAATTGCAGCATTCAGTCAACCTTTTTTCTAAGCTTCATCACTTAGCAGCTTGTGCTTGGTAGAAGGCTGATGCTATATGTTTACATCTGAATTAAGAATTATATCAGAGAAATACATGTACATGAAGGAAAGACTCTATTTGGCAACGGGAAACCTCTGTTTTCATGTATGATTGTATGTCTGATTGATTGTGCTGATCGAAGTCCTCACAGCAGCAGACTCCTTGACAATACTTCACTTAGCGTGAGAACCATAGATCTGTGCTCCTCTTGCCAAGCTTTTCCTGTGGTCTGGAATGCAAGAGGGTAGACCAGGACCTCTTTAATAAAAAGAAATAACTCCTTGTTATACAGGCATTGAAAATACCATCCATCACACTTCTACGTGTCCAAGTGGGTCTATAAATGCAGGATATTGCAGATAGTCTATTGGAATTGTAATGCTTGGTATTCCATAGCTGACCTTCCTGATATTAAGGTAAATCTCTCAGTCATTATTGCTCTCCTTAATGCTTAGTTCCTGAAGTATTTACCCTATTAGGAAGAGACTGGAAATACAGAACAAGAACTATGGGCAAGTACAGAAACTAAAGAATAATTTCATTATTTTTAGGGTGGTTTTTTTGTGGTTGTTTTTTTTGTTTGGTTTTTTTTTTTTTTTTTTTTTTTTAATGTGGTTCTACAGTCTTTGTAGTATCATAGAGCATCTGCTATTAATGTAATTGTACAGTGTGCCCAAATAGGAAGCTCCTTATTTTGGTTTCTTGAAACCATCAGCTTTTCTCTTTCTTTTTGCTACCTCATCTTTTTCTTCTCCCCTCTCACACTTCTATTCCCTGGGGGAGGAAAAAACCACTGTTGCTTTTCTAAAGTAATTGCAATCTCTATATCATCTCAGATAAGTTACTAGAAGCAGCTGAAAAGAAAAGTGTTGTAAAATGACTTGCCTGTGTTTGGTAAAATAAAACTTGTTAGTGAGGTATACACTTAGAGACTACTCTGGAGGATTTTTCCCACCTGTTCTTCTGTTTCCACTCTCACACTCTCTGACAATTGTAGAAAACAAGTACTTATTAAGGTGCTTGCAGGACTCCTCTTCCACAATGTTAGAAGAAAGGTGGAATACTCAGGCAAGGGCTTGGCCTTGCTGTGTGTTGTCCCCCTCTGTGTCCCTGACAGCTGGAGATAAAAACAGATCAAAACAAAAAGGCTGACTAAACGCTCTTCTGTGGCTCAGTCCTATCAGGAGGAGTTTTCTCAGCATCTCCAGTAATAGTAAAATCAACTCTTTGGCACGGCATTTTGGAGACTGTCCCTTCTCCCTCTTTGCTTTATGAATTTTGGCTTACTGAGCAATGAAAGTAAACATTTCTAAAATAGCCAGATTATCTTTCCTGTGCTCCAACAAGTAATAAAACAGCCAACTAAATCTCTTAGTCTGAGTTCATTCAGAACTTCTCTCTTAAGTGAAGCAGATAATAGATAAAATTAGTTGAGTAGACCTGACATTCTCTTCTCCCATTAAAAATTAATGTTTAAAAATGTCAAAGATTTCTATTTTTACAACACATAGATATGATAGAGGAGGAGCTAGAATAATTTGAATGAGCACTGGTTTAGCAAGACAAAGTCAGCATTAGCTGCCATGAAGCTCAGTGCTTCCTCTATTTTAGATTTATAATAAAGAAACAGAAAAAAGAAAACTGAACTTTGTAGGAAGCTTGTTAGAAACTTTATCTTCAGTGTAGAGAAGACATTTATTGAGTGTTTGGGAAGTTGGCATTTTGTAAACCTGGTTTGGTTTTGCTAATATATTATTTTAATAATTTAATTTTCTTCTTATTTCTCAACCATAACTTGAGTAGAGATGATTTTACCCCAATTGGGATTTCTTCTTACTTTCTTTTTTATACTAAAATAACAGTAAACCTGGTAATGCAGGAAGAAATATAAATTGAGACTAACTCTAATTTTCATATGAAATGAAAAAGTAATTTTTTGAAGTATTAACTTTCATTGCATTTATTCATGATTCTTATTAATTCACAGTATTTAGTCATTTACAATGGCAACCTGCAGTACTTAGTATCAATTATTGAGATTTATATTCTATAAATAAGCATGCTTGTATTTCTCTGTACTGCAGCTTATGCCCCCTAGACTTCTGATTTTTGTAGCTGTACCTTTAAGCACTTCATGTGCTTGGAAACATGGCAGTTCTTTCCCAGTGTACACAGTAACATTCCAGAGCTATTCAAAGCACCAATTTGACAGACACAAGAGAAGAAGTAAAAAAGAAGAAGAAAATTAATATGCTTGTCATTGGAGTGGTTTCCAACATATTTTTCTACAATTTTTTATATATATATATTCTACATTATATAAACACACAGTCTGTATTAGATGTCCTGTACCATTACCTGTGGTCTCATGTCCAAACGGTATTTGGCCTGTTGGAATAGAATCATGCCTGAGAATGAGAATACCTGCTGTTCAATTGCAGAGGAAGAGCTTAACATCAAGGCTAGCCATTGGAACATAGGCTGGGGTAAATGATGGGCTGAGTGGACCTTTACTTGCTTTACCTTACCAGTTTATTGATTTTATCTATCCTCTTACCTACTACTGACCCAAACACTAATTTTTCATCCTGAAGGCAGAGCCTTGGATGTGAACTTCCTTACAGATAACACAGAGAGTTCTGCAATCTTTTTTTCTTGATATCACCTTGGAGACAGTTTGTGCCTAATGAAAATGTATTGTAGGCCTTAATGTAGTAATCACTATCAGAGAGTTGCACATTTTTAATCATTTAAAGATGTCATTTAAATATTATCTATCCTCTATGAATATTTGATGCTCATTAAATATTCCTTGGAAAAGTAAAAATAACACTTACATTTGTTAAAGGATTTTGGCAGCAGTAATATCACGAGAATGTTTTTCACTTCTCCTAGAATTAGTAATACATCCTCTTTCTGCAGGCCTATCTCACCCCTAAGTATTAGAAAGATACATCCCCAAAGATGGAGGACAAACTATCTGGAAAAGGTCAGAGGAGGCAGAATCAGAAGTAAAGACACAAGGGAGAACCATGGGAAATATTTCTTCTATAAGAGAAGCCTGTTGTGAATTTTTACATTAAGAAAAGGTATTCTGTATTCCAAAGAGCTATAATGCCTGAACAAAACAACTCCTCACTTCAGACTGCAGAATATTTGAAAAATGAGATAAAGGAACAAAACACAGTGGTCAAAATCATGATGAGTATTCCATTAATTCCATTCTCTTCCCCTTCTCCCATCCCACTAAACATATGCATGTAGATCTGCACACTCACACACACACACTTAATTTAGCCTAGGCTGTTTCATTTACTTATATAAAGTGAAGTTATCCTGAGATAATCCTCTATTTAACAATTGCTGTGTAAATCTGATTTATATATATTTTTAGGCCTGTTAACCTGTTGTCTCAACAATTTTTGTAGCCCAAATCTCCGCAGGATAACTGTCATACAAAAAAGATTTTTACTTTGTCATTATAAAATGTATTGCCTTTGTTGTATTCTGATGCTGTGTGGGCTGGTTTTGGCTGGGATGGATAGAGTTAATTTTCTTCATAGTAGCTAGTATGAGGCTGTGTTTTGGATTTGTGCTGGAAACAGTGTTGGTAATACAAGGATGTTTTAGTTATTGCTGAGCAGTGCTTACACAGAGTCAAGGTCTTTTCTGCTTCTCACCCCACCCCACCGGCGAGGAGGCTGGGGGTGCACAAGAAGTTGGGAGGGGACACAGCTGGGACAGCTGACCCCAACTGACCAAAGGGATATTCCATACCATATGATGTCATGCTCAGCATATAAAGCTGGGGGAAGAAGAAGGAAAGGGGGGAGGTTCAGAGTGATGGCATTTGTCTTCCCAAGTAACCATTAGGCATAGAATCATAGAATATTTTGGGTTGGAAGGGACCTTTAAAGGTCATCTAGTCCAACCCCCTTGCAATAAGCAGGGACATCCTCAACTAGATCAGGTTGCCCAGGGCTCCATCCAGCCGGACCTTGAATGATGGCTTTCCCGGAGATGGCTGAACGCCTGCCTGCCGATGGGAAGCAGTGAATGAATTCCTTGTTTTGCTTTGCTTGTGTGTGTGGCTTTTGCTTTACCTATTAAACTGTCTTTATCTCAACCCACGAGTTTTCTCACTTTTACCCTTTCAATTCTCTCCTCCATCCCACCAGGGGGGAGTGAGCAAGCGCCTGTGTGGGGCTTAGTTGCTAGCTGGGGTTAAACCACAATGCTATGTCAAAAGGGGTCCCATTTTAATTTATTTAAAATTGTTTATTATTTTGTGTAAGGCTGATGTGAACTCTGTTCATTCCTCTGTAATGATAACAACAGAAAACCAGTAGTTCTTCCATTGTCTGTTTAGTTACTGACATCTATTCACTGAATTATTCATCTACCCCCTGCTTTTAAAATTGCTTTCCGTCCCGATAGATTTCCATCCCAAGCAGAGTAGCAATGTTAAGAATTCCTTAGGTGTTCTATCGGTGAAGAATTTTCCCTGTTTAGAGTCTCGACAAAGCTGTAACAAGCTTTAAAACTCACAGTCATTAGCAGTGTGTCTTGGGCATGCGAATGCAGCAAAGCTGCTATTCCTCTCATAATCTTTCCTGCAGGGTCTGTAGTGTGAGTTAACACTCAGTATATTACTGAAGTCAGGGAAATGATATGTTTACCACTGCCACTCAGGAAATGTATGGTTAAATGTCAGTTATTAGCCTGGTCATAAACCTCCTTTACAACATCAAAAAAAAAAAAGGCATTTATCACCTCAGGAGAAGGCTAATTAAGCTAGAGGACTTTGTTTAAATTCTCAAATAGCTTGCATTGCATGAACGTCCGTTATGCATAATCCGTTCTGATTCAAAATGCTACAGGAAAACAAGAGCAAGGTAGAGACAGGACTGGATGAGCAATGGGGCCATGCACTAAAGGCACATACATTATTCAAACTTTTCTCTGATACTGGCTTCAGTGGAGAATTGAATTAAATGTTTTTGAGCTTTTATTGTTGAGATATGAAATAGAGTCCTTCCTGCCTGGAGACGTGAAAGTGTCTTGTCAGAATGGTAACCAGCCAGTACGAGTGAGGTATATAAGTACTAGAATTAAGTGATACCAGCATGAGCTTTTTCTCCTTATAACTTGATACATGACAGGCTGAGACCACAGAAGGCCAGAGGCCTAAATATTTTTTTTTGAAGGAACCATTTATCACTCATGTTTCTGAAAATCATGGCTCTGTTTGTTCTGCATGTATGAATCTATGAGTACTTGTGGCTCACAACTTTCACCAGAGAGTGTAGACATTCTGATGTGATGCTGGGATTGTAGCTGCAGTGAGCTATACAAGGGCTTGCTTACGGATCTGGAAAAGAGAGAGGCAGTCCCAGAGTGAACACAGCAGTCCTATAGCAGTAAGAAGAATCAGAACCCATGCTGGGCCCAGTACCCAGAAAGGACAAGAGGTACCACAGTTTTTACAGCAAGGAACTGCAGATAGAGAAGAAGTCAGACATTAAAAATCTTGTTGATAACTTCATATGATGTAATAGCTTTAGTAGAAAGGGCAAACTAACTGTTTTACATGAAGTAGACCACAAAATTTCTAAAGGAGCTGTAGAAATTATTGGTTTTCTGACAAGATCTGGGCATAAATTGAGCTACCACCTATGTGAAGGGTTTTGAAGCAATACCCTACCTAGAATCAAGAGTTGAGACTATGCAGATTTATTTATAATAGCAAGAAGCAAATAATCCATGGGATCCTATTCTGAAAGGCAAGTAATTACTCCCATTGGAAAGGATATATATGTATACAGATGTGTACATACATGTGTATGTATATGATAGATATGTTTAGTTTGGATGGAATTCTTACCTAATTCAGATTTTCCTGCTTGTGAGCTACTTTATTCATTAATAGCTGATACACTAAACTTAGTGTATTGTGTCCATCTTGTAACAGAATCGGTCAGTTTTCTGCATGAGTGTTGATGTATATAGCTTTTGATCTTTTGTCAGTTAACCTGTTGAGGAGAATCTCAGTTTTGCATCTCCTCACATCTTTCTCCTTTATACATGGAGTTACATGTACTTTCATCTTTCTTCCCGTAGATTTTAATTTAGTTTAGTCTCACATAGCAATCTTTATTGCTTTGTTTCTTCATGTTTTGACTGTACTGAGACAACTATCTTCTCTGCCTGACTGCTGCTTTCATGGAAACTTAGCTACTAGTTACTTTTCATATATTCCCTTCCATTGTTCTCAATAGCGATTGAGAACAAAATCTGTCTTCCTTAAAAAAATGCATAACTATTTAGTTGGCTTTAGTTAGGGGTCAAATTGATGAAAGTGCACCAATTCTTTGTTAAAAAATATTTCTGCTGGCTTTAAAAGGATTTAATTATATGCTTGCTGACTTTAGGGTCACACTATTGTAAATGAGCCCACTGGAATAGTGGCTAGGATGATTTTATCATTGTGCTCTAAATTTAACAGATGAAGAAATAGTTAATTACACAGGAATGCAGATCCAGCACTTTTCACCAGAATTAAAACACTCTAAACCAGTTTCACTAGACGTAAACTCATCTACCAAGAAGTGGTCTCCAGCACCTAGCAAGTATCTCCTACAGGGCACGTCCAGTTGCAATGACTTTCAGTGTTGATGCAATGTGAAATCAGACCAATTCTCTTACAAGAAAAGAAGCTGAATAACGTTAATGCACATTCAGGAATGTACTATCTCTTGGACTAGGTTAAGGGAAAAAATTGTTAGATCATTGATGCTTCAAGTCAGTGTGTAAATATTTCAGTTAATACATTGATTCAACTATAACAAGAGTTCTGTAGGATCACACTTAGAGTGAGCAGACAAAGGAAGGCTTTACCCACCAAAGAGAAACAGGCGGGAGCATCCTGCCATTTGAGAAAAGAATGCAATCTGGGGATAACTTAGAGAAATGAAAGGAAAAATGTAAAGGAAAAGGATATAAACTAATTCTAAAGCTCAGTAAGGCAATGACATTTCCTGTATTTTAAAATAAGCTTTCAAATGGTTGCAAATACAAGTCTAGGCTGGGAATTCTTTCATTACTGTTGCCTTTGCCCTCCTAATAGAGCTACCCTTCTTCTGTGGGAGAAAAATAACTTTCCTTAAGAGCAGCTGGAACTGTGGATGAAAATGAGTGCTTTTCTGTTATCTTCGGAGATGACAGTAGCTGTTTGCTATACTTTGTTATGAGTTACAAATAAGTAACTCTCAGTGATGAGATCTATGCTACCTAGTAATTTGGTGCAGCAGCAGTAAATCAGTAAACGAAAAAAGAAGGTGTTGAAGCCCCTACACCAACATTACAGGCAGTTTGGGGATCTTACTTGGGACTAGATCTATTCTTTTCTGCTGGATCAGTCATCCTTGCCATGCATATGGATTGAATCTATCCAAAAGACTAGTCTTTGATTGCGACCCTGCTGTCCCTGGGAAGGGCTGGAGAATGTTTGTTGCATACTCAAACCAGATCCTGGTTTAGCTCCCTCCCAAAAGAATCTAATTAACCTGTATGAGAATTTCTCTGCAAAGTGAAACAATACAAGATAAATTGGGTTAAGTGAGGGTTTTACTTCAAAAGCACACTACCGCTGCACACTAAGGCACTTTCTCTTCTGTCTCTGAATATAAAACTTGTGACAGTTTGTTGAAAGAATGACTGAAAGAAGGGGCTGATAATGGCAAACAAATCTTACACAATCGTTTTCTCATTTTGACAATGTTTTTCCAGCTTTTGTGCCGTTGCTGACATAAGGGAAAATGAATTGCAAGCTGACTGAAGAAATCCTCTTCGTAACCTTTCTGCGAATAACATGTTAAAGAAATCCACTCCAAGTTTGGTGCTGTTTGCGTGCCCATACCGCATAGGCAGGATCAATAATGTGGATAATTATTTTAATACTGAGCCATAAAATATTAACTCAAAGAGCAATTCTATTGGGATAGATTTCCAAATCCTTTCACTGCTGCCTTTTTCAAAGAATTATATTCTATTTTGGTTCATCCGCAATTTAACACATAACTGCTATAAGTAAATGAGCTGTAACATGCCTTCTTTCCCATTATGTGTCTCCAGAGATGTTTCTGTTATCAAAAAGTTTCTCTCTACTGGGTATTACCCCTACCATAAGGAAAAAAAAATGAATTCATTTGGTCACAGTAGCTTCTTCTGAGAAAACCGATTTTTTAATTTGGATTGGAAATAAAGCATGTGTCTTCAATTATTAGTAATAGTTCATAGTACAGAATATATATCTCTATATAGATAGCACCAAAGACACAGTAACGCTCTTCCAACATGAAAAGGTCTTTATCCCAAATTGCTTCTAGAGGCTTTTTGGGGGAAAAATGTAGCCACCTGGAGCTACATGTCAGGACATTTCATTTTGTCCTTCATCTGCTCCATGGTGGTAATACTTAGATTCTCTAACTAAAAAAAACCTGCATTAGCAAACTGAGCTAAAGGCTTGATATTAGCTCATGTTGTTTTATCATGGTTCTAGTATAGAAGAGGGAATCAGATGAGTATTCTATTTATTAAACAGAATGCTATAGATTTCCTAAATACTTCTGAAAGATACTTTTTAAAAAGTTTCTTTCACTTCTTGCAAAGCTTAGAACTTCTCTGCTGAAAGAAACGAGTACTCTTCGGAATACCGCATAAGGAAGTGAATGAATACAGCCAGACGCAGCAAAGCCGGGTGGCCCCACTGCACTCCCTGGTGCTGTTACCCTGCTGGTGCTCTCTCCTCTCACCACAGGATAGCGGAGGGGAAGGCACAACTGCATTATCTCAGCTGTTGTGATAGATTAAGCCTGACGTGCTGCCAAATCTTATGCGTATTAATAAGTTTCTCCCACTGATCCCCAATGGCAGTCAGATGGGTTCATTGGTAGATTGTGGTGGACATTTAAATGTTTGAGCTGGGCAATTTGAGATGAACTGTCATGATTCATTAGCCCTGTTGAGGGAACAGTGCCAGGAAGTGTCTGGCTGATGACTTGAGAGACACCTAGTAAGCAGAATAAAACCCCAACTCACTCAACAAATCTCGCAGCAGTGTTAAGGGGTCTAAACCCAATGACCGATACAACGCGCTGCCACTTGTAATAAGCCAGGAATTAAAAGCTGTTGTTATTAGAGACCTAAACGTAAAGGCTGGCAAACAATATGCTTCCAAATCACAATCTATCACCAACTGACAATGACTGTCTGCCCCTTGCCTGCAGGGTGTATCTCTGTGCGTGGAAACAGAGACTGGAAGCTGATGAATTACTGGTTATAGGAATAAGCAGTTCCTAATTTTTTTCAAATGTGTTTCTTCAATCTCCCTGCCTCCCTTTAAGGGCTGCTTGTTGACAGCAATGCGGAGCTGAACCAATTTGCAGGACTTAGTAAAAACTATAGACTGAAGGGTCAAGGTGACAACAGGAAGACTGACTGATTGCTTTTGAATCCAGCCTGTCTTCTTTCACCTTATGTATTGTAAGCAAAGGGAGTTCAATTGTTTTACCTTCTTTAGTTTCTCAGGTAATACACAGTGTCTTCTTTATACAAATTCCTAGAGGTTTTACTGTCCAGTAGGTTGACTATCATGAAATGTTGTGTTTCTATATTAAAAAACATTCTCTGCTAGAACAAGAAGAATGCTAAACCTCTGAGGGAGAGGAGATGGGAGATTCTTGCATGTATCATATTTGATTTATAACCTAACATAAGGAGAAGCAGATACAAAATAAGACTATTCAGAAAGATAGCTTTTCAGAACTTTGTCATTCATGGACAAAAACTGAGAATCAGCTTCTGTGTTATAGTATCTCCTGTTCCACACATCTTAGTTCCACTGAAATATGATCTCTTCTTTACAATGGAATGCTTTTTAAGAGACCTTTTTTGTTGTTTCTTTTCTGGATAAACAAAGCTCTGAAGTTTCTTCAGCTGTCATTGTAATTACAACTATATTTACATACTTCTGTGAAGAAATGTATGAACCATTTTTACCCCGTTCCTTCTAAAGATCTGTAATTAACTATTCTTTACCGCCAGGACTGAACCTACTGGCTAAAGGTCAACCTTCATAAGTTTACAGTTGTTCCTTTCCAGTCAAATTTTCAGGACCACTTTGCTCTCTTTATACTGCTGCTAGTAAGGCTTGCCATGCATTGTGGACTGCCGTTAGATGTTCTTCAAAGACTATAAAATAGACAGTATTCCTTCAAAAAGTATTTTCTTAACTCTCTTATCTGTCATTTGTTCCCTCATCTGTATGCATGTATTAAAGACCTGTCAGAATGAATGGTTAGAGACATGATTATTTAGCCCTCTTGGCGGAAGACAAAAGCAACTAAAAGTACCCGAGGAGCAAATCAAATGCAGTAGTCTCTCATATTTGGACACATGCTTAGGTCATTAGAGAAAATGAATTTTGTGACCTTTCCTACTACTATCCTTTGTTGTGCAGAGTTCAGTACGAATGGTAGTTTTTGCTTTGAAGGTAAATTCGGTAAGTTAGCATTAGGGCACACAGCTGCCTGGGAACCATGGTGCAGAATAACAGAGGGCAATGACAGTCAGGGATGAAATGCATTTGCAAAGCTACTATGGACAAAGGTATAATTATGTTGTATTATGATTCTTTCGTGCATCTCCTAGTCTGTAAGTGCAAATACATCCATTTGTCTTGTCTGGATAATGCTTTAGTTTGAAATGGCTTTTAAGGACTCCTCTCATCTATCATCTAGTATTGTGGCACAATGATTTTGTACGTTTATAGACAGCACGATTTGGCTAAATTGAAGTCTATAGTCAAAATAGAGCTCAATGGGATCTGAATTTATGTTTAATACCATTCAGTGCAACAAAAATGAGAAGGAGGATCTAATTAAGGCTCTGTGATGATGGATGTGTTAAAAAATGTAGTATAGAACAATGTCAAATCTTTCTATTGTAAAAAAATACACTACATGACAAAATGCAAGCCACAGTGCAAATATTTGGAGAAATCTTTGAGGTTTTAAATGTTTTTTTTTTTTTTTAATAAATGGATAGATATAATTGTTATCTTGTCAATTTATCATCGGATTCTCTACTTTTTCGTGTTTTTTTCTTGCAAGATACAAAACATACCCTGGGGCCCAAGTTTTCATGGACTTTTTTTTAAAATGCTGATTCTTAGAATATCAGCATGCAGGCTAAAGAACAGATGATAACTTTTTATCCAGGAAAAAAAAAAAAAAACAAACCAAAAAACCAACCCCCCCCAACCAAAACATATACCAAAGGTAATGTGCTTCAAAATAAAATTCCTCAAAGTATAAAATGCTTGATTCTGAGATGTGCTGCTTATTGATGTAATTAATATAAGAGCGTATGAGGTCAGTGCTAAGGTGTTGCATTAAAATTCATGTTTGATAAAACTGGTTATCTGCTTTCTAGTATCTCCTCTTGGGGAAGAGAACCTTACATATGTTATCAATTAGTGATATAAGCAGTAGGAAAATAGAAAAGACAGACAGACTTTCCTTTAACTTATTCTATATAACCATGGGAAATTTTAGGCTAAGTGGACATATATGTAGGTGCCACCATACCTGTGACTAGATACAACATTAACTTATCACACGTGTGAAAATCTGACATACTCTGGAAATAGAAAAGTCAATAAAATAAAGTTAATCCTGTTCCTTTATATCTGCAGTCAGGAGTGTGAAGCAGGTTTCAGCTTGATCATCAATATAATTCAGCTCAGATCGGAAAGAATGAGAAAGATTCCCCCAGATGGTTGCTTTAGGACAGGATTTGATAGTTTTGAAACCAGTTTCTAAGGAAATAATGTTTGACTTTCGGACCACACCCGGGTAACTAAAACTGATTGTTACCCACTTTAGCATTGTCAGGCAAAAGGCTGGGGATGGAAATAGCTTATAAAATCAACTAATTCTATACCCTGCAGAGGTGGTATTTTTAGACCATGGCACTTCACAAGTAGCTGCTTAGGAGAAAAGCTTGTAGTGATTCTGGGTTTTGTACAGAGGATCCATTGTTCAGGACTGCCAGTTCAGAAGCACAAGAAACCATGATAAGTATTTACAATTTTGAGCTGTAGGCAGAAGTGAAAACGCTCCCTTTTGGGACCATGACACTCTTAGAAAATAATTTAAATAAAAAGATTTAGAATCTGTTCCTCATCTACAAGGTGGATTAGTGAATGTAATAGCATTCATTTAGACTCTGGTTTTAGATACACTGTGACTAGGTCAAGTTGTACAATCTGTATTGCACAGAAAATGAACAGGACTGTTCAGGATCAGAACAGATAGGACTGTTCAAGAAAAATAAATGAATGGGTCTTATTCTTCCCGAAATAAACAGAGTACAAAGTGGAGAATAGTTCTGACAAGTCAAAGGACTTCCTGTTTTATTCTCTTTCTCCTACATATATGAAATATGAATTCATGTATAGGCACAAAGAGGCTAGTTGTAGGTTTTTTTCACACGAACTTACAACATCCATCCATCCAAAATCTGCCAACTTCTCTATTGTTCTGTAATCAATTTTGCCTTTTCAAGCCTGTTTCACGCACACCGTCATTTGGAGGGGGCACCACTCCTCCATTCTGAGCGTTTTGTTAAGTTACTTAGAAGTGGGCATAAGTGTGGCTAGTACAGAAAATACATAGTAAATGTATAAGAAGGCAGGACTTTTCATCTCTTCCAAGGTGTTTGTTACTTTGAAAGCAAGTATAATGTGTCTTTTACATCTTTTTCTCATTCTTTTTTCTGTCTCGCTTTCTGATCACCATTTTATGAACAGAGAAGAAAGTCATCTATGAGCAACTGACTAATTTAGTTTTGATTTACATGTAAACTTTTCTGCTTTAATTTAAATCAATAACTGCTTACCACAGGTCTGACTAAGCATTCCAAAATTGATTTGCAAACCAAATTTGTACCTGGTAATTTGAAGTTTTCTAACTGTCAGTCATTTTGTGGGGGTGTCCTGCCCAGTCACACAACAGTAAATCAAGATTCTTTGCCATGGTTGATTCCCTCTGCCAGAGAATTTAAATCACGTGTCCTGACTATGCAATAGTATAGATTTGGGCTGAAAGATGTAAATGTGTTTAATAAAATCCATTCAAATCCTTTTTGTAGGCCTCAGGATTACTAAAAGCAAGACAAATCCACCTCTTAAAAAGACGTCTTAAGATCTCAAACTGTCTGTTACAATATTATCCTTAGTATATACAATTCTATGTCATTCAATAATGAGTCTAGTTAGTGTAGCTACTCACTAGCCATAATTAGATGCACACAGAACTCCTCAGATTTGTCATTGTTTTTTTGCTCCTATATTTGTAACAGTAATAATGTTGTTTCTTTATATTCAGTGACAAGTGTTTGTGATTTTAGAGCACAAGGGTCTGGTTCCTGTTCCTGTTAATTAAGTTCCAGGTGACCATGAAGTGCTGCAGAGCAACAGCTGTGAAATTCTAAGTGACCACAGATTTGTTAGAATGCAAAATAGTCACTAATAGGGCACCTAGTGAGAATGATCCTTTTTTGTCTTAAAAGGTACTAGATCTAGACACAACTCTTTCATTTACAATGTCAAGAAATAAAAAAGACAGGATTTTTAAACAAGAATACTGTCATTTTTAAGATCCACTGACAGATGTTTCAGTTATGTTTCAATGTAAATATTTTTAAAAAATCATAAGCATTAAACTGAAGTAAAAAAATTACCTTACATGTCCTATGTGGGAAAGGTATTCAAGTTCTAACTGTACACTGAGGTGAAATAAATATGTCATAATAATATGCCTCACAGCCCAGCCTGGCCTGAGCCCGTCCCCACCCCCATGGCTCTGCTCGGCCATGCTGGGGCTGAGTCTGACGTGGATTTCCCTCCCCAGCCTGATCCTGACTCCACCCGCGGGCTGACATCCTGGTCTGGCTTTGGCCCGTCCTGGTCACTGTGGCCTTGCCTGATGATCCAGGCTCCTGGTTGAACCTGGCCACGGTCTCTGGGTCTGCCCTGCTCCCCGGGCACAGGTGCTGTGGGGCTGGGCCCTGGCTGGTGAGGCCCAGGGATCCTCTGCGGGCCCTGGCTCACTGCCCCTCCGGGTGCAGCTGGGCCTTGCCGTGCCCCGACACCAACAGCCGATGTTTTTTTATTCGTTAGCTTTGCAGTACAGGTGATGTTTCAGTGCTTTGCTAAAAAATTGACAGGCTTAAGCATATGCTTTAGATGAAGCATGTGTTTAAGCATGTAATTAAAATAAGGATGTGTTTATGTTGTTTCCTGAATCAGGACAGTAAACAGAAGTCAGTCATAGCTAACCAGAAGAGTCATTCCTAAGAAAGCAGCCGACCATACTAAATATACAAGAAGAGACTTGTCTTAGAGACTGCCTTTAGGCTATACTTACCTAATATACCATTATTCATTTACTCTGGTTTGGGTAAAGAAGGGCCCACTTCTTGGTATTTTATCACTCTTAACAAATGTATCCTTACCACTCCAGCATAAAGGAGAACAGTATTGTTATTTTTTACATTTGAGACAGAAAAATGGGGACAGGGAAATGAGACGTTGGAAGGTTGAACTAAACCTAAACGTGGATTTGGGAATGTTTCAGAGTCCCTGGTCCAGTTAAGTGTTCACCCTACTGAGTGCCACTTGGATCTGCCCGCTGTCATGGGACCTGTGGGTTTCCACTGGAAGGAAACATAAGTGTGCAAGGGACTTCAAGAGTAATTTCGTGACTAGGACTGTGTACCAACTATGACGTATAATCACTGCTAGATACAAGCACGAAGTCTTTGGTAAAGTCTGAAGTAGATGTCTTCAAAGTCAGAAGACATCTGCGCCAATTACCAGACCATTCCTTTTGCTATTTTGTTTACATTATGCTCCATCTCTTATGACAAAAAATTAAATGGTCAACTGGATTGTGTAAACGCCACTAAATGACATTGTTTCTATGTTACAGTACAAACGATGATACCATTATTTGTGTTAAATAGTATCTTGTGTCAATGGCAGTTATTGAAGAGCTACACTGTAAAACTGAAAAAGCAGTATAAAATCCTGTCTTGTACCTTGCCATTTCCAAACCATCCAAACTCTCATTCGATCTTCCTTTTCTATCTCACGGAAAATATATGACACCTTCATGCTCAGAAATTAATCTGCCCACCTCTCAAGGGCTACCACCTCTGAGAGAAGCTATGCAGTTTTTGAAGTCTGACAATTTCAACAAATTTCGAATCAGGGAGGAGCAGGGTGTAGGATGGTAATTTTTGTATTCTTATCTTTGTATTTGAATTCGCAGTCACACTGAGCGAACTTGCTTCTTTCTCTCTCGCTCAGCATCTACATATTGTGAATTATGTCTAAATACCAAAGTGTTATTTAACGTAGCCAGAAAAGAAAGGAATGAATGATAGCCCATTATTGCTTTACAATGGGAGATCATTCTCAGAGTTCAGGGCTATTCTTTTAGCCATGCCACAAGAATTACACAGGCACGACTAGTTTTTATAACCCCCTTAGGCAATGCTGAGACTATAAACATAATGGGAATGAAGTCTCACCATGTGTATCCAATAGCACCAAAGAGAGTAACTAGAATTGGCGCTGACACAGCATTTGGCTTGTATTAAAGGTTTAACATACTACCCAAATCTCCTTGGCTGTTTGGTTTTAGGCTTTTAGATCATTAGGAGAGGCTGTGTGGAGGGACTGTCCCAAAATACAGGCTAGTGAGGCGTCTTCTGGTGCCATAAAAAAGTATACATACTGAGGATAGACAGCTGGGCAAATAACACTGGGAAAATTCAGGTGTATGTATATGCCTAACTCTTGTTTATGCAGTAAAGGGACAGCATGGAACAGTGAAATGTATATAGAAGTAATGCAAAACTATGTGAGATAGATATATATACACACACATGCAAACATGCATGTGTCTGTGTGGATATCGCTTAAGTTTTATGAAACCTGTGTCCGTTGACACACAGTTTCGATCCAATACAGAACTTTACTTTCCTCCTAGTTAACTGATGTAAGACAGGAAAAACACCATTGCAGTCAGAAGTTACAGAGGGATCTAACGAAATCAAGAGTATGAAAATTATGCCCTGAAAAATAGATGCAGTCATACATCAGAATTTCTCTCTCTTATTTATTGTATTTAAAAATTCTGTTGTAAGAAACACTTTGTTATAAGTGAAAGATATTCTAAGAATTCTACTTTAAAAATGTAAAATAGCTTTCAGAAATACAGATTTTTAAAATTATTAAACTTATTCTAAACATTATCTCCAAACAGATCATTTCTCCTTACAACTATTTCCACTGAACAAATTTGACTGGATTTTCTTTCTTGTTTGTATGTACAAGGAGGAATGGCTTCTTTTCTTTAGTGAAATTTGTCTACCTGCCAGGAAGTCTAATTCATTTGATAAACGTTCAGCAAAATTAGTCACTCAAACATTGAAATTACAGGGAAAGCAATTTATACAGTCACAGACATAAGACTTACAGAAAGTTTGCCAATAACTTTTGTGGGTATTTGTTCAGATTTAGTGCTAGCGTTTCTTACTCTTCTGCTTTCCTAAATGAGAATTTCTTGATTTCAGCCTCTTTCCTGTTGAAAATTTCTCCTATTTCTGACATTCCTCATTACTTTCAGTTTCTTTGTTTAGTTGCTATTTTATCTTTGCTATCAATTTTTGTTATTTGAGTTGCTTGAGCATTCAAGTAATAAGCCTCCCACTGTTTTTTTTAAATTACTTCTATAATTCATGTTCTTAAGCAATGTCAGCCATGTCTCAGGTAACTATAAAAGTGAGTTCTTACTCCTCCCTACTCCCTTTGTCTGATAATATAAAACCTAAACTTAATACAGCCCTAAATCAGGAGTTCAGGTTTTGTCCCTAAAATAAATCACTGTCACCTTGCTAGCCATACCAGAAAATTCCTGTCAGATTGAATTATCAGTAAATTGAAGGTCAGCCAGGTTTATAACTTGATATTTGTATTATAGTGCATACTGCTACACCTTAGCCTCCAGGCTTCAGTATATCCCACTTCCCTGTTTGTGTATTTCCTGCTAGCCATCAAATGTAATTAAGGATTAGCAACTGAAGCCTGTTTCTATATTACTAATAATATTTTGTATAAAAGAAAGATATGATAAATCAGAGAATGAGTGCACAATTGTGTACCTAATTTAAATGCTCTAAGATGTAGATAAGAGGAATTCAATAGAAGTGTATGAAAATTGCCCATTACATACATAATTCTCTATTATACATGTACAGTGACCTCATTTGCACGTACAACTGTAGCTATTTTTCACAAAAGGTATGTAGCCCTATTTATATATGCAACTATATAAAAAATGCTTGAAAACAGTGCTTCTGGTGAACAACAGAAATAGCTTTTCGTGATTATTATAACTATCCCCATCGTGACAAGTCATCCAATTTAAAAGACTAGTAACAGAATAGGTATAACATCTGAGTATTAAAAAAAACCACAGTAAAGAAAATTGAAGTACCTTCTCTCTTTCTCATGAAGATTTCCCCAGATCCTGTAAGACACCAGTGTCTCTGGCAGTAAAAAGTGTCTAGAAAGGTAATTGGCCGATTGTGAATTTCCTGGAAATGGAGGAATCCATGGGGAGCATAAAGAGACTGCAGCTCCCAGAAGACAACTTATCAGCTCATATTGTAGCTCTCATGAACCAGAATGTAAAGGCTACAATTTGGGTACAGGCAAGGGAGAGAATTTCAGAGAAGAATCTCTTATGTCACAGTATTGAAAGTATCCGGAGTGTCATAGCTTTCACCTGAGACAGGCCATATTTCACAATCAGCCTTCTCTGTAATGGTTGTAGCATATTTATTAAGCATCTTATCCATTCTGAGGATTGAATTGGGCCTGTTTAAAATCTTATTTCTGTGTAATCGCTGTCAGTATTTATTAAGCCTCATTGCAAAGACAGAGCAGGGCAGGGAAATCAGCCTCACTGGTGACAGTCTGCATTAAATAAAAAGAGCTAGTAGCCAGCCTTATACTGTATTTGTCATTTAGGACTAGGTTTTAATTTAAATGCTGCTGAACAATTTTGGATGATCTCTAAAACAATGGCATCATAGCTGCTGGAAATTGAAATCTGGTGTACAGTTGCATCTTTTTTACTATGTTATCCTAATTTGAACATCCTATTTTCCAGCCCAACTTCTACCTCTTCCCTCTGAGAGCTTGCGGAATCAGACCACATTGATAGAAAGACCCAAAGGTCAGTTAAGAGAAGAATGAGAAATTTTTCTGGAAAACATTTCTGCAGTCATTGTCTACTGCAGTGACAGACTTATGCTCTGGGGAACACAGCAGTGCTCTGCCTCCAGGGCTTTCATCTCAGGAGAACCATAAGAACCAAAATTGATTTATGTGATTTTTTTTTTCATTTTTTTTTCTCTTGTTTTTGGCCTCTATACACCAATGCTCAACGTTTTTTTCTCTTCCTCCTTTCTAAGACTACTCCCTTGAGCTAGTCTTGGTCAGTTTTATCCATCAGTGGCTAACTCTTAGATGATGCTCCTGGAAAAATGCTGCGGTGTAGCAGTGTGGAATAGTTATTATGTCCTTAACTTCTCCCAGCTCAAGCTGCTTCATCCCACCTCAACTGATTCCCAATTGCAGATGTAGAGGGACAGCCATGGTATTTAAAGATTCCTTCTTCTGAGTCCAATATTGCCTACATTTTCCTGTTCAAAATTTCATTCCATTTTTATAATTTTAAATTTCCAATGGCATTCAAACATTTCCTCTTGAAACTCGTATTAATCCGGGCCATTTTGTTCTAAAGTTCTAGACATCTCATAGTAGCTGTACTTTGGGAAAGCTCTTAAACTTTTCTTAAGCTTTTCAAGTATCTTAAATTGATAAATGTATGCTAGAAATCTGGTAAGAACAAATCCTCTGTGAGAGCTCAGATACTCCTGAAAAAACTCTGTTCTTTCTGTCAACAGTGTGCTCTATTATGTCCATGAAACAGAAACAGTCAATTGTATTTTCTGGGAAAACTGAGGAACTGAGAAAGCTTAAGTGGCTTTCTCAAGGACACAAGATGAGTCTGTCCTAGTTTTAGGACCAGAAATAGACATGCAGATCTTAGTCCTATGTATTAAACCTTAGTTATAGCCCATTTGTTCTGAGTCGAGGGCCTTAGAAAGCTGTTAGTGAGAACTTTTGAATTCAAACCATAAATAAATGATCATCAAATCTCAGCTAAGACCTGAATTCGGGGGTTTTATTGCCAGTGTTGGTGTCCAGGAATAAAGGAAAATGCCTGCATTTTCTATCATAAGGGAAGTTTATAAATCTGGCAGTTAAAAAAGAACAGCTTTTGATTTTCACACATTTTGGATGCGCATTGGGATCATAGTGAGAGAACTAAAGTAGAGTTGGATTAGGTGATTACAGAAAGCTGTTTATTTGTTAAAGATAAATTGTTCAAAGATAGGGCTGGAAAGGACTTCAGGATGCCATTCAGTTCGCCCATCTTGAACAATGCAGAGTAGATTAACCTGTACTATGCTAAGGTGGGATATAAACAACAAGTCAAATTTATTCTTAATGGTAGCTAGCAAAGGAAATTTCACATCCTTTTTAATCCTTCTGGTAAGCTCTTCATTCTAGCGCTTCACTACTGTTATAATTAGAAAGTTTTCCTAAATATTACTTACCACAAGTTGAAGCTATTTGTAACCAGAATTACACTGTCAGGTTTCTAAAGGCCTTTAGCTGGAATCAAAGCTAAGGAAGTAAAGGGCTTTTCAGAATGGAGGAGGGGGAGGCTTTCAATATCTATATGTCAGTTAAATTTCATGCAGAATGACTAAGCAAAACTATCCTTCTTATGCCTTAATTAAATAACCCTTGAGGATGAAGTACCATGAGGGACAAGGTCATAGTGAAAACTGTAATTATCTCCTAGAGCTATTGATTTTATGCTAATGATTTTAAATGATGCATATAGCTTGCATCTAATAATCTTACCTAGAATGGCAGGTGGTGTTTTGAGCTTTCTATGTCACTTGTGAGGAGGTTTGTTTGGACATATTTCAGTGTGTCTACATTGCTTATTGCAAAGGTTGCTGTGTGGGGGAGAGGGAGCTCAATATCAGGTCGAAGGAAAAAAACTTTACTTTTTATTAGGGGAATGAAAAGAACCAAAGCAAATGGAGAGAAGAGAAGAGAGGAGAGGAGAGGAGAGGAGAGGAGAGGAGAGGAGAGGAGAGGAGAGGAGAAGAGAAGAGAAGAGAAGAGAAGAGAAGAGAAGAGAAGAGAAGAGGAGATAACATGTAAACCAAACCAGAACAGAATATCTCTGTCCATCCACCGAGTACGACAAGTTTTTGAAATCAAGATTACGGTGGACAAGGCAGTTTCTCCTAGGAAACTCCCAATATAGAGTTCATCCCTGAGGTATCATGTATCAGGATTCCTTTCTCGTTTGTGTATCTTCTAAAGGCCTGGCCATGGAAAAATAGATTTCTCTAAATCTTCCGGTATATTTTATCTACTTGATGTTTATCTTCATGACTTAAAAACTATCATCTATGGATACCTCATCCAAAAAATGTGTATTTCACAGTCTTTAAGATCCAAGAAGAAGACAAGAAGAGATCTATTCTATGTGTTGTGAACGTGCTGATTTTGCGACTCACGAAGTCTTCCCAGCTATCTGTAATTTAGAGGAGCACCATGCTTATACTGTGAATTAGTTTACAGTGTTATTGTTTATTGATAAAAGCTATAAATCTGGGTATTCTGCTTTAGAGAAGCAACTCTTTTCCCAGAAGTGCTCAAAGAGATTCTCTAGAAGTGTTCATGCTATTATAATTTGTGTATATCACAGATGACAGCTAGAGTTTGATATAATCACACACACTGCTGCTGTTGTACTGTCTTTTAATGTGTTCAGGTAATAGCCACTAATGTGGGATCTTCTATAAGACAAAAAAAAATGAAAAAACCAAAACGATCTCAATTTGTACATAGTTCACATTCACCAACCTGCACCAGAACATTACAGGATGAACAGTCTATCAATATTAATAAGAATTGCTCATCACAGAATGTGTTGCCATGCTCCAAAGGCACACATCAAGTTTTGCACTACATTCACGACAAGGCTGAAGATAACTTTTTAATTTAGAAGGATAACAGTTGCCTGCATACATTTAGTCTCATTCTGCATTGACTGCATCTATCACCTCGATATCTCTCGTGATATATAGTTTTTATTCTAACTGAATCCAGAAAACGCTAGTTATTACCATATTTATAGTAAATACTCTGTCTTCCTTAGCTGTGGTTGAAAGGATTAGCTAGACCAGTGTAGTGAAACTTTCTCACTTTCTAAGAGATTTTATTTGTCTGCAACACAGATGGAACAGACTGGCAGGCAGTAGCAAGGAGAAATTTTCTTCAGTTGCTGCCAATACTGTGCCTAACGGAAAGACTAATATGGACTTCAGTAACTGTATCTGTCAATCTCACACTTCCCACCAGTTCACAAATCAAAAGAATGGAAGTAAGTAAATGAAACAGGTAAAAAGAAAACATTTTGGAAAATAATGGGGATGGGAGAAGAAACCACTTGAAATGATGAGAATTCCAATGTACTGATTACTTACCTGCCAGGTTTTTACTCACTAGATGGTCTTCACATACAGATGCTACAGCTGAAAATATTTTTGGTATCACTTGGGCTTTGCTTGTTTTTTCTTTCCCATGTTGCCCACATTTCGGTGTTTGTATGCTTCTCCTTAAAGACTTAGCATGGTTTAATGTCTCCTCTGCCGTTCTCACTAATCATCACCTCTGATGACTAATGGCACCAGGTCTCCCCGTGAATTGCCCTTTGTGGCTGGCTACTTTTAATTTGGTCTGCAGCAACTGCAAAAATGGGAGAGGGCAATTACAGAGCAGATTGATGCTTGGCAATAGACATAGAGGTGCATTTTTTTTTGGTGATGTTTTAATCTTTTTTTTTTTATTCTTTAAGATTATGGCACACACTAAAATTTCCAGTTTGGGAAATAATTTCGAGAGATTATAACTCCACGCTGATTTAATCTGCCACTAGAATGAAAAAAACCCCCAAGTTTTGTGTGAAGCTTTTTAAACTGATGATCAGAAATCCAACAGCCTGAATTGCTATTCTAGACACATATTACAAAGCTTTTATGATACTTTATTTACATGAGTAATACTGCCACAGTATTTATGTGAATAAGTGTTAATCAAGGAGTAAAAAATCTTTTGAAAGAAACAGTTTGTAAACAATCATGAGGCTTTCCTTGTAACATTGCTACTAGACTAGACTGCTACTAATCTTTGTATGTATAGTGTCTGCTAAAACCCCAGAAGATAATGTTAGGAAACCACACGGTGTGAATAACTGATATTAGTTCTCATGGAAATTTAGCCATTTCTAGCATGCAATGTGAATGTTATTTAGTGTCTTAAATAGCACAGCAATGGTGCATCATAATTTCAGACAAGGAGAGAAAGACACTGGTGTAAAATTCAAACTGCAGAGAAAATTTACTGTAGTTTTACTCCCGGATTTTCTCATAGCCCTACATTAGTAAATTTACATGTAGTAAAATACATATAGTAAAGAAAAATGCACATGATATTTAATAAGCAGGAGTGGCTAGGTAGGTCAGTGATTCTTTATTGCATTGTAAGCCTGCATTCCAGGCAGAACAGCATCAACCACATAAGGATTAATTTAATACTCAAAGAAGGAGTAGGCAAATATCACTCTAAATGATAGATCCTTCTTCGCTCATGCTTCCAACAGATTTGCTTGGAAGCAAACAACACTACTCTTCTTTTGCTTTATAAGAGTTGGCTTTCCTTTTTGCTCCACAAGTGTAAGTCCTATGAGTTTACTGCCTCACGTGCATGCACATACGGTCTTCCTTTTATACTTTAGTGTGACAATGGAGAAGCATAGATGATTTCTGCTCATTGTGTCATAGATACTTCTATGGTATGATATTTTCTAAAGCCAAGCCTGAAGGTCTTATAAGCACCACCTCCACAACTAGTCGATGAAATGCTGGCAGTCCTTTCCTTTCTTTTACTTAAAATTATCTTTGATCCATCCTTTCACTCCCCTGTTATCTGTTACCACTAGTGATCAAGGGAATGACCAGCCTACTCTCAGAAATGGCTGCGATATGTCAAGACATGCTGACAATTAAGTCTGAAGAGCAGTAGTCAAGCTGTGGAGGGAATGCAGAACCAGAAATAATAGATAAGGTTTCAGGTTGTAGTTGAGATGCAGTAAGATGACTTTTGCAACATGTTTACAGGCAGGGGGTTCTAATGGACCACATGAGAATTCATTGCTAACGTGCTTGAGAGAAAAATGTGCCTAAATCTTTGCCTACACAATGTGTGCCTGAAACCATAATTCTGAGTCCATTTAAATAAAATAAAACAAAAAAGTAATGGACATTATCTCTTGGAAGGCAAGTCAATAACATCATGTGGCACTTGTGTTACATTTTTATCGGTCTCTTGCAAAAAAACACTGCAAATGAGATCAAAAAATTATCTGCTTTCAAAGCACAGTCTGTAATGCCTGGCATTGTAAAAGCTCTTACCAAGGAAACAAAGTCTCTGCCAGATAGGAACCAAATGTAATTCTAAAGCTATTACATCCTAAAGTAAGATGACACTTTCAGTAAGAGGATATTAAAATGCATCACGTGATGCTAGTAGATCGTGTATGTATGTATTCTTGGGCACCCAATAAACCTCAAAGACACTGAGATGCTATCAAATAACTTTGTGTACATGTCAGGTGATATTGATCTATTCCTTACTTGAAATAATGCAAGTGAAATATTAAATACATATTTTATAAAGATTTTAAAACTCTGAAGGGTGCTGAGAACATTTACCATACCTGCAGGACATTACAATTGTGACTTCTTATGTATATAGGATGAATCTTTTCGCTCCTGCCTTAAAGGTGCCAGACTGATGACCTCAAAGACTCTGAGCTCTAAGCACTCCTTTGCTGAACAGCACAGAACAGGCAGAATTAGTGAAGGCTTCATTTGAACTCCGTCACCATTTGTCTCAACTTTCAGCCTCCAGGAATCTGCTCTAAGTAGTAGTGGTGCAAATTCATAAAGATGTCAATTTTGGTAGCAATTTTTATGAGAATGTCTGAGGAAATAGTTTATTTCATGTAAACTACTGAAAAGATCCCTGACAGCAGTGGCATTGGCTACTTGTACGGATTTGAATATACTAGCAGAGGCAGAGTCTTGTCACCTAGAAGGACATCACATTGCACAGAAATACAGATTACTGTACCAGCTCCTCTGTAAAAATTACCAATACATTCTTGTAATATATAACTCATTTATTAATTTTTGAGTATTCAAGGCAGGACACTGATTTAGCTGCAGAATTCTCAGTGCGCTAAAATACATGAATCTTTAAAAGAACGCTGTCAAGAAATGTAACTACCAAAATTCTGACTAATGTTAAAAAATAAATGAAGATGTGGGCCATTGCTCACAAAATCCATTATAAATTGAAATGCTTCCCATTTTACTTGAACTAGGAATAAATTTAAAGTAGGGAGATTTTTAGTGTGTTTAAACATCCTGCTTCACTTTGAGTCAAATTTCAGTAGTCTTGCAAACTTGTCCAAAAGTGAAACAGAGTATAGGTAGTATATTTGGCCAGTTTCATCTCACTGAACATCTGCTTTACTCATCCTGGCATGATATAAACAATAGAATACGAATGAGCTTTTTAAAATTCTTTTTATTTCAAGAAATATTTTCATCATCAACACTTTTTTTAACACATCTGATCTTGTATTGATAAAATCAGTATCTTTTAAATCAAGAAAATTGAAACTGCAGCTTCTGCTCTACCTAAACTTATTGCTTTGCACATTTGCCACAGGTTTTCCAAGCAGATTGATAGAAAACTTGAGTGCTCCACCTGAAATACAAAAGAGCAATTGAGTGTAACACAGAAGAGATAATTTATGCTTTTCTTGCAACTAGTGTTTTGAGAAGATGTAACGCAGTTTTTCTTTTAAAAAGTAAAATCTCAATGGACATATTTGAGATATTCCAACAGTCTATGGAACATCAACTTTTTGCACCATTGTAGGCACTGGCAAAGGGTTGCTGATATGAACTAGAAATGTTGTGACTTTAACACACAGATTATTGGCTTGATCAAACGGAGGAGATTTTGTGTATTTAGAAAGTAATCTGATGTAGAACACTCCTTTCCCCCATTCAGTTATTATGTTTTACCTGCTTGGGACTCAGTATTTATATTTTACTCACAATATTTTTCTATTTCATGTCTGGAGTAAACCCAAAGCAAAAATCTCCTTTTCCCATACCATCTTTGTCAGATTCTGTTCTACCTTCACATCAAATAGTGATATCATATCACTTCAATCTAACTTTTTTGTCGTATTTCCTGAAGAATACTCCCCTGGTTGGAGCTTGCAGACAACAATACACATGAATAGGAAACCTTATTTTCTGTTAAGGCACAATAAGATAAGTGAACAGAGAAAATTCCTTGAAATTTGATGCTTTATGTGCAAAAGATCTGTCAAGATAAACAACGTCCACTACTCTCCCCTCACCCACCAACCTGGTCACCTTATTGTAGAAGGCTATCATGTTGGTTAAGCATGATTTCCCCTTCACATACCCATGCTGACTGCTTAAAAATTAAATTGACTAAATTTAATTTTTGATCTAGCTGGCCTACTGACCACGTTTCCAGCGGGAACTGCCAGGAGAAACAGTCAATATTTTGATGACTCACAAAAAAATACTGAGCTGGAGAACTTTTTAAAAGGCATTTATCTTTTTCTTTGTTCATTTTTCCTGATTAGGAGGTTTATAGCAGATACTCACTACAACTGCACCCATGTCAGTCTGCCCACTGATCTTGACCTATAATATCTCTATGAAGTACTAAAACATTGAGCTATCCAGCTTCATAGAAAATCCAGCTTTGGATTTCTTTCCTTATTTGGATTTCTTTCCTCATTATTCCAGCAGTTTTGTTCATGAATATGATAACTGACAGAACATTAATATCTCACACCAATAGACAGGTTTGCCAACATTGAAAGGATCAATGGCCTGAGGATGCAGACTGGGTTGAGGTGGTCAAACCTTTTTACTACTACTGATAATCTCCTGAAACCCGAAACTATTTGGCCAGAAGTACAGAGAGGTATATCAAAGAATTTTAATCACAGTCAGTCTATTGGTAATAGATTTATCCTCTCCTGGGCATTCTTAGTAGCTGACTACATTTTTTTTTTAAAGTCCACGGCTGCACTTCAGTTGCTTCACCAAATCATTTGGAGGATTCAGCAGAGTGTGGCTTAACATTTATCAGAAGAAAAGTATTAATACGCTGACACTTGTGTGGCACGAGAAGCTACTTTGGCTAAAGAAATGTTAACACGCTTAGGCACTGAATCGTCAAGATGTGCAAACGAAAAAAGGAGCATTAGTGCAGATGAGTAGAAGTCTAATTCTCAATTAAAAGTGGCTTGGTAACACATCACTCACTGATTTTACAAGGTAGAGGCAGAGCTTGAAGTGGAACCAGATCAGCTCTTCTCCAAGACTGAATTTACGTGTCTAACAGAGAGAAATACTAGTGTGCATTTCTCAGCCGTTGGGAACAACGTAGGCAGTGCTGCGGTGACCCAATGTATTCTTTAGAATATAGGGGAAATTGGTGTAGTAAATAAGTTAATAACTGAATGCATTAATAAATTAGCAACTCATTCTATGAAAGTGAGAGAAATCATAGAAAAAAGATGGCAAGAACCTTGGAAGTCCTTGACTCTCCTCGCTGTCAGAGAGGGCCTATAGGCAGGGCCTGTATCACTCTTGACAGACATTCTTTGACTTGTTCTTTGAAATCTCTCGTGGCCTCCAAGCAGACTAAACTAGTGCTCACTATCCTTACCATTGGAACACCTAGCACTGACATAGTCTTCCTTGTTGTTTTACTGTTAATTTATGTACAGTCCTGTTACAATCTGTGACAGGCTCGTATTCCATTTCTCTCATCACAGAATTCAGCTACTGTATCTCTGATTATTTTCACTGACCTTTGTTTTCTCCACATGTCTGCTTCCTTCTTAAAATCTGTTGTGCAAAACTAGACAGAACTCTTGGAAAGGGCAGCTTTACAAGGGTAGAGAGGGTTCAAATCATTACTTCATACATGTAACATAATATTTCTATATATACTTCCTAATACAATTATTGGTCTTTGCAGCAGTGTTAGCCCATATCCCACTTCTGAACCAGTATGATCCTTAGATTGTTTTCTACAGAATTGCTGCTCACCTAGTCACTCTGCAATAGCAATAACTGAAATACACAATAGAATATGTCATACACCTCTGTTTTCAGAATAGCATTGGCAGGCTGCAAAAAGAGCTTTATCTATTTGCCCTTCAGTGAGGATCTTGGTAATGTTTATGCTAGGAAGAAACATTACATTGTTCTTCTTATGATAACTAGTCAAGATTTAACTTCTAAATCCTTGTTGCTGATCCATCTCTAAAGGATTTACTTGACTTTCAAAAAATATTTAGCTTTGGGAATTAACTAGTTTCTTCAAATTATATTTTGATTGTAGTTTTTGTACAAAAAAGGTGGGAATATAAAGAAAACGTTCTCCACTATCTGTACAGAAGCACTGTACAATTTGGAGAAATATGGAACTAGTAAGGCTGTACTTTAAAAACAATTTTACATAAAGGCATTGGGTTTTTACATACACAAATGATAGGAGGGCATCAGGCCCTCCTGTGATGAGCTATCCATGCTCATCACTCCCTACTTATGTTTAGCTTTCTTCCTAGCAGAGAAAACTGTAACTGTGGAAAAGACTTTTTCGGTGTTGCATACAGCCAGTGTGAGAGGTCAGCTCTCTTACATGCTGTGTCCCAGTTAGCAGTTTGGGACTCCTTCCCCTTGCTGGCTTGATTCCATGATTGTCAATCACTTTTTCTTACGGTCAGTAACAATAAATGGTTAGCTGCCAATGCCCGGAATGGTAAACACGTGGGACTAGAAGGAATGTGAGTACTCAGAACAGATTAATTGAAACATAAATTAAGGAGGTAGGACAAGGCCAATTACTATATATTGAGGAAAAAAATAAGAGCTCATTCAATAGTAGCTGATTTCAAGGATGCTTTGTACAAAACACAGAAATAAAGCAATGAGAAACAGGATGGTTATCCAGTGACCAGACAGGATATGAAGCATAGAGGGGAAAAAAAGCCTATCAAGTTAAATTTGTGCCAGGAAAGCAGATTTCCATTTCTGTTAGAACTTCACAGATACCACTGGTTTTGTTTTTTTTCCTTAAGATATTTGGACTAGGTGTCATTGAGTGCATCCCGCTCCTCTTTTCTTATAAACAAAGGGCTTCAAATTATATATTGATTTGAATTTCATTCAGTGTCTTGTCAAATCAAATAACTCATTTTTTTCACCATTTTCTCATCCAAGATCCAGTACTGTCTACAACAATATTCAAAAATTACAATATCAATTTAAAATTATATTGATTTTGAAAAATAAATTAACATTTTTTCCTCTCTTTTTTGAACTAGATAATTACTCTGGATCTTAAAAAGAAAACTAGGATACTTATTTGATCACTTTATTGCAGAGTCTGTCTTAAAGACTATTGCAAGATTTCTGACAGGAATGTGAGATTTGTCAATGTGTTGGTCTTTGCAGCAGCTTATCACTGCTGCTGCGCATCCTGGGATCTTTTTAATGTTATCATCTTCCAAAGATTCCTGAGCTCAAAAGTAAAAGTGATTTCCTCAATATGCAGGTTTTGTAATTCCTTCCTTGATTTTTTGCAGCAGCCTGCTGAGAATGACAAGTCATTGACAGAGAAGACTCCTGTTAAGCAGAAACTGTTCCTCTCAGGCATGCTGTTAAATCTTTCTCATGGCTGAGTCTAGACACCATTTTTTAGATCTTTTTCATGAGCAGTGTGGATAAAGTGGGGATTGAGTCAAAGGGAAAAGCCGTGCAGAGGCTGTTGCTAGCTATGCACTCTTACAATGACATTTATTTGGCTGTCAGTGTAATGAGCTGCTTTAATAGTCATTCTCCGTCTTCTCTCAGGCTACAGCAGAAAAGGCATGGGATGGATGGAATAAGTCCATGGTCTGGGCATAGTCTATTTAGACTGAATAAATGTAAGCAGTGGTAATAAATGGGAGGCAGATGAGGGATGAATTAGCCTAAAGAAAAATGGAAGTAGCACCAGTTTTTAGAGGACCAAACTCTAATTTGGGAAAACTAAATTAAATTTTCTGTCTTTGTGGTGGGTTAACTTTGGCTGACACCCAGATGCCAGACGCCCGCCAAGCCACTCTCTCACTCCCCCTCAACAGGACAGAGGGAGAAAGTAAGATGAAAAAGCTCGTAGGTCACGATAAAGACAGGGAGATAAATTACCAATTACTATCACAGGCAAAACAGACTTAACTCGGGGAAAATTAATTTGCTTTATTGCCATTTAAAAATATATTAGGATAGCGAGAAACAAAGACAAAACTAAAAACACTTTCCCCCCTCCTTATTCCTAGGCTTGACTTCAGTCCTTCATTCCCAACTCTTTTACCTCCTCCTGCCCCAAGCAGCACAGGGCGATGGTAAATGGGGGCTGCGATCAGTTCGTAACACCTTGTCTCTCCTCTCCTTCCTTCTCATGCACTTCCCCTGCTCCAGCATGGGGTCCCTCCCACAGGATACAGTCCTTCACGATCTGCTCCAATGGGGATCCTTCTTCAAGAACTGTTCCAGCATGGGTCCTTTCCATGGGGTACAGTCCATCAGGAATGAACTGCTCCAGTGTGGGTCCCCCACGGGCCACAGTTACTGCCAGAAAACCTCCTCCTGTGTGGGGTGCTTTCCACGGGCTGCATCTTCATTCAGGACATGTCTACCGGCTGCACTGTGGCATCCTCCATGGACTGCAGATGGATATTTGCTCCACTGGGGACCTCCGTGGGCTGCACGGAGACAAACTCTGTCACCATGGTCTTCTCCACAGGCTGCAGGGAAATCTCTGCTCTGGCACCTGGAGCACCTCCTCCTCCTCCTTCTTCACTGACCTTGGTGTCCTCAGAGCTTTTTCTCTCACATTTTTCTCAATCCTCTCTCTCACAACTGTCGTGCAGCATTTTTTGCCCTTTCTTAAATATGGTATTACAGACGTGCCACGAGCATCACTGGTGAGCTCAGCTTTGGGGACCCAAATGTGGGAACTGGCTCAGTCTGACACAGGGGCAGCACAGAGGCCATACCTGCAGCCCCCCCTCCCCGCTCCCTTGCTACCAAAACCTTGCCACATAAACTCAATACAATCTTGAAAAAGATCTTGTACTTCAGTTCTTACTGAATTGAAGTTAAAAGCACTTCTCTGCTTTTTAAGATATTTATAGAACTAGGAAATAGGAGATGCCCATATGCTAACTAAGAAGAAGTAAGCTTCTTTTACAACAACGGCACAGGGACTAGAAGAGAACATGGCTTAATTTCCTAGGGACTGTGGATATACTGTTATGGCACTTAAATCTTTTTGCTTAAAATACTTCTCAAATTTTATTGCTGTCTGTATTCTCTCTGTAAGAAAAATTTCAAGTGAAAAATTACAAAAATCAGTTGCTACAGACAAAAATCCTATGCATGTAATATTTTTCCACTTCAGATGTGAACACCGCAAACATTAAAAGCAGGGCTTCAAATTAACGTTATTGCTTAGGTTTTTTTTGTTTTTCACAAAGTGTATAATTGAAACTTTTTTGATCTCTTTTTCCTTTTATTTACTTCAAAATGATAAAAAAAAATCAAATGCTACGGGATTCTTCACTTCTTCTGCCTGAATGATATAATCACTGTGTGCCACCACAAGGTTTAAGGAAGCAGATGCAGCAGTTTCCATACTGTGCTTGTACAGCTCTGAAACAGTAGGCAACAAACGGTGTTGACAGGATAGGTCAAGTCTATGAAACTTGTAAAACTTGCCCTCGAGCACTGTAACCAAATATAGAAAGAACTCACATATTTGACAGTTATTTTTAAAGAGTCTTACAAATTCCTGTAACGTGAGTCTTGTTACCTACGAAAGCAGATAAAAAGCGCAGAAAGACAGACGTGCGCACACGGAAAGCTTTTTCCTCTGCTATACTTCTAAAACTGACACCATGTTTTGCAAAAGATCAATGAAAGATTCTTCAGCTTCACTATAAATGGTTTTGCCCTGTTTAAAATATGGTTTTATGTCAAACAGTTCACTGAAGCTGTGAGAACTGTGTGGTCAATTAGGAAATGTAAGACATTGTACATCCTACCTATAGGGAACAGGGAGGCGTTTCTGGTTCGCATGTGCTGCTTGGAGAAGTCAGCTGGCACAATCACGCACTTGTCAAGGGAGTTTCTCTTGTTCTTCCCTGTTGCATATTGTCTAAAGTTTACTGCCATATTTTTAAAAAGGTGACTTGTGTTAAGGATTTACAAGTCACCAGGGTATCTGTTAACATGTCAGCACTTTCCAGCTGTTTTTCTCTTACTGAAGGATAGGAAGCAATAGCTATGATGTAGCTATGATAGCTTTGCGATATCTGTTTTCTACTTGTGGTCACTATAAAAGAAAAAATTTCTATTGCCTCCTGTAAGAAATGAATCAGGTAGTTAATATTTCCAATGCCTACGGCTGTAGAATTTCCATGATTTATCATTCCCCACTTGAAGCTTTAACATCTCTATCTATAGACATCCCAGTGCAGCTCAAAGTAACAAAAGCAATTTGAATTCAGTGATACAGAAATTGAGTGATTTATGCAAGACAAGCACCAAAAAGTTTTGGATGTTTTTCCAATTCTTTTTGTCTTTGTAATCTTGGACTGTACAAGTTACACATGAAAAGGTTTTCTCAAGATTGTTGAGTCGCCTTTTTTGTGGATGAGCAGAAATGACAGCTGTTTGTGTAATAATAAAATTGATACAGAAAAAGTCAACCAAGGTTGTTAAAGAAGGTTATGTCAGAGTTAGGAGATGAATCATTCCAGTTCCAGAAGACAAGTGCTTCTTAAGAAATTCACCATGTTCCACGTTATACGAGTTCCACAAGCTTATGCAAGATTGCTGTCAAGGGAAACTGTGAATATGCAGCTCTATAACATCATTTGTTTCTTATGCAAAAGGAGGACAACGCATCCCAGCAGTACATGCAAAAGTAGATTTTGCTGCCCTAAGGACTCAGACAGAGAAGGAGTTTTGTATACCTTACCCAGGATCGGCCGAGCGTGGCTTTCGGTCACAACTGCCTAAGGCAGGCTCCTGCTACGCAGCAGTGCTCCCTGTCAGCATCCCGCAGGACCTGGAACTGATTTTACAATCTTGTTATTTGCCATTCTAAGCATGTGTTTTCAGTTGCTTAATGCCTAAAGCTGTTTCCACATTAATGTTGTATGGTTGTCTAACCGTACTGGGAAAAGCCAGGCTTCTGAAAATTCAAGGCACTTTTTTTGCACAGGTTCAAGTGCTTCTCTGTCTCAGGCTCTCACTGCATTTGTGTGCATCTGTTTCTTTGCTATATGTGAATTACTAAAAATCTCCAAGAACGATAAATTTAAATAGTCTTAATATGTCAGTAGAAACACAATGAAAGAAATGCTTGAGAAGAATTGTAGCTTGGAATTTTTTTTTTAAGTTCTTCCTGTACTAAGCATTTTACAGAATAAACAGGGACATAGGTCTTGCCCCAAGGAACCCTGTATGTTTTACAGTCTTAACACAAAATGAGGAAAGGATGGAATTAGGACATTTAAATCATATTTTGGTTTTGACCATGCTGTTTGCTTGGTTAATTAAGTCAGTTTTCTTTGAAGAAAAGAAAAATATTATACCAGTTATTTTCTATCCTTAGCTAAGCAACAAACTTAGGAACACGTATATGACAATAGCCTTCTGATATGAAGGCTGTTAACAAGCTAACATGGAACATTTCTGCTTCTCTACGATACAAGTGGAGGTCTTGCAATGAGGCTGCAAGAATATGAATATATTTGGGAAAAATAAGTTACAGAAGATGCAAGTATGACCAAAAAAAAGGCACAGTTAAACCAACTGGGACACCCTCTGGATTCATTAAGGATGTTATTATGGTGAAGCCAGAAACCCTATATGATACTGTCCTAGTCTAAGTGTCATGTCAAAAAGAATGTGTTAAAAAAAAGCCAGTATGCACACTAACTTTTCAAGATGATGATGCTGGGTTAACTTTAAATACAGACATATTGTAAATAGGCATTTTTAAATGCCCCTCTGGTCAGAAGAATAACTATGTGAAAATGCCTTTCTCCAGCAAAACAGGTCCACACCCTGTATTTAATCTGACCTATTTTCTTTTGCATCTGAAGTATATTTTTAATAATATTTACAGTGGTTAACAATTAGAGATTTATTTATAGATTTTATTTTATTTTCAGCTAGGAAATACTGCGCAAAACTGTAGATTGAATTATAGCTGAAGTCATTAAGGTTCTAATTATATGACTGTTAGAAAAAAAGCTGTATAAACTTATTGTTTGAAAATCGTGAAGAGATGATGAAGTTGCTAAATTTCCAAGTACTCTGTAGAGTAAATATGAACTACTAGCAAGCCACCAGCTTTACATGACAAAATGGGCAATCCTCTCACTTCACGTGCCATGGAACCAAATAAATGCCATACTCATCAGACTGACTCTGTGGCTATGGAAATGCTTTGAAAGGTGCCTTAGATCAGGACCTACACAGAGAGATCATTTTCCTTGTACATCTGGACAGCTTCCAGGGGTTAATTGTTACGGAATTGTTATGAGGCTTTTTAGCAGAAGTTGAATCTGCACTATAATGTTCAAGAGCTACTGAGGGAGCTCAGTAAATCCTCAGTAAATTTCTCTAATTCCATTTTTAACTCACATATATTTCTGTGGACCTAGGAACCTAGGGCAATGAGTTCCACAGATTAATATTACCACACAAGAAAGTACTTTTCTTTCTTGTCAGTAGTACCATTTCGTGACAATTTCCCTGAGAGTCCTCTAGCTCCTGTGCTGCTGTCTTCTTTTTCCACTTTCCTTTTGTGATTTGTAGACATCTAGGACATAGCCCATCCCAGCTGTCTCTTTTCCAAATTGAAATTTTTTATTTAGTCATTCCTTGTATGGTAGCTCTTTCCTACCTGAGTTATTCTTGTTATCCTCCCCTATGTCATCTTTGGTTTTACACTAACATTTTTAAGATGATGAGATACAAGAACTGCATGAATATTCAGAATGTGGAAACATCTGACACATAATGATCTAGTTAAACGTTCTGTTCTACTTTGTTAGAATTTCCCTCCTAAAAATACCGTGACTTGAAAAATCAAAGCACTGCACTGTTCCAGAATAAAAGGAACATGTACAGTGACGTTACGTTTGGTCACTTATTTTAAGACTAGTCACTTTGCTAGCTACCTGGGAATTTAAAAAGCAAAGACTTACCATTGCAAAAATTTCTCCTTTATTTAATTTCATTGCCCTCCTGAGCTTGTGCAAATAGCTTAAGGACTTTGTGACTTTGTGAATGGCTGCTGTAGTATGATTGAGATGTTAACTCTGAAGCCTAATGACAATGTAAGCAAAACTGTTATATTACTCACAGGATGTCATTTTAGCAGAAATACTGAGATACTTTGGTAATATGAAAAAAGACAGTACACAAATCAATATTTTCCATTCTCCAAGATCCATTATAAGCATAAGATTCTATAAGACATCTACTCCAGTGTTTTATATTCCATTTAAAATGTGTTTTTAAGACATTGTGTGATTTATTTTTGATAGGTTACACAGGTGTCCTGCTTCAGTTAATCTTTTGCTATTTGTTAGCATTTTGTTAGCTGTTTCTCTAAGTGTATATTTTAATACGTGTATAGCAACCTCTGCTTTTCATAAGTATTGTCATTGAAAATGTTCATTCTTAAAGTGCTTCTGACAAAACAAAGCAAAGTATAAAAACAGCATCAGTGGCATTACTTCACACATGACATGGACATTAGTGATACAACAGTGATACCGTGTAGGAAGTGTGCTGAGATTTGATTTATTCTATAGTGAGGTTTTGCATAACAATTTCTTCTGTCATCTAGGAGTTCGGCTGTTAACTTATAAAATTAAAGTATACACATATGGTTCTGATTTTCCTCTTCTTTATTTTGTAATCCCTTCATCTAATTTCAAGCATCTGTGACACACCAGTTTGTTTGTGTTGGAGAGGAATAGAAGGGAAAACAGCTATCAGCATCACAACACTTGTGAGCACTGAGAATGTGGTTTGTAGATTTTTCCTATCGGTTCTTGGATTGTAGTTTACATTCACTGTCCCTCTGATGAAAACATTCTGAAAGGTCATTTCACAGAGACAGCAACAATGGGTTTTGTATGCCACCATTGCTGCCAGAGTACACTGCAACCCATCAACTCATTTTGTATTGAGTTGCCTATAGAACCAGTGTAGCGCGGCAGATATGACTCAGCTGACTTTGTGTATGTGTAATGTTAAATACCTGTCTTTCAGCAGAATAAAGTAAAATACCAAGTTGATCTTTCAAACATAAACTTTTGTCTTTTCAGTAGAAACCAATTTGCCAGTTAATTTCAGCCATTGGGCTACTAAAAAAATTTTGCCAGATGCAATATATTTATAGTTGTTGCTCATGAACATTCATTATTTGACATACGTGTCGTAGCAAGTACATCAAACAGCTTCTGAGATAATTTTGGAGGGCAGCTGTATATCTGTATTGAAATGTAATCAAGTAGCTTATAGAAAAACCAGTCTTTGATTATATATGTTACCTTTGATATAAAAAGATCCTATAACTTGAAGTTTCCTTCCATTTGTTAAGATCAAAGGCGAGCTGTACAGCTGTGTTAAATTGCATCCAGTAACGCCCCTGTCACTGGAGGCTCACTTGAGTAAATGAAGACATGCACTGACAGAAGACTCAAGCTTGGACAGATGAGATTTCTTAAGCTGCATTAGCTCATCTTCATCTGTCAGTCCAAGCTCTAGCCACCCTTGTCTCTACTGTCAGACTAGGCTGACATATTTGTCTGAACTCAGCAGATTGCCTACTATCTGACTGTCAAAGTATTCCTAATATTGAGCCTTTCCTCCACTTTTATTTCTCAAATGCTTGTAGTCCCCAGCAGTGATCCTTCTCCACATGTGTTTTTCCTCTTTAAGTTTCTTCTCCTTATGCTTTGCATAACAGAAGTACTGTGCATTTTTTAATGGATGTTTATAATAAAGTCCAGTGAATTTCAGTTATAAAGCAGTCTTTAACTAATCTTAGACTGAGATAGTTACCACAGGATGTTCTTGATCTTTCCATTTTAGAAAAAAATTCAGAGCTGAGTGTCTTGGATTCAAGCATTATTTAGCAGAAGAAGAATCAAAAAGTCACGAGCAGTTCCCTTGGCTTACAGCACCAAAATGTCAGTCAGCATCTTGACCCAAAATCCATTCCCAGGTTTGTTTTGTTTTATTGGTTTTCTATTGGTTTGTTTGTTTGGCTGTTTTTTTTACCTTCCCTACAAGGTCATATACATGGTTCAGGCTGGATTGAAATATTCTTTGTTTCTATGTATGTGGTCCTTCCCCTTCTCATCCAGAGATAATGTTTCAGTCACACTCAGCTTTTACCCATTCTTCAAGCCAAGTCCTTCTGTCTGGATTTTCGCGTTCTTGTGTATGTTTGCATAAGGATATAGGCAGAAGCGTGTGTCTATTTCAAAAGAAGAGAAAGATCTAAATTTACCAGTTTCTGCAAGGTTTAAGCCCCTTCATTACCTAATGGGTGATTAGAATCCTAAACAGAACAATCCAAGTAACGAACCAGCCTAATTCTGGAGAATCTCTTAAAACCACAGGAATGGCATTAGCATATGCTTAAATCACCCACTAGCTCTCTGCTAAGATAACTTCCAAAGACCACAATTGTATAGAATTCTTTGCAGAACGACAGAGCGTGTGTTGCACATCTGACAGTTAAGAAAGTGATGATGTAGATGAAATAAACTGATTACTTGTTGTGAACACTCATCATTTTATAGAAACAGACTCAAAATCTTATTTCTGTCTATACTATTTGGAGCAACTTTGGTCCAAATACTCCAGTCATGCAGTTGCATGTTGCAACAACTGTGAAATTGCAGTGCACGAAGTTGCTCGTTCTCAGCTTCTGTTAGTAGGACTCCCTCTATTTCAAGCTTTTCATATTCACAAACCAAGCTGCAACACACGAAACCGTTTACCCAGTGTTTTCAGGGAGGTGGGAGATGACACTTTTTTGTTTTCTTGCACCAACATCCACCCCAAATCAGAAATAACCTTTGCTATTTCATAGCTACACACTGAGGGGTAACTTTGAAAGTAATTAGAAAATGTGTACAGAGGTAGAGGAAGGTCTAAGTACCTCATCTGAAAACATTTTCTGTATGAACCGATATTTATACATAGCCCTGTACAATTATAGAGTCTGCTGTCAATGCAGTTGTAAGTATGTGATATAAATATTCAGAAAATTAGGGATTCCAATCTGCAAATTGGTGGAGCATGGGTGACAAATAAATTGTCAGGAATTTCTCTTCCATTTAGTTGAATAGGGGATGGTATCTTGTGACTTTCCTTTCATTGCCTCAGAGAAATGTCCAAGACATCCCTAATTATAGTAGATAATTATGTCTATCTAGTATCTGCTTCATGCAATGACAATCAGATCATGTCTTATTTTGATAAATTTTGCATACTAACATAAGCTAATGCTAAGCATTCTGCAATTATTTTAGACCACAGCAGGTAAAAATAATCCCTTTGTGCAAATGGTCTGCAGTATTTGCCTATTCTGTTCATTGAAGATGCTTGAAGTTCATAGCTGTAAAATCATTTGTGAAAAAGTCCTATACAAAATAAGCGCTACCCTAATATTAGGAGATACTGGAGCTAAATCAATAATGAAGTGATACAGATAAAAGACTTAAATGTTATTTTCTAGCCTTAATATTAGTTAGCAATGTAAGGTGCTGAATTTTTTCATGAACTTGTTCTGTCTTCTGGGAATACCTTCCTTCTTGCCTCATTGTGTATCGCATCAGAGGAGTGCCAGATGTTTTGCAGACAGCAGGGAAAAAGAGCTAGTTTAAGGAGTTACAATGCATATATATATATAAAAATATAATGATGCAGAGTACTTTTTGTCATCAGAAACTGTTTCTTAGGAAAGATAGGAAATTGTCCTGCATATAATGATTTCTCTCTATGCGATGTCTAATAGGGGCCAAGCAAAAATTAACATCAAAGCAAAATGGAATCTGAAAGCCTCATCATCTAATTGTAATTAGATAACATTCATGTAGCAAATTTGGGATTTTGCTCAAGTTGATTTTTAGAAAAGATTTAAAGGAAAGTGAGGGCATTTGTCAAACATGGTTAAGGAACTAGTTCCAAGTTTATTATCACACAATTCTATTTTCCTGTGTACATTCTGTGTTAGTCCACCTTTTTTCTACTATCTTGTTCACCTTTTTTATCTCCTAATCTTCATTTTCCAGAACAATTATATTTTAGTAGTATTGGTAGTCTAATTAGAGCCTCTAAATGTTGACTTGCTCTGAAAGAAAGGTATCTTCATTTCTTATATACCATATTAAGACAGTAGTTATCAGTGTTTACTTTTAAAATAGAAGAATACATTGAGTGGAATTCTTTGGAGGGCTTTTTTGGATTTGCTAGCCTTTAATTATTTCATAAATGATGCTATCATAGGTTGCTTAATGAACTTTTAAGTGACACCAAATCCTGGGAAGAACTACAGGTAAATTGGGAAAGGGAGTACAGTACAAATTATTTGCTTAAAGTAGGGACTGTGAGAAAGAGAGAGTTAATGAATATAGACAGGTACACCTGTATTCCTGTCAAGGAGACAGCAATAAGAATGATCAAAGATCTAGAAAATATGACCTCTTGTAAAGTGCAATCCCTGAGACAGTCTAGAAGAAGAAAGAAACAGTGAAGATATTACTGTCGGGCATTGCTACAGAGGAAAAGAATAATCTGCTCTCCACGACAAGAAGTAATGAGCTTAAACCGTAACAAGTATTTCAAGGTAGATGATATTTTTTTTCTAACTCCGAGGAAAGCAATACCTGCAATAAACGGTCTGGAGAGATCATGGAGTCTTCCTCAGCAGATGCTATCAAGAACAGGTTAGAAAAGCACTTAAGAAGAATGATATAGGCACACTGATTATTCCATCAGTGAAGGAATTAGAGGAATAGAGTTGAATAGAAGAATAGAGTTGTTTTCTGCTTTGCAGTTTTATTATCAGACATTAGCAGAAGCAATATCTCTCACTTTTCTCACTTCTTGTGCACTCCTCCACATTTTGCTTGGTAATAACTGTAGAGTCCTGCAGACAGTCCTGGGAAAATGGAGGCAGAGTACCAACAGTTTTAGTTGCAGAATTTGGGACAGGTTTGGGGGATAAATCTTGGCCTTTGCAAATAAAGACCTAACTGTAGAATGATGTCAACTAGCTATTAATATTGTGATATGAATCATAGCCTCTCCTAGCAGTGCCATTCATCAGTGCTCACAGCCCAGAATGAAATACGGCAATGCATTGGCTTTGATAGCCAGTCTTTGTGGCCTAACTAGTGCCAAAAATCTGTATTATTTTTTGCTCTTAAGTTTGAAGTATTTACAAAATACTTTGAAAAACTAAACAACAAAAGGCTTCTGAGTGCTTAGCAATTTGTTCCTCTAAGAAGAGAGCAGGTTTAATGTTTCTTATTTGCAGTGATATAGCACCAACAAATAGGAAGCAGAAACAACGTCAGCTTAATGTCTATTACAAAGAGAAATGTAAATGGAAAACTCCTTTCCACTGCTGTCACCCCTACAGGCAAATGCCGGTGAAATAGATGTCAGGTTAGGCAATCAGTGATGTTATTGATCACATTTTGTGTTTAAAGACAATAAAAAAGAAAGGTTTTGCCTATTGAACCATTCATGCTGAGTTAGGTAAGCTTTAAAGCACTGTAGAATTATGAATAGTACACTTCCAACCTTTCTTTCCTCTAATATTGTTTAGATCTAAACAGATCTGTTTTGACTTTGGACAGGGTTTTTAATTATACCTAAAAATAAACATTGTAGGAGTGAGGGAGTATTATTGTAGGAATTCAGCAGAGACAAAGAAAAGAGCAAGAGGACAGCACAATAGAGATCTTGATAGAGTTTCTATTACCTACCCAAAAAGAAGTGTAACTGCAGTTGGAAATTCTTGCATTTTAAATTGCACAGGCTGCTTCATTATAAGTGAGATGATTATTTTCAAAGAGTGTAAGGTTTCAATCGACCTTCAAACAGTCTGCTTAGCATTTTACATGGGAGTATTTGACTGTATTCAAAGTAGAAAAAGTAGTTATAGACCTGAAGAGCAGAGTGTAGTCAACAGCTGATGACAGAAAAATCCAGAGAAGATTATTCTGGTAAATATAGTGATCCTCTTTCTCAGTGAGCCTTGAACTAGATAAACATGTGGTCGGCAACAATACCATCTGATGAACAACCAGAGGCCCAACCCCTGTGATCATAAAAATGTTTTGGCTGCATTTTCATGAATAGTACAGATCAGACCCATGTCTTGGGAAAACAGAAAAGTTAATTCGAAGTAGTATTTCCTCTTCTCCCTTATTCCACTTGAAGCTACTTCTGTCGTCATATTTGACACTAAATTTCAACATATATTGTGATGCAACAAACAGCTGCACCACAGATGTGCTGCAATTTACAGATGGATGAAGTGATTTTCCCAATTGATAAAAAGGAAGTTTTTCACTCACTAAGCAACTTGAGGCTACATCAGCCTCCAGGGAAACTCCATCAGAGCACCCACTCAGATATCATTATAATAAGGTAACATTTACAAATCTTGAGAAATAATAAAGGATTCCTTTTTCAAGAGATTATTCCATTCCTGTTTGTCTATACTTAATATTCAGTGAGGACCTTTGCGTGACTGTGCAAAACAAAACTGAGTTGCTTCAGTAAATATTGGTCAATCATTTCTCACCAAGAATACTCATCCTTTACTTTAGCAAATTTATGACATTATAGCATCATGAAAATGCCAAACAATGATATTCATGGGGATTGAGCAGGAAAACAAAATATGTATCAGTAGTATGTTCTGCTGGTATCAGATGGTGGAAGATCACAACAAGTTATGTCAGTCTGCTTCAATAGTGACTACTTTTTGACAGCTACTGCGGGATTTGCACACTAAATCCCCTATATTTTCCAGGTACCAGCTGAAATAAAGATGATTTGTCAATAGCCTTGAAGCCAGAGATACCCATATTACTATTTTAAAGATTAATCTTATTTTTAAAAGTTGACTAATAAAATAAAACTTTCATTAAAAAAACCTTTCATATATGTCATTTTATGCTTATGCATATAGATACCTATAATTTTTTTTAGAGCTAGACTTTGCATCAACATGTATATAAAAGATCTACAAATTATAAATTCTACAATATTGGTTCACAGGGATGATTTTGTGAAGATGGCAGTGATATAGGTTTGGATTTATATGCAGTCCTTAATTACTGCCCAATTTCTAATAAAAACAGCGATTCCATACACTGAAAAAAAGGATAGAAAGGAGAATTCGCCATAGGTCTTATTCATTGAGGATGGCTCAGGGTATGGATCAAATTCCCATGGAAGAGTTTGAGATTTGATAATTAAAGCTGATACCTGGATACATATATTTACAAATATTGAATTTATAATTATATAGGAAACCTTAGTTGAGTTATTTCTGAGGTTCTGGGTGCTGTGCTTAGTAAATAATAGTTCTGTAAGGCTGACTTTAAAGTGTTGTTTTTCTTTTTTCTTGTTCTGACTTTGAATGTATAGTATGCTGTTCAAATTCTTTGCAATGATAGACACTTATAAATACACATTTACTGCCTTAAACACTTTCCTCTTCTAACAGGTAATAACTTCAAAGTAGTTATTAGATTTCCTAGAGATTTACCCCAGTATGACTTGAGTATAATTTATTTTATATCATTGTCTGATATTTAAAGTTATTCTCAGCTACTCTTTTTCCTTGCCACAAATGTTTCCTAACTAGAGTAACATTATAAAGCAGAGATTTGAATCAAGAAATAGATCCCAAGGCATTTATTCACAAGTGAATATCTGATATAAAATGAAAAAGGAACAGGGTAATGAAAGATGGAAAAATGCCTAGAGAAACAACCACATATTTTTCTTCCCAGGCTGTGAACTACTAGGAACATACGTAACTTCTCAGGTAGATTAATTATGTAAGAGAGTTTAAGGAAAGAGTTCATCCCAGTAGCTTTGGCCAGCTAAGACTTAATATGGCCCTTTAAGAAGCCAGTGGAAACCTTAAAATCACCAGGAAATCATTGCTGAAAAAATAATATTTTCATGCTTTTGCAAACATCCCTTATGAAAGGTTTCTTCTGTGGTATGGTTATGTGGGGTTAAGAAATTTCCTTTATTCCTTGCAACTTTTCCTTTTTCCTGCACACACACTTAAAAAAGAAATAAATCCTTACTCCCCATCTGTCCTGGTTTTGGTTGGGATAGAATTAATTTTCTTCCCAGTAGCTGGTATAGTGCTGTGTTTTGGATTTAGTATGAGAATAATGTTGATAACACACTGAGGTTTTTAGGTGTTGCTAAGTGGTGCTTATACTAAGTCAAGGACTTTTCAGCTTGCCATGCTCTGCCAGCGAGGAGGTGCACAAGAAGCTGGGAGGGGGCACAGCCAGGACAGCTGACCCAGACTGGCCAAAGGGATATTCCCTACCATATAATGTCATGCTCAGTATCTAAAACTGAAGTTGGCCAGGGGGTGGGAATTGCTGCTCTGGGATGGGCTCCAGTGGTGAGCATCACTTGGCTTTTTATATTCCTTTATCATTATTATTATTATTATTATTATTTCCTTTTCCTTTGCACTGCAATCAAGCAAGCCAAGCAGTTAAAGCCTCTGTGGTATGGAGGACGATGGCTGAAATAGAAATATGGGGCGGCCTGGCAGATTGATTATATCACACTCCCACAAACCCGCCAAGGGAAGTGCCATGTGCTTACAATGGTGGAAGCAGCCACTGAATGGCTGGAAACATATCCCGTGCCCCATGCCACCACCCAAAATACTATCCTGGGCCTTGAGAGCAAGTCTTATGGTGACATGGCATCCCAGAAAGAATTGAGTCAGGCAACAGGACTCATTTCCGAAACCACCTGATAGACACCTGGGCCAAAGAGCACGGCACTGAGTGGGTGTATCACATCCCCTATCCCGCACCAGCCTCCAGGAAAGTCGAAAGACACAACGGTCTGCTAAAGACTACACTGAGAGCAATGGGTGGTGGGACCTTCAAACATTGGGATACACATTTAGCAAAAGCCACCTGGTTAGTCAACACTAGGGGATCCGCCAATCGAGCTGGCCCTGCCCAGTCAAAACTTTTACGTACTGTAGAAGGAAGCGTAGTTGCTGGCTGGGGCTAAACCACGACACCATCTCTTCCTGTCAGGGTTCATCATTCCCCTGAGAGGACAGGAAGGCTTTGGTCTCTTGTCAGAATAAAAAGCTTGACTTTTTTTTTCTCTCATCCTTCCTACACATATGCAATGTCTTTCAGCACCTCTGTGCTATGGCACAGGTAACTGACGGCCTTTTGTATTCTATGGACAATACAATTCTATGACAGTCACAGCACTCCAGAACCTATCCATGCCATATCTCTGGCAAGGTATTCTAAATCTAAACTGACTTGCACACCAAAGCGTGGATTCCTTGAGACTTGCAAAAACCTGCATCTTATACCTGTCTGATTTATCTGAGATCACTCATAACGAAGGAATGGTTTAATGAAAAAGGTGTTACTATAGTAAAGTAATGAGTTATGTTCTAGTTGATAGAACTGGAAACACAAGTTTCGAAAGAGGAAGCTCCAAACAATACAATTATTTCTTCCCCGCCCCCCCACCCCAGTCTCTTCCCAACCTGTGAACTGCAGAATTTTTTGAGACTTCTCTCACCTGAAGATGCCATACTCTGCTGCATGGATGTTCTCCTTCTAAAAATGGCCTTCTGTTTGCATTAGCATTGTCACAGATCTGGTAGAGTGTGCATATGACTGTGTGCCAGTCAAGGGAGGATGGGGGAAGGACAGATATTTTAATTGATATTTACTACAGATGAAGCTTCAAAACTTGTTTCAGCTAGTTCTTTCCTAATTTAGGCTCTTTTGTTGCACTGTGGCTTTGTTCATTTGCTCACTGCCTGTGAGAAAGTAGCATTCTTATGCTTATCTGAAAAAGTCTTTCCAGTGATGTGGATGTGATTAATGATTTTGACTAATACTCAGGTTTACCTTTTTTTTTTCTTAAGGTGTCAACTGTCTTGCAGTTTTGAAATTCCAATGTAGCATTTCATATATATGACAGATATGACTGTCTTGCTGCGTGACAGTTTCAACTGCACTTTGGCTTGGTGACTTTTTAGAAAGACCACACATTGGTCTTGAAGCAGGTCCAATCCCCCCCCCCCCCCCCCCCCCCCCCCCCCCCCCCCCCAACATGCTGTTTGTTTTAGAGGTCAGTGAGTCTTCCCATTGAGTTTAAAGCATGGTTACTGCTGTGCAAAATTAGAGTTACTGTAGTGTGGGTAATACTTGGTTTAGACTATTCCTCTGTTCTGAGTTTTTGAGTATAGTTATCTGTGGTCCATAGTGTCATTTGTGGATTCAGCACCACTATTTTCCTTAGTCTTCCTACTGTCTTACCAGGCTTTGTGATAGATATCTCTGGCACAGAGGGAGAGAGATAACAGTCAGTAATTGCCAGTTGGAAGTCTATGTGATTCACAGTTCTATGTAAATCTACTGCTTGTCAAATATGAATTTCATGTACCTCAGATGCTGTCATTTATTATGTTGTACGTTCCTGAGGGCATTGTTGCACCTGACTCTATGTAATCCTGGTTACTTTTAGCTTCCTTGGAGGGCAATATAAGATGCTTCTCTGAGTCAAACTCATGAGCTGATAGTGTCTCTGTAAATGCCCTTTTCACTGTTAATACAGTTATAACACCTTATGTACAGTATGTGCTGCATCTAACATGTCATATGCTGAGTGCGTGGTGTAGTGGTATCTCATAATAGATTGGTCAGAATTCATATAAACTGTATATTTTATTCTTCCACATAAAACAGATATAAAAGATGTTAACAGATGTACACTAACATACTTTTACCTTTTCCTCACAAGTGATGAGTGGTCAACATCATGAGAATGGGTTAGTATGCTGTGTTTAGGAGCTCTCAGGAAAATATTATTCCATCGTTCATGAATCTTAGATTCAGGCTCTGTAAATTTTTATGTCTAGACCATATAAGAGCCAGAGCTAAAACAGACTACCATGCTGTTTCTTTTCTTTAATATTTAACTTTGCTTCACTCTCCATGAAACTAAACAGTCATCACACATCCCGAACATTTACAGAGCTGAGAAGATGACTGACTTCTGTTGAGAAGTTTCAAATAATGCAAAATACCAAGTTTGAGCAGGAAACAGAGAAAAATTACTCTCAGGAAACAGAGAAAGATTATTGCCATGGGATGTTTATTTCTTAAACTAGTTTTAAAATGAAAAGCCCGTTCATCAAGCAAAGAGTTTGAAAAAAATTATAACGCAGTATTAATCCTTATTTCTTATAGCTGGAAGGGTGTTATGGTATAATAAATAACAATAACTATTTTGTACTGTCTTGTCAGAATTTGCTTTGCAAATACATTACTTTTAGTTATGTTTTAACAACAAAGGCAATGTTGTTGACATCAACCACTGCTTTATGAAATGGAATTAATATTAGACAAAATAATTTCCTAATGGGTTATGATACAGCAAAATTCTGTTTATGCCAGAATATAAGTTGTCTTAACTTCCAGTTACTTAGAACACGTTTCCCTGCTGTTCTTACGATGTTCCCTGTTAGGAAACACATTTCTCTGGGGAGAAAATATAGATCTGCCTCTTGGCCATTTCTGTTAGCAATTTATCTGACACAGAGAAGAACAGGTAAGGATTTAGGAATGGTTGTGAAAATCCAGCTCTCTTATTGTTTGTACTGAGTTGAAACTAGTCCATGAGCTGTGACTTGGCACAAGCTTTTTTTTGACACTTAAGTCTATTTTTAGCCTATGCTCAGTCTATATTTCAGGACTTCAAATTTCAGCTTTGTTGTGGATTTTAATTGTACCCTGGCTTTTTCTTTCATTAAGTCAGTTTCCATTTTGTAAAATAGGACAATAATAGTGGATGGAGTGGTCCAAAATTAATGACAAGTTTAAATAAAATCTCTATCTCTAGTCTAAAATATTCTCACTTTTATTTTAAGATGTAAGCCCTAAAAAATGGGTTTTGTTCTGTTAATATAAACTGCTTATTAAAAAATTAATAAGTGAAATACTCACTGTTGTCCTATCAGTGCTTGTATAGGTCTGTTTAATATGTACACATCAGAACAGGTGAACCTTTATTTCTGAACTACCTAGGTATTGCAGTAACAAAAGCCGTTCAAGCCCCAGACAAAGAACTTAAACACTGAGAGTTGTTGCTGTCCTTCTAAGTCTAAAAATGGTGTAGATAAACTGTTTTTGATGAAATATTGTATTTTAATAGAAATCAGTTTGGTGGAAGGGCTAGGAAAGTAGAACGGGAAGCCAGTAGATTTGTTCTGGGTGACGGAGGTCTTTTGGGTGCTTTCTCTACTGTCTTAAAAGTGCTTTCATTCCATGATTCTTTGAAAAAGAAAAGGCGATAGAAAATGTATACAAATGCCGTCTAGCTAATTAAAAGTTAAACTGCAGGCCGTTTTGTAGGGCAAAGGCAGAAAACTGATTTACCACCATACCTCTCTTTTTTGCGCTGAGAGTCCACTTTTCTAGTAGAAAATAAACTGTGTGAGGACAAAGCAGATGTGTTGTGAGCTGCCTCCTTGTGAACTAATAAAGCTTCTTGAGACTGTGTCGAGATGTAAATTGTCACTTTTTCTAAGAGAAAATTTATGTGAGATTTATGTGAGTATGTACATCACCAAGTCTGCTGGGCTTGTTTACACAGGCAATGTACACTTAGAATCTGGCCTTTTGCGAATCCTTGCGGGATGTAATAACTGATAAAGACATTGAGTCTACACAACAAATCCTACTTCTGCAATGTAATAAACTAAGAAAATTGGTGCTTAACATGCTGTTCTGGTTGTCACTTTACACATAACACCTCAACATTTTGCTGCAGTAACTAAAAAGGAAACTCTCATGGTTCTTTTCCAAAAGCACAAATAAATATATACGTATTAATAGCTGGTAGCCATGGGAAGCCCATAGAACATAGTTAAGCAAACTTCCATCCTGAAGAGGGCAATAGTACACACGGTTAACATATGAAAATGGTAAGGCCATTTCTTTTGCAAGAAATGCTCTGGCATGCATGGTGACGCTGAGCGTAACTGCCTTATCTGACTGCATGACATGCCTGAAAGAAATCAAATGAAGATAATGGGAACTCTGGTGGTTGCTAGAACCGGGGAAAGGAATCATCAGCATGTCTATTTGCCGTAGACCTAAGCCTTCTGATTCCTTTTATATGTACATTAATTTACAACTGAAATGAGGAATTGGGAGGGTTGATGCTTCCTGCCTAGAGAGTAGATACTTTCACATTCTGACTACTCTGAAACATCAGTTTCTTGCTTGTTGCCTGCATTTTGAGCCTTCCCAGGAACACTTGTGACTTTACAGCTTGAACAGTTTGGCCTGCCCCTGGAATCCCAAATCTTGATGGTGGAACGTGACAACAGCTTGTTCCCTAAGTAATCCCATCATACTTAAGGAAAGTTCTTGTCAGTGGCTTATCTCTAAGTAATCCCATCACAGGGAAATTTTTGGCAGTCAGTCCTTAAAAAAACCCGAGAAACTTAGTTTAAAATATTAAACCAGATAAATAATATGAACACATTAAAACAAGAAAGGATTAAGTGAAGAGAGGGAAAAGACAGATCTGATTGGATTTTTTCCATTGTAAATTAAAGTACAGATGCTTGGGGTGGAGGCATGATGCTGGGTTCTTCTTGCAGTAATTAGAAAGCCAGTGCTGCCAAAACCTGTTTTCCCATCTGCCGCTCAGTTTGCGGGATGTTCCTAAAGCCCCTCTCAGAAGGCTGGTGTTCACTGATCCCACTCAGCTGTGAAACTGAACCCGCAGCACACATTACATCCACAAAACAACCCTGGAAAAAGAAACTGGGAGAGTAGTTCACTCTAATCACGCCACAAAATATTTGAAAGTCTCAGAGAAAGCAAAGCCTTGATCCTGAAAAGAACAAGAACGTTGTCAATGTTAGTGGTTCCCATGCAGAGGGAGGAACGGTTGCCCTTTCAACCAACCTTTGAAGTGTTACGTGGCTTTTTTTTAATCTTTTTCTCTGTTTTGAGTTGCTTTAGAAACAGGCTTAGGATGTTTTGAAATCAGCCAGATTTTGGTTTTGGAAAGCTGTATCTTGTTTTTATTTTCAAAAGGTCAAGATTCAAGATTATGAAGAAAAGGTACTGATTAATTTCCATTTTTGTAATGGGGAAATGATGGGGAATGAATGGAGTTGTTTGGTATTGTTTGCAGAGGAGTAATAAGGGAGCAAATCTCTCCTATTGGAATGTATAATCTTAGAAAAGTCTAAGGCCTCTTCTTCTGCAAGTGCAGTGTCTTATTCTTTAATACAATTCTTATTAGCTATTCTGATTTTATACGTGTTAGAAGGTGAAATTTCCATTGGATCACTCAGTTGTCATACTGATTTCTGTATTCCTCACATGGATTAGAACCACTTAATGAATATTCATTATGTGGAAGTCAAACAAGATCACTTTTAACATTAAAATGCTATAATGAAGCAAGGGAACATTCAATCAATGTTATGCATAATACTTCCATGTGGTTTTTGTTGCATGTGAGCTTAAGTTTTCTTAAATGTAGGGTATTGATTTTTTGAGAGACTGATATGGAGGGCTATTATTTTTTAAATCTCTGATAAGCAGAGGTACCTCAGATATTTCAGACTCATTAAGAAAAATGCCATATAGTTCCTTAGTAAAACTAATACTGAACTCTGTAAACATTTAGCACTATAAATAGTATAAAGCCTTATAATTTGAAATGTAGATTGTTATTGACAGATGTTAAGCCAGATGTAGTAGGTATGAGTCTAACAGTGTTTCTTAAACACGTTTTCACTTAGTTGCCCCTACAGTTTTTCACATATGAAGTTGCAACAAAATATTTAACTCTGTTCTCTAGCATGGACAAGTAAACCTGTCCTGCATTCATGCCAAGGAGGTCTCTCAGCCGACATGGGGTGTTCAGATTTTGCAGTGTGTGACAGTCAGACTCTTCGGAGCTTTAAAGGAGTGATACATCCTCACAGTCACCTCCAAATGTTTCAGCACTCTGCAAGTAAAGAGCCAGCAGCATGTCATCCTTCAAGTGAACAGCTGGTTGGACTCTTTAGTTCTGGTAAGACAGAAATCTGTTGCCGGTACCTAAAATGCCAGAGAATTGCAGACCAGACCCCAACAGCAGACACGCGTTGATCCTGAACCACCCGTTGGGTGGGCTGGCAGAGCTTCCCGCGACAGGCACAGCTCTTGGTAGAGCAGTGGGAAGAGGTCATTGCACAGCATGCTCATAGTCATGGCTTGCTAGCCACTTTGGGAAACGCTTCCTTAACATCTCTGCTACCCAGCAGCGCTATTTTTATCTGTTTCTGAGCCTTTTTGGATGAGATGATGAGCCCAGCAACTCAAGAGTAGAAGCCATCCTGTGACCTTTGCTGCATCACATAAGCACTACCACACACAGAGCGCTCAGTATGGCGAATACAGAGAGAGGGAGAGAATAAACTTCTTTCAAACAGTGGCTGAAATCAGCTACGCAGAACGACAGAAGTAAATGTATTCCTTTGGCCCTTTGTACTTCCTTTTTGCTCACATCAATGCTACAGTATAAATCAGATGGCTATACAGAACACATTAACTATTGCTATACCTTCTGGTAAATCATAGCCTCCATAGGTGAATACTAAGAACTTTTTGTTACTGAGCAAGTGGGTATAATAACTGCACAAAAGAAACACTTGTAAAAAGCATCGAATCATAAAGAATAATTAGAATATATTAGTATAACATGCTTAAATGTGTCATATACAGACAAGACATTTGGTTGGATGAATATTAATAGCTGGAATAACATTGTAGTAGACTAAGCATCTAAGAGATTTCATGATCAGAAGACACAGCATGCGTCTGGGAGGATTTCTGAGTTATTTTAACAGATTTACTACTAGCTTACTACAGGATTCTTGGCACATCAGCTAATATCTTTGAGCTTCAGTTTACTCCCATGCTAATGATGAAAATCTAGCATATTTACCCTTTCTGAGAATCGCACAGAGCTCTGACATAAACTGGAGGTGCAACATTAAATGCAAAGAAAAGCATCTTTGGCTGTCTATATGGATATTAGACGGGCTGTTACAGAACTTACTGGATACTTTAAAGTGGTACAGTGTTACAGAGAATGGTACATGTAATAAAATTGAAATAAAGTGTAGTTGAAAAAATGAGATACACTTCATAGTAAAGTGTTTTTATCATTTGTCATAAAGGATATGTCATGAAAGAAAATGTTTACAGTACATTGCAAAAAATATAATTTTGCCAAGCCAGCAGTAAAGTCAACCCAAAATTAATCTCCACTCGTGAGACAGAAACAATACAACATGAATAAAGTCAGCCCAAAATTAATCTCCACTCATGGTACAGAAACAGTGCAACATGAATATATGCTGCAGAAAAGTAAGAAAGCAAGAACGCAGGGCGGCTTGATTTATGACATAAATAAATGTAAGGGATATTAGTAAGATTAGTGTATAGGAGTGTTAGCACAAATCAAAATATACAGTACCAAATTGGATTGCTTGCTGCACAACAGAAGAACAGCAGTCTAATAGAGAAGATCTAGTATGTCATAAAAAAGCAGAGTAGTTTCCAAGTATTAAATAAATATATTGATGTTATTAATAATTGAGTAGTGCAGGATCTTGTGCCTACTCTTATTAAACATCCTCATTAATAATCTGAACCAAAGGGGTAACATTGTTATTAATGAAATTTGCTGCTGATGATGACTTTGTGAAGTTGCAAACACTCTCAAAGGATATTAAGGCACCTGAAAAGACTAGGAATAGGAACGGAAATTTAATTTAGAATCAATCTGGGAGAATGCACGTGCTACAATTTTGCTGTCTTCACTGCATAATTAACTGAAGTTTAGGAATTCCTGAGACATACATAAATACAGACAAGTATATGAAAGGCATCCAAAAATGTGGCTTCAACTGGAGAGAAAAGCCTGAGAAGCAGGAACCTTAGACTGTACAGTGTGGTAGAAGAACCTGTTGAAAATTATTTTACAATGCAATACAGATAGATTTCTGATGTATTTTGGGCTGCACATACATAAGTACCATATAACATGGCAGGAATGTATCTGGCTACAAGTCTATGGTGCCATAAGACCCCTACCTTCAATATGTGTATACCATCAGAGTCATGTTGAAGTAAATGATTTGGAAAAAAGGATATGATTCCTGGATTTTAAGTCATATCCTGAATACAGAGTTATAAGTTAAGTAAATTGATCTAGGGAATCCGCAGAAGCACAAGAACAAGCAAGCAAGCAAAAAGTTCACAGAACCAGGGAAGTCTTATCTATGACAGGAGCCTAAAAATTATAGGTAAATTTCCATAGTGCTTTTAAATGACAAAGGGCAAGTCTCTCAGTCACAGAAGTGTTAAAAGTGATGGTTAACTTGGGTGTTCTGCACGGGTGTATGGTCTAAGGCCTTGACTATAGAGATTTTACATGGGAAAATCTCTTTCATGAGAAAACAGGGAAGTCATATCATCTGGCGTAGTAAAAACCAAACTTGACAAAATAATAGTTTGAAAGCAACAATTCTTCAAGTTGTAAAGATACCTCCGTAGATTAAGATGGATTTACACAACTTCCCCAGCTTCTATAAATATTATCAGTATTTATATCCATCAATACCAAGTATCTATCAATATCTGGTATGTTAAACATATTAATGATAAAGTATGGGGTTTTTTAGACTTCACTGAAACAACCATGCATACATTTGTATTTTTCAGTGTTCATAAAATTGAAATAAATGATGATCACTTAAAATACTGTATGACAAATATCAAAGCGGTTTAAATGATTTATCAAGAATTCAATAGGAAATAATCACATATTCCATAGGAAATAGTCAACTGATATTTTCCTTTGGCTTAGATCTGTGCTGTCATTACAGTACAATGTAAGCTATGCAGAATACCGATTCACATGTTGCACAGAAAAGTCAGTATGGAAACCCTCAGGAAATATAAACAATTCCTTCACAAGTACTCTGGCTCATTTTAAGAGGAAGGATATACCTACATCCCTTGCAATGCTATGAATATGTCAGCCCTAACTCGTATCAGTTTGAGAAGGTAGTTAAGTTTTCAAGTACAGACATTATAAGGGTGAGCATTCAAAAACAGCCATTTCTTACAAATCATAAATACTTGCTGACAAAATGGTTTAACTGCTGTTAATGCTACAGGGCCAAGAGAAAGGAAGGCATCCACTGGATTTTATTCTTACATGTTATCAAAAGCAATTAACTGTAAGAGCCTTTTTCACAGTAAATCGTTTATTTGCTGACTTAGGCACCCTTCTCATGAATCACCAGTTAGGCAATATGTGTTGAATGTTCTCTACAAACATGTTAAATCCGTAAGTTGCCAGTTATGCTGACTTAGATGCAGTTCTGTTACTGGTTGCCTATGTCATACTGAGGTTTGTTCCGTTCTTTAGTGCTGGACAAGTGAAATTTTCCGCAGGCAGAGTAAGCATTTCTGGTATTAAAATAAATTGTATATTGTAAATTTACATTGCTTACAGGTGAATAAACGTTGTAATGCCAAGTTTAATATTCACATACAAAAGCCATACACACCAGTATTTCCAAAAAAAAAGAGATGAAAAAGTAAACGGAATTTGTGAAATGTTCTTAAAGGTTTTCAAGCCTGTCAATTATGTTGCAGTAATTATGACTGCTACATAAATGAACACACCTTGCTCAGCAGATCAGAGACACATTTGTGGATCAGGTAGTAGCAGCTTGAACCTGGAAGTTCAAAGGAAAGTAGAAGTATAAAATTCTACAATGTCATATACAGTGTCCCACCATACAGAAAGAACTGTATACTGACATTCATGCTAACAGTAACTACTGTAATATTTCAGGTAAGAGAATATATGTCTCTAAGGGATTATACACTCAATTAATTAGGGATCAGAATCAGGAATAGGTTCTCAAATAATTTCTGATTTTCCCCGCAAGATAATTTCAGAACTGTCAGTAATATAAATGAATAATAGTAGCAACGCTATCTGGCACTAATTATAGCACTTACCCATACTGTGATAATAAAGATTGCCTTCTGCAATGGTAATAGCTAACATTTGAACGGTGCCTTTCATCTCAAAAAATCCCCCAATACTCTACAAATTAAAAATCTGATCTTTCTGGGTATATGTAAATCCTTGATGAGGGAGGTCTGAGACAGGAGGACTATGGCTTTTTTATCATCTATATGTCTGATGGTCCTGTAGTCTTTATCTAGAAGCCCACATCGATTTCTGGAAGTTAAACAGAAAAAATCATTGGGACATCATGAATAAAACCAAGTGTGCAAACCACATCTCCAAAACCCCAAATATTTATTTGTTGACAAAAACGTTCAAAACATTGTACTTTGTAACGGTATTTCTTTTTCCTTCCTCCATCTTTGCATTTCTTTCACAAATGTCATTTTCCTTTACCCAGTTACTCCCACGTAAATATACAAAACTCCTTGTAGCAGAGGCATGGCTTACTATAGATATTTGTTACACTTTTTACCAGTATAAATTGTACCATTACCACTCAGAGATAACTCCCATCAATTTATCGGAGACATTTAGAACTGGGAATCTGGTATACAGAAGCTCTTCATTTGTCATAAAAATGTGGTACCTCTGAGCCAGCACAGAGGTTGGGAAAATATATGGATAAGCTGTTTTTCTAGATTGAAATGACTGAAGAGAAATGGGCTATTTTTTCAGGCCGAACATGGTTACTGGCAGCGACACCTGGGCAGGGCGCTGCGACTCGGACGCACGCTCTTATGGAAAGGTTGAGGGGCCTTTACTGGTCCCAAGAAGGGAGAACATCTATTTTCAGGCTCAGCTGTGAGTCAGTAGTAAGAATGCAAGTGCCTGTGTGACTGTTGCATCTCTGCACAACTGGTCTTCGTTACAAGCATGGTCATTCACCTTGCTAGAGGAATGAAGGCTCATTTTGACTCAGCACTTTCTAATATGGAAGAGATGATAAGACTTTACTTCTGATTTATCTTTTTTAATGTTAAACTATATTTTCTTCATCAGCCAGTGAGATTTCATATGGAGGAAGCAAACGTTCTCATTCATTGTAGATATGTTAACACATAAGTAGGGGCTCTGAAATTCTCAAAGATCTTGAAAGAAAAGCCAGAAATGTGTTTCCAGATTTAGGCTTTAATCGGGGTGCTAGCCCAGCTTTAGCACAGCACTGAGGTACATTTTTGAGACCAGTTTACTTTGATGAAATATAAGCACCTGCTTAAATTGAAACACATATTTAAATAAGCGCCTGCTTAAGTGATTTGCTGAAACTGAGTTTCCACTACTTTCTTTGGGAGAACCTTTCTGCCCTTCTCAGCAGGAAGCGTCAATAAAGAGGGCTGATTACATTATAAAATGTCTAACAAATACTGTTTAATGCTGACTTTTTAGGTCATCGCTGCTGGGAATAGCAAATAGTTTTTACTTTGCCAGGTGAGATTAATTTCTAAATAAATGAGGCTGCAAAATACCCTACACAGCACCTGTGGGCTGTTCCGCTCCTGTGACTGGAGAGAAAAAAAGATAATGATGCTTTTTAAAAGCTTACAGTTTGAAATATGTTGTAATACCTTTTGTTTATTTTCTCTCATTAAAAAAGCGAAAAACCTCAACTAGAAAGATTATAGGTAAAATAACATGCAATAATTTCTTCTTGTAGCTCCACTTTTAAACAAAATGCTGATTTTTCTTCTGACTGTATTTTTAAACTATGCCGGCATGGATGTAAGTGAAATGTACAAATAGAGGAAGACTGACCAGCTCTCTTGAGAGCAAGCTGCTAGTTTCCACTAAATACCTTCACTGTTAGGAGCTTTGTAAAAAGAAAAAGAAAACCAGAGCAAAGCTGCTGAGACGTATTTCGAATGGGGAGAAAACAAGCAGGCTTTATTAACAAAACTTGACTGCTGTCAATACAAGTAAACTAAAGCTAACTTGGTTATTGTAGTCAAATTGAATGGTGCCTAATATGAATCTGCTTTGCTAATCAGTGAATGTTATTCCGTTATAATTATACAACCAATACTATGCAAAATATTTTGCTCTGGCAGTTTTTATGGATTGCTTCAGCACTGGTACCACCTACTAGTATGAGGTTTTTAGAAGATCTTGCTTTGAAATGAAAGGGGCATTGTGAACGAGGCTGAGAGTGGTCCGGCTGGTGGTTTGGGATATTCAGAGGGGGTTCAGATCCTCTCGCTTTCATAGATTGCCTGTGCAGACAGGCCCATGACTAGAGTATCCTGAAGTTCCCTTTCACTAAAAGGAAGTTACTGTGCTTCCATAAACACAAGGCTGCTATTCTAAAAACGGGAAAGGGAAGCCTGATGGAGATAAAGATGATGGAGAGGACTGACTGTCTTTCTATGAGCTGAATACACACTAGAACAGAAAGGGTCTGCTTAGGACAGATTAATCTCTTTCCATTTCTAATCCGTCCCTAGAAGAACCTGTCCTCCTGCTGAAAACAACAGCTGTGTGACGTAGGTAACTATTGTCAGCCCATTCAGACAGCCTTACCAAAGGTCAATGTTAGAGTTAGGATTTAATCAGGGTTTCTGTGCTAAAATGCATTTAGCTGATTGCAGAGGAATATGTTTAGCACTTCCTGAAAAACTTCAATGATGTATACAAATATTAAAAAGTTGTAATCCTTGTAGTCTGAAAAATTCAAATATGATCCAAATGCACCAAAGTGGGGCAGGAACAGCAAAACAGAGAAAAATACTTACAAATATATATTTCTAGATCTCAATTTGAAATTAAAAAATCTGGGGGTAACTCACCTGAAAATTGTGCTTGGAAATAGTACAAATCTTCTATTTAACACGTTGCTCAGTCTTGTACTAGAACATCCATTCTAAAATTAATCATGTGAACTAAAACTAAACTAGAACCCCAGGAAGTGTAGTTCTCCAGTTTGTAAAATATCAGAGTTTGTAAAACACCCAGAGAGAATAACTGGTGCAAACAGACTGGAAGCCATTGTGTATTTCATGGCAACTGGCATTTCAACTAATTATTTTTACAGTATACTGTTAAAAAGTTTTTATACTAGGAGGCTATATTTGTTCAATGTCACTTACACAAAGGCAAATCATATTGCTTTTTTTTTGTATTGTTGATCCATTGGAGGCATGTAGACTTCATTTGGATTTTAACTTCCCTTCCTGCCCCCTAATCAACTCTGGTACACCAGAAGGCATTAAGTTTCTCCAGAAAATCAGTTTTCATTTGCTGACCAGTTGGAAAAAAGTGGTTAATTATTTCTATTCTGTTCAGTAGATGTTGTGTCAGATTCTGCTACATGCTTTATTGAGCCACTCTAACCCTTTAATGATGGGGAAGAATAGAATTAGTAGAGAGCTACTTCTGCTTCTCTCCAGCTCCAAACTAGGGGACTGATCTCTTTTTCACAAGTACCTGATTTTCCGGATGTGGTTTGTGCAACAACTACTTACATAAAAGTTGAATATCTTCTTTGACCTTTTTTGTCACGTTGTATGAGCAGAAAAAAAAATAGAATTAGGAGAGAATTTTGTGAGCAGGGCACATAAGTGCCTGAACTCATAATCAAGATCGAGAAGGTAGATGTCTGCACTTTCAATTGTATGATTAGAACCCAAAAACCACAGTTTTTGTGGAAAGAAAAAGAGATTATTATTTTCACCTTCTTGATTCTTGCTACATTTTAGCATAATTTCAAAGCGGGATCAGAATGTGTAAGTCAAAAAAAGAGAAATAAAGAGAAACTCATCTGTTTCTTCAAATCCCTTGTTAAACCATGTGAATGTGAAGAAAAATGGTGTTCTGTTCATCTGAGTGTTTCCTCATTGGTGTTAGCACTTTCTAACTCTACACTCGTATTTATACCGTTGCAAGATTTTTGAAGAACCTTATTAATGGCTTTTCAAGCACAACAGTGCATGACTTTGCCCTCTGGAGAATGTGGTAAGAAAATTATCATTTGCAATAGCAGAAATATCGGGGCTTCAACAGTCAAAGATTTCAGCAGACATGTTCATCTGTGGCATAGATTTATCCTGCTCAGACCATTACCAATTAACATGGTGCTGCGAATAGCTGCAGGTCTGGACAATCCCCTGTGCAGAAGTTTCCAGCATTTCCAAAGGTTTTGCTGAAGTCTTCTATGGTATGCATTTCAAGTTGTATATGATGTAATGTGGTTACCATAAAGACATTTTAATGTATTGCATGTTTTCCAGTCAATTAAGTCTCTGACACTGAACAATACTCGGTGTTTCAGCAAAAGGAAAATAAATTATGATGTATTAATTTGTGACCTAAATCATGAGATCTGGCAACTCATATTACTGTCATACCAGTGCTGCTACCTCTCAGAAAGTTGTCCAATTCTAGCAAAATCCTAGCTGCAGTAAATATTTGTGTTGAGTACACTTTGATTTCCCCACTGCCTTACATTCTGAAAGATCAAAGCACCTTCCTTTTTTTTTTTTTTTTTAAATCTGTCTGTGTTGGTCAAAATAGGCTGGTGAAAGGCAGTCTGACAAACTGGTTGGTTTTGGAGGCTGTCTGATGGTGCAGAATCTAATATTCAGGGTTGCTTTTGGTTGTTTGATTACAACAATGAAATCTCAAGGCCACAGACTGCAAAAGAAAACCTTCTTTTTGTAAGCCAGTTATAACCTGCTGCAGCAGTGTCTTTCTCTCTGTGCAAGTGCCCAGAGAAATATAAACGCCTCAGCAGGGTGCTAACTTTGAAGCCTAACAAAAAATTATTAAATTGTCCAATTGCAGTACTGTTACTTTCCCTGCCAGAATCGTCCTTGCTCACTCCATGTGCCATTTGCTGTCTTCTATCCGATACTTGGCTTGCAAAGTGTCTTGGGCAAGGACCGTTACACGGCTGTCCTATGCGCAGTAACTCTTCATCCTAGGAAAAAACGCAGTAAAAGTGTGAATAAAAGTGTGAACACTGCAATAATAAAGAGGAAGGGAGAGAAGGGGTTAAGGGTAGTATTTGTTTTTTCACTTAGTTGTTATGAGGTATCTAGTCATCCACTCTCCCCCTGTAACCTAAAAGAGAGTAGTTCTTGCCCAAGATAATTAACACAGATCGGAGCCTATTGTTGATAAGGTTAGAGGTAAATGAAATGAAGAGTACCCAAGGGTAAGTTTCAAAGCTTCTATTTGTAGGTTTTGTTTAGAAAGGATCACTTAGGAATGCTAGTGTAGTTTATCAGTGGTAGCTCATCCCGGTGCCTGAAGAGTGAAGAGCTGAAATTGCTAAAGCTTGTGGGACCTATTTTTTGTTTCTGTATGCTACTCTACTCAGCAGTGACAGGCAATTACCTCTGTGTTAGAACTTTGAAAAATGCAGTTTAAAAGTAAGAGGATGATGTTAAAATGCAGAAGGATCTTATGTCCAACTAAAGGAAGAATTTAATCCTCCTAAGTTCAGTGATAACAGACTAATCTTATTTCCTTTTACATTTTATAAATAGCTGTTATAGGAAAATGAACTCTATAAGACCATTTATTTATGTATTTCTGTAGTCTCCTTCTTCTCATTTTCATTTAGGAAAATACAAGCCTAGCACTTCACATATCTTCAAAATTAACTTCTAACTGAGACTCAGGTTGCTCTATGCAGAAAAGCTACCAGCAGTAGAGAAAAAACCCCACTCACCTATCCTGTATTTATGCAGCTGTATTTATAATTTCACAGGTTGTATTGTGCATATGATACAATTCATTTCTTATCCAGAATATATTATAAATCACTGTGGTGAAGACTGCAACTCTCAATTTGTCATGGAAATTAATAAACTGTTTAATTCAGAGCACTCATAGTTCATTCAGATAAGCACCCCATACATTAGATCACTTTCCATTGCCATTAGTGTATATAGCATCTGTTTCCTTCCTGCCTTTCTTTTGTTCTCTCTCTCTGTCTCTCTGCCACTCACTTTTGTTATGGCAACAGGTAAGCAGTTTAAAGTATTCATGGTACAGGAGAACAACCCAGTGGCGCTTCAGATACAAGAGCACTCCACGTTGGCAGATGTAGAGATCTTGTCTCACAGTTCTGTCTCCTGCATTGCCAAAAGTTCTTACCTCAGAGTTCAGGATGGAATCCAAATTCTGCTTCATCTCTTCTGACCAGTAAATGTATATACTTTTCACATAAGGATAAAATTCTTGCCAGATTTACCTCCTTGTGGAGGTAAGCATCAAAACCCCACAATCACTGGAGGAAATAACAGGAAATTGAGATTTCAGACTGCTTTCTCAGTCACAAATGTTCAATTCAAATATTCATGAGTCTATGAGGCAGATAAATTGTTCTGCTATGTTATAAAATATGTCTCTGATCTTTCCTTTATGTATGCATGCAACAAACATTTACTGTCACTTTGTGACCTAGGCAAAATTGTTCATTTCCACTTGAACCAGCTGTTTCAAACTATTTTTGAACATTGCATTTACCAAAGGAAATGCAACATTTTCTTTTTTACATTTTTTCAAAAATGTGGAATGGAGTGATTTTTACACTGATGACTTTTCCTTTGATTGCCTGGATTTTCTGCACTTGAATGAAAGACAAGTGTTTTGAGAAGCACAAAAGTCCTTGACTCTGTCTTTGTAAGCCCTGAGAAGCATGAGTGCTGCTTGCCTTTTTCCAATTGTTTGTTCTTTCTTTCCTATTTCTTTCTGCAGTGTTTTGACTGGAGCTTCTGTGCTTTTGCTGAATCTCTGTCCCCCTTGGGACTCAAGCTGACATGAAATTGCCATCGCAATGCTTTCAGGTAAGAGCATGAATCAGTGTCTGAAACCCTCATGTTCAACTCGGAGGAATCCAGCATGAATATTGTGATCCATGTTACAGCACATGCCAAATAAAAATGAGAAGCCTGTCATTAACACCTTGTGACATTGCATTGCTCTGAAATAAAGCAAGCCAGCTGTGTCCCTGCCCAGTGCTCATAAGAACATGTGTTCTAATGAGCTTATCACTGTAGCACTGCAAAAAGTGGCTATCTCCCCTTGTGGCTTTCAAAAATAATTCCATCTTTCTTACAGGAAGATCATTTTGCGAAAAAAAGAAGATAGCTCTTTTTTTCCTTCACGCAATCAATTCAGCAGAAGTTCACTCCTAAACTGAAGCACAATTTAATCTATCTCCCATCGGGCTTCCCTTTCCCTGTTTTTGGAACAGCGACTTGGTATTTTTTTTTATATAATTCAGTCCCATGTTTTACCAGAGTATGCCTCCTTTCATTTATTAATAAAGGTGAAGCCAGTGTGCCTCTGGAATGCATGCGAAAGCCTCAGAAAGTAAGCCTGACAATGCAGTGTGCCTGAGTCTGATCAATCTGACCCGTGCAACAGCACGTACTTACTCCCTTCAGCCCTGAGAACTGGCAACTCTGACGCCCTAAAGACAGCCATTTCAGTGTCGTCATTCTTTATTTTTACCATTTTGTCAACTCTGCTTCTCTTTTGTGCTTGAGTTTACAAACAAGTCCCAAAATGTCAGAAGAAATGTGCTTTTAGAGGAAGTAGAGTATTTTCACATCTGGGAGGTATGTGTACCACATGCGTAACACAAAATCATGCAAAGCTGGAAAGCTAATGAAAGATTGATATATCGTTAAAAACAAAACATTTTTCACTTTCTTTGATGATAAATATTCTAAGAGTAATTTCAAACTGGAGGAGTTTTAGGTAATCATTGCTTTCTGCAAATCAGCTTCCCTACACAAGTAGAACGTTTGCTCAGAAGGTCTTATTTCTTGGGAGAGTTCATCAGTTCTTTCACTCTCTACTAATCAAAAAGAAATCAAAATAAAGGCAAAGCACCCTTGGGGAGGCAATCTACTATTAAAGTCTTGAAAGAAATTTTAATCATAAAAGCAAGAAGCAGCTTCTGTTTGCTCCGTTACTATTACAAAATCGTTTATGGCCAACGTAATTGAAAGCCCATACCAGTCATTAGCAACCTATCTCTCAAACTAAACAGTTCTGCATACGTAAGATCTGTCTGGGAAGACCAAATAACAGCTTGAAATTAATGATTTAGCTTCTGGTTGTGAACTTACCATACCTTTAATAACATCTAAGCAAGATGCATGCAAAAAAGGGAAAAAGCATCTCTCATCACTTCCTGTTTTCAAGATTTTTGCCAGGAAAACCACTGCTGGAATATGAGAGAAGTATTCCCATGTCCCCAGCCCTAAGTGACATCTGATACTAGATGACATTTTGCTACATCTGCTGATTTCTTGCTTGAAAAGGTTTGCACTCCTGGATTGAGGGATGTATCTGATGGCAAGGTGCCATCTGCAAGACATACACACTTCACCAACACTGTGTTTGTAATGCATTTGATTGGACTTTTAAATTCTTGTACAAATGGGCAGAATTAGAAACTCATAAACAGCTTCCCTTTAGGCTTCAGTTACCAAGAAATAGATTTATTTGCTGAAAAATACTATATAGCTCTATTAATGAAGCCTTAACGTTCCCACATTCTGCTACTCATTTTAGCTGCACAAAGTCTCATCTTGCAATATAAGTAGTAAATTTTTTGAGTTAAATCTCTTGAGGACTTGGTTTGACCAAAATATTAGGCTTAAGATCATCCTGTACCAAAGGCTGGAGCACAAATAGCCATGTTACTGCCCTAGGAAAAAAGGATGACCGGTGTCTTCCTCCAACAGAGATGGTTTGCACTTCTGGCTATTCTCTGACTCACAGGCAATTTGGAGCACAGGCAGAAGGAGCTGCTCATGGATTCACGGTTCTGGCAGTGACAAGTGGCCTCTTCTTGGCCACCATTTTTTCCCAGAGACTTATCTGAGCACTTGAAATTGTGTAGCACATGAGCAATGCAGCTTAGAATGATGGAAAAGGCAGCCAGGAGCAGGCTGTCAGCATCAGAATAATTTATCTAGCCTAAAGTCTGCTGCCAGAAGGCGATCTCAAGAAAAATGGCTTTCAAGAGCAGGTGGAGGGCCAGGTAAGTAGACCTAGTTGACCTCCTATAACCTCATATAACTCATATAACCTATGAGTTATAGGTTGAGCGTGCCCAGTATTAGAGTAGGTGCTCATTTTCTGGCCAGCACAGAACTTATTTCTAAATCATGTTTCCAAGCGTTCTCTTCAGTTCATGTTTAAGTCTTTAAGGACAGCTAAGAAATGAAATTAAAAATCATCTCTCTCTCCCATGGGAAATTTTGATATTTCCACATTTGTTTTCATCAAAAACCAAGCTAAAATGATGAAATACCAGAATTTCTTGTGTAATGAAAGGTTTTGTACATATTTTGAATTGATAATGTTGATGTATCCCCTTTTCCCATAATATTAAGTTATCTGAGTTGCTGTGTTAATCTAACTGGAAGTCCTCCCCTGAAGGAGGGGGACAGTTAGTTAATCTACGGACATGGGATCAGAAATAGAGACATTCCCCAGAGGCACTGTGACTACTTAGGTCAATAAAGAGTCTGAAGGTAGACTGACCCCAAAACAAACATTACCATTTGCTTTTCCTGATAGAGAACTGATCAGTTTGCAAATTTTGCTGGAAATGTTGTCTTATGGCGGCCTACATCTTCCATGAAATCATCATTGTTATGGAAAACTGGCCATTACTTATATTTATAGCAAATATCAGTTCTGACCTGAAGAAGACATCATTTATATGTGATCACCTTACTAGCTTGTTCATAAGTCTGCAGGTGTATATCCACATACTGTGCTATGTGCTGATTTAGGAGTACTCAAATAAGCTGCAGACATGTTTGAAAATGAGGAGCAAAGTTGGATGTTGATGAGAGATGATGCACAAGGAAAAATTAACTAACAACTGCAAGTTCGAAAGAGGTTTTCAATAAGCCCCAGTGCATAATAGGTGTGGTAATAAGAAACAAGACAGTCTCTATATTTATTCACCTCATTACTACAAATGATAGTTGGACTTTTTTTTTGACAGACAATTTTCCAGGTGTCCTCACATTATTCTTATAGCCTCATAAGAGGCGAAAAACGTGGTAGTCATCACTAACGAGCCACTCTCTAGCACTAATGTAAAACTAGGTTGGTTCTAGATCAGTCCCACTGAACACATAACTGCTTGATGTTAAGCAGCTGTGTAAGTGCTTTGCAACTTAGGGTTCATAAATGGATTTTTACTAGTAATTCAGCAGTAAAAAGAGTCTTAAAGTCATTACCATGGCAACTAATCATACATTCTCTGCAATACTTGGTGATTGTCGCTTATGCCATTGCCTTAAATAACAATTATATGTATACGTAAGTACATACACACACACAACCAATGGGGAAACCTTCCAGGTTGGGAAAGCGTTTAAAGTCCCTGGCTGCAAAATGCCGTTTTTAGTAAGGTATGCAGAAACTGTCTTTAAATGAATGAGCCTATCGCTGGATATCAGAATCCAAATGGGAAATGCTGTTTAGCAGTTAGAATAAAATGGTCTGTATGGTGAGGAATAGATTAGGCTGCCTCACAGTGACTGAGCAGAGATAATAGGAGATGATATGAATGTGGAAATAGTAGTTTGCAATGGGCCTTGTAACACTTGTAGCACGTGTCTGAACAGTCAGAACATGGTAGAATGATTCTGCCTTTCCTTGTTTAATAAAAGCTGTGCTCCAGGCATTTGCCTGACTGAGCCTTGTGCAACTATGAGTTTGCTGACTCTTCTGCCCTACTGTTCTGTTTAGGTCAGGTTATTTAAACAGTTGCATTAAGCAGTGTCAGATTTCTTGTGAACAGAGACCATGCATCTTTAGCCAAATTTCTGAAAATAACAATTCTGGCCTCTCAGTTTTGTGACATCCTCTGCACTGTTTCATTTGACTCTCAGAAATAAAATTCTTTGAAATCAGTGACTTTAAAAAAAATATTCACCAGTATATTTGAAGGCATGATTCACAGGGCTGGAAGATGGAGATCTAAGTTAGTTGCCAAAAATAGAAATGAATGAAAGAGGTTTATCTGTCTTTGTCAATGCTACAATCTTAACAAACTCAACAGCTTCCTTGGGGGTACCCTGAGAGTCTATTTGGGACTGAGAAGTTGGGTGAAGCTGTAAATTTTTCACAGTGTTGCTAAACACATTACAAAGAAAGCCACTCTGACAGCCAAGCTTCTGTCTCCAGACATTTTTTTTCAACAGATGATGGCCTGAGCAGCCAGCTGGACTTAAAGCTAGATCCAGATTTTCAAAATTTAAGAGTTGTGAATCTGAAGATTAGTTATGGCATGTTATTGAAATAGTTTTATTGATGAGGTGATGCTCCAGATGCTTCAGAGACTGATTCAATCTTGTCTTTTGTCAAAGAAAAAGAATCATTGGAGAAATTGAACACATGGAATTACGACAATGATTCCATCAGTACCAAGGTGGTGCCAGAACCTCTCTCACAAAAAAATAAGAGAGAAAGCCATGACAGAGGGTTCTCTGCCAACTGTGGCAGAGTTGCCTATGGAGAGGGACAGTTGAGTTGTGGTGCTTGATTGTCAGCAGTTCTTTCATGAATTTGGGGCTTTTTAAAAAAAAAAAGTTGCTTATAAGCTCTTCTGCTACAGCTTGAGTTTGAGTTATCTTTGGAAAACAACAGGGAAACAAGGTACAAAATACCTTTCCTGATATGGATGCATCCTGTTTTCTGGGTGTTAGGCACTAGAAGGATATTCAGCTCAGTTTTCTCTCTCCTAAAAATAATATTTCCACTCACCATATCTGTCAGAGTGTTGTCTTTAATAACCTGGATTCAATATTGTCTAATTCTGTGCTACTTCACACCAATGCAAAGAGAGAGCATAATGCCACCGGATCAGAACAATAATATTTCTCATACACATTTACACTCACATTGTAGGAGAGTAAATGATAACATATTGAGGGCCTCGGTGCAAATTTCTTTCTAATCTTCTTATACTTTCTTAGGAATGAGCTATATTTAAAGCCGCATTAAATCTTAATTTTGTGTGGCCTTTTCCTTCTATCATTATTTTCCATCTGTTTTTAGTTAATCTTTGCACAGTTCTTTGGAAGAGCAAGCACCAAGTCTTGTTTTTTCTTTCCTTCTATGTGAGGGGAAAAAACCTGACAGCCCTATACATAAAGATGAATGAATGACTTATAAATAATTTTGAGCAATGACTGCTGCTATTTTATCATTCATTTATATCCTTTTCATTGACTAATATGGAACTGCAAGGAGCCCTGTATATAAAAAGAGCCACGTACCTTCATCTTCTTTAAGCAGCAGAGGATCTAACTGCTAAGTATATGTGCATGCAGATGCAAAGAACTACGTAAAGACATTAGAATATGCCCCAGGTGACCTGCTTGGCCTTATTGGCTTGTCATTTCTTTCAGGCAGGCTAGCTGTCAGCGAACGGTGCCGCGGGACAGCAAACCCACTATCATTCAGGTAGACAGCTCATCAATCCCACTGACCACACTACACCTGGCAACTCACTGTGTCTGTTCTACAGGGGAGCAAACCGAGATATCAGGATGACATTAGTAGAGAAAAATGTTTATCATCTCCGAGTGTTGAGCACTTCCGTTCATTTGACTGGAGGTTTTTTACAATGGATAAGCAAGAACCAGAGGATACTTTTGAAAATTGGATTAGCATTTGCCCTAGGATTTTCTGTACTATCATCTCTTCCTCTCTGCTTAAATAGGCAGACTGTGTTTGAGGTGCATTTTGGGGGAACCTTAAAAAATCCACACTGTGTTATTAATAGTAAGTGTCACCAAGCTTTCTCCCATAGGAGTAAATATTAGTTACTGAACATGAACAATGTCAAAGGAATTTTCATTGTGATTAATGGTGTGACAGTGAATTACAAAAGAAGCATTAATAGTTTGCTCTTGTTATTGAGGATTGATGTTTTCTTTGTACAGAATGGCAATTTGTCAGAAAATGACCTGGGCAGCACTCAATGGCAAAGCTCCAGAAAACATGTTCACATGATAAGCAAGCTGCAAGCACGATGGGCTTTTCTAGTGGGTCAGATTTTAGCACTTCGCTGGGCAGCATGCAGAGGAAGAAGGTTTCTTATGAGTCTCTGATGACGCAATATATAACATGCTGCCTCAAAATCAGATTTAGGAGTCAGTCACACCATAGTCATCGTCACTACTGATTTTGAAAGATCCAACCAGCAAATCTCAAGCAAGATTGGAAGTTCATGAGGTGCCATGCCTCTGCAGCTCACACTTATTTCCTGAGGACAGGCTCTGCAAGCTATTTTAGCTATAGCTTGTCAACTGGATACAGAGAAAGAGTCAGGGACATTTTATACTTCAACTTTGAAGAAGGTTAAACATGGCTTTTTTTCCTTTTCTGATGTCCATGTCCTGATAAAATCTTGTAATATATTGTCTAGTCTTTTTTTTTTTTTTTTTTCTTTTTCAATGAATTCTATTACTGTCTTTATTTTCATCTGGCATGAGAAAAGGATCATTTCAAGTTCTATGACTGAAATCAAATGACTCCTCTCTTGCAGGTGTCATTGTTCACTGGAACGTTAGTTGACTGTCATCCTAATACATTTCCCCAGAGTACCCAAAGAATAGCAAAATGCAGCCCAACTGAGCGGCATAGGCTCTTTTAGGAACTGTACAGGGCCGGCCTGCAGAGATAGCATTACTCAGCATTACCCAGGAAATTTCATGGACCTGTCACAAGAGAGGCTATGAACCACAAAGGTCACAAATTACTTTGTAACACCAGCTAATCCTGGAAAATACAGGTGAGGGAGGTTGCAGTTCCCTTAATTTCCTCCACTGTCTGCAAGTTAACTGTACTGCAGGAAGAGAGTGAAATATGAGAGACTCCCATTTCTTCCCTTTCTCCAATTTATTTTATCAGGTATAACATATCCACTTGTTCAGGTTTCCTCAGTTCCAGTGGCCAGCACTTACAGAAGGCACAACCAAGACAACAGGGAATCTAAGTTGCTACCTGGATCAAAACTGTGCAAATGAATATAGCGAGATCACATTCCTCTTGTCAGTATAGCTGCATAGAGGCATAGGAAAATCTTATCCCAACTAGCGGGAAGTAAATATTGGAATGATAATCAATTTTCTGCACCAAATCAGAGATATATTGCCAATACTTTGTTTTCACTGGGAGGTATTGAGTCCTCACAGAAGTCTGTTATTGCTTGATAGAGTTCAGATTTAACCTGATACTAATAAGTTTTAATTGCATCTGTTGCAGAAACTAGCTTTTCAGTGCTTTGGGGTTTTAAAAGAAAACTTTTTAGGAGTATGCTTGCTTCCTGAATTCTACTTTTCCTCTTTTTTTATTGCAGCAAGTAGAATCTCTGTGGCAAACACAGTACTTAGTTCTTCCACAGGGAGTTTCACGGAATATCTAGGAAAATTTCTAAGAAATGTACGGTCTTGACAGCTGTGTCGTGCATAGAAGCACACAGGTCATTGGTTTCTTCAGTCTCGTTTAATAATGCCATGTCCCTTACACATTTGCAACAGTCTGCTTTGATAGCTATTACAAGCCTTTAGGTGCCAGATGGATGTCTCTTAGGAGGGCTGTACTTGCCAATTTTTTATGGAAAAGACTCCATTTCAGTAAGTTGGAAAAATCCACTTCCCCTCTCCCAAAAGCACTATTAATTGGCCATGCTTTGGCATGACAACGTGTGCACAAAGACAGCAGAAGCTGCTGAGAAGCAAGAGCACCTTGTACAAATAATTCCGACCCTTATTCCTTCACATGCCATGAAGGAAAGAAAAGGGGGGGTTTTATACACATAAATTACACAGACTCTTGGAGTAGCTTGGTAAGATGGTAATAGACGTTCCACTGTAAGTTTTTTTGCTTTCTGTAAGCTAGAACTCATACAGAATATCTGCCCTCTCTGCTCAAGTGTCTCTGTCAGAAAGCGGTTGTACAGAGCCATGGGATAGGGAATCCTTCTGGAGGATAGTATGGCAGCATGCCAAGGCACACATAATGCTCTGTTTTTGCATACCTGTGGCTTGGAAACAGTTTTTCCATTAGATCAAGAAAAAGTGCATCCACTGAACCCTCTTGCCATACCTTCGAAAGTCTGTGTCAGGAAGGTTCCTAAGGAGGTCTGAACTTATCTGCAGACCCTACTAAGGGAAAATGATGACAGAATTATGGCTCGGTTTGCTTGCCTGGTCATGATTTAATCCTCGTGGGGGTTTTATGGGAGTGGTTTGGTCTATTTCTTTAATCAGTCTCCAAGAAGTTGTGCTTATAGTACACTGATTGCAATTGTCTGATTATTCTAATTCTAAAGATCACTGTTCTACTGAAAGTCACCTTCCAGGAGACAAGCAGTACAATTTTTATTGCTGTGAGATGAATTACAATAGTGTGAATACCAAGCACACCCTCACGGACCCAGAGCTCTGTCAGTACAGATATTGCAGCAGTTGTCAGAACATAATTACATTAACTATGTATTCCAGCATTTATTCCAAGTCTAACCACTATATGCCTTTTACTTTTATGGGACTGTTACATTTACTCTGTGATACTGCAACAGACTTAATAAAAACTTCCTCTTCTCATCTTGGGGCAGCCAAACCACGTGTTCTAAAATTGCAGATACTTCCATACAAATCTTCCTCAGCCTCTCTGATTCAAAAATCTGACATGAGAAATCTCTGATAACAATTTATGAAACTTTAGTTCTAAAACTTTTCTTTCTCATTCTGTTTATATCCTCCTGTTTGTAGTAATGGACAATACTAAAAATATCATATATGAAAAGTTAAATTAGATTTTTTAGTATGCATAAGAATACCGAATGGGTTGAAGACAGCCTTCAGGAAGTCATCAGTTCCCATGTTTATCAAATTAGTGTCTTTGACAGCTCAGCTGCTAGAGAGGTGACCTTTTACCTCATTTTCACAGATCCTATTAATTATCTGGAATCGATGTGAAAGGAAGATGCTCAGACCTATGCTAAATCTGGACACACATTGCTTAGACTGTGTGTCCTCAAATGGAGACAAAGTCTGTGCCCTAATTTTTGTCTATTAATGATGGCATTTTTGTTCCGCTAACTGTAGTCAAGAATTTGGAATCTGGATCCTCTATTCTCTTGTATGAAATATGTGATATGGTCCATCTTGTTTATAAAATAGAGCTGATGAGCTCTGTCAAAACCGATTAGCAACATGCAGATTAGCAAAGCATAAAGCACCATGCTCTGGTAAATGACAGTGGTAAAATAGCTTTGCTTTTTATTGATATTCCACTGCTCTGAAACAAAATAGCTATTAAGTAGGAAAATGAGAAAGGTTGTTTTTCCCTCCCATAACTCTTACCCCACTAGGCAGACATCAACCAAGACCAACAGAGAGGCTTGGTTCATAAACTGAAGTTTATGATGTCTTATTCACTGGCAAAAATCGCATGGTGCCTTGAGATCTCTTGACGATGTATGTGCAGTAAGTGCCACTCTGCTTCTTAGAACCAATATCATACACAACAGAGTACTGTGAGGAGTAGGCAAGGTCCAGAAGAACAGTGCTTCTAGACTTATGGCAAATAAAGAGGGGAGAGGGATAGTTAGCATACAGAGGACAAAAAGAGAATTAAAATAGTAACAAAGTCAATAGGAACTGACTCATTTTTCCCGTCTCACATTTTCAGCTATCTAGTCTTATGTGTGTGACTTGATAGAAACAAATGTTCATTTCACTGTCCTGAATACTCTTTTTCTTTCCTCATCTGTCAGATGGGTATCAAATGAAGATATAGACAATAGATAATGATCTATCCAAACTCAAAGTTAGTGTCACACTAAGCATTTTAAATAGAGAGGCTCAGATATTTCAGTTATGTATGCAGAATTTGATGAAATGTAACACAAAACAGGAGCTTAGCTAACGATGCAGAGTGGAAACTTCCAGACAAATAAAGTCCTATTAAACATCACACACAGATTCAGCCTGATGCTGTCTTAGTACAGCTCAGGTTAATTTTCTCAACTTGTAGGCAGCAACTACTATGGGAACCGTGAAATGGAAATAGGGCTGGCGAAAGTGAGTTGCTGAAAATTTTGCTAGAACATAGTATCTATTGTTCTGCTCTGCCCTTCAGGATTAAATGTTCTCTGATAATCCATTGTAAAGTGAGCACACATGAATTATGCATTCTTGTCAATGACATTTCATTCTTATTTAACAATTCAAGGGAGTTGCCAACCTGAGAATGATGAAAAAAGCTGTCTTAAGTCACTAGTACCTCTACCTGCTGATGACAAGAGATAAAGTAAGCAGCAGGTAAAAGACAGTGTGCTTCATTTAATACACAGTTAGCCTTAAAAGTCTTCTCCAGTCTTGCCAAAAGGCCATCATTCTATAACTTGCAGTTCTTGTGAAAACAAACAAAAAACATTTTTTTGTTTTTCTGAAAGACTCTACACAACATATCTGGCCTGTCAGCTAGCGCTCTTTGGAACTGAAATATGGCCTTAAGGACAAGTATATATACATTAAGTAAGACGCACCTTCCCTTGATTATATTTTGTCTCTGTCATAACAAAGCAAGAAGATTTTTACTGTTGAGTTAGAAAATAAAGTGGGGTTTGGGGGAGCTGTCAGTATACTTTGACAAATCTCTTCTTTCTTACGCCAACTAAAGCATCACAATATAAATTAGTTGCTCTGAACTGCTTACTACCGTAATTAACTCTCCTGTGCTCTAGGGTCAGAAATAGCTGTTTTATAACTGTTGCAAATCAAACTGCTCTGCCATTGAAGTAGTCACTTGCCAAGAGACCATCACACCTCATCCTTTAGATGCATATTGCTTGAAAACACCCCCTTTTATTTGTCCCTATGAGGCTGAATGGACATCCACTATAAAATTATTGAGGGAAATGGGAGTTGAATCAGCGATGTGTTTAACAATGCATAACCTTTATTATTCTGCTCCCAGGAGCATTGAAATTTGCATGGCTTAGCAAGTTGCAAGCTGTAATAGCAGCACTTAGGACGGACATCAGTGGCAGCAACAGAGATCCAGTGAGAAGACCAGACACAGCCCAGCTTCAGAACTCACAGAGATATTGCAGAGCTGTTCAGCGCCTGGCTAATAGCCCCTAATTCCTTGGGTGTTCTTTGTTAGACACCGTTATCCATGTGAAGGCTATTTGCTTTTAATACGGATATAATGTGTAACACTATCAAGAAATCCAAGTGATCCAGCCATTACATTTTCAATACTTTCTATTTTCACTACTGTGCTTTATCCAGTTGAAAGGTAAGAGAAAAACATGCCGTGTGATAATGTAACTACATCTGGAACAAAAAAAATTCCCGAGCTCTGAAATAGTGGTACAATGTCTCAGTTAGTAGGCATATCTTTATATGAGCAGATGCATATAGAAAGATAAAGTCTAGCTACAGTTAAATGTCTTTAAACCAACCTAAAATACATAAATATTTTGCTCTAGCTAAAATACTTCAGTATTACTTAAAAGTAAAATGTGTAAAGTAAACATTTCATATTGGTGTTCATTAGATAGTGAAATAGTATTTAGCATATGAAAAATATATAACATATGAAATAAAAAGTGAAATAATCTTTTTCTGGCTCTAATAGATTTTAAAATTTGTTATGGCAATATATTTCATGAGAATATTTTTCACTTACCTATTAGCTGAGCCTTTTTTGATTTCTCAGGGTGAATAGGGCAGGCAGATATGTGTATGTGCAGAGTATTATTTTCATTTGATCGCTGGGCAGCATTGGTGTCATTGCACACTATTTTAAACATCGGACTAGTTTTCACCAATATTCTTTTCTAATACTGAAAAGTCATAGGAATTGATTGGAAAAATCCTTGTGCCTTACTTGAGCATAATAAAATACGAAATGTGCAACTGGTGATGGCACATTCAAATACTGCATTCTTTTAGAAAGAGATTATTATGGCCAGTGGTGTATCAGTTTCCCATGTCTAAACATTATCAGGAGATGGTAACCAGGTAAAAGATCACTGATTGCATCTGAAGACAGAAAGAAGCTGGTGATTATAAAGGAGACAAGAGGATGGGTAGAGCAAACAGGAGACAGAAAAGCTGGCTGCGGAGTAGAGAGATGTCATTGGCAGAAAAGCAGTGGGGTGAGCACATCCTGCCAAATAACCTTGTACTCCAAAATCCAAAGATTTGACTTCCTGACAGGGTATCACACAAAACCTCTGTGCCAAAGAGGTATTGTGGGGAGATGTGAACCAGAGGCTGGCAATGGCTGGGATCAAAGTTTCCCAGGTAAGAGAATCAAACACAGAGGCCTCCTGACCACCCCATTTCAGGAGCTCCACATGGGCTGCAGCAGCCTGTTACAGGTTTTAAACAGTTTTCCTGAATTATTCTGAGGCACTCAAGTGCAGATGATTCTTGTTTTACTGACTTCAAATCATTTCTAACATGAGTAGCTGCACGGAATTAAAGGACTAGTCACTTGAATAAGAACTTACAATGTTAGACCTTGAAGGTCTTATTCAAAGTCAAACACTAAGTGAGTGAGAGACTGAAGAAACATAATCTAAGTCAGGTGGTGCCATGAAAACCAAATGCCAGTTTATAGAGAGACCGTATGGTTATATATGGACATAAAAGGTCCCACATGAACCCTCTAAAGACTGTATGAAGGAAATTCAGACTGATAGGGGCTGGTGGAGGGATTGGTGAAGTCTTAACTTTGCTTCCCACAGTGTCTGAGCTGGCGCAAGTGCCATAGTAGTCTGCTGTTTGCAGAGACCAATTAGACAAGTCACAGGAGAAAGACGGAATAAGGAAAGGATTGTCTGACAGAAGCTGTGTCATTATGTCCTTCCTCTTAACAAAGGCAACGTGACACAGCCAAAATTAGCTTAAAAAGGGGAAAAAAGTAACGCATCGTAGCGGTATGTGTCAAAATGGAGGCAAATGAAACAAGGCCTTATAATTGACCTTTGAATTTTAATATGAGTGATTTTAACGCAGTAGTGAGAGCAGAAGGCAGACTGGTGATTTTGCCAGGAGATTTTATAAACCTTCTAAGTAATAAGAAGGCATAAAGAAAATATGTTTGTCTTGTAACTGGTAACTTAGCTCCTGTTAAAACATCAAGCAATGGATTCAGATTCTTCTACTTGGAACTATAGAGAAAAAAGTTCAATGAATTAGCAGTTAGATGGCATGCACTGTCCAGTTAAAATAAGCCAGTACCTAAGTTAATAGAATGAAATGCTGTTTTGCTAATATAAATTGCATTCACTAGCAGAAGAAAGTAAATAACTTCAGTGTATCAGCCTCTGGAATACACCCAAATGTTGTTCTTCAGCTAAGGCATTTATCACATTGAAAGGATAACTCAAAGCAAGGTCCCTAAACGTGTACAGGTTGGGTTTTCATTGACCTTATAATCATTTATTATTAGGAATTATAATGAATTATTATATTTAGAGTAGGTATACAATGAGAAACTATATATAGAGTAGGAATCCAGTTTGGGTTACTGGAAAATACTCTAATAAATAAAAGTTATTAATAAAAAGCAATGTGTAATAAATTATGGTAGGTTGAAATGTAATTGTAGAGCTTTGTGGATATCGGGCTGAATTTTAAGTTACGTGTACTGGAAATTTAATGACTCCTGACTTTTGAACAGGGCTGCACTAATTAATCAATTGGTAATTACAACTGTGATTAACAGCTGTGATCATGATTAGTAACAAGTATTGATTAATTCCCCAATAATTCTGGCACAGTTTAGAATAAGAAGCACTTTGCAGGATGCAGGAAGCATGATTAACAAAAGCAATAATAAAAACACTTCACTCTCATTACAGAGCTGTCTCGGGGCTGCAAGATTTGTGAAGGTGGGAAACCTAGGTAGATTTGCCAAGGTAAAACAGCATTATGCCAAAGATTACCTTAATGAAAGAGAATTATTGGGAAAAGTGGGTGCATTTTTTCATAATGATAAATTTGCTCCAGACTTACAGTCATTATGTCCCCACTACTGAAGTCTTTTTTCATTACAATAGCATGTTCATTTCAAACTGGACTCAGAAACTCTTTTTATTCCCATAAAAGATAACATTTATAAACTTTCCAAAGTGCCATATGAATAGTGGCTCATTAGCTACTCCTATAAAGAACTACTAACGAAGGGCACAAGGAGATGAAATATGCATCTGCTAACCAAAGCTGACAATTCCACTTTGTGACAATGATGTCTTCAATTTTTATTTTCTTTGTTCCACAGCAGAACTGAAAAGAAAGCTTTTGAGAATGTTTGCAAAAAGCAGGAATATGCTAACATATCTATTCGGAACCAGTGTCTTAGTTTTATATTGTCAAAAAGAGGCAGATATGTATGTCATCTACTAGCTAAGGCATTGGCATATACCGCAGGAAGCCAAGGCTCCTATTCCTTTACAGTCACTACAAAGATTTTCATCTAAGGGCACTGTGGGCCAGGTGCAGAATGGATGTGAATCTGGATATATGCATTCTGAACCATTTCTCTAACCATCATAGTATAGAAAACCTTCTGGTTAGCAAAACTCCACCCTCCTCCCTAAAAAAAAAAAAGAATCAAATACTACTACATTACCATTAATGTTGAAAAGATGCAGATGAAGAAAAAAATATTTTTGAGTATGTCATTTACTGTATATCAACTTTAGGCACCATTCCTTTGTACTATGAATGAAAAGTAAGTGTGAACTGTTATATTTCCCATCTGGAAAACTAATCAGTGACAGGATTTTTTTTCAGCGAGCTTCTATCAGTAGGGAAAAGAACAAATAAATCAAAATCAAGGATTTCTCTCCCAACTCCATAATCTTCCAATCCAAATCAGAACAGAGACTTCTGAGTCAAAATAATTTCTATTCTCTCAACTCTTGCCATTTTATTATGATCTTTGTTGTTTATTATGATATTCATATTTTGGCTCTGGGAAGTTCAGTCAACTGAATACATGAGAATTTAATCATTTACAAAGGTATTTAGTATTTGCTAAAAGCAAGAAGAGCAGACTGTCTTGATTTTAAAGAATAGTTTGAGTGGCATGGGTGGGTGGCATGGCATGGTTGACTTCTAAACATTTGAAATCAAGAGACAAGACATCAAAAAAAGTTTTAGTTCTAACTTTTAAGCCTATCCCACGATTTCTGAACATGCCTCACCATTTTAATCACGTGTTGATGCTCCATTTCAAGCAATTTTCACAGAGAAAGTCTCTGCTCCTGGAAGTCTTTTGTGTCTCTGTGGACCCCTTTTTCTCTATACAGTGCTCCTGCAGTTTTAGTAGACTTACATAGTGTGCTGCTTGTACTACCCTTTCAGATGGCCAAGGCCTTGCCAATGCTATGCTCTACCCCAGACTCATTTTCTGCCATGCTTAGTATGATCCCAAAGTGGTGTTAGGTAAAGGAAGGAAAGGAGGGAAGGTAGGGGGAGAGAGAGAGAAGTCTCAAAGTTTAACTGTGGATTTGAAGCTCCCTGAAGTTCTGTGTGTTTGGGTCTGGGCTTGAGGACAGTTCTCTTTCAGAATATATAGGAAATTAACAAACAGAAACAAAAAGTCCTTCTAAAATGAAATTACAAACAAAGCAGGGAAAAAAAGATAGCAATAAAATAAGAATGAGATTTGATAAAGGTATCAAAAGGTTTAGCACAAAATGCAGCATAATGAACTACAACACATCTAAAACTTATAGCTGTCTCACATAATGTTTGTGATACCAACAGGTAAGAATTAAGACACTTAAAGATCCATTTTAGAGAGTATCTTTATCTGAAAGTCATTTTGAGACCAGTACCAAATTCAGAAAAACATATGGCTGATTTTACCAATAAGACAAAAGACTGAATTTTCTTTTTTTTTTTTCTTTTTTAAAATTTATTAAATAACATTATTAAATAAGGTATGAACATAAGACGTGAACAGATGCTTTTATTCCACAGAGTCCAGTTCCATAACTCTACCCTTCCACCCCAGTAACTTTTCAAAGATCTGTTTTCCTGGTCTTTGCTTCTCATTGCTTCCCATCCTTGATGGGTGAATATTTTTAAAAATACTATAGGGACCCAGCAGGTCTAAATGGCATGATGCACACATTTCATGCAATTCTTTGGCTGCAGCTAGAGACTGCAGACAATAATAATAGTAATCTAAAAAGCTTCATGTTGTAAATGTAAATAGCTTTCCCTAATGTTCTTTAGAGCATAAAAATGCTAAGAAGCACTTTTGAATTGTGTAGTCCTGCACAGGACATTTGAAATAGCAGCTGACCAGAAGTGGTGTTCTTTTCCAGAGTTTTACACATGCATGAGGCCACCATACTGCTGCAGGTGATATCAGGTGCTATAAGCCTTGTCGAGGACACACTGTTTGTGGCATCCGGTTACTGATAACCAGACAGTACATTTTTTTCTATATATGTTTAACAAAAAAGGGACTCCAAGACGCTATGCAAAATGCTGAGTTAAGTATCAACGGTAGAGCAGGCAAACATGCCATTAGGCTGTCAAAGATCACAAGGGACCTGAGCATGTTTACTTCTGTCCTCCACTCTCTGGCTTATTTTCAGGACAGGCTTAACTCCAGTTATAAATCATGTGACTCCTTCTCTTTAGCTGATACCATCCTCACTTCATGTAGTTTGAATGCAATTTTACAACATGTTCTCTCAAACTTTAGGCTGCCTACCTCAAATATGTCCAAAATCAGCACAACTCCTTGGTAAAAATTGAGGGCAGGATCTGTGTAATCATTATTTCAGCAGTAAAAATCAAAATAGTTTCTGATAATTGCTTTCATCTCGCTCTGAAGTATAGCTCCTGGTGCCACAGATTACTGCACTGAGAACTTTCTATGGTAATATGTAGTTAGAGTTGACTGCTGACACAAGCGTAAAAAAGTGCACCTTTTTTTTTTTAAGATTAAAAGTTGACTCTCAGCAATCTTCAAATGTTAACGAAGTAAATAGAATCAAACTTTGATTGATACAGTTTATGTACCAAGGACATTCCATAAATTCCTACAGAAATATGGAAGGTCAAGAAGTCCTGTTGGGTTAATGTCTAGGGATATCTACTATACAATAAATTTCTCTAAGGTGATTAACACTTTTTCTGCATCAAGATTCTTAATTTTAATCAAGACTTTTTCACATGTAGCAGAGATTTTGCCTCCAAGGCAGTTTAAATGATTCTATGCAAGTACAAGTTACTATATTTAGACCCTCCTTAATGAAGTCTATATTAAAAAACTACAAAACACTGTTAGTCTTCACATCTGAGATTACATAAGCGATGGTACAGTATCTAAAGAACTAGGAAACAAGAGTAAAGATAGTTAGTTCCTTTATGACAAAATACATCTTAATCAGAAATTTTGATTTGTCAAAATGAGAAAGGTCCGCTGAAAAAGCACCACTTAGTTTCCTGCAAATTTACCTGGGACTCTGGGTTCTACTGGAGCTGGGATTCTGTTGTCTGTGGCTCACACGTTCATCTGTGAAACTTAAGCTCTAGGTATGGGTCAGAGGTCCAGGGTCTTTGGCAAAGCACCTGAAAGTGGTCAGAGGTCTGCCTGAGATGAGGCTCTGCAGGTTATCAGGTTTTTGTCAGGTTTTCTGCCTTCGGGATCTGGGCTGTGCCTTGGGATGGGCAGTCACTCTGGATCTGATGACCTCAAGATTTTCAAATGTTCTAGCTCATTTGTAACCCAACTACTATCTGAGGACTTGTTGCAGGGATTTTACTCCTTTTGCCTTCCATCAGGTATGGGGAGTGGCTTGGAAATTAGAAGCACTGGAAGCTTTAGTTGAGATTGGAGGCCTTGGACTTTGGGTTCCCACAGTCCTTTTTTTGTTTAAGCAAAGATTCTAGTGCAATATTTCCATAATTTTGTTTTGAATTTTATTTCTCCATAGGTGGAAATTCCTACAATTCCTTCTATTCCTTCAAAACATAGACAGCTTTCTTTCCTAGAAGGCAGAATTTTCTTGCAGGGCAGACCACCATTCAACTAGCTCTGCTCAGGAAACCTGAGTTCTACTTTCACCACCTGGACAAGTGATCACACCTCTCTTTTTTTTCAGTTTCTTTATTTCTAGAACTGTATCTATAATAATCCTGCTTTTATTTGAACTTTTTTAAACTGATATCCTAGAGTTGAGCTAAATACTGCTTGTACAACACCATGAGTGAGCCCATTGCACTACATATATGAATATTTGAGGATGAATTCAAGTTCAGATTTAGACTCACAACATGGCGATCGGATTTCCTCCATACAGATAATTTTCAGTATTTTAGTCTTCTAAGGAAAGAAACAAACAAAAAGCCCTGCTTAGGTTAAGCATAATGTTTGCTTAATGTGTATCAGAAAGTTTCAAACCAAAAAATACAGAGGATTCAGAGGCCATACAGCTTCTATAAAAGGTATGGAAACATCTGTATATTCTAGTGAGCATAACTGATGATTTGCTGCATGGCAAGGTTTCTTACTATAAAAACTAAATCTCATTGAATGACTTCTAGCATTATTGCAAGGAATAAGTAGCAAAGAGTGAATCCTTGTAGGTACAAATTTCATCTTTCAGTGGTCCCCTGGAATCTTTTTCCTTTCCTCTGAGGGATTATCACATCCTTTTCTATATCATTTCCATCCATCTTGCATTGAAGCAAAGGAAGGAAGGGGAGGATGAGGGTGATCACCTCTGTGTCAGATATATGCAGCAAAGCAGCTAAACTTGGCCAAATCCATAAATCCCCTTAATAAAGCAATTTCATTTCCCTGCAACAGGTAGAATCAATCAGAGTGTGCTTTCGTATGCTAATATCTAGAGACTCACTCTTCCAGAAGAAACATAGTAGCAGGATCCTTACGCACAACAGAGGGGAGAGGACAACAGATTAGGAGGAATTATTAGATCTGAAAATGTTACAATTTAATGAATTATTATACAGTTACCCTGTGGACACCAATAAGCATTCCAGGCTATGCTATGATTTACCAGGCTTGAGATACCTTGTTATATCTAGTTAGTGTTACACTGAGAAAACCTAGATCAACTTCTCTTCTAGTAGGTCTATTTCCCTTGCCATTAGCTGATTTTATTTTTATTAGTCAAATGGGTAACATCATACTGTTTGGGATTTATTTATCCACATGGTGTCTTGTGTACCATGTAGGAGGGACATCAGGTCCAAATGCCTTCTACCTTTACTCCAAGAGAGCTTCAGAGGACAAAACTAACTCTTCCTCAGCAGGTGACTGTAGGAAAGCAGACAGTATGCATATGCATATAAGGATGTACTTTCTCTATGGAACCAATATCTGATTAAAACTCTATCCAGAAACAGAGCAGACAATTTCATACAGCATTTTCTTAATTTGTCTTTTCCTAGTATCACAAAAGTCTGTGCATTCACATTTGCTATCTTAATTGTGGGTAATTAAAAACACAAAATATACTTTGCTCTTTAGCAAGTGTGTAACTTTACTTATGGGTAGCATATGAATACAGTTTATTTGGCCCACAGGTGCCAAGAAACTGTAGTAGTCCTATGTTGTCTGCATTATAGTGATATGTAGGCAAGGCATGACAGGAGAACTTTTCTTTCATGTGCTGATTTGAAACAAAATGGACCACCAAATGTTCTGCATTTAGCCCAGCTCTTGCACTCATTTGCAATGTAAGAAGAATCAGTGTGAAAAAAGATAGAGAACAGACCAAAGGCTTCAAAGGCAGCAAACATAAGCAGCTGTGGAAACAGAGGACATAGAAAGGCAAGAGATTTGTACACATATTGACGGGATCTACCTGTAAGCAACTGCAAGGTGTGTGGTACATTGATCTCATGGCTGTTTCCTTGGGAGAAAGCAAACTTCGCCTTGCTGACAGCAAGAAACACCAATAGAGAAATTAAGTGAAGATTTTCTTCATGGAAGATAGTTTATCTCAAAGGAAAAATTATTTATTGTTCTTAACCACAGCCCCCCTTTTGTATCTCAGGAGATAAAATTGGAAGTTCCTCATAATTGGGAAGTATTTCTAAATATTGAAATATATCTGTGTGTTTCATGCATTAAACTTAGAGAAGTGTCAGAAAAAATCATATACCTATAAAGGTGGAGGTTTTTTTCCTTACACTTTTAAACTGTATAGGGCTGATGAGCATTGAACTCAGTTCCTGATTCTGCCTACAGTATACCTATATCCTGTTTGTGACATTTTACAGTAAAAAAAACCCCTTATGATAATTAAACTTGAGAATTGATTCGTGAAAGGGAAACACCATCAGTGGTGTTCTTAATATATGGCATAAAAGATATGGCACAAAAGAAAGTATTGTTATTTTCTAAAGCTGGTGGTTTATTCAGATGAATGTGATAACCAAAATAATATCTACTGCCAAACAGTGGAAGTTTGCAGGCATCTTTTAACTGAGGAAACAGCACAGTGACTCATTGTCAATTGGAAACCTCCAGGGAGATTCATGAAAATATCCCATCAAGCTTTCAGGAGATAGCACTAGAGGTAACAGTTTAATAAGAATGTATTTAATTTTTATGGTGCTATTCAACAAAACCTTCTAATTACCTCACAACCATGCAGTTAAAATACATCAAAGACAATAAAACCTCTCAGAGGAATACATAATTAAAATAGTCAATCAAATTAAGAAGGAATGACTTCGGATTTCCTGAAAAAGTAGATGCGTCTGTGAACCTTCTACATAGTTCTTTAATGGCTGTGATGATGACATACATTCCACTTATATGATTCCTTTGTGATTCTATGGACGTTAAAGTCCTGTACTTAATTCCCATGAACAAGAGTTATTTTAGCCCCTGACTAGAACTTGTGAAAACATAAAACGTTACCTGTTTAGCTAGTAAGATAGCTGTTTAGCTAGGTTATAGTCTAGAACAGGAATGGAGAAAGCAATATCTCCCTTCTTTTGAAACTGATGGCCAGAAATTTTGGAATTGAAGCATCTGACTTTGGACAACATTGACGTTAACTGTAATGAAACTTAACTGTTACAAAAACGCACCTTTTTAACAGACAGGTGTCTAGATCCTAGATTTCTTTTGCCTTTTCTGCTCTCGATACAAAACTACGAAGGGAGCAGCAAGGGCGCTGCCCCACAGGGGAAGGCGAGCTGACAGCAAGGCAGCACAGGGACCTCCCTGACAAGGACACCATCCCATGGGGGTCCAGGGTCAAGCCAGGCAGTCAGGTCAACAAAGCAAGGGCAGGACCGGCAAGGTACATGGCCGGGCATGGCAGACCTACAGTGTAGCTCAGGGAAGGGCTGGGGGCCAGGACATGAGCTCAGGTGCTGCTCTGGAGCCAAAGGCTGTAGGGTGCACAGAGGGAGGCTCAAGGTGGGACTTCTCTCAGTTTTTCTCTCACAAGTTAGCTGTTTGCACAGAAGCCTGATTCAAGGCGCAACGTAGCAGGGAAGACCCCAAGGATTGTGATGGGAGAGGAGAGAAGTTGCACAGGAAGACTGAAGAAGAAGGTGGGGACAGGCTGGTCAGGGCAATTAGACTCTGTTGGTGCAGTCAAGGCTTTGACAAAGACCATATCAAATGTCATGCCAAAACATAGTTTGAGTACTTACAAAGATGGGTAATAACCCCAAATCAGCAACTTCCCATGCTTCATCCATATATTTATCCCTAGAAATGAGCGAAAATAAAATGAGCTACTGTGACTTTAACTTCTGTAAAAAATTTAAGTATTGCTTAAGATTCACCTAAGTTCCCATTTTAATTCATTGGTGGCTATTTTAGTCTTCTTTCATGCCTGAGCAGTTAGATAGAGATATATGTCAGTGTTTAATTCTCCGTGTGACTAAATGATCATAATATAACTTATTCTCCATGATACAGTGGTGTGTCCTCTGAATCTCTGAAGTGAAATGTATGTCCACAGAGAAGAATTAAAGTCACAGAATCACAGAATCATTTAGGTTGGAAGGGACCTCTTGAGATCATCTGCTCACGTCCATTCAGGAATCAAATACCCTACATTCACTTTCAGACAGCACAACTCTCTAAGCAATGATGTTTTTCCTTAGGAATACTTGTTTCTTGCTTATTTTTTGTCTGTACAAGGTTCTTAGTTTTCTCTACTTTTATTTCCATTCTTAGTTTTATTCTATTGCCCATCCCTTATTATTATTTTAGTAAGAAAAATAATTCTCTTCACAAAACAGTGATTAGAAGTATTGAAGAATGACTTCTGTGCTGAACAGAGCCGAGCCAATAATGCATATAAATTTCCCACAAATTTTCATTCATATTTTCAAATGGATTCACATATTCATGTGCCTTCTCCTCTTGAGCTCACTTCCACATACATTTGTGTAATTAAACCGAAGTAATGTTTATTTCCAAGTTGTGCATGTGACAATGTACAGAAGCAGAAGATTGCATTGACTGTGGGAGTACTGCTTGTACAAATGCTTGTATAATCTCTGAGCAGAAAAAGCCACCATATTACAAAGAGCAATGAACATATCTTTGTTTTACATGAGTGGGTGTATATATACACCCCGTTGAATTGTTATTTGTCTGTGTTCTGTTGATTTCATACCATGTTTGTAGAAAAAGGAATTTATGAATTATGAATAATGTTCATAAGGAATTCTTGCTCTATGGTGCTGTCTTTGGACAAATGTAAAAAGGCAAACGAGAAAAAAGCAATAGAAAAAAATGGATACTGGCAGCAACTGAAGCCAAGGTTCGTATTTATGAGATGGAATAATTGCAGCTAGGAAATTAAACAATGCCTTGGCTGATTTTTGTCCGCTGGACTCAGAACTGCATGTGGGAACCTCCATCCAACCCCAGTGCAAGGCAGCTTTGGAACTCCACCTTCTTCATCCTCCAAATTAGGTCCTTCATCAACCCGTTATCCTCTTCAAATCCACCAGCTGTTCTCTGGGCAGGGCGAGAAGCACTGCTAGAGTAGAGGTATTAGGCAGATAATAGCTCGGGACAGGAACACGGGCAAGGGACAAATGTGCAGTCACAATCCAGAACAATGAAGAAAAACAGGAACTAGCAAAATCATAAAGATTTACGAGACCATAGCACAGGACTTCTATTGCAGCTACAAGACTTGCGTGTGTGATGCAGTGACTGGTGTGATAATATCAGCAAGTATTACCGTTGGTGTAATTTCATATTGTATGTACTCAGAATCATGACTCCACTGTAGCATCAGTAAGTCATTCATAGCTAGTTTTATCCTCCGTATAGGCGCTTTAGTTTAGTTTAGCTTCGGGTGCTCCCAAAGTAATGCAAAGTAAACTGGGGGAAAAAAAAAGACTTATTAGAAGAAGTGAGAGTTTTACCAAGATAACTCAAGGGCTTTATTACCCCCCCTACCTTATATTGTTGTAACTTTTTATATAGGCAATACCATCCTGAAAATGCCCAAAAGTTTTCCAGTGGGTATATTTATTTGCATGCAGAACACCATCGTACTGTTCATCACTAACGTCATGGAAGGATCCCAGTAAACACACCAGGTTTCCTATAGGGCTTCTTGCATTTTTACATGAACAGTTTAGTTAATGATGTCATACAGCAATGTTAACTAATTACATTTTTAATTAGTTTCTGGAGTTAAAGTGGGTTATATTTAGAACTTATTTAATTAAAATAGGCAAACTATATTTCATGTGCATAATGTAGATATTCTCAGAATTTTCCACTCTTTGCTCCACCACAGATATAATTAACAGGCAGGTTTTCAGTGCATTCCCCAGAAAAAAAGGGCAAAATATCTTTTTCCTTTCTAATGATAACCAGCAGCTTCAGCTCCTTGCACTTTTAAAGTGGGTAGGTAAGGAATGTTTATTATTCAGCACAATATGCCACAGTGACATTTCTTATCATTACAGCATTATAGGACCAGAGGGTTCGTAAATAGTATTTGCCTCCTGGCAACTTTATTCCATGATAATATCCTTTTGATGCTGGGGCTGTGCACAGCTGAAAGAACCCCCAGGCTATCTCTGTACTTCCAAAAGTTGGTAAACTGTTTCCTGGAGAAAATAAATAATAAATAAATAAATAGGAATAGCCAAAAAATATGGCAGAAACAAAAGTAACATTAAATAATTACTGCATTCATTTGGCTGTGACTAAAGAAAAAAAACATCGCTTAAAGGTTACAAAAGAATCACAAATGGAGAATACTGTCCCACAGATTCTCTTCTAACTGTGTATAATTATACTAAACCCTAAAGATATCCATGAAGAGCACTTCAGAATTTGGGACTTATTGTTCAAATAAATAATATAAAGCCTGTTTTCCTGAAATTCTGAATCCATATGGCTCTTTCTGAAGACAAGTTTTCATTTGCTTGACATCTTTGAAAATCAAAAATATTTTGTATAAAACCTCTTTTTGTAATGTGAGGAGAGAGACCTTTTAAAATCTGTCCTTTATCTCGACTTCAAGACCAATATTATTTATCAGCATTTTCAGAAGCATTCAAACACCTGTTAAATGAAAATTGACAAGATTCACGTCCAAAGGTGTTCTCAAAGAAAGGACCTGATTCGAGGCACGTTAAAATTACTAAGGGCTGCAATTATCTTTGCACAAGGGCATTCTGTGCAGGGCTTCGCAGTCCGTGACCTCCATCTCCCGCTTGGCTGTGAAGTCTCTGGCCCTGGAATTCCTTTCATAGAAATCAGGGCACAATGAAAGAGGAGAGTAAGTAAGTGGCATATTTCTGGGTCCTCTTCTAACAAAAATTTGGGAAGCGGTTGAGGCATGATCCCAGGCTGCCTTGCCATGCAGGACCCACAGAAACTCTGTGGCTGGAAAGACTGTTGTGTACGTGGAGTGATTCAGAGTATCAAAATCCCAGCCCCCAAAAGCCACAACACTACAACACCGCGTTGGCCTGAATGGGGCCGATGTTTTATATCAGTTGTAGAAGATATCTGCTGAGGTAAAACATTGTGAGGTTACGTGCAGTTGAACAGTTGCCACCCTCCAGGAAAGAAGCGTGTGTGCCTCCCTAACTGGTTATGTGATTCCTGGATATAGAAGGAAGGCTGTGTAACAAGAAAGGCTTTACGATGCGAGACTTAAACATTGTGAAGGTTGCTTTACCTTAGCTCCTTGGAAGGCCTTTTAAGCTGTGAGGTGGGGTGCTCATCCCAAATGCATGGAGATCAACACTATAAAAGCAAATACTTCTGTTGTAGTGCTGCTGATTTCAGAACCAAGCATTTACAGCATTTAAAACATAATTTACACATAACTTACTTGGGTTCTGGTTTCGCTCTTTTGCATCACTTTGTGTGAACGCCCCTAGGAATTTTTCCCCACATGAAAGCTAGCAAGCAGCTGTTATTCATGCAAATACACACATTGACAGGCAAGACAGGCTGCTTCAGCTGATGATTTAAAATAAAACCCTGCATTTCCTGAAAATATTCTCTCATTTCATTAAGTGTAGAGATGGCAACTTTTTATTTTCTTTTTCTTTTCTTTTTTCTCAGTGCTTTGTCCCCAGTGAATATTAAGGTGCCTTCTCTCATAAAACAGAGCAGCAGATCAATGCAGTGTCTTCATTTGTTGTCTTTGCATTTGTGGCTATAGCAAACCTAAAAGTGTCTCGGGGCAACCTCAAAGCTTGTTTTCTACTCAAAGAAAAATCGCACAAGACAAAAAAATGCCTCTGAGGTTTAATTATCCTTCTTTGTTACCTCTCACTAGAAAGAAATGTACTGTAGCTGTGAGTTCTTCATGGCCAAGATACCTGTACTTGTTGCTTTTTTGTTGCCAATGGTAAATAGGTCTTTAAAAATGAGTTGTTCCTGCTTCCTTTTTTGCCCATACTCTCAAGAGTTTCTCTCTTATGCACACACGTGCAAATTTGCTGATGGAGCCTGGGAAAAAATTCATCTGCTACTCCTTACCTCTGTTGTCAGCCGATGTATTCATGTCTGATGCCTGATTTTTCTCTTACAGGGATGGAAGCCTCAGTTATGGAATGGTTTTCTGATCCCCAGTGTTCTCCATCAGCTGTTTCTTTCATTGGGCATCAAATTCTTCTTTCCTGCTTGGCTGCCTTATTTTCTCTTAACATTCTGATAAAATAAAAAAAACAAAAACAAAAAAAGCCAAAAAACCCTACATTTTTCTTGAATTTTAAAGTGGCAGCCTTTCGCCTGCCAAAACCAAGCATACTAGAAAAAAGCTTCCGTCCTCCCATTTTCTGTGGAGTTGCCTGAGTCACCTTAGGAATAAAACTGTTAGAGGGGCAGTTTAGAACAAGCTATGTCCTCATTCTGTGATACTGCTGAGTGACTGATGCCTTCTGGTCCTTCTCCATCTGGTACTTTTAAAATTTTTACTGAATGTACCTTATTTAACTACACAATTCCCACAGGGTAACATTTGCTTCACCTGCATAAATGAAAAATGAAATATGAAAATTGACCCTGTCAGATTGCGAGGGTCTGATGTAGCGTCTTTCACTCCCACTACATTTGCTATTCCAACTGACTGGAATCTTTCCAATCTTTCTGCACAATTTGAGGCTCTTGAAATTACTACATATACAATTATATTTCCAGCAACATTATGCAAGGCCAGAACAGAGGCCTCATTAACGGTGTGGAAAGGGAGCGTAGATCTTTGACTAGTTTTCCAGCTCTTAACGTAGCTTGTGATAGGGAGATGCAGACTGTTACACAGTGCGTGCATTCTGAAATTGTGAAAGGACTGACCTCACGACCAGGATTTACCAAACATCACCACATTTCTACAAAATAAATTCTGTGCAGCTTTATGGGACATAAATAATAGATATATGTTCTCCCACAGGTTTACTGAGAGAGTAGCTGATTATATCCTATGCGGTCATTCTAGAAGAGTCTTTCTGTTATTACACACTAGCACTAGTAACCTTAAGTAATGTATCATACAGTCACAGGCAACAGAAGTCATAAGAAGTAACTTTCTGCCATAATTTTCATTCACACGGGTAGTTTTAACGATAGACAACTTCATCATCTACAAATGTCTTAAGACATGCAGAGCAATCAAAGAAGAGACATTAATTAACTTTGTTCAGTCATTTTTCACTCGTACACTTGATTTTCTTCATCTGTAATGTTAAATGGAGAGATAAGAAGACATTTAAGGTCCTCAGTCCACCAGAACCATGATGAAAGACTGAAGCAAGTGACAGCTCAGGCAGATTATAGCAGGAAAATTACGGTCTGGGTTTTGAACCCTTTTCTTGCCTCCCCCCCTTTTTTTTTTTGGCCAAGAGCTAGTGGGATCCTCTCCAACTGCTTTTGACCTAATTGGTCTTTTCCTACTTGTGGAATAATTTTGCTCTTTGCTGGATGATTTCCAGCCTCTCCCACCAGAAGTGGCTGAATTATATATGCTTGGAGGGAGAAACGAAATGAAAATGTCTAGTACTATAAGCATCAGACAGTCGCATGAAGAAAGGAATTTTACCCTAGTGTTTATTAGTGTACGACACAGCAGTGATAATTTTTGTTTTGCTAATTAATGACAACAACTTAGTGAAGTGGAATGTAATAATGGAAGTTATTGAGCTGGTTTTGTCCATGGTTCTGAGGCTATTTGAGTATAATTATCTACTGAACAGGAGAGCTGGCTGGGGTAGAAACAAACGAAGGAGGATGTCGGGGCCCGGGGGCACTAATTGTCTTTAATGGCCCTGCAGCCCCGTTTAGGCTCGGCCCAGGGTGCTGCCGTCGCTCCCAGGGCAGCGGCCGGCGGCAGCGAGGCCTGTGCTGCCGCCCAGAGCGGCCGGGTCCCCGGGGTCCGGCGCGGCCTTGCCGGCAGGGAGCGGGGCTGGGTCGAGCCCCCCGGGCTGCCGTGGGCTGCCGCCTTTCGGGGGGCAGCTCGGGGCCGGGCGAGTGGCTTGCACAGGGCGATGCGCAGTGGCCGCGGGAGAAGCAGAAGCGGGAACCAAGGCTTTAGACAGCCATTTTCCTTTGGTAGCCCTTGCTGTTTCCTTAGCCAAACGGCTTGGTTATGCTGATTTTACAGTACTCCTCTCAGAAAGAAACAAGTATGTTCCAACAACACCTGATATTTTCATGTTTCAGAGACAATAAGTTTTTTCTGGAGGGAAAGGGATAAACTGTAGTGATTTCCCAGGTTTAATACGACATTCTGCTACTTAGTGATTACTTTCTCTGTTTATATAGTGCCTGGATACACAGACTTCATTTGCAGCTCAGATACATATATCTAGCTGTATTGTTTCGATCTTGCCTCAGGAGAATGGTGTTTGACAGTGAGTGTCAATTTGCAAAAATGTGTTGTCTGCACTTTTTGAAGAACAAAGCAAGATACTGATTTTCTTTTCTTTTCTTTTTCTTTTTTTTTTTTTTTTTTTCAAGCCAAACATAAAGGTTTAATATTTGTTTGGGACATTAATTTTGATGAAGGATGGGAGCCCGGTGGAATTAATTATGAGGCAAAAGAGAAGCATCCCATAAAGAACTTCTTTTCTTCATACCCTTTCCTACTTGTTCTTCAGTAAAAAGAACAATGATTTTGGAAGTCTTGGATGGAAAATGGATTATAGTGACAGAAAAGAGTAGTTCTTTTATATTTGCTGAGGAAGATCATGCACCTGAACCACATGCCAACTGCATCAATGGAAATACTTTTAATTTGTGATCTCTTCTGTCAGTGTTGTGTAGAAAATATGGAATAATAGCATGAGATTGAGGAAGAAAGATAAAAGGAGACTATAAAAAATGGACTGGTTAAAAGATAAGCTATGCACAAACAGTTTGTACATCAAAGTAGATAAAGAATTATCTATTGTGGTTTAACAAAGCTTGGCTAGCAGTAATAGAGATTTAGGATAAAGATCTAGCCTGTATATCAAGGAACCTTCCCAACCATAGGAATTTTTTGGTTGCGGAAAACTTTAAGGTTTTTATCTCTGTGGTCTTTAAAAATCAGATAACAATAGAAACTGTAACTTTTGGAACAATTTCTTCCTATGTTTAGTAAAAGTGATATGTCCTTCAATAACACTTTTCATGTTTAGTTTCTAGGTTATTTCTAAGCACTTGCTAATTTTCAAGGGTGCTGTTAATGAGTGTACTGGGCTGGGGAGTCTGACTGTAGTGAGTCTGTAGCTATTTCATTCAGCTGTGCTGTATTCTAAGTTTTTGTGTGTGCTGATACCTCTAACGACTTCAGAACAAGATCATACCGTGAAAGTATGATCACATACTTTTACTGGCTTTGCAATAGCTAGGAAGAAAGGAAGGGTTTGTGCTTAGGCAGCACAGGTTAAGACATAAAAGGTACAGTGAAAGACTTATAGATGCCAGGGATCAGATGAACAGTCAAGATTGCTTGTCAAATTCTGTCAAATACCAGGTGCAATATGGATCTAGTCCTTACTGTGATGGTGGAGAATGTGGCCAAACAGAATGCCTTGCATGATAACTTCTCTCAAAAGCACTTGTAACTTTTGTTTCACTTAGGCATAGGGAGGAGATTATTCTCTTGATTACTGGTAGTGACCATTTATCTTCAGTCCCTGTGGATAATGGCCTTCTCCTAGTAAACACAGGCTAAGGGGGAAGTGATGAGTCGAACACAGGATCTAAGTACCTATATGAGACCTATTTCTCATAGAAATGGTTTTAATTAAACCAGTACAAGAATAACGGACCTAAGACTTCAGGCTTTTAGTCATATATGGTATGGTGTTAAAGTTTTACTAGGGAAGGAACCATGCAAGAAATATTCCTCATTTTTTTCTTTAGACTAAAACTGGATAGCATCCTAGAAAGACTCATTATCACACAACCAGAAGATAGGTGAATGATGTAGCAAACACTGACTAAAACTCTATTGTCTGTGTTATGCATTTAGATTAAAGGAATATAATGATTCTTTTAATTTGGTCCTATGAAACTCCGTGCAGATTTACATTGGCAAATACACTTGTGTTAGTTTGTTCTGCTCAGAAGTCGAAGTGGATAGCTGTAACCTAAGTCTCATCCAGGAGTCATATGTTCTATAGTGCCTGAGCAAATATATCTTATTTACAATCTTTACGTACTCTGTTAGAATACATCAGAGGAAATGCATATTCTGGCCACAGTGTTCTGATAATATGGTTGTCTATGGCTTCTGGACCAGAGTTGGCTCACATTAGCCAGCTGGAAATGGAACCAGAAAGAATTCACATGTATACACACACTTTACAAGCCCTCTGTCTTTAGCTGCCCTTAAAAGTCCCATCAGATTACTGAACAGAGGTAATGATTAATGTATCAAATATTGATATCAAAGACACTGAGTCTTAATTCTAGGTTAGAGACTCAGCTGTTTCCCCTCCTGTTTCATGAGTTATTCAGCAAAGTAGAGTTCCATTTTGCTGTTACTTTGCTGGAGGGGGAAGGGATGATAGAACCAAGTGATTATATAGAATTTGCAGCACAGTTAGTTATAGTGTCTGTGTATGTGTGCATGTCTGTGCGCATCTTCTGACTTATAAATTCAGCCGAACTGTACACAGAACCATTGGGGAAATAGAGCTTCATAATATTATTTTTATGGACCAGGTTTTATAACTGGGCTTGAATTTAAAAGCGCATAGAGTATATAATGTATACAGCATGCTGAAAAAGCATTAACTTTTGCAAAAACTTCCTAGCCCATGTTAAACCTAATTTAAACAATTTTCCTTTAGTGTCATCATTTTAAACTGATATAATTAAGTATTTTTCAAAGGAAAATACATGCTGATATCTCTGCATAGTATTAAATATTTAAAATTAACATCATTGCTGCAAATTTTGTCATGGAAAATAATTTTACCAAAGCAGATCAAATGAGCACATCACGATTCCCTTGTAGTAAGTGTATACTGCTCTTTGAATTATTCACCACTATATATCTATATATACATAAAATATACATGCAGTAACTGTACAAAGCAGAGCCTGGGTGAGTCTGTTGAAAGCATGCCTGGAATATGTTCTGTAATATCCCAAATCTCAGATCAAGCATAACGCATACTTAGCTCTGCGTACTCCATGGTAAGGATTTTCCTGAAAATGACTGAGTGCTCCAAGCTGTGGTGAGAGGTGCAATGACATGGTGTATTTGACTGTCTCTTGGGGAGAACTCAATTGACCTAGTATGAAGGGAGCAAAGGAATATTGTGCGCTGCTCACCTTAGCCTTATTATCATGTCAAAATTTTGTTATGTAGAGCATTGGAACAAAAAATGGTAAAACACAAGTTTAGCTGGACTTGCAAACACCCACCAATCGTTGGCAGGCAGGTAATGTTAGTTACTGATACAAGCAAATTGGTTTAAGAAAATTACATATGTATTGCATTTTTACCCTATTTTACCCCATTTTTTAAAAATTTGTCCTGTGTTTGGAGTTTGCACTGTGAGCACTCTCATTCCCTTTACTCCCTCTTGCATTCATTACTGCATCTTCCTTTCATCTTCAAAATCCTAGCTCTCCAGACATCCATATGTACAGAATGCTATTGCTAGCTTCATTCAGGATCTCCTTTTCCACCCTAGTGCAAGAAATATGTTGAGGCCATCAATTTATATGAGAATGTACTTAGAAAGCTGGAAGGAGTGGAAACAAGAGAGGCCACATCCAAAGAATACAATGTGGACGGCAGTTATGGGAGGTTAGTGTGCTGTGGAAACCCGTTTTGTGATCCCCAATTTGTATTTCTTAAACTCCTCTCTACACATAGCACAGAGTCTTTAGGAGGGCCGTTACTTGGTCTGCCTCAAATGTCCTGGATAAACACGTGCAAGTATCTAATTTTCCTGGTGTGGAATCACGTCTGTAAAATGGGAAAGATAATATTTCTTTATCTTGTAATGAAATTGCAAGGTTCATTAACATCTTTGAGGTGGTTGTGTACTTCATTAATAGGAGCTATCTAAGCATGACACGAACAATTACATTGCTTTGCAGCTTGTTTCTTTTTAACATCTGTTTCATCTGATTATTTTAACACTCTGTCTATACCATTTAAAATTGTCTGAAATACAGCTCATATGAAACAAATCATACAAAATAGTGACAATGAAACTACTCTCGATGCCCTTTTCTGCCAGCATTCAGAAACAGTTAGGCTAGACTTGTAGCTAGAAGGTGTAAGTACCAGGCATTGCAGAAGGAAGTCTGTTATTCTCGGGGAGTAACACAATTTTTCCTGAAACGACATGGTTTGTCCATGTTTTAGATAACTGTCCTGATGCTCATGTTCTGATATTCTTTGAGCTTTGAAGCCTGAGGTTTGTCAGCCAATGTACACTGAGTACTGGAAAAGTAATGCTGGATGGCTATGGTAGTTCACTGGGTCTAAGGAGATAATTTATTCTTTTTTTGGACCAACAATCCTGCTAAAGATGACCTCTCTGTGCCTCAGTTTCAACACTGTAGAAAGAGGAACAACGGGAATGGCTTTACAAATTACTTTGAACAGTACTAAACAGAGCTAGGAAGTCTTGCTATTATCACAGTCTACTATGGTAAGTAGAAATAAAAGCTTCTTTTACTTTGAGACAGTATCTTCTAGATGAGAACACCGCATTGCACATAGATAGTAATTAGCTGGTTTGTTTTCAGCAGCCTTACACAGCCATAGCTTAAGCAGACAGTGCTGTCAGGAAACAACTCTATGTTGACTTGTTGAAACAAGTGACAGCCTTTCCCTATGCATAGGATACATTTATTCTTGGCTTTGCCTAGCAAATCTAATCTCTGAAAGAAAGATGGATAAACTCTCCTGCCTTGTGTAATCTCTTGTAAATACGCTTTAAATTGAGCAGATGTCAAATTGTCATGCTTGTAATGCCATACGTGTATGAAACTTTATGGCATGCGTGACAGTATGCTCCAGCAGCAGAGCTAATGGCATTAGTAACACGGTAGTCAAACAGCCCTAAAGTGGAAATAACAAAATTGCTAACAGGGATGTGCGAGAGACCAATCATTTTAAATCAATCCCATCTCACCTGACACAACAGGGCTACACAGTTTTAGCCCTCTCAATTTCCTGCCTTTCTAGATCTTACCAGTAAAAGGGTGCATCAGAAGAAGCAAGACATGCCTTGAGGCCTTTCCTAAGCCAGGAAGAGAAAGTCTTATTCCCCCCAGACCTACAAGATAACAGGAAAATGCTGACCTTGGTAGCTGTGAAAATGAGTTTGGGTAATACCACAGTTACTCAGTTTGAGTCATTCTAAACTCACTATAAGTCAGGACACTTGAGACTGCAAATAGAACTATGATGGTCTGTCAGATGTGGACATAGAGGCAAAAGTATCTCCTGTGCCATCAGAGACACTCGTTAGTGACAGGTAATGGTCAGAAACTTATTAATGGTGAAATGTGCTTTTTGTACTCAATTCCTGTTGTTTTTTTCGATCTGCATCAGTTTTGCAGTCAGCTGGGAATGATGGCATCAGATTGCAGCAATACCAAAGGAAAGCAGAAGAAGTCCAAACCACCTAAATGCAGCCTATTAATTCTGCCTCAGCAGGCTTAAAACCAGCAGTATTTGTGTCCCTGCTAACTTGCCCCGTCTAGGCACAACACTCATCACACCGGTAGCTGGATGCCTCCCTAATGTCCCCATCGTGGATATATCGGCCTAGCTTACACCTTCTGACACACGCTCATTGGCAGCACGACAGTTGGTAGGAGACGGTGTTGTGGCTCGCTAGGTCTGCCACTGCAAGGCAAATTGAATAGAACGAGTTTGTAAGGTTTTGTCAGCGACCTTTACAGGTTGCTTCATCAAAGAGAAGGACAACGAGGTTTACGCTTTGATGTTTTTTCAGTCCAAGCCCTTTGTTTTAGTATGAATCTGCAAAGAATTTAAAACTTTTCCCTCAGACTTACTACAGCCATGTGGATAATGAGAAGTAAAACTTGTCTCTGAGAAGGTGTACTGGCAATTTTGTTCTCTTCAGTCCATGCTTGGATTCTGGCTGTCTGCTAGGAGAGGTGTACAGGCAGCTGAGCATCACAAACATCTCATGCTGGCCATACTCGTGATAGGCAGGTACCACATGTCACCTTCACTTTCCCTAATACAAGGAGACAATGTCATGAGGAGTGTCAGTGAAGATTTACAGCCCACTGATATCCCTTTTTCTCTTTCCCAGGAGCTCATGTAAGCAATAAAGTACACAAGCTCATGGAGCTACATAACTCTTTTTGTCAGCTGTGTCACTTGGATTCAATATATCCCATACTAGGTGACAGGAGTCTCTGCTATTGTGTGGTGAATGTTTCAAAAAAGCAAGCATAGCTCTCACCTCCTCCCTTACCACAATCCAGCAAACAGAATCAAATATTTGCACACTAACAAGACAAATCTTGCAGGTACATTAATCTATTTGTCTTGCCTCCTGATTTCAGAGTTTTTCTAGCTAGTTCTGCTGTTTTTGCTTTCATGTATACTTTCTATTTTTTCCTTCTTTCCCGTTTCCGCTCTCCAGATACAGAAGAGGCAAAGTGCTGTCAAGTCATCTATAATTCTTGACAGCATAATTTCCTTATGTCAAAAGCAAAGCAGTGTAACTGTGAGGAAAGGGGTATTCCCCTTCTTTCCATAATGGCAAAGTGAAAGTTCCAAAGAGATTTGTCACTTTCAGGAAATAAAAACTTGTGATGAGTGTTTATATAACTTTTGATTTAGCTTATTTCAGTGTCTTTTAATATTTGTCAGCACTATTGCTAGCATAAACAGCTTTTTAATCTTTGTGTAGATTGCAGGGTCACATATGTGAGATTAACGGGGGTGTGAGAAAAGTCATTCAGTCATCCACCACTGAAAGTTGGGACAAATTGGCAAATGTGCATGTATTCTGCTTCTTCTTTGCTGAACTGGAGTGTGATGCTGCCTATCGTAAAACTGTTTCACTGAAAATTAGGAGAGGGTCTCTTTACTTGTGGGGTGTTGTGAAGGAGGAGAATTATGCTGGGGAAAAAATAGTTATGATGTGGCAGGTGTCAGCATTGCCACAGCAAAACTAGTTTGGGAAAGTTCATTTCTACCCTAGTTGTTACTGCAGAGATTTGAGCAGCTACTTAGGTGACCAGAGCTTTGTCACAATATTGCGCAGGCTGACGGATGACTTTGCGCAAGAAAGGTTTTCTGCTTCCTTGGTGATATTTCAGGTGACATTTATTAGTTAAGAAATAACACAATGCATTTATACAGGAAATACCATCTGTGGGAAATTACTCATAGAGCTGCACAGCAGAATCAGTGATCCCTTCCAACAGAATCCATGCTTACTACATTGTCCAGAAGTTAGGCAACCTTCTTTATATCTAAAAGGGAAGAAGCAGAGCAAAAAAGTACGTTGTTGACCATAGAGAGCGGGTGGGTGAAGGAGGAAGTATACTATGGCATCTGCACAGATGTTGTCTTAATAGAAGAGGCTGATGTAACTGGTCACACCAGTTGTCTGGAAAAAGTGCCTGGTTTTGATCTTTGTTAACAATCTGGGCTTAAGAAATTCAACAAGAATAAGATGCTTCAAGGCTCTTTTCTCTAGATCCGGGAGACTCGTGTGAATATTTCATTAGCCAAGTCAATTCTCCGGCCTTTTAAACTGCACCAAACTAATAAACACTTGTAAAATATTTTCATCCTGTAATATCTCATCTTCAATTTCTCCGTATGTATACAGGCCCTTTGCATCTCATTATTTTGTTTGCCTTGAAGCAAGACTGACATTTTCAGCAAGGGCTGAAATGTGAGATTTTTTTGAGATAATGAAATCTGTGCCCAAAAAAACCCAAAGCAACTAGAAAAGGTTTAAATTAGAAAAATTAATGTGCTGTATGCTTAGCTAATTATGTCAGGATTTTTGTATGGTTTCTTTTTAATCAGGCACCAGCTAGAAAGCTGTGAGCTACTGCCTTATTTTTCCTTCTCCATTTAACAGTTGAAGGAAAGGAAATTACAGTTTTAATTTTGGTTTAATTTTATTGTTTCTGTTCTTGTACTTATAATTAATATGTTCTGTACTGCAGGAGGGTGAAATTATATGCTCATTATAGAATTAGTTAAAGTCAGATTAAGTCAATTGATTCTCCCTCACCACCCCTGCTGTGATAACACTTTTTGGGGCCTTTTGCCACTAAAGCATCATTACATTCTCTCTTATTTCCTCTAGAACTAGGTAGGAACTTCTCCCTCGTCCTAAAAGAAGAAATGCAATTGCACCTGGTTTTTTTTAGTTCCATTAGATCTACTCAGTGTTTCGGTCTTGCTTAAGATTTTGAAAATTGCATGAGTCAACCTGAAAGCCAAATTTTTTCTTATTTTTTTTTTTTTAGTTTTTCCTGACAGAGTCTTCCCAGGTGCTGTCTCACAGCTCTCTGATCCTACTGACCGGGATATCTGTGTGTACTATAAGTAAATCATGTAACTCAATAAAGAGCTTCCCCAGTGACTCCATGGACTGCTCCTCTCAACCTCTCTGCTCATCTCTCCCCTTTATAATTCCTGGATGAAGTTCAAGAGCCTACATCAAACAGATGACTGTAGCCATCACATATTGAAAGTTGAACATTTGGACTACTCACCATAGGGAGATAACAGTCCCGATTTCATTGTTTTACTCCAAGTGCAAACAGAATCTACTGTGGATAACAGGAGAAGTAATTTGTACTGTAGTAAATGTTTACAGTTTAAAAGACATCCAAATAAGAAAAAGGGAAAAGAATATTAACATTCCCTACAGAAATGTAAATTGAAGCACTGGAGTTCTTACCTGGCTCCAAGACTGAGAAGAGCAAAGACTAAAAACAGAATGTGTAAGTAATGCATCTACTTTTACAGTGTGAAGTTCAAAAAGCAAGTGAGCAAGCGCTTCTCATGTTGTGATGCCGTAGGCAGAAAGGCAAAGCCAAAATCTCAAAACTGGCGTGCCTTACATTGTCAGGCGAATTCCATACTGAAACGAAGTCAGTGAGCTGTGGCTACTCTCTGCCTTCTGGAACTGGAGCTGTTTAGCACATATGTACTGTACTTTCCCAAGCAGTATGATGTTTCCAGTATGACAAAATCATAAGGAAGGATACTGAGAATAAAGAAAATAAACAAAGAATTCTTAGAGTATTAAATTACATCCCCAGTAGAATGACCTGAATTTCTTAGCAAGTAAAACACCTTTTCTTTTAATAGAGTTCTTTGCTGTTTAAAAAATTAAAAACCGTGTTAAAAATATTTAATGAAAGGGATATCACCTACTGCAACATTTGCAAGCACTTCCCAGCTGTGATTCTTCTGGAGCTGTGGATGAGGGGAAAGTATCTGTATTCTCAAATTATTATATTTGTACAGTATCCACCTCGAAGTTTACTTGAACATTTTGTTGAGGGTGCATTTCTTATGCTTTTTGTCTTCGCCTTCTTTGTGCTGAACTTTATATCCTTTTTAATAAGAAAGTTAGTCTGCTCTGCATTTGCCAAGGGAGTCATGCAGGTTCATTCTATTTTGTTGAAGTGTCTTTCCTGTTAGAACAGCAGATAGCCACCTACTAATTAAAGTAAATGGCACACATTAATGTCTCCATGGTGTTTTGTTTATTTCAGATTGATATTCCTTGTGCAGCTATTTATCCCTTTTGGTAAGGAAGATATTTGTGCCCTTCATTTACTTGTGTAGCATGTAATGTTTACTCTGTTATACGGAATATCACTAGACTGTGGTGAGATCAGTGATCTTTGAACTGTTTTCTCATTTCTGACACTGGTTTGCTATGTGACCTGCGCAAGTCAGTGACAAGTAATTGCTACTTGAATTAGTAGTTTTGGGTATTCAATATTGCTAAAAAAAGCTACTGAAATGGAATTTCAAGATGTTTACATATTTTGGTACAAATCATACTGAAATCATTAGAATAGTTGAGCATCCTACTTCAAGTTTGCTCAGCTACCTTATAAAATAAACACTATTAGAAACAATGCTTTGGTGCTGCTTTCCAGCTACTGAGTTGTAAAAATAAGCCTCCTTATTAAAATGGTTTTCCCAGTGAGATTACTAAGGTGATGAGCTACTTTGGAATAGCCAGTTTCATCTTTATAGTTTTAATAATTACTACGCAGCTATTTCAAAGGCAAATATGATGGAAGATGTCATGAGTTTAACAGGCTTTTCATGGAAACTATTAGTCAGAGTTGAAGAGGTAATGTATTATCAGTCTGTCAGTAAGTGCTACAGACCTATTGATAAGTAAGTTTACTTCAAAGGTAAATTTAGTATTTGTTCCAGGACATTAAAGAACTGTGATGAATCTGACATAGTTGGGAAAAATAACTTAATCCTATCATTCTAAAACTTATTCTGGATGACCATAGGAGTTTCTTACTGACATGACCACAACTAGAATACTGGGATTTCTCACTAGCCTTCAATGATGTCCTCACTTTGCAGACAGGCAACTGAAGTTCAAAGTTCCTCAGTCTTACAGGAAGCCTGTGGTGAACAAGGACTTCAACATAGATTGCCTAATACTTCCTTAGCTCAGTGTCTCACAACAGTAAGTGCAGGTGCCCTTTAAAAAAATTGCCACTACCATTAAGTGTATTTCCATTTATTAGTCTACCTTTAATTGAGTGTGATGCAGAAGTGACTAAAAGTTTTTAATTGCTACAGGGTGAGCTGTAGCTTGGAAATGCTGACACTGATTTTCTGTTCCTAACCATTGTGTTTCAGAAAGGGAGGAAAATCTGAAGACTCACAAGATTCATGAATAACAGACTTTCTTAATTGATCCCAGCTCTGTCAGGTCCTGATTGCAACTGTTTCTCTTCAGTGTACTTGCACTTTTCCCCCCTTGCTAGAACACTCCTTTATTGTAGTGAATCTCTTTTCTACTATCACTAGGCCAGGAGACACCAGATTGCAAAAAAACCTGGCTGTTTTCCAGAACTGAACGAAATAGCTCCATGCCAGCAACTCATCACAGTGTAGAATGAAAGGAAAATATAACACTGTCAAGGCATGAAAGTCTAACAAGTCTTCTAAACTTGCACATTGAGATTTATATTCTCTTTTGATGTGGATACAAATGTGTCTGACATGCTATTCCTTGTTCAGGTGATCTTGATGAATGTAGCTAATTGTTCTACTGCTGTTATCTGTTGCAGGTTGCCTAATAAGTCTTCATAAAATGCCTGTGCCGTTACACTTTTAGTCTTTGAAAGGATGCTATAAAGTGGAACTATTAGACTCACCCTTTGAGGCGCCGCACTAAAGACTGATAACTAACAATACAGTATTAGATGAAAGAAGCATTAGAGCTGCTAGTAGGAATGGCATCAAGAATTGGGGAGCTTTTATTTTTTATGCTTTCAAAGTGATCAAACTCTTTGGGCCAAGAGGGAGGTAACAAAGCTTTTCTCCTTTCTTCCTTTTCTTCTAGCAGTATTGCTAGCTGGTTTTGCAAGGCCTGGAAGGTTTAAAGGGGAGGGAAAGGAAAATAGCCTAAACAGGCTGAGGACTAAAGGTAAGATTTGGGTTTTGTTTGTACTTTTATGATGCTAAGGCACGGCTGAGCCTTTGGTTTTGATTTAGCCCTTTGGACACAGTTAGAAAGTTCTCTGAATTAAGGTGTACTAAGGAGATTATAGAATCATAGAATGCTTTGTGTTGGAAGGGACCTTAAAGATCATCTAGTTCCAACCCCCCTGCCATGGGCAGGGCCACCTTCCACTAGACCAGGTTGCTCAAAGCTCCATCCAACCTGGCCTTGAACACTGCCAGGGATGGGGCATCCACAACTTCTCTGGGCAACCTGTTCCAGTGCCTCACCACCCTCCAGCCCCTTTTAGGTACTGGAAGGCTGCTATAAGGTCTGCCCAGAGCCTTCTCTTCTCCAGGCTGAACAACCCCAACTCTCTCAGCCTGTCTTCATAGGAGAGGTGCTCCAGCCCTCAGATCATCTTTGTGGCTCTCCTCTGGACTCGCTCCAACAGGTCCATGTCCTTCTTGTGTTGGGGACCTCAGAGCTGAACGCAGTATTCATCCACCAGTACCCCCAAGTCCTTCTCTGCAGGGCCGTTCTCAATCCATTCTCTGCCCAGCCTGTATTTGTGCTTGGGATTGCCCCGACCCATGTGCAGGACCTTGCACTTGGCCTTGTTGAACTTCATGAGGTTTGCATGGGCCCACCTCTTCAGTCTGTCAAAGTCTCTCTGGATGGCATCCCTTCCCTCCAGCGTGTTGAGCGCACCACACAGCTTGCTGTTGTCAGCAAACTTGCTGAGGGTGCACATTACTATAGATCAGTCCTGGAAGAGTTAAAAATAGTTCTATAAGTGGGTGCTGGTGCAGAAAATAAAAGGTAGATCTTGGAATAATTTAGCTCTGCTCTTTAGAAAATTGATGATGCCTTCTCTTCATAAAAAAGGCCCTTTTATTCAGGGTTTACAAGGCGGGTGTGAATCAAGTCAACAGAAGGCACATTAGTACTTCTATGCTGGTCAATAGGTCAGGAAACTAAAATATGCACAATAGTTAAATGGATTCTCCAAGGCCTTTGGTCTATGAGGAATTCAGGAGACTTGTAGTTAATCCATTACGTGGAAAGGAAACTAGCAACTACACAGATTCTATCAATATATTTCAATAACAAGCCAAGACTTAAAAGTGAGCCCTAAAATTTTTCAAGGAAAAAACACGTGTAAGTAAAGGACCTCATTTGACAGGTATGTGAAGGTTACCCAAATCTGTCAATATTTCCTCAGAAAATTTAATAATAACAGCAGTAATTAGCTCAGAGTAAATCTTTTTTTCCTCAAGTTGCTTTCTATTGCAACTAAGTTGCTACCGAGCCATAAAAAAGGATTGTTTTAAAGACTAATCAATGCATTTGGTCTTTCTGTTTTTCCTGTAGCTAAAATGAGCTTGATTTTTAAATAGATATTTTCTATGCACCCATGACTTCTGGACATTAGCCTCTGGATGTACATAGCTGAACAGTTAGTCAACATCTCTAAATAATACAAACATTGACTCTTCAAGGTCATGATGAAGGTATTTTCAATGGCAGTACTCTCCAGTGTAAAATTTTGTCAAATAAGAGGCTTAGAGCTTATCTTTTCTGTTATTATTGACATATTCTTTTTGGTCCTATCTAGGGATTGACCTTGGTGATTTTACTTTCTGGGAAAACTGAAGTATATTGTCTTTACTGTGTTTTTACCTCACATATGTCAGTCCCAGAGGTTAAAAAAAAAAGGTGGTTTTTAAAGTAACAAAGCCTTGCGTTTGCTGAAGAAAATCTTCAGGAATAGCTCATTAACTTCTGAAGGGGCTCACTGGCTTTATAGAAGTCATATGTGGACAGATTTCGGCTTCAGATACTGAAATCTCAGAAACTTTCAGATAAAGAAACACAAGAGTTAGCCTGCAGGTATATATACCTAACAGGGTGGCTTTATCTAGATTGCAGCATCCCACATAATATTTGACATTTCCATAGCACATTCTTCATTTATAAAGCCTGAGAACACCTCAGGAAGGTAGGAGGATGTTAATCTCCCCGTTTTTATACACTTAGAAACTAGGTCATGTTATTCACTCATTTCATGAAAAGATTTTCCTTCTCTTTTGTTCCACAATGATGTACATTTTTTTTGAACTGTCAGTCAAAACAAGGTGTAAAGACCACATTGCAGGACAAATGGTGTATAAACGGATTTTGTAAATTCTGTCATATCTATGCAAACATGACAAAATAAGGCTTGCAAGCGTGGATGGTTTAAAGACAGCATGGTTCACAAACTGATAGAAGATCGGCTTTGTAAATGCCTCTCAGTTGCAGCCATCTTCAGTTTATTGCTTTTGGAAGTTAAAACACATCAGAACTTTTCTTACACTGGAAGTTTTAACCCCATTTCACTACAGAGTGGGCCAGAACTTGGGAGTTTGGTAAGTCAAGACATGTGCAAATAGGTGCTTTTAGCACCGTTTCACAGCTCTAATTCCAGTGCTGCTCTGTGCCAGAGCGTATAACTGTTAGAGAAGCCCGAGGGCTGCCATGGTCACAGGAATAAATATGCATCATCTGGGTGTGAAGTAGCTGGCAAGTTCTTATCTTAGCTCCATATATGCAAAGTTAGCTCCTCTGAGCTGATTAAGGTGACATGTGCAGCTATTCTAGGCACTTAAACGTTTCTTTCCATTGTAACCTATATTTTATTTTCATCCATGAGACTTATGTGGACATGCAACCATTTCTGCTGGCTTTACAAGAAGCCAACAAAAGTGTAGCAGAGTCATTTGGATTTTCTGGTCTTATGTCAGGTTGTCCTCAACAAATGCCATTCCACATTAACAAAATTCAGGCCATGCATATAGCATCTTTCTTCCATTAAAAGGACTGCCTTGACAAAAGACTTACTGTCACTGTTTTGTCAGGCTTAATCACTGATTTCACATCAGTGTGGCCAACTGACCATGCTAATAGGATTTATGCATACCTTGAAGAAATTGTGTTCTCTTCTATGTTCTCACTAAAGAGGATCTGAGCATAGCTGCCAATACAACAGCTTGTGACCTCCCTGTTGCACAGACCCTGATCCAGGATATTGGCATCTTGAAAGAATTCTAATCTGCACAGTAAAATTTAATGTTACAACAGTGAGTACAAACAACTGTCCTCTTTGTTCTTCCGTCTTTCACAGAGCATAAGCGAATAGGTCTGGAGGGCTGGAGCATCTATCCATAAAGGACGTCCTTGACCAGAAATGTCAAGGAGAGAAAAAGCCAGATTTTTTTAAATATTTGGCTTTGAGAAATCCTATCATTTCAAAGTAAAAGATTAGCAGGGATATAAGCCGTCTACTAATCGAATTGATAAGATGCCTAGTGGATATCAGAGATAAATAGCTTTATTGTGTATTTATCTTGTAGAGAGACTAAATGTTATCCTTACTGTCTTCTCTTTCTACATTTATTTTGGAGTTTCTTTACAGATCAAAAGTTTATTGAAATCTCCATAAGGAGGCACAGTTCCATATCCTGCTGGGGACTTTTTGGCATATCATTAAAATGCGGACATGCAAAGACTAGAGACAGGAACTCCACAGAATCAGTGAAATTCAGCTCAAGAGGAGCCAGAGAAGAACAGTGAAGATTCTAACATTTGAAATAGCAATGACTCTGAGTGCCACCAGCTGGTGGATGGGTTCGGCAAGGCTTTCTCATTGGTGATCCAGGAAAGGTATTTTGAGCCCTGGAACAGTGCTACTTATGGTATAATGGACTGTAATTTAAGTCGTCTTTCTAGGGAGAGAAATAGAGCCATGAAGGAACAAAAAAGCTTGTCTTTTTATACCCACCCCCAGGTTTTAAGCAAGCTGAAAACTGCATAACTAGGGTGTACATTCTGTCATATGACACTATCATTAGAAGTTGCGGCAGGTTAATTAGAATGGTAAGCCAGCATCTGGGGAAATCTAAAGGCAACAATTAATGTGTCCTAAAGCTGTTGAACATCAGAGAGAGAAAACTCTTTGGTAGCTGTTAGTTTATTACCTTTTCACTCTCCTTTTGTTAGAGCGGGAACAGCTACCATAGGCATCTCAATGTATGACTGCCTGTTCTAACATGGCTTTTATCACCATCATTCGGAGCCCCATAAGGGCGTGGAACCATGTCTCGTGATGTCTTGCGGACTAGTCATAACCACCTTGAGGTGGCTCTGAGGGCTGAAGCAGAGGCCATGAGACAAGGCAGGCCCATTTTTACCAGAGTTCAGGGAATGGAAGATTAATAAATTGGAATAGTCTCCCCTTGGACACTACTTTAAAAGGGAAAATATGTTGAAATAAAGTATCTCAACTCTACCCTTTAGTCTCAGTGGCCCTATGTATTAAGCAAATAAGTGTTATTTTCCTCATTAATCCAATAGGTAAAACCAAAGTATACAGATTATGCAGAGTTAGATTATGTGTCTGGGAGGGATCAGGGTTCAGACTTACTATTGTGACTCATAATGACCCATATTTCTTGTGTTGTTTCTGCTGTAGTAAAATGACAGCACCATAGTGGCATTCATGCCTTGCTGACCATGCTATTCAAGCAGGATGGATCTTTCTTGTTTTCCCGGTGGATGTAAAATTTTTCTAGCTCCCGTCTGCTGAAGACTTGGTCAGCAGCTACACTTCAGATCCAAGCTTAGTTAGGAAGTTCTTGCAGGGTAAGCAGAAAAACTCAGAGCTGCTGTTGTGCTATTAATATTTATACTTTGGGTTTTATATCTGTCTCTTACTTTTTTCCCCCTTCTGTTGAAGACCTGTCTTTTCACTATGCCAAGTGCAGCTCTGCTGCTCAGTTTGCAGTGCCTTCACAGACCCTGGGGCCAGCACAGATAGTGCTAACTCACAGTAAGCTGAACACAGTAACCACTTAAGGAGCTGAGATGCAGAGGCATCCTTTGTTCAATTGAGCATTTCCCCCTACTGGAGCTCTGTTGAATTCCTGAAAATTTATTTACTTTCTCATTAATTTCTTAATTCAATTGTGTGGCCTGAAATGTTCTTTTCTGGGATGAGAAGGCTCTTCCTTACATGTCCCTTTGGGCTCCACCAGTTTGTTTACTGCAGCAGGCAGCTTCACTCCTGTTCTTTCCAATTAAAATACACAATGCTTTTTCATTTCTTTCACTGCTCTGTACAATGGATTTCTCTTCTGATTCTAGTGCTTCACATTTTTATTCTTAAATTTACATTACTCTTATGTTTTTCTTAAAAAAAATTATCCAAAATCATAGAATCATAAAATCATTTAGGTTGGAAAAGACCTTTAAGATCATCGAGTCCTACCGTAAACCTAACACTGCCAAGTCCACCACTAAACCATGTCCCGAAGCACCACATCTACCCATCTTCTAAATACCTCCAGGGATGGTGACTCAACCACTTCCCTGGGCAGCCTATTCCAATGCCTGACAATCCTTTCAGTGAACAAAAATTTCCTAATATCCAATCTAAACCTCCACTGGCACAACTTGAGGCCGTTTACTCTTGTCCTATCACTTGTTACCTGGGAGAAGAGACCAACACCCACTTCTCTACAACCTCCTTTCAGGTAGTTGTAGAGAGCAAGAACGTCTCCCCTCAGCCTCCTTTTCTCCAGGCTAAACAACCCCAGTTCCCTCAGCTGCTCCTCATAGGACTTGTGCTCTAGACCCTTCACCAGCTTCGTTGCCCTTCATTGGCCACGCTCCAGCACCTCAATGTCTTCCTTGTAGTGAGGGGCCCAAAACCGAACACAGTACTCGAGGTGCGGCCTCACCAGGGCTGAGTACAGGGGGATGATCACTTCCCTAGTCCTGCTGGCCACGCTATTGCTGATACAAGGCAGGATGTATATGTTTGAGAGTCTGTAAATTCTATTTACTGGATGGATGGTTGGTTTTCCTGGTACAGATGAGATTTTGGCAGGAGATAAAATGAGAATATTTATCACTTGCTCCTTCTAAACTCCTAAATGATATGTACACTTAAATAAGCTGTTAAACTCCTTTGGGAGTGCCATATTATAATTTATGTCTGCAAATATCTACTCTGAACAGAAAGTTTCTATATTACTAGCTAAAAATTAAGTAGTTAGTAACTAAAAGACAAGCTAACTGCTGCTGGGTCATAATGCTTTTGTGCTACCACAACTTTTATGATTCTGTATTAACTTATTTGTTGAGGCAATATTTAGGATGAGAAACTTGATCCACATTAGCACTCCTAAAACCAAAAAATTCCTGGATATGTTTAAAACCTTTGAGTTTTATGTTGTGTCTCTAAGATATTAAAAGCCCAGTGCACCAAATGAAGTGTTCCAAATTTTCAAAACTAAGTCAAGTCAGCATTTTTCCCCTGTAGATCTATCATAGAATCATAGACTCATAGAATGGTTTGGGTTGGAAGGGACCGATGTTCAGCCCATCCCTGTGCAGTGGTCCCTCCCCAGCCAGCTCCCCCCAGTTTATATGATGAGCATGACGTCATATGGTATGGAATATCCCTTTGGCCAGTCTGGGTCAGCTGTCCTGGCTGTGCCCCCTCCCAGCTTCTTGTGCACCTCCTCGCTGGCAGAGCATGGGAAGCTGAAAAGTCCTTGACTTAGTATAAGCACTACTTAGTAACACCTAAAGACCTCAGTGTGTTATTAACATTATTCTCACACTAAATCCAAAACACAGCACTATACCAGCTACTGGGAAGAAAATTAACTCTATCCCAGCTGAAACCAGGACAATCTACTATTCCATGTTTTGTATGCAGATCTACAACTGTTTCCTTCCCAAATGACACTTTCCATTGAGGCTGAGCTTCTTCAGCATGATATTTGGCAATGCATACAGTTGCCCTGCACGGCATTTCAGAATAAGCTGAAGAACAGTCGGTATAGCTGTAACATACGGGTAGTTCTTATAGGAGATGTAACAGCTAACTTGATTAACAAGCTGATGATGGCATCAAAAGCAAAGGTTAAGGGCACCAGGCTGTGTTTGGTTTTAAGAATGTCCAGGGAATCTATATTAGCTTTTTCTGTTATCTGAGCTAACTAGAGACCACATGGCCTCCAAACGTCCTTTGTCATCTAAACTTCTCTGTGTTTCAAAACCAGTCTGATGTTCCAACTGTTGGTCTGATATAAGCATTCATGTAAAATACCTTGAATGCATTCTCGTATGCAATTAGAACTTCAACTGTACTTTCTTGGGGTGTTTTTCCGTTTTTCCGAGCTTAACATGGTACTTTTCAATGTTAAATGGTAATAACCACAGCTATAAAGTATAGGCTTCCACTACTGTTACTACACCCACAACAAAAAGAATAGCCACTTGCATCCTGCCTCTTATGCAGCATTGCCCAAACAGTCCTGAAAGCAATCACAAGTGCCAGAGCTGCGCTGCTGCATGTCATCCTTCAGTATTCACATTCCATAGCATGTGATAAGCTTCAGAGATTTTTTTATTTGGTACCTTCCCTTAAGTCTTTCCATTAAGATAAGTCATTCTTGTATCTAGGAACAATTCACAGTAAGTTTTTAAAGTATTGGCGATGAGAGTACTCGTTTTGCTTCTCTGGTAACTACTGCTCTGATGTATTAAAATAGCTTTCTAGGCAAAATTGAGTCTTCAGTAAGCTGCAGCTTTTCAGTAGCCAAAGTTATCATGCGTGGAATGTTCAAAACAAAATCCAGTGGTTTAGCACCTTTTTTGAAACATTTTGCTCTTTCCTTGGCTTTTAGTCCTTAATGGAGACTGATGGATTTATGTGCTGAGCAGTAACTGCAAGAAGGAATGTGAAGGATCCCTTGAGCTCTTGCCATGAAAAATCAGTGACTGTGAGCTCTCAATATGATCTCCTGTGGTAATTAGCTGTTTCTAACTTTATCCACCGCATCACAGACTCTGTGCACTATGGAATTTAACATCTCAGCCCATTAGCTGATATCCCTGAGCAAGTCAAGATGCCAAAAGACTATTATGTGTAATCCTTAATTTCCTATCAACTCTATCCCAAGATTATTGAATCAGCAAGCATATGAACTTTAGTTTGTGATCCTTTGGCATGAGTCCACGTACTGTAACATCTGAGATGATTTGCAAAGCATTTGTATATTTTAAATAGGGGGAAAAATTCTCCAAACAACTCCAAATTAGCTGAAGAACAGAAGGAAAAAAATCCATGAATTATTTACAAGAGAACATATGCTCCCTCCTATTCTTCTTTGCACACGACTTGTCAAACACCTTTTTTTTTTAGGCATTTGGAAGCCCTAAGGAAAATAGTATTGCTGCAAATGTACGTACATCTAGATGTATGTAGGCAGAGCCAGGTGCAGTACAGTAAAACCTCCAATAAGATGCATCACAGAGAGAATGCGCGCATTGTGATTACGTGCTTAGGATTGATGTTTTTCTAATGTTACTTGATCATGTGTCTGAATGTGTGTGTGTACTGAGGAGCTGCACAGAAGTATAAAGGTTTGCACATAAGGGTTTGGTCAGAGAACTGCTAACTATCACTATTTGTGAATTTTAAAGAGGTTTTTTCCATTTTCCATTCCATTTTGTGAGGGAATAACATTATGTGGTTTCTTTTTTCATCTATGTAATAGTTTTTGATAAATGTTAAACAATCTGAAGTTCCTTAAGGACTTAGGCCTAAAATTCAGCGCATTTCAAGTAACATTTAAAGGGATACTGTAAAAAGCACCAAAGTCACAAATTTTCCTAGAGAACTGAAAGTCTTACTTTCTCTTGCACAGAGGTTCCTGACTTATTTTTTTTCTGTTGTTGATGAACTTAGTCTCAAAAGATATATCCTGAAATATGTCCACATAGCACTATGCAGTACTAGGGTCACTCGAATTATCATCTGTGGGACAGGCAACATGAAACAAGCCACAACATGGGATCATACAGGGAAACTGCCCTGCGTCCTTGAAGCAGTATGTCTCCATGTTAATTAGCTCTGTCTCCTAGTAGGGTGTTTTTGGGCCCTATGTTTCTAGTTAGAGTTCCCAAGCTAGCTCATTTGGCACCAGAGTCTCTGTCTCAGCTCCTGCTGTAGACATTCCTGTCACGTATTGTTGAGAATTTTACTTTTGATCCCTTGTGCTGCAGGTTCCCTGCCTGTAAAAGAGAAGGTAAAAATGCAATAGTACATCTTATCCTTTTGTTAACGGCTCTTTCATCTATTAATGCAGAATTTATGTAAAAAAAAGGCATTGTTAAAAACAAAACACAAGCCCCCTGAACAGACAAAGGCATTGTAGCCATATTCATCTGTAGCAAGTTTTTCCACAGCTGCCCAAGACCTGTCATCATCTTGCAGCAGATTTGCCTTCAGCAAAGCACTTAGATTTTTCTGCTTCTTTTCTGAAAGCTTTGTTGTGTGTGCCAGTAATTACAATTATTCTAGCAATGACAGCCCTGTAAGCGACATCCCAGAGTCCTCAAAGCTTGCTATTATAGCCAACAGCTATCATAGCACAAGTGCCACATGTTAGCTTTCCCAAATGAAATGTCAGTCACGTTCCGTTCTTGCAGTTTACTCTTCCATCTTAGGTATGTGCATGAACACGTGCTCACACAACGTCTGGGAACTGACAAAACAGCCCCTTTCTGTTAGGTGCCCCAGAGAGTGCCATAGCGGAGTTCCAGCAGAGATACCAAAACAAGTCCCCGAGTTCCCTCTCCCTGGTGGCCACCTGCTCCACCTGTTTATTGTTGCCTGCATCTGCCTCGGGGAAATGTAGGGACCTGGTTATCAGTCAGAACCACACACGCTGCAGCTGGCAGCTGGTTTCCTAAAACTTGGAGAGCTGTCTCCAATATACTGGTAAGCATTTGTTATGATAAAAGTGCTGACATAATTGCAACATAAAGCAAGTTAAAAGTGTCAAATTACATCAAGAATGAGAGTCAAATGCTTTTGTAAAAAAAGAACAAAAATATCTTTGTGATGCTTTGATTCTTCCCGTCCTGTATTAAACAGAAACAGTAAGTGGTCCTTGGGTAACGTGGATTTCAGATTCTGTTGCAGAGCAGAAATATCATGTAATCTTTGCAATGACATTGCAATTTCATGGAGTTTTTCAAAGTAAATATCAGAATATAAAATCATTAATTTTCATGTTTCTGTGGATCACTATAGATAAAAAGTAATTACTAATCTCGCTCTACAGAGGAGTTGGCAGAAATAATGATGTATCTTTTTGCAAGTAAGACCGTTTATATGAAGTAATTGTTATGTAGCAACCTAACTTCTGCACAAAAATAATTACCATCTTATTAAAGTCTGAATAATTTCTATATAATGTAAATAACTCAATGCTGAGAAAATTTTTCTGACCTGTTCCATGGAGTACTGCCTCACCATATTTGTGTGCAGAATTAGGATGCTTTATTGTTTATCTGCAGCTTAGGTGAATGTTAATGCTTTATGATCATACCTTTTACTAGCCACTGAAGAAACCAGATATGTATTTCTACGGTACTAAATTTTTACAGAACACATCCCACATAAAGGCTTTCTGGAAGTTTATTCATTTATTCATAACTCTTACAACTGTACAAATCCAGAAAAAAATGGTTAAAGAAAACCTACACAGAAGTTACGTGACTGTTCATTTGGGGAGCGGAACTCTTTTGGATTCTGCAGGCTTTCATGATTCTCAGAAATGTAAACCATTGGCAGCTCTAAGAGAATTCAGGTAAGTTCCAAAAAATTCACCTTGAGATGTCTAAGGTTAAATATAAAAAGTAGAGACTTCCATATACTAGAAATCGTATAAAAGTGACTTGTCCAAAAATATACAAGGCAATTGATTTAAACTGAGAATAGTTCCTAAGTCTTCTGACTCCTTTTTGTATACCTTGAATAAAACCAGCTAGAATTTTCCTTCCTCTGTCTTCCTGAATGACTCAGTAAAGTAGGAGAAAGAGAAGCATGTTAACTGAGAAAAGAAGGAAGACCAAGATTTACCAATGAAAGCCACGTGCAGTCATGATGCAAAGAGTGCAAACTTGATGGGTGTTTTAATGTTCAGTGCTTCAATGAATGGTAGACACTGCTCCTAGCTCCCTTTTATTGTGTCTTATCCTAATCTACATTGGTAGGTTGCTGTGCTTTCCGCCAGCGCTTTCAAACAGATCAAATTTATTTCAGATTAAGGACTACTAGTGAAACAACGGTGAAAGTAAAATCTCTGTGAGAGAATGCGGAGTCTTGTGTTGCTTCTGGAGGAGTGTGCAGCATTCCTAAATGCAAAATAGCATCCGGCTTTGGAAGAGAGTAGACAGTTTCATAAGATCAAAACCATACTGGTTTGCATAAGCTATATATGCTTACCTTGGATATGCGATGAGAGTCTCTCTAAGAATAAAATTAAGCAGATATATTAGGCCTAAATGTTTGGGGGAGTTTTAGCAACACTGAAATAGCTTGCAAATTCATCTTAATTTTTGTCAAGATCTTCATGTCACTTTTACAGAAACCTACATAAACAGATTTTATCCATTTTATTTAAGGAATAACAGGGAATAACTTAGTGAATGATCAAATCTGTAATTAAATGGTCCCAAATAGTTTTTCAGTTTCCTGATTTGGCAGAATTCCCTGGGAAAGGGAGATTTTATGCCATATGAAGAAAAACAATCGGAATTGACAGATTAGAAAAATTTAATTGTGTAGTTCTAGATAAAGTCTAAGATGTAATACATGCAGTTTTGTCACAGCTTTTAAGATAGCTGTAGGATTTGGTCATAACTGCAACACTGAACAGAAAGGAAAAAAGAGATGACTTCAGACTGTAAAAGAGAAAGTAATTTAAGGCCTTTCAGTCATCAGAGGATGCTTTGGATGGTTCCAGTGTAACTGCTGTGATTTTCTGCATTTCCTTAAGGCAGAACTTCCACGGCTAGATAATTAAGTTTGTAAATGATGCAGAAGACAGCTTAACATCAGTCAACATATCCAGGTGGAATTGGATCTGTCTTTCTAAACAAGGAGCTCAAACTCAAAGTGGTAATCAGCCACCTTTTGGTTATATGTGTCTCCCTAGTGTTTATTTATTCAGCAATGATCGGTAGGCAGCTGGCATGAGCAAAAAAGTGCAGAGCCATCAGTCTTGTCCAAGGATGTCCTGGACAGCTTGCCTCTTTCCTCTCATTTAAAATTATGCAAGACTGGAAGGTAGTGGAACTAAGCAAAGGAAGATAAAAACATCTCTTCTGAAAGCTAGAGATATCTGAGGAAGTGAGTTAAAGTGAGAGTAACTTGGTTCGCTGTGGAGCAGCTATGAGCTAACACAAAAAGGTCTGAATCTTCCAGTAAGGAGGATCTGAGATAATCAGAAACTGAGAAGACTGGGTGCTAACTCAGTCGTTTTGGTTATATCTGCATTGCTGTCTGAGAACATGCTCCAAGTCAAATTATCAGCCAACTTGTATTAATATTTGCAAAAGCATCCCCTGGCTGATCCTGGGGCATCCGATTTCAAATCCCCTGAAGGAAACTCAAGCTGTATGCTGTACAGCCTCCACTGTCTTGTGACGGCGCCAGGAAGAAAACATAAGCTGGGAGCCCTCCTTAGAGCAGACTCGGTTCTTCATAGAAGGTGGTTGGCATAGTTGATTATACTGGTGAATGGGACTCTTGGGCAGTCTGAATGGAGGGTGTTTTGATACCTGGGGTGAAATTTTTTTCTGAGAGTTCTTTTATATTGCCAGAAAGGTTATTATTTCTATTATTGTTATCTAAAGTGATGTTATTACTGTTTCTCTCCATCAACCAGGATCTGAGGGAGGAGGAAGAGGAAATCTCTGGTAGAACCTCTAATGCAAGTCCAGCTTCGCCGAAGAGTGAGCTTACAAAGTTCTTAGTATTTTAGAGGTCACTGTAAAGGTTCTTTAGTGAAGGAGCAATTATCTTATAACAGAATGAATTTTCAATTTAAGCAGTGCCAGTGCAGTATTCCCGTTGAAAGATCCTAGCATAACACAAATAATTACTATTATGCAATTGCTTCCATTCTTGGATCCTTCTGTTTGGGGTTTTCAGCATTCTGACCCATTGGCTTTCCATTTGGTTCCTGCTTTGCTTCTTGGACTTGGTGTACATTGATTCCTTGGCTTGCGGGACCTTAGTCTGGCTTCTAATACCACTCATGCTGTGCCTCTCAGAACTGTGTGTTGCTGCTTCCTTCCACTCCTGACAAGGACTATGACTCTTGGCTCCTGCTTCTTTCTCCAACCAATATGAGACCAGTAGGAATTACAGTCACAGTCCCAGAGACAGTTGATACTTCATTCCTATATTGTCTTTCATGCTTTTTGAATAATACCTGTTGCATTAATAATTCCACTAAGAGCTTCCAGATCATAGGCAAGTAAGTCTTGGGGTTTTATCAGTTGCTTTTTTTCCTATGCTCTTTTAATTAACATCTACTGTCCAGTCGCGTATTCTATTCTACCATTTTTGTCAACTTATTCTGAGATGAGTATGAAAGCTTGCTGAATGCTTTGATCAGTAATTGTGAATTTTGTTATTTTCTCATACTTTCCAGTTAGGTATTTTTCTCAGTCTTGCTCATATATCTCCATGTACATTTCCAATTGCTTCACTCTAAGCTTCATACTAGGCTCAAGCTTCATTTTTGTCAACCCATGTTGCAAAAGGACTATATGGTGCCTTTTAATCACAGTTCTTTCCAAAAAATCAGTCAAACTTTATTCATTTGTCATGTATTTTTCTCATCCTTATGCTCCAACTGTCTAAAAAAACCCTTCTCATTTTCTAACTACTTACTTTGCTTGTAGTATTGTTGCATCTCTATGTATGTCTTAAGATTTTCTGACTGAACTAAAAGTTTCTGCTTAATTTCCTTTTAAAGTGCTGCAATAAAATCTTAAACTGAGATTTTTTTTTTTTAGTTCCTGCAACTCTTATTACTTGTCTGCTTCATAGTTTCCCATTCTTGTCCAACAGTTAGGCTTCACTGTGTTTTGCCTATAGTGTTTCCCACGGATGCCTTCTTATGTCACAATGGTTTCATTCCTTTTTTCCGTATTTTCCCAATTTTGTCATCATCAAGTTTGTACACCAGTACAGATTTCACACACCTGTGAAGTACTTAATTATCCCAGAAATATTCAGTAATATTTCTGTGACTTAATATTATTTTTATTCATACAACTCCACGTAACCTTACCAATTTAATCAATATCTTCTATGCCTTATACTGTCTCTCTGCTTCCATTCACTTCCTGTAGATTGGTATTTTCCAGTTAGTTTACATCAATAATGTATTTTAATCAGTTAACGAATTTTACATCAATTAATGTATTTTAAAATAAAATACATGTTTTGGCATTGCTGACACTGTACTTGCGCAATTACTCTTCAGTTATCACTTTTCTTTTATGGCTATGTTTTGAAGCTGCATATGTTAAAAATGTCATCTTTTATAAAGCCAAATTGGATCAATTAACTGTACTTCAAAAAAGTTATCCTGTTTACTTAGACAGTCTCTTCCTCTGACTAACATCTTTTTTGTGATATGACTTTTTCCACGCATCATTATGTTGGATTCCTCTGCCTCATTTCATTGCCACCTGCGTGTGCATGTACAAAGTGGTATCAGTCTAGTATGGACTCCAGCTGTAGGGATGCACTTCTGAATTTAACTGCAACACTGCTCTTCATTTCAGGAGATTTTATTTGTTTGTGAATAGAGTATAGTTAGGCTGGTTCCTGTCAGAGTACTAGGTTTAGGTTTTGTTATTCATATACTAGATAAAGATGACACTGTTTTGGTTTTTTTTTCATGCAACGCTTCTACTCACACCTTTCCTGCTGAATCTGATAACTGAGGCAAAGTGCACCAAATACCAGTGAGAACATAGCTGGACTTTGGGATAAAGAAGCCAGCAAGTATTATTGTGGGTAAAGAAGAAGAAGAAGAAGAAGAAGAAAACATTAGCATCAGTAAATATCAACACTAATGCTTTGACACCCACTCGCATATCTTAGGGAAGAGACTGAAAAGACACTGAGGAGGCTGCTGTGACACATACGGGGGTTTCAAGAGATTGACTGACAGGTTGTTATGAAGGATCCTAATTGAGCTTGATGGCCTAGTAAATGGGAACCAAATGTTGCAAATCATGGGGAAAGCACTGAAATGGTTGGTTCATTCAATTTCTTCTTGTTTGTCAGGGTAGTTAGCAAATTGCCATCTGATACTAACTCACTCCATGTGTTACTAATCAGAATTAATACTAAAGCCAAATAGTTACCTCCTATAAGGAAATGAACTCAGTCTTCTCTAATACACTTTCTTTGTCTCTACAAGACAAAAAAGCAAAAACTTATATATGTGTATGTATACAAAGCAACTAAGTGAACAAAGATTTCTTCCAGGGAACTAAGTTTAGCACGTCACCAACAGAAAAACATATAGTCCCAAATTTTAAAAAAACTAACCAGCCAGAAGGAACAACGCATGCTAAAATAACATACCTTGGATCCAGCACTTATGGGGTAAAAACTGTGAGGGGATGAAATTCCATTCCACAGCAGACATGTCCCTTTCAGAGTCATACTTCATCATGTGTGAAAGTTAAATCCGTACATTTCAAAATTTTCTGTTCCTCCTGACCAAAGTATTTTAGGCCCTTTGCATCATCATATGACATAATACAATATCAAAGTATTTGAAATAAGGGATTTCAAAATACAACATAAGCTGTCAGGATGACTTTTCTCCAGAGCAAAAGGTTTACATCATTGATTCTGTTTTGCAGAATAAGTAGTTGCTTTAAGTAGAAGTATACATTCTGATACCATGTGGTTTCCTCAAAGTGTTAACACTCAGCTCTACCAAACCTTATAGAAACTTAAATGCAGTGACAGGCACCACACAACGGTCAAGAAAGGAAGAAACTATAAGGAGTAGACAATAGAGATATTTCAGCATTTTCCTATTAGATCAACCTGTTTGGAAAGACTGTGGGATCAACATTTTTTTGAGTGTAAGCAGAGGAAGAATCAAATTATAAAAACTATTCTTGAAACTCTCATGGTGTTCAGAATCTAGGCTTTCTCTTTTTCTCATGTAAATCATATATGAAGGGCAGATTTCTCCTAGGTTTTTTTCCATATGGGATCATTGAATATGAACACAGGATTCTGGCTACGTGTGTTTTTGAAGTTTCCGTAAGTCTGAATCCTCCTTCCAACTTTAAATAAATAAAAAATTCAATGAATTCTGGAAATATTGAAGTAATATATTTGAAAAAAAATCCGAATATATGATTTTTGGGGTCATTTATCTAGGAAGAAATAGATGATCAGATGAAAGAAATGTGTTATGATTTCTCATCTCAGAATTTTTTTTAAAAATCAGTCTTGGAAAACTAGTGTGACAGACACCAGTATTAGACCCTACACTTGTAAACCTTATCCCTTTCCTCTTACACTGGTTTATGTATGGTATTTTGGGGTTTGCTGTTTAATTGAATGTTACATGAGCTGTAAAAACTTTTGAGTTGTAGGAAAAATGCAGGAGACAAACACTTGTCATTTAACAGTGTTAACACAATGTTAATCATGGCTTCCCCCAGATAAGCCCACATGCTGCTTGTTTAACTGTGACTTTCAAAATACTAGAAATGTACCGTAAACTGAGATTTTATCTTTTATATTCATTTATTAAATCAGTTCACAGTGTCTGTATTAATCTTTGTGGTTTTAAATAGAGCCAGCTGAAGCTCCCAGTTTAGGAAGTTTCTCCAGAAATAAATTTTAACTGGAATGAACTGGGAATGAGATGGGATGAGAAGGACATATGTACTGGTGCTTTTGTGTGTGTGTGTGTGTGTAGACTGGCAACCCTAATATTCTAGTTTATTTAAAAATCTGTGACTTTTCTAATCTAATGTCTATGGGGGAAAGCATTCGAATCCTATGGTTATACCTGCAACGTGTTACCTGATGTGCTCTTTAAGTTGCAGGAATCTTCCACTGTCTGTGTCAGCCACATTGAAGTCTGCCCTGTGCATATAATGTTACCTAAATAAAGTCTTTGTGGGGATAATGTATTTAGTCATTGGAAAAAGCAAGGAAGAACCATTTATATGAACATATTTTTATAAGAAGAAGCATATACAATCCATTTACATTACAACATACACCTAAAAAATTGAATGTATTTCCAAAGCCTTACTCTCTCAGGTAAATATACCCATCTAAGCAATTGCTTTGTGAATTTTGAGGTGAGGCAAGGTTTCTTTAAAAAGATTTCATTTCCCCTGAAACAAAGGTACAAATATCAAATGTATGCAAAATCCTAGCTTTGTTTCAGGAGTCACTGGTGCCTGAAAATGAACATGCAGACTGATCCACAACAGTAAATATAGATTTATAGGAGGAGAAAGCGAGGGCGGGTTGCAGTTGTACTTCCCTCCCTGTTAGCACTGGCTCTGTGACAGGGTCTGGGCAGCTTCTCAGCCTAATATACTACAACATCAGGTCTTGATGACACGTAGTGATTCACTTCTTTTGAGAGCACTAGGTTAGACTGACTTTTAAAACATTGGCCAAATAGTTGATGCTAAGAAATCTTGTTTCTTTTACATGCAAAGCTTCTCAAGTGCTTGTTCATTCTTCTTTGCCTGTATCCCTACCTGGCAAAATCTAACCCAAAACCAAGTAGAAGGGTTGTAGCTCTGTAAAGCATATACAATAGCATCATGCTTATGTTATAGACTTTGCTATAGTTAAGCATTGTGCCAATTTGTGAGTGTATCACATGGCTCATGCAGGTATGTTCAGGTATTAATGAACTAGCCACTGCATTTGTGCAACTGCTAACTAGCTAGGATTGTCTGTCTGTCTTCTGATGGAAGAAACTAAATAAGGTAGCATGAAGTATGCCTGCTCTCTGCTTTATCTTTCTCTGGTAGTTGTTTAAAAGAAAAGAAGTTGGTCTTTTTTTTTTTTTTTTCCTTGTTACTTTTGACAAAAATGCAAGAATTCTGATATTTTAATCTTTTTGGAAATACGTTGTATACTCAGCTCTTTCCCAGCTGATTTCACATCTACTCTCCTGAAATGTTCTGTATGGTAACACAGACTGCTGCTTGTGCATTGACCATGGCTTCCTTCAGTGCACTGTATGTCAACCACCTTTTTCTCTCCAGTCTGCAAAAAGTAGGATTTTGATAATGTCTGAAATCAACCTCCGTGTGGCGGGGGTTGGGTTTTTTTGGGGGGTGGGGGGGTGGTGTAACCTTTGGAAATGAAGCAGCATAAAGCACTGGTTCTTCCGTTCATTCCAGACCTTTTGCATTTTTAGATGAAGCACTTGATTGATCACCTGTTTGCTTATTTGTGGTTGATGATTATCTAACAGTGTTAACAGCTTCCTAATAATTGGATATTGTGCTTTCCCATTTAGTGTATTACTATTCTATATCACTTAATATTTGTCGGGTGATTAACTTTGAATTACACTGTTTAAAGCAAAGGGTAATGTTGATTGAAATACAACCTGGCAGAACACACAATGGAGATACGGAACTGGGCTTTTCTCATCGAGTTTGTTTTTGCAGCAGTGTGGGGCAATCATCAAGCACCCAGATACATTAGTCATAACTAAACATGCTCTTGGGATTTTTAACTTGATTTTAAAAATCCATTTAGCCTCAAGGAACATTATAAAAATGATAAATCTGAAATCAAAAAGTACTCTGTTTAACAACACAACCATCATAAATGGCAGCTCCATGAGTTTCCCCTTCTCTCCCATCGTAGCTTCAACGTGCTTAGGAGAAAATGCCTCCACCGGTGAAAGTCATTTCTTCTTTGATTCTGTCTTTCGGTCCTTAGCTAACCTGCTGAAATCATTGAAGTACACTAACCACATGTTATTCAGAAAAGGATTTTCTTCTGATACAAATGCCTTGTCCTTGGAAACTGGTCCAAATCAATCAACTTTTTTCAACACAATATTACATTTCTGTAATATTGTCATATTATTGTAATACTTACATTAATTCTAATCTGAACCAACCCAAAATTCCAAAGCATTTTTCATGATCAAAACGAAAACCTTCTGATTTGCAAACAATTCAAGCAAAGAATATATTTCTATGGGAGTTTTTGCTAGAGAACTCCAACCAAAAAAGCTTAGACAAACATCTGAGTCTTTTTCATCTTCCAAACCCAAGATTATTAGTCATCATTTTGGTCCAACAAAAACTGGTTTTGTTGGGTTTTTTTCATTGTTTTCTCAGCTCTATTAATTTGATATAAAATTTAAAAATACCTTCCTATAATACTTAATACATTGTTTTCTGTTTGAAGACGTGATAAGCTAGAAGACAGATCATCTCCATGGAATCAAAAAAAGTAAGCAAAGCCTGGAAGGAGTTAAAAAAAAGCCTTAGACCATACTCCTTGTGTAAGTGGAAATTGCGTCTCTGGTCTCAAGCCAGATGAGCAGGAATTTCACTAAAGATCTAAACAGATAAATAATTTCAGAAAAGTGAACAATCCAAAATGGATCAATTACAGGATTGTGATTACCATTGTTACTTATGTCTGGCAACAAAGTGGTAGCTGAAAGATATACAATAATTTGTAAGTCCAATGTTGACAAACATTTACAGGTCAAAACTAGTAAAACTTGTTTCTTTTTGCTTAAACCTGATGACAAAAGCAAAAAATCCCATTACAGACCTGTCAGTCATAATAAGATGCATTATGCTGAAGTGATGTAAAAACACAAGTAAAAACATTCAACAACAGCTACAGAAAATGAAAGTGTCTTCTGCCCACATAGAAGCCCTTTCTGCCTCATGTATATCTTTGCTAACGAAAACAGATTCAAGAGGTGGGATATTTATTATGGAAGCAAGTTAAAGAAAAGGACTTGTCAGTTTGATGGAAGATGTTATTTGTAAAACAAAACCAGAACATGATATAAATTGCAAGTGAGACTAACTCAGGAAGAGCCAGCCCTGTATGGGTAATAGGTATATTTCTTCTAGTTGATGTAAATAAGTTGTTATCATTCTGGGCTAAAAGGTAACAGAAGACTGGACCAGAGGAAATGGCTGTGTGAAACATATGTCTTTCATAGTACCAAATACCGCTTTCTGTGGGTGAGAAATTAAATTGTTCAGTATGGCTTAACTGCCATCATAATGAAAGAAAAAGATTTTTTCCTATGTGAAAAGTTGTGGAGTTTATCCTAGCTTTACCACAGAAGATCAAGTCATTCAGTCATTTGCTGGATTGTTTGAACATTAGTCGTCTATTACCTCTTTGATGTGTGAAAGTCAGGTCAGGCTGGTGCCGAGCCTTGACTTTTATGATCACTAGTAGCACTTAGATGGATTCCCAGACTTACTTCTTCCAAAACAATACAAGACTCTACAAGACAAGTGATTATATTTTAGAACTGATTCTCAGTTTATATACAAGACGTACTGATTTTCACTTGTTTACAAGTTTATAGAGAACCTGCTTCCCGATTAAAAATCTGAAGTCTTGGTGAGTAAATCTATTGATTTTATCACAGGGCTACCCTCTATGAATGCTCTTGATTTAATGGTTTATCAAAATCAATCATAAAGTCTTTATCAATATGAAAGAACTATGTAGAGTATAAAAAAAAAGGAGGGGAACTGTTTGTTAACAGAAGTCAGTTTAGAATGGATTTCAACCTAGCTGGGGACAGTATTCACATATTAATGAAAAAACTTACAAAGACGGAGCAAGCAGATGACTAACTGACACAAAGATGCATCTCTGCTATATTTTTCTTGTAAGTCAATCAGGAGAAATATAAGTAGGACTCAAATTTTTACTGCAGTCATAAAAATTTATTTACCAGACCTTTTCAACCATATGAGGAAAAAACCCCTAACCAAACAAAAAACCATGCTTTCTTCAAACCTAAATGAGAAAAGGCACCTAAACTATCACAAAACTGTTAGTGTAAATAACTAGAAATAAACTTCAGTTAGGCATATTTGCAACCTGCAACTGCAGGTTTAGTTTTATCTATCCTGTCATTACCATGTTTCAAAAGGCAATAAAATCTTTACTGTGAAGAAAAAAAATCTGTTTTTAAAATATGTGCATTCTGTGTGTGCATAATTATTTTAATTACAACTGATCTTTCAGTAACTGTGCTAAAAAAACATGACGAAATACAGGTAAACCTAATAAAAGACAGGAAGATTATATCCCCACTCCTGTCCTTCCCAAAGTCAATAAAAACTTCAGGGCAGTTGGCACAAATGTTTGAATATAAAAAGAATGCCACTGAAGAATAGGAAGCTTTGCTCAGATAAATACTGTTGTTTATCTTGGCAAAAAAATCATATTATTTTCCAAAATTATTATTTATCTCATCAAAACTAACATTAATTTTAGGTTTTCAGTGGGAATTTGGAGAACTCATGGGACATGATCCACATTCCTTAAAAATCCGAGTAGTCAGACATTAACTTTCAGCTTTAAAATAGGGAGTTAAGTCTTCTGATTGCTTTGCACAGTCACATAATGTTAACTGAAAATTTTAGGGCCTGATTCTATTTCATGTTTGTATATTTAGTATTGATTAACTCCAGCAGAGATCCTTAACAGATGTCATTAAAATTCCTTTCTGTACAGGAAAAGAAGAGGAGGTCTGTGCAAATCTTATTCCACTAGCAATATACAAATATATTATATACTTTGAGTCTTTTTAAAAAAAAATATTTGTTGTATTTATGATTGAGACAGTAACTTCATCAAGCAGTGACATGAGCAGATGCCTATTAGAAAATGAAATATACCAAGACTAAAAAACTTATCTGAATATAGAAAAAGCACTTGGTTTAATTTTTGAAAAAATACTTACCAGGAGCCTGCTCCAGGGGTGGTGAGCAGAGTGTCAGTTAAAGCTAAGCAAACACAAATGATGTGCTAAGTACGGAGATACAGATCTTGACTGTCAGAAGGAACAACAAAAATAGTTTACTAAACTGTCTGCAACGTTTTCCTGCTGAGTTAGGTCCTGAGCAAAATTCTGCAAAATTAATTGTATTTCTAATTTATTCTTCTTTTTAAGTGAACAGAGGCATCACAAACATAAGTTTTACCTAAACCTTCTCCCCATGTTAGGGATCCATATCATCACACGGCTTACCTCTGAACAGCTGTGTGCTGGAGAGAAAAACTACTTTGAATTTTGTCTGTCATTAACTGTGTGGGGCAACCTCAGCTGAGAGCAAAGCAGTGGGAGTACAGATATGCCTCTCACCAGTCTGGCATGAGCTGAAGTGAGAGGAGGGGACGCTATTTCATGGCATAACCGATCTAAGGTATCAGCAGGCCCTCTCTCCGGCAGGTCTCCACTCTGGTACTTTCCCCATGCAAAACCCCCTGTGGTCAGGGAGACGTGAAGGGGTGAGCAACTAGAAATCCAGTAACCAAATAAATATCTAGATAAAGTAGAGACAATTTTTTTAAAGATAAACTAAAAATTTTTGTAAGTTAAGACTAAGAAGTTTGCTGGAGGAAGAAGAGCAAGTAGGTGATTTATGGGTAAATCCTATGGGAGAAGGAGTGGACCTTCTGACAAATATTCCATATAATGAATGCCTAGCAGGAAAGGGTTGCTTACACAAATATGTCCACGTTTCTTTATTTTAAAATATTCTACTGAGTAGGCTTATTGTGTTCTGTGAGGTTTTGAAAGATACTTAAAAACCTTTCCTGCTGGATGTTAAAGGAAAAGAGTAATAAATAACTTGAGACAAAGTTTTAGCCTTTTTCTCCTCTATACTTCATTTTTCTGTTTATTGGATTAGATGAATACTTACCACAAAAATAAAACAAAAGCAATAATAAAAAATTGCCTGTGATATTTGTGAGTTTTAACTCAGTAAACAGCAGAAACATAGCAGCTAAATTCAAAAAGACAGTACTAGGACAGGGGAAAGCTGTGTCCATTCCCCACAAAAGCAGCACGTCTGACCTCCCAAGAATGTTTGTAACTGAGGTCAGCTTTGGATGCAGATTTTGTGTGGGAAAAGCAAGTACCACATGAAGTGTTGGTAGATGTAGATTGAGTTTCATGAAACGTATAATTTCCTTGAATGAATGTCAGTGAGAGATCAATGCACAAGGTGCATTGGGTTGATGAATACACCAACTTTAAATTGAAATGGAAAGCTGAAGCCTGGATTGTGCTAAGTAACCTTAATATTTTTTACAAGATGAGGAAAGAGCATAAGCCTCATGTCTCAGGTTAAATCTCTTTTTGGGGAACCTGCATCCTACTTTCAGAGGTAGGATATACCAATACTAGTAGCTATTCCACTTGCTAAAGCTCAAAATCCTCAGCCCACCTTTTTATTTTAAATATATGAACTTGCCCGTTTTAACAAAGAATTTGTAAAAGAAAGAAAATGGCATGCTGGCAATGAAAAGTATTTCTATCTTTCAAGCACCAAAAGTTCTCATTTTTATTCTGTCTGACAATTTGACATGAATAGGATGGAGATGCTACATAAGGTGATACAAAGACTGACGAATTGTCTCCTGCCTCTGGGTAGGAATCAATCATCATCACTAAATAATATAGATCAATTCATTTCAGGCACACATTCTACATGGTATGAATGGGTTCTCCTTTAAAAGGATTTGATGGCCTGTGTTTATATCACAAAAGTGGATGTTTTACGCTGTTTGAATTCCATCAATGCTGGCTTGGTGGAGCGGAATCAGTTCTCATTGACAAATCAGCATCAGGTCAGCATTAAATTAAAACAAAGTAAGGATGAGCCAAACTAGGAAGCAAGGAGCCAAACATGCCTCATTCATCCTTGAACTGTTCAGAGTTCAAATAAAAACTTGGATGCAACTCTCTAGCCTCCTGCTTACTGGAGGAAGGACTAAACAAAGAATTCAAACCAACACATTCTTTATTTGCTCATTTTTAAACTAAGGGCTACTCTATATAGGATTGACTTTTGCCAGAAATGCACCTGGAGGGGCACTACCCGAGCACGTCTCCCCTCTCCTGGGGCTCTGGCAGTGGGGCCCAGGCCAGCGCAGCCCAGAGCTGCCCCCCTCCCGCTGGCGGCCTTGGGGTGAGGCTCCCCGGCAGCGCTGCGGGGAGGCCTGGGCCCGGCCCGTGGAGGCTCCGGCCCGCGGGAGCTGCTCTAGGCCGAGGCTCTAGCGCTGGACCCCACCGGAGCTCCCGTTCCCGCTGCCTCGCAGCTGGGCCTCTGCCCGGCCCTGGGCGCCTGGTCTGGACCCCAAAACTGACCTGAGATTATCATAATCTCTTTAAAGATTAAGACCAACAGAACTGTTCCCAAAATATATGAGGACTCTTATTTGGCAGAGGAAAGAAACTAGGAAAGAGCCTTTGTTCTCTGTCTCAAATATGTATTTTGGTTATAGGTTTAAATGTCTCTAAACATCTCAAAACTCGTAGGTTTACATATAGGTACATTGCAAAAAGGGCTTTAAAGCATTCACTTCAGACTCCTGATGGAAATACAGTATGCATCAGGCTGTTTCATTTTGTCATGTCAGTTTTAATCCCAGTACAGCAATGAAAGTGGTGTGGGGCATGACTTTGGGATCTGGGAATAGTTCTGAAAAGAAACCTAACAAAAACTAATTGGTTTTTTTTCTACTGAAACTGGTCAGGGCTAGGCTGACACACCAACCGTATGGCTATGAATCCCACATAGGCGTCTGGAAATCCCAGATCAGCAGCTAAGGGAGGACCTGATCGCCAGCCATAAACTGGGGCTGAAATCTCCAAAGATCAGAAACGTGAAGAAACTTTTAGCTCCAGAGCTGTGCCTTGAATTTGATCCCAAGCAGCAGGAAGGGAGCAGCAGCTATCTGAAGCCATTCTACAGATGTTCCTAACTTGCATTGTGCAGTGCTGTGAGCCATTATATAAGTACAAGTATTAATATCAGGTGTATCCTAGATGACTCAAAATTAGATTTGTCATGATATGTAAAAAGGGAAGTGAGAATTGGGGTCTAACCTAGCTGCAGTTTAGAAAGCAGATATGTCCCAGGAGGTCTTCGCTGTATGAATGTTAAGTTGATTTCTGTTTCCAAAAATGCCCTATGTTTTCTTACTGACAAAGTCTGTCTGTGCTAGCTTAGCTATTGCTGTCTTATATATGCAAAGAAGCCAAGCACTGCAATATTATGAATTCAGAGATGGTTTACCCACACTGCCATCTACAGAATGTTACACAGATCAGCAAATTATGAGAGATGTTATGCTAACATATGCTCCCTTTTTCTTTTTTCTTTCTCTTTTTTTTTTTTTTAAGTGAACATAGCTCACTCACATAACTATTTCCTTTTTGCATGGATTTACAATGGTAAACTACAATGCTGTACTGCGAACACATTTCCAAGTGTTACTGCCTAGCAGTCCTACAGCTCAGTTCATCTTATTAAAGTCTCGTTTTTGGCTGGTGTGCATTTTACTGCAACTTTCCTAGTTTCCTTGTGTTACATCAGGTCATAGCGTGTTACCTTAACGGGTAGGTCTATGGCACAGTACTGTAGTTCAGTGCACAGCTACAAGATTCACTGGAGCTCACTCATTGCTGCCTGTCTGGTTAGTTATTCCGTGAAGATCCCAAGGAACCCCGCTTTAGTCTAGTTGTGGTAATATAGTACTCACATATGTGGCCCATTTACCGAGCAGATGAGAAACTCCAGTATCCAGCTAAGTGCCTTTTTAGTGTTTGGTCACTGGCCGGTAGACACAGCTCTGCTGCTGCTCCATTCAGGACCCAGGTAACATTTAGAGTAGAAGAAAAAGCTTCAAGCTGTTTCCTTTTCATTCAAAGTACTTCACTAGGGAAGGAATAGCAAAGCGTGCAATCTCATCCGCAAGACTTGGCAGTTATATGGGGAATAAAGAAGGATGAAAAGTATTGTGTATGTTCAAGAATTCTCTAAATATACTATAAAAATACTCCACTTGTCATTCTTAATGATTCTCTGCTGCCACTTATGGTGATTGGAGCTCCATTTACAGTTTTTTTTTGTTTGAAAGCATTTCAGTCTTGGAACAAATTGCAGATCACAGAGAGTTCACATTTCAAAGTGCTGAACAGAAACTTCCCCGGTTTGGATGCTTTTTGTAATTCTTCGCTTCTGCCAAGATTTTTCCCAGGCACATAATATGCTGTGTTGCTGGTATACAAAACTTTGACTTCTGTAAATACATGGGCCGCAGGAGGAGCTGCTATATTCTCCTGTTTGAATGATTCATGTACATCCAGCAGTAGGAAATAACATACTACACAGAATCTTACTGAAGTAGCCTGTGTTGCTGGCACAACAATGGGATGGGATGCCTAGCATTGAAAGATAATGAGATTTCCTGTGAGCTGAATATGTATAGTAAGCCCTCAAGATTCGGTAGAAGTGTGAAAAGTAGACAGTATATTATGAGAAGAAAGAAAGATGAAGGTAAACTTTTAGGATCATTCTTCCAATAGTGCTTAATTTTGAGAATTTACAATACATCCTCCAGAGAACTGTTCAGATGTTTTTCAAATGCAGGAAGTATTACCTCAATCTTGATCCATCACTCTCCCCTGATCTTTTCAAAGGCTGCAGGATTTCTTTCTGTCTCCTCAAGAATAAATGAAAGGAATGAAAACAAAATCTTCCCTGACTTTATGCCCGTTCTTAGATGCCTTACCAGCAGTCATCTTTTGAAGCTTATATTATCAGTCTTTACTTTAGAAGTGAGGGAGGTTGTTCTTGTGGTGATGTTCATATTTTGTCTTGCAAAGAACAGCAGCCTTCAAAGATTCTGACAAATCAGCTTCTTACAGGGATATGTAAGAAAACCCACTGCAGTCGACAGAGAGCCTGACACTGACTTTAGAGGGCCCTATGCGGACCAAGGCTAGTGGTTAATCTGTTGTGAATGGGTGAGAGGGTTTGGGAAACAGGAGCTTGCCTGAACAGTCAACTAAAAGTCAAATCACATTGTTTTTAATTAAATGTGAAATAGTTAAACAATTTTTTCTGTTCCCTGTTTCCCTGCTCTCTCTAGAAGTAGTCAAGGAGTACACTTTGAGAAGAAACTGTTCTTCTCATGCTTTGAGTAGCCAAAATGTCTGTATTTCCCTCCTGACGTATGCACCACAGGCATGCTTGTAGCCACATTTAACAGGCCTGTGAAAAGATCTGTGGGCTAAATTGTTTAGAGACAAGAGCAGCATCCTCTGCAAGTATAATCTGACCTTACTCTAATTAGATAATTTTTTACCAGCTGAAGATCTGGGGAAGGAAAAAGAATCTTTTATTTATCCAAATACTAATTCATCACAAAAAGGCCTTTCAAGTGGAAAAATGCTAAGAAAAAGCTATATGATTTCTATAACTTTTTTAAAAAAAATATTCAAAACAACTTTTTAAAACTTACATTTTGGCATAAGCCAGAATGAAATTGAAACATTTTATCAACTATACTGAAACAAAATTCATTTTGAGCCTCTGCAGGAGGAATTTCTTTTACTATTTTTTATTTGAATTTGGAACAGAAAAATTAAATTATCCATATTATGCAAGCAGGCAAAGGATTGGTAATAAAAAGGCATCTTAGAGTGTTCCTAGAAAGTTACATGGCAAAGTTCAGATCCCTGGAAAGGCAGTGAAGCCCAGGAATCAGATGCACAACAAAAATGGGATCATATCGCTCTCTTCTATCATGTCTTTTCATTTTTATATCTGTTCTCAATCCCTCACTTCTTGAAGCTTCTTTAAAAAACTCTTGTAAAAGTTGTTTCCCTGTGTTCCTTGATTTGAAGAATGGTAATGGCAACGTTGTTGGAAACTTTTAGTGTTTTTTTTAATGATTACTAGTAGTAGTGCCTACCAATGGTAATCCTCTTATAAGCAAAAGTAGTTATCCTTAGGCATACACTGGGAAATGAAGGAGCAGGCAAGTGATTTAAGTGATTTGCCTTTGGATCCATGTATAGCTGAATTACAGACTCATTCTCTAATTTCTGTGTTATATTATGTTGGATCACCATGTTTCCAGGACAGTGGTTTTCCATGCTGTGTGCTACAGAATGTTTCTGGTTTTGGCAATGCACGTTTCCCATGTTGTTCTCCTAATAAATGCACAATCAATAAAACAATTCAGCTGCTTATTCTGAAGAATATTGGCTATTTGCTTGAATAAGCAGTTCTTCCTCAAAGATATTTATAAATTCCCAGAGTCCAGCCACTCACTTCATTTCTAAGGAACTTAAAAAAAGAACAGAAATCTCTTCTGGAAAATGATGAAACAGCCTTTATTCCCAAATTCTGCTTCTTCTCACTGGTCATTTGTGTGTTACTCGGTTATGACAGCTGTTTTCAGGGCATGAGTAAAGAGCTTGATTACCAGAAATAATTTCTTTTTTTATTTTTTTTTATGATAACAGAGTAATTAATGAGTTATGTGGTGACTTAGCAATAAAAAGATATTTTGAAATAAAGGATGTTAATCAACAGATTAATTTTCATATTCTGGAAAGCTGTTCTTTCTCAAGGAGAAAAGATTCTGAAGAATCCAGCGCATGGATTTGCAAGGCTGACTGTTCCAGCTTTCCAAAATAAAAATTTTCACCATAGGTAATATTGGGGAAAAGGATAAAAAGATGGGTATTTTTCTCAAAGGGCATCTAAAAATTTGTCATATAATGGAAATGCACTTTTTTCACAGAAAAGATCAGTTGAGAAAACTGTTGACTTTTTTTTTTACATAAATTCAGAAGGGCTAGGTGATTTTCTTTCATAAGAAATCTGTCATAAGACTATCAATATCTTATAACTAAGAAAGTCTATGCTACTTATGAAAGTGTCAGTGGTATTATACACTCATCAGTTCAAATTATTTTAATAGGGTGACATAAGGCAAAAGCAGAATTAGACCCTTGGTGCTCAGTCATGGTGCTAGATTGTAGCTCATCATTGCTTCCGATCTGCATTGCACACTCCAATCCCACAGCTTTTCCAACGACACTTGGTGAACTCCATTCCCCAAACATCACTGACAAGAGCCTCACGTGTCAGAGTGTTCTCCGTAAGTGACGGGCGGAAAACACGGACTGTTCCAGCTGGAAGAGCAGAGCCACTTCCAAGAACTGGGAAGGGAAAGCAGGACTTTCCCGTTAGTGCCTTTTCCATTCCTTCATTCTGAACAAGCTAAAGGAACCATGATAAGTTAGGCTGCTGGAGCCAATTTCCATCACTGGTTTTGCTTTGCCACGTTCCTTGAAAACAAGCTGGTTGCTGGGGAAACTTTATTAAAAGTGCTGTGAGATTGCCTTCTGACTTTTCTTCTGACCTAAAAATACTACTGAGTTGAGATAGAGAAAACTTTAAAAAGCTGGTTTATTCTCCCCTCCCCCTTTTCCCATCACACCTATACTTTCCCTTGATGATTCAGATCTATTCTGTGCCTTCAGAACTTGCTTTCTTGTGAAGGAAAAGGATGCATATCTGGAGCATACAATCAGCATTTTGATAAGGGCACACAGGATAGACATATAGACTCGTCCCTGATACTTTGCAGCTTCTTTCTTTTTCTCCACTGTACAGCAGAGGCATTTCACAGATTCTAGTCTAAAAAGAGATAAGTGATTTGGGGGCTTGTTCTATCTTCTTTTCTTCTTTTTTTTTTCAGTAATAGTAAATTTGCTGGAGTCAGTATCCCCAGACTATTTGCAGTGTCAAAATGAGTTCCCCATGTCATTTGATCTGATTACCAAATAATGCTAATAGAAGATAAAGTCACAAAATAGGAAGTGTTTGGATTTTTGGTTGTTTTGCCAACACTAAAGATAAAACATTTTTATTTTAAATTGGCTGGAATTCCTAACAGCAGGGAGGGCAGAAGCTGTCTAAGTGAAAATAAGAAAAGAAAACGTGCTACATTTGGTTCAGATCAAAAGTTATGGGTGTTTTTTTAAGTTTGGCTGCTGAACTAAAAAATCAATTATTTTCACAGCTCTTCCCGAAAAGCAGTACCAAACAGTACTTTCCTGGCTGAACTTTTCCCACCATGGAAAAGTCTTAATAAATCCTAAAAAAAGTGGTGGTTCAGTATAACACCAAGACCATCCCTGGAGGTTTTTTGACAAGGCTGTGAAACTCAATTCCCTGTCTGCTCTCTCAGCGCCCAAAGGTGAACTGTGAACGTTACCATTTTTCACCTGCAATTGAAAAGCTTTCCTGGCACAGCTCAGCTAAGATGGCCACGTGCCCAAGAGGGGCCTGCGGTGGTGGTCACGTCAGGTGTGGGGAGTGAACGGCGAGAGCAGCCCTGTGCTCAGGGTGGGCAGGCAGCCCTCAGCCGTGTGTTCAAGGAAGCTGGCTGCTGTCTCTTGGACTCCCATCATCTAAGTCACAGTTTAGGACTAAGAAACAAACTCTGACTTTTCCAACCCGTGCTTTGGCTGTGGCTATTGCTGTTTTATCCACATGTTGAGCTCCAAGCCATGTGGAAGCTGACATTGCTTGTAGATCTACGTTTCAGGCACTGGTGTGACAAGACATGGGCACCTGGTCTCAGAACAGCTAATTATAATTGTGGGGAGACTAGAGAGGAGAGGAAAAAGAGAAGTGATTCAATTTGTGCAGAGTGAGCTTTATTTGGTTTCAGTAACCAGCGGTTATCAATAATCGGCTCTTTATATCAAGTGTGCTTCACTATGCACTTCATTTAGACCTAAAAAGATGGTGATTGAATGTTAAGTAAATAGTAAACAACTATGAAGAATATCAATTTATTAGAGTCTCCTGATTATGTAGAACAGAATTTAGAATCATTTTTTACTAATTTGCAAACTGTCACAAAATTCATTTAGAAACTCCTCATAGTCTTACTGTTTTCCAGTGTGCAATACATGGCTGGGAGCTTTTTTCCTCTGGCTCCTTCAGTGCATGAAGAGTAGTCTGTAGAGATCAACAAAACCACTACAGCACTTATTGTGGAAAGCACGGTCCGGATTTACACGGATGCTGTCCGCTTGCTATGTGCAGTGCAGACCTGGTAAGGATCTCGGCAAGTCAGAGCAGGATCTGTTTGCCATCTGGGAAAAGAGCATCCCCCCATTAATCCTGTTTTGAGTAACATCAACTCCTTCCCAGAGAAATATTTCCGCAGCTTTAAAAAGAAGAAGTTCAGAGACAGCTGAATTAAAAAAATGGGAGTACTGTATCAAGTACTGAAGACATATCAAAAATCTTATTCATCCTCCATCCACGCCAATGGTTACACTTGGACTGGTTCATCAGCTGCTAAACACTTGCTGGCTCATTGCCAGTCTTCACATATACTGCTGCTGTTCACCTTCCTGGCTTTCGCTTGAAAAAGACTCCCAGTCAATGCAGCCTCAGTTTGTGAATCTGCTGATTTAACGCTAAGGTTATATTAAAACTACAGGATCTATTTTGAACTGGTCCTTGTTTTAGTGCTAAGCAGCTAGCTTTAGGTGAATTACCCATGTAGCAATTAAGGCTGCTCTAATGTCTGCCCTAAGCAGGATTGGTGTGTTGATCTCGCACAGTAATTAAGGCACGTGAGTGTTTCTAGGCAACAGTCCTCCCTGAAGTGATGTCTCCAGCACCACAGCAAGCTGCTCTGACCTTCCTTGCCCAACAACTGGGTGCTGACAGGCTGGCCAAAGCCTTGTCCTCAGTGTGCACCTGGAGTGAGGCTGAATCCAATGGCAGTCGCTGCTGCCCCATATAACAACTGCATACAGCATGTGTATTAATACAGTTTCTCACAAGACATCTATTAAATAGAGCTGTTATCTTCTTATTTTAACCATTAGGAAACTGGAACATAAAAATTATTTGCCTTAGATAATCCAGGAATTTTGTAGTGGAAACAGAAATAAAATCCAGGTGTCCGGACTCAGAGTACCATGCTTTACCTACAAGATCACACCTACTTTTTTCAACCTCTTATAAAAAGAGCAGACTTTGTAAGAATATAGGTCTGGTTTGCATATGGATCTCAAAGAATAGCAAAGTTTGAATCTCAGAGTTGAACTCAGGGCTGCCTAGAGATATTAAAGTCCTTTAGAAATACTAGGGGTACAGGACTACTGCACATAGCACTGCTGTGGCTATTAATCACAGCACTGTGTAAACATGTTTTCCATTCAGAATTCAGCATACATTTAATCTATCAGTTCAGAGACATGTTGACAACAAAAAGTTATTTTCACCTGGCAGATTAATTTCTCTTTTATTACCTCTTCGGAAACTACGCTGGTATCTCATCTTCTCTCTGAATCATCCAGAGAGTACAGGGAATTGGATATATCCATGGCCAACAGTTGCAGAAATCTAGTTTATAGCTAATAGACAACCATCCAAAAAAAGTAACTGAAGATGTTTGTATAAGACATTCAGGAAAAAAAGGCACTGGAATAGAGTTGTAGAAAAGTATTTTCAGGTCTGTGTTCCCCTCAGTGATATTAGATGAGGTGTTAAAAGAAAATCCTAAATTCTCATAGGCATTAGGTAATATTGATGTTGTTTATGGGAGTGGATGAGGGCAGGACAGTAAGCACATGATGTTAAATTTTACCAGAAAGTAGGAATTTCTTCTTCAGAGTGGTTTGTGTTTCTGTCCCTAAGGAATGGGCTACCTCTGAATTGAGGAAGATGCAACATTCAAGAGTGTGTCTTCCATGGCTTCTGTTTAGTTTCATTAATAGCAAAAAAGAAACTATAGTATTAGTAGTACAGTCATCAATACAGTAGTACAGGCAACTAAAGCTATCAACACAGTATACAGATCTAGAGATAGCAACGCTATAGCATGCAAAATAGCCCAGCCAGGCCTCTTTTTTCTCACATAGAATGCTGTATGTCTATGATTTGCCAACGTACATACTGCATTATGTCCTTCAATTCCTCTTACAGCGCACTGTGGTGCTGTGAACTGTTAATGCCTTCAGCTTCAAAGAAAAATTATTTTGATAGCAGATGAAGTAATACTTTTACATGGCCTTGTCAGCAGTCTAGGAAGCATCAGGAAAAAAATATGCAAGTTATGAGACAAAGTACTGTAAGAGCTTCAAAGTCTCTGGCTTCTACTATCACTTAGTGACAAATTCAGCCAAATATCCATGACCATGGCCTTAGGCTTCACCTCAAGATTGCTAAAGCTTTTCACACACGGTACTGGAGGCATCAGTTCACATAAAAAGTTTCTAATGGACCTGTGAGCGCACTGCTTCAGGGTCGAGAAGTGCTGAAACAAAGCAAAATCAATGCCTAGGCAGCACTGCTGATTCCCGGTGGCATGGCGTGCACTAACAGACCAGAATGGTGTTGGAGAGCAGAGAGAGAGAGTTAGAGAGAGGAAAACAACTTTATTAAAGATAAGTGCTCCTGTTAGAAGAGAAGAGAAGAGAAGGGAGAGATGAGTGGAGCTGCTGACTGTGCACAGAGAGAACAGATGTTGGAGGTTAATGGAGCATTAGTAAAAGAAAGAAAATCAGTCTCCTAATACCTGGTATGGTTATTTTAGTCAGAGGATTCTTTACAGAAATGCACAAGGTTTAATCATAGCTGAAATATAAAGTAAGACACTGCATGGCCTTGTTTAGCATAAAGGGTTTCAGCAGAGCCATACATGGCTCCAGGATTGCCCTCTGTGAATTTCTCACTTCAGAAGTATTACCTGCTGCCATTGCTATCAACCTTATTTAACTGTAATCATCATCTCTCCAAATACAGACAAAGTTGGGAACCCTCCTTCTAATGAATTATTTTGCATTATGAGGATAACTAACAGATTAAAGAAAGAAAAAGGATACTCACTTTAAGGAAAAAAATATTTATGTAATACATAAATATATCCAGTATTTCTGTTGTACAGTTATAAGGCATATAAATTAATAGCCTGTTTGTTATTTCACCAGCAGTAAACTACAGAGATAAGTGCTTTCAAACTAGTTTGTAAAAATGACTTTTTCTGGTACTAATAAAGACCCCACTTGACACTAAAAATATAACTTCAGGATTCTGTTTTCATTTGATAGAGTGACACTTACGCCAGTGGGCTCCGAAACTCATTACGAGAATAGTTTAAAAATCACTATGTGCATTTCATTGCTAGCGGAAGGAACTATGTGCTGACAGACTTAAAACCTGAAATCGATTGCGTATTGATAGAAGCCTCAAGGTAGTAGAAAAAGATAGCAAAGTATCCTCAGGCTGCCCAACTCAAGTGTCGCAGACTTCAGCCTGGCTAAGTGGCCATATCTCCTGGCTTTTCAGCTGATACTTACTTCTCCCAGGAAATGTTTCAGGTACTCTGGAGGTGTTCAGGATTCCAGTTCATTAGTGGAAGGTTTTTGTTTCCTAACCACAAACTGTTGTCTTTTTGCTCCACCGAACATTAATGATTCTTCTTCAGTGACTCATGACAAATTCATTCAGACACCAGGTTAGTAGGAAAGTTCTGTATCCTGAGAAACACAAGCGCATCACTGTTGAATTAGTGATGTTAAGGCATTTGTTTTAAAGATACTTCTGCATGAATATTACATTTATTTGAAAATATTACCCAAAGTGAAGTGGGGTTTTTTGTTTTTAAAAATAAAACCAAAACCAAAACCAAAAACATTTCCTGAGTAGTAGAAGAATGGGAAACAGATCAGGCTTATTTTAGTACATGTGTGCAACGGTCTGTCTGCCTGTGAACCATGAGGTTACAGTCTATAAACTGAATGGACGAAGCTGCAAGCTGGGGATAGGCAATGGGCTGTTGGTCTTTAGCTTGCTTTAGAATTAATGTTTAACTCAGACAGTACAGTGATGAGCCCAGTATAAAGTAGAAAGAGTGTGTTTGCGCTGTCAATGTATTTCTCCTCCCTTCTCAGTCCAGAACCTTGGTGCCCATATTGTCTCTTCTGCACATATACCAGACTACTCCCAGGTTCCTTCTGGAGGGAGCCAGCTTGGCTCCTGCTCGAGAAGAGTATGCACAACTCATAGGACTGTGTTCTCCAGCATCGAGTCCAGATAGGTTGTACAAACATGGATTATTTTGACTTTACCTATCTCTATGTAGGACAGTCTTCCAGTGTCATCCCAGAACACTTGCACACAACACACAGTCTCAGCATGTTTTAAAAATACCACTCGGATGGCTGCAACTAAACCTTCTCTTTATTTCTGGCACTTGGCAAGGGAAACACACACAAACACACAGATGGTAATCACTCTGCCTCAGGGCCATCAGGATGCCTTACAGGGCCCAGAGTCTCCAGGGCCGAGTGTAATGCTGTCTGGGTATGGGCAATCTACTCGCACTGTGAGAAGCCAGGCTGGTTGGTACAAACCAGCCTCAGTCCAAGAGCTCACTTTCTGGCGAGATCAGCAAAGAAAGTTTGGATGTAATATAAATCACCCTGTGCTTCTCATGTCTCCTACACTAGCTAAACCATCAGGTGTGATCTTTTTTGCATGTGATGTATATATATAAAGTTACTGAGGAGATGTGTGCTCAACAGCTGTGGACAGGCTGATTATAATTTGACATTTCAATTTTATTTCTTGCTGAACTGGCTCATCTAATAATATCTTCATTCAGAAGGAGCTTGTAAAAAGAAAAAGAAAATATTAATATGATATTTCTGCCTGTTTCTCTTTTCAATTGTATTTGGTTTCATCTGAGATCTTCCATATGACTTTGTTGTCCATCATACAAGAATCTTTTCAGTTCTGCCTGTTCTGTCTTGCTTATTACTAAGGTACATGATCACTTTTTATTCTTGGTTTTCAACAATTTTCCAGCAACTTTCATTTTTTCTAATCACAGCTGAAAAGAAATAACTTCTCAGTGACTTCAGTTGAAGGCTGTCAACTGATGACAACTGACGGTCTGGCCATTTTGTTCTCCATGACTTGCCTTTAAACTCACAGTTCCTCTGCTGTTATATATTATTTAACTCCCTCATTGTTTCTTTTAACTCTGTAAATATTTGGGGGATACAGATTACAAAAGAAAAGATACAAAAAAAAGATGCTGATGTTATGTTGCAGTGAATTACCTGATATGTTGTACATGACAAATATTTTTTATAAACCTAGGTTTCAAACATAAATTCCAAGCTAAACATCTTTTATTGCTGGTTAACTTCTCTAGTCTGTGAAAAAGCTCCCAGATGTTTTTCCTTTTTTTGCTTCTGATGTTCCCTTCTGAGTCTTGAAGTGTTCTTCTGTCATGTATGCCTGTTCAAACACTTTAACTCTTAGCTAATTATGATTCTAAGACCTTCAAAATGAATAGAGAAATGAATTTCTTTTTCTTTTTAAATTAGCCTTTGAACTGTAGTCATTCCCCATTCCCATGGAGAGAGTAATTTGTATAATTTGTTGAAATTTCAGTCCCAATATGAGATAGGAAAGGAGATGGCTGCTCAGTATATATAAACTCCCAACTAAATTGTGATATGTTGTGAGACAGCAGGCTGTAAGTATTTCAAGAGTATAAAAAACAACAAAGAAAATGAGTTATAAATGTCTGGGTGTCTAAGTGTATAGATAGAGAAAAGAAAAATCTAAGCTGAATAGTTGCGGAATTTTTTTAAAAGGGAAGCATTCTAGACTGTGAAGGGAAGAAGCAGAAGCCTCATCCCTTGGGGCTTTAAAAGCAAACCGAAGCAGAAAAAAATGTTCAGAAAGACATTTCTGTGAAAGGCAGATGTATCTCATAAGGTTATTTCAATGAGGAAACACTTTGGAGAAAAACACTGTATTAGTAGAATAACAAATAGGATTATTTAGTAGTGTTTTCCACATGTAATTCCAGGCTGTCTTTTACTAACAGACAGTGCTGTAAACTGAATGTTATAGTGTCCTTTATATAAAAGCAATTTCTTTTGTTTTGCTCTTACACCCTCCATGGTAATAATGTAGATATTGTCAAACAAACTAATGGTCCCTGCTATTTCAATGTCTGCATTAACCAATGTCAAATCCTTCAGAAGAGTATAGACTGCCACACTGGGCTAAACCAGGATCCTGTCTCAGAGAATGACCTGCAGAGCTTTGTTTCAGAATATTTAGGAAACAACACACAGCACAACAGTATGAGCAGTCCCTCGAGACACGGTTCCAGGCCCCATTTCCTGAGCTGGAAGCTGCCTCTAGACCAGAAGAAGGAGCAGGTAAATATAATCTTCTCATGTCCCTGATCTGACATCAATTCTCACAGTTGATAAGTATGAAAATTGTCATTCTGTTAATTCTAACTGCAAATATGAATCCTATTCATATTAAAAAGGAATGATCCTTGTTCAAAACTTTAAGGTAATTTAACTCTAATTGTGTATTTTGTGTATTCTTCCTATTTTTAGTGCTCAATCTCATGCTGAATCTTAATTATCAACTATAGCACAAAAATATCTTGCATTTATGTGTTTCTTAGTGTCAGCAATATCTTTCAAAAGAAGGCATTATACATAAAAATATATAGAGAGTATATTTGTGAACACATGGTCAATAAATGAAGTAGACCCTGCAAAGAGGCAGGTAGATAGCATGCGAAAGCTTGATGAATTAAAGACTCTTTCATATGCCAGACTTTTTTCTTTTTTTTTTTTTTTTTTCAGATAATAGCACCCATTAGCAAAGAGAGGAGATAAGAAACTAAGTGGGAAATTATATAAATGATGGAGACAGCTTAATTTTTGCAACTGTCATTTCTATCCAGACTTTGGACTCCCATATTTGTCTAGTTACTGGTACTCACAGCTCTGTATCAAAAATGGCACTGAATGATCAAACAGATAAGCCCAGTTGTATAAAATTCCCCAAGAAAAGACTTGATTTTTTTCTCATGCCATTTCTTTTACAGAGAAGTAAACTGGTTCAAAATAAACTGTGCCACCTAATATTACGCTAACCATTACAAATGCTGGTATTTACCTGTAGCATATATGATTTATGAAATACTTTCCTTTACTTGTAAATTAAACAGTGTCCTAGTTATCCTTGCATGTATATTGTGGCTGAAATATCAATGTGTCAAGCTGGTAACATCTGTGTAATGCAGATAACTTTTCTGCAAATTCCTCCAATTGCCTTAGCCATTGCTATTTCCCATGTTTAGCAATGATCAATTTTTCACTGAAAGCAGAGCCTCAAGCATCAGCACATAAACTATCACATTTTACAGGATTGTCAATGAAAAACAACACCAACAGTGTTGCTATACAACAGCTTTAACGACAACAAGGGATTTTGTACACAAGTAGCAGTGTTAGACCCTCATCTGGGCAAACTGTGGGGTAATTATATTCTTTTTACATGAGCCTTCTTGCATTTGGCCAGATACACTAGCCTTAGTCACTTCCTGTCCTAATCAGTTGTTCAGAGTGGTTGCAAGAAATTAAACAGCTGCTGTTTTCCGCCTGCCATCTTAAATGGGTGCATTGCACCGTGGATGCAGTCATATGTTTCGCTCACTCACTCTCTCCAGCTCTCTTTTTCATTGTCTCCTACAGGCATATTTTCTCTGAGAACAAGAGGGAGAGGTGCATGTTTAATTTTCTGAAGTGCCAGGCTCCCACAAGTCCAAAACGAAGTCCCTGTATTTTTCTTCAGTGTACTTTGGCTTCCTATCAAGATGGAAGATTGTGTATAAATGGGAAAGATTAATTTATTATCACATTTCTTTCAGCAAGAAAACAAATAGTTATTAGATGGTCTGGGACGTAGTCCTGGCAGCTGAAAGGAGGCAGCGTAAGATAAAGAGGAGTTCTCCATCTCTCTTAGTTTAAAATTACTTTTTAGAAAGAAAACTGCAAATTCAGGAAAAAAGTTTAAACTGACTGTTAGTTTTCTCGTATGAGCTCATACATCAACTGTGATGGAATGGACCTGGCTTGGTGGAGTGTATCATTAGAAGAGTCTCTCACATATACCTTACTCCTCCAAAATGCTCAGCTGATTTTCCACCTGGCACTGGAAAATCACCACGTAGGGAGTGATTACTGAGAGAGTGGGAGAAAAGAAGACATAGTGCTGTGTCACTCTTAAATTTGCTGAGAACACCTGGTTTTTGACAGATTGGTAGGAAAAGACAATAGAAGGCAGTTAAGTAGAATAAAAAATTAAGAAACAAGAAGTGGCTGTAAAGAACAGTTTGGATTAAGGAATATCTGCAAGCTAATATCTGTATTGACATTCCATCCATTTCACACAAAAGGACTCCACAAAAGATATGGAGTACAGACACATTTGTTCTACATGTGACTGTCTCTAATGAAGATTACAGCTCAAAGTATATTCCATCACAATTCCTCCAAAGTCAAGAGACTGCAATAAACTTCCTTACAGGGAACTATAGCCGAATTCCTTCTACTGTTCACATACACCCTCTTGATATGACTGTAATTAAAAGTAAAGAACAAACACAAATGTGGGTCATGTCAAGATAGGTGAACTTGACCAGCCACAGTGCCCTCGCCACAATCATCAATTACATGTTGCCTGTTCTATGGTCATGCCTAGGACAACTTTGCTCTGTGTGGAAATGAATTTTCCTCCTTGAAGATCATTCTGGTAAATTATGCCACAAATGACACAGCCTGGTACAGTTTCTGTCATTCTTCAGGGAGGAAACAAAGCCATGTTCACAACAGGGAAATCTTGCTGGAAGTATCTATTTCAAGATGTGACTACACATCAGCCCCTGTAGGATGGATAGCATAATAAAGAAGAGAAAGAGGGCACTTCTCAATTCAAATCAACACAGTGAATCCCAGAAAGCCTATTTTAACAAGATTCAATGACTCCAGGACAGAACTGTTATGACTACATTTCCAACTTCCACTTTCCACGCAGTCATCAATACCTGCAGTATTTATATGCCTTTGCTGTGGGTAGGAGCTGATAACTTGGGAACTCCATGTGGGCTTCAGTCTAAGTCAGGTCTGTTGAAAGGCTACGTCTGTGACCTGAAAGCAGTGCTCAAAGAAGTTGGCCTGTTTGGGCACATGTTGCCCACAGCAAGCTCTGCTTCCACGTCAGAAAAAAAAAGGCTTGCATGTATTTTAGATTCAACAGTTATAGCTGGCTGGCGAAGCCCCACTAAGTGAAAAGCTATAGAAAAGCGAAGAGCTGAGAGCGGTAAGAGGAACTTAGGGGCAGAGTCACAGGACGAGATAAGGTGGCTGTCAGCACAATTAAAATTGAATTTTTATTTAAGAAAACTCATAATATTGCAGAAGTGAGGAGTTTACTCTCTCCTTCTGCTTTGCTGCCCCTCCTTCTTTTATCTGCCTGCTATAAATCCCTTCTTGCAGACTCCAGTGAACAGGAACGGGAACTCCAGGAACAGACTCACTTTTGCTCTAGCCATTTAGCAGTAAGGCTAGCAATATGAATTGCCAGTCACATCAGGCTATTGTAGTAATCCTTTGTAAGATGAAATTGGACCAGTTTTATAGGTCACATCACTTTTTTAAAAATGTAACCTGAGCAACACACTGTTTTATGCTAGCATGAAAACACAGATCTAAAGCCATTAAACCAAAACGACAATTTGGGGGATGGAACAGACTCAGACAGCGGTTGGAAACAAAAGATGATTTCTCCTGTGCTGTCTTTAATTACGACACATCAGTATAAAATCCTTTGTAGCAAGTTCAATAAGAAAATCTAGAGGGATTAGCAATTAGCACCATCAGGGTCCTTTTAAACACTGCATCATCCACACAGTGCCTTTGGGGATCAGAGAGGGAAATCTGAGTTCTTGTTCATTGTTGGAGTCCCAAGTGGGGAAATTAGCAAGTAACACACACTCATATGCAGTCCCAGCACTTCACAATGAGCCAGCCTAATAGCCCGCTCACTGAGACGACATAATATGCCAGCAAGAGTCTGCTCCTGAAAGAGACATTGCTGTGGCTGCTGCTGTTGCTGCTACCCTGTTAAAATAACATGCAAGGGTAAGAAAGAGCAAAATAATCCAACATGCACAGCAGTCAAGTAGGAAAGAAGTTTATACCTTTAGCAAAAGTTTTCTGGAACTTTTTCACTGGTAAAGGCTTTATCCAGATAGACACATGTATCTTCTCCTGTGCAATATCTTATCATATGCAAATGTGAGAGCCTAAAATTAGAAAACAGAAACTTTGGCTTGGCCAATCCATGCTGGTGGAAACATGAAATTTTTGATAATTGGGTAACAAAAATGCCATTTAGAACTGGCAAGGTTCTAATTTTTTTCTGCTTTTCTAAGTGGGACTTATCAGAAGCCAAATCCTGCTTAGTCCCTTATTTGGACAGAAGAATTTTTAAAGCAGCAGAGCCATTTCACAACTCCTGGTTTCTTGAGTGTAAAACTACCAAATAGCTTTTAGGAGTCCAGGATTGCTGTGTTTCAAGGACTGGACACAGGGAAAATCAAGGGGATATTCTAGTGTAGATAGCAGAGAAAGAAATAGATATAGTCTTGATTCTCTCCAGTTCTAGGGCTGTCAAGGGCCAGTTTGACAGCTGGGATAACATCTAAATTGGCAAGAGATTTTTGTAGTGCTGAACTGTAGAACTTCCTGCATGAAGACTGTTCTCGCTGTAAAGGGTCCTTGTCCTGACTTGCCACTTTTACCCCCCTTTCTGCCCCACCTACAAAAGCAGTTCCTGGACCTTCTGGTTGGTCTTGGTAGGGACACCGCATGGTCCACATTATCTCAGCCACAAACTGTAGGAGATTATAGTGTTCTGAATACAGTTGTCATCTGTAAGTACACTTAGCAATCTTTGACATCAGTTTCTAGATATAGATTATCCTAAACTTTGAATCTTTGATGGTAGAAATTGTTCCAAGAGTTAGTTCTTTTAAATGTCATTTTCAGCCATGACATTTGAGTTTGGTTTTGCTCTAGGATCATGACACACGCTATGAAAACTTTTTCTGAAGAAGGAGGTATGGAAAGAGGGTGGGAAAGTGACAGTTCTTCTATCTGTCTGCCAGGCATGCATATTAGAGGCATTTTTTCTTTTGTATTTCATAGGCAATGTCATCTTTTTCATCATTATCTGGTCTTGTTTCCCACCTAAAAACACTATGGCTGTAGCTAGAAGCCAGTGGGATATGAGGAATTAATTAGTGTGGGAAGTGGCTGGTGGTGAATAAATGCAGTGACACCGAAATTAAATAAATGGATGGAGGAAAGAGAAAATAAAATGAGAGTTAAAAAACTAGTAAATCTTGTACAGGAAGGGAGCAGGGCTATTGTGAATGGGTCCAAATACTCCCTTATAACTTCTGTGATGACTGCAGATGGTAACAAGGTGACATTTTATGGTTGCTCTCCTGACCTAGACATAAGCCACACATTAAGGAGCTATTTGCAGAAATTGTCTTTCTCTTGAGGCTCTCAGCTGTGTCTCTGAATGCTTTGTCCCTTTCTCCTTCCTTCACTTTCTGTTCCTACAGGCAAAGATGCTGAGTTTTATACCCTCCGATGTTCCTCTGTAGGATGTCAGCCTCAAAAATTCAGCTTGAAAGCTTCTCTCCCCCCCATCTGTCTTCCCTCTTCTGTTTCTGGGTGACATCTGGTGTATTGGTTGAGGTCTCCAGGCAGCTTCGTGGCAGCTCCAGACTTGCTTAGGGCAGCTGGCTAGAGTGATCAAAGGGGACAACTGGGTTGTTTTGTCCTCACTGAATGTCAGTTTCTTTAAGTCACCTTTGGTTCTGGGAATTTTCAGAGCAGCTTTTTATTTGCAACTCACTTGCACGCAGTCTTAACATTGGAGGAATGAATGCAGATTTCAAAGAAACCTACAGTTTTCTTTAGTTCTTGAAATGTTCTCTTCCTCCCCTTCCCCCAATAAACAAACAACTAAATGGGAGAGACTTGCATATTGGAAACAATGGCGCTTCTTTTTAATGACATGTTCTGTTCTGTACTGGAGAGTCAATAAATATTCTCCACATTTGGAAAGGGGAAGTGTAAAACTGCTTTTGCTGACAGCAAAGAGTATTTTCATCAGAAGTGAAGCAAATTTACATACATGCATGTATGTAAATTTAGTATACTTCTTATGTGGAAAACCTCAGAAAGAAGAATGTGTATAGATTAAATTTTTGTGACAATGGAGAAGTTCCACTGTCTTACCAGATCGTCTTCATCCTTTATCCCAGCTTACTATCATCTCCTCACCTGCTTGTTTCCTTGACATACATACCAGTGACATCAGTCTCTCCAATACACAGTTTCTAAGATAAGATAAATTTTTTTAGTCTCTTTGTATTCTTCCCTTAACTCCTTTTCCTCTGTATCAAACTCTCCTTTTTTTTTCTGATTATGAGTTGTTGTTGTTTTGCCTTTACTCACAAGATCATATTCATCCACTCGGTCTCTTTGGGCTACGACAGCTGCTCTGTTCATGATGTTCAAAAAGTTGCTCCTTAAATCTGTTGTTTAATCTTGCACCTCATGCCCCTTAGCCTATTCCCTCTGAATTGACCTCTGGAGCTAAAACTCCTTGATCCTTTGCTCTAACTGGACAGGAGGCAGAATGGTGACTGTTGTGAGCTAATCTGAGCCCCAAATACCCTGAGGGCCAGGCAGCCAGCATTTGTCTTCTGCTGAGAGCCTAAATTCCAGAAAAAAGACCTTTTCATGTAGAAAATCAAAGTACAGAAGCATTCTGCTGACCATCTCATCTAATCTGGGGGGTAACTCGCATAAAAGACAGCTTTGTCACCTCTGCCGGTTTTCCAGGAGCAAAGCATTTCTGTGCCCAGGGAAATTCTTTGGATGGATATGTGTCTCAGGCTGTTTCAAGGTGTCTTTGTCTTCAAAGAGATGTGCTGTTTCAAGACAGACACTTAGTTTATGACTTTCTTATAAACTCAGAGGATGAACTCAGGATTTTGCCATGGGCTTTAAGTAGACTTGCATAGTACAGTGTACCTCTGCTGAGGTGTCCTCAGGTTCTGTAGGAATTTGGCCTTTAAGCAGAGCTACAGTTACTTTATTGAACTCCAAAATGTGCGCAGTAAACCTTTTCAGTATTTATGGAATGCAGTCTTACAACCTACCTCAGGGTTTGTAGCATTTTGAGGACTGGTTAGTAGCAGAAAATCCACCAGCCATGGTGCTCAGTTTTTATTTAAAATACATTTGTGCTTTAAAGAGGTCCTGATCTCACACAGTGGATTGATTGTAAAGTTTCAGGTTTCTAGCCATTAACTATGGCTTGAACTGATATTTGTTCCCAATGGCAACAGAGTTCTTCGTGCAACAACTGGAGTCATTTACCTTCATCTCAGAGGGTGCATGCTGAACTGCATCCTGGATATGTCACCCAGCTACCTAACCATCCAACCTGGCAGCCCCCAGTATTCCTCAGGACAGTGTGGACACCCACTATACAGCAGAAAGTAATCAGTTATGGATACATGAGCCTTAAGCTTCACTGAATATCACAACCTGAAATGCAGGACATGCCTGCTAGTTGTATTTCTGTAATTGAGAGCACAGTACAGTGTTACCGTGCATTCAGAGTGTGCATGAGACATGACAAACTGCTCAGTCATTCAGCCAGAGGCATTAAGGGAGCTGATGATACTGTACTTCAAAATAAGCTAAAATCCTTGAGTGTCTAAGGTTATCTCTCTGTTAACAATGAAAACTCTCCAAAGGAGAGACTGGAGCCTTTGCAATGTCTAAAGGTGAAGGAAAAGAGCATCGGTAAAGGCAGTAAAAATATTAACTGGGAATAGAATTGGAGATTTAAATTGAATGAAAAGAAGTTCCAGTAATCAAGTTTACTGGTAACTTCCCTGGTAGTTGAGTTCATCAGTGGAAACTAAGATCTAAGAACTAAGAGATAGTGTGGCCAGCAGGACTAGGGAAGTGATCGTCCCCCTGTACTCGGCCCTGGTGAGGCCGCACCTCGAGTACTGTGTTCAGTTTTGGGCCCCTCACTACAAGAAAGACCTTGAGGTGCTGGAGCGTGTCCAGAGAAGGGCAACGAGGCTGGTGAGGGGTCTAGAGCACCAGTCCTGTGAGGAGCGGCTGAGGGAACTGGGGTTGTTTAGCCTGGAGAAAAGGAGGCTGAGGGGAGACCTTATTGCTCTCTACAACTACCTGAAAGGAGGTTGTAGAGAGATGGGGGTAGGTCTCTTCTCCCAAGTAACAGACAACAGGACAAGAGGAAATGGCCTCAAGTTGCACCAGGGGAGGTTTAGATTGGATATTCGGAAAACTTACTTCACTGAAAGGGTTATCAGGCACTGGAACAGGTTGCCCAGGGCAGTGGTGGAGTCACCATCCCTGGAGGTATTGAAAAGACATGTAGGTGCGGAGCTTAGGGTGGACTTAGGGTTTAGTGGTGGACTTGGTAGTGATAGGTTAACGGTTGGACTCGATGATCTTGGAGGTCTCTTCCAACCACAACGATTCTATGATTCTATGATTCTATGATCTGCACTCCTATTGTCCTGTTTCAGTCTGGTGAAATCCAGGCCTCTTGCTTCTACAGAGAGAAAATAATATCGCTGTTTAGGGAGCCTTGCTTTTAGTCGCTCTTACATACACGCTCTATTTTTAGAGCAAATTATATACCTTTAGTCAACAGAACAGCACCCAAAACCCATGTTTGCAAGCGCAGCTGGAAAGATGTTTTTTGTTCTGAAGGGTGATAAAATCTGAGTGAATCCCAAGGAGCCGGTTGTGCTTCCAGGAACAGGCTGTAGCCAGTTTTCACACATCATGCAACAAAAATAAAAGCAGTCAATAAAGCAGCCAGATGGGGAAGGAAGAGCAAGGCTTACAAGCATGAGATAATGTGATTTATCAAAGAAGACATGTGCAAAACAGAGTCATCTTTAAAAATTAAAAAAACAGATCAGAATAACTGAATGTCTGGCACATTGTCTTTATAAACAGTATACCCCAGAAAAAACAGTGGTGGGTTTTTTTTCACACATTAGTCAGCTATCTCCTAAGAGGCAAAATTCAAATTTCCTTTCATTTCAGGTACTTCCCACATTTACATTACCATAGAAATTATGATTATTGCATTTGCCCTGACAAAGGCTGATTTATGAATATTTCTAAAGGAACTAAACGTTTTTCTTGCCTCGGCAAAAATGCTGCTCTTTCCCATTTCACATAGTTGTTTGCAAATGATTCACAAATACTATTTTTTCTGCCTGTTCTGGTTACAAGGAGTTGGATTGAAAAACTGCTTATTGAACAATTTTAAGCTCTTTTTCAGCTTTTAGCAAGTCTACAAATATTTTGTCCAAATACCTGCTTAAATGTGTTCTGTGGGCTTTTTTTATGTCACTTCCACCATAGTTCAGGTAGATAATTCTTATGATTAGGAAATGGTCTTTAATGAATCCACTTTAGCTGCCTAGGCAGTAGGGAAATGGGAGTGGGTTGGAAAGCACTTTAGAGTTACCTGAGTGTGCATTGCTCCAAGTATCACTTTCAGTAAAACTAAGGGACTCCTACAGTTTTTTGGGATGATGTGCAGTCTCGGTTTTGACCTCCAAGAATGCTACCCATTCAAAGTCATTGCCTGGAAAGGAAAGCTCCTAGCTGAAATGTTTGCAGCCAAATCCTTGTTTAGCTAATTTAATGTTTCCTGGCCAGACTCGTGAGGCGTGGTTTTTTGTTGGTTTTGGTTTTTTGTTTGGTTTTTTTTAATCAGAAAATACCCACTCTTGCAGTCTTGCATAAATTGCTTCATACTTTAATGTTCATGATTCTGATTTCACATGTACTTTTTCTGAAAATCAGTTGCTCAGTTGTGCATAGAAGGTGTTGACAAAAGAAATTGTGTTAATTAGGGGAAATAATTTGTTCTGTGACATTTATGTAGTCTTTTCCCATAAAGCATGATTTCACACAAGAAATGTGATTTATTTTAACCGCCAGTTGATTAAATACATATGAGACAGGAAACAGAGTATTGGTTTTCTTGCTCTAGGGTTTTCACCAAATGCAAAAAAGGAGATTTTCATCAGCTCTCAGTACCGGTAAGAGTTCGCATCATCTTTGCAAGAGTCAAGCTGGTCTAAGACAAAAACCACAAATATCTAAGCAGAGCTATTTTCATGCTGAAGGTGGCAGTACTGGATACAGACGCCATCCAGCTCACTGCAAACTAGCTCTAGGTCAGCAATCTTACTGAAGCTCAAGATTTTTGATGGAAAGAGCAGTGGTGCGTATTAGAGAAAAATGTCCAGACTTGCTTTAAAATGCTGCTAAACTGAGGATCTGACATAGGCTACAGTCTGACTGTGCTGAACTGTAACTACTTCAAGAGTATTAATAAGGTCAAAGCAAACAGCATGAGAAACTAAAGCATGAGCTTCTCCAGAATACTTTGCCTCACAGAGGTAGAAACTACTTCCCAAGATGTGAAAGGAATTTAACGTGTTATTAATCCTAAATCATACTGGTGAATGGTGTTAGTGGAACCAAGTAATGCCAATGGAGACAAAGGGGTTTCTGCTGTGGATATTTGGATCCAACACACTTTTGTCTAGGTTTATGAGATGAAGTAAAGATGGAGTGGAAAGAGCGATCACTAGTGTCAGTAACTACTAAGCACTCTCTTGTGACAAAAATATGCTCTGTATTGTGGATCCAGTTCAAATATGTGAGATAAAATACAGTTTTGCTTCTGACTACACTTCTGATAACGTATCAGAAGATGATAACTCTATGGTAAAGGAGGAAATCAAGCTGTCTGTAAAGGAATTTCGTAGAGAAATAAAGAAAAGTCTGAATTTTCCTGTTGGCACCTTATATCGCAATGCACCAGTGTACATATGTAACTAAGTCTCGTACATATGTAAATAGGAAACTTGGTTATTTGACACCTAAATTATCAATCTGGTTTCCCAAGATTCTTAATACTGTAGTGAACAGGGACATAAATTAATGCCTCTGTTGTTGTATGTCAAAGGCCTGGAGAGGCACTGGAGTTTTATGATACATTTCATTAGGGCCAGTATAATGCCAGCCACTGACCTTCAAAAAATAGAAAGAATACTTTCATCTTGGCAAGAATGGCATTTTGGGGAAGTTATTTTCTTTGCAAGAGAGAAGCCACCAGGTGAACCAATTGACTCTTGTGTCACAGACCTCAAAAACAAAAATCAGCTTTGTGAATAGGAACAGTTGTTAGGATGAACTAATTTGTGGTCTGTTTGAAAACATGATCAAGCAAGGGTTAAGAAATAGATGTGCCAGCGTAAAGTAGGGATATTTGCCAGAATTGTAGAAAATATGCCTCCGTAAATTCAAGTTTTAATGTGCTTTGGAGAGAACTCCTAAACATCTGTGCAAAACTCTGCATCTAAACCTATAAAATGAATCAACATCAGAGGCCAGATTTGCCTACAACAAATATGGTGTCATAACATGTTACGAAATGTCCAGTCAAAAGGATGCATTGCTGTATATACCCCAACAGCAACCATTTTCCTAGATCATGGTTCTCAATACCAGTTACAAAAGAGATGTAAAAGCAAGATACATCTATAAACACAGAAAATCCAATACATGATTTTGGAAAGAATTGACAGACTTGATCGCTGAAGGTCTGAATTTGTCTCAGAGATTTGAGGATATGCACATTACTAAAGCCAAAGGAGAAACCCATTTTCTTTCCACTAAAGTTTGCCTTTTCTTCAGGAGCTCTACCAAGTCCTTGATGAGACATTGCTGTAAAATTGAATTTCACTGTTTGTGGATGAGGATATTTATGTTTAGGAAATACAGGTTTGTCTCCCCCTCAACTGTACCTCAACACCAGGTACAGCAGCAAATATTCTTCATTGATAGGAAAAATGTATGTAAAGCAGGTTTATCAGTCAGACAATTTTGAATTAAAAATATAACAATCAAACATCTCCAGCTTTAAAAATTTCTTGCATTAATCAGCAACAAGTAGAGCAGCAAGTAATGACCTAGAAGCACTTACAGCAAATGAAGACATTTAGAATTCAGTACAGTGAAGATCTCATTTAAAAAAACCCTAAGTCTCAAAAAATCAGTACTGGCTAACCAGATAACTTTGAGGGATAAGTATTACTATCCTCAGTACTGTCTTAGCTGTCTCAGAAGCAACAGATGCTTCAAAAGTTATTACCTGCTAAGTGGAAAATTACAGACCAGATGGAGCTAATTAATTTGCAATTAAAAAATTGCCACAAACCAAATAATATAATTAATTTTCTGCAAGATATGGTTATGCAAAAGATTGGTCTGCCACTTTTAAGGCGTTCAAATCATTCATAACAGTTATATAAGATGATGGATCATATTGAGCTGGATAAGCACCTACAAATTCCAATGTGTAGCAAACTTGGGTGGGAAATTGCAAATCTGGACAATAAACTTTCAAAAAGCTCTGAAACTTGGTGTTAATCTGGTAGCTTTTTGGTCTCAGCTGAAACCTCTGCTTGGAAAGAAAAAAAAAAAAGGAAAAAAAAAAGTAAAAGTTTGTCTTTGCAAAGCTACAAACCAAGTTACGGAATTATTTTTCCAACTTAGAATGTACATTTCTACAACTTCTGTGAAGCTCTCAACCATGCAGGAGTCTGTGCTTCCCTGTGAAACTCCTGTTGCTCTGGCTTTGACTCCTCAATATATTAAAAAACTTTCTTGCTGTAGACATGCATAGCAAATAGTCAAGCGATTAGAGAAGGGGACTCAACCTCCTGAACTTCATTAATAAACCTAGAGCTGTTTTGAGCTTTTTTCATGTGTGTACAAGTGTGCATATATATATATGTACGCATGCATACGTATAAATAAAAGTTTCAGGATCAAACCTTGTTGTTTAGCTTTAAAAAAGATATTTTTATCCCCTTGATTTTTGCTCAGTTTGGATACTTTTCATACAGAAAAAAAAATCAGTCATGTTTGTGAAGCCAGGTAAAACCCTGCTCGCTAAACCCTGTGGGATAGAGAGACAAAAGACTTAAGCTATTTCTGCGAAGAACAACGTGCTGAAGACTTTCACCTTATCTTACCCTTTATTCAACAGCATCATCACTTCCTTAAATGAAAGGAATAGGGAACGTTTCCAGCCAGCTAACGCACTTCACACTTGCAGAGACCTCCTCTTGAAGGGAGACAGAAGTACAGAACTGCTACCGCTTCTCTCACCGCTTCTCTGCACGGCTGCGGCAGCCGCTTCATCGCAGTGCGCCCTGCTGCGCTGTGGGCACCCGCGAGTCGCTCTGTCACGCCAGGGCTCTCTGGGCATTCCCGGGACCTGGGGAAACCAAAACCTCTCCAGAGACTGATCACAAGGCACCACGCACAGCAAGTGCATCTAACAGAAGCGGGGAAGAGATGTGAAAGGCTAACTTCAACTTAACTAGGCTCTTTTTTTGATTAAAACATTTCCACAGAAATCAATGGGACCTGGCGTAACCTCTGGATATCGTGCAAACTGGGAGATAATCTGAATAGCAAAAAACTAAACCAAACCAAAAAACCCTAAATGAGCAGAAATTCCTGAATTAGGGGTCCTATGGTAGCAAAATTTGCAAAATGTCTGTCACACATATTCTTAAAGCAGTAAGAACCAGATCTTAGCTAAACATGGAATAACGGAGATACGGCCACACTGTTATCTGTTGTCATTTCTTGTATAAATTTAAATAACTTCATAGATAATTTAATTGCTTTGCACTTCTGTGTTCTGGATAGTAGCATGATGAGAGCCTTGTAAGTGCATAAACGCCTATGCAAGAAACCCTTTGAAACTGCAGCATGCAGCACTTCATCTTCCTGTATTTGCCATTTATTTTGTACTTTCTTTTCATGGCACATGGCACCGCATAGTAGCCAAGAATTCTGCGTTTCGCTGCTTCAGGGATGTTACAGACTGCCTCTACCGAAGGGAAAGATGTATAGGTCACTCGACTGCCCTGCGTCCTTTGTAATGTTGTTCTTAATAAAACCAGTATAGTTAACCTTCACCTTAATCTTCATTTTCTTTAGTATCTCTGAGAATAAGTGGGTGTGAGATTCTCTCTCACTAAATCCTGACCACAGGCTGTGGTCTAAGACAATCTAAATCTTCTTGGGAAATACCAAAGGGCATTTTGCAAGGGTGGAAAAAGACCTGACCCAGAGATTCATATGCAAAATCATTATTTTGTAGAAGTCTTCCCCCGGAAGAGGTACTTGGGAGACTTTTCAAGCACAGCAGTTCATATAACCTTATTTACAGGGGACTGGCAAGAAATAGCTAAGAGAAGATTTAAAGTATTAAGGACTGCAGGATCTTAGAATCATGGCAAAACTAGGCATAAAGATGTCGCAAAATAAATTTCTCAAACCCGAAATGTTTACAATTACTAACTGCTTTTGAAAATGTTGCTCTGTCTAAAGTCCTCTCCCTCTGCCTGATCCTTTAATGAAATAATAGAGAGAATATCTGCCTCACAGTGGTATGTTCATACACTCAAATGCAGTTTAAATAGAGGGGAATTAGTTACAGTGTAACAAGAAAAACCTCTGCAAATTTGCTGAGTGCTCTTTATGGCTATTCAGAAACATTTTTTTTACCTGATGTTTTCAAGAACATTTAAAATGTATTAATTGTTATTTTAGTCTTATAAATCAGGTACTGTAACTATTTTTTTTTATTATTTAAGAAAAAAGACAACACCATAAAGCTTATTTCCAGGTGTTACGCAGTGAATCCAAGGAATAACCTCAGATAGAAACTGATGATTAAGTATCAAAATAAATAGAAATATTGCCATTAATGTTAATCATGTATGCTCCTTCTCTCACTTTAAGTTTTTTTGGTTTTTTGGTTTTGTGGGTTTTTTTTTTTCTATTTAACCCCCTCAGCATATTCTGGATTAGTATATTAAAAGTGGAATGAAAGATGATACACTCAGTAACCAAATATGAGCAGTACGTTTCATCTTACTCTACTCTCCTGCATTCCTCTAGCTCCATAACAATACACCACTTCAGAAACTCTGAATGGACCTACATACCCAGAATGGACTACAGTGATTAGTTTCCCCCAGGTACCGTTTAATAGGACATATGTAATGATATATACAGGAACCACCTGTAATAATTCTGAGGACAAACATGGACCATGCTCATGACAGCTAAACTTCATAAATAGGCCTATCAGATTTTAAACCCAGAACCATTAAGCCCCAAAAATGAAGGATATACTTGAGTAAACAAACAAAGAAATTGTTTTGTTTGAGGACTAAAGCTGTTCTGAACGCAGCTTGGTCAGACATGACAAGAGCTAAACCAGCAACTTGTGACAAAATCAGACCTGTTATAACACACCCATCTCTGACCTTCAAGAACTCCATTCTGCAAGAAAAAGGGAATATTCTGATCCCAGTCATTTTAGAGGATTTAGTTGAGGATTTATCCTCTAACAGATCCTCGGCTAACAGATCCATCAAGGGTGGCCTCTGAGTGAGCCCGTCATCAGGGAGCTCAATGGTAGAGCAAACTAAACAGACATCTGTACCCACCCTGGTGTTTCTGGACTCCGGAACAAACACTTAACCCCAGCTTTCTAAAAGCTTTTAGGAAATATTTGGGCTATGTGTATCCTTTTAAAAACATTTAGAGAAGCCTTGATACAACTAAGCCTTAATCAGTTTTTCAAGATAGCCACTGATGAGATTCTGCATCTCAGCTGAAGTCCCCTTATTTCCTCTTTTCATCTTATAATTGGCCACTTGCCAGCACTCTTCTGCTGGCAGCCAGGCATGTGGTGATGATTAGCTGACACTGATGAGCTATTTCTTTCAGTCCTTTTGCCCAGGACTTCCCGGCTGAAACAACTGAAACAAGACAGAAGAGAAAGGAATAGGTGAATTACTTCAAGAAGTGGGAAGAGAAAATACGTTCCTGAGTTTTTTGTTTATGATCTTCCTTTTGCAAAAATTGTAGTAATTTAGTTCTATTAAATGCATATATTGGAGGCCATGCCTGCTTACTTATCATTTTGTTAAGAAAACATATCCTGGAAAGTCAATGACAGAAATAGAATTGCATCACAGGATCACGAAAATACTTGTCAAAAGGGGCCTCTACGGGTCAATTAGTCCACCAACAACCCCCTCAGAGCAGGAACACTGTCAACATAAGATCAGATCATCTTTCACAGGATCTCAGGATCTGTGTTCCCACATTAGCAATACATCAAAAATGGAAGAAAGGCAAGGGCTAAAGAGGCGGAAAAGCCTTCAGCCAGTCTTATTCTTTCCCATTTGGTGTCGTGCACATATCTGCTCCTTACAGACCTAACTAAAATTTGTAGACAAAGAGGTGTTGTGTGTTAATATTCCTGACAGAGGTAGAAGAAAAATTGGGGTGTTCATTTTGGTGTCTGCCCACCCTTAAATCCATAACTTATAAATCATAGATACCTACAATGAACATATCAGTGTGCATTGTTTTTCCTACCACCAGGAGAGTGCATTGTGTTTCTCAAGTCAATACAGATTCAGGCTCCATGAATTCCAAATTTTCAGTGTGTGATGAGAAAGACATCTTACATCTTAAACTGATTTTTTTAAAAATCATGCTTTGCTTTCGCTTGCCTAAGACTGACCACTTCATTTATAAAATGCATGTGTTCTCTGGCAGACTGCGCCTGGGCAATGACTAGAGTATTATTACTGAGAAAGTGCATAAATGATCATAGGAAAAGCAAGACTTGCTGTACTATTCTACTTGATGATCTGGCCCTCTCTAGGGTTAAGACCGAGTTCTAGGTGCTCAGACACGTTCACTTTATTGATATTAATAGTCTGGAATTGTCTAAAGATAAAATATTTAACTTAAAGGTTAAAGTACTAGTTTCTTTCTCTAAATGGAAAAACAGTCAAATTGGATTTACTTTTCAGAAATTGGCAAGAAGAAACACAGGAATAGAACAGCGGCTAAGTAATAAAGCATTTTTTTCCTGACTGGCGCTGATTTCCCTTATGACTCTCCTCACCATGCCATAATGATGAAATTAATGTCCAGCTTCACTCTGTAAAAGGTCAGTGTGTCCAGACAAAGAACGCCCTAAAGTGAAGTTGTTCTAAATTTATTGTCAGGCTTCCTGAGGAGCTCACCCATAGGATCCAAGAATAATCCTGAAGTCAAAGACAAACCTGAGCTAAATATTTTCTCCTGGGTATTGCAGACTGTCACAGACTTGCACTTCTGAGTGTTTTGTTCTATTCATACACCGTTCAACATCTTCATGAGTCATCCCAGTTCAGCTATAACTTTGTATTGCCCCTGTGTAAGGACGTCACCCCAAATCCTTTGACTCTATGGGTAGACCTGAGCTCCTTAATTTGGTGATCCCTCCAGGCTCTGCAAAGAGAACCGAAGCCTTCACAGACATTTGGATACCATCTGGGCATAATATATTTTTACACAAAGCAGCATTTATTGGTCATGTGGACAGAGAAGCAACGGCCTTGAACAAAAATGCCATTTTGTCAGAGTCCTGTCAGTCTCACAGCACAATTACTACAATACTTCCCTAAATCTATCTGTCAAGGTGCCTGTGTCTGCCTTCCCCTCCCTCTCTGACTCTCCTGCAGTTTCTTTCAAGAGCTGTCTTTCACATGATTCATCTGATCAGCAGCGCAAGGCCGGTGGATATTCGGTTATTTCTGTAAAGGTGTTTACCTCAGGTCATTGCCTCATTCAGTTTGTGAACGGCCATTTGGCTCTAGGTGAAACCTTTAAATGAAGAACTTGAAGCAATATTTTAACCCATTCCTCTTCTTAGAAGTCATCCTCTAGGCCAGTTAACTGTGGCAATTATATGTGGCAGCTGCTCTCCTCTCCATTCAGACATCATAAAGGATTCTTAAAGTCAACAATAACATTCTCAAATGTCAACAATTTCTAAACAGACAATGCTTCTACAATTGGTTTGATTATTTTATGTACATAAATCCAATAAGTTTTCAGATATTACAATTTCCAGAGACATTGAGGTTATTTTTTTAGGGAGCATATATGGAAAATTTTGGATAAAATGGCAAATCAAAAATTTATGTCTCATCTGGTGATTAAAAAGAACTACACATTTGAGTCAGGGACAGTGTCACTTGCCCTGGCTTTGGGTAGTTCAAATGGAGACAATGTTTTAAGTGAACTGCACATGCTGCATAAAATTTCCATGCAAAACTAAATATTTTTTGTAAATAAATACAAATGTTCAAAGAAGTGGAAACTTTCAGAATTTGACTAATACTCACCATTATATTTTGCAGTATCCTATAACTTCTTACAGAAACGTGAGAGGAAACCCAGTTAAGGAATGGCACATTGTTAGGGCAGAGACTCGTCAATCTCTCCAGCTATTAAAATGATTTTAATAAGAATAATTCTTTACTTGTGGGCGAGTGCAGAGTGGACTTTGATGGCATTGCAAAGCTTAATTACTGTTTTTTAGCGTGTGGGCTTGTTGAATCAGGAGAAGGAAGAGGAAGAGGCATTAATGTTGTATAAAGTATTCCTATGATTTTTGTTGTAATTTATTATTTATCACCTGCTATGTACATAAAGGCTTTTTCCTACTCCACTTGGTTTTGCCCTGTAACAGTCATCAGCCTCCAAGTCTACAATTGTTCATGCAATATTAACATTCGTGGTCTTGCCAAGATGTTTAGAACAAGAAGCCAGAATGCACTTGCACACTTGCACTCCCACCAGGGATGGCATACTTTCAGATCACAGAGAAATTATCCCAAGCATATGAATGCACTATGTAAGCAGAACTTGAGGGATTAGCAAAACTGGAGAACTTGGCTGCAATTGACTGTATGAATAAAAGGTTAAGTAAAGCCTTTCCAGTAATTTTTCTCAGCATAATTGTCCAATGCACTGCATTTCACAGGGTGGAATGCTTTGAGCAAGACTGCTTCTGAATTGGACCTGCAGTTGTAGTTCAAGGTGATTTTTCTTTTAATAGAAGGCAGTATATTTACAGAAGCCACAGAGATGCTATATAAAGTCATGTTTAAAATCGTATTTTCTATTTGGAGGCAGAAGTATGAGCCAGATATTTTAGAGTAGGGAGAGACACATCTACTGTTTGTCTGAGAGCAAGCTACGTGAGTATCATTGTAATTATTTTCTCATGTTTTACAATATAAAATGGAATCATTGGATGAACAACCTCACTTCAAGCACTCCCTGCTAACTGGTCAGAAATGGCAGCATATATAGCCTAGGGAACTGTGAATCACATAAAAAAGAGGTATCCCCATTAAAGTACAATGAGGTTGGGTCTAATTCTGCAAGTGCCTGGTGAGGTTGAAATTGAGCATTTCAAATTCATAGAAAGCCAAAAAATCCAAAAGACTTGGCATGAGAAAGGGTGTTTTATTTTCACTTCAAAGATCATTGGAAGTTCTAATTATACTTTTCACTTTTATAAAGTTATAAATCAGATGATCTCAAAAGGCATTACAATCCCTCATGAACTTAATCTCTTAATGCCCAAGAAATAGAAAGCTTCTTTAAATTATATTTTCTAGGGCTTACAGGAAACCGTTAGCTCAGCCAAGCATAAAACCAGATCTCCTTACCCCTTTGTCCATGCTTCAGTCATCGAAAAAAATGTCTAACTAATGGCTCTCGTCTTCTCATTTTATTTTCTTAATTTTCTCTTCAATGAGATAACTCTGGTCTTCTTAACAGGCGTTAAAAAACTGTGACCAAAGCAAGCCAGCAATTAATTTGCTGGAAAACCAGACCAGTTCTCAGCTAGATCTCACTTTTTCAAGTATCTTTAGAAAATGTTTATGCTCTAATTAAAATAAATAACAATAAATTACAGGAAAATGTTGACTTCTTTTGTTTGTTGAAGACGCCAAACATAATGAATTTCATCTTTATTTCGTGAAAAAATGCATGCAAGTAGATCTTGTGTGACTGCACTGAATTTGATTGCTGGGGATCTTATATAAATTGTTAACTAAATTTCTCTTTATTTTTCTTTTTTCCCCTTTTCTTCTTCCCCCCTCTCTCATCAGTCCCTTAAGGAAAATGTTCTTTCTTAGCCTTCCTTTCTGTTTCACAGAGAGAAACAGAAGAGATTACGTCTGTCTTTTTTATTGTAGGAATAGATCGTCTTTAACGCTTCTGGAATTTCTCCTTTGTGTCTCAAATCAGCAGAATTTGAGAGCTATTATGAGAAATACCAAGGTGAAGTTTAAAGAGAAATGCTTCAGACATAGAAACACATGTCCCACTGTCAAAAGCTTTCCATTCCCTGAGCAGCAGAATGGAAGATGAAACCTGCTAAATTCTGAGTTGCAGTATAGATCCTTTGTGGAAAATGGGAGAGACTCAAGTAAAGAAAATACATAGACAGATCAGGAAGATTTAAAGGAAGAAGGAAGCTGACTGTGCCTAAATATAAATGCTGAGAAAAAAAAATCAGAAGAAAACAAATCTCTGAAGGAGGAACAAACTATTTTTTTTTGAGTAAATTAATAAAATAATAGGAATAAGTTAACCAGTCTTTTGCCATTTGCAGATATGAATACTGTATTCATAATAGAGATACAGTCGACCTACTATCTAAATTACCTAAGGAATTGTTATTACTCTATTGATGGGCTGTGGTGTAGGTGGCAGATGTAATTGTATGATGTACCCTGTTATTTTCATTACATCTTTCATTCTTAAGGGAAGATAAGATTTGAAAACACATGTAACCAACACATTTTTAAATCTCTTTGAACCCCCGTCGCCTGGGAGCAATGATTGCAATTTAGGTTAGCTGTCTGAGTTCTGGAACTTGTGCAAAAATTCCAGGAAGGAGAAAAGAGGTTTAAAAGGGACAATTATTGTAACTGCCAGTCCTAATATCAAGAAAGTACAATTTTTTCCAGTGCGTTCGTCTCATGACTTTCTGTAAGTCATGCATATCACATTGAATAGGAACTAAATGCCGTGGTTACAAAATCTGTGGTGTTTTATCTGAAAACTGAAGGCAAAATTAAAGGCTGGTGTTATTTTGGTAAGCTAGAAAGGGTAACATGCAATAGGCTGAAAAGACTGTGCATGTTCAAGGAGAGCAAATCTTTTTGCTGTGAAATCTGGGCCATTACTATTGGTGTGTGTTACAAAGAGGTTTGATTTCCGACAGATGCTAACTGATAGGTTGCAGCTTTTGGCGTCCGTGTCTTCATAATACCAGAAACAATCTGCTGCCTGAACAATTTTCAGTGCAAAAGAGCAATAATGAATATAGAATTTGGATAAAGGCAAAGACAAAACTGAGTATCAATAAGAGATCAACACAGGAATATTAGCTTGAACTACTGGGTTGAACATAAAGGGAAGAAAAATACACTCTAATATTGAAGTTTTATTAGACTGTGGAATAGTCCCCTGGGGCAGTGGTGAACCCTTATCAGACTTTCACAAGTAGCCAGGACGAAGTAGCAGAAATAAAATTATAGGAAGCAATTCTTTATTTATAAGGTGGTGTCGTTTATTTGTTGATTTCTTGTTTCTACAAGTGCTTTCAAGATTTCCTGGAGCTTGAGCTTACAAAAAGTCTTGTCCCATCCACCCTGTACTGCACATGTAGCATCCTGGTTGACTTCAGTATTTCATATTAATCCCATCCCTAGCAGATCCTTTGCTTCCTATTGTTACTGAATTGTTGGCCTATTGTTTTCAACCGCTGCCCATTTGGTATTCCAATTGCCCTCCTACCCTTGTGACCTTGGCAGGCAGTGAACACTTTTGAGGAGCTAATCAGGCTTTTACAGATTTCCACTGAAGAGGCATTGGAGTAGCACCTTGTCAGAGAATGCTGGGTGGATAAACCTTACTATTTTATGATGCTATTTCTATACTTGTTTTGACACACACAGATCTTTAATTAAAATGCTTTCTACAGCTTGACTGAGCATAAAAGTCTTTCAAAAATACAGCCCCCAAATAAGGACTCTAGGGAAACATTTACAAAATGAGATAAAAACAAAAAAGCACCACACAACTACTTAGCAAACCAAGTTCCAATTTAATAATTCATGTCATTCCTCTGTGCCATTAGTCGAGATCAGGAAACGGGGATGGTGACAAAGAGTTTCACAAAAGCCTTCTAAATGTGCACTTTGAGCTTTCCAGATATTTCAGCTTCTTGTGTGGGACAACAGAATCAGTGCTTTGAGGATGAGTGCACCCTCATCCTAGAAATTATCTTTTGATTTATTAACCAATCAAGCTAACTCCCAACTGTAACTTCTGTAATTCATTAGACCTGTAATTTTCTTCATGATTTGTCCCAGTACACACTTCAAAGTTTTGCTCTTTCCCCCTTGGTTACCACTCAGTTAAAGAAAATGATCTTGTTTCCCCTTAAGTTTTTATTTTTATTTGTATGCTCATATAAACAAACACAAAGAGAGAGTTGGAAACCACCTGTCATCTGAGTCTAATCATCACCAATATGCAAAATATATACACTACTTTATCCACATTTTCCCATAATAAAACTGAAAAAATCTAATTTCTCTGTTTCATAGGTGCAGAAGAAATTTGTCAGGTAACAAATCTTGCTAAACCCAGTCTCGGTTTCCCTGTTTTGACTACTGAACAACACTACTTGTCTGTTAGTATTAAACACACAATGTCGTGCTGTTCCCAACTGGCATTACAGATATATCATCATTTGTTTTGAACAAGGGAAACATGGTGGCTGGTTAAAGGTCTGAGATTACTAGTCTACCATGTATAATATTCTGGTACTGGAAACAGAGCTGATTGATGTGTCCTGACTGACCCTTTGCTCCTCATTGTATAGTGCGTTAATCATGTGACGTCAAGCATGATGCAGGAGAAGAGGAAGAGTAGATTCATTTTTGCTCCTCATGGTATATTTTGACACTTGGAGAAAACATAACTGGAAACCATGTTTTTTATCTCATTTGAAACAACTATGAATTCAGTAGCGATTTACAGGACAGCAAAACAGTGAATGCTTGTCATATTTGCATGTGGAATAAGGCTTCATATAGAGGAACAATGTAAGGGGAAGACAACTATTTGTTGACAATCCAACTCTTTTTTTTTGCCCATTAAGGAAACCTGAAAAGAAATGGGAAGTCCTGTTATGGTACCATTGTAAGCTGCATTCATATGAAACTACAGAGGGCTTACGGTAAAGGGATTATACTCTGAAACTGTACAAACACATTTATTTTAAAAAATGTTTTTTACACCACTCCATTGTAGTTACCTATACCTAGTGTATGAGCGGTAAGAGCACAATCAGCTCCCATCTTAAGATTGTTAGAGGTTGCACTCTTGAGATTGCAAGAGGTTGCACCACGCCTAGTAGCTCTGCCACCATACGCCTCACTGTGTCCTAGTTTTCCGATTCATCTAAATGAAACAGTTATTCTCAGTGAAGTTTAGGATGGACTGATGTCTGTTAAGAACTTTCCATCAGCCTTAACACCGTAGTATGTTATTGCCACTCTTTGTCACTGTTTCCTTTCAGCCTCCTGGCAGTTGGCTGTTCCCTGGCCTGTGGACAGGTTCCTTGGTCTGTGGACAGTTGTAATACAAGCGTTAAGACAAGTATGAATGGAGAATGGAACAATCTGGGTGTTGAAGGTGCTGAAGAAAACGGTGGCAGGGAGAAGCTAATGAGAATAGCAGGTGTTAATGGTACCAACATTAGCAGGTCATCAAGATCCCGGCAGAGGGGAGAGAAAAGACAGGGAGTAAACACTTATGTCTCATAGCAGTGGACAAGATGAAGAGACTAATCACCCCCTGACTAGGGAGTAAGCCCCTAATGCACGTGATCACCAACCTAAAAAAAGGAGGAGAGATTGTAATCTTACTAGCTGACATCCCTTGTTGTCTGTTCCATCACAAGAAATGCTGTGTAGATCATGTGGATACAATCTTCTTCATTTCCTGACTGCTGGAGAGGCTATTTGGGTGCTCGTCTGCAGTGCTGGAAGTATGTGTGTATACACGTGTGAATAGTAGTTAATGAAATCAGTTTTGTTTCAAAATGAAATTATCCTCTCCTGCTACAATATTGCTTATTGAGCTTTGCTACCTGGTTGTTACAACACTGCATCACGGTTTCCTACAAGTCAATAGCTGTCAAAACACAGTACTATAGCTAGGCAGTGCGCGTCATTAAGATGGAGGGCTGGGCAAAGAAATCTATCCCATAGAATTAAAGAAAATACCAGTAGCAAAGGTGCGAGTTCATCACTTACGCTGCGTCGGCATCACTAAACTGTTTTCTTTCTCCCCATGTTGAGATTTCTTCTACCTTCCATTTTCTAATGAGCAGGCACTGTGTCACACACAATCAAGTCACGTTTTGTGACTGAATGCCAGACATGCTTTTTCTCCTAGAACTAGTGCAGAATAAGTTAAGAATCTTAAACATCATTATATTAATATAAAAGGTTTTCATTCCCATTAAGGTTCGCCCCTCATTTTTCAAATGTCATTTACAACAATTGATTTGTATCTTGTTAATTTGAAATAATTCATCTGAGATTGAAAATAATAATAAAAAATAGTGGCATAAGTGACACTTATTCTTTAACAGGTTTACTATTACAGGACATTTGTCTAAATGGGCTTCAATGTATTATCGATTTTCTATCATTGCATTTTCTAAAAATAGAAAGATGATTTCTTTCATTTTTCTCATGTTATCTTGTGTTATAGCTCTCTGAAACTGAAAGTGCATTATACTATGGATGTCTGTACTTTCTTATATTGCTGTGGTAGCATACAGCTTTCCTCCGAAGCTCAGACTTCTAACTTGTCTTTTACTGAGCTGAATAGAATTGTTACATGGGTTGGCAGAGCCACGTAGCAGATTCAAATCAGCTAGATGGAGGCTGACAGAAACAAAGATGGAACAAGGAAAAATAGGCAGCAGGAGAGGACAAATACAAGGACTGAAGAAACATAACATCACCATGTAGCAGTGATAACTGGGGATTCAGAGTCCTGCAATTTCTTATTCTACCACTGATTTGCTGTGTGAATGTCTTAAACTCCAACTGGATGTTGGTGGAAAAGAATCCCAGATTTTCATTTTACGCTCCTCCTTTACAATTCAGATTAGGGGTGAGGGATGACCAAAATCCATGTCCCAAATGTTGGGTATATTAGCGAGTTATATATAGCTTTGCCTGTCTTTTAACTTAGTATGAAGAAACAGGCAAGTTAAACTTGATATCCAAGAAGGCTGTAAACATGAATTCCTAAAATGTTGTTGAATATATTGGTCCTACCCTAGTAATTAAACAAGATTGGTCACTGGATCATCTGTACTTAATAGATAGTATTTAATATTAAAAAATAGGGAAAAAAAATACATCTAATGACACTTATTGAAGTTTTCATAGATACCATAAGCCAAGCTGCACATAACTATTTCTTTTTTTTTTTTTCATTGCATGCATGTAAATCTTCTCTGACTTTTCATCATCTTCTTGGCTTTTCAGATTTATCTCAAAATGAGATCTTATTGTCATGCAAACTCAGTCAATAAGCTGGGAAAAAACTCAATTGATAGTTGTCACAATCAACCTTCTAAATAAACATCTGATAGGAAAAAAAGTTAGCCAGAAGAAGACTGGAAAGTGAGGAATAAAAAAGTTCCTGTTCAAACAGCGGAGGAACACATTAATCAGTCCCTTTGTGTACTTTTCCTCAGGTCTAGTGCATACCACCATCTAGTGGCTCTGAATATAATGTAGAAAGTGACACCTGATGTTTGAAACTGAAAATCCTCAAATACACTTTTACAGGAACCATTATTGGTAATGTAAGATTTCCTGCAGCGTTACAATCTATCAGAATTACATGTGAGATTGCAAACCATGTTGGCCTTGACTAATACAGAAGTGCCCTGCCAGAATACAAGGCAATGGAGGAGGGAGATAAATATTCCCTAATCTCGTTCTTCTCTCTTCTTGGCACAGAGAGCCACTGATGCAGAATATATATAATACCAATCTACAGAGGGAGGGAACTTCTGCCTTTAATAAACAGGATTGCAAACGCATCTGAAATTAGCTCTAACATTGTGTGAGTTGTGTAGTCAATTAGAAAAAAAGACTTTGCGTTTACCTCAGAAGAATTCTTTTTCAAAAACGTTTCTGTGGTATTTAATGGTAGACCTTTCTGCTGTAGTGTGAGGCAGTAGGTAAAAGCAGTGTTACAATGTGGGGTCTGCAATTACGGACTTCAAGACCTGAGGTAAACGGCAACTCTTCGGAATCAGGTTAGCCAAAACTGCATACCTGAGCATAGTTTAAAGCATATAAGCTGTGTAGATCCTGAAATTCTTTCATGATCAGTAAGGTTTTACGTAACAGCAATAGATGGTTCCCTATGTAGAGGCTGTTCACCAAAGTCTGATCTTGAATTCAACAATGCAAAAGTAATCCCATTAGACCAGCTGCTGAACTGTACGTATGGAAGTCATGGGATAGAAGATGGGGACAAGAAAAGACTCATAGACTGGATGCTGCATTTTTGTTTTGTCGGTCAAGTGACAAATTATAAGTTCTTCTTGTCAGTTCAGACTACCTCGGATACTAGGAATGCCTCATTCAAGAGAGCTGGCTAGAAGAGTGGCTGGAGGCATTGTTCCTCTGTTCAGTTAAGCTTTCCATGTAGTCCAGAAACAGGAGTCGGCTTGGCAGTGAAATTCCCATACATATTGATAAATAACCACATCGTGAAGGTGGGCAGAACTCGGAACAATAACTAGGGAACAGAAAATAAAAAAAAAAGGAAGAGTTGAGGAAAACATGCAAAGATAAAATGAAGGCCAAGTGGCCTCTGTTCTATCTATGTGCATATCTGTCCACCAGTTAAAAATTACTAGATTGTTCATAACACTTCCAACAAGCTCAGGCCTTCTTCCATAATACAGTGAAGTCACACAAGCTTATTATGAGACACATTTATTAAGGACGTTGCTCAAACAAATGAACACAACATTACAATAAAACCCACAAGCCCCTCTCCTAGCAGTATGTATATATTTTATTTTGTGGAACAACTCTTACCTACAACCGTTTGCCTGTGGGAATCATAAGATGCAGCTGGACATGCCAGCCTTTATTTCCACTAGTGGCCAATACTCCCTGTGGTGATAATGGAATCCAAAAAAAGAAGTCAGATGCTCTTGTCTGCTTTAACAGACAGCTTTTCAGAAAGCAATTTTGGAGAGAATATTCCTATCAATCAGGATCACATGTAGATTTGTGAAAGAAGGGTATTTTCCAGCAAAACCACTGTTCTGCGTTACATTTATCTCATTTTTTGCAGCTTCCATGGTAGAAATCTTCAAAGGTGCTTTGAGCAGTGCCAGATATTCTGCTGGTTACTCATAAAAAGCACAGTTTAGGAAAAGTGTTACGATGCCATTTTAGCCAATATTCTCTCTCTCCCTCTCAAATTATTTCTGGTCCTTTTCAGGACACTCAAAAGAGTTTAATATGTGATGGAGGTTGTGACAATATGTTTAGTACCTAAACTGTTCGTATTAATAGTGGCCAAAATCAGCAATTTAAACTTGTTTGAACTCTTGGAAGTTTCTGACATAACATAAACTTTGGATATGTAAGAAAGAGTAATTGCTAGAAAAAAATAAATTCCTTTACTGCTGTGTTTATCACTCATGAAAGTAATATTAAGCACACCTTTTTTAAGAGACAGGTAGTTGAAAGAGTGAAGAAAATATAGAACTTGAGGAATGAAAGGAATATAGACAGAGTAAAAGAGCTCTTTTTTTTTTTATCTTATTAAGGGAAAAAAAAGAGAGGTGATCAATAATTGTAAAGCATCTTCACTGACAGGAAAATACTAGATATTGAAGAAGGTCTACAGTGTTGTACAGACATATGCAACAAGAAATTATGTCTATAATTTTAAAGATTAAAATTGGAGATATGGCCTGCATCTTTAGCTGTGAGGGTAATTAACCATTGCAAAACATTACTTTGGAAAATTGTCCATTCTTCCCCTCTTCAGTGAAGTCACAAATTATTGGGCTGCAATCAGGAGTGACTGGATGGAATTCAGTGGTCTGTTAGACAGGAGGTCCGATTCAGACGATGAAATCACATTGACCTTAAAAATCAATAAAAGGTTTGTAATTTTAGGCCCTAAGTATCATAAAGAAAACTAATCATGCAATCTGATTTGTCTGTGTTACAGTGAATCTCCATACTGAGAAAAAGCGTCAGAATAATGTAGTGCAAAAGGAACATTCCCTTCTGCTGCTTCTTCTGCCTGTCTCCATATGGCCACAGCTCTGGGGCTTGTCATCGTATCCATTTCTTCATCACATGTAACCGTTCTGGATTTGTCCCGGAAATAGCTGTTTACAGCCAAACCTAATGCACTGGAATTAAGTGCAGTGTTCCCAGGCGCTAGATCCACAATTTGCGGGCGTTCCTTATTGGTTCGCAGCTGCACCCTGGCAAGATGGGAGAAGGGGCGGGGGGAAGTGCTGAGTACTTAACTTCATGCGCGAAACCGAAGTCTTTGCTTCTAACAGCATTGCTTCGGTCTGCATCATCCCACAAAGCACAGGGAGTTGTGGTGCATTTTCATGCCAGCAGCAAAGCGATTGCTGTCCTCTAGCAACCCATGGTAGAGTACTGATCTATTAGATTACAAAAGGACTCTGTATTATAAGTGGATATCGACTGTCTCCTCCCTCTCCTTTTTGTTTGGCTACTTTATCAACAGTATAACACAAATTTGGGGCTGGGGGTGCTGCTAATGGCTGCAAATGTACGATTGCTTCTGTTTAAGCCCCGCAGAAATCTAGCTGTGATGCTCATAAATGGTTATAGGGGGAGAAAAAGGCACTCCTAATTTCATTCCTCAGGAGAGGGGGAGAGAGATGACTTACAAAGATAATCAGATAGAGAAGGATCAGGCAATATTAGCATCCTGAATAATAACACAGAGATTGACCAAAGAGATTTAAACACTTCAACACAACCTGGAAAAGAAAATCCATTTTTCCGATAACAGTTATTGAAGTTGAGCTATTGCAAAACATAGTTTACAGAATGAATGAGTGACTACAGCACAGGAATGAAAAATACCTTAGTATACAATCCGGAATGGTCAGATGCTCTTTTGGGGCAGATCTTGTTACCCAGCAGTTCAATGGGTGTTTGTAATACTAGTCTTAATCATGAAAGTTAAAATCTGTTTCCAACCTATTTGCCCTGATAACCAATTAGTTATTCCTCAGTGATTTCTTTTGTAAACTGTTTTGCTCTATTCTAAGCAAGAAAAATATTTGGTAAAATCATATTATTCACATTCTGCTGTGCAGGTGCTTCATACAGACCTATATCTAGTGTCTTTTACTCACATGAAGTAAATTCTTCTTGTTTAGACTTAGTTTGCCACACCAAAGTCAAATGGACTAGGTCAATTCAGGGCACTTTTTACATATTTCATGATTTATTTTTTTTTAGTCTCTGATAATTGCACTAACTTTGTAGCATAGATAAATGTGTCAGGCATTGATCATCCTTAAAAAACCCACAGAAATATTAGGCATAAAATAACTTGAACATTGACAATTGCACCCATCTCTTCAACATTCATCCACTTCAAAAGCAAGGTATATGGCTAGTTTTGAATTTGAGCAGTACCTTCTTTGCTTTTGGCCCCAGCTACACACCACAAAGTGAGTCAACCAACAAATTGAAATAAAGAAGATTTTGCACTGGCTGCAAAAAATTATTCAAGCAAATATGGTGGCAGTAAAAATGCTTTATCTTTAGTCAGGGCAATGGAGCCATAATTACTGAGCAGCCACTGAAGACTAAATGTACTTTGAGTCTAACAGCTGATTTCTAGTTGCCAAGCCTGTAAGAACCTTGCCAATTTATATTTGATTTTATCTCACTATGAATATCACAAAATATCCCTAAAAATCCTAGCTTTTGGTAAGCTAAAATTCACCTCATCAATAGCCTATTTGATATAATGCACTAGGATGATATGAATCACCCAGATACAGACTGAGTTTTTAATTGCACAAAACTCCTGGCTAATCACAAATGTTTGTATGTTTGGATTAAATGTTTTTCCTGCATTTATCAGTGGGTTTAGTCAATCCCTACAAACAAATGCTATCACAAGGATCCTCATTTAGGAGACACTTTTGCATAAGGTATTGCTGTTTAATTTGGGGAAAAGGCGTAGTCTCATGTTTTCTTCAGTTTGTGTAACAACAAGGACAATTTTGGCCATTCATAAACGCCTTAGGACCGAAGAGCGGTGTGGAGGTCCATCACCCCTCTGTTCCTTTGTCCTGAGCCCGACACAGCAACGCGGGGCAAGTTTTGCAGTGTTTTTCTGCTGCCTACCTCCCTTTTCTCGAACTCACTATCTTTGATCTTGGCTCAAATTTTGCGATGTCATTTACAGTTAGTGGCAGTTAAGATTTTTTCAGCTTTCTGGAGCTTTATTGCCAAATTAATATAGCCTTACAATGTCTTAGTACATTTTGGAATTTTACCACAGGTATTTAAAGAGAGCTCACGTTAGTTTTATATGAAACGTAATGATTCATACAGAATATGAATCTGTGTATATAAAGCTATGTGTTATATAATATATAGCTGATTAAATGATTAACAGAACTTTTGGAACAATATAATTTTGTTAGTTTTAGCGTGATCTTTTGTTGTTCTGGTTGTTGTCTGTCTGCTTACACATACAGGAACAGGGATAACCCTGCCTTGTCAGGAATGTAATTATTCTCTCATCCATACTTGGTTTTGAAGCTTACTGGAGCAAAGTATTGTGGGCAGCGCAGCAGTCACCGTTATCACTGTAGCTCCGAATACACTAGTCCTGATTCTCATTGTAATGCAATTAATCTTCTGCTTTGCACTAATGGATGAACAAGCATATTTACTGCAGCATAAAATCCTAATTATTTCCTGAAGAGATGCATAAAGGGAATTTAAATTAATGGCAAGTGACAAATGTGATAAATGTAGATAACATCTTTAAATACTAACATTCTGCATTGCAGACATTTTTTCAATACTCACAGTTTCTAAACCTCCACAGGATGTGTTTTTCCCTTGTAACGAAGCTGTCTCACAGACAGATGCTTCAGGCACGTGGTAACTCCCCTTGAGGACACCCCTGCCCAGCAGGCATGACTGAGTTGTGTGGAATTCATCGAGGCTGCAGTCCCTGTTTTTCCAGTAAAGTGTACGGAGTCCTCCCTTCATCCCAACTCCATTGCTTTATAGTCATGCAGTATTTCCTGTCAAAAACTTATGAGTGCGGTCGTGAGGTCTTCATCCTCCTCTCATTAAACTGTCTTAAAAGTTTGTGTTACATAGAAATAAAATAGATTTGGGTTTGTTTACAAAATTCTTTCCGAAGTAAGTAAGATTGCTAGGAGACCATATGCAGTGGTCATACTAGCAATGTGAACTTCAACAATGTAGTACCTAATATTTGCCAGTCTCTGGAGAAGACTAACCTAAAATTTCATCTGCAAGGCTTCCGAGGACCATCACTACCTGACGTACAATTCTGTCTCATTCACAGAGCACAGACATACTCTAGTATCTGGACACAGAGAAAACGTCTTCTGCTTCTCCAGAGATCCATCACGGTCTGACTTGACAAAGCACCTCTTATTTGTGTGTCATGTAGGTTCTGAATTCTTTTCAGGGCAAACAAAAGTATTTATTCACTACTTTGTTTCAGCAAAACAGCAAAAACACTGTTAATGAATGCATCTTGCAAGCTATATACCTTGACAAAGCAAGGGTAGTATCTGGTCTGTGCAGCTGTACTAATGCTCTCACAAAGATCATAATTTTTTTGTGGGAATAACAGCTTTCAAATTTTTCATATTGTCCCCATTCAGATTTTTCTCTGTAGTTATTCTCATCTTCTTTCATTCAGTCTAAGGTAGCCTTTGAGATATCCATGACCCCAGAGCTTCACATATGTTTCCTTTTTTCCCAGTATCCATTAATTTTTTCCTTGCTCTCTTAGCTCCCCTTGTCCTCGTGACACTGCATTTCCGTGTCATCTTTGTCGCTTCCCAGTTCTTCTGTCTTCTCTGTCTGGTCACATTACCGTGCCGTCTTGCCCACTGCTGTTATCAGCTCCTGACAACTCCTTTCTCAAGCGTGCATTAGATTTAGATATCAGTATAATGATGCAGCAGGGACTCCAAAAGTGCGGCAAATTAAATTTGAAGGAATATATTAAAATGAGCTCTCTCTTTCTCTCCATACCAAGGGGGATATTAGGAGAAACTAGGACAACTAAATGTTTACCACTCCCTGGAAATAAATGGTACAGGCAGCAGAACAAAAATGCAGACAAATACAAAAGAAAATCAGTGTAGTGTACCAGTAGAATGAATAAACTAAAAACCTAGGTTTTAATCAGAATATATTTAATTGTCATAGAACCTTGTTAGAGGCATTCAGGCTGGTACCTGTTAGCAGTTAACTTCTGCCCTTAAGTACAAAGCTTTATATACCTGTAAATTTTTATCATGTCTAAGTTCTCATTATCCATGTAAATGTATAATTCTTTATTAATTCCATTTAAGCTCTTAACCTCAATTATATCCTGTGGCAGCAAGTTCCACAGGTTAATTATGCAGCATGTTTAAAAAAATCCTCCTTTCATCAGCTTTATATTTATCTCTTAACAATCCTTTCTTTATGACCCTATTACAGTTTACATGATTTCCTAGAAATTGCCTTTCTTGTACTCCAGCTCTGTTTTTTTTTCTTTTCTCAAGAGCAGAAAAGTTTGACAGCTTATCTTTATTATTATTTTAAACAAAGCAGCTCTAAAATAATTAAAATATGTGAGACCAATATCCAATTTTTTTCTTTGACCTGAGGGTCACCTAATAGAACACCTTCCAACATTTTATTTGAGAAATAGAACTAATCCAGAATGTCATCATGCAATAAAATGTAATTTCTGAAACAGACACTTTGTGTAGAGGAAATAACTCTTCACTCAAACTAGTGTGCTTGTTAGCAAACTTGAAATTGTGCTAATTAATTTTTTTCAAGCTGAAACTGCAAATCATGAGACAAATAACAATAAAATCACCTTGTTTCTCAAAAGTCTAACCAAAACAAAAGAACATGAATGCTATTAGCAGAGAACTGAACTATTACAAACACTTAGTCGGGCTGTGGAAATGTATTTCTCAGGCTATATTTTCCAAATTTAGGAACACTTAATGACAAAGATAAAATCTGTGGGGAAAAACTTTATGGAAGTAGTGTCTTTTCTAGCTTTTTAAGTATTAGGTATAGCCATATATATAACCTGCTGTCTTTTACAGAATCATTGACTGATATGCTCAGTGTATTGGAAACGTATGTTCTCTAAATGAGAAATCAATGTTGTCAAAATATGATTATCTTTCTAGTCCCCCGTTTCCTAATTCTCATCTTCAGAAAAGTGTATCAAAGGAAATATTCTGATATATTTAATGATTTAACCCTTTTGCCAGATTAATGCATTCAGATTTTTTTCTCCCAGTCTTTCCATATTATCTCTGCTATGTTATAGCTGCTGAAATATTGTGACGGAGCAAGCACAAGACGGGACACGAAAACATCTACAACAAGATTGTTCTTTGTGATTCTTCAGGCCCATATGTAGTTCCAGTAGACACAACAGGAAAGTTTTTAATATTTATTAGACATGTAGATCCAATACAGCTGTGCAAGAGATGTTAAGCTCTTCTTTGTTTTGTTTACCCTGAGCAGAAAATGGAAGTTTCATTTTGTTTTACTGAGTTCCTTCCTAGCACAAAACTCTGTAAAAAGGCTGGTGGAATTTCACTTTGCCAAGGAAAACAACCAGATTTGCTGAATGATTTGGAGTGTGTCATCAGAATGACACTTTCCTCCATCAAGCCCACCCCAGCGTCTTTAGGGTACTCTATAAGCTTGGGGAGGTAAGGAGAGATAAGTAAGGAGAGGTAGCTCTTGTGACCTTCATCTTCTCCCTACATAAAGGAATAACTCATTCTGACTTTTGAACTGGTCCCATTTGATCTGGAACTGTGGGAGGAATCAGCCTGGAAGCTCACTGGCCCACCACTTCCGTGATTAACACATCAAAGAAGAGTTTCAGTTCAGTTCTTCAGCCTTGTCAGTTCTACATTTACACAAATATAGAAAAATAAATCCTTAAAAATGAGCTGAGACTCAAGTTTCATGAATCCATTTTTCTGGCACAAGTTCAATGGACGGAGTTTTATGAAAACTGCAAGAAGAATGAAAATGGATGGGAAGGTTCATTTTTAATAGGTATTTCTGTGTAGCTTTTCCCAGTCTCTGTAGCCTCTGCTACACAAAAATCCCAAACAGTTACTAGGATTTTTGAGATGTGATGACCTTCTTCCTTTTACCTCTACTCTGTATAATTACAAGTGAATTCTGGAATGTCATCAGCCTCATAGCTCATAGTTATTTCAGCACAAATCCTGAAGGAATAAGTATCATGCCTCTTGGTATAGTGCTTAATTGTGGATGATTCACTAAATCTCACTTGGTAAAATAATAGGAAGTTTAATGCATGTCATTTGGTAAAATTTATAGTAGACAGTACAATTTAAGCCTGGCCTATATATAAAGCAAAAATATTTCTTAAAAGAGTAGAGTAATATCAGTAATTCTATGTTGGATTTGTGGAGCTGTAGACACAAGGAAGTCATCTGTCCTCCCTACAGCCAGGCTCAGAGACGGTGACAGACCTGGGAACAGAACCAAGTTTTCTGATGTGTGATCCCTGTGACAGGATTGCCTGCTTTCCTTGCACGCTCTGTAGTGCTCTCAGGCTTTTGGTGCTCAAAGAATGGTGGGTGAGACCTTTCGAACTGCAATACACCTAGAATAGAGTGCTGAAAACATGTGATGCAGTTATTTCTCTCTTGTTAATCTGTCTCCAATTACTAATTGTAAGAAATGGTGCTGTACGGGAATAAAAATTTCAATTTGAAAGAAATCTGTCATGATAAAGTTCGTTTTCTTTTTACTTCTATTAATCTAAACTTTAAAATGAAAGGTCACTTCAATATTAAAAAAAAAGAGAAATATCTTCTTCTAAAAAGATTAGAATGAAGCAATTTCCCTTATGAAGAAGACTTTTTCACTTTTCCTTAAGAAAGTGCCAGTCAAATTGACATATTCATGTCAAAGGTTTTCTTTTTTAACAAAAATCTATTTTCTAGAAGAAAAAGAAAACAATTTCACCAGTTCTAATAAAGATTTTGTGTTTGAGACTTGAATAGAAAATTCAATAATTCACGAGGTAAAATAAGATTCAGTTAATTCTAGCTTAGTGGTTGTGCCCTTCAAATCTAATGGGAGGAAACTTGTTCAGTCACAAAGTCAGAAGACAATTCAAAGGTGCTCTAGCAAGTGTGTACATAGATAAGGAGTAACTGCTTTGTACAGGCTTGTTTTCTGACCATAAATATGCTTTTAAAGCTACTCTCCAGTACACTGGGCAGTTACCAGTTACAGCACTCTTATCAGTTACAGCTGAACATGAAAGGTTGCTATAGACTAGGGGGGTCAGAATAATCTCATTTCAGATGGTGATTTTTACACAATTCTCAGATTGTGCTACATGTGACTCTGTAGCATGATATAAAGGAACAAATGTAAAGTGTTCACTACTTGTTATAACTGAGTGAAAGTGACAGCAAGTTATGAATAGACCATATTGTCACATACAAAATCTTTCTTGACTGTAAGTGAAGATTTGCCATGGCCCATTCTGCATCCACCTGCACTGAAGGACAGCTGCGTATTGTGGCACAGGTCATAGTGCTGAGCCTTTGGTCATGCGCAGCTGGAGCTCTTGGTCCTGGCTAGAGCATGCAATGGCTTTTTTTTTTTTTTTTTTTTCCCTAAATGCAAAAACCTTTTCTTTGGGAGAAGAGGAGGCGCTGGACTTGGTGTTGCCACAGTATGGCTTTGGGAGAGCAGAACGATGGGCTAGTGCAAGAGGTCCATTGGTGGAGATATACCCAAAGACCACATTGTTCTACTCAGGTAACTCATGGGTGACTTTATAGGCCTCAAGGTAGCCAGTACAAGGAAAAACCTTGTTCAGTGGCATTTTTGATGGTGGCCTTGCTGCAGGCAATTTCAGAACTTGTCTTGAAATCTTACCATGAAAAACTCTCTAGGGAAGCAGAAGAACTGCAGCCAGTGCAAGAGCTGCAGAAGAAACGTAGCAGCTCAAACTTTCTCTTGGGCTGGCCAGCTGACCATCAGTTTTCATGGCTCCCAGTGTCTGTCTTTTTCTAACAAATATGAATATGTATTAGGGCAGAATTTCAGACCTGAAGACCCCACTGAAAGAGAGAGGCTGTAAGACACCTAGTATCCTGTGAAACAACTCTTCTTTCTCAGAGACAGATGGTAGAACTTTCATGTACTGTGCCCCATATTAGCTTTCATTGTCTTTTATGTTCATCTGCCCTATGATGACAGCTAAGAAAAGAAGCCGTTCACGTAAAAAGATGACTGCACTTGACAAGCAAAATCTGTAGCTTATTAATAATTAAAAATTATTTCCATGTTCTGTTACTGATGGAATATTTAATCATTTGTTCAGTCAATACCAATGTCTCATTTATTATTCATTAAAGATAAATACTCTGTAGTGCTTCTGGATTGAAATGTGTTACACCAAGATTATTAAGAGCACCCAGAGTTGATTTATTATTTAGAAATCGATTAAACTTTTGTACAGAATTTAATGACTTAAATAACCCTTCAGATTTTTAAAGTTAACAATAAGTTTTATTTAAAGATTGGTTATGTGAGAAAAAAGAAGCTCTCAAACCTAAGTTTAACAATTAAACTGAGATAGTTTTGGAGAGAAACACATCACTGATAGCAGGCCTGCCTCACATATTCGCAATGACTTTCTTCTATTTTTAATGTGAAAGTACATCAGTACATGCAGTGCTGTGTCACCATAACCTTGCCACTGCTTACCTTAGTCCTCTGAGGAATCAGCAAGATCCCCCTCCATCCCCCAATTTTTACCCCCTTCACATTGGGTTACTTGACTTTTTTGAAGGGACACGTGTATGATTTATGGAGGTTGTGCTGTACCTCTTCTTCTTAGTCTATATCCTGAATAAAGCCAAAGACCAGGAAAGGAGAGATTCATCTCTTCACATCCTGTCAGTGGTAACTTACGACCTGAGGAGTATAAGGAGACGAGATACTTCTTTCTTCTCTGCAAGTGGACAGTCAGCCTAGCAGCAAAAGGTCTGCCGTCTCTCTCTGAAAGGGTTTCTAACTTTACTGGTAGTGACTAACTACTAAGTGAAACCAGTTTTAAAAATGAAAAGTCTGATTTTTATAGCCCCCTAATTGCTGGGGCAAACCTGGAGGCTGCAGCCCAGGTCAGGGAAGTGAATTTACTTGAGGAGAGTAAGAAGAGAATAAGTCGTTACCTGAGTGGATCAGGTAACGACTGAGGTATCTATTGTTTATAACTTCAGATTAGAGATCTCTGGCTAGAGTATGTTATACAAAAAAGTTCGAAAAAATAAAAAGTACAGTTTATTAGTTTTTAATAAATAAACAAAAAATAACTCGAGGTATTAAAAGAAAAATTGAAGGTTTTTCTGTACTATTTCCTTTTCAAGCTTATTATTCAAGGCTTGGAACTCTTTTTCCTCCCTTCAAATAAGTCAGGATTTCCCAACCTCACTAAAAGAAATTTTTCTGGTCATTCTTTTCTCAAACATGGGGAGCACCTTGAAAGAGTTCAACTACCCAAAAATGCATATTGTAAGGACCTACAAGCTGTAAGAGTCATTCATGTCCGTGCCATACGCTTTTATTCTGCCTCTGGCAGACCATAATTCCTGAAGTACCTTTGTTTCCCCATGCTTCTCAGTTAAGCACATGCAGATATTGGTATTGGACAAGGCACCAGAGGAGAGAACCTTGATAGATCATAGCTGTCCCCTTCATCCCCCTCAGAGGAGATGTAACAGTCCAGAGGAGAAAGCATTTATTAAAATTCAGAGACATTCTCTCCCCTTCTGGCTCATCCACACTCAAGGGGAGCAGGAAGCACCTATGCACGTCCTGGCTAGATTTCCTCCTCCCAAAAGCAGATCTGCCTTTTTTCCTTGTATACAAATTGCCGAGATTACTGGCATATGCGTTTTCCATGCATGTATTTTTGGGAGAAGGAGGATATTTCTCTGCACATTTAAACCATGCTTTATTCCATGAATAGTGCATGTAAATGTCAAACAGGCCAGTCAGCAAGGATTTACAGTGATCCTTGAAAAAGCAGTCCCCGGGCTGTTTGTGCAACAAAGCGAGGGGTCCCCTCTGCCCAGTGCAGAGGCAGAGGACCAGGAGTGGCAGGAGTGATGGAGGCTGCTTCATTATGGAAAGACTTGGTGGAGAAGGGGGCCTTGTGGAGAAGTGGGCCTTGAGGAGAAGGCAGTTTTCTTTTAGAAAAACATGTAGCCTTTGGCTGCATCCTAACAAACTAGACAATTAACAGTGGGTGCCCTGCCGTGGGAAGGAGTAACACTTTCTCATCTGTCATAAGAGAGACAAGTGAAAATATCTCCTACTCCGTAGGTGTCCACAAAGGCTTGTCACAGGCATTACCCTGAGAGCATTTCCTCATTAAAAGTGAAGGGTAGAAACAGAGTGTAAATATCACCACTTTTCCGTAGTTCTACCTGATGTTGGCTTTATTGAATCAGAGCCCTGCTTTTCTTTCGATTCAGGTCCCTGGAAAGGGAGGGATTCTGGGCTGAGAAGTGCTGCTTGGCATTACTGAGAGACAGCGCGGGACAGGACAGAGCAGGGTGAAATTCAGGAAGAAATGTGATTCAGTGGCGAGTAGAGGATGAAAGTGCTGGTCTGGGGAGGTCTTCAATGAAGATAAATTTGCTAATTGTTATAAATGCAAAATATCTATCAGCATATTTCTAAACACATTGCAATTAAGATTACATTACATATGCCAATCTCTATAATTAATTTCTTAATGTTATAATTATAGAAACCAGAAGAAAATTGAGTGATTACAGTATAATTAACATAAGTAATCACATTAGAAAGACACTCGAATTCTTCAGCACCAGCTCTTGGGTTTAGGTAAAGGTTTTTTGACTCTTTTTTTTAATTTCTAATAAAACCTACAACGGTGTTAACTTCTTAATGACAAAATGATTACTGTGTTCCAAAACAATCTGAAGTGTTCCCAATGTGCTGTTGATAGGGTATATCAGAAAGAAAAAAAGTCACTTAAAAGGCAGAATTTGACACTTTTAAGTATGACTTCCAAGTAGCTTTTAGTGAAGAAGATACAACTGGCTAGGAAGAAGGAAAAAAAGAATTTAAAATAAATAAATCTTTGGAAACGTGGAGTAGATTGTGTGCTGTAGAAAATTCTGGTAACTTGAAAGCTTTGCATTTACAGAGACCCATCTTAAAAATTAATCGCATCAAGAGAAACGCTTTCATCTGAAAATGACTTTGCTGGGTCTATTTATGACAGACTTCATGGATCAAAATCATTGAAAATATAGTTAAAGAGATTTTCAGTGGAACCCAGAGCCAGTATAGGACCTGAAACTTATTTGAACTCTTTTACATGTTATAGCTGGAGTTTTGGGGGTTTTTTTCATGTTGTTTTAAAGAGAGATGTGCTTTCTATCAGCTTATAACTAATCAGATCACTAGCAAGAAGACACAGCTTTAGGGCTTTGTACTATTTGGCATCTCTTTTGCCTTTACATATGTTGTGAGGAGTGTAATCCCATTAATAGCAAAAAGGGACTGAAAATGCATTTTTTACATTCTTAGAAACAAGAAAATAAAGCAATGAAGAGATCCTTCTCTTAATATGATGAACTGTTCAAATGCTCTGTTTTCAGTTTGTGGGTACAGCAGAACCTACCATATTACGATTTATGTGTGTATCTCAAAGATGTGAATACACGATGTGACTCATTTAGTATTGATGTCAGACATCTATTGTGACTTCACCCAGACCTGTAAACTGCTAGTTCTGGGCACAGTGCTTACACTCCTCACTGGTCTCACTGTCTCTAGGAAACATTTTTGCTGGGTTGGAATCTTTATTTTATTTATCTGTCTGCAAGGTTAACAGTTTGTTAAATATGTTTTTTTAACAATTCGCATTATCTCTTTGAATCTTACACTTTGTTACAGAATGTGGAAAATTATTAGAATACTTTAAATATACTTAAATATTTCAATATAATACAACAAAATTAGAAGGCGGCTTTAATAATGCAGTCTTCCCACACCCCGCCCCCCCTTCTATATTACATCTTACTCAAAGCCATAGTATGGGAATGTGTATGATATAAATGAGTTTCCTCTCTGTCTTTATTTTAGTTGTATAAAGCGTCTTCCATTAACTGTGTGGGATTTCCAGTTTGGGGACTGAACATTTTTCTTGCCTATAACTGTATTGATCCCTGTGCAGTTCAAAGTTCTGAAAATGATAGTTATAAATTCCGTGAGGAAAACACTAGAGGTTGCCAGCACTTCCCTCCTATGGAAGAAAGATAAATGATCAGCAGGAAGTGCAAGGTTTGAGGTCTTGATACTTGGTAGGTTTCTTTTACTTGACTCTTTCCTGGCAAGGAAACTGTACAATGAAGCAACGACTAAAGGAAACAGAGATTGTTCCTGGCTTAAGCCATTAGAAGCTCTTTTTCAGCTCTGAGGCAGGGATTTTACTCTCTTAAAGGATGGGGAAACAATGATTTAGACGACCAGTTTATTCAAACATACTGAATGGTTTAAACCTACAAATATTTTATAGTGTTATCATCATGTAAGTTATCATTTAGATTGGCTGTGTAACAGACCTGTGAAAAATAGCCTGCAGGGAGTCTTCTTTCTGGCAGATAATGGACAAAATGGACCACGGTCCTGGAGCTCCTTCCAGCTTTAATTGCTGGGAATCTGTAAGAAGCCAAAAGACAATAGAGCGTACAGAGTTTCAATTCCGCCTAAGGCAAGCTTCTTTTTTGTTTGAGTGTCATAATCCATCAGAAGTTCTTGACCACAGTATGAAAGGGTCAGATAGTAATCTTCTGAAGGCAGGATAGAAGACCTTTCACAAATGCATTTTAAAAAGTATGATAAGTTGTTTTTTCCTTTTCTAAATTTTATCACACAATGTTATGCTGTAACCAAATTACTGGGAGACTATTTTTCACTGAAGAATAATCAGCTTACAGAGCTTTCTGTCTCATGGAAAGGCTTAACCAGGAAAGAGATCATCCCATATATATGTATGTGTGTGTGTATCTATATATATCATTTCTGGCATCTGAACTGAATTTGCATTTTAACACCTGAAGGCCTTCCGGTTTGTGTCACCCACAGCTGGATCGTTGTCAAGTGGAGCGAACATGTTCTGAGAAACAAGAGTTTTGCCTGCCTGCCTTTGATAATTGACTTGCTGTGTGACCTTGTATTTAATACGTAGGCCAGTATTTTCAAAATTATTCCCTTATTGTTCTTACTTCATGTAAGCCTCTGCATGCTCTCCTGGAGGTATGTTTCAAAATTAAATATTTATTGGTTTGTGGGCTTGATTCTCCCCTTTCCCATATGATTGCCTGGCACATAGGATATCATTAAAGCAATCTCTGACTCTTCTGTACCAGTGGACCAGTCCCAGCAAAAAATATGCCTAATGAACAAGTCCTAATGAATCTTCTCCCACAGTTTGCTAGTGAAAGCATTCAGGTGTGTAGGGGGGTCACTCAGGGTCCAATGACAAAATTCTCATTTTTTTGATAGTGCCGAAGACTTTCCAGGGAATATCATGCCTCATCCAGCTCCAGACAGTGCTGGCAAAGGGAAAACTGACTTTCAGTATTTCAGTCGTGCCCATCTTCACACAGGGGATCCATGGGATGAAAGCTCCCTTTAAAGGGATAGCTCTCCATTTTCCAAAGTTTGAATAAACACTGAGGTGAGAGTGATAGTTACATTTCAAGGATATCAGAATGCAACAGTTGAATGGAGTTATGAGAAACAGGACATATTACAACAGACGTTTATCTTAACAGAAACAAACCTTAATGCCCAGTTGCAGGCTTAAGGGCCAGCTCTGGGTATGTCCACCTCAGCTGTTGTTCACCAGCGCTCAGGTGATCTTAGGCGATTTGACATTCCTCCTCTCTGCCTGAATGCTTTCAGTGTGAGATTTTGTGGTAAAGCGTTGCCAGTAGCCAGCCTTCCCAAATCCCCTCAACAGCTTCAGACTGTGCTAACCTCTGTGGGGCTGTGGAAAGCCCATCTGTTCCTTCAGTCTTCTGACTGTGGCAGATATTAGCTGTGATTAGGTTTTGTTTATAGTCTTCCTAAGGTAATAGATTGGATGTTACCCTTGTGTTTTTGTTGTTATAGCAGGGTCTTGCAGTTAGAAATTTAGGTTCTCTTCCTTTGCAGGCAGTTGTGGCAATATGACGTTAAATGGAATCTAATTGCAAAATAAATTCACCTAGAGGGACCTTTACTTTTAATAAACCAAAATACACATTTAGAAAGAAATCTTTGTAAAATGGCATCAGTTCACAGAACATCTACTTACTGAGTGTTATACATCACTGAAAAAAGTTATTTAATAGAAGTACTTTGCAGAACTATATCTGATTTAATTCTAGATCAGCAATGGCCATTCTGATGTTGCCAGATTCTTACTCTTTTGATTATGTATTTAATTTTATTTCCTGGTGTCCAATCTGTTCTCCTGCGAGTTTGATAAGTAAAACTCGGGCAGATTAAAGAGGGTTACTTGTCATTTCCAACAGTATAAAGTAAGAATTGGATCTTTACTGTCCAAAACATGAACAAGAGTCCTACCAAAATTATTTCTGAAGGGCTGCTGTGAACACTAGAACAGACAAATACACACCTCTTAGGAGAAATCCTGCAGTCATGAGAATTCCATGCCAATGTAACCAAGCTACTGAGACATTCAGGCAAAGTTTGGGATACTTATCTAAATCAAGCTGTTGTGGATTATCTCATATTTCTCTATGTTGATCTGCTGGAGGGCAGGCAGGCGCTACAGCGGGACCTGGACAGGCTGGATCAATGGGCTGAGGCCAATTGTATGAGGTTCAACAAGGCCAAGTGCCAGGTCCTGCACTTGGGTCACAACAACCCCAGGCAACGCTACAGGCTTGGGGGGGAGTGGCTGGAAAGATGCCCGGCGGAAAAGGACCTGGGGGTGTTGGTTGACAGCCGGCTGAATATGAGCCAGCAGTGTGCCCAGGTGGCCAAGAAGGCCAATAGCGTCCTGGCCTGTATCAGAAATAGTGTGGCCAGCAGGAGTAGGGAGGTGATTGTCCCCCTGTACTCGGCCCTGGTGAGGCCGCACCTCGAGTACTGTGTTCAGTTTTGGGCCCCTCACTACAAGAAAGACATTGAGGTGCTGGAGCGTGGCCAGAGACGGGCAACGAGGCTGGTGAAGGCTCTGGAACACAAGTCCTATGAGGAGCGGCTGAGGGAACTGGGGATGTTTAGCCTGGAGAAAAGGAGGCTGAGGGGAGACCTTATTGCTCTCTACAACTACCTGAAAGGAGGTTGTAGAGAGATGGGGGTCGGTCTCTTCTCCCTAGTAACAGACAACAAAACAAGAGGAAATGGCCTCAAGTTGCGCCAGGGGAGGTTTAGATTGGACATTCGTAAAAATTTCTTTACCGAAAGGGTTGTCAGGCATTGGAACAGGCTGCCCAGGGAGGTGGTGGAGTCCCCATCTCTGGGGGTATTCAAAAGACGTTTAGATGAGGCCCTAAGGGATATGATTTAGTGGGGGACTTGGTAGTGATAGGTTAATGGTTGGACCCGATGATCTTGGAGGTCTCTTCCAACCAGAACAATTCTATGATTCTATGATTCTATGATTCTGTTCATTGCTGATTCACCCTTAAATTTAAATGGAGCTTGTTCCAATCGCTACTTGAGCTTTTGTTAAGAGTGATCTGAATAGCTGTTATTTTGCTATGCCCATTTTTCTCTAATAAAAGAATGGTAGAATTATTGCCGTTGAAATGTTTCTTTTGATATCAGGTTTTTTTGCTTCCTTCACTTTCTTGGCTTATGACCACTGATATCATTTCAGATGACAACCCCTCTTTATCATTTTGCTAATGCTGCCAAAGTCCAGTGAATGCATTGGCTAAGTACCAACAGCCATATTTCTTCCACTAGGTGCCACCTTTAACAGTGAAATCCCTAATTGGTGCTTCACACAACCCCTCTGCTTCAAGCATGTTAGCACTTGTTAGGTGGATGAAGTGATGTAAAGGAGTATGGCACAAATCACAGGGAGCTTGAGGTCTTTTCCCTTTTTTTTTTTTGCAAATGTTTTTGTTCTTCAGGAGGTGAAGCTCTGGGCTATCTGTGTGAAAAAAATTCATTCATCTCTTGCAAGATCTTTCAGTCAAGTCATAAATTACCTCCGCCTGGCATTATTGGGTCTCACCCAGCTCCTATGTAGAATATCTCTAAAAGGTGCTTATCACATCATGGCCTAGATTATGCTGAGGTGATTTCACTACCAGCTTGGGACCTACTGTCTTATTACTGCCCATCTGTAACCAGTCTTGTACTAAGGATCTTATTGAAAGCTTACATTTTGTGGATTGCAGATTGCTGAATGAAGTCAGAATGCAATCGGCACGTTCTGCATTTGTTTTTAAAAGGCTGCAGGCTGCTGCTCTGATCTTCCATATGATGTTCATTTTTCTTCTTACATTGAAAAAATGACAAGTTCCAAAATTTCAAAAGTAGAGGTTTGGAATAAAGAGTTGTTGACAAGCTCTACGTTTTCGTAATGCTTTGGGACATAAGACAAAGTGAATGAGCAGAAATTCCATAACTACTTCTTCCAAGGTCCCTTGACCATTACTCTGAAACGTGGTGTTGCTTCCCACTGGGGTCAGAGCTCTTGGCTGCATGGGAAACCAATTCAATTCACTCACGCGGTTTCTATGTTTCAGACAAATGAATAGAAATGTTGCTGCTTACTGCAATGAGAGAACAGGCGAGTCATATACTAAAATGTCACAACTGTTCCATTCTTTGAAACAGTTCAGCTACACAAGTTTTCACCACTGAAGTACATCTTGGGGGAGTACTGGAGGAAACAGTGAGGTACACACATTAATTCCACTAGGATTCCTAGTTAGGCCACATATAGTTTACTTCTCTACTACTTTACACCTTGAATTATTAAATTCATTTGCAAAGAGCAAGTGGAAAGTAGATATAAAATACAGCTGTTCTACCCCCAGCAAAATCTTATACATCCTGTGTAAGGATTACAGATTACAAATGGCAAAACAGCAGATAATTTAGTCTACACACTTTACAAAACCATGTTTCAAACTGAATATGAGAAAGATGGTGCTTTCAAAAATCTAGACATAGCTCTAAAATCTCCTAAGCAAACCCACCAGATTTATAGGCAGGATTCAGAGAAACAATAGTGAAGCATAGAATAAAGTATCTGTTTGCCTAGCAAGTCTTGACTGAGTATTAATTCTATCATAGTTTTTTAGTTACGTATGAACAACTCAAAAAACCCACAAAGAAGACCTCAAAAAAAGCTTCCACATTTCCGTATCAGCTTAGAACTGTTGAGTAATATACAGGTATTAGCATCAGCATGAATGCAGACTATTCGGCTTGTGCAGTTATAAATTTAAATCGATCTGAGACAGAATAGTTTGCAGTAGTTCTGAAATGACTGCTTGTGACAATGAGAAATTGGTATTTTTAGTCATGTTTGCTGTAAGTGATTTTAAATCCTGATCACTGTGTTCCTATTAATTAAGCAGTTTCCCAAGGCATTCTAATGGACAATTTTAAAAATAGACATACAAATTAGTTTTACCCATATGTCATTAATTCCTCACCCTTTCCAGGTTGTCATTGAAACTGTCCCCATCTACCTCAAACTGTCAGTCTGCCTGCTTTTTCTGAGGTCAAGGAACAGCAACATTAACAGTCTAGTGATAAAGGACTATCCAAATGAGAAACTTTTCTCTTCTTGATTCTTCAACAATTTTTTATATCTGCCCTGTACATTATTAGCAGCAGTGATTGTCAGGGTTGTGCAAGTGACTGCAAATGTGGAGGATGTATGTATGTAGCAGTGACTGAATGAAAAAGATGGGCAAAAAGGTGCTTTTATTCTGTCACTAACCAAAAAGTACTTCTACCCTATCATCAAGTCATCTCTTCAGTGTTGTTTTCTCACTGTAACCATTTCTGTAATCCTTATCTCATTTCTGAGGTTCTTTTCTCCACCCTTTTAACTTTTTGAAGATCTTCTAAATATGTGAGCATCTGAATACATGTCATTTTCTGGTTTTCATCCCACCAATCACATACAATCACGCTTTACTTGTACCCACTACAACCTGTTCGTCTATCCAGGAATCTTAATAGTCCATTTGACAAAACTGCATACTGGAAGCTCACCTTGAGTTCGAGTCTGCTATGACCCTTTTATGTTTATCTGATTCTTAGGATGAGCTCCTCATTCTATGTATTTGGCTGGCTTTGTTGTTTTGGTCTTTTTTTTTGAGATAATACATAACTTTAGTTTTGACTGTATTAAAACAATCTCTTTAGAATGTTTAACTCAGTAATTCAAGCAAATTACTCAGTCCTTATTATTATTTAGCATTTCCTGCCTTTTTTTTTTTCAACTTGCAAATTTCATTAGTGATTTTGTGCCTTCCTTCATGTCATTGACAGAAACGTTAATAGCAGGAGTGTAGTAGAGGCATAGTGTCAATCCATGATTGAGCCAAGGAGAAACTCCCTTCCTGAATATGAATATCATACTGAGAATTGTTTTTCAAGACCTTTTAGGTAGTCTTTATACTAGATAACATGTGTTTGTTGATAAATTATAGCAGTGTTTTTAAACTGGGTAGCCATGGCAAACATTTTTCATGTTTATTAGATGACTATACATCTTTCACTGAGTACTTACTGGCATCTCCATCCCAAGACACTGTAGTTTATGATCATGTGACACAAATTCCTCCCTCCTCTGCTACAAAAAGCATGATCCTTCTTCAACTTTAGTCATGCTTTTATGGTAATTTTCTTAAGCAAATACAAAGACTGACATGAAAAATCCTCATGAATAGACAGCATCCTTTTCTCTTCAACCTCTCCTAGCTACAAATTCTTTCTTTCCATTGTTGTCATTCACCGTTTCCTTCATATCGGTTATCTGCCCATGAGGAATGAGGAAAAAGTTATTTATCATTGCCTCTAGGTGGTTATCATGTACAAGGAATGCTCTGTGACTAAGCTACATATGGAGTTGTTTTCAGATTTTTTTTTTTTTTGGCAATAATATTAAATAACCAAGATTGGGTAGTTATTGAGAGAACTTGGAAAAAAAAGAGTAAACTTCTCTAAATAGAGCATTAGTGTGCTCTACTCAGTTTTGTGAGCAATTTAAGCTCCTGATAATTCAATGGATTGCACTTAATTCTTCAAATCCAAAGTCCAAAAGCTACTCAGAACTTTCTATCATAACTTCTGTATGGCGTATAGTATTCACAGTGAATAAAAAGAAAAAGGGAAAGTGAAATGTATGAACTTGGAATGAAGCACAACTTTTTAATCTCCTCTTTTACTTGGGATAAAGTTTGGATAAAACCTTTTTTCTAAAAAAAAAATAAAAAATTAAAACACTTCTTTTTACAGATTACAATTCCTTTAAAATGTTTGTGTGTATTAGCAAAAATACCTCCAACCTTCACTTGTGTGGTGTTTCCACAGCACCATGCTCTGAGCCAAGGTGGCACGGCAGTGCCATCCTCATGTGTCTCCCATAGAATCATAGAATTGTTTAGGGTGGAAGAGACCTTTAAGATCATCGAGTCCAACCGTTAACCTATCACTGCTAAGTCCACCACTAAACCATGTCCCTAAGCACCACATGTACGCGTCTTTTAAATACCTCCAGGGATGGTGCCTCAACCATTTCCCCGGGCAGCCTGTTCCAGTTCCTGATATCATTTTCAGTGAAGACATTTTTCCTAATATCCAATCGAAACCTCCCCTGGCGCAATTTGAGGCCATTTCCTCTTGTCCTGTCATCTGTTACTTGGGAGAAGAGACTGACCCCTGTCTCTCTACAACCTCCTTTCAGGTAGTTGTAGAGAGCAAGAAGGTCTCCCCTCAGCCTCCTTTTCTCCAGACTAAAGAACCCTCAGCCACTCCTCACAGGACTTGTGCTCTAGACCCTTCACCAGTTTCATTGCCCTTCTGTGGACGTGCCCCAGCACCTCAATGTCTGTCTTGAGGGGGCCAAACTTGTGGGGCCCAAAACTGAACACAGCACTCGAGGTGCGGCCTCACCAGTGCCAAGTACAGGGGGACGATCATTTCCCTACTCCTGCTGGCCACACTATTTCTGATACAAGCCAGGATGCCGTTGGCCTTCTTGGCCACCTGGGCACACTGCTGGCTCATATTCAGCCCGCTGTCAACCAACACCCCCAGGTCCTTTTCTGCTGGGCAGCTTTCCAGCCACTCCCCCCCAAGCCTGTAGCGTTGCCTGGGGTTGTTGTGACCCAAGTGCAGGACCTGGCACTTAGTCTTGTTGAACCTCATACAATTGGCCTCGGCCCATCGACCCAGCCTGTCCAGATCCCTCTGTAGCACCTTCCTACCCTTAAGCAGATCAACACTCCAGCCCAACTTGGTGACATCTGCAAACTTACTGAGGGTGCACTCGATCCCCTTGTCCAGATCATTGATAAAAATGTTGATAAAGATGTTAAACAGAACTCGTTGGGCACTCCTGCTTTCTCCTTGCAGAGTTCATTTTCTGCCAGTCTATCTCTGTGAAACGACTTGCTCATGATTAGACAGGCAACATTGCTGAAACAAGAGAGGACACATAACTGAATCCACGGGCAAGGGAAAGAGGGCACGGTACTCTCATTTGATTTAGACAGAGCTTGAACTATCATGGTACCTAAAAGTTAGGAGAAAGGGAAGAAAATTTAGGAAAGAGAAGTAAATGTGTGAAAAAAAAAATTAATTAATTCTGTCTATAACTGTGTTATTTTTACAAACAAGGAATAAGTCATCCTACTGAGTATTGGAGGCCAAATTATTCACTGCTGTTCTCATGCAAACATGCCTTCTAAGTATCACAAAAGGCCTTAACTCCACCAAATATCACATTTTCTTACCAGCTATGAATTTTGGACAGGAATGGAGCCTGGCATCATTGTTATCTTGTCTCTTTAGTGTATCCTGGAGGTGAAAGTGGCAGAAAGAGTGCAGGATCCATAGGAAAACCTATAGAGTCTCAGAAACTGCCTTCAGCTGTTGTTGGACCCTAACTTTCTGTATTTTGTGCAAGGCGGCCATAACTTGAGAATCAAGTTCTTCGCAGTCCCTTTTTTCTATATCATCTGGTGCATAACTTAGGATCAGAAATTACCTACAAACAGATAGTGAACAATTATTGATCTAAGACTATAGAATGCCAAAATCCATAGGGTACATGAGCAAACCACTAAAACAACTGACATAGTTTCAGAAATCAAGTTCTGTTAGGGGATTATTTTCAAGTAGAAAAAGCAGCAAATAAATTATTGGACTGAATTTATTACTTTCTTCTGTTTTTTAATAATATTCCTGGCATTGCCAATAAGACGCAGTGTAAACACTTTCAAGAAAGAAAGACTTGACAGCTGATATGCAGTTCTCCAGTGGCAGAAATAGGAATGGAATACATTAAAAATGATTAGAGGTCTGAGGGGTTCCAGAAAAAAACCGAAGAGGAAAAAAATATGTTTACAAGATCTTGGTGAGGTAAAACTAAAAATGCTGGGGGGAAATGAAAAAAAAAAATCTTTAATTTGAGATATTTTTCTCTTGGAATATTCAGTTAAAAGATTTCTCAAGGAAATCTTGATGATGTTACTTATGCTGCATTACAGTTCTTCAAAATACTTATTACTACCAAAAATATTGAACATGATACTACTTTATTTCCAAGTATATATGTGCATATATACACACACAAGTATATGTATTTATTTCCAAGAGTGTGTGTGTATGTATATATATATGCACATTCCACAGGCAGAAAGAACTACTTAATTTTGATGCTGAAATTTGTTTTGGACTAGCTCCACTATAATGTCTGTCCACCAGGATATCACATACATTTTCAAAACTTTTTCTCTAGAAACAAAAGTTTCTTCTATATTTGCATTATAATGTTATGCTCTTACTTACATATTACTTCTGCATGTCATCTATATAAACATTTCTTTTTCCCTGAAAGTCAGGGATATCAATTCCTTTTGTTTCACATTTTTGTTCTTATATCTTCAGGAATATGTCATTAGACCAAAATTATGCGTCTGAGAAGGTAACATAGTTCTGTCTTTAATAGTAGGTATATTTATCATTATTCAGTATTGTAAATTTATGCTTACTTTTTCACAAATATGTTAGTAGTACCTCTGAATTGGCAATTATTCATAATATGTTCATCATATCAAAATAAATAAGTACATTATTTGGCAATGAAGTAGTCGTATCAGACATTTCTTTTTCCCTTCCTTCCCAAATTTCCAACATTCTAAAACACACGTGAAAGTTCTTTGTCTTAATAATGTTTTCTTGTTTGGCTCTTTATTCTTGAAGTTGCATTAATAGACTGTGTCCATGTTATTCCAGTTACTAGTCCATACAGCCCACAAACAGCTATTTGCATGCTCTTTGTTAATTCAAATATATGGCATAAAACCAGCTAATCTTTTAACCCTAATGTTGACACTTTTCATGTTCATGAAACTAGAGAGCCCATGGAACTTAGTGAAGAGCCAACAATTAGGAAAGAAAAGAGGAAAAGGAATTTGGGAAAAATTATGACACACACAATACATATGGCAAAGAGTCATATATATAAAGTTAGGCTGGAAAAAAGACATTTCATTTCAGTCTGAAATAACTGAATTCAAATGAGAGATTTTCTCATACATTTCTCACTTGTGTTCCACTTTGTTAGCAGGACTTTCAAGGGTAGGTTCTTGATCTTTTCTAACAAAATCTTCTAATACATCCTAAAATAGTTTCTTGCAAGTGGGTAGCAAAGTGTTTATGAGAAGTATTATTGGCACTCTTTCCTTTGAACAAAGGGAAGAGTCTTGTGTTTGCCAAACAGGTCACAACTTTATCAGTATTGCATACCAGCTGTGTAACTGATTTTCAAGACCAAGGTAACTGGAGATAATAATATTATTTTTTTTCCTCTTTTTTTTTTCTCAAAAGATCATCTGACTCTGCCATCTTAGTTTACATGAGCATGTTACTGGCTTGATTTTCACTAAGGTTATCATCTTTATGTATATGTTGAAAGACTTCCTTTTGTCCCTAAAAATTCATTCCTTCAGCATTCAAGATACTGAGGAAATCAGTCATGTAAAACTATTGGTGTGTGCAGTGGTCTGTGCAGACACTTACCCAACCTTTGATGGTTTCTCCTGATTTTGGGGCATTTATTGTCAGTTGAAGGGATTTTTTGCTCATATGGAGCCACTGACCAGTTCCTAGTCATGAGAGCATGGAAGGATGAGCAGAAAAAAAATTAACATCTTAAACTGTTGTGAACACTAGGCTTAATTGATAGCTTTGGTAGGAAAACAGAAATTCGACTTGTCTGGAAGTTCTCACAATTTGAAATTAATTTTCATCTTCAACCAACTGGAAAAGCTGACATTTCAAAATGTTTCACAGACAGGTAGTTTTTTTTTAAAAAAAGATAAAAGATCAAATATTGAAGTATTTTGTTTCAGTAGTGTAGACATAACACAGCAAATAATATAAACAAATGAGAAGTCAGTATAAAATGAAACAATACTGAATTCAATACTGCATTCTAACTTTGAATTTTTTAAGAAAATGTTTTGTAATGTTGCCAGAATTTACACATTCTTGTGAAATATTTTTTTACATGAAACAGCATTGTCCAAACAGAATACTATCTTTTGTAACCTCTGTATATAATTTTCCTTACAACAACTGTACAATAAAATTAATTTAATAACTAAAGAAAGAATGATTACCCTCTTTCTTCTCATGGATTTTTTTTAAGAGATAGGGAAATGCCTAATATGTTTATCTGAAGAAGTTTTTACATGTTTTTCATGCTGGAAAATAATTTGCTCATTGATGTTCACCAGATAATTTTGAAAAACAGGTAAATAATAATAGAAAATGTCAATGCAAATTATAAACTGAATTGGTAATGAATGATGGCTTATCTCTTGTTAAGTGTATCCAATTCAAAAATTCATATAGTTGTTTAATTATAACTACTTGTATAAGACATGTTATTCCTCTTCTTTCTGCAATGAGTCAGACTGCCATCCAGCATAATGTATGTGAACTGTTGCTTTTAAAATGAGCTTATGAAAATCTCATTTACATTTTCTTTCATACAAAATGTAATTATTCAGGCTTCAAATGTCTTTTTCATAATATTTGTGATAGCAAAGCATGAGGAACTGATGCACATGGAATATATATCTAAAGGAATTTCAAATGCAATCAAACTGAAATTTACACTGAGATAACAACAAACATAATTGCAGAAAAATTCCTAGTTTTCAGCTTGAAAAATTCACAGGTCAGTTTCTATTTGGATGGCAAGTTGCTGACATACAGTCTAGAGAATTTCTAAATATATTTTATTTTAAAAGATGTGGCCACCAAAAAGCAGATAATTATTTTGTTGTTTCAGACTGAATTCCTGTATTCAGTTTTCCAGAAAAAAACCTTATCCCTATGGTGGACCTTAATAGGAGAGGTTAGGAAAAGGTCAATCCCTCTCTCTCTCTCTTTTCAGCATCTTCCTGATCAAGAAATTGCACTCTAACCTTGCATATACAATGTGAAGACTAGCAGTATGGTCAAGGTGAGAGTCTTACACTGGAGCATACCATCACTGTCTGATAATTCCTTCTGTAGCCTTCATCATACGGTTATTTTGCAGATTTATAAATTGAATCTCTGGATAGGACAAACATTTCCAAACTGAGGTATCTAAAGTTTTGGTGACTAAACAGAGGTCTATGTTTTCCCCATAGCTCCAAAGTCAGTGCTATGGATGAGTACATATTTCCTTTAAAGCTTGGTAGCTTAGTTTTTGCACTCTTTTGATCCATAATGATCTTTAGTATTTGGATATGAACAGTTTGCACTTCTATGGTGGGTGCTTATCAAAGTAACAGATGAAATGAAATCCTAACTCTGACATTACTCATAGGAATTTATGCCATTGATTTCAAGAGAGCCAGTCTTGACACTCCTTTCTTGATCTATTGACAAGAAAAAATTCTCTTCTGAGTACAAATCAGCTACTGCTACATATATTTCTATCATTTTCTTATAGTATTTAAAAACAGAAAGTTAAGTGAATCCTTTCTTCTTCAAAATGATGAGCAGAATCGGATACTCCTTTGGGTTGGAAGGGACCTCCTGAGGTCTCTAGTCAAGCCTCCTGGTCAGAGCAGGATCAACTGGATGTAAACCAGGTTGCTTAAGGTTTTGTCCATTCGGGTCTTGGAGATCTCCAAGATGGAGATTGCATTGTATCCTCACAGTGATTCATTTTTTTCCCCTTACATCTGATTGGAATTTCCCCTGTTTCAATTTATGAATCTTGTCTCTTGTTCTCCCACCATGCACAAAACATGGGGCAGTCACAAAATTAAGAAGTGTCGAATATTCTGCCGAGGTGTAAAGGAAACTCAACACCATACCATGCTTCTACTAACCTTTCACTGGGTAGACTTTGGCTTGCTGATCTTAACTCCTATTAGTGATGGTGACACAAGAAGATGACGTTTCAACAAAATGTGAATGCTGGGATTCTCTTTATTTGTTAAAATTCTTCTATGTTTTCATCAGCTGTAAATGTATTCCTCATGTAGGGAGAATAACATGAGGAATCTGATACCATAGGTTGAATACCATAGTTTTATTATTGTGGCATGATATACCTGATCCTGCAACTTTAAGAAAAAACCTGTACAAACAAGTCCTACATGTGGCAGAGGTCTGGATGTATGTTGTGAATGAGAAAGGCCTACCTCAAGTAAAAGCAAAGGTGTTTATTTTTTACGTTGTTTTTGTACTCTTCCATGAAGTATCAATAATATTAGGACATTTACATTATGACATAATGAAAAGGAATTGCGCTATGAAAAGAGCTGTCTAAAAACGCATAAATTCCCTAGCACCAAGTAATATGCTGGCTGAATGTTTAAGACAACATTCATAATTTGAGTAACAAATTTTGAAACGGTTATGCAGGGGAGCATCTATTCTACTTGGCTGGCTGATGTGCTAAAACTTTCCCTTCTCTGTGCCCATAGTATGATGCTATGGTAAGCCAAAATATCGCAGTATAAAGTTGGTTTCGTGAGGTGCAGGATTTAGAACAGGAAATACCACACATTGAAGCTGGACTAGAATAACTGGTCAGACTTGGACAGTTTTATTGGGACTTGAAGTCTTTCAGTTCCAGCTACTGACAGAGGAAATTAAAAAATCCTTAGGCTTCCAGTCTTTATAAAATGTATTGCAAGACTTCTCAGGGTTTCTAAAACCCTCCCTGCTGAAGTTTAGATAGTATTTGTTAAACAAGGATGGTTGCTCTTTATTGTCAGTCACTACATGAAATATTCGTAATTTTCATATCCTGTCAGATCCAAAACTGGACACAATTTATTTGTCAAAATGAATGCTGAGTATTTGGACCACTTGCTTTCCATGCATGGTCAATTAATGAAGCTGATCCTGTTATCTGCCTAGCTCAGTAGCTTACCAGTCTTGACGTAAGACTGCATGGAGGGTTGATTGGTTATAGCAAGAGAACCCAACCCTTCTCATCTCTTAGAGTATAAAGTAAACATATCTCAGACCTTCTCTAGCTCTGTGTCAGATTCAGTATGAGATGTAAGTTATATTGCTGAAAAAACATATAACAATGCCAGTGTGGGAGGTTCTTTGACATCTTTATCTAGTATCAAAGTAATATTGCCTACAACGTGTTGCGGATTGATGATACAGAAAGTGCCATAAATCAACATACGAGATACTAGTTAAAATGTAACATTTTTGTCAGAAGATGTCAGGTCGTGCCATATTGATTTTTTTTTTGTGTGCTATGTAAGACAATTTTCGGTTTGTTTGGCACTGTATGGATGTGAATTAGAACACCTATGAATGAGTATTTAGTGAAGGTTATTTCTTTGTATTTCACCTTCACAATTACTTCACCATTTAAACTGCTCAGAAGATCATTGAATAATCTTTTATAATGGCTAAGTTGCATTCATTTTTTCCTCACTCTCCTATTCAAATGAAATGGCTGAAATGTTCCTGCTCAGATATTTCTAGTATCATGTTGAAGATGCTAAAATTAGGAATATTTCAATCACTAGAGTGAGTATTTGAGGTTTTTGAGTGGTTGAAGCATGGATTTAGAAAAGAAGTCCTTTAAAATTATAATTTTGGTTGACACTGCTCTCCTGTCTTTCTTGTAATATATTTATGCATCACTCAGCCTGAAATTCTTCAGATTCAGATCTTAACTATGAGCTTGGGATGTGTTAATATATGCACCTGTCACTGCCTCAGCATGACTAGCCTTCGTAGATACACCAGTGATCTAATGGTGGCTCACAGCTTTGTCTGTGTGGAAATTCAGTCATCTTTACAATGTGTTTGAATCAGAGTGGAATTGTATTTTTTTCTGGGGAGAAGTTCCCATCACATTTCCTGTAACTCAAGTGAAAAAATGTCTAGGCCTGAATGCAGAAATCGGCATCTTTAATACCATTGACTCAAACAGGGGTCACATTTGTTACAGAGTGACAGCTCATTTAAATAAGGGAGAAGGATTTCAATTTCATCCTTATTTGATATGGGTTTTTTTCTTTCTTTTGCTTAAAAGACAACCAATCTTCAACTAAAAAAAAAAAGAAAAGCTCTGTCTATACTTGCATGTATATTCATAAGCAGACCTAAATAATTTAGCAAAAGCTTAATCCTTTTCATTTTTAAATACATTACATTAATCCATTTATATGAGATCATTATTTCTAGCTCTTCTGTGAGGCAGAGCCTAGTACCTAACATAGTTTTCAGTTTAAAAAAAAAAAAAAAAAAAGATAAAGAAATGTGACAAGCTTATGTGAATAACAAATACAGGGTTTGTTCCCATTACAGTTTGCATGCTGGTAGCTTTTACCCCAGCTCACAGATGAGTAATACCAGTCCACAATCTGAGCCAAGCTCGGTTTCAGTTTTCACAGCTAACACTGCCAGCTCAGGTTCTGCTTCTCATGCTTTGCCCTCCGTTCAGTCCCAGGCGTCCCCTGCTCTTGTTGGCTCTTCCCTCCACCCAGACTGTCTGTTAAGGAAGTACCTAATTCCAATACAGGAGCATATCTATGTCCTACAGCTCTCATTTCAGGAACTTCTTTGCAGATATCTAGTCCCAGATAACGTACAAGATGGCATTTCTCATCATAAAGAGCCCATCACAGTAAATTCATCCTAAATCCTTTCCAAAGGCCAGGCTGACTGTGAAGTCTCTTAGGAGCTAAGTTTGGCCTTTGCAGATCAGACTTTCTGTTTTCACACAACGCATAATTAAGCCGAGGCATTCCTTGCAACAGGGCGCTGTGGATGCTTAAATATTTACATAGTGTCAAAAAGCAATTAGACAAGTTAGAATGGAAGATAGATCCATGAGGGGGTTATTAACTACAGGGATAACAACTTTGATTCAGGAAATCCCTAAGCCACAAACCCCTGGAGCTGGGAAAGTATACCAGGGAGTTCCCACTGTGTGACCTCTGGGCAGGCACTCACTTACGGCCGTCTGTTGTGGCAGGAGACCAGGCTAGATGAACCTTTATGCTGATCTGTTACAGTCACTGCTCCCAAGTGTGAGTACTGCAATATTTTGAATGGACGCCACAGACGCAAGCCTGTAAAGCTTTCCCTAACAGAAGGTTAGATCCGGTTTTTGTAGTTGGTGACAGTTTTGCTGAAGTCAATGAGCCACCGAGGACATTCCATCTAAGGTGATTCCAGGTCTGACAGTGTTGAAGACACTTGTTGTCTGAGTGTGACCAATCTATGAGGAAATGAGTGAGTGTATAGTGGTGCTGATTTCTATAATATTGAATGTATAAATGAAGACATATTGAAAATGAATTAAATCTAATTAATAACAAAAGGGCCATAGTTGGCTGATGCTCATATAGCTGAATAAAACTGCTGGAAGGCTGCAGACCATTCTTAAGAGCTTTACAAGAACAATTGATTCTCAATGATTTTTATTTTCTTTGTCAGTCACATGAAGAGAAAAGAAAGTTCGGTAACTGATAAAGTTTCTGGGATTTATCTTGTCTCTTCTAACAATGGCAAAATGTGAAAGGAGGCTGAATGGGCTATAGGACAGTACTTACCAGTTAAGATATCCGTCTCATGATAAATGAATTAATTTGTGCTTAGATTCACTGCATCAGCTCAATTTCTATAGCCCCTTTCATCCAAATGTGTATTCCCTAGGTGCCATTCAGATTTACTCAATGGATATATAAACTATGTACAGAAACTACTGGCATTTCTTTAACAGTACAAAGCAACTCTTACCTAAATCTGCGCGGCTGGAAGTGACTTGTTAATATTCATTGTTCACATGTAGGTAACATCTCCACTGAACCAAGTGCTGTCTGTGCACATGTTCTTGGCAGTGAAAGTTGGAGTTACATCAGCAGCTGGCTCTGCCCACAGTCCCAAAAGTCTCTGATAAGAGAGTACAGGTGTTACTGATGCAAAATTTAAGGAATGATTAGAAGATTCCCAAATGACTGGGAAAACAATTACCAAGACCATCAGTCTGCATGCTTAAGGGCATTTAAATTGCTACTAAATAGCTCAGAAAAGGTTTACATATGTTATGTTACAAGGCTACTCCGGTTACATTTTCTTTTGCTTTCCACTGAAGCATTGGATAAAGAACAAGCTGTCTGCCAAAACGGTCGAATAATTTATTTCACAGAGGCATTTGGTTACAGAATTCATTCATTATATTTACATAGGGTATTCTCTACTACTTGTAGTGTCTAACTTAATTGGTCTTTCTATTAGTATACAAAACGATAAACAATTGTAAAAATACACAAAAATACAATCTGAAATTCTCCCAGTAGCTAGTATCCTGCATATTTTACTAAATCTCTTTGCAGGTTGTTTCCAGTGTTGGTGTAGCTACAAGTGTCATAAAAGGACGCTGTAGGCCTGGTTATCCATAAAACAAATGTCATGGCAGTATGAAAAAAGAAAGAAAAAAAATTGTTTCATCCACTTAACAATGTAACTGCAACAGGGAAATTGAAGAACAAGAGGTAGACCCATGAATGAAAATTATGTATCCTATTTCATCAATTCCATTGCTGTTAGCATGATCACAGTTGGTGGTCTTAAAATTAAGATTTTTGTGCACTTAATTTTAAAGGATGAAAACATTCTATTTAATTCCACCAAAGAAAAACACATTTCAAAATCTTATCATTCTGTTATTAAACTCTTTCATTAAAAAATCCTATTTCTTTAAAGATTATTGTGAAGGATAATGTGGTTTATTACAATTCTAAGCTAATACTATTTGGAACTGTTGCATGAACACTGGTATAATAACATTTGATTCGCTTGCAGGGTTTAGCTAGAGAAAAATGTTACATTTGCTAGATGTTTTATAGCAAGGAATAGGTATTACCAATATTTGCATACTCTATTCCACTAATTGCTGTTACTTGGTAGCTGGTCCCATTTGCTGTAGAGATTAGGTGGTGAAAGACAGGGAGTGCTGATCCATTGTAAAGATACTGCTTATGCTCCAGACTGTTAGAGCCTGTCTCATTACATAATTCTGTTAAACTTTTTTTTATTTTTCTGAGGACTGAGAAGAAAAGCTCTGAGAGAGACTAGAGGTTATTTGGTTTTGGTGAACTTCAGCTGTCCTCCAGACTGGTGGGTGCTGGATCCCTAGAGAGCCATGTTGGGTTATTAAGAACGTCTTTAAACTCGATGCAGCACGGTGTTGCCCTTTCTCAAAAAGAGAAAGCCATCCTTGGCCTTGAAGGCCAGGGGCAGTGAACCTCCTGGAAAAGTACTTTTCCTCCTGCAATTTAGTACAGTATTGAGTGCTTTTTTTGAAGGGTTGAAATAACGTACTTAATTGTAATAAACAAAAACACATTCCAAAAATCTTAACTTTCATGCAATTAAAAACTGTGAAATAGCCTATTTCTTTAAAGATTATGTGAAGAGTGATGAGTTTTAGTGCAATTCTATATGCATGGTTTAAGTGAGAAATACTAAGAGGGAAGAAACTAGGTTTTCAGCATTATTTCATCACTTCTTCCCAACCAGAACCGAATAGGCCAGATGTCAATGAAAGTGAAAGCTTTTTGAATTTTTAAACCCTCAGAAGCTAAGTTTGCTTATTATCTTCATCAGATCCGTTCAGTATATCCACCGGGCCAAATTCTGCCACTTTATTTTTCTCCAGTTCTAGTCACATCTGAGTATTACTAAAGTGTAATAACATTGAAAATACTCAGACATGGGAGGTTGAAGCTGAGCAGATAAATTTAGGCAATACAGCTGCATGTATACTGTCTTGGAAACTCTTTCCAAATTCAATTTACAGAGTATCATGTGTAAGGTGTGTCCACACCATAGTTTTTAGTTTGCCTTTGGCATGTCTGCACTGCACCTGAGGATAAACAAATTTGGACAAACTGTATGGCTTGCCTTTTGGGCCCCGTTAAAAGGAATTTTCTAGCACATACAGACTGCCCTACCTTACCAGTGTCACAAGACCCCTAAGGTTTATAAGAAGAAATAACTACTTGAGCACCCGCATGGGTGTTTATAAGACATGCTGCTTGGTGATGTTCCTGCTATCAGGCTGCACAATACCTGCAACACAATCAGGAAGGCCCTTCATGACTTTCTGTGGTGAAGCTACAGATGCCAGGAGGTGGAAAGCTACAGCCCCAAGGAGGGGAGGTGCTATAGCTCCCAACTATAATATTTATTTGAAGACTCACTTGAAGGTGAATAGAGCCACTGGGGTCTTGTTTTCATAGGACAGAGACAAAAGCCGCTGATGGGATCATATTAATTCTGTACAACTGGTATTCCTAATAGTGGATACAGGCTTTAGGGAGGTAAAGTATAATTTTCACTACATTGCTAGGGTTTACCTTTCTGCATTTACCTGTGGTAGATTATGCATTCAGACCTGCTCTATACCGTTCTAAGTGAGCACTTAGATTTCTCTTTTCTCAAGTAACCCAGCCTGATGACAACGAAGTTATCCAGGAAAAAGTTGGGATGTTTTCATATGCCAAATGCTCAGTGAGCAGATTGGCATAAGATATCTTAGCACTTAAAGATATGAGAATGTGGAGAGGGATTCAAACCTAAGAGACTTCCAGTGTCATACTGTGGGATGCTAGGCTTATCCTGCTGTATCCATACCATGGAAATAATGGTAAAATGAATTACTCAGAAAGGACAGTGGCAGGATAATTTACCATTTGATGCAGGCAGATTGGAACAACCAGAAGCTTTTCTGTTTGCTTGTTGTTTTAGATGTTACTAGAAGATACATTTGTTCCTTAGACCTCCGCTCTACTGAGTGATCCAAATTAACCAAAGCTAATGGAGCCACCTGATGCACACCAAAGGCTCTGCCTAGAGGCAATGGAATATCCAATATACTTATAGTTTTGTGTATTTGTGTTTTTAGCAGCCACTCTGGGTAAGATCTTATATCTCATACCTCATAAACAGAATTCCATATTCTGTGGTTATCTCCATCCCTCTTATAGGTAGCCCCTGTATGGCAGAAGCAGAGATATGTAGTAACATTAAGAATACTGAGAGGCAGCAATTTTTTATGAGCATTGTTGGGTTGTGTGACTGCATCAGAGATGGAAGGTACTGTATATTGGATCTTCTATGACTGTTTATTGACCTAGCATTTTGAGAGGCTATGGGAAGTCAGAATGGTCACAGCTACCTTCCAGTCTCAGTGAAATGCCACTGCTGGTTTGCTGTCCAAGTCTGGGAACATGTCTCAGTTGAATGCTAAAGAGCCAAAAGCCTTATGAAATGAGGTGATATATTACATACTGTCTGAAAAATATGCTGACAAAAAGAAATTTTGCAGAGAATGTCTAAAGAATTCGGGACTACTCATATCCAAAAGATCATACTCTTCACAGTCTAGACAGTCTATTGTAGTGGGTTTGTCTCTTTTCCCCAGAAATGCTTTTGTTTTAAGCAAGAAATATTTTACTTAGAGCAGGGACAATTAGCCATTGATTATTGTGTGGTCCTGAAGGGAACAGGTTTGCAGGGCACAGACATAATCAGACCTGCTCAACTAGATAAGAACTGGTATCACAGGACTATAACCAGCTACTTGCCTAAGAAAGGAAGAATCTTGTGATTAAAACCCCCAGATACAAGTGCTAATTAGAAATGAAGAAACAGACTCCATCAGAAACTTAGATGAGGTTTTGTTAAAGAGATTAGGAGGGAGACAAAGCTGTGATTTGCCTGCTAACTGATCAGGGTTTTTAAGAATAAACTGCTTCTGCCCCACATATTTTCATTTTTCTTCAACTTAGAAGAGGGTATTTTTTTCCTCTCTTTCTCTCATTCTGTTTTAGATGCTTACTTCACCGTGTAAAAAGTTAGTACCCTCATCTGGATGTTGGGAAGATAATAGGTGTTACCAATGTGACAATTGCCTTTTATCAGTATGAGGTCTTGAACTGCTTGAAGAATAGCAGGAGTGCTGGAAAGGAATGGGGAGCCAATTTACCTTTCAGGGTCCCTGGAGTGAACCCTGCTGAAAACATTAAGAGGGCTGACTTTTCAGGCTATGCAGTGTCATGTGCATGGATGTGTTTAAGGTCTTCCAGGAGACCAGATACAGAAACAAGAATTTCTTTAGATGTTCAGATGGGTATTACCTGGTTATCAAAAATGAAACATTTTCTTTAGTTTAGAGGATACAGGATGTCTTCATACCTAAGAAGCATTAAAAAGCGTGACACATTTTCTGTTGTAGCCACCTGGTTTCAAGTCTTCAGGTCACACTGAATGTGAATATGATGTTTTAATCTTGTCACAGGTCAGAATTTGAGTGCATTAACCCAGGTGTGTTTAGGAGAGCTTGTCTGAGAGCACATGGTTCATGGCTCATTTAAAGACAATCTTATCAGGTTCTGATTGCTGAAACTCAAATATTACATCATGTATTGCATTTGGAATAATCTTTTGTGCTTATTCAGGGCGTGGGAAAGGAACAGTGGAAATTTGCCACACTATTTCTATTCAGAGTTAAATCATGGAATAGAAAAAACACAGAACGTAATTGTGACTGAGCAAAAAGAAAAGATGAAAATAGGAGATATTTACCTAAAATTGAAGAGCATTTTATTTCTCTTGAGCATTAAAGGAATGCAGTTATTACAGATCTGGAATCAGGGACATACTTTCCTCTTCTGATCAAAACTGTTACTAGCTAAAGAAACCTCCCCGAATACTTCTTCTGGAAGTTTTTGGCACAAGCCTCACTATTTGCTGAGAAAAGACTTTGGGAATTTAAAACTTAAGTAACAATGTTGGGAAAGTGATTAGAAGAATAATACCTCAAGGTATACTGGGCCTGGGAGAAAGTAAGGGAGGGCTATTGAATGACAATGGATTTGAAAGGAAAAAAATAGAAAGTAATGGATGGGAGTAAAGAAAGACTGTAGTCTAAGACTAGAAGTTCATATACGTGATGCAAGAGAATTTTAATCTGAAAAGGGACAAAGAAAAATTTGGAAGCATACTGTCAGGGTAAAATGCATACATGGATAAAGTACTTCTGCATAATCAGTAGAGCCAAGTGACTGTTCAATACTCACAGCAATTCAGTCTGCCAGTAGCTTTAAAATGCTTATTTCATGTTCATATCATACATGTATGTCAGGTCCTCAGTTCCGTGCATACTTGACCAAAGCTATAATATTTTCCTTTCCGCTAAGCCCAATTATATATGGAAAAATGCAAATGCAGGAATTTTATGCCCCTGGCCTGAATTTTTATTCTAACCAACACTTTCCTCCCCCTTCACAGCACACGCACTAGATTTGCTATGCAAATGTCTTGCCATGGTGTAGCTTCTTTCCCCCTTGGTGGGAATGTGCAGAACTGCAGATGCTACAAAAGTTTTGCAGCAGATACTGCCAGCTCAACTGTCCTGGAAATATACCTTTTGAGGATACACTCGTTTGAGCCCCTGTCTCATGCATTTTGGTTTGTATTAGCTGTGCTTATTCTTTATTCCCAGTGCTATAAGTTGCTCTGAAAACTACGACACCAAATAAAAAAAATGTCTGTGGTGTGTAACAAGGATAGAACAATTGTATTTCTATTAAGTTATTCCAATGATCTATAGAAGATAGTAAAGAACTCCTTCTCTTCTAATTCATAAATTCAATGGAAAGTGTTACTGACATGTTCATTGTAACAAAACAAGTCAGCAGCAAGGTCAAGCCCAGAGCATGGCGGGGACAAGGTAGGGGGACGCTGCCCCTCCTATCTGTTCTTTCACTCTTCATCAGCGATTTTGTTTTGAGAACAGTCCACAGGGTATTCACCCTATCTTAAGACAAAGTGAAGATACCGCTGACCTGAGGTTAAGCAACCAACATTACCAAGCTAACTGGCTTCCAACAACTATCCTAACTGAGGAAAGAAGAATCTCAGAGGAGGCTCTTACCACACTCACAGTCCCCAGATCCATGTGTTGAGCCCCAAATCCTTACATTGAGCCACAGAGGCAGCTCCTTCTCCTTGTGGCTGTTCTGTAACACTCGGGCACTTGTTAATCTCGGCAAAACAAGACAGGAGGTCAAACAAAGTAGTATCTCTGCAATAAGGAGGTACGCAAGTTGTGGTAGCCACCTCAGGTGGTTGTAGATACTTCAAAGAGGTATGAACTAGACATCCTATGGTCTCATGAGTCATAGTAACATGAAAGAATGAACACTCCTAGGTTGTTTTAATATGAGCCCTCTTTACCGTCTCCAATCATAAGATGATATCCCTGACCTTCACCTTTAAAAAGACTCCGGTAGAAATTTATGTACTCGCCTGTAGTAAGCGCACATATGGATCCATTTTAAAAATACAGCAATTTTTTTTCCTTTTATAAGTTTTCACAAAGAGGTACAATAAGAGAAATGTGATAAGACCCAGTTAAATGTTGCAAATAATTAAAGAGTTTCCAGAAAAGACCAGATAAGGATCTATTCTTACTTTGTGACAACCAAGATTTTAAAGAGTTTGGATGCAGACTGAACACCAGAAACACTTGTTCAGCCGCAGATTATATAAAATAATACTATAATAATAGCACTTGGTTTTGTATATCCTCTTTTACAGGACCCATATTCCTTAATAGTTTAAAATGATAAGCAATATAAGAGAAACATTTACATGCAAAGTCAATTTTCTGTATTATGTAGAGGTTATGCTGAAATTAATGTCTACCTCATTCTTGAATTTTCGAAGTACTTTAGCTTGCCTGTGTCTAGAAATAAACATTTTAATCTAATATGAAATTAAAGTTAAAATTTCATCTTTTTTTCTGAAAATAAGACCAGAGCTCTAATCCAGAGTCTTGACAATGAATAGTGCTCCATGGATGCCCTAATCACATTGTAGACTTGTGAAAATCAGTGACAGAGCCAAACTTATAAAAAACCACACCCCTCCTCCAAATTCAAACTTAACATCTTTTCTACTAATTTGCCTTTTCAATGTTCCAAACTCACAACATCACTTTGAGAAAATTTTCAGACTACTGTTAAATCCCCAAAATGTTTCTATCTATCTGTCTTTTTCTGTCTCTGTAGCACTCTGCAATCTTATCTGCTCCTATAGCTTTTAAAACTGGTCTTAAAAATGGAGGTAGTAGTTTAAAAAAAAGAAAAGAAAAAGCTTTTTTCCAAAGGAGAATGGACTACTAGTAAAAACTTCAAATGGGATCTGCTCCATGGCTAGAGAAACATTGCAAATTTCATATTAACACTGTATTTCCAGGGAACTGGCAGCAGAATATAATTTTGGCAGGAGAGCAAAGAACAGACATACTTCAGAGAAAATTACTGTGCAGCAATAGGTGCTAGGCATAAAAAAAAGATAGGTGATGTTAAGAGAAGGTTAAAAAGAAACACAATTATTATAAGGTTAAGGACTGAATAATATGTCAGGCAACATTTTGTAAAAGTAATCTGATGTCAGAGACACTGAATAACAGGAAAAGCTACTTAAGGCAAGTAAATTATAAACTGTAAGTAGTGAGTAGAAATTCTAGTAGATAGAATTAAGTAACAGTGAAAACTTAATTCCTCCTTCAGCATCTAGGTTTTTGGAATAGGCCCAGATTTGTCACCCAGTCAAGAACCTACACAAGAACTGGAAAATTTTAAGAGCTAGAAAAACACCTGCCTTCTAGGTAGATCTAACGAACAATAAATTGAGTTGAACACAGGTTTAGTGCTCTTGAAAACTGAAAACAAAGACAAAAAGCTTATATAAGAATATCAAGAATATCTGTACTTATTATCTGTATAATAAACTGCTCATAAGAGGAGAGTTTTTATGCCCTTTGGTGATACTGTGAGTACCAGTCATTGGGTGAAGCAAACAGAAAATGCAGCAAAGAGCCATGGAGACGGTTAAGAGAAAGGATGGTAATCTGGCCCAGAAAGGGTCAAGTGGGAAAGTAAAAGAACTTCTGAACGCTCCTGCTTTGAAAGAGGGAGCAAATAAATTGCCTCTTGTTGTTTGTTTCCATCTATGGTCAGGTTCATGGTCTCTGCAAATAAACAGGACTGCATCAATGAAATATACAGTGCTAAATAGGTGTCTTCTCCAAAGGAAAAAGACCACAAAAATCTGAATTTTTACTGTTTTGTCTATCAAACAGTAATGATTTTTTTTCTCAGTGTGGAACAGAATTCATGTAGTTTCTTTTTTTTTTAATGCAACTGTCATGTCAAAAGCTTCTGCTCTTAGAAGAAATATTCACCACTGAGAATATATGGGGCTTTGATGTTTATAAAACCTAAAATAGTAGTTTCTCCAGCAAAAAAGAAAGAATATTTCCTAACTGCAAAAATCTCACAGCCAGAGAGAAAAGTCTGAGCGCAGTTGGAAAGCCACACGTCAGGCAGGAACGCTGCCGCAATGCAAACGTGAAGAGATGGCCATGGCTGTGCAGCTGTACAGCTATTTCCACTTCAAGCAATACCCGAATGCATATGCGGTGCAATTGCAGAGGCAGAGACAAGGAAGGAGAGGAGCTATAGGCTCCTCAGGTGTGTCCTGAATAGCTGTGACACCTTACAGTTATGAGCCCTAAGAGCATGTTCAGCACTCATCCACGACAGGTCATGGACTTCATTTTTTGGGATAGGCAAGGAGAAGGTGGCCTGAAAATGGTCAAGCAGCCCCAAAACATTAGAGAGTGAGGGATAATCCGAGCCAACAAAATAAACAGTAAGAACTACTTCTTAGTCCTGGATTTAGAAAGAATCACAAACTATTGTGTACCCCTGTGAATGCCGTTCAGCACCACTAACCCTGGGGTAGCATTGAGCATGCCTGCTTTGGTACTGACGGTCACTTTAGCTGTGGAAGCTGAGAAATCAGTGCTTGCTGTAAAATTATCCAAGCTGAGTTAATGTCTGGGCTCTTAGCCCAAGCTAAGCTGCATGCTGCTAGGCCTGCTCTGCTTGCAGAAGCCAGTTTACATGAATTATTTACGATCATCAGCAGATTTTGTCTCCTCACTCTGTTTTCTTAACTAGCTTTAGAGTAGCTCAGATATGCCTACACAAGCTAGAGGCACAGTTGTGCATACATGGGAAATATATTCCAGGTCAAAAGCTATTTCTTTTCCTGTTGTTGGAACAATTCCACCATCCCTTTCACATGGGATGGATTGAAGACTGTGATTCTTGCCTCTCTGATGAGAGTGCTGAGTGACAGGGCTCTGAGGGCATCCGTAGGCTTTGATTGCCCTGACCACCTCACCTGCAACCTCCACTCTCAGCCAATGGGCTTGGGACCTCTCAGGTCCCTGACACTAGGTTGTGTGCGATGATATTATGACAATATTGGTTTTAAAGAACTCATATATATAATTTTTTCCTGGCTATATTTATCAATGTGTCAGTTTCACCATTGCAAATGCCGTATTATAAAAGTCCCAAGAAGAATGGTTCTTTTGGGAATTATGCATCTCAGACTACTTCTCACCATGTGAGACAGCATGCTTTTACCCCAATATTTCCCCAGTATTTTCTAATTATCATATAACAAAAATCATTCTGAGCTAGCTAAATATTTACTTAATATTTAAGCAAATATTAGAATAGTTCATCGACAATGCAAAGCAAACTGTCAAGCTATCAAAATGTTTGGTGTGTAAAAAAACAGGATCTATCCTTTGCTAACATAATTGCTATATTTCCTCTGTGATTTAATGCTGACATATATAGAGAAAGCCATAGATTCTAGTCCTGTGCTTGCTTTTTTTTAAAATTTATTTTCCTTTGTTATGTGAGTTCATTCTTTGATATATAGCATGAAACATCAATAACAAAGTAAGGGAAAACAAATAAATTTATAACATTTTTTCTTTAAATGTCACCTGTCAACTAAAGGATCACAAAGCACTTTAAAAAAAAGTATTAAGTGTCTACTGAATACACAGTGAAGTTGATGGGAATCTTCCCACAGACTTTCCTGTCCTTTGGATCAAGGCCTAAAGAATTAACTCTATTACCGGCCTAGTGGAGTTAAACATGGTTGGGAAAAGTTAAAAGTAGAAGAGATACCTTAAGAAGTTATACACACCGAATTAACAATACTGGGAATAGAACTGAAAAATATTTTCAGTCTTAAGTCATGTACCTCAGACACATGTTGCCAGTCATTAATAGAAATCATTTTAAGACTTATAGGTACTATGCAGAAATCAGTAAATACTTCTGGTGTTGGAACAGTACCGAGAGTACCAAATGCAGCAGGACAGAACAAAGTTAACCTGTTGGTGTTCTGTTTGCCCCTTCAGGTATGTATTCATACATATGTAAGAGTGAGCAAGAAAGCAAAATAAAAAGAGGAGTACAAGACAAATAAGCAAAACCTCCACCTCTTCCACTAAATGAAATTCATCATTTTTTATTGACCAACTTGAAGAAGAAAAATCGCTGTTCCTCTTGGAGAAACTACATTTGATAATTTAAAACAATATACTTGGAAATGTCTGTGAAACATTAAGGACAGCCTGAAAAAGAAATCTTTCTACTCAGTATCTTGTCAGAATTACCTGATTCAGTGGTCAAGTAAGTTTAAAATAATGGCCTTCAGAAACATCTTATTTGATTTACAGTAATTTCCTTCTCTTTTCAACTCCTTAAAAAACAATACCTTATTGATATAGTTTAACATGTCATGGCTCAAAACAGTTCCAGGCATTCTAGGAAATGGTCCTAATCTATAAAATATGGTCGTCTTTCTATAAATCATTACATCCATGAGTAACTTTATGTACATGAGTTATTCCAGGGATTTGCCGAGACCATTTACATCTCCTCCCTTAATCGTTCACGGAGTGTGTACCTCAAAGGCACACAGGTAACTTTACCTGTCACTCTAAGGCAAATGCTTAGGTCTGAATACTGCATCAAATTAGCAGGCTAGTGGTAGCAGAGGAGTGTAAACAGGGTATTATTTCAAATCCACGTGTAGTTTTCATAAAGGTACTGTGGCTTTTTAAAATCAAACCCATGATACTGGTTACAGGGTGCAACGTAATTTGTGCAGCAAGTAGAAATCCACACTGATGAGGAAGAACAGAGAAACATATATTGAAGTTATGAAGATTCGTTAAATGGTGTGTGTGATATTTGATACCAACTGTATGAGGTATCATACCAACACCTTTAGAAATCAATTGTGTAGTGCCAGGACTACGAAGAGTGAGGAAGACAGGTGGAAGTGGCACGCAGGAGTTGCTTAGAAAGAGAAGAGAGAGGGTTATTTAGTAATGCGCTTGGCTGTGAGAGGTGGTTCCCCAAGTCAGGGCTATAAGCTGTCTGGAGGGTAGATAGCTGATGCAGCAATGCTGAGCTATGACAGTGACTGGGAGCGATAAACGCGGGAGCTCTTAGCACCACTGAAAGATAATTAGGGGAATTGGCAGGGCTAGAGAGAAGAAAGCTGAAATCTATTGTGAGCATAAAGAAGATGAAAACCTGTTGTTGGGAGGAACATAAGGGCTTCTATTTCCTGTAAGTAAGGAGGGAATTGAAAGCTCTCTGATGAAGATAAAATGTTTGTGTCAGAAGGTGGGGGATAACCTGAAGGATGACAATTTGCCAAACTTGAGCCTGCTGCCATGTAGAGAGCTTGCCATTTGCAAATGAGGAGCTTTTGACATGGGAGCAATATAGAGACAAAAATATAATGTGGTGTCTGGAAAGGTGAATGAATGTTACAGAGATTCATGGAAAACATTGGCAAAAAGTGCAGTATAAGGCTGAATGCTGTGATCTTTTTTAAGATGACTTGGAACTTAATCTAAGTAAACCACAACAGTTCAGTGTTAGCTGTGATAATAATGAAAACCAAGGCAATGTACCTTAGAGTGATTCAATCAACTTCTTCCAGACATCTCATGCCCTAGATGTCTGTCACTGCTGCGGTCTGCATTAAGCAAACCCTCCTTTGGACCCTAGGTCCTTTCACACTAATGTATAGAGCCTCAAGTAAATAGGAATCCCTATGCAGATTGGAGCATCAAATACTGAAAGAAAACACAGAACGCAAGAATAGCTGTGCTTCGTCAGACCAAAGGATCCTTCTAATCCAGTATCGTGCCTCTTATGAGTGGAGATAGGGACAGGGCTGCTGGCAGGCATAGGAGAGCCTAGAGATAACTGGTTGCTATTGCAGGGTTAAATCAAGTTGCTTTCAACCCCAGAATAAAGAGGAAAGTCTTTATAACTGTGGCCAGGCTTTACATTTTCTTCACTCACATAAAGAAAGTGTACTTCACTTACATAAAGAAACTTACACTTCACAAGGCCACATGTTTCTTACCTGGGCATTCATTATCTGACTGATGATTATAATGACTGTTCTTTGTACTTGGATTTTTTAGGGAGTGGGCTGTAGGTAGAGTAACTTATACTCCTTAGGTGTTTATATCTTATGAATTTCATTCAGAGTTAGGCAACTAATTAGAAGGTACATGCCTGAAAATCTTTGATAAGGTAGGCCTTTGTCTCTGCAAACAGATGCTATGCTGCTGATAGCATTGCAACAGAGTGAAGCTACAACGTGGATGGTTTTGTACATAAGCGAGGAATTGGACCTTAGAAAATCCAAGCTTTTTTTTCTTGAATGCACTACAAAGTACTCTGCGACTTAGTTAAGTTATTCAAGCTCACCAGGTCCCAGTTCTTCACTAGCCATTTTCAGTTACCAACCTCTGTCTCTTTTCAAGACACAACAAGGGTAATATTTTCAAGATGTTTACAGAAATATAGGACCAGATATTACAAATTAATAGAGAGGTGGAAAATAGATGTAGAAAGCACCGTATTTTATACATTTTCAATTGATTTCTATACAGTGTACATATACATTCTTCTTGACTAGGTAGGGAAACAAAATGCTTTCTTGGAGTAATGTACAGTAAAGATCCATTTTCATTACTATCTAAATGTCTTTTTCTCTTTCAGTAATACAAATCTCCCTATACTGTATTCTAATATTCCACAAGTCCAGACTGAAAATAAATCTCTCCGGAATTTTCTTTTTGTCTGTTATTTCTGGCCGCAGATAGCAAGGAGAAGTGTATTTTAAGGGAGAGTTTGGTTCTTTGGGGGTGATTAAATGTGTAAATCTGCCAAAACACACTTGATCTAAACAATAATCCCCCAGTAAGCCTGTGGGACTTTGAATTTTACTACTGAGGTGAGTCTACAGCTAAAATGGTTTTCTTGCCTTTTATGTGTTATTTTCTCTCAGTTACCCTGGAGAGCAGAACCTGATTTTATAATAAAATTTACTTAGTATGCAAAATTGCAGATGTGGAATCAATGAAGATGCTCAAACAGAATTTAATAGTGATGATGAGTGACAAATGAGAAATTAGCTCCCTCTTCTAAACCTGGAATAGCTCAACGAGGCCATTGAATTGTAGGTGTTCACTAATTTCAGAAATGCCAGTAATTGTGAATTAAACAGGGATCAAGGATGAGTTTGTTTAGGGAAAATATGCCTTTCTAAATAGTCAGCACTAAGAAAAATAGTCTTTTAAAAAGTAATTTAAATAGCAGGTTTAAAAAATGCAATACATGAGCTTTTTGGGAAAGAACTACCTCAGTGTTTCATTTCTAAAGAATATATTGTCTGTATGACTGACGTAGTCGATACACTGTGTGAGCTGTGATCCCAGTGGCCGATTCACAGCGAGGTGCAGACGGGTTAGTATGGATTGGTAGTGAGGTACACACAGCATTATGGATTCTGCACTGGCAAACAGAATCAACTTGAAGAATTTTTACTGTATCTGATTGCCAACTAACACAAACTTCTAATCGCTGATTTGAGTATTCAGAAAGAAGGAAAATGTGCACAATGAAACAAATCCTGAAGAAAAGACCTTTCCCCCACCTTCTCCAGGCTCAGCTTAAGTCAAATGCCTCTCCTCCCCTCTTCCTAGGCTCAGCTCCCCGCGGTTTTTGCCGCCTGTTATGCCCAGTCCACCCCAGTTCCTTTAGGGAGGTGACGGGTGGGTGGAGGGGGCCGGGGGCAGCGCAGAACTGTTTCTGTCTGCTGGTCCCTGGGTCACCTATGGCTGCAGTCCCTTGAGGGTGTCCCTGCCCCAGCGTGGGTCACCCACCTTTGAGGTTTTGGAGCTCGATGAGTTGCTTACACCAGTATTGGAGCCATCTGGAATTGGTTGTGACCGTCTCAGAGAAGTTCACACCCTCCTCCCACACCGGGCACCGCTGCAGCTCCTGCTACTTAAACCAGTTCAGGCCCAATACACCCTTCTAAACTTTAACAGGAACTGACAACTTTTTCATAGGTTGTTTTTTTCTTTTTTACAGCCATCTGATAGAATTTCAGAAAATTTAATTAGGAAATAAAATCCCCGTTACAAAACGTCACAGGGTAGCTAAACAACAGCACATAAAAACCTTAAAAAGGGATAATGCTGTATCCTAAAAGCTGAGTCTGTCGCACCTGAGGCAGGAGGGTCAGTGGCTCTGAATTGGTGTGAGAGCTCTTCACACGATGTGTAGATACAGCAGCAAAAAGTTTCAGTGACTTGCTAATAGTGAGATTCTCTTTGCCTCGGTGCTTGGAAAGGTATTTAGGACAGGTGTGCAGTGGGAGGTCCCACCTCTTGGGTGGATACAGGTCATGACAGTAAGATAATCTGTTAGAGATCTCATTTCATTTTTCAGGAGAGTGGGAATAGTGGAAGTCATAGATGTGGCTCAGATGGCAATGTTTACTCTGAAGATTTGGTTTCCTTTAGTTCTTCCTCATTTCTTTTCTAAAACTGCTACTTGGGCTGCATTGTCCATTGCAAAAAGCAAATTTGGACATAAAACCTGAATTCCTAATGAAGACAAAGTGATACAGGGTATTTATATCACTGTAGTCAGTTTAGGTAGATGAGAGGATATGTGAGGATGAAGCTGATTTTGATTACTTAACTTTGGAGTAAAGTCTGCACCATGTACAATTCCAAGAAGTTCGCTACATCTGTGAGTATATGGGAGGGTTTTTTTTCCCCGAGTTAAGATATAGTTATTATTGTGCTCAGTTGAACAATAACAGCTTTTCTCTTTTGAGGGCTATGGTTTTTTTTATACTGAGGAAAATAATCTGTCACCTAACTCCCATTTAGAGTTCAGCCTGTAGATTACTCATAAAGAGCTTGGAGACGTTAGGATCAAGGTCAGTAAGTGTGAGGCAACAGCTTGCTGAAATGGCTCTTTTAAAAGCCTGAGGTTACACATATATAACCAGTATTTTTCTTCTGTGAAATGACAAGCATATTTCTCTTATTAATGAGAAACGCAATCTTTATGAACTTGAATTTTATCAACTGAGCATATATGACTTTTTTATTTCCCTTGCCGGCACCCCCCCCCCCCCCCCCCCCAAGTTGTTATCCCACTTTTAGAGAGTTATGCAAAGATTTTGTCTTCATTTTTGCAACATGTGACAATGAATAAACACCATTACTTGGGCTACACACCATCAAAAGAAATGCTAATACCTTTGCATTCAGGGTTATTCTTCAATGAAGTCCTTTGATCTGTAAAATTAAATATGTTGCTTCCCTCACTATTTGTATAAAACCACTTAACAGCCCTAAGTTTTTCTAAATTACACTGATTTCTACAGTCACATTTTGATTATGAAACTTTTTCTGAAGAGAATTCTTGAACTAAGATGACATCTTTTCAAAGACAATTTGCCCTCAGTGCTGTGCAGGCAGCTGAGATACAGGACTCAGGTATACATAGTTGCATTGTGGCTTAGCAGATGACAAAGCACGCAAAATAAATTCTTTTAGCTTAACTCTTGGTAGAAGAGATTCAGGCTGAGGTATTTTACCTTTCGTTTGCAATGGGTTAGAATATTTCTGCTCAGCTGTACTCAGTAACTCATTAAAACATGGTAAAACTCCCACAAGTCTAAGCCCTCCGTGACTTGCTGCTCTGAGCACCTCAGTCCAGGTGCTCGTATTTATGGGATAGTGATCAAGCCAATGTAGTCACAGACTTAATCTTATGTGGCTCCAGCTATGTGGGAATGAAGGTGCTTATATGTAGGTTCACAGGAGTAGTTGATAAATATAATTTTATATCAGTATTAGAGGCCAAAAGAAAAGCTTATAACAGCTTAGCATTATGGCTTTCTTACAGCAGCACATGCCACGTACAGGAAACCAGTGCAGGTTTGTGTGTAAGCAGATAGCAGAAACACAGGAGTTTCATAAGGAAACCCCTTAAGGTCAGTAATAATACGAAGATCATTCAAACATTGATTTCCTAAAAGAACAGAAATACAAATAAGTCCTAAGAATGCCTCATTAGGACCAGGTAACATTAGCTATTGATAGATAGCATCACAGAATCACAGAACGGTAGGGGTTGGAAGGGACCTCTGGAGATCATCTAGTCCAAACCCCCTGCCAGAGCAGGGTCACCTAGAGCAGGCTGCACAGGACTGTGTCCAGGCGGGTTTTGAATATCTCCAGAGAAGGAGACTCCACAACCTCCCTGGGCAGCCTGTGCCAGGGCTCTGTCACCCTCACAGTACAGACGTTTTTCCTCATGTTCAGGCAGAGCTTCCTGGGTTCCAGTTTGTGCCTGTTGCCCCCTTGTCCTGTCGCTGGACACCACTGAAAAGAGTCTGGCCCCTTCCTCTTGACACCCACCCTTGAGATATTTATAAGCATTGATGAGGTCCCCTCTCAGTCTTCTCTTCCTCAGGCTGAACAGCCCCAGCTCCCTCAGCCTTTCCCCAGAGGAGATGCCCCACAATCCCCTCATCATCTTTGTAGCCCTCCGCTGGACTCTCTCCAGTAGTTCCTTGTCTTTCTTGAACTGGGGAGCCCAGAACTGGACACAGGACTCCAGATGGGGCCTCACTAGGGCAGAATAGAGGGGGAGGAGAACCTCCCTTGACCTGCTGGCCACACTCTTCTTAATGCACCCCAGGCTGCCGTTGGCCTTCCTGGCTGCAAGGGCACATTGCTGGCTACGTCTACATAACCTAAGCACAAAAAAGCTTGGATGACTGCCTAAGGTCACATAACAGGTGCAAGCAGTGGGCACAGAAAGTGTGCCCATCGGGCCACAAGCGATGTAACTTTGAGCAGCTCTAACACCCCAGAGATGCCCAGGCGCTTAGAGGTTTCCTTGTGGCCTAGCTGGAGCTGCGTGTTTTTATGCCGGTGACTGCATGACTCATGCTTATTCAATATGCTGTTAGACTTGTGTTTTTGCTGTGCCTGACCTTGTGCCTTATTTACTGCAAGTGCTTCAAGTGTTTTCCTGGGAACAGAATTATTAAGCAATAGGCTTTTCCATGGGATTTATCCTTAGATCATCTGAGAACTTCATGAATATTAATAATCCACTGTTATTTTCCTCTGTTCTTCTATAATAAGGTGGTAATATAATCCCCATTTTACATATGGAACAGAGGTTCAGAACATCTCAGATGACTGAAAAATTAGAGCCACGGTGCAAGGAGCCCAGGATTTTGGATTTCACGTTCCTTGGTGCAAGCTCTGGTGTACCCTGACTGCCCACAGCTGTAAGGGGTCAGTGCCAGGCCGGGGGGAGCACAGGTGGTTTGGGGGGTACTTATGGCAACCAGTGCCCAGCTGGCTGGGGGTATGTGCAGCTTTTCTGAGGGTAAATATTCCATGTTCAAAGACTGTGTAAGACTTTATTATATTTGCTGTAATGTGGTATTCAAAAACAACTATGAGGAAATACCAGGTGGGAAAATGTGTGCTCCTTCTGTATGGGCTGGGTTAAGCATGTAGGCAGTAGGGGACCTGAGCTCGCTCTTGCTGTGAGGAGCATTTGTCTGCTGCTTCTAATTCTTAGAGGAGTATCCTAGTCCCTTGGACTTCTGTGCCATTCACTATCTTCCTCTTAGCACTTAGTGCAAACTCCATTTTATTTTCTTGTAATTTTTGGTTCTCCCCCTCGCCCCCTTATTTCAGCCTGTGCATTTTTCCTAGTTAGTCTGACCTACAGTCTTTGGTAGCCCAGCTGCCAACTCTTAGTAACTCTCTGTTGAATGAGTGTGAACTGAGTGTATTTAGGCTTTGCATGTTTGTTTTACAAATTTACAATGCTTTCAAAATATAGATGACAGAAATTTTCTGATGCTGGGAGACCTGCCTGCTAAATTAAAAATCTTATTCCAAAGTCCAAGTATGCTAGAAAAATGCAGTGGATTAGCTGTAACACTGTCCTTAGCAAATCAAAGTATTTTTACTGTGATTTTTGCTTTCTGAAGTTTCTAAATTAATTTTCTTGAAAAATTTAGCCTGAAGGAGGTACTTGACAGAAGATGTGTAATCCAAAAGTGCTACAGTTTCGCAAAGTTCTAAACTGTCAATGAGAGTATTTTTAGGGTTTTTTGATTTTGCTTAGATTGAATGGTGTAATCAAGTAACCTTGATTATGCATGGTATAAACACCACCTTAATAGTTTGGCATGTAGTCCTTTGTGAAAAGGCAACTAGAAATGAACATAATTTTCTTGTTGGAGTCTTTCTAATACCCCATGTGGCAACAAAATCCTTGTTTTTCTTCTGTATTCATATCTTTATGAAGAATCCCATTAGCTCTTTGGGTTTTCTCTGTAGGATCATGGAAGCTACCAATGAAAAAAACCTCCTTCATCAGGTTACCTAATGCCCCTCACCCTCAGTACAAGATATTATTCACTATTGTACTGGGTTTGCGTGGCAAGGTTTTGGTAGTGAGGGCGCTACAGGTGTGGCTTCTGTGAGAAGCTGCTAGAAGCTTCCCCTGTGTCCAATAGAGCCAATGCCAGCCGTCTCCAAGACAGACCCACTGCTGGCCAAGGCCGAGCCCATCAGCAATGGTGGTAGCGCCTCTGGGACAACATAGTTAAGAAAGTGGGGGGAAACCTGTGCAACACCAGCAGCATTGAGAAGAGGGGAGTGAGAACATGTGAGAGCAAGAACTCTGCAGACACCAAGGTCAGTGAAGAAGGAGGGGGAGGAGGTGCTCCAGGCACCAGAGCAGAGATTCCCCTGCAGGCCGTGGTGAAGACCATGGTGAGGCAGGCTGTCCCCCTGCAGCCCATGGAGGACCCCACACCAGAGCAGGTATCCACCTGCAGCCCATGGAGGACCCCACACCAGAGCAGGTGGATGCCCGAAGGAGGCTGTTGCCCTGTTGGAAGCCCACGCTGGAGCAGGTTCCTGGCAGGACCTGTGGATCCTAGAGAGAGAGAGGAGCCCGTGCTGGAGCAGGTTTGCTGGCAGGACTTGTGACCCTATGGGGCACCCACGCTGGAGCAGTTTCTGAAGAACTGCAGCCCATGGGAAGGACTCACATTGGAAAAGTTCATGCAGGACTGTCTCCCGTGGGAGGGACCCCACACTGGAGCAGGGGAAGAGTGTGAGGAGTCCTCCCCCTGAGGAGGAAGGAGCAGCAGAGACAACATGTGATGAACTGACGGCAACCCCCATTCCCTGTCCCCCTGCGCTGCTGGGGGGGAGGAGGCAGAAAAAATCGGGAGTGAAGTTGAGCCCACGAAGAAGGGAGGGTTGGGGGGAAGGTGTTTAAGATTTAGGTGTTATTTCTTATTATCCTGCTCTGATTTGATTGGTAATAAATTAATTTTCCCAAGTTGAGTCTGTTTTGCCTGTGAAGGTAATTAGCGAATGATCTCTCCCTGTCCTTATCTCAACCCACGAGCCTTTCGTGATATTTTCTCTCCCCTGTCCAGTTGAGGAGGGGATTGATAGAGCAGCTTTGGTGGGCACCTGGCATCCAGCCAGGGTCAACCCACCACAACTATTGTCATATTATTTTTGTCCAGTCTCATTTAAAGTGAGACCTATGCTAGGGCTTACACTATTTTCTCTGAATGATATTTCCAAAGCTAAAAATCATCTAATTATCATACATGTTTTGTGATTCACAATATAAACTTTTATTTACATTAATTTCATCAACAATTCCTAGTGAAAACTTCTTCATGATGTAAAATAACTTTCCGCTCCTGATTAGAAGTTAGTCTATGGTTATTTTTTTTCCATGGTACGTATACCCCCAACAGCTATGTTTTCTGCCCTTCTGTTTCCATCTAATGGACCTAAATGAGGTTTAAATTTAAAAAGTTTTTCTCTTCTTATTCCTGAATTAGTCAAGAAAACTTAGCAAATATTCTTTCTCGTAAACAAATTATTTGCAGTTTGAGTTAAATTGTGAGTAGCTTGTATCTACTTGTTCTTGAGCCAAAGTCCTGTAACAAGCTCTCAGTGGTAGCAACTGGGCAACCAGTGAACCCCAGTGAGTCTTAGAATGGATGCGACTTGTTTTTGATGAACATTATTATATGGAGTAGTGTGCTATGGAAGGAGACAAGTTTTGGTTGGATTGTTTTGAGTTATTCTGTACAAGGATATATTCCTAAATGTTTTCTCTAAGATGTTTACTTCCTCTCTTGTATTGTAACTTCCAAAGTCTTTAATTGTGCTTTGTCTCTCTCTTAGTCCTTCAGCCTTCTGTTCATGTGCAACTTGGATTTGATTTTTTGGGGGTTTCATTTTTAGTCACAAGTTTTCAAACTTGCTGATTTGCTATGTGCTTCCCCATCTCTCCCCCCCCCCCCCCATTTTCCGCTTTGATTTTTCTGTCCTACCCTACCACTCCAATCAATACTCTCTGGTGTATTTTGTGTTCATTCAAAGATGTCACTACTCTTCTTTCCCAGAATCTGTGGAGAAGTTTTTCTGTAACAGCTTCTTCCTTCCCACCCCCGCTTTCTTTTCTTTCTTTCTCTCACCCATGGCAGAAAGAACAAGCTCACCACAACGGGAGCTAATAGAGGTAGCTCATACCCAATTTCGTCTGTTTTCATTACATCTCCAAAATATATTTGGTGAACTGCCTGAGGCTCTCTTAACTGTGCTTTCAGTAATTGCAGCAGACTCCAGGGCACGCAGGTGATTGAGGCGGAAATGGGATGTGAGTCTGTGTATTGATCACAGTACAGGGAAACCTTTCTCTCCGGATCATCCATGCCAAGTAGGTATAGACCAAAAATTGTCAAGCAGTGGAAGACGTCATGTTCCTGCTCTAGGACTGACAAAGAACACATAGGTAGCATTAACAAGAACAGGCAATTAACTTTTTTAAACACTATTCTCTAGGGTTAAACTTTCAAGAAACATTCTTTTCTCATGGATGACACCAACAGTTATTGGACCTCTCAGTCTTTAGAGGCAGCTTATCTATTTGCGATGCAAGGTATATGGCAGGATACTTCCTGTAGAGCGATTGCAGGTTAACACATGTTAAGAATCTGCTAACACCAAACATAAGCACCTCCATGAAAGGTATCTATGTTTGAGCTGGTCACTCAAGCACTCCTGAGCCTTGGAGGTTCTGGTCGTCTTCTCCCAAATATAGATGCCTAAAATGGAGCAAATGAATAGTGCCCTGAGGTATCCACTCTTTCTAACAGCGACTATAAAACAAGCCTGAAAGGACAAGCTCGCATGCAGATCTATGACCACAAGTGAAAGGACTGCTGTCTTTAAGCATAGTTAAATGCTATTTGTTCTGAGACCAATGAGAAAGCTGCATCTGTAGGCATCATAATGTTATTAAAATTATTATTGCTAAAGTGTGTACTTGGAAGTGTTGCATTGGTTTGAGTGAGGAGGAAAAAAACCCACCAGCCTTAACTCGAAGTCCAAAACAACCTGCTCTTTTCTATCATCTGTAAGCTTAAAATTTAGCACAAGAAAAGCTAATCTTTTGCTGTCTGTTGCCCATGGTGATATGTAGGTGTTAGTAAGAACAGTAAAGGAAATTCTTGTATAGAAAATGCTTCATTGCACATGAGGAACATGGATGTAATGGCTGACAAAAAATGTTTAACCGGAAAGCAAGTCAACTAAGCCTGTAACAGCCTCTATCAGCATATGCATTTTTGAGATAGTAGAATTCAGTGCTCATGCAGTGGCTCTTTACAGCATTAACTTTGAGGTCTATTAGGCTCTGGAACAGTCTCCCATGAAAAGTAATGGAGACCCTATTGCTCAGACTTTTAAAATTAGAGTGCAAGCTGGTAAATATACATTAAAGAGCAGTAACTGAGAGGTGAACTTGGTTGAGAGAGATGGACGTAATAGATCTCTTCCATTTCTGAATTTCATGAGGTAACTGCCAAGGTAACAATCAAATCTAATTACTTGATCAGCCTAAACATGTAACTAGATTTTCTTCTTTAGGTTTTCCCCATTAACGTGCCAACTTCCTTCTTCATGGAGCAAACTAAACTTTAAAGTCCTTTAAGTGCACTTGTGTACAAGGTTTGATTAATTTCTATCCCAATGGATGTATTAGCGTAGCCACCTCTCTGTTCTGAGGCTGAAGTAGCTTTTATTTTGCAACTGCTGCAGTAGCTGCAGATCTCTTAGGCTCTCGCAAGCCTTTGTCCCCATTGTGAAGTAAAATGTCTTATTTCAGGCCTAGCTTAGGTTGAGCTAGAAAGTATTAAAATACCATATTTCAACATGACTTTGACATTTGAAGGAGCAGGCTCGCTGTCACAGAACTCTCATGAATATAGGTAAAACTGAGAAAGGCTCGGGTCTCTTTGTCCTTCTTGTGAATCCTGAAATTAGGGTTTTTCTAATTGTTCCCCTTGTTTTGATTCACTATAGGTTGTTTTTGCATGCAAGCAAATCTTAATGATTGGTGTGCCTGCTTGGAACCTTCTAAAAATTCTAAAACAACTTTCCAAAATACTGCACAGTCATAAACATATAAGAAGACATTTTGACCTCTCTGGATGATCTTGGTAGTCAGCTAGAGTCAGCCTGCAGAGTGTTCAGATAAACATAGAAAGCACACCTTTTGTTAAAATAAAGCTAATTTTACCCTCATCCTGATATTTTTCCTCCTTTAGCAATGTCTATCCCACTACTAAGTATCAAGCTGGTTTGTTGAATTCCTGTGTACAGAAGTGAGACTTGAAAGGAAACCTGGGGTTGGGGCTGGAAGGAAAACGGCAGTCTCTCAAGAGCAGGAATATTGATGAAACTATCCATCAGGCATTCTTAATTGCAGTCAGTAAAACTTGAGTCAGTGTAAATAATAAACTGCTGATGGGCACAAGGGGTACAGAAAGGATAGTCAAAGCTCCTGGAGAAGTAAAGCATTTGAGACTCGAAATATTGGTTTAAGATATATGTAATAATCACAGCTTCTGATTTTTCTTTCTGTTTCCTTAATGTTTTTTACCTGAATGTATGTTAAGTTAAAGGTCATGAAGAGATTTATGACCGACTAAAAAAAAATCAAATTAAAATCTCCTCGCTGCTTAGAAAAGAAAAATCTTCCAGGGAACTGAAATGTAATAGTGTAATACTCCATTTTTTTCGCTACAAATGCTTCTTCAGTATAGGATAAATCAATCCAAGGTATTTAGTTTTAGTTTAGTAACTTTCATCTTGTTTCTTAAACAGTGATGCAGTGTTTAAGGCTGCCTGTATACTTCAGCAATGCAGCTGTTTTTAGTAAATCCTCAATGATGTGAGAGTAAAATTCAGACAAACAATTTGACTAATTCTGTTTTTGATAAGAGACATACCGTACCCTTTAATTCTTGCAACGCGTCTCTCTACAAAGGAGGAGAGAGATAATAACTATGACAGATAAATGCAAGCGAACATAAGAAGGATGGTCATATTAGCTCAAGCTGCGGGTCTGTGTATTGGAGTATTCTGCTCGCAGCAGTGGCTGTGAGTGGATGCCTCTGGAAGAGGAAAGGCAGGACAAACACAGGCAATGTCCCTGTCCTTCAAGTACTTTCTCCTGTATCTTGACCACAGAGGAAAAAAATTTAATTTCCTTTGGGGGGTGGTGGTGAGGGAATGGGTATATATCGGAATATAACATCTATGTAGGATTTTGGGGTTTGGAGTATGAGGGCATGGTTTTGATTGGATTTTTTTTTTTTTTTGATGATGACAAGCTGTAAGCTTTCTTTTTGACACTTTCAAAATAAGGCTTTAAACCTTTTTTTTTTTTTTTTTCCCCTCTTCCCACAGGAAGGTAAGGAAATATGTACATTTTTTTTTAACTTCTGACTTTTGATCAAATTGAGCTTTTTGCCTAAGTCAGGTATAAGGGGTGGAAAATCTGTCTTCAACTAATAGCAGCCAAATAGCACAAAACCAAGGTGATTATAATTTGTATTTCAGCATTGCAGGATTAACTTGAAACTACAGGCTTGAGGCACTGAATTAGAGTAAATTTTTAGGCAGAAGTTTGGAATCTGATTCTAAGTCTCTGTTGGAACTAAAAATATCTACAATGAAAACTGCTTAATTTGCCAAAGAAGTTGGTTAAAAAAAAAAACAAACGACTGCCACTATATGGCATGCCTATCTTTGTTTTAGGGTAGTTAATACCTAAATATAATACCTAGCGTGTTTCTCAAACTCTGAGGAACTCGCTTGTGTTGCTCACTAGACTATGTCTGTGAGCTTTAAGATGTAAAGAACATGAAGAATCTGTTTGCTGTAGTTATGCTGTTGTACTTTCTCCCTGGAGAAGAGAGGTTTAGGATGAAATAATTATTGCTATTGTTCATATGCCCATTGCAAAAGGAATGGATAGACCCTGACCCTATACTTTCTAAAAAATGCCCAGCACAGTAGAAATCTGTTTACTGTTTGTCTTGAATATAAACTTTGCAAACATTTCAGGAGTTTGCCAATAATTAATTTTTTCTCACCTCCAGATAATATGTTCTCTTGCTTGTCTGCTTTTCTACTTTCTTTCCCTGTCTCCTGAAAATCGTTGTGATTATGAGTAGGCTTCATAACTCCTGGGAGAAAGGTTCATTGAAAAGCGATCACAGTGTTCTCAGCATTGTACAGTCCAGCTCTGAGGGTGCCCCAGTCAAACAGCGGCAGTGGGTGCTGGGCTTCCGTAGGAACAGCCGCCACTGCCCTCTAACAGAGGCAGCAGATGCCAACCTGTGCTGCTTCACAGTCCCCCCAGTTTGTAGGCCAGAGTATAAATTTACACCACCCATTGATCCTGGCTTTAAGTTAGGACTAGACCAAGGAAAGTGGTGGCTTCTGATGCTTCTGATGCATTGCTACTAGGGCGTTCATCTGGGTAGCGTAGACAGCTGGCAGTAGTAACTCCTCAAACTTCATCAACCAGAGGTGCCTGGTTGTACCTGGTGGCAGCCTTAGATTGTCTATACGAGCCTTTCAGATCATCTTTCACCCCTGCTATGGTCTTGCTAATAACTTTCTCAGTGTGGAAATTGTAGTCTTAAATATGACTTTTCCTTAATAAAGTCACTGAAAATGAGGAGGAAGCAAGGTACTGGGCTGACAAATAGCATAGGGATTTGGGGTTCATGAAATCAAACCGCGTTAACATAATATAAACCAAGTGAAACACTGCAAAAAACTTTGAGGGACTTTGGAGGTTTTGTGTGTGTGCATGCATGCCGGGTCAGTACTTTCTTTACTGAGGGCTTTGCTGAGCAATAAGCTCATGTGCTTAACTTGTGCTGAATTTCAGAAGCTGTTTTCAGAGGTGTGATATTAACTAGACAGGTCAGCAAGTTCCGCTGAGTTAGGAGAGGGCTAAGGTTGGGGGGGGGTGGGGGGCACGCAGGGAGTGGTATATCTGTCTGGTTTCTATTGTTTTGTAAACTACCTTTGCTTTAAGCATCATGTGGGAATATGAACAAAGATGCCTGCAAGACTAGTAGTCGGGGGGCGGGGGGGGGGAAATGAGTTGTTTAGTCCAAAGTGCTACACATGCACTTTTCCCCTGGGGGGAAAAAGACAAAACCAAACCCCAACCAGCCCTTGGAAGTGCAAAGGATGGTTTTTCCCTTTGATTAACATGAATGTAATTATCAGGTGGTATGGTTTTAACACAGATATAAGGACAGATGAGGTAGGACAGAAGTCCTTGCCTGCACCTTTGGGATTATGGTGAGAAATACTTGGAAGACACTATTAACAATAACTTGCTCTTACACAACACGCAATCTTTTTTTTCCTCTTCTTTAACATGTAATCTGTGTCATGGAAATGAGAATGCAAGTCAGTTTAATTCTTTTTGCTGTTGTTCCAATCCCATAGATTGTAAACATTAGATGTATGAATTGGTTGAGCTATCTTTGGTGTAAGGTTTTTTTATGTGCTCAAGAGATTCTGACCACACTTAGAAAACCAACTTTAAGGTGGTGGAAAAGACTGTCCACAGTGGACTTTGGTCTAGACATGATGTCTGTCTTATGAAAGCTTAGCTGACTAGTTAGAACTATAAATGTTGTGTCACTGATAATGTCTTTAGAGTAGCCAAATTACTCATGCCACATTCTTAGAAAGTAGAACATGAACCGTTAGCTTCATTAGTATGTGTTCTGGGATGATGTGTTCTCAAAACAGAAAGTATCAATGTTGTGCTGTAAGCTTGTGGCATGCCTGTGGCATTTTGGACACTGTGCACGAGGTGGAAAAGGTTTGTGAAAAGAGTGTTCCAGTGAACAGAGCAGAGTCAATATGAAGGACAGTTAAATACATCAGGGCTTTCTCAGCATGAAGAAATGAGTCCAGGCAGGGTATGACAGAAGACTATGAAGTTGTGAGTGGCATACCCAAGTGTGCAGAGCATTCCTGTCTCTGACCTTGCAACTCTTTATGGCACAGATAATTAAAGGCTGGGACAGTGTACTTGGGAAATACCATTACTTGCTTCCCTTGATCTTATGTTTGTCTGTGACGGTGACCAACAGAGGCAAAATTTTGGCTAGATGGACCTTCAGTCCAAGCTACTGTGGCTGCTCATGTTCCTACGTGGATAGGCTCGGTTATGTTCGTGGATGAATGAGAGTGCTGTTTTCTTGACTTATGGAACTTAAACAGAAGCACAAAGTGTCATGTAGTGTTGGGAATAGGACGGGTTGTGGAGAAGAGAAGAGAAATAATTGCAGTAAAGAAGAAAAAAAATCAGTTACAATTTACAATGTCTCCTGTTAGTTCTGTGGACTTTCATATAAATAAATCATTTTAGATTTAAATTATAATACAAGTTAAACTGAAAGAGTGTACAAAAGCCCAAGTGGCTACATGTGATTAATGGAACAGGGCTGGTCTTCCATGTTCTGAAACAGTTCCCTACAGTGCCCTATATTTCTCTTTCCAGATACCATGGACATCCAGCCTTTTTGTGCTGTGTGGTTTTGTAAGTTCACTGGCTGTCAAAACTGCAGGGTTTATTTACCAGCAGAAGGCTTTTACTTGGTGTTAGTATTAAATATTGTGGCAACAGTGCTTATGGACAGTGCCATGTAAGATTGCAGTCCTCTGTGCTGAAGTAACAGGAACACTGCCATGGTCAGTACATCTAGGCTTCCTTGCCAGCTAGTCTATGGATGGGCTAGCTAAAACTGCGCAGGCATTTGCACCTCTCTGCTTGTTCAATCACAGTTTAGTTACTAGCTCTTTTTGTAATATGAAACACCAAATTCATTTCACGTAGCTCATTCAATAGGGAGCTCTGTCTAGTATATTTGGTTACTCAGACCTATGAACTGGTTCCTTACCAGTCACACATAGTTACAATTTACTGTAGTAATCCCCAAGCTGCTTCTGAAAAATGGTTTATTTTTGCTTTTAGGTTCCCAAAGGAGTCTCAATGTGTCATCTGCTGCAAAAAGTTGGAATTACAGATGTCAAGTGAGGCAGCAGTGCTTGCATCCTGAACCTGATGCAGAGGGTCTGAATTACCTATGGGAAAGCAAAGGCAATATGACTGCGTTCATATTTTCTGGGAGTGAATTACAGCTAGGACTTGTACTTGCCACAACAGAATACCCAGATTCGTGCACCAATGCAGGTCAGCTACTTAGACAATGCATGGAAAAATCTGTTTTGGCTGTTGGACTGAGAACTCTAAACTCATTTCACAAATGAAAGGTTTCAGCAGAACAATTCTCAGTACAGGATGGAATTTCAAGCACCTTCATAAATGCAGTGCTGGATGTCTGCCTCAGCCGACTGTCTAAATTTCTCTTTTCCTGCCAGAAATCCTTTCTTTTCTAAAAATATTTACTTGACTCTGCATATTGCTGTCTAATCTAGAGATGGATAATATAGTGCTGATTTTAAAATCCTGACTGGTACAGGATATAAGAATGACTTCTAAAATAGTGCTAAAGCAAGTCGCTTTGGAACAAATTTTCTAACCTAACATGCTCTTCTGGGTGTAGTGTGGTTTCTACACCACCACCCCCCTCCCCCCATAACCACTACTGCCGTCCTAATCTTCTAGACCATTTAGTACCCTCCTCTTATCCTAAGTAAAATACAATTGCTGGCTCTGATATTCATTAAGTGATAATCCAGATTAATTCAGACTTTGATGTAGAAACAGGTCCTATTTCAGCTGCAAAGAAATCCAGATCGCCCCATGGAAAATGCGCACACGCGCGCACACACACACGCACACACACACGCGCACACAGTATGTAGAATGCCTTAAAGAAACTGTAGCTAACCACCTTATTAGTATTCCTCCCTCCTCTGTGTTTCACTTGCAGCAACAGAGGGCTGAGCAAAATGCAGTAGAACAGGGACAGAGACAGAGCTGGCAATCATCTCGGTGCAGGCTGCTGAATGTAGGGGGTGGGGGGGATGCAGCAAAGCAAGATTAATAACCTTGCCATAATCCTGTGCACCCTGGAAGGAGATACCTCTGGTGACTGAGCTGTTCTTGTCTTGATTAATTGGACTGAGTGAATGAGTGGCTGGCAATCCACCTGGTTTGGAGACGACCCCCTGGTTTTGCTGCTCTCTGAATCCTCTACCCATCTGGGAAGGTAACAGTGAGACGTACCATCTGCAGCACACACAGCAGCTATTGGAGGCTACTACTGACAGTTTGCACTACAGTTTTTTGGTGAGCAAGAAGCCAGGTATATTGTACAGTAGGATATTTCTGTGCCGAAGCTACTGAATTTCACAATCTGGTCCTTCAGCAGCCCCCTACGCTCCCTTTTCCAATTGCCTTTGAGTTCCGGGCTTACTTTTGGCATAGTCTCCTGGACGCATTTTGCTGGGGATGGAAAAGCAGTAAATGGAACCTCTGAAAACTAATTGTTTTGCTTCCGTGTGACTCCAGAAAGAGAGAAGCAAAAAGAATCAAACCCAGCCGGAGGAATTTAAATTTCTTTCTGAGAAGTTTACAGAGGGACCGTACAAAGGGTAAGTCCAGGGGTTTGGCTACCCCTTCTCTTTCCTTCTCTGTTCCCTGCTTGCCTGTTTGAGCTGGGCAAAAAAGCTAAACCACGAGCACTGGATGCATATGGAGTGTGGTGTTCGTAAAGTCTGTACTTGTAATTTGTATCCCCTTTTTACTTTCTTTTCTGGTTTGTTTTGTGTGGGGTTTTTTGTTGTGTGGGTGTCCCCCCCCCCGGGGCAATTTGCACAGTAAAAATGCTTGCAAAATAATGATCTATAGTCCTGGAAAATGTTAGTTAAATAGCACTAGAAAGCTCCTTTCATTTCAAAGGTATTAGAATTTCGAGGGAGAGAATTCTTTTTATTAAACCAGCTAAAATATTTTGAAAGTATCTAGAATGGGCAAGAAATATAGCTCATACAATATCTTCAATTGAAGTCTCCATATTTTCATAAATCTTGTCTAGTTTTTTCTCTGCATTTCAGTCAGCTCTGGAATGATGAATATGTAAGTAAAAACCTGCTTCTGCTGCTGTTAGCGGAAGTAGAAGGTAGCGGAATGGAAATTGAGGATTTGTGCATCACTTACATGAAGTTCATCTGTTTGCTTCTCATTAACCTTTTGAATGCTGCTGCTTTTTTTGGGTTTTTTTTGGCTACAGAATTTATGGAATATGTAGGGCCAAACAGTAATAACTCCTATGGAACAGAGTGCCAGTCACAAATGAATTCTTGTGGGCCCTTAATTTTTGGGATGGAGGTGCTACCAAGTGCTCAGGTGACCAAAGTAAATGTCTCATCCAGCATGGTTCATGGCACTCCAGTATTTCTGGCGATCTATCAGTCATACGGCTGTGGTGCTACTCGGTGTGGTGTTTAAACCTGGCACTTATTCCGCCCCCCCCCCCAATGCAGTTTCTGCAGGAAGAGTATGACTGTTGTAGCCTTTCCCATCTTTCCATTAAATAATAGAAATAAAATACCATTGCATTGCAATAGAATCGGAGCTCTTGTAGTTGAGCTTTTTTTTTATTGGTGCACTGATAGTACTTAGCATTCCCAAGGAGGTGAGAAAACCATCTGTAAATACATTTCAAAGATGCTTGGTTCTCCAAATGGAATTGCTAGGTACTCGCTCCTCCTCAATTATGTGAATATGAATGACTAATATTGAAGGATATGGTATCTGTTTGAAAGACTGCATAGCTGGTTATTTAGTGTAAAAAGACATGGATTAAAATACAGTTCTACTGAATAATCAGATGTTGAGGGGCTTTTATTTGTATGGATATGTATGTAATGTATGTAAAGAAAAGGAGACTTACGTAACATTTATAAATACAAGGACACATCAAATAGGATGGACCTTTGATCCGTTTGGTACAAAGCAGTGTAATGACCCTTCTTGTAATAGATCCTGTGTTGTAAAGCTGAAAACTTAATGAAAAGGCTCTGCTTCAGAGTAATCAAATCACTTTGTTATTGCATCCTGTCAGTCAGTCCCTCTATTTCCCACTGGTTTTGCATAATAGCTTTAAAGAGGGATTAAGGAAGAAAGGAGAACTGGTTATAGGTGTGTTTCCCCTAATTTTCTGGAAATGATGCGCTGTGTTGCATGTGCCTTTACTCTATATGATTATGACAAAGAAATCTCTTTCTGGGCAGGATGCAGTTTGCCGGTTTTCCCTCATTGTACTTTCCTTAAGCCCCGTTGCATGTAGCGCGTGCATCTATTTCGCCAGGCAATGAGCTATGCTCTCTTTTAACTATGGGGAACAGTCTGTGTGTAATGAGGGCTAAAAAAAAAAAGGGGGGGTGGGGTGGGTGGGTGTGTGTGGAGAAATGTCAACTCATGATTTTTGGAGCCCGACCCTGGTTTTAGAATTGAAGTATGTAATGAGACCATCAAAGCAGAGACGTTGACTGGATGAAAGCGGGGGGAAATGTTCTGCCTGGAGATGAAACAACTTTCATGTTCTGGGGAAAAAGACAACACATTTGGTCCACTAATATTTCTATGTATTCTGATGTGTAGGATATAATTTAGCAGTGTTGCATGCCCTAAACTGAATGGGAGGCTAGTCACCTGTATGCTGGAAAAGATGTCACTGCTCTCTTGATATGGTATCCAGACGTTATTAATCATCTATCTCTGTTGATCATCAACCCTACAGAAGTGAGGCTGGTGTGGATTTTTTTGCATGTAGTATTATCTCCTTATATACTGCAGACTAAAGCAAATGGTGGTTATTTTACATTTTAACAGGTTTGCTGAAGAGGAAACCTCGTGCTTCTCTCCCCACCCCAACCCTACCTAAGTATTTTTGTTGGTTTGGTAGGTCTTGATTAGAACTTTTGCTGGATTTCAATTCTGACTTCCTGATTATACTGTCACATTTGCTTTTTTTTTTTTGTACATCTTATAAAATACACAATACTGTATATAACATAACATGCTATATCACAGGATCAATTTTGGTTTCTAATACCATTGCTATTCTTATGGCAAGAATGGAAATGGATAATACTCAGTGCTAGCAGGTTTTATGTGGGAACAGGCTTTAGCACCAGTTGGACCATGTGTGATTTTTTTTTTTTTTTTAATGTTCAGTTAAAAAGAACTGTGAGAAGAATGTCAAGTGTTTCATTTTAGTGGCCCTTCCATTTTAATTGCATTTTATAGTGTAATGCTCCATACGCCTTCAGTCTCACCTCATGTGGAAAATGCTTTCTTCTCTGTACTGTTTGGGTGCTTGTATGAGCTCAATCCACTATGCATTGTACATCTTGCTGAAATATGAAAGGAAGGCCTGCAAGGGTCTTGCAGTGAGTGTATCAGAGGTGAAGTCTCTCAGCAGTAGGTACATAGGTAAAGTCTCTCAGCATCAAGTACAATTTGTTTCTCATGAGCTGAATTATCTAAATGTTGTTTTAAGAATAAGTGGAAGATAAAGAAAAATGAAATTTCTTTTTCACTTAGTTCCGATTAATTGAGCAGCTTCCTTTTCTCATTGCTGAAGTCAGCCAACCAGGCACTAAGCTTCTCCAGCACATGTTTCTGTGTTTCTAAGACCCAGGGTACTTTACACATGAATTCCTCCTTCCTTCTGAAACAAGCTGGGCTGACAACTGGTAAGTCAATCTTGGAGCTCTGCAGCAGCATGCAAACAAGGGGAGGACGGGAGAGAGGAGATGTACCAGCAGTTCCAGGACTTGAACCAAAGGAACAAGCTCTGCGGGATGGCTGAACACATCGTTTTGATTGCTGACTCATCGTGTTGGTCTGCAATATTATCTTACACTAATGTGACGACACTGGGCCTGGCTTTGAAATAAGGAGCCAGAAAAGAGTAGTTTATCAGTAAACACACGCTGCTTATGAATGTGTACTTCTCTAATGAGAAATGGTACGAACACTGGAAATTCCTGTGGGTGGAGTTAGTGTTCTTAAATCTCTTACTTTAAGAGAATTAATAGTAAGTAAAACTTACTGCTTTTAGCCACTTAAGAAAAAAAAATGAAGTTACAAATATACCCTTTCAGTTGACAAGTTAGTTGACTGCAGTAAATTACTTTTTTTTCCTGTTTGTTGTCTTGTTTTCTTCCCACATTGCTTTCCTTCCCATTTCTTTTCATTCCATGTCAAAAGATAAGGTTTAGGAATGAAGGAGACTCAGAATCCAAAATTCCAGTTCCTAGGCTGGCAAACAAACATGTTTGATAAACTCAAAACTCTTAAGCAGCAGATTAAAACCAATTAATTTTCTGCTTTCAGTACTCCTAGTTGGAAATGTGAAAATGAAGTTTGTTTGGGAGACCATTTAATTTCTTAGCTTTTCAAAAGGACAGTTACTCAGGCTGTTTAGGGAAGACAGCCTTTGTGGTGCTACCTGTAATTTGGCCTTCCACAGATTGAGGTAGCCAAGAAGGCATCCTTTAGCAGTAAGAGTTCCTTACGTTTTTATGAAATTAATGCAAAAGAACATGATTTTTTGTTGTATAACAAAAAAACATGATAAAACATTGACTTAGACACTATAGCTTTCAGGAATGGTCCAAAAAAGGAGTCTTGAGAGCATGGTATACATATGCAGGTATTTGCTTCTAGAGGCTGTTACTGTTCAGGTTGGTAAGGTAGCGATGGTGACATTCTCAAAGTTAAGATTCAAATGCCTGAGTGGTATGCTGAGTTTTCTACGGCTATTTCATATTGCTAAGGAGGAAACTTACTGTTTCTGTGTTCTCAAAATCTGCAAGATGCTGCCATGTAAGAATTCTTGCTGCCAAACTTAGAGTAGTTACGTAAGGTAGAATCCTATTGATCCTGGAGGAGGGTGGTCAGCAGAGATTTCTTCAGAAACTGGAGACTTTCTTTCTCAGAACATATACCACAGAGGCAGGATTGCAGCAAGGAATCTAGGTCTCTTCCCGGTGCATTCAAGAAACTTTTTGTACGGACAACAATTATATTGCAACTTGCCGAAGTTTCTTCACTCAGCTGGCCATCAATGGTAGGTATTCTGTTTGTATTTTGTGCATTGCAAAGGCTAGCAGAAACATCAGTATAAAACAAAAGCATGCTTAAATGAGGCTCATAACTGCAAATATAAAGGGCTTCTGTTGCTGCATCTTTGACATAGCTTTGAGCTTGGAACCCATGGCAGGGAGATTTTTCCATGAGGCCCATTATTCTAACCGCGTTGATAATTTAAGATGTTGTTTTGGTAGGTTGAATTTGTGTCAAGTGCTCATGAAGTCCAGCACGTACTAGAAATTAGAGACTGTCAGTTCCAGCCCTGTTGTTCATCCTGTTTACAAGAGTAAGAACAGGGTTATATGCTTCTCTGTTTAGCTCTTCTGAAATAGCTGAATTGGTATGAGGTAAAGATACAGACAAGTGAGGTGGGAGGCCAGTAACTTTTTTTTTTTGCAAATGTTTGCTTAATTTGTTTTAACTCCCCATGGGAGCGAGAGTCCTCCCCTTTCTATTGTTTAGTCATAGGAGAAAATCTTATCAGTGCAACATGGGGCTATCAAGCAGTGGGCATATTTTCCATATAATCTTGGCTTTCTTTTTCTAATTTGTCTACTAGTATATAATCTTTACTGTCTTTTCTGCTGTCCCAGAAATAAATTGGCAAATGAGAAAGAAAAGCAAGATTTCTGCACTACACATGTGGTGGATCACCAGCTCATTAAAGCAGTAAGACATCATTTTGGTATTACTAGGTAAAGTAGAGATGGCACTTCTTTGTTTGTGTGATTCTCTCCCCCCCCCTTACTGTTCGTCAATTAAGCATTGTTGAAAGCATCATCCAGCTTCTAGTTGAAGGGACAAAGAGAAGGTGGATGTTCTGAGGTCAGGCCTTTCTACGGAAGCTCTCACACTGAGGCTGTGTTTGTTTCAACCTATTTTTATTTATAGGCTTTTCTCTGGAGCTACTCACTATAATAACTGTTCATTTCGTGTAAACTTATACATCTTCACTATGCCCTCAGTTATTTCAGGAAGAAAATGAGGCACTTCGAAGCTGAATGATCTACCTACAATTTACTTCAAGAGTAGCCGCCTTCTGGAAAGCAGAAGATTCAATAGTAGAAACTGGAGAGAGAAGAGCAGAACGGGTGAACTCAAAGTAGGAAGGAAAAATAGTGCAGAGATTACCCCAAAGACAAAAGTAGTTTCATATCCGTGTAACGGTACAAGCAAAGATTGCATTGTACAGACTGCACATGGAAGAAAATTTTACTTTTGCATGCAGTGCAAGTGTATTTTAGCAGTTTGAGTGGGGAAAAACACGTTGTAGAATGTTCTTTTAAGCATCTTGAGCATATGCTTCAGAAACGCCACTTAGTCAGATCCCAAGTCTGCATTTTTATTTTGAACAAGGGTAGACAGAGCTAGGCTAGTAACGGGAATGGCATTATCAAAACTCCATAAGGGATTTGGATCTCTCTTGAAAAAGCTTTGAAAACTTAAGCCTTGGACTTTGATAGGAAATTTGAGCTACAGTTCCTTAAGTAAAGGAATATATATCGAGTAAGAATAAATATCAAGTAAGAACATATCTTCCTGGGAATACTGCCTCACCACAGACTCTTCAATTATTGTATTGCAACGGGTTTGAAAATATTAAAGTCATGTTCTTTATCTCTTCAACTGTGCAATCATTCCTCTCAGGTGGAAGTGCAATCTAGTTATGAAAACAAATGAGATGAGAGACATAGTTTAGACCACATTTTGGTGAAAGGAATGTGTGAACTGGAGAAGGTTGTAGGCCTAGGAAAACAAGACGCTTTGTATGGTTAGAAGTTTATATGGGTGTGTGCTGAACTTGAGTTTAGATGAGATTGTTGGGAGAATTATGGGTTCACAATAGTTAACATTTGGATCAGCGGAATTCAGGAAGTCTGAAGCAAACTGAGGCAAGCAGAAGAAGTAATTTAACATGTAGGTACACAAATGCCTAAGTATCCAGAGCTAACAATCAAATAAAATGACTGATGCATTGAAAATTTGTATCATAAAGGAAGTATGAAGTAATATAACTGAATAGGTAGATATTTTAATTCATTTCTGGAAAACTAAGTATTATGATTTCTGGAGTTTGTGAGCTAGACCTCAAAATATTTGACTATGTGGCAATTTTTCTATAATCACCCACATCTCATCCAGTGAAAAAAGTAAGTCAAAACTGTGTGAGCTTTGAAGATTTTTAGTGACTAAAAAAGTCGTGAATGGCTTTATATTATCAGGTCTAGAATACGCAAAGGAATTTGGCTGAGTTAATGTATGGCTGGATTAATGTAACCTTGTTGTCAGGCAGTAAATACCATGTATCTTCTTTCTCCATGTTTCATATCACGCCTGCTCCACATGGGTTTTTTGCCTCTGAAATTCCAGCGGATGCTTGCGGTGGAGTGGGCTGTGTGTAGCAGCGCTGCTCAGAGGCACCTCTTCTTTTCTTGTGGCCTGCAGCAGTTTCTGTACTACCTACTGGAGAGCAAAGTGGCCTCAGGGGAGCGAGGATTGCCCTAGTCCTTCTTGGCTCTGTCCTGCCCTGGAACTACCACGCGATTTAGCTGAGTCGTAAGGGAGAGAGGGTATAGACTGACTTGTTAGCCTTCCTTTTCCTCCTTTGTCATCGATATTCAGGGCTTGCTGCAGTAACCTGATGCCCTCCTTTTACACAAGTCACAACCCTTTCAAACCACAAAAGATCCCTTCAAACTGGGATTCCCTTGACAATCAGCTTTATAGTTTAAGCAGCTTTATGCAATACTGAAAACAGGGACTGTTGAGAGAGTTAACTAGGAGACTTCTTATATTATAAATACTTGGCTTGGGAATGTGTGCTTAAGGGTCTTAAGCTGCCTAAAAGAGGCTCTTAATCTGCCTTAATTCTTCTTCTTATATTCTTTTTCTGAAGTAGGCGGAGATGTGAGATCTTTCTTTTCATTTAGATGAATAGAGAACTTCCACACCTGTCTCCAGATCTATCAACTCCATTCTGTAGCATGCAGGCTTGGGATACCACTTCCTAATACATGAATCGTCGAAAGTCAGGGATTACTGCTTTAGATTTGTCCTATTTTTAGAGATGCAGCTCTGCATTTCTACCTACATCTGAACTTTTTTCCTCTCAAGGGGAATATTTGCCACCAGGCAGGTGGTGTTAATTATGCTGTTTTCCTGTATGGGATGTGTTAGATCAGAAGTTTAGAGAGGGTGGAATTTCCTTGATCCCATGAGTTCCTTCTTGTGAAGACTTATGTGAAACTTTCCAAGAGTATTAGCTTTAAGTCTGTTTATGAAACACCTCATTTAATATATGGAATGTGTATTTTCTACTAGACATGTTTACAGAATGTAGAAAGACAGGGGAAACTTAGTGAAAGGTGTGTCCAAAATACTTATTTTTATGTAATGTAATTTCCCATTTTCCCATTTGAAATAAAAGTTTTGCTGTGAATCATGAGCGTTTCAATGATTATTCTGTCTGTAACTTAATGGAAGCTTTTGAGGTCTAGCCATGGAGAAGCCTAACTTATTTCATCATCTCTTATCTGTCTGTGTCATAAACCTACGTCCTTGTCTCTGGCTAGGGATGATGCAGTTTGAAGTCTTTCTGGTGTTGTCAGCAGGAAATATATGCTTCCCCACCTCCACCTTTCTCTTTATGCTTTTGGATGTGGGGAGGGAAACTTCAGGAGCAAAATGTTATAAAGTGGTGGTGTTGAGGATGCAGAGGAAGTAGAAATGGATAAAGCTACTACTCTGATGTTCATAAACATTTACTTTGGTAGTGGAAGTGATTTTTGTGTTATATTGAGGGAGGAGAAAGTGTATTTTGGAAAGTCATAATTTTTCTAAATCTATGAATATTTGAGAAAATAGCACATATTTCTGAATGTAACATAAGTGATTATTTCCTAATGTTATTTTGTCCAGATTAAATGTCTATTGAACAATGAGAGTGCTCTCCTTTTTTTGTCAGAAACCATGCCTGAGTTTTTAACACTTAAATTCTCTTGCTTCTGAATGTTGCTGATAGTTGTCTCTCTTTCTTTCCATATTGTTTAACTGTAATTGGTGTACTAGAAAGCTGCTTTCATGATCTTGTCCAGGCCCTCAGGCAATGGAAATGAGTAGGTAGTTCCAATAAGAGGATGTCGGTTTATGAGAATAAGCATTTGGCCTCCAGTTGTTGTTCTACAAATTATTGTTTAAATAGTACTTTTCAAATGTAGGTGCATTTCTGCAATCACTTCAGGCTTAGGCGTGTTTAATTATTTAAGCCTAGTGGTAAGCACTACAAGAAGCAGTGGAGGAAAGGTCACCGGAGGAAGAAGAACATGTCTTCCACAAAAGGCCCTGATGTTGCTTTTGATTTTAGTAGGATAACACAGACAGTAGAAAACATTAAGAATTTAAGGTTACACAGCTTTATACCATTGTTAGTAATGGGACTGGAAATTGCCCTCTGTTAGTGTAATACTCTGTTTGAATTTTTAATACTAAAGCATTTCCCTTCCTTTGTAATTGTTTCAGTTTCTAAAACAAATGATGAATACACTTCTACTTTTTATGAAAACTATCTCGTTAGGAGGTAATACCTCTTAAACAGCTAACACAGTTGGAAAAAGCAAAAAGCTACCATAGCTACGCTAAAAAAGGTTTTGGGCAAGACTACTAGTGTAAAACTATGTGGTTTGTTTTTTGTTTGGTGTGTGTTTTTTGGTTTTGTTTTGGTTTTTTTTTAACATCACATCTTAAGGTCTACTACTTGACCTCTAGTGTTTTTTTCTCCTTCCCCCCCATTTCTCAATTTTAATTTTATGACTTGAGGTTAATATTGAGGAGTTGATGTATGGGTGATATGAAATGTATGAAATGAAGCTAGTGTCTTTTGCCCTTGCTTTTGTCCCAGAATGGAAGTCTTCGTTGAATTCCGTTGTTTATGTAGACTTTGTATCCCAACAAAAGAAAATAATACATCTAATCAATACTCTTGTTGCCCTACTCATTAGACATGCTAACTCCCAATAGACCTGTTTTCCTGTAGGGTAAAGAATGTATAGATTTATACGCTGTATAGACTACTAAACCTGTTATTGAGCTATTGCATTAAGCTGGTAAATTGCTCCCCCACTGCATGGCTACTACCCCTCAGGACAGAAATGAGAAGCTTCCCTGCCACCACCTTGTGTACTCCTGACACTTGTGCTATATCTGATTAACTTGCTTTCTCTGTATTACAGTAACAAATATCTTTAATGGCATTTCATTATACATACAATGCCCTGAGTTTCATAAGATGAAGAAATGCTTTTACTTGCTTGGGCTTTCAATCTCTACTTGCAGGCACTTGGCAAGCAGTAATCATTTTTTTTAATTTATTATTGAATGGCTGTTAAAATTCAGTCATTTGGTGAGGCAAAGCAAAACCTCCCTTCTGATATCATACTATTTAACTTGGTGGAACTGGAACAAAACAGGATGCACAATCAATGCAATGCAGTAAGGGTCAAGGCTGTGGTTCAGATATATGATCTCTTGCTACCTGTGACCTTTAAAGCCAAAATTATTCTATTAAGCTGCTCCTCCACAGGCAGGAGTGAGGATCAGAACACTAGTGTTGCCTTGCTGCTGACTTCTGCATTACCTTCAGTGGCCAAATCGGTTTAAAATTATACTGCAGTAGTGCAGGAGAGAGATGACAGAGAAACGGATCACGTTGGAGGTGCCTACATCTGAACTACTTGCACCAAGCCCTGGCTAGAACTGATGCAACGGCCGTTCATGTTGGATAAGAGGGGAATAAAGGTGGGTCACCATGTCAAGATAGTGGGTAGCCTTCGTGTCACTTTAAAGTATAAGGAGGAACTAGACTATTAGCAAGGTTAGTTTTAGTTTTGTTTCTGAGCATTGCCATTGTTAATTCATTCTTGCTCTTTGCTTGCTTGCCCTATGCTGGTAAGGATGGAGATGAAATACGCGGGCAACTTCTGACTCATTCTCTTCCACACCAGCTAGTCCAAGAATAATGTGAGAAGCATTAAGCAAGAGTTGAGTCACTAAATCAACCATGAAGTTCCGACTTGCTGTGTTGGAGGTGATGTCTCGCTTTCCATTTTTTTGCATAGCCCCTGGTTCTCAGTGGGCGTGAGGCTCCAGCCATAGTCTGTTCTGCGGCTTACGCTAATACATCATGTTACAACTCATGGTCTGGAATTGCAAGGTTGATTGTGTTTCCCTCAAGGGTAGAAACCACGAAAGCAGAACTGTGGGATCAGTTTGAATAATAGAGAAGAATATTACAAAACCCGTGCAGGTGTCGTGCTGCTTAATTGCTTTGTAGCTGTGTAGGGAAACCGGAGGACTGACCCCACTCTCTGAGGACACTAACAGGTAAAACTCAGAAGAGTCAGACCTTGCAGCAGCATTGGGCTTAGAAACCCTACAGCAGTCCAGCCAGCTGATCCCAGCAAAGGATCTACTTGCAGTGTTTGGTAAAATAACCCCTGTAGCAAGCGTTTTAAAGAAGGCAAGGCTATAGTGCATGAATCTACAGTCACAGATTTAGAGGAACCTCTGCCCCCTGAAGATCCATATGGCATTTAATGGATATGAAGATTATAGGCTTCCATTGAAAAGTAATAGGACTACATGGTGATTACTCTTAAATTTATGGAATAGAAAAAAACATTAATATAACACTTTCCTGTAGGACTTGTTGAACTATCCTGTAGCATTTAATGTTTGGGATGTAATTTTCTATTGAACTTGACGGGAAGATCCCAAAATAGAAAACTATGATTAAAAAGTAGATTGCCCCCCCTGGTATGTGTGACTTACAGAGCAGATATATTTACATTTAGGATTTTATCTAGAGTTGAAGCACAGAAGAACAGGATAACTTTTTACCCCATCACTTCTGTTGTAGTACAAAGGATACATTTAAAACATTAAGTAAACTTGCTGTTAACATTACTTCTATATTTAAGGCTTCATCTGCATTAAGTAAAACAAATATTACAACAGTGTAATTGGGAGAGGTTGTTTGTGAGTGTTTTTCACAAAATGGGGAAGGAAGGTTCATAAAGATGGTGGCTTTGACTTCTGTTTTTGGAAATGAATACATTAAGAACTTACAATGTGATAAGAGGTGAAGAAACTATGGGGATGTTTAAAGTTTTCAGTTCTCAGACATGACAGAGGCAAAACTGAAACAGAGTGTATGCGTTCAGTAGTATGTATATATATATTCTTCCTCTAGAAAGTTTTAAAATAAAATTTTTTTTCCAAATCAGAATAAGTTGAAGAAGCATTGCATCCTTCAAGATAGCCCCTACCATCCTCCGCATAACTCTAACTACATTTTAAATAACACAATTAATAACACTTTAGTTTTGTTATGGTGTTCTGTCACTGTTGAAACAAGGTTGTGTCTGTATCAAAATACTTTGGGCTACTTTGCTTTCTGAAATAACTTGAGTTGACTTCACATTTTGATCTCAAATCTGCATAAATACAGATACCACCCTTGTCTCTGCTTTCTTCGTTGTTCTCTTAACACCACACAACACTAACTTTTTTCCAGACTTCGGTCAAAGAGTAGCACAATGTTTATTTAGAAATGCATTCCTGTTCTTATGTCTACAGCTAGAAATAATGTGGGAGTGCGTGTTTGCATATATATACACACACACTTATCTGTTTCTTCAGAAGGTTCAAGTGCTTCTGTCATACTCGCTCACTTCTGCTACAACAGAAGCAGATTTTCTGTTCAAAACATTAAAACTTCTTGTACTTCTGAGATGAACAACTACCAGAATTTTTTTAGATGACCTTTTCTTTTTTCCTTTTCCTGCTGTCCATAGAAAGAAGGTCAAGTTTCAACTAAAGAGGTGGAACCAGTCTTTCCCCTTCCCCCTGCCTTGTCTCCAAAAATTAATTGCAATTTTTGTTTACCATAGCCCTTTGCCTCTTCTCCTATAGGAGCGGATCTGAGTGGTGTTTCCTCTGGCCAGTCTTTTTGAAAGTTTGTATCTGGAGCCAAGCATTGAAAGACAGCATTTCAGTGAGCCCCGTCTCTACTTTAAATCTTTCAAGCTTTTCCCTTTGCTGTTTTTTTCTGGACTCCTTACTGAGTTTTATCGTGATTGAAAGTAGACAGCTTAAAAATCAGTTTGTTTTCTTGGTGACCTGGAACTGCTTTATGCATAGCTCTTAAAGAAGCATGATTTCTAAATTCAATTTATCATGGTGCAGCACAAGCCTTGGGAGCACTAAGTCACCAGCAGGGCTCATGAAGCACCGGTTCAGCGTGATTTCTCTCACCTAATTGCGGCTTGAAAGGGAATGGAGTGGGCAAGAAGGCCCGAGGGGGTGGGGAGGCGGGTGCCGTGCTGGCCGCTGGGCACTAGGGGCTGCTGTGGGGCTGCTGTGGGGCTGCTGTGGGGCTGCTGTGGGGCTGCTGTGGGGCTGCTGTGGGGCTGCGCGCCCCGCCGCCGGGGCAGGGCTCGGCTCCTGCCGAGATCCTCCCAGCTCGGCCTCGCTTACCTCATTAAACCCGGCTTCCTCTAAGCAAACGTCAGGTAGCGGTTCTAACAACTAATTATTTCATTAGCTTCGTGTGTTGATGTGGCTTAATATGCTTACGGGCAAGTACATCCATCCAATAAAAATCAGGTAAAATATGTTTGTTACCTCTCTCAATACGCCCCCCCCCCCTTTCTCATAACAGTAACTTCTCTAATACAGAAATTTAATTTCGTTGTTACCCACTTCTGACCTAAAAAGCTAGCTGAAGTTCAAGGCATTAAATAGTCCCTTAGGAGGAGATGTTGATGAAAGTAACTTGACTTTGCTGAATCAGTTCACTGAGTAGGAAAGGAACTGAGATGCAGAACAATAATCCAAGCTTATTTTGGACACTGATCGGTCAAAAAAGGGAGGTCTTAGTCTTCAGAGAAAGTGTCAGGAGGCTTTTGTTTGTATTACTGTTTTGATCACTCCCTCTGATCGTGTGCGTGTGTGTTACTGGACTGACAACTGTGAATAGCCAGCGCGCCGTCTCTGCCCCCGTCTGTGTTAGGGGTGCAGAGGTCACTGTTTAAGGTACTTGGTTCTATGAAGGAGACTACAACAATCTTGCAACTATAATGAATAATGGTTATTCATACCTTGGAACAATGAAAACATTTTAAAATTATTTAAAGATTCTCTTTGCTAGATGGAAGAACACAGGTGCTCCACTGCCCCCTTTTATTTTTTCCTCTAATTTTTTTCTGCACTGTTTGCGCCACCACAACATTCTTTTGCCAGGTTGGATTTGGTTAGTGTGGAGTGTCAGAAAGTAAATGACAGTACTTTGAATCTACAAAATGTTTTTCAGATCAGTGTCTTGTTTAGTTTCTAGATGTACAATGAATATTTCCCCAAGAGAGATACGAGCTGGCTGCTTATGCTAGAATAGCTAGTAGGGTTTGTTATCCTTAGGAATCAGAGTAAAATCCCTTTGAGACAAATATCACATGTTTAGAACTCTTGTTTCATGACTCATGTAGATTTTGGTGTGTATAATTGCAGTATTTTTTCGTGGGTCATGTTTTTAAGGTGGTTCTTAAGTCATAAGGTCTTAAAGTTGGAACATCCCAAATCTTCAGTTCTATCCTAAATGAAAGCTCTTCACCAAAGTGCTATGGTCAAGGGCTAAACTTTGTGCAGATTCCACAGCTGTAAAATATTGAAGTAGTCTTTAATTATCTCAATTTAAAACTAGCCCAAATAGAAGTTATGACTATAAAAATGAAATCTAAGTCTCTATCAGGAATCCAGTCATGTCCAGTCTCTAATGATTTGGAAAGTGATGACATATCTATAGTGTACCTCACTAGCAGTATAAGAGTATGTGACTGAATTTGAATAACTGTTATCTTCATTTTTGTGTTAATCAACCTGACTCTTGAAGTATGATATTTTATTATTCTTGCCTGCCATGTTGAGCTGCTCTTGCAGTATGAAATTCAGTGGCTTCATTTACAGATGGACTAAGTGATTTCATAAGTCATTAATACTTATGAATCCAGCAGTATGAAAAAAAATCCACTATTCTACTTATTTTAGTGTAAGCATGATTAAATTTAGACTCAACTTGGAAATACAATGTGTTCTCTTCTTGTCCCCCATTTAAAAAAATAAAGTAAAAATCTGTACCTGTAGAATGGAAGTGTCCATGAAGTTTTGTAAGCTTAGAGAGAGAGAGAGAATAGCCCTTGAAGTCTTTCAGGACTATGTTGAAAAGCCTTATAGAAACAGGACTATTTTTCTTCTGGATTTCTTTCAACTATCAAAATTTCTTTGAGAACCACTAGCCTTTGCTTTTCTGAAAACAGATTACTCCTTGTGGCAGATGCTTAAATGGCAGCTGATGCCAGGACTTTATATGTATATGAAAGGCCATGGCACAAATCAAAACCATATGCATAGAGGACTGTAATACATCTGTTACTGGTAATGAGATGCATTAACATGATGGAAATGATCCTAATTCTAATATACTCATGGGAAAGGGGGAAGATGGGTGCTGATACTAAGGCATGCTAGAGATTTATGTGTTTAAAGCACTTTACAACCATTTAAAAATGTTTCTTTCAGCATTCTCATGATAAAAACCAGTAAATGTTCACTTTCCAGACAGAAAATAATATTGAGATATTGGCAATTCTGGTGTGTTTGTGTTGGGGTAACACTTTGAGCTCCTTGCTACTAAGCTAATGCTCACCCGTTCATTATGTTTTCATAAGGGTAAGCATCGTGGATATACGGGGTATTCTGTGAGCTAGAAGTCCAATGCAACACTATTTCAACTAACTGGATATTATAAACACCCCCTCAGAAAAATCCTTCTGCATATTTAAATGGTGCATATAAAATAAACTTGTAATGAAATGTGCCATGGTTTACCTCTGTGCCACAAGTTAAGGTATTTATCTTTCTTTTTGTTTAGGATGTTTAAGAATGAAGAAGTAAGTTATCCCATTGCAAACTACTTCCAATATAACTCCTTAAAGGACTAGAACAGAAGATTTAATTAGAACAAAAAACCCAATATCTTCTCATTTTTTTCTTTAGATGTAAAGAGAGTAATACCAGTGTCCGAAAGGTGCAGTTTCCAGCACTGTAATTGATCCTTTCTTCTGCTTAGAACTGGACCCTTATTAATAGTTTGTGTAGTTGGCAGTAATTTTAGAGGTTTTTTTGAAAACAGTTATTTGCTTCCACTTCTGTCTCACTTTCTTTTCTTATCTGCTTAAACTTCGTACTTTTCTGGGAAGAAAGGCATTTTTCTTTCCCTCTAGAAATCTCACTTGACATTTAGCAAGGGACGTTTGTAAGAATGTCAGATTGATGAGAGCTGTTTGCTGAAGTCTCACCATGCTCATTCAGTTGAACAATATCTGTTGTTAACAGCCATAATTATTATGAACAGGTTTAAAAAGACAAGCTTATTGCTGTACTTTGGCAACATGCTTTTGAGCTGCTGGTTACACAGTAGTAATACTTGGCACATTACATTGTTTTTTAATCTTCAAAGTGCTTACAGATATTGACTAATTAAATGCATTAGAGGCTCTCTGTAGGTCCCTTGGTTGGGGGGCAGTAAATAACTGCTTCTTCATTTATATTGTACAATTTGTGAGCGTTTAGGTTCATAATGGCAAGCAACAGATAGAGACGTGACCCTTGTGGTTGAGGTATGACTCGTTTTGCTGAAGACTTTCAGACTTGGTTTTGCTTTACCATATACCCTATAGGAATTCAGTAACTATAAAGCCTTTCTTCTTTGGTGAGAAAAGAGAGCACAGGTGTGGCTATGCAAACAGGATGAGGCAGCAGGATCATCTTACTGAAGGTGCTGGAAGCTGCTAACAGGGAGTGAGAAATTCCAGGAGCCTTGGGAAAATGAAATAAATTGAGTTTTGGAGTTAAAATGTGCAGCATTTGCAATACAAGTGACCTGACCCATAAGTTGCATTACTGAATCTTACAGTTCTTTAGTTTTCACCTAGGATCTCTTTCATCAGGCAGGTTCCTAGTGATGGCTATTCTGCGAAGAAAAATGGAAGCAAAGGCAGCTTGCTGGGCATAACAGAACTGTCATGTGTTTTATGATGTTTCTTAGTTAGCCAAGCATGGGATGTTTAAGAAACAAGAGATTCATGTGCTAGATTAAGTATCTTTTACTTTATTATGCAGACAGCTCTGGGCAGATATGTAATCAAATAAGTACTTGAGCCCAGGCTCTAGTGATTATTTGTGCTAATTGACAAAAAGATTGCTGCATAGTAGCCTAAGTGGTAACTGGACCATGTGTTAGGAAAAGAAAGCACACATTTGGCCAGCTGACTCTGAGTATTGAATGTATGTGGCAGATACACTCGCCCTGGTCAGGGCCAGAGGCCTTCAGGGTGGCAGCCGATGGCTCCTTTTCGTGCCTCATTTCCGCGCCTCCAGTGCCTTGCCATGGCAGCTGTCACTCACACACCTCAGCTCAGGTGTCAACCCCCCACTCCCTGTGGTGGGAGTGGGAGAGGCGGGACCCCTGGACCGGTCGGTAGGGCTCCCAGACAATGACGGGCCTCAGCTGAGAGAAACTTCTAGAGCTCTGACCATACTGGGACCCCTCAGGGGGCAGACAGGACCCTCAACCAATGGTGGGCCTTGGTTGAAAGAAGCTTCTGGAACACTGACCATAAATGACCACAGCTCAGATCCGACCAGGCCATAAAAGGAGCCCCCGCCGGAAAGCCCCCTTTGAGTGGTTTTCCTCGGAGCAGTGGGCCTGTGATCGGAAACTCTCCCCTTGGGCTGAGCTGTCACCCAAAGAAACTTCCCGGGATTGAGTGCCCTCGCCATCTTCTGGTGAGTGATTTCTTCTGGATATATCCTTGAGTGAACCTGAACACCCCCCCACCCCCCCCCCCCCCTTCGGTGAGCGCTCTTATTCTTCTGGATATCCTTGAGTGAGAGTTTCCCTTTTGTGAGTGAGTGTGTGCACACCCTGGACCATCATTCTTGTGTTTTGCCGTGCAGTAATAACATCCCCGACCGGTATATCGAACCTGTAACTTGTTAAATGTTCTCGGAGTGTCATTTAGTTACCTTGTTGTTTTGTTAGTTTTGGTTGTTTGGTTTCAGTTGTGAATTAAAAGTTTGTTTGAGTTTAGCTGTGTGGAGTTGTTTTGGTGTGCCTCCGTGACAATGTACCTGACAGAGAATGGGACGATATGTCTTACCTATGTATTTCATGTGTATGATGACACTAAAGCTAGAAATCATGATGTAGCTAAATAGCTACTGCAAATGCAAAGCTCTCTTCCCTATGGTTTTGAGAGAACATTGCATTTGTGAAAGTATCTTTGCATCGGTCATCCTTTTAGTTTGTGGCAGAGGGAGAGATATCTACTTTCCTTAAATTTCTCTTTAAGTTTGGAGGAAGAGCTTCAATACATGAATTTAGAAGCATCATAAACTGTGTACTTTTCTGTTTGGGCATTTATATATATCATTTCCAAGAATTATGAAATAATGTTTAGCTGATTGATATTCCTAGTTAACTGAAATGTGCTCAGAACAGCTGTACTGAGCTTGAAACTGTGTGACACATTTGAGCCTTTCAGACTTGAGAGCAATTATCAAAAGATCCCAAAGCTGGATTTTCTTAGACCTTGTGTGCCCTTTTTGCATAAGCAAGCAGAAGTCACTTGGAAAAGTTCTCCACGCTTACTAATTCTTATTGTGGCGTTAATAGCTATATTTGTTTCAAAGGCTTGCGTGCATAGTAGTTGACTCTTCATAATCTGACCTTTATTTAGACACATGAATCAGAATTGAGTTTTTAAAACCTCAGGCCTTTGTTTCCTCTGGCATTGTTTAGATTCAGTTATAATATTTTAGCTTTACACCCTCCCCTTCCCTGCTTTATATATTTGTAGTTTTGGACAAAGTATTGCTTGTGATCATGAGACACTCTGGTTGCTCGCTGACATAGCTGGGAAATCGTAGTCCTTGTCTCTCTGGGTTGAGTTTTTAACCAGCCAGATGTTGCTTTTCTTTCAACTCCTGAGGTACTGATAAATAATTGATGAGAAGATCATCCACCTTTCTGTTAGCGTGCTAGCTTCCAGTGAGCCTTACTTCCCACTTTACAGCTCCTCTTTTTGAGAAACTGTCTGAACTGACCCTGAGTAGCATTGCTGGCTTTCTGTCTCTGAAATAAAGATAGCCAATTTTGGAGAGGGGGGGGTGATTCACAAACCTTAAATACACAAAATTTCAGGGTGTGCTTTTTATGATCCCTGTCTACTTACCTATTTAGTGATATCTCGTATTATCAGCGATTATATTCATTTTGGGAATGATTTCTGGTGAAATGGAGCTTATGGAGGGAGAGACCAACCCACTTTGAGGCTAAAAAGTAGGCGGATCAAAGGGCAGCCTCATACAGCTGTGGGTTTGGAAGGATGTCAGAATGGTGTCTGTCCATCTGTCTGTCCACAGAAGGATCAGCTGTACTCATGTCATTTTTGGCAGATGTCTAATTTCTTCTTAAAGACCTCCAATGATGAAGACTACACAGACTCCCTAAGCAAAGTTGTCCTTTACATGAAGCTAGTGAGCTGTCATTGAGGAGCTGACTGTAGAGCTTGAGTATTATAAATACAACTGATAATATTAATGCTGTCAGTGCCCTCATCCATGCACCAGCACACTCACCCTTATTGCCATCAGCGTGTGCCTGATGGTTTCACAGATTACGGTCCTTTAATTAAAGCACGGCAAATTCTGCCAGAGATTGACATTCCCAGGCCCAGTGCCGTTTTGTGTATTCTGCCAGGCTATTGCTGGGAAACCTGGGGGTTTGGTTTCGCTCCGGGCTGGTTTGGGGAGATTGCAGGCATTTCTTCTGGAACTTGATTGAGGAAAGAGGCAGCTGCTAAGGACAGTGATGTGAAGAACTCGTATTTAGGCTTTAATTTCTTCCTAGTATCTTGTGGTTTGCTATCTGAAGTAATTTTCCTTATAACCATGGGATCTTCCCTCCAGCAACCGAGTATGTTTTCAGAAACAGCACATAATGGATTTGATGATACTTTATGTGAGTAGGGATAAGTTTCCATACCCAAAAGGTAGTGATACTAGGTAAGTGATAAGAGCAGATGGCACTGTCATTATCAGAGGAAAACAGCTAAAGAACTTGCTTGAGAGGGGGAAATGAATCAAAGACTACTGTGCATAAGCATGCTCTCAGCTGTCTTTACATACTTACCATTTTAGATTCAGCTCATACCATCTTACGCTGCTTTTGCTGCTTTGCTCTGCTTTCAGCTACGGGTGTGTCCTCCCACCGCGCCCCTTATTACTTTGCTCTGTAGACAGAGAACCACGGCAGAGCTGTTGACCTAGGAAGCGACAGGGCAGCAAGACATAGGACAGAAATGTTCTCCCATGGCTGGAGTCAGAGTCTCAGAGTCCCGAGTGACCAAGTGGAGGAACAGAGATGGGACAAGGTGGGAATCATGCCAGCTCCTGAAAACCTCAAGCCTTGCACAAGCATCTGGAGCTAAGCAATCTCCTTGTTTATTTCTCCAAGTGCTCTGTCTGGTTGGATCTGCCATATGTGTTTAGTTGCTTGCAGTGCTTACTTGCTAAGATTTATGAAGTCTCCATAAAGCAGCTGCATCTTGATCATCCTCCCTTCCTAGGCAGTTACACCAGCTAGATGCTCTATAAGATGAATCAAGTCAGTGTTGAAACTTTGAGCCTTTTATGTAGGCTGTGGGGAGAAATGCTGTCCCATGGTCTTGGCTTGGGGCTGCTAGAAACTGAAATGTCTGCATGTTACTCCCCGACTTGTGAGTAGTTTTTTGTCACAACCCCTCCCCCCAACAACAAAAAACCCCCAACCCCAAAACAACTTTATGTAAAGCTGAGTCTGGGAATGTAGCGTTCACCAGTCTTTGTCGATCTGGAGAAATCTTTGCTGGTTGTAAAGTGCTTAGAGACATTGGCACACAACTATAGTACAAAATATTTTGTCATAGCGTCTACTTTGCATGTCACTCTTCTCATTTTTTTATTTTATTTCTGATTATCATCCAGATGTGGATTTTTTTTTTTTTTTCTGATGTGAATCCTAGCTTATAGAAGTGTTTTCCCCAGACTTTTTGGGTCGGATTTTAAAAACATAATTGAAAGTGTTCCTTTTCCCTCTCCTGAATCCTTATTTTTGTTCTGTTGCCATTCAGTTGCCTGTTTCATATATTGTGTGTTACTGTTTTTCAGCTTGTTATTTTGTTACGTTAGTTCTTAGGCTCTCAAGAACTTAATCCTGTCATGCTATATGCTGTGCAAATGTAGGAGAAAAATGATTTCTCCCTGCAAGATCCTGTGCTTTCATGTGTGAGATGAGGGCCAAAGATTGTTCAGACACACAGATAAGAAAATACAGCATGTGAAGGGTGCTTAGTATATTAAACATGATGTAGGTAAAAAATTCTATTTTAGGAGTCGGATTCTCTATTTATAGTCCTTTGCACAGCATTCCAAGAGACACATTAAAAATGCATCACCTGATGTGATCTAGCAATCAGCTCCCTGAGAAAGTGCTCTTTGAATGCAAAGGGATGGAGAGTCTATGAAAGATGAAAGAGCAAGTTCCTCGGTGGCTCCTTATTGTGCTAATTAACTGAGACAAAGCCCTTTCCCACCTCGCCGTTCTGCTTGGAGCAGCAGAACGGTGCTGCCTGCCTTTGCCTGCTGCTCGCAGCTCCCGCCGAGCGGGCGCCCCGCGGCCTGGGCTGCGGGACCCCTCTGCCACCCAGCCTGCCCTCCCGGGCCCGCAAGGGTTGAGAGGCTGCCGGGAGCCTGAGAAGAGCTCTGGAGTCCCTAGTGGTGACGGGGTTGGGGGGGAACCAAACAGCTCTGTCTTCCCTCTTGATCCCCAGCAAAGAATGAGACAGACACAGCAGCCCCAGCAGCCGCACCGCGGTGAATGCTAACCACGCTAACGGGCGGCTGGCAGGGCATCGCGAGCTTCTCTTGATGCTGTTTGCTGGCTTTTTCTTTTTTTTTTTTTTTTTCCTTTTTTTTTGACATGCTGCCTTTACCACTTTAGACTTGTGGCTGCTGTTTTGTGTCACACTCGCAGTAAGTCCTCAGCAGGGCTTCTCCCCTGCCTCCCTCAATTTTCTTGTATAACTAAAGAAATATCTTCATCTTGAGGGAACTGGTGCCACTGAAGAACAGTGGGAGTAATTAAGTTGCTTCCCATGGCTTGTTTGTTTTCTTTTGCCTTCAGGCCAAGTTTGTAATAGTGCAAAACTGGGAAGTTTTCCTCTATACTCTGACAGAATCTGTAAGCACTCACTTTTTATGCTAATTTTTGTAACATTAGTGTGACCCATGGCAAAACTTCTGACTTCGTTACACTCAACCTGAGTACCTTCTGGGGAAAATGCTTGTGAAATGTTGTTGCGGCTGTGCTGGAATATTCATGGTAAAGATGAGGACGAGAATCACTGATGTTAGCAGTACTGTGTGATGTTGCCAGCTACTGCGTCTCCTCTGGTTTTCCCCCTCTTCAGCTGAAGTACCTTGTCTCTTACCCACTTACTGCTTTATGCTGATGCTTTTGTGGAGTCTCGTGCGGTTCTGTAGGTGTTAGACCATCATTTTGGTCTGAAATACATGCTGCTGTTTCAAAACCCCCCACCCCTTGCTGGTGACTTTACACTATGCAGAGCAAAGAACAGTTTTGCGATCTGGTGTAGGCCAGTGGTACAAAGCCCTTGTAGAAATAAACAGCTCCAGTGACAATTAGTGACTTGATTTATGTTGGGTGTTGAACAGGCAGGATACAAGTGTGTGTGTGTTACACTTAGCAGATCAGCAGAGCCTGCAGCGAAGGACAAATGTAACCTTAAGTGGGATTTGTATCCGTGTATCCAGGTTGCTTTCCGTCATCCTGTAACCAAGGTCTCAGAAGTCACGTGTCCCTTTCTGCGGTGTTGATGCTGTAAGTGGAGTTGATCAAGGCTGTGTATAAAACCTCACTACAGGTATAATTTAACTATTCTCTCTTCAATTGCAGAAGAATGAAGAGCACTGTCTCTATACCTTGTCATCCCATACGTGCTGCAAGAGATTTTTCTGTTGTATCTATGCCCACATGTATTTCCTTGCTCTTGCATAATTCATCATTGAAGAATTTGCATTTCCCTGAAAGTTCCAAGAGTGCATTGTAATGCTGAGAGAGGTGGGGGCAAAAGGAGCTGACTAGGTTTGTTTTTTTTGACCTAGCACTTCTGCAAATTTATTTATTGTACAAAAACCTCTTAACTAAGAGGCAGTTGAACTGGTGCCAGTGGAATATTTCAGACTTTAAAAGTGACACGACCCATTTATATTTTTCCTTGAAAAAGCATTTTCTGAGCTGCCTCAGCACAATGACCATCTGTCCATGTCCCCTGCTGAACTGACAGTGCAGGGAAGCTAAGCCTTTGACTGTCCCTCTACACAGGCACCCCCGCGCCCTTTTTTCCCAACTCAGTAGTTTACTATGTCTGTGATATGGGGAATGTCATAGGCAAATGGGCAATTGTCATGGGCAAATATACAACAGGGAGATTTTTGGTGTGGTACCAGGTACGGAGTTGTTGTCACAGGTAATAATGTATGAGTAGCATATACTGAGAACTAGTCTCTAGCAGATGTGGATCTGATCAAATGCATAGAGCATACATTGGGATAGCTACAGTCATTCGAAAGTAGCTTTCACTATTCTTGCATAACACTGTAAGAGGCGAGCATGTATGCTAAAGCATGCACGTGGCTTTCTTCACAGATCAGCATGTGAATATCTTTCATGTGGGAATCTTTCCTTTTGAAGCAGATGAGCAAAGGACACTTCCAAGAAACTCTGACTACCTCTTTTTAGTAACTCAGTTTCTTTTTTTTTTTTTTTTTTTTTTAAAATGGATGTAACATAGCATACAGCAACAAAGCTTTAAAGCACTTAATAGACAGAACTCGGTGAGAGAGCAGCTGGCCCTCACTGAGAGGTACTCTTTATGTTATGCCATGTCATCGGGTCATGGGAATACCAACTATCGTGCTAGTTCTCCCCAGTACCATCTCTTCCTTTCTAGAGTGTCACTCTAAAGTATTAACCTCTATTGCGATTTAGCACCACGGAATGTGGGATGGAGGCTGCACCAGGTTGGGATGTGGCTCATCACAATATCAATAACGTTATTGATGCCACATGCACTGCTGCTTGACAGAATCATGCAAACCTAAAAGACAAGGTAATCAATTGTAGCTGAAAAGTACTTAGCTGGGAGAGAGGGCATGCTGAAAGGCTGGTATGACCTTTCCAGATCATCACTCTATTTAGTATAATTAATGAAAAGCTCCCTGCTGGACTGAAATGTCTAGGTGCTTTCCTTTGGGGGAGGGGAGCTTAGGGAAAGATGGAGATAAGGCTTTTAAAGAGCCCAAAGGACAAAATCTTGTTGTGAAAGAAGGAAGATCATAAAGAATTAGGCAGCTCAGGTATGCATCATTTCACTGTTGGATTATTGAAATTAATGTCTGTGTCACTGTTTACGTCACTGCAACATGTCTTCTGACACCTCTGGCAATTTCCCTCTTGACTGAGAATCATTTTTCATCTTCATGATGTACCAGGAATCTTTTATCACTGCTGCAGAAGTGCTGTATGTGTATTCATAGCTTGGCTTCGAAGGAGAGATTTTTACAATAGGTTAAGAGCTCAGACAGCCGTAATTTCCCTTTTGGCAGTGCTCTGTTTGATCCTCTCTTACAGATCAAATAAATACACTGGAGGTCAAGGGAAGCGGTGAGTGTAACAAACCCAAACACTGACACAGCCTAGAAGCCCCCCGTGCTAGTTAAATCTTGTATTCACACAATGCTGCTGCTGGTTCCCTGTTTAAAAACAAAAATGCCTTCAAGTTTCTGCCAACAACCAAAGCTGTCCAATTTGTATTTAATCAGTTATTTGTCATTGTCTGGTGTATTTTGCCTGAATGGTTATTATACGTTTATTTTCTTTGTTTCCCTCCCATGTTTTGCTGAAGCAACAATAGCATGGAGACATTTGCCTTGCAGAAAAAGAATCTCGGTGAATCATTCAAACCTGTTTCCTTGGCTTTGTCATAGTAAATTTGTATGTCTGTGTGGGAAGTAAAATATACCGGTCACTTGCTGTATCTTCCTCTTCTGCTGCTTCCCAATGGCTAGTTACAATCTGAAATTGCTTCCTCTGAGAAACACAAACAGTTGTATGATATTTAGTCCTCTTACAACCAGAAACAACCAGAGTGAATACAAAATTGATGTAAAATAGTCTCTGTTTAAAAATATTCTGCTACTGTTGCGTTGTGAATAAATCATTCTTTTTAATGCCTTTTTAAAGCCTTTTTAAATTTTAGGAATAAGTGTATGGGTTTTTTGGGGGGGTTCTTTGGTTTGGTGTTTGGGTTTGTTTTTTTTTTTGAGACTGCAAAGCTTGTAGAACTTATATATATGTACACACACACAGAGGTTTATTTTTAGAACTCTATCTAGTACACTGGGCACTGTAGAGTTACTATAAGACTAGACATTCAGTAGAGCAGAATGATTATGAAGTGAATTTCTTATCTCAGCAAAGAAAACTGCTTTCCAGTCATCCAGGGCTGTAGTCAACACATCCATTTCTCCTCACTTCAAGAATATGGTTTCCATAGTTGAATACTCGGAATAGCTGTCAGCAGGTCTTCCTCTACATGTGGCAGAGAGAGAGTGTTCTGGCAGTATTTGCTTTTAAGTCTTGAGTTACCTTTATTATGAATTGTGTTGCTAGTGCAGTGCTTCCTATGTACCTACTGCAGTGTGACTTCCTGGAAAATTGGAAAGTGTTCAAAAATGGCTCACTTGGTTGCTTCTAAAATTCGCAGCCAGCTTCACATCTGATGATGGAGACAGATCTGGATTCAAACTGCTGAGGAACAGTCCGTTTCCCACAAGCTGTGTCATATCAGTGTCCTAGTAGAAAGGCCCCACAGCATTTAGAGAGTTTGGAAGGCTGGCTTTTTCCAAACACTTCCAAAAGCAATGGAATTTTTTTTTTTTGATAGTTTCAGGTATGAAAGCTGATGACATTTTGTGCAGAAGAATCATCTTGTTTTGTTCTGAGTGTTTATTCTACACAAGGGGCAGGACTGATGCCACTGTGAAGTCTTTGTGAAGTTTTGGAGAATGACACAGTGATAACTTTTCGAGGAACAATATTAACAATAGTCATCTTGCACAATATTTTTAGTCTTAAGCGCCAGTACTTAAGCGGTTTCTCACAACTCACAAAGGCTGATGTAAATGCAACACTGCAACTTCTGTGGCTAATGTGAATCCCACAGGATTCTGCAGACCTTTAATTGTGTAAAGAACTGGAGCAAAAAACATGATTCCTTAATTTGAGAATAGAGACTTGCCTTATTTTGGACAAGATGTGTGGCCTCCTTTAGCCTTTCCAGCTATAAGGTTATCAATACATCTAAACAAGTGGGTTTTTCAAGGAAGAGGAGATATCGTGGTCTGTTTCCACCAGTTGCTGCTTGCCTGTGTTGTTCTGTTTGACCCAGTTCAGAGATGGGAATCTGCCTTTTGTGTTTGGCAATATACACTTCCAAGCTCAGCGTTTACGGCTGGTGGTGGAGTAGACGTAACTTTTTGGATGCCAATAGAGAGCTCATTTGTTTAATTGTCTCTGATCCTTCACTTTTATCTGCCCAGTGGGATGCTTTAAAAGGAGCATTGTTCTTCTGCATAGTTTGTATTGAACAGTGAAGGTTTGCTTGATGTAAAAATTATTCACTATATGTCAGCCATCTGTTCTTCCAGTCTTTAAATGCTGTATCTGATCAGTAGAGCCCCTCAATTTTTTGAGTGAAAAAACCTTGAGTGAGAAAATGGCATTAAAGTTTTATGTCACCTTCTTTTGGCTCAATAAACAATAGTGAAGTATACAAAGGATTAATAGATCCTTCCTGCAGGGCCTCAGCTATATTATCTGGAGGAATTTTGTCTGCTAAAATATGAGCCTTACAGTACCTCTGCAGGCATAAATTATTTGGCTTTTCTTCTTGAAGGATAGCCTGTCACTGTAAAGGCAATTTTTCTTTTTCATTTACAGTGTACTATAATTTTCATGTGCTTGTTCCAGTACACACCCCCATATGCAGCATGTTACTTCCCTACATACATTAACATTGGTACCTTAACAAAGAATCAAATCTGTGCTTTTGTGTAGATAACTGAATGCTGGTATTGTGTAGAGCTGACCAACAGAAAATCTAAGACACAGCAATTTAGAACAAAACCAAAGCTTACCCGTGAAACGTTTGTGCCTTTCTCTCGCTCTCCATGTGGGATTAGGGTATTGCTGTAGAGTGTGGGAGCTTCAGATTCAGGTCCTTTTTTTGCCTCCTGTAGAGTGATTTGGCAGATGAAAGCCGTTGGCCTCAATTAGGCAAAACAAGGACCCTGACCTGAGCGTTGTGCCATGAATCTCACAGGTGGCCTCTTGCCGAGATGGCTAGACCTTTGTGTTTTCCTTTCTCCAACGATCAGAATTGCTTACAAAGTTTATCTAACATCTCTCAGATGTAATGGTGTCTGAAATTGCAAGAGGTCAGAGTGCATATTGAAATTTTTTTTTCTGGCTTCTAGGCATCACAAGATTAATATAAAAAGCTTCACTTCTTCTGTTTCCCTTTTGACACTTTGAGAATGAAATTTACTTTTGTAGATGGTCAATTTAATCCCACTTGAGTACTCTGAGTGTGTGTATATGTGAGCACATGTTTGCAGGACTGTCTTCTGATTGAAACCTAAGTGTGCCTAAGGTAGGCTTGATGCTCGCTCGCTCCATAGGGTTCTGTTTCACTGCATTTAAAATTCAAAGTGCAGAAGCGCACAGAAGTTTCAATCAAGTTAGATAAAGCTACATGAACCTCAAAATAGCATCTGTGTTCATGGCATTGTATATCCTAACCAGATGTTGCAAAGGCATTGCTTTATCAGACTGCTGTCTATTCCTTCAGTATGCTCAAGCCAAATTTTGGAGCAAGAACTGCTGTGGCATCAGTCTTGTCCTTCATACACCAGCTCATGGTTTTTTCAGGTCTTCATATGACCTGTGTAAGCACCTCTAGGTTGCTTTACTAAAACATGGGTTTATAAAGCCTCTGAGGTGTTTGTGTTGAAAGTATTGGTAAAAGTTTCTATAGACAATTTCAGTGTATCTTCTGTTCTTACCTTTGTAAAGATTTCACAGTTCTTACTGTTTTCTGTCTCTTAGTCGTTTTTTTTGTCAGTGTGATTCCTTATCTCTAAATATTAAAAGACGGCTTGGGTGTACACCTGAATTTGTGCGCTTAAGGTCAGCAAAGCTTGTGGAAGTTTCCTTTAGTAAAACAGAAAAACAAAGCACGATTTCTTTGTTGCTCAGAGACCACTCTTACATTTGCTGACCACCATCACCTTCTGTAAACCTTTGGGAATGTAAAGAAGCCGTTGCATTAATTCAACGTGATTGAAATCAACCAGTGTGGTTTGTGTCAAGAAAAATATTTTAGCAAGCCCATTATAATGTTTCTATCAGAATCAATACAGTAAAGAAAACAGAATCGGAGGTTATACTTTGGACTAAACTTCTTTACAATACGCTTTCTAAAAAGGCTTATTAGGGGAATTGAATTAGTCGCGTATTGAAGGATAAGATTGTTGATGAGAAGCTGGTTGAGAGACAGAATAATGTTCTGCTGCTGCTGGCAGCATCTTGTCTCAGAGTTGTATAATATAGTGAGGCATGCTGTTGAATATGCTTATTAGGAGTTGTTATTTCTAATTATTTTTATCACTTCTAAATGTTTGAAAATAGGAAGAAAATGGAAAACCGACACTTTCGTTTTCAGTAAAAACCCCACAAAGCCCAAGAAAGCAAACCCAAACTCTTTCCCTATTATTTCGTTAAGATCGTTCTGAATGAGGAAAATGGAAGAAAGGACATAGGTGACAAAAGGCATCTGAAGTGGCAAAGATTTGAAGAATAACAAAATTGTTAGGTTTGAATCTGTTTTTAAGTTCAAAGTGGCTTTTAAAGAGCTTTATGAAGTTGTTACAAAGCTAATCCAATACAGAGAAGTGCAAGGTAATGAACTTTAGAAAGAGCAGTTTGAAATGCTCAAACCCATTGATGGGTTCTAAATTAAATGCTGCTATTCTTTCACACAGAGTCTCGGGCTTTGTTATTTATTGGCTTACTGAAAATATCTGCTTAGTGCTCAGCTGTGGTAAAAATTATTTAAAAAAATGCCACTTGACAATAGCCTTTTAATAAGAAAGGAATTGAGAACACGCTAGGAATAGGCTGTTGCTGTTTCAGCTGAGGATATATACGATATTTATTTGGTGTTTTCTTCCTTCATTTCAGAGATGAAAGAACAGAGAGGGGGCTAGGGAGAGAAAGTTGGAAAGCAATAAAAAAAGCTGGATTTTTCTCTGGTCTTAGTGGAAAAGGTTCCATTGAGTGCGGGGATACATCAGCAAGCCTGTTATAGGGTTATTGTGACGAGCCTCCTAAATAGGGAAGAATAAATATAACAAGAACACTGAGCTCGTAAGGGATCATAAGATATTACAAGATGAAGAAAAGTAAAACATATAATACGGATTATGTCATCCAGATGTACTGATAACGATTTTTGGACAAGTAGGGGTAACATGCTTATTTAATGAAGAGAACGGCAAAAATAGCATTTTCAAGCAACTTTTATGGAGAAATTAATTTTATTTCCTGTTGAAACATAAACAATTGGAGAATCTCATGTTTTCTTCTCTCTGAACCTTTTCCTAACAACAACAAAAAGAAAATCAAGAAAATGGGTAGGAAAGAAGTATGTTGTTTCTCTCTCCCTTCCCCCTCCCCCCCCAAATGGAATAAATGAGACTAAGCCAATTCTTCTCAAAATTAGAGAACTAGAGAAAATAAAGAGATTTATATGGGTTTTTTTTCCATTCTGTGTGTTGCAGCTTTGTTTGTTTCTGTGGGCTTTTAAGGCAATCTCTGAGAGCACTACAGGAGGATGGAATAGCTTTGATATTAAAACACAAGAAGCTGCGACAGGATTTGATTGAAGAAAGTACATTTCCTTAAAGAAAAACTTTATCCCCAAGTGCACGGAATTTATAATGATGATAGGACTATGAGCAAGCTGTCGTATACTAATTTTTGTGCTTTCATATGTGTGCCAACTGCTGACCATTGGATTTAGGAAGATGTTTTCCTCACAGAGCCAATATTGCTTAGTTGTCATTAAAATTCCTCGGGGAGGAAATGTATATGAAGGAGGCAATGTTGCAATTTCTTTACAAAGACAGGGAAGTGTGACGTTAACCTTTTATCTGAAATGCCTTTTGGGCAGCATGCAGGTTTTGGTAAGAAACGTGAGACCACTGGCTTATTTTCCCTGTTCAGTCAGGGGACGCCTTCAGCTCTGCAGCCCACCTCTGCTTTAGTCTGAAGGACCTGACCAGGTGAAGCCTGGGTCAACCACCGCGTCTTGTACATCAGTAGTTTTGGTGGCAATTGCCTCTATTACGTATATGATTTTTGTCTAATGTTATTTGGCTGCTCTGTATCTCTTTAACGGTTATGTCATGACCTGACAAAAAGGACCATCTTGTACATAAAAATACTGAAGAAAACATACTAGAGAACATAGTGGGGTATCTTATAACTGGAGTGTTCTCTAAAAGATTATAAAGCGAAAGGAAAGGCTCCTGAAATGTTACTTTCACAGTCTTAAAATATGCATAAATTATGGCTTCAATTCCGTTTCAGGCATTGGTGACACAACTCCTACGGTTTATGATATGAGTGGCCTAAGGCAACAGAATTAAAGCAATATTGTGCTCCATTATTCCCTATAATGAATTTAGCGCACAACAGGAGTGTGTACTAGTTGTTTGCTAGGACTGCAGTCTTCAGGGTACCGGGTAACTATGCACTGCGGAATTCTATGAATTTCAGCTGCGTGCATTATAGATGTTGAAATGACTGAAAATGGACTGTGTCAGCAGTATAAATCTGTGATAATATTTTCTTGAATATGAAATGTGAGAATACTTATTTATTTGCTTTCCAGTGTTAGCAGTATGCTTTCAGCCAGTTATTTAATATCGTGGGGCTTTTTTGCCGGTGGCAGAGTTGGTTTCACTTGTGGGTAGGGTGGCTGTTATATCTGTTTGCATGCAGCTGTATCCTTGGGATTTTTTTAGAGAAAGTATTCTCATTTGTCTCTCGGGATTTTTTTCTCTTTGGAGAAAAGTTAGTTGCGCTGAAAATGTTGAAAATCCCAGATGTTGAATTCTTCGCTCTTTTTTGCAGAACCTGATCTGCAAAAGCAATAGTAGCTCAAGCTTCTGAATTCACCCGGTTTATCTACAAATTGTCCTGGAAAGGCTCTCTGGGACTGAATTAATTAGTTCAGTATTGCGATGGAAAAATATGGTAGACTTCTCTGTTAAGACTGCTGATTGTGATAGTAAATCTTTGGATAGGAACAGGTTTTATTTAGTCTTACTTGGTTTTTAGCACTGGGCACAAAGTACGTAGAGGGGAAAACACCAGGCAGTTGTAATAGCAAAAGTCATCAGAATGGATTATAGTTGCAAGAAGGCTATTACTTTCGCTAGAATAACTGATGTCTTTGGTTCTCCTCTCTCCCACAATTATTTTTCTCTGTTTATGGGAGAATACTTCTTGCCCAAAACAATATTGTAAAGATGATGTAATAATCTTAGTAGAGATGTCCTAATTGTTAGATTCCTCTGAAGTATTTTGGTAACTAACACCTTGCTTTTTTTAGAATGTGTTGATATTTGCATGCCAAACATTATAATGGCAAATTACAGTTTGTTCTCAGGTGTCACTTTTTGATACCCATGGGTACTATATTATTATTATTATTATTTGTCCAATGATTAACAATACATCCATGACAAATAAAGGATGGCAGTGTGTCTTTTGTGCTTTTATACATGGATATTACCAGTCTCAGTACTTCAGTACTGTGGAAATAGGTTTAGACCATACACGTACGCGCCAACCAAATAAAAACCCTAAAGCGGGAAAGAACATGAATGTACAGTGCAAAACAAAATTGCTGTAGATAGAAAGGAATTCTATGCAGGATTACTATAACCTCTTCTCATTCTTTCCCGCTATATTACTTTTTCTGCCATAATTGTCAAGTGTTTTCTATTACCTATTACTATTTAGAAGGGATTTTCACTTTATTTTACTCACAGCTGGGCAGGACTGGGAAATTCAGGGAGAACACAAAAGATCAGAGTGCTAAAGGAGGTCTGATGGAATAGGAAGATGAGATTTTTCTACATGGTACTTCGTTTTCTGAGAAGAAAATCGTTATTGGGCAACTTATGTGTACAGCCTTGAGAAATCTAGAAATGGAAATTCTGTATAGCTCCCTAATAACATGTTCAGAAAATGCAGTTTCTAAATGCTTCAATTCTTGGGCACACAGAAAAGCAAGCAAGCTTCACTGTTTATTATTGCTGCACATTTGCATAACTCAGTACTACATGAGCCTACATTGAAGAGTTTCTGGTTATGAACATAATATAACATAGGACACGTATGCTCATTTTTAAAATATATATTAGCTGACTAAAGTGTTCATGCTGGTGGCTAGCACAATTAGAGATGTTCACAATGACACTCAGTATTAACTATTGTACTGTAGCAAATTAGTGTTTCCAATTAGTTGTCCCTCTGCATACATGATCACAGCACGTGTCTGATCAGGGCTCAACAGAAAGAAGTTTTTCACAATGAGGGTTGTGAAGCACTGGAACAGGTTGCCCAGAGAGGTAGTAGAAGCCCCATCCCTGGAAGCATTCAAGGTCAGGCTGGACGGGGCTCTGAGCAACCTGATCTAGTGAGGTTGTCCCTGCTCATGGCAGGGGGGTTGGACTAGATGGCCTTTAAAGGTCCCTTCCAACCCAAACTATTCTATGATTCTATGAACATCCTGAACAGTGTTACTTCAACATGGGTAATTGTTAGGGAAAAGTAATTAATTAAACTTTCCAGTGTGTGTTTGCATGCTAATCGTTTCACTGTTGTTCCCCTGCTCCAGTTATCTGTCACTAAATTTTTATTCATTTTTATTTTTCCTACTAAGATAGTCATTCTTTGTACTTTTACTTTGTAAAAGTCTCAGTGAAGTTAGGCGGGTAATGTATCGTTCATAAAAGCACCTGTCCACAGGCACTTTATCCACCCAATATTTTTGTTTACTGTACCTAAACATGCCAGAAAAACCAGTTCTTTCCACTGAATGCTTTATTAAAGAGAACTGTCTGTAAATCCTATCAACTTGTAACATCATTTTACCTATATCTAGATCTCTTCTGTAGAATTACAATTACAAGATTGTGTTCTGAAACTTGTTTGCCATGTCTGTCAATGAGCAAATGCTGTATATTGATCATTGTGAAAGATGCAGTTATATAGAGAGTCATTTGAGACTTTAGAATTTTTTTTTTGCTCATTGTAGTGAGTAGTTTAATATATTCTGCTTGTGATCGTATGAATAAAAAAAGTAGCATAGAGATTGAGACGGATGAAGGCAGATGCTATTTACATTTAATAAATTATTTAAATTTACAGTCCATAAGTGAGTTATATGAAGGCAATGCCAGAGCTTAAGAAGCAAAGATCACATGGGACTGTAACTATCTGGATTTTTTAAAAAATGTTTCTCTAACCTTCATGGAGCTGGGACATGAAACTTAGGGTTCACTAGTCCATATGTGGTGGCATGTTCTCTGTATGTGCTTTTCCTTAATCATAGTTGGTTTAACTCTGAACCAAACTGTAAGACGAACTCTAAAAAGGTATTTTTTTCAACTTATAGAGCAACCATTTATCTGGCATGCTGTCATTTTCTGTATCAACTTTGATGAAAACCAGTGTGAGTCTCTTTAATCTCTCAACTAAATGATCATGAACATAACTAATGTTAGTAGCCATTATTGAATCAGAATTCTTGTGGACTTATTCTGTTACCCTGCATTATCCTGGTACCTAACCCAAAAGGAAAGTGCAAGCATATATGCAAGTACGTACACAAGAGCAGGATGAAATTACAATTTCTCCATGACCTTAGCCAGAAAAATTCTTAGTGGAATCTATTTACAATGTTTGCGTCAGGATGATGATGTTGTAACAAGTACTGAGAAGTAGCTTTCCTGCCCATTCAGACTTCGAAGACCCCAATCACAGTCTTCAGTCGGGGAAACAGCGAGGTAGTACGTGATGGGCGGTATCTGCAGCTACCTGGTGTGGGGGGACCCTTTGCAGCAGCTGCGATTTGAAGGTCATGGTACTTATTTAGTTTCAGTAATATTAATGTGTTGTTCCAGATGATATTCACAGATACTAGTGCTGGATGTGTAAATGGCATCTATCCCACCGTCAACTTCTGCTCCAGCTGTTGCTCAGGGAAGGTGAGTTCAGCCTGAGAAGTGACGTCAGTGATCCTTCCTAGTCTTGTTCAATTTGTTTGCTTAAAATGTTAGGCTTCTATTAAGCTCAGGGGCTAGAATTGTATATTTAACAGCGTGTGGCTTGGTAGCTATTTTTGTGTGCTGCTAAGACATCCTGTCTGAAATACTTTCACTAACACACTAACCCTGATCTGAACCTGATCAATGTACAAAACAGTGGACCAGACTGGATCTGTAGACGTCCAAATGGATTTATGGTGACCTAGATTCCTCAGATTTTTTTTAGAGTAATGCTTGAAGTTAGTTTGCAAGAAAGAGCTCCATGGACAACCAGCTGGGAGCAACTCATGCCAGGGAGCTGCAATTACTTACTAAATGTATCCTGCTTATGTGAAGAGGATACATTTACTATCTTGCCTCTCGAAATGCTATTACTGCTTTATAGGAATTAAAAACTGCCTGCTTTTTTAAAGGTGCCTAAGAAGATCAGCATCTGTGTGGGCCTCTGCAGTAGCCTTGAAGTTGAAGGCAATACCTTCAGAAATAATTAAGCTACTTAAATAATTGTATCAAATTGAAATAGAAATAGATACATGCTGCTGTAGCAGTTGTTACTGTCTTGAACAAACTGTTACATTGGGCAAGCATGAGAAACTGTATGGATCCTTCATATTCTGTATTTACCTGCTCATGATAGTGTATAAATTATTGCATGTCAGTTCCTTACGCTTTCTAGTTCAGGAAGAGGATGTAGCCCAAATATTCTTTTTGCAGAACCAAGTGAAATTGTAGAGTTAAGTGATAAACTGGGGATTTATTGGTAGTAGATGTAGGGAATATATACTGAATTTCATAAAAAAAAAATGCATTTCACTGCAAATATTTGTATTCATGGAGAAGTTAACTTCAGAGAATGAAATTACTGAAAGTTGGATAGTATTTGCATACTATCCAGCTGAGGTGCTCAGCTCAGGACCTCTAGCCCCTTCTATTTTTAAATTTTCTATAGATCTTTATTTAAAATTTTTTTGGGGGAGGGCAAGTAATGCAAATCAATGTATGAATTGGAAAGCCTTGTGTACATTTTTAGAGGAAAGTTGTAATGGTAAAATAAATGCAGCCTTCATACAGGCTTGGGGGTGGTGGTTTACACTGTAATATATGCAAGCCACTTTTTGAAGTAAGGAGTTCTTTTTATGGACCTTCATACTTCCTTAGTATTTTCACTAAATCCCTTTTTATTCATGAGACAGCTAATTGGAATTCCATATACTTTCTTTATTAAAGTCAGGTGTATCTTGCACTATCAACAACACGCTATGCACAAGCATTGACCTGCGTGCCAATGATAGTCAAATTTTTTTCCCATCACCTTCCTCTGAATTTTGTTCCTCCTTGTATCTTTTTCTGAGTTCCATTCCCACCAAAAACATCACTGAAAGAATTACAGTTCCTCAAGCATTTGTGTCTCTTTTTCGTGGGGTCTTTTCTCCTCCAGGTTGTTTTGCTTTATGAGACAAGCGGAGCAAGGAATGGATTGCTCTGTTTTCACCTTGTGGTTTCGTGGACCTTTGTTGCCACTAGGCCATAGTCAGAATTGGATTGCTAAAACGCAATGTGGTTCAACTTTGTTTCAATGAACTCTTTAAAATAGAATCCCTTATAATTTTTCTTAGGCCTGGTTTCCTAGGGTAAGCACACAAACTTCCTTCCCCTGTCTGCATGTCTCTACTTCTCAGTCTTTCAGTTGGTCAGCACTGGTATTAATTGAATTTAGAAGGGTAGAGAGATCAAAGGTACTAGTTAATAGTTTTTATGAAAATGAGTAGGACGGATATACAAGTAAATCCAGACTGAAGAAAAACTTGAGTATTGATGGAAGTATAACATACTAGGTAGAAGAGAATCCATCACAAAATGTGTAACTGGGAGGAGAGGCTTTGATCAAAGCTTGAGAGTTATTAGAGACAGGCATCCTGATATCCTGTGTTTTGTTTTCTGTGTATTGAACTGTTTTGAATCTGTAAGAGTGCTCTGTCACGGAATATTTTGTTAAATCCATTAATGTGTCAGTTTGCTTGCCTCGGTGACTTCAGTCTTCTCTGTTCACCAGTCAAGCTGTCTTAGTTCCTTGCTAAGCTTTTGCCGCGTATCATTGGCTGTGTTCGTTGTAACACAATGCTGTAGGTAATGCTTCAAAACTGTTTTTTAGATTCACAGGAGGTGAAGTACTTGCCTTGTGGCTTCTTTCCTCCCTTTGTACCCAAAGGTATCCTCCTGTTCAGTGACCCAGTGAATGAGAGAGAGATATGAAAGGTGACTTCTGTCTTCATGCTCTACTCTGCTGGAATGAAGGAAGCCCAGCTGCTTTTAGACAGCAAGACTGAGGAGAGCACCAGATTGCACACTGAGAATAATTAGAACAACATGGATTTAATATCATTATTGCCAGGCATTATTCTAGTCATTGCATTGCAACTGCTGTGTTCCTGGTTTCCATAAATAACATCAGGTTCAAGGCAACCAGAGAAAACAAATTCAGATTCGGTTACCTCAGTTATTGTTCATGGTGTTCTCCACCTTTCCTATTGCCTCTTCAATATAACCTTTTTCTTTGACCTAGATAATTTCTCATTTGCCTCTTTGAACATAATAATCAATAACAGAAATGCTGAGAATTTTCTCCCTTCTTTTTGGATGGCTTTGAGGATCCTTTCATTGATCCTCTTTCCTTATACTTTTCATTTGAATTTCAACAGCTTTGTAGCACGTGTGATACTGCCTTCTAAATGAGGAAAAATAAGAAGCAATGGAGGAAGCATGGGGGAAGGGGAGAGGAAAAAAGACACTGTGTGCTTATAAAATCAGAGATAATAGTGGCCCCAGTAACTCTGAAGGTCAGCTCTGTGTAAATGTAAAATTCCAGTTTTTGTGAGACATGATGCCAAGTGAAAAATCTGGAAGACTGTAATCTGTGGCGTTCACTGATAAGCCATAGGGCTATGTGCACTGAATAGTGCAGGTACCTTCTGGAAAGCGGAACAGTGGACTTTAAGGTGTGTAATGAAGAACAGAAAACTAGGACATAGCTTTCAAGAAAAAAAAATATTTAGCTAGTAAAAAGTTTCCTGGTCACATTGTTGACTTGATGAGATCTTTCCATGGGGAAAAAAACCATGGAAAACTAACCTTATAAAGGCAGTTTCACAGTGGAGATGGTCACTACATTTATCGGCACTGCCGAGTCAGATTTATTTATTCATTTATTCCTGAAGCAGACCATATCTGTGTAATTTGATATTCCACGCTGGATGAGGAATGTGAGATGCTTCCAGTAACTTGCACGTGCAAGCCAGTGGCTTTGGAAAGCATCCATTTCGTGATGCTCTGACTTCTAGCCCTGCATAAGCTGGCTATGTGTCAGTCAGAACCTGTGTACATGCCTTCTGCAAGGGATGCGTTTACCCTAGTGAGCTGATCTACATCAGGAGTCTGCTTTTGATATTGATGCCCCAGTCATTATCACCTGCCTTGCTTCGGCTTATCTCATAGACTGGTCACGGAGCACAAAACCTGACTTTTAGATTAGCCTACCCAAGGTGAGCACGCCGCCAGCAGTCCAGCCCTGCTCAGTTCATGTGATCAGACTGGGGCTAGTCCAAAGTACACCTTCAGCACATGTGCCATCCGAAAGCTGAGCTGCTCTTGCTGGGCTGTAGCTCCTACTTGGCAGCACCACTGTCCAGTGCAGTCGTAGCTTTTGGCACCAAAGCTGTAGGTTACTGACTCCTGATCACTAGGAGTGAGTTAGATTTGAACAGACAACCTTAATAGTGTCTCTGTCTGACTTGGAGTGCTTGACCTAATGATCGCTTCACATCTGGTTTTGTAATGTGTGGATGGAAGATGTTTTTCTCCAAGCTGTGTAAAGCTTTGGATTTATTTATTTTTTTTAAGTGCCAATGATCTGATTTTTCACTTCTGTTTTTTTTTTTACTGTAAATTCCTGATAGCTGAATTGCAGTGTACGTTTCCTTTTGTCCCACAACACTTTTCCTGTTGTTTTTCCATGTTTCTTTTGTGCAATTTTAATTGACTACTTCCCTCTTAATTAGATATATGGCTGTAACTTTGAGGGAAAAAATCCTGGCAATTTTTTTCCCTCCCTAAATGTATGTTTTGAATTGTTTTAACGTTGATGCAGTGCTGTTAAACTGTAACGGAGAACCTTAATATCAGCCTAGCTTACATAGGTGAATTAAACATAGCAATTGTTTGCTGATATACTCTCTAATACTCTAGTCAATGGGTAGAATAATCCCCTAAACCCATCTGCTTCTAATCTTTGAGTGAAAATAGAGCTGGGTTTACATATAATTTGCAGGTGGATAATCTCTGATGGTTGCTGTATTCTGTTAGGGTATCAGCACCAGAAAAAGTCATAAACCCAGCTGAGCTAGCAAGGCTAAGGAAGAAGCTACTCTGCATCTGTGTAGTAATCCCATGGAAGCGAGACTGCTTGGAAATCAAAAATATTTAGGGGAAGAGAATCAAACGGAATAATCTTTTTTGAAAGAATACTTAGACATCAGCAGCCACAGTACTGTGTACTATTTCCATAAATTCTTGCAAGCTAAGCAGGAGCTGGTAAAGTATAGTGTAAAATACTGTGTAAAGTATTTTTCCTACAAGACCTGATCCCCAGAATGCTTCAGAGGGTTGAGCAGCGTGGTGTTACTCTGGCACTGGACTTTATTAGGCTGATGGGGGCAAGGGAAGCAGAAGGTATTGTGCAGCAGGGAGGGGGCCTGCAGATGAGATTTTTTTTCTTCTAATGGGAAGGGGAATTGATGAATCAAAGAGATATTGGGAAATTAACATGGACAGGAGATGGCAAGGTCCTAAGATTACTCTTCTGTACATGTGAGAGGCTGGTAATAAGTAAAAAGGGAAAATGGGGAAGTAAAGAGGATATTGTGCCTGTGAATGAGGCTGGATGCAGTGCAAGCAGAGACAGCAAAAGCACATTCTAACTTGAAGTAGAACGTGCAATGAATGACTTTTTATTTACAGAGAACCTCTGTTATGAGGGTAATGGTGCTAAAGCATTTCTCCTGAGCTAATGCTGGACCAATGTCTTTAAAGTAGTCTTAAGTGAATGTGCTTTCTACTTTAGAAAGTAGAGGAAACATGACAGCAAGATGTGCTGCTATTGAACATCCCATTTCAGTACGTAAAAGTTTCTGCTGGTTTTGTTAAATAGTTACTTTAAAACAAACAAACAAGCAAAATACTTTCACAACATCTTATTTCAATGTTCTTTTTTTATATGAAACATCCTGATTTTTTAACCTTCCTTAGAAACACTGGAAAATCTTAAACTTTTTAAAGGTTAAGCTATGTTTCATTTCATATTGAGAAAAAGTTAATTTGATCTGAAATTATTTGCTTTCTTTTTTTTTGGAATTACTGAAGGGAGTTCTTTATTGTACGTGATACCTCTTTTTATTTTAGAACGTCAATGTATGATTGAATTTTGATCTTGAATAACTTCATTCTTTCACCTTGCATTTTTCCATGTAGTAACATATATGATTTTTTTAAAATTTCCTTGTAATCTTGAGTACTTGTGTGCCCCAAATATTTTAAAGTTTTCTTCTTGGAAGTGGTCATGTTAAGTCCATGGGTGAAATATGTTTGTGTTCCCGCTTAAATATTTTGCCAAGTTTGGGGAATTTCTGGCTGAAACCCCCTATGCTAATAGTGTTGTCTTTAGCAAGGTATTCAGGATACCATGAAATAACAAAATCTTCCCCAAACACAGTTCTTGTTATACTGGGACTGCTGTTGTATAGTTTTCAAGCACCAACTGGTGGATCTTTATATAAGGAACACAAAGATAGCTGCAGCACAATTTTCAGCCCTGCTGAAACAAATGACTCACGCCTCGGGGCAACGTCTAGTTATGTATATTTTAAACCTTCTAGTAAGGATGTGCATGCTTATGTAAGTAGTATTAACTTTCTCTGACACTTTTGTTGCACAAAAGTGATATCATACCAGTTCCTGTAGCTTTCTGTACCTACTGAGTTGAGAAACATAACACAACTTCTGTTAATGTATTGTAAATGGTATGGTTTAAGCTTGTCTCGTAGGATGATTGAAAGGCCATACATGCTCACAGCTCCACTAGATTTTGATATGCTTTTCTACCCTCATAAATATTTACACGCATCCATGCTTGAGCAGCTGAGAAAACTCTTCCTAAACAAGCCTTTTGGCCTTATCAATGCAGCCTGATAGAAATTCCCTTCCGCAGTGTTAAAGGCAGAGAAAACTCCCGGAGCGCCGGGTGCAGAGGTCTGAGTCTTAGCCGCCTGCGTCAGCAGCAAACTCACTCTCCTGTGACATGGGAAGTGAGAGTGGATCAACGTTTGTAATGATCTGAATGAACTAAATGCTCACGGTACAAAAATATTCTGATTTGTGTACTGCCATTCATTGTCGAATCTTTAATGATTTGAAACTGTAAAGATGTACCAATATCACGAATCGGAATAGCAGATTTTTATTGTGCTCACTCCTCTTCGTCTGTGGAACAGTGTCTCCTACTTCTTTCCCATGTTATACTGCGGGTGAGAAAATATGGGGGTGTTTATGGAAACTGTAATAGGAAAAAAAAAAAAATCTTGCTTTCTGTTCTGGGGAACATAGTGAATGGCTGGGAAATCCAGGACTGTAACAGTGAGAAAGTGGTAGAAGTTCCCTTGTAATAAATTAAGGGAAACTAAGGAGAGGAACTTAGTTTTGGACAGCATACAGTACTTGCAGGATTGTGTTTGAAGGATATCTAGCCTTTTTTAGGGTTTTAAGGATATCTGACTACTATGGGCTCTAAAAATAATGGTAAAGGTAATATAAGCTCCCAAGGGCACTCACTCCGAGGAAATGAGACTGTGTGGGAATGTGAGTAGAGGACTCCTGTAACTCCTAGCTCTTTTTCCTTTTCCTTTTCGTAATGAGGACCCAATATCTGTTGGAAGTCAATGAGTTTTGAACGCCTTTCTGTTTGTAGTAACTTGAACTGAGTTTTCTCTGATTAAATGTGTTGTTCAGACACGGTAGATGCCCTCTGGGTGCCCGAGCGCTGGCAAGAGGAGTAGAGGTACGAGCAGCTGGAGACATTAGGCTAGCTGCAGGTTTTGCAGATGCGGGAAAAGAGACTTGCGTGTAAGCGAGCATGTAAGCACCCTCCCCTCTGGCAAGCTGTCAGGATCCGTTTGGCAGACTGATGCTCAGCCTGGGCGAGAGCTGAGCCTGCCCTGGAGAGCCCGGCTGAGGCAGGTGCTTGTGCACTTGCAGCATTTTCGGCTCCGGGCTTTGCTGTCCTGGGAAGCAGAGGTCTGCTGGAAGCTGATAAATTGCTGTGACAGAGGTTCTTGTTCCTGGTGATGATGTTATGTAGTAACTACACTGTAAAGGCCTGATTTAAGTGTGTGTTTGGCACAGCTGGTACTGCATCACAGGGGCTTTTCTGAAGTACTTATGGGAGAGAATGTGTTAATGCATCTCACTGTTTTTCTTGATGCAGTAGGAATAAATCTTTGCAGTAAGTGCCAGTTACTTAAGCTGTTTACTCCAGTTAGGTTCACTTCAAAACTACTATGCCTTAGTTATATGACTGAACTACTTTAACCCCGCAGAGAGGTGTAATGTTACACATATATAACATGGTGGTTGTGATACAGAAGACCTGAAGATGGAAACTGCCAATCAGTACTGAAATCATTACTGTATGGGATGTGATTTATGCCATCTAAATGCGTCTAGCTCAAAGTTTAGCATCTGGCCTAAGCTGTAGTGCCATCTCTCTTCCTATTCCTATAGAGTCAAGCTAGGGAAAAGATTACTTCTGTCAAATGATTCATACTATCTAGATTTTTTACACACCTAATTTTAGGGTATGGTGAATCATATTTTTGGCAGTAGATATTTCCAGCAATTGATTACTTAAAGTACCTTTGAAAATTCAGTTGTCTAGCCTAATGAATTTAAATGAGTTGGATTCTAAATTGATTTTATATGCAGGCCAACTGGTGTCGTACAACTGGTTTCTTAAAGATGTAAACATAAATGTCTAGTATGGCGCCCATTAACTTTTTGGTGTTAGTCCCCTCCCTTCCCCCTTCTTTCTAAAATACGTCACAAAAATAATTTTAAAATTAATTGATAATTTTTACTGGGTGATTTCAAAAGCCAGAACAAATCATAAAAGTTGAAAAAAGATAAAAGAATTCCACTCTCTAAGCCTGTTTACTCCTAATTGTGGCCTAGACAACTGAAGAAAAACAAGGAAAAAATTTTGATCTTAGTAAATGCAGCTTCTGTAGTATACTTAAATATTACTGAAAGAGTAATCTTATGGTTAAAAACAAAACAACAGAGATAAAAACCAGCAGTAAAACAAGTGTCTGTGAGCTATAGATGTTTTGCATTTGGAAATTGGGTACATTTTATTCAAGTTCTCATTAGACAATACAGAACATTTTTTGTATTTTTTTTACAAATATCTTGCAGTGTCTTTTGGCATATGACCAGACAAAATAATAAAACTTCCATTTGGAGTAAAATCTCTTTCTTAGACAACAGTTATTTGCATAAATTCTGCTTTGGATTTAGCCAATTGAGTGATGTGACTGTAATCATTTCGCTTGCTTAAGCATGAGTGGTGTAAAAATAGTGATTATAATGTAGATTGTCATGTTGATACAAAAGGATGTGCTAGCTCAGGGTGTCCGTTGCTGCCATCTGTGGAGAAGACTGCGTGGTTTCTCCGCTGCGTGTGTTGAGGGATGTACTGTTAGTTAAGATTTTTCCAACAGATTTAATGTTTAGGACCTTTAGCAATGTTCGGGAAAGTCTGAACTCTGTCCCTGCCATTTTGATGTTCCAAATGGCCAGAAGCCATTGGCTTTGTACCTTTAAATGGCGTGGGGGAATGGAAAGCTTGAGTCTACTGATAGAATAGCATGGCAATGGGATTAGTGTTGATCACTCTGTTCAGGAGAGAGGCTTGATGGAGGGAGATGCCTGGTAATATTACGTTATGTTTCTGTGTAATCCACTCTGTAATAGCCGCTGTCAGGTTTGACTTTGGACGTTAATCACAGTTTGTCCTCCACACGTACTCAGCTGGGGTTGAACACCGTTAGCCTTTCCTGTGTAGCTATCCGTGATTCAATATCAAATCCTAGTCACAGTTTGTCCCCCTCTGTATCAGCAGTCAGGCTACATCAGGCTGTCCTCAATCACAGCGAAGTGTGGAGCTGGAAAGGACCTCTATTGCATACCCATTTCCAAACACTTTTCCAATTCTTAACCTCGACCTAGATCTGTCTAGCTCTCCCGAGAATATATTGTTCATCCAGGAACAAGATCTTACAGACAAACATTCCTCACGTGCTCTATACCTATCTAAAGTGAATGGCAAATGAGACCCTCACTCTATATGTTAACTTACTGCTGATCAATTATAATCTGAGAATTTGACACATTGATTATTTTTTTAATGGGAAACCAGTTTATTTCTAAAAGTGATCGTGTTCCTTGTAACTTGCTATAATAATCAATTCTAATCAGATCCAATAACTACATCTGACACTTCTTCTACCAAGTCCAACATATCTTTGTCACAACTTCGCACTCACACAAAGATCGTTCCCCAGGATATAAGTTAGTTACTTTGCGTCTCAGTGTGCGAGGCTGTCTGAGGAGCCGGGTGTACTTATTCACCAGATCTTTCCCCTTCCCAAAAATTATTAGTCAGAAGGAAAGATAATTACACGGTTGAAGATGAATGGTCTAATCCGCTGTCTTGAAATTTCTCATTTTACTGCATTATTCATATTTTTTGGCTGGGTGTGGGAAGTACAAGCTGAATGCTGATGCCCGTGCTGCCTGCTGTCTGTCCACTGCCACCTGTTTCTTTCCAGAATATCTTCAGTGAGCACCTGTTCTCCAGCTTGTGATTTAGGGGAGTCGCAGGTTTGAGTCTCTGGTATCTTTTAATTGTCTCCATACCACGTGCTTTTTAAAGTTTGTAATGCAAAAATGTTGTCTGGCTGGGAATGAACACAGGCAGCACTTGCCTAGGGTCTGTAAACCCCAGAGAACCTGGGGAGTTTAATCTCCTCTGCTTAAGAAGGAACTATTTTTGTCTGCAGTCCTGCTTGGCAAAATCCTGCCGCGCCCCCCCCCCCCCCCCCCCCCCCCCCCCCATTCTGGAGAGAAACTCCTTTCTTAGTATTTGAAACTGGAGTTTTTCTCTTGTTGCCACTTCTGAGTTAGCAGCCCTTCAGACTTCGGTCTGTATCAGTTCCTCTGGTCAAAGAATCACTCTTTGACTTCTGGGACTTGGGTGAAAAAAGACAGGTCCAGTTGAGAGACTGTTTCACGTCAGCAGTGGCGACAGTAAAGGGCCCTTATGGCCCCTAAATTGATAATAAAGACTGGGGTTCAATGCAAGGCCACAGTAATAGGAAAATGTAAAGCCAGCAATTTGGGGACCTGATAAAGTTGTCTCTGTTAGTACCTCAGTGATGAGAGTTGATAGGACTTTTACTCCTGACTCCACTAAGTGTTTTTTGTAAATCTAAAACTGAGTTACTTCAAGTGATGTTACAACCTTTGTTTTGCTATTTATGTTGTTTTCTTTCAAAAGTAATTCTTTTCAAAAGCAAAACACACTTCTGTAATGTGAATGAAAAAACCCAACATACTGTTTTGGGATTTATTCTGTTATTTTTACTGAATAGAGGTCAGAGTTTAAATACATTTGTGAGATGAAATTCCTTCTAGAAGAATACTTCAAGTACAAAATAGCGTAATGATGCTCTGGCACATTCAATACAAAGGTTAATAGAACAACTATCTTAATGGTTAACACTTTTTCATATAACTTACTGTTTTATTGTATGATCAGGAAAATGTATGAAAAAAAAAAAGACAAGGGCCTACATTGCTTAATTTGTAGTGACCTGTGTGTATTTGTTTTGTAGCTATCTTTGTTAGTTCCACTGGCAGCTGTACCAGCCGTGAAAGCTTCTTAACAGTTTGGAAAACAACATCCTAGGGAAGATATTAAAAAGATAAGACAGAAACATGATGTGAATTCCAATCTGCGCCATGCTAGAAGATATTTTTGCTTAAGAACCAAATTAATTGCCATTTAGACTTTAGAATGTCTTTTGCTGTTCCCAGTCTTTAACTCTTAGAGATCTCGGTAATCCCCTGAGAAACAGGACTGGGTTTGTGAAGGCTTTTAAACCGAGGAAGTTTCTGAGATAGACTAAAATAGGTGATATTCACTGCAGGATGAAACCTTAGTCTTTCCAGCCACACACCTACTCTACTGGGGAGAATCTTACCCCTGTAGAAGGTGTCAGAGAGGGAGACAAGGATGTCCAGCAGGCAGATAAGGACCTACAGCTCCAATCTCATTCTTTCCACAGAGAAGTACAAAGTAGATGGGAAGAGATAAGAAACTGTGGATGAAAACTGGCAATGATATCTCAAAAGTCATTTGAATTAACTGTGGAAACATTGATTGGGAGATTGAATTAAGCAGGTATCAATCCAGCATCCCTGATTCTGTCTGTGCAGGGTCAGGCAGTCAGAATGATCAAGTTGTTTAAAATACCAGTGCAGGAAAAATGGAACAGGGGTAAAGGCACAGAGTTTTTCTATGGAAAGGGAGGTTTTCCAGGAGGTAATGGTCAATAGTCCTTGGTCAGTGCTCAGAGGCTACACTGGAGCTGTAGTTGCAAACTGAAAGTGCAACTCTATTTGCGTGACTATGACTTTACTAAGTGTTGGAGGAATAATAGCTTGGGATTTCCTCACTGGCTGCGATGAACAAGAAGAGTACAAAATGCTGATTTAAGCAAATGACCTACTCTATTTGCTTTCAGTTTTGAAAATGAGTCTAGACCAGTGTGAGTATCCTTATCTGTCATCCCCTTGGCGCTGACTGTGCTGCTTCTGCCATCTGACTTGAATCGCTAGAAAAATTTTACAAGTTTGTGACATTTGTGTTAGTGCTGTAAAGTTCCGTCTGCTGCTGGACGCTTGTTTTTCCCTGTGTTCTAATTCCGTCCCCTTGTAGTGGCAGTTTGAAGCTTTTCCTGTGCTAGGAAATGGAAATTTCAGAGTTGTCACGTTCACTGACTTGTTTACACTCGCCAACCACTGATTATTTTGCGTTTTCTCCATATGATACTTTTTCTCTATGCATGGGCAGTTTCACATTCTGCTCTGCTTCTGTAATAAGTTAATTTCTCCTTTGCGCTGTCTGTTATCTCCTGGGACCAATTTTAGCTGCTTATTTCTACTTGATATTGGGTGCTTGTTCTTTCCTTTTTTTGTTGTCGTTGTGGGATTTTTTGTGGGGTTTTTTGGTGTGTTTTGGTTTATTTTGTTTTAGAACTACCTGGAATGCTTGTCTGTTTGGATTCAGTTTGCTTAATGAAAACGATTTTATGGAGCAAAGTTCTGAATGATCCTTCCCACCCCTCCCCTGCCCTCCTCTTTGTCATGAGAGGCGCTGCTGTTAGGCCATTAAATATTAATGACTCTCATTGCAATTTCTCTCTAATGTGCTTTATTTTGGTACCAGTCCAAGCTGTGGAAATGAAAACCCACTCGAGACCTTATGTAGAATGTAATTTGCTCTGCAGTTTTGGCTGTAAACATGATAATAAATTGGAGGATGTAATGAATATTCATTGAAGCGCACAAGCTTTCTTTCTTCACCCATGTCTGCCTGTTGGTTTCTCTCCAAATTGTACCTGATAAGAGATGTGTGCGGATATTGGCAGCCCTAGTGGCTTGATATGTTCACTGTGCTAGTGATGATTTTGCCTTGGAAAAATGTTTACTAAAAAGGGGCCAAAAGTGTCTTGTCCTTGCAAATTCATAGGAGGGGAAAAAAAAAAAAATCTCTTGGTCTTCCAGTCTGTTTAATGTGGGTTAATACGTTTAGGGTTATAAGTTGTCCTTGTGTGTGGATGCAGCTCCACTGCCTTAGTTATCCTTGTGTTGGGATTCAGGTCAACTCCTTCACTGCAGTCAGAGGTGGTTTGGGAATCTGCTGGAGCTGTTCTGTCAAGTCCTACTACAGCAGGATTAGGCCAGGTCAGTTCATAAAATTCAGTTTATAGCAAAAAGTTTTAATAGCAACAGTACGTTTCAGTGCAGGTCATCCTTTACAAGAAAACTTGCTCTACTTTCTGTAGTAATTCTCACTTTATTCCTTTACAAGACTAATTCTCTTTTGGACTGTTATTTGGAAACTCATTATTCTATGTGGGAAGGATAAGAAAGGGATTGTAAGATTTGAGTTACTTAATTTGTGGAGTTGTCATAAGAGATTGTTAAATTCTAGCTACTTTTAAATTAAAAAAACCAACTGAACAAGAAACCAACTTGAGTAAACTGGCCACCTAATTTATCTCTCTTTCAGTATATAACCATTTATAGAATATACACTAAGTATCAAGCTTGCTAAATGTACTACACAGGTTTTGGATGAGGAAAGCTTCAGTTTAGGAAAACTCATCCTGTAGCTGGTCTGAAGCTTTTTCTCTCGACCCAACAGCACTGAGAAACCATTATGAATCAGTTACCACTTTCTTTAGCGGTCAGTACCTAATGCTTCTGCTTTCATTTAGAAAATGTATGAACTTTATCTAGAAACCTTTTCGGTTAAGTAAAAAGTTTTAATGGCAACCTACTGTTTTTACTTTCATCTTTGTCAGCAGCTTCGAGAGGAATACAAAGTCTGTGTTTTCATAGTCTGCTGGGTAGTTTATTGGCTTGGGATTTCTGAGAGAATCCAAGCAATCTGTGCTCTGATTGAGACAAAGCAGCACTTTCAATCTGGATCTGTCACAGCCTGACCGTGGACTTTAACATCTGTCAGGTGATAGACTATGTATTTTTCCCTTCTGCTGGAGCATTTTGGAGCACAAATAAAGATGAATGTTTTTTCTATCCAGAATAAGTTATATATTAACTCTTCCTGCTTACTTGATTATTTTTCCTTGTTTGATGTTTTTTGTTGCTGTTTCTGTTTCTTCATCAAGAAGTTCAAACTTTATCAGGAATTAATATTTCTGCTTTAAAACAGTTCATGTGGAGAATATACGTGTGCTGCAGTGGGAATGGTTAGGAAAACCAATAGATCAGCTTCAACCTTGGAAACAGCACTTCCTTAATCGATGTTCATTAACAATACTCATTGCCAATGGCTACCTCTTAATCGTTATTGCTAGATATTCATGCAGTAAGTCCATAACAATCTATCCTAATTCAGCTGCAAGCGTGCAGTCCAGTAGAGGTGATACCACTTTGTTTGCACTGATAGCTGCAAGTCCTTGATGGTCTTATTTGAAGGTGGAGGTGATCTTGCTTAGGTGCTCTTTTGAAGGAGGGAAGGTTGAATGGAAACCAGCATCGTGTCATCTTTCATCCCATCCTTTCTTGTTTGGCATCCTGGGGTGCATTAAGAAGAGTGTGGCCAGGAGGTCGAGGGAGGTTCTCCTCCCCCTCTACTCGGCCCTAGTGAGGCCCCATCTGGAGTCCTGTGTCCAGTTCTGGGTTCCACAGTTTAAGAAAGACGAGGAACTACTGGAGAGAGTCCAGCGGAGGGCTACGAAGATGATGAGGGGACTGGAGCATCTCTCCTATGGGGAAAGGCTGAGGGAGCTGGGGCTGTTTAGCCTGAGGAAGAGAAGACTGAGAGGGGACCTCATCAATGCTTATAAATATCTCAAGGGCGGGTGTCAAGCAGATGGGGCCAGACTCTTTTCAGTGGTGCCCAGCGACAGGACAAGGGGCAACGGGCACAAACTGGAACATGGGAAGTTCTGCCTGAACGTGAGGAAAAATGTCTGTACTGTGAGGGTGACAGAGCCCTGGAACAGGCTGCCCAGGGAGGTTGTGGAGTCTCCTTCTCTGGAGATATTCAAAACCTGCCTGGACGCAATCCTGTGCAGCCTGCTCTAGGTGACCCTGCTCTGGCAGGGGGTTTGGACTAGATGATCTCCAGAGGTCCCTTTCAACCCCTACCATTCTGTGATTCTGTGATTCATTATTGGTATCTTCGTATCTTATCTTCCTCTTCCCAAAATAAGAGTATGGTCTCATTTGCTAATTTGCGTCTTTCCTGTTTGTATGGTGGATCCAAAATAGTCCAGCAGAACATCTTTCCTATCTGTTTGACATCCTCTGTTACCTTGCAGATTTTACTACTTGCACATGTCTTACTCTATCCCATTTGTGCAACTCCATCATAATTGTCTCTTTGCCCCTTTGCAATTCATTTTATTTATGTTTAGCTAGGTTAGAAATGCTTGTTGCTGGTTATGCAATTAGTGGTGTTACAATGTCACACAGTACTTATCTGCTCTTGCTGGTTGTGCTATTTTAGTTTGCTTATGCCTGTGCTTAAGGCATCTGAATATTAATTATGTCTTGCTGAGTATGATTTTACTTTGAGTGCAACAGGTCTCTCTGCTTCAGAAGCACCAATGGTTCTCTGCTGGTGCTGGCAAAAACAGTCTTCTGAAGCGCTTATGTTTGTTTGTCACACAGATGTCAAAGTTGTTCATTTATTCTTCTATCTCACTTGGTGGTGTAAACAGATCTGGCAGAGTATTGTGGGATTCCTCATTTGGTATGTTGACTCGTATTTAGGACCTGACTGTCAGAAATACTCAAGATGCCTTCATTAGGGGAATACTGTTGCTGCCTTAAAAAAAGTTGATCAAGTGATTTTTAATGTGTGATGACATAGTCAAGTAACTCATCTTACCATCCCTTCTCTCACCAGTAGGTTATGTGAGTGGTCACTACTGCTATCACATGGGTAACTGACCTGTTACCATCCAAAATGATGTGAAATGTGAAAAATATCATCCTATGGTTTCTGAAATGGACATTTCCCAACAGCAATGGCTAATGCAGCATGTCTAGGTAAAACTTGACTTTCAACCCCACAGGATTGCATCTTCAGCAACTCCTCCCTTCTTGAAATACATCCACTATTGGCAATTCCGTGCCTCGGCCTATAACAGCTTTGAAGGAATTGCTTCAGCCTCACGTTGTCAGCTACTTTGTTCACTTGGTTAAGTAGGAATAAACCTTGTTACACTGGATTAAAACTGAGCGCCAGTGTTTTCTGGTTATTGTAATGTCACTAGCTGGTAAGGAATGTCACCTCACCCTGAGGACGTCATGGCTGGAGGACATCATGGCTGGTGTTTCTGACAGAGCCTGTTCTGGCGGTGTCTTTGAGTAATGCTTCCTGCCTTCTCAGCCCACATCTCTTGAAACGTGTACACATAGTAGTCTTGTGTGCTCTGCCGTTGACGATGCCCAGGTCTCTTCCTAAATGCAGAATCATCCTGTATTTCTAGCTTCTGATCTAGCTAAGCCAAATTCCCAAGCTCCAGCTGTCGGACACTTCAACCTGTTCAATTCCTGGATGCTTAGAAGGAGCCTGTGCAGCTCTCGTAGCAGGCTGGGCTGTACCCAGTGCTCTCTCTCGAGCCCTGTGTGCCAAGAGTATTTCTGGACTATTCTTGATGTCAGCAATTCTATCTTAGAAGCAATTTCTTAAAGTTTAAACTGTATCAGTACATGGCTAAATTACCTTCAAAGCAGCTATGCCATTAAATACAGATCTTCGTAGTCACTATTATCTAGTTAGATCATCTCCCATCATTTCTGTAGCTAATCTATTACTAACAGTATACACATCTCTCACCCTAATACCTGTACTGTAGTATGCTTTTTAATATTTGCTGTCATAGTATGTGATTTGTTTAAAATAAGTAGGTTTGTTCAACATTGCATTTAATTTAAAAAAAAAAAAAATGCCACTAGTATTCATAGTTTAAATAGACACACAAAAAAGATATTTTTCTAATATCCTGCCTTGTAAAGAATGAAGACCCTGGAATAAAACTAAAACAGGAAAATAGTGAAACAGAAAGGAGTGACTTCTTCAGAGACATGAGGGAAGCAAGGTAAATTGGCCCTCATACAAACAGCTCTGTTGCAATTGTAAGAACATTTTTAGTGCCTCTGGATATTTCTTATCAACTAAACCATAAGATGTAGCTTCTTATTTGAAGTATTAAAGTGGGTATTCTGTCTCATTAGTCTGCATCAAACACTAGGAATTTATTAAGACTAAAGAGGGACATGTTACCTTCACAGAAAACTATGTATAATGGCAATAGTAATAATAAAAACCAAAATCCATAAACCCCAGAATATGAATTGCAGATTCCTGATTCAGTTCATACTCCTTGCATGAAGATATATCATGTCATGACTAATATAAAACTTTTCAAAAAGAAATTATAAATATATTTGGATGTCATATTTTCACTTGTACATATGTCAGTCATAAGATGGAGCTTCTTACATTAAACTTTTCCATATCTTAATGAGAGTCTGTGTCACTTGGAACTGACTGCAAAAAGGTGATAAGGAATGTGTGACTATATTGGCTGGTCTTTCAGCTCAGTCAGATTTGTGTGTTGTCATTAATCTGTGGTTAATTACCAGGTGACTTTAATGTCTATGTATAGCCTGAGATGTAAAAGGATTACGCTGTTAATATGTTAAGTATATGATTTTGAGATATTAAATCCTTTGATTGCCACAAATTATATTTGATGTTCAGCTAATATTCTGGAGGGAATTAAGAAAAAATAATAAAGCAACCTATCCCTTATCAAAATTATTTCAAATATCCATAGATTTTTTGATTTGACATTTATTTATATTTAGGAAAGGATGGTAAGATTAATCTAGCAAGAGGTACACGAACATAATATCTCTGAAGTTTTCTAGGTTAATTTGTCTTCACAACAGTTCTGCTTTAGTGTAGACACCTTCATTCTGAAGATGGTGAAACTCAAACTAAAAGAAGTGAAATGTTTTGGTTTTGTAAAACTCTGTCAGCAAGGGCATTGGAAGGATCAAAATTTAGGAATTACTCTTACCAGTTCTTTTACACTGTTGCAACTGATTATTAAAAATCAAATTCTTTAATAGTTGGCTTTAGCTAATGATCTCCTTCAGGACAAATAGATTTTAGAACTGGCTTTGAGTTAAATGCTGTGGTGAACCTCTTCTTTTTTTTAAAAAAATATTGATAATTCTAGAAACTTGAGAACTTCGGAGTTTTTCATCATTTACTTTTCCCATGCAGTATTGAAAATAACAGCACACTAGGGATTGTGGATATCTTGATAAAATTTATTTAAAAAATATAAGATATGTTTGGCTATTTAGCATTTCTTATCACCTCTCCCTTTTCATTCTCATTCTATGGTATTGAGGGAGATTATGTATTTTTTTACATAAAATAATGTGGACAGCCACCAATTATTTTTCTACTGTTTTCTGGTTAAGAAATTCAGGAATGAGAATTAAAATGTTAGCAAATGCTGTGATATTATGGGTAGTGCTAATATTATCACTCATTTATTTGACAAAATAATAGACTTTTTTTCACCAGAAATATATTTGTAGCTTGTCTGTGGTCACAAATGGACAATGAAAGTTACCAGTTAGAATTTAGAACTAGTTTTCCAATAGTGGCTCCAGGAATGTGACTAAATGCTGATTTGTAAAAACAAATTATGGTGCAAACATACATAAATTATTGACTTTTTATTGCCGGTGAATTGAGAACTAGGACCTTTTTACAGCATGTCACAAAACGAGTGCACCTTTACCTCTTCCTTTAATGGCTTCCATTAACTCTTCAATTATCAGCATAACAGCTGCTGAATATATAAAGCAAGGGCCAACTATGCTGCCAAAAGAAATCTCTGGGAAAGAGAATGGAAGCTCTATAGCAATATTAAGGAATAATTCCATATTGCAGAATGATTGTGTTGAATGACCAAGCAGTGCATATTTGCTTTGACAAGTGACAGCAGAAGTAGATACTTTTATCACACATACCAGTAAAAAGATTTTTACAAATCAATGACCCTCTGTCTTCTGCAAGGTTATAACCACTGGAGGAGTTTGATTCTATAAATGAAACTTAATTAGATATGAAGCTGCATGAGTCAGAACAGAGTCCAGCTGGCTCACTTGACTACAGAACTAACAGCAGCAAAACCAGTAGAAGCTTTTGTCAACAAATTCATTAGTGGAGACTGTGATGGCTAAGAAAATGCCTTTTTTATATATTTTTTATTTTTTTATTAAAACCTTTTCTTGGCCTTTGAATTAATGGGAAGAATGGATCGCAATGATAGTGCTTGATGTGGTACTATTTAAAGCATATTATGAACCCTACTGGGTTGCTTGTTGACTTCTCATCACTTATGTTCCTCCAGTGAGGACAGAAATATGCTCTGATTGCTACTATCTATTCCTTTCATGAATAGCACAGGACAAAACGTAGCTGTTGATTCTGCTTCCAGGTCACCACTTGACTGTCTTCTCTCATTTGTCTCAGCAGTTAGATGAATAGGATCCAAGGACTGGTTTCCCTATTTTGCAGAAGTACAAAAAAGATACCTAGCGAAAGTTTGGGTAGGAGAAGGATCGCTCCTGTATATGGCAGTCAAACCGGGAGAGGACTTTGGTGTTTACTGTTCAGATCTGTATATTTAGGCCAACCCCTAAAGGTAGATGTTATCGTTAACGTTTTAGCCCTACTTCATACTACAGAGTAACTAATCTTACTGAGAGTGTTCAATTGTATCAAAGCATTTTTTCTTTCTCTCATGTTTCCCTGTTTCTCACTTTTTTCCCACCCCTATTGCTGACCTATTGGAAGGCTGGTTAGTTACTATGGCAGTTCTTAGGGTGATAATGTTAAGTGATTGGAACAGGTAATTTAAAAATCTTACTAATCTCTTTTTCTAGATGGTTAATACAAAATAGAAACCCACTGCTATATCAGTCTCTACTAGAGACCTTAAAATAGAAGAGGCCAAATCAATGGCATGAATGTTTAGGAGAGAGAAGGGCAGGGGACTGTCCTGTAGAGTGGTTTGGGTGAGGGAATCTTTGCAGAATGGATTTCTTCTGCGTGTATTTAATGGGATGTGGAACAATGTTGGGGAAAACCAAAAAAGATAATTTAAAGGAAGGCAGAAAGCCTACAGTTCAGAAAGAAAATCTTCTGCTTCGATGAAAAAGAGCATGACGTTGTTCCTGTGATGCCTTGCTTACTTGCTGCAAGTTATGTTCAGCATCCTCCTCACTTTTCCTTAGAATCAATGAGAAATCTGCGTGCTTGTGGTGATGTTAGAAAGTGTTATACAGAAGCTGTGTTTTAATTTAATAGGTTCCCTCCCTCCCTTCCTCCTTTTACTTGGGAAAATGGGAAATAATTTGTGAATATGGGGAGGGCAAATGGTATGCATCACTTTTTATCTGGATCCATATTGACATTTGCTTGCAACTGCTACTAAAAATATGGAGCACAGATAACTAAATAGGGATGGGGTACATGCTGCATTCTGCCTTTAGTGAAATTTGTTTGTATGCCAGAGTTGGGATGGACAGGACTTGCTGGGTCTGCTGGTAAGGAGGACCAAACATTAGGACAGTGGGAGTATGAGGAAGGGGAAACTATATGGACAGAAACTTTATACTGAGACTACACTATAGCAATGAAATACCACATCTAGCCAAGGCTGGAATAACAGATTTTTTTTTTTCCAACTTGCATACATTAAAAGAGTTGTGAAGAGGTTAAGATTATATTATATGGTCTTTGTATTATGGTTCATTCTCAGCTGAATATATGTTCAGATCCCCACTTTTATGATCATAAAATTTTTCTGCGGAAGAAGGGAAAAGCTAAAAACCACCACCAACAAAGTACTGATGCTCCAGCTGTGAAGACAAGAGATTCTCTGAATTTCAATGTGAAAGTCTAGATGGATCCTGCTGTTGTTGTCACAGTCTAGACAATGAATTTGCAACAATAGGAGATTATCTTTTATAGTCTGCACATGATATAGCAATGGAGTGCATCTACCCATCACTTCTGAGTCTATCAGGTGCCATTTGTCCAGCAAGTGGTGGACAGGAATGTATGAGGGGTGTAGGGTGTGGTTTGGTGGGGTTTGGTTTTGTTTTGAGACATGTCAGGGACAGGCGTCTTCTGTAATACAACTACTACTTTATTTGAAAAATTTGTAAAGATTAGCCTAACTTTTAAAAAATAAAATGTGATTTGTGCGTATACCATGAAGTGAACATACTGTATTCTCCCAGAATATACTTTCATGAAAAAGAGTAAGCAAGATGTAGGGAGAGGAAAAGGTGGTCGTGTGTGTGGAATTTAATGAAGTCTGTTGCTTTTGACCTGATTAAATACTCAGTGCACTTTATCTCCTTCTGCTTTTGGCCTCTGCAGTCATAAATAGTCCTTGGGATCTGCACACTGACAAGGCTGCTGTATGCAATGGATTTCTTGCCCTTGCTAACTATCATGATTGACAGAGTAATCTGTGAGTATGTTGTGATGTCATGCTGCTGGGCTGTGTGTCGATATGTATGAAATTTGAGTATAGGCTACTGACTATTGATATGCAAAATATAAGCAGACTAGTCAGATTTTCAGTTTACCCTTTGCAAGTTTTGAATGTTATGTCTATGAGAGTTTAAGCAAGATTTAGCAAATAACTAGAACAGCACATACAAAAGGAAAGTTTTTGTTGTTTTTTTTTTCCGCACCATTTAAACCCTGTATTTACAAATCCTCGTGCAGTTGCACACTGCAAGTGACACTGACAAAGTCTGGTCTTCTACTGTTAAGAAATACAAGCCTCCACCCTGGGAAGGAAAGAAGAGTTTACTTTTACCAGAGCTGGACTTTCTCTGTGCTTTTTATGGACCAGCTTTTGCAGGGCAAAATCTGAACGGCAAATTACGTTCCTCTCCCATGCGTCAAACACTTCAAGATGGCAAGTGTTCCAAACCTAGATTGATATCCTCTTTCAAAGTCTGTGTTATAATGTGCCTCCCACCTTAATCTCTCCCACCTGCTTAATCTCTCCTGCGCAGAGAGTGCTCTTCTGTAGGCCAGTGCCTGTCCCATCCAGCTTCAGTAGGTGCACAAGTCACACGTTGATCTTGTATTGAAAGATTTTAAGGAATTTTTCTGTATGTCAGGCTGTGTTCAGTGTTCAGGCTATGTCTCTGTGATACAGTAATTGGTTAGATATGGGAAGCTTTTTTTGGTATATACAGCGGGGGGATTAATCAAAAAGTTAATAAAAAAGGGCTTTCGGATCAACGATTGATTTCTAAAAGGCAGCAGTAACTTCAGCCTCTACCAAGTCAGTTACCCTGTAGCTCACCTGACCACTCCATGTCTATGTACTCATAGATGTGAAAGTCTCGATACGCTACTTTTTCATTTTGATTCATCTTTTTCTCAGCCATGCTGGTGGATCTGAATTTTTGCCAATGCCAGTGTAATTTGATCGTTTAATCCTTCTGTGATCTGTTTCTCCATTGACAAAAAAATAGAAAAACACTCCTTTAAGTGTGCTTTGGACTGTGGGGTTTTTTTGGTTATTTTTTTTTGGAAGTACTATTAACTCACTTTAAGGGACTTTCTAAATGGTCATATTAACAGCTGGAGTAAGCTTCCATTGCTGCATTGGGCCAAGAATTGCTTTGACTTAGCTGGACTCACTGCAGTTTGCATCAGTTGAGAATCTCGCTGAGGCTGGAAGCAGCAGTCCTAGTGATTGGTTTGCTTTCCTGCTTGTTCCTGTGCGTAAATGAAGTGCAAGCTTGTGTGTATTCTTTTTCTGAAATCTATTCTGCTTATGTTTTGCAAGGTAGGTGTACTGGGTTTGTGTGGCAAAGTTTTGGTAGCAGGGGGGCTACAGGGGTGGCTTCTGTGAGAAGCTGCTAGAAGCTTCCCCTATGTCTGACAGAGCCAATGCCAGCCGGCTCCAAGATGAACCCGCTGTTGGCCAGGCCAAGCCCATCAGCGACGGTGGTAGCACCTCTGGGATAACATAGTTAAGAAGGAAAAAAACCCCCTGCTGTGGGATTATAGCGGCAGAGAGAGGAGAGAGAAGATGTGAGCACAACTCTGTAGATGCCAAGGTCAGTGGAGAAGGAGGAGGAGGAGGTGCTCCAGGTGCTGGAGCAGAGATTCCCCTGCAGCCCATGGTGAAGACCATGGTGAGGCAGGCTGTCCCCCTGCAGCCCAGGGAGGTCCATGGTGGAGCAGATACCCACCTGCAGCCCATGGAGGACCCCACGCCGGAGCAGGTGGACGCCCGAAGGAGACTGTGACCCCATGGGAAGCCCACTCTGGAGCAGGCTCCTGGCAGGACCTATGGACCTGTGGAGACAGAGGAGCCTGTGCTGGAGCAGGTTTGCTGGTGGGACTTGTGACCCAGTGGGGGACCCACACTGGAGCAGTTCATGAAGAACTGTAGCCCGTGGGAAGGACTCACGTTGGAAAAGTCTGTGGAGGACTGTCTCCCGTGGGAGGGACCCTACGTTGGGGCAGGGGAAGAGTGTGAGGAGTCCTCCCCCTGAGGAGTAAGGAGCGGCAGAGACAATGTGTGATGAACCAACTGCAACCCTCATTCCCCGTCCCCCTGTGCCTCTTGGCGGGAGGTAGAGAAATCAGGAGTAAAGTTGAGCCAGGGAAGAAGGGAGGGTTGGGGGGAAGGTGTTTCAAGATTTGGTTTTATTTCTCATTGTCCTACTCTGATTTAATTGGCAATAAATTAAATTAATTTTTCCCCAAGTCAAGTCTGTTTTGCCCATGAAGGTAATTCGTGAGTGATCTCCCTGTCCTTATCTCAACCCACGAGCCTTTTGTTATATTTTCTTTCCCCTGTCCAGTTGAGGAGGGGAGTGATAGAGCAGCTTTGGTGGGCACCTCGCATCCAGCCAGCGTCAAACGACAGTAGGTCTTCCTGAATGCTGATGGGAGCCACACCTGTTTCCTAAATTAAGAACAAAGAATGTCATTTATTTACTGTTCATCAAAATCGCTGTTTCCCTCAGGTGAAAGCTTGTGTCTACTGGTGCCAATGAGAGCCACCTGCATATGTCTAACAACATAATGTAGTCATTGGTAATATACTGCAGAATAGGAAAGGAACAGGAATTGCTGTGCTCCAGATGGAATAAAACCAGAAAACCAGTAGTGCTAATGAAACAGATGACCCTGTATGATGAAATTACCTTCCCTTCCATTCGGTGAAATGGTGTAATGTAGTAATTTCCCAGGTCCTTCTGGACATTGCCTCTTCTGCTTAGTCAACACTAAGTGCTGCAGAGAATCATAGCAAAGTGTTAAAATATTCTAATCTACATCTCTTTTCTTACAACAGGAACTTACTCTTTTAAATATAGTAATTTAAGCAGAAAAGGAGTAGTTTGAGCATAATGCTGATGTTTCGATATTTCAGAATGAGCCACAAATGGCTCAACTTAAGCTGCATGTTTAAGTATAAAAACCTTAAACGGGTCAAAAACTGCTGACTGCTATGCCATCTTTTAGCACATGCAAATAAGTCTCAGCATTACCGTTCTTTGTGAGTGCTAGTAAAGTGGCCATTTCCATTAGCAAGAAACTTACCACTTCGAGCACAACAGTTTCATGTTGCATATAACTTCATTCTTAACAAAATCGCTATGACTGACTTTGCCATTGATTGGTTCCAGTGATACCAAGAGGTGTACTTGTGGTAGTGAAGTTAAGTGCTGTGTTGAAGAACTTAGAGGATCAGCTGCATTAAATCACTGGCAAATAAGAATCAAGGCAAAGTTCAGAGCAAATAGCTAATATTTAAAAGAGGTTATTTTTTTCAATTATGAGTTTGACTATTAAAATATTTTGAAGTTTGTCAGTTTGTCAGTCAGGTATAAAGAGATATGTTGTATTTGCTTATGAATGTGTATCTTTGGTTCAAAATGAAAAAAATTCAAAATTAAGGGCTGGATAATTTTTTTTTTTCCTGAAGTCTAACTTAATAATGATGATAAAGTGTTTAGGAGAACTCGGCTTAGTCTGTGCTTTCGTGCACAATACTGGTGTCTAGCTCTATTTTCATCCTCTGAAGCGTCTTGTTATTTTGGCTGGAATGATCCTTACCTCACTTTGTATACTGACAAGGACAAATTCTGAAACAGGGTTTAAAACAAATGAGAAAAATGGGATGCAAAAATTTTATACACAGTGACTGCTGTTTTTCAGTTATTAAAGTAGCTTTCTGTTGTCCTGAATAACAATAGGCTTTGCTACCAGAAGCGATGATAGACCCTGTATAGTGGAAATGTAACCAAGGTTAATTATGGGGGGGTCATGGGAACTGTGACAAACCACAGTGTTTTTAACACTGAAAACATCCCTTTCAAAAGACAAATATAACCATTGACTGTTTTACAAACGTTTAGGCAGGAAGGTCATAAAAGAAGGGTTGTTGGTTTTGTGGTTTTTTTGAATTATTATAGTGTATTTATCTTTTGTAGTCATAAACATGGCAAAAGTAATGTAGTGGCTCCCCATAGGAATCACCAGGCCGGCTTGATGCTGGAGCTTCTCAGTGCTGTCTCAAGGTATCTGTTTTCTGTGTTCATGTGGTAAAGGAGACGGGAAATCAGTGAGTGAAGGAATCGGTGAGTGGAAAATGGATGTATCCTTGTGAGCCCCTCTGCCAGTGAGTGAGGGGAGCTGTGTGTCCACTTGTTGAACAAGATTAAGGAACAGACGTGGCAGGTAAACCAGTTGGTTTTGCTTGGTTAACTCTCAGATGGATTTGTTCCAGAGTCTGAAAGATGCACAGGAATTGGTAGGGCAGAAGCACGCGGTGATAGGTTGATTGCTACTTGACAGGTTTTATGCCAGCTTAAAGCGACACACTACAGCAGTAGCACACTTGAGTTAAGACTAACATGCAGCTGAAGGGCAGGATCTCCTTTTTCCCTTCTCTTCTTGCTGTTTCTACTGTTGCTTTAGTGTAAGTTTTGGAGGGTGTGTGTGTGTGGGGTTTTTGTATTATTTTTTGATTTATGTGGCTGCACAAATAATCAGACTAATCTGCTAGTCCAGTAGCAGAGTAACCCGTTGAACAATTTGCAGGAAACTGAACTTGCATGTCTCTGCGTTGTTAGTGTTTAGCCTGCAGCAAAGTTCTAACCTACAAGACCTACTGTTTAGTTGGCCTAAGGTAATCATGGACCCATTTTTAAAGACAACTTGCATCCCACTCCTGTATTTATTTTGAGATGCAGTGGCCTTTGGCTTTGTAGGGGACAGCTACACCTCGGTGTAGGTGATAGCTTTTGGCCTGTAGGCTGATCAAGAGCTGTTGTTCGACTGCTGCCTGGCTACACTCGCTGAGTATCAGGTACTTCATCTCAGTGAGTGACTGATACCACCAGTATAATAAGTGCACGGTATATTATTAACCTACAGTCTAATAAATTTCTGATTTAAATCTCTTCTCTACTTTTTATATAAACGACATATGATGCTGTAAAAACAGATGGCAGGCTTGGTAACAAAGTCCTTTCTATTTTCTGTCACCTACTGTCAAGTTTATGGGTTCCTGGGTGTCACTTCCATTTACTTGTTATGAACTCTTGTTGAAGAGGAGCTCCACACTCTTGATGCTGTTGGATCTTTACAGTTTAGTTTAGCTGCATGTTAATCTGACAGAGAGCTCAACGTTTGATTTCATAATTCAATCTGTTTTTTCTGAGCTGCTGCCTGTGATTCTGAGGTGGGAGGCATACTTTAAAGAGCTTATGATATGCTTATGATATGCATATTAAAGATTTTAAGATAATTTTGTTTTTTTACATTCTGGACTATGCATAGTGATGAAACAGAACTTTTCATTTAAGCTGTAGTATAGCTATGTTTAGGCCCTAAGGGATATGATGTAGTGGGGGATTTGGTAGTGATAGGTTAATGGTTGGACCCGATGATCTCGGAGGTCTCTTCCAACCAAAACAATTCTATGATTCTGTGATTCTATGATAAAACAAATAATTCAAACTGAATTCCTGACAACAGAGGTTGCAGATAAAGGGGTCGGGGTGTGTGTGTGCACATGAGCTAGAGGAGTATAATACAACCCGTGAGTCATGTCTGTCTGAAATACATAATATGTCAATAGCAAGCAAAGTAGGGCTATTTATGAGCTTGGAACCGATGAGCTTAGAAATTCTGATGTGTTTTCATGAAATTTAGCTTTATGTTTTTTTCCAGGGAGTTTGTATCATAGATATTGATTTGGATATTAAAATACTACGTCTGGTTTACAAAGTGTTAAATATTCACTCTTTGAAGTTGGGCCTTGCTGAAGACTTACTGGCCTTGAAGAGTACAGACAAAATGGTATTGTTTACATCTTGATGCCAGCAGTGTTGGCTGAAACTAGAGGTACTGAAGTGGTTGTTTTCGAATGGTTTAAAAGAAAAAAAAAGTTATGACACTATGGAGGAGGGCTGAGTACAAAGCTTAACAACAAAGCAGCTTTTGGATGAATGAAGCTGGCCAACAAGATTTCCAGGGAAAGCAGGTTGAAGGATGTTTGGAAGAGAAGTTTGAGAGACTTTTTTAGGTACAGATCTGTGCTCAGTACAGTTGTAGCATAAATAAAGGTCATGACTTCTGATTCGCAATTTGTGCCATATTTCTTGCTATTTTGTGGGGAAGGGGGGTAGTGGTGGCAGTTTTTTTTGCAGGAATACAGGTTACTCTAGTAATTGATGTGCTGTATAATAGTATTGCATACAGTCTCCCAATTTCACACCTATCATACCAGTATATATGCCCAGAAGAGAGATAATTCTCACTGGAAATTTTATATTCAGGTGAATAAAAGAAATCTTTTCTAAGAGAGTGACAGGCAGCAGGAGATATTGTTGTCTGATGGATGTGAAACACAGCTTGCTCAAAGAACACGCATTTCCCTATGGCTTGTAGGTGAGATTTAATGGATGGTGACAAAAAATTAAAAAAAAATGTTGCTGGAGAAATGGATTACTTCAGAGGCCTCAGAGGAAACAGGAGAAAATTTGTCCCAAATATTTTGGGACTCTCTTCTGTTCAGCAAATAGAGGATGATACTTAATGTGAACCAATGACTAAGCAAGCACACACAAGGTGTGAATGTATTTTCGTTCATCTTCAGTGGAAGGATGGTGCTGTACAACTTGTGATTTTTGCCTCGTGTAGAGGGAAGTTGTTTTCAAAGAATGAGTCTTCTAGATACATCAGAATCTCTTTAAACTCATGACTGAAGTGCTGAGGAGGTATGGAATGGGGTAGATATATGTTTTATTTAGCACAGAGTCAAAACAGAGAAAGGCAATGATCAGGCTGCCAGAATACAAAAAGAAATCATGTAATAGCCAAACTTGGTGTTAGGAGCTTAATTATTCTTATTTTTAAGATTAATTGAAATTGCTCATTTCCAAATTTAAACTTGATGAAGTGGTAACTAAAATATGGCTATTTCAGTCCCTGGAATTGAAATGTTAAAATAAATATTTATGACCTTATTAAGAATGACTAAGTGGGTGAAAAGAGAAATGAAGTTGCACTCATGTAAAATGATGTTACTTATTTCCAAATTCCTGGTAACTAGGAGTAAATGATCTAGAATACTTGCATGTTCATGATATAAGACGTAACTGTAGTATTTATTATTCTCCTATCAATTGCCAAATCACACAAGAAAATGGAATATTCAAATCTTTGCCGTCTAAAATGATGGGAGAAAAATGCTTTAGCATAGATGGTTTCAGCTTGAATTGCATATGCTGGAGATGTAATGCTGCCAGTGGTGTGTGGTGTCCCCTGCCCCCACCCCCCCAACTTCAGCACTTCTATAGACTAAAAAGTCCATGTTCAAAAACCTTACATAAAATACAGGGAGTTTTATATTGGGCATAATTATGACAGAATAAAACACGACAGAACTAAAAAGTATATGATATAATAGGATTATGACTTATGTGCAAAAAGAAAACTCCAGACCAACAGAAACCATCTCAGGTTTTCAGTGCAGCTTAGGTACAGTTGAAAACTGTAAAAAAGTGCCGGGTCCTGCACTTGGGTCACAACAACCCCAGGCAACGCTACAGGCTTGGGGGGGAGTGGCTGGAAAGATGCCCGGCGGAAAAGGACCTGGGGGTGTTGGTTGACGGCCGGCTGAATATGAGCCAGCAGTGTGCCCAGGTGGCCAAGAAGGCCAACGGCATCCTGGCCTGTATCAGAAATAGTGTGGCCAGCAGGAGTAGGGAGGTGATTGTCCCCCTGTACTCGGCCCTGGTGAGGCCGCACCTCGAGTACTGTGTTCAGTTTTGGGCCCCTCCCTACAAGAAAGACATTGAGGTGCTGGAGCGTGTCCAGAGACGGGCAACGAGGCTGGTGAAGGGTCTGGAACACAAGTCCTATGAGGAGCGGCTGAGGGAACTGGGGATGTTTAGCCTGGAGAAAAGGAGGCTGAGGGGAGACCTTATTGCTCTCTACAACTACCTGAAAGGAGGTTGGAGAGAGATGGGGGTTGGTCTCTTCTCCCTAGTAACAGACAACAAAACAAGAGGAAATGGCCTCAAGTTGCGGCAGGGGAGGTTTAGATTGGACATTCGTAAAAATTTCTTCACTGAAAGGGTTGTCAGGCATTGGAACAAGCTGCCCAGGGAGGTGGTGGAGTCCCCATCTCTGGGGGTATTCAAAAGGCGTTTAGATGAGGCCCTAAGGGATATGATTTAGTGGGGGACTTGGTAGTGATAGGTTAATGGTTGGACCCGATGATCTTGGAGGTCTCTTCCAACCAGAACAATTCTATGATTCTATGATTCTATGAAAACAGATGATATTCCTGAACTAGGAGAGGGTATTTGGAGAGAAGACTGAATGATGCTTGGGAACTGTTTTCAGCATGTTTTATAATTATGATCTTAAAAAACACGCCTCATGGTCAAAACAAATAGTGTGTACGGAAAATGAAAGTTAAAAAAAAAAAAAATCTTAAAGTTTTTGTACTTATTTACTTTTTTAGGAACTACAGATGATGATATAAAATGACACAAACCGGGATCTCAGGGTAATAAACAGAAGGATGATGTACAGAAATTACGTTTAAAATATATTTATTATAAAATATATTACATATTTTAATAAATAAGCATGTATATCTTAGGGACAAAAGGAAATACAAGAAGATATAAATCTAACAACATGTAACCAGTGCTATTACCAATAATTCAGGAAGATGAATATGTCTTATACTTTTGTTTTGGAAAAGTACTGATTTATATAGTTAACTGACAATGAATTATTTTCCAGTTTCCTAGTAGGCAGTATATTTGTTGAAGCAAAATATTTTTAACCTTTGAGTTCCAACAAGATATTTGGACTGAACTTCTTGAAGCTATTTTAAAACTTATCTGGACAAGTCATCTGTAACATTGGTATATCATAAATCTTGGAGCATTAGGGAAATTCCAGAAGAAGGTTAATAGTGTTGTATCAATATTTGAATAGAATAAAGAGTGGATAAATGTCCAACCTATTAGTTGTGTCTTAAGTGTAAAAAGTAATATAATTATTTCTAATCAGTATTTTTTTTTTTTAAAAAAAAGCAGTGTCAAGCTAGCTTTGTATTTGTAATTAAACTACAAGTGTATCTGATAGTGCTTTAACTTTGAACCTTTTTAGGTTCAAAATCTTATGTTCTCTCATTAGTCCCAGATGAGACTTGCATAATCTCTCTGGAATGCATGACAAACAGCAGCAAATGAGACTCATAATTAACACAAAGTTGCGATGTGCAAGGTACGCAGACGTAGGTCTGAATCCTGGCTCTTTAGACACCCTAGGTGGGTGAGACAGACTTACAGCCTACACTCCCTTCCTGACTTCAGTTTTGGGTTAGACCTTTGATTTCAAGGACTGGTTGGTTCTTCTAGTGGAAGTAAAAGATCTGTAGAGTGTTCAGCTCTCCTTGCAAGCCTTATGTCTCAGTGTGCTGATGCAGTGATGATGGTGCTTTCTGTGCTAAGATGACAGTAGCTCAGGAGACTTGGTGTTACATGTATCGCATGGCAGAAACGTGTCCTTAGCTTTTGTAAGGCATTTTAGGGTGCTGCTGTGTTTCTATTTTAAATAGAATAATAAAAAACCCACACTGTGCATATTGACTCCGTTAGAAAGGCACAATCATCTCAAAAGGTTATTGCAGATGTATTTCTACTACAGCCCATCAGGGATCAGTTCCCGATCCCACACTGTTTAATGTTATTAACCTGGAGGAAAACTGTAAAGTAGTTAAGATCTCTGGTGACATGGAGGTCGAGGAGTAAAATAAGCAGTTTTTAAGAATCAAGTGAAGATAATTATATTCTTAGGAAAGGGAGATACAGTTTGTAAGTTGAAAATTAGTAGAATTAAGCATTTTCATTGTAGATAGTAACACATAGAGACTTGCAAAACTAAATGGTGAGAGGCTGTAATAGTAGATGATACAGGAACTACAGTGCAAAAATACTGCTTAACCGTGTTCCATTGCAAAACAAAAGCAGGAGGAAGAAAACAGGATGGCAAAGAAAGAAATGTTTTCAAATGAGACTTGGAGAAGTGCCTTTTCAGTGAGGAAAATGTGGATAAAAGCTGCCATCAGACAACAGGAGAGAAAACTGATGAAGCAGCTGTGAAGAATATGGCAGAAGACTATCTAAGACTATTTACAGAGAAAAAGATTGTGACAGGGAGGTAATATTTTTTCATGCAGTGTCATTGAAGCATCTGTTGATTCTGTTCTTGTTCTTTTTTGCTTAAACTTTTGGCATTAGGGCACGTTGTCACATCCTACTTTAGAGAAGGTAAAATGAAGACTAATGTGTAATTCCTTAGTTAAAGGACTGGAGTTAAAATACTAGGTTTTAAGTCATTCTTCTTGCATGCTATTGGTAACTTATGCCTCAGTTTCCTCATCTGAATGAAAGGCCATGAGGGTATTTCCCTAAGAGATTGAGATGAGTTTTGAAATACTTTTAATGCTTTGAGATACTTGAAGGAAGAGTCTTTCTAGATCTTAATTAGTAGTATAATGACAAAAGAGAAGCATATATAACCTTTGAGATGTTTCACCATTGCATATTTTTCAATGTAATTAATTTTCAAAGAGAAGGATCAGGGGAAAATCCATCTTTTATTGGGTAAACTTCATTAAAGACACGCACATAGTCCATCAATAATGAGATTCTCCCTCTCCGTGAGCTTCCTTGTCTATTCATTTTTGTTTCCCACCTGCACTCACAATGGTGGCTGTTTGCTCCCACATACATTCAACAATGCATCATTTGTAAGCTGGCCCTCATTCATTTCATTCCTGTTTGAAAGGCCTGACAGAAAGCCCTGTGAAAAGCCTTTCAATGCAAATGCCAGTTTAATGACTTGGTTCATTCAGCAGAGGGGAATCTGAGATAACTTGACTTCTCCTCGCTGCAAATACAAGAAAATGTTTTCATAAAGCCTTGGACGTGTCATGCTTTTTAACAAGACGCTTTCAGTTTGCAAACAGAATCTGATGGCTTTAATTTTGAGTTAAATAAAATCTGAGGATTCTTCTGCCGCGTCGACCTCCCAGCCCTCTCCCCGAGCGCGAGGTGGTGGGAGGGTGCGCGCTACCCGCGCTTCGCAGCCTCAAAAATGCATCTGCCTTTGAAAGCTTCGGTTTGCTTCCTTTCCTCAGCAGAGCAGCAGTTCTCCTTGAGGATAAACCCTTGTTTGATTGGCTCTTTCTGAACGTGTTTAAATATCAAATTATTGGGAATTTACAAGTGCAGTTACTCTTGTTAAAGCCAAAGGACAAACACATTTGGTCTGTTTCAACAGCCTGCATTGCGGTTTGTTCCTGGGATGCGTATTCTTCTTAAATTAATTCTCTTTCATTTCTAAATCATTTGTTTACTGGATTTTCTCACAGAAACATGAAATCACAGTCATGATAATAAAATAATGGAACTCTCTAGACAGCCTTTGGATATTTGGTACAGAATTTGAAGACAGTGGTTGTAGCATTGACGTTGTAAAAGAAACGAATGAGTTTATTTTCTGTTTAAGTTCACAAACCCACATTAGATTTATTGGAAATGCTTATTATTGTTACTGTGAGGAACTGACCAGGGATAGAACCAACAGGGTTTACACAGACTATGATGAAGTTTTATCAAAATTAATCTTGACAGAGAAATTAAGAGAGTGACTTCCTTTTCTGTGGGTCGTCTGGCCAGGATTTGGAATGTAGCAGTGGGATGACTTTTATGTGACAGTCTTCGATGAAGCAAGAACATAAATTTCTCATCTTAAGTTTGATCACTGTTCCTAGTGTTGCACAAGCGATTCCACTAAAATATTCAGTTCAGTTGCCATATCCACTTGCACATTAGCCTTCCACAAACAGTATTAAAATATTTTGAATGGTATTCTGTTTTAATATTATTTTTAAAAGAGATATTTAACTCATGCTTTGGATTTGATGGATGCTGTCAAATCAGTAATGGAATATGCCACACAAGTAAAATTCTTTCTCATCTGTCCAAATAAAAATAGATTAAGATTTTACTATTTCTGATGTATAAATCTAGAATTAAGCTAATTTTCTATGAAAAGGTAGTGAGTGTACCAATCTTTACTAGTGTACAAGAGCTAAAGCAGTTTCTGTGTGGTCCTGCAACAGCTGCCAGAATTAACATTTTCTTGTCCCTACTAACCAACATCAGACATAAGCCACTCATCCTGGCAGTAGCTCCTCTGGCCAAGTGCTTAGAAATCAGATGGGAAAGCAGCAGGTAAGACTGTATATTCTAGAAAGGAGGAGGAGAAGAGGGAAGAAAAAGAAGCTACTCTTGTGTTATCAAGTTCCATGTAATTGTCTAACAACTCATTCCCTATTGATCGTTCTTAAAAATCACAAAAGCCACGATATTTTAGGTGGCATTCAACTAGGAATACTTTTTAGCATCGTAATACATAGTAATTAAGTAATTAGGCTTTTCATCTTCATAGTGCTTCACAAATATGTGCTCATAACAAGCTGATGTTCAGTTTCATCCCTGTTTTACAGACAGGAAGGCTTAATCAAAGAGGTTAAACCATTAGCCTAACTCTCCAAAAAGAGTTGGTTTTGGAACCAGTAGTAGTTTGTGCTTCTGTGACCAGGAAACTAAACCTATCTCATGAGACTGCCTGCCTTTAAAAGGGGGGGGAGACCCCCCATCTCTCCCCAGTGCAGCAACTTCAAAACAAGCCCTTTAAAGATGTTTGGTTATGTGTCTGTCTTGTAGAAGATTCAAATATGAACCTCTTGAACAAGCTATTCACTGTTTTAAAAACCCTTTTAAAATTAGTACACAATGACATATCAGCTCAATTACCCTCAACCTTGTTAATTCTATTCTGTGCTGTAGTAATTTTATTAGGATAAATTACAGAGCATATACCACCATAAATACCCATGGATCATGTTGTGCTTTTGTGTGTTTTATTCGGTTGCCCTTGGCACACACACAAGCAAATGAAAAATGAAACACTGTATAGCCTCTACTGTTAAAAAAGGTAGAGGAGAAGTATGTTAGGTGATAACATTCATATGATTAATAGTAGAAGCATTTTACAAAATATGTTACACATAACAGAAAAAACTACTGGTAGTAAAAGTGACAGTATGTTAATCATTCTTTGAGTCTGAATGTAATTATTCCAATACGAACATATCTTCTGTTTGTGGGTGGTTTGGTGGGGGTTTTTTGTGTGTTTTTTTGTGGTGTGTTTGTTTGTTTTTGTTTTGTGTGTGTGTTTTAAAATTTTTTTAAATCATGCACGTAGTTTCATTGTTTTTCCACTGAACTAAACGAGGCCTCATGTGACTTTCATTAATAAGTGATCTGATTGTTGAATGGGATTTTTTTGTCTAATCTAATTTGCATTATTAAACTATCTTGAGTAATTTACAAAAATCAGGGGCTTTTTGCAACAGGAATTATACTACCATGTGTGGGAGGAGAAATAGCTGCTTCAAATATTTCATTGACTGAACAGCTAAATTTGTACTGACTTGTCCGAAGTGGGAAAGCAGGCTACAGTGATAGGGCCATAAATACTGACCCGTAGGCTTGTAACTTTAACATGGTGTTGGGATTCAACCTCTTTCTCTGCACAGACCACCGAGATTGCTCTAGGGGAAGGGAAAGATGACCCCTGTGACTGAGCTAGTGCTGATGTGAAATGTAACGGATCTCCACGCCTGACGTGGGTCTGACCTTCCCTAAAGCCCACCTCGTGTGATTTGGATGGGCAGCAGGCTGCTACTTGGTCGTTGTGCTGCCCCCTTCTTGCTGACTCTAGGGCAAGGCAGTGGTTTGAAGTGGGCAGCTGGCAGTTTATCCAAGACTATGTGGCTGTAGGTATCACTGCATTCGTGAGAGGGGAATGTGTTAAAAAGAAAATGGAGCAGGAAGACTCTGGATTTTTCCTTGTTTGGCACAAATGAGAAATGCCCGGGGTAGGTGTCACCGTCCTCGTTTTTTTGTTCTCAGAATAACATCTGCTACTAAGAACAAAACAAACTCATTTATTAACCTAAATAAAAAGATGACAAAGCTAAAAGATTCGCTAGGTTTTAAACTCCCCAGGAATGGGAGGATAACTCATAAAGATTTAAAGAGCTTTTCATTCTGTGGCTACTGTCAATTGATTTTAATTGAAAAGTATACTTGATTCTGATAATACCTAGTTCTGAGACACTTCGCATTTTCAGTTGTTTTTGCTTTACTGAGAGGATGATATGATACTGTATTTCAGAAATACGAACTCACTGAGCACTCATTGGAGGATTATTCAAATGTTGGACTTCAGTCTGGACCACAAGTCAACTTGTTGCTAGAACTCACCGATTTCTCAGAGGTTCTGTTCCTGTGTGACAGCCCATATTATTATTTTTCTGTCTTCTTAGGGTACAGGTAGATTTAATTCCTCAGGTTACTGGTTGTAAAGATGGTATACCAACACCAGGATACATAAAGATGGTTTGTTGTTCCTTCCTAGGGGTCCTTAGCAAAATTGCTTTGCAGGCTTTGGAAAAGTAATTGAATAGCTATTGTATAGTGAATAAAAGGCTTGCATGTATTTTTTCTGGGGAAAATAAAATAAGACTTGTACATGCCTAGTGTTGTCAGGCTAGATGAAAACCCAGAAAAAATATAATTCACGCATAAGGGAAATAGCATAACTGAGGAGTAACAGAGCATGCAGGTGAACTACTGCATGTTGACACACTTGAGTCCCAGTACACGATGTAACCAATTTAACTTATTTGACCCTGCCGACAGTAGCGTGTGCTCCTAGCTTAAAACCTGACAGCGAGTCTGTATAACAAAGGGATTCAAAGTCTGCTCAGTTACCAAATGGGCACGTTATATATTTTTTTATATATATTTATACACACACACTTTCCTATTAAGCTAGGAAAAGAAATGAAAGAAATTCTGATACAAACCATGAGAAAAGCACTTTTGTTTTGCAAAGGGGACTGTCATACCAAGTGTTGATCATGTATATCTCACTGAGTGAAAGGAGACATACTTGTGCACACTTAGCTCTGAAGAGCCAAATAGAAAGTCTAATGGAAAAAACCCACAGATCTCAAACTTGTTTTTGTAATACAGACTAAAATATGCTAGTATGAGAGACCCTGTCTTTAATAAATTTATAACTCATTGCACTTTTCATTTTAATTCTAAAAAGCTTTCTTGCTACGGAGTTGTTTCAATTACAAGATATGTTGATCTCGTAAGCCACTAGCTAAAGGTTTGGAACAGTAATCGCAGTCTGAAAATCATGTAAATTGAATGAGATGGGGAGTGAAGAACAATCTGTTGAGCAATGAAACTGAGTGGAGGGGAACAAGAATGCTAAATATCTCAATAGATCCAAAAGGGAATGGGGAAATTTTTTTTATCTAATAAAGAAACAAAAGTAAATCATCAACAAAAATATAATCCTGCCATTTGTTGTATGCAGTTATTTTAGCAATGTCTTAAACTACGGAATGAAAATAAATGCTTGAGTGTAAATTTATTTCTGAAAGGTTTCTGAGTGGCCGCTACCTGCTGTCTTAATGATGGGATGTAGCATAAGGAAGCCATAAAATTTCTTCTTGGTTTTCGTTTCCAAAATTCTGATTTCTGCCAAACGCTTCTTTACAGGGAGCTAGTCTAATGTGCAATGCCTCATTAGACACAATACTTCTTACTATATAAGGTTTTAAGAAATCATTTGCCCTGCAATAGAGAGATTTGAGCTTTTATATATGTTTCTCAGTGAAAGTGGTTATATTTGATAAAGTGCCAAGAATGATTTAGGGTATTTGGATAAACCAGGCACAACGCTGCTTCTCACGATTTAGTTTCCAGATGTTAGTGTGGCTGGCTCTCAAGATTGTACATTGAGTCTGCGTGCATTTAATCAAGTCTTCCCACCCAGAACTGGTTCTTTGGTTTTGGTATAGGTGATGCAATGTCCTCAGGTCAATCTTGGGTTTGATTCCTGCTCCAACAGGCTTGATGGTAAATTTGCCAAAGCTACGTAATAACTTCATGGAAAATACCTAGAATACTTTCTTTAGCCAAATTGTAAAATTGTTTCTTGCTATACTTAAAAAACAAACAAACAAAGCCCCCCAACCTACCAAAAAAAACCCCAAACAAAATATTTTTCAAAATTAGTCAGTCAAACTGACTGCACCAGTCATGAACTTGAGTTCTGTGTGTGAATGCCGGTCATTGCTGCAAGGTAGAGAACCAAAGCGGATCTTGAAAATCTGAAGTTCTGGAGTCCACACAAAAGAGAATTTTCAGGAAAAGTTAAGTTTAGGCAGCTCAATCTGATTTTGTTTAGAGTGGGTGATAACTATAGTTATGATTTGAACAAGACTCTTTTCCAATTCTCAGGTCAGGCTAGAGGTAAGACTTTGTATTTGAAATTTTAATACCATCAAATCCAGATTAGGATGAAAACTATGAAGTCCGATCACTATATTTTCCCTATATTTCCATTTCAAGTATCTGCATAAATGGGACGTCCATTGAAAAGCTCAAGATGTATCTGTAAGATTTTTATGAAGACATCCTCCTCTCTAACATTTGATGCCTTCTAACAGCATTTTCTAAAGTCAAATATTTATTAGATAGCCAGTTTATCACAGCTCAATGGCAGCTGTTAAGATACATAACCAGACTTCTTGACATTGTTCATCGTTATTCTACAGAAAACTATATATATCTCCAACTGTCTTACCACATATGAATTTGTAACTTCCTAGGATCTGATCCTGTGAAGTGTTTAGCATCTGTTAAGATTAGTAATGGTATTTACCTTTCCTGTGAGAGAAGAGACCACTAAGTGTAAGATTTTTAAGGGTATATATTGAAGTGTTTTTCTCCTTTTGTGTTTCTGTGCAAGTCACGTAGTTCATTTCCAGGATTTAAACACACGATTCTTTATTTTAGTCTTCACTGACATGTCAAGTGTATAATTTTCAAAACTTCTCTGTAGCACTATTTCACGTTTGATCCTTTCCTAACTAAGAAGGGAAGCTACATTGTCTGTTTCCAGATCTGACGTGAATATTTATACTTTGTCCGCATCTTTATAAATTAGAGAGCAGCAAGATAAAAGAAAGTAGTGAATCAGAGAGGCCAGCAGAAATTTACTATCCAATTTCTACTTAAGACCTGACGACTTAAAGGAGGAGGCAGTCCACATCCACTTCAGTCAGTTCTTTAACGCTCTGCAGTATTCGAGGTTTAAGTTTTACCACTTTGTGGAGGCATTTTTGCTTATTCCCAGACCAGTGTGTTACAACTATAAGAATACTTATAAATACAACTCTCTAATTCTGATCTTTAACTTCTTTTATTCTAGTAGTGTAAGCTGTCCCCTCTGGCAGTAAATTGCACTATTTCCAGAAGTTGTATTTTTCTTTTAGATATGTCTGGTACAGTTCAGATTAGTATAGAAATTTCTAGACTGTAGTGCAATAAAGACTAAGTTATGTGTCTAGCTCAGTAATTATACCATTAGAATGAATTCAAACTCTTATCCTTGTTCTCTCTTACCTTGTTTTAGTCTAGCTCTGATTCCATTTTACAATTTTTTCTCTGCTTTTGCTCTACTGCAGTGACTCATTGTGTCCTGCCTAGTGCACCCTGAAGCTTAAAACTCGATGCCAAATTGATTTATCACAATCATGCATTTCTAAAAACTTGGTTCTGCTGGGTAGTCAATAGAAGGAAGGCTAAAGAAAAAAAGTTAACAATTGAGAACAGTCTTGCATGAGCATTACTGCCTTTGAGAATCATTGAGCTATTGTCACTTTGATCTTTCTCTTCCTATCTTGTTCTCTTTTCTTAATAATGCTCTGTTGTGTAATGTCAGATCAAGATATGTGATAATGTATCCTCTTTGCTCTTATTAGCTTCTTGGAACATTTTGCCTAATTATGAAAGTGCTGATGAATAGCTTATATTAAAAATGTAGGGAGATCCCATAGCTGTAGGAAAGCTACTCTGATAATGTTGAAATTGAAATTTAAATCATAGGTACACAAAATATAATAAAACATTTTGAAGATAATGTTATGTGTAAAAAGCAAACAGGGTCAGCATTCAACATTTCCACATGCTGTGAAATGACAGTGTGAAGATACACAACTGAAGTACTGCATGAGAAAAACCTTGATTTAGGTCAGCTCTGTGTCTTTTATGTTGATCTCATGAATGAAAAACAGTGAACCTTAGAAGTAAAGTCACCCATGACCTAACCATTAATGGATCAGAAATGTGGGCATTGAATACATTTCTTCCTCTCCATCCCCATGACTGAATTTTTTTTAACTGCTTAATTCACTCAACTAGAGCATTACATTTACCTTGGATATTACTTTATTGAGTAATATGTGCTATGTCCAGCTAGTATATTCAAGAACAGTGTTTTCACATGTCTTTGTTATTTGCACTGACTGAAGAACAACTATGATATTTTCAAATCACTGTATCACAGTTTAGAAAACCTGTTTACAAATTTCTTGTGCCTTTTGTGATTTCTCCTTAAGGCAACCAAACTGGATTATGGTGAGGAGAAGGTGCAGGTCTTCAGCAGTGGGATTGGGACTCCTATACGTTATTGCCACTAGCCACTTAGTACCAGCTAGACTAGTGGATTCTGCAGGTGGCCAGTAGTGCTTCGTTTTATGCTAGATCCCTCTTTTGAGGTTGAATAAATTATCTTAAGCTTATGTAATGAATTTGCCATTCTCCTTTATGGAGAGGGAGTGGAAAGAAGAGGGAAGGACTGCAGAATTCAGGTAAACCAGGAATATAGTGTACGTTTACAGAATGTGTTCTTTACTCCATGTGAAAGATAAGACTTACATGCTGTCTCCTGGGGGAGTCCTTTTATGAGAAGGATGTAATTATTTAAAAAGATCTCTCTCAAAATATGTTTTCAGACTATGTTCCAATATTATTGAAAGATGTAACTTTTCCCCTTATTTTTTATTGTCCCAGTCTGCTTTCAAATATTGTGGATTTAGCAGGGGGTTTTTACTAGTATACAGGCAAAAATCCACAAAATGTTAATAACTTACCTGGCAAATAAGCTATGCTGACTCTTACTGCCCAGATTTGCAGATTTTTGAGTCAGGTTTTGTTTATTTGTGGACATTTCTTGTGTGTTTTCCACTCTCACATCTGATAACTAACGATCAGTAATGGGGAAACAATACTGTTGCTATTTTCAGTCAGTCTGGAAGATAGAGGCCCAAGGACAGTTTGAAAAAGCTCTCCTGACTTTCATGAAAAGAGGCATCTTTAAAAAATCTGAAAAATGACTAGGATAAGGTCAGTTTCCAACATCTGTATTTCCATTCCAAGGCAAACACTCTGCATGGTTGCTGTAAGATTAGCTCGTTGGTCTCCTTTGTCTCTAGTCAGTCTCATCTGGTTTATGAGTTTATAATAATATAGTAAAATTCAGCAGTAGACTGTATGAGTTCATGGAAGATAGTTAAAAGAAGGCTACTTGATATTTTGGCATCACATTCATTTCAGGAACTCTCAAATGAAAGTAGTTGGAAGTTGGGAGAGTGTTGGCTGGAAATAGGATCTGTGCATTCATTGAACTTGCTTTTTCCCTGCGCAAGTGCGCCGCTGCTGCTGGAGATCACTGCATTTGGTAGAGCAAAGCCCTACTGACTTAGTATGCTATCGCTGTAGTCAATTTTCAGGGATGAGGAAGAGTAGTTTCTCAAGATAGTCAAGTAAACAAAAATGTTTGAAACTATGAAACCTTGAATCTATGAAATTATGACTGTTAAGACTGAGTGAATAAATTTAATGAGATCTTACAGTTGTTATTGTCTTGATACCTTTCACTGTTTGAATTCATTAACTGGAATATCCATGTTGTACTTGAGAGAAGGATGACTAAGCCCCTACAAAGTAAGTAAGCATTCAGAGCAAACATTTTTGGGTGTCCTGAAATTTTAAACTCGGGCTGACCAATCTGTTAAAATTATTTAAGAATGGCAAATTCTGTGGGGCTAGCTCCAGCACTGCTTAGACAGTGGGACAGTATGGGAAATCCCTGCTATATCAAATGTTAGAAAAAATATTTATTTTGGAAATAGCTAGAAGAATTAGCTTACTAATGACTGATGTTGCAGGGCCTTTTGTCTTGCTTAAGACTTTTTATCATTTATTTTTATGTTCTTACGTATATGCCAGTTTACTGGGGGAAAGGAGAAAGGGAGACTTAATGGCAAATTCAGTTCTGATCAAACAAAGACAGGCAATCCTGGCATTGTGAATTCAGGAAGACCAAACTTGGTTTTCATGTAATGGTGAAGAAATGTGTGTGTTAGACACGCAACTGTTTAAGATTGAAAATAGAACTGAATTTATAGCATTTGGGGGATTCTTCAATGGGCTTTGGTCTTCAGCCCAATTTGTTACACTTACTTTATAAATACACATATGTATATAGGTGTGGGTGTATGCGTGTGTATAAAACAAACAAACCCCCCAAACCACCCTACTTTTTATTCAAGAGATGATAAATAGATGATAAATCAAGGTACATATCTCGTTAGAGGATTGCCTTATGATGATGTGCTCCTATGTGTTCCTTGCAATAGCCAATTGATCATTCCTATTAAAGCCTTTTCTGGCTAAAGTCCTGTAGAGCTTTTCCCCCTCATTTAAAGAGTTTCTATTCGTTCACTGGCCAAGGATTTGTTGGTAGGATCAGGGGCAGTAGGCCCACTTTCTACTTATTTTTTTATATAATGTAAAAGAGATGCACATGAATGCAGCTATTGCTCAAGCTTTACAGAATTATCTTTTCCCTTAAATGTACTGCAGCTTTTCTGAGCACATTTGAATTGCGCATTCATATAGCACAATGTGAGAGGAGTGTGACTATACCTCTAGGCTGGCTTTTGTGTGCAAGCCAGCACAAGGCACATACAATGGCTTTTGAGAGCAAATTTAGGCCCGTGTTACATCTGGTTAAAAAAGTCCAGACTTGTTCTGACTGAAATTTCAGAGAAACAGAGCTCTCTTTCCTTGTGGCCTATGATAGAGAACTAAGTTTTGTATCTATAATTAGAATCACTAACAATATAAAGCAGATACGGAGAGTCTGTATGAAATCCTTTCATGGGAGGAATGAAAGGTGCCACACAGGGTGTCGATATAAGCGTAAGCAGTACCTGTTGGAGAAAGATTTTTTTATTTTTTTTTTTTTTTTTTTTTTTTTCCTTTGTGGATAGAATATGCTTGGTTAATGCTTCTGCAGTGAACGCAGCTGCTTAGAGAAAAGCAGATAGAGAAGACAATGACTTTTCATGCTGATATAAAATGCAGAGCATTGTGCCAAAAAAGGCCATTTTTATTTCTCTACAAATGCTGTCTACTTTGAGTAACTTTTTAAAATTTAAAGTAGTAACAAGCAGAATAGCATTCCCAAGATATCTGATGGGTACCACAGTTGGCTCCAGACTTCGTGTAGGTTACAATTACATAGATTGACTTTACTTATACTCTTTACAGTTTTACCCATTTTTTAGAACGAGCACCTCAGACTGTATGTCTGTTTTTTCTGAATAGAAACCTAGAGTGCTGTTTAAAGGATATCGTTCATATTGCAGTTGGGTAATTTTTACAAAGGATGAAGGCGGAGAGTAATGGAGCTCTGCCACCCACAGCACTAATTAAATTTATCCATGTGAAACACAAACATCCTCACAAGCTACTTAAGACTAATGGACTGCTATTTTTTTCTATTTATTTTGTTTTCAGCAGAGTGATAGGTGATGAATGCACCTAATGTTTTGAGGTGTTTGGTTAGAATAACCCGAGAAAAATATTACTCAAAGGCTCTTCTCCACTTGAGGAAACCTTCTCCAAAAAGCCTGTTTTTGAGTTGAAGGCTGGAGGAACTTGTTTAATATCCTTAATGCAAGAATTAGCTGTGAGGTTTCTAGTGCTTTGAGTATATCTGAATATCAGATCATCTGAGTTGATCTTATGGGGAAATGGCTTACTGGAAAATGCTTTATCAGATACTTTTTTTTTTTTCCTTTGAAACTTACTGCCAGGGTGCGGCGAGGCTGGGGGGTCCCTGAGGGTGGGGGTCTGTGGGGTGTCCCCAGCAGGGCAGGGCTTCCTCAGCCAGGGCCTGCCCAGGGAGCAGGGCTGGGGGGCTGGCTGGGGGCAGCCCCAGCCCTGGGCCATCAGGCACCTCCCTCCATGGGACAGGTCGTGGTTTGAGGGAACGGACTATGAGATTTGTTCTTAGTCAATGTATTGCTTATGTCTCAAGGAAAAAAAGGCTCCCTGATGTCAGCCATGTGAAAATTCTCAATTTCAATGAGAAAGGAAAGGTAAATACCCGTTGTCACAAATAGGCAGTCATTTTCATAAATTAATAAAGACCTTTGGTATACTCCTGTTGTGCCAGGTATCAGCTTTTTTGTACTTTGTGTGCATGTTTCTGACTTTAGCCATTAAGTATGTTCTTAATGTTGTTGTTGAATTTTAAAGATAGGCTCTAATTCAGGGATTAATATTGGTAAATGGATATAAAAGCAAACAACTTTTCTCTTAACATACCACTTTGTAACATATAGATAATTTTGTATGGAAGAATTGTATGGGCTGAACCTATAAATCTATAAATAAAGAAAGTGTCTCTTTGCAGAAGAAGAATAAGAATGAAAATTAAAGGGAATCTGAAGCTGAGAGCCCTAATAGCAGAACTGCAAGACTGGAATGACTTTGCAGGATGTCCTGCCTTTTCAGAATGTCCATTCCCCCTTCCCTGCATTTTATTTTTTGATCTCCCATGGTTGTTTTTACAGGTTTAATATTCTGGGATAAATACATGCTTAGGTTTATATATGATTGATTAACCCAATTGATGATACTTAATAAAATGTTCATTTTGAGTTTAGGGGACAGCAAGTTTTACCTTTGGTAGGCATAATTTGCCTATTTCTAACAGAAGAATATGGAAGATTTTTCTCTCTTCTGTCCCTAGCTATATTCACCAAATATACTTCTAGTACATTTAAGTAGTACTTTTTTTGAATTTAGCTTCTCCCATTTATCTCTAGATATAACATATATCTCCAGTGCTCTAGATATAACCATTACCCCTAGATATAACCATTATCCCTAGCCTTTAATTTCCACAGATGAATGGTTTGCTACATATAATTTCAAGGACACATTACCTGAACTCCTACTTAATAATTTGCTACTTGGTTAATCCGTCCGAGGCTGTCTAAAGCACAAGTCAGTTTACATGCAAAACTATCCCATTGCCAGCAGCCACGCACTTTTCATTTTTCACCCTCCTGTCTAAGGCATACTTTTGCTGAGAGAAGTCAATGACAAAATTAGCATCTGTAAATTGAGAACACTGGCATTAAATTAAACCAGCAGAATACAAAGAAAGCTTTTAGTTTTGGAAATCTTACAAAAAGGAGTTGCCTATGATTACCATAGCTGAGAAGCAGCAGCTGTACTGACTTACTGTGTGAATGTAAAGAACTATACTTAACTGCTCTCAGCGTGTTCTCAAAAACCCATAAGTACTCAGTGAATTACTCAGTGAATGTTGACTTTGTTGTATGCTTATAAAGTGCTTCGTTACTTATTTGTTGCATCACGAGTTGACCTGTGGAATGGAGGAATAACTTTGAGCATTTGCACTTCATTCATATTTTAAGGTTAAATAGATATTCCTAAGTTATCCTTAGATTTGTGAATTAGTCTATAGTAATGAATTTTTATTATATGAAAGAACTATGGAAGTGCTAGAGGTAAATAAGACTACCAATGAAACGACTGGATGTCATTGTGTGAACAGATTGCGATTACAGTTCTTTTCTTTCTGTAACTGAGCTCAACTACATGAAGAGTAAGCCTGAACTCTGCCTGTTCAGGAGTATTCAAGAACGTTAAACTAATATTATTGTATATTCAGTCTTGATAAAAAGGTAATGATAGTTACTAACCATCAGCAGTAGAGACTGGTATGGGACACCTGTGAATCAGCACCTAGAATTAGGTGAAAAGAGTACAAAAAGGAGAATTGGTTTACCATGTTGTGGGACAAATAATTAAAGCGTAATTGTCTCTGATCTGTTGGATATTCCATGCTGACTTTTTCTGAGTAGACTAGTTTCAAGAGAGTGAGAAGATGTGACCTGCGAGGCCGTTTGGTCGTGATTAGGTTTAAGCTCCTGGAGCTTCTGAAAGCCTTCTGAAAAAGCTGTTCTTGGCTGTTGGCTGTAAACATGCAGAGACCTGGAGCACTTGAGCAGAACTCCAGCCTCCTTACCCATGGCCTCTTTCTTTTCTCTTTGAACCGAATCCTTCCAAATACTGCTGCATGAAATGTGAATTAATAGATATACCTGGAATTAGATATTAATGATTCCAATTTCACTCTACATATGATAGCTTTTTTGATTTTGTGTACATGCACCAGGTATCATAGCCTTTATTCATTGCATGAATGCTGAGAGTGAGGAAATGTCAACTGTTTTCCAGAGGTCAGATGTTCAAATCTTGTTAATCACACTTTAAATGAGAAAATACACAATGAGAAATGTCATGCTTTAAACTCAAGGACTTCCGCATTTAGCTGTTGAAGAGTTTAAATAATTCAGTTTAAATAATTTTCCTACTATAATATTTCTTTTTCATATTTTCTGACTCCAGTCTTTTGTTTGGATGCCTAACAGAATAGTTTTGTGAAGTTATTTTGTACTGAGGACAGTATTCATATATGTCCTGTGGAGGGCAATGAGTGATTGCAGCTCATATGGGCGCACCCATTTGGCCTTTAAAATGTCTGCATACTCTGGTGTAACCGCCTTCCTGTTCAGATCAGTCTTGTTCACATACTTTTTACCACTAGGAAAGGGGCAGGATATATAAAATGTCAGCAAATATGTATTGGCTAATATGAACAATGAATAGGTAGCATTATTAGATTTACTGACCCTGATGGGACAGCCGATGAGTCTCTGCTGGCCAGCAGTCCTCAGTGAGTTGAGGAAATCAGCCTTTATTTTTCCTTGAAAAAGGCCAATCTTCTGTCATCTTTCAATTACCTTTTTTTTTTTTTTTTCCCCCTTAGCTTTTTACATCAATATTTTTACTATCAAATCTTTAAGCTGATAAGGATGCCTGTATCAAAAATTACACTTCTTTGCTCTGACTTTTTTACTCTTTCATGGTCTTAGCTCAGGTACTTCCTCACATCTTGAAATAAGTTTCTCAGCAGAACTGAGCCAAGGTCACACATTTGTAATGCACTAAATAGGCTTTTTTGTCACACAGTTGGCCCAGGGCTGGGGGTTACGGTCAGGCACAGAATGGAGCTCCAGGTATATGATTGGGGTGTTAGTGAGACAGCAGCATGTGTTGAACCAACCGCTCTGTGGCTCCTTTGTCACTGGTACCGAAACTAACTGCACTAAAAGAGCTCTGGTATTTCTACGTGGGCTACAAATGCATACTTTGTAGGTGAGAAGCCATTATTTACATGCAAAATCATTCTAAAAGAACCGGTTTAAAAATTGAATGCCTTAACAAGGGATGAACAGTTTGAGTAAAATAAAGAAATTTAAACAATGTTTAACAAAAATCAGATGTGTTTCTAGTATTAAAAATATCATTTGCAAATTGCAAAGTACTAAAATGATGGTTTCTTTGATGTAATTTCTAGTATTTAAGTTTACAGTCTTTAAGGCTGCTTTTATATCTTCTGAAAACTCTGCATCTAGGAATTAACGTTTGACTTGAGCTAGTCACTGATAGCAAAAGGCATTAATTTTAAATTATTTTTCTTATGTCTCATAACGGTTGCTAAGATAAAGATAGTCTCTTGGAATAGTTTTGAAGTGTTTCTGCAAAATAACTTATTTAGTCTTCGTGGTCTTCAAGAGTCCTGTTCAGTTGGCATGTATTTTGGGATTGGGGTGTCTCATGAAGGATATTTAGCAAGTAAAGCTGAATTTTAAGAATAAACTTCAGAGAGTCAGCAGCAAATAAGTTCTGAACACTAAATGGCAGGTATAATGCTTCTGTCTATTAATGTGCTTTGATCTGATTGCTTAGAGCAAAGCTCTGGGCTATTAACTATGCATAATGGGTCATTAAACCCAATGAAATCGACTATCTTAGGTCAATACTGATGTTAGGTCATTCTTATTATTATCACAACAAATATTTCATGATGTCCTTTGAAATTAGAACACTTTCACTGTAATTTTTTCCCCTTCATTTCTTCATTGATGAGCAGGAACAAGTTTGTCATGATAATATTCCATAGCTTTCTCTCAGTTTATGCTTTAGATTTTCTTTGGAAGTTCTGCTTTAGAATGACATCTTAACATCAGGGAAAAAAGTGATATTTATGAAAATGAGATGGGAGAATTATTTAGTTTCATATATATGGTGAAGCAGAAAATCAAAGAAAGGTTTTTTTTTTTTAAAAAACCTTTTTTTTATCTCTGGTATCAGTAAATGAAGTAGTAAAACTGGAGACTAGTTCAAGAACACTCAATTTATTAATTTTAGGATTTTTTAACTAAGTTTTGCTTATGTCTCCTGCAAATGAATATTATTGTTGTTCTTCTATGCCTTGTTTTGTTTTCTGTGTTTTCACAGACTCCTAAGTCCCTCCCTTCCTCCCTTATCAACCTCTGCACAGACACACCTGAACTATGATGCTGTAGTTACATCATGCTATCTGGCATGTCTTTGAAAATTGGTTGTAATCTTCAGTGCAGATAACTCTTATGGTAGTCTTTATCAGCCATACACCGTCCTTTTGACAGAATAGGTATTTTCTCTGTAACGTTACCTTCATGGGTAAATACTAATGCAGAATATTAAGTGGATTGTGGGAGGTATTTTTAAATGAGCTATTTTGGATGTTTTAAATTATCATAGCTTGCTGCCAATAGGCATGTCTAATAAATTTGCAGATAAACAGCAGCTAGATATTTTTCAGTGTGTATTTAAAAATCTTCCTTATAAATGTCATAAAGATTTTCACAGTAGTGTCTCAAGTGCACTGGCATATTTGTCACGCAGAGTCAGTGGCTGTCAGATCGCTTTCTTCCAACACTCCCTTTTTCCTGGCTGGGCATGAGCTTCCTTGGGAGATAAAATCTTCTTTAAGAAATATCTCTGTTGACCCTTTTATGTTTGCTATGAGATAATGCAGTGAAACGTAGCCACGTATAATTCTCTAGCCTATGCTTCAGACATTGATAGTGGAACTATGTTTCAGTTGACCTCTAGCTCTGTGGCATGTGTATGAATACAACACTTTGTTTATGACAGATGCTGTTGAAGGAAGGAAGCAGTATATCAGGAGGAGCTGAGAATATACAGCAAATGAACTCACAAGAGCTTAGATTCTGTCTGCAACGAATACATTTACAAACTCAATAGTAGTGATTAGCAATTTTCTGTTCCAGCTAAACTCCGTTTAGTACACGTTAAGTAGTGGCATAATGAGAACTGGCTGACCCCGGTGTCTCCCTCTTCCTGTGCTATGGGAAGCCCGTACGTATCATTAGCAAGCAGTTTAAAACGGGCCTCTAGTACTGTATGTTAAGATCATGGGATAAAAAGCAGTCAAAGCAGAAAGCTGGTGATGGAGTACACACGATGTGCACATCCCAGAGGGAATGTTGGAAGTTCTTCAGAATCACAATGTGTTTTTCCTGTACATATGTTGTCCAAAATGTCTTTACAGTGTCTGTTAGCTCTGAGTGATGAATACCTAGAGTAAAATCTTTACAGGGAAGCATGGCAAGTGTTAAAATTGTCGTGAACTATCCTGATAAACTTTACATTTCTCTTATTACTGTGTTTATTTTATAGAGCTCCATGTTGAAATGAATTACTAGTGTTCTACAGAAATGCAGTTCGTTATGGGCTTCCACATTATCTTCCCCTGTTATAATTCTGTTTTTGCTATTTAATCATCAGTGTAAGCAAAACAGTAATTTCAGTTAGCCATGGCAGAGGGAAGGCTACTTTAAACATACCAGGCTGCTTAGTAGTAGAGTTAGGTCTAAAAACAGTCTGCTTTTTGCTTCACTATAGCATTTCCTGTATTATCCATCCTAATGGTTTTCTAGTATGGTATCACTGATGTAACATTCTGCACTTTGATGAGATTTTTAGCTACTGGATAGCTGTTAGAATAAAATTTTGCATGTACTATTTAATCTAGTGCTTTCATGGTCAAAATGAAGTTGTCCTGGTTTCGGCTGGGATAGAGTTAATTTTCTTCGTAGTAGCTGGTATAGTGCTGTGTTTTGGATTTAGTATGAGAATAACATTGATAACACACTGATATTTTTAGTTGTTGCTAAGTAGTGCTTATTCTAAGTCAAGGACTTTTCAGCTTCCCATGCTCTGCCAGTGAGGAGAGGCACAAGAAGCTGTGAGGGAGCAGAGCCAGGGCAGCTGACCCAGACAGGCCAAAGGGATATTCCATACCATATGACGTCATGCTCAGTATATAAACTTGGGGGAAGCTGGCCAGGGGAGTCACTGCTCAGGGACAGGCTGGGCATCGGTCAGCAGGTGGTGAGCAATTGCATTGAGCATCACTTGTTTTGTATATTCTCTTATCTTTCCTCTCTCCTCTTATCCTCTCTTCCTTTGCTATCCTATTAAACTGTCTTTATCTCAACCCACGAGGCTTTTTTTCTTTTTGATTCTCTCCCCCATCCCACTGGAGCAGCTATGTGGTGCTTGGTTGCCGGCTGGGGTTAAACCACAACAGAGGTCATGGCTTCAATTTCAAGATTGACGACAACATTACAGAAAATTGCTTGGCATTTAAATATCATTGATCAACTTTCCCTTGCTGAAGAGGGGGTTGCTTTCCAATGACACTACTGAGGTGTTCAGTTTGAGCTACCCTCCACCGATCCACTTCCAAACAAATATTCAGTTGTATGCATTAGCTAAAAGATCTACTTTAGAAACTCTAAACTTATCATATTCTCCAGGAGCAAAAAATTAAGATGTCCAAAAACTTCATCTAATTTGAATGTCTGCATGTTATTCATTTTACCCACTTGCCTCTGTGAGCCCGATCACATACATTTGACTAAAATACATGTTTCAGAAGGGATCCAGCTTTGTCTCAGCACACTTGAGCATCAGATGCTGCTCAGGATTCCTGTTATAATATCTGTGGCTTCCCATTGAATGAAAATGTTCAATTATTGAATGAAGGTGTTGAATTGCTTATTAGCTTTTCTAGGTGGAAGCTTCAGAAGATGATTTGATATGTTCTGTTTCCATATATGTTAGAAATAGTATCATAAACTTCCTTTCCTCCTCCTTCTCCCCTCCATTGAGAAAAAGTGAAAGCAATTATGGGTACAGCAGACCCGAATCATAACATTCAAATTTAATTGAGTTAATCAGCTGGGTCGGTTCACTGATTTCTTTCCCCTAAACTGCTATGATGCCTTAAAGGAATATATGCATAGACTGGACTCTGAACTACATCCAGAACTATGTGTGCCAGTTTATCCTTTGGATGAACCACTTTGTCATATTACAGGAGATACAGCTCAAAGGCAGGATGGTCAGCAGAGGGGAATAAGTCATGGGGCACTACAGCGACTCAAGCAGACTCCATACGGTCTGAATTCAGGCTGACCCAGGTGCTGTTGCTTGGGAATGGTAAACTCTTCATTTTGATCCAAAGATCTTTGTCCTGGCATTTCTGGCGTTCTCCTTAAATGTCCTGTATGTAAGTAAATGGTAATGCTGATGGAAAACGAAAATGTAATTTGAAACGCTGGGTTTTCTCAAAGAATAGGAATTATGACTTTGCACCTACTTGTTTGTCAGTTGCTAGGCTTTCTGGGTAATTTAGAGCATTACTATCCCAAGAAAGTAAAAACTGGTAACAAGTAATCCTGGCACCATGCTAATTATACATCATTTTTGTGGGCTTTTTAATGTACCTTCAAAAGTAATAAGCATGCATTATAGTTACTTGGAAATCTTAGCTGATGTTTTGAGATGAGAAACTTTCAGATTAAATGTAGCACTTTAGTTCCGTTTCTTTTTGTGGTTGATGGCTGTGAGTTAGAAAAAGAAAGAATGGGTTTGGAGCAATTGTTCAGGTGTGGAAACGTGGCCACATCATGTGTTTGAAACGTAAAGGATCGGTAAAACTAGGATTAATTTCACCCAGGAGAAGAATTTTGTTAACAGGTTTGAGTCTGCACCCCTACAGAAATCAGATATAATTGGCAGTGGCAGCTGTAATGGGGTTTTTCTGGTGAGGATCCCCCATGCGAGGGCTGCTGCACAGATGCAGGGTACGTCCAGCTCCCATCTGTGCCTCCTCCTCTGGTATCGCTGCAGGGCCGTGCTTGGTGCGAACGTCTGTATTGTCCACGCTCCGTGCAGGAGGGAAATAAAAGATAGAGTTGAAGGAGTAAAAGCTCTGGTGGAAGAACCTACCTGTCCCTACTGTAACAAGCATCCCTGGTTATTGATGGTTTGTAGTGAATTGTCTCATGATAGGTGTTGATGGCAACTGTGCTCTCTGCATACAAGAAAAGGCCATTCAAATGGGAAGAAGCAATGGAAGTTTGTGATGTGGCAGTCATATAATTTTTATTTTCTCTCAGTGCTCAGGTTTAAAATACTTGTAAGATTATTTAATAAAGCTATTATAGAATTTATTTAATATTTATACTCCATCATAGTAAAGTTATTGCCCATCTGTACTCCACCTTTAGTTGCACGTAGTGACAGATAGCTCCACTCCACAGAGCATTGATGGAGGTGATTGTTATGCATAATTTTCTGAACCTGCAAACTCAGAATGAATAGATGAGGAGGGAACTGCAGTCTGAAAGTTTTATCTCCAAAACAGTCCCTGAATTCTACCAAAATAATTCCTTGCATGTTTCCCTTCAATTTCTGCTGGAAAAGCTATACACGTGTGGCGGTCACATACAACTTAGTCTAATCTGTAGTGTACACTGATTATTTTTGTACGTTAGCAGTACTTTAGACAGTCTTTCTGAGGGGACTCAGGCCTGACAAAGTAGACTTGTGATGACCTAGAGCGGGAGAGGAAAAAGGGAATCCTTCCCCAGCAGCACAACACAGGGAACGTCTTTCCTCTCCTGTCACTTAGGCATGTCTATTTTGAAAATGTTTTTCCATTTCACAACCGGACATATCAGTATCAGCCATTTACCTTGTACTTCAATGCTTAGCTTGAATGCAAGTAAGATGTCACTTTTTGCTTTGTATCTGACTGGTAGTTAATTATACTTCTTGACAGCTGTCCAAGCTGGACATCAGACACTTCTAGTTTTCATAAACTGCCTCTTTAAAGAAATTGTTTATCTGTACGGTGTGATTTAAAATAATCTATCCACTGCTTGCTTACACTGGGCTATGGCATAGCTAAGGCATCGAGTCCTGCTTCATGCTAGCCTTATTCAGTATAGTGTCCTCTTTTTATGTTATAGCAACTTTAAATCCCTCTGCTTGTCTTTCAGCAAAAGAAAAATGAATTAAATTAATTGAACGCTTCTGTTACGGAACAAGGTGTCTCTATATGTTGCAAGGGTTAAAGTGCTCTGGTGTGGTTGAAACTGGAAGCATCTCTTACTTAATTAGGAGTTGCTTTAAATACATTCTCACAGGGATTATCAGCATTTTAATGGGGCATTTTTTTTCATTTCCCTTACCAATACCTGGAGTTGTATGTCTGCCTGAAGCTTTTATGACTTTTAGTTCCTGTGACAGTGTCTCTAAAATATAGTTTTTGGTCTATATGACTCACTACCTTTGAATAATTCATTTCTTCATTGTTTATATATATTCTCCTACTAATTTAAAAAGATTTTTTTTCCTAACATTGACTAATTCGTTAGCTTGCTTGTTTTGAGCCAGTGAAAAATCAGACAAGTTAATCTACGTATGAGGTTTTTTTCCCTCAGCTAATGAAGAGAAGGAGGAGGAAGGTGATGTAATTCTTGGTGCCTTAGTTCCCAGATGGGAAACATACACGGAGCAGTTGACATATAATGACATAAAATGTAGGTACTTGGTTGTACCTGGTATGTATGTTTGTATCTCCGTTTGGTGTTCGTGGAGTAAAATTTCCTCCATGAGGGCTGTGCGGGCTGTCTCCTGTGGGCTCCTCCGAATACGATGGTTACCGTGTGTCAGCCTGCAGAGTAGGAGCTTCTTGTGAAGCAAATGTGCACAACTTCAGATAATGTTTGGATCAGCATAGCTGTGGGTGGTAGAAGCAGGGACCCTGATACATACTGAAAAAAGAACTATAAAAAACCCTGTCAGCTGAGGTAATGTAGACAAGTCGTATAACATTTAAAAGAACTTACTGAACTGTGAAGACTGACATTTGCATCATAAAATCAGGCTTTGTTTAACTAAGTTAATGCATTTTAAGCTTGTTCTGTCTTTTGGTTTAATAAAATAGGAGCAATGAATGATTGCAGAATTGAAAACAGATTGGCTCCCATTTTAAACCACATCAAGTTTAATTTAGCAGACATATTAATTTTGACTTTTTTATACTTGAAAGAAATGGAAGGTTTTCATGAACAATCTGAGTTTCACTGTGCTTATACATGGCGTTAAGTTTGACCTTCAAATGCAAGTAATTTGAATTGTGCATTTCCTACAAAGCAGTTCTGGGATCCTGAATGAAGGGAGTGGCCCTTCCTTCCCACCTCCTTTCCTTCCACAGAACGGAGGGACCTTTCCTCCCACCATTTCAAAGTAGTGGTTTACACTGTTGCTATGAAATTACAGAATTGCTTAGGAGATGAGAACAATACCAAATTCCACTTCTGCTTTCTCCTCTCCCACTAGTTCATCCACCTCAGCAAGAGCCATTTCACCACGGTATTTATACTCCCTAATCTTCTGCTATGATACAGCCCCTTTTCTCATGAAAAGCCACGTGGATTTTTTTTTTTCTTTTTTTTCACTTGGGCAAAAGTTATTTCTAAACTAGATTATGCTAATGATTCATTAGGTGATTTTTCTATGGTGACTCTGTTTCACTGATACAACGTCTCCCAAGCAATGAGAAAATGAAGTTGAATGATCAAAGTAGCTAATACTTCAGTTGATTGATTTCTGCATACTCAGGCAACAGTTATGTGCAACTTACTTGATGGCAATGTCTGCTTCCATGATCCCTTTCCTAGTCCCCATCCCCTGTTTTTCTTTCTACTTTACTGTCCTTTTATGTAAGTGCAATTGCTTATTTTGGCTACACAGTGAATTAGATCAAGGAACTATCGAGGAACTAATGTGTTAGAAAAAAATAACTTGGCAAAAAAAAATTTACTTTCCAAGTGGATCAGTGAATAGCAAAAATGTTATGTCAGAACAGTTAATAAATAGTTAATAAACAGTTATGCCAGAATTAATTGGGGCAAACTTCGATCAAGTTTCCTGAAAATCAACAGGTGTACATACAATTGTCCATTTTTTTCAAATGTAAATCTAAATACACCCCTAATTTAATTTTTTATTTTTTTTTTAACATGATGATGAGGAAGTTAGCGATAGTATGATTTTACTTGTGTAATTCTAGAGCTGATTGAATAATGGAAAAGAAGCTCAACTTAGCTATTTAAAAAGTGATTAAACTAAAACTATTATGCCATTTTTCCATGAAACAGTTCAATTAAAAATATAGTTTGTTTGAAACTATAGCCTACCAAAGGAATGTATTAATTTCCATTAAATTTTCCTATAAGTGATCTCAGCTACAAGGCAAAATTTTGGAGAGAGAAGCTTCAGAACCACCAGAACTTAAGAGGACAAGACAATCTTGTTAGTTAGTGTACTCTCTTGTCCTATTCTGTCGTAGAGTTTGTTCATTACAGGTGGTTAATTTTGGTAATTGTGGTTTGGTGTTTACTTTGGTGGGAAACATCTTGTCATTTATAACAAGAGATTAGAAATGGGTCTCCTAAGTGAATGGTCTGATACCAACATTTTGGTTACTCATTTGTATTAAATTGTTTACACACAAGCTACAGCAGGAGCATTAATTACCAAATGTGTTAATGAAAGTAAGCTAACAGATCAATTTAAGTAAATCGATATTTGCTAAATATATTGTTTTGTGTAATCTTGAGTTATTTTCTCATATTTAATGTTACCTTTTTCTTTCTTTTTCCCTTAAACTTCCTATGTTATTTCTTCAAATTGCTTAACAGCTATTATCTTCAAACCAGGCTTAGCTGCATATTAGTTCTTTTTCTTTTTTTTTATGTGTCTTTTGAGGTTTTAAAAATTAGTCTGAGGTTATATTGCCATCTTCTGCCAATAAAATCCATATACAAAATTTTTGCTATTTCTAAAGATACAATTAGTGATGCTGCCTGAGCTTATATAATGCAAACCTTATGTAAATCTTCCTCCTTTTTGCTGTTTCTTACCACATGTACTGTCCAAGAATGTCTGCAGAGTATAGGCTTAACAGGGTGTAATTGATTTAATGATACAGAGCTCTGACTCCACCTAGAAGAACAGACCAATACATTCCAGCACAAGTCTAGAAATCAAGTGCTTTTAATGCTGGGGAAAATGTATCAAATTTCATGAAAAATATCTTTATGAGCAAAACAGTGAACTTGGATCAAATTCAGCAGAGTTTAAACGCTGACCCTTTCTTCTTTTGAAGTAAAGCTTTTCTCTGAGAAGTTGGCTTGATTGGAAAAAAAACCCAAAAGGCTACTCATGCCTCCCCCCAGTATTTTGTTTCATGATGAACAAAATATGTTTTTCCATTATGGGAATTTTCATTTCTTTTTTGTTTCATTTTATAAAAAAAGCTTGACACATCTGTCCCTCGTCTTCCTGTCCCCAGTGTGGTCATCAAATGAAAAAAATAAAGGAGTTTTATGAAGAGCTCTACCTTATATTCCACTTAAAATGTTGCACTTGAATATCCGTAGTGCATTCACATGACACTGCTGTATCTGGAGTCACTGTGTTCTCTGCTAGCTAACACCAGCCAGGCTGGACATTGTGCCTTCACCACCTCCAGCTAAATGCAGTTGCTCTTTACCTTCACTGGCAGGTGCTAACGGGGCAGGAGGAAGCACACAGTCACCATAAGCATCTCCGTAGCAGGGACATTTAATGACTGTTCTGGTCTCACCTCAAAATGAGCAATATCAGGATTCATACCATCTTTAAATCACTCCTCAGAGAAATTTTCTATTACCTAGGTTGATTTTTTACATTAATCTGTATTAGCAATTTTGTTCATAGTGGTAACAAGCAGACATAAGCCTCCAAGGAGAGAGAATATTTAGGAAACTCCAGCAAAATAATTGAAAAGACATCTTGTGGGACAGAATAAAATCACCAAAGGGACATATTTTATTTCCTACTTAAACCCAGTATTTTGTGGATGTACCCATCAAAGATCAGAAGTTTCTCTTTGGCTTCAAGGTTGGGATTAATGCTAAAAAACCTGCAGATCATATTAGCAAAATCTCCAAATGATCATGCTGGCTAAATTATAGTGATTGCCACTTGCTTAGAACACAGTTTCAAATGTTCTTAAATTTGCTTTGTTAGGGGTTGCCAGAGTTTTTAGAGGCATACCTTGACACCAGGATTTTCTGCTGACTGCGTTAGTGTACTCTCTTGTCCTATTCTGTCCTAGAGTTTGTTCATTACAGGTGGCTAATTTTGGTAATTGTGGGTTGGTGTTTACGTTATTTAGGAAGTGTGTAGCATTTAATTAGCTGAAGTAATTCTTGAAAAAATACTTGTTAAAGCACCTTTTTTTTTATGTGCGTGAGTATGTGGAGGTATGTGAGTGCTGTAATGCTCATACAGATTTAATTTTAATGATTATAAATATAATGCTTTTGGCTACCAGAGTAAAAACTATAATATGAGCTACCTCAGAGACTGCAGGAGCAGAAGTAGTCTACACCCATGTAATCATTGGTGAGTTTTTGGTAGGCAAATTGCAATTACAGTCCTTGAATTGGTTTAGGGCACTAGGGAAGACATGTTAAACTCTGTGAACTTTTTAATAAATAGGAAGAATTTTAATTCTGTTTTATACCTATACCAAAAGATAAATCTGCCAGTGAAATTACTTTCTTTCATGTGGTGGAGAACACCATGTTCTGCATCTTTGGCATGGCTTCCTGTAATTTAATTTAACCTTCCATCTGCCTTGCATAGCAGTCCACCAAGTTGTGCTTTGCCCAGCTTGTATATTTTAGCAAGACTAATACCTGAGACAGTATTGGCTGCAGTTTTCTCAGCTGCTTGAACCTAGGTTTTCCTGCCAAACTGTAGTCTTAGGGCAAAAGCAGCACTTAATGTTCATTTTACATACTTATTTTAAATATTTAACTTCTTTCTAGTGACTCTTTGCCACTCTTTTTTCTTTCTAGTTTTTTCCCCCGGCAGCTTCCTTTCCTCCCCAGCAGGTGCCAACTTGGCACCATGCAGGCTTCCTCTGAACTTGGTGCCGTTGCTGTTTCCAAGGCTGTTGAACAGGGAGCTCTTATGAGAGCAAGTGCAGCTGGAATTTTGCTCTTCCTCCTCCTCCTCCTCCTCCTCCTCCTCTCCCCCCGCTTTCCCCCGGCCCACTCTGCAGCAGCGGTGCCCTCGCAGCCTGCTGAGCCGGAGAGCGAGAGCATTTTGTCTCCTGCCAGGAGCAAGGCTCGCGCGCGGCTAGGCAGCGTGCCACGGCTAGCTTGGATAGATGCTTCCTTCAATTAGGATAATATGCCCCGCACAGGTCTGTAGCTCCGCGTAGCAGCCGTGCGTCTCTGCTAGCTGAAATGGCACGCAGAACTGCCACCCGTCTCCCCTCTTACTTGGATTTCCTTCTGCAGGAGCTTTAAAATAAAATCCAGTCTCTCTCATGAACTGCATAAGAACACTTTTTTCTAACTTTCTTCCTTTAAAAAAAACCAAAGCAATAAACTTCTGCCATAGCTGATGGGAGAACTGAGATAATTAATCTATTCAAGAAGTCATAACAACAGTGATCTTGGAACTGTTTATTGCTTTAGTGTTAAAATGTAATAAAATGGCACTACTGCCTGTTGGAATTTTACTGTCCTCTTATGTATCTGAACTATAAAAAAATGGCACTGTGAAGTTTATCTTATTAAGGAAATAAGCTGTTCAAGAAAGATACAAAAGGGATATATTGTCATTTGTCACAAATTGGCTCTATTTTAGAGCAAAGTTTTGCTGTGCCTTAATCATTATTAACTAAAATACCTTCACAGTAGATCTGCAAATGCTTATTAGGAAAGTGTTAATATTAGCTTTAATATAAGCACTAATATTAGCATGAATTTAACATTAGCATTTAATATTAGCATTACTATAAGATTTAGTATTGAGTTTTGGAGATGACAGAACAGAAGTTACAGGGATGTAAATGACTTACCCAAGGTTTTATAACAAAAAAGAGAAAGAGAAAGAACAGACGAGTACCCAGACGCTGCTGGTGCTCTTGTACAAAGAGACTGGAGAATGTCTGGAAAGTCAATCCTTAAACAACCTGTTTCTTGTCATCTCTGTCCCTTGTTCTTTTCTTTCCCACACAGTAATTGGGGACTGGGGAGAAAAAGATTAGTAACTTTAAAGCTTTCTCAGCCTGCACAGATGCCAGTGTTAAGCTTGCATATATATATGTAACATGGGAAACCAGTGCAGTGTCGGTGAGATAAAATCTGCAACATCAGGAGAAGCCCCTATACCAACAAAAGCATATGTTAAAGAGCATTCATGTGTATTGTGTGTCTCTCTGTAAATATCTGTATGTATTGTTGTTAGTGACAGAGAAAGAATAGGACCTGCAGAACCCCAGCAGGGTATCTACTGCTCTGTGAAGGTGGTTGTGCTGGAGATGTCACCTAGACTTAGCCTCCTGGGGGGGCACTCACCGAGTGTCCCAAACCGATGGTTGCGTCCTGTTGAAACAAGATGCAACTGTGTCCTCAAAGCAAGCAACACCCTGATGGCAGCCAGTCTGCCAGCTGAAGCGTTCTGCTTTAGACATGCTTGCACTTCCCCAAGGAACAGGATCACTGTAGTGCTCGTTATTGTTCCTTCCTTGGCTGCACATGCAAACTTGATCATCTGAATATTTAAAGGGACATAGCATACAGGGGATCCCATAGAGGGGTGGTGTTCTGGGCTGGCCAGGTTACTCCCTCGGACTGCACCTCCCTCACTGCCACCCTTCACTGCTGCTCTCTGGTTTTCTTCACTGCACCTGATTAAGAAGTAAGGCTTTCCTTGTAGAGAATTTACAACACTATATTTTAGTCCTAGTATTGTCTGAGCTGCGTGTTTAGAAATGTGTGGAAAGTTGGTAGTTAAGGGCTTACATCACACGTGCTGTACTATTTTAACTGTGTGGTATTTCAGAGAAGTTGTATAGTTTAATGCAGGAAGGGATTAGTTGGCCTTTTAATTTTACTTTGTTATAGGCTATTAAATTTTGTCCAGATGATCCTATGGAGAAGTCAATAGCTTTCGTTTCCTGAGGACTATCATGTTATACTATAACTAACCTGTTTTGTGAGACAAGCAGAGAACACAGTATCACCGTTTTGCAAGGCTTTGCCATGACAGCATGTTGATTAACTGACAGTCATATTCCAAAATGAGACATAGGGAAAAAACAACAACAACAACAATCATTTTCCCTGCTGGTGTCATCTTACCAAATCTGATGATTAACTTAATATCTGGATATATCAACTGAATGATTCCATTATGTGTTCAGAGCTGGGTCACACTCAAAGATGCACACAAGTCTCAGATGATTTGTGGAAAAGTTAATGATACTTACTTGAACACAAAGCTAGTGTTGTCAGCATGGCCAGGGCAATGCACGTAATTGTAAAGACAGATAAACAAGGAAATTAATGGATTCACAGAGGCTACTCTGCCCAGGCATTTTTATATCTCAAAAACAAACTGCAAAGTGTTCCCAGAAACCATATTCACAGCATGATAATTAAGTCCCTAGGTTCTGGGGACAGGAAATGGTGGGGAGTCTCTTCCTTTACCTCTTAGTCCAATTCCGTGTTCATTCCCTTATTCCTAGGAAATTGCATTTTGTTTCAATACTTAATTTTTCAGTTATGCTTTGCTAGTAAGAACAGCAAACCTCCATATGACTGTGTGTTTTTCATGCATAGGTCTGTCTACAGAGACATGAAACCACTTCTCAGTTTGCTTTTGAATCAAATGGGTTCTATCATTGCATTATAAGACTTGTTTTTCAGTCCCCCAAGTTGGTGGTTTTTTTTTTGTTTTTTTTTTTAGTTTTGGAACTTACTCATTTTTCTGGAAGGTTGAATACCAGCAGTGCTGGTCGAAACACCAGTACAGTGTATTACCAAGATCACTTCCACACTTAATAGTCTCCTTTTCCACACTCAAGAACCTTAGTAACTTTTCTTGACTTAATTTGTAGTAGGTAAAGGTATGTAGTGACCCTAAATGTCTCTGAATCTGCAACTTCAAGGCAAACTACACTTCTTATCAAATACTTGAACCCATTGTATTATGCTCAGTTGCATTAAAAAGTGTGTGTGTGTGTGGGAGGTTGTTTGCTGAATTTTGATATTCAAATCTCTTCTTAAAAGTATCTATTCTCATTATTACTGTCCTGTTGGTGTGCATGCTGTCCTGAGACTGTACCTGAAAATATTTTTTTTTGTCTTTGGTTCAGTAATCAATTTTCAAATATTAAACAGAGCTGCACTGAATAATTCCGTATCAGACTCTATTTGGAATAACTCAAGAATATCTGCCCACTAATAGGTACATTATAAGACATGTGTGAATCTGTGTTTAATCCATCTACTGCGAGAGAAGACTTGCACAGGCTTTCAGCAGTTTTACAGTCATCATGAAGCGTAGATGGGTCATGCATAATCCATGAGGGAACAGAGAGAGGTTATATAAGGTATTATTATGGTGTCATACAGTGGTGTTTCTGCTAGGCTTTACACCAGATGTACTACTTGGTTAAAATCATATGCTCTGTTGAAATAGTTGTAGCAAAGAATCTGTTTTTACAACTCTCTTGGAATTTTCTGAGAGACAGAAAATACTGCACTCCTTTATCACTGCTGCCAAAGAAAGAAGAGATGTCACTGATCTTGATAGTGGGCATCACTTACTTGAAAAGTTAACAGGTTTTCCCAGTTCTTTCAACACCTGTCAGGAGGACTGCCTAAATCAATTCCTAATGGACAGAACCTGACCAACAAGTGAAAATTATAGCTTATTTGATTCTTCTTGCTGTGTTTCCTTTTTCTCTTTTATATGTTTCTTTGCTTTCCTTCCTGAAATTCATTACTGCCATGGCAGCAAATGGTTTGAATGAAAGGACAGTTGGCTCTGATTTAATTTTCTAGAGGGTTGTGTACTTGTGTTTTCCATCTCACAAAACAAAATAAATAATAAAAAATACATTATAATGTGTTTGCAATAGATTGAAACCCCACTGTAAGAATCAACCTTGTTTCCCAGCAGAAATCTAACCTACTCTCCTGATAGACGTTGTGGAAGTAGATAGTATTGTTGTTGTTATTGTTGCTATTATTATTATTTTATTAGATGTTTTGTGCCTTAGGGACAGGCATATGAGGTGGCAGTTGCTACGGAAACTAGTTTGAAAAATATTATCTAGAATCAGTGAATCTGCTCGTAAGACAGCTGTCACTGTGGACATAAATTAGGTCTATCCTCATTAGTTAGGTGCTCTCTTTGGGGAGGGGGGTGGTGTTAGTCTGACATTTTCTGTATTTGAGAGAGAGATTTTCTTGCACAATTCTCTTGTTTACAAGAACAGTATGGCTGTTAATGGAGTCAATGTTTTCATTAATTTCTTCTTGTTATATATCCTGATGCTGAGTAAAGTTTGTTTTCCCAAGATGCTACTACAGAAAATAAGCTTTTTGTTTGTTTTTAATTCCACAAATACTGGTGGTATATATTCCACAAATAGGAGGTGGTAAACTCGTATGACAGAACACGGACTTTTTTCCGTGTGACAGCTCTGCATCCTTATGTGTTGGTCCTTGGGGTGATAATTCAGCCTTACAGTTGTTTCATAGCTATAGCTGTTCTGCCCCATTAGTCTTATACCCCAATCTACTTTTCCTGTAGCTCCTCTATGCATAAAATAGAGAATCCATTTTAATCAGCCGGTGTCATCTTAGCCAATTGCTGCCTTTGGGGAACTGAATGCAGGCTCTTAATTCTGTATTTTTCAGCGGTTCCTCACAAGACATTTCAACAAGTATACAGTTCTCTTCCTAGGGAAGGGGTGGTTGCTCTGTCTTCATGTCCTCGTGTGATCTGAAACTTCTTACTCACATACTGCTTATTTTTTCCTTTCCAAACACTCTCTTAAGGGGCATTTTTTAGGACTAAGCTCATCTCATGTAACCAATAGGTGGGAAGTTTCCCCTACATCTGCTCATTCCAAGAAGAGTTCTTTTGGTTAGTAATTTCTCATCTTGGCCAGCTGGAGAAGTAAGTATTTCCAATGTGATTTTTTGGGTGTATTTTCAGTCTTTCATCATTCTTTTTGTCATTTCATTCATTTTTCATCATTTGTATCCTCCTTTCTGATTGGTAGAATCAGTATGTTGATTGTCAGAAATTAGCATCAGGAGGGGAGAAACTAATCCTGGTCTACCCTCTAGTTAGAAATGTCTTGTTACAAAATACTGTAGGGCTTTCTAATCAAGCTGGGAAAGGGAGCAACTGCTTTCTCCTTTTATAAGCAGATAAAAGGAGATAATTATCCTAGAAAGCTGAGGCCAGCCAAATTTAAATTAGAAATCGGTACTTTTTAACATGATTAACTGCTGGAATAAACTGTCACAGAAGGTGTATTTTCTCATCTTTTGATGTCATTTATATCACTTTTAGAAAATATGCCTTAGCCAAATACAAGTTAAACTTTCATTAAATGCAAATTAATGAGCTCAGTGTAAAGGCAAATTGGTGACAGACAGGAGGTCAGGCTAGACTGAATGCTCACTTCATCCTCAACTTTAATACATCAATAACAGTGCAGTTTTCCCTCATTTCCCTCTCATTTATTTTATAATTCACAAGATGAAACTGACCATAAATAGTGTTTTGGCATAATCGTTTTTGTTGCTAGCTTGTGTATTAAAAAATATTTTATACCGTTTGTAAAAGTTCATGACAACTGAGAGAAAAGTAGTTGCGTTGAGTGTAGGAGACTGACACTATCTCTACATTTCTATAGCAACTCCTTGAATGCAAACCTGTAGGCTGAGAACAAACAGCACTGTAGCTTTGTTGCCAAGCTGCCACTTCATTAGACCTCTGTATGTCCTATTGTTGCTGTATCTTGTCATCCCAGTTGAGATTTTGTTCCTGTAAGCAGGATCTGGTGTCGCGTATGATGATTTTTTCAGGATGTGGATAGCTGCTTACTTGAAGCAACCTGATCTGGCAAAGTAATTTTGTCATAAATGAGCCAATAGTCATGAGATTCTTAAAATATTTTGTTGTTTGGTAGAGGGCTGGACTAGGTTAACTGACCCTGAACAGCTCTATCTCTATTTCTGATTATTTCTGCTAATGCAGTCATCTTGTTTTGGTTTTACTTGCCTGCACAAATAAATGTACAAGTCTTCCTACCCTGTTACATTTTTTTCTGTGCTGATAAGGTTGCAGGAGGAAAACATTCTAATTAGTAAAGGGTGGAAATTGAATAATGGGATTAACCAATTTGTGACATTTGCATTTTAAGCCTTTGTGTTTAATGACTATATGAGCAGGTTCAATTTCATTTTGATTCAAGATGAAACTTACTTGTTATGATTGTTCAAATGTCGTTTCTCTACACCTGTGTATGTATTGTGTTAGCTGATACAGTTTGTTGACTGAATTTTGATCACCAGACACTCAGTTCATCTATGCTATTTTTCATTTTAAAATTAATTTGAATGATTCAGGCTTGAGGAGTTTGTTTGCTAAGCATAGTTTTGGTCATTCACTTCTTGGACCACGTTATGTCAAATGTTCCTAGAGCTGCATACCGCAGTTAGAAATCTGTGCCTGATTGCAGAACGATTCTGATATGCACTCCAATCCTTCAGTGCAATGTATGTTATTAGGAAGATTAGCAAGTAAGTGAAGCGAGAGATCTATTCATTATATTGTCTATTGCACGATAATTTTATTGGATTTTTATGTCCATAGTTGTTTGAAGAACAATAGAATCCAAATAAGGAGCACTACTGATTTGAGGGATAAATACAAACACTAAATAATTTTTTCTGTTGTAATTTTAGAGACAAACTTAGGCAATTGCTTTCAGTTGATCTTTCCAGAGCAGCCTGAGACCTTCATGAATCTTTTATGACAAATTTATTTTTACACACACACACACACACACACACATGCACACACACACATATACATATACAACTATGATCTTTCAGTTAATACCTTTTCTTGAATGCTGTTTTCAATGGGTTGGTTATGTATATGTTTTGAGGACCATCACATTTAGGAATTTTTTTTGGGGGGGGGGGGGGGATCTGCTGTTTTGCTTAAAATGCTTTCTTGAAATGATTACAAAGGACAGGCAATATTTATCCCTGGCTTTTATTCAAAATTGTTGGGCTCAGGCTTTTTATACAGTGATCGATGGTCCTTGATATGTTTTGTGACTTATCTCAAAATCATCCACATTTTCATCTGGAACGTGAGGCTAGAAAATCCCTGAGTACAACCTTTCATGTACCCTGTGCTTCCTATTAATAAAATTACTTGGAACAGCATTTACTCCTATTGTAGTCATGGGCTTAAAGCACTGCAGAGACTTCTTATGTGATTCTATTTATGCAGGGATTTCTGATGGTTTCTGGAGGGTTTAGAAACCCAAATGTCACTGGAATTCTTTGGAAGCTTCTGAGAATCTCAGCCACCTCTCTGTTTCCCACTTCACTGTCAGTTTAAAAGAAAAAAAAAAAAAAGAAAGAAAGAAAAAAGAAAAAAAAAGAAAAAAGAGGGAAACAGAAAACCCCTCACACTTGATGATTTGTGCTTGGTTACTATAGTGATGAATCCTGTATGAAAACCCACACAGTTCTGACTGGAATCCAGACTTGCAGATACTTGTCAGGAAAGAAAACAGAGAAAGAGAATAAATTCAATAATATAATATTGAATGGTGGTGTGAACCAAATCTATTTGGATGAAATTATTATCTGAATTTTAATCTGCATCTTATTGTTTTAGCCACCAAATGTTAACAGTTTTTTCAGACCGATTTTAAGCAGAGAAAGCATGGGCACTCGGTGGTGCAGGAAGGCTAAAATTAAACTCAAAATACAATCCTGGCTGACATTCCCAGGTGGTGTGACACCTTCAATATTTAGGTTTTCCTCTCGTATTTCCCTTATCCAAGTGCAGGGACCATAACAACTAAATATTTTCACAGTAGACTCCTTTTGTGCCTTCAAAACTCCAAGACATTTCTCTTCTTAGATCTTCAGTTTCCTTTTCTTTCTAGTAAAATTGGTTCACCTTCTCTGAAGGTAGCTTCTGTACAGGCTGTGAGGTTCGGGTTTGCTTCTAGGCTCGACCCTGTAGCTTCCAGGTCCCCCCACGCAGGCCCTCTGCCAGCCCTGAGGATTGCTGCAACTTGGCCCCAGAGCCTTGTGTCCCTGAGGCAGCGACAGGGACTAGATGAGTCCTTTTGCTTCTACTCCAAGGATATCCCATCCAAATTCTTTTTGTTCCTATTCAGTTGAATCAGGAATTTATCTCCAATTTTCATTGTCATTCTGCTGATCTTTTCTGAATGCTGGTTTTTAATAGGGTTGGCTATTGAATTGTTTAAGAATTTTCTCCTGTTAAGGTTTTTAGCCAGAAGTTACAGATTCTTGTATTCATGTTTCATAGAAATACAAGAATTTTGTTGAATTTGTGATTAAAAATATGCCATGAGAGTTGTATTGGTTTGCTTCCCACCTGGTAACTGGCGAGGTCAGAAGGTGCAGACAGCCTTGCTTCTTGGACTGATTTGGACCCTGGAACACACCAGACTTTAGTATTTCAGGGTCAAAGGGGAGCACTCAAGCCCAAACAAAGAAATTCTTCATTCTGTTGGGGAGCCAGGACTCTGTTTAGCCTCGATATCCTAGTATGGTCTTTGAAGGCTTTTAAGCTCCCAGATTGACACTAGGATATCAAAAAGTGGTGAGAAAAACATAAAGGAGATCCCTTGATGTAGTCTGATGTGGTTTTTTTCTCATTCCTCGTTATCAAAGCTTTTCTGATCTGGGACCTGTCCCTCTGTCCCACAGGTGGGTGCTCTCAGAGACCTCAGAATTAGGCCATGAGCAGGAATCCTGGCTCCTGCCTCTGCGGCAGAGTCCCCTGGCAGCTCTGGCTCTGAATCCTCATGGCCCAGGTGTCTGGCAGCACTAGAAGCGTGGAGAGACTCACCATAGCCCAGGATCTCAGGTCTGCGCTCTCAGCTCCTCAGTGAGGAGTGCTAAGGGTGTGATACCCCCAATGATTTCAGCAGCTTGTCCATGAACTCTGAGTTTTTAATCTCTTTACAGCTCTGAGGTCATCCTGGTTCTGGGTTTAAAATATATAATATCCATTTTAAATAGATAATAAAACCAAAGTGGATAATGCACCTTGAAATTTCAGATTAAACTTCACAACTAGCCAAAGTGTCTCATATTCACACTCACTCTAATTCTCTACTTGGTCATTGTCATGGCTGAACTTTTTAACAAAGGTTTTACACTAATGTATCTTCACAGCATATGCTATACAAACTTACTAAACCTCCTACTCCGAGCAGATGACCATAGTGAAACAGAGACGATTCACCTTTTGAGTGTTTTAATGTATGTCTGTTCTCTCAAGTCAGAAAAATAATCTCATTAAAGACAATAAATAAAAGATAATAAATTAAGCTAATTATCGCAATCCATCTATTAATGACTACCATATTACATGGATCAGAAGGCTGCCTTTAAAATTTTTATATCTCATTATTAATAATTACTTCTGTTAAGCTTGTGTCTTTAATGTTGTCTCAGTGCCTTACCTGAGTAATGAAAATGCTTGAAAAAAAATGTAATTTCACTGTTATTGTCTATAAATACAGAAAACACCAGTCTGGCTTTTAGACAGTATTTGCAAAGCTTGGTATTACTGGTAACAGCTATGTATTGTAGATCCTGCACAACTTGAATAGATGACTTACACAATGTCACATCCAAATGATCTAGACCTGCATTTACTGTGTGGTAACATGCACTTGTACAAAGTCACCTCAGTGGGATTCGGTGATGACCCCTTTATCTTGAAGCCGATGTTACTGTGGCTGTAACAATTCAATCTTCCTTTGTCACTGCGCTGACGGTGTCCTCCTCCATGGTCTGGAAAAGTCACTCGTAAATGAGATAAGCAATTTCTGTCTACTGAAGCTCTAACTAAGGTAGCAACAGTGGTTACAGTGAAATTTGATTGAAACAACAAGCTTCCCTCAAAAAAGCCTCATCAATAACACCTCCCCCCCGTTCCCTTCTTCAGGCAGGGGGTTGAAAGACAAGATGGCAAAGCCCCTCCTGTTTGCGGTCACTCAGCTAGATTTAAACTAGGAGCATGTTTTAGGAGCTGCCCTCTCTTGCCAGACTAGTGGCACACCTACCTAGTTTGTCTTGGGGGTAACTATAATAACTGGTATTTTTCAAAATGTACAAACCACCCCAAACTAGGGAGTTAATGATCTTGGGAAAATTTCTTTCTGACCTCCAAGTTCAATTTCTGGTGTGAAACATGAAAATTGAACTGCATTATACCCTTATATTTATTATGCATACTGAAATCATCCATTCAATTGTCTCTTAAACCTTTTTTTACTCTTGCCCCTAGATGGTATCTGTAAAGTATGTAAATGTAAATAAAATTAATTTTCTTCTTGCTCACTTTTTAGGTTGGAAATGAAAGATTCTATACTTTGCCACCTAGAATACGTTGTGATATGTTACTTAACTGAAGAAATTTTGCTAGTGGTGGGGGAAGCCAGTTGTTCAGGTGTAGGTTCACTCTGCCACGGCTGGAGCAGGTGTTATTACAGCCCCACGCTGTCTCTTCTGAAATTCTGGTAGGTCCTGCACCCCAAAATCACAGTCAGCAGAACATCACTTAGGAGGGCTCCTTATCCACTGAACTGAAAGTCAGTCAGTAATATGTAATATTATAAGTAATATGGTTTGGAGTGTTAGGTACCCGAAGCAGTTTGAATGTTGTCCTGTTGTGTTTAACTGGCTGAGTTGTGAAGCTGGTAAGTGCTGGCTAATGGCTGGCTGATGGGCAAGGGGGACTAACAGAGTCTTCGAACAGTCTATTGTGAGTCCAAATAGGTTGGAGAGAAGTCTGTTGCTCTGCTTTAAGAACATGAGTTTTATTAGCTACTGTGGCACAGCTCAAAGGTGGTAGTTCATTAAGCTACCATACTTAAACTAAGTGCCTATACTTTTAAGCTTCACTTAAAATAAATGAGATGAACAGTGCCTTCTCAAAATGGGACTTAACAGCTCATATCTTGCTTAGGGAGTTGTGAAAATTTGACTTTTTTTTTCTTATTTATTTTTCTCTTCAAGCAACTCTTCATGTGACACTAATTAAATATTTTGGTGGTGGTGACTCATTTGATAGAGAGGTAAATGTCCAGATGGTAAAAATCACTTGGCAGTATCTTCCAAGTAAAAGGAGTTGATCTGAATAGATATTTCTTTGCCAGCTCAGTAGTTTGCTAAAATTATAATTTAAAAATAGCCAATTAAGAAAATTGAGTTTATTACAGAGTTAACCAGCTCAAATAATGAACTAAAAATAGTCTTAAATGGTGGTAATAGCCAATTTCTTGAAGATTATTGTTTCATTAGTTATCCCATTTCAGCATTTCTGTTTTACCGGAATTAAAATGTTCTATATGAGACTGTTCCTACAGATATGTACTTGTTCTGTATCGAAAAAATATTATGCACTGTGCAGATCTTTTTTTAAAAGCGTTAGATCAAAAATGAGAAGGTTTTTGGGTTCTGTTCCAAACTTCCCTTTTTTCTATTGGAGGTAAAGAGTATTCAGGGGAAGAATCACTCAGGTTTGTGGTTTTTTCTTTAGACATCAGTCTTTGGCCACTGTTCAGAGACAGGACATAGGGTACATAAAGCTGTTCTCATGTTCTTAATATGTGACCCAAAGTAAAAGATTTTCATTGCTGTTGTGTACTCCTGGCTTATGTTTCTGTCTTCCCTCATTTCCTGCCTTTTTTTTTTTTTTTTGTTTGTTTGTTTTTTTTTTGTTTAGATAGTCTGTATCCTTTCAAAGCAGGTGCTGCTTTTGTGGAATATTTCACACTGGGGGTCTTGATAGTTGTTTGAGTCTTGAGGAATATTTTCAATGTCCATAACGACAGCAAAATTATTCCTTCCTAATAATTCCTTATAATTTCTCAAAAAAAGGAGATGAATAGATTTAAAATCAATTGTATATGACAAGAATGAGACTTACGGAGTCATGAAGATCAGTTCTTGCTCTTATATAATAAACTTGCTTAAAAATAATTTTCATATATGTATCAATTTTTTTTTTCCTAAAAAAAGGGGGCCTCAGTACTCCTGCCGAAAGTCTGTTCTAGAATTTCATTTCTCTCATGATTAAAAAACCTTTTTAATATTCATCCTCTTTCCAGTTTATAGAATTTCTTTGTGATTGTATCTTGTATGCCTAACACTTGTAGCATCTTATTTAGAAGGACAGCCAACCTTGCTTTAAAGACTTGATATTGTGAAGGACTTGTTATTTCCCCAGTAATCGATCTCAATGTAGTTTCACTTACTGCTACCATCAATTTGCATTCTTCCTTTTTTTTTTTTTTTTTTTGAGGTTTGAATTTTACTGACTACCTCTTCCAGCTATCGAGGTTTCTTTATGCCTTTCTTTGTCACACTGAAAAGGCTTTGTAATATGAAATGTTTTCTGGTTTTGTACATCACTAGACTATTAGCAAATTGACTGTGTTCCTGCTTTTCTTTTTCTTAAGCCTTTCTCGAAGATTGTAGAAGGGTGTGCATCCTTGGACGAGGTGACCTGAAAGGGGACTCCTTCACTTCTTAGGCAGTGAAGCCACATTAACTCCAGAATGAAACCAGTCTGAGGAGGCACAGGCTTCCTCTGAACCTGTTACTACCGCACAGGAGAGTTGCAAATTAGGATAAATAAAGCTGATGCACACAATCATGAAGTCTAGCAGGTATTTTTAAAGGATTTGCAATCCTAGTGTTTTAAGAAAACAAAAAACCCCTTCAAAACAAAAAACCAGGTCATTTGGTTTATTTTGTGGATTTCATGTTTGGGGGGTTGGTATAGACTAATGAAGAAGAAAGTAACAAAGCGTTTTTTAAGGAATATTTCTAGTTTACCTTTTTCTGTCTACTCTGTAAGCATATTTGAATATACTAATACGGAAATTTGAGCCTCGAGGATGTAACTGCAATGTAAGAATGTATTTCCCCAAATTTGAGAATGTGTAGTTTGAAATTGTTTTATATATTAAGTCCTGGCCTGCTGTAGAGAAAGTGATATGAGATCCTCTTCTCACCTGGAAATTTAATGAAATTAATGAGTCTTGCTTTAGTGCTGCTGTTGTTGTTGTTGCTTTTTTTTTAATTTTATTTGAAGGAAACAGAAAAAATGTGTTTGCAATAGCCATTTGCTTGTCCATATAGCTGATAGGAGCAATCTTGCTTCTATTACAGGCAATACAATTGTTACTGCATGTCAAATAATAATGGCCTGCAACTTTTGGGTAAGAAGTTTCCTTCCCTTCTTATCATCAGGGGACATACTGAATTTATACTAAATTTAGAGATGAACACCACCATGTTAATTCTATAAATTATTTTTCTGTGAGAAGATTAAAAATGGACATCAAAATACCAGATATACCAAAGCAGATATTGGTCCATAAAAGGCAATATTATCAGTGCTGTTTAAACGGTTGCAATCTTGAATGTGTATGTGTGTGTATAATCTGGCCATTATCAATAATCTCTCTAACACCTACTATGCTAGAGGTAACACCTATAACACTCGTCTATATAAATTATAGTTTGCATCCATATATTAGTATACTATATTTTAGGCTGCATGTCAGGATCTCCTGACTTAGTGAGACAGTGCGAATTAGTTGCCTAAATATTTTTGTAGATCTCATTTCAAGTTATGGAAGCAAAGCAGTATTTAGAAAGTCTGTACGTACTATTAAACCTCAACATCAAGAGAGATTTACAGCCTCATTAAGATCATTTAGTTGAGCAATTCCTGTTCCTGAGAGTGTGATCAGAAACAGAATAAAAAAAAGTTATGAAGAAACAAACAGTAACTGGATATTTGATTGTCACTCAGATATCAGTATTTTAGCTAGGCTCCTGATATATCTCCGGTAATTCTGACTAAAAGTGGAGAAAACAAGTAAATTCCCTGATTTTGAGAGCAGTTATGCTTTAACTACTTTAGTGCATCCAAGATGTTGCTGGTAAGATAGAGCAAACTTAAAAATAGGTGTGAATCTCTTGGAAACAGTAAAGGCACTGAGGGGGTTAAATATGCTGCTGCCACTAGATGTCATGCTGGGATCATCTCTTGAAGCATGAGTGATTATCAAAGGTGCTGAATGAAGGAAAGGGATCTCCTTATGTATTTTAGTATGTAAAAAGGCTAATTTTGCAGGCTGTAATTGCCGTGTGCCTGCCCAGTGTATCAGGAACCTTCGCAAGAGGCCAGGCTCGTACACGTGCACATCGCTGGGTGAGAAGGGATGGGTGCCACACAACCTAAAGCAACACAGTTGCCGAACGTTTCCTCTTTCATTTCAAATGATAGAGATCTATCACAGAGATCCTCAAGTCACACGGACCTGCTTAGGAAAATGTGTTTAAATTGCTTCATGTGGGCGTGCTTGGTAATATGGGGGAAAAAAAAATATGAATTTTTTATCCTTCTCCAATGTTTCTTTCATATAAAGCTCAAATGAGCCCCCTGCCCCCAAAAACCCCAAACCAAAAATCCAAACTAACATAATGCAGCTTTTTATACAGAAAGACCCTTGCAAGAAGAATTTGGTTTCATAAGCACTGAACACAATGTCAAATAACAAAATTTCTGTTTATTGCAATTAATTTTATAATATGAAAATCATTATGGGAATTGAGAATACAAAATCAGTATGAGGGCAACTATTTGTTTTTATTAAGCCTGCTGCACTGTGTTCTTTTTGCACTGCACTCCTGCACTCACTCACAAAATTGTTACATTTCTTAACAGGGGGATCTTACCAATATGTATAAATACTTGATGGGAGGGAACAAAGAAGATGAATCAGACTCTTGTACATGGTGCCCAGTGAAAGGACAAGAGGAAATGGGCACAAATTTGAAATGCTGGAATTTCTTGTTTTGCCTAAGAAAAAACTTCCAGCTGTGAGGTGATTGATCCCCAAACACTTTGCCCAGAGAGGTTGTAGGGTCTCCTTGGAGATACTGAAAACCACCTGGACATGGTCCTGGACAGCCTGCTTTAGGTGGCCCTGCTTGAACAGTGGGGTTGAATTTAGATGATCTCCAGAGGTGACTTCCAACATCAACCATTCTGTGTTTCTGGGTGTTTCCATTCTTCACATTGATCCAGCATTGGGAATACTTAAAAACAAAACCAAAACCCGAAAACCCCACCAAGAAACAAAACCCCAATACATAATGCTAAGCATTGTGATCATAGGCTTTAACTGTCAAGTAGCAATGAACTTCTGATAGGAATTTTTTTTACAAAAGGAAAAAAGCTTTCTTTGCACCACATATGATATGTCTAAGAAGTGATGAAGTAGATTCTATCTTTTGTATCTATTAAACCTACTGTTTTGTCCTAAGCTTGTACATAGCTGAAATAACTCAGGTATTGTGAATCATTTCTCACTGTTGTGAAGTTGATTTACGCCAATCCTCCATACACTAGCAGATTCTGTGCTGGAAACTGAAGTATTACTTGAGTGTATATATAAACATCATCATCATCATGCGTGCACACTTTTCTCAGACATTTCAGGTATCATAAACAACAACCTTACTATGGTGAGTTTGAATTGACCAGAGGCGAAAGGGTATAAAGCCCACTTACAAGATAGCACATTATGCGATATCTGTCCGGCAGTGTGATGTTTGTGCCTCAAAAACTCGAGTGTATCCACGTTAGCAGAGTTGTGCCCTCCATTGCATAAAATATGTTTTTATTTTAGTGTCTGCTATATATCTGTTACATAATTGCCTGGTCTCGGTCTCTCACCTGAATTCGCCATTTACAAATATGAGGCAGATTTCCTTAAAAGTTTTTCACAAAAAAGCGAGTGTATGTAGGCCAATGCAGTGTGGTAACAGATATGCTGCCAGTTCACACAATAGCTTCTCTTCGGTTTCTGTTTTGTACGTGTGAATTTTGTTATCTCAGACCAGTGATGTGCTGAGATACAAAAAATTTAAAATACACTTTCAAAGACTTTTTTTTTTTTTTTTTGGCTGTTGGTCTGTAACCATTTGTTGTCTTGGTGTATACCTATACTAAATGCTTTATTCCAAGGGCTGCCTGTTTGTTGCATCGTGTTTAGCAAAGTGAGACCCTAATCTATGTTCTCTGTGCCTAGTCAACATGGTGGTGAAAAATATATTACTGATAATTAAAGGAGCAAAAATTTTTCTCATTTCTTTGATTCAGTATTTTCATTAACAATGTGCATGAAGTAATAACAAATATGCTTCTACATGACATCATCTTGGGAGGAATATTGGATGCTTAGGAAGACAGGATTAGAATGTAACATTTTCTTGAAATTTATGGGGAGAAATGACCTAAAAAAAAAAAAAAAAAACAAAATTGTGTGAAGATAAGTCGAAAGTGCTACATGTAAAGGAGAACACATACATAGGTACAAAATGTATAAGAAGTGATTAGGCAGTGCAGCATTTAGGAGAAGTACCTTGGGAATTACAGGAGACAAGATACTGTAGATAAATGAGAAATATTTTGCTGTTGCAGGATAGTCCAATATATTGGTGTTTATGCAAGAATTATGGGGTGGTTTGGCTTCATGTGGCAGTGATGAGGATGGGGCCTCAGGGAGTCGTATATCCCCTTGTTGGCAGTGCAGTAGAGATGCAGGCAGCTTGGAGAGGGTCGTGCTTGGAATATGCTAAACACATAGCAATGCATGTTGATGGTATCTTGGAGATAAGGAAAGAAGAATTAGACCTGGATGGAAAAGAAAATATGAGAGAGGCCAAGGGTTTAAAATATTTTCATTCCAATAATGTTAATGCCTTAAAAACAAGATCTACACAGTACTTTTTTGATATAGAACAAGAATGTAGCTGCAGAAACAGCTTCACACAGTACATTTTAATTCTGGTAGGATGGAAATGCTGAGATGTAATAATGAAAGAAAAATCCTCAAGAAATTGGCCATTACCACCATGTAAGACTACTTCTAGGTCCAACAATATCTCAAAATATTGAGACAAAAGAACAGCCCCTTGAATAGTTTGGTGACTGGGTGCCTGTCTGGATCACCAGGGATCTGCCAGCCTGGACTTTGGTTTCTGTCAGTCTTGCCTGTTGTCGGAGTATTTTCATTAATAAAAATAAATATCCCTTAGATATTATGATTCTGTAACTTGAAATTTAGGGTGGTAATGTGAATAATGTTTGCTTCATCTAGGCTATTTTTACACCATCTGATTAATAGTTGATAAGGGCTGTTCCCTCTTTGAAATTTCACCTTAGAGCAAAACATTTATTCCCACCCACTCCACCTCCACCCCGAGGATGCGTATGGAGCATATGGGATTGCAGTTGATAACATCTTAAACTATTATTTGTTTGTTCCTTCTCATATCTTTAATAAAGATGGATGTTGACAGTTGACCATATAGCCATATAGTTTGTGTTCTCCATTAAGAGGATAACATGGGATTTGTGTTCATCTTCCTTTGAACAGGTGACTAATGTTGGGCAAGAATGGTTAATCCATTTTCTAGTTTAATGAAGAGTATCTGCGGAAGTGGGTAGTAATTAATGGTATTGCAATGTGATAAAGATTTTTAAGAATAATTGCCTAACATCCCTTTTTGGACAGGTAAGTACTTGGCCTAACATTTGAAACTTCTTAGTCAGCAGCTGCTACTGTAGTAGACTTAATACTCCTCATTATTATGAAGCTCAAATGTTTTGTAGGTACCTTAATTGTAGATTTCAGAGCTTAATTTAAGCCTGGTATTAAGGATGTTGTGTAGAATCTTTCCACCATAGAATTTAACTTGCTAAAGCAAGTTAAAAAACAACTAAACTCGCTAAAGCAAGTTAAAAACCCCACAAACATGTAGAGTGGAAAAATTGGTTTATACTGTAGACTCTATCACAAAGATACGGTATTGGGCTAATGAAGAGTTAAATATTGTACCACTATCCTATGAGTTAATAGGAGGAAAAAAGCTGCTTATCGGTATGTTCTGTCTTAGCTTAATGAATGAAGAGACAGACTGAGTGAGCAATGGTTCACTTAACTAATTTTCTATTAACTAATTTTTTGTTTGTTGGTCATTAGAAAGTCCCCATTATCTGATATTCTGTCTGCTTGTGGTTTATCCTAACAAATTGGAAGCAAGTTTTATAGAGCAACGTAAATGATGTATATAAATCCAGCTTCAACCATTAAAAAACAGACAAAGAACTCAGGAAATGGAAAAATGTAATAAATAATTTATATTTTCCTGGGTTTGTTTTACATAATGCTGGTTAAAGGTGTTGAGTTGACCACAGTTTCCTCTCTTTAGACAGAGACAGTACCAGACTTTTCTTGCTACTGGGTTTCAGGTGGGTTGGTCTACATGATCTTTAAAGGTTCCTTCCACCCCCTTCTCTCATAATATTTCTAAAATGGACAAAAGTCAAGCATTGCATTTGTAGTAAAGAAATCCTAATATATTCAGTTCAGGCTCACTGTGTGCCAGTGTCTTGTTACATTTTATTCAGACATGTTGGATGATGGTTGATGTTCACATGGACCCTCTTCAACCAATCAAACCTTTGCTCGTTGCTGCTTTCTCCCAGCTCGTTCCTGGCTACTCTCCTCTGCCAATAATTTACCCTTCACCTTCAGAATACTGGCCTGATCCTTTATTTAAAAAAGCAAAAAAACCAAAAAACCCAACCAAAACCAGATTATTTCACAGTTCTGATTTGGGTGGCTCTCCAGCTGCAGGCAGAAATGAGTTAGGCAGAATTTACTGCTAACGGAGTCTATCTTCAGTTAGAAAAGTTGTTTTTAGCTAATGCTAGTTTACTGATACTTGTGTGTAATATGGGATGGGCAGTATCCTGACATGCCTCAAGCTGTTAATTCTCTTTGCCAGCTACTACAAGTTGTTATACTCAACTGAGCAATGCAACTGCTTTTAGACCTGTGCTCTAAACTAGATTTCAGTTTGGAAAAAAACCCATCCCATAAATCTTTTACAAGAGATTTCCTTTCTCTTTCATCTCTGCCTTTCAGGATTCCACGATCAGTGCAAGTCCTCTGAATTTTGAAAGAGCTCACTGTAATTTATTTGCTACTAAGATCTAATTAACAGTAGACAAGGAAAATGGAAGGTCTCGTTTGCTTTACGAAAGCATAAACATTTTGTTAGTCACCTTGTCTGTGGTGTGGTTCACTCTGGAGCGAACCGTTTAAATACAAGGGGTTTGCATAGTCTGAATGAACTGTGAGAAGACACTCAAATGTCACATTTCTCTGAGTCTTGTCACAGTGTTCATCCCGTCAGGGACTTATCTTTTGCTAGCTATTTACTTAGAAAAGAGTGTTAGAAGCTGCATTTTAACAGTCTTTTTCTTGGGGATTTTCTGACATTGGTGTGTCCTTGTTTCACAGAGCATGTCTTTGCTGAATGGAGTTAATGAGTTTTATCGTAAGCTATGCATTACAAACATCTAAGGACGATTGCCTGTAAAGCCAATTATTATGAGTTTGCTTCTCTGTTTGTGTTTGGTTGATCTGGAATAGGTTGAGTGATCTTAATATTGTTTGTAGTGTTAGGTACGAAACACCACGGGTGTCACATATATATCACGCTGCCTATGGCACGCTTTTATGTATCACACAATGTGTTTAGAACCAGGTGTCTTGTGTTGTCCCTGCTAAACTCATTGTGATTTTTGTGGCCCAGGGACTTGCCCCGTAGATACGTGGCCCTCATTGAGAGTGGTGGGATTTTAGTGATCTACTGAATTGTTTCACCAAGTTGAGAAAAACAGCAACAACGTGTTCCTTCTTAAGATCTCGGTACATACTAGAAAATTTGCTGGTTTTTTCTCAGTTTTGGTTTAGAAGTCAATCTTTCAAACAGAGTTAGTATATCTGTGATTTTCATATGGACTTTGGGAAGGAGAATAGTAGGAGTAAAAGATTTCAGCCTGGAAACTGACAATCTCATTTGCGTTTACTAAAATAAGAGCTGCTGGACTAGGGCAAGAGCAACTGAGTAGTAGGAGGAAAAGTGGAGAAACAGTGTTTCCTGTAACTTAAAATTTAGGATACCTGGGAGTGGTAAGGTATGAAAACTGAATGCAAGCAGAGAAAACACATTCATTTTTGATTCTGGCACGTAGGAAGTATGGCTTATTTGTGTTTCCCTCTCTCTTAGTTTCAAAGAGTTTCTTATACAATAACTCTTAGTTTTTCATTAGAAGTGCACCATAGAAGACATTAGACTGTTTTGAAGAATTCTAATTACAGATAGGTTTTGAGGATGTCTTTACATGAACTGTATTTATATGAACTTATTGTATGCTTTTTTGTGTTTAAAGTTCTGTTTTTTTTAACATGCCTGGACTGATATAAATTTACGATGTCTATTATTTCAACTTTCCTTAGTGTATATATTCAGAAACTAAAGCAAGGCAGTAGAACATGATATTTGTACCAGGCTATTACAATAAAAGTTGCAGTGGGGGCTGAGGGGAGGGATTGTCGTCTCTAATCTTACCTCCTTCAACTCATGACCTTGCAATGCTTTTGGAGGATAGTGCTTGTTTTAGTACTTTGACAGTGACATAAAAAGCTAAATGTATTCCTGATGGAAAAAACAGTCATGTTTTAAAAAAATATTTTTCTTTTTCTTTCTTTTTTCTTTTTTTCCTTAAGTAAAGAAATTGAAATAAAGGGGGCAAAGTAGTGCTTCATATTAGCTTAAGTGGTCTTATGAATTAAAGCTCTTTTGGGGCCAGGGGCAAGGGATGCTTAAGAGAAGCTCACAAACTTCACAAAAAGGTGTGCCCCCTTGCAGTAGATTGTTAGGTAGAAGAATATTATGGGGTTTAGGACATTTTGCTCTGTCCCCTGAGATTGCAAGGTTGTTTTATCATGGGGATAAACACCTTGAAAAACCACAGACTGGTAGAATTTTTTAAAACATTGTTTTTATACAAAAAAAATTTAAGCAAAAATGCTTCACTTTGAGATCTACATCTCTCATGAAGTGAAGTAAATAAGGCATTTGTGCAGAGCCACAGAAAAGGGATTTTTTCACGTCCAGAAAGCATTCAGTGATGTGTTGCACCCTTGCTGGGGGTGGGTAGCTCTGTATCCCACCCTGCCACCCCCCAGGTTTTAGGTCATCTTTCTGTCTGACATCTGTACAACATGGTTGGAGGTTTTTTTTCTTAAAAACATGGTCAGTTACTCAAGTGGAAGTTTCCGTGTTTCCAAGCTGTAGCACAGTATTTTTCAAATTCTGAATTTCTGCCTGCTCTATCAAGTTGATTGGTTTCCATAACTTCACTCAATGTTTTTGAGCATACACTGGAGCTGAGGTGTCACTCCTGAAACACGTCTCGCTTTAGTTTTAAAAAGGGGTTGTTATAAAGGTGACAGGCATGATAATGACCTATTACAAAATAGATCTTGGTTGCATAGTTTTAACCTTAAATACAATAAACAATATTTTTTACTTGTGTATTTGGCTGATAGGCTACTGGTCCCTGTACAGTTACAACTACCAAGGTAAACATTATATGAAAAATTCCCCATTTGTGGGGAATTATGTTAATAGAAGTGACTGGAAAAGATGCAATTCAACAAAAAATTAAACACAACGTATTTACCATAAAATGATTGATACTGATGAAGTAGATAAGGTATGTTTTTGTGTTTGATTGTCGACAACGCTGAGATAGAGATGAGAGAACAGATTTAGAGGAGGAGGTAGATATTTCTTGGAAGATCAATGAAAAGAGGTTTGATGACACATGCTGTCTTAGGGCTCTTATGTCTAAGTGATGGGGGTGGGAATAATGTTTATAAAGCACAAGGTGAGTGGGCTGCCTGCACAGTACAGAAAAGCATTGTTTTTGTTGGCATTGTCACAGCATGTGTAGTTCCATGTGCTGTTCGCATGGACTTTGACTTCTGGGCTTCACAAAATTTCTGTCTAGGTGTTTTTCTTGCATCATTTTGAATTTTCTGTCATGACAGACAGTAATTTATCCCATGTAAGTTATAGTCGGGACTGGGTGACTTTCTCTATTTAGCAGATTCCTATTGCTTTGTTGATAGCTTCTTCTGGGATTTTTCAGCAGTTTCTTTCTGAGTTTTTACTCTCGGATTGCGGTTACAACCTAGTATGTTATGCTCATCTCAGCCTTTGAAAATAGCAAGATTGGTCCTCAGCCTCAGATAATTCACAAACTTTTCATCTTTTTTGTTCTCTCATGTAAAACCCACGTTCCCTTTGCTCCTTTTTACATTAAGTGCAAAACTCAGAATTTGGTTTCACAGTCCCTTTTGCCTGGCTTTAGCACTGCTTATTGTGCAACAGTAGCCATGGGTTTCTTGCAGCCACACAGTGCTTGGAGATACAGTGAGCAGTAATGTTTAGTGTTCTTCAGCTGCCCTGACCATATAGAAGCTTTATTGTATGGCAGGACCACTGACCACTCCGGCCCTTCTTTCAGGCAGTCCTTTAACTTGTTTTGCTCTTGGTATGACGGCTCAGTACTGAGAACAACCAAAGAGTATGACTTTGGTCTTGTGTAGAGGAGATCTGCACGAGAAATGTGGTGGAACCACTCGCTTCCTGACCAGGAAATCTGAAACTGAAATAAAGGTCATGCTCCCACATTTACAACAGAGGCACATTTTAATTTTTGTTTAGATGTCAAATTCCCATCAGTATCTGAGAGAGAGAATTACTACTTTTAAAAAATACTGATCTGAAATGTTAAGTATCAGAAATCCTCAGGCAGGGATAACAGAACGTACTTCTGTTGTATCTGTGCCATTATTTCATTTTGGGGACCACAGGTGTCAGGAGAGTGATTGCTTATTTGCTTTTTGCTGCTTTCCTCTCTTTGCCTAACAGCTTGCTCAAATAAATATTCTCTTGGTAGCTCTCCCTGCTGCAGTTTGGAAAAGCAGATCAGCACAATAATAGTAGAAGAGGAAGAAAGAAATAAGTTCAGTTTGATGGCAGAACTGAAAAAATAATGGAAGGAAAAAGATAGTTTCCGGATCAGCCAAAACAGTTCCGCCCTTACACCTGAATTGAGACGTGTAGTGTCAACTCATTTTTTGAAATATTTTTAACTACTCAATTTAACTATTTCTCCTTTTAATTTAGGTAATTTTCAAAAAAGTTCTGTTGTGAATGAAATACATGATTTAAAAAACCCAAATCTTCTAATGCAAAATATTATGGTGTCTCAAACCCTCTTTTATAAAGAAGACAATGATCAGTATTTGAAATGTTCCCCTTTTATCTCAAAATATTAATTTAATTGAATTCTGAATTGAATATTTATAAATTGAATTCAGATTAACTTCTTCTCCAAGGCTTGTTTTTAATAGATGTGCTGCTTATCAGCAAATCTCTAGCATACAGGGCGATAATGAGAACCATAAAAGGAGGGCAGGGAGGAAATCCGTGTTTCTGCTGTGGAGAGGATTAACAAAATTTCAAATTTTCATGTCAGAATTTCTTTACAAATCAAACTGAAGACAGAGGAATTGCATTTATTTGTGGAAATTAGTTGTAACAGCATTGAGCATGAGATACCTCACTGGTTTAAATTGTAGGAGTATGTAGCACACTGGCTTCTGACATTTCAGATTGTCATGCCATCATCCAGGCTGTGCCTGCCATGGGTTAACGAACTTAATGCTGCCAGCCTAGTACGTATAATTATCATGAAACAAATAGGAAATCTCTTATTGAGAAAATGGAAGCGAGGTATATTTATTTACAGTTGGTATTTACAATTGCTGCAGCTTGTGCTGAACAGGCTTACTGAGTGACTTCATTCACCCCCCCTTCCCCCGATGGAAGGAATTAACTTTTCTGTACGGCACCGTTTGTGTATTAATGACAGAAGTTTTAATCTATTCAACTTTTGCAATTAGCTTACTTCCAAAAGTCGTCCTCTTCCTTCTTATTTTCTCTCTGCTGTTTCTCTTTTTTGCTTCGTCATTGCTCAAGACTAACTTTATTCCCATTGACTCTGAATATACACCTCAATGTCAGAGAATTGTTCCCTAAAAAGCCAGTATTTTTGCCCTTCCTCTTTCCCTTTTCTAGATGCTAATATCAACATTAAATAAGCAGCAAGTGCTTTTCTGATGCTGAATTCAGAATTCACTGAATGCAGTTACTGTCAGTGCTCCTCCTTGCCCCTATGCCAGCAATACAGTTTAAGTATAGCCAGATCTATGTTTGTTATTCTTGGAAGAATGCAATGTGGTGGAATGCAAGTGGGTAAACAATATTTTTCCAAGATGCTCTTATAGTATCCAAGCAGCGTATAAGCACAGACAAATAAGCACAATGATATTTTAATATTTTCATTCCTTTCTTTGCCCTGCAATAGTTCTGAGATGATGTTTGTTTCATTTGCTGAGGTAGCTAGTTTTGTGATTAAATTAGTAGTAATACAACATCACCTGGCTTTCTATATTTCTCTGCAATTTATGATTTATTTAAAGCTTTCCTATGACATTTATTGCTGGACTATGTCAGATCTTGTTAAGAATAAAAGAGAGTCAAAGATTCAGAATTTCTGAGCATCATAACTTTTGGTGTGTGCAACTGGAGCTGTGTATCCTTATGCCAAAGCTTCGAAAGTCGATGTTATAGAATTTACAAAAGGTCGTGCACTCAGTCGACAGCACAGCCAGAAATATAATCAAAATTACTTGATGTGTCCGTACATTTCTTTCTACAAGGCATCCTTTCCTTGCATAAATTTACAAAAAGTGTATGTTCTACTTGAAAAGATTGAGTTTAGGAAAAGATTAGGAAACCATCTATGTTGTCCACACAGAGGTAGACAAGTTTTCAATTACTACTAAATAATTTATTGCCTTTTTTAAGTGTTGAATTTTCCAATGAAACTAATGAAACTGTGAAGCACTTTGGCACCTGGAAGAAAGCTATTAATAATTTTCCAATTTCTTTTTTTTTTTTTACTCTGTTCTCCCTCCTCTGTGTTTTCTGTGGCTTACATTATTATTTGATAACTCCAAAATCTGAATACATGCACGACAAACAAGACAATGCCACTTTTTGAATGCAAAGTTGTGTGTGTGTGATAGAAAAGGTTTTCTGGTGTAATATTTTGTGAATGGACATGTTAACCTGATGCTTTACTCTTAATTCTTTAAGAGGAGTTACTTGTCTTTACTGGTTGGAAGGTTGTTTAGCTAAGAAAGCCTTTCACTTGGCTCTGGGGAGTCTGAAATGAGTTCACTTTTTCTAGGGCTGAAGATAGAAGCGAAAGAATACTAAATGAACATGAGAGAAAATAGATGGTGCTGAGCCAGAATGGTTAAGTGCTTCCCAACAACTGCACAAGCACTGATAAGTAGAATAAAAAAGTCAGAATTTGTTTACTTTTTAACGCACTGTTAATGATAAAGTAACACATGGTTTTGACAATTATGTTCTTGAGTCTTTTGTCATTGTGGTAGTCACAGGATGGACTTCCACAGCATAGTTTTTGGACCTGCCATCAGAGCTGGGAAGGCAATGTGGGACGTGTAGTGGACGCTGCAGTCAAGCAGACTGGTCTCATTGACTGAATTGCTGCTGTCACTCAGGGAAAGGTGGGGAGAATCCCTCAGGGTGGCAAGACCTCAGCAGGATTATAATGGGTCTAAACCACCTTGTAACAGAGTGACATATTTAAGTGTCTTTCCTGAGCCTTTGTTCTTGTTGTGTTGTTTACCTTCACCTACAGTCTTGTGATTTTTGCATTGCTGTTGCCTCATCCTTCAAGAATTTCACAAATAAATTGCAAATAAGAAAATGTTACTCACAAATAATAATGTGTTGTTCTTGTTTAATAAATGAAAATACTTGAGCAGAAAATACCACTCACCACAAGTAACAGTCTAGATGTGACCCTTGAATTTCGCCCATTTTGGCAGGAAAGCAAAGACAGTTTAATATTTTGAGATGGGAAGGACACTAAGCCACTAATTTAAATGTGGTGTGAGCTCTCTAGAGTGTAAATTACGAGGAAGACGAGCAAAGCATCTGCTGTGGGAAGGAGACAGAAAATGCAGAAAATTTCAGATTTTAAATAGTGTGATCCAGGAATGGCTGTAAGGGCAGGTTACCTGTCTGATTTGCTTTCCAACTTGATTGTGTAGCACAGGAGTGTTTAAAAGATGGATAACTGAAAATTATGCTTTATGTTAAGAGGTATATATTTTTTTCTACCTATAGAGGTAGCTTAGCAAAAATTTCTTTGGATCTGGATCAGAGCTTCATTTTCTAAACTCATCATGAAGCTTATATGTCCTTAAAAACAAAGGAAAGGCCAGAATGAAAAGGCTATAGCAGGGTTTCAGCTGCTTGACCATTAGGGTCAAAAGCTGAAACAACATTTGATATGCAGTTTACATGGCTAGGTTAGTGTATTTATGAAGGCCAGTAAGCAGGCAGAAATAAATAATTTAATAGTGCCACCTCTTACCGCTTGATGCTCACCAAGTCAGGGGCAATGTAACCTGCAAAGGGTTTAAAAAAAATAAAATTAATAAATTAAAACTAAACATTTTGATTATGTAGAGCCCAATATCTTGTTATATTAGAGACAAAATAATGGCATACAATTATTTTTATCAGGTATGGGAAATCTTTTAATAACAATAATATCTTTAAAATATTAAAATCAAACATGTTATTCCATGAAATATCTAATCTGTCTTCCATATATGTCTAAGGGGCCAATTACATAGCTGGAAAATAACTTTTAGAAACTAGGATTTGAGAATTCATTGAACTGATAATACAGGAATAGCGAGGCTCAAACTCTGATTCAAATCTACTGAAAGAATGTAATTATTTTATTATATCATAGCTTTGAATTTATTTTTCTCTTTTGGATATACCTATCTTGCACAGACTCAAGAGTTATCAAATGCAATTACCTGAAAAATGGCAGATCTTCATTCTGGGAATATTATTTTATTAGAATCATTTTTGCCAACAGATTCAGGAATCTGTCATGAATCATGACCTTTACACTAGACTCTGTGAAATTACAGACAAAATTGGTTTGTTCTTAGTAGCAAGATTTTATAGTACCATATATATGCTTGTGATGAAGTGCAAAGAAGTACGGATTGCTGTTAGTCTGTCCTTTAGGTGTGATATAAGCACACAGCAGCCTGCTATCAATGCATTTTCTTTACACAAAACAAATTGGTAGATGGCAGAGTGGATTTTAAAGAGGAATGTTAAGCTCACTAATGAAGCGATGTAGGGAACGTTTCTGACGAGTACTCTCCAAAAGGGGGAAGGACAGCATGGGAAAAACGATCAATTGGCACAGTTGGAAATGTGATAAAATTGGTCAATGACAGTAGGGAGCCAGCCTCCTCATAGCACGTGAAACATGATGCAGTAAGAGGAAACATGACAAAGGATATTAAGCATGTGGTAGCGTGTGCTCCTGGTTATGTGACAGACAGCTGGCCTCATACCTGCGTAGCAGTTGTGTCTTCGTAGCATTGCTTCTAGCTTTGGACCTAGGTCTGGTAATATGAAGGACCAGGAGTAGAGACTGGGAAAGAAAATGGAAAGAAAATGAATTAGAAACACCACTTTAGTTGTGTTGAGCTTCACGTGTGGGTCATACTTCCACACATTGAACAGACACACCAAGACTTCATTTTGCAGAGAAGTCAAATTTGAAATAGAGAGGTGGACAATGATTGTTGTTTCTTACAGATAAAGTGTCTGCAAAAATCCCAGTGAACACTGGAGAGGTGAGTGACAGCTTGCTGAAGGAATGAATAGAAGAACAGGAAGAACAGGAAAGAAAGGAGAACGGGAATTCAGAATCACAAGAACTAAAAAAATAGAAGGATGCAAAATTTGGACAAAAAGTTTTCAGTGGCTGGCAGACTAAGCAGGATGAGAGTGGAAATCTCATTCTAAGTTTTGAGCAGAAAAGATTGTTCAGAAGCATAGCTGGAAAAGGTTCTTTACACCACACTGAGATGTTTTGTGCTGATCCAGGAAGGAACTGGTGTCCCAGGTCAATGGTAAATGGAATCCTTGGACTCACTGCTGAAATTGCCAGAGGGAATGTATTTACATGTTATGAGCTGGTCTAAAGCCCCTCATTCATCTCTTAGAAGTCATCAGATAGTCTTTAGTAATTGCAATGCCTTTAATAACCAAGATAAATCTTGAACAGGTCCTGCTAGAAGGTAGGCTTGACTTTAAATCTATTTCAAAAATACATATTGGAGGGGGAAAAAAATGTAAGCTCTCCTACAGCCTGAAGCAAGATACCTTTATCGCTTTTCTTCTGACATATCTAAATATCTGCTGTGGATCTTTGGCACTGAAAAAAACCCTGCCAATTTAGATAAAAGGTTTATGATTTTTTTTCCTTCAGATGCTTTTAAGAAAATTAAGTACTTGTTGGGGTAGTGGAACTTTTTTTAATTGAGGCTTTCAGAACATATCTATCACTGGAAAAAATAACAACAAAAATGATTGATAGCTTTTGTAGAGCTGTTCCTGCACAGATAACTAGAACTTTCTCAGTATTCATCAGGGAAGAACACTTGAGGAAAAGAGTTGAATATTTCTCCACAGTTTGACTCCAAATGGTAGAGCTTTGAGGAAAACATTAAGGCACACAGGTAGAGCTCAAGGGGAAGAGTTTGACCCTGTAATGACCTCAGCCATGTTTTCTCATGAAAAATTCATTCTCCATTCCTAGCACTTTTCATTGACAGAGAATGTATTTAAAGAAAAAAGTATGAACTTTTCTATATGTACAGAAAGTAGGATAAATATAATATAAAGCACAGTAGAAATACATTACACTATAAAAACTGCGCATATGAAAGTTTTGATTTCTAATGCTTAAAATCCTTAAAGTTTTTTTTTCTTAAATGTAAAACATATGCAAAACTATCTCCAAGAATAATTGCACTTTTTTGCCTGAAATATTCATAACAAAGTTTCTTCTATTGAAAAGTAGGGGCTATGCCCACTTTATCTACTACCCTGTTTTGTGAAGAATTTCTTTTGATTGAAGCACTGTCTGGTTGTGTTCAAAACGATTTTGTTCTTCACACAGGAAGGCCTCAGGCCAATTTTTCAACTGATGAGGAATTCCTGTTGTCTTTTTGGGATGGAGGGGATAATAGACTGTTTAAAGAATTGGATTAGACCTGTGGAAAGCTTATAGACATTGATGTGCTGATAAGCAAGACCATCTAAACTCTGCCTGGCAGCTTCATTACTCTTAATTCGTTCTGGTTTTCATCCAGCAGGGTTGATACTTCAGCTTGGCAAATATTATAGTCATTTAGTAAAACTATCACCTGTAGCTGTTGAGAAGAATCTGCTTTTCTATTTGCAAATACTGCCATAGTAATGCGTAGCTGCATAAGATCTCAATATACAACAAATCATATAGACTTATCCAAAATTGGGTGAACCTATCCATGGGAATAAGGAGGCTCAGAAAGTCTAGAGGAAATCCCTATAGACACTTTCCAAAATTAGGTTTAAACAGGATGAGGGAACCTAGAGCTGTAAAAAAGAAAAGGGATGGAAAAGCAATATTTGCAACCCGTTGAAAAAATTCTAAAATATTTCTTATGCCAAGTTTACTGTTAATACTGACTCATGTTGACAGCCATTGACAAATCAGAATTTCTAGGTGCCTACAGGGTCATTTGTTGTTATATTAACGTTTGTATGTCCAGACTATAATTCTGTGTGACGTGGTATTAAAGCTACAAATGCTGATCTAAGAAGCTTACAAACTAACCTTAAATCATTGGGAAAAATAACATAAAGTGACAACAGTCCAATAATGTGTGTCTCTTCCGTGAAAGTTGAAAGACTTTCTTTGTCAGCAAGTAAGCTTCTACTTCGATTCTAATGACTGAGAGAATCTGAGTATCTGGATTCTGGTTTTGGTAGTGGCCTTACTGTCTACCTGCTTATATATAGCACACAGAGTTCTTGCCTATAAAGGTAGTAACTGGAGGCATATGAAGATTACAGAGACCCTTGTCATGGGGTCTGTTGTCCTGTAATAAGCAGAAGTGACTGTGATATAATTTGTTTGAGAGAATTTATTTTATGAAAAGCTCTGGTAGTTCACCAAGGTAAAAATTATAGGTAATAAAGGGGATTTCTAGGGGGATTTCTTCCCCTCAGAAATGGAGAAGACATAAATTTCACATACAGACGCTTACATGAAAAAAGTTGAGCTTTTTATTTTCAAGTTGCCTCGATAACCCGAGTTTGATGAAAATTATTTCGGAATTCTTTCAGTCAAGCAAATTATATTCCCATTGCTTGTGCATTAGTATATTATCATAAGATTCTACATTAGAAACTAGAAGATGGCTGAATATTTGCTGGTTCAGGAAGATTCTTTGCCAGTGCCTTCATAATCTGGTCTGAAGAGCATCCATGACTTGACAGAAAATTCATATTGGGTGAACTGTCCATGAGGTTCCTTGACAGAGAGCATGGTTACTGAAATGTGGGGGTTTTTTTGAGAAGGGAGAAGGGGACAATGTGAAAAACCATCTTTAACTTAGAAGTAACTTAAAATCTAGGAAGCAAATGCTACAGTCTCTGCATCCTGGTATCTGAGTAGGTGGAATAAGCATTTTCTAAAGTGATTTTATGTGAGTGCTGTCTTCTGGTTTGATGTCTTCTCATACCTTGTTTTCACAAGTTAGACTAGTGAATGCCCTTGACCTCATAAAAGAGTATTCTGTCCAGAGAGAAAACTACTTTCACTAGTTTCTTCAATCTCTTATTCAGAAGGGTGCCCTTTAGCCTACCCCAGTTGTGGTCCCCTGTCAGAGACCAATGAATCGTAGAGTGATTTCTTGTACCAAGAAGAATACTGTCTACACTGACCATGTGGTAGTCTGTAGTCAAGCTAGCCAGTCCTGTTTGAATTGCCTGATAGTTTTTATAAGCCTCATTCTGGGAAGAAGTTCATATCATTAGCCTGACTGAACATGCTACCAGCTGATACGGAACATAATGTTGAGCTTTGTGAAAAGAAAGGATGAATTGTGGTGTGTCCTTGACAAAAACCCCCCACTTTCCCTGGTGTATTGCCTAATACTAAAAACAAACACAAAAGCATGTGTGTACCTCTCTAGGAATTACAGATACTACGTTTCTCATTTTGCTAGCACAATTGCCCGTGGCAGCCTTTCTGCAGGATGGTACTCTAGAAAGGTATTTTTGGATAGATGCCAGCGTAAGGTATCCCCAATGTGCTTTGGCAAGTTTCTCTGTTCACTCTTTACAACAGCACCTGGATTTCAGTAGAGCTTCATGCTCTAAGGAAACACATCACAGGTGTACTGGGTGCAGTGTGGACTTAAAAGAAAAATGGAGAGGAAAAAACCTCCAGTATACTGAAGTCCAAAGATATTTCCATAACGTGGTTACTGAGAAAAGATGTGCGGCAACAAATGTGCTGTTGAGTTGCCAGAAATCCTGTTTACTTGGCAATAGCTTTATATTCATTGCAAATTAATGTAGATGCTAATGCTCCATAGCTTTAAATGAAATGCAGATAAAAGATGCAAATGACAGAAATATGATGTGCTATGCCTTCATGTAGTGTTATACATTTAGAATCCAGTATTGCTCATGCTTAACAAAAAAACATTTAAAAAAAGGGAGGGGCACCAAAAAGACAAGTAAACACTGAGTTTCTGTGAAAAGAAGAGTCTTACTATTTTTTGGATTTGGGAGGGCATTTGGAAATGGCATGCATTAGCTGCAAGGTTCACTTTAAAATAAATCCACATAAAAAAACTTTGTTCAGGCCTGAGGACAGATGGGTATCACTTGAGTGAACTTTTTCTGCTTAGAAAGCTTGGACAGAAAAAGAATGATTAGAAGCCACAATTCTGAGAAGGCTTAGTTAGAATCAGAACAAGTGTAGGGAAAATAACCTACACGTGTACATACCTAAGAAAGTGAATGCTTATCCCACAGTTTGTCCTCATTGTCCATACATTATATATCCAAGTTGTTTAATTTTTTTTTAAAAACCCCTTTAATGAAAATAGTTATATAACAGTATAACAAATTCATTTACTTGATTTATAAATGGATCTGGTTGCTGATTTGAGAGAGTGAAAGAAGAAAGCAGAAATAGGTGAGGATGAGGGAAAGCTCATAAACTACATGTCATCCTTAGAAGTAACGGACATTTACAGTATCACTGTAAAAAGAAATACCATATGTGGGGGAATGAGCAGTTTCTCCATAATACTTTCAATTCAGGGACATGTGCCAGAATTTGAATATATGTTTGAACACGTTTCTTTCTCTGAAGAAGGGGACTTCCTCCGCTTTTCTCCATTCGGATATATGAACTCTGACAACCACATTCTATTTTATAAATAAATTTAAGTAACGAAGCACTGAAAAAATGTACTTGTGCTTTTGTCTTGTTTCTCAAAGAAAAACAGGGAGGTAACAGAAGCGTGTTGAACAGTGAGGTTAAGTAGCACCTTCACGGTTTTGCTGCTTTACGCTTTATAACTGAATCCAAAAGACTTGAGTGTTCATCCTAACTACCCGATGAGAAGGCTGGGTAGCCCCGTTAAAGGGAATGACACACTCCTCTGATCGTTAGAGACTCTAGGCATTTGAACAGCAGTCTGACCATCATTATTTCTTCCAGCCATTCTGGTTATCAAGTTGGAAATGGATCATTGCTTCATTTTGCATCACTTCACAATTTATAGTGATAAATGTTTTTTGATGGTCAAAGATGTCAGGCTATAAGAATAAAGTGAAAATACAGTGAATTGAGGCAGTGAGCTTCTAGGCTAGGACTCCTAAGGTAAAGGGAAAACAGAAACTCTATTAAGCAAGATATCCCTGCATTCTCTCAGTGAAACAAAGCTGCCTGCACACCCTTTCCATTTTCCCTTGATTGCCAATTGATTTCCAAAATCTATTGCTATATAATCTCTGGTTTTGTGAACAGAGTTAGCTCTGAATTAGACTACCAAATCTCGGGATGTCTGAATTTCAACCTCTGGGCAGCATGACTGAACACTGTGCCTGGGCTATTGCCAAAAGCAATATGAGAGAGAGGTTGTTTACTCTGTGGTATGCTTCAGCCTTACCGTACTAAAATGCCAACTATGGAACCAATTTCTTTGGTGTTTCTTAGGTGGTTACCTTCCTCAGAATAACTAAGCTAGGCTCAGCATCTAAGGTCACAAAGCAAGATCCTGACATTTAGATACTAAAAGCACAGCTTCACAGAGGTGAGTCTGAAAATTATCTAAATCCAGTATTCCCTGGGCCGTCCAGCCCAACTGTAAAAACCAATTGTCAAACCTATTTAATGTTATTAATCCTTTTACATTAATTCCCACCTTTTCACTCCTACCCCAATCCTTGAAGTCCTACTGACTTCCTTGACAAATTATAATTCCAAATACTTTTACTTAACCTCATTTTCTTTTTCTAACACAGTAATTAGATTTCCCTGGCTCTACTGAATTCTTGACTGCCATTTAAACTTTGGAGCTAAATTTTGAAACAGAACAAAATGAAGCATCTTAACTGGTGCTGTGTTGATCAGTTCAAGATTGAATGCTTGGTTTATGACCTATATTTTAATTTCCTATAGGTAAATCAAAATATTAGTGCTAGAATTACAATTACGGTGTTACTATCTTTTTTCAGACCCTTTAATCTAAAGAATACTTTATTCTAGAGAAGTAGAACTGAATGCCACAGGAATTTTCTCCCAAGATTAGGCTGTCTCTAAATTCCCTTTTGTCAGTAACACCTTTTCAAATTGTAGTTGTTACTGAATAAGTACCACTCTTGCATCTCTTATTCAGAAGTGGATTGATAAGCCAAAAGGGATCAATAAATGTGTAATACTTCATATTGCTTAGCCTTTTCCCATTAGGACCATCGCCTACTAATGGTGGCAAGTTCCAGGAGAATGATAACATCCTACTGCTCTCTAACGATTGCAATTATGTTTCAGAGCTTCCATTAAGCATAAAGTCAGAATCAATATGTTATACTATCTATACTATTTGAATACTCACAAGCAGTGTCCTTTTTCAGACAATTTTTCAAATAGTTGTCCTTTTATATCTTACCTCCAAAAAAGTTACTTCTCTTAACTCATGGAGCAAGAGTAGAAGAACAGAATACTAAAGAGTAGAGCAAATAAAATATATTTATAGTTTGTTTTCTTGTTTTTAAACCTTTCTTAATAGTGCCTGTAGCAAAAAGAGACGATGTCACAGAATCAGATAATAAAAGCAATATAGTAGGGACCTCATTATGATTTGACGAGCAGATCATTGGCTTACCAGTCTGTTACTTGATTTGATGCTGTTATTTTTATCTTTCTAAAAAGTCAAAAGATGTTGACCACTTACTGCTCCTGTGAAATCAGTGGGAGCTACAGATATTCAGCATCTAGAAAAGTCCCTGTGGCTCTCAGGATTTGAAACTGTATGGAAAACAAATGTTCCTTATATTGTGCATTTGATAATAAAAATGTGGTAGTTACTATAGCCAAATTATCTTAAATCTTCAAAGATAAATGACCTACGAAGTTCAAATCACAAAATTGTTCATTTAGCTTAGTTGATGATTTTCCCTTTGAAATTAAATGAATGAACAGATGGCAAGCAATCCAAACCCCTGACTGTTAGTGGAGCACTGTCATTTCAGATCAAGATTGCAGTTCATTAGCACAGAAGGAATAATCTTTTCTCTCTGTAATGGGACATCTTAGTATCAGGCTTGATCAGAAAGATTCATTAAACAGGAGAAGTTGCAAAAGGAGTTTCTGTTGATACTAACTGTTGATATTGAAACGTATGGCCTAATGGATATAGTAGGGGACTTGGGTTCTGTTCTGGAATTTGCCACTAAATTACTTCGGACAAGTGACTCGATCATTCATTCTTGATTCCTCCATCTGTGAAATGTGAAATTCTTCTCCAGGGTAGCATAAAATCTAATGAATACTTTTAAAGCACTATTAGTTTCTGAGACACACACTTGCATATCAATATGTGTTGTGTGCTACGTACTAATCTGGCCAGGAGCCTTATAGCCAAAACTTAGTATGCTTTCTTTTTCAACAATGGACAAAGATAGCACAATGATATCTGACAACAGCAAATCTTTCAAAACACATTTTGCTTTATGTGTGCAGCGAAAGGAGTGAGGTAAAAAGAGCAGCGACTCTGCATGGATAGAGGCAAGAGATGGACTGCTGTTTTCAAATCTGCTTATAGGTTCAGATTCTGCTCGTCTGATCAATCTCAATTTTGTGAAAGACAAAATGACTAAGTAACTGGTAGGCAGCAGAAAACAGGACCTGTTAAGTGGACTGTTTCTCAGTACAGCTCAGTTCCCATAGATGTTGAAATAGTCACAGGACAGTTGTGAATCATGTAGAATAACTGCATTATGAGGTGGAGGAAATGACAGAGGCTGGATTGGCGAGGAGGAGGGATATTTTTCAGACGAAATTTAGAAGAGGTTTTCTAGTGAGGAGGTTACTGTTATTGGAAGTTGAATGTGAAAGAAAGGTAAAGCAAGGATTCTTGCTAGTTTTGCTACTTCATGCTGGCTGACTTTTTTCTTTTTTTCTTCACTGTGATGTGTGGATGTTTCATGAAAACTCTAGCTGAGGAGTGGTGTATTTTTAACGTAAATTTATTATATTAAGAACTTGAACACAGGTTAAATTGAGGGGATGTTTTGGAGAAGATTTTCTGTCCTTATGTGCTTTAGCTTTGATTATTCATATTCTCAGGAAAGAGCTATGAATAATTTTTCATTGGTGCCAAGAAGCATAGGAATTATTTGCAGCCACTGCAGCATTCAGTTCCAATGTTGCTGCTCTTTAGCAAGTTAAGTATTACTTCAGGGGTGAAGTATTAGAGTTGTTACAAGTAGGAGCTTGCGAAGCAAGTGAAAGACAGATGTTCTGTAGGACACATCCTTGGTGGATATAACCGGGTCCAGATTCTCTGAAATTAGCAGAAATATGCCGGGTTTACAAATTAGCAGAAAATTACAGGGTTTACAAATTGAGTTTTAAGAGCCTCTTGGGCTAGCAAGCATAAATTGGAGTTTTCAATCCTTGTACTCAGAAGATCGGGGAAAAAAAGCCATGTTTTATAGCATGCTATTACGTGATTTGATGTGCTTTTGGGATTTACAGCTTCCTCTCGGCATCTATTGCAGGTCTCACTGTTATCAAGGAATTTGTGTTAGATAGGTCATTGTATCTTTTGGAATGGATACTACCTTGTATCTTGCTGGAACTGTTGGAATTACCCTTTTAAGGCCTGCTTCTCCAAAGCTTTCCAACTGGTCCCTCTTAGTGGCAGGTATGGAATTTGCCATACCTGGCAGATTATGTTTATACCTTGTGCTTAGTCCTGGACTTGACAATGTATTTGTTCCTGTTAATGATGTCTTGTATTTGTTGATGCTTGTGTAATTCTCTCACATATTCCAGTGTCTCACGTGGAGTGAAACTATTTGGTGGCTTTAAAAAATACCTTTTTTAAAAATCTCTCCGTCTAATTGTGATTTGAGAGTTAGTAGGCCTACTAGCAGTACAGATTTTCACCTTTTTCTCCCTAATATACTAGAAAGTTGTTAGAATCAGTTTAAAAGTTGCATTGATTTGAAACAAATAATTAGAGTTCATTTCCTAACAAACTGATTTGAGCTGAACAGCCCTGAACTGCTATAAATTCATTAAACAAAGTGAAGACACAATGAGTTCAGCTATCATGCTTTTGTCATTCATCAACAAGCTAATCTGAGTCATCTTTTTCGCTCAGTAGTAATTGCTCTCATTCATCCTTTGTTCTACCTTTATTGTTTTTCTGTTTCACTTTTTGTAAACCAGTCTCATCAAGAGAAATAGTTGGGTTTTTACATGTCGAAAATGTGCCTTGGAGCAAGCCATGAGCGATGCTATAGCATATAGCATATAGTGCTGTCCTTGCTTGGTAGCGTGCTCCCTGTAGGAATCTATCAGAGCTACTCACTCTTAGCTTGCAGCAGGTGATTAACACGTTACCTGCGGAGCATGAAGAATTGGTTTGTTCATTCTGCAACAAAGCTTCAGCAAAGCTTTTCTCACAATGCGTTTCTCCTCCTTTGAGGTGTAAGAGTGAAAGAACCATAGGACTGCCATACTTCGCCCACGTAAGTAGTAACTTTTACCCTAAAGAAAGATGGAGCATATTCACGTTACATTTTTAGCCTGTTAAGAAAACTGGTTTTACTACTATCACTTGTTCCATGCTCATAATTTAAAAACCAATACCACCACAAAATACTTATGAGTTCTATGGTTTAATATGACTTGTATCATCTTTCTGCACTAAGAAAGAAAATTATACCATCCGATGAACCTATAGTGTGTGTGCGCGCGTATTGCTATCCCCATAAAGGAGCAGAAGTAGTACCCATTTAAATGTTTCCCTACCCTCTTCCTCTGCTGATTTATTTGCCACTGTTGGCACAACTCTGGTCAGGGTGGCAGGGCTGTTCAGGGGAGTATCTGCCCTCTTTAAAGGATCTCCTAATCAACCTGGAATAGATCTATTGCCAGTGCAAGGGTGATTTGTTTGGGGGGAGGAGGGAAGGAGGAAAGATGCTCATGCAACTACCCATTATTAATCTTCTACCTGAAGAAAAACAGTCTCGCTTTCATCCATACTTTTAAATTGTATTTTCATAAGAGTCTTTTCATATCTTTAATCATTTTTTATGTCTCTTGACTTCTATTGATTTTGTATTAATTTTCCTTTGAAATTTTAAGTTACAGGACATTATGATAATGTAAGTAATTTAGTAACATATTTAACATAACCACTTTTTTTTTGGCTGTTTATTCTCGCATCCTTTGTCATACACAGATCAAACAAGATGTTTACTTTCCCATAGGTCTCTCAGAGGTGATAGCGGTTTTATGTCAAACGTTGTTGGCATTTTAGACAAATGTCAAGTAATAACAAACTCTGATAGACTGTAATATAATTGAAGTTAACAGAGCCAAAATTAGCCGGTTAGGGAATCTGGAGAAATGTAGGTAGCATTGCATGTTCCAGCTGATGCAGCCTTTATTATAGTTGCTTACTGTCAGTTGTTGTGGCAATTACTGTGCAATTAAGTGTGAAATACTGTTAGGTTTTAATCCTATATTCTTTTCCTCCTTGTGAGGAGAACTGAAGGATTGTTTTGGATGGTACTAGGCTACATTATGCTAAAAGAAGTATTATTTCTCTGATGCATTAATCCACTAGAGAAGGTTGTGGCTATATTGAAAAAACCCATTCTATTTTTGACCACTCTTTCCAAAAGAAGTGTGTTACTTGTGGCGTTAGAGACAACTACGCTCTAATCAGAGATATTCCTGTTCTGCTTTTCTGATCAGGAACAGACACAGAGCAAATGTTGACGATGTTGGGGCGGGGGTGGGAGGGCGTGCAGAATCCTCTGGCATATATGTGAAGTAAGCTTTCTGAGACTCAGTCCAGCATCTTAATTGGAAGACTTTCTTCTGCTGGTAATAGGTCTTGCCCAGCTCCTCCAGCTTTCCATTTCAAATTGTAGTATACTTGCTGTGTTTGCATTATGAGTAACTGCTATACTAGAAACAGTTTTGGGCAAGAGGTGCAGATTGTCATTAAGATTGATGAGGAAGCTGCAGCAGTCCTCTAGATACTGCATCAATAAGTCATGAATTTGACATCAGCTTCAAGTTTAGAACTGTAATTTTTAAGTGATACAATTGTTTAAATCATTAAAACAATCAAGTAATTTTTATTACAACTTTCTCTGAAAGACTGATTCTTTGTTTTGGGGGACCCCCCCCCCCCCGCATGTAGCAGTATAGACTTTATATTGTTCAATTTAGAAATAAGCAGGCTTGTTCTTAACGTCTTCTCAATCAGCACAGGAAAGTAATTCTGGCACTTAGCCACAGGATTTCCCAAACCCTCGAGGTCATTGAAATTATATCAGTGAAGAATACAGCATTACTCTTTTTAAAATGTAGCTTGACTTGTAACTTTTCAGTGAAACCAAACATCTTTCTTCCTCTCTACCTGCTTGAATCCAGGGATGCCAAAGTGATAGCAAGCACCTTGTTATGGACATTTCCCCGCCCCCTCACCCCAATTAATTTTTAGAAAAATAACCTTTTTTTGTACACTGTCTTCCTGTTATTTCTTCTGGTTCAATGTATCTCAAGCAAATGTGAACACAGAGCTGGTTCTTTCACACCATGAATCCATGTTTATAGCTTTTGAATTTTTTGGTTAATTGTCAGAATATAGGCAACCTACGCATATGTGTATATATATGCAGTACACGTACTGTCATGATTACCTTTTGACAGATGTGTGTACGTTCTCTCTTTAGGAAGACATTTGAGTTCATTTCATGAAGACAGGGTTCATTCAGATCATTAAATCCTACGCAGTTCTCGTTAATAAAACAGAAAATCTGCCTGTACAATGTTGAATTCTCTCTGTGACTCAGTCAACTCTTCACCTTCCCCCAGCTTGTTGAGTCATTCGCAGATTGTTTTTTAACACCAAACTATTTGGATACCCTTGATTATATTGAGTACAGGTTGTGTATGTGAGGTAGATGGTACATTGCTGTAGAATGCTTTATTTCAAAGGTGATGTCAGGCTACTGTATTCCTAGGATGTAGGTAAAGTTGCATAGTAATTAGGTAATTATTTCTGCAAATAAAAAGCAAAACCTTACTGGTGATCAGTTTTGGGGACTTCAAAGTGCCTGGTTATGTGAGAAAACACAGTTCATAGGAGAAAGCCTGTATCTTTTCTATACTTGGTTTTGCCCTATGCAATTTTTTCTGTCTGTATCTGATGTCTGATTTAAAGTAAACTTCTGTGTATGTTTGCTTCCAGCTTTTCTTCCTCCTTGCTTGGGTGTTATCATGTTGTTATACAAAGTCCTAGGTTCCCCTTTCAGCTATTTCAGTCATTAATAATGTGATAAGCCTTGCCTGGTGTTCCGTCTCTAGTTGTAAGCAACACTCTGAGGAAAAAGGTAAGTATTTTTTGAATGTTAAGTGTTAAATAATTGAAAACATAGTACAGCTTTTCTGACCCTTGTTTAATTCCCAGCTGGTGCCTCAGCATAGTTTGAACCGATTTCACTTGCTACTATGGCCCACAGTAATGTTTACAGAAGTAATATTTTGAGCTACAAAATACGAACTGAACTTTGTTTTGCTCCAATTTTCCATGGATTTTCTCTTAATGAGAAAGGAAGTAAAAAACCAGAGAGCTTTTCTGGTGTGTCTGCTCCTTTTTTGTTTCATCTGGTCTCTCTTTTCCTGTTTTGCATGTGATATAGAGCAGTAAACAAAGCAAGCAGAAACATATGAAGGAAAAGGAAAATAAAATAGGCAAAAATTGTTATGATTTTCCAATGAAAAACAGTCAGTGTAGTTGTGGAATAAAAGTTTATTTTTTATGCTAAAAAGCATTGCTTTAAAATGCTCAGTATCGTAGATATTGGCTTTTTTAATAGCACTGTTAGATTCTTTTCAGAACAGAACTGTGTTCCCACAAATACTTCATCCTTTGAAAATGTGTTTGAGGATGTAATGGAGTAGGTAATCTTTTAACCTCACAAGAGATACAAATAAAAATGGACATGTTGGGTTTATTACGTTTCACTGAGTGCTCTCCTGGTAAATACTATACGCGAGCAAATCCCTGTCTACGTATGTGCTCTTTGAACAGCATTTTATTGTTCTGCTTTTTCCCGTTGTAAGGATAGAAGCATAATGTTGTCAACCTGCAAGCATTTTTTAACTTTTAGACATTATGTGCTCCAGAATCACTAGATGGCATCGTAGCAGGTTGGGATAGAGCTGTTGCTTAATACAGTGGCCTTGCCAAGTGAGACCTGGTCAAGGGGTAAGCCTATTCTGTGGATAACATTGTGAAAATGGAAAGTGATCTATAAATATCTAGTTTCCTTTCTAAGTGAATTGGAATCATTAAAATTACATGAATGAGCTGAAATCCCAAATCAATAGAGATATATTAAAAGATGACTAATTAAAATTGATTAGGACCAATATAAGATTTCCAATTTTTCTTTACTAGATCTTTTTCTTATCCCTTGTGTGACCTGGAGCTCCCCGTGTTCATCTCGTATCATTTGCTCCTAATTGTTTTTCCTTGTGGAGTTACTCTTGCCAAAGTAGCCACAGAAACGCATCACTGATAAAGTATTCCAAGTTTTTCTAAAATGATCAGTGAATCTACAATTTTCCCTTCATCTTCTGCAGAAAACATACTAAAAATGCACTTTTTCGGGCAATTACACAATTGGTTCCTAGGTTTTTGCTGTAAATTCCCTTGCTAATTAAATAGATGTCTGGAGAAGGCTGCAGCTCCCTGCACTAAGGCTTTAAGGCAGTGGCCCAAGGCTTTGCCATCTGTTGTACAGGTGCACGATATAACCTAAGGCTATAGGGAGAAAAAAAAGCTCAGAAGTTGGAGCAGCATTGGTAAATTAATTATTGGACTGTTGTGAGATTGTAGATACCTACATTTTAATCCTGGCTTTTGCTTTGATGCCTACTGACTGAGTTTCCTTCTCATTTTTTGAATTTCTTCCCCCATATGTGGAAAAGATGCTATTTTTTTCTTATATGCAAGAATTGCTGTTCTGAAGAACGGAATGATTCTTAATATGTGTTTGAATGCATATATGTGTGCATGCCTGCATGTGCCCATTTGGGTATATGTTGTTGGTATATCGATTTAAAAAAATATTTTCACTTACCCATTCATGCATTCTGATTAACAGGCTTCAGATATCAGTGTAAGAAAATGCTACTGGAAAGAGATTCACATCTTGGTAAGAAAACTGGCATGTGCATCTGTGTTCCCTGCTCAGGACTATGACTAGAGCAGAGTTAGCTTTTCTCTTGTTTTTCTGTAACTAATAGCAGTGGCATCAGTATTGAATCGTATTAGCAAAACACGAAGCTAAATATTGAAATTAAAATTGGAAAGTTAAAAAGAAAAGCAATTCAGGATTTTTTGAAAAGTCCCTGAAAGGAATAAATCCTGATGTAGTCTGACAACATGGTGAGACATGTAGCCAGTAATGCCTCTCAGACATTTGCTTCAAGCTTCCATCATATATTTCTGGATCAGTCAAGATTGGTTTAAAATTTAACTCCATTTTCTGTGTTCATGAGGTTTAGAATCTATGTTAACAAAAATCACATGAACTCAAAAAGGGTGTGTGTTTTCGGGGACTGATTAAGTCAAAGGTCTGCCATGCTTTGCAGTAAATCAAAATGATCCATTTTAAATGCTAACTCTGGAACTTTTTTGGTTAGGGGGAAAATAATGCAAATTTTAGATGAAACCTTTATTACTGAAATCAAATATTGAGCTTTGATGTCAGGATTCATTTTTATGTCTATGTTCCTCCATCACAACAAAAGTTAGCTATTGTTTTCAGAGCAGTTTCTTGACTTTCACCACTCCTTTTTGCAGCTAGAGAAGTAAGGAAGATGCACTGAAGCTGCCCATTTTTCTGAGTGCTTCTGCAATCTGTGTGGGAAAATTTTGTCTTGCTTTAGTTTCTTCTGCTGAAATGGTTAGAGTTCTTTTTGTGTGTGGCTGGGAGGAGAGGGGAATAAGAAAAGAAAGGTTCCCATATGTCTTTAAAATCCTTATTCTTCCTTTCTTGATTTTCTATTCTCTGTAGTTTCTTCTGATTCAGAAGAATTTTGTCTCATAACAGGCTTGTTCATTTATTTTAGCTGCAAGCAATTTCAAGTCAAATCCCGAAGTACTCGGTAGTCTCTCTTCCGTTTGCACATTGTCCCTTTTTACAGTGAACTTCATTTCCCTAAGTATTTTTCCTGTGTGAGGTAATTTTTCTTCTTAAGAAAATCTTAAGCTTACTTTAAGTTGCACTGGAAATTGATAATATAATGCTCTTGCTTACAGTAATCATATTCCCCATGCGGGAGTAGCTGGTGATTTACAAGGAAAGGTTTGCTCTTTAACTTTAGTAACTTAAAGTTTTTTAAGGATGTAAATTAGGTCTCGGGTCCTATAGGAACTCTTAGATTCTACCTGGTAAATATTTGCCACTGTCGTGGTTTAACCCCAGCTGGCAACTAAGCCCCACACAGCCGCTTGCTCACTCCCCCCTGGTGGGATGGGAGAGGGACTCAGAAGAGTAAAAGTGAGGAAACTCGTGGGTTGAGATAAAGACAGTTTAATAGGTAAAGCAAAAGCCGTGCATGCAAGCAAAGCAAACCAGGGAATTCATTCACTCCTTCCCATTGGCAGGCAGGTGTTCAGCCATCTCCAGGAAAGCAGGGCTCCATCACGCATAATGGTTACTTGGGAAGACAAACGCCATCACTCCAAACGTCCCCCTCTTCCTTCTTCTTCCCCCAGCTTTATATGCTGAGCATGACGACATATGGTATGAATATCCTTTGGCTGGGGTCAGCTGTCCCAGCTGTGTCCCCTCCCAACTTCTTGTGCACCCCCAGCCTCCTTGTTGGTGGGGTGGTGTGAGGAGCAGAAAAGGCCTTGACTCTGTGTAAGCCCTGCTCAGCAATAATGAAAACATCCCTTGTATTATCAACACTGTTTCCAGCACAAATCCAAAACATAGCCCCATAGTAGCTACCGTGAAGAAAAGTAACTCTATCCCAGCCAAAACCAGCACAGCCACATGAAAGGAAATTCTAGGTGCTTGAATTCCATATTCAAATTTAGGTTTCAGTGAATATTTTTTTCTATTTTTTGACTTTGAAAAGCTTCTTTTCACTTGTTGTGTTAGTGATAAGAATTATCTTTGTCTATCATTATTGACTGCCTGCCTTACTTTACATGAGTTGCTGAATTTCAAAGTCTCTCACAGGAGTATGTCAAGTGTCTTGGATATTTGTGTGGTTTTTGGAGAGCATCGGTTGGGATGGCAGCTGGGTACATCTAGTCTGTGATTTCCTATGTGCACATCTGTGGGATACTTACGTGCATGTACATATTGCACAGAGAGGATTAATGAATTCTCTCTCAACAGGGAATGGGAGGTTTTAGGGTGAAAATTTCAAAGGTGTCGGGTGAATCCAGAAAGGTCTTGGAATAGTGGGTTACTGAGATTTCTTTCTTTTTCTTTTTTTTTTTTTTTTTTTTTTATATCATGACCGGCCAGTGAATCTAATCCTTGTTATCTATCCGGCTAGGTTTCCTGACCACTATTAATATGCCATCTTGGAATATAATTTCACAATTGATGTTTTCGTTCCCAGTTTTGAGCTTGTGTTGAGTCTGTTTGCACCCAAAATATTTGTTTATAAGCAATTTCTCTTTTTCCTTGAGAATTTTGATATGAATAACAATCTTGCTTTGCAATGTTAATTTTGTTTAATTGAGGTTTCATGTGCTAATGAGAAATTATTTTGTCTCTCACTGCTTTTCATTTGTTTCTCAGATATTTTTTCTGCTGACTTTATAGCGTGAAAAAAAAAATTCTTTCGGTTTGGCTAGACCATAACAGAAGATTAGAACAAAAGTCTTTGGTATCGTGTTTTTGGTACTTCTTCTAACTAGGTCATCATATTACAACAGGTAGAAGGATTCACAAATCATTCTCCATCCAATCATTTCTCATTTAAACCACTTGTAATTCTCTGATGAGTTCTTCAGAAGTGAAATAGTAACTATAACTAGTTCCTTCTTTTTGCTGTCTTTTGGCGCTTTACTCTGTCTCTCACATCTGGTTCAAGTTCTAGTACTGAGACTTAAATTATGTTTGCTTCCTCTCCTTTAATTAATCTTTCTACTTTTTCACATTTTCTCCTTAAGTTTGAGAAACACCTTCTCTATGTCTTTCCCATTGAGTCAGAGCTTTCTTCTTTTCATCTGTTCCATCTGATTGTTCCTCTGACAGTTTTCCCATGTGCAGGAAGTTATTCCAGTCATAAAAAGAATTTTTAAGTCTTGCTTTGGAACAAGTTTTCAAATACTTGTGGATTGAAAATAGTAAAAAAAATCAGAAATTCTAGAAATACTTTTAACCCTTCAAAAACAAATTCAGAGGGAGGTGTGATACATTTGGGAAAAAAATTTGGAATGTCAGGATTGTTTGAGAATTTTGTGAATTTGCACATTGCATGCAAATAATTAAGAGTTAATGAAACAGTATTCTTAGAAATAATATCTTCTGAGAACAGGTTCATGAAAACTGCTGTGTAGAATAAAGATAAGTTTGACGTATTATATCACTGTCTTTTTTGCTATCAGCCTCATATGGTTATATGCGAAGAAGGAATTTGACCTTTTCTTTTAGAGCTTCTTGTGGGCAGCTGAATGGAGGAAAGATGGTAGCATGGTAGTTCATGTGAGTGAGAGCAAAAGCCCACACCATGTCTAATATGGAGAGTGTTTTTTGCTTTTGTTAGTCCTATTACACTGATCAAAACCCCTTTTTTCTGGAAAGGGAGAACTAAGCTAGTTCTCTGCTTTTGTGCAAAGTCAAATGTGATAAATGTTTGCTAAATCTTGCATGACTATTAGGAGAGAAAAGTATTCTGAGAGCTTTAGAAGTGTCTTTTAGGAAGTCTTTTGTTTCAGTTTCAAATAAAGTTTAATTACAAAGGCAAGCTTGACTTCTCCCTTGAGTATTTTCTTGTAATAATCTTTCTAATGTAGTGGTCCTCTTACAAATAAGAAATGTTCTTGGTTTTGGAGCATGTGGATATTTATTGAAATGCGCACACTCCCACTGGGCTGCTCAAAATATCTGTTCAGGGATGAAAACTGATATATTCATGAGGCCTGGCATCTGTTACTTGGGTATTTACAGTTTGTGTTCCCCTGATAGCCCTCAAGAGATAATGGAGAAGACTGCTTTTCCTTTTTTGCTCGTGTGCATCCGTAGATGGAGAGTACGTTACAAATATTGTTGCTAGTCATTGTTTTGCTGTCTTCAAAACTGTTGCATCCATTAAAAATTTAATGAATGGTAGATGAGTAGTTACACTTATATTTCTGCTTCAAATTTCTTGCGTTCGCGGTAGCACTTCCAGTAAATGGTATCTATTCTGTACTGAATAGTATCTGTTATTCCCTGGAAAGGCAGAGCTTCAGTGGGTGTGCCCTGCAATGACTGTGAACTTTAGGCGTAAGAAATAGTGCTATTTTCAGAACCAATTGGAGACGTCAGTCATCCTCATGGTTACATGTTATATTGATCACCACTGGAAGCAGTTCAGTCAGTAGCTGTTCGTCTTGTGCTCAATAGTCCCTATTTTGGCCAAGTTGCTATGCTCTACATACCCTTCTCAGCCTTGGCTCAGCAGTGCTAACAAAGACTGAATCTGAAGCGTTGACAAAGCAGCCAGTAACTCTAGTGCTTCTCTATCACCTGTGCTCTGGCAAGTAATGTACAGATCAAAATTGGAATGGTAAATGTGTAGATCATCATGTGATGCTGCCTCAACCTTCAGAAGAATCTGGTCTGTGAGACAGGTAAATATTAAGGTAGTCAGAGTGAATACATGGCAGTTTTCATTGAATCAAAGAGAAAACCCCACTCTTATCAGAATGTGGACAAGATCTTTGAAGAACGCAATGTGCTTCCCTGATGTTATTGGGTATTTTTCTTTGTTGTGACCTGGAAGATAGGTAAGAAGGTTATCACAACAGACATTTTAAGTTTTCAGGAGAGATACTGGCTGTGATTGTGAGATGGGCTTTCCTTTTTTTTTCAATAGGAATAATTCCCTTTTTCCCTTTTCTCGTCTGGTTTTATTCTCAAAGGTGAGGTCATATGTTCACTGACAACAAAGAAATAGTTGTAATTAAAAAAATGAAAGGATTTCTATTTTTGGATCGAGACAGAAATTCAGTCTTGGCTATATGCCTTGTTCTTCTCTGTCTTATGTAAAGGTACACTTTAATTAATCTCATAAATGGAATCCATATTGTTATGCCAAATGCCAGAGATGCTTCAAAAATGTATAAAACACTCAGTTCTTGACACTGAAATGTGTGTGTCAGGAGATGCTAAGCTATGTTCCCAATGCAATTTACATATTAAAAGATGTGTTAGTTTTCACATTAGTATGTGCAAACAGGTATTAAGGGCACAATGACCTCCTGCATCCCAATTCAGCACTAACCTAAGAACTGTGTATCTTGTAGTCTGCCTAGTAGATATGCTTATACTTGAGGATTTTCTGTGGACATTTGATTTAGGGTACTACACATATCAAGTGAAAATCATGTGGATCATTAAGTGGGTAAGTGAATATGTAATTATGGTTTCTTCAGGGAATACTTTGCCACATATTAAAAAATGTTGAAGTCTTTTGTACTTTTGTTTTAATTTGAGTGGTTAAGATGAACAGTTTTTTGTGACGTTATAATAAATCATGGAATTGCTGAAGATTGTACAAAAACATTGAAATCTTAATTGGAATGTCAGTGCAAGATTAGAAATTGTGTGTACATATTAGGCGAAGAAATGAAATTTTGTTGAAACACCCTGTTTCTGAAATGTTTTGAGTTTACCGCACTTTTCTGGAACAAAACTCCCCTCACTTCATTTTTTTGTGGTGTCTGAGTTACTAATCTAGTAAGTAATCTACTAATCTAGTAGTGTTGGTGAACCAATTTTGTCTGTTTAATGCCATGGTCTGCATAGTAATGGTTTTACCTTGATAAAGACAGAATATGAGCATGTCTCTGTAGCCCAGCAAATGTACTCTTCATATTTCTTCACTTAAGAAAACAAACAAAAAAATGCCACCACCTTTCAATTTTCTATTTGTGCAATTTCCAATTAAAAAAGTAATTTTCTGTGTTTTATTTTCTTTTCAATGAAGCATTACATTGGTTTTTTTTAAATTCCAGCCTCTCCCACACATAGAATAGACTTACTCTCTGATCCAGATGTATAAATGTGATCACGTTTCCAGAGACTTTAGGATTTGCATTGTAAGGCAATATTGTTGAGTCTTATAATAAAATGTCCAATTATAATCACTTAAGAAGGTAAACCCTTCTGATAAAGGGCCTTGCCTACTGAAGAACTAAACCTCCAATGATTTCACATCTCCCTGATGACTTTTTAAGAGCAAAAAACAAATGAACAAATTGATTTAGGTTTAGATGTAGGAAACATTATGTATGTGGTGGGGGATTAAATCATTTGGTACAAAGGCAAATAGCATCCATTTTTCATGTTGCTTACTGTGTAAAATATGGCTTTTAAACTACCTTTTAATTTCAGATCTAAATAATAATATTTCACAGAATGATTGAAGTTGGAAGGGACCTCTCGAGATCATGTTGCCCAACCCCCCTGCTCAAGCAGGGCCACCTAGAGATAGTTGCCCAGGACTATGTCCAGACAACTTTTGAATTATCTCCAAGGAGGAAGACTCCTACCACCTCCCTGGGCAACCTGTGCCAGTGCTTGGTCACCCTCACGGTGAAAAAGTGTTTCCTCATGTTCAGGGGGAACCTCCTGTGTTTCAGTTTGTGCCCATTGCCTCTGGTCCTGTCCCTGGGCACCAGTGAAAAGAGCTTGGCTCTGTCCTCTTTGCATTCTCCCTTCAGGTATTTATATACCTTGATAAGATCCCCCCTGAGCCTTCTGTTCTCCAGACTGAACAGTCCCAGTTCTCTCAGCCTTTCCTCATAAGAGGGATGATCCAGTCCCTTCATCATCTTCGTGGCCTTTTGTTGGATTGTCTCCAGTCTGTCCATGTCTCTCTTGTACTGGGGACACAGTGTGGTGGATTGACCCTGGCTGGATGCCAGGTTCCCACCAAAGCCACTCTATCTCTCCCCTTCTCAGCTGGACAGGGGAGAGAAAATGTAACGAAAGGCTCATGGGCCCTGCACGGCCCTGCACCGGTGCATGGGTTTTTTCCTCCCAGGTGCAGGACTTTGCATTTACCTTTGTTGAACTGCATGACGTTCCTGTCAGCCCTTTTCTCCAGCCTGTTGAGGTCCCTCTGGATGGCAACACAACCCTCTGGCATATCAGCCATTCCTCCCAGCTTTGTGTCATCAGCAGACCTGCTGGCGTTACATGTTGTCCCATCGTCCAGATCATTACTGAAGATGTTGAAGAGTATTGGACCCAGTGTTGATCCCTGGGGTACACTGATAGTTACTTGCCTTCAACTAGATTCTGTGTCACTGATTACCACCCTCATTTGCGTCTATATCTTCTGATACCTAGTAGGAGCTGTGCAGGGAACAGCACATTAAGTGCATATTTTTATAAAGTAGATTCTCTGAACTACCACAGTGAAAAAGAAAGGAAATTCTGCAGCTGAATGTACATTTTACGTGTACTCAGGACTGAAGGACAGAACATGATTTTATTGTACACAGGGGACAGGTAGTAAGTAGTTTACAAGACATTGAGTACCTTTCATGTTTGTCAAAATTTCATGTTGAATTAGTGCGAGTGGTTTAAAAATCTCTAAACATTCTTAGACTTTCCAAGCTTATAGTACTGTAGCTCTGTTTTATATTCAGTCCCTCTCTTCTTTTTCTTGTATTATAGTATTTGGCAATTTTTTTGCCTCATTGTTGAACTATTTCAAGTCAGTTTTTACAGTCACCAAGACAGTTAATAATATATTTAGTCCTGTATGAAATGCAAAGGTAAGCAAATCAAGTACAGAAATGGGGTGGTATTAAAGGCAATACAGAAGTAGAGTTTGTAAAACATTAAATGGGAGGACGAATGACTAGGAAACATATGGGGAGGAAATGAAAATTTTATGTGCAGTCACAGATGGAGGGCTTGGGGAAAGGGAGGGGGCATAATGACGGTTTGATAATTAAGGCTGAACAACAAAGGTGGCAAGTTTGAAATAGAAGGTCAGGGAAGCCACATATGAGGCAGAAATTCAGGGTAAAAGTACAGATTTCTTTGTAAGGACTCTTGCCAGGAGATGTAAACACAGCTATCTGAAAGGCTCGTTGCCCCGAGAAACAAGGAAAGAAAAAATACCACCTTCTTAATTCATAAGCAGACTATGTTCTTCAAATACCGTGAAGCTCAGATCAAAATGAGGCAGTGGGAGGATCAGTCCCCAGCACATGGCTTCTTTAGTACTTAACAATTTAGTAGCAGTTGAGATTAGTAGTCCAGAGAAATGAGTCCAGCCAGCTTAAGAGTGGAAATTGCATGCTGGTTTTTGACTGTAGCTCTCTCTATTAGCCCTTGATGCTGTCAGTTTAGGCCGTGTCACATTTTCTATGTGCATTGAGAAAGGCCCACTGAACTCTAAATTATAACAATGTATTTCAGAACAAGAAGCCATCTCTGCAATGATTTTCCAATAATTTACTTTGGCAGGGAGTATTCTTTTTGTATTCAGTACTCGTTATGGTACTGAATTCTCTCTGTAAAAGGAAGTAAGAAAAATCTATTATCTCTGTTAAGATAATGGAAAGGACCTTAAGCTTGGATGAAGTCTTAATACTTTAAAGATGAACTTTGCACTTGCGTATGAAAATACAGAGGTCTTTAAATCCATGTACAGAAGGAGATATTCCTCAGCTTACACTGTAGTTCAACTAGTGGTAGATATATAGAGGAGTAGTGTTTACTTCAGCATGTTACTTCTATATACAACCCTTGTAGGAAATCAGGACCTTATGCAAAGCGTCTTGAAATCAATGAGAGAAATCTCATGCAGCTGATGAATGGGTAAGTTCTTATGTTTGCAGATCTGAGACAATACTTTACTTCCATTGCATCTCTCTGCTTATAGATCTTAGAGCACTTACAAACTTTCATTAAATGAGTTCAAACCATAATTTGGCAAATGTTTCAGGAATAAACTCATTCAGCAGAATAGCCAACTGGACAAGAAATGTAGGGAATGTGAACAGAGGGTTGATATTTTAAATCAGAATGAAGGCTTGTTTGTAATTAGCATTATTTGCCTCATCGCTGCTGGCAGAGAGTTCCACTATACTTACAGTTTTTCTGGTTATTTTTATTAGAATAGTGGTAGTACAGTGGAATCCCAGAAATTATTTTTTTCCTCTATTGGCAAATTCAGTAGAATTCTGCTCTCATGCAGTTCTCACTCTCCCAACTTTCTGCACTTTTTTACTATCAAGTAATTTTCAGAAATTATCTTTAAAAGTACATTCCTATGAGTATTTTGCTTAAGAGGTTACTAATCTGTATTAAGAAATATCAGTGAGTGGCTGTAATTGAATTGAAAATCTCCTAAACTGCATTTGTCAACTGTGAGATTGCAGTAGTTGCAAACCTGGCTCTACCATGTCTTGAGGTGAACAGGGCAAAACTGGTTTCTGCTCTGGGTTGCTTCTAATCTAGATACGGATCAATAGCACTGAGTGTTGGAGCACAACATTATGCTGAAATAATACTGGTTGATTTGATGGCAGTATTAGTTTCAATACATGACACCACACTGACTATTAACAAAAATTAGTGATTCTGGAAGTCTTGAAAACTAGCAGGATTGAAAGAAGGGAGATAGTAACATAATGTGCATTATCTCTTTCTAGAAGCTTAGTGTTATGCCATACCCACACTACCCACCCACTTTTCTTAACAAGAGGAGCTTCTTTGTGTTCGTTTGATAAATTATGGGAAACTTTCCAGTTGTTTGTTAATGTTCTAAATCCCAAAGTCTTGAACCACATACACTGAGTTCTCAATTATTAGTTAATTACTGGCATGCGTCATCATATCTGTATTGTTTTTTGTTGGATGGTTGGCTGCAGTTGGAGGTTTTTGGAATTAGTTAAGCTTGAACTCCTTGTAAGCTTAACCCTTCATTCTTACAAGACAAATGGACTGAGCCCCATACAGCTATGTTTTTGCATTTTTTTTCCAATGAAACTTTAAATACTTCCTTTTGACTTTACTGTCAATGAAAAGGAAAAGACAGGTAGCTAAGGAAAGCAGGCAAAAGATTAAGTAGGGAGGGTTACAGCAGTGTTGCATTTTGCATTCTGTGACAATATAGTTAGCTCTTACCTTGAAAATTGTAGTATTAATTCACAGTAATTCATCATACCTTGAACACACCATATTCTATGTAGTATTAAAAGCATTACACTCTTGACACGCTTGCTTGTTTTGAAGGAATCTAAATTCCAGAGCCAACAAGCCCTGAATGTTTCCATCTTCAGCACAATATTTCTAGCTGTTGCTTCCCTTCCAGAAATTTTGGACATTTTTACTCCTGAATGATTAATGCTCTTTATTATTCCAATATTAGAGGGGTGAAAATGCAAAGCCAAGCCTGGTGCAGAGCAATGATGACATCTCTGTTTTATCAAAACATTAACTTGACTTTAGTCAGCCATAATAATTTATATGTAATTTCCAGTTTGTGCCCTTTAAACCATATAATGTCTAGAATCAAGCTCAATGTGATAAATTAAATGAGAGCTGCTGTCTGAGGTTTGCTAATAGTGACGATTTCAGAAAAGGAACAGCAAAGCATGTTCTTAGTGGAAGAGCCCTATATAATAATGAATAATATAATTTTGCTAGTCATCTTTATTTTACATTTTCCTGAAAGTAAGCTATTCAGATGAAGTGGATTTTTTTTAATGGCATTAAGCTAAGAAATTTATGAAAAGTACTGTCAAATACAGTATTGAAAACTCATACTGTGGTTAAATGTTAGGAAGACATATAATCTTTCTTTGGTGGTGTTTTTGAAGATTTGACTGAATTTAATATAAATCTTATACTGGACTTTATGATGATCCACTGTAGAGAGGTGAATGTCATCACCTTTCTGAGTGACTGAGAGTTTCCAGCTGCACGGAATGGTCAGATCTTGGGTTTTCAAGCAGATTGAGTGGGTAGGCAGTTGAAAGTAAATTTACAGCACACCTGAGTAAGGTTAAATGAGGAATCATTTCTCTCTTCTGTAAGCACCAGTGGTTTCCGATGGGGAAGTACATGAGGGGAGTACAGTACCTACAAAGGCACCTTACTAGCTCAAGCCACAAACAGGTCAGACAAGACAAGTTGCATTGCATCACAGAAACCAGGCAACTTTTTCTTAAAGACACGTATTCTCTCCATCCTGTGGCTGGGAGATTTTTCTGCAATTTCCTAGCAAGAAGGTAAAAGTTAGTTAAGAAAGAATCACAGCAAATGCCCCTCTGGACCAGAAGAGCAATGGCCAATCTGGCCTAATATTCTGTTTCCGAAAAGGTTCATGAGAGCCCTGGGGATGGGGAGAGCTACAGGAAGAGCGTGCCCAAACCTGGATGCTTTCAGTGGTCCGCTTTCCTGTACTTCATAGAATCATAGATATTTTGGGTTGGAAGCGACCTTTTAAAGGTCATCTAGTCCAACCCCCTGCCATGAGCAGGGACATCCTCAAGTAGATCAGGTTGCCCAGAGCCCCATCCAGCCTGACCTTGAATGTTTCCAGGGATGGGGCATCTACCACCTCTCTGGGCAACCTGTGCCAGTGCTTCACCACCCTCATTGTGAAAAACTTCTTCCTTATAACTAGTCTAAATCTCCCCTCTTTTAGTTTAAAACCATTACCTCTTGTCCTATCACAACTGGCCCTGCTAACAAGTTTTTCCCCATCTTTCCTATAAGCCCCCTTTAGGTACTGAAAGGCCGCAATAAGGTCTCCCTGGAGCCTTCTCTTCTCCAGGCTGAACAAGCCCAACTCTCTCAGCCTGTCTTCAGAGGAGAAGTGCTCCAGCCCTCTGATCGCTTTTGGGGCCCTCCTCTGGACTCGTTCCAGCAGGTCGCCCCCTCACTTAGAATTCTGGCTGTTAGAATGTACATTTCTCCTATTCCTAGGCATATCAATGCCTATTAATTGTTGGACTTGCCTAAATTTAGAATCATGTTGCAACTATGGCATGGATATAATTTGAATTGAATATGAATTGACAAAGATGTTCTTTTCTTATAAGTGATCAATACTTCAAGTAGATGCAGTATGTTTCATCACTCAGTTCTGCAATGCTCAGCACAGCTTTTGGTTAGAGAATAGATGATAAATAATAATTTTGTAAGAATGCATTCCATATTTCCCTACTTCCTCAATACTATTTTTTTCATTAGGAGAAATCAGATATTTAATATAATCAGAATTTTCAGTAGTGTCTCACAAAATCTAAATGTTTGGCACTGTAAGGGCAAATTCCCTTCCTAAAAACAAATGAGTCTTTTTCTCTTTATTTCAGGTACTTTTTTTATCTTTCACATGTGTCCTGGTTTCATTCACTCTGTTCTAGTCTTTGCATTGGAATTTATTTCACACAGTTTTCTCATCATAACTGAAAATGGCTTCACTTTGAGACCTGAGGAGTAATATGTGACCCAACTCCAGATAACAGAGATGAGCTTTGACTTGTATTTTTTATTTCCCTTAAATTTAATGCCTTCTGAAGGCACTGATATGCTGTGTTTTTGAAGCAGGCAGCTTGTTACACTGATCCATTACTAAATGTTCCTAGATCAGGATGCTGCTAGAGAGGCATGGCAGGGAAATATGCAAGTTGTAGCTTCTCTTATTGAATAATAATGATTTTGAATTTGTATCTTGGTAAGTAATATTAGCAAAAAAAAAAAAAAAAAATCAGATTATCTTCTGCAATGTTGATTCCTAAGTGATTTTCAGAAGCATCTTCTGCCTCTGGCACTGTGTAGTAAAACCATTATCCTACCATACAGTGCAATAATGACAGAACACACGCTGTGTAATGTAAACTTACAACCCAGTTCTAGGCAGATGTTATTAGACTGTCATCTCTTTGAGCAGCAACAGTGGAATTAAAAAAAAAAAAAAAAAAAGACAAAAGAAATACCCTTCTCTCCCTCCTCCCCCCCAATAGCAATAAAAACTGTATTCATGTCTGCCAAGTGATTTTTCATTGATCGAGGCTTTCCTTCATTTAACAGATTCTTTTTTGTTTAGTTTTGTTTCCCTTGCCTCACCAAGGAAGGCCAATTCAATCTAGACCATATGTAATCTAGTGAATAATGTGACATCACTTTCTTTTCCTTTGAGGGGGGAATTGGTTTGCTTTCGAAACTGTCCGTCTCGAGGAGCAGACGAGAGCGTCTGGAAAATAGATGTTAGGAATGAAATGTATGCTATAATCATTCTATGCACCTATACCTGATTTTATAAAAAGGAGTGAACCTGCCTTCCATTTGGTCTGTTTTAGATTATAAACTAAAACTACATTCAAAGATATAGTGACTAACTATTTCTCAGCCTCTAACACTTTTTTTCTTCTACGGATGTTTGTGAGTTAGGGAACCGTTATCGTAGCAGCCATGCAGATAATTAAGCTCCTTGTAAAAAGTCATTCCAGGCTGTGGGGAAGTGTATCCAGCGTTTTTGAGCGCTAACTTGATCCTCATCTGTAGTTTCAAAGTTTCGACATCTTTCACTGACACAACCTTGTGGTAAGAGAGGAGGGCGCCCTAAGGAGGGGCTTCTTGCAAGCCCTCAACAGTACGATGAATTTCTTTTTCCTTTGAGGTTCAGATTCCCTGTACTTTAAAACTCAATTATATAGCCCTATTGGCAGAAAATGGTCTAGTTCTTGATGGTTTTGTATAATACTGTGCTATTGCTTCATGTTAAGCGAACAGGTACAGAAACTGAAGGTCTCTTTCTGAACTCATCTCTATTCTGTGAGTATCACAACACTGAGTCTTCTCTCAGCTTTGCCCTGCAGGCAAGAGAAATCCGGGGCATCAGAAAGGGGCGTTCTGCCTCCTTTCATGCATATTCATCAGGTGACAGCCAGCCTATACTTAGGGTGCTGCTTGTTATGATGGCCCCTTGAGATCCTTATTAGCAGTATGTATGACCAAGCAGTAGATGGAGACAAGCATTTCAGTCTCTTCTTGCTACAAGACAGTGATGTGACCCTCTGGTTACAGCAGCATCACATTTTATTTCTTTATTTTGCACACAACCTTATGGATTTTTCAGCTTGCCTAAAATATCACCCCAGTCCTGAAGAAATGGAGAAAAAAAAAATCTTTCTTCAAATTTCTTTTTATGCAGTTTGTTTTTGATCATAATTTGCTACAGCATTTACATCTGGTACTTTCTTTGGACATAAAGACAGAGAGAAAAGAAAAAATAAACAAGCAATAAGGCATAAAATGTCGCCCATAATGATGAGCTTTCTCTTATACTACAGTAACTTTTTTTCCCCATAGGGAATGACCTGTGGATCTTGCCATCTTGAATGTTAGATAAGTACCTTGCACTACAGAAATAAATAAATCCATCAGCTTGGTTTAATGTGTACCCTTCAGTTGAGGCACAAGGGAACATGTTGAATATGTAACTAGTTGCATGGCAATTTTATACTGTTCCTTAAATAGCCATTATGTGTACATCAACATTTTGGTCTTGGAAGGAAATTTTCTGCTGCAATTTATATATGAATAATAATATGAATAATGTGAAGGTCACTTCATTGTTTAAAGGAAACCTTCCATCTGTCATCTGAATGGCGTGTATCTTGAATGTTTCCATTGAATTCTCTCTCCTGTAGCATGCTGACTGCTTTTCCTACTCTCATAAAGATGAATTCTCAGACCCACAAGGATTATTGGCTAAAAATCATATCCAAATTTCTTGAGAATGCGTACACCCGAAGGGTTTGATTTGCTCTTACTGTGACTAATTGATAGAGGAGAATGTTTGGATTTGGACTCTTCCCCGCCACACTCTAGTTTACAGTAATTTTTCCCTGCGTGTTTCGGCAGCGGGCAGGGTTACATGCAGCTTCCTTAAGTGGCACGTAAAAGAGTGATGTGCTGCAAGTGCACTGCTCGAGGCTGAGCTCTTCAGTGGGACACGTGCCCAACTGCGCGGCCTGACGGACCAGCAGTTGTAGGTGCTTTACACTGAACGCTAATCAGGAATTAAATCTTTGAAATCAAAGATAAACATACAGGGAATGAAACAAGCAAATTATTGCTGCCAAGAGAAGGTTTGGTAGCCTGGGGGATTTGTCAATAACTTTTGATAGTTTGCTGAGTAGCAGGGAGGAAACAGACCTTTTAAAATGAGGAAATCCTGTAGCTGGCAGGGACACAGGAAGAACATCCAATATTCTGCCCTGAAACTGCCAGACTTCAACAATGCTAGAATGAGGGGAAAATGTTTATTATAAGTTGTTGACTGCCAAATGGTTATTTAATGTTCTAAATATCCTGAAGAAATAGGCCAGGATATAAAGCCCTATGATAAAATATTTACAGTTGTCAGGTCAGCTGAGGTGTATGGGAGGGGCGGGTGGAGTGTTGTACGTGACCTAGATATGTTTGAAGTCTTGCTAGATGGCAGAATATGATCTGAGAGGGGAGATCCCTGAAGATTTCTATCACATGTCGAAACCAGGGTGGCTGTGAGATGTTTCTCTTACTGAGATGATCACACCTGACAAAACGCTTCTTAAGCCCTTCCCACATTCTTTCCTAAATCTAAATGACTTTATATGCATTTATGATGCTGGTGCATATTGCATAGTATTCTATGAACTGCAATAGTATGATCTTCTCTGGTTTGTCTTTAAGAGAATAATGTTTTCAGCGTGCTGTGCAAGGGAAGAGAGCATAAGGAAGTGAAAAGCCTACGAGACATAATACAATGGAGGCTCTTAAAAAATTACTGCTTTTTCTCTCTTCTTGGGAGATGTGACTCTCTTCAGATTTTCTTAGTCTGAAAAAGGTTGTCTTTGTGCAAGATGATTGTAGAGTGGCTAATTTTGAATGGGCTGTTAAATGATAGAGGGCTTGTGAACCGCCATTTTTACCAAGTATAGCTGGTTTATCTTTCATTATAATTTAAAGTAGCCCTACAGCTCCCCCGCTCCTTTTTCAGCTCCTCATTCATATCCTGCTGCAGGTGAGGTTTCCACCACATGGTTTTCTGTGTCCTGACGGGTTGTAATCCTGTAGACTGATCACTTGGCATGCCTGAAGAAATGGAAAGCTTTGCAGGGGGAGAATAGGAATGAGCAACTGGATGGTGGGGGAAGGAGGACCTTCCGACAATGACCAGTCACTGACGGACTAGAAAGTTTTTGTTAAAAAAAAAAATCTGTATTAGTGATTTTTCTTTCTGCTTCCTGTCTTATTCTTCAGTGGTGCTGAGAAGGTTATACCTCCACTGGGAACGAGGTACATAGCCCCTTCATTCCTCCAAAAGTAACTGCTAATTTTGTTTATAGCAGTAAATGAACACTTCCTATTATTCCAAATAATATTTTTAGAAGACATAGGATTATAATCAGCTCTCATGAGGAATTTTTCAATCAATATTTATTTTACTGAAAAAATTAATACTGAAATGATTTGTTATGCAAGCATCCTATTTTCACTATTTCATAGTTTCAAAAATGCATGATATTATATTCCATAGTTTAATTAAATTTACGCTAGAAGAAAGTTAAAAACAGAGGAAAAGAAATCAAAATCAAATGTTGAAGTTGAACCAGCTTCCATTTTTCAACTGACTTTTTTTGGTTCATTAGTAATATCTATTTTTTTTCCCCACAAAGTAAGGTGGAATTCTTTTGTCTTTAAGAATTTCAGCATATAGAAAAACTTTACCTTATCCTTTCCTTATGGATGGAAGTGACCTAATTCATCTTATTGAGTCCCTACAAGATCAGAATATGGTTTCTAAGGGGGAAAAAAAGACAAATAGACTTTTCCTTTAATTATTTCTGGGTGACATGGAAGATAGGATAATAGATGCCACATTTTTCCCACTGAGAGATGGTTTGTTTTGGTGACATTTGATAGACTGTAGTTTCTACAATGATTTTAGTTCCTTAAAGATGCTGAGTACCAACTCTATGTGTGTCCTAACTCACTGAAGTGTGGACAAATAACTTAACCTGGAATCTGATGTAAGTGTGCACTTTCCAAAAACTTCACACAACAGTAGTAAGCCAAGATGGCTGATAAATTATAGATATTCTTAAGCTAGTTTATGTTAACCAGGGCTGCTTATTTAGGTATCTATTTTAATGTAGATGTTTATGAATGTTTCTTCTTTATTAACATTTGAATCACTAGTTGTGTTTGAGTTCTTCTGTCAAAAGAGTAATTTAAACTTATACTGACCTTTGGCTTTGGAATTTACTTAAAACACAAAAAGGAGTTTTATCTGTAGCCAGCAAGAGTTTATCATGTATTGATTTTTTTTTTTTTTAATTTGAGTAAGAATTTTAGAAAAATATAATAATATTATTTTATGTTTCATGCTTTGCATTTCATGTTTCTAAGATAAGTAGGTGGGATTAAAAACAACCCAGAAATACAGCTACAGTGTAACCATAGACAGTATGCCGTATACTGATCTTTTCACTTGCTATTAAACTGTAACACACCAAATGTTGGCAATATTCAGACTGTTGATCAGTTCTGGTCTTTTATGTTTATAATCAATAAATGGATAGAGTTGAAATGAACTGAGTTGTGTTGAATTGGTCTTCTAGACATTAATTCAAATTATAAATGCAAGCTAATAGTCGACAAAGTTAAATGAAAAACGTAGTCCCTTGGTTTGCAAAAACTCTACTAGCATTTGTGGTTCTGATCATTTTGCTAAAGATGCGGATATTATAATATCAGTTGTTTGACTTTTGCATAAGTTAGAGAATAAACACAAATGTATTTATTATGCAAAAACTGGCAGAGAAAAGAAAGAGGAAACCAAATGGCGCTCATTTTTTTTCAGATAAAGTTGTCATTAGAGGCCCCAGTGAACAGTTAATCTCGAGATTTTCTTTTTAAACTTTTTTCCTCCACACATTACTAAGTAAAGAGTGATAAGATTTTAGAAGCTGGGGCAAAACTGATCCATGTGACAGACCTTTACATGTCTGTTCCATCTCCCTAGTCTTCTGGGATGGGGTGCGTTTAAGCCAAAAGACATTATGAAGGATCAGATCAAGGCTCAGGGGACAATGGGATTGTTGGGGATAATGTGAATAATGGGATTACGTTTCTCAGTACTCGGAACTGCATGCTAGGATATCCAAAGTATGCTGTGTATCCTGGGCTAAGAAGAGAGCCTGGATTTCAGCCAGGTGCTAGATGTGCAAGGGACCAAGGGCTGGAACTCAGCCTGAAAGCCTGCCCCCAAAAAGGGCACATAACCAGATCTGTGAAAGCAGCATTGTTTGTCTTAAAGCATTTCTGGCATTTTTTTTTCTACTTCACTGGAGGAAGATGGGTATAATATCCCTTACTCTCCCTCTGGTCTAACAGGAAAAGCTAAAGATAAACAAGGTTGAGAAATGGCTCAATTGTCTGTAATGAAAAAAATACGCTCAGTGGACACTTTCATTTTACAGCTATTACCCTTAGGACCGTCCTTATTCTCTCAACTAGCTTTTGCTGATGATTAAAGTCTTGACTGATCGTTATTCTCTGAGGTACTTTGGTAGGATTTATGGCTTTGAAGTGGTTGTCACATATGCCACTAGAGTAGTTCACTCCTTTTTTTTTTCCCCATCCAGACACCTCCCACAACCAAAAAGGGTTGCCTGGACTGGAGCTTTAATGAAACTGAAATCATAGCAGCTTTGCCAGTGAGAAAGGGTTTGAGAGCAATTTAGTACAAAGACAAGCCGTTAAAAACAGAATCATGATGTTTCAGATAATTATTCCTGGGTAAAGTCTTTACTGGTTTTTTTTTGCATTACTGTTCAAGTGATTAAATCTTGATCAAATCTGTAATGGAAGTTATGTTTGTGTTTTGTGCGCACAGCATAAGAAGGTAAAGATTTTTTGATAGACTAGCTTTAAGAAAAAAAGTAAAACCGATTATTAAGCTGTGCATTTATAGAGTTGTTACGTGCGGAAAAGAATATTACAGGTGCTACACCAGGTCAGTGGAAGATACTTTGCTTGGGAACCTGTCCAGTAGGGTTAGACCAGAAGAACTCAGATGTGAAGCCAATAAACAGAGTCACAGAGTGCGTAGGGCTGAGGCAAATCATTAGTGGGAGAACTAAGCAGGTCCTTATCAGCCGTGATCAAAACTGTTCCTCCTGCAACGTAGAGCAGTGAGGCATAACATCACTGCTGAGTCAATATCCACTGTGTGATCTGAAATGGGTAAAACGCGAGAAGTACTGCTAAACTTCTGATCTCTTCAACTAAGTGAGAAAAGCTCAGGCAGTATGAAATGACTGGTTTGGAAAAGTAGAAGAGAAATTTTACTGTAGTCTAGCTCTTCACATGACAAACATTTGAAACACAGGCTGTGTCTTTTCAGCAAGTGGAAAAGAAAAGATATCCAGGCTGCAGGACAAATATGAGTCTGCTGAGGTCAGGGCAGAAACTGGCATTTTCAAACCTGTTGTTGTCAAGGTACTGTGTTTATATTTATGGGATAGTTTAGCTAGATCTCAACTCCAAAAAGTGCCTGACATTGCCATTTGAGGGTAGAAAGGGAGTACTATGTTCTTGATCTTACTTTGCTCTTTGCTCTTGTGATAGTCACTCAAGCAAGCAAACACCAGTGTTATTTCTCAGTGTGGTTTTGTGATGTTTTCTCTAGCAGTTGCTCAGTAGTTTCTCAGCTGAGTTGACAGAACTGTTTTTCATGAGGCTGTGTTATATGGCATTGAATGATCTAAGTTGAACCAGAAAGCTGCTTTCAGGGGCAGTAGGGCTGACCCTCCTCACAGAAGACAGTCGTCTGCCACAGGTGTGTATTATTAGCTCAAGTGGTAGAGGTGATGTTCCGTGTTGGCTTACCCTCATGGGAGACCGGCAAGCAGTGTTACCAGTTTGCTTTTGCTGTCTGCATGGGAAGTGAGGTAGCTTGTTTTAAACTAAGAAATAATATCACAAATCCTAAAAATGGAAGTAAAGAATATTTTGAAGATTTCATGATCAAATGTTCAAAAAGTGAACGCCATGGCTACAGTTGCTTGTGATCTTAGAGAGGTGAAACAGTAGACAGGATAAGATTTCCCTACCCAGTATCTATTGCTTATATTTTTTTCTTGCAAACCACCAGAGTACGTTTTGTACCAGTCACAGTGCCTTAAGTTAGTCTCCAAGATCATCTAATCATTTGATTCCCCACTGAGACTACAACTGTGTGAACTGGAAAAAAAATGGGTTTGTGTCCTGATCTGATACTAAGAAACCTTTTAAAAATCTTGTTTTTCTGACTGCTTAGGAATGACAGCTTTAGTTCTGGCAGTTTTAGGGAAAGGACAGGAGAGAGAATTACCTGTTCCCTTGTCAAGTGTCCTCATACTCTAAATGTACTTGGCGCAGCCTTTGAGAGCTGTAATGTCAATATAGCTTCATTTGTTGTCAAAGTTTCCAACTCAAATGCTGAGGTGTGCTGTTAAATGCTCCAGCTGATCTAGGTGACAGGCTTTACCTTTCTCCTGTAGTACATCACCCCCTCCATTCGTCTTACCTTGTTCCCTGTATCAAGTTTTGTCTCTCCAGACTCCCATTTCTTTTTCCTTTTCCACCAACATGCTGTCTGCCATTGAGTCCCCCCTAAATGAGGCAAGGCTCCAAGATATAATAGTGCAACTAACTTGCAGGCCAACATATCTACTGCAGGGCTAGAAGCACCATGGGGTGGCCAGCTAAGAGGCAGCCAGCCACTTGGACTAGATGGATGCCATCTGGCTTCCCTGTCAGCACCTACCTATTTGCTGGCCAAGATACATGAGCTATCTGACTGCTTAGCTGTTCACCCAGAAGGTACGTACTGCTTTTTTAACTCTCATGGAGAGCTAAATGTCTCATGCAGCCTATCTGCTTTTGGATTGTATTTTGTCTGTAGTATGCGGCCTGTTGTTTTCATTTTGTTTATTTGGATTACATTTAGGGATTGTTCTTCAGAATGAGCTCTGTCTTGTCATTATTTCCTGAAGAATTTTCAGCACTTCAGTTTCTTTGGTGTTGCAAGTCAGACTTTGATGCAAGACCCTATTGGGTCTCTCTGTCTCTTTTTTCCCCCCTTTTCCCAATAAGATTTTTATTTAAAAAAAAAAAAAAAACCAAAACCAAAACCAAACACCAAAACCAAACCAACCAACCACAAAACTCTCATTAATTCCTTTGAGGGGGTAGGAAGAGACAGCATAGAAAACTCAACATTACAACTTCTCCTGACCATCCAGAACTATTCCATTCTTTGACCCAGGCAGCTTGATGAAAACTGTGGCTCAGTATCCTGTCTGTCACAAAGGACCTGCAAGTACTTTTGATTGCTCTTGTAATGTGTCTTCCTCCAGAAACAGTGGCTGTGGTTAACATTTTTACTATTAAGTAGCAAAGTTCAAGGACAGAAAAACTGCAGTGAATGCGATGTGTGAATTTCAATCTCTGTGGTTTACCTTGTGCCCTTGGAGAGATTAATTTTCTACTATTTGACACATGCTGAGCCCAGAAACATTCCTAAACATTCTTATTCTCCCTCTGTTAACAATCTAACATAGCTTATTTTATTATTTAAAAATAATAAGGAAAAAAGAAAGTCTGTGATTTTCACTTGTTTTTCAGAGGCCTAAGCATAAATGCTTACATGCATTGGGAGAAATTTTTTGTTGTCCCAAGACGATGAATGTATGTACGTGCATGGAATGAAAAAGGCAGCATGGATGTGAGGAAACACTAATGGCATCATATCTCACGGGGTCTATGTTCTTTCCCTGTGCAAGGTTTGGTAAAAGGGATGTGTTATTAGTGTCATGGTATAAACATCTTTTCATATCAAAAGTGTAGAGATATGGCTAACTGCTACATATGATTTATGACGGAAGATTCCTGCAGCAATAATCCTCAAAAACATGGTCATTACCGGGAATTAATGACTGGATTGTTAGTTAGTGCCCTAGGTAGGACAAAACAGAATCATTTGTGTCCTACCTACCTAGTCATTAAATATGGTAATGACTGTGTTTAGGAAAAAGGCTGTTCCTGTTATAATCATAACCACCATTGTTATGATAGAAATTCAGTCTCTTCTTGCCTGTTTGTGTTTCTGAAGTCCATCTAACCTGTGCATCTGGTTTGGAAAACTGGTTCTTTGTCAAGAGATAATTACCAACTTTGTTCTGTAAAAAGAAAAAAAAAAAAAGTAGAAAGATCTCCAGGAGGACTTCAGAGAGTACAAATTATCCTGCTGTAGAGAAATAGCATTATTTAGACAAGTATTGCACTTTGGGAGAAAAAAATATTAAGGACAGGCCTGGCTGACTGAGTGGCCTAATGCACTCTTCTCTCACTGTCCTTACAGAAATTTAATTCAAATGAGGTTGTTTTGGCACTGCCTTGCTAAGTTCATCAGTTTGCCTGAATTTAAAAGACATGAAAGAGCAAACCAAACCCTCATACTTTGAATATAAATCGCAACATTTCAAGTCCGGTACTAGAATCTATGAGTTTTGTAGGGCAGATTCAGTGGAGATGATACTGTCTGTCAGTACCAGGATCTAGGGCTTAAAGGGGTCTGGGATCAGGCCTGGAAAGGTTCTGCAGCATTGAAGCTGGCATTTTGCAAGCTAGCGTTTGAGTTTTGTAGAGAAGCTATATGTCGCGATGAGGAATAGAATCACAATATGAATGAGGGCTACTATGTGTTGAAATGGATTTGAGGTGAGTCATGCATTAGATGAAAAAGAATTAAGAATAGCTTATATCTCTGTATTGCTCTTTTACTATTAATTTAATAACTCTGAACAGATTTAATAAGATATCAAGGGAAGATAGCTGACTGAGACATTGGGAGAGAATATTAAGCAAGCCAGCTCCATAAAGCTTGTCTACGTATGTTAACATTAACATACTGTGTGTGTTAATATGTTTCCGAATTACAACAGAAAAAAACACTTGGTGTAAGCCCTGTGCTGCAAACAGTATTGTTCTGCTATGAAGACATCCCCTTGTCCCCTTGTTGCTGCTCTCTTGACTAACTTTCCTTTACAGAGAATGTGGTTATTAACAGTTGGTTTCCTTCTGTGGGGAAAAGGGAAATATACCTTTTGTCAGTGGACATATGTTTTCCCTTTGTTTCTGAGGGTCTTGTTTATATTGGAAATGTTTTTTGTTATATACTATATTAACAGAGTTTCAATCAATTTATGGCCCCTAGCCATGACCCCTTTTTAACCCTTAGGAAACTTTCCAGGCTCCTTCAGCATCTTGATGTTAATTTTTCTCATGTCTTTTGGAGATAATTGTAAACCTTTGTCTCTTTAACAGAAAACTACTTTACCCAATCTTCCTCTGTTAAATTCCTCAAGTATTCTAGATTGATTTCTAGACCGTTATCAGGTATTTTCGTATTCTTTTAACCACTGAATATATTTCCTTATATCAGAAAGCTAAAAATTTCATGTGTTTCCTCATATCCAAAAATTAAAAATAATTACAAACCCAGAAAATCAAGTCAAAGAAAATAAATAGGAGAGAAATGACATTCCTGTCATCACAGCAGTTATCTGCTAAAGCACCTTAGCAACTGCTTGCAGTTGGAACTACTCAGTTCTGGGTGACCATTACAACATTCCCCTTAATTGTTTCTGTTTATTCTCTAGAGCTTGTTTGACAGCTGAATGTTTTAGTTTCCTGACAGCTAATAGTAAGAATTAGAAAAGAGAGGAGCGGCATTGTGCTCAGAAAGCCTTGCAGAACAGTCGTGAAGTCTGCCACCGTCAATACAGACTCTGCTGTTGAGATGCTTAAGAGACCCTTACAGTAGTGAAGGGAAAAGAAAACCACAGAGACCCCTATTAGGGACTTGGAGTCAGTCAACAGGAAAACAGAGATGAAGACAAAGATGATTCAGAGATGAACAGGATGAAGATTGTGTGGTGGGGAATGAATAAGGGACGTGAGAAGTATAGGAGAGGACAAACTGAGAAACTGATACATCTGTGTGCGTTTTGGGGATATGGGGTATTCCTGCTTTGGGGAAAAGGAGAAAGGACATAAATGGGATCTGCAGTACTGTGATGGATAAGAATAAAAAATAGGCTATGGAGGGAGTGGAGAATAGGATGTCTGCAGAAAATTACAGGGCTTTAGAAGTTAGGGGCTCCTTCCATTATGAGCAAAAGTCTAGTGAGGTATAGCTATTAAGTACACAGGTGGTATAAGCACACACGTAGAATTAAAAAAAAAGAAAGCCAATGATTGTATGGACAGAGTCAGGGCCCTTTCATTTCTTTCATCTGGGCCCATATTGCTTGTCCTGTATCACTTGGGAAGGGAGGTTCTAGGGCTTCTGACATGGAAAAGGCGAGGACAGATGTGTCCAGAGAGCTGAAGTGCTGGGGTAGCAGGGAGCATGTCATGGGACCACTGTGTGTTCAATGAACTTGGCTTTCAGAAATTTCGAATGTCTGATTTCTCTGAAAATGTTTGTCAAGTGTATAATTTTTGAGCATCTCTCAAATAGTAATGGGTTTATTCTAAGTGATACACAATTGGTACGTTTCACCGATACTTTGATGCAAAGGTAGCATTTCTCCTATCAGTGTGTGTGTTTGTTGTCCTATTTGTTAAACCAAAAGATCATTAGCGATGTCCAGCCTTTGAAAAATTCAAGAAGACATCTGGAAAGATAGGTCAGAACAGCCATGTCCACTCTAAAAGTCTCAGTGGGAGGAGTAGCTAAGGGGTGGGATTAAATTCACCTATTTGTGAATTAGAATTTGAGTGTCTGGTGAAGCGGACTTGTAAATTGCATAGATCTGTGGTCATATAAATGTAGTGATTTGTATATTATGGCTACCATAAAAGTTTTATAGGGCTAGTGGTAGGGTAATGTTTTGTCCCTTTTGCCAACATTTGTCATCCAAAAGAGCGGGGAGACACAATCCAAGTGCAGAAGTATTTTATTCTTAATGCTTTGCATGTTTTACATCTTCCAAAGTGGAAAAATATTTCAGTTCCTCATGGTACATGCTTTGGGTTTGGAAGCCTGCTTTAAAAAGGGTAAATTTTGAAGGCTTTTTGAATGACGTCTTCATACATTACCCGATACCAATGATGTATGTGGTACTGACTGTTACCCAGCTCTGTCAAGATCAGCAACTTGGATAGCACATTTCTATTGACATTTTAGTGACCTTTCTTCTAAATATCTTTGAGTTTGGCTGATGAGGCTGAACATTCAAAGTTCCAGCCATAACTAATGAGAATTGCATTTGCAGCACCTTTTCAAAACTGGTCTCTTAAGTGGATATGCAGGTTGCATTTATCATACCACCTCATATTCAGAGTCAAATTGTTTACTTCCTTATCTTTTCTAAATTCACAATATCTCATTTGGAGATGGTATCACTCCCTTTTTGTAGTATGCAAATAACACTGAAATCTTTCCTGTGAATCTGTGCATGGAGTGATTGGAAAAAAACAAGTAAAAGGAGTTTTTCATCTAAACATGAAAAAGAGAACATATACGCAGAAAATGCAGGGTGGAGTGTGATAGATGAGAGGTTGTGATTCTGCAGAGAGATTTAAATTATTATTAGTAAAAACCTGCTAATCTTCACGAGAGGAAAATTATTACAGGTAGAGGTTTTGGAGATTGCAAAGATGGCAGTTTCTTCTGAGCTGCCTCTAAAACCTGTGAGCAATGAGATGGCCAGCAAGGATTTCAAGTTAGTTTATACTCCAGCATTCCTAATGTGCTTACTTTGTGATGGGGTTTGATGCAATAATATACTTTCTCTCAGTATTGCAAGCTGCTCAGTTTGAGTCCTTACAATTTATACTTCAGCATGAGAAAATAGAAGAATGCTGTCTCAGCTGTCCCATCACAGTCTTTTTGCCTCTCTCTGTGTAAAAAAGAGAGGTTAGCGAGGTCTGCTGAGAAGGTTTCACAATAAGATAGTGACAAGTGTTATATTACTCACAGAAGCAGCAGCATGAGGAAAAAAAAAAAGAGAGAGAGTAAAATTTTCCCTGTCCTTTCAGAATAACCTTAGCAACCCCAAATCTGGCTACTGTTTCAGTAAAGCCTGGAGCACTATAACAGTGGAGTGCATTGCCCTTTGACAGGTCATTAACCCATCCTGACAGTGAAAGGCAGCCAGAGGTTGAGGCGTGATGTGAGAACAGATTTTAAGAGAGTTAAAGTGCGAAGTCTTGTGTTAAAGAAAAGGGAAGGAGGTATGTGCTGTCCTTCTCTCTACTAATTTTGTGTCAGGAACGTCACAAATAGCAGTAGCTATTCCTTCAAATGTATATGTCCCATAGGAGTAGACATATGCAAAAAGATAAGCATGGTTGAATAATGGAGAAGTGACCAGTGTAACTGAGAACTGGTTGAAAATCAGGACTCTCTCTCTCTGTTCTAAGTTGAGTGGCTTTATGGCAAAAAAAGAAACAAGAGTTTGTTGTTATCTTTTGTCAAACTATTTATTGGTTTTGCTAAGTTCAAAAGTAGCGGCCTGCATAAGTCTGAAACCATTTGAACTGTGGTTTAAATCTGTTCCCTTCATGTGCAGAACAAATCTAAAGGGCTATTTCTGCTTAATTTGTGTTTTTCTAAATTTCTTATGAGCTATCTGGTCTTGAATGGATGCATAGTAATTTAGTTATGTGTACAATTCTTGCCAACTTACAATTGTATTATGTCTAATTCCTGCCCACATACTTCCTGCCCAAACTTGTCTGCTTCTGGATTACTATGCATTAATAGTTTTGATGTAGTGCCCTTGAATGTGGCATTGAACATATATGCTCTTAAATGTTCACATCTGTGAGTCTTTGCAGTCTTTAAATTCTGCCCTTTTCTGCTGTTTCCCTCAAAGAGCCCCCTGGAATGCTACTATATTAAATATAATTTCAACAATGGCCAATAGACCTTGCCACGTGTTATGCCATTATGCTTCTTTCTGACCTTATTACACAAGAACAAGCATTATGTAGAATTTATGCTAGTTAATTGGTATTGCTGTCTGCTACTGTGTCACAGTGTGCTGGAAAGTAGGTCTTTGCAGAATGAACTTTAGAGGTGGCCGGTGAGGCAAAATGTACGGTTTTATATTCAAGGGAGTTGCTAAATCCAGGATAAAGAAATTCAGCTGTTGGTTAGTTATGGCTCACAGTGATCTGGAATAAATTGTTGGTAAAAAAAATCAAACTCAGCAGTTTTGTTTTTGTTAAAGCCTTGTCTTTTGTGCCATCACCTTGTGAAAAGTTGTGTTGACTGATGGCTGCATGAATTCATTGCGGATCTTCATGTAACTTTCTGTGAAGTTCAGTGAGGGGGAAGGTGTGGGAGGTATTTCATACATACTGTTTTCTTGGTTAGGAGTCTTCAAAGTTGGTGTCAGTTGCATAGCAGATTTACATGTCAACTTGCTCTTTTAATTGGTGGTTCTTCATCTTCTAGATCCAAAAATGAGTTTGAGCTACTGCTTATATTTACCATACAGGAAGTGCTATATATATAAAATGAAACCTGGGGACCTCTTTCCTACCCCTGAATCATGGAGCACATATAAGGCAGCCTTCTGTCAGAAAGCCCGGGTACACATTATAAATAAATATTGCCCTGAACAGTCATAAATAACACTCTTAGCTTTTAATGCATAATTAACATTGAGTAGTAGCTAGTAACACAGCTGAATAATTATCCCACATTTTAAGACTATTTCTATCTACTTCAGCCACACAGTCAAGCAGTTAAAATATGGCCAGTTCTTTGGAGTTTGGCAGAGTAATTTTTAGCTACAAATTCCCAGTGAGCTCTTTAAAAATCTAATTAGTAACAACCATTAGTGTTGGCTTATTCCTCTGCTTTAGAGACTAAATAAGCAGCATGTTTTTGTAGGGTAAAGTCCTACAGTGTACTCAGAATACTAGCTACTATGGTTCATTTTCCTCTTCCTCCTGAACCAGAGCACCTTAAATTACCCAGTGGTGTAAGTGGCTGAATCCTGTTACGAGTAACTCTCAGTTAGGTGCCGGACTACTTGCATGTCCTGAGTCCCTGTATGTGACCAGGACGCACCATCCTGCAGTAAGAGCTGGAAGCCCTCACTAGCTCACATATTCGGTGGGGACCTGTGCTAAGTGATCTACTTAGAATACGATTAGCTGAGGCTGCCCGTACGAAATCTGACTGAGGTTATGTGAGAAAACTGATCTGGGAGGTTAGACAAGACAGTTACTCTCATGAGTTTCTCCTCAGTCCTCTACTCGAGCACTTCATTAGGTCACAACATGCAACCTGGCCTGATTCAAAGGAGCAGACTACTAGCTGCGGTATGACGTAACGTATGCAAGTATACAATCATAGAGCTGATTTTTAAATAAAACCGTACAGCTGCATTTCTAGTGATTTAACCTGTAAGACACCTAAATGTTTAATGTAGTATCTAAATATAAAAGCCTTTGGGTGCCTTTGTTTCCTCACTTACAGCAAGTGTTACCTTGTGTGACTGTAGTGGGATTGACCTGATTTAATATTATAGAGCTCTTGGAGATAATTTCCAGCGAAGGTTTCAGTAAAAGCAGAACAGAGAGTTGTAGCAAGATGCATGTCTTTACAATAAGATGATTCAAGAACTATGCAACAAAAAAATGTTGCATGCACTGGAGAATGATAGTTGCACACTGAATTGTATGTAAAGCCAATTTTATGCTCAATACCTGCATTTTGTCAATGCTTTGACAGATAAGTCACATTGAGTTTACAAATTGTGCACACATTACGCAGCATAAGGCCTTGGATACCAGTGCAGGTCTAGAAAACAGGAAATATTTCAAGTGCTAATTATTTTATTTTTAAAGTATTTTTTCTGGTGCAGTCAAAAAGGACATAGAAAAGAACTTTCAATACTAAATAAAAGTAGAATACTTTCAAGGCTACTTAGGACTTCTTCCCACCTGCCTTTTCTAGATATAGTAAGTGTTATTAGAAACAGTTATCTTCTATCTTTTAGAGTTTTATCCTTTTGTGACACAAAGTCTCTTTCATTTGTGAGTTTTTAGATTTATATCAAATAATAATTGTCTATTTTGATGATCTCTGGTTCTTAATTGAAGAGTTGATTTCCAAAATAATTAGATCTTATTCTGATTTGACTGTCTGTAGGACTTTGTGGCTATTGAGTTACCCTTCCTCTGTGTATATATTTCTTTGAGATTTTCTTCTGCTCGTATCACTATCTAATGTCTATATGCTTCCCAGGTTGTCAGTTTAGAGTATGTATTCATCTTTGTTATGTGTAACGAGTGTTATTGGGTCCTTAAAAATGGTAATGATAAGTCATATTTCTCAATGTAGTATTACCAGGGGATTTATTTGATACATATCCCTACGTGTAGTTGAATTTTATGTATTCATAGAAGTGGTGTAATAACTGTTGGACATACTGGGACATTGTAGTGAAGAGTTACTTAACACATACTTGGTTTTTGTGATTTTTTTTTTTTTTTTTGAAGAATACTATTTGCCAGGTAGCTTTGAAGCCATGTTTTTACACAACCATATATTATTCTTATTTTTACAGTAGATCTTGACTATACGCTTTCTCATGCTCCTTGAAAAGTTTTGAATTGTATTCCTTATATACTTAGAAGTTGAGTCAGCAGGCTGAGTTGCCATTTCCTCACAATGCAAAACTTCAACAGTAAACACATAGCCTGATCATCAGTTCATAAATGAACCTACAACTTAGTTCTCTTTTCAAATACAGCTCTGTGTAGCTTATTTTAAGGGTTTCTCAAAAGGAGGATAACTTATTCGAGTGTTCCTCTGTTTTGTCAGTTATACTACGCAAAATTTCCAGACAGAGATCATGCCTGACACCTTGTTTCATCATATTTTTCCCATCTTTAATGCTGTTTAGTCTGCAACCGTATTATTTTGTATTTTAGGAAAAGGAAATTGGGAGCCTTGGCAGTTCCGGGGTGAATTCTGAACACAAGAATACATCCCCCTTTTTTTCTAATTGAGTGATACTTTCTGAAGACAAATAAACAAAATCTCTCCAGTTGTCAATGTGTATAAACATAATGGCAGCAGAAAGTATTCTGAGAGCAGCAGGTATCCAGCATTTACTGGCACCGTTAGTGCCTGCAATTTTACAGCTGCTCATCCCCTCCCTTCCTGGTACAGAATACAAAGTTCCCTTGAAGAGATCTTTTGTGGCACAGTTAGTAAGTCAAGCTCAGGACCATTTTTAAAAGTACTGATTTTCACTACCTGCTCCATTATTTCTCTCCCAACCATTTTGGTTTTAGCGTGGAAACGGTGTTTGAACACTTTCCCTATTCTTCCCTGAATGTGGCAACTCATCTGTTTCTCACCACATCCTCGTGTAACTGGGGAGAAGGGCAATGTATTTGCCTGAGTTATTATCTGATCTGCTGGCTCTCAGATTGTCTAGCTAGGAGTTTCCAGCCCCTGTCCCCCTCCCCCGTCCCACTCCCAGTCTCTCTTAATTTCCTCACTTAATCTCTTTATAGTACACTTTGTCCTTTCCCTTGCTTTGTTTATCCAGACAGGTGATGGGAGTCACTCCGAGCAGGGACACTGCGGACATAATATGTCCCAAGTTCATCACAGAAGGCTGAGGCAGTGGCCTTGAAAGACATCTACTTCATTTCTGTTCCCTGCTATGGATCCAAGCAATTTTCCCTGCGGTAAAGCTCTGTTTGCTAATGCAATCCAATAACTGATATTTCTGGCCTGAATTCATCCTTGCTGGAAATAGCCCCTTTGCTTTCAGTAGAGCTATTTTAGGGATGGATTTAGTCATCTAGCTTGTTAAATTATGCTCCTTTCTGTTCCTTGATTTCCTCCTTTCCCACAATGTGAAATCTATAGTCTCCTCTCTTGGGTCAGCATTTTATTTTCAATGTGAAACACAAATCCTGGCTCCAAGGCAGTGATAAACCATGGGAAGAGATTGCATTATATTAAGGATTAATATTAAGTATTTATCCTACCACTGAGCAGGAGGAGTTGAATACTGGAAGATCTACTACTTTTGCCAAAATGTGTCTTTTACAAGAGGGTGCCAGGTAAATAATGTGTAAGATTGCATTTATTCAGTGCTGTACTTTGAATGTCAAGAGACAACAGAAAATCAGGAGGGGAAGGAGGGATGCAGCTGACATCCAATGGACTTGAGCGAATCTGAGTAGTAATAGGGAACTGCCTTACTGTGAGTTATTTTATCCATGTAAATTCTTGAATTTTCATGTTTACAAAGCTATTTTACCAGTTCTACTAACGATTTAGATTAGCTTCCTTATTGATAAGATCTGTTCTATTGCTGCTATGGAAATGTACTCTAAAAAGGAACGGGTATAATTATGAATCTGCACTTCTACCAGTCCTTTGAAGAATAATAGGCTATTCAATGAATGTTGGAACACCGTTTCTGCATCCGCCTCAAAGGAATTTAAATTAGAGAAGATCAGTTTTTATATTCTATGCCCCAAATTCCCATAGATTGCAATAGAGTTACAACTACTATCCAGAAAACTATCCAGACTGCTGAGATACCTTCTCGGGTGTCTGAGGTCTCTCTTGTGGTTAATTTTTTTTCCAGTTCTGAACAGTGTGTGTGTGAGACTGTGTCGTACATTTGCCAATATATTAAATGTTAAATCTAAAGTACATTAAAACTAAATTATTGTATTCAAAATTAAAATATTTTATCCAATATTAAAATAAGTAGCTTAGAGTATTATGGAAGTGATACAGACCAAAATGTGTTTTGTTTTTGTTTTTTTAATGGTCTCATCCATAAAAGTTAGCTGAGTTTGATGGCCCATAGGATCTGTTTCTGGCTTCATTAGCAATAATGATAGTCTGTACAAAACATAATCAAAGAACTTTGGCACGTGAAGCTGAAAAGAGAAACACTGTTTACTGATACTCTGTCCCTGTGGGTAAGCTTTTGTACATGTTTCAGGGCATGAAGTGATCAGTACAAAATGGTTATGATAAAGCAATCTAAAAATGGGGTTACTGAAGAACTTGTTATATTTTCTTGCTTGGTCTTCCCATGTTAATGACAGCTTTTGAGGGCTTAAACTGGATGAATGCTCTGAAATGTCATTTCAGAGACTAATCTTTGTCAGCAGTAGAGGCTGTGCAACCAAGAGATGAAATGAACAGGCCAGGACCAAAAAAGAACTCAGAGGAAAGCAAGGATGATAGCCAAACTACACTACACATAACCAATAAATGAAGTTTGTGCCCTCTTGCTTCCTGCTGCCTAGGTACTTGGCGGTTGTGAGGTGCAAAATATAAGTTCCTAAACAGGGCTTCAGGAAGATCTGGAGAACTGTACACAGCAAATTATTAGAGTCTATATCAAAACCAAAAGGCCTTGTGGATAAATACACTGGGGAAGAGTCAGCATAACTTCTGTAAAGTGAATCATGCTATACAAACTTACTGGAATCATCTAAAGGAAGAGCAGTGTGGCTGATAATTAAGTTTAACTCCATCTCCTAAAGTCTTGTGAGAAAGCAAGGAGCAGGGGAATAAGAAGGGAAGTCCTTGAATGGATAAATCAGCGATTTAAACATGGGAAACACAGGGCAGGAACAAATGATCAGTTCCCTAAGTCACCAGTGGAGTTCCAAAGATATTTGTGCTGGGACCTGGGCTATCCAGCATATGTAACCATGTGTAACTGGTGGAGTAAGAAAGCTTGTTGATGGCCGTAAATGGAAATACTAAAGTTAAGTTGAAGAATTGGAGGAGGATCTTATGCAACTCAGTAGCTGCATAATAAAATGGTAGATGAAATTTGGTGTAGGTAAAGTAAAATTTTTGACATGAGAAAAGTAAATTTTGAAGTTAGATATGAAATAATGAATGCTGAGATGATTTTTTGTAGTCAGGAGCAAGACTTGTGAGGTTGTACTGTAGAAAGTCACATAAAAGTATCAGCTCAGCACCTGGTAGCAAATCAAAAGAAATAGAAAACAAACTAACTGTTAGGAATTATTAGAAAACAGATAACTCATTGTGTCACTGTATAAATCCAGAGTTTGCCCATATCTTGGATATTTTATATTCCCCTAATCAACTAAATCTTTAGTATCTACAAATGCGTCCGAGCTACGAATGGCGAGAGGTTGGGAGATAGTAGGGGAGATATTACATGGGATTGCTCACGACTTGTATTCCTACTGATGAGACCAGCTTTTGGCTACTGTGTGAACTGGGCTGGAGCATTTGGGCTGAATCAGTATGACAAATCTTACACTCTTTTCTTATGGTATAGCAAAAAATATAAATAAAATGTCAACTGACTTCTATTTCTACAATGTTACATTTTATTCTTAAAATGAGAAAATTCGTTTCTCTTCAGTATATGTGCTGAGTCCATTCTTTAGCACTTCACATTCACACACAATAGCATTTCGTATCTACTAACATCAGGTTTAGAGCAACAATGCTTTTCTTTAGCTACACTTGGTGTGTGAGCTAAGGAATGGAAAAGTCACTTTGCATGAAATAAAGTGTAACATGGACCACGACAGGGCTGAGACCCATCTGTCACCTCTGCACACCTTTCGCATTAGATGGCTGAAAACACTAGAACTTTCTGCATGCTGTATAAAAGCTGTTGTTGCTTCCTGATCCATTTTCCTTTTGTACTGTAAGACATGCAGTCATCATTTCAGATAATTTCAGATAATTTCAGACTCAGCAGGTCTGGTCACTTGGAATAAAATGCATGACACATAAAACTAGTTAAACTATTCATTACCAGTGCTATTAATTACAAATGCAGCCTCTTCTTTGCCTTACCTTTTAATACATCCCTATTTCTGTGATTGTCATAGTCATTCATATATATCTGCTATTTTTAGCAAACTATTTTCAACTAATGACATGAAATGAACCATTGAAAATGAGCAATTTATTTGCTTCAGTTATTTGTTCTTCGCTGCTTGGGGTACGGCTGGTTTCTACATCATTTATTATTATTTTTGAATAATAGATGACTGAAAACTTTTTAATCTCATGAATGATGAATGTGGTGATGTAGAGTTAATTCTTGTTTTGATTTTCAGCTGTTACATTTTTCACTTATTTAAGTTCTTATCATATGCAATTCTTTAAGTATTCCAGTTTAAATGTAAATGTAAAAAATCTAGAGGTGCACAGTTCTTTTACCAGTGGTGGATAAGTAGATAAGTGGTAGGGAGGATCACTCCTGAGGAGGAGAGGAGGAAGTCAATGGAGTTATGAATGGGAGAAGTGCGTACAAGACAGCCCCTCCACTGAGGGGGTCCTACACAGTGACAAGATGCAAGAACTCATGTTTTGGGCTATGAAGACTTACTTTAACTGCTGAGTTTGTATTTTACATGTAGTGCTGCTAGGTCGTACCAAGAACACACACATAAAATGCTGTATTTGATCTCCTTTACTTCTACCTTCCCTGTCTTAACCTTTTCTTCTCCCTGCTGCTCTCATTTAATATACATCTATTAAGAGAATGAGAATTTACTCAGTTTACAATGAACTGATTTACTTATCAGTTCATTGTTACTGAATCTGTTAATTTACTTTATCTGGCATATGATAAATGCAAGATTTGGTAGAATATCTGATGTATTTAGAAATGAGAAAAGAGGGTTTTTTTCCCACCTTCTTCTTCTACTGGCACTAAGGTGTACAACACAGCACTGCTTCCATGGGCTTCTTGGAAAACTAACAAGGCATAATGGCTTATTGGTGATATGACAGTTTGCAGAGACATTGTGTTAAAGGCAAAATGATAAATTATTTGTCCACCACTGTGGAGGAAAGATAGGAATAGAGATCAGTATGGCATAATCAGATGTCTTTTGAGAAAAATCAGTAATTTTGGCAACAAAAGCACATAACATTCAGAGGTGAACTAGGGAAATGAGATCTAAATAAAATCACCACTATGCAAGTAGTAACTAGGCGCATTTTCTAGACAGCCTGGAAAAACATAAAAAAAAAATGTCCTGCAGTGGCCACATTAATCGACACTTTTGAAAGGTTGTTCTGTTCTGCATCTCCTATCCGTATTCCTATTATTTTGATAGATAGTAATGTTAAAGGTGAATGTCTTAGTAAGACTCCACTTGCATTTGAAGCAGTCTTGCACTTTTGTCTCCTGACTTTCAGACTAGCATCGTGGCTATCTAAAATTAAGTAAAATTGTTTTTTAAAAAATGTTAAATTTATGTGTGCAAAAGCTAATGGGATATTAGACTATTTTAAAGGTGTGGAATGTGAATAGAGAAGATTTTCAGATGTTAACTGAAACTGGCAAATGTGATCAAGTAGCAGAAGTCTATTGTTAAAATTAAAATATGTTTAATATAGAAAGAATACTTCTGATAACAAGATGAGTTTGTGCATAGTGGCCCTCTGCGGCGAGTTGTACAGGCCGTTGGCTTGTGGAGAGGAAACGCTATGCAGAGACGTGACATAATCTTCTGTTACTTCTGTTCAAGTGTTCCATGTTGAAACTGTGAATCTGGGATTGGTCGAGAAGTGAGCTTCTACTTTTCTACCAAAATGCAGAGTGAGGGAGTTCCTTCCTCTGCTGTTAGGCCTAGAGCCACGTGCTAACTCACAAAAGTGACTGTGAACCCTCAACCATGTCTTTAGCTGGATGTTTGCATGCTGCCCAGTCCTGGAAAATAGAGGGGAAAAAAACTATGGGATCAAACAGAAAACTTGGTACTAATCCTTTCCTTAATTCCCTGGGTACATTTTTTTTTTCCCCCTTCTTTTCTTTTCATTGGAGCTGCTGTGCTGTGGCTTCCAATGTGCTCTATAGGGAGGAGTCTGAAATAGGTGGCAGAAGCTCATTGCAATGCAAAGGTTCAAACCCCGCTATGTGCAATTTATAAGTAATTGTGTCACAGCTCACAGAAAATTACCAATCCACGCCAATTAGCACAAGACAGATTTTTTTTTTTTCTTTTGTTTCTTTTTAAACCTTGGGAAGTTCTAAAAAAGACAACAGCAAAGTTTACTATTTGTTATGTGCAGATTCACATTAAATTATGAAATATGGGTCAACATGCAATTTCTTGTACAATTGTATTCTCCATTAGCAAACTGGAGGCTTCATTTATACATTGAAAAACACAACAACAAATTAGGTGGGTGACTGCACAGAAATACTAGAGTGAAAAGATGGAGGGTGCATCCGGGAGGTGCAATGAGGAAACACACATTATAAAATAAATGTCTCCATTTTAATATTTCCACCTACTCTCCTTATGGTGATACCATGTGGTTCTTTTTCTCATTTTTGTCTGCCTTCATAGCTTTAAACTTTTGAGAAATGAATATTTAAGAGAATAAAAATATGAAGAAAAGCAATTTGTCAGGCTGTGCTCTACAAGCTGTAGTTCCTGCAAACACTTTGGGCAGAAGGTTAACTTTCAAATCTTTCTGTCCTTGAGCTTTGCATGGTTTTATTTAAGTCCTTAAAAACACAGCTAGTCTTTTGTATTCCTTCCTTGTCCACTTGATCAGAAGTGGTAATAAAGTAGTAAAAACATGTGGGAATGGCCCACAAGCTGTAAACAAAGACTAACTTTTACCAGAACATTCTCTTATGGAAAAGAAACAGTGAATTCTGGGATTATTGACAACTGTAATGGAGACAGGTCTTAACCTATTGCCTTCCTTTAATGCACACACAACTTTGAGTGCTCTATCTGTATGTTTGAATGTTTCTACAAGGGAGTTTCTGAACGCTTTCTAGGATTTCCTAGTGTTTCTACATCCTTCCAAAAGTTTGTGGGAGATGGTTTTGGCAACCTTTTGCTTCCTCCGTGTACTGGCTGCTAGTAAAAGACCATCACTACTGGAACACTTCAAATTCTGCCATCTGTCTTTTATACTATTAACCGAAATATTTTGGCTGTAAAACTACAGTCTGGCTCACAGAATCCAATATAAAAATATTAGCAAAAGAAACAGAACAATATTGAAGAGAATGTTAGGAGGGAAAGGAAGATAAAATGCTGGGAGAGGGGGAAAGAGAAAAGCCGAGGAACACAATGAAGAAAAAAGGCACATGAAGAGAAGGAGTCACAAATTATGTATTCCTGGAATGAAGCCATTTTGAATGAAAACAGCAATCAGCTGGAGTATCTAAAATCCCAGCAGACAGAGGTGCCTGTGTTTTATTTGCTGGAGTTATTTTTCTCTAGTAAAAAGAAAGCAGGAAAGGTGACTTACTGAAACCATGCTGTCACGCTTCCTTCTTTTTTGCTTACCCCCTCCAAGTAGTTTTTTCTCTTTTTGTGTCTCCGGAGGTGAATGGGTCATGACTTCTCTGCAGTGACTCCTCTCCTTCTACTTTTTTTATAAAAAAACCCAAACAAACCCTCATTTTGTGTTGATGATATCTTAGCAGAACTTTTGGGATGTTGATAATAATAGGGAAAAAAAAAAAGACAAGAACAAAGAAACCCGAAAATGTAGCAGTAATACAAATAACAACTGTAGACTTCAAACCTGAGCATCAGACCTCTGGAGTTTGGCCGTATAGACCATATAGATACGGAGTGTGGATAATGGTCTACATCTAAACTCAAGACTAAATATCAACTACATCAGCAATGCATTCTTTACTGTAACACAAAGCAAGTAAAAAAATATTAGTAGCAGGCTGCAGAAAAGTCAATTTGAGCCCATCTCTATGAGAAAGCTGTTACTCAGTTTAACATTTTGACAGGGGAAAAACCCCTGTCTGTTCCTATTCTCTATCTGCTTTTTTATAGTCTGTTTTGAAAACCTTTCAGTTCTTTCAGATTTATGGATTCCATAACTATTCTTTCTATTTGTGTTGTTTTGTTTTGGTTTGGTTTTTTTCCAAATTATTCTTATTATACTGCTCTGTTTCAGATGAAGTGTCCTTGAAACTGTGGGCCTAGGTTGAGAGATGCCCTTCATAGAATCTACATATTACCAGTTTTATTTGCTATTGTGATGATAATTAAGACAGACAACTAATTCCATATTAGTACAAAGAAAAGTTAGAGAAAACGAGAGAAAGAAGGAAAGCATTTTCAGTACCCTTAAACCAACTATTGATCTTAGGAGCAGTAGCTTAATATTATTATCATATTTAATGGAAACCTAAATAAACAGTAGTTAACCAAATAGCTGTGCATTCGGGCAGAAACTGCCATCGACTGTGTAGAAACACAAACTGCTCATTGCTGGGTTTTAGGTTTTATACTCCTGAAAGCTATTGGTAGAGCTCCTTGTTTAACTCAGGTTATATGAAATTTGGATTCTGTAGGAGTTGGATCAATTCAATTCTTAGTACTGTTAAGCAGTTTATATTCAGTATTCTCGCTAATGCCACAAATGATTGTTTTCTTGTACAATGTCATAGAATCATAGAGTGATTTGGTTTGGAAGGGACCTTAAAGATCATCTAGTTCCAACCCCCCTGCCATGGGCAGGGACACCTTCCACTAGACCAGGTTGCTCAAAGCCCCATCCAACCTGGCCTTGAACACTGCCAGGGATGGGGCATCCACAACTTCTCTGGGCAACCTGTTCCGCTGCCTCACCACCCTCACAGTGAAGAATTTCTTCCTCATAGCTAATCTAAATCTACCCTCTTTCAGTTTAAAGCCATTACCCCTTGTCTTATCACTACACTTCCTGATAAGGAGCCCCTCCCCATCTTTCCTGTTGGCCCCCTTTAGGTACTGGAAGGCTGCTATAAGGTCTCCCCAGAGCCTCCTCTTCTCTAGGCTAAACAACCCCAATTCTCTCAGCTTGTCCTCAAAGGGGAGGTGCTCCAGCCCCCTGATCATCTTCATGGCCCTCATTCCTTAATATATGTAATGAAAACATAAATTAAAAATTCGAATGCTGGTCAGTGCCTTCAGTGACTTTCTTCCATGCTCTTTATGGACTAATGGCATTAGTATTAGGAAGTCACACTCTGTTGAAGTTGGTGAAACCACCAACTTTCCTTAAATACGCTAATAATATAATCTTTTCTATTTAAGTCTCTTGCATTAGGGTAAGACTACTTTCATTTTGTCAGCTAAGAAATGTGATCTAACTTACTAGCAAGTAGCACAACACTGTTTGGTTGGCGTTACAAGGATGTGTGGTATAGAAAAGAAGTGAGAATCCTCTAACACTCTGCTAAGGAAAATACCTGGAACAGCCAGAACCTGCTGGGAAATTAGCATACAAAATGTAAATGATGCTGGAGACATGAAGCTGGATTAGCAGACTTAAGGGGATTTATAACAAAATAAAGGAGAAGAAAGCTAACACCTTAGGGACTTTTTTTTTTCCTTAAAAATGAGTGCAGCCACGTTTTCTTTTTGCTGATACAACACATTTGAACATTTCAGTGCTAAGTAAAATATTTTTAATAATATTACAAAGTAGCCTTTTTTTCAGAAGATGTATCCAAATAAAATTAATGACATGGTTAAAGTAATGTTTCTTTGAAATGTTAATTTGATCTATATCATAATTTGAAGTGTTAATGTTCATAATGTCTTGGCCAAAATCCCATCATGGTAATTACAGTTAGTGGATTAAATTTCACCTGGCAGTTTCCAATGGAGAGAATAGGTTTATTTCTTTCCTGCAGCATTACCAGGTCCTCTTAACAGCTGTCATGAATAGCCCTGGAGATCTATTCATCGGAAAAAGTCTAGTAATATACTGAAGTGGAAAGTGTAATTCATGGATTTAAATTTTAATTTTCAGACTATTTTGCAGATTAATGTTATTAATAGAAAAAAATAGACTATTCAGTAATAACTTATTCTGGTTTTCAGTCTGTATAACAAAGAATTTCTGTATTTTTTTACTAACATGCTCTAGTCAGTGGAGTTAGATTAGACACTGATTTTGCAAGCTTGTATATGGCTTACTTCAGTGAGACAACTTATGAACTCATCTTTCTGGCCTCGTCTCTGGGTCTGTTTGGCCCTACAGCCCAATGCAGTTTCAGTAGCTATATTGCTAGAATAAGGATTTAATTTCTGAGATAAGGACGGAGTTATATTCTGTGACACAAAGGTTTTCCTTCTGTCTTCTGTTATTTGGTTCCTCTGATAGTAATTTTGCTATTCTTTTTTTCTTTTCTTTCTTTCTTTTTTTTTTTTTTTTTTTTACAGATGGATAAACTGAGATGTAAGACATGGGCAATTTATTCTGAGTGATTCCATATGTAAGATGATATAAGGTAGAAAAGCAAATTAATATTGTTTCATAGGAGAACCCATGCAGTTCTTTCCAACAATGCAAAAATCTCCATCTTTAACCTCAGAAATATAGATGCCAATCACATGAATCAAGACCTCCTGCAGAATGCAGGACAGCTATTGAATAGATGACAACAATCCCTGTTTTTTAAGAAACATTTTTGTTTGTTTTTAGTGAATGACAGTGGCTTTTTGGAGGTACTAGAAGGCTGAGGTTATATTACTGCATTGTTTTTCTTTTAATGATAATGCATTTTATGAATATCACTGAGATTGTTTAAGGGAAAATTACTTTGTTGCAGCATCCATGAGAGAGTCAGTGCATTGCAGCAAGGATTTTGGTCTCCTGTGCTGCATTACATGCAACTTGATAGCATTTTTTTAAAAAAAATTGGTAGTAAATATTTATAGCTATGATGGAAAACATGACTTGGTAAACACACAAGATCTCACTAAGTAGCTTCGGAGGAACAGGCTGAATTCTATTCGTATGAGAATGAGTTACATGTGAGCAGGAATTGGCTCGTCTCTCACCACTGACTGTACAGCACGTGGGAATTCCAGGGTCACCCTGGGGCCTTCCCAGGTGGGATGGCAAAGAGTGATTCTTTTGCATAGCTTGATGTACTCTAACCTGTAGAGAATTTAATTCAAAGCAATGGTTATATTTTTTTTTGAGCATGAACAACAGGAAAAGTATTTTTGTGAATTTTTAGTGCTTTGGTTTCCTTCTAAATCACTGCTGTGTGCCACTTCATCCTCCAGAGCAGAACTTAAATGGCACGTGGTGACGGAGGCAGTGCTACTAGCTCTCATATCTTTTTTTGTCACTCGCAGTATTTAGGGGTTTTCTTCAGATGCCAAGTTCTAAATTTCTACAATTGCATGAGAATCACAACAAGAAGTTGAAATAAAAGCAAGTTTCTAATTCTCTTGATTGCAGACATGAGCTTGATAGCTGAAAGCAAGTAAGCCCAAACTCTAGCCATTTAAAAAAATCTCCTGATTATTAAAACAGCTTCATGATTATTTTAGAACTTGACTGATGAACTCTGAACTTCTCAAGTTAACAACAGAGTGTGTGTGCTTTTTTTCCTGTCCTGGGTGAGTGATGAATTCTGCCTGAAGCCAATATCTGCCAAGGTACTGTTTATATAAACCTTTGGTCTAACCCAGCACTTAGAAAACACATTGCCAGATGTATTTAAAGTATCTTTTTCTCTTTAATAAATAAACAAACAACCCTAAGCGTAATACAGTCCCCCTCTTTTGCACCTTTCTGTTCCAATTGCATTGTGACCTTCTTAATGCTTCCAATGCAGTGAGTGTACAAGAGCTTATTATTTCATAACCTTCAGAGTACTGAGTTTTGGATTGTTTTTTAATTAGCATTTTAATTGCTCATCAAAGTAATTGAAAACTGTGTTGGAAAAATGGTGCATTTACTAATCCCTTTGGTACCAGTCAACACTAAGCTTTTCTCAAGGTCAACTGTGTGCTTGTGATAGTGGGAACTTTCTTTGCTGACGTGATGCCAAAGACTTGGTGGGTAGAGATATTTTTACCATGCCTTGCAATCTGCCTCTGCCTGTGGTGGGGGAACAAAGAGGTATTATTCTGTGCATAGCTACTTATGCAAAATTTCTCTGAGAAGATGTATTACCTTATTGCTTATCAAAGCCAGGCTTCACTTGTTGTAAGCATACAAGATGAGTCTTAAGTGGTTAATGCTGGTAGGGAAGCTTTAATTTATGTCAGTGCTCTTGGACAGTGTGTGCACTCAGGGATGCTCGTCCCACTGCTAACATATGATCAGTGGAATCTAGGCAAAGGCTCAGTTCCTGGAACTGTCTAGAGAAGACATTGAACAGGCAAGGATTCAAGTAGGCTGGGTCATATTAAGCTGGAAGCTGCACTAAAAGGCTATGAAATATTTGTTTAGATATAGTTTAAACAAGCTGTCTGAGCCCTCACTAATTTTTACAGGAAGTAATGAAATGACCTTACTCATCAGTTTGTCTTACCTGACTTTGAATGTGCTTTGGAAAATCCTGCTCATTGTCTTCTCTCCTCAAGTTTTATGTTTTACTTTGTAATGAACTTACTTACCTTTCTTCAGCTACAAGATCCCTGCTGTGAGGATTCCAGCAGTCTCTCGACAGGGAGCTCAGTAAGAATATTGAAATGTTAGGTTTGTCTATTTTCACTTTAAATTTATAGTTTCAAATAATTCTTGTACTGTCTTGGGACTTATTTTCCCATCCCACTTGTGCAAAGGCAACTGTGCTCATTGTTCCGTGGTCTAAAAACTGGTGCCTGAAAAGTAAGAAATGTGAGATGAACCCATCCTCTTCTGTGAATGTCTCTTTTCCACTTAATCTCCCCAAATTTCTTAGTAGTAAGTACGTGACAGTGCTCTGTTGAAGCTGGTGGAAAAGTTCCCTTTTGTTCATGCCTTGTAACGAGGATTTAGTCTTTATAAACTATATTATATGTCTTCATGCAGTATGAGGCAATGCAATTCACAAGTCTTCTCAATGGTTTTGTGGGATTTTTTTCTGATTTTTTACTAAAAATATTTGTTTTGGAAATTTGTTAATACGCATAAAGTTTCTCTGAGGAATTAAAATGGAATGAAATGTAACAAAAGCTTTTTGTTTCAGAAATAGATTTCTGTCCAAATTTATGTTGTATTCTAGGTAATCGTTTTATACTACGTTTTTGTTTTTACAGTATTTGTGGTTTGTTGCATAGCAGAGTTGCATAATAATATTAGAAATCACCTGTGGAACAAATTCCAGGTCTTGGCAAACTCAGGTTGCTTTCCTCCAATCCAGCCCCTCTGTGTGAACTGAAGATGACCTATTTGTTCTTTAACCTGTAGCGTTTTTAATGTGTGAAAAATTGCTTAGGTAAATTGTGTACTTGAAAGTATTGTCCTTTCAGTGACAATTTATTCTGATGTTCAGAACTACTAACCCGTCATAATGCTTACTAAAGTTAGTGGACGTTGGTTTAAGCCCATATATCTCATGTTAAGAATCCATTTTTACATCCTTTTAAAGAGATAGGCCTTCATCTTTTCAGTCAACCAGTTTCTGAAGCGAAGGTATACTGCAGATTGAGCAGGAAGAAAAAATAAATAAATCATTACACTAACTTTGATGAACCTTCAAAGTTCTTCTGGGTATAATAATGGTCACAGAACATCTGAAGTCTTAAGAAAAGCATATTTTACTCATTGGTAAATTAGGATTAATTGCTAGCTGAGCTTGCAGTTGATATGTAATTGGCTTGTTGTCGCTGAACAGGCTTAGAGGGGAAACTACACTCGTTATTGCTTTGGAAGTTAAAAAAGGAAGTCTCTGCTATGTTTGAAATGAAAATAAAACAGCTAGAGATTGACCCATTGAAACACTTCATACTTTTCATCGCTAGCAGGAGATCCTCAGTGAGGCAGATCAAATGTAATTATGGAGAGAACATAAAGAAAACATCTTTGTTTGCCCTGTTGTAATGAGGACAGCTCAGCAGGACTCGTCCTGAGTGTGCTGGATTCTGACGGGTGTACAGGCTTGTATGCTGCAGAGTTAGCAGGGGTCTTAGTCATTTAATTACATGGAGTTATTTTTGCTTTTGCAAGCACTAGTAACTTTCTTTTAAAAAGACATAAGAGCTTGCAATACTTAATGCACACTTCATATCCTGAAGATGCTTTACAATTATTAAGCAATTAGTGTGAACATCACCTGGGTGTACTTCTATCCCTTCATATGCATGTTGTAGTGATGGATATAACCTAAACCCAAAGATGTCCATTTACAGATGGAGAGACAAACCAAAATGAGAACTTTTGGCATGTATGAAATCAGGTTCATAGAGTTCAAAGGAGTTGTTTTCAATGTGGTAGCTAATCAACGACGAATTTGGAAATACAACTTGGTAGTGAACTCCTGATCCTTTTGGACTGGATGAGGGTTTCTTAACTCCAATAGTAATGTCTGTCTCCTGAATCTTGGCTTCCAGTTCTTGAACCCATGTTTTGCTTTTATGAATAGGAACTTGAACATCATTTAAACTGGGAGAAAGGAAAGGATATTTGCACTTCTTTGGCTTAGGTGAGAATGTTCAGTTCTTAAAGGTATGTTAGTTTAATCTCTGAGAAGTCTCCTATATCTAAAGAGGACAAAGAGGATCTTTCAGCAGGTGGCTGTGAACAGTAACTTGATGGAAGAGGTCTGAGTTGTTCTCTGAAGAATTCTTTTGCTCACTGTGGACTACATAGGGACCCAAGGGAGACCAGTCTCCTAATTTCAGTATCTAATGTTAGGCAATGTAAATATGCTCTCCTAACTGTCTTCCTGAAAATCCAAGTATGAGTTTCTTATAAGAAAGAGCTTCAACAATGAACACCTATATACATAAAAGAATATGACTTTTAAATATGAAAATAGTGAGTGATATATGCCAAGAATATATAAATAACCTATGCCAAAAAGAAGCCATCTTGCAGTACAGTTGATGATAACATTTCTTACTGATCACCTTGACATTATTTTTTTTTGATACAGACCACGACTGAAGCTGCAAAGGGTTTATTAGTGGCTACAAAAGTCCTGAGACACCCATGTTTTACATTTGTATATGCTCAAAATTATAATTTTTGTATGTTTCTCAATGTGTAATATATTTATCCATAAATGGCCCTTTGAAGTTACAAACAACTTTGAATTATCTTTACAATGAGAAATCCCAACAAATTGGCATTGTTTTGTTTCATTTCCAAGTTGAGATGAAAAGCTGAATTTCTTGGTTCTTAAAGAGTTTTTTTTGATAATACCAAAAGATTTTACTTAGTGTATATAGTTCAAATAATATCTATAATGTCATAGTTCAAAACAAAGGAGATATTAAGGATTAATATTTACCTCATCAAAACAATATTTTAACATTATTGAAATTAAACGGGAATGTGTAGTAATTAATTTTGACATTGCTCTGTACGAAATTCCGCCCACAACAATGCATTCCTGCAAAATGCTGAATTTTCTGATGGAAAACCATTTTGTTAGTTTTCACCAATTCTTCCAGGAAAGTGCTGTTCTCAGACATGTACATAATTTGTACTAAATAACTTTTCCCTGAACACATGGGGCATTGCATATTAAAATGTATAATTGATTGCAATCTTAATTTTTCTCCCTTTGCATAAAACCCATCTTGGATCGAATGTGGCTGAGGTTAGAAAAAACAATGAAGTAGGGAAAATTGCATGACTTCCTCTTCTTTCCTCAGATTCATCTGAAATACTACAATATTGCTCCACACATTAAGTAAAATTACCTTTCACAGTGATAAGATTGATTGTGAGCAGGTCATTTATTGAACTGCAGTATACTTCAGAAAATTGTGGCTTGTGTCCTAACCTGGCTCGTGTGTGGGCACGTACGCCACAGGTTCACTGGTGTGCGCTTCCCAGCCCTTTCAGCCTCCTTCCAGCAAACCGACAGATGGCTGGCTCCTTCTGTCCCAGATGGTCAGTACTAGCTTGTAGGTCTCTAGTACTTGATCTTCCTAATGTATTCTTCCTCTTCTAGGTCTTCTCCTTGTGACTACAAGTATCAGTCAGAATCCTTAATCCCTCCAGAATGGTTGTGTGCTCTGCATTTTCAGTTTTACTGAGCATGGGATCAAGTCCTCATGGAAGAAGAATATTTTTGCAGAACAGTCTTTCTGCATGCAAATCATGCTGTTTCTTCCTTTGGTTTACATTCTTCAGAGATGTAGTGTTCTCACTTGATTGATGCTGCGTGTGTGTTTAAAAAATAAAGTACAGCAATCTGTTTTCTTTCCAGTTGTATTGCTATTGTCTTCCTCTGATCCACTCACCTGGAATAGGAAGGAAAATCTTACGAGAGCTTAGCAAGAAAAAACCTTGTATCTAAGAAATGAAAACATCAATGTTAAGATCAAAATACTAAAATTACGTTTTTTTTCTTTAAGCAAAGGATGAAGAGGATGATACTTCTGTGTTATGACGTATAAAATTGTTGTGTCTTGATTCACCATGGGTACAGAAGCTTGTGAGAAAGGGTATGATCACTAGGGTATAGTTGTTTAAAAAAATCTTAATGTAAAATTCCAAAGCATGCAGAAACATTTCTTTTGTTTCCTAAGATATCTTTGTGTTCAGTTGTATTTTCACCATTCCTGAATTTAACTTGAGAGTTTGGGCTTTTGCTGACCAATCTAGAAACTTGACCTTATTCCTCTGATAGAATACTCTCTCCTAATCTGCATGGTCTTACGCTATGTACTTCACTGCAATATCCATGTGCCCTAAGCAGTAGTGACTAACAACTGTCACGTGCCTGTCACACACGTCCTCGGGCAGAAAAGTATGAATTTCTTTTTTTTTTTGTAGGGTATTTCCCCACTGTCTGCTCTGCTTTTGCTTATAAGCAGAAGGCAGGACACAGCTATGAGTTGGGATGTTTCATAGCATGTGAACTTGGGAACTTTCGACTAATTTTTTGGGATGGAGGGTGGTAGAGACTTACGGTTTATTTTGGGGATTTTTTTTTATCATGAGTAATACATGGAGAGGAACGTTTACGAAAAGGATACCAATGTTGTGGTACTTATACTTTAATTAGTACTCTAATCACTGGACTATTGCCTATTCTGGAGTAAATATTCTCTCTTTTTTCCCCTCAAAACCCCCCAAAATACAGCATTATTTCAGCAGAGACAGATTTTGGGTTTGGGTTTGGTTTTGGTTTTTTAATCTTTTGCTTCTTAGGATGGGAAAACAGGTAGATCTGCTTACTGAGACCTCAAGTGCTCCAGTATTCAGCTATTAAAAGGATTGGTTTGATTGTTAAGTCAACCTGACTGTACTTTAAACCAACTATACATGCCTTGCTTTCATATATACTCCCTTCCTTTAAGAATGGGAGGGATAGGGAAGGGCTGGGTGCAGACACCCTCCTGACAGGTACTAGAAATTAACATTTGACTGTTAGAGTTAAGGTTGTTTAATGCATTGGAACAAAAATGTTTGTATTGATGGGGAGATCTTCTAATTATTTTATGTGCCTTATAACTAAAGATGACCCCGTAAAGAAAGTATGTGGAACATTATACCTTGTGTGTGTAAAATACGGCAATAGAATTAAATAGATAATAAAACTGTTCAACTGGGAATATTTTTTTTTGAATTATATTTCTTTATATACCCTTTATTAGTGGATCACTTATGTGATCATTTGGTCTGCCCTGTTGATCTGTATAGCGGTAGGGTTATTCCTGGCAATGTTATATGAGTAATTAGAGTTGGTGCCTCCGAGGCAGGGTCACTTACTGGGAGCAGCAATGTTAGATGAAGTATGAGCTGCTGCTGTCCGTGATGCAGTTGTATTGCATGGAATGTGTTACTCTTCAACTTTCTTGCATTCGCTCACACCCTCAAAACAGTTAATTTCCTGATTCTGTGTATTTTTCTGGTTTTTGATTTATGCTATTTATTAAATGCTTCATGGTTATTAAATACTTGACGCTTCGTTTTTCCCTTATAACATCTTTGTTTGACAGTCCATTTATTCAAGCAGAAGATTAAGTGATAAAGTAAGGATAAAATAAATACATCAAGATTTCTTCAGGTTCATTTTATCATCTGATGACTGCAGAATGACTTTCAGCAATGGGGAGATGACTGAATTTGTCTCCATCCTGGCCACATCTGGATTGCAAAAGCAGACTAGTGTGTTGTTGACGTTCCATCAGAAGGAGGTAGTAATGCGTGGGCAGGAAAAGAGCAGCAGGATACTTCAATGCCATTCAAACCTTAACAGCTAGGGGAGCAGAATTTCAGGATATATTTGAGCATGTTTAGCAGGCAGTGTAGACACAGCCTTTATGTGCCTCAGCCTCTAGACAGAATAAAGGATGACCTGCACTAAAACCAGTAAATATATTAAACAGTATTAAGACTGGATTTGTTAAATGGGAACAACTTCCTCTCTGTCTCATCCTTAATGTCTTAGGTGTAAGCAAACTGTAATAATCCTAGAGAAAATCAAAGGCAAGGAAGGAAAAAAAGAGAAGATATACTCTAGAACATAGCCATTTTGTCTGTATGTCTATCCTTCTCTTGGGCAGATAATAGGGAGGGATGGAGTTAGAAAAAAATATTATACATTTCAACAATAATCAGGAAATAAGAAATTTTATATTGTTCTTTTCTGTTGACTTGGTTTTCTGCAAAATGAGGCAATTTCCTTTTCCAGAGACTGGGAGAAACAAACACTTCACCAGTTTTACAGGATTTTGCATTTCCTCCTGGATGATCTTTTATGGCTTTTCCTCTCTGACTCATGCCAAGAGCTATTTCAGCTTGACATATTGTAAGTGCATTTTCTGTCTATAATGAAATGGAGAAACGTGAATGATGGATGTGCAGTAGGCTTGCTCACTCCTGTATGCCTTGCTATTGATAAGTAAGCTTAGGTAGACAGAAATGAACTTGTATTTACTTCAAAGCCATCTGGGCTCCCTTCATTCAAGTTGTCAGTAGCACCGTGGGTGTCCTCTTGTCCTTGCAGTGATTCATACCTCTTGCTACAGAAGATTTCCACTTTCCTCTTTACCTCGCTCCTTGTAAATAAGTCAAATAAAATAGGTCACTTCTTTACATGGCGTCTTTTAAATGTATGATCGTTCCTTTTCCGCAGACACCTAGAACTCTCCTCTGCAGCTTTATTAACTTTGAGGGCATGAATGTTTTCATTTGATTTCTATAGTACATACATACTGATATTACCATAGCCAGATTCTAACCTGTTGTGCCTCAGTTTTCCAAGTGTAAAGGGAGAACAGTATTTCCTTACACCATAAAGATTGTTTTGTAGCCTTGCTAATTAATATCAGTAACATTTCACACAGTGAAAGTCAGCTACTGACAGAGCACGAGTTAAAGCTCAAGCTTGTCTGCTCCTCCGTGGATAACATCTTTGTGATTTTATATTGTGCATTTGACATGTCCTCACTGATTCACTGGATTTTGTATTCACAGTTAAGTGTCCCCTGCCACTCTTATATGGCATTTTAACTTTGAGTTCATTATCTGTCTCCTGTTAGGGGAGGCTGCTAAGAAGGTTATGAGCACTACCATCCCACGCCTAACTAATGGCAGTTCAGTTTGGGTGGTAGATTTGTCATTTCATACCAGTAGGATCTGATCTCTCATTCAGCTTTTAGACGTGTGTGAGGTTCTTATTTCACAAGATGAAGGTGAAGCTGACTTCACTTCAGCTCATTAATTTCAAGGCGTTTTAAGGTCTGACTCAACTTCTAAATGCCTGAATTAGACAAATCTGTCATACTTTTTTTCCTCTATTTGACATAAATTATGCATTTGTGAAATCAGTCAGGATAAGTAAGTCTCAGTCATGTCAAGGAAATAGAAATATTCCCACGGGTAGGGTTAGCAGGTCTAAATTCTGACCTAGTCTTTCTCTGGATACAGGCTTATTTCCCGCTTGCTTATCAGTGTAGGAAGCTAAGAGGTGTGCTGAGGCATCAAATGGGACATTGGGAAATCACAAACTGACTTGTGAGATCCATGGATTTGGTGGCATGCATGTGGAAATCCCCACATTTCCATGCATTCAGCAGAAATCTTTTTTTTGGGGGGGGAAAAAAAAATAAAGAAAAAAAAGAGGGGGAAAAAAGGCTTATTATCCACTGTTTTATTTTGGGACACAATGTGCTAGTATCCTTAACAGTGACGTTCAGACCCGACAGAGTTATTGTTCTGGCCACCTGGAGATGTTACTGCTTGAACCTTGGTTCATGCATTAATGTTCATTTCAGCAGTCATTAGATCTGAGAAAATACCTTGAGCAAGATAGCCAGAAGTTCTCCATACCTCCAACTGGACCCAGTCTTCAAACTGAGAATGCTAGGTGCTAGTTATTTTATATAGCTACTGGATATTTAAGAGAAATTAGCAATCTGCAGTTCCCAGTAGGAGTAATGAAGACTTTTGGTTAATAGTCTTTTCTTACATTCCTCTACTCCTCCTGCAATAGTTACAGGAATTTGAGATCTTTTAAAGGGTGTAATTGCTTTGTGCTTTTACTTTCTATTAGAGATAATTATTTAAAAATGATGGCTAGAAAATTAACCTTCAGAAGCTGAACAGTGGAAATTGAATGGGCACATAGATATAGGCTACCTGGTACCCTGTAAATTCTCAGTTTCTTATTTCTACCCTTGACAGTGTTTTCAGCCAACAGCTGTGGAAAGAACATAGTAAATCCAAAGCTGTATAATCCATTATGTTTTTTACAGTATTTATTATTTTTTAAACCTACAAGCAGCTTGAATCTTGAGCGCCAAGATTATCTTTTCTGTCTGCAGTAATTAGCAGTATCTTGTCAATTCAGCTGTGAGGTACTAACTGCTTAGGAGTGATCTTATCACCTTGAAAACTTCAAATATTTGAAATCAAATGTGAGAATGTCCATAATATGATTCTAGGAGGGGAAACAATTTTGAAATAAGACCTGGTTTAAATTGAAGATACTGCTTATTCATAGGTTTAAAACAGACTTAAGTTATTAATGTAAAAGTTCAGATCGTTAAATGTGTGTTTTTCCCTCACTCTTCTCTGACCTTTAAAGTGGATCATTGCCTTTCTTCTCTTTTTGCCGAGAATCTTCAAATTCAACAAAAATGATGTTATCAAGACCCTCTAAATATTAAAAATCTGACCATGTTTACAGTTTTCTGTGGGATTCTCCAGTAACATTTACAGGGAATTATAACCTGTTATTAGATAGTGATGTCTTTATTGGCTTGAATCTTAAAGAACACCTTGTTGTCCTGTCAAGTGAATGTTAAGGTCATAAAAATTTAATAGCTTGTACATCTTAGCTTGAATATTAGGCATCCACATGTTGATGGAGAAGTGATGAGATGAAGAAAAGCATCTCAAGAAGAACAGCCCACACTCCCATTGTAAGAAGCTATTTCAGTTCTGCCTTGGACCTCTACAGATCAAAACCTGGAAATGCAAAATTTCTTTTGCCTTGGTCCCCTTCTTTTTGGATATTCTTTGCTACCTTCCTTTGGAGATGTAATATGAAGATTATTTTTCTTTTTTTAATAGCTGACTGTTGTAGAAAGCACATCAGCTAGATGCTTTTAAAAAGTAGAATGCAGCTTGGTGTGAAGTGCAAGCAAAAGTGAAGTTTAGCACCAGTTTAAAAGCATGCTCCATCAAAGAGACAGGCCCTGTTGCCTGTAGCAACAGAATAACTACATCGAATGCATTACTAATAAACAACTACATGGTGTTTTCAGTTACTTTTGGAACTGCTGATAACAGAGGAAGGTCTCCCCGAAGAGCATTTTAAGACGGTAATGTAATTAGAGTTAATAATAATAATTGAACATATACAAAAGGAAAATTCACAGTGATTTCAAGGAAGTTCAGTCTTTTTAACTTGTTTATGTGTCTAAGGTCTAGTGTTGCATGAATACTCATGACTAGAGTGTGCCAAAGTACAAAGTTATCTTTTCTTTGCTAGAAGATTTGTACTGATTTCCAGTGCTTTAGATTAGACTGTTAAAGGGTAATAAAAGGAATCATGTGGTAGATGTGACGATTTAGATTCTCAGTGTGTGGAACTGGTACATAGGTAAAAATACATCAAGTTTTTCTTTATTCATCCAATCTTTAGGATGTAATACTGACAGAGATTTTTCCTTGCTACTCCACAGGTTCAATGGCTTATTTATTTTTACAAGAAGTAATCATGGCATACATTATTAAATTTTAACATGCAATTAGTATATTCCATTCCATATATTTTTCTAACCCATACTGTACACTTAGTATAATTCTGAGCTTTAAGAGGGTAATTTTAATGGGAAGCTAACTGTATTGAGGACAAAAGACATAAAGGATTTATGTTCAGATTTACTTGGTGGCATTACAGAATATCTTTATATCAATCTTGTTTTTAGACCTGCACAAGGATGTTTACTTCAATTCATTTCAATAGTTCTATGAGAAAATATAGAACAAAGGAAAGCAAAAAAGTTCATTGACTTCATAAACAATTAATAAGCTATTAGGAAGTTGTCACATACCACGTGCAAAGTAAATAACATTTAATCTAATAGTGTCTTAGCATATTTCTACATGTGTAACAAAATGCAGTTATTCTACCCACAATGAGGAGGTGACTTTCAATTTATAGTTTGAGCCCAGTCTGCTAATTCCAGGGAAGCTGAAAGATCCCAATATCTACAGTCTTAACGTAGGAGTCAGTTTTTTCTCACATAGTGGGTGAAAACAAGCTAACGCATCTGCACGTGTGTGTTTCCGTCTTTCAGGATGTTCCACAGGAACAGAAATGTGCCTTTATAACAGTCTGAAGGTTCACCGTCTCAACGATTCACAAGAAGACAAAGGATGTTTAGGGGCAGTTGCAAAATGTTTGTAGTGTTCATCCTTTGCTGTCTGATTCATTGAACCACCGTGATGTTTCTGCTGTCGTGAAGAGAGTTTCTCCAGGGGTTAGGATGCTGGCCAGGGTATTACTGATACCTGAGTATATTTTCTGCTCTGTCTCAGATAGATAACAGCCTCTCTGTGTGAAATCTGCAGATCTTTTGACAGGTGCTCTGTGGGCCTGAAGAGAGGTCACTTCTACATGACAGTACTCTGGAAGAGATTTGGAAGGACCAAGAACGGTAGATCACTGATAGCTGGTGAATTGCTCTGTAACACTTACATGATAAGAATGTTGAGGTCCTTGCCTCTATTACCTATCCTGCCAGTAGAAAAGAGTGCAACAGTAGAAATAAAATGAAATTCATACTCTTCCTCTGCTGTCCATATTTTAGAGAAAAAAAAAAAAATTGTCCAGACGATACTAAGCAAATACATTTAAACAATGTTGTATGGTACTTAGATTATGTGTTAATGCATTAGTGTCTTGCAGTTAAAAGTTGTTGGAGTAATTTATGTAGTGTTTTCTAAAGGCACCTGTACTCCAATGCTGAAAGCCTTACATTTCAACACCGCTGATAATTAGTGAAAAAAATACCACACTGGGTTGAAATTGGCATTTTTTGGTTACCGATTTGGTTTTGGGTTACAGTAGAGATGCCTGGTGTAGATTTCACTGGGGAAGTTGTGTATCTGGGAAGAAGGGAAGTGAATTCCAGCTCCATGCCACATTTCTTTGGCTAGATTGTTTTCATGTCCTGGCCAGTGTCATTAAAATTAGCATAGTTGTTATATTTCTTTAGTGTAGACTTTACTACGGTTGCACATTGGTAGATGTGACTTAGAAAAAGTGTACGAATTAAAATCACAAGATAAATCTCTTTTATGTTTATGAGAGCATGTATGTATCATCTAGATTTTTCAGTGAAGTCCAAATTTTGAGCTGCTTCTTGCAGTGTGCATCGTGTCTGCAAGTAATTGTCTGCTCATCCTTTCTGTGGAAGAGCTATGAATGGCGTAAAGAATAGGCAGTTTGCTCGAGCCTTGCTCCCTTGTTGTTATGGATGGGTTGGTGCTTCAGCTGCCCCACTGGCAGAGTACCTCCATGTTGATTTTTTGTTTATTGCTTTGCCATTTACAGTGTGCTTAGAGAGGTGGTTCTTGATGCCTGAATGTAATAACCTACCTTATAAAAGAAATGGGAACAGTTCATTTTGATGATTGATTAAATGCTTATTATTAAATGTCTTTTAAGCTAAAATTTTCTGAAGAGCTATTAAATGATGTGGCTGAATGCCAAATTTTGAAAGCACAAGCCTCTCTTCAACTTAATCAGAGGATCTCTGATCTTTTCATTATATTTTAAGGCCTCTTGAAGTGACAAGGTTGATATGAAAAAATAACATGCAATCACAAAATAACTGCATGTTATGTTTTCCAAAACACTGAGGTAGCTACATAATAATTACTTTTGGAGCTATTAAATGAAAATGCACAGCAGTATTCAGGAATATGTGATTACTCAGAGGATTTCTTTATTAAATTTCTAACTTGTACTAAACAATAGGTGCCCCCCTCCCTCCCTTTATGCAACACCCCATGCTTGATGATATTAAAGTCTTTTCCAAATTTGGTTAAATTAATCCCTGGGGCAAATCTGCTCAAAGCAAAGGCATGATATCAGTGACTAAGCATGGACATTAGTTAAGACCGAGTGGTACTATACAATAGGAGGAGGATGGATGAAAGAAGGTATTACACTCTTTTTTGAGATGGAGATTTTCAATGCGAAAAGAGGTGCACTTCAACTCTGGCATTGTCAGATTTGAATCCCACAGTTGAAGCTTGTGGTCTAAACATTAAGCAAGCTCTTTTTCTGTATTTTGCAAATATTAAGTAGTTTTAATAGGTTATTAATGCATTGAAAAAATGTACTCTACAAGGTTTTCCTGAACAGTTTATAAGAACAGACAATGAACAGTTTGACGTTTCATTTTAATTTATAATCCTGGCTATTTTAAGTTTCTGATTTGTACAGCAGTGAGTGAAGAGTTAATAATGCACTCTGTCCCTCTTTTCCTCCTCTACTCCCCTCCCCACAAAGAGAAATCAGAACTTAAGGTAGGACACTTCCTTGCTGAAGGACAAATACCTCTGTGGAAATTTCAGATGCCAAGCAGCATGTCTGCAAGAAGGATATCTGTTTCCAGACAGATTCAACATGTGCGTAGTGATGATCTGTAGTAAAGCCTATAGCAAACCAAGGAAGAGATATGTTTGCATCTAAAAACTCAGCTTTAACATCAACACTTCCTCCTCTTTATTCTTATTTGTACTATTATTATTATTATTATTATTATTATTAATGTCTTCTAGCATCTGTTTTACAAAGCAGTTGAATCACCTGTGGGAACTGCAAGGACAATAATGGATTGAATGTATCTGGATGTGCATAATAATATGAAGTGGAGATGGAGTGCATGCAAAATTGGCACAAAAACACAAAGAAAGCTAAGACAATTGTGCTTTACAGGTGGCATAAGAGTGAGTCAGAAGAGATGCTTAATAATGAGCATTATCAGAAACAGAAAGAGGAAAATTCGCAACCCAGATAAAGAAGATTTTTAAAAGGCAAACTGTGAAACGATTTGTGTGGTTGGGGTTAGTGAGAGAACAATTTGTACCTAGGGTGTTTTAAGTTTAGAAAGGGACCTAAATCAGTATACCAGACATACCAGGTGGAAGTAATAGTTGATGGCAAACACGACACAGGATTACATTTGCTCTGGATGATGCTTTGGGCACTGCAAACTATTCTGGCAAGCATAGTTAAATGGTCATACTCAGTATTGAAAGAAATGCACTGAAACCTGTTTGTATAAGCATCTTTTCAGCATGGAGCTCTGAGAAATTATTTCTGTGACTGAATTGTCCATTTTCATCAAATCTTCCAGGTATAGAAGGCCTCAGTTTTTGAATAGTGTATCTAGGAAAAATGATGGGATTTGAAAATGAGAGCTTGGTTGCCTGTCTTCACCAAAAGTACAGAGCAAGTTATTTATCTTGAGGAAACTAAAGAGCTAGAAAATTTTTAAGAAACCAGATAGAAAATACCAAAGAAAATATAATCTATTACCATAGTGACTGACAGTGGCAAAGTGAATGATAATTAAAAATGTTTCTTGAATTACTGGGTTTGTTATAAATGGCAGAGTTAGCAGGAAGATTAATTGCTTTTGGCAGCAGCCAAATTTTTGTCCATTTTTGAAGGAAGCACAAATGTATTTCCATTCTTATACATTACCATAACTATTGAGAAGGTTTTTACCATTCTCTGAGCCTGAGAAAACAGACACACAGTGTAAACATGATTTCCCAAATGCAACAGTAGGTCATAGATGCAAGTTTCTAAGGTATGCATATTTGCTATGAACATTAGAAGCTTCATTCTGATTTTAGAAAAAATACTCTGATTAATAATTGGACACTTAAAAAAACATGAGAAAAAGAATTCATCCTTTTCTATCAGTTCTTTCAAATCACTACGCTCCCCAATCAATGATCTTTTTATTTTCTTCCTTTTTTCATTCCAAATGTTGAATAAAACTATTTGATTGTTTCACTGACAGAGGAGGTACCATCTCTCTCAGATATTTTTAAGAATGTTTAGTTCTCCATTCATTGGCATAGAAAAGAAGTAGCAATGAGACCGTTCTCACTGGAGGTACACTGATCTTTTTTACAAGATTTTTTAGGACTGTGTGTGAGTTTTCATCATATTACTTTTGTTGTTCTGCACTGTGGCAAATTGGTGCTTTGTGGCAGCAGCAGTGGACCAAAACATCCATAAAACTGAGTGGCATTGGCTGGTCTGACAGTATAATTAGTCTACTAAAAGAGAAGTGTTTAACAGAGTATGTAATTGTTCATTCTAGATTCAGTCAGAATAATATTCTAACACTTCTAGCTTTTAAAAAAGCTCCTTAATGACCAGTACCTCCATTGCTACATTCTATTCTGCATACAAAATAAAAAAGGTGAATAAGACATCAGCAACCTTGTCCTTAGTATGCAGACGTAGATGCAATTCTTGCAGCTTACTGTGAGGTGACAGGTGCTTGATAGTGCAAGCAGCACAAAGGCAGCCGGAGCTGTTACTGCATATGGAGCTGTCTGCTAACTGTCCAGAATTACAGTCTTCGGTTTATGAGACTGGTCTCCCTTGAGGTTTTTTCTAATTTTAACAGGAGCTGCTCAGTTGAGGCTGACAAAATTCAGCCAGAGATACAATTGCAAGATGGATAACATGTAATCAGAGAATAACACTTAGGGAGAACCTGTGGTGTCCTCATGCCAGCATAACGACCTTGTGTTTATTAAAATAAATATCCCCAAGCAAGACAGTGCCAAGGAGTTCAATAACAGAAATATTTTCCTGTCCTCCTGCTGCTGAGTGAACAGGGTCCGAAGGTGCCACCTCTAATTGAAAGCAGTCTGCATGCTCATAACTGTTAAGGCTAATTTATTTGTTTATGACAAATAACTGCATGCAGAGTACATGGAAAAGGGGTGCTGTAAGGCAAAATTGAGATAAATTTTCCAGCTGTGCAGAGGAAAGATAGCAAATTCCCTGCATTATTATTGTAAGTGATGATGATGATGGTAAAAATAAGAAAATAAAAATGAGTTAAGGCAGTTGCAGGCGTTTTCCTGGTTTATACGTAGATTCATTGCTCCAGTGACACTTTTATATGGCATTTTCAAATGTCTGTGGGTCTGGTAGGTATACGTGCCATGCAAACTTGACCTACCATGTGAAACCTGAACTTGCAAAACAGCTAAACAGGTTAACAGCTGTCTTCTGTTCTCGATATTATCTCCATCTTTGGAGATATTCCAGATACTAAGGGCCAGATACACATGGTCCTGAGTAAACTGCTCTAGTTGACTGTGTTTTGAGACAGGGATTAGACTTGGATGATCTTCAGAGGTCATTTCCAACTTCAACTGTTCTGTCGTTCTGTGAAATTGTCTGCTGATATATCCTCTGTTGTCAACTGATATATCCTCAAAATACCCCTGCAAGTTGGAAAATTCTAGAATTATAGAGCTAACAGAATTGCTCAAAGTAACGTAGTCATCCTTGTGACATAGGATACAATCAAGTATGCTTATGTCATTCCTGATAAACACTTTTTCAGGAGGACTTGAATCCATGGAATAACCTGGCAGGAACCTATCGAAGTCATTTAGTGCAGCTGCTGCTCGGCGTATGGCCAGCCTAGATCAGGTTGTTGAGGGCTTGTTCATCCAGGTCTTTAATATCTCCAAAGATGGTGACACCATAACTTCTCTGGGCAACCAGCTGAGGAGGGTCTGGTGTTCTCTCTATTCTTGACAGCTTCCTGTTAAGCAGTTCAGGTAAGATGGCCCATGAGCTTTCTCTTCTGAAGACTGAGCAACCCCAGTTTTCAGCCTCTCTTTGTACATCACGTGGTCCAGGCTCTAAATCATGTTGGACTCACTTCAGTACATCAATGTCTGTCTTGTACTCTGTGTCTTATACAAGAAGTACACATGGACAACAGTTGAGTCTCACAATTGCTGTAGAGGGAAATAATCACTTTCCTCAATCTGCTGGCTGTCACTTTCCTAATGCAGCCCCATGTGCAGTTGGCCTGGGTTACTCCATCCCAGCAGCAGGACTTTACATTTGCCCTTGTCAAACTTCATTGGGTCTCTGTCAGCCCGTGTCTGTGGCATGTCAAAGTCCCTCTGAAGGGACTAATTCTGGGGATAGAGGCATCACAATTTCCATATTATATTTTGCTGTATTATTTTCCACATGGTTAGATTTTTTTTTTCCTTAGGACTAACTTTATTCTTTCTTTTGTTGCAGTTTAAATCGGTTACTATTGGTCATGTAATCCCTAAGCATGGAAAATGAATTCATGCTATCCTCTTTGCAGCAGCTCTTTAGGTATTTGGAAACTTATCATAACCTTCTCTTACTCTTTTCTGGTTTTCTCTCCTCCTCCCTTTTTTACAAGTCTTATTCTCTTTGTGTTTTTTCTTGTTTCCTCTGGACTATCTGCAACTGACCCTCACCTTTGTTGAAATGCCTGAAATTTGACACAATAGTCTCTGTGAGTCTTTATCGTAATAAGTACAGTAGAGGATAATTTCCTACCTTTTATGGGCTGTGTATTAGCAGATACATCCCAAATACAATTTACTGCTTTTACAACAGCATAAAATTATGTTTAGCTCCTGAACCATAAAAACTTCCAAATCCTTTTCTGTAAAACCTTTTTTCCATGCTGTATTTGTGTAACAGGTTACTGACCCTAGATTCAGAATATTGTCCGTGTTTAAGTATAATTTAGTTTAGGTCAATTTGGTTTTTCAAAGCATAGTTCCACATTGTCAAGATAACTTTCAGTTCTAGGCTTGTCCTTCCAACTGGCTGTCACGTTTTATCTTTTTCAGCATCCTTGTCATTAATGAAAACATTGAGTAGGCCTGAATCAATAGGGAACTTCAATAGATGTATTGTTTCATTTTGATGAAATGGCATTGGTAATAAATTTCCAAGAATTGTTCTCTAAGCAGCTTTGCCTTTGTGCTAATCTATTTACATCTAGACTGTGCTTTCTCCCCAGTTTATGACCATATCAGACGAGGCAGCGTCAAAACTCTGAATTCAAATGGTAGTATATGAAACCTCCATAAAACCTTTTATCTTGTCAGAGAAGGAAATCACTAGCTGTTACTCATTTAATTGGGTTTTTGGGGTCTTTCTTTTTTTTTCAGTATTTTTCCGAGAACTGAAATTTAGTTCAAAATCTGAAACTCATCAGCTTTCTTTCGTTCCCAAGTGTAGAAACTGTGTTTGCCCTCCTCTGGTTCTGCCCCTGTGCTATGTAGAAATATAGTAATAAAATAAGATGTCAAGCATCAGAAAATTGTCATAGGACACCGTATATGTTGCTGAGCAGTCTGTTTCACACAGTATTCCTTTCCCAATAGCCAGCTATTTAATTAAATTTCATAATTATCACACGGCCCAATTCTTTCTGTTCACCTAATCTTCTTAGTTTTGTAATCTATACTAGGCAACTAGATCCTACTAGAGGTCTGAACACCTTTATAATACTTGGATTAGTATATTATCGGCTTAGATGCTCGGCATGCAGACTCATTGTCCTTCCTTTGTTCCTTGCTGTGAATATTCCACTACTTCCTGAATTTTTAGAGTTAGTAATATTTTTTTCTGCCTCTCTATGGGTTGCTGTTACTGTCTCCTCTCAGTCATGAGGAGGCTTGTAACTTGATAAGGAAAATGTTTTTTAATCTATCTGGGCTGTATTATGTTGCCATGAAACACCATCCTGTGGTCAAAGCACCCTCCTCTGCACAAGCACATATTGTCTTCAGAACGTATCTGCTTTCACCTAAGCCCTGTACCTTTTCCTGAGAGGACTGAAAACCCAAAAGCTGATTGCGTCACCCCTTACACCACTACTGTTTGCTTTATAGGCACCTTTTCTCTTCTTAGAGAAGTCCCTGGCAATATCAGTATCTGCATGATTTTTTTGTATTCACCAGATGAATTCAGTAGCTTTAGAGGAAATTTTCAGATACAGGCTCCTAAATGACAGAGTATCTCCCAAAGCTTTGTGTGGGTTGTATTACGAGTGTTTCAAAATAGAGTTTTAAGAGTTGAAGTAGCCTAATTTCAAAAGGAACCGGAAAGCAAATTTGAATCTGATTGTTTTTCCACCCCAGATTTCTATATGGCTCCATGTTGACTATGGATAGTCTAAGCTAACATTTGGTTAGGTCATCTGTCAATAAACAATGTCCTTCCAGGAAACTACTTTAATTCAATTGGTGTGGCAAGTCAAGCTAGGTCAGAATTGAAATTCAGTAGGTATTTGTATTGCAGAGACATTTGCTAATTACATACAGTTTTACATAAGGGACCCCATCAGAGAAAGTCTTTAAAGGGGAAAACAAAAGTGTCCAACTGTAGTCAAGCCATCAATGAACATTCTGTGAAGGTAGAGGTAATTAACAGTACCTGTGTCTGATATTCCATATGAAATTAAAAAAATATAACTGGGGGAGGAGGGAGTGGTCTTAGTGAATGGTATTTAAGTAGAACTTCATTGATGAATATAAACCCTAAATAGCAAAAGTAACTGAAGAAAAGAAACACTCATACCTTCAATGAAATAGGGTCAAGATAAAACTCTGTGTATGATTACATGCAGTAATTGCTGAGAAAATACTAGAATTTAATGCAAGCCACTTAACAATCTCTACATTCCTTCCACTCTTCATATTTAATATATGAAAAACAGGCAGGCAACAACATTGTACTTGTTCACAATTTTATTTTCATAGCAAACATCTGATATGACATTTTAAAGTCTGCCAAATTTAAATAAAAAGATAACTTAGTGGAGAAGAAAATCATGTACATCATGTACTTTTGTTAATTGACAGGGTAAGTAGAATTAGATGATCCTTGGTAGAGAGAATCACAAACTGTTGAAGGAGTGAATAGTTAAATGAGTTTTGTCTGTTCCGATATTAGGTGAAACAATTTGGTGTCTGAAATCTTGATTTTTGCAAGAAATATTTAAATAGTTGAAGGTATTTTGCTTCATGTTTTACCTCATGTGATCTTGTGCTGGTTTCGCGTGAGCTTTTTATTGCACTGAAAATGGCCTCTATCCCAAAAATACTGTTTGGTTAGAAGGAAAACATCTTACATCAGTAAGATCCTGAAGGTGATATTGCTTTTCCGTACAACGTCAGTGTAACTGTTATATGTATTAATGTCCAGATTAGGTATGCTTTTATGAGAATGTAAATCACTTTGAGATTAATTCAGAGAAGAGTTTCACAAATGGCCTGTAATCTGGAAACCATTACCAGTGAAAGACTTCAGAAATTCAGTCTGCTGAATTTATCAAAGTGATGATTAAGAGGTGATCTCATAACAATTTTCAAGTATGTTTGTTAGGAGGATATGGCACATAGATTGTTCTTTATCAAGAAGTTGCAAATGTGGCCTCACAATTCAAATATGAAACTAGTTGAGGCTAGAAATAAGATACATGCAATATATCATGGCACAGTAGAGTTTCTTCCTTCTTTACTAGTGGTGCACACTCAAAGTTCTCAAGAGTTTGCATGGGAGAAAGTAAGACCCATGGATTCCAGTCTCCCAGTTATGGTAATTAAGAAGTTTTGAGGATATCAGTAACCTAACTGAGTGTAAAGTAGCACTTTCAAGAACACTGAGAACTGTCTCTAATGCTTTTCAGTGCCTGATTCGTTAGCCTTGCTGTTTCCATACATCTTCAACTGAAGATGCAACTCTTTGAAACATAGAGCATTTAATCAGTAACAGACATTTACTAAAATGAAGTTGGAGTGGTTGGTAATACTGTGGGATTTATAGCCCATAACAACAGGCAGGTGCTCAGACAGCTTTATTGATGTGTTATAATGATGTGAAGTGAAGGAACCTCAGCGGGAGAGCAGGGACCCGCTTCTTCTGTTTACTGTAATGCAGTCTCCTAAGGAAAATAGCACAGTTCTGAATTTGGATGGTTTTATTGACACAGTTGCTAACTGAATGAGGTCCGAATTGCAGCCACCAAACTGGTTGGTTTTGTCAGATTTTGAAACTTGTCTCCTTTAACAAATAAAACATAAAATAAGACGGGGAGGCGCTGGCAGTATCTTACTACTCTGTTCAACCATTACTGCTGTGAGGAGATGAAAAAAAGCCAGTATCCAAGTAGGTGGCTGGTTTGCCTTGATCGTACTTAGAAGCATGGCACATACAGCCAATACAAGATATGATTATTGTATTTTGTGAATCCTACACGGTAGAGGAAAAAATAGTTGTTTGTCATCATTACATGTCCACCCTACCAATGGCAGAGCTGTCATCCAGAGTGATTACCCCAATGCAACAGAAACTGCAACAGAAGCGTCAAAGTAATTTCAGTTGCTAGAGCAGAAGAGTAACCTTGTTTAGGCAGTTTAATGACTGATTTAGGCAAGCTAGCATTAAATGTAGAGCAATAATGATTTTTCTCCAAGGATGTTTTTTTTTGAAGTTGTTTGCTTTGTAGTAATAATATATGCTGATGCCAATTTTATCTAAAATTATTCTTGATTTTTTTTCAGAATGGTATTTAACAAAAGCAGTTATCATAATCAATTTTAAGCACAATTTTTTTAAAAAGTATTTTTAATTCAAAAATAGGATTTTTTCGCACAGCATCTGATTCAAAAAAGCTGTCACAGTTTTTTGGTCTTGAAGAGAAGCAATTGAGATGATCTATGGAGTAACCTGTGTGGTTTCTGGGCTATTATACTACTTGGTCACATGTTTCTGTATGTGAATTCTAACAGCTCCTTCATACATAGGCCCATTTTATCATTGAAATCTTACTTTGCAACTGCAAATTCCTAGTGATAGTTAAGCGCAGTGGACACAGTTTCAAACATGAAAAGAGACTTGGACCTTGAAATATGTTCCTTTAATATCACATAATACTTAGTAAGTCTGTGAAAGTAATGAGAATATTAATGTGGAACAAAGCTGTGCTTAGGGCTCAGGTTCATGGATTTTATGGAAGAATAACCTCATCCCGAAACTTGTGAGATTTCCGTACCTCTGCTGCATTATTTCTAAGTAGACATGTGTTCTTAGCTGCTAATTTGCAATGCAGATGAAAGAGTGCTTCAGCAGCAATATTTCAGTCTTTTGCCAACAGCTTAAATTTTCATTTAAAACAATGTTTAAGAAGTGTTCAGAAGATAATATAGCAGAACTCATTAAGAGAAGACTGCTGTGTAATACACAGGATATTCTAATTATTACCACTAACTACAAAGAAAAGTAAATATGAAAAAAAAGTGTTTTCAAAAATGTGTTAAATCAACTGAAGTAGGAGTAATACCAAGGGAGAAGATTCCAACTTCTCAGAAATAATATAGGCTTGAAAGAATTGGTAGAATCTACTAGAAAGGATCTTGTATATTATGTTATTATGAAAATAAAAATAAAAAAAAAATAAGAAAAAAAATCATGTTTTATATCAGAAATAGTGTGGCCAGCAGGACTAGGGAAGTGATTGTCCCTCTGTACTCGGCCCTGTACTGGGCACCTCCAGTACTGGGTTCAGTTTTGGGCCCCTCACTACAAGAAAGACATTGAGGTGCTGGAGCGTGTCCAGAGAAGGGCAGCGAAGCTGGTGAAGGGTCTAGAGCACAAGTCCTGTGAGGAGCGGCTGAGGGAACTGAGGTTGTTTTGTCTGGAGAACAGGAGGCTGAGGGAAGACCTTCTCGCTCTCTACAACTACCTGAAAGGAGGTTGTAGCGAGGTGGGTGTCAATCTCTTCTCCCAAGTAACAGGTGACAGGACAAGAGGAAATGGCCTCAAGTTGTTCCAGGGGAGGTTTAGATTGGATATTAGGAAACATTTCCTCACCAAAAGGGTTGTCAAGCATTGGAACAGGCTGCCCAGGGAAGTGGTCCTGGAGGTATTTAAAAGACTTGTAGATGTGGTGCTTCGGGACATGGTTTAGTGGTAGACTTGGTAGTGACAGTTTATGGTTGGACTTGATGATCTTAAAGATTTTTTTCCAACCTAAACAACTCTAGGATTCTATGTTGACTTGTAGCTGTAAGTTGAAGGTGTGGTTTAGGGAAAACTAACAGTTTTTTAAAGTCTGAAATAAAATGTGATCTCACACACACTCTGTAATGCCATTTTTACAGAATAAATTTTTAGAGCAGAACTCACTCTTTAAGGAGATGATAAGAAAAATAACCTATAAGTATTGAAACTCTCTCCAAAAAGTATCCTTTGTCCCAGCTTAAGGTCTGCTTACTTCTGATCATAGAAAAGGACAATGAAAGCTCTCAGACTGTTTCAGATAAACTGTTACGGGGATGGATCTTATATAACTTACATACATATACACACATATTAATATAATGAATGTAATATAAAACTAATTCCATATATCTAAAGCATTATAGGGTAGTTGAGGTGGGGAAGGGACCTCTGAAGGTCAAGCCTCCTGCTCAAAGCCAGGACAGCTATGGGGTTGCTCATGGCTTTACCCAGCTGAGTCTTGAAAACCTCCAAGGACACCAAGACTGCAGTTTCTGTGGGCAACCTGAGCTGATGCTTGATTGTTCTCATGGTGGAGAAGTCAGAACCTCTCTTGTTTCAGCTTGTGTCTGTTGTTCCAGCTTGTGTCTGTTGTTTCTTGACTTCCTTCCTTGCACCACTGTGAAGATATCCTTCTGCAGGAACTGCCCCTGCCACCCCCCCAGCCCCCCATTCTCTAGGCTGAACAAGCCCAACTCCCTCAGTTTCTTCTCACAGGGCAAGTGACCCCAACCCTGACCATCTCAGTGGCCCTTCACTGGACTTGCTCCAGTTTATTCTTGTCTTTTTTGTATTGGAAAAGAAAAGAATGTGTTGGTTGCAGTAACTAAAAACTAACAAATCCTGCTTTTGTGTAAAAGTCCTCTTATAACTATATTTGGAGATATTTTGATTCAGACCCCAGTTCTTTGGGGACACACTGCTTCTCACTCAAGTCATAAGACTTCCTGGAGGAAAGAACAGACTTGGCAGTTTGCCTCTTCAGATTTCATGGGAGACCTCAGAATGGAATATAAAAAGGGACAACACAGAAAAGACCTCACCCTCCTCTCTTCTGGAAATCCTACCATATGGTATAATTTTTTTTTTTTCCTTAGGGTAAAGAAATTTTTCTTTAGAGGTTATTTGGATCACGATTTTTATTTACTCAAGACTGCAGAAACTCATCCTACTGTGATCCAGTCAGCTACCATAGTTTGCCCTGTAAAAGCTTAAAATCTACTTAGTTTCAAGCAAATTTATTTTGATGTGATTGCAACCCTTTTTTTCCTCTTCTTTATGGCAAGTTGTTGATGCATAGGAGAAGAAGCTTGATTGTCCAGTCTGAAAGCTTAAAGCCTGCCAACTGTAGGGTATGACAAAAGAAAGCAAAAAAGATATCTTTGTTACCATAGCAACAATAAAACTCTTCCCCCAACCCCACTGAAAAACACCAACTCTCTGTCCTCTCCTCTTATACTGTTAAGAAATTAGATTTGAAGCATTAGCTGTGGGATATTCTACATTGAACTGAAAAGCACATTTCTTGTGAAACTGAGACCTCCACCCACAAGAAATCTGCATGTTCATGCAAGGATATCACAAAACTCTTTTCAGTTTCCACTGAAACTGTCTCTAAATTGAATTTAATTAACAACGTTTTATACAGAAAAACACCATGAAAATCCTTACTGTGCATTGTATTCCACTGTGGTTTTTGTCCTTGTTCTGTTCCAGAAAGCATAGTATGAGGAGGGAGAAGTTTTTGCAAACCCGAACAAAAATAAATGCTTGTACAGTGTTAGGACCAGAAAATGGACTGATTTGGTTTCCTACTGAAGAACGTAAAATGTCAAAGTGACTAATACTTTATTATTATTATTATTATTATTATTATTACAGTCATTGCTTTTAAATAAACCACACTTTTATTTTTGATATCTAGAAATTATCATTCTCTTCTGATGGGAGGGGCATTTCAAGTATTGACCATTTTGGAAATTTCACTTGATCATAAGACTACCCCTCCCACTTGCCCTTGACTTTCATACTATTAAAACCCCATGTGCTTATTTAGAGCTGCCTATGGTCACTGATTATGTTTCTAATGTCATTTTGAGTGACAATTGAAGAGAACTGTAGTTCAATAAAGAAAAAGGGGGAAACCCTGATCTCTGTAAATGCAAAAACAGTGAAATTAATGCCTATACGTACATATACCAAGATATCTGTGCCTAAGTCATCAAAGGCCTTCTATAGTACAATCAACAACAAATTTACAAAAATATGTTGCAGATAACAATCAACACATGTATATTCTGCTTGCTGACTAACATGGTGCTTTATACCTATACACAAACGTAAATGTATTATGCTAGATTTTTAACAAAGCATGTATGTCTGTATCTATGACTAGACCACTTGATACTCATAAAAAAATAACTTTTTAACCTCTGTAACTACCCCAAATGTTAAGATAGTTGCCATATTTTTTCATGTATAAAAATATCAATATATGCAATATTTTGGAAAAAGTTAATTTGACATTGCCTCCCCGTATCTTTGAGGCATAAATGTATCCTGCAGTCCGTATTGCTGTTGTTTTTTTTTCTCTTGCTTCTTTTGTAAATCTAGTGTCCTAAGCGTGAAAGTTCTTACTAAGCTTACAGATCTTTAGCCAGCATCTAGATATCTGGCTGTGTTCTTTTGGCTTTAGATATTATCACTAGTCATCACCAAAAATGAAGTCATAGGTTTAGAGCTAAGATGCCCAAATGAAATCAAGCTTTACTTTGCCCTTGTTATACTGTCTTGCTAATATATTAAAGAAGAAAAAAAAAAAAAAGGTTTTGTCAGTAATTATCTCTGACTCAAAAAGTCAAAAGAGGTGGTGGTTTTTTCTGCTTAGATTAATGCCCATTTAGGCTGGAACTGTCCTGTGCTCATGTGTAAAATTCTCTAGCAAGTTTAAAACTTCCGGTACTTGAATGTTAAATTTCAGTCAATCTTCTATCAGTACTTAAAAACAGTCCTTTAATTCCACATTGGGCCACATGTCTGTCCACAGTAATTGGGACTACCAGTCTTCAGTTGGAAACCTTTCCCTGTGCTGTATGCATGTGAAAGCTAGATCTTCCTAAAATGGTTTATAAATCTGCCATGTCTGCCTTATACCCCTTACAAGTGGCTCAGATTCTCACTTTGCTAGCTGAACTTTCCTATAAGCACTGTAACTACTCTGGCATCCAAGAAATTTTATCTTTCTGCTTTTTAAGATATAAAGCAGAATCTGAAAATTCCATCTTCTGAAATCTTATCTCCACGGATGGAGGTAAGGTATCTGATGATAAGTAGTGACTGAGTGTTCACTCTTGTTATACTGACATGTAAATCTGGAAAACTGTGAGCTTACTGCCCATATAAGCTTCTCTGAGCAGATGGTGGGGGCATGACATGCATTCTTGAAGGCTGTATGTCAGCAATAATTCCAGACATGCAACATTAAAATAATGAACCATACAGCTAGAGATAAAAAGGGAGAATTTATTTTATGGTAACATGTAGTTAAAAAAAAAAAAAAAAAAAAAAAAGAGAGAGAGTTTCAGAACTAATTGCTGAAAGTTGTTTGAGCACAATAGCTGTGTAGACTTGTTTCTCACCAGAAACTGCATTGTTTCGTTCTGCTTAGTACAGCATCACACCTGTCGGCTATGTAGAAAATTGCTGCCTAGGCCCACCAAAAAATCTCCTGCCGTATGAATTGGCTTAATGCGTGATAAATTCTGTTGCATGGAGGCAAAATCTGAAGAGTTGTAGGATGTGTCTTGCAAACATAATGAGATGTTTGCACTCTTATTCAGAAAGAAGGATCAGTCTTTCAGTTAAGATTTTGGATTGGTTATGAGAATTAATGGCAATCATTTTTTCATTCATTTTTTTCATTCATGGTGATCTCGGACAGATGTCTCCAACTGATATTTTCTTTATTCACTCTATACAAGCACCTTAGCACCGTAACTGTCATATATGTAGTATCACATGTATTACGCGTTTCAGTGGGATTCTGTAGGATGCCGACACCACGCAAGTAACACCCTTACGAAGGGGCTGGGTGGTCCGCTGAGACAGTGAGTGAATGTGGTGCTCAGTGGATCTGGGACTGCAGCGGCAGCTTGAGCTAACGAACAGCTGTGTGGGAGCGTAGCCAGACTCTGCTGGGGGGAGAGAAAGCACACGCTAGCTCTGCACGGACTCCCCGCCCCAGATCCCCTTCTCATTTTTAATTTAGGAAGAGGAGAGGCAGAAAAGCACTCAGTAAATCTGGATTCTTGTTGCAGTTATACAGTGGAGACCACTCTCTCTCTCACCCCCTTCCTTCCTCTCTTCTACCCTAGTTTTTTCTAAACAACCCTTAATGAATAAATTTCCTTTAATTTCATTCGCAGAATTGTCTTAGTATTTGTGATCTTGCAATGTAAAGGTGGAGGCATTTTCACCCGTGTTGCAAACACGGTTTCAGTTCTATTTTACGTGAGTTGTATTCATTGACATCAAAGAGGACAGTGATGTTTTGGGAACTTTATATGGCTTTATACTGCCATTGAATGCAATATGGATTTCAGAGCTCTAATGAGATAACAGCATAGAATTATTTTACAGAAAATAATTTAGCCAAGCTTTAGGACAGATATGCTTATGTTATATATACTTTTATATATATATTAGTATGCCCCTGAACTTTTTGTTGCAATTTCTTTCATAATTTAAATGAGCAAAAATTTTTAAAATGATGTATTGACACTTTATTACAGTACTGTTATAGTTCCTTTATTTGGGATTTTGTTTACTTTTAAGTAGGCAGTAAAACATCCTAAGTCCAATATTCACTTGCAGGTTTTCTGTTGGGGTCACTCTGTTAAAATCATAACATAAGACTCGAGTAAGATGCCATTCAGTATGCCTTGTATTTCATATCAATTTCTTGTTCTAGATGTCATGATCTAGTTTAATTGTGTTGTTTTGGCATGTAGTCTTTGAATAACTTGCAATATAGGAAAGAAAATCAAGATAAACCACAGAAGTTAAAATAAGAAAACCACAAAAAATCTTGTCTGTTTACAGTAGATATGATTAATACTAATTAGTATTAATTTTGCTGAATTTTAACCTCTTTCTTACTATATTTGTTAATATCTTTTAATAATGACCTTTCTTTACCATATTGCCAATTCTTATAAATAAAACCATCAAAACTCAGTAAGGATGTAGTGCTGAAAGGAATCAGAATGCGTTTATTCTTTGCTTAAACTGGATAGATTAATATATTGTATCACATTGGAAGATGAACAACTGCAAGTTAAAGACACAAGTCTCAGATTCCATCAGTTTGGTGAATTGTAATCAGTCATCTCATTGCCCTTTTCTGTCCGTCCTTTTAGAGTTACTATGACACTCTTTTTCATAAAAATGTTTTTACATTGCCAGTTCTTCATGTTATAGGCAAGTTCACATCTCTGGAAAATGTAAACATTAGTCAGTCAACTATTACACATAAAGAAAACATTTGTACTATTAAATTGGAATGGGTAGACACAAAAATATCCTTAACAGTCTCTGTCATTTATTCTACTGACCTTTTGTTTCCCATTGAAAAACACAGGAACGTAAAACCTAAATTAGCTTAAAATAAAAACACAGTGGCTTCAGGACATAACTGATTTCCCCTTTGGTTTTAACCACCAACTGCTCATCTATGTGAGGAATACTGAGAAATGTATAATGATGGATGGATATTTTTGCATAAACTCTAAAAGAAGAAAAGTTATTTAATTGAGATGAATGATAAATGGCCAAGGACTTACACCTTTGACTTTCAGATTAACTTGTTTGACAGCTGCATATATTTCTGGTATATCCAATCTTTTGGATCTTCTAATTCAATTTACTCAAATAGATACGATTTATTAATTTTAGATTTACTTAAATTGATGAAGGGTACTTATTTTCCCGCTATGTGAGTCATTTTGGTATTACAGACAGTACTGCTTTTTCATGAGTTTGATCTCTTATGCTCTTGTCATGCTTGTTGAGTTTTTTGCCTGTTTATACTGTAATCATAGAATGGTTTGGGTTGGAAGGGACCTTCAAAGATCATCAAGTCCAACCCCCTTGCCACGAGCAGGGACTTCTTTCACTAGGTCAGGTTCCCCATCCAGCTCAACCAATCATAGAATCATAGAATAGTTTGGGTTGGAAGGGACCTTTAAAGGCCATCTAGTCCAACCCCCCCTGCAATGAGCAGGGACATCCGCAACTAGATCAGGTTGCCCAGAGCCCCATCCAGCCTGACCTTGAATGTTTCCAGGGATGGGGCTTCTACCATCTCTCTGGGCAACCTGTGCCAGTGCTTCACCACCCTCATTGTGAAAAGCTTCTTCCTTATGTCTAGCCTCTATCTCCCCTCCTTTAGTTTAAAACCATTACCCCTTTTCCTATCACAGCAGGCCCTGCTAACAAGTTTTTCCCCATCTTTCCTATAAGCCCCCTTTAAGTACTGAAAGGCTGCAATAAGGTCTCCCCATCTGAACAAGCCCAGCTTTCTCAGCCTGTGTTCATAGGAGAGGTGCTCCATCCCTCTGATCATTTTTGTGGCCTCCTCTGGACCTGCTCCAGCAGGTCCATGTCCTTCTTGTGTTGGGGGCTCCAGAGCTGGATGCAGTACTTCAGGTGGGGTCTCACCGGAGCGGAGTAGAGGGGCAGAATCACCTCCCTCAACCTGCTGGCCACAGTTTGTGTTTCAAGTTTGCTACAATGTATTGTGGAATATACTGTGGTTTGGGTAATGATAAAGTGGTGCATCTTTTTAGATTAAATAATTTTAGCTGCTGTGATTTCAGGGACTGAGCTTGATGGACCAGTCCTTGATGGATCGAGATGATCACTTCCAGCCACCTGCTTCAATACTTCTAGTACATCTGATCATAGTATTAGCAGAAGGTATTTTGAGGTCAGCAGGCTGCTGCATCATTTTATATAGTTTTCAGTAGAAATATTTAATTTCATTCCTGTCTCACATGTAATTCATGTATTACAAAGAGCTTTATAGTCAGTCAAACTGAGGTAATATGAATTCAGCAACTTGTGAAGGAAGTTTTTTTTCTGTTGTTTTTTTGTTGTGGTTTTTTTTCCTTCCTTAGATTGAACCTTTCTCTTTATTCATAATTCCCTTGCCAGAGCAATTTCCTAAGTGACATTCAAATAACATTCAGTCAATTTTGTTAAATTTTGCTAGAAAAAGTGTTTTGAAAGCGTCAAAATGAAGTTTCTGAGAATTGTCACGATTTTCTATTTTTTTCTTTTTTCCTCTTTTAAATTTCATAGTGTGCTTATATGACTTCAGAATCTTTTGTATTAAAAAAAACATTGAAGTTCCTAATATACTTGAGTGCTTTAAAAAAATTAATCTTTCTTGTGTTCTCTTTAACTTCAGAGGACAGAGAATTAATGTGCACAGTGAATACATAGTAGAGTTGAGAATAAAGCATTTTGAAATCTCAGCCTTGCATTTTAATCATTGTGCACTGTGACTTGTCACAGTATTTCACCTTTAAACAGTGTCCATAGTTAAAAAAACAGTCTTTAAACAGAATTTACTCATAATTTTCCGGTATTGGTATTTAATTGCTAATGCTGTATTTTTGGATACTATTAGGGTTCCATTTTCAGTAGGTTGACATTGTGAGGTCAACCTCGAATCTACACGTTTTAGTGAGATCATTCTGCTTTTCAAAATAGTTGTCTACACTCATTTAAGGAAATGGGCTGGCACTCCTGCGCTTGAGTGACACCCTCTGCTAGAGTTTACTTCCCTCTCCATACCTGTGGAGTTATATAGTATGTTCATGTTTGCGTTAGTGAAACAACTCCGCCTGTCTCAAAGCTGCGCAGAAAAATGGCTGATACATGAAATAGAAATACATCTTTTTTTCTTCCCTTAGCTGCACTGGTGTAATTATCTAGAAGACAGGTAAGATGCAGAGTGGAGGTGCTGAGCAGCTTGTATCAAGTGAGCAAGAAAGCAGTTCAGTGCCACAACTGCCATTTTTTGATACATTTACCTGTTTGCTGAAAAGCGACTGGGTTACTGAGTTCCACAGACACAGGGTATACAGGGGGCTGTTTTCTTTCACTACTTCTTTCTTGAACTACTTTTTCTCCTCTATTCAGAAACTGTCAAGCATTTTGATTAGGAAAAAGTCTCTCGCTTCTGCTCTGTAATTTTATGAGCAATTCTTACCTAACCTTGAAGGTTTTAAGAAAAAATATTATTTCTCTATGTTAATTATAGGAAAATAAGTAGAAACTTTTGCTATACGCATTTGTTGCCCTGAATTGTAGAGTTTGGACCTGTGCTGTGAAATGAAAAATATGGGTTCAGACAGTACAGATTAAGTGTTTAATGCGCATCCTGGAGGTGACATAATCATTCTTCAACATATAACACATAGAACTACTTTCAGTAGCTACTGTTTTCTTTGTTGGATTAAGCTTCTTTTGCATTGTCCTTGACAAACTCCAGATTCCAGTGTACTTAGAGTTTTTCCCTTTTTTTGTTTTAAGTCTTTGTTGTCAGGAGTGATTGTCTGCTCTTCTTTACTGACCCAACAGCAAGCTCTGGTCCTCAGCCAGACAATGCCCTCTGTGGTGCTCTGTACGCCTAGCCTACTGTGTCTTTGTTATTCAAGACCTCTTCAAAGCATCAAAATTCAACAGCATCTTGGAAACACTTCCTCTCCTACTTCTCGTACTGTGGGTTCTTTCCCCTTTACAGTTTTGGAGAAGTCCTCATCTTTTTTCTGCTTGAAATCCTTTTTTATGGATTCCCTTAAAGATATAGCATGTTCTGAAACTTTCTTAATAATATATACTGTTCCCATAATACTGTGTTCATTCTAAATCGTATGCATTTTGGGGGGATTCTTCCAAACTCTCTGACAAAATAGTTTTGACAGGAACTAAAATGATATAGTCAGAGCTATTTCTGCTCCAATTAATCTTTACATTAGAAGGTGATTCACAGAGAGCTACAGAAGTGAAAATTCATCTCTGTGGGAATTGTCAATTACCATCAGCATTGTAGCTGGGTAAGAAACTGTTACTAGGGCATATAAAATTAAACTGAAAGAATCTTTTTCCTGACCTTCAAACAGGTTAGTGTTACTTGCTTCCAGCAAAAGCACAGTTAATGTATTTTTATAGAAAAAAATAAAAAATGATAAATTTAGGCAGATTCAAGAAAAATCTTAGTGATGGTGAGAGTTATTAGGTTGCAGGACACAGAAATTTCTCATAACTTTTATATTTATCCTATCACTGCAGTGGTGAACAGAGAAGAAAATATATTTTTAGAGACAGCATTGACCAGAAAAATAGTAGCACAGGACCTGAATTAGTCTGTTGACCTTGTGTATATATGTTCTAATCTTCTGTAATGAATTACTTGTTGCTGCTCTGCTGAGGCCAGCAGTATGTGGTCATCTTATATGTCTCTGAATACTGGAAAAGTTTGGTCAATTTGCAGGAGTAATAACCTGCACACTGCGACATAGAGCCCATCCATTTTGTCACATGCTGTACTGCTCTGATTTCTTCATAAATAATCCCTCCCAAAATGAAACACCTTCATTTGCTGCTTCTATACCCAGTTGTGCTGGCTAAAGAGAATGGAGTGTTTGTGCACCTTGGTGATCTTGTTTTGATTCTACTTAAGGAGTTTATTATGATGAATGAACTTGAAATCCTGGTAAATGAAGTGTTCTGATACAAAGATGCAGTTATTTTTAAGATTTATCTAAAAAATCGCAGAAATGTTTTATATTGACTAATGCATACTTAAGATGCATAAAACTGATTCTTCAGAATATTTCCTGGTCATTTGTTCAGTAGAGCACCCATCAGAGCTTCAAAAGTGGCCAGGTAAAGGTTTTTGAAAATAACATGCAGGAAATGCTGTTAGTGATATGCATTCTCACAGAGATCTTGGCTGTCTCCCTTGCTCTTAAAAATTAAAGATTAGATCCAGTCTTGAAACATGAGGTTTTAGGTCTCTTATTTAACTCTCTGATACTTGCCACAAGCTTCTGTTATAACTTTGTTATAAAAGAGTTATTTCTATAAATGTCTAGTTTCTCTTTATATTCTAATTCTTAGTGTGAGAAGGTAAGCACATTTCTACTGAAAGTGTGGGCACCTTCTTTGGCTCTTATCTGCTTCCAAAGCATCTAGTGGCCACATTCCACCGGCTGTTGTGGAGAGTGCTTCCTTCTCAATATTTTATACTCCCTGTTGCTGAAATAAGTGATGTGTCCAGCGGGAGGAGGAAAGGGTGTTCCGGTCTCCTGATCACTTCTATGTTTAAATGCCTGCTCGATATACAGTCCTTACTAGTTTGAGTTTGAGTAAGCATTCATCAATTTTCTGTGTGCTTGTCTGAAATTTCAAATTATATGTCTTTAGGAAGGAACTTTTTTCAGACTTCACTGTTTTCAGGTCTGAGTATGTAGGTATGAAAGTTATGGTTTGTGTCTTTGCAGTTACAAATGAGATCCTGAGCTTTTGAGTTTTCCTTTAAAAGAAATACATTCTGTTACAAAATATTGTTAGTAAAAGTGTGATGACTGTGGAGGCACCCTGTGATGTAGTCAGACAGATCAGATGACTGTCTTCTGGCCTAAAATTTGGACTAACATGAGAAATTAGGAACTGAAAAATACTAGAAACTTGAGGTAGTTGTCATAGAATGTGTTTGCTATGTGTGAGTCGTATATTCTGTGTATAATCAACAAATAGATATAAATGTGGATACAGGGGACCAGCAATATGGGATGGCAGTAAATATCAGTAAGGTCAAACATAAATAGAGAGAAACTAGCAAAAGACCAGCCTTCCCAAACTAGAGGCTCAGGACCTGATGGTTTGATCTTGGTTGAGTTTGCAGTTGTGCCCCTGCAAAGCTTGTAAGAGCAGGGCTCTAAGCCACGTCCTGATGGTGCAAGAGCGCAGCCATCCTCCTTGGGACCAACGAGCACCTAAGTCACCCATGCACATATTTCTGGTTCTTCTCAGTATCTAAATCAGTATCCTTTGGTTTTCATATAGGGGGAGATAGTACTTTTGTAATGAGCAGAAGATAGACAAGAGTGGAGCACTGGTCTTCTGGGTAAGCTTTTAACATGTTAGCTCAAAGGATGAGGTAGGAAATGAGAGTGTTGGGATTGACCGTGTTGTATTTACCAACTGGTTGCTGCACATTTGGAGCTCTGGTGTGCATGGGAATTTAGTCACATATGTGTTTAAAGCCTTTTTGCCATGGTACCTGAGCTTTGAATCAGGAAACTCCTGGTCAAGGTCTTGTTACTGCTTACTTGTACTCAAGGAGTTTGACTGAGCAAGTCTTAGGAAATCACAGTTTTCTCTTGTGGGTTGCTACTGCCAGGAATACAGGTTAGTCACTGTAAAAATGTTCCTAAGAGTAGATAATTCATACACTTCCAGTGTTGGCACTGAGAATTACCGGCATACTATAACTTCAAAACTGTACAGAGTTTAGAACATCTGTCTGTTTGACTACTTGTGCTGCAATTGTTGCATTGCAAGTGGATTCATGGCCTGACATTTGCTGCTCTCATCATAACGGCCATTGTAGTAAGAAAGCGATACTCAAAACTGCACTGGTTCAATGCCTGACTTTTGAGAAACCACAACTGCCGCTAATTCTACAGTCTTAAAATACACTGGTAATTCTCATTGTTTTTACTAATATTTCTCTAGTCTGTCCCCTTGAGGCAGTAAGAAGGGAAAGAAACAGGGTAGAGAAACTGATACCTGTTGTGGAGATACAATCATCATAGAATCATAGAATAGTTTGGGTTGGAAGGGACCTTTAAAGGCCATCTAGTCCAACCCCCCTGCAATGAGCAGGGACAACCTCACTAGATCAGGTTGCTCAGAGCCCCGTCCAGCCTGACCTTGAATGCTTCCAGGGATGGGGCTTCTACTACCTCTCTGGGCAACCTGTTCCAGTGCTTCACAACCCTCATTGTGAAAAACTTCTTTCTGATTTCCAGCCTATATCTCCCCTCCTTTGGTTTAAAACCATTACCCCTTGTCCTGTCACAACAGGCCCTGCTAAAAAGGTTCTCCCCATTTTTCCTATAGGCCCCCTTTAGGTACTGAAAGGCTGCAATAAGGTCTCCCCGGAGCCTTCTCTTCTCCAGGCTGAACAGGCCCAACTCCCTCAGCCTGTCTTCATAGGAGAGGTGCTCCATTCCTCTGATCATCCTTGTGGCTCTCCTCTGGACCTGCTCCAGCAGGTCCACGTCCTTCTTATGTTGAGGGGCCCAGAGCTGGACGCAGTACTCCAGGTGGGGCCTCACCAGGGCAGAGTAGAGGGGCAGAATCACCTCTCTCGACCTGCTGGCCACTCTCCTTTTGATGCAGCCCAGGATACGGTTGGCCTTCTGGGCTGCCAGCGCACATTGTTGGCTCATGTCCAGCCTTTCATCCACCATCACCCCCAAGTCCTTCTTGGCAGGGCTGCTCTCCATCCCTGCATCCCCCAGCCTGTACTGATACCGGGGGTTGCTCCGACCCATGTGCAGGACTCTGCATTTGTCCTTGTTGAACCTCATAAGGTTCGCCCGGGCCCACCTCTCAAGCCTGTCCAGGTCCCTCTGGATGGCATCCCGACCCTCAAGTGTATCCACCACGCCACTCAGCTTGGTGTCGTCCGCGAACTTGCTGAGGGTGCACTCGATCCCGCTGTCTATGTCACTGATGAAGATGTTAAAAAGGACCGGCCCCAATACAGACCCTTGAGGGACACTACTTGTCACCGGTCTCCATCTGGACGTTGAGCCATTGACCACTACCCTCTGGATGCGACCATCCAACCAATTCCTCGTCCACTGAACAGTCCACCCATCAAATCTGTATCTCTCCAGTTTCGAGAGAAGGATGTTGTGGGGGACCGTGTCAAAGGCCTTACAGAAGTCCAGATAGATGACATCGGTCGCTATGCCCTTGTCCACTGATGCAGTCACCCCATCGTAGAAGGCCACTAAGTTGGTCAGGCAGGACTTGCCCTTGGTGAAGCCATGCTGGCTGTCTCCAGTCACCTTCCTGTCCTCCATGTGCCTCAGCATCGTTTCTAGGAGGATCTGTTCCATGATCTTCACAGGCACAGAGATGAGGCTGACAGGTCAGTAGTTCCCAGGGTCCTCCTTCCTACCCTTTTTAAAAATGGGTACTACATTTCCTTTTTTCCAGTCCCCAGGGACTTTGCCTGACTGCCATGACCTTTCAAATATCATGGAGAGTGGCTTGGCAACTACATCAGCCAATTCCTTCAGGACTCTGGGATGCATCTCGTCAGGTCCCATAGACTTATGTACATTCAGGTTCCTCAGGTAGTCACGAACCTGATCTTCTCTTACCGTGGGAGGGACTTTGCTCCCCCAGTCCCCGTCTTGCAGCCCATCCACTCGAGAGGTGTAGGAGGAGAGGTTGCCAGTGAAGACTGAGGCAAAAAAGTCGTCGAGTACCTCAGCCTTCTCCTCGTCCGTTGACACTAGTTTGCCACTCCTGCTCTTCAGGGGGGGTACGCTTTCTTTCACCTTCCTTTTCTGGTTGACATACCTGTAGAAGGCCTTCTTATTATTCTTTGTGTCCCTTGCCAAGTTCAGCTGTAGCCGCGCCTTGGCCTTCCTGACCCCGTCCCTACATAACCGGGCAGCGTCCCTATACTCTTCCCAGGATACCCGTCCCTGCTTCCACTGCCTATGCATTTCCTTTTTGCCTTTTAGTTTGACCAGCAGGTCTCGACTCAGCCATGCTGGTCTCTTGCCACCTTTGCTCGTTTTCTTGCACCTGGGGATTGAGAGCTCTTGCGCTCTATGGAAAACCTCCTTAAAGATATGCCAGCTTTGTTGTGCTCCCTTGTCCCTGAGGGCAGTTTCCCAGGGGGTCCTATTGACTAACTCCTTGAAGAGCTGGAAGTTTGCTTTCCTAAAATTCAGGGTCCTGACTTTGCTCTTCCTGTGACCCATATCCCTCAGGATTGTAAACTCCACCAGTACATGATCACTGCAGCCCAGGCTGCCTCCAATCTTGACATCACCTGTTAGCTCACTCACGTTGGTGACCATCAGGTCCAGTATAGCATCCCCTCTGGTGGGGCTGTCTATTACCTGGCTTAGGAAGTTAATTAATTCCTAAAAGTATTCTTAAGGCCTTTCTCATCTTTCAGATATTCTGGACTGAATGAAGTAGGCGTGAGGAGACCAGAGCTCTGTTCCAGTGATTTACTTTTTTCCTTTAATTGTCAGTATGTCGAACAGATCTAATTTCCAGGGTGCCCCTCTTCACCCACCATAAGAAATTAATCAACACTAATAATTAAAACGAGTTCTGATTTCAATGTTTCTTTAATTTTTAAAAAATTACCAAATAATTCTGTTAATTTCTATTTTTCTGCTTTAATCATTATTTGAGTCCTTCATTTGAGTCATTCTTCCTTTTAATCATCACCTTTATAAGCCTGGAATCTATATCTCATTTTCCCCTTTTTAAATATGTTCATGATATGTATTCTAAAAGTATCATCTTTGTCTGAAAGTTTTTCTCAGCTCCCTCAAAGGACGGAGGAAAATTTAATATAAATAAACATTAAAGCCCTAGAGACTGATATGAAATAGTTGGCTGAGTCTGTATCACTTCTATCACTTGAAGGTCTCAACTTGAGATGGATGTTGCCTTGGAAGTGAGAACCAGGAGAAAGATTCTCCCTTACTAATGACATAAACTGTCTGTCTCCCATCCTTACCTTGCTCAGTTGCATATGATATTCATAAAACTTCAGGTGTTTTCTATGTCTGGAGAAGCTGGTCTGACAATTCATAATCCTGGTTGTGAGACCAGAGTTAATAAGTATTTTCATAAGCATGTTTAAACAGAAAAGATAAAGCTGGCCAGGATTTGTCGATATTAGTCATGGAGAACAAATAGATAAAATTATGGTCATTAAATAAGTTTGACATGATTATTAACTTTTTAGAAAGTATAAATGCAGAAAAAAATAGTATATCTGTAACTAGATCTTGCAATAAAGTCCTACATTCTCTTTCTCCTGTAAAGTTAACGGAAACCAGAGCAACCCGCTCCAAATAGAATGAGATTTCAATCATGATCGAATATTGCATTTTTATAGTAAATCAACTACACCAAATTTCCATTCCCAAGTGTTTTCAAATATTTTAACACTCTTGAAAATTCATGTTGTTCGGTTTGTTTGGATTCAAAGGTCTTTCAGTTTTTCTGTTCACATATACTGTAGTAAACTTGTCAAAATATGACACTGAAATTGAAGATCAATAGATTTAAAAAATAAAGACGTTTTTGCTGTGTGTTCTGTGCTCAGAGAATTTGTTTGTAAATTCAGAAATGAACTGTGAAGGGAAAAAAGACAGATGTTACAAGTTCTGGACATGATTTTCTTCTCAGATATTGAGAAACTGTACATGGGTTGCTGAAAGTGTATTATTAGTGTCACGTTTAGTTTTGCATCTCACATCAGTCTCAGTTACCAATTCGTGCTTTTTGCTATTGTGGATTTTTTTTTAAGTGTTTCACATTTTTTTCCCCATTCTTAATCAAAGAAAGCCAAGGGAAAATAATGCAGAAAAGTCAATAGCTCATTAACAGGATACTGATTTCTGATGTGGGAGTTTCAGGTTCAAGACCCTGCTTTACTTGTTCCCAGACCCCAGGTAAAAATGTTTAAATTAATTGGGATGTTGAATATTTGTCTGTCTGGTTTTGACCAGAAAATATATCTTTAACGTGAGCAATTTTTCATAATAAAAGTTTTCCTTGAAAATGTTTCTTTCAAAAAATCAAAGGAATGGAACATATAAATAACAATAATTATAATTATCAGCCTAGATTCTTCACTGAAATCCCTTTGAATTTGATAACATAAGATCCTTATCTGTGGCCATTTTATTCTGTCTCCTGTTAGGAGAGAAACTGAGGGAGAATTCTGTTCTATTTCATCCTGTAAATGAAAACCAGGTGGAAAAAGCATGTGAAGTTCTTTATTCCTATTTGATGGTGATATTGGATTAGTCCCTAACAGTAAAATCTGTATGGAAGAGGTTATTTCCAGTTTCTATTACACTAATCTACAGCAAATCTTTACTGAAAACCACACTTTCATTATTATTCTTCAATACTATCCAAACTAATTTTGTTTTATTTTGAGATTAAGATTTTATTGGATAATGATTTTCTAAAATCCAGCTATATTAGAACCTTGCTTTCTCTCCATCCACTGATTTTAAAATGCTATTACAAAGAGTCAGGATCATCTTTTAGAATCTTTTCTGTAATAAGTATACACATTGTTTGTAGCTTTGCTATTCACTGAAGTTGTGGGGCTTTTTTCTTCAGTCTTATTGTTTGCTCCATTATTTTTCTAGGAAAGGAAAGTGGACTTACACGTTTGTAATTGCTGTTAATGTATTCTTATGCTGTTATGTTCTAATTGCTGTTAATGTATTCTTATTCTCTTACGGTTGGACTCGATGATCTTAAAGGTCTTTTCCAACCTGAACGATTCTATGAAATGCCCTCTCTGCATCTACAGACGTTATTTCCCTTGTACTAGAGCACCTGAGAAAATGCAGTTTTATACAAAAATCTGTATATTTTTATATATATGTATATTACTAAAGCCATTTTAAGAGCTTGTAATGAGGATGGGGGAATGGACTATGTTTGTCAGGATAAGATCAGATAAAATAATCTAAAACCAGAATGACCATTATGCCGTAGTAGTGGGGCAGGAGAGAAGGGTGGGAGGACTTCTAAGTGAATCTGAATTGCAAAAAGACTATCTGTTGTGCAAGAAGAATGGACAGAAATTCAGAACAAACAGCAAGTTGTCTTCTCTGCAGATTAGCTGCATCCTGTAAAAAGAATAATCTCAATTGGTATTCTCCTAGTGTAATACTAGCTAATTCCCTTTATCACCAGTAGGTCTCTCAGGGGTTATATGCTGAAATCACTTCCCTTATTGTTTGACTAAATTCACCTCACATCGTCTGTCTCAAATCCCACCTGATCTCTAGCATTATACAACCTGAAGTTCACCTTCAGCTCACCTTCAGAGCTCTTTGCAATTCTTAACTTCCTTTATGTTTCAGTGCCAAGGTCTTTTAGTTCTTACTCTCTGAAGTCCATTGTACTGGTTTTGGATGAGATAGTGTTAATTTTCTTCACAGTAGACTGTATGGATTTGTGCTGAAAAGTGTTGATAACACAAGGGTGTTTTAGTTACTGCTGAGCAGTGCTGACACAGAGTCAAGGCCTTTTCTGCTCCTCACACCACCTCACCAGCGAGTGGGCTGGGGGTGCACAAGACTTTGGGAGGGGACACAGCTGGGACAGGTGACCCCAACTGACCAAAGGGATATTCCAGACCATATGGCGTCATGCTCAGCAATAAAGACTGGGAGAGGGAGGAAATTTGCAGTCCCTGCTGTTGCTTGGGGAGTGGCTGGGCATTGATTAGCTGGTGGTGAGCAATTGGGTTTGGCTGGGGATTTTTCATCATTTGTTTTTCTGTTGTTTTGTTGTTGTCGTCGTGTGTTGTCCCCCCCCCCCCCCCCCCCCCCCTTTTTTTTTCTTATTAAACTGTCTTTATCTCAACCCATGAGTTTTCACAGTTTTACCATTGCGATTCTCTCTCCCATCCCACGGCAGGGGGAGAAGTAAGCGAGCAGCTGTGTGTGCTTAGCTGCCTACTGGGGTTAAACCATGACATTCTACACGTAATTTCCTTCCTCTGTTTCTTTCACTTTCAGCTCTATGCCTTCTCTCCTGCTTCTTTTAGTACTTGGGATGACCTCTTTCTTGCGTTGTTTCCTTTCTTCTGATCATCTTTCAAACTTTCCTTACATACCCTTTTGCAGAGGCTTCCAGTATCGGTTGCTCTCCAGCTGTTGTGACTGAAAATCTATTAGCAACAAAATGATTCCTGTTTAAACTCTAAATTAGAAGAAGATGACATAAAAATATAATGATAGATATTATGCCATTTTGTCGAATTGTTTTATTTGTTTGACTGCCGGTCTGGATTAGTCAAGATTCTGCTTACATGCTGCTACAAGGTTTCATGCAGTGCTTTGTAATGAATGTGCTGGTAATACAGTGTACTTTTGTGAAACTACAGATGAATAATTAGCTCCTTTTGAATATGTAGGTCAACAAATGTGAACTCATTTTTGATTAACAAGCTGATAATTTCTTAATAATAAAATTCTAATAAGTGTTTATTTCACGTTCATAACAGTTCATCTGTAGATAATTCACAAATACTTTCAAGTTCATAGCTAACACTTATTAAATTCTGATTAGATTCAATTATTATCTCCATAGTTTTATTTCTGTATTGAAAGGTTACATAACTAATCAATGCAATTGAAAATTTTGAACTGTGTATTGGAGGAGGTGGTAAGTGTCATTTAAATTCTTGATATTTTCCATGTGATTTTTAATTTACTTCAGTATATATTCTAATATTTGCTTTTACATTTATTCATGATGGCTAGTTTCTTTCCTGATAATACTGATATAAAGCACCCTCAAAAATGTGGTAGAATTTGGCCAATACCTCTAAAAGACAGATATTTACATAAAAAGTTTAAATAACTATTTAAATAAATGTAAATAAACAGATAAAAATAAACGTGACAATTTGCAGAAAGCATTTATTCTCAAATATAACCCCTTTCTGCTTTGGTTGATATCAAGCCACTTAGGATTCAAATTTCAGTACAACACTGTGCCTTTCCTCTGGCTCCTTTTTTCCAGAACTGATATAGGAAGCTCTTATGTCTATTCATAAGACCATTTCTATTCTGAACACAACATTAAGATTTTAATTCAGTTTAAAAGCAGTGATTAAAAGCAAAATTTCAATTATATTTAAGGATAAATTTTAACTTAAACAAATGTGTAAGTTCTGTTCTGCATGTAATTGTCATGTGGAGGCACTTATATATAGGGGTATAATTAAGTCAAATGGTTGCAAACATCGTACAACAGAACTATAATTACTATTTGATAATTGATTTCATGAATGTTATAGCCTTTAAATTCTATTATGAAAAGAATCTGTCTCAGCAACTGGCAGGAACTTTTGAAGATAATCTGTATTTTTTATCTTTGTGTTTAACAAAAGTCACATAGTAACCATCACCCTATGAGATCCGAAGAACAAATCAATGTATGGCTTGCTGCCTCAGATTTGTCTCCTAGTTTTATTACAACTGACAGTACATTGTTACTTTATTGCAGTTCCTACAGTTATGTTTCTTATTTTTTAAATACTCCATCCATCAAATTTACATGAATGACATTGAGCTGCCATGGCATTGCCTGGACTACTTTTAAGTTGTCTACTGTTTTAACGCTGTTTGTAACGTCATGCAATTATTTTGATATTAAGGAGATAATCAATGTTTGAAGATCTTCTGGAAAAGAAGCACTTTGCAGCATTCACGAAATTCTAAGAAATTGCCAATGATTGAATTACATGTTTATAAACACATCAAAGAGAAATTAAGTAACATCTTACATTTTAATTATGAGACATTCTCAGAATTGAAATGTAACATTTATGTATTATTTCCTCACTTCTGTTTTAACTGATACAGTACAGCTCTCCTTTCTACTTGCTTTTGAGAGCATAGAAATATTGCAACCAAACTGGCTTTAGTTTCTTCACATGCAGAGCTGCAATTTCAGACCTGAAAGCCTGTAAAGCCTGTTTAAACTTCTGCTCTGACCTTATTCTTTCTGAGCTGTGTGTGTATTTGCCATCAGTGATCTCCAGAAACTTTTATTTCCCCCTCACTATATTGGAAGATTAAGTAACATGGCAAAGTTCATGAAGGAGATATGGAAAATGAAGTGAATCTTGCATGTATTGACCTGTAAATTCTGAGTGTTTCTTGTCAGGGCACCTTAAAGTCCATTGATTTAAAATAGCTCACAGTTCTGTGAGTGACCAGGATTCATAAATACCTGGCCTGTTTTTCCATGATTTTTTTTTTTCCTCAGTAACACGCACAGACTGCCAGAAATTAAGTAGAATTTTCTTTTTTGCCACCTTCTTCTCTCCAGAGCTTTGATCCTGCACTTTTGAAATATGGGAAATAGAGGAATAATGTTCAAAAGAGACTTGTAAAGCATTTGGCTAAAGTGGGGAAAACATTAGCTAATGCCTACATTATTTGCAGTATTCCCTCAACAGCCAGTGTGCCAGCTTGAAATAGCTCTTACTGGGAGGCAGCAGCACTGTTCCGGGCTCTGAAAAGATTCTGCAGTCTTTCATGATGTTGATAAATTCTGAAAATAGGTTGATTGAACTAAAAATAATATCTTGCCTGGGCAGTACTTGGCATTGTTCAATGCGTTTATTTTAGGAAGGCAAGAGAGTGGGAGGTTGTACTAGGAAAGAGTAGTCTATCCAGTGGTGTTGCAAGAGAAAAGTTCCTAAGCCTTTGTAATTTAATTGATTTAATTGTAATTTAACGCAACTGTTAAACCCAAAAGCAACACCACCTAACACCGTGACTGTCCCTGCAGCCTTAGCACTTTTTGCAATAATTTGAGTCATTTTGCACAAGCTCTATAACACACCTGGAAGCTTAAAGTGCTGCTCAATTCACTTCCTATGAGCAGCCTTCACTAACTGTTCCTTATGCTGCAGCTGTAAAACAAACAAACAAACAAACCACGTAAGGAGATAAGCTTGTGAATTGTAGGCACTATTCTACCCTAATGACTCTGTATTGAACCAGTGCCTTAGAAAAATAATTTGAAGCTCTCACCTTCTCTTCTGGCTGCAACATAAAACTAAAGCTGAGCTTTCCTGTAGTAATTACATTATCTATTGCTTGGCTTTTTAGCAGTAGAAATATTGACTGAAACCTGAGCTCTTACAGTTAATTCTGCGTACCTGTATAGCTTCTGAAATTTCTGTTTGAATAAAGCCAATGCAAACTTGAATTATTTTGTACTGCTGTTGTGTTGGCTTTTAGACAGTTGCTGTGTTCTGAATTCCCAGAGGGATTTTGATTGAGTAGTTGTCCGTGCCACTCTGCTGTATTGGCATTCTAATATTTTTAAGGTAAAGAATTAATTCTAAACGTAAGAGCAATGTTATGTAAGATCCAGGTACGCTAATCCATTTTCAAAATGAAAATTGAACCTGAAGCCGAGTCCTTAATTGGCCTTTCTGTCTCCCCAGCCCTGCTGAAATTAGTCACAATGGTGACTAACCACACAGCGCTTTTTTTCAGCAGAGAAAGCTCTGTTGTTACATCTTCTTCCTATTTTGCTCATTATAAGCATTGGTTTAGTTCCCTCTACACTATTACTTTATGCTCCTCGAAGTTATTTTAAAGAGACTGACTAGCACTGAACACTGTAAATCCAGACGACGTTTCAGGTTTTGTTGTGGGCTAATTGGTTGGCCTGCATCAACTCTGTTGCCCTTTCTGTCATCCCGCAAACTTCATTTACTTGGCATGGAAGCGCTATGCATCACCTTTGTGGCAAAAAAAAAAAACCAAACCAAACACCCCCCCCTCCCCCCCCCCCCCCCCCCCCAAACCCAAAACGTGGTAGAAAAGCAACATGGTAACCTCAGTTCTTAAGAATCTAAACATCAAAAAAGAAATTCCATGAAAAGCATAAAGAAGTTGTAGCTACGTATAGAAGCAATGTCTGTATAAGGATAAAATTGGAAAGGCCAAAAGACTACCAAAAGAGTTATAAGACTTAGTAAGGGAGGGCTTTAGAAAACTACTAGATGTAAGAAAATATGGAAGATATTGTATGATATTATTGGGGTAAGTGAGCATATAACAAATGCCTGAAAAGAAGATGAGGTATTCGGTGACCTTATTCTATTAATCTTCACCAAAAAAAGGGAATTACATGCCTATTTTTAATAGTTAATAACAAAGAAAATAAATACAGGCAAGAATAATGGAAAACGAGTTAACACAGATGTAAGTAAGTTTTATAGTTATCGTATCCTGATATCCTGGAAGTAGTTAAGTTACTAGGAACTGTTAATGCTGGAGAACTTGCAGGGCAGAGGGCTTGAAAAGGGTCAGCATTGCACCTAGCTGAGGCTTGTAGCAGACTGTAAAGTAAATGTATTTGATACATTATACTGTTGCCAGAGAGACAAATAAAAATAAAAGAATAAATATAACAGAAATGTATATATGACATAGTAAAGTTTCCACTCCACTTAACAGCAGATGGGGCATTTTGTTTACGTCTGGGTGCTGGAGAAGTTTTGACGCATATGAAAGGAATATAACAGGAAAAAAATGAAGGTGAAATCCCTGAAGGATTGTAGTGTTGGTTGTTACACTGAGGGCTGTGATCAGTGGTTTTCATGCTCACTGTAGGTGAGACAAGAAGTTACTGTTTTTATGTGCTGCTTAAAGACATTGGGAAAATGATATTAAGAATAACAGAACAATGGAAAAATAATGCCATGGATGCTTTTTGCTAACAGTTTCTAGGAGTAACTAGAGGGCAAGTGGGCAGAGAAGGCTGTCTGAAGATCCTTGATTCTATTTCAGAAAATTAGTGCGTGTGCTAGATGATTAGCTGAATTCTCCTGAAATCCTGTATTTCTGGGATATTAATAAAGAAAAGTAAGTGGCATTACCTCTGGGGGTATGGATGTTGGATAGATCTTACGTAGTTTGCTAACTCTCTAAACTTGCCATGTATAGTCATTATCATTCTCTTAGCTACTATTTTTCAAGTGGAAGTCCCTCCATGGTGTAGACATCACTAATTATAACAGCCTTGACTAATGTTTATGTAAAATATATTAGTACAATAACAGCACAAATTTTTTTTCTCTCAAATTTATAATATTTTTATTCTGGTGATCTTTGCTTCCAAATACTGTATGTTCACAATATGTAGATGATACCAGCAACTAGATATTTCTGTGTAGTCATCTGCAGGCTCTAACCACGTCTATACTCTTAGGTGGCAGTCCTAGTACTATGTGGCCTTGTACACACCTGTAAAACAAAGCTTAACTATATCATCCAAGGCTGGGAGGCTGCATCAAACTTCTGCATTCTTAGACAGGAATAAGTTATCTTTTACCTGATCCTGTGGAGACATGTCTATGAGAGTCAGGGAAGGTGAGCTGCATATGAATGAATCTTTGGAATTTTTTTTTTATAGGAGACATAGTTTGGTGAGGGAAAGGCTACAGATGTTTTCCTTAGAAATTTAAAGATTATTTTACTGTGTTCCATATGATGCTTTTCTCTACTCCCTGTGAACCCATATATGACTTTTTAACAACTGGAAGCCATCAAACCAGCAAGGGGTTGTTGAGAATATCCTAAACAGAAGAACTAAGCAGTAGTTTTACCTACTGTCTCACCACCTGGCTTTTTTCTGCCCATTTAAAGGAATGCATATTTCTATAGGACTAAGGTATTGAAGAAAAGGCAATTTGCTTTGGCAGATTCTGGAAGGAGAGTCTTCATTCCCATGGTTTGAAGATGACTTCTGTCAAGACTGCACCTTTTAGGCAAGCACTGTGATTGCTTTCTGCCAGCACAGACTGGCCAGCCTTACTTGCTTTTCACATATGAGATATATTAAAGAGTTCCACTACAGCACATTGGCTTTATAATTTGCTTCTCAAATATATGCCTTTGTTTCCAAACGTGTGCTTTGTCATCACACTGATTTCTAGTCCTCAGTGCAGAATCGTGAAGGAACTGAGCACAAATTAGCCGCTTTTAATTGGCTAAGTACTGAGAGTCACTGAGCACCTTCTGAGAGGAGCAAACAGTTCTCCAGGTAGCTGGCAGGACTGAACTATCAATAACAAATAATTTGCATACCCTGTCAGCCTGTAGATGTAACTCTGTATTTTGTACCTTTTTAAGCTTCTAGCATTTATTCTCATTTGCCTAACTGCAAACTCTTGAAGGGTGAGATTTGTTAAAAGTCCAGATTACTGATGTGTGCCTGAGAATTATCAGAACAAGGTGATTTTTTTGAGATGTTTCTAATCATTTAAGTTGCACTGTTGTGTTTCTATATCTGTATTTCTGACATTGTAAGCCAATCTAAACTTGGCCATGTGTGCTTACAGCCAGTCTGCATTTCTTTATGGCTAGACAAATACAGTATGTCAGAATCACCGTTCCATGAAGGGCTGACAAAACTGGAGAGCTGTATCATGCTACCTGCACTCATTCCATGAGCACCTGCGTGCCATCACTTGTTTCTTTGTAAGCATTTGATGAGGCTTTAGATATTAAGTGGACTTATTAGACAACCTAACAGATTTGCTCACTGCAGCTCACCCTCAGTAGTATTTTCTCTCAATCTTGACAGATTTAAAATTACTAAAAGCTTCTAAGAATTTTTTTTTCAGTATTTAGCATCCTCATCTGTAGGGTAGCTGAGGACTGGTTCACAAGGGGTCACAAAGAGTAAGTAAAAACCCCAAGCCTATTGTCACCAGGTTTCCATTCATAATTCAAGAATCTGCAGGAATACGGTCACTTATCAAAAATCAAAATTCCGTGCTGACAGCAAGGAAGATTCCACAACACTGACTGGAAATCTTACCATGTTTTGATATTTTAGGATAAGCAAGAAATAAAACTTACTAACCGCACTGTCTAGAAGATATTTGTTTACAGGTGCAAGAGGCAATTTTTTTTAAAATCAGTCTTATTTCTTGTTAGAGGAAATGCTAAGCTCTCTTAAGCTTCTCTCAGAGCAGTAGGAATGAACTGGATCTCATAAATTGTACTATATCTACCTATAGAGATTCTTCATTTTCTTGGGAGTCTACTCCACTGTTAAATTGATTTCACTGTAAGAGCCTATTATTCAGTTTACCTGTTTCTTTTCTTCATGTATTGTCATTAATAAATATTGAAAACAGATAAAGGGAGGTACACTAGGATATAATCTACAGGATTTCCTTTAAATCCTTCTACCATTAATATTCAAGGAAAATGTGATATTTTTTTCAAAAGAAAAATGGAGTTTTTTGGACAAGATTCCATTTTCTTTTAGAGTATTTGTGAAAGGTCTTTTTGGTTGAAACTGGGAATGCATGCTTCCTGAAAAGCAAAAACTTTGTTCCTGGCAGAACAAAATAGAACAGAAATAATAAAGAAACTCCCTGCAGCTCAAGTAACCGTTTACCTATGTATAAATATATTCTTGACTCTTATAAAAAGTTACTAGCATGTTCACACTCACAAATAAAGCTTTAATTATGCAGGGTTTTTAATGAAATTGTAGCATGTTCCTGTAAATTTCCCAGCTGAGATTTTACGTTTTCATATATTACCACAGCACGACTGCTGAAAAAAATGACAATCATTTAACCGCATATTTTGTTTTGTTTGGGTTTTTTTCTGTCTTTCCAGAAATGAATTTCTTTAATGCGAGAAATCATGATTATTTATTGATGCAGAAAGCAAACGGGCTGATGTTCTTCTGGGTGTTCTGAACAACATGTAAGTGTAATACATTTACTATAACACTGATTACATGTTCAATTTAGCTAGTGATTATGATTTGATTTTAACAAAGAAAGCATTGGTTAGAGAAGTTTCTTTATTTTTATCGCAGCAGCAGATAAGGTACTAGGACAGATTGTGTCTGAGGTCATACCTTTCTGAAGGTATTTTTGTCCCCTTGTTTTACTCTGCACATTAATCTCCATCAGACTCTGCTACACATTCATAACCTTTGCTCAGGAAAGTCCATAGCAGTCAAGATTAATGGTAATTGATAAGCGGAGCTCTAAAAAAAAATCATACAGGGCCTACCTAGTCAGCAAAATGACCTGACACTAGATAAACTTTTTATTTGTTAGCCTCCCCCAAAATAGCACTATTGTGACCTTTTATAGTAGGAACTGCAAAAACAAGACTACACAATGGCTGACAGAAATGTAAACTCTGATTAAAATCTTCAGTTTTGAGGAGACACTACATAATGTTAATGACCTTCTCAGGCTTAAAGCACTAGTACACCAGGGAGGGCAATAAGGCCATTTATTCTTTCCCACAGCAATATGTACTGAGAATTGTTGCTGTTCAGTAACAGTATTGTTTCTGATATTGCTAGTGGGACGACAATCTTAAATTTTCTTCTGTTTATGTTCAATTTTATTGCCATAAGCATTTCTTGCCTGATAAAGGTCCAGTTCTTGAGATTGATGTTGGATCTCTGAGTATTCATTTGCCTTTTGAAAGGTTAATTGATTCAGCTTTGTTCATGATGTTGTTTCGGTCTTTTCTGTGCACAAACCTTTGTGGAGACGATTTTACTGGCTCCAGTATTTGGGAATTGAATATCTGTCATTCAAATAGTCATGCACTCTCACAGACGGAGGATTTTGAGCATCCTGTTATTCAGTACTTTCAGCATGATTCCTGTTGCTGTTTTTAGAAAAGCTCCAGTCCAAGGGTGGAAATGGTATTGGCTGACTGAGGTGATGGGTCATATTTAGTGACTAGTGAAAGCCTAAATGTGAGGTTTGCCACACAGTCAGTCAGTTTGTCTTTGGTCATGTGAACTTTCCTTGCAACTCTAAACAATAAAACTCTTTGCAAGTAACTTATCAATTGAAGGAAAGAGTGGTTTGAATTTGTCTATTCAACTTTAGAGTAGGGCAGGGGTTCCCAAACCGGGATCTAAAAGCTATGCAGTGGGAACTGCAGCCTGTCTGTGTTCTCTGCTGAAAGACTGACAAGAAGAAGATGCAAAAGTGGTCCTCTGGCCAAAAAATTGGAGGTGTGGTGTCAAAATTCTTGTTTTAGCTAGGAAGTTGACACAGATGTTTGTAACTTCATGCAGGATTAGACTGGGGAAAAAAAAATCACTAGGCACCCCTTACCAATGTCTACATATTTGTTGTTGTTGTTGTTCATAAATACTTTCAGTGTCATGATCACGTGATTTAAGATCAAATTTTTCATTGTTAGGGAAAGAAAATAGATTTTTCTTCACTGCATTGTGAAGATGAATTCTTTCACTTGATGTGCTCGTTAGATTTTGTGATAGAAGAGATCTATTTGAAATAAAAGTTAAATGGATTAGTAGCATCTTATTGTCCAGACTAGAAGTGAGATTGCAGTTGGCCTAATATGACTGTGTAGCTCTTGGCTGTAGCTGATGAGGGGGGTTCAGCTTTCTGCAAATCACATCCAATCATTTACTTCTCCTGCTGTTACAGCCCTTGTTATTTTATGATGCCCAGTCCTCCTCCCTGCTTTCTGGAAGGTACTGACACCTGTTTCCGTAAAAGGGTAGCAAAAGATGCACTACACACAGTACTAGTATAGTTATACGTGCCTCAGTATAGCACTCAACAAGATAACTGAACATACCTGCAGCAGGTGTCTGATTTTCAGCACATTCAGCAATCAAACATATTCCGGCAGCAGCAGGGTGATGCCACTACTGATGAGAACTGATCTACATTTTTCAAGAAAATTTTTTCACATCAGAAAATGCAAATTGGTGGAAACTAAAATATGTGTCCTCAGTCTTTCATCACAACAGCTCACCTGATAACTGTTAGTAATACCTGTGCTTTCGCAATGTGTGAGAAGCCAATTAAATGCAGTTCTACAATGAAATCCGTCTACCTCAAAGCCTAGAGGGTAGAAATTAGGCTGTGCTCGTAAGCCGTGCTTTTTTGGTGCTAGGGTCTCCCAGTATGAAGAGGTACCAAGCCCTAGAAGTCCCTGTTCAAACTGATGGATCCCAGTTACTGATTCCCTGCAGTCTAATGAGAGTGTTCAGCAGCCTCAGAAACCCAGGTCTCAGGGGGACTGGTGGGCCCTGGAGTAGCTCTGCAATGGGGACCCTGAAGGCCTGGGAGATGGGGTTGGCACCGGAGCTCTCAGTGCTTTGGGAAGGCTGGTCTTCGTTTGCTAGAGTTCTTCCTGATTCAGAGAATTCAGTGTTTTTACAAAATACCATTATTTCATGGAATAGAAATTCTGTGTTAGGAGTTTTATTGCTGTGTAATTTGGAGAGAAAAAAAATTGATCATCTGAGTAGTGCTGATAATAATTCAGGTATATATTATTTTTAAAAGGGTTTTATGTGGATAGTATTCTTCAGCTGAAAACACTGTTCATGAATGATTAATTTATTTCTTTCTCTTGTTAGAGAATTGGCTGCTAACTGGAAGCATTTTATACTGCATAGTTACTTGAGGCACTGTTATTTTCAATTCAACAGAAAATGGCTCTAACTAAGAGCAGAGAAATGAGTGACAATATGTTAGGGGACTGTGTATCACAAAATACACAGCTTCAGCTTGCATGTAAAAATATCATTTAGCTGTGATAATAGAAATTAGATTTCAATCAGTATGCTCTTTGTTATTAATCCAGTTTTCTCCTTTCATCTGAAGAGGTCCTAATAACATGTTAGACAAATCATACTCTTTAAAAACTGATTTGAAATAAAAATGCTTTTGAATCCTTGCAATTTCAGGCATGCATTTTGTAATAATAATAATAATACGTTCCCTTGCTGCTAATGTTTTGATGCATATTTGTAAGTGTGCACACTGTTGTACTTTTATTTTTGGTCCAAGTTTATTGTTAAGAAGGAAATTATTCTTCCTATTTAAGCAACTTTGTGAGGGAACTGTGGGAAGTACAATAAGAACATTGAATTTGAAGACATAATAAAGATTTTAAATTATAATGGCTGGTTATTAATATGTGGGGTTGAAGTACTAAGGTAAACTTTTTCCTTTGGGGCAAAAGGGGTGGTGTCTTAGGTAATTTTAAATCTTCGAGGTTTTATCACTTCCAATTACTGTCTGAAGTTGAAGATTTTGTAGTATGTGTACCCAGGCAAACACTTCTGTGTGCATTCTGCATAGCAGAACTTCCGTACAGGTTAGTACTATTAGAGTCTCAACTGAACATCTCTATGAAGCTTCTTTCTAGTAGCCACTGATCTTCTTATATATGAGGGCTTTTGGTTGGCTACTGTGATTATCGTTTTGGTCTCTATGGCCAGCTTAAAGAACAAAAGACTTTAGTGTCGATGGTGTTGAGAAATTACTGCTAATTTAGTAGCGTTTCTTAGTTTCTTCTGCTGCTTTTGCTCTGGCTGTGACAATTTTTAGCTACCTATTATACCCTTTTAATTTCACCCGTTCAGAGGGGAGGAAAGAGAAAAGAGCCCTATTGCTTTTGTATTAGTTTATTTTGTTGAATTAGAGTCAGAGGTCTATTACTCTGTAGTCTGGAAACTTCAGCACTGTTTTTGTTTCATAAAGGAGTGCAGGCTGAGTTCAGTGGCAATGGCTCCTCCATATTTAGTGTCTACAAGGTATGGCCCTAACATGGTCATGATCTAACACACGAGATGGTTGTGCATGATGCACGTTGACGAAGCATTAGTAAAACGTTATGCAGGCTTCCCGAGACCAACACAAAGCATGCATGGTTTCTGACAACCCTTTTTATACAGTGATCAAAAGTTATCAGACTACACTTGCATCCTTTTTTGGACATCTTCATTCGATCCCTATCACAAACCATTGGGTTTTTTTCCTCATCCATAACAATCAAGGCAACATTCTTGATTTTCATCATGACAGAAATTATACAGATTGCAATCATTTGCGTGGTGATGATCTCTGTGGAGTATTGAGAGAGGAAACATTCATTTTTCAAGAAGAGCTACAATTTCTTTTTCAAGAACGTTCCTAAAGGAAGCTGTCTGAAGAAGGGAATCTTTTCCACCTCGTCAGCATTATTCATATCTTGGGTTTGTCTCACTACTGTAACTGCTCACCTTGGGCTCCTCAGCAGAGGAGACGACAGCAGGACCTGCAAGGTCTTTGCTGTCCGCTGACCCTGTAGTCTTTTGTGATAAAAGTTTATTCATGTATTTTGTGATTTCAGACAGAAACTTTCATATTTCATGCAAAGATAGCCTGGCTTCTTCCAACGTGTTTATAGTGTGTTACATAAAACACTTAATTTATTTTTCCTTCCCCCAAACTACAAATATTTCTGTCCGATTGGCTTATGATCGTGCATTACCAAGGAGGGTGCCAAATGAACAGCTTCACTTTCTTTTGCAGTCACAGCAGTAGTTTGCTTCTGAGCTTGGTCAGGACTCACAGAAGAGAACATGAGATTTATGCAGTCAGTTGCAGATGTCCCATTGAAGAAACCTTCGGCTCTTCCTTGATCCATTGCATGAGAGTTTACCAGTTAGGCTCTCGAGCCAGCCATTGTGGGCTAATTATTATGATGTGAAAGAATCAACAGGACTAGTAATTTCCACGGCATTTAGGGTTAGATTCACCTTAGTTAATTTAAGTATCTGAAACTGTCTAAGACATAACTACGTAGTATCCTTCTGTATGAGAGGACAGAAGCTGACTTTTCTAGAAGGTGTTTCCTACTGAGCTTTTAAGACAGGTATGACAAATTGTCCCATAGAATTGGGTATTTTTTCCCCATTAATTTTAAGGAGAGTCTACAGTGACTATTTCAGACTTAAGCAGCATACTTTAGATATTTAATTTTAAACAGGAAATCTCATCCTTTGCGGAAAGCAAAGTTTGCTTGACAGATTGCTAACACTTAAGTCAGTATAAGAAACCCCTTCTACCTTGTGACCTATCAGAACACTTAGTTTTCCAAGTTTTACCCATGATGTAATTTATTGTGACATCTTGTGTTCGGTATGTGAATGAATGTTGAAAGATGCTTTTACTTTTGTGCTTCACGGTATAAACTGTGAAAAAAATCGTCATATTTTATTACAACATGATAATTATTCCCAGAGAGTTATGCAGAGCTAGTTTAAAATTGAACCAGTCTTGCCTCTTCAAATGTGTGCTGTCAGTTAAGCACCTGCAATGCTGTATGACATCATCTCTGTGTTGCTTCTATCAAGGAGGGTTTTTTGTGTTTGTTCCCCCCCCCCCCCCCCCCCCCAAATCTTTCACTTTGTTGCAGAGTGACACCAAAGATCTTCCTGATACTTTGCCTCTTAGTCCACTAATTCTCATGTTCTGAGTTTGCAAGCAAATTCTGGTCTGGGAGCACGCAATTATCAGTGGCAAAATGTAAAGCTTTTGGAGGTATTCTACTGGTACTGGTGATATAGAAAGAAAATATACTCCATTTTCTCAGGCTTTTATGTAGGTCACTTAAAATATGTACTTTTTCAGCAGCCTGTCGAGGGAATTTGCAAATTCTTCGGGTTGTTTTTCTTCATCCACCATTTAAAGTGGAACCTTTTAAACTTAATACAGCAAAACTAATGGCCACAAGACTTTGTTGCTCTTGTACCCTCGCCATGATCTAATCTAGTTATGTGTATGGATATGGGTATGAAAAAAGCATTCAGGCGATGGAAAAACGTGATATTTTAAGCATGTTCTCTGTATAATTCTGTTAAATTAGTCAGCGGTACATCTGTAGCTTCCTGATAAAAAAAACATGCTTGCCAGACTACAAGAGGACCTGGATGTGTCTGTTGATGTACTGGAATTATAAAAAATCGATTTGAAATGTTTCAAGCACTAATGTTGTTCCCAACAAAATATAGCTAATATTATTAGATATCTGAGCCCCTTCCACACATCCAAGGCAGGCAGTGAAAGAATAAAAAGAAGTCTTTCATTAAATTACATCAAGAACACATTCAGTTCAGTCTGGTTATCATAAATGTACATGTATATTAAACACAGCTGAAGATGCAGCAATATTTATATACATGTTTAAATTACATTAACTTTAATACTATTAATTAAAAATATTTACATTTCTTAAATGCTGTCATCCTCAGCAACCTAGCACACTGTGTATTATGTATACCATGTATCGTATGTTAAATACAACCTTATTCACAGAAATGAAAGGTCTATTGACTCATTTGTATGCTTTCACTTATCAGACTGCAGATCTGTCTGACAGTGAAGTTACTACAAAAGTTGTTTTGTCACCAATTTGAAGGTCCCTTTGGAGCGGAAATAAGAATGTATCCTGTGCATCACCAGCTGTAAATTTAAAATGTTGTTTCTGGTAGATATGGTATGATTGATACTCGTCAATTAGCTGAAGCTTCTTAAGTCATACCCTAACTTAACAAATGCCATGTTTTTTTCATAATGTCCTTAAAGCTTTTATATATTTACATAAATCTTACAACCACCTTCTGAAGATGAAAAATCTCCATGACTGCCCTTTAAAATACCAGAACAATAATTCTAGGTTTGAATTTGCTGCAATCAGACTGTCCTTGGTTTTGCAGAGAAGCTTGAAGGAATATTTAGCTGCGGACTCACTTTGTTATATGGTCCTGTGATGTCTGGGACCAAAGAATTAAAAGCTCTCATGGGTGACTGAAAACTAAGAGAATACTTTTTTTGTATATACTCGTTGCGGGCTCTTTCTCTGTGTCCTTGGTCGCAGACTCAGACTGCTGTGCTCGAGAGCTTGCCGCCATTTCCCCGTTTTCGGAGTTGCTGTGGCCGCGGCTGGGGCTGAGGCGCGGAGCTGCTGCTGTGCAGCTGGCCGCTTGGCCCTCGGCACAGGTAGCAGCTCTCCGGGCACGGTGCGTTACCCCGAGAGGCTGCCGTTTGTTTTGGAGGTGGGGTGTATGCCAAGACCATATATGTGATGAAATGATCTTGTTTTGAAGGAAAATTTTGATAGAAAGTATTGCAATACTTTGAATGTTGTACAACAAAGAGGCATAAGAGAGTTGCACTTTTCACCAGTACCAAAAAGTGGTGTTTGAAACTCCTCAGTTTTGAGGTATTGATATCAAAACAGCTGTTGTCTTGGTGCTTTGTTGTTGTTGCTGCTGTTTTACTGGCATCCTGCCAGTCCTTGTGTTTGTTGAAGTTTCAATCTGTTACAATTCTTCTGTTTGGTAAATGTTCCAAACTGCTTTACTAAAACAAAAGCCAGATCCTCTTGTGATTCTTATGAGGTATATCCTGCATTTGCTGTTAGTCAAGCAAAGTGGCAGAATTGGTACGGTAAAGTTGTATCTATGTTGTGAGGAATGGAAACAAAGATTTTCAGCCATGGTTTTCTTCTCTAGGAAACTGCATTATGCCTGAAAATAATTTCTGACATAATTTCTGCATTTATGTTATGACCATAGTAACTATTTCTAATGTTTTTCTCATAAATATTATGAGAAATATATGAGCTTCATATCATGGTATAGTTTGACATTTTGTGTGCAGTTATTTTTCTAGTAGATCTGCTTCCCTCAAAGATAAGATGTCAGGCTGTGATTTATCTATATGTCTGTCTACATAATCTAAATATCGATGTTATAGAGAAGATGTATCACTTCAGTTCTAGTACTCATTGCCAGTTTTGTTAGAGAACTGTCAGTTCTGTAAATGGAAATACTTAAAATGTAAAGAAAGAGTAATTAAGTGTGTTTGGCTAAAATACAACTAAGCTTATTTCTTTCTTCACTAAACTGAATTCCAAATCTATTCAGAGTTCTGAAATATTAATTTACCATTATCCTCACCATCACACACATACTGACTCACTCCTGTTCTCCACTCAATTCTATTTTGTACTTTTGTATCCCTCTGGATAGATACTGTTTGCAATCAAAAGTATCTGCCTGTCTCTATTCATTTATTCTCAGTTGTGGTGGTCTGCATCCAGATGTATGTATATATTTGTTCTTATTTTTTAAGGCAACATGCCTTGTAACTTGAGAAAACAATACTTTTAGTCATGTTATGGGCATGACCACATACTTCTACCTGAAGAAGCCATATGCTTTCCTTACATTGACTCCCACTGTAATGAGGATAGCATGAGAGGAAAATAAGAGCTAGTAAAAATGCATATTATGAGAAATAGCAGCTGCTTAAAACTTCATTTGGAATATTAAAATGAATTCTGGTGAAGAAGGTTTGTTACTAGGTGATGTAGTTAAAAATACATGGTAAATCACAAACAGTTGGCTAATGAATAAGGCGTATGATTGATAAATAAAGCATACATTTCTCTGGCTTATCTTCTTGCATTTGTCTCCATAAATATGCTGTGTAATATAAAAAGAAAGGCAAATGTGCATTCAAATAGGAAATACCTGAAATTTCATGAGATGTTCAGTTCAGCACAAAAGAATTGACTGCTATAAATTGTTTTAATAAACAGGTATTTTATTAAACAGTCACCCCAATTCTGTTGCCAGCCCTACGTAAGCTTAGATCACATAAAACTCTTCACTGGTATCTACTTCATATGCTGTGGCTCTGAAGTCATGGTGGCACCTGTGACTACAGTAAGCTATGAATGCTATCAAGCAACATGAAGAATACAGCTATTGTCACCCTAAAGACGTCTGAGATGAATCAGAGCGGCAGTGTAGCTTTAGACATCCCTGCAGTTGCACACCACGAACCTGACAATGGATCGCTTCCGTCCTCCTAAACACTATCAAAATAGTCTCGACAAGAGAATTAGAGAGCTGCCACAAGCTGTCTCAAGGCACTAAAGGTGTAATTCTGGGAAACCTCCGTGGCTGAGCTGGGAGTAGAAAACCTCGGTTGCACTTTCTGTATGGATCTGCAGCAGCCCTTTTCCATCAGCCTGCAAGCTTTGAGTGAGCAAATACTAACGCAGGGATAGAAAGCATTTTTACATCATAGGATACAGTCGGTAGAGGCATCCTTTTGTGCATATAGGATTGAATTAAGTAAAAGCAATAAAACAGAGCTGACCAAAACCAGAATTATAACACTGCTAGAGATACAGAATAGTCTGTTCCACTGCTCTGATCTGACTTGTGGGAGCTGGACATCTGAATGCAGGTGTTATCCTAGCCAACAGGTATTAAATATATTTAGATCCAGTTCTTGTTTTTTTCTTTCCTTCAGTTCCATTTTAGATCTTAGAAAATGTCTGATAAAAATTACTTTATTTCTGTGAGTTTTGGTCCGTTTGATTTGGAAAAGAAAGAAGGTCAAATATTTTAACTAACCTCAGAAAAATGGGTGTTGAAGAAATCTTTCTGAGGATCCTGTTATTCCTCCTAAGGGAACAGTCCTGCTTCAGAGTCCTACAAGGCAGAAGCTATCACTTACCAAGAGACTGGATTTTACACAAGCTTCATAGTTGCTGCATCTCCATTAGAAAGTACTCTTTCAAACACTAACTGTTAACATGGATAAATGCCCATGTTTCTCGCTCCAATTACTGTACGTGTCTTTTAATGCTAATATCCTAGTAAAACAATTGGTAAAAATAGTGGTGTAAAAATGGTGAATGCTACTTGATTTATATTCCCTAGATAAAAAATAGAAAATGTAAAAGAAAAGCATTTTGTTTCCCACTCACTGTATTAGTACCATTTGGAGCCACTTTTCAAACTTCCATAGAAGCATTCAGCCAGAGAAGTTGAAAAGGGATCAGAAATATGAGCAGCAAGCCCCAGCTTCCTGCACTCTCTATGCCCTTTCTGCCAAGCCAGAGCAAATGTTTGTTTGTTACTCCTCAATGCATGTTATGAATCAGCAGCAAAAGGGAGAACAGATACAGAAAGATGTCATTCTGGGTGAGACAGAGTGATATTTTTGTAATCCTTGTGTTATGCCTTCTATTTTCCTGATGTTATTGTCCTCGTAAGTCCTAAAGCACTTTAAGGAACAATGCAAAATAACTTTAGTACCATAGTGACTCAATTTCTATGTCATTAACTCCTCCTCCATCTCATAGAAATTCTCTCATGGTATTCTGAACAAGACTTTTTCAATTCTATTTCATTTTCATAAACAGATATCTGAATGGCCAACAAAGTGCAAAAGTCTCTCTTTCTAATACATAGAGCCAGAAGGCACATAAACATATAAAATGGACTGAAAGGTCTATCCAGCAACATTAAGTGGCAGTCAGCCACTCAGATAAAATTCTGGTTGATACAGTGATGATGGAGATGTATTACACAACATAGCCAGAATGAAATCTCTTTATCTTCACCTCCTTTACTCCTCATTCATGGTGTATGTTGTGATTTCACTACTGGAAAGGCCTTGTAATCTTTTGCTCTGTTTAGAACTGTGATATTTTTATTCTCCTTAGAAAAAACACATTCCTGTAAAATATTTAAGATTTACAGAACAAATAAGACATGCTTTACAGAGCGTTAGCTCCTTATCCTTACTGACATTTTGTCTATATTCCTGGTTTGTGTAATACTTCCCAGATGATAATTATTTATCAAGCACTAGCAGTTTGCTTGATATTATCCAAAGAAGACTTTATGCTTCTTGCCATGATGGCATTATAGGATTCATCTTTTGCTATGTTTGGTTCTGTGCATGCTTTCACATGCCTATGATCACTGCTGAAGCACAGACGGTGATTCCTTCACATAGAATAAAAAACCAAAAACACCTTTAAAAATATCCATGTTCTTTTTGAGCATGTGATAGACTATATGTGTGTTTCCTCATAATATCCAGCATTTGTTGAGGTTAAATGTGGCTTGTTCGGCTTACAGTAGGCAATTCTGTTACAGAGTCAGGCGGTGGTTTAAGGCCAGGAAGGACTGCAGATGGGAACCTCTGATTTTGCATCGAGGATACCATCCCACCAATGTCTTGACTTCTGCTGGCAGCGTAGCTGTATTAACTGCCCTAAGTATTTGCTTGTATACAGCATAAGAAGAGAGATGCATCATCAGTCCTATGCGTGATATTCCTTAACGTGAACAGATGCTGAAAACCCTTTGTTAAAGAGAGTCTTCATGTCTGTTTAAGTATACTGCATCAAGGTAACTTCATAGACTGTGAGAGACAGAGGTTCTTTCCTAGATTTCAAAAAAAAAAAAAAAAGCAGCAGTGTATGTAGAAAGTCAAAGTTAATGAATCGGTGTCTAAAATTGTATTTTGAAACTGTGAGAGGCTGAGAATCAAGGAGAACTTTAACTGTCATAGGTATAGAAGCGTTTAAAGAAGCCCGAGAAACTGGATGGTAGAAGCAATCAAATACATTTAAGGGAAAGAATTGGTATCTGTCAATATATTGACAAACTGGCACACTAATTCATCCGTAAAATGCTACAGAAATAGTAGGATCATTATATATACTAATAGATTAGATTGTCCCATGTCTTGAATTTTTGGATCTGGATATGTGCAGAGGACCTTCACCAAAAAAAAAGCTTACAGAAATAAATCTTAGAGGAAATAAAACTCCAAATGAAAGCTTGAAGAATACAGCAACAAAAGAAATAGTAACAAAGAATTGTTGTAGAACACAGTACCTGGCTCTTAAGAAACAGTGTATGACAAGGGCTTTGCAGTTTTTCCTTGTGTTTTGTTTTTACCAAGAGGGATAACGTTACTTTTGAAATGAAAAATTGAAGGAAGAGCTGACAGTAGTGTTTCTTTCGTGGTAAGACTTGAGGGCTCCAGAGCCCTCCCCTTAGGAGAACTTACGTTTCTCAGACAAAAGCTATCGAACGAGAGCCTGATTTTCACAGGGCAGATGCAAGGTTTGTCTGCTACTGTAGAGAAAAAAGCTATAAAATTCAATTTGTCACTCCTGAGGAGTTTTCTTCTGTGCTGCCTTGTGTATAGCTTCTGAGCAAATCAGAACAACTATTTTTAGTAAATGCAAACATTCCAGCAAACTTCACTGATGTTACTTTTTAGGTTAAGGAGAATAAAATGAAAAGGGGTAATACCAGTAAAAGTCTCACTGAAAGATCACAGAATATTAGAGAACATAATCTGAAAACTAGAAAAGTAAAAGCTAGATACCATTTACAAATCACAGTAGTTTCATTACAAAAATAAGGAAAAAAAAAATTCCAAGGAGAACAGATTTAGCATTGTCTGGTTTTTGAGTGGTTTCCAGATTTTGGGGGAAAGACTTTTCCCAGTCTTAGTGGCAAACTGTGTATGTGCAAAGCTTTGTACTCCCACGTTTTCCCAAGGTAATAAGTGTAATATTTTAAAATAACTTCTTACTTGTTATTACTTTGTCTTTCTGAAAGCTTACAGTACTAGGCATGATTACTTTTTAAACTGGAGCCTGAAAACCACAGAAAGAATAACATCAGCAATAATAGCCCAAGATTCAGGACATGTTCTAATAAATTGTAATCCCTGGGAAGATTCAGCTAGATTTTCTGAGATCATTTGTCATTTTGAGGCTTTCTGATACAGTCCAAGTTATTTATCCTGATGCATTTGCCTGATGCATTACTTATTTTAACGTCGCTAGGCTACCAACACTAATCTGATAGAGAAGACAGTATTTAATGGTTAGACAGTATTGAGAGTTGCTGTTTGTTAGTTGTGTCATTGACAAACTGCCTGAACATTAAGTATTTCTTTTCCTTGTTTGGTACTTGTAAGCAAGTGTTAATCTGTTGCAGATCAATTGTAAGAGAACCTTTGAAATTACACCACAGACTGCTGTTGTAAGTAAGTGAAAACATGACTACTTTTCTTCTGATAGGATAAACTGTTCAATATTTATATATACTACCCCCCCCCCCCAAAAAAAAAAACCAAACCAGAAACAAGTTGCTTAAGTGTATCCTATAGGTTGCATATTGTTAATAATTGAGGGAAGGTGGTTGAACGTTCAGGGCAGGAGTGCAACATTTATATTTGTACTTTCAAAAATAATTCCTGGAGGAACCAAAAACCCTGATGGTTACAGGCTTACTGCAATGAAACCCTGAAAGCTCAGAATGGTTCTGGTAATAACAAGCTATACTTAATACATGTGACAGCAATTTGTTAACAAATTATGTGAATAATAAGCCTATTATCTTTGCATGTACGCAGTAACATTTGCAGCTTATCAGCAAAGCTACACCACCTTTACATCAAGCAGTTATAAAGGTGAAAAATTTTCTGACATTCTGGTAATGTAGTCTGCATAAAATGTTTTGAGACAGAAAAAGAGAAAGGGACATATACTCCTTTCTAGAGAGAGAGGGGTAGATGCAGCAAAAAGTAGCGATTAGAATACTGGTAGGTGGTAAGACACAGGAACAAGTAAATAATGATGTAAATTTTTATAATTTCTTTTTTTGTTTCTTAATTTAGCTTTTTATGTAAAGCTATGAGATATTGACAGTCTCAGAAGTCTTTTTCATTTCATTTCATTTCATCTTTGAAATGTTCACATTTTGCTAATGTAGTGAAAAATGAAATTGTGATGTTTGAAAATAAATAATTCTTCTTTACTTAAATTTCTTCAGTGGTGCAAAAAATTGTCAAATACAAACCCTTCAAGATTATTGTGCTGAAAACCAAGACAACATTCAGCAATTATATCGTGGCTTCAAAGCTTTTATCTTTCAAAAAGTCTGCATATATTTTGTGTATATGCAAATAACAAATTTCTGATATGCCAGATTTATCTTAGGAGTACAAAATTCTTGATCTGTGCACTATTTGAATTAGTCATCAGTTTAAAATGCCAGATAACAAAGGCCTGAGACAAAAAACATGCAAGAGCACTTGATCAGCTTTAGATGGCAGAAATCAAATAAGTTGATAGACTGAATTCTCCCACAGCATTCTCTTGGAGAAGTTGGCTACCCATGGCTTGGATGGGCATACTCTGCGCTGGGTAGGAAACTGGCTGGATGGCCGGGCCCAAAGAGTTGTGGTGAATGGAGTTCAATCCGGTTGGCGGCCGGTCACAAGTGGTGTTCCCCAGGGCTCAGTATTGGGGCCAGTTCTGTTCAATATCTTTATCAATGATCTGGACGAGGGGATCGAGTGCACCCTCAGTAAGTTTGCAGATGACACCAAGTTGGGAGGGAGTGTTGATCTGCTGGAGGGCAGGCAGGCACTACAGCGGGACCTGGACAGGCTGGATCCATGGGCCGAGGCCAATTGTATGAGGTTCAACAAGGCCAAGTGCCGGGTCCTGCACTTGGGTCACAACAACCCCAGGCAACGCTACAGGCTTGGGGGGGAGTGGCTGGAAAGCTGCCCGGCGGAAAAGGACCTGGGGGTGTTGGTTGACGGCCGGCTGAACATGGGCCAGCAGTGTGCCCAGGTGGCCAAGAAGGCCAACGGCATCCTGGCCTGTATCAGAAATAGTGTGGCCAGCAGGAGTAGGGAGGTGATTGTCCCCCTGTACTCGGCACTGGTGAGGCCGCACTTCGAGTACTGTGTTCAGTTTTGGGCCCCTCCCTACAAGAAAGACATTGAGGTGCTGGAGCGTGTCCAGAGACGGGCAACGAGGCTGGTGAAGGGTCTGGAACACAAGTCCTATGAGGAGCGGCTGAGGGAACTGGGGATGTTTAGCCTGGAGAAAAGGAGGCTGAGGGGAGACCTTCTTGCTCTCTACAACTACCTGAAAGGAGGTTGTAGAGAGACGGGGGTTGGTCTCTTCTCCCTAGTAACAGACAACAAAACAAGAGGAAATGGCCTCAAGTTGCGCCAGGGGAGGTTTAGATTGGACATTCGTAAAAACTTCTTTACCGAAAGGGTTGTCAGGCATTGGAACAGGCTGCCCAGGGAGGTGGTGGAGTCCCCATCTCTGGGGGTATTCAAAAGGCGTTTAGATGAGGCCCTAAGGGATATGATTTAGTGGGGGACTTGGTAGTGATAGGTTAATGGTTGGACCCGATGATCTTGGAGGTCTCTTCCAACCAGAACAATTCTATGATTCTATGATTCTACGAATTCAGCTCCACTCTAACGGAGGAGATACGTTGTTGACTGATCAGCTTAGGCACGAACAATTTCTGAATAAAAGGCACGGTCTACTCTAAGACTGTGAAGTAGAAAAGCATAATAAATTCTCAACTCACTGATGGATTTCATTAGTGGTTTTGTGCTGTTTATTAGCCTTATCGTTTCTCACTTCCTTCAGCTTTAAAAATGAAGATTATAATTGCTGATACTTTACTTATTAGATACTTTGAGATGAAGAATTGTAGAGAAGCACGAAGCCTTGATATGTATGTTTCAAGTAATTCTTCAGCTTCACTCCTCTTTGGCCCCACTACAAACCTGTTAGGAATATAAATAAGTTTTTCTTATAGTTTGTTATATAGTTTAAGAGACCTGAGATTCAACAAATCATTGTTTTCCATTGAGACTTCATTTTAGCAGAACATTTCTCACCAACTGTAAATTAGACTGTAAGTTTGTACTATTGATAATATTTTAACTGAGAGAGAGCAACTACTTTTTTTTTTGCTTTGTCTCCTTGTTATACTTATCTGATTGCACGGTACAGGTTATGATCAGTCATGATTCAAATAGGAATTTAGGTTGTTTTCCCAGCCCTGTTGCCTTCAGTCTGACAGCTGCTCCCTTGACATCTCCCCAAACTAGTCAGACCTTAGAAGTAAATAATGACAGGCAAACTAAGAACAGCGAGGGATTTGTCTCTTCACCCACTGTCTCTCATGCTGACAATCATTTTTCATTCCCAAAAGAGACTGTCAGTTTCTTGGATGACCGCTTACGCTTCTTGGACTGCAGCTGCATTTGTTTTTATTTTTGAGAAGTTCAGGAGATGGCAATGTGAAATGAGTGACCCTTTTCATCCTTCATCTTCAAAAAAGAATGAAAATGACAAACTTGTTCCATTTCAGCATAAACTTAGCATTTGCCTTTCCTTCCTTCAGACAAACAAAGTGAAAGAGTTATTCCATTAAAAATGTTTTGAGCAGCTTCATCCACTGATTTTTTTGCAGTACTTAAAAAGGGCAAACATGGCACCAAAAGTATTTATTCTTGCAAATGCAGCTTGCTAATTTGTTTCTCTGGAATTTCTGACCCCTTCAAATGAGTACTGTTGTGAAAATTAGAAACAAAGGAGAAACAAGTCTGTTTTAACAAATTAATCATGGCATGTTAATGAACAATTTCTGAACTGAAACCAGGGTTCTTTCTGCTCTTACTATTTCAGTGACAGTGCAGTGCCACAAGACCTCTGGAGCCAGTCACGTGTACGTGAGTAGAAACCCACAACTACTAGGAACAGAAAATACTGACTGACCCATTAGTTGAAAGTTGTTCAACAAACCTTTAAACAAAATAGATAAATCACTAAATAGTGTCATTTTTCTTTTCCAGTCATAAAGAGAAAAACAGGCCATGTGCACTTTTCTAGTGAAAGTGGAATGAATGAAGTGAAATGTCCAGTAGCATTCTCCACAGAGGGCCTGGAAATTAAAATATGAATAAAGCACTTCCATGATGACAGTACATCCAAAAAATCCTTTGAATTTAGACCAAACAGCTCTAGAGAAAATGAGAAATTCCTAACGCTTCCTGCCAAAACAAAACAAATATGTTTCCAAATTAAAACCCATGAGGACAGTTGCATATTTCTGGTTATGTTATATGATGGAAGTGTTGTTTATTGTTTGATTACGTGAATACCAATTGTAGGTCGTGGTTTTTAACCTCCAATACAAACAGAAGATATGATAACTATTGATCTTCTAGCCTCATTTCATGATACTCCTTTTTTATTTTTCAACTTAAGGTACATGAATTCCACATTTTATGGTTATCTGAAAAAAAACGTTGAACTACAAATTTCATTGCATTTCATTCAACAAACATACATAGGAATTAGCGTGGCAATACAATTTAAGTGTGCTTGCATCTTCTGTTGCTTACTGAAATCTCTCCCTTGTGTTTCTTTTGGTCCCTTGGGCTATATATTTTATTTCTTTGCAGAAGTAAAGTATATTTTACTTAATTTGATTCCTTTCCACAGGTATTTAGAGTTCTGAGCTCTTCCTTGTTAAATAGTAAGCCGATTTGGAAGTGTCCTTGTCATTATATGGAAAGCCTCCATAGGATGTCTGTTTTTTTCCTCAAAGGAAGGTATCCAAAATATCCGTCTCCAAAAGCTCATGTATCAAAAGAAGTAAATGTGCAGTGTTAGTAATGGATGTTAAACTGAATGGAGAAAATGGCATTAAGAAGGAAATACCATTATATTTTGTGCATAGCTAACCTGAAGAATCTATATAATTATAGAAATTACAGAATTCAGGTATTCAGAAAGGGATTAGGTATGTAAAGTTAATAATGAGAGTATCTACAGTGACGTTAGTTAAGAGCAGATCTGGGAGGACTATAGCATTTATTATTTCAGGACATAAATCAAACACATTCTAGGAATTAGGGATAAATGTGCTTCTTTGGTTAGAGTATAATTGTAAAATATTCTCATTTCACTGTAATATTAAGGATAAAATGATGGATGAGCTCAGATTTAACGTAGCGCCTTCAAACTCTTGGATTTTTTAGTATTTTGGAGTTACAGAAATACTGTAATGCCAAAAGTAGCAGAAATAGAATGGTGGAAAATTCTAAATAGGAGAGGGAGAAAGTTCAGTGATGCATGCCTTTGTCTTGGCAGCACAGAGCATCATCTTGGTTTTGGTTAATCACTGCAAAAATTTTATGGTCTATAATTATCTTTAATTATAGGGATACACAACCATTATTATGCTAAAAGGAAGATGATAGTTGTGCACAGTCGAAAAACCTGTAAGCTCTTATATATCTTATGATTTTCTGGAAAAGAGTATAGGATTATAATGTTCGTAGGTGTTTCTTCTGTCAGTTTTGGAGCAGTATACATAACAATTATTTCTATTATCAACTTTCATCGTTCATTGAACGGCTTTGCAGAGCTGGGAGAAATATCTTGCTTTGGAACTATCTGTCAGTAACTGGCAAAGGCAAAGTTTAGAACAGCAGCAGAAAAAAGATGAGGCTATAACTGTATTGGTATCTCCAGAGTCATCATCACTCTCCAAATGATCTGAGGCACTGGTCTATGACTGCTGGGGAAGGCGTTCCTCTGTCACTCAAAATTTACCATCACCACCTCTCAATCAGGAGTGACTGAGTGGTTTCAAGGTCAGGGACAAAATACTGTTAACCCTTGAGAGCACCAAAACAGGCTTTGGATGGCAAGCACTCTGAAAATGTGTCTGCAAACTGCTCTCATGTAGATTTGGTGCTCCCCGAGGGAAAGAAACTTCTCTGTGCCCGTCAGACCGTACTGAGACCACTCTTAGTGCTGTGAAGGTACTTGATCACACAACTGGAAATGAGTTGCAAAAGAAAAAGCAGTACACCTGATTTTCAAGATTTAAATGAGATATCGGTTTGCTTCTGACAAGCAGGAGTATATCATGGAGTATATTTCTCTCTGTTGAAACTGGTACTGTGGTTCCAGATCATTCTCCCAAGTGTTATTTCTCAGAATAGGCTTCTTTCTGGAGTCAGCACTCCTTCATTTATCAAACATCAGGTGAAAGGAACATATCGGTAATATATAATATGATGATGATTTGCAGTTTTAGTAATGGCTTGTTTTGCTGATATTTCTTTTTACTGGAGGAGGAGGCCAAGTAAAGGGAAAATGAGAAGTTATCTAGTAGTATGATTAATTGTACAATCTTTGAAATATCTTTATTGTATAACTTAGGTACTAGTCCTTTAGGATTGAGGTCTGCATGTCTTATAAGAGCTTTAAAATGAAAAGGAAAGAGAGGACAGAAGTTTGGAGAGATTTGTACATTTGTATAGCTTGCTTTAATATACAGGATAAGTGTATAAATATAGGCCTAACAGAACGTTACAGGGTAGATGGATGAACACTGAAGAGAAGGTAACCTCAAAACAGCAATTGCCAGTAAAGTGAATTGTTGGTTACCTTACATATGTAGAAAGTTATTAGAAAGCTAAGTATGAGTGGGAATTGTGTTCTTATAGAAGACACTAACTTCACATATAGAGGCCAGTGAAAAAATGCTACTAATAATGGTAAGGTCTGAGAATCAACAGATGTGTTTTCCAAAAGTCACTAAATCAGAAATTATGCAGTTCTGTCATTCATTTTGGTGTTTTGCAAACATATTTTTTAAAGAGGTAGGCATAGTATATAATCCCTCAGGCTGAATGGCAATTATTTGCTACACCTTATATTGAACAGAACAGATTTAAGGAGGGCAAGGACTGGAATTTGTTAAATGGAAGCATAAATCTGGAGGAAAGTTATGATTTGGGCTCCTAAAAATTGGTCTTTGAGTGTAATTATATTTAACATTGTTAATAGCTTTGTCATAAAAAATGCTGGTCAGTGTGCTAATGATGTGATGATGACACAAAATTAAAAAAAAAAATGTCCATCTATTCAGCAAAAGACTGATTTAATATACAGAAATAATCCAGTGATCTTACAAACTGGAGAGACAGAAATGGAATGGAATTCATTAGCGTAAAATGCAAGTCCTACACTAAGGTCACAGCAAATAATATTTTTTGCTAAAACTTGTAGTCAGTGGTGACAGCGAAAGATCTGGCTCAGTGTGAGTCATCTAGTATGAGGAAGACTTTTATGAGACATTGGTGAACTCATATATAGAATATTGTACGGTTGTGCCTCTCATGAGCAACAAAAACTAACTATAGTTCTCAAATTCCTGGAGTTAAGTCACGACAGCAAGGAAAGCTTATTTGTGATAGGAATCTAAAAGAACTTGGCTTTTTTTTCTAGCAAAGACCAAGGCGGACTAAGCCATAATGGGAGGTAAATTACTAGATGAGAGCTAAGAAACAATACTGGCACAATTACAAGTGAGTACATATTGGCTTTAAATAAGTTTAGGCTGTCAAAGCGAAGAACATTCCTAACTGTCAGACCAAAGGGAATAGCTTTTCAAAAAGACTGTCGTGACAAAAATCCAAACCTGAAAGACATGTAAATATTTTACCTCTTGCCGTTCAGTTTTGGTAAGGGATTAGACAACGTGTTTACTGTGGTAGGATAGAACAGGACCATATGGCACAGGAGATCCCTTCCAGTCTCATATTATTCTATTGAACAACCCTGTTCATTCTTTGGTAATTAAGTTCATATCAGTAAAAAACATTATTTTTTGTGGTTTTAATTTCTCTGCATATGAAAAATAAATGATTTTCCCTCTTATTTTAAATATAAAGAATTGAAAAATAAGGCTACGAAGCAATACACATGCAGGTACACTGAAAATAAATGTCTTCAATCTGGAGACAAACTGTCAAAGAGGTCTTGAATCTCCTTAAGAATTCTCAAAGCTGTCAAAGATTTTTGTCTCTTCTCTTTTTTTTTTTTTTTTGGCTGCTATTTATAGTTGGCTCAGTTAATTCACTTACTGCCCAGTACAGCTCTAGATGTTTAGTTAGTCTTGGAAAACATTAAAGTTTCAATTTGCATAAACTGCATTATTCAAAGCTGTTGCGTTTTGTTTGTTTTGTTGTAAAGACTTTGCTGTATGACGCAATTGAGAATGAAGTCTAAAAGGAGCAGGATCCAAAACCTTGAATACTGATTAAAACTCCATAGGAAGACCAATACTATTGTCAGAAAACTTTTAGAAATGAAGTAGTTTTCTGTAGTGTCAATGAAAAGTAATAGCCAAGTTCCAAACAGTAGCGCTGAATTTTTAAAGGAAAATGTCCCATGCTGATTCTTTAGATTAAATTACTCCTACTCAGTTGTATCTTCTTTGAATATAGTCAAAGCGATACCCATTGGTCTTATTGGAGGGTTGGGTCCACAACCATGCTCCAAAATGGAAACTGCCTTCTGCAGAGTTTTTGCCTGAAGAAGCACGTGATGTTTATTTATATGCATCTTCTTTTGCAGCTGAAGGTAGGTTAACACTAACTGCTCTTGAAACTGTCAGCAAATATTTGTCCCATCTGGTTGTAACAAACTGTAAACAAATGCTAAAAAGAGTGAGGAAGAGAAAATGGAATAGAAAACAAAGTCAGAATACTAAATAAAATCAGACAATGCAAAACTACTTAGTAATTATTTGGCGGGAGGGGCTCCTTTTAGTTTCTATTCATATTAATCATAGTAATTCTAAGAGTTAAGAAAGAAGAAAATAAGACTTAAATCCTGAAGGTGAAAACTGTTTTGATGCCATCAAACTAATATCCCCAGGAAAGATGAAATATAGTGGGACTGCTGTCCCGGGCTCTTTTAAAATGGAATTGAAAAAAGCCTTTCATAAAATACCACGGCAAATATTGTTTTTAAAATGGACTAGTGATTTTCCAATAGCTAATGTCTAGGCAGAATTAACACTTCCAGAAAGTGAGAGCTTGGTGTAAGAGAACAGAAACTTGTTTTGTTGACAAATTACACCCCTTTTGCAGAGCTGTTAGCCCCAGGTAGCCTGAAGAAGTGTCTCTTTCTTGAAGCACTATCTCAGTGTAACAGCTGGAAAAAAACACATCTGTAAAAAGAACAGATCTTGTGTTTGAATTATTAGAAGTAATAGAGAAATCTTCAATGCAACGATGATGAAGAGACTTAGGGGTACCCAGTGCATTTGTTTTTTAAATAGGGCAGTGATATGTCATCACTTAAATAATAATCTTCAAACAGGAAAGAGGGAAGAGAGTATATTTTGTAGAAACTGTAATATTCATAAGAAAATATACCAAAAAGTTACTTGTCAACAGCTTCATATAGTGGAGGGCTACCCTCTTTGAATCATCCAGTTTCTCAGGAAATTTATTCTTGAGGCTGATTTTCAGAATGGTAGATAGGTTGCTCGCCCATCCAGTGTTTATCTAGCCTTTTTTATGCAGAAGACACAGATACAATGTTTCACCAGATGCTCCATTTTTTTACTTGGGATATCGGCAAGAAAGATTAAAACCCACCTTAATTATGGTGAACCTAAGGAGAAGATAAGAAGACATGATTTAATCAACTGAGAAATCCTAACAAAATACTATCCAAATAATAGTTTTCATTTTTTTTTTAAAGTATGTACTTGTTTAATTATATTTTGTAAAAATATAAATAAACAATAGTGCTTGTAGAGATACAGGACTTGCTAAATCATAGAGTTTTATGTAACAAATTATTGTTTCCCATTTTAGAGTTGAGCTAATCATTAATGAAGTTTCTTACATGGAATGAAACAGTACACTAAATCCCCCCAAATCTTTTGCAGCAGTTGCTGTGTTTAACATTTAAGGTTTGTAATGTCTGAAGTGTTACGTTTCACATATTTTTTCTGGCTCTGAAAACAAATACTACAGTTGGAGGACCATGTGGGTAGATAAGATGGCAATATGGAGCCACTGACAGTTCAGCTCATTGGTTTTAATGGGAGCACACTAAAAGGCAGTTACTTTTGTGTTGTTTTACAGGTCAAAGAAGTGTATTGCCCCTACTTTCAATTTCAGATCATCAACACCCTTCTTTGATCACCCCACTTTGTTTTTCACTTGAGAGACCTGATCAGAGAAACACTCATGCCATGCTCCCTTTTCCAAGCAAAACTGGAACGTATTAAAATCCTTACGTTGATTCAGAGGAAAATTGCTGATATAACGGCAGAGATCTGGCAGCTTCCCAGTGGCTTCCTACACGTTGTTTCTTGCTGCCTCCCATGCGGAGCAGAGGGTAGTGACTGCTCTGTCATGGCAATATGTGCGAGGTGTGTAAGGATCAGATACGCATCAGGCACTTGAATGTTGGCAGGCCTCTACATGATTAGATTTAGGTTCTATCTAAATGCTTGTCAGGTTGGATTTAAATCTGTTTTCAGTTTCATCTGTTGATGCTACTCACATGGTTCTGTATAAAACTTGGCTTAATGTTGTTAACAGAACAATAAAATTATGAAGTAGAGGGATCAAAAAACCCTACACTAATAATAAATTTGAGAAAGGAATTTCTGTGGCAGCTGGTAAGTATTCTTTGCTTTCATCATGATCGCATTATTCACCTGAGAATAGATCTGCTTTTGCCCTTTAAAGGGGTTACTTTTTTTCTTTTTTTAAAGGTGGGGTATTAGGAGCCCTGGAGACACGTAGAGCATGGCTTCATGCTTTCCCAACCACTTTGTGTCAGAGGCGCTTAATTGTGGTTGAGGTTTTGTAATTAGAGGAAGTGTTACATAAATGTATTTCCAGTTTTTGTCTTTTGTCTACCCAGACCACAGAATGAACTTTGTGCTATTTGTGATATGCTGCTTTGGTGGTCGTCTTACCCAAATATTTGTCCATTAGGGAAGTGCTAAATGCATCACCCTAAAATCCATTCTACAGAAACAGATAAAAACCCATAAAAATACTTGCCTTTAGCCAAAACACCCAAAGAGCAGCAGCCTAGTGATTTTCATTGCTCTTCCTAACTCCTGGATCACACTCTATTTCTCTTGCAACCTAAATCGGCTGGAGGTTACGGTAGCTGACCAACTTTCATATCTTTGCCAAATAAAACTTTTACTTCACAGTACTGTACAGTTTTTATAGGGCAATTTAAAAGAATTCTGGTTTAGGGATTCTTTTCTACCATTCTTACAAAGAGTGATCTTTTGAATATTAGCTATACAAGGTAATTGTTATCCAATATTTCTTTTTCATTTATGAGATTGTTACTCACTTATTGTTGAGGTAGGCAAAGATAACATTAGAGTCTGATGTATGAATACATTGCTTAATATACAGCAAAGACCAGCCATCCTCCTCAAGAAATCAGTATAAAGGTTATATACTTACTTATGGCCATGTATTGTTCATAAGGGTATAAATGTTTAGAAATTCTACTGTTTTCTTAATGTTTGTTTACTTAATATTTGATGGAGAGTTAATGGATTTTTTTTTTCCTCTTCTTTGTTACTCTTTTTTTCTTGGCTAATATCAGCATGTATAAGTAGGGCAGCAATTTTGAAAATTCTCACTTCATTGAGTGGGACTTAGGTGATTATGGGATCATCAAAGGCAAATTGAATCTTAAAATATTCTGGGCAGTGAAGGAGGAATTTCCAGTGGAGGTAGGAAAATACAAATTCAGTAGTACGTTTATACTGTTAAGGTCTCTTCTATCTGTTCCATATTCATGTGATGATTTCAAATTAGAGTAAACAATAGTATCTACAATACTCAGAGGAATAGACACTTCCGTTACGAGGGAGATCTGGAAGAGGATGACATATTTAATGTAGAAAAATGAGAAATGAGAGGGGAATGTGCTTATTTTCTCTAAATGCATGGAGCCACAAGTGCCAGAGCAGGAAGAAAACTATTAAAGCACAGTGCTGGCAGATAAAGAAATGGAGAAATTAAACATGAATACATTCTGCCCCTCTACTCTGCTCTGGTGAGACCCCACCTGGAGTCCTGCATCCAGCTCTGGAGCCTTCAGCACAGGAAAGACATGGACCTGCTGGAGCGAGCCCAGAGGAGGGCCACAAAAATGATCAGAGGGCTGGAGCACCTCTCCTATGAAGACAGGCTGAGAGAGTTGGCCTTGTTCTGCCTGGAGAAGAGAAGGCTCCAGGGAGACCTTATTGCAGCCTTTCAATACTTAAAGGGCGCTTATAAGAAAGATGGGGAGAACCTTTTTAGCAGGGCCTGCTGTGATAGGGTCAAGGGGTAATGGTTTTAAACTAAAGGAGGGGGGAATATAGGCTAGACATAAGGCAGAAGTTTTTTACGATGAGGGTTGTGAAACACTGGAACAGGTTGCCCAGAGAGGTGGTCAATGCCCCATCCCTGGAAACATTCAAGGTCAGGCTGGATGGGGCTCTGGGCAACCTGATCTAGTTGCAGATGTCCCTGCTCATTGCAGGGGGGGTTGGACTAGATGACCTTTAAAGGTCCCTTCCAACCCAAACTATTCTATAATTCTGTGATTCTATGAACACTTTAAAAAGGAATTCTATATTCTAGCTAGCAAAGAGCTAACTTTCTGGAAAAAGGGAGAAATCTAATAATTCTTAACACAATGCTTGACAGCTTCTGATAATTATGACTCTGGTTGCTTGGCAGCAAGAAGCTGGATCCAATCACCTCTGCATTCTCAGGTATATTTCTGTTATTTACTTGCCTCTCTTCCTCTAACCCTGGCATCTCGATATGCAAAATCTTGTCCTCTGTCTCTGGCTATCTGTCTACTTTTCTGAGACAAAGAGGATTTTTCTTCATTTTTCCCTTCAGTCAGCTGGCCTTATCTAGGAGAACTGCAAAAGAAAGGCTACAAACATGAATAAAACCAGCTGTTCTGCTGAGTGCTCTCATTGAAAATATCAGAACAGTTGGGACCAACTTAAAAGTTTATCTATTGATGATTTTTAAGGTTCAGGAGAAGTTCTTGGTAGACAGACTGTAGGCAAATATAAATGGTCTTACAGTCCTCTGTGGGTTCAGTCAGTAGGGCATGGTTTGAAAAGAGAATGTGATGAAGCCTGTGGAGCAGTGGATCTCTGTTCCATATAGGGAGCATCCTGGGAGCATCACATGTTATTAACTTTCTTTTACTCTTGATATCCAAGTCACTTACATTAAATAAAATTATTAAACTAAGATTAATAGTAGAAATGGATGTAACAAGCTGATACCGTGTAAATGTCTCGTATTTCAGAAAGGACTTTGCTGATAAGGTATATAGCTGTAAAATATTATTATGTTACAGCAAGTCCATTATCCAAAACTGACTATAGCTATTCCTCTGGGGTGATGTATGGCAGCTCTTCAATAACACATACAAACACTGGAGAGTAAAAAGTGATTGAAAGGACAAGATTGTAACTATATGGTCACCACTGAAGTAGGTATATAAAAAGGAAAAAACTGTTTCAGATCAGTGCCAGAAATTTTTTTCTTTACTTCTACTTGCAGAAGTTAACAAGCAAAACTGAAGGAATCCTCAGAGAACCTGTTGTTACACAGGGCTGAATTATTTTACAAATGTTGAAATTCAAATTTCATCTGTTAATAATTCACTTCAGAATGCACTTGAAAAGGCCTGGTATGGGGTGACCTTTTACAGCTAATTTTGTTCTTCATTGATAACTCTTTTGAGGACTATTGAATTGTTGGAATTTTCAAAGAGGAAAAGGACATTTTTAAGTGCCAACACTGTGTATTATGGCTATCTTCCTTGGTATTTCCCTTGGAATATTGGAGGCTTTGTAGGAGAGCAGGATCCTATACGGTCAAGATTTCATGTTCTGCCTTGCTCATGTTTAGCATACTTCAGCTAATCTGAAATCTGCTGAAAAGGTGCTTGAATTCAGCAGTAGCCGAGAATGAAAGTTTTTACTGGTTTTAGCTAATTTGGAACAGCAGAAGCAAAGATAGACCTACCAGATATCATATATCAAACAAAGGTCTTTCCATAGTAGTTTCTCTGAGATTGAAAAAGAAGAAAACCCACTGTTTAGGTTCTTTAAATACTGGAGCATGTAGAACAGGCTGCTTGGTGCAGAGAAAGGAGATGGCCTATGTTTGTGCTCACAACACGAACGAGTGACGCTTCATTCAGCCACAGGCACAGATGTGTTTGCTTTACAATGTCCTCTCTTTTGTTAGGTTCAGTAGTTCTGTAATTGTCCTTCCCTTCTTTTATGATGGCTTTTGTGCTGGTGAAAGCTATCAATCGACAACCCTGAAGACTATAATCCTTTCTCTATCTGCAGATCAGGTACACAGTAGCCAAATGCAATGCAAATTGTTTGAAACTGTCAGCACACCTCAAGCCTGACCCATTGAAACCTTGTTTATACACTGAAGAAGCTCCATCTCCACAACCAATTTACTGCAGAGTTTATAGGCATTTAAGAGGAAGTATTCTTCTTCCCTCTCTTTTTTCTGTTTAAGCAGCACTGCAATCACCAGATGGTTACAGTAGCTTGTTCCGTATAAATGAGGAATCCAAGAGGTAAACAGTTGATTGATAGCCTAGGGCTCTTCAGCGTGTTGATTATATTCTTCTAATACTACTGTACTGTGTTAGACAATTTGCACTGTTCTTTTGAGGGTTGAATTGGAACTAAGTTTCACTTTTGGGCTTTCACTGAATCTGACTTTGTTGTGGACTTTATTTATTGGTTTAAACAGCACACACACATACACACGTCCTTGTCCCTAGCAAATTTGTGCTATGCACAGCCATCCAAATTTTGAAACTGACTCAAATTAAAAACACGTCTCTTGTTTGTACACAATATTTATATATCGGTTGTATTGGTTTGCATTTGCTATTTGAATACGTTACGTATTCAAAGCTTATATTACGTATTCAAAGCTTAGGTTATCCGAGTTCAAACAGGAAAATCATAGTTTCTGACATTGTAAGTGTTGCCAGTTATTTACAGATACCAAAAGATCACCGTTAAAGTGCTCTTACTAAATGTAACTCATAGTGGCTGGCTGCTGCATTTCAATTAATTTTTTAGTTAATTTGATTGCTCACCAAGCTAACAAGATTAACGATTACAAAGCCAGTCATGGCCCACTGTAGAAAGAAAGAACTATGCTAGAAGATGTTTTACATAGCTTTTTTTTAGCCTTTGCTAAAAGAGCTGAATTTGGACTTAAATTCTTTATATAAATTCTGGCATAATTTATTAAGTCACTGTGGCTTTAAGATGTTCAAATTGGGGGAGAAAAAAAAAAAAGGTCAAGTTTATTGTTCCAATTCTGGAATGCACTTTTAGACCTTGAAAACAATATTTATGTGGAGTAGTGCTTTCTTCCCTGCATTAATTCTGTAGAGAGAGAGGGAAAGGCCTTGCAGATTAATAATGATAAAACCACAACATTCAATTCCTTTATAAAAAAGAACAACAGTACAGCATAAATAGTCTGTAGAGCAAATGATCTAATAGGCCATACAATATTTCTAGGGAAAAAGGGAAAATATTTTCAGTGGAATTCGTGTTAACCTGAAGACAAGCTGCAATAAGCAATTAAAAAAGCAACACTAAGTTTTAATTAGAAACTGTTTAATCCACAAGGAAAGTCCTTCTAGAATTGGGTCAGAATATTGGAACAGTTACTGTGTGCGTGTCTCTGTTTGTGCAGAAGATAAAAGCACAAATACAGAAGCAGTTCCTAGGGGGACAGAGAGGTTTTGTGGCCCCACTGAACAGTGCACGCTGCACCGAGGGGTACCAATGGACGGATGAATCATCTCTCCTGCTGCTCTCCAGCAGCAGGTCTTTATTGGAAAAATTTTCAGGATATTGGAGACTTTTTACAGTGCTCTGTGTTGTTCACTCTGCTGGTGTCCTGCTCCAGCACTGAGATCTCTCCTAATTAAAAATTTCCCCAAACCAGAAAACTTGTCTTTGATGGTAGGTTGTTGTTTTGGTTTACTTGCTTAGCTGTTGTTTTATTCTCTGCACCACATCAAAGTTAGCCGGAGTTTCTGTGTTCAGTATTAAAGGACATAATACAACGTTCATTTCTCAAAGGGAAAATCACTCCTCTGAGGTTTTGAGTTGGTGGTGCATTGCTCCCTAAAGACAGCCTTCTACAAAAAGCAGTCCAGGTACTCAGCTTACTTGGTTGTACGTGTTTTTGCTAGAATCAAGGATAGGATATATTGAATAACATCATTGGCAATGCACTCAGCAGCACATAGTTACTGCATTGCCTCTGTGATCAATTTGCAACATTTTGCATTTAAACTGTTATTTAAAGATAATAAGGTAGCTCAGCTTCATTGTTCTTTTCATTTTCAGATAGAGCAGTTGAGGGGCTGTGATGCTGAGGTACTTGATAAGAGTTTACACAGGGAATGAATATTATGTTTGACTACTAATATCCTAGTCCAAAATGACCAAACTCATTCATGTCCTTTAAAAATATACATAACTTTTTGTTTGTTTGTTTGTCTGTCCATCTAAAAGTAAGTTAAAAATCAAGCATGGAATCTTAGGTAGCTTGATCAGATTGAACTGCATCAAAGATATTTCCATCCTTTACTGGAAAAATAGTGGGCAATATTTTTATTATAGACATATATAACTTTTAAAGAGATAGCCTTTTTGGAAGTTTCTTTTACAACTACAGCAAATTAACGCAGCCTATGAGAGGAAAACCAGTTGTTTTAGGACTTTTCCATAAAAGAGAAAAAACCCCACAGTTTTAAAGTAAAGTAGTCTGATTGCCTAAAGATTGATGGCTATGTGCATATTTTACCACACTTTTTGAATGAAGGTATCTCCATCTTTATCATATTTTATCCATGTATCCATTTCAAAGATAAAACATTATTGCTAAATCTATTTTTTCATCTTTAGAATTGTAAATTTTAGGAATTGATCTAGCACAGAAAAGAAGTATGAAAGTATCTCATACCCACTCTGGCTATTTAAAAAATGTTGCATCTTAAATTGACATACTAAAAAATTTTTACAGATAAAGTACATATGATGCACAGTATAGTGAGTCTGTGGGAACAACTTATTGCGTCATCTGGTCTTTCTGTAACACTATTTTCTTACGCATATTTACCTAGGAGCTGGTAGTAGATCCCTTGACCTTCTTATCAATATGATAGGATTCATGAGATACCTGCTGAAATTAGGGAAAAGGTGGGGATGGAGAGGCAGAAATAGGAGAAAAAAAGTGTTGAATGTCTTAGACAAACTAGCAAACTAGCTCTTCTAAGATATTGAAAAGCGAGCTCCCCCCCCCCCCCCCCCCCCCCCCCGATTATTCTTACGTAGCAAACTAAATTAAAACCTAAACTACATTTTCTTTCATTCTTCACCTGTATTTAACCTAAGGACATAGGCTGTATGACTGAACAATGTACTGCTAGTACTTCTCCAGTATTTATTGTCTTCAGACTAGCAACATTTAACTCTTAAATCTCTTAAATTGCCACAAGATAAGAGAATATTAATTGTATTTCTTGTATTAGTTATAATGCATCTTCAACTGTCTTTGCAGAATGATTAAATTGAAATATTAGTCCTTTTGGCTACAGTAAAATACTTCTTCAGTCTGGTTGCACTCAATTTTGAACAGTGATACTTACTACATTAGTTTACCAGCTAATGCTTGTAACATCTGTCACATGACAAATATCAGTACAATATTAATCTATTCCTACTAATTATAAAGTTATGTCTGGCTAATTATAATGCAAACTAAGATTCTGATGACTTCATTTGTTAAGGACCCATTTTTTTTTTTACCAGAACCTTGCCAGTGAAATCTGTAACTTTTAAAAGATACACTTGTAGGAAGTCCTTCCAGCCTCTAAAAACAAAAATGTTGGCACTTTCATAATAATTTCTATTTATTTGTCTTACTAGATAAGATGGGCAGAAATTGTAGGAGACAAGTGGTGTATGTAGCACCAGCTTGCTGCTTTTTAAGAGTTTGCAGTGGAAGCTTGATTTAGTTGCCTAAATCTAGCCTCCAGCTGCCTTTCCAGACGGGCATGAGTCTCCCATAGATCCTGTTATATCTGCCAGACTCCTGACAATGTCTCACATAATCCTGGAGTATGTCAAATAGCATTAGACGTTTATATTTAAGCAACAGATTGAGCCCTGTATGTTTAAATACCATGAGTGTATGTCACTTAAGCTTCACTGAAGGACATTAAGAAGCTCTGTGGAAAAGTAAAATATTTCTGAGCTGGGATCAGAACAAATTCTGTAGGTTTGTCCAATATGGATCAGGATTTAACTGCAGACCTTCAAAGGGGAACCTAGTATGAGTTCAGTAGACGGAATTAATTTTGTCTAAACTCAGATCAAATCCAGTATTCATTTGGAATAAAGATACATCTGCTTTTATGTATCCCTAGTAATTTTTCCTAGTGGTTCTACATTAAAAAAAAAAAAAAAAAAAAAGGAATACACAAAGAACAAGGATATTATTTCTGGTTTCTTTGCTATTTAGAAGTTTGGCTAATTCTACTCTGCCTGTCTCAAAGCACCCTATGGTTTTTAAATGGATAAGATATTTACATCTACCTACTATTCTAAAGGGCTGACAGTGTTCATCTGTGCTGTTAAACCACTGCTGTGTTCTGTCTCGGAGTTGGCTGCAGTTCAGTAGTAAATGGAATGATTCTATTATTATAGAGTTGTGAAGTGCTTTGAGGTCTGTCAGGATGTAAAATATTTTGTGACTGCTTGCCAGATAGGTAAATATGTCAACCATTTTACCCTCTAAAAAAAAGAGAAAAAACTTAAAATATATGTTGGCATTTTCATTAGCATTATTGCTTCTTTTTAGCTCTTTACAGGAAACGGAAATCTTGAGGAAGAAGTGGTACACTGAGAATTATCTTGCCACTTTTTTTAGAAATACATAGTAGGTGTTTGAATAGCAAGGAAATATATTCACGTGGATTTTGGGGGGTTTTGGCTCCTAATTTTGTTTCTATTTTAAGGTTTAGGCAGATGAGGAATTAATGCAGCATTGTATGACTTTGCATAGGAACTTCAGGAAATTTGGAATTTCAAGGGTCTTTTTCACTGTTTTGTGGGAAGGAAATTCAGCACTTTTCACAAAACTACAAAGCAGAAACAATAAAGTCTTTCTATCTGACATATTTTAGTGACCTCAGTAGTGATATCATACATTCAAGAATAATTTAGGTTGGAAGGGACCTCTGGATGTCATCTTGTCTGGCTGCCCACTTGAAGCAGGACCAGCTTAGTTAGATGAAGCTGCTTTTGAGTCTTGTTCCGTTAAATTCTGAATATTTCCAAAGATGGAAATTCCTCAGCCTCTCTGGGCACCTGTTCCAGTGTTTGATCACTGTCATTGTGAAATGTTTTTTTCCTTATATCTAATTTGAATTTCCCTTGTAGCAGCTTGTGTCTGTTGCTTCTCACCCTGGCACCATGTACCTCCAAGATAATTTTGGATCTGTCTTCTCTACCCTCTCACTAAATAGTTGATGATGGCAATAAGATCCCACATTAGCTTTCTTTTTTTTGTGATTGAACGAATCCAGTTCTCTCAGCATCTTCTAGTACATTGGGTGCTCCAGCCCCCCAGTCATCTTGGTGACCCTTTGCTGGATTTACTGGAATGGTGACCCATTCCAGTATGGAAATGTCTTTCTTATACTAGGAACCTCAAAATAAAACACATTATTGAAGATATGGCCTCAAAAATACTGAATGGAGGGAAATAATCACTTCTGTTAACTTGCTGACCACAAGCCCTATTACTGTACATAGCCCAGTATGGTTTTGGCCATCTTTATCGCAAGAACATACTACAGTTGTCCTTCTTTCTATCCAGATAGTGTCTAGCCTGTCCTGTTGCACAGGTTATTTCATCCTAAATGCAAGGACTTTGCATTTCTCTTTATTAAGCTTCATTTATGCTGTGCATGAATGCCTGCAGCATGGGAATCTCACAGGAGAAATGAGAAGCCGATGCACAGTTGCAGAGCTATGATCTCACTGGAATCACAAAGCGATGATAGGGTAGACTACACAATTAGTGTGCTGCTTTAGATGGATACATGCTCTTTAGAAAGGATTAGGAAGGGAAGGAAGAGGAGATGTGCTTTGTCCAATGAGAAGCCTAGAGCTGTGTTTCAGAATAGATGATGAGCCATTTGGGAGCTTAAGAGCAAGGACCAGATCAGCACGTGTGACATTTTGGTAGGCATCTTCTATAGACAATCTGATCAAGAAGAAAAAGTAGATGAAGTCTCTTTTCAGAGAACTGGAGAAAGTGTCATGATCACAAGCACTGATCCTTACTGTGGACTTAAATATCTGCTGGAAAGACACCATTACAGTCCAGGTCTCTGGTGAGCATTGAGGACAACTCTTGATACAGGTGACAAGGACTCTGACCAGGGATGACACTCCAGTAGACCTGCTAGTGCTGCATAAGGAAGAAGTGGTCAGACTTGTGAAGTCTGATGGGAGCAGTAACCATGAAATTGTGGGTGTTAAGTTATGATAACTTTCAACATGCTTGAATTGTGTGACAGTCGGATGTGGTGACACACTGAGAAAATGGATGTTAAAATATTGTAAGTTACTGCTAAGACTTTGCATTGGGAGTTTGATGATACTGTAGGCCGGTGCTGGAGACCTGTGTAGGTAGTGTGTGTTCTACCAGAATCTTGATTACCACTAACATTATTTTTGTTTACTAAAGGATATAAAAATACAGGATAAATGAGAACAGAGGTATTTTAGGAAGGCTAGCCCCAAATAACTAACCTTGAAATGTTCGCACAAACTGCTTTTGGAAACCTCCTTAGGTATTCAGAGGTGAGAAGGACACCCCTTCCCCCCTGCCCCCCCACCCCATTAAGGGAATATTCCAGGCCAAAAAATCCTGTACTTGCTGCAAGATGGATGATCAAGATGCATCTATTATATTTTTTTTAATTCTTCATGAACAGAAGACAGAATTGTCAGGATTTTAAATTTCTTTTCCAGACAAACCAATAACAGAGAGACAGTATAACAAATAGAAACAAATTACAGAGAGAATGATTCAAAAAATAGCATGTAAAAGATTTATTTTTGGGCAGTAGCAGTGAGAAGGTATTTTCATTCTTTAGACTCTTACTTTATACTAAATATTTGGCAATTTTGAAATAAAACTTACTTATTTACTCAATGATCTAAAAAACAATTGGCTAGGCAAAAGCGGACTGATAAAGTATTGTAGCATGGACTTTATACAATACCAGAGTACTGGAAAAGGATCACAGATTGTTTTCCATTGTAATGAAATGAAGGGCAAAGATGAATCACCAGATGATAAATGGATTAGCATTGCTTCTAATGATGTACATTATATTCAGCTCTATGTGGCTTGCAATTTTTATGGTATTTGGCTTTCAAACAATGATTTAATTCATGTGAAGAATCTACTATAAGCCCATTTAAAATATTTCTTCTGATGTTCAGGTAGTAACAGAGGAAATTCGTATGAGCTGCCAAAGTAAGTCTTGCATTAAGGTGCACAGGGTTTTAAGCACCTTCTGTCACGTAATTGTAGAAAAAACCCCTCTTATTTCAGGGCGTGTGGTTTCTCTGGAAGTGCACTGATGAGGAATTGTTTGGAGGACAGTGAAACTAAACAGAAAGCACAACAATAAAGATGCTCAGTGGTAACAAAACTTTGGCTTCTGATACTGAAAGTGCCTGGTCCTTTTCACCTTTGCTGGCATTTATGAAACAAAAATAAAAAATATAAAATAATAATAATAATTAAAAAAGTCCTATTCAAATTGGTAGAGAAACTCCAGAAGAATGGCACTGGGAGTTCATGGTGTCCATAAATTTTCAGTCATTTTCGACAATATTTGGTATATAACATATTGGGAAAGAAGTAAACAGGCTTCTCTACAGCCCAGAAGTTAAGATTCATGGTAGTGGCAAGGCTAAGTTGTATTACAGGCTAAAAAGAGAGACAGCACCAGGTGTATTTGAATAAATAGATTCCAGGTGGTCTAATCTCCAAATATTGGACACAGCATGGAAGATGAATTTTTCATGAACTGCATCCCAGAATATAAGATAATCTAGGAGATGAAACATTTGCACCAAGGTTACAAATACTGAAAAATAAGTGAAATGTCAAGTACCTTTCTAGCTGTTATTTCACTTAGCAAAACCCATTTCAAAATCTCTTGACAAACATAGAGGAAAACATGCGTGCATGAATTCCAAACATGTCTCCTCATCCCCGATTCCATTTTTAAATCCTGAGAACTGCTGATTATGAATGGATTTGAATAGCACATAGAGTGTGGGTCACAGTTCAGCTGGAACCAAGATTAATGCAAGAAAACAAAGACATTGCTAGCTATAAAGCCCACATGTGTCTTCACTGATTCGTGATTACATATGCACATTTTTTATTACAAGATGCACATATCAGCACTCAATATGCATTTTTATTGATTCCCCCCCCCGCCCCAATCTCCTGGAAATGTCTAGGTACACAGTGTCTTTTCAAAGGGACAGTTTGCAACAAATGAATAGATTTGAATGTCTGAAAAAGCTTTTTTCTGTAAATTTGGACTTAGATTCTGTTCTAAATTGGCAATAACCCTACTCAGTGGAAACTAGTGTGGGATCATATTCCATTCTCTCAATCTTCTTGCTAAGCCATATGGACTTTGGGTTCCCTATAGCTCTGAAAAGTGTCTTCCTGTCACCACTCTGGTTTTGCTTGTAGAAATCTATTTTGCACTTATTTCAGTAAATCTCACAACAATATGTTGAGATCTTTTTTTGTGGTTCTTCAGTGCAAAGCATCACAAGAAACTTGGACACGGTCATTCTACCAGTCTCTCGTTGTTCCTGGGGGCAGCAACAGGTGCAATGCATCAGAGAGAAAACAGCACACAGGATTTCTCCTGCTGCTATGTGTAAATGTTGCAGAAGTACAGATGCAAACTACTATTGCGATCTTAGGAACCACAGAGTAGAGAAAAACTTTTCTCCTATTCTCCTAAAGATGAGTTTAATTAATTTACTTTGAGTCAAGTTTGCTGGTGGCACAAAAGTAACCACAATGTTATCTGTTGTGCTGGCACTGCTGCAAAAACATATTTAAGAAAGAAACAGGCAGCTGAGGGGGTAGAAGCACCCATTTGAAGACATGCTCTTGGAAGGAGGCACCACGCTGGGCAGGAACAGCCTCGAAGGTCTGCGGCCCACGAGTGACCCATGCTGCAGCAGGGACGCTAAGAAACAGAGCTGCAGGAAAACCTGAAGAAGCAAAGAGCATCTGAGAAAAGGGGCAAGAAGCAAAGTGTGGGAGAGGAAACCAGAAAGAAGCAAAGAGCATTTGAGAGAAATTGTTGTGCACATGACCCTGACACACATGGTGCTGCCTATCACCTCCGTGTGGAATTGGGATGGATTTAGTAACCCGCAGTGAAAACAAGGCAAGCTTAGACTAGGGGAGGAGATGTGTTTGAGTTAAGGTGAACCTGGGGAAAGGGGAAGAAGGGTGTTTACTTAAGTGCTTGATTGGTTGTGGGTTTTTTCCTCCGTACCTCACTCGGTGATCAAAAGTTGGTGTTAATTAGCAGTAAATGAAATCAAGTAAAAAGTCCCCAGGTTGAGACTGTTGTTTGTCACATATACATGTAAAGGTGAAAAAGTAGATTGCATACATAACACTAAAAAAATCAACAGTGACTGAAAGCCTATACAGCTTAATTTCTAAAACTAAGCCTGATATTAGGCACCAATTGTCTTCTTAGAACATCTGTATTTTAGCTTGTCAGCCTGGGAAAGCAAATATTTGCAAACAGCCACATTTATAATAAAGTGTTCGATTGTTTCCACTACCTACCTCATACAGGGATAAATACTCTCTCACATAATAGGCTTTTCTTGTGAAGGATCACCAGGAGGTAGTGTTTACACTACTCTGTTGTGATTTAATTTAGTTCTTAGCATTTGCCTCATTTGAAAATAATTAGAAATTATGAAAAAACATTTCCAAAAGCATATAGAAATGTTTTTGCTACATTTTCATTGTCAGTATGCATTTAAATAAAACACACTTCCCCCATATACATCCACATATAGAAACTATAGGAACACCCTTATGAGTTCTCACCCTCTGCACCCCAAACGTCTCTTCATCCTTAACTTTTATATTTAGAGGTAGGACCACTAGTTTTAATAATGCCACTCAAATGCATAGTTATGTACATACGTATTTTGAGGCTTGTGGCACTAGGGCTTTTTTCTTTGTTGAGTTGAGTGATCATAGATCACTTAAATAAATCTGTTTTCTGTAGAGTTTTGAGGAGAGTAATCTGTTGCTATGTCTCCAACTGTCAAAGGAAAGACGTCCCCCATTCTGCAAACAAGTTTGAAGATTCACATTCTTCCTTCAGTGTGATTTAAGATCTGTGAGATCAGCCACCAGGAATGATAAAAATTGGTGATGACCTTTTCTTTTTCCAGGTGAGCATATTCTATAGAAATGCCCTGTGAATTGAGTTATGGAATCCAAACATCATTGTATCCATCTCAAAAAAGAAAATAACATCCTAAGAAGGTAAAGAGGAGCTTATATGTAGAATCAGGCAGTTCAGAGTCACCAAGCTAAAATATTATTATGCCTTGCCTTTGTGTATTCTATGGTAATGTTAATTTTCCTAACAGGTAGCTTGACATTAAAAATACTAAAATAAGCAATACTTCCCTCTCCCTTAGCCTATTTTCTATGGCTTTTAACCAAAATTATAAGAAATATCCCATATTTCAGACTCAAATCTTGTCTTTTCTATGAAAAATGCATACAACTTTGCATTTTCCTGTCTTGCCTTTAAATTTTCATTTCCTCTATGTAATTGCACACAACCTATCACTTTATCTCATATTTTCTTCATGCTTTTAATACAGGACATAGAATATGACATTGAAGCTGTGAAAATCTTCCTGCCTCCTATGCTGTCGCTACCATTTTCATTAATTTGTTTGACAAGTTAGTAACAATCATCTGTATGATGCTAGGAGTGACAGAAGGAAGCACCTAGTGAGCAAAGGTCAACAGAAAACCTTGGGTAGTGTAGAGGGACTGGAAAGTGGAAAGCGTCCAACAGTAAAAAATTGTGAAGCTAGTATTTCTCTCGCTAAACATCATCTCCGCTGTTCTTTACAGTCTCCTGAAACAGTACTGTTTCTTCTAATGTTCAGATTGAAGCTCTAAGCCACTAGAGAAGACTGAAAAATAGGGTTGCGGATAAAGAAAAAGCATGCAATATATATTGGAAAAGGTGTAAAATATAGGTCATGAGATTTCAAGCTGAAATGGAGGAAACGCTGTACAAGAAGTCTGGCCAACCTGCCAAGCAGCATGCTGAATGAGAATGCATTATATAATATGACTTAGAGATGCAAGCTGCATTTTAAGCTTAGCAGATAGTAGAAGAAAATCTAGAAATAGGCTACCTGTTTTTGTTAAAGGTCTTCTCTCTATCTTATATGATTCTGTTATAATTTTCTTAAAAAAATTCAATTTCTGTCATAGATCTTGCAATATGTACGAAAGAACATTGTAAAGACAGTATTTTTTTTTTCCCCCTGGATTTGCAGACTTATCATAACTTGGTATTGATTATTGGTCTCCCTTCATTATACTGAATTATTACAGTTCCCTCTGGAGCTCTTCTAATTTGTTATCTGAAAGTTATTTTCTAACAAACTTACAAATACAGTTTTACAGAGAGTTAAATTATTACTTTAGCCATAGCTTAACTGCTGTGCTAAACATAGCAATAATATTAGTGTTTTCTTACTGTTTTCTTTTGAATGAAGTGGTATATATGTCATAAATTTATCAAGCTAAGTTGGCACTGCTTAGCTGCATCTCCTAAGCCTTATACTGCTGGTAACTAGGGGGGATTTTCCTTGGAGCTACTTTGTTAGAGAGAAGGGATCTGAGATCTATTTGCACATTCACCCTACAAGTCCTGCATGAGTGTGCAACGCCTTGTCTGGTATTCTTTATTTTGCTAAAGATTTTTTTTCTTTTATGGGAAAAAAACCTGTTGTAGCATATCAGGTAAAATAGAAACTCTAGCAGTGATTCTTTGGACATTACATATGTTGCAGATGTGTGATTCTGCAGCGGTTCAGCAACCCAGCTGAAATGGGCAGCAGGTGTTTGAAATTTGGCTGCTATGTCATTTCCTACTGTTTAATCTGTTGGTTTTAGTGTCAAAAGGAATTACAAAATAGACCAATCACCCGAGTGACATTAAGAAAATCTGTTCTTTTTATTGCTCTGCCTGATGGTTTAGCAGGTGAATTGTGGCAAACATTATTGCATCGACTGGAGTAAGCATTAGGGTCATTGGAGGGTCAAGTTTTCCTTCTTTGACTGAATGTGCTATATTGCTTTCTGAACCCTCCAAATGGCCTAACACCTCCCTCACTTACCTCTTCCAATAAAGTATCTTTGACGGAAAATGCAATCTCAGCTTCTTTCTCAAAGGACACACTAGAGATGCAATGGAGTACATGCCTGTCATTCTGTTGAATCACCCTGTTTGTGAAGAAGCTGACGATGTCCTTAAGTGGCTTCAATAATCTACCTCTCCTCACTCTCCCTGGGAAAACAATTTGGCATTATTCCGCTCTGGAAGAGAGCAGAAACAGCTAGAGCTTGAAAGAGGTCTAAAGTGTTGGGTTTTAGTTGCATAAGTCCTATAGAAACAAAATGCATACTGATCTCTTTAACTTTACTGAATCTGAAAATCTAGATGAGAGACAGCAGCTCAAGTACATCCTGACTTTAGGACTTTGTTTACATTTGAAGCAAATGTAAACAAAGAATAATATGAAGAAGATTGTGATGTGAGAGAATGATGTCGATGAGAAAATTCAGGATATGGCTTTTCCTGGTCTAATTACTTCATTTTAGATGATTTATAGTAGTACAATATAATATAGTATATAGTAGTATAGTAATTTTTTCTGATCTTATCTCCAGTTTATCCTACAAAGGAAAGATAAGGAAAAAGACAAACAAAGATACTGAACTTCCATCAGAGCTTTAATGCATAGCAAGTTAAGGCTGGTTGGCAAGTTGCAGAAATGGGAGTTGAAAAGTCAAAGCTTCCATTTTCGACTCTGCCATAAATCAACCTTACTACACTGCTTCGTCTTATCTGGCCTTGGTCAAATCACTTAGCCTTGTACTTCCTCCATTTTTCCATTTGTCTCACTGCTTAAGGATCTCAGTTTTCATACATTAGCACTGACAGTGATAACTTCTGAGGCTACCTATTATTAGAGAAGCATGGAAGAAATTATGTATTTACAGTTCATGTATATTGACACACAGTTCAATGGAAAATAAAAAACTGACTAGTCAGCACAGATGTAATACATTTATGAAAATATATCATTATGAACTTGATATTCTCAGTTGCCAAAGTATGTTGAGAAGCCCAAGTAGGACATATCCTGCCTCAGAATTTAGATGCAGGAGAGGTTTATGGAGAAACTGATATGGTTCCACTTCTTGGAGGAGGAGGAGATTTTAGAGACATGACAGGTTTTACGCCATTCATTTCAAGCAAGAGTACAGCACTCTTGATGAGTACATCACCAGAAGATTTTGATTTTTGATCTCCATGAGCATTTAAAAAGGTAATTTGCAGTAAAAAGTCCCTTCTATCTGAGATGTGTAAAATATACAAAATAGATGCCGTGGATCTTTTATTGAACTATTGGAACCCTCTAGTTATGAGCTGTTATCTTCAAGCCCGTTATATTTACTAAATCATATATTGAAATAAAAAATAGATTGCTATATTTCCTAATTCTCACTTTCCTTTGAAAAAAATGCATATGTTCAATAAATGTTCAATGCTCATAATTTATTCTTTTTTAATGGTGTGGAATGTGACAATAAAATGCTGAGAATCCTGGTTTTGGTTATATTACAGTTCTTGTTCTCTATAATAATTTCTAATTTAATAAACTTTTCTAACATTGCTGGTAATACCCTTTTAGATATCTCTCATCTTTTTGTGTCTTTGTAATAGTTTCTGATCTCCCTTTTATCAGAGTGCACGCCATCCTTAGCGGTAGAATTTCGACACCTCTGTCCAATGTAGTATCTCATCTTTCTTGTATTTATCAAAAACAAAAATTAAGAGATGCTAGTAGTTTTCACTGTCTCCTTTAGAGGTGTTATATGCTCCGTGTAGAGTAGCTCGGAGATGGAAAAGAAATGTTCAAGGTTTTGCTGCTATTATTAGAGAGTTTTCTTAGAAGCATGACAGCGGGAAGTTATCCAACTGATGTTTCGAAATGTATTAAGATGTTGCCAGTAATGGCGCCGTGATATATATATGTTGTTATCCACCAAAAATCAGTAAATAATACCATTCAAAGTTAAAAATTAAAGACATGGATAAAAAATGCAGAGTGATGGAAAAGCTATGGTAAAAAAACAACGCATGGAAAAGGTAGAAAAATGTGCTTTACTTGTTTCATGAAACTTGTCTATTTTTAAGTGTATTTAGTTTCAAAGACAAAACAATGAATAATAATAATGTACAGAATCAACACCTTCTTCTTGTTGTGTGCTAAAAATAGGTGTTTACTGAATCTTCATTTAACTACAGTGAAAGAAAAGCAACTTTTACTCCCCTGAGAATACCTTCATAGGAAACAGCCCGTCAACATGAACATGACTGTACTGGACACAGGCACATGCACTTTTCACGGCAGCTAAAGAAGCCCTCTTTGCAATGCCGGACTTTCAGTTATCAGTGACAGCGTGTTGGCATGGATGCTGAAAGACACGGTCTGACATGCTGCATTTGTCACTCTTGTTCTAATGTTTCTCTGTGGTAATGTGAGTGTTAAGGAAAGAGTGGTTTCTAAGTATAATGAAAATATTCTATGGTTAGACATTTTCATGGATTCTGTGACAGAAGACGATACTTTCCAATCAAATGTATCCCATAAATGAAAGTAACCCATTACTTTAAATAGTACATGTATCTGCTTAGAAAAAACAAATAGTCATAAAAGAATCATACCAATACAGTACCTTTTGTGCCCTCCAGCTGGAACTGTTTGCTCTGTAGGAAGATCTTAACGTTGCTCAACACTGAACAATGTCAGTAATGATACAGTACTAGGTCTAAGGCCTATTTTCGGAACTAATTATAGTACAAAGAAAGCTTCTGGTTTGCCTGAAGGTTTTGTAAGTTAAAATATTTGTTACTCTTCTTTCTTTCAGAGAACATGCTAAACGATAGAGTGTACACTAGGGAAAATAAATGCTACCTCCTTCATTGCCTCAATGGCTAATCTGGTAGAGATTAAAGATCAGCATCATTGTATTGGGTTTGCCTGGCAAGGTTTTGGTAGTGAGGGGGCTCCAGGGGTGGCTTCTGTGAGAAGCTGCTAGAAGCTTTCCCGTGTGTTGAATAGAGCCACTGGCCAAAGCTGAGCCAATCAGCGATGGTTGTAGCTCCTCTGGGTTCACATATTTAAGAAGGGGGGGAAAAAAACCAAACCCTGCTGCAGGACAGAAGCTGGAGAAAGAGGAGTGAGAATATGTAAGAGCAAGAACTCTGCAGACACCAAGGTCAGTGAAGAAGGAGGAGGAGGAGGTGCTCCAGGTGCCAGAGCAGAGATTCCCCTGCAGCCCGTGGTGAAGACCATAGGAGACAGGCTGTTCCCCTGCAGCCCAAGGAGGTCCATGGTGGAGCAGATATCCACCTGCAGCCTGTGGAGGACCCCACACCAGAGCAGGTGGATGTGCCCGCAGGAGGCTGTGACCCCATGGAGTGCCCGTGCTGAAGCAGGCTCCTGGCAGGACCTGTGACCCCATGGAGAGAGGAGCCCACGCTGAATCAGGTTTGCTGGCAGGACTTGTGAGCCCGCAGGGGGACCCACGCTGGAGCAGTCTGTTCCTGAAGGACTGCACCCCATGGAAAGGACCCATGTTGGAGCAGTTCGTGAAGAAGTGTAGCCTGTGGGAAGGACTCACACTGGAGAAGTTCATGGAGGACTGTCTCCTGTAGGAGGCACCCCACGCTGGAGCAGGGGAAGAGTGTGAGGAGGAAGGAGCAGCAGAGATGACGTGTGATGAACTGACTGCAACCCCCATTCCTCGTCCCCCTGCGCAGCTCAGGGGGAGGGAAGTTGAGCCCAGGAAGAAGGGAGGGGCAGGGGGAAGGGTGTTTTAAGATTTCTTTTTTTTTATTTCTCATTACCCTACTCTGATTTTGATTGGCAATAAATCAAATTAATTCCCCGAATTGAGTCTGTTTTGCCCGTGATGGTAATTGCTGAGTGATCTCCCGGTCCTTATCTCGACCCACGAGCCTTTTGTTATATTTTCTCTGAAGAGAGGGTGGAGGGACAGAGCAGCCTGGTGGGCACCTGGCATTCAGCCAGGGTCAACCCAGCACAATCGTTCAGACTTTACAAGTAGGTAAAGAGGATGAGACCACCTTTCCACCCATGTCTTCCTATTACGATATACAGGTATGTGAATTCTCAAGGTTGTTCTAAATAATGACTGTTTTGTAGTTATTCCACTGATGGATCCTAACTCATCACACCACAGGAAACCTTGGTGATGAAGAATGGCCCCTCACAACAAATCATAGCTAGGAGGCTAGACCAAACACTAAGATGTGAGTTTCCATAAGCCACTATTCTAAACAGCAATTTATATTCTTCAGGGGCCTGTACCTGACATCCTAATGTTCAAAAAAGATGATGAATGAAATGATACATAATTGCAAATAAGACATTTGATATTTTCATTTACTTAGAATCCTAACTGCAGTTATTTGGAAAGATCACAGTTTTTTCTTTGCAAGGGGTCACTTATAGTGTAGAAGGCGGGTCAGTAAAAAAATGGAATTGTCAGCTGCTCTGTAGGTAACATTATCTGTGCCTACTTTGCCCTGTGATACTGACACCACCATATATTTTACCAAGAAAAAGGGCTATACTAGCTCTATATCACAACATTTGTTAGCTTTGCTGAAGGTTGAAGGATTTGATTTTCATTTTTACAGCCAATCCGATTCTCTGTTGTCTTCTGGATATATTTGGAGGTCTGGACTTCCCTGGAATAACCCAAAATGCAAACATGAATTGACATAACCCTTCCCCTCCCTGTTCTAAAACTGATTGAATCATTGAGAGTCTGAACTGCTGTCTTTGTTTAACGTAGTAGATTCTACTATCCCTTGAGGGATTGACTGTGGACTTTCCTGTTGTGTGTTTTGCTGTACACAGGCCAGCGTTATGTTGCTCTCAGAGTGGGAACCCCTTTGGAATGGTGCTGGTTTTGCTGTATGTTACATTTTACCCTGTGTAAAACATTATTCTGGGATAGAAGCATGTGAGCACCCAGCTGTTGCACAGGACCTGAACTGTCTCAGGGACAGTTCAGCCATAGGGGTGGTTTCACCCTGACTGCTTTTGAAAGGTTGTATTACTGCTCTTTATTACTCTGCAGGTGTTAGTGTATTCATGACTTGTAGAAGAAACTATGTTCCTTTTGTTGTAATGCAGTCAAATACTTACAGGGATATTACTTAATATAAATCAATATTGCACTAGTGCAATAACGCAAGTGCATCTTTTTCCTGAGAAATGGAGAATGGCAAGGTTAACAGGGAAGGATACAGGCAGTCACGGCTCATACATATCTCATTGGATGTTGTATGCAAGGGCTGCATTTAATGCTTCTGCCCATTTGTTATAAATGCGGCTTGTTTCATTGTACAAAGTAAATCCAAAGATGAAATAAAGCTGGGAAATGCAGTAAGAAACCCTGAATTTCTTACGCTGTTTTCAGGGAGTGAAAAAGTGAAGACATTACTTAAAAGTCCTATTTTTTAGAGGGAATAGGTTGTTAAAAGAAATGTATACATTTCAGAATTAATACTATGATTGTGTCAAAATGAGAGGCCTTGTTTAACAGAGTAGAGGAACAAAGGATGAGAGAGAGGAGAAAATCTGCACTGCTGAACTTTCCAAATTTTACTTTCTGTCTGAGACTGCTGAAAAGAGATGTAATCAAACAAAAATTACCATTTAAATAATAAACATCAGAAAAAATTGATCTCTGACTCCTAAAAAAATACAAAGGTTACCAGAAGATCCTCCAGCCCATCTCTGGACATCTCTCTATCCTCCTCCTCTAGAAGAGAACACCTGCACTATATAATTCCTGAAACATGATCATCTAACTGGATTTTAGAAAATTAGTGATGCAGACAAGGCTATGTGTTCCAGTGCTTACCTGCAGAAATTCTCCCCAAGTGTGTCGTCTTTGTGGCAATTACACAATATTTCTTTTAGAGCTATCCAGAATGCTTACTGAGAACAGTTTAATCTCTTTGCAGTAGCCTTTTACATTCCTCAGTCGTGTCTTCTCTAAACTGAACAATGGCTATTCCTTTCATCTACTGTCGCAGAGTACGGATTCTAGATCAATGTTCGCTGTTCTTTGCTTGACTCTCCCAAGCTGATCGACATCTTTCTAGCAGTGTGGCTTCCCATTCCAGAGATAATTCTTTGCTGAAGCCTTATTAGGGCAAGGTAGAGTAGAAATACAATTTCCTTTGTCTCATGGACAATTTCTAGTCTATACATTGAGGTTTCATAATTACTTTTTTCATTAAGGCTTGGGTTCAATTTCTGATTCACGATATTCTCTTTGTTGCTGATCTTTACGGGTCAGTCCATTCTGAGAAGACTTCAGTTCAGTCTGAATTATTTAACTGCAGTGAATATTCTGTGTTATCTGTTGGTGCATCTTGATGAGATTAGGTTTTATGCTCAGAAATGTGATGAAAGACTTAACAATTCTTCTGCATGTGAGAGTTGAAGCTTACTGTCCATTAAGTATTTCAGTTACCAGGAAATGTTTTACTTAAAGTGGCACATCGACTGCTGGTATGAATGCTGGTTTTGTGCTGAGCCCTTCAGAGGCAATCTGCTAAGGCATACTCTCGTCCATCACTTCGTTTGAAATAACTTCACTCACTGACTTATGTATGTGTTTCCTGGAATGTGCTGAGCATATCTGGTAGTGTATCAACCTGCCTGTGGGCTTTTTATAACACGTCTTGTCATTTTTGGTTGGCTTCATCTCATCGTCATTCATGCAGTATGTCAGTAAATGGATACGAAGAAGTTCAAACCCTTTTTCTTTGAAACCCACTGACTTTTAGTCTCCTTGAATAACACTACCCTAAGAATAAAACTAAGGCATGTTTGGAATGAGAGCTTCAGGTTATTGGCCATCTGTACTAGAGACATTAGTTTTTGTTTTAGCTTTGTCAGCTAGTCTGTGGAAAAGGAAAGAAATGCAAAGTATTTTTATATATCCACAATTGGATTTCACTAACTTATGTTTGTGATTACATTTTTTTTTATCTTTATATTCCTGTTCTTTGGGCAATGAGCTGCTTTTCCTCTGGTTGGAAACTCTCATATATATAATTTAGGTCCCCTGTATATCAACAATAAATAACAGCATAGATTCTCAATTTTGGGATAAAGTTGCTCATTCAGTTTGCTTTGTGTGTGTTTGTGAGTAGATTATTCTCCTAACATGGCATTTTAGGGATTTATCAAACCTGTGTTGAATTTGGTAAACTAAATCAATTTTGAGAAGTTATATTCCTTTTATCATTTTCAAAATTGGAACATCTTGAATTTTGCAACATTTTACTTCATTTTTTTTTCTTATTTTTATTCATTGATATTTATTTTCAGGAATAGAAACACTCCAAAATTAAAAAGTGGGGTTTTCCTCCATTTCAGTGAAATTCACATTCACTTAGAAGTTGTTTTTGTTTCCATGTAAGTTGTTTTATCAGTTCTACATCAAACCAAACAAATCAATATACACAGATTCATTCCTAAAACCATCACTGAATCATGTGTGTAATTTGTTTTTTTTACACATGTATTGACATAAGTAAGAAGCATTAGGTATTTAGAACTCTTGAAAGTCCAGATAGTTTTGACGCTAAGAAACTTGAGTGCCCATAAGTGGGTAAATAAACAAAAGCATGTTGATTTTCAGTGCTTCTACACAACAAATGTTCCTACTGACTAGAGTAAAAAGACCAAGGTGCCACCCAGAACTTCTAGAATAGTTGCTACCTTTGGTTGGTTGGTTGGTTGTTTACTGACTTAAATGCTTAACTGTGCGTTCACAAGAAAAATACAGATTTTTCATAGTAAGTATTCGGGTTGACATATTTTCATTTTTTACTTCTCAAGTTCCTGCAGAATTGTATTCAATTTTTAAAAATGGCGAGAGAACAAAAATAGCTTACTCTTCTTTGAGAAACTTTAATTATAGTGCTTGCAGGTAGGAAGACAGACAGTAGGTCATGTCTTTATTAAAACATATCTAATTAGGTAGTGTAGATAAAGCTTTCCCTTCTTACAGTATGCCTCCTTTTTGATAGAAATATGACAGCTGATTGGGCTGGAGTTAAAGAGTAAGTTTCAGGTCAACCAGTGCACTCAGATGTTGCTTTCCCATTGAAGCCACACTCAGTCAAGGCAACAGGAGTCAGTTTTAATGAGGCTGGTGCTGCCCAAGAAGGACATAGATCATAAATTAGTCATACAAGAAAAAGGAGACATGAAGGGATATACAGAGCAGATAAAACAGTTTTGGCAGACAAAGAAAGGTGATTTCCTACTGAGGGCACTCACAGGTCCTTCGAAATGAAAGTAGCAGATGGCAGGGGTATTGTCACCAAGTTGGGATGACAATTCTTTAGAAACTGATTTTTGTCAAGGATATTTCTCTGATGAAGAATTGGAAATGGGATTTTCTGAATTTTCATTGACTGTCTCCCATTTGTTATCATGGAAGACAAACCTCTTTGGACTGTGTCAAGGTTTGACTCACCCCATGGCAATGATGCCCATATTGTGTTTAAAACCACATGCTTAAATTATATGTTGAAGTTGTGAATTTTGATGCAAAAGCTGAAGCTTGGATTTATTGTACCTAAAATTAAACCCTGAAAGCAAATCTATTTAGAGAAGTTGGCTTCTTATCTGTGAAGGGGCTGACACTTCTGTGGTTTTCTTTCCTGCTTCATATTGGAGCACAGTGTGTGCCCCAAATGTTAGTAAATTTATCCTCATAATGAAAAGATAATTTAAGAAAATGTTGTTAAGTCTGTTTTCCTGAAAATAACTCAGACAAAGCTTGAGTAGACAGGGCTTAGTGCCTGTAAGTTTCTTTTATTATATTATTTATAATTGTTTATTATTTATTGCATTTTAACTACCAGCTTCTTAGACCTATTAAAAACCCAACTGCGTATTTAGAGTACGTATATTGAGCAGCTGTGTTATGTTGGTGTTGCTGTGTTATGTTCAAGCCATCCAAATCCAGCAAAATCCATGCAACGCTACTGGCTTGGGGGGGAGTGGCTGGAAAGATGTCCAGCGGAAAAGGACCTGGGGGTGTTGGTCAACAGCCGGCTGAATATGAGCCAGCAGTGTGCCCAGGTGGCCAAGAAGGCCAACGGCATCCTGGCTTGTATCAGAAATAGCGTGGCCAGCAGGACTAGGGAAGTGATCGTCCCCCTGTACTCGGCCCTGATGAGGCCACACCTCGAGTACTGTGTTCAGTTTTGGGCCCCTCACGTCAAGACATTGAGGTGCTGGAGTGTGTCCAAAGAAGAGCAATGAAGCTGGTGAAGGGTCTAGAGCACAAGTCCTGTGAGGAGTGGCTGAGGGAACTGGGGTTGTTTAGCCTGGAGAACAGGAGGCTGAGGGGAGACCTTGCTCTCTACAACTACCTCAAAGGAGGTTGTAGCAAGGTGGGTGTTGGGCTCTTCTCCCAAGTAACAAACGATAGGACAAGAGGAAATGGCCTCAAGTTGCACCAGGGGAGGTTTCAGTTGGATATTAGGAAACTTTTCTTCACTGAAAGGGTTGTCAAGCACTGGAACAGGCTGCCCAGGGAAGTGGTTGAGCCCCTGGAGATATTTAACAGGCATGTAGATGCGGAGCTTAGGGACAAGGTTTAGTGGTGGACTTGGCAGTGATAGGTTAACGGTTGGACTCGATGAAATTAAAGGTCTCTTCCAACCTAAACGATTTTAGGATTCTAGGATTTTAGGAAACTGAGGCCTGATGTAATGAAGCCATTTGCCTGAGGTTGCATGAGTAGTCTGAAATAGAGTACAGATGTGAAGGAGTTCCATGACAGGACCCCAAGCATAAGACCATCCTTCTTCCTTGTAAATAGTGGCTCTGGGTAGAAATGTATCTATTTAGTTGATATATTTTTTAGATAAGTAAATGGAAGTGTTACCAATATAATTACTACTTTCTTTAGCAAAGCTCAGAAGATATAAACCTTGACATGTGTATAGATTGTCATTATAAAAGATATGCCAATTATATCTTTTCAGGAGATTTATTGGATTTATTGGATTGCTGCATCATAAATCAAATAGCTCACAATGTTTATTCACTATAGGCAGAAATAGTTGTGTTGTTCTCAACTCTTTCAGTGCAGCTAATTCTTGCAATGCTGCAAACATTAACTACTATGAGCAGTTCCAGCCAAGTCAATTAATTTAATGAAGCTTACTCAGAGTAATAAGAATTAAGTCACTGCTAAAAACTAAGCCATGATAAACTATGTTCTTTGGGAGAATTTATGCAAAAACCACTGTTGATTTTAGGGATATAGTGGCAAAATATTTCAGTAATTAAATGGGTCAGAAAAAGCCATATTAAACTGTTTCAATGAAGAACTCATTTCTGGCATAAGACAACATTTTATTTTTTAGATTTTAGTTGAGTATACAGAAGCTGGGGACAATCTGTGCTCAACTAGATTAACACAATTGAACATTCCCACCATTTCAAGCATTTAACCCCCTTAATCAGATGCTAAAAACCTCTCTTCACTTGTTTTCGTATCTCTAAGTAGTCGGATAGTATTTTCAAGTTTGGGGTTTTGGGAGTTCTTTTGTTCGTTTATTTGATTTTTCTTCTTCCTATAAATGTAGCATTAGAATCTGATTACTGAGAAAAGTGTGAAAATTAAGACTTTGCAAAATAAATTCATTCTTGGAGTAGTGCTTTAAGGATAAATCCAACATAACAAAATATGTTCTGAAACAATAGGAGCTGTCAGCATTACTAATGATGTAAGACACGTGCTTTTTTCAAACAGTCTGCTTTCTACAAAATGATTAGTAAATTTGGTCATTATATGTAATTAATAGTCATTTGAATGAAAGAAAAATGGTATGTTAGATAGCTTGTGTGAGTATTTCTGTGCCAGTGTGAATTTTAAGAAAGCAGTCTCAAAGCACTTTTCTAATAAAACTTGTATAGAGTGACAGCACATCGGTAATGTCATGAATCAGTTTCTTAAGGTGGCAGGGCTCAGAAGCTGCAGACCTCCCAAAGACAACTGAGTGTTTCCTTTCCGTACTGCTGTTCTGTTTTAATTTACAACATAACAGTGTATCAGATTGGTTTGACTTTTCTTTTGGCCACCAATACAGAAGTCCACAGAGGTAAACCTCCCCCGTTTTTAAAAGAAATATACGCCCATCAAGAAAACCCAGGATAATCATCGTATTTATTTGTTCAGTCTGTGATCTCTTACTCTTTCTGTTCAAGGCATTTCAGAGATGATAACTTCAATGTTAGCATCAGTGAGCTATGAAGCTATATATTTACAAGCTTTCCTCTGACAAGCAAAAAGCCCAGAGGATGATATTTTTTTCTTTACTGTCCTGAAAAGTTGACTTTTAATTCTTCTGCAGGAAACCAACATATTAACTGGAAGAAAGTAAACTTCTGTAAACTTTGCAGACCTTTTCCCCTATGTTTTCTTTGAATGCCTGATTATTTTATACTGCTTAGTAAATGTACTAATTTAACATTGAAATCTAGATTTCAAGAGAAGAGCATAGAAACAGGAAGAGTAAAATATCTGTATTGCCTAGCCATAGGGGTAAGCTACAGCTAATGGTTCGTTGCAGCATATTCTGTGCCATCTGCACACGCTGCTCTCATTGTGTTAGCCAGGACAACTGACTGCCTCCCTGGTTTGGCAGAGCTCAATAGGCCTTCTGCTCAGAGATGTATGGGGAGATCAAAGTTAAGGAAGACTCCAGTATCCCCATAGGTAAATTCAGAATCCTAAATCCAAGAGGATGATTCTTGAAACCCCTGCCCTGGGTAGCTTTTGTTTTGATCATGACACTTCCCTGAACAAGTGAAGTTTTGCATTCTCAAGCTTCTAGTCTGCTGATAGGACTAAACAGTCTCATTTCTGTCCTATGTGTAAGGAAATATTTGGGGGGGGGGGGGGGGAATGTGAAAAAAGATTAATTTTCCTACAGGAAGGCCCGCATTTATGAGAGAAGTATTTCTTCTTAAAATCCACTTGATCAGCTGTTACTTAACTTTAAAAAAACCCCGGTAATTCAAGCTGAGTTAAAGTGAAAACTAACAAACAAGAAGTGGTGAGTTTTTCTTTGTTTTTAGCAAGTACAAAATGGGGGATACAATTTCTGCAGTTTGGTAAAGACATAGATTTATGTAATTGTAAAGAAACAAGGCTGTCTTGGTGTAGCATTTAGATTAGCTTCAGAAATTCCTATTTGGTTTGGCTGACTCCTTATTTCTTCTACTCTATCCTGTGGAGGACCATGTTCTGAATTTTCCTCAACTACTTCTTCACAGTCCCGTTCACAAAAAACCCACTGCACAAACATTGGTTAACTCAATTGAGAGACTTTTATATACTTTTGAAGTTACTTACTGATTTCACCTTATTTCTTACTTGATTATCAAAGGTATATATCAATAGTCATTCCAAACAGAAAAATAAACTTTTCCATTTAACATATTGAACATCTACTAATAAAGATGACCTATGTGCTCAATTGAAAAGAACTAAAATATGTGCGTTGGCCTGATCTGACAACAAGCTCAGAAACTATAATGCTGCTTGTATTTCATTTTTTGCTGAGATTGGCTTGAATGTTTTAGAGGCTCTGAGTGGGCAAAAACAATTAAGAGAAAATCACATTGGAAAGACTGACATTTCAATGCCAATCAATACCCTTATCACATCAGAAAAATACAGAAGTTTAGACAGTATGCCAGATTCTGTGTGGATGTAGTGTCTTTTTGTAAGCCAGACAAGGCAAGTCTCTTAAGATACTTAATCTTCAGCATTGCTCTCAGAAGCACTCTGAGGCAGTTACTGAAATAGAGCTGAACTCAGTTATGTTCCCTCAGTACTTTCCTATACAAAATTTATTCAACCCAAGTAAAGCTGCCTTTGCAACCCTCACCATTTGAAGTTGCAGATAATGCAATACTTTAACTGCAAACAAGCTTCTGTGAAATTCTGCAAGGTCTTTATTCTTAGTATCAGCGAAGTGTGAAGATAGACTTGTGACTTTCACATCATATTTCTCAAGTAACTTATTAAAACTGACTGTTATGTTGTAGAGATGATCATTAATGTGAATAGCTCCATTGAGAGGAACAGAGAAAACATATTTTCTCTGTGGTATCTTCGCAGTCTTTTGCAGGCTGTCTGCAGCACTACCTTGTATCAACTTTGCGTACAGGAAGTTATTTTCACAATCATGAGATCTAGCAATTGTTTGTTGACTTCTTCTTTTGCCTAACTTACAGATCCAATACTTCAAAGACTGATAAACTAGACCAGAATCAACAAGAAATATCTTTTTATTTTTTCAGTTCTTGTTCTCATGGAATTACTTTCAAAAGGCAGGAAGTGCAACAAACATTTAACTTGTTAGTCTATTAGTTTATTAGTCAAAATTTGAAGAAGACTGGCTTTTCTAACAAATACTTACAACACTTGTAAGCTTTTGGGATCCTAAAGGGGAAACCATAATAGAATATAAACCTGCTTTGTTTGCTCTCTAGCAGCAGGCGATCTGTTTGTTCCTTTTGATTACTTATTATCAAATTTGATTATTTATTATCGAGTAGCTATCATCTCCTTCACTTGAAAAATAAACTCCATGCTCAAGTGGAAATACTCCCACTAAATTCTCTCTTCTATGCAACAGTATTTTATGGTATGGTATTCAACTGTTGGCACAGATTCACTGCATCCAATTGAAAAATGCTTTACATTTGGTCACATTTTGACTTAATAACACGTCAAGCTATGCAGATAATTTATTCACATAATTTAATTCTTTGTTCAGTAGCCAAGCTGAAAAATAACATAATTAAATGGTTTTAGGTTTTCCTAACATGAAAATTTTTCATTTGTCATGTCAGGTTGAACGAACCCAACAGAAATGCTTGATTTCAGACTTCCTTTCCTACAAAAGCAGTGGAATTTTTGAAACAAATGCTTAAATTGCACGAAGATTTGAAACAGCACAAGAAGTAATGGTTGTGCTGATGACATATCTATCACCCTCCCAGAAAATGGTATTTAGAGAGCTCAGCTGACAGGAGAAGTAATATGATTTAGCCTTCTACCTCTTAAAAGTTTTTTTATATTGGTATCCCACTTCCGCAAACAGCACTCTTTCCCTTGCATGATGTGCTGTATTTCCGAAAGTTGATGGATAGTTTTAGTTACTCTAAAACTTAGTTGCTCTAAATATAATGTTTTACCCAACATTACTGATTTTGAATAATAAACTTAATACGTTGTTAACAATTACTAAATATACTTTAAAATAGTTTCAAGTCAAAGATGAGAAATTAGTTTTGTTTTAAAAGTTATATGACTGGCTATTTTTGTATTCTTTTAAACAATATTTTAAACATGAAAAACTTCTCCCCAAACTAGGATTATTTTTCAGAAGAAACTTTTGGCTATCACTAAACAGAGATTTGTATAAATATTTTTACCTAAAACCCATTATTACTCATATATGTTCATATATCCAGCATGCTTCTCTAAATGTTTGAAATAAAGTATCTGTGTCATAAAATGGTGTCAAATGTATCTGGGAGGCTGGACGAACTAGTGCAGAGGATGAAGTGAAAGCATGACTCTTGGTTAAGCATTAAGGTCTCTTAATTTTACATATAACTTAATTGTACACTGTGGAATGAGAGAAACATATACACATTCTGTATACATTTCAAAGTAGAAAAATTAAAGAGACTTCTAAACAGCTTCCTGAATTTGAAACAAATTAATTTGCAGGATATGTGCATTAAAGAGAGTGGGCAAAGCCTGGTCCCTTGGTTTAGTTAAAAATGCTTCTTAAAAAATACATTTTTAAAGACAATCTGGACCAAGCAAGGAGTAGTAATGAGGTATACAGCAGAGGTTTCTAATCCTAAAATACATTCCAGCTTCTTTTATGTGCAAACCACTTAAAAGCAGGCCCTAACGGCTACTAAGAATCCTTCTCATTGACATTGCTGCTTTTTAAAAGAACTCTTTTCTTTATCAGATCAGTACCTAAGGAACAAATTTGTATAGTATTGAGGTAATCGAAAACACATGTGACAAAATAAGCTGAATATATTAAACCAGTACCCCAGTAACCCTCTTGTACCTAATATGCGCTGTCTTTCCTAGAGTGGTACGTTTAGATTGAACTAGTTTGGGGTTTTTTTGTAAAACAGGCATCCAAGCTGTAAATTTGACTTAAAGCCAGTGATTGCTGCTTTCTCTGTGTTCCTCAGCACAACTGTTACAGTGGCATGTAGAGAAATTTCCCTTCCCATGCTAGAATTATCACCAGAAAGGGAAGGCAAAGGAAATGTAAGCTGCTTGGTTTTTTGCTGGTGCTGAAATTCTTCATTTCAGTAAGGAACAAGAAAACACGAGCAATTGTCAAAATGGCTGTTTTGTATGTCAGTGTTAGTTCTGTGTTATTCCTCCCTGCAGCAAACAATATGCTTGTAGTGGACATTTCCTGAATGATGAAAAGAATATTTTCCAGTGGTGTCTAGAGTTCACTGTCTGCATATACCCATTAAATGTATTTCTCATTTTACACCCTTTTCCCCCACAAACAAGCTTTTTTTAAATTTGGAATGAGCTGTTCCAGTGAATTCAAGTAAGATTGCATGGATGAATTTTAATGTAAGCTGGGAGGACAAATAATTGCAGCTGTCGAAATGAGATTCATGATGATCAAATACACTCCACGAAGGCACACTTAGGCACATGGAACAGATCATGTACCAAAAGGGAATACAGTGCAGTTGACTATAGCTATATTATAAAAGCTGTTTAGGTACCCAAGGCAGCATTTAGGAATCTGTAAAATTTTTCTGGAAAGCAGGCATATCAACTGTTAACATATTTTTTTAAAAATCTGTTCTGTACATACCCTCTTGAGCACCTGGTGTTAACTTCTTCACAGGATCAAGTCTAAATGAAGTGAAATGCACAGTAGCCTGGGCATTAACAGCAAGTAGCAAGTTAAATACAAGTTAAAAACAAGTGATCTAAGTTTAACTTGATTTTAGGCCGTCTGCTAGGGACATGTGGTTGTTATCTGTGTAGTAGAAAAGACTGGGGCACATAAAGTGGTTAGCTAAGGGGTAGAAAATATGATGTGCCATAAAATTAATCTCTCTAATGAGTCCATGATCTTCATATTTTGTGGAGGTATGAATTTTAGTTTCTGGCCTATGTCTTTGAAGGTGTTTCATAATTTTCCCCCTGGCTGTAGGATCAGAAGTTCAGATACATGAGTCTGTCTTATTTTGGGGGGAAGGATAAATGTATGTGAGGTGTTACTATTTTTGTACTGAAGAAAGAGTAATGATGTTTTAAAAAACAGTGCAAAAAATCTGTCTCCAATCCATGCTGAACCTATTGTTGTGTAAGCCCAAGACTGCATGAGTATTTGAGGTTTTGGAAAGAATATTTATAATTTACCAGAGTATGTTGGAAGGCAGTGAATAGATTTGCTGACTACCATTTAGTAACCGGCAGAGAATGTGTGCCTGGGAAATGTGTTTGCGATGTTAAGGCAGAAAGTGTGAGGAGATTCAGAAGAAACTATGTACACTGGAAACCGTTACAGAGAATCAACAGGGATATGTTTGATAAGCAGTTAATGCAAATGAATAGCCAGACTGTACCATTTTACATAAACACGTAACTTCTTAAAATGAGGGCTTATGCCCTCATGTGCATGAAAATATCTTTGCCATGCAAAAGAAAAAGGTACCTTGACATCCTTAATATGCATAGGCATAAGTTAATCAGTTAATATTTACTCATTTTTTAAACTCTATTGGATTAGGACTGAAGTATCAAGGCCTGAGATTTTTACCAGCTTTGTCATTTGATACATCTTCAGTTTTCTGACAAAATGAGATCCCAAACATTTCCTGTGTCTGGGGTTTTAAACAGATACTTGAGAGAGAAAAAAGTTAATTCAGGAGGATCTGAGGCATCTTCCTTGCTTTATTGTACCTTTATCTTGTCATTTTTGACATGGGTGAATTCAATTTCTTACTTTGAAGAAAAACAGGAAATGCTTTGAGACAGGATTTTTTTATTTTATTCTTCACATGCTTTTTAGTAAATCAGAGGGTAATATGCATATTTTTGTAAAACAGTTCTTTGTATAATGCATTTCACCTCATTGGCTCAGTTGTTTATAAAATGTGCATTCCTAGTGATTGTTTTTAGTCTAGGATTCCGTTTGTTTGGGGTTTAGATAGGTTTAAAGGAAATGCTGAAAATTAAAGACAGAAAAAATAATTTAGCAAATAAATCATATGAGAAAACTCTGTAGAAAAATTCAATAGTCCTCATTTAACTCCCAACTGGAACATTTTCTTGAAAGATCATCTGCCTTAATTATTCTAGTTTATCATAGAACAAATAAATAGAAAACTTTTATGGCTGAGTGCATTTGATCTGCTATCATTAAAATATCTATAACCAAATGTAATTCTTCATGTGATAATGCAGACTACAAGGAAGTAAGGGAGAGCATGGAGAAAGAAAACCTAATGAGGGGATAGTTTGGAATGGTCTGAAGATCTAAAATTGGCTAGAGTGTATACAGAGTTATTTTTCATGACTGCTAAAGAAATTGGAATAATGCAGTCACCTCCAGCCTTAAAAATAATTGAAAGTTGGTTATCACTAGAAATAAAAAGTGTACTGTAGAATCATGAGTTATATTACAGCAGAGAAATGTTACTCGTTTGACAAAAACAGGTGCTTCTATGATACTTTCATTTTCTTTTTACAAAGTCATGCAGTCTTTAGAAGAATATCACCTTCTTTCAGGGGAATATTTAGTGATATATTTCTTTGGGAGAAATAATTTTATAAAATCACATTTTGAGATATTCTGGTGAAGTCTCTCTCTTCTGTTGATTATAAAGTGAGCCTGAACTTTCATGTCGCAGTTAAGTGTCTAAGTAAGGCAAAAGATAAGACTACAGGGAAGTATTTAACATCTGAAGGTGATATTACAATGAGTTTCATAGAATCATAGAATGGTTTGGGTTGTGTCCTGGTTTCGGCTGGGATGGAGCTAATTTTCCTCCCAGTAGCTACTGTGTTTTCGATTTAGTGTGGAATTTGGTATATGAAGAATGTTGATAATACACTGATGTTATTAGTTGTTGCTAAGAGATCAAGGACTTTTTTCAGCTTCCCAGGGTTTGCTAATGTGCAGGTGCAAAAATCTGGGAGGGGTATAGCCACTATAGTTGACCCAAACTGGCCAAAGGAAGTTTTCCATACCATAGACGTCGTGCTCAGTATATAGGTGGGGGTTGGCCGGTGGGCTGGGCTCCCTCCCTCCCTCTCTCTCTCAGGAACTTGGGATTCCGAGATTGCTGCTTGGGAAATTGCTGTTCCGAGATTGCTGCTGGGGTTTGTTCTGAGATCACTCTCAGTTTTGCTCTGTGATCGCTGCTTGGGATGGTCTGTATCGGTCATCGGGTGATGAGAAATTGTGCATCGTTCGTTTTGTATATTCTATTATCATTATGTTTTATTATCATTATTATCATTATTAATATATAATATTATTATTAGCTTTTCCTTTACTGTCCTAGTGAACTGTTTTTATCTCAACCCACGAGTTTTCCCTTCTTTCTGATTCTCCTCCCCACCCCACTGGGGAAGGGGGAGTTGAGTGAGCAGCTGCGTGGTACTTAGCTGCCGGCTGGGTTTAAACCATGACAGGTTGGAAGGGACCTTTAAAGGTCATCTAGTCCAAGCCTCCTGCAATGAGCAGGGACATCTTCAACTAGATCAGGCTGCTCAAAGCCCTGTCCAACCTGACCTTGAACACTTCCAGAGATGGGGAAGTTTATTGAGGTATTGTTCAGGGCCAGGAATCCAGAAATTCTGTGTGATCTTTCATGATCAGCAAAATTTGTGATCTGTGTGATCTTTTGTGATAGTGATCTTTTGTGGCCAGCAGTGGCTTTAAGGTCATTTTTAGGTCTCAGGTTGTGTCTAAGTTATCAACAGAAAGAGTTGTATCTTGGAAGTACATGGACTTCAGAATTTGGAGATCAACTGCATTAGCTGCAGATAAAAGTATTTTGCATCTTTTATGGCAGGAATTTCTGTAGCCAACTACTTTCAGCTATGGAAACCCAGTAAGAGAACTTAGGAAGCAAAACCAGACTGTTCTGGTTAACTGTGGATGTTTGGCAATGATGAAGTAAAAGCTGGTGCTGCAGGCATATTCTGATGATACTTCATAGAAAGAGCTACAGTATCACAAAATACTTTTGGGTTTTGGTGTGCTAGTTTAGCTTTAAAGGAAATAGATGCATGAACCACTGTATTTTAAAATATATTTAAAAGTCAAGTTAACATAATTTAATATTAGTGAGGTATCTGTTTAAAATGATGGATTATAGCTCAGTGAAGGTGTATAAACTTCAGTATAAACTTTTACCATGTTTAATACCAGTGAGATTGATTCACAAGTACAGTTCTTATGTGCAACAGAAAGTTTTTGTCAGATGACTGAACTATGAACAGGAGCAATATCTATTTGCAACTGATGAGACAACGTTAGAAAAGAAGAATGAAATTAACTAAACTTGGTTTGACCAAGCTGTGAAAAGCAACATATGCTGCCTCATAAAATGACGCAATTTTACTTTAAAATGGTGTCTGCTTTGTCAGTAAGTAACCATCTAATTCTCTACATCATGCCGTGACAGAGTAGAAGAGTAACTCGAGTTAGCGAAGCTGCAAAAGGCAAAGAAACAATGTGGGAACAGGAGGGAAAGGATGCAAAAGCAATACTAGTTGAAAAATGTGCGGTCTTTTTTTGATGTGCATATTTATATACATATACATATATATGTAAATGTGCTTGTGTCATGGTCAGGGCCAGAGCTTGTATCTGGGAAACCTAAATTTCCATTCAGAAGCAGAGATGAAACTTTGCAAAGTAGTCCTTATCTCCAGAATTGCTGAATTGATTTCTCAGATTAAGGTTTAGCAACAATGGCTTCAGTCTTGCAGGGAACTATGATCCTGATCCAGTGAAGTGTGTAAGGATATATTTAAATTATACAAATAACCTCCTTATATTAGTTTTATATTGAAATTTAGGTGTATATGTGAGTGTTTCACTGGATTGGGATAAAAATACTCATTGCTTTGCTGAACTGTGCACTGAGGCAAGAAATAACCATTCAAAGGTGTGAAGCAAATATCAGTGTTACAGCTGTATGGTAGGGTCTTGTGTAAATATAATTCAGTCTGATATTTGGCTCAGATTATTGGCATAGTTTTGATATTTGGGGCTTGCAGTTCTGGAATTCCTCTGCCACTTTTAATTGTATTGTTTTGAGTAGTTCCTCTGTTAGCAGACAAGGGGAAAAGCAGCTGATTTCCTTGCAACTTGAGTAAGTTAGATGAGAGAATGGCAGTGTTTTCTTTTTTTTTTTTTTTTTTAATTAAGTATGAATAAATACGTCCATGCACTTTAGCCCCCTACCCCCACACATTACTTTGAAAGAAGTAATGGTTCAGGGCCACACTGACTTAACCAGGGGATGTGACAAAATGTTATTGCAGTAAGGTGAGACGTGGCTAAAAGCAAATCTGCCAAAAACGTAATTAAGGTAAATGGAAGCCTGTATTAATGAAACTCATTGAGAAGCTGATGCAGGAAGAAAATGTGGTTTGAGAATAATTATTTGAAAGCAAAATCATCAAGGCTTATTCTGTGAGGTAAAAAACAGTTAAGCATTCAATGACAGTTTGAAATTAAAAGAAAGTAAAGGATTGCAAATCAATAACAATAAAAAGTGCACTAAGCTAAAGGATCCCTTGTTTCAAATGGTAAGTGACAGTTTCGAATTCCAGAGTAAACTCTTAGTGATGGCCCTTTTCATTACCATGCAGCAGCCCTGCCATTTTAGCTTCCACAGCTGTACTCGCCTGGCTACGTGCTGCTTTGATCTATGACTCTATTTGCCGTGCCTTTCAGGGGTAGGGAAGTGGGAACTCATTACTGAAAAACACCCGAGTGATTTGGAAGGTAGATTTTCATGTCACCAGCTGATCCCTGAGGCTCAGCATTAGCCCTTTGAACAGAAAGTTAAGTAAAACCTGGGAAGATGTTTTCCGTGTTGCTCTTTCAAAAGGGACCTTGCTGACTAACCGATTTAATGGGCATATCTGTTTACAGGCACTTCTGTGTCTTCCAGTAGAGTAAATGCTTTTCCTTGTAGCGAAGAAATAGCTTAGTGGTTTTCTTAGTCCTGTCTCTTGCTTTTAGCTCTGCGCTATTCCCATGATACTCTGGACCACTGATGCTTGAAGTGTAGGAGTTGAAATAATCACAACTGATCGGAATATTCAAGATAAAATAGCGCAAGATTATACCATAGGAGAAAATCCTGTAGACAGAGGTGATTTAGTATCCCCCCTGCCCCAATTTCCTTAAATGCTACAATCATCATTTCCTGTAAGACAGTTCTGATGGTTTTTTCTCTTAATTACTTTTAAAGTATCTTATTTAGGGAAACAATCCGGAGTACCCTATCTGTACTGGTATATTCACACATATGCTTTGAGAGAGCAGCTGGGTTGTATGAATAATTAGTTTTGTTTCTCAGGATAAATAAAGGATGACTCAACTAAAAATTATGCAAGGGTTTCTTTTTATGGAAAAAAAAAGAGAAAAAGATTTAATTATGAATCAAATCATATGGCTAAGACAGCTATTTAATGAAAAAATAGACAAACAGATAAACTTAAGCAACTTTTAACATTAGAGACAGTGGCCTCACTTGTATCCACAATGACTGAGGCATTCCCTCATATTTTGAGATCCAAGCAGAATAAATCTTCTGTTTAATATGTGGCAGACAACTGTTTTGTTATCATGTAAAATACTGGAGGAAGTAATAATCTAATGATTGGTGGAAATAATGGGAGTTATCTTGATACTGTCTAAATAGCTTATATTCAGATCATTGGAATTATTTGGACATTTGATTATCACTAAAATTGGTAGGTATTATATGCCTAATTCTTTCATCTTTGGATTTGGGGTCTAATCCTCTGGCTTTGCAATGAATGGAAAAATTCTTAGCTGCGGTTTTGAGTTTTAGATTCTTCATGCAGCCATTTCTCTCTTCAGAAAAAAAATGGTTAAAATGATCCATAGCAAGTGTCTTGATCTGCTCAGAAGAAATCTGAGGCACATGTAATGCATCAGTATATGCCGGGGGCTAATCAGGTAGAAAACAGTTTTGCAGAAATGGACCTGGTGGACACCAAGTTGAACATGAGCAAGCAATGTGCCCTTGCTGCAAAGAAGGCTAGTGGTATCCTGGGCTGCCATTAGACAGTACTGCCAGCAAGTCAAAGGAGGTAATCCTTGCCCTATACTCAGCACTGGTGAGGCTGCACCTGGAGTGATGTGTCCAGTTCTGGTCTCCCCAGTACAAGAGAGACATGGATAGGCTAGAGAGAGTCCAACAAAGGGCCATGAAGATGATGAAGGGACTGGGGCATCTCCCCTGTGAGGAAAGGCTGAGAGAGTTGGGACTGTTTAGCCTGGAGAAGAGAAGACTCAGGAGGGGATCTTATTAATGTCTGTTAATACCTGAAGGGAGGGTGTAAAGAAGATGGAGCCAGGCTCTTTTCAGCGATGCCCAGTGACAGGACGAGAGGCAATGGGCCGCAAACTGAAACACAGGAGGTTCTCTCTGAACATAAGGAAACACTTTTTCACTGTGAGGTCACTGTGAGGTTGCCCAGGGAGGTTGCGGAGTCTCCCTCCTTGGAGATATTCAGAAGCCATCTGGAGATTGTCCTGTGCAACCTGCTCTAGGTCACCCTGCTTGAGGAGGGGGGTTGGACCAGATGACCTCCAGAGGTCCCTTCTGACCTCAGCCATTCTGTGATTCTGTAATTTTATATTGTTCTTTCGATGTAGAGATCATCAAACATCTGATAATGAGTCCCCAGAGAAGTAATTTATCCAAATTTGAGATAGACATACACACGCGTGGCCATGCATGTACATATACCTGCATGTGCTGGCCATCTTACATGTTAAAATGTTAGCATAGTTTTGGAATTGTTTAGTGATACAGTTGAAGTTTCACCGATGAAATGAGCAGTATTGCCATTGATGTCAATGAGAGAAGTACTGTGGTCTGTTAGGAGTTTTAATTAATTTTACTGTTATGCATATAGGATTAAAGGAGGAGAATTAAAATGGGGAACTGAAAGACAAAGTTGAAAGTTGTGTTTCTGGTTTGACTGGTGGCTTGCTCTGTGACCTGGGGCAAGCTTTTTTAATTATCTGTGCCTTCATTTTCCAATTTGTAGAACCCAGATAATAAAATGCACCTACCTTGCAGGGATGTTGTGAGTTTCAATTAGTGCTTGTAAAGTGCTCTGAGCTCCACAGATAAAAGACATTATAGCAGTAGGAACTATTATTATTGTTATATCATTACAATACATGTTAGCTTAGCTTTGTGACGTTAATCTTCATTTATCAAGAGACTTATAACTCACTCCTGGCTACCTCTCTTGTGCATTATAATTTTCTCTATATGCTGAAAGCTATATGTCACATTGGTATATAGCCATGCTGAATTTTATATCCATATGCACTGTGTATTCATGAGAGAATAGATATTTTTTAAAGCTGCTGGAAATAATTCTTGCTCATTGATTGTAGTGATTTTACTCTTGACTAATGCTATATTTTTACCTGTTTTTAAAAAGTATTTTAATTAATTAATAAATAACTTATTTCCTTGGTTTTTAAGTGAGGCTCAACTAGAGTGTTGTGTCATGTGGCATTATTGCACTCTGTTGAGGTGTATCAGTATGAAAATCATAATGTGGACCTGCTTTGGTAGCTGCATTATTGCATATCAAACATTAGGACATGTACAATACTTCACCTTGAAGAATGAAACTTATCTACTGCTCACAATGTCTAATATGTTACCATTATTGTATCTGAAATAGAGAAATTATACTAGCAGGGTTTGTTGCATAGCATTTGCTTGCATGGCTATTTCCCTCAGCTAGTAAGCAAACATATTGCGTAATGCCAAAAGAGTTTTGAAGGGGAAAAAGCTATGTAAAGTAGTATTAACAATAGGGGATGTGGTGTCAACAGATTGATGTTCTTGCCTTATGTATCAGAGATCATTTTTCATGGCTGGTAACACAGATCTCTCCATTGTGTGTAAATCATTAAGTTTCGATAAGCAATAACTGCAAAATTATTTTCACTTTGTTTTGTTCCTATTTACTTTAACTTCTTTATAAGCCATTTGTTTTGCTAATGCTTTCCTATTGTTTGCAGAGTTGCTTGACATTTTGAGAAAGGTGAGGAGTCTTACTTTGATCTTTCAGTATTGTTTCAGAGACTTGACTTTACTGATATAAGTGAATGTGAACATAGAAATATAATTTCTATAAATATCTATTAATATTGGATTAATTATTAACTAATATTAATTATACTATTAAATATTTTATATTATTATATCATGTAAAATTATATGATTATTATTATATTTTGTTATTTAGATCATATAAATAATAATGAAAGTGAATATATGGATAATACATTTGATTGTAAAATCTAATAGAATTTTTAATTGTTGTACTGTGTACATGGTTATCATATGGTGTATAATGGTCAACCAAAATTATTGCTAGTTTATAAGGACAAGTGGATGATGGTCAAGTAATTGCTGCAGAAACTGTCAGAGATGTTTAAGATGTTCCTGCTTTAAACTGTATTTTTAACAATTCTCTGTTGTTCCATCTCTTGGACCGTGGGACAGATTGTTCAGTTAATCTCAGTGTAGTGTAATGTAGTTTGTGTGGTTTTGTGTTAAAGCACACTGTAGTGCATTCATGCAGCGTGTCTAGTTTGCATTGACACAGATGTCGAATTTTATCTACACATTACTTCTGTTGTGAGGCAGAAATCTGTATTGAGGAGGTTGTTCAGGTGGAAAATAGAAACATAGACAGCCATAGAGGCTTTTTGCAATTGTTTGACTAAAGCCACCGTTGAAACTCTTTTAATTTAAAAAGTCTAGGCTCATACTTAGGTACAGCAGCGTATTTAGATAATTGTATCTGTAAGTTTTGGTATCTAGAAAACTATTTGCATGGTGAAGATTGGATCCTGAGGTGGATATTTGCAGACTGAAGTGTCTTTTTCCAATCTAGATTAATTATTGCACTATTTCACTTGTAAGAGTATGCTGCTTCATCAAAAACACTGGCATTTTATACACGTGTTGAACTGGTAATAGTGAGTAAAAGGAGAAAGGCATGTTCTCAAATACAATTAGGTATCGCTTCTCTCACAAACAAACATACCATATGTTTTCCTTTAGTAATTCAGCTTCTTCTTTTCCATTTATTGGTTTTACATATTGAAATAAATGGAGTACTTTCATGCAGATGTCTCTAATTGTATTAATGTTGCCAATTTTATTTAGAATGGATGTTTTGCAACCATTTTAACCTCAAGCAAAGAAGTTGTTGCCCCAACCAGCCTAATTTAGTTGATGTCACAACTGAACAGAAGTGATTAATCTCCAGCAACTCTAATGTGTTCATGAACTTAGGTATATAATGAGATAAAGGGTCCATTCATGTTGTGCAGAATATTTAATCAGGAAGTTAAAGTTTCTGCTCACAAAGTAAGTCTTTTAACAACTGACAAATTTTGATCTTGAGCAGGCTTGCTTTCTACTTACAGAAACATTGAAACATTTTAATGCTCTGTAGTTATATTTTTCAAGTGAGATTTTAGAAGAGAATTTTTAGTATATATGTAAAAAAACAGATTGCAAATGCTCTGAGGTAGAGGAAAGTTTGATTAAGGTCCTCCAGAATGTTTAAAACTTGACAGAAATTTTCTTCTCAGCAGAAGTTTTGCCTTGGATTAACATGGAGCCAGGGTTTAATGTCTTAAGTCTCAATATTCTTTATCACTTCATCACACTTTATCAGAACTGGGAAACTCAGAGGTTAATTGGAAAAAATAATTATTTTTTAAGTTAGATATTGGGTTTGTGGTTTTGCGTTTTCTTCTAGCATGGCAAAGAGTCTGTAGTAACCAAATTTCTCCATTGGCTTTTCTGGTATAGTTTTAAAATCCCTCACTAATCGTCATTGTGTGTCTTTTTATTAAAATACTTGACCTTCCTAAAAAGGAGTTCCCTTCCCTTCCCTTCCCTTCCCTTCCCTTCCCTTCCCTTCCCTTCCCTTCCCTTCCCTTCCCTTCCCTTCCCTTCCCTTCCCTTCCCTTCCCTTCCCTTCCCTTCCCTTCCCTTCCCTTCCCTTCCCTTCCCTTCCCTTCCCTTCCCTTCCCTTCCCTTCCCTTCCCTTCCCTTCCCTTCCCTTCCCTTCCCTTCCCTTCCCTTCCCTTCCCTTCCCTTCCCTCCCCTCCCCTTCCCTCCCCTTCCCTCCCCTCCCCTCCCCTCCCCTCCCCTCCCCTCCCCTCCCCTCCCCTCCCCTCCCCTCCCCTCCCTTCCATTTCTTCTTTCTTTTTCCTTCCTATTGTCAATCGTACTATCTATGAATAGTTTGGCACAGTTGGCTCCTGCAGGCTTTTATCAGTGCTTGCTTCCGAGTGAGTATTTTTAATTGGATGACAACAATAAGAATCCTATTCACTGCTGACTTGTATGTATCACACGTGTATGTGGCTTGCTTTTTTTTTTCCCTCTCTCCCCCTTACCTGTACTCAACAAAAAAGATTTGTTAGCAAGGCATTTGATTGATTTTAAAGTAAATAATATGAAAGACAACTTATCAAGCTTAGCAAGTTTCTGAAAGTATTTTGTGGTGAGTTGCATGGGATAAAACAGAACTATTGGGAGAGTCACAAAGTTCCTTTCATTCAATAATAATGAAATGATGTATTTTAGTTACATGTTGTCCATTAAGGAAAAGTCACTTTGCTGCTGCTAAAGCTTTTTTTGATGCACACTGATTCTATTATTTCTTCACAAGGTTGTTTTTTGTTGAGATATTATTAAGCAAGAAATGCAGTTTTGATAAGAGGCAATAGCCTTTGCACAGAGTAAGGCGGCCAACTTCCTCAGGTTGTGAGAGATACTGAACACGTGCTCAAGTGTTACTGGATTTGAGCTCTGCTAAAGAAGGCTAGAAAAACCACTCTGCTCAAATTGAAAAAGACAGTTATAGCCAATATGAAGGGAAGAAAGAGAGGAGAACATAAATGGAACAGAGGATACAATGTATGCAAAGCTGTTTCGTAGAAAGGACAGGGAAAAGTTCAAATGAAAAACTAAAGCTTGTAAGACCTTAACATCTGTTAATATTAGCGAATTACCATCTGGCAGTATAAATGGACGAGTCACATGCAGGATGATGAAACAGATTTCAAAATAATGAGTAAAATTGCTAGTATAGCTAACTGCTAGTTTATCCTGTTGTTGGTACATGAATTTACATAGAGAGCTGGTGATTATTAAAATGATAATCAAAATCATGAATCATATATGCTTAATAAGAAATTTCATGTGAGATGCAAGTTTGCATTGAAATGGATCTCCACATTTCAAAGAGTGAAGGGAGTAGCCTGCCATCACCACATTTGCTTGAGAATATTAGGTAATGAAAGTCATAGCACAGTTCTGAACATGTGGTACGGTCTTGCTTATTGCAATTAAATTCATTGTTACCTTGGGAGGAAGTCCCTGTTTAGAACTACCGAAAACCAGCAAAGAAATAAAATCTTTCAGTGTATTCCTTCCTTCCATTTAGGAAACCTTTACCTCTCCACCCCTCCCTTGTAATATATTATCTATGTTTTTCTCCTCTTAATGTTATTACGTTGCTGCTAATTATGCCAGCTAGAACGTAAATACTTGCTGTTTGTTTATTCCTTTGACTACTTCTTTTGTATAAAATTTCATGTTCTCATTAAATCAATTTTACATATATTTCCCTCCTCTGAATTCCTGATTACTATGACAGGTCACTTTGGAGGCCCACACCAAGAAGTGAACAGCAGGACAAAATTCTGTCTTGGAGAGTAGACACCAAAACTGTATAGGCTCTCATTTTCTTAAATTATTTATGTGGCCAACAGAAAGTACTACAACTCTCAAGTTAAAAACACTAAATTAAAATTAATTGTAGTTTAATTAAATGATTGTGTTATTGGGAAAGCATCAGGTTGCTTTAGCTCACAGAAACATGGTCTTGCTGTTCTTTAAAGAATGCTTTTGTCCACATTCATGAATAAGTTTCTAATCTTCTTTAGCATGATATTTTATCCTGAAAAGTGCTGATCTGCCAAAAAGTCCCAACTATTTTATTGAATTTTTGATAATCTAAATTCATGTCAAGATTAAGCTTTTTTGGTGATGAAATGACCTTTCCATAGAGTATGTACATCTAACTCACTCGAGATAAAAAATTAATAAATCTCTACAGAGTACAGAAATTTCCTTATGGAGCATTTTTGTCCAGTATTACATGAGATGGATAAGTAAATATATGTGAGTAAGAGACTAGCTCTTCCTTTGACTGATGGAGTATTTTGGTTTCCATCTTAAAGAGAAGATATCCATTAGAATACAGTATGGGCCACCCATTATATATAGATATGGCAATATAATTATTGTTCCTAGAGCAGAATTACAGGAAATAGTTGGATCCTGACAGAAAGGAACTAGATTTGCAGTTTCCAATTCATGAATGCCAAATGATTTATATAGGCTCAAAAAATGAATCACTGATTTGAGTAAAAATTGCTTTAGGGAATTTTCAGATCATCCTGCAGTGTGTGGGGCTGTGAAAGTACTAAGTGTTTTAGAATATTTATTTCACTTGTGATTTCGGTGACATTCCATCGCATAATCAGAGATGCTTCTGTTGTTACATTTAATAAAACCTGAAGCCTCCAGCACAAAAAGCATGCATTCCTTAAACAGGAGATTCATTTAGAAGTGCGTAAGAATGCTTGCAGTTGTGGTCAATAGTCATTAGCAGCAGACAATGGCAATTCATTAGTGCTTCTTTGGGTTTTTTGTTGCTTAGGGGTTTTTGTTTGGTTGGTTGGTTGGTTTTTTCTGTATGTTGCTTTTAAATGATGATCAACAGCCACATAGATGAATTGTGTGTATTTCTGTCATTTGTAGAATTGGTCAAACTCTTGTAAAGGTTCCTATATATCGTTAATTTAGGTTATAAGTCCAAGTTGGGAAAAAAGACCAGAAATTCGTATTAGTTAGCTGGAATCTCTATGAAATATTGTTAGATGTTTTCATATACTTTGATTGAAATTTTAAATGCATGTCCAAAATTCAGAAATCGTTGTCTGGTTCTTATTTTCTGTTCTAGGTATTGTAGAAGTACTACTGTTTCACCAGTTGCATTCAGTAGGAGTTATCAGATTATGTTTTCCTGATGTTCACTGCTCTCTGCCACCCCTCAGCCCAAGATTCTGCTTTCAGAACTGCTTTCACAACTTAGCTGACAATAATGCAGATGATTTCAGGAGAGGAAGCTTTGTACAACATACTTTACTCTCCAGTAGTGATATTTGCTATGCAAAGTTCAAAGGAGCAGAAAATTATTGTTAAAAATGGTTGAGGTAGTTCTCTGAAGATAGCAAGGGAGCAATTGTATTAAATGTCATATTTTCTGTTATCGCTTTTCTGAATATGACAGCACTATAAAATACTGCCAACATTTGTATGGTACCATATAATGTATCTAACAACTGGCCTTCATCTTCTCTTATAACAAGACATGAATTAAGTATGTTTACAGTTGGCAGCAATCCATTTCAGTACTAGGATATAGCACTGGAATTACGTGCTTCTCCCCAGCCCTTTCTCTTCTGGCTTTTAAAGAGCATGATGACATTCTAACAATTTAAAAAGTATTATATGGAAGAAAATTGTAAACCTTTGTCTTCTGACAGCAGAAGGGAATTGCTGACCATTTAAATAGCCTACGGGTTTTGTCCAAATAAGTGATTCATATTTGAGTTTTCATAATGACTTCTGTTAGTTTCTGCGAAAGTGAAGATCAGCGTGCAAAATATGGAGATTCACACTTTTAAAAATTGCTATTAAATTGTATGTTTTAGCGTAAGAGCAACCATCCATCTTTGTTCTTCCTTCTCTACAGTGTTTCTCTAGTAATTCAATCCCGAAAGAAAATAAACAAAAGAATAGTAGGTAAATGTCTTAGTTTTTACATTGTTATTCTTGTACATTTATTGTTGTACCATCGTATTGGTGTTGGCTCAAACCATGAAATGCATACTTTCTTTAGGTATTTGTACTACAATAACTTAAACTAACTAATCTGCACAAATTCTGGTAAAATTTTCGTCAAATATGGTCCAGTTACTGTAAAAAATTGGGATTGAATTATGATGTGATGACTGGTTAAAATGTTTGCCCCTTGAGGCGTGCCATGGAGAGACTGGTATAATCTGTGTTGAGGAAACAGGAAAAGGTCTGTTGGAAATAGTGTTACACTCTCTGGATCGGTTTGGATGACTTTTGCTATACACAGAGAGACTACAAGCAGCATATGCTCCAATTAAACGCAGAAAGCAATAATGTATTGGCTGAGACACCAAGCAAGTAGCTAGAACTAATGATCTGCTAGGCTAACCACTAATACGCTTCATCACCCTCGATGAGGCACTTGGTGAGTCCTTGCTGGCCGGGTGGAGAAGGGTTAGCTGCTGCTGCTGCTGCTGTTTGGAACTGGATGATCTGGGATGTTCCTGAATGGCCATGTTCCAGCTCTGGTTTTCCCCTTAGATTTTTATGCTTTTTTTCACATCCATGGTTTTTCTATTGAATCCTTGAGCTGCTGACAATCCTTTTCTCCTCTATTTTACCTCTGTCTGCAGTTTTACCTTTCATGTCTTGCATGGCTTTAGGCCATGTACTTTGTCACAGCTCTTTCCTGTAACATAGCAGGTTTCTAAAAAGTCCTAGCTAATATTATGCACCTGTGCTGTGTCAAAACTAGTGTGGGGTAACAGAAAACTGAACCCCTCTGGAGAGAGATAGAGAAGGATTTTTTTGCTGAAGCATTTAGGGGCTGATCCACAGCTCGAACCTGAAGTGGTCTTGGTTCCATTAAGTCAATACTAGTGTCACTGTTGAACTAAGGAGGCCTGAAATTTCCTCTTAAGTTTCTAGATGCTCATTCCTGGGACCTTTCAGCAATTATTCTCCTTCACTGCATTTTGAATTAATAATACTGGTTTTATTTTGATATGTACTTAATATGTAATACTGCTCTTGAAAGAAGAGGTAATGCATATCTTTTTAAAAAGTATGTATATTTTGTTACTCATTTGACCAAGAAAAATGGTGACCTTTTGTCCCAAGCACTAACCTAATTTATAGATGCAGGATTCCACAAACGTTTTCGATTCTTGAAGAGTCAGAGGAAAGTAGCATAGACATAAACTTAGGTTATAGTAAAAACAGATTGATACATTCTTAAACAGAGGTTTGCAGTAGCTTTTGACTAGGATGAAACATAAGGATTCTGTTTTGCATCATTCCCTTCTGATTTCCAGAGCACTATAACAGGTGCAGTGGTAGGGTTGCCAAATGGATCAGTATTTTCCCCGTCTTTCGTTTTCAACTCTACACATCTCATCCATTGAGTGTTTCTTCAAAAATTCTTATGATACCCTTCCTATCTTTCTCAACTTTGAAATGGTACCAGGAACTGAAAGAAGAGGTTGAAGAAGACAGACGATTGGGAGATTAACAACAGAGTTTGTAGGAGGATGCAAAACTTTTCAGTCTCTCATCCAGCTATGACCTGCTTGTCACAGTGTAATGCTCTTTCTGCTAATGTGCTGACTCCAGTGTACCTCTATGAAAAAAAAAGAAAAAAGTAAAAAAGTCCTTTAAGCTCTGCTTTTGGAATCCATCCAGAAATATTTTCCCTTAAGCTTGTAACAAACAGCTGCCAGGACTCCATGAGTCCCTTAACGTGCAGCAGTGAGTACCCCTCATGAACATTGCATTGATAATGTGCTTGGTCAACAGTTTCGCAGAGGACAGATCCAAAGATATACAGAGAAGAAACAAGGTCTTCAGGGACATTGCTGTACTTTCTGCCAAAAAAGAGAGTGAAAACATAAAAATGTCTTTGTTTTATGCTTACTTTCCACCGCTCATTCAACTGAACATTTGTGGAAGTGGAGTGTGCTGTAGGTATCTCCGGTTTCACTTTTCTTTCCTTCTAATATATTGAGAACTCTGTTTGCAAGTTCTGAGCTTTACCCTTTTGTAATAAACACATGGCTGGACAAGCCCAACCCCAAGAGTTACCCCTCAGATGCATATTTCTGAGAAGTTTAAAGTCATCAAATCTACTTTTAAAACAGAAAATAAATACTATACTAGTATCCATGGTATCTGAATTTTCATCCATGCAAAAATGGTTAACTGTCTGCAACAAGAATTGGGGCACAAACAGGAAGCAAAAGGGTTATTAAAAAATGCTGTAAACTTAATTGCCTGACCTGAACAAGATCAGCTTTTATGTGTGTACTGGAAAGAAATAAATGATGTATTGCCTTGACTTCTAACATTAGTAGCTTGTACAATCCCCCCCCCCCCCCCCCCCCCCCCCAAGGTTAGACATCGGATGATGAAACTTTAAAAAGAACTAAAATTTCCCTGTTAGTGGCATATGTGATTCAGCAGGTGGTGCTCTTCCCTCTGCTTATCGTTTATGAATCAAACGTTGGGGCTGTGATAGAAGACTGCCTCATACAACTTAAGGCCCTAGACATCTGTGGTTATTCAGTTATTCAGTAGACCATGTCACAACAGTAATGACACTAAAAATTAAGAGCATGTGTCAGATGAAGCCAAAGCTTACTTTTCCCTATGTGCACACCCTCTCCCCCCGCCTTTCTCCTTCCCCTGAATTGTAAGCATGGACTAGAGCCTGAATGTTCTCTTTGCCCCGAGGCCAAAAGCAGTATTCAGGATCTCTGACTTGAGTAACTCTGTTGGCAAGTTTCTGTCTCATTTGCCCAGCAGGTTTCTTAATCATAATTAGTGATATTTCTTATATTTTCTTCTTCTGAGGATCAGCCCTTCTGTTGCTAACAGTTAATAAACACTACACCCCACCACCCCCACCCATCCCACCACACCCCCCAAAAAAAGGGGTAGAGAACCAGAAACTGTCACAACTGTCACAGCTATGGTTAACAAACGGTGGCAATGAAACAGTCTTACGGGTATTTTCAAGTGGGCACCCTTCTCTTCAGCTGTACCTTCCTTGCCATGTTTCCTCAGTAATAGCCCCTCCAGCACACTCTTCAGAACCCAGAGCCCAGGAAGGCAGGACACTGCTAGAGTCTCAGCTCTTCCTATACCGTTAATGCATTTCTTTTTAATTCCAGATACCGGTCTATTCTATTAAATATTCTTTCCATCGGTCCTTTCTCAGACACCTCAACTTTTTCTTGGTCTAACGCATAGGACACTATGGGCTGTTTCGTGTAGTTGGGGAAGAGAGAGCAACAATGCCAGAAGACAAGCCACAGTGCAAAACTACCCATGGGGAATCTGTGCATTCCTGCTGATGCTCTTTTGAGCGCAGTCACAGAGCAGCCAGTCAGCTGTGCTTGGCGTCTGGAGTCCCAAGAAGAATGATGTTACGCTGCCAACTTACAATTTGGAGGCACCAAACAGGTGCCATTGAGTAAACTATCTACAAGAATCTTGAGCATTGTTAGATCTCTTTTGACCTTACCAAGCTATGCATCAACATATAATATTGACTCAAGTTTTTCTGTGGCAAAGTGTAACTTTAAATACAAACACGTGGCAGAATTAGGTAAGTTAATAATAGTCCGTTCTCACGTCTTTTTCACTTCTGCATCAGAGTCTCTGCCATTGTGAAAAGAGAAGCTGCTTCTGTTCTTCAGCAGCTAGAAGCAAACAAGACATCACAGGCTTGTCTGACAGTGTAATGCAAACTTCTACATGTAAAACCATATTGTCTGCAGGCATATGAACATTGTAACAATAGGCTTATATGAACATCATTGTTACAGGAAGACTGAAAGGGTTTTGGTATGAGGTATGAGTCTAGTTTAAAGTTTGATTTAAATAATGCACAATGAATACAGGTTGTTAAAATGCTTTAACATTAAATGAATCCTGTTTGTGTACAGTGGTCATGGTAAAAATATGAACTCTCGCCAGCAAATCATTATAGATTTAATTTTTGTTGTGTAGGAACATTCTGCTGTATTGTTGGCATTCATATATCTGTTGACAGTTTTTGATTATTAGTAATTATTGCATGTTTCTACTTTTTATCATAAGGTACTTCTGTTTTGAATCTACTTAAGGCATTATCATGTTTCCATTAATGTTTCTTTTATTTGAGACTGAATGTCTAAAAACAGGGGAAAAGGTAAGTAGATCTTTAAGATTATTCTAAGCTTTTCTTTTGTATGGTGTGTGGTATTAATAATGCCCTACAGGGAAATAATCGAGGAACTTTGTTATAATACTGTGGTTCAGAAAGGAAGCATGACAGCCGTATATTACTGGTAATTGAATTTAATGAGCTTCTTAGCACTATGCAAGTGAGTCTTTGAAATAGAAGCTATTCAATTTAGATCATTTGGATTATAATTAAATAATTTTACATTTACCACAGGGGCAAGTTTAATCTTAATTAGACTTTTTTAGGTCTAGAAAGGTGATGCCATGTATCTTTGCATCTATATAGATATATGCTTTTGAAATACTTGCATTAATCAAAGTTTAATCTTGAAATAGATAAATATGGCAGCATTTTCCCTAGGGAAATTTTAGTAGTGATGCACTTCCTGGTTTTGAGATAATGGAAAGATATTTTCTTCAAAATATCGTTATGTCCACAATTTTAACAGAGTGATACCAGATAATTTGTCTAACAGAATGATATTTTGACTTTAGCACAGTTGCAAAAGAGAGGAAGCTTCAGTCTGTATTGGTAAAATTACAGAAAACTTGTGAGACTTTGTTACTTTGATTGAAGTGAAGCTGGGCTTGAACTTGCTTTCACTGCTATTATTTTGTTGTGCTCCTTTTGATCTCACTGAAATCCTCAATAAAGTTTTGAACCACAGTCTCATATTCACTTAACAATGAGTAAGAAATTGCCTACATGTTAATTAATCAATATAGGTGGTTGGTTAGTTGAACTAACACTGATAAAATACATATGCTGGGATTTAAGTCTTCTTCCCCTTGGTTACAAAAGTGATATAATCAGTTTCTTTTTCTTGCAATATGCTTTCCAAAATCTTTCAATATGTTTTCCTCCATTTTTGGAGTATTAAGTACCTAATAGCAATTACTTGACTGACTTTGTTTTGTGATCTCAGTTGAGAAACAAAGGATTTCTTTTTTTTTTTTTTTTTTACAAGATGACTGCTAATTTAGATTCCTAGAATCTGAGGTGTCTCACTTCAGTACAACAAGCACTTGCCTCTTCTCTTTCCATAGGTTCAAGTTGCCCTTAATTTCTTTGAAAGTCAGTTTGAAATGCAGGTGCTTATCAACCCTGTGAAAGAGGCCATAGATGACTCAAGGCTGTAGGCATCATCCTGTAAAATTGAGAAGCCTTTTACCTTTAACAATAGTCTCTCCAAGTGGGTGGTGGTGAGAAAGAGCTTGTAGTACAGCTACTTATACTGTTTCTGCTCTGTGGATGAAGAGAATACTTAAGTCTCCTGGGCTGTCAATCAAGCATAAAATTCAGATATTTTTACAATTATTATTTTAGCTCGGTGAGTCATTCTGTGATACGTAAGGATATGTGCAATAAATAGATAATGGGTTAGATCTAGCCGAAGTGTTTGAGTGTGGTACTGGAGATGCACTTGTTATGCTTTTTTGTCTCTGTGTCATTTTGTAGTGATATTTCTAGGTATGTAAAAGCAATGATTCAAGCTTAGGTAATAATACTTTAAATTCTGCTCATTATCTTCGTATTTTAAAAAAACAAAGAACATATAGCAAGAGTGTGTGATTGGCGTTTCAGACACACACACTCATTTCTCAGTCTCTTGATTCAGTTCCACTAGCTATATCTGATCCAATACCTCAAAACAAACCCTGCAGCAGAACTGATAACCCATGATGCTGTATGGAAACAGAACTTGTGAAGACCTAAAATTCTCCATAATTCTAGTAGCACTTTGTTTGCTGCACAGACAAGAATGTTGATTATCTTTGATTTAGCCTTAATGAACACAGATGTATTTAGTCATGCAGTTATTCAGCATTTAGATATCTAGCCATAATATTTGACTCAGTGATATCATCAGCGTTGATGCTGAGAATTGAAAATGCTAAACACAGATGAGTGTACTCAGTAGTATGTGGAAAAGTTTGTTATTGGTTGGTTGGGGTTTTTTCCTCCCCAGTGGAATGTGTTAAAGAGCAATAAGGGAGAATAAAATATATTCAATACATTTCTTTTACTATTTAGCACCTTGTGTGTATGCTTTGACATCAGAAAATTGTACCTCTCAAAACTTCACGTGCAAATGTTGAAATCATGTACAAGTCTTCCATGTCCTTTGTAACAGTTTCAAAGGTGTTTCTCCATTGTATATCAGCATACAGGAATGTATGATATCTACAGATGAGTTACAATCTGAGTATATACAAACAGCAATAAGAGGTATTTAGATTTTAGATTTGGATTCCTCTACAAATATAGGAGATTAAGCTGAATTTAGGAACATCACTGCATGCCAGCATCACTCCATTGAGCTTAACAATTGTTTCTACAAAACGCAAGGAGAAGAAAAATCAAGCATTTTCAGAATAAGAATTTTAACATCCATTTACCATTCTCATCAGATTAGTATTTCTCCTCCTTTACTGTATTGAAAAAAATCCAAAGTTCTTCCTAGTGACATTTTTCTTTATTGCTCCCTGTCTTTTTCAGAAGTTTTCATAATAGACCTAGGACAACTAGTTATTAATTGCAAGTTGAAACCATATAGACCTGACATTCCCTGTGCCACTGTATGTGGCAGGCATCAATATGACAAAACTAATATTCCAAACTGATACTATCGTATCTCTGAGCTGACTCAGTAGGCAGAATAAGTTTTGAATATGGAATTAGTTTGACTTCCACTTCACACTATAGAGAAGTCTTGTTAAAGGCAGGTGCATGGTCATTTCATATGTTGTTCTGAGAGCAAGAGGAGAAGACTTACTTCTGATTTAGGGTTAACACAGTAAAAGCCCATGAAAAGAATGAGCATATTACTGCTAGTGAAGAGGACTAAGAGTTACCTATCAAGGAAAGGTATCTGATTTTAATGTTATGTCATGAATGTACTTTAGAAAGTAAGTAAAACTATGTAATATGAATGAATGTTTCAAACACGACTAGGGAAATGGAACAAATTAATGGTTAAGCTATTCCACAGGTGTTTATAACATCCACATTCCTTATGACGGTCTCTGTAGTTGAGTTTCTCCTATTTCCTGTAACCAAGTTTCTGCCAAATGGGTAAAAAGAACGTACTTGACAGCTGACATTCTTTCCTTCCCCCAGTATTTGCTATCTTTTTCTTTAGGAGGAAAAACAAACATGCAATTATATTTTGTCATTTGAATATCAAGAATTCTGACCTGTAAGTTGTGTTAGTTTTACCCAGACAAGGTTATGATATATAAACAACACATCTGATCCTGGTTATTTTTACCTTTAATCTCTGTACTTACAAAGAGAGATTTTTATCATTGCTGTTGCTTTTTTTTTCTTTTTGTTGTAAAATAACTGGAAATGATGGCCTTCTAATACAACTGTTGCCAGAGGTTGTCGTCCCAGTATATGTTGGGGCAGTGGCAAATCTGTAATTCAGATAGCCTTGACACAGCAGGGATTTTTGACACCGCAGCCTGTCTTATTCCTTGGAGGAGTACAGACTCTGCCATCCTATCATCTAGTTTGTATTCTTATTTTTGTGTATTATTTCATGACAGGAAGAGTCTTGAGATACTTTATCACCTCTCTTCTTTTGCCCATGGCACTTAATATAAAGATTCAGAAACTGAATATACTGTGGTTTTGGGGAATCTGCTTCAGACAACTCTTTCCAATATGGTATTTAACCAAGATACAGGTGCCATATAGGTGAAGAGATCAAGCTCTGAGGAGTGGAGGGGTTTGACAGTGTTGCTATGCTTTTGTGTTAAATCTCATTAATGCTTAAAAGTGAGTTATTTTTAATTTAGTTGAATAGGTGTGTTTTCATTTGACCTGGGGAATTTGATCACTAAACAAGGTTATTATATTCTCTTCCCACCATCAGCTCCTTCTATTTAGGAAAAAAGCACCAGAGTTAGACAATCTAAGATCCTTAGCATAAAATATTGAAAGAGTCCAAAGTTACATTCTGACTTTTCCTCCCCATCTCAGGGAGTATAAACCAGAGCAGAAGAATGGAGTATCTTCTCAACGCCCTAAGCTGTAAGATTTTCACAGTACTTCAAAAGCTAGTTGGTTTTATAGCAGTACATAGTTACAGATGGACACGGCCCCTTCTCTTCAGCATCCCCTTGGTTAACTGCTCATCAAGAGTCCAGAGGCATTTCCAAAAACTTGGATAACTTTTTGAAACTATAGTAAAACTGTCATTCCTTTATATATATATATATATATATGTAAACAAAAATTAATAGAAAAAACACTACAAGTTACATTTTATATTTCTTGTCTCTGTCACATGCATGATCCTCTAACACAAGTTTTTTGGAAAGTCTGCAAGTGAGTGAATTTGATACTTATTAGTATCTGATAAGGATGGGATAACTGGTGGAAGGCCAGTACATACTCCTCAGACCTACCGTTTCTGTTTCTTTGGAGAACTGACCAATCTTCATTGCCTTGCTTACATGTTCATTCTGCCATTTATCCTATATAGTAACTGAATGAATAAGAAAACATAAGCTGCAAATAATTTAGTAAACAGTTCATTAATACATTTGGTGATGTGTTGGTTAAATTGTTCAAATTATCAGTCTGGAGAGTTCAACTGTGTCTATAAATTCTCCAGATTTTTTGTGATGGATGGCGAGCTTCCATCCATCCAGCTCTTTTAAACTTGATTTTTGGCAAGCTAGGTCATGGTCTGAATGAAAGGCCAGTGAAGTGATACATATATTAACAATAATCACATATCACTAAAATGTTAATTTCCATTAATTAAAATAACAATCATATCATTGATCACGAAAGGGAGCAGAATATGCTGATACACATTGTCAGATTCCAAGTTAACAGGAACCAGTCAAGAGAAAGACACCTAGGTATTGCGGTAGACAGGTAATGAAAATATGGAAAAGCTTGATGTGTAGCAGAGAAATGAAAGCAAACAGAGTGCTAACATACGTAAGAATAAGGAAATATATTGAAAATGCTATGCAATTTTATAAATCAACAGTGCTGTTTCCTTTGGGTACTGGATTCAGACAGGGGTAGGTATTTACTTTTGCAAAGTCAATAAAGTGAAGCCCTTAGATGGAACATAAAATGCTTCTATTGTGGCAAAAGGAAATGGCACCCTTGTTTCTATCTACATGTTGTCTCTCAGAAATTACTAATATGTCCTTCATAATCTTACCTGAGCAGAAATATTTAGCTGGATAGATCATTAAGTGCTGTCTTTGAATGTTGACACTGTGGCATGTCTGTATTTAGTGTTCACCAAATTTTGAATGCAGATCTGAATATGTTTCCAAACCCTGTTCTGTTTTCCCCCTCAGCCAATTTGTTGTTCTGGAGAACGTTAATATTCGTGTCCTTTCTGCTATGTGTTGGAATTGTTAACGCAGTTCAGCTGCACTGCTATTTTGAAACATTTAGAAGAAAATAAAGACAAAACAAAGCCTCGATGAATAAAATCTATTGAGAATATGTTTCTATGTTCAACTTTCACTGTTTGTCAGGTAATCAGTAAAAGAAAACGCCTGGAGTATTGCAACACCCACTCAGTGTGCATGCATATCATTGTATCCATCCATAACGACCCCATCAGTAAAGCTGGCGGTGATGAGGAATGAATACTGGTAGGAGCTACTGAAGTAAATAATCATACAAGTAGGAATAATTGTAGAACTCCATTTTTGCATGTATTTCAGGCTGTTTTGAGACCATTTATACTTTAGTGTGCCTAAAGTACCACTATCTCTAACCATTATTTCGCTTCTGAAGGGGAAATGAGTGTCAGAAAGATTCTTGATTTCCAAAGTGAATACTGTAGTTTAAGGGTAATCCTGTGAGCATCATAATGGAACATGAAGAGAATTTTGTGAAGTTGCTATGTCACTGACTGATTCTCAAACTGAAAAAATGCTTATTTCTGGAAATTACTCATGGAGAAAAAGTATCTGAACACAGTCTGTCAAGTCCTGCCTTGTGTGAGAATACAACTGACCAAGTAAAACCATGATTTTGTTGTTGTTGTAATACTCTTTATTGCAATGGTTCCCCCTTCTACAAGACTGCCACATCATGTATTCCCTTTCTTAAAATCAATTTAGCCTGTCTTAAGAAACAAAACTCTCTGAATTTAGTTGACTGTAGATTAGAAAGGATGGTTGTCCCCACTTCTCTGAGCGTAGGGCTATTACAGAAAATTCACCATTTCAATGTTCAGAAGTCGTCTTTGTTTTTTATGATTTTTATGATGCTCACAGTAAAAAAAATAAAAATCTTCTGATTTTTATGGTGCTCACAGGATTACCCTTAAAGTACAGTATTCACTTTGGAAATCAAGAATCTCTCTGACACTCAGTTCCCCTTCAGAAGCAAAATAAAGTTTAGAGATAGTGGTACTTTAGGCACATTAAAATAAGTGGTCTCAAAACAGCCTGAAATACATGCATTAGGGTATGCACGTTTGATTTTATGACACTGTCCTTTACGTTAAAAGTTCCCCATATCTTTCTACTTTTAACCAGTCAATATAGTTATAGACTTTAATCATATCTTCTCTTAACCTTCATTTTGCTAGGGTCAATGAGCTAAGCACTTTCCAGTTCCTCTTACAAGATTGGATTCTGTTCTTTTGATGATGATCCTGTTGTCTTCTACAGCTTAAATTAATATTCCTTGCACATGGATCGTCATCTGCTGAAGTCCACATGAGGTTTTGTACAGTTGCATTAAAAGTGGAATAATGCTACCTGATACATTGTGGCTACGTTGTCTTGGCTATCCAGTTACTGTCTAGTAGCATTAAACTTTTCACCTTAGTCCTTCCATATGCAGTTACAAGATTGAACTATACAACTGAAAGTGAGTGAAAGACCTTATATGTACCATTAAATGTCATCCTATTTCTTTTCTCCATTTTTGGGTGCTTGAGTGAAGACAGGTAAAATAAATACACTTTATACACATGGAAAAAAAAACCAGGTGTTTTCTTATTAGAAATATCTGTTAGGTTAGGGATGGATAATATACCTTCAGTCAAACTACATTGCATTATATTACATTTTTCATGTATCTACATCTTGGATTATTTTTTTCTTCTGAATTTTCTCTGAAAATTCCCAGATCTGCAGCTCTTGGGAGCATTGCTCCCACTTCTTTTGAGTAACTTTGATATTTATTCATCAATAATCAAATATATGTATGCCCGTGCTAATAAATTATATAAAAATCTTTGATCTTCCTTCCTTTTGTTTCCCCCCCTTTTTTTTTTTCAGAATGCTTGGCTTTTGCTATATCAAAGTCAGAAATCATAATAATTATCACAAAAGAAAGTTCTTGTTTTCCATCTGAATCTACATAAATTCCTACAAAGACTGAAATAAGAGGGTAGAATGGTCTCCTTTCTTGGCATCAAAGGGTAATGCTCCCTCTATGGATATCCAGACTGCACAGCCCAGCTGCTTCACCATCGAATATCCCTGACACTTACACTCCTGATTAATGGACTCGACAAAAAGAGGCCATGTATAGTTAAATTTTTTATCTCTCTCTCTTGCTTTCCACTCTTGTAAACACCTCGCCACACATGTTTTTTCATTGGTGCAGTGATATAAAGACCATGTCACTGCAATATTGATTATTATGACTGAAAAAAAAAAATAGGCTGCTTTTATTTTCTTTCAGTGTTGCTATATTTTAATACAATTGATATAATTTTTAATGCCCTACTAAGGTTACGTTAAGGCTACTTTAAGTTTACTTAAACAGAAGAAAAGTGATCTTTGTCCTTTATTCCATCTAGTCTCTGGATGTACTTGTAATACTTTCTCTCTTCGTTGCTTTGCATCTATCATCTCAGACAGTGACTTATTCTTCTTTTGTTTTTCTTCTTATGCAATGTATGTATTTAGAAAAGTCACGTGCAACTGGCATATTGGTGGTTATATAATACTCATGGGACGTTACAATATTTACAAGGGTAAGCTGAGACCATAAGTCTGCTGTGGATTTGCTGACTTAATCTGAATTTAATTAAGAGGTGAGGGGGGGTGTAATAATATTATTACAATAAGCTACATTACCATTTGACAAGGTAGGAACATTTTTCTGATGAACAAAGTGTTTTCATATCATCTGTGGCCAGAAGGGCAAAGAAACTACTGTGATCACAAGTGACATACCATCCTTGATCTGTGGACATCTGGCCATGTATGTGAGTGAAGGGGGATGATTGTGTAAAGCAGAGAACAGAGTTGATAGGGAGATGATTTTCATCCTATCTCCATCTTTTTATCTCTCTAGCCACTTAGTTGCAGAGGTTGAACTTCAGTGAGATTGTCAACAGAGCCATTACTCCACTCATTGGTCAATGCGTGTTCATTTTCTGCTGACTGCTTCAGGGATCGATGCGCTGTATGCTGATCTTTTTCTCAGGTTCATTTTTCCAAGGGCAGTTACGTGTAATCCGCAGTTGATCTGCGTCATGAAAACATCATGATTAAGAGGTGACAAATTGTTGAATTGGTAATTCACCTGTGGGGAAACTCACGGACAAAGGAGTGACAAAATCTTTCACCTCTCCTATGTGAAACTACTGTAGTGGTTGTTACGGTTTGTGTGCTAAGTTTTGTTTTATTTTTATTTGTCTGGTAACTTCTTTTTTTGGTTATTTTAAAATTTATTAAAGGAGCTCATGTTTATGTTTTGACCCTGTTGGGGGGGGTGGGGTGTCTGTTCATAGATGGATCTGGGAAGAAGAGATGGAAGGAAAAGTAAAGCAGTAGGCTCTCAGGAAAAAACAAGCTTTTCTCTTCCATTTAACCGAATCTGTAGCCTACAGGGATGCTGTATTGCTGAAATAAAGAAGTACTGATAAAAAAAAATCTTGGATCTTTCACTAAAAGTGTTCAGTGGTATTTTTTTTGATATGAGAAATGTCTTTTAATTGAAATGACTCTCTGGAGGGTGGGAAGTGACCTAAGGCGGTATTGGAAAGAAGTGCCTTGATATGGCACTCTGAACTGCATATTATGAAATAAATAAAACCATACTGAGCATAAGCAGAACCACATGGCAGCTTTCTGTATAATGCTGCCTGTGAAAGGCTCATATAGAAGATAAGATATACTGACTCTATCCAGTTAGAGATCTCTTTTTTGATCAAAAGTTTTTGAGAAAACTGAGGTTTAGACTGATGTTTGCTTGATGTATGCTATTTCTAGTACACATGGATTTATTTTACTAGGAAATAAAAAAAACTAAATCTGTAAACCTGCAAATGACAATAAGGAAAACATATTTCTATAAAAGTTTAGGTTACAGGTTTTCAGGCGGTTTTTTGTTTGTTTGTTCGCTTGCTTGCTTGCTTGTTTTGTTTTTCATTTCAGTCATATCCAAGTAATAATGATAGCATGATTTCTTTTGACTTTCTCAGGGATAGGAATCTGTCTTATATTCAGAAATTGCAGAATGTGTTTCAGCTTGTCTTTAATTCTGAGCACACACTGCTCTAAGGGAGGGATAATACAATACTTTTTACAATATCATCCTACTACAAGGCTCAAATTCTGTTTCCAAGACATTTGTAAAATATAAAGCAATTCCTATAAACTCAGGATAATCTGATTGTAGGGTGTTACTAATTTAAATAACATTTATCCATATATTTTTGATAATAGGATAATTCTTTTTTACATGAATTAGGTACGGACTGAGATTTTTAGATGTTTGTGAATTCTAAGTGTATAAAAATAAATTCGGTGACTTAGATTGTTCAATTGTTAATGAATAAATATGAAGCTTGTCTTTCAAGCAACATAAATATAAAATCTTTCTAGTTTAGCCACCTTTACTTTAATGAATTCTGATTAAAGCTAAGTATTATCCTGTCTTGATAAATTAAATCATTTGAATTTGTCAATTGCTGTGTGGAAAATAGTTTCTGTTTCTGCATATATAAATGGTAATTATGATATGTCTTTTCACTCTGTCCAGAAGTTGCTTTCCCTCTTTGTGGTAAGGGAATTCATCTATATTGCCTTTCCTAAGTGAATAGCATCTGTCACAGAGTATATGAAGATGACTTAGGTCCAGATATAAGTCTGTACTAAAACCCCGTAATGACTCATATCTTCAGTTCTTTCAGTGTGAGCCCTAGTGTAGACATTCATATTTCAGAATAAGTGTCATATTTTGATTTAGTTTAAGCCAGCTAAAAATGACTTAAAGATGACTTAAATCAACATAATGCAGTGTTAAAGTTAGGAATGTTCACACAGAGACTTAAAATAGCATTAGTCTATACAGTGCAATTTCATGCAAACTGTGTATGTAAAACATTATTTAAAAGCTTTACAACCGGTAAAAAGCTCTGCTGCACTGTCCTGTTTCCCAGTCTATCTCAAAGCCATAGCATTGCAAGCTGTTTCCGTTACTTTTAGGAGCTAAAGGGACAGATTTGAACATGATGTGAGAAGGATTTCCTCTGAGGAAACCTTTTGTGCCTGAGAGAGGGCACCCTGAATCAGCTCCTGGTGGTGCTCCTTCCCGTTCGTTTGGACCATGTGGCTTCCCCTGCAAGGATGCGGGGGAGGCTCTCCTGCTGCTCTTGTCCTTTGGAAGCAAATGCATCCCGGGCTGCAATTGGATATCCCCATAATTAAATATAGCAATTTTTATTCTGCTTTGCAGCATATGTAATCTTTTACACCTGTGTAAGACAGGTATAAAATGTTCCTATTCTGATTTGCTTGCAGTGTACACTTGTGTAGTATTCCGTCTGCGCAGGTGTTAATGCCACACACTAGAGAATGAATTGAAAAAGGGTGGTTCATAGCACTGAAAGTTAACTACCATTGTGTTGACATTATTACTTTTTATTTTGTTAGGAATAGGGTAGTAGCCAAGATTTTATACAGGAGGGAAATGAAATGATCATTGAGAACAGACAACTACCCTCTCACCCCCTCAAAAGAAATTGGGTAGTTTAAAGCAATAACAGAATAAGAAAACGTCTTTGGAAAGAAGTTTGGCTTATACCCAACGCCATGGCAAAGGAATGGTTTATCAACCTGTCTTTAATTAATCAGTTTTACATGACTGGAAACTCTATCTCTAAAAGCTATATAGTGGTTCATGAAGGCAAGGCATGTTTTTGTGTGAATGCATGAATGTTGTTTAAGAAAGAAAAAAATAATCTCAATTTAAAACATTTTAAAAAAATCTTATAGTTGAGTGCTGATTGAACTTACTTCAATGACTGTACTAGAAGTCCATGTCAGAATTACAGTATAGGAAACATTTTAATCTTTTTTCCCCCAGGCCGTAAGAAAGAGAAATATGTGTGCACATTTTATGCCACGTTCTGCAACTGTGACTATGCCAACAAGCTGCGTGATTTATTGGCTTAGTAGGAATAATGGAGTGATTTCCATAAAAATCCCAAGTATAAATCCAACCAAGGCTCCTACAATGTGGCACTTTGACCTAATCTATTTAGAAGTCCAATTCTTTTCAGCATAGAACCATCATAAAACAAGGAAATTGCCCTGCACAAGGTGCTGAAAATTTATATCATTTAAGAAATTCTGGATAACTACATGAGCTTGCAGAGTACATTTTGTTTCACAAGTACACAGACATGCATAGCATTATGCAAGGGGAAGGAAAATCCAAATAATTCAGTCTCAGTCACCACTTATCAGGGAACAGTAATACCATGGATATTTTCTAATTTGTCCATAAAGATTTGTAATGTCAAATAATTTGACCTTGTTATTTCTGTGAAGGATGATCAGGACTGTGAAAATAAGGTTTTATTTAAATACAACATGGTGATGGATGAGAGCATTTGTCCTTACTCAATCATGTAATCTTCGCTGTAGAAACAGTGGAAAGATGAGCTCATCAGATTGAGACACAACATTTATAAAGCAGAAAATAGGATGTAGTGATACATCCTGTCAAACTATGAGAAAGCAGAGCCCAATCAGAATTTGAAATTAAAGGGTCAAAAAATGAATTTAAAGTTTTGAGATACCAACAGGTTGTTGAAATATGGTAGAACGTGGTAGGTGTTTTAACAAGAAAATATTGCACTGCTGGTAGATGTAAGACCAGTCTTTTCTTCCATGGCCATTGTATTATAGGAACATGATCAGGAAATAGGATTCCATGATGTTAGAGGGAGTATCAGAAACAAACAAACTAAATGCTCACTTTAATAGCACTTCCTCAAAATAGTATAGATCTCTTTGAAACCTGGCTTCAGGGAAGACAAGAGACAACGGGCACAAATTGAAATACAGAAAATTCCATTTAAACCTAAGGAGAAAACTTTTACTGTTTGGGCGGTCAAACAAGGGAGGTTGGATCAGATGATCTTCACAGGTCCCTTCCATCCTCAAAGATTCTGTCAGTGATTCCCAAATATAGAATGAAAATTGTTTAGTAATTAATCATATATGTAATTGTATTTATACTCCAGGCAGTTCCTCAATTGCAGTTATAATGTAATACTCGTTTAACTGTAAAAAGACTACTGTCGTTATTACTTTTATTATGAAAACATCTGTGTCAGGTTGCTATAAGCGTTATATGCATTGTACAAGTAGTTCTGTCTATTGTTTACAAGTGAAAAGATAAAGTAAATTATGTGATGAATTACTATTGCCGTTTTACAGAAAACATAGGCTGAAAGATGCAAACCATGTGCTCAAGGCTTTTCCATGCATAACGCACATTACGACCCTTGGCAACCCATTTTAAAAGTATGGCTGAATTAGAAACTGCACCTGAGTAGTCAGAGTCCCAGTCTCATCAGTAACCATTGCACCATCCTTTCCCTGAATTGTGTTTGAAAGCAGAACAGGAATTGCACGATGATAGCAGTTACCAGTATACGCAGTGCATATGTGTGTGTGAACTCTGTGGTGTTGTTGAAATACCTCAACTGCCTTTCAGGAATTATTGTACCGGTAAAGCTGGATTATTATTAGGTGCTAATTAATTCAGTGATATATTAAAAAACACAGGACAGATTAAGAAAGATTTCATTGAAGCAATACCTTTACACTTTTAATATCAAGTGGCAGTTATTTCTGTAAGTATAGAATAATATTCACTGTCTTTGTGCAAAGAGGGAAAGTAGGTGATCTGGTTTGGAGACCGGAATGCCATCTGATCCATTCCTGTACTGCTGCCAGAGGTAGTTCGTAACATCCTTATGAAGGATAAAATACTGATGGCAGGTAAAATATTTGAGGTTCATTTAAAATTTAGTGACGCATTATTGTAAGATGTAACGTACCTCCCGTTCTCCTTAGGCAGAGTGGCTCTCATACTTTTAATGGTAACATTAGGCCAAATTCTGATCTTCATGCAGCACAGGAGTAAAATCACTTTCTACAGGAAAGTTCTTGGAATGATCCTGGTGATTAAGTTTTAGAACAGCAGTAGTCTCTGTAGCTTTCCATTATATAAAAGTAAGTTAAATTGCGGTATAATCTGTGACTGTGAATGTGTCTGATGCATTTTTGTCTCTTGTGTCTATTTTTGTCCCCTGGTTATTCTCATTTGTTATGGAAGATGAATAATATATCTGTGGTGTAGGTGTATGTGTAAAGGGTTTTTTCCCGCTTTAAAGAATAACTTTTTTACTTTTATATTCTATTCCCTATATATTATATTAATATATTTTCTTTAAGATTAAATATGTTTTTATATTCTATAAATTTGATGAAGAATATGTTTATTTTTAATATCTGTGCCCAAATGGAAATTCTTTCTGATGGTAAGAAACTATTAGATCCCTCTAGTTAAGTTTTAAATAATGGTTTATTGCTTTTCTAGATCCTGAAGCTATTTTTTCTTCTATACATAGAAAGCAGTCAGCAGAGGCAAGAAGCTGACAATAGAATAATTTAATTACAGTTAATTAATAAATCCACTGGATCACAATAAGTTAATAAAAGCAGGTGATAATATATCTTTGGGATAGAAAATCACTGTTTGGAGAAAACATGACTGATGTGATCAAAACATTCCGTGTATTTCCATACTGCAGATTAACTAGATACATAATTTTCAGTTACTCAGAAGTATTATATATAAATGATGAGATATGACACATAACGGCTAGTGATGTGCACTGTTGTAATTTCTGAAATTCCAGGAGAAACTGCAAATATTACAGTATCTCAAATTAAGCTCAGTATTAGTTATAAAGGACTGTTACCACACATTTCTCCCTCAGTTTTCCTTCACACATTGCCTCCAAGAATAGAAGAAATGAGCCTTCTGGAATTCAAGTGACTTATACTAACCATATTTTCTATGGGAGTATTTGGGTTTTGACATGAACTTGTCAGATATCATACGTCTGTGATCTGTTGATTAATTAGGGATCTGTTGATTAATTAGGGATTATATTTACTACCAGATGTTTTTTACTTCAAAAGAGAAATTATATTTCCAGGTATTTGAACAGCCGTATCATGTGCAAAATCAATGTAGGTTAACATAGTACACACCTGGCTTAGAATTTTGGTGTTCTTCAGTGGGATAACATGAAGTAGTTTCAGAGGAATAAAGCATATAAGTAGCCATTAATGACTGTCACACATATATAAAGCCACAATGGAAGCAGACTGATGAAAAGCTTGTCCTAGGGGATAAAAAAAAAATATTTTTCAGATCTGCAGTTAGTAGGGAAGATTTATGTACGTCATGGGGATACCTGGCTTTTAATTCATGTCAGGAAGTAGCTCTACTGTGTCAGAGACAGTTTCTGCACAAAGAATACCCGAGTTCACAGGAGCTCCCTAGCATTGTGCATTTGGCATTGTTCAATGTACAGTTCCTGCCAAATGCTATAAAATGCTATAAACGTTGGAAAAAACCCCAACCCGCAACAAAATAACTAGCTGCATTTCAATGTGTGCAGTTCAGAAAAGGATGATGATTTTTCTGTGTCATTGAGTTATGGTGTGAATTGGCACCACAGTATGCGGACATTTTGTCTAGTAAATGGGATAATGGCTGTAGTATAGACTACCCACTCTGTGGTGTTTCAAGAACAAGTTCCACATTATTCTGAATATTATTGTTGATGAAGATAAGCAGAACAGCATATAACCTCTAGTCAAAGCCAGATGAATTCTCTTTTATTTTCTGTGTTTATAAATTTTATGTTTTAGATGGTCTGCCTAAGAAATTTTAAGTACTTGTACTTCAGAGGTGTTTCTATTTCATAATTAATCGTGGGATTTCTAAATATGTTCATTATAAAGCACATTCTAATCTGCTGCTCTGTCAGCATGAGACACACCACACCATAAAGTGTTGTCTTTTTTCCCCCCAACACACATAGGTTGCCAGAAAATAAGGAATGTGCAATGGAGATTGTTAATATGGAAATATCCTAAGATACGGCGTACCATTTGAGAAAATAAATACACTACACTTTGGCATGAAGGATAATGAATTGTACCATGAATTACTGAAGACAGGTAAACTGAAAATCACTTTCCTTCCATTTTTTCATTCTTTAATGTTGTGTGTCTACTAAGGTCTCATGTTATCATCTTTCCAAACTTTATTCTTGGCTGTTCATCTGTAACTTTTCATATAATCACATATGGTTGTATGAGAAAAAAATTGTTTAAAGGGCTGATTGGCGATCAATTTTTAAGACAGATCTCAAACTGACTTTTAAATTGGTAACTGTAGGCTCTCCATTGGTAGCAGAAGTAAATTATAGGGAATGGATTTCTTGGGATTCATCTATGTCAGTCTTGTATTAATGTTCGTTGGTGCTTAAAGCGTATTCTGGATCTGGATGCCAGTTGCATTAATAACGAAGAAAGCATTTGGAAAACTCTTGTATGCTCTCTTCTTCTTTCTGACTTTTGCAGCTTCATAAAGCAATTAAATGAAGCCAAAGATGGATGCTGTTAAGCTCTAAGCTAAAGAGAGAAAACATTTAGCAATGTACAATGAATTTTAAAAACGCACAGCCTCCTTCCTTTTTATCATGTTAATATCAGAAATATACTCCTAAATATGGTATGTCAGGATAGTAGTAGCTCAGGCATCCCTGTAGCAGACAGGGCACTCTACCAGAGTTTGTAAATTAAGTGAAGTAACAGAATCACAGCAACTAACATGAAACATAGTCAAAGCAAGAGATGACATTTCATTCTTAAGTTGGTTATATTATCTAGCAAGCGTAAGTATTATTCAGTAATATTCAGAAAAGTCTGCATGCAGTCCAAGGGGTGTGGGGAGGCAGCAAGCATGGAGTCTTTTGTTAGAACATCAAAGTATGTTGATGTGACCACAGTCTTTTTTTTTGTATTTGTACTGAGGAATACTGAATCATGAGAGAAATTTAGGGTACAGAAGATCTTTCAATACCGTGGGTCTCATTTTTCACTTCTTTACATCTTTGTACAATCATGGTTGTGAAAAGTGAATTCTGATGGCTACCAGCACTGGAATGGGCATTTTACATTTTCACTTTTCAAATAATTAAATGGATTTTGAAACTTTTTGGTGGTGAAGAATCAGTTCTAACTATGTTTTTCTTTGTACTAGAGTTTTCTGAGATTTTTTCCTACATGTGAGTATGCTATTAAGTGAGAATTATTTTGAGTTGTGAGTTCCACAACCATCCAGGTTTTCCAGATAAAAACCTGACAAAAATAGAAATAATGATATTATAAGAACATCAGGGTTTTTTTCAATTATGCCTCCCCTGCCTCCTCCCCCCCCCCCCCCCCCCCCCCAAGTAATTTGTATAAATCAAGGAAGAGCATTATTTTCTTCTAACGAATAATTTGTTTTCTTTTTGGTACTTTTCAAATGCATAGAAAATCAGTTTACTGAAGAGCAGTTTTTAGTGTGCCTTATCGTAGAATGTTGTTATATTCTGTGATAACACTATTAGAAATTAATGGGCAATGATGAATGTCATGTTTTGGAGACTGCTGAGAGGTGTTTTATGGAAGTTTTTGGTGTGTTGATACAACACAATTGGAGAACTTTCAAAGATGGTGATGAGCTAAATTTGAATAAATTTGCATTGGTTAGTATTAATTTGGAGGCAAATTGAAGAAAGATACAAATTATAAATTAATTTCTATATCTAATAAATATGAAAACATGATGGATGTAGACTTGTCTGATTTGCTATTTAGTCTTTCTTTCTCTTTCCCTTAGGAAAAAAGAGTTCAAACTAACTTTGTAATATAGGTATTTATTCTATTACTGCCATTTATCTTTAGAATTCCTATCTCCAAGCTGTGTACCACCTGCTGGGTGTAATTCTGCTCATTTATTTATATATGTCTTACAGCTTCAGGGTTTTTTTTTGCATACAATTTACTGACAGGTCATATCGGGAATTTTTTTGGCTAATATATAAAATTCCTCAAATTGTATGTCTGGGTACAGGTAGTACCATTGTCAGTCTTAAACTTACAGAAATATTTTTAAAAATACATTTTAGGATTGCTTTCTTATACTGCAGAAGAGAATTGTTGTGTACGAATTAACATTAACATTCCATAAGTGTCTGCTTGAAATATATGGTTTTTGCATTGCTTGAGGAAGCACAAATGACATATATGGTGTTTATATCATCTAACTACCCATACTGTTATCTTCTGAATAAAATGAGAAATTCACAGGCTTGTGTATTGGGTTTGCATGGCCAGGTTTTGGTAGCAAGGGGGTCTAGAAGGGTGACTTCTGGGAGAAGCTGCTAGAAGCTTCCCCTATGTCCGACAGAGCCAATGCCAGCCGGCTCCAAGATGGGGATAACATAGTCAAGAAGCAGGAAAAAACAAACAACTGCACAACACCAGCCGTAGTGAGAAGAGAGGAGAGAGAAGATGTGAGCACAACAACTGTGCAGACACCAAGGTCAGTGAAGGAGGGAGAGGAGGTGATCCAGATGCCAGAGCAGAGATTCCCTTGCAGCCCATGGTGAAGACCATGGTGAGGCAGGCTGTCCCCTTGCAGCCCACGGAGGTCCACGGTGGAGCAGATATCCACCTGCAGCTCATGAAGGACCCCACACCAGAGCAGGTGGATGCCCAAAGGAGGCTGTGACCCTGTGGGAAGCCCATGCTGGGGCAGGTCTTCTGGCAGGATCTGTGACCCTGTGGAGAGAGGAGCCCACGCTAGAGCAGGTTTGCTGGCAGAACTTGTGATCCCGTGGGAGACCCACGCTGCAGCAGTCTGTTCCTGAAGGACTGCGCCCCATGAAAATGACCCATGTTGGAGCAGTTCGTGAACAACTGTAGCCCGTGGGAAGGACTCACATTGGAGAACTCTCTCCCGTGGAAGGGACCCCACGCTGGAGCAGGGGAAGAGTGTGAGGAGTCCTCCCCCTGCGGAGGAAGGAGCAGCAGAAACAACGTGTGATAAACTGACCACAGCCCCCATTCCCCGTCCCCCTGCGCTGCTGGCAGGGCGGAGGTAGAGAAAATTGGGAGTGAAGTTGAGCCCGGGAAGAAGGGAGGGGCGGGGGGAAGGTATTTTAAGATTTAGTTTTCATTTCTCATAATCCTACTCTGATTTGATTGGTAATAAATTAAATTAATTGAGTCTGTTTTACTCATGATAATAATTGTCCTTATTTGAACCCACAAGCCTTTTGTGATATTTTTTCTCCCCTGTCCAGCTGAGGAGGGGGAGTGATAGAGCAGCTTTGGTGGGCACCTGGCATCCATCCAGGGTCAACCCACCACAGCTTTTCATCATGATGCAGGGATATATTACAACAGTTAACCTTTTTTGCCCCCCTTCAGCTCAAATGGTAGGTTTGCAGGTTTTTCAGGATCAACAAAACCTTGTTGTCTAATATTGGACATAAATTGGACAAAATGATAGCATTTAAAGTAGTGTGCAATAAATACACTTGTTATGGTATTGCCATTTTTTTCATAGGTGGCTTAACTTCAAATAATATAATAGTGTTTAAACAAGTTTTGTTGTAATGGAAACAGAAATTGGAGTTTGTGACAGTTTATAATGCAAAAAATGTTCAGGCACATTACCTGTACTTTAGCAGGAAGGATTTTTAACCACATCCCTTCATAAAATCCTTAACAACAAAAAGTAACTTTTATCTTCTTCTGTTGGTGTAATGAGGAAATGGAAGTCTTAAAACTCGAAAATTTTCATATCATTTGAACAGGAAGGGACTTACATAAAATGCAGCTCCCTTCCGAAAGACTTGGTCCACCTAGAATCTGTTTTCAACGGAGCAAATCTTTTCAAACGTGTCTCAGAAAGCCCTTACGCTGAGCTATATCTTTCTCTTCCATCACCTAAGAAGATAAATCAATATGCCTTAGGCACTTTGCTCTTATGGGTCAAATTCTGCATTGCATCTCAAAGTCTGGACAACTGACTTTTTCTGAGAGAAGAGGAGGCAAGCATTCCAAATAACACTTGTTATGAATGACCAACAGGTGATATGTCAATAGCATTTATTTTCAAAATTTCATACTCAGCTTGGGTAATGAATTGGACTTGCGGAACCAGTGTCCTCTCAGACTTTGTCATCTGCATCAGCAAAATTTCCTTGGAGATTTTCCCAAGGGGCAGGGTGAGAACCAATGCACTGTGAGAAAAGCAGATATTATGCTTGCAGCTTCTGCAGGCTGTAAGTACAAAACATCAATGGAAAATAATGGCTCAATACTTAATGACTTTGTAATCCAGGTAGTATAGTCCTGAAAATCCACTGCAATAAAATAATGAAAAAATATTATAGATAAGCTTTAACATGCCCCAGAAGGATCAGACTGATCATGAATGTACTAGGCTTTAAAGACTGATGTTTGAAAAATCTTTGAAATTGTGGCCTTGCAATCATACATCCTGACCTTCTTGGAAAACTGTCCTTCCTGCAAAAGGTTTTCTAACTGACCAATGACATTTGAAAGACTGTTGTAGCAACAGCTTCTATTCTTAGGTGAGAAATGTTAAAAACTTCAATGTTACAGTACTGGTACTCTAACTTCTCAGACTTAGAAGCTGGAAGAGACTAATTACTGTGAGACTAATGGGGGAGGGCAAAAAAGCAAAGGACAGGAGTCCAAATGTCAAAAGCAAAAAGCTAGAGCAAATATATTTTAAACTATTTGAAACCCTTTTGGATTAAGGAGTTTATATGTGACCTTATGTGACATTCAAGAGGCACAGTTGTTATTCCAGAATGATGAAGAACTGACTGGAAGTGCTCAGAGTTAGTCCTCAAGGAACTAACCTGCTGTGAACAGGTAAAGGTAGTTTTGCAGACACTATAAACTCTTGCAGGCAGTAGCTGATGACAGCTGCTTCTTTACTGTTCAGCCGCAGAAAGATGGAGCTGCTTTCTACTTGGGGCTAGCTCACTGCTTTTACTCGCACACTTCACTGAAATGTTTGCAGGATTATGTTCTCTTGAACTTGCACTTTCTTAGTAACACTTTGAAGTGCTTGATCCAAGCAAGTGGAAGTGTTGCCAGAACTGTAGTATTTTACCCTGGTCCACAAGACATCATGTATTTATGGTCTAAACTTTTACCCATGGGTTTTCTTCCTTTTCAGAGATATCATTTGCCACTGAATCCATGTTTCTTAATATGGTTTGAAAATCTCTAGAAAACTTGGCCTGTATTTGAATTGTAATGAAACCTGAAAGCAGAGGAATTCTGATAGTGTTCCAGGGTATTTGAATTTTGAACTTCATTTCACTTTTGAATTAAAAATGTGGCTATAAGAATTGTGTCTAGAAGATGACAGAAATGCCTCTCAGTATGTAAAAATATGTTGGATTAAAGGGTATCTTATAAATACTGAAATTCTTTTGGAAGAAAATAATTACAGTGCCAGACATCTTGTAAGCACAGTATTTTTCATCCATCTTATTTTCTATATAGCCCTGACTCTATTTTTAATGTGTGCTCAGAGAGGAAATTTTCACAAGTGAAAATCTGAGCACAATGCCAGTTGAAATACATGAGAACCATTTGTCTCGTTTCCCACACTGACTTTTCAATATTTAGCATAAATCTGTGAGTATTGTGTCTTCCCTGAGGCATAGGAAGTTTATGGACAGCTCTACTGATTCAAGGTGTGGACTCTATTGCCTTGCTGTCTAAGGGAACAACTTTGTGACTCAAGTGACTGTTTCTCTTCACCCTTCCTGCTGCCACCACAGGTAGTTTCCACATGAAGCTACATCACTATGTTACTCATCAAGCGTTACTGTTTAAATTCCCTGTGGAAGGATATGACATGGTTATTACGGAAGAATGCTTTCAAGTTTTCATTTGCCAGGAAACAAATAACATCATTGCTTAGGAAAATGATTAGTACTGCTAAAGCTACCAGTAATAGCTTATACCGATAATTTTTAATAATACCTCATTTCTTTCATTCACAACTCTGTCACCACACTTTCAATAAAACAACAGAAAAGTTAGCCGTGTGATTCTATATAGATATGATACTAGGCCCCGTCTTGGAATGTAACACATCAAGGAGCAAAATAATCTTACAACTATTGTTTCTCTTATCTGCCTGCATATACGTGTTTTGGTATTTTAGATCCTTGATAAATCACTTGAAATGGATAACTTCTTTTTTTTCTCTTTTATCATCTGTTTATCTTTTTTATTTCTTCTGTCTTTTTTTTTTTTCCCCATAAAGCTTCCTATTTCCAACCCTGCAAAATTATAGGATATCAAAACTTAGAGATTCAGGAGTGAATATTTCCCACATCATAGCACAGAAGGTGAGGATTAGTGAAGCAAAATAAAAAATATGAGTCTCTGCAGTGGCTTATGAGATAGAAGTATAGACTGCGAAGATGAATTAATGAGCAAAGTGCAGGGGAGGAGTGAAGATCAAAGGTTCATGGTTAAGTGCATTATCATAGGAACATCACACAAAATGGTATATAATCAAATGATTAGTTGCAAGGCTAGAAAGGTCTTTAAAAATATTATCTTTTACTGTCTTGATTCACATATCTGGCTTAATATGTGTGATTTAATGAAAATTAAGCACTCTTAAAGTACTGATACCAGCAAGTCTCTGTATTTTAAATGTTAGTGTGTGCTTAACTACATGTTAGAACTCTGCATTTAGTCGAAAAAACCTAGGAATTACTACAGAAATAAATGGTACATAATTTCCAGTGAACACTAGAAGTATGTGAAGAATTGTTCGAGCTGTATATGAGAACACCGTGAGCAAGGCTGACATATGGCTAGCGATATCCTGTAGGGAAATGTACAGTGCGAGGAGGTAATAATAATCCTTCTCAGAAAATAAAGGTCACAAGTGATAGCAAATGCCAAGAAATCATGAGGGATTTTTCTAGAGCCTATTGGGTCAGTAAAACCTCAGTAGACTCATGTATTTCTTTAACTGTAAAAAAGGATTCAGTTTGGATCAGGGAATATAAGGGCTTGTGAGTGAAGTAGAGAAAGAACTTCTTCCTAGCTTGAGCCAGTGGTTGCTTCTTCTGGGAGGATATATTAGTTTCGGGAGGTTATGCTTTTGAGCCATTGACCTGATTTCCAGCACTGTTGATTTCCCGCAAATTCAAAGTCAATAGAAGCTAAGGCACTAAGAATTTCAGGAGTTCAGTTCCTATATTTTCATATATGGATAGTGCTATGGATAAATAAAATATATTTCTGGAAATGTATATTTTAAATGATCATATGTTTAAGAATGTTCTGTGGTAACAAATGATTGATTGAACTATCCAGTAACCAGAAGCTTACCTTTTTCCTTCTAGATTACCCTTTTCATTTCATAGAAAGAATTATGAAAAGTAATTCTGTTTTTTTTAAAAATGGTAGTGGTGATCACTCCAAGTTCTGAATGACGGATGTTCATATGGCAAAAGTTATTTTTATGAACAAGTTATCTCTAAGTACAACTGGCATGCACTTAGCTTTTAGGAGTATGTTCAGAAGGTAGGAATGGAAATAAAGTCATGTTGTTAATGCAACCGGATAAGTGTTAAGACACGTAGGCAGAAGAAAGTATAGCAGAAGTTAGCACAACCATTAACTATTCTGTACATGGAGAAATACAGATTTGCAAAGACCATCTTTGCCAATCTAACACTTACTGACCTATTAACTTATTTACTTCTCTATTGTTATTGATTTTGGAAATATACATATTAATTGATGTGTAGCCCATGCATTTATATACAGAAATATGAGAATGCTCTTGTTCATGTTTGTGGTATGCAGAGATTTCCAGAAAAAAAAATTATTTTGAAGCATGCATGTTATAATAATACTGGCAAATTATTTGATTTGCCATACTCACCTTTCTGTGGAATTCAGTTACTGTATTCTGTCTCTCTGTTAAACATCAGCTCATCTGTGCTTGAAAATATTTACCCCTGCCTTACCAATTATGATTCACTACTTTTGAAAATATACCTTTTTTGTTAGCGTGAGGTTACTTCTTGGGATTTTTTTTCTCGCAGACCAACCTTTATGCTTGCAATGAGTTCCTCACAAATGTCTTCAGAGCTGATTCTTTAAAAGCACTCTATAGCTTTTCTTTTCATGGTACCTGGAATAGTTTTTTATTGTGTGCAAACTGCTGGTGTACTGAGATCAACACTTCTCCAGATCAGTAGCCTCTTGCTCTTTGTCTGCCATATTGCTGTGCTCTTGTTCCTCAGCATTTACCATCCAGTTCATCTGTATTTGTAAAAAGCTAGCACAATGCAGCTCTCATCTGCACCTGCACTATGGGAACAACTTGTTACCATGGCTGTCATCAGAATTAGTACCAGTATTATTATTCATTGTTGCTGATGGAGATTTTTGTATTTCTAACTTTTAGATAAACTGTGCAGACTGCCTTAATTTGGGGAATTTGATGACTCTATGATAGATAAGCTTATCAATAGTTCCCTTTCAAAATCAAATCTATCTATATAGTTTGTTGATATTCCAGTATAACTCACGCATCCATTCAGACCAGGCTTTATGATGAATTCTAGCATTATGGGAATCAGCATACATGAAAATTACAAGAGTTTTTTTGTAGGCAGATAGATAACAACAAGAAATTGAATAACAAAACAACAAATTACTGAATTAAATTCAGTGAGTTCTGTATGTCTGTAAAAATACTGAACTCTATAGAAATATTTTATTATCCACTAATCTATTTGTCCTGTTTCCAGATGTAAGATTTTAATCCACTATGCTCTTTATGTCTGAACAATCTGTCATCAGATTACTTGAGAAACCCTAAGAATATAATTTTCTATTTCCTGCTATTATCAAAGTACAGTGCTGTATTATACTTCAGTATTAGTATTAATCTAGTTCCTTCTATTCCTTGGCAAATGAGAGTTACTTCTAACTCAGTGTTGTTAGGATTCTGTATTAGCAATAGTTGATAGCATTAGATGAGTGTATGATTCTTTAGCAATTGCATTAGCAGGAAATTCTCAGAGGCTTGTAGCCTTACAGATTTGGGTCGTAAGAAGTTTAGCTTTCTAAACAGGTATGTAAAAATAAATAGGGAAGCTAAAACCATAATGTTTACTATAGTGCTTTTTCTGGAATACTGCCAATATGACTGGTAAGATCACTCATGAGATTATCCCAGCAATTATACAAGGCTATAGATCTAGTAAAGTGCATACTTATATAACTAAACAATAAAAAAGCAAAATAGCAAGGGGAGAGAAGAATGAGGAAAAGTCATTTAACTGTTGTTTTGTCAAATGCAGCACTGTATTCACTCATATTTGATGATATAGCATCCAGCTTCTTGCTCTCCTTGTCGTCTGTCCTTCACACCAGATGTATGTGATTTATGAAGAGAGTGTGTGGACTTAGTTCAACTCTTGATGTGCAGGCACTTCCCCAGGTCAGCTGGAGTCTGCAGTTTGTGAAACTCCTTTTTTCCATGAAGAAAATCTTTCCTCTTTTGGTATTGATTCTAAATGTGTACTTAGATGAAGTAACTCTGGCTTGTTAAAATTTTCTCCATTTTCTTATTTACTTGTGAATGGGAAAGAGTGGGGTTTTTTGTTAGTTCTCCTGGTCTTTAAAATATTATAATTTTTACACTAAGAGCCATTAGTTTGTGGGAATGTCTGTACCTAGAGCTTAATACAGCTAAAACTTGATTTCAGTTTATAAGGAGAAGAACGATTGTTAGGCTCAGAGTAAATGCTCTGATGTTTTTGAAAACATGATTTGATACCAAATGGTATGTAACAATAAATGGCATATTTATTGGCAGATTCACAGGGAGCTCAAAAAATCAGTAGACTTGTATTATTTGTTTGTTTGTTTTTAGGGGAAGATCCTTACTAGCAGCACTATCTTCAGGTCGTGCCCAGTCAAACCAGGTCTGCTGATTCGCAAGGAACACCCTTGCAGCGCTCTTCGTCCTCTGCTGCTTAGCCTCATTGATCCACGAAATGCTTGAGACTGAGGCAGGGCAGGGAGGTAATTCTTTGACTACTCATAGTTTGTTTCACTGAATTCTTTGAGGTTTTTGAGACTGGTTAAAGCACAGTCAGCTTGAGCTAAACTGGGAAAAGTAGGAAAAATGAAGAATAAGATTTGACCAGAGGCATGTTAGTTCATCGTTGAAAGGGATTTTGTTGAATTAGCAGCATACTTCCTTCCAGTAGAGTTTCACTTCAGGAATTACTCAGGCAGATTAGACAAGCAAGCATCTCAGGGCAATTCTCCAGGTGGAGCCAAGTCAGTATTCTTTATTTATTATCTTTTTAGTGCTTTGAGGAACTGCTCTCTCATTGAATTAGAATGCCTTCAATCCTCTAGCCTCCAGTGACACAAGGAAATGAGGACTGACTGCAACACTGAGTGTAATTACTGGGGGGTTGTGTGCACATGAAGCGGTTTTGTAATGTTAGCGCTCCTTTCAGAGTAACAAGCAGGTATGACCATGAGGGAGAAAGAAATGGTTTCTGTCAGCTTTTGCATTTGCATGCTGTTATATGTTACATATGTAAACATTGTGTAGATGTAAATTAAGGATTGGTTTTATAGAGCCCATACATTTAGCTTAATAAACAACCTGTACATCCTAAGTGCTTTTACATCTTTGCAAGTCACATGAATGCAAGATTTAAGACCAATACATTTCCCTAAAACCATGGGGTTTGCCTTTTTTTTTTTTTTTTTTTTTTTTTAATAAATGCAGGTCAGTTCTCCTATCCAGGCCAAGTTTATTCAAGTTTCACTGAATTTTTATGCAATTCAATGATAGTGAAAGGTTCCTATATTTAGAATAATAGGGAATCAGGGCGTTCTAAAGGAAAAGCCAAAGCATGAGAGGAAGAGAACAAAACTCGAAGTTTTGTCATGGTGCAGACTGTGGTAATGGCTTTTAGATGTCATGCTGTCAAAGTGGATGCAAGTATAAGGAAGGGGGAGATAAGTGTAGTAGCATCTTGTCTGGGGCTGATCAGTCTGTCTGTTTCATTTGCCCAGGGTGTCTTCGGTCCTATTCCCATTTCTGTCATTCCAGAGAGAGCTTAGGAGGTTGCTTCCTCCCAGCTTCATGCTGCTGATGTAAAGTATTTTTGACTTATTGCTCCTGTGTACAGATAAAGAAAAATGAATGATGTTTTTAGAAGCTCCTAGATTCTGCACACACACAAAAAAATCATTTCTCCCCTTTCTCCAATGCTGCTCTGTAGAAAGGTGGAAGGATGATCAGCTTTGAGAAGGAAAATTGCTTTAATGTTACTTGATTTACAAAAGGTTTGCATCACATTAAAATTTTCATGTCATTACTGGGTTTTTTTGAAGAGTGTGGAGAATAAAACTGTGTAATACTTTTTTCTACCTTTGGCCTCCTTTGCCTTCAGATAAAAGGAGGAGCTTCCATGCAGCAGAAGTGCTGCTCTGTTATTTTGTGGTGGAAGATAGTGGTAACATAAAACATATGTTTTGAAAAACTCACTTATTCTACAGCAGGGATCACAATTTTTTTGATCCTGCGACCTACAGTGCCAAAATCTTCATATGGCTGAGAGCTGCAAGAGGTATACTGCATACCTCCGAAAACTAGCATTAGCTGAGTAGTTCATAGGTGGAAGATGATAACAGTTTCTTAGGGGGTCTCAGTTCCTTGCTAAGTGATGGGGCTCCGCCTGGGATGCAACTGGACTCCTGAGCAACCCTGTGATGTTAGTTTCACAGCTCCTTCCACAGAGTTGTGTATCGCTCAGCAGCACCCGCACCATGATAGCTTTGCTGCCTGGGCGCTCTCTGTGGACAGGAGAGAAATAGTGGCTTTGATGGATTTAATGGCCCTCTGGAGAGGTACCTGTGCTTGCCAAGTAAGTGTAAAGGCTGCCTCGGTATGTAGTTTAGACCAGCTGTCTGACTTCTAGATAGCTAAAGTCAGGTGAAATAAATCCCACTGCAGGTGACCCAGGCAAAATTCAGTACTGACTTCCATCTCAGTTTGCTCAATGGAATCCTTCCTGCCTGCGCTGAGGGAAAAACATCATACAATTGGCATAGCCGTACAGGAACACATAAAAAGTAAAGGTAGGTAACTACAAATATTTTTTAAGGAATGTCATGGGGAATTTTGAAAAACTAGAGGTGAATTTTCAGCTTCTGAAAATTAGCATAGCTTTCCTGAAGTCAATAGAGCAGCACAGATTTAAGCCATCTGAAAATTTGCCCCATACATTTTAAAAACTAAAATTCTTTGTAATTAAAAATGTTGCTTTGACCATGGTTTCATTGCACTGATGGGATTGACATCAAGTTTCCCAGGACACTTTCCCTTCAGCAAATGCATTGCAGGCCTGTTCTGATCTTACTGTGCCCATTTAATCATTAATTTTTGCTAGTATTGCCAAGAATGGTGCCAGTTTTAGTTTGACTGTTGACAGTGATTTTTCTGAACATCAGTCTGCTATGCACTGTGCTGAGATCTACCAAACTATTTCAAATAACAAGTGAGAACATCCCCCCCTTTACTCCTCCACACACTGCTCTTAATATAGGGATTGTATTCACATCAAAGCTGTCAGAAGGTTTCTGTGATCTCATTAGCTATACTTATTTCTACCTACAGAATAAATGAATCATCAACCGAAACAGCACTAAAGACCAACTGGTAAGACTCACATGGCTATATGTATATCCGTGCTGAGAATAGATATCTTCTCAAGTCTGTAGCTTCAAGTTGTTAAAATGGCTAGCTTTGCAGACCTAAAAAGGGTTAAGTCATTTCTGAGATGAATTTAGTTCTGAAGTCTCTAACATGGAAACAAAATTGTTAAACCCTTTAACAAGTAATTTTATAATTTCATACAGCATATGAAAAAAAAACCCTTTCTATTTATAGAACACTGAAGGAACTGAACTGAAAATATATTTTAATGCTTGTGGATTTTTTTTTTTTTGCTTTGTTTTTGTTTATGTATTTAAAATACAGAGTCATTTCATTTTATGGTTGTGTGAGGTAAATGAGATAGGTGGTACCCAAGTTGATTCAGCTAATTTAAATGCTTCTAAATATAAGCATGCACTGTAGGGAAGTCAAATCAGATTAAATGGGAAAACGAAGAGAGATTGGACATGGCTAGAAGCTAGGTGTTAAATAAGTGATGTAGGGATATTGGTGATGGATGATAACAGGTATAGGACCTGCATAGTGAAAAAGTAAAAGGATTCTGGTGTCTAGCTGCTGGTTACTCATACTATTTGAAGATAAAGAAGCTAGTGGGAAGAGTGGTCACTGGAAACTAAAATCTGTAACAACCAGCAGCCATTTCTAGAGCAGCTGGGCAATACAGAGTGTGTCTGTCAGCAAGTTGAGGCAGGTACCTCTCTGAAAGTTGGGGACTCTCATTCACTCTTCATGGAAGAGAGGGAGAAATAGGTCTAGTAGAGAGAAGATGGAGAATTCAGTTGGTTAGTCAGACATGGAATTCTTCTAATTCTGTATCATCTTTCTTTACAGTTAAGGGGAAAGAGTTCTACAGTCTTGACAGAGTGACATTTGTTCTGCTGATAAGGAAAATAAAGTGAGGAAAAACATAAAACTCTACATCCTCTCTTTCTCGTTCAGTGGAACGTAGATATCCAGTCTGAAAGCATTCTTTGTACAGAGGAGCTCCATGTGTCATTGCCACACACAGCTCCTCTGTGCCCGTGCAGAACCAATCTAGTGGAATAAGTGAATGTCTGACCAATGAAAACAAATCTCACACCAATACACAAGCACACGCATATTCTGAAGTGCAGGAGAAACAGCTTTTCCTGGCATAGCTTTGACAGGAGTTTGTGGCTGCATCTGTCTCGTTTCCAGAAGCAAGAACAGTAAATCTGAACTGGGATTAAGAATTCCATCCTACACAACTGAAACTTCATATTTCCAGAATTCAATGCCTTATTTTTTGGAGGTTATGAAATTCTTACAAATGGAGCAATGACTTTTGTAGATGGTCATGTGTAGAGAATAGTGTCCCTTGTGATGCTGTGGGGAATTTCCCCAATCAGTTTGAGATCAAAGTACATTGCATCAAAATTGCTTGTCCTAATAGTCTCTTGCAGTCATGTCACCTCATTATCAGATGCCGGAAAACCATGTAGATATCTAAAGGATAATCTTCATTGTTTCCACATCACCCTACATTGTTCTGAGACAAATGTTCATAGGCCAAAAAGTAAAGCTACTAAGTACCGATAACCTATATGTAACTCAAAAGGCCAAAATTGCTATGTATAATCAAGCCTCGTGAGACAGGAAAACATCCTTCTCAGGTAAATTGGCTGAATGTTACAAAGATTTACATGAACAGTGACCTTCGAAAATCTGGTATTTCAGTATCATGAACTCGAGTAATAAATTATGTGATACAGTACAGCTGATTCCGTTCACTGCCAATGTCTGTGTGTCTAGATCGAGGAACTGAGGAGTTCAGTGCAAAGGCTTTGAATGTCGCGCAGTCAGCTTGTGTCGGGTCAGGTTGGCTGCATGGGAAACCGGGAAGTAAGAAGGAGTTGGCGGTGGTGGCCTGCCAAAGGCTAACGAAGAAGGCAGCAGCGCTAGCTTCAGGAGAGCACGCAAAGGAGTCTATGAGAGCAGTCCTGTGACAGAGAGCAGCAAATACCACCACTGAACTTTCCAGCAGTTCATTTTACAATAGTGGCCAGCCCTTGTGATCTTGACAGGACATGTGCCATGCACATCAGAGTACTGAGTGGCAAGGATTGGAGTGGGACAAGGCAGAGGCTCCCAATCTCACTGCCCCGCAGCCGGGCAGCCGGAGTCCCACGTGACCTCAAAGTGTCAGTGTCAACAGCACCTCCCCTCTCTCACAAGCATACACGTAATAGAAAATAACATTCTCTAGAAGCGCTCTGAGGCGTCTACCAAACAATCCCTTCCAAAGTCTCAGGTTGTGTGGTGCAGACAGTGTCATCGGCCAGTTAATTATACCTGAGTTAATGGGGAAGCTGTAAGCAAAAGCAATGCTTTTTCTTTTCCTTTTCCTTGGAAAGGGAGGTGCTTCCAGTCTCAGCCACTCCTTATATCTCGGAGCAGGGAAAGGAGCTACTGATCTCTTCACGGCTGTTCATACTCTACAGGAACAAGGGTTCAAGTGCTCAGATGGCATTTAGATAGACGTGTGTACCAAACTGAAGTCAGTAATATGCTGCTAGTGCCATGTATCACAGGGACGCTCTGATAGGTAAAAGAATTTGAAGATAAATAATTTATTTATCAAACATTGTGAAGGATGTTTTTTTTTTTTTCCTCCAATGATAAGTATAGTCATCTTTCAAGAAAAGTGATTTTATATGTTCTGTTCCATTATAGACAAATGACTTAATGGTTATGTCATAGTTATAGGTCCTGAAATCTGTCAGAAGGCAGCCCTTTTACTTTAGTTCTTGTCTATAAAATGAAAGAATGATTTACACATGCTGCACATTTACAGTTTGAGCTTTGCAAAGAAGTCCTTGCCAGAACAAGATACCTTATAATATAGTAATACCCTGGGTTTGCTTTACTTTATTTTTCACCACCTTTATAAAGTCTTGCATCATGACAGAGCCTGGAAAACACAATTTTTTTTCCCTTATTGTCTAATTTATCTCATTTGTCTATCTTATCTGTATCTTTCTTATTTATCTTACTTCTAACTGTTTTAGCGTAAGCAGAGAGGCTATAGTACCCAGAAACGTAGCATGAGAGACATAGTCTCAGCTGATATAAATCAGTGTAGCTCCTTTGAAGGCTGAGAATCTGGCCATTAATATCATATAAAGTTACTGGGGTTTGATTTCCAGGAGAGTTGACAGAGCAGACGGAACTCCAGGTAAAGTAAATGGAAAAGACAGGCTCAGTATCTCTGAAAATCAGGCCTGTGATTTCTAATAGGTCATAGGAATTTATAAACAGAAGATTAAATTCTGCTATATCTTACAGTCTGCAAGCCCACCGACCTAGCCACAGTTACACAGTTGAGTGTGGTTCACAGGTATAATTCAGCTTATGGAGAACCCTGGTTTGTTTGTTTTTTTTTTTCTTTCTAGTTTCATTCTGAAAACATGTTTGCTTCCAGATATATTTTCTGTGTTATGATCCACCATGTTGTTTACAATTTCCAGGTTTTTTTAAATATGTTGATGCCTTTGGTAAAGAAACACAATGCATTAGGGCAGATGGGAGGGGCTGGGTAATGCCTATGAACATTTGGGGAAACTGAGTAAGATCTTTGCTGCAGGGATCCACTGAAGCTTTAAATACCAATTCCCTTCCAGTAGGGAGTAGGCAAAGGCTAAAAAACTCTTTTGGAACTTACCCCCTTTCTAGTTCAGGCAAGTAGCATTAACAAATGTCAAGTCCAATTGAATTTTGCCTGTCCATCCTCGAGGCACATGCTGCCCATGAAGGTGACAGAATAACAATTATTTTCTCCAACTTCAAGGAATTTTCACACACATTGGGGATCTCGCTGATTCACTGTACAGATTATCACTAAAAGTGAAGTGCTATGCTAAAACCAGATTGTAAATTGTGTTACTGTGTATGTTTATATGGACAGAAAAAAAAGGAAGCGTGGGGCAAAAGTCAAAAACCTGAAGTAATGTAAACTTCTGTTACACTTGACATTTGAGCTTTTCCAGTGAGTTCTTTGTGTAAAAGTCCATTCCTGGGCATTACTGTCACTTCTGTTTTCGCTATGGAACATTAACTCTGTTTTCATTGCTCACATCTAGCAATGCTCAGATGAAGCGTGGCATATCCAAGCTGATAACCTATCATTTTCTTTCTTTTAAATATAGACATATACACATATTTCAGTACCATCCTTTTCCTGCTGGCTTCTTTTGTTAAAATGCTGGTTCTTCCATGTAGAAGAAGGAAAAAAACCCCAACAAATAACAACAACAACAACAAAAACCACAACACAATGTTTTTTTTTTTCCTTTGCTGATGAAATATTTAAAGATGTGCTTGTGAAATAATAAGACTGTTCCGTCAGGTTGGGTCTTAACAGGCCATAAGGCAGCTCAAGCATCACGTCCATTATCTACTATGCAAGTTGATTCATCTTTCAGGAGTGAGTTTTGTTTAGGATGAAAAGAATTACAGGAGGGATGTACCTCTGTTATGCATGTAGTTGTGGTTTTGGGAGTTGCTAGTGAAAAGCCTTGCCTTGGGAACTAAGAGTGATGAAACAAGCTACTCCACTGATCTTCCATTTCTGGACATGTAACCGTAGTCTGAGACACCAGTGATGCCTTCACGTAGCCTACTGTCAAGATGGATTTCCTAAATGCTGCAGCCCATTGAAAACTGTGGAGATCATAAACTATTTTGCAAAACTGCTGGTGTGGCAGCTTGAAAGGAATGTGCGTAGCCGAACTATCCGGTGTAGGCAGATGGGCTGTGCTGACAGGGCAACTGGAGACTGAAACAATAGGGAAGTTGCTCATCTGGGATGCAGTACAACCATTTAATTACAGAAGCCTACAAGATTTAGTTTTACATAACTTTCTAGTGTTTTGCAAATTATTTGTTATTACATCAACTGCCCTGTTAGTACCTCTTACTAACTTTAGGGTGATCTGAGCTAAGATGCTAGGGTGGAAAGTTTAGTCCTCTATGCATTTTAAGTGTTATGGTATTTTCTGCCTCATAGGGCTATCATATATCTTGTAACATAGGTGATAACATAACTATGATAGAGAGGAGTGAGACAGTCTAGTAGGCAAAGTAAAGAATGTGATGGGGGCAGAGGGATAGAAAGAAAAGTATGGAGATTGTAAAATGAGAATAGTTACAACCATGTAATTGTATTACAACTTTTGAAGTGCTAATTTTCCCTTACCCTTGCAGGCCCTCCTAGTCTCCAGCAGAAGAGAGGGCAAAGCTAAAACAGGTCATACAGAGACTCATAGAGGCAAGTGAGAGTTAAGCCATTGGCCACAAGACTTGATACTCCAGTGATTAGTATGTTGAAATACAGTGAATTAGGTAAGGGAAGGCAGAAGAATTTTGCATTTGTATTTATTTATGCTGCATTTCTTCTCTTGAGCTTTGGGTGTTAGGTAACTTTGAAAAGAAAAGCTGCAGGTTTGCTGCAGATTCAAACATCCCCTATACCTGAAGTCACTAACTCACTAGGAATGTCTTATGTCCACATGTGACGATCACTCATTTTCAGAATTGCTCAACTCTTCGTGCAGATCTGTGGCATTTTCATATTTAGAGACAGCCAAGTGCATGAGCTTCACTAATTTCCATATACTGTATGGAAAATTATCCAGAATGTTTTAGATTGAAATTCAAGGTTCATACAGCATACCTTCCATATAGCACTGCTGCAAATTAAACTCACTTATACATTAGGAAAGGTGCCAATGCAATCATAATAGAAGGCTGAAGTGCTGAAATGATAAAGTAGTTCTTTTGCTGCCTTCCTTGGCACATGTTCAGCACCCCACTTTGATTCAAACATCATACCCCATTTGGTAAGGCTCTTGAGAGTAATAAAAAATTATGTGTTACGAACCTGATTTGCAAGGAGAAGCTATGAGGCGCACTGGAAGTCTGGTACAAAATAACCGCAGGTTTTTCAGTTCATGCATATAACAGTTGTGGAAATTTGGTTCTTATGCATGTGTACTTCTGAATGAAGAACTTCCTAACAGTGACTCTTCAATAAATGTCATAGGAACACAGTCCTTGTTTGGACATTTGCCAGACTGAAGAGCAGCGAGTCCCTCATTCTCATCTGCTGGATTAAGCATATTGAGTTACTTTGTTCATGAAGTGACGTCATCTGTGTCAAAATCATGTAGCATGTCATTTTTCTGTGCACTCAGTCTGATTGATTAGTTCACAGTCATTCTAAATGTATTTCTGTTAAATAGTTTGTAGAGCTGATTGCTTTTGAAAGGATTTTTTTTCATTGAAAAAGGTCATTAATCCCAATAACACTTTTGAAAGGAACTGTTGCTTTTGGCACTTTATTTTTTTTCAGCATTTTCCGTAGATATACTGTTTGCATTCATTTTTATTGGAAATGTTATGAAAATGTTTATTGGCATTTCTAATTTGTGGCTGATCTAATATTTGGTAAATGATACAGAATATTTTGATGACTTCCTAAAAATACCCCAAATACTTAAAAAGACAAAAAAGATATTGCTTACAAACACAGTAACATGAAACCAATATTTTATGATGTTTAGAAAATGTTTTATGCATTTAATTTTTATTGTTTAAATTTCTAATGCATTTTAATGCTAGAAAGCATGTTTTCCTCACGAGTAATTTCAATTTTAAAATAGCATTTGGAGGCATTCTGTTTAAGTTTCATGCGAAGTTGTTAAACAAATACTGTGTTCCACCTTCAAGTTGTAAGGATTGTATTTGTTGATGTGGTGGGACTTTTAAAATATATATAAGTATATGTAAATACATGTATATGGGTGCACAAGTAGTCCTAATAAAAATGAGGTCATGACTTGTTATTAAAGGACAGATAAATAATGGTAATAACATAAAACTTGCACTTTTTTTTTTCTAATTCAGAGCAGGAAGCAAAAATATGACTTAATATCTTTTTAAATAAGATAAATTATTTCTTAGACAAGGCTGGATTCAAAAGTGTGAGAGCTATCATTAGTCACAGACTGATTGTATCATTCAACACTTAAAACCAGGGGGTGATGTTCTGAATAATTACTCTAGATTGAAATCCAGTAGTAACGTCTGGCATGAAGGGACCTCTACTAGGAACTTAGGTATAACCTGGGGACTTACCAGTAGGAGGTGGTGGGAGAAGGAGGGAATCTGAATGTATTGGTCAGTTAGAGAATGACTATCTGCTGACAGTGTTAGGTAGCAGCGAAAAGACAAAGGAGGTTCTAGAAGGCATTAAGTGAGTTTTATTAGCAGTCTTAGAGGAATATTAGTGCCATTGTTTAAAAAGCAGTAGGTAGTGTGACATATCGGATACTATTCTAAGAAGAAATAATGTGATTTGGAACATGCTCAGAGTAGGGAGAGCTATAGTGCAGTTCAGAGAACATGCGAAGGCATGGCCTGTGTAACGTAGTCCAGCTGAAACTGAGAGGAGAGGAAGTGATTTTCTATAAGCATACTGGAGAGGAAAAATACTTCCATTAAAGGATAAGATTAAAACCATATAAATTATTATTAACTGGTCATAAATAAATTGAGAGTAGATTTGAGGGAGGTCTGCAATAGGATGTGAAGTGAGGTTCTAAAATGATTTCTCAGTAGAGTGGAGTCAAAGAATCTAAATGGTTTTAAGATGAAGCTTGAAATAAGCCTATGAAAGGGGTTATATAAATATGTCCAAGAATTCCTGGCATAAGAAGTACGAACATATTGATATCTGATCTTCCAGTATATCTAAATGGTGTTGAAAGAAGTCTTGGCAGACTCTAATTTGCACTTTTATTTGTGTTAAACTTAAAAACTTTCCTGGTCATTTGCTGAGACCAGAGAGGTTTTGTTCTCCTCTTCTTTCTCTGCCGCAGTTGCCAAATTCACTTTTTAAATGACTAGAAGTAAAACCCAAGGGGAAACAATATAGTAGCAAGGTGCACTGGAATTAAATTCTCCTAACTGGTTCATTGGTGTATCTTACTCATATTTTTAGGTTTAAATTTCTCTTCATATTTAAAATCAGAAGGAAATTTAATCTCCTCAGTTCAAGTTAGTATGGCTGTCAAGTTAGCATGGTTGTCTTTTTTTTGTTCTGTCCTTTTTTAAATTGTGGTGGGATTTTTTTTGCTTCTCTTCATTCCCTGTACCGGGGGAGTATAGGTCCATTTTCTAGGGTGATATGGAAATTGTATTTAAGGAATTCCTTGCTTTCATTCTTATATAGGATATGTACGATATTACAATCATCTTTGATCTCTTCTGTTCTCCTTCTGCGGCACATTATAGTTGTGGAATTTTGTCTCTTGCTGTGTGTCACAGGGATGGCCAAACCACCTTAGCAAAGACTCAGAGAAATCATTGAGAAAGAGTTTTGTCAAAAAAGCCCTTCTTTTTCCAGTGTGGGATTGGTTTCTCAGTATATGTGGACTTAGAAGCTGCTGAAGGAAGTTTCTACAATATTAGTTCTTCACTGGGAGAAAGGTAATTGGATAAAGACACAATATATTCTCTCCATATTCTTTGTACAAATTAAAATGGTAATTGTGTGAGCCCAGTATAAAGAGCCAACTTGAAAGGGAGAACTTTGATATGTGAGAAATTTACTTTCAAGCACCATAAACAAAGACAGGTGAAAAACTGTAAAGCTTCAGAGAGGCTATTGCACTTTCAGAACATCTGTGTCTCTTCACGTGTGTTCCCAGGACCCACTCATCCAGGCAGACAAAGCAGATAATAATTGTGCTTGTGGGGCTCTTATTTAGAATTTGCATATGCAAACAGTAACAGCTGCTGGTACGTGCAAAGTCTTGTGCTTCTATAATTGCATAGTCTAGATGTTCATAGTTTTCAATCTGATTCGTGTATCAGAACTGAGTTTCCCTTTCCCCTGACGATTCTTCCTGCTCAAAGGGAAAAGACCCATATAATAGGCAGGTAGGAAATTATAAAGCTCCTGATAAAGCCCATGCCTGGCAACTCAGAAGTGCTGGTAATAACATAACAGCAGATTATTGTTATTTCACGAAAGAAATACAATATACATTGTCTGGATCCACCTTAGGCTGTGATTTCTCAGGGTTCTGTAATCCGGGAGGCAGCAGTTGGTTTGACTTAGAAGTGCCTCCAAGAGGCTCTGGTAGGGTCATGTAAGGAGTGAAAATGGCCTGCATGAGAAAAGCTGTGTATCAGAGCCTTGCACTGTACCCCAACTGGAAGATGTCCTAGCTTTTGATAGAGTTGCAGTAGCCTTAAGTGGACAACGGACTTAACATTTCTGCTAAGACAAGCTTCACATGAGAAACTAGTCTTGAAACTAAAAATGGTAATCTTGTAATCAGGAAGGGATGGGTAGGTGAGAGGAAGACCTGAGTGTTAACTGAATGTTCCAACCAAAATGAAATCTGTGGGTTACTTAAGCAGAGAAAGCAATTTGTCAAGCTGAGTAGTTGTAGTGGGAGTGAGAGGAACCTCATGAGGTTCAACGCCGGCAAGTGCAGGGTCCTGCACCTGGGAAGGAACAACCCCATGCACCGGTACAGGTTAGGGGTTGACCTCCTGGAAAGCAGCTCTGCGGAGAAGGACCTGGGAGTCCTGGTGGATGACAAATTCACCATGAGCCAGCAATGTGCGCTTGCGGCCAGGAAGGCCAACAGCATCCTGGGGTGCATTAAGAACCTGAGTGTGGCCAGCAGGTCGAGGGAGGTTCTCCTCCCCTTCTACACTGCCCTAGTGAGGCCCCATCTGGAGTACTGCATCCAGTTCTGGGCTCCCCAGTTCAAGAAAGACAAGGAACTACTGGAGAAAGTCCAGCAGAAGGCCACGAATATGATGAGGGGACTGGAGCATCTCTCCTATGGGGAAAGGCTGAGGGAGCTGGGGCTGTTCAGCCTGAGGAAGAGAAGACTGAGAGGGGACCTCATCAATGCTTATAAATATCTCAAGGGCGGGTGTCAAGAGGATGGGACCAAATTCTTTTCAGTGGTGTCCAGCAACAGGACAAGGGGCAACGGGCACAAACTGGAACACAGGAATTTCTCCCTGAACATAAGGAAAAACTTCTTCACTGTGAGGGTGACAGAGCACTGGCACAGGCTGCCCAGGGAGGTTGTGGAGTCTCCTTCTCTGGAGACATTCAAAACCTGCCTGGACGCAGTCCTGTGCAGCCTGCTCTAGGTGACCCTGCTGTAGCAGGGGGTTTGGACTAGATGATCTCCAGAGGTCCCTTCCAACCCCTACCATTCGGTGATTCTGTGAGTGGAGGGCTTCAGTCTGAATGGACAGTGATCATTTTGGCTGCAGTGCTTTTGGATTTTACCATTGATTTATTAATTTTGTTGCTCGCTTAAAATGTGGAGAGCATTTATCTCCATCCCATTTAATGCAAAAAAGGAGTTTACTGTAGGTTTGTGAAGGATGTCGAGAACAGCAAGTGTGTAGGTCCTGCCATTCTGTTTTACTGTGGTCTTAAATTGCTAATGCTATGCAGCAGGCGTTGTGATTTCCTAGGTGTTTGTATTTTTGTAGCATCTTCTATTACAGGTGACTAGGCGTTACAGTAGTTGGACAAATAAATACTGATTCCAGTTACTTATTATTGGTGAATATTTTCATTCATGGTTTTGAAGTGACAATTGTTTGGGTTGGGTTTAGAATGTGAGGACATTAACTCCAGTTGACTCTTTAACAAATTCATATGTGTTTAGAGTCTTCAGAGGTATTTTGGATGAGGTGCAACACAGGATACGTATAAAATAAGTGTTGGTAAAAAGGGAGATAAAATTCTATCTACTGCATTGAATAAACAAGTTGCCATTAAGAGAATGAAAGTTAATTATAATTAAGAAGCTGTGTAGGAATTAAATCAGGTGCTCATAAGAGTGCCAGGCAAATGAGATGCATTTAAAGAATGCTTTTCTTCCATTTTATAACAATTTTCAAAATTTTAGCATCGTTCCTTATTTTAAATTGGGACAAAAAATAAAATTTCCTAAATTTTTTCTAACCTGTAAATCCAAAAGAAATTCAGAATAGGTTTTCTGAAGCATGTTTTAACTATTTATTTCAATTTTGAATTTTAAAATAATCCCGTGTTTATTTTTATAATTAAAATTAATAGCATTTTTTTTTTTGTGAACAGAGGCTTTAAAAACCTTTCATTATAAGAATTTTAGATAAATACAAGCTTGCTCAGGACCAACCCTCCCAATCAATAGTTTTACTGAGTCAACACTTCACAATCATTAAGAAAATTCCACAACTGTTTTTCAGTTAAGTACAGACAGGTGTTTCCTCACACCAGCTGTTTGGTTCCTAATATAGTTGAGACTGAGAAGTTTACAGAAGTATACAAAAGGCTTTTAAAGCTTCAGTTCAAGCCATATTTTTTTGCATTCATGTGTGTCTCTCCTCTGATACAGACACCATTTTTATTCTTCCCTGAGCACAATTTCAAAATCTTCTTTATAATGTCTCCTGTTTTTCAGCAGAGCAGTTGCACAGTAATGAACAGAAACCATATGTAATCCTATGTTTTTCCTGTCTAAAAGACATTTGGAAAAGCACCTTTGCCCCAAATGAGCAGCATGATGCTGATGTGAATGACAGTAAACTGAGTGAAGTGAAGCTAATTTAAGTATGTAATCTATCAAAGCGTCCCTTTGGAGAAGACCAAAGTAATTTGACTTTTTAGTGATCAGTAGCAGATGGTCATGCAAAGAGAAGAAGGGAAAGAAACTCCAGTGGAATCCTGCTGATATCCTCTTGTGGCATTCTGCACACACAGGTTGCAATCAGCTGGGTTTTCAGGGCCTACAGAAGAGCTGCTGAACAAAATAGGAGGTTCTGGAGCAGAAATCTTAGCCTGCGGTAGTTGCCATGAATATTAGTGTATAAAATATCCTACTGCATTGAGGCTTGAAAAGGGAGTTATTGTGGACATGGCGTTGGCAAAGGAAAAATGCAGTGACAAAGTCTCTGATAACATTTTTACACCCTTTTATTTCACAAGAACTGTGTTTCGTAATAATACCCAATTTAGCTTAGTTCTCAGAGGATCACCAGTTGTGCATATCTGTGTGAAGATCACATTTAGATCTGTCCTCTTCAAATAATTTCATAATTCAGACTATTTGCATATTTCTTTGTTGTTTTTTTTGGGGGGGGGTGTCTGTTGTGTTTGGTTTTTTTTTTTTTTTCCTTCTTTGGTGAAAAAATTAACTGGGCATAAAAGAAGAGATATTTTCCCGATGTTTCTTTGCCTTACAGTCAATCAAATAAACAACCACTAAATATTGTGTTATTCTAGATTCTTTAGTGTTAGCTATTATACTTTCTGTGTCCTGATTAATATTAATCAGGATAACTTTTGGAAGTTAAAAATGTTAATTTAACTCACTAGGTCTCCTGCTTCATTAATGTCTTCAATGGTGTCATTTAGAAGAAAATGCTTCATCAAACAGTAGTGCTTCAATCATAAAAGGATGTAATAGCAGAAGCATTAGAACTCACATGATCCAAAGCCTCTCTCAATTTTTCGCATCTCATTTTCTAAATGGGACCAGTCATTACCTTTCTTAGCTCATTTCAGACAAACAAAATAATCCCTTACTTTCATATGGAACCTTTTATTCCTTGAGGGTACCTGAAGGCTGTGTGTACAACATTTATTATTTTACCTTCAAATATGTGTTCACCTCTGGGCTGAAACAAAGTGGAATGCTTAAAGGCTCAAAATTTCCTGCTCTTTCTAGATGGCAGTGGTTCTTTAGATTGCCTCTGTAATGAGAAAGCAAATGGTGCAATCTGTTCTAAAAGCCACCCCCAAGTTATGCCAATACTGGAATCTGCAGGCTCAGCACCTCTTGGGGAATTTGACAGAAAATAACTATTTGTTTTCTTGTTGCAGCTTTCAGCTGAGGACTTTCTAATATTTTCTAGCTGTTAATAAACTTGGCTTCAAAATCCTGTTAGCAACGTATACTCTTATTTTTCAACTTTACCTGTGTTTGTCTAAGAAATGTATCTGAGAGATATCAGACATAATCTTTAAACTACACATGGCTATAGGATGATTCTGGATACACTCAAATTATGTGCTGTGTCCTCTTTTATAAATTTACATATGTGATTGTCCAGCACTTATGATAAATGGTGAAACATGATCCAGGAGTTCTCATTCCCAGCTATCTCATCAAATGATGAGCTCAGATTCTCCAGCGTCCCTTTTAATCATACAGTGAGCAATCTGAATGAAGGCTTAAAATAAACACCCAGAGTCAACTGTTATAAAGGGTGTAACAGTGCTGTTAAACGAAGTCCCCTTCTAAATTTATTATCAGGGAATATACAGGGAAAAGCAGCTCCTCTCTGTGTGTTTGGATTAACCCCCAATTCCAGCATTTTGGGGTTAAACTCTGTAACATTGTCTTGATTTTATTTTCATTCTTAATCCTATTTTATTCCCCCTTCCTCCTCTTCCCCCATGCTACTCAAGCAGATTAATACAGCTCAGAGCAGACTAGACTATTCTTTTCTGAACTGTTCCAGCTCAATTTCAAATCCCAGCCTCACTGGGCATCCTGTGATTTATACTCACAGGTGCTACAGCTGCTAGGGGATCAATTTGGCTGCAGTGTCTTCTGAGGCATATGCAAAACCTTCTTTTATGTGTGATTTATAACATTTGAGACAGATAAACACCTGATAATCTTCCTGATACTAGGTCAGCTGCATTTGTACTCCAGTGAATGAATGGCAATTTGGAATTTATTCCTCTCTCTAACGCTTTTACTTTACCACCTCCACTCTTCTCTCTAGTTTTTCTGTCCACTGTGTAAAATCTCCATCTTCTCTATATTATTAGAAGAAACAGTTCACGTGAAAACCTCACTCTGCTAGTGCTCCTAGAGTGAGTGCTATTTGATTGCATTATAACACCAACTAGCTCATCTGGGGAGGGTATATAACTCAGCTATTATCTTCTCAGGAGCTCGAAATTTAATAAAGTATAAATGAGCCCTGCCACGTAACCTTTATAGTAAGTACAACAGCTTTCAAAAGTCTGAAATTAATTGTCTTGGCTTTTTTTCTGTATATAAAGCAAAAGTACAAAAAGTATAGTAATGTTTTTGTCTGCATCATCCTTTTTCTGTATTGAGATATAGACTTGGGAATCAATCTGTGAACAGTCTGTGAATTCTCTCTGAGACTGTATGTTCACTCCACTATTATTATTTTGCCATATTCTTGCCTCTTACGTCTTGTATTCAGAAGACAGAAAGCAGGCTACACAGTCTGGAGACTGGAGGACCATTGAAGATTGTCGAAACCCAAAGAGCTATTGCTTAAATGGAAAAATGGCATGGCTGTATGCCCACTATTTTTATCCAGCCTAAGTGCAGAGAATTACTGTTTTAAGAGGTAAGAGAGTCTTCCAAAAAATGGAGAGAGAGAGTTGTTGATGTAAGAATCTAAAAGTCCAACAGAGAAAGTTTGCTGAGCTAGCCAAGAGAAAAAACTGAAGAAACAAAAGGGAGGGAAGGAGGTGTATTGAGAGTAGGATTAAATACATCTAAAAATGAAGACTACAAAGGTTAGAAAAGACTTCTCAGTCTGAGAACATGTAAATGAAGTAAGGATGGCTGCCACAATACTGTAGGGCAGTAGGGAATCTAAGGCAAGAAATAGTGTGTGAGAAGCTTGTATTTTATCTGAATGAGTAAAAGTCCTATGTCTTTTGAAGGTTAAAGATGCTTAGTGTTAGAAAATGTTTACAAAATCTATTCCTCTTTCCTTAAACTATCATTTCGATCTGAAATTTTGTACTGTAAACCAGCATCCATGGGCCTAGAACTCAGGAAAAGCTTGGTGTTTAAACTAGTGGCATTTGTTGGTTCCTCATTTAGACTTCTATCATCATTTTGTGGTTGGGAACCTCTGTAGACTGAAATTGAAACTGTTTCATGAAATCACCTTCAGGTCAATGAACTTTCAAGAAATCACAGCCTAAACTTTTTGTGAGTTTTCTCAGGGACCATGTTTCCTGGCTGCACAGTTCTGGGTAGCCAGTTCTCCATGTTCTCCCAGGTGTTTCGGGGAGAGACGCTGTTGCACTAGAATGGGAAGCCGTGCAGTTGTCTAGGAGCTCTGCCTCATCTGCTCCTTGACTAAAATGGTGGATGAAGCTTGATAAAGTTTTCCACTTCAATAAAGACTTTCTGGAGATTTCAGGAAATCTATTGTGCTTCAACAGTAGAATTAATATCTAAATTATTTTTTCCTGTTTTGTTTTTTTACTAGTTGAATCTGAGCATAAGCCTAAAGGTTATGTGCATATACCAAGCATGAATACATGCACACACACACAAATATAATTTTTATTTCTCTATACATTCTTGCAAGATAAAACAATTCCTTATTCTTTTTAAGGGAAGTTACAATTTTAGTGTAATGAAAAAGTGATGGTTATAATGGAAAGGAAAGGAAGAAAGTTAATTAAGAAGCTATTTCTAAAAACTTTTGCCCAGCAATTTTTTGTCAAGAGCAGTAATCCTGACATACAGACAGAATTCCGATTTTTCCTTTTTCTTCCCCTTTTTTTCCTTTTTCTTCCTTTCTTTCCTTTTTCTTTTTTTTTTGTTCCTTTTTTTTTCCTTTAAGTCTTGATCCTACCTTCATTAAAAGCAATGGCAGGTCTGCTCAGTGGAAAACGTATGACCCCTTAATGATCTTGTGTATTTTGTCCCAGTTGTGGCTACCTTTCTTCTGTTTATGAACTAATTCCTGTATAATACTTTGGGATCTCTACAAGAAAGATGCTACATAAGTGTATGCTAATTAACAGACAGCATTTTTGTTCATATTTGAAAAGCTATAATTGAAAAATGATCTGCAAATGTTTCTACAGCTGTTAATATATTTTTCTCAACTTTTCAGAGTCATTACCAGGCACACTGTGAATGAATTCACAGAGAAATTAATAGAACTTTAGACTTTACTCATCTACATGTGAACAGGTCCATTGACTTGCTACTGGGTGTGAATAAAATAGCATCCTATTGCATATCAGTGACATAACATTTTTATCCAGTTATACTGTTTTAGGTCCTATTCTTCCTACCTAAAAAGGAAATGAAGCCTGAAAATAGTGCAAAATGTATTCTCATTTCAAGGCTGTTATTTCGTTCGACTTCTTATACTGCCATCATCTTCAAATCATGCAAAAGCTGCCCTTTTCATACTGAAGAATGATAAGTAGGTATTTAATGAAGGCTTACAAAAAAATTGTACCAGAATGCAGTAATATCAGCAAAACATTAGTGTGCCAATATCTAGTGCATAGACTAGCACAGTAGATGCTGTATATGAGCAAAATTAATGTAGTCACTCAGCACATGTACTGACATGTCAGAGAAAATGCAACCACTATATATTCAATAACATGCTTTCCATGTTCAGGGGGGACACACTCCAGTTTTCGGAACTAAAGTAGATGTGCTGTTTGGTTGTACCTGATCTTGAAGCAGCTGTGTTCTGAGATAACGTATGGAGTACATTCAGCATTGCAGCTGCTGTGCTGAGCTTAATATGGCAGTGAGAAAGAGCTTCACAGTAATAGTAACTGTTTGCCATAAAATAGTATACGATACGTGGTTTGCATTTCAGAAACCATGGACAATAAGACTTTACATTGACATCCTAGCCTTTACTATTCGCAGCTACATTTGTGGTGTCTAATTTTCAGTAATAGCATTACAGTTCTATTTTTTCTGGTGAGTTTTGTTTGGGATATCCACCTAATAGCAAGATTAAATAACATGGTTTTCTGGTTATAACAGGTTTCTACGATGTAAGAAATTACTTTTGTCTTCTGCCGGTGTCTGGAGGAACTGAACTGGAATAGTCTTAGCTGTGCATCTCTCTGTGCTTATCTTTCATGAAATACTTAATGTAAAGCTTGTAGCTCCTTATGCATTTACTACATTCTGTCTGCTAGTATTACATGACAATGTAAATAAGGTTGTTTGGGAAGTGGGGTTTAGAAATTTCAAATGACTTTTTTTCCCTAGCCTTATAAACATTAATTAATATTCACCCATCTGTCTCCTTGCACTTCCTGCTTCTCTACTTACGCCAATAAAACTGTCAGTTCAGTGTGCAGGCTGGCAGGCCATTAAGGGGTGCTTTGTGCAAATGCATTGCAAAGTCATAGACTTCTTCATTTCTTATAGTTAAGAGGCTGGTTCTGAGAAAGCTTAACTCCGAGTATGGAAACATAAATAAAATCTAATGCCAGTTCTTCAGAACTATCTATTTCAACAGTTTATGGGAGGTGTGCCAGGAAAGTATGAAGTATACTTCTGCAAGGGTCTAGATCGTGAAAGGAGTCAAGGAGCTGATTAAAAGTCCGACCATACAGGCTGTTGCTGAAGTCAACACAGGATCAAGACCACTTTGTTATGGCATTCTGCAGCCCAATCCAGGCACCTGGTAGCTTCCTAAGGTTGAGTAGTTCATGATTCCTGGATCTTAACCCCCTTGTTGAAAATTATAAGCTTTTCTGTTTTGTAGGTGGAAAGAGGAGAGTAAGATAATGGTTGAAAGTTGATGACTGGGAGTCTACACGTGCTTTGCTGAATCCTAATCAAACCCTGATTTATCGTCTGCCCTAATTTCTCTAATATCTGCATCCCTCACAATTTTTAAAATATTCATTCATATACCTACAAAGGTGTTATTAATGCCATTGCATAAATAAGGAAATAAGACACAGACTGAACACTAGGTCCACAAAGGGAAATTCCTGAGTCTTGGACTAGCAACCAAGTTAGGCATCTGAACTGCAGGGTTTATGCACTGTCTGGAGAGTATCCATAGTTACGATGACAGTAAGTATGAGAGAGGAACTATAGAAGTCTTCCAGTATGAGAACAGTTTATATTGGAAATAAGTTGTTCCTTCTACAAACTGCAGAGGGCTCTTTGGTTTCTCTGAAAAGACAAGAGGAAGAAGAAGCACCAACCCAAACCTCCTACATGCCAAGTAAAGGTTAACAAAGAGGCAAAGCTCTTCTTCTGGACAACCTTTAGCATGAAACAGGTGAACACAATTGTATTTTCTTTTGACCTTAATTCTGTAGGTATTTCTTAGGTAAGCATTTGCTTACTATTTTGGGCCTCATAGATGGTACACTGAAGAAAATACCTCATCTGTGCATTTCAGTTTAGGCATGAAAGAAATGTGAATGGCCTCAGTTCTGACATAATAGAAACAATACTTAGCATTTTCAGAAACAACAGCAGTGCCCACAGGGCTTTACTGTTAAAAGTCCAGTGCCTGGCACACATGTGAAGGGAACATTGATGACCTTTTACTCTTTAACTTAGGTAACTATATTGAGGAGAAATTTGGATCCAGGTATGCTAAATCCAAAGCAAAATCTTACCACTGTACGACTTTTCCAGCCACTTGTCTTTCACAAGCAAGTGCTTTCACTTCACAGTGCTTCAGTTTACCCATCAAGTGAGGATAAGAATGTCTTTTTTGTTTCAGAATAAGTGCTGTGAGGCTTCATTAGGTTCACAAAATGTTTTGAGAAATCCTGGGATAAGCAATAAGGACCAGTAAAGGAGATCTATCTTGGTTCTGTAATGAATCTTCCTCTACAGGCTATGAACTACAAGTGTCTCTTCCAACAAGAAACCAAGAATTCTTATTTCAGGCTTCATCTTTAATTGCATTAATGTTTTGTGTATGCACAGAATTGTCTGTGCCCTGTTATACTTTTTAATTTCTACACTTAGGCAGAAACTTTTCTGCACTCTTATATTTTCTACAAAATATTTCCTTTTAATATATACAAATGCAGAGAAGCACATAGGTGCATAAGATGAACTAATTTCTGGTTAAGGCTGAAAATCAAAAGAGCTATCCATACATTTTTAGGTCAGAATTTGTCCTGATAGCTTATATGTAAGTAAAGCCATAATATAAATAAATAAATAAAGGCAAGATTTCACACTAGATCAAACCCTCATTTCTGATCATGCCTATTCTGAAAAGTAGATCATAATGGAATGAACTTTTTAGCTTCTCTCATTTCCTCGTTGACGTATGCCTTAGAGCTTGGGGATTTCTATCTCAAAAATTATTCTATTTCACATGTTTTCATTAAGCCTATTAAGTCTAATGCTTATCTGAATTCTACTAAGCTCCTGTTTTCTATGCTATCGTAGCACAGCTAGAACTATAAATTAAAGGTGCTTTATGTTTTAAATTTAAAAAAAAAAAGCTTTTCTGAAAAACCCCACTTTTGGATTTAATTGAATATTGCCCTAATTGTGGTGTTCTGTGAGTGGTAAAGATAAGTAAAAGTGTATCTATATCTTAACTGTTTTTTAAAGAATCTCCTGGGAAGGTCTCCTGGTGAGAGTTTCCTAGACTGGAGTATCTCTTTTGCATTGGCAGAATATCTGTGTAATTACTGCAGATCATTAGGTTATCTCCAAATCATGAGCAGGTGGCCAAGAACATCCATGTCAGGGCCTTGAGTGCACTAATAGCTCTAATGGCCCTGACAAGCCTCGCCTGGGGCCTCCATCCACATCCCTGCCCATAGGCCCAAGGGTTCCATTTAAGCTCAGCCCTGGGTCTTCAGTCTCTATATCTGAGCTATGCTGTAGCAGTGTTGGTTGCTAGCGAGCTAGCTAAGCTATGTCTGTTGAATCTGTTCTCTGTGTGTTGAGTCTGACTACGTTAAGGAATGCTTTGTTATGGAGATAGGATTTGGCTTACCATGCCAGACATGAGAACAGCCAGGACCAAATACCATTTTCACAAGTTGCTGGTCTTGCACAAGTGTATCCAAGCTGGTTAGCCAATCCTTATTCAGGGTTGGAGAATGCCATCAGGAAGTAGTTCTAGTTATTGGAAAGAGTCCCATCATCGTCACTACTATGTATAAAGTCTGTGTTAGCTTGTGCCAAATCCTGATCTGGAAGGTGGACAAGGGAAATGGAAATCTTGTGGGTAATAGAAATACTAACATTTTGCTTGCTTGTTCTCCTGGTAGAAACATTATGCATTTTTGTGGAAGAGTTCTTTAAAGTGTAGTCACTGGTTGGTAGAAGGACTTGATATGATTTTCCTGCTCTTGTCAGAGTGGTTTTTGTGGTAAGACCCTTGCGTATTCTGTAGACAGGACTTATCTTGTTCTTCCTTTCTATTGGAAGTGCAGAATATGACTATCAACTTAGTTGAGACCTCTTTGCTCCAGGTACAAGGTTTCTAATAGGCAGTATAGTATAGTCTTAAAGAATAAAAGGCAGTGTTGTTGCTAATGGCTGTTGTAGTTGTTGACCATCATAATGACTGTCAACCACAATTTTTCTGGTGCTAGAAAAGCAGACTTTGATTAAAAATGTATCTGTGCTATATATTTATGGTATAGTATCTGTGGTAAGATATATGTTAAAGATATATACCTTCCTAAAATAATAGAAGAGCATAAAATTCCTCAGTTGTCCAGTAGCTGTTCTGACTGGCACACAGCTGCTGTCTCCACTTGATCAGACAAGTACATCTCAAAACTGTTTATAATGCTTTCATATTCTCAGTTTTTTGAAGAGTCTTATCTTTACAAAAGAGATAGGACTTTTGTTGGTGAGATTATCATTAAGGGTCTTTTCTAATTTGGTACAATGAAGACAGTTGTACTTTCTGTTATGTTCAATACTAAGTTTGGAAGGATGGCTTGCAGGTTTTCAGTATCACTAAATGCTAGGGTATGATGTCACCTGAAGTTGAAAGCATTGTAGAGGAAGCAATAATGGTGTTCTTCAAACTTCATGATGTGTCAGTTCAGTATGTTTTGACTTTCGAAATGTTTTTAGAGGAGGAGGAGGACAATGATTCTTGTCCCTCCTTTTTCTTTTTCAAATAATTTGTCCTAAAATGCTTCTGAAGCTCCTCTGATATAGCCGATACCTAAGTGAGACAATCTTAAAACGCTCAATGATACAATCAACAAAACATTTTGTTGGAAATTAAAGGCTAAGTAGTGCAGATATTGATCTTCATTAGATAGTTAAATATTTAAATAATTAAAAATTAAAATAAAAAAATCTGAAAGCAGCTTGGACATGCAACACAAAATACTTACTTGTTTGTTCATCACTGAAGTACTGGTTTGCTCATCAGGATGGTATCATGCCTATGCTGTTTGAGAGAGCAGGTACTGTAAGCTGATCAAAGCATATTGCACAACATATTAGCAGAAATTGTTGACTGCGTGGTTCTAGGGTATAAAATTCCAAAGCCCAAGGGTGCAATTTTCTCAGTTTATTACACTTCTGTTTATTACATTTATTTTTAGTAGCTGGAATGTTCCCTTAGGCAATATCATCAGAAGAAAAATGAGAATGTTAAGATTAGAACATGAGTTGTAAAATGATGCAGCACATTTTGGGACTTGCAGCTCTAGTTCCTGATCTACAGAGCCACTTACCTTCATGGTTTATAGTCCATGATGTTGGATGTTGTGAATCATTCTTTTTTTTTTTTTTTTCTCCTTTGCCAAATAAAGAAGATTAGAGAATGCATCTATGTCTGTTTTTCACAGATTTAAAAAAAAAAAAAAAATCAGCATCAGCTTTTCATTGTCTCTTACATCCAAAATGAAACCTCTACAAGTCTCAAGTGAAAAACAGTAATGGATTTTCAGTTAGCACAAAAAGCTACTTCAAATGAGCATTGAAGGAAAAGGGCCCTTAACAAAATGTTTTGGTAACAATAAAAATTCTTTTAAAGTGAGTTGCCAGAATGAGGGACAGATCTAGACTAGGCTTTTGAAATTTATTTGAAACAGAAGAAGTTTTGTGAAGTAGTGTTTATTCGTTGTCTAGCTGAAAAGCATATTGTATACAGAAATGCCTCTAAAAGAAGTTTCCACTTGTAACCAAGCATCCTTACTCCTGAAGTGCTTATCTCCAAAGTTAGATTTGATATTTTAACACAGAATTTAGACCCACCTGCACCAAAGGGCACTTAACTTTTTCATCTATAGAGCAAAGAATTGTGTTACTAGTAGAGAGCTAGCAGCCACTTCTTGTTTCACTTCATTTTTGGTTGCCTTTGTGTAACAATACTTTGGGGGTATGTACAAGAAAAGGAGACAGTTGGAATATTAACGCAATCTAGCATTTTCCAAATAAAACCAATGTCAAAATGTGCTAAGCATTAGTGCCCTTACTTAGTGCAAAACATTAATGCCTAAGTTAGAAGTTTGGGCATCATTCAGGAAAACTGGCATGCTATGTTGTATGAAGTACCCTGCATGCATTGAGTACACAGAGTAACATTTAGTCAAGTTGAGCCTCTAGCTCAGCATCTGAGGCCAAATCTGAAAAAAATTAATTTTGTGGTTTTCCTGTTGGTTTGTGATCTGCTGCCCTGTATAGTTCCAGAACAACCTGTTAATCTGAAAATCATCACTCTTCTCTTTGTGTTCAGGTTATATTCTCTATAGCTTAGCGTTTTGGCTTACCTGTCACTGAGGATTTGGAAGAATTTCTTCCATATTTATGACAGCAGAAAGTCCAGTCAGTATTTAAACTCACTTGGCTATAATAACTTGAAATTCCACTATTTAAAGTAATATGTCTATAAGGAACTATCCTCTGGTGGTCTGGAAATTGTCTTGAGTGTGCAGGTAGCTCTGAGCCATAGTTACTGTATTGCTCTGATTCCTGCCCTGGAAGCAGCCTTCAAGGAGTTATAGATCAAGTCCACAAGTGCTAATGGGCTCATTCACTGCAACAAACACTACAGGTAACATGAATCCTAGCTTGCACAAAATTTATGAAAACTAACTTTTCATGTGTTGGGATAAAAAGTGTCATATAAGCTATTGGTATTTGTTTCCAAAGTGAAAGAAAACGGCTTCCATTAAAATATCAAATGGCAATCACTGTTTGAAAACTGCATTCTTTATTACTATAAATTTCATTACTGTAAATCTAATACGCCAAGTGACATGTATGGCAGCTGTGCCTTGGCCAGGAGCTGAGACCAAGGCAAGCGGTCTAAGTGTGGTAAGCCATTGCAAAGAGGGCAATGCAAACAAGACCAGAGGTTAATGAGCTGTGACCTGAGCTATGGACCAAAAACTGAGAGAACAATACCTGAAACTGCTGGAAAGATATAGCACAATATCACTGGATGGCTTGTGCTGCCAGCCTGACCTAACCCTGGCTATATCCCTTGCTTAGTCAACTTAATTAATTGAATGTAGTGTCTTCTTGCTTGGTACTCCTTTTCCCAATGTGACAGGGTCAGGGAAGCTACTTAACAGTGCACAGTACGACTGCTCATGCTTTTGTATATGCAAGAGAAGAGAATTATATTTAGACAGTAATTGCAATCATTTTATAATGCTGACAAAATCCATGACTGTCTAGTTGGTATCCATGTTGATAGTGCCAAACTGAAAAGGAAGAAGGTGAATCTAACAGGCTGTGTGAGGGTAAAAATTAAAGGGCATGAGAACCCTCCAAGTTTAGGTCTTAATTTCCTAGAAGAGTTCTTCAGTTATTCTTTTTGAAAGTAAGAACTGTCAGGGCTGTAGCAGTATGCTGAAATCTAGTAAGTCCAATGCTGGGAGAAATAATAACAACAACAACAACTTTTAGTTCTGGTCCTTTTAATTTTGTATATGTTTGGTAATTTATTTTCATAAGTTATTAGATTACAGTGCAAAAATTGCAGCATACGAGGACATGCGCTCACATGGTTATTGAACAGTTACTGAAGAGTAAAACTTTCCTTTCAGCTATAATGTTTGGCTAGGGTAAATAGCATGTTCCTAAGATGATTTCATATACAAAAGATTATGTGACAAATTAAAACTGTCATGTTTCTAAGACCAAGGCATAAATCCGAAAAATTTATCTCAGGGAGTATGGGGTGGAGAAGAAGAAAAGGGGGGATGGGAACAAAAGAGGAAAAGGAGAGAATATCTAAACTCTGTCTGTGAATACATAGAAGGATAAGTGATGGGCTTTTTCTGATCAAATGGAACTGATAGAGGATCTGTACCTTTTTTTATTAATTCATTATGTGAACTGAGGGTAAAACTCAGTTTCAGGGGCTAAATTTCCTCTGTAGCAGTGATTTTCCTATCTGAAGGATTTTAAATATTCTTAAAAGAATAAAACATTATTTGTAAATTGGGCCCAAGGATTGCAGGTTGACTCCTAAGGTTGCCTTATGCATCCCCACCTGTGTATTCATTCATATATGCTGTTGTTACCAGGTGTAAAGACAATGTGTGTGTTTGAAGATCTTTTATTGATGGCTAGAGGTATCTTCAGTGGCAGACTTTCCATTATGTCTGATGGCCACTTTCTCACTGTGATCAGGGTAGATGGCAGCACTGTTGCCTGATCTGTGTGTTTACCCAGCTCTGACCACGTCATTAGCTTAATATCCCACAGCAATTTTTGAAACTTTGAATTTTCTTTCTTGTCAACATTTTTCAAAATATGTATACGAGGAGTGAGTTGGGCCTGTGGAGAAAAGAAATCTCTATTCTTGAGTAGTCTATAGGTGTAAAATGTTCAGATTGACGTAGTGCCAGGGTGCTGAGCGTGTACCCCCTCCCGGGGCTCTGGCAGTGGGGCCCAGGCCAGCGCATCCCAGAGCTGCCCCCCTCCCACTGGCGGCCTTGGGGTGAGGCTCCCCAGCAGCGCTGTGGGGACGCCTGGGCCCAGACCTACCCCATCCTGTGGGAGCTGCTCTAGGCCAAGGGCCTAGTGCTGGGCCCCACCCGAGCTCCCGTTCCCCCGGCCTCGCAGCTGGGCCAGTGCCTGGCCTGACCGGCCCGGCCTGGCCATCCCTGGCCTGTGGCTGGCCCTGGCTGCTCTCACTGCACCTGCCGTATCACCATGGGCTTGTCTGGCAATCTGGGCTCTCGTCTGAACTTACTGACAGGCATCCCCTGTCCTGGCCTGCCCCACTCTCTGTGGGATGGGCACTGGGGGGCCAGGGTGCCTCGTGGCTCCTGGGGCTGGGCTGGCAGGAGTGGCCGGGCTGCATCTCATGGCACCCCGGGCACTGTAACGCAGCTTTCCACATCTGAGGTAAACACTTAACGTTTTTTTTGCAAAGGTTTTTCTCAGTGATTCCTTCTGGAGCTGTTTTACTCTGTTTCTACTTTGATGAACAAGTTACTTTTAGTGAGTCTAGGAATCCCATGTCTGATCCGGCTAGTATCCATGTTAATCGCATTTAGATAATTTGATGATTAAATCACAAGCATATTCTAGAAAACTCTTTGAATATTATACTGAAGTGAGATACTTCAGTCAACCAAGGTAGGAGAAAACACTGAATGAACTACTTCACATGTATGTTATGTGGATGTAGTACTTTTACACATTAGGTGTATAAATCTGGAAGAAATCATTGGTGGTAATCTAGTGCTTTTTGTAAGTTCTCAAGACTTCACCAAATGGCAAACATTATTATTATTTTACGCGTATATTTATTTTAGAATTTGCAATAAAAGTCTTGTGTGGTTGCAGTTGAATGCAATCCAGGAAGTCCAGAGCTGAATGAGATGTTTCTTCTAATGAAGTAACTGAAACTCTTTTCAAGGTAGTATAGTTTACTGATACCACACTTTCCCTCCAAAGATCAACTCAAAAGGCTGTGAAAACTGACTTCGTTAGTCTGGCTTTAACTCTGAATCCAAAGGACCTTTTACTTAGCGCTTTAAGAAATACCAAAGGGACCTTTATATTTACAGTTTTTGACAGTGCCGTAAGCCTCACAGGCCTTTCTTACTAAATTAAATAAAATCTGCAGTGCAAACTATGCAAATGCTTTTTGTCATTCTCCTCCCCGAGTTGCCTCTTAGCATTTTATCGCAGTGAGCATGATTAGATTAGAATAGTGGTTTTCCCACAAGCACCTGTTGTACATCTAAAATGAAAAGAAAGAGGAGGGGAAAAAAACCTCAACCCATGGCCTTATGTTAGGGAAAATTGTGTTTATTTTCTTCTCAGAGAATGACGATAGCACTGACAACTGTAAATGTGAAGTCACTTAAGATATCCACCATTAAAAGAGTGTTTCAGATCACTTCATTTGTGTGGTTTCTGTAGCATATCCTAAATTTTCTTTTTCCAGTTAGCTATAAAATTTGAGATCATCAGTACTTGAATTGACTAGAACAGTAATCCACGTAGCTCACATGGTACTTTTTCCAGATGGAATCTAGGGCTGAGGGGCAGAAATTTCAGAATTATCTTTCTTTGGACTTCATCATTCACTAGCACAGAACTTAGTTGTGGAAAAGGTAATGCCAGCTCCCATCAGCAGGGTCTGAATCTAATTAGCAAAGGAATGGATGTTACAGTCTGTGGATTTTTGATGAATAGGTGAAGTGCAATAAGCAGGAAGAATGGGTTACATCCTTTACTGACAGCAGATGTGTACAGAGTGATTAGTGCACTTGTCAAGTAGCCAGGTAATGGTGTATCTCACTGCCACAGATGCGTGGTTTTCATCATGAAGAAATCATCTAATTTATGTGCTTCCCATTCTCCATGTTTAAGAAAAAAATTGTTTTAACTTTAATCTGTCATCTGTGAAGTTGTCAAGTCTTTCCATATCAGGACTTGTTGTGTTTTAATTTTATACATAGTTTAACACCTTGTAATTTGGGGGGGATCTAAATCTAACTCAGCTAAAGCAAATGAAGGTAATAATGACGTTACTGACACTACTGAAGCCTTTTTTCAGGTACCATTTTTTTTAATGAGGCCTCATCAGTCTGGCTTCTTCTCAACCAAAACCACTCAGCACTTCATCAGAATCATTATAATTAAGGCAAAATATTGATCCCCTTGCCTAGCAGAAGCAATAATCTGTCATTTAGAGACCGTATCATACCATAGTCAAACAGGTATTGCAGAAACAGAAAACAGAATAATATAGCCATAGATTAGATTGAACTCTGAAAATAATGAGAAATACCACCTTAGATAATGTACAGACTTTCTGAAAAGGTAAGTAATGTAAATGTGTATGAGCATTGGGGGAGTTTGCTTAATATATAACGATGTATTATTGAAAATGGAATTGTGTTAATTGAAATGCAAGGAAGGGAAGAAAAGGATAAACTTTAAAGCTGCTGCAGTGGAATAAGTGGCTTGAGCCTGTAAAATATGTGAGATTAGGGTAGGAGAACAAAGATGGAATGGAGATACTACGGTCTAGAGAATAGCTGAGAGACAAAAAAAACAATTGTCAGTGTGAAAGAAGAGAAGGAAAAGTACTGGAAATAAAGACAGCTTATTTCCTCTAGACAGCTTTTGGAAATAGCTACAAAACAGCTACTGAGAGAATAGCATCTGAAAAAAAAAACAAAACCAAATACCAAAAAAACAAAACCCAAATCAAAACCAAAAAAACCTCCACCAAAACAAACCAAAAATCCTCCATAATGTTCACTTTTTCATTTCCTCTAGTGAGTGGGGACAGGCTCCTTCACTCAGCTAGAGAGCAGACAATTACTGTCCTCCAGGGTCCTAGCTCAGCTCTTCGTTGAAGTAGGTGTGCAAGCTGTATGTGTCGACTGTGACCTCGGGGTGGATGCAAATATGACTGCTTGCAAATATGGCTGTGTTTACTTTTCTGTTGGTAGGCCACACAGTAGGTGTTTTATCTATTCATCTCCTACAAAGCACAAATATTTTTTTTCCCACATTTTCTTTTAATTTCCATAGGTAGTTGCCCAAACAAGTCAACCATGACAGATGTACCAGTTCAGTGAACAAGCAAAAAGCTTGAGTTGGTAAATGCACAGCCTCAAGCAATGCTCCTGATGCCTTTTTCTTTAGTCTTCTTAGTAGTTTTATGTATCTACGATGGATGATATGGTACAGGATACTGACAAAACTGTGGGTGTGAGATGTTCAGGCATCTCCAAGACTGCAAAAGAAGCTGTATGTGTTTGTGAGTACACTTGCACTGAAATTCATATTGCCTGGGGAGCATTTTAATGCTTTCATAAGGTAGAGCTAAACCTGTATGGGTCTAACTTTACTTATGATAAAGAGATTATATATATACACATGGGTCTCAGGTAGTTTTAATGCCTACAATTCCTCTCTTGCATAGTGTTTTCTAAAAATCCTGGGGAAAACCTGCATTTATAACAAAAAATATCTGTCAAAATTACTGAGAAACCTAAACTAAGAGGTAAAAGAAGGAAAAATTGTAAGAATAAAGATCTGTAGGTATCCCTGCCTCCTTATGCTAGAACTGTTTCCATACTTTCTTTAAAAAACAAAACAAAACACAACAGAATATCTCCTACTAAGAAACTGGGATGCTAAGTAAGCAATTACAATTAAAGAGATAATTGAACTATACATAAAGGTTAATGGTTTGTCAACTCACCATTTCAAATATTCCACAAATAACTAAGCTGAAGAACTCCCTTACAAAGTAGGTATTCATATTTCCACTCTAGAGGTGTAGAAACTAAAATAACTTTCTTGGCTGCCCAAGAATTAGTCTGTTATGAACCAGTTAGGGCAAAGCAATATGGATTTCTAGTGCAATGCCTTGTAAAAGAGGATGAGAAGCTGGGGAAGGATTTCAGAGGTATAGGCTCAGCATCTTATGGACAATTTCACAGATTTGCTGAGACTTTCCTGAAAAAAAGATATTGTGATTGTGTCCCCACCTTCCCCATGTCATCTTAAGAGAAAAGGAGGTTTGGAACTTTTTCTCTACAACCAGGTAACGAGTGATATTTTCTCTGAGGTACCCAACGAGTAACTGTGGAAACCTTTGTGTGTGTGTGTGTGTGTATACATATATATGTATACAAACCTTCGTGTTGTGTGTGTATGTATCTATATATATATATATAGTCAAACACAGGGGTGTTTGGATGTCTCCAGAATCCCTTCCACTTTCAACAATTCTTTGACAGATACAATTTGAAGATGAGAGAACATTTACTGAAGATAGATAACACATTGGAGTGTAGTGCTTCAAAGGATAGTGTGATATTAGATAATTCTGGAATTGTTGGCTTTTTTTGTAAGCTCAGTTCATTACTTGGAATCCGACACTCTCTCCATAGAAAAAAGGCTGCATCTCCATGCAAAGTATTACTGTACTTCTCCTTAAACTTTGGGACATCATTCTGCTCTCACATGAAAGAAGTTAGAGTAACTCCATTAAAATGCTTTGAGTTCCTCTATTTATTGTACACTGACTACAGGACCTCACTGACATGTGCTGTTTCTAGAAAACTGAGTTACTTTGAGGCACTGAGTACTCAGTTTACAGTGGTTGAGTATCCCTGAAAGTGATGTCAGTATAGTTTTATCTGCAAATAAATTCCTAAAAGATCTGCATATATGTGTTCTTACACTATGCTCTGTTTAGTTTTCTTGTGTTCTCTAATTTTGCAGTTGCCAGTGGAAAATTTTGTCATAGAGATATCACAGGGAATCAGTGCCCAATTAGTTTTATTAATGTGTGTGGGGTTTTTTTTTTAGTGTCACCTTTCATTGATAAGAACAAGTAACATATAAGTGGATTTTTTTTTTTTTTTAAGTGACAGGAAAACAAGGAAACTAAAACTTTGTTGTGTCATATTAATTCAGTCTTAGAAGACAGGCCTGTGCACTGCAGAACTTAGATAAAAACAAAGTACGACAGAGAAATTAATGGTAGCTTTGTTTTCAAAATATAAAATAATAATTTACTAACTTAGAATTATATTCAAAAGTGTGATGGACTCCATAAAAATTATCAACAGATTCATTTGAAGTACTGGCTACCCTGGGAGACTTGCTTGCATGCAGTGGTCAGTGTTTTTGTTTAAGCTTCAATATTGTTTGTTTACAAGAAGAAAACCAGGTTTTGCAGGATAGCATTACTATCCTAGCAAGAAATTTATTTTGTAACTGTTAACGTCTTTCTCATCCAAAGGAAAACTAATATTTATATTTCTTGTTCATTGTTTTTCTGAAGCACCTTTCTTATGTTTTCCACTTCCTCATGTTTCCAACTTAGTTGAAATTAATATAGCTAGCTCTGTGTGACCCTGCCTTTCAGTACAAGGTTCATGCATCCAGAATCTTCTCTTATATCAAAATGATTTAGCTTGTATAGCTGTTATTGATTTCATCAGTACAGAGGAAAAATATTGTGGTCTGATGCGCTTGGAGTTTTTCAGAATTGCTATCAAAAAGATCTTTATTGACCAGCTTTATTCCCCAAATATTCACTTAAGTCTAACAGAAAGATCAGTGTGGCACTCAGATTACAGTAGTTTACAAAGAAAATGTGTGTCACCTGAAGAAAGTATAAAACACCTGTCATGATGCACTTCTGATATGTCATTGAACGTATCTAAACAATACTTTTATGGTTTGTGCTGTCATGAAAGCTTTGTGCAAGTTGGCTCAGTTCTGCAGCGTCTTGCCTGTGTGTTTCCGATCTAAATGAATAGTAGTGTAAGCAGAAAATTCTTGCCGTGGTTTTAGAATTAAAATATTCTTATATATTCAGGTTGTATATGTTACACTTGAAGGCATACTTGCCAAAATGGATAAATGATTTCTGAAGAAGTTTACAAGGAAATTATGACTAAATCAATGATAAGGCTGATTGCAAAGACATGTGGGGATGGCAAAGCTACTGGTTTTCCCTGCATCTGTCTTGTGCCTCTGGCGCGGATAAAATGAAATGTAAACAGTAAACACTCTCCAAATGGACCCAGAAGATCGCTGGTATTTTTCTAATCCACTCTCTGGATTTGGAAAGTTACTGCTCCCGACATAAACTATAATTTCAAACAGTTTACTGAGTTTATGTAAGGACAGTTATTTGTACATGCCTGTCCTTTTCACTAATGAAATCTGAGTGCTCTACTGGGACAATGGCCTTTTGTATCTGATCCTTCCCCAAATAAAGCGGGGTAAACTGTCAGAGAACATTTCCGTGCAGGATCAGTGTTGGTTTATAAATATACTGGGTTGAGGGGAAAAAAACAACAGAAATTAAACTGTTTCAGTCTAGTTCAGGCAAATATAGATGTGTGTGTTTGATTCCTTCTTCAATTGTCTTAAATGAGCTATCCTGTTGGCTGCTCAAAGCCAACAGAATAAACTAAAACCAAAATAATAGGACACTTGATGTGACAGAGAAAATTGAGAAAAGTGTGTAAACGGGTGATTTATAGTTCTGAGGCCTTTGGGTTTTTTCCCCTTCATTTCATTCATGGGTTCAGCAGCCGTATAGTGAACTGATTCATCATGCAGAATTATTTCACTTAGTTGTTCCTGGGGTTGCTAAGTTCATAAACTGCATGCAGCCTTGGAATAGATATTGTCATTATACTAGGTGCTGTTAGATTAAATAGTTTAGAGGTAAAATGGCTTAAAATTAATTTCTATAGATAATCTGTTTAGATTTTTGAATCCCTGACTTTGAAAATAAGATACATCTGCCATATAAGCCTCATACTCCTTTAGTCAGAAAGTACATTTTTCTCTTGTCGGTGTTCTTCACTGTCACTTTTATGTCATTCAGTCTAGCCATACCTATTTCAGTGACACTTCCATGTTAAGTTAATAAAATTGCTCCTGAATACATGCAGATTGGCTTTGAATTGAAGAGGTGAAGAACATAATGAAGAACACACGGCCACAGGTCTGTGGAGCTGAAGTCAGGAACCTGTGTACCTCTATGAGCTATGTGCTGAAATCCTGTTGGGCTCACCGCTCTGCTAACATACGTACCCAGTTTCAAATCCATGACTGGCTTTTTAGTCTGTTTCAGAGAGGGAGCTTAGGTAAAGCTGCTTGTCATGGTCCAGATATGACTTTGTTCTAGTTCTTTGTATTTGCGAAATGGAACCCAGGTGGTAGTCTCTGAAGGTGTATGTAAAAGGAGCTTAGTACTTCAGTAAGAACCTTGATATTATTGGGTGAAAACTATGTGAGTGAATCAGCTTTTACACAGGGAAAAGTTCTATACAGAAATAACCAGTTTAGAGCTGCTTCTTGCCTAGCAAGATCCTTTTCTTGTTTGTATGAACTACTGTACTGCTATGGTTAAGATGTATTAGACTTGCAAGATGCGAGTGATGAACTCTTTTCTATCATTACCCTATTTTGGCTTCATGAGGTATAACAGATCCTGCATTTCAGACAGGATTTGAAACTCAAGCTCAGACCATGGGTTACACGTGTCACAACACATACAACATGCCTTTTTTTTCCTCTCAGCTTTACTTGGTTAGGTATTTATCAACTTCCTATTGTATGATGTTGATACATAGTCACTGTGTTCTCATTCAGTGGTAGAAGAAATTATTCCAATATACATCAATTGTGAAAAGTATGTTGGATCTCTTTAAAGTGAGAAGAGATACTGTATTAATGTCAAGAGATTATCATAGTCACATTTTTTAAGTGGCTCATAGAACTATGAAAGTTTATTTTAGACATTACTTGTAGCAGTTATGCTTTTTCCTGCCTTCCTAGAGAATAAAAATACTTATTAAACACTGATATTTTTATCATGCTGACATGGCAGGGGGAAGGTAAGCATTGTTTGTTTTCTAAAGGCGTGCAGAGACTCAACTAAGTGTCCAACCTAACCAGTGCGATATCAGGACTGCACGTAAGTGTTGTCATTACTGAATTAATTACAGTTGCGTTTCCTCAAGTTCACTTAGTCTCAAGTTAACACCCTGATGATGCCTACTGTGTGTGGTGGCAACAGTTCACAGAATGCAGTTGTGTTCTTCAGCTTAGATCATTCAGCAGGTCTGATTTGGGTCCAGGCTCTACAATTCCCCTCCCCCTTGAATTATGACCATGATAGTCTATAATAAAATAATTTCACAAGACAAAGCTATATTTGTTTAATGCTAAAGTATTTTGAAAAGAGCATATCTTAAACAATTACCTCTTTTCGAAGTCCCATTTGCCTATGGGTATCTGACCATTTATGTGGGGACCTTAGACTAACCTTCCATAGAGACACTTCCAGGCTTCCCTCTCTCTCTGCTTGTCTTCCTGTCAGAGCTCACTGTTATCATACCTTGCAGACCCTGACAAATCTTACTTACTGAGAATGAAGTCACTTTTTAAGTATTTTTGTGCTTTGCTCTGCTCTGGTAAAACACAGCTTTTCCATTCTGTGGATTGATGATTTTAAAACTCAATAGCTTTCTCATTTTTTAAATGACTTCCAAGGTTGGCTGTGCTTGTGTAGCAACTCATTCTGTGCCTCTTTTTTTTCTCCAAACCTTCGTAAAACTAAGGTGCAAAGACATAAAAGAAACAAATGTACGTAATTCTACAATATCTTCTACTCCCTGGTCCAACCATATGTGGTGTTTATAAATGTATTGTATCATTGTATTTAGTATTACATATATACTATACACTTAAGAAATAGATTCCACACTACTGACACATAGTATCTCTGCTAATCTGTTGCTATGTAACAACCTATCATAGTTCGTAACTGTACGCAGTAGGAAGTCATTATTGTATGAAGGGACATGGCAGTTTTGAAAGACCTTTCCTCTTAGGCTGAAGGAGTAAAACAGTAGTTAATGGTCCCATTGGCTGTGTTGCCACTGACTGTTGAAACAGGCAGTCTAGACTCAAGCAACTTGTTGCTCTAATTACTTATAGTTGTATTCATTAGCGAGTGTTTCAGGAATCACTGAAATTTTACATGAACTGAAATGGACTAATTCAGTTACATAAACCTTAAAGAAAATTCTTTAGCCTACCTGCTCCTCTCTCATGTTTTAAGGCAAAACTCAGATGAAAGGCAGACTGACACACAAAACCTTCATCCTTCCAGCATTTTGATACTTTAGAAAAGATGAATCTAGCAAGGCATCCTACTCTATTTAGGTAGAATCCTACTGTGAGATAGCATTCAGAATAACATAATAATAGGGATCGGAGTCTCGGGGAATTGCAAAAGGGATACGGAGATGCTAATTTTTTTTTTTTTTTTTTAGTCACTAGCACAAATCCATTCTAGTTGAATAACTAACAGAATATATCCTAGCAGATTGTCTCAGTCCATTTACTCAGTAGACATAGGTATTATGGATGCAGTCAGTCATCAGTTGCACTAGGTGACCACATCATCTGGAAGTCACAAAAGGGCAAAAGAAACAATTTAGCATTTCATAAAGACTAAGCTATGCTTTAATTTCTAAAAACAGGTTCTGTTCTTCTCAAAATGTAGATGATAGCATGGAGTGATTTTGCAGATGCAACACTACTTCTATGGCTAAGCGTGGTGTCTGTACTCACAAATGCTAGAAACTCCTTCAAAATCTTGTGTCTATGCATTCTAAGTTTCAAATTCACTTAAAACTTTAGAACAGTTCTTGATTGTGACTATCTTCAATATGGGCTAGTATGAGAGGTTAATCTTGGTACTTCATACAGTGCATGGAGATTTCTAAAGTAGTATTTAAGTCCTAAGAAACAACCCCTGATCTTGCTGTTTTCATGTGGGCAAGTAGGTTTTCCAATTTCATTTCTCAGAGGTGAAAAGTTTATTCTTAAAAATAGAAAATGACTCATTTTGCATCTTTGCCGAAGCTGTTTATTTGCTGAAACTAAATTGCTCACACCAGAAACAGTTTTGATGAATCAATCAACTTGAAATAATATCTATAATGGAAAGAAGAGGATTTCCAAATGTGTTGAAATGTCCTGTTTCTTTTTTTTTTTTTTTTTAATAGGAGTTTTTAATTTGAAATACTGGTAAATTTAGCTTAAGAAAAACAAAAAATAAGATCAAGATTGCAAAATGAAATATTTTAGCTGTCCCCAGCTGAGCCTGTTGAGAAGTTCTTGACTGTGTGGTTAAAATATTTTTTAAGCAAGAAAAGTAATATATCAGTAGGGCAAGAAAAAAATCTCATCCAGTTCTTGCTGTTCCTCTGTAACATGATGTTTCAATACTGTTGAAGGAGGTGGACTGAAATCCATGGGAAGAAAATGGCCCCTTGGATCTGAGAAGTGAAGCAGTTACCTACTACAGAGTTGGCACACATTAATGTATTCATTTAGCTATTGGTTATATTAAAATTGCATGAAATAATTTAGGCTTAATGATATCCTGAACTATACATTTAAGACAACTTTCAGGTGTTAAGTGTAAAATACTCTGATTTGGTATTCCAAAGTGCACCACACAGTGTTCTTGTAGGAGATTCTGACTCTAAAAGGGTCTGCACTTTCTAGCCATATGGCACCTTAGGAAACATATAAGCATACTATATTACCAAAATTATTTTTCTAGTATATTTTAATAGACAAAAGGCAAGTAAATATTCCCAATATTCACAATGTCAAAAAAGGCTAGCATGAGAACAGAATTCCTCTACCCAACCTATTCTATTTCTGGAGAAAGAAACAGCAAGATTCGTCATGAAAGTGGTAAGAAGAATTGGTTGGTTTGTACAGTTTAAAAAAAAATGTTAAAATAATTAAAATTGCAGATTAGAGCTACTCAGTACTTATGCTTTTGGTCCTCTCAAAAAACTCAAAATAAAAACAGACTTGGCTGACCTTTTTCACCTTGCTTTCTGGAATTTCTTCTCTTTTCAGAACTTAAATCTAGACAAATTTCTACAGAAAATAATTTCGAAGTATGAACCATTTATAATCTGAATATGAAAAATACCTATTGTTTTCAAACGTATTTATTTTTTCAAATAAAAATTAACAACTGACTTCCATATGAGTTCACCTCTTCTCTCCTTCCAAATTCATATAGTGTCCAACTAAAAAAAAATTACCCAGATCTTCTCATGTGCATCCTCTTTCCTTCTCTTAACATGAATGTACTGCAGTATTTTAAGTCACTTAGCATAGAGGAATTACTTAACGTAACTCACCATGAAAAAAAAAAAGTAGTTTATTCATTAAGCTGGTAACATACTTATTAAGCTTCTTGCTATCTAATAGGAGAATCTTAATTTTCTGAGAAAGAGTCAGTGTTCACTTCCTATATTTAATATAATGTAGACACTTGTGTGTTGATTGACCCCATAGCAATATACTTCGCTTCCTGGCTAAAAACATTGATATGGGTGTTTGAGGTAAGCAGAAATGATTCTCCAATAAGTTGGACATCTAATTATGGCATTTAAGGGAAAGGCTTTGAAGTAAGTGGAAATATTTTCCTTGTCTGTTCATCTTTTGATGTTGGCTTAAAATACCTTTCATGAAATACAAACTTATCTGGGTAGAACTTTTTTTAGGAGGCTAGAAATATAATGTTTAGTGCTCAGTGAAACAGAATGGGATCAAACCTCCTTAAACGCCTTATGATCAGCTGTTCTGAAATTTTAATAGAACATCATATGTCCAATTGGCTCAAAGAAGTTGCAGCAAAGTAATCTTTGCTCTGACTTAAGTATGGATCATAGATTCCTCAAGAACTGAATTCACTGGTAAACAAGAAAGCTTAACTCTACATTTTCTGTAGTACAAATTTTTGTCAGGAGATTCTTATCTGAAGATGAGACAACCATAGTGAGATGTCCCAGTTGCATGAGGAGCTTTGACAACATATTTCTTTGGACAGTAGGACGAGAAAGTGCTATTAACATAAATGCTGTCAGATGCTGCATCAAATCTGTATTGGCTCTGTTGATTGCTGACATCTCATTTTCTCCATCTCTCGGTGGGCGGAGGGGAAGTGGTGATGTCTTGAGTATTGAGCCTGCTTAAAAATAGCTTCTGAAATGATCATTTTGCAGCCTAATTTTTCTGGCAGATGTCATGGTTTCCTGTTGCTAAGTTCCAGTGCCACAACTTATTCTAATACTGGATATTTCATATGCTAACATACAGAAATCACATATACCACAGTTATGCACTGCTGCTTTACTTATTTACTACCTAAACCAACCTAGTCATATTTCTCTTTCATAGTTTAATGCAAATGCTCCTCACTTCTCAGATACCCGAAAGTATTCATTTCAAGGAACCGCAGCTAATCTCATAAACCTAAAAAGTAGACAATCCATTATTTCCTACACTAGAAAGGTTTTTTCACAAGAGCAACAAAGGTTTTAAATATTATTCTGGTGTGATTTTGGTTTGGGGGGGGGGGGAGGGGCAGTGTGTTTTTGTGAAAAGCTAAGAACAGACATTTTCTTTTTTCTTTATATACCTTTGTACTGTCTTAGCATTTACGTTCTCCTCAAGATTTATCTGGGAAAAAAAATCATATTTGTTTGGAAAACATTTCATGAAATAAAGTTTGAAGAAACATAAATTCATTACCCTTAGTGGAACCATGTCAATGCTCTGGATTTATATGAAACTGTAGGAGTTTAGGTCAGATGAGACTGGCTATATTTTTGTATATACATAGGAAATCTATACTTTTGAAGGTAGATACCCCCCTCAGCTAGAGAGAGTGGGGGTCCAGGGACAGTGGCTAAAAGCTGCTGTCTAGTGAAGATAATGCTAGGTGGTGGCTCATTGAAGGATTAAATACTTACTTACTCTCTTCCTTTCCCCTACTTGCCCTGGTATTAAAAAGAATGTGGTGACTCCTAGCCTTTACCAGGAAATATGCAGAAATCAATGGTATGGTGGCATTGTTTGCACATTTGCTTTGACTTTTAGATGGAATGCAGTGCTGACTATAATTGACTGAGGGGAAAAAAATCTAGTCTAACTGTAGAGTCTCCTGCTAGAGTTACCATTGCTGACAGATTTTCCTTATTTTCATTATAAGCCCCCCCCCGCCATTTTCAAGGTTTATATTTTCAAGAATCTGATGTCTTAACTGATATCTTAACTCAGGGAGAATTTTTTAATAGTTTGTTTCACTATTTTAGCTTTATTTAAAAAAAATAATATGAATTGTACTATAAAATATCTCTGCCTGTTCAAAATAATCTCCCCTTGCTACAATTAAATGGATACCTGGATTTTAACATCCTTGTCTTCATCAGATCGTTTGTTTTTGTTGCTCAGCATAGTTTCTAATTAGCTTACAAAAACATGCTATTACTTTTAAGTTGTATGTAACATTTTATTCAATGATTACTACATACATTATTGTAATTATGTAGTAATTGTTTAAAGAGTTCTATCATATTTTAATACTGAAAGCTTTCATTGTTTTGTATGTGTGTATGTACAAATTATTACTGAACTTGTAAAGAAAATAATATTATAAAGCACTTTGAGGCCATTGTAAAAAACCCCAACTTTAGAATTCATGCAATTACTGGTAGTATGTTTATCAATGATGTTAGAAGGATTGTAGATGAGGGATTTAAGAAAAGAGGAAGTTCTTTTAAAAACAGAGTTACTTGAGAAAAAGTTTGTGAGACACAGAATAAACAAAGAATTGGGAAAAGTTGGGAAAGAATTACTTCAAACCAGTGGCCTTCAGGAATATGCTGTAGTTCACTGAAGTAGACCAAATTATCCAATGAATATATTCAATAACTTGTCGTGACTAAGGGCAAAACAGAATGTTTACGAGAAGTGAGCTTCTTGAAGAATAACAGTTGGCTTAAATTGAGGAAACAAGGAAGATGCTGGTAAAAACAGAAAACACAAGTAAGAGGACAAGTTGTTATCCCTAGCTTTCACAAAAGTCAGAGTCCTCATTAATCAAAGGTGCTGAAGTTAAGGCTTTGCACTCGCTTCCTTGGTAAGCTTTGATGTAAGCTTTGGTGCACCATCGGTTATGATAACTTTTATGCTTTATTTCAGAATTTTAAGAAGTTTTGACCTTTCCTCCAGGGTAAGATCCAGTATCTAGTAAGCCATATCCATCATATTCAGTATTTCTAAAAGTAATTAATCTTCATTGCATCAAAGACCAAATTTAGCCCTGTAGGTTTCTCTGTGGCCCCTGTGAACCACTATGCAAGAGGCATTCTCAGTGAGAGATTTGGCTTCCAGTGGAGTCCAGGCAAATTCAGTATGCTATTATAATTAGGAAAAGCTGTTTCTCTTCCCTTCTATTCTAAGTTATCCATCCAGCATTGCTGACAATGACAAGGAGAAAAAAAAAAAACACCATTTTTGTCTCAACCTCATTGCATTATTCCTTCAAGCTGAGTTTTAACCTACAACAGGATAAACAACATCATAGCCATGCTGTGATTTTGCTGTAGCTATTGATTTTTCTGTTTAAAGCCCTTGGTGGCAAACGGTGACAATACAAAATACCAAAGGAGTTGCAGAAGAGTAAGGTTTTGTCCTTGGTGGAATTAATGTATTCTACTGATTGACCAAATTTCTTTATGTTGTCTCATGAGACACCAGAAACTGAGAGAATAGGGTGAAATCTGTTTAATTCCAAAGGCAAACATAGTGCTAAATCAGAGATTAGTCCCCAAAAGGTATTTAAATAGGGTTAAAATCATCCCCCTGTAAAGGTCTAAGTTGTTACAGAAAGTGCTGGCTACTTGTTTCCTACCATCTGTAAGTAAGAATTGTTTCATTGGGTTTCTGAGCATATGTTGCTACTGATCAAAGCATGTGGATATTTTTAGCAATTCTTTTTCTGTATCTCATATCTGTGTATTATGTTTACCGAGATATCCATCCCTAGAATAACAGAAGCTTATACAAAGGACTATTTACAATGACTACCCAAATTTCTTGAAGTTTTTATAGTCGTTTCAACAGAACTGTCTGAGGTGTTCCTTACATGAAGAAATGGCAACCAGACACCCCAACTGTTATCATGTCCCCATTACAGGTACAATTAAGATGAACACTGTCCTTGTCACAACAAGCAAACCTGGTGTGCCTAGAGAGATTTTCAGCTTTTATCAAACTATGAAACAACAGCATTGCTAACAGGTATCTTACTTGCCTGGATTCTACCTCACCCTTCTGTGGACAGTTTGTAAAAAATTTCAAGCTGTCTTTCCTGTTTTCTGTCTTGCAATTCTTTCTTGGAAGTGGGAATAATAGGATCCTACTCTTTCTCCTCAGAGTCAGTCTCATTTTTAATGAACTCTAACGGGTTTCTTTGAACTCCATCTTTACTACAGATCTAGTCTATCTAAATATTGAAAAATCATTCCAGAACACTGATCTTCAAGGGTGGTGAACTATGAGTAAAAACTAGGAGTAACCCAAAAGCAGCTTTTCTGTGACAATCTTTCAACAGTGTGTTTTGCACTTTCCCCTTGTTACCATCTGCAGTGCAGTAGATTATAAGATCATAATTTCATACAAATATGTCTTTCTTTGTCACAAAATGCATTTTCAGAAAGATTTATTAGTGTGTCCTTGTGAAACAGAAATCATAGAGCTGTTGCAATTCAGTGAAGTCTTCTACTTGCTTTTCCCTGCATTGATGTAACTCATCTACTGTCTAGATCCTCTCTGCTATTGCCAGACAAAAGTGTGTTCATAATTTTTGAAGCCTTCAGGGGGAAGGGCATACATTTTCTTTATTCCTCCTCATAAATTAAAAAAAAAAAAAAAAAAAAAACGAAAAAAACCCACATTCATTGACCACAAGAAAAATTGACTGACTGTTGCATTCTCATGTGAGACTGCAGATGTCAGTCCATGTCTGTCAAGCACTAGAGGAAGAGAAAGTAGTGTTGAGGAAATGGCACTAACAGCTATGCTTTGGAGACGAGATGGAGGAAACAAAGATATCCAGTATTAGCTGTGTAGAATGTCTGGGCCAGGAATATTGAATAGGATGGAAAGAGGGATATAGAGCTCACATACAGCAGAAAGGGGGTTGTGCTACAGGTTGTTCTAGAGACAATCACAATTGCATTAGCAGTGCTGAGCTTGATGTTAAATGTCATGTTCAATTGCAGCTTATTTAAGATGATGCCTGTGGCTGTAAGAGTGGTGAAAAGGCAGATGAATGTTTTATCTAATAATAAGTGGGAGATCTGTGTGCAGGCACCTTCATGAGTGCCTGAGTATGATTCAGAATTAGACAATCATCAATCACCAGCATGGAATTAGGAGCATTGTTATTACTATTTCTGCTGAAGTGTTGACTGAAGAGTCAAATTCAAAAAAAGGCTTCATTATACTAGGTACTGGATAGGCAGAAAATAAAGATATTCCCTCCCCAACAGAAATCCCAGTCAGAGGTTTAGATAAAACACGAGAAGAGACTAAACAGCCAAACAGGAAAGAGGCAAAGGGTTGAGGTTGCAATAGCAACATGTAGGGAATCCATAATTACTGCATCGTGGTCTCGATGGCAACAGGTGCTACTAACCTAACTGATGCCAGACATTAGTGGTCTGTCAGGACTATGGATAAGGCAGGTTATAAACAGTTTTTAAATGGATAAGATGGCACTACTTATATGTATGTGTGTGTATATAAATATCAAATGTTCTGGAAGTTATTTATGGGAAATATGAATGTACAAAGCATCATTGGGGGAGAGAAATCAGAGGAGTATAGCAAGAAAACCTCAGATGTTGAAAGATCTTTAGGTGCTCTAATGTGAGAAAGAGAAATTTGTTTGATGCTGTGTAAATGATGGGAATAGAGCTAAAATGGAAAGGTGAGCATGACAAAAAACTATGAAAATGAGATTTGAAAGAATGTCCATATTTAACTGCCATAAGATCAAGGGGTCAGGATGGAAGAATTCGGTGAACAAGAGATGAAATGAAAAAACTTTGATAAGAGCTTTACCGCTCTATACAGGTACAAACAACCACATCTCCAGTTAACTGCAAAGGAAAAAGCACACTGGCTCCTGATCAGGTGCTTTGGCAGGTCAGCACATTTTTGTCCAATAGAATTTGTGTCTAAATACTCTTTCACTGCAGCTGAACTCTACAGTGGAATGGAATTGGTTTCAATGAAACTTCCATCAAGAAAGCATGAATATATAGTACAAAATTAAGGATTTCGGGGGGGGGGGGGGGGGGGGGGGGATGAGATAGAGATGCTGTCCTGCCTGATTTGAAGTGACCTGGGGTGAAAATTTATGCCCCAGTTCAGGTGGAGCAGGACTTGACCATAGTTTTCTGACATGTCATGCCTGTATTCTCATCAGGAGGCCACAGAATCTTGATAACCTACTGTCTACATTTCTGTGGAAATTTTTTAAAAGCTCTTGCATTCCTCAGAAATGCATTAGAGCATTCTACAGTTTGCTATTATGAAGGCTGGGTTAGAGAGAACACCCAGATTATGAGTCTAGATGATGGATAATTTCCTATAACCTTTATTCACATCTGATTGCTCCTAAAATTCTCCATGTGAGCTTTGTGATCTAAATTAGAGGTAGGCAATGAAATAACTCATTTTTAGGGAATCAAACCAAACAAATTCTTCATTTCTAGTTCAAGTTCAGCTGTACCTGAAGCCATTGCGGTTGTTTTAGTCCTGGCTAATAACAGTTCATTAATATATATTTGATTAAACTAGATTTGAACTGGATCACTGTAGAAAATACATCATTAACTAAAGAGTTGCATAATAAGCATGGAATTAAAAATGTGACTTCATCTAGGGAAAGATTATAGCTCCGTACCTAACTTGCTGGAGCCTGGTTACCATTTGCCTTTCCAATGCTGCACCATCACTTCTCTCCAAGTTTCTGAGACTTTCTAAGGGCTGAACAGAAGATGTTGTGCCATGTTGCACTAGAGATCAGAGTGATTCCCCCATCTGAGGGAAACTGAACTGGAAACTGAGAGAGAGTGGATGGAAAAACTAACACCCACTAAGACCCTGTCTTCCTCTTCTTCTGATAAGTCCTGTACAGACATGGATATAACAGAAGTGTGGAAATGCATACATACACACATGTGGTCTGCAAATGACCTCCATTGGTGGAATTTCTGGAAGGTATCTCAGAGATGAGCCCTTGCAGACACTTATGAGATGTTGTTAGTTACACAGCTCTTCACTCTGTGATACAGGAATGAAGAGTATGGTTGTCACATCTGTAACAACAGTTTAGTAGCGTTCACTTTAACAATGAAGAGTCTTCAAAGTGAATATGACCTTGAAATAAATTGCAGAACAGCATGATATGGTATAGAATGGTGAGCTTGTGCTGTATGTGATGGTGTCTACTGGGAAACAAAACTTATTTTATGATGTTGTTCTGGTTTTGTACAGGTTTTCCCAGGGAGCAGAGCTTTTTGTTCAAACCATTATTCTCATCCAGAACTGAAAACACTAATTTTTTACCATCTAGTTCTAATCAGGGTTTAACAAAGGCCTCAAAAGAATAGCTCAGATTCAGTAGTGATTTAAGCCAGGTGGGGGAGGCTTGAAACAGGTGCTGTGGTTCTTCAGTTTGTCAAAACCAATCAGTTAAAAATCTTTGTTCCCTTGCCAAACTGTAGCTCTGGGATTTATTGCTTACCTTGTTGTCATGAGAAGAACACTAGTCTCCTGTAAAGGATATGGTTCCTGGCCCTTTTGTAGAGGTTGGGTACAACTGTTGAAAGGAAAATAAATAACAGTAAACTCAAATTACAGTAAATAGAATATCTGTAATTTCACTTTTAAGATCTGATTAAAGAAGATCCAATTTTATGACATAGCTCTGAGCAAAGAATGAAAGATGCTACAAAGTAGTATGATTGATGTCATTAAACAAACAGAATCCTGAGTCCTACTCGTAAAGCCATATGTTGTGAGGCCCAGGCTATAGTCTACACCAGCAAGTTCTTTGATTCTTATTTGTAAATATTAAAAAATTCTGTCTCTGTTCTGTACCTTCCCTGCCTGGTACCTATTCTTAAATAATGAGGTTTTCAGTTTTAAATTATTAACTTGTAAATGCAAAAAAAGATTTAAGGACAAATCAGGTTTAAGGACCAGAATAAATGCACCTTGTTAAGATGGAAAATTGCAGAAACAATAAAAAATTATACATTTCTAAAATGACTAAAAAATGTATTTTCTCTTCACATCCTTAACTGTCAAATTCCATGTCTCCTTGCTGGGACTTCCATGCAGAACGTGTCTCTAGCTCAGCAGAAATTAAGTTTAAAGTTTAATAATTTTAATCTGCTGAGGCCCAATATTACTTACTATATGCTTTTGTTAATTCTTTGTGATTAAGTTATTAATGACAACTGACTTCATTTTATGAAATTCTTAGCATAGAAGGAAGATCTGGAATGAGGAACTTGCATACAAACCAAAAATCCATTCCCAGATATGTCTTGTCCTTTATTTTAAAGTCATGTAAAAAAAAAAAAAAAAAGCAACATGCAAAAATTTCTGTGGGATTTCCAGATAAATTATATTCCCTATTACTTTGTGCTTGTGGTCTAACAGCCTCTTGTTTGGAAGCTTTTCCACTTTTACTCTAAATGAGACTGTATTAGTGCTCCTTAGGGACCTGACCGCCTGGGCCACATTTTCAGTGTTCATGCTCACCCCCAATCTTGGACAGGTGCTGTGGAGTAGCTGAAGAGTCAGGATCTTCGGTTTCCTTCCCCTCAACCCATTTGTGACTCCTTTCTATCTAACAAAATCTCTCAGGTCTTTCCTTCTTTCTGGAGAAAAAGAGAAAAATTCACAGGAGTAGTTGGAGTAAATGAAAAGGATAGTATTCAAAATGTCGTTTCTCTCTTCTCCCACCTCCCCCAAGTAATTTAGCCAGGGAGAGGCATGCATGCAGCCAGAGAGAAACTACATGTGTAATTTCCCCCCGTGCCCAAAGTACATTGTCTATTAAAAAAGTAATCTCAGGTAAAAATTGACAAAACCTCTTGTTTGAGGTCTAAATCCATCTCGCTTAGCACAGACTTTCCCCATATTATCCTACCATGCTTTTCCTTGTATAATTCTAATGGATCCATGTAATAAACTTGATGGACTAGTCAGCATTCTAATTCAATCTACCCAACACACATTCTCGTCTTATTTACACTAATTGCATCCTAGTGTTATTCCTCCAACAGCAGTTGAATTAGCTGTGAATTTCATTAAGATTTATATTTACTCATAGGAGGTTTTGTCTGATATTGAATTTGTATTGAATATCAGAATCCTTTGCTGAAAAGGAGTTTGAGTGATTTTTTTGGCCTCACTGAGGTAGAGAAGCAGTACTATTGACTTCAGTTGAGAAAAATGTGACCTAGGTAAGCATGTTTTGTGTCACTAAATGCTGAATATCTTTAACTACAGAATTACTAAATTTTTTAGTCTAGAGAGTTAGTTTTAAGCTTGGCTAAATATGTTATTGTTTCCTTTTGTTAGTGTAATGTCCTTATTTCATGAATATGCATTTTTGCTTAATGCCTATGTAATGCACTGCTAATTGCCTTTATGTGTGGGATAGTAATTTTTTAGACTCTCAAGTTTCAATTTTTGTTTTTCATCTATTCAGTAAATTTTCAGAAAAAAAGTAAAGAAAAAATGTTGTTTTCATGTCTTCAATATTGAGAGAAATTTAAATTCAGGGGGAATGTCTTTGCCATCAATTTTAAGTTACTCAGGCATCTAATTAATAGACTCTAATGTGACTCAAAGCATCAAAATTTAAGTCCTAATGTAGTCTGTGGAATCAGTTAAGTGCATCCAGAAGCTGATTCACAGCATTCAAGTTATGTCAGAAGGCAAAATACCTTATCTGACTTGCATAAGACCAAGTAATTTTATGTAAAGAAACTCACACTTTAAAACTAGGTAGTTTTTTTACTTAATTTCTTAAGCCAATCTTTAAATCAAAAGTAACCAAACACACTGTATTATGAAGAAGTGATTCTGTTATTTGAGTTTGAAGAATCAATAAACTAGCAGTTTCCACAGCAATGTAAATTATTTACATTTAATTAGCTTTTTGTATTTTGAAAGCAGTACATGATCTTGACTTTACTTTCCTATTCTCCATCTATGGTAAGAGTTTCATAATATATGATGCATTAGGAAGTTTTTTAAAAAGCAAAAACACTGTACTAATCAAAGTAAGTTATTAAGAATTCAATAGAAAACCATCTAGTAAATACAACTACATTTAAAAAAAATAGAACATTTTAATCTTGATTTGAGAGTTATGTTATTGAGAAGGAAAAGAATTTAGGTAGTATGCAATATCTTTTGCAGAACATTTAATAACCATCAATGTTTTATTGAAATCTAAAGGCCTGAAGGAGCTTAAACAAAAGTATTTTCCACGTGAAAATCGTTTGTGCTTATGATGTGTTTAAACTGGAGAGACAGCTAAAAAATAAAAGCTTTGTTTATAATATTCTTTGATTCATAAAAGTATTTTTGTATTCTATATTAATGGTTTCAAAATCCATATTAGAAAAGAGAATAAGTGGACAAGTGAAAGCATGATAAAAATTATATAAAACTGCATTTTTTAAGATTCTACATTAAAAAAAAAAAATTCTAGCCAACAGTTGTTTTTTGACACTTCATATTACCCAGTAGGTGACAGAAAACAAAACCCTATTGTGATCCCTTAAATGAAACTGAGTATCTCAAGAATGGAAATAAACAGAGGAAATCACTTCCCTCCAAGAAAACATTTCAAAATTGCATAATCAATGTATGCTAATCAAGGATGGTGAAAATAGTTTTCAGTGAGCTAATGTAACGGGAATAAAGGCATAACTATTTGAAAAATAAATACATTCATGAAATTCGGGGTTTCCTTGTAAGTAGTATTTTATTTTGGTTGTGTTTCTCCATTTCACCTCGTCTCTACTTGGAAGTTATAATTGGTGGATCTATACCAGGGGAACGTCCAGTGTTAATGTCATCAGAGTCGGACCCTCTAACGTGAAGTATTGAATTAGTATTGAGAATGAAAATATTGCTATGATTGCTGCGTTGAACCTAAGCTAAAATAATCTAAAATACTTTGGAAATGTTGACAGAAAGTAGTGGCAACAAACTTCCGATTTCTGAATCCATTGCAATACTTAAAATCAAATATGTATATGTGGCATATTGTGGGCAGACAAAAGGAGGCTTATTGCTTTTGTATTAATTAGAAACCATATGAATTTAGTGTGATGTTGAGCCCAAACTGATGCAATGTACCTTGACTCTCAGGAGGGCTTACTGTCTTAGAATCAGTATCACATTAATTGCATTTTCATAGCTCCTGTGTGGGAAGAATGAGACACTTTCTTATAATCGTTGGTGTTTCTAGAAAGAGTTTTATAATGCTGCTGACATTCATGTGTGAAAAACAATGCCTAGAACAGGGCTGTAAGTGGGAGGAAGGGGGTTGAAGTGAAAGACAGAAGTGTGAACAGTGTTATGCTCTTGGGTCTGATGTCTCATAGATGATACTGCCTCTGTATGAAGGAAAGATGCTCCAGGTCAGGCAGCAGCACCTGATCGAACCTACTCCAGAGTTCCCTCAGGAACAAAGAAGGAATGTCTTGCCATTTAGTGAGTTCACATGGTCATACCCAGAACAGCAATTTTTGTTTCTTTTTGTTTGTTTGTTTCCTTTTTTTTTTTCTTTTTCTTTTTTTTTTTTTTTTTTAAGATGGAGGAGTTATGATCAATTGCTGCCCACTGATCCAGTTCATATTCTGGATAGACAGGGAAAAAACCCTTTTTAGCCCACAGCTATGTCTGTGAATCATTCATAACTGATGGTATAACCTTTGTTTTTACTTGCAGTTCTTCCTAAAATGGTGATTGTAAGACTTGGCAATGTTTTTTTGACTGTAACACCCTGGAAAATGAGAATCCTTCTGACTCTTCTAGCATGTTTTATATAGTCTGAGATTCTTACCTACCACCATGTCGGCCTCCAGCTGAGTCACTAAACAGAATGATCTAAGATTCCATGACTTCTTTGCAAGCTCCCAGTCACTTACATTTACATCACGTTTTATAGTGAGACCAAGAATCCCCAGATGTCTTGATTTAGATTTTAAGTTCTCCATTGAGAACTGTCATCATTTCAATAAATAACAAGGTTTAACAGCTCTGGAAATCAGACTTACATACATGTAGGTACCAGAACGTTTAGTTAAAGTCTGAATTCCAGCTAGAGGTGGGACAATTTTTTTTTTTTTTTTGCATTGGTAAACAACACTGGGAGGTACCTACAGACCTGGACAAGCTCGAGAGGTGGGCCCGGGTGAACCTCATGCAAGGTCCTGCACCTGGGTCGGAGCAACCCCTGGTATCAATACAGGCTGGGAGATGAAGGGATTGAGAGCAGCCCTGCCAAGAAGGACTTGGGGGTGCTGGTGGATGAAAAGCTGGACGTGAGCCAGCAATGTGTGCTCGCAGCCCAGAAGGCCAACTGTATCCTGGGCTGCATCAAAAGGAGCGTGGCCAGCAGATTGAGGGAGGTGATTCTGCCCCTCTGCTCTGCTCTGGTGAGACCCCACCTGGAGTCCTGCATCCAGCTCTGGAGTCCTCAGCACAGGAAAGACATGGACCTGCTGGAGCAGGTCCAGAGGAGGGCCACAAAAATGATCAGAGGGCTGGAGCACCTCTCCTATGAAGACAGGCTGAGGGAGCTGGGCTTGTTCAGCCTGTAGAAGAGCAGGCTCTGGGGAGATCTTATTGCGGCCTTTCAGTACTTAAAGGGCGCTTATAAGAAAGATGGGGAAAAACCTTTTAGCAGGGCCTGCTGTGATAGGACAAGGGGTAATGGTTTTAAACTAAAGGAGGGGACATATAGACTAGACATAAGGAAGCATTTTTTCACAATGAGTGTGGTGAAACACTGGAACAGGTTGCCCAGAGAGGTGGTAGAAGCCCCATCCCTGGCAACATTCAAGGTCAGGCTGGACGGGGCTCTGGGCAACTTGATCTAGTTGCAGATGTCCCTGCTCATTGCAGGGGGGTTGGACTAGATGACCTTTAAAGGTCCCTTCCAACCCAAACTATTCTATGATTCCGTGATTCTATGTGGTGATTCTCAATCACTTCTTTAAATGAGGATATTTTATTAAAATATAAGCTACAGCTGAACTAGAACTGTAGTGCAAAAACACTGGATGAGATAGAGCAAGACATTTTGTCTAAGATGCCATGGTACGTAATTCTAACAGTAACACCTGCTCATAAAGTCCTTCCTCATGTGGCCATCACTTTCACATCTGTATGTTTAATCTTTGTCAGTAGATCTCATCAGTGAAGGGCTCACAAGATCTCAAGTAAGAGTGTCGTCGGCCCCCCCCCGCTTGATGGCTAAATTGTTAATGAACTAATTGTGTGGATTGAGGGGGATTCTTAACTCATGTTCTAGAAGACTTTTTTTTTTGTTTCTTTGCTCTGGTTTCAACAGTACCTTGTTCTGCAGAAGGTATGTGTTTGGGAGGAGATGATTTAGAAGAGAACAGACTGGCTAAGAAATATGCAGGTGAAATATTCTTGGTGTTTTAAGCAAAACTATGAAAAAATGTTGAAGAGCAGATGAGGCTGGGACAGAACTTGAGGGTTGTTTAGTGGAAAGTTACTACAAAACTTACAGAAATAAGGCAGAAGAATCCCATCTCCAGCTGAAATGGTAGGAATTATTTAGAGTAGGGTGAATGTTTTACCAATGTGCAAATTTGTCAAAGATATGAATAGTTAATTGGAAGTCTATCTGAATCTTTGAGAGGTTTGAAGAAATGTCTGTCTTTGGTAATATTTTGTCAACCTTTCTGCAGCGCTGATGTCATTCACACAATATGTTTGCTCCCAGTGCACACAAGAAACTGTTACATGACTAAGAACCACTATGCTGATTCTACTCGGTTCAGTGTGTTCCGGAGGGGAGAAAAAAAGTGTATTTCCTACAGTACCTCAGAAGCATGACTGGAATACACATGTTATACAATACAATTTGTGAACATAAATAATGTTGTATACAGGAATAACACTGCTATAATCAACATGGCTGCATAATCTGAACTCCAGACAGTTCCTAGCGCCAAAATCGGTCATTTCAGGCAGCCTGCGCTCAGGACTGAAACTAGATTACTGATCATTACTTGTATTTGGGGACATGGGTCTTCCTTTAGAAATCAGTATAAAGAGATCTTTGATGAGAAGAACCAATCATTTTTTCCAACCTGAACTTAGTGCTGCAAAAGGAGACGGCTTTGCTAGAGGATGCACATTGAGGCTGAGGTGAGCATTAGGAATACCCGTTGCTGCTTCTTTTAAATATGAACATGTATATGCCAGATCAGCCCTGTGGATTTTCCTCAAGTAAGCAATGCTGGCAGGTGGCTACTTTGCCCTTCAGGCCGCGCTCTGGGCCTCCCTACACAATGCATTCATGCATTCTGTGATGTCTCTGATATTTAAAGTGAAGTACATGTTGGAGCATGATGTTGGATCAGAGCTGCAGCCCAGTGTCGGCGCTCTGTGAAGCACAGCACTCTGAAATGCTCTGCTGCAGAGCATGCTGAAAGGAAGAGAGGTGCAGTGAGCGTAGTAACAAGGATATTACTCCTTCATTCTGTTTACCAGGTGAAACCTCACTTGGGCCGAACAACTTGCAGCAATACACCTGTGTGCCATGCTGGGATGCAAAACTGTTACCAAGTGTCCAAACCATGATTAGACCATATTCAGACATGTGTGGTAACATTGCAGTGGTGGTTTAACCCCAGGTGGCAACTAAGTACCACGCAGCCGCTCGCTGACTCCCCCACCTCACCTATGGGATGGGGAAGAGAATGGGAAAGAAAGGAAAACTTGTGGGTTGAGATAAAGACAGTTTACCAGGACAGCAAAGGAAAAAAATATTATATTAATAATGATAATAAAATATAATGATAATAGAATATACAAAATGAATGCTGCACAATTTCTCACCACCTAAAGACTGATACAGTCCATCCCAAGCAACGATCATGGAATGAAACTGAGAGTGATCTCAGAACGATCCCAAGCAGAGATCTCGGAACAGCGATTTCCCAAGCAGCAATGTCGGAATCCCAAGTTCCTGACAGAGAGAGAGAGAGTGGGAGGGAAGGAAGGAAGGAACCCAGCCCATCAGCTGACCCTGCCTCATACACTAGGCATGACTCTATGGTATGGAATACTTCCTTTGGCCAGTTTGGATCAACTATACTGGCTATACGCCTCCCAGGTTTTTGCACCTGCACATTAACAAAACCTGGGAAGCTGGAAAACATCCTTGATCTCTTAGCAACAACTAATAACATCAGTGTGTTATCAACATTCTTCATATACCAAATCCCATACTAAATCGAAAACACAGTAGCTACTGGGAAGAAAATTAGCTCTATCCCAGCCGAAACCATGACAATTGCAAAAATGTTACTTTTGGAGTTCAGGAATTTTAATTGCCTTTTTTAAACTTGCATCTTGTATTTGTTTTGTGCTTTTTATGGTTGTCTTCTATTCCTTTCTGATTCATATTCCTGACTGCATCTATAGTGTGTGTATGAGGCAGGGAGAGGAACAGACTTTTAAAAGTGCTTAAGGGGGGGTGGGGAGGAGTAAAATGTAAACAGGGATTGTTGTTGTTGTTTTGTGTGTGGTTTGGTTTTTTTTTTTTCACAAGCAGAACAAAACTGCTAGGTAATCTGTACTTGGCATGCAGATAATTCAGCTAGCTGTAATTAACTCACACCACTTGTTGCCTTCAGACACAAAGGCATCATGACTCTGGTGAAGACTACATGCCTTTGGTTGTGGTATTTGTTTGGCACAAGCTAAGCCTCAGTAGGGGAGTTCTAAAGATTGCTTTGTGCTTAGGATGAAATAAATGTTTATGGCAGGTCATGCAAAAAGGCTTGTGTTCATGTAATAGCCAGGTGAAAACTGAAAGGAATGTGAGGGTGATTTAGAAGCAGCTGCACTAGATAAAAATGCCTTCTGGGTAGCTTCCATGCTCTAGGGAATGCAATGAGAAGTAGGGCGTGGGGAGAGTGTCTGAGAAAGCAATGTTCCCCCAAATACTTTGAGAGTGCACATCTCTTCTGGGCTGCTGCTTCTCCATATGTTTGTTTCTTGCCTATTAAGAGTCCTATAGCAATGTGGTGGTGTTTCTTGCCTATGAAAGGTCCTATAAGCAATGTGATGTTGGAAGCCAGCTGCATCATATCTCACTGTGTGAATTTTCTCAGCGTCAATTTTGATGGCAATAAATTCAGAAAAAATATATTAAGTATTTTTTTAATTAGTGGTTGTTTTTCTCTGTTTTTTAACTTTAAATTAATAACTTGTGTGTCCTGGTTTCGGCCAGGATGGAGCTAATTTTCTTCCCAGTAGCTACTGTGATTTGGATTTAGAATGGGATTTGGTATGTGAAGAATGTTGATAATACACTGATGTTATTAGTGGTTGCTACGAGATCAAGGACATCTTCCAGCTTCCCAGATTTTGCCAATGTGCAGGTGCAAAAACCTGGGAGGGGTATAGCCAGTATAGTTGATCCAAACTAGCCAAAGGAGGTATTCCACACCATAAATGTCATGCCTAGTATAAGTGGGGGCTGGCCAGTGGGGCGGTGAGAAATTGTGCATCGTTCATTTTATATATTCTATTATCTTTATATTTTATTATTATTATTAGTAGTAGTAGTATATATGATTATCTTTTTCTTTGCTGTCCTGGTGAACTGGTTTTATCTCAACCCATGAGCCTGTGATGCTGAGGAAGTAGAACTTAAAGGTTGTAGGGAATGAAGGTACTAAGGCAAGTTTTGGAAACCTCCTTCTCCAGCTCCAGACTAGCTTTGTGGTTCACAAAGCACCTGTATCTTCTGCAGTGCTGCTTTTATATTTTACTTAAGCTCCATATATCAGAGCTTGTGTGTAAAGAGATGTAAGTATCAATGAATACTCAATGCAAACATATCCATAGGCTGAAATCTCAGCCAGGTCAGAGCCAGCTTTTAATCCTTCAGGTAAAACACATGAGATTTTACGTTTTGTGTGTGAGTAATATGTCTGTGCTTTGTGTACAGTAAACTTTCCAGGGTAGGGTCCTTTTTCAAACTGAAAAGCCTTGCTTCCTTGCTTGAGTACTTCTGAATACTATTTTTCCCATTTATCTTGTGCTGTGTATCTATTGCAGGTTACTTTAAAAGTTATACTTAGAAAAAGATATCAAGAAGTAAAAGGCTATTCAAACGCAAAATTGGTAAATTCTGCAGCCACACACTGTGGGATGTAACCAGATTAATAAGAAATTAACTGCTTCTTTTGCCTGAATGCATGGTGGTAGGGTTAGTTGATAGCCTGAATTGTGTAGCACATATCATTTACTGGTTTTGATTGCTTCGGTGTGTGACTTACAAATGGAGGGTCTTGATAAATAACAAATAGTGTGCATGCTATGTGCACTATTCTGTAGCAAAAAAGTATGTTTTTCTCTTTTGGCTGTCCAAAAGGATATTTGGTAGTGTCAGCTTTAGCATATGTGGTGGATAGATAATGATGGCCCAAATGTTGCAGGGTTAAAGGATTACTTGTTTTTCACATAATATAATTAGCTATTACACAAAAGTGTTTAGCTTGCAAAGACAAGTTATTGACAGGAAAATGCATGTATAAAACAAGCAGTAATGTTTATCTGGCAAATTTTCTTTTTATAATTAAACCATCTGGTGTATCTAGTAAGATTATATAAATATCAGTGTATAGCTGTCCTAGAAATACATGTTTACAAAATACCTGTGGTACTTATTAGTAGAAAGTTCTCAAGGAATGAAGATCTAGCAGGAAGAGTCTTGCAGAAATGATTTCCACAGTAGATAGAGCTCTTTGAAATTAATGGGTAACAAAAAGTATCTATGCAGTGGGGTATCTACAGGTAGTCTGACTATTGGTCACCTCATCAAAAACCAGTCACAGGAGTAAACCAAGGTAGGCAGTGAATGACAACACCTCTTCTGTGAATGACCTGTGTCACCTGTAAGTTACACATAGATGGCTAAAACACCAAACTTCTCCACTTCACGTATTCGAGTCTGTGCCAATTGTTTTGATTTAAAAAAGAATTCTATTAGTGTAGTATTGAGCTCTAATGCAAGAGTGAAACTAGCAAGCAGCAAATCACAAGTCGTACAGAGAAGTCTGGGATGTCAGTTATATGATATGATGAGAACAGAACAGCAATAATTTATACACACTCAGTATTTTTAATCTGTTTCAAAATGATTACTGAAACCTTGTAAGGTTCTTCAAGCAACGTAGATATTATTACTCATTTCATTCTTGTCTACAAGAAAACTTTCTGATCTTGCGACCCAGAAGTATCTTTGGGAGCTGGACTCTGGATTTCTCACTCAGCAGTAAGTTTTAGATCACACTTAATCCAACTTCGCTTTCCACTGAATCTTGTGTTGTAATGTATACTAAGCAAAATGAATGAGAATTGAGCATATAATGCTGCCAAAATCAAATTCTTTACTACCTTGTGTTTGTAACTAGGCTTGCACATACATTTCATTCATTCTGATTCTGGTGATTATAACAGGTTAAGAAAAAAAAAAGAGGCATAAAATTACTATGATGGTGAAGTATCAGACCTTATTTATTCACTGATATAGATAGCTAGTTTGAAGATGAGCTTCAAAACTCAAAGGCTATCATGAGGTATAAACAAATCTCTTTGTATCTGTGATGTTTAATTAGGTGTGATAATTCTGCCTCCATTCTATGTAATAGAATTCTTGGGGAATTTACGTGGGTGTTCTTAGATTACTGACATTCTACAAAAGCTCATTATTTGAATGCACTTTCTGAATAGGAGATTTGAACAATGCCCACTGTGTTCCCACAATATGCATTGCACCTAATATTGAACTCAGATGCTGTTTTAATGAGATAGTTGAAGATATCTCTTTCATTATAGTCTAACATTTAAGAAATATAATGTTTTACTTTTCATCTTAGAAATGTGATACTATCAACCAGAAGCAGAAAAGAGCTCACTTGAATGAAATAATTTTGATGTTCAGGTCTTAGTACTTTAAAAGATAAATAAATAAATAAAGGTCCCACCAAAAAAATCCCTGTTGTAAGAACAGTGTTATGATGTGTCCTGTCATATGAGAGGGACAATTCTTTTTTATCATTTAAGATATTTCAAGAGGAACTTTGATTTCAGATACTTCAAGAAGCTGAGACTCAATAGCTGTTGCTTGTCTTTCTGAGGATTTACCAGCTGGAAAAGTAATGACTGTGTATGGTCATTATACATTGGTTTTGACCAGCAGATTTTTCAAGAAATCTAGTGTGAAGCTCAGATTTCAGCCTACTTCTGAATCCTGATGATTGTATTCTACATCCTTAAATTTGTCTGGCACCTTTCTGTTGTTGTACTGAAATGGTAAAAAATACAGCAAAACACTTAACTCCCTTCTCCTCCCCCTGCACCCTCCCCCCCCAAAAAAAACCCAAACCCAAACAATCCCCCCCAAAACTTCAAACTCTACCTTATTCCATCTTTGGGAGACTTATAGTTTGGCTTTGCATAAAAAGACTTTTCTACACCCATAACTGAGGGACCTTTATGATGAAGCTCTTTGTGATTCTTCAAGGTGAAAACAACTGTATAAATATAGTTTTAGGCCTTCACCACCTTAACCTTCCAAAAACATCAACATCTTTTATTCTGTACTTGATTTGTTGACCTTCAGCTTATGTTTTTCCCACTTGAGGAATCCATTCATTATGGTCCATCTGTCATCACTTTGGAAAGAGATGTCTTGACCCACAAGAATCATTTGTGCATCGTATTGCTGATCATTGTGTGTCTAGCATGCCTGTTTATCGTGAGACCTGCCACTGTGATTTGGAACACACTTTGCTTTTTGCTTCCCGACTTATCTTTTTGGGGATATGTGTTTGAAAAGGTATCAGCTTTCCAGTATGCTGATGGAGTAATACTACTGATTTACTTTCCTCTGAGTAGTGATATTGAAGAACTTTGCAAGGAAAATTATTCCTTGTGCAGTTCTTTGTTATTTACAATACATTTGGAGACAAGTAAACAAGTCCAGATAAAAAATTAAAATCTTTCCCACAGCACTTTATGTTGATTTTTAATTTTGAAGTGTGGCTTGTAAAACTGGGATTAGAACCAGCTTTCTCCAGTATTAGCAGGACAACTCTTTGCATCAGGAATTCCCAAAATGCAGTTTGTTTGCCGTTTACGGCCAATGAAGTATCTTGCGTATGCCACAAAGGACCGTTTGCACAGCAGCCATCCTCCGCAGAGCATGCTGATTGTCAGGGCTGTAACAGCTGTGATATTTCTTCCAGCTGCTCAGAGAGCTGGAGCTTTCTGCAATTGAGATGCTAGAAAACCCTTCAGCTGTACACTCATTAGTTATGTATTCTTTTTTGCCAATGGTCCACTAGTGCCATTCAAGTGACCAAGATGAATTTAACAGGGGAGAAGCAAAGAAGGGACCATATGGTGAAATGCAGCTAAATAAAATAAGGCATGGCACACCACCTCTATGAAAATAATTTTTGCCAGTGAGATGAGTTTTGTGGTTTTCTGTGTGATGTCTCATCTTTCGGTGGTTTTCTCCTTTAGGAAGGATACTTCAGAAAAAGTCTACTGGGTTTGGCTGCTGCTGGAATACAACTTTTATGAGAGATTCTGAAAATATTGCTTTTACTCTTTAATTAAAGGTAGAGAGTGACGTAGATGCTGTAGGATATTTAGCACCAAGGATACAGAAAGGCTTGTTCCAAAGACTACGGTTTTTATCAGTGTAACTGAAGGTAGGACTCCCCTTTTTTAAAAAAAAAAAAAAGAAAGAAAGAAAGAAAAAAGCAACCACTACAAAAAACTAAATGAAACAACCCCAAATGCTTTAGAATCAGAAATCATTTATTTTCACATTTTGAGCTCCAGAGTGAGCTCCAGTCGATTTACTTCCTCAGAGAATTGTGAGAGAGAACATGAACCGTATACTGACAGAAGTTATAATAATGCATATAATAGTTGAGAGTATGGCAAAGGAATGAAGAGAAAACAGCAGCAAAAGCAAACAGCTCAAGGAGTAGACAGAGAAACAGGAGAAAATAAGGATAGTCCTAAGTGAAGGCACATGCACTCAGTATGAAGATTCAGGTCTGATAAAAATTTTGCCTGTTTCTACAACAGTAACTTTTTTTAAAAAATGCTGTGAAAGGTCTCACTTATATGTTTCCCTTCAGTATTTTTTATTATATTTTTCTGTGGTTTTTGGTTACTGGAGCAGGAGACTAGAAGCAACAAATCATCAGGATGGGATGTTTTCATGGGATTTTTGGAATGTTCATAAGTATCTTAACGTTTCTGTGGGCAAGATTTTTTGTGTAACTTCAGGTTCATATTAGTTGACTCAAGCTCTTCAGCTAAACATCTGCACTTTTTTGAACTTATCTGGAATAACTGTTTATGGTCAATCAAAATGATTACATTAATGACTCTAACTAATACATACACAGAAAGAAATAAAGTAAAATGTCCATAATACAGATCACACTGGATATGTCTTCTCTATGACCAAGTACAGAAATTTAAAATGGTTACTATTTGCAGAATTTCTTAGAAATTGAAAGATGCAGTACACAAAAAAAAAGAAAAAAGTCTTGTGTTAAATATGAGTTATGTTTTTTCATCATTGTCCTATGAAGTACTACAGACACACCATACTCCCCCTTCAAAAATACTACAATGCTACAAATGATTTAGTAGTTACAAGAGAGAATATTTTGTTATTATGAAGCTATTTATTCAAGTAAACTGGAGAATTAGGTCACAAAGTAGAAGTCGTGTCTCCATCCTTTGGACATGCTTTGCTCTTCAAAGTGCTATCATTTACTTCAACATTTGCAACTTTAGAGTATCTTTTCCTTGAAAGCAAATTGAAGATGATGAATCTAGCTGAACATTTATGCACCACCAAGCAACAGGACAGACATAAATTATCATATATTCATTAAGTAAATGAAACATGACACCTTCAGGGCTGTGACTTGAAAGTGCTATAATGCAAATGAGATAGATACAAAGAAAGTTAGTGGGAGAAGAGCAACAAATGCTCTACACAGAAATAAAGTAACCCTGTCATATGGCGTAGAAGGTAGGTGACTTCCAAAATTCCATTAGAAGCCTGTCTACCTCTTCAGACATGAAAATAGTTTTAAAATCATGCTTCACCTAACTGGAGAGTAAGCATGAAGACTACTCCAAACTCTTGTTTAGAAAAACTTTCATTATGATTTCAGATCTACAGTTTGTTTTTTGAACTGTTACACAAAAAGTGCCTGTTACCAGGAATGTGTAAATGAAAACAAGATATATTTAAAATCAGTTTCCAAGGGACATAACTAGTTCTTTAATAAACAAAAGATCTCAATTTTAGATGGAAGATTAGCTTGCAATAAAAATATATGTTACATTGCAGGCTAAAGAATTTGGTCAAATTATTGGGTTTTTTACTTTAAAGATAAATATAGAGTAGCCATTTCTGGCTTCACATGCTAAGTGTTTCTAATATTCAGGTCCTTGATATCACTTTGAAATTACTAAACACATCATAACTGAAATTTTACATTCTCTATTATGTGTGCATTGGAAGACTCAGTTATTAGAAATTATAGGCATCTTTCAAGATTGGTATGGGTTTGTTCTCCAACTGTGAAGTGTGGACATCGATGATCATAAAAGTTCACTGTGGTCTTTAGGTCATTTTTATATTTATTTCTTATATTGCAGACGAGTCCACTTGCTTTGCCTGTGCCTCAGTAAAAAGAAGCTTTGAAACTAGTATGATCAAGCTGAAGCCAGGTTAATAAAACTTTCTGAATATATGAATCTATAGGATGAGGATGCACAGTGGATCAGCTACAGCTGCCTTCCTTTCAAAATGTGGCTACAGAAGAAGGTAGTGCAGCCATTACCTTTTAAAGTACAGAATAATACTCAGTTCAGATAAGGGACACCAGGGTCTGTGCCTGTTGGATTTTAGATCCATTTGCATGTTTCCCAGGAGAGAGGTTACATGGCAGCTGAAAGAGTCGTAATACCTATGACAGTTTAGGATGATGTCTACCTATTGCTTACTATTCATTTCTCACATTCATCTTGATCATTTACCCTATGACTAATAACAAACCAGATTCAGTTAGTGATTCTTTGGAGACATTGAAATATGAAGCTATCATCTGCATCTGCTTGAAATTATTCCACAGCACATCCTCAGGGATTACATGGATTAAAGAAGACCCTGGAATGTCTGGAACTGTAAGAACTCGACATGTTTATCTTTTTCTCTGCTTCTGAAGGAAAAACAGAGTACTACAGAAAAAAAAATGGTATAGTTTCCCAAATAGATGGGGGATAGCAGGTGATCATGCATTTTTATTAAAATCTATTGCTCACAGGACTTTTGATGATTATATAAAACCACAGTCATCAAGATAGATATAGATCATGACTTCTTTTGAAGTAAAAGTTAAAGTACTTCTTACCAAAATGCATCTAACCTGTCCTGTTGGGACTTTCATTAAATAACACAGTGTAATGTATCTGTAATCATTACTTCATAACAGACTCTTACGTAATGCATGAAATCCACTACAGAAAACAACGCACGATCCTAATAGCTCATCTTTCTCCTTAAGTTGTACATGCAGTGTAAAAAAAGACAGAATATGGGCATAAACGTCTGGTCTACTACTGGAAAATTTTATAAAGACTTAATAGGTACCTACCTCTTGAGAAATTTATAAAAATAGTCACATATGAAAGGCAATGTGGGGGAAAGGGATGAGGGATTGGGAAAATGATATTAACTGAAGAGAGGGAATATCCCTCCTTTTTATTCCGTGTTTTTAGACATCCGTCAATATCAGTGCTCCCTTTACATAGTAACGGTGCTATTAATATTCATTACTGCATTGCTTTAAATTTGCAGATAAAATGAATTGGCCAGCAGAGACCAAAAGCACTCCCTAAGTACAGTTGTGCACTTCTTATTTCAGTTACAGATCTGAAGAAAGCACTGGTATCACATAGAGAAGAGCTTTTGAAAGCAAGTTGTACATATAGCTAAGGAAATTTTTATGAATTTTTAAATGCGACATTTAATGCCTGAGGAATGAATGGTGGGGAAATAGTGATTAGACAACAGTTTACTCTCCCATTTACTGGTGACATCAGACAGGGACCAAAAGATTTCCTGTGAAACTTCTGAAGACCAAAAAGACACTTATTACATGGGAATAATCAACTTATGGGCTCATGAGTGAGAAGCAACTTTTGAGCAATTTCAGCTACAGGGAAAAATCCCAACAAAACAGCTAGAGGATGCTGATGATTAACATTACCTTGTCACCTTGTTATCCCAATACATGTTCAGCCCAATGACACCTTGTAACAGAGCAGGAGGACCATTGTTATATTCTGCTTATCAACTACTCCCAAAGCTCGCCATCTACTTCGTAAATTTTTGGAGTCATCACCTAACTGTGAACACCCTCTAAGAAGTGAGTTCCTCACCAGAAGACACTTACCAACTTTGGCTTTTCTGAAGACTAGTGAGCCCAAACCCAGAGCCTCCAAATTCTCTTGGTCTTTAAGAAGGTACTCCACCCTTCCCCTTCCATTCCTGCACCTGAGAATGGATTATATTAAAAATTCAATTAAGAATTAAATTAAATTGATTGTTTCTAGGATTGGAATTTGGTTTGTGGGATATTGGTTTTGTAGACAATGCTTCAGTTTTAACTTAGCTGTCCCCCTGCTTAAGAGACACATTATGTCAATATCTCATTCTGTCAGTACTACCATTTTCAAGAAAATAGCAATGACCTTTGAAGGCGTTTCTTGCTGAAAGAGTATAATAAAATGCATCTGATATAGCTAGCATGTGAGTGCAAAATTGAACTGCCTGTTTGGCATCAAATCCTCAACTGGATATTCTTATTCCATACCTGGAGGTTTTCTGTCAATTAAAAATCGGATTAATCAACTGTCATGGATGTGTGGTGTGGAGAGATACCGTGAAGGAGCTGTTCAGCAAGAAGTATGGCACTCTTGCTGTTTTGTTCCTTTTGCATGGGTGATTACCCAGGAGGTTTCTGTTCATTTACATTTCCACTGAAAATCTATACTTCAAAATCTGAAAATGCAGACTTCCCATAATATCTTTCCATTTTAATCTGGCGACATGTAAGACAAAGCTACTGCTGAACTTGTTATTGATTCTATGTTGTCCTTGAATCAGATGTTTTTACAGTGTCAAAGAAGCAGAACCTGGATTATTTGGCCAAGAAAATACATTTCTGTAGAAATAACAGTGAGGTTGGTTAGTTAAGAATGATGTAAGTTGACTGTAAAGCCAGGTTGCTAAGTACTATGTTTTGTCTTATTACAAGACTGAACCTATTTAAGGAAAAGAACTTTCTTTTCATAAAAGCAATGCATCTTATACGCTTCTTTATACACTGAGGGTTAAAGAGTAAATTAAGAGTTAGGATTTTCATCCCTTTCTCCTCTTCTTCCTCATAAAAGATGGAGAAAGGGAGCAACAAATGTTTAGGTTCAGTTTCTGGAAAACTGATGAACTTGTTCTTTAGAACATCCTGTGGCTTTAATCAGAGGATCATGTGATGCCCACATTGATCATTAGATCAGACACAGCTTGCATGTGTGTATGCATGCTGCTTTCCGTAATGGCAGGAAGGTGGTAGCAGTTGGGTAGCATATGCTGCTAGTCTGCTGCATGGTTACGGTGAATATGCCCATTAAAGCCATGCATAAGTAAAGCTCCATGGTGATTGATGGGGCTGGACATTTTCTTACAACATATGGTATTGACTTCCAGGTATTTTGATGATTTTTTTTTTTTTGGACAGTTGAGAAAATTAATCTAGTTCTGATTCAATTCATCCTGTTACCGCAGGAGAAACTGTGAAAGATTCATAACCTTCTGTAGGCTTAAACCATGTTGATACCTGAGATACCATATGACTGAGAAAATATCTATCTATCTGGTGTTTTTCTGAAATTACTTTTAAAAATAATAGGAAATATTATATGAATTCTAAATGAGATTTAAAGCCAAGGCTTTGTAAGGAGTAGGAGTCGCTTGTGTTCATTAATGTTTCCACACAATTTTTGTAGTGTTTTGGTTGTTACAAATTATGGTATGAATTCTGTCCAAATTCCACTCTGGCTAATAACTATATTCTTATTTTCTAAGTACTTGTCCCTCTATTTTTCCAAATAAGAGAGACGATTCTTCATTTTTGACTTGTAATTGTTCTGCAATATTGCTATGAGTACTTTACTAAACTTTTGCCTTTATTTCAGGAACAATACAGCAATTTTTGATGTCTTGCTCTGCACTTTGTGAAGTCCTTTGCAGCAAGTTGAAATGAAAACATTATTTAAAAAAAAAAAATCTCAAAGTGATCTATAGTAATATAATATAATTTGATAGTATTTTATATCTATTGTGATTCATTTAACTTTCATTTTGTCATGAATAATTGTTGAATGATAGCACTGTCTTATTTTGAAGTACTCAGTTTTCTAGCTGACTCTGAGTGCAAACTTAAATTGTGGGGGTCCCAGAGATGGGAGGACACTATATGCACCCTGACAGGTTCTGGCTGTGACGGTGCAAATGGGTTTTCAGCTCCTCTTCTTCACCAGCCTACAGAACTGTACAAATCATGGGGGGCTAGTGCACAATAAGCAGGAAAAATGTGGGACAGGAGGAGCATAATGGTCAAGTAGGCAGTCAGCTGTGAAAAAAACCGTTCAGTTAAATTGTAAAATGTTACCTGAATGGATGGAGATTCATGTCTTGGATATAACTAAAGTTGGTCCTACTTCCTGGAGTTTATGCTGATTAAGACCATTTCTACTGAGACCAAAATTTCTATTCTTAATGGTAATTTCTTTTAAATTAAGGGTCATCTGGAAGACTGGTGGTTCAGTCTCTGATAGGGACAAAACTAGCCTGCCCAGCAATGCTTAGCCCTTTTAATAGAGTATGGATTATTTTTATGGATGCTACAGTTTCAAACTGGTATCCATAAGGCATAGCTAGAAGCCAGATTCCATTACTTTAGCTCTTTTAATTGCCTGTGCGATCTGTCTGCAGTCTCTCTGACTGGTTGTGGGGACTATGTTCTGCTTCTAAAATCTGAGTTTGTTCCAAAATAGTGCAGAGCTCTATGGTTTAGTACTCATGCCCATGCTGGGAGGTGGGAGTAGGGGAAGGAAAATAAAAAAAAAGAAGAAGAAAAGGCTGGCAGAAAATCTTAGCCACGATAAATAAGCAACTACATAAATCAACTTCTCTCATCATGACAACAAACAGGGCTTCCTGGTTCAAGTATCTACCTTTGCCTTTTATAAGGGAAACAGAAAGAGAATCAGACTCTGATAATGCTGCACTGAGCTATCAGGCTTATCTCACTGTAAATTTTTAAAAGGCCATAGAAGGCCACAGTGATGTTAAAATTCAGTGACCCTTACTCGAGCAATGATAATGTGAACTAATAACCCAGTGCCAGCCTATCATAAAAAGAATGGACTCTCCTGCTAGCTTCAAAGCTTAAGGGGTTCAAAGTGATTATTTTCAGCATGTAGGGTTTTCTTTTGCAGAACAGAAAACATACAATTACTGCACAATGATAGAAGGATGGATGTTCATTGAAAATAGTAAAATAATGAAGAAATTGGCAACAGTTTGTGGCTCAACTCTTGCTTACTCCGTTCTCTGACCAGCCATCCCCCTACATACACATACACGTACTCTGTTTCTCTGCTCTGCCCACTTACACCATCAATAACTGTATAATGGAGAGCATGATCATCGTCAGTCACTACGAACACCCCTTGTTGCCTCACCACAGAGCTGTGTGTTTTAGGATAGAGCTTTGGAAATGACAGCTCTGCTGCTCGCATCAAGTGAGGTTTGCTCCCAATCCAGAAGGAAAGGGAAGAGTGTTTTTTGTGACTCCAGATCACAGGCTCTTTCCTGGTGGGACAGTGTACCCAGACTCAAGGCTTGTGGGACATCCATAGCTAAGCCTTCATTTTAAAGGATTATACTTGGCATTTAGACAGATGCTACTGTATATGAATCTCAAGGTCATTCAGACTTAACAAAATACCTCTCACAGTAGCCCTGAGAGCAATTATTATACTTACAAAATGGACAGTCATTCTTTAACAGCATTAGTACAAAGTCAGTACACCAACTAAGAAATCAGTCAGGATTTAAGTGGGTAGTAGTTCAGTGCCCACACTCAAATAGGGGTGAATTTCTCCCCAGGGAGACCAAAGTTTAAAGTTTCACAAGTATTTACTGGCTGTATGTGTCTGTACTGAACTAATTCTGGCTTTATTTTCAGAATTGCTGAGTATCCACAGATTTCTCTGCAGATAGTAAAAGCAGCATGTATTTTGTAGTTGGTGCAAGCAAGATATATCAAATTGAAACATTGTTATGCCACCAAATTACTATTTTGAAATGATCTATAACAATAACCTTAGAAACATCCTTTTCTTGACTCTTTTAAAGCAGTGTTTAATTGAGGAAAAACTTGTTCATGGTTAAAATGAAAGTACTTTTTCCCTTCAATGAAAAGGTATCACTACTCCTTCTCCTACCTACAGGACAATACACCTCCTTTTGGTAATGAGAAAGCTTTTGTTATACTCAGTACATTGGATAAAAGGGAGATGTCTGCCTCATGCAATTGATTCTTTGCATTTATTTCAGAGTGAAATTGTGGGGACAGAATACTACTGAGACAGCTAGTGTAATTTCAGCTCTTTTAAATATCAATTTGTCTTTAACAGAAGGGAAAAAATGAGTACAATGTATTACAATACAGTAGTATAGTTTCCTGTTGTTTCCATAGCACCTTGGAAAACAAGAGAACTGAAATGGCATGTTGAGTATGTTGGGCAATAGGCAATGCCAGAGAATAGTGAGCCAACTTTGTTTCTGAGTGGATATAGTACAGAAGACAAATAACAACAATACCAGGTTTACTCATTACATAGCACAGTGCTTACTATTGCTGTACATGCATGGTAATGTACATTCACACAGCACCGTACACCTGAGGTGATCAGTGCAAATGTCCATCCTGTGGCCAAGGATGCTGGCTGAGGCTGGGAACCAGAGGACTGTGTGGAAGTAAGAACCAGCAGCTTTGTGAGGCTTGGATGGCTCAAGTTCAGTTCCTGTCTCTGCAAGTTCAGTTCCTTTCCTCCTTTCTCTTTGTAGTTTGAGACAGATCATTTTGGTTTGTTTGGCTCTTTTCGGGGGTGGGGTGGGGGTGGGGGGGGGGGGGGGAGCGTCCGTATTGTGAACTTGAAATGAAGGGTGCACACCTACGCTACGTACTGCAAGCAGACTCTCTCTCTTGTGTAGCTGCTGCTTTGGAGGTGACAAATTAACTAATATGTCAATTTTCAAAGGTTTCCAATTTTCAAAAGCAACAGGGCAGATATACAAAAGTATTTAGGCATCCAGGAAAACAATATTAGTAAACAACTAATCCTATTGATTTCATCAAGGTCTTAGAGGTGTCCATTGTTTTGGATCTTTTATAAGCCTCACTGGCTTCTTGTCTGGTTTTAGCTGACTAAATACGTTTGATAGTGTGATCTTTATATACTGAAGATCTGAAATTTTTACTGATCCCATGCCATGAAGTTGAACTAAAATGAACTTAAGGAAACAATATTAGCTTTAAGCAAACAGGCAGCTTTTATTATTGGCTGTGGTTGTTGTTTACCTAGAGTTTAGCAAAACCTTTGACACTGTTTCCCACAGCGTTCTCCTGGAGAAACTGGCGTCTCATGGCTTCGATGGGTGTACTCTTCACTGGGTCAAAAAATGGCTGGATGGCCGGGCCCAAAGAGTTGTGGTGAATGGAGTTAAATCCAGTTGGCGGCTGGTCACAAGTGGTGTTCTCCAGGGCTCAGTACTGGGGCCAGTTCTGTTTAACATCTTTATCAATCGTGTGGATGAGGGGATTGAGTGCACCCTCAGTAAGTTTGCAGACGACACCAAGTTGGGCAGGAGTGTTGATCTGCTTGAGGGTAGGAAGATGCTACAGAGGGATCTGGACAGGCTGGATCGATGGGCCGAGGCCAATTGTATGAGGTTCAACAAGGCCAAGTGTCGGGTCCTGCACTTGGGTCACAACAACCCCAGGCAACGCTACAGGCTTGGGAAGGAGTGGCTGGAAAGCTGCCTGGCAGAAAAGGACCTGGGGGTGCTGGTCAACAGCCGGCTGAATATGAGCCAGCAGTGTGCGCAGGTGGCCAAGAAGGCCAACGGCATCCTGGCCTGTATCAGAAATAGTGTGGCCAGCAGGAGTAGGGAGGTGATTGTCCCCCTGTACTCGGCCCTGGTGAGGCCGCACCTCGAGTACTGTGTTCAGTTTTGGGCCCCTCACTACAAGAAAGACCTTGAGGTGCTGGAGCGTGTCCAGAGAAGGGCAATGAAGCTGGTGAAGGGTCTAGAGCACAAGTCCTATGAGGAGCGGCTGAGGGAACTGGGGTTGTTTAGCCTGGAGAAAAGGAGGCTGAGGGGAGACCTTCTTGCTCTCTACAACTACCTGAAAGGAGGTTGTAGCAAGGTGGGTGTCGATCTCTTCTCCCAAGTAACAGACAACAGGACAAGAGGAAATGGCCTCAAGTTGCACCAGGGGAGGTTTAGATTGGATATTCGGAAAAATGTCTTCACTGAAAGGGTTATCAGGAACTCGAACAGGCTGCCCAGGGAGGTGGTGGAGTCACCATCCCTGGAGGTATTGAAAAGACGCGTAGATGTGGTGCTTAGGGACATGGTTTAGTGGTGGACTTGGCAGTGTTAGGTTAACGGTTGGACTCAATGATCTTAAAGGTCTCTTCCAACCTAAATAATTCTATGATTATTGTTACATTCAGATTATAAAGAATATACTGAACATGGAAAATATATGGAACATATAAAGTATATTGTTTTAGCTGCTGCAATAGTGTCTAATATATGATCCTGGAACATTGTTTGTTATTCTCTCTTTTTATACTTATTTTTTGGGTGCAAGACGGTATTGTTTAAATTTTTATGGTGGTTACTACATTTCAAACATGATTTATTTATAAACATAGTTGTCTGGAAAAATATATATACACCTGCTAGATACCTTCTAAATCTCGCTATAGTCAATAGGTTTGGTGGAGCATATAATCTCTTTATATTTTCTGGAAAGTTTTACCTTTCTGATCAAAGACAGGGTGCCTGGTTGTCCTGGTTTAGGCCAGGACGGAGCTAGTTTTGTCTTCAGCAGCTCCTGTGTTTTGGATTTAGTGTGTGAAGAACGGTGATAGTGCACTGATGATGTTGGTTGCTGCTAAATGACCAAGGACATTTAGCTGTTTCCCAGTCTTTGCTAACGTGCAGGGGCAAAAACTTGGGAGGGGTAGAGACAGAATAGTTGATTCAAACTGGCCAAAGAGAGTATTCCATACCATAGACGTCATGCCCAGTATAAGTGAGGGTCAGCCAGTGGGCCACTGGGCTTTTAGAGCCTTAACTTGCCTTAATCCTTAAGCTTCCCTTCGGGTTGCTTTTTGCTTCCCTGTTTTTCCTTCTTTTTTTCATTCGTTCCTTCGTCTGTTTGTTTCCTCGCCTGCTCTCTCTGGAACTTGCTGTTCTGGAATAGCTGGGGGGGCAATACCCCTGCTCCCTGACTGCTGCTCGGGACGGTCGTCGGATCATGAGAAATTGTGTATCATTTGTTTTACATATTCTAGTATCCTTATATATATTATCATTATTAATGTATTTTTATATTTTTCCTTTGCTGTCCTGGTGAACTGCTTTTATCTCAACCCTTGAGTTTTCCTTTCTCTCCGATTCTCCTCCCCACCCCACTGGGGAGGGGGGGAGTGAGCGAGCGGCTGCGTGGTGTTGGGTTACAATTTGGGGTTAAACCACGACACTGGTCAAAGGTGAAGAGTAATGGTGGGTGCAGCAACAATTAGCTCATTTGCATCAACTGACATCTGGGCAAGTCTGGGGAAGTTCTCTCTCCCTTTCTTTCTTCTAACATCTTCATCTAATAGTTTGACACTTTAAGGCAATTATCATTTCTACCCTTTTTTTTCCCCAGTAAAGCACTTTTGATACAGATCAATGCATCTGAATGTCCCCTTATTTTTAATGGTGCAGCAATGTTAGATACTGACAGCTGGAAACCTTAATTGGGCTGATGACAGGAAAGTAATGGCCATTTGCAATCACTTATTCTGTGTGACCTTGTACTTAATATCAAAGGGTAAATGTTCATTTTTATTGGAAATCTTGAAGAAATTGAGAGAATGCAAAGGTAGGTGGGAATGTGATCTTTCTTAGAGATACCATAATATTGTTACAGGAAATATGCGTGTCTTGCATGTCACCTTGCCTTTTAAAAAACTAAGGATGGATATGTCCTGCTTTGTTTGTGGTGATTATCCATAACATTGTGTTGTGGATGCCTATCCGTAATTCTTTTAACCCTATGAAATACTGTAACAAAAATAAAGACAAAACAAGAGAAGATTGTGAAATTTTCCGGAACGGAAATTGGTGGTGTAACTATTAAACATGCAGTAGTCCATCATTAGATTTCTGACCAATCAAATGACCAGCATCACATCTTAAAAACTAAAGTTTCAGTTTCTCAGAGCATTTTGGCATTTTCTTGTTGTTGTTTTTTTTTGGTGTTTTTTTTTTTTTTTTTTCAGATGAAGGTAAGATTCAAACATTCCAGCATCTAAATTATTCACTATGAGCTGTGTACTTCTAATCCCCACTGCTGCTCTAAAGAGGCGGCTTCTTTATTACTGGCAGAAATTAGCAGTTTGTATTCTTGAAGCATGAGAGAGAGCTACTGTAACTTGCATGGCTACAGCATCCCTGGTTTGAAAATCAGCTTCAGTAATTAGGTTCTGTAGATTGACTACACGTTGCATATTTAAGTATTTTCTTCTTTCTTATAGTATCTATAGTGCAGTGTATGCAGTAAAATTAATAAAACCAAACTTGCATTTTCAAATCTTAAACAGGTCTTTAAGATTCTGGTGCTGTTATGATAGTTTCATACTTTGTTTATATTTTCATAGACTAAATATGGATTTATTCTAATGATACGTAGAGCCAGTTCTCATGATGTATTAATGCTGATGTGTCTGATGTCTGTTCATAGATGCATGAACGTTTGAGGACAAGCTTTCATTTTCTTTCTTTGGGTGAAAGCACTTGTCTTTCAGTCCAGTATTCAAATATTGTACCTGCAAATATTATCTCCTTTAGTTCAGTGAGAGTAGAGTTAGGAACTTTTTCCATGCGGGATTTTTCTGAATGACATATTTGCCGAAAGAAAGCACTGGACCTGGGTAAGGAAGTTAATGAGTTACCATTTGGTATGATCTTGACAAATTTTCTCACTGGGAGGTCAGGAGTTCTCTTGCTTGAAATCAGAGATATTGCCTAGAATCTCAGTTATATGTTGGGCAAACAAAAGATGACATAGGTCTATGTAACCTGGGATAGAGGCCAGTCTACAAAATAGTAAGGACTGATCTTCTTAGTTGATAGGACTTTTACTGGGTCAGCTACAGTAATTTCTCTACCAACAAGAAGGGCCTAATAAGTGTGTGAAGCTGACTAGGCAAAACCTGGACAATAGTCGAAAGAGATACAGGAATGGGGAAACCCAGACTTCTGCAATTGGTAGGGATATTTCTAGGAATATTTCTAAGGATATTTCTGGAATATTTCCAGGAAGTTTTATTTTGTGCTTCTAGCGATACAGATAGAGAAGGTCTTGACCACGCTCAGTGTTAAAGCTCTGAAATAAGACTCTGACACTGTAGATGTCAGGTTGGTAACCTTTATGTCGCAGTCAAATACAACTTGGTTAATTTTATTTTGCCTCTGTAATTCTGTTCTGCTCTTTCCATTGGTTACAATGAGTGGCCTCTTTCTTCCTTACACAGTCTGCTTGGTCAATGCAAAGTGAGTATAAAAGACTCCCAGATGAGAGCAGTAGAGTTTTTCCCTCCTTTTACTCGGGATAGAAATGTCTACGTAGTTTAGAACTGCTGTAGCCAGAAATAGCTGGAGCAGTCCTGATTTACGTGCCTCTGCCAGGTTTAGAGCCTTAGTTGGAAAAAGGGTATTTTTGGATAGCTTGTTCTCATCAATGCCTATTACCACAATTGAGGCACACGATGTATTGTCTCATGTCACCTCTAGGATGTAGGCCACACCTTACCATACAGAAAGAGAGTTTTGTATCTTCCTAAAGCATTGGCAAGGGACAAAGCACCCTTCCATTTGTGTTTTTACCTTTTTCTGTAGAAAATGAAAGATGTGTGGTTCTACGAGCTCTAATAATCCTGTGCTCAACTCCACAGCTGCATGGCTGTGCAGCTTCACTGCCAGCCCCTGCCTCACTGGGACAACTGAACCCTTAAAACATTAAGTACCAGCCCCAGACTTCCCTAAAAATTCTTCTTATACAGGAAGTGTGTCTCAAGCAGGTACATCCTACATCTCCATTCTTATTGTTTCATGTAACTCCGGCTGTGAAGAAGAATTTGGCCAATGGTCTGACAAGCTTTGGGAAACTTGTGGGAGTCAGGTAGCTATGTAATTGTGAGATGTCATTATTATAACAGTAGATCAACTCATCTTCCTGTGCAAATGCGTGTGTTTGTTTTATACTTGTATCTACGAAGGTTGAACAGAACCCATTTGTTAAAATCTAAAGGAGTAGCTAATGCTCTGGGGAAGCAGAGAGAAGAACCTTCCATTGCACTTTTCTTCTGAAATGCATCACTGGCATGCAGTGGAGGGAATAAGCAGTAAATTTAATTAATAATGCCTTTTTTTCACCTTTCAGCTTCCAAAAGAGAATGCTTCTCCCATTCTGTAGAGTTTTATTTTATTAGCCACACAAAGAGAAATAATGCTTCATTTAACTATGTCAAAACCAATCTAAACTCTCTGCTATTTACTTTCCTTTCTATAAATTTTAATGCATTTTTAATTCCACCCCACTGGTTGGCAAACCAACCATTGAAGTTATTGCTGCCTTGTAATGTATTTCAGTCATTTCTAATAAACCTGGACTTTACGATGATTTATTATTATCTCTGTACACTATGAAAATGGATTCACTGCCTGTGCTGGGTTTCAGCCTTTTCATTACTAGGGGTAGACGTGTATAAGATCGAACAAACAAACAAAAGTAACAAATTAGAATAAAGACAGTTTCTAATCTTGTGTTCTTTTTTGAGGAAGAACCATGTTTGAGGGAGAAAATACAGATGATGGATGAGTATTTTATGCATTTAAAGAAACATTATCCTGAAATTGGAGCAGCAAATAGATTAAAAGTTATTTTAACAGGATTTTTTATTATAAAAGATGGATTTTTTTCCTGTTTGAAATTAACTCTAAAATATTCTGTAGCTTCTTTCTTAAGATTTTGTGGAAATGTATACATTTATTTTTTAGAAGTCTATACCTTAAAGATTAATTTAAGATTTCAGCAAGAAAGTTGGAAAAGATTCAAATATAAGTAAAATATCCTATCAAAATGCTGTATCATGAAACATCCTCTTCCTTTGAATTTGTTTGTTCAAACACAATAAGAATTCACAATTCGCATTTTCTGAAGCCACATCAAAATTACCTTGTTCGTCACATTTATTACAGAAAAATAATTACTATCAAATAAAAGCATGCTCATTTATGTTAAGTTTTGTACAAATCAGAGCGTTAGACAATTGAGTCCATGTTATTGTCATCCTTGATTTCTTAAGAGTTTCTTTGTGTCCTTAACAGTTTGTCTATTTTTAGAATTGTTCTGTTCCTTTGTGTGACTGTTCCTTGTAACCCAACATCTTCATACTGAATATTTTTCATGGGCAGGGAAAAAGATTTTCAGCTAGTGTTATGACTGGCAGCTGAGAAGTATTTTCAATCTCTCTCCTTCAAGCTGAGTTTACTTTATTCAGAAATTGTCCAGGGAATGTCAGGTCAAAGTGAACAAATTTATCTATTCTTTATTCTTGCTTGTGGCTAGAGGCTCTCAGTTTCTAGAGCAGATAGTATTTCAAATTCCTTTTATAATGATTAACCTTTCTTAAAAGAGCTAACAAAGTCTTTAAAATGACTTTCAGTATATTTTGAAGGGAGGAGCTATTCCAGTAAATGATGTCTTGCGAAATTTCCTTGAAATGTTCACTTTCTTTCTGTACTATGCTAAATTAACCATGTTTGTCTTTAATAACTACACTGTACGGCCTGTTTACTGGAATTTGGCCTACTTCAAAGATGTCATTAGGTAAGCTTGTATTGCTTCTTAATAGCTCACATATTTTAAAAAAATAGTTATTTTGTCTTTACAAGAAGTCACAGCCTGCACACAGCCAGCTGACACTGAGGACAGTTTTTGTCGGGACTGTCATATCTTCACGCATCTTCATCTATGTGGTAAGTCTCATTTGTGTAGGATTTGGGTGTAAAGTACCAGCACGGTACATTGGAACAAATCTGTTTCATTTTGGTCATGTAAAAATATACTTGGCACTTTGTGACTCAGCTTATCTATTTTTAAAAAGTAGATGATGACAAGGTATGCTAATCATTATTTTTTGCTTCTAGTGTGAACATTACTTCAATTACTAACAATAATTGTACTAGATAGGTATTTAAATATATCGCCTCTTGTGACAAGTTCACGATCTAATAGATGGTAATTTGCTAAGGTTTTTAAAGCATCTCGAAAGGTCATGGATTGTGATTAAGTCAGTCCCTCCTGATATTCTGCACTTTCTACTCAATAGAGATACAAATACAAGCTAGACTGCAAATGGAATGCAAGTGTAAGCTAGATCACAGAGGAAAGGAATCTCATGCAGGTTTTATTGATATGTGTCAGGTGGCTTTTTCATAGCAACCGTAAAAATCAAATGACAATCCGTATTTTCTAGAGCAAATTAAAGACTTCATAAAGGGGTAACGGCCAATTTGTTCATTTTTTATTCTACCTTCTTATTGTTCTATTAGGTTTTCTGTGTCTTTATTATTAGGTGTCATTTTCAAAGCAGATGGCAGTAGTGGTGAGGGGGAACCTCCCCCTAAATTTCTGCAAATGTTTTTAGTGTCCTTCACATTGGTGACATACTTCCCCATATGTTGAACTTGATCAGTGTCTGACCTTAAAATCTCAGAGGTGGTAGGAGCAGATAATAAAAATTTTTAAGATGTGGATAAAAGCAACAAGAATGATTAGAGGCCAGAGGATTAATTTACAAGTAAAGATTAAATGAGCTAAATATATAGTGTATAGCTTGGTGGAATGAATTGAGTTGGGGAAAAAGGATCAAAGGAAGAGGCATATAACCACGTTAATATCTCTAAAGGATATAAACTGCAATGCCTGAAATGTGCTAGTTAGTCACAGGCTTGATGTGGACAGTGCAGAGAATTATTTTCAGAGCTCAGGGCATAGAAAGAAAAAAGTTATGCTGTCTTTTAGGAAATAGAAGACATACAAGGTCTGTTCACCTTGGCACCAAAAGATGCTATGGAAAACAGCAAATAATTTTTTGTTTTATGTCAGACATTTCACATTGGCTAACTTGAATACAGACAACTATTCTGCTATTCTGTATTATGAGGCAGGCACAATAAGGCCCAAATACCAAAACAGTTTAACAGTGAAACTCGTAGGTAAGTAGCACTACCAAATAGCCTGGCAGTGGAACACAATTGTGATGGACTGATTTATTGGATCCTTTGGAGCTGGACATAACTGAGTTAAGGCCCAAATCTGGATTCAATACTCCAGACTTTTTGTGCAGAAGCTTTCTGTCAACTTTCAGGTTCAAAACCTTTCCCATACCTGCTATAAGACTATTTGAACACTATTCCTCTAAATGTCCACCCAAAAATGTCAATTTTCCAGCTCAAACGGAGATCAAATGAGCTCAACTGTTAAGCTTCCTTCTTCACATTTTCTGAAGAATTTTGAAGCCATCAAGGCCACTTTTCTTCCTCTTTCTGCCCTACAGCATCTTTCTAGCTCTGCAAAATGCCACTTAAACAAGAAGAAAAAAGTACCGTCAGAGTTGTCAAACAGTGGAACAGATTGCCCAGAGAGGCTGTGGAGTGTCTATCCTGGGCAACCTGCTCTGGTTGACCCTGCTTTGAGCAGGGAGGTTAGATGAGATGATCTCCATAGGTCCCTTCCATCTTCAAGTATTTTGTGATTGTTTGGACTTTGGCTCCCCTCACTGAATAATTATTAGAAACTCATGTCATGTTTTGCAATATATATTTTTTTTTTCCTCTGAAGAATGCTGTTTGCAACAAATCCATTGCAACCTTTGCTTAAAGTGATTTTTTTATTATTTTTTATTTTTTAATTCTAAGAGCTGATTAAACTTCAGCATATCTACTTTAACCATTAATTGAACAGTCCTATCTTTTAATACCCTGTTGAACTGTAACACAACCATCATTCTTAATTTGTCTGGCTAATTAACCGGTCTGTTTTATTACTGGATTCTCTATATTAATTGAGTTTGCACATTGGAATTGTTTTCTTATGTCAAAATAAAGTTATAAAAGTAGCGCTCATTAATAGCTCTGTTTTAATTTTATTCTTAAATAATGCACGTACTTTTAGCTGATAGCAGGAGCCTGAATTAATTTCTCCCAGTCCTCTAGCCCTCCACCCATTTTCTTCTCCTTTCTCTCTCCAGACTAGTGCAAGTGTGCAGAAATACTTTTTGCAATGAATCTTTAGTACTGATATTTATTTTGGTAGAAAGAAAAGAAATCTAATAAAACTGAATGACCAGTTTTCATTAAATTAATGAGTTGTAGAGGCTTCCTTTGATCCAGCACATGGAAATAGCTCATTCCTGAAGAATGAATTTAGCTGTAAGAAATCCAGAAATGAATGCTGCACACCTCAATCAATCAAAGGAATTTAAATACCTGAAGGGCAAGTTGAAATGAAAATAGATAGGCTCTTTCCAAATGCTGACAAACAAGAAAATCAATATGACAGGCTTGGGGTTTGCCTCCACTAAAATCCCCAAGTTTTTTTGGGTTGCAGTGTCTTCAGCAATCACTCTGATTACCTAATTGTGCAGATTATGAGGTGATTGTGGTTTGGTTTTGTTGTTTACTCTTGATTGAAGTGCATGGTTGGTCTCAGCATCCTCATAGCATCAGATAAATCTGTGAGGATGTCTGTCTTTGTGTCTATAGATGTTTCTGTTTTGAAAGCAGCTGTATCAAAGACGTACACAAATCATTAAGTCATATACGAACTCAGATGGCTGGTGGGATAAATAACGCTTTGCAAACAAGCGACAAAAGGATAAATCTATCCAACACCCATCATCTTCAGTGTGTCTCTTATTCCACAGGCACACTTTGCCAGGAGTAAGGAAGAAACAACTAATATTGATCCCTTCATCTGTCTAGGGACAGGAGTCTAAAATTTGTCATTTGCAGTATTTTATATCTCAATGTTGCCAGCAGAAGGACAACATCTGGATTAACTAATACAACATAGTTTTCTTCTAGGTAATAGTGATGTTTCACATCCAAACAGGAGGAAAAAATGGAATTTATTAAGCTCTTTAAACTACTGTCTGGACAAAGAGATTTATTGGTTTTAGTAAGTTTTTATTTTCCATGTACTTTGTGAAAGATTTTGGGTTTGAAAAGTCTTACACACAGAGCTTCTCTAATATCTGATAAACCACACAAGCCTGCATGTTGTAATCCTACTGGAGTCTTTTTAAACTATTTTTCAGTATTATAGGTGTTCTAGGAAGCTGCTTTAAGAAATCAGTTTGAAGACTGCTTCTCATCTTGTCTCGTAATTTCGTTTCCTGTTACCACTGGAAAAGTGGAGATATTCTTCTCAAATGCCTGAAGTCTCGGGATGCTGATGACAGAAAACTTGCATCGTTCTACATTCACCTTGCGTACACATTTCCCACAAGAGCATGTACCCCAGGAACATGAGTAATTCCTGTTTATTTAAAAAGTAGTTGTTTATAGACTGCATAATTTCTACAGCAAAAGGCTTCCTTTTCCCTATTCTTCTTTACTCAGGATTTAAAAAAAATATTGATTAGTTCACTTAATTTGGCCATGATACTTGTTTGAAAGAATAGGCTGAACTAATATTTTTATAATTATTGAATACTTTAACTGGGATTGTATGAACTGGTTGTGAATTCCAGGTGATAGCTTATACATATGACTAGTAAAAAGCCTTGAGTTTCTGCCCTTCTGTAGCTCTAGTCTCAAGTATTAACCAGAATACTTGTGATATTGGCTTTGATCCAACAAACCATTTGGGCCCTTGCTTAACTTTAAGAACATGAACAGTCTTTTTGCATGTAACGATACTGCACATCTGCTTAAATGCTTTGCCAGATTGGGACCAGTATTACAGTAGAGCAGAATAAAAATTGGTTTAGATGCCATTACTGTTAATCTCAAGGAATAAACATTGACTTCGCTTAAATTTTCCTCACAATCTTTAAAAATCATACACTGGACTTAAAAGACTTGGAAAAAAATCTTCCTTCTCTCTATGTATTTTTGTTCTCTGTGAAATGTAGTTAGTGACAGGGAACTAGACCCACATAGGAAAATAAAAGATTAAAAAATTAGCAGGATTCATCTAGTTCAAAAAATACGATTTCTTCTAGTACTGTATAAAACTGGACTGAGTTTCATCTTAAATATTTACCAAAGTTTTGGAAGAAAAGAGTTGAATTTTACATTTAGCAAGATTAAGAATTGGTCAGGTTATGTATCACTGCATAACTCAGATTTTCCTCCAAATTAATTCATGATTGGAAGACCCAGACTAAACTTCTGAAATAAATGTTGATGTTTTTTTCACAAACCCCAATAGTAAACCTCTTCATTTATTTTTTGCCTCAGTGATTTTCTCTGCACACTTATAATAGACAGATAGAATGTGATTACATTGAGTGGGTAAATAATAGTTTATTTTCAACAAGTTTTACTTGTGGCTTGAAATCAGATTGGTATCTTCTTCAATATATAGGTTATTTGCAATTATTTGATGTTTAAAGTACAGTAATAATTCTTCTGTAGTTCAATAAGCAACAACTTAACTTACTGTGAGTTTTTGAATGTTAAAATACGAAAATAGGTTGTTCGTTTCTGATATAGTGGAGAGATGATCTACTCCTACCTTTTAAGTCTCTGACTTCAGCTTTTGCTCTGAATAAATACAGAGGATGAATTAAAAATTTCCTAGTGCAAATATTTACAATCTACCAGTTATTTTTGAGAAAGATCTCTCCTAGTAAACCAATTTGCTAGACTATTTCCAGATACAAAAATAGAAATGAGCCAGGATGTAAAAAAAAAAGGGGGGGGAGGTGTGTGAACACTGATAATTCCTAAGGCACTAATATTTGCCTAACATTAGTAATGGTATTATGTTGTATTATCTGCTAAGTGAATACACAGATATAATTTTTTCCCCTGAAACACGGTCATCTGTACTAAAGCACAGTATAAATCTACACAGTTGTCTTGCTCACTGTGCTAAAAAACTGTTCACAGTCTCCTATACAGTGGATAAAACTATTTCAATGACCAAGGTTCAAGCCCTCCCTTGTGATTAGATCACGGAGAACTACCTTCATCTGTTCCTGTCTTATACAGAAGAAATAAGGAGAAAAGTGTTTCTCAAAAAGCCTGCCCTTCTTGAAGGGAGGGAGCCATCTGTCAAAGAGCTGGCTTTGCTGAGTGTAGTTTCCATGAATGTTATCCTGCTGAGCAACAGGCTTGCATCTGAGAATGATAATGACCAAGAAGAATGGCCTTTGCCCTGCTTTAAAACTGCTTTTTCTAAGGCCAAGATCTCTGAGGATGTAGGCACTCTTTAGTACTTTAAGTAACATCCATTGAAGCAACATCCTAAAAGATTTCATTCAGTTCAGAGTAAATTAAGCAAATGGAAAAAATATACAAAACACTGAGAAGGCACGTTCCTCTTGGTCTTTTTGTTGGAAGGATAATATTTTATATAAATAATTGGACAGATGGATTGTCCTGCTTTTAGAGATCCTATTATTCAATTTAGGAGAGAGGGAAGTAAAGCAGCTGGCCATTGTAAATTCCTGAAGTGGAAGGAAAAGTAGGTAACTCTGAGAATATTTAAGTTGCCTTTTGGCTCAGTTCACACTTTCCAACGTGTGGTCAATTATGTCTTATGATACTGTTAATTTCATTGTGTGTTTCTTCCCAAGAGAGTGTATAAATATCTTTCTTCAAACAGAATGTGCTTACAGGAAATAAAATAATTGTTTTAAGGAATTTTGGGGAAATAGTTTTAGAGCTAGGAGGTTCCAACTGGAGTTCTCAGTGTTGAAAGAATTTTTTTTTTTTTTTTTTCCAGGGCTGTACATCTTTGACTTGTATTCCTCAGCTAGTAATTACTGCAAGATCTGTGGCTGTGTAGTGATTTACAAAGGAAATGTCTAAATCTACAATTGTTCCTGTTGCTTTCCATAATTAAAATCAAGATGCAGGGCCACAGTTTTCTCCCAGAGATAAAAATAATTAAAAAGGTGTAGCAACTGGCATTTGTGTTTCAGTAGACAACACTCATCTCTCCAAGTCATTATGAAACCAAGGCCTTTGTACTAGAGAGGATGCCACTCTTCTTGTGCCATCTTTCACATCAAGTGTAAATCTGAACCTATGTGCTGTCCAAATTCCAACTCTGGTAATTATATTCTGCCCATTTACATTTGCTTTGCAGTTTCAGTAGACTTATTTTTCACCTTCTGTCCAGAAGTATTCTAGTGTGATCAGTGCCATTATTCTAGTGTCTCTGTGTTTTCCAAATGAATTTCAGTTTAAGGTAGCATATTCTTTCTTTCGATCCCTGAACTAGAACCTTAAAACATCATTGGTCTTCCTAAAAGGAATGCTTTGTTATAGGAGCTCAGTATTACTTAAGGGAACTTGGTCTGCATGGGGAGGATTAACAGCTGTCTGTCTGCTGCTAATTTTGCACCACTAGTTGTTGAAAAATGCAACCATGCCCACCCACAATTAACATATCCTAGGATTTTTGATGGTGTTAGTAATTATATTTCTGAAAAGCAGGATGGTTATGAAATGGCCACTCATTATTTTGTCACATTGGGAGGCTTTGAACTGAATCCATAGCAATTGAGTACTGTCAAGTCAGTGGTCGGAATGGGCTGTCCATCTTCCTTCTGATTTTGTGAGCTGAGTATTTGTGATAGTTTCATTTCCATACTATTACTGTGCAAACAAAATGAATTGACAGAGAAAGCAATCAGCACATAATGCACCCACTGGAACTTCTAATGTAAAATGTTGGCTGCTTCTCTAAACATTCCCAATTATCAAAGGTTCTCAAAAGGGGAGCAATAGTCTTTTGTAAAATAAGCAGCCAGCATTACGGACCATACTCCACATATCTATTACTGTGTGTGGAATAAGTATAACATGTTGGAATACCTTATAAATTATTGTAGGCATAAATTACATTCATCTGCACAGTATCAGAAACAATACATACTGATGAACACATTGCATCAGAGCTTACAGCACTTACATTAGAGATAGAAGCAGTCATCTTTCTTTTTATGGCTTGGTCCCTTCACTTCATTCTCCTCCACTCTTGTTCTGTCCTCTTTTCTGGGCAGTTGCTAGTGCTTTCAGTGCCCTGCCTTGCTGAGGAGTGTAGAATGAAATTAAGAAAAAGGCTAGGGATGGACAAAGAATATAAAAACTGACTGAATTAGAGAAGTTACATAAATTGGTCTTGGTTAAAATGTCTTGACATTAAACAGTCTTTTTTAAGAATATCAAAAAATTAATCTCTGTGCTCTCAACAACTTCATTGTATCAGGACATACATCTTCAAAACAAGTTGCTAGTTGCAGATGGTACACAAGAGTGTGATGGATGTAACCTGAGGGTGTACTTCTTACAAAAGTCTTTCCCATGTATGAGAATTATTTGTGTAGACTCTCTATAGACACACACATATTTGATTAATTTTTTTATATATAATACTTTAATAATTTTAGAGTATGAGTTTTGAACTAAAAAAAAAGCTACAAGTTCTCACCTAATGGCCCTGACATTTGTTTTTTATACATAGATATGCAGTTAATCAAGATACACAGTAAATCCCTGATAAAAACATTTCTTCTCAGGATGTTAAGAATGCACCTCCGTTATTATCAATCATCCTAAGGAGAAAAAAGTCCTGAGTTTTCTGTTGCTGAGGAAGTTTGCAATATGTATGTCTAGTTTCTTATGTGGTCTTCATTATTGTAGTATCTTAGCAGTCTCAAAACAGGAGGAGATGAAGTATGGTGAAATTAAATTCAAAATTATGCAGGAAGTCTATAGCAGACTTAGAAACTTAAATGAGTCTCCCAGTTTGTTTAATATAAAATTGTCCGTTCATTGTAAGAAAGATGCACTATCTGAAGTAAGGAGCTTCTGCATAACCTTTTCAGAAATCATAACAAGCTGTTGATACATGGCAAAATGAAATATGGTCTCATATAATTATTAGAGTTCCCTGCTTGAGGATTTGGACATTGTAGTTGTCTTGAAGATACTTCAAGCTACCTCTTCAAATTCTTTTATTAAGTACTCTATTAACTAAGAAAAACTTTGTTAGGTGATTTCTTTATTCACAAATAGAGATATTTTTTTCAATCATCTTGAGAAATGACCCTGAAATTTGCCATCCCTAAGTCCTCTATCTCTTAACATTGGTTCTGCTAGCCATACGAGGTATTTAAATCCATGATGTAGGTCACATTTGGTATTTTGCTATTACTGGAAGGTTCTTGTGCTTTTCGGCATTGTTCCATTTTTCCCCCTATGATCAGGGTTAATGCAGATCTTGATTTGTAATAACGGATAGAAAATTCCAATTTTAATAACCCATCTGCATCCTCATTGTCATCTCCATTTCTCCTTTACCTTTAGGTCATACTATTTGATAGACTGCATATGATTTTTTATGGAGCCTTTTACCTTCAGAGGCTCCCACAAAGCTTTGCACACGTGGACTGGAGATATACTGGAGGTGAAATGAGATCTCTCTGGATCGTAGAGAAATATGGAAGCATATCCCAAGAACTGGATTTTATGAATCAAATCTAATACAAGAAGGTAGTGATATTCTGCAGCCAAAATGCTATTAGAGCCAATACTTTTGAATTTAAGGTACCAAATCTGTAATCAGCATAAAACATTGCCCCCTCAGGCTGCAACTAATTGTAGCTATTTATCATTTGCTTAGCAGTTAAATGAACTATTTCTGTGTTGGAATACTACAGCTGTTTCTTAGCACTGAACAATATTTCAGAACAGTTTAAGTGAGGAAATAGAGAAGACCTGCTGAAAATGTAGTTAGTTTCCTCAGACTATAATGTTCTGAAGACTCTAGAGCTAATAATAGCCATATTTTCTCAAAAGGCATGTCATTTCAATAACTACGTGTGGCTAGTGATGAACCTGAGATGAAAGGGTTGTGTACATCAGAGGTCTTAAGTGCCAAGCTTAGACATTGGCTTAGCTGCTGCTTTGAAAAAAAGACGCCAACCTGGCCAGTATGTTGCTGACACTGCATTTAGAAATACCCAGTGTTTTCTGTGAAGCTTCTATCCAAGTAGAGCTAAGCCTCCTCTAGCATTGTTTTACAATCAGAGCCTGAGACTGTATCGCAATATGATGATAGCAGTCTGCAGTAAAGGTAGCATATTGTTTTTACAAATTTACTTAGATTTTAAGTCATAGTGCAAGCTAAAGATAGTATTACAGCATATCTAATTATATTTTTTTCCCTCTTCCTGTTTATGATATTGATTTAATTTGGTTAATCTGCATGCCAGTTATATTTTCAGTGGCATAATTCTTTGTTTCGTAGACCTTTAGCCTGGTAGATATGCTTGAATGGTAGTGTTTCCTTGACTAATTTTTGGCACCAAGGTTTTATCCTATCTCCAGTTCAGATGTTTAATCCAATATGGTAGTGTATTTTTACAAAGCATGGAGACTTGTGTGTGTTAGTGGGCAGCATCAGGCACTTCAGAATTTGGAAGCTGTTTCTAGAATCTCCACCTTATGTTGTCTAAAATGGAAATTACTTTATTGAAAATAACTCGGTTCGCCTCAGTGCACCTGTTTCTATGCAACAGCAAAGGCACCTGTGTCCTATTAATACTTACATTATGCAGCACATTTTAAAATGTTATAACTCAGGTGGATTATCCTCCTGGGAGCCACATACATTGTTCTTGCCTCAGCTCTTTCTCTATATATATGTCAAATTGTTAAATGATCTTCAGGTTACTTCAACATGTTTGCAGCTTGAATCCTTACAAGCATGTTACTCAGGCAAATAAGAAGAAACTAATTCCAGCTGGCTGGTAGTGGGTCTCCATGTTTTTATATGTTCTAGTGGCCTAATATCTATTTTGAACTGATCCATTCTTTTGCACTGCTATTTAAAAGAAGAGAGATTCATAGCTGGTAGGTTATCTACATTTGCTTGTCACTAGCTTTGTCTGTTATTCAGGTAGAAATAATAACGTCTCTCATGCTGCTTCTTGTCTAGGTCAATTATTTTTAGTATAATGTCAAAGACTGTGGACATATTTTTAAGAGGTTTAGATATTTTGTGATTACAGTAATGTTAATTTAATATTCACATTAACATATGGCAATTGTATCTCAAGTTTCAGTTGACTCCCACAGAAAAGATGAAGAAGAAATTGTAGTTCTTTTGCCCAGAATCTTATTCAATTTACCCTAAAACCAATAGTGTAAATTGACATCAAGGCTATGGAGCAGAGCTGCGTATTACTTTTTTAGCTAAATATGCTGTGAAACTTTATTTTCTGCTGTGGCGTCACTATGCATCACTATAAGTGGTATACTAGGAAATGGCCAATCTTTCATTACATTTCATATGTAGTAGCCAAAGACTGACTGAATATAATGTGAATCTTGTCTAAAATATGGAACTCAATTGTGATTATCCAAGATTTTTATTTCCATTGATTTAGAATAACATCTTCCCTTAGCTACTTCATAATTTTTCTTAAATTAGTATTTGAAAAGACAGTGAAACTCACTAAATAGGTTTTTGCTGCGTTATACAGCAAGGAAACCCACTATGAGTAGTATAACAATCATCCAGGATGAGTGGAGCTCTATTGAGAGAGACCTAAAGAGGTCACCTAGGCCATCTCTGTCTTCAAAAGTAAGATGAAATGTAACTAATTCCTGATATGTATATATCCTTAAAAACCCCTCCTAGACTTCACAGGATCCCTTGGCCAACAGGTAGATCGTATGAAACCTCACAGAGCCTGATTCTGATGACTTCTTTTTCTAACATGTTTGGGCTTTTTTTCCAATTGTAGCCTTTTTGTTTGTTCCTGTCTTCTAATGACATACTAAGTTGATGAAAGTTTGATCTGCTGATATCCTCGAGAAGACTTGATCATTGTCTATTCACAGTGTTTTCATGATATCTTTTTGGTTCTAAGCATAAATTATATATATTATATCCCTACAGACATGCTTTTTAACCTGATGTCTTGGGTGGGAGGAACACAGGGGCTCGTGTGTTTTCCTTCCTTTGAAATTTAAAAAAAAAAGGCTCAGTCTGGAATAAAATGTATGGAAAAAGTATTGCTTGTGATAGTTAGAAATCTGAGATCAATTGTGCCAGGGCTATAGCAATCACTAGTTAGTGACTGCAGCTGGAAAGGAAATTTTACCCACTATTAGAGTGGTAAGGACCTTTATGGTTGGTTGGTTGGCTGGTCAGTTTTGTGTCCCATTGTGTAGTGTAGAGCCTGGACCACTCTCTGGGGTCATGCAGTGAAATGCTTGCAAGCAGTTGCAAGCAATTGTTGGGACAACTGTGTAAATAGGAGAACTAATGTTAAAGATCTGTTACAGCTTATACAATAAAAATTTTGTTAATATAGTGTTCTTCCTAATAGTCTTTTCAGGGCCTTTTGAATTAATTAATGTCCTGTCATCTCTGTAAATGGTTCTTACATGCTTTACTTCATTGGAAAGCTTGTGAGACACTCTGCTTGCATTCTGGCTAAAGAAAATTATAGCAGTCTCCAGAGACGCCAGTTTAGATAGCATTAAATACACTAACCACCCCTGTTTTGCTTTAGAAGTCAAGCTTATGAAATATTTTATTTTTATTTCTTTCTAAACATGCATTTTCACCTACTTGCTCTTTGCTCTGTGTGAAATGGAAACTGATATTATCTCTGTAATGCAGATTCCTTCATTTCTCAGGGTCATGTTTCAATTGAGATCCAGATGTCAAGTGCTCACATGGAGCAAATAATTCATTTTTGTTTTCTGATGCTTTCCTAGATGAGTCCCTTGTCAAATCCTGACAACTTGTGAAGATTGTAGATTTTGGGACAGAAGGTATAGCCCTGATCTCATGAAAGTGAAAATGTGTATGACAACTACAGCATATGATTTATTAAATGGTTGTGTTACTCTCTTAAGTTAACCATTACATCATATCTGCTTCTACCATGTTTCTGATTATACTTATTTTTCTGCTAGAAGTAGGCAAATTATGCACATAAGTCAAAAGTATAAAGTCAGTTTTGACTAAATATCTCTTTTGGGATGAAAAGTATTTAAGAAAGGTTTACAACTTGATTATAGAAAAAAAATCTTTTTAAAGGACTGGAGGACTATTCCTATAGTTGTTCATATACAAACATCCAGCATTTTAGAAAATAGGATTTTTAAATGGACGAAGGTGGGATTTTAAAATCTCAGTAATATGTTCTTATTATTATATAGTATCCACAGCAGAAAACTTATCTTACTCTTGTATGTGTGTTCATACATGAGATTGCATGATGATTGGTCTTGCTGCCTGAATCAATGACATTGATCTTAAATGTAGAAATTAACAATTTGAATGCCAGTTACTAGTCTTCCTTTAAAATTTGTCCTGAGCCCCATTCCCAGCAAGTGTTCAATTACTTAAATTGAGAGGTATTTTTTATTGATACAAGGAGAAAAGAGAAAGGTAGTAATCGTATTTACTGGGGGTTTTGTTTGTTTGTTTGTTGGTTGGTTGGTTGGTTGGTTGGTTTTTTCCTGTAGTCTTACATTTGGCTAAACTAGAACTAAAAGCTGAAAGTTTTCACTACTAGAGACCACTCTTCCAGATTTTTATTTTATTTAGGATTCCTGTCATGTCAGTAGGCTGATTCAAGTCTGTAGCACATTACAGCATTCTAAATGACATTTGATTCTGCCATATGTCATTCTGTGTTGTGGCACACCAGATTAATATCATGATTTATCAAGTTTATCAATACTTAACTTATCCTTAATATAGTTTTGTCTAATCTGTCTGTTCATTTGACCTATATTCTTAGTCACTAACTGCCAAAGCACAGACACATAGTTTATCCAGGAAGATAGTATTCTGAGGTAAGTTCCTCCTTACACTGTAGTTTAGGAGAAGTTTAGTAGCAGTTTAGCCAAAAGGCAGTTGTGTTGCATTATGGCATTTTTCAGATGAAATTTCAAAAGAATTGATTTGGAGACTGTACCAACCAGCTGTGAGGATTTATCTAGAACATTAAAAGGCTAGGGCTCAAATGTGTGAATTAAAAGAGTGAGTTTCTTGGGCCTAGTTGGTTGTTCACTATCAGTGTTGTTATTTAGCTGATAATATTTTATTATGCCATTAAGGCTATTTGTGTGCATTTGGGGTCTAATAAAGTCAGGGCAGGGAATCAGAATATAATTCTTCAGGAAAAATGAGGAGGCATGACTGGTTAACAGTGTCTGTGGCCCCATTATTTTACAGAACACAGCAAAACAGTTTTCAAAAAATGCATTACTGAATAAAGGTTAAGGGAGCTGATAGACATTAACTCCAATAGATGGAATGATGTTCTGGAGAGATTCTGTTTTTACTCATATAAAGATTCTTTTCTTTTCTTTCATATTGAAAAAAAAAAACCAACAAACAACAAAGGTTAAGGGGGCTAGTTAGGAACTGGATATGTGAAAAGACGTTTCTGGGCTGCAGTGATTTGCCCATTCAATCATGCTGTACAAAACACTAAGCATAAGAGCTCAAATAAGGTGGAAAATTTCTAAGGCAAAAAGAAATGGTGCCGTGGAAATGAGGTTGATTTTGCACATATTTGTCTGGAGGTTGGTTGTTCACTTTGTTTTACTGCTGCATTGCCCCCAATAAGTCATAACAACACCACAAATGAAAACTTGCAAATACCAAAACAAAAGTATTTGACTAGAAACCAAATTATCTTGAAAATGAGATGTAAATGCATAGAAGGGGGGAATACATAAAAGAAGAAGAATTTTGACTTTTGTATTTATCATTGTCAACTCTAGTAAAGTCATGAATAATTTGCTTCTGCTATGCCTTTCATTTGCTCTTTGCATAGAACAATATTCCGATTGAATGCTGTGAACTGTGGAGGAAGTTCAGTCTTTCATTACAACAATATAGTCGAGAATTTTTTCTTTCTGTCTGGTCTCTGTTTTCCAGTCAATGCAAACCTTTAAAATGTACATATGTACACATACTGTGAAGTGAACTATAAAGAAGGAAGTTTTGCAAATACCATGTGAATATATTTTCACACTGGGTAATTGTTGCAGGAGCCTGAATTCTTAACACAGTGTATTATATTCTTTCTCTTACCCATTGGCCACTAAAAACTTAGTCTAAAGCCCAGTGAAGTCAGTTCAAAGGATCTGCTACTGCCGAGTTTACTTTAGTAACGGCTGTTAACAAAAAAAAGAAAGCTGGAAAGCTGCAGGAGTCTTTTTTCCCTTTTGTCTTCCCTCCCAGGTTATATATACAGTCACTTGGATAATGGAAGCTAGTGAGATTTTTTATGTATGTGGTATAAATCTAGTGACTAAAAGATTTTGCCTGTTGATAGCTGTTCTCGCTGTATATTTTGGTCTATATGGATCTGAGCAGATGTTAAATCTCTATTTTCCTTCATTGAACTGTGGACCTTCCTTTCACTTCATTGAAATCATCATGATAACTGCCATCCCTGTATCCTCTTTCCCCCCTCCAAAAAAAGCTCAAAAAAAAGATCAATGGTAGATAGTCTTAAATTCCATTGATATGATAAAATCATATTTATTCCTAGAAAGGTTAATACTTGGAAATGTTTTGTATGGAAGTGATGGTCCAGAGACCAGAATGGAGGTGCATCAGCAGACAACTATAAGCAATCCTTGCTAATAACTTTGCGTCCCTCAGTGTATCTGTCATGTAATTGTTCATTTAATCTTTGTGAATTTAATTATTCATGAATCTTTAATAGAAACTTGCTAATGGTTCTTATGTGACTTAGGAGCCTAAGTCTCATAATTGTAAATTAATTACATAAGTAGAAACCAGAGCCCCATCGACAATCAATTAGTTTTAGGTCTGTAAGTGCCACTGTCACTTTGGAAAACAGAACTTAGGCATATAAATCATTCAAGTACTTGAATATTTTTATGCTACGTGTTTGTTACAAAACAGGCATAAAATTTTATGGTATCAGCTATTGAATCTGAGGTAAAGATGTATGTGTAAATATTTTAAAAAAATAAACTTTACATGAATGAAAACAACCACCATTCTACTCAGTAAATTTTAGACCCGACAGGAGTAAATAGGTGAGTAAATACCTGTGCTGTAGTTGAAGATACTTCATCGCAAGCACCCTCTGATTATGTAGAGAGCTCCCAGCCCCAAAAGCCTCACACAGTGTTGGGTGTTTAGCTTTCCTAAAATGAGCCTGACCAATCGGTCAATTCTGAGTTCTGTGTAGAAGTAAGAGAAGGGAATGTACCAAAGAGTTGTAAATTACTAAAGAAGCTCCTAGAATTGCCTGCACATAAATTCCTACCAGTTTCTTTTAATAATAATCTGATTAGTAGTGTGTTTACAGGAAGTTTGCATGCTGCTCTTGTGACTTCTTCTATTCTTGGATTTCTTAGTGGTAAAGCTTCAGATGTCACCAACATCAAACAGCAGGAATGAACATCTGCTGCCCTCATAAACTTCCAGTAGATATCTTCCCTGATGTCTCTGAGTGAAAGCTTGAGTATGGCCTTGGAGATGTGTTATATTGAAGTATTTTCTAGGGCAGATGGCCAAATTAAAATTATTTAGTTATATAGCACAGACACACTATTAAAACTACATGAATTAGTCCAATAATGTACATACTACAGAGGAGGGGGAAGAGAACTATGGTTTAATTTATAAAAACATGACATTGAAATAGCTTATTTAAAAAAACATCTGCTTAAGAGGGAAATCTGAGAATAGTAAATTCTTTAATATTAGTACTAACATCAGTACTCATATCTGCTACTTTTTGCATAAATGGAAGACTAATGTATTATGCTAGTAACTATATGCATCACAATATATAGTGAATATATATACACACACATACACAGAGCCTGTGTGAATTACAACATATGGGCTATATGTAATGATTGAGGAATTAAACAAAGCAACTGTATATGTTTGAATGTTTTGTTCTGGACGTCTTTTGCTTTCAGAAGTAAATCTGCTTCCCTCAGTCATGAATATAACTTAAGTATTGTTATACAATTTTAAATCTTAGTCAGAGTATCAAGCTGACATAGAGCCCATTATGAAAAATAGAAATGAAAATACCTTATAAGTAATAGTCATGACTAATTCTTTATACAAAAAAGATACAGGTGGGGATGAAATAAATAGCTATGTATTTCTTTAATTATTTGCACATCGTCTTCATCTGATAACAGGAATTAGTATAAATTTAACCAAAACAATATTCTCAGAGACGGTTCTACACAAACAATCTGAATAGGTTTTTTTCCCTAAGAACATAAATACGAGATTTTTGGTCTTTTTCTGCATCTCAGAATTTGAGGTATCAACAGATGGGCAGGGGGGATTGCCACTGATTTTCGAGTTTAAATCGGTTTCATGTGAAACAGGGGAAAAATCTAAGCATCCAATGTAGTATTTATCATCCTTATTCTTTACTATGTACCTTCTTATTGTGTTATTTGGAAAAGATAGAGGGTTGCAGTATATTTAACAAAAAGATTACTGGCAATGTTTGGCTTAGTGTATCTTCTATCTAAGCCTCTTGTCTAGTAAGGAGGAAGGTGGGGGCAGGGCAGCCCTCAATGAAAGGCTGCTGAAGGATCCTGTTGAATCTGCATTGAGTATGACAGCATCTCAAATGAATAAATTCAGGTAGCTCAGCAATTTGAACCTATCTGAAATTAATCGAATTGTGACCTGCAAATGTCACAGATTTCAGCATTTATCCAACTTGATCTGAACAAAGTGTGCTTGGAACAAGGTAGAGCATAGCATATAGATATTCCAGGACTTCTTAGTCCATGCTTCTCTGTCTAATTAATCTAATACTGTCTTTTGGAGAGAGAGCATAAATCAGCTATTCAGAGAAATGTCTTCTTTTCTGGTTTACAAAGTGCTTCCCCTGACTAAAACTCCACATGAAATTGTTTAATGTTCATAGTCACCAGTCACTCTGCTTAGGGGGAAAAGATTCTAGTTCTTATGCAAAAAATCCTCCCACTCCAGAGTGTTTTTCTGTGTCATTTCAGAGATCTGTCTCTAGTCTATGTATTTTAATGTCAATAGAATATGCTTCTGTTATCCCTAAACTTTTTGGCAAACGTGAAAGTGATCAGTTGACCATCTGATAGACTCAGTCAAATTGCCTGTCAAACTTCTCAAGTTGCTGATTCCATCTGGTATGAAGTCAGGAAAACTGACTGAAAACAAGTTCTAATTTGATTTTTTGACTCCTTAACCTTTTCCGTGAGTTCCACCCATGAATTCAAACTGGCCTGAAGAAAGGCCAGGTAATTGCATTGTGATAAGAAGAGCAGCACTGAAGGATTTGCCTGGGGCTCAGAACACTGATGGTCAGATAAAACTCAACAAAGTCCATGGCCCCAAAAGGCTGCTGAGGCTGGATCTGCTGTAGGCTAATATGCTTAGAGGAAAGGTCAGGCAGTTGTGGAAGCCTGAACAGCAGACTGCCTCTCAGCTCTGTGGCTGGCGGTGTTCAGAAGCTGAGTGGGTAGCAGAAAGGGGTTGATATAAATGAGTTAACTGATTCCTCTTGTATTTAGGCCCATATTCCCCAGACGTGTGAGCAGGTGTCTGTGCTGTCACTGCAAACAACGAGAGCTCTAACGTGAGCCTCCTGTGTCATTGCAGTGGGACAGGAAGACCTGGAGTCTCAGGCCCTGGGTCTAAAAGTTTGCCCCCACCCTTCTTTTAAACAAAGTCATGCATTTACATAAGAATGAGTGTTCAGAGCAGAAAGTGATTCTTTCTTTCTTCTCTTGATGCCAGCATATTTCTAGGAAAAGGAGTATTCTTGGTAGCATCCTATTACATATCAGCCACTCACCCTGATGGGAGTGGCTAATTGTTTCCATTGGCAACGCCTGAAAAATCAGAGAAGCTTTTTAGCTTTGATTTATAACAGAAACCAGAATAACGCCCGGGAAGAACATAGTAGTGGTTTCACTTTCAGTAATTCTTATCTCTGCCTCGTTTCATCTGAGTGCAGTTAGATGCTTTCAGTATAGCCTCAGCCTTCATTAGTTGCTTCCACAAGTAGTGATTACACACTAAATGATGGAGGACTGCTGGGATTCCTCTTGAACTTGTTGTAAATACAGTAGCTTTTGTTTACTTGAACATCCTACTTCTAAGATTGTGTAACTAAAGAAGAAGTATAGACTAATTAGAAAGACTACCAAAAGTCAGTTATCTTTTAAGACTTGTCTCTACTTAATAACCTTACTTTGTTACCAGTGTGTTTTTTTCCAAGAGATATAATGGAATTTACTTAAAACTACTGCAAGAGATAAACACTTTTCACCTGGGGACAAATTTGTCTTCTAAGTAAAATTAATCTATTGACTAGGATGCTCTCATAGTCTGAAATTGCATTTATCTTCTTAATCCTCTTAATCATGCTTTTAAATATGAATTGTGCAGTTAGCCATTACAGAAAAATAGTTGGAAGCTTGTCAGGGAAATTCTATAAGATTATTCAGTATGCTATTTGAATATGGCAGTTGGTCAGAATTTTCTATTAAAACCTTATTAAATTCCACTCTGACCATAAGTGCATTCTTCTTGAAAGATGAAAAAAAAAAGGGGGGGGGGGGGGGGGGGGGGGTGGATATGTACTATTATTTTCCCTTTCAATAATCTCTGTTTTCAAGCAATTCTGCATCTTTCGTCGTTGTTCTTCTCTGTGTCCTCTTTCTTTATATGAATCATAGGAGATATTTTAAAACCTATTGGACTGGCAAACTAGAAACTGAAGAAAGCTTCCTTCTCTAGTGAAATAACTGAGTCAGAAGGAATCACTTTCAGTGGGTGAGTTGCAACCCAACCTGTCACTGGCTTCTTTTCTGAATCAGCTAAATAGCAGATACCTCTCAAAAATGTTTAGAAATCATGAAGTTGAGATCACCACCTGTTTTCATGTAAGCTACTAAACAGCCACCAGCAAATACTATTTTATCTTCCGTAATTTCCTGACTGATGGTTATGAATGTAACTGGGAAAGCACCTTCAAATGAATGTTTATATTTTTCACATCTATTATCTAGTCCCACTCTGGCTTTACTTCTTGATTAGGTTTTGAGGGATGAAGTGTTTATGGTAGTTCTTGTTATTTCTTTGTCTTTGTCTCTAAGTCTTTAACTGAATTATAACTTCTGTAGAAGAGCAGGCTCTGGGGAGATCTTATAGCGGCCTTTCAGTACTTAAAGGGGGCTTATAAGAAAGATGGGGAAAAACGTTTTAGCAGGGCCTGCTGTGATAGGACAAGGGGTAATGGTTTTAAACTAAAAGAGGGGAGATATAGGCTAGACATAAGGAAGAAGTTTTTTACAATGAGAGTGGTGAAGCACTGGCACAGGTTGCCCAGAGAGGTGGTAGATGCCCCATCCCTGGAAACACTCAAGGTCAGGCTGGACGGGGCTCTGGGCAACCAGGTCTAGTTGAGGATGTCCCTGCCAATTGCAGGGGGGTTGGACTAGATGAACTTTAAAGGTCCCTTTCCAACCCAAACTATTCTTTGCTATATCACAAAAAATATAGGATGGAGTGACCATGGATTTGCCTATATGTCAGGAGATAAAGTGACAAGGTCGGTCTTTGAAATTGAAATGGCATGTCAGATATGTTGTATGTTCATGGGAGATCTCGCTGGCCAGAGTGGTACATATGGCTGCACTGTCCTCTTTTGAGCTACTAGTGTATGTATAGGGAAAAAACAAAACTTAGAAGGAAAAGTGTGTCTTGTGTAAAATGTGAATATGGCCAGAGGTGCTCTGTCAAAGTAACAGGATTGTAATCCAAAGCAGCTGTGGGCATTGTTTCATTTTTGTTGTCACCTCCAGGTCAGCATATGGAGGCCATTAGTAGCTTTTTTCTGATAGTGACTATGTGCAGGTACTTGTGGACTCTGGCGTTCATACATACACAGCAAAGGTTTTAAAAAGCGCTCTGGTGCCTTGAAATGACTTCTTCTCGGAATGAGTGTCTGTGGCAGTGCTAAATGTTTCCTAGCAGAGAAGTGCCATAGGCGCTTTTAATTGAATTTAGGAGCTGATAGAAAGAGGCAAACTGTATGCTGAAATCCTGCTGTCTATCTGCAGCACGAGTCTAGCAGACAGGAATAGCAAAATCTTCTGACATTCAGTAAACCCTGTAAGAGGTCTCCAGAGAGACTGCTTCCAGGAGTTGAACCGTAACCTTTTTCTCTGTGGGCGTCACAGCAAAAAATGCTCACTGCAAAAAAAAATGCTAGCCAGTGCTCTAAACTTGATGTTGCCTCTGACACTGGCATCTTTCCCTTGAGAGGTAAGATAAACATGCTAATCTATTTCATATAGGTGATAAAGATTGCTGTCTTCTTGCTGGGATAGATGGAGCATTTCCTTCCGCTGGCTTACTAGTAAAGGGTTTTCTATACTGTTACCACTGCAGCAATGCATATAACCTACCCCCATCTATCGAAACATGATTGTTGGCCTGCCAGTCCATATTGTAAATTGCTTGGGAGAGAAGCACTAGTGATCTTGCAATTGTAAGAGGAAGAATGAGTGTCGTCCTAATTGCTGCAGGTGACTTGTAAGAAAAGAATAGAATAATGCGTAGGTCTTTGCCTGCAAATAGTTTTCAGTTGCCTGAAATTTTGTTAAAGGGATTGGGAATGTTCTCCCAGGAATACTTTTTGTGGATTTGTTTTTAATTAAATTCTGCACAGCTGAACAAAATGATCAGCAGTATTTACCAGATACTACAGGTGAGATTTCTCAAAAGCAGACTTTGGAAATTTTGAAAATATATTTGGCATTGTTTTGCTGAAATTTTCTACTCCTGAAAATGAGGAAGGATATATTTTTACAGACTGCCTACTGAGTACAAAATGAGGTATTTTGATGAAGGAGATCAGGACATTATTCATGTCACTTAACCATAGAAAAGATGCATCCAGAAAGCTACTTTGCAATGAAAACCAAAATATTTTTATGTTATCTGCGAAATTAATGTAACAGTGTCTGAGAAGTAATTTGCCTGTTCATGTCCTACAGCCACTGACCCTGGAAATCTGCGGGGATCCTTCTCGCTGCGGCATTACATCAGGCAAATCTCATTAGAATTCATAAAATTTGAATGTTTTCCATTAAATGATAAAATTTTGACAAATTTATTAACACCAGTAACAATCTGGGCCATATTTTTGGCCCTGTTTGAATCAAGCCAGTCTATGAGAATAGAAGAATCAGCTTCCTATGCTTATAATACTTTTCAGTAAAATTGGAAAGCTTTGTTATTGGCCCATCTAGAGAGCTCTCAAGATTTTCAGAACAAGAAGAAATAACAAATCTTCCTAAGTTGACTGCAGAAGTCTATTTTCCTGACTACACTGGTATAATTTTGAATAATTGGAAGTAGAATAGCTGGAATATCAGAAAAACCCATATAGTCTAAATGTCCATGTACCAGTTGGTATTTACTTTTGCTTTAAGCCACACAGTACTCAACTAGAATTTTTTACCTATACATTCTGCTGTTTTGATTGTAATGATTGGGAACATTTGCGGTCTCTCCTGTTCACTTCAAAGTTGGTAACTTTATCAACTCTACATATGCCAGATACTGCTCTGCAGCATCTGGCTGTTAAGCTGTTTAATTTCCCTGGGAGAATCTTGGTTTAAATCCATGACTAACAATCATATAAAAATATGTCCAAGACAGATGCCTTTCAACTTGTGTATCTTTTGATATTGGGGTGTACAGTCAGTCTACTTCTCAGAACTCTCCAAGTAAATTTTTATTTTTCTTTCTTCCCCTGAAACTTATCTGGAAACAAGCTTGTGGTTTAAATATATAAAATATCTAGTTGGCTTTTTGACCTCAAGAAGAGTTTGAAGATACTACTTATTTCTGCATCTTCATCTTGAGATGTTCAACACACAAGATTTAGGGAATCAGTTCTTTCACATTTTAGAGTCTTGCTGCTTCAACACTTGCGGTTGTGGAGACCAAAAATATACATGTGTCTTGAAAGGATATTTAAAAACAACTATAAAAAGCTAGTATATATACGTGTAGTTGGCTAAATCCAGTCGATAAATCAGTAATACTTTAAGTTGCTGAGAAATATGAATGTAGGAAAAAATTAGTCAATATCTGGTGTTATTGTTACCTTTCCAACAGTAGTTCTTAAAAAATCGTTAAAGCTGAAACATTTGCCTTGTTTCTAGATTCTAAAATTTCACTTTGCGTTTTTAGAATAATCTTTATTGCTTTCCTAACTGTGTTGCAAAGGGGCTTCTACCTCACTGAAAATAGCATAACTATTTTTTTGGGAATGCCAGTGAAATTAGTCTATTCTACACTTAAAACCACTATAGAACTTAACTGGGGGGAAAATGAATACTTTTTATATAAAAAAGGTTTTTTTTATTTAAATATGTTTGAATTTTAATTATCTCATTTATGTAATTTAAAATTTTCAATTTCAAATCTATTTTTTGAAGTCAGTAAATTATTTTTTTTTAATATGTTGATCTTCATTTCTAAAACTACATAGCTTTTAAATTTTTACCTTTTAGTTGTTCTCTGCCTTGTTTTTCCTTAAAGGAAAAAAGTAAAGGAAAAGTTGTGCTAAAACATTTCTTTCACAAAATTGGTTTTCATTTTTTGAAAAAAAAAACATTTCTTTTTTTTAAAGTTGAAACTGTTTTTCCCCTTATAGAGGAAACCTCTTCCCTGCAAAAAATGAACAAATATCCATTGAATAAACAAATAATTTAGACATTAGTAGTTATATGATCCAAGCAAGGAAAGGGAAGTTCAGAAACATAATTAATTATATCTAGAATCCCACAGTAAGTCCTTTGTAACAGCTCCGAACCTCTATCTCAAGACTACTGTGTCTGTCCTTAATGTATTTTTGACTGTTGCTTGACAGTGCTCCTGTATACACAACCAATAGTAAGTAAATACCAATGGGTGCAAGAGTAAAGCAATGCAAAACAGTGGGACATTTGAAATATGTGTGGCTTTAGATTAAATTAGACAATGCTGTATGATCCCAGCCCATTCTGTTGCTTATATGCTAAAGATTTGAGTCCTGTGGTAATTTTCTACTCACCTATTACACATGAGGTGCACAGATAGCTCTGACTTACGTCTCTTGAAGATGTAAGAAGCAAAGCCAAATTCTAATGAATGCAAATATTCACCATTACATTCTACTATCTGATTTGTTTTATAAAGGAGGTTGGGGTGGGTGGTATGGGGGGAAAAAGCAAGCTAAGAAAGGTGGAGTAGCCTTTAACTAGTACAGGGTTTTGCTGTAATATAGCTACCCAAAACATGTGACCATACAATGAACCTTAACACCTTTTCTTGTAAAAGGTACTGCAGTTTGAGAAACTGCCTTTTAGTAGTAAGCGCTCCTAATATTGGAACAGAGATCAAACAAGCACTGAAACAGCAACCTGCAAATTGCTGCAACAATGTCTTCTCATTGCAACACACTACCTAATATTCATGGCTTTGAAAATTATTTGGTTGTCACATCATTCCATTTCAGGGCGTCTGGACAATGACACACAGAAATGGACAGTTTCTGTGGTACCAAAAATCTTTGAAGAGAAACTTCACCTGAGAGCTGATCAGATCACATATTATATAGGTGTTGAATGATAATCACAACATACAGCTGTTTATTTTGGTAAACATTATTCTTCCATTTATTTAAATTGAGGACATTTCTGTATTAGAAATTTTTTTTTTTAAAACCACATTTTTTTTCATATTTCAGCATTTCATATTAGGCATTTCATATTTCAGTTCAGTTGTCTTCATCATATCATTGCTGCTTCCCATGTCCACTCAACATTACATTAGTATCTTTTTCAAAAGAGCAAAGGAAAGAGTGAAGGTGAGGGGAAAGAATGGACAAGGACCTCTCTCCTTTACCCCAGCAGCTTTTTGGTGGGTTGTTTGTTGCTTTTTTTTTTTTAAAGTTCTGTGTTCCACCAAGAGCTTTAGAGAAAATAAGCCTTTTGAATTTCTCTTGTAAAATATTGTTACTGTTACCACTCTGATACAATATATTTTACTATTTTGCATAGACTAACAGAGAGATGTATACTTTTTGTTACAGTCACCATCATTTGAAGTGAAAGATATGACCTCAAAATGATTGTTAAATCAGTTATTTTTGATCATATTAAAAATCATATTATTTACTGGGTATGCTGTAAACATTTTTTAGTTCACTGAATGACAGCTAAAGCTAAAGCAATTTTTCTTTTTTCTCATTTTACATATATCTATGATCTTTTAATGTTGGTTTTTCTATTCTTATATTTATTATCAGTCATAATAGATGTTACAGATTTGTGTTGTGGGTTTTAGTACAAGACTTATGAGGCTCATGCTAATGCTGTCTAGACTGTTTCTATTTAAATTGTGAGAATGTGACCTACTTTCATCTCTGTCACTGCATCTGCAGATTCTCCTATTTGTGTCATATTAATTCAGCCAAGTTTAATGATTGTCTTTCCTCATTAGCTGGACTTGCAGAACACATATGGGAGACCTCAACCAGGCCAAAACTCATTTCTCCGTCATGCCAGGAACATGTCACCATATTTATCCAGCCCTTTGTGACCCAATGATCTCAAGTAAATATTTCCTCTAGTTATTATTAATGGTTGCTGAGATACATTTTGCAAAGTTTAACCAAACTACTTAATGATGGTCTGTCCATCTATACTTTTAATGATGAGTGACTAATATCCATTCTTATGCATGCAGATGCAGAAACAAGAATTGAATTTTAATGCTGAATTATTTTTTCTTTGAGTATCGAATAGAAGAAAATACTTCACTTTCAATTTGTGTTTTGGTGCTACATTTGACTACAGCTTTTGCCAGAGTTTGATGCCTTTTGTTCCTTTGTAAATGTAGAAATGTCTTGAATCTTGTCCATTGCTGTTCGCTGTTTTTCTTACCATCTATTAGCTAGTTAGTAAAATAGAAAGCATGTCAACATATTTCATTAAAGGAAACTGGAGTGGACATAAGATGTTTCAGATAGCTGTTCACGAAGGCAACTAGATCTGTCAGTTCAGTATTTAGATCCTCTGGAACTCATAGTGAATTTCCTAGTGAAATTCCCTCAAACTCTTCTTAAAATAATGTAGTATTATCAGCTTCAATTCTCCTATTATTTTCATAAGCAATACTGCTTTAAATGTTAATGTCTACATGGTACGGAACATAATATTTCTTAATTATGACTAGAGAAGAAGATAAAAATGCCTCGAGTTATACAGTTAATAGGTTAAGTTAACAATAATAAAATTTTATAGGTAACTCCTTATTTGATCTTTCTGCCCCTAAAGTTATCTGGTTTTATTTTATGAACTTAGGGGTGGTTTTCAAGGGGTTGAAGAGTGAAATTATTACATCTTAAGATGGTAAATTTGGCTTTCTGACTTAGTTGTTGAAATGTTGCATGCTACGTGGACATTATGGTTGCATAGCGAGCTTTAGTTGCAATTTATTACTGGTTATTCTTGCCACACTACACTTCAGGGAAATAGAAACACAATTCTTCTGACAAGGAGCAATGTACATGCAAGATCAGAAACATGTCCTGGAAGTTAGGTGCTTAGGCATTTACCTAGTCTTGCTAAACATGCATACATGGATTGGAAAAAAATTGAGAATAACACTTTCTGTGACTTTAGTTGTGCAGAAAGCTGAAAATACAAAACTGATGAGGAGCTTCAGAAAGCTGATTGTGAAAGACATAAATACTCCTTGCCTAACCAGATGTTCTAGGTGTGGTCACTATTAGAATATAATTAATTTACATGCACATCATTTGGATATAGGAGTTATTCAACAAGTAGCCTGCTACTAACTTGTCAATAGGAAGTCTTCTTTATTTCAGCAGATGAAATAGTCCTCTGTACAAAAGATTCATACAAGAACTATAGACTATTTAAATACTCGGGTAGAACTTAAGTGGTTTGTAAATGGTTGCTAGGCCTTCTGTTGGGTTTCTACACCACTGTGTCTTGTACCGAAGGGATAAATCAAGGTCTTTGATAGTAAGAGTCCATGTTCAGATTGAATTTATTGTATAGTAACTGAAATACAGACTATATGCAGCACACAGTTGTCTTCAGTACACGGCACACAGTTGTCTTCATTGCTTTGGTGTTCAAATTAAAGAAAAAGCAGAGGATCCTAAAATTAGAGAATTAGCAAATTCTCATGCAAATGTCTTTAGTACTTTGGAATCTTGGTGCTTTTCACTGAGATTATTAATTCTCTTGCTTAGATTATTTTTTTTATTGTGAGGAAGTGCATATAATGTGAATATTTTCCATAAAAATCTTTTTGAATATGAAACAGAGCTGCTATGAACATAAGTAAGTGTCTCATTGTGTGAGGGTTGTATTTGGACTAGATCTTCCAAAAGTGAATGTACATTTGCAATTAGCTATGACTCACAGAGCATTAAAACTCTGCACTGAATTAGTTTAATTGTATATAAAACCCGAGAAAATGTAAAACTTAGAATAACTTTTCTAATAGCAGAAGAAAAGCTTTCCTCCTTCTTAGTTAAAAAGCCTCTGTCATGTTAACATTACCACATTAACTGAACAAACAGAAAGCTTTAAAGCATTTATTTACAAAACTGCACTCGAAGTTGAAAGTCTCCCATCGACAGGAGATGGGACTGAACCCTAACAAGGATAAATGATTCATTCAAGTAGTTCAAGAAATCTGGGATTTAGTGGGAAACTGAAGGATTTCCAAATGCAAGCCTAGGATGCTAAGTTATGTTTTTGGACTACCACAACTCTCAATACCCTGATTGACCTTTGATTTGTGAGTTGGCTTTTACAAAGTTTTAACTTCTAGTTTGAAAATATTATTCGAAGAGAGTCTTTGGGATGAACTTGATCATTTTGCACTGAAATTATTGTTTAGGATTATAGGTACTGAGCATAATGATTTAAATACTAGTGCTTTTGAGAATTGTATAGAACATAAGATACTCAGAATTCTTTTTCTCTGTGCTTTCTTGGGAAATAGTCCTTCCTTCCTTTTTATGTCAAGCACTCGGCTAGTGCCAATATTAGGAGCTTTTCATAACTGTCCAGAGCAGCCTAGAATGGTTGAGTTTACAAGGATATATTTGTTTTTATTAATTCATTTTTAAAAGAAATCTACAAAATAAAAAACTGTTTAGACTTCAGTCCTGTATAGGTAGAGATGTGGCTTCCTCAACCAATACCATCGTAATGTAAATGTGATGACAATTGAATGTGATATATCATTTTTCTGTATGCCCATTCAGATAGTATGTCCTAAATGATATGCTCATGTTTTCTAGTTATTTTATGGTCAATGGTGACGTAATGAGTTGGGTAACAGTAGTTTAAGCCCAGTTGTATTTTCCACTTTCTCTCCACAGATATTTTAGTTATTAGAATTCAGTTTTAGAGAGTATGTGCTCTTCATTCTATTTAGGGTTAAAAGATTCATGTATTGTAAATGCTGAAAAAGCTTGCACTGTAGGATGACACTCAGCACTAATGCTTTTATTAAACCCAGCAATATACTTAAAGAGATTTTCAAACAGGTTTTTTTTTTTCTCCTAATAAAACCCACACAGGCATTTTCATGGGAATGACAAAAACATCGTTGCAAGTAATGGTTATTTGTACCTTGTCATGCATCAACATTGTCACTTTTCAAACATAGCATAAAGAGTTGAAAATCATCAGTCTGAGTCATATACAGTCACTTTTTTCTCTCCCACCATCTTCACTTTTTGCTATAATATATATTATGTTTATTTCTCTCTTTCCTAAATTGCTGATCCAAATTACAAATATTAAGAGATCTGGGTATCTGGAATGCATTGGTCAGAAGATTAATACAAGCAAGGATATGAATTTAAGCAAGTATGATTAAAGGGGTGGCGTGTGGTCTTTCGTCCTTGTAAGACCCAGTACTGTGTTTAATACTGTTGTTTCAAATGAGAAAAAGGGATGGAAACCAAACAAAGAAGTTAGATGGAAAATCATAATGTTAAGTACAGACAGAACCATCTGAATAATAAAATAATAGCTGTGATGCTAGAACGACTTGACAGTTACTTAACACTGAATCAGACAAAGCATTGCAGAATATGATGTAGCAAATAACCCTGAAGTATTTGAGGATGTGGACAAAACATTTATAAACTGTTTGACATTTTTAAAAGTAGTTTTTAAATGTGTGCATGGCAATCTTGGCAAACCAATTTATTATGAATAAGTGCCTTTACAAGTGCAGATTGTGTATCTGTTAATAATTAGGATATTGGGGTTATTTGAAAGGGTTTACATTTTCACCTTTGAGTTTGTGCAAAGCTTCCTAATTTTGAAAGACACAAAACATGAGTGCACACATTTTTCATGCAGAGATACAAAAATAATTGATCTTCCAACTTATCCCTTTAACTACAAAATCAAAAAGGAAAAGTATACTGTGGTCAAATTAAAATAATTTTTTATCTCTTCTCTTCCTACTAAACCTAATTTAAAAAAATAATTTCAGACCAAAAGGCACATTTTTTTTTTGATCTGAAATACAATGTTATATTTTGTTCAGGATTTCTGTTTTTTTAAAGGAAGTTTTAAATTCAGCTTCAAAAATGAGCTATTACATATGATGACAATGAGGAGAAAGAAGGTCTAGAAAACTGGCATTTCAGAAAGAACTGAAGCAACTGACATTGAAAAGAGGAGGAAAATGACGGATGGAAATGAGGGAACAATAAAAGTTTTCAACACATAAAAAGTTGTTGGAAATGAAAGTAATCCATGCTGACTGTGGACAGGATATGTAGTGGGTTTACACTGTAGCAAATGTTTCCATGTTTAGCAATGGGAATCACTTTCTAATAAAGACACTGAAATATTAGACCATAAGATAGTGGAATAGCTATTACTGAATTCTTTCTGAACAAGTTAGAGTGCCTATCAAAAAGGATGATGGTTTACCTTGTGAGAGAGGTAGAGTAGTAAAAAAAAAATTGCCTGCTAAAGGGCCTAATTTTCTAAATACAAAATAGCATAGATCAGTTCTAGAGCCAAGGTAAAGTCTATTTTTACACTCAAACCTCATAAACTTACTTTATTTCTAAATTTTAGTGTTTCTTTTTGTATTGGTATTCAAAGTACAAACCTTTTCTTCGTTTTGAAATTGTGAACAGAGTGGTTTGTACTACCTCTCTCACTTGAAAATAATGATAATACATTTCTGCTTTTTACAGCCTCTCTTCAGACTCTCACATTATAAAGCAGCAGTGATTTTCCCATAGATTGCAAGAATGACTTGTTTTCCTTAAACAGCAACTATAATAAGATAAATTAATTAAACTGGTGGCTTAAAGTAATGACGATCACTTTCAAGAGGCAAATAAACTGTTTATGGTCATGTGGGAGCCAGTCCATGAGAATGAAGGGCAAGAATATCACAAAACCACTCTGAGCTAAATATTCTGAAATTTTTGCCAAGGAAAATGAGTTGATTTTTCCCCTGGGACTTACTTCATGCAGATCATTAGAACATGGCCAGCCCAACAAGTAGATGTGTGCAAATCAAAGGTTTTTCTCCAATTCTAGTGGCAAGGCAGCTATTTCTAAATTCAAAGGCAGATTATTGTTTTGCACAGAGGGAAACACTTGCATGTTTATGAGATATCCTTAAATGTGTTTTCCCCCTAGCACCACATCTTTTTCATTTGAGTGGCAGATGAAGTGCAGAGTAATATACTGAATTAAGTGAAGGGCTAAATGAAGGAATTAACTGTTCTTTGCAAGACAATGAAGGCACCAAGAGTGATTTAGAACAGCTGGATGTTGACCTTTGTTTGTATGTGAGTCAGAGCAGGAGAGGCAAGTGTAATAACAGAAGGTTTATCTCTGCTCCTTTTTACAGCCCCTTGAGCTCATGTTATGCAAATTCATGTAACTTTCATGTGTGTGAAAGATTTGCATTTCTCATTGGGAAATTCTGGGGAACCTAGGAAGGAAGGAAATATTCTTCCCTGCCTAGCCATCTTGTTACTAAGATAGCTACCACAGCTTTATGACTATTACAGGCCATGCTTCCTATTTTGATGCACATTTCAGACTTTCCCTTGTAGTAAACTGCAACAGAACCTGACATAGACCAGAGTTTTTTTGCTATCATGCAGAGCACAAATTTCCTGGGACTGATTCCACAAGTAAAATTGTGCTGGCTTTACAGCTGTAAAGAAGCAGGTAGGATTTTACCTAAATGTTTCAGGGGAAGTATATACATCCCAGAGATGGCAACAGTTCAGTTCATAAATTTTTACAGGGCAGCTTTCATTTGTATTACTGTGGTAAAGGTTGCAGATTCTCATATCTAGTACACGGGCTAGTCTGTGTGGAATGTTACTAAGCATGGACCTGTAGTCTTCAAAAGGTTTGGTTCCATACTAGCAAAGAGAATGACCGAAGTTTGGTTTACTCTAATGCAATGTGGCTCTAAGGCCCTGTTGCAGAGTAATTGTACAGCTTTTAACAGTATCGATAAAATGGTTTTGTTTCCGGTCTCTGAATTTGTGGCAAATTCACGTGGCATTAGTATTTCTTCATTTTGTCTTCTACTTTCCTAGTAACTTGAGAGTTATTCAAGGATGAATTGATTTGCATGTATCAGAATTTAAGATAAGGCTGGAAAATGTAGGAAATGCATGCATAAAATGTATGGTTTGTAACTTGAGGTCATACAAATACAAATGTTTGGAAAAGTCTATGTGTAACCTTTTTTCTCCTGCGAAGTGCCATTACATAACAACAGATTTGAGTGTCATTAGAGTGGTTATTGAGGCCAAGGAGAAAATCAAGAGTTGACTCATGTATTTGCTGAGTTTATCTGGAATGGGGGACATGCAAGTTCATTTATTTCTGTTAGGTGATTTGAACATTTTGGAACTTGAATTACAATCAAGGTTACTGTGCAATTTGTAGAAGCTTGTGATTACATATTCTTACAGGTAGAAAGTTTTCTCCCTCCCCTTCCCCCCAGTTTTCTTCTGTTGCTGTGAATTAAGCTGTTTTCTTGCTTTGACTCATGCAGGTGCCAAGAACAATTACAAAAGGTCAGTTTATAATGATATCCATGCAAGTTAGTCTTGCTTATTTTCTCCTACCAACTATGTTCTGGAGGAGGTACAGGACTATGTTTTAGAGTTCTGATTTTTTTTTTTTTTTTTTTTTTTTTTTTTTTTTTTCTGTTGGGAATAATTAGTAATCAGTCTTGCTTTTTTAAGACCTCATGTGAAAATTGTGATCCTATTAAGGGTTTTTATTAACGGATATTTTGAGAGCTGAAGACAACACATCCTAACACTTTAAATAAGCCATTTAGTATAAATCATGTACAATCCAGTAGGCATAAGTCAAAACACTGCTCTGCAGTCTCACAGCTAGTCTTCCACAGGTGTATGGTCATGTCTTACATACATGGAACAAAAGGCATACATACCCAGAAGTGTATCCTGCTGCATTTTCCATCAGTGTCACCTTTATTGAAGCCTGTACAGAGAAAGTTCCTTGATGAAACACCATTAAATAAAAGATCATTTAGGTGGTCTTTACAATTCACAGTTGTAAACAGGTAATAAGAAATGAAACAATTGGGTCTCTTTTTGTTCTAGTTTTCTAATCAGTTGGTTCTGTTTCAGTTTCCTTAATGCTGTGATAGTGCTGGCAGGCAGCACAGAAAGACTGGCAGAGTGAGACATCTCTATTGCTCGTCTGAACTTTGGCACAAGAATGACAGTTGTCAGGAAATACCTCAATTTATATGCTGATCCCTGATAGAGTTTTCATGTTTTCTGATAATTTCATTTTCTCTTTCCTCATATGAGACTTGATAAATTTTAGCAGTATCTCCAAGTTATTTTCTCTAGGTTAATATTTAGAGCCATATTTGCACAGAAAATTATTCTTATTCTGCTTGTAAGGAGCGAACAAAATAAGCATGTGTGTATACACACATATGTAGGTATGTATAAAACAAGTAGGAGGAAGTATAGCTGACAGTCATTTTATATAGGTGAACAAATAATTCAGCTTTTCTAATGAAGGTAATTCTGACCAAGTCATTGTGTCTACTTGGCTTGTTCAAGCAAGTATTTGGCAAATTCAGCACCAAGGGCAGCAAAGGCGCGTTCCGACACAGCTCCTTGCTCCCGCTCAGCTCCCAGCTGAGCGTTGGTAATATTCCCATTGGTAATGGGGGAAAAAAATTACAGAATACTGGGGGGTGGGGGTGTGTGTGTGGGGGTGTGTGTGTGTGTTAAATACGCAAACAGATTGGCCAGAGAGATTGTGGGCTCTTGTAGGTGTTCCAAGTCTCCACTGGACATGCCCTGAGCTACATGCTCTGGTTAGACCTGTTTTGAGCAGGAGGCTGGACTGGATGACCCCTGGAGTTCCCTTCCAAGCAAAATTATGACTCTGTGATTTAATTTGTCCCTTGTAAAGATTAATGACACACACCCCCCCCCCCAGCCCCAGAATGCTGCAGACAGAGCATCACGTACTGAAACAGTATATTTTCTCTCTCCTTTGACTTTTGCTTGTTTCTTCCATGAAAAGTGCGAAGATGGAGATTTTTAGTGCCAAGTTGTTGTGGTTTGACCCACGTTGGGGGCCAAAAAGACTGTTGTGGTTTGACCCTGGCTGGATGCCAGGTGCCCACCAAAGCTGCTCTATCGGTCCCCCTCCTCAGCTGGACAGGGGAGAGAAAATATAATGAAAGGCTCATGAGTTGAGATAAGGACAGGGAGATCAATCGCCAATTACCGTCACAGGCAAAACAGACTCAACTTAGGAAAAAAATTAATTTATTACCAGGAAATCAGAATAGGATAATGAGAAATAAAACCAAATCTTAAAACCACCTTCCGTCCACCCCTCCCTTTTCCCCCCCTTTTTGCTTTCTTTTTTCGTTCATTTGGACTTTTGTTCATTTGTTTGGCTGTTTGTTCCCTCACTCACTCTCTCTGAAACTTGCTGTTCCATGATTGCAGCTCAGAATGGGCTGTATCGGTTGTCGTGTCATCGGGTGGTAAGAAATTGTGCATCGTTCATTTTATATATTCTATTATCGTTAATTTAATTTAATTTAATTTTTAATTTATTAATAATATAGAATATAAATATTGTTATCTTTTTCTTTGCTGTCTTGGTGAACTGTTTTTATCTCAACCCACAAGCTTTTTCTTTTCTTTCCGATTCTCCTCCCCACCCCTCTGGGGAGAGGGGGAGTGAGCGAGTGGCTGCGTGGTACTGGGTTACCGGCTGGGATTAAACCATGACACAAGTTTTGCTAGAAGTCATTGAATAACAGTTCTGAATGTTGCAAAAATTAATCATAGATGGTACGGAGCTTATTGAAAGAAATGGATTTGCTAATGAAGATATGAATATAGAAATGCTTTCTAGTATTCAGTTTGATATTCATCCTGACCTTCCCATACCACCTTTGCCAGCAGCCACATTGTCCTAAATTGCTAGCTTACTGTTGTTGTCAAATTCAGTGAGGTAAGAAATGGTCACACTATGAGGAACATGCTTTGTGCTTCTTAAACCATTAAATTCCCGATCAAATTAGAAAGTTTAGTTCAGGTCCTTTGATATCACTGTCTTTTGTAAAATGATTAAAAAAAATAGCAGTGCAGTGGTTGAATTCTACTTACATGATTGTATTTTGCCTACTAAAATTTTAAAAGAAATTGAACAGGAATGCCAATTCTTGTTCTTGGTGTGGAAATTCTGTGTGGTACTACTGTGAATCATTTATCAGAAGTTATGAGGCGGGTACATTTTGGTGGTCATAGACACAATGTGATGAAAAGACCTGCATGAATACAACTTAATGGGGTTTTTTTTGTTAATTTAAAGGTAATAAGCTTACAGGGCTTTTTAATATTATAATATTACTAACAAATTGGTGTTATTGATGGGGGGCATGATCATTAGCTCCTCTGTTAGTAGTTTCCCAGGAAGTGCTCTGCACCTCAATCATTATCGCTCAAACTATTGCTCTAACAAGGAAGATTACAGTGTGATTTGTATCCTGTTATTCACTGTATTCCAAAAGAAGCATATTAGCATGAGTGAAGTCTAGATAAGGTTTGGAAGTACTGATACCAGCTGCTAGAAGGTCTCACGCAGGGCTGGTTGCAATGGCACTACAATAATGCTTCCTGACCTGATAATTATGTTTGAGAATTATTTCTCTGAATTACTGCTTAAGTCTGAATTTGAGTTTTTTTATTCTTGACTCCCAGTCAGAAGTTCATGTTACAAAAAAGCAAAACGAAACCAAACCCGTAAACAGAGAGTGCTGTTGTATGTGGGGAAAGACGACAGAGAGAAGCAGAAAAATTGAAGAAGTTATCTCAACATTGCAATCATTTTAAGGACAGAGAGGGGTGGAAAAAGAGTTTGCTCATTGTGATTTCATTTTCTGCATATACTTGAGGCAGCAAAATTTAGTGGAAATAACACATATAAATTTTTGTTCATATAAGCTAATTTTCAAAGATGTAAAAACTGGTTTTAATTATTTATGACTATAACTTGAGATATTCTTATTCCAGAAATTCAGACTGCCTTCATTGTCTCCTCTTCTGTTTTGTGTGTGTGTGTTTAAACCTGATGTCTCTATCTGATCTCCTTACTTTGCTGCGTTATTTCTTCATGTTTTCCTGGGTCATTTTAGATTTTTATATTTATGCCTTCTCTGACCCTACAGATTCTACCTTCTGTTATTAACCTTCCTCCTCAGTGCAAAGTGTTGTGCTGACACCCATACCCATACAACTGTTTGCACATTTGACCTGTTCTTTGTTCAGATCACTTTCTCCAAGACTGATAGATGTGGTTGAATAATATTTAGTGAGTACTTTACATACAGAATTCTGACTCCTTCTCAGGAAGCCTTTACAAATACATCTTGATTTGTAATGAATGCATTTTATTGGTTGTTAGTAACCAGTTGATCACCCCCTCGCTTCTGCTGCCAGATCCATTCCACAAAGAGCAGCAAACCTGCGCCTGGATTGTGACAGAGGTATTTCCCCCACATGACCTGTGCCTCTGCAATCCCTCTCAGTGCTGTTCGGCACTGATAATGTGCATGCTGTCTGCTGTGCATTATGACAGTCTGAGTGACACACTATGCAATGAATAATAATGTGTCATAGCTGCAAGTAGTTAGAGCTTTCCTCTCACTTCTAGCACCTTGCCTAACAAACTCCTCTACTCCCACACAGTTTTGTGACAAAGGGCTGGGATATATTTATATACTTGTTCTCATTTAACCAAAGCAGAAATCCTTGCCATTCTAGAGCTTAGCATACAAGGTCTTCATCAGCATGGTTGCCCTGTAAATATCCAGAATCAAATCCCGAAGGTGGGCATGGGTATAATACAGAACTAGCCCAGAGTAAACATCAATCAGTTTGCTAAAGAAGGAATGTGTAAGATGCAGGTGTCTCAAGTTCTCTGCAGCAAGGTAGGGAAGTGGTATCTCAGATGTTTTCTCTGTCTTGATATTAACATATTGTGGAAATAAGTTTGAATCTGTGAGTATATTGTCTAACGCATTTTCTCTCTGCATAGCATCGCCCCAGTCGTTATGACAAGTTTTTGTTTGTTTTGGGTTTTGGGGTTTTTTTACTGACCAGCAGGCTTAATGACTGGCTCATGATCCTGCCATACACTGCCTCCCACCTAATACCATAGTGACAAGCTGCTGGTTTTCTTCTGTTCAAAAGAAGTAAGAAATAGACATTAAGTCTTTCGAAAAATAGGATAGCCACCGATATCTTAGTATGATTAAGCTGACATGAATGGTGCTGCCTACCTGTAAGAAATACTCCTTACCCCTACAAGGTTACACATGGACCTTAAACATTTAGCATGTATTATTTTCTGTTACATTAGTAAACAAACGAACAGTGTTCTTGTTTGAAAGGCTTTTAGAGATGGAGACATATGGGAGTTAGGTGATTAATGCACTTAGACAAAATCTGTAAATCACAGAATGTTCCAATCCACATGTTTAAGCACCTGAATACCTTTTAAAATTTATCCTAGAGGCTTTGTTTGTAGAATAAATTCAGGTTTGGTGATGGTTTGATGTTGTTCAGAAAAGTTTATATTGAAGAATTTCAGCAAGCTCACGTTCTTATGTGAATAATAAGGACTTCTTATCTTAAACACATCAATTTGATGGGAACAATGCCAATGCCACTCTGCCTATAAACAAGCAGAAAATCCTAGACTATCGAGTTCAAGGACAATTCTGCATCTATGTCTCATTCCAGTGTAATCTTTTGTAATCTTTTCCTAAGAAAACCAGGGGGAGGGGCAGTAATAAAAAAAACCCCAAAACCAAACCCAACAAATTATCAAAATAGGAGTAGCTTGATATTACCAGTATTTTTGTTTTAAAACTAATTTATCTTTAATTGTCATATTTCTGGGGAAAGTTTTTAATATGAAGTTGAAACAGCTTTATAACCTTACTTTTGGGAGAGATTGCATGAAATTTGTACTTTAACCTAAATATCTCTTCTCTTCTAAATTTCTCTTCCAGAAAAGGAATTCTAGTAAAATGTACTGTATGTACTTTAGGACCACAGATGGTTAATTCCTGCTTCCGGATCTATGCCTTCATATATGGAGTTGTTAAATGTGTTTTCCAAAAGTGATGATTCATTTTAGTTGGCTCATCTTTGGAGAACGCATTTTAGATGGGGCTTGATTTAACAAATATTCCTGTGCCTGCTTTTGAAAATAAGGCCCACTTGAAACATTTTAAGTGAAAGCCCATATCCCTTGATCTCCTGATTTTTACCAAATGCATTTGTGAGCAATTTTTGGAAAATTTGAAAACTTCAGCCTAGTATTCTAGTTTTCTTAATATTACCCCTACTTACTGTGCAAAGACTATCAGTACTGTAAACTTGGATGCTAATACTACTTCTTATCTCTTAAATAATAGGTATTTTTATTAGCTTGTTGAAGATAATTTCCACCTACATGCACAAAGGAGTGTAAAGCAAATACAATTGTAAGGAAATGTAGTTTCAATCTAAGCTAGTGGAAAAGTGCAAGGAGAGAAAAATAGTAGGTCTGAAAAAAAACAAAAAGCAATTGGTACAAGTGTTGACCAAGTCCAGACTCCTGTGTATCACCTCTTGTGGGTTTTTTCCTGCTCCCAAACAATCCTATAATCGTGATATGCAGCTTCTTAAAACAATGTTTCATTCTTTGCAGGTTTTTTATCCTCTTCATCACCAGAAATAGTCCCCTTAACAAGAAACTCTTCCCTAGATCTTGAAGATCAGATCTGATTCAGTAAGGTGAGTTTCGATTTAAAACTGTACCATATCCACTGGGAATGAAGTTTGGAGAGATGGTAGGAAAACTGACTCTAAAGTATCATAGATCAAAAAAAAAAAAAACCACTTCACATTATCATTATTCTTGCCATCATTTTCACCAGTTGTGACTGGCAGGATTTCTTTAACTTCTTATCAGGATTTCTAACATGCAGTCAATAAAGAATGAGAAGTGTTCTCAACCACAAGTTCCTTTTAGAACTTCCCAAAGGATTCTATCCTAATGGGACAAGGATGTTTATTTGTATTAAACTTATTTCCTTTTATTTTCTCAAAAATATAGAGTTACATTTACCCCTTGTCTCCTTTCCAGGGCTTAAGTGCAAATTCAATGCAAATAGGTCTGGTCTATTCTTCCACTCATACTGCTTTATGAAATAAAAGTTGTGGAACTACCTGTTATGGAATAATCCTGTATTCTCTTAAGAAGTGACATCATAGTGGACTAGACAGACTACTGGTCTGTTCTGGAGTGGCAGTAGCCAAGTAAATTCCAAAAGAATTTCAAGAGGCTCATTATTGTCTTAAAGTTTTTCATCCACCTCTTTAAGATGATACTGAAAGGCGACTAGATATTTCACATTTCACATGCTCTTTAAACAATGTACAATTTTAACGGGAATGTGGACATAGAAGGGAGAGCTGAACACTAGGTGAGAAAATCCAGAGAACTCAAAGTGAAGATTGGTCTTTTAACTAACTTATACCATATTTCAGAGCACTTGTGAGTATAAATACAGTGCCTCCTGCCTTCATTCATTGCTAGGTCCTAAATTGTTACCTGACTTTTTCATCCATCTAGTTTGAGTAAATGTCTGTCAAAGTACATTTATATCACAATGCATTCAGAGATCTTAAATTATTTAATATCGGGTATTGACTGCTACAGAAAAGAATGATAATTATTTAGAGGAGTGGGTTTTTACCCTCTCTGCTCCCTTATATTTTTCCTATTTGCCTTGCCTGGTGTAATGCACATCATATGGTGGTTATGGTGTCACATCACGCGCTGACACAACTGTGAAACTTCACCCTCCCTAGTCCAATTAATGGTGAGACCATCCTGTTTAACACATTCAGTAATTATTATTTCCATTGTACAGGTAGGGTGACAGGCGTACAGAGAAATCAAATAATCTATCTTGAGATCATGCAAAGACTCTGGAAATACAATCCCAGTGAGTCCTGGCTATAACACTTTTGATGTCCTCATCACTGGCCACAGTCTTGCAAGCATTGACGGTAAGAAAATAGGTTCTTATGATGTATCTTATCTGTGTTACAGTATTTCAACCCATTTGAATTTGGAATAATCTAAAAAAACCCCAAAAGTTTCTATTGTTTTCCAATGGCCAAGGATAAGCCGTTACTGATTTAAGAAGAAAAAAAAAAAGGAAAAAAAAAAAGAGTTGAAAAAAATCACTATACAAAGTACATGTTTTTTTTTTCATATTGACCAATAAGGGCTAAGTGGAAATTTGTCTGATATGTAAAAATAATGTCCAGATTTTGAGTATAGAGGATGATGAAGATATTTAGTTAAATTAATTTATTTAGAAAGTTATAAGTACCTGAAAACAGATGGTGAAAATGAAAGTTATCTCCTTGACTGATGTTATTTGTGCCATGAAGTTTTTTTTTTCCCACCATTTTGGCAATTATCTCTATCAGTGATCTCTTTGCATACAACATTTCTTTTCCTCCCCAATTTATTGAAAGCTATAACTTTCTTTGGGATCTTGCATGGTTAAAGCAAGCCATTACCATTTTTGCAATGAAAATTTTGAAATCTGCTATGTTACTTTTCCCTTGGCTCAGAGGTTAATCTGAAGGTCTTTTCCCCATACCAGAATTTCTCTTTGAATGTATGCTAAACAGGAAGACAAGGTAGAACAATATGGCTGCTATGTTGTTTCTCAGTAATGTTTTGAAGCATATGTAGTTAAGATTTTATTCTCAATAAGTGCAAATTGTATTTTCCAGTCACAGTAACTCCACAGGAGAAGAAATTAAGATGTCTGATACATTCATGTCTATATCAAAGTATTACACTCTTTCTATTTACAATTTACTGAAGAAAAAAATATGCTGTCACACTGTAAAGATATTATTTCCAAAGTGGTGCATCATTCATGTCCAAGTCTAGTTGTCTATATTTTTAAATTTTACGTTCTTAAAAATTCAATTTAAATGAAACAGTCCTCCTTTTTCACTCTACTGACATTTTCCAACCTAAATGATTCTATGATTTACAAAACCAAATACATATTAGATGGGGCATGAATATAAAATGAAGGACCATGCTCTATTCTCATCTACACCTGCATTAAACTGGAGACACTCCATTGAAATCAAAGGACTTATTTCTCCCTATGGAGTGAATTTTGAGCGGTTTAATGTCAGTGGCACTCAGTCCTGGAAAGGAGAGAATTTGTCTAGATTTGAATTCTAAGCCTGAAATTAGTGCCATAGGAAAATGGCAGGATTTGGGCCATTTTTCTCAGGACTGTTTTGGAGTGAAAACACTTGAAATTTTGTTCTAAGCCATTTTGAGAGTCAGATTTTTTAATGTTGAATACAGTAGTTAATTTCAGTCAAAAATGTTCACATTTTATAGGAAGTTGAAAAACATGACCATTGCCAACATCTGGAAATTGGAACAGAAAAATACAAAATATTCTTTATTTTTATTATTATTATTACTAGTATTGCACAGCTTTTGTTCTTTGCTAGGGTTACTACCCGTGAAAATCACACTTTGCAATTTGATTTTGTCATAGGATATGGGTTGTGACATGCACTTCTTCCTAATCTGGACTAATAACTTTAAGTAAAAATTGGAATAGGATGTGAAAAAGTAGTACTGAAAGACTACACGGCTACTGTTACAGGAGAGATTAAGTGTGCCCTGTATTTCAGGGAACATATCTACAGTCTATTTCTAACCAAATGAAGGTGAGTTAACAGTGTTTTTGAACAAATGCATTTGTGTGTGCGCATGTTGTAAGGAGCTGTTTGTGACTCAGAAACAGAAAAAGCTTGTCCTTCATTGTTTTGGGAATAACTGTAGCAAAAAAGAGTGAAGATTAATGTTGATCTTCAAGATGCCGAGCTCAGAGACAGAGTTTGGAATGGAAGTTAAAATTTAAAATCACGTGAAAAAAGATGCTCTGTAAAACTGTAGTCTTATTTAAGTCAGCAGAAATTTTGTCATTGACCTCAGTGGAACCAGAATTCTTCTGCTGGGTACAAAGGAAGCTTTTGCTATTTTTAATATGTCGTTACTTTTGTGAATATGTGTATACTCTTAAGGTTTAACACTCTAAATTTATTAAATGTTAGGTACCCTAATGTCATGCTACAATAAACGTAAAAGTGATTACCAACCCTAAAGAGTAATCTCTTGATAGGGACATAATTTCATAAATGTTCTAACACTAGCTGTATACATATATATATATATACAGACCTTAGTCAGAATTGTAACACAACAGTCCCAAGAGCAAAGTTAGGAAAAGTCTACATTTTTGTCTGTGGTTTGTCTTTTTCATATTTTTTTTCCTCAAAGCAGCATTTGTTTTAGAAAAAAATCTCTGCAAGTTCTGAGTTGAATGCTAGGCACAAAATTCTCCTAGGCACACAGGTGAATAAGAGAATCTGAGAGCAGATTAGAAAAAATATTTTTACCAAATAAGTATAAGGCTTCTTACTTTCCTTCTATGTAAATACTTTTATAAACTATTAAATTACAGAATCACAGAATGGCTGAGGGTGGAAGGGACCTCTGAAGGTCATCTGGTCCAACCCCACTGCTCAGGCAGGGACACCTAGAGCCAATGGCCCAGGACGATGTCCAGGTGGCTTTTGAATATCTCCAAGAGGGAAGACTTCACCACCTCCCTGGGCAACCTGTGCCAGTGCTTGGTTACTCACACAATAAAAAAGTGTTTCATGATGTTCAGAGGGAACCTCCTGTGTTTCAGTTTGTGCCCATTGCGTCTGGTCCTGTCACTGGGCACCACTGGGAAGAGCCTGACTCCATCCTCTTTGCACCCTCTCTTCACATATTTGTAGACATTAGTAAGATGCCTCCTGAGCTTTCTCTTCTCTAGGCTAAACAGTCTCAGCTCCCTCAGCCTTTCCGCATAGGAGAGACACTCCAGTCCATCATCTTCATGGCCCTTTTTTGGACTCTCTCCAGCCTGTCCATGTCTCTCTTGTGCTAGGGAGCCCAGAACTGGGCACAAACCACTCCATGTGTGGCCCCACCAGTGCTGAGTAGAGGGGAAGGATCACCTCCCTCAACCTGCTGGCAATGCTTTGCCTAGTGCAGCCCAGGATAACATTAGCCTTCTTTGCAGCAAGGACACGTTGCTGGGTCGTGTTTGGCTTGGTGAATTTGTTGTCTCTGCTGTAATGGAAACACTGACAATATGGCATTCTGTTCCATAAGCACAAATTCTAGAAAGTCTTTCTAGACAGCAAGTTGCTTTTCAGTGATGGATTGTTAACATCGAAGATGAAAATTTGTAGAACAACTGTAGAACAATTCTAAACTTGTCCTGGTAACCTGACTGAACAATGAAGAAGTTCTGAGAATATGGTTCCTTTCAAATGTAAACAACTTAATGAAAAACACCATTCAGTTCCATCTTTACCAGAAACAACAGACATTATGATATTATGGAGAGATGAGTTTACTGAACAGTCACTTTTAAACTTCCATGTGCCAAAATCACGTGCTGTGGCTTTACCCAGATTTTCCTGAAAAGAGGATATATTTTCTTTTACTTCTTCCAAGCTTCTGTGACACAATAGAAATTACCTACGAAATAAAATTTCTCACCAGAACTGTAAACATCAGAACAAAAATATGTGTAAATCAATAAATGAGGCAGTATTATAGTCAGCTGCCAATTTTGGCAGTTATGCACCTGATTTTAGTGGTTTTTTTATTCAAAGAATTGAACAATAATCAGTGAAATCACATATGCAGGAAAATATGTACCATGAGCTTCGATAACATTATGAAAATCACAGTCTCCCTGTGAGATTACTTATGACATATTTTATATAGTCTGAGATTTTTAGGATCTCTCTTGAATCCATAAATTGGTTAGTGAGCTTGATCCTAGATCTGTGCAGTCAAAAGTATTTTTGTCAGCATTTTTTGTTCCCTTTTGAAAGTAGTAAGCTATAAAAGGATTCAAGTACTGTCTCCATATACAAGCAGCTTCTTGTCAGCAATGCTTAATAAAATAGAAAGAATAATATGTTCCAGAGCTTCCTTTACGATTTCTTCATGTTTATTTAAAAGGAAGGCAGGGCTGTCACTGACTTAGAACAATTTGAAACAGCTTTTCACTTTACTTTGTATAAGCAAAATGGTCTGGTTTCACTCTTTCCGTTAAACTTTAGTTATGCTTATTCAATTTTAAAGTTTCTCTACTCCTTTATCTACAGGTCAGAATTCTCTTTTCCTAGGCTTTAGTCATGTTTCTCTTCCACCAAATGACTGACAATTGTGAATATCTAGTCCTTTCCACTAGTCTCTTCCAGTGCTAATCACACACAGAACTTCAGTTCTTTAACTTGCGTCATCTGTCAAGAAGGAAAAGATGAGCTATAACAATTTGTTGTTGTCTGTCTGTTATGTGAAGATTTGCCAATACCTACATTTGAGTTATGTTATCCTCCCATATTCAGAATCAGGCAAGCTTGTCCCATTATATGAAAAACAAAGTTCCCTTACCAGTCTGTGTTTAGTTTTCTTCACAGTTCACCCTTTTGTCTCATGATGATCTTGGTCCATAAGAGGAACCAGGACCCAGTAACCTCCACTGTGTGTTTGGGATTTTGTCCCATAGCAGCAGTGACTATTCTGCAAGCTGTGTGGTAGCACTGCCAGGGCAGCTCCCCGGCAGGGAGAAGACCAGGTAACAGCTGCTCTTAACCATTGCTGTCCACCTGAGTGTGCCCAGTGGTGGGGAGTGGGCATGAAGGATAGCAATTCCCTAGTTTAGGAACTGAACAGAAGGCCCTGGGATATTTCCTCTGTCTCACCTTGTCAGTGCTTGTAAAACATGGCACCATGTGTATCATCCAAAGTTTTCCATGGTGCTTTCATTTTGAATATCAGCTCACCATGTTGGACGGCTTTTGTGAACTCGTGTGTAGGGAATTGTTTTTCTTGCCCAGAAAACCCGCAAAATAAAAGATTGAAGGCAATATACAAACAATACGGTTTGGAGGCAACAACATCCAATGTACTGCAGGAAAAAGGTCACACAAACAATTCTGTCCAGTGCTAATGATACCCTTTTAACATTTAATTAGTGAATGACTTATTGTGATAATACTAAAATATTTGTTTTAAATAGGTTTCACACATAGGTGGCACGCATACTTGTAAAACAGATAATACATTATGGTTTTTATTTTGTTTAGTAAAAGGACATTTACCTCTTCATATAGCATGCAGTGTCATCTCATAAATATCACAAATTAGATTGCTTTAAAGTTGTGTTCTAAGAAGTTAATACTCTATCTTCTATGTTTATTAGGTGATAAAGCATAATTGGTATATTAAAAATAATAAACTCGAAGAGAGAAGACTATGTCATAGCCTACAGCGTATTACAGTCTTGATACTAATTTTGTGTTTAGTCACATCTATGCCAGGAAATATATTATCTCTGTATATATGTATATGTACATTTATTTAAGTACTAGCATCTGTTAGAAATGTGTCTTTTGATCTAATTTGAATGACATAAAAAATACAAAATGTGCAAATTTCCATCAAAAGTGAAATATTAGTTTGTATCCACAGAGATACTGTAGCTATTGCAGATGCTTGTGTCTTAGATTCTGATTAGATCCCCAAAAGCTGTGTGTCTTCTGTTTTTGACACCCATTTATTTGTTTAATTCAGTTATAGAAACCTTCGCTTTTGCTCACAGGCTCCTTAATATTAGCAGGAAATTGTTCAGGTGCTTTTTAAAGAAACAGGGGCGCAAACATATATTGGGCTGTGATGTTTTTATCCTTCTGGGAAAAGGAACAACTTTGTGGTTTTTTGGATTTTAAGTAGTAAAAAGAAAAAGACTCTCATAAGATGTTTGTAGGCCCAAAATACACCAGTGGCATCAATGAATCAGACAGGAACAAAATAAGCTCACCAACTGAGAAAAAGATTGTTACTTGTCAGAAACTTCATCTCCTATCACACTCGCAGCCTTCTCCAAAAATCCCCAAAGTCTTTTTCGGCATTCTTGAAAGACCATTGTGTTTGCTTGATTCATTATTACGACACACTAAGTCTTTCACCCATTGTAGGTAATTTCTGTTTGCCATTGGTTACAGTGATAGTAAGATCAGATGCTAAATGATGTAACAGTGATTAAGGACCTGGTTCTAGTTGCTTAACTTATATCTGGTAGAACTTTCTCACCAGAAAGCCCGCTGAGTCAGTAGAATAAATCTGAAAGTCAATGTTAATGATTCAGTAAGTGTTATTTCACTGAACTTAGCTAGCTTATGGATTTTATAATTCTAGAAAAACTTATGACATATAACTTAAAAATTTATTTTCTTTTATTTTCAAATATGCTGGTTTCACACCAAAATTGAAGGCTAAGTAAGGATACCAAACAAAACTTGGCTATTTGAGAGAAGACTGAGCGAAGAGCTAGCTGTATTATTGCATGCATGGAATAACTCAGAGTTACTGTTTAATATATGAAGTTTGCTGTAATTACCATGAAAGCGCCTGACTAATTCTTTTTTTGGGGTTGTGTGGAGGAGTTGGATCTATAAATAATTTCTTTCTGATTTTGAGAGAGACAAATGCCAGCACAGATATCATCCATATTCTGTTTTCCTTGATCCCGGAGAGGGTAGTGTATCTAACTTTATACATACAAAGTTTTCTGTAAAATTTCTATTGAATTTAGGTCCCTGAGAAAACAAGACACAAGCCCAATTCTGAGCATTTTAGGTAACATACATAAGTACATCTAACATACCTTGGTAAGTAGGTAAGTACATAACAAACATGTCAGTGCTTTACTAGCCCAAATTAGGGAGTCAGTTTAGAAACTTCAAAAGTCCTGGTCAGAACTCATTCTAATCAAACTGCGGCAGATTTGATAGGTGAGCCTAGACGTTGTACTGTTGTGTTGCTGTCACTTAAAAGCTCACTGGAGCCATCACTTAAACCCACTGAAACCTTGAAACACTTCATAGGGCTTTTGGCCTGGACCATCTGCCAAAATGGAGTTTTAGGTAACTTTTATGTGCATGCAAGTTTTAAACAAACATTTAGTTATGTAATTAAAAACAGATTGTTTTTCCATGAGAAATATTTCCACTGTTACATTTTTGCAAAGATAACTTTATACCTCGTTTCATTTTATTGTCATTCCTCTGCATCTGTGGCTGGAGCTGGTACCTGAGAATACTGGTGGTTTCGTACTTCTTTTGCAAAGTCAACTTTATACCTCATTTCATTTTACTGTCATTCCCTCTGCTTCAGCGGCTAGGCTGGTACCTGTGAATATTGGTTGAACTGTCAGAATCAGGCAGGCTTTTAAGAAAATGAGTTTTGACATTCCTTTCCTTAAGATGATCCCTTGTTTTTCAATTACTGCTTTCTGACTTGGAGATTTCTTAAGGTAACCCTGGGTTTGTTCCCAGACCGTCAAGCAGGTGGCAGCAGTGCCACGTCGGAGCAGCTCCCATACCCTTTCCCTGACATCAAGTGTTAATGCAATTGACCAATCAGTGCTAAGATGATGGGAGGTAATTGGGTAATTGTATTTTACTGATCACAAGCAGAGAAAAGAAGGGGGGGGGGAGAAGGGGGGGGGAGGGGGGGAGCAAGAGGGGAGCGAACGGAAGGGGAGAAGGAGGAGTGTAGCCAGAAAGACTGGCCCTGGGACATTTGCAAATCCTAGGGTGCCACCGAAAGGTGGGGAGTAAGAGAAAGCCAGAGCGACAGAAAAGCGGAGCTACTCCCAGCAGCAACAACAGCAGCTGTCAGGAACTGGATATATACATACATGCGTACGTACATGCACACACAGGGAGGATTCAAGCTGAAGCTAATGGGAGGGAGGAAGGGTTTCGGCTGTGCAAAGGGCTATGCGTTTCAGGGATGAAACTAAAAACTGAAAGAAGCGGCTGCGCTCCTGGGAATGTGTCATCTTGGAAGGGAGGGAAGCAGGAAGGAAGGAAGAAAAGGGGGAAGATAACTGGCATGTGGAAGAAGATGGGAGACTAACTCACTGCTGTGCAGAAGGGAAATCCAACTTGTAGATCTGAAATATGCCAGGCTGAGCTTGGAAATGAGATCAGACCTGCATTGAAATAGAGAAAGGGAGGCAGAGACTGGAGAGCTTTTATCCTTCTTCCTCCCTCTCTTTCCCTCTCTCTCCTCAAAGAAGAAATAGAAGTTTATCCGTCTCGGTGCTGCTGGATCTGTATAGCTGCTGGACAAAAGATGGAGAGGAAGCTGAAATGAAAAGCAAAGGGTGCTTGTGAAATTTACAGCTAAGAGGACAAATCACGTATCCCTGGGCTTCTTTCGTGCCCCGTTGGGGGAGTTTTAACATCAGAAAGATTTTGAGAAGTGGGGGGGGGCAAAGGGGAGAGTGGGCGTTAAAAACACCCGTCCCAAGGGTTTAAAAAATAACAAGGGGATGGATTTATTCTTGACAGCTGTTGGGAACCTTGAATTTTTCTCTACTCCCTCCCTCCTTCATTCCATTTAATGTGAGATTATGAAAATGCAGAGGAGTTGGAGGGAAGGCAAAAGGATATAATGTGGAGTTTGAAGCGAGGAGAGGGTGCTGATGCTGTGAATTGCTGGCTTCTTGTTGAAATAAAAAATCCTATTGCGCACTGGGTTGTGATTGGAAATCTAATCAGATCTTTGGAGAGGGGGGAGAGAGACTAAAAGTTTATTGTTTTGACGGACACAAATAAAAATTTAAATGCAAAAGGAGATTCTTTTCTAAAGGAGTGTGGGGGATAGAGAAAAAGAAGAATGGGAATCCCCGTTCTAATGTGGAGACACACGGATTGGATAATTGATAGTGCAGCAAAGAAGAGGGAAGAAGAAAATTGCCTGGCAAGACCTGGATCTTAACAGTCACAACAAAATTACATTAAAAGAATACAGATGGAGGGTTGCTTAAAAAGAAATACAGCCCTTTCTGCTCTCCAGAGAAAAAACAAATAGTGAGCAATGGAGAGCAGTGGAGCCAGAGAGGCAGAAAACCTCAGAAAAAGGAAACTAGGCAAAGGATCCACAGTGGAATGAAAAGTTTCAGAAAGGAGAAGGACCATTCATCCTCTGCAAGGATTTTTGGTTTTTTCCTGTTATTTTAAACCACTCTTCTCCAGTGACGGCAAACATCAACGTTACCACTACAGCAATTTTAAGCAGAAAAGTTGAAAGCCACAGAGAAAATAAAGGACAGAGAAGAAGAAAGCAAAATTGCCGGAGGGGGAGAGTTCAGCAGTGTTGGGTTGGATTGGCACCTGTATGGACTGAAATTGCTGGGAAATTGCAATTGGATATCCTTTATCTTTATTTTCTTTCTGGTTTTTAATTTTGGTTTGGTTGCTGAAATGAAATAGTTTTCTAACCCCCGCCCCACCCTGGTTTTTCGTAACCACTTGGATTTCCAGCTGGATAGTCTTTGATGATACAGTAAGTACACTTTCAATGTTATTATTTTTTGGAAAAGCAAATATGCCCCATTGCCTCTCTTCTTTCTTCCTTATCCCTCTTTTCTTGGTCTTTTCCCCCACCTGAATAAAAAAATCTGACTGGATTTTGATAATGGCTGGAGGTGGGTGGTTGGGAAGGGAGAAGGGAAGGAACAAGGACAGAACGGAATTCTCACAGTAGCTCATATGTTCCTGTTTGTTAGTAAAACTCCAGCCTTGGTAGGATGTTGCAGACGCCTGCCTGCATGGCTCTATAGCATTTGTAAACGTTCACTAGCAAAGAAATCTTTTGAGAAAGCCCCTGCAGTGAGTGGGGGGGTGCTGCCTGATTGCCCAGTCTGTACAAGCGGATGCAAGTTGAATAGAATTAAATGCACGGAGATTTATTTATTTATTTAGTAAGTGTTTAAAATAGGGAAAGGCTTCAGGTTGAATGCTGGCATCCAGTCTGACATTGCAGACCAATATGGTGTATTAACAGGAAAATTTTATAATCAAGCAGGGAGGTGAAGGATGGCTTTTGGCGGGAGTGGGGGGGTGTAGGACAAGAGGTTTTAATGGATTTTGAGGAGGCAGCTCTGAGAGAAATAACACGTTTTACACCCCATTGCTAAGAAAAAGAGGTAACAAGCAGAGAGAGGACATTCTTCTGTTGAAGGGGAGTTTAGGAAACTGCTATACTAGCCACCCGTGTCCTCCAGATCTCCTAGGAAATTCTTTGTGATTTTGTGGTGAATCCTTCAGGCTCCCCTAGGACTTTCATGGCAGTTGAAGGAGATTTACTTTGATTGACAAGCAGTGAGAGGATACTATGGTGTTAGGAGTTTTTTGTTATTATGCTGATAATGAAAATAATTAAAAAGTGGCTTGTAGATGGTGGGGTTCACAGATTAGCAATGATGTGTAACAGACCAGTAAATGTCTCTCCCTTCCTGGAGAAATGTGGTATGGGGGTGTGGAATAAAGGGAGGATAACATGGTGTTTAAAATAGAGGTCCTTGTTTTCCTGTGGGGAAGAGTGCCACTTCCGTCCCCTCTCCTGGCATGACTGCTTAGCTTGTAGATAGGGAGTTTTCTTTTTTTTTTTTTTCCTTCCCCTTCTCTCCTCCCTCACCTCTGCCCTCCTCTACCTTGGCCTTCACATGGAGAGGCTCCAGCTGAAAGTATTAGGCCAAAACTGGTGAAGGAGAGAGAGAAACAGCTAATTAAATGAGCCATTGAACAGATATGGATATTTTTTGGCAGGCAAGGTGCAGAACTAGCTTTGCCACTCGTTTTACTTTTCTCTAGCTGCAATATTCTGGAGGAGGGGAGAGAAGGCAGGGATGGGAGAGGTGTTGGTAGAGATGGGTTTTAACGTTTTTTTCTGGCAGCATTTCCCTCTTCACAAGCTTCCTGCGTGAAACAACACAAACCAGAGCTCTAATTTCCCTGGATAAATACATAAATAAATATTAGCATCTTCCTTTTTCCCCCCTTTCTCCATTCACTCACATCACCACTGTTACGTTGTGTAAATGTCCTGAATCTTTTGGCGTAATGGAAATGAGACCTTCTGCCTCTCAAATGTGTCCCATGCGCTTCTGGTTGGAGGTCATGCCTCTTAAACATTGGCTGCTTGTAAAGGATTAAGATTTAGGGTGCAGTTCTGCTCCTAAGGAAACCTCTGGGAGTTTTTGTTTGGCCACACGAACAAATCAGACCCGTTGTGCTGTTGTGTTTGAAAAAAGAAGGAAGCAGGCACAGCAAAAATTGTTCCTTCCAGCTCCAATTACTCTCATCTTTCTCAGTATAGCTAAATTGGTTTAGTATGAAGTGCTTTAGCCTCATTTATTTCTCTGGGCACGTGTTTCCTGGTGGGACACTAAATGGGTAATAAGTTTGTCAGCATCTGAAAATAAGCGCAAAACTCTGTTCTCCATTCCTTCATGTATCATTATAAGTCTATGCCCTATTGTGGGCTACACTTACATCAGCAGTTGCAGTAATAGAGCAGCTAAATTTATGTTAAGCTGCTGCTCAGTAATTACTGAAGGAAAAAGAAGCTGGCTAAGGAAAAGGCATCTCCACGCTTTTCCCTCGATCGCTGTCAAGTGAGCACATAAACAGAAAATTTGATAGAGCAACTCCAGTTTTTGACAACAGAAAGCTGCCATAGGTACCTCATTCATTTTGTACAATAACTAGCAGAAGGATTTTCTTGATGTGATAAGGAAGCACTGGAAAAATTTAGCCACCAGTTTGGGCTGAAATAGGCAAACCTTGTCAACATTAAAAAGCTAGGGATGCATGTCTGCTTCTAAAGAGGCAACAGTTTCACACTTCAGTGAATCATTCACTTCATACAGTAGCCAAAAGACACATGGAACAACCCAGAGTTTAACTCATTCAATCTCAAAGTGGGACTGAGTATAGCATTTCTCAACATTTGTGCTGGGGCTTATCCAGAGCCCATAAAGTAAATGGCAAAAACGGTCAATCCAAACATCCAGCTAAATGAAGAGCAACAAATCTCCTCAAGCAGAGGCAAGAGCTGTCTCTGCTACTTCCCTCACATGTGCCTGGGCAAAGGCGTATCATTCAGCAGCATATGCTGGTCCTGCGGGCTGTCTCCTCTTCAAACCATGGACAATCCTTTTGGTAATGACCCCAGGCAGCTGGGATTTTGGCACTGTACAGGAAACCATTGTGTGTGTATTTAGGCACCAAATGCTTGTACAGAAGGAAGGACAAAGCTATACTGGAGGGTCCTGCTGCATTTGTTCTAATTGTTCTCCCGAAGGTCAGAGATCAAGCATCTCAAACTTCAGGTATTCTTGGCAAACTCTAGGTTAGTAATGCAAGGGGATAGCTAGTCCATGTCTTCTCACATGTCAGGAATGATTTGCACTGATCTAGAATAGGAGTGGGTTCAGTTTGCCGGAGCAGCAAATTTTGTGTCACAATATCTCCCAGCCTGATAGCACTGATGAGTGAAAAACAGATTTTCAGATTGGGTGAGACCCAAGAAAGAATGCTCTAGATGTAAGCCAATACAAGCAGTCGTGTGGGATTGGAGGAAAAGAAAGGGATTCCTGAGGTGCTGCCATGGCTTCCTACGTATAGGCTTTAAAATTATTTGCCTGTGACCTAAAAAGCTGTCTCCCATTTGACATGAAGATTCTTGTTGTAGCAATATGAGACAGGAAGAATGGGGCTCAGGACAGGATTTTAGCACATTTTGAGAGAGCTTGGTGCTGGTGAAAACTCACAAGCTGAGCTGTCCAAGAGTGAGTTTGCAATATATTCACTGAAGGAGTGCACTGTGCAGAGCAGCACTGTGCGAGAGCCTCCATCGCAGTCTTGCTAGTGTGCCTTCACTTTGGCTTGGAGATATCCCTTTGTTTCTGTTTGCTAGTGAGGGAATGAGGAGAGAGAGGAGGATGCTGGAATTAGTGCCGCTTGCAGTCTGGGAGGAAAATTACTCTGAAGAAATGCAATTAGCACCCACCAAGTCATTTCTAGAGTAGTCAAGCTGACTGGACTTTGGGCTACTATTAGCAGGGGCCCTCCTTCTGCATCTCCTTCCATCCCCTTGCCAGCTGCTGTATGACAATCATAATGAAAAACAAGCCTCCTTCAGTTATAAAGTCCTGCCCCCGCAGGACAACCCAGACGAGAAGGATTTAGTCATAGCAGGAGCCACAGTGATCTGGAAGGCAGCCTTGTGGCATGCTCGAGTCTAGCAGCATGGGCAAGGAGCTGCCCTTAGAAAGGATCCTGCGTCTGCTTCTTGTAATGGCAGGAGACATTGGGGCTTGGCTTATGACATTTTGGAGTGGTTTATTTAATGATGTTACCCAGAAAAGAAGGGTACCTGTTATTTAGCTGTACTATCACGGTCATTTTTTCTCTTGGGGGATAGAAATGAGGATGCAAGAGGGGGGATGAGTGTGCTAGTGGTGTGTTTTAATTGCATATTCACAAGCTGCAATACATAGAAGTGAATTAATGCGTAGTTCCTAGTAGGGGGCTTGGATACTTTGCTATCTGTTAGAGGAAGAGGCAAAAATCAGACGCTTGTGCATGCATGCAATAAAAGAGAATCAGGATTTACATTTGGTATCCAAGGAAGCAAGAGCAGAATCCTGCAGGGCTTTCTGTTCATTGTTTAAATGTTGCCATAGCAATATCTCAGGGCACAAGTTACATGTTTTCCACTTCTGGAGTTGAGCTTTTCTTCCCCCTCTCCCTGTTTTTCTCTCTCTCGATATGCACAACAACCAGGGGCATCTCCACGGAACTTTGCACAGCAATAGGAAAAGGTGTTTGAAGGCTGCGTTACCTGTTCGCATATGTCAGTTTGTATGTTCTTGCCTGTCATTTGCTAGTATGTTGGAAATCCAATTAGGAGGAAATTGTTGGATAGAAGTGGCGTGTGAGGCTCTTGTTGTTAGGACATCAAGCATATTACAATATTTTGTGTAGTGGTGATATGTTAATTGGATAGCTGTAGGCAAGCAAAGTGTAGCAGTCGCTGACAATTAGAAACAACAATGAACTTTCCAGGACTGAATCTATTCCTTGGGCAGATTAAAATGCATTTCAGGTATATACCAGAGTTTAAATACTAACACCACTGTAAGAACTCTTGAAATTCTGTTTTCACAGTGCTGAGACAAGATTTACCCTTGCTTCTTGTGAAAGGGAGAGAGGCAGCATCAGACCACTGAATACAATCTCCCATAGTATTTGCTGCAGAGCTTGTACTTGTTATGTCAGGACTGGGGGGGAGCAATGTAACCAGCAAACCAGGAGAATTAAAAAGGAAAGCAACCAACCCCAAAACAAAGCAAAAAAGTCCAGCGACAACGGTTTCACATGCAACTAGATAAAGCTTACTCAGAAGTATCACAACACAATAAGTTAAATAAACGATTTTTTTGTCTGCAAACCAGCAGCAATTCAGAGCATTTAGTAATGCATTTTGTGTTTGGGGGATCTCTTTTCAGTTATTTGGCAGCTATGGGATCCATACAGTCCTGTGCATTAAAATAATCCTCAGAAGTATGGATGTGGCTTCCTTTCATGTTTGTATGGACAGTACAGTATGGACTGACTTCTGCAAGGCCCAGGAATTGGTGCTTTTTCTTCACTATACGTATAAGAATGACTGCTCTAAGGGTCAGACCTAATCCTGAAAGCCAGTGGTAGTAATTTTCAAAAAGTATTAGTGTAGTTCAGATCTCCAGCACTTTTTATTTTTGCTTACAAACCTTTCTTCACTTTCATGTCGATAATCTTTTCATTCACATGCCATGTTACGTGGGAAATAAAGCCAAGCACATAAAGAGCCTGTTTATCGATGAGGGGAGTGCAGCATGAGTAACAGCGGTGCAGATTTCCTCACACTGCTTATCATTGTACCTCAGCCGTGATCTTAAGCAAAAGACTGCCTTAAGACCTTAAGCAGGCACTAATTCTGTTCATGCACCTTGAACTTTCCCCAGCATCTTTGAGACGGCAAAAAAGGTAGCCAGCTGTGATGGGGATGGGAGGAACTCACCTCACCTCTCATGCACTGTGCTACTGCCCACTCATCAAATTACTGAAGTCCATCAGATTCCATTGTCTTGAGTGGAATTTGAAGTAGGGAGCTAGGGATGAAAGTTTCATCATTATTGGGTCTTCACCAGCTATAGACCAACATTTTACTTTCTTTTTAATGTCTAAAACCAACTATTAGTGGACAGGTGGAAGAGGTTGCGATGACAGTCTCTCTGTAAACTGGTGTAAGTGAGAATTCTGTCTTGCAGAGAATTAATTAAAAGGATTGTTTTGATTTTTATTCACTAGTGCCCATTTTGCTGTTCTAATGCAGCACTGCAACATGTATGAGCTACTCAGTTCTGTAGTAACTCTTCCATGCAACCAGTTTCACTTCTTTTACATTTCTTTCACATTTCTTTCTCTTCTCTTCTGTCATTGTGCAAACATAAACCCAGTTGTGCTCCAGCTAATATCAATTGGAGCTTTAGTAATTACTTCAGCAGGATTGATCCTGCTCTGTGGTTTTTTTGTTTGATTTTTTTCCTTCTCCTAAATGAAGCACAAAACCTGTTTTAGTTCCAGAAATAAACAATAGGATTAGTATTTATATTTACAGACATAAAAAAGTGATCCAAATACCATTTTGAATTAATATGCTATAAACTTCTAAATTTCTAAATGTTCCATATTCCCTTTGCAGTCCTGATGACATTCCAGGTACTAATGCTTCCTTTTCATCAGTGTTTAATGTAATAATTGATGGATTAATTATGTAATCTGGCCCTTGTTCCTGCCACAGCAAAACCTCAATCTATACTAACAAAACCAGGTATTTTGTAAAATGTCATATTTTAGGGCTGAATTTTCAGTCATGACAGGGAGAATTTGGTGACAGTGTAATCTCTGTGCATTGAATATTCACTTCAATAACTCAATATTGTGACACGTTATAATTAGTTTAACAAAAAAATGTTATAGTTTACCTTCTAAAGGCTACAGAAGAGGATCTACAAGGACAGAAAAGGGTTAAGTTAAGGAACCATAGTTTTCTCTTCCTCAATGCATGCAAGTTTCAAATGAAGTGCACAAAAATGTATTAAATTCCATGAGCTTTTTTGCCAGAGGGCATACATGTTGTGTTAAGGGTTTTTTACTTAGCTGTTTGGTTTTACAAGAATTTTCTCTGCCAGTACTCTATTTGTGAGCCCTTATTGGACAGGCAGGTTCTTCTACAAGTGGTTATATATTATTTTTCCAGAGGCAAGCTTTTATATTTGTTACATCATTTAAAGAACTGAGGCTCTTTTTTGTTAGGGTTGTTGATGACACAGCTACTAAAGGGGAAGGTTGGTGACCCCATTAGCCTTTCAGGTTGCTCATATGCAGTGCACGGTCTACTACTTCAATAAGAGTCTTATTGCATTTAACGCCCATGTGAATTTTGACTGTATAGGGTGCAGGGAATTAAAACCATAATGGATTTCTCTTTTGAACTGGAAAGAGGTTGAAAAACCTCACCTTCAGTGAATGTTTATGTTGATATCCCTCCTTCTGTAAGGTACATTTCACTGAGTAGTCTGGCCCTGAAGACTGAGTTATATACATTAAGTAAAGGCCTAGAGGTATCTGTTAAAGATGACTGAATCAAACTGTAGCAGAGGATGGCTTAGTCCTTAAGTAACTTTCCATAACGTGGAAAAAATAATCATATTTTTTAATGGGAAATTTCAGGTTTGCGGATATGTATGAAAATCTCATGCAGCAGTAGTAGAATGTCATTAAGAGTTGCAGAGAAATATAGATAATAATTTCCTATCGCAAAAGGTATTGCATCTGATTTAAAGTATTATCTAGATAAGATTTTTTGTGGCAAAGAAAGATGAAGTTGATGATTGCCTATAGCAAATGAAAGATAAAACGCAGCCAGTCATGCTGCTTCAGAAAGACCTATCTTCTAAACCTGAGGAAAATTATGAGAAAAATTGATTGGAGAGAACATATAAACAAAAGGCTGTGAATATAAACTGGACAGTTTCTAGGATATATTTTTTTGCCAGAGAAAAACCCAAATCTTAAAGGAGTTCACATTTGATTATGGGTCTGTTTTTGATACAAGAGAAAATGAAGCCAAAATTTAACAATTAAACCAAAATCAAAACAAACTAGTATATAGTAGGGTTAAAAAAAAAAAAAAAAAAAAGAGGAAAACAGATAACAACCCCTATAAAAAATAAGGTATAAAATGCATATAATTGATCTAATAGGAGAGAAATATGGAGGTTGGGTGGTGGGCTTAGAATATACCAGAAATGAGAGATTATGGCTGTTCTTACTGCTGCTTTTATTGGAGACATCCTATGAAGGGTTCTTGGCAGTAGTGATGTAGAGCTGACAGAATTATTCAATTAATATTTCTATTCTATATCTGCAAAAATCACAATTAAAAATTCTTAGCATGAAAAGAAAAAGCAAGTGAAAGGATATTGGAAAACATCTATTAGGGATAAATATTTTTTAAATCAACGATCCTGTTATACTTTTCTGAAGAGTACTCCAGAGTATATATCTAGAAAACATTTCAATGATAGAAGTGTAATGAACTTGGTAATCATTGACCATTTAGTCTGACAAATTTTAGGCAAAATAGTAGAAAATCCAACACAGGATTCGGCTGATAGAGAATTAAGGCAGAGGAAATGTTTAATGGCAATAGTATGGTATTATGGGAAGTATTTTCTATCAAGCAAACAATTTGACTCTTTGATGATACTGCAAGGTTGGTAGATAGAAGTTACCATGAAAATATAGTGCACTTAAGCTTTGAACTACATAGGATACTTAAGTAGCTTAGAAGTACCGGTCAGATATTCAAAACTAAGTATTGTGCAGCAATATGTTTGAATGGATTATACTGATACTGTAACTCTTTTTACAATATTTGTATTAATGATCTAGACGGACCATTGACAGAAAACTACACTTAACATAAATGCAGAGCCCACAGTTGGCAAAATGACCTAGGTAAGAATGGCAGTTAGGATGGGAGTGTGAGGGTAAACTGCATGAATAAGATAGATAACTGAGCTACCTGAGAGGGCATTTTCGCAAACCGATAATGCTAAAGAGGAGAATTTAAACAAAAAAAACCCAACCCCAAACAAAAACAAAACCAAAAAACTTCTGAAACAAAGCTTGGAAAAAAGTATAAAAGAAGCATGAAACCTTTTACATGTCAATGGCTGGGCAGGTGAGGGAAACAAAGCAAAAAAAGTTGTTTGACACTGCCAGACATTGCCCCATGTCAGTGCAGCCTTTGGCTTGGTCTGACCGAGCTGCCTCCGCACTGGATACTGCGAGGAACCAGCATGCAGCTGGTGGAGTGACGGCACAGGGTGCAACAAGCAGGGACTCACGCGTGAGCGAACCATGAGTGCTTTCTTCCCAGCCTCTGCATTAGCAGATAGCATGGGACCACACAGGGCTGGGCCACCCATGTCTCGAGAGGAGGAGTGAGCAAGTAGGGGAGCCTGCACTCCCAGAAGTGGGGATGTGCTTGTAACCCACATGGCCTGTGAGGATATCTGAGTGGTATTACTTTATGGGATTAATTATATAGGGGTGTTTAGAAGTGTTTAGGTGTTGTCATTTTGTAAGTATCTAGTATTGTAGCTTATCTGTTGTATTGCTGATCCTGAGCTGGCAGTGAGTGCCGGTTAATTAAATGTTGTTGGTTATAGTGATGTAATTTAAATCACATGAATTGAGAAGTTTTTCCTTGCAACAGTAAGTATCAGCAGCATGATAAATAAGACAGATGCGCAGAGTGATACTGGATGCAAAATGTTATATATATGAAGGACAGGCACAGGATATACCTTCAGAATGAGAGAGATTCGTCTGTAAAAGCAAGTCTGAAAAGGATTTGAGATCATAAAAGGCAAGAAATTCCACATGAGCTCCCACAGTGATAGTGTTAACAAAGACTATGTCATACCATTGGATAAATAAGCAGAGAAATAGAACAGTGATTTTAACAATGTCAATGGGAAAACTGGAATGCTGTTTACTTTTCAATTTGTCCACATTTTGAAAATGATGTTGAAAAGAAAGGAGACACAAAAATACTCAGTGCTGAAAAAAAGGAAAAATTCAATGCTCAAACTTTAGTCTATTGATTAAGAAACTTGAGAACTGATGTGATTAGTGTATGAGGGGAAAAAGTATATTTTTAAATGTTTTCTAATGTTTCCTAACATAGTAAATAAAATTCTAAAAAGAAGCTGAGGTCCCATAAATTCAGATTAGAAATTAAGGGCAGAGTTTTAACAGTGAAAATAATTCACCATTTTTCATATTGCTTGGAGAAGTTGTATTTTCTCTGTCTCTTGGAGTCCATGTGCACCGATTGGATGTCTCTGTGGAAGACACTTGTAGTGAAGTACACACTATTGTGTTTTGTATATTGTGACATTTAGAAGGGCAGAGTAGATGGTTCTGAGGTTCCTGTACCCTCAGCCTGTGATTCTTCAGGTAAAAGGAATGTAGCCTGGTCATTCATAACCAAGCTTCCAATCCCGTCATCAACAAACATGTCTAGCTTGCAATGCACAGAACACCCCAAGGGATTTCACTACCCAGTCCATCATTCCCTGTATGCTGAGATTGCTAGCAGGAGACCCAAGAAGTTTATGGGTGATCTCCTTCTTTGTGGCAGTGCTCTGACTGAATCTCCGTACCTCAGACTTCTATCTGTTTAGTTGGAAAAATGTCTTTTGAAATCTGTTAATTTCTCAAATCTGAAATGTTTTATAGAGATTGATTTTGAAGGCTGTGCTGAGGGTGAACAAATACTCACTGTGCATATTTACTCATCCACTCAGTAGCCCATCCACTAACTTATTTGTGTGATCAAGCTTCTACCTCTTTCAGAGTTCTCTTCATAGTGGAGAGATTTGGAAGCTTTGAGTGTTGTACCTCTGAAACACTGGCTTACCAGCAACCTGGGCCTCCAGCCTGAAAAAGTCCATTTGCTTCAGCTGACACAGGAGTTCAACACCTAAATCAAAACCAGCTAAAATGTATTGTCTCAGAGCTTTTTTCTAGCATAGACTTCCAGATCTGAATTCAGATCTGAACTTCTGCGATAGCTGGTCTTGGTGCCAGGCTTCTTTCTAAGTCTGGTTTCAAAGAGGTTTCAAAGTTCGTATATCCTTCTCTCTGTTTCTCTCTGCTTACAGGCCACTAAATGTTGCTCTGTCCACATTTTTACTTGCTGCGAATGGTTGTTAAGCATTTTAGACTAGAAATGTATTTTTCTGTCTTCATAAAACAACTCCATTTGTGGACTTGATTTTACTTGTTTACGTCTTTTGCTAATGCATGTACTTGGTTTGGGAAGACAGAGAAGAGGAAAGAATGAAGTAAGCTTGACCCTGCATCTCTGCATAATAGCTTTTGGTAGTGTAGGCTGCAATTATATGCAGTCTCGGTGAGCTGTCTTCTCATATTTCTAGTTACTCTTCACCTGATTTCTTGGACATGGTTTGTTCTAAACTCTTCTGAAAAAATTACTGATGGAAATCTAAAACAAAGATACATATTTCATACACGGTTGGTGGTCACTTTCTCTGTTTAGTTTTGAGTTTCATAGTCCAAGTCAATTTTTTGTGTAAACTGTGTTTCCTGCATTCAAGAGCCTTCCTGGAGTAGTGGGCAATTTCATTCTTACAGCTGAAGGTAGTTAGCCTGAGAGGTCATGGACTATGAGAAAGTATTCTCTGATGTAGCAAAGGGCATTCCTTCAGAGGTTACTATATTCAATTGCTATCAACTGTAAATTGTTAACAGATTCTATGTCCTGAGATATCCAGTCCTTATTTCTTTCATATTTTCTGAAAAACTCACTGAAATTGCCAGTCTTAGGAGATCTTGACCTAATTAGTGCTTCCAGAGTGCATTCTTCATCTGTGATGCTTCAGCAGTACCGGTCTGCAAGAGGCATATTTTGAAGTGACAGTTTGTAACAATCACACTTTCTTTTTCATCTTTAACCTTCCTTCCGTTATTTACTGCTCTCCACCCATGCTGTATATGTCAACTGCAGCTAATGAAAATGTAAAACAAAGGTATATTCTTTGATACTCATTTTAATTGTCTCCTCATTACTGTTTAGGCTGTCACTGAATAATATAATAGGGCATATTCTTTTAGTAATGTGGCTTCATGAGATGCTGTTCAGAGTTACTATGTCAGTGTATCCATAGGAAAACTAAGACTGATTCTCCTTGTGGTTTGTATTGTCATTTACCACTGAGTGACGTTGGAATTCAGACAGTACAAAATTGAAATTGTAATATTTTATGCTCTCCTAACATAGGTGGAAATGGCTGCATACAAGATAGTGGGAACTTGAATCCTTTGCAGAGGGAGTCACCCCTTTTCAATACTGCAGAGACCACAGAAAGTCTGCTGACCTTTCAAATATTCCTAATATTAGGAAGCTCAGGATGAGGTTAGAGACAAGGTTATACTTCTGACTTTGCTATTCTATTCTATATTGTGCTCCTTTTTGCACCCTTTACTGTACCCTGGCCTTGGATAGATAATCTTATTTTTGCAGGGATTATAAAAATGAATTAAGTGATCTGACATGCTTGCTTATGAGAGAGAACAATGTGGATGGCATGAGTACAACACACTAACCTGCACTGAGCTTGCACTAAGAGTGCTGGTATAGCTACTGCATGTTAGGTTGCATTATACAAAAGCACTGTTAATACTGACTAAGAATGTCTGTCTGGGTAGTGAGTGTAGTAATCAGCATTTTGAAAGTTCATACCCTACCTTAATCCTCACGCGTTATTCCGCATGTATGTTCCATATATAGTGTGGTCATGGATCCTATGGTTTTCAAGGAAGGAGGTTACATGTCCCTAACTGCTCCCTTATGGCTCCGACAGAAGCCAGTAACTTCCCCTATTATTGAAATCCTACCAGATTGATCATCTAGGATAATTTTCTTACAATGTTTTCATTTGTACTCTCAGCTCCTCCAGCGTTTTGTAATTTCATGAGGCACCCTTCTCTTAACATATCCCTCATTTTCTTGTGCGTGCTTTATGCAATGTTTCATTCTTTATATTTTAAATAAAATAAATTAATTAAGTGTAGCTAAAATTTTGCATCATCATTGCATTAAGTTATTACAATAGGTGACCATTTGGGAGTTGGAAAAATAAGGCCTAAGTCTAGCAGACACTCTCTGGGATGGTCCCTTTCTCTTTTCTCTCTCCCAGTCCCTTCCCCAAATTCCTTTGTCAGAGGTTCATGTGACCACTTTTCAAACCATTGACCTACTGTGGGACCAGCCAAATGACTACAGAGGCCAACATGGATTCAGTTTATTTACTAGGAAAACTAACTTTGACTGGGCTGCTCCTCACTCCTTGACTAGAATTCCTTATGGATGTTGTCTGTTAATAGCTCATCCCCTCCCAGTGGCAGCAGAGTTCAGAAGCTCTTTTTCTCATGCAGAGCTTCCAAAGAGACCTTTGGTGCCAGAGGTCTCTTGAAGACTAGGAGTAAGATCAGGGCAATTGGGAGAGGTCTCTGAGGACTGGAGGAAAGTTAAGTTGCCTGTTTCTGAGCATTTCTCTAGCTCTTTTTAATGAAAAGTTAAAAACTTGCAAGATACGATGCTGTTCTTGCCAGCTTTTCCATGCAGATGGAGCTATGGACCAGAATGAAGCCTCACTGAAACTAGAGCAAATTCTCTATTGCGGAAAAACTGTACGAGAGGAGCTGTCAGATTATTTTCACTGGTATGAGTTGAACTACTTCCATTACTAAAGCTATGTATTCATATAAGTGTACGTATGTGTGTTTAAGAGGGTAGATTGCCCTTGGAAGTTTTGGAGTGCATTTGGCCTTATAACATATTAAAGCGATGATTCTTTGTACAGGTGGTTGCATTATAGAAAAATAGCAGAGAAACAGTATTTTTTAATATATTTAACAAAACACCTGCTTCCATATATAGCTCTGTGTAGGAGGGGGGTAGAAATCTCCACACATTGATCATGTACATCTCAGAAGAATTATAACATTGACTATATGGCAGCTAGGTAAAAAAGTAACTGCTTTGAGAAAGGTTTAAGAATGAATAAGTTTTTTTCAAAAGAAGTAATGAAATTATCCCCATCCCCCAAAAGCAAGAAAAAATATCAGATCTTGTATCACATCTTTCCCCCTCTACCATTTCAAATGATACCTTTTAAAGGAAAAATTCAATTGGGAGAGACATCTAAATGTAGTAGAAAGGACAAGCTTGTGTACTGTAGGGGTCACCACTAGAGATTCCTTGACTCTGATCTTTGTGTGGCCTCTGACTCCTTGTCTGAAACAAATCACACAGGCTCTATGTGCTCCATTTTACTTCTCTGTAACTTAAGAGAAATTACTTTTGCATATTGCAGGACAGATCCTTCCACAATTTATGCAGCCAGAACTCTCTATTTGTATGAGTTCAGACATCAAAACCAGTTTAATATAATTCAAGAAGTGAGAGTGGAATTTAAGAAGACGTTTTGTGAACTTAAGCTTTCAGTTGCATGAAAGGTCCTTGAATAAAAGGCATTTTGTAAGCACAATTTTTACTGCAATCAGTATCACCATACATAAAACGCAGTGTTTCAGTAAGAGAGGAAAACAAAAGAACATGTACATCTTTTATCCTTAAATATTCCATTAGTGAAACAATTCTGGAGATGTGTCGAAAACATCTTTCTTATCCTTCCATTCTTAAGAAAGGTTTTTCCTGATCTGCCAGCAATTTCATGATATTGCTAACTATTTTACATTCAGACTCTTAGTGATTTTTTTCCTCCTGACTTATTTTACCTCAGGCATAAATTGAATTGCACAAACAAACAAAAATCCAAAAATATCCTTCCTTAAAGTTAAGCAAGATCACAAGCCTGCCAATTCTTCCTCCTAAGAGTAAATACTTGCAAACATGAGCTTATTCAAATATTGCTTTGATATTCTAGCTCTAGCCAAGTGAATAAGGAGTATTCAAGTAAAACCTATTCAGGCTTTCTACATATTTTACACTGAAATTATCATTCATTTATTTTCAATTTATACACTGGAATGATTGAAAAGCACAGTGCACAAATTCTCTTTTCCCTGGACACTGTGAAATTTTACCTACTTTGTCAAGTTCACAAGCTTTAAAGCTATAAAGTTCTTTTTGTCATAATTCACAACTTTGGTTACTTCCATTTGACTTCTTGATGTGTCAATTTGTTGTGCATTTAGTAGACGAACCACTTCCCACTACTGGGTGAAAGGTTTCTATAGTGCTCCATGAATATATAGATTTCCTTTTTTCCTTGAACCCAGGGAACTGATTTCTTTATTTTGTCTTAGTGGAAGGTTAGGACCAATTCAGCGTCAAAGATCTAGACAGCTAATTGCCAAGTGTAATATGTATCTGCAAATGGCTGTAAGAATTTTGGCTGTGTTAAGGACCTGATGCAGCTAACCTTAACCTTTGTGGGACGTATTTAGTCATGGCAAGATTTGCTTTGCTTCTCTTACGTTGAATTTGCTTATCTAGTCATTGCAAACATGTATGGAAAGGTATGAAGTCAGCAACTGGCATTACATGCTGTTTTTGAAATGATAATGAATTCTCTGATATCCAACTGTCTCCTTTCAACCTACCCTCTACTTACCCAGACACTCATCCTCTCCCTCATCTGCAAATGAGCAGATAGAGAGCCTGGGAGAGTATGTGGACTTTGAAATGTGACTCAGAGGTCAAGAGATTCAGAGTCCGAGGAGGAAAGTGAAATTCACAGCTAAGGACAATTTATTGGGATCAACCTGCCCCTAGGAACCTCCCAGAACAACCAAAGGACTTGGTGATGTCTCCATTGCTCACATAGTCAGTTGCCATGAGTTTGCATAGCAAGGCATGTCTCCTACTGAATTAGAAATACTCTGATGAGTAAAAACTGTTTATTTGAGAAAGGCTTTTCAAAAGCATATCTTTGGCTGAATTTAAGCTTCCTATCAGTTTCCAGTGTTACTGTTCCTATACATGAATCACTGCTTATAAATTGCGACTCAGTAAAATGAAATTCAATTGGGCATCTGGTAGGGGAAAAACATAGTGCTAGGTTCCTTCCCTTTTTTTTTTTTTTTCTTTTTTTTTCCTTAGAGCTGTCTGTGGAGGTACAACACAATTAAGACACCTAAATCGATATCACCAGTGTGCTTGCTTTTGCTTGGCACATTAAGTATCTTTTAAGAATTGTGTTTAACACAGAGTCTTTGTCTTTTTGTTTTGAAAGGTGCTTTGAATAGCTTTGGCGAATTGCTTAATCGTTTATTGATCTCATAATTATTCGGTTTGTTATTCCTTTCTTTATTCCGCCCCCCCCCCCCCCCCCCCCCCCCCCGCCTTAGCATTACTTCATCCTCTTTTAAAAGTCCTGGAAAAAGTTTACATTAATTCAGAGTTCCTTATCAAAGTTTTGGGCATTGCTTAAATTCCACGTTGCTGGAGAGATAATGATAGAAGTTATATAAACGTACCTCAAGAGTTAATGAACTAAATAAAGGAGAAATTGTCCACGTGTTCAGAATTCATTTCTCACATTGGAGGCAGAAGATAGTTGCGGTGAATTTTGCAACAGGCTACTCCCACGAGGTCATATTTTATTAAACTGAGTAAATTGGATGAGTCAGAGCCATGACTGTCTAGGAATTTAACGAAAATAATTGACACTCTATCTCCCAAACATACTGTATTTTTCTTTATTTTTGTGGTGGGTGTTAGGTTAAGAGGTGTCTGCATAAACTCCAGTTGATGAAGAGAGCAAGATGGTACTCTTTTTTGCATTTTGCTTTGGTTTGCATTCCACAAAGCAGATCTGCTTCAGACATGACTCTCCTACACCCTATACTCCCTTCCTTTACTCTTCATCCAAAAAACCCTGACAGTGTTCATCGATTTTTCAAATCCATCTGATTTGGCTCTTCTGTAATAACAGAGTTATTCCACTATTATGGTAATAGCATATATGCAACAGTGGACTGAAAGTAGAAAGCTAAAGGACTGCTTCAAATTTTAGCATGGCAGGTTTCCCTCCACCCTCTGAGTCCATAAATGAAAATAATTGTGCTGCAATGCCAAGAAATTAGTATCCTACCACAACTCCAGAATGCTGTGAAAACATAGCATTGCATAACTGTGATTCCACTGAATGGTATCATTATGACTAAAATTATCTAACGTTGTATTGCCTTTTTGTTCATATCTGGCAGGAATCAGACTATCTCACCATGGTACACAATACGCTTTCTAAATATGGGTGAAAAACTAGAACATTCTTCGGAACAAGTGTTGCCTAAATACAACAGAAGTGAATGGAAAATGCTGGCCCTAATTAGTGATACATTCTTGCATTGAAACATGATCAGCAAATCAGTCTTCTTTAGGAGGAAGTAAGCTCCTGTTACCAGATGGAAAATAAATTAAGTTGAACCTTTCTCATCCCTCAAAAAGTTGGTACCAAAGTAGAAATGTATACATATTTTAAAAATCCTAACCTGCAACGTTTTGAAAGAGCTGAAATTAAAAAGTGACTATTTCTTAAAATATAAATTTCCTTTTAAAGATCATTGTATTTTGCCTCATGCTACCAGTAAACTTACCCAAACAGTGTAAGTTGCTCTTCCTAGTTAGTTTCATTCTTCTTGAATAAGTGTGAATGAGATGTGAGTAAATGAGAGACAGTTGTTATGCACCGTGAGTAAAACCAAAAAGTGGCGGTCTGGGTTCAATTCTCTTCAAAGAACAAGGATACACAGTATTAATGCCTTGGGACAAAGAATCCTCAATTTAAATTTTACGGACTTTCTATTTCTAGTTTCTTTATCACCAGTATTCCAGAAGGCATGGGAATTAGCTACTGCCATTATCTGTGATAGCAGAGGGTATAAACTGAAGCCCTCAAACTTCAGTGCTTTGGGTAAGACAACTAAACCTGTATCTGAACACATTTACATACATAGTCTGCCTTTGTCAAAGAATCTCAATAGCTGCAATTCTCATGGACTTCAGCTCTTGGAACACCATTAAAAAATGTTGACTCCTAACATAAAGTAAATCATGTATTTCATCAGACCTGTCTTTCAAGTACAAAAGAATCAGTGTAGTTTGTTTTTACATTTGCCTTTTCAAAGATTATGTTGCTAGATTATATGTCAGTGTGCTTGAATAGACTAGAAGATGAACGATCACTTTGCAGTTCTATGGTACAGGCTATGCAAACACTTATTAAATAGAACTGATAAATGTAGTTTAGCTTAACTGTGCAATTGCATTCATTGCTATATCCGATCTATATATACACAACACATGTACCCTAAGTCCAGTTCTGCTGGATAAGAATATATTAGAGCGACACGCACAGCATTTCCATGGCATGCTTTATCTTTATTCCCTACCTGATTCTTTTATAACATCTACTTTAATTTTACTAAGATCAGAGCATTACAGAGAACATACATAGTAACTGACTTGCTGTGTTAGTAACTCTCTGCTTTGCACTGAGCAAAATATAACACCATTTAATATCAAATGTACAATCAAGAAACAGCTGGGTTTCTTTTGCAGCATCCCAGAGCTGGCCAAGGAATTTAAACCAAAAGTTATTGAGTAATTGTTCTCATTGTTCATGTGGATGCATTAAATCCTACCTAAGTCCAAATAGAGACCCCTGATATGTTAAAAGAATCATTTCCCCCTTTCCTCCCTCATCCTCCAAAGGCATTTAATGCAGTGTTAATTCTTAGAAAAAGTTATCATTTTTTGTAATCTTTTTCTCCATAGCTTCTACTACTGTTCTGAGTGGTTGTACAGATAAAATGGATTGAAGGAGTTCCGGAGTCATCAAGATGCAGTGACACAGAGATACTAATGTTAAACAGTGCCCTTTTCCTAAAAGGCAAACATTTCATGCTTGCTTCTGTGTAGGGCAGTATAAGTGCAGCAAAATTTAGTACTGCTGTTACGTGTATTGTCAATATTATATATCATTATTTGGCTAGAAACCTATCGTTAATTAATAACAAATGGAGTAACAAACAAAAAATACATTTATAATCATGGCAACTTAAATATATTTCTAAAAGCAAAAAAGTGTATTAAAAAGTATAATTAGTTAATGACCATAAAACTCATACCCATATGAATAACCTGGCTTGAAAATTCAAATTATTTTATTGTGCATGACTTGACAATACAGATGGGAGTAAGTTAAAAGCTAGACTGAACAGTTGTTCAACTCCTTCCGTAGGGGAAGGAATATCCAAGAAGAATCCCAGGAAGGGAATTGTGATTTAGTTACAGTTCCAACTCAGACAATGCCTTGATCCATAAGAAAAACAATTTATTGCAATCTGTTCATCTTACTACATTCTTTACATAAGCCTTTTTCAGCTTACTTTTGTGCTAGGAAGCAGTGTTAAGCCTCTCTTCTACTCACTTGCTTTCTCATCCTTACTGAAAAGGAAATATCTAGAGACTCCATGATCTGGATACAACCTGCAGGAGCCAGGATGCTTTACTGGATCAGGACTAGATCTCTCTACCATGCAGGATTGAGCCATAGAAGAGGAATGCAAGTTACTATAATAAGCCAAGTGCAAAATTGGATTACAAAGTCATTAGAGGCTGTATTTGTTCAGCACCTTTTAGGCCCTTGGGAAAGATTATTAAACAAATGGAAATGGTTTTAGAGCTAAGCATTCTGTTCTTTCCAAATAGTGGTTATTATTTTTTAACTTCTAATTATTGTGCATAATATTGGATTATATCACATATAAAATTTAGTTTGTGGCACCTATAAGAGTAGATTTGTGCCTATGTAAAAGCATTAAACTATGATTTTCCCCCCCTGTATCTCTTTCTATAAGTTGGAAGTTTAGATAACAAAAACCTTATTTTTTCTCCTTTTTTTCTAAGGTTTCTGGACCTTTTTATCAAACCAGAGTGCCTGAAAAGACCCTTCATACTACCTAAAATTGTTACATGTCTACTTATTATTTTTTCCATATCTTAAGTTACTAATTGATTTTATTGTGTATTTAACAGAAAACATTTGTGAGTATGTCTCTGCAAGTGTTTCTACTGTTGTAACTTCATGGAATCGGGAAAATATTGGTTGGAAAGGACCACGGGAAATCATCAAGACCGTTTGTCCACCTGAAGTGGGGCTATGACCAGCATTGCATCAAATTAGGCCTTGCTTTGTCTAGTTTAGTTGTAAAATCTTTCAAGAACAGATGTTCCACAGCCCCTCTTACTCCTGTGCTGCATCACCCTTCTAATGGAGAAGTTTTTTTCTAATGTCCAGTCTTAAATACTATCCTGCAATTTTTGGCTGTTGCCCCATTTTTGATCTTTCACTCCTGAAAAGAGTTTGCTGTAGTTATCTTTGTAAATCCCCTTAAACGACTGTAGGCTACCAACAGAGCAGCATCCCTTAACCTCCTCTCTGCCACACAAAACCAGCCCTACTCCCTCAACCTCTCCTCCTAGAAATGTGCTCTAGACCCTGACACTCTCAGTAGCCTTCTTCTGAGCCCTCTTCAGTTTCTCCACATCCTTCTTGGATCCAGTATTTTATGTGCAGCCTCACTAGTGCCAGGTAGAGATGGACAGTTCATAACTACCCTTGATGTGCTGGCCATTGTGCTCCTAACAATCCAGTGCGTGCTTTGGCAAACTTGCAGTAACAGTGGGCAGAGCTCAGTGAAAGTGCCTGTCTTCAACCTGACATCCAGTATGACGTCCAGGTTCTTTCCCTCAGGGCTGCTACTCAACCTGTCAGATCTCAGCCTGTATTGAGCCATGGTGGTTGCAGACATTTCCACTTGATGAACTTCAAGATATTTCTGTTGACTTAGTCCCTAAGTTTCTCAGAATCCTCTTCTTCCAGGAGATGAAATAAGTGGTGTCATCTGAAGATATGGTTCTGGGTTTAGATTGCTTATTTTTAGATTCAGTAAATTAGAGTTCTATCTGTGATTTTTTAATGTATTATTTTCTCCATGTTCCTTAGTAGAATTACATGATTTTTCTGTTTTGCAGATGTATGATAAAGATAAATGTATTCAGTACTTTGATATAGCTGACCATTCTAACAGTAAGCATACCATCAATGGCAATTATTGTCAATACCCTTCAACTCTTGGCAGGAGTTGAGTGCCTAGGCCCAGGACATGGCAGCAGAAGGATCCAAGTGCAGGGTGCTCTGCTGCTGTGGTTCTTGTTTAGCTCCTTATGTCTATTAGAGCAAGGCTAGGTTTGAATTGTGACTCCAGGTTTGCCACTCACATATTTTTCTCTGAGGACTAGCTCTTGGCTGCCTGAACATGCTGAGAACCACCCAATCAAAAAAAAAAAAACCAAAACCTACCAAGCTTTTTGAAGTGTTCTCCTTCTTCTGTGAAGAGATCAAAAAAACTTTTTCCTAGAATAAAATATGGCATTTTCAGAAAAATTCCTCCTTGATCCATACATAATAGGCATAACATATCACCGTGCATTATGCTCCCTATAATTACCCTAACATGAGCCTGGGTGGAGGGAATAATTTCTTATTTAACTGTCCCTGACAAATGACCGAGCCTTTGAGACAAGTTAGGCTAAATCATTTGGTTTTGTGAGGCAATCACTTATCGCACAATACCTATCCCAAGAGGTGGTAAGGGTTATGTGAATTACCAGGACAGGAAAACCACCAAATTCTGCTTGACTACAGTAGACTGCCTTATCTTATCCATTCTTTGCATCTTCAGGTAAAGTATGATTTCTATCTCTTAATATGAACTCTCACATTAGTTCCATCTTGGTGTACTTTCCACAAAATTCTGTCTTGTAGATGCATCAGGTTTTGTTGTTGTATTAGGCATGGGAAGTATCAGGAAAGATAACTGGCATCTCTAAAGATTGCTATATTTTCTTCGAGCTTTTGACTTGCAGTGTTTCAGAAGTGGCCTGGACTGCACCGGAAGAAACAGCAACAAAGTTTATCACATGACAGAATAGCTCATCCAGCCTACTATGTCAGAATGTATTTTTGAAATAGTAAGTGAATGCTCCTACTTGGGTTACGATGTCATTAGCAGGTGCGTGCTACAGCTAGACAAAATTATTTGACTGTTTCTTCCTGTCCCTTCCTCCCCAAGCAGAAAAACTGTACAGATCAGAGCTGAATAAAACATTTACTAATTTCATGTCAAATTCTGTGCTAGTTTAAATTTTTAAGAAACATTTCTTCACATTTATCATAAAGAAATACAAATATTGTGATTGGGTTTTTTTCTGCTTGAAATGGCTTTTAATTTCAAAGTTTCCTTTCATTGTATTACAAATAAGCAAAGCCACATTCTAAAATATCCTTAGAATTCAGACAAGATTAGTGTTTAGTGGGGACTAGCAATACTTTGATAGTATTCTGTGTGATGTTTTTTTCCAAACTTAGTTCAGTACATAGAGGATTTCAGGGATGCACAGACAGATTCGATTCCAAGTACTTTTTGTAAGTTCTTCCTTCCAGAGTTCCTGCTCCATGCAGGTTGCTATGACAAAGTGACAGTTAGCCATGAGTTTGTAGCACTACTCGTTATTTATTTTTCACTTTCTTATTACCATAAATGCTTTCTGTCACATCTTTTTTCCCCACATGTACACTATACAGCTCAGTCCCGGATATGCAAACCCCCTGCTATTCCATTCTCAAGTGTGTTTTGAGTGCAGTCTGACAATTGTCGATTTTCACCAGATTATGCAGCAATTAAGATGAATTTAGTCAAGTGTGTGAGAGAGAGAGTGAAATAGGTCAGTTTAAATCATACTTTCAGACTATCAATCAAAAACCATTATTTTCCTGGAGTTGAAATGGGAGGGATGATAAGAGCTCCTGAGAATTAAAAAAATCTGCTTCAATTATGCCTCACATTTCATTGTGTGTGCAGAAACAAATGTGGACAGATTTATGTCCTTTAAGAGATCCTGCTCGTACACACCAAACACCATCAAGTTACTTAAACAACTGTCTACGTATATATAAATATTTCTGTTGCATATACCACACCAAAAGGCAGTAGAAGCTCTTAGATAACCCCCCCAATTAACTATCTTATTACAGACCACAAGTAAAATGCAAGTTAGGCAAACTGAATAAAACATGAAAATAAATTTTAATATTATTTGATTTTTCATTTCTTTCATTGAGACCAAAATCTTTGGTGTTTCACTGAATGACAGGAAATTCCCATTTGTTAAGACTGAGTGTAATAGTAAGAGTGTTGAGGGGACTGTGGTACAAAAATCTTATATTTCAAGTATATTTACTAGTGACTATCTTTGTATTTTTCCTCCCTTTGCCTTTGACATTTGAAAGTGTTTGAAAAAAAATGTATTGAAAAAAATATGAATATGATTAAATGATCCTAGAAATCCACCACACTTCCCCTTTAGCAGATATAGAGCATTTCAACAAAGATTTACAGATAACAGATATTTCTGGTATTTAAAATACATTTTCCCAGTAAAAGCAAAACTGTTTTGATTTTTTTGAAACAAGGAGAGATAAGTATTTATTTTCTTCTGGCATCAAAAGCTTTTGAATCGTACTTTCTAAACTTGTGTTAGCATTAAATCTTTTCTATAAAATGCTTGCAGGCTTGTAGGCTTTTTACTCACTTTGGAAGATCCTTAGTCTACTCTTTGTGAATGAACTCTGTATGTGGATGTAGGGATGTGGTAAACAGTCACGATACTTAGCATTTTCTCCAGCCCAAATCTTCATGCATTCATCTGTTTTTTTATAAGGTCACTGAGATACTATTGTGATAGATGACCTTATAAAAATCATGTGGCTACAGAAAGCTACATTATAAAGGAGGAATGTTGAACGTTGTGTCCAGATCTTGCTTAAAATAAGTTTTCAGATATAAAGAATCAAATACGAAAAGGTAAACATAGTGATTATACAAATTCTTCCTTTAAAGTAGAAGGAAAAGGAAGGGAAATGAGGTCACATCCACTTTGACAGTGCTTTTAAAAGGAAGAGGAAGGGAGGGAGAAGACAGAAGAAAGAGGTGTTAAAATGTAGTGGTACTCCAGAATGATTAACTAGAAGAAGTAATCTCAAAGACAAAAAAGGCAAATACAGATGATTTAGCCTTCTGTGTGATTAGTATACAATTGTTTCTTGCTGTCTCATGCTTTGTCTACTCTATTTCCAAATGTTCTTGTCTTACAGAATTATATCTCTGTTGGATAGATTTCAGTCTCATGAAATGTTTTGCTACTATTCAGCTTGTTACCTTTATTTTATACTATTCTTATTTTCTTGGAGTTTCATTCTCCCTGTACCATGCTAAATAAAGATTTTCTTCCTCAAGATCTGTAATCTTCAGATATTCATAAAATCCCATCTTTTTATTTAGCCATGTTGGACTAATCTGTCCTCCTAAAATAAGTTTTTCTTATCACTCTTCCATCTCTGAATATGCTGTTTGTCATTATTGTTTTGGTTACAAGATTGCTAGACTTAGGGTGATTTTGCACCCATGATTGCATCAAACTCATGTAGGGTACATCGTGAAGACGATGGACTAGGCTAGTGTGAAGTATACTGGCAAAATTTCTTGGTCATCCAATATTGCTTTGAATCCTATATTCTTTCAGGTGCAAGAAATATACACGATCAAGGCTGTGGTGACTGATAGTGTCTCTTCCTCAGAGACAACCATTTCTTGTCAGAGGAAAAGAGCAGGGGCAAGGGACAGTTATTTGGTCTCCCTCTGCCCCAAAGGCAAAACATTGCTGAATTTGAGAGAAATTTGTATTTTTGTCAATTAGCTTTAAAACATTCTTCTACACAATTTCTTCTCAGTGAGACTGCCATTAATGCAGCATAAATGAGATTCAGTATATCTGTATTGGGAATGCATATTTGTTTTAAAGTTAAAAGTTTAAAAGTTATTTAAAGTTTCAAACCTGCTTTATTTAATTTTGATTAATTTAAATGCAAAATAATATGGATAACAGCATAATAAAATGTAGCAGTTCTGTAGAATTCCATTTATGAAATATTTTATGAATGTTCCCTAATTATGATCATGCAACTTTTTAGAACTTAAAAATATATAATCCTTTTTTAAAGCAGTGGATTATCCTACATTTTTTTAATGGTCTGTGTCGGATGTGTTGGTATAAGAGAAACTAAGTTTAAATTCCTGCAAAGCCTGAATTTACAAAATGCTGATGATACATAACTTTGAACTCCCTGGGAGTTCAGTAACCCTGAAGTTCAGGCCATAAGGTTTCCATCACTGGGTACCCAAAATCAGAAGTTAAAAATAGCACCTTAGTTAATTTTTTTTTTAACAAATCCCAACCAACCAACCAACACAAACAAACAAAAACCCCCTTTGGCTATAATTCAGCCCTTTAGACCCCTAGACTTGCAGTATAGCACCAAGGTAAGATTACGGATATTTCATTTATTATAGCGCATTTTTTTTATAATCATGATTTTATATGTTCAGATGAAAAGTATTCATTGTGAGACTAATTGGCCTAAGCTGAAGTTTTTTTCTTGTAGCAGTATCTGTAATGTGATAGATACTTTCCAGAAAGGAACAACATATTCAGACTCATTCAGTAAATTGCAAGAGGAGGACAAAGTGTTAATATTTTTTGTATTTCACAGAAAAATAAGAGAAGAAACAAAATTAACAGGACAAGGGGCAACGGGCACAAACTAGAACACAGGAAGTTCTGCCTGAACATGAGGAAAAACTTCTTCACTGTGAGGGTGACAGAGCACTGGCACAGGCTGCCCAGGGAGGGTGTGGAGTCTCCTTCTCTGGAGATATTCAAAACCCTCCTGGACGCAGCCCTGTGCAACCTGTTCTAGGTAAACCTGCTCTGGCAGGGGGGTTGGACTAGGTGATCTCCAGAGGTCCCTTCCAACCCCCACCATTCTGTGATTCTGTGATTTCTTTGCTTTTTTCCTTTAAGATCTTCTGTGTCTCACAACTTTAGCTTGCTGTTGGTATTATAAGGTTTAATTTATATACATATATGCCATGTACAAAAGTAAAAAAAATCATAGAAAAACATGTTTATAATGGGCTATGTTCTATAAAGCAGCATTACCACATGAAGCTGTAGGTGATAGGTTACTAACATAATGTATATATAACCCAAGGTTGATAATTACTCCATTAGTGTTACAGTTGGAATTAATGCCTCTCCAGCAGACCAATAACACATAGGTGAGAACGGTTGTCACAGATGCCATTGTGCACACCATACTTTTTACTGTGAACGAGATTCTTATTATTACAGAAAAAGTAAATGCTTGCTGGTTTTGGCTAGCAGATTACTTTTGTTTTTAACTTCAACAAATTGTTTTTTCAACTGGAATCAGGAGGCTTGGCCCATCACTGTATTTCTCTCGGCCTTACTTGCTTTGTCTTTATCTTGCCTTATATCACAGGATCTAGAAATCCAAGAGGATATTTTTTACCCAAATTTATTCATGCATTTTTGCATCCTTAAGATGATGGATGAGATTACTTACTGCATTTCTAAGTAGACTGTTGCTTTTATCATACCCTTCTCAGGTAGGCAACAGACACTTGTAAATTATCAAAAGCTGCTTTTGGAGTGGGAGAGGGATCTTCTTTTCCTCAATTTCTCTATTCTGCTACTGATCAAATTACCAGTTACGCTCACATATCCATAGCTTAGTTCTTATTGGCTGCTTGGTAGTATTTGAGTGTCATTTGAGTTTTGCTTCTTTTTTCACTTGGCATGTTTCTTTGTCATGCAGACATAGTTTTACGTGATCGATAGATCCCACTATGTTCTAATGAGAGTCACTGGGAGTGCTTGTGTTTAATTTTTGCATCCAACTTCCTGTGACTGGATATTCCTAGTGGGAGTAACACAGATGTCATTAACTTGGTGAAACTTGGTTTTCAAGTTTTGTATTGTTTCAAACTCCATTGATTACATTTGCCTGTTATACTAATAGTTGCTTATATGGTATATATGCTAAAAATGTGTCTGAATTGGATGTACATGTATAGAATTGGTATAGGTATTCGTATATGGATATAATATAGATAAAATAAAATATCAGAAAGACATGACAAAATTCGAAACTTTGATTTTTTGATTCCCAGTTTGGTGACCAGTCCACTGGGACTTCTATAAAATGGACATTATTTTTAATAGAGAGATTACCTTTTTAAATTAAATTGGTTTTGACACTGTGATTGCAGTAAGTAGCTAAGGACTTGCTCTTCTTTTCTGCTAAGTAAAGAACTTTTGTCTACCCGATTTTAGGGACCATTGAGGGCTGCTAGGATTGATCCCGAATAAACATTTTATTATGAATTTAATTCTGTAGAGTGCTGCAAATCTGCTCTTCCCACTGAATGCTACTGAAGGTTGCTAGGCACCTCAAAGGGTTAGTGACTATCACAGCTTGCTTAGCACATGGTACTACATATGTCGCTTGCAATCTCTGAGTAGAACAGGCTTCTACTGCTGTCACTATAGATTATTCTATGTGGTTTCAGGGTTGTTTTGCTGTGCTTAGAGAGGGAGCCCATCCCTTATAAAATGGTAACATTCTGTGGATGTGGACTGCTGGATACAGCAAAAACAAGTCACTGAAGATGTGGGAAGAGGAAAGAGTTGAGATTTTTGTATAATAGCAATAAAAATAATTAGTCTCCTGAACTTTTCATGGAAAACCTATCCAGAATATCAAACCAGTCAATGACTGAGGCAGTGTGACAGTAATAATAAATCTTAATTTGCTTACCAGCTTTGTTAGGTCCTTGTTCTTTTAATATTGTTTGTTGTGACATGTGCATTCCCACATACTATCTATAATGCCAGCAGTATACAGGATGCACTTACACAAAATAAGCCTATCCCCAAAGCCTCAGGGCATTGAACTGCCCTTTTGTTCCATGTAACCTATTGCGGAACTACTCACAGAATGACATGCTTTACTGCGTGTCACCTTATTGCTTTATTATTAGCCTTCATAAAGGTCAGATGGGCCTGACTCAAATTCATGAGGAAACAATGCTGTACAAAGTTGTTTTTCCTCATTTTCTCTCTACTGGAGGACCTGAATATTTTTCTGAGGTCTGTAACAGTATTTTTGATATCATGTGGAAAGCAGAGAACTGTTTTCAATTCCCATTGTGGTAATCAATGAGATGTAAAATTGCAGCAGTTCCATGCTGCCTAGAGCCTCTCCTGACAAACCTCGTTTGGTTTGTCAGAATGCATAAAGCACTCATAAGACCGTAGCATTAGCTCTGTTTCTCTCTGACGCGAATGAGCACAGAAAGAAACCAGCTCTTAAGGAGACATTTTCATTTGCTTAAATAACCCTGCCATGGCTGCAGTACAGCAAAAGCTTTCTGTGCTACGCATATTTCTTAGGATGGGAATAGGAACCATTACCTGTATGTGTGATACAAAAAAGCAATAAGCCCATGGACTAGCTCAATAATTTTTTCCTTTCCGAAAATGTCATTCACACATAGAAAAAGTCAGTCAAGGTAACAGTCCAGGTATGTTGTATTTTTTAGTGTATTTGTGACTACTCAGGAAAGTTATGTTTGTCACTGTACTGCTGGCTGTGATCATCTGGAACTTAAGGAAGATACTTGCATCCTCCTTTTACAAAAACAGAGAGCTCTTTCACCTAAAGTGAAATAATTTTTCTAGATATTAGCAACTCTAAGCCTTTGAAAGAAGTAAGCACTCAGGTGTATTGAATTATGAATATATAAATTCACTTGGTAGTTCCTTAGAAACTATTTTACAGTATATATTTAGGAGGAAGACACTCTCAATGCTGTATGTTTTGGAAGTATGCAGAGCATGACATATGTCCAAAAAAAAAGAAAAGGAAAAGGTTTAGCCCCAAAATATTTACCTATGGGTGTCATTATAGATGGAGTGATTTGGTAGCTTATGGCATTAGCAATGGGCGAGAAGCTTCTTGTCTATGCCTCTGATGCACGTAACTACAGTCATCCCTTATCAATTCCTTGGAGTTGTTTATAAAATGTTCTGTTCTCATTCCCTTTGCTACTGGAGCAAACATCAGTTTTGTATAATGGCATTTCTCTTGGCTACCTTAGCTGATAAGCAAAGAATTGAATGAATGTTTGTAAATGAGGTATTCTTTCTCTGCACTGGTTATCCTTTTAGCATAGAAAAAAGGGGATTGCAAGTTTCTATCTCATTCCAGAACTGGTTTCCAGAACTATACATCCATTTTCTTTATTTTGCTTAATGTTGATTTTCTAATGAATAAATATGTATAAAAAGGCAACAGCATTGCCATTTCCAAGCTTCCGCTAATTGTGTTAAAACTTCTTGGCAGTGATGAAAAAATAGTAATCCTGAATGTCATTTAAAATTGGGATTGTGTCGTCGTTTAGGGATATGTGTTTCAAGTATTCCAGCTACTCTCTCAAGTAGCAAGTCAGCAGAATATGAGTTTTCATATCATGACTGGATTGCATGATGTAGATTTAGGAAAATATGGACTTTGGAGATAATAACATGTAACATCTGCCAAGAGAATAGACGGAGAGCTGGGTCTGTTGGAATCACTCTCTCCACGTGATTGTGGCAGGAGCTCAGTTGCTGTAACTCACCAATTGTGAGCTCTGGGGCACAGGTTGGGGGAAATGTATCAGGGAAAACATGGAGAATGATCTGAAAAGGAGAGGTCTGAAATTCTTCCTGAGAGAATTTAAGTTCTCGTAACCACTAAAACCAATCTTAGACAAAGATGTGTCACAAACATGATTTTCTCTGAACTTCCATTTCTGAAGTCTGATAGCAGCTTAATTTGTTGGGTTTATGGTTTTTAGGGGGTTTTAATTGCTTGGGTACAAAAATCTGCTCCCCAAGTTGAAACTTGGCCTCATTATACTGGATCTCAGCCAAGGAATAAATTTTCTTTCTGGAGATCATTTGAAGAAAGGGAGAAAATCACGGGTTTTTTTGTTTTTAAGATTCACATTTATAGAGCTATTTTTATAGCAAAAATCAGGTTCCTTCTTTAATACTTTGATACCTTGCTGAAATTTTGCTGCATGTAGATTGTCATTTGAATTAGTACTTTGAATGGTTTGGAAAATTCCATAACTTTCTTTTCTCAGACGCATTCTTTTATTCTTACTCTTTGCTCTCAGGACTTCAGTATACCTATTGTGGATTTCCTTAAGTTACTGAATACAAGAGTAAAATATGGTCCAGATTTTACTTTATATCATGTGTTCTGAACTCTGTCCCCTGGTCCTGTGTTCACTGCTGCCAGACAAGTTAGGAAAGTCTACAGCACAATTACCTATTCCATGGAGCGATTGCCCCATGAGTTCCTGTACAGTACAGTCCTGTACAACTGGAGTCACACAAGGTGTGATTTTTTTTCTTGCTTTTTTACTTTACCAAATCTTGGACAAAAATAGCCTTTCATAGGAAACGGTATAAAAGTTCAGACAGAAATTGAAAAAATGACAAAGCTTATAGCCTATAAACACTTAGGTAATATTTATAACAGTCTTTTCAGGAGGTTAAAAACACTGAAGGTATGGTAGAGCTCAGTGAGGTCTTCTCTTCATCCTTCTCAAAGAATGACTAGGCAACCAAGAATAAAAAGTAGGGGTTTTGTCTACTGTAAGTTTAATTGAGCTTGAATCTCTTCTTGAACTCCATTCAAAAGATATTCATGCTTTGAGTATGCTGTTAAGTAGAACATAAGTGTTGTTTTCTGGGGTGTATCCCAGGATACTAATCAATATATTGTATCTAGTATCCATAGATACTTTCAGGTCTTTGAAATATTCTTGTGAACAATGTCTGACATAGACTGTAAAGACTAGAATTGATTTCCAGACCACCTTTGGTTTACTGATCTTGAAGGGCTTGTACCTTTTATATGGTCTGGTTACAAAAGTATTAATCCCAAATAAAGGAATTGGAACCCAGTACTACCTTTTCAAAGCCGAATCGCCAACTTGTGTGCCCCTTCTTTTTCTTTTAACCCCAGAAATTTTATATAGCTAGCAAACGTGGCTCTGCTTCAGGCCAATGAAGTCTAGCAAGTAGGCTTCTTTTCTGGAAGAGATGAAGTTCAGCCCATCAAGCTGAAGCAGGAATAGAACTGAGTTTCCCTATTTCCTTGCAAATACTCTAACCACTAGATTATATGCAAAAGAAGAATGCTTGCACTCCCGGTCCTTTAAATAACCAACTTTGTTCCCTAGAATGTCTAGCTACTCCAGACTTTTAATTATCCTAACCAGAATTTTCATGGATTATTACACATACATTGCACTGGATCTAAAAAAGTAGACTAAATATAATTGTATAATAAAAATAGGAAGAAAAAAATGAGGACATTCCTGCAAGTATTGCAGTTCTTCGTTTGCAATCAAAAAAGGGGGCATTCATGTATTCAGGTACAGCTGTCATTCACAGACAATATAAATTAATACCCCGGATGGTAAAATTCTACTTGCAAAAGTTTCTAAAAGGCTGAACCAGATAACCTGCTTGCGAAGTCTAAGTCTGCTATAAGACTTTATAAGGCCTACTAGATGCTAACTTTGCTTGATTCCAAATTTACATTTTGTAAATGCCTATATTTTAGTGCACTGCATTTTCTGGAGAGAAAAATTTACAAGTTGAGTCCATATATCTTAACAAGGACTCATAAAACTGGACTGATAGTGAAGACAGTATTTTTGAAAATGTCAGCTCTGCCTTTGGTTATGTTTGTGCCATTTTCTAACAGTTTGTTTCATTATGCTTGTGTACATACTTCTTTTCATAGAATAGAATCATAGAATCGTTCTGGTTGGAAGAGACCTCCAAGATCATTGGGTCCAACCGTTAACCTATCACTACCAAGTCCACCACTAAATCATATCCCTTAGTGCCACATCTAAACGTCTTTTGAATACCTCCAGGGATGGTGACTCCACCACCTCCCTGGGCAGCCTGTTAATAAGCATAACAAATGTATTTAACACTGCTAACTACTCCACGCACTTGCTGTGGCCTTTGGAAGCCTCTTTTAGTTTTTTCAGCTTGTAACACACATATTCAGGAAATAAAATCTGGCATTGTAACTTAACAAGAAGATGTCCCATGACTAGATTGAAAACTAACAATTTTCAGACTCGATTTACAGACCCAACACTATTTTGTTTCATCGCCTGACGCTGCCTATGTAACTCTGTTCTCGTTTGCCTCATCTTTAAACACGTCACACCACACGGGGAGAGAGTCGCTTGTCCTGCCCCCATCCACGTTGTCCCCAAACATTCCTCACAGTCCGGAGTCGGAAGCTGCGGGAGCAGCTCCTTGAAGATGACAGAGGCTGTTTGACAGCCAAGGCAAGGTGAAGCAGGGACAGGGAGGAGGAAGGGAGAGCCCACCGCAGAGCTCCGCGCAGAGGAGCGCAGGGCAGCCGCCCCCGAGCACCGGGCAGGCAGTGCCGCTCTCCCCACCACTGCAGGGCCGCACGAGTCTGGTTTTGGCAATTTTGGAAAACTGGGTTTTTGAGCTGGAACTAAGCGTTTTTCACATCATGGTAATCAGTATAACAGGAAGAAAGCCAGTGTCCCTGGTAGAGATGTGGTAACTATTGCCTTTTAACCCTTCTGAGGGAATAGAACTAATTTCAAATTAGAGGTCATTTCCAAATCATGTCCTTTTTAGAGGAAAGAAAAGGACTTTGATGCCCTTTCCAGGTCTAAAGCCCCAGTTGCTTTCCCCAAAGACGTTCAGAGACTTTTCTGGCCTGTTTCCATCTGTTAAAGCTGGATCATCCATTCTGAACCACCAACATTGTACTATATGACCAATCACACATAATCAATCTGTTGATGTATAGGTTTTCATTATTTTTAGTTATATTTATTTTTGGAAAATTATTGAAAACATCATTATTAGCAGGGAAAGAGGTCATTATTTTATGAGCAATTTACAGACAGGAAAGAAATTGGTAATTTTAACTGCTTTGCTGTATACTAGTAGACTCCACTGTTGCAATAGCACTCAATGAAAATCTTTTGATCTTTAATCTCTAATGGCTCTACATTAATTGTTTTGTTTCCTTTTTTTTCAGTTTTCAATAACAATTTCAAGATTATTCCCTGTTCTTTTGCAGGTAACAGTGCATTGCACCTCACAGTAATGCAAGCTTCAGAGATTTCTACTCAATATGTTGCAGGGAATATCAGTTATGCATCAGTCCCTGCTTGTCAGTCTCTACCTTATATTCACCTGTTTTCATATAAACTTAGAAATTAGTTTACATGTAATACATGCAAATAGCTAGTGACGCAGTGTTGATGTTCTTATCAGTGCTTTTACTTAGCACGCTCTTGTACTTTCTTACTTGCTTGTTTATTAGAAAAAGGCAACAAGCCTTTAACAAATAGTATATAAACCCCCCTTTGAAATCCAAGTCATATATACCTTTATATGATCTATGAATTCAACATTGTGCATATTTCATAAGGAGAGAGCATTTTTTGTATCACATATGATGAAGTGTTGATAGTATGGTAAATTGCTATAGGTTGAAAATGAGATTTTAGTTCTGTTAGACCCAATACAGAACTTATTCAAAACCAATATCTGAGGATTTTGCTATCTGAGATTGATATTACTAAGTACAGCTTAAGACTTGCATTAGTATTCTTCTTAAAATGTGTATTTTGCCACAAATTTACAAATTCAGAAAACAGTATGCTTCATGCATGACTGCTGGACAATATGTGTAATGTCTTAAAAGTAAACTATTTTGTGTATTGCTCTATGGCAATCATTTGATCAGTTTAGCAAGAATTCATATCATCATAATGACTGTGTAGATGTGTGTTTTATAATGAGATGTACAGTTGTGGTATGAGCATCACTCCCTCTGTTGGATGGAACTGGCATTACTCAAAGAGATGTCCCACACAGTAGTTCCACCAGATAAGTGAAGCCATACTTACTTCTAGAGTATAACTATCTGAGTTCTAGTTTGCATCTCCTGTTAATTTCATAATGAGTCATTTGTCCAGAAAAATTATCATATAATCCCTGGATGGAAAAATGATTCATTAAGTTAAACAGTAAACTAGCAACTGTATTATTCTTGATAAAGAGGGCTCCACTGTTTATTTTGAGTTGGCAAAAGCATGAATATTTAGTTATTTCTCTGCAGTACCTATGAATGCAGTTCATCACTATCCCTTTGCTATGTGATCTAGTGAATTTCTGAGAAGCCTTCCCTTTCCTGGAATTACTCCCCCAGGTATAACAATGATGTGTAGCTATGCACATATCGTATAAGACTAATAATTTTCTTCATTAATATAAGACAAATCACATTCTTCATATCCTTCTGAAGGAAATCCATCAGCTAAAAAGCAGGTGTCTTTGAAAATCTTTCTTTTTGATACCTCAGGGAAGAATTTTTTTCCCATGTGTAACACTAGCAAGTGATACTACCTTCTTTTGCAATACCTTGAGGGTACACAGGGCAGAAAATAGTTTAAATAATGGGGTAGGTCTTTTGCATTATTCATATCTTTGAAACTCTGTATTTGGAAACTCTCTGACTTAGGAAATGTATTGTGACCAGGAAGTGTCCACATAAACTAGTGAGTAGGGGCAAGCTGGTGGCTTCTGTGCTTTGTTTTTGAAGTTGATTTTCATAAATTCACTTTGAATTAATGATTGAAAACTCTAGGAACTGGGCATTAAGTAGGTAAAAGATTCCTAAAATGATGAGATAAGTAACATATAAACCAGCAGATGAATAGTATTTCATAGAAAGTAGGAATAATTAACTTACTTTATGGTAATAATTAATAATTATTAATTATGTAATTATTAATAGAATTTTAGGTTTAGTTTTGAAAAGAAAACCCAACATTTTTTCGAGGCTTTTCAAAAAAATGAACTTCTGTCTTTCTGTGATTAAAACAGGGCTCTGAGACTCAAAATTGCTTTCTGAATTTTTCTGTGGCTCTCAGTTTTTTAAGACTGTCATCTTCCTTTTTTGTAGAGATAATGATCTTTTTGCCTACTCCTTTGATGATCCTACATTATGCTATGGCAAAACTCCTTATAATTATTGCTAAGCTGAAAGTATATATTAGACGATATCCTGGTAGGGATGGAAAATCTAAGTCTAAAACTAAGAGTTCAGTAGAATTCAGCAGCACCCGTCCTATTGCTTTTTAGACAACATGAGATGGTTTGTCACCCAAGATTCACTTTTTTCTCTCTGGCCCACTCTCTGTTTCATTTCAGCCACACTGCATTTAGCAGTTGATGAAGTTGGCACTAATTTATTTATTTCGCAGTATTTAAAATGCTAGGCGACACTATCAAATGTTCTTCACTTCAATCTCTTTTCTTTCTGTTTGTGAATGTCACACTGTGTTGTACAAACACAGCAGGGATGAAAGCTAACACAAATGCATATTTGTGTCTACAGCACAAAAATGTGTATTTATAGAGGAACAAACCAGGTCAAATCTTTCATAGTAAAAAAATAAATTAAACTGCCATTTGTCAGACGAGTATCTGGAGACTATTATCAGTAGTCAATAGAACTGATCATAAAATGGGGGGAATATTGACAGGGGGAAATATTTTTAATGACATTTTGTGTTTATAAACACACACACAGACACTCACATTAAAAAGACACTAGACCTATTTTTCACACTGTACTGTTGCTCTGAAATGAATCACTCACAGCTTTGTATTAGTTGGGCTGAATAAGACAAATAGTTGAGAAGATTGGTTCAACATGAATTAACTCATTTATTGATTAGATGTACAAAAACATTTCCAATCAATAATATAAATATATGAGTGAATTTCTTTGCTGTAGCAGATCACATAGAAAAGCTGAGAATATTATTTTAGAAATTGGTACTTATACCTTAACTCAACTTGTTTTGGAGAGATAGCCATGCAGAATTACCTGATCTCCATCTGCTTAACTCAAATGCAGAAGTATAAAAATATTAGCATACCAGACATGCAACTATTCTTTGTTTTGTTTTCATCTGGCATTCTTGAAAGAAGAAAAATGAGAAGTGCAGTATACACAGAAATTATAGGTCTCATGCAGGAGAATAATCCTTACTCAGGATTTCACTAAGCTGAAAGATCAGGAAAAAATGTAGTTATGACCTTGCAACAAATAATCAAGGTTTATGGAGGTTTGGCCAATTCCTTAGTGTAAAAAAGTTCTATTCTGATAAGCATACAAAATGAAATGGAGCTCTGAAATAGCAGAATATGTCAACAACTGAACAGAATGAAAACTGGCAAGAATGCCTTTTCAAATCACCAGGAAAACACCAGTAGCTAGTTTTACTGCACAGTGAGTCAGCAGTTCTTCAGAGGTGAGATTTAACTTCTTCATATTTACTGGTAGTATAGAATTTGTATAAAGACATCTTTCTTTGTTTAAGAACTTGTCTGGAGTAGCTTTTTCTCTCTGTACCCTCTGGGACTGTGGAAAGTCTTCTGTGGACATAGCACACTGCAATTTTCCTGGTTTATTAACTTTACCCTTACTTGTTACCTAATACGTAAATACCTAGAGCTCACACACGTTTTTTACTAACAGCTTGCAAGCGATTCAGCTTCATAAATGAAAGGATCTAATGCTATTTCACGTGTCCTGGGGTATCCAAGACTTCCAGAGGAGCAGGCAGATAAGACATAGGATCTACAAGAAACCTGTGCTCTTCTGGAATGGCAACTCAAGGCCAGATGTAGCAACATAGAGTATCTAAAATAAACTCCTTTCTTTTGGCAGTTGAATACTACCCTGTTAGTGATATTTATTAAAAATAGCAGGAACTGTGTGGCTCTTTGTTCTCTTCTGCTTATTTATTTTATTTACTATGTCATCATGGTAGCACGTGCTACTGTGTTTATTTTTTCTTTAATAAGTCTTCCCTTTACTGCAGCTTTTTTCATCCCTTTGCAATCTATAAAAAATAACTGCTTTGAGAACAATTACCAAAGCCTGATTATAACTTCAATCAGTTTGTGTCACTTATTGCCGTAATAAATTTTTAGAATATATTTAAAGATTTTAGACCCAATTTTGATCAGTTACTGGCATAAGCCTGAAGTAAAATCAGTTCACTTGAAATGAGGAGCTGAGCATTGGATTAATACTATTGTTTTCAAAAGATTTCTTGCAGTTCTCCTTGGTGTTATTCAAGCAAAGATTATACTTTTATATTAACAATAATGTTCCTTTCATCTTTTTCCTACTAAAACTCCTTCATTTTCCTTCTAACGTCCTTTTTCAAACCTTCTTCAACATTTCATTTTGTTGCAGTTCATATCCAGAAAACTAAGCCATTTTGCATCTCTCTCTTTTTTTTTGAGGAATAGAGGAAGGGAGGAAGATGACCCAAATCAGTCTTTTTGTTATACCTCTTCTTTTGTAAGCATAAGTGCATGGCAGGTGAGATTTTCCAGTGTAAATGTAATAGATTTAGTACCTAATTATAGTCTTTGAAATTTAGGATGAGGCTGCTTGCAACTTATTTTTCCATATATCTCAGGAGACTTCATTTTCTCTAGTTTTTGCTCGTTTCCAAAGGATTTCCTTTGGTAGCTGCTTTGGCACAATTCCCATTTTATTCATTCTGTAGGAAAGCCTATTATAACAATTTTTTATAAAAACACATAAAAAAAGTTCTTTCTCTTCTGTTGTCTATTTACATGTTCTTGAACTTGTTAAAAACAGACTTTTCACAAAAGTAAGTGAGAAAACAGAAATGTAAGTCTATGCTTCTGGTACTCTTCACTAGGTTTATTTTCAGAAAGTCTGGCTTAACATTGAAGAGCATATGAAATCATGATCATACTTTGCAAAGGAGGGAAACACCACGCACTCAGTTTTTGCTTTAATAATGATACTCTATGAAAAATAAACATATGTATGGGGAAATTTTTTCTCAATAAACAATTACTTAATTTTGGATTATACTTGGAATTTATTTGTATTACAATAGCTCTCAGGAGTACAAATTGAGAGATTTGCTGGGAACTACAAACTTATGGCATTGTGTAGAATGACAGACGTAAGCCAACTTATAAAATTTTTTATAGTGAGTCCATGTATAGAAAAAGAAATCCTAGATCTCTGTTTCCTCCCAGTAACTTTCTTCCTCCTGTTTAATGACTCATTTTGCACATTTCAGGCTCTTCAGGGTACATCTTTGGCCATCTCTTTCTCTCTCCTTCATTTTTTTTTTTCTTTCTGATTGGACGAGAGGGCTGTGTTGTATTTGCAAACTGCTGTTTGAATAGAATTGGCAAGAAAATAAGTATTTCTTTATGTAGTGTAGGGATATTTTCTGTGGCATCCTCTATTTTATGCTACTAATAAAGGAAAATAAACCCTGAGGGAATAGGCTCTTCCATGAAAAGCTAATGGCTGGTTCAGGGAGAAACAGTCCATATCCAGTTTCAAACTACTTATTACAAGTGTCCCATCCATATCTTCCAAACTGTCCCTCTTTGAGTCACAGACACAGCAGCAGATCAGTTTTAATCTCCATTTCCCTCCAGTGCTTGGATGATGCAGGAACTGCTGGTGACTCAGTACAGCAGCACAAACTCTGTCTTCATGTTAAGTAACAGCTCCATGCTGCATGAAAACAGGAGCCTTACATAAACACCTAGTATTTCAGGGTGAAAAAGCTTATCAAAGAATCAAATCAACAGGGAGGGCAAGAAATATCACTGCCTATTACATCAGGAGCTTCCTACAGAGACTCAGCTTTTGTCTCATGGAAAGTGGGATTTGCTTAGCTCCCAAGCAATTTCAAGGAGGTAGGTACCTCTCTTTGCAAAACCAAGGACTGTATCTTTCACTGAGACACTAAGGTGGCATGTTTGGAGTCCAGTGTTAGAAGGAAGGAACAAACAGCTCTTTGTTTCTGTATCCTCCTTATAGACATTCTCCTAAATAAATATATAAATGAAAACTCTCCAGAATTAGTATAGACTAAGAAAGCTCTGTGGAGGTTGCTAAGCAGCCGAGGCCAAAGGAATAGAAAGCAGGCAGGTCTTTGAAAAACAGAATCAGTGACTTATGGGTTATCTGGAGTCACCATTTACTCAAATGTCTTTTGTCATAAACAAGAGAGAGTAGAATTGATTTTTCTTTACTAAATGAGCAGTGTTTATAAAAGATTTGAATTAAAAAGCCTGTTTTATATCTCATTCCTACCAATGTTTTCAAGCTATGAAATTATGTATATGTTTATAACTTCTAATGTTTATTTATTCATTGACTGAAACAGAAATTTGGTGCAGTATATCCAGGCTATAACTTGAAAACAATTTAGTAGAGTTATTAATTTTTAAACTTTTGTCCAATTTTCATTTTTATCACAATATTGTAAAACTCTAAATGAAGGAGGTTCCCAATGCTGAAAGGTATACCTTGCCCTCAAGAGGTGTTTGTGTTTCACTGTCACTAATGACAGGGAAAGACCTAATTTCTACCACCATACCCTCTATGATGTATGCTGAAGCTACTCATTACAGAAATACAGCAGTAACACACACAACCTTCCTATTACTGCAAAGCATGCAAAAATACAGGCATTTCCAATAGGCAAGGTTTCATATGCGAGATTAGGTGATCACATTATTGACTAATTGCTGCCTTTGAAGTCTCTGCTTATATTTGTGTCTTAAAGTCTTGAAATTAACTGTGCCTTCAGCAGCTGTAATTATACATACAAGTACATTGAGGGGATACTATAATCCTACAACTTCCCTCCCTTCTCAGACAGTGTAATGACAGCTCTATATCATGCTTTAGTCTACTTTAGTTATTCTCTCCCAGCGCCTTCAAATTATATCTCTAGAAGATTTAATTGCTGCATCACAGTTTTTCAATATTTGTTTCTTCCACAGGGTGGATGCTGTGGGGGGGTCCATGCAGCTCTGTGGAACAATCTCCAATGGGCTAGTAGGATGAGAAGGTCCAGGGGTAGTTTGGGAAACGAGGAGAAACATCACCTCCCGAGACGGTAAACCTACCGAAAAGGTAATTCATGCTAGGATATTGTTATGCAGTCAGCTTTCCAGGCTCCAGGGGTATCATGGCTGGAATGCATGGCACAAAACTGGTAGGGAATGGGAGCACATACCTTTGATGCTGTCTGAGTGTTCATACAGAGTCTCCTGAAAAATCTTTCAAGAGCTTCTTAAACTGCACCGAGTTTCAACTCCCTTCCCTGTGTGAGGGAGAATTTGGAGGCTGTATCTTACAGGGGTTTTCTTGTTTCCCTGTGGACCTGTTAGAGAATACAAATCACAAGTTTACAGTAACTTTCCAAGAAATTCCTCATAGGACTTAAAACACATCAAAATGCCAGCTTATCAGCCATATAACAATTTAGCATAATAAAATGTTGTTTCACAGGGAGAATTAATGGCTTTATTTTTAACTGTACATAATCTTGTTTGGTTGGCTTAATTCAATCTCACCTTCCAGGCTTAACTATTGTGTTTGTGGAGACTCTCTTTCTCACCTGAAGCCTTGACTATGGATGCTTTTGTTACTAGCACTTCAGAAGTCCAAGAGAATGTGCAAACTAAAGATCTGTCATCCCTCAGTGTAACTATAACGCTTCTTCCTTCATGTTAAGAGGTAGAGTTGAGCCATGAAGTACCAGAACATTAAGTTTCTCTGCTGTCCCAAAAGCTCAGCTATATAGTGTATTTCTGAGCCCAGTTAACTTTCAGTATGTCCATGCTATGCACACATTTATTGGTCCTCAGCTAAAATTAAGTTTGCTGAACAAACAGATTTTGTCCACTCATCCTAAACCAACCATTTCCCATGATACTTTATGAAATATCTGACGGGCTGACTTGCTGCTTTCATTTATTAATGTGCCTTAATATATGCAGAGTGTAAGAATATTAACAATGGAAAATCACACTGGTGGAAAATAAAATGGGATTTTTGATGCAAAAGTTTTCATAAGGATCTATTCCTACATCTCATGGGATACCAAAAAAGCACAAAACATCATTTAATTAGGAAAGCTTTTTTCTTTGCTCAGGAGTATAGATGTTTTAGCTGGTTGAGTATTAGGTTAGGCTTTCAAATATCTCTGGGAAATACCTTCCTTTTTGTTGCTGGTGAGCTCCCTCCAGCTCCCTTGCATTCATTAATTAAAACCATTCAGAGATTCCACTGCTGCAATTCACAAATTGCTTCCATGCTTCACCAGGCTTGGCAGCTGCCAGAAAACAGGCCAATCTGCACTCATATAACATTACTGAGAGTTATGTCTTTGTATAACCTGTAGCTGTGGTACAGAGTCTAAAGCCTTCCCCTCTGGAAAGAATAGAAACTACTTTATTACCTGGGAGAAGTTATAAATGCATTTGTGACAGAAGAAGGGTCTGATATAGCAAAGTGAGAGTAAGCACAGGTCTTGCCTCCTGCATTTCAAATGGTGATAGTTTTCAGTTTATAATCTGCTTTTCAAGACTCTTCCACTCAAAGTTGTTGCTAATTAATTCAACCTAGGTTCTCCAGACCTAATTTGGTTTTCTATTATGTAGAAGAAATGAGTTAACATACCTTTTTGTTAATGAGGGTCCAGTAGTCTTTAGAAAAAATTGCACCAACTGGTTTTAGGTAATTTACACAAAAAGACAAGAATAGCTTGCTTATGGTTGGAACTGGTCTGAGATCCAGAGGATCTGGCATCAGTCCATAGCTGTGTTTCAGATGTCTTCTTGGGTGCATTTTTCTGCCTATAAAATGGGTAGACTCTCATGGAAGTTCTGCAATGTTTCTTTGTTGATGCTTTTGTGATAATCATTTCTCAAAGGGGGAGAAGGATCTTTGCACAAGAGTTAGCAGGGCTCATTGAAAGAGCTTTAAACTACATTTGAAGGGGGAAAGGGATAAAACCAGGCTTGCTAGGATAAGCCTGGGAGTGGCACACCAATGTCTGAGGGATGGTGTGCTTGCGAGGTCCTTCAGTCTGCTCCATGATGTGCTGAGTACACTGGAGCACATTTGAAATGTCTTTATACTAATGCATGCAGCATGAGGAATAAACAAGAGGAGGTAGAAGCTTTGGCCTAGTCCCAGAGCTACGACGTCATTGGCATAAGCGAAACCTGGTGGCATGAGTCCTGTGACTGGTGTGCCATGATGGACAGTTATAGGCTCTTCAGGAGGGATAGGCAGGGCAAGCAAGGTGGGGGGGTGGCACCGTATGTAAGGGAGGGGTTAGATTCTGTGGCGCTTACAGTTGGCGGTGACATGGTTGAGAACCTCTGGGTAAGGATGAAGGGGAAAGCACATAAAGTGGATGCTGTTGTGGGAGTCTACTGTTGACCACCCAGCCAGGACGATGACACCTATGAATTATTCTACAAGGAATTAAGGGATATGTCTAGATCAACTATCCTTGTCTTTATGGGTGATTTTAACTTCCCAGACATCAATTGGGAATATCAGGTCCAGGAAAATTCTGAAGCATATTGAAGATAACTTCTTGGTGCGGGTACTAAGGGAGCCAACTAGGAAAGGTGCCCTCCTAGATTTGTTTGTAAACAGAGAGGGAGTTGTGGGCAAAGTGGTGGTTGGTGGCTGTCTTGGTCACAGTGACCATCAAGTAGTTGAGTTTCAAATCATTGGCAATAGGAGAAAAACTGCCAGCAAAACTTTGATGCTGGATATGGGGAGAGCAGACTTCGGGCTGCTGAAGGAACTAGTTAGTAAGGCCCTCTAGGAATCTGCTTTTGAAGGTATTGGAGCCCATGAACGCTGGTCACTTTTTAAGAGCCATCTCTTAAAAGCGCAGGAGCAGGCAATTCCAAAATGTCGGAAGTCAAGCAAGGGGGACAGAAGGCCAGCTTGGCTGAGCAAGGATCTTCTTCTAGAACTTAGGCAGAAAAGGAAAGGGTATGGACATTGGAAGCAAGGACAAGCGACGTAGGAGGACTACAGAGATGCTGTTCGCCACTGTACGGAGAAAATTCATGCAGCCAAAGCTTAATTAGAGTTCAAGCTGGCCAGCACTGTGAAGGACAACAAAAATATGTTAACAACAAAAGGAGGATCAGAGATAACATTGGTCAATTACTTGATGAAGTCTTGTCACCTCACAAATAGGGATGTAGACAAAGCACAGACATTTAATGCCTTCTTTGCCTCGGTCTTTAACAACGATGATGGGCCCTAGGACCCCTGGAGCCCTATGCTGGAAGACTGTGACTGGAGAGATGATAAACTCCCAGCTGACCCTGAACTTCCTGCTCCAGCTGGTTATGCATAAATCTATGGCGCCCAATGGGATTCATCCCAGGGTACTGAAAGTGCAGGCTGATATTATCACAGGACCTCTCTCCATTATTTTTCAATGGTCTGGAGCGTCTGGAGAGGTCCCAGTTGAATGGAAGCTGGCAAATGTCCCAATTTTCAAGAAGGGTAAGAAGGAACACCCTGGTAATTACAGGCTTATGATACCGTCTCTCACAATATGCTTCTGGACAAAATGTCCAGTATACAGCTAGACAAGTCTGTAATACATTGGATGAACAGTTGGCTGACAGGTTGGGCTCAAAGGGTTACAGTAAATGGGGTTACATCAGGCTGGCTGCCAGTCACTAGTGGGGTTCCCCAGGGCTCAATTTTAGGGCCAGAGATCTTTAATGTTATTATAAATGATCTGGATGCAGGAGTCAAATGTATATTAAGTAAGTTTGTCAATGATACTAAACTAGGAGGAGCTGTGGACTCCCTCAAGGGTAGAGAGGCCTTACAGTGAGATCTGGATAGACTAGAGAGCCGGGCAATCACCAACCATATGAAATTTAACAAAAGCAAGTGCCGGATTCTCCACCTGGGATGGGGTAATCCTGGTTATATGTACAAACTAGGTCTCCCCTCAAACGAGAGGCTGGAGAACAGCCCTGCAGAAAGAGATCTGGGGATTTGGGTTGATGGCAAGTTGAATATGAGTCAACAGTATGCCCTGGCAGCCAAAAGGGCCAACCATGTCCTGGGGTGCATCAAGCACAGCACAGCTAGCCGGTTGAGGGAGGTGGTTGTTCCACTCTACACTGCATGGGTGTGGCCACACCTCAAGTACTATGTGCAGTTTTGGGCACCTCAATATAAGAAGGACATCAAACTATTAGAGTGTGTCCAGAGCAGGGTGACCAAGATGGTGAAAGGTCTTGAGGGCAAGACTTAGGAAGAGCGACTGAGGTCACTTGCCTTGTTCAGCTTGGAGAAGAGAAGGCTGAGGGGTGACCTCATCGCAGTCTACAACTTCCTCAAGGGGGGCAGTGGAGGGGGAGGTGCTGATCTCCTCTCTCTGGTGACCAGTGACGGGACACGAGGAAATGGAATGAAGCTGCATCAGGGGAGGTTCAGACTGGACATTGGGAAAAGGTTCTTCACTGAGAGGGTGGTCAGTCACTGGAACAGGCTCCCTGGGTAAGTGGTCATGGCAATAAGCCTGTCAGAGTTCAAGGAACATCCGGACGACACTCTTAGTCATATGATTTAGTTTTAGGTAGTCTTGTGAGAAGCAGAGAGTTGGACTCGATGATCCTTATGGGTCCCTTCCAACTTAAGATATTCTATGATTCTGTGATTCTGTGAAGCTAAACTCATTGCCATAGAGAACAGTTTGGATTCCAGGCTTTACACTGGGAAAAGAAATTACAGTCCTTCAGGGCAAATATGGAAAGAAACTGAAATTAGATGAGATAACATTGTGATATCTTCATCTGTAACATACTAAATAAAGTTTGAACTTCTCCACCCCTACACTTAATGAGAAACAGAAAGCTTTATGGATTGATGTCTCAGTCTCTGATTCACTGCTTAAGTTCTGTTTCATGTGAACTATTGTTGGAAAAGCCATTTTGACTGAAGGAAGGGGAAGATCGGAATGCTGTTTTAATATAGCTTGAAATCTTGATGGTAAAAGGTAATTTATATTTTCAGTAAGAGGCTTTCATCTTCACTGGAGTCTAATGATATTGATCTGATATCAGTACCAAGTATATATTCTTGAATTCTGACCAGATTCTGCTTCTGGTGGGAACTACAAATGTTTCACATTGTTCCAGCAAACGGAGCTCTTTCTGTGCATTTCTTTGGCTGGTCAGTTTACAAGTGGCTACATTTTGCTGTTCTGTGTGATAAATACTTTTTTTTGCTCTATTTTAAGATGAATGGTTCTAGATTTTATATTTGTGGCAATTGCTGTGCCTCTTCAAGTGTATTTATAGTGAAGTCATAGTAGTCAATGCTGGGTTTGGTTTTGTTTTTCCTTTTCTAACAGCTAAGAAACCAGTTGTGTTCCATGATTTATGGAAAAGTTCAAATCTTTCAAATTAAGTGAAGGGTATACAGCTTCAGAATGAATTATGTTCTTAAACATAATGAAAATCTCCATTTGAGAATGAGGCATGTCCCAGAGTTTGGAATGGAACAGAAGAAATGAGATATTCAAATCAAATCAGAAGTTCTTTTCACCTAATAACAATTCACATAGCCATGATTAGAACAAAGCTTGTCTTTTGAGCGGCTATAGATACTGACCTCTGTGTGTACAACTAGCTCTACACAGCTGGCGATTGATAAGACTACAGTCACAAAGTAGAATCATGAATTGTTTAGTTGGAAGAGACCTTCAGATTGTCGAGTCCAACCATTAACCTATCACTGCCAAGTCCACCACTAAACCATGTCCCTAAGCACCACATCTACACGTCTTTTCAATACCTCCAGGGATGGTGCCTCAACCACTTCCCTGGGCAGCCTGTTCCAATGCCCGACAACCCTTTCGGTGAAGAAGTTTTTCCACATATCCAATCTAAACCTCCCCTGGCGCAACTTGAGGCCACTTCCTCTTGTCCTATCGCCTGTTACTTGGGAGAAGAGACTGACCCCTGTCTCTCTACAACCTCCTTTCAGGTAGTTGTAGAGAGCAAGAACGTCTCCCCTCAGCCTCCTCTTCTCCAGGCTAAACAACCCCAGTTCCCTCAGCCGCTCCTCACAGGACTTGTTCTCGAGACCCTTCACCAGCTTTGTTGCCCTTCTCTGGACACGCTCCAGCACCTCAATGTCTTTCTTGTAGTGAGGGGCCCAAAACTGAACACAGTACTCGAAGTGTGGCCTCACCAGTGCCGAGTCCAGGGGGATGATCACTTCCCTAGTCCTGCTGGCCACGCTATTGCTGATACAAGCCAGGATGCTATTGGCCTTCTTGGCCACCTGGGCATGCTGCCAGCTCATCTTCAGCCGGCTGTCGACCAACACCCCCAGGTCCTTTTCTGCCAGGCATCTTTTCAGCCATTCCTCCCCAAGTCTATGGCATGGCATGGGGTTGTTGTGACCCAAGTGCAGGATCCGGCACTTAGTCTTGCTGAATGTCATGCAGTTGACCTCGGCCCATCGATCCAGCCTGTTTGGATCCCTCTGTAGCACCTTCCTAACCTCGAGCAGACCAACACTCCCTCCCAACTTGGTGTCATCTGCAAACTTACTGAAGGTACACTCAATCGCCTCGTCCAGGTCATTGATAAAGATATTAAGCAGAACTGGCTCCAATACTGAGCCCTGGGGAACACCACTTGTGACCAGCCATCAACTGGATTTAACTCCATTCTCCACAACACTTTGGGACCGGCCACCCAGCCAGTTTTTTACCCACTGAAGAGTATACCCATCTCAGCATGTGCATGCAAAACTGTGCAGGCAGTGCCCATTGCTAGTAGGCAAAAGGAATGCTCACCAAAGTAATTTTTTATATTCTTTATATCTGTAAATGAAAACTGGGAATCTTCTGTTCAGTCTTTTTCTTTTTTTTTTTTTCCTTTTCACCAAGAGACCTCTACGATTTTATCTTAGAAGAAAGAACCCTTAGACAGAAACAAAGTCAATACCCCTCAAGAGACAAATGGAGACAGGAGAACTTAGCAGCAATTCCTTCAATATTTCACAAAAGACTTAGGACTCTGGCATGACAAGGATAGACCATTGGATCTCTGAAATGATCTGAGAAATCAAATATGAAAGAGATGAGTTACCAGGTAGCCTTCACCTGCATTACTCAATGCCATATACATTGCTCTCTCCACAGCTGATAACACTGTATATAATAAATTTGGTATGTTTTATGGGGAAAAGTGCTATATTCTTTTTTCTTTAAACTTACTGTGTGAAATTCCTCCTTCATTAAAAACTGGCAGAAAAGCTGGCCCCTTTAGTGTATCAGGATGCCAATGATCCAGTGTCTCAACTTACTTCTTTCTTTTCTTCCTCTCTCTAGGGTTGGTTTTTGTTCATCTGCCACTTTTGTTTTCTATTGTTATTTCTCCATTATTATTTAATTTCTTACCAATTATACTCCTGTTCCTGATTTCCCATTTCATTCCTCAAGTTCTGTTATGACAGGTGGCAGAAAACCGGTCATCTGATACTGAAGGAGAACAGTTTGGGGTATTTACTCTTTGTAAGACTGAATCTTCAGGCACCTTCTTCTGAATGTTCTGAATCCTGTACTGTTCCAGGATCCTATCCTGTGATTTTTAACACTTTAGTGGAAATTTTGCTTTGACTACAGTAGAATAAAACTCACGGTAAAAAAGTTAATCTGAATACCAAATAGTAAAATTTCTTTCCTTAATTCCCTTGATATCTTGGCGAAGTGCAAAGGATTAGCTGTTGATTTGGCAACATATAACTGATAGATAACAAAAATTCAGCTCCAAACTACTTTAAACCTCTTCTGACAAAAGAAGCCATGTTAAAGGAGGATAAAGGGGAGGGAAAGAATTTACTCTCAGATGCATCAGGCAGATCACTTTTTATTGATGTGACATTTGTAGCTGTTGTAGAAGGTGAGGTCTCTGTGAGAAGTTGTTAATGTACCAGAGATCAGACACATAGCAGCTTTTGTTTATATCCAATGTCTGATATAATATTTCTCATGAAGGTATTGAAGTCTGTAACAAGAACTGAAGATTACCAAATGAACAGCCTGGATTAGGTAATATGATTATTAAAAAAAGCAGTGAAAACACCTTACATACACAAGGTGTCTGACTGCAGCTAGAACTCCCCAGGGCATTTAAATCAGTATCAAAGTAGCTGGAGATTAAAGTTATTCTTGTGGAGCCCCATGAAGTGGAGGGAAGGGGCAGAATTCATGACTATGTGGCCTTTGAGCAAGAGCACACTAAAAGAAATTTGCATGAGGGATGTGAATGAAACATAGTTGTAAGCATAGATTAGAACAATATTTTGCGAGGTTTGTTTTTTTATTTTTTACTTGCAATGGTCTGTTTGCTTGCACTCTGTAAAACCTTAATCTCAAGTTTTGCTAGGTATAACTTTCTTTTTTATTTTTAAGCTTGTCTTGTGTTGGGGAGCAAGATGCATCACAGTGAAACAGTAGGGCTGTCTACAGTGCTAGAGGTAAAAAGTCGGAAGAATATGTATGCAGGTAAGGGAAAAGGAGCTGCACCTTGAGACACAGGTGCTGAGAGTGCTTCCTGCTGCTCTGTTAAGCATCAGTATGGGGACTGCAGCTGCCAAATATCAGCCTTTGGGAAGGAATTCCCTCCGGCAGAACAGTCCTCTGTTCTTCCTGCTTAGAAGCAGATGGCAAAAAGGCAGCCCACATCACCATGCAGACCTGGATATGCTGTGCCTCTTTAGGCTGAAGATTACTTTAATCCAGTAAGTCGTTGTTCATTTCAGTCACACAGATATTTGAACTGACTTAAAGTAAAATAAAAATTATTTTGGGAGTAATCCCTGCATTTTTCCTATAAAGCAAGGGAGCAACACAAACAAGGCTGATTTTATACAACATAAAATGTAGTAGCTAACATAGGTGAACTAAAGCTAAACTGTGAATATAATTCTAATATATTAAAGCATTGGTTTATATTGGCCAAGTAGGCTATTATATATTGTCATACTATTATTTCCAGTAGTCTTCTAACATTGTTATATTATGGCAGTGCCTATGATAGTTTATGAGAAGAGTTATATGAGCACAGAATACAAGAGAGCTTTGCATCATTCAGATGCTGCAACGAGGGACGCAATATCTTTATTTAATCCTCTTGATTTATAGCTATGATTTTTTTTTTTTACTGGGCTGATTACAAGAGTATTTGACCACTTCACAATCATTAACTCCTTTAGATGCATAAAGTAACAAGAGATGCCTCTCTGAACACAGTGAGCCTCTGATCAGTACTTAAAAATACAGTACACCATAATGAAAATGGCAGCACATAGGCTAATGTATTAAATAACCAAGCAGCACAAAAGTGCTCAACTTCTCTGAATACTGCACTCAGAAATGTGTTTCTTTAGCAAGACTTCATGTTTAGAAGCAGTAGATACTGAAAGTGAATAGGTTATTTGTTTATCTTTGCAAGTCCTGTTGTTTGATCATTACTCAAATTTTACAAAGAAGCTGAGGCACAGAGATGAAGCATTAAGAAAGTCAGGAGTTAGAACCTCTTTCCTACTGTCTTTGATCTAGAAATCTGAGCCTTATTCCCCACAGAAAACACCAGTTAGTCTATTTAAATTCATTATCATATATCATTATAGCTCTTTGAGGATCCGAGATACTACAATTGAAAATCATCTTAACATGTCTAAACAGAGAAAAGCTGCTTTAGTCATGGGAGTTAAATATAGAGAGGTAACAATGGTCCTCTCTTCAGTCCTGTACACTTTCTTAAAGATAAAGCAGCACTTCTTATAGCAAAGGGTTAATAGCTAAACTAGACAATATTGTCCAGTTGCACAAGTATCCCTATTTAGTTTTGCTAGGAATACTAAAGTTATGGCACCGCACAGTCTGTATGTTTTGAGCTGTAAGCAACAGATCTTCCTATTTCTCCTGTCCTGGGCTCGTCTAAGTATATATTAACCATTGCAACTAGTTGCTGAGTTCCACAATAATAGGTAATGTTGGCAAGTATCCACTAGTGACAAATCTGAGAGCCACTGTAATCCATTCCTTTACTGCAGCTAAAAGTTGAATTTAAAACTACCAGCATGAAAAAAGAAGTGTTCTTTTAGTAGAAATTGTAATTTGATACTGAGTTGGTGGTTGTTTAAAAATGGAGTTTCAAAAAGAAAAAAAGTGTCGTGTTCCAAAAAGAAAAAAGTGAAAAATGAGGCTGCACCTCCAATTGCATTGATCTGTGTTAGCAATAACAAATTCAAGCTGCATATAAACTTTACGCATCCTGCATGGTTGCAGAGTGAAATCAATGATTATTCACTTGCTTAAATCAAAACTCAAATTAACATGATTAGCAGCAAAAAAGTAGAAAGTGTATGCTGGGTTTAGGAATTTGTGTCAAAGTAATGACACCATTGCTGTACCTGCCGTACTCTACTATGTCAGAGTCAGGTGATCAGGCAGTGCTAGCTAAAGAACCTCTTGATTATTAATTCAGGATCAAATGATAGCTTGCACGTTTCCTTAACTCCATGTTTGGGAAATTTGTCTTCTTCGCTATTTTGTTCTGTAATATTCCCATGCTTTTTTCCTTGTAATGGTTCTGTTTCAGACAGAATACTGCCAGAAATGTTTTTCTAATAGCCTTTCCACTGGCCTAGTTAACAAGCTGATGAGATTCAAATAACAGCTGACGATTGCTAAGAAAATCTGAATAAACGAGATGAACAGCCGTTAACAATAGTTGGGTTTTTTTCTCTTTTTATTTCCTATTTCTGTTTGATTAAAAACACAATATGAATAATGTTATAGAAGGTGAAAAGGGAAATCTCATTTTCATGGGATTTAATCTGATGTGTGGGAAAAGTAAACCTAATCTTCTATTTAGGAGGGTTTGCTTGAATTTACTGGCATGCATTTTCAGTTCCAGTTTACTGAATGTGTTCTTCAGTTTCCTTCATTTATGGATGTGGTGAAGGAGGAATATTAGACATTACTTATCTTACTTGCCAAAATTTCAGATTTTCCTAAGCCAAGTGTGAACAAAGAATTTCCTGTAGGAGAGTCTAATGTGGAATTCAGTGAGAAATTCAGAATTAAAACTGTAAGCTATGCTGTCTGCAGAATGAAATAACAGGGAGTCTTTATTCCATCATGCTTAGAAAGGACTTCCTGAAAAAAATACAGTATTCTAGGTTCTCATAGGGTATCACATTATTCATTCCTCTATTTTCAAGTTAGGCACAGAAAAAAATGTTGACACAAGTAGCTATAATCAAGGAACATGTAAAAACTAAATTAGGGATCATCCAGATGAGAAAATTTTACTAACATCTTCATAATGAAGCATATAGCCTCCATTTTTAGTCTAAGAAGCAGATTTCAGTGTTTTTTTCAGTCATTTGTTACTCCTGATCTCTGGAGTCATCATAGAACAAATAAGAGAAACAAGAAAACATTTTCTGAAAACAAAGCACTTTTTTGTAAATATAGCCTGATCTATCTGAAACCTCTTAATTCTGATGGAAAGGTGCTCTCTGACTTTCAAGAGGGGTGTTGGAGCTTTGCCTTAGTAATAGGTTGCTTGTCCATTCAGCTACATGAAGATATATATACTTGAATTTTGTTTTGTTTTCATACTAGCTTGGATAGAAACTTCTTTAGTGTTGATTAAATTGTATGTATATATTTTGATGATTTACACATTACTACAGATATAACATAAACTTCAGAAGTGTTAGAAACAACTGAAATGAAAGAGAGGAAGGACTGACTTAGAATGCAAAAGAGCTATTTATTGGCTATAATAGTTAAGGTTTATTTGGAAAAAAAGAGTTAAATTACTTCAATTCAGAGGGAGGTTACAGATCCATTGATGTATTGTGCTCTGAATCATGCCTGCCACACCGCCATACCAAGAATGCCACAGTTATCTCTAGTGCCCTGCAGATGAAAAGGACAAATTCAGTCTCATTATTATACGTTATGTTCTCCACTTGAAGAGGCTGTGTATTCCCTACTCATGCCTATGAATTTGGTGCATATAAGAAATTATATTGAACAGGATATGTAGACAACTGTGTTGACCCTTATACTTCTCTGTACATACCTATATTGATTATAATGAGTGCTAAAATGAAACTAAATTTGTGAGGGCTGTAAAATTTATCAATGGTAAATTAATTTGGAACTTCTTAGCTTTATGATTTTATTCATATTTTAATAATATTTTTTATGATTTTTACTGTGTTACTTCTATGACAATTGTAATAAGAGTGTGCACGCACAATCCATTAACAGCTCTACTTTTTACTTTCTTCATTTTCTTAAACAAGCCTCACTGAAATAGAATCTTGCCATACTTCTTCACCTCCTTCTTTTCCCCTCTTCAAAATGTCTGTAGTTCATATGTAAGGATTGCTATGGTAGAAAATCTTTTTTGTTTCCAATGAAATGTAGAAGAGATGGAATGGTTATACTGTATACATCTACATAAATATTATGATGCTATCTTCAAATGCACGATCATGCTTTAGTCATTCCTTCCCTTATATTCACCATCCATTGAGACCTTGCCTCATTCATTACACAGGATGACTTGAAAAAAGAACTGCAGACAAAGAAAGTCTGGGATATTTTCGGAATGCTTGTCTTTGCAACTGAAGGAACTTAACATTTTTTTGAGAGTAATGTGTTTTAGATGTAATACATATACAATTTTTTTCTTGCTATTATTCGGAAGTTTAAACTCTGTCAGGGAGTACTCAGAATTCCCAGTAAAAACGTCTGGAGATCTGTACATGGAGGGGAAGCAGACTATTGACTTGAGTTCAGCAGTGCATCTCAGAAAGGAGGGTGCTTCCCTAGACCTTTTTTTTTCCTCTGGCAGGAGGTAGTATAAAGAGGAGGGATGTTAAGGACTAAATACTCCAGATGCCCTGACTTGTGCTGCCATTTGCATCTTTTACACTCCTTCAGTTTCATTCCAAAAGGAATAGGTATGCATTTATAATACGACTTTGTGTTTGTTTGGTTGTTTTGGTTTGTTTTAACTTGGTATTGTTTATATAAGTTAAAAAGAGAATTGATTAACTTTCCAATTTTTTCCTTCCTCAACTCTGCAGAGATGTTTTTGGTCTCCTTTGATGTACTCGTACTCTCCTCCCTCTGCATTTAATCAATGCTTCTGTGTTCGCTTAGTTTTGTAGTTCTGCCCTTGCAAGCTACAATAGCCTTATCATATTTGGTTCTGCTAAAGACCTCATGGAAAACACTGAAAAACATTCTTCTTGGAAACAATTCTGCCAATGTCTCATTGATTTCATTTGCATCAAATCATGATTGTTTTTGTTTCTCTTGTTGCTGACTCACCCTGTCCTTCTCTACCCCAGATACGTACAGTGGTTTCCTGATACCCTCTGTCATTCTGTCTTCCAGATTGGTGTTCTAGTTAGAAATTAGTCCTTGTCCTTGTGTCCTCTAGCTCTGTTCCCACTCTGTCCTGAGGCAGTGATTCAGTAGCTCATTCTGTTTAAGCTGATTCTGTCCCTGCTTTTTGCCCCTACGACTGTTTATGGGGTTGCGTGATGAAACAGATAGATAGATTACTGATCTATTTTAAAAATATTTTGCCTTTATGAGGAGGCTTGTTTTTAACCGGAGAGTTATAACCTGGTTCCTCGGAGATCTGTGCAGTGAGTGGAATTATACCAGTACAACTGAACATGTGTTCAGGGGATGGAAAAATGTGTCTGGGGACACAGGAAACAGGAGCTTCCTGAGAAAGACACAGTTGACAAGAGCAATGGCTGTGGAACAATGGTCTATTTTCCTTGTCATCTCTCCCCAGATCTTTTACTTTAATGACTACAGTTAGCCAACTTTCTGAAAGTTAAAGGCCCTTTCAGCTCATCTGTTTTTCAGTGATCTCCGTCAGTCAGTATTAACCAGTCCCTCCAGGAGAGTGAAAAACAGCTGTGCTTATTGACTTTCTCATTTTAGAATCATAGAATCATAGAATCGTTTAGGTTGGAAAAGACCTTTAAGATCATCAAGTCCAACTGTTAACCTATCACTGCCAAGTCCACCACTAAACCATGTCCCTAAACACCACATCTACACATCTTTTAAATACCTCCAGGGATGGTGTCGTGGTTTAACCCCAAATTGTAACCCAATACCACGCAGCCGCTCGCTCACTCCCCCCCTCCCTGTTGGTGTGGGGAGGAGAATTGGAGAGAAAGGAAAACTCGCGGGTTGAGATAAAAACAGCTCACCAGGACAGCAAAAGAAAAATATGAAAATATATTAATAATGATAATAATGATAATATATACAAGGATAATAGAATATATAAAACAAACGATGCACAATTTCTCACCACCCGACGACCGATACAGCCCGTCCCGAGCAGCAGGCAGGGAGCAGGGGTATCCCCCACCAGCTATCCCAGAACAGCAAGTTCCAGGGAAAGCAGGCGAGGGAACAAACAGCCGAACGAATGAGTGAAAAACAAAAAGGTAAAAATAGGGAAACAAAAAGCAACCCGAAGGGAAGCTTAAGGATTAAGGTAAGTTAAAGGTCTCAAAAGCCCAAAAGACCAAAAAAGATCTAGTAAAAAAAAACTAGTGGCCCACCGACCGACCCTCACTTATATAAGGCATGACGTCTATGGTATGGAGTACTCTCTTTGGCCAGTTTGGATCAATTATCCTGTCTCTACCCCTCCCAAGTTTTGCACCTGCACGTTAGCAGAACCTGGAAAACAGCAAAATGTCCTTGGTCGTCCAGCAGCAACCAGCAACATCAGTGTACTATCACTGTTCTTCTCACACCAAAGCCAAAACACAGGAGCTGCTGAAAACAAAACTAGCTCCATCCTGGCCTAAACCAGGACAGATGGTGACTCAACCACCTCCCTGGGCAGCCTGTTCCAGTGCCTGATAACCCTTTCAGTGAAGAAATTTTTCGAATATTCAAACTAAACCTCCTCTGGTGCAACTTGAGGTTGTTTCCTCTTGTCCTATCGCCTGTTACTTGGGAGAAGAGACTGACCCCTGTCTCTCTACAACCTCCTTTCAGGTAGTTGTAGAGAGCAATAAGGTCTCCCCTCAGCCTCCTTTTCTCCAGACTGAACAACCCCAGTTCCCTCAGCCACTCCTTGTAAGACTTGTGCTCTAGACCCTTCACCAGCTTCATTGCCCTTCTCTGGACATGCTCCAGCACCTCAATGTCTTTCTTGTAGGGAGGGGCCCAAAACTCAACACAGTACTCGAGGTGCGGCCTTACCAGTGCCGAGTACAGGGGGATGATCATTTCCCTACTCCTGCTGGCCACACTATTTCTGATACAAGCCAGGATGCCGTTGGCCTTCTTGGCCACCTGGGCACACTGCCAGCTCATATTCAGCCCGCTGTCAACCAACACCCCCAGGTCCTTTTCCGCCGGGCAGCTTTCCAGCCACTCCTTCCCAAGCCTGTAGCGTTGCCTGGGGTTGTTGTGACCCAAGTGCAGGACCTGGCACTTGGCCTTGTTGAACCTCATACCATTGGCCTTGGCCCATTGATCCAGCCTGTCCAGATCCCTCTGTAGCGCCGTCCTACCCTCAAGCAGATCAACACTCCCTCCCAACTTGGTGTCGTCTGCAAACTTACTGAGGGTGCACTCAATCCCTTTGTCCAGATCATTGGTAAAGATGTTAAACAGAACTGGCCCCAATACTGAGCCCTGGGGAACACCATTTGTGACCAGCCATCAACTGGATTTAACTCCATTCTCCACAACACTTTGGTCCTGGCCATCCAGCCAGATTTTTACCCCGTGAAGAGTGCACCCATCCAAGCCATGAGCAGCCAGTTTCTCCAGGAGAATGCTATGGGAAACGGTGTCCAAGCCTTTACTAAAGTCCAGGTAGACAACATCCACAGCCTTTCCCTCATCTACTAATCAGGTCACATTGTCACCTGAAGGAGATTGGGTTGGTCAAGCAGGATCTGCCTTTCATATACCCACGCTGACTGGGCCTGATCACCTGGTTGTCCTGTATGTGCCGTGTGATGGCACTCAAGATGACCTGCTCCATAACCTTCCCCAATGCCAAGGTCAGACTAACAGGCCTGTAGTTCCCCAGATCCTCCTTCTGGCCCTTCTAGAAGAAGGCATCACCTTTGCTAACCTCTAGTCAACTGGGACCTACCTGGTTAGCCAGGACTGCTGATTCTGAAGGACCTAAACTGTTTCCAGTAATTAAAGGTAATTTGAAGTTTTCTGGGAAGTGTAAAAATTGGAGTAAGGAATAATAGTCCCTCTTACTTCCCAGCCTTGCAGGGATTGCGCTGTTGCTCACTGACAGCTCTCTTTTTAAACCTTTGTATGACCTCCAAGGGATTTATGACCCAGAGTTAGAGAAAACAGTACTAATCATTGCCCTTCCTGGTCTCAGATGCCACGTTTCTGTGAATAAAATGTGTCATATGCTCTTCTCTTATGACTCTTCTCTTCTCTTCTGGAACACCATCATTCTTAGGAGAAATGCAACATGCAGTATTGATATTACTAGGAGATTTATGGCAGGAATGTGAAGCCATGCATAAAGCTTATTAAGCACTTCAAGTTAGCTAGGCACAAGAAAACAGTAGATGGAAGCCCAGGATGTGAGATCTGATTGGACAGAATCTCAGGGCCAAGGGATGACAAGGGATGACATAAAGATGGCACCTTCTTACCTAGTATTTGCTCTTAGTCAATCTTTGCAGTCTGTTTTACTGACAGAGATATGTGTTTCATAAAATTATGCCAAACCAGTGTTGTTATAGGAGGAGTTGGCTCCTGTTCCACTGTAAGCATTGTGACTTGTCAGGGATTTTATTTTTGGTGGGGATGATGTAAGGTGCAGAAAGTAAGTTGATGGGCTGGCTTTCCAATGTAGAGTTTGTGATCCTGTTACTTACAAGGCATGGGTATTCTTCCCTATCAGTGGACAAACAAGACCGCGGTTTCTCCTCTATCCATTTTTTTTTTTACTTTTATTATTTACACTGGCTAGCAACAGGAAAGTTTCTTTCCCTTCTCTTGCCTTGCAGTCATACATAGACAGGCAAATTTTCTATCTTTATTCTAATAATTCTGCACATCATCAACAGAATGTCCCTGGTCCTCACTTTGGGCCTGTGCTCACTTTTAATACTTTGCTAATCTACCCCAGTGCAATGGCAACACACCAGTAATGACCATTAGATCCAGCGCTGTAGTTTTTGTTGCTAGCACAGTACATCTACTGCTGTAGAGGCTTTTTGCCTTTTGTCTTTCTCCCTTGCTGGTGCCATGCTTTTGGCTGTTTAATGGTTACTTTGCTATTGAACTCCACAGGGGAACATATCCCTAAACATTTCTCTAACCTCATCCAGAGAAATCTGAGAGCTCTTCTCCCTATGTTCCCAGCAGTAGCTTCCTGCTTGCTTTTTATGTTTCAGCTACTACACACACATACTTAGGTTTGACTCCTTTGGTAAAAGCTAACCTAATGAGCTATCACAGAGAGCTGCTAATGGCAGTGCAGCCTCATCCCCTTTCCCTATATAATTTTTCTTATCTACTTATGAAGTCTTTCTCCACTGTGTGATTAATTTTGCTAATCTCAGACTTTTAAATTAATCATTAATTATTACATTTGGCTATTACTCTGAGTATTTGAGATCTGCATGGCCTTGTGCTGTCCATACATTTTTACATCAGTGTACTTAAATATAGTGCTATAAGTTATTAATTGGTAAACAACGACTGAAAATTTGCTTCACACAGAGGTTATTCTGTAGAGTACTATTGTCCTGGGGAATAGCTGTTTCATCTCATTAAAATCATCTTGTTTCCTGAGACGTCACATATTTGAGGAACAGTGGGTCAAACCCACTGAGGGATATAGACCTAAAATGCATGCTTAAATTCTTTCTCAGCATCTCTCTGGAGCTGATCCCAAACTGGCTCCATCTCAAATGTTCTTGCTGCTATTGCTTATTGCAGTAAATTATTCCCATTAGAAATTCTAAGCTGTTTCCAGTGCTGCAAGACATCCCTCAGTATCAGAGTGCGGGCTTGGTATGATGAAATAAAATGAGGTATATTCACTGATATTTTTCAAGTTTGTAGCAAGGTAAAATTTGATACTTACATGATATGACTACGATTTGATACGAGCCGTTAAATGGCTGGTTCAGTCATGCAGTATTTGCTTTCACCTTTCCAGGGAATAGGAGGGATTTTTCTTCTCTTATGTTTTACTTCCTGATTTCTTTTCTGTCAGTGTGTTCAGTCACATAGAGTGTTCAAATAACAAATGAATTTGACAATTTCTGCTGTTACAATCCATATGATGTGGAAGGTGTTCAGATGTAACTTTGAGGGAATAGGAGAAAACCCCAAGAAAATCAGACAGAAAGATTAAACCTTAGACCAAAGTCAACTCCTGCAGGGCATTGTACCACTCCAACACACATCCCTCATCTTTAGACAATAGTTCATGTGCCATTCCTTTAAATAGCTAATATTTATGAGCCCCAGAGCATTCACAGAAGTTTCGTTGTACCACTTCAAGCAGTAAGAACATCTGATACTGTGAGGGTCTAAGTATTCTTATGTTCAGTTTCAAGTTAAGAGGCTTTTGGGTGATCAGTGCTTTCCAAAATTCAGACCTCTAGCTTAGTGCTGCATTCCATAACTTTTTGTGTCTGAAGGCTCAGATATTTGGCATAATATATATATAAGAGGAAAAATTGGCTGCATTTTCAAACCAAGTTTGTAGAAAATTATTTTGAAATAATCTTACATATGCATTTCATTCTCTCGTCATAGTGCCTGAGCTCATAAAGCACCTGGACATGTACTTAATTGACAAGTTAATCAGTCGTGCTGCTTTATTCATGATTCTCACATGCAAAGATTTGGCCATGAGGGAGCTAGAGTCTCTAAGACAAATGATGAGAAAATAAGAGGTAATATTAAAAATCCTGTGGTTTACCTTTTTTCTTTTGGATGGAAGAAGAAAAACTAATATGGAGACTGCTTGATTTGGTATTGGTGGCTTAATGGTAGCCTTCTTTAATGTATGTCTTCAGAAAGTGTAGGGTTCTGAAGAGGAACTATGAAGATGGTGACCAGACTTACATGGATAGTAAGCAGCAAGTGATCAATGGTGAATATCCAGAATTGAATAGAATGGGAAAGACCGCAAGTATAAGAAAACAAGATAAGCATCTATACGGTTTCTTAAAGAGGTCTGTGATAATCTAGGTTTAGACATTTGGAATTTTAAAATTCTAATTGCTTGCTTAAGTGATATATGCCATGTGGGAGATGCAATTGCATTGCTGCAAGCATAGCTACAGCAAAAATATATGCTGTAGACAAATTTTTAAGATGACAGTGGTGCATACAAGAAACCTCACAAGTTGTGAAAATTGGAACTTTATCGCTTCTTGCATGATATTCTGGGAACTATGTTAAAAGGAAACAGGACTAATCCTACTGAAACATGACCTCTCCACTGTGCCAAACTACTATAAACTGAATCTGACTGGCTGCTGCACTGGTGACATTTTCTAATCCAATTTAATGGACTCCAGCACTTGCCCGGGCAGCTGTTGAAACCTCCCATTGATTGCAACCTATGTCATCTTTTCATCTGCCTGTTTTGCATTTCAATTATCATCTCCACCTCATTTTGCCTCTTCCGATCAGGTGAGTATCTAGCAAATGTCTACTACCAAAATAATCTCAATATTGCATGTAATTTTCTGTAATGATTCTATGCCACCTCCAGTTCACATTAGGCTCTTGTCTCAGTTAATAACTAAATTGCACTTCACAGATAAAACTTGTTATTTACACTCCATGTTTTCCAGGCTCAATCTGCTCATTGCTCCTCACTGAGTTTTAATTCTTCAATGCACTTTCATTTAAATCTGTGATGGTTAAAATCCCTCCTCCATGCATAGAACATACATTTTTTCCTTACTATATTCTTCGTAAAAGAAAGTTGAAGTCTCAGCTCTTAGTTTTCAAGAGAACTAAGATGTCCAGGTTTTTCTTTTACAGTGTTTTATATGATACACTCTTGGGTATGTCACTTAAGCTGTCCAGGCCTAAGTTTAATGGTCTTTAAAATGGATACCATAATACTTAATTCACTGGATTATTGTGATCTAATTAATGAATCCTTTGAAAAATCCTTTGAAGTTCTCATTTGTAAGGTGCTTTATAAATATGTAATAGTCATAGCAATAAATTCATTTAATTTCCTGGGTTTCAGCCCAATATCATATGGATTTGGGACTTCTGTTTTGTTTTATTCTCCCCACACATAGTGCTTCGTTTTGTGGGTCATAATTGAGTTATTTCACATCTCAGTTCTTCTTCTAAGTAGTGATTGTTTCTTGTGCATACATGTATCAAAGAGAATTTTAAAGATTCATTATTCATATTCCATATGAACCACTGGAGTCCTTAATTATAAACTAAGCCTCTTGAAAAATGTAGATTATTTTCCTTTCAACCTTGTCTGCAGTTTCGAAGCATGCAGTGAAAATATGCTGTTTACAGGTGAGGTATACTTCCTGGAGTGAGAGTCTTAAATGGGCCAAAACACACGAAGTATTGTTAATACTTTTTGGTATTGTGAAATATTTCAAAGAGGGTACCAAAATCCCAACTTACTTTTTGACCTTAGCATCATGCTTTTTGGTGGGGAGAAAAACACCCCATACCATACACATGCTGTATGTATGCCATTGTCTCTGAAACACAACTAAATCTGGGGAAACCATATAACAGTGCAGAATGCAAAATTGTGATAGGACCTACTGAAGAACATTTAAATCCAGTTGTAATTGTAGTTTCAGACCGATGTAATTGATTTTCAACAGGTTCTTGAATTTGAAGGCATCATTCCTGTTCTGCTGAATGTTATAGGTTACTTAAATGTCATAAGTGAGGAATTCATAGAATCATAGAATAGTTTGGGTTGGAAGAGACCTTTAAAGGTCATCTAGTCCAACCTCCCTGTAATGAGCAGGGACATCTTCAACTAGATCAGATTGCTCTGAGCCCCGTCCAACCTGACCTTGAATGTTTCCTGGGATGGGGCTTCTACCACCTCTCTGGGAAACCTGCTCCAGTGTTTCACCACCCTCATCTGCCCTCTTTTAGTTTAAAAACATTACTCCTTATCCTATCGCAACAGGCCCTGCTAAAAAGTTTATCCCCATCTTTCTTGTAAGCCCCCTTTAAGTACTGAAAGGCTGCAATAAGGTCTCCCTGGAGCCTTCTCTTCTCCAGGCTGAACAGGCCCAACTCCTTCAGCCTGTCTTCACAGGAGAGGTGCTCCAGCCCTCTGATCATCTTCATGGCCCTCCTCTGGTCCCACTCCAACAGGTCCATGTCTGTCTTGTGCTGAGGACTCCAGAGCTGGATGCAGTACTCCAGGTGGGGAGTACTCTGCTACCAGAGCAGAGTAGAGGTACAGAATCACCTCCCTCTACCCTGCTAGTCACTGTTCCTTTGATGCAGTCCAGGATACAGTTGACTTTCTGGCCTGCGAGCACACGTTGCCAGCTCGTTGCCAGCTTTTCATCCACCAGTACCCCCAAGTCCTTTTTGGCAGGGCTGTTCTCAATCCCTACATCCCCCAGCCTGTATTGATACCAGGGGTTGCCCCAGCCCAGGTGCAGGACCTTGCACTTGGCCTTGTTGAACTTCATGAGGTTCACATGGGCCCAATTCTTGAGCAAATTATCCATTTGAATTTCCTTCCTATGCTAAAATCTACTCCAGTTTTGTATGTAACAAGAATCTAGCCTCACAATGTAAGAAAATCTCATATATAAGTAAAAACATGACTGTATTAAGTGCTTGTAACATCAAGACCCAGGAATGGCGTCCTCTTCCTGTGTTATAGCAAAACACTCCATTTTATTTATTTTATTTATACTTTTAGCTTGCCTTAATTTCAAATTATTCCATTAGCAAGATCACAAGAATGAAGAAGTAGGACAATTTAACAGCTGAAGTGGCTTTTCAGAAATTTGCACAAGTTATTGGCATCATCCACAATTTGCCTGGCACCATTATATCTAATGTAAGATGACTAACTCCATTAAGACTGAAATATTAGCTGTAGGAGGGGCAGACAACTGAGGCTATAGTTCTCTACCCAACTCTTGCTTAATCATTTCTATTTATCAGTCAAGAAAAGACTGCTCCAGAATTAAAGAACATTTACTTAGCTATACAAATATCGACATCAGTAATTGCTACGAGTTTATGAAACTAGAAGAAGAGAAAAGGCAGAAAGTTTGTAATATCTGTGAGAACAATATTGGAATTATTTGAGTTTAGGGAATAAAATGGGGAAAATATTAATAGACTGTCAGAGAATAACACTTGTAATACTATAGTAAGAATTACTCTGCATATCTTTCATGCTTCTTTACAAATATTGGAAACACATTGTTTGCAAACTCTAATTAAATCCTCACTGCTCCACTGAGAGTTAACATTTTTAACCCTGCTGTAATGAAAAGCTGTGTAGTAGTATATATTTTATAGAGTCGGAAACTGTATCCTAATCTTGAAAATGGAAAAAAATAAGAACACAGCCTTTTTTGTATATTTATATTTAACTTATAGTAGTACCTCAGGCATTTTAAGTATTTACTTATGTAACCATATTAATCACTGAGATAAGTTTATATCATGATCAAAATAATTATGAAGTCATGAAGTCTAAAATTTAAGAAACATTTTATAAAAGATGAGAATGAATTTTCAAATCTAACTTTTTATCCTTTAGCTATATAGTTTACACTCACAAATGGCTGCTTGCAGGTGTAATGCAGTTTTATAGCAGGAATATAATTATTTATTTTTGCCATGAGGTTCACACGATAGTTTCACATGCTGTTGTTACCTTTGTTATTGAAAGAATATACGTAATATTACAGTTTTGAATATTTCTCTCAGTTTCCTGTAATTTGGGAAGCAAACAATGAAAGAATAAATAAGAGAATGTTTTTATTTTATTTAAGATCTGTCAAGGCTCTGATTTCTGAAATGGCTGATATAGCAACATCTGTAACGGGTGCCAATGACTGGGCCTAGGCATAGGCATCTGTTTTGAAAATCCTGGCCCTGGTTAATTCTGTGAAAGCCCATAGGGATCGAGAGACATTAGATTTACTGTAGCCTGAACCTTGATCTTTTACATTTCTTTCTTCTAATAGCTCTACATTAAACACAATTACTGTACAAAGGATTTTTTAAAATGGAAAAGTACTGTTGAAGAGATAATAGATATTTAAAAAATAGAGAGCATGAGGAAATACTGTGCAAGTGGTCGTTTAATGCCTAAGCCTTTTTTGCTCTGTTTTTATTATTCTCTGTAGTTAAATATTAATAGAGTCAGTGCCACTTAAGCAAAGTCATTCGTATCATCTCACTAGCCTACATGGAATTAAGGAAGAATGAACTTCAGCTCTTTAAGTGAGCATGAGATAAAAATGCAGCATGACACAGAAATGATTGAATTTGCCAGCAGTGTTTGTGCAATGCTTGCTAATTTACAAGGGCATTTTCAAGCGATTCAGTAGCTGGGATTCCTTGGGGGCCGTTCATTTGGGCACTGAAACTGAATCAACGTTTAAATGGTTTTACTTTTAGAGTGGTTTAGAAAAATCGTAAGTAAATAGATGTTTTCATAATTAATACAGTAACTGCAAATCATACAAGGATCATTTGCTTTTTGAAAGGAGAGAAAACAGTGTTCTCATTTGGCTGGGCATCTTGCACTGTGTTTGTTAGAACTGTGAAGAAATGTAAAATGCAGATTGCTTGATTAAGACAACCAATTACTCACTGATCTGGATGAATCCACTCCCTCTTTAGTAGATAAGGCATCTGCTGTGGAGGAAATAAAGTGAGCTGGAAGTTCGAGATCTGAATTCTCTCTTCTCTGCCACTGATGTGCCTGTGCCAGGGCATCCCACCTTTCCCTGCTTCGGTTCCCCTTTGGCTAGAAACAGGAGAGGCAATAACCCCTTCCAAAAGAACATCCAAGTACTTAATTTTCAAGACATAATGTGTTATTTCCACCCGATAAGTTACATTTCCACCCTACAGGAACTCCTATTGTTTTTCTCCTTCGTAACATCCCCAATATGTTTTAAAATATGACTGTTAATGTTTTGCTGCAGTGCCAACATTTCAGTAGAAGAGCATAAGGGAGATTGCTTTGCTCCTGTATTTGTACTCTTTCTGTGTATTTACAAAGAGGGACAGGCTGCTAGACATTTGCCATGTTGACGCAAAAAATACCTGCGCTCACTTAATTGCTGTAAAATCTAATAAAGCGGGAATTTTGGGGCTGGACGTCTCTTTTTGTGACAGGAAGGAAGGTGACATTCTGGCAAAAGCATAGAGTGGGAGCAAGACACAAGTCTTCTGTTCCTGCGTCCTTGATTTCCTGCACATTTTTGAAAGTCTAGACAAAGTTAAATCAAAAATCCTTTTTAATTTTTGTGAGCAATGATTTTTTTTTGGTAAACCGTTGGCTTCAGTAAAACTGTTCAGGCTTCATCATTGCTAGTTGCCACCCTTATATCTATACTAACCCTTTTTTTTTAAGCTTTCTCACTCTACATTACATAATATGTAAACAGCATATTTACGGAGTACTCAGGGATTTAAATGTCTTTCTCTTGCAAAAACTCTGGAGGGAAAGATATAAAATGCCATTCTAAAAACCTCTAGGGAGATGGAAACCCCAAAATGGCAATCCCTTGTCATTGAAATGAAGAAAAAATATTTTCGTCTCGGGCTTCTTTGTAATGAACTCTTGAGATTTTCAACATTGCAAAAGGGGATCCTGGAACAAGCAAAGTTGGCAGTTGCCTAAAGGAGCACACTGGTGAAGACAGAAAAACAGTGATGCTTCCTCTGTCTCATTGGTATATAGAAAAACATTAGAAAGTGAAGCCATTGTTCTTGCTAAAAAAGTAGTTCACGCTCTATGGGATGAAGACTATTGCTTGACTCCTAGTGTTGCTGCTGTTGCCTATTTTAGCTGCCCTTCCAATTCCTTGAATTTTCCTTGACTGCCCTAGTTGCACAGTAAAGAAAAATCCTCACAGGGTCTTATGGCTGAATCTGGGTAAGGCCCCTCAGCTTCTGCCAGTCTTAATACTGTAGAACTTTATAGATTTACCAGATGAAGCTCCTTCTCCAAATTTGTCTCCTTGACTCCATCCAGTAGACTCTGAAATTGCTAGCTGTGCTAAACTTTTGGAACAACAGGCAACTTCTGTCTGAACCAATGCTTCTTTTTGCTAGGCTTATATTACCTAGAGAAAGGCTGCAAGAATTTTGTTTGAAGTTTTTTTATGCATACTTGTTAAGATCGTTTTTTTTTTTTAACTTTAGATGAAGTCATTCAGTTCATTTCCTTGTAAAAATAACTCAAAAGTAAAACTAAAGAACTGCAAGGACTGCTGGGAATTGAGTAGCACAGATGATTAATGGCCTGCTGCCTCTGAAAACTGCAAGTCAGACACGAAATTTCTTTGATAACATAACTGGAATTTCATATTTTAGTTCATATACATACATATACACATGTATATTACTATACATGCATGCTTTCTTCCTGACATACATGTGAACTTTCCATGGGAATTTTTGTTGAATGCTGAAATGTTTTCAATTAAAGGAGTTATGTTGTAATTTCTGTTGCTGTAACAGCCTTTGGAGCATATGAAACGACACTGAATTTGACAGGAGACTCAGATCCAGTGGCTAGACATTCCCACAATGGTTGAGATTCAAATCAGAGTGTGTTGGTCATGTTTGGGGAGCTGGTGGTAAGTATATTGAACTAATCTCAGAAGGAAGTTAGTTTAAAACCAGCTGATGCTTCTCATTAGGAACAATTACCATATTTGTGAACATAATTAAAGGTAGAGTCTCTGAGGTCTGGCTTGACTGCAAAGTCTGTGTAAAAACATAGGCTTGTACTTTTTCTTCCTTCCTATTCTTACCTCCTATTCTATTCGCATTGAAGTGAATTTCATTAGATCTTTACTGTGGAACCTACTTTTATTTAGTTCAGATTTATAAAACTATATTATCTATTTCAGTTTTCTGTTTAAGAGGTACAGTATGAGACCCATCCTACTTTGGCTTATGGAAATGAATTATTACTGGAGATGTCTACTGTACCCAGGCAAATGGCTGCAAATCACCTCTCTGACAGAGGATATTTCCCTCTATTGGACGTTATTGCTACATGTCTTTCATAGTAATTAGAAGTTTGAAAACACTCAACCAATTAGTGGATATGTGGCAAACTGTGTGTGAACAGCATTAGTGGCTGATTTCTTCCATTTTGGAGATGCCACTCTATAAAATAAGGGGGAAACCATGCTGGGCTCCAGGGCAATCTACACTGCAGCAATGTGCAGTTGGTCACTAACCAGGAATGACACCAGGCAGAGCCATGCCTTAGAGTTTTTATTCACATGATTAAACAACTGGAGTTTTGCCCACAAGTTAGAGCAGAAGACTGATGCCAGTGACTTTGGGTCATGGTTGTGCTCCTGATTTATTGCATGGCATTAAACAAATCATCTTGCATCTGTCCTCACTGTTAAGGTCAATTTTGGGGTAGGATTCTTTCAGCACTACCATCATGATTTGGACTTCTAGATGTTACTGCAATATATGGAATAACTATAATGAAAAATAATGTAGTTCACCTTTGCATAAGAAACATTTGAGTGCGAAGTATGTATTATCCTTGATTGAATAGATTAGTCTTGAATTGGTAAGACCAACCTGTTATTGTTCAGATAGACCTAAACATATATTACCTCTGGCTCCAACCCATGTTATAAATCATAGACTGTCACATCTATTCTCAAACGATACAGTCGCTGTCTTTGTCTTATCATTTGAGTATGGAAAAAGTTCTATTTGTGGGGAATACAGTAGCTTCACCCCTATCTTCTTTTCTTTTTAGGTGAGTCATAGACATTAGCAGGTGCATAGAGATTAGTCAGCTGCTTGTTTGTATTTTCAGAATGGGGATAGGCCTTAATGAAAAAGAAAATGCTACTGGCTGTGGAGTTAAGAGAGAGCATAAGGTAGTTTCACATATACCTTGTTGCAGCTCATTGCTTTTAAACAGTAGAAACAAGGGGTGTTTTATTGAACACTGGAGATATACCAGATCTATATGTCTGACTATGACTATGGAACCATGAAGATGACCATCAACTTAGATAATTCAGCCCAGATGCTACACTAGCCTCATATGTGCTGAGTCAAGACTGTAGAAGCTGAGCAAGCTTGGCAAGAGCAGTCATGTGAAACAGCTTATTGCTAAGACGCAGGCGCTCCCAAACCATGGTCTTGCATATCCAGGGCACCGTAAGATACACAGTCAATTCTCTCTGCTAGGCTCTGTAGCTTTAATGTAATTAAGCAACATAGTGAGCTCCAGTTGCCTTGATGGTTTGAGTCCCATGCACCTAGCTGACAGTTTCACTGTGTTTCTGCATTATGTTGCTACTTTGATTAGGCCCAGATACATTTAATTAGCAGGTTGTTTGATCAATTAGATAGTGAACCCTAAAGTCACCTTCTTGCTTAGATGTGCTTTGAACAACAATTTTAATCTTAGTGACAGCTCCTCTAGAAAGAAAAGGGGAGAAACCAATGTAATTAACATACGAGTGCACAAAAATGCCTATGTGACTCTGCAGTATAAAACTAAAAATACTTTGAACTCTATAACATAGAAGACAGAGTTCAGTGGATGTAAACTCTGAGGTTTTCAACTGAGCTATCATTTGTTTATATCTAGGTCTATGATGAATAGGAGAGGGAGATGTGAAAGCATTTGATGTTGAATTGTCTTTGCTCCCACTTCATTGATTTCTCTAGCATCAGAATTAGGCTAATGCTGAGTGGAAATTTAGTGTTGTTCAGTGCCTATGTGGTGCTGTCGTAAAATGCTCCTAAGTCTCTAATGAATAGCAGTAGGTAAAAAACAAAAACAAGAAAAAAAAAAACCATGATCACTTACTAGAAAAATTCTGAGACGTTAGAATGGAAATAAGTGGAAGTTCCCCTTCAGGCAATCAGAAATTGCCTCAACCTTGTTGAATTAGTGGAATTGGGAGCAAATATAGGTCAAGGTTCATCTTGGCTTGTGAGATTATGAGAAGGCCACATTATGCCGTGCAATGAAAATAAATAGTAGAAAAAAAAGAAAAAGTAGGGTATTTTGAGGGGCTGTTTTATCTCCCTACCTTTAGGTTTTGCTCTGCTTCTGTATATGTGCTCTGCAATTTCAGCTGTTAGGCAATCTAGAGGATGTTCCTTTATACTGGGGTATAAGTAAAGAATTGGTATGTAATGCAAAATAAGTTGCAATGGCAATTAACATGTTCGTTTTTTAATAATGACAATCATTAAATCAAGGATTCAAATACTCAGATAATTCCCCTACTGGCATCTAAACTTTGGCCAAATACATAAACAAGGATCAAAGGAAACATTTTTTCAGCTGTTTGAAGTGATTTAAGAGGTGGAAACTTAGTCCAGAAAGGGTGGGAACGAGAAACAAGGATTTGTATGTGTGCACACCATGCACAGGTGCATATGTGTGCACGTGTTTGAGTGTATGTGTCTATAGCACTCTCACATCAAATATTTATATTCATTGTGTTTTCTTTTCATGAAGGTTAACTTTGAAACATGTTTTGTGGAGAAAGAAATCTACTGTTTTCTCTTTGTCTTCTTATTTCACTGTGTAGCATTGATAGGATGTAAGCTGTTCAACAACAGGAAAATAAATTATTTCTGTCTGCACTAGTGGTGAATACAGTGGAATCCTGTTATTACTTAGATATTTTGTTTGTACTACAATAGTGAATGGTGTATTGTCTGGTAGAGTTCCACTGGAGATACTTGATAAAATTTTTCTTTCATGCTCCTAGACCACCTGTAGAATTTTTTATTATTTTGCTCTGTTGTTGGAAAACATCTCCACTGGCTCAACAAATCTTTCTACGCTGCTTGAATTAAGAGAGGTGTCTTGAGGCATGGGTTTATTAAAAAAAAAAAAAAAGATACTGGATTTTTTTAAAGGAAATTATTCATGTAACTAGCTGTCGCTAGCAACATTAAAACATCCTGCTCAGTATGCAGATACCAACCCAGTTAGGACAGCATTAATTATGTTCTCTTGACTCCACCACCATCAATGTTAAGTATTTAAGAGTTTTGTCTTGAACATTATTCACACTTTGTGGGATGTGTTCTCCATTTTCTTTTTGTGCTTTAGTCACGCACTTGTTTTCAGATTTAAGTCCCAAATTCATGCAGAAATGCAAAATCAAAAAGGTAAACCTCCTCATATCTAACAAAGTCAATTTTGTATTTGCTCTTTCCATTTTCTTTGCATATCACTGTGCTATCTCCATTTTCATTTCACTAGGAGGTCTCTTACTTAGGAAGATTAGTCCTTTGGAAGATCTGATCAACATGTTCCCTATAATGTATGATATTGCTAATATTTCAGGTCTCTGACATCCTTTCTTAAAAACAGGAACATAAGAATGGTCTTTCCAAGTCAGACCATAGATCCATGTAGTTCAGTATCTTTTTCCTGTGGTCGCCTAGAGTAGTTATGTAGGCAGGAATATAGGAAAAGAACAAAAGCGTAATAATATTAATTTACTTTCCAATATTTTCAACTTGAGACTTCTTTGGGATGTTATTTTTGTGGTAGTCTTGATAGTTTTTCATGCTACTAGCCTGTCTCCTCAGTTTTTGATGCAAGGTCACCCAGGTAACTGCTTTTATCATGATTAATGCCTCTTAACATAAGGATGGTGATACAGGTTCGATATCACCACAGGATTGTCTGTGCTGGTATTCTATTTCCAGAAGGAATTATATGAACACATCAAAGACCTAGAGCTGGTCAACTGTTCATGCTTCTGCACTAGCTAGATACTCTTCACTCTCTAGCTGTTTTCAGCTCAGATGAATTTCTGAGCCTGAAGTGGATTTATATTTAATAACTCTTACTGGATTGCTCTTCCAAATACTTGTCCAGCATCCATTTGTTTAACTACGTGCTTTCTGAAAAGTATTTCATTTGTATCTGGATACATTCACTTTTCTAATGCTTGTACAGAGAGAAGCAGCAAAAACTGGTCAATTCCTATTCATTATTTACATATCATGTATTGTTTTATAGACTTCCATTATTTTGCTCTCTTTTGTTTCTTTTACAGAATTCTAGTCCATTTTGTCATGTCCCATATAGAATCTGTTCCATGTGTTTCATCACCTCCGTTACTGTTCTGTAAACTTTCTTCAGTTCCTCTATATCCTTTCTAAAATGTGGCACAGTGTTCAAGAAGTAGGAATGTCAAGCTTTTAAAGAGACAATGGCAAAGGTTTTGGTTTCTGTTCTTTCCCTAAAAATTCCTGATGTTAATGTGATTTGTTGACTATTATAAATTTTTTTTTCGTAGAGTTATCCATTATAACTTCACAATCCTTCTCTGCGCAGCTTTTCCCTTGCATTATGAAATGCATTTATGTGCATTATCCTCAACCTCCTGCAGACTGTCCCGTTCTTCTTCTACATGTGCCCATCCCTTTATGCAGTAAAACCAGCTGGATGCTGAAACTCATTACTGCACAAATAAAAAATAAGAGCAAAGAATATTAATTGCAGAATGAACTTTACAAATTCCATGACACCTAGGAAGCCTGAGATATTGTTTCAAGCAAACAGAAGTGAGGAAAAAAAAATTAAGATTCCCAAGCTGCTGAGGAAACCAGCATTCCTTCTTATATAAGCCTTGGTGCAAAGATGGGGAACAAGAAACTCTTCAAGAATCAGCTTAAGCCAGACTTACAGAGCTTCAAAGGAACGTGCTCCAGGGCCACCAAGTCCCTCACTCTGCAGCAGGCAGAAGGATGGTCTTAGATATTGTCTCTAAATAGGGCTGACACGCTTTCTGGGCTTCCCACTCCACTGGAAGCTGTGACAAATTTGTCTTATTGCCAAGGATTTTGTGAAAAAAATAATGTCTTGTAAAATTCCCGACCAGTCTTATTATTCAGCCCACTAAGCATAAAATCAAATCTAGGAGGTGGCCATTAACTCTCAGGGAAGCCTGACTTTATTTTATTAAAAACAGCAAAAAGCAGTGGATGTTTACACATGGACTGTAGCTGCTTCTGCAGCAAATCCCAGTACAGAAATGTGGCCAGTAGTCATTTCAAAGTACAGAAAACATCATGACTGATTGCAGGATGGTAATATAATTTGACACTTAAAAATACTATCTCATTATAAAATCGTAAGAATTGTCAATAACAGCACAATGACTCACTGAGGCAGGTAACTCATTATCATGACCTAAATATAAAGGAAGTAGGAATGACTCTGTTGAAGAGGAAAGATTAAGGCATCCTGAGGGAGGAAACCTACCAGCACCTGAGCTCGAGGAGGTCTATATAGAAACATTCATATTTTTAAATGTTGAGCTATTTTGTTACTTTTCATGCAATAATAAAGCCTAACCACAGGAAACGCATGAATTTTGGACTCTGCTGTGTGTACAGAGAATCCTGAGAAACATGCCTGCTCACATAGTGTTACTAATAATAATGTAAATTATTAAAGCTGACAGAATTTTTATAGCTAATGCATGTGCTCTTTGCACTCTGCGCTTTCTTCAGCTTGGACAATGAATAAACACCAATCAGGTTTTGTTTCTGCAGTTCATGTGCCAACACAATGCTGTTATTTGTGACCATAGCACTGCAGGAAAATGTTAAAATGTAAAGAAGAAAAGGTGAAAAACAGGTAAATAATCTCTTGGGTTTAAATTAAATTGTCTGTTGACAGTACATTCTTACAATATTCCTTTCTTTAATGGGAAATATAAATATCTAAACAATGCAAAATTTAAATATGTGTCCGATGGTTTTGATAATCTATTTATTAAGATTGACATCACTCTTCATGATCTTTCTAATAAACAAAAATTAATTTTTGGTTTGCCTTTGTCTGAGCTCAAAAGAAAGGGAATTAGCAGATACAAAAATAATTGTGCCAATCATTTCTATATGTTACTAAATTTTTCAATGCTTAAATCCAATGTTGTCAATGTTATCAATCCTTATCAATGTTATCTATTGTTTATATGCACCATCAATAAACCATAATTTTAAAATAAATTTTGAGCATGCTGTATTCAGGCACTTGAGCTTATGTTTTAAGGGTTAACTTTCTGTAGAACAATTAATAGAATAGTATTTGGGAGCTGGGCATTGATTTTAATGAAATCAGCTGGCTAGGGTAAGTGTAAGTTTGTAGAAATGCTAGGTAACTTAGGAACTATAGAGCCAGACTTTGACAACTGTGGTCTAGAGAATATTGTTACAGTTTTCTATAGTTTCTGTGTATCATATTTTGCTGAATATTTCTGGTTCTATTTATTTGCATCAGCAATATCATTTAAAGTTGCAATGTATTCACACATGCTTTATCTATATGCATATACATACTTATCTTTAAGTTTGGTGCAGAAGGAAACACCTTAGATTTATTTTTGGACTATGGTCACAGGAGTTGGAATTGCTTCTATATGCGAAACGGTTTTCCTCAACAACTTTAGAACGTGCCTTGTCCTCTAATTACTCTTTTTTCAAAAGATGGCTATGCTCAGAGTTTCTCTGACTGCTTTATTCCTCATTACTCTCTGCCCACTTTTGGGGTATGAATAGCTATCAGTACGTGATTTTTCTCTCATATCCTGCCAAGGGAGGTCTCTACTGTGCACAGCAATGTGTCGGCGATTTAAAAGAATCCTTCCCTGCAGGAAGAAATAACACTAGAAATGATTAAAACAAAACCTAAAATGTCACCTTGCACTAATGAAATTCCATCATCAAGCAATACAGAGCTGACACTTCTGTGAGACCCTTTAAAACTCAGATTACGAAGAAAGAATTAAACTTGAAATGAGAGGAAACAAAACAAGCTCTCTTTTCCCCAGCAAGAGTTGAGTACAGTATGTTGATTATTCTCAGACAAGCTGATCTCACAGACAGTGACCCTAACTCAGCATAAAGAGCAGCTAACAACATGGCTTTAGATGGCTGGCAATGTTATCTTTTGTTCGTCGTCTTAAAAAATGAAATATCCGTCTGTCTTGGAGCTAGCTGATCTGTAGCTTCACTCATATGTCCTCTCATATGCGGGGAGACAGTTGAGGAACTGCCTTCACTAGCTCTGCCTAAGGATTATTTTCATCCATTTTCCCATCCCTGTGAGTGGGCAGTACAGAGTGCTTCAGTGGAAAGTATAGGATTCCTGCACAGATGGCAGTTATAAAATAACCCGTGCATAAGGGAGTTTTCTTTTAAATTCATCTAATTATATATATCAATGCCTGCTTGGAAATGCAGGGGTTTGTAGCTTTTTAATTCGGTTCAGTAAAGTTGTGGTTTTAAGCCACTTCAGATGTTCACAATACCAACAAACACTCCCTGACCTCCACATTTAAATCTAGGTAGGCCTCTACCCCTGATGGTACCTCTTAGTGGTGAACCGCAGAGACTAGCTGCTTTTTTGGGGAGGGCGTCAGTGCTTATAGAGGCTCCTTGGTTTTAGTGCAGCACAGATGTGAGAGCTCAGCACTGGGGAACTGTTTCTGTGAGCTGCATCTTTCCTGAATAAGGAGTTTTAAGTCCCCTATAGGGGCACTCCTGCATCACTTAACAACACTACATTTGGCTGCACAAGACTGCAAAAAATATACATTTATAACATTTAGGCTGAATCCTGAGGTTGGAATCTTCAGCTGCTTTTAGGATCAAGTACAAATGAGAGCTTAACTCAGATAGTCCCTGCACACTCCAGCATTTCTCGCTCAGCTGCATGTGAGAGTTTAGATGTAATTTTGCCTTGGGCACGGAGCCAGTCCCTGCAACACTGAGAGAAGTGATAGTTCAGGGCTGCTCTTTTACTTCTTTTCATCACTGCTGAGTGTTGTTTTACTTTCCTCATTTCAGAAAGAAACCGATCATCCAGCGTGCAGGCTGTCAGCAGCTCCCTCGCTCTCTCATTTTTTTCTGCGGTACAGCCCGGCGGGGAATGCCAACCATCCACAATGTTTCTGCACCCTGGCTGCTCTGCCCCCAGCTGCCCAGCCTCCCTTGCCGGTAGCCCATACGCATAAATTCCCTCCCGGCAGACACGCCGTTGCACGTAGTGTGATCACTAAGGCAGCAGCTGAGGTTAGATAGAGAGATCTAGGAGTCTGCTGCCTACAAGGAGAGGTTTTGCTGTATTGGATCAGGTCACGCGACCATGAAGTCCAGTATCTTGCTTTAAGCAATGAGCAATACCTGATGTTTCAAATGAAGCTGAAAGCACCTAACAATGTAACTGGAGAATTGCGTGTGGCAGAAGAAAAGAGTTTATTTTACTGGCTCTACGTGGCTATGAAATGAAAGCATAGCTACTTCTATTATAGACCATGGAGCCATGAGTCCCTCCTGTGTCTGGAACACTTCAGAAATAATGACAGACTGTCATTAATTGGTCTGGGAAAAAAACATGATGAGAGTCGGAGTGGACACATGCAACTTAGACTTGGTGAAAAATGTCTTTTCTATCTTTCTATCTGAATTTACAGACAGGTTGGAATTGTCCTGGCCAAACTAACAACACTTATTGAATTACATGCTGCTCAAGCTAGCACACTGTGCTGTTAACGTTGTTCCATTGTATTTTATTGCTGATTGCAGGGCCACTGGTATGGAACACTGTGTGTTCAGATAAAGCTCCTCTGAAGCACCAATTTGCTGAAATAGTGGAACCCTGATAAGGATGTACAAATTAAGATACATTTAATGGGTTATAAAAGCACTGTCCATCTACACCTGTTCTTAGAAACTGATAATGATTTCCATGTTCTAGTGATCATGTAATTTTAAAAAGAGTGATCTTTGCTGATTTTTATTGGCTGTGATAATTTTGATTGAATTGTGTATGCTGGTGATGATAAGAAGACTAAAATGTTCTGTGTTTAATGTAGTTTGATTTTCAAGGTTTCAGAAGGACCAAAACCATGGGTGACAGATTTTTAGATGAAATCTTTGATGATATGGAGTTTCAGGAGGTCGTCTCAGTGCATGCTGAATCCCAGCCGCAGTAAGCTGTACATCTTTGTTACGCTGCTGGATATCTATTCAAATGAAACACTAAATCCAGAACCTATAGTATTTTGTGGACGTAAGGATATCAATTATGTCACAAGAACTGTTTTTTAAAACAAAACAGGTCTTCAACAAAGAAAGGTTTTCCAAGCAATTCAATCTTAGAAAAGTCAGGGTGAGTTTTAGGGAGACTATGCAGATCTTTTTTCCTTTGTTGATACACTTATTTTCCAATGCTGTTCAGTCCAAAGCATGAACTAGAACTCAAAAATTTCTTCAGCTACTATAAGTAAAACATTGAGCCAGCAACTTCTTTTTTTTTAAAAAAAATGTGAATTTTTTAGTCACATAGGAAGATATATTTGCCAGTTCCACAAGACACTAGAAAGTGATTTTGATTGATTGGAATGGAATTCTCTCATGTTTGTGTCTGGCCCAATACAGACACCGCTAATTAAGAGAATGCTCTTTTGGTTCACTGTGCAGAGATTAGCTTCATTTCAGTGAAGGCAAAATCTTGGGTCCTGATTTAAAAATAGATATTGCAGACGTTCCACAGAGGAAAGCTCTTTGAAATGTCTCCTTGGGTACAAGCAGTTCCCTGTGTTTATGCTTAGTAGTAGAGCATAATTAGATTTCAAATTAATGGATCACGTGACTACCTTCAAACAAGGCTAGGCTAGGGTGAGTCAGTAGGCAAGTGAGTTAATTTCCTCTTTTGAGTCCTTTATTCCAGTCCCTACCTCTTTTTTAAGCATGTGTGTCTGTGAAATATGTGTGCTTTGTATGTTTATACATATATGTATTCATTTCTCAACTAACAACAGTATAGACAGTCAGTAGGGCTAACATCCTTAACAGGATGAAGTAGCGTTTGTCAATGCCATTATTTGTCTGGAACTCCACACTGCAAACAAGTATCTGAGCAACTGGTCTTAGCAGCTTTAAGGCATGATTATTCTATGAAACAGAAAATGGTAACAAAGACACTCATCTTCCCATTTCACTACCTCTCCCCAGAAGCAATTGTGTTTCATTTGCATGGCACAATATTCAAGTTTTTGGAACCTACTCTCCCAGGACTGTCTCAAAGGACTGGTAATGGTTTCAGACCCTCTGCATAAACATCCATTGCACACTATAATTCTGCACTTTCTCAGCTCCATCATTTTTCTTATTTCTATCTGGAGTGCAGCACTAGTAAGAACTTAAAAAGGGATGAGACTAAATTAGGGATAGAGGACATCACAGCGTGGTTCTCTTTCTAACTTAGAAATAGGTGACCTATATATTACTCAACTGAACCCAATATAAAAAGACTTTTAAAGCTCCAGGGCAATTACAATAAACAATGCAATAACAAGCCACAAAGAGTAGCTCTGGCTCAGATCCTCAAAACTAGGTAGATACCTTACTGCTACTTCAGGAATTAAGGATTTGATTATCATGAAGTATGTTGGCTTCAGTCCTTTAAGTCTCCAAGTATCTATGCTTATCTGTAACTGACCCACAAGGAAATACATATGAGTGAGAGAGGATTGGGATGTAGCTTTTAACAGGGATGAAAAGAATAGAGATCTTGAACAAGACTGCATTTCTTTTCTTCTAAAAACATATGGAGTATAATGAACCTCTTGTGGAAAGAAAGTGTTTTTCTAATGATTTTTCTGGGGCCAGCATTTCCTCCTCAGAACCTAATTAAAATGATCTCTTTTAGATAGTCGTTTGGGGTTACCTTGTAGGATGGATGAAACTCTCTTGTAAGGTCTGTAGAAATTAAATTCTTTAGAATTTTATCCCCAGGCTCTACAAAAAGTATTTCCAGGCTTCTGAATAGTTTATTATCATCAAAACCACTGTGTACATTTCAGTGTATTGCATAACAAGCTATTGTTCAGTAAATTCTATTGGCAGTGGGTTTGGAAGGGGGGGAGGAGATGAAGAAAAAATAATAATAAAAAAAAGAATAAAAAGAAGGCAACTTAAAAAGAAAATATGGCTTCTAATTAAATTAATTTTTTTTTTCTGGCAAGCCCTATGTTTTTTGGATTGTGTACCTATTTATCCCTTAAGTTATAGATATATCAGATGGTCAAAGGCATAATTAACCATAAATCAATGATTCTATTTCATTCATAATTACAAAAGAGCATTTTTCATGTTTAGTTTGCTGGGGTGCAACCTTTTCAGGTTTTTTTTCACACTACATGAGTCAATGGCACTAATGAGCCAGATATGGCGGTAGTAATTAACCAAGATGATCTGCTTTGCTTTTTTTTCTTTAATCTCACCCTTTATTGAGAAAGACTATATAACTCTATGATCTTGAGTCAGGAAGCTACTCTGCTGAGTTTCAAGATCAAATCAGCTTCAGCTCAGACTGAGTAATGACCTCCCCAGCATCGTTCAGCAGCAGGGTGTAAATTTATAATCTTCAGTATTGCAGCACAAAAGTTCTGCTACGTGTATTACAGGAATAACTCCATTAGCTGTGGCACAGGACTATTTCCTTCCCCTAAGAGTTGCCACAAATGGCAAATGTCGCACACACCACTCAGCTTTGCTGTGAGTGAAGAAGTGATAGGGTAAATAATCCCTAATTGATCTTTAACATTGCTCAGGTACAACAGGTATCTGATACTACATATAGGCAAGTATAGGGAAAAAAAAAATCCTTGAAAGAGTGGCTTGTTTGGACAAATACCATTTTCCTGTCCAGAAAACCTAGGGTTCTACCCTATCAAGTGAGTATGAATAATTTTATTCCTACTCTGACATTTTGAGTTATAATGTAAACTGTATCAAAATTGCACTTTAAAATGCATTTTGGACAATAAACTTCAGGTCTTCAATCAGCTATACAATAATTTTTGAAGTGCAAGCTCTTGGCAAAGCCTTTTTACAGTTTCCAGATTTTGCAACCAGCTGCTTTGAGTAAGAAAAATTCTATTAGCTCATACTTCTCTTTGTATGAGTAAGAAAGGAATCAAACATCAAAGATTATGGGTACTGTTTTCTAATGCAGCCCTGATAGTTTTATACACTTTGTTCTAACTCAGTTGAAGTGCTGTCAAGCCTCATTAAGATCAAACATTCAAGATAATGGAAGGCTGTGATCTTCTCCAATATACATTGTTAACTTGTGTTTAAGATAGATCTGTAGCTTTAAACAGAAAGGCAGGATTTCTGCATATTGCATAAGAGAATGTGATACTGGTAAGGGGTATGGCATTCGCCTGAAGGGACAAGTGGCAAACAGCAATGTAATAGAAACATGTAGAAGCAATCATCCCAATTTCCCTTTTGAAATCCACTTAATGACTTCATTGGTCAATGGCACATGAGTTATCCTTAAGTGAGCTGACTGGGCAAATTGGGGAGATAAAGTGATTAATTTGATTTCTACAGTTCAAAACAACTGATCATTTAGTACCTGATCATGAAAGTAAACCTAAGGTGGATTTAATACTATCGAGAAGATGACATTGGTTAGACAAAAAAAAAAAAAAAGCAAGCTTGAACTTGGGACCTTTGAGTACTGATCCTGAATTTGTTTGTTAATTATGGTATGGCTTTGGCAAGTCATAATTTATCAGGAGAAGAGTAAAAAATGAAATTTAAATACTTATACTCCACACCTTTCAATGTCTTCATTCCAGAGGGAAGACTCTTATGCATAACAAATACTGAATTCCTCATAACCATCACCCACACCTCCTAGAAACCTCCCTTTGTTTATTTCTTGTGACAGAAATCCAATAGTCATTGTAAAGGACAGAGACACAAAAAGTTGTAGGGGATTTTTTTTGACCCTGCTGTTGATTAAGTTCAAACGTTTTTGAGAAATACTGCATTAAATATAATTTTCATAAGAATATAATAAACTAATTACCAGGCAGATACTAAAAAAACCAATCTTCATTCTTGTTCATTAATAATGAACAAAGACAGGTGGTATCCTTTTTTGTTGTTTTTCTTAAGTGTAAGTCCATTCACCCTCACTTGTGTGTCACCAGCACTTGGATAAAAATGTAGGATCAGGAGTTTGAGAACCTATCTAAATGAATGCAGCGAGCCAGATCCTGTGCCAGTGAAGCTACACTGATTTATACAAGCTGTGGATCTGGCCTGTGAATTTTATTTTTTGACAGTAAACACTATTACAGCACAGTCAGGACTTTCTACAGGCATTCTTCATGCTATAGAGCATTGGCTCAGCATCCATAACTGTAATTTTGTGTTGAATGACCCAATCTTCATGCAATGAATTGAAATGGAAACTTCCCATTAAAAGAACATTCCAAAATAGCAAAATTCATCATGTGTTCAGAAAAGAGAACTTTTTTCTCAGAAGGATGAAAAGTCAGGTCACTTTAGTTGAAATATGAAGTCTGGATCTTTGAATTTTATTCGTGTTATTGATGATTGCGCCACCATGTAATGGGCAGAGTGGCATGGCCAAAGACCTTCGTAAGGCCCAAGGTCTTCAGAAGGCTGGTCCTTGGGATAAATTTGCTAGTTCATACTAATGTATGAGAGAAAGGAAAGACTGAATGCCCAAACTAATCAGTAGTGATCCCTTTGGAGTTTGTGTCCAGCTATAGACCTTGCATCCGCAATATACAAAGAGAAATTAAGTAGAAGTGTTCTTGTTGCAAATGGAATCAGCCATTATTCCTTACAGTCTGCAAGGAAGGTGCAGCAAACTGGTGTTCAAAATCCTTGAATCAATAGTCTGAGAATCAGAATTTCAAGAAGAGGACAGTAGTAGCCCTATACCAATTTTCAGGTGTTCTGTCTGCTGGGTCTGCATTGTCTGTTCAGCAATCACTAATGAAATTATTCCTCTCACTCCCTGGTATGTTCTTACTTTGCCTTTCAGTAAAAATTGGGAGATAAAGAGTAGCAGTGAAGAGCAATTGAATATGGTCTAGTAAGTGCCTTTCTCGCTCTTAAGTACTGCTTGTTAAATTTCATTTTGAAAAATGAAGCTGTATTTAGTATAAATGTGAGGGATCCTAGTGAGAAGAAAAGCACCCCAAACCATTAAAAGAACAAATCTGTTCTTTTTGCTGCTGTATAATTTTGAAATGACTTAGCAATTTGTACTAAAGGAAAAAAAAATTGCTGACAACTTGGACACCAGACTGCAGGTAAATGAAATTTTAAAAGGAGGATTTAGTACTCTTTAAGAAGGAAAAATGAAGTTTGTAAGTTCCTGGCAGACCCTTAATTAAATTGAAAGGTGTCTTGCTATGCTACTTTTATACATAAAGGAGAAACTATTACGGCTGTTTTGCTGACTGCAGTATACTGCAGTCTTGCAGGTTACATTGCTTGGCTGCTTTGTGGAGCAGCAGCAAACTCTCCCCCCTTAAACAGCTGTAAAGAATTATGGTAAGATTTTAATACAGGTTTGCCCTCCTGTTCTTGTGGTTACCTATAGAGAGGCCTTTAAATCTCAATATTTGCCACTGAGCATTAATTTGTTACCTGTTTTAAGTAAGAAAAGAAGCAGCATTTGCTGAAGGCAGTCTAAACAGCAGATACTGGATGTTTATAGATCCCACCAAATGATGGCTACTCTCTTGCAGTATTTGTCTTCAATTTTAAGAAGAGGTAGGATAATTCATGGCTAACTCTTTCCCAAGTAATCTCTCATGCCCTGGCTCACTCAAGACAAATGTCAGGGATCAGAGAGACTGTCTAACACGTTTCTGCAAATACGGATAGATTATGTGTATGCATATGTTACTGTTGACTAAAGGATGTGGGCCACTAGTCTGCTCACACTGGATACCTAGCTTTCTGCCTGTCCTGAAAAAGATCCATTTTACCTGCTGAACAAGACAGAGAGTTGCAAGAAGCTATTTTAGCAATTCCATAAAAGCAGATTGTTCTTCCAAGTTAATCCTACAGCAGTGCTCTAGTGCTGTTCTGACAGAAATACTGTTCTCTAACATGGTACAAGTGAATGAGAAATCCACTCCACTTGGAATCAAGCCTTCTTTTGAAAATGCACTTTCCGAAACAATAGGAAAGTTTACCCTAATTGTTGTTGTACATTAAATTTGAGCTCAGATATATACCACATTTCTAAAGTTTGCCTTTGATTTCAGTTGAAGATAGCAGTCGTCAGTATTTCTTGATATAACATGGTAAACTATAAAAAACTTGCTATGTTTTTCTCTCCAGAAATAGCTACATTTCAGTGGAGAATAATGTAATTCTGATATGTATATCTATGTTGTTTGTCAATGTAGGATTTAAAGCTCACAGGAAAACTTCCAGATAAAAGTCAGTATATAACTGTAAGCTATTACCATCTATTAGTCAATGTAAAACCTCCTAAATCCTGTGTATACAGACATAACACATGATAAAGGTTAGAGATAAGGACCTCTCTTCATTCATTGTGGCGTATGTCTGCAGTTTTTCTTTCATGGCTACCATTGCAACCCTGTATTTCATGGTACTAAGGAAGAAAAAAAGAAAAAGAAAGGAGATAACTTACTATTTAGAAAAAATAAAGTTTATTTTTTAAGAACTAAAACTAAATCCATTCTTAATGTATGATTACCATTCTTTCAGCATTTCAGCAATCAGAAGAGAGATCTTTATTACACAGTTAAAACAAAAGCATTTGTCTTATCAGTTGAAGCCTGTTTTATAAGAGCTGCATTTTCATAGCTATTGGCTATCTGAACCTCCTGATATTCCTCAAGAATGGATCAGTCTAGTTTAGAGGGTAACAAGGATCACAAACTTCAGCTGGAATAGAAATCATTCTGTTTTCATTGACTTGAATGGGGCAATGCCAGTTTATCCCATCTAAGAACTAGACTAAATTCAGCCAATTTCTGTAGAATTACAGAGAAAAAGATTACCTTCACACTTCTGGAATGGAAAGAATTACAAAGAAAAGAAGCCACAGGAATGTGCTATGTGTAGAACTTTTTCTTTTTTTTTTTTTTTTGCATCTCAGAGCCATAGAGGAGCTCACATATAAAAAGAATTTGTTTTTTCTATCATCCCCTCCCTGATAGTGATAGCTTATGTTTAGATATATGGCTGGAGTATTAGAGGAAGTTCTTAAATCTGTGCATGCTCCTTATCTCTGATACCCAGCAGCCCTCCTGTCTCCCATGAAATCCTTCTGAGATTTAGATCCCAGTCCAGAAACCAAGTCTAGTAAAGGAGATCTCTGTGCTTCTGTGTGAATAATGTGAGAGATAACGCCCTGTAGTCTTCGCTGGTTCTAGCTGCTGTTATTACATCTTGTCACTTCCTGAGCTCTCTTAAGTATTGAGCATATGGACAGCAATATGAGTAAAGAAATGAAGGTGTTTTTCCCAAGGTGCTTGAACCCAGGCTTTAAAATTATTCTTGCAGATCAAGGGCAGATGTTGGCAGCCAATTACTTGGTAATAGCTGCCATTAGGCACGCTTGCACAAGTGGGTATAGCTAGAAATATCGCGCAAATAGCAAAATCTACTCTGCAATTAATTGTGTAATCTTCCAGACTAAGTGGTCCACTATGTGATGTAGGTCTGAAAGGCAGAGCAGTGCTGGGGATATATATACTATACAGTGTTGGTATTTAAATGCAATATTAGCACTTACATTTATCATTGTTCTTGCATCTCACAACCACATGGAACTGGTGCGAAGTACTCTGATAAGAGAGTGACTGATGATGCCAAAAGTCTTCAGACGCATACTTCATGGGAGAGCTGCATTATCAATGTATTTGTCCACTTGAAGTGCTTACATGGCCCTCTGCTAATGGCTGCTTGAAAATACCTGTCCTCATGCATCATTCTGGAGTAGAGAGCATAGATAAGAATCCAGGAAATAGTTCTCAGCCAGAGAGATCTGGACACATTAGCACTTTTGTCATTCAACTATATTATTGATGTGCTCAGGCTGGAGCAATAGTTAGAATTTAAAAATTCAGAAAATATTTTCCTGATAGGAAACAAATAGGTTTTTTTAGAAAGAGTGTTGAACTATATTTTACAAAGTGTATTAGGTATACCTATGCATGCATAAATACATATATTTGAATGCAAGCTTCGTTGGCTGCTTTGTGTTTTGATACTATCTTTACCTGTATGACCAGATCATATTTTTCCCATAGTAACTCTGTGTCTTTCAATGTACAGAATGAAAAAAGCAACCTGAATGCAGTATTTGGGTTTTTGAGTAATATTCTCCTTTTTTTTTGTAACTATTTGTTACCAGAAAGTATGACAGCTGCTTTAAAGCTGCGTTGAGTGTGTCTGTACAACTTTCAGTGACTATACTATAGGTATATCCTTAGCATGGAATATTTCATCTGTAACTGGCTAAAATTTTCCAAAGTTGTAAGAAACTGAAAACAACCTTTCACAACGGCAGATGTTGGACATCCTTAATAATAGGTGGTATCACTGCTGTCTGTGGTAAATATATTTGTATTGCTATACAAGTCAGCATAGTAATAGAAAGCTTTACTGCAAACAGGTATATTTATGTCCTTGAATAACATCAGCTATCAAATTTATTCTACTTTGGACAGATAATTTTCAAATTTGTTTTGAACCTTGGATTCACTCTTTTGCTATACATTTATAAAGTAGCAGAGTATTTTCTTGGAATGTTTTAAGAATCCAGTATGTTAATATCTTGACATTTTAAAGTATTACATTACTTTTGTTTCATAGCACGCTTTCACATACATGAACTCTGTCTTTTTAGCTGTCTCAGTTACTACTTTTCCTTTTGTATTATGTGACAGTTTTAATTAAATGAAAATTAAATTTCCATCTCCCTGAAAACTATCCTAAAAGAATGGCATCAAAGCCCTGGTGCTTACGTCAGCAATAATCTGCAGTTGGCTCTGTATAGCAAATTCTTATTGACATATGAGATAGAATCATAGAATCATAGAATCGTTTTGGTTGGAAGAGACCTCCAAGATCATCGAGTCCAACCGTTAACCTATCACTACCAAGTCCACCACTAAACCATGTCCCTAAGTGCCACATCTACACGTCTTTTCAATACCTCCAGGGATGGTGACTCAACCACTTCCCTGGGCAGCCTCTTCCAGTTCCTGATAACCATTTCAGCGAAGAAATTTTTCCGAATATCCAATCTAAACCTCCCCTGGTGCAACTTGAGGCCATTTCCTCTCGTCCTGTTGTCTGTTACTTGGGAGAAGAGACCAACATCCATCTCTCTACAACCTCCTTTCAGGTAGTTGTAGAGAGCAATAAAGTCTTCCCTCAGCCTCCTGTTCTCCAGGCTAAACAACCCCAGTTCCCTCAGCCGCTCCTCATAGGACTTGTGTTCCAGACCCTTCACCAGCCTCGTTGCCCTTCTCTGGACACGCTCCAGCACCTCAAGGTCTTTCTTGTAGTGAGGGGCCCAAAACTGAACACAGTACTCGAGGTGCGGCCTCACCAGTGCCAAGTACGGGGGACAATCACTTCCCTACTCTTGCTGGCCACACTATTGCTGATACATGCCAGGATGCTGTTGGCCTTCTTGGCCACCTGTGCACACTCCTGGCTCATATTCAGCTGGCTGTCGACCAGCACCCCCAGGTCCTTTTCCGCTGGGCAGCTTTCCAGCCACTCCTCCCCAAGCCTGTAGCGTTGCCCAGGGTTGTTGTGACCCAAGTGCAGGACCTGGCACTTGGCCTTGTTGAACCTCATACAATTGGCCTCAGCCCATCGATCCAGCCTGTCCAGATCCCTCTGTAGTGCCTGCCTGCCCTCAATCAGATCAACACTCCCTCCCAACTTGGTGTCATCTGCAAATTTACTGAGGGTGCCCTCAATCCCCTCATCCAGATCATCGATAAAGATATTGAACAGAACTGGCCCCAATACTGAGCCCTGGGGAACACCACTTGTGACCGGCTACCAACTGGACTTAACTGCATTCACCACAACTCTTTGGTCCCAGCCATCCAGCCAGATTTTTACCCAGTGAAGAGTACGCCTGTCCAAGCCATGAGTAGACATTTTCTCCAGGAGCATGCTGTGGGAGATGGTGTCAAAGGCTTTACTAAAGTCCAGGTACACAACGTCCACAGCCTTTTCCTCATCCACTAGGCGGGTCACCATGTCGTAGAAGGAGATCAGGTTAGTCAAGCAGGACCTGCCTTTCATAAACCCATGCTGACTGGGCCCGATCGCCTGGTTGTCCTGTACGTGCTGCATGATGGCACTCAAGATGATCTGCTCCATAACCTTCCCAGGCACTGAGGTCAGACTAACAGGCCTGTAGTTCCCTGGATCCTCCTTCTGGAGTCCTGACTTCATTGAAATCAGAGAGAAAACTCCCATTGGTTTCTTTAGGAGTCAGTTTTTACCCATAATTTTCTCTCATGGGTCTAGTTAAAAATGGAAGTCTGTGGTGGGCTTACGAACAAAGAATACTGTGTTGGCACTTTAGAGTCTGAACAGCTGAACAAGCTGAACAAGCAGGCAGCACCGCTGATACTGGACATTGTATCCTGCTGGTTAACTTGAAGCAGATAAACAGCACTTCAGTGAAAATGATCATTTGCTAAAGAAGTATATGCCAGCTTTCCTGCATCTGATATGAATTTCATATTGATGTAATAATACTTTGAATTTGGCCAGTGATTTCAATAAGCAGGCTATAAGCAGCCTACGTAGAGAAGATATTCCATCGCATAAATGTATATTCATCAATTCAAAATCCATGTCTACATGAAAATATGAAGCAATCTAGTATTTTTCTCTATAAGACTTATCGCAGTGTAAAGTTTCAGAGAGATAATGTCTTCTCTATCTTTATCATTTATGATTCTTGGATTTATGGATGATCTAGACAGAAAGAATAACTCATAATTTACCACTGTTTCTCGCAAGGTCCTTTGGAGCCTTTGATTTTCACCAAGCTGCATTCAAAGCTTTCTTTTTTAATGATAACTTTTTCCGGGCAGATCTACATTATCAATTCTTGAATCAGTCTATATATTCTGCAATGATATGCACTATGTTTTGGATACCTCAGGAAAACACATTGGGATGGATGATACCGGAGTGTGCTAGCGTCTCATTTCAGCACATACAGAAACAGAATGCTCCAGTATTAACAAGTTACTTCAGAATTAATTTAACATTTGAATAAAATTAAAACAGGTTAAAGTAAAAATACGTAATTATTTTTATTTGCAATGTTCGAAGTAGATGACAGAGTTATAAAATTTGACTTAGTTATGTCTCTTTGGTTTTGCTTCCAGTGCTTGATTAAGCTGTCAAGGGAAAGGATGTTTTTTACATGTTAAGGTGAAATTCAAATGTAGTCTTATGTGTGTGACCCTATGACTATGGTTTATACAAACGTATTTGGGGGTTAATGCACTTATTATTGGAATTTAGTAATTAAAACATTAGTAATTAGTCACTTTAGAGTGAAACTGGTTTTGGAGCATACTATCTTTCAAAAGTACTGTGGTCCATGAAACATCGTCAGTCCTTTACTAGGTCAGAAACGGACGTTTGTGGCAGAAGGACTGACACTTGAGAGGATATGGCTATTGCAAATGGGAAAGGTGGACTTCATGTTATCCCGGACTGGTGCAGTGGTGCCAGAAGATACTTTGCTTAGTTGCATGTGAAACAGTTATGAACCTCTTAGCTATTACCCTCTTTCTTTTCCTTCTTCAGCTAGTGAGGATAGTTCCCTGAATATGAACTGCTGTTCTTTTTCAAGTGATTTACATCTTCCTAGCTGGATAGCCCCAAATGATAATGAATTTGAAATGTTACATTTTGCGACTTGTATAGCTGTATGGCAGGAATTTTCTTTCAGGTTATTTTAAACACTTATGTCTAAAAATCAGTTCAGAGCTTGCCAAGACCCTGTCTGACATGAGGCTTATATGAAAGTTTTCCTGTGGCCAAGGATCAGAAGATCATAGCACATATATTGGAGAGCCTTGCCAAGAGGAAGCTTTGAGAACAGTTTACAGCGAAAAGGTGACAGTAGGTCCCCAGGAGACCCTGCCCCTTCCCATTGTAGCAAGGACTGGGTTGGGTCCCAGGTGATCCATACCGGTGTCTGTGGCCTGTTCTCTGGGTAGAAGAGAGAAACACTTCTCATGAGATGTCCAATGAGTTTCAAGAAGGAATAGCATAACAAACATCATAAATTGTAATTTCAAACTCACAATATATTTCTTCAAACTTGCCATCTATAGTATCAACAGCTGGCGGCAGATACTTGATAATACCTACCAAATCAGAACAACATCTGAATACAGTCCTGTAGGAGAAAGAATGAGAGAAAGAATACGCAGATGAAATGACAAATCTAGGATATTTAATGCACTTCTGTAAGGTGTACAAATACTATGATAAAAAGAGTAATGCAGGAATCTCTAGAATAGGACAGAATATTTTCTAATATTTAATCAAATTTAGTTTTAAATGTCATGGCATGTTGGTCTCCTAAAACTTGATGATCACACCCTTTAGTGCATGCATAAAGTCCACATTCTGGTGGAAATGTGATTCAGGAGTTCTGGGTCCCTTTTCATTATAGCATATCCACTTGGACTCTTGTGGACTGCTGTGAGCAAGATTCATCCATGCTCTGCTCAGATGCAGACTCTGTCTTTGTGCTCTTAGGGCCAGGCTGGAGCAGCGCTGTGGGTCAGCAACAAGCTAACAGTTGCTGCATGGCTATCATGTGGAGCAACACGCATCGCATCTAGTCAGCATGGAGAGTGAAGCTCATGTTTGCAAAGTATGTAGACACATGCTAAATTTTGCCAACTGATTTAATCCATTATTGCCTCACTTTCTCCAGCCATAAACTAGAATGATATTACCTATCTCCTTTCCAGAGGCCTTGTGAGGATGTATTTATGTTTGACATCTTATTAAGGCGATCCAATCAAGGATGGATTGTTGCCAAAACTCCCATTGTATGCAAAGGGTCCTGGTGTCCCTACGTTTATGCAACTCCCAACAACAGAAGTATCAGGTCAAAGTTTGTTGTTCAGATCCAGGAAAATACTTGTAAGTAGTTGTTACAGTCCCCCTGAGTCATCACATAGTTTCACTCTTAATTTTATTTCACTAGCTGCCTCCTAAATTGAATCGAAACATTTTCCCACTTGTAATATTTAAAGGTGTACAAATACTGTATGCAAGAGCACCTGTGACCTATTCATTGCCCAGCAGTGATAGATCTGGTAATAATGTGCTTGCTATTCTGGCTGTGCTGCACTTTGGTAACACCTAGGGCTTAATTGAAATACACCCTGACCTTGGTTTTGTTCATGAGGCATAGAATGGACATAATTACTATGAATCTACTGAGGGATATTATGGCAAAATGTCGTATTACTAATTTTGGCTCCTCACACCCTTTTGGAAATAAAAAAAAAATCACAAATCTCAGTAAAAAACAATGTGTTGCCATTTCATAGAAGTCCTAAAACAAGTAATTTTCCAAAAAATTAACTTCTTATACTTCTCTGTACCTATTTTTTCTCTCAAAACACTATCACAGTATGATAATTGCATTGCCCCTAACAGTTTCATATTCCTTCATAATTAAATAAACAGCTTGTAAATTGCAGACCACAAAATGCCCGTGTTCCACTCTTACCTTAAGGGGTTTCCATAGTTACCAAGGACAAGAAGTTTAACCATCATTTGCCGAACTCGAGGCTATTTGCAGCCTTAACTTTTTATCTCATGTCTTTTTCTCTTTGTCTCTTTGTTTATTAACAGAATGAGGGAGTAATTTGGACTCAGTTAGCCACTACAAATGCAATGATGGAAAATGGACTCCGGTGCTTTAGTGTGTTATGTTTCTCCCAGAAGGTATTTTAGAATAATGTATACTAGCAATGCAGCCTATAGTTACCAAGGTTATGAAATACCTATCAAGCACTTCTCCAACTCAAAATCAAATAATTCAGACCTTAAAAAAGGAAAACACCTTTCTTGACACAGCATTATGGCATAGAAGTATTTAGGCAGATACCTATTTTAACTCATACCCCCAAAAGCACTGGTGCAGATTTTGCATGGCTGCTTTAATGTAATTCCTTTTCATCCCTCAGTCTCCTCCGCTTTGCATATTACAAAATGCATTTGGAAAAACTGCACTTGTTAAGGCACAAACTCGATTTTTTATGCCACTGAAATGAACAATCCTCTGATTTGCTAATCTCAAAATAATCTTAAAATCTTTCTAAATGACTTAAAATTTTACCAGAGCATCTCTGTTGCCAAGTATAGAAACTACACAACTGCATTATATGTTCATCAAAATAAAATATTTCTGTCTTCTAGTTTATATTATCTACTGAGGTCAAGAGCTCAGCAAGGCTCAAAGGATGATTTGTATGGGTAACAAGCATATTCAGCATTAGCACATTCAGTAGACAAATGCGCATATTATAATTTAGGAAAGGATATTTTGGGCTTTAAAAACTATACTCCAATTTTCTAAGATTAGAATGGAACTTTGTTAAGGGCAAGTATATACTCTAACTGCCAATTTTTTTTATTGTTCCTCATTGTACTGTCTACATTTGTATATGCATTCTTAGACTATGTGGTGTTCTAATCTGACATTTCCTATATCTGTTTTTATAGTTTGTGAGTAGGGAGAAAATTTTGGAAGGAATCGGGACTAACGCCTTGGATTCCATTAGCCTTGCACTTTTTTGCCTTTGCATCTTTTAAAAGACACACCATTTTAGTATTTCATATAATACTTAACCTGCAGATTTTTGTCCGCTAGTTTGAAATCCTGTAGTATGTTGTTGAAAAGGACATTAATTTATGTTAACTCTTCCATGTAAAAAAATTGGTAATATTCTACCAGACCAAAACTAGTTTGTTTGAAATGAAGTATCACTGTAGTATCTTTAAATAGGTATTGTCTTAAATGACTACTAGTTTGCTAAAAACAAAGAAATACTACAGTGTTTCAAAATAATGACCCCAGTGTGACAGGAGTGAAAATTGCATTGTTTCGGAGCAGTGCTTTAGAACATCAAATAATTTTTTATTAAGGGTTGTTCTTATACTATTTTTCTGGTGGTTCACAGGTGCCTTCCGAATGGGGATCTGTGATTTCGCTTTGATAATAAACCAAAAAGGGATAAAGAAAGCACCCTTTCAATAGTTATACATACCCCGCGGTTTAATTGTTGCTCACTGAGATATTTCTGGCATAAGATAGTGAAAAACTGAAGGTGCTTGTATGACTTCCCCTTATATCATGGTTGGCACATGAGATGTAGTGAAATACTGCTGTAATTAAAAGAATTTTGTTATCAGGGCTATTGTAAAATTTCTTCTGTACAGTTGCCTGATTCCCCCTATGTAAATATCAGTCCAGAAAAATATAGGAGATAAAACAAACAAAAAAGGTTCAGAGAAACTGTGTTTTATCAACTGAATTAGTGAAGTGAGAAGAGCAAAATGGGACTTGAATAACCCAAGGGATCAGTGATGAAGTATAAAACCTTTTTACCTTTACATAATTGGTTTGAATTGAGCCCAAGTCAATATAGAACAAAAGTTCCTAACATCTACATGGGGTCTCAAGAAAATGAATCCAAATTAACTTTGAAAAGGGACTAGCTAAACTACATTACATTCTTTTATGGACACTCTTAATTGAAATTACAGTGGCCTTGATTCAATTTAGCTTAAATTAAATTCTAAATAAGAGTGTCCACACAAAGATTTAATGCAATATAATTAACCCACTTTAAAAGTTAATTCCAATTAAATTTCTAGAATGTTTCTGGGTGGACTAGTACCAAGCTGTATTGTGGTGGCTTTTATGAAAGAATTTAAGTTAGTTCATCATGAATAGTTCATAGATTGCTCCTATTCATACCACTGTGAGCAGTCTGAACAGAGAGATTAGGACTGATTTGTCCTCTTCACCCTTTGGCTGACATCCAGGGAAAGGTCAATAAAGAAGCCAAATAATTCCTCTCAATAAAAATAAGTATGTCCTAAAGAAATGTCCATTACATATTGTCTGATGTTTCCTATGATTTTCCTATGAAATTAGCAAATGTTATGAGTTGCACTGAGGATACAAAGTGCAAATGGTGCTTGGGAGTAAAAGAATATTTATAAATAAAGGGACATACCAGACTGATTTAGTTTAAAACACTGTGAAATCTCTTAATTTCCAGCTAAAATGCAAATATTTTTGCTTGGACCAATGCACACTAAAATTCTCGTTTTTAAAATGTCTATTTTGTGTTCATTTCTATTACCTGAAGTTAAGGAGAACATTTTAAACCTTAGGAAGACATGAGAGAGGAAACATGAAATCATGCTGGAAAATGAAGGGTGTGAAATAATGCTGTTTTCTGTACAACACAATGAAAGAAAAGAAGAAAAAGGCAGACTGGATCAAACTCATCCTTGATTGAACTCCCCTGAAATCAATGGTGATTCAGGAGGATTGAATGTGTCCAATCACATTTAGGTCTTTCAGGTCAGTGTCTTAGTGATTCAGCTGAGTCTTAAAAGGCTTGCAGAAGAGAACCGGGAAGTATCTGTGGTACAGCAATATCCACTCTGCCTCCTACACTTACATGCTTCAAGGGGCCATAGAAAATCCCGACTATGTCCCAGAGCGAAACAGTGAAACATGCGAAGAGGAGAATAATTTGCATTGTGAGTGTTTTGATTTATCTGGTCTCATGAGTAATCAGTTTGCAGGGCTGCCTATCTAGCCCTCTTTGGCCTCCACCATATTTAACTAAAAATAAAATAAAACCCAAATAGCTAAAAGCTGCTGGGCTTTGAAACCTGACAGGTTTTTAGGCATTATTGCAATGGCTCCCTAAACTCTTGTGGGGACTTTTAAAGTCCTATAACTGTGAAAAGGGAAAACTGATTTTTAAGAACGGAGGATAAGATACACAGCTATATAGTTGCAGTGATGGGTTTTCACTGTAAACCTGTTAGTTTAAAAAAGACCAAACACCTCAGACAGGAGCCAATACATGAGAAAAATAAAAAAGAAGATTAGGAAGAGAAAGATATGAGATCTACTGTAATCCAGTTTACTGATTTTGCATGATGATTATTGTAATGCTCTTTTAAGAACACAGCATGTGTTCCTTTGTTGGTGGCAAAGACATTCAATGGTGAAAAAGAATGGTGTCATTGTACTGTATATGGGCAGGGAACAGCGTGCAAAGTGTTTGTACTTCTCTTGAACTGAAAGCTGTAGTCCTGAAAGCTTTAGTCCTCGGGGGTTCAGCCAGGTGGAAAGGAATTTCAGGACAGAAAAAGCAGGGAGGGGAGCAGGAGGGTATGGTGAGTGAATCCCTAGCAAGGTGGTTCCGTCAGCCCAACCCTTCGCAGCCATATGGGGACACGCATCTGAGGCTGCAGGAGCATTTGCAGGGCAGATGTTCGTAGAGGATTTCTGACCCCCGTGGAGCTCCCTTGCCCACGGTTCAGTCTCTGTTCTGGGACGAGGGCTTACCCTCATGTTTCAGTATTTTGTGGAGCTAAAACAGATTGTGTGCTTGTCTCCTGCTATCTACACTGAAATTCCCTTGACTTCCTCTGCTGGCATTGCTGCCAAAAGGGGATCAGTCTCAGGCCCTGAGAGCATTCAGAGTTTCTGAAAAGAGAGTCAAAAGAGTCACTTCTGCATAAGGTCATCCTGGGATTTAGACCTATTTTTGTTGCTGTACTCCATGCTCTGTTCCATACAGAAACTGTTTTCAATTCTCTGGTGCTGATACTACCGGAAGAGACTTCCCAGCATAATTAGCTGCTTGACGCACCTAGCTCCTCTTCATGTGTTTGGAAATCTGCCATTTAATTTGCAACTGTAGAGTGGGTTGTTTACTAAAAAATGCAGATATCTTTGCTAAGGGTTTTTCTCTCAAAAACCTCTTTAAAAGGGTGTAATGTACAGCATACATAACTATGCTATATAAAGTGAAGCAAAGGTGCATTTTCTGAATGCATTCACATATTTGTCAACTTGAAAAAGTTGTAAAAAGTGATCTGAATGCTTCCTCATCCTGAAATTTTCTGGCACCTGGCTGAGGGACAGTTGTGATGATTTAACTGTGCTTTAGTTGAGATTTAACTGTGATGTACTTGTGATGATTTAATTTTACTGTGCTAGTTTAATCACCTGATATCTGATAGATTCTGTCTATATTTTCAATGCAGTGACATATAGCATCATGTCTCACTTTTTAATGGCAGACGTACAGCACCAACCAGTGTGTTAGATCATATTGTATCATAAACCATATATTGGGATAAAGCCATGGCCTTTGCACTGCACCGCTCCACTGCTGAGACGGTTATTCATAGACCCACAGACTAGATGAAAAGCTAAGTATAGTTGCCAACAGCAACAAAACTGCCAGTGGTCCAGGTAAGGGTCACTGGAGCTTGGGAAAATATCTTTGCCACCTGCCATACCTCATTAGGCAGATCTTTGGGAACGGTGTAGAAGTTCCCTTTTGTAATCAAAGCCTACCATTACAGGAAAATCCTTGAGATCAGAGTGAGTATAGTCACTTTCTCCTGGTAAAATAACAGAGCAATCAAAGCACATCAGGCCTAAGACCTAATTACAAAAAAACAGAAAAATGAATTACAGGTTCCATTGCAATGCCCATCAGGAAGACATCTCTGCATACACGTTTGGCAAAGTTACCTTTCAATAGCATAACTACTGCATCCTTCAAGCTGTCCCTAAGGAAAGCTGCACTGTGCATATCTGCAGAGGTAGATTAGCTTTGTCATTCCTTGCTTCATCTTCTGCATTAGATCTTGAGAGGGCAATGCTTTTCGCTCAAGGGAAAATGTGTAGTACATCGAGACTAAGTAAGTATCAGATAAACTATAGAGAGGAGAACATGCATATCAAATGTCAATTTGAAAAAAGATTTTTTGAGTTCTGTGGAAGTAGAAACAAAGCAAATAACTCTCCGTATACGTATATGTATGTCTTCATGGCCATAAAGAGAATATACATTACTGTACTAAAATGACAGATGATATATGCTTTGGTAATTAGAACAATGCCACAGACAGACTTAAGGTTAAGTTTGGAAACATACTTAATAATCGTACGGTTTCTGGGGAACGGACTGTGCATTAAGGAAATTCTTAGCATTTTAAACTACATTTAAAATCTATACAGCAGAGGGCACTAGTGTTATTGAATTGACCATAGAGTTGATATTTTGGTACTAGAAAAATGAAGGGAAAAAAAAATCGCTTTGAAGACAAAGAGTTGTCAACAAAGACTAAAGAAGCTGGTTGATGGTCTGTGTTCCATGTGTGGATTTATAAAGCTAAACCTTCATGTGTCTCTGGCATAATAGACAGATATTGAATAGGAAATTACTCTAGCACAGAGTTCCAGATGGGTCTTTATGTAAAGCCCATTAAAATATTTCCATAATGTTCTTCAAGGCTTTAAATGAATTTTCCACTGTGGTTTTGTGCTAGCTAATTTTTTTCCAGGGTATTTCCAGGGTATTTATGATTTTAAATTACCCTGATATGAAATGACTGCACCAAGACTTCCTGAATACTTAAGCTCTGAGCTGGGGAAAACCACCAGTATAAAAGAAAGGACCTTTTTAATACATTCCTACTGCTGCTAGGAATCTCACTGCAGCATGTTAACTTCACACAAAGCTCACTGGTTGGAAGTGAGGACTTGCAAGGCGTTGCCTAGTGTGTTTTTTGCTGGTCATGGTGGCTTTTTTGAACCATCAGCTCCCCTGTACTTTAGCAGCACCAAGCCCAGTTAGTGTGGTCTTATGCTAAATACTGCATTTTGCTTCCTCTATTACCAAAGAAGAGGGAAAAAAGTTTAGTAATGTAAATAAATCCAAAGTTAAAGCAAATGGTGGCTACAAGAGCTAAGATTTGCTCTCACTGCCTCCCAGAAAATGTTCCAGAGGAATGGCAATCTAGATGATCTCTGCTTATATATTAAACAAGATACAGCTTAGACACAGACAGATCAAACACGCCAACACATATGAAAACATATCTAGAACATTCCATCCACATCTCACAAAATGGTGATCCTGTCTTCAAAATTATACACTCAGAGCATAAGTATAATAAGTCATCAGTGACCAAGTTGTATTTGAAGTATACATAGATTTGAATTTTGCAGAAACCTGAGGGTTGCAGGATCCCCTGAGGGTTTTTGATAGATCGTAGTTCTGAAGCACATGTTTGATTGAGACATTCCTAGCACAGGACTGGGGAAAAAGGTAAACGTAAAAGCCACGGGCAATTTTGGCTTTTGGCACAAGGAAAGAGCTGTTCTATGCAACTGATTCATTGTCTGAGTCAATAACCAAAAATGGGAGGAATATAGGGAATGTATTTTAGGAAGATAAAACAAAAGCACTTCTTTTAAAAATCTTTTTGCAACTGAGACATGGAAACACTTTGTTTAGGGTTGGACAATTTTTACTAATCAGTCTCATAACTGGGTAATTTATTTGTTGTAATGAAGTACTGTATTCAAGTAAAATGTTTTTATCTTTTTTTTTTCCTTACCTATGGAACATGTGTAGCGATGGAAAGGGAAGATTTGCTGGATCAAGGAGTAGGTGAAGGGAATGGTGGGAGATACCATCAGGCACAAGGAGATGGAACAGGAGGGAAGTGCCTTGCAGTGGTTGCAGCATGGTTTGGCATCATCAGCTTTATGGATGCTAGCAAAGAAGCAACTGAAGGGAGTTTATGCATACGCTGGCTGATGTTGAGGCCACTTGCTCTCTCATGACCTTTCTTATTTCTCCTATACTTTCTTGTTCTACAAATCCCACAGTTTTCCTGGTCCTTCAGGGTATGCAGGATACAGGAATGAGAGCAGAAAGAAGCAAAAAAGAAAGGTAGAGAAACCATATGGCATCTTACAAAGGTGGTCTACAATAGTGAATGGGTCTGAGATAGAACACAGAAGATTCCTCTATCTCTACAAGCCACACATGCTCCTGGTGCCACACCAGCAGCTCTGAAGCTGGACATAGTGGGCTGAGTTCTCATCTCGGCTCCAGTGAAGACAATAACATTGCACCAGTGCAATGATAAAATAATTGGTTTGGTGTGTTTCTGTATCTGTTTTATTACTTGTTAATGGAATTCATTATTCAGTCCAAGTCCTTAGGGGATAAGTTTTAGAAGAATTTAAAAAAATGAGAAAGGAAAGAAAAGACAAATCTACTGAATAAAAAAAACAACTAGTGACAAACAAAAATTCTAATACAATCACATTAACTATCACAGAAGATGGTTAACTACTATTGAACAGCAAAATTCATGGATCACACATCTTAACTAAGGAGCCTGAAATTCATATTAGACCCATTGATACAATTCTTTTGACCACAACAGGCAGATTCTTCTTCATGACAGTGTAAGAAAGATGGGAACCAGGTCCTTTTCACCCACTTTTTGCAGATAGTTTTACTACAGTTTGATTTTTGTTGTAAGGGAACTTGAATTTTAGTGATTAGTTTGAGAGTGTTTCTCCGTATGCTTTGTTCAGCATCTCTTAAGACATAAGTGGCCTTGTAAGCGTGCAGCAAAAAGGAAGGTGTGTACAGTGGCCACCCCTCCCCAAGTCTGGTGCATTATCCTACACCCATGAAGACAATGTTCAGAAGTACAGTTGTTGGCAGAGGGAAGGGATGGAGAGGTGGGAGCAGTAATATCTAACACTACAGCCACAGGGTTCTTCAGTCATACGACAGAAATGTAAGCCACAGAGAGAGAAGTTGAGTGACTTGCTTAAGGTTGCAAAACACATTAGTTTCATGAATCTTTCATAACAAGAATGACGTTTTATAAATAACACTTACAGAGCAGATCAAACAAACAGATACAGCCCAGACTTTCCAATTCCCATTCACAGGTTTTTAACCATTATATTGGCTTTCTCTGCAGTAAATTAGTAAAAGTGAGATGAGAACACTTGCTAGCTCTGAACCATTATAACAAGTTTTTAAAAAATACAGAAATGAATTCTCAAAAATACATTGTCTGAATATATAATTAAAAAAAGATCTTTCATTAAATGTATTGCTGTGAGATGCAAGTTAATATACTTTTTCCTGTTTTTTTTTTTTGTAAAGAAAGATATCTTTTTTTTACACAAAATGAAACAATTTGGAGCCTGGAGTGGAAAACTGTTGCCTTATAGTATTTTGTTTTACTGAATATATGTATTATGCATCTGGGTGCTCTAGGTTATAAATATGCTTTAAGCTTGCTGTAATTTATAAGACTTCACTTTTGGCTGATTTATAGGAAATTTCATTAATCTCTACAGCAGAGGGACCTTGCACTGAGCAGCAGATTGAAAATGAGCTGAGGGCTGGGGGCTTTAAGAACTACCACAAATGAACCAGTACTGAAATTCTTAAAATGGCAAAGATCATTTGTAGTGTAAAGGTCTTTTTTCCCCCTTACCATAAATTCTGCAAGATTTTTTAGAGGCGCCAATGAAGCTGCCAACCCTGAAGCTACAAAGATATTTTTCAGCATTTAAATGGCTATTCTTATTTCTGTGTTCAGCACACATTTACTAATGAGTTTTTCTCTGCTGCTGGTGCCAAACAAAAGAATTGAGGAGGAAATATCATGAGATTGGATGATGCTGTTTAACGGTAGGGAAGAATTGATGCTCAGCATGTTTCTTTTGTATTTTATTTTTTAAATTTGAAATAGGCAAGATCTTGCCCTGACATTTGCATGACCTACTACATTCAGTATTAAAGGCTTTACTTCTAGTTAAACTCCAATGCAGGAATCTTGTTTGTATAGACAAAGATTTTCACCCATACAAAACAGGAGTCTTCACTTGCTCTTCATGTTATCCGTTGTCTTGTCTTATAATGTGTCAAGAAGGTTAACACTTTGAATATTCTGATGATTTCTATCATCTTACTCATTTTTGCCTTTTGAGGCCCTTGTTGTGTCTTTCAACTCTCCCCCTGAGTTAGAACATTTCTTTTAGGTATCCACTGTGGTTGAACTTGTTATCTGCCATCCAGCTACATGTGTTATACATTGGAACGAGCAGGAAAAGCTAGCATCTGGCTTTTTCTTATCTCATTGCCAATTACAGCTGACATACATAGCTGTAGAGGAAACAAAATATTAGAATTTTTGTAGCTATTCTCACTTCAGAGTTTCATGAAATTGGTAGTGTTGACTGAAGGGACTTGAGAAGTCTTTGTTTAGAGAGCACACTTTAAATATTTGAGATTAATTTAATGTTCTCCTTCTCCCTTCTTTCTTTCTTTCAGGCTATTCAAACTCCAGAAGGACCAACACCAAATAAATTATGAATGTTGAACAAGATGACCTTACATCCACAGCAGATAATGATAGGTCCTAGGTTTAACAGGGCCCTATTTGACCCTCTGCTTGTGGTGTTGTTGGCTCTTCAGCTTCTTGTGGTGGCTGGTCTAGTGAGGGCTCAAACTTGCCCTTCTGTCTGCTCCTGCAGCAACCAGTTCAGTAAAGTGATTTGTGTACGGAAAAATCTGAGAGACGTGCCAGACGGCATCTCCACCAACACCCGGTTACTCAATCTCCATGAGAACCAGATCCAAATCATTAAAGTTAATAGCTTCAAGCATCTGAGGCACCTAGAAATCCTGCAGCTCAGCAGGAATCACATCAGAACAATTGAAATAGGGGCTTTCAATGGTCTGGCCAATCTCAACACTTTGGAACTCTTTGACAATCGTCTGACCACTATCCCAAATGGGGCTTTTGTATACCTGTCAAAACTGAAGGAACTGTGGTTGAGAAACAACCCCATTGAGAGCATCCCTTCTTATGCTTTTAACAGAATCCCTTCTCTCCGGAGATTGGATTTGGGGGAATTGAAAAGGCTTTCATACATCTCAGAAGGTGCCTTTGAAGGTCTGTCCAACTTGAGGTATTTGAACCTTGCCATGTGCAATCTTCGAGAGATTCCTAACCTCACCCCACTTGTAAAACTGGATGAGTTAGATCTTTCTGGGAACCACCTGACTGCCATCCGGCCAGGTTCTTTCCAAGGGTTAATGCATCTTCAGAAATTGTGGATGATACAGTCTCAGATTCAAGTGATAGAAAGGAATGCTTTCGATAACCTTCAGTCACTTGTAGAGATCAATCTGGCACACAACAATCTAACACTACTGCCTCATGACCTGTTCACACCACTCCGCCTAGAAAGGATCCACTTGCATCACAATCCTTGGAACTGCAACTGTGATATCCTTTGGCTCAGCTGGTGGATTAAAGACAAGGCACCCTCCAATACTGCATGCTGTGCCCGTTGCCACACACCTCCCAGTTTAAAAGGAAGGTACATTGGTGAGCTGGACCTGAATTACTTCACGTGTTATGCTCCAGTCATAGTGGAGCCACCAGCAGACCTCAACGTCACAGAAGGCATGGCTGCAGAGATGAAATGCCGAGCATCAACCTCCCTGACCTCTGTATCTTGGATTACTCCAAATGGATCTGTTATGACGCATGGGGCATATAGAGTTCGGATTGCTGTGCTCAGTGATGGCACATTAAATTTTACAAAGGTAACTGTGCAAGACACGGGTTTGTATACATGCATGGTGAGTAACTCTGTTGGCAATACCACAGCTTCTGCCACACTGAATGTGACTGCCCTGGATAACCCTGGTTACACGTACTTTTCAACCGTCACAGTAGAGACTGTGGAACCTTCTCAGGATGAGGCACAGACCACAGAGCAGGTTGGGCCCACACCAGTTACCAACTGGGAGACCACTAACATAACGACCTCACTCACTCCACAGAGCACAAGATCAACAGAAAAAACGTTCACCATTCCTGTGACGGACGCAAACAACGGGATCCCAGGAATAGATGAGGTTATGAAGACTACCAAAATCATAATTGGTTGTTTTGTGGCTATCACTCTCATGGCTGCTGTGATGCTGGTAATTTTCTACAAAATGAGGAAACAGCATCACCGGCAGAACCATCATGCTCCAACACGGACTGTAGAGATCATTAATGTGGATGATGAGCTTACAGGTGACACACCCATAGAGAGTCACTTGCCCATGCCAGCAATAGAGCATGAGCACCTAAATCACTATAACTCTTATAAGTCTCCTTTCAACCACACAACAACAGTTAACACAATAAATTCAATACACAGTTCAGTGCATGAACCGTTATTGATCCGAATGAACTCAAAAGACAATGTACAAGAGACTCAAATCTAAAACATTTATGACATTATGGGGTGGGGGTGGGGACAACAAAAGATGGTTTATAAAACAAATGACACAAATGACTGGGCTAAATCTACTGTTTCAAAAAAGTGTCTTTACAAAGAAAAAGAAATTTATTTATTAAAAATTCTATTGTGATCTAAAGCAGACAAAATTATGTGTATTCCTCAGAACCTGTTTTTGCTGCACTTATTTACCCTCCTCGTTCCCTTTTTCCTCCTCAACCTACCCTGATTCCCATTTGCCATATTTTTCATAGGAGATCTTGATTCCCTAAAAGAACTGGTCTAGGAAATTTTGTAAGAATTCTGTTACACTTTGGGAATTTTTATGGTGAATTCTAGTGGTGAGATTCGGTCTATTTTGTCACTTTTTCTCTTTTTTTTCCTTTTGTTTTCTCATACCCTTTTTGAAATTATTCAATAGCGAATGGAATAATAACAGCAACTTTACAAGTGAGAAAAACAAACAAGCAAAACTTTTTTTTTCCATGTAATGATTTGCTCTGTATTTACCGAAAGCACCATTCTGTGAAAAAAAAGGAAGAAAAAGTAAAAAAAACCAAAAACAAAAACCCGAGAAATTAATTTACTTGTGAAAACGTATAAAACCCATGATCTTTTAAACAATTCTAGAACCAGAATTTGTAGTTCAAACACTAAAATAAGATTATAAATAAAATGTTTTTTTCTGTACTTGGATATAGCTCATTTTTAGTGTGGCTTTAAATATCAAAAGTTTGTTAAAATTCTTATGATATTCTGCTGTGATGGTCCAAAACACAATCACTTTAAAGAGAATAATTAAACCATTTTGTATCGTTACTGAAGAATAACATAGTTTTCATTTTAGTTTATGTTAGCAGCATACTGCCAAACAAGGGTGTTTGACTTCTCATGCAAGATTAAGATTATTCCTTCTAATGGTGTTGTCAATTATCTCTATTATATTGCAAAATGTATTTCACAATGCCAGGAAAAGTTTTGCAAGGAGTTTCAGTTATCACTGAATTTATTAGCCAAAACTGAAAAGTTTGTTCTGTTTTTTGTTACTTATAACTGTCAATAAGAAAATTCATCTTTATATCAAAGCTAGTGGTTTCCAGTTCAGTTGTTCTGGTACTCCTAGACATAAATATGAAAAATGTTTAGTTATCTATAATACCTCTAATCAGAGCTGTATCCCTATGTGCAAAATGAAATCAAAATGCTGTTAACGGAGTAACTCACAGGAAGAAGTCCGAGGATTTTGGTTTAAAAAAATAGAAAGAACAAAGCCAGCCAAATCAGAGGAGACTACAGGTTACTGTAATTTGCATGAAAATTAGACTCCCTGTAGAGTAACCAGTTTACATTAACTTGAACTCAGAGTCATTTACCAATAGGCAATGTACACACTTTTCCTTTCTATTTATATACGTTCTCTGGATTTAGTTTATTGGTATAGGAATAGTGTATACCTTGCATGCTGAAAGCTGAAAGGAAGGCTTTGCATAAGAAAACCAGCTTCAGGACACTGTGTTCTTCCAAGTAGAAGTTCTGCCAAATTAAACTACTTTATACATTGGCAACTGAATAGAAGCATTTTAAGACAATTTAGATTAGGAAAAAGAATCATATATATCATGTCTGAATGTCTTTTCACCTATTTTCTTCCTTAACCACCCTTACGGTGAGTTTTCAGGGTCCTGTGCCAGGTAAATAATGTTCTTAGTTCTTATCAAAATCTCTTTGGAGCTTTCTAGTATGCAATAGCATGCAGGATGAAGACCCTACTGAACAGTATACTTCTGTTCTGTAAATTTAAGAAGGAATTTCTGCTAGTTTGAGGGGGTAAATACCCCTTGTTGGATGTACAGTTCTCAAGGTTGCAAGTGAATATTATAGTAAGAAGGCCTGATTTAAAGAGGACATAGTGGAGATAGGTGACGATGAATCACACTCTGCAAGGAGTCTGATAAGTATAATACAGTATGAAACCCAAAGTTCTATAATAATCTCAAAGAAACATTTGGCAAGACATTGTCCTTTGATGTACTACATGAAAAATAATATCTACTCTAAGGGAATTTTAATAGAGGACAAAGATGGACCTGAATGTAAAATGTTGCAGTTGTGATTCCTAGCTTTGCCTAGTTCTTCAAAGTGCATTAGAGCATTCCGTTGGTGATTTCTTTTAAGCATTGTGATAGAGTCTGTGCAGAAACACTGCAATTACACATTGTTATTTGTACTTTGCCCATCTAGCTAGTAACATTGTGTCCATGACCAATGCTTATCTGAAAATTGAAAAAATTCTTTCCAGGAAACCTAAATCTGGGCCATCTGTAATCAACAGGTTTATGTTAAAAAATTATGGCTACTTTCTAACCAGTATTTGTAAAAGTACTTATGGTCACCATGATTTTATAAACAGGTAGTTTTTACTAACTCCTAAATGTGATACATAGGAGACCTTTAAGAAAAAAAGGTATAGCTACTGCCAAGTGGGACACTAGGTCAGTGACAATCTTTATTCCTCTTTGGAGTAATACAAAATAATATCAGTGACTGTTTTAAACAATACATACATTCTTACTGAGTGTTAATCAGGTTTTATTGGGTAATTAAAACAATCAGATATTTCTGCTTGCTCATAATAAGCATAAAGAAAAAGCATTTTGGTGTGTTTGGTTGGGTGAATATATATGTGTTACATGGAAACCATATTAGTGACAATTTTCCCAGCATCTTCCCTATCCTTCTTGGAACCACAGAGATTATTTCTGACTCCTTCCTACTTCTATATAACACTCATTACTTTTGCAGATTAATTAAATACCAGAGTTAGAGAACATCACAGTTTAAATTATGAACTGATCTCTGCAATAAAGTAAGAGAAGGGCTGTGGTCTTTTGTTTTAGTGCTCAAATTACACGCCGATGTAACCTGTTACTGCTCCAGAGACTACAACGCTAAGAATGAAGCCTGAGTCTCCTATATAGAATCACAGAATCGTTTTGGTTGGAAGAGACCTCCAAGATCATCGAGTCCAACTGTTAACCTATCACTACCAAGTCCACCACTAACCAGGTCCCTTAGCACCACATCTACACGTCTTTTAAATACTTCCAGGGATGGTGACTCCACCACTTCCCATATGGCAGAGCACAACTGATACAAATCTCTAATGAACTTTCTCTTGCAGGTGACTGCATTGTAGATGGTGCGTGATGTAAAAAAATTGTACCAAAAAATTTTGATCTTGATTATGAGATATCACTTTTTAGTGGGCTCATGAGAAAGGATGAATTATTCTTCAGTTCATTTGATGGAGTTTGAAGATGTTTGCCTGCTGTCCTGTACAAATACAAAGTGCAAACCATTTTCTTTCTGGAATTGTCATGAAGTCTTACAAATCTGGCCATATGCAGAAATAATACGTGAAAAGCAAAGCAAGTGAGTTCCATTCCATTCACCATAGAAGATGGACATGTTATTTTGCTTTGAAAAGGGCTAAATGTATGAAAATTATTACAGTAATTGTATTTTTTGCTAAAATATTCTGATGCATTAAAAATTATATGTAATGGTTTCAAGATTCCTTTTCCCCACTGATGGCATTATAGGTTGATCACAGCATTAGAGAAAAGATAACTAAATTAATATTGTACTTAGTTGTACTAGCTTCATAGCCTCGTGAAAATATTTCACATCAGCTGTTATAAGCTTTATCAGATATGACCAATACTGTAGTCTTTTCAGTGAGGAGAATGGAAAATCTTTTCAACCTATTCACCCTTCTCTGAAGTTTATATTCCATGAGCTAAAAGTACAGCATTTTTGAAACTTTCACTTTTTTTTTCTAAGTCCAGGCGGTGAAGGCCTAGGACATGTTAGGAGCTACCTTGCAATTTTATAACAAAAGAAGTAAATGAAGAAGTAATTTGTCCTTATCTTCAAGATATAATAAGAAGAGTTAGACTTCAGTGTCTGGGTTTCTGTTTTTCTTAGTAGAACTATTTAATGTACCTTTTTCTTATTTGTGCAGCTATTGCCAAAAAAAATTTCTCATTTCAAACTTGCATCTAAAATTCAGTCTATAGTTAGTCTGAAGGTAGTGGTGGACATTTTATTATGGAGGTGGTATTATATATTAGTATTGTAGTAGACTAACACCCAGAGCTGTCACTACTGAAATAGCAAGGGTTCATGAGCAGGGGCTGGGCTTGGGGGGATTCTAGGAAACCTACCCAGTAAATCTGCAATTTCTGTTGGCCCTGCAGCCTCACGCTGTAGTGGTGCCCCATGGAAACACTGGAGGTGTGTGTAGTTTGTGGCTGGAAGAGCACAGCAGGGCAGAAGAGCTTTGGGTTGGGAACAACTTCATTGGCTACTCCCCACTTAAGAGCATGGGTGCAGAAGTAATCAGGGTGTAATAGCTCGGCTTCAGACATGCAGTGTATGACTAGAAATGAGGGATTTTTTTTTTGTTGTTGTTTATCACATTTAATCGCAAGTAGATTTTAAGGCTTAGTGCACACTAAACAATCAAAAACTTGAAGAATAAAAAAAGTCACAGATCTCCAGTATGAGTTTTACACAAATGGCAAGGTCATATTTTGACAAAATGCTAATGCTGTTTTGAAGGAGTCTGGGAAAGTTTTTTTCTGTATTAAGAACTCTATTAAGATAAACGAGATCTGTACTTCAATAGCTACATGTTATTTGCTTCAATAAGAATAAGTCATGATTTTCTTAGGTGAGATCTGTTAAACAAAATATTGTGTTTAATTTGTCTTGGTTTTAGTCCTTGCTTTCATATGTTTATAACTTACACCTAGACTGTCTGTTAATCAGAGTGCTCTCTGAAGGGCTGAATCAGTGAACCCTGACTGACTTTCATAAGAGAGAAATCTTTCCTATACTGTAACTCCAGTGAGGTATGGAATTTTGGAATGAGGAGGAGACACTGAAATGATGATATCATCAGATGATTTTATGGCTATCCTTTGTAAAATAAGAAAGAGGAAAATAAAGTCTGTCATTTTTGAGAACTTTGAAAACCAAATTTTTTATGCAAAAATAGGAAGCCTTAGTGAAAAAAAAATAGAAGAAATTAGAACATTATTGGACTTGAAAGTAACAGCAAGATGTAACGATTAAAGTAAGAAGCGGGAGTCATATGTCCCAGATAATCTTTACATCTTTTCTAACAATGCAATTGGAAATTCAAAAGTTTGAGTTACTTTTCTATGTATCTTTCAGCTTGCGCAAGGATTCTGGCTGCCATATCCATAGTTTTCTGTTTTCTTCTTAAATTTTGCAGTACATATATGAAGTAATCTGGGCTTTCAGCTCTGGAACAGTTTCCCAGACAGACCATGCAAGGGAATTTTCTGCTAAGTCATCTAAACACGACCCATTGGAGGTTCATGTTTAATACTTTCTGGGGCTTTTTTCAATCTACTTGAAATGGCTTGTGCAAGGAAAGATTCCTTAATTTCTTTGATCCTCTACTACAATAGCAATATATGATTCATATCCTAGTTTGGAGAAGATGGTTTTGCATGGATTACATTTTCATCGAATTTAAAATATAAATTGCAGCTGTATTTTATTTTAGTAAAAAATTTTGAGTTCTGTTGACTTGAAAAGTACTTCTGTTCCTTTCATAGTAGCTCAGTTAAACGCAACTGAATTACAAAAAAAAAAAATTGAAAATGAGAAACTACATCTTGGAATGCTATGCATGTACACATGTGTCTGTATATGTAAATTATTTAAAAAGTGATTCTAGAGATGAGATTAAAGGAATAAAAGAAGAAATGTACAAAAAAGAGAAAGACAGAATAAATGAGCTGAGAGAGAATCTAGTAAAACGGAACTGGAGTTAGTGGACCACAGAATTAATCCAACCTCTATGACTAATTTAATTCTGTAACACGTAATTCAATTTGATTTAATTTGCTCATTTAATTCCTCAAAAGGACAGTTAGCTGTCTGAGCAAGGAGGTGGAAATCTGAGTTCTGTTTTTTCACAGTACCTACATGATATCAAGCAGGTCTTCCTTTTCCCTGTCCTCCTTGGCTTGCCATTTCTGTCTAGCTGTTCAACTATCATTTTCTGAAACTGTCTTCCTGAGGCACCCGTCTCTCCAGCCTGTCTTGGGACTGAATTCCAGTGGTCAATGGGACAGAAGACAGGTCGGGGTTGTGTTACTAAGTAGAGCCTCTGCAGATCTGGGTGCTAGGTGTTTAAGTCCACTAACTCCTAAACAGCTAGTTCTTATTTGATACTGCAAGGCAGTTTCATAAATAATTTGTACGTTTTTTAATATTGTATATAAGATTAGGGTTGTTGATCACCTGCCATGTGTTAATTAACTACCTTTCAGGTTGAAATAGTCTTTTTTTTTTTTTTTTTTCCCCTGTTGGAAAATACCTTTCTTTGTGATGAAGTATTTGGTCAAATTCTAAAAAATTGGACAAAAAATATCAATGTCTTTGAATATTCAGACCATAAAAGGATTCCAAATTGTATAAAACTGCAATTAAGAAAAAAAAAATAACAATGCTCTCAGATTGCTAGAAAGCAAACGCCTAAACAAATGGTGTTTCCTATTTTTTTTTTTTTTTTTTGATTAAGAACAGTTTCTCTATTTGACTCGGCAGAGTCATCAAGGCCTTATCAGACTGAATAAAGCAGAGGCACTGACAAGTTCCATGGCTTTTACTAAGATTTCCATGGCAGAGATTATTTTGTTCTGCTATTTTTTTTTTTTTTTAATAAATTCTATTGCCTGTGTCAGCAGTGTTTCCATCAGGATGGATATGAGTAATTATTGCTGGAAATACTGTCACCTCTTGTTTCTACCTGGAGAAACATTGGGTCTGGGTGTTTATCTTTTCAACTCCCTGCTGATTTCTGACACTCCTGTGGGGAAGCAATCAATTCTGCACTGAAAGGGAAGCTTTGGCCCACCTAACACAACAGTGAAATAATGAAGTGCTGAACCAGGTAAGGAAGAATAAAATAAAATGCAGTGGTAATGGGGAGAGAAGAGTCCTGAGAAGATAACTGAGCATTACAGGGAGAGAAAAAAAATATTACAAAGAAGGAGAAAGTTGAAAAGGAGTGAGAAGTTATTCTCTCCTTTCTTCCCTTCCTTTTCTTCTCATTTCATGCATTTTGTTTCCTGGTATAGCTGGATAATGGTTGAACACACACGGATGAATGCATTCTAAACAAATCACATTGGAAACTGTCTGAGGGATTATTTTAAAAGTTATAAAAGCAACAGTCTTTAGACTTGCATGGGTCAAACCGGTGTCAGAGGACTATTTAGGATGTTATGATATTGTACTATAGCACTAAGAGATTACTGTAGCAAGAGATTTAAGTTGGAATTCTGAAAAAAACTATTTGGACTTTGCAGGTAGAAAATAGCTTCCCAAGAGAAGAAGTAGAAATTTGCATTCTAGGAGCACCCAATTGGCAATTTCTGCATGTAATTATCATTTTAACATTAACAACTGCTGATTTTAAAATTGATCCCTTAAAATGAATCTGGAAGAAGCACTAAAATGCATAGAATGGACAAGGACGGTAGTAGTGAAATGTTTAATTTCGTGGAACTTTCCGTTTCTATCCTCTGGGATTATTTTCAGTAACACGGTATTTTGAATTAGGAACTGAGAATAGGCTTATTTGTACATTTTCCCCTCCTTTCTCCCCTCAAGTGGGGATAACATTTTTGGCTGGCTAATACAACTGGTATTAGAATTTTGGAAAAAAAGAAAGATACCTTGTGAAACACCTGGTAATTTGGTAGTATGTTTTTGCTTTTTGTTTTAAGTTGCTTTTTCTTGCCTTTACAAACAAATATGTTAAGGAAATGAAATGGTAAGATAGAAAACTTGACTCCATGATGAAGTTTGTGAAGGTGCAAGATTTATATGTCCTTACTATTTTCTTAATTTCACGCTAATTTGCTGTCACAAAAGGGTAGGAAGCCCAAATAAGTCCTCCTCATAATTTTTTTCATGATTCTTTAGTTTTTGGATATGCTTTTTTCCTCTACTGGTCGAATAAATTTTCTATGGATTTTATTATGTTTCAGATCAGCAGCCTTTTTCCTTGTCTCTATTTACAATTTCAGCTTTTTTCTATACCTTCAGTTTTCACTCAACATGTTTTCTCAAAAGCTAAGTCTTTTTTAATTTTATATTTTCTCCATTATACACAGTTGGAGGATCTAAGTCCGCATTGCCCTGCTATGTATCCCCCCCTAACTTCACGGCAGTATCTGCTCTCATTTACTACCCTCGTAGCATTATTTGGTTGTATCACTCTTTGTGCTTAATTGAGAATCAGTTTGTAAAGTCATTAGGCATCTTTCCTCCAGAAAAACACGAAGTGTTGCTTTTAAATGGAAGCGTGGAAGAGTATGACTGTCCAGCACTTGTTTCAAGGCTTAACAGCAAAACACTGTAAACTCAAAATTTTCCAGGCTTCTGTGACAATTGGGGTTTGGCTGCAGAAAATCAGCAGAAGAGCCTGAGTGGTGTAAAGTAAGTAATCTCTTGCGTGTATCTTAACATGGGAAGATGCTATCTCTGAATAGGAGCAGAATACTCTGTCTCCTCTAAAGTTTGTTTGCCAACCTAGGTAAAAAGGAAGCTGATTTTTTCTAGTAAGCTGTTTTCTCATTTAAAATTTCTGAAACCTGTTGGTGGTTTAGATTTCTGCAATCATATTTCATGCATGGTTGATGGAGGTGCTGCAAGACCGGCATTCAGTCAACATCATTGAAGGGCTGGATCAGACTGTTTCTAAATGGATTGTCCTTCTGGTGACTACAGTTAATTATGGGTCTTTTTTAAAATTATTGTTAAGTACTGATAGCATGGTTATGGAAGCACATTACTACGAATGATGCCAAAATTTTACACTTGTGCAAATTCGTGGCATCTAATCCACTGGTAGTGGTCTGTTGCTCTAGCTTAATTTTAAAGTTGTGATCTGACATGTGCTGCTATAATGGTTCAGTTGGGGAAGTTATTTTGTTCTTTTATTTAAGTTCTAAGAGAATTGTTGGGCTGCGAACAAAGTCCTTCACATATTGCTTCATTGCGACAGTGTTGCAGCTTTGACTTTAAGGGTGCACCAGAAGTTTATGAGAAGTGTCCAGTTTCCCTATATGGTCTGTTGTGACCAGTCATCTGTGACAAATGCCGTTCTCTATAAGAACATTTACTCTAAGATACAAACTCTATCAGACACATTGCAAATAGACCACGGTATATTCATCATGGGGTAATAAATATAATATCTCTTCCTCCTTAGTTTGGCCTTCTGGTTAGCTTTCTATGTCTTCATTCAAGTTTCCATCAAGTGCTCTATCTTAGTGCAGCTGCAAAGCATTTGATAACTAAGAGCCTGTCTTTGGAGGGTAAGTTATGCAGAAGTAAATGAGTCATCACTATATGTCTGTTGTTCCGATACAAACTGCTCTCTGTCCATCCTTTATAGAAACTTCCAATAGTCATGTTTCTCTGCAATCCTAATCGATAAGATTAATTCTCTTTATTCCATTTCATTTCTCAGGGTGTTTCCAAGGAATGGCACGAGTAATGGCAAGAAGAAAGAAGTTGGTGATTTTGCTTCCATGAATCCATATAATGTTTGTGTAGAGAGCCCATGAAAAAAAACCGTTAGAAGAACTAGATCAGTCAAGACACAAAAGATTAAAAACAAATATAAATTCCATTCTTTCCTCTACTGTATACACACACACACATATATGTAGAGAGATATATATAGATATATACATACACTGTCTTGTGGTTCTGATGCTTTTCGGCAGGTCTGCTCTGGAAAAGCAGTGCAGATGCAGTGCACTTCTCGTTGGGTGGCTAGCTGCCCGCTGGCATGCGTGGCAGGGGAGGAAAGTGAGACACACAAAGTTTTCACCAACGGTAAAATTTCTGGTGTGGACAGGGCCATGCTATCCCTGAGGGAAGTGTCCACCCCGTGCATACAATGCAGTGAGTCCGGAGGATCTGCCATACGACAGGAAACTACGTTTCCTTATGTATAAACAGAGGAAAAAGGTAAGACTCTCCACCAGGAAATTCAGGGTACTCTAATTTAGGTATCCGAAAGTGGCAGAAAGTGAATGTCTCTCTCTGTAGTAAGTCTGGTTTTGCCATTGGTCTATGTAATCACCATGTAAAAAACTCTTTATATGACTTTTTGAAGCAGTTTTCCCCATTTGCAGAATGTGTTGGGAAACACAAACACAAAAAGTAGTGTGAATGCTGGTCATTACTGCTGTTGCCCTTTTTGCTGAAGTTGGACTTTTTTTTTCATTTGTTTTTCTCTAGCATTCAACGCTTCTCTTTGAGAATTTAAAATGGAAGGGTCAACAAGTCATGATCTCCAAGTAAAACAAATACACAATTTTATGGTGTTACTTGATGGATATGTCATGTTTTGTGCCTGTTGTGCACCTGTGACAACACTGCCAAGGTCTGTCACATTCAGATGGTGAGAGATGTGACCAAATAATGCAACACACCTCTTGTTTCTCTTGTAGCTTTCTCCAACATCGGCTTTGTGATCAACAAAATAACAGCTATGTCCCCACCAACTAGAAAAAAGGAAACACAAACTTTCTTAGGCTTTCTTATTCACAGTCCCTCCCCTCATCATCTGTTAGAGGAGGGAAGTTGCGATAAAAGGTGTCTGAGTTGGTTCTTCCCAATGTGTGAGCGCGGTGAGCGCCTGGGGCAGGGGGAGCTTTCGTGGCCAGGGGAAGGGCTTCTCCCCAGGACGCAGCTGGGCATGTTTGGGGAGGGGAGTCTCTTGCAGCCCGTGCATGGAAAGCGAAACAAGCTTGCTGAGACCATGCAGGGATGTGGCACTGAGCTTTGCCCTTCTGTGATGGAAAAAGAAATTTGCTAGGAACTCAGAGGTGCGGCAGAATTTGCAGCTAGCAGTGAGCTGAGTAAAGGGCACAGCGAACAAGGGGAGGGAGATTGATTTATAAATAATTCTAGTTTCAATTCTGTTTGCTTTCATCTATTTTGAAAACTAATTATTTTAGTGTATATACATATACTTAAAAGTCTCTGGCTTTTGTGTTTAAAATTTTTTTATCATCTTTGGTCTCAGTGTGGGGAGTGGTCTTGTTATATTCCTCTCAAAGTTCAGACTGCCTTTGATTCCCGTTAGTGAAGCATGATATCTATTTTATAATGGAGCAATCTGAGACGAAGATCCGTTAAATTACACTGTGTCACAGGTAGAAAGTAATCTTTCTTCTTTTCCCTTTGACTATGTGAATGCTGTACTTACTTCCTTCTGAGCCCTAGTGTATATATAGGTGTCCTACAACGTATGATTATTGTTTCATTAACATTAATGGTTTTTCTAAGAAATAGTTGGAAGGCTTAATATCCAAGCCCGTGTCTTTATTCTTGGCACTAAATCTCCAAGCTCTCATCGTTGATAAATCATGTAATCAAAAAGGTGTTTTTATTGTTTGTTCTATTTTACTCTTCAAGGCTGAACATAATTCTTTGAATGCCAACTGCCCAACTCCTTTAATCAAGGTTGAATACGTTTCTATAATAAATTTATTCAAGCAGCCTGCTTCCTCAACAGTGTGTTGTAACATAGCACATAACAGCAGTATGCTGTAGAATCAGTATTTTTAAAATTCAGTGCTGTTCTGTCAATTAATAAAGAGCACAGGAGCAAAACAAATATTCCTTAACTTTAGCATTCAAATGCAAATATGTACTCTTTTGCCAATGTTAGCAACCCAAACATTGCTGCATTCTTCCAGTTTATGAGAACTGAAGAGCAAAGCTAAGAAGAAACTGTATGTTTATGCTTTATTCTCTCTGACCAACTTATGAAAAAAATCGGATTTGGATATCAGTGGAAAATTTGACTTTTTGTCTTCTAATATTGGCACAGTTGTTCATTTCCTGGTGAAAAAAAAAAAAAAAAAGTATGTTCTGTAGCTCCTTTTTTCACTAAAAAAAAAACCAACAAAAAAACCCCACAACAACAAAAAAAAAAACAAATCCAGGGAAAAATCTGGGGGATAGTGATGTTCTCTGAGGTGCCACAAGTTTGTCTGGATCTCAAAATTATTTTTCCAAAGCAAAGTATAAAAGTTTCAGCACAACCTCATCATAGAAAAATAATTTTGGTACAGATTAGAAGTCACTAACAAAGCATTTGCATCAGTGTTCTGACTCTTAAGTTAGGAGAAATGGGTCGTATGGTTAAAAAATGCTTTTTTTTTTCACAAGTAATAGTCTAGAAAAATAACATATAAGCAAGTATGGTTTTGTTGTTATCATTGTCCATGTGAGTTAAGACAGAAATGACAATGACAAAGTTCTATGGAGAAGAATAGGACTTACTTTTACAGTATTTCTTCTTAAGGAGAAATGAAAAATTCCATGTGGTTTTATGAAATATCTGAGGGAACCTTATTTTCATTGTAGTTATGCATTCTGGGGATTTGGGGGGGGTTGTTGACCTATAGTATGCTGGTATAATTATTTTTTTAATAAACAAAGCCTTTGAATGAAAAAAGGCGCCAGCCCATGAAGGAGACCGAGCAGTTGTCAGAGGTCTGAGAACAGGGGCCTTCACTACAACTGTAAAATGTGCCTTAGCTTGGAGCCAGCTACAGAGAAGAGATTATAAAAGGGTCTGAGAGCAAGTCGCGCGGTTGGTATGACGCAAGGGAGAGAGCTGTCACGTGCTGCAGGCAGTGGGCATACTGGGATAGGTGATGTCATTATGCACCAATCTGATGTAATCTTGCTGTTCATGCTGGTTTATTGTTTGGTGCTGGACAATGTATTTGTACTTTAATAGAATCACAGTTTTGAGGTACATGGTATCTAACAATACCAAAGCTGTTCAGTGCCTGTCTGAGATCCTGGTTTTTTTGTTTCATTGGTTGTTGCCCAGTCCTGTGATGCTGAGTCACATTGGTTTTGCCTTCTGCCCCATTTCTCTCATCAGAATTGGAGTCCTCTGACCAAGGCTCCTAGCTCTGGCAATGATGACTAAGTGGATGTGAAGACAGACAGACAGATGAACAGACAGATAGATGATGTTCTGATTTTCATTCTCTTTCCACTTAGAGCCACAGGTGCTGTTCATGAGGTCAAATGAAGCTCTGCATATCTTGAGGCAGAAACGGTGCCAGGTGGGAAATACTGAGAGGGCAGATCCTGTGGCTAAGGGAGGAAGAGCAGGTTCTGGAGTGGAGTGGTGCGCACATCTTAGGAAGCTGGAAAATACGGTTCTCCACAGAGTGAAGGCCTGCAGGAGATCAGATTTGATGGTCAGGAGGAAATTAGTGAAGGAGAAGGAAGAGATCTGCGCTTTCCTCCTTTCTCTTATGGGTCCTATGTTCTAAACAACTCAATACAATTGTACTACCTGATATGATAGTGATACTTCATTTAAAAAAGTCCAGATTCAAATGTTATCACTTGTTACTGCTACAGCTGGCTCTGGCTTAAACACTTTTAAGAAGACTAAGGCAAGTCTGAACCAAAGAACCTTAAATACTTAGTAGATGAAGTTGCAGATTCTAACTTGATGGCTGGTATATGTGACGTCAATCCATTTCATTTGGATTCAGTGCCTCAGGCCTGGCTGTGAAGTCTATATAAATAAGTTTTATGCTATGAAGAACATGCTCGTCTTGATACAAGTATCATCTGTCTTCCAGCCTTCTCCAACTACTTTCTTGTCTGTAAGATTTATTAACTGCTTCGTGCACTTTTCAGAGTGTCATAGTAAATTAACAAAAAAGTCCACAGCTTGAGGTTTTAGATTTAAAAAAAAAAAAAGAAAGAAAAAAAAAAGCTTGTATGTGTATGTGAAAAGGAGACAGAAAAGTGTGTGTGTGGGAAGCAAAACTTTGAAGTTTCCTAAAATTCCTAGAATTTCCTTTAGGAATTTCTCATGCTATTATATCCAGAAAGCAAACAAGATGCTCGCAAAACCAAGCAAAGCTGTATACCCCCCACCCCGAAGTACTATTTGTTTTGCAAGATAATTTTCCCTTAAAACCAATACTTACTCAGGGTTACGTAGTTAGGTCTTTTGAAATCAGAATCTGGCTGCTCAGGCAACCATGACCGCATTTTAAATTGCTTGATTATTTTTCTGTGGGGGATGACCATTTTATTGCCTGAAATAACACAATTATGTTGCATTCCTCAATGCAATGGCCGTCACAAAGAGTAGATAAAGAAATAGATTGAGCTTGCTTTAAGTACGTTTTGGATGATAATTATTTGAGGATACAAACAGGAATTGTGAGGCAGTACCCAAGAGACTTGAAATCTCACTTCTGAATAAATAGCCAGCACTTAGAATGCATTCAAGCTTCTAAGATCATTAACCCTCTTTTGTGCTGTAGGCCATATAGTCTAGAAGCAATTAAATTGCACCTCTTTGCCAATGAATCATTCTAGTTGCAATGTAAAGAAAAAGTATAACTCACCCACCAGAGAATGTTTGTAACCAAAAAGAGTTGAATTATGCTGTAACTGAATTGTGCTGAGAAGAGCCACATTCACCTCTGATTGAAATCCAGTAAATTAAATCTGTACATTTATTTGAATACATAAGCGTGTTATACCTTCTCTTTTGTAATGGATGTACAATGACCTCCACTAATAAAGCCAGGGTGACTTTGTAGTCCAGATAGCAAGATATAAGAACTGTATTAGTTATGCATGCCTTGTGTATTGGAAATGGTTCTCCCTAATCTTTGTAAGAGTGTTCAGTTTACTTTTCCTCCCAGTGCTGCAAGGAGTTTGCAATTGGAGTTTGAGGGGGAGTAGTGCCAGACCAGGTCTGTGATGAGGGCTGTTGTGCAATTCCACAGGTGGTGTTTAGTCTACAAGAGGGTTACAAATGCTCAACTTGGCATGGGGATGCTACCTCCAAAGAATTAAAAGAATTGATATTAAGGGCATATAACAAATTTTATTGGGGCTGTGGGCGTGGATTTTTCAAAGCTGAAAATTAAAATTCCCACTCTTTGCATAAAATAGGTTACAGCTTGGTGTCCAATACTTCAATTTGCTAATTTTAAAATATTCCCTACTAATAAGGAATTACAGATGAGAAAGAGGGTAGTTCCACACAGCATGTACCTTTGATCTGCAACAAAGCTTTTGGTTTCCTTACAGTTATTGACTTTTTTTTTCCTGCTGCATCCCACTCAAATCCCTATTTGGCTGTTTATACATATCTATATATTTTTTTTTTCTTATATATTTATTTTTGACCCTGTGCGTCTTTAGTTTCCTGCAGCTAATATAGCTTGAAGTGTTTATGATTATAGTTGCCCAAATTAGAAAGTTCACTGCAAATCACAGTTTCTGTCATGTTAGTGAGAACAAATAAGGATATGATATATTAAATAGGAAAACAACATAACATTGGGAAGTAACAACCAAACGGAACAGGAAACAACAACCAAATGGAACAAAGCCCTGCTAGGACTGCTGCATTCGGATGGTTTGTATGGGCAGATTGTTAACCTAGCTTTGAAAAGGAGCTAGGGTGAAAAAGGACCCAAGCAAAAACTGAATTCCTAAATGGTATGCAATTTGCTAACTCCATTCTCTGAAGTATGAAGTTAGGATATGGGAGAGGATAGGTAGAATCATAAAGAAGGTGATGAGATCCAACAGCATGAAATCATGTCACTGGTCCCACTTTTTCCAAGAAGTACGCAACCAAAACATGGAGAGGTATAAAAGGCACACAAAAGTGAAGGATCTCCAGAGGAGAGAGGTACCTCGTATATAACTCATTGAAATTGGAACAGTGGGTCTAAATATATTACTTTTTGGTTTAATATCATGTATTAGATAACTTATTAGGAAATTTGGATGAAGATAAATTACGGGGTGATTTTCATGGCAAATGTAAATTTGCCTCTCAGAATACTGGAATTTACAAACTTTTCTCAAAATGTAAGATGTTTGTTCTCAGTTGTCAGTTTGTGACTAAAATTATTAATATTAGAGACTTTTAATGAAGACCACTACCATGAAGAGCAATCACACAGATTAAGTTTATTGTCATATATGTTTATTTGATTTGAGGTTGATGATTGAGCCCTTTTGGAAGAAGGCTGAGTGTGAGTATGTAGGTATGTGTGAGAAATTGCATTCATAAATGTCTTCAGTGAAACTGAATAAAGTCTTGCCAATACGCAGCATGTGCACTGGAGAACAGTTTCCATTTAATAAGCTTCTAAAGCTCTTGGGGCAAATCTGTAGACCTTTATCACTAAGTGAGCTCAAACATTTAAGTGTAAATGAAAAAAAAAACAGCTTGGGCTTATTTATTTGTTATTTTTAAAAGCATACTCTTGGGAGATAGCAAGTACCTTCAAATATTATTAGAGTAGCAATGCAATAGATATAATATTTATATATCTTAATGGCTTGATGAGAGAGCTGAATCATGCTGAGGAATGTGCTAACACTTTCATATATCATAAAGCAAGACACTAAGCCCCATGCAAAATTCATCCCATGTTGACACTTTTAAAGCTTATCAGGAATTTTAAGTGGTATGCTTGTTTTGCTTTTTTTTTTTTATTTGTTTTGGTTTAATTTCTTTGTTATCAATGGAATTTAATTTTTCTTACAGTTTTTCAGTGGAGCCAACACCAGAAAAGAGTAAAAAGAGGCATATGAAATTGTCTTCCTGGGGTATTTACTTTTGATGGCAAATTCTGCTACTATTTAAAGTCACTTCCACTGAGCTCCAAATAAGTATGCAACTTTGAACAATCCACTGAACAGTTTTCAGGCTTTTCCTATCAGAAGGCATTAAATCAAATCCTATTATTTTCTTCTGCACAATTCTACTAGTAAATGGCTTCAATTTAAAGGAACATACTATTCAGACTTAACTCTTAATGTGAAATGCAAAATATTATCTCTCACATAAATGCATTTTCAGAAAATGTAATTGAGTATGCAGTATTTTTCAGTCTTGACTCCTAGCTATGGCAGGTACTGTGAGTGGTTTACTGGAGCTTGCTGGAAGTTTTTTGTTGACTATAGTAGGGTTTGACCATTTTGTAGGTCTTTTACATTTTTTTACTATGCAAATAAAATGCTATTCTCTTTTGATTTAGTAAACTTACTCTTGGAGGCTATTTCTATTCTCTAAGAATTACGTTATCATTTAAGAGCAGTGGCTTTCATCAGTATTTTATGTGAAATTTACCCCTTAGCTATCTTACAGTATATAATGGTGAATTCCACCTCCAGAATACATCCATTTACGTACACAGACATAGCAATATTCATGCATCACACACGATGTATGGTTTAAATGATTAGTACTTTCACTCCAGAAAACTGTTAAGGGGAATAAGATAAGGATTGTGCTCAAAGAGATGCAGGCTTTTTTTCAGCTGATCCAAATTAAAATCTGTGTAATATTTGGTGTCTTTCTCATCATATCTTTTGGAAGAACCTGGGCTGGGGCTTACATTCATTCACATCACTTCATGGATTTTTAGAAACAAGAATCAGTGATGTATTTTTTGGATTACTTTTTCTTTGATTAAAGGAAAAGTTTAAACGGAAACTGAAATTACGATGAAGTGAAATCACCGCGTTGACACAGTGCTTCTCAAAACCTCTAGACAGGTTTCTGCAGTTTCTGCACTGGAGTTAGAAACACCTGTTCTGGTGTAAGTCCCAAACACCAGAGTGCTGCGTTGCATAAATAAACCATAATTTCTGTATTTACATTGCTCTTCACGTTGCCACTTGGGCAAAACCTTCCCCTGGGGATTGCTGAAGTTCAGTTCAGTACTTGGTGGTTTGTCTGTGCTGAAGCCAGACAGGCGATACCAGATGATGACCTAGTCTGCACACAAAGCAGCAGCGAGCACTTACGTTTCGGCACAAGAACTTCCTAAATTTTCTACTGTTGCTTTCTATTTGATATTTTGATGGTGATGCAGATTTCTGTGTGCAGATTCTCAGAACGTCTAAGTTGAGCATGTCTCCTGATCTCACAGGAGCTACGCTACTCGAGGATCTAATCCAAGTATCTCCTATGTGATGCTAGATAAATTACCATCCACTCTTTCTCCATTGTACATTTTCATTTTAAATTTTGCTCTGTTCCTCCTTTTCTATAAAATAGTAAAGCAGATCATGGAGCATCATCAAAAGCTGGATAGGCATTCATGTCTGTTCTGAGTGCCTGCAATTATACACCTCCAGGGTAAGAGAACTCTGCATCACAATCCCCTTGGCAACTGCAATCATCCAGACAGTGCATAGTTTACATCATTCCCAGACCAGAATTTGCTACTCAGGGTCATATCTGAAGCACAGACAAACAATTCAAATGACAGTCAAGGATGGGAAATACCAGAAAATATAGAGAGTTTTTTTGGTTGGTTGATTTGTTTGTTTTCTTAGGTAAATGCAGAATTCCGTTCCTGATTTTAATTTAAAGACATTGAAGACCGCAAGATGGTAGGGTTGATAAAATCATATATGCCATGCCATTTTTAAAACACAATATGTTGAATATTAGGTTCTTCTGCTAAATCATGTGTGATCAGATTTCTGGGGTTTGAAAATGTTTGCTGTTGTCAGTTGTGCAGGAATGTTATTTTAGCTGCTTACAGTATCTTCAACAGCTAGAAGGCAAACATGTAATCCTGAGCACAGGACTTAAATAGCTCTTACATATTGTTTGGCATCATTGCTTTTTGCATGGTACAAGCAATATAGAGGACTCAGGAGGAGCATCATATTCTTTTTTTTTGCCTGGTTCCTGATTGTGCCACGCGTTGAGTCCAGGTTTGTGGATTGGAAGAATTCTGTCACTGCTGGTCTTCTCAGTGAGCAGAGAAAAAACGTCTAATGGAGTCAAAGGGAATTTCATATAAAGAGATGTGATGTTTTAGTGATGAAGTGATGGGATGCAATGAAAGCCAGGTGACTAAGTGAACAGTGTTATGTTAGTACACCTCTTAGAAATTCTGTGATTTGCAGGCAGCTGTCTAATTTGCACCGTCATATGATTTCCTACTGTTTCTCTGGGAGAGAGCAAGAGGGTAACCTTGGGCTGTGAGTCTTTTGGAAAATGTATCTTTTTAAGGAAATGCCTGAAGTAGAGCATGGAAGACTGGGACAGAGACAAGTGTCTCCAGGCTCTCAGATGCTGTGATTTAGACAGCTCAATGGCAAGTGCTGTAGTAGGAAAGTCAGAAATAAGTTTTGAAGAGAGTACTTGTGTGGAAAGGAAGGAGATGATGATGCACATGATGCATGTATACCTTCTCCAATTGAGTAACTGAATTGGTGTAAAATAGCCTTTTCTATAGCTATAGAAAGGGTGGTAGAGAGATTAATAAACTTTAACATCGCCATTATAACTCTTTGTGGCTGTATCATGAAGGCAAAAATATGCTGTGACCAAATTTGTTGTGGGAGGTTGATTTCCTTAAACATGTGTACATACTTTCTCTTTTTCTTTTCTCAAAGGTGCTGTTGAATCCTGCTAGAAGTGAAAAATTACATAGACATGCATTATTTCTGTATTTTCACAATTTCTCAAAGATGCTGCTGAATCCTGCTAGAAGAGAAAAATTACATACACATGCATTATTTCTGTATTTTCACAATACTTTGAGGTATTCTTAAATGAAGTATGATGAACATGTGTACACAAACATATGTACTTATCTGTGTTCTGTTACTACATCTGAAGTTTTAAAGCATGTTTGACATATTAGCTATTGAATAGCACATTGTTCATGACGGGCTGTTGAAATTCTGAGAAGGTACATAATGTTCAGATAGGAGATAATGCAATTTTTTAGCAGATGGCTACATTTGATATCCCTGTGGAATATGCGGAAAAGGCATCATGGCTTTGTTCTGACAAAAAGACTGCTTCCGTGGACAGCAACGCACACGTACACACTTACGTGCACCCTCGAGATGTAATTTTGCCATCAGCTAATGAATTCTGATTTCTGTATTTGCTAGCTGACAAATTACAGAAGTTCATGCCCAAACCCAAAAGCCAGTTTTGGGCTGGCTTACAAAATCCTTCTGGTTACCTAGCAACGAGCAGGAAGGATGTGGGGGAGCAGGAGGGCTCTGAGTCAATACACGGCAGAAGCAGTGTCAGTTCAGCAAAGCAGGCTTTATATAGGTTGCTGTATTTATATAGGTAGCTCTGTAAAATTAATGTAGTTACTAAAATACAATAACTGCGGGTGTTTCCTGGTCTGACACTAGCATCTCCTTACATGAACTCCCCAGAGTAGCAGCTTCTATGCCCAATATATTCTCAGATCTTTAGAAGAATAAAATATCAGCAGAAGGGGAGGGTGGCAAAGCAGAAGAACAGAACAGAGCATTTGACTGGAGATTAATTGCCTCTTATCAAATATGCAAGGATCTATTTTTTTCATACCTTTTAAGGGTAGCAGCTTGTACAGAGGAAGAAAATTCCTTTTACGTTTTATGTCTGCACTAGAAATATTAAACATATTTCCCAAGAACTTCAGTATGCCCTCATGCATTCAAACGTTTCTGACTTCTGTGTCTGAAAGGGAAAAAAACAAACAAACTAGTAATTCAGTGGTTGCTTATAAAATAAATTCTGATGTTAATATGTCCAATAAAATTATTTTCCCATCAGTGCTTGAGCATATCCATTAGAAAGGGGAGAGGGAAAGAGTTATGGCACTGCTTAAAAAAAAAAAAAAGGAAATTTTCCTATTCATAAATTCATACTGTAAATGTAAGATAATAATATTTCTTTTTAACGTCTGCTTTTCTGATGTCCCTCGTAAAGGCCTCTGGACAGGGGTTCTTCCTTATTATTGTGGTAGAGATCCTTAGCGCAGGAGGACTCTATTCTCAGTTAAGTAAAAGTTTGAAAGAATTGATTTGAGTGCTAGAATGTAATTATTTTAATTTGAAAATAAAATCCTAATTTTCTTTAAAAATACGCACTTGTTAGTTTAAATGAAAAATATTACATACTTGAAGTTCTAATTCTGAAAAACTTATTAACTCACTGACATTGGTCAGAGATTTTCTTTGGGAGAATTAGGGTTAAATGCAAAGAAGAAACTGAGCAAGTATAGTCATTATCCATAGTCAGAAAAAAGATAATTTCTCCGTTGAACTCAGAATGCTTTAAAGGCAGGAGTGGGGTGGTTTTTTGTTTGTGTGTTCTTTTTTTCTATAAACAGGGAAACAAAAGTAGATTTCAGTATGAACTCCTTTGGTTATAAGTGTGGCTTTCTAGGGAAATTCTTTAGTCTGATGTGTACAAAGTTGTATCAGGATGATTTGTTCTCTTATTCATAAGAGTAGCTGCATTGTAAGCATCTTTACCATAGGACAGTTTGACGCAGCAGAGAGCTGGTATGGCCCTGGCGTGACGGTGTCATCAGTGGGAGACGAGGGTGCATGCAACACGCTTGAAACAATGGCCGAGTGCAGTGCCTGTCCCAGGTGATGTAGCTGCTGCCTTGAATATGGTCCTGACTTGCTTTCCTCTACTGTAAATACAAGATATAACTTGTTATTACTGTCTTCGACGGTAGTGGGAGAGTGACCAGCATCTCCACATGCTGGAGGTACTATCTTTGCGTCTGCTTTCCTTAGGACCTCAGCCCTATCTGTCCTTTTCCTCTTTTCCCATGTATTAAACAGTATGAGAGAAACTTCTCTTCTCCATTGCAATTAATGGATCCTACTGCTTAAACATTTACAACTTCTTCAATATAAAATGTTTGACACTTATTATAAATTATTTAATGAGATGTCATAAACTAAAGATACAAGTGATCCCCTCTAATCCTCCTCTGTACCATCCTCCTTAGCCTGCCGCTGTAAAACATTAAAAGCCTTCTTTGTTATGTGTTAATTGGTATTAATGGGGTTAATCTTTGCAAAGTAGAGATTATCTTGCTTTAGTCAGACATTCAAGGGAGAACGTAATTAACCAAAGGCAAAAAAATATGGAAATGCAGAAAGACTTGCATACTGATGCAACCTGTTTTCCTGTTCCATAGTCACACATGCAGATATTGGGCTGCATTGCTCATTTTCAGAAGCGGGTCCCAAAACCATAGCTGCACTGTCCCTGCACCCCAGCAAGGAGGGATATGTTGAGGGGAACTCTGATGTTTTTATTTATTTCATTTTGCTACCTTCATAACTTCTCAAAATCTGAGGTGAGATTTTTGTCTCACAAAAGACAAAGGAAGCGAAAAGAGAAAAGAAGGTGCATTATTCATGTGAATTTCTTAGCTAGTCTGCTAGATAAATGTAATCATAATAGAAGGCCCAGAAAAGTTTATCCTATCAAAAGTGAAAATATGATTATATTGAATGCAAGTAATTACAGAATGGGATTTGTTGCCAAACACAGATATATTTGCTGGAGATAGATAGCAAGTCCACAAAGGGGGAAATAGTGATTGTAGAATATTCCCTAGTCAAAAAACTTTCCACACGGACTTGTGCCTTTTTCGGCCCTTTTCATGTCCAGTCTTCATAGCCTCAGTGCTCATTGCTTGTTGATTTGGATTATCTGTCATCTTCATATCATTAATATCTGCATTCTCTTTTCTAAGATCTGCAGCCTCTGGTGACTGTAATTTAAAAGAATATTTTTGTAGAAGCTAAGTTTCATACTGTAGTCAAGCCGATTGGGTCTCTTTCCTTGATGATTGTGCGAAATTTCCAAGTATAGCTTATCATTTTCTAAAACAATTTAATCTCAGTAGCTGTTTAGGAAGCTAATTGAAGCTATGTGCATGATTTAGAAGGAATAGTACTGTTTAACTGTTCTCTAATGTGTTGGTATTTGTTCATTAAGCTATCAGGGTCAGCATAAGGTTTCTACCTCCTTCCCTCAAGCTAGGACTTCAGTACCCAGTGTGGAAGAGATCTTTGGGAACAGCCTCAAACTGTTTTTTGTCAGTTGTCAATGGCTTCTCATTGTTATGGGAAGAGCCTTCAGTTTGGTACTGATCCTCTGCTTTTTCTGGACTTTCATAAGGTGAAGGTCCCTGGTTTTTTGACAGCTAGGAGATTTAAAAGCTCCATGTTAGCTTAGAATTTAACCAGGAATTTATTTTAGAAAAATATTTTAATAGGCTTGATGAAGAGCTCCCAGTGTCTGATGAGTTCAGAGATCAGGTTAAAAAATCATTTCTCATGATGCATAACAATACTTCAAATTACATAGAAAGAAATAACAGTTAAAAAAACTTCCATCCCTTATGTGCGATAATGATCCAGACATTCAAATTTGATTGCTACAGTAATGGCAAGTTCTATTGCTTTTACTAGTGCCTTCATGTAAAACTGCTGTATTTTTTTCTTCTTTTACTTTGAAAATTCTGGATATAGAAAGTTAAATATTCATCTGGAAAAGACAGTTCAATGTGAACTGTTATTTTATATTTGTTAAGATTTTGGGCAAAAATGCAGGTGATATATATGAACGTCTATGGCTTTCATGCAGAAGGGTACTGGAGAATCAATTGAATTACAAAACTGGTCCTGGTTGCTCCTGCAGCCATTGCCTTGATTCATATGCAACTCTTATTACGATGTCCTTTTTATAGGTTATTTGCTTGCTTCCAAGCAAAAAGCAGACACTCTTATGTCCGATGCTTGAAAAGTATTTGAAAACATAGCCTATTGATTTAAAAGATAATGTTAGATGCTTATGTATGATAGACTTATGCACAACAGCACATGAAGAAATAAAATAAACTGTTGAGTTTTTTTATGCTGAGAAACTAAAAAGTCCAGGGAAAGTAGGTACAGAAGGAATATATAATGTGTTTGTACATAGCTGATTCCACAGAGTCAGAAAATGGAAACTTCCTCTATAACAAATATGGGAAACAACTCTCATTTTGAAAATGCAGTGTAAGGAAAACAAGTTATAATACATAATTCCAATTTATACCAAGAACAGGACAATCTCAGTGTGAATAGAACTTCATCTCTAAAATACAGTATACTGGATGCTACAGGAGATAATTTGAAATGAGCCTTTACATTCTTTAGTATTCTATAGAATACCAGCATTCAGAAAGTTAAATTTGAAGCAAATCATTGTTGTATAAAGTACAAAGATGCTGAACATGTTGTTTTCCATTTTTTCTTAAGCATTAAACAGAATTTTTCCCTGAATTTGATGTTAATGCTCTAATAAATTCATGAAATATTTCTCAGTGTGCATATTCAGAGATCCAATTATCATAGCACTTTTGAATTAATGATAAAAAAGCAGCTGCGTTTAGCACCCACCCCCAACCAACAGAAAAACCCTCTAAGAGGTGCTTTGCCCTTGGAGAATAATTTGTTTCCTGTGTTCATTTTGATCAGATGCTCGATACTTTTAAAAATACATTTGCCACAATAAACAATCAGTTGTTTGCTTTGAATATATTCACAAAAACAACAGGCAAGTCAGACTTTTTAGACGGTTGTAGAAATGGCCATACCATTTAACCTAGTAGCCTCTCTTGGCAGAGCTAATAGTAGATGCCTGGGAGAAAAATATTGTTGGAAAGCAGAAAAATAATGGTATCATAGAAAAATGCTTCCCCCAAGCTTATATTCTAAGCTACTTGTAATCAGCAGCTTGGGCATCCCAGCACCAGAGATTGCAACTACTTTGTGTTAATTATCCTTAATGTGCTTTACTTCCATGAACCTCTCTAACCACTTTCTAAACACATTCGGATTTTGTAACATCCTGTGGAAATCTGTTCCATAATTTAATTATGTATAGCGTGAAAAAGTACATCTGTTTATTTTATACCTGCTGTCTAATAATTTCATTTAATGCCTCCTAGTTTTTCTCTTATGTGGAAAACGTGAATAAATACGCCAATTCTCCCTCTTCGTGCCATTCATGATTTCACTAATTTTTCATATATGTTCTTCATTGACCCTCCTCCAAACTGAAGAATTGTCTAATTAATCTTTCTCCATTTTCAATCAGTGCCCTACTTCAGATCATCATTGCTCCCTTGTCTTTTCTAGGAACTTTTATAGGAACTGTTCTAGATCTCCAGTATTCTTAAGATGAGGCGATGAAAAAAGAAAATAATATTCCAGGTGTGGATCTAACATGGATTCGTACAATGGAACAACAGTGTTTCCTGTTTTTTCTGTGTACTTCCTAGTAACTTTGAGCATCTGTTTGCCTTTCTGACTGCTGAGCTGCAAGCTTTGAGCTGATGATTTCAAAGAACTACCAACGCTGAAATCAAGATTTTTCTCCTGAATAGCAGCAGATGCTTTGGAGTCTGTTACCGTGTATGTTTAGTTTTGAGTAGTTCCTTCCCCATGTGGATTACTTTGCATACTACTGCTGGTTTGTCTGTGCATATTCATAATTCAGGCTGACTACTGATTAATGTTGGATTCTATAAAGTGGCTGTGTGACCCCAAGGACGTGCACGCATTAAACCCCAGCAACTCATTTTGTGTAGGCTGCTGAACAGACATTAGAGGAAAATGACTCCTGCTCTCCATTCACCGGGGCTAATTTCAAACCAATGTCATAGGAGTGAAATGCTCTGTATCTTGTTACAAGTCCCTGGAGTTTACCCAGTCAAATCCATTTGTGATTCAAAATTTATTTATCTCGAGAGATATGATCTGCTTCTTATAGAGTTGAAAACAAATAAGAGATTTACACATTTTTTTTTTCCACCTGAGTTCTAAAGGAAGATAAATTTAAAAAAAAAAAAAAAGTCACCAATCCTGCTGTCAGGAAACAAACCCATTTGTTATTTACAGATACCAAAGCGTCAAGTGAAACTGTACTCATTTCTCACCACAACTTCATATACACATGTAAATTAGCATTAAAATAAAGCTTAATTTGATGTTCCATTGACAAAACCCTGTCGGCAACTGTCTGAGTGCCCTGGGTGTTATTCAAGCCTCTGAGCGCAGCACAGGAGATGTAAGTCTTTGAAATGAGGCAAAGAAGCACTATCTGACCTGAATTTATGATGGATGCTGCTTATCAGTGTTAGCATTAATTTTCTGAGACTAAACAAAGCTGCAAGAAGTAACCCACAATTGTGTTCCCAAAGGTGTGTTGGCATCTTCTACCACTTTCTATTACGTGCATTTTGGCTGCATTGCTTTAATTATAAAAAGTAAGATCAAAAGACTTAAAAAATATATAAATCCAAAGAATTTATAAATTCAAAGCTCTGTCTCAGAATAATATACTGCCACTGTTTAACATGTAAGTATCTCTTAAAATGCATTATGCATTTGCTCCTTCTTTATCTGCTTTTAAAGTGCTCATGTCAGAATTTTGAAGTCCCTCTGCACTAGACACCATTTTCCAGAGTACTGAGTTCACCCTGTAACAAAAATAACTCTACCGCCTGCTCATTGATGTCAAATTATCTACCTTCCTGGAGTTAATCGTTATAGTAACCAAACATATCACAGCATTTAAATAGTGTCTGTGGCAGGGAAGTATTATCGTCTTCCACTTCACAAATGTTAATCTGAAGCAGTGTAAAATATCAAGAAACGTAACTGTGGCCCCAGACTGCTGCTGTGATTAAGCCCAAAGCTTCTGAAATCACCACCCCGAGATGACTGTCCTCCAGCCCAGGCTCGAAGCTGGGAGGAACCAAGCATACATCTCAGTAAAGCACAAAATGGATCAACTAACTTGGATTTATTGGCCAGCCATCCTTCAGTCAGCGGAGCTGAAACTTTAAGTGGATGATAAATATTCTCGCTGAAGCTGATGCAAATTTCACTGGTAACTTAAATCAGAACCAAGAATGAGATCAGAACTGGTAACAGATACTACACATAAACAGCAAAGATCAGATCAAGCAAGAAGTTCAGTCTTGCAGACACTTATGTGAGTGATCAGTCATCTTTTTGTTATGAATGGTTTCTGTAAAGCCCAAAGGCTCCTTTGGGTGAATTCAGAGATCCTACTGTATAGGGATTGGATTTGTCTTCTAATCTTTAGCATCTTTGATTGATAAAAATTCCATTTCCCTTTGTTTTCTCTCGCAACTTTTCTATTTCAATAGTTTTCATATTATCTACACTCAACATGACCACTTAGATTAATAGGGTTTATTATACAAAATATAGTGTACACTTGTAAATTGCTTAAGGAAATTCATACACAAGGAGGGAGGAAATAATTAGGAAACAGGTATCTAGAAATATGAAAAGGTAAAATGTGTGTTTAAAATAAAGCCACAGTATTTTCTTTTATAGCTTCAGGATTATCTGTTTGTTATCAACCATTCCCAAAGTAAATGTCTTACACTGAGATAAATGAGAAGTAGGGCGAGTTATTTCGCTCCCAACTTTTTATATAATGACTGCTTCATAATTGATGGGAAAAAGTAGACTAAAATGGGCACAGTCTAATACTTTTGAGAAGTGGCATCAGAACATTTTTTTCTTGTTAATGTTTTCATCAGATTTGTGATGAATGAACTGGCCCCTTTTTACATGTGTGGGCTTCACTGTGGTGGCAGAGCTGGAGGCAGTGGCAAGGTGTAGCACAGGAGGACTCACATGGCAGTGGCAACCACTGGAAACATGCGATGGAGAGCTACGTTTTGAACAAACCCTGCCAGCTTATTCTGCTTCCTGTGCTCCAAGTATGAATCTGTCTTAACTTAACTGAGCTCTAAGGTTTTACCATAATTTCCCTGTCTATCTAGGAGGGAAAGAAGCCTTGGACAAAGGGCTGGAATTACTTTTATAGCTGGCATCTTTCAGTCGGTCTTGAGAGTTATCACAGGGATACCAACAGTGATAACTTGCGGTATAATTGGAAGTCTGTGAACTCATTCTGTATTAAGACAGTTGTTTAAAGTATTTTGGTTTTGCCAACACTATAAAAAATATCCTTGCCTTTAGCTGCTTGAGCCCACTAATAATCAATGTCCCTGTACTCAGGCTTCATGTGGCAGGAGACTGCTCAATATTTTGCATTGTGTTTTCTGGCATTCATCAGAGGTTGTTCTCAATAGGTGTTAAAACTAGGAGGCTGTGACAATCTGCCATTTCACTAGTGAGTTAAGTTTTTATTATGGTAGATGCATCAGTCTAATTTTGTAAATCTTTTCTCCCCCAAAAGTGTGTCCCCAAATGTATGTACTGAGTTTTATAAGTAGTAATACGTAGATTCTAAAATAGATCTCAAGTGCTCCATAAGTTGTTACAGACAGACGATGTCTATCTGCAACGCAGTTTTACAGATAGACAAACTGAGGTTTGGGAGGGGAAATGAACTGGAGAGTAAGTCAGTGACTAGACAGCATGTATTCTTAGTTCAAGCTGAAATAAGGTAAAAAAAGATTACGGTGTGTTCCTCTACATTGTGAATACGGACATGTGTGTGTCTGTATATATGCACACTATAAGTATACACACACACACACATAAATATGTATATATGAATCTATACTGTCTTATGAAAGTCTCTCCCGAGAGAAGAACCATTCTATGAAAAAGTTAGAAAACTCTGATGTTCCTCTATTATATAATCTTCTAATAAATTAGGTATAGTGCAATTAAACACCACAATCTGTTTGTGTAGCTACACATAAACAAAATACTGGCATAGTGATAATTAACCTTACTTTCACCCCAGATTTAAATTAAGTAAATGCTTTGTAAGGAGAACCCTGTCTCCTGGCTTACCTGCTTTACGGCTCCCTAGGAAGGTCTCTTTTCTTCTGCAAATGTTAGGCAAAAGGATACAGATCCTGAGCTGTTTGAGTCAGTGGTATCTTTAATCAATTCAAAGAAGGTCATATGAGTGTTTCTGCGGTACATACGGCAGATGCTTTAACTAATAGTTATTGGAGCCAATCACCATTCATCATCAAAGTTTCACTGGGGCTTGTGCTGTGGAGAAGAAACAGCAGGTTTTCCTATGCAGCTCATTGAAGTCATTCTTGTTTGCCCATTAACCTCCATGACAGCACAATATTAAAGCTGTCCCAAGAGCAGCATGTATTTTTCAGCATGTCGTGCTCTTTTAGAGTATGTGCTTGTCTTTCTAAGGTCTCCTAATATACTGCGTTTTGAAACTACAGGTAAGGTGAGAACAATTCTTATTGGAAACCAAAGGATTTATGTCACTAAAAACCAATAGCATGCTTGACATTGTAAAGAAGATGACAGATACATACAATTGCTGCTGAGGAAGGATGAGTCCTGAGCCACTGCGGTTATGATTGACTTGGATGTTAGGACCAACTCCTTAGCTGTCACAATTTCATTTACCTTGGGAAGGTAGGCAAAATTCCAGCTGAAGTTTTGGCCTCAAATGTACTGTGAAAAAACTCTGTATGCTCCTTCTTTGGCTTTTGATATATATTTTATCATTGTGTACTGAAAATAACTGATAGTAATGCGTTCTTAGAGGGTAGAATGTCATGGCTGCGAGGTGTCATGCTCTCTTGTTTTACACTGCCTCTATAGCAACTTATTCATCACTTTGTTGTGCAATGCAATCTGGACATGGCTTTATAGCTAACCCTGTTACTAAAAGTAGATAGTGTCTTTGTTATGTGGAGATCTCTGATACAAACTTAGCTTAAGTATGTGCCTACCCTGTCATTTCAATTTGGATCATGAATGTGATTTTGAAGACAGTCTCTCAGTCAGTCCCAATTTCAAAGTAAATTCAATAAAAAGATGTTCTCCAGGAAGAAACTAGCAACTCCAGCTGCTGATGGATGCTCCATCCCTGGGACAAGGCTAGAGTCAGTCCAAAGTAAACCCCGTTTGTAATGTCACTGTGGATGCTGAGTCCTCAGCACCAACTGTTTTGCTCTACAGAATCTGCTCGTCTTGCCAGCATAGCCTGAGAGCCCTAACGAGATCACACACAGTGATCTCACCATTAACACAAGGTTTTAAATAGATTTTTGAGTGATAAAAAATCATCTGATATGAACAATATGTGAGACAATGAAAATAAATGTGACTTTCCCAAGCTGCCTTTAAAGATAACAGTTCATTATTAAAAAATGTTGCAGTATGTTGATCCAAAGCACTGTAGTTAACAGAAGTGCTGAAACCATACTGACAAAAGCAATATCATAATTTTTTTTTTTTAAAAAACTCATAAAGTGAATCCACTCTAAGTTTTGTCTGAGGCTGGACACTGCATGCTGTGCCAAATTTGCTGAGCATGCATTATTTTTCTCACACAGCGATAATTAAACAACTTGATTTAGGTACATTATTGTTCTACTGAAAAGAAGCTGCTTAACAGTTTCATTTATTATGCAAGTTGTTTAAACACATGTTAACACAGCTTCAGATCTATTACTTTTTAATCATAATCAGATTAGATTGTTCCGCAAATGTATTCCAATAGGGGGGAATTCCAACCTGTCAAGGTGAAGAGGCTATCGAAAAATCACATACGATTTCAGACTGGAGCAGGCAAAGCAGTTTCAGAACCAGCAGAGAAGTATTGATACCACTGTATAAACGACTAATAAGAACGCATCCAGAGCAAGTGTCCATGGCTGCTAAACTCAAAGAAGAGCAGGTAAAGACAAGAGCAAATAAAATGATCAAGAGAACAGAGAGCCTGTTTTATGGACTAGAAGAGCATGATGTTTAACTTAATAAAACTAAGGCTGAAAGGGGAGATGATTGCTCACTATGAATGCCTCAGAAGATAAACATCAGAGATGAAGAAAGCTGTTTAATCTTAAGGACAATTTCAGCACTAGAATAAATGGACATAAACTGGCTAGGAGTGAATTTAGCCCCTAAGGAGATTGGCACGAGGCTTTCTCACGTTTGGAAAGGAGAAGCAGAGAAAACAATATAGCTGATTTAAAGGTAGAGCTTAAATTATTTATGAATGAGAAGCCACAAGGAAGTCACCTATCAAAGGAGGAGCCCAAGTTAAATGACCCCACACAGACCTTCAATTTTCCATCTTCCTACTTTAGAGGATAAGGACAGTCTTGAACTATGCAGAACTTTACAGAACTTTCCTTGTGAATATGTTTTTTCCATCAACATTTGTACCAGATTGCTTGCAGCCTCACAAAGCAGTAGAGGATTTATTCAGAATTCACAAAGATTCTGCAAGCTATGTATAAACTGGAAGATAATATGATTGAACTTAAAAGTGTCATGTATTTTGACAATAAATGGTAGATGACATCAAACTTTTCAGGGGCTTAAACATTTCCATCTCATTATAAAGAATATTAATTCAACCATGTACTGTCCATAATACTCACCTGAAACTCTCAGCAAAAGTAATTAAATATGTAATAATAAAAAGAGGGTGATGAATATGTTCCTAGCATCTCAGCTCTGCATGTAAATGACATCAAAACATTAGTTGGGGAATGATGGCAGCAAATGTAAAGGATTCTGCTCTTAATAACAACTTCATAAATTTGATGCTGAATTCTCTAAAGTTGATCTCGATGTTGACTTCTCTAAAGTTGATCTTGATTTACACCACCATAGTCAAGAGCAAAGTGTGTTTCAGAGTCACTTACTCAATTTCAATACATCTTAGATCAGTGAAAAATTAATTATGTAAAAGTTCATTGAATTAAATGGCATTAAGTAATCAGGATTGTACTAGTACAGACTTACTCAAATCTAGATTGGAGTTCAGCTCAACTGATTTTTTACTACTGATTTCAAAAAGCTCTAGTTTTCAGAAATTTTCATTAGCATTGTTAGTCAAAAGCACTTTTTTTGGATATGCATTTCCTTTTTTTTTTTCCTTCTGGAAAATCTGCACCATAAGATCATATTCCTGAAAAACAAGCTGTGTAATAGCCCTGGTTGGAGAGGTCCTTCCTCACCTTTACCTCACTTTTTTACCATGGATAGTTAAAGTACATTCCCTGTTTCTTCCTCCTTTCATTTTTACCATTCTATTAAGATGGCTTTTGAAAATTTCATTATTTTACTTCTAGTGGGGCAGAACAGACATCAGAATGACAACTTCAGTTAACTAAGAATTGGAAAAATATCAGTTAGCCAAGGGTTTAGATATGATTTGCCCTGAAATGGTAATGGAGTCTTGTATAATGATTTAATTATTTCCCATTAGAAGGTTGTAGTTTTTTAGTAATTTAAAAAAAATCAAATAGTTACCTTTGATATTTAGTGAATACTGAAGTTAGCTTAGTCTAACAAACTGATATATTTCTTAAAAGAGTTGAGCAATCTCCAATAATTTGTTGTTGATTGTCAAGGACTTTATGCCTGCAAAATAAAGAATAGACTGTGAACTTGTGTTCTCACATTCAGTGATAAACTACAAAAACACATCCAGCTTTATAGTTCATTGATTTTATACTAGTTATGCCCTTCTGAAGGAGATTTTTTTTCCACATACATAAATTGAGGGTGGAATAAAAAAGAATTATTCTTTTCACAGAATTACAGACACTATTCTTTGCAAATATTAATTTTTGCCTCGAGGGAAAGGTATCTGGTTTGAAGGTACCATGGACAAGGCAGAACCAAGGATATTTGGTTCTATATTTCAGGTATAACTACTAGAGTATACTTGTAATTTCCATTTGTATTAATCCTTGTAGTTCCAAGCACTTTCTAAGGCCAAGCACTGAACTCGCTGAATTTCTGTGACAAGCAAGATGAACGGTTTCCACAGTTGAATGAGAGGAAATAATATGTGTGGTGATGCACAGTAGATGGCTTCAAGCGTGATTTTCTATTCATCACTATCTGTTCATTTAGTATTGCAGGTAGTGTGATTCTAACACATATCATGTATTACCTACACTTAGAATTTATTTATTTTGAGTGACTTTTAGAGACGTTTGTTTACTCATTATTTCTGTCCCCCTTCGGTGTCCGCTACACAGTGCTATTCTATATATCACTTTAAAGGCACCTTCTGAGGCTCTTCTTGTCCAGTAGAAGTTACCTGATGTTTACAACTTAACTTGTAAAGGGAGAAAACAGCAATTTGTTCCTTTAGCCTCCTAAAACTATCTAGACAATGTTTTCCCCTATCTTAGCATACAGGTGTGTATGTGCATGCGTGTGCATGCTTCTAACTCATTGCAAATGTGCTTAATGTTCGGAGACATTAGTTGATGGCTAATATTATTCACAGAGGGAAATCTGAAGCGAAAGCTGCTGCTTGCTGCTGTTAGATATCAGTGTGAATGTAAATACCAATGACGCTCTCACATGCAGGGATGCGAGTTAAATCAATCTGTAAGCTGATCTATGACAAGTTAGACAACTGCTTTTTGTCTGAGACTAGAAGAGGAAAGTATAAGTCTAGTAGAAAAAGAAAAAAAGTTACTTTAATCTGTCCAGAAATAAAACAATACAGAATATCAAACCATTAGTGAATTATTTGATACCTTTAATACCGTAATACCAGTCAAGAGTTCAACACTATTTTGCTTTAGAACTATTAATTAGACTTGATTTGAAAAAAAAAAAAAGTGGGAGAATAAAATTAATGGTTTTGAGTGGCCTAATATCATCTGGTTTTAATATTAAAATAATTATGACAACAGGCTAGAAATTTGGAGGAAAATGTGTTTTTGAGGTTACTCTTGCTAAAATAGTAGATCATATCTTTTATCAAGAAACCTCATCCTTCATTCACAGGTAGGAGTTCAGCTGGCCGCCCAGGAGTGGCTCAGTCTGTCCACTGCCTGCTTCTTGCAGTTTCTTCCAGTTCCTCACAGCAACATCAGCAACTCTAGAACTAAGGAGGAAACATCTATACATTTAAAAAAAAAAAAAGCCATAGGGCATGAAAAGGCTAAATGATCCCCTTGTTTTCTTTATGAACTTCTCTCTCAGGATTTCAAGATGTTTAAAAAAACCACCAAAATAAATTTATTTTAGCAGCACCCTTCTATTATCATGTTCTGCTTAAAAAAATATCACTTAAAGTACTAAGCAAATAAGAAAAATGTCTGAAGTTTCACTTTTGGTTTTGCACATGCGCTTCTGTACCTATAAATCATAGTTTTTGCATTTTACATAAGTTAAGAGTTATGAATTTATTTTATTATTACCTGATGTTAAACAACTTTTTTAATGTAATGAATTTAAATCAGAATTCTTTGTGCTTTACGATGGAGTACTGATGTAGAAGTCACTATTCAGGCAAGACAGTTTTCTAAAGTGAATAGTATTTTTCAGTTTCTAGTTTCAGAAGTTATAGAAGAGATAAACAGACATTTCAGAACTCTGAAATTCAGGTGCTTTCAAAATTATTAGTCATCCAGAAATCAACCTATCAATAATCATTGCTTATTAGAGACAGTTAAGCTAAAAATTTAATAACAAACTGTACTTCTCATCAGAAGACAGCATAGGTGCTTATTTGTAAGCAAGCCTGTAACAAGATACATGTTTAGTCACAACTTTGAAAAGAATCCAAGTAGAATTGCACTGAATTAGAAAGAAACTAATTAAGAAGAGTCAAGCCTGAATCCATCTCTCTTGCTTCAGTAATCTGGTATCACTATTATTTTATATCTTTTTCCCTTCCAAAAGCTATTTTAAGTGCCTGTTATTTTAAATATACCTAATTTCAATTTCCATGCTTGCAGCAAGCATATGTGTCTTACAAAGTATAGGAAAAATAGAACTACAGAAAATAAAAAATTATATTGTATAAAATAATCCTAGTCATTCTATGCCTATTTTGCTTGTATATAGTTGCAAATTCTCTTCCACTATTATTTAAATTGAATGTAAAAAACTTTTTTCATTTCAGATAAAAAGAAACAAAGATTTTTTTTTTTCCCTTGTGCTGAACCAGACCCAAGGTCTATTTGTGTGAGTGCATGTGTGTGTGTGTGTCATGTCAAAAAAATCCAATATGTCCAATATCTAATGTTTCAGATAAAGCTATAAGACATCCACATCCATTCTTGTTTTTGTTTTTAATAGTTGGAGATTTTCTAAATCAGAGATTATCCTGATGTTTAATATTCCTTCCAAATTTTTAAGAGTTGATTCTTATAATTCAGGATAACTTTGACTTTCTTAAAAAACTTCAGCCTGTCTTATATTCTTGACCTCAGAGCTTCCCATTGGCAATGAGTACCACAGTTTAATCCCGTAATATTCAAATAAGAATTTTTGTTTCTAATTTTGAAATGTTTATATTTCCTGCAGTCTGATTTGAAAACTTCAAGACATTTCTACAACTTTAATTTCCCATTTTCTGCAGCGATAAGGATATGTGACCATTTGCCAAACTTTACCATAGTCAAGGTTAATGGCAGAAAGACTACTTTCCAGTTTTCTCAGGTAAATAAACATACATGCACAAAAATTATTACCTCTAATCCTATAGTAAAGAAAAAAGCAAATTAAGTATGATCTTAGACCACTTAAGTATTCTTTCCTTGTGCTAACTTTGCCAATGCATACTGATTTCAATGGGTGTCAAAGAGGTCCTTCAAATTACTGGATTTAGTAGAAATACATTGCAGGACCGAGCTGCTTGTTTGTTGCTCTATCTAGAAGTATTATTATCACTAAGTATAATTTCTGAATATTCTTAATACCTCTTAATTCTCAAATAGCTTTTTAAAAAATCTATCATTATCAGTATGAAGAAAATGTATTTATAGTATTAACAATTATAGTATGAGATAAAAATGTAAACTGTAGCAGAAACAAACAAGCAGAATTACCTAATTTTTTATGTATTTTTCGGTATGTGATCACTTTTTTGACATGAGTCTATGTATTTGGATCAACAGAGAATAATACTATAAAATGCCTCAAAGTAATTTCAGCTATTTAATGGATAAAAAAATGAAAATTTTTAATTTTTAGTTCTATCTAAGTCATATTTTATTTTCTGTTCTAGTGAAAATAGTAATGTTGCAACATTATTACTATTTGCTATAGGAGAAAGATGTCTTTGCTGCTGCATAGAGACAGTACCTGCAGATTACTTTCTGAAAGAGACAAACTGCAGAGTGCTAGACACTCAGCTGAAGGTAGGCAACCTTCAACAGAGACTTAAGGCAGTATGAAAAAATCTATTAGCTGTTAACAACAGAGAAGTGATACTAGTGTTTGTATGCTTCCAAGACCCACAGTATAGAAATATCACTTGTGAATCTCTGTTTCGATATTGCTATTTTTCCTGGCCTATTAGTTAGCGTATTGGTCCCTAGAGCAGACAAATTCCAGCCCTTTCTCAAATAGCTATCAAACTATTTTATAATAAATATTAATCAAAGTAAGAAGTTCCCATGAGAGTTCCCTGTTCCTCAGGTGTAGGCCCACAAATTCATAAGCTCTCATTTGGTGAGTCTCGGTTGGACAGTGAAATTTTAATTACCCCATTCATCCTTGGAACAGCTTCAGTAGGAGGAACCAAAAGAGCTTGACGACCACATGTTGTTTGGGAGAGTGCTAGCTGGGCTAAAAAGTGCATGAGAAAACAGTCTCAGAAAACTTTTTGCTAAATGATCATATTCCAGTGTCCTCGCTCTGTTGATCATTCTAGCATGGGTATATTGTGGTGTTTCTAGATTGTGGCCACTTCTGGACAACAGCCAAACGGAGGCCTTTAAGATCAATGTTGTGGTGAAAAAGCATCCGTTTATATATAGAACTGTATATAAAACTATGAACTGTTTTTGTGCTCCTGTAATTGTCTTTGACTTAAACAATATCTCCTGACTACATGACTAAGGTGGAATAAATACTACTACTAATAAATGAATACTAATGATAAATAATATGACTACTAAATGACACAAAATTATGTAAAGCCTGGCACAGAATTTGCTACAAGCACTGGTGACTTATTAGAACTGCAGTTTAGCAACTGCTGATTATGTTATTTATGAACTAGAACAGGCTGAGAACAGTAAATTAGAGAATTCACAGTAGATTGATGAGAGGTCAGAGAGTATTTATATTTTCCATTAGAGGTGCTTTGTTCATCACGGTTTATCAGGTGTTGAAACTTTGGCAGAACTGGCCTTCGAATCAGCAGACTTGACTAGCTCATGGTTTTGGGCAGCACTGTTGAATGTCTGTGCTTTGATGTAACATATATGTTTTGAAGTCTGGTTCTTATTATAAGCATTAGCTCCAGGTTTGAATGCATAGAATAGTGAATGACCACTCTTACTACAGATTTTGGGGATAGACTCACATTTACATGAAACTCAGCTTTGCGTTTACATTTCATATCATGTATCCTCATATCTGTCATATCCTTAGGTGCAAACTAGAAATATATGTATGCTTCTGAAAAATAGTCTGTGAAAATGGCGGCATTTGTATCATGCAAAGGACTCAGGAAATGTAACACTGCCTTTGATGAGTGCAAAACAATGCAATAAATCTAAACCATCAGTGTCTTTTTCCAGTTTCTGATTAAAAAAAAGCATTTCCTGAGGTAAATTGAACCTTTAATGGCCCTGTAAATGAGCTATGGAAACACTCAGGACTTCTTAGACAGGTTCTTCCTTAGTCTCTTCCAGCTGGGTAAGATAAATTCCAAATGCAACTTTCTTTCTGATTTCCCCATATCTATTTTCTTTCTACACTCCATAGCATTTTGCCTTTTCTCTTCCTACCCTTGAGTCCTTGAATTGTTCCAACAGTGCAACAATTCTCTCACAGGCTGGCACCAATATACCATGAATTATACAACTGCTGTTTGTTTTAACAAAGCCTGTTACTCATTTCTGATTTTTGGTCATAAGTCACTCAATTTTTTCACTTTGTATTCCAAGGGCAATTTTGGTGATAAAAATCTAAAGAACAAGGAAAGTGGAGTTTAAGTACCTTTGGTAAGGTACTCAATAAAAACCAAAATATATTAGACGAATACAAGTAGAAAGGGCATATATGTTTCACATGCAACCCAGGGGTAGCAGACGTGCTACAATAAGAGAATTACTCTGGTAATTATTTGAAATCTTTCTGTTGAGCACAGTAATATATCATGCTATAAAACTACATAGCCAGAAAAAAAAAAATCCATTTGGGGAAAATATTCTCCAGAAACAATGGAACAATTTTGGGGCAGTATATGATTTTTCACTTGAGTCTACAGTCTACAAAGAAGATGACAGACTGATATTTCCATATTAACTGATCTAAGAATTTTCCACTTGAAAACCTTTTAGATGAGAATTATTCACAGAGGCCTCTATGCCTGGACATCCAGCTAAATATTAAGTTGTCTCAGCTTCCACTCGCCTCCCTTGCTTCTGCATTCTACATGTTTTCCCATCAAAGATGTTGTTGCATCTCCTGAGTCATTCTTTTCTGTTCTCTGAAAGTCTGGTCACATGCCTGGGGAGGCTTTCACCTGCTTATCAGACAAAGTAGAGCAATGGGAAGGTGTCAGAGCTGGTTTTAAGTGCTCATTCTCTTGGAAAGAGTCATTGAGGGGTAGAAGCAGGGCTGACAGGAGTGAAACTGTGTGCTGCTGGGGGGAACCAACATAACAAAAAGGCAGAAAGTTGATGATACCCCAGTACCATGCATAGTAAAATTCTTTCCTTTCTCGTATAAGCAATGATATTGTATGACATTTTATTACCTTGACTGTACAGATCTCTGAGTAGTTCAGGGAATTAGGGAGACTGCAGTTTACAAATTTTCTTTTCCCTTCATATAAGCTGAACAAAGCTCCTAGTAAGCTATAAGTATTTAAGCAATAGAAAGACTAAAAAGAGTTCTTTAAATGACAGTAAAGACAATACGGTATGTTTACATAAAAACAAATTGTTATTAATTCTGTAGGCACCATTAAAACCTCTGCATTGGTCCTGCACAGTAATGTGGTATTGCAGCAACTTCACATTTTGAGTATGCCAATATGCCACAGTTATTAGGTACCCGGAATGGAAAGTGCAGGGGTGTTTTGATGTTCACTCCTGTACTTGACTTCAGTTTGTGTTCATATCACAGCATATATATATAAAGTGACCTACTTAGCTTCAATCCTATAGTAAGCTTTTCTTTTTCAGATCCATTAAATCCAATTTTTGTTCATCTTATTGTAAGTTTTGGCACTTAGAAAAATAGTTAGGATGTTGATAACCACTAGGAAGTTTGCATGGTTGGTATGTTACACTTACTTCCTCCTCTTTGACCTGCAGGGTTCAATTTCTATTAGGATCTTCAAAATTCAGTAGTTTTAATTTTTTTCTAGATTCATATTAAATCAATCTTTAGTCTCATCTATTTGTGATGTTTCCAGCTGCAGTTCATCCTAGCTTTGGGGTTCCCATATCCATGTTAATTTGCTATGTTGGCAAATATATAGCTCCCTTAAATCCAGGTTTACAAGTCATTTATTAAAATAATTCTTAATTAATTGAGTTTCTGATTTGCCTTTTGGTGAAGCACCCCTGGATGCACAGCATTAGATGTTCTATTGAAGTGTGGCTTGATTAACAGATTAATAGGTTTTGCTTTTCACAGGAGCCTCTTACATATGTGAGCATAATTATATTCTATCACTTTCAGGGAAAAATGGAGTAATTCAGGCAGAGAAATGCTTTGGTCTTGTTATTTAATTAATTTAATGTTGTGTGAAAAGGCCAGATTGACAATTCTGCAGAATCAACTTTCCTTTATTCATAGCTCTATTCAGCATTCAGCTGACCCCCCCCCCCCAATTCCCATAACTCCCTTCTGCTTTCCAATGTGCTCCAATGTCAAGCAGAATTAGTTTAGAAGGATCAATTTACTGTAGAATGCTGAATTGTCTTGAATTTAATTATTCAGATTTATGCAACTGATATTCTTGTTATTTTCTAGCTCTTTTTCTTCCTTCCAAAGTCCTTTGATTTCTACTGTCTCAGATATCTCTTTATGAACCATAATTTGTTTCACTATCCCATTTATTCTTCTCTAGAACAGGTCATTCCTGTGGTATTTGAATAGGATTTCCGTTTCCACAGTATCTCTGAAGGCTTCAAGTCTCAACTCTTTCGTAAGAATAATGGTGGTTTTGGAGTGCAGGAAGATACTATTCAACCCTTGCAGTGTATATAAGATACAAAAAACCATGATGGATCTACCTTCCTTGCAGGAAAGGAGGCTAAAAAATCTCTCCTAAAATGCATTTGCTAAAAAGGTGGGCATATTTTTACAAAATATCTGAAAGTGCATTCACTTGCATACCTAGTGTCTTCCAAAATCTATACACAAATAATCTGAGGATTGATATGGATATTTTGTATATTACTAGTGATAACTATTTGTAGGGGTGTCAGATTTGTATGTCAATATTCTTACAATAACTTTTACCTGTAAATAGATTTCTATTTGTAGAACACCTGCAAGAAAAAAATTAAGATTAACTTCATCTATTTCAGATGAACAAGAAAAAATATTTCAAGCTGGGCTGAAAATTACAGTTGCTTTACAGAAAGAAGTCTATCAGTTCCTATACAGTAGCATTTGAAATGAAGAAGAGACGAGTGAAAGAACTAAGTCACTCATTACTATAAGTAATGAAGGCTGACTGGGCTTGACAGGAAAAGCCTTATTGCCAGCACAGCAACAAGCTGATGCATAGCAAGCAACTAGTGCCGCAAAGCCTGTAAGACAAAGACAGTGCAGTTCCTTCTAATGAAGATTGCTTTTGTGCACTTGTACCTTATTTCCTGACATGAGCTGCAGTGTTGTGCATGTTGCTTTATCTCTAGCTTCTGAAAGTATTTAAGGCTAGGCATTTCTCCATCTTGTGGCATACCTTTGCTTTTATGGTATTCGACTCCTCTTCTGACACTGGATTTTGTTGTTGGCTTGAAACACTTCCTGAAACTTTATTTCTGTGCCTTTGAGACATGTTGCTAATGCACGTTGGTCCTTCACTTTCTTTCTTTACTAGGACTTTCTTCAACAGAAATGCATATATGTAAAGCTGGTATTGGTATTAAGGTTTCACAAACAGTTTCACTACTGCTGAAGATCTACATATCATCCCATCCCAGTTTACAGTGACCTTTCTGTTCTTCAGTGGTTATTTTTACTCTGGTTAGTCTCAGATCTTGAAGGTTGTGTTTGTTTATGCAGTTTGTTTTGCAGTTTGAAGGGGCTACAGAGTCAAGTGTCAGTATAGTAGCATTTCCCTGCTCTGTGCTCCTTGCCTGGGACTTCCCTGAAACACTCTAGACAGTTAAGATGTTTTTCATGACAATAAACAGCAAATCATAGGCCAGCGAGTATTCACATCCTAAAACATTCACTTTGGAAAATGAGCTTTGGGACTTCTTGCTTCTCTACTGATTGAAGTTCTTGCTGACTAACTGCTTCATAAGGAAGCTTGCCAAGTGACTTCAATATTGATGCCAACTTGAGTTTAGAAGCACACACTTAGAAACTAAAATAAGTTCAACTACATGTATGCAACAGTGATGATGTTTTTTCTAGTGACAAAAATACATATATTTACTAGCTTTAAAAACTTTCATTGATGAGCTGCACTGCTGCATTGTAAAGCTGAAAATGCCTCTAGCATTTGCAGCCAGCATGAACAAATGTCTACTTTATGGTGCAAAGTAACTCTTACCAAGAAAAAAAGCCTGTACCCTCTGTTTCCTTGAGTGAAAGATTTGGAGCTAATTGAACAAGCAGCAAAGTTTTAACCCTAAATAGTGTTTACTTCTAAAATGGTATATTTCAACCATGACGTTTCAGTCCTGGAATTGCCTTCATAGCAGAAGACTGTGAGAGAGAATCCTTCAGCTGTTACTGTGATTCACTATAGTCCTAATCCTTCATGTATTTGCAATGTCAGGACTCATTCCTTCACCTCTCCTGTATGTCACAAGCAGTAGTAATTCTTATCTGTAGTTCTCTACTACTTCAACATAGCATTTTGATCTTGGCTTGGAGCAGTTTCTAAAATAACTTTCCTATACTCCTGAGGCAGCTTTGTCAGAACATCTCAGTCCTGATCTTCCATATTCCCTGGATCTGGGTCTCTCTTGCACAGAAATACACACACATTAGAAAACTTCTATAGTGCTTTTGAAATGTGCAAAATTGTGAAATAAAAGACGACCATTCTAAGGAATTTTAACAAACTTTAGTCCTGAGCTGAGATTTAAAAAGGCATTGCCTTTACATTGTTGTTGTTGTTGTTGTTGATTAGTGCTACATCAAATCAACTCTTTATAATATGAATCTCAATGTTGTATGGTTCTGGATGGAGAGTTAACATTTTTTTGGAGTCAGGGTAGTCAAACTGGTATGTCAGCCTCATCATTTTAAGCAGTCTTGAAATAAAATGGGAGATGGTAAGTAATGTTGCAAAAAGAAAAGCCCAAGTACTTTGAATCTAAAATGTTCTCTCACACTCTCTTTTTTTTCCCCCAAGAAGATTAAATTAGTTCAGTATAGCTCTGGTTATAATGATCTGATTCCTGGTGCTACTGTGATAAAACTGGGTGCATTAAAGTAAGCAATGATAAATTAAAAGCACAGTAGAAATCTTGGTGGGTGTGAACAGATGAGTAATCTTAATTGGAAATAAAATATGCCCATTATTCTATGCTATAAATGGACTTTTATGTTATGAATTGAAGAGATAAAAACTTGATGTGTGGTACAGTGCGACATTAGAGAGAAGTTCAGCACAAGTGTACGGAGTAAAGCCTTTTCTTAGATTATTAAGGACAAACACAAGCTTTCATGATGCCTCAGTAACATTTCTTTGCATGTGCAAAATGAGATGCAAGCAGCAACCTTTCTGTTGAACATTCAAATTTTCATAATTCTTTTAGAGAATGCCTTGTCAGTACTTTTCTTTAGTGACACAGTATATTCTCATTTATTTTACTTCCCAGTACTTCCCAGACTAAACATAATATCAGTACTGTTTTGAAATCCACACAAAATGGCAGAAGTCTGAAGCTGCAAAGTAATTACTTAAAGCCCAAAGAATCTAAGAAAAATCTGTGTCTTTCAGTTTAATGGTTCCACGTGATCAACATGTATGACAGGACTCTCCATGCAAAGTATAGGGATACAATTGGCTTTTGTGAGAACTTGTTTTTCATTCAGAAGTAGCACTTGCTATTATCTTGCTTCATTAGTAGAGTCTCTCATGAAATTTCCATTGCTTCTGAGTAGGAACAGAAGAAGGGGTTGTGTGAGTTGCCTATTGACAACACAAAACCACATTTGAGCCTATTGAGTCAAAACTTTCCGATCCTTCTCAAATTTCAAGAGCCTGTTACATATGATGCCAGTTGTGAATAAACTCTTAGACAAGTGTTTTGAGGATCTCCCTTTTGTGATTGCTGTGTGTGGAGCAACATAGATTCTACACTCAAAAAAGGAATCACAAAATCTCTCCCTTCCCAGAACCTAAGTATTTCAGAGCATTCAGAGCTCTAGGAGTCAGTCTAAGGTGCAATTTGCACTTTTACCACATGTAATATTGTTTACCTGAAACTAAGTGATAGACTTAAAAGTAAAAATATCTTCTGCCAGTGCTCATCTCTGTAACCTAAAGCTCCAAATTTATACAAATGAGAGAATTTTGCTTTGAAAGTAAGGTTTGATCCATAGAGCCAAATGATTAGTGAAAAAAGTGATCATATAACTTCTACTATAATTAGGCTGCAATACAGCAATGAACCAACCTAGATAATTAACTGAACAAAGAATAACCATGGCAGCTCTGAGTGCTGACAGCTGGTGCTCTGTGTTTGCCAACATGCCCTGTTGTGTTAAATTTAGTTACACTGAAATAACCTGCATGTATTGTATTTGTATTAAAAGATTTTGTTTTGCCTTATAGAAGCACTGCTCTTCATGCAGTTCAGCAATCTGAGGGCTGAAGGTTACAGGGACAGAGAACTCACTAAGTTGGAGAATATGATCTAATAACTTTGTTCTACTTTACACCTCTGACCCTCATTTTAAAAATTATTCACATGCGGATGACTGCCAAATTCTTGCTATGTCTGCTTTATGCAACATTTCCACTGATCCTAAACTGCACAGGATCTGAGGCAGCCACCTTATGAGCTCATATATCACATTTATAAGCATCTCTAGAGACAGCTAATGCAGAGGTACAGATAATGCAGAAAGATATTCCATGGAATGCAAAGTATGAGGGCCTGTAGTCTTGAATTGCAAGTGGAAAACAAGGTATATTCTGGCTCTTGCTCATGTTTTGCTTATGCCAGCCCAATTTCACTGAAGCATAATTTATTTGCCTCTTTCCTACATAGCGACAGAATAAATCTATGAGTTAATCCCAAGAAAGTATGTGGAAATTGATGAGTATCCTGCTTCAGAGTCGGTAACACTGGAATTAGATTTTCTAGTTGGTCCAAGGAAGCCCGGGTGTGTTAATCCTCACATTCAATACATGGTGTAAATCTTATATATCATTTCCATCTTCTTCCTGTACCAGAGGTAACATAGTGAGAGGACAAGGCTTCGGTTGGCTTTATGCTAAGTTTGTTTTTCAGTTAAGTAAATTATGTCACCGTTTCCAGTGTGTGCCTTTCATAAATCTAAAATGAATACATATCTGCTACTCTCCAAGAATAGACTAATATTAGTTAAAACCTCAAAGTATGTTATTCTTTTTCCCCTGTTACATCTATAGATTGTATGCTTTTTTTACAAAATAATTATACTGGCTGCAAAATTAGTGAATTTGAATGAGTGAATTCCTACACAATCAAATTCAAAGCTAACCCAGTATTTAGTAAAGATTCAATGCATTTGCAATACTTTGGACTAGGCTGTCAGTAAAGTGGCACTCAGGCCTACTGTCTCCTAGGGATATTTTGGAGTCCAAGGGTGGAAATATGCCTCCACTCTCAGTACAGTACATGGAGAGAATTAAGTGCCTCTGTATATACTGATACTAAAACTCAACTTTGAGCAAGATGCCTCATAATCCTTTGAACCTATTCAAAGGTGGATGTGTCTAGAACCCTACTTCCCCTTTTCCTTGTGCCCTAGAGCTCAGGAATTTGCAATTGCAGGGAAATGCTACTCCAAGTGTACAGTCAGGAACCCTTTATAGCCAGAAACAAGTTAATCTCTCCAATTGTAGGTGGTGGTGATGTTCTCTTACCTTTCTTATTACAGTAGTCATTGCAACAATTGTCAAACAAAAAGAGGTCAAAATTCAGTTACTCTCTTAGCCTAATGGGGCTAAAATCTGTTTTCTAGAAGAAAATCTTAATCACTAAGATCTAGAGCTCTAAGGCTCTAGATTTGAAGACTCTTCTTGAACTTAGTCCAGAAAGTGTTTGCTGGCCCTGAGTTGAGTGGCATGGCTCATCTTGTCTACATTCTTAAACTTTCTTGTTGTTCCCAAAATGATGTTTCTGTATGCAAAGTAGTAACTGGGAACAGGCCATAACACATTCTCTGAGGGGAGTTTGACCTGTGCTAGCAAGGTCAGACATTTCTCAGACATGATCAGGGAGAGCATTTGCTAACAGTTAAGCAGATGTGACCTTTCTAGACTAAGGTGCGAGCTCCTTGGCTTGGAGCCTTTCTCCACATGCTCAGAAATGGAACCTGAAGGACCACGGACCTTTGAAACGGAGCACAGGCAGAGGTTGCTGATCTACTCTAGGTTAAGAACACACATATGAATGATTTTCACTGATATGGGCCTAGCAGTTTATGAAGTACCCAACCAATATGCCATTTCCCCAAAAGTTTACAAGTTGTAGTGATAATAGCAGAGTCCTTTTATCTTTTGTAATATTTACTAGTAGCTGTGTGCATGCCTTTGGTGCTGTGCTCTTAATAATAAATTGACAAGGATAATATGGTCTGGCAGGGATTTAACACTGAATGTTCAACTTTTGATTGTTTCCCAGAGATATTTTTTAATATAAAGTTGAGGAACTCATCATTCTTTATTTGGAGTTTTTACTTTGCTTTCTTTTTTCATTTGTGCTGTCTTTAGTGGACAGTTTCAGTCCAGTAACTTGGTATGAGGCTGTCAGGCTTCTTCACTGGATTTATCAAAAACAACAGCACAAACGAAGAAAGTTCAGACTGACATTCTTTGAGGTTATAGTGCTTAAACAAATTCACATTGGCCCTTTATCGACAATAACTCTCCTTACACATCTTGCATTGCCCTCTTTTTTATGCTCACCTCAGAGCTAATTACCAGCCTTTAACCTGCAGTGACTTTGATATCAGATCTCTATTCTGCAGCTATTAGCCGTGCACATTGAAGTGGATGGTTCACAGAATTTGGGACTGTGGTGGAATTGGAAGAGGATAAATGGAGTTTTCTTCCTATGTTTTATTGGCTGACACTGCCACCCTGTGAATTCATGTCCTTCTTCTTAAATAGATATGCACATGTCCATTTGGAAATGATACCCTTTGTGTTTTTGTCTCTTGGTACTGAAAATAATGAACTGAAACTTTAGTGAGCCTTTTATTCCATGTATACTGCTTTATTTCATTTCATGTTCCCTAGTATGACTTAGAAAAAAAGTAAATGTAAGAAATACGAACTATTTAGCATCAGATTTTGCATATGAAAATGATGACCCAACTAATGGCTCACTAATTATAGGCTTCCAAGAAGGCTGACTAATATATCTTGAAATAGATTTGATTTGATCAGCTATTGGAAATTACATCCTTTTCAAGGAGCTAAGTTTAGAAGATTGTTCTCATATCAATATAATGACTTTGCCCCACTAAACATTTTCCATCTTAGTATTAGCAGTTCCTCAATATTAAGGAAGTATTTCTTACACATGAAGAATTTAATTTTTCAAGTAAGCCATCTAACTCCACGAGGTTATTCTGTATAGCTCACACTGACAGCTCGTAGCTGCCTGTTATGCAACCAAAGCTGTAAGACACCCTTGGCGTATTACAGGTTTTTCATAAACACTGCAATAGGATCCATTATCATATCTATTGAACCATAGTGTGAGTGAAAAATGCAAGCTGTGCCTCCTAACTTATTGTAACAAAAGAGTCCTAAAAAGACATCTTTGTGGCTGTCAATGCACTGTGAATGTATCTCTGGGGTAGTTAAATGCTTTTGATAATGCTCCAGCATTTTATGTGACATCATTGCAGGAAAGACTGAGTCCATATTTGATTGGATGTTTTCTCAGGTTCTAGTGGAAATGAGTGTCAGAGGTAATCAGTAGCTTTGTGCACTAAGAGAGATTAATTGTGTGAAGATGTAAAAACAGCTACTGGAAGCATATGCAGTTTATCAATATGTTCCAAAGGTTGCAGATCAAATGTGTTCTTCAATTTGTAAGCAGAAGAATATTTGGCGAAGAAGGGGTCTGTTGTTGTTTTAGTTTAGTTTTTTAGTAATTATAGTTGGATTTTTTTCTTGAGTCTTAAGGCTACAAATGCAATTTGTGGTCTGCTAGTCATACTGAATGTTTTGTCTTTCACACTCACTGGTCACAAAGATCTGGTGGCCAAATTCTGTTTCCATTATGTCTGCGCAAATCTGATTATTCTCCTGGAAGTGGGGGGAAGTCACAAATATTGTCCTGTATAGGCTACAGTAATACTGACAAGGAGTATTAAGAATGGGTTGTTTCAACTGCTGTTACTCATATTGTTCTTCTTGTCTATTGTAATCTCTAAACAGTCAAACAAATACTTTTGTCAGTAGTTAAATTCACATGAAAATATTCCTCTGGTAGAATGAATATTTGATGAATCTAAGGTACCAATTCTGAAACCGTCAATAGTGATCTTGGAAAAGTCAGGCAATGTAGTACTGAATGCATAGCTGGAAACCTTCTTCTAAATGTCTTTTTGTTAATAAAGTCAAAATTCACACTGAAATGTTTCTCTTCTGAGCTCCTGAAAGCAGTAAAAAGTTCAGTGAGTTTCCACATCTATTAACCTATTAAAACAATCTAGTAATCTATTAAAACAAGGATTGTAAACAGGACCTTGTGTGAAAGCTCACACCCAAGTACAGAGGGCATTGTGGAGCCACTTACCTGGTGTCAGTTAAGGTAAAGCAGGCAAACTGGCAAAAAAAGAGAAATTCCAAATTTCTCCAGTGTCCTAGAAGCAAAACTTGTTTTAGTTGTTTTGGCTTCCTTTAACCTGTAACACACTGTGAGTAAGACACAGAGTATTGCCATTCAGCTTTCTTTATTTCAAATACAGCCTAGAGTAGGTGAAATAAATTAGCTAAAAAAATCCAGGCAGCTCTGGAATATCAGGATCAGGGCTTTTAAAGGCTTGGATGTAATAGAATTACTCAGTACTGAAGAAGTCTGGTTTACCTACACTATTGTTTTCTAACTAACTTTGTTAAAAAATATCAGTATTACTATTGTTCTTAGTATCTAAATGCACAGTAGGTTATATTGCCTACACAATGCCAGGTGTATAAATGGTGAGTATATGAAGATGTTAATTATTAAAATGTACAGAGATATTTTCATGATTGCAGAGTACTTTGTGAATAATGTTTCTTCATGTCTATGTGGCAGAAGATTTTTTGGCTTCAGTGAGGAGCTAAGATATTACAGGGATTTTACTGAGTCTACCTTCTCAAAAGAAGAGTGTCTTCAGAACACGCAGATGAAGATGAAAGAGTTGATACTCAGCTTTTCATTCAATATCCATCCAAGCAGTTAGAATAGTCACATGGGTTATAAACAAATAAATTTCAGATTTGTCTTTCTGTACGGAGAGAAATTTGATTATAATATCACCCTTCTCAGAAAACCATGCCAACAATTGGGTGATGAGGGGTTCTTTTCAGTGCCTGTTTAAGATGAACCATCTTGAGTTAATATACATTCACTGGTGACAAGTTTCCACACATAATTCAGAGTATTTAGTAACTAGAGCCACCTTGAAGGATATATTGATTTGCATATGCTTCAGAAACACAGAAAAAGGATTAATACATGCTTTGATAATAAAACGCACGTATGATTGTCATGGTTTAACCCCAGCCAGTAACCAAATACCACACAGCCACTTGCTCACTCCTTCCCCTCCCCAGTGGGGTGGGGAGGAGAATCAGAAAGAAAGGAAAATTTGTGGGTTAAGATAAAAACTGTTCATCAGGAAAGCAAAGAAAAAATAATTATTATTATATTATATATTAATAATGATAATAATAATAAAATATAATGATAATAGAATATACAAAACAAATGATGCACAATTTCTCACCACCCAACAACCCAACGACTGACACAGCCCATCCCGAGCAGCAATCATGGAGCGATGTCGGAACAATCCTGAGCAGTGATCTCGGAACAGCAATCTCTGCAGCAGTGATCTCGGAACCGCAAGTTCCAGAGAAAGCAAGCAAAGGACTGAACAGCCGAATGAATGAACAAACGAAAGCACGAACGAACAAAAGGTGCCCGGGCCCACTGGCCAACCCCCACTTATATACTGGGCATGACGTCTATGGTATGGAAAACTTTCTTTGGCCAGTTTGGGTCAACTGTACTGGCTATGCCCCTCCCAGCTTTTTGCACTTGCACATTAGCAAAATCTAGGAAGCTGGAAAAAGTCCTTGATCTCTTAGCAACAACTAATAACATCAGTGTATTATCAACATTCTTCACATACCAAATCCCATACTAAATCGAAAACACAGTAGCTACTGGGAAAAAAATTAGCTCCATCCCAGCCAAAACCAGGACAATAATATACACATACATGCTACATATATATTGATACATATATATATATAATATATATATTGCTACCCTGATTTTTCTCATCCCTGATGACTGTGTTAAATATTAAACAAAAGAAAGGTATTTGTTTCTGCCTCTCTAATCACAGTCAGAATGATTAATTTCGTTCCAGCTCTTGTGAATCCCAAGTAGAGACAACATCTTCTTCTAGTCTCAGTTGAGGATTCTCAGTATCTTTGACAGGACAGATCTGGGCATCTCCCAAACCTTAATATTTTCTACATAGCTGCTCAGTTTGTTATTTTCGGAGAATGAATTTTTTATTTCTTTTATGCCTAATTGTTGCTCCTTGTTGTTGTGTTGTTTACACCTCAAGTACTGTGTTCAGTTTTTGGCCCCTCACTACAAGAAAGACATTGAGGTGCTGGAGCGTGTCCAGAGAAGGGCAACGAAGCTGGTGAAGGGTCTAGAGCACAAGTCCTATGAGGAGCGGCTGAGGGAACTGGGGTTGTTTAGTCTGGAGAACAGGAGGCTGAGGGGAGACCTTCTTGCTCTCTACAACTACCTGAAAGGAGGTTGTAGAGGTGGGTGTTGATCTCTTCTCCCAAGTAACAGGCCATAGGACAAGAGGAAATGGCCTCAATTGAGCCAGGAGAAGTTTAGATTGGATATTAGGAAACATTTCTTCACCAAAAGGGTTATCAGGCACTGGAACAGGCTGCCCAGGGAGGTGGTTGAGGCACTATTCCTGGAGGTATTGAAAAGATGTGTAGATGTGGCGCTTAGTGACATGTTTTAGTGGTGGACTTGGCAGTGTTAGGTTAACGGTTGGACTCAATGATCTTAAAGATCTTTTCCAACCTAAACAATTCTATGATTCTAAGAAAGATCCTACTGTTCCTCTGGACATTAGGATGGCTAAATTTTACATTGTGTTTAAGTCCTAATGGTGATCGTAGTCTTAGGAGTCCAATTTTCATACTCTCTGTTAGAATACCTTCACTCAAATCTAAATCTTTAAATAGTTACGTGGATACACATTCTCAAAATTATTTAATGTGAATACCAAACTGTTGTCAATACATACTGAACCACAATGAGGGGCCAATATCATAAAAGCAAAAAAGCTCTGATTGTATGTGGATACCAGATTTGATTTTTTTTCAGGTGTTTAGGTATACAGGCATCAAAGTGCTGCTAATCTCCAGCTGATATTAGAAATCATAAAAATGCATAAAGAATCTTTTAAATAGTGATAAAACAGTAAAAACATGGTGGATTTGTTATTGTGTTCCAACTTATTTGACTACAATGTGAAATACATATATATATATCCAAGGACATAACCATACCTTTGCGGTCTGAAAGCTTGATGATGCTGTACTTTTTTCGACACAAAAGACGTTAAATAGTTTCAGAGACCTGAATGGACCTTTAATGAATCTCAGTAATGGAGAAGTGACTCAGAATGAACAGAGATAATTAACAGATTGAAGTTCTGCAAGCAACAAGTAATTGGATTATTGGTGGATAATTTGTTTCCACACAGATTTTACTATCTGGCCATATGCAGTATTTCATTCTTATCTTTTTATTCAACAGAAAATTGTCTTCAAACCTTGGATTATCCCCAGTATGATCTTGGCTATTAAGTGACTGGAAGAGAAAGGTGCCATTTAAAAAATACTATTTTTAGTGATTGTCCATATCTCTCATTTTAATTGTAAATAGTAGTTGTTTCTATTCCCTTATGATGGCTATACCATCAGGATCCCATAAGGGTTGACATAAGGATAGCCTCTTTATTTTTCTGACACTAAACTTGCTACTAGTAGTGATGCTCTTAAGTAAGGGACTATGGTAAATTCATCAGCAAGGACAATAAGGAAATTGTATAGAGCTTCATAGGATCAAACTAAACAGGTGGGCAAATGATAGATTTGAAATCTGAAATGATTTATTGAAGCTGTATTTGTGCATGTTGCTGGGCTCTTGTATGAAGATAACGTTGTAAGATAGGATCGTGGACAGTCTGATACAAACCTCTCCTGTATTTCCTACCTTCATACACAGTAGAATAGTTTTCTCCCTCAGTCCTATAAAATGTCTTTAACTTTTGTCCCCCTCTGCAGAAGAGCTGAAATTGCCATTTTTTCCCTTCTCTTTATATTTGGCTCCCACATGGATAGGATTACTGTTCCATAGAAGATTCACTCTCTACCAGATACAGTGTGTCTTCTTCTGCATTCCATCATTCACACATACATTTTCTTTTCTTGTCTTCTTCCGTATCTGGCTGATTTTTAAATAGGCCAAGATCTCGTCCTAATGATTTTTAAAAATACATGTAGTCAGTGCCTCTGGCCAAATTAATTTGATGTTTTTTTCCCAAGACTAATGTTAATGTCAATTGTATGTTTTCTCTGTAGGAATTGTTTTAATGACTCTGTCGCTTGCTAATCCATGGTCCTTGAAAGCAAACCAAAGTACATTGCTTTTCTGTGCATTAACTCAACAATCCAGTCAGCTGGAATAGACAAAAAGGAACACATGGCCTAATAACATTTGCATTGATTGGATGTGGATTTCATTTATTACAATCCAGCTGTCTAGAAGGATTAGGAATTTGGTGGTTATTTGTGTGTGGTTTTGTTTAAGAGAGAGAGCAAATGAAGATAGTGTGGTTCTTTATTGACGATGGGTACGTATAGTAATCTTCTCTGATTTCTTCTCCAGAGGTGCTTTAAAATTCCCCTATCTTGGCAGAATAAGTACAATTCCATTAGGAATGGGACAGTAGAAATTTCCTACTAATTTGATGAAGAAGGACAATTCTCCATTTTTATATTATGAAGAACTGTGGGATCCTGTCATCCCTGACAACCTGTCACATAACCTGACTGCCATTTACTGATGGGAAGAGCTTGTTCTATTTCACCTTTTATCCTCTCCAAATGACAGCAGCTGACAGACCTGATATGAAAAAGTAAACTTTTTTTCACCATTATATGAAATTTCTTTTTAGCCACAGAAATCCAATTAAACTCACACAGTCATGTCCTCCAACATAAAAAAAAATGTAGTCAGAGACACCAGTTAAACAATGGACATGTTTAAACTAAACAAAATTTGAAAGGATCTTGCTGGATCAAGGCCTGGCTTGTGAAAGCTTGATCATTGGTGCTATACTTGGCAGTAAGAAAAGCAGTGATTTCTGTTTGTGTGTTTTATGATTCATCTATTATGGGTTATTGTAAATCCATGTTTCTTTTTGCAGATATCATGAGACATACATGTCTTCTCTAGCAATGACGGCTAGCAGCGTTATGTGCTCCTAGAAACTATTTTCTATTCTGATCCATGTTACTGCAACTTTGAGCTGTAATGTACATGTTGTCTATATCTTAATACGTATTCAGTAAGTTTTCTTTACAGCTTTGGACGCTTTTTTTTCCTCCACAAACTATTTCCATAATTTGGTAAAGAATGTTTAAGAGGCAGCATTTTTTTATTTAGAACAGGCATTGATTAGGAAATTCTGATAGAACAAAAGTAAAAGTTGGTGACTTAGTAATCTAGACCTCACTTTTCCCAGCAGGTCATGATGTCAAGTCATCCCTTTTACAGATCACTGCTGCTACAGAGGACAGAATGTGAGAACTATATTATCACCAAAGACATTTGCAGCTGACATTTTAAATGGTGATATCGCATCAGGAATATTCTCCATGCCTTGAGCATGAACAAATCCCTTGTAATATTACTTAGCTAAAAGAGGTGATAGAATTCAGCGTTGAGCAAGTAGGCAATTAGTAGAGGTTCCACCATCATCCTGTGGCAAATGACTAGTTATAAATTTAATAGGGTTGGCAAATTTGTATTTGGCTTAATTGTCATATAAATATATTGATAATTATTATACCATATATAAATGGACAGATAAAAAGAAAATGACATATTGTGTCATTATTTGAGGCTTTATGATTAAGTTCATAAGATAGCCTGGCAAGGTACACAAAAAATGATCTTTGTGCCCACTTATTGTCATAGTCAACAGTTTATCAAATGAATATCTGGGCTCAGGATGATTTAATTGGTCCATTGAATTATCTTCTGCTCTGGTTGAAAACTGCCATTCTGATTTTACAAACTTTACAGAATAGAGTGCAACTGCTAAGCAAGTGTCTATTTGGTTGGGTCAATCCAGAAAGGTAAAAATAGACTGCTAATAGACTGATTTGGCCTGTGAAATAAACGTATAGGCTACAGCGTGAAAAGCTTAAACTTTAGGCTTCAAAACAAATATGACAGCAAGGAAATGTAGTTTTGGACAAAATGAACTGGAGAAAATATGGTTTTAAGAGTCTATTTACATACCCTTAGCACAGTTTCTGATACTGGTGTGATAGAAGTTGGAAGCCATGCTTTTTATGCTTTTAGTATTGAGTTGTGTAGGCAACACAGAAAAAAAAAAAAAAAAAAAAATTAATATGACTGGCAGTCTTGAAATGACATATGACTTCAGGACAACAGAGAGAAAGGGGGAGTCCTACAGAAATTGATACAGAAGTTCCTTCATCCCTTACAGAGCATGAACATGTGGAAGAAATGTCACTTCTTACCAGTGTGGTTTAACTGTGAGGTGAGGTAAGGAACTAGAATAGCAGTGTGGATGCTTAGTCCCCTGACTGCTTCCAAACTTGTGGCTATGCCTCTCTTGCCTCAGGAGAGAAAGCAGCAGTAGGGAGGAAAGGTGGAGCCAACCATGACATCAGCTGCATTTTCTGTCCCCACTTCTTCCTGCCCCAGCAGAGGTAGGGAGCTACGATCCAGAGCGAGTGTCCTGGAGCTGGCAGTCAGGCACCACCTCTTTCCTCTACAGCCCTGTCCTGTCCCTTCCCCTCAGCTGGAGTAAGTTTCACTGAGTCTTTTACTGCCTGCCCTCCATCAGTGCTGCACAGAGTTGTACAAGGAGAGAAAGGGCTACCAGAAAAAGAGGAGGTGGGTGTGGCAGATACACTCGCCCTGACGAGGGCCAGAGGCCTTCAGGGCGGCAGCCGATGGCTCCTTTGTGCGCCTCATTTCCGCACCTCCAGTGCCCTGCAGTGGCAGCTGTCACTCACATACCTCAGCTCAGGTGTCAACCCCCCCACTCCCTGTGGTGGGAGTGGGAGAAGCGGGACCCCTGGACCGGTCGGTAGGGCTCCCATCCAATGGCGGGCCTCAGCTGAGAGAAACTTCTAGACCTCTGACCGTACTGGGACCCCTCAGTGGGCAGACAGGACCCTCAACCAATGGTGGGCCTTGGTTGAGAGAAGCTTCTGGAACACTGACCATAAATGACCACAGCTCAGATCCGACCAGGTTATAAAAGGAGCCCCCGCCGGAAAGCCCCTTTGAGTGGTTTTCCTCGGAGCAGCGGGCCTGTGATCAGAAACTCTCCCCTTGGGCTGAGGCGTCACCCAAGGAAACTTCCCGGGATTGAGTGCCCTCGCCATCTTCTGGTGAGTGATTTCTTCTGGATATATCCTTGAGTGAACCTGAACCTGAACACACACCCCCCCCCGCCTTCGGTGAGCGCTCTTATTCTTCTGGCTATCCTTGAGTGAGAGTTTCCCTTTTGTGAGTGAGTGTGTGCACACCCTGGACCATCATTCTCATGTTTTGCCGTGCAGTAATACCATCCCCGACCGGTATATCGAACCTGTAACTTGTTAAATGTTCTCGGAGTGTCATTTAGTTACCTTGTTGTTTTGTTAGTTTTGGTTGTTTGGTTTCAGTTGTGAATTAAAGGTTTGTTTGAGTTTAGCTGTGTGGAGTTGTTTTGGTGTGCCTCCGTGACAGTGGGCTGTTTGGCCAAGAGGAAAGCATAACCAAGGAAGAGAAAAAAGATATGAAAAGAGAGAAAAGCCCTTCCCATGTGCTTTTCCCATGGCATCCCCCTGTTCCCTCACACTTTGCTCACCCCTCTCAGCTCTCCTCCTACTCTGTCTTCACCACAAAAAGAAATTTCACAACTTCTCCAAAATTTTCAACTTGTTAGAAGTTTGCCCTTAGTCCTGTTAGCATTTTTGAGCTATCTTTGTTTCATTATGAATATATGCAGAAACTGATTGATGCTTAAGACACTAAAGTGTATATTAAAATAACAAGATACTTTGATAAATAAAAATAAATACCAAAAGTGAGCCTGATACAGGTTGTTTTGATGGCTCATTCAACTGCAATGACATATATAAAAGAGAGACAAGCTGTTTCCAAAAAGAAGCATTGTTGACTAAAAGGTAGAAGTGGGGACCAAAACAAAAGACAACACAAATCCACCCGGGACATCTGCAAGGGTGTAATTGAGGAGTTACTTTCTTCTCCAATATTTAAAATAGAACAAAGTACTTCTTTCTTCAGGTTACATGACATAATCAAATACTTCTTTGTAACAAAGCAAAGAAACAAAACTGCATAACTAAGATTTGAGTTGAAATACTACATCAAGATGCAATCTACTGCTGAATCAAAATTGGGCAGTAATGACTAGTGCTGGACAAATATAGCAGAGAAGTATTTGGGAACATTCATTCTCACTTAAACAATGAATTCACTTTGCAAACCTCTCTTTAATTCCATGGTCATTTCTGTAGGCCAAATTTAACATTTTATAAGTATGCATGTGAGTTTGTACTTACATTTGAAAGACTTGTAGAGTCTTGCCAGACCACAGTACAATTTATTACGGTAGAGAAAAACACATCTTGAGACATTACAGCCCTCGTTAATTGGTTCAATACCTCTTTAAAAACCTTTCAGGCATGTGCTAAAATGCTTATTTGTATGCAGTCCCACTTCCGTGTTTCCATCACGAACTGCTGTATCTGTGACTAAAATGTAGCATCAGTTTTGGTATGCACATAATGAGCAGTTACAGAAAGTTTTGAATTCTGGGAAGTGTTAAGAAGCTCTTTACTATTTATTTGAAATAAAAGTCAAAGTGATCAGAAAGAATTGTCCAATAATTCATGGCTTTCTAACATACCAAGAAATGGCATCTCTAGAGGGTGAAGTCTAAACAATACAAGTTTAGACTGGAAGTGAGGTCTATATTTTCTAACTGTTGCAGTAAAAGGATGTAAACTTGTGTTCTTCACTCAAGGCCTGATATTTCATGCCTCATGTAGGAATTATTGGGTTAGTCTCATTGGCTTTGTGGTATGTGACATGTCAGAAGATCTAAGCCTTCTGATCATAGAAGCAGTGAAACTGGGAACCGTTAGCCAAACCACTGAAACCTCACAAGTCATTTAGACTACTCATATGTGTAAAGCCAAGGCTTCAGTGTTCTGCTTTTTTCTTCCTCAGGCTCAAGTGTGCTATAATTTCAAGACAGCGCTCTCAGTCTTTACTCAAGAGCAGTGAGCATACTTTCCTCAGCTGGCGACAGGGCTTGTTCATTTTTGTGTTTGAATGACAGTACAAGCCACACATGACACAGGAGAAGTGGTGAGCCAAGTGAACATGATGTTATTTTTAACTGGGGGAATAATGTTCACACAGTAGGACAAAAAAAGTGAAACATACAGAAGTTGCAGGAAACGCTTATCAAATAGGTAGTAAAAAGGAAAATTTCCTTTGTTTGTCAAAGCTTGCATGTGCTTGTAGGCTGCTGCTTTTCTGATGTTGAAGAGAAGCTCTCTTCAAAGACACTTAAGACAGGAATAAACTTTCCAACATCTAAAGAATGGAAAGAACAGTGAATAATGAGGAAATATTTGTGTTGCTCCTCAAATCAAAGGGAAATTTGAAAGCATTAATAAAAGAGGCACCCTGGGTAGCTAAACCTGTATTAATACCACAGGGATGACAGGATGATTTAAAACATGATTCCAATTCATTTGAAAGTGTTGAAAAGGCTAACCTCTATAACTGGAGGTGCTCCTAACTACAGTTTTACATCCTTTTTACTTGCCCTTTTCAGAGTCATAAGAAAGTGATTTTCTCTCTCAGTTTGCAATGGGTATATGCAAATACAATACTTCTTATACTGAGGACAGACCTAAAAGCCTTGCCTACAGAGAATGTGTGTTTCATGACAACACATAACATTTTTAATTACCATGAAGCAACTGAAATAGTGGTGCCAAGGGGTCAGTGTAAGATGTTGAAATTGATCATTTTTCAGCTGAACTTTATGATCCAGCAAAGAATTTAAGCATGTATTTTGTTTATGTAATATACACAGTTGCATTAACTACAATGGAATGTACTTACTTACTGTATTTAAACTCTATGGTGCGCTTAACTGTGTTGCTGGATAAATGCCCATTTCCAGGTCACTAGTATTGAACACCTTTTCTTCAGACCTCTTGAAAACGTCATTGATGATCATCATATAGGCTCTAACGCCCTAATTCTTGTTAATGGGTGAATTTTTGTATATTTGCAATGGCTACAAATGCAGAATGGAGGTCACAAATCCTGATAAACAAACTTAAAAACCACACATGCATTGAGCAACATGAAAATTAGCATGAATTTGCCTTCTTTTTGTGATCCTAGAAAACATCTGAAAAATTTTAATCACAAGGCTTGTTTCTCCAAAACAAAGAATAAATTTGGGAAAGAGAATAGGACAGAATTTATATTTTTATACTGGATTTGTCAATTATGGTGAAGAGCTTCAGCCTGTTCACTGAAAAAAAACCAAAGCAGGTAATAGTACCCGTTTTGCAAAAATGACATTGGAATGACTTGTTAATTAAACTTCCCAGAAGAGAAAATTGTTTTTACATGTTAGTATTTAGCTCATGATTCTTCTCTACAGGCTTAATTTTTCTATGCAACATAAAGGTCCAAGTGTAAACCTGTCAGTAATCTTCAGTCTTAGATCAAATATGACCACAAAGATTTTCATTTCTTCCCAGTCTTCAACTTCATTATTGAGGACTTCATTGTGATAACAAGAAAAAACTAGATAAAATCTTCTTTTGGGCCTGCCTTTTGTATGAAGCAATGATCTACACTAATTCTTTAGCTTCCATGTGTTTCAAAATAGCCTGTTCTCAGTTTACATTCATGTTTATTTGTTTCATTTTTTTTTCAGATCCCTAGAATAGATAATTTTATGCTGTTTTCCAACTTCTACTCCATCTTCTTAAAACGTATTTCCATTTTAACCCAAACCACAGTCACTTATATGTAACAAACCTTCATTTCGAAGTGCAGCAGTACCACACAGTTGCTCTTCATATTTCAAAGAGCCAAAAATTTTCTGTTAGTCTTGATTCCTGGGATGAACTCTTAACAGCTTTTAACCTTTTTCTCTGTCTGCTGAGATGATTTCTTATTAATTTTTGCTCTCCACAGAATATGAAACTTATGTACATTCTTTCTGCATTCATAACTGTTATTCTTTGTGGTTGATAACAGCAGGAGTTATATCATTCAGCAAAAGAATAGTTACAAAATCTGGGACTTATCTGCTCATTCTTATAAAAAGGTAAAGCAGAGCTATCAAATGGAGCTTTTTGTTAAAAAAAAAAAGAAGAAAAAAAGGAAGCCCCACCCCCCAACCTCAGAGTGCTTCCCCCAGTCACAAAGTGGTCATCCAGCTACATTTCCCAGACTGTGTATGACTGTTTCCAGCCTGTCCCCTCCCTCCTTCTCTCCCTTTGTGTCATATATCAATGGGTTCCATGTTTCAGATCTGACTGTTATGAATTACTAAAAATGAAATTACCGGTACATATTTACACTTCAAAGTTTAAATGTGAGCAATTTACTGCTCACAAGTATGAGTAGTTAAGCAACAAATTAAAGTCCATTTTTTCTGCCTAATCATAGGAATCTTTTTCCTAACTATGACTCTTTATAAATCTTACCTACAAGTGTAGAAATAGATTAAACTACCCTCTAGATCAACTTAAATTATTAATTGTGAATAGAGCTGATAAGAAATAAAAAAAGAAATAATGGAAATTTTTTCACCCTAGTTGGTTTTCTTGATGTTTCAGAGGTGGCAACTCCAATTCAGCTTCATTCTTTTTTCATACATGCTTGAAGTGGCCTTATGCTGTAGCTTACTCATGCATTCTACACCATGCCAAAATGTTGTTTGATTTCAAGGGTGTTTAATTTCCAGTTTTTGTAAGGGTTTTCATAGTTTTAATGTCTATCTGTATAAAACATATGTCAACTTGGAGCTTGGATTTTAGTGGAATTAAGAATTTCTATATGTTCCCTTGAAAATCAGTGTCTCATTCTCTCACCCTCCCTCCTTTCTTCTAACATTTCTATTACCAGCTATATAAACCTTTCATCTTTTCTTAAAGCCTGAATTTTGACCTTAATGATATCTTGTGGGAATGACTGCTGCAAGTGAACTAGACATTGTACGTGGTCTTTTTGTGTTTTGTATTTATTGCTTACAACACTTAAAGCAATTAAAGATTTTGAAAGCTGCCTACTTTAATACTATTTTGCATCATATTTATTCATCAGAAACAGAGAAGAAGTTTAATTCTTTTTGTTTATTGATGTTCTACCAGGAAGTTGTCTTTCAGAAACTGTGCATCTGTTAAGCAATAACATCAGTCATACACACTATTGAATTAAATATATCTTCTTATCAGGGCTATTTTATATTTACTTGTCAGGAATATTATTTTATATTTCTGTCATCAAATCTTTGTTCCTGTAAAATCACTACTCTTGAATGACTTAGATGTCACAAAAAACCATCAATGACCCAAAAAATTGAAATTTCATGCCTCAGTAATAATTCATTTCAGTGTTTTTAGACTATTAGCATTTGAAACCCTAAGATGTTTGTCAAGTCATGTTGGATAACTGTTTTGTAAAGAGCATCTCCAGGTTTATCTCAGTCAACAATAATCTCCTTTGGAATATTTTGCAGAGAAGAACATCTTCAAACCTCATCGTGGCCAACAATAATCCTCTTGGGTCTGGAGCCCAGAAGGTAGCAGGGCTGTATCATTGCTGCTTCAGTCCCCAAAACCTCTCACAGGAAGTCAAATAATCATGAGTTTCTTCACACAGGACAAACAGTAGATTTTGAAGATGCTGAATTGCTAGGACAGTACCCCTTTTCCTATTTATGATACAAGTCTACACAAGATGCACAAAAGTTTCTACTTCTTTCAGGTGTTTGTTGATGGCTATATGAAATGACAAGCACAAGTATTTCATTTTATAGGCATATGAAAAGCTTTGAGAAATAAAAAGATAATAAAAGAGACAAAATTTTTAAACCCAAAATTAAAATATAGGAGATTCACAGATACAAAACACAGTCTTATGTACTTCTTACCTTAACTAGGTAAAACTGCCACTGAGATCAAACTATTTTAACACCAAATCACTGTAGCATTGGTCACATATGTCTCATTCCACTTTTACTTTTACTTTTTTCCAGAAAAAAAGTCTCTCTGCCTCAAGTTTTACTGATGTGTTTTGGTTCTGTATCTGAAGCAAGACAAAATGAATTCCTGAATGTTTTCAAGGAAAAAGTTCTCACCTCACACAATGAAGGTAGAGAATGGGAATTCTGACCTCATTGCAGTTAATGAATATTTTGCCACTTACTACTGTACTTGGGCAGAGTAGAATAATATCACTTTGAAAAAGTGATTGATGATATTTGTACTTTGTTTCTTTACATAAAATATGTACATGCTCATTCCAGATGATCAAATAAAGAGTAAATTATCCTTCAAAATAAAGTTTGCTGCAAATAACCAAAGGAAAGGAAGTCAGTGTGTAACTCTAGAGAAGAGCAAAGTAGAATTCTGTGCACCCTGAGAAAACACTAGAATCAACATGATTCAGAAGTTTAACAGGGAATAATAAGTAATGATGTCTGCCTGAAATCATCACTATTACCTGTGAGTGGAATTCAGTTCTTTGCTTTGTGCTAGCATTTTGTACAACAACGACCTCCTTCCTAACATAACAGAAAACCTTGTGCTTTTCAAACACAGCATGCCACGGCTGAAGTTCAGAGTAATTAGTGCACAGATATTTTTGAAAGAAAACTTTTCATCGTGTGAACGCAGTCCGTATTCAGGAAGAGGTAGGTAAGTTTTCAGGTTTGAAGCCATCTCGGCAATGAAAAAGAGACCATTTCCCCTCCGTGCAGTTCTGAACAGGTAGGAAGTGGTTTATTTCAGACAATCCACTGTTGGAAGGATGGCACTGTGGCAGATACACTCACCCTGGTCAGGGCCAGAGGCCTTCAGGGCAGCAGCTGATGGCTCCTTTTCGCGCCTCATTTTCGCACCTCCAGTGCCCTGCAGTGGCAGCTGTCACTCACACACCTCAGCTCAGGTGTCAACCCCCCACTCCCTGTGGTGGGAGTGGGAGAGGCGGGACCCCTGGACCGGTCGGTAGGGCTCCCATCCAATGGCGGGCCTCAGCTGAGAGAAACTTCTAGACCTCTGACCGTACTGGGACACCTCAGTGGGGAAACAGGGCCCTCAACCAATGGCGGGCCTTGGTTGAGAGAAGCTTCTGGAACACTGACCATAAATGACCACAGCTCAGATCCGACCAGGCCATAAAAGGAGCCCCCGCCGGAAAGCCCCCTTTGAGTGGTTTTCCTCGGAGCAGCGGGCCTGTGGTCGGAAACTCTCCCCTTGGGCTGAGGCGTCACCCAAGGAAACTTCCCGGGATTGAGTGCCCTCGCCATCTTCTGGTGAGTGATTTCTTCTGGATATATCCTTGAGTGAACCTGAACCTGAACACACACCCCCCCCCGCCTTCGGTGAGCGCTCTTATTCTTCTGGCTATCCTTGAGTGAGAGTTTCCCTTTTGTGAGTGAGTGTGTGCACACCCTGGACCATCATTCTCATGTTTTGCCGTGCAGTAATAACATCCCCGACCGGTATATCGAACCTGTAACTTGTTAAATGTTCTCGGAGTGTCATTTAGTTACCTTGTTGTTTTGTTAGTTTTGGTTGTTTGGTTTCAGTTGTGAATTAAAGGTTTGTTTGAGTTTAGCTGTGTGGAGTTGTTTTGGTGTGCCTCCGTGACAGGCACTACTATTGATGGGTGCATTTATACTTCATGCTAAATGTTGTCCTGAAACTGTGATTTTGAGCAGATTCGCTAGCCATAAAAATTGCAAGCCTGCAGAAACAACCCTTGCTCTTTGCAAGGCATACAGATCTTCTAGAATAAAGTAGAACCAACTAGTTCTGGATCACTCATCTGATTATCTGGTGTTATCTTACGTATTTAATATTGACATCAAAGATTAGAACTCCATTTCTCAATGCTAGACCTCTTTGCAGTTACCAGCTGTCCTGTTAAAAGATCCTGGGAAAAGCTGCATCTAGCACCCTCAAGTTAGGAAAAGACTTATTCTGATAAGGCTTTTAAGAAACAAACTGTGTGGCTTGAAGTTAAAAGATTCACTAGATTCAGAAAGTATAGGTTACTTTCTTGTCTCAGCCACAGAAACAGTGTATAACCACACACAGGTAACATCCTCCCATATATCATTATTTGTTAATGTTTCTGTTTCTTACACAATAGGTGAAGACGTGGCCAAATTCCTGTCTTTTCCTCATTTCTGCTCACACAAAACTGTTTCTTAAGTAAAATGGGTGTTTGTATTAAGGAAGAATTATGGAAAAGTTGTTCAAGTATTTATTTTTAATTGCTAGCTCAGCTGAGTTTCTGAAATTAAAATGTGGACTTTTTGTCTGTCTATGTATTTACTCTTTCAGAATGTGACATCCATGGTAGCTGCATATGACCTGTGTTAGCCAACACAATTTAGAAAACTGATGTACCTTAACTATAAATATCCGATTTATGACTCGGAATGAACCTTTGGATGTTCTGCAACAGGTGTTTAGTCTAGGATTGTGGTCTTCATAACATCTGGAAAATTATTCTGTAAAAATAACTAATAACATTTGGTTTTGTCTTAGAAATAGCTTGTTCTGTGTTTCTTATTCTGGAAACTTGCTGAGTAGTGCAAGTAATCCTGATGAGTTTTATACTTCCCAGGAATAAATGGAAAAAGGCCTGGGATGGTCCGTTTGGTTTGTAAATGAGAAAAAGAAAGTTGTTTAATTGTAATAAAAGTTCAACTGTGAAAAAAACAATTGGCAAACAGCACAGGGATTATGTTATACTTAGATATTCACTGATGCAGGGAGCAGAACGACAGTTTTCCAACAAAGCATACTGCTTCATTGGCTACAGAGTCATTTCCACATTCTCCTTGGCTCAATGAATAATTAATACTTTTTAAAAAGTGGAAGAGTTTCGATGGAAGTGACACATCTCAGTAAGCGTAAAGGCTTATATCTCAGTCTGCTAATATTCTGACCTACTTGAGCATTTAGGAAGCAGCAGTATCGCTGTCTTTATATAGGCACAGCTCAGATTTCTAGCTCTGGTAAACAGATATGACCATGACTACTAACTGGCAGAAGATACCTCAGTGGCTGAGAAAGTGAGGCAAAGCACTGTCTGTCTTGTTGGCATTTTGTGCTAGGGAACTGTCCCTGTGACTTCCTGGCTTGTAGAAATCTTTTTTTCTTTTCTTTTTTTTTTCAATTAAGTCACTCCATGCGTTATATGGGGATCCTGAGGGCCCATCTCAGAATTGTGAATACCCTGACAGGGCAGGGCAGGTGACAAATAGGAAGTGAAAGTCCTCTATATTCTAGTTTGAGGAATACAGATGTGACAGGAGAGAATGTCCTTCTGAGCCTGAAATGTCCTTCCACAAGCACATAATGCACACCTAAGCACACCGTAAAATTGTGATCTGAAGAAAAAAATGTAAACACTGTGAGAATGGTGACATAGACTCTCATCGGAATCTAATGCAATTAAAGATCTGCCCAAAATATTGTGCACATTATTAATGAATCAGTTATAAACAGTAGGGGCCTATTCTTCTCTCAAGGCACAGATGCAATTCCTGCTAATTCTAAATGATTTTTCAAATCTGAACTTATTTACATATCTAAAGCAAAGCAAAGATAATGTGAGAAAATCAAATGTAGGACTCTTACAGGTAGTCCATTTCTTTCCCTTTTCTGTTCCTTTGATTCAGAAAAGTGCTGAATATCTTCTGTCTTACTAGGTATGAATTGTATTTAACAGCAATGGAAATTCACCATAGTCAGGCAAGATACCTAGTGTAGACTACATGTGTCATACGAGCTTGCTTTTTCCATTACTGTTAGCATTGTGTCTCCATAATGATTCGCAATAGACAAGACCAAGTGGTGGATACTGAAAAGGGGCTAGACTAATATATTTCAGATAGGAGCTAACTAACTAGTCATAGTGAATATTCAACATGAATTGAGCACTTTTTTTGCTCTTCTTCAAGAACATACTTATTCACTAGTTTCAGCTGATGTAGCAATTTACGCTTGTACAAAAGGAGGACAAATTTAAGGTATAAGTTATTTCCATAGTAAGCTGTTTCATGGCTCTTCTACGTGTCTGGAAGTATCATCAAACTGTAAGTAGGTGGACATTCAGATCATCTGTTATCTGGAACCTAGACATATGACATATTTTCTTCCCTAGAAATGTTACTAAAAAGATTGTAGGCTCTTCCCTGCATCTTCTCCTAGATGATTGTTATACTATGGTTGCTGACTGCACAGATAGCTGAGTATTTTTAATAAAAGAAGAATTTTTCTTACACAGATGCTTTTGGGTCACCTATGAATATAAGACCTGATATACTGGACAACCTTTCATCAAGATTTATGAGAATTAAAGATTCCCTGCACAAATGTGCATGAATAGGACTTAATAAGAAGGAATGTAGTTGAACCAGATAGCAATACAGTATGAAATAAATATTCATAGACACTGTTTTGCAGTGTTTAACCAGCTGTAGTAATCTTATGTAAACCAGTTTCCCTGTCAAAGTTATCTGCCTCAATCTCATGTATTCATCATGCTGAATATGCTGCTTGATCTATCTCACTGCACATAAAACATAACTTAATGGGTCTAGAGTTGTACTTGGTGCTCCTGTATCACAATGAACCATGAAGAAGATGCAAGATATTTTTTAAAATCTTGCAGTCTTTCCAGAAAATCACAGTAACTGATAATAGCTGTCTGATTCATTATTTATGAAAGTGTGTGTTAAGGGCAGCTGAAGAAATTTCATGAAAATATTCTCGTTAGGCACTGTTTATGCTTCAGTAGTCCATTAAATGGTATCTTGCCGTCTGTTTAAGCATATGCTTAAATGTCTTTCTGACCACATGTACTTTGCTGAATGAAATGCATGTCTATTACAGTTCTGATAATCTGTCTGATTGTGTATTTTGGACAGATTAGACTGTAGGTGTTTAAACAGTGGCCACTACATTTTCTTGAAGAATGGTCCTTGCATCAGCATGGATACAACTGGGTCAAGACAGCATTTGTCTGGAGAAAGGATGTGGCAGTAGCTGAAGTGTAATAATAACTTAGATGGATGTTGTAACGGATAAAAAGGGTTATGTTTTGTTACTCTTACAGGAAAACAGTTTTCAAGATTTTGTCATAGCTTATCTGTGAAGCATGGCAGAGAGTCAAAGATTATGTTCTTCTTATGGACATGAAAGACAGGCAGAATATCACAGATGTTCACAGTTATCAAGGAAGATGGTAACAAGTAATGTTTCATGGAAGGGAGGAGTCAGATAATTATTTTAGCTGTATTCAAATACACATCCATGAGGAAAAATTATAATTACAGTCTAGAGGTTTTTTGGATAGAAAAGACAAGACTGGGGCATTTGGGAGTAACTAATATAGAAACAGAAGATAAATTTGTATCAATAGGTGACACAAATCCAGACTGGAAAAACAACAGACCATGTGGTGGATTGACCCTGGCCAACAGCTCAACTCCCACCTTGCCTTTTGCTCACTTCTCTATCCTGGGAGATGGGAAGAAAAAAAAATTGAAGGATGGCAAAAAGACTTGTGGGTTAAGACAATGACCGTTTGATAAGAAAAGCAAAAGCTGTGTGTGCAAGTGAAGCAAAATAAGGAATTCATTCACTACTTGCCATCAGCAGGCAGATGTCCAGCTGCTTCCTGGGAACCAGGGCCTCGGCATGTCTAATGACTGCTTGGGAAGACAAATGCCATAACCATGAGTGTCCCTCCCTTCCTTTTTCTTCCTCCCAGCTTTTACTGCTGAGCACAATGTCATATGGTATGAGATACTCCTTTGGTCAGTTGGGGTCAGCTGTCCTGGCTGTGTCCCCTCCCAACTTTTTGCCCACCCCCAGCCTACTCACCTTGGTGGGGCAGGGGCGGTGAAGAGAGAAACAGAAGGCATTGCTGCTGTGCCAGCACTGCTCACAGTGTCGTGGTGTGTTATCAACCATGTTTTAGCCATAAATGCAGAGCACAGCACCATATAGGCTGCAATGAAGAAAGCAGACTTCATAACTTCATCCCAGCAAGACCCAGCACAGGCAGAAAAGAGATGATGAACATTAATGCCTTCCAGCAGAATGAGAGAGAAAGCCAGAGGAGACTACACAGTAGCCGGGGGAGAATATCCAGCAGCTGTAAAGAGAAGGGAACAGGCAGAGTTAGGAAAGGATGAAGAAAGGGAACTAGATGGGGATCAAGACTACTGCAATGAGTATGCAGACATTTAACTAGAAGGTTTTATGAAGGTAGATTTAGTTGAGTCCAATTTAAAGAAGCTAGAAAACCTAGGACAAAATTGACTCAGGTGGAAATTGTAAAGGAAGTATTCAACTAGTTTAGTGGTAAGGGGGGGAGGCAAATAGGGCCACCTACATGGGTGTTTTTATTGTTTCTAAACATCAGAAAGACGAGGAGAGGCACAGAGAGTGAGAGACACTCACAGGTAAACCTTAAAGCATGCAGTCAGTTTAACTATATTTGCATGTTAATATTTCCTACCAGCCTGAGAGGAGGCTATAGATGTTCAGTTCATAAGCTTATATTGGAACAAACACACAAAAGAACTTTTTTCCTTACAGTGAAATTAGACCTCAAATTCTCAATGTTTAACTTTGCTATTCTGAACTATAATTTCTTTAATGTTGCCTACATGGTTCTTTTTTTGTCTCATGTACATTGTTACTGAGTTTAGATAAAATCTGTTTGTCCAATTTCTTTAACAGCTCAAAGAACTGAAGTTTGATAGAACATGTTAATTACATTCTCTTTCACAATGATTTCCATCAGTTACTTTCTATTTAATGTTAGCAAATTTAAACCAATTTAGGAAGAGAGTTTCCTTCAGTCTTTTATACTCAAATAGCCATCACAAGTACATTATGGGTGTAAAGACTGCATTGACTTCACAGGACGTTGGATCAAAAGCCTTAATTCCTTTACAGTGATATGTAATTTCTCATAAAAGTTTATATGCATACTAAACTTTAAAGTATTTTGTAATAAAAGAGTTTTGTGATATATGACTACTTCCTTAAGGGAGTACTGTCAATATGAATGTAAAATACTAGTTTTCAAACCTTTACAAATTATACCAATAAATTTTTGAAATATAATGCTCCTATTAATTTTGAAGGGATGTGCCTGCAAACAAGTTTATGTTTTTTTGTGCTGCATTCAGACAAGAAACCCTTATTTATCTGAGCCCTTACATCTAAGATGCAAGTAGATATACATCCAACAAAAGTTGGAACTACCGAAATTTTTCAGGATTGAGTACGAGCTGTGTAAGATTGTTATTTCTTCTGAAGTTCTCTGTATATTCATAAAGCTTGCATTAGAGTCTAAACTAATTGGATTTTTCCCCCTTTTCAATCATCTTTAAAAAGCCAGGCCAAATTCTCATTTCAGTCTACTCCAATTTACTAACTTCATAATCTAGTGGGGTAAATGCGAAAGAGGATTTGATTCCTGTGATTTATGGTAGTATAGACCATACAGGAGAAAACTAGGTCTCTGGAATCATTAAACTAAAACTGATTTGAGCTGCTAGTAGAATCATTTTATATGCGCTTGTGGGGTGTAGCAGAACTGAGATCTTTCCTAATCAGGAGATACAAGTGTATAGGCGCTTGCAGCATTTACAGACTAGAGCTTTCCAGTGGATAGCTGTCTCTTAATAAAACTTGCTTGAAATATTGATTAATTATTCTTGAGTAAGCTAAGGTGGAATGGAGATTGGACAGTAAGGATAATAGGAAGATAATATGATAAACAATATTGCTTGGTAGATCTTCTGAACAAATTAGGACATTTAGAATATAAGTATTTCCCAAGATGGAAGAATGAGTTTTATTGGTAGAAAATATAAATAGCAAAACAGAGTCAAATGTGTTCATTACTGGGGACTAGCATAGTGGAGATGTATGCCATAAATGATCTCCATTGGCAGAGCCAGCTTGGACAGTCTTACTAGCACAGTAATATACTTACATGTATAATTACAAATGTGAAACTAAAATGCATTGAAAACATTGTACAAACTGAGCCAATTTTTATAATGGATCAGAATATAATATCATGGCATGCTGATAAGAAACATTACAATCTGGAAACTGGAATATATTTATATGTGGATGAAATAGTCATTGGATGTAATTCAAATCTAGAATCTCTCTTTTAGTTTCCTGCCTAATGGTATTCTACCTCATATAATCTTTGTGAGATTTTTAAGTATTGTAATATATACACATGTATGTGTTTATGAATATGTGCATATCAAGATGTCTGCTGTCTTCTTGGCACATACATAGAAAAATACTGAAACCGGTTCTCTAAAAGTTAACCTTACATAGTGACTTATGTTTGACTAGTGTACTTTGTTGAAGATATTCACCTTTTGTTTAAAGAGAATGGATGCTGCACTTTCACTACATTCCTTTGAAAATCCTTTTCAATTTCATTCACGCAAGCTGAATAAAATTCCAGACAAGGTTTTTAAAGATGGTTTCACATGGAGATAAAGATTTCAGTTTGCTTAGATCTTAGCCCAGACTCCAAAAAGGACATACCCAAGTTTTTGCCTTGTTCTGAAGTGTATTTTGTGCTTTAATACTTACAAATGTAGCATATAGCACATCAAATAGTGCAAAGAATTCCATAAGCAGCACCAGAGGGTACAACAAGAGATAAACCATTAAAAAACAGAGAAATTCCAATACATAAAATTGATAATGTTGCACTGTATATATGCTTCATGTTTCTACATGAAAATGGGCCATGACTTCTCATGTACACTGTGTAGCTCAAGGGAATCTAATGCTCCATCGGAAACACTGAGTAATGCTGCAACATTTTTACTAATTAGGACTTACGTGTAGGTCTTTAAGAGACAATATCGTCATAAGGTGTCTTGCATTTTCTGTCACTAGCCTGATCAGTCTTTTATCCTTCATAGGAAAGTGTATTAACTAAAGCAGGAGGAGAGCATCTTGCATAAACTTTCATGGTTAGAGCATCTGCAAACAAAATAAAATATGTGAGCTGGATACTGTTCAGTCTAAGGAAAGAATTAAACCCATTCTCCCACTCTTTGAATGAGTATCCTACACATAAGATAATAATTTTGAGCAAATTCTTCTCCATCAGCAGTATAATGATGGGTGTCCTGACTGCTGTTGTGCATTCTGTGAATGTATGCTAGTATTGCACAGAGCAGCAGACTTGCACACTCTCAGGGTATCCTGATTTTCACAGGTGTTCAGCAGCTCTGAAATATAAGTCTCTACTTTTGTGTTTAGCTAAGATTGAGACCTTCAACTTTGAGCAACTATTTATTTCCAAAATGTAACTAAGGACTCCTGACATGTATACAATGTTATAGAAATCCACATGCATTGCACATTTAAATAGACGTTTGATCTTTACTAAGCTTCCAGAATGTAGCTTGTCAACAAGTTCATCCTCCCATACATCTCGTGTGGTAGATTTGTTAGCTAGTAAATATAATTTTTATCCTCTCTTGTAAGTAGGAAAACTGACAGAAGAAAATGAAGTCATTGTTGTCTTTATTTTTGGGGATGTCCTGACAACAGAAAGCATCCTTGGTTTATGTAAGAATATTGGATGCACAGCTTATGAAAGAATAAGCCTACCTGAAAATTGTCAAGAGCTACCCACTTTCAATCATTCCTTCTTTCTTAAGTGTGTAACAAATGACAGAGAAAAAATCCTTCCTACGCAGTATTAAAGGGCAATATGGTACTAAAAAAATGTAAGACAAAATGTATTCAGTTTTGTCATTTTTGCCTTAACCAGTACAGTTCCTGAAGGACAGAATAATTATACCCATAAGACTCACAGAGAACAGCAGTGCTGGAAGTGTGCTGTAGTGGAATCAATTCAATAACTCTGAGACTACTTTGAGCTCATTTTAAATATTATTCTCTGCTCGCCCTATATTTGGGCTATTGATTATAAAAATTGCTGCCAAACCTTCTTTTCTGCATAATTCTATTCTATATTTGGGGTTTTTTGTTTGCTTGTTTTTTTGTTTTTTTGTTTTTTTTAATAATGATACTGGAAAATACGAGACTTGGATGAATACATTATTGAATATGAAAAGGCTTAAGCTTGATACTGAGCTTTCCTACTTTTTCCAGCTAATTCTTGTTTTCATATAACATAAATGTATTTTGGAAAGCTATATGCGATGTCATGAATTAACTGTAGTCTTTTCAAATAAGAACAGGTGAGGTACAGATATCTTTGGATATCTGAAAAACTTAATACACATATATGCAATAGAAGATCAACTTGATGTTTTCTTAAAGATTTTATTTCTTTTTATTTTATCTAAAGAATTGCATTGAAATATAACTGGAAATGGCCAATCAATTGTACTAGCTTGAGGCTTGATTCTCTGAGGTGTTGAGTATCCTTCATTTTCATGGAAGGGAGCTGAGACAACTTAGCATTTCACAGATGTTTGCACTGATTGGTTAGATAAATACCTTTTTTTAAGAAACAGATGTATTTGCAGAATTTTATCTTAACCAGAGATGCTGCTTAACCATAGAGATAAAGCTTAAAATCCTGCAAAATTTAGTTAAATCTACTGAAAGCATTAAGCTGTACATACAGGTTTACATTCCCCCCCCCTCCCCCCCAACTTCCCTTGGAATATAAACCAGCATAACTTTCTTCTATTATTAAATCTTCCTATTAATTGGCTAAAGTGCATTGAGTAGTGACAGGAAATTGTTTGCTTTGCATTTATTTGGAATAAACTCCAATCTACCAAATGTTAGTTCTGCAAAAATTAAGAGAAATGTAAACATTACATAAAAACTCATATGAAGACATTTAGATGCTATATACTTTAATTACTAATTACTAGTGGACTAAAACATGGACAGTGCATTAACTATGAATGGAAAGAGAAATGTTTTTCCCTTCTAGGATTGTGTGACAGGGTTTGCAACCCAACATTGTCATTTGCTGTGGCTTTCATTGTTGCAGGATTTCACTGCCACAGTCCAAAACCTAGTGAAAGCTATGAGGTAAGCTATGAGGTGAAGGGTAAAAATGACCTTTTCAAGGTTCCTCTGTGTTTACGTGAATACAATATTAGTTTCTGGGTCTTGAAGTCCTACACAGTCACAGCATGGATTCTCTGATTAAAAGAGCAAATCATAGAACCATAGAATCATTTACATTGGAAAAGACCCTTAATATCAAGTCCAACCATAAAACTAACACTGCCAAGTCCACCACTAAACCATGTCCCTAAACACCATGTCTACACGTCTTTTAAGTACCTACAGGGATGGTGACTCAACCACTTCCCTGGGCAGCCTATTCCAATGCTTAAAAATCCTTTCAGTGAAGAAATTTTTCCTACTATCCAATCTAAACCTCCCCTGGTGCAACTCTCATCCTATCGCTTGTTACTTGGGAGACCAACACCCACCTCGCTACAACTTCCACAACATCCACAGCCTTTCCCTCATCCACTAAGCAGATCATCTTGTCATAGAAGGAGATCGTATTAGTCAAGCAGGACCTGCCTTTCATAAACCCATGCCTGATCAGGTGGTTGTCCTGTATGTGTTGTGTGATGGCACTCAAAATGATCTGCTCCATAACCTTCCCCGGTACCAAGGTCAGACTGACAGGCCTGTAGCCCCCCAGATCCTCCTTCCAGCCCTTCTTGTAGATGGATGTAAATGGTGATATTGATCTTCCATTTTCTATAGGCTTTTTTTAATCCTCTGAATCATAAAATGCTCTGCATACTTCACTGATTTACAAACTATGGACCTGATCTTTCTGTCCTTGCAAAAGAGAGAGGTTTTGTTTTCTACACAATAGGCTGCCTGTTTTTACTCTTGATGAGTCATAACATATCAAATTTTCATACTTCAGACAGTCACTGGTAATATATTTAATGTTTGTAATGAACCATGGTCATTTGGAGGTTAATGTATGCCAAAAGAGGCAAGAGTTTTTAACAAGCTTTAAAAAAATGGCAGACGTATTTGCAGTTGTATGGAGTATACACAAAGGGCAGAAGATGTGAAGAAGGTGCTGCATCACATAATTGTGCAATTTGCTACATTAATATTATGAACATGCAGGCAGTAGATATCTGTTCATATAATAAAAGCTGGTAAAGTATGTTAGTTGTTAAATTTAGCTAGAGAACTGATGTCTAAAAGCTAATGTTTTAGCGCTATGTAAATTTAATTGGACTAAATTGGACCAAAGGGTCATAGATGTTTGTGCAACCCTATTACTGTACAATGCAGAAAATGAGGTCAAGGGTTCAAGCAAAACAAGCAGGAAAACATAATTCTTCATCTTATGATATGCTAATAAATCCTAGATAGAAGCGCTAAACTGCAAAACCAACTAAATTTAGGCTCACTGCTTTTTTTCTAGAAATGACTTCTGCATGGCCTGTTTAGGTCCTTTTTATTCTGTGGTTATTCTCCCCTCAGGAGAGGAATTAACTTATGAAGAAAAGGAAACAGAGTAGGAGGGAGTCTGGGAAGGACAAGAAGAGGACTATCTCGTGTGTCAAATTGCATTCATAATAAGTCAGATATTGAACACCAGCTACCCTCACTATGCTCCAAATAGGCTGATAACCTACCCCTTATTTAAGGTGTATTGCTCATTTAATTCATTTACTATATGAACAAAGGGAAGGTTGAACCCACTGAATACGTCTTTGCAGAGCAATAGTATAACTGCTGAGAGTATAGTATAACTTCTGTAAGTTGTAAACTTTGTTCTAGTGTCAAGTTAAGCTTGAAGAAACACAGTGTTCAAACAAAGTTAATCTCAGAGCTTAGAAAGAGTTAAATCTACATTGACTTACTTGTTAAAAAAAATTATAGTGGAATTTAGAATTTTATATTTTAATATACAAAAAAAAGGAAGAAAACAACAGAGGAAGAAAGCTTCTAGTGTTGCTCATTAATAACCAAGGTAATTATCACTTCCTTCAACATACAGATAATAATATTTTTAGTTGGGGGAAAAAAAAAGAAAAAAGCAACAGGGAGTGCTTTATGCCATGAGTACTTTACAAACAATAATGGAAATCAGCTCCTTCTGATACGATCTCAGTGGCTTACCAGAAGGACCTGAAAGCATTTACCCATGGTGAGGAGTGTGTGCTGAAGAAGCATTGCAGTTGCTGAGGACTTGGCTATATTGCGCTGCTGGTCCGTTCTCAGCTGCCAACGAGATTTCAGAGTGCAGCCTTGGAACTTGTGGTGGAGCTGGAAAAAGAGATGTGAGTTTCTTATGGACTAGGTGAGGAGTTTGGGGAAAAAAACAAACTTTAAAAGTGTTCTTATAAAATGTGAGTAGTATTTCCACCAGATCTTGCCATTGACACAATCCTGGAGAACCACAATGAGTCAAAGAACTGTGGAACATGTTAAAGAAGTTTTATGAGTTGTCACTTGCCTGAGGGCTGAAACTACATTTGGTCTTAAGAATATTCTGGTGTAGATTGTAGGAACAGAATTCTTCAAAAATGTTGATTATTAAAAATGAGACAACTTAGAAATCTAGAAAAAGTGACGGCCAATGCTGAAGCAACAAAAAATTACTATAATTTTGTCAGACATCATCCATTTAGATCTCTTGATTTGCATTTTTCCGGCATCTTGGTACTACTTGGTAATACAACAACTCTCTGAATTTCCAATACAACATAAATCTTTCTTACAGTGAAGAAAACAATTAACAGTTTGCTTGGGGTGGGGGAGGGGTTGTGTGGTTTTGGAGTTTTTAAAAAATTGTTTCTTATTTTAAAAGGAATGTATTTTTTCTGCAAGCACTCCTCCTTCAAGCCATGGAAATAGCAAAATGTTTTCAATAGCTGCTTGTTACCAGTCATGAAAGAGAAATAACCCATTGTCTGTTCATGTATTTTCAAGTCAGAAATGAAACTGCATTAGAGACATGAATTACTGTCAAATAGTTCGAAAATTGACGGTGAATCACCATATGAAGCTGTTAATGGTACTTCTAACTTTAGGCAATACCACTCTTTGTATAACAAGGAGAAAGGAAAATGAATGTTTTCACCTACCTAATTGTCCAGTTCACATGTTGTACAACAGAAGAAAGCACAGCACCTATAATTATGACTTGACTCTCATGGCTGCATAGCTAACATTCTCAATCACTTTTCATCTGTCAAAAAGTTATTTCACAATGTCCTAAAAATGTCTCTTAATATAGCTTTAAACTAAAATAATTTAACTGTACGAGTTGCACTCAATGATACCCTTGAATCATAGAATGCATTCATTGAAGATTACATTTCAAAAAAAAAATATGGCAAATTCTTTATTATTAAATTATTTTTTAAAATAGTAATACTAAACAAAGTAAAACAGTCTTTTTCAGTGTTATATGCCTGATCTGAATGTTGGACTTCATATTTTTTTTTAAGGGAAAAAAGAAAAAAAGTATTTTTTTCAGGAACATTATATTTTATTGAGTGATTAAATTTTGATAAAGATTGGGTGATGTGAATTATTTGCATAAAGAACTGTTTAATAAGTCAATATAACCTGTAAATCTTCTTCAGGAGTTCTGTGTTATGTTAAATTCCGATGTTTTATAATCCAATACAAGTTGTCTCAGTTTCTCGGAGGTCATGAAATATATTACATTACTTTCTACTTTAAAACCATGGCAACATTACAAATAGGTATGTGGTTTATATGTAATCAGATTTGGACAAGTTACAGAAAATTAACAAGTTTTGTTTTTCAGTCACCTGAATTTCATATTGTTAAGTTCATTTCAGTTATAAATGTAAAAAAAAAAGTTTTTTTAATAAAACACTTGGATTGACTCGATATATAATCAGTCATATAGAATTAAATTGAATTCTATTTGAATGTTTGAGCATACTTGATGGAAAAATCATTATATGGCATCAAGAGACGTTTCTCTACAGCAAATCTAAAAGTAAACCATATCTTGTTTTTCATTATGTCATTCCCTATCTGCCTCCAAGAGAGGGGGAGTCTTAATTCCAATGACTGAGGACAGAAGTGGAACTGAACCTTTGGACTAAGGTACCAGTTGTCTGCCTTTCTCGGGGCATCTTTTAAAAGTATCACCCGCTCTTTTGGGTTTGACAGTCTTTTTAGTCTCAGAATGAAGACTGTGGATTAATAGATTCTGCCCTTTGATTTGACTTTACTAAATTTCATAACCACTTTTCATACAATTTTTTACTGTATCTTCCTGGTTTCTACTGGTTCTGATCCTCATTGCACTGCCCAAACTGAAGTAAAACCCTACTAGTTTTGACTAATTCTATATTCATTTTCTTTTCTTATATCCCTGTCTATCAGTGTTTGTATGTCCATGTTATTGTAACATTTTATGAACTTTACTGAGGTGTGATCAAATATTTGCTCAAGATTAGGTGGATAAGGAATAATGATCTTACTAATTGTTCTTCCCCAAAAGAAGAACCTGCATGAGATTCTAAATGTAAGAGTTGCATTTTTCTTGAGAGAAGAATACATAATGCTGGTTGAAAGCTTCACAAGTTTGAATTTACAATTAAATAGGTCTTGATTCAAGATAAAAATAAAGACTGAATACTGTAAATACTGCAACCACCTAATTGCAAAACTGCTCTGCCTCTTTAGTCCTTGGAAAAGGCTACAAATCAATGTCAGTATGAGTCAATATACTTGTTGACAAGACAAGCAGGTCCCATTCATATTTCAGGTTTCCTGAACAGCCACAGTATGATCACTTGATAGGTCAGGGACAAGAAAGACTTGTGTCAGTGTAACATAAGGAGTCATGTCAGGGTTTATGTTTGATTTTGCTCTTTACAACTCAGAACTAGAATTCCTCTGGCTTAACCTAAAGCATAGTCTAGACAGAAGGCATCTTGATGGCATTTACTGATGGCATCTTGAAATATAGCAGTGGTTTTATTGACCATTCTCTGCTGGGTCTCTAGTTTGTCATCTGTGCTGCTGTGCCCTAATGAAATGCCGCTGAGGCTGCAGTGGGGCACAACCGACCCTTCGCTATCAGAGCACCAGAATTGTATTTTTCTCAGCATACAGGGTCACAGCTGAAAAGTGTGCAGTTTTGCTTTGTGACCTTTTAATGTTATTGAAGTATTCACAGTAACCTTACAATCGTCTTCAGTACGCAGAATGTTCTCAGTGCTGCAGCAGTATTAATGATTTACAAACACACGTAAAGATTGTTTGTAACTATCTCCCTCTAAGGACGTTGGTTTGCAATGTAGATCTACATTCACTCTGCAAGTAAGAACATGTCAGCAATAAACGTTAAAAAAAATTTGTCATTTTGGACCATATCCTCAGCATCCTTTATATGATACGTAATGCCTCGGTCCTAAAGCCATCCTAGTGGAAAGCACTGTACAGTGAAATACTCTAAGGATGCAGAAATCAAAAGTTGTCTTTTTAAGATTAAGATTCCAGTCTAAATACCAGGAGACTGAAATTCACTAAAAGAAAGGAGGAAGGAGAGAAGGGGGAAAAAAAAGAATATGTTAAAGATGTATTTTTGTCAGCCAGTGAAGCAAAGGAATATATTTCTGTAAGGCAATTGCAAAGAAAGAAACAAAATTGCAAACAAGAAAATCCTCATACAGAAAAGAAATTGCACAGCAGTGGTGCTAAGTACAGCTATGGTTTCTTCAGGTTGGGTTCTCATTTAATTTGAATATTTGATGCATACCTATATTAAATCAGTGTTAATTTCATTGATTTGATAACAACAAAATTAAAATTTTCATTACAGAACTAGAGTTTGTAAACCATTAAAAGACATATAGTAAAGACTTCTTAATGGTCCTTTTATTTGTCAAGGAAGAAAGGTGTGTTATCTGCACACCAAATTGAAAAATACTTGGAAATGTAGCTGACTGGTTGATTTGTTCCTCTATATCCAAAATTGTGAAAATTCCATCTATTTTCCACTGCCTACAAAGTTTTCATGTCATCTGTTTTGAGTCTCAACTGAGTGAGAAAACATATGTATCCCACTACTGAAAATGAAATGTTCTTACACAGTACGATTGTGTCTTTGAGAATGAATTTTCTATGGGACCACTTAAACACTGCAGTCAAGCTGTCAGAGGTATAACACAGGACTTTAAAATAGTGTATTTCAGCCCACTTTCAGTGTATCCAGTGAGGTTAGCTGTTAAAGACGTGTTGGAAAATACTATGTTAAGTAGTGCATTGTCGCTTCATTGCTTGGTACAGACTGAAAAACTATTTCATTCCTATTAAATACGATTACTAAAGAGTCCACTTTCCAAAACAGTCATCCTAGTTCAGTTACTGGTTCACTCATTGCTGGTTGAATTCAAAACATTGACAGTTTTGCTGAAAGTAAGAAAGGGCTAGAAGGAAATGATGATGAGTGATGGTGATGAGGGATTAGATGGTAAGCCTTCAGACAGAGAGATGCCATATCTTTGTTATGCATGTACAGCTGCTATCACAAATATGTCTCTAAACCTGAAAGACATCTTTGCCCATTACAGTACTATATGTAATAAACAGCATAGTAGTTGCATTTGCCAATATATAAGTGATGATCACAGAAAGCAGTTCTGTTCTACTCTCTTCTATTTTGGTTAGTACAGCAGCTAGGAAAAACAATGAGAGTACAAGTCAGTTTATAAAACCTAATTTTTTTCTGCAATGAAATACAGACAATATAATAAAAAACATTCTTTCTTAGCTCATCCACATATCCTAATCATTTTTATACAGTATTTTTTTCTATACAGGGCATATTCTGTGAACCTGAGCTTCCATTCCTTAACAATTTTTACTGCTTTTTCCTTCAATGTAAACAAGTGTTAAACTTTCTGAACAATTGAGCAGTATTTTACATAGGTAGAAATGCTGGTACAAGCTACAAGCAATAAAAAATCAGACCTTAAATATCCATTTTGAGCCCTCTTTTTCTTTGTACCCCTTAAACATGAGTCACTCTTGGCAGGAAGAGCTAGACCTTCACGTGCACACAAATGGTATTCTGTTTTGACTGGCTATGCTTCAGTAAATGATTTATATGTTAACAAAGAGTCAACAACAGCCTGATTTGGGATCTGGAGCCCTGGACTGAATCCATTGCAAGCTCTGGCAGTGATGATTCTTGATTGCTAATGTTCACAATGGCAGCATTGGCAGTGTACTAAATAAAAACTTACTTCTGTCTTCTGAATTGCTGTCTTCAACAGCTCGTGATTTTCTTTTTTTGGTTGATCCCTAAATGTAGCAGACGAGAAGACAGAAATGGGGAATAATCTAAGTCAAATTACCTGAAAAATCTTTCTGTACACATTCTAAGAAGTTAAAAGTGTGAGACTTACCATTGTTCTTGGAACCAGCAGAAGACTAATACGCTATTTACATTCCAATTAAATTCTAATCTAGGGGTGTAAGCGAGTTATAATAAGCAGTTCATAGGCCTCATGCTGCTTATCTACATGGACATGAATTTCACTTTGAGATAGATGATTGTCTGGAAAATAAGGACTATATATGCTGGGACCACATCAAAATGGTTGTGAAGGGACTTTTTGGATTGTTGGTTATCTCTTGCATAAGATACTTCATGTTATATTATTGAAAATTGGAACATTTACATAGCATTTTTGATAGCAGCTGTAGTTCATTATTAGTGTTTCACTGGAGTCTGATCTGAATCATGCACAGTCAGTGCATAAATGTTCAGATTTTCTTTAAGAGTTATCTTGGCAATGCGTTGTATATGTTGATGTTCAAACAGTAAGAATAACAAGAAATATATGATATTTCTGAATACAATAATAATCTCTGATACTTCAAAAATTAGATCTATGAAAGTATTTCACAACATTAAGTACTGTATCGCCTACTTTTCAGTACACACTCATAATAATGAAGCCACATGTGTTACAGTAGATATCTAAGCATAAGAATCATGAAAATTGTAGTCACTAAGAGAAGGAAATACCAACAGGAATCTTGTTTCCTAAATACTTGTCTCTCTCTGGGATATAGAATTTAATTCTGCTTTGCAAGTCAGTTGCTAATTCCACTAATGAACTTTTGTGTTGAGATTACTTTCTTTCTTTTGTGGAAGACGGCAGAAGTTCTGTGGGTGGAATACTCATGCATAGGCCAAGAAACTCATATTGTACTCTCTCTCTCTCTCTCTCTGAAAGTATTTGAACTTCCAGCTTTCAATAGTCAGCTGTAACTATAAGGTACATATTATTCTGCATCAGCCTAGAATGTCAATGTCCTGATTTTAGCAGGGATGGAGCTAATTTTCTTTCCAATAGCTACTGTGTTTTGGATTTAGTATGGGATTTGGTATGTGAAGAATGTTGATAATACACTGATTAGTTGCTGCTAAGCGATCAAGGACATTTTCCAGCTTCTCAGGTTTTGCTAATGTGCAAGTGCAAAAAGCTGGGAGGGGTATAGCCAGTATAGTTGACCCAAACTGACCAGAGAGAGTATTCCACACCATAGACGTCACGCACAGTATAAGTGGGGTTGGCTGGTGGGCCAGTGTCCCCTTTTCATTCATTTGTGTCCTTTCGTTCATTTGTGTGTTCGTTTGTTTGACTGACTGTTCCCTCACTTGCTCTCTCTGGAACTTGCTGTTCTGAGATTGCTGCTGGGGAATGTTGTTGTTCTATGATCGCTGCTTGGGATGGGCTGTATTGGTCATCGAGTGGTGAGAAATTCTGCATCATTCATTTTATATATTCTATTATTATTATATTTTATTATGATGATTATCATTATTAATATATAATATAATTATTATTATCTTTTTCTTTGGTGTCTTGGTGAACTGTTTTTATCTCAACCCACGAGTTTTCCTTTCTTTCCAATTGTCCTCCCCACCCCTCTGGAGAGGGGGGGAAGTGAGTGAGCGGCTGCATGGTATTTGATTACTGGATGGGGTTAAACCACAACAGTCAACTGAGGAATTTTAATGGTGGAAATGAAGGAATGGATATACTGTGTAAAAGAATACTGCACAGATAGCTCAATGCTAGTGAAGATTTAAGTCACTAAGTTCACACGACAGAGCTCTTTACCAGACCCAGTTGGATATGGAGGAAATACAATCAACTTCTAACTTAATAACCTTTATGTCTCCAAGAGGCGTACATGAATAGATCAACAATTCAGAAGTCCCTGACTGCTGGGGAAGAAAGAGGTGCTACTTAGCTTGCTTTGTAAAATTACAGTTTTCTGACATCACTGAACAGTAAATAAGGTGGTTCTGTTATTTAGATGTCCTACAATATGAGATAAGATTGCAGAGAGATACATAGGCTGTCTCAACATTATCTCAATTTCAGCAACTGTTACTTGAAAGCTCAGTGTCATAAGCTTTTGCTTTTGAAATACAAGTAATTTGCTATTTCCCATATCAATTGATTATCACTTTTATAGGGACACTGAATTGCTCATTGGTATTGACCTAGAAGACTTGTGTCCAAAATTGTACAGGTATATCAAGATATGGTATCTTTTTTTGCAAATGAAAAAGTCGTACTTACAAACTTGTTTTCCAACCATGGATTAAAAATGTTTCATGAGAGCTCTCTGAAAATGCAGATTTCAATTAGAGCAGTATGAAGTGAAACAAACATATTTTTCAGAACACGATTGAATCAATTCACCTGACCTTGCAGCTCCAAAGCTGATCTCAAAACTTGAGCAGGCCCCCAGCTTTCTCAGCTACTGTGTGGATCTGCCATGCATGCCTGGCCCAGGGCTGGCTGTTCTGGACTCTCCATCTGTCCCAGCCCTGCGATGGGTCAGAATCATCCCAAGCTACTGCTTGCAGAAAACTGTAGCTTTGATGTTCCAGGTGCTAGGATAGATCAACTAGGTATTAAAGCAGGATTCCTTCAGTGGAGTTGGCAAAAAAAAAACCAACCCACAATTTCCTTTAAAGTACTATTTGGGCATTTCAAGCCTGTTCTTTTAAGAGCATTTTTCATATCTATTTTAAAGGGAGAAATGGTGCAACAGAGACAAGTTGCTTGCCAAATGTCGTTCTGTCAGCCAATGGCAGAGGCCTTAGTAGTATACTAGTGAAGCAGTGTTCTGTTTCGTAAGGTGGTTATCTTAATACTAGAAGATACAACTACTTCTACTCTTCACTAAATGCTGCAAAATTTAGTCATCGAGCTCTAAATTAAATTATCAAATGGAAATAGCCAAGGTCTCAGAAAAATGTAAAATTATCCTTCTCATTATTATTCATATATTCTTCTCACAGAGGTAGTTCAACCTTCAGGAAGTGTAGGTATCTGTAGCTACTGTAAAAATCTACATTTTGTGTCTCCAGTTGGACAGCTGTGAAGTTTTAGTCCATAATATGGCTATGCTGATTGGCATAGGTTAGTTTCTAGGATCACATAATCAATGTGTTACATAAATTAAAACAGGATAAGCATAGTCCTTACGTGCTTCTGTTTTGGAAAATAGACCATTTAACCTACTTTTCTTTATTTATCATTCCCTCATTGGAGAAAAGGTTTTCATTGCCACTGTTAGCTTTTTCACTTCATCCCGTTAGTATTTCCAGATTCACATATTGTTTTACCACTAGCTCAGAAGACTTAAAAACTGACACAAACTTTGAATTAGTCTGGTAAATGTAGGAGAAAAGGATGGAAAAGAGATGGCATTGCCTGCAACAGAAGTATTTCATAGTAAATCATTTTAATAACTTTTTATTTCAAGTCAGCTCAATATTATAGCTGAGCCACCACTGAAATGACAAAAGCTCAATCATAAATTTGCAAAAGAAGTTCAACATTTTCAGGGTGAAAATTACTGCAATGTACCAAGGCAAACAGATGTTTTTCTTGGTCTGAGACTGAAGAAAGTAACAAAACTCTAAGCATAAACAGCAAGAATTCTCAAAGTCTTAAATATTTTTTTCACTTCCTCTAGCAAGGATAATGGAAAGGACTACTGAAGTTCTGCAATTTTCACTCTTAGCAAAAATTTGAAAATTTAAACTGTATAAAGCAGGACTCTTCTGGTAGAATAATCAGTCAATTTATATAAGGCTAGTATTCACTCAGAACCTCAAGGCTGGACTTTGTTGGTATTTGACTGTAACACCCACAAGAAAAATCAAGGTAACTGCAGGAAGAAATACCAATCATTTAGTCAGTGGGTTTGTTGAATTAATGGCCTGACATAAAGCTAAAAATCTTCAGACTTTGTGTTCTACTCTAAATGCCACCAATTGGATCCTTTTAAAAACAAAGGGTGTTGATCAGGTTGTAGTTCTGTTTATTGTGGTGTAGGAACAAAGCACAACCTCTGCATCCTGCATCGCCCCTTAACGTTAAGCATTATATAAACAAGCAGCAGAGGATACAATCATTGCTTCAGAAAGCTTACAATCTTTGTGTCAGACAGGTTGTGACAAGCAGAGGAAAAAGACCAATTCAGTATGTTTTGTAGCAGAAGTAGCAGTCTTTTTGTTGTGTTGGGTTTTTTTGGTTGGTTTTTCTTTTTTTTTCCCTTGCCCCCCCCCCCCCCCCCGCTTTCAACGTAGTAGTGAAATGAGGGTCTGACAGCAGGGGAAGCTTTTCAAAGAGTTAGTAATTTTTATGGGGGATTTTTCTTATGGTTTAAAGGTAGCTAATTAAAGGAATTGTGGACATGTTAGAGTAAATTCTCCCACAAGGTTACTTATATATTTTTAAAAGGTAGCAGAGTTAGCCTCAATGTTATACGTAGCTAAATCTGTAACTTTGACTGGTTATCATGAGTTTCTACGTGTTTTGTCCTTAAATGTGCTTTAAAGGAGTTAAAGGAATTACTGTTTTCCACCTTACATCAGCCTTTATTTCACTTGAGGGCAAATTGAATCTTGAATATTTAGGAATCTTTCAGGGTGAAATGTATTATGTCAATTTAAAATAGAATGAGACTCTGAAACTGCCTCATAAGGTCAAAACCCAATGATCTATAAACTGAACAGCAACAGAAGTCTTCAGGAATTTTTACTGAGCACTAGACATTCATGACATGAAATCAAAACCAGTTCATAAAATCAAGTACAGTAATTCCTTACTGGTATTTACTTTCCCTCCATTCTCAAAGGTTACCAGTTCAGTGCATGTATCTCATGCAGTTCAATGGAAACGCATTCATTGACCTCATGCTGAATCAGCTTTTTCACTTTTTTTTAATATTTGTTTTCTGGTTTTAATTTTAAAAAGGAGCAGAGGGAAACTGAAATGGATATCACTGAGATGTCCTAATATTATGGAAAAAGAGGTGGATTCTGTGTTTAGTGTTTTGGGTTGAGAGGGGGTTTTTTAAAGGTAATACAAACCCAGAGCCATGATGTCAGCCAAAATAAAGTATGCAGTATTTTCTTAGATCTCTCCTATAAAATTTCTAGTCCTTAGGTGAGTTGTGAGTAGTTTAATACCCTACTTCTACAAACTCTTATTCACACAATTTTTTTAACAAGAAGATTTCAAGTGTTTGTGACCAGAAAACTTATTTGTGCAAAGTATCTGTGTAGATATTTGGAAGATCAAATCTAACTTGCAAGGGCTCCTGTGACTTAAAGCTATGTAAACCTGAAGAAAATTATTTAACTTACATGGATTTCTTATCTTACTTGCATGTAGCTGATACCAGAATTGGATCCATTTTTTCTTTCCCAACCTAAAGAACATCAGGTGATTCACCTTATCTGGAAAGCAAAAGCCATCTTTCAAATTAAACAGGAAAAACCTACAGTTATTAATATTTGGTAATGCCGCTCATGTGCTACATAGGAAAGTATGACGGCTTTGGTGATTCCTGTGCAACGCACCGTGCAACTCTGCTCGGTTTTACACTGCCCTCTGTTTGGACTGGCTTTGTCTGACAGTGTATTCCTGAGGTCCGAGTGCAAAAGGAGAGAAGTAGAATTATTGTGTGCTTTTTAAGCATAAGTGCATCCCCACAAAGAGTTGATTTCGCTATTTCCAAATATGAAAGGGCTGGGAAAATGCCTCCTGGCAACTACAGGTATTTGCAGCTTGGGTTGGAATAGGTCCAATCAATCCCTAGTTTTCTGCAGTTCTGCAAAGAAACAATTCCTTACATGGATGCCTCTGAAAAACACATGAAGGATTCAGTAATTCATCTTTAGTTTAAAACCATTACCCCTTGTCCTATCACAGCAGGCCCTGCTAAAAAGTTTTTCCCCATCTTTCTTATAAGCGCCCTTTAAGTACTGAAAGGCTGCAATAAGGTCTCCCCGGAGCCTTCTCTTCTCCAGGCTGAACAAGCCCAACTCTCTCAGCCTGTCTTCATAGGAGAGGTGCTCCATCCCTTGGATCATTTTTGTGGCCCTCCTCTGGACTCGCTCCAGCAGGTCCATGTCCTTCTTGTGTTGGGGGCTCCAGAGCTGGATGCAGTACTCCAGGTGGGGTCTCACCAGAGTGGAGCAGAGGGCCAGAATCACATCCCTTGACCTGCTGGCCACCCTTCTTTTGATGCAGCCCAGGATATGGTTGGCCTTCTGGGCTGCGAGCGCATATTGACGGCTCATGTCCAGCTTTTCATCCACCAAGTCCTTCTCGGCAGGGCTGCTCTCAATCCCTACATCCCCCAGCCTGTATTGATACCAAGAGTTGCTCCGACCCAGGTGCAGGACCTTGCATTTGTCCTTGTTGAACCTCATGAGGTTCACCCGGGCCCACCTCTCGAGCTTGTCCAGGTTCCTGTGGATGGCATCCCATCCCTCAGGCATGTCCACTGCACCACTCAGCTTGGTGTTGTCTGCAAACTTGCTGAGGGTGCACTCGATCCCACTATGTCATTGATGAAGATATTAAAGAGTACTTTTTGCTGCTATCTTCTAGGGGATTCTTGAATATGTTGTAAGACATGTCCATTTCTCTGCATTTTGTCTTTATTATTCTTACATAATATGAATGTTGCAAGCTTCAAGATATATGAGTCCCACTTCTCCAAATGTTTGAATGAAATTCAGTGATCATGCAAAAGTAGTTTTCAGTGAATAAAAGTACTGAGAGCAATGGCTTCCTATCTTATGGTAAAGGGTATCACAAGCAATAAAATTTCAACTAATCTAAGTTAGCAGGAGTTCCAGTTCCCATTTGCACTTCCCCAATTACAGTAAGTTGTATATGTAGCTTTGTTATAAGGCTCATTGAAGAGGGAGAAATTATGTTCCATTTCTGGGACACAGACTTTGAAGTTGCTTTCTTACTCTTATTTCTCTTAGAAAAGTGAAGGCATGAGTAGCTATAACATGAGAAACTTCATACACTGGAATTTCATTCTTTTGTTGACATCTGTTAAATCCACAGAAAATTGTTAATTTCCATTGAAATTTTCCCAAGAGATTTCCTAAGCAATTTCCTCACGAGTCTTGCCACTTTTCCATTCCTGTCCAGTGCTGTGTGAACACAGCCCTTAGACAAGAACTCTCTTATTCCTGGAAAGAACTGAATAAAGATTTGGATTAAACCAATATAATTTCAAAGTTTTACGGAATACTCACTATAACCACAAGCTGATTTTCCAGCTTATGGTTATAGTGAGTATTCCGTAAAACTTTGAGTTTTTTCAGTTATGACATACATTAATGAAACTTTGACAAGCATCTTCATTTGGGAGGGGCTGAGAGAGAGAACAATAAGTTGTAAAAGAAGAGTTCGCTGTGGGGCTGTGTGTTGTTGGGTTTAAGGCTGGCTGAACATTAGCTGCAGTCTACTTGACTCATCTTGCTGTTGATCTAAAATTAAGGACTAGGCTCATAAAATGATACTAAATGGTTTTCCCCCCTGCTCTTGCATGGGTATAAGAAAATTGTGTAAAAATGACTCGACTCCAGAGGAAACACTAGGCATAACTGAAAGTCTCAGCTCAAAAGCCTTATGAAAAAATGCACTGAATAGCTCATATTCAATAAATTAAAAAGTGATTTCCTAATAGCTCCCAAAATGTACTTGTTAATGGGGAATCATCATTGATGGGTGTGTTTCTATTTAAACTCCTTGGAGGTCTCTTCTCAGCTTAATACTACTTAATATCTTTTTTTTATAAATCATCTGAAGGAAAAAATAAATTTACTCCTCAAAGGGTCTTACACACTTGGGTCAAATCCTAAGAGATTACAAGCACCACCTTTACAGGTTAAATCTTCAGTTACTCTCTTTTTATTGAGACTAGAATCTTGCTGAAAATGAATAGCATTTGTCCACACGCAAGGCCTAGTTCAATCCTAGTGGCTTCCCCACAGGAAAATGTGAGTAGAGGGAAAAAGGATCGACTACAGATATTCTTAGTCTGATAGTTCCTAAATATTAGTTTTTCTTTAAATTTTAGGCACTAAAATACTAGTAAAATCAATATAGGGATTTATCCGTTCTAGAAAGGAACATAACACATCATGGAAGTGCCTGGTCAATAAAGACAAGACCACACAAGGCTGTTACATGTTTTATTATTTTCTTCAATTACTAATGGACTTCACTGATGTTTCATCATTTTTAATTATCATATCTGGATCTTATGGATGCTTGGAACCCTGAACACCTTTGAGTTCCAGAGAACACAGATAGGTTTGTTTCAGTAAGGCAACGTACTCCAATTCAGTTAAAAACATTGAAGTTGAACATTTTAGAATGTATTGAGGATAGAATTTAGCATCTAGCTAATTGACTGTCTTAGAGGAGTCTCAAAAGAATTTTTGTTATTCTTTCTTACTAAATACCTCATGAATTATTAAAAAAATAAATAAAAATGCACTATTTTACCTCAATTATCCCCAAAACAAAAGTAATGTTTTATATTCAGATTTTAAATAATTTAATTTTACCCATTTTTTAAATATCTATACAGAGGTTGTGCTGGAATACCTTCATTTTTCAAATTTACATTTCGATCCAATCAAAATCAATGGTGCATTGCTAGCATAAAACTACAGGCAGTGGGAACCAACTAAGGAATTCCTATTGCATGGAGACATTTTCAAGAGAGCTGCTGCAGAATTCTATGTGTAAATATGTGCTGAAACACTGAGGTGAGCAATAATCATTACCTTTTATGCTGTAGAAACTGAAGTTAAAGAATCATATAAGGAGTTCAGCAGAGGTCAGATTTTTAAACTTTGTGGTTGTTTTTTTTTTTTGGTCAGGACATGGCCTTTTTGCAAACTTGGGCTTCATATTATTTGAATAAAAAATGGCAATTTCAATCCTACTAGTGTATGAGGATAACAACAAATCTATTTTGTTCCTTCCTGTGGACTTGTATCTTCACTTATTTCTTTCTCCACTAGTCAAAATGTCAGGTGTTTGATCAGGAGCAGATAAGGAATGAATGTTGGAAGATAGGTTTGGAATGGTTTTGGTCATGTCAAAAACATGAAGCAGCTCGTTAATCTAGCATTGTCTGATAGAAAAGAAATAGAAAAGCTTTTAAATTTTTTCCCTATTTATTTATTTATTTATGAAATAATATGTATTTATTTGGAAAAATTTTGAAAAACCCAGGGGAAGAGGCTGTACTTTTAGCTAGAGTATTTCTTTGCCTGAGTGAACAGAAACAAGTGTCTGCCTTTGATAACTGTGCAGACATTAGACTCTGAATATTAAAGAGGGTTGGCAGCTACAGTATAAACTGGGGCACTTGCCATTTCTGGACAAACTGTGTCATTCTTACTGGAAAGTCAGCTAGTAAGTGCTCTAACATTTTGTCCGTTGTGTTTCTTCTTTGGCAAAACAGACAATGAAGAATAAATGAACTGAACTGGGAATTCTTTAAACTAGTTATTTTCAAGAGATGAGTTTCCAATTTAGCTTTAAACGTGCTATTATTTAATGGAGTACCAGTGCTCGAAGGGAGGCTGATTTGTCAGTGGTTTGCTGTACGTTAAATAAAACGCTGGATAAATCACAGATAGTAGGCAAAAAAAAGCCTGTTCTGGTCATTACAAAGCCTCCAAGTATTTGGACAAGCAGAAAGGTAAATCAATCTGCAGTATCTCCCTGACAATCAAACCAGCCAATAGTCTGCATACTAATATAATATAATACAACACACTGCTTGTACGGCTTCTGTTAGGATAGACACCATTGTATTCCTGAAGAAGCTGCGTGCCTGTGACTGGTGAAATTACTGCCTACTTTTTATTTAGATAGTGCACATTTTGATCCTCAGAGGAGCTGTGGTTGGTTGAAGGTGCTGTCTCTCTGCTGTGTATTAAAGTTGGCATCGAGATGGTAAATACTTGGTGCAGCTAGGACCAAAGCTTAAGCCTTTTCTTATTGCTGTCAGATACAAAAAGTCAATTGACTTTGGCACTTGGAGAACTAGGCTGCTAGTCTGGAAACAATGGTAGCTCTTATCACTGGTCCACCTCCATTAACAAAAGGGATCTGTGCTTAATTTCTCATCCTAGTAGTGTTTTGCACACCTGCAAAGCAGCAACTACAGCCAACCTTGGGTGGATTATAGTATTTGTTGTTTTTAAAGTGCAACATCTTTATGATCTCATTGTTTGTGTGTGAGGGAGAGCTTTACAGTTTTGGTATTATGCTTTCTCTCTGTACTGGTTTAGTTCACGCATCTAGTATGAGGAAACCTTTACCCAACTCAAGTGCCTGGCACAAAGAATTACTCTAGAGCAACAAATGACCGGTCTATATGAAATAATTGGACATGTTCTAGTTTAGTGAGAGCTATGTGTGAAATCCACATATGTCATTAACGGTTCTTTGAGACATTAATTTTTTTGATATTGGAAACAATGTGTTTTACAACACCTGCTTGATCTTTTTAAATTACTTTGTGTGTGTTTACCAGAGGTATTTGAAGAAGTATAATTTAATTTTAATTTTGATTCATTCTGGTCATTCTGACCATGTTTTCTTTCTGTCCTACTGAGCATGATGGGTCAAATTTTACCTCGTGAACAAAACTATTTCAAGACTCTTGAGTAACTTAGAATAATTTCATCTTTACTGTCACCTCCCTGCTTTTATTTAACTTCCTGTCTCCTTGTTGCGCTGCAAGATTTTAATGATCATATTCAGAGCGATTTACACTTCTATAGCTAGGCTCTCAAAGTGCTGATCAAACATTAATAAAGCTTCACAGTAGAGCCGCTCAGGAATATTTTGATCACCTTTTTTATGGAACACGCAAATTCATACCAAGATTCAAACCAAGAATCTGTTTTGATAAATTTTCCATTTAGAAAACATTCTGACAGAGTTCTGAAGCAGACAAACCCCACATATTTCAACAAAAGTTCCACATATTTTGAAAATAGCATTTCATTTGGATGATAATTAATAATTTTTTAAAAATGAAGCCAAATTAAGCATTTTAGAAGCATAAAAATGAAAAATTTAGATTGATACAATTTGAATTGATCAAATGTTTAGTTCCCAAATACCTGCAAAATTTCAATTCAGTGTCCCATTTGAGATCAAGGAAAGAAATGCAAAAGGAATATACTTACCAGGGAAATTGAAGCACATGAATAAATCACTGAACTGTGTTGCCTTATGTACTAAGTTTTGTCCTGACAAAAATGCCAAGAAAGAATACTGTTTGAATAATCTAATGTATGCTTAATGTATAATTAGTAAAATCTCAGGTCACTTACAGATGTCGTTGTTCTTCTGTCTATTCACAGGAACACACACACTCCTTTGGAGAATAAGCGAAATCAGACAGTCTCAAGAGCAGCATTCACTTCTCAGTTTTCTTCCTGCTATACTAACCTATAGGTGACATTGTCTCCCACTAATTAATACCTTTAATTAATTTTGGGCTAAGAATGTGGGAATCACTAATTTCCATTGGCTAAATTAAGGTTCAGGGAGATTCAGCTTTAATAAACTGACTTGCTAACCCTGTAGATTTTTTTTTTTATTTTTAACTAATTCATATGTATTAACACAGTTAAGTGCTATTGTACAGCGTATTGTACAGTGTGATAACATACCATTTCAGAAGTAACATATATGAGCATATAAACAAAGGCTGATCTAACCTGTGTGTGCATTTATATCCCACTGTATATAAGTCATATGACATACAGGTGGTATATACATAAGGAATTTAAGGTAGTGTTCAAAAGAAAACAAGTCACTTTGAGCTTGTTTTTGTCAGGGTTTTGGTTTGAAATTGATCTGATCTGATAAGGTTTATAGACAGATGACATCAATGCTAAATGCTGAGGAAGGAGACAATACACAGTAATTAGTCCCAAAGCTGTTTTCTAAGCCCTGGGTAGGAAGCTCCATTCTGCAGGGTCCTGGGGGTTTGTGGAAAGATGCTGGAGGCTCTCAGCTCTCCCCTGGAAGAAGCACACAATCCATGCTTCATAGCAGTGCTCAGCATCATCCAGGATGAAACCCATCAAGATCAGTAAGCACACTAATCTGAGAGCAGTCTGATCCAAGGTTTTAATTTCATTTCTGCTCCCCAGAATCAGGAAGTTCATCAGTAAGATCCGCTGTCATTTGGCACAATAGGATTATAGGGTCAGCAATTAGATGCTGTCATGAAGACAATATGCTTATCACTGGCATTTCTTATTCCATTCTCATTTAGAAATTACCGTCAGCATTTAGTTGATTTTTCTCAGCAATTAAATGCATAGGCTTTAAATAATTGGGCTTTCTTAGCTACCTCAGCACTACAGTAATAAGCTTCATTCAGCTGATAGCCCTCTTTGGGGCCAAACTTACAGTGAGGAACTTAAGGAAATGTACTGTTCTGGTAAGTAGCCTGTGCCTGTAGCTGTGCTTATTGGGTTGTTTGTTTGTTTTCTGAATATTATATTCAAGTAATGCAAGAGGCACATTAATAGGTTTTGCCTGTGCTGACAGTGATTTGGTCAGTTCTCTTAAACCCACAGATTTTTCCCAAAGTTAGTGTTAACTTGCCACTATTCTTCTTTCTTGGGGGTTTGCCACTCTACACTCTGTGTTGTGCTTACAAAACCAAGGTAATATTCAGAGACAGCTCAGCAATGGCAGGCTGTTATCTAAGGCATGCAAATGTCTCCTCTCTTGCTGAAGCAATGTCACTGTTGGGCAAACAATTCAACAGAGAGAATGCACAAAATAAAGTTGTTGGACTCTATGGTCAACAAATTTATCTAGAAATGGGGAAGACTTTGCTTGTAACAACTACTCAGCAAAGTTTTGCAAAAAATCAGTTTTAAATGGATGTGAAATACAGAATCAAGTCTAGGAATAAGGGCTAAAAATCAATATTTGATTCTCTTCTGTTTTTCTCTCAACCTATACTGTATGCTCGAAATATCAAGAAGCATTTTCATATGTCTTTGAATGGTTTTAGCTTTAGGAGGCAATGGTTTGGGGAGGAATGGTTTTTGTTTTCCAAGGCGGCCGTTTCTCAGGTTTTACTCAGCTAGCTCTAAATGTGTCTGCTTTCAGTATTCTATTGCTTTTTGATTTTGTTCTGAGATGTCTTGCATAATGTAGGGATAAGTACGTGCCTAACATAGATTTCTGTGTCCCACTTCAGAGGAACAGGAGAGTAATGTGGGCGGGAGTGAGAAGTTGTCAAAAGCTACCAGGATCTACCTTTACCTTTCTAAGTTCTTTATATCTTGCCTAAGGATAAACAAAAAAAATCTGTGTCATGCTGAGGACTGAATTATTTTTCAGGTCTTTTTTTCCTGAAGCACATGTCTGTTCTTCCTAACAAAGTACTGACCTAGTGTCCTGGTTTCGGCTGGGATAGAGTTAATTTTCTTTCTAGTAGCTGGTATGGTGCTGTATTTTGGATTTAGAATAACAATAACATTGATAATACACTGATGTTTTAGTTGTTGCTAAGCAGCCAAGGACTTTTCAGCTTCTCATACTGGCCTGTCAACAGGAAGGCAGGGAGTGCACAAGAAGCTGGGAGGGGACACAGCCAGGACAGCTGACCCAGACTGGCCAAAGGGATATTCCATACCACATGATGTCATGCTCAGTATATAAACTTGGGGGAAGATGGCTGGGGCGATCACTGCTTAGGGACGGGCTGGGCATTGGTCAGCGGGTGGTGAGTAATTGCATTGTGCATCACTTGTTTTATATATTCTTTTATCATCATTGTTATTATTCTCTCTTCCTTTGCTGTCCTATTAAACTGTCTTTATCTCAACCCACAAGGGTTTTTTTTCCGCTTCTCTCCCCCATCCCACTGGGGGGGAAGGGGGCAGTGAGTGAGTGGTTGTGTGGTGCTTGGTTGCCAATTGGGGTTAAACCATGGCACCTAACATAACTTAGTTTATGAAATCTGATGAGACCACAATCCTTTATGAAATAAAAGTTCAGGCTAATTTGCTTTTTATGTTATTGTAAAACTGCCAAGCAATAGTCAACACGTGATTGCAATTTCGAATTTTGCACTGAAACATATAAGAGTACCTACTGACAGAGGTGTTTCATATAGAAGAGCAAAATATTTAATGACCCATCTGTATGCCTAGTACATGTAGGCTTCACTGGGCTTTCCTAGCAACACCAGAATTCTAGCAGGGTTAACCTGTGCTCATCGTACATGTACAACTTTAGAAACATCTTTGAGTTTCCAGCTTCTAAATACACTGTATTTTATGACAAACTTGCACCCCTGCAGTTTTCAAAGTTTGCAGAACTGGCACCAATAACACAGCACTCAAAAATCTGCTGCATAGAAACTGAAGAGGTGAAAACAATGATGTACCAAAGTCTATCTACATAACATTTTTTTAATTCACTGAACATGCAAATGATCTAGTACCATCCAAAGATGATATTATTGCAAAAGAGATACTCTAGCATCTGGTTATTGGTATATAGAAAGGAGACCTATACTTTTGAGGGTGTTTTTTTATAAAACATTGCAACTACTGCATTTATGAGCACTTAAAGATTCTCCAGTGTTCAATGTTTTATATTTACTGTGCTCTAGGCTCAAGAGAATTCCAGACCAGTGAAGAACAGCAAAATGCTTGATTAAAAATAAACCACTTAAAACCAAAACAATTTCTGGCTTTTATTCCTCTGCAGTTTCCATGGAATTCTTATGGCAGTTTGCTAGAGAGTGTGATTTGATTTTATGACTTTTTTAAAGTCATAGTTTAAAGTTTAAAATAATTCCACTTTAATACTGGGAGTAGTTTTATACTTGCAAGGGTTGGGAGATTTTATGGGCTACAGCTGAAATGGAAACCTTACTCCCAAGTTCTGTTTACAAAGAAGCAGAGGAATAGCAATCTTTAATGGGTGAAGTCTTTTGAACACTCAAAAATTAAAAAGAGAAAGAACTCTAGAAAGACCCTCTGTACCCCGTAGCTCTGTAGTTCCATAGGACAGATTTTCTTTTTTAGATCCTACTACAGCTAGCCTAAATTACTAGCTGTGGTCCCACTTAGTTTCTCCTGAGGCTTTCACAAACTTTTGAAATAATCATCTTATGTTACTTTTTACATAAATCTCCATAGAAGTAACAAGCTGGACTAGCTCATCACTTACGAGTTTTTTGAGAAGAAAACAACAACATCAATCTTATGAATCTAGCTTTTGCCTGTGCTGCAAATTGAAAGTGTGGTAAGCAGGAAAACATATTGCTATCTGCCTATGCTTTAGCTATAAGTTAATAACACCTATCACACTTACGGCATTGAACTTTTCCTGTAAGAATGGATCCCAGTCAATAAGACTCTCTTGAGGCAGTTACACTACAGTGCCTGGATCTGAAAAGATATTTATATACAACTTGCAATATAACCTGGCAGTAAGCTGTCTCTTATTTTCTGTCTTCATCAGTAGGACCTGAAAACTCTAGTTCTTCCTGTTGATTTGGGCTCTCATTTGTATTTGTCCTGATGTTGTCTCGTCTATATGGAAAACAGTTCCAGTAAGAAGCCAAAGCTACAGGCTTAGACATAGGAAAAATGCGTAAAACCAGAAGACTTTCACGTCAGACACAAAGAAAAGTTCCTGAATTAAGTGCATCGATCTCTAATAAGGCTTAAATTGCTAAAAATAAAGCAAAGAGTTGAAGAGATTCAGATAAGAATTGTATCACTTCATGAAGTTAAGTGAAACTGCTGAAAAAATGAAGTATGTCCTGTCTTATTAACATCTGTGGGCTGAAAACTCTAGTATTTTTTAATAGCCAATGAGAAAGAACAGGCCAGTTATCAAACTGATACAGAGAAGTTTGGAAAACACTGCACTGCCAGAAAGATTCTCCTTTTTAAGATATCAGCTGCATATGAGGAATAAAAGAAGAGGAAGACTTGTTGAAATGTTTTTCATAATTTTGAGACCATTAATCTGGAGGACTCCTAATTCAAGACCAGATTATGATTGAAAGTCTGCAACTGATATAAGGGTTTATGGAAGTTATTGTCTCAAACTTAAAAAAGTAATCAAAATTTTCCAAGCTGGTGGAACATTTTGGATGGAGAATCGAACAATCTTACAGTGCAATTGCTTAGCAAATTAATAATTTTTCCTGTTCGTGAAGACATTCCGTTAGCAACTTTGAAATGTTACAAAAGGTGGGAAAACCAGAACAGTCAGTATAGCTTGGAGGGAAGTTAATTGGATCAAATTTTGGTGTCTCCCTTAGAATGAGGTGAATTACTTTTTAGATTACATTTGGCTGTATTAGGTCTGCATTGACTGCAGTGAGAGATTGGACAACTGTCTTGGAGAGAAGGACTTACATTATAAACATCAAGACTGGGTGAAATTAATCCCATCCTTTGAAATTCAACACATGAAGGAAGGTAGTAAGAGGAGAATATAGTACTCTAATACAGGCTGAACTTCCTAGAAGTGCGGGGAGCAATGGAAAATGTTCAAGCAAGATTTTTGTCTCTTCATGAAGCCTAAACAATGTCCTACCTTTGTACACGGCTGGTATGCTTGTTAGAAGGAAAAACATGTTACAACATATAGAGAAAAGAAAAAATCCAGAAGAGAAGAGTACATGAGGAAAAGAGCAAGAAGAATTATTGTCAGGAACGTGTAACTACTAGGAATTGTCAAGAGGCTGCTCATGAGTGGAATTGAACCTCTGACTGAGCAGGACATATAAGCAGGACACTAGCGCATGAGCCAACATGCTAGATACCTGAGTTAAAATAATGAGAAAAAAGTAGGAATAGAACATAGACAAAGAGAACTGGTAATGTACTGGGCAAATAATTTTTTATTATATTATGCAAACTAGGTTATTTTACTTAAATAACCTTGAAAGAATGTATGTTTGCTCTGTATTATTATCCCACTAGACAGAAATAGCATTATTAAAGAATACAGTTGCAGGACATGTCTCAGATATAAGAACTGTGGGAAGCCAACTATAGTAATGGTAGACAATCAATCATAATTTGATTTTGTGCAATTATATGTTTTTTAGAAGAGTATAAATCTAAACACAAAACTCTAAGCCCAGGGTATCCACAGTCTAATGATCTCATAGAAAATAGTATCCTAGTTACTAAAAAAATCCATTAAAAATCTGGGGACTACTTGGCCCAACAAATTTATGTAACAATGCTCTTGAGCCTGTGATTGTCACTGGCTAACATATTGTTCGACAGAAAGTTTAAAAGGAGACTACTTGACTGTGTAACCACCAAAAAGTTATAAACAAGGATACTCTAAATTCTTATGAATAGTAGAAAAAGGTCAAAGAGGAAATATAATATGATAAAACACACATGCATGACCCTTTGCAGCAGCAAGATAATGTACGTGCAGGATGACTAACAGTGAAAGAAGCAGAAGATTCGTGTGAAATTATTCTTTGCTGCTGGAAGATGACTGCTAAATGAGACGAGAACTAGAAAGGAGCTGAAATCTTCTTCTGCAGCAGCAAGACAGAGGAAAAAAAAGAAAAGGATCAAGCTCTCAAATGCTTAAACTAAATAGGAGAAGTCAGTAGATTAAATAGCACAAAGTAAAAACAAACTAGGAGGCCAATGCAAAACTTGAGTAAAACAGAGTGCTGATCCCATGAGATGAATCAGAGACGAGTTGAAAGACTGGTTGTGGATTATGTATTACAAATACTTTTCCTTTAGAAAATAACGGATGCAAAGTACTCACCATTACAAGTCTTTGGACAAAATGTTACATGGTCCGAACTGTTCTAAGACTAATGGTATGAACAGCTTGAGTTCATATGTCTCTAACACAAACTCTTGAAAACATTTGTTAGTCTACCTGTTATACTAAAGACTGATTGTAAATGCAAGAGCATGCTGAATACACATTAATCATCACCTGTGAATACTGCCTGATGTCTGCTTCTTGTCCTCTGCCCATTCTCTCCGCACTGCTTATTCCCCTTTGTCTGGAATGTATTTAATTATTTCTCACATCCAGTTTCTATTCCTGTTATTGAAATTCTTTCCAAAGATTCACTTTTTCACAGAATCACAGAATCACAGAATGGTAGGGGTTGGAAGGGACCTCTGGAGATCATCTTGTCCAAGCCCCCTGCCAGAGCAGGGTCACCTAGAGCAGGTTGCACAGGACTGCGTCCAGGCTGGTTTTGAATATCTCCAGAGAAGGAGACTCCACAACCTCTCTGGGCAGCCTGTTCCAGTGCTCTGTCACCCTCACAGTGAAGAAGTTTTTCTGCACATTTAGACGGAACTTCCTGTGTTCCAATCTGTGCCCGTTCCCCTTTGTCCTGTCGCTGGGCACCACTGAGAAGAGTCTGGCCCCATTCTCTTGACACCCGCCCTTGAGATATTTATAAGCATTGATGAGGTCCCCTCTCAGTCTTCTCCTCCTCAGGCTGAACAGCCCCAGCTCCCTCAGCCTTTCTCCGTAGGAGAGATGCTCCGGTCCCTTAATCATCTTTGTGGCCCTCTGCTGGACTCTTTCCAGTAGTTCCTCATCTTTCTTGACGTGGGGAGCCCAGAACTGGACGCAGTACTCCAGATGGGGCCTCACTAGGGCAGAGTAGAGAGGGAGGAGAACCTCCCTCGACCTGCTGGCCACACTCAGGTTCTTAATGCACCCCAGGATGCCGTTGGCCTTCCTGGCTGCAAGGGCACATTGCTGGCTCATGGTGAATTTGTTGTCTACCAGGACTCCCAGGTCCCTCTCCTCAGAGCTGCTTTCCAGGAGGTCAACCCTTAACCTGTATCAGTGCATGGGGTTGTTCCTCCCCAAGTGCAGGACCCTGCACTTGCCCATATTGAACCTCATGAGGTTCCTCTCTGCCCAACACTCCAGCTTGTCCAGGTCTCGCTGAATGGCAGCACAGCCTTCTGGTGTATCAGCCAGTCCTCCCAGTTTCGTGTCATCAGCAAACTTGCTGAGGGTGCACTCTGTCCCTTCATCCAGGTCATTAATGAATAAATTGAACAGGACTGACCCCAGAACCGACCCCTGGGGAACACCACTAGCCACAGGCCTCCAACTAGACTCTGCACCGCTGATCACCACTCTCTGAGCTCTGCCATTCAGCCGGTTCTCAATCCACCTCACCGTTCACTCGTCTAGCCCACACTTCCTGAGCTTACCTATGAGGATATTGTGGGAGACAGTGTCAGACGCCTTGCTGAAGTCCAGGTAGACAACATCCACTGCTCTCCCCTCATCCACCCAGCCAGTCATAGTTTCTTCAGTTCCAGCAAATATAGTCCTAATATCTTCTCTGCCATGTTGTTTTGACAGAGGAGAAAAAAGGTAAGTCAAAGAAACATAAAACAATTTCAAATATTCACTTTCTTTCCTGTTACATCCATCTATTTTATGTCTATTCTTTCTTGTAATATCTTATAAACAGAAAGACTGTCTTTTCTTTTGTACTTTGTATGATAAAGCTCATATCATTGTTGTCACCTGAAAAAGGAGACAAAATTTAAGTTAATGACTTGGAGGCACATTTTATAGTTTGTTGTTGCAAAAGGCCTTATTCTCCACTCAGTTACCCACATAGAGTACCAGTGCAATGGTCCCACTGTCAATGGAATTAATTGCAGATTTAAATGGTGTAGATGAAGGAAGAATCAAATCTGGAGAAATTATAAGAATTAGGAGACTGATGAGCTATTGGTGAGAATCCTATCTGGCTGTTATCTGCTTAGCTGCTTTCAGGCATCATTAGTGTTGTGTGCTGGCATGTGCTTAAGGAGGGCAGGAAGAAACACAACCCACCAGCGTGGAGGATCACAGACTATTTAGCATCTCACGTTCCAAGGAAGGTGTAGTTCTTGTCCCCATGTTTGGATGCAATTCAAGCCCTGGTTCTTCTGCTGATCCTTAAACTAACACTGGTGGTAGCTCTGTTATAAATGGATACACTAAACCTCTAGGAGTTAATGGGGATATTCAGTAAACTTCTGAGTTTGACCTTACAACAAAGGAAGCTATAGGGCCTTTACAGGTTTTTTTCTGTGAATTGGAAACTGAGGTGGACAAAGAACTGAACTCATACCCAGAAGCACATATATAGTTGGCATTTCTTTAGATCTATTCCTCCCTCTTTTGGTGTGTGACCTTCCTAAATTAGGCCATCAATCCCAGAAATTTGAATTCTTGAAACAAGTTCTCACATAAGGCAAAAAAAATTTGACACTTCTTGCTACATTATTTGTCTGCTCTCAGAAGCCATCGTAGAGTGGCTACATATCACTGTACCATCTTTTTTTTTTTAAAAAAAATTCCCCATTCTGCAGAATGTGTTAGGTTGAGCATAAATTATTAGTACATATATGTGAAAATATATACTACTTCCTGCTTTGGTGAGCAGAAAATGGGACAAAAAGAATAGAGAATTCACAATGGAAACGTGAATTTTGGATTAAAGCTTTGTAAGTTTCAGATGTGATAATGCTCTTGTATAGCCTTACTCCTTGTGCAGTCCCCAGCTGCCACCTTCCCTTCGGTAAGTCACTGAAGTTTTAAAGTCAGAGTAAGAATGTCACTTTCCACGAAAGTGAAAAGCAGTTTTCCATAGGTTTGGTTTGTAGTCTTTTCTAAGACTTTTATTTACTTGGTTTTACTATTGAAATCTCAGGATTCCTTCCTTTCAAATGAAATAATGACGTTTTATTGACTGGTGTTTTGGAAGACCAGTTAGAAACACAATAAAGGAGCATGATTTGAGCAAAGTACTGATCATCAACTCTCCAGAAGTCCATCACCTGTAAGATGTTTGCCCAAACATTGAGGAAGGCAAGCCACAAATAGTTGTTTTGTTGCAGTTGTTGTTCTCTGCTCTTCTTAGTACTTTGTTCGCTTACAGTTTATACATCGGTGTGTTTTATGTAATTACTGGCAAATAAATAGTGACATACATATGTGAAAAATATAAATCACCCCATTTTTTGATAGTTACTGGCTTGACAAAGCAACCCAAACTAGCAAAAAGTTGCACTAGTAACAGGCAAATAATAGTTACTTTCATTCTATATAGTTATATATAAAATCAAGAAATGAAAAGGAACTTTTTTATGTATGACATGCTAAACCAAACTGGGCAGAGTACCAAAATGTGTGCTCTGAAGAAGAGTGAGCTGAAAAAAAGCATGCTGAAAGCATGTGAAAAAGCATGCTCAAAATAAACTCTTAATCTTTTCTAACAGAAAAACTTTGGATCTGAATGAAATTCATGTTTTTTTCTCCAAAAGCCAAGATTTCGTTTTCTATACTGATGCCCTGTATAAATGATCATTCATCTGAAAAATGGTAATAGGGCAAAATCCAAACATGCAAACAATTGAGGGAGAATAAGCTGTAGAAAGAAAAATCCCACCTGAGCTCTGGAAAGAAGATCTAGATACAATTCTTGGACCAATTTCTCCTCTCTTTTTCTAAGTAAGAAGCAACAACAGAAGAAAAAAAAAAATGCAAATTTACTAGTCCTGCTTTGTTCTGAAATTTTGGGATTATTTTTAACAGGAAGATTTGCTGATTCATATGGCATAGAGAGCAGAAATGTCCTCAATTTCTGCAGAGTGAAAACATCAGCAATTTTTCAGCATGAGGAAACAGAAAGCTTGACTAAAAATACATAAAAGCACATTTGGAATAAGGGGGAAAACAACCTAAAAATATTACTTGGATGAGCATAACCTATTTAGGTGTTGTAAAACTGCTGCCAAATTATGTGGTCCCGTATTTCCATGGCTCTTACAAGGTCATCTGTTAACCCTGCTTTCTTTTCAAAATGGCTCATACCAACTGTATTTAGCAGAGTTGTTGTTTAGATGCACACATCTACTTCTAGCTCTTCACTTCACTTCATCCCTTGATTATAACTGTCCTATCAAGTGAGTGAAGCATCTATGGTGATTGAAATTACCAGTCTGGGAACAGAGTGTCCTGGTTTCGGCCAGGACAGAGTTAATTTTCTTTCCAGTAGCTACTGCGTTTTGGATTTAGTATGTGAAGAATGTTGATAATACACTGATGTTATTAGTTGCTGCTAAGCGATCAAGGGCGTTTTCCAGCTTCCCAGGTTTTGCTAATGCACAGGTGCAAAAAACGTGGGAGGGGTATAGCTAATATAGTTGATCCAAACTGCCTAAAGAGAGTATTCCATACCATAGATGTCATGCCCAGTATAAGTGAGGGTTGGCTGGTGAGCCAGGGTCCCCTTTTCATTCGTTTGGGTCCTTTTGTTCATTCGTGTATTCATTTGTTTTACTGTTTGTTCCTTCGTTCGCTCTCTCTGAAACTTGCTGTTCTGAGATCGCTGCTGGGGAATATTCTTTTTTTGTGATTGCTGCTCAGGACAGGCTGTATTGGTCATTGGGTGGTGAGAAACTGTGCATTGTTTGTTTTATATATTTTATTATCATTATTTATTATTATTATTAATGTATAATATAATAATTATTATCTTTTTCTTTTCTGTCTTGGTGAACTGTTTTTATCTCAACCCACGAGTTTTCCTTTTCTTTCCGATTCTCCTCCCTACCCCACTGGAAAGGGGGGGAGTGAGTGAGCAGCTGCGTGGTATTTGGTTATCATCTGTGGTTAAACCGCAACAGTCCTTTTTGGCACCCAATGTAGGGCTCGAGGAATTTGAAAAGGACTGTTGTGGTCTGACCCCGGCTGGATGCCAGGCGCCCACCAAAGCTGCTCTATCACTCCCCTCCTCGAATGGACAGGGGAGAGAAAATATAACAAAAAGCTCGCGGGTCGAGATAAGGACAGGGAGAGATCATTCAGCAATTACCGTCACAGGCAAAACAGACTCAACTTGGGGAAAAATTAATTTGATTTATTGCCAATCAAGTCAGAGTAGGATAATGAGAAATAAAACCTAATTTTATAAACACTTTCCCCCCACCCCTCCCATCTTTCGGGCTCAACTTCACCCCCAGTTTCTCTACCTCCTCCCCCTGAGCAGCGCAGGGGGACGGGGAATGGGGATTGTGGTCAGTTCATCACACATTGTCTCTGCCGCTCTTTCCTCCTCAGGAGGATGACTCCTCACACTCTTCCCTTGCTCCAGCGTGGGCTCCCTCCCACGGAAGACAGTCCTCCACAGACTTCCCCAATGTGAGTCCTTCCCATGGGCTACAATTCTTCATGAACTGCTCCAGCGTGGGTCCTTTCCACAGGGTGCAGTCCTTCAGGAACAGACTGCTCCAGCATGGGTCCCCTGCAGGGTCACAAGTCCTGCCAGAAAACCTGCTCCAGCCTGGGCTCCTCTGTCTCCACAGGTCCACAGGTCCTGTCAGGAGCCTGCTCCAGCATGGGCTTCCCACAGGGTCACAGCCTCCTTTGGGCATGCACCTGCCCTGGCATGGGGTCCTCCACCGACTGCAGGTGGATATCTGCTCCACTGTGGACCTCCATGGGCTGCAGGGGCACAGCCTGCCTCACCATGGTCTTCACCACGGCCTGCAGGGGAATCTCTGCTCCGGCTCCAGGAGCACCTCCTCCCCCTCCTTCTTCACTGACCTTGGTGTCTGCAGAGTTGTCGCTCTCACATATTCTCACTCCTCTCTCCACTGCTATATTCTCGCAGCATTTCCCCGCCCCCCCCTTCTTAACTGTGTTATCCCAGAGGTGCTACCACCATCACTGATGGGCTCAGCCTTGGCCAGCAGTGGGTCTGTCTTGGAGCCAGCTGGCATCAGTTCTATCAGACATGGGGGAAGCTTCTAGCAGCTTCTCACAGAAGCCACCCCTGTAGCCCCCCCTGCTACCAAAACCTTGCCATGCAAACCCAGTACATAGGGTCAAACTCTGAGTAAACATCTGAGTTAACCTGAGAGAGATCATGCTGAATGGCATGGCCAGTTTTTTAATCCTTTCCTTACATGGTAAGGAAAGTGCAGACTTACAGGTGTGTGAGCACTGAGAGACTGGGGTCAGTTTTCAGTATTGGGGATCTGTATTGTGTGAATAGATAAATACAGTTATATGGATTTTCTCATATTCCTTCTTTACTCCATCTCTAATACCAATAGACACCTATGTTTACAACTATAGCTGATCTAGTGTTGTAGAGGAAAACAACTATATTGTTTGTGTTTGATTTTTTCAATATGAAATAAGTCAATTGTCAAGCTCCATCAGAGTGGGTATCACTTCTAATCTCTCACTACTTTATAGTGAGCTACACAAGCCTCCTGGGCTGCACAAATCTTCAGAAGACTTCTAGGATATCCAGAATGATGAAGGACAAGATAAAGTAAGGATTCTGGATATCCAAATCAGGAAGTCCTAGAAAGCAGGTGAATTTCTATGAGGGAGAGGAATTCTGGAAGCTCTGAGACTGTCTTTCTGAGTTGGAGGAGCAGGAGCACTAGGAGCCTTGAAAACACCTGGTCAGACACTCACATGTGGAAAGATGCGTGTACTAGAAGCTCCCAGAAACTAAGACCAATATTCCTCAGCTGTCTCCCAGCAGGAAGGCTATTACCCTGAACTAGCCCATGCTCAAGCAGCTCTTACAGATCATCTAGTCCCTGGCACCCCTCTTGATGTTGCTGTCCCAGAAGATGGTAGAATCTCATACTTCCTAGAAGTCCATCATATGAGACCAGGCCTGAAAGCATGAAGATTTGAAGTAGTTTTCAGAGGCAGATCATCAAACACGAAATATTTGTTATCAAAAGGTTGCTGTATATTAAAATAATTTCTGATTTAAAAAAAAACATTGTCTTACAAAAATCACAACAGCTATCCTCTTGTCAGCCAATGATTCCACCGGGTGCTGTGTACAAACACTCTAGGAAGCAGGAGTGCCAATGAATTGTGATACACAGAGGCAAAACTAGATCATTTGGGGTAAATCTACCAGTTTTCTCCTCATTAATTAATGTCTGTTTATTAGGATGATACAGCATTTTGTTTGGAAAAGGAAAAAAAAAAAAAGGAACAAACCAGATTGTCCTGTGTCCAAGAGAAGGGCTGGATTCTAGAACAACATTTTATTATTAAAAATAGTGAAACTATATAATTGATTGACCCCACATTGTTGTAGTCTGGCACTAAACTGAGAGAAAACAAATGCAGGCATAAAAAAAGAGTGAAAGCTACTTCTTTCTCTCAGGGCATTTCTTTTTTTCAAGTATGAAAATGCAGAATTTTCTTACCTAGGAAGGTAAAATGAGGAAAGATGTCAAAAGCATGATAGATATATGCATTTCATCCCTACTAGCACTTAATAGTTCCTGTCTTACAGTGATAGGACCAATCGTAGAGACACAATTTCAATCTTCACACAGTACCAAGTAACAAAGAGCTTGAGGTTTTCGCTGGGAAATTGCCAGCTCCGCAGGGGAAGGATTATTTTGCAGAATAGACAGGGCAAGCCACCTTCATGGCAGTGAGGTGACATATTCAAAAAGTGAGAGAAACTTTGAGAACTTACAAAGGCTTGTAACTGATATTGTGGAGCTTTTTTTTTTTTTCCCCCAAAACGTTCAGCCAGAAGGTACTGTACAAGTTTCACTGAACCTATTTCACTGAGCCTCCCAAGCCCGAGCCCTCCAGCCTCCATCTTGGGAGTATGGGAAATAGAGAGTTCCTTCATAAAAGCTAGGGTCCTTATTCAATCTCAAGGCAGTACGTTTTCCCACTACAAAGTCAGAATGGATTCCATTGTGCATTGAATATGGTCTGGAGAAAAAGGTCCTTCACAGAGCCTGAACTATATCAATCCAAAGCACTTCTGCTTTTTCTGATTTATTGTGGAAGTAATAGTATCTTAGAAAGTGCATAGACCAGTCTCCTTCCTTTATCCGGCAAAATGTGAAGAAGGCAGCAAGCATAAAAAAAAAAAAAAAAACACCACCAAACCCAAAACAAACTGCTTTTGGGATTTGCCACTAGCAAACCAGTACTAAATGCAATAGTGGCAATGATGATTAGTCATGGTGAATTTCAGAAAGTTAAACTTAAAAAAACCCAAAACAAAACCCTAAAAACCAAACCCACAAAGCCTGAGCTATTCTCCAGAGCAGGTCAGTCCTAAGAGAATATTCTATTAGACTGCATCCTGTGAGATTTAAATCTCTACACGTTCCAGAGTAGAAAAGGAGAAAAAAGCTGAAGCAAGGTATGAAGAAGTAGAGCTGGTACACACTGACCCTTCTGTGAGGAGTATATACCGTTACAAACACAGTAATAACCGGGACATAGAATTCTATATCCCCAGGGGCTTTTGAGACTGTGGGATCAAATAAAGTTCCCCTGACAGGTTTCTTGGTTGCCAGTATTTTTGCTAAAGATACATGCTCAAAGTTTTATGCCTGAGTATCCCAACACAAACAGAAACATGAAAGGAAGCAAATAGAACTGAAGCAAGGGACAATTGAGGTGATCAAGATATTTTCGCTGGAAATGTTATCTTCATGGCGCAATCCTGGCTTATGGGAGCTGTACAGTAATGTTAAGCGGCAAACCGTGATGGCTGAACCCACTTCTGATTGTCAATTGCCAACAGATTTGTTGGTAACAAGAGGAATCCAATCTGACACTTTCAGTAGCATGACTACTGTTTTTGTGGGAAGTATACTTTTCCCTCCTAATCCACAACTTTATCCCCTGTCCTTCCCAGACAGGCCAGTTTCAATAAAGGGCCTGGAGGATCTCCTTCACTGACCCAGTGCTATTCACCTGTAATCCCCAACATGTTTTGCTGGTCTTGCCGGATATATCTCTATAAACATCAAAGTAGGTATAACCTTTAAAAACAGGTTGCACTTATATTTATCTCTCAGAAATATTAGGAGTCTTGGAGTGGTTTGTAGAATATTCTCCTGCAACTATTAGGCAAAATCGCTAGAGCGGGTCAAGACATTACTCTCTGTATCTGCAATTCCAAAGCTGAGGGGAGGTATTCCAAAGCACATGTACAAACGATAATAAGCAGCAAGGCAGCCATATTTTGGATTTTGGTTGTTAATAGTTGATACACACTCCTGGCACACACTTTTCCCCAAATCATATGTTGTCTTTAGGTCACTAATAGCCTGCTGTGTGGAAATCCTGAAAGTGGAAGATGGATGGGTCAAAATCCATCCACAGATTTATTTTTTGGAGCCTGCTTAGCTGATATTCGGCTTCCACTGGCAGAAGTTGTTCTAAAACTGTATCATTTCATGCCAAACCATTAACATAAGGGATTCTTACCAGTGGCAAATTTCCTGATACCTCATTTTAATTGTGGCATCTGTTAAGGATTTTCTTTTTAAAAAAATCAGAACATCTCTGGATGTTGTTGGATAGATATTTTCAAGATTCAACTGCTACGAATATTTACTGGAAATGTTAATAACCCCCAGAGAGGAGTAATGAAAACATATGAACATATCTTTCTTCATTTTTAACTCAAAATGTCATCTTGTTACACATTCACAGATTGAATATTATCAAATGGTCCACACATTTTATTTATCATTACTCTAAAAACAATTTAAAATTCTTTCCCTTCTTTTGACTGTGTCATATGTAAAGTAAATTTTATCTATATGTTTTTAGATGTTTAAACGTGTAGAACGAGTAGCACAAAGGAAAAAGCATATGAGCATGCCAAAAGCTATCAGGTCTTGATATTTTAAAACAATTATGTCTGCAAAAAATAGCACATAGGACCATGTGTAGGTCTATTCGTGGGCAAAAGCTGAAAACTATCATAAGCCAAATTCTTTGACAAGGTTTTATGGGGATAGAGGGCTTGGAGGAAGATAAGAGAGAGAGGGTGGTGAAGAAAGTCTGTTGTTTGAAAAGATGAAAGTATACCAGGTCTAAAATGTTTAGAAATATGACATCACTTTTTCCTGACTTGAACTCTAGACAGCATATTGACATTAAATCAATTTGGTAATATGAAAGGGCTTCACTTAAGAAAGGATCTGAGAAATCTAAACTGAGATTGAAGTCTCCCTAGGCCCCATCTTGCTTTATTCTCAATAGCAACAATGTCAGAAAGACAATCAAGATCAAAATCCCAGGAGGGAGTAATTTTTTTTCCTTTGAAAATGTCTATGCTTACGAAGACATAGTCTGGGTTTCTGTCTTTGGAATATTAACTAAGCTTTCTTTAGCAGGAAAGCACAGAGTGAGTGTGCCAGGAAACAGGAATGAGTCTCTTTAGTCACGGAATTTCTTCTCAGTTGTGGTGATGTGTGAACTTGAAGCAACTTATCAGCTTTGGTCAAACTGAGAGGGAGGGGAACTACTGCATTCTTAGCCTCACAGCAAACACCTGACAAGTAGAAATAGTTTGTGAATAATAGCTAATAGCGTATACTCAGCTCTCTTATTTTATCTCCCTCCTGGTGTTATAAATCCACATTGGCATAAATATCATATTTTATTTGCTAAGCCCCCTGGGGAGGGGAAATAAATAAAAATTAGTACTTGAAGAAAAGGATCGATTTGAGATCTGCATTAAATGCTTCATATTCACTATGTGATGGATATACTGCCTCTTTCTTGCCGCTTAGGTGTTATTTAATGGTCCAGCTGAAATGAGTTCCATAATGAAGGAATACATGAAAACAAATACTGCAAAGAGCCATTGCACTGTCTATCTATCTGACTTACAGGAGCAAATGTATTAAAGGGAAATATGAGCATATGAAACATTGACAGTAGGAGTAAGACTATCAATAGATTCTTAAGAAAACGATGACAGTGGGATAGGCAGCAGTACAGGCCCTTCATGTTGACTTTTTTTTTGCCAGCAGGAGTTTTACAAACTTAAAGGATTTTGAACATCTGAATTGCTGATCATTCATGCCTTATAAAAGCAAGCTCAAATCTGAGCTCAGTTCATTTCATTAAAACCAAGGAAAGGTCTGTTAGAATTTTTAATATATTTTCCTAGGGAAACTTCAGATGTATTTTTTCCAGGACACTTTTTAACCTTCAAAATTAAGGTCCAGTTCTACATGATCTTCATCTATGTTACTGTGGCCATACTAGCTGAGAGATCTCAGAAAAAAAGAAAGAAACTAAAATCATGAGACATCTAGAGGGAAAAAAAATTCTAATTGCAAGAAAGACAAATTAGGTCTTCACTCATGTTTCCTCTAGGAAAGATGTGAAATTCCCTGGGAAATATCCAGGAAAATGCAATTACCCTAGAAAGTATTTATCAAACAAAATACTCAGTTGCCTACTCAGAAAAAATAATGGTAAAATACAAAGTGAAGAATGAAAATGTATGAAATAATTAAATAAATTAATAATTTTCATCTTTCTTTCCCTTCAGTAAGAGAAGCTTGAGAAATAATGACAGAATGGTGACAAACTACCCTAAACTGCAGTGATAAAAATAAAGCTTAGTCAGAATGAAATGCTGTAAATTGATATTACAGATTAATATATATAAATCTATTCCCACTCAAATGTACTAAACCTACATGTTTGAAAGACAGTGAATGGACTAGCACTAGAGAAAGATATAATTTCCGTAAGTAATAGCAGGAAAATAAGACAGACTCACAAAACAGGCAAGTAGAGAAGGCAAGGATTTACTGGAGTTGGGAAGGCAGAAGGCAAACCTGGTGGGGAGAAGCGTAAGTTGTTCATCAACGCCCAGCTCCCCGGCCCTATGGGTACAAGGAGGAGCCGTCTCCTTGACAGGCAGCTCTACATAGGATGACCCAGGGGCATTGCCAGGACTGGGTGATCCCAGGAGCACACACCCACCCTGTACACAAATGTTGCTGAATGTCCCTGTCATGGCACATGGCAGGGAAGGAGGCTCAGTCCTGACTTGCGTTCTAGTCTGCGGTGATAGGAAGAACAACAGAAACTAAAATAAATACAGATTATAATTTCTGAGAGCTGAAAGTGATAAGGGAACAGGAAATGGAATGGGAAACCCAGATACCATCTTCCATATCTATTTGTTTCATGTTGAAACAGCTGGACTGAGAAAGCTCTGTAAAGGTGTCGTAATGCACCTTTAAGAAACCAGTGGCAAGATCTGGAAAGTATTTCCAGTCTATTTCCTTTAGGGTGTTACTGATACGATCAGTTCAGTCCCTTCCACTGGGCACCCAAGACAGAGGGCGAGGATCAAGATCATATTATTCTGAGAGGGTCATTGTAATTCTTTCCAGCACATTAGCCACAAATATTATCTTTGCAGACAATTGCATAATTGCAGAACATCACTGAGGGGTTCACTAATTAATGCAAAACCAAAACCATACTTTCTTAGCACCATACAGGCTGTAGACTTTATCTTTAAGCAAACAGGGAAAAGGACTTGTAAGCTTTTTATATCTATGATAAAATTTTCAGTGTGAAGTTTTACTGGCCTAAATAAGATGCATAGGGATGGAAAAAAACAGAGAATGAAATATCTTTGCCACTCCTATGGGAGAATTTCCTGCCAGAGGTAAATATTGACACAGTGGTGGCCAGGGTTACTGAGTATGATAAAACTGTTGTCCTGCTCAGTTTGCAGAGGATGCAGTAACCCACCCACCCCCAATTCCACGAGAATCTTCATCTCCCGTTTTAACTTCAGTGACCAAGACCATGTTTAGACACTGACAGGTTCTATCCTGTACAGCCTGCCTTTGCAAATCTGTTAGGCATAAACTGTGGATCAATTTTTTCCTAACACACAAACTTGAAAGGCTGCACTAGGAATAATATTTTAGAATCACTATTATTTAGGTATAAAAATTATCTATTAGCTTGATAAATAAATACTTGTAATTTGTTTTCAAAATAAGGTACATAAATTAAAGTTCGCTTACAGACGTCAGTTTACAATTGCCATTACAAATCGTTCATTTAAAAAATCACATTAAAGTACACCCTACCAGTGCAGAAGCCCTAGCAGACAGAAATATATATTAAATGGGGAAAAACAAAGCTTTATTTTAAAAAGAGAAGACACAGTGCTTACTTGCTGTTATGGTATCAGTGTCATCATGTTGATCAGTGAGTTATGATCTTCTCCTCATCTGCCCAGGGCATATACTATTTGGTATATGAGGCTTATGGAATTATGCATGACAGTTCTACCAGCTCCAAAAATATTTGTTTGTGCTTAACATGATCTCCATTATTATCAAAGGAATTAATAGTGATTTACCACTTATTGTAAGGATTGATGCCTTCAATAAAGCTGAAAAGAGACAACTTGAGTATGAACCACATATATTCCTGATCTGTAACTTTTTGACACTGTTTCCATTGCTTTCCATTCTGCTGAGTTTAACATTTTTTTCTTCAATTCTTTCCCTGCTACTGGTTTCATTTGACTGATGTCAATGTATCTCTTGCCTAAAAGTACTGTATATCTGTACTGAAATGATAACTTTGGGGTTTTTTTTTCATAATTATTTTAAAGATGTGAAAACTGGAGGTTGGTAAATACTTCAGTGAAGCTGATCAGACATTAAGATGTCCTGTCCTTTCCTTTAGCACCCTGACTGGAGGCTGTGATTTCTGTGTTTCTTTGACACTTTTATTATTTTTCTTTCCAAGCTGACAAGCTCTATATTTATCACAGTGTACAACACATTCAAACCACTTCTTTGGGATCACTGGAAAGGATATTACATTAGTTTTAAAACTAAAAGAAAAGCAGATTCCAACTATTTTGCAGGAAAATATGGCAATGAAAGTGGATGTGTAGCAATTGTCAATCCCTTTAGAGATCAAATTAAGTTAGAATCCTAAAGACAAAACTAAAAGTACGTTAAAATATGCCAAGTTTTCTTTAGTGGGCAGCTTTGAACTACTAGTGAACATGCCTTTGTGTATTTGAGGTATTCTGATTTATGGTGAGAGCTGTGAAGCCACCTGCTCTGCAGGCAGAAGAACACATATTTAAAGGCTAAATCAGGTCTGTCCTTACCATATTGTGCTACTTTTATGACTGTAGTACGGACATATTCACTGAGTTATTCTTGGACAGACTTCAGTTTTTGAATGATACTTACACTTGCATAACTTACTGAACTGTGCCACAAAACCTTATATGAAATTATCCTAGAAATGGAGTTGTAGATAGACTACATTACAGTTGTATCTTCAGCTGTTTACTTCTATGATGTTTCCCTTCAGTTCTCATCTAGGTGCTGGTATTCATCTTCTGTCTTTGAACTTATGCTTTAATTTTAGGCCCTATGGAGCAGGAACAACATTTATTATGAGTTTATGTGAGTGAAATTGAGTCAGGTTTTACGATGTGATCTTGTAGACACCACTACATTTTAGAAATATTATAAAGAATTAAAAATAGTGGTAATCATAATAAATAACCATACTGATTAAACTGTAATTCTGCTCTAAGATTGGATGATGAACATTTTGTAAGTTGATTGTGGCATTTCCTCAAGAAATGACAGATGCCATGTGTATATGCAGATATGTGCATTTGAATGCTACAGACTGAAGTGCGAAAAAACCTGTTCCCAAAAGTTCACCCAGAGAAACATAATTTGCACAAATGCTCATAGGTCAGTAAAGACATAAACAGTAAGCAAGCAGATTTCAGAGCATAAATTTGTATTCCTTAAATTTTTATATACCTTAAGTATTACTGTATGGTATTTGAAAATTTGTCTGTCTTATACTTGTCGCGTGGTGCTTGAATATCAAGAAGAATACTCTGCACTCACAAAGTATATTTTTCTCAGACATCTTTAAATGCATTACAGACATTAAAGCACTGGATCTCCAAGATACTGCATGAGGCAGAGAATCATTGTTATTTCAGTTATCCCACATATTTCTCTTAAACTTGTACAGTTTTCACAGAAAATCTGTAACATATTAACACTGGAATCTAATGATGTAAACCACTAGTCCTAAACTTCTCTTCAATAAAATGTCAGTTCTGTACTATTATTATTAATATTGTTGTTATTTTTACTATACTTTTAATCATAATTTATATAATGGAGAATGTGAAGCAAATTAATGCATGAACACTAACTTGATTTTGGAATAAGAGTTGTCCTTTAGTCACTGCCCTGTATTGATTTTTGACATGTTCTGTAGCTGCATGGTTTTGTACAGTTTCAATTTTTTTTTTTTTTTTTTTTTGGTTTCACTGTTAATGACTATCAAGCAGGCTTTTTACATACACATTCTGTCATACTACATTTTCCTTTAAAAACAGTAGCAGAAAGCTCGGAGTGGTATTGAGAAAAAAAGAACTTGAGTTTGGTTACTATATGAAGAAATCAATATGGTTATCTAGTCTTTTATATCTAAGATGGAAAACAGAATCTTTTTCAATCATTAAAATGGTGGCAGTAAAAGAATATGAAATAGCACCCGCTTATCATAGGACTTTTCTCCTGTCTTTTTATTTCTTTGTATTCCTTGCCTTTTCTACATTTAAAACAGTTTGCTTTTCTTATTCACTTTAATCCTACCTGCAGAGCTGTGTGACGCTACCAGTAAACAATGCATCTGCTAAAGAATATAGTTATGTATCAGGTGGTTTTCTTTCAGGACTGGGACCTGACATGTTGGTATTTTGAAAAGAGCAGGATCTACCATAATGCGTGGTTTAGCCTTCTGACCCTAACTGATGCTGTAAGCTTCCACTCAGGGCAGTTATATAGTCCCTTCTATTTCCTAAAATTGGAAGCCTTATATTTATAATTTATTATCCTGTCTGAAAATGATGAGTCTTTTCCCCATTCTGCTGAAGGGAACAGGAGTCTAAAAAGCTTCAAGTGGCATCACCACATACTGTGAGAGTGAAAAGTCCTGATATTTAGCGAATATAACATGTGCCTGCTAATGACAGCTAAATTTAAAAACTTTCTCCCTGTTTGAATACCAGGGAGTTAAGCTCCCTTACTCAGCTTGAAATCAATTAAATTCATTAACTTCAGAACATTAATTTGTAATTTACTGCAGCCTGCCTGTGATATGAGCGAAGCCTGGATTCCTTCTCGCTAGATCCCAGTGGTAACAGTCTTGGGCTTGTGGGATACTTTGTGCCCTGACTGATTTGCTGTGCTTTGGGGTTTATTGATGTTTCATTTATTTTCACTTTCAAACCCAAATGCTCAAAGGTCGTGATCCTGTAATACCTACACCCTTGGCTTTTAATGGGTTTAAAGGACTGGGGACTTAAGTAAGATTTGAAAAATTGCTTCAGGTGGGACACACAGCAGGTCACCAGCTGAAGCAGGGCTAGGCTGCAGCAGGGAATGCGCCCTGGCATGGAGGCTGATGTCTGCGCTTCTCCATCCATCTGCACAGGCTGGATGACAAGTTTTGTCGAGGTAGCATGACCTTTCCTGGCTATTATAGTCCAAGTAGCAATATATGCAGCAGCTGGTAGAAGTATGGACACTGAGAACCTTTTTAATAAAAAAGACATGTTGTATAATCACAAATGAGCATCTTGGGACTGTTTGCTAACAGCTACTTTTACTCTTTCCAATGTTGTTGTTTTCCCTTCCTGATATTAGCCGCTACCTTTTTTTCTTTGTCTGCCTCCTGAGACAGGTAAAGACAGTAGAATCCATGTCTGTCATGACGACAGAACAAGAGGAAATGGCCTCAAGTTGTGGCAGGGGAGGTTTAGATTGGACATTCGTAAAAATTTCTTCACTGAAAGGGTTGTCGGGCATTGGAACAGGCTGCCCAGGGAGGTGGTGGAGTCCCCATCCCTGGAGGTATTCAAAAGACGTTTAGACGAGGCCCTAAGGGATATGATTTAGTGGTGGACTTGGTAGTGATAGGTTAATGGTTGGACCCGATGATCTTGGAGGTCTCTTCCAACCAGAACAATTCTATGATTCTATGTTAAAAAAAAAAATTCATAGACAGAATAAGTGAATCCATTTCTTTGTGTCTTATTTTTACATTGTCCTAGAACATCATTTATGCATATGCAAAGAATACAGGACCACAAATTTGGGGATTACTGTAATAAAATTTCAGTCCATTCTGGAAAGTTTGCATTTTGGTTTCTCTGCTATAGGCAGATAGATGTGCATAGGACATCTGTCAAAAGGGAGTTGCAAAGCTTAAAGAGTTAATGTTTTTGTAGTGCGTGGAAGAAGAGTTATGTTTTATAATAATCTTATGAGGAAATCAAGTGCTATCATTATTGTTATTGCTTTAATCTCAAAGTGATAAAATAGCAGTTTCCAAACTTGAGAATGTTTTGGAACAATGTCTTGTATTTGTTCTGTAACTATTACATTAGTAGCTTAAGGATTAGGGACTGGAATACCAACTGTGTCTTTTCCTTTCATAGCTGTTGAGGAGGTTTCGTCAGTACTGTTTGTGTCAGTGCACTATGACTGCTTGGTGATGGCTGCTGAAACATCATCAAGGGATGCTAGCTACACTTCTCAAAAGGCAGTTACATGCATTATTTCTAATTTGATAGGTCAACATGTAGTTACAGCAGCTTCTGGCTTTTGTATGAAGGATCATACAGACAGGTGTTCAAACATCCATTCTTGTTTTTACTGATGGAAGACATCAACAGGCTCAGACCCCTAGCTGTATCCAATATGTTCTTTGAGATGAAAAATCGCACTGATTGGCTTTAATCTTCTTCCAGTTGTCTCATCCTGAAGCTTTACTGGTTCCCATCTAGCCTCAACTCAGTTTCCATCCGGTTCTCAGAGCAATTATTTGCATGAAATGATTTGGTAAAGATGGTAAATGATATTTGTTTGTATTTGTGTTGAGGAGACATTTGATGGAAAAAAGCTTGTAGCCATAAGCCCAAATGTACAACTAGATGAAAAATATTTTCATAAAAATATTTGATAGTTTGAATGCAGCTATTTAGAGAAGCCATGTGACACTTTGTGCAAATTCATGTATGTCCTTCTTAAAATTCTTCAGAGTAGTCATATTTTAAAAGGTCTTTATGGGAAATAGTTAATTTCAAATAATTACTGAATTTTTCCAGAAGTGTACCTATGTAGCCTAACAGGAGAGAGAGAGAGAGAGAGATAAATCTAAGGAAGGCTAGGGCACAGTACTAGCAAGCTATTCTCCTCACTATTTATTAGTGTCTTCCCTGTTTAGCTTTGCTGTGTGTGAAATGGTGCTCTTCAAGGCAATACCTTTGTATGGCTGAAAGGACAGACCATTCTGAACAGACAGTATGAACAGGACTACGACAAGTTTTGCTCACTTTGTTATTAATTTGCTTACATTTGTATTCAATGTTATTGGAATTTTTCCTCCAGCTAACTTTGTAAGCCTTCATACCACAACCAGTGGCAAGCAGCGCTTACCCTTAGGTTCTTGTTATTAAAAAACATTCTAATGCACAGGAACAGTGCCCTTATATTGCTACACCTACTAGACTAGAAGAGTAAAATGGAACTAACAATAACTTAAAGCCACAGCAAACCCAGGGCCAACTTCTGTCAAGCACAGATACAGTCTGTGCCACTTGGACTTAGGGCCAGCAAATAGCGCCTGGCCCTGTTTTATTTGTCGCTGTAGATATATTCTCTGATATACACACTACACTATTAATCCCATACTTAAAGGCAGTTACTTGTGGACTAAAGTTTTGCTGCTCTGCATAGCAGAGAAATAAGAAATAGACTCTTCAAATGAATCTACAGCTATTATCTCAGGAACAAAACATGCATGCTCCATCTGGTTTCTGGTATGGTCTTTAAAAAAAATCACTTTCCCTCTTATGAAAACCATAGAAAAATATCGTCTATTAAGGGAAATAAATATATACAGTCAATTTTACATGTCAGCCAAATAGGGTACTTCCAGGATAACCTTGAGGTGTGTATTCCATGGAGTCATTATGAAAACTATTTTAATTGATTTTTTAAAAATGTTTTATTTTCTATATAATTTTTAGGACAAGAGAAAAATCATATAAATCTATGTATTTATGTAAATTTTTGTCTTTTTTTTCCTCAAATTAAATGAAGTTCTTTCATTTTAAATAAAGAAAAGCTATAATTTATGTCCAAATATTCTAGTGAAAGCAAGTGTTGTTTTCCAAGCAGACATGTAGTAGCTGAAGAAAAACCTCAGCCTCTTAATTAACCATTTTAGCATTTGGGGTTTCATTCCACCTAGGTGGTGACCTACTTCAACCCTACTTAATTTTTAATATCTCATGAAAACACCGCCCAGGGTGGTATGGCTGAATACACAGTGAATAGCTGAGCTGGACCATGATTTGTGATTAAAATTATATTTAATGGAAACTAGCAAGTACAGATGAACTAGATCAGAAAAAGAAGAAAAAAAAAAAAAAGAAGGGACCTTATTTCTCATAAATAAATTGATTAGAAAGATGAATCATTTCTTATCAATAGTCTTAACCAATCCTGGCTTTACATGGCTCATCAAGGTCTTCCCTTCCTTTCACAATATTGGGAGAGAGAAAGGGTGAAAGAAAAGCAAACAACCAACTAGCCTGAGGCTGAGGCTAAAGTCAATGTATTTTAAAACTGTGTTCAACCACTGTGAGAAGAGCAGTGTGCTGTAAAGAGGTTGGCAGCATCCAGCTGGAGAAATTAAATCTTGTTTGTATGGCAAACACTTAATAACTTTTTGCTGTGCTGATGGAAATGATTAATGCCGATCTGACTGTAGGATGTCTGTAACCAAGAAAGGCCTATTTAGGAAGTGTCTTTTTGTCTCCAAAGCAGTACAATATGTCCTGACTGCAAAGAAGTAGAATTGCAGAGCACAGTGAAATAAGAGTTCTCCAATTTTGTCATAGAACTGATGCCTGCAAACTCTGAGATACTACACAGTGCTAAAACTGGGTATCTTTCACTGAACAAAGCACTCAGATCAGGGATCAGAGTTCACATCATTGCATCCTAAGCACTTCCTTTGCAATCAAGTAATTACATCAGAAAATGAAATTATTTCTGCAACCCTTAATGTGTTATGTGATTTCTCTTTGTGTACGAATCTTAGATAATTCTAACAGAAATGCTCACTTATACATCATAAACCCTGGAGGTGACAAATAAAGTTCCTCCAGCTTGTATGGTTAAGACCTTTCCTTTTAGAGTAGATGACTTTCCTAATACAGCGTCATTGCATAAGTCATATTCTAAACACTGAGGGGATGCAGCGAAGTGTCAAAAACCCAAAAATATCTGTGAAGTATTTGGCTAGCCAGGTGTCTGATACTTTTATCACAATGCTACTGTGCTGCAGGTACTGAACTTTAAAATAGGTGCCTTTGATTTTCTATTAGAGCTGTGGGAGTTTGGGAAAGTAAGCTTGGTGAGTTGGCTATCTTTTATTATATAAATAAATACCTTAATTAAATTGGTTAAATGAAGTTCATAAGACCCAGCAGCAGCTTAATTAGAATCAATGGAGAAATTAAAAATTATTTAAAATGAGGCCAGTGTGAAAATAAATCAGAACGAAGACATTATGGAAAATAGAAACAAACATCTCTACAATAATCCTAATTTTAGGCTGAGTGTAGCTAATGCCAATCAGAACATGCAAATGGTAAGATCACATGTAAACTCCCCCTGAGCTTGAAGTTTGAAGCTCATAATGGTGATGTGGGCCTACTATGCAACAACGAGCAACATTTGTGCTGAGCTTTGGGATACATATTTTAACAAATATAAATATGGATTTTTCTTTCTTGATATGTTCCTTGGAAGGGAAAATACTGTGACAAGGATTTATTACAGACTTTATTTAGTACAGTGAGTTTCACTGCAAGCTGTACCTAAATGCAGATCTAGATCCTCAGGGTAGAAAGGAGAGCTCCGTTGTCCATACTGATGCAAAGCCCTTTAGCAAAAATTTTACAACATTTCTTCTCAGACGTATTATTTAGTTAAGTAGAAAAGTGGAATTTAGGACTCCAGAGTTTCATTGATAGATCTGCCAGGGGGAGGCCAACTTATTTTCTGTGAGTCTTAGTTCTCATGGAATTTAATTGCTTGTTTTAAAAAAGTGCTTTGGGAACCAAAGTTCTTATGCCTGGTTGGTTATTTCTGGTTCTCCAGTACGATTTGCAGCCTGTACGGTTGTGTTAGCATAACTGTTTGTGGGATTGTGTCGTAAAGCAGATTTACGAAATGATCCAGGTTTAAAAAAAATCAGCCAGAAGTGTGTTTGTTTATTTAATTCTGATCACAATCTCAATCATCTGGTTTATACTAAGGATCTGTATGTAAACTGTTATATTGAAACAGCTGAAGTGGCAATAAAGTGCTACTGGGATAGGAGTGAACGGTTGGGGGTAAGATTACCGGGAATTTGTAAAGTTGACTTTGCTACCAAAAATGTGTTGAGTAAATATACAGCGGCCTCTTTCAAAGTCACTAGAAAAGATTTCACTGTCTTCTACTCATCTTCCATCAGGTGACAGGCTTCCACTTGTAATGTTAAATTTTGTATATTATCCCTGAATAGAATGCACTACTGGGGGGGGGGGGGGGGGGGGGGGGGCGGGGCGGGGAAAGGCATGATGTTTCATTTTCCCTACCTGCAGATACATTTTGCACTGATTAATGCCATTTTTAAAAATCAGGGACTTGATTTGATTAGAGCTTTCAGTGTCTCTGAAACGCAAACAGTTCTATAATTGTTTGCTCTTTTAAATGAATAAATAAACTGATAAGTAAATTGTTACTCTTGAATGTGTATTTTTGTAGCAATGTTTTTCCTCCAGCCAAACCCATGGGGAAATACAACTGCCAAATTGTTACATTGCATCAGAACATCATCACATGCGGAAATAACATTACAAAATAATGCTATTTCAGAAGTCATGGAAAGCCCTTAAGCTTTGAGGTTTGTGCTCATTTTTCTTAAAATGGGATTCCTGAAAGTACTAGGACTTAGGCAACAGGGGGATTAGCAGAGAGCAACATCGCTGGATAGAGCTTGGTGTTGTCTAGGGCAAGGGAGTGGAAAAAGCAGAATAAAGGAAGGAAACACAGGCTAGACCTGGAATGGAGGGACAGCAGGCACACCACTGAAGCTGGAAGAGAATAACCAATAAAAATGTCATCCTTTGGCACCAACACCCCAAAGGTTTTTTATCAGTGCTCTGGAGGACCAAACAGCCGAGCTGTGATGCAGTATTTGTTCAATTAAAACTAATAATAAGATGCATCTGTGATGATGCAAAAGAACATTGAGATCTGATGACATCGGTGCCAAAAGAGACATATGGTTACTAATGGTAGAGATTCCCTTTTTCCGAGTTAGTGTTTTACATGGCCACCAAGAGATTCTTAAGCATCTTTCCCATTAGGAAGCATAGAAGACACTCCAGATAATACTCTTGGTAGAAATGAGTTAGGCAGGGAACATAATTCAAGGAAGCAGTTTTTTTGTTTCTGTCTCTGTTAGTTCCTTCCTTGTACTTGAATTTCAGGTCTGAACTAAAGCAAGATCTCAAAGCAGAATTCATCTGAAACTGCTGTGCTGCAAAGCAGAAACCAAAAATGGTGTAGTTTTCATCCTGATTGATAAATCACTTTACATTGTCCAAAGCTCAGGGCAAGATGAGTGATTTGGCACACAGTATCTGTATACATCTAGTTTGCTTATTCAGACCAGGGTTGAGAGTTGGTTGGTGCCTGAATTTACCACCTGTTTGCACAGCCAATGGACTAATCCTGTCCTGTTGTGCTTCTTACCTCTGTAGTGCTTGGGTCAGTGAAAGGCTGGGACATGGGTGCAGGAGTAATAGCTCCGGTCTTTGCAGGAGTGAACTGAAGTGGTACCGTGTCGTGAAGTGGTATTACTCCAGAATAAAGTCAAACAGGTCAGGCTAAAGTATGGGTAAAGAGTAGTGGGAAAGTGTTCACAGACAAATATGTTGCCCTGGCTGGAAGATCATTATACTAAAGCCGTCTGTACGAGCACTTTTTCTCCACTGTTTTCCTTTGGAGTCAAGAATTTTAAACTAAACCATCTGTGATTTACATTGTTCTGGCTGATTATACTGGAACAGAAGGGAGGACAAGGCCTCTACCGGGGAGGCTAGTATAGTACCCTTCACCTCTCATCCAAGACACAATTTGTGCCCTAACCTCAGCAAAGTAAGGCTAGGACTACAGGATCAAAATGCAAGTGTCAGACCTGACCCAAATTATGCATGTCAACAAGATCTCTTTTTCAAATGATGCATAATTACATAGAAATAATACATAGAAATACATAGAAATATATAGCTATCTGTTTGTTAAAGACGAACCTTTTACTCTAATATAAATGTAGTATTTGTCACATTTGTCTGTCATTTCTCCTGATAGAATCTCAAATGTTGCACATCAGCTTCCTGGTTCAAAAGAAATCAAATACAGATTCTGGCTATGTTTTAGGGGTCCACATGCATGGGATATTTATTAATCTGAACCCTAAACTATATAGGTAATGTAGTATTACTGTAGTTAAAAATACAAATGAATTAAGTTTAAAAATAAATCTACACAGGGAATTATATTAGTGTAATGATACCAGTATAATTACGACTGTAAATTTCCTCATATAAGCCCTTAGTATTACTTTTCTAATATACATATGTAAACAAGTCCTGGAACAAATGAACTCAAAACCAGCACTGGAACAATACGCGTTTCCAGGAGTCTCAGACCACACACACAAATGCCCAGTTCCCAGATAACTCCATTTTACACACAAATTGCCTCTAAACGTAAAGAATGAAGGCCGAATTTGGGTTCTGCCATATGGCATGGTTTCTTTCTCAGAGCTGTTCCTAGTAAAATCCAACAACAATACAGTTTTTCTTTAAAAGTCTGGGGCACAATCATCTCATGTTAAAATCAATACAAATTTTAACATTGAATTATGATGAGGAAAAGTCTCTTAAACCTCTAAACTCTAAGGTCTTCATCTCCTTCCAATAGTGCTCATAGTAATCATGTCAATAATGAAAGAGCAAGAAGGGTGAATCCTTAAGATCTAAAGTGTGTTTTGAGAGCTACAGCACTGCGAAAATTTTTTGAAGTTGATATGTTTATGTTGTGAGCTAAAAACCTCTGGAATTTAAAATTTCTGTATCTTCTTATACTTTTTGATATTAAAATCACAATAAAGAATACCAGAAATGGGGGGGGAATGTAGATGGGCAGATCAAATTGACCATGAATTGTTTACCTAAAAACAATGGGAAGATAACTTTTAATAACATGCTGCTTACAGTACAGTCTAATCAGAATTTTGGTTTGTGAGACTTGGAAAATAAGAAATGGCTCATAATGAATCTCGCATTTCTTGATCTTTGTTTATAACCAGCAAAGTGATGCTATCAACGTAATATCTTTGGACCTTAAATCTACTCAGCCACTATATAAATAGATTTGACACGTGCATAATCTGCTGCTAAGATTTATAGTGGACATTTATTAAAGGATTAGGGAGCAATGAAGCTGTTCATGGCTGTGCTACTACATATTTTACTGCATATTTACCAAAAAGGAATGCATAAACATAGTAAGGATTTCAGCAACTTAAATTAAAAATACATTTTTTTCCTAATCCTTGTGTTGCTTTGCTTTGGAAATTCTTACATGAGCTGATTTGGGGCAGGGAGGGAGGGGGAAGGGAAGAGGCACATTCTACTATGGTAGAGCTTAAATTGAATATAAGTGGATTAAAATATTTGCTTTGATACAGATACCTTCCATACTCAAGGTATCCAATGTCTTAAAATAATCTACAAATTCAATATTCTGAGCTACGTCCAAAAAAAGATGTAGGCACCTAAACCAGAGATAATGGTCAGTTCTCAGTTCAGCTGCTATGTGGCCCTGGGAAGTGCCTATAATCCTACAGCATCTCTGTCCTGGTTTAGGCTGGGGTGGAGCTTGTTTTGTCTCCAGCAGCTAACGTGTTTTGGATTTAGTGTGTGAAGAATGGTGATAGCACAATGATGATGTTGGTTGCTGCTAAACGACCAAGGACATTTTGCAGTTTCCCAGGTTTTGCTAATGTACCAGGTTTTGCTCCCCCTGTATTTGGCCCTGGTGAGGCCGCACCTCGAGTACTGTGTTCAGTTTTGGGCCCCTCACTACAAGAAAGACCTTGAGGTGCTGGAGCATGTCCAGAGAAGGGCAACAAAGCTGGTGAAGGGTCTAGAGCACAAGTCCTATGAGGAGAGGCTGAGGGAAGTGGGGATGTTTAGTCTGGAGAAAAGGAGGCTGAGGGGAGACCTTATCGCTCTCTACAGCTACCTGAAAGGAGGATGTAGAGAGATGGGGGTCGGACTCTTCTCCCTAGTAACAGACGACAGGACAAGAAGAAATGGCCTCAAGTTGCACCAGGGGAGGTTTAGATTGGATATTTGTAAAAATTTCTTCACTGAAAGGGTTGTTGGGCATTGGAACAGGCTGCCCGGGGAAGTGGTGGAGTCACCATCCCTGGAGGTATTCAAAAGATGTTTAGATGTGGCGCTAAGTGATATGATTTAGTGGTGGACTTGGTAGCGATAGGTTAACGGTTGGACTCGATGATCTTGGAGGTCTTTTCCAACCAGAATGATTCTATGATTCTAATGTGCAGATGCAAAAAACTGGGACGGGTATAGCCAGAATAGTTGATCCAAACTGGCCAAAGAGAGTATTCCATACCATAGACGTCATGCCCAGTATAAGTGAGGGTCAGCCGGTGGGCCCCTTCCCTTAATGTTCCCTTCTGGTTGCTTTTTGTTCCCTTCTTTTCCATTTTTTCGCTCATTTGGGCCTTTTCATTCGTTCGTTCAGCTGCTTGTTCCCTCACCTGCTTTCCCTGGAACTTGCTGTTCTGGGATAGCTGGGGGGGGATACCCCTGCTCCCTGACTGCTGCTCGGGACAGGCTGTATCGGTCGTTGGTTGGTGAGAAATTGTGCATCGTTTGTTTTATATATTCTATTATCCCTATATATTGTTATTATTATCATTGTTAATATATTTTAATATTTTTCCTTTGCTGTCCTGGTGAACTGTTTTTATCTCAACCCGTGAGTTTTCCTTTCTTTCTGATTCCTCTCTGATTCTCCCCACCCCACCGGGGAAGGGGGGAGTGAGTGAGCGGCTGCGTGGTGTTCAGTTGTCATGTGGGGTTAAACCACAACAATCTCATTTTCCTGTTAGTAAAATTCCATGAGCACCTAAAAATCTGCTTCTGAATGCTCCCACAAACATCTCACTCTGCACTGCTTACACACTTTCTGGGGCAAGAAGTTAAACAAGGCAGAAGAATGAACGTTTAGAGGTTATCCACTCTGTCTTCAGCTATGGCTGCTCATGGGTGCCTAGGACAGCCTGTAAGCATTAGAGAAGTGGACGTTACCACCTACTTTCCTGCAGTACCCACCAGTTCCTCAGCAATTTGAGGTTCAGAGACTTCTTGAATTTAATAATGGTTTGTATTCAATAGTTCTTGATGAATACTTCTTCTTCCAGTCATTTTTTTAAAACCTCTGAAGGGTTTCAGCACTCAAAACACTTACTGGTAAACTATTTCACAGATTAAATAGGTACTGTATCAAAGAGTACTTCCATTCATTCATTTTGAACCTTATGTTAGTTTTATTTGATGCTTTCTACTTTTTCTTTTGGAGAGTACTCCTATTGGCTTTCTCCATGTCAGTTCCAATTTTACAGACCTTCATCATATTCCTGGCTCATCTTTCTCTTTTCTGAAAACTATTAAATTACCTATTTTTTCATCATACAAAACCCATACCATATCTTTGAACATGACTTCCAGCCTTCTCTGCATCTTTTCCATTTTATCATATTCTTTTTGAAATAGAAAGGTCAGAACTGAACAAGTATTCAAGATTCAGATGTACCGTGGATTTAACTATGGCATAACAAGGCTTCCTCTTTTGATTTCCATTCATTTTGAAATAGTTCCTGGCCTTCTATTTGCTTTCTCGATAACTATTGATAATTAACTTCACACTTCCTGGAATTCATTATTATAAATCCAGATCTCAATCATGAATATTAATAATCAGTTTAGATCTCTTTTCTATAGAAGTAAGAATATCTTTTTCTCTATATACATCACTTAACATTTATTCGTATTTAATTTTGTCTGCCCTTTTATTACCAAGTTACTCAGTTTTGTGAACTCCTCCTTTACTGCAGACCATCATCTTTCTTGCCTGTAACAATTTATTTGTTACTGTGAATAACCTGGCCACCTCCCTCATTTCATCTCCTTTTCTGATTCATTTGTGATTATGTGAAACAACACAGATAGCAATGCAGAACCATATGTGAGACATCCCTCCACTTTAAAGGCTGACTGTATGCTCTTACCGTACTTCCTTTATGTTACAGATTTCTTTATCCATGTGAAAACGTTTCTTCTTCTTCTATGACAGCTTAATTTCTTTAAGAGGATTTGGTGAAAGACTTTGCAAAATGTTTTTTTGCAAATCAAAGCAGACTACACCAGCCAGATGTCTCTGGCCAGTATGCCTATCAACTCCTTCAATGAATTTCACTAGATTTGTGTAATGTGATTGCCCTTTAAGAAATCATAGTGATTCTTCGCCAATATGTAATTTTTAAGCCATATGGCTAATAAATTTCATTTTTATAAAGCATTCTACCAATTTACATGGTAAAGACACCAGGTTTACTCATCTGTAGATTAGTTAAGGAGCCTGTGAGGCCGTGGAGGGACAGAGCTTAAAAGCATGGTGTCGTAATGCTAAAGCCTTTTGTGAAATTAAGCCATATTTGCTGGAAAAAAAAATCATACAGAATATACAGATATTTCAAACCTGAAACTTGAAACTAAAGTTTTGATGCTGATCTCTTGGGATAATTCTTAATTCAGACTTTTCATACAAGGGTCTTAGCTGGTTATTAATATTCTAACTGCCTAAATTTGCTTTCTCTTTCATTCCCTGTATGAAAGTTGCGTATTATCTTGTCTTGTTGGCTGCTAAGCAACTGTAATAATGCCTATCACAGGCAGCCTAACAGATAGCTGTGACTGCTGTTTACTTTGTCTATTGGTGGTAATAGTATATGAATATAAATAGGAGATGACAGGCAATGGCAATAACAGAACAAATCTCACTGAAACTTTTGAGAAATGCTAATTTAAAGCTTAGGCTACATGGGTAGTTGAGAGAGTTTTGTGGCAGGGTCTGAAATTGAAGGAAGAGAAACAATCACTGTTGTGGGAGTGAGCTGACAACTCATTAATTGTAAATTAATTTCTTTATTTAACAGCTTATGAGCAGTGTTCATTATATTAATGTCTGAGTTCTTATAACCAGCAGCAGATTTATCCTCAGATCACCTGAGTTAAATTAGAAGTATTATTTCCTTTGATTTACTGGGACACAAAAAGACAAGTAGATCTTGCTTAATTTAGCACCTACGTAAACCCCTATTAGTGAAGAATTGAGATCTTAATAACATCCATCCCCACCAAACAAATAATTTCAAAATGTTAAAAAATTAGTATTGTGCATAAAGATGTTTCTTGGGTGAGACCAAACGGTAAAGATTTTTTTTTCCATTGACCTCAGCCAATCAACCTTCAATATCATGACATTACGATTTTGGAGTATAATTCTAACACAATAATTGCGTTGTTTATTATTAACAATTTCCTTATTTTAATGAGCAAGGCTTTCCTTCAATGTGAGGGAACACTGACAAAACTTCATCATTACCTTTTGCTTTTTTAAAACACAAACCCCCATACATACACAAGAATGCCAGTAAATTTCATTCTTGTATAAATTATTCAGATCTTAGAGCTGTAAACTATGCTTTTTTAAAGTATAGTGTCCACACTGAACCTGTGCAGGTCACCTACAATCCGCACCAGATCAACACCAAACAGCAAGAGATGTACTCAAATGTGTAATGCTTGCTCAGACACTGACACCAGTATCAGGACTGCCAGTTACCATGGTAGTTCTTGTTATCTGACCCATTCCTTACGACTGAAATGAAGCCACAGGTTTATAAACAACTGAAACTCTATTAGATGATAACAAATTCTGTCTAATAATATAGTACTTAGCATTTATACATAACACTTTTCATCTTCTGAGTGCTTTACTAACTTTACCAGAAGAGGCTAGAATTGAACCAATGACCTAAAGGTCAAATGCTCTTTTCACTGAAAATAAATTCTCAAAGGAAAATCAAGGAGTGTTAAAATAAATTAAGAAAGAGCAAGGTGCTAATGGAATGAAGGTAAGATTTCTTTCTACAGAATGTAAACTAAACATGGCAAAGGGATCAAAAGCAAGAAGTGCCTAATGGTGAGAACACGCTATTTGAAATACTGTGTCTTACTTGCTGTTTATTTGCTACCTTATTGTCTGATTTAAAAAAAACAATTTCTCACATTGGTGTCTTGTATTTCTACCTACCTTGTGACAGGAAGATCTTGCCATCTTCACATTGGCAGAAGGGATATGATCTGTCTGTCTTTTATATTTACAGTGGGACAAGGACTGCCTTTTGAAATAGGTCAAAAAATTGGATATCAGTGCTCCAAAACAGAATAACAGGGTAGCAAAAATCTTTATATGTCAAAAAGTTATTTCTGACTAAGAGTGATGAAATGCCAATAATCTTTTTTAAAATAAGTGATGTTGTTCTTATATATAGTAATTATCTAATAACAGGCACACAGAAACATGAAAAAATGAATTGCCGTGCTACTGTATACTTTTAAAATGTGGGACTTTGAACTACAGATGCAATATCACTTTCAGTAAAACTCCTTGGCAGGCCAGTTTGTTATTTTCTTCACATGTCATAATAGGTGACATGCTATTTTGCGTGTGTGGGAAAGCAAGACTTTCTAGAGGCAGACTATTGGAGAGCAATTTCATCTTTGGAAGTAATTAGGAGGTCCATGCATCATAATCATTTCCCATGTGCAAGAATTGATAGAAGCATATAAAATCTTTTTAAAAGGTACTGCTAATGTTCAGAAGAGTTGTTAAGGAAGTCCATTAGAGAGAATAAAGAGGAACGATTGGGAATACACAAGGAGGGAAATTTGGAACATTTTTCATACACAATGTTATTTTCAGCAATGAAGGCTGGGATAGTTAATAACTTCATGGAAACCTATGGGAAATAGAGTATATGTAAGTGAATGAGCTTTTAATAAGACAGATGATTGTAATTCTCATACAAATAATGGTCCTCTCATTACATAAATGACATTGGAAAAATTAGAGGGCATTCCAGCAAAGCCAACTAGAATAAGTCGATAATTGGAGAATACAGCTTATGGAGAAAGTGCCAGGGAGCTTACTTTAAACACTAAAAAAGACATAGAACTTTTTTTCTGCAAGGTGCTCAATTGGTCTGGAGCAATACTGAATACAGTAAAGTCAACAGAATCCAAGGTGCTGAGAAGCTGGAGAGATAAAATCTATCTGGCTTCATCTGACAGCAGCTGATAGGCAGTGTATGCCAGGTGGTGTATAGCCTGACCATGCATATCAATTCCTCTTATTCCAATTATAAATTAAAAATATAATGTAAATAAGATACTAGGTGTCTCAATATTGGTCCTTATTATTGCCACAAGTTTCAATCTATTTTCCATCCATGAAAAGAATGAAAGATTTCCCCCCCCCCCCCAAACTACTCAGGTATCTGTCTAAGACTCAGTGCCTAATGCAAAAATATACTGGATAGAGCTCACTGGAAATTTGTCTTCAGAATATTTTTTCTAGGAAAATAATAGGTTCAGCAAAGGCACAAAAGTTTTCATGGGAATGTTTCATAGAATTTCCAAAATAAGATCTGCTCCGGAATGGATTGGTGATTATAGCACTCAATTGAATTTAAAGCTATCCTTTGCCTCATCCCACCTCTTCCTGACTCAGCTAATAGTCACAGTCTGTGTTTCAAATCATCCCTGGCAGATGCTCTAAACCCTCCCTTCCTCCAGCTCAGGTTATCATAAGACACTTACTCTTTTTCTAAGATAATCAGTTTCTGAAACCTGAAGTTTTACACAAATCAAACTTCTGCCTCAACTTTTTGCTGGCTAATCACTAGATCCAAGTGAAAAAAGGTGCTTCTGGATTTATTCAGCCTCCATATCTTTCACCAGAAGTATGTGTGACCCTGAGCGCTGATCTGCAACATTTTCTTCTGTTGCTATGTTTGCCGATAAAAGTGAGAGAAAAATTCTGGACTCATTTAGAAGTGTTTATTTTTAGACAGCTATTGACAAAGATGCTCACATAAAATAACAGACTTCATACAACATGGTGCAAAATAACAATTGGTGCAACTAAATAACACAAACAACAAAGTGCTCACACACTGTAGGAAAGAAATGAAAACCAGAAATGGTTTATTTTGTCTACTTTTAAAAACAGAGCTGATGCAGCGGATCATGCTCTAGAGCGCTTTGCTCAGTGTCAGAGTTACAAAAAATAAAAATGGATTCATGTTAATTTTAAGCCTCCAGGTTCTCACTCCTGGGGTACTGCACTCACCAATGATTAATTCAGAAGGTTGGCAGACAGTAGTGCTTTGCCTGCAACTGTGCCAATGGCAATTACTCAAGCATAGAGACTAATCTCGGATAAAGAAGCTGTGAGGAAAAGTCACAGACAGAAGGCAGTGTTCAATATTTGCCTTTTAGGGACATACAGGTGAATTCTTAGTTTTTGTCACTTAGCTAACACATCACAACATGAGTAAAGAACATATATATACACACCATCACTTTTTTCACATCATAATGTTGGGGGTTTTTATGGTTAAAAAAAGAGTACGTTATATTTCTGTGCAACGTACTGTCTCTGTACTGCAGAAGACTATTTTTTAGGTTATGTCCTCAGCAGTGGAAATTGGCATTTTCTATGGAGCTATGATGATAACTTTTTTTCATAGCCTGGCCTCTTTTTTTCAAGGTTATACTCAAATAGCCAAAACAATGTGAGCATTACACATGAGGTGTTTCCTAGCAGAGGGTAAACAGAGTTCAAGCTGATTGTGGTGCATTCATTCCATCTGGAAAATGTTTCCTCTAGCTGTTCCTACAAGAAGGAGACTGACAGAGTCAGAACTCAGCATGAGAGGGAAGTTTTTGAATTCTCTTGCATTCTGGAGAGCATGTAGGTTAATCACCATCTTAAGATATTGAGCAGGTAGCACAGCCAGACTGTGAAGCACAGAGATCAGAGGTGACTTCACCCCATGTGAGCTGAATGTAAAGGAAAGCAGCAATAACATCTGAAAATTAAGGTTAAAGTGCCCAGTTATAGTACGCATTACCACAATTTTAAGGAAGAAGGGAAGTTACAGAAATGGATGTTTCTACTGTTTGTCTCTTCATGTGTTTTCAGAGACGATATGCTCTTATGCAGTTAAAAAACAACTTCCTAACAGTGTTACCATCAAGGTGACTTTGATTCTAGTTGCTCCAGTCCTCTGTGGTTGCTTTCTGCAGCACTTTAAATGGATTGGGGTGTGTGACTCTGTTTATTAGAGAAACTGCTGGTTTTTGGTTTCTTTTTGCCTGCTTTAGATCTTTGGGAAGATAGTTCAAAGCTGTCAATCCCTTTAAGGAAGGAACTTAGAAAGGTAAAAGAAAAAAGCAACATACTCACAAAGTGATAGGAAGGAAGTAGATGTCAGGACTCTTCCTGAAATTATACAAGGCATAGATAATTCAGTATGCCTGCTATTTATTGCAGGATAAGACAAGTAAATAGGTACATATCCATGTGTAATTTTGAAATGTGGGAATTCACTCACTGCTTCTTTGTGACTTCTAAAAACATCATGAAAGCTTCTCGTGCTTGTTGACAGTACTCCTTCCCCTAGTTCAGAGGCCATTACGCTATCTGTGCCTATAGATTATGTCATTCAATCAATAAGGAAGCCTTTGCATGCAAAATCAGACCAAAGCCTTAATAACTCTGAGGCCTGTTAAGTAGGGCTCCAGCGCTTACTGGAATATCTTATTCCCATAATTCTCTGTGCTCACTTAGTCTATTTTACATGATCCCATTAACTTTTAGCAAATCTCTTCTACAAGGTATAATGAAAGAGTGTATTTTCACAAAGGTCAGAAGAACAAAGTCAGATATATTGAGAAAGTAATCAATAAAAATTTCTTTTCTCTGCAGCACTATTTAGCACTTCAGGGGATGGATGGAATGCTTTAGCATAAAAATAGAAGTTAAGTTATTTTTCCAAGCATGATATTTTCAGTTTTTCTTACTATCCAACTACTTCTCACTGAAAAGTGCCAGTGGCCTAAACATGCTACTTCAGAACTTTTTAAGGCTTTCCTTAGTATCATACAACATTTAATGATTGAAACTAATGTTTAAAGAATGGCTTTATAAACTGTTTTATTTGATGAAAGGAAAGAGGGATAACATTCCTTGTTTCTACCTAAAATGATTAAGATCTAAACTAATTTTCAGCATTCATAATGTTCATAATTCAATATATACAGACTATTTTTGGATTAATACAATTTTAAAATGCTAATAGAAGATAATTGTGGCTTTGCCAGAGATTATTTTGTTAAAGATGTTCCAGTTCTGATTCTCCATAGCACATTGAGAACCTACTGGCATGCTTTGCTCTTTTGCATAAGCAGAAAGCCTAGCCTACAGCACTTTTATTTCCTTTTACCATTATCACACGAGTGTAGCTATAAATATTGTCTCATGAAGTACATTTGTTGAGAAACAGGACTGAAAAACTTCCCTGTCGTCTCATGTTAAATTGTTACTTACTTTCTACTCCAGATGTTCTTACAGCCTGCGAGACTGTTCTTGTTTGGGGAGAGAGACATTTAGGACAACAAGGAGTCTCACATAAAGGTGATCATAGACAGGAGTGAAATAGTAGGTGGGAAATATTAAAGCATTTCAAGATAGTCACAGACCAAGACCAAAAATATTTTCTCTCTTTTTAGAAAGAGGCTTAGATATTTTATTCTACATATATAATGAAGTGTTAAGTGCAGAAATGATGAATGTTAAATTACAGATAGTAGCTACTGTTTATCTTTTAAATATCACCCAGATTGTGTAAACCTCTTCAAAAGTACATATCTATAGGATCTTCAATTATCTTGCCTGGGGAGACTTTCACTCTCTTCCATACAAAGTGCCTGGTTAAGCATATTTAAGGCAGTAGTGACAAGTTAAATATCATATAATGTGTCACAGCTGTGTTGTCTTATATGAGATCACAAAGGAGTGAATGACCGTAGTGTTTCTGATTAAGACCAAGGTGTATCACCAGAGCAATGTGAAAGCCTAGGCTCAATACAGCAGAGCAAAGACAGCAGTGTTTTGGCAGCACTTTCTGGAGGAAACCAGTTGGGTGCTTGCCAACTTGTGCACTTGCATGCAAAAGCCATCTTCTTCTTGTAACATTTTAGGAATAGCATAGCATAGCATAGCATAGCATAGCATAGCATAGCATGGCCCAAGCAGAGGCAGTACCTTAAAAGCTGTGAAAAGGCCTGAAAGTACTGATTCCTAAATCTGAAGGCTTCAGCAAGAGAGACTAGGGACCTGAATCCTCTTGAGTGCACAAGTTTGACAGAAAGGAAAGGGACGCTCTTTTGGCAAAAGGGTTCCCAAGCCTAAAGCTTGGGTAAGAGCCAGCCCTTCAGCCCCTCCCTGCTCAGACCTGGCTCAGCAGCTGGCCAGAACAGCTCCCGAGAAAATGGGTGGGTGCTTAACAGTCAGGTATTGACAGGTTTTTGGCAGGCAAGATTTCTTCAGAGCCTTCCTGACTTTCTGTCAGGACTTTGGTAATGTCAAAAACTCTGGTTAATATTTGATTTTGAGGAATCTACATTCTCCAACAGAAGATTTTTCAGCTGAAGAATTTCTTTCAGATTCTGTCAAACTTTTCTATACTTGGTACATTTGACCTTTCAGCAGCTCTCCTACTAGTTCTGACACATATGGCTCAACTCAGTGCCATGAAGTACTTCATTTTTACTGACATGAAATTTGTTCCTTTATAGTGAGAGATGGTAACACGGCATTTAAAGTCCCAGTCTTCTCTAACTCACCGTGTACCTCTGTTCAGTTTAAGCGTGCGTCATTCCATTTTCACCGTTACCCACCAGGTGTGGACTGGGGCATCATTCACAATTATTTCATTTTCTCAGGTGATAAAAACCAGGCAGACGTATTTTCTTGCGAAATATAAATATTATCTGCAAACATTCATATTGTTTGTTAATGTGGTTTGAAAAAAGAGCGACGACAACCTGGCATTGAAATAAATTTAATTTTGTTTCTAATTAAGCAGAAATGAGTACTGAAATTCAATAAAACAAAGCAGTAACTGGGGGATTGAGTGAGTTACCTTTTTCTATTATACTATAATCATGTTATATAGAGAGGTTTTCATGACCTTTAGAGCCACTTGAGAATCTAATAAACAGCATCAGGCCCAGCTCTGTCAGCAGCAAAGATTTTTATCAAGCTAGCACTGTTACTGTCACTGTACCGGGCTTTTGTGGTTACTGTACCGGGCTTTTGTGTTTTTATATGTCATTTTTGTCTAATCTAGAATTTTAAAATGTTCTAACACTTATTTTTATACCATATATTAAGCTGTTGCTTAGTGAAGTAACTGCAATATTCAATATATATATAGTGCATGGACTTGTGCCACTAACCTCATCTTGTTTCCATGGTTTTCTGTTGTTCTCCACATATCTAGTCTGTTTTTAAATCGTATGTTATGCATAACTTTGGGAGGAGGAATTGTCAGGCAATCGCAAACAGGCACTGAGAGAGCTGGGACCTTAAGATTATATTGCTAGCTGTTTAACTGGGAACAGTCAGTTAAAACAAAAGACTGAGAATCTGGATGCTAGGAGTCTATTTACGCTCCTGTCACCAATGTATTATATGAACTGAGGCAAATCATTTTACCTCATTATAAAATGGCATAGAAAAATTTATCTCAAAAGGCTTCAGCAGAGACATAAGCAAAAACCTATTTTTTCATGTCTTTTTGATGAAGATTTTTTTTTTTTGTAGGAACTGTTCTTTAAAAATAATTGGTTTTCATTTGTTTGGTAAAAACAAAATCCAAATGGCCTTTAATGGCAAAAAGTTGGCTTGAAACTGAAAAAAAAATTGATTTTTTTCCTAGTAAAAAGGACACTTTGAGAAAAAACAACGTATTGAATTAACTATTTTCTGCTGGGAAAAAAATGCTTTGAAGGAAATTTTTTTATGAGTTCTGGTGCTGTATATCTGAGCTATCTTCTCAAAACAGGCAGCCTAAAACAAAATGTGTGCAGGTGGGGGATGGGATAACCCATCCTTCTAAATGATGCCAGAGGTGAATTTGGCTGCTATTACCTTAGATCACTGCTTAGGGAAAGAAAAATGTTCATGGTCCAGCAACTCCTTAAGATTCTCTCTACTCACTTTCAAAATTGTTATAATATTTATGTCCGCCTTACACAAGTGTGAAAACAGTCAACAAACATGTGTAGACATTGTGTAATAAGAGTTCAGATACTTAATTTACTTTTGAGTAAACTATTTTCAAATACTAGAAAAATGTAATTCCACAATCAAATCTCTCTCAAATAAGGCTCTCATTGAGAACATGACAAAAAAATCTGCTAAAATCAGCAATCAAGTGTTCAGAGGATGTCATAGTTCTCATATTTTTTATTTAGGTTTACTCACTACATTTGTGTATTTCTATTTCATTACCTTTTCCTGATATTTGTGCGTATCTTGCATTCCATCAGTAATTGCTACCTGTTAATGTCACTGACATAGCATTTCCTTTTCCAGAATTGAAATAATGCAACCATTGACATTTTGAATGACAAGAAAAAGTGAAAAAGGCTTAAAGGGAAGAATTTTCCTGTATTTCTATATCTGAGCCTGTAATCCTGGCCTGCACCTTTGGGACAGATATCAGTGCACGACATCTAGTGGTAGATGAAAGAGATCCATCGATCTGTGCTATCAAGGAAAGGTTCTTAAATTCCTGCATCTGCAGGTACCCAGCACAAGGGAAAATTATTCTTATCTAAAACCAGGTAATCATATAAGACAAATTTATTCTTTATGCATCCCCGGACAATACATCCAGACAGACTCACAGTTTGTTTTCTATTTTAAGGGATAGGCTTTATTTTCATCATAAAGTTCTGTTTCCATTGAAGAAATTCTGAGAGGCGTTTGTTTAGATATATTAAAGGTTTTTCAAGCAATAATAATAGAAAAATTCATCAAGAATAACATATAGAAAATAAAGGTTATTTAGTAATTCAAAAGTCCTTTATTTTTCTGTAAACAGTAAAATATTCTGAGGTATTATAGGTAACACAGCAGTCCTGTATTTTCCATAGAGGTATCCTGGACTTCCTTGACCTCCTAATATCTACATGGTATTCTCCACTGTGAATTATAGTAGGAATTTCAACTGGATTGAGGAAGAATAACAGAAAAATAATATTAAAGTATTCCTCCAACTTTAGACTGAAGTTTATTTGGAAAGATGGAGCGGCTGTGTGCAAAGTATCTGTTCTGGGGATATATAAAGCTTTTCACATATCCAGTTTACTAAACTACAGTTTCAAAAACTGGAGAGTTCTTTCCAAGTTTAGAGCATGTTCAGGCACCGTACTGGGTCAGAGCCTACCTTTTTAACCACACTAGAGAATCCATTTCAAGTTGTTGTTCAGTGTTCTCAGCAGAGGGAAATGTTTTAGCTTTCTGAATTCCCTTCATGACCTTTTTTGTTTCTCCCTCCCCTTCACTTTCCTTTTCCCTCCTGGCTAACACTGTTCCTAAAAATGCTTTGACGTTTCTCGTCAGAATTACTTTTCCCGACAAATTGACACTTTACTAGGAACATTTTTTCCGGATGTATTTGTAATTTTTCTAAACATGAGAAGACTTCCGCGATTAAAGAAAAAAAACAAACAACCCAAAACTAAATCCAACCCAAAACTTCTTTCTCAAGCCTACATCAAGAGACTACAAGTTCAAAGTGGGGAAGGTGGAATAATGTTTTATCTGGACAAAACAAGATACACACTCATAAGGCACCAGATTGTCTTATTTGAAATGAGTTTCCAGACGAGTTCATCTGATAACAGAATGTTTAATGAAAATTCTCAGCCCAAATTATTAAAATCAGCAAAAGCATCAACAACTGAAAACAAGATTCTTGTAGAAAAGAAATTCATAAGCAGCTATGACTGTAGAGTGCATAACTTCATTGCCAGCCATGCCATGCTAAGTCAGCAAGTATACCCATTTTCCATGTATTTCTCTAATATAAAATGAATTTAAGATCTTTCAAAGTTAGCATATTTGGAAAGTAGCGTATCAACAACTGGGATGGGAATGATATTTTTTTTCTCTGGACATTTGCATGCTAATTCTGGTTTAATCTGACATATTAAACAACCATAAGATGGAAAATGTTTGCGAGAGAATGCCCAGCCCTGGAGAAGTACTAGCTGATTTCCATCAAGGACAATGAAGCCAAGAGCAAGGGAGGTTTAGCAGGTACGAGAGGCATGTGGCATTGTGGCCCTGTATATGAACAAGAGTGGAAAATCAGGGCTGAGGGAAGTAGTTGAGGCTCAGCTGATATTCAGACAAATGTCTACATAAATAGGTACGGGCATGAATCTGAATTATCTTTCTGAACTCTACCTCCTGTACCATATAGCAGCAATAACCATTAACCTTTTCTAAGGTCTGAATACAAAGATCCCCCGTTTAATGTAATGGCAAAGACATCACAGGGACAGAATACAGCACATAAAGAACAGAAATGATCTGTGAAAGGACAGTGCAGAAAGGAATTTCTACTGAGCCTCCTTCAGTACCAATGACCTTTGCAGAGTCCTCAGTTTCACTGAGAGTTCATACAGTTGCTAAAGAAATGTTACGGAAATATTTGTTATATAATGGGAAACAATAGGACAGAATGAGTTACTTTTGGTAAACAGTAATGACCAATTCAGCTGCAATCAGTGTGTCTTTTGACTCATGCTTTTTCTGGTGCCTCTGCAAGACAACGCACTGAAAACTCCTTGTGATGTCCTGTTTAGAAATGGGTAAATACAATAAACATAGTCAAAAGATGCCTGACCTTTTGTACAGAGCTACTGTTGGAACTGTTGCTATTACCCATTTGTATGATGGGGAATTGCAGCAAGACTGGGTAAAGGAGAACAAAGTGGTCACCCTGCATGTAAAATAGGCCAGAAAATGCTTGTTCCTGAAGTTCCTCCCAATTTTCCTTCTTTGATCCACCCCCTCACATGTACACATACATACACACACACACACACACGTGCGCACAGTCTCTTTCTGGCTGTCTCCACGGTAACAGCAGCATGGAGATTTTGCTGCTGCTGCATGTTTTGGAAGCTGCTTTTGCTCAGGGAACCACTCGCCCAGCCCTGTTGGCGCTTGGATGCAGCAGCATCACCTGCCGGAGACTCTCCCAGTGTCCGAAGGGCCACTAGCTGTTAGATACAGGTGGCTGCAGTACCCGGCATGCTCTGCTATTTCTTTTGGCTGTGAGTGGTTTATGCTGACAGCTGCTAAAGTGCTTTGTAACATTTGTACATTAGGCAGAGGGATTAAGTGCATGCAGGTTTCTTTGTGCAGGGAGCGAACAACTCAGGACAAAAAGTTCATGGTACAATGAGTTGCTAGAAACAGGGGTGCTCTGTTTTCGAAACTGGGAGAAGAGGTAAGTTCCTACTGAAGATGTTGCAGTTTGCAGTGTCTCCAGGCAGTAGTCATAGTACTTACTACTAGCACAAATCCCCCAAGATACAAAAGTCAACTCTGGGGCACCGTGAAAGAAAAGTGGACGGGGTAAACCAGAATCTTGCCCACTTTAGGCTTTTGACGGAAGAGGAAGGAGCTAAACACCTATTTATAAAAAGAACATGGAATTTAGTCCTTCATAGAAGACACACGAAGAAAGAAATCTATTGTGTTCCATATTTTTTGAAAACACTGAGCACAAATGTGTACCTGATGTAGGTCAATAATTTATGTGCTAGATATTTCTCTTACACGGTGAATTTTTGCTCAGTGGTGGTGTATTACCTATTACGTTAAGTTAGCTAAACAATTAGCATTATATCAATACTGTTCTATTAGCTTTAATTAATAATATCTTTTTTTCTTTTTAATGTTATGTCTTCTAAAGAGGAAGAAAATCAGAACTGTTGCACAATGGAAAGTTGACCATGCACCTAGAAATAGGAAAGGTTTGAATCTGTTTCCCAATAGGGTGGTTCAGGCTTGTAACTTTTGAAAGTAGAACAAGAACACTGAATCTCAAATGCTAGATCTTAGAACTTGAGTGATGCTAGCAGGAATAGCAAATTCTGTGTTTATGACATAATAATAACAATAGTAATAATATTTTTCATTCATAACTTCTGTATAACATTCTGTCCTACAGCTGTGTATCCACAGTCATCACTGAAATAAATTTACCTCTGCGATAGATGTTGGCAAACAAACAGACCAGGGAAAATCAGCATGCAGCACAGCAAGAGAGAGGAAGACAAATTTTGGCCAAGGACTCAGGGACAAATCCTGCTGACAGTGAAATTGCCGTAGGCTCTTTAATGTCCGTGCAGCACAGAAAGACCAATGCATAGTAAATGTCATGGCATTCCATTTATTTGCTCTTCATATACTGTTTAAATGCTTCCCATAAAACACAATCCTTCCAATAGTACTCTTCTTCATTTATCATTCTGGTGCAGAGGTTCTTTTTTCGTCTGCATGTTAATTGTCCACATCAGTCTTTTGCCTATTTCTTTCACATATACCTTTAGAAATTTTTTGACTCTTTTCTTATAAAAGATGCTCATGTCCAGTCAGTCAGCAAAGGCCACTAACTAGCCTGTTCACTACCTCTGCTCCTCTTTTTTTCCCTATTTCTACTATGATACCTATTATTGAAAACAAGTTAGGAAACACTTGTCTGGTGCTTAAAGAGCTAGGTCAATATTTCATATTCGTATGTTCAAAATAAGATTTGTCTCAAAATCTTCAAATCATAGCTGTTCATTTAATCATATGTTTCTATTAGAGTTAAATCTCTCTTGCATGTTTTGTTCACTTATTCACAATTACACTCTTCTGTTGTATGTTAGCATTAGTCAAGTAATCTTCCTGAATCAAGTGATGTCCTTTAATAAGATTATAATTCGATTGAGCTCCATTCCCAAGGAAGGCATTAGGGTGTAAATACATTAAAAAAATCGTCATCATGGTTAATTTAATGTATCGGTAGTGAGGGATTTTTTTTTCACTGTTTTTCTTTAATTTTTTTTTTTAACCTATGGCTTTTTGTGAATGAGTTCATTAGAAAAACATCTCTCGAGTTTATATTCCATAGTACAAAAACAGCTGAGTTTAGGAAAATTAATTCAAACAAAAAACGGAGAACAAGAGAGACAGACTTCACTGAAGTGGGCCCACTAGGAAGTGGCTGGACTGTGAACAGGAATGCAGTGAGCCTGGATTGTGCCATGAAATAAAGAAGTAAAATCTAAAAGGAAAAAAAAAAAGAAATAAAAACAAAAGCAAGAACTCCTGCAGCCATTGCATTTGACTTTCTAATAATGTCAGTCTCAGAGGAGAGCAGAGATGGAAATGAGAAAGGGTGCACTTGTGATGCAGTCATTCTTGCTGTCATCACCTTTATGGCTTTTCAGCAGGCCACAAAAGGCCAATCCACTAGAATATGAATGAGATACAGTCATGGCCCCACCAAGTAAGTAGGAGGCATCAGACCTCCCTGTTTGGCTCCTAATAGCTTTTTCCAGCTCAGTAATCTCTCACTGTAAAGGAAAAACAAGACAAGACAAACAAACAAAAAATGATCCTCCCTCCCCATACCCTGTCTCTGCCCTCTTCCCTTTGATTATTGTTCTGAAGGGCTTCAGAGAACAGGAAGATTTAATAGTCCATAGGGATTTGGTGAAGTAAACCCCTCTTGGAGTGAATTTTATTCCCATCAACTAGACTTCTGGATTAAATATGCAATATTGTTATTCAGTTATGTGTGGAAAGATCTGACAGATAGGCATGGGGAAAAAAAGGGTTAAAGGGACGGAGAATTTAAACAATGGATGTTTTCTCCAGTAATTATGTATCTGAAATTCCTTAGGAGAAAGGTGAGATGCACTAGGTGGAGGTATTCTAATTGATGCCACCAGTGCATAGAAACCATATCTACTCTCACTTTCCTAACAATTACGCTGAAGACACCTTTCACTGATTTCAGCTGTGATCTAGACACATTTCCAGCCCCATGTTTAAGATTCTGATACACTGATTTGCCTCTCTCAGGAGCTGCATGGGTTTCAGCAACAGTAAAGCATAACAATAGGAAATTTCAGATGACAGAGGGGAGTTTTCTGTTATTCAGCAGAGCACTGTGTGGGGTACCTCAAGCAGACTCACTCTGGAACCAGTATTGTAGCCACAGGTTGAAATAATCTTACTCATGAAGATTATGCTATTTTGATCAAGCTAGAGAAAGTTCTTCCTGTTTAAATGTATATTGTACTGTATGAATTTGCCTGTTCAGTTGAAGGTAGCTCAGGGACCCAGAAGGGCTCCATTCTCCATGGTCTGATGTGGTATGGAGGTATACAGTGTTGACTCTCTAGACAACAAAGCATCCTCTACGGGCAGTACTAACTCAAGAAGCATGGAAGCAAGCTGTGCTCTCTTTAGCCCATGTGCTCCTGTTGACAGTAAGATAATCGTATACTAATTGCAATATTAGCTAATTAATTCTGTCAGATAAGTACCCAATATTACTAGTCCCATTAAGATCAAGGGAAAATTTGGACAACAAGGTTAGGTGATTGGACCAAGGCCATTTCAGAGTGTCAGAGTAACATTTATAACACCAAATACTTTGCTGGATCATGTTAGCTCTGTCTCTACTGCTGATGGCCTTATGAACTAATTGGAAGTAGAAGTGGTAGAGCTGTAGACTAGACTGAATTAAGTGTGTATCCAAAAAACAGCTCTTCATTGAGTGTTTGAGATACATGTGATTAAAACATTGCGTATACTTCAATGATATGTATTTCATTACACATAAATTTTGTGCCTGTGAAAGGCAGAAATATTCTTTGACATGTGACTCCAGCTAATATTATTGGCAGAAAATCAGTTAAGATTTTTTATTAATAGTTTATTTTGCATCTTTAAATTGCTTGAAATAAGATTCTTGAATAAATCATTTCAGGGGATTTGTTTTACTTGATTGATCAACAAGATAGTGGTGTTGAAAAAAATGAATCTTTGGCAACGTACACTACCCTCTGGTTTTTGGATATTATATATTGTTTGGATAAGGAGGATTAAGTTTTTTGACAAAATACTTTTTTTGGACAATGTGAATATTGATTAAGGTGATTCCTGCAGGATGATGGTTGAATCAGTTTAACCTAGTTCTAGGGAAAATACACTGAGGAGACTGATCTATATTTTAATAAAAAGCATTCCGCGGTGCTATTTCTTATGTTCACTGGCTGAAGCTAAGAGAACTTACTACTATCCACATGGCACAACCACAGGCTAAAAAGTATGAGTTTTGAATTTAAAATATAGGTCTTCTGTTCATCCTTACACAGGACTTTCAGGTCCTTGCACAGGGACCTATTCACTGTTTAAAATGTGCAAATAATTTTTTATCATACTCTATGTCTGACGGAGTTTTTAGCAGGAAAAGCAGAAGCGCATTGAGCTTTCCTGATGCACTCAGTACAAGGCAGAGCTGGGAATGGAAGCTACTGATTCCCTCTTTTAACAATAATTGTCTCCCCAAAAACACTGAAAGCCATAATCTGATTCTGAAGTCATCTTTAATGAGGTTGTATATATGTATCACTGTGTTCTAGGAAAACATGCTTTGAACCACCGACTTTGCCTGTCTTTAATACTGTCTGATTATACTTTCCCTAATTTCTGTTTTCCTTCTTCAGTTTCATCTCATTTCTGACATAAATTAGATAAAAAATATAAATCTATCTTTCTTTCTTTTCTCTCTTTCTTTCTTTTCTTTCTTTCTTTCTTCTTTTCTTCCTTCCTTCCTTCCTTTCTTCCTTCCTTCCTTCCTTCCTTCCTTTCTTTCTTTCTCTTTCTCTCTTTCTTTCTCTCTCCTCCTAGATAGTTAAAGCTATCCATATCCTAGGAAAGAATTGCAAGACTATTTTCTTGTCCAGAGTTTAGATGTGCCAATGCATCACTTTAATCTCTTATCACCTTTAATCATATTTCAAGGAACTAAACTTGTAAAGGCTGAAAAAGAAGCAATAAAATTGTAAATTATCCTTATTCTAAGTTCATATCTCCCACCCACACCTGTTCTACTTCAACACCTACCCTCCAGCACTGTCAGGGCAAGACTGAGGCATGGGAAATCAACTGTAGTAGTATGACAACTACGTGATAAAAACTTCTAAGTTACTTGATTTATCCCCTAGCAATCTTTCTTACTGGATTTAAAAGAAGTTACTTCCTCTGTTGCACGATGCCATTGAGAATTTTCATGTACAACTTCAATGGACAGGATGCCCATTTTGTAGCAGTAACATATCGTATCCAAACCTGTTTGATTTTCTGTCCTTGAGTTGCCATGGAGAACTTACATAGCTCCATCTTTTTGTCTTGCTGAATTGTGCAATTTGCAAGGTAGTCATAGTGTCCATTCGTGCTCTCCCAATATATAGAAATTCAGGCAACCTACTAGTACATACATAACACAGTGTATCCTGAAGACAAATTTTATCAATCCTGGGATCCATAAGAATAAAACTTTGCTCCCTCAAATCAGATTCTTGACCCATGAAGGTTTGGCCTTTTGTAGAGATATGTACAGAGTATTTCAGAGTGAAGATCAAAAAAAGAAAGAAGAAATATGAAAATAAATCAAATTTAATAAGAAGCAACCTTCAGTATTTGAAATCAGTTACTTTGGAGCAGAGTAATCTGGATTTATAAGATATTCACATGGTTCAAATGTAGCAGTGGTAATGCATGAGCATATACTTCCAGTACACTTCATGATGAGATGGAGAAAAATGTTTAAAAGCCTGTGTTCATAAAAGACCCTGGCTAAGTTCCAACATAGAGAAATTCAACTCTTCATTTTGATAGAAATACTAAGTATGGACAAGTTTGAGATAAACCCACACTTTATACTTAACCAGTTTTATTTTAACATTAGAGGTACAAATCCTGAGTTGCAAAGTAGGGAAAGAACTGCTGAGTGAATACTTCTGAGTAAAACTACTAAATTCAGTGATATTCTGTTTCATTTGATAATAATAATTGTTACTGACAAGAGTTTAGATAAGGTCTAGAAAAAATACATACAGTGAAACTATAAGCTTTGATTTTTTGATGACTCCTTTCACTTGAGAATTTCTCCCTGAAATGTAATACTTCAGGCTCATCATTTGGTATTTAGCTGTTCCAAGTATCCAAAATAAAGACACATAACCCAAGTAACCAAACACATCTGAAATGGTGAATACTACATTGCTTAATGTGTATTCAGCAAAGTATTTCGGAGTTTTTGATGAACAACTTTCAGTCAACTTATTGATTACATACAGATATCTAAGAAATATGGGAAAAACAAGGCTGGTTTTCAAACAATGCATTCATCAAAACAGGGGTGCTAAATTCTTAACATTATTCATTAAGAGTAGTTTGAATAATTTGACCTGAAATGCATTATTTAACAGGAATAAATATTTAAAACCAATATATCTAATCAAAGGTGATTTAACCACTACTTGTCACCAAAAAATCCATTGACAATTGTCCTTTACTGTTGAATAAATCAACATAAAGAGCACCAGCTGAAGCAGAGAGCCATCATTTATCATTAGAACAATATACTCTATGTATGAGAATGATAACTTCATCCTAGAGCCCTCTCAGTTTTACAACCAGTGTATTAAAGAAAATGGAAAAATAATTGTAATAATAGAACAATCATTTAAATGTTATTAAAACAATGATTAATCATGGAAAAATTACTACATCAACAAGTCTCTACTCACATCAGGCATTTTTTACCTCCTGTTCCTTTTAGGCAATTGAAGACAGTGCAGAAACTAGAGAAATAAAACAGACAAGATGGAAATCGTTTGAAAAATTAGTAAGTAGCAAAAGAATACAAAATTAAGACTTAAGTAGTGAATGAATTCCGTGTTTTTCTTTGCCTGTGTGAGGCTTTTGCTTTACCTATTAAAGTAGGCAAATTGCCTTTGTCTCAACCCACAAGTTTTCTCACTATTACCCTTCTGATTCTCTCTCCCATCCCACCAGGGGAATGAGCGAGCAGCTCTGTGGTACTTAGTTACCAGCTGGGGTTAAACCATGACAGTCCTTTTTGGCGCCCAATGTGGGGCTCAAAGGGTTCGAGATAATGACAGGTTTGACTGAAATGTACCAGATACTGAATTTATAGCTGTTATTGCTGTTTACCTATTATTTGACAGGTTTCTGTGCTTGCCATGGGGCTTGCTTGCCTTACTATACGTTAGAGTCTAGTGCTCATTAGTGGCTGCTTTCTGCTTTCGCTGCTTGCTGTACTGCTGTCCTGCTTATCATCTGACTCTGCTGTGCCTGGGAACATTTTGATAACAGCAATGGCGATGCGCCGAGGCTGGCAGATGGCCAGGGCATCACTGCTGTTTCTGTGCTGCTGTACTAGACAGACTGGAACTCCAGTATGAACTCGGGGTAAAGGGATGGTCGCCTGTGGGTGAGTTCATGTGAAAGCAGGACACCCTGAAGCATCTGTGGCCATGAATAAGTTCGCACCAAAGCAGGTACATCTCGAAGCGTCTCCAGCGTGGTCATGGTTACGTCTGTGCCACAGCAGGTATACGTCTAAAAGGATTGTGGCCCAAGGATAAGTCCATACTGGAGAAGGTACACCTCAAAGCGTCTATGGCTGTGGATAAGTCCATGATGAAGCAGGTACACATTGAAGCACCAGTGGCTGTGTATGAGGTCGTGCTGGAGCACTGCAAAGCATGTGGCTGTGGATAAGCCCATGACAGAGCAAGTTTACTTCTGAAGGGACTGTGGCTGTGGGTAAGGCCATGCTGGAGCAGGTATATCTCTGAAGGCATTGTGGTCCATGGAGAAGGCCATGCTGGAACAGGTGCACCTCAAAGTCACTGTAGCTGTGGATAAGTCTATGCCGCAGCAGGTGTACCCTGGCTTATAGATAAGGCTCCGCTTGGAGCAGGTACACCTGTAAGGAACTGCAGTCTGTGGCTAAGTCTAAGCCAGAGTAGGGGCAAGGGGAGGAGTTCATTGCAATGTTAAACCCTATGGTCTGGTCCAAAGGGACCAGGGGTGGAGTTTGTAATGGAAATACCTTTAAATTGTTGTAACCCAGGATTTGAGTTGCATGTTATGAGAATTATTACAGCAGGAACCACCGGAGGACAAGTTTTACAAGAAGCATTGCAAGTGCAGCAGTGACCCGACCTGAGCTGGTTTTGGTGCCCAGTAACTCCACACAACACACCATCTCTCCTGTCCTGAATGATCACCATAACAGATGGAGCCCAAGGTCATGGAGTAAATAAACTCAGTGGACATTTTGCAGACATTTGTGGACATTTTACAGTCATTTTACAGGAGTGGTCCATAGACTAAGGGAATGATCTCTGTCTATTATATCAAAGGATAGGAAGGGGGGTGGTGGTTAAAGAGGATGTATTGGATAGTGTGAGACCTGAGCATGACGTAAATGGTATGGAATAAGGGGTGGAGAATGTGCTGGTTTTGGGTGGGGTAGAGTTAATTTTCTTCATAGTAGCTAGTATGGGGCTATGATTTGGGTTTCTGCTGGAGACAGTGTTGATGACACAGTGTGGTGGGTTGACCCTGGCTGGACACCAGGTGCCCACCAAAGCCGCTCTATCACTGCCCCTCCTCAAATGGACAGGGGAGAGAAAATATAACAAAAGGCTTGTGGGTTGAGATAAGGACAGGGAGAGGTAACTCAGCAATTACCGTCATGGGCAAAACAGACTCAACTTGGGGAAAAAGTAATTTGATTTATTGCCAATCAAGTCAGAGTAGGATAATGAGAAATAAAACCAAATCTTAAAAACACCTTCCCCCCACCCCTCCCTTCTTCCCGGGCTCAACTTCACCCCCAGTTTCTCTACCTCCTCCCCCTGAGCAGCGCAGGGGGACAGGGAATGGGGATTGTGGTCAGTTCATCACACATTGTCTCTGCCGCTCTTTCCTCCTCAGGAGGATGACTCCTCACACTCTTCCCTTGCTCCAGCGTGGGCTCCCTCCCACGGGAGACAGTCCTCCACAGACTTCCCCAATGTGAGTCCTTCCCATGGGCCACACTTCTTCATGAACTGCTCCAGCATGGGCCCTTTACATGGGGTACAGTCCTTCAGGAACAGACTGCTCCAGCATGGGTCCTCCTGCAGGGTCACAAGTCCTGCCAGAAAACCTGCTCCAGCCTGGGATCCTCTGTCTCCATGGGTCCACAGGTCCTGCCAGGAGCCTGCTCCAGCGTGGGCTTCCCACAGGGTCACAGCCTCCTTTGGGCATGCACCTGCTCTGGAGTGGGGTCCTCTCTGGGCTGCAGGTGGTTATCTGCTCCACCGTGGACCTCCCTGCAGGGGGGCAGCCTGCCTCACCATGGTCTTCACCACGGGCTGCAAGGGAATCTCTGCTCCAGAGCCTGGAACACCTCCTCCCACTCCTTCTTCACTGACCTTGGTGTCTGCAGAGTTGTCGCTCTCATATCTCACTCCTCCCTTCACTGCTATATTCCTGCAGCAGGTTTTTTTCCCCTTCTTAAATATGTTATCACAAAGGTTCTGCCACCATCACTGATGGGCTCATCCTTGGCCAGCGCTGGGTCCATCTTGGTGCCAACTGGCATTGGCTCTATCAGACACAGGGGAAGTTTCTAGCAGCTTCTCACAGAAGCCACATCTGTAGCCCCCCCGTTACCAAAACCTTGACACACAAACCCAGTATAAACAGGGATGGCTTAGTTATTTCTGAGCAGTGCTTACACAGAGTCAAGGCCTTTTCTGCTTCTCACACCACCCCACCAGCGAGGAGGCTGGGGGTGCACAAGAAGTTGGGAGGGGACACAGCCAGGACAGCTGACCCAAGGGATATTCCATACCATATGATGTCATGCTCAGTATATAAAGCTGGGGGAAGAAGAAGGAAGGAGAGGATGTTCGGAGTGATGGAGTTTGTCTTCCCAAGTAACCATTACGCATGATGGAGCCCAGCTTTCCTGGAGATGGCTGAACACCTGCCTGCCAATGGGAAGGAGTGAATGAATTCCTTGTTTTGCTTTGCTTGCGTGCATGGCTTTTGCTTTACTTCTTAAACTGTGTTTATCTCAACCCATGAGTTTTCTCACTTTTACCCTTCTGATTCTCTCCCCCATCCCACCAGCGGGGAGTGTGTGAGCGGCTGTGTGGGGCTTAGCTGCTGACTAGAGTTAAACCACAACAGTCACCACTAAGCTGCCTTGAAGGATCATCAGGGAGGAATATTCACCCAACCCAGCTTTACACGCTTAACTCAGTAGGCTACAGTGGTTGCCTAAAGTCAGCAGATATGAACACTTGCTTCCATTCCTCCTAGTTGTGTGACTAAAATATAAAGAAGCACCTGACATTTGATGCGTTCAGTCAGTGGTAGATATTTCATTGTTGCGAAAAGGATGTATATGGTATAGATGAACAGGATTACAAGAATATGTGAAAGAAAAAGGGAATCTGTTGTTAATAATCTAGATGATCAAATCTTCTCTTCTGAATTTCCTGGCAGAAATCAGCTCATTCCCCATCAAACTCTCTAGTCTCGCTCTAAATTGTAAACATAAAAAGGGCATTTAAAAAAAATAAGCTTGTACTTCAGTTATGCCTTCATACATTCAAATGTTAAACAGGCATCAAAACAGCTGTGATCATTTTGTCCTTGGCAATTGTCAGAGAGTTTGTCTGCAAATTTTGATTATTTTCATTATTTCTGTACCGATCTGGCTATACAGCTGAATTCTGAGTGAGTGAGACTTCCTTATAGCATACATGAAAGACACTGATCTACAATGGAGCATTTCAGTACTGTGGCAATATAACGCTTGCAGTAAATACTTGCAAACAACGCTTAGAAGCCATCCTAGAAAACCATCGAGATATCTGTAAAAGGTAATACAGAAGCTTTTTACTCTCTTTCTGTTATATACTTTTGTCCATTAAGCTCGGACTCGACAAGCAGTAAAACTGGACATTACAGGCAGGGCTAGAGCGGGAGGGTTCACATAACAAAATGACAAACATGTTAGAGTCCTTTTCTCTCTCTGATCTTTAACCTCTGCACACTGAGGTCCCTTTCATCAATTCAGCTGCATGCAAAAGAAAGCCCTGTGATCCATTTCGTCCATTTTAAAAGAGCATAAGGGACGATTTAATCCTGTCATACATTAATTAAATAATTCATTTTCTCAAAGGTGATTCTTCATATGAAAATACTATTTCTGTAATATATAGGTACTAGATAATTTACTCTGAATAACACTGTATAATTGTATCAATGACAAATTTTAATTACAAAGTGGTTGAGCTCAGTCTAATTCTTTCTGACTGCTGATCTCTCTGTCAATAATCTGAAATATAATTTCAATACAAATTTGAACCTCCGTTTTTGATTTGGAGATTAATTAGAACCTGTCCCCCCCTTCCCCAAATCTACATTTCTATATTTTTAGTCCTATTTCTAATACAGCTGTCATCAACTAAAATGAATGAACAATTGACCTGTTCAAAATCGTATTCACAGTTCTACCTGTTTCTATCATTTTGAAGTATTTGAAAAATATAATTTAGGAAAAACAGTTTGATCTCCAGTCTATAGAGCCTCACAGGTATTTGATTTCAGGTCAGATCATAATGTAAACCCCATTCTAATCCAGGTCTATAAACTGCAACTTAATTTTTCGTTTGAGATGTTTCTATTCCATTGTGAGGATTCTATTGTGGTGATCGCTAGTTGGTCTTGGGGCAGTCTTAGAACAACTTCATAAATATCTTTTTTGTTTAAATAGAAAGGATTAAAAATAAATTTACTGACAAAAGGAAGTAGATAATTAAGGATTTTAGACGCTTTCTCTTATTTGTATGAGCATATAATTATAATGAGCACTTTTTCAACCGAATAATTAGAGATTCCCCAGAGAAACTTAATATTCTGGATGGCTTTCTTCTTCAAAGATAAGCCACGAAGTAATGGAATAAAGTGCTGTCTTCCCCTTCATATGAGGAACACAGGGACTTGTAAAAAGCTGAGAGAACACGTGTGCTTTTTTGAAGCCATTAGGTGGAATTTTCCATCTCTAGTCAAAATAACAGTGTCTATCTTCACATAGCCTTTGTGAAACAAAATTTCAGCCAGAATATTCCTGGTCACTAGTCTTTATAGTCAATATCTTCTAAATTAACATGCTGTACTTTCTTTCACCCAAATGCTGAAACAACAAACTTTTTTTGACATGAAAATTAAAGTTATATGTGAGATAGACAAGATGTAAGTCCTTATAAACTGAAAGAACTATTTATAAACTGAAACTTATAAATTTTGTTTTTAAACTTTTAAATTAATTTGCCATACATGGGAAAGAAAATTTGTCAAGAGGGTGCTTATTTCTCACAAACAATAACAATGCAAGTGCTCATTTTCTATTATTTGAAAGAGAAATTTTAAGACCTAATTTGGGAATCTGAAGTATATAATTTTTGTCTTTTTTTATTATTAGTTATTCTGTATTGGGTTGATGTATTGAGAAGTACCTCAGGAGGACTGAATTTCAGTGATGCAGAAGCATTTCACTTGACTCACAGTCATGCTTTGATGGGCTAATAAATTTAGACAGCAAACCTGTGAAGAAACAATTCACCTGTTTATAGCTAGATGATTACATGTAATTAGGCTTAATATAGACAGAATGAATTCTTACAGTGGATTTTTTTAAATATAAAAGAATTTAGTAAAACAATCTCAGCTACACTGAGGAGCAAAAGCACATGGGTTCTTGAAGAGGTGACAGATCTCCTGTGATAGAAATGTCTGTCCACTGACAGTGCTTTGGACTGCAGTGAATTCTAAGATGAAAGATTTTGTCTGAAATGGAGTACTGGTATGCTTGATGCATCCCTGTTTTAAAAAAATATATATACAAGCATACAGGTTTTAAATCATGATTTTTTTCTCTTCAATATTGAAAGCTTTAAGTCATTACCATGGAAACTGTTTGCATCAGAATACTACTTTTCTCTCCAGCTATTTCAGTATCATTAAATCCTTGCTAATACTTTATTATTCACTATCTTTTAAGCCCATATGCATTTCAGTATCTAATTTACTTAACAAATTGTGTCTGACAAAAGAGAAAAACTTATAGTACAATAAACAACACTATTAATTACTCTGTGGAGCAGGGAGCTGCTATGTTTGTCAGCAACATTATGCCTTCAAAATAACGGCATCCAGTAATTAAGTAGGAACATATTCTATTATTAGGGCATATATCCTTTTTCTTACATTTATTTATAATAAAGAAAAGTGAAGTTGCATTTGTTAGAGCTGTGGCCTTTATCCTGATAAAACAAAGCAAGAGGAAAAGAAAAAGGCATTCAGCTGGGGAACATACAAGAAAAAATATGTCACTATGGCAACGAAAATGTCATTTGTTATACTTTACTCATTAGAGCATTCGAGATTACTTTTTTAAAAGATAGAAAAAAGTCCTCTAAATTTAGGTAGGTCATTAATTACAAAATATTTATTTCTGGAAGACCAGTTTGGGTGGTTACAGTTTGGGAGCTGTATCTTAAACCTCTTATTTACATGATCAAGTCCTCGTTCATGTAGGAATTTTCATCCATTTTATGAAATCTTCCTGCTTAAACAGAGAAGACATTAGGATCAAATTCTGATCTTGGAAATACAAATTTAAATAAAATGTAACTTAACTGTAATTGTCTTCAACGTCACACCAAAGTAACCAAGATGGGATGTTGATATCTACAGGAGAGAAAGTGAAAATTGGCTTTAAGTTTGCTGTATAGTGAATATTACATATAATAGGAAGAGTGTCAGTTCCTTAACTAATTTTCTGCAGGCTATGGAATCAACCTCTTCGAAAATACAACATTTACTTTGGAACCCAGTTGGATTGTGTGTTCTAGGGTCTGGCTGTGCAGCTAAAGAATTTGGAAGGAGAGATCCTTGGCAAGAAAAAGAGAAAATGCACCAAACTGTTCAAATTTGCTTTTGAGAGTCTTCAAAGACCTTGTGAGTTTAATATGCCGGTTTTATTCTGCTCTAGCATGTACCTGAGCAATGACAGAGTCAAAATGCAGAGGCATCGGACTGGCTCACATGATTCATAGCCACGTGATTCAGGATGCTGACTTTTCTTTAAATTACTGCCAGGACTCCCACACAGGTCAGCAGTGTATACTTCGACTTGTCCTTTCAAACTATGCAGGTAAAAAGAAAAATGGCCTTTTGTGCTTAAATTATAGCTCATATAAGATTTTTCTTGTTTGTTTCATTCAAACCACCCCAAACAGTAAAAATGAAAGAATAGTTGGTGGCGACTTCCACACATAAGGAATCTCCCTTTTCCATTTTATTTTGTTAGCAATTATTTTTGTCTATTTAATTCTTTAAGGGCTACCTTGGAACATATGAACCAAGTAAATATTTGTGCTTTGATAAATTAACTAGTCCTAATGCATATGGGATATAGCATGTCATAAGGGGTTTTTTTAACCAATGAGGGAGTAACCAGCTGGCCAAAATGCTTTTGGTGATAACACCACCAGTTTATCCTTATATCATTTGCCTGAATTTCTCTCTATCATGGTATAAAATGCTCAGCTTCTCACTTCTGCCATCTTTAGAGTCAACCTCCGTTATTAGAAGTAAATTTGTGAAGAAATCTGTATGTGCTGCTGATCATCATGTGTTACAGAAACATCTGACCACACATATTTATGATTCAGTAACTATTCTCCAAATGCCTTTGCTGTAGTGCGTACACACCTAGGTAATTATTGCTATTGTATTGTTTTTCAAGCTTCTCTATTCCTTATGATAATTTCTGAGTTAAATACTTCATATATTGTGATATATTTGTTTCCTTTAGAAAAAGATTATTTTAGCATTTTTTTCATAGTTTAGAAGAATAAAAAGTAAATAAACATTTGGGTTTGTATCATGAGCCCTGGTACTGCTGAGAGCAATTCTCCTGGCAGTGTGATTCAGGCCTCATGAGAGAACCTTCCCCTTTAGACACCCTCCTACCTTTAGTGAGCTGTCTTTAAGAAAGCCAGTTAAGTAGACTCCAATGCAAGTGCCTTTCCCTGGATTCTATTGATAGTGTCACTATTCAGAATATATCCCAAACCCTTTAAGAAAATAAAAAATATCATTAGTGTGGTGTTTCTGTTGTGAACTTGGAATGTAACTGTTCATGAAGTAGGAATCATTTAATGCAGAATTTTCTCAAGACACTTGTTTGCTCTTTTTTTGTGCCTGTGTGATAAAACCCTCATGTTCACTGCCACCTGGCCACCAGTAACCTCAGGGAGCAGAAAGAGTGTGATTAAGTGTATTCATGCAGTTTACATTGTGCTCTGACAACACAGAAAAAATTAATGAGGAGAAAGCTGTCACAAGCTAATTTGCTTAAGCTATTATGTTCCTTAGTGCTTAGTCACCTCTCATGATAGTCCTAACCACCTAAATACTAAAATGCAGGTAATTTTCTAGAAAGATTAGTGCCCAAAGCTCAGAAACTATGCTGATGCCTCCATGAGAGACCAGTCCAGAGCACTGTAATCTAATGATTTGTTTCTCCTTCAAAGACTAATGTGAGATGTGTAAGCACATGTCCTTAAGGGAAAATGCCTTTTTCCAGATCCTAAAGGTTTGCCTTAAGTACTGTCAATTTTGCCATTTCTATTATTGTAGTATTTTCCAACACAAAAGGAATCTTTAAAATGCTCAGGCACTAGTTCATTGAGTACTTCAAAGAAAACCGTTTGGTTCCTCTACTGTATTTCAATGCCAAAAACACTAAGTTGGCCTTGAAGTTGTCGTGTCTGGTCTGGATGATTGTCCAAGCTGAACTCCAGATTACGGTAGCTGCTATTGGTCACAACAACTACAAAATACAGAGAAAATTGTGTAAGTACGATGTAGTCATCTGTTCACCATCATTTGTACTGCTTCTGATCTCTTTGTGTTTTACTTCCAGACTTTGTGCTCCTATTTTGGAGGCAGAGGTAGATGTCACTAGAAAAGCAATGACGCTAACTCTTTCCAGCATTCTTGGGTATAGCAGAGGATAGGGCTGTGCACTTGAAAGTTGATTTTACTTTCTCCCTTTTACCCTGGTCATCCCTGTATCAGCAGTCTTGCAGAAGACTTTGTATTTGAGGAGTTAGTGATCTTGGGCAAGCCATGTCTGCTCTATTGGGTCTTGTACTTAGAGCTTGAAAAGCCCTTATGTTGAAAGTATTGCCATGCTAGCGATTTGCATGTAAATCCCTCTGGCCCAATTACTATTATAGGTAGAAATGAAATAAGAATGCAGTGCTTTGATAGCTCAAAGTGCTCATAGATGGACTTAGACACCAGCACTACTTTTCTCCAGATGCTTTTGAAGATATATAATCTCTCTCTCCTCCCTGGTCAATAATGCTAGAAGACAGACATAAATAAGAGCCCTGTTGTTCAGCAACACATAGCTCATATACTTGTGAGCAGTGCTGGATAAAATTGTCTTGAAAATTCAACACTATACCAGACATACGCATTGTTCATTCGAAATACCTTCCCTGTTTCTACAGCAGTCTGATACACATATATAAATACTTGGACTCTATTATGCAAGTGTCATGAGGATAAAGATATATGAGCAAATAGAATGTTATTTTGAAAGAATTAATTAATTGGCTATAACAAAATGAGGACTTGCAATAACACATTAACTACAATAAGCACTAGAGCTGGATCAAATTTTAATGTGAAATTTTTATCTGGTCCACATAAAATATGAATTCAGGTTTTTTATCAACTTAGTTTGGCTGGAAAATAAAGTTGGTTTTCAACTTCAGTTTTTTAAATTAAACAGTATTTTATTCAGAAATTTGCATTGTTTAACTATGTCCACACCCTATAAGGTAGGCATTTAAAGTGGGATTCATTGCATTTAACTGTGGCCAAATAAATAATACTATTTAGATAAACAATAATATCTGGTCTATCTGCATCTCTAGGAACAGTTCTTTTTATCTCTGGCCCTGAAGCTATTGAAAAGGAAGTGAGAGACTTATCTCTAAATATTTTTCTCTTTATATAGGTGTTCATAAAAGCTGGATGAATCATCTTCTTAATAAACATGTTTCCACTGATTATAGATGGAGCACATGTTGCTCAGTCTAAACATTTGACTTTTTAGAAGGTTAAAGTTAAACAAGAAGCATTCAGTCTCAGGTTGCATTGTTTGATCTGAAACCTCTCCTGCCCCCCCTTTTTTTTTTGTTTGGCTTTTTCAGCCAGCAAGCCAGAAAAAATCAGCTTTTCCTACAGCTGTACAAATGTTAAATATGCTAATATTCCCATCACAGTAATACTAGGGGTCACAATCAATTCTAGGCCTGTTGTTTAGGGCTATGTACAAATTGGTTGAGAACAACAGTCCATTCCTCAAACTGTTTATTGACAGTTAGCTAGGACATAACTCATGGATGAAATAAAACAAGGAATAGGAAGGAGTTGACTTCAGTAATAACAACTGAGTCTTTTAATATCAGCAGTAACAGTAATCACAAAAGAAATAAAAGCAAATTGATCAGATCTTTGTTCAACAGAATGAAGGGGGAAAAGAGAGAAAAAAAGCAAAACACATAATATAATACAAATATAAGACGAATGATGACACCATTTATAGTTAAAAAATGAGATGCTCATACTGCAGACATGTAAAATTTTTACAACATAAACCTAATCTGAATTCAATGAATCTGTTATTCCACCTAGCTTAATCTAATCTCTCACCAACACTTGTGACTGTAGTAGGCTAGCAATCCTGAAATCCAGAGTTTTCACTCAAAAAATTGACAGATTTCTTAGCTGCAGAGCATTAGAGCATTAGAGGTATATTTCAGATTAATCTGAAACTGAACTTTTGATAACAAGAAGACTGAGAAACTGGAGTAAAACATCCTGTAAAAAGCCCTGTAACTCAAAACTCTCTAATTGGACACAGCTTTAGGCACAGGAGGACAATGCAGATAACGTCATGAGTTGATCCCACCAACGGCTGTATGGTAGAAGTTATCAAATAAACCAAATGTCAACAGCAAAGCAAACAAGAAAGTTCTCATCCACTTATCATAAATGTGTTGAATTTTCTCCTGCTGACAGTTTGAATGGATGATTCTGTCATCCAGTTTCACCTTAGGGAATTATTAAAAACACCACAGCAATAGATGCCATCTGCGAGAGAAACATGAATGATACCATGTGAGATTGCTCTTGGGATATTAAGGATATACTAGAATCCTCTGGTGATATGTTTTTCCCTGGCAACCTTGAAACAGTGCAACATGTAATGAATGAAGCAATCAAAATATGATTTCAACACAAAAGTTTGTGTGGAAAGAGGCTTTTTTTTCCACCCCACAGTGCTTTTCTATGCAGAGGCTATTTGACTGAGGTCATTCCTCTTCCTTTGCATTCCATACCCAAGGGAATGTTATGTATAGCAACAAAAAACCCTAATATCCTTGCAGAAAAGATCTTAATCCTTACTGAAGGAGGCTTCTGTATCAACTGTGTTTGTCTGATCACACAATTGGCATTATTTCTTCAGGCAATTTCTCTATTTTTTTCCTCAAAGTAAAAAAAACTCTGAGAACAAGTCTGTATGAATACAAGCTTTGCCTCTTGCAACCGTGTGCACAGCTAAGTAAGTGCAGCCACAAAGTCTGGGCTTCCCTTTCTTTGTTGGTTCCCCGGACTGTGGGAAGATCGTGAGAGGTAAGATGTACTGAAAATGGTCTCCTCATGAAATAGATAACTAAACTGGCTCATAAAAGAGAAGTAGAGAAGACATTGATTTTTTTTCAATGTTTTTTTTGCAGTGAGTAACTCCAGGGAGTTACCAGAAAGGGCGGTATGTATAAGAAACTATCAGTTTTGTACAGGGTTTCTACCTAGCGGTCCAGATGTTTTCAGCAGTCTGATTGACAGAAACAAATCTTATCATCATGCAAACATCATCCTCATAACTTCCTCTTATGCCTGTGCCCTCCACTTTCTACCAGACTTACAGAAGTAGGAACCAGCACTGTCCTTCTCTCACTTCTGAGTCTGCTCTGATAGTCTAATACACTCTAGTCTGATGCTAACTTGGTCAGGTATAAACTGGAGTCTAATACAGCAACGGCTTGTCACAGAATCACAGAATCACAGAATGGTAGGGGTTGGAAGGGACCTCTGGAGATCATCTAGTCCAACCCCCCTGCCAGAGCAGGGTTACCTAGAGCAGGCTGCACAGGACTGCGTCCAGGCGGGTTTTGGATATCTCCAGAGAAGGAGACTCCACACCCTCCCTGGGCAGCCTGTGCCAGTGCTCTGTCACCCTCACAGTGAAGAAGTTTTTCCACATATTTAGACAGAACTTCCTGTGTTCCAGTTTGTGCCCGTTGCCCCTTGTCCTGTCGCTGGGCACCACTGAGAAGAGTCTGGCCCCATCCTCTTGACACCAGCCCTTGAGATATTTATAAGCGTTGATCAAAGTATGTAAACTTCTACAACCTTTCCAAAGTATGTAAACTTCCACAAGGACAGTTTAAATTACTTATAATAACCAAAATCAACCAGCCTACTATACCATAAAGGACTGGGTGCAGAATACATACAAAACTTGAGTTTAGTCTTGATTTCATTGTTACTAATGAGGTAATTTGTATTTGCAGATGAGTAGTATAAGTACTGCTACAGATCACTGAATGTATTTCATGTTATTGAGTTAGTGCTACAAAGGAAAAAGCCACCTGGTGATTCAGATGATGGATTGGTGCTTGAGATCTTCTGGAAAGTATGAGGAGTAAGGAATTAAAGTGACTTAGCATTTGTTTTATTATTTATTGGCATTTTGTATTGTGATGCATATTATGAAACATCAATTATGGGGAAGTAGATGTTATTATCTCTGCAAAAGAGAAGAAGGACAGTTCTTGTTCTACTATTTCTGACTTGTGGCCAGCTAAACAGCACACAACTCAAATAAACTGGTCAACTTTGTTCAGCTTATATACATACACTGTTGGCAAGCATAATTGATACCTCCTGTTGAGTCCTAATCCAATTTCATCCCAACTTTTCCACTCCCCTATAATCCTGAAACATTCATGAGGGACAGTTGTACAAATTTTATACAAGCTACTGCTCACAGTCTAAAGATACCAATGTAAAGTCTTTCTGACCCACTGTTATCAGCTGAATGTCCTTATATTCAGTGGGATCTGGCTCTAAGGAAATATGAAAATAAACTAGCTATTAACTTTATTAATTAAAATAGTAATTCTGGTGGAAAATAGGGGGCTTTAATTTTAAGCTCTTAATTTAGAATCCTAGAATTGTTTAGGTTGGAAAAGACCTTTAAGACCATTGAGTCCAACGGTTAACCTAACACTGCCAAGTCCACCACTAAACCATGACTCTGAGTGCCACATCTACACCTCCAGGGATGGTGCCTCAACCACTTCCCTGGGCAGCCTGTTCCAGTGCTTAACAACCCTTTTGGTGAAGAAATTTTTCCTAATATCCAATCTAAATCTCCCCTGGCACAACTTGAGGTTGTTTCCTCTTGTCCTATCACTTGTTACTTGGGAGAAGAGACTGATCCCCACCTCACTACAACCTCCTTTCAGGTAGTTGTAGAGAGCAAGAAGGTCTCCCCTCAGCCTCCTTTTCTCCAGGCTAAACATCCCCACTTCCCTCAGCTGCTCCTCATAGGACTTGTGCTCTAGACCCTTCACCAGCTTCGTTGCCCTTCTTTGGATACTCTCCAGCACCTCAATATCTTTCTTGTAGTGAGGGGCCCAAAACTGAACACAGTATTTGAGGTGCAGCCTCACCAGGGCCAAGTACAGGGGGCACTGTAGGGGTACACTAATAGACAGTGAGTCTCTATTAGCCGGTTAAGCTCTGTAGGTTCCCTCTGCAGCCAAGAGAAAGTCAGGTGCCTCCATAAACTGATTTAGTTACTCTGAATTCTAGTTCAGAAGAGTTTCTCCCTTTTACTCACTACAGAGATTACCTATGTAGATTAATCTCCTACTTTAGGTACCTAAATGATATGTTTAAAATATGAATACTCCACAGCATGTGATTTATACCTGTAGCCACACTACAAACCCAAGATCAGTTATGCATTCAAGACCAACCTGTAGATCCAGAGACAAAAATAATATGTTTCTGCATCAAATATGTGTGTAAGAGGTACTGGAGTCCTAAATTGTATTTCAGTCCTGACTGAAGCACCGCATTGCTGATGAAAAAAAAAAATGTAATGCATTCTAGGCTTCTCTTTTTGGCCTTGGTCTCTCTTCTGAAATCAATTGCAAGCTGTTGGCAAATTCTGTGGCAGGATTTTTGTGAAGTGGACTCCTGTCAGTTAACATCTAGGTTGAAATGCAAATAGTTTTATACAGTCTATCCGGTGGCCATTTGGTAACACCTATGCTTAGTCACCAGTAGTTGCCTTACATTAGAACTGATGACCTAAGTGTGACCATTCTACACTTTGTTAGCCATCCAGTTTGACATCGTCATATTTTCCCACATTAAAATACAATGTAAAGCTCTCTGCTTTTAAAACTATATTTCACAATCGGTCACCTCAGAGAATGAGTTAATGATGTGTAATAACTGTTCTCCCTGGGGTGAAAACCCAAGCACACCAGATGCCGTATTAATAAAACACAGAAAATGATTGGCTTTCACATTTTGGTGAAGACACCTTATTTTTCACCTGTGGAAATTTAACTTCCTATTGGTACATATGTGCTCTAAAGTATTACTAGGTTTTGCGAAGAAAATTTTCAGCCTAAAAGACAAAAAGAAATAAAACGTGAACATACGGAGACATTTGTCAACTTGGAGTTTAAAATTAAGAATTCTCTTTCTTATTTCTCTTATAAAATGTCCATATGTAGAAAACTTCTGTTTGACATAGAGTACAGTTTGAGTGTCTATGGGAAGACTGGATTTTATGAATTGTTTTCTGTACATGGGGCTGCATGGCAGAAAGCCTGAAAATGGGAATAGGAGAATAAAATTAAGAAATAGTGACACCAGTAACGACAGCGACACAAACAAATGAGGAGGGATGTAGTGAGATCTGAGATATAAGGTCATATAATGTTCTGCAGAGCTTTGGAGGTGGGAATGACAACTTTAATGTGATAGCAAAGAAGGAAATGGAGAAAGGAATTACAAGAATGTATTTATAGATTATGATTGATAGGTGAATTACACAAATTATTACAAATGCCAAGAACAGAAGTTTTATTTTCAAATATTTGCCTCATATTTTGAGCATACAGTTTTGTATTGCAAATATGTGTACTTACTTATCATTATTTTTCACATGCAAGTTGTTAGAATGATGATCAATATGGAAAAAGGTCATATGAAAAGTGATCAGATTTGTGCATTCAGTGTTACTTAATTTTCATGCAAATGTGACAGAAAACAATAGCTTTTAAACACTTGTGAAGGGAGAAATTTGAAATAAAAAAAAATACAAAGAACTACACTCTTCATGAATGAAAGACTGTCTGGTTTGTACTGTAATAGTTTGTTTTGAACCTTTTCAGTGGTGTGTAGCTTGTTTAGCACAAATCACCTGTCACGTATGTGGGCTGCAATTGTGAACAGTCTTGTGGAGGGTCTGACGTTGTGTTTCTGCTCTTGCCCTGTTTTACCCCAGTAGCGTTAAGCTCCAAGACAAGAATAGTTGTAAGTTCTGGGCTAAGGGTTCTCATTTGAATCAAGTTCATTTCTGTCATGGGTCTCCTGCACAATTTTTAGTCACAAAAAACCCCACCACATTTCTTTAATTGCACCAGATCTCTCTTAGTGTACCTGGGCAAGGCAAAACAGCCACAGTGTGCAAGTGAGTCCAATTTCCGTGATTTTGAAGAACTGCAGTTTTACTTCAGTCATATTGTTTAATATTTTGTCTATGCAATAGAACATAAGCAGCTGAAGTTCACTGAAAGGCTTAGTCATATTGTCGTGATTTCCATACACACACACAAAGGAATCACAAATTATTATATGGGCTCCTTAAAGTAACAGTAGCATCTATCTGTGCATTAGCACATTATTTGTAACAGTGAATTCTCCAAATGCCATTATTTAACCAAATGACTGTCATTTTTATCCTACCCAAACCTACGTGATCATTCTGACTAAAACACCTACATCTATTGTAATGGATATGGTTTAAAAATGAGGACAATACAAAATACTGGTGTAAAAGGCTCAGCATGAAAACTTCATCAGCACTAGGACTCAGTGGCTGAGAACTGCTGGTGACCTGATTCCAGTTAGAGGTTAGCAAAAATCTTCTGCTTTGAAACAGACTAAAAATGCAATTCGAAAACTTTGATGAAGCTGTCAGGCTCTGAAAGTCAGGGACTACCCTGGGGACGAAGATAATATTACTGAGTAGAACAACCCCTCTTCAGTAAAGAAAGATTCATTCTCTTAGAGGTGTAGGCAGAGGATAAAAGTGATTTTCTAATGGAATTATGTTGACAGAAGTTTTGTCTTTCTGACTTTTAAAATATACATTGAACAAGGACATCGGCAATATAACAATTTCATAATAAACTTTCCAAATGTGTCTTGTTCTGTCCTGATTTTGGCTAGGATAGAGTTACTTTTCTTCCTAGTAGCTGGTATAGTGCTGTGTTTTGGATTTAGTATGAGAATAATGTTGATAACACACCGATGTTTTAGTTGTTGCTGAGCAGCGCTTATGCAGAGTCAAGGACTTTCCAGCTTCTCATGCCCTACCAGTGAGAAGGCTGGAGGTGCACAAGAAGCTGGGAACGCACACAGCCAGGACAGCTGACCCAAACTGGCCAAAGGGATATTCCAAACCGTATGATGTCATGGTCAGTATATAAACTTGGGGAGAGTTGGCCAGGGGGTGCCATGGCTTGGGGACTGGCTGGGGATCGGTCAGTGGGTGGTGAGCAATTGCATTGTGCATCACTTATTTTGTATATTCTTTTATCATCATTAGTATTATTCTCTTCCTTTTCTGTCCTATTAAACTGTCTTTATCTCAACCCATGAGTTTTACTTTTTTTTTTTTCTGATTCTCTCCCCCATCCCACTGAGGGGTGGGTGTGAGCAAACAGCTGTGTGGTGTTTAGCTGCCTGCTGGGTTAAACCATGACATGTTCTCAGCTGAGGAAGGGCAAAATCCTGTCACTTAACTTAAATTCAAATCCACTTTAACTTGAATGGGTGGCAATTTTACTTGTTATTTGAATAGATTATTTTTTTTCCTTTGGAGTGTCCAAAGGAATAAAAAAGAAGATACATAAACCAGTTACAGAGCGGTGTTAGAAAAACAGGTCAGAAAAAGAAAATTTTAAAGTAGATCAGTCACAGAAAATAAGTTTGGAAGAAACTTCAGTAGATCATCTAGTTCAGTTGATCATCTAGTTCAGTTCATATTTCTACCTCTAAACTTGACAGATAGACAGTCTAACATATGAAGAACAACATTACCTATTCTTTGATGGTGCAAGGCAGTATTATTTCCTTTCTTCCTTTCCCTTTTCCTCAAATGCACGAGCTGTCACGTAACCAAATCTTCATCTGTGATACCTGTCACTTCATGAATATTTCTAATCTGGACACTTAGTGTGCATATCTGAAATTCATCTGTATTGTAACTGTTTGTGGTAAGAAATAAACCAAAATCAGAATCTTCTTCTCAGTTTCCCAAACTTCAGTGGCTTAGATAAACTGAGGCAACATATCAAATTTTCCTATAATGAATATATTTGTGTGATGTTAGAGTTGTTCAGCCTGATAGGACAGATGTTTGTTACTACAGAAATACTGAAGAACAGGATTTGGCACATTTCTTGCCAAAAGTTTTGGTAAAAACAAACAAAATTTCAGGCTTACTAAAATATACTTTTTGATGGCTTGACTATATTTTTTTCTTAAAAAATGAAAGGGAAAAAACCAAAACCCCTATTTTTGCAATTAATAGGTGGTTAACACTGATTTTTCCATTACCTGATATTCCAGGTAATGGAAAAATCAGGTAATATCTGTTACTTGATAGATCTCAGAAGAGATCTGAGACTATGAAAACCAAACATCTGTTAAATATATTTGTTGATTATATTAAAAATCACTAACAGGATTATACCTAGTATCAAGACTTACAGATGAAAACTGAAAAAGAGTATCACAAACAAAACCACAGAACTTTCAAATGACAGTAACAGTTTTCTTGAAATAAGCTTCAAAAGATGGTATCTCAAAAGCAAGCTATCATTCCAGTAGTGCTCCAGGTGGGGCCTCACCAGGGCAGAGTAGAGGGGCAGAATCACCTCTCTCGACCTGCTGCCCACACTTCTTTTCATAGAATCATAGAATCATAGAATTGTTCTGGTTGGAAGAGACCTCCAAGATCATCGGGTCCAACCATTAACCTATCACTACCAAGTCCCCCACTAAATCATATCCCTTAGGGCCTCATCTAAACGCCTTTTGAATACCCCCAGAGATGGGGACTCCACCACCTCCCTGGGCAGCCTGTTCCAATGCCTGACAACCCTTTCGGTAAAGAAGTTTTTACGAATGTCCAATCTAAACCTCCTCTGGCGCAACTTGAGGCCATTTCCTCTTGTTTTGTTGTCTGTTACTAGGGAGAAGAGACCAACCCCCATCTCTCTACAACCTCCTTTCAGGTAGTTGTAGAGAGCAATAAGGTCTCCCCTCAGCCTCCTTTTCTCCAGGCTAAACAACCCCAGTTCCCTCAGCCGCTCCTCATAGGACTTGTGTTCCAGACCCTTCACCAGCCTCGTTGCCCATCTCTGGACACGCTCCAGCACCTCAATGTCTTTCTTGTAGTGAGGGGCCCAAAACTGAACACAGTACTCGAGGTGCGGCCTCACCAGGGCCGAGTACAGGGGGACAATCACCTCCCTACTCCTGCTGGCCACACTATTTCTGATACAAGCCAGGATGCCGTTGGCCTTCTTGGCCACCTGGGCACACTGCTGGCTCATATTCAGCCGGCCGTCAACCAACACCCCCAGGTCCTTTTCCGCCGGGCAGCTTTCCAGCCACTCCCCCCCAAGCCTGTAGCGTTGCCTGGGGTTGTTGTGACCCAAGTGCAGGACCCGGCACTTGGCCTTGTTGAACCTCATACCATTGGCCTCGGCCCATCGATCCAGCCTGTCCAGGTCCCGCTGTAGCGCCTGCCTGCCCTCCAGCAGATCAACATTCCCTCCCAACTTGGTGTCATCTGCAAACTTACTGAGGGTGCACTCGATCCCCTCGTCCAGATCATTGATAAAGATATTGAACAGAACTGGCCCCAGTACTGAGCCCTGGGGAACACCACTTGTGACCAGCCTCCAACCGGATTTAACTCCATTCACGACAACTCTTTGGGCCCGGCCATCCAGCCAGTTTCCTACCCAGCGCAGAGTACGCCCATCCAAGCCATGGGTAGCCAACTTCTCCAAGAGAATGCTGTGGGAGACGGTGTCAAAGGCTTTACTAAAGTCCAGGTACACAACGTCCACAGCCTTTCCCTCATCCACTAAGCGGGTCACCATGTCGTAGAAGGAGATCAGGTTGGTCAGACAGGACCTGCCTTTCATAAACCCGTGCTGACTGGGCCCGAAATATAGGATACGGTTGGCCTTCTGGGCTGCATCAAAAGAAGCATGGCCAGCAGGTCGAGAGAGGTGATTCTGCCCCTCTACTCTGCCCTGGTGAGGCCCCACCTGGAGTACTGCGTCCAGCTCTGGGCCCCTCAACATAAGAAGGACGTGGACCTGCTGGAGCGGGTCCAGAGGAGGGCCACAAGGATGATCAGAGGAATGGAGCACCTCTCCTACGAAGACAGGCTGAGGGAGTTGGGCCTGTTCAGCCTGGAGAAGAGAAGGCTCCAGGGAGACCTTATTGCAGCCTTTCAGTACTTGAAGGGGGCCTATAGGAAAAATGGGGAGAACCTTTTTAGCAGGGCCTGTTGTGACAGGACAAGGGGTAATGGTTTTAAACCAAAGGAGGGGAGATATAGGCTGGAAATCAGAAAGAAGTTTTTCACAATGCGGGTTGTGAAGCACTGGCACAGGTTGCCCAGAGAGGTAGTAGAAGCCCCATCCCTGGAAACATTCAAGGTCAGGCTGGACGGGGCTCTGAGCAACCTGATCTAGTGAGGTTGTCCCTGCTCAAGGCAGGGGGGTTGGACTAGATGGCCTTTAAAGGTCCCTTCCAACCCAAACTATTCTATGATTCTATGATTCTATGATTCATTTCTTAACACCCACTTCATTGTTCTATGCCCAACTTATCCAAAACCTGGAACTAGAGTATGCAGTCTCTGTCTGCATGCCAAATACCTATTCTTGCAAGTGGGACAGAGCCTGTAATCCTTTCATTTTTTAACTAAAATTTTCACAGGAGCCTCTCGCTCCCCTCTGAAGTTCAAGCAGGACTTCTGCCTGGTATGTTGTGGCTTATGCAGCTCCACAATTTAAACCATTTTGAGAAGTAAAATTTGACATAAATTCAATAGAGAGACTCATACTGAAGCTCATATGTGGAGCAAGTTCACTAAGATTGTTGTACGCTAAAGAGACACCACTATGTTAAGTGCTATACCATGGTACTGTATGGATTTCAGAAACAGAGATTCAGAAATGTAGTATGTACCAGTGGTCTGGAGCCTGAATGAGGCCTAGATTTCCAACATCTGTCAAGTAGCATGCCAATTCTTATTTTTATAGAGAGTAGCTGGGTTATTTTAGAATCATTGACTAGATAAGATAGCTAACAGTTGCTGTGAAGTTGTGATAAAGTAGCTTGTTTTCTTTTTCTTTTTTTTTTTTTTAATTGGCATAGTATGTTCACTTGTTCAATATACACTAACGGTAAATCTCAGTTTATTACTCTTGATGTAGTACTGGAGAGAGAATAGTCTCTTTATATTAAAATTGATATGTAAAGAGCCTTGGCTAGAATTAAAAAATATATATTTAAAAAATTCTACAACAGACTCCTGTGGTTTGAGCAACTTTTGTTGCCATGGTAACTGTATGTAATAGTTTCATCAAGTTTTTTGTTTCTTTTGTGCTTTTTTTTACATGACAAAATGAAATCAGTAAGAACATTCACTTAATGACTAAATAACAGAGAACCTTTTATTTTATGTTTTAATCTGTTCAGATGTCAAAATTTAGATGTAAGCTGAAAGCCTTTACTTTGATTCAGTATGTCATACAATTAAATTAGCAGAAAGCCTAATTAACCGTTTCAATCTGGCTGCTAATCAAGCAATTTGGTAACTACCTTCCCAGTTAAAATAAAGTAAACTGAACTAGTGATATGAGGATGTATACAGCACTGGTTTTACCACTATTACATTAATTTGTTGCATTCCAATTATATTGGACCTAGCATATCAGCCAAATTATGTAGGTACCAAAGAAATGTTTGTAAACCAATAGAACTTTTTACGTCTTGTATGGGTGAAGACTAAGGTCCTTTCCATGAACAAATCACAGCAAGAAAACATAATTACCAGAATATGAAACCAAAAGAAGAATATGACTTTTTTCTCTCTGAAAGGTGACATAGATCACACTGTTCTAGTTGAGTCACTTAAAATCTGTTTAAGAACATGAGCTGTGTTTGGATTGGTCCAGTATACACATATACATTTGATAATATATACCAGCTAAGAAGAGATTATGGGCTCTCATCAGTTCAAGAAACATGAGATGTTAGCTCACATCAGCTCTAACAAGAACTGTGAAGTTGATATATTTATGAAACTACATAGAACATAACAGACTCCTCCTCTGAAACATCTGGATGAAAGATAAAGGAAGAGCCACCAAATGGATCACACTCTGGTCAGAAACAACCAACTTTTTATCATTTTTACTTCTCGTACTTCTTCATGACATCCGAATACAAAAATCAGTTTAAAGACTTCATCCATACCTAGTTATCTTCTCTTATAACCTGAATTTGTCCATCTCTCCACTTCACTCTATTGCCTGTAGGTCAATCTCTTCTCAATCCCATCCACATCAACCTTTTTCATGGAATGTCTTCCTAGTTGAATAGGAGCTTAGAAACTCTGCAATAAACTTCCTGAGCTTTGAGGAAGAAGTTAACTTCTATTACAATGTCCATTAGGTATTCTCAGCACCTAAAAGGTAAGCAGGCGGCAGGGAGAGATATCTGATCTCTCCAGTTTAATTCAGACCCCTCTAGCTTCATACTTACTTGGTTGTACTCTTCCAGTGCCTTTCAAGTATTTGTCATAGAGACTGTCCCAAATTTATTTGCAGCCTGATTAAGGCAGGAAGCTGGATTGGAATCAGCAGGTTCTACAACAGTAGGTGCCCAACCTAATATGGAAGTAAACTACTTGACTTTTCATACATTGTCCACTTCTGCTACATAATACCATTATTTCTCAACACTGGACACTACCCTTGTTTTCGAAATAGAATGAATATTCATGTGACTGACAAGTAGGTCATTAATAATTTGGCATTTGGCACTTCAGACACTGAATTTAAACGAAACAGGATTTATACACTTCAACCTACCACGTTCATTCCACTATACGCTTTTGCCCTGAACAAAAAGACAAGGTTGGATCTGCATTTGTCAGCTCTGTGTGCATAGTGTTCATGTTGCCAGTTCTTTTCAATGGAGACAAAAAGACATATTTGACAGCATGCATTGCAATGACAATAAGAAATTGTGAAAAATTCTAATGCAATTATATTCTTTTAAAACTACTTTCAGGACTTTCAACTTGGTCACATATTCTAACCGCAGAATTTGAGGCAGTCTTGATAATTATGCAGACCTACAGCATATGATTTAGTCATTATTAATTCCTGAAAAGTCATAGGCAATATACTGAACACTGATAAGAAATTGTTAAGTTTTAATTGATATTTAAATGTGATTTTAATTTTGTTTATCTGGAATTGGTGTAACACTTATCTGAGTTTAAACAATTCATACAGAAGCAGAAATAAAAATGTGACCTGAAAAATAAAAGAAAAAGCAAACCAAAATCTTCATGAGACTTTCAGAGAGAACACTTAGGTGGACAAAACAAAATATGCCTAGAAGAACAGGGATGACAGGAAGTGGAGGCTGCCCCTTGCTTTTTGGCTTCCCTCCTATTTTTTAGATCTGGATGTCCTGAGAAGCTGCCTGTGGATGCGCTGTGCCCCTAATGCCCTGCTGGCCTGGATGCCATCAAAGCCTTCAGCTGTTCCTCCTTGTGCTTTTATGCACCGCTATTCCAATTTGTTCTCTGTTCATATTGTCCTTAGTGCTTATACTACAAACCTCTATGCCAATATGAGCTAAAAGGTTAAAGTTCATATCAAAGTCAAGAATGAACACCTTGCTATCCTAAAGAGGCTCTTCTCACCCCACAAGGTAAGGAAGAGTCACTACACTTCCTCATCAAATGCCTGCTAAGTTCTATACAATTCACAAACCGGATTCAGTGGAGACTCATGCACTGAGGATTTGCCATCAGAAAAAGTAAAACAGAACAGAAACTCAAACATGTCAAACTGTTGTGAAGAAATGAAGAATTCTGTCCTGTTTGAAACCACAAGCAGTGCAATAGGAAATGGCAGCTTGTAATACCTTCCTGGAGTAGTACCCAAAAATCCCTCATGTGCTCTCACCTGAGAAAGCATTCATGTTACAGTCTGAAAGGCCTGTAGCTAGACAGAGAAAGAAAAGAGAAACTGTTTAAGTAACTGAAGTTTTACCATCAGTCCATGAAAGGAAAATTAGAAGATACTCTGTTTTCTTTCTGATAATCTATGCTGATAGCTGAATGCAATATGAAATGTACTATAATCTAGAATTCTTCAGGTTTTGTAATGCAGTAGCTGAACTACAGAACTGCATTATAGGATAATAGAACCTACAGGTTTTTCTTGTTTAAGTTTTAAAAGACAGTAATAACATAAATACTTTCACCCTGATACATCCTGAATCATCTATCCTAGGCTACATTGGATACTAATTAATATATTTTTTGTCTGTCACCCACTATGCAAAGTTAGTTCAAACATTTCATGATACTCATTTAGTGAGAAAGATCCCCTGTGCAACCTTTTCTAAACATTTTGGTTTATCAAAGATATCAGTAGCAGTAGTAACAGTGGTACTGGCAAAACAACAAATGAATCAAACTTTTTCAGTCTCTGCATTAGTAGGAAATTCAAATTGGTTTGATAGTAATTCCCTTTTTACCAAACTAGTTGTCTGTACCTTCCATAAGGGTTAATTATAGAACCATTTTATAGGCCCTAAAAAAGCAGTATCGTTCATCTGCTTCTTGCAGTAACATAGCATGTGATTTATTTGGTGCAAAAATGAAAATCGAGCATTAGCACATGTCAAATGATAGAGAATGATATAACGCATAGTCTAATTTTATATGTACTTTGGTTGCCTCTGGAAAGGGTAGAAAACCTTATAAATCCCCTTTTATGGATGGTTCTGTCCTTTTTTATCAAATTTAGATTTTCTTTTTTCTGTTGAAGTGGTAGTTACTTGTGATGAAGCCCACCTACTTGAGACATCTATTTTAGGAAGAAATGAATCACTTCTTGTTGTGCCTCTCTTTCTGTTGACTATGGATGAAGCATAAGGGAGTAGTCATCTGAAAATAAGACATCCCATCGAAGCTAAAGTTAGGCCAGAGGAATCCTAGGATAGCTAGCTAAATATGTAGTAGCATTTAATGCTTAAAAAAAGAAGCCATATTGGAAAATCTGAGCACAAGAGACATATTTTTAAAATACATATGTCAGCAGATCTTAGACATCTAAATACCTTTTGAAATGAAAAGGCATCAGGAATGCATCCAAAGCTAAGACTTGTGACACATAAATTTTAAGTGGTAGGATGCAATTGGTATTAGTAACCCTTGAACCCTAATATAAGTGTATGTTGCTAATAACTCTATATAGGTATTTTACAATGCTGTGAAGGCACAGCCAGCCGCAATCTATAAGCATTTTACATAACTGTGAGCAACGTGACCACCAAAAGGGCAAAGACAGACGGTGTATTTGCACACAGAAGGCATACAAGAGACAAAAGTTGCCAGACAAAGGAAAAGATAATGACAATGGACTGCAACTTGGTGGGACATCTACCTGAAGAAACAAGAAGGATGAGAAGCAGTATGTTTTGGGAGCAGAGAGCAAACAGCATAAAAATGTCAGGCATAAGTAAGGAAAATCAAAGGAGAAAGAACAAATTGCCTGCCACTCTTCTAATTAGGTGTATCTTTTTTTTTTTTTTAACATTGGGAACTTTGAAAGCAACATTTCCAAAACGTAGAGTACTGCATATTGCATAACAAACTTACTCAGCAGAGTCTAAGCTTAAAGTGTGGTCATAAGGAAGCATGTGGTAAAATGTGTTTGACAGGATGGGCATTCTGTTCAGTAGCAGGTAATGAGATACACAAAGGCATACATGTATTTTGTAGGAAGACAAAGAGGCATAAAACATAGTGCATTCTAGTTTTATACAGCCTTCCAACAACTCGTCTAAAGGGATTGATGACTTAGTTAAGAAGCTGAACATACAACCTCCCACTATGCTCAGTGATTTGGACCTTTGCTGTTAAGTTGTGCCTTAAAATACTAATCAGTTTAAAAATGTGTGAGGCTTTATTAAACACATTTTTCAAACAGTTGCAGCTGTAGAGGGAGAGCGTTCCACATCCCTAGTGTTTACAAAATAGCCACTTTCCTATTTATTGGCCTTCATGCTTTGTGATCATTCATGGCTGCTAACACAGAGAGACAAGAAACAGTAATCTTCCTTACCGTGTACAGTTGTCACTAACAGGAATAAAAGCTCTTTATTTCCTCAAAGGTAGCCTTTCTTAAAGAAATCTGCTAGCAACACTATCCTGACCTAGACGATCTGTGACTGAAGAGTTACTAGTTAACAATTTTTTCTATCTTTCCTATTATCATCATCACACTGCAGGATAGAAAAGAGACTACAATTTTTGTTGCACTTTTCTGCCTTTGATAGAACCTATTATTTTAGTTAACTGTGTTACTGCAAGGGAAGGAAATACCCATCTGCTGTTCCTGAAGAGGAATGCCACTAATAATGAAATGGGAAGGCCAGGCCAAAAAAGCACAACTTTAGGTTGTGTTCACATTAATGGCCCAGTGTGAAAATAAAGACAACTGATTAATGTAGTTAAACAGCTTAAACAGGAAGCAGGGAACAAAATGTCTCTTGACGTTCTTGTTGCAAGCAAATATGTTAGGTAATGTATGTATCAGAGAATCAGGTATCACTGTGAGGGAAGTGTAGAGGACTGATACGTCACATGAGAAATGTATTTTAAAACAAGATTTAATGAATTAATTCATTACAGAACATTTATATGCTAAATTAGTTGTGAGTATAGAATACTATATGACCTGATATGTGGTCCTTGATGATTCACACTTGATGGTGGTCACATTGCTTATACACTTCCTTAAAATATTTATCCATTGTGCCTGGCTATGTTATGACAATCTTATGAAATACTTTTACATACTGTTGTTAGTAACACTACTTTAGTACGCTTATATTTAGGTTCAAGGCATATTAATATTAATTATACCCTGCTTAGTGAACTTATAATTGATAGATGTCACAGGGCTTTGCTTTGGCTACACTGCAATTTAAACAATGCAAACAAAAACACCAAATTTTTGAGGTACAACAGCAGTTCAGTTGACTCCTCAAAACTGTATGTTCTGGTAGTAGCAAGGACTTGGTTTGCCAGTCACTATGGTAAATTCTGAAGATCTAATGCTGATGATAATTTTGCCCTGTAGCTAGCTGCCGCCTGGATATGGTAAATGTAAAACTGCAGTTTCGTTGCCTTGCACTAGCAGTCCTACATTCTTGATCAGTGCTATAATCACAAAAAAAAAAAAAAAAAAAAAAAAAATATTACCAATTTAACTCATACATCACCAGATTCAATCTTCTGGCAATTTTTTATTCCAATAAGTATGTAGGAATTATGGTCTGCACGGCAAGCAAGGTTGCTCTGTAATTAATTTTTTGTACAGATACTGCTTCGCTGTTCTGAGCCCAGCTCACTGAATCCTATGGAAAAGCAGTTTCCTGAACCAGACGTTGGAGACTACTGCAAATTCTCAGGTTATTGGGTCCTTTCTAGCAGATGATACTAACAGAAATTTGGTCATGAGTTAAATCTATTTGATGTCATAACTCAGTCATTCCTCTTCGGGTTGTCCTTAGGATCTATGTAGGAATGGAGCAGATTGGCTGCAGGACACTGCTTAGAAATGTATGTCTCTAGGCCTGGGATAAACATCTTGTTTCATATCTGATAGCCTGTTTGTTAGAGAATACGTCTAGCTATGACTAGAGCATAGTTCTTCAGCCTTTCTAAAAATCAATTGCCGCCATGCAAGAAGCCAAGTCCTGAATCAACAAACCTGCCTAAGAAAGAAACTGCATGGTGGCCCATCGTGTTACATATAGACTCCAATCACTGACTACATCTGAGTACTAGAGTTTTTCATTAGATATACACCAGTAAGCATTCTGGAAGAAAAAGAGATTGAGGAAAAGCAGTAAAACAATTCTGTTCTGAGCTATACAGATACATTACTGTTGATTTTGGTCTTCCAATTCTAGACCTGCCTTTCCATTTTTATTTTATTTTCAAGCTTTGTTGCCCTCAGGGTTCTTCTATAAGACTAGCATTTTGTGACATTATAATGTGTAAAGGTATCTACATGCCTTGACAAGGTATTTGTAGCAGTAAGCCTGGGAAGCTAATGTGCCTGGAGCAATTCTACAGCTAGGTAAGAGACACATATGGGCTGTTCCAGACTAGGAGTTTTAAGAACTTGCTAAGTGCCTCCACTTTGTATGAAGTATTCTCTGAACTGATTCATGAAAGACTTGGCACCTAGACTACTTTCCCCTTATTCTTATCACCACTCACTTTATGTCAAACACATACACTCCTCTACCCGCTTTTCAAGACACTGGTATGGCTATGGATTGCACTAAAAGCCAACTGTGCTTCTGAAAACTTACATTAATATTTTAATAAACAGTAATCATAAAATCAATCCTACAGTAGAAATAGGTCACGCCTTAGTCAGAATTTGCTCAAGCGCAGTTTTGCTCTGCCAGGGTCCAAAAAATAAACTGATCCAGCAGCAGGACTGAGATCAGAGTTTTTCCACAGCATTCAGTGGCAATGCTTGCAGGACTCAATGTCTGAAACATAAATTTGTTGGAGAACACATCCTGCCATAATACAGAAAATAAACAACTCCTCCAACCCAAAATTTCAGTCAAACCACATTCTAAAATTAAATTGATTTACATTCAAAGTACTGGAAAATATTATATTTTTCTTCCTACAATCAATAATTCTGCTTGTCCCAATAAATCAAACCGAGTTGGAAAGAGACACTTGATTACCCCAGTACAACATGGCAACTTTAAAGAATGGGTGTGCCAAGCAATTATTCAGAAAACCTTTTTCTGTGCAGTCCAGATAGGAAACATCTCTTCATCAAAGAAGAAAAAATGCCAGAGGCTCATAAGGTCAATGTCTTTTTTTTTTTTAAGGAAAAGAAAAAAAAAAAAGACATTCTCTTGTATATAAAGCTTGCTAGTTTGGCAGTGATACAACATGTGCTCTTATGATATAGAGAGGAAATCTGCCTGTTTGTCTCAGTGTTTATATTTATATAGTCACTGCTCAGCCCTAAAGCTGTTCTTTAGATCTCCAGCTAAAATAAATGTCACACACTGCTGAGTTATTACAAAAATAATTCTGTTTATTTACAAATATGACAACAGGCTGGTAACTTACTGAGATTCTCCAAAGGATTTTCAGTCTTTACAGAGATACATTCCAGCTAGCATATTTCCACTCTCCCTGGATATCATATTCTAAATTCAGCTATTAACCACTTGCCAATAGATGTATCCAGTCTTAGTAGCCACGTATTATGATGGATATAAAGGACATTATCAAATATTGGGAAAAGACTCTTTATGAAAGATAAAATTGCTCTCTCCCTTTTCACTTTTTATGACTGTATTTGGCAGCAACTTTTATCCCATCTTCCAGAGTGCAGTGGGATTTAGACAGGGTGAGGAAATGAGAATAAAAATTGAGAATGAGATTTAAAATTAAGTAGTATATATTGATAATGTAATACGATGACAATGAAATGTAGGATATTTTTGCTTAGTAGCAGTATTGTTATTATGAAGGATATATTTTTTGCACATGAAACAAAGAGGATCCCTTTCCCAACACACACACACACACACGTTTTCCCTTTCAAAATCTGCAAAACCAGCAAAATGTTTATCAGCTCTACTATCAATACACCAATAAATACAGAAGCACTCTATTCTGTTGAAAACAAATCTATCTATTCTGTATTTCTCATGGCAGTTTTTTCTTAATAATTACCCAAAAGAGATCATGAGATTGGAAAAAAATTCTAATGAGTAAATTATTGATTGCCTAAACATTTTTGAATATTCAATATGGCTTTGACTACAGATGACCTGTTCTGAAATAATTTCAGCCAGTGAAATAATTTCATAAAGTATTTCCTTGTGGTGATCCCAACCAATACATGGATAAAGCTAGACTAAATTATTTTAACATATCAGCCATTACTGATAAATCTTTTCTGCAGTACTTGGAATATAATACACTTATTTATAAACAGGCAAAGTAAGGGGCTGAGAGAGTAAGGTAAATGAAAAAGAAGGGGGGAGAACATACATCTGACAGCTTGCTTTCCTGTTTTTTTCTAGCCAGAAAATACAGCTTTTGTAAATTACCAACACATGAACATTGTCTGAAAAATATATGAACTGTTATTGTGAGACTAATTAAACCTAACTAAAGGAGTGTCGTGGTTTAACCCCAAATTGTAACCCAATACCACGCAGCTGCTCGCTCACTCCCCCCCTCCCTGTTGGGGTGGGGAGGAGAATTGGAGAGAAAGGAAAACTCGTGGGTTGAGATAAAAACAGTTCACCAGGACAGCAAAGGAAAAATATGAAAATATATTAATAATGATAATAATGATAATATATACAAGGATAATAGAATATATAAAACAAACGATGCACAATTTCTCACCACCCAACAACCGATACAGCCCGTCCCGAGCAGCAGGCAGGGAGCAGGGGTATCCCCCCCCAGCTATGCCAGAACAGCAAGTTCCAGGGAAAGCAGGCAAGGGAACAAACAGCCAAACAAGCGAAAAACAAAAAGGTAAAAATAGGGAAACAAAAAACAACCCGAAGGGAAGCTTAAGGATCCAAGCCAGTTAAGGGTCTAAAAGCCTCAAAAGCCTAAAAAACCTAGTGGCCCACCGACTGACCCTCGCTTGTATCAGGCATGACGTCTATGGTATGGAATACTCTCTTTGGCCAGTTTGGATCAACTATCCTGTCTCTACCCCTCCCAAGTTTTGCATCTGCACATTAGCAGAACCTGGAAAACAGCAAAATGTCCTTGGTCATTCAGCAGCAACCAACAACATCAGGGTACTATCACCGTTGTTCTCACACTAAAGCCAAAACACAGGAGCTGCTGAAGACAAAACTAGCTCCGTCCTGGCCTAAACCAGGACAAGGAGATAGTAAAAAATCTACATACATAATCTTTATGTTAAGTAAAGGCATATTTACAAAAGCTTTGTCCAGTGTTGGTCACTATATGTATATTCAAATTCTTCAAAAGACAGAACTTAACAAGGGATTAGAAAATCTATTCAGTATGAAAGCTTTTCAGGAGTTCAAAAAGGAGTTTGGCCTTAAAGAAAGTGTGGGTAGCTGATTATGGAGTATATGTATTCAAGAAGACACACAGAATGCATTTAAGCTTTCTTTCCCTTTACAGCAAGATGGCAAAAGGCATAAGGTATGTTCTCAAACTTATAATGAAGACATTTCAGTGGGTATCAAGGAGAGCCTTTTCCTCCAAAAGTGATAATAGCATGCAGAAGTCACAGAGGAACATTGACTACATTGCATTGGGTATTCTTATTTAGAACAAGTAACCAGGATCAATTTAAAAAGGTGAGGAGTGCATATATAACATCAGACACATGTTGAGCTCCTTATGGTGTTATTGAATAAGGACTTTATATCGCAGTGGCCAATAATATTAGTAAAGTTGTTTGATGAAAAGTAGAGATTTCTATCTAATGTCAAGGGATTTTAGTAAAATGGATAAGAGTTTCTCCTCTCCTTTTCTCTTCTATGAACTCATCATCATGACACCTGATAGCCATATTAAAAACCACACAAGCCCAAAATGACAAAAATCCTGAAGACAGATGAGTATCCCTTCAGTTTCTGCCTCCAGCACTGGTTGATGGCTTGAAGAGTACAGGGAGAAAGAGTGTAGTAGATTGACTAAGATTTGCTGCTTTTAATTAATGAATACTAGCCTATCTTTTAGTCTACTCAGGGGAAACTTAAGCAGACAGACCAGAGTCACATGGAAGAGAAGAGAAATGTGTGGGATCACTACCAGCAGGAGAGGAGGGATGGAGAACATCCATCTCTGTCTCCAGTCCCCTGGGAAGCAGCCAGCCATAGAGCATGGCCCCACTTCTGGGGCAGCAGTACGGAGCAGGGATGTGACCCAACAGAGGCACAAAACAGGGGATAAGCCTAGCAGTTTAGGTATTGGCACCCAATAGCTGTCGAGGTTTTGGTAACTTTTGCAGATAGAACTGTTGTATTCTGTTTTCCAGGCTTAATGGATTGCTACAGATCTCAACTGTGTAAATTAACAAGCAGCTCTTTTCTCTTCATAATGCAACTCTACCAGTGCAAGTGTGGAATTGTTGAGACAGTGTGTTAATCTTCTAAGTGTTGAAACACAATATAAGAAATAATTCCCTGCAGAATTCAGACAAGCATTGATGAATTTCTGTGAGAGGTAGTTATGGATAAACTAAAGAATAATGCTAGTTACTAAACTGAACTCTGGGCTGGAGGAGGTGGGGAAACAGATACCATATACATTTTTAAAGTAGATTCTGTATTATCAAATATTTAAATGGTCCAACAATACAATTACACTCCAGTCTGACTAAACAAACTAAAAGCTTCTTTCTAGGCAGGCAGAATTTTCTCTTTTAAGAGGAATTCAACACCCTAATTGAATGTCTTTGGCCTCATTTAGATCAACATTTTAACTGTCTTGCCAAGGAGCTTTGAGTGTTTTGTCCAGATTACAGTCTTCTAGTAAATTTATGTCTAAACTGTATGATGACCACTGATACTCGATACGCCATTAAAAATGAAAGAAGACAATGTGTCATAAATATATTTTTCTCTTCAGAAAGGGAAACCTGAGTGTAGTAGTAACTCAGAGATGTTCTTTCTCCATATAAAATACCTATAGTTTTCTATAGTTTGGCAAATAATAACATCTAAAATAAAATACTTAATATGTGAGAAAGGACAATGCATTTAATTTGCTTCAACATTTTTCATTTTTCAGAGAATGACTGAATAATTCTTCTATGGTATATGTTCTTGTACAGAGAAAGAAATAAGCCTTTTAACTATACTAGAGTACAGAAAGTCCATATACAGTTTACAAACAAGAAGAAAATATTTCATGGATGCCAGAGGTACCAGTGGAAAGCAGATGCCCTGGGATCTGCCCACGCATCAGCAAAAACATCAGGCTTTCGGCCACATTAAATTACTGGTGTTAGAGTAGCTTGGAGGGGAAAAAAACCCGAAACAATATCACTTATCTGTGCTTGTAAGTTTCAAACTGGGTTTTCTAAGGTGGCAGAAAAAGTCATCAGCACAATGAGGCAGAGTCAGAAAGTGCAATGATAAGTGCTTGTCCCAAGGCCTCATTAAGAGAAGTTTGAAGGCTACGTAAAACATCTTCTCCTAGTTAGGCCAATTTTTCAGCTCTATGGTTGAACATTTTGATGCTGTACAAGAGATCAGACTATCTAACTGTTCCTCTGGCTGTAAACATATGAAATATAACCTCTAGAAGTCCTCAGACCTCTATTAACAAGGAAGGCAAAAGATATAAAATATGGTATTTATTTTTACAATAACTGAAGTCAATTGCCATCTTGGTTGTATTAACTGAAAAAAATAGAATCAACTAGGATGACATTTTAATTTTTCTTATGATGTCATTATAAAATGTAAAACCATTTTAAACAATTCTGTAATATAGCAATTATGCGAAAGAGAAACATGGGGAAGAGATACTAGTTGATCTGATTTCTGTATCTGGACCTGCCATTCCTCAACTAAATTTAGAACACAAACAGTAGAAAAAAAAGTTATGGACAAGTTTTAATCAGAGATTTATATAAAGAAATCCTTGGATGGAATTCAGATACAGTGTATTGATAGAGAAATAGTAATTCATGCAGAAGCTGCAAAAAGTTTGAGTTTTTTTAATTTGACTTTCTAAATCCCCAGACTTTTTACAACTCAGAACTCCTTTTATGTCTTTACAGATGACCTCAATTGGGATTTGCAAAGATGTATGAGAATTTCAAAGCCAAAATTAAAAATTTTATTTCAGAGCTGGCAGAGCCCATAGATACAGAAATCCATAGGCTTGTCTGTACTTTTCTTATATAATTCTGGGTAAAGAACCCAGTGCAGCGGATTTATGATTCTCTAAACCACAGAACAGGCTTTCAGTTAAGGAGTCAGATTGATACTCCTACAAGTTACTACATTAGTTCCTTTTAATTGAATCAGATCCTGCTGAAAAGAGAAACACAAAACAGGTTGGAGTGGTGCGAGGTAATCAGAAGCTTGCAGAAATACAGGCTTTTTTAAGAGATTCACTGTTATTGCCTCAACTACCTTAAAAATAAACAAGTGTACAAAGAATTAACATATGTAAAATCCTACATTAAAGTGAGATTGACTCATTTAGAAGCAATAATACAGCAGGAAAGCAGCCTGCAGCCAACAAAAGGGCTGCACAGTGGGAGGTTTATCCCAGCAAACAACAATTCACACCTGTTAATTACTCTGAATAGGCTTGCACACAATGCTAGGCATGGCATTTATCCATTGTTTAGAAGCAATACTCATGTAATCTCTTACGTTATTGTTATAAGTAAAATGAAAGCTTAACATGAATCATGTCCCAGCAAATCATCAATTAACTCATCATAGCATTTGCCAGAAGACCCATAAAGATTCAGTGTATCCTAAAGCTGTGTAAATAATAAGTATTTCAGCTTTGCTGACAATTATGGTAAGGTTGTTGATGGTGGAATTACACAAACTCAATATTTCAGGGAAATTTCTATTTAAACTATAATTTGTTATTCAAAATCTAAAATACATGTTTGTATCAAGAATAAAAACAAAAAAAAGTCTCACAGAAGTTTCACTTACAATTCCAACACTTTCTAATTAGAAAGCATGTCAATCAAATTCGAAGGTTTTAAAACAGTATTTAAGTAATTTGAACACCAGTCAAAATCTAAGTGTTTAACTTGACACACTTTTACAATTTCATTCTGCTTTTTCGCGTTAATGCTTGGATGAATACAAACTGAAGGCATGAAATCTTTTGATATTTCTTTCATCTGAATTATTTGACTAAAAATACTTTTCCTACCTGTACCCATTTGTGTATCTAAAAGAAATTTTGAGCAGCATTAGAAGTCCTGTCCCTAATCTTAAACATTAGCACAGTCACTCTGCTAGCAACTTCCAAGGGAGATTTCTGTACTGAAGGATTATAAAATATTGTCCTGCTGCTATTTGTGTACTCAAATAGTTCAACCTAAATATATACCCAGACATTTTGCACATTAAAAATAGTAGACTATACAATCATATTGAGAAACTCATTAGGACAAAATAGAAGTCATAAAGGAGAAAACACTCTCATAGGGGTTTGATAAAAATTTGGTATTTATACAGATCTCGAATATGAACAGGACTGTTCTGATTTTTTAATAGTTAAAAGGCAGTAAAAAACCGAACCAAACAACAATAACAACAAAACCAGCAAAGCCTAGGAATTTTTGAGGGGGTGGGTAGGAAGAGAGTATAGACATACCATCTGTCATCTAAAAGCATTAAAATTTTCAGATGATATAGTTTAAGATAGTCTTTTGTTTCCTCAGTAAGTGGAGATCAGCACCTCTGGAGGCTTATTTATCCTATCTCTATCCCATCTCTATTTCCCTCCCCATCTATATTGGTATTAATTTCCCTTTAAAAGCAATTCCTCATTGATTTTAGAGAATGTCAATGGCCCATTTAGACAAGGTCCTTAACTTTTAGACTGGTTGTGCTCAGGGAACGGGAATCGTTCCTGAAATGTTTGTACTTATTAATCTGTTTCAGGTGTCCACATGAAAATCAAGGCATCTAGGCAATATACTTACAAATATACTCACCATTGATTTGGTTTTGCCCTTCTCTCAGACAAGTAGTGCTAAGGGGTAAGCCTGGTAGTCAGAGTTCACAGCCAGTTGTCCTGGTTCTGGCTAGGATAGAGTTCATTTGCACAAGAAGCTGGGAGGGGACACAAACTGAACCAAACTGGTCAAAGGGATATTTGATACCATATGATGTTATGCTCAGTACATAAAGGGGGGACAGTGCTGGGGGGTGCGATCACTGCTCGGGAGCAGGCTGGGCATCAGGTTCCAGGCGGTGAGCAATTTGTACTGTGATTCACATGCCTAGTATATTCTATTATTGTTATTGGGTTTTTTCCCTGTTTTCTCCTCTTTTGCTGTCCTGTTAAACTGTTTTTATCCCAACCCATGAGTTTTGCCTTTCTTTTTCCCAGTTCTTCTCCCCTTCCCACTAAGGGGGGGGGGGGTGGCGGGGGGGGGTGGGCAGGACGAGTAAGCAAGCCGCTGCATGGTACTTAGTTGCCGGCTGGGGCTAAACCACAACAGTCCTTTTTTGGCACCCAAGGTGGAACATGAAGGGTTGAGATAATGACAGATCTGACCAGAGCATGTTGAGACAAAAATATGTTACATGTACGTATTGTATTAGTTAAATAGTTGCTGGTCACGATGTTGCCTTAGTTGGTCACATGGTTGTGTTATGTAAATTCTTACATGTATTCTGTATTCCATGCACTGCTGTTTATCATCTCGGGGAGATTGATGAGGATTATCATTTTGCTGTACTGTGTAATATTAATTTTTGATATGATAACATCAATGGCCATAAGGTTAAGTTGATATCTGTATGTGGCATTGCTGTCATGACCATACCTTGGGCTCCATCTCTTGGAACTCATTAATAATTGCACCCACTCTATGGGAAGACAGAGGGGGATAATTTCCCCCATTCTTTCACCTCCTCTTTCTCCTTCAGGCTAGTTACAACAGTTTTTGAGAATTTTGAATATTCTGGGGATGTTCAAGCCAGCATGCTCTTATTGCTATGTCTCCTGAATATGTCCCAGGTCTTGTTTAGCGTTACAAAAGAATTACTTGGGAATACATGAGCCAGCAATGTGCGCTCACAGCCCAGAAAGCCAACCATAACCTGGGCTGCATCTAAAGAAGCATGGCCAGCAGGTCAAGGGAGGTGATTCTGCCCCTCTACTCTGCTCTAGTGAGACCCAACCTGGAGTACTGCGTCCAGCTATGGAGTCCTCAGCACAAGAAGGACATGGACCTGCTGGAGCGAGTCCAGAGGAGGGCCACAAAAATGGTCAGAGCGATGGAGCATCTCTTCTATGAAGACAGGCTGAGAGAGTTGGGTTTGTTCAGCCTGGAGAGGGGAAGGCTCCAGGGAGACTTTACTGCAGCCTTTCAGTACTTAAAGGGGGCTTATAAGAAGGATGAGGAAAAAATTTTAGCAGGGCCTGCTGTGATAGGATGAGGGGTAATGGTTTTAAATTAAAGGAGGGGAAATACAGGCTACATATAAGGGAGGAGTTTTTTACAATGAGGGTGGTAAAACACTGGAACAGGTTGCCCAGAGAGGTGGTTGATGCCCCATCCCTGGAAACATTCAAGGTCAGGCTGGATGGGGCTCTGGGCAACCTGATCTAGTTGAGGATGTCCCTGCTTATTGCAGGGGCGTTGGACTAGATGACCTTTAAAGGTCCCTTCCAACCCAAACTATTCTATGATTCTATGATTCCATACCACCCAGACATCTGCCCCAAGCCTGGATGGTCATGGGTGGCATGGCATGTTGGAGAATACAGGCAGGTATCTAGAGAACTTCTCACCTCCAACGGTTAGGAATTTCATTCCCGAACAACTACAGGACTCTGAAGGGAAAATGCTGGGGCTATTCCAAAGAGGTACAATTTATTGCACTGTGCTGGGCCCTGGCAAAGGGCAAGGACTACTCAATATTATGCAGTACCCTCAGGGGGGAGGGAAAACAGACTGACAGGCAGTGCAGCTACTCCAACCCCGGCAACAGGCACTGTGGCTACTCAAACCCTGGTGACAGGCACTGCGGCTGAATCAGAGAACCAACACGTGCTGGTATCAGTTGCCCCTATACACAAGAAGAAATACACAAAAAAATCACTTCCCTTAATGAGGGATGACAGTGAACCAGGGTCATCATGAGAACAGGAGGAAGAGGCAGAACCAGAGATAATCACTTGATCCTTATTCCTGAGTGAGTTGTGAATCAGCTGCTGTCCAGGCAAGCACATTGTCTCCTGGCTGCTCCAATACTGGCATAATGAGGCCAGTAGCTTGGAATTAGAGGGTAGGGAAGCCAAGCAGCTGGGATCTCTGTCTAGGGAAGAGGGCATTGACAAGGCAATTGGAAAAAAGACACAAGCCCTCAGCCTCTGTTCTGTCAGTTGTGAAGGAAAGATATTCCTTCAAGACAGATATTGCATGTCACCCAGGTACCATGGAGCCACCATGGAGACACCATGTCACATGGACCACCATGGAGAGAGGTATCCAGTACCTGAGACAATTAGTCATGCTGGAGGTGATTTATAATGGTCCAAATAACGAGCAGTTATCCACAGATCCAGATGATCTGTGCACAACCCATGCACACAACCCATGTGGCAGAAGTTTCTACAGAGTGCACCGTCATCGTATGCCAACTCATTGGCAGTAATGTCCTGGAAAGAAGGTGAGGGACAAACGGTGGATGAATTGGCTGGCCAACTCCGTCAAGACAAAGGAAGTCTTGCTTCCTCCCTATGGGCCTGTGTCTCGGCTGTAGAGAAACTGCCAGACATGCTAGCCAAGAAACTGTCCCAAGAGTTCCAGTGATTTGAGGATAAGTTCTGCTCCCCACCTGTACGGACCAGTATCTCAGCTATGAGGAGTAAACATTCCTCTGCTCAAGAGAGAGGATCTGGAGGGTACACACTACAAGGCATCCTTTGGTTTTACCTGTGTGACTATGGAGATGAGGAAGTGGGATAGAAAACCTGCCTCGACCCTAGAGGCATGGGTACATGAGTTGCAAGGAAAAATGATCATAAAAGGTGATTCTTCCAGGAAAAATACTGCTCCAGTTTCCAGCGGGCAGTTCCCCAGACAGAGTAGAAGGGCTGACCTTACTTCTGACCCTCTTGAAGGGACTTCTGACTCATATTTACAAGAAAGGAGTAATGAGTACTATGACCAGGATTAGAGGGGCCCTGCCTCCAGGTTTATTGGACTGTGTGGATTCAATGGCCTGGCATATCAGACCCACAAGAGTATAAAGCTCTGCTGGACACCAGTGCAAAATGTACCCTAATGCCATCAAGCTATAATGGGGCAGAACCCATCTGTATTTCTGGAGTGACAGGTGCGTCTCAACAGCTAACTGTATTGGAGGCTGAAGTGAGTCTGACTGGAAGGTGGCACATCACTTGGCTGACTTTGACTCCAGTTCGTATTGAAGTATTAGCATGTCCGGCACGGCAGACGTCAGTGGTGGCGTGACTTCATTAAGGCCACAATAGTCCACTGTTAATCTCCATTCTCCATTAGATTTTCACACTGACCATACAGGACTGTTAAAGGGTGAGCAAGTCTTGCTGATCGCTCCCTGGTTCTCCAGTTGATGAATCAGCTTATGGATGGAAATCGGTGAGTCCCAGCTGGTGCAATATTGCCACCGGTGCACCGTTGTGGTCATGATTGGCACCTGTTGTTCTTTGACCCTCAGCAACCCCACAACAGAAGGGTCCTCTGAGAGACTGGGCAACATAGACAGTTGTTTAATTTCCTCCATCTCTAAGGCTGCTATACCAAAAGCCCACCGGTACCCTTTTGTGTCCTTGAAATACCCAATCCTGAGGTAGTCTATGCCAAGGATGCACAGGCCAGTGTGACTCTGGGCCAGTCACAATAGGGTGTCCCATGCCACCACCTGGAACGCTATCCTGGGCCTTGAAAAGCAAGTCTTAAGGTGACATGGCACCCCAGAAAGAACTGAGTCAGACAACGGGACTCATTTCCGAAACAATCTCATAGACACCTTAGCCAAAGAGCACGGCATTGAGTGGGTGTATCACATCCCCTATCATGCACCAGCCTCTGGGAAAATTGAACGATACAATGGACTGCTAAAAACTACACAGAGAGCAATGGGTGGTGGGACCTTCAAACATTGGGATACACATTTAGCAAAAGCCACCTGATTAGGTAACACTAGGGGATCTACCAATGAAGCTGGCCCTGCCCAACCAAAATTTTCACGCACTGTAGAAGGGCACAATGTCCTTGTAGTGCACATGAAGAATATGTTAGGGAAGACAGTCTGGGTTATTCCTGCCTTAGGTAAAGGCAAACCCATCTGCGGAATTGCTTTTGCTCAAGGACCTGGGTGCACTTGGTGGGTGATGCGGAAGGATTGGGCAGTTTGATGCGTACCTCAAGGGGATTTGATTTTGGGTGAGAATAACCAATAATTTGAATTGTATGGTGTTAATTGCTAAATAACCCTGCCACTGTGTCATCACTACCACGGTTGCTATATGCCACATCAATGGTACTATAGTAAGACTTACACAAATTAAGGAAGAATGAACTTTGATAAAACCGAGCAATGTGTAGCAGTGATGGAACCAGAAATGGCTGTAGCAACTTCCTCAAGATCAACATTTTCAACCTGCAAACTGTGGGCATGATACACCAGTCACACCAGATACACCAACTGCCAGCTCCAGATGCAACATGCAACAAGCCAACACTACAGACCATCCTCCCACTGCGTCCAACGTCACTCGCAACGAAGCTGGTGAAGGGTCTAGAACACAAGTCCTATGAGGAGCAGCTGAGGGAACTAGGGATGTTTAGTCTGGAGAAAAGGAGGCTGAGGGGAGACCTTATCGCTCTCTACAACTACCTGAAAGGAGGTTGTAGAGAGATGGGGGTCGGTCTCTTCTCCCTAGTAACAGACGACAGGACAAGAAGAAATGGCCTCAAGTTGCGCCAGAGGAGGTTTAGATTGGACATTCGTAAAAACTTCTTTACCGAAAGGGTTGTCAGGCATTGGAACAGGCTGCCCAGGGCAGTGGTGGAGTCCCCATCCCTGGAGGTATTCAAAAGACGTTTAGATGTGGCACTAAGGGATATGATTTAGTGGTGGACTTGGTAGTGATAGGTTAACGGTTGGACTTGATGATCTTGGAGGTCTCTTCCAACCAGAATGATTCTATGATTCTATAAACCATGACATTAGTATGATTTCTTTTGCTGAATTATTAGTCCTTTTCCGTTGTTTAACTAACAATGAAAAGGTCATGATTTGTTACTAATCACAGAATGGCTGAGATTGGAAGGGACCTCTTGAGTTCATCTTGTCCAGCCCTCTGCTGAATCAGGGTTGGCTACAGCAGGTTGCCAAAGACTGTGCCCAGTCAAGTTTTGAATATCTCCAGGGATGGAGTCTCTACAACCTCCCTGGAAAACCTTTTCCAGTGCTCAACAACCCTTACAGTAAAAATGTTTTTTCTTGCATTCAGATGTATTTTCCTGTAGTTTTATTTGTGCTAATGACAATTGTCAGCAACAGGTTGTAATTCAACTGATGATCAAGTTTGTTCAAGGATAAATTATATTCAGAAAACCATAAATGATTTTTATTCCAAGTGGTTTTCCGCAATGATGATGAATTGGGCTTATTCTTAGCTGTATTTATAAAATGTTCAACTGTACTAATTGAAATTCTCAATGCTAACAACTTCTCATAGTGCAACCTACATATATTAAGTAGATTTTTCTGTAGTAATATCTTATTGATAAACCAATGTATAAATAGATAAATTCTCCATACACATTTAAACAGGCCAGTGGTATGGCTAATGGTATTTTTTGCCTGTGGCAAGTATATTTAATAAGAAGGTAAAATCTCTAGATATGTAGATATGCATGTAGTCTGCGTGAGATCTCTTATGGGTCCAAGTAGAACTAGTATTTCATTTCTGACATAGAGGTTGTCAGTGATTTAAAACTTTTTTCCAAACTTTTGATTCTGGTTCTACATCTCAAGCAGGTTTCAGTCCCCCTCCAAGGGAAAAAACAGAAGTTTGTTCGTGTGCCTTCTCCTTTGCCTGTTTTTCATCCACTCTCTTTTTTTTACAAAATATAATAGCAGACACACTCTTCATGGAGGCATACAGGGCTACAAATCACAGTAAGCATACATCTGTCTCCAAATTTAAGGGATTTGTTGCTTCATTTGTTTTTTAAGAGAACTCATCAAGATCCTTCTTAAGGTACTATAAGATTTGAGCTATCACACAGTCCCCTAACACAAGGGGGTTTAATCTGATACCCTTCAGGAAACATTTTATTTTCTTCCACTCATCACAGCTGAAGAAACAGTAAGGATTCAATTTTCATTAGAAGCTTCCAAAATTAGTTTCAGGCAAAGTTAGACAAATGAACACTCTAGTTCATTCTGCACTACCCAATCAAGATGACCTCTGCTCTTCCTAACAAAAAGGCAAAGGAAGTTTGAGAACGCAGTTCAAAGATACAGTGAATCCAAGTGTAGGGGTATTAACTCCACAATAGGAATGTTGCAGTCACCATTGCAGAACTAGTGTATGTTTTCTTTGCTAATTTAGATTTGTTAAAATATCAGCATATTTTGTGTTACATGTTCTCTTATGTAAACATAAAGTTAGTTTGAAAGCATGTCAACAGGAAATCCTTATCATATGCCTTGGCTAATTAAACATAAATGCAGTTGTATCTCTCCATCTGATATGGATCCTGCTGGGCAATACAGCATGTAGAAAACTAGTATCAATAACTGTGAAACCATAGCCTGAAAGGATGAACGTAGGAAAGAACTTGCTGAATGCATAAGATGCTTTTGCCTCATGTATCTTCTGTCTAAATATTGGAAAAATGTATAATGCAGCAGAATAAGGAAAGAATAATAATGGAAAATCTGATCTACTGCCAAGCATTTTCCAGAACCACCTGCATCAGAGCAAGAGTATAGTAACAAAATTGTTAGAATCTGTTTGTTAAATCATTCTGAGTTCAAATTTGATCCACCTAGCCTCACTAATATTCCTGGGTTTTCTTTCAGTCATCCCTTGGACTTCCACTTCCATCTCTTGCTAAGGTGCCTAGGACAGAGGCCCAATAGCTTTCAGGGTTTGGTTCCATATACAGCCTCAGAAAGTACCATGGTATCTTAAAAAGATGTGCTTGATAAAGAACCCTTGGATGTATGAATTTTCAAACAGTACACGGTGCTCAGTATCACTTGCATGTCAATAACCAGAATGCCCTTGCAGCTTTTTCAAAGGCAGTTCTGGTATCTTTGTGCTTGGGGTGTAATGGATCGGCTGCGCTTGTGTGAGAGCATTGAGATCTTTATACCAAAGAGCACTTCATGAAAAAGCACAAAATCTGCCTACTCATCACCAAAGAAACCTAAGCGACTCTTGGGTTTCCTGAGGTTAAACCAGTTTAAATTGGTTTTGAGTATTTTGCAGATTGTCACTTGTTCATCTCAATAGGGTGCAGATAGAGCTAGATGGCCATCTGTCCCTTGTTTCAGCTGCCAGCAATCAGCCACTTGGCAGGGCTAAAGCAAAGAACATCTCTGTTATGTTTAAAGACATACTGGACATTTTGCTGTGAGATTCCTGCCAGCAGTTCTATATTTAGGAAGCATCTGAGTAGAAGGAAGATGCAAAACTGGAAGTGGATAGAGTGCTTCAGACTCAACTATGAGTCTGAAAAATAAGTTGAAACAAACATTGAAGCCTTTCAAGGATTTTAAAAGGTTAGTAAATTCATTTACAATGCATTTTTGTCCTTGCATTTTACAAGTCAAACCAAATGTGTAATTAGATTGTTATTAAGTGAGTGGGTTCTCCCACCTCATCCTCAAAATAGATTGAACTGAAACGGAATGACATATATCTTCATCTTCTGACTCAGTAAACCTCCTTTCCAGAATGAAGTGGGGCTAAGTCTGAACTAGATCAACCACTAATCAAACAGTACAATTGGTATTAATTTCTGAGCTTTGTTTCCAAATCTGCAAAAGAAATAAACAACCAACCTCCTCCACCACAAAAAATCCTCAAAATACTGCTGAATACTGCTGAAACTTCAGATAACCACTTGACCATCAGGACATAATCTCAAAGAACAATGTTTGCCGATATCTCCTGTTGGAATTAAAGAGAGATGTATTCCTCATTGCCCCTCTGAGTTTCAAAACCACAAACAAATTTGGATAACTATGCATTAATGAAAGATACAAAAATTTGTGGTAGCTGGCAACAAACACAAAGGAAACACACAGGAGACTCACCATGCAGTCAACATTCACTACCAGAGGTTTTAAGGGACCACTGTGTGGATTTAGGCATTTGAGTCACCCTAGTCTTGAGTAAACTTCAACAGCATTTTCCATGGCTTATCCAAACCATTTCTTAGACAAATGATGCCTGTGACTCATTTAAAAAATGGCCTATCCAAGAGTTGCTCTTTCCACTATAGTCCAACTATTTAAGTATATTTTCCATAAAGTTCCATTCTAGTTTAAAATTCTTTTCCTAGGCATGTGTGGCAGCTGATGAGCATAACACACTGTGTTATATTACTGCAAACAGTATTTCTTTTTAAAAGAGAAACACACATATGACTTCTTGTAGCTTAAATTTCCTTACTGTTCCTCGACATTTCTGAGAATTTTGGTAAAGTTCTCATGAACTTCTCTTTGCTCCTGGAAGTTGCCACTTTCTCAATCTGGTTTAATCAAGTTTGCAGAAAAAAAACCATCCTTTTTTTCTCTCTAGTCTTAAAGAGATTGGGTAAATTATCCCTGCTTTTTTAAAGTTACAGCGACCTGTGTAAGAGGCTTTCCCAGGCATGTGATAATGTGATCAAAGTTACCAAGGAAATGAACTCTGCTTAGTCACTAAAAGTATTAACTCAAAGTAACCAAAAGTCCTGCTCATCAGTTCAGCTCCTTAACTCATGTACTATCCTACTTTTAATTTACGAACACAGACATGTACCAACCACTAGCGGTCAAGATTCATTTATCACATTTATTGGCTTACTAAAATTAATAATGAAAACAAAAATCCCTAAATGAAAAAAAAAATTAATTTAATTTTTAAAAAACCTAAATACTAAAACTGTTCAACAGATGACACTTATAATTAACAGCATCAGAATGATGTATGCTGGTTGATGGCCCAGAGAACGTAAGTTGAAGGTTTATGCAAGGCTGATGAGCAGTAAGTTTAAAGCCAGTTTTGATAAAATGGTGCATCATTCCTATATATTTGCTGAATATAATCCTGTGAGAAGATTTAGAAATTTGATGAGAAAATCTAGAATCTTCAGCCAATTTTAAACTCATGGAAGATGAAGTTAGCTTTTGAAGGATGTTGATTTCAGATTCTTTTGAGTGATGACTGTATCAATTAAAACATCACCACTAATAATGGTGTAATCATCACAAAAAGCAACTGGTTTTTAGATATGAAAACTAAATGCTGAACCTTAAATTAAGAGACAGCATTGAAAACTTAGTTTTCTGTGACCCATAGTTTTAGCTAAGTTAAAAGATCTCTATTTCTAGTTTGCATTTTTTTTTTTCTTGCATCGTTATAAATTAGCTGGACAGCCTGTAAACCGTAAATTACAAGCTGGGCTTTGCTACCAGCATAAAACAGGCTTTAATATAATTAAAGTCCATTTAAAATAGGGTGGTACACACATTCTGTTTTTCAAAACACCTTTAATAGTAAATACAAGCAATAAGTTTTATATAGTGAAATCTAATAGAACAATGCAACTAGCCTATAGCACTTAAGGTTCACCATCACTACTTAAACCTCCTTGTAACAAACAGCTTTGGTTTGTGTATTGCAAGCATCAAGAATAACTTTTGTTAAAAGTGTTGAAAGTACAGACATGATGTAAATAGCTTCAGCAGCTGGAATGAAAAGTTTAAATGATATTGTTTCATATGTTACTGAAACAAATAATACATTACAGACTTTGTTTATTGAACTTTTTGGGCAGGGAAAAATCAGAGCAGAGTTGAATGGATTTTGCACAAGAATTCTTAGAATCAGTCAAAGGAAGAAAACAGAAAATTGAGAGCTTTGAAGTAAGACTGAGAACATTTTATGATATGACCACAACTGAAATTTTAGCAATTTATTTTTCAAAAACATAAAGGGGAAGAAAGAGCCTCCTTGTTGTGTATATATGCAATTCACATTTGTGTTATATCAGTTTTATTTTCTTACTTTAAAAAATGGCAAGAGATTAAAAAAAGACACCAGATTCACCTCTGTTCTGGTATCCATTCTTGTGGCATTGTCACTAAGCTGATTATTGCTCTCTAGGGTTTTTCAGCTAACCTATACAAGTCACAGGGGACTGCATATAAACTGCGGCGTATCAGAGCTTCTTGGCCTCCAGTCACCCTTCTTACCCCAGCTGTTTACCAGTCTTTGCACTGAGAATGGATTCTGGGTGAATACTTGAGTTGATTTGAGGGGTGAATAGTCATAGCATTTACTACATGAATAAATTACATGGGCCAAATTCACGCTTTGTGTAATTCCATTAGAATGGATGTGCTTACACCAGGGATCAAAGTAGTTTGCTGGTGTATAAGTGTACACAAGGACAGCAAATTACCATGGTACCTTCCTTCCCCAAAGATGTGAAATGTGAAATAGAAAGAAATTCCAAGGTCAGCAAAAAAAAGATGCTTGATCTATAAAGAATTAACTAGACATTCAGTATTTTAAAAGGTCTGGTGCTCACTTTGGGACTGTTTTGGACAAAAGTAGGTATGCACATTTCTCTTTCCCCTTTTTTCCTCATAAGTACAACATCAATTTCATTCTCCAAACAACAGAGGAGCAATAAACCCATCATCACAGACACTATCCCCGTCATAAAAGAGTTTTCTTTGTATGCTCTTCATTGGGTTTACCAGTTATCAGCCAATTTTGGCGCTAGCCTTACACAACCTAGTCAAAGTATAACATATAAAGTAGAATGTTAAAAACCAAGTAACTTTCCCTGAAACTTAGGAATCATGAACTCAATTAATAATTCTACACATTCATGTGCCTTTTGATGCAGTTCCCATACCAGGAACTTTCTGTCATATATATCTGTAGGAAATACTGTTGGAGCATTTTATCAAGAGTGTAGCAAATATCAATGCAAGACTTTAGAGGAGGGGACAGTGGTTTTATTTAAAATGAAAATTGGAACAAAACAGGTTTCCCTTACTCTTGCTCTCTTTCACTGTTCCATACTCACAAACACCAGAAGTCTGTATGGTGTTCAAGAAGTCTGTCCTGCTGCCAGGCACCATGGCGGGGGTGTTCAGTCTGTCCAGCCACAGTCAGGCACCATGGTGCTTGTGTCCAGTTATGGGGTCCAGGATCTGTCACAATGACAAGGAGGACAAAGGATACCAGCTGTTTTGTCTCACATGTCCTAGGTACTTCTAAGTCTGGTGACTATGCGTAGGTTTGAGATACGTCTTTTTGTACCATTTTGGAGCCGATGGTGATCACTGTGTCCGTCCTGTCTCAACTTCATCACACATCAGCAGTCTGTACTGTTCTTTGCCTCCACATCTGGAGGTCTTGTAAAACTTCAGGTATATGTGCTGGAGTCTTGACAGCGCTCTGAGACCATCTATTACCTAGCAGCTGCAATCTGACCTCTGGTTGCTTCTGTATTTAACTTGATCCAAAATGTGTTGGAATTACAGGAAACTCTCATATAATGAAAGACTGAATCAGACCCACACTTACTTGTGAAAAGCTATTACTCCTTACCTGACTGGGATAAATTAGATAACTGATCAGTGTCATAGAGCAGAAATATTCCATAACCCTTTAAATAGGCTCTACAGAGTTATTGTTAAGCCCCTTACCTTAAATTTAGGTTCTGACACTTGCATCTCATGTAAGCTTAATTTAATTAAAAACAAACAAAAACCCACCCTTTGGTTTCTTTCTCTCCTGAGCTGCTGATCTACTGCAGCTTAAAGAGGTCAGCTCTGTCTTTCTGTCCTTTTAGCTCATCCATCAGTCATTACCAGCTTAGAATCATCACCTTCTTTTTTCGACTAGTTGACTATTCTGAAGATGATGTACTGGAGGACAGAGAGAAGCAGACAGGCTGATTTTCATAAGCCATAACATCAGAAGTTGGAAAGAAATCATTTTGTTTCTGTAATAAACAGTTATGGTAAATTGACAGGGGAGAAACAAAGTATATGAAACTTCAGAGATTATTCTTCAGAATTCCTTTTTGAAGAGAGAGAGAAAAAGAAAAAGAAGAGAAAGAGCAGAGATTCAGCTTGATGTTGAAAGTATGGAAGGGCCAAATATTGTATTGGTGTAACTGGGCGTAACTCCGCTGAGTTTCAGTAGAACTGTGTGTATCCGTTAATAGTAGCTACATTTCAGACACACAAAATGCTTTGTTTATTCTGCTTTAAATTCATGGGACTAGATGTAGTACACAGTCTACACCAGACAAAGTTAATAGTGATAAAAAATTTTGAAGAGATACAAAGGTTACACAGCAGTAAAGGGCCATAAACCCTCTTTATATTAGAGGCTGGGAAGGAGAAAAGAACTACTAGTGTGCCAGTGCTGCATGAAAAATGGATTATTGTCAGCGGGAATGAAACAAGGCCATGATCTCAACTAATTCAAACTTTCTTTCCAGCTTTTCTCTCTGTCTAATCTTCCAGTTTAAAGATTTATATTACTCTCAGTCCTCCGAATCGTGTTTAGTAAGTTTTTAGTGCAACACAATGTTAGATCATATGAACATTAAATAAATTTCTAGTTTATGCTAATACACTCATTAGAGATAGTTGAAAATTTCTATTGAAACAATTTTAGCCTGAAAATTATTTTTTGACAAAAATTGTAACTATATATTCATATATATATCAATGCTATATAATGTGTAACAAATCTTGAAATAGAATGATTTCTGAGAGATTAAAATTTTATTTCTATTTTTTCCATGTTTTAGATGACTCATTTGTTATAAACAGATATGTGTGTTAGCTGTGTGTTAGTTTAATAACTATCACAATATTGAATTTAGTTGAAATATTTCCATATAACAATTTTTCTTGAATAAGACTCAATGTAAACCATAAACCTTAGCTGCATATCCTATTAAACAGGAAGGAAGACAGTACCTTGATGTAGTACTTCTGATTACAGTGGAGTCATGATTGAATTTGACTCAAATGATATGGAAGTCACATAGCATAACATTCCCCTGCTCTACTTTTTTAACATATATATCAGGGATAGGGACAAATACTAAGGGAAAAATCCTCATCAGTTTTTATCTCATCTTTCTCTCTTTCTTGGCTTGTTTTTCCCACTGTTCAATTTATTATCTTTAATAAAGGACTAATTTATTAAATGCAAACCATCTGTTTTTAGACTGAAACAAGGCTAACATCTTAAATGATTAGTGGCCACCTGTGTCCATGATGCTTTTCTGTTCCACCATTTGAGATGGTAATAGAAAGTTATAGCAGGTAAACTAGCAAAACACACTTGATTTTTTTTTAGGACTACTCAGCTGAATGCATTAACCATTACTCAGAAAGTACAAGGAGCCTGAAAAGCAGCTTTCAGATTTGGTGGGGTCAGCACCTGGCTGGCAATTAAAAGGTCTTATAGTTGGTGAGTTCAGATAGCTCTTTCCTGAAAAACACTGCGTTTGTGTCCAAGGGAAATTCCTGTTTAATATGATTTTCAGATGTAGCTGCTTTTCAGAACTTTTACTGAGAGCTATCCAACGCTAGTGTGCCTTTTAGTGCAGTTGCATTGCTTTCTCTTCAATTTATTACAGTTTTATGGAAATTACAAATGAGATGTGAGAAGAAATGGAGAAAAGATTTTTTTGGCAAGCTTTAATATCTTGCTAGTAAGCTCTCCAGAAAGAGTTAAGAAATTTTGATAGGATGGATATTCTTTTTTCCTTCCCTCCATCTTCTTGCTTACTAAAAATAAACTGCATGAAGATACACAGTTTCATACAAAATCACTCTGCAATAAAAAGTGCCCATTATAGAGTGTCAATGGATGTGATAACATGCATAATTTACCTCGGGCGAGTATGTAATTAGAAAATTAACCTTTTATGTTTCTCTCCTTAATCAGCTGCAACAAATGACTGGAGAATAACACATTAGCAGCTGCATTTACTGTATTTACATGCTATCAACGAGAAACTGGCTGCTTGAAGAGAGGAAAGAGGAGAATTGAGCCTGTGTCTATGAAAAGTACAGTGGTTGAGATGGCATAGTAGTTTTTTATATTCTTTTTTTCTTTTCCTTTCATTGTGGCAAAGGTGAACTCCAGGTATGCTAAGGACACGTCAGAGCATCTCAACTTTTCCTGTTTTCAGGAACAAATGTATTTGTCTTGTATTGTATCCTTCTACCATGGTGATCTCCGCTTTGAAAAGATTTAATGAAAAAGGGCTATTTAGTACCAATTGTAGTGCCTTTTTTTTTAAAATGAGATGAATATTTTTCTATTAAGAAATGTATGGATACCAATTTCATTTTGAAAGAGCTGTCTACAAGTAATAATGTATTTTAATCACCATGAACTTTATCTGAAGTTATTCATATAACAAAATTAAAGTCTCCATATCTGACTACCAATATCCAGAATATTTTTGTTTCTGTATTGTCAGCCATACAAAACCTTATGTCCATGGTGGTCTCAGAGGAATTTAGGGTGATGATAAGACATATAAATGCCAACAGTGCAATCCTCTCTTTCAGGGTGAGTTATATGTTTTTTTATCGTCTATCAGGAATGACACGAGGTATGAGAGGATCTTCTCCCTTTTTCTGAACACTGAACCAAAGTGATTTCTGTCATGCTGAAGAACATTATTGCCCTTCAACAAGAAATATACATATTCATTTTCACAGGAAATTTGATAGAGTCTCTCTAGTGAGGAGAAAAAAGTCAGAATGACAAGCAGCAGTCAGATTCTGGAAGAATAAAGAACTGTTCTTGAAGAGGTAGGGATCATAGTATTACCATAACCGAGATTGTCCCATGCCCCTCACAGTAAGGAAAAATGAATAATCGGGAAAAATGCTTTGACTGTCACTCTTCAGAATAACTAATGTCTCACCAGTGATTCTTTCTTTAGCAGGAAAATTTAGAAGACAAGCTAAGCTGTGCTTCTCTGCCTGGATCATATAATCACAGACAAATCATTTGTCCTCTTTGAGCTTCAATTTCCTTGTCTATAAAGTTAGGATAATTATAGTCCCTTACGTCACAGGGCTGTTGATTGACTGAATGCATTAATGTTTATAAAATATGCATTTTTAACGGAGATCTGCATCAAAGGCATCTTAGAAATCATAAATAAATTGCAGTTCTATAGACAGCAGTTTTACTCAGTTTTTCTCTCTTCTGTTATGCTTGGATAATACGCCACAGAAATTCCTCTTTATACAGTTGTCTGGGACACCTTATTCTGGTTTTGTACTTCATTCATGCTACTTCAGAGTTTCATTCTTAGAAACATGATCAGAATCAGGCTAGTTGGGCTTGATCAACAGAAAGGCTTAAATATATATATCTAAGCTAGCTTTAGTTTCTGCTCTTGAAGGCATTGCACTGTGCATAAATCACAGCAACTGGGAAGAGACGGTTCACGAGGCCCCTTTTCAGGGTTAAGTCCCCTTGAAGGGAGGAGTCCCAGCCCTCAATCTTAGGATTTTATCATCTTGTTAATCAGTGAGGCTTAACATATGGTAAATGAACAGGAGTGTCTCAGACTGGACTGATTGCTATGACCACTAGAAAAAGCACAGTGGTGAAGCACCACCATCTCCTCCTTCTCCTGTGACACAATTTTAAACATCAAGCAGCTACATTTGTGCTTTTCCGGGCGTCATATCCTGCCGGTGCATCAGGATATTTCCTGATGGGAGCTAGATCAGGCTCCTCAGGCAGCTTCATGCGAAGGAAACGAAAGCTTTGTCCACTTTCCACCCCTATGGAGGCGAGCTCTCCAGAGTGCAGACGTACAGAAAGGCTAAGGTAGATCTTAAGCAGAGCATTTGCCGGTGCACTGGCTTTTATCACAATTCTGCAATGATGTTGGTACACATCCATCTAAGGTCTGTGTGAATAGACCCATACGTACACTACATGTATGTGTAAGTACATGCAGAATCACAGCGTGTCTTAGGTGTATGTTGTGTGATATACGTATGTGTGATATTATATACATTTGTGCATGTATATATTATTTTTTGTTATTATGTCCATGTAAACAATACTTAAAATCAACAATCTTCCTGTGCAAACATGGGACATACTCCACCAGATTACAGCAATTTAGCATCGATCAGGATGTTGGTTTCACCTACTGGACAGGCCACACCCCAAATGTAGTATGCCAGGCCTAAAATAAATCTATTCAGTTTGGTTGCAGAATGTTTTTCCCCTGGGATATTTAAAGTAAATTGTTGGCATCGTATTCAATAACATTCAACTTTTTTTCCTGTACAGGATAGAAATGCAAAAACAGAGCTTAAAAAGTGATCTTCTAGACTGTATTTTATAATCTTCATGGGTTATGGTGAATTCTCACATTTTTCATCAATAGGACTATAGATGAGTCACCTCATTTAAAATGGGTGAAAATACAGCTTGTAGAATTTGATTTAGTATGTTGTACTGATACGCATTTTTAAACTTAAACAAGTGCTTCAATTTAACTGTAATTATTAAAACACTTAAGCAGATGCTGACTTGTTTTTTGTTTTACGGTTGCATAACAGATAATATTAGCTGCTTTGTATCATTTTTGAAATTACAATGAGTCCAATCTATTTTCCCACATAACTTAAAGGTCAGCCCTGATATAAACTGCTGTCTGCAAGGTTCTGAGAAAAATATAACAGTAAGTCTTATCCTTCAGTACCTAAACAATAGAAATGCCTCCACTGAGACTTGTATTTCAAATTTGATTTTATATAATTAATCAAATCAAAGTAACAATCTGCTTCATTGAGACATCATGCTGAATAGTCATCATAGTTGATAACTTATTTAGTAGCTTGTTAACAAATGAGCTATTCTGAGTGTTATTACTACTACTCAATTAATTGAGGTATGGAATAAGAGTACAGTTCATGTATAAGAATACTATTTTTAATCATCTAATACTGCATGCATCAAGTTTCCCATCATTATATCAAAGTGCTGTGCTTTTTTACTAGCAGGAAAATCAATAACCTTGATGATAATTGATGAATATTAAACATTTTAGAAGTTCAGATAAGCCCTTCAGCTTGTAATACCTTCATTTAGTTTATTCTGACTTCTTTTCAGAGAAAGGTGATAAATTGATGAAAACAAGATATATCATAGGATGTTAACTTCAGTCCTCTCCACACCAAAGGACAGAGATTCCAATATAAAAAGACACAAGACCATTACCTAGAGTTGAAAAGGCTCCTAAAATTTTAAAGTGTTAATCTATCCAATCCTATTCATCTAGTTATGATTACCCATTTTGTCATACCTAGAAGTACTATTTTTAATTTAATATCTTTTGCAGAAGTTGCAAAAACATTAAAGGTCCCAGAAAGCTCAGTGGAAAGAATAGGCTAACAGGACATATAAATGCAATCTAGTTCATAGTGTATTTGAAAATGGAGGGTCCTTGTGATGGACTTTTTTTTCCTTAGGTCATTCTGTGGTATTTGTGCAAAGGGAACAATGTTTTTTAACACTGTTATGAGTAAAATGACAAACATCAATGTTGACTAGTCTTCTACAGTCTAAGAAGATAAAATTAAAGCCATAGTTTTATTTTTATTTATATCTAAAATTACTAATATTATTAATACTATATCGATGCCTGTTACTGGACCACCAGATAAAGCTGATTTGACTTGTAGTCTGGACACAGGAAGTAATTTCTGTCAAATTAGCCAATGAACGTGATTTAGAATTTATTCTCGCTAGAGGGTGGCAGTTGATACCTGAAAAGTTACAGTAACACAAACGTAGGATGTTATAAATCTCGTTAAAATAAAATTAACCAGTCAAGAGGTTTGGTTTTGTTTTGTTCGTATTTGTTTTTGTTTAGAGTTTGGGGTTTTTTTGTTAAGTTTTGTTTGTTTGTTTGTTTTTTTAACAATATTTGAAATTCAAGTTCAGCAGCCCTTTGCAGCAGCTCTGTGAGTTCTGTCAGTCTCCAATATTTCCTGTATGCATCTTGAAGTGCATGTTCTGTTGGGGAGACTTGTTAGCCTTCCCTGAAATTACCTCATGCAGGCAGTGGGCAAGCAACACTATCCCATCATTGCCCAGGAGGATATTATCTCAATGATAAGAACTTGAAGGAGAAATATTTAAAACTTGTAACACTGACAGAAAAGAATTAATTTTGGTTAATAGTTACCTCTATGGGTGTACATTATATCCCAGCACTTTCACAAGAAAGACGGGGTGTGAACTTTAAAAGCTGTATGTAACAAGGTGATTTGCAGATGACTGAAAGCTAAGATTAAGTATGAGTTGGTGGCAAATAATAAACCAGCAAGACAGTTTTGATCTATTATCAAGACCCTGAGGAAAACGGGGATTAATCATCAAGAAAATATGACAATATTCTTATAATTTTTGCATTTTATTTTTATTTACATAACTTACTTCATCCTCTACAATATGGCTTTAGAACACTGAATCCAAACTTCCAGGCAAAATTCTCCTTTTGTACCAAGCCTTTAATAAGTTTTTAAAATTCTAAGCATTTCTAAATCAACTTTGAAGGACTGTAGGGGGAGGTAGGTCTGTCTCAGGAAATGTAGACTATTTTTGTTGGAAAGCTGGTATTCAAAGCAGTAATGCTCCAGTAACTCATAAACTAGAATGCTTCTGGGCACTTTGTGTAGGATCCATCTCAGTAAACATTAGACAACTAAAAGTTGTCATCTAAACTAGTCATCTAGTCTTCCTTTATAGTCACTGGAGAGAAATAAACATCTTCAGGGAGTGATTCATCTCATTGAAGATAAGCATCTAAGACAGCTTAGGCGAATTATCTTCCTACAATGTCTAGTTCTCTCAATAAAGAGAGCTTACACAACTAGCTTAGATTGAGACAATCTTTCAGACGTTTGAAATTAGACAAGACAACCCCCGTGTTTCATGCCTGTTTGGAATCAAAGAACACAGAATAAGAGAAAAATAGCTGTAGTCTACAAGATTAAATTGTTCCAAGTATAAGTTAACCAAATGCTTAACAAATATTTTCAAACTATCTTTTTCAGATTCTTATTTTCAAGTACTCGACTAGTGAACAGAAATGGTGTCCAGAAATACACTATTCAGCTGTTCTTAACCAACATTTGTTGAAAGATCTTGTGATGTTTAAAGTTCAAAGCGTTAAGTTCACTTTTGTTTGCAGGAATTAAAATGATATCTTTACATGTTTAAAGGTGGTAAGCATAGATTATAGTGTGCATTTTGTCAAGCAGAACAGTTAGGGGAAAGGACTATGGGTATTCTAGTAGGGTTGTTGAAACACAAATCATCAAATCATAAAACAAGAGGAAAAAAAAATTCTGTCTCCTTATGAATCCATGCTTTTACTATAGCAAAAGATAATCATGATGGCATAAGATTTACAGGCCTAATAAAGATAGAATAAGTCTTAGAAGACACACTAAGGAAGTAAAATCCCATTACAACACAGAACATCATGTCAGGAGGGTTGAATTAATTAGAAAAGAAGTTTGGACTTGCTAAAGCTTAATAGTGGAAACTGATTTGTAAAACATCATCATCAGTAAATCCAGCAACATTTCATGTTAAGTTTTTATTTAAGTGTTCTCACAGTAGTCTTTCACTATACAGATGACAGAGTGAAAGCGATTAGCTATTTTACCCAGTTAAAATTCTTTGTATTCATATTATGTGATATTTAGGATCCTTTTTATTGAATAAATAGATGATAATGATCTGTTCTGCAATAGTATCTAAATATTACTTGATCATTGAAAGCATAACTGAGTTTTTTATTTCAAGTGGCTTTGGTTTTGCCAATTAAATCTCTGTTGTAACTAATCCAAAAAGTTAATAGTACCTAAAAGTCAGTGAGACAATCCATGCAAATTTTAAATGACATTTGAAAAAATCTGCAACAAAACAGAATGCCGTATGATCAGTAGGTAAATTGTTTGCTTATGGAATGGGGAACAAAACCACAGCTTAAGTTACAGAAGTATTCAGGACTTAATAAACACTTTCTACATGTGCCGCAGGATGTTCATATAACTACTATCATTCAGAGGTACCCAAGAATCTGTACACTTCAACTCCTCTTCCATAACCTCCCCTATATTATTCAATGCCTGAGTAGAACTAAATACTTCACAGCAGATATATTTAGAGTATTACTGCTATACAATATGTGGGAAAGTATGGCAAGTCTACCAGGACCATGTGTCCTGGGATGCTCACATTTGGAGAAGATGCAATGTTTAATGTAAAGAGAAAGAATATGCAGTTTCCATCATCACCACCATTATTGAACAGAAGGAGGTCGAGTCTGTTCTGCAATGTCCCCATTTGTAAAATATGCCTATTGAGCACACCACAAGTTGACAAAAAAACTACTCTGCAACTTAGTATTCATACTATTTAAAAAAGTGGGAATGATAAGGAAAGAAAACACTTTTTTTTGCTATTTGTGGTATTTTCCTGTTTGACAAAGAGTATTTTTTTAGTCCAATATCCTGGTTAAATCTCTGGGTGAATTAACTACAAAAATTGCTTATTTACATTCTTCTGTAGATTCAAACTAAGTTGCTTTCATTTACTGTACCAAATTGCATAACAAATAACATGGGGGAGGCTGTATTTTAGAAATGGCTAAAATTGTCTCTTTAAGACTGATTTATTCTGCCAACAAATATAATGGAACAGCTATTCATGATCCATTCAGCCTAGTATCTTGTTTCTGAAAATAACCAGTTGTGAATGCTTAGGAAAATAAAGTATCAGAACAGAGAAATTTATACTGTAAGACTTTCCTGGGTACATTCTCAGCTTCCAGCAATGTGGAATTCAATATATTATGTCAAATTCTGTCTTCAACTTTGTGTTTAATACCTCTTGATAGACATTTCTTTCATTGGTTAGTCTATTTTTTTTTTTAACTGCAAAAAAGTAATTATAAAACATGTTCATTTTTCATTTTGATTTTTGATGGTGTATTTTTTGATTTACTTAATAGTTTGGACATTACTGAAGTGTCCATTATCTGCATTCAATGCATATTAATATTGCAGAATATGTTTTGTCAGTCCAGTAATGCCCAAAACCAGTTAGGCTTTATAGATGACTTCAGTAAAATTAACACGAAGAGCAATTTTCTGGCCTTGAACCATGAACAGTAATTACCACACCAGAATAAGTGCAGAAAGAAGTGTTGGGGCTTAGGAAATATGATCTGTAACATTATTTGGATATCAGATACGACAAAGCATTCACAGATGAAGCTTGGGTTTTGTTTTGACTCTACGTCTGTAAGATGTAGCCATACAACGTGGCTCACTAATGTAAGGTGCATTCCTTGACCATATGAAACGTTTTTAAATCCTAACATTGAAAATCACTGTGTAAGTGCAAGGAAATAAGGAGCCACCTGTTACATTCATGTAAAAAAAAAAGATCAAAAGTACTAGAGAAAAGTCTGGAGGACTGTGTCCTCCGAATGTGGATTCTGCGGTGCCTGGCCCTAGAGCCTTCCCCCGCTGCGGAGAGCTGGCCTCTGGCAGCAGCTTGGGTGCCTGGCTGGCAGACTGCACTACTGCGGTGAACAGCTGCGGGGAAGGAGCTGGTAAAGTAAAGAATGATGGTCTAATGATTAGGTCATTAGGTCTTTGTGACAAATGGTTAGCACATTAACTGGTGGTTAAAATTAATATCTTTATTTTGGCTTCTGGTGAAGCTAAAGATAACTATCTGATTATCGCCAGTAAAGAAGACTCTGTGTTTTGATTTAGATACATGCACACACAATTTTGGAAGGTAATCTACAAAGCACATAAAATCCATAATTTCTTGTGGTGATTTTTAACAGGCTGTAGTATTGTCTTTCAGGGAATCAATGGGAATCACATCGGTTGAAATTTGTGAGGCTCAGCTGGAAAAGATTTTGGAACATAACTTTACCTAGACTGGCTTCTATCTAACATTCTAGTTCAGTATATACAGCTCTGTTGAAAGAAAGCAGAGATTAAGATTTCAATTCTGCTGTGTCTGTACAGAGGTCTGTGTGCAAGATGACATCTACATATGGTTAAATGCAGAACGAGGTGCTTTCCACAGAAGTTAGAGAAAATCAAAATAGCAAAAAGATGATCAGTGTAAATGATACTGTTCCTTCAAAAATTAATATCAGCATAAATAATAGTATGTATTACAGGATAAAATATAGTATGGAATCCAATCACACCAAATCAAATAGAATTGAATAGACTATTTCATTTGTAAGGGACCTAAAATGACCATCTAGTTCAACTGCCTGACCACTTCAGAGCTCACCAAAAGTTAAAGCACATTACTAAGGGCATTGTCCAAATGCCTCTTAAACACTGACAGGTAACTCCTTTTCATCTGTGAAAATATTGCAGCTGACAATTTGTTCCCCCTTTTCCCATTATGTCTCTCTGTTTCTTTAATTATATATTATTAACTTTTCTAGGAATCTATGTCTTCCTTAAATGACTTCCATTCTAGTTCTGCTAGATACTCCAAAATGCTAATAAGAACTAAAAGTTCCTGGCAAGTTGCAGAAAATATGCTCCAAATATAGATGGTGACTTGGTTTGCCTAACTTCCCAAGAAAAAAACACCAATTCCTAGCTTCCACAGTAGGCTATTTCACCTCTTGTACCGCACTGCAGTACCTGTTACACTGGTGGAATGAAATTACCTGGCCTATGTGCTCTAATATACTGGCAATGTCCTCTGTTGTCATGTACTAGATACAGACTTACAGTAAACTTCAAGCAATAAAACCCTAGAATTGAGATTGTGACTTTTAAGGATCTCAGTCTGGCTCTTCTAGACATCCTTAGGATGTTTATTAAACATCCTTCACAAACTCTAAGGACTAAGCCTAGGCAGACTGATCCTCTTCCATCTTCTGGCATGAGAAGCCTAACTTTAAAAAACATGTGGACATCTCAGTCTTCCAGACTGGTCGGGTGGAAGAGGTGTGGACCATTTCCAGTTCCAGCCCAATGAGCTCTAAGCTGGACACAATGGAATAGCCACAGCCAGCTGAATTCCTTGAAAATGGCAGAATATTTACTAAGCGCTTTGTCAACAGTTCTTATTTTTGTTGTTGCTTTTATTGTTATGATTATTTCGAGCTAGTGTCTCATAATTGTGATGATTAACTTATTTGGTACTGCGATCTAAAACCACAAGAAAATCAATTTAGAAAACAACCTCTTAGCATACTATAAATTTAAAAATGTTAGCCGAAGGAAATTTCAAATAGAACTATCATTTTCAAAGTAGGACGCTGGGATTTTTAAACATGAATATCATGAAAAGCCTACCTTCTGTTATCAGCAAGCATACTGCCAGCTCTGTATCTATTTATAGGACAAATTTTGAACTTGACACCTCTGCTCATGTGCATGAGAATTCTGGGGGGCTTCACAGCAGAAGTGTAACAGCTTCATGCAAAAATGAGTATCAGAACATGGGAAACCCAAACCTGAAACTATTTTAGCAAAACCCCTGTGCTTTACAGAATTAAAACTCAACAGGTTTATAACCCCCATACTGCTGTACGCCGCACTCAAGGGTGTCCCTGTGGCCCAGCGGGTTTGTGGTTGCTGTGCAGACTTGACTAGTCACTAGCAGGACTGTGACTGTACAGCCAAGTGCGCTCACGTTCAGACTTCCTTCCCTTTGGCAATCCATAGGAAGAGATATCTGATCTCAGGGCAGGTACTTAGGATAAGTTTTGCATTAAAGCAGCCTTTCTCAGTATACTATATCATTAACACTTGAAATGTTATGAGCATGCTGAGGAAGCTACAAGGAGCCAAAATCTTTTAAAACAGTTGATCTTCTAGTATTGTACAGTATTCTGTCTTTTAAGCATTGCCTACACTGGAAAAAAAACTATTTCAGTATTGTGTCAGTGAATAGAAATGTAATCTTTTTTTTAGCGCACACTGATTGCATCTTCTATACTTTATTACTGCTGGTGATCAACCAGGACAAAAGGATCAAAAGAACTGACTGTATATTTATGCCTTGCAGATGTTATCAGAGGAGATAACAGGTCAAATTATTGAAGTCATTTTAGAAACATCAGAAGTATAGCAAAAATTATTATCTCATCAGCAGTGTTCAGAAAAAAACACAGACAAGAAAGAAAATAAAGTACTCAAAATAACATAGATGAAAAAACTCTTCGCTTATTAAAACAGCCCACAGAGTTTAGTTCAGGATTTTGAACTCTGGGTATGTTAAGAGTAGTTTTTAAATTTCAGATGCTTAGTTTCTGAATACCATAACGATTCCAAAGCTTTGCTTTGGGTTTCTTATGGGATATAATGTCCATCAATAAATAACATTTACCAAGAACTTTTTTATTGGGAAATGAAGATTTCTATCAGTATATTCTATGTGTTAGCAAATATTGTTTCATTACGTACAACTGCTACAGAAAAAGCTTCTGTTTTTATCCAGAAAACTTGTGAGTATAGAAAATATTTTTTTCCTTAACCACTGTGAACTGTACTTCGTTTTCAGGAAAAAAAGTATCAAATACTGTGTTCATGTATCAGGGAAAAATGCAGTAAAAATATTTAACACTTTCTCTGTTGTGGAAATGTTATCTGTAAAATTTCTGGCATGAAAAATTCCATCCACTCATCCATCATCCTTTTTTTAATGTCTCTTTCCCAATTTTTACATAGTCCTTTTACAAACAGGTATCTTTTGGTCTTACTTGTCCTTCTTGAGACAAAAAAATCCACTTTTCTTTATGCTTCAGCAATAAACAGAGTCAAAGAAATCAGGCTTATGTCAGACCTCGTCTGGCTTGCTAAGGATCAGGGATACCTCAGATAAGCATAGAGCCAAGTGAGTCAGTGAGTCTATCCTTCTGACTGGCACATCTTTGTGAACCAAAAAGGATGTATTTTCAAGACATAATCCTTGGATAAGGATCAAGGTAGGGTAATTTCTCAGCAGGAAAAAGTGTGTATGAAGAATAAAACTGAAGATATTAATTGATTCCTACTGTTACAAAATCAAATTAAGAGACACCGGTTTCAGGCCTTCATGATTTGTGATGCTGCTACCTACTTGTAGTCGTATTTTATTTAGTGCTTTTTTGTCAATCCCATTTTGTCTTTCAGAGACTTGCTCAACTGCCACAAAAGAGTTAGTCAAATATGCTGGCATTAAGTGGATGTGCCTTTCATGGAGGTTAGACATTTAGTTCAGACTGGAAGAAATAGTCTTTATTTGGGCTTCGAATATTCTCCCATGCTCATAAGCCCTAAGGTCTGACATGCAAGAGAAACATAAGTGCAGGTATACATAATGATAAATAGTCTTTTACAGGTTCTCAGCCGAGAGCTTAGTTCATTCCTCAAGCTCTTTCACTTAACTACAAATGTTTTCTAAATCTCTGAATTTAAATGAAATGTTTGTAATTTCTGTCTATGAACATTCTGAATATTTAAAGAAGTAGTGAATAAACAGCTTTCAAAAGCACAATAGGTGATTTCTGTGTCTTTAAGGAAGTAATTGCATAATAAAAAGTAAAATAGTCACAATATTTTTTGCAGAATGTTTAAAGAAATCTTTCTTTCCTTCCTGTCTTCCTTTGTGTCTGTCTTCCTTTTAGCAAGTAGTGACTTGACAGAGCCATTCTATGATTGACATATGCATGCACTCAAGTTGACTGAGTCAACACTGATTTCAATTACATATTATTTTGGTAAAATATGCCTTCATAACACCTGGTGTTATTTTAACACTGTGTAAAAAGAGGGCTTTTTAAAAATAAATGCATACAAACAAAAGATGGTATTATTAAGGAAAATACTAGGCTACAAATTTTAGGGCTGATTACTCATTTCATAACCCCTAATAATAGCTAGCATCATTGTTTTATTTATTTTAAACATTTGAGATTGCTTTTCCTCCTTCTGTAAAACATCTTTCTCAGAGCCATTTTTATTGAGCAAGAGTAACTTGGTAATTATCTTCCTCTTATTTGCTCCAGGGGTTGCAATGGTGATTCTGGGAAGGTTGTTCTGAATTACCCTTATATTTCTATTGCTTTCTCACTGTTTTTTCTAAACTTCCCCTTAAAAAAATGCAAATAATCAATTTAATTAGAAATTCTGGTGCCTCATAATTCACTCCATATCTGACAAAATGTGAAAACAGAATGTGTGGTCCTACATTTGACTCTAGATTAGGGAAATAAAATAGGTATCTATCCAAATGCAACAGGATTCATATTTTCTTTGTATTGTTTATTTTCATGTATTATCCTTTACATCATTGTACAGTATGAATACAAAGGTTATGTAGAATAAAAGCGGAATGATAACCTTTTATATGTCCTTTGCACCATTACAAATGCTGACAGTAGGTGAATGCAACAGTGGTAGTTTATACATTTGATTCTGTGATTTAGATTTTGTCTCAAAGTAAGCTTTAAATACCATATTTGGGGAATTCTGAGCTCTGTTGTATATTATCCCATTTTACATTCAAAAAATGTATTTTTTTATATATATATACACACACACACAATTACACAATTTAAGCAAAACATTACTTTTGCCTTCTTTTCCAGTAGAGGAAGGGAAAAAAACCCAGCTAATAATCCTTCCCCCATCAAAACATAAGCCACTTCTTCAAACAAGTACTTGAAAGGATAGATAAGTCTTCTGCTGTGTTGTAAAGGTCAAAAGACAGCCTCTACCAGACCATACAGGAAAAATTAATTCCATTATTTCTGGTTATGGAGGTCTCACTATGCTCGCACAGTTTCTCTGTATTTAATTTCCATTTGTGTTTACGAGTCGTTGTCTGATCTGGAGAAAGGTCATGATTCACAAAAACATGTTCAGTCATGCTTTTCATTATTTTTTGATTCATATTTCTTCTTGTTACACTTCCAAAATTTTATGTTCAGATAAGCAACTTTCTTTTGTAGAAGGCCAGACGAATAACTTAAAGCCTCACACAGCCATCTTCCTTCTGTGATCTGTAGAGTCTGCTTTTTTAAAACAAACTATAAATAATTTTTCTTAATAGAGCAGCCTTTTCATTTCAGACTATTTCCATATTCTATAAGAATTTAGTCTTATGAAGAGCTGTCTTCCTTTGAAATTTTAATTTTTTAAGGGACTGAGAATTCAGTTGGTAGAAATCTATCCATGTCAATATTCCCACTACCTCTTGCTTCCTTTGTCAAAAAGGTTTGACATTATCTTAGACCAAGACTTTTACAGACTCTTATATGAGTACTCTTAGACTGAACCTGCTAATTCATTTACATGAATCACGTATCATTAAAACATGGAAAGCATAGAAAATGCAGAGGAAATAGTTGTGAGCCCCAGAATTCACAAAATTGAAAATTTGCAAGCTCAGATAAATTTTACTGAAAATTATTCTCCTGAGAAGAGCAAAGAAGTGTTTTTGATAATACCAAAATGCTGTATTTTGCTACTTTTAAAAATAAACAGTTTAAATATTTGTTTTAAATTGAAGTTATTTTAAATTTAACATCTAAGTTAACTTTTTTATTGATCTCGTACTACAAATCAAAACGAAAGAATTTCAATAGATCTACTTTCTGAATTTGCATTTTACTTTATGGAGCATTCAGAAATGTTTGGGCTTTTTTCCTCCAACTGGTAATAGTTTAACTTCAAAGTCTTGAAATACTACTTAAAAATACAAACACTAAACACAAATAGAGATCTCATCTATCTATAAATATAAATAGTATAAAAAACCTAATGAAATTTCTAAGTCTTTCTAAATAAATAAATCTAATAAAACAAACGCAAAACCAAAGAAGAAAACACAGCAGAAACTTGGGCAAACAAGAGAAAGTCACACTAAAACAAGGTGCTAAAACTGATCATTGACACAATACTGTGAACTGTAAACTTATCTAAGTGCTCTTCAGTGCAATACTAAATTGAAGACCAAGGATGCTTCACCATCTTTCCATTTTAAAAAATCAATGGAAATACATGCAGAAATGGAAAGCTGTCAAATTAGGGTGTAGCATGTCGTTAGCTCAGCTTCTCATGCTAGTCTAGATCTTTAATACAATTGCTTGCAGATGGAAAGAGGCAAATACCAGTTTTGAACTCCACTTATTAGAGAATATATTGAGTGCTATTGGTTTCTTGAATTCATTTGTTCCTTGTTGAACTTTTTCACTTGTTTTGGGACGTCAAATGAATATTTTAATGCTTACAAAAAGATCACTGTGCACAGAGCCAGTCTCCAAAGATGTCAACTGATTTTCGTTGATCCTCTGGTTTAAACCACAGAGATCACAATCTTAAGGGAATGTGTAATGTTTCATTAAAAATCTGGTATGAACCAAACTGTATTAACTGGGATGGAGTTACTGTCCCCATAGCGGCCCTCGTAGTGCTGTGCTTTGTATATGTAGCTAGAAAGGTGTTGATAACACAGCAGTGTTTTGGCTACTGCTGAGCAGTGCTCACACAGCATCAAGGCTGTCTGCTGTCTCTCCAACTCCTGCCCTCTCCCTCCAAAGGCCAGTAGGCTGCGGGTGGGCAAGAGGTTGGGAGGAGACATAGCCAGAACAGCTGACCCAAGCTGACCAAAGACATATTCCATACCATATGACATTGTGCTCAGCAATAAAAGCTAAGAGAAGGGAGCAGGGGAGGGGGCATTCGTTGTTAAGCTGTTTGTCTTCCGGAGCAACTGTTACGTGTACTGAGGCCCTACTTCCCAGGAAGTGGCTGGGCATCGCCTGCTGATGGGAAGTTGAGAATAAATGTTTGTGTTTTCCTCGCTTTCGCATGCGGCCTTGTTTTTTCTTTATTAAACTGCCTTTATCTCGACCCACCAGTTCTTTTTCATCTTATTTTCATCTTATAATAGAGTGGCTTGGTGGGCACCTGGCGGCCAGCCAAGGTCAACCCACCACATAAACACATTACATGTTTTGTAGGAAGCATCTATTCAACAAGCAGCTTCCTATTTAAACTTCATCTGGTTTAACAGTCTTTGAAACTATAATGAAAAATTAATCTCTAATGTAAATCATTAAATTTGAATTACACCAGCAGTGGATTTAGTCCATTGAATATAAAACTTGTCTGAAGTAGATAATGAACTTTCTTCATGGAAGTTTACAGGGTTTATGTTTCCTATTTATCAAATTGATAAATAGGAATGAATGGTTGTAACTTAGTGAAGAAGATCTAGTATTCACAATTTGGAAAAACGGGTTTTAGAAAGTCCAAGACACTGGTTTTGAGAAGACTAAAATGATCCTCCTCCCCCCACCTTTGGATCTTTTTCATTAAATGACCTGCCTGCATCCAATACACAAGGTACAAAATAATACTGTTTAATATCCTGTGTACCTTATTGATTTCCTATGCAGCACTAACTTAAATCCTGCGGTGTTTTTCTATTCACTGTAGTTGTACTGATCACCTTATAAGTTGTATACATCTGATACTTCTGTCGGGTACTTTAATTGTATTTTTATGTTTATGAGTTGCTGTTGTATCTATGACTTTTAAAAATAGTAAATATTTAACAATAAATATTTAATAAATATTTCAAAGGAAATGTGTCTAGTAATTCAAACAGATTATTTTCTGAGATATTTTAACTTAGATATATCTTGGTAGTTTCGTAATGACCTTTTTGACATTTATTGTTTGAAACTGTTAAAGAACTGTGATTATGAGAATCATAGCATAACCTGAGCAGGTAGGCTGCTGGTTACACACCTGTTTCTCAAATTCGGAAATGAATGGTTTTGTCTTTACTGACAGAAGTGTATTACTTATGTGTATATATGCATCTGTATACACAAGTATACATTTGCACATGCACATATGTAATATTTATATCAATATGAATGTGTAATTCCAAGGACTAAAGCCAAACGTAAAGTGATACTTTTCGGTTTTATCACAAGCAAACCAGAAAAGTTTGGAGAGCTCTATCTTTATTGAGGTTCTACCTGAGGGGGAGTGGTTCATAAGTGTTAATTGGCCCACAGTTAAAAGGTGGGTTTTTTTTAAAGCCCCCAAAACAAAACCATTGCCACATATTATCAAGCATCAGTAAGATCATGAAGTTTCTACACCTAAGATAATAGTTTGAACTTTATAAATACTTTCTGAGAAATAATAGGGACATAGCAAGTTTAGGATTAGACTATCACATCTGTAGATCTAGGTTGATTCTTTAAATGAGAAATTGTTGTAAAATTTTAATGCACCTTCCTTTTAAGATTGATTTAGAAACAAACAGAAAAATGCTCTGCAACAAACAAGCAAATGAATAAGTACAAGCAGAATTCAAAACAGGTGCAATACAGATAGTTTTAGACAGAGATATCTTATTATCTCCAGAAAACTTTCGTCAAGAACTTTCCAAATGCAACTTTGCAGAGCATTGCAAGAGGAATTCAAGCTTCTGATAAACTCCTCTTCACTGAGTTTTGATAACAATAATGGTGATATTTTTGTGATGTACATAATTAGATGTGCACTTCAGGATACATTCCTTCATTCACAGAGATACTACTCTTTGGCACTTCTTTTGGCATGGTCATCTATAACGGTGATTTTTGAGTTATTAATTGTTTTGCCAGGAGATTACATGAACCCAGTTCAAAGCTAATTATACACAAAACACTGAACAATTTTTGTATAATAATAGCTTTGTCATTAAAGGCTTTGGAAAGTTTTCAAATTTGACCTTAAGACAGAGATTTAGCTCATTACTGGTCTTCAGAGCTAGATAGTTGTCCAAAACCAAGGCTGACCATGGCCTCCTTCAGCCTTTTAAAATAAATATTCCATAGCATTTTTGTAGAAGGCTAGAAGTGCACAGACTAGATTCTCAAAGCATCAGGTGGTGTCAGCTATTAAAGGTTACTTCAAGCTGGAGCCAATTCAAATACTAATGTCAGTTCAAGGTGCGACACATAACATCTAACTATTCTAATCTAAATCAGCAAATCCATAAGAATACTAACTAGAGGAAAAGCAAACCTACAGTTTGTGTTGTCAAGAGAATTGTCAAGACTGAGACTCTTCTGACTGCCAGTTATTCCTACCAGTTCAAATGTGTGCAATATACATTCAAAGTTAGTATTAAGGTTACTTTTCTCACAGTGACCTTGAAATAGCATCCCTCTCATTCTAGTGGTTTTCCATCACATGGCAAGAACAGAAATAAGAAAAAAAACCCTCCACAGTCAGCCTCTCAGAAGCAGCCTCTGGTCACAATAAATCTCATTCTACTTATTCGTGTCACTGGATTTACACAATTCCTTCTTATCACTGAATGTGAAAAAAAATGCCCTTATATTGCCACTAGATAAGTAAAGAGAATAACAATTATCCAATTGTAATAGATCATTTATGCACAGCGATATATACTATTATTTATATTAGTGTGAACACAAAGTATTTCTATTCCAGAACTGTACACAATTTCTGTGGGGAAAATAAATAAATAATTAAACCCCAAGCCTCCTAATGATATTCAAAACCTAGGGCCAGAAGTCCTACATTCAAACACAGAAACATAGATGTATCACAACTAATCCCTAAGGACTTTGTCCACCAAAGGGAATCCTGACATATCTAATATCACTATAACCATTCATTTGCCATCATTTCTGGCCTCAGCTATGGGGGAGTGTTGCTGCAAGAAACACCCATACAGAAATGTCTTTCTGGAGCAGTGTGCTGAGGCCAGAGGTAGGCAGATACCCTGGGGTTTGCTTCAGCCCTCAGACAGTCCCAGGGTCAGGGGATGATGCTGGGGCAGCACAAGCAGGCATCGCTACTGGGGACCCCAGGCTGGTGGCAAGCAGGGTGGCCAAGACCACAGCCTTACCAGCAAGGACACCAACCTGCAATATGTGAGCAAGCAGAGTGGGGAAGGTCCAGAGACAGTAACCGGGTCCAGAGACAGTAACCAGGGCCAGATAGTGGTTGCCAAAGCAATCTGCAGTGATGAGTCAGGTCTGAGGTCTATCTGGGGAGCCAGGTCAGCAGGTCTAGTCAGGACCAGCAAGATACACAGCCAGGCACAGCAAACCTGCCATGCAGCTCAGGCAAGAACTAAATATTGCTCTGGAGGGGAAGGAATGGGAGGCAGCCCCCAACAAGGCTCCTCATAGCTCATCACAGAGGTCTGTCTGATGCTGTTTGCCCAGTTGTGACGGGTTAGAGCTGGGGAAGCACAGGCAGCTCAGCCCCTAGGAGGGGCAGGGGGAGAGGCTGCAGGGACTGGTGGTGTCCCCAGGGCCATGATGCATGTATACAGCCACCTGGGAAACCCACCTTGGTCTGCACCCAGCTCTGCAGCTTAAGCTTTCTGTAAGCAGTGTGATGGCAATGTCTTTCTGTTCATTTCCCTTTAAATAATGCTTGAAGGGGAGAAAATCCAAAAGGAATTGTTAAGGACTTATTTTAAATTAATAAAGATGACTTCCATGCATTAAAAACCAGTCATATATCTCTGATGTTACAAATAATAGGAAGAAATAGCTACAGTGAGTAGACTAAATTTGATAACACTTTAAGTAGATTAGCCAGAGAAGAACATATTGTGTGTTCGCAAGAAGAAGGAGAAGAAGAAGGCAAAGAGAGAGAGAAGAGAGTCTCCAAAACCGGTTTTATACTCAGAGCACCAGGAGCCGAACACTAGCACTTGGAAAATTCATGTTTGTCTGTTAACAGGTTTATCTTAAGTTTTCAATGACATAATACATCATGAAATTTAAGCTGGAGTTTGTAATATCCAGTTAATGTCTGATGCTATAAGAAAAAAAAAGAGAGAAGTGCAAAGTATTGTGAAAGAAAAATGCATTGCTCCAGCGTCCCTGGACAAGCAGGCATCAGCATCCTGTCACTAATGTCTGACAACTAATGTATGAAAACTATTGGTAAAGGCATAGTCAGTGCTCTCTTTGTCTATATACTTACTGTAGTGACAGTAGATGAAAAACTCTTATTTATTTATTAAATTTTTTTTTTTAGATTGCTGGAATAAAAAAGACTCTACGGGAGATGATAACTCTGTTCTTTTCTGCGTATTTCTGGCATATGGATAAATAATTAAGAAAGTGTTTTCTTTTATCAATGTCAAAAATTTAGGAACATTTCAGGACTGCAGCTTTGTAAGAGATTTTTATATAAGAGAGTTTGTGAAAGTGCCAGACTGAAAAGTTTCTCTCCACAGGGAAGGAGTAGAAAATGACAAGTAAGTTTCTACCATTTCTGTCCAAACCTCTTTAAGTCTACATTGAAAATAAACTCAACAAGTGAAAGGACAGCTCATCTGCCGTTAATCATTCAGATTTTGACCTCTTTACGGAGGCTGCCAGCCAGGTTGCTAGTCATTTAATACTGTATTTTCCACTATTAGCTGAATTTGGTATACCAACTAATTTTATCCTACATCTATGACAGGGAAGCAACATTCAGTACTTCCAGAATTTAGCCATTATATGAATCATCAACCCTGCACTCTTCCATTCCATAAATCTGAAATAATGGTCATTTACAGTGCAGGTATATGTCAACTTGTATAACAAAGTTACCATACAGGTTCTTCCTCTCCGTAAATACCATCACTGGTAGTCAAAGTAGTTATCTATTTCTGCTGGATGTTTTCTGACCTCTGCCCCTTAACTTTGCATGCTGAAAATGTCATCTTAGCAAGGCTCCTGGAATTGTTAATACTGATACAGCTGTACCGCCAACAGCAACAGTACTTTTAAATCAAAAAGTCACTAAAGATAAGATTTTAGTAGTCTCTTCTGGAAGAGCTGCTCTTGAAAGCTGTGTTTGCAATATGCAGTTAAACCTCTTCAGTATGCCTAGAAGAATAGAAATCCAGAGTAACAGTTCAGTTTTACCCTTTTGCCCAGTGTAGGCAAAACCTTTCCATGTGTCAAAGAGATGCTGTGAGCCTTTAACTCTGTGGTGGGTAATGTTAACGTGATATGCTCCCTCCAGTATAGCTGAGCCGGTGATGGTACCACTGAAAACTTTTAGTTATCTTATAGGGGCCAGAACACTAAACTTCTCCCTTCGTGTCCGAGAAGGAGAAATGAAAGATAATTCTCGTGCTAGACAAAGCAGCAGACCCTTTCATGCTCACCTGCTATCAAAAATTGTAACTTGTGTTTCTATCTTCTTTCTGTCAGAAAACTGCAGACCAATTTGAATGTTTGCAACTGTTCACATTAGAAAAGACAACATATAAAAACCCCAAACACTGAAACACATTATTTTCTTTTTTTTCTAAAACACTCAGCTGCCGCTTGGTCTTTCTGCCTAGCACTAAATGCATCCCCAGCTAGTTCAGCAAGATAGGTCATCCCTCTTAGCCTTTCTAAGCTGACATAGCACTTAAAATTAATGAAACTAAACAAAATGAAAAAGGTACTTGTGGTTTGCCTGTGTGTTTTTCACTCCAAAAGGTGCTCTAGCTCTGAAACTCTAGCGGACACTTCTGCAGCACCGGTAGCGTGTTCGTGTAGTGCTGTTTATGCTCATCAATCCCCACAGCTCCACTGGCCTTCAAGTTAAGTGGAGAGTGTTATGATTTTTACTGGTTTTAATTTCTAAAAGCTACTTTTTGGCTCCTTGTTTTGAGTTGGATTGCTTGTTCTCCTGATGAAAAGCTGATTTAACAAGCACAGTAAATGTCAGATAGCATTGGAGAACTGATTTGCAACATACATATATATATATGTGTGTGTATATATATATATGTTGTTCAGAAATATCCTGGAAAACAGATACTTACCCAAAAGGTTGCAAAGTTAAAGAAATATTTCCTTCTCCTTACTGCTTAATGCCAATTTTGAGTGCCAATTAAGGTAATAACCCTGCAGCAATTTATGAAAGAGTGGCATACATTCCGATATAAACCACCATTTGGCAAAGACTTTTGGTAAAATAAACTGTAGGATCCTCTAATTCCCAGGAACTCTCTTTGCTGAAAAGGATCAAGCTAGAAAATAGCCAAGACCAGGCTATTTTGTTTTCCTTTAAAAGGCTATTATATCTTGGGACTTAAATGCGCACAACTGATTAAAAAGAATATTATTTGTCACTATACTACATGTCCATCAGTGTTACTCATTAAAAACTCCTTTCATGTGAAGGTTAGGATGAAATAGGCACAGGGCACACCCCCTGAAGCCCCCTTCCCCACTGAAAACAAATGTCATATGGTAATTGGTGATATTTTTCATCTTTTTCTAATAAATTAAAGGTTTGAATTTGAAGAGCTTTTTCTTTTCTAAATGAGCTATTTCCTGTTTGTTTATTCTGCAGTGATGGTATCTATTGTTAATAAAAGACGAGGATTATGAATAATATCAAATCTAACTTTTCTCTTCTTAACTAAGGTTTTGTTGTGGTTTAAACCTACCCAGCAACTAAGCACCACGCAGCCGCTCGCTCACTCCCCCCCGGTGGGATGGGGGAGAGAATTGGAAGGGTAAAAGTGAGAAAACTCATGGGTTGAGATAAACACAGTTTAATAGGTAAAGTAAAAGCTGTGCACACAAGCAAAGCAAACCAAGGAATTCATTCACTCCTTCCCATTGGCAGGCAGGTGTTCAGCCATCTCCAGGAAAGCAGGGCTCCATCATGCGTAATGGTTACTTGGGAAGACAAACGCCATCACTCCCAAAGTCCCCCCCTTCCTTCTTCTTCCCCCAGCTTTATATGCTGGGCATGACATCATATGGCATGGAATATCCCTTTAGTCAGTTGGGGTCAGCTGTCCTGGCTGTGTCCCCTCCCAGCTTCTTGTGCACCCCCAGCGTACTCACTGGTGGGGTGGGGTGAGAAGCAGAAAAGGCCTTGACTCTGTGTAAGCACTGCTCAGCAATAACTAAAACATCCCTGTGTTATCAACACTGTTTTCAGCACAAATCCAAAACATAGCCCCATGCTAGCTACTGAGAAGAAAAGTAACTACTCCAGCCAAAACCAGCACATTCTCTACCCCTTATTCCATACCATTTACATCATGCTCAGGTACCACACTATCCAATACATCCCCATTAACCACCACCCCACTTCCCATCCTTTGATGAAATACACAGATATTATTCCCTTAGTCCATGGACCACCTCTGTAAAATTTCCATGAAATGCCCACAAGATGTCCACAATATGTCCATTGAGTTCATTCAGTCCATGATTTTGGGCTCCATCTGTTATGGTGGTCTCTCAGGACAGGAGAGATGGTGTGTCGCATGGAGTTACTGGGCACCGAAGCCAATTCAGGTCGAGTCACTGCTGTACTTGCACTGCTCCTTGTAAGACTTGTCCTCCACTGGTTTGGGTGGTTCCTGCTATAGTAATTCCTATAACATGCAACTCAAATCCTGGGTTACAACAATTTAAAGGTATTTCCATTACATTCTCCACCCCTGGTCCCTTTGGACCAGACCATAGGATTTAACATTGCAATTAACTCCTCCCCTTGCCCCCACTCCGGCTTGGATTTATCCACAGGCTGCAGTCCCTTACGGGTGTACCTGCTCCAAGTGGAGCTTTATCTATGAGCCACAGTCTCTCCAGTGGTATACCTGCTGTGGCATAGACTTATCCACAGCTACAGTCGCTTTGAGGTGCACCTGCTCCAGCATGGCCTTAGCCATGGCTACAGTCCCTCCAGGGGAGTAACTGCTCTGTTGTGGGCTTATCCATGGCCACACGCTTTGAGGTGCTCCAGTATGGCCTCATGCACAGCCACTGATGCTTCAATGTGTACCTGCTGCAGCATGAACTTATCCACAGCCACAGATGCTTTGAGGAGTATCTTCTCCAGTGTGGACTTATTCTTGGGCCACAATTCCTTCAGAGATGTATCTGCTGCAGCACAGACTTAACCACGGCCATAGACACTTTGAGATGTACCTGCTTTGGTGTGGACTTATCCACGGCCACAGATGCTTCAGGGTGTCCTGCTCCCATGTGGACTCATCCACAGGTCACGGTCCCTTCCGCTCAAGTTCATGCTGGAGTTCCAGTCTGTCCAGTACAGCAACACAGAAACAGCAGTGATGCCCTGGCCATCTGCCAGCCTCGGCGCATCGCCATTGCTGTTATCAGAATGTTCCCAGGCACAGCAGAGTCAGATGACAAGCAGGACAGCAGTACAGCAAGCAGCAAAAGCAGAAAGCAGCCACTAATGAGCACTAGACTCTAATGTACAGTGAGGCAAGCAAGCCCCATGGCAAGCACAGGAGCCTCCCGATTGATAGCTAAACAGCAATAACAGCTATAAATTTGATCTAGCACATTCCAATCAAGTCTGTTGTTATCTCGAACCCTTAGAGCCCACTCTGGGCACCAGAAAGGACTGTCGTAGTTTAATCCTAGCTAACAACTAAGTACCACACAGCTGCTTGCTCAATCCCTCCAGGTGGGATGGGGGAGAGAATCGGAAGGGTAAAAGTGAGAAAACTCATGTGTTGAGAAAAAGGCAGTTTAATAAATAAAGCAAAAGCCGCCCGCACAAGCAAAACAAAACAAGGAATTAATTCACTCCTTCCCATTGGCAGGCAGGTGTTCAGCCATCTCCAGGAAAGCAGGGCTCCATGACATGTAACGGTTACTTGGGAAGACAAATGTCATCATGCCGAACATCTCCCCTTCCTTCTTCTTCCCCCAACTTTATATGCTGAGCATGATGCCCTATGGGCTGGAATATCCCTTTGGTCAGTTGGGGTCAGCTGTTCCAGCTGTGACTCCTCCCAACTTCTTGTGCACCCCCAGCCCACTCGCTGGTGGGGTGGGGTGAGAAGCAGAAAAGGCCTTGACTCTGTGTAAGCACTGCTCAGCAATAACGAAAACATCCCTGTATTATCAACGCTATTTCCAGCACAAATCCAAAACATAGCCCCATACTAGCTACTGTGAAGAAAATTAACTCTATCCCAGCCAAAACCAGCACAGGTTTCTAGCATGTTCAGTCAAATTCAGAATTGACACAGGATATTTTGGTTTTAAATGTCAACAGATGATAGTGGGAACTTCATGACATCTCCTGAAGTTCATACAGAGAGTCTCAAGTCTTAAGGGAATAGTCCACAAACTGTTCAGGCAACTGAACTAGTTGCAGTTTGGCTTCTATCAGACACAAGTCGTGTCTAATTTGATTACTTTTATATGCATTTCCACAAATAATGAAATCCCATGGATTGCACAGCTCGTAGGAAAATACTAGAGGCACTTTTTCTGGGTATTATCTACCTATCTCCTTTCTGAAATCATCCTTACTGATTTTTGTTCTTTTCTTCATCTTTTCTTACTCTGCCCAAACATAGTTTCTGTGTCCTGAAAACCTTTTTTTTACCTATGTTTATTAGTACCATTGGCCTCTTACAATACTTGGTATACTGCCTTGGAAGGTCTCTGCTTTTCCTGGACATACCTCTTGCTTGTTCTGTCTCCCTCTCCCAGATTTTTGATTTCATCTGACCAGACAGTTCTCTGTATCTCGTTTGAAAAAACTGAAAGTTTGGTTGAAAAAAACAAATTTGAATTTGGTTTACAACTGGCAATAAATTAACAAGGGTTTGTTTTAGATTTTATTTAAGCTTTATCACTAAACAAGGCTGATTCGAGACTTGATAGGCTGTTCATTCTTTATTGAAGGTGACCTCGTAGTTTGCTTTTGGCGGAAATCTAACCAAACATCAGAACTCCCCAGAAGGTTTGCAGCAGTATGAACCTGAAAAAATTTAGTGTTTGTAGGTCTTCCAAATTTACATTTCCATGCCAGGGTGTGTAGAAGTCCTTTAAGGTCTGGATTTCCTAGTCCTAGGTCACATCATATGAATAGTGTCTTCAGATCCACATGCTTAGGGACAGCCCGAAGCATGCTCTTAGGGCGCTCTGGCCATTTACCTCTCTGGGGCTGCAGATTATGAGAGCTGGGGATTATGTTGACCACTTTTGTCAGACTGACATACTAAAGAAGCCAGGGCAATTTTCCAAAAGAAACTCTCTGTATTCTGGTTAAAAAAAAAAAAAACCAAACAAAAAAAAAAACCAGCACATTCTCACAAGTATTTTGATTTTTGCAAATCAGCATTTTTCAATACAAACTGTCTTCCATGTGAAAACTGTATTAAGTCAACTAAACAACAAACAAGGGATATAGACTCATTTCCATCATCAAAACAGATTTTTTTGACAAATGCAATATAGTAGGACATTTCTTTTTCAACGTCACTAGCATTCTGTTTTGTTGAGCACTCAATGTAATAAAATATTAAACCTTGTGTTGAAAAGACAGATTACAACACTCAGAAAACACATGGACCAAACATACACTTGTGCTCCAGCAAGGCTTTATTCAAATGAATAGTCCCAATGACATCTCTAGTAGTATGCACATAAAGATGTCTTTCATAGGCATATGTGCATATGAGAGGATTTGAGAATCTTGAATACTATGAGCTTGTCCATTTTCACCTCATGTTTTAAAAAGTTAATTCCGTTTAGGATTAGTAAAAAAAGTGATCAGTAAAACATTTAATGATGAAGTGAAAAATATTTATAACAAACATTTGTAGATATGACATTTTTCTGTTAGTTTCAGCAAAACCTTCCTTTTTTTTTTACTTTCCTTTTCCCCCCATCTTCTTATTTCCTGTTTTTTCATCAAAGAAGAAAGGTGAAAGGAGGATGAAAATAAAATTTAAGCAATTAAAAATATAGATTTTTTTCCCACACTTTTTTATTTTCTGCTAAAAATGAGATAGTAGACAAGAGTTCATCTGGTCTGAGCAGTCTGTAAGGTAATAGTCACATTTTTCTATGTTGTTCAGTAATTACTCTGAAAAAAGAGACACAGTCGATACTTACTTAATTCAGTAAGTGCATGCACTGGAAGGATCAGCATGGCACAGTATGACACAAAGGTTCCCACTGGCTTGTGCCCAAGCTTGTTAAATGTTCTCCACGTTTCTTTGCAACTTCAAATGGTATTTCTCAGACTGCAGGAAAACTGTAAATGAAATAAAACTTTTATTGAAACAGAAGAGAAACTAAATTAGTGACAAAATGAAGTGTGTTGAAAATTTGGGTTGATGACAGGTATTGATAAATATTAGAGATCTGGCAGCTCATCCGAAATTTATCTAGACTATGTAAACAACCACCTCTAAACCAGCAGAAATGGTGTGTTGAAACTTTCATTAATTTTCAAAACATCAGAGGACCTGAAGCTTAAATGCTTTTGCTTTCTGCTGGTGCCATTAAAGTAATAGATGCTTCTCTATTTGATAAAAAAATCCAAATATACAAACAAACAAGCTAAAACTCAGCAAGACTTTTCGAAACCCCAACAAAATTTGTCTACGTGATGACTGTTTCTTCCCCCTTTCACACTCTGAGGCTATGTAATTTCTGAGAAGGTTTACCTTGAGTTTCTACACAATTGCACTGTTTTAAGTTAATAAGTTCCTGAACTTCAGAATTGTTCCCACAAGAAGGTAAAAAAATCTTTGAAGGCAACATGAAAAACAGAAATAAAAGGACTTGGTATAGTGCTCCTGAGCTGAGCATTTCATTATAGCCTTTCCAATCAAAAAGAAAAAAACCGTCTTCATATAGCGCCATTTAAATATTGGTTATATTACATGAAAATTATTTCTGTGGAAATCAGTTTACTGTCATATATAAATTAAACTTGTAATTTTCTGGATTGTCTTTCCCTGCAGCACCTTAATGCTTCCTTGATAAGTAAAACTGACATGGTGAAGTCTGACAGAGCTTCCTTATGAGGAATGAAAGTCTTGCTATGGTTGCAGGAGGCCTAGTCTTTCCTTTCCAAATTAGCATGAGAATAAGTTAGTTACTCGTAATGATTCCTCTTCTTCTGAGAGACTAACAGAAATCAAAAAATGAATAAAGGTGATCTTAAGGAAAATAAAAGAACATTTTAACTGAGCTTATCAAGCCCAGGGTTCAGTAACAATGTCTGTGGCTATCAGCTTTTTGTAAGAGCAAACTTGATACAATGGACTCAGAATAAAACAACTTTTTTAGAAAGTTTTATCTTATCGCTGTATTATACTGTTGATGATTTCTCGAGTTCTTCTTTATACATCTGCTAAACTGAAACAATTGTCATGTACATTTTTAATTTTTAATCAAGCAGAGGCCAAATTAACATATGAAAACAGGCAGAGTTAACACATAATTTTTCTTTTTTGCTTCTTATAAACAGTTTTACTACCATTTATCACTCCATTGGTTAGTCAATCCTTTCAGGGAGAATTAAAATTGATTAATGTTGGAAATCAGTCTGACCAATCATAGATTTAGGTGTCAGAACCATTTTTTTCTTAACAGCATCAGTACAAGAGAAGTGAAGCATATTGCAAACATACAGTGTAGCAGCTACTTTGCTTTAAGTTGTTTTACTTCTCAGTGAACTTGCACAATGTGCATCAGTAACAGAGCTAAGGGCTAAAGGAGAATAAGGCCTGAAATATTGAAACAATCAAGTCAGATACATTCAGGTTTAAAGTTCAGTAAATGTGCATCAGGTGATTAGATCCGGGTCCTGCTGGATCATCTGGAATGAAGACCATGAAATTCAAGTGCAGTTTTTACTTTGGTTCTGCTGTCACCTTCTGATGAGAAAACTGTTTTATCTTAGCAAAACCTTGTCTCCAGAACAGGAATAATATTGGGGGTTTTTTTTGTCCTTTGCTTTTCTTGACTATTTATACAGTGAGTTCCTTGAAGTAGAGACTGGTATTCCTTAAAGGTTTACATGCTTTTAATAGAATTATGGTATTGCATTTTAACACTTGATGTAAGAAAATAGGCATCTTAAGAAGACACTGCATAGTCCTTACAACATTTGAAATCAGACATTTTTATAAATCTGTGTTAGTCTTTTCTCCTGAAAGAAGAGTATATTGGTGTCAGAAGCTGGCTTGAAATGTGTTGACTCAAGAACAATCATTTTTTGTTTCTGTAAAAGTCTGAAAGGAAGGTAAAAAATCTAATCTCAAAGAGTAAGCAGAAAAACATGTGTGCATTCCCTTCAGTATTCTGTTGCCAGGTTATTCATGGTGTCAAATACGTCATATGCACCTACAAACATAATTTAATTAAATTATGAAGAAGAAGAAAGAAAGCAATGAGCACAGATGGAAGCTGTACAAGAATCGTTTGAAACAGTAGGAAGAAGAGACGGTTAAAGCAAGCAAACCTGAAAAAAGAGCTGTAGAGTAAGCACTTAGATTCCATAAGTGTGAACACATGTTCTCAGTTAGGGATGTCTATCTCTGGTTAAAGAATAAACAAAAGTGCAATATAATAAAAAGCTTTAAATAGAATGTCAGCTAAAGTATTATGAAGCACATGAAGCGGGCAAGCCTAAAAATGTAACAGTAACTCTCCATCCAAAAATGACCGTGAAAATAATGTAGAAAATTATGCACAAATTTAAAGAACAATTTACTTCCCATATATAAACAGACTCTGTTCATTCAGTGATAACTTCTAGGACAGATAGTGCTGACTTTGAAACTTTAACTGTCCCATTCCTATTGTTAATATCTAACAAGCCTTCAGGGCAGCAAAAAAAGTTGTTGCTTGAAGTTTAAAGTCAGGTGATCTTTTCATAAATTTAAGCAAACTGAGTCAAAAATACAGACCTACTTTTTTTTCTACTATCATAAATTCACAAACAAATCTCAGCCCTTCCTAAATTATTTACCAAATGTTAATGTTCTAAATAATTTGAGAAGAAATAGACAGAAGAGATTTTTTTACTGCTCAGTCTCTTTCGATGACGTGTTCACCCCTGCCTCCGAAGAATACCCCGTAGCCCCTTGTTAGACAATCTCCATAGGTAATGATAAAAGCTGGCTGAACTTTCCCATAATAATAAACACAACTGAATATTTGCCAAATGTTGGATTTCTGAAGTGAGGAACTGGAGTGCTAAGTAGAAGTGACTTCCTTCTCTGATAGTCTAGATCTTTACTGTTTGCCTATCCTGAATGTACTAAACCCAAATGTTTTATTTTGGGTTAATTTAATTACTCACATTCTATAAAATGTTTATTTTTCTGGGAAAAAAAAATCTGTTAAATCTGAACTGATTTTTTTTCAACTTTTTTTACAAGAAAACTGAAAAGTTGGTTGTTTACAAAGTCACAGTGATCAAGTTATTAAATCTTGATCCAGACATCCTGATGCCATTATGAAAGATATCACTTCTCTTCCTCAGTTCAGTGTAATTTTGAAGTTGGACTTTACATCAATAAGAGGTGAAGCAACATTTTTATAGTAGTTTTATTTACTAGAGTTAAAAATCCTAGTCATCTGAAGCTTCTTAGAATTGTATAACATTAGTAGTAGTCAAAGTGAAGCCAGATTAGAGGACAGACTGTTAGTGATGCGATAAAGGCAAATGACAAACGCAGTTTGGCATTTACCTCTCAAATTCCTTACATGCCTAACACCACTGCGTCTGTATTACTCCTATAGACAGTCAGAAAATCTTTTACACAGATTCCTACCAGCATTACATTTCTATTGAGTAATGTTATGAGCACAAAGACAAAATTAAGCAGGCAATAATTTCAAACTGCTAGATTTGATGGAAAAGCCATTTTAAAGCACTAAACTTCTCTCAACCATTTGAATGGCAAGACATGTCGCAGATTCCTGTTTGCAGTTGTACCCAGACTACTTTCCATGGGACCATAATGTAAGCTGGACCTGTGAAAAGATCTAGATAAAAATAACCTTCTGAAAAAATTAAAAGGAAGAAGACAAGTATTTTATTGCGTTATTGATTTGGCTATAGCATGTTGCTATAAATCACTGCATCATAACAACTGGAGGGACACAGAACTGAAGTGTAAGCAGAAATGAACAGCCTGGAGCGGGAACTCCTGAACTGAGCTTTACCAATGAAGACTATGTAGTTTGAAACTTTATTCTACAACATTTAAGTTCAATAGCATGGGGAAAAGTAAAAAAAACAAAACAAAACAAAACAAAACAAAACAAAACCAAACAAAACCCCCCCCAAAACCCAAAACAAAACCAAAAACTCTGCAGGCTAGCTAACCTCACCAGCATATTTCCCAAGACATCGTTATTTGCAGGCGGCATTAGATTATGCTGAAGTAGTTTAAGAAAATCACTTGTATAAGACTCTCATTAATCTTCCAAAATAAAATTATTAGTGTAGTACATTTGCTGCCTTGTTCAATTTTAAAGATCAACAGAACTTTTGAATTTCACTTTATGGAACAACTCGATATATCAAAATCTGTTTTCATTCCTATTTAAGATAAAAATTAATGATCTCACTTTAAGAGTGCAGGTAAAAAGGAAAGCCAGGAAGATCACTAGGCAAACAGATTTTCAGGTGTCCTATAAGGACCCCTTATACTTTCAAGCAATTATTCAAAAAGTAATAAGAACAATTTCCTGAGTCTTTATTCTTGAAGACTGAATTGTATTAATAAAGTTAATCTTAAAAAAAATCAAGTTAAAGAGATACTAACAAGGCTCTTTGCTTTCGACAACCTTTCTGAAAGACAAAACAATTCTCTGCTGAACTTTTAGTCAAATATTTATTCATTTACTCTTGAAGTCTCCAATAAGACACGGTTTCACACAGATGAACTCCTTCACTGTCACATTTTTCATGTTTTATTCCTTATAACAATGATTTCTATCTTAATATTGTGATTTTTTTTTAATGCAGACAGAATTTTTTTCTCTGCTAACACAGCTGGCTAATGGATTCTTCAAGAAAAATGTGTATAAAATGTCAAAAATAGATAAATACTGGAAATATTCAAAGAGACAGTCTCATCAGAGTCCTGATCTGTTAATATCTCACCCTGTATTTGAAATGCGATTACTTTAAGAAAATAGGTTTTATGTATATGTTCAATTGAAAACACTGCCCTAGCAGCTTGGTTCTTGCTTTGAACAAGTTTTATTTTGACCCATTGCAGGTGTGAAATGTGAATCTGAAGCAGACTGAATTAGATATTTTCACTGCAATCTACAGTTCATCTTGTGGTAGTTGCGTGCACATCATGTGGGCCTCAGGGTAGAGAGAAAAAAAAGGCTGACAAATTGGTTTGGTAGTAAATAGGAATTGCTTCTTCTCAGAACTATGACCCATGCCCACAGGAGAAGGATTTATCTATATACGTTCATTGATCCATCTAGATTATATATTGCTGCTCATGTGTGAATAATTTTTATTTAAGTGTGTTGCCTGACCTAGGATAGAAAGAGAGGAGAAAAGCATTAGTTTGAATAAATAAATAAATAACCACTTCCACCCACATTTTCTAATTAATTTATAAGTTTCACAGATGTGTCTATTTATTTACATTTACAACATATTAAGTTTTATTTCTGAAGAGGCCAATTGTTTTTCACTGATCAGTGCGTGTTCTGTGATTCACAGAGTAGCACTGACACTTACATACCTTTTGCTCCTGGGAGAGAGCTTTTCTTAAGGAGACAGCAGTTTGAAGGTGACTGCCTGGCTTGTTTCCTCTGCGTGCAGCACTGTGAAGTTACCACTTCTGTCCTCTTGCATATCACTACTGGAGTGTTTGTGCAGCCACTGTCCACACCGCCTACCTCTCTCGGGGAGGCTGTGACTGCACAGCCATGTTAGTAATCACAGTCTGGCCGGGCTGCTCAGGGTTAGAGCCAAATTTGCTGTCACCCAAACAGATGAGTTATTACAACTCCTGGCTCTGCAGCTTCTCAAGAGACTCCCAATAGTTTATGACAGACGACTGCTTCTGAGCTCCTGTCAGGAGGTGCCTTATAAATAAATTGACAGTTAAATGCAAATGGTGCCTGAAGAAGAGGAGAAATGGGTTAGGAGGATTTCAAAGACTCGGAATTACCTTAGAGATCCAACAAAAATTGTGATTTTAGAAAACTGTAAGTAGGTTGTTTTCAGATTCCAAGGAATGAAAATAACAGAGAGAGAAACCTTCTCCGCTTGGGTGACTAGAGCCTGGCAATTCCAGAAAATGAGGTATTTAACAGTGGTCTTGGAAAGGGGAAGAAATAGGTACTAAATATCCTAAGTTTAGATTATGCTGTAAGTCACTTTACAAAAAGAAAAGAGAACCCCCCAAAAATTCTGTAATATTTTATCAGTTTAGCTAATATTACTGAAAATTATATTTACTGAATAAAAATACTGAATATGCTTACATGTATAAAATTATAATGGAGTTGTTTTCATTCAGCTTCAGCCAAAATGCCCAGACTCTCAGGTGTCAATAGATATTGAAATTCCCAGGCATGACCAAGAGGCGTATAGGCATTGCTGCTCAAAGAGAGTCAGAACTTGCTAGTCTATGTCCTGTTTCATATCAAATATTGGTATTTCAGATATTTTGGCTCTTACAAACTTTGGGTTTGATTTATTTAGAAATAAATAATATCTATAACAATCCTAGAAGGAAATTAAATTCTGGTCATGCTATTTATTCAAATTTTAGTGACTACAAAGTCAGCAAGTTTGTAAAAAGTTATTTTCCTTGAGAATTTCTAATTCCTCCCCAAGCTTGTAATGTCGGGAACAAAAGTGAATTTGGAACAGCAGTAGGATTTTAAATAGCAATGTAGCAAATCTTTAACAAATGTTATGCTAGGAATATGATGACTTCAGCTTCAGGAAGGCTAGAGTGTTGTCAGAATTTCACCAACAATTCCATTTAGGCTATGAAATGGGGTAATGTAAGCCTCACATGATATAACACAAGAAAGATTCCCTGTCAAAAAAGCTGGAAGAAATTCCTGAATCACCTGCTGGCAACTCTTCTACTACACAAACCAATATGTTTTCATATAACTGTCCCTGACACTGAAACTTCTAGAAAAGCATCCAGGCTTGAGAAGACTTGAAAAGATGCTGAATCCACTATTTCTCGTTGTAGATATTCCAAAATTTAATTGCCATCATTGTGAAAAGTGCATGCACTTCTTCTGATTTGAATTTGTCTGTCTTAACCATTGGATCTATTGGTTCCTTTAGTGCTTTTCTTTTCTAAACAAACACTGATGCATGCCAGCATAGAGACAGCGTGAATGAATGAATGAATGAGCATATCCTAAGGGAAAGATGATTATTATTCATCAGTACTCAGAGCTGCTGATTAATATTTCATGGGTATCACTCATACTACAGAAATGAAGAAAGAGTCAGTGATGCTAACATGACCCATATCAGAAATATTGCCAAAAAACCCAGGACAATTATTATTATTATTTTAAACATATAATTTGTCTCATGCTACTTAGGACTGCTCAGAGAGATACATCATTTCTTTCTTCTTATAGCCACAATCAGATAAAAATATGGCTGTCACATATTTACAGGCAGAAGAGAGTGAAAAAAACCCAGGAAGATAAAAAATAGTTAAAAAAAATAACAGAAAGATATTGAAAGAGATAACAGAAAGATATTGAAAGATAGAAAGAGGATTTCCACCTCTTACTGTAACTCAGACAAATTAAAATGAGATATAACCTTAGTATGAAAGCTATATAACTTTTATACAATGAATTTAGTAGCATACTATTTCTTTGTACATTTTTTGCTAGCACTCTAAACTACTCCACAAACCTTTTTTCCAAGTTGCTGTTTTATTTTTAATGGCAAAGTTTATATGAGTTTTCTCAAATTAACTCATGCAAAATTTCTTGTGCAAAATAATTTGAAAAATACACTTGTGGGCACTCTTTTTTTTTTTTTTTTTAACACATTATGAATCATTTGTTCTGTTCTGCAAGTATTTGATAAAAACTAAAACTAGAAAGTAGGTAAGTTTGATGCTTTTCTTACCAGGTATTGTCTTTCAGAAGATTGAATGCTATTAACTTCTAGAAGTGAGATAAGGATGAAGAAGGCAGAGAGAGAGAGAGAACAGATCATACAAGGGAGTCTTATATTTTTTAATTTATGCTCACCTTCCTAATATGCAGGTACCTGTACTTTAGCTACTGATTTAAAAAAAAAACAAACCCCCCAAAACCAGCACAAATGCTGCCAAAACCATGTAAAGCGGTATTTTCCCCCCCAAAGAGACCCTGAGGGAGTGGAGGTGGATCAATAGAAGCAGCAGAACAGACAAATATCCAGTTCTGTTCAATGTTTGATTACATGGCCAAAATTCAGTCCTGAATAAAAGTTAACACTAAAGCTGGAAAGTTAAATAAACATCAAAATTAAGGAATATTACATATGAAGGATTTCAGTCTCACACAAAATATTTATGACAGTAAAAGAAGTTTGAAGAGAAGATGTTTTACTAGAGAAACTTCTCATATTGTGTGGAACACCAAGGTTGGCATCCAAAGAATATGCAAAACATTAACATATTTTAGAGTAGCAGATTGTCATTGATAGAAGACCTAAAAGTCTAGCAGAACCAGATGTCACGGTTAAAGTTTCCTTTGCTTTCAATTCTTTATTTTTGTTTTTGTTTGAAATAAAAAAAATATGTCAAATCTTTGCAGAATAGTAATATCATAAAAAGAAATTATTTCCAAATGAAATAATATTATTCACCAATATATGTAATATGTTTTAGGATTTGGGGTTTTGTTTGGGGTTTTTGGGGTTTGGTTTGGGTTGGTTTTTTTTTTTTTTTTTTTCAGATAAAAGTATGCAATTTATTAGATTAGGAATAGAGAAGTAGCTATTAACCTAAAGGAAATTGTAGGAAGAATAACATTTATAGGTAACCAAAATCCAACATCAAAAGACTTATTTCCTGGTTTAAACACGAAAGACAGAACAGGAGGAAGAGAAAGAAATTAGACACCTCGCTTTCTTGCCCATTCTGTTAAGAACATCAAAATATAACGCATTTTATGTAAAGAAGAACCTGAAAAAAGTTAGCATTAGGATAAGCTTTCACAGGTTATGAGATGTATTAGTTCATTCTAGAGAAAAAAATACCACTCAGAACCTCATTCACAACCTCCCTTCTTCCCATAAGTGCTCCTCCCTCCTCCACTCTCATGCTCCCTACTATTCTGCTAAATTTACAACAGAAACTCCAGGCAATGTGGAAGTCTCCGAGGCAGCTGTCGTTGTTTTCATAATTCACAACCACAAGATCTACCTGAGGTCAGAAGTTGCTTTGATCTTCTTGATTTCAAGGAAGCGCAATGTCACCTGAGCAGAGAGAAAAAGTGACAGCAACAGTACAGAAAACTCCCAGGGGACTGTTCAGTTTCAAGTATCAGGGTTTTTAATGAACTACTTGTGGTATTTTCATATGTGGATTTCAAACAGAATTTCATTTTATGAACATTAAAAATGTCCCTGAAACTGTAAGTGTGTTTCTTTGATATCGTAAATAGGTTTCAGGGAAAAAACCCAATGTCCTCTGTGGGGTGGGAGGTTACGAGGGAGAAACAACCCACAAACCATAATTTTAGGAGAATTTTGTATCCCTGGAAAGCTAGCTTGTACAAGAATTCTTACTAATATTGCTCCAGCTCTGTACCATCACATAGGCATCTGCAGAAGCCAGAATAATCCTGAGAACTCGGCAGCAACAAAGACAGTATCAGAAGTGATGCAAAAGATCTCTTTCTTGGTTTGGGAGCTAAATATGCTGTGTTTTCACTTATATTAAAACAATAATTAACAGACCTGTTCATTTATTCATTTTGCCAGATAGTTTTGCAGTATTGTAACAAAAAGGTTTCAGCTCTACTGTTCTTTCTCCCCACCTGTCACTTCCTTAGATGGCTCTCACCTATGCACACCAGAAGACAGATGACTTTCTGTACTCTTTCAAGAATTCAATAAGCCTTTTTGAGAAACGTGATACCATGTACTTGCCATACTTTCTGCAAAGTTTATGATTTTTACTTATTCATTTAGATGGACTTTTATATAGTTTGAATAATTTTCTCACATTCTTGTCTACTTTCTTCCTTGTTCATATTTGCAAAATGAGGAAATGTGTTTCTTCGAAGTTGGCATATTAGTATATAAGAAACTAATCTACCCATTCTCTTACCCAGTGTTTCAGGTTGTGCCTTTTTCTTTATTTACAACCCGAAACATAATTCTGAAGATGCTCAATATACTTGGCACCATTTTCCAACCTTGTCAAATATTTTTTTCTTTATGTATCCTTAAACACTACATATATTCTTTTTGCAAGAAATACTGCACAGAATTCCATTGTTTGCATTATCTGTGAATTCACTGCAGATTATGGCAGTGATCACCCTCCAAACACAAACTCCCACTTCATCCAGAAAATTCGGCTTAGCTGTCTAGAAGCAAAGATATTTTATTCCTACAACAGCAAAAGTCCTCCGAGAGTTGGTGCAAAGTTGAAGTAACATCCACTGCAATTTTGTTGGCATAAGTTATAGGGAGTTGGATTGGAATTCGCTAAGTGAATACCTTATCATAGAATCACAGAATCATAGAATAGTTTGGGCTGGAAGGGTCCTTGAAAGGCCATCTAGTCCAACCCCCCTGCAATGAGCAGGGACAACCTCACTAGATCAGGTTGCTAGAGCCCCGTCCAGCCTGACCTTGAATGTTTCCAGGGATGGGGCATCTACCACCTCTCTGGGCAACCTGTGCCAGTGCTTCACCACCCTCGTTGTGAAAAACTTCTTTCTGATTTCCAGCCTATATCTCCCCTCCTTTAGTTTAAAAACTATTACCCCTTGTCCTATCACAACAGGCCCTGCTAAAAAGGTTCTCCCCATTTTTCCTATAAGCCCCCTTCAAGAACTGAAAGGCTGCAATAAGGTCTCCCCGGAGCCTTCTCTTCTCCAGGCTGAACAGGCCCAACTCCCTCAGTCCGTCTTATAGTTTGATGTGGCCTGTTATTAAGATCAGTTTTCTCCAAATGTGAGGGTAATCACTGTCATCTATCTAGATGGGAAAGGTCATCTTCTTCACATACTTTCTCATCCATTCAGATGCCGAAAGCCACATGGACTTAGGACAGGGTTAACCATCGCAGAATCTCTACCCCTAAGCATATTTACTACAAGCCTGCAGATAGCCTGGAAGTCTAACTCAGATGGATGCCAAACTCTTCCCCCATTCAGTAGGATGCCTTATTTTTCATATCCTGACACTGCCAATATTCTCTCTTTTCTGGATAGGCCTGTAGTAGGAAAACAGTTACTTGATGCATCATGGGTTAACTAATATAATCTTCAATTTCTCTACTGCAAGCCTATGCAAAGCTCACTGCCCCTAACTGATTTATTGATTTATTCGTAATGAGAAAATAGTGTGCATAAAGCAGATGCTAAACATAACGAGCCATAACTTTAAACCCAAACGGGATCAGTAGCATAGCTAACAGAAAATTATTGCTGTAATTTAATAAGTTTTTAAAGGTGCCATGGTGGTAGGAATTGGTTCTTTTGTTAATAAACTCTGCAGTGCATGAAGATAACAGGGCCATCTTCTTTCCCTAAAGTATTCTGCGGCGGCAGGAGGAAAAAGAATGAGAGTGGTGAAACCCATGCAGGGTTTACTATCTGTTCAGAGAAAACCACTAAGCCTGTTGATAATACACACCGTGGCACATCAGAAATTCGGTGCAGCAATTCCTGTTGAGCATATCCTATTTCAGAATCTCTACTGGTTGCACTTACAGAACATGAAACTGGATTTCTTCAGTAGTCACAGCAGCCTATTCTGTACCATGAGGAAAAAATGTCTGTCAAGCCAAAGTATCTTTTAATGTGATATTGCTTCCCTATTCAAGACGATTATATTCTTTTTCTTCTATATATATATAAAAAAAGCTCATTTTATTAGACATGGGCTAACCTCCCAAGAGTGAAGTTCAGAAGGACTCAGATGCAGAGGTTCATTTGACCTTAATGTAGGGACTAGATAGAAAGGCAGACACAGTTGATTTCCACTTAATAATAGGAGCCAAAGTTTTGTGGTTTGTTTTGGCTCATCTTTAATTCGACTGTCTTTTAATCAAAATAAATAAATAAATAAAACCAACTCCTTTTCAGCCACAGGCAGTGCACAGAAGAGAATAAAAGCAGGCTACACTCTAGCAAAACTCAGCTGGAAAGTACCGCGCAGAGAGGTGTGGGAAAGCCGGGGACTGCTAGCAGACAGAAGCATTGAACTGAGCTGGGGCTGGCAGCCCGGGCACAGGCTGTAAAAGCTGAAGAGTTCCTACAGTGCTGAACCAAGGTTACACAGGGCAAAAGTGAATACTGAAGAATAGTTCCAGCTCCACTCTTGAATAAGCTGCTCACTTTTATTCTTTCTTTCTGGCCATTTTCTTTTCTGTCTTTTTATTTATTTATTTATTTTCTTTAAGCACAAGCAAGTAAAGTCCCTGTTTTATTTCCCCCTCCTCCTTCTACAGGAAATTCTAGTAAATTACTGACACAGAGATCCTGGTTCTTTCTCCTCACTTTAAACGTTTGTTGACTGTTTAGAAATACAGCTGTGCCCTTGAAGCTCAGAGCTAGTGTAATTTTAAGAAGAAATTTAAACAGATCTGGGTTTTGCTGAGTGTGATGAATTTCTTGATACTTTCAGAAAGATACAGATGTAGCAAAGAACTTTCTTGCAACATTTGGAATTCAAAGTAAATTTCTTTTGATTTTAAAATGATGATTTGGAATATCTGTAGCATTTGTCTTATAGTAAGCCCTTGACTAGTATATAGACTTTTGGTAATATTTGACCCATTTGTTAAAACAGTATGTAGAGATAGCATTATGAACTGTAAGTGTATTCTATCAAAGAGAAAAGAAAGAAAGAAGAAAAAGAAAGCAGAGCAAAGAACAAAAGGGAGAGAAAGTGAGAAAGAAAAAAAAATACTCTGAATAAAGGGAGTTACAGTGATTGCAGTTTATGTATTATACACGTAATGTAACTCCATGTAGGCCTGTATGGAATAAAGGTGTTCTAAATGTTTATCTGTAGAGATTTTTGCACCAATAAGAGCAACAATTTCTGAAAAATAAGAAAAAAGTTTTCATCTGTCTTTAAAAGACTAATCTCCATTTTCTCAGCCTAGAAATTTTTGAATTGTAGAGGCAAGAGGCATGTCTGTCCATGACTGTGAAATGAACTGCGAAGTGTATTTTCAAAATAAGATTTTCAAAATGCCACTTAGCCATCAACTGGCTGTGGCCACCATCTTTCTTAAAGTGTTGCTTTAGCAGAGACACTGAGATCCTGAGCAACTGTGCTAGAGCCTGTATATACCACTGTGATTTTAAAGAAAACCTGTTCAACTATTGTTAAAAGACAAAAGTACTTTCAAACGGAATATTTACACAGCACTGTCTTGTGAACTTTGTACTGTATGTATCATATACGTCCATAATAATAAAAAAAATCTTCATCTTCTTCATCTCCCCCATGCATAAATTCAGCATAGCTGCAGTGATGTTTGAACTCTAACAGTGTCATATGTTAAACAGAACAAAAACAATCATTCACTATGCATTTTGGAAGGCATGTGTTTGTGGTTAGATACATAAACTGTTAAGTTGGAGAGATAAAACAATGTAATAAATGCTTAATTCTGAAGACAGCTCAACATGCCCAGAAATTTTAAGAGGGTCTGGATTACAAACAATGAGCAATATTAATTTCAGTTTAGGCTTCCCCCCAGGCTGTTTAATCTTCTCTACAACATATAAATTATAAAATTTTAATAGTTTCTTTTTAACAGATACGATGTCCTGTGGCTTTAACCACTGTTGTCTGAACAGCATGAGTACATGAAAGTTTGAATCCTCTGAGAATTAGGAATAGTAATCATTCTCTACCATATAAATGAAAAAAATAAGGCATGATCTGAGGACAAGGCTAGAAAGAGTGCTTTGCAAAGCTAGAAATGCACTCAAATTTCCTGAATTTAAATCCAGCACCTTAATTGCAATAGCATCAGAAGTTTTGGAGCACTGCCATCTAATTAAAGCAGTAAGACCTACAGAAATGGGAGCATTTATTTTTTTCTTTTCAGTAGAAGAGTTTTATAATACTATGGTAAAAGTCTAAAGATAATGTAGGATACTCTGACCACTCTGGTTTTATCTCGTCAAAGGAGGATACCACTGAAAGATCTCAGGGAATATTGTATAGGAAGAAATGTAATTATAAGCATAGAAACATCATATTTTCATGGTGTAATGAGCTAAACTGATTTTAGTGTTATTATCTGTTATTTGCATCTAAGTCAAGACTTTATGCTACCTCAGCTGACTGACATAATTGGGATCCTGCGTTCTCTATATAAAAAGATAATTCTTCACATCACTGAAGCTGCAAGAAGGGGGGGAGTAACATAAAACACCTTTGGGCTCAAAGGAAGAAATAACAGGCTGGAATTTGTGTTGGTACTTTCTTCCAAGTGGGCTACTTCCTCCAACACTGCATTAATTTGAACAGAAAACCAAGATGAATTGAGAGACCAGTAAATCCTTTTACACTGACACCATTCCACTGACTACTGTTGGAATATAAACCAAGGAGAAAGCATTTTCCTTACAATTATTGCAAAAGACATAGACACTCATTTTTCCTGTAAATAAGGGAAGCTATTATAGTTGTAAGGAAATATGACTTTTAAGTAATTGAAATGTTTGAAATACAATCAAATGTCAGTAATCATGCTTTTATGTTTTATTTCTACTGTATATCATTATGAAAGACACAGAAATTTGGAGTTGAAATTCTACAGGTCTGGTAAGGATGTAAGGCCAGATGTTCATCATAATCTCTTATGGTCTTAAAGACCTACAAGACTGATTCCTCTTGGGAAGGAATCTATAAGTATAGCACTCTAGTTAATAATGAGTAGGTGTCAGCTTGGTTCAGTTTTGAGAAAAATAATTCATGTTAGGTCATGAGCATCATACTCAAACTATTAAAGATGGGTGATTTTTACCTTGGCCAGTTTTGTTGTATGCCTTACTTTCAAGCTTGATCATTCTCCTCTTTGTGTTGGCATTCCTACTCTGTCTAGTTTATGTTTATAAAAGTATCAGTTTTTATCTGGTATTGCAGCATACTAACCCATCTGTATGCCTCTACAGTACTGCAAGAACAGCCTCATGAGCTACATCAGCAATTATCACTTCACATCAAAGTTCAGGTGTGGATCACAGTTCAACAGTGTGCAAGAGCTGCTGATCTAAACAATCCGATCCAGTGTGATTATCAATGTAATGCATACCTTGGATCAGATATTAATGGAAATAACAAGCTAAGAAATAACAACTATGTCAGGCTAAAGAATTGAAATGAACATCAGGATACAAGATAGTTATATTTTGGAAATACCAGATACAAGCGAGACTCTGCAGTTCATTATTCTTGAAATTTTAGTCAGAAGGATTTATACTTGTATAGGCCACATGTTTGAAAAATGGAATATTTGAAGAAGATTCAGAGGACAAAAATTATGAAATGAACAAAGTTAGTATCTAATTTTACAGGGAAAAATGAACCAAGTATAATAGAAGGAAATATCAGGGGTTTTTTTCTTCTTTTTAAATCTTAAAATGTAGAAGCTTTCAACTTCTATAAAGCTCTGCACTTATTTTGTCAACATTCATACAAAAATAAACAAACCCTGACTAGACTGGAATTTGAAAATTATGCTTTCACAAATAGTGATGAATACACACTATGTTATTGTCTGTGCAAAATGTTGGTTTTAGAATCATAGAATCATAGAATCATAGAATTGTTCTGGTTGGGAGAGACCTCCGAGATCATCGGGTCCAACCATTAACCTATCACTACCAAGTCCCCCACTAAATCAAATCTCTTAATCAAGCTGTGAAATTATTTCTTTAAAAAGGTGGAATGAAAATAAAGAGTATAAAGTTTTTGCCTAATCAAACTTCTTGTTATTTTAGCTACACCTTGCTCCTTTTCATTTTAGTGTGCTAATATCAATTATGCCATAATATCTTGACAACTAATTCAGTACCTGGAATCATTCTCCCATAATCCTAGGCTGATACCTAATGCTGAAAGAGGGAAATATCTGTCCCTCTATCTCCCCTCTGCCCCCAATTATGTCAAAATAAAATGAAACACCAGGACTGTATCTTCCAAGGTATCTATCAGGAGAGGAGAGAGAGGTATGTATATTTTTCAGCTCTTGCATTGGTCTGCCTATACCTAGAAGCACAAAATTTTATTATCTTGATCTGATCATGCATAAAATATGTTCTCTATTAGACCTGGAATTATCTAATCCTATTAAAATTATTTTGTGAAAAAATATGACTGTTAATTACTGAATCCTTCTAGCAAATAATTCCACAATTTATGATTAGATGCTGCATACTTTTCCCTTCTTCCTAATCATAAAAAAAATATGCCTACTGTTATTTACTGGTCTACTTGCATTGATACAAAATTTCTTTCTTAGCTCAGAAAATACAGCCACAAATACAAGAGGGCACACGCATCTACAAACTGCATGCTGACTGACTCTAGATGGCATATTTGCTAAGGTACGTGTCACTGTCCTTTCTCAGTGTTACCAACATAGAAGCCAATCCTCAGGGGTTTTTTTACCAGATAAAGTCCACCATCAATTCAGTACTGTTAAGAAAAAAGGTTTTAATTTGATTCTACAGTAAAGTCTATACAATGTTATATTTATAAATAAAATAATTCTTAGGTGCTTGCCATAATTCTTTAAATACACAAATATATAATAAGTTCTTAAAAACTAATTATAAAAATTCTGTCAGTACTTAAGGCAAAACAAACACAACCATCTCAAAGTTAATCACATACAAAAAAGGAAGATACTTTTGTTTGCCTTTATAGAGACACTTCTGGTTAATTTTTTTTTTATTAGGTTTCAGTTCTGACTTCTATCAGAATATCTCATTTTAATGGAAGTACAACACCATCAAATACAAGAAAAACCATGACATATCAAACTATCACAATCAAAAATTCCACCAGGGAGCCAAATGAGCTGTGGACAGCAGAACGTAAGTATTATTCTGAGATCTCCAATTAACTGGAAAATGACAAGTTACACTATGCAACAGGCATGATTAATTGACAAATTCACTTCCTATTGAGTATATACCTGACTTGAATGTGACCCTCTTCAATCTGATTCAGCCTGTCTAATGCTTTTTTGCAGTATTCATGCCTTTGAGCATATTCCATTTACGCACATGGACCACATGCAAATTGTAGATAATTTTCCTGTCATAACAAAAAAAAAACCCTCTGAAGCTAAAGTTTGCATTAACCATTCTAGTCATTCTAGTTCCATTTCAACCAAAGCCTAGAGTCCCTTGCAAAGCTAACCCAGCGATCCATGCAGACCCTAGAATTCACAAACTGAACTGTACTTTTCAGTTAGGAGGCTGCTATTGGTCTCTTCAGTTAAGCAAGTTTACTGTTACAATAATTTATGTAGCAAATTTTGCTAAAATTTTTTTTTAAACGAAACGTTATGTGAGAAAGTCAGGTTCATTCATTAAATCAAGTGCACTTTAGTGCAGCAGAGCCCATATGACCATCAGGAACTTGAAAGAAATAAAAAACACTACTGGTCCAGATACCTCATCCATCTAGGAAGCAAGATTTTGTTTATCTGGGTTTTGTTTGTTTGTTTTTTAAGTAGCGATTCATTCTTCTTGGATCAAACTAAACTTTGCAAGCACTGCTTGCTTACACTTCATTTCTTTTTCTTATAATTGAGTGAAGATTTCATGTTTAGAAGAATCTGAGGACAGAATTTAGCCAAGCATACCCAATTTTTTATACAAATTTACCCACAATTTAGCCAGAATCACTCAAAGCAAGCGGTATATCGAGACTCAGACTCAGTTTAGTTCTCACTTCCCTAGAGAAACATCAAAATGAGGACAATCTAGATATTAGGTCTCTTTAGCAAGGCAAGCCAAAGTTGAATATGCCTGCCGTTCTTCCTCTACCTCTCCAACCTATTAAACAGAGAAATCAGGAATGAGAATACCACTGCTCGTGAATTAAGTGAAGCATAACTATTTAGCATCTCTGTAGAGTACTGTTTATCTGGCTTCAAATTCAGGAAGTATAAAGACAAATTTATGCTGCTAAATGCAGATTTCTCTATCAGATTGACTCATGGACTTTGACATGATCAAGAAAATCAGAACCTGATCCTTCCCTTTAAGCTTTGTGTTGGGCTAGCTCTCCACAGGTCCCAATCTCTGCTTGTTTCCTTCTATAGGATGACTTTTATTGTCCTGTCTTTTAATGTGAGTCCAGCTTTTAATTTGAGACAGGAAAATTTGAGGAAAATTATCAATGGAGGGGACCACGCCTGTGACATACAAGGTCATTTGTAGAACTAATTTGATTCAAATTGTTTTTTCTTTAAAGTATGATAACCTTTCCATATTATGTTGGTTTTCCAAGATGGAGGTCACAATATTGGTTTCTTGGGAAATTTGCTGCTGAGCTCTTGTTTACCCAATAATGTGAATTTGTTTATGCTTTTCAGCATGTACAGTTACTAATTGCAGGTTTGAAACACAAAATGTCAAGGAACTATCTAAGGGTAATTGAGGGACAGTGCAGTCAGCCTCCACAAAACAATATACTAAATAATTCTTAGATTAGCACAGAAGTAGTTTCTTCCTTGCCTAAAGGATAATTATGTTGACAGTATTGCACACTTGGAAGATACAACAAAATGTATCAGCAAACGTACATCATCACAAAGGGCATTTCAGTACACTCCATAATCACTCCTTTGGACAAACCACGCTTCTCTTAAAAACCTACCTTATATATCTCAGAGGTTATGCTAACAGATGCCTAATAATATTATAGATTTCCTACTTGATATGGTGGACATTATCATGTTTAGCCTGGAGAAAAGGAGGCTGAGGGGAGACCTTATTGCTCTCTACAGCTACCTGAAAGGAGGTTGTAGAGAGGTGGGTGTTGGTCTCTTCTCCCAAGTAACAAGTGGACAAGAAGAAATGGCCTCAAGTTGGCGAGGGGAGGTGTAGATTGGATATTAGGAAACATTGCTTCACCAAAAGGGTTTTCAAGCATTGGAACAGGCTGCCCAGGGAAGTGGTTGAGTCACCATCCCTGGAGGTATTGAAAAGACGTGTAGATGTGCCGCTTAGGGACATAGTTTAGTGGTGGACTTGGCAGTGCTAGGTTAATGGTTGGACTTGATGATCTTAAAGGTCTTTTCAACCTAAACGATTCTATGATTCCATGATTCTATGAGTTTAATACCTCTGGACAGGGGACTGCATACTGCATCTGCCCTTCCATCTATGATGTTTCCCAGGACTTCTGAGTATGATAGGCTGGCTTCTCTTAATTGTTGCTCAAAACAAATAGAGAAGCGCTGTCATAGTCTTTAGACCCTATTACCTCGATCTTGGGAGCATGAGCTAAACTATGAAGGACAAATAAAATAAGTTTAGTTAAGTGATAATAATAATATTTTTTTTCTAAAAAAAAGTGACTTTAAATTATTACCTTGCCGTGTGTCTGTATTATGGAATAAATAAATCCAGGTCTGGAAAATGAATAATGCTCAGAATGTACATCCATAACTTGAGAGTACTTGGAAACTAGCACTCCTCAACAAAGCAGAAAGTCATAGTACTGATGTAATCTTCACCATCCATGAGGAAATACTACTAAAAGGTGCTAGGAAATGCAACCAAGGATGCCAGAAATCATTCCCTTCAAAAAAAACAGTGGCAGATCACAAGACCCAGACTGTTTTGCTCAGTACTATAAACAAATCATGTCTCAAAAAATTGGCAAGAAAAAAAACTTGTGAAGATCTGTCTTTCACAAGCAAGTCTGTCTCCTTCAGGCTAATCAAAGACCATTACAAGGTAATCTAGCTTCTTGTATCATCCCATGTAACACATTGTTTTATAGGAATTTCAGCCTTTAACCACATTCTTATTCTGGTTCAGCAACAACATATCTTGAAGCTTTTACCAGGATTCTTTCAGAAACCGCAGGAATTCATACTCTATCTGTTTACAAAAGGAACATACCTTCTCCAAAGGTGAATGCTATCACTGGCTTTTTCATGACAACAGAGGTTAATTGCTTCCAGCTAAATAAATAGTATGTATTCCAGTCTCCAGTGACTGTAGACCATTTGAAAGGAATATGGAAACCATCCCCGCAATGGTTATTAACCCTACTAACTCTACCAAGTTTCAATTAGCACCTGATGCTATAAAGAATCCAGACAGTCAGCAGATAACTGGTTTAACAAAAACAGCCCTGAAGCTTCCACAGTGCAACTGTTCAAATAGGAAATGCATCTTTAGGCAAGCCCCAGCGTACAGATGTACCAGCTATCATCCTGTACCAGCCAAACAACTGCTGAATGAAAGTAGAATGGTTTGCAGCAGCATCTTACAGAAGACATGAAGAGAAGGAAATGTGTTTATCAAAGTTGCCTTACAATACATCTAGTAGACCTTCAGAAAGAAAAAATATTATATTACCACAGTATGGTATATTCCTTTTAGTTCCTTGTTTACATATATCTTATTTCATATATAAGTTTAATGCTATACATGGCATAAAAATATATTAATCACTCTATAGAAAGGTGTCAATGTTAAGTAAACAGTTTATCCCTACTGAACTACCACTTAGCAGAAGTTGCATCTAAACAGCATTCACAGATGAGACATCTTTAAAAAAAACATCATTGAAGTTTGCTGCCTCAGTGATATCACTAGCTGGATGTACGATTTTTGTATCACTGACTATAAGAAGTATAATCAATTATGATGATTTTTTTTTCTTCAAAATGGACATACTCCCTGAGTTGGAAATTAAGCTGAAAATCCAATACTGCTTCTGACAAAGATCACTAGGAACAAATACACCAAGATGGGAAATGCTTAATTTTATCATATTTCTTTTTAGAAGCTGCCCACCTAAAAATCACATGTGGAAAAGAGGTATGGACTTTAACAGCTGACATACTAAGCTAGACAAGAATCTCATCTCTATTAGTGACCTGTAAGAGTAGTTTAGGAAAAGAGCCTAAGCAACAGGTTATAACTACCATGTCAGCTCTTAGCATATCAGTGGTTTAATAAACTCTCAGTTAATATTTTTTTGGCATATATTTGTCTAAACCCCTTCTGAGGCCACTTGTAATGCGTTTTGCAACATATTGTGCTGTGAATACTAAATTTTTTTCTTTTTCTTATTTTTAAAGTTGAACTTGCTACCTTCTAATGGAGCATCCTTAAGGAAACTCAATAGTAATAGTCTTACTTTTTTTTTTTTATTCATAATTTTAAAGATTTTATTATATCTCCTCTCTTGTTCTTGTGTACAGAGTTTCTTACTGTAAAACAGCAACCTCATACTTCTAATTTTTTGTGTTATTTTCTATCTTTTCTTGTTCTGTTATGTCCTGTTTTGAGATGAGATTAGCAAAATTTTTAGACTGTCATAATAATGTTTCTCTGTTTTGTTTGTTTGGTCTCTTCTGAATAGTTCCGAATATTCTATTTCCCTTTTTTACTGTTCCCACAGACTGAGCCCACTGTTTTAAAGAACTAGTCACAGTGATTCCAAGATCTTTCTCTTAAATGGTAATACCTGATTTAGCTCATATCACTGTCAAGGTTATTTTTCTTATACACATTACATAACAAAGAATTAGGAAAAGGTTATCAGAAGATTATCTGTTAGGAGATCATTTTAGTCGGGACTTGCCTTGAAAGCAGGCTTTGCTCTCCCAGTCTTGCCTGGATCCACTGCCGCTTATAATGTCACAAGTCAGACATATAGACAGTGATCTTTAGAGATGCGGATAGTCAAAATTAGATATAATAGAAGACTAGGTCATTCCAGGAGGAAAAGAATCAGAACAGAGAGGAAAAGAACACAGAAGCTGGAATGGCAAAAAGGAAATATACAGGTGTAGGTTATCTATAGGTTAAAGGTTATCTACAGAGTATATTGTGAGCTGAGGAATAAGCAAAGTGAATAAAGGGAGGGTCACAGCATTTCTCGTGAAAGTGTCTTTTTGAATTGCTTAATGGATTATATATTTGGGCAATATTTTTCATCCCACTTTATTTGGTCTCTTTTTTTTCCACATTTTTTGGTTTTTCTGAAAGGTTTTTTGAGGGAAATTTAAATAAGTTATATCTGTGAAGTTGCCCGTATTAAATGTTTCAGGAAAAGTGAAAGAATGATAGTTTGATCTTTCTTTATAAATAGTGTTCCACATAGTTCCTGAAGCACCATTGCCACCTGGATATCATAAAATTTTATTTTAAGATTATTATTTCTGAATGTTCTTGGTACCCAAACAAGAATTTCTGGTTAAAAAATATGTTGCCTTATATTTACAAAAAAAAAAAAAAAAAAAGCCCAAACATAGATATATTATTAAAAATAAAAATCATGGCATCTATCCTCACATAGTGAGAACAAGAAGGAAAGTACTTGATAAAGAGTTTATGGGGGTTTTTTTAAATTAAATTAAAAGAACAAAATAAAAGCAAAATATATGACTTGTTTAGGGCTATTTTTTTTAAAAAATAAAGCAAAATAAAAGGTTTCCATATAGTTTGAACTCTTTCATGACATAAAAGTTATTTATTGAAGTTCTATGGCTGGTATAACTGAGAATAGTCAGAAACAACACCCTAGTGACCCTCCTTCCCAATAAACCATGGGGATTTACTCGGTATTGGGGATAACTTCACTTATTTTTTTAAATGTAGTTGTAGAAAACAAATGTACCTGGTATTAATCAAAGGGGGTCTTTGTCAAGCTGCTTTCACAGAATTTAAAGCAAGTTATTTCAGTTACAAATGATTTGATGTATATGTTACAACTGCAATATCTACACACAGCTGTTGAAACCGTGCGCGTTTTCTTTTTAACAGTATCACTGAGGATAAAGGGAGACTTCCCATTCACAGTTGAAAGTGAATTAACCTTATACCCTTTGTCTGTCCACTGAGATTTCCACATCAGAAAGGAGGACTGCTAAATTGAAGCAATATCTTGGGAGTCACTTCACAGCTGAATAGTTAAAGTAGAAATAAGCAACTATAATGTTGCTGAACAAATAATTTTCTGCTATGAGGCACAGGACAGTTTAGTGGTCTTACAGAATACTTGGTCACTCCGTGGCAAGAAAGGAAAAGTATGTAAGCTGCATTTATAAAATGATTTATCTACTGGACCAAAATTAATTTAATAGTAGCAACTTCATAAAATATAGCCAGGTTATTTCCAAGGATTGGAATAAGTGCTGAGTAAGAATTTTGTTTGGTTGTACTTCAGCAATATTTCCACAAAACATAGATTATTCATAAATGAATAAAAACTGTATCATAGAAATGCACAAAATACCCATAAGCAAAATTTACTCTTAGCCAATGAAAATCTCCATTATGCTCATCACTAGAGTAAATTTTCAAAAGTGAACTTAGGCATAATATTTTCTCTCTGTTTATTGCATAGTTTAACTGGATGATGTTTTGCACACTGTATTTTCCTATCAATCAATGTACTTGCATTAAACTGTCAGAAAATTAATCTTTTTTTTTTTTTTTTTTTTAATTTTCAGCTTTGTCCTGCCCATTTCCCTAAATCCAAATCCACAGATTAGAAAGGTTACATCTTAGCTGAGCTAACCATTTCCCTGATAATGATTGTTCGAACTGTTTTGTAGTGGCTTGTGGAAGCCATTGTAGATTATTGAAGCAATATAAGGAAGCTGAGAAAATATTGCATTTTTACTACAAATGGTAAATGGACAATATATTTTTTAATACTAAAAGATGAACCTTGCAAACAGTATCTTCTTAGAACAACTGTTATGTATAACATTGGTATAATACAATAGGCACATGGAACTATATAAAGATTTTATTACAAATCGCTTATATATATGCCCAAACACAGTCCCACCTCATGAAGTATTCCACCATCTATGGATCTGCTAAAGGATCAGTTCCCACATTTCAAAGCCTAATAAGCTGTGCAGTACTTCATGTTCCTGTGAATAATTCACTGAGGTACTTCTCTTCACATCTATGCACAAGACACCTCTACCTGCATATTACATTTCCACATTTCTCTCCCTAACTTTGTATCATGATATTCTTCTGGTCATTCTCCATGGTTCAGCCCTGCTGACTTCCCTCTGCATCCTAGGAAATTTATTTTATTTTATTTTATTTTATTTTAATTTTTCCTCATTTTACTCCATAGCTTATCTGTCCTTAAGTGATTAAGCTGATATATAGCCTTTCAGAAAGCCATCCTTCCTTTTCCAGTCTCTGCCTCTATACTGTAGGCAATTCTTCTCAGCCATCCTGACATTTTTTCATCCACTGCTTCTGTTCTATCTGAATAATTCTTTTAACTCTCAAAATTTTTTCAACCCTTATAGTGGAATATATTTCAGTATGGTTCCCCTTAAGCTTAAGTGCTTCTATGCCCAGCTTTGTAAACCTCATTCAAAAGTTAAATCCAGGGTAGAAACCTCTGATGGTGTTCTTATCTCTGGATCAAAACCTAGTTCTTGATTGAATCTGAACAACTGTACTGGAATATAACTAAATAACAGAAGGAAAATTTTCTTTTTGAAGCCTGATGAGCAATTCCGTTTACCAATTAGAAAGTTTGAAATCTGTGGTTAATACAAACTATAAGCGCAGTTAGAAATGTGGTAAGAAAATGATAAGAGGTATATTGATCCTTCAGTACATGAACAAAACTTAGCCCAGTATACTAGAGGAGAAGGTATGTCCACACCATTATGTAATAGTAAGAAAAAAGATATATTATGGACTTACACTTTTCTATGAAGAAATCCAGATTTGCCACAATTGCAGATAAAACGTAGGATTGTAAATATATGGCCTCTTCATTGTTTCTATAAAGGGTCCAAGATGTACATATAAAAATGAGAGCTATGAATGATGACTTTAGTGCCCAGACTCATTCAACCTAAGATCCTAATTAAATTTTGACAGCGTCTCTGTCCATAGATTTAAGTTCTCAACAATTCTTAATATAGGCAAATAACTAAAATTTGGTGCCATGATGAATCTGTTTGTAGCTTTCAGATACAGTTTCCTCCTATAATGTGATCTGTTCATTTCTTTCTTTTGAGTTTTGGTATTTTCATGTTTGTATGCAATCACACCACATTTACACATAACCTAACCTGCACTAATGCATTAATGCTTTTCTTAAGTATTTTATAAGAGTAGCAGAGACTGGAGTCTTTGGAAAAAAAAGCCTTTGTGCAATGAAAGACTGCCAGAAGAATGCCTCTGATAAACATAGAGAGCTAGATGCAATCAAATCCAGGACTTGATTACAAAGATTAAGCTCCATCTCTTCTTCACTTGGCATAAATTTTACAGATTTCTTTTAATTTAGCCAGTTGTTAGGATTAGAAAGGATCAGACTTGTAGGGTCAGTGTATCCATTTCTCTTTTATGTGGCAGAAAGATCTTAGATTATCGTCATGATCAGCCACATTGTAAAACATTTGAACTTGTATGTTCTAAGTGTTACATATTAGCTACTTTTACTATGAGTACTTTGATACTGCCCTTCTGCAAATTTCTAGCTTCAAATAATGAAAAAGATCTAGAATTTGTTTTAGTTTCAGCTTTTGTATTTAATTGATATTCCGAAACCATAATAACATATGACTGATGCTTTGGAATGAGGCACCACAATAGCAGGTTTTCTTACAGAAACACTCATTGCCAGAGAATATCAATGTCTTGCTAACTACAGGAATACTGTAAATAGAGTCTGCCTGGAACAACTGTTATGTATAAAATTAGCATCGTTTAAAATTCACATACAGATATGGAAGCATAAGTCTATTTATTCATTCTGATTTACTTCTTGAGGGGGTATGTTTCCTTCAAATCTAAGCAACAACTAACAGGTGATGGCCTGGCCACATTTTACTCATCTTTTGGCTTTAAAAACAACTGTTTGATGTGCAAGAGAAATCAGAACCTTCAACATTTAAGACAGACTGGAGCATATGCAGGTGTCTCTGCTGTCATTCATAACTGCAGTACTAACAGAAGAGCTCTTCAGACTGAAGAATTTAAAAGTTGAGGGGTAAGACACATATGTAAAATCCTTCATCTACAAAAGGGGTATATGCAAATTCTCTTTCTCTCAAAAGGTGAAAGAGAGTACAAAATATCAGCTACAGCTTTTTCTAACTGATACATGCAATGAATAGCCTAGTTGTCTGCAAAGAAAGGTTGAAATACAAGCAAACTCTACAAGCAAAGTCCTCTCTTATTTTTTTCCTTACTCATTACTGGATGTCCTCAGTACTGAAGAACATACAGACAAGGACTGGTCTTCACGTAAAAGGACTTTTCAAATTCTTTCTTCAGAAAATTATCCGATCACTTTTTTTTGCATTAAGAAACGCTCATGGTTTTCTTCAATTTCAATATGGGTTTACTTTATATTCCATAGATCTCTTAGAATCTCTACGAAGTGCTATCAACATCTGCTATAAGAAAACTGGGATGTAAGAAAACTTCCTCTCTGACATGATGGCTACACAGGATCTTCTGAATACACTGATTCCCAGCTAAGAGACTGAGAAGAGAATGAAAAGAAGCACTGCCTCCATGCTTAGGTACTGTCTGTACATTGCCCAGGCATTTCAATTCTCCTTGAATAAACAAATCCTTGGACATTTGAAGCACACACTACTAGATTAAATTAAGTTAGTTGAAAAAAGCATGGAGATAGACAAGTCTTTTTCCCATAAGCAGAAGAGTTATATTCATGGAATTTCCCACATACCCATGAGGCATGCTCACCTCTCCAGAAAATATAGAAGGTGGCACGTGAAATTTATAGCTAATACTCTTTGTCAGATAAAATCTCAGTATAGGTCAGTGTCTTATTCTAGATTGTTATAGTAGTGAAGGCAAAGTGGCTGAATAGATGAAAAAAAAAGCATATAAAATGTCATATTTACTTGGGTATACTCTTCCATTATTCAGTGATTAGACCGTCATTAACTAGGATTGCATCTATATTGTTCTGTTTTGTAGTGATCGATGTTCCTGTCTTCCATAGCTTTGTCTAAGCCTTCTTTGTGTCTGTTTGTACTTTGGGACCCCAAAGAAGCCCATAGCAATGAGTTTCTAAGGCAGAAACAAACAAAAGCACTTTTTTTTTAAAAAAAAAAAACATAGGACATTACTAAGTAACTTATATTTCTTGCAATATGAAAGTAAATCCTTTATTTACCTTCTTCATATTATTCATTGTAAGGATTTCTATCATATCTCCCCTATTTTATGTCTTTTCCAAGAAGAAGAAATCTAGTCTGCTTTGTCTTCGTCCCTTCCATTCTTTTTCATACGTTTACTGGTTCTACTGCACCTTCCTAGGAAAACACCTAGGATTTTATTCTATATGCTAGGAGGGATATTGTCAAGCTGTTACAGGAATTCTTATCATTTCCAATCTCCTCCAGTCTCCACCCTTAACACGGGTAAAAAAGAAATCTCCCTTCTTTTTCTTTTACCATTTCTGCTACTGTTTTCATTTAATTTTTTTGCACCAGAATAGAGGTCTGCAAAATTGCAACCAGAGATGCATTGATTCTGAAACTGCACAGTATATTGCTTTCTTGCAAAAACGTATTTTCAGAGTTATTTCTGTCTTTCAAGAAGCATGCATTCTCCTTCATTCAGCAACTTCGGTCTGAAGAACTAGAATAGTTCCTGTTCCTGTTTGGCCTAATGAAATTAACATTATCAAGCAGGTAAAATGCCAAGTCTCCCTCTCTAGAAAATGAATAAGATTTCAAGTTGTTTGTGTTTATGACAGAGCAAACTATTAAAGACATACTTTATAAATCATATTCTAAAGAATTGATGTTTTCAATCCATTACAAATCTAGTTAGATTTCTTTCACTTTACATACTTTTCACTCAATTATTTTTAGAATTACTTATGAAAAGCAAAATATTTCTGTTTTAAAACTACTTTTTCTTAGGTTAAAAGTATAATCTTTCTTTCACAAATTTCCCCAAAATATAATTCTAGAACTTCATCTAATGGAGTAACTCCATTGTTATTTTTTGTTATTCCTTTGTAATACATTTAAAAGAAAAGAAAGAACAGAAGGGATTTACAGAATGGTTTTCTGGGTGGCAGAATTGTCATAATTCATTTTAACATGGGGCTTGTATAGATTTTTCAAGAAATGAGCTAATAGTGTAGAAATGCACTGAACATAGCAGGTAGCCAGGGCAGACAATAAATCACTAAGTTTATCTTTAAAAATTACTTAGGTTGCCTCAGAAACCATTGTGAATATGGTTTCTTTATTCTTCTGGACATTTCATAATATATCAGTTTGGAATAGTTTAACTACTGCTCAGACAACCAACAGGGAGGCAAGAAAATTATGCCATTCTATTATTTATGTATATAGGACTATGTAAACATGTAAAACAGCATATGGTTTTATTAGTATTATTAATTTTTCTTATTGTAGCATTATGAAGCACAAGAGATCTAAAAAAAGCTACATCCTTATCACCAGGAGCTCATCATTAAGTACACAGCACTGTCTTACATTTAATTTCCTAAGCTAACTCAAAACACTCCATATTCCATGTTGTAACAGTTTATTATTTCATATCCAGCAGGAGTTCCCATACCTTTTTATGATACAAGATCATAAACCATGGAAACAGTGACGCAGTTCCCCAAACAGTCTGACCATGCCATTTCCTTCTTTGCTTACTCACAGTTTCAGTGTTTAATCCACAGCAAAAGTATTCAACCTTTGCCCACTTAACAAATGCAACAGCAACTCAGCCTTTAAGAGCCCACACAGAATTTGATCTTCAATTGGGGCCTTCTATAAGGAATGCAATGCAAAAGCAGCTCCCTCCCCTCAGAAACTTCAAAAATAAACTGAGGAATAGGAAGACAAATAGTAAATATAATAAGAAACATATTTTATGTTTGGTTTTTTCGGGTTTTTTTTTGTTTTTTTTCTTCTGGTAGTGATACGTATTCTTAGCTAGTTCTGCAGTAGGTAAGAATATGAAGCCAGATTTATATCCATGTCTGGTAACACCTCTTGTATCGGTGAGGCTAGAATGCAGCCAGGAGTGATAGGAGAGCACCTCAAATACAGGGAGGGACACACTCCCTCCTCCAGCAGTTTTTAATAGCACAACATCTGGCACTGCTCAGACCTGGAAGAGTTCCAGTGAGCCAACCTCCCAACAGCAGTAATCACAAAGTGTTCAAGACAGGCAGGACTCACCCTCTTCTTGCTTTACAAGGGCGATTATGCTTTCACACAAGAAGGCCTCCAGCAACACAGCGGAACTGTATATGAGATCCTGACTACAGAAAGGTTGTGCACACAGTCTTGTCCAGAGTCATCTTATCCCAGTGAGGATTAGAGACCTGCCTGAGAGAATGGGCACTTACTCATATTGGGTCTCAAAGACAGCATATGCTTTGCCTGGAGCCATGCATTGCTATTGCCAGCAGTGAATATAAATCCATATGTCAACCAAGTAAGACTATGCTGGCCAACCTCAGCATGCTCCAACATATCCCAGTATACGCCATCAGTTCTATCAGGAGCTGCTACACACAGCCAGAGCTTGTGCCTGCTGATCCCTACTGCTTTTCCTCTGACCCCAAAACCATCAGAGACTGCCCAGCAAGCCAAGTTGGTTTTCAGTAGACTTCACACAGAAAACGTGCACAAAAGTACAGCTAGATATGTACAGAACAGATTAGCAGAAGTAGTTTATATTTTCATTGTGAAACATTCCCAGTATACTATAGTGGAGATTGCTTTTCTGTTAGAATTCTTTTTACATTGGTTTTTTGTTTTTCCCTCCAGAACCAACTTTTTGTCTTCCCTACTGTCTCCTAGTCACTAACTTGTGATGACATGAGTCTCCAAAAGGAGAACTGCCCCAAATTAACTTGTATAGAGATAAACTGGTTTGTCCTGGAATAGCCATCACTCCTCAGGGATAGATAGCACAGACTATATGAAAGCTTCCTACTCCATGCAAAGGCATGTGGGAACCTCAATATCAGTTTGAACCTAAGCCCTCAGTAAATCCATTTTCTAAGATGGACTGGGCAGCTAGGCTACCACTTTTTGTGTCAGTGAAAGGGAGTTTCCTAAATACAAGGACTCGGAAGTGAAAGTGAGCTCGTCCCTCATGAAAAGTCTACCATGAATATAACTCTCTCCTACTACTTATCCCCTATTTCAGGTCTTGCTTCCGCTTTAATATTTGTAGGATCTCTTGTCTTCATCCTTCATCAGTTACAGCTCTTTTTACAAATTAATGGCTACTTTTAAAAGAGAAAACAAGGATTCTTTGGAGGGAAAAGGGTAGTCCTTTCCAGCTCATGAATAAAGCACCAAGAGAAATCAATCCCTCAGTCCCTAGATGAAGAACACTGTGCTTCCCTAAAGTGAAAAGTTTTGTTTTAGGAATCTTAACAACTTTTACCATAAATTTGCAACAGTACTTTAGCAGTAAAAAGATAAGTAGGAAAAAGAAAATGGTAAAGACTGCTCTGAAATTTTACTTTAAATACATAGGATCAGCATTTGCAATGAATATAAAAATCACAGTTTCTGGATGTATTCTGTTTCTACCAACTGTGACACTAGAAGAATCAGTATTAGAGTAAAAATTGATATTGAGAGAAAGCTGGTAGAATTGGGACCCTTTAATATACTACTTTACCAAGAGGTATCTAGGTTTACTCTAAACCAAATTATCTGTAATAGATGGTTCTACGTGGTGCTACACGAAAAATCCCCTCCATCTTGGTTTCAATGAAGAAAACCTAGGCCGGTATAATGGTCTTAAATGTCCTACATCATAATCTCTCTACATCGGGTCAGAGTGACTGAAACATGAGTGTTTCTGATAAATTCTCCAGTTTGGTCCATCTGGGATGTTTCACAAACAGCAACATCATGTTTAGATAAAAAGGGAAAGGAGAGGAGTATTTTTAAATAGAGATGTTAGCATAAACACCTTTTTGGTTATGAACTTTTGTTTAATGATTCGTGACATTTAAAGGTTCCTAGAGCTGTTTCTGTCTTCCTCTTCCTGACGCATTCTTGTCTGTGAACATTGTCACTTCTTGTACAGCAATACCACTCCTCTGGTGACAATTAAAAACATTTTAGCTGAACTCTAAGGAAGGAAATGATTAAAGGAATCCTGATGTTGTTAGTTATCTGATACCTGCACAGAGCTCAATGTTCCAAGATGAAATCAAGAGGATAAGAATTATGTTAATAGGTGGTTCAAGAGGAAAATTAAACTCTTACAGTAAAACATTGTAGTAATTAGAACAAACGAAAGAGAAGCAGTCCGGTGCAGAATTTGGATCTAAGACCAGCTCCCCACTGAACACCCTAGAAGGATTCCAGACTGAAGAGGAACTGCAGCAAGTGTGATGGAAATTAATATACGCGGTGGTTTAACCCTGGCTAGGTGCCAGGTGCCCACCAAAGCCACTCTATCACTCCCCTCCTCAGCTGGACAGGGGAGAGAAAATATAACGAAAGGCTCATGGGTTGGGATAAAGAGAGGGAGGGATCATTCAGCAATTACCGTCATGGGCAAAACAGCCTTTACTTGGGGAAATTAGTTTAATCTATTACCAATCCAATCAGAGTAGGATAATGAGTAATAAAACTAAATCTTAAAACACCTCCCCCCCACGTCTTCCTTCTTCCTGGGCTTAACTTTACTCCCAATTTCTCTACTTCCTCCCCCCGCAGTGGGTTCATCACACATCTTTGCCACTCCGTCCTCCACAGTGGGAGGAATCCTCACACTCTTCCTCTGCTCCGGTGAGGCGTCCCTCCCATGGGAGGCAGTTCTTTATAAACTGCTCTAATATGGGTCCTTTCCATGGGGTGCAGTCCTTCAGGAACAGACTGCTCCAACATGGGTCCCCTGCAGGGTCACAAGTCCTGCCAGCAAACCTGCTCCAGCCTGGGCTCCTCTGTCTCCACAGGTCCACAGGTCCTGCCAGGAGCCTGCTCCAGCATGGGCTTCCCATGGGGTGACAGCTTCCTTCAAGCATCCACCTGCTCCAGTGTGGGGTCCTCCACAGGCTGCAGGGGAATATCTGCTCCACCATGGACCTCCATGAACTGCAGGGAAATCTCTGCTTTGGTCCCTGGAGCACCTCCTCCCCCTCCTTCACTGACCTTGGTGTCTGCAGTTGTTGCTCTCACGTCTCACTCCTCTCTCCACTGCTGGTTTTTATCACAGCAGGTTTTTTCCCCGTCTTAAATATGCTGTCCCAGAGGTGCTACCTCCATCACTGATTGGCTTGGCCTTGGCCAGCGGTGGGTCTGTCTTGGAGCCGGCTGGCCTTGGCTCTGTCAGACATAGGGGAAGCTTCTAGCAGCTTCTCACAGAAGCCACCCCTCTAGCCCCCCTTGCTACCAAAACCTTGTCACACAAACCCAATACAAGGCACAAACCAGAGCTGGCCATTTTTCTTCCTTGTCCAGGGGCAGATCAGTTATTAGAATCGCATTGAGTTTTTCTCAGTGCATCCAATGCAAGACCAAAGGTTGTTCCCTTGCAAAATATTGTTCAGATTTCATGACACCTTTAATAAAAGTGATAAACGCATCTCTGGCATGAGAATTATGTAAATTTAAAACAAAACAAAACAAACCTCCACACTTGTCAATATTTATTTTATTTATTATGGTTCCACTGGTATTTGCACTACTCTTATGCTGAGAAAGCCCAACTGAGTTTGCTTTCTCTTAAATGGGATTCCAATATACATGGGGATGAGATATAAAAGAACAAAGTAGAAACAAAACTAAGGTAGGAGAAACTAGGATTTGCAAACCAACTTACACTATTTTGTCTCATATGTTATTTAGTTTCTTCACTCCTCTCCAACTGTAAGAAATTTTATTCAGAAAACTCTAGAAAATGTAGTCGTTTCTTTTACATCATTTTAGTATTGGTGCATTTTGTTTGGATTGAAGATTAAAAAATTTCATTGATAATCTATAGTGCAAGAGAAATAGCAAATGAAATCTAGATTGAGGCCAAATGCTCTCATACAGGTCATGCGATGTTCAATATGCTGTTTTCTTTGCTTTGAACAACTGCAAATTAATTTCATATTCTATAAATACATTTTTTTTACAATGTTTATCACCAACAATTTTATTTTTATATACATATGTATACTGTCATTTGAAGCCCAGCTTGATGATTTGTGCATCTAATGCAACTCGGTCTCTTTTCTTTGTCCTCCTTTATTTTTTTTTTAATTTGTCGTGGTTTAACCCCAAATGGTAACCCAATACCACGCAGCCGCTCGCTCACTCCCCCCCTCCCCAGTGGGGTGGGGAGGAGAATCGGAGACAAAGGAAAACTCACGGGTTGAGATAAAAGCAATTCACCAGGACAGCAAGGGAAAAATATAAAAATATATTAATAATGATAATAATGATGATATATATAAGGATAATAGAATATATAAAACAAACAATACACAATTTCTCACCACCCGACGACCGATACAGCCTGTCCCGAGCAGCAGGCAGAGAGCAGGGGTATCCCCTCCCCAGCTACCCCAGAACAGCAAGTTCCAGAGAGACAGAGCAAGGGAACAAACAGCTGAATGAATGAATGAATGAATGAAAAATAAAAAGGAAAAAAAAAAAACAGGGAAACAAAAAACAACCCGAAGGGAAGCTTAAGGATTAAGGCAAGTTAAGAGTCTAAAAGCTAGTGACCCACCGGCTGACCCTCACTTGTACCGGGCATGATGTCTATGGTATGGAATACTCTCTTTGGCCAGTTTGGATCAACTATTCTGGCTCTACCCCTCCCAAGTTTTTGCCCCTGCCCATTAGCAAAACCTGGGAAACTGCAAAATGTCCTTGGTCATTTAGCAGCAACCAGCAACATCAGTGTACTATCACTGTTCTTCACATACCAAATCCAAAGCACAGGAGCTGCTGAAGACAAAACTAGCTCCGTCCTGACCAAAACCAGGACATTATTCTTTGGGAAAAGTCTCTTTGAAGCATCCTCTGGCTGATTGTTAATTGACATGCATCTCTTTGCACCTGTGTCTTTCAACATGAGAAATTAGCATGACAGAGCATGCAAACAAAAAACATTAGATTAACGGCATAAATTTTTTGGGTTTGTTTAAAAAGAACTTTGATATTAATGTCTTTATATTAATAAGCAAATGATTGCTAATATTAAAGTCATCTGATTTCCCTGATATATGAGATCTGTAAAACATAAGAAAATGAAAAAACACACCAGAAAAGGTGAAACAAACTCCTTTAGTTAGTTGCTTAAAAAATGTGACTTTGTTAATGTTCCTATTTGGTAGATTTAAGATCTTTTGTCTAACTGTTCAGTGAAAGTTAATAACAGCAAGTGTATTGGGTTTGCGTGGCAAGGTTTTGGTAGCGAGGGAGCTAGAGGGGTGGCTTCCGTGAGAACCTGCTAGAAGCTTCCCCTGTGCCCGACAGAGCCAATGCCAGACGGCTCCAATATGAACCTGCCGCTGGCCAAGGACGAGCCAATCAGCGACGGTGGTAGCACGTCTGGGATAACATATTTAAGAAGGAAAAAAAACTGCTGGGAAAAAAAAACAGCAGTGGAGAGAGGAGTGAGAATATGTGAGAGCAACAACTCTGCAGACACCAAGGTCAGTGAAGGAGCGGGAGGAGGTGCTCCAGGCACCGGAGCAGAGATTTCCCTGCAGCCTTTGGTGAAGACCGTGTTGAGGCAGGCTGTCCCCCTGCAGCCCATGGAGTTCCACGGTGGAGCATATATCCACCTGCAGCCTGTGGAGGACCCCGCACTGGAGCAGGCGGATGCGTGAAGGAGGCTTGTGACCCCATGGGAAACCCATGCTGGAGCAGGCTCCTGGCAGGACCTGTGGACTTGTGGAGACAGAGGAGCCCAGGCTGGAGCAGGTTTGCTGGCAGGACTTGTGACCCTGCAGGAGGACCCATGCTGGAGCAGTCTGTTCCTGAAGGACTGCACCCCATGGAAAGGACCCACTCTGGAGCAGTTTGTGAAGAAGTGTCTCCCGTGGGAAGGACTCACATTGGGGAAGTCTGTGGAGGACTATCTCCCATGGGAGGGAGCCCATGCTGGAGCAGGGGAAGAGTGTGAGGAGTTATTCTCATGAGGAGTAAGGAGTGACAGAGACAATGTGTGATGAACTGACCACAACCCCCATTCCGCGTCCCCCTGCGCCACTCGAGGGGAGGAGGTAGAGAAAATCAGGAGTGAAGTTAAGCCCAGGAAGACAGGAGGGGTGGGGCAAGGTGTTTTTAAGATTGGTTTTTTTTTCTCATTATCCTACTCTGATTTGCTTGGCAATAAATTAAATTACTTTTTCCCCAAGTTGAGTCTGTTTTGCCCATGACAGTAACTGGCGAGTGATCTCTCCCTGTCCTTATCTTGACCCATGAGCCTTTTGTTATATTTTCTCTCCCCTGTCCAGCTGAGGAGGGGAGTGACAGAGAGGCTTTGGTGGGCACCTGGTGTCCAGCCAGGGTCAACCCACCACAGCATGTTAAATTTGTTTAGACCTTTTTATCCTGGAGGAATCTAATGTGCTTTACACTTTGTACATACATTTTGATATATTTACATGTGACAATAAAGCAATTATTAAACTAATATTATATTCCTGACTTAGAGCACAAGATGGACAATGAATAGTGTGCAGAGCAGAGAAAATCTCTCACTGAAGCTTATATTTTGTTTAACACTAGAATAATATAAACTTAATCCTGTTCTATGTAATAAAAGAGATGAAATAGCTACATCTTTAACTTATATCACCACATGTGAAGTTTTGTTTCACTGTGGTCTCACTGTGATTCTCAGAAAAATTGTAAACTGTAAAAATGGCCAAGAGTTGTAGAGAGTAAACGTCTATTGTCTGAGACAATAGTCCTTCACAGTGTGTGGATTTAGTGGCTGTCGTTCAACTGAACATTGGATAAGCAATGACTCCTTTATATTTCATCATTTATTTAGCGGATGATCTCATGGACTTCCAGGGATGAGGCATATGCTGCTCATGATGAGCTCTGTTTTGCACTACATCTGTCTCAAGAGCATCCATGCACACTTACATGAGAACAGCTTTTCTGCTTAGTAATGTTTCTGTGTATGTATTTGCACATACATTTGTGGTTTGTGTACATTTTTTATATATATGCAAAACATATAAAGTTTTTTTTCCAAGATCTAACCTCTCCTGGACAAAGCAAAGCTCTTTATTCATTCAGTTCTTACTCACTTACTTTGCTGCCCAGCTACAATATGTAAATTGGAACATTGTTCTCTGTGACGTCTGAGGAGTCCATATAACCCTCTGCTCTGAAGAAGGGGCAGAATAACAGCATTCACAGAAGGGCTTGAGAGATAAATTTTGAAAAAAACAATTAAAATAAATTAATGAAAAAATAAATAAGAATCAACTATTTTTGGTCTACAGCAAATTGTGACTCTTAAATATGTATACTTGTATAATCACCACACAAAAACATACAGATGTACTACTGTTCCCACTTTGCAGTCTGCCATTTCACCTTCTTCAAAACTCCAGATCTCCTCCTAACTTTCCCATGGCATACAGCATGCCTTACAGCATTACTGCTGTCATTTTTCAATGCACCACTGCAGGCTTACAGAAGGCTGAAATAAATGTGTGTTGGAGGCATATGTTTATTCTTATATGTCCCTTAATTATAATTAATTGTTAGTGCTCATAAATGTTAGCTATATATCTCTAGATGCTTTTTAATGTTCTATTTTATTTACTTTAAGTGAAAAAGTCACTGCTGCAGTTATCATCTCTGATTACTTTATTATGTGACACTAATAAAATTAAACTGCTTGAGGAATTTTTGCATAAATCCTAGTTTTATGCAATAATTACATAGGCCAAAAGAATTACCTAAATGATTTGTTGGATAACTCCGTAGAATTTGAATAAGATTTCAAATTGTGAAGCGAGATCACTAATAAGTTAATCATTTTTGTACGTGTATTTCAGAGTTTATGATACAGAAATAAATTAGTTGTTTTTTTGAGAATATGTACTTTTGGCTTGGAACTGAATAATAACTGTTACTGTCTGATGGCTTCTGGACTTGCTTTTGGGAAAAAAAGTCTTTGAATATGTGGTTTATTACTGTAGATTTGAAACTTCGTCCTACCACAGCATATGTTATGGTCAGAGCAATTGCTGAACAATTCTTTGGCATGTAAGTTCTGGAGCCTCAGGTTCTGCTCAATCCTACATTACTGCCAACTATGTTGTCCCACTGCAGGTCAATGGTTTTAGAAGCACAGAAAGAGCAACGGGTTCTTAGCCATTGTTATGATGTCAGGATATCTGCTTGCTAGAAACAACACTTAAACTCATAGGCAGTTGTCACAAATTAAAGTAATATATGGCCTACTCTGATTTGTATTGAAAAATAAACCAATAATTGGCTAGTCTGAAGCTCAGTGGAACCCATATATAGTCAATACTATACTGACTGCCTCTGGAGTCTTCAAATATCCAGATGTTGGCAATTATGCAAAATATATTAGCATAGGTAGACTGAGAAGAAAATAAACAGTGTGGATGAAATATTCTCTGTATCAGCAATGAAATACATTTAGGGGCAGGAATAATGGCCTATTAAAATAAGATAAAAAATAACATAAAATTAATTAATTTGCTTGATTGTGTGTCTTTCATTAAGCTATTTCATTATCTTGTGTGTATATTCATAAGGCCACAAATTTTAACATAAACAATTCTGAAATATAATAATTAAAGAAGAAAGTGTTCTCACTCACCTTTCCTTCTCCCCCTCCATCTCTGCTTTCCCATCTCATGAAGCTGCATAAACTTTCTTCCTGTATAATTTCCTAATTAAAGACCCAGTAAGGGGGCAGAGCAAATAATTCAGCTGGCTTATTTTTAGAGAATTATGATGGAATCTTGTACTTCTGCTAGTGATGTAGCCTCTGTAGATAAAGACATAAGTCAATTTCCAAGGCTGTCAACACTTTCCCTGAGTGTTAAATTCATTTTTAGAGTACTGTTAAATTATGAAATACTCATTTAAAAAGGAAATATGCTTCCTGTGTTTTGGATAATTATTGTAACTGTTTGTTTCACATAGACTAGTGTGAATAAATGTAACTATAAGCAATTGACAGGGGGTGAAGTTCCGGGAGAGAGCTTTATTGCTCATGGGTATTTAAGTAGTTTATGTGGTATTATTATCCGCAATGTGAGGGCACAGAGTCAGTACCAATGTCAAATTACAAACCTGACTTTGTGACTGTTGTTCCTTCTTTCATCACAGAAGGAATAATTGTTCAACTTGAAGGGAACAAAAAGTGGTGATGAAGGACTAGGGTTTTAAAACAAATGTAGTTCATAGATATGGAAGACATGTTAAGAAGGGAGAGCTAGAACTCACCTGCTCAGAGGAGGTTCCGGCTCTTTTCATGCTTGACACTCAGCAAAAATAATCAGGAGCTATTTTCAGATGTATCTAACAATGAAGAGATCCAGGTAAATTCAGTCAGAGTTTACAGTGACTGCCAGGGCCGTGAGTGCGTCCTCACTCTCCTGAAGGTTTGATTGCTGAGGCTCAGAGTGGCCAGCTGAGAACGAGTGCAGCTGGTGGTTCTGGGAAGGCAGCTCTGCAGGAATCTCTGCTAGGACTGACCCTTGTTCCCCGGGAGCTGCTTTATACGGAGGTCCTCACCCTGCCCTTTCCCTCACCAGGTGATGGATCTCACTGGCACAGACCCTGACACAGCTCTACAGACAAGTGCTTATTATGTAAAGCAGGAAAAGAAGAATATTTTTTTCAGAAGAAAAGAGTTTTCTGAAACAAAGGCTCAGTTTTTCAAAAAGGTATTACAGAAAAGCAAGCAAGTGTATAGCATATGCATTTAATCAAAGCCTAGAGACAGTTCAGAGCAGTAGTTTAGGCACTGAACTCCTAATTCTGAGCCGCAAGGCAGCAAAACTATCTGTCTTATTACTTCCATGTCTCTCTCTCTTCTCTTGAGCTCATCACTAGTGTTAATTAATGATCAACTTGGAATGAGGTAAATTAATATCTAGAACTTCTGGTAGAGGAAAAAGAAGAAACAACACTGGTATTATTTTCTAAGTTCTCTGGATAAGGCAAAGGAGAGAAAGAATGGAACATCCAAGAACTTCCCTACCAAAAAAAAAAACCCCAAAACTATTCTGCGGTTCGGCTAGGTATAAAAATGTCTGTTACAGTGAGTTTAGGCAACACTTTTCATTTCCCAAAACATGTTCTAAAAGCATTTTACATAGGTAAAATCATAGAAGCATAGAAAGGTTCAGATTGGAAGGGACCCTCAAAGATCACCCAGTCCAACCCCCCTGCCATGGGCAGGGACATCTTTCATTAGATCAGGTTGCTCAAAGCCCTATCCAACCTGACTTTGAACACTTCCAATGATGGGACATCTACAACTTCTCTGAACAACCTGTTCCAGTGCCTCACCATCCTCACCATAAAAAATTTCTTCCTTATATTCAATCTATATCTACCCTTTTTCAGTATAATTTAAATTAATTTAAAATATCTGAAGGAGTTGCTGCAGCCATTCTAGAAAGGGCACTTGCAGTTTGGAACACAAGTGGCCATGACACTGAAAAGTACTGAAAAGAATGAAATTAACTTTTATGTAGCACCAAGAAAGAAACAAGCAAACCTTACAGAATATTTATCAGATAAAAAGCTATCAGAATTTCAGATGTACGTCCCAAACAGCAGCACAATCTCACTCAGCAGCCTTCTGAGGCTATGGTTTTTTTAGTTCCTTAAGATTTTAAGCTTTTTGATATAGGTGTTTATTTATTCTTTTGGAATTTTTCAGTCAGCCCAGCTCTAGTTTCAAAATGCAGTTTGAAGGACTTTGGTATTTCTTTTTGATTCTCCTAAATACAAATATGCAAATCCTTTACCCCTTATTTTTCCATTATGATATGAATGTTAATATACTATAGAAAACAGAGACAAGAAATTCATACAAACTTCCAGCAGCGTTTAGAACTTATGTAGCTGTAGAACTTCTTCCTCTTCTATTCCTGATTCTATTATGGCACATATCTATAAGAATACAGGGGTTCATGACTTCCTTAAATTGGAAATATAAAATTCACTGTATTGAAATGCCATTTAATCAAATAGAGGTTTTTGTATAGAGAAAAATTTACTTTTTTTTTACCAGAAGTTTCCTCTACAGCAACGGAGTCTCCCTACTAATTACTGACCTTTCTATATGTCTATCCTATGAGAAGTAATTCATCAATATCACAGTTACATTTAAGGATTGCATTTGTACCACTAAATTCAGTAATATTTTTTGCCATTGGCTTTACTGGTTTTGGCTTAACACGACAAGCTTTTTTACTGCTTAAATTTTTTTCCCATTGACTTTACATGATAGGCATTTTCCCAGAAATGAAAGGAGAAACAAATAACGCCTGCAAATACTGGAAGCAGACACTGCTTACACACAGTTTACTTATGTGGAAGTCCATGGGGTGAATGCTTAGGGAGCTAGGTATAAATATAAAACAAAATTTTAAAAAGTAACAAACTCTAATTGCATTACTGTTAAGATGTAGAAGTGCCAGAGTATGACAGATAGATTTGCTGGGATAATTTGCCAAAAGCAATAGAAAGAACACTCAGAAAATAGTTTGTTCTTAACAAAAAATTGAATAATTGAACAGTTTCACAGTCACAATGAAAGTGATTTCTAAAACTTCAAAGCTATTGTTATATAACAACTGAGAAGGTTAAAATCACGTAGCATGATTCATGTAATTGCTAATATTACAGCCGAGCTATTTAAGAACATAAATGCCACGTGAGAGAGAAAGGAAAAATAACCATACATTATGCATTGTTCTCCCCCTCACACACATACACATTTCCTTTGCCTCAGTTCCTACACATCTACTATTTGTAAAAACTATACATGGGAGAGCTTGCACTTATTCATGAAAAAAGATCATTTTGTGATTCACTTAACTGTCCAATATCTCAGCCACACTGTGGTCATGATGGGTAATTTTAATGAAAGATGAGATAGGGATTTCTCACTGATTCAGGTTTCGCCAGAGCGAAGGTCAGTTCCTCAGGGTAGCAGTGCAGGGACATTAATCATCCTTCATACTGAATAGTGGCCTTATTCTCTTATGAGAGCCTGCAGTTCCGTGGACTCTACGACTTGAAGGCTAGCAGAAAGTCAAAAGACAGAAAACAGCTGGCTTAATCCTGGGCTTCATGTTTTAATATATTTCCCAAAAGTCAGTGAGATGAAAAACAAAGGGCAAAAGTCCACACAATAGGGGTTCTTATTATCAAAATTCAAGTGATACAAACATACCAGCTTTTCTCTATTAAAGAGAGAAATTAGAGCTGAACAACTTCTCATTAATTAATAGTAGTATCGCTATCATCAGTGGGATCTAAGAACTGTAAGAGAGGAAAGATTTGTAAAAAGCAGTAATATTTTTATTAATTTTTTCTCTTTGAAATAGTCTTACAAATTGTTTCCCCAAATTATTTTCTTCATAGTAGAATACTCTGCTTTCCTATTCCTTTCCTAAGCTGTTCTCAGGAACATTTATATGCATGTAATAATGCATTTTCAAATGAAGTCCAACATATGTGAATAATCAGGAAGACAAAGTGCCTCTGTCAGAAGAAGGTGCATATCTGCTTTGCCGTGCCAAAAAGTGCATCGTCATTGAAATAATGGGCAGTAGCAAAAACAGGTTCTGTGCTCTCTTAAATGTAGTAATTACATCAATAGCCAGAATCTGCTCAAAGGGAACGTAGAAAAAATTCTCCTTTTACTTTCCTTATGATTTCTGTAGCATTACAATGTACATCTTCAGCTTACCTCCCACAGCAGAATTTTTCAGTGTGATCAAAAGTCTGGATGATCATACACCTACAATTTCCTCCTACTGGAAAATCCAAGAGAGGATTTTAGCTGGTAACTAATGCAGAAAGAACCTCTAATGTATATTTACAGACTCTATTACTCCCCAACCCCCGAATTCCCAAATTCCCCAAAAAGGCTTTACAGCACTAGAATGTGTTCTTCTTTGTAATCAGTCTTTATAAATGTTATTAAAAATATTTAGTAGCTCTTATTTATGAAAAAAAAAACTTTCACAAATTAATTACCTCTGAACTCTTTTAATTTTAAACTGTAGAGTAAAGATGCTTTGACCAGAGAGAAAAATGTAGAAATGTAGGTGTCCATGGCAAAGTCATTGCAGTTGTTCATGAAGGAGCCTCATGAAAAATTAGTTGGTAAGCACACCAAAAAAATCAAACTTATGTGACTACTACATTCATTGTAAAACTCAAACATAACCATCATTAAATTATAAAAGATGAATCACATCGCTCACTTTGACTTGTTTTCTTCCTGCACAAATGAAAAACTTAAACATTGTATTTTGAGCTGAATAAAATGTTTGACTTGAAAAAAAATAGCTAGAAATATTTAGGCAATAGTGCACAGAAAAGTCTTGCTACTCAGTGCTTGAAATAAAAGGCAAAGAAACAATGAACTAGCATCTCAAAACTACCAGACTGTTAGAATGTGAACAAAATCAAACAAGTTTAGATAGATATTAATGAAAGTGTAGATGCAAAACATTATATATATGTAAAATGTAAACACATATTTCATATCTATTGTTTAATATAAAATGATACAATATTTATGTGTACACATATCTCTATATAACTTACTACCCCTTCTAAGTTATCAGGGTAAACAATCATGAAATTGTATTGCCCTCCATGATTATAGCAGAAGTCCTGAAAGTAGAGGCACAGGATGATACCAGAAGCCCCACAGATACAAACACAGATAGCTTTAGAGGTTTTAGAACATAATGAAAGTAATTCTTACAACAAGGGGATATCCACGGCTCACCTGGGCTAATGAAGCCTTTAGTTACATATTAGAAAGCTGTATCCTTACAGATCTTGAAAAGAAAAAGGACCTTGTGTTGGTGGAAAGCATAGGAGTCATGCAATTTGGTTTTGTTTAGACGTGTAACAACATGTAAAAGCTACCCATAAGTAATAGCATAGGCCAAGCTGTCTTTTATCTGCAACAAAATCTATTACTTGGGCAAGCACCTTTATTCAAAACTGGATATGCACTGGTATCACATATACACATAATTATTAGCTTATCATTTAAAAAGGGAAACATACATTGTTTGGATCTGGGCTAGCAGTCTATTGCTCGTGTTTGGTATGGTATCCTGTTCATGGTGTGTGTGGTTGTAATTTTGACACAAGAAGGCAAAAAGAACCGCTGCACAAGCATGACAAGTTAAATTCCACTTATGCTGAGAAACAGGAGAGTTGAACCCAAATCACATTTATTCAGTGTGAGCACTTTATCACTGCATATTAGAGTCATTACTTTTCGTAGCTTACTTCTGAAACCTAATGAATATTTTAAGCACTATATACATTTTATATTGTGGAATGATACCTACTTTGGAGAAGGACGATTTGCAAACCCCTCTAGGGTTATCCAATATATATCCCTTGTGTCTTCAGCCATTTTTATTGAGCATTCGAAGTCTATTTAATCAAGTGTATTAGGTTCTATTCATCTTTAAAATTTGTGATGTAACTGCTCATTTCTTTGGCTTTTGAGAGAAATAACCTGAAACAAAAGGGTAGCAAATGACAACTAATTTTGTAACATGCTAATTTTTTCAATGTCGCTTTTATACTTATGTAATTTTTGTTTAGGCTGAAATTATTTGGCAAATTCAGCTTAACTCTATGAATAGTTTCACCCGTACTTCAAAATTCTATTATTATAGTGAATAAAATGCTTCCAATTGTTTTAAATCCAACAGTTTACCTAAATTCAAATTCTGGATCACATAATTAGTGATATGATCCAGAATGAAAACAGATTCCAATTCAGTACCCATTCCTTTTATTAGGCTTTGGTCTTTTTTCTGATTTTTTTTTTTTTTTTTTAATATGTGAAACATTAATGAGCAAACAAAATTTCAGGATTTCAGTAACATTTATTTTCATTTGGATAGCTTGCTTTGGATACATATATTAGTCTGACTTTGTAAAGAGAGGTAAGAACAGTGACTTTAATGTGTCTAAACTGAAAATATTAATCTCTGAGTTAAACAAGGAAAAGAAATAATAGCACCCAGACACCAAATAAACACAGTACAGATGTTAAAGTTGTCAGAGACATAGCCAAAGAAAATTACTCACAAATAACTTCTCTGCAGTTAGTTCGTTCAGCTCATAGGAACAGCTTTGTACAAAATATTTGTTAATAGCTGTGTATAACAGGAAATGAAATAATGAAGTCTTTCGCAGGTACTACAAGGGAAACAAAAAATCTAAATTTACCAAATCAGTTGTGTGCTGATTTGTCATTTGCCCAGTTTTAACAGAAAGCAGGAGTCCTGTGTCTCGAATTTCCCTGGTCTAACCATTAGACTGCAATGCTTTAGCTAATTGTAATGAAATTATTTTTTATATATATATATATATATATATATATGCTTCACCCAGGAAAGTCCATTGCAATATTATCCACACAACTTAAGTACTTGTATTGCCCAGGGATGTGCTGTAATGTAATGCAGATAATGATAAAAACAAAATTATACATAATTATCTCATTTGTCTTTTTATTTCCAAGAAGAAAGAATACTGGATAAAAGAAAATAAAACTTATGTGAAACATGCTGGAAGTCATCAACACAACAAGAGAAAACTCTTGGCATGAGGAAGGCTAATGAGATTATACTGTGCCTCTAGTGAATTGTGTATGGCCAGAACATATGAAACAAAATTAGTCTTTCCTATTACTAAGTTTCCTATCACAGCTAAGAGTCATTTAAAAGACATAAACAAAAGCTATGTTACAGTTTATGATATGATTATTCATAAGCAGAAAAATAGATACATTTCAGATACCCGCTGTCTATTATACTGCTTTATGTGGATGATCTTATATGTCATGGACGAGAGAGAGGAGCATTTCTAGTGTTGTTGATTTCATGGGTGATCATATGTTAGTCCCTAAGATTCATAACTCCACAAAAATACCTTTTGACTAAAAGGAATTTTCACAGGAATATAGGCTTTAATGGAGTAACAATAATTTACACAGAAGAAATGAATCTTGCAAATTTCAGTATTCCCAACTGACTAATTTTGGAAGACTTTATTTTAAGCTCTTATTGCATGTTAGGTTTCACAATATGGACATTTGCCACTTGGATCAAGGGAGAGATGTCATCAGTGTATATTTAAGGGAAAATTATCTCATGAAATGCTTTGCTTCAACACTTTCTCTGACCTCAGGAAATCCCAAAAGAGCTCTTATTCATTGGTGTAGATCAGACCATCAACATTCAGACCTAACTTAGATACCTAAGAATATGGTTGATGTTTTTAAACTGGTACAGAATACCCCAACAAAATTCTGATGTTATTTTGTTTTCTCTCAGATTTACTATTAAGATTCAGTTCCTGAAAGATATTTAATGACACAGATCTCTTAGAATCACATTGCATTCTTGTAATAAGCCAGTAAGTCAGATTTTAATAAACAGCCTATGATGATGACTATCATGAACTTCTCCTTTGTACCCTTCCACTATTCTCATCTTGTTGTTTTGTTCCATTCCAGGTAAACTTGAAATTCAGTTCCTTTTCTTCAAAAGCCTGGTAGAGGAGATAGATAGTGTTAACACAGCTGATTCAACTTCATTGGAGGTTTTCAACACTAGACTGGATAAATCCCTGAGTAACATAGGCCAGCCTCACAGTCCACCATATTTTGAGCAAGAGGTTGGACTAGAGCCCTCTCAAGGTCCTTTCCAAATTCAATTGTCCTGTGATCCCGTAAAACAAATGGTACAATGAAGCTCTGTGCAAATATCTTAGATATAACGTGAGCATAGGTGTACCAGTACTGAAGATTGGGGCATATTAGCTTGGATAAATCACCACCCTGTGGTGGTAAATTACCACCTCGTTTGGCCCCTAGAGTCCACACTCAATCTGCCTGCCTCTTCTACTTCATTTGTTGTCCAGGAGACAGGTCAACACAGAGCTAGTTTGAATGTTTCTGCACTGCTAGGCAGATATCCATTTATTTCTCACTCCAGTAAGGATGACTGTTTTTCATAAAACTTCTTTATGACATAATTCTGAATTACTTACTCCATTTTCAGTTTTTTCTCAAGGACGCCTCAAAAGAGAAAAAAAAAAGATAGAATAGTTGCTTTAGGACAGAGAAAGGCGGGACTAATCTTGAAAAGTGTAATTCTAATTATTTTACTTATTCTGCTAATTATGATCATTTCTCATCTTTGAAACAAACTATATATTTTTCTATCTTGCCAGATAATTTCTGTAAGTAATTTGCACTGTAAGCAGCTTGCAGAAAATATTCAGTAATCACATTTTGAAAATTATTCTGTTTCAGTTGAAGTAATAGATAACAGTTTTCACAGTGCATAGAAGTGTTCTTTTCATACCATGACTGGAATAATGCTATGTAATTTTCACCTGTGAAAACTTACTATAAGAATTAAAAAGCAATATTTTGTGAACAGTGTATCAAGTTAACTTATACATGATTCTTTCAATTTTTTTCCCCACTAATGAACTAAAATATTGAGATAGATGAACTTCAAAAGATACATTTCAACCATCAGAATAAGCACTTTGTTAAAATCTGCTTTGGGAATTATATAAAGTATTACGTGGTGCTCAGTCTCGGCAGCTGAACTGCAACTAAAGAATACTGACTGGTAAATTTGGAAAAATATTCAAAACATTATTTTGTGCAACTTACTGAATATAAATATAGAAAGCTCAATATTAAAATCTGAAGTATGTTGAAGCCATGTGGGATTTTCTCTGTATGTAAATGTAAATGTAAATTTTAAAATCTTGTGTCTATATTATTAGCATCAACTGTAAACCACTAATACTAGTGAAAATTGTTTTAAAATCACTCTTAAATTATTGGGTCTAAAGCTACCATCCTCACTGCAGTTGAGAACAGAGTTAAAATCCAGGTGCTATTAAGACAATGAAGAACAATTTATGTATCTTTTCAATAGCCTGAAGAAATATAAATGACAGAATGAACTGTACCTTGATCACTTAATATATCACCCAAGATATTCAATCTTTTACTCATAATTGAAAATAAATAGTTAAATAGAATCAACAAAAAAATACACACACACACACCCCCCGCATCTCACTGTACTTTACCATGTATTTCTGACTATGGGGAGACTTTGAACAGAAGACAAAGATATGGAAATATGTCATGTTCAAAGCTAAAGTGAAATGGAGAGGTGCATGAATCTGATGTAGTCATAGGCAGTAGAGATGTGAAATGCAAAATGGCTCTCTGAAATGAAATTCGATGACTCACAGTACACTAATTACAATAATTTTTGCTGAAAGATAGCTTTCCTGTTCTTTGAGGTGTGACAGGGGAGCAAGTGGAGAGACATTCAAATGAAATTAATTGTAGTTCTTTGAAATATCACAATCGATTGGCCTTAGGTCTAGGCAACCAGCTAAGCTGAGAAGGATAACAAGAAACCTGTGTCCAAATAGAGAGTGGGGGGACTGCTTGGGAGGATCAGGTGTGCAAACTAGCACTTGTTTCTCCTCCCCCTGCCTGAGTCCAAAGGTGCTGCTAGTTCTTCATACCCTGCCTTGCCCTTAGTCCTCCAGAAGTACTGCCAGCCCCGGCATCCCTTTGATAAATAGAAAGCAGCTCATGTCACAAGGATGGGTATTAATCTCTTCACAAGATGAAAGTAAATGGAGGAGCAGAGCAATGCTTTGCCATGCACGCCCTTCCTGAGGATAAAAGAAGTTTCAACTGTTTCTGCTTCAAAGATTGATTAGTTTTAATTGATACATCGTCACTCTGAAATTAATAAACCTCTTGTAGCAAAAGTTTCATCAAACCTACTTGTTTAGGAACACTTGGAAACATGAATCTGACTACTTTCTGCTGGGTTGTACTAGTAGATTGATAGACTGGAGAGTGGAAAACAGTTTTGGGATGTTGGTTATACTAACTGCAATGCTTTCTTTTTTTTCCTCCCTTTTTTCTCCTGCCCTATGATTTTCATTTCAGGAAGAAGGAGAAATTAGTGTTTTGGTCTTAACGTTTTCTATTCAACACTGATTATGCTCTGCTTATTTTTCTGATGATCCACTGAAATGTATTTGAGAGATTAACATAAAATGCCTTTTACTAGGCTGAATTTACTGTTATAGAGAAGATTTGATATGTAGTTTGGAAAAGCTCACTGTTTCTATTTCAACTATTTAATTCTGCATTCTAGCTCAAAACACACACTTAAGTACACGCCATGTTTTGAGTATGGGTTTGAGCAATCTTTCTCTAGAGCACTGCTTTGAATCAGAAATATATTGGTAGTAATACTAGAACAGGTTCATGAGCTAAAACCTGTGGAGAAGTCTTCATTCAAAATAATTGCTTAGTGAAAAACATCATTACTAAAACCAAAATTATTCATAAGAACTTTCATATTTTTTTAAAAGGCTTTCATTTTTGGCAGAACCAATACAAGGAGTATTAACAAAACTCAGAAATAAATTTTATTTTCCTAAAAACTCTATAACACTTCATTAATTGCAAAAATCATAGATACAAGGACTACTTTACCAAATATATGAATGTATTGAATGCAATAATAGTTTTATTATAAAAAAATGAAAAAAAATCTGATTGGCTTCAAGGGGCAAGTACTTCAACCATTAGTTTGATTGGCAACAAATTATAGTAAAAATGAAATAAACCACTGAATTTCAGATTTGAATTTCATCACACAGATGTTACTTAAATATTTTGCTAGCAATTATACAGCTTTACTCCAACATATTGTCTATTATCTTCTGTCTTGTATTGTTAACTGATTATTTCTCTGTCCATTAAGATGTAGCTATCCCAAAATAATTTTGAGATGACATGACGCAAGCAGTTGTCCAATGGATGCTTTCATAGAGAATGAGGATAAGAATAATGCTAGTACAGCAAGAAAACGCCTTAAAACCTCTGACAAAAATATGACGGTTCAGTAGGGAATTTTTCTTAGGAGATGGCCAGGAGTTAGACAGACATAGAAATACTTAATAACTCAGTGGTTAGGACACGTAAGTATTTAAAGCCAACTCCATTTGCTTTACTTCAGAGTAAGGATTGAAATCAAGTTGTCATGAATCAAATTCAAGTATTTTACCTACCCAGCTACTGTCTTAATATGAAATGGCAGAAATCTGAACTTTTATAATTTTGGAGTATGGGTTGTATTTCCTGTGTTTGTACTGACTGTATTCACATAAGTTAGTTAATACCGTTTTGTGTTTACTTTTCCTGGCATTCAGAAACTGTATAGGTTCTACCATAGTCTCAGATTTTGCTAAACTGAAGCAAACATATATATAAATATATACACAAAATACATAAAAATATATATTTTCTAGCTTACAACTGGTAATAATAAGTGGTCTCTGTCATATCTATACTGACAGAAGCTAACTTTATGGTGTTTATCATATTCTAAAAGCAGTAGGAACCATTTTAAGCTAGCTATGTTATTAAAGCAGTCTTGTTACAGTTGTGCACTTTTAAGGATATGCTGAATGCATTATAATAGAAAATGTAAGATCATACCTGTAGTTTATACAGTTCATCATTTATGGACACTAGAAGAAAGAGAGGAATAATGAGATCCAGCTGACTACAAGCTAACAGAAAAGGCATTAATTTTACCTAACTGTATATTAACATAGACTATTTTTTTACCATATCCTTAACATTACGATCTCTTTCTACGAGATTCAAGTGGAACCTGAGAAGACAGATTAACAAATCAAGTTAGAGAAGAGATATCTCATGAAATTCTTTGCCACTTCTAAGATTTTTGTGTTTTGTGATGGGAATAAACTCAAAGCTTTCCAAATTTGGAAGAAAATAAAGGGAAAAACATCACAGCTATAATCACATGTAGCAACTGGATAATAAACCAGTGATTTAAGCACTAGAAAGTTGAACTTCTGTTTCTTATATACCATATGATTTTCTACTAATTAAAAATTGTGTAGCTGGACAAGTGTTACAGTAACATCGATTAAATTATTGTGGGCCACAAGGTCTATTCTAGCAGTTGCCTGTTTGCACTTTTTCCCCAGGCCTGTATATGACACGAAAGGAGAAGGGAGGGAGATTGTACTTATTCAGCTCAATTGCTCTGCTGTGGCAGAAATGGTTTTAGGTTCCAAATTATGAAAGGATGCCCAATATTAGAAACCATATAGATATTGAAATGGAACATTTCAGGTGTGATTCAGCACAGAGAGGCCTTTATTCCTATATTCCTAATGCAATGGAAGCAGCTGATGATACCTTAATTTTCAGGGTTTAGAGCAAAGAATCTTTTGGACAAGGGGACTTGACACAGCCTCATGTACCCTCTTCTGCAAGTTATAAAGACCTTAGTCCATAAACTGTTCCCAGATTTAGTGCCTGGTGTGTCTCATATACAGACAGTAGTGCAGACCTGACCGATATGTCTGTCTGGCAGATGTTTCATAGGCAACTATCTTATCCTTAGTATATAAATATAGACTAGCAGTAGTAATAATACCAGTAAGGAAAGCCTATCACTATGATATGTAAATACTATCTGTGATTTAATGAAAGCACAACTACTTCAAGAAGGATTTTTAGCATCCTTTATATTTTACATCTCTTCTCCATTGCTTATTGGAAGAGTTTTCTACTTTCATAAAGTATTCTTTCTTCATTCTCTGCCCCTTAATATATCTCCCCAAGAAGTCTTTCTAAAGGTTTTTCCAGTGGGAGTTAGGTAAGACCCTTTATTACACTATACGAGCTACTTTTCTTTAGAAACATGTTAGTTTACTCTTTATTCCTCTAAGACTCTTTCTTTCATTTTGTTATACTCAAAGCAAACTATAGAACTTAAATATTTTAAGTGTTGCTAAATCAAGGCAAGCATCCACATCCAAGATCAATAGTGTTACAAGGTGACAGTAAATGTAAAACACTCAAAGCCTTGTAAATATTTTAAATCTGTTTCTGAAGATTTGCAAACAGTTGATTCAAATGCTGGAATTACTGAAAGGCCACCAGAAAGAGAATTGGGGCTGTCATCATTAAATAACAAGACTGTTTGCAGTCTTTGTGAAAGTGCTGTTCTGAGTGTCTCAGATATGAATTTCTTTGTGTTCTCTTTCTTTTGGAACTTCAGGCTCTTGATATATGAGTAAAGCAAAAAGGAACTGAACGTCTTGTGCTTAGAGAAAACAAAGGAGTAAGAGATAGCAATGATAGCACTGAAGGAAAACTTGAGAGATGGTAATATAGAAAGAAGAGTTCTTATTAAAGGCTGACTAAAGATGTCTTACAACAGATGAAATGACCCCATGCTAAAAAAGAGCATGCTGACATTAGATAAGGGAAGGAAAAAAGAATTCCTACGCAGGAGAAATTCAGCAAGAGTATTTCCAGGAAGAGACATCAGCAGTGGGGATGCTCACAAAGATAAAATGTTCAAGGGAGCAGCACAGAGAAAACTCGGTGAAATCCTACTGCTCCCAGACAGTAAAACAGTAGTAAAGAAACCCTCAAGAAGTAGGGGAAGACAATTTCTTTCCCAGGGATAAGCATGAAAGTACAGACAAGACTACTACTAGCTTTGCAAAAATGGAGAGACTTTCCTGATTGACCCATATCGTCTTAGATCCAATAACCACGACCTTCATTGCTTTCATAAGATAACCCTCTACATTCTTATAGAATGAAATACAGGACAAAATTGAACATCTTACAGCAAGTAGAGTCCCTGAATTTTATTTTTTCCCCCCTTGTTTGCCTTGCTTACTGTACCTAAAGGTTTCATGCTAATTTTGTCATCCTTGAGAAATTATTCACCTAAAACTGTAGCTCTAGATACACCCTTAGGCATGTTTCTGTGCTATTTCTTTTCAGTCAAGTACTCCAATTTTGAGACTTTCACAGTTGATATTGGTTTGGTACAGAAGGTACAGAAGAATTTTGTAACCATAGGAACTGAGTTAAAGACAAAACATCTGTCTTAACAAAAAACTTTTCTTTTTTTAGTTCTGATTATATAGAAAGAAAAATTTTCATATATACTCATCTCTTCTTTTTTTGTATTCTGATGAACAGGAAACAGAGGGGAGGGGCAGAAGCATAGGGAAAAATGCACATACACTTTAAAGTTAATTTCAGCCTATCTAGAAAATTTAGGTACCAGAAGTCAATCCTGATCTACTATGATTTGTAAACTGAACATTTTAAGACACACTCAAGGACTTTTATGTGATCTGAATCCATACTGTCTTTGTTGTATTTGCAGTGCCACTCTCCCAAAACCGTTGATTTTTCTTTTTTTGCTTTATAATACATGGTAAAGAACTCTTTTTTTTTTTTTTTTTAAGGTCCTATTTGAAGTAATGGTAAGATTCTGTGTTATTTCACTCAAAACTCAATGATCTACTCTGTGTGTGCCGGTTGAATTACACAACAAAAGCAAAGATACTCCTTTCCCTTGAAATCATATTTCCACAATTAAACTGACCTTTAAATGTACCATTTTGTTAGGCAAACATCATTATATGAAATTAGTCACAGCTTTCTTGTTTTGTGCAAGCAAATCTTGATTACTCGCCTTTCTGTAAAGCTGCGACTCAGTTTAATAATTCATGCTTCTCTGCTTATCAGCTTTAGAAACCAAAACGGTGCATTCTGCTATAAATCATACCCACTGCTGCATTTCATTTTAATGCACGGCAGCAAAACACTAACATAATTGGTGCAATCTGTTATTTACAGATATGTTGCAAGACACAGGTGGCAACCTACTTTTTGTGTTGTAAGAGAAAACAAGACCTCCTTCACAACTTGAGTGATGTTCTAGAAATTATACTGGTGGTAGGATAGAATTTGTTTATTCTCACTCACAGCAAACTTTGATTCTGTTATAATGACCTACATAGTTTTTTCTTATAAATTGTCACATAGGACCTTATTCAATTTATATCTGATCTAGAGTAAAGGAATACTACAATAAAACAGTAAGAGAAATCATGTAGAAAGTATGTAATTCCATATTTTTCTCATTTGCTGGCTTATTCTACATAGCAAATTTCCTCTGATTACAAAAGAAATGATAAGGAATTTATTTTTTATTAATAGTACAAGTGCTGTAGAGTAATACAAGCACACACAGGAAATCAATGGCAGACTTTTATTCCCAATTTTATTAATAGTGAAAGAATCTGAAATACAATCAAACCCACTCATTCCTACTATACTGCTCAATTCCATTTGTCTGAATTGCATGGTTACCAGCATAGATCTGTGATTAATTATAGGTAGAAGTCTTTTGAGACTGAACTGGGACACAATATATTGAAGGCATTTCAGCAATTCCTCACTTGGATCAGAGCTGTTTAACTAATATGAAGGTATACTTATTATATGGAAGTAGAATTGTTGGAAAAGGTTTTGAAGAATACTCCAGGTAAAATATCTAGAGTTGGTGAAAGAGCAAAGACATCACTGTATGAATAATTCATAACATAAGAATAATATGTAACAAATAATTTGATTTTTTAAAAATACTGACTGTTTTAACCAAAATGATGGAATACTAGAGGTCTTCAGCAGCCTTCATTATTTTTCTGAATCATATGAATTCATTGTAATAGGAATTTGATCCAACCCACTACTCCATCAGAATTTTCTGGTAATAAAATAATTTTTCTAAAAAGACTGAGACAAAGACTTTGATTTTTAAAATGGTTGCAGCCCACATAGAACCTCATTGACTGCTAAAAGCAACGCTTATGGTAAAATCAAGGGTGAAAATGTAAAGTGAATATCAAATAAACATTTCCTGAGTGAGATCTATTAAATAACAAAACAATCTCTCTAGGGAAGTTCCATGGGTTCTTTCACTTGGCACATTTTCAGTGACTTGGAAAAAGTACTGTAATATTTTCTTGCATTAAAAGAAAGCACTAAGTATTTTACACTGTTATTTTCATCTCCAATTTCTGGTTTTGTACTGTTCTACTTTATTAATTTCATTTACTGTGGTTGATCTGTATAGAGAACTGTGTGGTATCCATTTACAAAGTACTTCTGCAGCAGAAACCTCCATAGCAGCACTCAAATACATTTTGAAGCAAGGCAGGAAAAATAGCTTTCATCCTCTTTCCCTTCTTTAAATAAGAACTTCCATGGAGAGAAATTGAAACAGAATTAATCAAACCAGAAGAACCTCCCTCGCACAAGAAAGCTAAGAGCATGTTGCCTTTGTGACGCAGTGAGAGGGTACTGCCACAAAAAAAGTGTTTTCTGCTCCTGCTGAGGCTCCTGATGCTGCCTCTTCTGATACCAAACCGGCTGCTATCACCACATCATTTGCTCTTGGTGCTATTTCATGCTTTTGTATGAAGGGCCAAGGGAACACATTCTAGATTGTCTTGTGCCAAGAGAAGGAATAAAGCAATTTAGGAAACCAAATGATGTAACTACTAGTGCAGAAGACCAATAAACCCTGCCAATTACTCTTTGGCACCAAGGTCTGAGAAGAGGGATCAAAAAAAAAAAAAATCATAAGGACATAAATTTGGAACAAGTTTGGAGCTTAATGAGAGCCATGGGAAAATGTTAAATGTATCACACCAGAGACTTTAAGCAGGATTACAGACAGAACTTTGGTACAAACAGAAAATAAGTATTTAGTTGCAATTGCCACTGTTAAAATGACTAAGAAAGGTAAAAAGAAAAGAAATTATGAAGTAGAATATATTCAGCAGTATAATTTTTAAAATACTTTATACATTTAAAGCCAATGAAAGGTGTGATGATTTCCTCAGACATTCAAGAGTTTACTCACTAACTCAACATCTATTAGATGACAGCACTGCAAACTGCAGCCCCAAATAAAACCATATGGAGTACTCCAAGTCCTCCTTGGATCTGGAGGAATCTACTATGGATGTCAAGAAAATAGGTCAGTCATTTACAAGCAAAGCCAAGCTGCCATCTGGGCCTGTCAAAAGTAGATCCCTATTAATGAAATGTGGTGTTCTACTGGGGTGTAGGCACCAAGCTATGAAAATATCACATTCATTTCATGCAGGTCAGAAAACAACAGTCTGGTAATAAAGTAGGTATATATTTGAATTAAACTCGTTATCATCTCATGGAGTATTATTTATCCCATTGTTTAATCTCTAAAGTGTCTTGTTGCTTAAGCTTCTTTCCATTGACACTTAGTTGTAAATATGAATGAATAAAAGTACCATGCATTCTTAATATTTATTAATATACATAAAATTGAATCACACCAGCTATGATATTTGTCCAAAGCATTTTATGTCCAGATCTATGTTATGTATAACTTCAACCATTACTGTTAAGCAGCCACTTCAAGTTGAAATGCAGTGTTCACAGCACAGAGCCAAGAATTAGTCAAGAGTTCAGAGCCACAAATGACATGGTATCTTTACCATAGTACTAACCACTGACAATTCAGGTAGAGCTTCTAAAGGAGAAAAAAAACCCCCACAACATTAGTCAAGTTAGCATTGAGCCCGAAGAACAGGTTTCAAATGCCTACCCTATAAGGAAAAGTGGTGTAGGATCTTTTAAAGAATCTTTTTATGTCTCATCCAAAAATTTGCACTACCAGGTATACATTGGCCTTTAGCACCACCCAAAAGCAATCACTCACTAACAAGCCAAAGAAAAAATGTCATATTCTCAGTCAGTGATATCCAGATGTTGTAACAGGGAGGTGTTAGCTGGTGTTCTCCCATCCAGGTTACAGACACGGCTCCATCTCTTTCAGGTTACAGAATGTGTCAAGATTTCAACTGACTGATCAATGGTAGCGATGTTAAAAATTCCACTCCTATAGAAAATGCTGGTCAAAACATGCTTATAGAAATTCGTCCTGTTAACTATGTCCCTATGAAAAACATACTAGCTTGTGACAGAGGAAACAAAGACATCGGTTTTGCGTGTTCCATTGAGGCAATAAGTTGATTAGTTCCTCGGTTTACAGATCCTCGGTCCTACAAGCCAATAGCTCTTCTATAGGAAATTGATGTTTCCAGTGATACAAATACCAGACTTGCCTAGCGACTGAAATGACTTTGACACTTCGATTTCTAGAGGATTTCCTAAGTGTGCTGTCAGAAACTCGTATTGGCATCTCACATTTACTTTTGTTTACCATCCGCTTTAGGTTTGTGATTCCTTCAGGCTACATGCCAGATGTATATCCTATCGTGGTAACACCTTATGACGATGAAAACTGCTGACATGCCTTAGTTCAGACAACTCTGAAGGTCTCTCACAGCACTGCAACAAATTAGCATTTGGGCTGGCAAAGCAGAAGCAGAGAAGGCAATACACTAACAGTTGCAAATTTTTATAAAAACCCCCTACCCCGCATAATGCATGCTTATGGCAGCCCCAGTTATCAAATTTTACTCATGAAAATTGATTCATAAATAGTATTACTAGCAAATTCAGATAGCAATGCATTTTCTTCAACATGAAGGACAACTCTGACCTACATCACTCTTACCACAAATGACAGTCCTTAGTTAGACTCAGGTCTGTCAGGTTCTTCTCTTTACAGCCACTAGACTAATTAAAATTAAAGATTAGCCAGTTTAACTAACACAATGGTGAAAAATTATGGAAGTTAATGATTCTATGCTAAATTATTGAAAACATGCTACCAGTGGTGAACCAGTGTAAATAGGGATTTCCTTCTTAAATTATGTCTACACAAGGCAATCTTCTTATGCCTTACTCATGGGCTGATGTTCATAAAAAAGCAGAGAATAAGGTAAGGGAGGTTTACTATATTGCTTACAACAGCCACTTGTTTTTCTGAAGCTTAATATTAGTGTATAAATATCAAGCTGTGATATTGTAAAATTTGGTTTTACAATAACACTGTGTTATGTTTTATGAATTGAGAAGAAATAATTTTTATAGAGAGCAGCAAAACTGCTTGTGCCAGTAATATCCAAATGGTGGGGACAAAAAAAACATGTAAAAAAACCCACTTCCCAAAAATTCATTATCCTTTCACCATTAGAATTGGTCCAGGAATAAAAAAAAAATTGGAAAAAAAAAATCAAAAAAAGTTCAGGAATACTTAGTTAAATTAAGATATGACTCACATCCTTAATTATTAACTGTTATTGAATATTCATTCAAGTAAGCTCTTTGCAAAATTAACTTGTCAAGTTTCTCCTTCATGCTAATATGAAACAGTTCCAGAAGCACTACTTCTTTATTGCAAAATTTGTGTAGCCTAGAGGCTCAACAGTTTTTGAGATCTGAAATGTCAAAAATGTGTTTTAAATCAGTTTAAAATTATTCTGGCCAGATATCAATAAATACTTGGGACAGTGTTAATTAAGATTTTTTAAAATTAAATATGAATTCAATGCAATTGAACATGATTTTGAAAATAATATTTATTCATGTTCATGAAAGAACTGGAAGAAGGTTTTTATGTCTAAATTTTGCAGTCCATAGTAATACCACTTAAAAACCAAAGTCAAAGAGGTTTTCCTACAACATTTACTTCAGTAAAAAACATAACGCCAAAGTAAAGGGTGAATGTGGACTTAAGGATCAGATCCCAACATGCAAAGATAATGTACTTTCACAGAGGTATATCAAAAGTCTAACAAACTTCACCTTTTGTTTACGGTTTTATCCAGAAAAGACATAGCATACCTTTTGAGCATTTGAACTGAATGACAGAAACTGTATCTTTTTGATCCTCTACTATAGCTTTTGTAAGTTCATACTTCAAATATTCATTACACTCTTAGTAATATGTGTTTGCTTCTCTTTGTGCTTTCAGCATGTTTAGGCCTCTTTTGGTCAACGTCTTGGGAATGCTGCCAGCAGTAGAGCGGTGTAAATCTGAGATTTAATAAGACACGAGTGCGCGTGTGCATATGTATGCCCATCCGCATACGTGATAGTATCAGTCATCAGAATGTAGGCTTGAGAGAAAAGGCCTCATCTTCTCAGCATTCACTTCAAAACACAGACTGTATTGCAGAGATCTAGGGATAGATGCAGCCCTGTTTCAAAGTGTCACTACCCTACTAAAAATCCAAGAAGATTTTTTTTCTTTGATGTTGATGATAATTATGACGATAGACTCAGTAGTCTGTGAAATGTAATATCCTGTGTTTTTATCTCCTTCTTGTTTGGCCTGTCATCTGAAACATTTTCTCCAATACTTTCACAAAGTCAAATGGAAGTCATCACATTCCTTTAACTTGGCACAAAATAAAATACACAGCAGCACAAAGGGTAGCTAAAGACTCAGTTCACAGTAGCAAATATGTGAAGCATCATACATACATACATACATACTGAAGCATCAACTGATGAGTTGGACATAAACTAGACTATTCAGATGTTAGGTTCAAGCCTCTCATGTATAGATGCAGTATACATGTAGTGTGGCATTGGCGTCTCAAAGTCGTGTTCGAACACAAGGAGAATCTTGGTAGAATTGAAGGAAGGATTTCAAACTCAAACAGAAATAATGTCTGTGCATGTCAAAATATGAATGCACACTTCATTCACTACTACCTTTTTCTCTCCTTTTCTGCTTTTTCCTTTTCCTCATAATTTGCTGTGCTGCAAACAGAGTCAATTAATTGTTTTTTTACAGCAAGATATGTACAGATCTCAAATTTCATTTGAATTTCAATTCAAATAAAATCCTTTAAATGAAGGAAACACTGATAATCAAATCTTAAAGCTATTTTATAGCTATCTTGCCTTCCTTGTAAAGGATGTTTATTTTAACAGGATGTAACAAAAACATTAAAAAACCTTCTATAACCTACAACTGAATACCATATGCCGGGTGATACTGTTGCCACTGCTAGAAACCTATGCATTGCTTGAACTGTGTCTTTGAAGTATGCATAATCCTCATGATCCTCAGCCTAAAACCGTGCTGGCTGGGAGCTATTTACACCCAAGTCCTTCATTTCATTTTCTATAATCCACCAAATCACTATGTCTCCAGCAACCTGAATGGTGCCCACCAACTTCTTGAAGAGCATATTCAGATTCTCTTTCAAATTTCAAATTCTTATGTAAATTTTAAATATTTTAACACCACGTGTGCTGGTTACTCCAGCTATGAAAATGGAATATCTGCACAGTGCATTAGCAGTTGCTTTAGCTCAAACGCCACCTTTCACATAACAGCATGATTGTATCCTCATCACTCATGCAGAATATCTTTCTCAATGGAATGTCAGAGTCAGGAATTGAAATAATTTTGTCCCCATTCAATATGATATTTCTTGTTATAGCATTATAGCCTTCCAGTAAAATTAGTTTCACAAATATAGTTTCCTGTAAGAGTGCTTACATGGTGTATGACTGTCTACATCCAACTGTGTCCGCATGCTGAGCTTATGAGTTACTTGTCTTCTCCATCAGAACCCACTGAAATGCATTTAACCTCCAGCCACACCTGCTCTAACAGCTCTTGCCTCACAGTTCTTTTCTCCATATGAACAAAGCAAATAGAAGCAACTGTTCTCTCATACAAGAGATTATCATCATCAGAAGTTATGTTTCTGAATAGTTATTCAAAAGACCTAATTAGAATTGGAACAATAATTTTGTTATTCAGCATAGACCTGGTTTTTGCTTCCTCTGGTGCTGTGACTCCATCAACTTTAAAACTTCACGCTACCTGGGGAGTTGAAGACAATAAGCTGGGAACTAGTATTGTGACCTACAATTTTCTGTTGTGAATTTTCTAGCGCTTTGCTACTATTGGCATGGTGATCAACACTGTCATACTGATTAGACACTTTTAAGAAGAGCCACAAGACTGTGCTAAGACTTGTATCCTATGTTCAGGAGCAGATATGCTGAATCTCCCCAGGGGGAGCATTTACATGTTATCCAGTAGCTGTTTGGTTTTTTTTTTCCCCAAAGAGCCGCAGGTAGCCCATCAACAGAAAATGACTATGGAGTGACTAAAGATTAATAGATTTAGTAAAAGTCTGTAACCAGGAGCTGTCAGATATAAAACTTTTCTAAGAACCTTCTATATCCATTTTCCTCAACTCCATAATAAGTGATAATACTTGACCATAGTAATATTGTTTTACTAATTATATAGCAAATTATTGTCTTGTTGTTGTGGTTGCTCTAAGATCATTACTGACTGCCTGATGGCTATTGGCTTTGATTTAAAGACGTTAATTTCAACCTTGGCACGAGAACGTACTAAAAATGAGCACGATAGTACATGACCATACTCACATTAACAAGACCATATGCTCCCTAATGAAAAGCACTCTTGTTTAAATGAAAAAGCCATAGGAAAGCTGTTTTTCATGAAGACCAGATGTTAGACTTTGATTTCTTTTACCTACAGCTGACAGTTTCAATTTCTACATCTTTCCAGGCTTAAGAACAAAAAGAAGAGTGTATAGAGGCCCAAAATACATACAACTCCAAGGATAGCTCACAGCTGTAGTGTGTAAGATTTTATTTCCCTATTTTCTAGAGGCTTCTGCTTCTATTTCTGTGATAAATTCTACATTTACAATACATGTTTTAGCCCTGGATGCACTATTCTAACCTTTCTTGTGAAGTTTAAAAACATTATTTACTTCAGAAAAGCTTTTTATTTTCAAAATATAAGCTGAATCCATTGAACCTGATTGCTGTCTAAGGAAGACAGTCCTTCCTAAGAATTTAGTATGGGCTGAAAAATAATTCTGCAATCACCCTTGATTTTTTTCCAATTTCAACACAAGCTTTCCCTGAGAGAAAAAAATCGAGTCATTATAATCCGTAATAAACACACACATGTGCACACTCACATAAAAATAAAAGTTAATCTCAGCCTTCACTTTCTGATACTTCCTGAAATCCAATAGCTATTTGTTGAGGGCAGGTACTTCAAATTCAAATTGTCAGGTACTCATTGAAGAGATGTCCCTAAGGGTTAGCAATCATTTGCAAATTGCAAGAAAGCAAGAAGGCAAAATGCGTGCAGTCTGAACACCTGAGAATGCGGTTTATACTGTCTCACAGTGGCTTTGTAAAACTATTTTGTCTTTCAAAAGCAAAATATTTTTTGTCCTGTTATTTAGGCTTTTATCAGTTGTAGACCACCGCCATGGTGTCACTGCACAGTAGAGAGAAAGAGAAAAGCTTTGGTTAGTTGCAACATAATTACTTCTGAAGAACAGGAAATCGTTTTATTCAAAAATCAGCTTTTGACAGGTAATTCAGATATATATTACCAATAATGAGAGAGCTAACGTTCCTGTATACAGAGGAGTAACACTTCTGCATCAATTGTAGAATGGAAGATAATATCCATTGACATTATTGTCCTCTTCCCTACAACACCCCTCCTGTTTTGGTTTCAAGAAGGTAAACATCTACAACTGGTTTTTTTTGTGAAGGACTGATTCTGTCAATGCAAGGTATACCCTAAATATCTAATATTCCCATTCCGATACTGCACAGGAAACTTAGGGGTGTCTTTAACTATAACCTGGAACCTTAAAATGAAACTATTCTGGTCCTGTACACAAGCAGAAGTGCAGCTGCATAGGGATCTTTCAGCCTTGAAAGGAGAAACTGAGCTGGCTTAAGCACTTTTACGTATGACTAATGAGACATCTTTTTCTAAAGATTATGTAACCCCTAATTTAATGCCCTTTTTGTTCCAAGTACCCAATGCATCTAATTTCTTGCTTAAAGCAAAAGTATGTATTATAACTAAGAACTTAGATAACAATCATGATTTACACATGATTAGTTAGCAGAGAGGACAGTAAAATCCAGCAGCTCTTTTTAATGTGAAGTAACATCCATTATGTTTTAGTTGCCACCAAATCACCATACTGTTTTGGACCTGAAGGTGCACACATTACTCACAATGACAAGAAGTTACTCTTACTTATGTCTCAAAGTATTTTCATTGACTTCAGTTGAGCTTCAGACCTTTTTCTAAGTCATATTTGGATATTGTGTATGAACAAAGGCTTACTGAAATGAGTAAAGATTGGAAGTCTAAATCCAAATGCCTAAGAAAGAGAAAGGAAAAGCAGCCAAAGGAGAAGTGTGTTTGTTTAAACTAATATTGTGTTACATACAGTATAATTAAAACACACCAAAATGAAAAGGGCAACCAACGAATCTTGAACTGATAGCTATATCAACTAATCATTGAACCTGATTGCTGTCTAAGACAGTCCTTCCTAAGGACTGAGAGAATAATTGCTGTGAAAACGGAAACTTATGCCATATTCTGGAATATCTGACTCATAAATAAACCTTTCCTTAAGGGTCCTACTCCTAAGTCATAAATTTCTTTCTTCTCAGAGTGGGAAATATCATCTTTCTGTGTAGTAATGCACCCGTTTCGAGATTCATTCTGAGAAAAACGTATATGTTCTCAAACTAAGTATGAAAGCTTTAATCAAAATATGCAAATAGCAGACATTCTAGAACAAGCAAGAGACAGAATTCAAGTCGGAAAAAAAAGTCCATATTGAGGTACATGACAGCCAAGAGATAACGGGAGTTCAGTGAGCCTGTTGTCCTCGTTTCAAGTCCTTGCTGTACCCATCAAGGGAAGAGAAGCAGTCATGCAGCCTGAAGTATCCACCACTGATGACCTTATCTTGTATTGATAAATTATCCTGTGTTGCAAATGCATTTCTTCTTTGTCTAATGTCAGTACCAGCACAGACATGAATCTGACACTCAAATTCACTCTATTCGTTGGACGAGCCCAGATTTTATTGCACTCTGAACCCTTCCACTTCAGCTGATGTTTCTTTTTCAATGAGGAAAAATTAGTTAGCCATAACTATGCAAAAGGTATTACCTTTTTTGGTATGTTAAGTTCCACACAGGCTAAGATATGCTGATAATATTTTGATCTGAAATATGTGTCTGCACTATACAGTCTTTACTATACTGTAAATCACTAGCTGTGATTTACCAGATGTTTTAAAGATTTTATGGTCCACACAATAAATATTGCAGCTTGAAAAAGAAAGTGAAGCAGTGAAGAGAATTGCATTTTTGTCTACTCACAGTTACAGAATCATCTCTCATTTGAGGGTTTCAAAGTGCTTTACATACATTTATTAGATAACTAATTACACACCTTCTCTCTGAGAAGGTAAGCATTATTATATTCATATGACAACTGTGCAAACTGCTGGGATTCAGCAGTTTGGGGTATGATCCTCAAATCCTTAATCGCCAAGCCCTCAGAATTACCTAGCGTCTCACTTCCTCTGGAACCCCCCTGCCACACATAAACACACACACAAAACAACAATCATTTTGAAAACAAAACTTATTCCAGTGGTTTGGCTGTTCAAAGTAATACATCCATCTCTCCTCATCCTTCTTACATATTTAATCCCTGAGGGGCAAATCAGATGCAGAAGTTATACAGCCTTTTCAGTGTCGCAAAGATCCAAATAGTTCAGCTCACATGAAAGATCCTGTTTGTTTCCCAGCTGTACTCATGCCAGTTGCAATCCAGTTTGCAAAAAAGGTGCACTTCTAATTCAGCAATTTTTTGGTTGTGAGTAAAAAATAGCCATGTGGAGAAAGGTTTCCAGGAGCACGTTGTAAATGCCACTCAAGATCAGTTAACAAGTTGATAATCTAACAGACCTGCACACCATTTCCTCTCAGTTATCAAGAAATTAATTTGGAAGGTTTGCGCTTCTCAAAATGTTATCACAAGAAAAAATTTGCAGTCATAATCTTATTCAAATAAATTAATGGCCATGTCTGAATTTGTTTTAATTATCAGGAAAAGCTCCTTGAATATTATTTGTTGATAATTCATTATAAAGTAAACAGAAAAGAAACACATACTGACAGAAAGGAATAATTAAAGTCTTGGGAAGAGGTTAGTCTTGTAAGAATTCATTAACTTATAAAAATCACTGTGATTCAGTAATAAAAACTGCCTGTACTTTTTGTAGGTGGAAGGCTTTATAAAAATCAAATTTTATTAAACAAAATGAAAAGGTGCTTTAAAAATTTTGTCAGGAGGATTGACTTTTATGAGCTTATAGTCTGGCTAGAGAAATTATTTGAGTGACATGAAGCTTTTACTTCTCTTTTCATACAATTTTAATAAAAATGGATTGTCCCTAATAAAAAGACACAGCTGTGGTTTCCTTCCCAACCTTTTTTTTCAGGTATATAATGTATCTAGAGAAAGAATGCTGAAGAGGAAATCCACTTCGACGTTAAAATTTACTCTTCTGCTATCAGTCTATAACTCTTATTGGTGACTTTGCAATCTCTGTTTCTGAGAAGTGATAGATGTAGTTTTCATTTGGTTGATTTTTATTCTTTTCACTTAAGATGGACAAAGTAGAACAAAATCCAAATTAAAATGGAAAATATCAAATTGGCATGTATGTCCATAAATATTATGCTTAGCAACTTGAATCATTTAAAAACACTGTATGAACAATTTATATTCTTAGTTGTTTTTGAGTAGTGAATTCCACTCTGTTATTTTCTATAGGATATACTGTGAATCCCCCCTAAATGTATTGCATCTTGGCTGACTCAGAAATAACTACATGGCCACTGACCTAGATGGAAAAGTGCTACTACAATAAAGTTTAAAAAGGCTATACTGAACTAGAAAAACAGGAAAGAAAAGTTCAGGAACCTACCTACCTAAATTCAAGGATGATTTGTAATAGGGCTTGTAAAACCATTTGTCTGTTTTCAGATCAATCTTCAACATCTGTCCAGTAAGGAACAGGTAGAAGCGCAGCTTTGTGGCTTTTCTTCACAATGCTCATACTAAGAGAAAATTCCTTTGGCTGCCTATGGCTTACTTTGTTCTTCTATGTGATCTAAAGGAGCTAGGTTTTGGGGAAGGAGGAAAGATTCCAGAAAAGCCTTGCAACATCAGTTTTAAGGCTTATTGTCAAGGGAAAGAAGAGGACTAATTAGACATTGATATAGTTTTTTCCAGTGCCAGGATGGTAAAGATGTATAGGGAGGTGAAGGAAGGGGTTTTTTTTGTTTCTCCTTGAAAATGAGAGAGCAGAATGAAAAAAGATATTTTAAGCATTTTTTTATATGATTAAAGGAATACTATCAATCTCTTTGAAAGTAGCATTGGATGGAAATAATATTAAAGCTGAAAAAGAGCACTGGTACAAACATGAACATGTGTGGACGGTTTTAGAATGGAATTAGAAAAAGCTTTATAATTATCAACTCAGTGAGGTATTGAAACAACTTTTAATTGTACAGCAAGTTCTACAAACAACTTGCTAGAATTAATAAGTATTACTGTGTTATATAAAGTTTCTGTTCAGGGCACTGATTTTTTTTTAATAAAAAAGGAAAATAGAGCTAGACTCATCACCTGTATATTTAAATCATTTGATGTATAATTTGGTAAAGCTTTAGTGATGATGTACTACTGATTTAATTTAGCCTCACTGAAAGTATTGCCATATCAATTTATTTTTTGTTGACATTTGAAGTGTTAAAAAGGATATTTCAGAAATGTTTTAGTTTAAATTTATTATTTCTTGCAAAAAAATCTAAATTTGAATTGATAGAACCATTTGAAAGAAATACAAAATAACTTCTAGTCTATAAAGTAGTAGCTGGGATGTTGCTACCTGAATAAGCTATTTTGCATAGCTTTCCAGAAGGAGTCAATCTGATCTTTAAAATTCTACACCATGAAATGCTTGGATACGGGCCTTGAAACCTTATGCTGCAATGTAACTGGAGAAAACCTTTACACAATATACATGAGTCAGAATATCAAAATTGCACACATCTATTTCCACGACAAGTTAATGTCTAAGTTTTGTATATTCTTTAGACAATGCAATGAGAAACACGCTTGTAGTTAGTCTTTGGTCCATGTCCCAGCTGCTTAGCACTGTGAGGCATAAAACAGACAAAAGCTGCGCTGAGAAGACATCTGAAAATTTGCACTTTCGAAGAAGAAACTTGGGGTGAGAAAAAGCTTATGTGATTATCTCCAATGCGTGTTATTTGGTATTTATCAGTAGAAAATCTGAGTTAGAGCTGTGAGGAGCCTTAAACAGTAAAACAATACGTTAACAAATGCTAGAGGAAATAGTTTTTAACAGAAGACATTTTTCTCTCTGTACCAAAATGTTCCAGGAAGGGGAACATTAGCTTTTAAAGGTGCGAGTACTCTACTTCCAACTTTTTCCAATACAAAGCATGTCAAGTATTGAAGGGAACTAGGTGTCACAAACAGATTATAGTCTCCAGCAAGGAGGATGGAGGATACTGGTTCAGTAGCACCCAGCAGCTGCTGTAATTCTTCAGAATCCCAGTCCTAAAGAAAACAATCTCAGGTACAGCATTGACTCAATCCAACGAGTATGTCCTTAGTGGATGGCACAGCAGCAGAGACTTCTTTGTATTCTCCTTACCTTGAAATAAGCTACTTACCAGGATGACTTTTCCTGCGCCAAGTGCTGTGCTGCTATAACTACACTGCTTTTGATGTGATACCTGGTTTCTTTGAAACTAAATTGGCACTCCATGCAGAGTGCTGCAATTTGCAGTATTGAGGGAGCAATAATGTGGCTTAAAAGTAAGCCACTTTTCCTCTTCAGGTATTCCAAGTGTAAGCTTGTCTCAGCTGATGCCTGAGTCTGCTGTTGTCAAAGTAAGCTCTGAGTAGATGTAGAAATTTTTTGGCTTACCAAGGCTTTATCCTCTGAAATCTGGCTTGTGTTTTCTCCAGACTGAGAAAAATGTCATATTGCTTTATTTGTTTCTATTGTTATGATTATGATGATATATGCATAGTACACTCAAGACTGCTAGAACACTTCTGCAAAAGATAACTAGTACTCTTCTCAATATATCTGTGAGATGGACAGTATTACTATTCTTTGAGTTTGGTAAACTATGACACAAGCAGAAAAATTGTTAGTCTGTGGTGATGAAAAGAGGCCTATCCTGCTTCTCTTGAAATCATTGGCATAATACCTCCAGGTAGTGTAAGTCAGGGTAGTGCCTTTACAATCAGTACATTGACATATACTATCTAAGGATTTGGTTCAACACCTGAAAGCATTTATAGACTTTAGTAAGAGTGAGGTACTTCTCACAGAAAGTAGATAATTTTTCTATTATATCAGTCAATGTTCAAATCTTGTAAAGGCAGCAAATTGATGTGTTATTTTTGCCATATGTCTCTAAAACTGGATTTTTTTCCTTTGTTTACATGGGAATTATTCCATCACTGCTGCGTTTCCAAGGCAAAAGCGTGCAGTTTTATGGTAGCAAAAGTGTTGTTTTCAGTAAGAGGGACAGGATGCTTAAACATAAACATAGATCATATAATCACTGAAATGCAATTTTGAAGAAGATAGTGAGGTTAATGTCCAACTCTTGCAAACAGTAACCTGATAAATTGACTGTGATTCTCTTTAAAGTACCACTGAGGAAATAGAGAATAGTAAGATCCATCTCATCTCTTGTGCACCACTACATTAGGCATGTCCTCTGTTTGGGGAGAGTATGATGCACTCCCTCTTATTAAAAGCTAAAACAGGGTGAAATAGTCTAAAAAGATAAGATAGGAAGTGTAGGAATAATTTTTGTGGGGTTTTTTTTTTTTTTTAATACTTTGTTCCGTCTTATTGTCTTCACTGGTTTGGCAACTGGTACTGAGCCAGCTCAAGGGAAGAAAAAAGACATAATACTTCTATTTTGCAATATAGAAAGAACTGTGATTTGGAATTGCAATATCATGCCTACTTTGGCAGAACGTATTCATGATGCACCTGATGATTCAATCTAGGCTAAAAGGTGGTAGAACTTCCATGTCTTATCTGAAAAATTGATTATCTTCTGAAAAATGCCAGGTTTCCTGAAGAAAAGTATAGATGTACTCAATAGTGTTCCCAGCAGGAAGAAGAAACAAGCATTGTTTGCTTCCAGTATTTGAAATTATGAATCAATTACATATCATGAATTTGATAAAAATGGAGGAAAGTGCATCAAATATTTTAAATTCCTTATCCTTCTGCGTGCTCAAAGAATCAATAAATAGGATGCAGAGCTGATAAATTATTTAAACTATAATAAAGGCAGCAATAAGCACTGCTTTTATCCACCTGTGCTTTGAATATGATGCTTTTCATTTATGACTAAGCTGTACTTTTACCCATATAAAATGATTCTTCTTTCTCTTTTATTGCTATAATTTTTTAATATAATTACATGTGTTAAAAATGAAAATAAAGTCATGGAAAATCTGTTCTATTAATGGAATTACTTCTATACAATATTGCTCCCAGATGTACAAAGGGCATCTAGTCATGTCTTTTGTAGCCTTCATCAGGCTGAAATGGTAATAAACTGACAGCGCACAGATAAGAGAGATGAGCTACCGTGCTGGGGAACACGTGCTGCAAAAATAGATGCCCAGTCATGGATAACCATAGGTCACCATTTCCCTGTGTAATGACAGCAGTATCACCACTGTATAGAATTCAGTTATTAATGCACTAACAACTTTCCAATTGCAAAACTAGATAGGGTTGAGGATCTTCCAATATTTATGATACCGCAGAAGGAAAATTCTGCAGAAATAGTGATTTAAATAGACAGATTTATAAGGATGTGACTAGATAGATTTCTGTGTAGCATAACTCCAGAGCTAATCATAAATACCAGCTTTAGTCTGATTATGGCAGATCGGAGCTCAGTGAAGTATATTTGCCCTAGGTTTTATGCTGCTACAGATTACACTATTGCCTTGCTGCCATCTGTGTCTTTTCTGAAATTTTGCAAAATTAGACCATCTGAAACAGAAGTGGATTTTGAAAGTCTTGTTCTCATAAAGGCAGAGCATTTCAGCTCATTCTTGAGTGTAACAGCGATGAGACTTTGACCCACTTTTTGAAAAATACCATGTTCTACGTATATTTATGTCCTCTTTGAGAAATTCTATTTTCACGTGAAGCAAGAATTCAATTAAGCACACTGTTTTCTAGGTGTACTATGTGGAAAACTGTCTTGGATGTTCTCAAGTTTTTTTGACAATTCTGTTATGACAATGAAGAAATTTTTTTATCCAATAAAAGTTTAAGAAAACCTAATTTTGCTCTATAAAGTTTTTATTTTAAAATTTTTAAAAGTCTAGTGACAATAACATTAAACTATTTCTTGGAAACAATGCTCCACGAGAACAGTATGTTTTGTGTCTCAGAATCAATTTTTTCAATATTTATTTTCAAAACAACTTTTGTTTCTAGATTAAATTTTAACATACTATAACTTTAAAGGTCAAGTCTAAACACATCAAATGAAGGCATAAAAGAAATCATTAAATACATTTTTTAAATACCTTTAACAGAAAATATTGATATTTTATATTTGCATTTTTTTCCTGTTCAGATCTGTAGAAATTTTGAATTACAGTTCTAAGTTTCCTTCAGCTTTGACTTTAATTATGTCCTACACATGCAAATATTCCTACAAGGGATATTTTATTCTATTGTTCGTATGTTTGCTCTTATGTAAGATATTTTGATTCTTTTCTTCTTCCTTCTGCAAGGATATTGGCAAACTGTGTATTAAAATGTAAGGAAAGACATTTCTAAAGATGTCTCTTATTAAATATTTGTAGCATAATAGTGATTCTGAGATATCAGAGAACAAGTTGTTGTTTACTACCAAGGCAAGGTGTCTCTTATCTGTAACTTTTATTTTTCTTCTAAATTGCACTGCTGAAAATGTTCAAAAAAACAAACAGGTACTAAACATGTCAATTTAAGTTTCAGCTCCTAAACTTTTCAGAGGCTTGTTAATACTTCATTACAGAATTAAAAATCCTTATTTGTTTTGTTCACTTCCAACCAGAAATATATAATTGGACCTAGTGCATTTAAGATTGCCATTCACTAACTACCCAGATATCACTAGCATGACAGTCTCTCTGTACAGCCTGCAATTTGCATTAATTTCAAAAGCACTCAGAATGCTTTCCTACTACCCCAACACAAAGAACAATAATAATAATGCTGAAGCAGTCAAGTAATTTTAAAAAGTAGAATTCAGTAAAGATGAAGAAATTTGTTTCAGCTGCTATCATAACATTTTTAATGCTGATGATTCTTTGGCTCAGGAGAGAATTCTACCACCTGTAGCTGTAAGTGAACAGAATCTGAATTTCTCTGTTGAAATTCTCTTGCACATTTACTCTGAATCTACTGCATAACTTTACATGGCATACTCATGAGATGATGATATTCACATCATTAGCCAAGGACCAACAGAATGGTTCCAAGATGAAAGATAAAAGCTAACTTTTGCTTGCTTGTGGTGGAATTTCCTGTACAAACGCTCAGTTTAATCTTTTCTTAGCTTTTCTTTATATTGAATCTCTGACTGATCTGAATTGTTTTCATTCTGCCACTTTTTCTCTACTGTGTATTTCTAATTGTGCATGGGAAAAGATACAGTAGCTATTTTGGATCTTAGGATCTCTAGCTATTAATATGTGCACAGGGGGTGGCAGTGTTCCTTTTCAAACAGTAGAATTATCATTTAGATTTTAAATACAAATTCCATAACTGTTGCTTTATTCTAGTGGAGTCCTATTATGCTGGCTGCTCTTACTGATAAAAATTATTGTTTGCAATACTACTGTATTGAGTTTAAGAGAAAGGGTTTATTTCATAGCATAGCAAATGTTCTGCTTTCAAATAATTTTAACTAGGGAAAAAACCCCACCTGCTTCAGGTATACTGATAATTTCTTGTCTCAATTTTTAGATCTGTTAGTCGCCAAATTCAATTGAAAAGAGAGAATATGAACAGGGAATCCAGGAGTCAATATTCTACAAAATGCATTTTATCAGAAAAAAGAGACTAGCCAATGACTTGTTTATTGAGAAAGTTAAAAGCGCTTTTTACCTTTGTTAATAAATTGGAGTGTCCTGTGATAGCCTGGAAAAATACAGGGGGGAAAAAAAAAAAAGAAAAGAATGAATTACTGTTCTCCCTTTTCAAGAGTCAACACTTGGAGACATTGTAGAATATTTTCTAGGTTGAGTAGAGATGATTAGAGCCTGTAAGTCTTTTTGGAAATTCTAGAGGGAGTTGCTTACCCTTGGATTTAGGAATATATCCTGAAGTTTTTAAATATTTTGTTCAAAGGAGTGAGGGCAAGCCAGGAAGTGAGTCTGTAGAAAAAAAAGAATAGACGCAATATACCAGACTCCCAGGGCTATGACTTAATAATCACAATAATGTTTCATTGGAATTAATGTTGAGTTTTGGATTAAAACATTTATAAATACACTGTTAGAAGTGTGTTGAGCCTGCACAGTTTAGCATTCTGTAATGTTCATGTGTAATAAAAACGATGAACAAAGCTGAGCAGAGTTGAACATTCCTTTCTTTTTGAAGTCTTTCGTGTATACAACTTCTAGAGAAGTAGAGAGAAAATCCCCCAATATTACAGCTGTTTCAATCATTATTACTTGATTAATATATGTGCAATGAGTTGAAATGTAGGCTTTCACAGATGGTGGTTCAGCGCACAATACACAAATGCTGAAGGGCAAGCTCCGTCTTTAATTAAAGTTGCCCAACACTAGCTGTATAGTTTTCAGTTCCCAAACAATAATTGTTCAGTCTGAAATTTTCTACTGACACTTTCCATTTTGGAAATTCTTTTTCACGCCAGTGGGATTTTGGTTGGGCAGAAAGAGTTTGTCATGTCTGAAAATGTTTTAAAAACAGGGAGGAGGAGAAAGAGGATGATAGACATCCATATTAAGACATGCCCTCTAGCTTCCATACATCATATGAAACAGACATTTGATGAAATATTAGTTTGATACGCAGAGCAGGTTGTGGGTATGAAAGATACAATAACAGTAGAATATTATTAATACAAACACCTTATGCTAATAAAATTACATGCAGAACTAGAAATCTCTTTAATCATCATTTAATTCATGGTCTTTTATTATTGATAGATCTTCATCTTGGGAAGGGCATTAGTTCAAGGCTTAACATAGAAGTAATACAGATCAATGGATTAGCCCTTCAGGAGAGGGACTAATTATTTTAATGAGAACATTGTAATTAGGCAGGTTTGAACTGATGATTAAAGAATCTTGCACGCTTGGAATTTTAATGGGGTTATCGTTGAGTAAACATGATAATGTATGAAGAATGGATGGTGTCTCTGTTAAAGAGCTAAGATGCTCTTTTATGGAATGTCTGAAAAAATCACGGAAAAGGCTTTGGTGAAAGCCTGAATTCTACATGCCAGGTATTGAGATTATAAACTTTCAGATAGAAGATCCAGGAATTGCATCCACTATTCTGTTTGTGTGCTACAATTTATTAATAATACAATTGTAATAGAAAACAAGAATATCTATATTAAAAATAACTATTGAAAATCAAATTATCTCATATTCGGTGAAGCATTTAGGTGATCTAATTTCACTCTAGAGAGAGGTTATATTTGCAGAGTACTTTCAGAAGTGAGATGCTGACAAACTTTATTTTATTTACTCTTAGAGACAAAGTTAAATGGGAAAGAGGAGGAAGTTAAAATGTAATATAATTGAATATTGTTTCATTATACATCTAATCTAATCCGATAATGACATAGTAATTCTCCAGTTTCTCATATTTTGCTTATTGACACCAGTGATCTAAGTCAATAGTTGAAAAGGGTTTTGGTGAATATTTAAATAATTTAAAAAACCACTTCTTGACACCAGGGTAAAGGTTGATAAATTCACTTGTATTCTTTTCCTGTCCGGGTGCTATATATTTTATGGTTAGAGACACTACAAAGAAGGTGTCAATCTGGTAAATATCCTGAACTTTATATGTCTGAATATTAGGCCTCATATTGCTTTTTCTGTTTTATTACTCCCTGCACTGCAATATGGCGTTTTGCCCATCTGTTACAGTACCTATGCAATCACAAAGGCATGCTAAGCATGCATAGACAATTTGAATTGCATGTTCTAAAGTAACATTCTTTTAAGGCATCTGTTAGAATAATAATAAGAAGTATGACAAGAAAACCTGTAGAAAGTTGTTTTCTTATCACAAAATATTTTTAGGATATTAAGGGTTACTTGCTTTATTTTTCCTGGGCTGCATCAATACATTTTACAAGTTGAACATATTTTTCACTGAAAAATTTATGACAGGGTGTAGTTAAACCCAAATAGCCAATGATGGTCAGGCTACTCACCTAAAATATAAGAAACCATGGTTCACATCTGTGGAATTTGCAGATCTCCTTATTCCAGTGGATATTTTAAACACTAAAGGTCTCTCTTCACATAGAGACATGTTTTGAAATAAAGCATCCAAATTTCTTTACATATAACATCTACAGATATATATGGCATACATTTTTTTGTCAGTATTTCCATCACTGAGATTTTCAAACCACAAAAATTAGATGCATGAAAGCTCATTTTAAAATGTAGTGTAGAGTTAGCGAAACATGAGCACAATGTAGTAATACGTTGATCCCTTGCTATTCTTATAATAGTATGGTATGTAATAAGAAAAAACCTTGAATTAGCCACTACTTTTACAAATAATTTCAGAATATAAATTGAATTATAAAGTCCAACTACTGTTACCAAGTGCTGTGTGACCATGGATTAAAAAAGGAGGGAACATCATCACAGTTTTCCAGTACTTAAGGGGCAGCTACAAGGAGGACAGAAGCTCTCTCTTCAGGAGAAACCACACAGAGAGAACAAGGGGCAATGGGTAGAAGTTGCATTGGGAGAGGTTTCATCTTTATATTAGAAAGAAATTTTTTACAATGAGAACAATCAATCACTGGAACAGCCTCCCCAGTTATGTGGTGGAGTCCGCATCACTAGAGGTTTTCAAAATATAACTGGACAGAGTGCTAGATAATCTCATTTAGGCTTCCTTTTCCATGAAAGATTGGACCAGATGATCTCTTGAGGTCCCTTCCAACCTAGGCCATTCTATGACAAAAATAATTTTATTAGTTATTAGACTGATGTTTCCTTCTGTCACTAAAGTAACATGTGAATTCAGAAGAGCAGATTAAACTCCTGTTGAACTACAAGGCAGTATGAATGATATTAGAAATTTTGTCAAACGTATTATCCATTTTCCTGATCTTGAGCTGAACAGGTAGCTATATGCTGGATTAGTATCATAGCAATGTGCAGAAGGCTGGGAAAATCAAAGCTTTCGGAGCATTTGTCTGCTTTGAGTATTACCAGCAATCAACACTAATATGCAGAACATATTACCTATTTCACTTGCCCAATTTTTGCCTGTAAAATTCACCTGGTTTTCATCCTAGCACAGTACTTCCCCATACTTCTTTTTTTCATTCTGAACATCCATGCTTGCCCAGCTCTGAGATTTGTTTTTAACTTTGTTAAGTGCCATAAGAGTTAACTGCTTTTTAAGTAGCCCAAAACCCCCAAATTTTGCTCTGAAAGGACATGCTTCAGACTGTTTAGTTTAATTTTATTTCAAGAAAACCAATTGTAGCAAGAATTTTCAAAAAAAATTATTACATCCAGTCCGTTATGAATATAAGAAACCTGTTCAAACCTTGCCCAGATTTTGAAAAGGAAAAAAAAATGCTAATTGTATTTCTGGTGGTGCATTCTTCCCCGTCCTTTTTTCCCTGGACCACCCAACAATCTTGGACATTCCCACCAAATCTTGGCCTTTGTGTAATGACCTGGGACAGTGAAGCGTCCCTTGACTGTACCAGGCATTCCTGTATGGCTAAGATGGGAGCAGCACTGCTCGTTCCACCTGATCTTGGCCTTTGTGCATGAGCTGGGGCAGTGATGCATCCCTTGGCTGCACCAGAAACTCCTACGTGGCCGAGATGGGAATAGCACTGTTTGTACCAGGTACTCTGATTGCCTAGCCAAGGTGAGGGAATGAAAGCAGAACAACTTGAATTGTTGCCAGGATGAAAATTAATTGATGATTGAAGTCAATCATTTTGCGATCCTATAAACAGCAGTCCCAAGTGAGGCCCTTTGAGCTCTCCTGGACTGCAGCGGGCTACGCCCAGCACCTCCCTCTGAGTGGGGCAGTGCTCAGAGCTCACAGACTCTCAAGTCTGCGAAATCCGGAGGTCCATCACCAAAGACCAATGACAGGACCTGGGCCAATATTCTCCTTGAGGCTCAACCCTCGCCCATTGAGAAATGCCAAAGCATTCAAAGTATTTCACTGAACTCAAGGGAAATTTTTAACAGGTATACCCTTTGTACATTTATGTTAATATTATGTCTGTGTGCATGTATGTGTAAATTGATTTAATCATTTTGTAAATGTTGAATTAATCAATAATTGAATGCTGCTAAAAATCTCATGGTTCACCTTAAAACTGTAGATAATCCTTTAGACATAAACCATTGACCAAGTCTGCTACTAAGGTTGGATGTAGCTGCCCCTAGACCCCTCTCTGAGGAGGAGTCTAGAAAGCAAGGGGGTCCTTTCTGAATCTCATGACTCAAATGGAGGGTCTTCCTTACTCTTTGTGTTGCTTTACTCTGTGAAGTCAATTCTGTCTCGATTTTCCCCTGATATACTTCTTCCATGCAGTAATAGAGTGAACTTTGCCATTTTCAAATCTTTAACTGAGTCACTGCTTTGATTAGAACAAATTTTGTCGAATTACTTTATTAATCGACTGATGATTGAGTGCTATTAAATATCACAGTCTAATCCTGTGATTTGCCGTAAAGACATAAATAAGTTCTAACTGCTGCTAGATCAAATTGTGTAAAGTCACTCATTTGCGACAAAATCCATTTGCGACAGTATTATATAAAGCTTCTGAACAAAGTACAAGTAATTAAGAGAAAGGGGTTTAAGTTCATCCAGTAAAGATCTGGAGGAGTTTGGATTTACTTAATGACTGCCTTTAAGATTTTTTTATTAATTTTAATTATTAATATTTCAAATGGAAGCTTTGCATCCAGAATCCAATCACTATTTTCAGAGTTGGACACCTGCCAATTTCTTTGTTACTCTCAGAGGTGATGTTGAATAATGAGAGAGTTTAGCAATTCTTTACATGAAGCATGTTTCAAAGGTATTTTTAGTTATTTCTATTTTGTGTCACAATTTCTTTCCCCCACTTTTTCCAACAATGAGTGAATGGAGGAAAAAAGCTCTGTATGTGGGTTGCCAGCCATTAACGTACTCCCCTAGACTCAAAGTGATAGATACAGTTGGTACTGGAATTATTTTGAATTATCAGGGTCAGCAAAAATAGTTTTAAACAGGTTTTGCTACTCCTGGATTTTTATACTGAGGCAGTAATATGGATATTATCTATCTGCTCTTCAGTAAACAAGTGGTTATAGTGTTATGTGACACTTAATTTGTGGGATGGGGGAAGACTGGGATTGTAGATGAACTGAAAGGAAGGGGGAAACTTTGTCATCAGAGACAGAATATAATAAAAGGATGTATAACATCCTGCTAACCCTTGGAGGATGTCATGGTTTAATTCCAGCTGTGGGATTAAACCGCACAGCCACTCGCTCACTCCCCCCTGGTGGGATGGGGGAAGAGAGTCAGAAGAGTAAAAGTAAGAAAACTCATGGGTTGAGATAAAGACAGTTTAATAGGTAAAGCAAGAGCTGCACGCACAAGCAAAGCAAAACAAGGAATTAATTCACTACTTCACATCAGCAGGCAGGTGTTCAGCCATCTTCTCCAAGTGGAGCCTTATCTATGAACCACGGTCTTTTTAGGAGTATACCTGCTGCGGCATAGATTTATCCACAGCCACAGTCGCTTTGAGGTGCACCTGTTCCAGCGTGGCCTTCTCCATGGGCCACAATGCCTTCAGAGATATACCTGCTCCAGCATGGCCTTAGCCATGGCTACAGTCCCTCCAGGGGTGTAACTGCTCTGTTGTGGGTTTATCCATGGCCACACACTTTGAGGTGCTCCCGCACGGCCTCATGCACAGTCACCAATGCTTCAAGGGGTACCTTCTCCAGTGTGGACTCATCCTTGCGCCACAGTCCTTTTAGAGGTATACCTGCTGTAGCACAGACTTAACCACAGCCATAGACACTTTGAGATGTACCTGCTTTGGTGTGGACTTATTCACGGCCACAGATATTTTGAGGTGTACTGCTCCCATGTACATGACTCATCCACGGGTCACAGTCCCTTTGACTCAAGTTGACACTGAAGTTCCAGTCTATCCAGTACAGCAGCACAGAAACAGCAGCGATGCCCTGGCCATCTGCCAGCCTCGGCGCATCGCCATTGCTGTTATCAAAATGTTCCCAGGCACAGCAGAGTCAGATGATAAGCAGGACAGCAGTACAGCAAGCAGCGAAAGCAGAAAGCAGCCACTAATGAGCACTAGACTCTAACGTATAGTAAGGCAAGCAAGCCCCATGGCAAGCACAGGAGCCTCCCGATTGATAGCTAAACAGCAATAACAGCTATAAATTTGATCTAGCACATTCCAATCAAGTCTGTTGTTATCTCGAACCCTTAGAGTCCCACGTTGGGTGCTAGAAAGGACTGTCGTGGTTTAATCCCAGCTGGCAACTAAGCACCACACAGTCGCTTGCTCACTCCCTCCTGGTGGGATAAGGGAGAGAGAATCAGAGGAGTAGGAGTAAGAAAACTCGTGGGTTGAGATAAAGACAGTTTAATAGGTAAAGCAAAAGCCACCCGCACAAGCAAAACAAAACAAGGAATTAATTCACTCCTTCCCATTGGCAGGCAGGTGTTCAGCCATCTCCAGGACAGCAGGGCTCCATCACACATAACGGTTACTTGGGAAGACAAACGCCATCACTGAGCGTGACATCATATGGTATGGAATATCCCTTTGGTCAGTTGGGGTCAGCTGTCCCGGCTGTCCCCTCCCAACTTCTTGTGCACCCCCAGCCTACTCGCTGGCAGGACAGTGTGAGAAGCAGAAAAGGCCTTGACTCCATGCCTGACTGCTCAGCAATAACGAAAACATCCCTGTATTATCAACACTGTTTCCAGCACAAATCCAAAACATAGCCCCATACTAGCTACTATGAAGAAAATTAACTCTATCCCAGCCAAAACGAGCACAAAGGATTAGCCTGGGAACAGTATTTTACATAATTTCACTTACAAACTACAACACTAAGAACAGGATAGTGTTGATAAAATGTATTGGTTCATCACCCATGTGAGATGACCAGAATTTCATAGAGGAAGCAATGAGTAACCTGAAAGTAAAAGCGAGAGATGGAGTGCAATTCAGTTATACAGAAGCAAGGCAGCATACCTGGTAAATAAAATGTCTGGTATTACTTAAGATCTCATCAAGTAGAAGGAAGGGCTACATGGTACTTTTCAGTGTATAGATGATGTTGAGCTGCCCATATAGTATGGTGAAGAAGATTAAAACAAATTTGGGGTGTACTGGTGAAAGTATTTCAATCAGAAGTTTTAGTAGTATTGCAAAAATCACTGATAAGGCTTCATTTTAGGCTCTAGGAAAGAAAGGTGAATTCAAAATAAAACAGATATGGGGCATGACTACTAAAATAATCACAAGAAAGTAGAAGCTGCTACAGAAGTGTTAAACTAGAATAATTTTGTTTGTTTAGCCTGTCAAAATAAAGGTTGATGGAATGGGGGAAAAGATTACTGTCTATAAAGATGACATAGTAGGTAAACACCATGAAGTAGTTATTCAGGTTTCAGAAGAGCCATAGTAATAGAGCAAATGAATGTGAAGTACCCATGAATAAATTAGTGTTATACAAAGCTTCTTAATCCTAAGAGCTGCGATTCCCTGGAATCACAGCCTTTATTCATTATTATAAGGGTGAATTCCTAAGTTATACTTTCTGAGATGAAATATAATAAGTGGTGATATAATTTATATGCTGCAACATATACAACAGCAGGGTACCAGATGAATGAACAGAAAAATCTGTCCTGATTTCCAGTAATCCCTGCCAAACTAAGCATTCCTACAATTCTAAGATAAATCATATAATCAATATAGTGACTCATTTTAGCTCACGTTGGAATCATAGGTTATTTCCACAAAATGGTAGAATTCTTGCTAGAACATTCTTAGATTTTAAAATCAAATAATAAAATTGTGAATTAATCTCCTAAAAGAGAAACAACATTTCTTTTTTATTGGGGTGTAAAACCAGACATAGTACTCCAGATTCAGTCTCGTAAGTATCTAGTAGAGTGCAATAATCACTCCTCTCCACTTGCTGGCTACATCCCTGCCAATGAACCCCTGGATGTCAGACTTCACCACCCCTTACACTTCACCACTACAAGGGTGCACTCCTGACTCATGTTCAATTGCTTGTCAGCCACCAAATCTGTCTCTCCAGAGCCAGTATCTATCCAGTTTGTACTGTTGCATTGGATTATTCTGTCCTAAACACAGGATTTCACATCTTGCCTGAACCTCCAGCTGTTTGAGAGCTTTCTAAATGGCAGCCCTGATCTCTAGTTTACCATGCTCAATTCATTGCCATCAGTGGACTTGCTGGCAGTGCATCCTATCCCACCATTGAAGTCGTTAATGAAGATGTTAAATCAACTACAGTATCATCCCTTGAGGAACACCATTTGTAACTGTCTGCCAGTTAGAATTCCAATCAAATCCAATTTCTTTATGCCCTTCATGCTACTTAACAATTTCATTTCCAGCTGAGCTTTGAACTTCTTAATTCTGTCGTTGTCTATCTGGAGGAGACTTATAGTTTATACTTGGTAGCATGTCTCCATTGTTGCAAGTGAATATACTTGTGTGTATACTGTATGTATGTGTGTGTCTATATAGGTGCATATACATGCATATATGTATCTAGACGTATCTCAGGGAAGCAGAGATTGCTGTGGTGGAAGTGCTTAAAATACTGATAGATCAGGCCAGCTTCAAAAAAAATTTTTACTAGATTCAAGGCAACCTAATATTGAGTATCTCCTGATTTGTATAGTTATAACTACTGGTTGTCTCAGGCTTCTGCTTTGGCTACGTTGCTGCCATAACAATTTCCTTTTGCATTGGAGCTCAGTGACGACTTCACCAATCATCCAGAGTGCCTCTGATTACACCTGCACATTTTCTTGTACAATGGAGCAGACGGCTTCTGTGTTATAAGGAGTTTGTCTTTGAAAATCAGTCATGTCGCCTTTGCCCTTCAAAGCAGCCTCCCACAGATCCTGCCCACTACTTCTCTGAACAAGCTGAAGTTTGCTTTCCTGAAATCTTTTAATCTGCTACTCTCCTTCCTCACTTTCCTTAGCTTCTTAAATTCTATCACCTCGTGGTCTCTATGGCCAATGCGGCCATCGACTATGACAAAATCCTCAGCAGTCCTTTCCTTACTTATGAGTACCTGTCTAAAAGCTGTGTGCCCATGTTAGTGCAGCACCACATCTAAGCCCCTCAGAAGGGTTTACAAGCTGGGCCTCTTACCGTGATGATCAATGGGCTTCTGGGTGAAACATGGCTTGGTGCAATCACTTATATTCCCTTAGTATATGAAAAGTTAAACAGACCCTAATGTTTAAGAGGTCAGTTTGATGACAAGTTATAGGAATATCATTCCGTATTTGTTTATACAAGGCAAGTTTGAATATGTTAGAATTATGATTACATTAAATATTTGCAAGGAATATTCTAAAGATGCTGGGCCAGTTCTGGGCCGATTTTTTCATCAGCATGCTTATATTGATTTAGATAAAGCAATGTGCAAAATGGCGAGCAGAATCAGGGCCTTCACTTAGTAAATCATCAGAATGGCTATGCATCTCAGAGACTATTTTTATATACACAGACCTTTCTCAATATAGAGCAGAAGTTTTTTGTCAGCAGAAGAAACAGGTTATATTTCTACAATATAATCAAGGGCATTCTGTTAGAAACAATTGGAGGAAAATAGTATATTCTTCACATAACAACAACCAAAAAACCCCACAAATGAGCAGAAGAAAAAGAAGTTCCCTAATCAAAACCAGAATTCTCATCCTAGGCATAAAATCCATTTCTAAATTGGTGCATGGTGTCATAAGGAGTATTTATCTAGAAACGTAGGAATTCTATATGTATAAAAATACTGGAAAATAAAGCCCCGTAGGAGACACAGTATCTCATCAGAAAACAAGAAGAATAAACACAAAATTTTGCATGTCATTATCCTGTACCACTGAGGACAGCTACCAATTTAACAAGATGATACTAATACAACTGTAGCACAAATGTGCTTCATGGTTATGATTTTTCAGAGCTTAAGAATTCTATATCTACATCTTAAGTATATCTTAAAGTATATTCCCATAAGAAAAAGTCTTATCTCTCCATAGAGCTTAATCAAGAACTGTGTACCAGTTAAGAACATGGAAGTTTCAAGTTTGATCTCATGTAAAATATGCACCCTGATTCTCCTCTTCTTTAGGAAGAAAATCCCATTCACAAACAGAAATCCTGAAGTATTTATTCCATTTATTCTCAGCTTTCACTCACCCAGTATCTCAGCTGAAGTAAAAGGATATGAAATCTTTCTGAATATGCTCATGTACTGGAGGAAGAATTAGTGGAATTCTGCATAAAATACAAAATTAATGGGCCCTATACCTGAGTGATGACTGACTGAAAACAGAGGTGAAAAAAAAGGGGGGAGGGGAAAGAGAAAGAATAAACTAAGCAAAATTTGTGTGGTTTTTCTTGTGATTAAATAGTTATAACTTGAATTTCTTAGCCCAAATATTTTAACTACTATGTAATTACCCTAGAATTTTATGGATGTTGATCTGCAATTTTTCTCCATACATTTAATAATTATCATGGAATGGTAAGTTTTTAGTCAAGCGAGGCATTCATTGAGAATTGGCCTAATAAGTAGATATTTCGACCTCCATTTGTTTTATTTATATCCAAATGAATGTGGCAAATCAAATTTAAATTCAATGTGGAAAAAGCAAGTAATTTCATAGGATGTCAGTAGTCATAAAGATGGAAGAAGAACTTGCATCATCTTCATGCCGTTAAAGAATCAATATGTCAGCAAGTATCTATTAGATAGTTAGGTCAGGATTGTTTATATATTTAAAAATAATAGAGACATCCACATTTTTTTTAAATACATGCATAGCAAGCAGGAGAGGAATGAGTCCAAGAGCAGAACAAATTAATACACTTTGTAGTAATGGAGCAATTATTTATTACTCATTAAAAAGCTATTAGTAAAACACTGTTATTTATGATAAGTAATAAGGAGCATGCTGCTAAATGGCAATAGAAATTAGAAAGTAATAATATTTATTAGTTGGAAAGTGAATTCATCTCAAAATGGGTGTCTTAAAGTGTTTAGCATAGGTTTTGTTTGTTTTTAGAGTGATGACAGTTAAAAAAAAATTAATCAGTTCTTTATGAAAATTAAAGCATTTGCATGTACTCTGCTTCTGTTCATAACTCATGTCTTAGCTCTCCTGTATCTGTCACTTAGATATGCATGTTATCTTAAACTCCTAAACAAGTGAGCACTATCGATTATTGTCCCCCATCCATCTAATCTCAGCTGTAGGTCTCCAGTTAGTAACACCGCAGAAGGGTTTTCCCTATTAGCAAATAAATCTTAATAAGTGTATTGTGTTAATAAATCATTTATACTTATGGACCTTTTGGGAAGGGCGAAAGCTCCCAAATTTTGATTTACATGTAACTATTCAACATTGAGCTTTGCATTATTTTCCTTTGGGACTAAGGAGATCATCTTTTTTTTTTTTTCTTTTTTTTTCTTTTTTCCTTACAGTATAGGAGCCTTACTGCATAGTTTTCTTAGAACCTCCACATCCATATGCATTACAGTGTACAGGTTAAGGAACATTATCATAGAGATAGATATCTAAGCTTTCTGAAGATTAAAGTGGGATAAAGTACATTGATTTAAAATCAGTGCAGTTCATTAAATTATAATGTCATTTCATCATTTCATCATTTCATTTCCTTAGCAGTAGATTTAAAATACACTGATTAGCCAAGAAGATGTCTTGCATGGAATTTTTAAAATAAAATACAAACTCTGAAAAACCTTGTTAAACTAACTATCGAGGGTTGCCAAGCACCTAGAATTATGCCTCTGCCTTGCTTCTAACTGCAGTAGCTGTGACTTGGCTAATTACCTGATGTCAGGTGCCCACCAAAGCTGCTCTATCACTCCCCCTCCTCAGCTGGACAGGGGAGAGAAAAATAGAATGAAAAGCTCGTGGGCTGAGATAAGGACAGGGAGAGATCACTCACCTGTTGCTGTCACTGGCAAAACAGACTTGACTTGGGAAAATTAGTTTAATTTATTACCAATCCAATCAGAGTAGGATAATGAGAAAATAAAACTAAATCTTAAAACACCTTCCTCCCACCCCTCCTTTCTTCCTGGGCTCAACTTGACTCCTGATTTTCTCTACCTTCTCCCCTCCAGCAGCACAGGGAGATGGGGAATGGGGATTGCAGTAAGTTCATCACACATCGTCTCTGCTTCTCCTTCCTCCTCAGGGGGAGGACTCCTCACACTCTTCCCCTGCTCCAGCATGGGGTACCTCCCACAGGAAACAGTCCTCCACAGACTTCTCCAATGTGAGTCCTTCCCACGGGCTACACTTCACAAACTGTTCCAGTGTGGGTCCTTTCCATGGGGTGCAGTCCTTCGGGAACAGACTGCTCGAATGCAGGTCCTTCCACGGTCTCACAAGTCCTGCCAGTAAACCTACTTCAGCATGGGCTCCTCTGTCTCCACGGGTCCACAGGTCCTGCCAGGAGCCTGCTCTCTAGCATGGGCTTCCCACAGGGTCACAGCCTCCTTCGAGCATCCACCTGCTCTGGTGTGGGGTCCTCCATATGCTGCGGGTTGATATCTGCTCCAATGTTACCCTCCATGGGCTGCAGGGGGACAGCCTGCCTCACCACGGTCTTCACCACAGGCTGCAGGGGAATCTCTGCTCTGGCACCTGGAGCACCTCCTCCCCCTCCTTCTTCACTGACCTTGGCGTCTGCAGAGTTGTTGCTCTCACTCCTCACTCCACTGTTGTTTTTTTTTCTCAGCATTTTTTATTCCCCTTCTTAAATATGTTATCACAGAGGTGCTGCCACCATCGCTGATGGGCTCGGCCTTGGTCAGCAGTGGGTTCATCTTGGAGCCATCTGGCATTGGCTCTATCAGGCACAGGGGAAGCTTCTAGCAGGTTCTCACGGAAGCCGCCCCTCTAGCCCCCTTGCTACCAAAACCTTGCCACACAAACCCAATATGAAGCCAGATAATTCCCGCATAAGTTCTTCAAGAAGGAAATGGTTAGTGATGGTTTTGTCCTTTTTATAGTCGTTTGGCAGTCCAAGTGTGTCTAGGATGTAGCAGATTTTCAGGTTTAATTTTCTTTCCTGCCTAAGAGGTTTGAACCTGCATCTTCTACCTCCCATGAGAGGACCATTACAAACAACCTTTATGCACCTCTCTTGTTGGAGCTGCTCACTTGCAAAAAAGGAAGCCAAGATTAATTGGGCCCAGGGGAAGCACTACACTGTAGCTTGGTTTATCATGGAGAGGTATAAAATTGAACTGTAAAAACCTCAGTTGATTACCCTAAAAGATAGGGTCTCGATTATGTGTTTGCATTAAATAGTTATTAGGCAAAATACATAACACTGGGAACAGGACAAGAACTCTCAAAGGAGAGTCCCAAATGCACTACAAAGTTTTGCTTCCACTAGCGCACTCTGGGTCCCAGGAATCCTGTAGTCCTGACTGTCCAGTAGCACAGTTTAAACAGGATGGATGGAAAACAGCCTCATCTACCATCACTTAATTCACTGGGATCAAGACTCTCTCACGGGAATTACTAGTTTTCGTCTGAGCCGTCTCAGATAAAAAAGGAAGATGAACCCATATTTTAGACTTTCTGGGAAATTTCTGTAACAATTTGCTTCAAATTCAAAGTATTGTACCAGTTATCTTCTACTACCTTTTTTTTTTTGTATGGAACTGGTTTATTTGAATTTAAGTTGTCTTGGAATATAATAGATATACACTGAACAGTGAATGATAACATAAGTGATTTAAGGGGGTTTGAGCTAACTTGATTGATGTTTTCATGAAGGTAATTGGAAGCATTCACGCAGTTAGTATGTATCACCTGGAAGGCAGTAATTACAGCCAACTAGCAAAGAGCCCGTGGGTGCTTTTAATCCATTTTGATCTAGCGGGTTATTCTGAACCATATTGGTTCATCATTGCACGCAGCTGGTGAGGGAGCCCATGAGAGAAGGCGCCCCGCTGGACCTGTTGTTTGTGAACAGAGAAGGTCTTGTGGGTGATGTGACGGTCGGAGGCCGTCTTGGGCTCAGTGACCACGAAATGATAGAATTCTCGATTCTCAGAGAAGTAAAGAGGAGGGTCACCAGAACTGCCACCTTGGACTTCTGGAGGGCAGACTTTGGCCTGTTTAGGAGTCTGGTTGGCAGAGTCCCTTGGGAGGCAGTCCTGGAGGGCCAAGGCGTCCAGGAAGGCTGGACATTCTTCAAGAGGGAAATCTTAAAGGCGCAGGAGCAGGCCGTCCCCGTGAGCCGAAAGATGAGCCGGCGGGGAAGAAGACTGGCCTGGCTGAGCAGAGAGCTCCGGCTGGAACTTAGGAAAAAAAAGAGAGTCTACCACCTTTGGAGGAAGGGGCAGGCAACTCAGGAGGACTACAAGGATGTTGTGAGGTCATGCAGGGAGAAAATTAGAAGGGCCAAAGCCCAACTAGAACTTAGTCTGGCTACTGCCGTAAAAGACAACAAAAAGTGTTTCTACAAATACATTAACAATAAAAAGGGGGCTAAGGAGAATCTCCCTCCTCTATTGGATGCGGAGGGAAACTTAGTGTCAAGGGATGAGGAAAAGGCTGAGGTGCTAAATGCCTTCTTTGCCTCAGTCTTCAACAGCAAGGGAAGTTGTTCTCTGGGCACCCAGCCCCCTGAGCAGGAAGACAGGGATGGGGAGCAGAATGTAAACCCCGAAGTCCAAGGGGAAATGGTCAGTGACCTGCTACACCACCTAGACACGCACAAGTCTATGGGGCCGGATGGGATCCACCCAAGGGTGCTGAAAGAGCTGGCAGAAGTGCTCATCAAGCCACTCTCCATCATTTACCAGCAGTCCTGGCTAACTGGGGAGGTCCCAGCTGACTGGAAGCTGGCAAATGTGACGCCCATCTACAAGAAGGGCCGGAAGGAGGATCCGGGCAACTACAGGCCTGTCAGCCTGACCTCGGTGCCCGGGAAGGTTATGGAGCAGATCATCTTGAGTGCCATCACGCGGCACGTACGGGACAACCGGGTGATCGGGCCCAGTCAGAACGGGTTTATGAAAGGCAGGTCCTGTCTGACCAACCTGATCTCCTTCTACGACATGGTGACCCGCTTAGTGGATGAGGGAAAGGCTGTGGACGTTGTGTACCTGGACTTTAGTAAAGCCTTTGACACCGTCTCCCACAGCATTCTCTTGGAGAAGTTGGCTACCCATGGCTTGGATGGGCATACTCTGCGCTGGGTAGGAAACTGGCTGGATGGCCGGGCCCAAAGAGTTGTGGTGAATGGAGTTAAATCCGGTTGGCGGCCGGTCACAAGTGGTGTTCCCCAGGGCTCAGTACTGGGGCCAGTTCTGTTCAATATCTTTATCAATGATCTGGACGAGGGGATCGAGTGCACCCTCAGTAAGTTTGCAGATGACACCAAGTTGGGAGGGAATGTTGATCTGCTGGAGAGCAGGCAGGCGCTACAGCGGGACCTGGACAGGCTGGATCGATGGGCCGAGGCCAATTGTATGAGGTTCAAGAAGGCCAAGTGCCGGGTCCTGCACTTGGGTCACAACAACCCTGGGCAACGCTACAGGCTTGGGGGGGAGTGGCTGGAAAGCTGCCCGGCGGAAAAGGACCTGGGGGTGTTGGTTGACGGCCGGCTGAATATGAGCCAGCAGTGTGCCCAGGTGGCCAAGAAGGCCAACGGCATCCTGGCCTGTATCAGAAATAGTGTGGCCAGCAGGAGTAGGGAGGTGATTGTCCCCCTGTACTCGGCCCTGGTGAGGCCGCACCTCGAGTACTGTGTTCAGTTTTGGGCCCCTCCCTACAAGAAAGACATTGAGGTGCTGGAGCGCGTCCAAAGAAGGGCAACGAGGCTGGTGAAGGGTCTGGAACACAAGTCCTATGAGGAGCGGCTGAGGGAACTGGGGATGTTTAGTCTGGAGAAAAGGAGGCTGAGGGGAGACCTTCTTGCTCTCTACAACTACCTGAAAGGAGGTTGTAGAGAGATGGGGGTTGGTCTCTTCTCCCTAGTAACAGACAACAAAACAAGAGGAAATGGCCTCAAGTTGCGCCAGGGGAGGTTTAGATTGGACATTCGTAAAAACTTCTTTACCGAAAGGGTTGTCAGGCATTGGAACAGGCTGCCCAGGGAGGTGGTGGAGTCCCCATCTCTGGGGGTATTCAAAAGGCGTTTAGATGAGGCCCTAAGGGATATGATTTAGTGGGGGACTTGGTAGTGATAGGTTAATGGTTGGACCCGATGATCTTGGAGGTCTCTTCCAACCAGAACAATTCTATGATTCTATGATTCTATGAAAGAGAACTCAAGGAGAGCCCTTGGAGGCTGGAGAGCAACCTCGGTTGCTGGGTAACAGTTAAAGGAGATGCTTGGCCTTTCTCAGCCTGCGCCAGTGCTGTCCCATTCTGCTCCCACATAAACCTGAACAGGCCATCTCAGCCTTTCCGTTGTTTGCATGCACAGGGTACAGTATACAAAATTTGAGTTCCTTTGTGTGAGTCACCTGATCCTACCTCCTTGCCCCAAAGTACTTCCTCTCTGCGTTACAAGGCTGAGGATTCAGTTCAAATTGAGAATTCTCATATTTGGCCAGTATTTGCACTACCACAAAAATATTTGTGTTCTTTTAGCATTCAATTCAGATAGAAAAAAGGCAACACTGGAAAAATGTTGATTTAGTTAAAAGATAATGAAGCATAATTATAACCAGAGAAAACAATTGTTCTGTGAACATGACTTGTCTTGTTAAATTAATTAATTCAAAGGAAGCAGTAGTTCCATGTCAGACCTACAATTACAAAACACATTTTCTAAGACTATAATTTTGAATTATGTCCAGAGATTTACTTCCTAAAATTAAATATTTTGTGACTTTTCTGGGTAAAATAATTTTAATAATTAATTGTCTTAAAAATTATTAGAGACAGAAAAAAATATTAGTTATATGGGAAGATGAGGTATTCTAAAAAAACCCTCAAAACAAAACAAAACAAAAAACAAAAACAAACAACCAAAAAGACCAAAACAACAAGAAGTGGGAACAAATAAAAGAGGTGAGAGCTATAAGTCCACCTTTATAGAAAGACTAAAAGAAAGACTAGTAAAAATGTAGACTTCCCCAAAAGGTATAAATTGTAAAGCTAGGTATCACAAATAAATTCAGTGTGTCAGATACATCCTTTTTTTCTGTAAGATAAACTAACTTGGAAGTAACCTCTTCACTTTACCCATTTTTGGAGGGTTTGGAAGAGATCCAGTCTTAAATTTTGTTCAAAATGATCTCATATTAAGCAGTTTTGCAAATGAGTAGATGGGAATTTTAGAAGTAAATCCTACCAAAATAATTAAATACGACAGGCATGTAAATTCCTAATTATCAGCACTGAGCCAGACATTTAAGCAGTTTGGATTTGCAAATAATCATACAATGATTTCAGTAGTATTTATATGTATATTATATCCAATTACTTGAACTAGAAAACAAAGATGAAGGCTTTAATGTGAGAGCTTTAAAAGTCAGAAAATACATTATATAGTTACTTTTTAAACACATCCCTATCCTCATTCAATCTATGTCTTCTATTTTACTAGTCCCCAAAAAACCTTCTCTATTTCTCTTTATTTCTTTCAACACCTCTACCAAATTCTAGTAAATGTATACCCCACTCTAAGATTCCTCGTTTCCTCAACTGACATCTTTTGTTTTCCTTCAATCTTAACCCAACTTTTCTTCATTGTTCATCTACATTTTCTCAATCGCTCAGTCCTGGTATCAAAGATATCTTTCAAGTGATACACGGCATGAAAACATTTAGACCATTTATCTAATGCTTAAATAAGATAATATTCAGTCAGAAATAGGATTACATAATAGGAAATGAAAGCCCATAATGTGTATTATTTTCTGACAAACCTGAGTTGCCTAAGAATTTTTATGTACATCAAATCATTTAAAAAAAAAATCAAGACAGTTGAGGACATCAGTCTTCAAAATTAGGGATGTCTGATATCCCACTGAAACTCAAACTTTTGACTTACGCAAAGTTTAGTGACATTTAAACAGAAAACCCAACTCCTAGCTTTTAAGAAATCCCATTGTACCATGCAATTAGGGAAGTTCATCTCTCAAAAATTCAAATAATTGAGTGATTATGCTGCAATGTCTTTGAAACCAGTCATAGTCCATAGTTAGCAAATTTCCAGAAAATGTTAAATTTCATAATATTATTGCATTGGTGCTTGTTTTTTCTTTTCATTTTCTCCTTTCCTGATTACAGTATTCTGTATAAGTAATAAGGTAAGTGCTTTCATTACAAAGATTTTCTTTTCTCATTGCACAAAGAATGGGTCAAACATGATGTTATACAAATTATTTCATTATAAAGTGATATGTATCAATATGTATATGTCTCATAACTTTACAAATTGATCTACATATTGAGGAAGAAAAAAATGGAAAGCTGTGCTGTCACTGAGCAAGTATATTCCAGAGATGCTTGTCTTACTGCCAACACATAAAGCAAGTTTACTTGCATCTCAACCAGTGAAACTCAACATAAAGCACAACACAGCTAAAAATACATGATGATCTAAATGCACAATTATTTTAAGAAAATTATACAACATGGAAAAGTGAGAGATGAGCTTTGAACAACTATAGAGGCATTGTTGTATTGAGTGGATCTGGAACATGGAGGGTTTGGCTTTTTTCTGTGATTCTAACCTGCTTAGGTCAAAAGAATAATGTACAATTTCATTTTAATTTTTAATTTCTGTAAAAAATATGTAACTTTTGAGCAGATAAGCCATAGGAAAGTAAGCTAGGTTTGTGCAGGTCTGTCATTATTAGTGAAGATTTCAATTATAAAGATAATGCTGATTTCTTGATTTCTCCATTGAGGCGCATAGGTTCTGTGGGACAGTAGGGGACAGAATTTGAAATTAATGACATTAAACAGTGATAAGTATACAAATGGAAAAAACAGTCTTTAGAATTTTTATTAACAAGGTGTGTAAGACTGAACGAATCTAGCTTGTCTTTTTTGGATCTGAGTTTCAATGTCATATCAAATAAAAACCAAAACAATGGTTTTCTTGTTAACTGAGCAAATTTGATTGCAGGTCACATAGGTGCTGTAGCCAGAAAACAAACAACACGGTTAAAAAAAAAACGCTTTCCAGACTAGAGAGACAATTTATCAACTTTCTTGTCACCAGTATAAAATAGCATATATTTACTCTTCAACTCACACTTAGAAGACCGTTTTCCTAAGAAGAAATATATCTATAAGGGGTGTTGTATTATGACACAAAATGGATTCTTGCGAACTCTTGATTCACAGAAATCTATGCAAATGCTTCTGTGGATTTAGAAATAGTGCTTTTTGCATGGCTGTGTATTTTCAAGTGATACTTCATTCAAATTTAGAACTTCATCTTGTATTTTTACATTTAGGTGGCACATACCTCAGTCTACTCCATGCTAATTAGATGAGAATATTTACCAACTTCGAAAAGTTGATATTTCAAAACTTTTAGTCCAATCTCTATGGTTTGCTGTGAGCCAAAGAAAATTATTTCAGTATGTTCACATTGTGATTTGTGTGCCATCATGCTCATAACAATGACATTTGTCTTCTGTTTATAAACCTTCAAATAATCAGAAATAAAAGTAAAATAATTCAATTAAATCTCATTGTCTTTTATAAATGGAGATACATAAACTGCGTCCTCTCTAGGTTCTAAATGTGCAACATGATACAATTTGGAAAGAAAGATCTGATCACTGATTCTTGGCTTCTGTTCTCTCTGTTGCTGGCTGCTACAAAAAGGAGTGTTTTCAGTAGGCAAAAATTGACAGAAATACATGAGCTGTGTTGGCAAGCAAGTTCACACTTGGCCTTTACCAGTTGGTGCATCAAGCTGATAGCTGGCCAAAACTAAATTACAACAAAATAAAAATGTACTGATCTTAAAAGAGGAAACAAGCTCCTCACACATGCCCCCTGCCACACACACATATATATAAGACAGAAAGAGATGTAAACTCAGAAGTGGAACTCAGACAGAAAGGGAATAAAAACAATACTAAAATCTTTAATAATATTTTTTCTCCCATCTTTACACTTTCCATCATTCCTTGTTCCACTCCAGTCAGACACAGCTTTCCTCAATTAATACCGAGCTCATTTGCTCCCCTCAAAGGACCTTGTTTTCTACATCACCTCGGGCCTTAAGATTTTTTTCTTTTTTCCTGGAATGCTATATGAAGCTGCAGGGAGCTGCAGATGATATATTAATCACAGATGTTCCTTATAGCCTGTGGAATGGAAAACTTTTTTTTTTTTTTTTGAAACAAAGCCATTTACTCTGAAGCTTCAGAAAAAAAATTGAAAGATTTGGAAGATGATGTTCAGCAGTAGTGATATTTTATTACACAATTATCTAAAGAAGTTCCAATCATTTCATAATTAGGGATTCCTAACTCTTATTAGAGATACCCAAACTCTAGAATTTAACAAAAAGTCTAATTCATTGACCTTCATGGTACCTAAAGTTTGCCAATTTATGAAAAAGTTAAAATAATTTTACCTACATTTTTAGGCAGTTTTAAGATTTGACTAATTGATGACTTGTTGAACAAACATTTGAGGTACTTAGCTATACATTTTTTAAAACTTTAAGAAAATCGGTATATATTCCACAGGTGTGAAGACCAAACTTTCAAAATCATTTAAATGCTGCTGTCAAGCAGTTCTAACTGTCCTTCAGCTCACCTATTTTGTAATCTATTAATACACTATCATACATTATCTATTAATACACTATTATAATATATTCTATTAATACACTATTAATACACTATTATGCATGTCTGCCAAGCAATGTTAATGGACTCCAAAGTTCATTAGCAAATAACATAGTCCATAGAAAGTCCGTAACAAGTGCACTTGTTATTCAGCACTTGGGTTAACTAACCAGGTCAAAATTCTTAGGAGGATGAATTTTCATTTATTATCAAAACAGCAGGTAAACTGAGTGTATACTCCCAAATGATCTGAATTGAATGGTTAAAAGATCTCAAAGGCAATGTTCTGATTATATTTCTAGCAGAAGAGGATACTAAAGAAAAAACGATTACCTTCAAATCTAATGAATCGAACTTTCACAGATTAGGCTGCAATTCTAGAAAAGGTGAATAGAATGAATCCGACTTTAGGAGCTGCGGACTTGTAGTGTTCATTGTAAACACCTCACATGTAAAGGACTAAGTTAAACAAATGTGGACTTAAATTATTAATAACAGATGCTGTGCATGTATAATCGTTGGATGTATTGGGTTTTGCACTTTAAAAAGACTGTCTTTAGCACCAAGGAAAATAGTAAAACAGTAATAAGAAACATGCCCAAAATATTTTAAAGAAAGAGGAAATTACTTTTTTCACTCTCCTCCCAAAACTTAGTATTATAAATTTGAAGATCAAAGGTAGATATCTGAAAGGACAAACAAGATTTCCCCCACCCAAAATGAACAATAACAACAACAACAATCTTCTTTGCCTAAAGTTACAAATTATCTTCAGGAGAGAAGTTGTATGTAGTGACAGTTTTATACATAAGCTTTTGGTAGTGAAAATGTGAAAGTGTAACTAAACCTATGAACTGCAGAAATACAAACATAAGACATACCTAGCTTGCACCTTCAGTCATTTATACTTAAGGGGAACTCCACCAAGAAGTAGAAGGTCGAAACATCCAAAAACAGATGACCATTCCAAGGCAATAGATTTCATACTCATAAAAAGTACAATTTGATGAATGTTGTTTGTTCTGGGAGGTTCTTCAGAGAATTTTAGTGGTCTAGATGTCACTTTATTCAGAACTGACATGTTTTTACTATCCGATGGTTGTTCAGTGGCTTTTGAGGAATAAGATCATTAGTTTCCTTTACTTACATTTTTTTCTATGGTCCCTGTGACAATATTTTCTGAGTCCATGATAAAGACAAATGGATTTATGTTATTCCTTTGGTGCAGAAAAGTTTTATTACTGCTAGTTCACACAGAGGGAAGTCAAGAAAAGAGAATGTGTGAAGACTCCTCACCCATTTATGTCAGTTATTTTTGCAAGTGAGATGAGAAAGATCACTTTGACTAACCCAATTCACTTCGTGCTATGGCATTTTGTTTAGAGTACTTACATACTTCTTTTTCTATTTTCTCTATCATGATTGGTTTTTCCATCCGGTGTATGAAGAAAAGCAGCTGGATGCTTTAATGCTTTCTACAGCTGCTGGACTTTTGTCCATGCCACAAAACTAGTAGCCTATGGACAATATTTTAGAAGTAGAACATAAGATGCTACTTTTAGAACATACGATGTGAGAAAATTGCAAAATTTTCCTCTAGACTTCAAGTCCTCCGCCTAAAGAAAATTTATCTGAAAGTTCACTTTGCAACAAACACTTTGCTGCTTGTTCTGGAAGTATATTTAGATTCTCTTGAAAGAAAACTTGCTGGTTTATGATAGCTACTGAAAACTTTCTCTTTCACTAAGATAGAAAAGATCACAGGCAGAAATAATAATGTTAATAACTAGAATAAGGTATTGTACTTCAAACTTGTTTTCAATACTGTATAAGCAACATAAATAGACTTTGGCTTTAACACAGTAGAACAGTTCCATACTTTCATTTGTTTGCAGCTACTTCTTTAAGTAGTTCCCATCTTTTACATTCAGTAGGCCTTAGGAAACAAGGTCTTGGCTACATTTCAAGTGTCGTTTAGCTCTTTAAAAGAGCTTATTTAGTGTATTTTTCTGCATCATTTGAGAAGCTGCCAACCTCACCACATTTAATTTCCAATGAAAACTTTTCCTTTCAAAAAATTTTTTTTTTCATCTCATATTATTGTACATCAAGCAGAGCTTCAGTAAAGATGTTGAAATTAAATAGTAAACAGCATCCGATATGAAACAACATCTGGGTTTTATCAGAAACTGGAATGTAATAAGTTTTTGTCTTATTGTATTTGGGGAAAAATTAGTGAATGCTGAAATAAAACTAAGTTTCAGGCTTTAATTGCTTTCAAAGTATTTTCATTTTAATCATTCTTCTGAAAACACAGTAGGACTAGTCATCATAAATTAGTTCATTTTTACATGTGACCTCAAATATTTGGCTAAGTCAATTCTTTGTTATCTCATTCTATCTGAACAGTTTAAGAGGGAATCATCAGCAGTTTACTAATGCACATTGTGCCTTTGTGAATTCTGCACTGCTAACAGAGATAATGAATACACTATGACTACTGTAGACAGACACACTTAAATCACCAACCGTACCAGAGGAGAATAAGGTTTCTTCTAGAGAGTCACTAGAATGATTTTTGAAACAATTTTTTTCCAGAAAAATAAAAAAATAGAACTCTAAAGAAATTACAATCACTTATAAACTTAATAGGAAAATCAGCATCTCTGACAGTGAAAAATGTCATTACAATCCTCTGAGTTATGAAATGTGTCTCCAAAATAGTTGATGAAGGTCATAATATATTTAGATTTTCAGAAGAAAAAAGAAACCAAAAACCTTTCACAGTGTAAAAGGTTGTTAGATATCTGAAAGTTAGTTGTATAAGTGCTAGCTATTTGCTTTGGCTCCCTTTATGATTAATGATGTGAAACAGGTAGTTCCAGAGGATAGCTCATCCCAACTGTATTAAGATCATTAGATATCTCTCCACTGACCATGGAAGAAGTATAAGCAATTAGCTTAATTTTGAACAACACATTTTTAAATCTCCAAATATTCAATAGATTAATTATGCTCTGTTATACTCATGGATAGTAAAAGCGAATCCCTACCCTGAAATTTCAAAATTGGCTGGGACAGAAAGTAAAAAATATAATCGTATGGTTGAATTTCACCAATTTGCCCAATACTCTATGATAGTTCTGGAGTGGTATAATTAAAAACAGTAAACGATGATCTGAGGAAGACAACCACCAAACAGGCACACAAGAAGCTATTAATTTGATCAGCTGGAGAGAATATTGAAAATCCTCAAACAGATTTAATGAAATAATGGACGGATAGTACACAGTCACATATATGTCCCAATAAATGTAAAAGGTGAACTAAAGGAAATACAATTGCATTGTTCATATATACTGTGGCAAGACTCAGAATTTGGACCGATATATACAGAGAGCTCAAAATAGGCTTCTATTCAGTGTCAGCTGACAGTGAAAAGGCATGCAATTTGTTAGCTTGGAAATTCAGCTGGGATGAAAAATACATAAATAGAAGGTTACTAGCATGCAGCTGAAATGTCCTTGAGTTTCATTATTACACTTTCACATTCATATTTATTTGCAGTTATCCACCCCTTGGCAAGGGATGCAAAGAATAACAAGAAGGGCTTCTACAGGTATGTCAGCCAGAAAAGGAAGGTCAAAGAAAGCGTACCCCTACTGATGGGCAGGAGTAGCAAACCTGTATCAATGGATGAGGAGAAGGCTGAGGTATTCAGCAACTTTTTTTGCCTCAGTCTTCAGTGGCAACCTCTCTTCCTGCACCTCTCAAGTGGATGGACTGCAAGACAGGGACTGGGGGAGCAAAGTCCCTCCCACTGTAAGAGAAGATCAGGTTCGTGACCACCTGAGGAACCTGAACATACATAAGTCTATGGGACCTGATGAAATGCACCCCAGAGTCCTGAAGGAATTGGCTGATGTAGTTGCCAAGCCACCCTCCATGATATTTGAAAAGTCACGGCAGTCAGGTGAAGTCCCTGGGGACTGGAAAAAGGGAAACATTGCACCCATCTTTAAAAAGGGCAGGAAGGAGGACCCTGGGAACTACCGACCTGTCAGCCTCACCTCTGTGCCTGCGAACATTATGGAACAGATCCTCCTAGAAGCTATGCTGAGGCACATGGAGGACAAGGAGGTGACTGGAGACAGCCAGCATGGCTTCACCAAGGGCAAGTCCTGCCTGACCAACCTAGTGGCCTTCTATGATGGAGTGACTACATCAGCGGACAAGGGAAGAGATACAGATGTCATCTGGACTTCTGTAAGGCCTTTGACATGGTTCCCCACAACATCCTACTCTCTAAATTGGAGAGATATGGGTTTGATGGGTGGACTGTTTGGTGAATGAGGAATTGGTTGGATGGTCGCATCCAGAGGACAGTGGTCAATGGCTCAACGTCCAGATGGAGATCGGTGACAAGTGGTGTCCCTCAGGGGTCCGTATTGGGACCAGTACTCTTTAATGTCTTCATCAATGACACAGACAGTGGGATCAAGTGCACCCTCAGCAAGTTTGCAGATGACACCAAGCTGAGTGGTGCGGTGGACATGCCTGAGGGATGGGATGCCATCCAGAGGGACCTGGACAAGCTCAAGAGGTGGGCCCGGGTGAACGTCATGAGGTTCAACAAGGACAAGTGCAAGGTCCTGCACCATGGTCAGAGCAACCCCCAATATCAATTCAGGCTGGGGGATGAAGGGATTGAGAGCAGCCCTGCCAAGAAGGACTTGGGGGTACTGGTGGATGAAAAGCTGGACATGAGCCAGCAATGTGTGCTCACAGCCCAGAAAGCCAATCGTATCCTGGGCTGCATCAAAAGAAGCGTGGCCAGCAGGTCAAGGGAGGTGATTCTGCCCCTCTACTCTGCTCTGGTGAGACCCCACCTGGAGTACTACGTCTAGCTCTGGAGCCCCCAACACAAGAAGGACATGGACCTGCTGGAGCAGGTCCAGAGAAGGGCCATAAAAACGATCAGAAGGATGGAGCACCTCTCCTATGAAGACAGGCTAAGAGAGTTGGGCTTGTCCAGCCTGGAGAAGAGAAGGCTCCAGGGAGACCTTATTGCAGCCTTTCAGGGGGGCTTATAGGAAAGATGGGGACAAACTTTTTAGCAGAGCCTGTTGCGATAGGACAAGGGGTAGTGGTTTTAAACTAAAGGAGGGGAGATATAGGCTAGACATAAGGAAGAAGTTTTTCACAATGAGGGTGGTGAAACACTGGAACAGGTTGCCCAGAGAGGTGGTAGATGCCCCATCCCTGGAGACATTCAAGGTCAGGTTGGATGGGGTTCTGAGCAACCTGATCTAGTTGAGGATGTCCCTGCTCATTGCAGGGGGGTTGGACTAGATGACCTTTAAAGGTCCCTTCCAACCCAAACTATTCCATGATTCTATGATTCTATATTCAATATAGATCTGTGTTTCATGTGTTAAGCCAACATTTGTTTGAGGTAAAGGTCCTTTGTGGAGCTGGTATTGTTTCTATTAGTCACCACTAAAGAAGCACAGCAAAGAAAGGGTCCTTTCTAGAAAGTAAACAATCTGAGACTGGTCATTGACTAAGCCAGAGAATCTGAGATGCTTTATTATCCTGAAGTCCATCAAAAATAGACGGTTATTACTTATACTACAACAGTAGTGCTATGTGACCAAGGTGAACACGTGCATATAAACTGTTATTTCTGATTCAAGGCTAGTATGTTCCCAAAACAACTCTTAATGAAATTCATTTATCTTTTTCTAATAATCTTTCCCTCCCAAATTTCAGGTTAAATTATATATATTGGCTTTTAGACTAGCAGGAGCATACTTTTTATTCTTGTTACATTACATTTAGATCCATTTGATCTTGAGACCTTTTCAGAACAAAAATTAAAATAGGTCAATAATCTCCATTTAGTAACTAAAAAATTTGCCTGAATTTGACCAGTATTCAGAAATAATTTTAACCACTACTCACTTCTAATTCCTTCAATGAATAAACTTAGTCAAAAATGTTTTTACCCAGAAGTAAAACACAGCTAATCTACAATCAATATTTGTAAGAACAGAACATTTTTCTTTCCCTTTTAGTTCTCAGTATGATAATCCAGTAAATAAGAATGCTGTACAAAGGGGGGTTTTGTGTCTTAGATTGGCACAATGCTGTCTTCCTCCTTTGTCCACCCACTCGGTTTCACATTGTTATTGATTTCTGTCATTTATGTCTTTTAAAAATGGAAGAAATAGAAGAAATGAGATATGAAACCACAGCATCAAGCACCAGAGCTGTAAGAAGGTGGTGTACCTGTGCCATGCATGGACACAGTTAGAGACAAGTTTTGGTTTAGGTGTAGCTAGTAATTAGTGTGTCAGAAGAAGAATTTCTGAAGGAAAGATTAAGTTAAGGGAAGAAATAGCCATACACCATACAAGACTATAGAAGAGCACATACAAGGTGATGTAGGTTTTCCTTTAAATATTTGAAAGATGAGATAAAAGCAACTTGAAGTTGTTAGAAAATTTACACCCTCAGAGAAAATTAGAAAAGCTGCAAACGAAACACCACCTTGGGCATTGATATATTTAACTTTTATTAGGAATAAACGTATTTCTGCATTCCTGTTTTTAAGCCATATTGTGCTTTCTTGGCATTTGCATTACATAGAGAAAAAAAAAAATCCTTAAATATTTGGAGAATTAGACTGAAAAAATTCTTGCTTACACCTTCTGTGCATGCAAATACCAGTGTCTGTCACATGCATACAGTGCATCCCCTTATAACAACAGGAAGCCTGTGCTGACTTCTGGTAAGACACAAACTCTCCTCATTCAGTGCTGAAAGATTGTTCCTAGCTTAAACTCACACGCACTCAGGATTGAAGGTTATCACAGGTGCAACTCGGCCAGTCAGTGGAAAGGAGAGTGGGAGGCCTAAACCTTACCAATGGGAGATGAATCTGGTAACAGATTGTCTGTAGCAATAACTCTGTTGATCAACTCCAGTCTTTGAAATCTCTGAATAGCATAAGGAACATTAGTACTTGTGAATAAAGGAAAAATGAAAAGACTCAAAAGGTCAAATAGAAATGAAGATTGCCTGGCAGTCAGTAATTTCCAGCAGCATAACAGATGTGAAGTTGACATTAAGATGGGGAGCCTATAACGCTCAGCAGATATCCACTCATTAGTATGTTTCATTACAGAAACTGCAGACATTTTTGGAATTTCAGTTGCTTGAATGGAACGGAGACTTGTGAAAATACTCCACTACCAGATAGATGTATCAATTGTTCAGTCCACAGCGTATGGGAATCAAGCACATTAAATAAAGAGTTCTGAGTATTCAGACAAGATATTTAAAAATAATGTAATGTACACACTGTAAGAACCAGAAGAAATGATACTTCAGTTACTTTCCAAATCCTAGAATCTTAGATGTCACTCTAAAATTTGATGCGTTTGAAGCCAGTAGCTAGGAATCCATGCATTAAAGCTCCCTAATTACATTTCTGATTGGGGTATATCATAAATTATAACTGAATTCTGACTGTCAAAATGCAAAAGGAGAAGATTATAAAAATATCTTCTCGATAGTTCAACACTTACCAGTATACAAGAAAAACAGATGCTATAATATTAAGGAGGTGAGTATTTGACATAGTAAAAGATACAAAGAAAGTGTTTTGATTTTGTGAAATGCTTTCTAAACCAGTTATTGCTTCCTCTGCAATTTAAGGGGTATGTATTGTTTTAAGGAACAGGTAGGCTAGAATAGTCTTCAAAGTTTTACTATTAAAGAGAGCTAAAAGGTGGTAAAAGGGGAACAGCTTATAGTAGTCAAGTTTGGGGCAAGAATCAAGATGTTACCAACAACATTAATCACAGCATCAAGAAATATGGAGAAAATAAGTAATTTAGCTGTCCACTTACACACCTAAAGATGATAAAAGGAAGCTTTAGAATACCCTATTTATAAGAACACATTCATTCTCTTTTATATTCTTGAAATAGTTGTAATTATCTGGGAGTTTCTGAGGAAGTAGAAGGGTGTAGTAATTTTTTTTTCTTAAATAGCATGTCTTTATGAGAGTCACAAGGTGCCTCTACAATGTCAGCTTCATTTATTGCAAATTATTAAAGTAAATCTGAAGTAAATCCCACCCAAACGCTGGCATTGTGGATGCCAGGTCCCTTATCATCAACTCTTTTATTCTTACAAATCTGTTCCTAATTGGCCATGCTACCTGCTAGCTAGATTTTTAAATATATGGGGTGGGTTATTATCAGAAATGGGTTAACAGATTCTCTGGCTTCCATCACTGTTGTCACGGTGGCTCCAGGTGTCAGCTTTGGCTGAAGAAGTCAAAAGAGTAGGTTTCTGGGATGACGTCTTAGAAATATAAGAGAAATATAATTCTTGCTTATTGAGAGGATTAGCAAGGGTCATATCCTAAATTAGAGGATGTTGGCTCCCAGAGCCTTTCTGCAGAATCTCTTGGAAAGCTAAACACAACAAAAAAGACTAACAAATAAATGTTATGATACATCCCTATTTAAGGTCAAGTAACAGAAATAAAAAAGTAACGTCATAATCACAAAACCTATCCTGATAAAATTTACTGTGAGAAACAATGATTCTGAAAAAAACTCATGGATAATGTTGAATGAAGTCTCAGTGCTGTGCTGTGCCCAAAATAAAAAACATTATCCTTGGATAAGCAAAAAGGAGAACACTGAGTAAGATTAAGGAGAACATATAACCTCTCATTTGACGTTTGTTGACTACTACTGTAACAATGGTGTCCATAAATCAGAGCAAATGTTGATAATGTGAAGAAAGCCTTATGATAAAAGAAGCTCAAGGAGCTACTGTAGCAACCTAGAAAGAACATAAACTTGGAAATCAAAAGTAAAAGAGGGCTTTACGATCTGGTAGCCATCAACCAGAAGGTTACCTTTGTTCTCCAGTGGTTGTCACTGAATGTAGATTAGTACAGACTAGATCACAACGCCCATTGTTTAACAAAGAGTAAATTAGCTATTAGAAAAATTAGCTGCTGTTATGGTGGATTCTCTGTAATTATGCATTTTTTTATTCAATATTGTTTTCTAAAAGAAACACCAGTTCAAACAGGAATCAATTCAGATTCATCAAAAGGTCAGGAAGTCAACAAAAATAAAGTGCACTACTTTGCATAGGCTGCATCTCCGTTAATTAAAGGATTTAAAAAATGAGACAAGTTCTAAAGTAGTGCATATCTTTATTTATATCTCAGGAAAAGCTCTTTCTAATTGCTTGTTTTCCTTAGATGCCCATATTCTCACTGACAGTAAGCAATTATATCCATCTCTTCCTCCAGCAGTATTGACTGAAAAAGAGAAAACTCTAGATGATGCAAACAGAAAAAAGCCCCGCAACTCAGTCCTGTCCCTGCTATACCTACCTCAGAAAGGGACCTTTTTCAATATAATATGGACCAGGTGGATCTCTTTTCTACTACCTTTTACAGCTTGATTTTTGAAGGTAGAAATAATTGCTCTCAGAAAGGTAAGCTTTTCTTTTATTCTTCCGCCTCCAAGCACTCCAGAATACATTCAATTATCACAATGGTTCTCCAGCTGCCTTGTCCATCTAGCTCTCTACAGCACTGTAGGCTTATTCAGAATGAGATCGAGTTCTTCGAGCATTAGAATCTCATAGCACACGTGCACAACTGTAGTTATCCAAAGACCTATTTTCACCTTTCTGACTGTTTTTTACAATTTTGTCAAAGTTTTAATCCCCTTAATAATGATAACAGGATACTTGTATTGATCCTGACTGGAAGGCTGTTGCACGTTTAGGAGCTAGTGATCCACATAACAGTTACCCTGAGCAGGCACAGGGCTGTGCTGGGCTGTGCTGCGCATTCAGCGCGGCTGTCAGGCCTGTCTTGTTCTGCACAAATTCCTTGGCTGCAGAATAACCTCAGTCAGCTCGTTGTAACAGAGGAGCCTGCAGGCAGCTCCCACTTCGTACCAGCGATTACGCCACCTGCGTGGCCTTACCTTTATTTAAAAGGGCAGCAAGAAGTTCTCTTGAGAACATCCTTTAGGAATAGAGTTGTTTTCTTGTAAGGAAATTATATAATAGCTCGAGTGACCATAAGGGAGAGCTGCTTTCCATGGACAGCACGTGCTTTGTGCAGCACACCGTGGGAAATTCCATCCAGGCTTTGTCTGACACTGCACAAATGTGGGGTGCTCAGCATCTGAAGGGATGCAAGATTTACTCACTATCTATATTCCTCTTCTTATTCTGTTTTATTAAAGGAGTTATCTTATTAAGCCATTTGTTGTCAGGCCTTTCTTAATGAGATCTGGAGACAACCCTGCACCATCTCTCATCTCTCGTCACGGCGCTTCCCCTTCCCTGTCGTGGTACAGAACAACACTAGAGAAATGGGAAGTGTGGGTTATAGTCCTCTCCTCAAAGTGACAATTATCAAAAAGGCAACCTAATGGGTGAAGGAAATGAATGAAAAGAACCTTTGTATTTCTTATTTTTCACTTAAAGCTTGTGCTGCTGAACACGTGCACAGTGCATACTGAGCAGCCGATTCCAAGATGGGTCGGGGAATTCTTTCATTTCACGTTATTAAAATGTTCCATTGCTAAAAAAAATAATAATTATACAATGCTAGATCATCTAAAAAAGCCTCCCTTAAATCAGTGAGGCTAGCTAAGCTCTAGAGGAACTACCTGAACAGTAATGCTTTGAGACACCTCTTAGACATGGATTACCTCCATGCTTCATTCAGTAGGATAATAATGTCATACAAGAAACAAATTTCAGTATCTTCTGTGCTTTCTCATATCTGATGTTGGGTGGTTTGTGGGAACAGTGTCAAGGGATTACTCACCTAATACAAGAAGAATACACTCAAGGACACTAATGGGCTCTTTTACTGTCTTTCAGGAATTTGTTTTTCCTGAAGAATTTAGACTGCAGATTTAAAATATCAGGAGCTAGCAGAAGACATCCTTAAAATTGCACGTGTAAATGTATAACTCCTCCCACTAAAAAATAATGTAATTATTTAATGGAACATACATTAGCTCTAGTTTGCTTGTAAGCTTGGGTCTGTTGTTATTAGGCTTCTGAGTTAAAGCTGAAGAAAACAAGAAAACCCATAATTTAACAATGTATTTGGCAAATTTTGAATCCTGTATCAAGAAGCAAATGAACAAACAATCCCCCCCAGCTCTCCAGCTTTCAGAATTGTCTAGAGCACTTGTCTAATTATTCCTCTATATAAAGGAGCAGGCATTTATTTTGCCATAACACACTGCTTCCTTGCCTCCAAATCACATATAATTATAGAAATGGTAAGCCACAATACATGTCATGTTTTTCCTGATACCCAACAGAACTAATTCCAATCCTATCATTAGATTTCATCTACTTAGTGATCAGTCACTTCTAAGCTTTCCTTGAATTATTCTTTCATTCATGAATAAGGTTGGTTTGTTTCTATGTCAAATGCTTATAAAATTTCTTTTAAAAAAACAGAGAAGAAAATATTTTGTTCTTTGCATTTATTTATTTTAGAAAAATCATGTCTCTGTGACTAATTTCTATTAGAAATATGTTAACAGAGTTTAAGTCCTTAATATTTGTACAATCTCTTAAAATGCAAAAAGTCAGCTGTTTTCTACTACAGCTGTACTACTACAATTGAAAAAGCACACTATCTTTTCCTCTACTAAGTGGAGCATTTGGAAAGTAGTTAAACTTTCACTGTCATTTAGAGTAGATATTTATTCCATTCTTATGCAAGACACCATGTACATGAGTTTCAGATATCGGTCTTGCAGTGTTATATGCATGTCTAACTTTCTCTACATCTAATAGTCCTACTGAGTGGGTTAGATAACTTCAAAGAGTTTAAAGTATCTTTTAAAATCCAGTGGTGAGCAATGTGAATAAAGAGAATTCTTGATTTGCATGTAACTTTTTTTTTTATATGACTCTTGGAAAAGACACCAAAAGTATACAAGTTAAGCCCATCCCTTTTCAGCAGTCAGTCTATACTCAGGGACAAAATTACATTGATATGTAATAACACAAGCTTACAAAACAAAGAAATAGAAACTCATCTGGTGTTCACTAAACCTGTTGGCACGTGCCAGTGAATTTGCAATCAGGCATGGAAACAGCCAAGCTCATGAAGCCTACATTTTTAGACCTGTAGCAGTCGTCCTATAAATTATTCTACATCTAGGTCTACATAAATAGCAAAGACAGATGCACAATGCTAGTGCCAGTTTTACAAAATATAATCCCAGTCAGCAAGATGCTGCAATAAATAGGTTAATCATTATTAATGCCTTTGATATTCCTCATAACAACATTAATCAAGACAAATTAATTTGGAGTTAACGTGACTGCAATATGAATTGCCAATGGTGTTTACTTGTAAATTCAGTTTTTGAGGACAGATTCAATCTCCTTCACTCTCAAAACCAACCTTGATTTCTACATTCCACATGAACTATGGACTTCCATGCTAGTGTTGATACTGATGTATGGTGGGTTTTTTTTTTTTCCATTATAGATTTTTATGTTCACTGATATCTGTCAGATCAATGGTCCATCCATTTGTTTCTCCTTTCAGTTTTGTTCCCAACTAGCAATTCTAGTAAAAGGTTTTTGACCCAATTGACTAATACACTGTTGAACAGTCGCATGACTGATTTTTCCTGGAGGAAAATAGTACTTCATTTTTTTCAGTCTCAGGTACTATCAGATAAATAAAGCTTCCCTTACATAATTTGGAAGTCAATAGAAAAACTCCTTCACATGAACTGATAGATATCTATAAATACGAAATAAAAGTTCCTGAGTTTCATTAGTCATATTTATAATGAATTTAAATCATTAGAACCTGGGAGTTAGCTGCATCACAAATAGATATAAATTCTTTCAAAACTAGAATATAAGTTGGAAAATAAATAATTGCCTTCTTAAGAACCATCTATATGGAAGATCGCAGCTACTGACTCTAGTACAGAAGAAGGAGTGAAATCTATGTTAAGAAACCAAAAATCAAAGCCCAGACCTCTTATGTTCTGGTTCAATACCTCCATAATATAACCATTCTTTCTGGCTCTGTGTCAATGTTCGCTATATTTCAGTAACAAAATATTAGGCTTAACAGAAGCTTCTGATACAATTTTTATTTATTTATTTTTTTTAATAATTTGTAGTTAAACGAGTATGCTGAACATTTGGATCATGGAGTATGCTCACAGTGGATCCTACCACTGTGAGCTCCCTTCAGAGGATTCTAAATCTCAGTCACTATGATATAATTTTAACACCAGACACCAGATCGTAATCCATTAAAAATGTGCATAACTGTTACATGTACATACGTATATGTGTATGTAGATGTGTGCAGGTATATATATACACATGCACATACAAACACAGAGGTGCTGTAGTTCTCTAACTGGACACCAGATGGTAATGCATACTAGAGCAGATACAAAGCATTACAAGCCCTCTATGGTCAGAACCATTGTTATGGAGGTGAAAACTCATTTGCTTTTGCAGTATTTGGCATAGAACGCATGATGAAGTTTTTGATGGAAAGGAGATGGGGGTAGTGGGTGGGAGTTCTTTGTATGTTTACATCTATTTTGAAGTGTATAGGTACATTTTTAAAGTTAATCACACAGAGGTTCATATCTATGCCTTTTAATTCAGTTTTAACCTGTTTTCTTAGCACATTTTCCAGTTTGTAAGTATGAGAAACAGTTCTACTCTCTAATTGTAATACTGTAGCATATGAAAGAACCTGAATGAGAAGCATCAGGTCTTGTCCTAAGTTTTGCAATTTGTTCCATTGAAGCCAAAAGTTCCAGTTCAAGTTGCCTCTGAAGAACCCAGTAAATGCATTTTAACTAACAGAAATGTAGTAAAAACTTCAAAATGAAGATAAAGGATTGCTCACAAAGATTGTGTAGGTTATATACCTGTAAAACAAATATTGTTTTCTAGTTTTCTGGTTGTGTTCCTCTAAAACCAGTTAAAGGTTTAGTAATTAAAAAATAATAATTTGTATTAGATTCTAAATGAACAAACATGCAATTAAAGAAAAAATAGCTCTAATCAATCATCTTTCATGGAGTAATTAAAATTCTTTTGATTTATGTCAAGTAGTTGCCAGGTGGGAATATCAGGCCTAATTAACAGTACAACTTAAAATAAAGAATGAAAAAGGTACATTAACATCTTGTAGAATTCACGCTATTTTCTTGTTTCCTGAATACATTGTTCTCTTTCTCCATTTGTTTTGGTTAACTCGTGAGTACCAATAACTGAAATGGAAGTGGGATAGAGATATCTTAGGAGGTGCATCAAATCTGAAAAAGCAAATGCCATCGCCTTTGGGCTGTAGCATCTTATTCAGTTCCATAGTCACAGAACCCAGCTTTGCTTTGCGGTTCTGCCCAAAGACAGTCGTCATGACTGCACGCACCATGAAAAAAAAAGTATGTATTTAAGAAGCACATAGAGGTCCAGTGAGATTAGAAGAGTGGGTGGTAAAAGGTAGAGGAGAATGTTATACTTCTGGGGGAAAAAAAAAAAAAATAAAATTTACTTATTTAAAGGAAGTTCAAGTAATTACATGGATTGCATGAAGCTCAGCATACCACACCTGACTTGACTTTATTAATTTCACTCTTTCTTCTGTCATATCTAAAACTTCCATTTTCCCAGAGTTCATCTGCAATTGCATGATGAATTTGTCAATATGAATACATTGTATGAACAATACCAATAATTCACATGTACCACAGCAGAAAACATTCATCGAGTTCAGAGATCTCGGTTCAGTATTCAAGTTATTCCTAACTCATAGACGGGTACAACTAAAGATATTTCATTTGACACAACCAGGTCAGTTGATCTATCACATGTGTAAAGGTGCTACTGAAAGCAGAACAACATTAAATAGCCCAAAGAGTACTAACTGATAATTTACTAGGTATTTTAACATAAGATGTTATGAAAAAGAATTCCATGAATTCATAAGCTTAAAGGAATTCTGCTATTGTGTTTTTTAAAAAGTCTAAAAATAAAATGTAAAAAACAAAACCAAAAACAAACCAACACCTTCCCAGTAATCAAACTATATTTTTTCTGTTTGTACAGTAGATGCAAGAACCATTGATTACTTATCAAAAGAACAGACTAATTTGCTGAGGACTGTGAAGAAAATCATTACAGCGTTTGAAGCATTGAGAGAGTTCCCTTGAAAAGTACCATTTAAAAACAGAGCAATTCTACACGGGTTTTATAGATTTTCACTTTATCTGGTAGTTTGAGCAATAGACTTTGAAAAATCACTACTATCACATGGAATATGATTTAATTTTATAAAACTACAACTAATAAGTGCTACTTATTTCATGTTGCCCTTACATCTGCCTTCTAGATTTTTAACTGTTATTCATTATTTCTTGAATTCTGGTTTATGATGCCATATAAAGTGTCCATTATTAATCTACAGGGAATTATAGGATATAACTACTGTTTAGAGATGGCTAGAGAATGGAAACCCTGCAAAACATGGTGGTTGAAAGATACAGAGTGAATTGCCACTCGTGGTACAGACCAAAAAGTATGAAAAAATTGCATGAAGTCTTGTCATTTAACTTCTGCTAAAACTGCTGAGCTTTCACCAATGTTTTCCTATCATACACATCTATACTCCACATATAGGTACAACCATATACTTTTAGTCCATCCAAATCTTATTTCTCATCCAAGTTTTGAGACTGTTTATTAAAAAAACCCACACACACAAAACTCAAAACAAAAACAATAATAACGAAAACCCCCTAAACCCTCCCTCCACTAAAAAAGAACCTGAACAAAAACTAAAACCGAAACAAACACAAAACACCACCACTGATGGTTTGCAATTGATAACGCATGCATTTGTTTCTTAAAAAAAGAAACATATAACTCTGGCTCACTAGATGAACCTGTGCTAAGTAATCAGAAGGATGAATTTACACTGTAAAATGAGTGAAAAAAAATTGGTGGATGTAATGACATACATTTAAAGCAGAGGCTGAATTTTGATCCCTTTGACAGTGAGAAGCAGTATGTCCATTGCTTAATAGTACCTGACTTCACTTTCCTTCTGCCTCAAGAGAGAGAGAAAATACAAAAGAAAGGGAGGAAGGAAATCAGGAAAATATGCTAAAATGATTATCATTACTTGTTTACTTTATATTCTTCTCCATTTATCAGCACAGCTCCTTTCTGCTTCAGAATCTTAGCAACATTTTTCCAAAACGAGGGCGACAGTCAGAGGACAACAGCTCTACCTATTGGTCTATTTGAGTGAGTGTCCTGTGTTATTCTGTTCATATTGAACTAAAGCATGCTGCACTAATAATGCGTTACAACCTGCTTGTTTCACAGACTTGTCATATAATAAGAATATTTTCTTTCTCAGAACCCAGGCTTCCTAAATCCCAGACTTCTGCTGTGATAATAAGTGAATACTTAATCTTCTGAGACACAGATTTGTTCTTGCACCAGAAAAAAAATAATAAAATAAATCTAACAGTGTTAGGTCTCCCAGCTTGGGAATTTCCCACAGTGCACTTCAGTTCCTCATATATCGATGAACTAGCAGAACAATCCTAAATTATCAACATCTTAATCTCCCCAAAATACTTAAGGCTGGGGCAGGTATTTTGTAACCATGACTGAGCACTCCACTGCTGGACAACTCCACTGTGAATTGGTTTAGACTGTGCAAGCTGGAGTAAATCATAGAACTACTTTGATTTACAACATGGGGTCAGCCGCTTAGACTGCTCACATAGGCACCTTTGTTTCTTTTTCCAACTTCATCTGTACCTTCTTGGCTGCTCAGATGCACAGTCCAAAGAATTGACCTCAATTTTTGTCTGGGTAAAACAAAAACAACCCCCCAAAAAAACAAACCCATAAACAATCACTCACTCACCTAAGCAAAATTTATGAAGCAGAAAACTGTTCACGATAATTATGAAGTGAAAGACTCAGTAAAGCTTCCCAATTGTTATGCTGTAATTTTTGAAGATGGCATGGTTTTTAAAGATAGGGCAATGTTGTTCTTTAATTTTAGGTTTGTGATGTAAAGCAAAAAAACAGTAGATCTAAACATGGTGTTCCTTTACATGCAACACTCATTGCTAAATTGTTCTTTGCTAAGGATCGTTAGGGAGTTTTATGTCCATAGAGAAATTAAGATTTTCCAGCAAAAATAATTAGAGTGTGATGTAGTCATTGTTTTGGTCTGCTAGTTTCTAGACTACATTTTGTACCTTAAAGTAAACAGCGGGTACAACAGGTTTTCAGTGGACTAAGAAAGGCCATCCCCTCAGGTACTGCGTTTCTGATGATCCATGAAAAAGGTTTGTAATGAGCTGGCAATTGACATTGATTACCATTAAAAGGCAGTGAAAACGCACAAACTGTGTTGCAAAGTTTTCACTGTTAAGTGACACTCGAAACTGTGATGTTTATCAGGAGCAGAATCTGTGCTTCCCTGAAAGCAAGGTATGAATTTCAGAAACGACACCTCTCTGTTACTTTCTGTTCAGAGGCAGTAGCAGGTACGTGAAGATTTGGGAAAGAACAAGCTTTTTTTTTCTTTCTCATTTTAAAATGATGTTTTGGAAGTATTCTGAAATCACTACCTCATATTTAACATGCCGAAATGTCAGGTTACAAATTCACCAGTAGACAGCAGTATTTCTGTGTTATATGACGTTTGGATGTCGATAACTGATTGCATTTTCATTCTCCGTCACTCAGTCATGTGTCTTCATTAGAATAATCCACACCTCACTGTCACACTGTCCACTGATCCTGGCAATTGCTGGCTTTCTGAATACTAAGTGAGATCTGCTGTTTTCAGGAGACTTAATGGTAAAATTGATGAAAAGTAGTTTTTGGGAGAACAGATTTACTTCACTCTTTGCTGGGTAAAAAAATGGCTGGATGGCCGGACCCAAAAAGTTGTGGTGAATGGAGTGAAATGCAGTTGGCGGCCGGTCACAAGTGGTGTTCCCCAGGGCTCAGTATTGGGGCCAGTTCTGTTTAACATCTTTATCAACGGTCTGGCTGGGGGGATTGAGTGCACCCTCAATAAGTTTGCAGATGACACCAAGTTGGGCGGGAGTGTTGATCTGCTTGAGGGTAGGAAGATGCTACAGAGGGATCTGGACAGGCTGGATTGATGGGCTGAGGCCAACTATATGAGGTTCAACGAGGCCAAGTGCCGGGTCCTGCACTTGGGTCACAACAACCCCAGGCAACGCTACAGGCTTGGGGAGGAGTGGCTGGAATCACAGAATGGTAGGGGTTGGAAGGGACCTCTGGAGACCATCTAGTCCAACCCCCCTGCTAGAGCAGGGTCACCTAGAGCAGGTTGCACAGGACTGCATCCAGGTGGGTTTTGAATATCTCCAGAGAAGGAGACTCCACAACCTCCCTGGGCAGCCTGTGCCAGTGCTCTGTCACCCTCACAGTAAAGAAGTTTTTCCTCATGTTCAGGAGGAACTTCCTGTGTTCCAGTTTGTGCCCCTTGCCCCTTGTCCTGTCGCTGGGCATCACTGAGAAGAGTCTGGCCCCATCCTCTTGACACCCGCCCTCCAGATATTTATAAGCATTGAGGAGGTCCCCTCTCAGTCTTCTCTTCCTCAGGCTGAACAGCCCCAGCTCCCTCAGCCTTTCCCCATAGGAGAGATGCTCCAGTCCCTTGATCATCTTTGTAGCCCTCTGCTGGACTCCCTCCAGTAGTTCCTCATCTTTCTTAAACTGGGGAGCCCAGAACTGGACACAATACTCCAGATGGGGCCTCACTAGGGCAGAGGAAACCTGCCCGGCTGAAAAGGACCTTGGGGTGTTGGTCGACAGCTGGCTGAAGATGAGCCAGCAGTGTGCCCAGGTGGCCAAGAAGGCCAACAGCATCCTGGCTTGTATCAGCAATAGTGTGGCCAGCAGGAGTAGGGAGGTGATCCTCCCCCTGCACTGGTGTGGCTGCACCTCAAGTACTGTGTTCAGTTTTGGGCCCCTCACTACAAGAAAGACACTGAGGTGCTGAAGCGTGTCCAGAGAAGGGCAATGAAGCCAGTGAGGGGTCTAGAGCACAAGTCCTATGAGGAGCGGCTGAGGGAACTGGGGCTGTTTAGCCTAGAGAAAAGGAGGCTGAGGGGAGACCTTATTGCTCTCTACAGCTACCTGAAAGGAGGTTGTAGAGAGGTAGGTGTCGGTCTGTTTTCCCAAATAGCAAGTGATAGGACAAGAGGAAATGGCCTCAAATTGCACCAGGGGAGGTTTAGATTGGATATTAGGAAACATTTCTGCACCAAAAGGGTTGTCAAGCATTGGAACAGGCTGCCCAGGGAAGTGGTTGAGGCACCATCCCTGGATGTATTTAGAAGACACGTAGGTGCGGAGCTTAGGGACATGGTTTAGTGGTGGACTTGGTAGTGTTAGGTTAACAGTTGGACTCGATGATCTTAAAGGTCTTTTCCAACCTAAATGGAATTGATTGGAATTGGTGAATGAGGAATTGGTTGGATGGTTCCATCCAGAGGGTAGTGGTCAGTACTGTTTAATATCTTCATCAATGACATAGACAGTGGGATCGAGTGCACCCTCAGCAAGTTTTCAGATGACATCAAGCTGAGTGGTGTGGTTGACACACCTGAGGGACGAAATGTCATCCAGAGGTACATGGACAAGCTCAAGAAGTGGGCCCGGGTGAACGTCATGAGGTTCAACAAGGACAAGTGCAAGGTCCTGCACCGTGGTCAGAGCAACCCCCGGTATCAATACAGGCTAGGGGATGAAGGGATCGAGAGCAGCCCTGCCAAGAAGGACTTGGGGGTACTGGTGGATGAAAAGCTGGACATGAGCCAGCAATGTGCGCTCACAGCCCAGAAAGCCAACCATATCCTGGGCTGCATCAAAAGAAGCGTGGCCAGGTCGAGGGAGGTGATTCTGCCCCTCTACTCTGCTCTGGTGAGACCCCACCTGGAGTACTGCATCCAGCCCTGGAGCCCCCAACACAAGACATGGATCTGTTGGAGCAGGTCCACAGAAGGGCCATAAAAATGATCAGAGGGATGGAGCACCTCTCCTCTGAAGACAGGCTGAGAGAGTTGGGCTTGTTCAGCCTGGAGAAGAGAAGGCTCCAGGGAGACCTTATAGTGGTCTTTCAGTAGGGGGCCTATAAGAAAGATGGGGACAAACTTTTTAGCAGGGCCTGTTGTGACAGGACAAGGGGTAATGCTTTTAAACTAAAAGAGGGGAGATACAGGCTAGACATAAGGAAGAAGTTTTTCACAATGAGGGTGGTGAAGCACTGGAACAGGTTGCCCAGAGAGATGGTAGATGCCCCATCCCTGGAAACATTCAAGGTCAGGCTGGATGGGGCTCTGAGTAACCTGATTTAGTTGAGGATGTCCCTGCTCATTGCAGGGGAGTTAGACTAGATGACCTTTAAAGGTCCCTTCCAACTCAAACTATTCTATGATAAATGATTCTATGATTCATCATCCTGCGATTAGAGAATAGTACCATCGCTTCCATTTCCCTACTACTGCTCTGCAACCAGCAGTTCATTGTGTCAGTAATACAGTGGAGCGCTGTGATAGTTTCTCCTTCATCCAGTGGTTACTCAGTATCAACTTCCAGCCCAGGAAAGAAGAGCTAAAGGAGAGAGCAGTTGACTGAATTAGCATTTTCAAAAGTGGCACAAATTTAAATGCCATAAAATTCCCCATGCTCTGAAGTTGAGAATCAAAACAAGAATAACGTGAAATGGGTAATGGTGGGGGGGTGGTGGTGGTGGTGGTGTACCACATCTGAACCTTATCAGATAGGAAAGTATAATTAGATCCTAATCAGTGCTAGAATTAGCTCATTTCAGAAAACAACATTCCTTCTGCAAGCTGTTACCATACTAAATATGCATGTTAAGTTACAGTATCTAACTATGTTTTCCTAGCTTGTTAGAATACCCAAACAAAGCAAAATACCCTTCCTCTCCCTTCACCCCCCAAAAAGTTACCCGTAAAGCACGTCTAGTGAAGGCAATTTCACAGGTAAGGCATGTTACTTTGTATGACAGTGTATCACAGCTTTATGTAATGGATTACTGCATCTCACCTGAAGGGTGAAGAGGGTGAGAGGTAATAAGGTTGAGCAGAGGAAACAATAACTTAAAATGTACTACATTTTAAATACAATAGGATACTACAGAGAAACTGTGTCTTCTATCAAAAGAAGCATGAGCAGGCCAAAAAAATAATAGAGCATATTAACTTGGAGCAGAAAAATGTGATATGCTTCATTTTTTTAGTCTTCTGTTTTTCCCCCATGCTGGTCTTTTTCACTCTTGTGTTGAATAATGAAGTGTACTATAAAACACGCAGGAAAAGAGTTCTGACTCATTGGCCCCTAAAGTATTTTGTCTGACATTGGTTATCAGTTTGTATTTCTCTGTTTCTACAAGTGTGAAAGATGTTTGGGCTCAATCACTGATAACCTGTTTACAAGTCGTTAAAAAAAAATGCAATACAGTAAATTGTATTCTGTGTTCAATACCTACAATTGTTTGTCTGCAAGCTAGTGCTTCAGAAATAGGACATGCATTTAATTGCTTTGCTTACAATTAGGATGTCAACACAAAACACATATGCATACAGGGCAAAAATTGTGTATGAATTGGCCTAACATTTTTATTTTTTTGAATCTGTGAAACATCAGACCTTCTGTGCAGTATCCATAGCGTCTCTCTGAATGGAGAGAAAGAAGTCATGCATTTTAATGATTTAGACCCTTAAACTGTACGTGTAGGCACTTAACTAAATCAAAGGGCCTTCATTAAGAAATTCTTTCTAAACTAAAGTGTGCATGCTATTATTATTTCATTATGAATAGAACTGATTACAATTTCAATTTTTAAACATTTCAGTGGTGTGTTTCATCTAAAAGATCAATTCAAAACCTTTTGCTGTTTACTCTAGCTACTAGTACTGTTTATGCCTCCCTGCAGCAGCCTGCCATTCAGGGACATTAGGCAGGCCAACTGACACCAATCAAAAAGCACCATCTATGCAACCACCACAATCAGCTCCTTTGAATGCAACACAGGTCATCACACATATTGATTAGATGGCAGTTTTTTGTGCTAAACTGAATCCCGCAGGAATATAACCAGTGGTGCTCAAAGCACCTTTACGCATTGATGAGAGTCCTCTCAGGGCAATAAAGCAGAAGAATGGACAATTTCTGTCTCCAACAGGCTAAGATTTTAGGCACCTGTACAGCCTGCAGGATTATGATGGTTTTAGGTATCCATGCAGGTAGATCTGTAGGTGCCTAAAGGAACTTTTCTAGCACACAACTAGACACCTATGAATGGAGGATTTTGAGGAGCACCCTTGTAGTATGCTGCATTTATGTAATATTTCAGTTGTAAAATGAATTAAAGAAAAAATTCGCTTTAGTTTTCCAAAGGAAGATAATTCAGTATTAGGAATCTGAAGTAATACACATTCAATACAACACAGTAATACTACTGAGTGAACATCCAAAAGTTTCAAAATGTAGAAGTAAATCTAAACCTACCTTAATTCTGTCTCTATATTGATAAGCTTTAAATTTAATTCTGAAAAGTAATTAAATACTGGCTTGTATTAGCAGTTACTTTTCTATTATAAAACTTTCTTTTACTGGGCCTTTATTATGAATTTTCATATCAGACCTTCCTACAACATGTACTACTACTTGTTTAAAGTGTCTTCTTTATAGTTATTAATGGATATCAAGTAAATATACTATTTTAATTTTTTTTTATAAAGGAACGCTGATTTTTTTTAAATTTCTTTTCTTAAAGTATAAGTAGATTATAGATCTGTTTGGTTGTAGTGGCTTGGAATGTCAAATGAATAAAATCTATGAAAGTTCTGTGATTTGTGGAGATGTGAAATGTTTTCTTAGTTCATAGGAAAACACAAATAAAAAACCTAATTTCACAGGCAGATAGTGTTCAAAAGAAGAGATGATCTCATGCTGCAAGCATGCCTTTATGTCGTAATAGAATCTCTATCATGTCTATGGAGGAGTTCCGTATACTACTTTTTCAGAAGTTATATTCTGTTGAGAAAATTAGGAATATGGAAAGCAGTGGTCAAAAGCACTTAAACTTGCACACAGCTATTTGCAGATGAAACAGCAGGACTGGTTAGTTCAAATATTTCCAAACCTCCCCAGTGTCAAAAAATCCCTACTGTTTTTTAATCCTACACTATTTGAGGTATACTTAACAGAATTTGTTGAGACTTTATTTCTGACGTATCAGTATAGCATTTAGCCTCACTTTTTTCCTCGTACAACATACTGGAAAGACTACTGTGTTCTACCTCTAGGATTGCTTCAGAAACAAACAAACAAAAAACCAACCACCAAAAAACCACAAAAAACTCCTAACAAAACCACACACCAACACCCACCACTCCAGCTGGGCACTGAGGTGGTATTGCCATATCTTGAGGCTAACAGGAACATATATGGAGCCAAGCACTGTTCTGAATAAGGTTAAATAAAAAATTTGCTTCGGTAAGACACCTTTCATATGTAAAATGCTTTACAATGAAAGAAACAGTAGTGAATCATTCAATATAGTGGCAAGTGAAGCAGTCTATACCTGTCCTGTCCTTGAACTGCTGAGCATCATCCTTCCTTTAGAAGCCCCAAATGCACTGACTGTTGTGATAAATTTTGGTGAGAGTTTAAATCAGAAAAAAATGGGGGAAGGAAGCTCTATCTATTTCTTAAATATAGAAGGGACCATCAAACAACTCAAAGGTAAGCCAGGTTTTTGGTCTGATAAGTTAACACAACTTTATTATTTCCTGTCTATATCTGTTGATAATTCTGTTTAGAACATGTGTAGCTTATAAATAAGGAATATCTATTAAAATATGTATAGAAACATGACTTCTAATCTGAAGGTACACAAGTACATTATTCCAGATTTATCTGAAAAAGAAAGGTAGGCTTTGGGATTTTTTTATTTATTTTTTTTAAAAAAGCATACAAGTTGGCAGTTGTGGAGCTCCTGGTGCCAAAATACTCTCAATTCTTAGAGGTGGCTAAGGTGATGCTAGAATTTAGGATCACAATTTGCATCCATTGGGTCACTGAATGATATCAACATTTTATTTTTTAGATCAGTTTATCAGTAGGGGGACCAAAACTTCTAATTGAAAGCTAAATGGAGTCTGCCTACTGGACTGATCTCTTTTCTGAATATGACTTATCAATTTCCTCTTTAAATGATTGATAGCAAACTTGTATACAGCATTTAAGGAACAGTTACAATAGGGGTAGGTATCGGGACTGGAGTTGTTTAACATCTTTGTTGAAAACATGGACAGTTGGATTGAGTGCACCCTCAGCAAGTTTGCCGACGACACCAAGCTGTGTGGTGTGGTCGACATACTGGAGGGAAGGGATGCCATCCAGAGGGACCTGGACAGGCTTGAGAGGTGGGCCCCATGCAAACCTCATGAAGTTCAACAGGACAAGTGCAAGATCCTGCACATGGGTTGGGGCTATCCCAATCACAAACACAGGCTGGGCAGAGAATGGATTGAGAGCAGCCCTGCCAAGAAGGACTTGGGGGTGTTGGTTGATGAGAAGCTCAACATGACCCAACAATGTGTGCTTGCAGCCCAGAAAGCCAACCATATCCTGGGCTGCATCAAAAGAAGCGTGACCAGCCGGTTGAGGGAAGCGATTCTCCCCCTCTACTCTGCTCTCGTGAGACCCTACCTGGAGTACTGTGTCCAGCTCTGGGGCCCCCAACACAAGAAGGACACGGACCTGTTGGAGTGAGTCCAGAGGAGGGCCACAAAGATGATCAGAGGGCTGGAGCACCTCTCCTATGAAGACAGGCTGAGAGAGTTGGGGTTGTTCTGCCTGGAGAAGAGAAGGCTCTGAGTACCTAAAGGGGGCCTACAAGAAAGCTGGAGAGGGACTTTTTACAAGGGCATGTAGTGATAGGACAAGGGGTAATGGCTTTAAACTCAAAGAGGGTAGATTTGGATGAAATATAAGGAAGAAATTTTTCACTATGAGGGTGGTGAGGCAGCGGAACAGGTTGCCCAGAGAGGCTGTGGATGCCGCATCCCTGGAAGTGTTCAAGGCGAGGTTGGATGGGGTTTTGAGCAACCTCGTCTACCAGAAGGTGTCCCTGCCCGTGGCAGGGGAGTTGAAACTAGATGATCTTTCAGGTCGCTTCCAACCCAAACCATTCTATGATTCTACGGTATATCCAACTAATCCATGTAACTCCTAAGCATTGCACAGGAAGCTCACATTCCAGCAAAAATCTGTAATGCCTTAAATGACTCTTTTTGAATCACAGAACTTCAGGATAAGGCTTTTCAAACAATTGTTTATATCTCATAGTATTAAGAGATTATATTTTATTTCTGAAACACCAAAAAAAAAGTAACTTCAGAAAATTCCCCTTTTGATGATAAATAATAATAGAAGTTTAAAAGTATTTCGTCCGTTTCTAGATATAGTAGGGGTTTTAGGACTCATCGTGCCAACCATATGATGGGGTTTTTTCTCCCCTAGAAGACAAGTGCATTTTTCTCCCTACTCTAACTCGGTCAGAACATCAGTCAAAGTTTATGTAAGGAAACAATAGAAATAACCTGCAAGTTGATCTCCTGTCCTGAACTCAAAAAACCCTAATGGAACAGCAGAAATATTAAAGAGAAGAGCGTATATTCTTCTCCATATTTCAACAAAGTAAATTAATATGAAACATTCATTATGAGAAAGTATAATTTATTACAATCTTCCAAGATAATGTCTGAAGTGAACTATTCATTTTATTCGCTGAAACAAAACTCATGCAGTCTCTTCTGAAGCAGTGTGGCTATATACAAGTTCATAAAACTCTTCTACTTGGTGTATCAAAGCGCCTACAGCATCTCACCATCCCATCTACACCACAAGATCTTTACTTTCTATCTAGAGACATTCTTTTTTAAGTGCTGGATTTTATCACATTTTCATTAATGTTGTTTGCACAAAGGCCGGGAGTACGAATGAAATATGCTAAGATTAGAAACTGAAGGAGCACTGTCACTACAAAAAACCTAGTTATCTTCGAGGTGACTCGATGATACTATTGACAAAAAGGGTAAAAGTATTATGAAATTGCATGTGTAGTCCAGCACTTGAAGACAACAAAGCTGAAGCGTTGTTCCGAGATGCTGAACTGGAACTGAAAGAGCCAGAAAAAACCTGGAGATACCTGTTAATCAGTGGCTGAATGTCAGGCATCATGGAGAAGGTAAATGTAACCCTAGGATGTATCATGCATTTTCTAGTAAGATATTTCCATCAAAGGAAGGAAATTAATAATTACATTGTACAGAGCATTGATAGGAGTTTTAATGTAATACTGTATTCAACTTTTAAATATATATATTTTAAAAGAGGAATTAATTGAGCAAATGCTTAAAAAAAGACTCCTAGTATTGTCCTTGGAGAGTTGCTCATTCAAGGCCTCACTCATTTTACATTAACCTTGTAAAATAAAGACAGTGGAGGAACAGAAATTTCTGTATAAATGTCCAAGGGTCATATAACATCTAGGAGAGAAAAAAAAAAAAAATCTTTCACTTGTGGGATAACAATGATGCAAAACCTCTTTACTAAAAACTCTATATAAATATAGTTGTGTAGTAATCTAGTCAGTAGTCTGAGAATTGTGACATGACTGAGTTTTTACAACAGTTCTGCGAGATAGATACTCACTTTATGTTGGAAAACTAACTCAAAAGACACAGCCTTTTAGCAATAAAATGCTACTTATGTATTTTGCGGAAATTGAATTCAAGGTCATCTCCTTCTAGAGACAAGAAATTCTACTACAGCTATTTTCATAACACTATAAAAAGAAATAGTAAATAATATCCAGAAGAATCTAGGATAACTGTCTAGTAGCTGCATCATTTTTCAAACACTCTCCCCCCCATACTGGTCTCTGGTCATTTAGGAAGATTAGCAGGTAGAAGGAAGCCTTGGATCCCTATCCCTGAATGCCTAGATGCTGCTTCATTAATGAAGTTAGAACCTCAAAATGGAAAAAATAAAGCCTAATCGTTCTTCTAGTTGTCCCTGTTTGAGTCTAACATGAGCCACAGTGTATGTGGATCCAGCTGCTCTTTTACTACTTTTTTCCACTGTGTGGTTTCACTATGAGCCTTTTAACCGCTTCATACCTCAGAATTTATCAGACAGCTGTAGTAAAGGGTGCTACAGAAATGAAAATATTTAACTATTGCAGATATATTATTTAACTATTACAGATGACAAAACCAGTATTTTGTTATTGGATGTAAATAGCTTCCTAGCATTTTTCTAGCATACTTTTATTCAGAATAATAGTTTCTTGAAGGTCTAAGTCAGCCTCTGGTAGTTATATTAAAAGCTGTCAGTAACCACTATCTACTTTTAGTAAAAGTAAACTAATCCAAAGCAGATTAGAAAAATGCTGGAGCCCATACAGCCTGGAGCCTGGGTAGAAATGGGGCCATTAACAAATCCATCCATGTCTAGCTTTGATAAGCTAATTTATCTGCCTAAAAACAGCAATCAGAACTCAGAACAGACAATATTCAGAGCCTTTTCCTATTCTGCAGCGTTACTGTAATCACAGTTACTTTAAGGACGTAAACACGTCTTGTTCTCTATTATTACTTTACTACGCATACTGCAACTTTTTAAAGTCAGATTTGTCTTCACACAGTCTAAGAAATATAATATTTGATCTTGATTAGCTAAACTAGAATAAGCAAGAATCCCGTTTCTTCCTATACTGACACAAGCTGCTTAGATATATTCATACTTAAACATGTACTGCCACCTGTGGTCCAGGCAACAGCTTTAAACTTACTGTGCATTTGAAGAGGCAGTAATGTTATTCTTTTTCAGTGGATTAGAAAAAATTAAAAGGGTACTAAAAATTGAGTATTAAACCAAATATAGTTCACATTTTATTTGATACTGCAATGTCTTGTTTAGCAAGTAGTACTTTGATTCTTATAAACATAAAGGCAAACAACCAACCCTCAAATCCATTGAACTTACCTCTTTTGGAGCTACAGTTTCTATTTAAGCAATCAAGGACTGGATATTTCTCACAGAGCCTTATCTGAGTAATGTCTTCACGAAGAAACATGCAGTTATGTTTTGTCATTGTTCTTTCACGCACTTCTCGTGTTTACTATTCAAAGTAATCTTTGGGTAGAAATGGCTTTGCTAAAAGATGCAGCATAACTAGGTGCTACTTACCTTTAATGCACAAAATCTTGATTTGTTTAGACTTGCATATTTGAATCCAGGTTGAAAGCAAACAGCCCAGTCCAAGCAATATAGCAGAATAGCTGAAGAGAGTGAAAAAAGTAAAGAGATACTTCCTACTAGTCCCTACAAACTACATTGCCTTCTCTGAGACTTTCACTCATCCATCTTCTCCCACCTGAATCTACTCTAGCACTGTAGTGAATCTGAACTTTGCCTAGATGGATGAGAAATCTTCACCAGTTCTATAGTTTTTCAGGCTCATTGTACCTGCACAGCTGTCAGGGCTTTACCTGTATCAGCAGACCCTGCAATCTCTGCCCCTCCCCAGACCCTTAGCCTGGGCTAAAAGCTGATGTGGTGCAGCTGTGAGACCTTGGAAGACGCTTCCATCAAAAGGTCTATAAGAAGTCTTGTCTATATCCTCCCCCTACTGCCCTTCTGTTTGGGGGTCGAATTTAATTCAGGCCTTTGCCCTTGATCCTTATCTGACCTGTTGCAGCTATATCTGTGCTCAGCCTTGTACCTTGCACCTGATCTTGGATCTGCTCTATCGCTGCAGACTTGTCCGCTGATCACTGAACTGTTGGCTGAGCATGGTTACCATCCCCAGATGTGTTCTGCCTTTCTTGTCAGGTATGCTGAGATTGCACCCCTCATCTGGCAGGGCACTGCCCTGGTCTCTCCTGCTGTCACCCTTGGCCTCCAGCTCAATTTGCTTTACAGAGCAGCCACTTTTGCTGCTCCCTGGCAATAGCCTCTTGCCTCATAATTTTGAGAGACAAAAATGAGACCTACAGAAAGCTGCAAGGTAAAGCTATGAAAATAATAATTTTTGGTGCCTTATTTTTTGGATAGTAAGTATAAAATAACAGTTTTGTATCTTAAAATCCAATATATATAGTCAGCTGCCATTATTAGGACTTAAAGCCAGAGACTGTCTACCTTCTGAAAGTGAAATCGTCACATTTATGAGTTTTAGGCCAAGAAAATTCTAATATGCCTAACTGCTTTAGGAAATGAATTAACAACATTTGCATAGGAATATAAAAACCTGCATGCCTGAGGTAGGCATCTGTCAAGACGTTCACCTATATCTGATTTTAATGGGAGTGAGGACTTTTTACCATCTTTTAGAAAATGAACAATGAAAAAGTGATTTGTTTAAACTCTCAGGTTATGTTAGTTGCCAGTAACCTAGAATACTAAACACTAGATAATATTTTTCATCCTCAAGAAAGGTTATTTAATTTATTACTATCTCTGTAAATATGCTCAGAGCAGGCCTTCTGTGTGAGTGGCTAAGTTGATAAGTAGCCCTAGATGGCAAAAGTCAAGGTCTTTCTTTCAGCTACTGTTCCTGCACTTAGAAAGGACCTGGAATAAAGAATTTTGCATGACAGTAATTATTAGAACAGAAACTGACCCCTCCTGTGCATCCCAAGTTATTACATTGCAAAGTATTCTCATGCATGTGTATGAAAACAAATTCTAAAAAGAAAAACTTTAAAAATCAATAATAAACTCATTAGAACTTTTTATTTGTTCGTAACAAACATTCAGTTCAGGGTCAGTTCAGGCTGGGTAAACATCAAGAACAGCTGCTGACATTATCTGAATATCTCAAACCTCAGGACCTGTAAAACTGAATAAGAAATTTATAAGATCAGATTCTATTTTGCTAACAGAAGTCTGTTTAGAGAAGAATTAGAGAGGCAGATGAAAATAATAAAAAATAAAAAAAAGAAAAAATATTTTTTTCAAAACCAAGGAAGGTTTCAGAGCTTCTTAGTGGTAGTCTGATCTCCATCTTGCATCTTTAGGGCAATAAAACTGAGGGGTAATCTTTTAAAAGTAGACATTGCTTCAAGGCTGGCTGGACATTGGTCTGCTTGTGGAAGGTGGTGAGTGATGCCTTTGTATCACTTGTCTTTTTTCTCTTTCCTTCACTTATTAAATAGTCTTTATCTTGACCCACAATTTTTTTCTCACTTTTGCTCTTCCAGTTCTCTCCCCCATCCTGCTAGGGGGGAAGCAGGGGACGGGAGTGGGTAGGCAGTGAGCAAGTGGCCGGTAGATGCTTAGTTGCTGGCTGTGGTCAACTGACAACCAAGACAAAGCCAAAAATTATGCTTATGGTTCCTTTCCAGATCACCTCTGCTATAATTGAAGTATAATACCATGAGGAGTCTTGCTGTACTGTGTTTTTGGGATACACAGGAAAATGTGTGTACCTTTTTGTACAGCTGTAAAAATCCTGTTACTCTCCCTTGCTGTGATGTGGAACTACACTGGCTGCCCCAGGCCTTAACAGGAGATTAAGATTTTGCTTCCAGTAAAAAAAAAAATCCTTTTAGCATACTATAGGATAAAACAAAGGTTATCCTTGAGGTTTAAATGTCAAAAGGAGACCTTGAGAGTGCTGGTTGCACATCCCAGTTCTGGCACAAATGTTAGCTTACAACATAAAGTGTCATTCTGAGCAAGATTCTAACTAAAACTCTTTCTTTTGGTTCAGCACATGTAAGAAATTATAATACTTATTTCTTCTGTGCTTTCTTGCCAGTCTCATGTCATAATATCTTAGCCACTACTGTAACACCTTTTAGCCACTGCTATAAGAAGCTCTGCCAGATGATCACAAGTATCTTGTCTATATATGAGGAAGAAAATTTTGGTCATTACAGCTCATATTTAGTTCTGAATTCAGCCAGAGTAGCAACCTCTTATAGTGGCAAAATAATGCCTTTGTACAAAGAAGTATTTACTGCTGATTTAGACTTCAAAAATAGGTGAGAACTAGATGATGCTGATTTCTCAGTGCTGCAGGATCTGGAAGCCAGGAGCAACTCATCATTATCTTCTAACAGTAACAGATTTAGAAATGCAATGGTTTTCTCAAAAAAGTAGATCTGTATTAAAATGATTCCCTCTGCATGATCTTCTGCCATGTTTAGTCCCAAAACAGAGTCTGCATTTGTAGTCTCTCACTGAGAATAGTGCTACGTAGACACTGAATTAAAACAATACAGTCATTTTCAGAATTTGCGATAAAAATACTAGAGCAGAAAGAAGGAAAGATTGGCAAGCACCATATTAAATGACAAGAGTCTAATAGGAATGCCTGCATGGATAAATTGTGTCTAACACTGCATGCAGAACCTGAAAGGTCTATTTGCCTGAATAAATCATAGAATCCTAGTCCACATTTTTAAGATTGAGCGTAATACTGTTTAGTGAATGAATGATGAAAATAGACATATTTGAATAATAAGCTCTCTTTTTGGTGAAATCTGCAGCTTATTGTACTTTGGTACATTCAAAACTTATTGATTCAAAAGAATACTGCATTAAAAAAGATTTAATGGGCCACGAGAACATAAAAGTATTCTTTTATAACTCATTTGAGCTTTCTTAGAAGAAAAGCTTTCCATGCTCTGTGGGTAGTTTATAGGTCTAGAAGGCCTCTGTAAATGTTTGTATTGACTTCTGTACTTTTCAAGGCAGACCATTGCATTAGCAAACAGATCTCGGACTCTTTTTGGTGCCATATCATATAAAACTTATCTTCCTTCCTTTAAAATATTCAAATCTAGAATGTAAAAATGGGAGTTTAGAACTTTGTCGAGCATGCAAGAAAGAATAAGTGAACATCTTCTTGCCTTGAAATCTAGTAACCTGAATCTGATTAGGCATGCTGATTTAAAAAAAAACCCTAACTCATCCTTTTCTTTCAATGTTTTTATATGAGGTTATTTGGCTAATCAGAGACATGATATGCTGATAGCTTTTAGATAAAAGAAACTCAAATGTGCAAACCTCTTCAAACGGTAGAAATCTGTCTTGCCAAAGCAGCCTTCTGTTCCTGCTGTAACAGAATGTGCAGAAAATGCTGGCAACATGGTGGTTTGTGGTGGTTTGTATTTTATATGAATCAGCAGCTGTTGAGAGAGAGAATAGTCACAATGCTTTTAAATTTCACACCTAAACCAGGTTTAAATCTGGAATATGGTACTGAGAGTTAAGTCATCAAAAAATTCTACTCCTATTTTAAGTTATAGCAATATTGTCATTCCCTGGTTTAAAAAAAAAGAGGAAAAAAAAGAAAAAGCCTGGGTGTTTGTTTTTTTTTTAATGTCTTCAAAAAACATGTTATTACAGGTCAAATTTTAGAGACATGTTGCTCAGCTTCATTGTACAGTTCCTATTGGGCAATATTTATTTGTCTAGTGATATTTTCTTAAATCAGTTCACTTTTAACTCCCTCATAAACTTTACTGATTTGATTTTAAAGTATCTAAGATTAAGACTTTTCTGTTTCAGAATATATATAGGTATACTGAGCTGTGAAGTATTAAAATTATTATAGATTGTTTTTAAGAAAGCTAGACACAGTCGCTAAGCTCCTGATTTTAGTGTTTTAAATTAATGTAGTCTGATTCAAAACATCCTTTAATTTTTTGCAAACAATAAAAAATGATCTGTAGAACTTTTCTGAAACCAGAACAAGAATATGTCACTTGTGCTTACATCTAAATTAGAAAATTGTTCTCCTGTTTATCTGCATACTGTATTCATCATTCGAGAGTTCTATGTTGTTCTCTTGTACTGAAAAGCACTTCTGAGAATACATGTAACTCTGAAGAGTGAATGCATTGACTGAGACCTTGGAATCTGAAGCTTCTTACTTCTGAGGGGAATACTGGTTATAGCCATCATCCCATCACACACCTGAGGCCAGGCAGGAAGGTAAGCAAGCCTCAGAGAGAGCTGCAAAGAGGCATTCAAAAGAACCTTTAAGAACTAGTCGTAACAATTCACCAATTAGGTTTAAAATTTTTCTAACACCAGGAAACACAAACAGAGCTTCTCAATTTTTTGTTGTAGGCCTCTGTATTTACATGCAGGTGTTGCAGCCAAAAGCTATGAGCAAATTAAGTTAGTATTTATCCCTAGGAACATCTTCTCAACTGTTTGAAGTGTTTCTTATCCCTTATGGCTGGAATGTTCCTTGCTGTTATTACAATAGTAATAAATCTTGTAATGAATTTCATATCTCATGTCTATGGCTCAACTTGTATTTGATCTTCAGTGTTCTTTGGCTGTGCATGGAGCAATGGCATTGAAGACATGCTTCTATTTGTCACTGTGTGCTAACCTTCATGCATAACATATAGCAGTTTTCCACTAAGTCGTAATTGCAAATGGTGATATTACCATAACAGAATTTCAGTGTGCTTTTCCTAGCTATGTGTAATAGACATGAGAACGTCTATATGCCAAACCAAACACTGAGGTCAGAAGGGAGCGTTAGGTTGTGCTTTTATAATAGCCTTTGTGTCTCTCTGGTTTAGAACAGATGCTCAGTGCCTTGCAAGGCATGTTCAGAAAGTGATTGAAAGGTATCTTTATCACTTCTCCTAGTCTCTGTAACCCTGGCAGTTCTGCTTAAATTTACAGTAGAAAACAACTACTAGATCAATAAAAGAGAATGAAATGCATTGTAAGTGTCTTTCTGTCACAATTAGATGTGATTCTGCTTGGCACTGGAATACACACCTTTTACATAAAGTTAATTATCGCCACAAAAGTAATTCAGGAAAATACAGGAGAAACAAATACAATCTGTGATGTGAGTTTAACACATGCTGTAATTAAAATTGTATTTCTTGACTCCATGACAAGCTGTGTCAGCTCCAAAGTTGGGTACCTCTGCTGTCTGATGTGAATAACCATCAATTCTACTAGTTGTCCTCAAATTAATATGAATGCCAGGATTAGCTGGTTTGATTTTAATGATAGTCAGTGGCCCATCATAACTTTATGGGTTCCTTTCTTTCATCTTTTTAATACACCCTTTTGATCATATGCAGTGTGCATTGCCCAATACTGTTTCTCCTGGTCTGTCATGCTACATGTGGTTGTCCTGTTTGTTAAAGAAGTAGAAAGATCGTGTTAACTAATATGTAATTATGCAAAAAAGATTAACTAAATAAATATGCAGTATGTTGCTTGACAATTCTAAGGAAATTTAGGAAAATCTACACAAATGAATACGGAGAACTGACTTCCAGTTAAAAATTACTCTCACTTATGCATAGAGTATCTAACAGACTGTCAAGAGGACATAACTGTGGACTGCACAGAGTCGCACTTAGTGTGACTTTTGTGGGAATGACACCGTAGGTAGCAAAACTAGAAAAGAAGATACTGAACATAATAATCACAAAAGTATTTTAGGCAATGGAACGCATAAATAAACGGGGGTTACTCCAGAGATCTCAGGCAATAGACAGGCATTGCATACAATGTATGTACTCATAAATATATCACTGATATGGAATTCACTATACAGTATTTTGTCTTGTTTACCTTTTCCAGACAAAATTTAGGAAAGCTACAGCTCAATGTTTGGAGGAGTTGTAAATAAGCATTCCCCTAACTCTATATTATTATCCATCTTGAATGACAGCAAACAGCTCTTTCTTCCAGCACAGGATTATTCTAAGTTCAACATCAAAATTAATCAAACTCCCTTGATTAATCAAAATTATATATTATCATCCTGATTGCAATCATCTATCAAAGATAATTTCCTCCTGCAGTTTATAGGGTACATAATCAGTGCGGAAGAACAACAAACCAAGTCTATAAAGTGAAAACAGTAGCTGATAATTGTGTGTTAAATAAAATTATTAAGCGGACAGAAATAGTCTGGCACTTACTAGGCCTCCCACATATATGTCATGCCTTTCACAAACTCATGTGAGATCATTCCACAGCCTTATTAACACGTGCAACAATTCTTTTTTTACTTAGTATCCTAGTATAAAGATGTGAATCTTCCTGGTGAAGGAAGTTTAAGTCAGAAATAATTGATACAAATTTGCTGAAGATTCCTAGAGAACCTTCATGTTCTGCTTCTTAATGTACAGACACCAACCTTGTCCTTATCTGACTCTATGCTGTCTTTGTCATCAGCCAGAATGTGTTCTTCAGGTTTCTTGTCAACTAGGAAATGAACCAGATAGTCTCAACCAACCAAAGACAGCAATACTGAGAAACAGCACTTTTATGTCAGATTCACTTCAAATATGAACACACTAGGAATACAGAAGGGAAAAAAGGCATTCAGTAGTGATGCCTTGAGTTTTTCTGTTAGGTTGGGTTTCCCACACCTACTCCAGATCGCATGTCTGACCCAGTTAGGGCTCTGGGCTTTAACTCACTAAGTTAGAAGGCAACATACATTTTCTGTACACAATGTTTTTAGCTGAAATTGTCTCAATTTCAACAGTGTATTACTGAAATACAGCAAATCACAGTAGAGTTGTCTAAACATTTAGAATTAGCTGGTGAATGTCATCAGCATATTACTATGAAATACCTTGTGTTACTTCTTCAGAGATTGATAACTAACTTTAGGTGGACTGTAGCCTGGGTTAGTTCCATGGAGGAAAAATCCCCCTAATTTTTTGTCTAAGTTTCTTAGGAACAAAAGAAGACTTAATACTCTATTTTTACCCACCAAAGGGCAGAAGTAGATATACCTATCCTAACTCTTTGTTTTATGTTAATGTTTAATTCACAACTCTAAAGAAGCTTTAGCTTTTTAATACTTGACTGGTTAACTTGTGAGTTGGCAGGTGTGTACAGGTGACACTAAAAATCAGACAAGGTTAAATCAGAAGCAATCATTTACCTTATAAGTCCGAAGAAGGGAAAAAGTCACAACAAAGGTGTCCCTTTGTTATCAGAGGCAGAATCTACTTGAAGAAAACAATTTTTGAAGTAGATCATTTCAAAAGTATAAAAAGCCACTAAAGCTTATCTCTATGACACACCTCTGACCCTGGAAAGGCATTATACAAGTTTTGAAATCCTGAATGGGTATTGTCCAGGCTCAGCCACAAGACTTCACCAGTTTACATATACATAACTTCAGGACTTCAGCCCCTTTTGTCTGACATAACATACTGGAACATCTCGTAATTATATAACCATGATTCTTTGTTTATGGTTTTTCAGATGTTTCTTTTTCATGCTCTTCAGATTGCATAATGAAGTAGACTATTAGACTCATCCTCTAATTCAAAGCGAAATGATTTGTGTAAGAAGTACATGAAGTCCTATCTCAGTCTACACTGAAATTAACAGAAACGACAGACAAACCTTCACATAATTAAGTATTCAAAGGCTGAACATGTAATTTTCTTTCATCTTTGTTAACATTGCTGGCTTTTAATTGATTCATTCTGATTTTCAAAGGAATGAATAGGCTTGAGTGTGTGAGGTAAGCTTTATTATATCTGGAATTTTAGGAGACTTGACTTCCAGAAACAGGAAGCAATGAATGAAGATGTAGAAAATACCATTTCATTAAGAAGAATTTGAAACTGCCTCACTGAGTAATGATGTTTCAAACACTATGGGCCCAGAATGATTACCAAATTTAGAATAAACAGGTTTTAGGAAAAGAGAAACCAAGAAGTAGAGAAATATTGACTTAAGAGGGAAAAAAAACCCAAACAACACCAAAACAACAAAAACACCTGCATCTGATGATTTAAAAGATATGTTCTTGGAAAAAAGACAAGAAACAGAGAACTGAAGGGATTCCTGTTTTGATAAGCAATATATTGGGCAGTGGGCAGGAGACAGCTTGAGAAAGAGTACTTTTTAAAAGAGTTTTTGAGACACCTACTGTAAAGTCCACGGGCAGGCTAAGATTAAATTTTCTCTTCTCATTATAAAACAATTCAGATCTCTGGAGTGTCAGATACAATAGAAATAGAAATAGATACAAAACAAAAAGAAAATTCCCTAATTAGGATTTTGGACAAGGTTCAATTAAGAAGGAATTATATTATTTTGTATAACAGATTTGATTCTCAGTCATTTCACTGGAGCTACATCTGATTTACAGCTTCATAATTGAAATCTATATCAGTCTTGGACAATCTGTTCTTGTAAATAAATTATATGGAGTAGGGGACTTGATAAACTAGTTCAAAGAAGTAAGAAATATTTACCAAATTTAACTTAGAGTAAATGGAAAAATGAAATAAAAGAAAAAATGTTTTTTACATTTGCAGGTTTTGGTAGACTATTTTGACTTACCATTTAGTCAGATATAACTATGTAAAAATGTTTACCTACTTGTAGAGGAACGTGTTTTAAAGTTTTCTGTCTGCGGAAACACTTTTTCTTTGCAACACTAGTTGATATGCCAGAAAACATTTTCAGGGCACAGCCTACAAATAGTGACTTGCAGGTGAAGGGGTCAAACCCAAAAGGTCATGTCAGTTTAATTTCATGGTAGGAGATGAGAAATTGCTGATGGGTCAGAGAAAACGGAATCTGAGTACTCATATCCATTTGTTCCTCGGGGTATATACGGAGAGAGGCTTTTTAATCCCATCTGTTTGTGGTAGCCAGAGCACAGGTTGTATGATCAGCACTTAGTAACTGGCTTCTCTTGACACAAGTGTAATTCAAGTTTGGTGCTTTTATTTCATATTTTTCTAACATCAGCAGAATGAATCCAAGCTTTAAAGATATTCTTGACTTTTAATATCCTCATTTAAAATATAGCTTAGCCTAGAAAATATTTTCAAATGCATGCAGACTTTAAGGTTGCAAGCAGAATCTGAATGTACTATCCAATGTCTCAGAGCCCAGTTCAAAGCCTAGTGTCTGATCCAAAAATGTGTTTTAGAAATTTTTAGATTTCAATAAAAATTGTGCTGATTTGTAGGCTCATAGCATTGGTCAAAAGCAAGTAAGGGAGAAATGCATAACAGGGGACTGAATTGGCTGCAAATGATCCAGATTATGTTGCTCTGACGCAATGTGCAACATTGCTGAGCAGAAAATCATCAGTGAGCTTGATTGCTAATGAGAATCACAGGGATTAGGGAACAGGATGTGAGTTCCTTCCTGATTTTGTAGGAAGGAGGTAGATGGAACAGGGAGAAAGAGAACACAGTGACTATTTCCTTATTTCCTATGCTCTATAATTTTTCCTTCTCCATGAATATTATTATATTTTGTTTTTATATAATATTTTTATCTGAAAGTATTAAAGCCCTTTAAAATGCCATGCTTTAATAAAAGAAGCCTACGATGTGGATATTTTATATCCATGAAACAAATGCTGAAACCAAGGGAAAAATCAAAATCTTCAGTTTAAACTTTTCAAATTTAGAAAAGTTAGGAATTTAAATTCACATGAAAGCACTTAATAGTGAAGTATGATTTTCTGATACACTAAACATCCACAGATTCATTTGAAAAACAGTAAAATCATGCTGTTTATTGAGATATATTTAGCTGATCAAATGTAAACAGTTTGGTGTCAGTGAATTGCTTAAGACACATATAGTGAATTAATGACAGATGAGAATAGAACATAGGTGCCTCAGGCATCCAGTTGTTTTCCTGTGTTAAATAAAAGCATCTTTCTGCTTGACACAGCAATGAATTTCAAATTAAAAAAGCCCTGGTGTTAGCTTAGCATGAGGCATCTAGTGGATGCAAAGTGAGCAGCTCACTTCTATTATTCTAAAACTGATCTGGGAGAAAGGAATCAAGCAAGATTAAAGAAGTTGTGTGTTCTCATTTACATAACTGCAACCCATTAGAAAACTGTGCAATAGTAAATAAGATATCTAGGATCTGATTAGATATATGGTACAGAAAATAAAAAATAATTATAGCAGCCCATGACTTCCTTTCAGACACTACTCATGGGAATAAAGGGGTAAAATATTACATCAAGGAAGTAGAGCAGGACGGGGAGAACAGGCTTTATGGGACAGTCATTTCCCAGGATGTGCAAATAGGTATGAGGGAGAGGGCGATACACAGAACTCTAACCAATCCTCAGAAACAGAAGTACAAAAAACTATGCTAAAAGGGTTGTCATTCCTTCCCAGTTCTAAGCGTGGACAAGGCCTGTCCCAAGGATAAAATTAAATAACACTCCTGACTTTTTAATTAAGCCTGAAACTAAAATACTTTCTAGAATTTTTGCATCTCCTAAATTATGAGATTCTAGAACAAGATGACAGCGACCTTAGCTTGCTTGGTTACACATCCATGATGAGAATTTCACTGTCACAGGAGGAACAGTAATGCCTGGGGCAGCTGGCAGCTGGGGTGACAGTAACACCCACTTGTCACTCCAGGCCAAGTGGCTCTCACACAAGAGGAGCCCATAAACCTGATTCTTGCCCCTTTTCCCTTGTAGTTTCCTTGCCAAAACCTTTCCCTTTATCAACCTGTCTCTGAGCTTTCCAGATCACTACACTCGTATCCTATGCTCTTCTCCCACAGATACAAGTAATTTCCACTGGAATTTCCATATATAAGCAGAGACGATGAGTTCATCCATTACCTCCAAAGGGTCCCTCAGAGCTGAACAAGTGCTTAGCTACCAAAATCATGACAGAAAATGTAGGCATTGTCCACCACAACATGTACTCATTTCCCTACCACTCAGGCTGTGCTTACACCACCACACTGCCGGTCTGTCTTTCTCTTGCTACGCTGCCTCCCCTGAGCAGAGAGGGAAGAGCAGCAGCTCTCTCCTGAGGAAGCTGGTCTTAGCAAACCAGGCATGGACAGTTTATACCGAGCTTTATTGCTTCCTGTCTTGTTTTCCCTCAAACTGCTTTGATATCCTTTTGCATTTACCACAAAAATGGACTACTGTGGTAGCACGGGCACCAAGGGTTCACATAACAAAATAGCACTTTGCGGTAGCACAGGGTGTATGAAAAATGGTTCAGGAGCATTATGTCATCGGTTTCTTGTGATCACAGAAATCAGAGATAAAGAAGATCCTTCAGGGTACCTAATCATCTCTCAATACCAGAGATCTGGATGGATATTCCTGGGACACATTTACCAATCTTTTATCTAGTCTAGTTTTCCATATTTCACATTTCTTTCAGGAAGTTAACAGAATCATCGACATGGGAAATTTTTGTTAGTGTTCAGTCTTAAATTTCTTTGTTTAATATCATCCTCTAGGTTTACATAATGAGCTTAGTAAGCTGTAAAGAGAGAAAGAGCACTTGCTGGCCAAGCAGGTTTTTGCAGAACTCTTTCAGCTCCATCACAGATGTTGTACTGTTGTTCTTAGCCTTTGTGACATATACACTAATTGGGGAATATTTCACTTGCACTGACAGAATGAATGAATCCCGTATTTCCTGTGTAATATGAAGCTGATTAGAACAGAGAAAAAAGTTAGCTATAGATAGGACAAAACAATTTTTTTTTTTTCTGTGCATGAATATGGGATCTTCTGCAATTAGTATAAGTGTTTCTTGTTAGTGATAGCCTAAGGATTTACTATATGCGTTAAGCTCTCCATCTTAAATTGAGTTTGGTTGAATTTTATTAGCAGTAGTACCAATGGCAGTATATCTGGAGATCACAAAAATCCAAGATATGATCTGAATTCCTTCACTTCCCTCCCCTTCCCCCCCTGTAACTATGACATGGTACTGTATATTTTCCCTCTGATTCTCCTTCTACTGTTTTCTTCTTAACATATTGCTACATGTATGTAATCTGGCCATAAATTCTTAATACAGGGTACCTGATTCAGATTTGGACACTATAAAATAAATAAATGTCACATTTAGTAGAAAGAACCTAGAGAAAAGGGTACTTTTATCTCTCTTGCCATCATTCACTACAAACGCCTAGTGTTCACACGAAAATAGGCAACATATACTCATTAAACTTTCTTTTCCCATGTTTATATTAAAACTCCCTTCAAACAACTAAGATTAATAAGTTAAATATTCTGAAGAAACATGAACATCATCATTTCTTTGTTTATCAAGAGCAAACTATCCATTACAAAAGTAAGTCAACTAATTTAAATCAGTGGAAATGTTAATATTGTGACTATATTTCAGTTAAAAATAGTCAAGAATAAGCCGTGCTGTGTGAAAGATGGTCCCTCTAACTTGGCGTGCTGTCATTGGCAGGAACCAGAAGCTGATGGTTCAGGAAAAGGTACATAAAGAGTGTAATTGATTTTCTATATCTTGCTAGCCCCCAGAAATATGGATCACATGGATTTTCCTGAAGGGGTGTCATATCCCTATCAATGCATCTTTGCATGTAATAATCTCTACTCACTTTCCTTCAAGGAAATTGTCTATTTTGGTTTTTTTAACCCATTTATATAATTGTAAACAACATATTTGTGTCAGTGAGTTGCAGTAATCACTATTGCATATCGTAGTGAAAAAAACCCAAACTCCTTTAAACCTCTTAAAGAAATATTAAACTTCTATCCCTGTACCTTCCTCCACGCAGTTTCTGTGTTGGGAGAAACATTTATTCTTTTTCCAAGGTCTTCATGACTAGTCTCCCTCTGCCCTCATTATTTTTGAAAGTTAAATAGCTCTTACTTCATGCACCAGCCTTTCCGTAAGTTCAGCATTTTCCTGACCTTTTCCATATCTTTCTAGCTGTATTGTATCTATTTTGAAAGAAATGCATGCAACACTCTAGATTTTGCTTCGTTCAGTGGTACAGTTACGCTGTTTAGTTCTCAATTCCTTTGCTAATAATTGCTAACATTCTATTTGGGTTTTTTAGACCATTGCTGAATTTTCAGCTGATAGTGATTCACCAAATCACTTTCTTAAGCAATTAAAAAAAATTCCTTTTAGAGCTTCACAGTTGTAGAGGATTGTTTTCACCTGTGTGCCTTATTTTGCATTTATTGACACTGAATTTCATTTGCCATTTCATTGCCAAGTCAGTCAGTAAAAGACTAACTCATGATAGTCAGTTTCAGTTTTGGTTAGTCTGAATATATATATATATATATATGAATATATATCATCAGGAAACTGTCAATTCACTATTAGCCCCTTTTACCAGAACATATCTGAATATACGGAGTAACATATATTCCAGCACAGATCCCAATAACATTCCACTGGTAATTTATCTCGGAGAACAAACTTCCATTTGAGTCAACAATGTCATCAGAAACTGCCCCTTCTCTTGGTGTTCTGCAATAAAGCGATTCCAAAACTCCCTATATATTCATCAGAACTGATGAGCAGGGCTTGTAAAAGTTGGAAAACTGTATGACCACCAAATCTGGAGAGGAAGTAATTTAAATCCCACTCTTTTCTCATTCCATAGAATAACTTCCCAAACATCTGTCTTTTGGCACTATGTATTTCCTCCTTGTTTTTGTATATAATGCCTCTGTTCTCATAGAACAGAGATTTTATTTCTAAGTTTCCTATGTTTACAGGCAAAATACTCACGAACAAAACGGACTGGTTTTGGTAAACCAGTATGTCATATCTAGATCAAAAAGGATTGTGTCCATAATCAAATAATATTTCCTGGTACCTTTTCCCTTTTTGCAGATTAGAAATAAAGAAAGAATTCAGAATGTACTATGTTGAGGTGTGCATGGAGTAGACAAACTCATTTATACATATACAGTATGATACAGAACACATGAGAAGTTACACTATGAATCTGGCAGATATAGAAGCAAATAAAACTGAACTATATTTATGATTTAATATTTTGCATCAAGTTTCAGGAAAATTCTTGATTTCAGGGAAGCTCTAAAATATATTAACTATAAGTTTGCATTCACTGTATTACTCAAGAAAGGAATTAAGTGTTCTGTTACACACTTTTTAATCACATTTTCTTTTTGTCACATATATTCGACCTGACTAGTGTAATAGTATAGCTTTTGCTTACCTTCAATAGGTTTTCTTTCTAACTTTCTCATGAAACAGAGTAGTTTAAAACAATGGAGTGATTCAACACTGTAGTTACAGAAACTTTACCTGTTTCCTATTTAATTTCAAGTTTTGAATTACTACTTAGGTTTTCTTAAGATTTAAGTTCTAGATTTTCTTGTAGATTTATTGCACGTTTCAAGTATTTTGAGCTAATCTGAATTCCACTTTCAACTTAATTAAGTCTCATTTTAAAAACATATGCAAATAATTAGGACACAGCCAGCAAACAAAAAAAAGAAGAATCAAATAATAACAATCATACAGAAATCAATCAATCAGAATACTAGCAACAAAAGAAAGCCCAAGAAAAATATCCATTCACCAGACAAACTATAACAAAATGAAGTCCAGCAGGATAATACTTTTAATATCTTTCTATATTTGCCACACCCACAAAAACAGCAACACAAGTGGGAAGCACAATTAAGGTCAGACACAAAGAAATAAAACTTTCATAAGAAAAGATTAAAAGGTATGTAAATATTTTGGCTGTTATCAAGTCAGCTGAATCTGATAAGCTCCATCACAGGCCGCTCAGAAAAAAAGCCGTAATTGCCTCGATTTCCTTCATGTTGTTGCTGGATATTATCTATCTTACTGGAACAGCACAAACAGGGAAGGATTGAGTTTCAGTGTGCAGTGATCTCTCATGGGTCTATTGTGCTTCTAGACTATTGTGTTTTACCTAGAAAAAGGTTTGAAAATTTGTTGGTCCTGGGTAAGCAATGTGCATGTACAGAGAGTTAACTATGAAAGGACCATATTGCAAGTGCAGCATCTATCTGATGTCTTAGTGTGTGATTTTGATCTTTGCTCCTCCAAGAGGGAAGCTGATTCAAGCTCACCAGTGGCATACCTGTGTGTGTACTACAGGACTTCATATGTAGACATAAGGCAAATTCTCATCAAAAATAACTCCTTCTTGGTACTACATTGCTACACTTATTACAACTACATTAGCAAACTTTTTTAAAAGAAAAACACTTCCTAAAAGCAAACAAGGAAATGATTGACAGCAAATACTGATTAACCAAGAACAAATCCTATCAATCTCATCTCATTTCCCCTTATGACAAAGTGAAAGGCCTCATGCGTAGAGGGGAAGCAGTAAATGAGAACAGCTGGCTAGGCAGCTGCTTTGCAGAAAGAGATTTAGGAGATTTAGTTGTCCACAAGCTGACCACAGGGTTATGCTTTTTGTGAAAAGAAAAAGCATGTGGCAGATTTGAAACAAAATACAGTTTCTATGAATATTCACAAAACCTCAGCTGGAGTCCTGTTTTTGGACCAGCGCTTCAAGAAGGGTGATTGAGGACAGAGGAGTAGACTGAGTGTGAGTAGAAGCCTAGAAAGTGTGACGCTCAGGGAGTGATCAAAAGAGTGGGAGCTGCTAAATGTAAGGATAAGAACACTGAACACAAATGTAGTAAGTGCTCTGAGTGGGCTGTTAGCCAAGAGGGGAACAAACTGTGGCTCAGTAAATATGATGAGTCTTACATTAAGAACAAATCAGGGGTTTTAATAGGATGGGTTTTTTTAATAAAGAATCAAATTTCTGAAAAATTTGCAAACTCTCTGTGACTGGAGTATTTTGAGAGCTGGTAGACAAATATCTAATGGAAACAACAGAATTAATATGCCTTTGGCAGAAAAATGAGCTAGGCTTCTAAGCTTTGCTCCAGACTAGTGCTCTAAATATTTATGATTGAAGAAGGAGAGGTATTTCTTTCCTCTCTTACAACCCATATTTAAGTTAACAATTTTCTTAGAGTCACTTGTGGAAAAAATTTAATACTGACATTCAAAAATACCAAGTGCTTAACATTCCTAACCTTTTTAAGGGCTATGGGTGTATTCGTGTTAGGCAAGAATATAATGCTTCATCTATAACACTTGCACACTTGTGTTTATATTATTCCTTACGTAAAGTGGACTAGTGATTTAAGACTGTTTTCCTTGGTATGATCTGGTACTTTTTACATTTTAGACAAGATTTTAAATGATTGAATCTTATTATTTATTAGTTCTTTTCAGCACTAGTATACAGTATCATCTAGGAAGGGTATTGTGAAATTTCATTTTTCAGCATTAAAATATACTTCATTCCTTAGAAGGAAGGTGTTACAAAAGGTAAAGCATTGTTATTTTTTCATAATGTACTATGCAGTTACTTTTTGTAGAAAAGAATGTTATAGCAATTTTGCGTACTGAAAGAAATGCATGGCAGCAACCTTTTTCTCTTGAAAGTTAAACAAGGAACTTTAACCCCATTAAAGCTGATCCTTGCTTCAGATCCTCTGCTGATCAGATGTTGGCAGTACCCCTTGAAGTATCTGGCAATCTGTTGGACTGTTACCATTTCAGAAGTACTAATTTTCCTTTCAGATGAGGTGCAGCATTAGCCATGTACTTTCTGTGTTACAGCAGATGTAGGACCCAGTATCCAAGTGATCAATATACACCCAGGCTTTGCCCTTCTGCAAATGTTACCGTTACCAAACATATGGTCTGATGTTGCAAGTCTTGCTCAAATGTTGTAAATGAAGTCAGCTGTGCAAGAAAACTGAAGCCAGGGAGGACTCCACTCTGTTTTGTACAGTAGGACTTCACACAGCCACTTGCAAAATGCTTTCTGTTGAGCTGGTAAAGACATTACCATCAAGCTGCAGAGGCTGACAGATAGATGTTATTATATAATGTTCTTAATCCCCTCCAAAAACATTTTAAATAGCAATAAAGAATGCACGGGGGAAAAAAAAAGGTAATGAAGGCTTTAATGTGACAATGAGAATGCTGTAGTTCCAAAGAAATTATAAATCAAGATTCTCAAAATGTTTTGAAAAATGTTTAACTTTCAGAAAACCCTGCGAGAAAGTTACAGGGTATATTGCAGTCACTTTTCCTGCTATTGAGAAAAAGACTTCTCCTGGGTGAAGACCTGTTTAACAATGCACATCAATAATTATACAGGGTAGAATATTAAGGAAAATTTTCTATCCTAATCTAACAGCAGAAAAGGGTGATATTGTACTGCAGTTCCTAAAAATACTTTATAGGATCATTATTGATCACATCTTGCATTTGGTGTTCGTTCAAGTTTTAAGGTGCTTTCTTTTACTTTCTTTGTTATGGTGGGAAGCAGACAATTTGAAATTTGCACCATAATTTTGGAAACAAAAAAAGCCAAACAAACAAACAAAGATCAAAAATAAAGCAAAAGAATAATAATAATAAAAAAGTGACACTGCAAAAAAAAGTGATATCACAATGCAAAAGTTATTTCCACGTAATAAAATTACATTTTAAAAGTCTCAGTTTAGGGAATCTAAAGGGCTGACAAGATATATGAAAACCCTGTATTTTTCTCCTATCTGATTTTAACTTTTAAACCTAATTTGTGAATTTGTAAGATTTTGTTAAAGATGATTCTGCACTTGAATTAGTTCAATGTGCCATCCATAATGATAAAGATGTGACTCATGATATTCTTATTCAATGCATTCCTAATTTTGGCCGTGGGTTACTAAAGGGATTTGACTCAGTACTTCATAAGTGCTAAATGTCAATCACTTGAAGAGCCTAGACTGTCTTTCAAAAGTCAGAAATGTAACAAATGGCACTTGTGAGCAAATTGCTCCAGGAGCGATGAACATTTTGTTGGTCTTCTGCTTGAACAGTACATGACTTAGTAGGCTTTTGACTCCCAGCAAGCAATAAGGGAGATAAAATGACTATGAGGACAGTAATTATCATAGCTTTGTTTTTCTTGACATATCTTACACCTGTGCAAGTGGCTTTTGAGAGAGAATCTGTAGCCTCATTTAATCTGTGAGATACAAAGTATAGACTCAGTTCTTTGCATGCTTTTCAGTCTGCATTATTTTATTTTCTTTTAACCAAAATATTTTTTAAAAAAAATTTTTTCTTTGTTTACTATAATATGCATCATGGTAAGTTAGTTTTAACATCCAAACGTAGCAAACAAAGACTTCACAGATGATTAATATTTTACATGGAAACTACTTTTTAACTTTTTCCCCTCTGCTTCAAACTAACTTTTCTTTTGAATTATTTCTTTTCTCCTTTTGCTTTTTTTTTTCCTTTCAGTGACATTAAGCTTTGAGGAAAATTTAAAAAGCATATAAATGGATGACTATGTAGACTTTGCCTTCCAATCACTAGTATGTTTTGTCAGTGTTCTTCAGAGGATAATGTTTTGCCGAATGTATGACTTATTTGTCATACTAATGTTTCAAAGAACCCACAGGTATTCAAGTTCTGATTCTCCACCTACTTCTTTCTTTCAGAAAGTAAAATATGCCCCAATTATTAGGACACAACACAGTAAAGAATAAATCAGGAAATCAGTAAATGACACAGTAAGAAACATACTGATAACAAAAATCTTTAGTTCATATTCTAAAACTAGAGATTTTAGAATAAATGGAATAAGATTTTTGGTATCAATACATTTCTTATTGTGTTATCCAATCTTCTACAGTAATGAATTTGTGCTGCTGATATTCCTCTGTTATTAGATCTATGCAGAGTTAGGGATTATTATACAAGATGTACCTCTATGCTCTTCCTGAGACAAATTCTTAGTACAGCTTAGTAACTGAGCTGTGTCTCCCACTCATTAGAGTACTTAATTACTCCTTTGGTTGGATTCAGTAATCAAAAACTTAGTTAATGTTTAACTAAGAGTTTTACATCCAGAGGCAGACCTTCAGTTTACTTCTTCCATATGATGTACCTCCTCAGCTGGTCTTCTCAAGTGGCCAGAAAACTTATACTTCCAAGTTTCTACTGACAATTCTTACAAAACAGAAGAAATGTAAGGATACATAAAGGCTCGGTTCAGATGTTTACTTTGTCTTGTGTTGCTTGCTTCCCTTCTCCAGTTAGTTTTAGAATAGTCATGATTCTATTTTACATTTATTATTATATGTTGTTGTTTTGATTATTGGATTGTATTTTGGAAGTCAGCCACTAGTTAACTGCTTCCCAACAACAGGATTTTGCTTTCTGTCTACCAGCTGGTATTTTAGTGCATAAAATGTTCAATGAGATAATGTCTACTTAGTGTTGACTGCTTTCACTGACAACTAGACATGCTGTCCGCTTCCCAAATGACACAGTATGCTTGCTATTTTCTTATTTTACTGTGATATGGATCATAAACAACCTAGAGTCAGAGAATTGACAGACTTGTTTCAGTCTGCGTCTTCAAAGTACAGACCACTATGACATTGAATGCAAGGACAGATTCGTTATCACATGTATTTTTGGTGAGGTGAGTAGAATGAGGAGAAGAATGTCTAAAAGAAAAAATATTTCCTTGGAAATATGAGTAAATGAGGAAAACAGGCAAACTTTAAAGGGAGTGAGAAAGCCACTTCTTTTCATGTTGAATTCCTGCACCAGTGGCCAGAAAGCTAGCAATATAAAGTGTAAAATATCAGGACTCTGAAATACTGTCAGAAAAGAAAAGAACAGGCCTGTATTTAACGTTATTAAAATGGTTAGTGCCCTTAAGTAGACTGCAAGCTATGGAGGGGGTTAGAAAACCCAAGCCACTCCAAAATCTCTTGCAAAGTCCTTGTCTTGGCATACAAGGCAACTCTGATCATATAGTAGTGAATGGAGAGGGATTGTAAGAAGACTAAGTGAAGACTGATTTCAAATCCCTTTCACTTTAGCTAAGCTGCCATTTTGAAGTAGGAAAGGGGACATGTGACAACAGTAAGTCATTCTCCAGTAGCAAACTGGGAGCTGGACAGAAGCATTTTATTCTTTACTAACGGTAGTTTCCAAAGGACAGAATCTAGTTTAATGGTAGTTTTCTCTATATAATTGCTAAAGCTACACAACATTGGCCAATACACTTAAACTGGCTTTTTGTCCTTTGAACAAAGTACAGAAGATAAACTATGCATCAGCTTAGTTTGTCAGAAAGCTACCTTAATTTTTCTGTTTTATTCTCTAGAATTAATAATGCATTACGCAGTTTAGACCAATATTTTCAGATGTCTTTCCAAGCACTGTCAGGTTACGTGTGCTTTAACACATCTTCTTTAAAGAAATTGCATGTGTAACCTTGAGACAATGTAATCCTGAGAGGAAGATTAACCTTTACTTTAGTTGCATTTACATTACTTTTGGAGCATGACTAACCTTTTAATTGGAAGTATCAGACAGCAGGAATTGGACTATTTACAGTTAGACCAAATCTGCTGATTGAAAGCCAGGTTCTGCTCCTACTGGAATTAGTAGAAGTTTTATTAGAGACATTCGTAAAAGATTAGTTATTCCTCTTGTGCTTAATCTCTGATTTTCGGAGACTATTGAGTAGTCACAATTTCAATCATTGTCACAAGGAGTGAAGAGTGTCATAATCTCTGAAAACAAGGACTCTTTAACTCAGGTAAAATTTTTCTCCCTTGTCTGCATACTATAATATGAGTAGGACATACCAATGAAAACACTTCAGATATTTTAACTGCAACTGTATGTACTTACAACAACAACATGAAGCCCACAGTCATACACTTTCTCCCTTATTCCCTACCCAGGAGCTATTCCCATTTTATTATTCAAATTTATCAATCCAAACAAATTTAAAAAAAAAAAAAAGGATTTTTTGGCCCCGAGACTTAGAGCAGTGTCACTAAGCAGATAAAAAGTCAGCAAGAAATTAATTTTAAAGTAATGCTAAAGCAAATTAAAGTGTAGTGTTTAGGATATTAAAGTCAACAAATATGTTGTACTAGAAAGCAGAATAAAGTGATTTAAAATAAATATTTTAAAAATTATTTTTAAATAAAGGAGCATTACAAGATGCATGTTAGGAATTTCCATCTGCTTGAGACTGTGAAAACAATAGAAGAGAGACTTACAAAGCCCAAGTGCTGTAATAAATATGATTGTATTTGTTTACACTTCAGAAATGATTGTTCTGTGAATGTTCCTCATCACATTGAATGAGATGCTCTTTAGCTTGCTGCAACTAACAGGAATTTATGGCAGAGGACAGAAGCAGGGTACTCAGTAGATTTGCTGTTGGCTTATATCCGTACTGTACTTGCCCCATGAAAGGTTTGTTGTTTTCTAGGTGTTTTTTTTTGGTGTGTGGGGTGGGTGCTGATAGTCGCTTCTTGAAACAAAATGTAAAACAAGTCCATTTCAATTCTTTCTACGCAAAAGCCAACAGCGGCTATAAAACAACTGTCAGTCTCTGCTCTTTATTTGCTGAAGTCTTGTTTATTCCAGACAAAGTTTTCCACTTTGCGTCTGAAGAGGCTGGACAAAAGCAATTTCTTTGTCCTTAAGTATCCCTAATCTGCTAATATTCTTCACATTGGTGATTTCTATGAACAATAAGCTTCATCTTTTAACTTCCAAACATTGACCAGAAAGGAAACTGTTTTCACTAGTAAGTGAATAGACAGCAAAATACCAAGTAGAATTTGGTAATAAGGAAAGGGATATTCTATAATGAGTTTAGGCTACATTTCTATATGGTATAATATAAAAAATGTAAGATATTAAGTCAAGGACAGGAAAGAGGTCCTGATTTCTTTCAGCTGAAGATCAAACAGAAATCTTATGAAAACCTTTCAGAGGGACCCGTATGAATTCAATAGAATACACAAGTAATGCAAGATTCAAGTCTCTTCATGTTTCTGATGTTTTTAACTATACCTAGCCATTTTTCAGGCTTGTCATGTTCAGTGGCTTAGACAAAACTTGTGTACAGTTAACTCACAAGTTGGGCACAAATTAGCCCTGAAACTGATCTAATCTAAGGGGTTTTTGACCACAAGTACAGGATGTGATCTCTTCACAGACAAGTGCTGGCACAGTGTCATTGGTAATGTAGCTTTAATATACTCTATTTAAGTAATACCTTAGTATTTAGCATGGCTTATCCTTACCCTATGTCTCTGAAGCACCGTTAAACACTTCAGCTGCAACCTCTCCAGGGAGAAAGGAAATCTGCTGTGCATAGGTGTGAGAGAGTCATCAAGATGATCTCTGCTGTTCTTCTAAATGATATGTTCGTGGGCTCTAAAAACTGAATGCAAAGCCAATCACCTTTGAGAAGCATGGGTGAGAGCACCTTGTGTATACTCTTTAATGCTAGATTATGTGCCATCTTGTCTTTTTGCCCTTGCTGTTACGGAAATTGTGACTGGACTAAATGAGGAAAAATGCTTCTTTTCTACCTAGTACTCCTCTGTGAGTCTGCATCTATATAAGACTAGCATATTGGGGTAACTCAGGGTAAAACGATAGGTTTACATTCCACTGATCTGTGAACTAACCCACAATAATTCACTGTGGCAAAGTGATGGATGTCACTGGACCCTGAATTAGGTTTTCCTTCTGTAGAGTTCACTAATGTCTGTTCAACAGAAAACAAGCAAAGTATTTTGTTGAAACTCTACAGAGTTCTTTCACAGTATGTAAAAGAAACGCACCAGATAAATTTTAATATAACTTCCACTGGTGCAACTGACAGCTATTGATTTTGAAAGCTTATTGAAATGTAACAAAAGACCATGCTGCTAATAAAGAACAGTTTATAGTAGAGTTAACACATCAATGTTTCATCAGGGCTTTAATTTTAACGTGTGTTTCAAGGGCTGGAAGTAGAATTAAAGGAGAACATGGCAGGTATTGTGTTCAATCCATTTATTTTTTTTCCTTTTATATAATATGCGAAGCTAGCAGAGAGGATGTGTCTGTGTTGTAATATGCATTGTGTTTGCACATTTGCCTGTCTTGTTGATTTAAAGGAACCTGTTATCTCAGTCAGAGGAGTTGGGGATTGCAGATTTAGTGCTATACAGATCACCTAGCTAAAGTCTTCATCTTTTCATGGCTATATTTTTAGTAACTTATTGCTAACTGTGTTTTATGAAGAGTCCTGTCATAAATCCTGTTAACAGTTCTGTTTGAAATACTCACTTTGGTTTCAAGTGTGTTGTACCATCATAAACATGAAGGTATGAAACAGGTTCTGAATATGTGTTAATATAGGTACAGCAAACATCCTGTATACTGACTCTACATATTAAAACATTGATATTGCGTTTGTTTTCATGGTGCTGGAATGTCATTTTTGAACATGAGCTGAGAGTTCTCCGTCCTTGAGGAAGATGTTCATTGCTTTATGGGATTGGGTCTTTACATAATCTTGTGAATCTGAAAGTTATAAACGTAAGGTAGGATCCTGTGAACATACCTTAGTCATACATGTCTACATTTTAACTGACCATCCCTTTCAGGAAGAAAAGTGAAATGTGTTCCTGTGGCAAAGCACTGCGTATACACCTACTGAGGAAAGTTCAGAACTCATGTCTGACAGTTCCTAGGAAAATGTTCCAAACCCAGAATATTTACAGAGAAAGTTCTCATGACTCACTCTATACCCTCTGGACAACTACAGATTATTATAAAACCTTAGGTAGGAAAAAAAAAGTGTATATCTTTCTTCAAAGGGAAACTTGCAAGTAGAAGGGTAAAGTGGATCTCATCCCAAATATAGACAAAGATTTTTTGGGAAAATATCCCTTTTGGCAATTTATCCTGAATGAAAACAAAACTGACTCATTATCCTCCCACTGTTATTAATTGAGAGCTACTCTATGAATGTCAACAAGCTCTGTTAAGAGAATCAGGATCTGGTCTATGACTTGACAAATGTTTTGTATGTTCTGCTGTGTTATCGAAAGAGAAGATAACACTCGTCTAAATTCTAATACTGGCCTCCTTTAACAGTACTCAGGCATAGTACACAACAGTTTTCCCAAACCTCATACTTCTGTGGTTTCATTTAGACATTAGGATTCAGCTGTACTAGAGGGCTTCTTGTCTGTTTTGTTTGTTTGAAGACCGTTTGATCAATTGGTTAGCAGTCTAAAAATGTAATTGCAAGGTGACTGAAATAGTTTGTATCTGATTAACTGAAGAGCTTCATCTGAAACAAAAAATTATTATTTTGAGTGTTGGATCAGTTAACTTTGTTTTGATACTTTCAAAGTATTTGAGATTTAAGTTGATAAAAAAATAATCAGATAGGTAGGTAAAATAAAAGTAAAAATCAGCAATAAAAACTGAAGTCTAATGACCAGATTCCCCAGTGATATGACAGGAATTCTGGTTCCCCCTTTCACTATACAGTTTTGAAAGCGGGTAACTGAATCCATTGTCTTCTGTGCCAGGAGCTGTGAGACTCCTGTGTAGACAAGTGAATACAATCTAGGCTTGTATTAACAAGTGCATTTAGTGCATTACATTAACAAGTAATTTGTTACTCAGTGGACTAGAGAATCTAGCCATGAGCATTTAGCCTTTTGATATCTGGTTTTACTGTACTCATTTAAAAATAAGGCATTCTGGCTTGGCCCAAATTAAAAAAAAAAAAAAGAATTGATAGCTGGTGGATCCTCTTTCAACAAAAAAGGGCTGTTCACAAAAGCTACTTTTGTCCTATGAACACCAGTTTTTCTAGGCTCCTTCTATGTTCATTAAACAATGAAAGAATCCTCCAAGCGTTATTCAGACCCCAAAAGAAGCTCTCTCTCACCACTGGTTATTGAAGAAATTTAGAGACACCAGCATTCCACAACTCAAATACTTATAAATGTACTTTAAAACCATATATAGAAAAATATTTCATGTCAATTTAACCTGTTCAGTAGCAAGACCAGAAAGAAATCAATATATTTGCACTGTTCTAATTGGAAACTGATGTTTTCCCTCTCTTGTTATTTAGTCTAACATCAAGATTTTTGTGCTCTTTATTAGACTTTGTGATCTCCTTGTATGAATAAAGAAAATAAAACATGTAATTTTCCGACATTTTATTGCAACGCAAATCCAAATGGAAGACCTGCAGCTGCCCTCCTCTGTGGAACATCAAAGCTCTGTGTGTGTGTGTGTATGTGTATAAATAAAATAAACTGCAGGCTTGGGGGGTGGGGGAGGGTGGAGGAGAAGGGTTATTCCTCACACTTTATTTTAAAGTATATTGGGTAGAGAATATAAGATCCTATTATTTTATATGCCTTGAATAAAAATGCCATATGGCTCAGCTGCAAAGAGCTTTGTGAAAAAGGGTGATCTAAACCATGGACTAGCTTTAGTTAACAGTCACATTTCATTGCAGATGATGATACAATAAAGAGTGCAGAATGGGATTATTTGAGGGCTCTGTCATAAGGTGCCATACTGTCTGTCCTCTAATCCTATTCCTGGATATCAGTGGAAAATTCAGCCTAAATTTCTAACTTATGCATGTGTATGATGTTATGTTTTATTGTTCTGACAATAAACCAAAACCAGGATACAGTTGAGCCTACTTAGATCAGCTCAGTACAAAACAAGTTTATTATAATGCTTAAAACACAACCTACTTTTCACAATGGAGCTGGTCCTAATGGGATCTAGAAGATAAGAACTTGCATGCTGATTTTAGAATTAAAGAGGAGCACTGCTCCAACTGATAGTTGGCATGATGCAATTATCATGTTAGTTTCAATGTTTGGGGCTAACAAAATGCCCATTGAAAGGCTGCATGTATTGGGAACAGAAGAGTGACAAGAGAAGTGTAAGGACAGGATTTTAGTAGAAAAACAATATCCTTGGTAGATTATCTTTGGTATCCTCTAGTAGAAAAAGCATACTGTTCTCAAACTCTGTGTTCTTTAGTCTTTGCTAATGGACACTCTGCATCCTTGTCCTGGTTCCGGCTGGGATAGAGTTAATTTTCACAAGAAGCTGGGAGGGGACACAGGCAGGATAGCTGACTAAACTGGCCAAAGGGGTATTCGATACCATATGACATCATGCTTAGTATATAGAGGGGGGATGGCGCTGGAGGCAGGATCGCTGCTTGGGTATCAGGTTCCAGGTGGTGTGCAATCTGTACTGTGGATCACGCACTTGGTATGTTCTATTATTGTTATTGTTTTTTTCCTATTTTCTCTTCCTTTGCTGTCCTGTTAAACTGGTTTTATACCAACCCATGAGTTTTGCCTTTCTTTTTCCTGATTCTCCTCCTCATTCTGATGAAAGAGGGAACAATTTACTGATGAAAAGTAAAGGAGGGATTTAGACAGGACAGGATGCCCTGGAGAAGGGAGTATAAAAGACAAAACAACGGGACAGGGAAGCCTAGTCAAGAGGCCCAAGGATGGCACATCCTTGTTTGAGTCCTTGAATCTGTAACTGAATGAGCATTCCAGAGAAGATAAACGGAACTCTGTGTGAACTTAGCAAATTAATGTAGTAAAAGTCACACCCCTAGACTGTAGTCACCCCCTACTCACAGAAGCCCCTTCCCCATAGAGCATGCATAGCAAAATAAATATGTGCTGTGTCTTTAAGTAGAGAGGAGACATGTAAGGACCAATGGACAAGAGGGTAACTAAGCATAACTGTGAAAATACTGATAACAGTTGCTCCAAATGTATAAATGTTAACCGTGTGTTAGCCGGGGTGTGCTAGCTTTGTGGAATTACCACCTAGTACCCATCTTTGCGCAAACATGAATTAAATTAAATACCTCTATTCTGTGTGTATATTGGCATTTTGCACACTGGGTGAACGACCCCACTTGAGGGACAACAATTCCAGTGGGGGAAGGGGAGAGGAGTGAGCAAGCGGCTGTGTGGTACTTAGCTGCCAGCTGAGGCTAAACCACGACAATCCTTAACACAGCATTCTAAAAGGGACTTCACAAATTATAGCTCATAAACCTAGGCTTTATATAACCCATTCAAAGAACTATTGGAATTTTGACAGTTGCAGAGTGAGGAGGCAGAATTTGCACATATGTGGTCAACCTGAGAGTAAAATAGAGGAAATGTGCAGTTTTTAAGACTAATCAGTGATATATTCCTATGGCAGCTTCTATTTAGTAAGTGAAGATAATAGAGAAAAAAATAAAAAAGGTTTTGGGCTTTTGAATAATTACTTATTTGTCAGACATGCTTATGAGTGATTTATACCTCATTCAAATGGAAAACCAAGAATTTGCCAAATTTATGGCAACTTGTGATAACCTCTGCGCCAATATTTCAAACATACAGCATTCCATATGTCCCATTAATATAGGTTATAGGTGACTGCATAGACATCTTTGTGCCTTGACAAGAATACATCACCAGGAAAATAAACCTTCATGTGAATGCATCCGTGTGACTCATCTGCGTAAGCTTTTAAAAAAAAAAAAAAAAGAGAGAGAAATGATGGCTGAATGTTATCAAGACATAATTTGTAATTTTAACATAATTTTTTCTTTCTGTATGTTTAAAAGTTGTGCTCATGTTTAATAGCACAAATTCAGCTTTAACTGAAAATTATACAAAATAAAAATCAATCTGTCTACTTCCCCAAGTCATTATTCAGGTTCCAGGAATTAATAAGAAGCTAAAGATTATGATATTTTAATATAGTCTGGCCCTTAAACTTTTATAAGCTCTTTTAATGATTGAACTTGTAGCACTCTCATTTTTAAGTTTTCTCTGCAACAAAGGTTATTTACTTCTTCCCTTCTGTAGGGAAAATGAAAATTCTTATGTACAATATAGAGATGTTTTGTAATGTTTTTCTGAACAAGATAATTGACTGAATCTACTCAGCTGTCTGTAAAATTACCTACCAGAGTTGAATGACTGAAATCTTTCCTGGAGAGCATTCTTTTTTAAGAGGACTGAGAAAAGTGAAAAACAGCAATAGCATATAGGTGTCTCTCTTGCTCTGAATGGAACTGAAGAGCTATCCACCCATCCTGGGGGACAGTGACTGAACATCATGCTTTTAACAACCGGGAGCCAGGGAGCCAAGTGTGAAGTCTGGCTATTAACTTTTACAGCAGATCAGAACAGAGAAATGAAGATTCTTTGGGCAAGACAGGCAGCTTTGCTAAGCAAGTCTAAGTTAAAGTTTGGCTTGGTCATGCAAACAGCAGGCCCTTGTACAGTATATTCCAGTTAACTAATAAACACTGCTTTGTTTTGAAAAGGTTTCATGAATCAGTGTAATTACTTCTGGTCACATTATTTCTTCACAAACTCTAGAAGTTTTAGCGCAGTTGTTCCTCTAGACTTTTTGGAGAATTCAGACAAGACCACGGCTACTGAAGGTACAGTCTCAGAGAGGAACAAACCAAGGGAGCTTGCTCTGACACGGAAGTTATGCTGGGGGCTGTTTCAAAGAGTTGGAAATGTGTCTTCAACCTGACTACACAGAAAAGAGAGTATGTGGTCTGAGCACAACACAGGAGCAAGTAGCTTTCAGACTTTTTACTGAACGGAGTATTGAGTCTCCAAGTTCTGCATTTCAGTAGCGTTTTGCAGTGTGTCATTTTGGATTAAGAATGTGATCTTGGTCATGATAAAGACAGCAAGTCAATCTTATTTTATTAAACTTAGCAGCAGTAATATCTTCTAGAATGGTATCAGACCATCTCTATTTAGGATTATGTATTTTTTGCCATGGACTCTGAGTGATCAGTAAGGCATTAGGCTTGTGTATTTGTGACAACTTTAGAAACTCACTATTTCTCTATATAAGAAAGTAAATCTAAAAAAGGAATTAATGTATTTGAACAGCAACAGTGGCAAAGCAACAAAATCATGGTATACTATCTATGGATTAATAAATCAGTAGAGAAAGCAAGAACATACCAAAATGTCCGTGGTTGTTATTGTTTGTCACACTACATTAAGAACAGTCTCAGACAGTTTGAACAGACAGTCTTCTAGAGCAGTTATCTGTATTTTTAATTACAGAGATTTACATGCAGACTTACAATACATTTAAAAGACAAAAGAGCCTAAAGAGGCATTGCTATCTAATACCTGCAAAATGACATATGTATACTTAGTCTTTATATTCTTACTCTCAGAAAAGGTGATATGTCTTCTTTTCTTCACTCTTAATTTGCCTTTTTTATTTAGTACTTTTATAAATACTTATATGTATTTATTCATATAAGTGCAATGAACTTCTCAAATGTGTAAAAGTAAAAATCTTCAGAGAATGGACTGTCTTTAGATATTTCTAAATAGCATAGGTAAGACACAACCCCTTATGGTTCACCACGCCTACACAAATATTGAATAAGAACAGTGAAAAAATCATAGAATCATAGAATCATAGAATTGTTCTGGTTGGAAGAGACCTCCGAGATCATCAGGTCCAACCATTAACCTAGCACTACCAAGTCCCCCACTAAATCATATCCCTTAGGGCCTCATCTAAACACCTTTTGAATACCCCCAGAGATGGGGACTCCACCACCTCCCTGGGCAGCCTGTTCCAATGCCTGACAACCCTTTCGGTGAAGAAATTTTTACGAATGTCCAATCTAAACCTCCCCTGGTGCAACTTGAGGCCATTTCCTCTTGTTTTGTTGTCTGTTACTAGGGAGAAGAGTCCGACCCCCATCTCTCTACAACCTCCTTTCAGGTAGTTGTAGAGAGCAAGAAGGTCTCCCCTCAGCCTCCTTTTCTCCAGACTAAACATCCCCAGTTCCCTCAGCCGCTCCTCACAGGACTTGTGTTCCAGACCCTTCACCAGCCTCGTTGCCCTTCTTTGGACGTGCTCCAGCACCTCAATGTCTTTCTTGTAGGGAGGGGCCCAAAACTCAACACAGTACTCGAGGTGCGGCCTCACCAGGGCCGAGTACAGGGGGACAATCACCTCCCTACTCCTGCTGGCCACACTATTTCTGATACAAGCCAGGATGCCGTTGGCCTTCTTGGCCACCTGGGCACACTGCTGACTCATATTCAGCCGGCCGTCAACCAACACCCCCAGGTCCTTTTCCGCCAGGCAGCTTCCCAGCCACTCCCCCCCAAGCCTGTAGCGTTGCTTGGGGTTGTTGTGACCCAAGTGCAGGACTCGGCACTTTTAATCTTGTTGAACCTCATACAGTTGGCCTTGGCCCATTGATCCAGCCTGTCCAGGTCCCGCTGTAGCGCCTGCCTGCCCTCCAGCAGATCAACACTCCCTCCCAATTTGGTGTCATCTGCAAACTTACTGAGGGTGCACTCGATCCCCTCGTCCAGATCATTGATAAAGATATTGAACAGAACTGGCCCCAGTACTGAGCCCTGGGGAACACCACTTGTGACCGGCCGCCAACCAGATTTAACTCCATTCACCACAACTCTTTGGGCCCGGCCATACAGCCAGTTTCCTACCCAGCGCAGAGTACGCCCATCCAAGCCATGGGTAGCCAGTTTCTCTGTGAGGATACTGTGGGAGACGGTGTCAAAGGCTTTACTAAAGTCCAGGTACACAACGTCCACAGCCTTTCCCTCATCCACTAGGGTCACCATGTCGTAGAAGGAGATCAGGTTGGTCAGACAGGACCCGCCTTTCATAAACCCATGCTGTCTGGGCCCGATCACCCGGTTGTCCCGTATGTGCCGCATGATGGCACTCAAGATGATCTGCTCCATAACCTTCCCTGGCACCGAGGTCAGGCTGACAGGCCTGTAGTTCCCCGGATCCTCCTTCCGGCCCTTCTTGTAGATGGGCGTCACATTTGCCAGCCTCCAGTCAACTAGGACCTCCCCAGTTAGCCAGGACTGCTGATAAATGATGGAGAGTGGCTTGATGAGCACTTCTGCCAGCTCTTTCAGCACCCTTGGGTGGATCCCATCCGGCCCCATAGACTTGTGCGTGTCTAGGTGGCATAGCAGGTCACTGACCATTTACCCTTGGACTTCGGGGTCTACATTCTGCTCCCCATCCCTGTCTTCCTGCTCAGGGGGCTGGGTGCCCAGAGAGCAACTTCCCTTGCTGTTAAAGACTGAGGCAAAGAAGGCATTTAGCACCTCAGCCTTTTCCTCATCCCTTGACACTAAGTTTCCCTCCGCATCCAATAGAGGAGGGAGATTTTCCTTAGCCCCCTTTTTATTGTTAATGTATTTGTAGAAGGACTTTTTGTTGTCTTTTACGGCAGTAGCCAGACTAAGTTCTAGTTGGGCTTTGGCCCTTCTAATTTTCTCCCTACATAACCTCACAACATCCTTGTAGTCCTCCCGAGTTGCCTGCCCCTTCCTCCAAAGGTGGTAGACTCTCTTTTTTTTCCTAAGTTCCAGCCGGAGCTCTCTGCTCAGCCAGGCCAGTCTTCTTCCCCGCCGGCTCATCTTTCGGCTCATGGGGACGGCCTGCTCCTGCGCCTTTAAGATTTCCCTCTTGAAGAATGTCCAGCCTTCCTGGACACCTTTGCCCTCCAGGACTGCCTCCCAAGGCACTCTGCCAACCAGACTCCTAAACAGGCCAAAGTCTGCCCTCCGGAAGTCCAAGGTGGCAGTTCTGGTGACCCTCCTCTTTACTTCTCTGAGAATCGAGAACTCAATCATTTCGTGGTCACTGTGCCCAAGACGGCCTCCGACCGTCACATCACCCACAAGACCTTCTCTGTTCACAAACAACAGGTCCAGCGGGGCGCCTTCTCTCGTGGGCTCCCTCACCAGCTGCGTGAGGAAGTTATCTTCCACACACTCCAGGAACCTCCTGGACTGTTTCCTCTCTGCTGCATTGTATTTCCAGCAGACATCTGGCAAGTTGAAGTCCCCCACGAGAACAAGGGCCAGCGATCGTGAGGCTTCTCCCAGCTGCCTGTAGAATACTTCATCTGCCTCCTCATCCTGATTGGGTGGTCTGTAACAGACTCCCACCACAATGTCTGCCTTGGTGGCCTTCCCCCTGATTCTTACCCATAGGCACTCAACCCTCACGTCACCATCCTCGAGCTCAAGGCAGTCCAGACTCTCCTTAACATAGAGGGCTACCCCACCGCCTCTCCTTCCTTGCCTATCCCTTCTAAAGAGTTTATAGCCGTCCATCGTGGCACTCCAGCTATGTGTGTCATCCCACCATGTTTCCGCGATGGCAACTATATCGTAGTTTTCCCCTTTCACAACAGCCTCAAGCTCCTCCTGTTTGTTGCCCATGCTCCGTGCATTCGTGTAGATGCACTTCAGCTGGGCTAGTGATCCTGTTGCCTTTGTGGTGGGAGAAGCCCTACTCCCTACATGTCCCATCTCAGGTATTTCTGTGGTTCCTAGCTGATCAATGACCCCTGTGTCCCTGCTGCCGCACTGGTCTCTCTGTCCTACCTCATCCGAGACAGCTGACTGAAGGGCCTCGCTGGCACGCCATCCCTCATTCATTGGTGTGCCACCCCCAGGCTTCTCTCTAGCAAGCCTAGTTTTATCCCCTTCCCCCTTCAAATCTAGTTTAAAGCCCTCTCAATGAGCCCTGCTAACTCCTGCGCTAGGATCCTTTTCCCCCTTTGGGACAGGTTTGCCCCGTCTGCCGCCAGCAGGCCTGGTGCCATGTAAACCAACCCATGGTCGAAGAACCCAAAGTCCTGCCGGTGACATCAGGCTCGGAGCCAGTTGTTGATCTGCTGGCTCCTCCAGTTTCTTCCCTCATCCTTCCCTAGAACTGGAGGGATAGAGGAGAACACTACCTGTGCTCCTGATCCCTTAATCAGTTGCCCCAAGGCCCTGAAGTCCCTCTTGATTGCCCTGGGACTTCTTTTTGCCACCTCCTCACTGCCTACCTGGAAGATCAACAGGGGATAGTAGTCTGTAATCAAGTCAAGTAATAATAGCCATTTTATCTGGCATGAAACAAAATGGTAACTCCTAATTCAGTTTATAATAGTGTCTACTATGACTCATGGTGGTATTGTGCGTTTGGAGCCCCTCAAATAAGACAGAAACATTACTCTGCTAGAAAGCAAACAAATAGGGGGGTTTTAGAAATAAAATAAAATATACCATAAAATTGCGTAATGGGAGAGCCTTTCTTACTGTGATCAGGCTGTTGTATTTTTCTTGACACTGGTTGATAAAACCTGAGTTTGAAATGTGTTAAAAAAAACAAGAAGCATTTTCATCCTGTAGTATTCTATTTCACTGCTACAATTAATTCCATTAATTATGCGGTTACAATTAACCTATTTTGCCAAGACTGAAGTTAAGAAAGAGTTGAATGTTGTAAGTCTTCTCTTCATCAGCGATTATATCCTCCCATCTAGGAACAGACATATTTTCTTTATTTTCTATGCATTTTATTGTTTTCTTTTAAGTCCTTTCTTGGATGTAAATTCATGTCTTGGGGTTTTATTTATTTATTTATTTCATTCCTATAAGCCTGAGTTACTTCTTCAAATCCTGTTTTCCCTTCTTTGTGTGTGACTTTTCTAAATTTTTAATTTTAGAAAAGTCAAGATTTCCTGATACAGCCGTACTGATCTTTTACTAGGATTCTTGTCTTTCTCCTGATATGGGACAGTTTACCATGGTTGAATTAATACGGTTTCTTTCAGTACCTGTCAGCTCTGCTACAGCCCTTTATCCCTTAGAATAGTCTTCCAAGTCCCTAACAACCAGTTTTCTCAGATCATTGAGGTCTGCTTTTTCTGAAGCCCATTGTCTTCATTTCATTATTATCACTCCTTTCTTTCCTTAAGGTCAGAAACACTACTGAAATTAATTTCTATTGTTATTCTACCACTTTTGGTCAAAAATAAATCTAAAATAGCTCATCTCTTAATAATTTCCTACAGTTTATTATAATGTCAATCCCAAGATTTTCCAAGAACATCTCGAGTTATCTGAGCCTTGCTTTTCTAATAACTATTCAATATTTAAAGGTTCCTGTTATCACTAGGTCCTACTTTGTGAATGATTCTTGTAGCTGTTTAGAAAAAAACCCAAACACATTATTCATCTCTTTCCTGAACAGATGTTTCTATAATCCTCCTCCTTTTCCTTCATTACCTTCACAGAGAGAGAGCTGGCATGTTAGGCTCTCATGAATTTCTCACAAAACAAACAGAAATAACCTTAAAATATAAAGAAAATTCTCCTTTCTTTTTTTTTACCCATCCTCTTATGCTTAAACAAGTGTTACTCTTCTAATAAAGTGTTCAGTAAGTCCCATTGAGTATCTGACTACATTTTTTTGGCTTCCATATCTATATTTTTTGAGACATTTTTTCATTCTAGTTCAGACTGTTCTAGTTATAAATAGTTCTTTCTTGATCATTCTCATCTTATTCTCTAGCGATGATTAAAAAAACAGAACCTGTTTTCTTGGTAGAAACAAAAGTGAATCAATTAATTAGTCTTCTTGACATAAAAAAAAAAAAATCCCTTACTTTCTTGGAATGTTGTAAACTGGCTTTAGCTCCTGGGCACCAATCTATCTTACCTATTCTATAAAAGCAACTATAATTCCTCATATAACAAGTAAAAATTCTATGATGCCTCATTACAAAACCCAGAAACCTCTAGTTCTGTCCACAGGCATGAAAGATGCTTTTCTAATTTCTCCATATCATCTACTCACAAATGAGTATTGTTGTGTCCATCAGCTTTGTATGCATTCAGTGGATAAATAAGGACTTTGAACTATCTGTACACAAAGCTAGCTTGGCAGGGTTTTGAGTTTTAATTGAACTTTGTATTCATTTGCAATTAGTTTGTTTTGTTTACTTTCTGATAGCATTAGCAAACTTATTAAAACGGAGATACAAATAAAATTTGTGCCAATTACATATGAGAATAATTGGATTTTATTAATCCAAGAATTCATGCAATCAATTTAATTATTGGTATTCTCTTTTCAGATACCTCATTATTCTTCACACTAATTAATCACAACCACTAATGAGTAGTTTTGAAATGGGACTCTTTACTCACTTACCCTGAATGGAAGGTTCCTTAAACAACCATTGATGTTTACATTAGGGAAACAAGCAAGTTTTATAAATTAATTTGTTTGTATTTTTTCAAAGAAGATGGGAGCCTGTAAGGTAACAGCAGCTTTCTTGGTTCAAAATGAGAAATTTAAAAGATTTTCATATGGAACTTATATTTCATTTACAGTATTGTCTACAGTTATAGACTTAGGTTACAGGAGAATAGAACTTATGATTTTTATTTTTTATTCCAAATACTGTCTGGGTTTGGGCAAGTAATTTGTATTTGCCTTCTTAAATATGTTGTTATTCAGCAAGGATAAATGCACATCAAAATGGAGAATTAACAAATACTATAAATAAACATGGGGTTATGCAGAGGTCTTTACTGAATAACCATAACAGCTTTTGGAGGTTATCTTCCTCTTGTGTCTCTATACATTTAATCTAGAAATACATTCCATTTTTATAAGGTGTCATGTAGAGAAAACGTACTAAACGTGAGAGTCTAGCAAATAGGGTATTACAGAGACTATCCTCCCTCATAGAGACATAAGAAAAAGCACATTAGGAAAGGAAGATGTATTTCTGTTGCAATAAAACTTACAGAAGAAATTGAGATACGCTAATTCCAAAAGTGAATATGGGAAACACATCTGGTTTTTAACTAAGGAGACCGAAGGAAGGGGGATAAAGCCAGACTGTTAGGAAAAATAATAAAACTGATGGACAAGAATGGGACAACATTGTGGAGGTCAGAGAAAAAGTAATGAAGGAATGATGTCAGAAAACAAAAAAGGGAAATAACAAAGACAAGGATAATAATTTTAGTTATACAGATTAAAAGCAACTCCCAAAGAGGCTGTGAAAAAAACTCTCTGTAAGACCATGTTTAAGAAAAGGCAAAAATGGCAGAGAACAGAGAAGAGAGGAAAAAACCAGCGTGAGAAACAAGAGTGTGAATACCAGGGTCTGAGAAGGAGGGCGAGGAGGTGCTCCAGGCAGAGCAGAGATTCTCCTGCAGCCTGTGGAAGAGACCTGCAGCCTGCACACGAGGCCCCGCTGGAGCAGATATCCAAACTGCAGCCCATGGAGGACCCTGGGCTGGAGTAGTTGGATATTTCCTGAAGGAACTGTGGCTGGTGGAGAGCCTATGCTGGAGCAAGGGAAGAGTTTGGGGAGGAAGGAGCTGCAGAAAGGAGCTGCTCAGGGAAGGGGTGGGCGAGGTAGAGGAATCAGGAGTGAAGAAGGGAAGTTGAGCCTGGGAAAAAGGATGAGGAGGGGAGAAGGTGGTGTTTTAATTTTATCTTTATCATTACTCAAATCCATTTTGACTGGCAGTAGATGAAATTAATTTTCCCCAAGCTGAGTCTGTTTTGCCCATGACAGGAACTGGTAAATGATCTCCCTGTCTTTATCTCAACCCACATGCTTTTTCATCTTATTTTCTCCCTGTGTCCTGTTGAGGAGGGAGAGTGAGGGAGGGGTGGGGTGAGCAGCTGGCAGCTGGCCAAGGTCAACCCAGCACATAGTTACCAACAAAAAGAGCGAAGTATATTGATACTGTCATTTCTTGACTGGATTCGTTCTACTTTTTTAGTGGATAATTCAGTTTTTAAAAAAGTAATGATAATGTTAGTTTAATTTGTAGTGGTACCATACATTTTTTCATTTTAAAATACCCATTTTAAGGCTCTGAGGGTTTCAACTTTCATTAAAAAGTGAAAATCGTTATAAAAACTTATTCATGAAAATTACTTTTGCTTAGTAAGATGCTATTTAAGGACTTAAAAATAAATTTTGTTTTATTAAGGACAAAAACGTACCTTGTAAGCAACAGAAGTAATAAAAGCTCTTTTCCTCAGGATTTATGCCTTATGGTAGAAGTTATGATATCTAGTCAGCTGCTAATGCCAGTAACAGGTTATACAATGATTAGAGTATTCTTAATACCTTCCTCTCCCTTTGGATTCTTTAATGTCTAATAAGCGCTGAATTCATCCCCCTGCTTTCCCAGTAGAAGAGACACTACTACAAGGATCATTTCTATCCAGCAGTCACTTTTTACAAAATGCTTAGGAACTTTGGAGAGCTGTGTATATCTGACAAACATCTTTCAAATAGATCAGCAGACACAAACTATGGTGTCTTTGCTCTCAAAAGAACACGTTTGCTGAGGAAAAATAGTGAATAAAACAACTGCCTGTAAATACAGTTTATGAAGGCAGAACACAATCAACAACCGTAAGACCTTGCCAACAAACTAAAATTAGCACCCTTCTCTTCCAGAACAACCACATATTTGATGATCACTGTTAATAAAACACAATATTCTAAGGGAAAGGACTTCCTTTAAAGTCCTTAAGAAGCTTCCATTATTTTCACACTATACTCACTTCCCTGCCAAATAAATGAAGGAAGAAGAAAATCCAAACAGAAAAAATATATTATGCTATATTAAAGCTACCCTTCAAAACAGAAAGAAAAAAAGTATATATAAGAAAAGGTTTGCCTTATCATTTTCCAATTAAAACCAGCTATTTTGAAAGTGTCTAAGCCAGACCTAAAGTGACAGATCTGCATCCATTGTCATTTCCACTAAATCCCCTAAGATTTTTTTTTTTTAATTATTTTTAAATGTAGGTGTGCTAATGAGAAAATGGAATTAGTAATTTGCAACATAAAAATATTTCTTTCTCTTTTCTCTTCAAAATACCTTTAAAAAGTTGACACATATCATCGTTAAATAGTGATTTAAATACTGTGTCTGAGGATACATAGACATAGCTGATCTCAATGACAGTTCTGCCCTAGTGAACAAAACCAGCAGGAGAAGATACACGTGGAAGTGTAACGCATTGTTCTAACTCAATCTGTTCTCTTAAAACAAGATTAAAAATAAATCAATTTGCTTGATATGTATTTTCATTTCTGCTCTTCTGTTTGCACATTGGCATGCAAAAATTAAATTTGGGGTTTATCATTACCTCTAAATAAGCAATTAATTTGAATACCAATTAGTCATTTGCAGTCCTCAGAAATGCAACATGCAACAAGTGTTTATGCGATGGATTCTCAACACAATATTGGAGCGATTCACTGATAACAGTTACTTGACATGAGGAAAGTATTTTAAAGTCTGTTTTCATCACACCTAACTGTTTTCTTAAGTAAAGGTCTGCATCTAACAAGATGATTACTAAAACCATGCTAAGTTCCTACTACTGGTAGTGATCACAAAAAAAAGTCTAGTTCTGTAATGTTTTGAAAATTTAGTCTCTTGAAAGAAATAACTAAATTCCAGAAGAGTCATACAGTAACTTCTTTAGGATTATTATTTTTATTGCTGGTTCATACTATCAACCAGTTCTATATATAAAAAAATAGGACTGTAATCAATGATTAACTGCTCTAGCACTCACAACAATAATAGACATCTATAGGAAACCATTGTGTATAAAATTGTTTTACTACATTTCTCTTTAGCTAAGTATTTATGGTGATATATGTAACATATTTCCATATATTGTAAGTATCAGAGGGGCTTCAAATATTTAAAGGGGTTTTTCTTCCTTAATATATTGAACACGTTAATGTAAATTTTGCAGTTTATATGACACTTAAAACTGCAAGCTGTTTTTTTCATTTCAGTTTAATAATAGTACAGCAGAACTAAAGTCCTTTTCCACACTAGACACTCTGAGCTTAAACTTACCACCCCACTTCACTTTTTCAGTTGGAAAATACATGACAGACACAAGCACATCCCAGTAGTTCCCCATGGCACTGCAGAATTAAAAGATAATTCAAATGATATCTCACTAGAGGAAAAAACTAAACCCAAAGCTAAAAATGACAAAGAGTAAAAAGATAGTTTATCCTAATTCTTTTAGAAATCAAAAATAATGCTTTGTACTCCAAAAGGTGGAACTTGCCTCTGGGAAAGTCATTGCAGCACTTTTGAGATAAAAATCAATGTCAGAAAAAAAAAAAAATATCAAATTTTGGAATAGTCAGGGACTGTGAGTATGATAATGAACTTTGGCACCCAATTAGGTAGGGAATATCTATGCTCTTCAAAGCTCCATTTATGTATAAACTAGATCAAAGTTGTCTGTCAACTACTTTTGAAGAAAAGCATTTTCAATTCCTATTTTCCTTCCTGCTCTGCCATCTATTTTCCCCTCTTTCAGGGTTCTGACAACTTCTAATGGCACCTTTCAGACAGCAAATCATTGGGCACAACCCAGAGAGATGGCTGGAGGAAACATTTAACTTTTACATGGAAGTAGAACCATTGTCATGTACAGAGCTTAGTGTGGACTTGTTATTCCTGATATAATTTTAAAATGTAAAAGAGCATATGATCCACAAAATTTTGTTTTAGAGTTGGTGGAGGATACTTATACTTGTTACATTTAGGCACGTAACTTGAATTAGGAGACTAGTCATACTGTCTATGCAGGCAGATGTCTCCTGCTAGAGAATGATTCTGAGCAGAAGTTCACTTTAGGGTTTTTAATTGCTCTGGACTACTTTCAGTAACCTTCCAGTATTTCAAACAATTACAAATCAGCTGTCTAGCCAATGATAACAGTGAAAACCACTTCTGCAATAAATTCCTGCATTCAAATTGCTGCCTATTGTAGCAGAAGTCTAAGCAGATAATTTAGATGAGGCAACTAAGTTTTAGAAAGCTAATTGTAATATTTTCAGTTGTATTGCAAACTAACAGTCCAGTCATTTAAAAATAAACACAATCATAATTGTTACTAATAAACACAGTAAATTATGCCATACTATCTCTGTAAAATATTTGTAGTACCTGAGAGAATATGTTCAATGTTGGCCTGTATCATTTATGATGCAATGTGAATAAAAACCTCTGTTAAAGTGCACTAATTTTAACTGGGAAGCTGAATCTTAAGATGAAAGCCTTAGGTATGCTTTTTATTGGCTTAACGTAAGACTTAAAGAAACAGCCAGCTGCTTTCTTGAAATATGTGAAGTTTACCTTACATTTCACATGAAATCAAGCTTTGATAACTGATTGTGCAAAACTGATGACAAAAATTGGTCTCCAAAAATATATTGGTAGGAGCTAAGTAGACAAGCATCCAGTCCAACTCTCTAAATATAGACAGAATTAAAAATTCCAAAAATGCATCAACCATTAGTGTGCATATTTTTTGGTACCAGATAATTTTATTGTTGTTTGCACAATATCTAGCACCATCAAAGTCTCAATAGTATTCTCAAACTTCAGTATAACCATCTTAATGACATATTATGACCAAGAATCAAAAAAGTATGGCAGATTCTGCAGAAGTAACTTTTGTGTATCACTTGATTTATTTAAATTTTGCAGTCATGTACTTATCTCTCAGTTAAGAAAAAAGAAACCTTGGCAGTTATTCCTCCAGTGAACTTTGGAAAATCATATTTACACACACTGAATCAAAAAACAATCACTAGATAAAATTCTGTGGGCCCACAGGTAGATTAAAACTAAAACAAACAAAAAATTGTATCTCCTATTTCTATGTTTTTGTTTTTATAATAATGGGTCTTTTGGTTTCTTTAAGGTCAAGAGGAAGGCTTTACCAAATGCATTTGTTCCTCTGTGTTATTAAAACCAAAAATGTTCTTTCTAGTCTAATACTTGATAATAAGTAGTTTCCTGGACACACTCAATCTGGAAGTGGAATCTTCACGCAAAATGTACTGTAACGGTGTCAGACATGAAATTGTCTTGTGGGATGTTCTGTATAAATATAACTCCCTCATCAAAGACATTACAAGGAATCTTCATTAGCGTACCCTTTCAAAAGTATATTTGTTCAGTCCAAATCATGGATGGTATTATCAAATATTAATGTGTCTCATTTTATTTGGTGCTCTTCTCAGAACTGCAGCAGATCATAACATAGCACTACCTGTGAAAATGGAAGTTTCTGTCCATAGTGCTAATCAGCTTCAAAATCTAATTTCTAAAGATACTTTTTAAAGAAGTAAATTAAAAGAAGCATAAATACATTAACTGAAAAGTTTAATGAATTAAAAGCCCATTACAGTCCCTCCATGATTTTTGGATGGAGTCAATAGCAGTACATGGATCAAGTTCTTTAGCATTTACTCCATTAAACACTTGAGAACTGGACGTGAATACAGTCAGGCAAATAGAATCAGTCTTCTCCAGGCAAATCTCACATATTGCCTTGAATTTTGTCAGAGATTTTTGTCAGAATAAGGGTTTCAGGATTTGATTTTGTAAGTTTCCAATTATTCCTACTACTTTATAAAATGTTTCAGTAAAAAAAGAGTAAAACTTTCATCATGAGTACTCAATTCATGTAACTTAATCACACAGAGAAGTTCCCATCAGCAAATCCAAAGGCAAGGAAGTCTCCAACGAAATCCAACAAGAGAATTTCTGGAGGGAATATTTTGCATTATATTTTCAATTAAAATAAAACATTTAAATTATTCCCATATTTCTTTAAAGTGACACAATCTGGTAGTGAATACTTTATCCAAAGGTTTGGTTTTGTTTGTTTGGCTTTTTTCCACTGTTCATTGAATGCTACAGTCCAAATACAGCTTTCTAATATTTTTTTGTGGAGTTTCTTATTAATATACTTTAAAATTTATATATATTGTTCTATAAGATTTTTCTTAATTCAATAGTATTTCTTGGAACTCAAGATTTCACATTTTAAACATTTTTGACCATTTTTGACAAAACAGTTACAAGCAGGAACAATGGAAATTGTTTTAGCAGAGTGGGTAATTATAGGCTTGTTTTAATTTTATTTTTATAATGCATGCATGATTACACTTAAAACTCTAGATTTGGAGAAAAGAGAAACTAAGTAAAATGTTTTTCTTCTGTGTTATTTGTGTTAAGGAAGCACCTAGAAACCATAATAAAGAAAAGTATGACCATGCTAAGGAGAGGAGTATTAAGATACAATATCTGTACTAAAAAGTCTGTTCTCTAAATAGAAGAGATGAAGTCAGAAAAGAAGAGGCACAGAATGGTAAAATGATTGCCAGGACTACATAGCACACTAGTGTAAGTAAGCAATGAATAAAGCCTGTATTTTCTATCCTCCTGTGCACTTGCCTTCTTCCTGGAACCATGTTGCCTCTTGTATTCAATTAATCAATATATCAACGTATCAACATTCTGTAGTGCTACATTTACAACTTTTCCCTGGAGAAGAATATGTGGATATGAATTAATGAAGACCCATAAACCAAGGATAAGAAGATAAGAAACATCACTATCTCAATTATTTAAGAGTTGGAAAATGAAAACTCTAGGACCTCAATTCCCTGCAACAGTATCACTAGTAATACACCAGTGCAAAACCTGCATTCCTGAGGAAGAGAATGCCCAGAGCATTCAAATGATTTGCAGAAGATGACATGGGAAATCTATAGCAAAACATTTACCTTGGCTTGCTTAACTTCCAACCCTGCATCTTAACCATAGAACACTTCTTCCTTCCTACACTAAAAGTGATAAATGGACACATCTAAGCCTAACTCTCTCCCCTCCCTCGAGGTATCTTAGGAACTCTTATCAATTTCGATGGTTTGTGTCTGAGCACAGCTTAAGACAGAAGTTTGGCCTTTGATTTTTTTTTAAGCAGTTGATACTTTGTCAAAAGGGAAAATGAAAAAAAAAATAAATCTTGTTTGCACCTTTTATTCTTTCTTGGTATTTGACATTTTGGTTAAAAACATGTTTTGGAGTACAGTATAATTTCCCAGGTCTGGAAACTATTTTAATATATGTGTTAAATCATTCTTAGATTATATACTTAAGGTTATAAATATTTGAATCCCTTTGGGTTAAAAAAGATTAAATAATGACATGTACATACCCTCCTTATAAAGGACTGATTTCTTGAATGCTATGCTAGTTGTTATGCTTTAAGCCTCAAAAAATTATTTTAATCATTGTATTGGATAAATATGTTCAAAACAATTATGTTTATATTTTTACTATAGAGTATTTTATATCCTCTGAATTATTTGAAACTTTACCTTGGAGCTCTTTTTTAGTGTTTTTTTTCAGCCATAAGATGAAAAAAGGTCAAAGAAGGAGTGGAGGAATAAACATACAAATGTAACCTTAGCCAGAAACTGTTATCGTAGCTAGACTTCCTGAGAATAGTTGTGGAGCAATATGAATTTCTAAAAATAAACTAAAAAGTTTGTTTTCATAGAAGGGAGTATAGTCTATTCTGAAATGAATTCAGATACAGATTTTCCCCATTCTGCTTGAAAGCCTAGTTTGGTTTTGAACAAGCAGGAAGAAAGGCATGTGAAATGGCAGGATGACACCTGACAGAACCCTTGAAAGCAATTCTGTAGCCATTATCTAACTCAGCTGGGCCACTGAGAACTGAGAAGATGGAGGGCACGAGTTTAACATTTCATAGTAGAACCAATTTGCTATAAATTGACATAGTATTTTAGGGACATGGGTTTACCTGCCAAATTTCAGCTCAGTAAACATGAAGTCATTCACTGCACTTATTACAAATGGGGTTTGGATTCCTGGAAGCAGTATCTACAACATTGTCTTGAAATTAGGGGCACAGACATGTTGACAATAAGATAAGTGTTCATTAAGATACTTGGGTGTACTTCATGAATACGTCACACAGATGTACACACAGAGTATGCTGTTAAAATGGCTGCAAATTTACGTAAGATACTCTAAAAATAGTCTAAATTTGGCCTCTAGCAATTAAATATTAACAGGGATAAATGATATCAAACTCTTAAATTGGTTTAGAAATTTAACAATTATCTACTTTAAGACCTTTTTTTAAATGGCTGGTATGACCCACTTTCCTTTGGCCAAAGGATAAGGACATTGTTATTGTCAGGTATTAGGACACAGGATAATCTCAAGTAGCGGCCAAATGGGGAGGGAGAGGAAAGGTGCAACAGGCAAAGAATCAAAGTTTATTGTGCCATTCACTCTATGTTTTGTTATACAGTCACAAGCAAAATCCAGCAGCATGTTGATTCTGTACAGTAGCAAAGTGTCTATGCTATACAGACCATGTCTGTAAAGTGACACTGGCATAAATAACACTGAAAATAGAATTGCAGGTAGAGATATATCACTGTTAGTACATACAGATTCTTTACTTACAGGTAATTTTGGATTATTTACAGGCTGCCCAGGGAAGGGGTGGAGCCACCATCCCTGGAGGTATTTAAAAGACATGTAGATGTGGCACTTAGGTACATTGTTTAGTGGTGGACTTGGTAGTGTTAGGTTAATGGTTGGACTCGATGATCTTGGAGGTCTCTTCCAACCAAAACGATTCTATGATTCTATGATTCTGTGATTTTCTGGTTCATTTACTGATCCATCTAGAAGTATCTAAGAAACATTAGTTCAAAAAATTTTTACTTGAGAAACATGCACATCAAGGTGAGAGACTGTAATAAGTCCATTAATACACCCTAGGAGCCTTGTTGCAAAATAGCCTGTGTTATTGTGACAGATGTTTCATTTAATTGATTACAGGAAGAAAACATTCAGTTTTTCGATCTAGTATAGTTATCAGTCTGGCCGAAGACCAAAGGCCCTCATAAAAATTAGAGAAATATTAGCAAGCCCAAACTGTATCATAGTTGAAATCACACCAGAAGGGCCCAGCACAGAGGTCATTCCTGTATAAAGACCTACCACGTCTCCATTATCCCAATGAGGTCATAGCCCTGTAACTACACAGAGACTTCTAACTTCTCCTGTTTGCTCCCCATTCTGCTTACATTAGCGCAGGGGCACTTCAGAGAGGCAGCCAAGTGTGCTAATTCCCTAGTACATGTTTGAGAGCTTTCCCCTTGAAGATGCTTTGCAGACACTTCCTTGTTTATATATCAACCCTTAAAAGGATTCACTTCAGCTTCAGCTGGCAAGCCTGCTGGTGAAGATACTTTTGCCCCATTTAGTCAAATGGATCCTGTCTCTTCCAAAAAGCTATTGAGACTCAGAAAGGGTCCCATGGTCATAGAAACCAAAACCTTGCTGTGACCACAACCTGCACAACCCACAGGATCGACTGAGTACTCCTCAGGCCTTTCCACTTTACCAGCAGGATCAAAAACCCACTTGGGCTCCCATTCCCTTGAACACTGCCCCCAGAACTGTACAGTTACACTTGATACTTCCCAGGTCACCCCCGTAGTGTCACTGGTGTTTACATGGAAAAGCAGCAGAATAGCAGTCAAAAGACCAGAAGAGTCTCTCTAGTCACTCTACAACATCCCAAGTGTAAACCCCTGTCAAGCAACAAACCAACAAACCTCCCAAGGTGACAAGTTATGTCAGCAGATGGGTGTCTGTCCCCTGCAGTAGGGAGTCTCATATCACTGTCACTCATCGCTTCCTTCTAGTGGTTATGTTTGGCTCAGGCTCAGCCATCTAAGATGCTCCATTTGACAGCACTCCCAGATCCTCATCAGCTACAAGGGCAGTTAACGTATTCTGTAACTGCAGGTCATGAGGTAGGGCAGGAGCCTGGGACAGCTGACCCCAACTGACCAAAGGGATATTCCATGCCATATGACATCATGCTCAGCATATAAAGCTGAGGGAAGAAGAAGAAAGAGGGGACGTTCAGAGTGATGGCATTTGTCTTCCCAAGTAACCATTATGCGTGATGGAGCCCTGCTTTCCTGGAGATGACTGAACACCTGCCTGTCGATGGGAAGGAGTGAATGAATTCCTTGTTTTGCTTTGCTTCCGTGCATGGCTTTTGCTTTACCTATTAAACTGTCTTTATCTCAACCCACGAGTTTTCTCATTTTTACCTTTTCGATTCTCTCCCCATCCCACTGGGGCAGGGGGCTAGTGGGGGAGTGGGGGAGTGAGCGAGTAGCTGTGTGCTGCTTAGCTGCCAGCTGGGGTTAAACTGCAACAGCACCCTGCTGCAAAAACTGTATGGCTCTTACACAGGCTCAGAGTGCTTGACCATCCCCAATCAGGGGTTAGCTGGAACAAAGGCTACAGGCAGCCTTGATCAAGGACAGCTGACAGAGTTCGTTAGGAGCTGCTAGAGCTTCTGTTACTTTATCCTTAGCCTTACCTGGTAGCATCAGAAACCCTCAGAGGGTTCCCAGGAGTTCCTGGATCCCAGGCAAAGTGCCCAGAAAGCTTGACAAGATCTCAAGAAAATCTGAAAGATGCAGAGCTCAGAAACTGCTGTGCAAAGTGCTGCATCTGTTGGCTGCCTCTGGGAGCTGTGCTGTTGCCTACCATGAAAATCTAATTTTGGTTCCAAGCATACTTTCTTCCATTAGTGAAAAACATTAAAGTGTTATGGTAGGCATCAGAGCAACATTGCTTGGTTAAGGCAACATATCTAATTTGGACTAGTCTTCTTGTGTATTTCTAAATATATATAAAAGATTGCTCCTAAATTTATGTATGTGAATTGTCCTTTTCAACACAGTGTGCTTAAGCATACTTCTGCATCAAGGTTTAAAAATCATAATTTATGTTACATATTCATAGAAAGTGAAGAGGAGTAGTTTCTTATGGCAATTTAAATTTAGTCTGGAGTCTTAAAGAGGGTTTAAGCAAAGAGACACTCATCACCCAATAAATAACAATGAAATTAGAGATTAAGCCACAGAATTTACCCCAACTGCAACACTTTTTTGAATATATTTCTTTCTTTCTGTATCACTTTCTTCATTTGGACAGACTCAAAATGGAATTCTGACTGAGCTGAAATAATTAGTTTCAGGGGTTTTAGTATAGGGACTTTCACCCATTAACCTATACATAGGTAGCCCCAAAGATCTGAATACATATTTGGGGTGAATTTACTGCTGTTTTCTGTAGTGACCATGTCAAGAAGTATCTACTAGACATTGTCTTATGTGCAGTCTCTTTGATACTGACCACTGAAGAAAATGTCTGTATTCAGGAATAAGTCTTTTATGCAAACAGGAAAGAATAGAATCATTCCTATCCCAAACGTGTCTAATTCACTAATTCACCCTACTGTCTGTATAATGAATCACATAACACCTCCTACTGAAAAAAGAAAGAGCAGAAAAATGTCACAAATAGGAATGAACATAACAACAAGAAATGACCCAGCGTTATATTTTAAAATTATTGCATTATCAAGAAAATTGCATTGTTGAAAAATGTTGCCATGCCAGATGGAAGTCAGGAGTCCATCTTTGCAGTTACAATGACTGATTTTCTCCTGAATACAGACTTGTATGCACTGGGAGTGGCCTATGGAAATCCTTGCTTTGTTTTATTTTTTCCCAAAACATTGAGTTCTCTCAGTTGACGGATATTATTACTCTCTTGCTTGGATTTCTTTAAAGAGACTGAAAATTTTCTTCCTTTTGAAAATTATCCCCCAACTGAGTGCAATAGTAGCAGATTCAGGAAAAAAAGGAATGTAAAATCTGGTCCTGGCAGGTAAGTGAAAAGAAGAAGGTGATTTTCCACCCTTCTCTTTATTATTTCCCACTCTAGCTGTATAATGTGCTATCAGTTTGGGATGTCCCATAGTTCAGGAAAAATTATTTTCAGTACACCTTTGAACACTTATCAATGCAATATTGAAGGTTCAGAGACAGCAATGCAAAGATTACCAGTAATTTTAAGAGCAACAGGCACCATGAATAAGCAGCAAATCATTATTTTCAAAAGGTCATTCAGCACAATTGAGCTCTGCTATCTTACATCAAAACACATACAGGATGTTATTGCTAAGAATGCTAGATGACATTCAAAGCAAAGCCTTGCTATAAAGGGAGTACTATGACAGCTATTTTCAGTAACTTGCCATTTAGTTCTGTCAGTGATGAGCTGCACAATATCATAGGACATACTCTGTTTTTTGGTTTGAGCTGGAAACTTGATTCTGAAAAGGTATCTGAAAAGAAAATGAAATAAAGTGCCATTAAATTTATTGCAGAACTATATTTAATTTCAACAAAGTTTAAGAAATTGGTGTTTCTTTACTGGAATTAGACATGGCTTACTATCCTTTGCTATCTGATTTAGAGTAGCCCCCACAATTTCAATTTAATATTTGTGTTTCAGTACATGAAGCTGTGGAGAACAGTTTTGTACCTCTCCCAACGTGCAGTCAGCCAGAATAATATAGAGAAAAGAAGAGAAAATGAGGATAATAGGAGTATTATCTATTCGTGTAGGTTATCAGCTTCCACCATTCATCATTTTGAGTCAGTTCTTATTATTTCATTATTTATATAAATAATAAAGACAAGGTGAATTTCAGATGTCTTGACTGTCTCATCTTCTGATATTTGAATTTAGCATAAGCAGTTATGGAGGGTGGATTTTAGAGAAACAAAAATTTAGTGATTTGGTTATGGAAGTAATGTAATGTATAACAAAATATAATGGAATAATGCAAAGATACCCAAACAAGTAGGTGAGTGGATGAAGGATGACATCTCCAGCAGAACAAAGAAGAATGAAACAGGAAAAGAAAAATACGCATAGGATCTGCCAACCTTTGTAGAGAAAGCTGGCTGAAGTTTCCCAGGTCTGTGGTTTGCAAGGAGACAAATTTTTCTGGAAAGCTTTAAATATTTGTTGAAGAATAATTATGATCAGAGACCTTCAGCAACATTTTAAGAGTACCAGCTTGGGGAAAAAACGAGGAGTGGGCATAATTCGTGTGTACTGCGGTGGAAGGAAAGAAAATAGCATGAAAGTATGAATTCATACTAGCCGTATACAGTTCTGGAAAGATTCTGTGTCAAAGGAAAACATGAGCAGGAAGATGCTCAAAGCTTCTACTTCAGGCCACTGCTATATTTACTTCTGCCTCACACATGCAACATTTTTTTCTCTGATAGCTAGTGTATGGGGTGCAATGCACCTACTACATGCCAGTTAAAGAACTCTGCTATTAGGTAGGTAGTAACAATGTACTATGTGACACTGGGTCTCACAATGTGATAAGCATGGAACCAAAGGGATAGGAAAAGACTTTTTTGTGTCAACTTAAACACAATATGAATGGTCTTGTTTGCACAAGATGTCAATGAGAATGTACGTTCACCAAATGTAACCACATGCAAGCATATACGTGTGTTTCCTTTTGTCAGGAATTAAAAACTAATTGAATAACTACTAAAACTGAGATGCTGCCTACTGCTCTCCTTAAAGTTGCAGCACAAAATTAGTCATCTGAATTGAATTATCATAAGGGCTCAGCAACTAGGAAATGTCCATTAGGCACTTCATCAAAACAAGCTTTCTGTTTTCTTTAGTGAGGATGCTTAATCCAGCGATTTTTATCTGTTTGCTAAATATATAACTAAGCTCCCGCTTCATTCCCCTTCCTCCCCCTCCCTGAAAACAAAGACCCCATCAAAACATCTAGGTACAGAAATAGAAAAATCATCTCACACCAAAGTCAGTAATCCCCTGAATTTACTAGTTTTCAAATGGTCAGGAAGTAAAAGAATAAGTGTCACTGAATGAAAGAAAAGAGGATGGCTTTAGCATTGTGTCAGGAAGTAACAATGACCTACTCTTTGAAATCAAGGTTTCAATAGCCATGAATTACAATGAATAGACCTATTCCTGAGAACTGTTTATTCACACAGCTATGTTCTGAATCACAAAAATTAAGACTACTGCTGTAAGAGGCTGCTAGAAATATTGAAAATTTATAAAGCAATCTGTTTTAGATAGTTTCCATTCCTCCATGAATAATATCTCAGTTTTGGAAAACATAGAGGTTTCCAAAGCTCATGAAAAAGTCTCTTTAAGACTACAAGCTATTAGAAATCCATTCTGGTCATAGTATTTTTAACATTAAGGTTTTTAATAATTCTTTTGACCACAACTAATAAAAGAAGTACTCACATGTTCATAGCAATAGAGAATTCTGCCATAGACTGCAAGTAACGTCGCACACAATTTAATAGATTAATAAATTCATTGTTAGTACACTAGAATATTAACAACAAGCCATCCATACTGAGTTCTCATTATAGCCATCCATGTTGCATACTTATGCTAGGGTAGTCTTGTTCTCTGTATCACGGCAGTAGGACAGGCCCTGGCTGGTGAGGCCCTGCCCTGCTGCCCTGGGGAGCTGCCACCGCTCCCGGCTCCCCAGGAGTCTCCAGCCTCACTGCACCCTGACCCCATCTTAGACACTGCACAGAGCAACCCAATGGTGAGGAACAGTGTTCCTATATGTTATTCATGTAACAAAGTCTTGAAATTTAGAGATAATTACATTTCAGCAGGTCTTTCAATCTGTCCCCTTGTCAGTGCACACTAATCCTCTTAAGCGTATTTGCTAGTGCTCTATCTTGTCTTCTTATACAAGAGCCAAGCTAACAGATCTCTAAATGAATCTGTAGCAACTTTTTACAGTTTAATAAAACTCATGGTAAGATCATAGTACAAATTCATAAAGATAAAGAACTGATTTAAGTTTCCATGCTTATTTTGTGGCTGAGTTATATATCAAGGAAATGTTAAATTCTCCATATATTAAGATTTTTTTGTTTTGTAGAAAGAAAATCTATGTGTGTATTAGATTATATCATAGATAACATTATTGAGTAAGTTTTTAAACTCAAATTACCACACAAAGAATTGCCAGTGACTTAAATATGGCCAGAATTTCATCTACAAAACGCCCATCCTCCATTACTAATACTAATTTGCTACTGTACATGAAGGTTGATACAAAGGGGTGAACAAGATGTGCTGGACTGTTAATTTTTAGGAGCTAATGCATTGGTCACATCATAATGACTTTACTTCTGAATATATTGTAAAATATGACATGGAACGGTATTTTTACTTATTAGGCCTTAGTTCTTTAGTTTTACTTTCATTTTTTCCTTTAGCAAAAGTTGTATATTTTTAAATTTACCATATATGTCAACCTCTTTCATTCTTTCAGAAGTGATGCAATTTCAAGGCTCCTGAACAAATATGAAAGCAGCCTAGTGCATTGCAGCAGCTGTGCTTTCAGGATCCATCTTCTGAATATTAAATGCAATAGGATATACATCTGAATAGGGAGCAGGTGAAAATATTCTCAAATTTGCCTGATCAGAGTATACCATAGCCTTTGTATCATTGGACAGAATTAAGATTATGCCTTAGAGTATAGGGAGAAAAAAAAAAATTACATTAGTATTTAATCTTTCTGAACTGTAAAAAGTTTGGTTTGGACTGACTTCTGGAAAGATTTAACATTTTCTTCTGAGAATGAAGTACTTGAGTTGATAGGCACAACTAGCTTAATTTTTCTGGATCATTTAGCCTGCTCCTTCTCATGACTTATTGTTAGCCTCTTGGAATCATTCTGAACAATATACTGCACAATATAGAGTGCACTGTATCTCACCAGTTTATGACTTTTTATTGCTGTTATATTTTTCTATGACCTTGAAATGCATTAAATATGATAAATAATGTGGTTATTTCATAGAACACTGTGAAGCACATTTAGGTTTCTGATGTGTAGTATAGGTAACTCCCAGTTCAGCTTCTTTGATGGCATTACAATTGAAATCCAGTTTGAACCTTGCTTGAACCCACACTTAAGTTAATTGTTGTTATTCATGTGTCTTAATAAGCTTTTGACTATGCTTTAATGAAGCTTGGGAAAGCTTGTCAGCATAGAGCCAAAACCTGTAAATGTTTGGTCAGAATAATTACGTCTTGCCCTGAAACAGAATTAACAATCATCCACTAAAGAGTGGGGAAAATGTGTAATCAGTGGGTTTCTCTTCAAGCTACTACTCTTTATGAGCTATTTATCATAGTTGTGAATAGGACTTAATCCTTTATTTGCACAAACAGAGACTTACACTCAGAAGTTATTGGGTTGTAGGAGACATTGATCTCCACAGAATACATCCATTTAAATTAAAGGTGCTGTTACCTACGGTTTGTAAGCAGATTAACACCTAGAAATTTTACCCTGAAGGAGGATGAAAGTAGCCCTAGTCAAGATGCATGAAAATTCCTACAATGAAGCGGAAGATCTACATTTAGCTTTTATTTTGGCACCTCAAATGATTTTGATATTAAATGCTTTCAAAGTGTGTCAGGTATGTGCATGTGTTGCCAATACCATGGTATCTTGTTACTGCGCCTCCAGAACTAGAGAAAACTATGATACTAAAACAGCAACTGTATTAGATACAGAACTGTCACACAAAAACACAGGATAACACGCTAATATTTCAAAGAAAATATCTATTTCATTTGCCATTATTTTTAACTAATATCCAATTGTGTTTACAGTTGTGTTTCAATAATGTAAGTATATATGTTATTACTAGGACACACACAGTTAGATAAGTAGGGTGGGCTTTTAAAATTTTTAACCCCGTTCTAATTGAAGCTATTACTGAGTTGAGTGGTCATTGAATATTAGGCTACATATTTGAAAAAACAGCCCTTCATGGTGAAATTTCTTGTACAATACAAGTGATGATGTCAACTTTATACCCATCAAAACAGAGGCCTGAGCAGCACATCACTGTAGATTCATAACAACCCATGGTTTAAGAATATCAGTGTTCCCAGTCTCTGCAAAAACATAAATACCAAACATACCGGATTTTATGGTCTCAAAAGAACAACAGAGATGTGCAGGTATGTTTTGGAAAATGAAAAGATACCATCAAGCAGACTGCAGCCAATTTTTTGTCCTTTTATGTATTCTTCTCAAAATCTGTCCTTCATTGGCATTTTGATCCTTTGAAGCACTTTTGTATGTAATCTCATTGCTTTTTGAACTCTTCTAACTATCTGCTATATTCAGAAATGTTTTATTTTCCAATGGCAGAGGCAAAATGTAGCAGCAGGCTAAATTTTTAGTTTTATTTTTTCTCTATGTTCTTGTTCAAGTTTAGAAGTAGACACACGATCAAGTGCATGTGAAAAGTAGTAATATGCAGAACAATGAAGCTACATTATCTAGACATATATAGATTTATAAATTACTTTCAAATTTTTTAATAAGAGCCCACATCCTTATGAAAAACACTTTCAAGGAAGCTTCACCAAAATGGTAGTCAGTGTGAGGCCCTACAGCAGCATTTAGCAGTTGGAACTATGTGGGACATGATTGCAGCCGGATTGTGATTTTTGTTCTAAAAGAAGCAAGGAAACAAAACTCCTTGATATGTCAAGCTTAAGAAAATCTCTGGTATCTATCATTTCATAGGAAGAAAAATTGTGCTTTACCTCAGTAACTCCTGTTTTAAGTGGTTATAGTTCAGAACATTAACCCTCTCTTGCATGTCTACAACATCTAAAAACAAGGAAATGTATATGATAAGGAACTTGAGACTAACTTACATTTCCACAGAAAGACATTTTTAAACTGCATTATTTGAGGTAATAAATGAAGCACTTTAAATGAGATTTTCATTTAAAATTTTCCTCTCAGTTATACTGGGATAACAAATCACAAATTAATCCTGATCTATGTTTTCATAGACTAGCCACTAATTTAATGAACTACTTTGAATCTTTCTTTGTCCAACGCAAATAAATATTTAGTCTTCGGCTTTCATTCAATATTTGAGCTGGAACAATATGTTCTTTCTTGAGATGTCATATTTGAATAGGTTAATTTAAGAAATACAAATCATAAAAGTAATGAGTTTATGTGGCAACTGATCCTTTTTAGCTTTCTGTTGTTTCAATTTGATTTCCTTTTCTTTTTTTTTAATTGTCATTTATTATAAGCTGGGTACAGCCCCAGCAGTCTGTTTCCAAAGGACTTTCAAAGGACTCCTTATGCTTTTTGATTGGTTGGTGCCATAAACTCATAGGAAATTAATCTGAAAAGTAAATAGAAGAGTAGTACTGAAAACACTAGAGAAGAAATTAGAATGTTCCTTAACTGTAAAGTATATTTAACCCCAACTCTGCTGCTGAACTGCTGGGTCTGGCGACTCAGTCTCTGAGAGGCTTAGCTTCCTGTCACATTTTCCTTTTATTTTCCTTTGTCCATTCGTTCAATGTAAAATAATGCAAAGTCAGCACAACAAGACATCTTCACCACTATTATCTTTTTTTTAAAAAACTACAAGCATAGATTTGACAAGAGTAATAAAATAAAGGTACACAAATAAGAACTATCCTTGAAGAATATCCTTCTTCAAGTAACAAGAATGCCAATAACAACTGTCATGTAAGAAGCAAGCGTGGAAGATATGGGAGACCTGCAGGGGAAGGTTTGGCATTTAGAGAAAGGTGAACGTGGGGGATAATAGGGAAGGCAAAATGGAGGCTTGGCTCCCCTCTTATATGTAAGAAGTACCTGTGGCTGTTGCCAATTTTGTGTTTTGGAAATAATTGTTAAGTGGAAGAGGCATTGAGGTCTGATATCTACTATTATTTTTTTCTATATACAGCATATTTCAATCTCAGGGATTAAAATTACTTCATGAGCAATTTTTACGGAGAATAAAAGAGAAGACAAAAGTCTGCTCTGAAGTTTTTTCTCATTCTTAGAATATGATGTGACATCAGTTTCTTCATGGACCATCCTGACAATATACTGTGAACCTTAACTGGGAGCCCATGACTCAAGGAAGTCTTTCAGTTTTCATTGCCATCTCAGGTTTTCATCTCTTTTCTGTCACTGTCAGCAAAAGAGGTAAAAAAGTCTGCTGTGATCGTGTTTTGTGAAATGGTCTGGAACCACACAGCTACTTCACATGTATTAAAATGAGAAAAGCTAATCTGATTTCATTTTTAATCTGTTCCACCAAAATTAACAAGCAATTCATATATTTTTTTTAAATAAGTATTTTCTCTGTCATTACCCAAGCTGAGATCTATTTCCAATTTCTAAAACCATTTCTTCATACATTATTAGAATTTCTAAAGAGATAGGACACGTGTGGCACATCCAGTTCATCTTTCACGGAGCTATTGCAGAATCATAAACCAGTCTTCATAATATGTAAGAAATCTATCCAGAAAACCTTATGCCCCAGAAATAGCAGAACACCACAAAATTGCATTTGTCCTGTTAGTTTCCGATGCCTTGTCATATCTGCATCTTTATTAACGGATGCCAGAAAAATATGTATTTATCATTTGTTTTGAAGTTGGTAAAACAAATAAGTTGTGAATCAAAACAAACATTATAACTTTGCAAGTATTTGGATCTTGAAAACATTCGGCTAGATTTTCAACTGAGTTATTTTGCAAAATACATTATAAGTATTCAATACTATATTCTTAATGGATATATAAATAAATTTGGTTCAACTATTAACCCATATTTTAGGTTCCATTTTGTCAGAAATTCAGCAAAAAGAGGATATTAGATCTTAGGCAAATAGGGCTAATCTTTGGAGGCAGAAGACACTTTTGTATTTATTTTGACCACTGAGCATACAACTAATAACAAAGGGAAAAAGGTATCAAAATTCAAACATAGACTTTTTTAATAGGGTTTTGTATGATATTTGGGAGTCTATTAATTTTCTCCAGTGTTTTTCTTCAAGAAAATAAATAGGTACAATAAAATAATGGAAAGTACACAGAGGAGGAGAGACAGCAAGAGTCTAAGACTAATAACTTGTAAGAAAAACTGTTTAAATCAGTAAGAATTTCATATTCAGAAGTAGGATTAAAAACTTCTGTTTGGAGACTTAATTTTTTCCTGCTGAAGCCACTTTAGTCCATTGATTTGGCCAAAGTTAGCTGTTAGAGAATGATTTACTCAGGAAAATCTCCACTACTGCACCAATTGATTGTGCTGTTTCCAGTATAAATAGGAAGGGGAGGAGAAAGGGTGCCTGGAGGTATGCTTGGATCATAAATGTGTAGGTGGCTTTAGTAGAGTAACTTACAAAAAAATTACAAACCCCCCTCTTACTTCTTTGATTTTATCATTGGGGGAAAAAAGAGGGTTAGAATTATTAAGTAAATAAAACTGAAAACAAAAGTATGGAAGAAAAAAAAGATAACCTTGATGGATGTTATTGGTTACTGTAGCAAAAGGTTTTAAACTTATCTGTTTCTGGCTATCTGTACAAAAAACACAAGACCTATCACAGATTTGAGTTTTATTTAAGACTAGTACTATATCTTATTCTTAAAATTTCCTTTCTCAGAGAAATGTGTTTCTTAATCCTTAATTTCTCTGAGAAAGTATATTATGTTTTTGTAGAAACTGTGTGTCTATGCCACAAAAGGAAGTTACTGTCTCTCTCATACATGTGTCATGTTGATAATTCATGCTACAGAACAATGGGTTCTTAGAAGCATATACTAGTATGCATATTCATATATAATACATTCTTCACCACGTATTGTTAATAGCTATCTAATTACAGCAGTGCAGTATAGGTTTGAATTTGAATCCTTTCAGGTTATAACAGTCAGTAGAAGGAAGTAATGCTACAACTGTGATAACGAAGTTTTGTGCCTTGTAGGTTCCTGGTGAACAATTGTACTCTGATAAAACATCTGCTGGAAAAACACAGGCATAGAAGGAGATTCAGATTTGAGACATTTTATTAGGATACCAAAGTTTGCCTCTGTTCTGTCAGACTGAACTTTTATTCTGACTTGCCCCCAAATTTAACGATTACCCCCAAATACACAGAAATGGCCACGACATAAAATCAAAATAGCCCTCTCTTGATTCATATTTTAAAAATGTGTTAATACTGAGGGTCTATTGGAGGTCTGCTCCTGCTATGTTGGAACTAAGGAAAGGTGAGGTAGGAAGTGAAAAATGGGAAAAGAAAGCTTCGTTTTATTCCTCCACACTAAAGAACAAAGACTTTCCCAGGCTTTGGCTTCTTTCAGAGCTGTCTTAGAGCTCCCAGGAGGGTGTGTAAATGAGACTATTCATATCTGGATGCATGAGGCTGTACTGATCAGTATGGAACATACTAGGTGTACAAAAAGAATTACACAGCAGAACTGATGGCAGCAAATGGAGACCAGATCTGACAACTCAGGAAATGGAAAAGACAATGTTTCTGTACTGTCCCATTTCTTCTAACATATGCCAGATCTTTCTGAAAATGTCTTTACGGAATATCATGACAGACAAACTGGTAGAAAAAAAATAAGTGATAACTATGCTATGAGAAGAGACTTGTATGAAAAGGTGAAAATCACAAGTCAGTCCCATGATGTGCTTTAGCTGGGATCACCAGGGAAGGCAGTTATCATTATGGACAGCAGCAAAAGGCAGATGTAGTAACAATGAATGACAGCAGACAGACACATAAAGACAATTAAGTTGTGATGACAATTTTAAATGTTTACATTGTTTCTAAAAGTTCACAGACATTTCTGGAATGTATAGTCCTTAGAATATTCTGAAAGAGTGTTAACAATTACTTTGAAGATTCTCGTCATTAGTAATGGATGCCAGCTTCTATTTCAGGGTAGTAAACTTCAATATTAGCAAATCTTTCATAATTACTAGACAACACCAAATTTACAACACACATCTGTCATGACCAAGTGACCTGAATAGCTGAAAGGAGACTGAAATAGCTGAAAGCATATTGATGATATATTTTAATCATCCTTTCAGTCTCAAGATTCCTCTTTATTTATCAGCTATGGTCAACATGTAGGAAGGATGCAATGTAAATGCTTTTTTTAATAGAAAGAGAGGAAACAAAAGCTGTAGTCTTTATTGTGGGAAATTTTGGCCTGGGGGAAAAAACGTCCAGTTCATATGAGATATATTTTGATTTTTTATTAGTTGAGTAGGATGGTGTAGAAAACAAGATCTGCTTATGAAGCAGACTGTTAAATAGGAAGAATATTTTTCTGTATTAAAAGGATAATAGTGTAGACTTTTTCCAGGTCATTCTGCTGGATACCAGTGTACTGACTCATGCAATCTTTGGCCTTAACAAACTGCTCCAGAGTTTATTTTCACAGCATGTTTGGCAAATATTCTGGGCAAAGAATATCTGTCTCTCATTCTAAACTCAGCTACTTTTCCCTCTTCCACGACAACTAGCAGCATGTACCCAGACTCTCCAGAATCTTAAATACAAGATTTTTCCAACTATTTCTCTTGGGATTTTAACTTTGTCTATTTAGGAGCACGTGATTGAAAAAAATATGAAAAGAAAAAAAAACACTCCATGAAAATTTCCAGCAAAAATCAGTTATTTTGTCAAACTCTTTTTGTCAAATTTTTTTATGATACACACACTGGTTTTGTCAAACTAACAAGCTTTGCAGTAATGGTCTTGCTTCAGTGTCATTGTTTTTCTCAAGCATTCAATGAGCACAGGTCACAGACACATGAACTTTTTCTTCTAGCTCAGGCATTGTCCATAAATGAAAGAAAAATATTTTTTTCTGCTCTATAACAAATGATTTTAGTTGCTTTTTCAGGTAAATGAGCTTCTGCCTGCTACTGATGCATACATCTCCTCTTTTGTCTATTGGCACAACTTCTTTGTTGTTCGGTGAGTTTCACCAACCCTCTCACATTTCTGTAATTTTCACAGTTGAATACCTGCACCTTCCATTCTATCTTTTGAATTAGACCATATAGCGTTCCCCAGATACACTCCCTATGCTGAGATACGGGGACATTCATTGGGCCAGACATTTCCACTCCAATAGCCATGTATTTCAGTACCATTGTCCACTCTAGTGCTTAACCTATGAGAGATGGATATCTAACATATCTTCTGTGAACAAACAGAGGTATTGGTCACATAGGAATTAGGGCTTCTCCCCCCAGAAAGGTGACAGGATAAATAGCCCAGCTGGAGTGCATCTACACCATGGGCAGCAAGGGCACCAAACAGAAGGAGCTGGAAGCTGTTGTGCACGGGGAAAACTATGATATAGTTGCCATCACAGAAACATGGTGGGATGACTTGCACAACTGGAGTGCTGCGATGGATGGCTACAAACTCTTCAGAAGGGATGGGCAAGGAAGGAGAGGGGTGGGGTAGCCCTGTATGTTAGGGAGAGTCTTGACTGCCTGGAGCTTGAGGATGGTGACGCGAGGGTTGAGTGTCTATGGGTAAGAATCAGGGGGAAAGCCAACAAGGCAGACATTGTGGTGGGAGTCTGTTATAGACTCCCCAACCAGGATGAGGAGGCAGATGAAGTATTCTACAAGCAGCTGGGAGAAGTCTCACAATCGCTAGCCCTTGTTCTTGGGGGGGACTTCAACTTGCCAGATGTCTGCTGGAAATACAGTGCAGCAGAGAGGAAACAGGAGGTTCCTGGAGTGTGTGGAAGATAAATTCCTCACACAGCTGGTGAGGGAGCCAATGAGGGAAGGCACCCTGTTGGACCTGTTGTTTGTGAACAGAGAAGGTCTTGTGGGTGATGTGACGGTTAGAGGCCATCTTCGGCATAGCGATCATGAAATGATAGAGTTTTCGATTCTTAGAGAAGTAAGGAGGGGGGTCACCGGATCTGCTACCTTGAACTTCTAGAGGGCAGACTTTGGGCTGTTTAGGAGATCGGTTTAGGAGACAGAGTGCCTTGGGAGGCAGCCCTGAAGGGCAAAGGAGTTCAGGAAGGCTGGACATTCTTCAAGAGGGAAATCTTAAAGGTGCAGGAGCAGGCCATCCCCATGTGCTGAAAGATGAGCTAGCAGGGAAGAAGACCAGCCTGGCTGAACAGAGAGCTTTGGCTGGAACTCAGGAAAAAAAGGAGAGTTTATAACCTTTGGAGGAAGGGGCAGGCAACTCAGGAGGACTACAAGGAAGTCGTGAAGTTATGCAGGGAGAAAATTAGAAGGGCCAAAGCCCAACTAGAACTTAATCTAGCTATTGCCGTAAAAGACAACAAAAAGTGTTTCTATAAATACGTTAGTAACAAAAGGAGGGCGAAGGAGAATCTCCCTCCTTTATTGGATTCAGGGGGAAACATAGTGACAAAGGATGATGAAAAGGCTGCGGTACTTAATGCCTTCTTTGCTTCAGTCTTTAAGAGTAACTAAAGTTGTCCTCTGAGCACCCAGCCCACTGAGCATGAAGACAGGGACAGGGAGCAGAATGAAGCCCCCATAATCCAAGAGGAAATGGTCAGTGACCTGCTACACCACTTAGACATACACAAGTCTATGGGGCTGGATAGCATCCACCCAAGGTTACGGAGGGAGCTGGCAGAAGTGCTCACCAAACCACTTTCCATCCTTTATCAGTAGTCCTGGCTAACCAGGGAGGTTACAGTTGACTGGAGGTTAGCAAAGGTGATGCCCATCTACAAGAAGGGCCGGAAGGAGGATTTGGGGAACTACAGGCCTGTCAGCCTGACCTTGGTGCCAGGGAAGGTTATGGAGCAGATCATCTTGAGTGCCACCAAGTGGCACATACAGGACAACAAGGCAATGAGGCCCAGTCAGCATGGGTTTATGAAAGGCAGATCATGCTTAACTAACTTGATCTCCTTCTATGACAAGGTGACCCGCTTAGTGGATGAGCCTGCCCTGCTCCCTCGCTGGGAGTAGTGGGACAGTCCTTGGCTGGCCAGGTCCCTGCCCTGCTGGCCCCTTTGGGGATCCCCTGCCACTCCTGGCACCCTGTGCTTTAGGGAGCAGCTGGCCTGTGACAGGACAATAGCAACTTTATAACTGGAATGAGAACGTATTCAGCTTCTGCGGATGGCTTACTAAAATCATCAAACCTTTTCATTTATGAAAAGGTCATCACTTAAGATTACATTTCCCTGACCCTCAAAGTTTTAGTGTTTTAACAGACACCTCTTTTTTTTTACAGACATGACCCTTACAATAGCAAGTCTTCACACATTTTTTTCTTGAAAGATAATGAATGATATGGCACGTAAAATCCAATAAAGAATGGGACTTTTTTTGTCTGAAGAGTTTGACCTTCTTTCAGATTTTGATTTTCCAAATGGGATTTCCTTGCCGCTAAATGCTGATGGATTAATCAGTATACCAATATGGCTCATGGTGATGAAATTAATTAAAATTTAAAGAGATAATATTAAATCATCCTTGTTTATTGTGCTTTATTGCAAACAGTCTTGAATTTCAGCAACATTTAGAGCTGTCTTGAATCTGTAACTGTTCTTTGTTCTTAATATGAAATAGGCCAATACCCTTAGCCAACAATTTTGGGACAGGTGGTAGGGCTGAAATCTAGAACATAATCCAAATTTTGCATCTAACCTATCTGTTACACAATGCTGTATCACAGGTGATACATGCCAAACAAATAAATTTTTGCTTTGGGAAACTTTCTACTGGAAGGTTAAACATATATGCTTCCAGGAGAAACATTAAATGGCATTTTTTATGTCATACATCATAGAATAAGTTAGATTTCATGTATAAAGGTCACAGTAACAAGTATTCTCATAAAAGGAGGTAAGCATTTCAAAGGTGTCCAGGACTGAACCTTTAATACTTTAAATAAGAGGAATTTCTGTAATATGGAACATCACAGAAGACATCAGTGAAGGGGGTGAAACAGAAAAAGGTGAATAGCAATATGAAGATGTGATAAAAATATCAATAGAGGAAAAGAATATGGGTAGCAGTGGAGAAATGTCTCCTGTGAATACCAACGCTGATACAAAAGAAACACTAACGCAAGGAAATATTTTCATTAGCCTAATATATCCCCTTCCTACTATTTAGAATGGTAACAACCAAGTTTATTTTCTGCCTTTAAAATACATATGTAGGTGTGTGTAAACTGGAGATGGGAACACACTAAAAGTTAATCCAGCACTCCAATATGTTGAAAACACACTAGAAGTTTAATACCGTGAGTAGTTAGTTGGTTATAATTAACTTAATTTCACTTTTCTATGTCTTAGTTTAGGGAAATTGGGAGCTAATACTGCAGAAAACATTCTGCATGAGAGATAGGCATGAAATGACGTCAGTTCTTGTTGATAAAATAGATATTACAACATGTTTAGCAAAAAAAAAAGTCAGGGACTTAAGATTTTTTTTGCGTGTCAGGCCTTCTTTGTGCATGCAACTTAATATAGGGGTTGAAAATCTTTCACAGAGAGCTTGCCAGATTGTCTTTTGTCTTTTCCAAATGATAGGTTTTGTGTCTGCCAGCAGAAACTCAGTCAGATCCAAGAATGCTGCCTCTCAAATAGACAAGTAGCTGCTGGTAGTCTTCTGTGGTAGTTTGTCTCTCTGAAAGGAAATGTATCCAGCTTTTTAGCTCTTCCTAAGTTTGGTCCTCCATGTGAGTGAGATGGGAGTCATTGACACTGAATACTGTTTCAGGATGACTTGCCTCGCACCATCCTGTACAAGTACTACTGCGTAGTATTTAATGGCTAGCTGTACGCTGTCTTTGCCAGGTTGTATTTTAGGATGACTTTTAGTGCCTACAATACTTACATGAAAATTGACCATGCTAATTTTAGGTCCCATTGCCTAAATTATAAGCTCGTATGAATGTGATTATGTATGCTATTTTATTTTTGCAGATGAGAAGCCATTACTAATGAATATTTACTTTGTTTGGGAGCACTTGACATAAGAATTTGGACCGTAATTACTTATTTGTGTTTTACAGTAATAGATCTTGTAGTATAAAGAATGTGCTGAAAGAATTTAGTAGATGATAGAAGGTTCCTACAGTGAGTTATTACTCAACCACAATACCCCACCAATGTGGGCTCCTGGTGATCTTAAAAGTGAATAGATCTAAAACTGAGGCCTTGTGGTTGGAAAAAACCTGCCCACATTTTTTAAGAAGTGTTAATTCCTGTAACCTGCTGTCCTGGTTTTGTCCAGGATGGAGTTAATTTTCTTTCCAGTAGCTACTGTGTTTTGGACTTAGTATGTGAAGAACGGTGATAGTACACTGATGTTGTTAGTTGCTGCTAAGCGATCAAGGACATTTTACAGTTTCCCAGGTTTTGCTAATGTGCAGGTGCAAAAACATGGGAAGGGTATAACCAATATAGTTGACCCAAACTGGCCAAAGAGAGTATTCCATACCATAGACGTCATGCCCAGTATAAGTGGGGGTCAGCCGGTGGGTCAGTTCCCTTTTTCCATCTTTTCATTCATTCAGACCTTTTCATTCATTTGTTCATCTGTTTGTTCCCTCACTCGCTCTCTCTGGAAATTGCTGTTCTGAGATCACTGCTGGGGAATATTCCTGTTCTGTGATCACGGCTCGGGACGGGCTGTATCCATCGCTGGGTGGTGAGAAAATTGTACATTGTTCATTTTATATAGTCTATTGTCATTATATTTATTATTATCATTATAATAATTATCAATTGTTATTATTTTTTCTTTGCTGTCCTGGTGAACTGTTTTTATCTCAACCCGCGAGTTTTCCTTTCTTTCCAATTCTCTTCCCCACCCCACTGGGGAGGGGGAGGAGTGACTGAGCGGCTGCGTGGTGTTGGGTTACCAGCTGGGGTTAAACAATGACACCTGCTCAGACTTCGTATCAGATGATTACTTTTTGATTCTTTACATTTTCTCAAAATTTGTTCCCAACATACCTGTGGCCGAGTGCTCTGCTCACTACATTCTCTTGCAAGGAGAAGAGCCTGAAACAATATGGGAGAAGAGTAAAACAGGTATCTGGAAGGGCAATACAGAAGCAGAGGCAGAGACACCTGTGATCAAAACAAAGGTATATTGAAAAAGACAACAGAAGTTAATGAGAGAAAGAAAAAAAATCAGAGAATGAGTTCCCCAATGTAATATTCCTGGCTATCGAAAAGATAACATCCAATGCCTCTGTAGAAGATGTCCAAGTTGTTTTCAATAGGGATATTCCCAGTGACTGGTGATTCTACTTACGTAGCCTTAGATAAGCAGGAAAGCTCAGTAGACTGCAGCAAGTTTGTGTACTCTCCAGTGGTCCTGAAAGGATCTTTGACAGACGAAAAATTCAAAATTTGATAAACAAAACCAAAAAAAATTCCTTTGAATAACATTCACTGAAAAAAGAATCTTCAGGTAAGAGTTCACAAAATAAGCAACTATTTATCTTTTTTCGTTTTCCCATAATTAATGGTATTTTTTAAGAACAGAATTCTTTTTCCACCTGGGCTTAACACTCCTGGAATGATTTGTGCGAAATTTCAGCTGTTCTTTATGCAAAGTGTAGGAATATTGGAACAAAGTTGCCCTTCAGCAGCAGCTGTATCCTTTACTTTTATTCCTTTTTTGAGGAGCCTTGATATCCTAATTTCTACTTCCCTTACACAATTTGCTTTATTGTCATGGACCTGATGTTGTAGACAAGTTCTAGCAGCTGCTTCCAAAAACTTCAGCTGAACATCTGGCTGCCAGGGCCTGCATGTAGTGTGCATCCATGTGAGTAATTATTTGTGTGTGTTTTATGTCCATACACTTTTAGGAAAAGTGTATAACTGAAAAAATAATTTCAAAAAATGCTTCTGCGGTTAGTTCTAAAGATTCCTGACAGAATTAGAGAAAGTCCATCATAGAGTACTGCTGGGGCTCCTAAGGTAAATATACATTTTTCAGATATACTATTAGCATTTTCTTTTAATAAAAAAACCAAACCCCAAACCCAAGATACATTTAAAAAAAAAAAACCTGAAAGAATTTTACATTTTACAAAACAATACCAAATTCCTGCAGCAGCAATGATATCAGAAGCAACAGAGACAAAAGCAGTTTAAAATTCAGGTAACCAAGCCATTTAGATTAATGAATTTTATAATAATGGTATTCAATTCTACTTATATTCCTCAGGCACATTTAACCACCTGTCTTAACTGAGTTTTCCTTTTACTTGCCAATAATTTCAAAAAGTTGGAACAAGTGTCTTGAGATAGCCATGTGTTGATTTTGGTAAGCTATTTGGATAGACTGATATTAACTATTTAAGGTAAGCAGTAGTTGGTGAATCTATATAATTTCCAGGCCCTGTAGTAAAAGTTACTCCATTTTTTATCCCTCTCTCATATTTAATTCAATGTGAGCGCAGTACAACTCCCAATAGGGAGCAAAAAAAACCTCCACTGTAGCCATCATCCTGATTATTGCTGATAGTTTAATGGCACTCTTCTTCTCATGAACTGTAATTGAATATAAATGTACTTTGCAAAAAGCTACATCACCTGATGTTTACTATATTTATATTTTCCCTTTTGTTCTGTTAATCTCTTTTGCATCTTGTTTCAAATGACATAGTACAGAAAGTTATCTACCTTCTTGTATATCATTCCAAGCCCAGCAAAATAAGATCATGTTATTTCTGGCAAATAGGTATGATCAGAGTGCAGTACTCAGGTAAATGGTTGAAAAAGCAAAGAAAGGGAAAGCTTCTCAGTGAAATAAATGGGCTTTAAAGGCAAGATTGAAATGTAGCACTCTCACTGCATGGTTGCCCATAATATCAACATCCATAATATTCTGGATAAAGGATTTTCATGCACAAAATTTCCAGTAGAAAGCAAAGATACTCTTATACTACATTCCAGAAAAGGGATATTCATAGGTAATGTATTATTTTATTTTTTCTAAACAATGGGGTTGATAATATAAGGGGAAGAACAGATGTGAAAAGTGGTTGCCCTTATAAGAGGCAGTCAGTTGAGATGAATGCTTGAATTCACTCAAGTATGTCACAATATTATGTAAGTGCTGTAATTTGTATTGACAGCATCTGTTACTTGTCATGGCCCAGAGGGTGTCAAACTAGATATAAATTTGAAAATGCAAATATTATAGCTTCCATTCAAAGCTAAATTTTCGCATTATACCTGAAACAATGAATAAATCTGAGGTTTACTCTTACCCTTCCACCCACACAGCACATGCATTGAAACAAACAACGTTAATTGGTGCCTTTAGACTTTCTAGATTTTAAGAAAATATCATATATGCAGTTGACAAGTGGCTGACCTGTAGGGCAAGCTGACAGTCTTATTCATTGAACAGTGGTCTTGATATGTAGGTGACTACCAGGGCCATCTTCTTCTCCTATTACCATCCTTTCAAGAATGCTGTAATGTTTCCCAAGCCAAAAAAAACCCCAAACAATCAACAAAACAAACCCACAAAACCCACCACCAAAACAAGCAAAAAAACAATTTAGAAAGGGCCTGGCTTTCCTATCTTAGTCAAGTGAGACTGAAAAACATCACATTTTCTTCAATGTCCATATGAATTTGCAAATTAGGTTAATAGAGAACATGAACAAAATTCTGAGATTCGTAAATTATCTACTTTTACTTTACATTTGAATTTTCTTGATCAGTGTCTTTTCAATTAAAAATGATAGTAGTAGTCCATATGAAGGAATGTATTTTGTTACATCTGTTCTATGTGCATACAACTTATATCAGCATAATCATGAGTTCCTTGTACCTCTTTGACTTATGATGCTTGGATATATAAATCTTGCTTAAGCTTAAATTTATGAGAGGGAATGCAGACCCACAACAGATAGTGGGTTTGTTTCTATCTTTTTCCATACCCCTGTGTACATTTTCCTATTTCCAAAATAAGACAATGTACAGAGAACACAGTGGGATTTATACTTCTATGTTGCCTCATACATTTAAAACATAAAGCTATTTTCCAAAGGACTGAAAATATTTGATCATCACTGATTGTCACTGTGCTGTAGGATATTATAAACTCTGTTCAGAAAACCCCAACTCTGTGACATTTCTTTGACACTGTACATTGCAGCACATAGCTTACATAATTTTCAGTGCACCCCAATGTTATTAGCCTTGCAACATATAGAATAAGAGCAACATTCACAGTCAGCTCACCAGTGTGGCATGAGGAGGAGCAGGCCTGAGGAGGAGTAAGTTAATAGCAGCTTATTCTCTAAATCCCAGTAAGAAACCTAACTTCTCCTTAGTCATCCTATGATACACTTTTATATCTGGTCTCAAATCTTCCTGACAGTTGTTGTATACTAGGAGTCTACTGTAACAAAGCAAATACAGCCAAATGGCATGGCATTCTCACTTGCATTACTCTGCATTGCAGCACCAAGAAATTTCACTATGACTTTTCATTTATACCATTTTAGGTTCTGCTGGTAATTACACTTTACCCTTTTTAATATCCAACATTGTTTTTCAGTGACCTTAGACTTATTCTGTAATTGCTTCTTACTCAGGACTGACCAAAATGAATACATAAATAAAAAAATATAAATAAAATAACTAGTGTATTTGCCCTTTATAACACCACTCATTTTATCAGCACATTAATTTTATTTTGCTATCCATGGGAACTAATTCAATCTACCTCAAACTTTAGACTTCCATTGTATCATTCCCTTTCACTCTTGGTCTTAACCCAAGCTGGAGCATAAGTGACAGACAGCAAGCATAAAGGTAATAAGAACATCTTGATTATAAATCAAAGTAAACAGACTGTCATAAAACTGTGGAATAGCATAGATGACAGACAACATTTTCTCTCTGAAAGCAATTATTTTTGTTCCTCAGATCAAATAATCTGTAATTTTAAGGGCCAAAGGAAGTAGTTGTTTGTCTTTCAGTTGGCTCAATCAATTGAAAGCAGACATCTACATGCTAGTGAGGATAGTGGTGGCGATAGATATCCCCATGCACCAGAAAGAACACCGCTTATCTGCACTAATCCTTTTTGTATCTCAATTTATTACAACAGTAGCACATTTTATGGGTTTTCTATGGCTGTATTTGCCCCTGAAATCCTATTTTTGTCATTGAAAGAACAATGAGAAAAAGATGTTCTGCTGATACTTAAAGACTTATCAGTCACATTAATATGGAGATACTGAAAACGGAGTTACAAATACTGATACCTGAAATAAAGTTTTGTGTGTGTGTGTAATATGCTGATTTGAAATAGAATCTTTCCCAGCTCAATGAACTGCTGGGGGAGGGGACCGCGTTCCAAAACCTATTTTCTTTTTGGCACAGCAGCCAAGCACTAGGCAATTTGGAAATACAGAATGTAGCGCTTGCAGGCTCCAGAGTACTGGCCCACACTCCCCTACCCCAGCCATTCCAGCAGGCAGGCCGTCTCAGGATCAGGATTTTATTTCTCTTCTTAGAAACATTTTGGTATATTCTTTATTTGTTCCAAAATGGAATTAAATCAAGTGCTGAAATATATGAAACAGAGTATCTTTTTTTGTTGTTTGTTTAAACCTGCTTCTGTTCACAAGAGTAAAAACATTTAGGGTCTTGGGATTAAATCACAGGGAGGTGGGTTATTTTTAAATATCATTTGTTTGACAAATGCATGTTCAAATATTATATATACACATGACTATCGTATTAAAACTTTTTTATTCATATTAACTCTTGGTGATTAGATAAGGTATTTTGTATCTCCTCTGAATCATCTATTGGTAGTCATTATTGGAGACAGCATGTTGGATTGGAAGGCTTCTGTTGTTCATGTAGTAATTATACCCATTGCCTATCTATTATGTTGGCCTCTAGACAGATGCTTTTAGAGAATGCAGAGAAAGTTAAAAAATAGGAAAATGCACCATTCTCTTCTGCCTGTTAATTCCCAATAGTACCAAACATTCTTTCAAAATGTCAAGTGCTTATTTAAATCTTGCTAAATTCCATTTTCAGTAATCAGCATGTACTAAAGAGTTCCATAAACTTTCACATGACTTGGGACCAGAGTATATTTTACCAGGGTTTATAGTTGCCACCTTGATCTTTTATGTCTTTCTGGGTTTTTATGTTATAAATTTTTTTATCTACCTTCTCTATGCTATTTATCATTGTGCATTTATCCTGCCCATTCTTATTTATCTGCTTTTTGACATAAATAGCCTTCGATCTTCTCAATCACCTCTACAAAAATATTAAGGCTTCTAATCATTTTGCCCATATGATTTTGCAATGTCTTTTAGGTCATGGGTATTTGACTCACAAAATATTGAGCAGATGCAGTATATTCCATTAATTAATGACTACTTATAATTACTTTTTCATAGTGGGTCTTTGCAATGGTCTATGAAACTATGGAGAATAGAGCACATTCTGATATACTTCTCTGACAAAAATCTAGCTCACCTCCAGTTCACTTTGGCCATACTAGCTACAAGATCCAATAAGAGTATCTCCAAGATAAACTCTTTTCAAAGAAATTTGATGTAGTCCCCAGCTGTCTTTTAGCTTAGGACTAGGAGCTTTATTTGGACTAGATATCTTGGAGCCAATGAACAAGAAAAAAAATATTGGTTATGTTAACGTACATTTTTAATCCTTTCAAATTACGGCCCCTCTAGGAACAAATCTGACATTCTAATAAATCCCCTGTGTTTTGTATAACCAGTGTGATAAGTACGTTTTGGCTAGTTGCAGAGGCAAAAATTGGCATTTTCTATTTGACCTTGATGAAAAGTCTGAAATTTAGAGGAGGACAGATACATTGATGTTAGATTTTCAGCACTTTCTATGTAAATTTGAAATAACCAAACGAAATTATTATAGTAATTTCAAAGAAAGATATTGTTTCATCGATATCTCTACAGAGTCAACAGTATCTTTTCCAGAAAGTCTTTAGACATGACAGTATTCTAAGATGTTTAACTGTTAAGTTCATACTGAATATTCTAATTTTCAGTTACTGCTGTGATTTGGAAAGCTGATTTCTTTTATCTTGCCACAGCCAACATTCTTGAACTACAGATTCAAAAGCAATGGAGCTGGTCTCCAACACTCATAGCATAGAAGCCAAAAAAGTGGATACATGTAGACTTTGGTGTATTTCAACAGTGGGGAGAAATTATGAAGCAGTTTACATGGTTCTCATAAATTGATAAATAGTGAAATCTATGCATTGACAACAATGGATTTTAAAATAGTAAACTGTGATTTGTTGAATGAATGTGATATGCACTGTTAATTTCAAACCATTATTTAGTGTTTATATTGCAAGCTTAAGATTCCCTCAAATTAATAAATAGAAAGAAAAAGAAATGAAAATATTTCAATTCTTTTATCTAAAAAATGTATCAGTGTGTAAGTAACTTGTAGAATTTCTCTGGATAAGATTATGCCATCTAAGCCCAGTATTTCAATGCATTCAGGTTTATGGAGCATAGAAGAATACATTAGGAAATGAATTCCGATATTCACCTGTATCTTTATTTAATATAGTGTCGTGGTTTAACCCCAGACAGTAACCAAGCACCACACAGATGCTCACTTAATCCCCCTCCCAGTGGGATGAGGGAGACAATCAGGGAAAAAACCCTCGTGCATTGAGATAAAGACAGTTTAATAGGTAAAGCAAAAGCCACTCACGCAAGCAAAGCAAAACAAGGAATTCATTCACTCCTTCCCATCAGCCATCGCCAGGAAAGCAGGGTTCCATCACATATGATGGTTACTTGGGAAGACAAAATGCTGTAAATCCAAACTTCCGCCCTTTCCTTCTTCTTCCCCCAGCTTTATATGCTGAGCATGACATCATATGGTCTGGAATATCCCTTTGGTCAGTTCGGGTTAGCTGTTGCAGCTGTGTCCCCTCCCAACTCCTTGTGCACCCCCAGCCTCCTCGCTGGTGGGGTGGTGTGAGAAGCAGAAAAGACCTTGACTCTGTGTAAGCCCTGCTCAGTAATAACTAAAACATGCTTGTGTTATCAACACTGTTTTCAGCACAAATCCAAAACATAGCCCCATACTAGCTACTATAAAGAAAATTGACTCTATCTCAGTCAAAACCAGGACATAGAGATTGAAATGAAAAAGAGGTAAAGATTGTTATGACTTTGGAATGAGTTTTAGATTATTTCTACACAAAGGAAAAGGCACAGAATGGAAAAAATGAGATAATGTGTTTCAAAGTTTTAACTTCTTTTTAAAATCAGAAATTAATTGTTCCCCTTTTCACAAATTATTTCTATTAGAATTTTGCATTTATCTGATAAAGTCGATGACCTTTTAGGTCATATTTGTTCTGAGGTAGATCCAAAACATGGTTCAGGAACAAGGTTTCAGCTGACATCAACAGGGTGTTGCTCTGAACATAGACAACAGAATTTGGCCCATCATATATATCAAAATGAAGTCTGTAAGATTTATATGATTGTTTCATACACAGAAGATGTATATCTGCTTATTAACTCTGCAACACCTTGATAGTCTTTCTTTGACAGCTTTTATTTATTTCATTGCTCAGAAAAATATGAGGCATCTGCATGCAATGAAAATAAAGTAAAAACAGAAACAAAAAGTAACCAAATTACAAAACTAAGTCTTCAATCTTGCAAAAGTTATGATTAATCAGGTGACACTGGTTAAAAAGAAAACTTTGGCCCATTGTGAAGAACAGTTTCCCATTCTGTGTTTTAATCGGGCCTTTGTGCTTTAGAGTAATTGTTGTGGTCTAGTCTTAAAATCTGCTTCAGCGATTGACAAGTATTTATTGCATTTACACTCTAAAGTATGTCAGAACACATAGTTTCCTAGTTCAATGGATGTACTTAAAATAAATTGTTGATTTTTTACCATAATAAGGAGGTGGTCCTTCAGATGCATAGTGAAAGCAATAGGCTTATTTGTTTGGCATGTTTTGCATGTTGGATGCATGTTTAGCAGACCTGTTTCTTTTTCATTGTAATATAAGAAAGGAAATATTAGGTGTTTCAGTTTGGTACAAAATTAATTAAATGATTTGGCAATTATGGTTTGTAGAAGTAGTTAGATACCAGCAAAGAACTGAGGGAAAAAAAAGGTAAAAACTTTGAAGTCTGGTACTCGTAATGTTAACTTATTAACAGCCAATATTAAGGGCTAATTTGTGTTCAAAATTGATAAGGTAGGTATTTCTTCTGAGTGTCTCACTCGTTTGACATAAATGTTTATTTAAAGACGTGTACTTATGTAGTCCTGATAGCTCATAAATATATGAGCTTATACATGAACATCTAAGAAATGAAGATTGTATGTCACAGTTAGCAGTCAGCCCTTTCCTTTGCTAAGTGGGTTCAATAGTATTGAAAACTCCCTTATGAGGACAAACTCAGTATCACCACATTCTTAATAAGGGTTTTCTGAAGCAAGCAAGAATGGAGCATGTTAGGAGCTGAAAAAAAAACACCGAAGACAGCATGCTGTGCATCCCTGTAATTTTCTTTGAAAGAAAGTTACAAATTAGAACAATTCTTAATACTTGCTAAATAGTCCATTTCCCTATGTAGTGACAGAACAGAAGCAAAAAAAACAGTCCTAAAGGTTTTACTGTAATTGTACATCATAGCTTTTCTGATAGACCTCCCACTACTTCATTGGGGGATTCGAGAGCTTTCATTCTATAATTGACAGTGAAGCATGATGTACTCCATGTTGGCCTTAACACTAAAAAAAATGCACTAATGATTCTGTATGGATATTTATCAAAAGGCTGGTCAACATATATCACAGAGATGCTTCTGTGACAAAGTGGATCTCAGTATCAAAAATCCCAGCAGTGATACATTCAAAGCATTCCATAAAAAAAAGGTGGAAAATTCATATCACACTACTGAAATATTTATATTCATCTCCTTTTCTGGACTATAATGATTTGATAATTCCTCAGGTGCACAGTGAAAGTGGTGGGGTTTTGTTTCCTTAGCAACCACCAGATCTCCATTTTCATAAATTAAAGAGCATGTGCAGAGCTTGTTGCTATGTTACTTAATGTCATTTTCTTCTGGGGTTATATGAAATTCAAAGTGGTCAAGAAAATACACAAACGGTGAAGGAAAGAGAGGGATGGTTAATCTCAGGATCTGACCATGTTTTCAGTCATGACAGTGTCCCTGTGAGATAGGAAAAAGGAAGGAAGGAAGACCTGTCAAGATACGGGACACAGCTGAGACTATTTAAACTCAGGACAAAAATTAAAGACAGTAGAAGCGAAACTTGTGGAATGAAAAGCCACCCTTTAGTGTTCCTCAAATTTAATAGATTAAACAAACAAAGGAATTGAACATCTGTATGGTAGGTGGCATGAAATACGTGGGATGTGGAACCTTCATCTTTGTCATCTATTTTAAGAAACACATCACTTCTACTGTACTAAAAAAATAGCTTTCTCATCTGGGATCACTCAGAAGAGATGTTACTGCCCTTCCTGATGCCAAAGAGGGTACAAATGTGGTATCATTACCATGACAAATCACTTCTGGAATGAGCTGCATTAATTGGATTCACCAAGAGTCAAACTTTGAGATCTCTTTTGGGTGATTCCATAGTTGAAAAATATAGAAAATATAGAAATTGTCACAACAAGCAGTAGACAATTCCAGTGAATAGGATTGGATCAAAGAGAATAGAATTTACTTGAAGGTCAAGCTATATCATGATGAGAAAGTTGAACTACCAGCTTACCTGGGAATTCAAGAGCACCTTGAGATCTGAAAACTTTCAACCATAAAGTTTAATCCCTTCAATACTAGAGGACAAGCATAATTCAGTACTCCAACCACAAACCAGGGATATGTTTGCTCTCTTAAATCACTTCTGTCACAATACAATTGCTTTTGACTAACTGCTGCCCTCCAGATTTCAGCCTCTGCTATGATAATGGGAAAAGAAAAAAACATTGCTGAAGAAAAGATCACCAACGTCCACAAATAATGCAACCTGACTACTACATACATGCCAACAGCTGACCTGAAACGAGCTCAGAAATATTAGGTTCCAAATTGCTCTGAACTTCATTAATGACAGAACAGGAAATGTAGACTCCCTGGAAGAGTGAACTGGATTCTGTCCTGCATCAGATACTACCAGCTGACTTGTCAGATATGTTCAGATTATGAAGTCCTTGCTTACATAAGAAAAAATGCAATCTTATTTTCTATTTTCATATGAATTTTCAGTGCTGGACATTAGAAAAATCATCGATTGGCTTGCAAGCCTACAAATTTATAAACTAAACAACTTTCCTAAGAAATTACTGAATGTGCATAAATTATCATAAATCATACCTACAGCATTCTGCTATTATGATAAAAGCGCTAAGACTCTCCAGGTATTATAAATGCATATACATTATAAAAATGTAAATCAGACAAGAATGAGTGTAATTGTTTTCTTAATTTTAGTCTTTCACAAAATGCCCACTAACAAACTGATTGTAATCCTGACTGTCCAGTTTATAAAGTATGTTAACTGTATTCTAGAAAACAGCCCCTCTTCCCATCTTTGGGGGGGGGGGGGCGGGGAAGCGTTGACAGTTTTGGGCACTTTCTAGGCAATTTTGTGTAAAGAATGGTAATTAAGAAAAGTTATACTCTTTCCGGATCTATTAGAAATAAAGTCAATTAAATCATCGTTATGAAATCAGTAATGCTTGTGTAATCCTAATGCAATATGACAGCATTCAATACCATGTCATATTTTCAATTTCTTGAATCTTTCCCTTCTGCATACCTTGCTTTTTCAGCTTTACATATAACATCTGCCTTCTGGGGTGATTTCATTTTCTTGAAACTTCTCAAGGTTTCATAACACTTTAGCTACCCTTCCTTTGCATAAGTTTAGTTTTAGGTTAATTTATTCACAATCTAAAAAATCTAAGAGCAAAATAGGGACTAAGTATGATTCAATACTTCTGGGGTTTTTACAGAAATAAAAATCCTGTAGGGACTGTAAAATAAAATGTATACATTTTAAGGAGGTTTCTCTGAGTAGGCAAGAGTAGCATGAAAATTTCCTGCTGCAGGTCACACAGACTTTTTGTCACAGCAAATACCTATGTGATAGCTTATGCCTAACATCTAGATATTTGCAGAAGTTTTTCAGTACATTGCTAAGTGGTACTTGGAATGATACCTGAGAGTTCGGATTTTAGACACTGCACTTTTTTGGAACTCAAGCAATAAAAAGAATGCATCTCATTTACTGGGATGTTTTCCTCTGGTGCCATTTTTACAATTTAGTTTTAAGACTTATTTACTAGTAGTAATGTTTAAAGGTTGGAAGAAGAGAAATGAGAGTTAGGGTACTTTTGTAACCCCCACATTAGAACTTGCAAACACACTTACCAAGCTAGATGAGAGAGCGCTTTTTTCTCTTTCATTTCTACAAATCTACTTCTACTGCCCAAAGATGTTTCAGCTTGCTAACTGGGCAGTTTTCTACCTCTTTCTCCTTCAAGATATTGATATTCCAAGTAAAGCTGACTTGGTTTGGTAAGATTCACTTTGCTGTATATTTAGGGAAACAGACAAACTAGGTGTGCAGCTAAGTGAAAATTGCCAAAGACGGTCAATCTCTGTGAGGCTTACTGCTGTGCTGCAGTCACAGCATGTTGTTCTCTTCTGGAAAAGCTCCTGGAGGTATCAGAAGAGATAAGAGGAAAGAAAGGAAAAACATCAGCAAGACCTTCTGAGGAAGAACTTTTAAGCAAATAGAATAAGAATCAATTGGCATGGAAAGAGCTATATAACTCAAATGTTATATTAATGGAGAAATTCCAATATATAACTCAAATGTTATATTAATGGAGAAATTCCAATGTGACATTAGGCTTCTAAACATGGCCAATATCAAGAATCTTTTATTCAGAAACTCTGGGATGTTTGGCCTAAATCTGCTCCATTGGACAATACTGCAATTTATCTAATAGTTTCAGAAGATGATTGAGGTTAATGCTGAGTACTTTTGAAAAATCCAGTTTAGGTATTTGCAGAAGCCTGAACATAGTCAAATACAATGGGATACTTACACAGCTAGTGTAACTAACCTGATTAGCCTGTCAACAGGGAGGTAAAAAAGTGAACAAAGGAAAACAAACAGTACTCTGAAAGCAGTTCTGTGTTTTGTGCTGAGAACGGAAAATACAAACAGATCTCAGAAAAAAACTGTTAAAGTGGAAGTGTAAACTAATATGTCCTATTAGTGATAGAATTCTACAGATAATTACTTTTATTTCCTGAATTTACAATGATTATCCTTTTGATGTCCTTGGTCCCTGCTCTACAATGCGGATCTGTGCAACTTCTGTTACAGATATCTTCTGGATTTACATAGGCTTTGGAAAAATAATGTACTGAAAACTACAAAGCATTCAAGGGTAACACAGAAGTAAGGCTGGTTAATTTGCCATTTGCCATTTTCAGAGAAAACTACATAATGAATGAATTAAATCACTGGAAACACTATTGATCAGAATTACCTAATCAAAATTCTATTTCACAAAAAAAATGGAGACAAATAAAGTATGGTTTTTTTCACTTTATAGGTTTAACTAAATAAACTAGAACAATAAATTCAAGCCCTGGCTCCTTGATTTTTCTGCCAACTTATATACAGTATAATGAAACAAAAATAAATCTCTACCAAGAGAACAGAGATGTAATTTCACCCACTTTGCTGAATTTTGTTTTCCTGGATTTAATTTTAAATGTTAATTTAAAGCTTTGATGCTCAAATTGAGCATTAAGAAGAATTGCTATCACTAAATCATTAAAAGGGAAAAGGCACAGCAGAGCTGTTATTTATTGTATTCTTTTTTCTACTTTATAATCTGAAATGGAATGCTCATGTTAATTTCTCTCAGTAATTTGTACATATACATATATTAAACTAACTTATTCCTAGCCAAAGAACTTACAGTTATTTGAAACAGACTCTATCTATTTTTCAAAATGTTGTCATCAAAAGTGCAAGCTAAAAGTTTCAAGCATATTTTTTTGCCCACTATGTGAATATAAGGATCAGGACCAACAAAATACCATAAAACTTTATGACAGGAGGTAAGATCTCAGAAAGCAGGAAAAAGTCATTTTAGAAGACCAGTGTATTTGATTCCTTGTGTAACTTTTTTTCCCTTATTATTAATCTATTTTAAATACCTCATACATTGTATTAATCATCAAGATGATTCTTAATAATTTTGTGATGGGTGACGTTTTAATTTCCCCCCCAATATAAACAGAAGTTACTGACACAGAAGGCATGCTCTGCATATATCAGCTTTCACTTCGTTCTTGTGCAAGTGGCTAACAAAGGAATACGTACAATAAATACAGAAGGAGGATAGAAAAAGAGAGTTTTGACAAAAGTACCACATGTACTAAAATCTCACTTATTTTTCAGAGTGAAAACTAATTTTAGTTTTGAAAAAGATTTTTTTATTTTTCTTCACAGAAGTCAGTGTCTCCTGGGTGTTATAATTTACTATCTTGGACTATAGTGGGTTGACAAATCAACTACAAAGACAAGAAATAATCTTAATGATGGACACATTGTCACAGGAAATGTACTGGACAGAATGCATTCAGTATAGAAATAAAAATTTATTTTCAGATACACTAAGCCACAAACTGTCCCTAATCTTGATAAGAGAAAAAATAAAAATGAATTTCACTGCTGAAAGTATAATCCAATAATAAAATCAAAAGTGACAATATAATGACCTTCCTCTACTCTGAATTGATATTTGGAAAAGTTCCTTATTTTCATTTCTTTTCTCATTTCTCAAGATCCCTGATAGTTGTTCTGTCACAGGGCAGAGCCTAACACAAGGCCTAACAGCAAAGAGTGTGTGAGAAATTTGCATCCTAATAAAACATGCTAACAATTTAAGATTTAGATATAACAACTTTTCTTCAATATTAAACACTTACAGTTTCTTTAATATTAGTCAAGTTTTACTGAGAGGAGGAAAGAGCTTCCAGCTGGGCACAGGGACGTAGTTTATTTCTTGCCAGGGTGCTATTGGAGCTTCAGAATCAGTCACAATGCAGCAATATCAATCATGAGTAAAAGTCAGACATTGAGAAAGCACTTAAATAAACTGCATCATGTTTTTGCATATAGTAATTTGTTTGCACAGGTTTTATAGACCCAAGTAACTAAAATGAGAATGTGAGTGCCATCAGTGTAATATTTCACTCAATTACTAGAGTACTTAATAAATATAGCAGTACATTTCAATGAAATACACACTACATTCATTAAGGAATTTTATGAAGTTTTCTTTCTCTATTCAGAGCACTTCTATCTTTTTCACACACAAGAAAAAAAAATTAAACAAAATGGTAACATAAAAATAATCAATCCTACTAGCCAAAGTTTGAATCTGTGTATTAAATTGCTTAGAAACTGATCTCAAAATATATACTTCAAATAAAAACAACGATTCAGAAAGGATGGGTCTTCATTCATCAATAAACAGAACTTTGTAATTCAGAGACAAGGTACAACTGTCTTATACTTAGCAGCATCTCATATGTGTTCACTTATTTAGGTTGTTACGTCTTCTATGAAAAGATATTTAAATGCTTACAAAAGCAAAGTGCAGAAGTGTAATTCTCAATTATGTCTCTGCTATATATCTCTGCTCACACCTAATTTGAGTAAGAGCTAGTTTAGCATTTTGAGTGGAAGTGGAACAGATTACTTGTTCTGTGCCCTTTGTAGAAATGAAGAGCAGAGGAAACTAAAAGAATATTGTTTTCTTAAATATTTTAGAAGTGTTGTAAAAATAGAGGCAGGTGTATTAGCATAGCAACTATAAGAATTAAGCCTGAAAAACAGACAAAATAGAGTAGTAGGAAGAGAAGGATTGAGAAAGTGATTGTATAGAAACGGCAAACATTAGCAGTTTGTTTCCATCAACTGCACGTTATACAGAAGAATTATGTGACAAGCAGAATAATATGATAATGGATATGTTCAGTATGTGTAGACATTAAAATATAGTTTCTGATTTATGGGGTAAAATATTTAAAAATGCTGCTAATGTCCCAAGGGTAAAATCCTAATAGTCTGGGACACCTATTCGTCTTTGCAATACCTTATCACTTATGTCACAAGCTCAAAACTATTAGCCTTATTTATAAGAAATTATGTGGTCTTTAATTTTAAAATTCAGAGGAACTGTATTTTCTCAAGAAACACAGATTGAAAGGTTTATTTTGCTGTGTACAAGATGCTAAACATAAATTATGGGGAAGAAAAAAAATTAGAAGAAAAAAAGAAGAGCTACAAAAATACAGTTAAATCCTCGATCTGAAAGGCAAAAAAAGAACATGTCACAATGGCCAATCCAAGGGCTTTCAGTTCTGCAAAGAATTCTCTATAATTTTGCCTACTCTGCAGTGTTTGGTTGTTTGCTATAATCTTGCCCTTTCTTATCCATCACTCACATCCCTGTCTTGCTTACGCTTCACTAAGGTTTTCTTCCTTCTCTCTCATTACCTCATATAATTTATTCTGTCCTAAGTAAATCCAAAGAAATAAATACCTATTTCAGGGCACCAGTTTTCCCCTGCCACTGCCTCTCTCACACATTCCTCTGGGAATAAATGGATAAATGACTAGGCCAGCGGAGCCCTTTTTAGAATCCTAAGAAAAATGGGCGTATACTATTAAACTGTTTCTAAAATCACAGAGATGTTTGCAAAGTCTAACGGCTTTTCACTCGTTACCTTTTCCCTTTAGTTAATAGTTATAGAAAACTGACTATGTGCCTAAACAGGAGTTGAGTCATTCAAAATTCAACCTCATTTATAAGTGCTGAACATTCCTAACCTCTTAAAACCTGTGAATTCTATGTAGTTCGCTTCATATAATTACCATATGTTAGGCTGCTCCTCCAAACCCCTGGTGTGAAATTTCATCTCTTGAGTTTAGCTATGAAGCTTGTTTATCTTAAATATTAATATTCCTTTTGTATTATATTTCATATATTTTATAAATATTGAGTATTTAAAAACAAATATGCAGAAAACCCTTGAGGGTTTCATGGGATGAGACACATACACAAATAACAGACTAAATCCAGGCTTTCAGTCTTTTTCGTAACATCAGAAGTAACAAAGCACTGACTGTTGTTACCCAAAACCAATTCAAAACTCATCTACATTTCTCTCAAAGTAAGAAATAAAATTGTGTCTGACATTAAGGTCTCTGTAGAAGAAATTTACATTGAGATCCCGAATACAAGTCTTTAATATGAACCTTTGTGTACTCTCTTGGTTATTTAACATAATGTAGTGGAGTTTATTTTAAATTTATACAAGGTAGACATTTGTCTAGTGTTTTTCCATATAAACCATTGAATACTGATGCTTGTTAACATTCATCTAAACTTTGAATGATAGCAGATTTTTTTTGTTTGTTTTTCTAGGACATATGTGCCATCAAAGTATCAATAGCCAAAGCATTTCATTTTAAACAAATAAACTGCTCTAACATTTTGGCACTGTCTCACACTTGGGAATACACACTAGGTGAATTTAAGTATATCTGAATTTTTTCTATTCCTAGAGGTATCATCTTATGACTAGTACAAACATCAACATCAAGAAGCACAGCGGAGATGTGAAAGTATTACAATGAATCTATATCTTTCAGAAAACAGATTTAGTTATCATTTAAATTGAGTACTTGCCCAGAGACTGTAAGCTAGAACCCACACACCAGTTCCACAAAGCTCACCAACAAACTAAAGGTTATCTCCCATGGCTGGAGTGAGTGGAGACATTACTTGTGAGAGCAAATGTTATAATGAAAAATCAGGCATACTGCTTCTAATTAGGTAAGACATTTTCCCATGGGTTATAAACTCCAAAAGTAAGAAAGTGTCTTTAAAAATCTCCATGCATACAGACACGTGGTAATGTTTGAGGTAATTGTGAGCTACTTATAATTGATATTGACTATGGTCATCTCCTCTTTTCCATGCTATTATGAACACTTCAAGACAGGACAATGAAGGAATAGAAATGAGATTGCTCACAGATTTGGTTTTCACTGAATTCTGTACTAATTACTAAATATCAAATATTTACAGATGATATTCAGGAAAATAATAACAATAGACATATACATGCATATTCATAGACATGCATACAGACCTATATGCAGAATTTACCAGCTGCTTCATATATCCTTTTAAGCTTCTGTTAAGGATAGGTACAGTTCTTCAGAGAAACCCATAGAAAAGTGTGGTTTGACATACAAGCTAAATCAGAACATATTTAAATAATTCTCATTTGCTGAAAAGGATTCAGTTTACATTTTAAAATAATTGATGGTGATTTCTTTTCTTTGTTTTTGATATAGAAGAATGGAATAGAATAGAATAGTTCAGTTGGAAGGGACCTACAACAATCATCTAGTCCAATTGCCTGTCCAACTGAAATATTATTCTAATTCTAATTCTAATTCTAATTCTAATTCTAATTCTAACTGCCTGACCACTTCAGGGTTGACCAGAAGTTAAAGCATATTATTAAGGGCATTGTCCAAATAAATCTTAAACACTGAGAGGCATAATAGGAGAAATAAGAGTAGATGGTGAAAGAGGTTGTTTCTGAGACATTTCCAGAATGATATCAAATCCCAAGAGATGTGAAAGAATCGTTATTTAAAATGTACACCCTTGGACCATAGATACTATATAAGCACTTCAAATCTCTTATTGCACATTGAAAGAAAATCCCACTCTAAATATTTAATGTACAGGTCCCTTGTAGATACACTGGAAGCTAAAGGAAGTTAAAGGAAGAGAGGATTTTACCTAGGATTTCTAATATATAACTACATTGAGCTTGAAAAAAAAAATTAAAATAGAGAAACATAAGAAAAGTAGATCTGGATTGCTAAGTGAGTAGAAATGATGAACACTGTTCAGTATCAAGGTGCTGATAGGGAGGCAATTTCAAAAGATTTAACTCTTAATCATTTTATAAATCTCATATCTATAGAAGGCATCACAAGTTTGGCATCTAAAATTTAGGACTCGAAAACAGCTAATTACTTTTTGAAAACGTAGGACAAAATAGCAATTAGTGACTTGGCTTGTTTAGGGAATCTTAGCTATAGAGAGGACGGTACAAAGAGATTACTAAGCTTTATATTCTCTACTTTTCCCACCAAGACTGATTAACGGCATGGAGACCTCAAATAAATTATGGTGGATTATACTATAAAACCTTTGAGATAAAATAAAGACTATACTCTTCCAGGCTACTAAAAGATAGTTGTAATAATGGACATGTATGTGGATTTTAGATGCAATTGAATGAGCTAAAATGGATGCTGAATAGATGTGGCGGTTTAACCCCAGCGCAACTAAGTACCACACAGCTGCTCGCTCACTCCCCCGCAGCGGGATGGGGGAGAGAATCAGAAGGGTAAAAGTTAGAAAACTCATGGGTTGAGACAAAGACAGTTCAATAGGTAAAGCAAAAGCCACGCGTGCAAGCAAAGCAAACCAGGGAATTCATTCACTCCTTCCCATCGGCAGGCAGGTGTTCAGCCATCTCTGCAAACGAAAACAGGGCTCACATAATGCTTACTTGGGAAGATAAACACCGTAACTCCAAACATCCTCCCCTTCTTCTTCCCCCAGCTTTATACACTGAGCATGATGTCGTATGGTGTGGAATATCCCTTTGGTCAGTTGGGATCAGCTGTCCCAGCTGTGTACCCTCCCAACTTCTTGTGCACCTAGAGCCTACTTGCTGGCGGGGTGGTGTGAGAAGCAGAAAGGGCCTTGACTCTGTGTAAGCACTGTTCTGCTAACTAAAACATCCTTGTGTTATCAGCACTGCTTTCAGCACAAATCCAGAACACAGCCTCATATTAGCTACTAGGAAGAAAATTAACTCTATCCCAGCCAAAATCAGCAAAATAGGTAGCAACTCCAAAGTGTAAGATGGGAAGCCCACTTCCTACCTTGGAAAAAAAGAGAGTTTTCTTGCCTTTGCCTGCAACTAGTAAGCAGTTTTTATTTTCCCCATAATTTTGATGGCCCAGCCATCCACGAATTGTAAGATTTTCTGAGCCGTTGAATCTCAGGAAAATATGATAGGTCAGTTCTCTTATACTACATTCACGATTGCACTGATTGCCATATTGGCTGAAAAGGTCATGAGCCTATTTAAACTTACAGGATTTATTTCCACTAAGTTCAATTAGAGCTGGTGCAAGACCTAAGAATATAAATTGGCACAGTAAGCATAACTTCATTAAAAAAGCAAGTGGAGGAAACATTAACTCCTAAACCACTTGCAGAATAAAGATAAGTAAACAAAATGTAGATGCACTTCAGAAAAGTTTGGGGAAATATAGGACCAGTACTGATCACAAGTTTAATGTAAGTTTCTTTTTTTAGCTTCTAATTTTCTCTTTTAAAGAACAGAGTATGCTCATGGACTGTAAGATCAATAGCTACTATTTTTGCTACTACTGTTTTGTATCCTTTCACAATATGTCATTTGCAGATTATATATTTGTCCCTTTCCTCATAAAAAGAAGCAATACAGGAAGTATGGGGATGAAATATTCTTTATAAATCATGTGTGAGATTGTCATTACTCTGGCGAACTTGCTTACATTAATATCTCGAGATTCAGTCACATTATATATACTTGTATGTATTCTAACTAATGATACTTCAAAAATGTTGACTGAGGCAATATTTACAGTCTCATTGCACTTTTAATACTGATGTTGAATATTTTTCTTCTGTTCTCCTCTTCCCCCACCCCTCACTTCAGAATGCACATGGACGAGACAATGGAAGAGGATAAGCCTCTTCCTTTTTTTTATTATTTTGTTTATCTTTTTGTTTATCATCAGTTTCTCATTCTTACAGAAAGGTATGATTATTTTATTTGGATTTGCAGTACAACTGGGAAACGTTTTTGTTCTACAGTGTATAAATACACAAATTTTAATAAAACTCCCTTTTTGGAGAAACACATAAGCAAAAACTTCAAAAGCATCTTATCTCAAATCTTCTAAAGAACCTTTTCCTTTAAGCAAACAAACACAGTTTGCCAAAATATTTGTAGTTACCCCTTTAAACTAGCACAAAATGAGTGTAGTTGCACCCAATATTTTTTCCCTTTCTCACCAAAATAATTCATCTGCTACATGAGGAATTATAATTGCATGGATTACAGCACAGGCAGGACCCTGGCTGGCTGATTCTATGTAATGTGCTTTTTAGGTGGCTCCTGGTATTTCAACTGGTCAGAGGAGATCTGAGCAGAAGTTTCACAAGACAACACATACAACAATGATATTCACTGATAATTTGTTTGTACTAGCACTTCTCTCTGAGGATAAAGAAATAGGTGGAAAAAGAGGTCTTCAGTATAAATGGCAGTTTGTGACATCTAAAAAAATACGAGCTTCTGGTGAGTGTAACGAAACATAAATATTTACAAGCATTGACCAAACAGACTATATAATGAAGTGTCCTTTAGTTTAGCAAACAGATATGTCTTTTTCATTCCTATGTGAAACTATTTAATGCACCTATGGTTCTCTCAGGTATAAATAAATCTCACAGTCAGAATCTTCTCTAAAGCACCAATTACTGTATGTGGTGTGGAATGACATGGAAGTCTTTGGACAGATCTAGTCCTATAATAACTGTGAGAGGCGGAGTTTTATTTTTGGTGGGATGTACACTGTGTTAAACCAAACTACCAGATTCCTAGGCTGAAAAGAGCATTTTGTTTGATTTAATACATATAAATCATCCCTGCAAAACATTACAGGAAGTTGTGGCATTTAATAAGGAAACACACCAAACATAATTTAATATTGATCCTTATACTTCAAAGTGACTTTTAAAGAAAGAGCATGAGAAGACTGTATATGCAGCTTATACTGGCTCTGATTTTATATACTTAATAATATTACTTTTGTTGACAAGAGGACAGATATTGACAAACAAGTACTGTGTGTCACTACCTTCAGAGCTAAGTACTAACTTTCACCTGTGATATATTGGTCAATAAAAGTCTGAACTCTTATGAGGAAACCAAGGGTGCAATTCTACAAACTGTTTTCTTGGTGATAGTGGTGTCTTAAAGACTTCCCTTTTGTCTGCCCCCAGCTATTTATTTCTAGGCCTAAGTTGACCTTAAAGTTGAGCCAGCACAGGAGTTTGTAGTTCCATGATAGTGCACATCAGTGAAACACTGGTGTTTAAAAAAAAGTATTATTTTAAATCTGGTACTTCACTAATTTGTTTTACTGTGTGCCCTATATAGGGCATGCAGGTTATGCTTGCATAATTGAAGTTGCCATGCAGAAACAGCAAGTGTCATTGCTGCCTAAGAGAAAGGCACATAGACAGAATAGCTTTGTAGACTGTGTTAAGTGTAGTTTAGATATAGAACTCACAACTGAGGTGATTACCTTGCTGAAGACAATGACATTTCTGGGAAGCTGAAAGTAGCTCTGTCTGAGGGAAGGGAATGACTTAGTTATTCAAGTTGGTGGGAACTGCTACTCCACAATAGTATCAGCCAGCACAGGTACGATAATAAATGAAGATAACCTAGGACCCAGGAATGCTTATGTCATTCTAAAGAATCTTTTCAACATCCCAACAAGATAAAAATTTTCACTGTCACTAAAGCCTAAGAAATCAGATTTGCATTTTGATAGACTTTCTCCTATTAGAGTTCTTACAAAAAGCTACAATTTCCTCAACCAATGTTTGGAAACCTTGCTGCGTAATACAACATACAAACAAACGTACTCCCTTTGCACTTCCTATGGTGCACATGGACCAGTATAGAGTGGATGGACAAGTGTACAAGTGGATGGACATACTGGTATAGAAGATGCAAGACAGGCATAAATGCATTTAAAAACACTCAGTAAAATTATAACAGAAATACATGTGTAATTTACAATCATGTATCTCAGATGTGTCTTTAAGAGCTTTTCAGCTTTACTTGCAGCTGAAACTAATCATAAGTACAGTAAAAATCAATCAAGCTGAGGATGGTCTTCATTCCATTTAAACAAGAAATTTTGACTCCTCCTTTAGTTTAAACTAGGATCTCCATTATCAAGTGAGAAGTTTAATGAAGCTGCATGCCAAGCAGTTCTTTTTAATAATGACACATCAGAAGGCCAGCTTCTAACTTTTTTCCCAGCATCCTCCTTCTGTATGTCATTATCAGGAATTTCCCCAGCACTCCCTTTATTTTCTGTATTTGCAACAAGACTAATACAAATATTATTACTATTGCCTAAATTATGGACATTTCCTAACTATAACAATTAAAACCAAAAAGCCCATTCTACCTATGTCTTTGGATAGATTTAAGGTATTCTGATTCCCTGCAACCTCCCTTTCCCTATTATTTCAACCACATTCCTGTCATATTAGAAGCAGAAATCAATTTTGTTCTGAAATTGAATTTAAACAGAAGGCTCTTGCTTTGCACTGAGAACGTAATAATGAAAGTATCTTCTCCAACATGAACACACATAACTGCTGTAATGCTAACATGCATTTGATGTAATTTATGGGCTCTTTATATATCTCTCTGAATTCTTTGTAATTATTGACAGATAAAAAAAAGGTACCCAAGAAAATGTTGCAGTAAAGTAAATGGGGTGATGAAGGAAGATGAAGTGTTTTCTAAACAACTAAGAAACCCAGGATGTGTTTAGGTGCCACTGCCAAGGATTCAGTATATAGATGCTCTCAAAACTAGACAAATTATTATTAGAAAAATAATGAAAATGTCAAGAAATATTAAAAAAACAAACAAACAAACAAACAAACAAAAAACAAAATACCACCAAAGCTGTATTTATCTGAAACTTTCAAGGAACATTTTGGATTTTTATGGAGCATATAAAAATACTACACTCTGGAAAATTTTTAAAAGCCCTACATTAAAGTTTTCCTTAGCTTAGTAAGTAAATAACATACAAACAGTGGGAGAAGAGAAAAAGAACAATGGGAATAGAATTAGGCTGAAAATAACACAAATGAGATTTAAGAATTGTTCTGGACATTTAATGCGTAACATTTAGTTCTTACTTGTACCACTGTAAACCACAGAAAATTTGGTCAAAACGAATTCATTCCTGGGGTTTGCTTTTCTATTGCTGTACTTCATTGGAATGAGTAGAACTTGACTTCCTAAATTTTATTTTTCCTTTTAGTGAAAATGAAAGTGTGTTACCAGACACAAATAAATGCTCAAATTCCAACTCCCAAATAATAAAGGTCTTTTTGATCTTGTCTCTACTTCCTTTTCTTGAGGCACTGATTCAAATTATTTTATATGCTAGTACTAAGTATGTCTATTTCATCTGACAGTAGAAATAATTAGCAGAGCAAAACTATCTATCCTAGAATGTATGATATAGCATGTGGAATGCAATCCATTTGATTATTCTGCAAATAAAACACATATAAATTATAAAGGAACTAAGAGCTTAACAAAAAACAGATAGTTGAAGCAAAGAAAGAAGAAGAGGATGTAGTGAGTCACAAAGCATTGGGACAGTGAGAGAAAAATAACAGCTGTAAAAGACAATAACAGAAGACTGAAGTTTATAGTCGGGGCGGGGGGACGGGAGGGGACACACACACAAATAAACATTACCAGAAAAGAAAACTGACAAAGTGCCGAAATGAAACCTGATCCAGATTGCAAAACTAACTAAATGTAGGTACAGAATAAACATTATTCAAACTTTTTCTTCTTCATAAAATACTCAGAAATACTCCTGTAGGATACCATAGAAGTATAGGATCCTGTGAAGGACTGTGAAAGCTAAGAGCAAATCTAATTTCCCTTCACTTATAATAATTAGAAATCAAATATTGCAACTATAAATGTGAATTATTATAAGTACAGCTGCTGGAAACAAAACAAGAACCAATCCTTAACTGGTTTAAGCACCATTCATTTAAAGCTAACATAGTAACTGAAAAGCAATAATGCAGAATATATTAACCAATATCCAGGTAATTTCTAATACTGAGAAAGCTTCGTCAAACCCTGCAATCTTTGCTCTAAGTGCATGAGATTTGGAAAGTGAATTTGAGTTAGCAAACATTTTTGCACTGTAGGTTAAACTGCCTTATGCCAGAGTCATATGTGACAGTGATTCCTTTGCGATCATGTGCTTGGCAGTTCTGCCCAAGCTGCTTCCCTCTTTCAGGTTGTCTCTTGGTCCATACAGCAATGCAGTAATCTCCTGTGCCTAGTGCCTCCTGAATGATGATTTATAGCTAAAGACGTGATCTCTCTATTTCTCCAAGTGTAAGCACACTAATTCTGAGAGAGTATGAAGATGGTGGCAGTATCTCACAAACAACAAGAACAATATGTTTGCTTTTGTTGACACCTTATTGTATGTATAACTGATTTTTTTCCCCTTTCACTTCTAGACCCCAAACACACACAATCTACTGCCATTTCACAGAGTTTAATTAGCCTTACTTCAGTTTGAGTGTAGTATTTTGCACATATTTTGCCCACAGATGCAGAATCTGAGTATGGGTTTCTTTTTGTTTATTTTTCATTTTGCTATTCTTTTTTTCTCTATTTCCATGCACATTTTCATCCACCTTTTTCATTTCAGCCCACAGCTCATATTTGGTATGTTGCCTATACCAAGCAACTGCAGTTTTAGCTAGACATTGCATTCCTTACACAGAAGACAGTGCCAATAAAATCTTTGTATGTTATCTACTGACTCTCTCTTTACATGTACAGTAATCTGAAAGTCCCACATTGTTTCAGTGCATAACACTAAAGAAAATGAAATTCCACTTAGAATTGCATGGAACTGTGGAGGAAAAATAATCTTTCGAAATCTAGGTAGAATCCTGTTGCATTAATGAACAACTCCAGCATAGCACACTCATACCTGAATCAGGCATGACTGTAGGCTTCTTCATGAAAGCAAACACTGTAGCAACTATAAAACCAGTATTAATATTTTTACCAATCAACAACAATTTCTGATGGCAGATATGAGCAATCATATGCTGTTTACAGGATTCTGTTTATTGAAAGAAAAATTTCTTCTTTGTTAGACAGAATATAGTCTGAAGTATGGTACCAACTTTGTGTCTGCAAGGATATGTGCGCAGTTTCTTTCACATCTGTGAATTAGATTCCATGAATATCTGAATGAGACCAGCTTCATCCTTGAAAGTAACAAAATCCCATGCAGGATGTAATTTAAATTAATAAAATGTGGTTATAGTTTCTAGAAAATAGAATATCGTGTTGATTTTTTTTTTAACTACTCACAGAAGGGGTCCACTACTTTGGGCTACAGTTCGTATACAGCCTAGCTATTCACCAGTGACTAACCTGAATACATGGTGCAAGGCATCACTGGCATCAAGATTTTCTTTGGACATAGTAGATTTTATTTGTTCTCTCCCCAGTCTCATGCATTTGTCCATCATCCTTTCCCATAATTTAGTACCAAGATAATCATGTGCAGGCAGAAAATGAAATGTTGAAAGTATTTTTTTTAATTGTGAGATTTACAGAGGAGCATGCATACATGATTCCTCTGAGTATTGGGAATGTGTATGTGTCACAAAACTGCTCAATGTTCGCTCTGTGATTGAGTGTTCATGCCTGGTCCAGGTGAAATGTTCAGTGTTTGAATGTCCAGTGGCATAAAGATTTCACATTATTTGACCTGGAATCTTATACTCAGTTGATGTGGTGCTCAGCACTATTTTTGACTGAGTCTCTTCCTTTTTCTTATGATTTTTGCAAAACTGTGACAATATCTATTCCTCAGATTTCTTTTAAAAAGTTGTTTGGGTTTGGGGTTTTTTTTGATACTTGGATACAGTATTCTAACTTTTAAAAAGGAATGAATCATTTCTGTATGTCACTTGATCTCTCTGTCTTTTTTTCCTAACAATAAGATTGAGTTGATATTCTTTATCTGCTTCACAAAAAATGAATTTTTGTAATGCATCATTTTAGGTCAGTGAGTCAGAAATCACAAATCTCTTGTCTAATTTTTTGAAGGAATCCAAAGTTTCTAATCCCCTAATGACAGAAAGTACAAATGAGGTTGCAAGGGGTAAGAATTCTGTACAGACGAAGAAATGGCAGATTTTCAGAAGATCTTAATGTGGTCCTTTCCTGTTGAAACATATGCTAGAGAAGAACTATGCAATATCTCTCTCTCTCCTAGCCATTGAATTCTCTATGGATATGTATTTAAGAAAATCTAGGAAGTATATATTACACATGTCTGCATAAGAAAGTTAATAAGTCATTCATATGGAAATATCTTAAGACTAGATATTGCTGTTATGTAATTTGTGCTACTCAATTTACATCTATAAAATATATATGTAGCTAAAATTCATCCTAACTTTTTGGCAGAATATCAGTTTTGCAAACAATGAAAATACAGTTTCTGTGCTTTTGTACTTTCTAGCTTATCACAGTCTCACAAAACTTCCTTTTTTTCTGAGTTCTGTGACAAGAAGACTGGGGGAGAGAAAAGTTTATGATGCCATAAAAAGAAGTAACCTGCTTCAACAAAAGGAATGAAAGCTCTTATAATACCAGTATGTTTTGTGCCACAGCACTTCACTGAAGTATTATTAGAAATGATATGGGATGTTACATAATCTGTGTTTCAAGACACTAGATTGTAACCGTGGCCTGGATTTGTAATACTTAACTTTCCCAAGTAACAACAAACAGTCACATAACCAATCCTGTATGGCATTCCGCAAAGCACAAGTGGGAACCTGGTTCTTGCAGGAATTAATTCAGTATCTAGTAGAAACAGTTATAACAATAGGAAAAGAGAATGTTCACTTCAAACCCATACGGGTTTTCCCTTTCACAAAACACAGAAAAAGCTAAAAGTAAAACGAAGAGCATGAAGCAGTGGAGCAGAAATCCTAGCAGAATGGAAAACTTGTGTTTTGTTTGATACAGAGAACCTTTTCTTTTTTTTTCAAACTGGAGGGGAGTATTTATTACAATGACCAGGAAAGACAAAAATCTGCGTGAAAGATTTTCTCTCAGTTACATGACCAGTCACAGAAGTAACCTGTGACAAAAGTAAATTTGCTGTGTCTAAATCTTTTTCTAGAGTCTCTAGTTCTACTAATATTTTTGCTGCTTTTCTTCAAAGTCAGTCAGAACCATGGACGTATTTAAAAAGTTACATCCAACCACTGTCTAAATAGGGAGAAGTATAGATAGGTTTAAGTAATTTGTCGAGTGTCATGGTATCATCCTAAATTTAATTACCTGCTCTGCCTAAGGTTTCCATTAAGATCTTGAGCAAGACTACATCCAACTAATGTCCAGGTTTTTGTTTACCTGTGTTACACAGTTAATCAGCTGTGGAACTGGGAACAGAAAACAGGAATATTGACCCTCAGTCCTCTGTTCTATTCACACAAACTCCCACCTTAACAAAAGAAAAAATAATTTGAGTTATAGTATATATTTCAATGTTTCTCATATTTCCCATTTTTTTTTTCTCTCAAAGGAAACAAAATAAAGAAGGTGGCTGATCTTCAGGATCATATTGTCATCATATCACATTTTCTCTCTTTTTTCTTTTTTTTCTTTTTTTTTTTTTTGTGCCAGTAGAAGATTTTTTTCATTATTTTTGTCTAAATGAGAATGATTTTCAGTTAATCCAAAGGCATCTTTCTGTTTAGTGCAACAACGTTTAGAAATTTCATTTGAACTTTACAGCTGAGGATTTAAATATGTGAGACAGTTGAGTGAGAAAAGAGAAACTGAGGCACCAATAAGTGAAGTGATATGTTCAAGTAGGTTGGTAGAAGAGAATAGTTTATAACAGATACTCTGACTCTGAGGTCAACATGCTGACCACCAGTACACATGACTAAAATTAAGCATTATAAATGTCAGCTATATAATCAGTTCCGTACTTGTTTCTCAAGACCTGTGTAAGACTAGTCAATGGTATCCCATTTTTGTTTAGGCATGTTTTTTAAAAAACACTCCTACTAAGTGATTTCAAATAAATAGATAACTTGTAGTGAAATGTCAGTCTGAGTGTGGAATTTTCCAACATTGTGAACAATTATTCTGTCCAGATAAGTAATGTCAGCATACCACTGCTTTCAGTAGTATTTAGGTGACTGAAACATTTATTACCTGGGAGTACACTGCTCATTTAAAGCATAGAATCATAGAATAGTTTGGATTGGAAGGATTGAAAGGTCATCTAGTCCAACCCCCCTGCAATGAGCGGGGACATCCTCAACTAGATCAGGTTGCTCAGAGCCCCATCCACCCTGACCTTGAATGTCTCCAGGGATGGGGCATCTACCACCTCTCTGGGCAACCTGTTCCAGTGCTTCACCATCCTCATCGTAAAAAATTTCTTCCTTATATCTATTCTAAATCTCCCCTCTTTTAGTTTAAAACCATTACCCCTTGTCCTATCACAACAGGCCCTACTAAAAAAATCACAACTGCTTGTACTGCAGGTACCCACAGTCTTTCATTTCAGGCTACTTACTATATGAATGGTCAAAACTGTTTAGTTTTCTTTATTTTAGGACTTAAACCAGTTAAAATTCCTTTTTTACATTTTGCATGAATAAATATGAACTTTATAAGGTCTAAGGGGGCAAAAAACCTGCCAGTCACTGGATAAATGTTTAAAGCTCATCTTATTGTTTTGCAGCTGGTGCCCTTTGCTGAAGGATATTTCCTGTGCTCCAGACTCTGACTAAAAGCATTTCATTTTAAGAATGCAATTAGAAACACATCTGTTGTTCTAGGACCTTTATATTGAGCAAGTCCTCTCTAAACCACACAGGAAGATTTTTAAAAACTCATTTTCAGCATGCTTAATCTCTCTGCCTTCCGCCACCGTATTACACTAAAAAACCCCAGCAGTTAAGTATTCAGCTTCCAGTTCTGATCCCACAACATATATGACCTAGCAACTGATACTTAATTCATTTCGCTAGGCTTTGGAAACAAGCAAGTCAGTTCTTTTTCAGATGGCTTATTTCTCTGGCCCTTCAAAAACCAAGGAGCCTGTGGCTAGATGGTAGGACTTAAAAGAATCCTGTCCTTCATCTTCATGGAATTTCAAATGAATCATAGCAGAATGACTTGCAGCTTGAATTTTAGCCCAGGGAGTCTCAAGCTTTGCCAGTCTGTTCACAGGCAAGTGCAAGCTTTAGCTGAGGCTGGAGCTTATTTCAAACTTACTCTCCTCCTTTATTCTATTACTGGGCAGAGCATTCCTGTATCAGTTAAACTACAGAAATTAGTAACTGAAAGATGAGTATGAACAGCTTCCTAACATCTCAGCCGCTGTGTCTCCCATTCAGAGAGTATAACAGCATATACTTAATTGAGTGGGCATGCTCCTGATCCAGTTTAATGACACAAACTAGCTTCAAAGGCTTAACTAGTTGAACAAAAACATGTAAGACTGAAACTTGGACACTGTTTTGTACATAAGGTGGACATTGCAAGACAAATTACAAGGTAGAAAGAATATAAGTAATCTGAGTCTTCATGGTCTAAAATCTTCAGTTTAATACACTATTGCATATAGCAGTGTCTTTGATTTCTCTTCATGCTCATGCCAGTGAAAAATCACAACATTGATAATAAAAATGAACAAACATATGGAAATCTACAGTTATTTTCACTTTTTATGCAGAACCATTAACTATGTCCATTCTGGTGACTCCTCAGGTACTCCTACAGATAAACAATGGATTCCCCAAAGATAAGTAACCAGTTTACTGTTCAGCATACTGATGAGCTTAGTGGTTTCTTTGTTCAGCAATGTACTAGGGAAAAAAAAACTCACTAAGACCTTATTATTTATTCTTAATTCAGCCCTTAAAAATCTACCATTACCAAAATTTATCTTAGAAAGTAGGGGTCCTGCTACATCTGATTAGAGATCCTGGTTTAGAAGAGGATGCCAATGAAATGAGAAAATTTAGATTAGGAAATGAACATGTTGTCCAGGTATAACTAAAAAAAAAGAGCCTTTGGCCCGTGCCAAACCTCTCCTTTTCACTGTTAAAAATGTCAGTCAATCCACACATAGCAAAAACATTGTCTTTCAGACTAAGGAAGTATCCCCTTCCATTACCAGTATAGTGCTTTAGATATTAGGGTTTTACTCCCAGATTCTGTCAAGGACACCTTCTTAAACTCTGAAGACCTCCAAATGTATGTGACTTAGGAATGATAGTCACAGGATTATTTATTCTTTGTAAAGTGCTACGTTGACGAGGGCTCTCCAGCTGAGTGTCTTAATCAGCTTTGTATTGGCACCTAACTAAAAAAATCTAAAGGATAGACTTAATGAGTAACAAACAGCCTGTAAAGAGCTTAAAAGGGTATTTCTCTGTTATTGAAAAAATCAGTCTTAATGTAGTATCTGATCAAGTCTTTTTAATCATATTTTTCTTTTAAGTCAAATTACTTAAATAACCATGAACGTATAGACTTTTTTCTATACTATTTAAATGAGTAATTCAGGAACCACTGATATTTCTCCAAGTCAAACTAGTGAGTCTGTGCAGTGATTGCTCCTCAAATTTACAAATGAAATGAAATTATTTTGTAATAATTTGGTGAGTGACTTTTCGTAAGAAAATCCTGAGAAGTGTGCAGTGCTGTAGTGATGGTGAATAGCCAGCCAATAATGAAAACTTGTATTAATTGCAATATTTTAAATATTGCACCATGTGCATTACTTCATTTTTCTTTAGTTCTTATTATGCAGAACACAGTTACATATTACAGCACTTCAAATACTGCTTACTACTTTCTTCCACCATCTTTTCTTGCCTTTCTCTCACTAGCCACACTGTTCTCATTCTGTTTTCACACTATTTGGTGTTTGTAATGTCTGTCTTTAACATAGGTCCACTTTTTCAGTGACTTCAAATACAGTATCATTGTAAATTTGATTCTTGGCCTATGGGTCCTGAAAGTAAAAGAATAAGCTTTTACACTGGTCTGTTAACTGAGTGGTACTTGTGTCAATATAAGTGTCTCCATTGTTAGCTTCGGTTTATTTAAGGGCTTGAATACGACAATGTGAATCACCAGAGTACCTTGGCTCATGATTACAAATCACAGTAGTTCACATGCTGTGTTCCAAAGGTCTCTGGCTGTCCTGCAGGCAGGGGTGCAGGAGAAAACCCTTCCCTTAGCATTGCAAAGGTAGTTGCACGTGCAGTCTTATTCACTCTCCTAGACACATTCCTATAAGCGACTTTACCTACGTGCATAAGTCTTTAGACCACATATGGTTTAGGAGAACAAATACACACTTCTTCTTTTAAATCAGACAGATAGATAGACTCTAAAATCTACAAGAAATATGCTTAGTAATGTGCTGGAGAAAGTGTCTGTTATTGTTTGACCACTGAAAATTAACAAGGAAAATAAAAAAATTAGCAGTAGTTATTACAAGTTGAATAACTTTTTAATAACCCAAGTAATCTTTTTGCCATTTACTTAGCATGAAAAGATTGTTTGTATAGAATCAGTAAAAATAGATTTTTTCTATTCTACCAAGTGTAAACTTTACAACAGTAGGTGTGTTTGATTTGGCATTAATCCACAATTTTATCCACACATCATCAACAGGGATGAACGGATGTTCTAGGAACTCATCCCTGGAGCTCAGACACTAAGCATGGCTCATTACCCCTTCAGTCAACATACCATTTGAACTTTAGGGTCCAGTCATGCTTTAGAAAACTCACTAGATCAAAAGAAACACATTTGTTTCCTGTAGTCACTATGCTATGTTGTTATAGGGCAAATGAAAAAATAAAAAGGGTATTCTTATTTTGATTTAGTACCTGGACAACACATTTGAGAGTCACGAATCTTCTGTTTTCAGCTACATGCATTTGGCAAGCCAGGTTATCCATCTGTGACAGGAAATGGATAATCAGGTTTTCCTTAAAGAGATGGCTGAATTCTATGAAAATGCATTCACAGTACAGCTGAGACAGATTAGGAGCATGAGCCACTATTCAGTTCATAGCCATCAGTTACTTTTCTTTCCTTACCCTTTATTCCAAACACGAAATTTTAGCAAAGAGAAAGCAATCATTGTTATTAGATGTTTGCACTAACATGCAAGTACTTAAGATGTGGATTTTAATTATCACAGTGTATGATTGGTTTCAACTGTTTGTAGGGATTGGTCATCTTTGAGCTAGCACAATGCTATGATGCATCTCAGAGAAGCAATCAAAATGCAAGCAACTACCACAAGTTCTGTTGGCAATGTGCAGTTTGGAATCAACTACTAGTCAAAATACGCATTTTCTTCTTTGGCCTGAGTTCTGTCTGGAAATGTTTACTTCTAAAGAACCTTTGTTTTTAAAAAGAATAACCTGCTTGCTTCTGCTGCTCCTGAATCAACTAAATTTCCATAGGAGGCTTAGAAGAGTGCCTTCCAGAACCTGCTACCCCAGGATGTGTGAATCAATATGCCTCAATTACCTCTAATTGAAGGGAAGTCTCAGAACTTCCTTCTTAGTCCAGTTGCCTAGGTAGTAAAGCCTATAAGGAAATTCAAACACTTCTGCATAAAAGTTTTAACTAAAAGTATAACCATAAGAAGCAAGGGCCTTTAACTATTTCACCTACTGGGCAGCACTTCCCCGTCAGAGACTTTTTTCTGAGACTAAGCTGCCAATCGACCTCTTTGCCTTTAAAGAGCTTTTCTCTCCTTTAGATAGAAATAGATCACTGCAGACTCCCACAGAGACAGAAAACCATCCACCTGTATAGATTTACACCACAGAAACCCTGAAACTCAACAAAACCAAGAGACTTCATTTTTTTCATACTCCGTTTCCATGTACAGAGCTAGCCTCTCTGAAGGCCCCCTTTCCTCATTTCACCAAAGGGACAGGTCTTTCTCCTCGTGACAAGGCAGACTAGTGTATTACCATTCTGATTCTAGTAGGTTTTCAGTTGGCTACGGCCTTAACCAAGTCACAAATCTACCCTCCACAAAACCTTCAAACCTCCTTTCTTGTTTAGCAGTGCTTTATAGTGAGCAGGTATAGTAACCTGACATGCAGTTGGTAATAACTCCGTTTAACCCATATAAGTGAATCCTATACTTTCTTAACCGGGATTGTTATTGTGATATAATGTCTGGCTTCCATATCTGTGTTGTTCTTGAGGGTAACTGTACTTCTTATTGAATAATAAAAATATGTAGAGTTTTTTTGCTTGTTTGCTGCTGATACTGTCAGTTATCTATCTATCTTGATGACTTCGTGTCTTTGTTTCCACCTTTTTCACAGAGAGTTGTCAATTTTCCTCCTGTTCAGCAAACTTCTATATTTTACTTACCTAGGGAGAAGTGATTGCAGTTCTTCACTGCCTAGACTGTATGGGTAACTAAAGTAGATTTTTTTTTACCTTTCATTTTTCATGGCAGGCTTATGTATGTGCATATAACCGCTAAATATATTCTGTATCATAAGCTGAAGAACACCCTGACTTTGGAAAATGGCCTCATATAGAGCAGAAAGATACTTATTTCCATCACTGCAGGATAGCAGTTGTTTTGTTTGTTCTTCGGCATAGGAAGCCTGAAAATAGAATTTATTAGTGCTAGGACTGTATGCATCTTCCCAAAATATATCTCATTATAACTCTAGTCTGGTAAGCTGTTTACACCCAAATTTACCATCATTTGAAATATAAACCTATTCTGATAGTGTTGCTCAGTGTTGCATATTCCTACATTCAGAAATTCATAGTAATTATGATTACTGCAGATGTTTGTAACTTGCAAAAAGACTGAATTATGTTATTTTTCTAGTTTATTCTACTCTTAGATCAGTGCTAATCAGTTTATTCATAGTTTTTCTTGGATTTCAGATTTTTTAAAAAGGCACTCCTAAAACTCTTAGTTCAATATGAGTAACTAAATATTGAAAATAAGCTGCATCTCTTCTGAGTGCATCTTTTAAATACCTCTGGACAGGCTATGGACATTCATTTTTCAATGTGAGTGGTGGAAGATGAAACAAACATGGGACATGTATCTCCCTTGCTTATGCATATATGAGACTTGGAAAAGGTCCCACATGCCTTGTCATATTTGAATTTCCTGTTGAGAGAGAACTGTGCAAACTTTTTCTTTCAGTTCAGTGCCCTAGTTTCCATGGGGGAACACGCAGTCACATGGGGTTCAGGTTTGTTATCAACTGAAGAAAAAAACAGATCTTTGGGAGTGACAGAATTGTTCTTGATGATTGTAGTTTCAAAATAAAAATGCTGTTACTTCTGCTTCTGCAGTGGGAGAATGTAAAGAGTTTAAACCAAGAAAATATTCTTGTGATACAATATGTGGCTGTGACTTTGGGATCTACACAGCCACAAGAAACCACATAAAAAAGAAGGTATTTTAGGACTTATAGTTCCTAGAGTGAAATCTTTATCTTATTGAACTTGATGGCAAAATTCCCACAGACTGCAATTGAACAGGACTTCTCTGGGAGCCTTCACTATGTGGGGCTTCTGCTCTAACCATTAGATCACATGTCCTACTTGATTCAAAAAATACATATATATCTCAGCTGTGATTATTTGGAAGGTAAAAATTCACATTGTCCCTTATATCAGGCATTCTTCTCTTTCAGTATTTGATTTGCAAAATCCAGTCAGAAACACATCTGTCATTCCCAGGTACCTTTTTCAGTAAGTGATCATAAACCAAATCATTCCACAGTAATTTACCCACTCCTATTCTTCCTGTAAGTTATATTTAGAGTCTAAAGCAGAAAATGTCTTATTAATTCCATTGCAGTATCTTTTTTCCTTTTCTTTTAAAACTATGTCAATCACATTGAAATTGTAAACATAAGATACTGGGGAAAAAAACCAGTCCTGCTGGATGAACCTATTTGCGAACAGAGAAGCATCAGATTCAGTGATGTTTCACCAGAAATTTCTATCAACACTTAAAATTTTAGAGAAGCCAAATCAAAGGTCACAAAAATCTCAGATTTTGGATGAAATAATGCCAGAAAGAGAGAATCACTAATTTCCACAAGAACCTTTAAAAGGGTAAAACAAGAGAAACAGATAAAATCATAGAATCATAGAATAGTTTGGGTTGGAAGGGACCTTTAAAGGTCATCTAGTCCAACACCCTGCAATGAGCAGGGACATCTTCAACTAGATCAGGTTGGCCAGAGCTCCATCCAGCCTGACCTTGAATGTTTCCAGGGATGGGGCTTCTACCACCTCTCTGGACAACCTCTTCCAGTACTTCACCACACTCATTGTGAAAAATTTCTGCCTTATGTCTAGTCTATATCTCCCCTCCTTTAGTTTAAAACCATTACCCTTTGTCCTATCGCAACAGGCCCTGCTAAAAAGTTTTTCCCCATCTTTCTTATAGGCCCCCTTGAAGTACTGAAAAGCCACAATAAGATCTCCCCGGAGCCTTCTCTTCTCCAGGCTGAACAACCCCAACTCTCTCAGCCTGTCTTCATAGGAGAGGTGCTCCAGCCCTCTGGTCATTTTTGTGGCCTTCCTCTGGACCCACTCCAGCAGGTCCATGTCCTTCTTGTGTTGGGGGCTCCAGAGCTGGATGCAGTACTCCAGGTAGGGTCTCACCAGAGCAGAGTAGAGGGGCAGAACCACCTCCCTCGACCTGCTGGTCATGCTTCTTTTGATGCAGCAGTTGGCTTTCTGGGCTGCGAGCACACATTGCTGGCTCATGTCCAGCTTTTCATCCACCAGTACCCCCAAGTCCTTCTTGGCAGGGCTGCTCTCGATCCCTACATCCCCAGCCTGTATTGATACTGGGGGTTGCTCCGACCCAGGTGCAGGACCTTGCATTTGTCCTTGTTGAACCTCATGAGGTTCACATGGGCCCACCTCTCAAGCTTGTCCAGGTACATATGTGTATCTTTTAAAAGGGCATGGAGCACAACAAGCCCAGAAGTATTCCTGGAAGTGCAGAAAACACTCACAGATCTAAAAATGTTGACAGAAGACTCAAGTACAGTTTTAGATGTACAGTTTACATTCAGCAAACTCTCCCTTTCTTTTGGCAATTTATCTCCTGAACAGCCTTCTTTATGATCTGAAGATAATTGTCTTTTTGTCTTAACTAGGACTACTACAGTACGTTCTTCTAATGAGACTTCCTGTATTTCAGGTAGGAAACAAAACTTTTATTAGGACATTTTAAAACCTAAAGATAGATACGTCTAGGGATGTGCAGTTATTATAGACACAATTACCATGGAGAAAAAAAGTGGATAAATACGAAGGTAAAGATAATCAAAGAGTGTGCTTCTCACATCACCTTTGATCAGCAAATTGAAATGTCTTATCATGTTTAAGTTCCACTTACTGAGCTCAATTAAGTGTCCTATTCAGGAGGAGGGCAAGAAAGCCAAATGTAGCAAGGCATTGATAGTGTGGGTCAACAAGAAACATAGTAGTCAACCAGTGATAAAGTCCTGGTGGTGTGTCTGGTTTTCATTTTGACTAATTTGACCCTTCATCTTGTCATTAATTTGTTTAATTACCAGCAGTCAGTTTAGTCAGCACATATACTTTTATATGAATTGTTGCATAATCATCATTCTTTTCCCCTTTTCTAATGAGCTTCAATTTGGGAGCAAAACACTTTAGTGTAGAGATGCTAAGTGAAATACAGAGAAGGCTTTTATCCTTGCTGCCACAGTTCTAGGTCAAAGTGCATTTAATATACATCAACTATAAAGGGTGGAGGCTGTTTGGAGAGAGTGTATTAATTTCTTGCCAGCCACAAAGAAAATTCTTTTGTTTCCACATCCAATTATTCACCACTCAGTGGAGAATGCCATGGAAATGAAATCTCTACGTAGAGAAATTTTGCTGATGTGCAGATGTATTTAGATTTTGAACTTCTTATTCCCTGTAAAGGATGCACTGATATTTGGGCATGTACTTTAGGATCTTGAAATTTTTGAAAATATTGTTTAGTTTGCAAAATATATTGCAAAAAAAACGTACAGGCAGTACCTGTTTTATAGAGAATATTTTAAATTTGCGGGTTTTTTTCATTTGCCATAAGAATGATTTCTTACATTTGAATGTTCAGTGTTCTCTAAGGTTGTATGCTTCCTGCTGCTTTTGCATACTCAAATCTGTTTACACGAGAATTTCCACAACTCTCCTTTGCTGATTAATGAAAAACCAATATAAGATACACACATACATACAGATAGTCAGCACATTGTATTTATGGGAAAAGAAATTTAGCAGCAGTCTTTTCCTGAAGTGCCCTGGATTGACTAAGGATTTAAATAGTAACGCTTAGGTATTACACTACTATCATGAAAGATTGCAAGCAACTTGCAGAAACAAGCTAGGTGAGATGCACTCTCTAACAACTACTTATATAAATGCATATAAAATTGGTCAGATACAATTGGTAGGACAATTGTTTGTCTTTAAAGAAAAATGTTCATGAATCCCAACTGTTAAGTAATCTTCACAGATCATAGCACTTTATCATGAATAGACATTTGATATACAAATTTCAATAAAGTATAGACAATAAAGTTATTACTGTCTTTCAAAGTATGTGTGAATATCTATTTTGATTTGCTAAGCACTTAATATTGCCAACTGAAAAGAGACAGAGAACAGTTCACACGCTAATTTGTTTCCCTTTTCACTTGATTTAATGCATCTACAGTACAAGGCCTCACCAGAAATTATAGCCATTGCTTCATATAATACTTATTATCAAATTACACATTTCCACTGAATATTAAATTACCATAAGAATGAAAAGTAAAACAGAGAGTAGAGGGAGAAAAAAGAAAAAATATTTAGAAGCTGAAGTATAAACTGAAATATTTTGATTAAGGATGTTTTGCGTGGGTACCGTGAGACTTATTCCTGGGTCTGCTGTTTGTACCTGGTCAAGAACTATCAATTTTTTACCAATTTCTTGCTCCATATGTTTTGTCCACCCAGTTTAGACTTAGGGAGGAATTTTCTCAGATTGTACTTGCACTTTATATTACTGATGTTCTCTGTTTTAATGATATTAATGTCTGGCTTTTGACAAAGCCCAAGTATGAATGCACAACTGCATTCTGAAAAGTCTACCTATTTTCCTTAAATTAAAGCATTTTTGTGGCTTCATAATGAGTATCACAGTCACTTAATAGCTTTTTAACACTATTCCACTTTTTATACAAACCCTGCAAGATGCAAAGGATTTCCTCTGTGAGCCAGAGAGGTATCTTCAGACACATGAGCTGGTGTTAAGTAGCATTGCTATAAGCAGGATCAAAATTTGCAATGATGTAAGTCATCAGTCTTAATCTGGAAGCTTTACTGCTTGGTATTTAGGAAATGCTGTTAAAGGATCAATTTAATGATCTAAGGCTTCACAGGTTATAAAAATGAAGTGACAAATCATCAGATTTTCAAAAATGTTTTCTTTCCTTTTTCGTGCAGGCATCCAAACCCACACAGGCATGTGAAATGGACATTACACAGGTACTAGACTTCAATCTAGTAAATATTCTCACAGCTTGAATCTGAAAGCTATATCCCTGTGTGCTGCATACTATTTATCTCTTTCTTCTTTTTATGCAGACTACTGACTTCATTACTGAATGGGTCTTCATATGTATTTTACTATTTTTCTCCCATTTTTTTGTCCAAATTAAGTCCTATCTTTTACAGATTTCTTGATACTGAGTCCTACTACTGGTACTAAATTGAATTTTCCTTTCCCCCCATTCTTAGCTGGTTGCTAAGTTAGCTGCTGCTAGTTATAGGACATTTTTCTCATTTCAGAGCCTATTTGCTTCATCTCCCAGAGGACTGACCATACCTCATGAGCGCCCTTCATGGATCTAGAGTTGCTGTCTCTGAACTTCAGTGTTATTTAAGGTCTTTCACAATAAATACTGCACAGTAATTAGCATCCCAGTCACAACGTGTGTCCATAGGGGAACACTGAAAGAATGTATTTTTTTCTTTTAAAAATATTCAGCGTCTCATTTACAAAAGCACTTTAACAAGAAAGATGAAGGAAGAGTGGAAAAATGGAGGACAGGGAAAAAAAGCAACTCTGCTTATGCCTTTCAAATCTCAAGAGAGCAAAATAAGAAAAAATCACTCCCACATATTTGGATAGTTTCTTAGGCTCAAGCAAAGAAGAAACGAGTACACACATATACTATCTCTCCTTTCTGTGTAATGAACAGATAACTATGGAACTGCTCACTAATTTCAATAGCAGGCTTTTTATTGTGGCAGAATTGTAGGGACCGTGGGGCACTCTATCACTGTCAAAACTCCTAAGCACTTTCGTCTCCAAAGGCTCCTCGGAAAGCTCACCACTCTCTCTTGCATAGACAAGGACTTGGGCCACTAATATAAATAATATATCAAAACGTAGCAAGATAAGAATATGCCGATAGACGAGACAAGCAGGGGAAGTATCTTCAAGATATTATTATCATGTGAAGCCTATCAGGACTCTCTGAAGGACATTGTTTTGTTTTATTACGCTGTTTTGTCAGAACCAAAATTCCGTTGTTCAATTAGAGCTTCGGACAGTCTCTGAAGAAAACTCTTGCAAGTATATAAATAAGCATGAATTAAGCTATGTCAGCTCTATGTATATAAATTATAAAGAATGCAAGGAGATTGCTATTTGATATTATTTTCCTCTAAGGTGATGAAATTTTTCATCTTACTGTATAATCCTTTATCAGTATCCTGATTTTGTATCATGAGTAATATGGTTCTGTGGATGAAATTCACACCTGATTAGATAAAATCAATACAATTTAGGAAATTTAAAAGGACTACAGATAATGGCCATCCTCCAGACACGTTCATTAATCTCCCCTGCCACCAAATAGGAGTTCTGCATTGTATAATTATGTAACAATGTGAAGCAAAAAGGTTTACAGGGATGAACTTGGAGATGCATGATCCAGTTGTGCAGGTGAAGTACACGGACATGGAAACTGAAGGAAGTCTTTATATACAGAGGAAAAGCTTATGCCTCAGGACAGTGAATACTGTTTTTTGAACTCCCAGTATTTTTACTCTCAAATAGTGTATGTCCATAATGTGCTTTGAGATCCTCCAATTAAAACAGTGTCTTATTGTTTATACATAACCTGATCCTTGAGCCAACCACTCCACCAAACTGGTCAACATGTTAATGGTTAAAAACTTTGCCAGAACTTAATGTAGTTCCAGGTCTTATAAAAGCTTCACAGTTTGGCACTTGCTTCAGTCTCAGATGAATGTTAGCAGCCAAAACACTTCCCAGGGCTTGTATTTTAATTTTTGGCCTGAAGAAAATACTTTTTCCCTTCTATTTAAGGTTAAAAGATTTTAAATATTCAGGCCATCCTGCGTTTTCTCAAACCTCACTTCTTCATTCAGATCCTTTGCTTAAAAAGCTGCAAATATAATGACTACATTTACTTTTTAATTCTTTTCCTTGGAATTCTATATAGGATGATTTTTGAGACAGAAAATATGGCAAAGCTAGCCCATCCTCCCATGCAACATATGTCTCTGTAAGATCCTACTGCCAGGAAACAATCTCCTGCCAAGCCAGACTCACCACCATTCCCAAGGGGTGGAGTTCTCTTTGGTTTTCATTTCAGCTGAATTAGCCATATCTGATAATTCTTTCTAAGTTCTTCCAGAAACTACAAGAAAGCTAAGTGGGTTAAAAAGATGTCTGGAGGGGGTTTGATGATTAAATAATCTTTTCTGGTCTGGAGGATATAAGACAGACAAACACAAAAGCTAGTAGAAATGCTCAACTCCCTATAACCAACATTCACTATGACTTTACTCCCCTCATTATCGGAGTTATTATTTATCACACTCCTTTGCATTAGCCGTGTTTCTTTACTTTCTTCTGAGCCTCTTCTCTTATTTTTGCTTATGCTATACACTGTGCCTTAACTGAAAATTTAGATTATACATTAAAGTTGAGTGAGCTCCAAATATGTTAAGGAAAGAGTGTTTCAGAATTACAGAGTATTGTACATATTTATATGTTGTGGTTTTCCTTACGGACAGAAGAAAAGCTTTAGATTGTGCATCTGGAAAAAACACAGCATTGTGATAAAAAACACTGAAGAGAAAAGATGAAAAATAAATTCTAAACAAAACTATTTTTGGTTATATCAGTTGCCTACAGTGAAAATCACGAACAACTGATGTGTCACACAAGTCTAAAACTGTGCAAACAGTCGACTCAGCAGAATCTAAGGTCAAGGTATGCAAAATAGTTCTAATTTCACTGCATAGATTTTGATATAATTGAAAATTCAATTAATGACCACCAAAACTGTGCACACCATTCAGCTACCGTGTGTAACCGTTACCATGTTTGTGGGACTAGCGCATAACTAATATGTTTGCATACCATTTAAAACCTGCTGGAGTCACTGCATTATTCTCTTAAATTTATATAGGGCTTTTATCACGTATTAAGTATATCTTGTTATATGGGCTAAGCTATTTCTGATTGCAGAACAGGTGACATAGTTGTCTTCACAAAAGCTAAATTGATAACTTTTAATATATTAAGAAGAGCAGGATTTTGTGCTTTAGAAAATATAACTTTCTCAAACAATTTGGCATAGAATATATGTAATATATACCATGTCACTCCCACTACAAGGAAGCGAGCTCTTAAACTCTCATCTCTGCCACAAGTTGAACCAAACTCACTATTATCTCTGAAAATTATAAATGCCTGATGTAAACATCCATTAACCATATTAGCTTTCACGGTTTCCTTCCAAACATCCCTGTCATTCTGCCTTCAACACATTTGTAGAGGCATACCAGCAATGGATCATGTGACAGACATACATACTTCTTGGTAACTAACAGATTGAACTATATCATCTTCCAAAACACTCTATGCATCCTAAGGACTTCCCAGCCTTACCTGGCTCCAGTCGTTGAGGTCAGATAAGGTATGGAGGGATAATTGTGCAATCTCTTCTTACCAACCTCCAATGAAAGATATTCTACTGTTTGGTAGAATGTTTTAGCTTAACTACTCTTGCAGTTATAAAGTTTCTCCTTAATACCCAACTATAATCCTCTTAACCGCAAAGCAAGCTAATTAAACAGCTAATTAACCAGTCCTCATCAAAAAACATTTAGTAATTCATATTTTACAGCCTGAGAGATATATCAGTGTCAGAATACTGAACAGGGCAGTGGGATGTCCTTTCACTGTAGCAGAGACAAACATCACTTAAAGATAGTATCACTTGTGCATTTTATTTCTTAAGCTTTATACACTTTGGACTGGTCACAATGCTGCTGTAAGTCACACTGTGTGAGATGCAATATCAATTTATATGAAGAATGTGTATGTAACTATAGCTATATGTTGAATTTAGTTCTATATATCCAAATCAGACCCTATTCACTATAAGAAAGACTATGCAATATTTATTTATAAAAAAATGAGTGATACTTGAGAACAGCTGAATTTTCCTTCTTTTTAACAAGGGAGAAGGGAGAGATTGGATTTAACTTTCATTAAAGACCTGAATAGGAGCATAATCTTCAGTAAGCAGAAGAATCCAAATTCCTCTAAGACTAAGGTATGCGGAAGAAAAAAGTACTCAGAAGGGTCAGCAGTTGAACAAGAAATAGATCCAGAAGCAACTTCTGAGCTGTTAGTTCAATAGCCACAGAGTCTGTCAGAGAATAGATGCTTCTTTCATGGCTTGGTATCCTGAGTCCACAGTGTCCAAACTTGTTTCACTGATCTTGTGACTTTACAAACTAAGCAGTGAAATGCTTAAAGACCTTTATATTTTCAAATGTAAATTAGTATATTTTCCTTCCTGATATCTACAACCACATCTAGATAATTTGTTGGCTGAGGGTGTTGTACACCAGCATCAACTCACTAATTATAGTCATATGTGTGAAAACCATCTTAAGTAAAGTGAAAGCTAAACTTTTTACAGTTTTATGGAAAGGAGAAAAATCTGACATTTCACTTCTTTCTATGTGTGACTTTTGCTTATGGCTAAAGGTAGTTTCACAGCTGCATTAAATGTCAGCAGACATCCAGAAAGGAAGAAAGTAAATGTTCAAATTCAGCTCAGAACCCTGTGTCCTTTTGAAGCTGGTTTGCATAATCATTGATGTTGTCTCTTCTCACTGGCCCAGCTCTGCTAAGATTTATATATAAGCTCACCTTTATACATGTGAATAGTACCATCAAATTAGTGACTTCAGTGTTACACTTACATGTGTTACACATCTTTGTAGGACTGATCCATAATAATGTGAATTAAAATGAGAAAGTGATAGCCATGGGTACATTAGAAATACATAACACTGAATTCATCAAGAGATGACTCTAGAGACCATAAATGTACTTTTTCCTGGACACTGGGCAACTGCTACTAGTGACCTCATCCATTAAGGGCTACACTGCAAAAGTATGAATGTATTTACTTTAAAATATACAAATAATTATGTAATTATGTTCATTCTGAAAGCTCCCCAAACTTCTCACAAAAATGTAATTCTTCCCCTGATATTACAGTGTTGCTGTCTCTATCATGGAACAAAACATTCATTTTGTGACCTACACCAAGCCTACCCAAAGCGAAAGTGCCCTATGGAATTCAGTGTTGACTCAAGATGGAGCATTGCCCCATTATTGCTTGAAAGAGCAAATTCTCATCACTTTATTGTCATGGCTGTATATAACTCTAGAAATAAATGAGATAGACTATCACTGTTTATTTAAATGATATAATAAAAATCTATTAATACATAAAGAGTTTGAAGCAGGTGAAATAATAAGCTCTTATTATATATAAGCTCTTATTATTTATTTTATAATTAAAAAAAGAAGGATGTTCTAGAAAATTATCTGATAGCAGTTTCAAAAGAAGCACTTCAAAGAAAATACTTTTTCATGCTTCACACTTAATGGTAAAAAGTTATTTGCAGATCACTTTGTCACAAAACTCAATAATAGGAATTAATTTGAAGGATCTCTCTATTGTTGGCCGTTAAACATGATGGCGTAGATGCAATTTCCAGATGAGAAAATTTGTACACCATTAATTCTAGGAAACTGGGTGAGTATATATGTGAGGAGGATCACTCACATCTCTCTCCCCGCCCCCCCCTCCTTTTCTTATCTTATTCCTTGCTCACCTGCTACTGATAAATGTCTGAGACAGGATATCCAGACAGACTTTTCATCTAGTCTGTAAGATTAATTCTCATATTCTAATACTTCCATTTCCTACTCCCACTTAATATGTTAAGAGATCTCAGTCCATGAGCAGGTCACAAACACTATTAATCTTATTCACACAGTATATTGGGGTTTTTATGCATAAACCCATATGAGGCCAATCTCAGACGTTCTAGAGTGTACTGGCTACATTAATATTTAAACCAGCACCTAACAAAATACAGTGCAAATAAGATGCAGTATGGGTTGTCAACCATTGGTGATGATAGCCCAACCCTACTGATCTAATCCTGATAATCCTATTTTGTTATAAATAGGATATTTTAAAACAGCATTAAATACTCTAATTTACTAATTCTAGTTGACATTAATCTAAGCAGTTAGCATACAACACTTCAGAAATCGTGCTCCACAAGAGTTAAAAGATTATGTGCTTTTTTTCTCTTGTCCTGAAAGTTACATTTGCATCCCATTTGTGTTAGATTAACATGTTCAAGAATCCTCTATGAATTTTACATAGTTTGCATGATTGTTTTATAACCATTACTTTTCTTTCACGGACAATTCGCTTTCTTTGATAAAATGCAGTTCAGGTTAGGATTAGTGGACTATTATGTGATCAGTATAGTAATTCCTATATGCCAAATGAAAAAATTAGAGAGCTTGTAAGAAACATAATCATCCTGGCAGGTTTCTTGCAGCTTAAAATGTTACAAGCACCCAGATAAGCCAGGTACTCTGAGTAACTGCATTTGACATACAACTAAGCAGGGAACATACAGTAATGCAGTGTTTTTTAACTCAGTTTTTTAAATATCAAACTTTTTAAAATGTATTTTTTCATTTCATTCAGCTCCATCTAAATGCACTGATGGCTTTTAAACACATGAGAGTTTTAGTAAAGAAAATAAATTAAGGTTGTTACTCTAAATTACAAATATAACATCTTCTATTTTGTACTACATATACCTTGTGTATTGCATTATATTTATCTAATATATTATTGGATATATTTTTATATATTATTCATCTAATATATTTTTATCTAATATTTATTTTCTATATAAGATAACTTGTTATTTTAAAGCCCACTGCATGATGCAGTTTATATTTGTATAGAAGAATAAAATGTAATTAGATACAGAGTTAGAACAATGAGAAGTTCAGTTGACTATGGGCAGTTATGGCATTAAATCAGTCAGAAAATATATTTGAAATTCTTTTTAAACTGGGAAAAAGTATGGTCAATTCAAACAATACAGATTCATAATATTATTTTTTTACAGTACTCATTATACTTGCATACGTTGAAGCTTAAATTCGTAAACATAGGATTTCATGTTAACAAATTATCCTTGATGAGGGGAAGAAAAAACTTCAAGTCATCTTTCCATTGCTCCTGATCTTGGGGTGGATTAAAAGAAACATAGATGATATGAATAAAAAAAAAAATCCATTCTTGTTCTATACTTTTCAGTGTTTTATAGATCATTAGTGAAAATTAGTCTTACACATAGATCACACACACCTTCACTCCTACTTTTATATAGAGGTAGACTTTATTGGAGGCTTCCTCTCTGGTGTGAATTTAACTACTTGTGAAAAGAGGTTTTTGCTTTCTGAATCAGATAGAAAAGAGACATGAAACTGAAAAGGGTACTTACTTAGAAACAACTACAGAGCCATGGTTCATTTTTATCACTTTGGAAATGATCTGAAATCTTATCACTGCTGTGAATTCTGAAAACAAAGAAGCCACCATATGGCTGCATGAAATTGTAAATGTTGATTTATTGCTCTCACTGGAAGCATTGGCGTATTCATAAAAATAAAGAAGGAAAAAAAAACCACTTTCATCCACCAATGGGCATGCCATGGCTTAATGGATATTGTTAAAAACTGTGCATCTCCCTCATTTTCTACACTGTACTGATAAAGGCTTTCCCTTCACTAAAGGAAGAACATATGATCCTTCATTTTGGCAGAACTAGCATATTTACAGTCCGCAGTGTTGTTTCTGGAATTTCTGTTCTACACTATTCAAATCTGACGTGTTTTATTGGTCAGGATGAACTGAACACTTAGTCGTGTTCTTTAGAAGTTACTGTTTATCATATCCTAATACATTCAGGAAAATGTCTCCATTTTGCATTAAAAAATATCATTTGTCCTGATAAAATCTCCAGTGTCCATTACTTTCATCAATGCAGTATTAGAGTAAAATATTTTTGCACAAATATGTTTTGTGTTTTTTTTGACAGATTTGCACTTGTGCAATATCAAAAGCAGATGTGTGTTTGCTTTGTAACTAAAAGAGATCATATAAGATTATTTTTTCCCTTTCTTGTTTAGTGTAAAAGTGGCATAAGATGTCATTAGTGACCATAAGAGGTTGCTATCCAATACCCTGGAAACCAGCTCAGTAACACATATTATTGAAATGAATATGTGTTTTAAACTGTAAGTTTTTTCTGCCCATGAAACCTTGCACTTTTAGGTAAAGAATCAGTTGCACATAAACTGATAGGTTTCCATTCTCACAATCAAGAAGAAAAGTGTACAAAAGTAGAATATGCAGAAATAGCAACTTCTAGTTTGTATATGTCACCAACATGACAGAGGAGAAAATATGGTTAATTGTACAGATATCAATGACTTGTGCACAGATAAAAATCACATTTAGAATCAACCATGTCAGTAATTGCTTATACTTTTTTAAAAAGCTGTAATATGGCCAGGCTACAAATGAAAGAAATGTGAATTAATGGCTTGCATATCTGGTTGTGAAACTGAACAAGTTTTAAGCAGAATTAGGAAACCCAGACACTAAATGGTATTTCCTCTCCTCCCCTCCTGTTCTCTCCCATCTTTTCTGTTAATTTCTTGAAGTTCATGGCTAATAATATGCTCTGTATCATTCAGGATACAGTAAAAGATAAGAATTCTTGACCATGAATGACATTGCTATCAAAGAGTACTGAGAAGATTTGTGGGTCACAAAGGTGATCTTCCTTGAAGACATAATAAACTGTTACAGATATCCTGCTAATAAGGTTAATACTGGTGGTTTACTTTTTTAAACAAAATCAAATAATAAAGGAAGCAAAGGAGATTATTTGTTGAACTGTAACTCCAGAGAAATTGTTGCACATTAATCACAAGGAAACCCTAATCTTCCCAAGGGCTTCACTGAAAAGTTACCATCCTTTGCTGTTTGTTAAGTTCTGAGATCTTGTTGAGGAAGTCTCATTAGAATCCATAGAATGATTTTTATATAACTGCATTTTTATTTACTGTCACTCAAAAGATTACTGTTGAACAAAGATATAATCTCACAGTATTTCCAGTCTAATCAGAAATGTGAAAAGTCTGAAACAGAACCCTATTTTTGAGATTAGTCTAAATCTCTCAAATTCATTTATGTGCTCAAGAAGCTGAAGCTCATTTTCAGAAGGGAGACTGTGTCTACCTGCTAAATTTGTGAGTAGATGAAATTTCTTTCAAGCCACTCTGAACAAATGAAGTGCATGAATGTGTCAACGAAACTGTACTAATAGGGCCAGTGACAGACAAATTATATTAGGTTACGTTGAGCACTGTGCTGATGCTGCTGGCTTAGGTCCTTTCCTGGTAGCTCAGAACATGAGTGCAGCAAGTATTTCACTGCACAAAATATGAGGAGTGAGAATAACTTAGGTCTTTCTTAAAAATGATGAAACCCAATGTCTTACCATGTTTTTGAAAATTATTCTTAGATTGTATTTAGACACATCTGAAAATTTTACACTTAATCACAAATACCCCTTACTTCAGTCCATTTGGTTAGCACATATTTAAGATGGTAGACATGCACTACTGTCTACAATCTCTGTTATGTGATATCAGTAATAACCCCTATACACCAGTTTAGTGACCAGCTCTTCTCTGAGCAAAAGAGTGTTCTTGATAAGTACCTTTCACCAGCCACTTTCCAGATGGTAGCTCTAATGGAGGAGGTAATACAGAGCGATGCTGGTTGTCTCTATAGCTCTATATACCTCTCAATAGCTATAATGGCTTTATAAGAACCAGAACATAGGTTTCACAATTAAAGCAGCTTTGAAATCTCTAAGACAGGTGTATCTCAAGATGACTGTATCAAGGCTAAGCATCTTACTCTGAATTTGTGAATAAATTAATTGTTTTGAATTTTTTAGAGTTTTAAGAGTAACAGATGCTTGTTTGAACAAGTCAAAACTCTGGATCTCTTACAATAGTATGCTGATTAAAAAGCAATCCTTTGACTACACATTTTGTTTCATAAAGTGGCCAGTTGGCAAAGGAGAAGGAAACAACAAAATGAAATGATGACAAGTGAGAAAAAAGTTCCATCTGATTTCAGTTACAACTGATGAACTTAGAAAGCATTCAGCTTCGTTAACAGGAGTTCGATAGCTGTATCTTAATTTGCTTGCATTGAAATGTAATTCCTTTATCCAATGCTGTAGTGCTATGTTTCCTCAGATGAAAAAATCATTTCAGAGGATATATATAATTCTTTCCTGTATTTCATGGTTTACTGACATTCTTGACACTGATTTGAAGAACTTCTATGGATGTTGCCAGATAGACAAATTTTTAAGGCTTTAAGGAAATCTACAGTATCTACAGAGAAAGCATTTAACAGTCCTGGTTGCTGCTTCTCTGTATCTAATAATTAATTGAGCTATTAAAGTTTGATTAAATGTTTGTTGAAGAAAACATGTAATGTGGCAATGCTGCTGTCAACAATAGTGTACTGTACATAACCTATAGAAAAAATGCATTTTCTAATTCATATCAATCTAAACATGATTTAAGTTTTCACATCAAGTTTACTTCGTGTTTAACTATCTTTGTGAATAACATAGCCTATGACATTCATATAAACTAACGTTCTCACGATTTACACAAATTTAGATTCCAGTCCTGCCAATTCCCATTTCTGTACATATAATTTTTGATCTGTTTGAGTCCTTGCATGATAAAGGTCTTATGCCTATGGATATGATGATGATGATGAGGCTCAACTTTAATATTGAGCCAGCTATTAAACAAAACAGCATGACTGCAAGACTCACAAAATCTTTCAAAGACAACCACAATTCCTGATGACTTTACAAGATATAGAGTCCAAACAGGTATAGGGGAGGTATTTGAAGGAGTATGAATTGCATTCATGAATCACTCTGCTTTTTTGTGCTTTTTAGCATTTGATTTCTTATCTAACTTTAAGTTAATTAGCCAAATCCATGGACCTGGCATGTATTTGTACTCAAGTCATTATAAAGAAAAGAATTTTTTTTACACTACAGATAATTATTCGTAGAATTCATTGCCTCAGGAAGTTATGCAGGCCAGAACTATAAGTGAATTCAAAATAGGATTAGCAAATTCACAGAATAAACATTCTCTATGATTCTCTATTGACTGTTAAAGATATTAGTCCATTTACAGATCAAGAAGATGACTCCAACAAGGGATAGTACATCAGAGGAAGAATCACATTAAATACATCCTGTTCAAAAGAAATGTTCACCAAGAATCCACTAATAACCACAGTCAGATACACGTTATAAGGCAAGGTAGACCTTTGATCTAAAAATATTTACAAAATATTTTATTTTTTTAAAATGAATGCTCTTTCTCTCTTTGTGTAATTTTGTGTCTAAACATACTATTTGTCTGTTGTAGGTCTTAGCATAAACACAAATGTTAATAAATAATGTTTGGAAAGTGACTCCCTTCCTTCAGAGAAGGGATTATCAGATATTCAGAAACTAAGATTAACAATTTTCATGCAGTATTCTCCCCATCAGTTCTCAAGCCTTAAGTCTTTTAGCATTCAGCAAAGGGGCTTTGTTACAGAAACTCAATGTCATTTGGTGGAATTTATCCTGAGAGGAAGGGAACCCATACGGCAAATTCAAGCTTTCAGGACTAAAACTTAATGACACTGAAATGAATGACAGAACTCCCAATAACTTCAGTGTTAACAGGATTTTATAATATATCTGTGGTATACCTTATCTGACATACTAGTTTTGAAGCAGTGACTCAGAGTAACAACAAGCAACCTCTTCCTTGCTAATCTTAAGTATAGTGTCCTGATACATGCTTGGTGACTTTGAGATTAATCATTGCTAGTATCTGATACTGAAAGTTACTCTGGCTGAGAAGAGTTCTTTTGTCTGAGTCATGATACATAAGGAAATATTTTCATAAGGACCAAACCCTATAAACTGAGTCTCTACCCTCTGATTAAGTTTACAATCACAGTATAGAAGAGCTCACTAGCACGTCCATGGGCCTGCCTCCAAGGGCACCAGGGAGTAGGAGGAATGGGCTGCTTCCTAAGGGAAAGCAAGCTGGGTGCCAAGGGTGCAAGGGTGCAAGGCAGTGCTCTCACTGACAAGGGCACAGTCCCACAGTACCCAGGCTAAGAGCACAGAGCAGGTCCGGTGATACTAACACAGGTCAGCTTCAATCTAGATCAGACAAGTCTATAGTAACAAGGCAGGTTCAAGGTAAGCCAGGAAGTCAAGTCCAAGGGTCAGGTTTCAGGTCTGCAAGGTACATGACCAACAAAAGGAATAACCACTACATAGCTCAGGCAGAGACCAAGCCTGAGGGCCTGATTTTAAAACTACATCCTCAGCAAAGGGCAGCAAGCCTTCACTTCTCACAGCTTTTTCTCACATAGCTCTTTTCATACAGCTGCACCAAAATTTGGTTCTGAGTGCAGTTAATCAAATCCCTAAGAGGGAGGGAGATGAGCTGAGGGCCTTCACAAAAGCATGGTTCTGCTATCCCAACTCTAGTTGATAGATTCAGTGCTAGGTCACAAATTTCCACTTTCATTAATTACTGTCAATACAAACATAAGTGCTATCATATCTGCACTTAGTATTTGTAGAAGCTACAAGCCTGGTAGTTGTCCTGTGGTCTGTGTGTAAATCTGGAATGATTCTTTCATCTCTGAAAAGAAGTGATTTTACTTCTGGAAAATCCTGATAGTTAATATAGATTACATACATTTTATAAACTAATCTAGAAACAGTATTTTAAATTAAAGTAATATCCATATAGCACAAACTACATAGGCGCTTAATTCTCCACATGGAGAGCCTCTGTTAACCAAAGATGGCTGATTTAGTAATTAGAACTTTTGTAGTGAATACTAACAGCCTCTTGGAAGAACTAAACATCCATACGAAAGAGGATAACAGTAGGATTAAGTAACGTAATATTCAGCTATGTTGTTATACAGAATAGATATCCACTTATTAGGGTAAAGATCAGAATATAGTCCATTCCAATATAGTTTTCAAGAAGAAGTTAAAAATCATTCTTAAACAAGAAAACTGCTTCAAGTGAAGAATCAAGTCATGAAAGGCTTAAATTACTTGTTAAAATCATATGCTAGTCAGAAACAGTCATCAGTTTCATAAAATTGATATATTCTACTCATAATTCAACTCAGAATTGATTCTCATTTCCAAACATTCTCCCAGTTTTGGGGAATAAATGTTTTTTCCCCTTCCTAACATTCATGCTGTTATGATAAATGATGCTGCTTTTAGGTGCTTGCTTGTAGTTTTCTTCCTTGCTCTTAAACATGACAAACTGAAGTTTATAAAGAAAATATCTTTGTATTAATTTTAGCAGTGATGTTGCCTCAAAAATTTACAGATGAATGGCACTTTCAGGAAGGTAATAAAAGCACCACAGAATTTTCTATCAAAGGTTAGGACCCCAAAACCCAGATTATTAAGTACTCCTTGGGTAAGGAATTTCCCAGAAGTGTTATACTTCACCATCTTCACTTCACTGAAGTTAAATAGTATTGCATACAGATGAAATTAATAATCAATATTTTTACATCAAAAACTATCAACATGATGAATCCGAAACTTTGCTCTCAGGGTACATTCTTCCCAGGAAAACATGTTTTTATATTAGTTTTCTGATTCCCCTTAATTTATTTGTCCTGGTAAATTATAATGAAAGATGTTATGCTTGATTCACAAGATGTCTAAATTAATATAAACTATGACTCTCATTTGAAAGGTTTTCAAATTTATCTTAACTTCTTAGAAAGAAGTGGTAGGACAGCAGGTTCTGAATCGAAGGAGAAAGTGCAGAGAAAAAGGACTGAACTCCTTGAGTGGGACAACTGGAATATGAAGACCCCTAAAATGAGGAAAGGAAAATGAAGCCTTTATCTACAATAAAGATACTATTAGAGTGTCGTGGTTTAGCCTCAGCTGGCAGCTAAGTACCACGCAGCCACCTGCTCACCGCCCCCCCCCCAGTGGGATGGGGAGGAGAATCAGGAAAAAGAAAAGCAAAACTCATGGGTTGGGATAAAAACAGTTTCACAGGACGGGAAAGGAAAATAAAACAGGAAAAAAACCAATAACAATAATAGAATACACTAAGCACATGATTCACAGTACAGATTGCTCACTGCCTGGAACCCAATGTCCAGCATGCTTCTGAGAAGCGATCCCACCTCCGGCACCATCCCCCCTCTATAAACCGAGCATGACATCACATGGTATCAAATATCCCTTTGGCCAGTTTAGATCAGCTATCCTGGCTGTGTCCCCTCCCAGCTTCTTGTGAAAATTAACTCTATCCCAACCGGAACCAGGACATTATCCACCCCTTATTCTATACCATCTACATCATGCCTGGATTCTACACTTTCCAATTAATCACCACCACTTTTCCCGTCTTTGAGATATATACATGTGTACACAGAGATATCATTCCCTTAGTCTAAGGGCCATCCCTCCAAAATGCCTGTTGAGTTCAATTAGTCCAAGACTTTGGGCTCCATCTGTCATAACAGTCTCTCAGGGCAGGAGACATCACGTGGAGTTCGCTCAGTCGGCAAAACGGGACCAGGTTTCAGTGCAGCAGGTGACATTGGACACAGTGGGAGGATGGTGTGTAGTGTTGGATTGCTCAACGTTGCATCTGGAGCTTGCAGTTGGTGTGTCTGGCACGGCAGGTGGACCATGTCCACGGTCTACAGGTGGAAGCTGTTGATCTCAAGGAAGTTGCTGGTCACCAGTTGCTAAAGCCAGTTCTGGTTCCATCACGGCTTCACTTTGCTCGGTTTTATCAAAGTTCATTCTTCATTAATTTGTGTAATTCTTACTATAGTACCATTGATGTGGCATATAGCAACTGTGGTAATGATGACATACAGTGGCAGGGTTATTTAGCAATTAACATCATAGGATTCAAATCATTGGCTATTCTCACCCAAAATCTAATCCCTTCCAGGTACACATCGAACTGCCCTGTCCTTCTGCATCACCCACCAAATGCACCCAGGTCCTTGAACAAAAGCAATCCCATGGATGGGTTTGTCTTTGCCTGAAGCAGGCATAACCCAGACTGTCTTGATCTAATCAATCTGTCAGGCTTCTCTGTATTTATATTTCAGCCATCATCCTTCATGCCAGAGAGGCTTTGACCACTTGGCTTGCTTGATTGCAGCACATGTTTCACACTCATGGATAACCTGTGCGGTAGCATCCATGGTCAAGTCCACCCCTCAGTCACGAGCCCATCTATATGTTGCATCTCTTCCTTGATGGCCTGTGGTGTCATGGGCCCACCAAGCTATAAATAATTCACCCTTACGTTGCCAGTCCAGATCCACCTGCACCACTTCAATCTTAGCAGCCTGATCCACCTGCTGATTGTTTTGAGGTTCTTCAGTGGCTCGACTCTTAGGTATGTGCACATCTACACGATGCACTTTTACAACCAGCTTCTCTACCCGGGCAGCAACATCTTGCCACACTGCGGCAGCCCAGATGGGTTTGCCTCTGCACTGCCAGTTGCTCTGCTTCCGTTGCTGCAACCATCGCCACAGGGCATTTGCCACCATCCGTGAGTCAGTATAGAGATAGAACACGGGCCATTTTTCTCGTTCAGCAATATCTAAAGCCAGCTGGATGGCTTTCACTGCTGCAAACTGACTTGATTCACTTTGTCCTTCAGTGGCTCCTACGACTCGTTTTGTAGGACACCATACAGCAGCTTTCCACCTTTGATGTTTTCCTGCAATACAACAGGACCCATCAGTGAACAGGGCATATCACTTCTCATTTTCTGGCAGTTCATTATACGGTGCGGCCTCTTCAGCACACATCACTTCCTCTTCTGGCAATATTCTGATATCTTTGCCTTCTGGCCAATCCATGATCACTTCCAAGATTCCTGGGTGACTGAGGTTTCCTATTCAAGCCTGCTGTGTGATTAGTGCGACCCAATTACTCCACACAGTATCAGTTGCATGATGCATAGAGGGGACTCTCCCTTTGAACAACCAGCCCAGCACCAGCAGTCAGGTTGCTGGGAGGAGCTGTGCTTCAGTACTGATCACTTCCAAAGCAGCTCGAACCCCTTCATATGCTGCCAAGATCTCTTTTTTCAGTGGGAGTGTAGTGGGCCTCAGATCCTCTGTATCCCTGGCTCCAAAACCTCAGGGGTCGACCTCGAGTTTCCCCTGGTGCTCTCTGCCAGAGGCTCCAGGTAGGGCCACTCTCCCCGGCTGCGGTGTAGAGCACATTTTTAACATCTTGCCCTGCCCGGACTGGCCCAAGGGCTACTGCATGAACTATCTCCTGTTTAATTTGTTCAAAGGCTTGTCATTGCTCAGGGCCCCACTGAAAATCGTTCTTCTTCCAGGTCACTTAACAGAGAGGGCTTACAATTCAATTTGGAATATGCATTCTCCAGAAACCCACAACACCTAAGAAAGCTTGGGTCTCCTTTTTGTTAGTTGGTGGAGACATAGCTGTTATTTTATTGATCACATCCATTGGGATTTGATGACGTCCATCTTGCCATTTTATTCCTAGGAACTGGATCTCCTGTGCAGGTCCTTTGACCTTACTTTGTTTTATGGCAAACTGGCTTTCAGAAGGATTTGGATTATTTTCTCCCCTTTCTCAAAAACTTCTGCTGCTGTGTTGCCCCACATGATGATGTCATCAATGTATTGCGAGTGTTCTGGAGCTTCACCCTGTTCCAGTGCAGTCTGGATCAGCCCCTGGCAAATGGTGGGGCTGTGTTTCCACCCCTGGGGCAGTCGATTCCAGGTGTACTGGACGCCCATCCAAGGGAAAGCAAACTGTGGCCTGCACTGTGCTGCCAAAGGGATTGAGAAAAACGCATTAGTGATATCAGTTGTGGCATACCACTTGGCTGCCTTTGATTCCAGTTCATACCAAAGTTCTAGCATGTCTGGCACGGCAGCGCTCAGTGGTGGCATAACTTCATTCAGGCCTCGATAGCCCACTGTTAATCTCCATTCTCCATTAGACTTTCACACTGGCCGTATGGGGCTATTAAAGGGTGAGTGAGTCTTGCTGATGACTCCCTGGCTCTCCAGTGGACAAATCAGCTTATGGATGGGCATCAGGGAGTCTCGGCTGGTGCGACATTGCTGCCGGTGCACCGTTGTGGTAGGGATTGGCACCTGTTGTTCTTCGACCCTCAGCAACCCCACCACAGAAGGGTCTTCCGAGAGACCAGGCAAGGTAGACAGTTGTTTAATTTCCTCTGGATCCAAGGCCGCTATACTGAAAGACCATCGGTACCCTTTTGGGTCCTTGAAATACCCTCTCCTGAGGGTAATCTATGCCAAGGATGCACAGAGCCTCTGGACCAGTCCCAATGTGGTGCTTTTGCCACTCATTCCCGGTCAGACTCACTTCGGCCTCCCATACAGTTAGCTGTTGAGATCCCCCTGTCACTCCAGAAATACAGATGGGTTCTGCCCCATTATAACTCGATGGCATTAGGGTACATTGCGCACCAGTGTCCACTAAAGCCTTATGCTCTTGTGGGTCTGACGTGCCAGGCTGTTGAATCCGCGCAGTCCAATAAACCTATTTGTTGACATGGTTTTCTGGACAGGAATGTACAGAGAATGCATTGTTTTAAGGCATCAAAAATGGGATAAATATTGTACTATTGCTTCAGAATCCTACTGGTCCAATCCATCTAGCCATTTGTAAAAAAAAAAAAGCCAAAGACTTGTGGATCTGCTAAGACTGTCTGTCAGAAAAAAATAGGAGTATTGGATTCATAAATAGGATGAATGCACTAGATTCAGGAAAAAATCAGACTGATGTAGTAAAAATTGAAAGCTGAGTAGGAGCGACAGCTTGGCCTTGAAGCTTTAGTGTTTTAACAATCTACATTATAACAATCCGCATCAGTCATTAATATTGCTTGCTTAAAATTAGAACAGGATCATAACTAGGACATGCCTGCACTGCACAAAGATCCCTGAGCAAGTGCTGATCCAGGCTGGTATATCCATATACAGGGGCAGCTCTTGCACTGGGAATATGAGTCCAAACCCAGTGAGCCATTTTCTTTGCAATAAGCACTAGACTTTGGCACAGCAAGGCACTATAATCACAGAAGAGGAAGTACAATGCTTCTGCACAGTAGTCCTCGATTTGGGAGTGGTGACAGAATTCCTCAACAGCCATACGTCATGGTTGAGAAAGCTCCAGACAGGAATCTGGAAATAGTAGAAATATGTACAAAGGACGCTCTCCAAGAGCCGACCCTGTCATTTGTATACAGCATTACATCTTGTCCTGGTTTCGTCCGGGATGGAGCTAATTTTCTTCCCAGTAGCTACTGGGTTTTGGATTTAGTATGGGATTTGGTATGTGAAGAATGTTGATAATACACTGATGTTATTAGTTGTTGCAAAGAGATCAAGGACATTTTCCTGCTTCCCAGGTTTTGCTAACGTGCAGGTGCAAAAAGTTGTGTGGGTATAGCCAGTATAGTTGACCCAAACTGGCCAAAGAAAGTATTCCATACCATAGACATCATGTCCAGTATATAAGTGGGGGTTGGCCAGTGGGCCAGGCACCTTTCATTCGTTTGTGCTTTTGTTCGTTCATTCATTTGGCTGTTCGTTCCCTCGCTCGCTCTGTCTGGAACTTGTGGTTCTGAGATCACTGCTGGGGAAATCGCTGGTTCGAGATCACTGCTCGGGATCATTCCGAGATCACTGCTGGGGAAATCGCTGGTTCGAGATCACTGCTCGGGATCATTCTGAGATCACTCTTGGTCTCGCTCTGTGATTGCTACTCGGGATGGGCTGTATTGGTCATCAGGTCATTGGGTGGTGAGAAATTGTGCACCATGTGTTTTGTATATTGCATTATCCTTCTATTTTATTATTATCATCATCATTATTTATATATAATATATTTTTTTTTTCTTTCCTGTCCTGGTGAACTGTCTTTATCTCAACCTGCGAGTTTTCTTTTCTTTCTGATTCTCCTCCCTACTCCACTGTGGAGGGGGAGGAGTGAGCGAGCGGCTGTGTGGTATTAGGTTACCAGCTGGGGTTAAATCATGACATACCTTTTTTTTTGTCTTTGACACATGACTTCCTGGGATTCTTTGCATGGAAAATTGAACATTTATCATTATTTAAATCACAGGAATCACTGGTAGGTATGCATAGCTTCTTCTCGCACTTGTAGTGGACAACAGCAGCTCTGAAAACAAATGCTTGGAAGTTTTGTGGGAAGGATCTAATTATGCTTAACATTAAAACTCTAGGAAGTGTTAAATGTTGTAAGTATTTTTTCGGGGTTTTTTTAGGTTGTATCATATCTACTAGATTTCTGAGAAAAAAATTATTTTCTGCCACTTGTAAAAGAAGAAATGTACATGTATAGTTTAACAACAGAATACACTAAACTGAGAATATAAGAACTGTATACATTTCTTTATCTTTGGGACAAGCTGAAAAATCCCTACTGCACAGACTACCACAGGCATATGGATGTGTTTTGTGTAGGTTTTCTGCAAAACAACAGCTTTGCTCAATGTACTTATTGGACAAAATTCATTCAGCATGCCTGCAACCATGTGTTGGTGGCAAAACAGCACATCACTGTACATCATTGCTGCATGAGTAACTAGTAAAAATACTGTATAGAAGAGCTCATATGCACCAGCTGTAGCTTTTTTCTTCATGTGTATCTTTTATTAATAAAATATAAGTTTATGCAGCATATTACAAATTTGGCTACATAATGACTAGTAGCCTTTACTAAATGAAAACCTTTGTTAAATACAAAATTGAATGAATTTGCACAACACATGAAAAAAAAAATCCATCTAATCCTTCTTGAAGCAAGAGATCTGATAGCTCTGCCATGAACAAACTGTGGAACTTGTAAAATTTATCTATAATTTACACTGGACTCTCTTTCTTATATTGTTTGCCACTGCCAGAATATACTATAATTCCTTCAGAACCACTTGAAAAAAGCAAGTATCATTTTCTTCTTAATCAGTAGTTCCTGTTTAAAAGATAGAGTAAAGCACCAGGAAGCAAGATGTCTGACAGCTCAAAAAAGTACCCACTATTTTATGTTATGTTGGACACAGAATTTAGCATACACATAAATGTACAAATGACTGCTCAAAACACTGTACTACCTGTTTAGCCATCTGAAACTAATACAGTTATACACATGTATTAAAAGGAAATAGCTTCGAGTGTGCTCAGCTGTCTGTTCTGAGATTTGCCACAGAAGAAAGCATCTTTCATTGAGTGCAAACTGGGAAATGGATATGCAAGTGGAATTTTTAATACTGATTAACTCATTGCTCTCCCAGCAATCAAGTGAATTTTGCACTGCTAAAACACACTGGATTGGCAAAAACAAGCATTAAAATCCTTCATCAAATGGATATAGATATTTTACAAGACGTTCCATTTTGCTGTAGTTTTGAGAGATGCAGATCATTTTACAGATCATGAAACCAACAGTTCCTTCTTTTAGCTTTACTTTGTTGGAAGGGTAGAATGAATGTCGAATAGCACTTCCGGCCCTCTATATCTTTTTATTAGTCTTTTGGGTAGTAGACACCGCTATGTGTCATGAAGTTCAAACAAAATAATTAACTATAACTCAGTATTATTTGGATAATCTTTGCACTGCATTAGTCCAAGTCCCAATTAGGTCTCATGGATCTGCTTAAGAAACAGCAGAATAAGCCTTTGCACTGTTACCTACTCCTATCCTTGTCCTAGGCTTGTTCAGCAGAAGTCTATCTTCAGGGTAGTTTTTGTTGTCTATGCAGCCAGTATAGTTAATTTCTCCTCATACTGCCTGTAAGGATGCCAGTTAGTACCAATTGGGACTATTTGCCTCCAGTACAAACTCAGATGGGAAGCTGACCGAGTTTGACAACTTTGTTCTCCAGTGTGTGAAATACCATCCATGGCAACTTCAGGTTTTAACCAAGTGGGCTGTATTTGAAGCCTAAGCAAAAAGAACCCAATTTCCTGCCAAGTACTACTTAGCCATGGATTTATCTAAAATCTGTCATTTTACAACCTACTGCCATTAACTGTTATCTTATTAAGTAATGAGAGCATTTGAGATACAAGCCATATGAGAATAAAATTTTTTTCTCAGTGTTAGCTCAATATTAAATCAATTTGGAGACTGTGTTTTGTTTTTGCAGTGTTTTGCTTTCCGAGTAATTTGGCTGCTGTCAGTCAACATTTGACAAATGTCCAGCTCTCTGTAGCACTGTTTTTGGAATTTATCTGTCTTAAAGACAAAGCTTCTTTCTTCATTCTGTACATTTCCCAACCTTTTCAGCTTTGTTAGGGAAGGTACGTTAAATAAGACACATATGCCATTACCCTCAATACAGTATTTTCTTCAATCTAATTAATGGTAATACGCAACTGCTAGGATCAGATAATTGGATCTAAATTTGGTAGAGTCCCCAGATAGTCTTTGCACCCTGTCATTGTTTCTGTAATGGACTGAGGCAGCATTGGGTCTCCTCAGCTCAGACGTGCAGAGATATTTTGAGTTTTGCAGCTCTCACTGTCAGAGATGATTAGGTACCAGTACAGCTGGAGAGGAGACAAACAGATTTGTTTTGCAGATAAAAGTTAGAAACAACTGTGCAGCTGATATTCACTACTGATTAAAAGACTAGTTTGGATTACCCTATTAGTTACCTCATTTGGCTCTCAGCCAAACAACCTAATAGATTTTTTTAATGTTGGTGAGGAACTAATTTATGTTTACATTTTTTGTAATGACTCATATTATGCTTGGGTCTTTTAACTGAGAGCTAGTGGAGGAGAAAAGAAGAACAGTAAAAATTTACAATCTCCAATCAATTAATACTCCAAAGACATTTAGGCCTGTGTTTGGTCAGCCAGAATAGTTGAACAGGCGGCAGCTGCTCATCTGTGTCGGGAGTCTCAGGACAGATTTAATTAACTTTTTTTTTCCTAATTGCTTCTAGATCATCTACTGTGTTATCTCAGCAACAACTTCTTTCTCTTCCAAGCAGCCCATAACGTAAAATTGTCTGTGAATAGCAACTTTATACTTATAATGAGATTAATTTATGTGTTTTTAATAAAAGTAAGGAAGTATTTCTTTGTTTTATGAGGAATTCCTCATAGGCTTTAATAGATATGGGAAATGAGTAGAAGAGGATAAAAGAGAAAAATATGGTGTTAATTTTGCTGTGTCACTTTTTCTATATCATTGGACCAAATTTTCCTGGATGTTTTCCAATTGGTAGTGTACATGACTTTTAAAGTATGTAACTGTCTAGAGCAGCAATTGGTGAATGCAGCTGTCTCTGGAGTGAAACACAGCAGACTACAACCAGATCGCACTACCATGAATTGGGAACTGCTGTGATGGGAGTATTTTGATACTGAAACACCAAGCAAATTTTTAAAATTCAGACAAGCATTTATTTATATTTAACTACTAGGTACTCTATCAACAACAGCAAATCATACATAAATCCAACATACTGGTTGAGCCTTGGGTAAATGATACCATGAGTTTTTTGCTACCAGCAGGCTCTGATACTCACGGTCTTTGATGTTCTTAGCCTCTGTGATTGAGATGGCCCAACTCATCTTCAAAGGGGGAAGCTGAAATCAAAGTGCACTCTTCTTTCTTCCCCAAGCTCCACTCTGTATCCCTGGTGTCTTTATGCAACTATTCCATAAACTGAGACCAGTCTGGTCCACTTTTTCATAGGTTCTGCCTTGTGCAAGTGTTACCTTGCAAGTGATGGCCTATTCCAGCTTCTTCAAATGGGTGTTGCATGTTTGGAGACTGGATACTGCTCATTTGATTCTTTTGAGAAGTGCCAGACTAGGAAATGTTATCTTATTTCTTTTTAAGCCAATATTATAAAATATTTCACCTCGTCTCTTAAATCAAGCAATGTTGTAGCATGTTCAGCTCCAAGACAAACAAGGTAAATTTCACTAATAGGTCTTCATGCTATATGTGTTTTAGATAGGCCAAAATCCAGCTAGGAGTCCCAAAAAATAGTATTCTTTACAACCTTTAAAATGCCAGTCCGTTCATTTCTCAAGTGTGTACCATTTGAGTTTCATAAATAATTTTTAATACTTTTAGATTGCTAGAATCAAACTAAGGAGATGTCAAACTTTTTAGAAAGACAGTACTGAGCTGTTAAAAAGTCAGTATCTAGACTTCCATGCAGCTCAAATTCAGTGATGACCCATGAACAGAAAAAATTTGAGAGGTATCATTGCAGCCTGCACCATCATTGTCTTTTACATCTATGAGCGTGAAATCTATTTTTCCAGAGATATGACTGGTAATTAAATGTTGCCTTTGCCTTTTTCATTTTTCCTTTTTTTTCCCTCTCTCTTTTCCTTACCCTTCCCCTCTCATCTCTTTTTCTTATCCTTCCTCCCTCCACTCCTTTCCTTAACCTTCCCCTGTCCTTTCCTCCTCTTAACCTTCCACTCTGACCTCTCCTTAGCATTCTCCTATCCTCTCCTCATCCTTCCAGTCTCCTCGTCTCCCTTCTCCTCCCTTCCCCTCCCTTCCACTTTTTGCTTCTCTTCTCTTTCTTCTCCCTCTGTAGCTATTACATAGACACTGCAAATTTTTCTATACTTTTGGAATCTTTAAGAAACAAACTCTTTTTTAATGAAGGAAGCACCTGCCTGAGATAAAATTACAACTAAAGAAGTTAATTAAGACTTTTTTTTAGAAGAACAGAGCATTATGGTATCTGCAGCAATGGAATTCATTCAAAACAAATTGTCATATAGTTGCAACAGAATGGAAAGATTAAGCATCTAGTCATAATTCATAGATAAGGTATGTAGGAGAGACAAGTAATGAATATTATGTCATAAAACTAAAATAATCTTTTGTTCTGGAGGCAATAGGAAATGGGTATGTTTTTCACAAAGATACTGGTGTGAATCATCTGCCATCCATTTTAGGAAACAATGATTTATTTTTTTTTACAGATACAGCTAATTTCATATAACTATATGTAATAATTTCATGTATATATTTAATGTAAACAAATAGATCAGCTCCCATTTCTCATTTTCTTTTCCAGAACCAGACAACTGAAAGACACCAAGAATATTCTGACAGCTATTTCTAAGAATTCTTACAATTTTTCTGAGTTTTATCATTTATAATTGATTTTAAATGTTGTTTTAGCTCACATTTCTGGAATAGAATTACTCAGTATTTTTTACAAGTTATTTACAAGCTTAACATTGAGCAATACTGAAAAGCAAATAATACTCAGCATACTAGTAGATTTTACTGAAAAGTTTTGATGTCTCATATTCTGAAAGTTTTGCAATATTTTTCATTGATATATCATTGGCTAAACAATTTTGGTTCTGAACTATATAGTTACCATTAAAGAGTAAGGTATTACTGTTATTAACCTAAAAGTCTGTGTGATTGTGCTTGGGAACATTTGCTTATATTCAATGTTTTCTGGTGCTAACAAAACAAAAGACAATAACACTGAAATGAAAGGAAATAAGAGTGTGTGAGAGTATTTTCCAAAACTTTCCAAAACTTGTGATCTCTGACTATTTAGAAACTGACGTTATTGACGTTATTTTATATAAAATCATCATAATATGAACATCAATATAACTTGAATTTTTATTAGAAGGAAAAGGGATGATTTTGAAGGGGAAAGAAGTGTTCTTACTAGTGAAGGTCCACTGTCCAACTCATCAAAAATCTGTATCTTGGGGGTTACCACACAGACACACACATGGAATATGAAAGCAGGATGAAAATCAGATGATCCAGCTAAGCAGCTGTAAACCTGATGTCATTTTATCAGGTCTCATATGATGCGAGAGACCTCTTCTTTCCTCTTTTGTAAGGAAAGAAAAAAGAAGAGAAGAAAAAGCAAAGAGAATAGGAAAAAATCTATTCACCTATTGAAAAAGGATTCATCTCTTTACTAAAATATTTTTGATAGTATTATTTTTATTTTATATAAGAAATTCAGAGCCCAGTGCAGAGACAGAGAGAAAATTACTCCCACCCCTAGGGTATCAGGAGCTGATTTAGCTGTGATGGAAGACAGGGCAACTAAATGAAACGCTTTATTTTGTACTCCAGTTTTGAAGCACAGCCATGCTGTAATATTCTTTCTATACCAACATGCTCCTGTCAACAGTCTCACTCGGGTTACCAGAGTGAGTGGGTGTATTGCCAGTGTAGTCAGTTCTGAAACCCTTGAAAGGCTTTATGCCCTCTGGATGGGAGAACAATCTATACTTTGATAATGTGATATTAAAATTAATACAGTTACAAAAAGAGCTGCAGAAAATACTTTAATATCCACAGTACCATCTTTCATTTTTCTTTGGGCTCCTTGCAGTAGACACCACCTTATGCACCCCACTGTCATGGGTCTCCGGCTCCTCTTTGTGGATGACAACAGTGGCTGCAGCAGAAACAGGGTTTCCAGCACTTTGCCTCCGCACTCTTTCTGCTTGCCCCTCTGTGTAACACTGCCAGCAACCCAGAGGCTGTATTCAATGCTGAGTTTAATCAGGGATATGTATTTTACCTTCTACACCTCCAGAGGGCCCAAATACTAAAGCTTCCTTCTGAAATTTTGTGAATTCCTTGCGTGCAGTTGGGAACCAAAATAGCCCTTTGAGATCTTTTTGTCATTTGTAATTCTGCCTTTAAAACAAATCCAGAAAAGGGAGAATAAGCATACACTCTCTGAGATGTCTGCACACTCATGCCAAAAAAGCAGTAGAAAATGGTTACACTAAACAGTGTGTAAATGTTTCACAGACCAACAATTGCTTATCCAAGCCATTTTGAGAATATTTATGTGTCAAATGCATTTGCAATCATGAAGGATGTTTTGTACATACATCATAAAAATAAAGTGACATATTTCTCAGACATTTTCACAGCATAATTCCCAGTCACATTTACTCTTTTTTTTTTTTTTTAAATTTTGTCCAGAAAGTACAAGACAGTGCTTATTTCTGACTTTCTTTTTCACATATTGTACTCTATATTTATAGTTACTTAGGGTCTAGATTTCACCTAGTACCAACACAATATTGCTAATGACATTAGTTTCTGTCATGAGTAATTTTATATCCTGTTAAGAAACAGAATCTGAAATGAATACACATGCAGAAGCATTCAGAAATTGAAGGTTTTGCCTCAATTGAAAAGGTCAAGTACTTGCAAATCTTTGTCAGAACTGAAGCGGCACAAATGCACTGCAGTGTCAGTGGCTGTCCTGGTTCCAGCTGGGATAGGGTTAATTTTCACCAGAAGCTGGCCAGGGTGTATTCTATACCATGTGACCGTCATGCTCACTGGAGCAACCTGCCTGGGAAGCACTGCTAAGTACACTCTGTTGTTGGTATTGTTGGGGTTTCTTGTTTGTCTTCTTTTCTTTTGTTGTCCTGTTAAATTATTGTTATCCCAACCCAGGAGTTTTGCCTTTCTTTTTTCTGATTCTCTCCCCCATCCCACTGGGAGGTGGCGGGGCAAACGAGGTGTGGTGCTCAGGTGCCATTTGGGGCTAAACCATGACAGTGGTCCAGAAATGCACTGCATTTAATGGCTCAGTAAGAAGACCAAGGTAGCTCTTGAGCCTCGGCAGTGCAAAAAGCTGTAGCAGCTTGTAAAAATAATAGAGTAAAAAATCATCCATAATCAACAGGGCAACATATGATTCAGACATCCTGAGTAAGAAATAAAGGTAAAGCTACTTAATTAGGAGAACATACTGGGGCATCAGTGTATGAACTGGTAAAAGGTAAGGTGGCAAAAAGATTCTGGAAAACCTGAAAAAGAGTAATTCTACTCTGACAACAGAGAGCTAACTACTATCATCATCCCTGCCTTATTATCTGTACTCTGAGTATGTAATGAGGGTGAATGTTCTTCATCTTTTTTTTTTTTCTTGGAGGTATTTTGAGATTTCTATTACAGATATTCAAAACGGATGAAAATCAACACCATAGGTCTTTAATCTCCAAATAATTTTAGCTTCTGCAAGTAATACAGAAGTAGAGACCATACAATTAAGTGATTTGTCCAAGACTGAAATGGAAGGAAAGAATGTTAGAGCAGGAAGTCTTTCTTTTTTGTGTTTAAATCAGTAGATTCCAACAGAGTATAGGAAAGAAAATTTCCCTTCGTGAAGTCAGCATTGTTGACATGTCATATCATTGTGGTCAATAGTTTCACATTACAGTTTATATTCCATATTCATAAAAGAACTGATAGAGCCCTTTTAAAATGACACTAAATGTCAAAGCATAGCAATAAATTTAGGTATCTTGTTTCAGCTGGTTAGCAGCTGACTGTGAACTAAATGTTCCTCTTTTTGTTTAAATTTAAATTTAAATTGTACAAATTTTGTTAATTCAACTACTTTAAGTATTTTACATATTGCAATTTATACTTTTCTCTGAAATATCTGACATTGGCCAGTGTCAGAAATCAGCCAGATGAAACATCTGGTTTGCTCTACTTATGAATAGCTATGCATTTTTGTTGTCAAAATTTGAGAGGCTGAAACACCACAGAGACTGTATTTCTGAAACTAGCATCCCACATTTTGTTCACATTACACACAGAGTAGAAAGGATGCAAAAAGCATGTAAAGATCTTAGCCCATGTCTTGAGAGGCAATGATCCTCAGTAGCATTCCACCAATATCCTGAACATTTTTAATATGTGGTGAATTTCTGATGATTATACTAACAACACAGAACAGAATATCTACCAAATATGAGGAAATATACTAACTAAACTGGTTTTCATTGAAAAGCCAGTTGTTGCATGGAGAAGCACTGAGAAAGGAAACACTCTCTTTCTGCGTTTGTAGACTGTTACAGTGTTTCTTACTTCTTTTTCTGCTTCCTTAATTCTTCTGAATAATCAGGTACCTCTTTTTCACATGTCATTTTGTTCTTAGCTACTGCTACACTTAGACTTGGCAAGTTTTTAGAGCTTAGTAACTGCGCGGTCAGATGGTGTCTGGTCCTGAAGACAGATGCCTGAATCAGATGCCTGAACTCCTCAAGCACTGCTCTAATTTGCTTTTATATCTGCTGTGCTGCTGATGTTCTGCTTCTGGAACTGCCGTAGTCTCAGGAATGAGGGTCTCCCTCACAGCTATGGCAGATAAAGACTCAGAAGTCAGTCTTTTGATGATCAATCAAGCAATCATCCCTTGGGATGAATGTTTTGTTTTAAAACTCAGTCATATAGATGATCCCTAAAATATTATTTTGAGATAATAAAAAAGAGTTCTTGTCACTGAATATAACAGAGATGATTTTTATTATAGCAGCAAATTAACTGTATCAGACAAAAAAGCTCTTGAAGGAGACAGAAAAGATTCCTGTTTGTTAAGTTTCACATCCAAGCTTCTATCTTTTGATAGCATCATTTTTAAAATGGAATGTTTATGGTTTTGTTATGTCAGTGCTTAGGCCTCTTAAAAGGACAGTTATCCTCATATGGGACAATTCTGCAGTTAAACCATTCATTTAGGAAATGAAAGATTTCAAGCCCCTCAGTTATTGCGTGTTCCAGATTGCACTCAGACCTGCTTCCAACTCCAGATTTTTTTACATTATACATTCAACATCTGTGAGATTAAATGCAATCCAGTAATCATGAGCAAATGATTTCCATAAATACTGATTATTTTCCTTCTTATTTTGCCTGGTGCAAAATTAATTTCACAGTCTAGAAATAACCTGGGTGTTTTTCTTTAAATACAGTGTTTAAGGCCCATGTACTCAAGAAATTGTAGACACCTACACTCCTGCCATTTCACTAAGTATTAGGTATTTTGCTCACTTTGGCAGAGGTGTCAAGTTTCTAGTGCACAAATTTAGAAATACCAGCCTTTGCCTTTTCTTAGCATTATGCAATGCCCTTGACAACTGAAATATCACTTGTCTTATAACTTATATCTTCTTGAATAGTTAGGCTTCTATTTTAATGCTTCTCTGACTGATAGAATATTAATAATGGCTAATGTTCAAATGATGTGATTCACCAGCTGCAAACAGGTAATTTTGTTTAAATAATAGACTAATGGAAGTTAATTGAACTGTAGAAGTAATAGTAATATAATGTATTTGTGCAAAAGTAGCTCCATTTATATTTTAGTCTTTATGGTAAATTCACTTCATTTGTTTTCATTCATTTGCTCTCCAAAATAATTGCCAATAAAGACCTTTGCTTCTAGTAAACCACATGAAGAAAGACCTTACCCATAAACTCAGAACTATTGAATGTTGCTACATTTTTTAGTTATATAACTGCTCTAAACCAAATAAATTTAACTTATCCCACCATACCAGCATATGTTTAGGACAATTTAACTCAAAAGAGTATAGCATAGTTACTAATGTTCGGTGTTGCTAGGCAGCACTATCTTTCAATGGTGCACAAGGGTAGTCTGAAGAGGACGCCTACCCCTTATTAGGAAGGCTTGCAGGTACTATGATTAGTGCCGTTTAAGATACATGCATATGATTTTCATTATGATCACTGCAAACCATACAGAAGGATTATCATACACCTGCTGTTGGAGTTACACTAATCTGCACAGGCTGCATATTTGATTTGAGTTACCTAAGCAGTACCTACAAGTATTAATTAATATTATGTTTGAATATTCTTAGCCTCACATTTAGCAACCAGTTTCTAAACACCTAATTTTGAAAATTGTTTTTCAGAGAAGAAAACTAGTTACTGGTTGAGGAATTCAAGAATCCCATGGAGCCAAAGAGTCTTCTACATCAGACTAAGAAATCTCACCTGTATCAGAATAAACCCACAGTAGTCATATCCTGAATTTACAGAGTATACATGACATCACGTTTTTAAGTTAGAGACTGTATGACATAGGAATATAGTTCCACAACTCTTTTTGCTTAACCAGCATAAAAATTCAGACTTGTTTGGGATTACTCTGGAATAAAATGTTTTTCACTTTATATCTTAATCAGAACAGAATTTATTTGTTTTCAAGATTTACTGTAGTATATCAGAATGGCCAATTACAACATTGTCAATACTATCACTGAACACACCACAACAGTGCTTGAAAATGTAGCAAATATACGTATTCCCTGGTTTCATGAATATTCCTTGATTCACATACTCCAGGCACAGATTACATCTACAGCAAAAAGTCTTGGCTGCACAGACAACGGAAGGAGGCAGATGCCCTATTATTCAGTCAGTAAGTGTAAATAATAAGTACCATTTACAGTGTATAACATTCTTTAGATGGGTGTTTTTGATGCAGAAGTGCTGATGCCAAACCTGCTTTTCAACTCAAAAGATAAAATAACATAGGATACTGTGCACAAGATAAATTTTTGGACAGTTGAATTGTACATCGACAAAATAGAAATAATTGCATTTTGAATGGAAAGCAATGGTCACTTCTCATCATCGATAAATGTTCTTCAAACAACGACCTCTGTTTCTGTTGAGAACTCATTGACAGAAATTAACACAAGTTTCTGTCTCTGTTTTTAGCTCCTGAACCGAATAAGAAGTTGTATTTCTCTAGAATATAAGGATTACAAAGTTCAGTTCTGATGAGTGTTAAGTAACACATATCATAGGTAGGGTTAGTTTAATACCCTATTTCCATAAAATACAGCGCTAAGTTATAGAATTAGATAACAAAAAGGTCCTTGTCTCCATTTTGATAATTCAGTTGATATCTCTTCTATAAATGCAGCTGAACTAAGCTAAACAATCACAGTACACAAACCCAGTAAAGACTAATGAACAAAATACTATCACACTAGTGTGTAATCCAACACTGCAGTGTAAGCTAGGCTTTGCGCAGAGCTGGGTATCTCAAATCTCAAAAGGATTGTCCTGGTTTTGGCTGGGATAGAGTTAATTTTCTTCATAGTAGCTAGCATGGGGCTATGTTTTGGATTTGTGCTGACAACAGTGTTGATAATACAAGGGATGTTTTCCTTATTGCTAAGCAGTGCTTACACAGAGTCAAGGGCTTTTCTGCTTCTCGCCCCACCCCACCAGCAAGTGGGCTGGGGGTGCACAAGAAGTTGGGAGGGGACACAGCTGGGACAGCTGACCCCAGCTGACCAAAGGGATATTCCATACCATATGACGTCATGCTCAGTATATAAAGCTGGGGGAAGAAGAAGGAAGAGGGGGACGTTTGGAGTGATGGTGTTTGTCTTCCCAAGTAACCGTTACGCATGATGGAGCCCTGCTTTCCTGGAGATGGCTGAACACCTGCTTGCCGATGGGAAGGAGTGAATGAATTCCTTGTTTTGCTTTGCTTGCGTGCGTGGCTTTTGCTTTACCTATTAAACTGTCTTTATCTAAACCCATGAGTTTTCTCACTTTTATTCTTCCGATTCTCTCCCTCATCCCACCTGGAGGGAGTGAGTGAACAGCTGTGTGGTGCTTAGTTGCCTGCTGGGCTTAAACCACGACGATGATATAACAAATTTAGGGTCATTAGAGAAGGACAATACGAAGAAAAAGGAATGTGGAAAATCTTTTTTATCAGAATGAAAACAATATAATGTTTTCTGTATAATGGAAAAACTGTAAGAAGGGTCTAAACCCAGAACTGTTTACAGAAGTTATAGTGAGATTCTGTCTTCTTGTTATCTCAGAAGACAAGAGTAACAGGTTTTCAAAAAACACAAAGTAACAAGGTGAAAGTATTTTATATAATGTGTAATTTATACTGTATGACTGATTGCTGCAGAAAATAAGCAGTGTCAAAAACAGAATAAATTTTAAGAAGAGATTGGCGGTACATATGGGGAATGAGTTATTAAAGTTACAGCCATTGCTGTTTAGTAAAGATACTAAAACTTGTGCTTCTCAATTTAAAATTCATGAACTAACTAGTAGTTTAGACATAAAAACACCTATCCAACTAGAACATACCCTAACATGTTTCACATCTTTGTTATAACATTTCAATAGGGTGTTTCACACCAGGATGCTTGGGATTCTATCATCCTCTAAAATATCTGGCTCTGTTCATTGTCAAAGATTTTATTCCTCTGGAGCAAAGACACTAAATTAAATGACATCAAGCCTGATCCTCTCTTGTAAATCCCATGTTCAAAGTAACTGAGAAAAATGCTTACTGTTTGCAATTGCAGTACAAGTATGATGGAATATTATGTTCCACTAAATCTAGGATACCTCAAAATTTTCATGAGACCCCCAGAATACTACTCAGAAAAGCCCAGTTAGGCCAATTGTCTTCCAAAATACAGTGTTAGAATCCAAATTTCAGCCTTGACAAGGGAAAAGTTCCTGTTGACTGAAGGGGTTTTTTTCTGTCAACAGGTGTCCTTTTTCTCCATCCCTGCACTGAAGGAGTGACTGATCATTACACATCTGTCTAGACTGAAACTTAGAATTTAACCATCCTGTTGTCGATGAACTCCTGCATTTCTCTTGGAATGGAAAATGCACAATACAAGAAAAAGAATGTCTTTTAAGTTTTTAGGAGGAAAATAAGTTTATTGAAGAAAGGGGCGGGGGAGAGAAAGAGGTTATTTTAGCCTCAGTCATACTTTGTGTCTTGGAAATCTGACACCTCTTTTTGCAGTGGAGAATTGATGGTGGGAATTTCCAAAAAATTTCACCTTCAGCATAGCACTGCTCCTGACTTAGATAATGACAGTTTAACCATCTGGATTCAAAAATGTTGAAACATTTTATTTCAGTTGAAAGTGTAAATATGTTGACATTTTAAAATAATTTATTTCTACTGAGTTTTCTGTACTTTTGTCACTGCTTCCCTTTAAGGCCAGCATAGACAGAGGATTTGTGGTGTAAAGCAAATATGTCTTGTGAAGCTATTTTTTACAAGTATTTGTTATTCACTGCTCATTTTTTGTCACAAATCCCTTCTCATTAAATCGGAAGAGAAAAGCTATTCTATCAGTTATACAAAAAATAACAAAGAGAAGCAATCCATGCAGATAGTTCATGAACACCTTTTTCCTCCATATGAACATATATTTTCATGGTAAAAAAGAGAAAAGGTGAAATCTAAAACAAAGTGTAATTCTTGTCTGTCCCATTCTCTTCCTAGCTAGTAGGAGCCATACGGAGAGTAGACGTTTATATTTATGTATGGTAAATTGATGATGACATCATTGTTTTGTTCCCACAATTGATTTGCCAGTTGTGTATGGCTTCTAAACTGTTAAAGGCAGAAATATTATCTTTGGGTACATTTGCAGAATATCTAGAAAGATAATATTACTGAGTATGTATTTAGCATTCCTGAAAAATAGATCTAAAATTGTTTTGGCATCCAAGAAAATCCTTACAATCATTTCATACTTAGGCTAACTAAGGTAAAAAGAGAGTGAACAATAGCAATGCTAGTTCTCCCAGATTCTCTGTCCCCCAAACTATTTGTGAATAAAACCTCCAGAAAATCAAATCTGCTTTTCTCCATTTTTCATATTTCAAAGTTATTATTTAGTTCACCTTCAATTAGAACATATACTGCATGCCTATGAGCAGACCTGGATGCAACACAGGATTTATAGTGAAGCATCCTTCACTGCCAGATACCCTGGAAATCTTAGACCATCTGGTTTCACAATACACTTGTAGCTGATTATCTGCTTAAGAATTAATTAGGAACACGTTAACTGTTGTGATAGCAGAATTGTTGACATTTGTCTTATATGTCTTTTGAAAAGCAATCACTGTCCAAAACAGATTCCAAAATAGGATGAAGTAATGAAATAAAAGGCAGCCTCAGCTGGGATTGTCCTTGTCCAAGAATGATACTTAAAAGCATTACATTGCATTTTTCAGTGACTGAGGTATCAAAAATATGACATTCATGAAGCTCCTTCTCTTATTGGTTGTATCTCTCCCCATCATCTGAAAGATAATACACCTAAGAGTAACTGACACCATAGAGAAGGAACAAAACCAAAATGGCACAATGTAAAGTGGAAAACACAATGAGACTCAGCTGCTTAAGGATCACTGAAATATATTTTTATTTTCTCGGCAGAGTTAGATCTCTTTTCACTTTTTCACATAGAAGAAATGCTTACAGCATTTATAGTTAAATAATTGCCTTTAGAAAAACACCAAACATGGAATTTTATAAAAATGGCATCTTCACTTAAGTTACTTGTTCTTTCATACCACACTTTGATTCTTTAAAACAATGGCTGAGAGTAGCTTGTATGAGTACAAACAATAAATTATTGTGACAAAGTAGGTTATTGAACATCGACTGGGCTATTGCAACTGACCACTTATATGCTCCAAGTCACTGAGAAATAAAATGCCTAAGCAGCTTAAACTATCATTAGATTGTTATTTTTAATGAATATTTATAAAAATATAGCTCAGTTAGAATGAAGTATCTTTTGAAACTGGAAGAAAATGTAAACGTTTAAATCATCTTTCCTCCAAAATTTGTTGTCAAACTGCAAATAGATTCAGTCATACAATAACATTGTTTGTTTAAGAATAAACCATTAATACAAAAAAAAATCCTTCCTATCTCTGATAGTAACCTTGCCCAACAGACAAAAGGCAACATAAAACACTAGAGTTTAAAATTCAAAGCAGCATTCACTTCTAGATGTTATGTGATAAAAGGATTTTTTTCTAATAATGTTTTTCATTCTGGTGTTTTGCATTTCAGTTTCTTTAGTCCACAATAAAATGATCTTTATAATTTCATTCAATAGGGGTTAAACACTCTACATTTGTGATTATGTAGTTGACCACAAGTGAAAGGGCTTTGTAACTTCCAAACAGCCTTAAAAGAGCAACTGCTTGCTAATTTATTCTTTCCAAACTGTAAGTCTCATTGTACAATATTAAGCCTGAAGGCTACATGGTAACTTATCTTTGCAAAGCTTGATAACCTCTGCAAAATGGTAATCGCTGTGGAGTTTTTAGTTTTGTGCACTGTGCTTAAGGGCTAAATTCTTTTCCCTGAGCAGCCCCTGGGATACCTGAATGGCTATTTTACTGTTCAGACAATTCTCTCTCCTACCCTCTTCTCACTTCCTTAGGCACAGTGTTAGTGCTTGTCATCACTTTAATATCATTTAAATTGATGAGGGGACCTCATCAATGCTTATAAGTATCTCAAGGGTGGGTGTCAAGAGAATGAGGCCAGACTTTTTTCAGTGGTGCCCAATGACAGGACAAGGGGCAACGGGCACAAACTGGAACCCAGGAAGTTCCACCTGAACATGAGGAAAAACTTCTTTATTGTGAGGGTGACAGAGCCCTGGCACAGGCTGCCCACGGAGGTTGTGGAGTCTCCTTCTCTGGAGATATTCAAAACCTGCCTGGACGCAGTCCTGTGCAGCCTGCTCTAGGTAAACCTGCTCTGGCAGGGGGTTTGGACTAGATGATCTCCAGAGGTCCCTTCCAACCCCTGCCATTCTGTGATTCTGTGAAACCTGGCTGAGAAACACTAGATGTTACAACCCATGCCAAAAAATTTGGCTACTTTTGACATGAGTTAGAAAGAAAAATGCTAGCATTTTCTAGCAGCCTTATATAGATGATAACACAAAATGCTGGACAACAGAGAATCAAGTGCTTTTTGGAGAATTTGTAATTCATCCTAAATTGTGGTTCCAACTTCAGTAGTATTTACAACCCTGATGTTTAAACCTAATCTGCAAAGAAATTTTCAACCAATATAATTGTTAGTCAAGGGCCAGAGAAAGCAGAGGAAAGATAATTTGTATATATATATGTGCACACAAATTTACGTTTCCTTATGAATTCAATAGGGATTTATACATTTAAGCAAGCTGTATTAGCTGATTAGTTGTATGAATTATATCAGCCTCAATTATATCAGTCTAAATATGCTTAATTTCCCTACTCAAACAAGAATAATTACAGCAACATAAAACATTGTATGAAATCCTTCACAATGTCTAATCTTTGTTTCACAATAGAAAGTTGTCACACTTTCTTAGCTATGTTACTATAGATAAAGCTACACAATCTTCCAAGTATTGACTTCAGCTGTAATGTGTAGCAAGACTTAATTTGCCAAAATCTACATTAATTATATTTATAAGGTAAGGAACAAATTCTGATCTGGTCAAATATGATACATGCTTACAAACGTGTAAATGACTAATCACGATGTAGACAGATGGAGGCACAGTTCCATCTGCCAAAGATATATAGGAACACCTGCATTAATAGCTTGCCTTCAGGAAAAAAAAAAAAGATTATTCACTTAAGCAAGTCTGATGTATTATAGGTTTACACAGTAGTTAGTATAAAAAGGATTTGCCATTTTAAATGGATCTGTGAATGACCATTAGTACTAACTGTCCTTTTTCTGATACATCAAACCAATTAGCCATGTTCTTTCCAGAAAGAAAAGTATTACTGTCATGTAGTATATGTCAAGGATTCCATTTAAAAGAGTTCCTCCATCTGATTTGTCATAACAAAGCATTAATGTTTTCCCTGAAAAAGCTAGAGAGAGAATAAGAAAAAAAAATTGTGATCAAGTTATACTTAAGTCCTCATAAGTACAAGTCCATTATTGTAAATTGATATTTCTCTTTCACCAACTTCCATCAAGTGAGGGTATTTTAATCTGCAGTGTAGATGAAGGCACTTCTTTCCTTTTAACTGCTATTACACAGCTTATGATCATGATTATTGTTGGAAGATGCTATAATTATAAAGATTAATTAGTAGTCAGAGCAATAGAAGCACATATCTTGCATTAGCAATGTGTCAGATTCCAAGACTGAAGCTTTCAAATACAGAAATGAGATTAGAGAATCACAGTGCTTGATAGGTCAGGCAAGAATATGAAAATGTATTTTTTTTATCATTAGGAAGCTTTTGTGCTGATATGTAAATGAGTCTCCTTCCTCTTCATCAGAACATCTTTTTAAGTTTGCAAAACTCTTTAAGTGCTAATTAGGTAAGAACCCATCAAAAATCAAATTAGGAACAATTAACACTCATTGTCACTGCTAAGGAAAAATAAAGGAAGGAAATATATTTGGCAGCATACAGACTTTTACTGGGGTGTTTTACTTGAAATAAGTGCACATCAAAGTACTTTACTGCGCAAGTATTCAAAAATCCCAACTTATAGCTTTTCTTTTATATAAATTAATCCTTATTCAAGCAGAGACCAGAAGTTCTTACGAAGAATAACTGAAGATATACCATGTTGTGTGTCATTGATATTAGAAAAAAAAATTTCCTGAGTAAGCTGAAACTCCTGGCAATATTGTACACACATAGCCATGATTACATTCAAAGATCAGGTGTACGTGTGTGGGGGGAGTTTGAGCATGTTTTTCCTCTTCTTTGTTAACACGAACACAATAGAGATCAACTGAACAGTGACAATATGTTGCATTTCTGCTGTTTTTTCTTAAAGTTCTTTGCAAACAAAAGTATTACCCATAAAACTACTTGCTTTATAAACTCAACAGGCACATACACCAACAAAATGACTTCTCTATGTCCTCTGTCAGTGGTAATTTATTCACATTTGCATATGCTTCCCAGCTACCTGGGAAGATGAACAAATAGATTTCCAGAAGACAATAAAGCGTCATGAGGAACAAGAACACTGAATTTCTTACAAAAACTAATTTACAAGCCAGAAATGAAATGTGATTCTTCATGATTTCAGGTATCTTCTTGTAAGGACTTAGCGATGAGAGATGGCAAGGGAACTCAGTAATAAAATATAATGCTGATACAAGATTTTATATCGTAGAAGGTTCTGTAGCAAAAAACCGCACAGGAGACAACAGCAAAGAGCCAGGCAGACTATGAATGATATAAGCAATTAATAATTTAATACATGGCCTTGTCACAGTTCTTATGTCAGTGATCCCTAGTAGCATTTCTCTGTTTAAGATTTTATTTTCTCTTCCAGTTATCTTCTATTTTCTTTACCACTTACTGGGCTGATATTCACTTAAATTAAGTAATTGTTCAGATAATTATCACTATTAAGAAATGATAGACTATATAACTCTGAAAACTGTATTATGTTGGAAGTTGTTCTATTTTGTCAAGAAATGCATTTACACCTCCTGCATATTTTACTGAACCATATGTCCTGTAAAGCATACATTTATCACTTGATAGCTTTCATCTGCAGGGCTGTAGCCAGCCTGAAGTTTTCAGAAGTATTTCTTCAAGTTCCTGTGTCTTCCAAATGTAATCAGGTCATCCAAATTAATTAATGTCTATAGAAATTTCATGTCTTCTACAATTTTCCTAAGGAACTACTGAAGTGTTGAAGGTGTTTAAAGCCTACCTTCAGTTAAGCAGTCAAACAAGTCCAAAGGACAGATGAAAGCTGTCTACATTTTATAATCTTTTCCCAGGAGTTCTAGCCGTACTCACTTCAAAGTCCCAAAACTGGAAATCATTCATTCCCTAAGCGAACTAACAAGCAGACCAAGGAATCTTCTACATGTAGCATGGCATCCTCTACCAGTATGCATTTATTTAAGGTCAAGTATTTATACAGAAGTTGATCAAAATGATGGAATTTCTGCTTCCTGAGAAATTCAAATAAAAAGTTCTGTTTCAATATGAAATACAGGAATTTAAAGTAGCTCATCAAAACCAAATATAATCCTTTCCCCCAACCTCCAGTACCACAAATTTCATATTAAATGAAGCAGAGCCTGAAGCCAACTGTAGCTTCTCTCTCTCCTTAAAGGCTAAGTTTGACAGTGACAGCTGACTGTCATTGCATCAAAATCCCCAGAGAGTTTGCAAATGAGATAAATTTCCCAGCTAAAAGCACCTGTGAAGACAACTGTAAATTTGTCATTCTTCAAGGTGGTAGGGGGAACCTGAGCAATTAAGTGTAGTCTCATTCACTTGCCTCCACCCCCCTGGCAAGTCTTTTTAACAATGAGAAAATAAACAAGAATAATATTAGATTTCTTGTGAAGCACAGTTAACCTCCTTAACTGTTAACTTGTTGGATTAGATAGATTAACTGCTCAAATGCTACAGTTTTTAATTTATGACATTTTTTGTTACGAAGACGAGAAATTTGCATCAGAAGAAGATGAGACTAGGGTCAGAAAACTGGAGAAAGAAGTCAGGATGTTTCATTTTAGAACAGCTAATGCATTCTAAAAAAAATAGACTTTTAGGACTCTTCCTTTTTTTCATACTATGTTTCAGTGCAATCCAAAATATAGATTCCAAGGCTTAGGTTAAGAGTAGATTGCTGTGTTGTAGCTTCCAGAAGATTCTACTTTCGCTAAGTTAATTTCTACTCAGTCTAAGAATGCACTCTGACATTGTGAGTTCATATAAGAGCCTAAACAGCAGAGGACTGAATTTTCCAAGACCAGAAAAAAAAAAAAAGACTTGTTTGTGTTTGAGACAAACCCAAACCACCATGGGAATCTCCTGCCCCAGGTTTTCAATAATAATTGCTTGACACCAGCATGGGATTTAAATAATGTTTTACTATATATGTCCAGTTTTAGCATTTCTCAGGAGGAATTAATTTCTGGCTTCAGTTTGTGAGTTAGCATGGAAGAAATACGTCTGAATGAATACAGAAAGTTGTCAATCAGTTAAGTTCTGACAAAGAAAAAGGTTCAAATTACATTGTGTATATGTATGTATTAAATCATCAGTATTTTAGAGCTAGAAATACTTCTGTGTCAGCTGTCAAGGTCCATTCTGAAGTTTAGACATGATATAACTGAGGAGCATAACCACATCTCCAGCAAAACCATTTTATTTCACAACCTAAATTCAAAACACATTTGCAGTGTGCCTGTGGGGCAAGGGACACATGCATACACACAGTATAAAATATATTTATATTTTCTTCTGTCCTTAGTTTACAATAAGGAATCCTCAGTACTTTAAACATTAAGGTAGTTTCACTTTCAGAATGATCTCTGTAACATTTCTGGTGTCAGATACAACTCTGTCAGGATACATCTGTGTTGCATTAAATATATTTAATTCACCTGAAACAAACTGCTATTAATTAAAGAACCTTAAAGATGTCAGAAGTCCATTAAAATTTTCAAAATTGCCTGTAGTAAGAAAGAAAGAAAGATTAGCATATTCCTTACTTGCAGAACTCAGTGAATGCTGTGAAGATCCTTATAAGGACAGCAAACACTGGAGACATTTTTGTCAAAATGACGTGAAAACCAATGGTAGTATTGAATTTGCTGCTGAACCAGCCCTTGCATTATTTCCAGAATCTGTGCTTTTTTGACGAGGGGTTTTATTTGGTTGGGTTTAGGGGTATTTTTGTCTGTACCTTGCTACGTACAGGCAAACCTTTTCCCTACCTTTCACACAATGGTTTGCCCAAAGTTATCCATGCCCTTGTCACCTAAGTCCTAGATAACTAACACGTTGTATGTGGAAGTATATGAAGAAAGGGAAGGCTGAGTATTCACAAAGCAAATCACCATTGATCCACCATGCCCATATCCATACCCTGGTCTGATTCTTCCAACTCATCCCATTCTACTTCTAGTTTTTATCTCCAGGACAAGTAGTACAGCTGCTTGATATAGTTATAAAATCTAAGCGGAATCATCAGGGTGCCTTTTCCGGCAACCAGGTCATGCAATCTGATTTTATCAAAGCATATCAAGGAGAGAAAAAAGAAACAAACACTTCTGGATTTTTACTTTCCCAACTGCCTCGTGTCGTGGTTTAGCCCCAGACGGAGGCTGAGCCACGCGGTCACTCGCTCACCACCCCCCTCCCAGCGGGACGGGGAGAGAATCGGCACAAAGAAAGACAAAACTCATGGGTTAACAACAACAACAGTTTAACCAGACAACAAAGGGAAAGAAAACAAACAAACAAGAAACCCCAACAATAACTACAACAGGGTGCACTTAGCGCTGCTTCCCGTACAGGTCACTCCCCCCGCTCCCCCCGCCCTCTATATAGTGAGCGTGATGGTCACATGGTATAGAATAGACCCCGGCCAGCTTCTGGCGAAAATTAACCCTATCCCAGCCGCAACCAGGACATTATCCACCCCTTATTCTATACCATATACGTCATGATCAGATCCTACACTTCCCAATTAACCACCACCACTTTTCCTGGTTTTTATATATATATATATATATATATACACAGACATCATTCCCTTAGTCTATGGACCATCCCTTTGAAGTGTCTATTGAGTTCATTTAGTCCATGACTTTAGGCTCCATCTGTCATAATAGTCTCTTGGGGCAGGAGAGATGATGTGGAGTTTGCTCAGTCGGCAAAACAGGGCTGGGTCTCGGTGCGGTGCGGCAGGTGACACTGGACGCTGTGGGAGGATGGTGTGTAGTGTTGGATTGTTGCATCTGGAGCTTGCAGTTGTGGTATCTGGCTCGGCTGGTGTATCATGTCCATGGTCTGTGGGTTGAAGATGTTGATCTCCTGAGGAAGTTGATGGGCGCCAGTTGCTAAAGCCAGTTCTGCTTCCATTACTGCTGCATGTTGCTCCATTTTAGCAATAGTTCATTCTTTATTAATTTGGGTAATTCTTGCTGTAATATCATTGATTTGGCATATAGCAACTGTGATAAAGATGACATACAGTGACAAGGTTATATAGCAATTAACATCGTACAGTTTCATTCATTGACTATTCTCACCCAAAATCAAATCCCCTCAAGGTACACATCGGACTTCCCCATCCTTTTGCATCACCCACCAAGTGCACCCAGGTCTTTGAGCAAAAGCAATCCCACGGATGGGTTTGCCTTTGCCCGAGGCAGGAGTAACCCAGACTGTCTTCCCTAACATATTCTTCATGTGCACTACAGGAACTTTATGCCCTTCTACAGTATGTAAAGGCTTTGATTGGGCAGGACCAGCTCGGTTGGTAGATCCTCTAGTGTTAACTAACCAGGTGGCTTTTGCTAAATGTGTATCCCAATGTTTGAAGGTCCCACCACCCATTGCTCTCAGTGTCATTTTCAGTAGTCCATTGTATCGTTCAATTTTCCCAGAGGCTGGTGCATGATAGGGGATGTGATACACCCACTCAATGCCATGCTCTTTGGCCCAGGTGTCTATGAGGTTGTTTTGAAAATGACTCCCGTTGTCTGACTCAATCCTTTCTGGGGTGCAATGTTGCCATAAGACTTGCTTTTCAAGACCGAGGATAGTGTTCCAGGCAGTGGCATGGGGCACGGGATATGTTTCCAGGCATCTGGTGGTTGCTTCCACCATTGTAAGCACATGGCACTTGCCTTGGCGGGTTTGTGGGAGTGTGATATAAACAATCTGCCAGCCCTCCCCATATTTATATTTCAGCCATCGTCCTCCATACCAGAGAGGCTTTGACCGCTTGGCTTGCTTGATTGCAGCACATTTCACACTCATGGATAACCTGTGTGATAGTGTCTATGGTCAAGTCCACCCCTCGATCACGAGCCCATCTATATGTTGCATCTCTTCCCTGATGGCCTGAGGTGTCATGGGCCCACCAAGCTAGGAATAATTCACCTTTATGTTGCCAGTCCAGATCCACCTGCGCCACTTCAATCTTAGCAGCCTGATCCACCTGCTGGTTGTTTTGATGTTCCTCAGTGGCCCGACTCTTAGGTACATGGGCATCTACATGGCGTACTTTTACAACCAGCTTCTCTACCCGGGCAGCAATATCTTGCCACAATTTGGCAGCCCAGATGGGTTTGCCTCTGCGCTGCCAGTTGCTCTGATTCCATTGCTGTAACCACCCACACAGGGCATTTGCCACCATCCAGGGCCTCAGATCCTCTGTATCCCCAGCCCCAAAACCTCAGAGGTCAGCCTCAAGTTTCCCCTGGCGCTCTCTGCCAGAGGCTCCAGGTAGGGCCGTTCTCCCCTGCTGTGGTGTAGAGCACATTTTTAACATCTTGCCCTGGCCAGGCTGGCCCAGGGGCTACTGCATGAACTATCTCCTGTTTAATTTGTTCAAAGGCTTGTTGTTGCTCAGGGCCCCATGTGAAATCATTCTTCTTTCGTGTCACATGACAGAGAGGGCTTACAATGAAACTGTAATTTGGAATATGCATTCTCCAGAAACCCACAACGCCTAAGAAAGCTTGGGTCTCCTTTTTGTTAGTTGGTGGAGACATAGCTGCTATTTTGTTGATCACATCTGTCGGAATCTGGCAACGTCCTGGACGCCTGGACAAAACATCTACACCAGGTAACCTACCAACAAAACTGTATTTTCTAAAACAGTATGCATTGTAATGGTTAAAAGAAAAAAGAAGTATTATTATTGATTGTGGTGAGTTGACCTTGGCTGGACGCCAGGAGCCCACCAAGCTGCCCTATCACTGCCCCTCCTCAACTGGACAGGGGAGAGAAAATATAACGAAAGGCTCATGGGCCGAGATAAGGACAGGGAGATCACTCAGCAATTACTGTCACGGGCAAAACAGACTCAAATCAGGGAAACTAATTTAATTTATTGCCAATAAAGAGTAGGGTAATGAGAAATAAAAACAAATCTTAAAACGCCTTTGTCCCACCCCTCCCTTCTTACTGGGCTCAGCTTCACTCCCAATTTCTCTACCTCCCCCCCCTTAGCAGCACAGGGGGATGGGGAATGGGGTTGCGGTCAGTTCATCACACGTTAACTCTGCCACTCCTTCCTCCTCACACTCTTCCCCTGCTCCAGTGTGGGGTCCCTCCCACAGGAGACAGTCCTCCATGGACTTCTGCAATGTGAGTCCTTCCCACAGGCTGAAGTTCTTCACAAACTGCTCCAACATGGGTCCTTTCCATGGGGTGCAGTCCTTCAGGAATGGACTGCTCCAGCGTGGATCCCCCACAGGGTCACAATTCCTGCCACTAAACCTTATCCAGTGTGGGTTACTCTCTCCATGGGGTCACAGGTCCTGCCAGGAGCCTGCTCCAGCATAGGCTCTCCACGAGGTCATAGACTCCTTCAGGCACATATGTCTGCTCCAGTGTGGGGTCTTCCACAGGCTGCAGAGTGGATATCTGCACCACTGTGGACCTCCGTGGGCTGCAGGGGAACAGCCTGCTTCACCATGGTCTTCACCATGGGCTGCAGGGAAATCTCTGCTCCGGCAACTGGAGCACCTCCTCCCCCTCCTTCTTCACTGACCTTGGTGTCTGCAGCATTGTTGCTCTCACATATTCTCATTCCTCTGTCCCAGCTGCTGTTGCGCTACAGATTTTCCTCTTCTTAAATATGTTATCCCAGAGGCGCTACCACCATCGTCACTGATCGGCTTGTCTTTGGCCAGCAGTGGGTCCATCTTAGAGCTGGGTGGCACTGGCTCTATTGAACATAGGGGAAGCTTCTGCCATGTTTTCACAGAAGCCACTCCTGTAACCCACCCCGCTACCAAAACCTTCCCCTGCAAGATTTTTGTAAATAGACACAATTGCCATCATAACTGCAGAAGACAGTAATTTGGTGGACACAGATACTTGCTAGCCTCACAGAAAAAGCTAATAGGATTGAAGAATTAGTTGCACTTTAGTCCCCTTCAGGGAAAGACATTTGAGTATAACTGATTCAATAAATACTATTCTCATATAGACATAAATTGAGTGAAGTTTGTCAATTAAACAGGCAAACTGTGCCTTGAAGAACCTTAACAAAGAGAAACTAAATCAGGTCCACTGAAATGTCCTCATCAGACTCCCTAAGTATATGAATAGGATAATTAATTTCATTTTATCTACAACCTTTGTTAAGAATTATCCATTATTACTTTGTGCACTACCAATAAAGCTGTCTGTGCTACTGCATCCAGCTCTGGAGCCCTCAGCACAAGAAAGACATGAGCCTGTTGGAGTGGGTCCAGAGGAGGGCCACAAAAATGATCAGAGGGATGGAGCACCTCTCCTGTGAGAATGGGCTGAGACAGTTGGGGTTGTTCAGCCTGGAGAAGAGAAGGCTCTGTGGAGAACTTATTGAGGCATTTCAATACTTAAAGGGGGCCTATAAGAAAGATGGGAAAAACTTTTTAACAGGGCCTGCTGTGATAGGACAAGGGGTAATGGTTTTAAACTAAAGGAATGGAGATATAGGCTAGACATAAGGAAGGAATTTTTCACAATGAGTGTGGTGAAGCACTGGAACAGGCTGCCCAGAGAGGTGGTAGATGCCCCATCCCTGAAAACATTCAAGGTCAGGCTGGATGGGGCTCTGGGCAACCTGATCTAGTTGAAGATGACCCTGCTTATTGCAGGGGGGTTGGACTAGATGACCTTCAAAGGTCCCTTCCAACCCAAACTATTCTGTGATTCTATGATTCTATGATCTAACAAATTCATTTCTTTCAAGCCTTTCACTTTTCTCTGGTGGGAAGGTATAGAGTTATGAATAACGTGGGAGATCATCCTCTGCATTTTCCATTCTACCTGCCCAGTCTGAAAGAATATTAATCTGTTGTTACTTCTACATTGACCTATTCCAGTCACAACTTCCAAAAAAGCTCTTATCTGAGGTAACGGACAGTGGATTTTTAGGAACTTCCTAAACCCTTGTGACCATCATACCACAGTAGAATGATTGTCTGTTAGAAGCTGAAATCAAATTCAGACTTCCACTATGGAAGCCCAGGCATCAGACACTTGAGTAGGACAAATGCACTGAGAGATCCTCAGTGGACTGACACATCTATACTGCATAGTATTATAAAATGTTACATAACAACGTTTCTGCATAGCCTACTTGAAACAAGAGCGTTCATGAATATTGTTTTTCATTTTCAAATGTAACTTTTGAGAGATCTGTTACATACTGTAGCAGTGATCTAGACTGAGTGATTCTTTCTTTAAAAATAAGTGTGCTGACTTACACTGCTGGCAAAAAATGTGAGGCCTCTTCAGTAAAGAACCAAAAATCCCTTGAGGCCCTGCTGTGCTTAGAAAAAGTCAACATGCAGTGTAAAGCTAATACTTTCTCACATAGTGTTCTCTTCTCCATCTTTTTTTTTCAACTTGACTAAATGCCTGTGTTCCAAATGTGATCAATTATTTTACTATATCAGCCACTGACTACACTCAGATGTTACCGGCTCTTTTTCAGGAAGCTTGCAAGAGAAAAAGATACAGACTTCTGAGGAAATAGAGAGGATGTCAAGGTAACAGCAAGAATATACAATGTCCTTGGACATATGTGCTCATCTATAAACAAGTGATACCTGTACCATGTGTGAAGCTTTGGAAATTCTTTACACTGGTGCAAAAACCAATGGATATTAATGAAAGGTTATTTTTGGGGGGCCTGGAGAGAAATAGAGTTTGACTTCTGGAAATTAAAGTTTTAAAAAGGTTTGCAAATTCTAACCAAAACTTTCTACACTTGTGGAAACTTCGACATTTCCCAACATCACTTTTGATCATGTTGACATTGAAGCAATCCTGAAATGCATGCAACAATTAACATTGCTTTAATCGCTATTCTAAACCTCCTGAGAGCAGTCAGTGCAATAAAATTGGCATATTAAATATATGAAAAAATAATTGCAGGCGCAACTAAACATGATTAATGATCAGACAACAGCTTCCACATGAAAAGAATATTAAATAGTTTTGCACTGTTGTCAGAGCCAAGATTATTAACACATTGGCTTGTTTGTTTGAATAGAGCATAGGACAAAGAATCTTCATAGACACTAAGCACTATTTGCACATTGTTTTATAAAATTTTCCACACATGTTTAAAACATAGGTATTTGTAAACTTTGCTGGATAACAAAATATATGTAATGATACAGCATGACAGGGAGCATTTGAGACTTTGTGAGGCAGCTTTCATGTGAACTTTAATATACTATACAATTTCCTTTATGGAAATAAAGATCTAGCAGACTTCTGTTGGAAATTATTTTGTGGATAATGGCATCTACTCTCTTCAGGACTGAAGACGGTGTTGGAAGAATGTTATTTTGAGGCCTGGAATTAACTATCTGCCTGCTCACCTTGTAGCAAGTTTTTCTCCATAAAATGATGCAAAACCAAGGAAAATCAAACTTTTCTGGCAAAGGGGAAAAGAAAAATAATAAGAAGTTGTAAAGTTTAAAGAGTTTTTTGCCTCTTTAGAATTGTTTATAAATGAAAGACAGAAATTGTTATCATCATATTGAAAAATATTTACAATAAAGCCAAAGCATCTATACAGAAGTTATGACTCTCTTTTACTCCTACTTTTTGTAATTCATGAGGAATTATCAATCAGATATACATTTTTTTATAATTTTGTAAAACAATCTTTATAGAATGTTCAGTATATTCAGTATGTGTCCAGTTCCAATATGCTCAGTAGTACTGTGATATTGCACTGTGCTTTCTTTCAGATATGATTCCAAAATACTTATGAAGATCCTTAGGCAGATATTACTTTTAATTAACATCAGCATGTAGAAAACTTATGATGGTACATGACAAAAGCTTTATGTATCTGTCACTAATGCTATATAGGTCAGTTCTACAACTGCAAATTATTGTGTGTACTTATATTGTTAAAGCTGAATACCAAAAATTCTTGTTAAACTAGGAAAGCCAATATGCCAGCACTATTTCCAGGTTCTCTGTTTTAATGTCTCAGTGAGGAGCAGCTCACTTAGACCATCTAATTCCTGAATGTAACACTGAGAGTTTATGCTTTCCTTCCACCTTACCCCTGCTGGTTTTCCTAACCATTACTATTGTGACTTGATATTGAAACACAAAAGCAGATCTGAGTAATTTATATTTAAAATTTTGACAAAGCACATGCAATTTTAGTACTTTCTTTAGACTACTAATATGTAGAAGGATAAATATAGATCCAGCACGTATTTTCATGCTGACCAGTTCTTAGATTCTACAGACCTTAAATATCATACAATACTGACAATGAAGAGTTGGGGCAGGGTCATTTTTTCTTTCACTTTTCCTCTTTTTTTCCCCCTATATCTCCTCTGCAAGTATGAAGTCCCTTAATACAGCCTAACATTTTAAAAAATGTTGTCAACATCAAGGGAGCAAAATTGGGATTTTTAGAGCAATATAGAGACAAGTGGAATTTACATTATTGCTTTATTTTTAATTATAGTCTTAACTTCCTTACTCTACAAAACTGTTTATAATCAAATATAATTTTCAGTAGCATTCTTCATTTATAAATGCCATTTGGCAGTGAATCTGTATTAGTTTTAGTCACTTTGTAGGCTGTAACAGAGATACGAGGGGTTACAATAAAAATAATCTTTCTCACAGAAATGTTCACAAAGATTTCCACAACAGAGATATTGAGTGAATTCCATATTGTGGTGGGTTGACCCTGGCTGGATGCGAGGTGCCCACCAAAGCTACTCTATCACTCCCCTCCTCAACTGGACAGGGGAGAGAAAATATAGTGAAAGGCTCATGGGTCAAGATAAGGACAGGGAGATCACTCAGCAATTACCATCACGGGCAAAACAGACTCGACGTAGGATAAAAATTAATTTAATTTGTTGCCAATCAAATCAGAGTAGAATAATTAGAAATAAAATCAAATCTTAAAAGCACCTTCCCCTCACCCCTCCCTTCTTCCTCAGCTCAACTTCACTCCTAATTTCTCTACCTCCTCCTCCCAAGCAGCACAGGGGGATGGGGAATGGGGGTTGTGGTCAGTTCATCACATGTCTCTGTCGCTCCTTCCTCATCAGGGGGAGGACTCCTCACACTCTTCCCCTGCTCCAGTGTGAGGTCCCTCCCACGGGAGACAGTCCTCCACGGACTTCTCCAATGTGAGTCCCTCCCACGGGCTACAGTTCTTCATGAACTGCTCCAGCGTGGGTCCCTCCCATGGGGTGCAGTCCTTCAGGAATGGACTGCTCCAGCGTGGGTCCCCCGCGGGGTCACAAGTCCTGCCAGCAAACCTGCTCCAGCGTGGGCTCCTCTGTCTCCACAGGTTCACAGGTCCTGCCAGGAGCCTGCTTTCTAGCATGGGGTCACAGCCTCCTTCGGATGCATCCACCTGCTCCAACATGGCATCCTCCACAGGCTGCAGGTGGATATCTGCTCCACCGTGGACTTCCATGGGCTGCAGGGGGACAGCCTGCCTCACCATGGTCTTCACCACAGACTGCAGGAGAATCTCTGCTCCAGCAACTGGAGCACCTCCTCCCCCTCCTTCTTCACTGACCTTGGTGTCTGCAGAGTTGTTGCTCTCACATCTCACTCCTCCCACTGCTGCTATATTCCCCTAGTAATATTTTTTTCCCCTTCTTAAATACGTTATCCCAGAGGCGCTACCACCATTGCTGATGATTGGCTCGACCTTGGCCAGCAGCAGGTCCATCTTGGAGCCAGCTGGCATTACCCCCTTTTGGACATGGGGGAAGCTTCTAGCAGCTTCCCACAGAAGTCACCTCTGTAGTTCCCTGGTACCAAAAGTTTACCACGCAAACCCCATACACATATATATTTATGCATGCATGTGTTTTGAATATATCAATCTTTGTGCCTTAAAATCTGGAAAAATTTCATTTCAAAAATTAACACTGCTAAAAATTTTGCTGAATGAGAAGAAACTACTAAATTGAAACAACACAGAGCATAATATGATATAGTGGAACACAAAGAAGTTTGATTCAGATGTTAATCCTAATTGAAAATGTACTCTGAATACATTAAATGGTTTAGAATATTTGCTTTAATTGTATAAAGAATTATAAATATGCTTAAATATGACACATTTGAATCAGGAGGTAACCATCATTTAATTTGAAATTAGAAAATATTTTCGAGTACTACTACTATTTTCGAGTAGTGGGTATGACAATGTTGTTAGTATATTTATTAAAACATTAAAAAAAGACATTGTAGTTTCACAAAATATTATATACCCAATGTCTTAATCTAGTTCCTAACTAACCCCTACTGTTGGATTTGAGAAGAGCCTCTAAGCATGCAGGTGTAGCAACAAGAATAGAGCCTATCATAGAATCACAGAATCGTTTTGGTTGGAAGAGACCTCCAAGATCATCGAGTCCAACTGTTAACCTAACACTACCAAGTCCACCACTAAACCATGTCCCTAAGTGCCACATCTACATGTCTTTTCAATACCTCCAGGGATGGTGACTCAACCACTTCCCTGGGCAGCCTGTTCGAGTTCCTAATAACCCTTTCAGTGAAGAAATTTTTCTGGATATCCAATCTAAACCTCCCCTGGTACAACTTGAGGCCATTTCCTCTCGTCCTGTCGTCTGTTACTTGGGAGAAGAGATTGACACCCATCTCTCTACAACCTCCTTTCAGGTAGCTGTAGAGAGCAACAAGGTTTCCCCTCAGCCTCCTTTTCTCCAGGCTAAACAACCCCAGTTCCCTCAGCCGCTCCTCATAGGACTTGTGCTCTAGACCCTTCACCAGCTTCATTGCCCTTCTCTGGACATGCTCCAGCACCTCAATGTCTTTCTTGTAGTGAGGGTCCCAAAACTGAACACAGTACTCGAGGTGCGGCCTCACCAGGGCCGAGTACAGGGGGACGATCACTTCCCTACTCCTGCTGGCCACACTATTTCTGATACAAGCCCGGATGATGTTGGCCTTCTTGGCCACCTGGGCACACTGCTGGCTCATATTCAGCTGGCTGTCGACCAGCACCCCCAGGTCCTTTTCCTCTGGGCAGCTTTCCAGCCACTCCCCCCCAAGCCTGTAGCATTGCATGGGGTGGTTGTGACTCATGAAGAGTTTAACATTAGCCTACATATGCTAATGCATTTAAAATCAGATTTTCTTTATTGTTATTTTGAGTTACAACAACTCAAAGCAGACTACTGTACTGTGGTGGTGAATTTTTCTACTTTTTCTCAGCAGCTACAAAGAAATGAACTAATCTAGTCTGACTCAAATGAAACTTCTAATTTAAGACATATGCTGTGGAAGATTGAAGAATTTAATGAGACACAGGAAATTAAATTACCTTCACCAAAATTCACATATGTCCTCTTTGTCAACTATAACAATTGATAACTATTTATTGTATTTCATTTTCAGAGAAAAATAGGGTTTGATGAATAATTTTTATGGAGTTACGCACCCTTGCTAGTGAAAATAAACTTAAATAGAGAAAGTAGAGCTAAAATACAGATTACGATTTTAATTTAGCTTCATATTTACACTGTACATTACTGAGTTGAGGTTTTATTTACTTAAATGTACTTACAATTAATGCAACACGGGATCAACAACTCTATATACTAATGACTTTTTTCACAGACACTGAAACAATGACTACATTACCTGTTCCACCGTCTTTTTCTGTATACTGTCAATCACATCCTTCGGGATATCAGCCCTAGTTGTTGAAAAGCTGTGACCTTTGTAAAAGGAAGAAATGTTGCATTAAGAGGACAGAGATAAAGCATGGTCTTTTTTAAAGAAGAAACATACTCATGCGCACACACACACATACATATACATATACATATACATATACATACAAATATAAATGGAAGTGGAAAAACTGAATGTTAAAAAAAAAAGAAGGATTGGCTTTGGCTCCCTGGATGTGGGACAACTTGCTTAGTGAAAGAGCTGGGAAGGTTTAGCATTTGAAAGCTTATTTGGCTAGTGTGAAGCAGAGGGGATTTTTTTTTTGTGGTTGGTTGGTGGGTTTTTTGTTCACGGTATTGTCAACTTCCTCTAAAAAGGTGAATGATTAGGTCAAATGGGTCCCCCTGAAACGATGGGAAAACTGCTTCTTCTTTTGAGGGTAGCTGAGTATCTTGATGAGGGAGGTTTCAGAGACACAGGACTGTCATACAGAAAGAATAAATAACTCATATGAAGGAGCTGCAAGTCTGCAGCTCATAGTGAGACAGAAATTTTGGAGAAAGCCAACAGACAGGACTCAGAGGTAACGAAAAGGAATTTCCTAAAGTATTTTGCAGAAGTTGTTGCAACTCAGGAAGTCAGAGTTGTCTGAAACCAAGGTTGAAAACAAGGACCTGTTCTGAAAGCACACAGGAGGTAAAGTTATTTATAAACTGCTTCTTGTTTCTTTCTGGCTCTTTCTCTCTAGTCAGTTTGAGAGTGTTTTAAACTAAAAAAGTTAATTATTAGCATCTGCATTACAATAAAAATTCTGTTTGACTTGTGGTCCTGCTAGAGCAGGCCTATTTTCCTGTATGGTTCTGTCTAAAATTACTCCCATTACTATGAGTCTTGGCAAACTTTCTGAGAGAACTGTACAACTGTATTTGTAGAGATTTTACCTTCTCTACAGCTGAGTGTTTTGATGACTTTCTTTTCTTCTTTAGCCTTGATTTTTAAGAACATGCCAGCTAGCAGATACTTATAGCTAAGGGGGTGATGAGGGGTTTTTTTCTTTTTAACAATGTGATCATCCATCTGACAACTTTATATGAATCCAGCATTTCATGAATGACCATAAAATCATGTTGTATAGCTTTATAATAATTATGACTTTTCAACTTGTTGGATTTGAATTAGTGATTGTATCAAAGAGGAGGCTTGTGTCTTGGCTAATAATGTCTCTTCCATAATCTAGCAATGATATTCTTAATAAAATAGAAATACATACCCCTGTTTTAATAATGTTGTGAAACAGGAAAGGTAGGTCAGGTCTTATAATGTTTTGAAACAGGAAAGGTAAACCTGGTCTTAAAAAATGCACATTAGTGGAAACAATTTCACTAAAGGAATGGAATAACCCAAGGAAGGATGCATGCCTAGGAACCAATTTGCTTGCTTTGACAGAAGCACCCATAAAAGACCAAACAGCATTTTACTGTACTTGTTTTTATTTTCAGAAACCCCTTCCAGTGGAATGAGTGTAAAATAGACATTTTCTTTCCCTTTTTACCAAGAATAATTTTACTTCCCCCCCGCCCCCCGCAAGTTTTAGAGGCCAGATTATTCTGGTAAAAAGTGTCATCCTATCATAAGTGTAACGGAAACAAGGTAAAGGATTCTACACATATTAGCCACAAAGAGTGAAGATGTACATTTACAACCCATAAGACATATGTAGATGGATTGTAGGCATAATAAACAGCCACAGGAGGGAGGGAGAGACAAACAATTACACTAATGGAGAGGGAGATATTGTAATTAACATTAAATGTTACCCACAGTGAGATATCTGTAGTAAGAATGACATCCACAACAGCTATATAAGACACACTTGCCTTCTGTGGAGACAAGGTTGGAGTGAGTCCAGACAAGGGCTACGAAGATGATCAGAGGGCTGGAGCTCCTCTCCTATGAAGACAGGCTGAGAGAGTTGGGATTGTTCAGCCTGGAGAAGGGAAGGCTCTGGGAAGACCTTATAGCAGCCTTCCAGTACCTAAAGGGGACCTACAAGAAAGATGTACAGGGACGTTTTACAAGGGCATGTAGTGATAGGACAAGGAATAATGGCTTTAAACTGAAAGAGGGTAGATTTAGATTAGATATTAGGAAGAAATTCTTCACTAGGAGGGTGGTGAGGCACTGGAACAGGTTGCCCAGAGAAGTTGTGGATACCCCATTCCTGGACATGTTCAAGGCCAGGTTGGATGGGGCTTTGAGCAACCTGGTCTAGCGGAAGGTGTCCCTGCCCATGGCAGGGGGGTTGGAACTAGATGATATTTAAAGTCCCTTCCAACCCAAACCATCCCATGATTCTATAATTCTAAGATGGTTAGAATAGAAGAAGTTCCATAGGTTTATGAAGTTGGAAGAACATGTCTGCTTTCCATCAAAGCCAGAATAATTTCTTTTTGGTGAGCCTTCCTTTTCAGTGTCATTTTCAGTTAGGAAATAAAACTAGCTGACATGACAAATAATAGTTGGAAAGGGAGGGAAAGAGGAATGGAGAAAGGAGGGAAAAGAAAATCCAGCACTAGAACTCCAAAACAGGTAGATTTGTTTTGGCTACTCATTACGGATCATATTGAAAAGTGAAAGCCCATAATTTTGTCATTAATATATTTGAGATAGACATATTCTTCCATAGAAAACTGAATTTCTGAAAACATGGAATACATAGGAAGAATTGAACTTCAAGAAAATACGAATAAAAAGAGTATGATTTCTCATGAAGAGCACAATTTATCACTTTATCCATGAAGGCTGCTAATTTGAAAAGTACAGACGAGATCTCAGATAGTGACATCTACAAGGAAAGTGTTGTATGATGTTAAACTCCTTCTATGCTTTACTGAGCTATTAAATTGCATCCATTTTCTCGCAATAGAGTTTTTCTGAACTGGTATATGGGAGAAGTTAAATTTCATTAATGATTTGAGGTGGACTTCCACAATGTTCTCCTGTTTTACAATGCAGTTTTCACTATATGAATATCTGGCCACAATATTTGTCTTGGATTGCAGTGGGTTTTGCTTGGGTTATTAGCGTTTGATATATAACTGTCCTGGTTTCGTCTGGGATGGAGCTCATTTTCTTTCCAGTAGCTACTCTGTTTTAGATTTAGCATGGGATTTGATATGTGAAGAATGTTGATAATACACTGATGTTATTAGTTGCTGCTAAGCAATCAAGGACATCTTCCAGCTTCCCAGGTTTTGCTAATGTGCAAGTAAAAAACCTGGGAGGGGTATAGCCAGTATAGTTGACCCAAACCATCCATAGAGAGTATTCCACACCAAAGATGTCATGCCTCATATAAGTGGGGGTTGGCTGGTGCACCAGGCCCTTTTTTCCCCCTTTTCATTTGTTTGTTTTTTTGGGTTTTTCGTTCGTTCATTCAGCTGTATATTCTCTTGCTTGCTCTCTCTGGAACTTGCTGTTCCATGATTGCAGCTCAGGATAGGCTGTATTGGTCATCGGGTCATTGGGTAGTGAGAAATTGTATATCATTCATTTTATATACTCTATTATCATTATTTTATTTTATGTTATTTTAAAATTATTTTATTATTATCATTATTAATATAAAATATAATTATTATTATCTTTTTCTTTGCTGTCTTGGTGAGCTGTTTTTATCTCAACCTGCAAGTTTTCCTTTTCTTTCCAATTCTCCTCTCCACTCCACTGGGGAAGCAGGGAGTGAGAAAGTGGCTGCGTGGTATTTGGGTTGCCAGCTGGGGTTAAACCACAACAATAACACAGTCAGTATTACAATAAAGTTAGGTAATTAGCATGCAAGCAGGAAGGAAAACGTGATCTATGTGCCAGTGCTTATAATTATAGGCTTTTCTCATCAAAATCCTGAACAATAAGGTATAAAATAAATGCAAGATTAAAACAATGTACTTATTTGAACTGGAAATATATTCAGCAAGGATGTATATATCATAGCTCACTTTTTATATTTTAATACAATTATGCACAAAGCCCACAAATGTGGAAAACACTCCATAACAGAAGACATGGCCCTGTCTTCCTTTACATAATAGGTTCACCCTGAGAAGTTCATAGAGTTTTTGAAAAACATGTACTTGAAGTACTCTTCAGGTAGAGCCGCTGTTATTTAAAGCAAGTAAAAGCTTCATAGTAATACAGTTCACTCAACCCCAATATCATAGGTGATCTCCTTTACATCTAATCTCTTATGAATTTGAATTAAATGTGAACTGGCAATAACATTCAAAGCTAACTTGAAACTTAAGAGGAATTTTTTGGAACTAGGTTTCCATTGTTTCAATATCTGGAAATTGATATCCATGTCTAAGACTAAACGTGCAAATATGGGAACATGCAACTTAATTGAGACTAATAAATCATTATCATTGGATCAAATATTGTGTTATTTGATCCCATTCATAAACACCCAGTTTCAATTGCTGATTTATCAGAAACTATGCTTTGTTTTATTTCTACGTCTCTGGATGGAGATATAAGTCCTGTCTTCAAACAAAATAAAGTCTAAAGACTGATAAATAACAATAGAATTAGTAAGATAAGGGCTTTAAAAGTGGAAGGAAATAGAGATATTTTTTATTATATTCAAATCTTCAACTCTAGGACTCAAATTATCGTTTAAGATGACTTCTCTGGCCTCATTGAATTGCTGATGTTGAGAAAGAGAGAAAATTCCAAACGCAAATCAGAAATGAATGCTAATTTAGACTGCATAATTTAGCCTTTCTTTCACTTCTGTGAGGACCCTAAAAATCCTAGACACCAAACTTGGATGGTATCACTACCATCCTTTAAACCTGCAGGTTGCTTTTTAATTATTTTTACTGTTATTACATATAGATATAAAAAGAGCATATGTTACATGTCCTACTATTTTTTTATTATATTAGGTGAAAAAGAGAGGAAAAATTCATCTTCCCTACACCTTATTCACCTTCATAGATGCTATATCTAATGGATGTGCACCTTCCTCTGAATGGTTTCTTCTATATACAGTAGTGGTGGGCAAATCTGAAGATGCTATTGTAATACAATTTCACTATCTTTAAAAATCTTCTGGATTTTGAATACTACTATTCCTCTTTAAGATACTGTTGCCAGATAGCCTACTCTTCGGCATCCATAATGCTTTAATTCAGTGAAGAAAGCAATTTGTTTCATCTCAGGCAAAGTGTACGTCTAAAGCTTTCCACATAATGCTAAGAAAAGGTTAGTAATATCTAATACTGACAAGTCACAGAAGACCACCAATACCATTTTTAAAACTGAACAGTAGGCATACTATTACTAGTTTTTCATTATTTTCATCTTCAGGCATTTCCATAGTAGCTGATTATGGATTCCCTTCTTTAAAATAAAATAATAAAAAAAATAATTCTGTCAGTCTTTGGTAATTAGGAGCTGATTAATCAAATTTTGCAACTCATTTTGCTGATTTTCCTCTGTTGAAATGGATCTTGCCTTTCACTAATGGATGATCGTGCTGATAACAGAGGACATTTTAATCACTGAGTACTGATGATAGATGGTTTGCCTGCTTAACTGATTTGTTACTTGACAGCATATTGTCTTCGACAGTGCCGTGATTTGGATTCAAAGGTGGAAGGCATATTGTAGGGCAATGTGAAAATCATGTTTATTTGTTGGAACTGTCACTAGTTCCTATCAGAGAAACTACTGACTTTATTTCCCAATTACAATTGGAAAATTGAGCATTTGAATCTTATTTTTCTCCCTTAGCTTCTCTGGAATTTCATATGTAAAAATAAGGAGAACAAAGAGTACATGGGCACTGTCAATGTTTGCTAATAGAAATATTCCTATTCCACAGCCACATAGTTGATTATGCAGATTTATAAATTCATTTGTGCAACGTTTCAAAAAATGCAAACATTATGTAAGAATTAAATTATTGTGTTCTAGGTTCTTTATTAAGATTTCTATTAAATGCTGGTGGTGTTCTTTAATAGGCTGCGTCACAGCACATTCAGAGCTAAGATCTAGAAATAGATGGACACCATGGAACACCATATACAGTAAATTTCCCTTCCTTTGTTTCAAGAAAGATAAAGTAAAGCTGTAAAGGATTTAAAGAAGGTGGTACAGAGAATAACTGAATAGATTAGGGTGAAAAATTCATGAATGAGGGAGAAGACCATGGAAAGCTATTTAAAGATACGAGTTCTAGAGAGCTGAATAGTGATAATGAACCATCCCCTTCACCATACAAAGCATCTTCTCACTTGCCTCTTTCTTATTTTTGTACTCATTGTATGCAATATACACTGTGTAAACACATTTACTACGTAAGCCTTCATTCCACCAGGTTTTAAGCTTGTGTGATTTCCAGAGGCATATAAATAAACCTGTTGATGATAGGTTGTAGCTTCCTTTTTCTACTAAAAATCCTAGAACAGTTACTCCCCTGATGACTGCTAATACTGCTTTTAGAATTTTGCTTTTTTCCTCACTAATGAGGAAAAAGAAGGAAGAAGACTTATTTTGCTTTGTTTCTTGAAGATAGGACATCAAGGAATAGACTAGCCTCGAAGATGTTGGAGAAATGCCATAATTTCCCCACAGAAGGCTAGTTAGTAATATTCAGGAATATAAGAACAAAGAAATATATTTTTAAAAAAAGGTATGTGAGAGAGGTAATGCAGCAATTTTAGAAGCTCAGCATCTCAGAGGGGAGATTAATGTTTAGAAATAAAATTAAGGAACATTTTAAGTCTTGTTCCTGGCATTATGAAGTCTCATGGAGGGTTTTTTCCAGACCTTCAAACTATATTGACTTTGCTACAGTTAAATTCCTTATCCTGACGGGTAAAGAAAGTAGACTTGGTGGTATAAGTTAGTCGCAAACGAAGTAACAAGGTGTCTTCATACAAGTGAAGTAAGAGAAGATGCGTGGCAGCCTGTAGCCCTAACACATTATTTATCTCCTAATATATGCATGGATCTTTGTGAATGTGACAAAGAATCCTTTCCTTTCTTCCCGTCCTTATACTTCCCATCTTCTGCATATGAATCGCTTCTTTTGCCTCCACTGAAGAAAACCCCTAAACTCAGCAAGTCATTAACTGTTCATTTGTACTTATTTTTCTGGCCATGTTTTTGGTTTTCATTATATTTCATTGAAAAGATATCACAAAAGTTGCAATTTTAGCTGTGACTGAAAATTTTTGTTCTGATTTTTTGTAGTGAGTAAAGGCAGATCCTGTATCTAACAGGTAGCACTAAACACAGATGGTATTTAGCAGAGATCAAATTTGATGTATATGGAAAATCACAGAAGTGCAAACATTTTAATCTCATCTGAAAAGTCCAGTCAGTCCTTTGAGCTCCCAGAAGGTATTCAGAGTCATTTCAGAGTTCTGATTTTATTCCTGTTTTCCAGTTTTCTCCAATGCTGATTAGCTCTTAGACACTCTCCCTGATTATTCTGTGATATACTCAAAGATGCCATAAAAGGTATCTTACACCCCAAAAGGACAAATTACATTCACTTCTCTAAACTCTTGTGACAAAAATGATAATAGGCAGAATAAAAATCTTTCTGGGCTTGTTGTCCTAAAATGCAGCCATGCTGACTCACAAAAGATAACATTTTAGTATAGAGGTCTGCACTCCACAGAACTGTGATTTATAAGGCTCTTCTTGGTACTGCTGAATATAAAGGAATTCAAAGTACTGTGTAAGCAAATTTAAGTCCAAGCAGTGTTCATGTTCTAAACATTACATCATTGTTCCCAGAGTGTTTGGTCACTTGTTGCTGTATTTTCAGCTTTGATTGACTGAGTTACAGTTTTGGGGTTTTCTAAGCCAGGTAACGGTAAGTTACAGTAAGTAATAGTACCTACATTTACAACAATGGGCATTAATCTCTTAATAGACGTCATTCCCCAGACTCAAATTAAAATGCGTATTAGAATGTTCACAGTTAAGAAAAAAAAAAAAGCAACAGATATTAATTTTAAAAAACCCTTCAGAGTTTAAGATTTGTGAATGTTCGTCATATGCACTACTCTTGCAATCAGCTATTGCTAGGTCTTTTAATATATGAAGTACATATTAAGGCAGGAACAAGGCAGAAATCTTCTGATTTAGAGACTGGAAAGAATACGGGCATTATTGTTTTAAGAGACAGCAGGAGACGGCTCCTCTTTTCCCCATCTACATTAACTGACAGTCCTTTTCAGCAACCACTGATACCTTAGATCCAGTCTATTAAACATTAAGTCTGCACATACTACTAGTTTTATCTGTCTATCGGGGCTAAATCTACACTAATCCCTAATGTAGAATTGGAAATGGAATTTGGAAAGGGCCAGGAGAATTCAGCATATTGATTTACAGGCCAGGGCTCACTGAAGTTGCTCTGCTACTAACCAGGACTGATTACTTTTCAAATGCACAAGGTAGGGCAGACATTATCTATGTTCTTCTTCATAGTCTGAGGTATCTGAGGATTTTTTTCCTATCTTAAAGTAAAAAAGATTGACATTCTTAAAGCAGCTTCTTTGATTTTTGTGTGTGCTCTACAAGGACAACCTTTCTAACATTACAGTATTTACTTATTTCCCTTCCTCTTTCCTTATTAGTTAGACTTTGATGCAGTTGTAAAGAAAGGGAATAAATGCATTTAGTATTTGGTATAATGCCTTAGTGCAAAATATAAGCTGGAAACTACTAAAATATGCACTTAAAGCCTTTTGCTAATCATTAAAAACATTTAGCAAGGGTTTACTTGAATCAGAATCCTAGATCCAAATACTTCTAAGAAACTAGAACTCAGATCTGAAATCCATACTTGTGCTCATCCGTACAAGGACAAGAAAAGCAACTGGAAGACAAACCTACTTGTTCTAAACACATAGATACTTTGGGGTTTGAATACACATTTAGTTGTGCTAATGCATTACAGTAAAATGCACATGTGCATTTGCAGAGATACCTCAGAAAAAGTTGTGATATATTGGCTTATGTATTACCTTAATATTCTGCTTTAATGTAAAATCTTAAAATGAGTTACTACGAATAGGAAGGTTTGATACTTTGATGTTGGAGGAAAAAACCTCTGCTAATACTTAGCAAAAGATGCAAGCAGAAATCCCTATGGAATCTCATGGAAGAACAATCCCAAATCTGAAATGAATGTTTTACAAGAACGGTTACTCCTCTCTAAATTAGTGATACTTTTACTACTGAGGGTAATCTCGAATGACAGGTTTATATCTGCATAGATTTTCCATTTTCAACACAAAAAATGTTTTCTGCTTCCAATTAATTTAGGGAATACCTTGTCTGAAATTTTATACTGAGTTGTATGTATTTAGAGGAGTGGTGAACATGGGAGGAGAAAGAAAGAGGTGAACCTTGTAAATAGTTTCAGCGTTTTAAATTCAAAGTGTTGTCATTCAAGATTTGTCCAAAACTGGAAATGGTTGCCTGGTTGGAGAAGCATGTCTTCTTTTGTGAATCGTTTATGGCTTTATATAAGGCTTAACATGATGGCACTACAGCCTCCAAATGTCACTGTCTTGTTAGCACAGGTAAAATAAAAATATGATAAAAAATTAGTCTGTGAATGTTCGAGGCCCTAAACAATACTTTAAAATAGACTGCTACTTTTATTAGTATTCTGTATGGAGAAGAGGTTTGCTGAATGGGATCAACCAACAAATTGAAACTCAAAGTGAAGTTTCAAATATCCAAAATAGCACTAAGCCACCCATAAGCTCTTCAGTTTCTGTCCTAATTTTGGGAAAGCAGTATAAATGAATTCTTCTCTACTGTATTTTTGATTTAACATATCAAAAAGCACAATCAGCTCCAATGACTTTAGAGGCTGATGAAGGCTAAAACATCTGAGATATTCAGCATTTTCAGTAGTACAGTACAAACTTCCAAACCTTTGAATGGTGGGAAAAAACCAAAACTTTTCAAGATCTACCTATTGCAAATGTGCTATACTTTGTCCATTTCTAAGGGGGGCGAAGGAAAGAATATCAAGGCTTCTTTCTTAAGACCATTTTGCAAACTTCATCATTTCATTCTTTTCTTTTAAATTCATTTTTCAGAACACATACAGATAAGGAAATCTGGAAACCATATTAAGCATGAATTGGTTCCAGTAACAGCCAGCTGGGTGGAGGCCATTAAAAGCCAGTCCTGGCACATCTATGACAAGGGACATCCTGTTGGGCTGGAAATTAGTAAATTGATGTGAAATTATAAGTAATTAGCTGCCACACTTTCACAAACTCCATGAAAATTATTTAAAAACATCTAACAGCTGTTGGCTAATAAAGAGAAATAGTCTAGTTACTGCAGAACGTTTTAAGTGCCAGTAACAAAAATGTTAGCATTCTATGAAGGGTAGCTGCTATGTGACAGCAGCAAGATCAGAAAAGATGGTGCTGAAGAACAGGTGTCATCAAAATGTGGGTAGTAGATCTGTAAATCTAAACAGGTAACTGTCGCATACTGTAGCCTGAGTTTCTCTAAAGCGATTGTACGTAGTGGCTGGCTAAGCTCAGCTGAGCACTCTTTCCTCTTGTTAGCATCTTGTTAGGTGCACTAAACTATTAGACATACAAATGACTGTCCCCTACTTTCTTCCCTCTTGAAAGAAGCAAATGCTGTTCTATTGTTTGGCATTGATGAAATAGTCCTTCAAATGAAAGTCTGTATAGGATATCAGTATTTCATATTTTGATAAAGACTGATTTTTTATTATTCTTTTGTGTGAATTCCTAAGAAGTATTCTATGGACAATATTGCATGTTAGCTGAAGGCAGCATATAATTATTGTAATGTAAGTGTTACCACTGCTGCTTTATTTTACAGTTTGGGTTTGTTTTGTTCTTCCCTTGCATGTGCTAGCAGCATGTTTATAACAGGAATACGAGTTCCCAAGATAAACAACTAATTACAGAAAACTTGACATCCCTCTCCAAATCCCAAATTAAACCAATTCTTCTCACCGTAGGGTTATGCTGCTTCACATGTATTTAGGTCTTTAACTTCATTGTTATTACATCTTGTTTGCTGTTCTCTTGATCTTAGGTTTCAGCAACGAGCTATGATGGTGCATTATGAAACCTGAGCGTAAACGTTACATAGCTTCTATCTCATTATTTGATGCTGAAAGCACTTTTCTTTTCCCGCCACCAAAATCACAAACTTTGCTGTACAGAAATGCTGCTGCTGAAAGCAGATACAAACAACTTGTAGAGAGACAAGATTATTTCTGTAATGTATTATGAACAAATTTGAGAAGTATCTTACATAACAGGTAGCAACACCAGTCTTCAAAAAGGTCTTTCAAGAAAGTCCTAATTGATATTGACAAAATTTAATCTGTAAGGTTTGAAATTCAGTCAAAATGTGAGCTGCTTATACATCTAAGGATCACTGAAATGGGTCCCACTGAAAATATCCTCAAATTCCTACATAGCAAAATGCTATTCATGATCTTACTGATGACACTACTTTCAAATATGGAAGAGGTTTTTTTGTTCCAGAATTCTGAAGAGATTAATTCCATATTAGAACTCACTGCTATGCAGGAACCAAACTCCAAATCCAAACATCTCTCCATTCTGCAGAACATTAGATTTAAATATTTAGTTGGGCTTTGAAGCCTTTGACACCATATTTCTCTTCAATCAGCTAGTGTATAAGGCTTAGTTAATGTAATCTCTTACTAATATTTTAGCTGAAATGACTTGATAAGAATTGTGCAGAAGTGCTGGCTTTTAGTCAGGTGTATATCTGTTATTATAAGGGAGATCTGAGACTGCACACACTCCAAAAACAAACAGCTTTTGCATTTAAAGGACAAGAGTTGTGAGATTGTACTTAGACACTTTGCAGAAAAAAAAACCAAGGTGGAAGATAATTTCTGGCCTTCTACCAGTCCATGTGTGGCTGAGCGAAGATCCAGTACGAACTGGTCTGATATTGGCAATGATGAAAGAATCATATTTTTGTTTAAAGGCAAAGTTCTTTTTGAAATTCTCAGAGATAAAAATTCTCAGATGTCTTGTCTTACAGTTCCCTTTAATTCCTGTACTTGGGGAAATTCCATAATCATGCTATTAATGACAACAGTCTTGCTGAATTCCAACAAAATCCTGGTCAGAATGTCAAACAAAATACTCTCATGCTGTGACTGCAAGTACTTCTATTAATTAAATGTGAAATTCTGAAGAAACTTGCTCCTAAAAAATGGGAGCACAGCTTTTTTCAGCAGATGACACTGTACTTTTCTCTGGAGAAAACATCCTAATCTGTGGTCAGACTCATTCTGACATACAGAGAAAATTAGACGTCCATCTGCTTGCTACAACAAGCAGTCATTTAAAAAATACTCGACTCCTGCAATAGCTCTTCCAGGGACTGTAGAGTTAGGTGTATCGAGGTGTGTACTACCTTTCTATTTGCCTGATTAGTAAAAGGGATATATGCAGTCAGTGACTAGCAATAAGAGAAGCTAAATTTCAGTTTCTGAGATTTCTTGTAAAATTGTTTGAGCCCTTATCCAGAGACCTGTGAAAAATGAATTAAACAACCTGAGTGGTAACTGAGTACTACTTCTCCACTCACAAAGAAAATGATTCAAGCAGGAAGCTCCTACTGAGGGACGGAAGACTGAAAAAAAAAAAAAAAAACCCACCACCAAACCAAAAAACAGAAAAGAAAAGATTGACATTTCAGTTTAGAAAGCCTGAGTCATCCATAGTATTCAAGGGTACTTCTTTGTCTGGACAATGTTGTCCTCCTAAACCTGAGAACAATGCTGCAGGAGGTAGATGTTATTCTTCCTCTCTTCAAATTTTACTTTGCTCATACTTCAGTGTCTGCCTTGAAAGGTCCAGCTGCAGGCAGGACAACTTAAACTCGGTAAAAAACAGAGTAACAATAGGACCATATGATAGATCCCATTCTAATATTTGGTGTTCTCCACAGATATTCTGGATATGGAAGCCATGTCAGAGCTGGTGTTCTTAATGCCTGCTAGCTGTGCCTGTCACTAAGTCTATGTAAATCCTGTAGGGTTGAAGGGCAGTGTAACCATATGACTGTATACTTTACCATCCAATGCATGTACAGCAGATTGAGTAGTGTTTGTGTAAGGTAAAAGAGGTCCTTTTTTCTTCCCAGATAAATTCCCTAGGATTTGAGCTTCCATTTCTGTAAGACTTATTAACTGACATTTAGAAAATATGTTTGTATTTTTCCTGTGAGGCAGAATAAATAAAAAAACCCCCATTCATTAAGCATGTGAAGTACTTCCAGTAAAACAGAAAATTATGAAACTTTACTGAGTACTGAAATTCTGATTCAAAGGAAGTACTATCCGCAGTCACTACCTAAGCTACCTCTCGGAAGTTTGAAATCCGTAAGTATGAATCCAGATACTCTGCCTTAAAGGATAAAAGACATTTTTTTCTTTTCTTTTCTTTTCACCTAGTAGTAATATTAAATAAATGTCTGTATGGAGTACCTACAGTTAAATATATATATATATATATATGTTTAATATATATTGTCACTCTAGTTGTTGCCTACCTATATAACATAAAACTGTGAATACTATTGTTAGATAAATTTTACTGATTTTTTTTTCTTCTTCTGAACTACTTGCATCAACTGTCTTTGACTGGAGAAGAGACATCATCCTTTTTATTGCTTGAAAATCTTTCTGTTGAAATATAGTCTTGATTAGACAAAGGCAGTTCCTGATTCAATGTGCACATATCTTTCATGAAAACAGTTGTGCTTGTTTATAAGTAGTCATGTAGAGCTGTTAAATAGCAATTTATTTTCTGTATGGCAGCTCTTTTAGTTGGCTGAGCATTCTGGCTTTGACATTTGCTGTTTTATTGGTCTAGTACTGATGAATGAAAGGAAAAGGTCTCATCACAAGAGGGTTTATATGAAGCAGTTTATATGAACGGGGGAAGAGACAGAATTAGTTAGACCTTCCATTGACATTTTTTTTTTTTCTGAAGGGTTGAGAAAGAGATCTGCAGGTCATATAGCCCTCTGTCCCCCAGACTGGACCAGCTCTACTTGCACTACTCAGGACAAAATATTTGTCTAGCATAATCTTTAAAATTTCCAGCGATGGAAATTTCCTAGACCATCTTATTAGTGCTTAATGATACTGCATTTATGCCGTTACTGTAAAATGAATCAGCCTTCTCCTCTTATCTTCCCCTGCAGCCTGTGGTAGACAGCTCCCTTTCTCAGGTCTCCTTCACGCTGAAAAGAACTCTTTAAAACAGTTATCTCAACCGAATTAATACAACATGAGTTTCAAAGTGTCCTTTTCCATTGTCTATTACGTGACCAGTTAACACAGCTAATAATAATAAACTGCGTTTACTGGTAAAAAGCAGCTTCTGATTGTGGGTAGCCTAATTTTGTGCAAAAAGCACTTTGTTCATACGCATAGTGCTTCAGAATACGGTAGGACTCAGAAAATATAGTTAAAAGTAGTTGCAAAGGAGTGATCAGCGGTTTGTAGTGAACATCATTTTATCTGTCCACTTGTGACACTACAGAACTAAATACAACATTTTCAAAGGAAAAAATAATTTAGATTTTTTAAATTATGTATTACTATTTACTATTAATAAATTTAGATTTTTAGAATTATCCAGTAACTGACCGCTGTAGAATTTTGTCTCTTACACTATTTTACCTTTGAGTGAACATTTTTAACTGCAATGAAAACTGTTATCCTGAAATCAGAAAGAGTGCAATTAAAAGAACTGAAAATAAATTCAATTTCTGTGCTGTCTTCTATGGTAGACATATTCTTTAGAAGAGTTTCAAAACACTGATCACAGATAATGACTTTCAAGTAAAATAATTGAAATTAAATATAACATGTCAGTGAGATTTTCATGAAAGCTAATATTCTTCATCATATGTGGACCAAAATGCAAGATATTAATACGATTCACTGAATCATTGAGTTGACAGAAGTTTGAAGATGTATATCCAACCTTCCTATTCTGTTTAATATGTGTATGAGTACATATTTTTATTTTTCTGGTTGTCGGAATCCATTTCTCGTGTATCTTTTGCTCTTAAGGCTTGTCATTTTGTAAAAGCACAGTGCAGAGCTATTCAGATGAGAGACACTGGTCTTGATCAAGACTCTGTGTATTGCCAAAAGTATGTCCAAGTTCTGTATTTCCGTTGACAATCTTGTACCATTCTTCCAGGCTCTCAGAAAAAAAACGTGGAAAGTGTTCACGAGAAACTCAGTTTATCCATGATGTATTGTCAGGTAGCAACAACTGCATTTGCTGTCAGGAGCCTCATCCCCCAAACAGCAAACACTAAAATGTGCACCTTTATCTCCTTTGCCCATAAAGGGGCTTCTTTGGCTAAAATGTCTGATATTATTTTATATGCAGATGGTTCCAAATTGAACGTGACATTCATTAGCATGGAATTGTAAAGGAAAAATATGGATACAAAGTTTAGTTTTCTGCAAACGGAAGATGAAATTGCATTGTAATAACATGTTTCAGACCCTGAAACAACATGACATAGTCAGACCTCCCTCCTACTTCCTTGTACTACTTTTATCAGTTTAATGTCAAACATATAGATGAAGTATTGTTGAATGTACATGAGCAGATTAAATTAACACAGGCCAAAGTAGATCAGAAAAGAACTAAAAATTTGTTTCAGCAACCTGTGATGCAATTAACAGAGTCAAGGCCCAAAGATGAGAAGGAGTATTAAAAAAATCACCAGTGACAAAGTGTAGGAAGCCACAAGTTCAGAGCTACTGAGAGAAAGAAAATATAGGATCCCATAATATATTGGATGTAGGAGCTATGCTGTAACTGAATATACAGAGAAAGAAAGAATAAATACTGGTTTAAACTCCTATTACAATATATACAAACTTTGAAAGCAGATGAAGCCTAGACAGGGAAAAATTCCTTAGACTGGGAAAAATTAATGATTTGTGTATTTCTTTCTAAAATTATTTATTGATTCAAATTCTGCTGCCAATAGAAATCTCTTAAAAATTTCTCATCTATCAGGACCTACTTGTTGCATAAGCACTAAAAGAACATCCTGATGTTTTTGTTAGGTAGGGAATACTGCTAACTTTGTCAACTGAAATACTGGAATTTAACAAGCAATACAATGGATACATGTATTGGATACATTGTAATGGATACAATGTAATGGATGCATTCTGTAAATGTAAACAGTGCTGGAAAATAAAGAGAAATAATTTCAAATAGTAATATTTATAACTATGTAGACTTATTTTGGCCTCAAGTGGGATCTTATGAACTGTAAGATGGTCCTTGCATTCTCTGTAACATAAGTGTTAAGGACTTACAGCCTGTGCCAATATTCAAGGGATATGTAGGTGAATGTGAGTGTGCTCGTGAATGCAGAGAGTGAGAAGGGATGTGTTTTCTCTAGTGAACTTCAACCCTGACCAGCTGGACAAAGAGTACTTGTTTCTGCTAGTGCTGCTGATGTTGATGCAGGTGCTGATAAAGGCACTGCTCTGACTGTGGTGGCCTGTGTGGCCAGCCACATTAAAAGTTGTGTGAGTGTGTGCAATGTGTCCCTCTGGAATACAAGTTCAACCTTGCTACTTGCTGAAGCTGCGAACTTGAACAACAGCAGCTGCATCAATCAGGCTGGGATGGAGAGATGTCCTAGGTCTAAGTGTGCAACAGGCCTGGCTGTAGCAGTCAAGGAGGAATAGATCCTGGAACATGCTGGAGTCAGCAATTCACATAACATAATTAACAGGCATAGGTTGCCCAGAAAATGTGACTATCAAGTTTTAAAACTTCAAGGAAAGTTGCAAGAACTAGTACTAGTACTATGTCCATGGATAAAATCACTGTCTGACTGACAGCATTTAAAACTGACTGCTCTGATAACTACTGCTATGCCTTTTGTAATTTTCCTTTGTCTTTTACTGCTTGATGTGAGGCAGAGCTGGCTTGCCTAACTATTAAGTCAGTGCTTGCAATGAAGTAGTGACCCCTTTCCCGTCTTATGCACTTGACATTGTCTGTCTCCAATATGTTATTTATTATCTTTCATGCCTTGGCATCCTTCTCAAGCAATTCTTCTAAAGACTGGTTGTGATTACATGGGGCACAATCTGTTTTATTTCCTTCTAACCCACTGTATTTTGACTTTTCTTGCACGCAAGTCTGCATTTGGACAGAAAAGGAAAATGGAGGTATGAATGAGAGAAGTAGGAGCTATTGCAGGGGCAGCCTCATGTTGCCTCCATTCTCCACCAATTTGTCACAGGACAGCCATGGCACTGGAACACACGAATCAGTCTGCAGATCTTGATACCTTTCACACCTTCTGCCAACATACCACATGCCAATTTCACAATGGTGTGCTGTGAGAATTGATCAATTAGTGGGTATGGTTATGCCAAGGAAATATATAAGGCCTAGCTTAATTCAAATACTATTTTGATCAATTAAAATTAAGAAACTAATAACTAAAATTAGTAATGATAGTACACAAAACCATCTTCTTAAACAAAAAATAGTAACTCTTAAAACACAAACATATACACATCTCGCTCACATGTAACCTGTTACAGTTACGTACTATCTACAGGCCATATCACAGCTCCATAGGAGAATTCGTGTCTCCACACTTCCTCAGAGTAGCCAGACCTACCAGCACTGTTCCTCTGTGACCATGGGCAATCTTCACCACCACTCTTCCCCACCTCCTTTCTTCTCCATGTCAGATTTATGTCACTAGTCCCTTTCATTTACTGTTGCTGGATTCTTCCTCATTACACTTTTGGGTTCTAATCTCCAGATAGAGCTAGTATTTCTGCATTTTACTTTCAGGTCGTTACTATCGCTAATCCCCAGGCCGGCACCATATACTTCCTTCCAGCAATCATGCTCAAGGTCGGTCACAATCGTCCTTTCTTACATCCAATAACTGTACAGATCATTGTATATATGTTGGTCTCCCAACACTGCTGCCTGTTGGTTTGCTGCCTTTCTAGTCATGTCCACTCAAGTAGCAAAATGAGAGGATATTTGTAAATCTAGGCCTGAGAATCTGTAAAATGCTGTTAGTAATAAGTTTATTAGTATCACAATAGAGTTGTAAATCTAAAGTCTTTATGATGTTTGGTAGACTTAAAAAAACCCAACCCACAATAAAAATTTAAACTATGTGTAATTTATGATTGCATACCGAAAATTACTTTTAAAGACAGTAGGATTGCAAAGTCAGTAGGGAAATGATGGAATCAGTCACCTATATTCAATGTTCAGTATGATAGGTTTGTTACCATCTACATAACGCTTCTTCAAAGGGCCTTGGCGGTCAATGTTTACTAAATGAATACTGAAAGAAAATGATATAACGTATAGTTCAATGTAAATGAGGCCCAAGGCTACACTTGATGCTGTTAAAAACTTGTTCTGAATACAAAATGAATAATTAAGGAATTTTTGTGTTGTTTATTACTGTACTTGCAGTGCTTTACATCACTGACTAATTTGTATTCAAAAAAACCCCCATTCTAAATGGATGTTGTATATTCACAGTACAAGTTCCACGATCTGTATTGGTTTGTTAAAGGTTTCCTGATTAACTAATGGTGTTCAGTTTAGCCTGTAAATCTCCTAATGTTTTCAGACTTGGGCACTTGCAGACAGCAGCAGGTACTTGACCTTGACACTCTCAGTGTAAACAGCAAGGTGGCTGGCAGATTATCTATGAGGGTCCTCAATTTGGAAATTAACTTCCTTATCAATTAATTGGTCTAGGATTCAGTTATTTAGAAATCTAGACATGTTATAAAACCTATTTGTTTCTGTCTTCCATTTTTCTGTTAAGGAAACTGAGGAAATGATCAAATGAATTCAATATATTTATTTTAGGACGTTATATTCTAGGCACTCAGAACTGTGAACAGATAGCAATAGTTTTCTTCTGAAAACTGAAAAAAAAACCCCATAAATGAATTTTAATAAAATAATGCTAACAACATTATGTAAATATTTATTCCAAAATTAATGGTCCTTGTTTGGGCTATATTTGTTTTCCTTTGCATTACTTTGTAGTAAATTTCACAAATGAGTATATATGTAGGAATACTTGCTGAAAATGGCTTTTGCAATCTGTTATTATAGAACAACCACTTTATAACCAATGCTTTTTGCTATTATGAAATGCCTGTGTCTCCCCTTGGACAGCAGAACCATATGATATACTTAAGATATATAGGTTTAGTCAAAGATTTAATTAGTATGTGGTTAAATGTTTATTTATAGCAATGAAGTGTAAAGATTGTTAGATAATTTTAATAAATATCTTAATTCACTTCAATTTTTGTCTTTATCTTCTCTAAGTTTCATGCCCCAGTTAACATTAAATCTTTTCTTTTATTGTCATTTGCTGCAGTTTATAAATATATTTATATTTATTTATATATAAAAAATATAAACCTAAAATCATATTTGATACTTAACATTTCTCATAAAGAAGTTAGTTTTGGCGAGAATACTACAATAGGCCTAACTTGTTTACAACCTCCAATACACCCGTCACTGACCTCAAAGCAGAGATGAGCTTAAGCATTACAGTAGTGCTCCTGCTAGCAATTAATGCCGGAAAAAGTAGCTTTGAGTACTTCAAATAATATACAGCAAAAATAAACAATTTCAGATGATGGAATGGAATGAATACCATCTTTCCTCTTCACCTGCAATAACCAGGCTAACATTGACTCTTTATTGGCTCTCCAGCTCACCTTGACTTGTAAGAGTCAACTCTCACTAGCTTTGGAAGAATTTGAGCATAATTATTTCTTTATAGAGATGATCAAGTTTTCTGAACTTAGGACTACAGAATTTTTTTATTGCCTTATAGACTTCCTGTACAATGAGTTTGGGTTTTTTTAAGGGGAAAAAGGATTATTAAGATTTGCAGTAATAGTTGACTGTGGAACTTTGCTTGTTGTGATGAGCTCCCCAGGAATCTTTGACTAAGCTCCTGTGACTTAAGCTGGAGTCTGCCTGCTGAGCTGAGTGCACTAGACATTTTGCACTACCATGCTAGCATGTCATATTCTATCCCTTTAAACTGTACATGCACCATACAGCATCAAGGCAGCTCCAGGTACATGAATATGGGGAGTTCCATTAACAGCCAGATTACAGAACAAAACCTGTTGTCTTCTAATCAGTTTTCCTATTAGTTCTAATATCTTCTTGCAAGACTGATTTCTATTGTTCCTACTCACAAACTAGTGAGCATGGTTTGCTTAAGGATAATGCAGAAATAATCCTCATGATGTGAAGTACTATCCATTGGAAACCCACAGGATCCTAGCTTGCCTACCGATATGTGAAGCAATATCTATACTGCACATACGTGATCGTACAAATGGCCAAGTGATTCAATTGTCTCAGTTCATCATAAAATGTATGTCATCTTCTGCTCTTTAAATCTTTATCCACTATTGTCCCTTTCTTTTTCTTTCAGCTATGTATTTCTTCTGAATTTAATACAAGGAGTAGTTGAGTAGCTTTCTGAGCTTATCTGCATAAGGCACGCTTGAAGGATTTTAAAGAAGCTTTTAAATAAGGGTCATGGACAGGAGCAGGCTCCGTTATACATGGAATTGCTTTTAGGGTATAGGACTGAATCTTTTACAGAACTTGTGCTGGCTAAAAAGAGAAAGGTTTTAAGAAATAATTAAAATGAACTAAAACAGGGAACACAGTGTGTTTAAAATCATTTGAAAACAGGTCATTTCACAAAGGTTTTCTTCATTTGTTGCCTGAATCTGTTAGAGGACTTTGTTGAATGAGTAACACAACAAAATAATCGGAGTTCTTCAAATAGTAAAAGTTCCCTATTTCTTTCTCTACAGCTAATCTTAAAAATACTGACTATTAACACCCACTCTAGAGTCCATACACATAAAAACCATATAGTTCAATCAGTCTCTGAGATGTGTCTATCTCCCCAGACACCTGCATTACCATTTGAAGTATACAGTCTGTGAATCGATTAATCTCAAGCTGCAGTCATCATTGGCCTGAGAAATTTTCAAGTAACAGTCTGATGATTTAGTGCTTCCTATCTTCCCTCATCGTGGGATTTCCAGAACCTGATTATATCCATATTTGAAGATTTACACACTCTTCATATTCACAAAGTACTTTTAGGGTCTTACCGTTCACATGTAAAATTGTGTAGCTCACTTAAACCTTAAGCCTCGTCCCATTGGGAATACAGGATCAACTTTCAAGATCTGTCTTTAACATTCTGTGTCATTCTCTATGGCAGTAAAAAGATGACCAGAGGTAAAAGTTTGAGATATACTACTCATTGGTTGTTCAAGTAAAAGCAGTCCTAGAAGTGAACCTTACACACACCGATGCTCTTTTTATTTGAAGCTTTCTATTAAGATTTGAATCCTTTGTCCATTCAATAGCTCTGCCTAAACAGTGTTGCAACATTGCTGGTTTTGGCAGCTGGACTAGATACAGGTCTTCCTCATTGTCCTCTCACCCTCAGCCCCCTCTCCTTCACCCTAGATTCTTTTCTCTGTAGGTAACCAAGTTATTGATTCCATCAGCAATTATACTCTATCTGTAATATGGATTTGAGTATTTCTACATTGAATATGTTATTTTTATTTCACTGAACTCTGAGTTTGTTTTTTCATTTCAGCTTAGCAACTCCAGGTCTTCAAAGTAGTTCAAAGCCTCTGGTTATGCTATTCCTTTTTTTTTTTTCTTTTTTTTTTTTTTTCTTTTTTTCTTTTTTCCTAAAAGAAGATCTGTGGAGAACCTGGAATCTCAGTCTCATCAATGTTATATTTTCAACTGAAATGTCTCAAGATAACAAGTTAAAATCAAATGCCCACCTAACAAAATATCTCCCAAAAGACAATATAAAATTTATCTAAATGTTTGCTATGTGTTTTCTTATGACTTCTGAGGGAAAACACTAACACATCAAGCACAGAAAGTTGTCTCAGTATTTTTCCAGAATAATCACTGGTTTTAAGTGGGGAAAATACTGCCTTTTCACTTTATATACAGATCTCAAGTTAAATAATCTCCTACTTAGAGGAAAAAAAAATCATATGAAAAATAGCCAACATAGAGCTATATAGTATATTTTTTTTCCTTTTTCCTTCTGTAACAGTAACTTTCAAAACAATGGTCATCTCCGAGCCTCTGATGTAGGGTGACGCAGACTCTCTTAGAAGTAGTGCCATTTCACTTCTATTACAGCTTTTCTATTATCTGCAGAATCTTCTCTAGCTCTTTGAGTGTTTTCTTATGAATGCATTCATTTTGTAAGACCAAGCACGTAATTCCTTTTAAACCTGTCCTTCCTGCTGCACTGTTACAAGATGCATTTTCTTTGAGTTTGTGATGTTTATGACACATTCCATTTACATACCATTTTAATTTATGCTATACGCTGAATATCTAGTTTTTATCTTTTACTGCCTACGTGTTTTCTCAAAATCATGATATCTACTATTGTGCACCTCTTTGCAACTACATTTAAAACATTTCTGACTGAGAGTTTTTCATCTTCTGTTGCAGGGTTGTCCATGGCTCTTATGAAGAATTTCTCTGAGGTAATGGACCTATTGCAATCTATTGGTGCTTGAAAAATTTGTTAGCAATCAGCAAATGAGTATTGCATGATTTACTGCTTTGCATAACACAACAAACAGTTTCAACTGTTCTTCTGTGAATCTTTTAAATGTACGGCTCCCCATGCCTTGAAAGATGATGGAGGAAGAGGAGTCTGAAGCAGCCTTCTGAGGTGTTAGAGAAGGAGGAAAATTCCTGTTTGTTTGCAGCAAAGGAGTGTGGAATTGTGCTAACTTCTTAACCACTCTGAATTTTATCAGAGACTGTGTAGTTTACTCATGAAATGCAGCAAAAAGAGTACTGTGTAAAAGAAATGGACACAGCATTCAAGAGGAAGATGTACAGTCACCTCAGTCAGATCTATTTTTCACAAATCAGCTATTGTATAATCTGGAGATGCTTGGATTTTATTGGTTTTATTTGTTAATGTCCCCTTTAGCTCTTCCTTGATATTCTTCTAAAGAAAATCCTTGTAGGAAATAAGCACAGGTAATTCACTGTGAGGTAATAAGCTTGTTTTGCATTATTGTCTTGCTTCATTAGCTGAAACTTCAAGAAATAACATTAGAACATATTGTAATTCAGCCTCATTTATTTAATAGCCTTGATGGAAAATAAGGAAGTCATTGGATAAACTGGTTTTGGGCCCCTCACTACAAGAAAGACATGGAAGTGCTGGAGCATGTCCAGAGACAGGCAACGAAGCTGGTGAAGGGTCTAGAGCACAAGTCCTATGAGGAGCGGCTGAGGGAACTGGGGTTCTTTAGCCTGGAGAAAAGGAGGCTGAGGGGAGAACTTACCGCTCTCTGCAACTACCTGAAAGGAGGTTGTAGCGAGGTGGGTGTCAGTCTCTTCTCCCAAGTAACAGACAGCAGGACAAGAGGAAATGGCCTCAAGTTGCACCAGGGGAGGTTTAGATTGGATATTTGGAAAAATTTCTTCACTGAAAGGGTTGTCAGGCACTGGAACAGGCTGCCCAGGGAAGTGGCAGAGTCACCATCCCTGGAGGTATTCAGAAGGCGTGTAGATGTGGCGCTAAGGGACATGGTGTAGTGGTGGACTTGGTAGTGATAGGTTAACAATTGGACTCGATGATCTTGGAGGTCTCTTCCAACCAAAACAATTCTATGATTCTATGATTTTAAAGGATGCGGGCCAGCTAGTATCACCCTTTAGTGCCATCTGGTCTGGAAAACTAGCCAAAATGTGGTCTGTCAAGCTCCTAGAATTCAGGTTACAGTCCCTGGTCTGGGGAAACAGAAGAGACTCCACACATGTTCTCCACACATTCAGAGACCAATTGTGCAATTATGACAGTTGTACTTACTACTTGCATGTATAACCTCTTCACTTCCGAACGGGTTTTATTCTGTGAAGATATACTGTACCTGTGCAAGACCTGTAAGCAGTGCACAGGCAGACCATATTGTTAGGGGAAAAAAAAGGCAAGTACATTGTTATTTGAGGAAAAATTATCTCAAGCTCAGAAGAGTGACATAAAGGACAGTGACAGAGAGCACATCGATACCAGCTGTCCCGGATAAGTATTTTACACCCATAGTGGTACTACATTAATATTGATGATATATTGATATTTCCCACATTTGCTGTATAAATTAATGAACTACTGGAGCAAACAGCCAGAAGGAGTGGGATGATTTGTTACTCTGTAGCTTCCCCAATTTGCTGTCTTCCCAAGGCTATACATTATCAAGAATAATGAATGGAATTCATATGGCTCTCTTATTAACATGCATTAGCTATATCAGAGTGTGCCTCATGGTTTATTAGGGTCAGTTCAGGAGAACCTCCATATCTTCAGACAATCTTTCTCTTCCTTAAAGAAAACTAAGAAAGAATTAGGACATCTTTAAGGAAAAAGCTTTTCAGGTTGTTTTTAGTCTCTTGTAAAGCTGTAAAACAGGTTCAACCAATTCACTTGCCCATGAATATCGTTTTACTGACTGCCTTTGTCAAATGGGTCCACCCTATGAAACGTATATATCATTTGTATTTTCTAATTATGTTGTTTAGAAATGCACTAGGTTGTCTATTGCTTTTGGTCATAATGGGTTTCCTGACTTCTGGAGGCTGCACTCTCTCTTCTTTTGGTTTTTCGTGTTTATAGTAGATTCTATACAATGTAGCCAAGTTTACTGCACCAGGTGCTGCACAGAGACATCGCAAGAGAAGCCTCAGCTCAGTTTGTAATTTAATCTAGGGAAAAGGTGGAGAAAGACAATCCTCCATCTTACCAAAGGTATATATAGCTCAGTGTCACCTCAGGACAGAAGACAGTTTTACTTGTTGCATTGCTAATCACTTAGGAGAAAATTTTTGAATTAAGTATTAGCACTTTTTAGCCGAGAATGATCAAGGGTTTGAAATGTCTCTTTTTTGTTTTGTTTGGGGAGCTTGAGGGTTTTTTTGTTTAATTAAAGAGTCTTCTTTTTTCACTGACCAGCCAGCCTTCTAATATTAGCTATAAAAACCCAACTTATATTTAGCCTCTCTCAGGCAAGAGTTTCAAGAGTTAATGCTTTTACTAATGGTTGAGCTACCTGTGAAGAAAGAACCACAGATACGTAGTCAAGCCAAGCAATCCAGCATAGTTTTACTATTGGCTTGATTTAATTGTTTTTATAGACAGCTTATGGCTAACGAAGATTTTTAATCATAAATGTTACCATATAATTTGATGTCTATGTACAATGCATTTGATTTCTCTATATTCCAGAGACTTCTCTTATTCTACTAAACATTTTCAGAGCTCATTAGCACATTGCTGTAGATATGATTACACTTTCATTTGGCACAGCATTTTCCTGCTGATTGCAGGGTGGTAAACAGCTCCCTTTGGTGCCTTTCCCTCTCATCTGGAGCACAGAACCTAACTGCTGTGACCACTTATGTGACAAATTTGGCAGATGCAAGATCCCAGATGGAAAGCTCTCAAATTTGTGTTTCCAGTGTAGCGTCTGGGTATATGATTGGCTTCCTGGCTGACTCCTTACAAGATCTCCTGCGCTGCTTCTACATGTTTTCCAGTTATCGCAGCTGCAGTGAGAGTTATGGAGCTGAGTTATACTGGACTATTGACAGAGCCTCCTAACTTGCATCATCTATTGAAATTATAACATCCTTTAATTAAAGAAAAAAACCATTCTATTACCTAAAAATATCATATTGACCATAGATTTAGTTTATTTCAATCCACAGCAATTCTGCTCCACTGTTTGACAGTGAATGTTTACTGAGGAGATGGAGCATCTGCCTGCCAGTCAGATGTCACATTTCATTCTCCATTCCATGATAGTTCATGGGATTAATAATTTTAAAATGTATTGACTTAGATTGGAACATACTAAGTGGAGGGAATTATATTATTACTAATATTTCTGAACTTGCCATAGACCTGTTCAATTGCAAATGATGTCTTACTTTGCGTTGAGATTAAGAGAGTGCATTTGTGTTTCTGTCAGTCAGTTGGCAAAACAAATAATGAAGTTATTAATATTTTAAATAAATTAGGATACAATATTAGAATAAGCAAAGGAATTTCATATGGATATTCAAGATTCTTTATATCTTATGTTATTTTGCTTGCGACAAAGTTGTGTTCTTCTTTGAAAATACAGGATATGTCTAGAAAGCAATCCCTTTCAAATCCTTTAGAAAATATCTGCATAGTCAGAGAATGAATGAAAATTTTTGTATTCGGAATTTAGGTACAAAAATTACACACATTAGGTATGTATTCCATATCTACAGGAAAAATAACACCTAAGAATCCTCACTGAAACACTCCTTAAGTTCAAGAAATATGATACTTTTAAAGTTCTATGCAAAGCCTGTAGTTTCATCCAAACAGAATGAAGTTTCTATGCACTTTATGTAGTGCCTTTTCTTGTTAAATGAAAAAAAACCCCACCCAAAAACCCAAAACAAAACCCCACAAACATCAGTAATTTTATGAGAGTGTGTCTTTCACATTATCCCTTTATTTTGAACTTTGAAACTCCCAGGGATTTATTTTTGCTCTTCAGGAGTATAAAAGAGCTTTTCTGCATATGGTAATGGCACTCTAAGCATAACCATTAATAAACATAACAAATGACTTTAAACAGCATTAAGAACAGTGATAGAAGTCCTGGTGTCTCATACCATTCAATGAAAGTAATTCAGCAAGGGGTGAAATCATACAACGTGTGTGTTGTTAGTGACTTGACTGTTGAATAATGGGCAAATCTCAGGAGGAACTGTGGATTCAGGACAAGTAAATCCACCTTCAACTATCTTCAGATATGTGCACAACTTGAAGATTCAGTAAGTGTTGAAACTAAAATGCACTAACTTCCTTCTTAGGAACATGTCACAGCAGAATTGTGAAAGTTACAGAATTGTCACATCAGTTCAAGCAAGGCTTCAGACTCAAGTTTTTCATGAAGTGTTCTATTGCATGCATGCCTCCTAGGGAAACAAGGGCCTCTCATTCTTTTCATTTGTTATGTAGCAACCTCAAATTTCAGCCACAGACTTATGATGATAATACCTAAATGACTATGTTTTTTTCTAGCAGTTAGTTTGCCGGTTTGCCTTTACACAGTAGTCAGTATGACTGGGATGCAAAAAAATGTCCTTCCTCTCTGTGAATTGCTACTGCTGTCCATAATGTATATGGATTATCTTATTTTATAATATGCTTAGCCTTGCATAATTCCTGGTTCTTATCCTTATTTCAATAGCAACAGTATTTCTCCAAGTACTTAAAATTTTAGTTTTCTCTTCAGGATTTTTAAGCAGTACCACAAAAAAAGACACGAAATTATTTTACAGCGAGTCTTGTAGCTAAGATTTGTGGAAAATGAGGAATATGTATAGAGAGAAAATTTGACAGCTTCTGAAGATTTACCCATAATAGCCTTTCCGTGAACTGCAATGTAGAGATTTAAGAAAACCACCATCATTTCTCTCACTCTTGCCCTCCTGGTGGTGTTACAGCTAAGAAAGCTTAAGCAACACTATATGCAAGTTTGAAAAATAAGCAATTTCTTGGCATGAGGTTTCCTTTTTATTTTAAAGCTACTGGGGGAAAAAAGCCTCAACATTTTTATTGGTTTGCAATATGGCTTACGTAGACATTTTGTAAAAAGTATGAACCAATCAGAGTCATGCTAGGGTGCAACATATGCTATGCTCTTGGAGAAATGGAGAAAATATTGTGTAGGAATCAAAGTTCATTATTTAATATTAATATCTAATATTTCAACCAAATGAAGTATTTATAGGGTTTGTGACAGAATCTGGTGTCTCATATAGTGATACAAATCCACAATAACTTCACTGAGACTAAAAGAATTTTTCCAGGGTTGTGTTGATATCAGTGTTTAGTGTCTGGCTCTTCTAGTGATCAGGGCCTGTTTTATTGTCTTTTTAGATATTTAATATTATTCTTGTCATTCACTAGTTGACAATCTTGCGTTAATTGCACCTTCTAAATACTGGCAGTTATCTGTCTCTAGTATTGTATTAAAGGCTATTGTGCTGCTGAAAGTTTGACTTTGCAGCTAATATATAAAACTGAAGTCTTATCACTCTTGTCTGCTAAAGATCTCATGACATTTTTGCAAGAGTAATATGTTACCACCAGTTTCTTGTATAAACTGCAGTTAGCTTAATTACATTCTGCCTTCCTAAATTCCTTCTGTAGTGTCATTTTGATAAGACATTTTCCACTTTCTGTCTTAAAACTGTTGTGTAATACTGCTTTATGCTGTTAAACATCTGCTATATTCCACCCCAGTGGTGTCTGAATCACTGGTAGATGAAGTGATTGCTGTGTGCCTGGTATATAAAACACTTTGGTATACTTTGGGATAAATATAAATGCAAAGTGTTGTAACAAATCTGTAGTCACCAAGGACTTTGTGGTTGTCACTGTGTTGCAAGTTATAGCAATTGGGAACATCACAAGCAGCAGTGACGGAACAGTAGAATCAGTTTTTAAATGCATCTGACTCTAAGCTAAAAGAATTTGTAGAAACAGGAATTATGACACACAGTTGAACAGCTGTTATCCCAGCTCTTAGAAGACATTGCTAGATATCCTGACAATACTGATTCCTACCATTCCCCTGACACAAAATGAGTCTGGATGCCTCTTGAGAGAAGGAAGTGTCTTGGAGACCATGGAAAAAAAAAATTGTCTAAATCCTCCTTCTTCTGCACACGTGAAATTTCCATGAGCCAACTGGATGGGGGGTCGTATACCCCTGAATATTGCACTTGGAAACTTCATGTTTTTCACAACTGTCACAATAACAGTGATACTGAAACTGGTTCAGTGGCATTACAGCTGTATTGGGAATAAAAGGCAAAGATGTTACAAGATGGTTGTTTGCCTTTGATTTTTGCAAGTACTCTTCTCCATGGTTTTTAGAGAAAAAGACTTTCTCCAAAACTCTCCACTCTAATGCTTGCAGTATTGTCCCTCAGAAAAGAGAAAAGTACCAAGAAAACTCTACTCAGAGAACTTGACAGAAAATTTCTTCCAACATTAGCCAATACTTGTGCTTTTGTGTGTGTTTTCTTTCATCTTTCTCTGTTGGTTTTCTTTCTCACAAGGGTCCATGAACCAAAGTAAAATTCACTCTTTTCCAAAGGATTATTACTGTGTTTTTAACTGTGGAGGTTTTTTCAGACAGTGAAGTGTTTATCACACAACATTGTAAAACCACTTTTGTCTTTCTGCATAATCTGAAAAATTAGCCTTGTCTCAAAATACTCTTGAAAGCGCAAAGACATAGTTATTTTGTGTGTTTCAGGGGGAATGTGAGACTTCTTAGTCCATTGGAATCCAAGTCATACTAGCATGCAGAAAAATACTTCTGGGTAAAAAATTACCTGTAAAATGACAAACTATTTAGAATACCTTAGATGAGCAGGAATGATAACGATATAACTGGTTACTGAGCAAGAAGACTGAACTACTTATATATGAAAAATGTCTGCACTACAGAGGAGATAAATCTGTATAAAGTCTACTATTTATCAGGGAGTATAGTTCATAAAATTCTATGGCTGCCCATTGAAATTTTGAGCAGTTTTGCTACTGAGTTTAAGTTTCAATTATAAATGGGAAACTTAATTTCAACTACTTGAGTAAATATTCTATCTTTCTTAAATCAAATCATAAATTAATTTCAATGTGCCTGCGGACTTTGTAGTCTACAGTTTAGTACTGGCAAATCTACATATATATGCAATATAGTTATGGCTGCATAAAATAATGTGTCAGATGGGATCCAAAGAGAAGATAATCACAGCTTATGCAAGTACTGGAATGCCAATGATACCAGGTCCCCCTATTAATATTAGGATATGAATATGGCTATTAAAATGTTGATTAAAGTAGCTCAGAAGATATCACAAAGAACTCTTGAGATAACAAATGCCCAAGAAACTATTGGTAAATACAAGGGAACTTGTAAGAAGAAGGGAGCGAGAAGCAGTATAACGTGTTACTTTGTTCCCAAGTTTTAATGCACAGCAGAAGAACTAAATGCATCATATTTATTATAACAGCCATGTCTTCTTTGTCTAGTACAATAAAATGGTGCATTTAAATATATACTATAATGTAATATGCTACAAATGTATAATACATCAGGGGGAATCTAGACTCAGTATGCTGCTCAAAACATAATAGTTTTGATTTAAGGATTTTTGTTGTTGTTCTCTTTAGCACTCGGGGGGGGGGGGGGGGGGGGGGGATAAAATCCAGGAACTTAGTAGACAGGATTTTTCATTCTATTTTATAAACTCCCCTTTTTCCTGTTCTTTAAGTATACTGACAGAGACCATGATAAATTGATCCTTATATTATTGTTCTTCAGTCAATATAAAAGGATGGTAATTTATTGACAATTAAATCTTCAAAAGGAGTATCGGTTTAGAAGTTCTGCTGGATTTGAAGCAGCTTATTCGAACCATTTGGACCACTTAAGTCTCTCTAATTAAAACCTAGAATTAACTTTTTTTTTTCTTATTATTATTATCCTTTCCTACTGAATATATGACAAGAACAGTGGCTCTTATTGTCTCCCTAAGTTTTAGTGGTTCTTACTGAAACTGGTTAAGGCTACTGCTATAGCAATAGTAAGATCTACAATGAGTAAATTTTATAATGTAGAGAATAGGACAAGAAATAAAGCTTTTATGTTTTAAAAATTATTCCTACACACACATATATATATTGCTTATAGGAACTTAGCAATCTTTCTGAGCTAATTAAATTTCCAAGAAGACATTGTTTTCTTTATTCTTTTTCCCAGCTTCCACCTAAGCACATTTCTCTACACACAGACATGACCCTCTGTATATGCATTTCCTATTTTACATGAAAAAGAGACTGAAATTTAGTGGTGTTGCTTTCTACAATGAGGCAGAAGGCACTTTGAGGCCACTGACTTGCTGGTAATGATGGGAAGAAACCGAAGGCTCCCCGGAGAAAGGGTAATGGAGTTGCAAACAGAGCTGACTTAAGAGGATTGCATGTCTTTCCTGAAAAACCTACATTCTTAACATCTTATGGTTCTATAATTTGTTATATAAAGTACCTTGTCCAACAACCTTGTTGGATGTAATTCTGGCCAACAGACTTCATGGAGCATTCATGGACTTGCTTCATGAAAGGGGGCTCCATACTTATGACTTGTTTATACTTTATTTAGCAGCACGTTAAATTAAAATTTATTTTTAAGGCTTATTTCAGGTTTAAGTGGAATAACCCTTGTGATTACCATCTAAAGTGACAAATTTCACTTTATCAATCCTAGTTCCATCCCCAGCAAATTCAGTTGTATGCTTCCCTATTCGTTGCTTAGGAAACTGCTTTCAAAGGCTTTCTCTTTCTAAAACATTCTTATCTGTAGATGTAGCATATGCACAAAAGTCTATTGATGCAACTAAAATGCCTCTAAATTATCATTCATATTATATAACACATTAGGAGGCTGGCATTTACAGGACTAGAGTCACTGTTAGTGTATCATGGCAGTAACTATCTGCAAACTTAGGGCTTTTTGGTAAACTTTTATGTAAAAGGTATTTACAAGTTTCCATTGTTGAGAATTTCAGGTTTTTACTTGCAATATCTATAGAATGTGGATTTTTGATGAAGTGAAGAATTTAACTGTAAAGAACTTTGCAAGATGATGCAGCAAAGCACTTCCCCTTCACTGAAATAAATCAATCTTTTCCAAATGAAACATTACAACAATTTGTCAATGAAGAATTAAACAAAATTAATACACCCTGTAGAATACGCTGTATTTGTTATAATCAGTAATAGGCAAATATTTTATTTATTTTACCATTTCTATTTTTGGCTTTTAGACAAACTTCCTTATTCCTTATTTAATATCATTTCCTTCTCCCTTTGCAAGCTGTCTTGCATTTCATATGTCTATATACATATATATATATAGAAAACCTTAATAATTTTGCTGAGTTTTGACTCTTACTGTATTTTTTTATGAAAACAGCAGTTCTTTCTTATAAAATGTTCTTACATCTGTGATATGTCTCATCTGCTCTATCACATGTATATTAAATAGCTAATTGGCCTAATTTTGCCTGAAATCGTAGAGTATGATTTGGAAGGGAACCACAAGGATCATTAAGTCCAACCCCCTGCTCCTCACAGGACTACCTAAAACTAAATCATATGACTAAGAGCATTGTCTGGACGCTCCTTGAACTCTGACAGGCTTGGTGCTGTGACCACTTCCCTGGGGAGTATGATCCAGTGACCAACCACCCTCTCAGTGAAGAACTTTTTCCTAATGCCCAGTCTGAACTTCCTCTGATGCAGTTTAATTCCATTTCCTCATGTTGTTGTTGGTCACCAGAGAGAGGACATCGGGACCTTCCCCCTCCACTGCCCCTCTTGAGGAAGTTGTAGACTGTGACAAGGTCACCCCTCAGCCTTTTCGCTTCGCTTCGCTTCGCTTCGCTTCTCTTCTCTTCTCTTCTCTTCTCTTCTCTTCTCTTTTCTCTCCTCTCCTCTCCTCTCGTCTCCTCACCTCTCCTCTCCTCTCCTCACCTCTCCTCTCCTCTCCTCTCCTCTCCTCTCCTCTCCTCTCCTCTCCTCTCCTCTCCTCTTCAAGCTGAACAAGGCAAGTGACCTCAGTCACTCCTCCTAAGTCTTGCCCTCGAGACCTTTCACCATCTTGGTTGCCCTCCTCTAGACACACTCTAATAGTCTGGTGTCCTTCTCATATTGAGGCACCCAAAATTGCACACAGTACTTGAGGTAGGGCCACACTGGTGCAGTGTAGGGTGGGACAATCACCTGCCTCAATGAGCTAGCTATGCTGTGCTTGATGCAACCTAGGACACAGTTGGCCCTTTGGCTGCCGGGGCACACTGCTGACTCATATTCAACTTGCCATCAAGCCAAACCCCTAGATCTCTTTCTGTGGGGCTGCTCTCTAGCCTCCCATCCTCCAATTTGTGTGTATAACCAGGATTACCCTGTCCCAGGTGGAGAATTTGGCACTTGCTCTTGTTAAATTTCATATGGTTGGTGACTGTCCAGCTCTCTAGTCTATCCAGATCTCACTATAAGGCCTCTCTACACTCAAGAGAGTCCACAGCTCCTCCTAATTTAGTATCGTTGACAAACTTACTTAATGTACATTCAACTCCTGTGTCCCGATCATTTATGAAAACATTAAAGAGCTCTGGCCCTAAAATTGAGCCCTGGGGAACCCCACTGGTGACTGGCAGCCAGCCTGATGTAACCCCATTTACTATAACTCTTTGAGCCCAACTTGTCAGCCAATTGTTCACCCAACATATCATGGACTTGTCTAGCTGTATGCCGGACATTTTGTCCAGCAGGATACTGTGAGAGACCGTATCAAAATCTTTGCTAAAATCAAAAAAATCCACATGTACTGGCTTCCCTTGGTCAACTAGATGGGTCACCTTGTCATAAAAGGAAATCAAGTTAGTTAAGCAAGACTTTCCCCTCATGAAGCCATGTTGGCTATGACCAATGACTGCATTGTCTCCCAAATGTTTTTCAGTAACTCCCAGAATAACTTTCTGCATGATTTTACCAGGCACTGAAGTGAGACTGACAGGCCTGTAATTACCAGGGTCTTCCTTCTTACCCTTCTTGAAAATTGGGACAATATTTGCCAGCTTCCTTTCAACTGGGACCTCTCCAGATGTCCAAGACCATTGAAAAATAATGGAGAGAGGTCCCACAATAACATCAACCAGCTCTTTCAGTACCCTGGGATGAATCACATCGGGCCCCATAGACTCATGTGCATCCAACTGGAGCAGCAAGTCTTGAACAAGTTCAGAGTCGGCTGGGAGTTTATCACCCCACCAGTCATGGTCTTTCAGCACAGGGCTCCAAGGGTCCCAGGGCCCATCATCAGTATTAAAGACAGAGGCCAAAGAAGGCATTAAACGTCTTCGCTTTGTCTATGTCTCTATTTGTGAGATGACTGATCTTATTAAGTAACAGATCAATGTTACCTCTGATCCTCCTTTTGCTGTTAACATATTTTAAAAAGCCCTTTTTGAAGAACCACCGTTCTTCATGGTACTGGCCAGCTCTAGTTGACCTTTGGCTGCATGAATTTTCTCCCTGCAGTGGTGAATGGAATCTCTGCAGTCCTCCTGTGTTGCCTGTCCTTGCTTCCAATGTCCATACACTTTCCTTTTCCATCTAAGTTCTAGAAGAAAACCCCTACTCAATACTTTCCTCAAAAAACCCCAAACAACTTGATTTCCTTTATTTCACTACACAACATGTTTGCTCTGGTGTTCCTAAACATGGCAAGAAGTCAGTTAGAGAATGCTTATCCTTTCAATATTAAAACTAGTAGGTCTTAATATGATGGCTGTAAAATTAAATCACAGTTGATAATAAAATGTGTATGATTCATTAGTAAAGAAAAAAGATGTCCTTGCAAAGCTCAGCATTCATAAAAATTATTTGTGTGTGAATTAATGGAATATTGGCTCAACAAATGCTTTGTGATGCAATGCTGTGACTTCAGGCTACAATACTATGTCAAAGGTAATTTTTCAAAGTCATGCTGTAGCTCATAGTTTTTATTTAATATATTTTTCTATGCAAGATAACTAATTAATATTCTTGGAATTAGTTGAGAGATGAGACTACTGAGATTTTAACCACAAATGCAGAAGAATACATTATTCAGAAGATAGAGATACATTTTTATAAATTTGTTCTCCAAACAATTTTTAAAATTTTGAGCTCCTGAAGAAATAAATTTAGATCAGTATCTCTAGTGTTAGAAAAAAGTCAGGTGCCTATTAGTATTAAAAGGTTGGGAAAAATTGATTCCAGTATATTCCAAAATCTCAGAAACTAGGAAGTCAAGAAATAATTCATGTTTTCTTTTTAAAAATATTGAGAACATAATGAAATCATTATTTTGAGAAATTTGCCAAATCCAACCATGATTTATAGAAAAACCTGTAATATTTAGCTCCTGTCTCAGTTTCCCATGACACTTCCCACCTTTCTTCATTATTCCTCTTTATGTCTTGCTCCAAGAAAATCTCCCATTGCTCTAGAATCATGCTAGTGCTCCTCCCATAATTTAACTGTGTACCCTGGATTTTCTCTATGTGTATTCATATCCACTTTCTATAATTCTCCTCTCTCTGCCACTGATCTACTGGGGGGAAAAGTCATTGATTTGTTCTTTGCAATCCCTGTAAAGAGGTGATGCAGTATTACTGTTATCAAGAGTGGTTCTGTAATAATCTTTTTGTTCTGGAGTTCTGCTGAAACCTCTCTGATTTCTGTACTACAACACAGATTTTTACTGGTATAAGTGTGGATTAAATGCCTCAGACATCCTCTTCACTTAAAAATAGAAATTGAGAATCTGTGGAGGAGCAGAATATACTCTGGGCTTTTTCCAAACTATAATGCAAAAAGGACTTGGGAAGCTGAGGTGAGAACAGGTTTATTACTAATATATATACACGTGTGCGTGTGCGCGTGTGTGTGTGTATGCATTGCCTATTCTATTTCTAGAGTGGCTCTAGCTCTGAGACTAACAATGGCAGCTGTGGAAGATTTTACTACCAGGGACTACCTGAGGAAAGGGGCCTTCTTTTTTCTTTCAGTTCTAAAGGGATTCACAAGTACAACTTCCATCTGCAAGGGCTGAATGCTAATGGAGGTTTTGGTCTTTTAGGCAATGCATTTTTAAGGGTCACTCTCTGCCCCTCTCTAAAAATTGTTAAGAAGTCCACCTTTCCTTTACAGTAGTGGGCCTTCCTGAGTTTGCTGAAATTTTTTTCCCCTGAAAACATAAGACAAATTTGAAAACGCACATATATGCAAAGGAGCAACATTAATTCACTGGAGAAACAGAGTATCACATAGAGGTAATCTCCTTTGAATGGTTCACCAGCACATTTCTGTCTTTTGACTTAAGCCAAAGCTTCATTATAAATAAATAGAAAGAAAAAGTCGCGCTTATAAAGAGACTCCTGAGGGCAAGCAAATGGAAAAACTAAAGAAATCTCAAAAATCCCTATGATGACAAAACTGGAAATAATTACCTATTTTGGCAACCACTTAAAGCTTCACACATCAGCCAGCCTTTCAGCCTGCATCCAGCAGTAAGCAGGCAGGTACTCAGCAATCCCAACACTGAATAATCATACAGTGGGAAATAAACTTGGGAGTACGATGTGATGCTTTGCTAGGAATTGGATGGTGACAAATGATGATGATCAACCAGAAGATAAACAATAACAAGCAGGCTTAATGACAACATTGCGAGATTCATCAGCATCAATGCATTCATTGCCCACTGGCACAGCCCCCTGGATCTGTTGTTTTTCTTGTGCCAAATTGGAATTCCCTCCATAATTACTTTTTCCTCTCAGTCATCTTTATTATCTATTTTACTGTTCAAAAAGTAAATTTTTTAGTTCATCACCAAAAAAGAGCCATTCAGTTTTAACTTATTTTAGATGGAGATAGATAGATACATAGATAGACAGACATATTTTTTTAAAGGTCTGTTATATTTCTTTCTGTTAAAAAACCATACATATACAAAGTATGTGAAAAAGAATCAAGGTTGGATTAATAAACACATTTGATATTGAAATCTCTACTCTAAAAATGGCCAGAATCTGGTGTCAATCAGAGGCAAAAGTGGTGCTGTGTTCATGTAATTGCAGTTGGCCAGCTGCTTGGTCTGATGGGCTGAGATGCTTTGTTTGGAAGGAAGATCAAGGACTCAAGAGTGAAAAGATGCAGATGAGTGAAAGAGCTGGGAAAGAGCATGCATATGGTGATGTAGGGAGAATTGATGTATTAGTGCTTTGGGGCTCCATTTGGACTCCTAATTATCCTTCAGTCGAGTTCACTGGCTCCATCAAATTGGTAAGTAAAAAATCACCAGCCACAAATGAGAGGATTATTACAAAGCATAGATAAAGCTGAAAATTACTGACTATAAACATGCATACATCACTGCTTTATGCTTTGCAACGTATGCTTGTAAAACTAGAATTATTATAAAGCTATCTACAGTAAATACATAAAAAGGATATGTGGGGAAGGAAAGAAATCAAACATAAAAATTCCTTTATAGCTTTGTAGATTGGGTAAGCATCCAGCAAATCAGATTTTTAGCTAAATTTCTGGTAAGGCCCGCATTAGATATTTTGCACAGAATCTCAAATCATTTGAAAAGAGTTTAGTTCTTGAAATGTCTGTCAACCTCAATCTAAATCCATGGAATATCACTAAATTAAAGATGATGATCACAGCTGGGAATCTAAATTCCCTTTCTCCACTGCTACTTGTAACTGCTGTTTTTATGTTTTTCTTTCCCTGGGAACCGTAAGAGCCTTAGATCACTGTGACATCTGGATTGTCCCTAACTTCTTGGAGGTCAACACTGATTGGGTTTGGTTGATTTTTGTGATCACTGCAGAACAGAATCATTTCAAGCTTCTCATCTATCTAGCAAATTCCTCATAAAATACCTGAATTTTCCTAATGCAAGTTTCATGGTACTTCATTGCATGGTACACCAGACGCAGTGAAATGCACATATGAACAAGTCCTTCATTTTCTTGGCTTAAGAGAAGCTTGGTTGATATTTACAGCAGAAAGCCTGGATTATTTTTCTTATTTCTTTTCCTTTGGGGAACATGCATTTGGTATGCTGTGTGAATTGTGGAAGCTCTTTGGCTCTCAGGAAATAAAATCAAGTTACTTGAAATGGCTGATCCTCTCTTTTTTAAGCACAAGGTGGCCATCTGTGTCCTTAAGCCAAAACGTATTTATAAAAAAGGTCTTCTTGTATCTGTTTAAATTTTGAGGTTGCTCCTGAGAAATGATATCAAATGAATTAAAAATGAACTCACTAGAACAAAAAGAATTCAGAGTAAATCAACTCCTTTCTGTCTCTCTCTCTCTCAAGTAAGAGCATACTGACTTTGGTGTAAGTGCAAATCATATGTCCTGTCTATAATCACAGAATATGAAATACTTTTAACAAGTACTTAATTCACAGAGTAGTAAAAAAGTATATTCTAATATAAGAAAAATTAATATGGAACTAAAAGAAACCCAAACATAATACTACATGTTAAAAAAGTCTATTTCCCTACCATAAGTTTTTGAAGTCAAGAATGGAGAAGATTAGAACATTTTCATCCTTGGCAATAACTACCTCAACATTAAGCTGTTTGAAAGTGTTTAATTTTGGGTACAAAAAATCATGAATCACATTTAAAAATACTGTTTCTGCAGCTTTCATTGTTGTTAATATAATTAATGAATGCACCTTGCTATGTAACTAGAAGGGTATGAAGCAAAAGAATATTTGATATGAAGATATTTATTTAGTGTCAAGTAGCACCCTAGATTTGAATAAATGGCCTGGGAATTAGAAAACTATTAAACAAACAATAGTTATTGAACAAATAGTTTTAATCTATGGGAATGACTAAAAACAAGTTTTGTCGGTACAAAAGTTTCTTAAAAAGTTCTATGCAGGACTTGTCCATCCCATTGCCCCTCTAAGTCAAATATAACCCCATATAACCCATGAATTCAAGACCATTCTACCTGTATGCAGCTACCACAGTGAGAATTGTCCTAAACACATTCCTTCAGACTTTTTGTTCCCTTCATTTTTGCTTTCTATACATCTTCCTGTAGTATAAAACTTCCATTTTTTTCAGGTTGTTTCCCAAGAAGATTGCAATAGACCGAACATGGATTGCTAAAGCCTGGCTTCATAGGGTACGTTTGTGACATTTATACTTAAAGAACCAGAAGAGACTCAGCAGATTAGGGCTGGAATTAAAAAAGGAAGACATGTTTTTATGACGAAAACCATGCAATCATAGGATACTTTAGGCTGGAAGAGACCTCAGTAGGTTATCATCTAGTTCAACTTCCAGCTCAAAGCAGGGTCAGCGATGAGGTCAGACCAGATTTCTGAGGGTTTTATCCAATCAAGCTTTGAAATCCTCCAAGGATGGAGGTTGCACAACCTCTCCAGACAACATGTTTCAGTGTTCTCGCAGTCCACACAGTGAAAGATTCTCCTTATATTCAGTCTGAACCTCTCATTTCAATTTATGCAGACTGTCTCTCACCCTTCCACCACGGACTTCAATGTACAGCCTAGCTTCATCTTATTGATAACCTCAAGTACAATTCCCTTTGACAAAGAAAATCTAATAATAGCATATAAACATACAACTTCTTGCTACTGGTTTGTGACTTTTATAAGGGTGGGGAAAGATTCTTAAGACCTATGATCCTGACATACAGAAAAGTGCTGTAACATTATACAAGAAATGAATAGTAAGGAATACTGGAATAATAAAAATGGAGTGATTAAATGCATCAAGTTATAGGTTCATGGAAAAATTTTAATTATAAGCTGAAGTCTCTTCAGTTGGAAAACTGAAGGGAAGAAAGGAAAAGGTGTATTAACTTATCAGCAGATGTTTATGAGTTATAAATGTGATATGGCTGAGAAAAAGGTCAATATACTTCTGGGATGCTTGAGGCAAAGTACAGATAGGAAAATACAAGTGATGTACAACATCAGCAAGACCTTATGTGGAAGGCTGTGTACACCTGTGATTACTGCATTAAAAAATGATGAACTCAACCTGAAACAGACATATTAATTGCTATTAGGGTAGCTGAGAAATGGAGAGCCTGAAAATAAATACATTTGCACTCTACAGAGAAAAAAAAATCGAAAACCAAAGTGTAACCTAAATGGAGAGTAAGAAAATTTTATTTGAGGGACATACCCAATGGGTACAACACAGTTGTAAATGGTGAAGCAAGAGACTGGAGCAAGCCATCCAGTTTTAGAAGACCTATCCAAATAATAATAGAGAAAAATCAGGTGGTTTTTTACAGCTTTGATCAACTTTTGCATGAGAATGAGGAAGCTAATAGGAGAAGAGTAGATTTAACTGTTCAGGAGGTCATATTTTAGGGGAGCATAATACAGGAAATAATGAATGTAATATACTATTGATGTGTTTCAAGACTTAATATACCAAAAAAACCCCAAACACATAACAAATCAGTTTTTATAGATGGCTAGGACAGGCTCTCCAGGAATTAATGGCAAATAAGCATTTCTTTTCATAATCAGTGCATGTTGAAAAATATTAATGGGAACCTGCTTCCTTTCAGAAGCTAAAAAATACGTTGCTGATTCTGTTAGTTTCTTGGAGAAGTGCAATAGCACTGTGTAAAGAATCTTCATGAGGCAACACCATGTACTCTGCTGTGAGATGATTGTGAGGTCTGAATTATTTCTTCCTGGATATTTTCCTTGAAGCTAAAAGATTGTAATGTTTTCATACTCAAAGGTCAACATTTATTAGAAACATAAACTGAAGTGGTTAATTTTTTTAAATAGAGAAAACTGACAGAAATTAAGGCAGAAGAGAAAAAGTGATAAGGCAGAAGAAAAATAAAATGGGCTTATTAACAAACTTCCCCCGACACACTCTGTCCTTGTAAGAGAGAAATCCTCTTTCCTGAAAGTGATTTCAGTGGCTTTATAAGTTGCAGAAAACTCTGCAGGTATGCTTCCCACTCCTTGCTCTCCCTTAGAAAATGCATGACCTACCACTCCTTGTTCAGAAGCTCTTTTTCCCTGTTTGCCCCACTCATGAATCTGAAACACTTTTCTTCCAGCTGAGCTTTCTTATCGTTGAGGGAAGAAGCAATCTTTCCCTAATTCAATCCCTCTTTTTGTGGTGGGTTGACCCTGTCTGGATGCCAGGTGCCCACCAAAGGCACTCTGTCCCTCCCCCTCCTCAGCTGGACAGGATACAGAAAATATAATGAAAGGCTCGTGGGTCAAGATAAGGACAGGGAGATCACTCACCAATTACTGTCACAGGCAAAACAGACTCGACTTGGGGACAAGTTGTAAGAGTAAGATAACGATAAATAAAACCAAATCTTAAACACACCTTCCCCCTCCCCTCCCTCCTTCCTGGGCTCCACCTCACTCTGGATATCTCCACCTCCTCCCCCCCAAGAGGCACAGGGGAATGGGCAATGGAGGTTGCATTCAGTTCATCACATGTCTCTGCTGCTCCTTCCTCCTCAGAGGGAGGACCCCTCACACTCTTCCCCTGCTCCAACGTGTGGTCTCTCCCACAGAAGACAGTCCTCCACGGACTTCTCCAAATGTGGGTCTTCCCACAGGCTGCAGTTCTTCACTAACTGCTCCAGCGTGGGTGCCTTCCACTAGGTGCAGTCCTTCAGGAACAGACTGCTCCAGTGTGGGTCCCCTGTGGGATCACAAGTCCTACCAGTAAACCTGCTTCATTGTGGGCTCCTCGATTTCCATGGTTCCTCAGGTCCTGCTAGGAGCCTGCTCTCCAGTGTGGGCTTCCCATGAGGTCACAGCCTCCTTCGGGTGCATCCACCTACTCTGGCGTGGGGTCCTCCATGGGTTGCAAGTGGGCATCTGCTCCACCATTAACCTCCATGGGCTGCAGGGGGACAGCCTGCCTCACCATGGTCTTCACTATGGGCTGCAGGGAAATCTCTGCTCCGGTGCCTGGAGCACCTTCTCCCCCTCCTTCTTCACTGACCTTGGTGTCTGCAGAGTTGTTGCTCTCACATCTCACTCCTCTCTCTGCTGCTGTTTATTTTCCCAGTAGGTTTTTTTTCCCCCCTTCTTAACTATGTTATCACCGTCGCTGATGGGCTTGGCCTTGGCCAGCAGTGGGTTCATCTTGGAGATGGCTGGCATTGGCTCTATCAGACATAGGGGAAGCTTCTAGCAGCTTCTCACAGAAGCCACCCCTCTAGCCCCGCCCCTACCAAAACCTTGCCACGTAAACCCAATACCCTTTTTTAAAAGGAACATAACATACACACAGAAGTAAATAAAATAAGTACCATCCATCATAACCACACATATATAGATCTGTTAAAAATATTTCCCATAGTGCAAAATTGAGTGGATGAAACTAGGTAAGTGTCTTCCCTAAGTGCAGGGCTTAATGTAGAAATTTTCAGGCACAATCTAACCATGCTTCAAATCTATGCATTCAGCAAGAAGACTAACTCTGATTTTTTTAAAAAGAATGTTTTAATTCTTCTTTTTCATTATTCAAAATAGAAATGTCAAGTTCTGTTGAAAATAGTATCTGCTAGCTGCAGATGTCAAAATATCTTTTGTTCCAAAAAACTAGATATTGTTTTAATAAAGCAATAAAGTATTTGCAGTTTTAAAAATTTTTAACACTCCCAGTAGTCAGCCAAAACAGTTTTTTCTACAAGTTTGGAAACGAAAGGATTTAAGATTTTTTTTTTCAGTCTTTGTAGATTTTAAAACAAATGCAATCTTCAGGAGCTAAAAAAAAAAAAAAAAAAAAAAAGAAAAAATTAGTAAAGACCTTTGTTTCTTCCTCATTTTTTTTTAGCTTTCATTCAGCGTTGTCATATTATTCTGAGGATAAAATCTCCTCTGTTTTTTTTTCTCTGTCACCAAAGGAGGAGCATCTTTTTCTTGTTGCTTTCATGATCCTTGGTCAAGACACAGCTGAACTTTAGAGTCTTGGCATTCTAGTCATGTAAACTGTAGATGTTCAACTAATTCCTGTTAAGGGGTAACTCTGATTTGGTAATAAGAATGGAATTACAACACAAAAGGTGGGTAGATGCTATCTTTCACTAAGAGCAGATCTGATTGCAAAGATTATTGGATTTTTTCAAATTACACTGACTTCCATTTAGAGTACTTGGCAGGTTTCTTGTTTGTCTAAGTGGTAGAGTTTCTCAGTAAGGGAAATAATGCCAGTTGCCCCACTACTATAAAACATATTGGCTTTTATACAGTTAAAGAAAAGTTGTCATGATTGACAAACAATTAGAGAATAATTACGATTTTTTCACTCTTCAAAGAATATATGTTATTCTATTTCTTCACTCTTCTGCATTATGACAAGACTAAGTGACAGCACAGCAGCAATGGGAAATCCCTGAGCAGTTGGAAAAGTGAAATAAAGTAACGTCTCATGTTTTTCTCAGCCCTAAGAACAATGCCTATTGCTACTCCTCATACACATTGTACTTTTTAACAGGATATGTGAATACTTTTGTAAATTTGCATTTACTTAATACCAGTTTGGATAAGGTAGATAAACCGTGTGCTTTTCAAGCTGATGGTTTTTGATACTATGTGCAAAAACTGTTCCTAGTTATGTTAGCTACTGGTCATGTATTTATCTATTTGTTTGTTTAACTATTTATTATTTTTACATATATTATTTTTGATATTTTTTGAATCCAAAGTTCATACATTTCACCAAAGAGTAAGGAGTTAAAAAGTTATTATTTTCCATTTACAGATCACCATGCTTCAAAGAAACTTGAAGCCATTTATAATTTATGCCAGATTAACTAAATTCACCACTGTAATTTTCCTCCCTTTGCAGAAGATTAAATTTTGGTATTGGTATGTTAAATGACTCATACAGAATAGACCTGGAGTTAATGCTAAAATATAGAATACAATCTAAGTAAATAGTTTCAACAAGTTTTATCCATAAAAAATTACTGATAATAAAAGTAGAAAATGACATTGGATCTAAGTCTTTAATTTCCAGAGTTTTCTCCTGACATAAATTATTTTAGAAAGGGATCAGTAAGAGGACAGAATATTGATTAAATTAATGAATAGCTGAAAATAAACAGAATTGCAATATTTCAGAAAGTATACCTTAAGTACAGTAAAAATGAGCCAGTTTTAGCTTACTGCAACTAGCTTCCATAATTATATACATTATATTGAGACACTGCCTTTTTCCCCTCTTATTACATACATGTATTAATTTGCTATACCTGCACGCGTATTTTGTTACTGTAACATGCTAACCATGAATTAATACCTGGAAGCTTCAAAATGTTTGCCCAAACAAGCTACAAACAGAGGTACATTAATATTAAAGATTCATTAAAATAAATAAATGTGGTTCGTATTGTTAGTTAACAAGAACATCAGGTAAAAAAGTTTGTCTCTCAAATCACAGTGTAAACCAGTGATTTGCATGGGATCACATTCATGATGATTACCAACTGTAGCTGCAAATAGCAAATGTTGGTTTACTGACCATATACCACCGATAATGGAAATGAACTCTTACATGAATGTGTCTTTGAAATGGGAAGTTCTCATTCCACAAATACATAGTTTGGTTGGCAACTGCACCTTTGGCATTAACAACTTTGTTTTGGTTAAAAAAAAAAAACAACAGGTAAATTGCCCATCTTTGTATGTACAAAGGCATTGTGAAGCACTGAATTACAGGCACATTTTATGCAGGGAAGAGAAGTTGTTCTTTTAGTCAGCTTGAATTCATGAGTGGGAGCCATGAACTCCTGTACTGTAATCTCACATTTTATTGATATGATGTTGAGCAGATAAATGAAATTATGCCTGTTTTCAGATTTCCAGTTAGAAAAATCAATCAATCTAGGTTGTCTAAATTAAGGACAGTCCTTATTAAGGAATGAATTAGAATAGCACTTGGCATGTCTGGAAAAGAGATTTCTCGTATAGGGTTTAATTAGAAGTGTTATCTTTGAAATAAATTAAGAGAACTGGGTAAGATATTTACCATTCATATAAAATAATGTCCTTAAAAGAGCAGTGACTACAAAATAAAATGATTAAAAGCCAGAAAATTACAAAATTAAGATAGCAGCCTTAACTCTGTCCCTTTTCTCATATACATTGGGATATAGTTTCCAATAACGGAACCACATACTGTTTTTCCACTGAATCCTTACATTCATAAGTGTGTAAATTGGATAACACAAAACATCAGCCATTCCTCATGTGTGGCTCCATAACTAATTTGCTGCTTGCTACCCAAAGGCATCCTTAAATAAGAATTTTACTTACTTTCTTGATCATTTTTTTTTCTCTTTCTTCTATTGCTGAAAGCAAAAGTAGCAAAGATAACTGCATCTATAAGTACTCTGAGAGAGTTAAAATATATCAGTGTATAGTCGTGTTAATTATTCCCATTTTGCTAGCTGAAATATAGGATTGTAGTTGTTTTTAATGTACTCCTAAATGTCATGTGCTTAAATGTTAAAGTAGCAATTCACTTCCACTGTAAAGACGATGGGAAAATGCATTTTTGTAAATCACTTGCAGTTTAGTTAGATTAACCTCTCGTTTATTCATGTAGTTAACCACCATTTCAAGTATTTATTCTGGGACAAAGAGATGCATACTGAGAAAAAAAAATAGGAGACAATACAGGAAAGAAAGGAAACAAGCAACTAGAAAAATTCTATCATCTGGTTGATTATGGTCTGTCAGATTCTTCTGTTTCTCTTAGAGGCAGGCAGCTCTTACAGTTTTAGTTATGTGGCGTACTATCTATTGCGTCTAAACAGTACAGATTACACTTAGTTTTATCAGTGTTAGCATGATGTACCTGGCCTTAGAGTAAGCATCATGAAGGTGAATGAGTAATGGGGGTACTTCGAACCAAGTAAGCATAAGTTTTTCTGCATTCAAAGTCAGTGTTTGCTTTGAATTGGCAGTTATTGTCAGTTCGTTCTAAATGTAGATATGCTCTAGAGAGTCCAGCAGAATCAGAATTATTAGGCTCCGTGCTGAATCATTTGGTGAAACTGTATTGTATATACATGCGTGGTCTACAGAGTAACATGGAAATTACCTGGATACGCTTTAACTCCAGAAGCAGAGTCAAATTTACTATTCTGTTTCTGGTGATGTTGCTTCTAGACTTCATCATTATTTAAATTAATGTATTGAAATCTAGTTCAAATCAACTTGTAGTGCTCTTCCATTTAGAATATTAACACTGTTTGAGCAAGGTAATTTAAATCTTTTTTTGTATCCTTATACTACACAGCAGTCAGAAAATGACATAGTTTGAGGCCTGTATTGTACTGAGGGGAGCAATAAACACTGGAGCACTAGGTCTGGTGATGGAAAAATGGAAGGAGAATCATTTCATCTTGACCTACAAAGTTTAATTAGAAAGACCATGTGAATGTCAATGCACATGGCTCAAAAATGTTTTCTCTGACATGATATGAAATTTTTCTCCTATTTACAGGTTATTTATTGTCCTTTCCACCCTTTCAAATACAATACTTTTTTAAAAACAAAACTATTTAAAACCAGGATGTTATTTTGATAAAAAACATTGTTTAGTTTTGAAATGTCTCAGCTTTTCTAATGTTTGAAGTTTTCAAACATAATTATTCAATTAATTCATTAGTTTTTCACAAATAAACGATTGATGGAAACTAAAACCAAAATATAAACACTGAAACAAAACCTTTTTTTTTGTAAATTATGTTAAAAGAAAATAAAATTAAAAGATTCGTTTAGTTTATTACGGTCCTACCTACTGACTTCTAAATAACTGTACTTATATTTAGGGCTCACTTAAAACAAGAACTTGGTTATTTGGTAATTTCTGTTACAGAAAAGTAGAAAGTAAAATTTTTTTAAAGTGTGAGGTATGTGAATTAATAGTACATGAGAAAGATCTCACAAGCATATTAGATCAAACATAGTTATTTGAGCACATAAGTAAATATAGCACATTTTCTATATTGGTATTTTGGAACCAGGTTTAGTCAAAAAGTCTATAGCAGGCTTAAAAAGATCTAGTGATGGCAGATATTATAGAATACATTTCTTGCCTGCCCCACCAAAGAAAGAAACTAAGAAATCTATTATAAATAGGGTGTGAGTTTTCACAAATTGTTTGAAGGAAACATCTTACTCCATGCTGATTTAAAACACCAGAAAACCCTTCTCCACTTGTTATTTTTGATTTCCTTCAGCCACACAGAAACCCTGAACTACTTGCTCAAAGCCAGTTTTGATAAGCACGGCTTCACCTTTTTTAAGGTAAGAGAGACTTTTTGTCCTAAAGCTAGCTCCCTTGGCCCTTGATTTCAGACAACGCTTCAAGCTAGTCTCTTAGGTTAACTTCCCAAAAAGTGAAAGTGCAAGGTGAAGAAACAGTCTTTATAATTGGTCAGGGAAATACAGTACAGCTAGAGTTTTACTAAGCCAAAAGTCCTGCATATACAGGGTCTAATCCTGGTCTCCTCAAATGACTCCAAATTTTTCTTTGGCTTCACTGGGATACACAGCACAAACTCAGCTTTATAAAGAATTTGGAGAAGGCCCAAACACATTTTTTAGACCAAAGGATTTCATAAACAGAGCTTTATCCTAGGCTGGCTATTTCAATAGGACTTATATGTATAAAGACGTTCTGTGCTGAAGATAGTCCCTAAATGTATAATCCCTGCTGAGCAAGCTGGTTAGGGGAAGCTGCCACCCTGTCTGTAGCTCTCAGCAGGCATGCAATTTAAACACTGCGGAGTTTAGGTACTCTTTATAACACTGAGCATTCTGCTCCAAAGAGCTTAGACGTGCAAAGCCAGTGAATGTAACCTGTCTTCTGTTAATACTACACTTTGGTGTGCTTGAATTGCATTTTACTTTTCCTCTCTTCTTTCCCCTTCAGAAAATGGAGAAGTAAATCCCTGTGAATGTAAGAAAGCCTATTTTTCATAGACAAATAGATCCATGAATAATATATGGTTTGAAGTAAATTTCTGAAAATATACCCTGCTAGAATTTGCCAGAATGCTTCAAAGTAAGGCAAAATAAATCTTTACATGCTATACAAAACCAGCTACTAAAAACCAAGATCTGTCTCAAAAATCATGTGTCTCTGTAGAGCTAATTGGAAACAATGAAACTGTGTTACCTAATGAAGAAGAAATTAACAAGAATTGTCATAGGGTATTTACCATGTTATCATTAGACATCAGTAGTGTTGTTGCTTCTAAATGTGTTATTCCTACTGTTTTCAGCAAACGTAGTCACTACATAGGTATTGTAAAATCCCATGTGTTACTTCTTTGGCTGGAAATCACTCTTATAGCAAAGTTTTTGGCATTTTTTTCCCTTCTTATTAGGAGGGAAAGTACCCTGAAATGAGGTATTCTAAAGTGAAATTACACTCATTCAGAATTATCTCTTTAATTTGTAATATAATTTACAGTAAACCTTTTTAACCACCTTTTCAATGGCTAAATATAGCTCTTGTGCCACTACAGTTTCCTAGCCAGAATTTAATTATAACTATTACATTTAACTTTTTCATTCTATGTATTCAGAGCGTCCATTGATTTCAGACTGAGCCAGGGTCTCTGGACAATTTGAAGAGTAAAATCTATGTGTTTAGTTAAGAATAGCCTTAGGTTTTCTTGGGTTAGATCAGCAGCAAAGGAATCAGTGATGGCTGCTTGAGGCTGGAGTTTGCAAGTGAGATCTACCATTCTCTCTTATTGCCTATTACTAAAATATTTGTATATCTTGCGTATTACATAAACAGCATGGACAAGATACAAGGATTCAGAGTTAAGTTCCAGGATGCACAGACTTCTATGATAGGCATATTGGTACTCTGTGCAGTCAATGGGGAGTGCTTGCTGCCAAGGAATGGGCAGACATATTGGTCAAGGAGATGCAAGATAAAGGTGCTGTTGACCTTGAACTAATGAATGCTGTATGTCTTAATTCCTTATCCCTTTTCAGGAATTTTCTATGTGAAAATAGGATTAACTTCTGCTCAATTTGCCAGGTTCCCCCCTTGGAGATAGATAATATTCTATAGATAGATAATATTCTTAGATAGATAATATTCTTTCCTTCAAAGAACTCAGCAAGTGGACTTGCTTCTCCCCACCTCCTCCCCAACTATGACCAGATTAGGAAGACGAAAAGGATATTTTCTCTTTTATGCATTACATTAACAGATAGAACATTAACCAAGAAAATAGGCAACCAGGCTTCTGCTTTGAAAGGTCAAAACACAAAGTATTACATTTGATGACACAACTCTGTAAGCAGCAAACACCTAGAAGTTAGGTTGTGCTGTTGTGTATCAAGAAATTTCTGATCATTCTTTTGGGAGTCTGGTTTTCTTTGTTATTTACTGTAAAGAGGGACTATAAAAGCAAGTATATCTTTGTAGGCTATCTGAAATAGAAGCAGCAGGTGTTTAGCTAGCATTATCACAGTCCACAGCTGAGAAGCTTCAGAGTATGAGCATGAATATAGATTGTGGCTAAACTGATGGGCACTAACTTTCTTAAGCCACATTAATTGATCAGTCTTGATCACCTGGCAAAACCTTTAACATCAGAGAAATCAAGATTCAACTTTTCTTTAGAAACTTGAGGCAATTTAGATTTGTGGTTTACTTCTTCCAAACACTTCCAAATTTGAGCTCAGGTTTTCAACAGCCCATTATTTGCTACTCTGAGAGGAGTTCATATTGTTATTTACATTGACACTAGCAACTATTACTTTTCATTTCTTTTTGGAAGCATATATATTTGTGTTGTTTGCCACTGTGCTAGATTTCAGAGCAGGCATGTTCAAATATCACAAAACAGTGATGTGTTGATAGTTATGCTAGGGGCACAATTTACCATGCTGTAGAAAGGAGGAAAATTGCTAACCAAGCAGAAGAAGGATTCTAGCAAAGACTACCATAAGCCAAATCAGTAATGTTTTTTCACAACTAAAGAGAAGATCAGTAATCTAAAATGAGTTCTTGTATATTCCAGATCCCAGTATTAGAGGAATAATAGCTGAAGGCCTGCTTGGTTTAAGAAAACTGAACACAATTAGCAATGTTGCCAAACAGTATAAGGTGCCATGATCTTACTTGCACTTGTGGGTGCTTTTTAATTAAGAAAGAATAAAATTACAATTTGATTTCAGAATAAATAGTTAAGAAAGTATGGATGGATATACAGTACAAATTTCAAACAGCAGCAACTGCAGAGAAAGTGGTCTGATGACAACTGGTGATTTACTGGAATCTTTGGAAAGTCTTGAGGTGGGGATGTTGTCGATGAGTAACTGAGGGCTTTACTTCTGTTTTCTTCCAAAATTGACTAAAAACACAGCTTTTTAATATCTTTTATTCCAGGATTTTCAAATGCTATTTTGGACATGAGAAATACTTTCATTTTCCTCACAAAATTTAAAGATTAAGTCACATTATTAGATATCAGTAGTAGTGATGTGTCATGAAATAATGGATAAAGAAATTAACATAAGAAACCACAAAATGTGATTAGGTATATTCTATTTACAGGAGTTAGGCAAATCAGATGGCATTTCTCTCAGCAATAATATTAATAGCAATGTATGAGAAGTAATTAGTGGCAGTCATACCAAGAAAAAGATTAGGAGACAAATTTATGAAGACTGATGGCAAAATCACTATTGAATTGGATGAATAGTTCCTATCACTTAAGTTTCCACAAAGAAAATAAGCAGGTCCATGGTATACTTTGATATCAAAGAAAATGTCAATAACTGACTAGGATGTACTCAAGCTACTGCCAAGTGTGTTAAATCCAGGGAAAGGAAGTGGGATTGCTTGGAAGTTGATAGGATAAATAAACAAAATATGATGTAGTTATACTTGCAGAATGACAAGAGACAAATATTTGCGTAGGAAGAAGAGTGCTGAGATGCTGTCAAGGGGTACTAATGTGCCTTTTCAGTGGAAATAAAGTTTGGGATTTCAGTGTAGATACAAGGTAATACAGTTTGACCCAGACAAACTCTCTTCAGGATAGTTAAACATTTATATGCCACCATATTCTGAATAATTTCAGGGGAAAAGAAGTCATTTCTTATTTAATTAAGCCAAATGCAGTTGTAAGTAAAAATAAGTCTACTTATTTTTTTGGCTTCATTTCCTCCCCCTCCTCTATTGGAACACCCTCAAAACATTCACTTTCATTTTTATGAATATTTGCATGCTGCAGTAAAGGATATATTAAACTTGTTTTATGCACAATTTGAAATACTTTCTAACACCACAAAATTATAACTGTGGAATTTATACTTCTATAATTTATTTTACAAAATCCTGTAATCAGTGGGAAATTGAAGTTATCAGTATAGGCAGATACCATTGGAATTAAAGGAGAATCTCAACTAGTTTATAGTAATGTATTTTTATTCTTTAAATTAGCCACTAAAGAACCATTTGAACACACATACATCTAGCAAATACACAGGGCTCAGCAGAAGAAAAATCAGCTATGCAGAATGGGAAGAATCAACTTTGTAAGCCATTTTCAGTACTAAGATCTGAACTTTTCCTAATAATGTCAAACAGCAATCCAAGATTTAAAAGAAATCTTTAAAAACTGTCACATTGCTACCAAAAAAATAACATTTATTAATAGCACAGCATGGGATTTCACGGAGACAAATGCAAATATGCTCACATATTCTTTGCTATTTTTTTCCATTTTATTTTTAAATAAATAATTAAGATTAATGGCAAATCAAAACTTAAGATTTAAATTACAACCTGGATTTCAGGCCTGGACACACTGCTTAGATGGGGAAAGTCCCTTCTTCCCTACTTTTTCATGACAATCTCCCCCCCACCCTGCAGTGTACAAAGCCTGTGCCGTATGCCTTGTACGGGACTTGGAAGACTGATCATTTTCAATTCTTGGTTTTGGAACCAAGTTACATACATATCAGAGGACTCTTAGCGTATTATGAAAGAGGCTACAAGCACAAGAGGAAGTGGCAGTCAAGGAAAGGCATTTTTCACAGCAGAGTTTCCATCATACTACCACAGAGGGATATTGTCATGGTCTAACCCCAGCTGGCAGCTAAGCACCACACAGCCTCTCACTCACTCCCTCTTAGTGGGATGGGGGAGAGAATCAGAAGGTTAAAAGTGAGAAAACTTGTAGGTTGAGATAAAGACAGTTTAACAAGTAAAGCAAAAGCCACGCATGCACAAGCAAAGCAAAACAAGGAATTCATTCACTATTTCCCATCGTCAGGCAGATGTTCAGCCATCTCCAGGAAAGTTTGGCTTCATCACATGTAACGGTTACTTGGGAAGACAAACACCATCACTCCGAACATCCTCTTCTTCCTTCTTCTTCCCCCAGCTTTACATGCTGAGCATGATGTCATATAGTGTGGAATATCCCTTTGGTCAGTCAGGGGCAGCTGTCCCAGCTGTGTCGCCTCCCAACTCCTTGTGCCCCCCAGCCTCCTCGCTGGTGGGGTGGGGTGAGAAGCAGAAAAGGCCTTAAAACTGTGTAAGCACTGCTCATCAGGAACTAAAACATCCTTGTGTTATCAACACTGTTGTCAGCACAAATTCAAAACATAGTCCCATACTAATTACTATGAAGAAAATTAACTCTATGCCAGCCAAAACCAGCACAGCTATTGAGTTGGTGTCCTGATTTTGGCTAGGATAGAGTTAATTTTCTTCCTAGTAGCTGGTATAGTGCTGTGTTTTATATTTAGTATGAGAATAATGTTGATAACACACCGATGTTTTTAGTTGTTGCTAATTAGTACTCATACTAGGTCAAGGACTTTTCAGCTTCTCATGCCCTACCAGTGAGGACGTGAACAAGAAGCTGGGAGGGGACATAGCCAGGACAGCGGAGCCAAACTGGCCAAAGGGATATTCCATACCATATGATGTCATGCTCAGTATATAAACTGGGGGGAGCTGGCCAGGGAGAGATTGCTGCTCAGGGATGGGCTGGGCATTGGTCAGCAGGTGGCGAGCAATTATATTGTGCATCACTTGGTTTCTATATTCTTTTATCATTATTATTATTCTCTCTTCCTTTGCTGTCCTATTAAACTTTCTGTATCTCAGCCCACGAGGTGGTTTTTTTTTTGATTCTCTCCCCCATCCCACTGGGGGGAGGGGTGGTGAGCAAGCAGCTGTGTGGTGCTTGGTTGCCAACTGGGGTTAAACTACAATGGTTGGATACAAAAGTATGATGATAATACCATATTAGTCTTTGACAAATAAAGAACACCAATTTGAAAAAAAAGACATAATGAGAATGACATCGCATTGAGTCATATGAAGCTGGTTACCAAACTCAGATACTATCAGCGTTCCAGCAGAAACATGATGCACTGAAAGCAGGTATTAGAAATAACAATGGGGTAAATCTGATTTTTTTTTCTTTCCCCTTAAAATGCCCTGAGAAAGAAGGTGAAATTAATGTCATTCATAAACCAAAAATTACTTTTGGTTTTCTGTCCCTTTCTCAAAAGACTTAAGGAAGTTTCAAAGATCCTAATTGACAGAAGCACTTCAATTTGATTAAACCTATATATTTTTTTTTATGAATTGAAAAGTGTAAGAAATATTTAGAAAATTCTATAAAATATTCTCTCTTTGGAGGTTCAGAAAATATTATAGCATAAATATTATTTTTCCCCCATATTGTATTAGGATGTTGTGACATATCATTAATGCATAAAGTAGCCTACAGAAATCTCATAATATAAACACAATATGAGTAAATACTTCATCAGATCCAAACGTGTGAGTAATAGAATCTTGATACTTATCACAAGTCATAGGCGAGCTCAGAATTTATGGAAGCAACCCTTACAAGACAGACAGTCGTGCAGACAGCTATCCAAATTGGCTTGGAATAAAAGCAGAGAAAAGAGGACAGATTTAGGAATAAAAGACTGAAGAACTCTAGGGTGGAATTTAAGCATCTAATCTGATCCACAAAGGAGTTTAAGCTATCCAGAAGCATACTTAGGTAGGCATTTTTGGGGGAAATAAATATTGTGAATATGACGGGGTGTTAACAGATTTTACACGGAATGTGGAAAACAACCTTCAAGTGAAACTTGAGCAAATGTCACAGGAATACTGGTTTAGGTGTACTGTGCAAGTGCTCTGTCAGTTTTGCCTTTTGGAGCTGTCTCACTGTTTTTAAAAAGCTATACCAATGAGGCCACTGGGAGAGGTGAAACATCTATTTGGCTGTCTGGGACACATTAGCATTTTCAGTTTAGATTAGGAGTGTACTTTTGAAGGAATTCTCTATCATTCGTATTTAGTGCGCATTGATTCATGTCACAGAGCAGCCAGTTTTGTTGAAATATGAATGAAAAACATTTTGATGCTACTATTGTCTGAAAATTCTAGAACCGTAGTAGTAGCTTCCTTTAACAGTATTAAAACATTTCAAATAGTGGATAATATATTTTTCCCCTGTCCAAATGTAAAAAAATGAATATTCTGTAATTTTACATCTTTGTAGCCATGAAAAAGTGTACCATTGACGTGCATTTTATATTTTGCTTTTTGTTTTTAATAGTTAGTAGTCACAAAGATTTAGTTCTGCAATAATTGCTACATCCCCAGGCTTATGCTTCAAACATATACATTGGACTGCAATAAAAACATCACTTTGAAGTATTCACTCACATATTCTTCAAACCTAAGGTTCAAGCAAGACTCTGCAAAAGAGATATTTCTCATCTAAATTGTGGTGAAATTAACATATAAATAAATCAAGAAAATCCTTTTCAAAGCATTTAATTAAAACAAATGTCCATTTCTTCAGATAAAATTAAAATTATCAGAATTTAAACATGTTGATGCATAAAGAAGTATGAAAGAAATGAGTGCAAAAGGAACCTTGGAATGGACTGCCTGAAGAATTATAGTGGGACCTTTTAAAAATCAGTGCAATAATTTACTGTTGTATGGAGGCTGAGTCTAATAGCTACAAATGTATAGATCACCATTAACTAAGGTAAAACCTCACTTGTGTATACACATTTATTTATATATAAAATGTGGGAATAATCGAATGGATTCTACTGAATTGCAGTAATCAAGGCTTAAATGCATGTATCATGGATGACAATATATTTATTCCTTCTTGGGAACATAAACTGAATTTTGACAATATTTCTGCTAACAAGAGGAAGAAGAAGGGGCTGGTGATAAATGCAAAATACTATTTTTGGCTCTGCTATTAATTTGCTATACAGTCTTGGTAGGTCTTTTCACCTACATCACCAAGATTCTACTGAAAGCATGATATGCACACAAAAACAGCTGAATGACAAGACACAGCTTTTCCTTTATCTTCTATTTTTAGGTCTAATTTGACCAGTGCATGGACATAGGACCCCTCCCTCTGCACCCCCCAGTAGTGCCTATACTGGGAATACCAAAGTCCCTCTTGCCAGTTACACATGTGAAAGCAAGACAGAGCTCTAAGTCTATGTCTGTTTATAAACCTTGCCCTTTCACAGAAACCTTAAAGCCTGCTAGGTTATTTCCTGATCTTGGCTGCTGCTGGCTCTCAGCTCTAGTCAGTCACACTGACTATATGGCTTAGGTGTCCTCATTTTTGTTATTCTTCCTTATCAAAGTATTTCTGGCCTAGGCAAACCCAGCCCCTGATATGATCTTTCCACGTATCTAAAACATGGATCCATCATCCTGGAATAGATGTGCATACTCATACTGTACACCAACTAGAGAGTAGAGGAGGGGCTGAATTAACTGCAAAGGGGAGGGTAAAGAAAGAAATATAGTTGCTATGGAATAGGCAGTATTATAGTATAATATAGTATAATAGCACTTAGTAAACCTAAATTTTTTTTACCTTGGGTAGCTTAATCACCAACTTTAACCTTTGCAATGAAGCAGACCTTCTTATTCTATGGAAAAGAATGCTGGACTTGCAACAGGTAGTGGAGAAATGGCTTTTTTCCTTACTGCTGCAAATTTACACAGAAGTAGAATGTTGCTAGATAGAATAACCAGATGCTATGACAACTTAGAAAGTCTTCACAGGCGAGGCACACTGGTTTATCCAGTTTGAAGCTTGCAACTTAATCCTTCTGCCCAGTCATTCTTACCACAACATGACTGCAAGCTGTGAAACATTTTCTTGTGCCTGACTTTTCCAACTTACTTTAGAGTGTAAAAAACAGGTCTCTGATACAAAATCCCCTTCTATTTTCCTCAAAAAAATTAAGTTTGTGCAGGAATTGTTTTGGGCATCTTTCAGGTTACAGTGCAAACTTCCTGGGTTTATCATCTGCAACTAAAATAAATAATTTACTATGTTTTTAATCTAGCCTGGACTCAGCACAAACATAGGAAGGTAAAATTAAGATTTTTGTGCTTCACTTTCTTTGTCGCGCTGATTTGTTTGGGGAAAATGGTAGTTTGTTGAATAGCTGAATTGGCTGTCATCTGAAAGCATACCCATTTTTCTTGAAGTCATCTGCCAAATAGGGGAGGACAGAGAATAAATGTCTTGTAATACTTTTGTTGTTGTTCATATTTCTGTGCGCATCATTCCATGTTACAGAAAACACTCTCAAACCTTATACTACAAAATTCCCCCTTATACCTCTCATTACTCTAATGTGGTGATGCTCTTATCAGATCTTAACTGATTAAGGATGTCCAGCCTCATTCTACTTAGCCCAACTACCTTTCACATGAAGATGTTACATGTAAAGGTCAGGTGCTACAGCATTACTTAGTTATTTAACTACAGATCCTGCATTTGAATTTTATCTCTTAAATCTGGGACTTCACAATATCATTTCAACAAGGACATTTACCTAGCTAATTTCCATGTCACTTCCTAAATAATTTCTTGTGTATAGAATTTCTTTGTATTTTCATTTGCAAGCAGGATTCTCTGACCTCTTCTGACTACTTATACGCTGATCCATAATAAGAAGGGGTGGCCCTTTTCTAAAGAGGGACTTCTTATCTGAATTGAGCAATTTCAACTCCTGATCACAAGGTGGTAGCACTCCTTCTGCACTGACACTCATTGTAGTCAATAGGCAAGGGCAGAAAATAACAGCTTGAAGCTTCCAGGTTCTGCTCTCACTGACATGAATATGCCTTAAAGTCATGTGTAGAAAGGCAATTTTAATATATGATGCTCACATAATGTCATTAACATATGCTGCGCCAGCAGCAAATTGATTGTAGCGCAGCTTCTTCCATTTTTCTTTCATCCTGACATTATAGCTGACAATTTTTAAATGTTGAACACTGGGGCAGTTCTAGATAAATCATACACACTGTCACAGAAAGCAACTATGACACATCAGACTCATCACATCTGCAATAGTGAGCCATTCTATTCATGTACAGATTAACTTCTGAGGAGCAGTGTTGGCTCTGCTTCACATATGCAATTTATCTGCATACACACAGTAAAAGTTTTGCTGCAGGCCGGCAGTCTGGGTTGCCAAGCACTGGGAAAAGCAACCTGTTCTCATAGAAACACAAGAAGCTTCATCCTGTTTTATACAGGATCTTCATAACTGCATTTGATATATAACAATGAGCATCTACATGATGACTATCGGTTTTTCTTGAATGTAAGGAATTCTACATGGGATTTCTCCCAGAAGTTGTATCTGTATTCAGATATATCAATGGACTAAAGATGTAGTGTTGTACTTCAGTTCCCATGTTGATATCCAAATGGAGAGAATAGTAGGTTGACCTGACTGTAACCGAATATTGTTTGTAAAGCATCAATCTTTTCTTGCAGAAATAGGCAAAACAAACATTTATCTGTTAAAAACATGCCAGACAAAAAAAACTCAGAAAGTTGGAGCATCTCTCCAGGCTGTGGACTTCACCAGCATTGCTGCTACGCCTTCTGCAGCCACACACCAGAGCTTGAAATCTTGTGATAAATTATTGGTTTGTGATTTTCCACTTCAGCTCCAAAAAAATATAATATTTTAATTATTACTTTCATTCAGGCCAAGTAATCCTTACTCTGAGGTGGCTTGGCTTCTCTGCTGCTGGCCTTGCTTGAGCTGGGACCCAGAGAGCAACCCCATAGCATCTAGGGGTTGCTATGCCCATCTGGGGGAGGGAGGAGCTTCTCCCGCTCCGCCCCAGCACAGGGGTAATGGAATGCAGAGTATCCCAAGAAATGCAAGGGGACGAGAGAAGTTAATACAGGTCCCTACTCTGGAAATAAATAAATAAACAAACAAATCCAATGGTGGACTAAGCTGACAAGCTGCACTGCTCCCATTCGGTGCTGTGGAGCACTTGCGGTCCATTCCTTGGACGTCTCCCAGTGACACGGAGGTTTTTACATTAGCCTGGCAAATGTATCTCCCCTTTCTAGACAGTTGGCAGGCTGGTTTATCTCTGCCTGTAACACATTTGAGATGGAGTTATTCCGTCTTTCAAGGGCCACGACTTCCAGCTTTCTTAATAGTGAAATAGATGTCTGAGACATAGAAGTGTGAAGGTGTTAAATGGTTTGTTGCTTTGCAGCTGTCTGATCTACATACCTGGCTGCTCAGCCTCTTCCTATGGCTGAAAACAGTGAGGAGGCCATGGCTGGACTTTTTTGTTGTAGCTTTGAAATAAATATATGTATATTTTTTTCACCCAAAACCACTTATTATCTTTGCATTTTATTGAAAGAGTTGTCCAAAGCCCAGAAATTCTTGACAGCCATCGGTCTGTGTCCCTAATTGCTTGATTTCCTCCCTGATGCTGTCTTACTATAACTACAGTCTTCTGACATTAAATTTTGCAATTACTTCTCTTTCTTCTCATGACAATAATAAATATTGGTCACGTATTCTGAACACAATTGTAATTGACTTTTTTCAAATGATGTAGCTTCACCTATCTTACTGTAGTGTGGAATAAAATATATTTTCCTACAGTTAATGCAACCCTTCAAGCCAAAGGTTCTCTCTCATACATACCAGTGAAATCTCATTAACAAGTAAAACTAGGACTACCACGTAGTTTAATTCCCTGTTTCTCTCCATGAAGGGAGTTTTAGTGACTTTTATTTTTCAAGAAAGCTTCCCACATGACCTATAGGAAAATAAGGGATTAGTCAACATCTGAAAATTCAATCTGTTGAATTATATTAATTTTGTTGAAGGCTGATATATTGATCAGGATTCATTCACTTGGAGGAGAAAATAAACTATGCAGACTCTCTATAAGCAAACAATTAGAACTAACACTGAAAACCTCCTCAAAACAAAGAAAAAACCTCCTTCCCCAATCTTTTTTTCTGTCCCCACCCAAAACACCATGCAAATAAAATTATGTTGAAAAGAGAAGGCTCAAGAAGAGAATCTCAGTCATGACATTTTTAGGAAACAAAATTAAGGCTTCTTAGGAAATCATCAAATTTCTTAGCTCCAGTTAATAAGAAGTAACTGCAGGTTCTTGGGTCTGCTCTGTGTCTGACAGGTAGAATAAATAAATAAATGGCCTGGAGATAACAATGGAGTCAGAAGGTAATTTGGCCCCCACCATGTTTCACTTATGGAAGATGCCTGTTGGAGAAATGCCAAGTAATGCCAAGTAATTTCTGAATCAAATAAAAAGCTATGCCATCACAGAGAAACCTTCACTGGGAAATTCATTTGCATATTGCAACAGAGGAAATGCTGCACATAAACATTAGCACAAAAAGCAGATTTTTTTTTTTTTTTAAAAAAAGGCAAGTTCTTCAATGTTATTAAAATATAAACATTGAAAAAATCAAAGTTTAAATCAACCTTTCATTCGATAATTTGTATTACAGTGGCTTAATCATTATCTTTATAATTTACACCCTGTTAGCACTTCCTTTCATTGTGATTTCATCAAAAAAGGGAAATTTATGTGATAAGACTGTTTGTATAATCACATTTGGCCTCAAATCTTGAAAATATGCTTCACAGTTACTGAATTCCAGAGAAGATTGATTTAAGTAAGTTACTTTGTGAATGAAATAGTGCTTATTCTTACTCCCTGGACAGACAGAGAACTTCTGATCTCTGAGACAGTGTCCTGGTTTCGGCCGGGACTGAGTGAGCAGCTGTGTGGTATTTGGTTACTATCTGGGGTTAAACCACAACAGACAGCCACAATCAACTTCCTTTAACCTCTGAGAAATATGTTATGGGATGACATCTTACAACCTTTCATTGCATTTCATTACTAGTGTGAACAGAAAAAAAGTTAAGAGAGACCATTTTTCCTTTCTTTCTCCTTCCTGCCATCCTCGCTTCACACCCACAAAAAATGACTGATTATTCATAATTAGTGTTGAACCATAAGAAGTTGGTTTTAATGTGTATAATACCATATTCTCATTAATAAAAATATCTACTTTCAGATATCTTATTAGCCGTAACAAAAATTTTACTGGGAGAAATCAAATACAGTAGTAAAAAGATCTTTCCAGTAAATTAATTTTACAGATGTTTTGTTGAGTGTTTCAATGGGACATTTTCATTAATGAGAATATTAAAGTACTTAAAAGCAAGCACTAAATACAAACAAGTTCACTTACACATATTACAAAACCCAGCTACGGTTATGGTCATACAGAAGTAGCCACTCTTTCTTTGTCATTCATTTTCGTGGGCTGCTTTGGGGTTCTTTTCGTCTCCAAAGGTGTTGTAGTGATGACATTTATAAATATCTATAAAGCAAAAAGCAGCTTTTGAATGTAGCTTTAGTTCTCAGAGTAATTATGTGTTTCTCTGAAAGTCTGCTATGTGATTTCTCCAAACTTCTGAGTTAATTTATATTCTGAGTTGATTCATTGTGTGTATCTATAAAGAGAAAAAGAATATTAGTTAAGGTTACAAGAAATTAGCTAATATTAGAGGAGTGCATGGAAATGGTTTCTAAAAGGAAGAGACAAGTGTATCAGTGGAGTCAGGAGAGTGTTTGGCCATTACCATTTTGGAATTCTGCTTCTAAGTTGGATCATCTCCCCCATTTCTGAAGCATACAGAGAAGGAAGAGCTACTGAATACATTCTTTGCTTCAGTCCTTACTGCTAAGGCTGGCACTGAGGAATCCCAGATCCTGGAGGTAAGAGAGAAAGTCTGGAGAAAGGATGGCCTTCCTTTAGTCAAGGAGGATCAGGTTAGAGATCATTTAGGAAAACCAGACACCCACAAATCCACGGGCCCCAATGGAATGCACCCACGCGTGCTGAGGGAGTTGGCTGAGGGAGCTGGCAGATTGCCAAGCCACTCTCCATCATCTTTGAAAGGTCATGGAGAACAGGAGAGGTGCCTGAGGACTGGAGGAAAGCCAATGTCACTCCAGTCTTCAAGAAGAGCAAGAAGGAGGACCAGGGAAACTACAGGCCAGTCAGCCTCCCCTCCATCCCTGGAAAGGTGATGGAGCAGCTCATTCTGGAGGTCATCTCTAGAAGAAAAGAAGGTGATCAGGAGTAGTCAACATGGATTCACCAAGGGGAAATCATGCTTGACCAATCTGATAGCATTCTGTGATGGCATGACTGGCTGGGTGTTTGAGGGGAGAGCAGTGGATGTTGTGTACCTGGACTTCATCAAGGCTTTTTACACTGTCTCCCATAACATCCTCATAAGTAAGCTCAGGAAGTGTGGGTTAGACGACTGGATGGTGAGGTGGATTGAGAACTGGCTGAATGGCAGAGCTCAGAGGGTGGTGATCAGCGGCGCAGAGTCTAGTTGGAGGCCTGTGGCTAGTGGCGTTCCCCAGGGGTCAGTACTGGGCCCAGTCTTGCTCAATTTATTCATCAGTGACCTGGATGAAGGGACAGAGTGTACCCTCAGCAAGTTTGCTGATGACACGAAACTGGGAGGACTGGCTGATACACCAGAAGGCTGTGCTGCCATTCAGCGAGACCTGGACAGGCTGGAGTGTTCGGCAGAGAGGAACCTCATGAGGTTCAACACAGGCAAGTGCAGGGTCCTGCACTTGGGGAGTAATAACGCCATGCACTGGTACAGGTTAGGGGTTGACCTCCTGGAAAGCATCTCTATGGAGAAGGACCTGGGAGTCCCAGTGGATGACAAATTCACCATGAGCCAGCAATGTGCCCTTGCGGCCAGGAAGGCCAATAACATCCTGGGGTGTATTAAGAAGAGTGTGGCCAGCAGGTCGAGGGAGGTTCTCCTCCCTCTCTACTCTGCCCTAGTGAGGCCCCATCTGGAGTACTGCGTCCAGTTCTGGGCTCCCCAGTTCAAGAAAGATGAGGAACTACTGGAGAGAGTCCAGCAGAGGGCTACAAAGATGATGAGGGGACTGGAGCATCTCTCCTCTGGGGAAAGGCTGAGGGAGCTGGGGCTGTTCAGCCTGAGGAAGAGAAGACTGAGAGGGGACCTTATCAATGCTTATAAATATCTCAAGGGTGGGTGTCAAGAGGATGGGGCCAGACTCTTCTCAGTGGTGCCCAGCGACAGGACAAGGGGCAATGGGCACAAACTGGAACACAGGAAGTTCCATCTAAATATGAGGAAAAACTTCTTTACTGTGAGGGTGACAGAGCACTGGAACAGGCTGCCCAGGGAGGTTGTGGGGTCTTCTTCTCTGGAGACATTCAAAACCAGCCTGGACGCAGTCCTGTGCAACCTGCTCTAGGTGAACCTGCTCTAGCAGGGGGGTTGGACTAGATGGTCTCCTGAGGTCCCTTCCAACCCCTACCATTCTGTGATTCTGTGATTTCTGCTAGTAGGACTGTAAATCAGAAAATGCAATGGTGGCAACTGAATAGTTGTTAGGTTCTAGTTTAATCTTTCAATACTCTGAATATGCTTGTATATTAGCATTCATTGCATATTAGCTTTTTTTTTCCTCCTTCTTTTACGTATATATTTAACTCTGAATTTATTGAATTTACAAATGTTGGCCTGGAGAAAACTGCAAGATCTTTACATATTTCAAGGTTACTGGAATTGTATCCTCCATTCATCTTAATATATCCACTTTCCCCTATTCTTCCCCTGAAATCCTGCTTCAGAGTTTATGCAAAATACAGATTTGCCTGGCAACACAAATGTAACTCATCTGTACACCTTGGTAGTTTCACTTCCAGTCAAATTTTTTTAAAAAAGCAAAAATCTGTCACTGCATTTCACAGTGAGTCAAAAGAACTTGTGCATATGAGGCTTGCTCTAAAACTACTCTCTCCAGACATTGAGATTTTTTCTTGTTCCTGGTTAGCTTAGGTGCACATTAGTTGCTGAGCTGTTCCTGCACATGAAAATTGGTATATCCGTGTATTTACAGAAATTCACAGTTTTGATTAGCTGGTGGCTAAGCTTAATGATCACACAATGGATCCAGAATTCTCATTTCATTCAGTCCTAGGGTACTTGTCTTTGATATGAAACATTAAAGTCCCTTTTGATAGGGACATAAACATGAAATTTGGCAGGTAGTTCCTCTTAGTCACAATTTGAAAATATATTGGATAACTAGCACTCTCTAAAATTGCATCCCCATGTATTAAAATTCTCTCCGAGATCAGCTAATCTAATTAATTCAGGTAAAACTAACTCACATTCAGAAAACATAACAGCAGCATCGGATCAGGGAATCTGAATTTAAGTTATTTTTCAGTTCTCTTCTCATTTTAAGACTGAAGACAATAGTTCTGTTCTACCCTTCCTGTACAATGAAGCATTTTAACACTGCTCTTGAACAGGTATCAATTACTGGAAAAGTTGCAGTATGAAGGCATCAGGAGCTCTTGTCAGAAAATAACTGCTTAACAGTCTTTATGATGATGAGTCACAGGGTAGAAAGATCATTTTCATCTTCTTTTGCATAGCCTTGAGGACATTGCAATTACTTACAGAACAATAACATTACCCCAGGCTCTTCTGGCAAGCCTAGCGATACCATAATGGACATCAGCAGACAAATAGTAACAAATAAGCAAACAAAAAGCTGTGTGATACAGTCTCTATTAAAAAGATAAAAGGAAGAGGTGGAAAGGACCAGGCATGAGAGGGATTGCCACTGTTGTTTACCAAATAGAAAGCAGATTATTTTCTTCTGAATCCATTCACAGGAAATAAAGCACTAAGTAAATAAGCAAAGTAAACTGAACTTGCCGATGCTCAGCACAGGACTTGCCTGTAAACTCCGTGCCCTAGGTGTGGTTCTTCCTGGACTTTGGGAAAACTGGGACCTTTATTTTATGAATAATAACAGATTAAGCAAAAGCAGATATTTTTCTACAGATTTTGCTTTCTTGAACTGTATAGGAGAATGTGCTGATATCCAGACAGAAATCTGAAAGGTTAGGCACTACCATATTACACTCATTAGACAGTACACGTTTTACTTGTTGGCATGCTGTGAAGCAACAAAAGAAATTATACATTATGGATTTGAATAATGGTATCTCTGAAATAGTACAAGGCTAACTGACAAGGCAAGATGCATCAGTGCCACTGCTTCAATTTTCACTTTATTTTATTCAGTATGCCTTTCCTCTGGAATATTAAATGCACCAAGTATTTTGTCTAATTCAGCCCTTGGATTCCTCTTATGCCAATAATAAGCTGGAAATGTATTACGAGGGTTAAATCAGTTCCCATCTCACCTATTTTCCCCATTGCCTAAGCATTTTTTTTACATGCCACCCACCTGAGGTTGATTGACTCAAGTTTCTGGCATGTTAGATAGATAGCACAAGAGATTTAATAGCATGACCTGAAAATGAAAGCTTGAAGAGAGAGCTTTGTTCGTCCAGTTATTAGCTGAAGACAGGAGTTATTCACCTTGTCTCTCCTGTATATATTAATCTCATTAGAGTTGCAGTCCCGAACTCTTGCTATGGGAAAATACCATTAGCAGTCCCTAGAACATAGGATCTTAAACTGCATTTTAGAAAAACTTCTGACAACTACAGCAGTGCCATACAGCTCCCCGCTGTCCTGGAGCACTGAGGGCAGCTGCAGGCAAACCTCGCAGGGGCTGGAGCCAGGACCCGACGGCACCGCCCGGGGAGGCTGTGTGGAGCCCTTGGCGCCCACGAGGCCCTGAAACTCACCACCTGTAAGGCTTCAGCTTTTGGTTTTCAGGAGCCTTTGGAAGTGTGCCTTATATTACAGCCATATCATATACTGGGTTTGGAGTTCATACAACTGTCATCTTATAGCAGGATTCAGTATCTGTTTATCAGCTGTGCAAGGCTAGTTCCCATCCTGATCTAATTGTAGATAAGTTGCTCATTAATGCTAAAAACAAGACTCTTCTTGTATTAATGTGTGTTCTGCAGTATCTTTAGCCTGATTGACTCAAAGATAAATCCTTCTGAATTATTAAGTATTAGCTAAATTGTCTTATCTCCTTTTTATATTTCTAATAGACAAACATTTTTGATCTGTTGAATAACATGCTAGAATGAGTCAATAGCTTTGTCGTGTTTTACCAAACTCTTAAATAACAATTTTTAGTTCTAGTCTCTTCTTCTGGTATCTCTTACTATTTTAGTATTTCAGAACAACTCATAATGTAGCATTTCTGAAATTTCATGTCTCTTTCTCAGCGATAGGTAATTTTCCTTTTGTTTTCAGCTTGTGACTGTGGAAAGTATAAGACAAGTTGCATTTGGGTCTTCTTGACTGCTGCTTTTCTGTTTATTTTTGAAAACCTGAGGTTTTTTTTCTCTCTTTTTTTTTAACTGGAAGGTGCTAAACAACTTTATCGCTGTTCCATGCTGCATTTTGTTTGTTAATGTGTTGACAGCAGGGAGCTTCTGCATGACTCTCTCCACTGTGAGTCCTCATTCACATAAATGGCATTCCTCGTCAGTAAATCAAAATAATCTCTAATTTATTGGGTTTTTCTTTTAATCTGCTGCCAACTAAATGCACAGGGTTTAGTCAGTTCTAATGCATTTTCCATATCCAACAGAAAGTGTTTGTCAGCCAACATTTGCCTTCCACAAACTGCTTGCACAAATCAAGCTTCCTAGCTGTCCTTGCACAGTCTTCCTATACAGTTGAGATTTCCTTTATTCTGTTCATATGTCCTAGAAATTCAGAGGGTTTCTAATACCACAGCCTAACTTGAAGATATCATCCAAGGCTTTATTTCTCTGATCAAGGAGCCTGAACCAGAATCTGCTTTTTTCCGACAATAAAAGACGACATTTATCCTGAATATACCTAATGGCAACTCTGAGCCATGCAAAGCTAAACGTAAAATTAATTTTTACTTACCTTGAAAACAAAAAAAAATCTGATTTGCTTACTCCAGCGAAGTTGCTGGGAATTTTGCCACAACTTCAGTAGGGCCAAGATTTAATTTTTAATGACAGATGTCAGTGTTTTAACCTTCAGTCTTCTCTATTCTACCTTCTGTATTTAGCATGTCATGTTTTCAAAATGCTTCAAAGTCCCACAAGTCTGTCAAAAAATACAGACACATTATAAAATCTCAAGTTACAAACAATGTCAATAACATGTCTGCAAAAGAGTTTCTGCACTGAATCTGTTCACTCAAACTTTAATCTGCTTCAAACTCGGCTCTGTTACATTAACCCTATTACCCTTTTATACAGAGCTGTTTTCATTTGGCAAGATGAATACCAATCCTCAATAAATCCTCAGTTCTTTCAGCCATCCAACTCGTAGCCATCCAAAAAAAGAAAAAAAAGATGTAAAGCACAGTAAAGATGCAAAGAGAAGAATAGGAAAAAGGGGTTTGATTATGCAATACAATCAAGAGCACCTGTGCTGGAATTCATTAACTCCATTGAGCAGGCAGCTGCGTATTTGCAACATCCTGACGAGACGGGAAAAAAAGGAGAGCAGATGACTGACTGTACAGATTGGAAAACATAACAAAACATTTAAAGTGCCTCATTTTCTTACTCAGGCATTTGATTATCCTGTTTCCCTTTTAGAACTGCTATTTTCCTTGTATTTCTGTGTGTATGTCTGTATAGTTCATTCTACAGATATCTTCATTATAAATACAAAAGAACACTGGAATAATGTTTTCCAAAAACTACAGCTTACACTACTGGTTCTGCAAAGTTAAGTACTTGAAGTAGTGCTGAACACCTTTATTCTGTAAGTTTATCATTTAGGAGACACCATTCTAATTAGCAATCATCCTGGCCATATTAGGCAACCATTTTTTTTATTTTTTGCTTATCCTGTTTCTATTCCTGTTTTTCCTCTCCCAAATTTCCCTGTGCTTTATGCTAGACAGGTAAGTTTATAATCCATGGAAATTTTAGTTGGACCTCTGTCATGGCTTGCAGCTATAGAACCTTATGAAGTTCAACAAAGGCAAGTGTAGTGTCCTGCACCTGGGGAGGAATAAAGCCATGCACCGGTACAGGTTAGGGGTTGACCTCCTGGAAAGCATCTCTATGGAGAAGGACCTGGGAGTCCCGGTGGATGACAAGTTAACCATGAGCCAGCAATGTGCCCTTGCGGCCAGGAAGGCCAATAACATCCTGGGGTGTATTAAGAAGAGTGTGGCCAGCAGGTCGAGGGAGGTTATCCTCCCCCTCTATTCTGCCCTAGTGAGGCCCCCCCTGGAGTACTGTGTCCAGTTCTGGGCTCCCCAGTTCAAGAAAGAGAAGGAAAAGGCTGAGGGAGCTGGGGCTGTTCAGCCTGAGGAAGAGAAGACTGAGAGGGGACCTCACCAATGCTTATAAATATCTCAAGGGCGGGTGTCAAGAGGATGGGGCCAGACTCTTCTCAGTGGTGCCCAGCGACAGGACAAGGGGCAACGGGCACAAACTGGAGCATAGGAAGTTCCGTCTGAACATGAGGTAAAACTTCTTTACTGTGAGGGTAACCAAAGTCTGCCCTTCCCCAAGGAAACTGACACATCCCTCCTTGATATTTGTGGCAGATACGCTCGCCCTGGTCAGGGCCAGAGGCTTTCAGGGCGGCAGCCGATGGCTCCTTTTCGCACCTCATTTTCGCGCCTCCAGTGCCCTGCAGTGGCAGCTGTCACTCACACACCTCAGCTCAGGTGTCAACCCCCCACTCCCTGTGGCGGGAGTGGGAAAGGCGGGACCCCTCGGCCGGTTGGCAGGGCTCCCAGCCAATGGCGGGCCTCAGCTGAGAGAAGCTTATAGACCTCTGACCATACTGGGGCCCCTCAGTGGGGAGACAGGGCCCTCAGCCAATGGTGGGCCTTGGTTGAGAGAAGCTTCTGGAACACTGACCATAAATGACCACAGCTCAGATCCGACCAGGCCATAAAAGGAGTCCCCGCCAGAAAGCCCCTTTGAGGGGTTATGCTTGGAGCAGCCGGGCTGTGGTTGGAAACTCTCCCTTTGGACTGAGACATCACGCAAGGAAACTTCCTAGGATTGAGTGCCCTCACCATCTTTTGGTGAGTGATTTCTTCTGGATATATCCTTGAGTGACACCCCCCCCCCCTCCCCCCACCTTTCGGTGAGCGCTCTTATTCTTCTGGGTACCCTTGAGTGAGAGTTTCCCTTTTGTGAGTGAGTGAGTGTGTGCACACCCTGGACCATCATTTTTGTGTTTTGCCGTGCAGTAATAACATCCCCAACCGGTATATCAAACCTGTAACTTGTTAAATGTTCTCGGAGTGTCGTTTGGTTACCTTGTTGTTTCATTAGTTTTGGTTGTTTGGTTGCAGTTGTGAATTAAAAGTTTGAGTTTAGCTGTGTGGAGTTGTTTTGGTGTACCTTCGTGACAATATCAAAGTAGACAGAACACTTACATGGATCCTCAGCCTGTCTGATTCAATCGTAGATGTCCTCTATCTTAGACGAATTTGCTACTCCTATATAAAAGCTCTAATTAATAGGATATGGATACAGACATACACAGATTCTGACTCTTGTTTTCTTGCCTGCTTGAGGATTGTTATGTCTGATCAGGTGTGGCTGCCATCAGAAATATAAGAAACTGTACTGGTCCACAATTTGGAAGTTATTTTTTACCCGATTCTATCTTGTTGTGTTTATTTTCATATTTCACTTAAATAATGATTGTTTATTAATAACTTAGAAAGCCACGTTTGCAACAGTTTGCCAAAAAGCTGTTGGATTCTCTGTGTTTCTGATTTTGGTAGGTGACACCAGAAGCTTTGATGCATAATTTTAGCCTTGTTAGCAGTTCAACTGGGTGACCCCGTGTTCCATAATTTACCAAAATGTTTGCAAAAAGAAGTTGGTACAGTATATTTGACTATTAAAAAATTTTAAAACTTTAGAGCAAACAGGCTATGCTGCCATGGAGTAAGAGAGCTGTTTTTCCTCATGAATTAATAACTGATGAAAAACTAACAAAAACAGGACAGAAGCAAATTGTGGAAAGCTATTAGATTATCCACAGAAATCTGCATTCGGACCTCTGCTTTTCAAGTTTAAAAGAGTCAAAACCAGAGTTGACCATGAAGAGTAGCAGTAAGATCTCTAAACACTAAATGACTTCATCCAATCCAGTGTGAATTGAATGCATATGGAGAAAATAACTCTAATGAAATACACACAGTGATGGCTCTGAATAATGTATTGATACTCAGGAACAGGATTTTGCAGTCATGGATAGTTCTCTGAAACTGTCAATCAATATTCATTTCTAGTCGAAAGAGAAAATTGTATGTTGAGACTTACTAGGAAAGGGTTGATAGCAAAAAAGGGAATGGCACTATATAAATCCCTTATAGACTGCTAATTATAAACTTTATGTAAGTTTAGTACCTCATAAAGTCCATTTGAAAAGCACTAATTAGAACTAGGAAAAATACAGATAAAAGTGACAAGGATAGCCAGAGGAAGAGAATGATACTGGTTTGGGGCAAATCATATATATTAGGATTCTTCACTTTGGGAAAGACATGAAGATAGATATGAATGATATGGAGAAGATGAATAGGGAATAACTATACAGTTTCCCTTAACACAAAAGCTGGCAGGCACCTCATTAAATTACCAGGTATCTCATTTAAAACAACCAAAGGAATTTTTTTTGTCATCCACCACATAGCTACACAGTAGAACTGTGTGCTGTAACACGCTATATTGTGTAAAAAATACATGAGTTCAAAAAACCCACAAAACTGGTCAAATTCATGAAGCATAGATCCATCAACTGTTCCTTTGTTGTTTTCCAGGTTACGTTCTTCCAGAATCTCATCCTCAGAAGTGTTCAACCTAGTTTTAGCCCAAAGGAGATTATAGTCTCCACTGAAATGTTCATTCTGTGTCACAAATCTGTCAAAGACTGTATTCACTGCTTTGAAAAATCAATTTCATGCATAAATTTTAAAAAGTTTCTCTTGCAGAAAACAAATGCACAATAGCAGTCTCTTCAGGCTAACTTTAAATCTTACTCTCTAACAGGGCCTAAAACTCTTAAGAAAGCCTCATCTGCTCTTCCTTCCCTCCAGAATGTCATGAATGTTAATTGACTTGTCAGCAGATACCAGCCTGGGACCATTAAAGAGTCTTATATGTAATTTTCATTCATTTTATACCAATTATGCATACAAACACTTGCATTACATTAAAAGACTAAGGTTGCAATGTCAATGATTCAAAAGTTGCCAGAATGAGTGCTCATTGCATAACCTTCACTAGTCCCACTCCAAATACGCATTATAATGAAGTCTTGATTACATGGTTGCGTATTATTTTTCCACAGAAGTCTCTTGCTAGGACTCTTATATTATATGCAGTTCTTCAGGCTTCAAATCATAAAACATGATTATGTATTGACAACAAATCCTGTCATGTGGTGTTTCCGGGATAAGTCACTGGCATTGCAATCTTCAAATTCTTGCTCTTCATGGCCAAACATCTGAGACTTGAACTAAGGGCTGCACTGGTGCCCATTCTTATTGTCAGTACTGTCTCCTCAGGGACACGTAATACAGAATTATAATTTCAGGGCAATCATCTATGAAGGGACGGATATGCTCAGTGAGAATGGAATTTTTACCAATTTCAAATCCTAAGTACTAAGAAACGTCTGTTGAAGACTGGCTTTCAAATTAGACACATTTGAGTAAACTGTTATAAAATAGCAAAAGACATATCCCTGACACAAAGGTGACTCCCAGCTAAACTTCATCTGCTAGCTGAAAAGGCAATGTGGTCAGAGTTATATCTTGAAATTTAAGACTGGAAAAAAACCAAACTGGTTTTCTGATACAAATATATCTTTGTCATAGAAAATTTCAACCCTAGCATATAAAACTTGGCAGTATTCTGTGCAGGAAAAGCTTGGATGACTGTACTAACTTTATATAATAATATATGTAAATGTATACAGCCAGTAATGACTAAAAACTAGGAAGGTAAACAGTTTATTTATTGACTTGACAGATTCCAACATATGGCAGTTATAGAACAGCATAATATTTTGAAATAGAGTTACTATTCTTTGTATGGAAGCTAGTAGGAAATCCATGTAACAAAAGCAATGAGGAAACATTGGTTTGTTTTATGTTTATAGTGTTAATTATTACAGACTACTGATTATTATAAATAATATTTTTTCATGTGAACACAAGTATTCTTATGGTGATTATGTTATAATGACTATTTGTTTGAGCAGAGGAGGAAGTGTATTTTTAAAATGGTAAATACAGATACTAATTCCAGGTCCTTGCTGTTATAGCTAAAGAAGCTCTTGAGGGAACATAGATCTTTAAAATCACTGATATGAAACGGAATACAACTGAAGAGAATGGGCTAAAATGCTTACCTGTGACAGTTTGCAATGTTCTGTAGTGTGTGTACACACATGCACACACTTTTTTACAATAATAGTCATATAACTGCGAATACCTGGAAGATAAGCAAGAATAACAATGTCTAGGACTGACTATTTCTGCCTCTAGGGTTCTCTAACTCAAATCCATGATTTTTTTTTTAAATTTTTGATTGATTTAATTGCTTTTGTTTTTCTGACAAACATTAAACCTAAATAGAAACAAAAAGTAGCTTGTACTCACAGGTTTCATGCTGAACCTTATTGCACATTCAGAGTGGGCAACTATCAAAGGAGGTGAAGGGAAACGGAGAAATGGTGGAACAGGCAAGGAAGTAAACTTAGGTAGAGGATGAGAGGGTACGGACTCACATGTTACTTCCTACTTCTAGTGCACTTTTTAACACACTAATTATGTGCTTACCACCCAGTGAATAGGAGATACATTGACTGTCTCATAGCAGCAATTTTTATTCAATTCCAAGTTGAAATGAAGAATACAATCTGTAGTTGAATTCACATGGGGAAATTTCATGGGTGTTGAACAGAGTTAGCTGCACTCTAATATTTGGCTTACACCCTTGTTAGAAATACCATCAGTCTCCAAATGCCTTCAGTGACAATACACTCACTTTTCTCATCCTTTGGGATGAGAGGAGGGAAAAAAAAGGCTTTCCCACAATTGTTTTTCATATGTAATCCTTTTTAAATAGGTCCTCCATTCTTTACAGGATGTGTGTGGGCTGCACTGTAAAGCTTCCCCACTCCATGAACCTTCATTTGAAAAAGCTTTATTAATCAGATTTTATTACTTCACTAAATGTAAACACAAATACTAAGATCTGAACAAGTCTGTATGAGGGGGATGAGACAGTGGGTGTTTGTCTGAATTAAGGAGATTCAACAAGTCTAGCATTGTGATGAAGAGAGACAAAGTGCCATCTAGTGAAAGTAATAACCATTAACATAAAGAAAAGGTTAAGATCTTACTGAAGATTAGTTCAACAGTTTCAATTCCCAGATGTATGTGACTATAGCTAGTGTTTTATTAATATAACGTCTCAATTTATGCAGCAAGCCAATTATTATAATTATGCAAATCTGTGAGTAGTCCATGAATTTTTCCAGTTGTTTTAGAAAAAAATACATATTTTAATCCATTTTATTTTTACAAAATGAAGTACGGTTAAGTTGTGCTGCAAGTGCTGTGGTTATTCTATACGGGACACTTTCCCTTCTGAGACACCAACACGCCAGTACAACACAGAATGTAACCTGTGAGCCATTACACAGGACTGAACTGCTTGAGGTCAATAAGCAGTCCGCATACTTTTCAGAAAAACAAGGGAAATTACATGGGGATCTTTCACCTGTCTCTATCCTACCTCCTCTTGAGTTCATCTGCTTTGAACAGATTCTTCAACACAAATTGCATGGGACATTAATCTCCGAAATCATTAATGCTCAAAAACTTTGCTTTTAGGGTATTGTCCAGTGGTAAATAAAAGTCTTTTTGTAAGGAAAAAAAAGAACCTCCACTGAATCATTATGAGGCAATTGAGGTAACTGAACCTCAGATTAAAGGTAATCTGAGACATTAAACCACAAGGCAAATGAAAGATTACCTTTTGTTTTTCAAACACCAAGGAATGAAAAAAGTTTGCCTTAGATTTGTGGGATACAGTACACAAAGTATTTTTAATCTAAAGATTTAAACAACTGTAAATATGCACACTTTTATAGAAATACTGTTTTCAGAGGGAAGTTGAAGGAAAATGTTAAGCTTCAGTCCTCTTGTTCATCCTGAGTTCCTGATTGTTTCATGATACTTAACTACTCTGTATCACTGTGCTTTCTAATTGTAGTGCTTCTCTCTAGCCCTTCAACTATAAAAAAAAAGGCAAAACACTTCAGTGTCACAGTCTGAGTGTTGTGAACATCACTTCATTGTGAAAAGTGAAACAGGCTGGGGAAATATGATCATGGTTTAGTTACTGAAGTGCTAACAATGTGCTTAGCATTGAATAGCATACAAAGTTGAGCATTCCCCAAACTGCTTGTAATCAGAATAGTCGATGCACATGTGTTTATAAATACACATTCTTAATACATGTATGAAATTCCCAGTGGCAGATTAATGTGGCAAAAATTGCCTGCATGCAAATGGCTTTGAAAATCTTCCTACCAGTCACCTTTCTTGAAATTTCAGAATTGAACCTGAACCCCTGGGTCAATACTACTGGTATTTCTCATCTCTGAAGATACACTTGATATCCTGAGAGAAAGAATCTGAAAAAACAGCTCCTTTTCCCCTGTGCATGTGAAAGATTAAATGAAAGATTTTGAAGTGACCTGAATTACACAGAGCCGGCATCTTTTGCTTGATTTCCCTGGACTTTTATTGTTTATTCTGTATGAAACACATTGCAGTATTTAGATTATCATGTCTTTCTTTTCACTAGCTTGTCATTTACTAGTGTTACATGCAGTTCACATGATAAACTTACTTTATCTAATTAAAAGTTACATTATTGCTAATTTCATCTCCCTTAATCTGCAAGTTTCCTGCTCAAACTGACAGGGTTTATAACCACACATAAGTCTATAGCATCACAAAAACTACTGTTAAGTTTGTTTCTTATCAAGGACATGTGCCTTTACTTACTTGACAAGAAGGAAGAAGGTCCCTTTCGATAAATTGATTTAGGATTAATTGCACTGGGGTTTGGAAGAACTTGAACAGCAGAGTAGGCACTGTAAGCAAATAGCTGGTAAAAGCACATTAGGAAGGATTTGGAATGGTTCTATGAATGGGAACATGTAATAGGAAAAGTAAAGGCTGACCACCACAAAGAATGGTGCAGAGCACAAAAGGGTGAAACAATCCCATTACCACTGTTCCTGGGATGTATCTTGTTAATGCATCCCAGGACGTTTGTGTGCCCTGGCATGTTGAAGCAATGATAAGGATCAGTGCCAAGCCTGTTAGTTTGTTTATTAATTTATTCTACCTGCCATCAAAGCACAAAAAGAAATAGAACCTGACACTTTGGGGTTAGCTGATTTATTTAAATTCTTCCTTACTTCTATCTTTGTTTTATTTTATTTTTAGTTTCCTCTTAGCATTACTTTTGAATGAGAGTGCCAAGCATGCTTAATCATTGAAAAGTTCCTGACACTTTCTATAAAAGCAGGAACGTTTGCTTTTATTGTAGCTTATGTTGTAGAAAAAGTAGAGTTAGAAGCAATAAATATTGAAGCTCAAGAAAAAGACTGAGGATTAATTCCTTTGAATGATTTCTACATATGCTATAGAGTTTCAGTACATAATGCTAATCTCTCAATGTTTAATACAATACAGCTGGTAGTAAATCTTCTTACTTGCTGTAGCATATATTGCTAATTAAATAGTTCTGTCCTGCCCAAATTCCCTTTTAGGTGTTTGCCTACACTTCCTTATTTTCTGCTTACACACTGATCTGGTGATTTATCCCCTATTCTCCCTTTCTGAAGTAAGTAAAAGTAAGCTGAGCTAGAAAGTAGCAATAGGTGGATATCAGCTGCTGTGGGGAAATGGTGGGAAAAGGGCATACCAGAAATGGAGGCATCCAGCCATCATCTTGTTGTCTGCAGACATAGAGCATATACCACCTCAAATTCAGACCTGAGCTCTACTACAGCATATCATATACCTTTGCATCAGGAAAATCACAGTGTCCTGTGAGTTTAGGTAACACTAAGTATACTGTCTCTGTTTGCCTACTGGGATAAGGATCTAACATCAAGTTATTGGGAATCAGAATACTCACATCTTCCACATAGAAGCTTAAAATCCTAAGGTATTGAACTGGTATAACACCTAGAAGTTAGTGGGGGTAATTTACTCCTCTTGAGCAAACTTCAGTTCTGTGACTGTACTTTAGGATGTCAAAGTTGGCTTGATTTAAAACCTTGTCAGATGTAAATGGAGAAAACCTTAACTATGGTACATAATTTCACTGCGAATTTATTGAAAAAACCCACAAAAAATCAAATAGGTAAAAATCTAAAATGACACACTGAAAGGATTTTTATAGTTCTTTACGAAAGTATGTATGTATAATCTACAGTCAGTAAGAGATGTGTCCATATGCTTTCTACATGCATTTTCTTGGTAATGAAAAAAGTCAATGCATTCTTATTATTTATACAGTTGACTTGAAAAATGTATGTCTTTTGGAAGCAGGAAGATGGTCAAGATACTAGCTAATGTCTTGAAAAGACAAGTCCCTGTGTGTTTGTTTCCTTCGCTAATGCTTTAGAAACAAGTTCCTGCAGGTTTGTTTCATAATGCTTTCCCAAAAATTATTGAAAAGAGAAATCTATTAATGAAAACAATTACACTTTTTTTAATCTTTACCTTTTTTGCTGAGAAATCACTTGGTAAATTATGTCAGGTCATATAAACAGCATTGGACTGCCCATGTAATGCAATGTGACTGATGCAGGCTGACAAGACATGCAACCCAGCAACATCTTAAGAGGGGGGTGGAAGAGGGGCATATAAAAATGGATTTGTCTCAGAAGACAAGATGTGAAGGCACATAGGCAGAATCACAACTGGCCACAGTGGTTGTCTTCCTGTAGTTTCACCAGGGAGCTGAGAATTGCCTGTCCTTACACTTAGGAAGCTGGACCTTTCATTGTAGACTGGAGCTGTACAAGGGAGATGCTGAAATAAGCCTCCCTGATTTGTGTCACTGTAGGAAAGCCCTAACTAAAGTTTATCACATCCTGCTTCAAAATTCATTTTGAAAGCTCTTCAATGAGACTTCAGTCAGTGCTTAGACCTTGCAGAGCTTCTCTGCACAGAGGAAACTTGCATGTTTTACAATCATGCTTTTACATTTTTCAGTATCTCAGTTTGAAACAATTTTTACCAGCAAATATACTTTAATGTTAGCACTCAGAGAAGCATAAAGTAATTTGCATATGAATCACTTTTTATTCAAGATCAAAGAAGAACTCTCAACCTTCAAAGATATTTCATCATTTGCAGAAAGCTACAGTTTCACACCATTGCTTAATGTCTAGTGAGTATCAGTGACTCAGAAACATAGGGGTGTGTTGAATATGCAAGCTACATGCAATGAGCAACCATAATTCGATTTTCTTGGCAAATGAGCATCAAGCCTACTTAGTGCAATTTCAGTAATTCAAGATGGAGTGGAGACAAGGGGACACACAGGTAGTGAGGAGTGTTGGTATGTCAGGATAGTGATTCTCATGTCAGTTATTCTGGCTATGACTCCTTAAGTTGCTAAGAATAAGTCAACATGGTATTTAATGTGCTGTCATAATACATGAAACAGCAAGTCATGCTACTTAGACACCAAGTTAAAAAAAGATGACTACATCTGAGAGTTTTATGTAAACCAAAACAACGCAAGGAATTTCTTCATCAGAGCTCAGTTTATTATGGCACTCAAAAAAAGCCATTAAAATAAAACTATGGCAGGACTGGGACCTCAAGCACAAAACAAGCAAAAAAGCAGTGCTTTTAACGTTTTGGGGGCAAAGTCTCTTCAGCAGACCCAGTAATAAAATTAAGCTAGCACTCCCTGCTTCCAATTGCCTGCTTTAACTACTAAACATTCTCCCTACCAGATAAATTTTGATGTGTGCATCCCATACCGTATATGCTGCAAAACTTACTTAAACATTGTAAGGATAACTAAAAACACCATAGCAGCCACTGTTTGAATTTCCTTTGGCGTTTGTTGTAAAGAGTTAAAGATTTTTGGGTAGCTCTGAAAATATTTGACAAGGTGATGTTTTGGTTTATAATTTATATATTGATGGTGGTTTCCTTTTCCTCTTATTCCTATCTAATTAAAAGCAAGCTTAAAAAACATTATTCACAGTAGCCTGGAACTCAGAGGAGTGGTAAAATTGGTACTTCCTACTAGAATGTACAAGTAAAGAAACTCTCACAATCTTGGCCTTAGATATTCTGCAGATTTGTAATGAAGACTGTATCTACCAAAAAGATCATAAACTGGCACATGATAATCTGTGCTTGAAGTCTGCTTGGTAAGAGTCCAACAAATAATTTATAATGCATAAATTCAGTGGTTCTTTTCTGATTTGCATGTTGATTTTTGAATGGATCTTTAGGGTTTTGTCTGCTTGCTGTTTTGTCCAATAGATACCTGGATATGTGCCATAGCTATGATACTTGGGTATGAATATGCAATGACTAACTTCAGATAAGTTTTCCTCTACCATCCTGTTCCACTGCTTAGAAGTGTATTTTTCAACAATTTTGCTATCAGCAAAATAATTTGCTAGAATTTGTTACATACTCAAGTATTATGACAACCAGGGCAATATAAAGGTAAACTTGAACAATATTAATAAAAAGATTTATTAACACAGTAAAAATCACTCAAGTGTGAGTGAATACATCAAAATGTCTTTTCCTAGAAGGGGAGAGTGAATTTTTAAAGATAGAAAAATGATTCTCTAATTTGCGTTCCAACTTTTATGATAAATCTGGTTTCTAAACTGCTAATGACATCACTTTACAGAAGTACAGTTTATCAAATAACAAAACCATTTGTTTTAATTCTTCATTATGAATTTGAATTTTTCCAAATTATTTTTATTCACATATTATCAGGCATGATAACATGGAAAAAGGGATTCCCAAACCCCCAAACGCATCTGTCTTCCTCTTTTGTTGCAAATTTTGAGTGATTGAATCCAAATTTTATAAATGCTGCTTAAACTATATTTGCCCATGGCATGAATAGTTATTGCTTTAACAGGAAAAAAACCATGCACTTTCTACAAGGCAAAGGATCCTACAGTAGCATTAGCAGACATCATTAGGACACTGCTAGGAACAGCTGAATAAGCTTTGCCTCTGTTATGTCATCTGTCTTCAAGCCATTAAAAGTAACATTGTAAACTGTTATGTAGTTGTCATATCAGGAGGAAGTCGTATTCTGATTTAATTAAATTTTTCTGGCAACAGATAAAGACAGGGAATGGAAATAATTAGGCCCATATAGGTTATTCTCTTCTGCTGTTAAATCATTATTCAAGGAGAAAACCTCCAAAGTTTCATCCTTATTTGGGCCTTTTTAAGGAGACTGTTTTCTCAGGTTCCTGCCATTTATTAATGTGTTGATTCATTTTAGCAAGATTGATATCTCTAGGGGGTCATAATTCATTTCTGTTGAATCCACAGCATGCAGAAGCTGTTTGAGAGAATCCTTACCAAATAGTTACAGATGAACTATCATTTGAAATCAGTGTGATGCATTTAAAGTCGAAAGCATCTGCAATGCACAGATTTTGGTTAAACGGCTTAGCAACTGCCGAGCCAGCTATCCCTCTGGAAGATTTTCACTCAGAAGTGGTATGAATAGGCTGCTCAAGAGTACTTGAGGCCAGATCCAAGAACTTAGAATCTCAGTACTCCATTTTAAGGCAGATGCAGCAAAAATGGAGTTCAGAAGCCTCTGTTAAGCCTCTCTACACTGTGTAGAAGGTTGGGCACCTTCACATGGCATCCAGAGCAGCACAAGGAGCAATGAGATGCCTTAAATCAGTCCTATACATATTAGCTTGCTACTGCCAGGTCACTGGGAAATGCTGAGTCTAAAATCCTGGTGTTATTCAGCTATAGAAGAAATTGCATTTCCCCCCTTGGGATTCACTTCCTCCACCTATTGAAATTAGAAAGAAAAATCACTCCCCAAACAGTCTTGAAAGTAGTGGTTTGGCCATCTCCTTTTTATTCAGAAGTTTGTTGTGAGACCACAGTAATGAGGTAGGAAAGCAGGTTTAATTTTTTTCTCTGCACATACTGGAATTTAGACTCACTTTTCTCACTTCCATGCCTAGTTATCTGAAAACCAGACTATTCTTTGTTTGTTTCTGGTTATATAGGAAATACTGTTGCTACACTGTAACAAACTTGTAGCAAAGCTACAAGGAGAGAATGAGATTTAGTTGTAAAAGCAAGCCAATGTCAGTCACGTGCTTACTATCGTACCTGCATACTCACAAGAACTACAAAATGCGTATTTCAGATGATGCCTGACAACCAGCCAAGAGACATGCCTCTTGGAGATTTGACCAGGATCATCCTGTGATGGCCTGGGTGACAGAGAATACCATCTATCTAGTCTTGGTTAGAGGTTCTTTCAGATGGTAATAACATGCTGGATTTGGATCTGCTTTGCACCAGTGTGGAGTTCACAGGGATTTTAGTCTGTCATTGTGTCCCACCTGGGTGAGTCATTAGGATTTACCCCTTGTCCTGTCTCCTGCACTGGGTGTTCTAAGACAAACAATCATCAATATACAAAACTCCTACAGCCTTTCCTCTGCCATTTGCTCTGGTACTTCCACACCCAGTCAGCGCTGGCTGTTCCCTTTCACATCAATCTTAATGCTCCAATTACTATTTCCTACAGTTGCAGTGATATATGGAAGAAAGGAACATGCAGGGATGAAAGCCAAGAGACACTTCCTACCTATCCTGGAGTTCTGCTGTTGTTTGACAAAGAATGAAAGAAAAAAATTAGTAATGAGTGACCAGTTCCACAGCCTAGCAGTTAGCGCAGTTTGCTTTCCTGAGTTTTGCTCTCAGAACTGCTGCAATTTAAATTCAGGACAGAATAACAGACCAGTTACTTGCGTGTACTTGACGCTGTGTGTGCACAACATGGATATGATTGATACTCATTTGCTGTTTTGGATACAGTCTGGAGTGAAAGCATGTAATCATGTGAATTGCAGTTGCAAAACACCTGTTCAAGGACCAAATGAAATGGGCTCAGCATTATATAAATTGACATGGGCCTGCATTATCTTGTATGCTAGCTACACAGTTTGCACAGTCAGATTTCATGTCACCTTTGATTTCAGGTCTCCTTCCAGCTGAATACTATAATAGCCAGGAAGACATCTGAGCTCTTGGGATGTGTATCACTACTATATCATCCTGAGGCATCTGCTTCTATTTCATTTGTCTCCTCCCTTGCACACACAGATCATAAACACATTTCTGCTAAATATACAAAAAGGAATACATTTTCACACCATAACCTCTGCGTAGCTGAAAATGAGCATTCCTCTGCCAAGCAAGCTATTGTTCAGCTGTATGTTTCTTACTGTGCCAAGAAAATACTTGGCTACTTTAATAATACTAAAAACTATGTGGTTCAGGGTATGTGGTTAACAAAAAAAATGCATGGGTATAGTTGCTTCCTCTCTATCTACCTGCATAGTTTCTAAATTGAAAGTTTTAACACAATACTCAACAGCCTTAGTTGAGAGTAGATTGATTAAAAAAATCAGTGAGATGTTATAGCACTGAAGCCAACAGGTGAACTTGCAGTAATAAATGATATTTTGTAGTTTTGTATGGTTTTTCCATCTTGAATGGTATCAAAGTATATGATATGAATGGTATAAACTAATACATATAAGAAGTAGAAGTTCTCAGCTAAAAGAGGAAGTGTCAGTAAAATAATAGCATAATGGTAGGAAGCATAAATTTTGGCAGAAGTACTGCCCTTCTGAAAAGTTCAGCTGAGTCTTTTAATTTGCCTAGCTCAGAAGCAGGCATTGCTGAGTAATACTTGTAATTTTTTTTCTGTTTACAAATAATTCATTCAATAAAGGTTTATTTTATGAATGTTTTCCCAAATATTTACAAAATATTCTTTGCCTCTACATTTTATCCGATGGAATATTTCATGTGAACAGTGCCAATACATTATCTTGCAAAAATTAATCTTACTGTGTACCTGCATAATTATTAACTAGTGTTGCTCCCATTTTGAATAAATGATTTAAACTTAAATTGTAGATTATGAATAAGGAATAATATGCTTTCTGACACCCTATTTTTTCCTTTTTAAATACACTTGGTCCAAAATTTTGAGTAAACATCTTGATTTCATTAATATGGAATATTCAACATTTTAAGCCTATTTTAAAAGTGTACTGTTGTTTTATCTTTGTTTGGAAGCATTTTTAAAAGTATAAAGTCATGAAATAGAGATATCTGGCTGAATTTCTGACCTACATTTTCTGCTACAAATAAACTTTTATTTAGGGAACTATTGCTGGTGTAACATGAGTGCAATAAACAAGCCAAAGTTTACATTGGTTATTTTGCACACAGAGAACTGTTACGGAGCATGTTTAGAGTAATATTTTGTATTTATGCATCCCACCACTTCTCCAAGAAACTAGGAAGTCAGGGGTTAGATTATGAATTTCCCTACATTTCCTCTTTAAAATAATATACTTTGGGCCTACATTCTCATCAGGTTGCTGTCTTTCTTGGAGCCAGAGTCAAAGCTTTACCCTCTAGCCATCCTGGCTAGCACCCTACATCAAGGCTGCACATCTCTGACTCTGGGAACCTCTCCCTATTTCCCTTTGTGAGTCATAGGGCAAAGGGATAATCTCAACTTGTATGAATGACTGCACTGAAGTATATTCACCTCCAAAGTGATGGAACAAATGTACCTCAGGCAGCATGTGCAGACTGTTAAAATCATTCATTAGAATTCTTCTCAGCTGTGCCAGTCCAGAATTTCAGCTACTAATCCAGGTTAACAGCTCTCCATTTTTTGAGAGAGGCAGTAAACAAGAAGATGGCATTCACCAGGCATTTGAGAGGCATTGGAGGAAGGTATTAGGCAGAGCATAGCTTAAATTAACTTTTTGTCATATACAAACTTGCTTTAATAAACTTTCAACTTGTCAAGATTGCAGCTGAAACACTTCTAAGGTCCAGCACTTCAGTGCAACTAATATTCTTCTTGACATTTGATGTATTATATGAGGAGTTTCAGGTGTAAAATGCATTGTAGACAAAAGACTTTTCTTGCCTCTGGAAGGAACTCATAAAATGGTTGAATTGTCAGGAAAGTGACACCTGGTAAGGGACAAGAATGCAAATAAATTTAGAGCTGTGGGAGCTCCTGAAGGACACAGGTATTGAGTGGCAGTCTAGAAACATCTCTGGATTTACATCCCCCTCTCCAATAAACTCTCATCCTTAATTGCACCCTGCAGTCCACCAGGCCAGCAGAAAGCACAAGGCTTGACCCAAGTTAAAAACTAAGCCAAAGGAGGGGAAGATACAAGCTATTGACTTATAACATATCTGAGCTGGATTGTTAAAAGGGTTCCGTTCAGGAAAAGCTGATTGGGGGGTATTCCTGTATGCTACATTTGAGCTTTGCCTAGAGAAAATAAGCGTGTCAATATATTCAATTGGCATTTATGCTGGCATATAAAATAAAAACCAGTGATGCACTGGTAGCCATGAATGCTGGGAAATAACATTTCCCAGTAAAACAAAACACTCCCTACCACCTAATCCCACATGTATGAATATGGCATTTGTTTTGTTGGTGGTTTTTGTTTGGGTTTTTTTGTTTGTTTTGGGTTTTTTTTGTCATTAGCTGTTTTGCCTGTTTTGATTCCTGGGCACCAAACAATGAGAAAAAGCTACCTAGATTCCTCTGTAGTACAGTGTAGGCATCCATTGATTCAGCCCTCTCTAATCTTCAGTTTCCCTATAATATATTCAGAACTTTTCCCCAGACTATTTCTAACAACCTTTGCTATTCTCAAACTATGCTAATAGTGAATACAGCTACCTTGCCTCACATCTCCCACCATCTAATTTTGTGCATAGTAAATCACGTTGGAGGATCCTCACAGTTCTCGCATCCTAGATCTCACTATCTGTCAGAGATCCAGAGGTGGATCTCTTTAGGAGGTGTTGTTTTTTCCATTGCCCCCGGTGCTAGCACTGTTGTCACAACTCCTGTGAAAAAAATCAGGATAAACCCCTGGCTCCAAATTGATGGGTACCATATATGGCTACCTAATACACCACTGGCATTTCTACTTTATATGCCAATATAAACACCAGTTTAATACTCTGACATGCTTATTTACTCTACACCTGATCTATCCAGGCTGCCAGGTTGGGGGGGGGGGGGGGGGGCGGGGGGGACAGCTGGCACAGCAGCAGTGGCTGCCAGCAGCTCCCCTAGCTGTGTGAACTCAGTATCATAAGCTTCAGGACTAACTTTTCTAAAAGCCAGTAATAGTTACAGAACAAAATGCACCCATTTTCCAAAATAGTAAGTGAAATACAAACCACGCTATGCTATGCTATTACCTCTTAAAAGCACATTGCAGTTATAACCCTGCTATCCAAAACACATGCCACAATTTTTGTTATACCACATCAAACCCTTTCCACACCATGAATCCCATTCTCTGCTAAATCAGTAATGCCTCTGCTTTTGTCAGAGGTGCTAAAGCCCATCTGCCCCCACTTTAACCAGCCTCTTCTGATTATAAGATCATGCTGAATATAAGGTCATGCAGCCACATTAACCTGGCAATCTGCCCAAGCTACCAGCCCAGGTCCAAAGGCAAGCAAACATGGGTCTATCTGCAAATAACTAGGAGATACTGGTACAGCAAATTAGTCTTCATCCAAGCCCCAGCTCACACTCAAAGTACTTCTGTGAGAGGGCACCAGAACAATTGTGGACTGCACAACCTTTTCTGACTCTTCTTGAAACTTCACCCTGTTCCCAGTACTTCACAGAAAGGAACACATTAGTCCAACCTTTAACCCACTAAAGTGAAAAACAAGAGAGAAGAAAAAACCATTGACATATTCCAGTTCTAGACATAGTTTTTTCCAAGAAAGGAGCTGAAATTTGGGCTACTGGATATGACACTGTTCTAGTGGAGTACAGTCCTCCTTATTACATCAATATCAGCTTACAGTTGCAATGGCCGAGTGGTGTGACCAAGGGGTGCTAGAGAATAAGTAGCTTTTGAAGATCACTCAAGTACTTCATAGATCTCTTCACAGGAACCCATTCATTTCTTTCTCAGAGGGAAGGCAGAAAGATTAGGCTTCAAAATCACATTATTAAAGTCAAGCAGTGAAAAATATCTTCCAACTCAAGTATGTAACAGCAAATTCAAATATAACTGAGCTTCACAGATAGAACGACAGTGTATTTTCCTCCATTTTGTAGTAGCATACTCCTACTCCTCCCAACTAATTTAAAAAGATTTAGTTAAGGCAAGTTTTCCTAGATTTAGAGGTTTCCTAAAAACAAACAAACAAACAAACCGACCCCACAAAAATAATCTGTTACTTTGAAAGCAAAGCCATACCAAGAGATACTATTCCATAGGATGGGATACTATAGAGCAGGCATAGAAGCAGAACCAAAACCCCACAACAGCCTCAAGCTGAAGGTCCCAGGATGAGCTTAAATGGCACCTCAGGGCTGTGGGTAGGGAGGCAGAGGTGAGGGAAACCACATGAGGCTGCTCAGGGTCATTAAGGTAATCAACACCCTCAGGGCCCTGGCACACCTAGCCGGCATGATGCGTCAGGTCGGGATTGCCATGAGAAGTATAAAAGCTGGAGGAAATTAAAGTAAGATTTTCTCTCCTTGGGGAGGAAGTTGAAGGGACGTTGTATAGAAATTTGTTGTTCCTTGAACCTCTGTGTGTTTTGTCAACTGTACTATTGTCAAGTGAAGGTCTGAAGACTGTTCTTGTCCTTATTTTTCATGTGTCACAAGTATGTTTTCTGTGGGAGCCCTTATTATAGGCTAGAGTATTCAAAATACATTGGACTTCTGAGTTTAGAGTGCTTAAAGCCTTTTGCGAAGAGCACTGCTTCTGCTTCTTGCTCTTCCTCTGACTTCAGTACTTTGTACAAAAGAGATGATTTCCTTTCTACTTGGAATTCACTCATGATTATCAATATGTAAATGTATATGTGATAGTATATAACTGTCAGACAAGATAAGAAATGTTTTACAGTTCTGTCAACAAAGAGAAATACTAATTAAAAATGTTACTAGAAATAAGGACTACTTCAAACAAGGTGTCATTTTAAGTTTTCTCTGCCACTTAGGCTACTTTTCTGGTTTTTGCTAAGAATTTTAAAAAAATCCTGAAGCAACAAGATTGCTAGTGGTACGATATGTACATGCTTTTATGTTATATATATGTGACAAGACATATGTGAACAACATACACTTGTGTAATGCCTTTTGTGTCATAAAGTCATTGTTTATTAAGCAATACATTGTCATTTTAAAGTAATGTAGTATACACAAGGGTTAGAAAAAAATTTTTTTTGAAAGTGAAGTTCAGGATTCTCAATCCGTAATAAAGCATCAAAATTACCTGCTCTTCTCAGTTGGTGAATGCCTATAAACATATAAAAGTCAATATAAGGAGCAAGTGTTCAGGTACTACTCTTAAGACCTGCTAATACACTTTCAAGTATACTTTTTGCACTCATAAAAGGGTGGTCCTACTGTGCTAGCTATGTCAGCTGCACAGGCTGCTGGCTAATTCCACTGCCGTTAAGAGAAGAAATGTAATTTAGCAAAGCATGATGAGCTTCTGTCAGCCTAAATGGAGCTGGCTGTCTGTTGTGTTGTTACCCAGCAGCACTTCAGACGGTAAAGACTTGCAAAAGCAAATTGTTAGCTCTTTGGATACTTGCTCAAGCCAGACGCAGTCCTACTTTGTACCCTTAACTAGGAAAGACATGACTGATTATCTGGTGATTTTCCTTTCTTTCTCTCTTTGCCTGTCCCTCATTTTACTGAGATTAAAACAGTTTATTGAGCAAATACCATGTGTTCTTGTATGGTCAGAAACCTTCAGGTGCTAACCTGCGTTGCCACCCTTTATTCCTGTGCAACTTTGTTAGACTGAAGAACTACATTTCACAGAGAAAACTAGGAAAATATGTACCAGAGCCACCTTCTGATACTGTTCCTCAATCTGTCGCTTCCTCTATCTTAAACTATCCTTGCAATATCCTTTTTCCCCACTTGCTTTAGTTTCCAGCAACCCTTGAGACTATTATATTAATATGCATGATTATATTAATGTCAATGCTTTGTATTTGCAATTCAGTGTGCATTCCTCCAGTTTTTGTGTGCTGTGTCAATGGCAAAAGCCTATAGTTGTGTGGATTTCTTATAAAATCTATATTTCAGAAGTTGCTTGAATATGGTTTATGACTAATGACATACTGTAATGGTAGGTAGGAACTCAAGTCTTCTGATTGTTCACCTGCAAAATGGCTTTAGAAGGGCACTGACAGGGAATTATTTCTGTAATTTCTTGGGAAGCTCACTTCTTCAAAAACAAGTGATGACACAGAAGCATACCAGTGTTCCCCTTTGGCCTCTGCCAGTATTGAAGCTTAGTAAGTTTTAATGTGCCGGTAAAGAATTTTTATCAATTTGCATTAGAAATAAACACAAGTATAAGGACTGCAGCATATTAAACAGTAGGGTATGTTTTTATGTTAATAACTTCTGAGCAGATAATGTTACCTCATTCTGTTTGACTCCAACAGAACTCCCTCTGTAGGGTGACAGGATGTTCTAAAATATTTTTTTTTCCTGAATAATTTGAAGAAATGTAAGCAGGTTTCTGCAAAAATCCTCTGGCGTTCTGTTTCCATATAGACTATTGCAGGTGTTGTTTCTTTCAGTCAGTGGCTTTTAGTGCTGCACCATGGCATTCAATAAAGTTATCGAGTAAAAAGGTAATAAAACTGGTATTAACCTTAGAGACCACTGAAGAATAGAGTTAATCAAACAGGGGTCAATGACACTGATTACTTCCCAAAAGTTTACCTCAGGATCAAAAGTAATGAAACAAACAGTGATTTGAGTAGGATAGAAAGAACCTGTCTGTGTAATATACTGCAATAGCAAAAGGTTCATGCTATTTTTTTAAAGGTTGCAGCTGCCACTCCCTCACTGAGCTACCCAATGCATCTAAAGTATATCTACTTCTCCTCAGCCCTATATCTAAGGATGATTTGATGTGATGTTTGATTACCAGTTCTCTGAAATTCAGTGATGAATGTGACAAAGGTCATTTAGATTCTCTTTTAATCTTGCTTGTTTGCATATAAAATGGTTTTGTGCCAGCCAAGTTGCCAGTAAGTTTTGCTTACACTGGAAATAATATTTGTAAATATTCCTTGATATATTTTGGGCTGTCAATGCATCTGATTCACCTTGTTTGACTGGGTTTTTTTTGTTGTTGCATGTCCTTCTCAGAAAACATTAGTGTTTACAACAGTTCTGACTACATCTATAAAGTCCAATTTGATTGATACATGAAACCTCTCCAAAATCTACATGGATTACATTTTACATGTGCACAACTTTTCGAGTATACCTAGTTAGGAATACTTTCTTTGGGAACATTGACTGCTTCAAATGCTAGCGAGGAAAAAACTGTAGTTTAAAACAAATGGAAAAGGACCTATGGAGAATACTGCTACCCAAAAAGAAAGAATAGTAAAATCATCATAGCTTTTTTCCTTGAGGATTGTTTCTTGTAAAATAAAAAGGGAACAACTTGGCATAAACAGAGTGCCAGCTTATTCCTTGCTGAGGACTCTGCTTTAATTTGCTATTATCCCAGTAAACCTTGCAGGATACTTGAGCTGACATGAGGCACAGACAGGCATTATCTGACTCTGCTTCATGCCAGACTGCTCTTAGTGAAGAGCATTAAGTGAATAGATTACATACCTCCCAGAAAATATGTGCAGTGACAGAAGATGTGCCTTTGTCTGTCTATGCCTTCTTCCCTGGAGCCCTGCTACCTTTAAGAAGTCTCTGAAACACATGGTATGTTCCCTTCTCCAGGTACTCAGCGTAAGTACACTTCCCAGGTGCTTATATGTACTGTCCAAGAGCTTTCTGATGTACAGTAATACCTTACCTCCCCACAACTGTGCCAACAGAGCTTCCTGCTCAAGAAGCATTTCTCCAGATATGATGAGTTTTCTGTAAAGAGTTGGTGGGACCTGCAGCTGTTTCTCACAGTCATGATCCAGGCTCTACTGCTAACTACTCTCAGCATAAAGCTGTGCTTGTTTCCCAAGCCTATGGAGAAATTTTTATTGTATTACATGAGGTCTTGGAGATCCTTTTTGTCTACAAAGCCTCTCTGATTCCAGTGGTTCCTCATAAGGATACTGAAGTCACCACTCCAGACTAATTCAGCTTTGTATGGTATTGAAAATAATAAATCTTTCTGTTGCACACAAGTGTGGCTGGAATACTGTCTTTCCTTCCAAACATTCTGAGTAAAGAGCATTAATTTACTATCTGCCTTTGGGTACTGATTCTTGTTTATGATCCAGATATACCAGTAGATTTATTTTTGCCTTCAGCTGTAGTGGGTTTTTTCTGTGTCCCAGAGCCTTCATTGCCATCAGTTGCTTTTCCATGTTTGAACAACCAGTGTGCTTCACTAAAAGAACTGTTCCTGTATCATTCACTGTGCTTTGCGTGCAGAAATCAATCATGCTGAAGAAGTATAGTCTGAATAATTTCCTTTGCAGAGCTTATGTTCTACAGCCACAATTCTGTTTTCCAGGAAAATGTTAGTTTTTCAGCTTTTTAGGATAGGTGTCTCTTACCATTTGAAACATTTCTAGAGCATCATGGTTACTCTGAGTTTCCAGGTGTCATAGCTTCCAGGTTAACCATCAACTCCTGCTTGATTTCTATTGCCCTTTACTATTGAATTCCTAGAACTGGCATTTATTTCTTTTTCTTTTTTTGGGGGGGAAGGGGAGCCATACTACGCTCAGAGGCATCAACAGATGAATCTTTCTGCTGCATATGACTACATGGTTGCAAATGATGTCCTCGCTGTACAAGTTTGACGTACCAGACCCCACCTGAGCTCCAAGTTTGACCTGAACTGTCTCAAAATCTCAATGTCACCTAAACAGCCTTTAGAACTGGCTTTTTTGGTAATTCCACCTGAGATGGATCTACAGTATCTATTTTTTTCAGTCTCACTATGACCATTGTAAGCTTATAACTTGCCCCAGACAAGAAATGGATCCATGTACTGTCTAAAACTAGCACTGCATGTGTTCCCAGCGTATGGTGCAGCTATTGTGACTGACGCGTTGTGTGCAGATAAAACATGACTGACTTTACATCTTCCTGTTCACTGCTGTCATCCGACACATGGACGAAAATGGAAGGATCTATATGAATCCCATGCAATCTGTTGCCCTCAGCATAAATAATGTAGCCTGTTCAGATGAACAAGCAAAGGTCTTGTAGTGCTTTACTCCCTATTTTGTCATGCAAGCCTAAACTGCTCAAGTCATGACTGATATTTTATTGCCGCACCAGTTACAGTGAAATAGCAGTTGCTCCTTTGAAATGACTCAGTTGGGTGTTGGACTGCAGATTTCAAACCAGGCTGCAGTGAATAAGAGTCCTTCTAAGAAGAAAAGAAGGCTTCCCTACAAAGAGGTTTGTCTCCCACTAGTTTCCCAGATGCTAAAAACCAGCTTAACAAAAAGCTTCTAACTACTCCAACACTCATTGAAAAGGAGGTTTCGGAGAACAATTTGGATTTTGTGAGGTCCAAATGAGAGTAACATAAGGAGGTAATAAGCTTTCATGCTTTTTTAAAAACATTATAATAAAATAATCAAGGTGCACTTTGTGGCTTACCCCTTTGCTTCACTTCACCTCTCCTCAAAATCATTAAGATGATAAGCTGATGCAAGTTGGCACTACATGTGATATCCAGGCTGTGTCTATTGGGCAACCCCATCATGCTCTAAGTCACTACTGAGTAGTAATAGATTCAGTAATCTAGAAGGTAAAAAATGTTTCTGCTCTTCTGTTAGGTTGGAAATTAAACAGGAGGTTAAATGCAAATTGTTGTCTCTATTAATGTAAGCATTGATGGGCTATGTGTCTTGGAAAGACTTTATATAATGAATCAAGATCACTTTTACCCGAAGTGATACCATTGAAAGGGCATTTGCGCAAGAAATCTACTTGTGAAACGCCCCAGAATTATTCTTCAGAGAACAAGATGCTTTTCAAACTGGTGAGAAAAGATCCCTTCAGGCACTTTTTCCTAGGCCTTAAAGCCATTGCATTATTTCTGAAGGCTTGTTTCAAGCATAATATATGTTGGTTTTGTAGCTTTACTAGTATCTATGTTAATTCACTGAGCAGGGCAGTAATAGTTTGTTTTCTGGAGCTGAAAGAGATGGCAAGAAATAGACTGCTTTTAAGTCTGCTTGGAATAGTGGCAAGGAAGAGTGCTTAGGAAGATTACATGGCTACTCTTCTTCTAACCTTATTTTGCTATTTTATTTAAGTTGTTTCCGGTTTATTGTTACGTGCCTTACTTAAGACATCACTGAAATGAGAAGCAAATCCGATGAACATTGTGGTAAGTTACTCAATTAAAGCAATATGAGATGCTTAATGAATAACAAAGTGTCTTTGCAGCAGTAAAGCAATAAAACAACTATCTGATCACTGGATAAAAATTCCATTGGTCTATAATTCACTTGGTTTTAGTGATGGGAAAACTGATCTTTATTGTACAGTCTTTACTACTGAAAAATTACTTTTTTCAGAGCACACAAATGACTTGAAATTAAAGCTAGGGTTAATTCAATACTCAGAATTTTCTTGTCTAGATCTTTCAGCACTACTTGAATTACCTGCTATTTGTTATAACTGTTGTTTAATGAAGCTTTGCTTTTAAGTATCAATGACTCTTGCTTACATTTGACTGCTGTGGTGCCATTATTTTGTCATATATATATTTGAAACAAATAAATTAATGTTTAGAGGTATGAAATGAAATACTCAACATATTTATGTCCTAGTTTAATTATAGCCTATAATGGGCAAGATTTACCTCCTTTCTATTTTTTACATTCTTCCAGATAGTCTGTTAGCTCAACATAAAATGTGTAGAGAAAAGCCACCTAAATAGCCTTAGCTTTTGAGATATTAGTTATTTGACCTTAAATTCAGCCTCCTGAGTAGAAGACTGAGAGAGAACTTGATTATTTTTGCAAAGTGACCCGCTCATGGGAACAATACTCGATAGCATTATTTTCACCTTGATGAAGAGAATAGTTAGAACTGCTAGAGAAAAATTGAAGTTAGACAAATTTGACCCTGAGCTAACATGTGGTTTCGTAGAACAAAGGTAATGATATACTGGCCCAACTTGTAAGGCAGATGGCAAGCCTTGTCAATACTTAGCATTTTTCAGAAACATATTTTTAGAGACATCTATGTCCTATTTAGAGGCAAAATAGAGAAGATGAAGGTAGAGAAATAAACTAAATTGCTGCAAGGTCGTGACTGCCTTTGACGACAGAGCTGTGAATCCTGTCATGGATTGTTGTTCCTACCCTGGGCCTTGAGGATGAAGGGAGGTTGCCTAATCAACATACTGCAATAGTGAGTTTGTGCATCAATTGAGAAAATCTATCTTTTTTTTAACTGCAGCTAGTGACAAATTATGGAGAGTTAATATTTTGAAGAGAAGTAGCGGTTGTTCTTTTTGGTTCCAAGAGATTGAGTCTCACTCATACGTTCAGTATCAAACTGTCAGTTTTCTTTTTTTTTTTTTACTTGACTAGTTTAGTTGTGGATGACTAGTTTTTTGCCCTCTCCTGCAACATTGATGTCATGGCGATACCTAATCAGTCCCTGTCACTTCAGGGCATTGGTACCTTCATCTGCTCTGTTCTCTGGCTATGGCATTCAGAGGAGCGCTGTCTGAAGGGACTGAAGTACCCTAACTCAAGTAACTGGATTCAGATTGGTGCAACTGCCTGGATTTTCATGTCCCATGATATACAAAATGTCAGAGTAGATTATTTGATTGCCTCTGTTAGCTCTAAACATTGTGGAAAATCATCTGTGTCTGCTGTTTGTATAATTGTTTGCATGTAGAGAAGTTTTCCAGGAGGGAGGGGCAAGAATTTTATGCTGGGCTACAAGGTTTGCAAACTGAATTTGATCACAATGATTCTTTTCTGTGGTATATTTCTCAATGGCATTTACTGAAAGCCTGTTTTACACTCTTATTTTGATTTTTCCAGTGGTTTTAATTATTTACAGACGGTAACTTGTCTGACAAATGTCATAGCATAGACTTGAGAGACTTTAACTAGTAAGCATGGTATCTGTGTTGTAATACAGGAATAAAAAATTTTCCCTTGGTCAAATAATTCACCATGAATAAATTGTCTTACAGATACAGCAGTTTGCAAACAATTAGAGAAGTACTGCTGCTTTTACCAGTTAATTTTTTAATTGTTATTAGTCTATGAAAGTAACTTTAAGAACAGAGTTTCTTCCAGAAGATCAGTTTTCAAGAATAGCTGAGGGTGACACCCTTAACAGTGGATCAGCAATTAAATGGAAAATTCAGCATTCAAGCTATAGAACAGTGATAATTTCACTGTCATTCTGATGTGTGATTGGACACTAAAGTCATACAGTAATGTGGCTATCCCATGACTTGACTACAGAATTTCAATATTGTTGAATTACAGCTGTTCTGGATTAGATTAAAAATCCATCTATCATATAAACCCATCTTTCACACTGACAGCAAATCAGAAAATAGTGTTAGAAAAGTTTGTAGCAATACTTTTCTACAATGCCCTTCCAGATTTAGTAATTTGAATATCATATCAGTGTTTTGGCAAATATTAATGATGGAGACCATTTCAGGTATCAATCTTTAGATATGTGGTTTACTTAATTTTCAGGACTCAGTAATATTTTCAGAGAAAGTGATGGGTATCTAACTGCTTCAGCAATGACTAACTGGGCTTTTCATTATTATTTATAAGTCTTTTTTCCATAGCATGTCTAAACTTGGGAAATAATTAAGAATAAGTATTTTAAAAATATCTATCTTGTACTGCATAAGCCTGTTTTAGATCTTAGAATCATAGAATCATTTAGGTTGGAAAAGACCTTTAAGATCATCAAGTCCAACCATTAACTTAGCACTGCCAAGTCCACCACTAAACCATGTCCCTAAGCCCCACATCTACACATCTTTTACATACCTCCAGGGATGGTGACTCCACCACTTCCCTGGGCAGCCTGTTCCAATACTTGACAACCCTTTTGGTGAAGAAATTTTTCCGAATATCCAATCTAAACCTCCCCTGGCGCAACTTGAGGCCATTTCTTCTTGTCCTATCGCTAATTAATTGGTAGAAGAGACTGACACCCACATCTTCAGTGAGGATAGGAAGGTACATTGAAATGCATTTAAAAATCTTAAATGCCTTATGTTTGTATTAGCGGTGACACCATAGGGGACTTACAGTAATGACTTTCATCAGCTCTTCCAAACATTTTCAGTACAAGGCTGATTAGGTCAACTCTTTAATGTAGACCACATAAAGATTTTGCTTCAATAGTGTTGTGTTTTTTCTGACAGAAAATGTAATTTTGTAAAGCTGAAAGTTTGTAATTTAGTTATTTGAATTAAATTCTCACCAGAAGGGTCAGTTTCAGATCAGAGACATCTCTCACATCACAGCCGGTACTGGGTGGATTAAGATTGAATTCTAGTGAGTAAGTATATGAACCTCTGAAAGGGGTTTGTCTCAAGAATTGCCTTAAGTTTGTTTTAGGGAGTAAATATCTACGTGGTTATAGAAGAAAGGATGCAGGTAAAGCAGGATCTGCATGCAGAGGTACTAGAATAGCTAGTATATTTGGAAAACTTAGGTGGCTGTTTTGGGCACACATGAGGTTTTTAGGAGCAAGTCTGTTACGTCTTTTATATATTTATACATATACATATGCAGTCTGTTATGTCTTTTATATATTTATACATATACATTTACATTGCTTGCCAAATGCAAGCAAATTTTCCACACTATAATTTCTAAAGACCATTAAGGGAAATAAGTTCTTTACCAACTTCTTCAGAATATATGCTTAAGTCTGCCAAAAGGAGGAACTGTGTTTATGCTAATTTGACTACAATGAGTTTTTGCTCTTATCAGTACTATCACCTTTAATCAAAATTAGAGCTATATATTTTAAAACTATAGTCAACCAAATAATCAGTTATAGTTTAGTTCAAATGGATACATAGATGTTTAGATGCTTTTGCCTCTATCTTATCACAGTTCTTGATGTTAAAACTTTGCAAATCCATTTTCTTTTGAAGAATTCATAGTGAACAGTCAGATCAAGTGCACCCTCAGCAAGTTTGCAGATGACACCAAGCTGAGTGGTGAGGTTGACATGCCTGAGGGACAGGGTGCTGTCCCGAGGGACCTGGACAAGATGGAGAGTGGGCCCATGTGAACTTCATGAGGTTCAACAAGGCCAAGCGCAAGGTCCTGCACCTGGGTCAGGGCAACTCCTGTTATCAGTACAGGCTGGGGGATGAAGGGATTGAGAGCAGCCCTGCTGAGAAGGACATGGAGGTACTGATGAATGAAAAGCTGGACATGAGCCGACAACGTGCACTTGCAGCCCAGAAAGCCAGCTGTATTCTGAGCTGCATCAAAAGAAGCGTGACCAACAGATCGAGGGAGGTGATTCTGCCCCTCTACTCTGCTCTGGCGAGACCGCACCTGGAGTCCTGCATCCAGCTCTGGAGTCCTCAGTACAGGAAAGACATGGACCTGGACTTGTGCAAAGCATTTGACACTGTCCCGCATGACATCCTTGTCTCTAAATTGGAGAAACATGGGTTTGATGGATGGACCACTCAGTGGATAAGGAATTAGCTGGATGGTTGCACTCAAAGAGTTGTGGTCAACGGCTTAATGTCCAAGTGGAGACCAGTGACAAGTGGCGTTCCTCAGGGGTCAGTGTTGGGACCGGCACTGTTTAACATCTTTGTTGGCAACATGGACAGTGGGATGAAGTGCACCAAGCTGTGTGGTGTCGTCAACACGCTGGAGGGAAGGGATGCCATCCAGAGGGACCTTGACAGGCTTGAGAGGTGGGCCCGTGTGAACCTCATGAAATTCAACAAGGCCAAGGGCAAGGTCCTGCACATGGGTCGGGGCAATCCCAAGCACAGATACAGGCTGGGTGGAGAATGGATTGAGAGCAGCCCTCAGGAGAAGGACTTGGGGGTGTTGTGGATGAAAAACTCAACATGACCCGGCAATGTGCACTCACAGCCCAGAAAGACAACCATATCCTGGGCTGCATCAAAAGGAGCGTGACCAGCAGGTCAAGGGAGGTGATTCTGACCCTCTACTCCGCTCTCGTGAGACCCCACCTGGAGTACTGTGTCTAGCTCTGGGGTCCCCATCATGAGAAGGACATTGACCTGTTAGAGTGAATTCAGAGGAGGGCCACAAAGGTGACCAGGGGGCTGGAGGACCTCTCCTGTGAAGACAAGCTGAGAGAGTTGGGCTTGTTCAGCCTGGAGAAGAGAAGGCTCCAGGGATACCTTCTAGCAGCCTTCCAGTACCTAAAGGGGGCCTACAAAAAAGCTGGAGAATGACTTTTGACAAGGGCATGTAGTGACAGGACAAGGGGTAATGGGTTCAAACTAAAAGAGGGTAGATTTAGATTAGATATTGGGAAGAAATTCTTCATCATGACGGTCATGAGGCACTGGAACAGGTTGCCCAGAGAAGTTGCCCCATCCCTGGAAGTGTTCAAGGTCAGGTTAGATGGGGCTTTGAGCAACCTGGTCTAGTGGAAGGCCTCCCTGCCCATGGCGAGGTTGGAACTATATGATCTTTAAGGTCCCTTCCAACCCAAACCATTCTATGTTTCTATGACCTGTTAGAGCGGGTCCAGAGGAGGCCCACAGAAATGATCAAAGGGATGGAAGACTTCTATGAAGAAAGGCTGAGAGAGTGGGGTTGTTCATCCTGGAGAAGAAAACGCTTCGGGGAGACGTTATTGTGGCCTTTCAATACTTAAAGGGGGCTAATAAGAAAGATGGGGGCAGACTTTTTAGCAGGGCCTGTTGTGATAGGACAAGGGGTAATGTTAAAAACTAAGAGAGGGTAGATTTAGACTAGATACAAGGAAGACATTTTTTACAATGAGGGTGGTGAAACACTAGAACAGGTTGCCCAGCAAGGTGATCGATGCCCCATTCCCTGGCAACATTCAAGGTCAGGTTGGATGGGGCTTTGAGCAACCTGATTTAGTTGAAGATGTCCCTGCTCGTTGCAGGTGGGGTTGGACTAGATGACCTTTAAAGGTCCATTCCAACCCAAACTATTCTATGATTCTATGAATTCCATTTGAGTCCCCTTGCACCTTTCAGATAAAGCTGTGCATAGCTCATGTGGTGATTTCAAATCAAATTCCAATACTTGATAGCAAACAAACAGGAAAAGGTTTCTATAGGCTCTACTAGTCAAATGCTTTTCAAAGCCAATTCAAATATTTCCGTGCTTCATTTCAGCAAGTAATTCAAACTACTCCACTTCTGTCTTTGCACAGTTGATATTTAGTGGCAAATATGATTGCCTCTGAAAACTACCTCCTTTGCCATATTTAGATGGCAATGTAAAGGTTTCTAAAATGCATCCTGAAACGGTGATGCCTCTTGGATGCTACTTAAAATGCAATCATCATGAAATAGGTACTTAGACAGCATCTGGAACGTTCTTTTCCCTTTTGAACATTTTGAAAAACATTAGCAGAGAAGAAATTCAGGAAAGAGCAGTTACAGATGATTACAGATCAGGAGGAATCAAATTATAACATATAAAAATATTTTTAACTTGTCCAAATGAAGAAGCTGTGAAGAAATGTATTTGAAAACTGTAGTGGGGCTATTTGTCCCTTCTAAGGCTGTTCCAATATATGACTCCCCTTGATACTGAGAGCTCAGGAAAGATTCTCAGAACCAGAGTTACTGTCTCTGATAAACCCTGAAAGGAAAGATTTTGCCCAGCCTCTGAACTGTGGGACTGTATTAGGAAGGAAAATGCAGCTCTGGGAAAGACTTTTGAAGAAAAGGCTCTCCAGAAAGGTCAAGGTGGCACACAGGAACAGGCCTTAGGGCAGGGAAAAGGTAAGTTTGCTTTGGAGTTCAGGAGCAAGTGATGTAGTGGATTCCTGTGGCTGCACAGGGCTCCTGGCCAGGAGTTGAGGGTGCCATGTTAAGCTCTTATCCTGACACCTATCATCCCCTCTCTATTTGGGGGAGGGGAGGGAGTAGAGGTTACTGATATAGCTTGCCAAGTCAGAAGGATGACCTGTCCCACCCTCACCTCTATTGAGGTGGGAGTGGAGAGCTCTGGAAAGCTTCTGGAAGGCCTGGAGTTATCTGGGGATAAGGATATCTCTGAAGGAAAGACACACTCTCAAACCAACTGGCATTTGAGTTGATGCCTGTGGCAGAGAAATTCATTGCTGTGTTCTGCTACCTCAGAAGAAGTGGTATTTTTGTAGCAGGCTGGGTGATGAGTCACCTGAAATTGAACTGTCACAGAAGCCACAAGAATAATCATGGATCATGAAAGGCTGAAGGAGGAAGGAAGAAGCAGGTACCTTGATCTGTCAGGATGTAGAGTGCTTTTAAACAAGAATCTACAAATTGTTAAATAAGATCTACATACCAAAGAAAAAGAAACTGCTTAGGTGTTACTGATGTTAAACTAAGGATAATGGTAAGGAAGAATTACATGCAGTGCAAGGAAAAGATGTCTTAATGTTGGTAGCTGTGGAATGTAAGATGTCACCAAGGTAATTGATGTATACTGCATTAAATGATTCACTAAAATAACACTGGACAAAGCATTGAAAATATGCCTCCATTAATGGGAAGATGAAATTAATGATCCAACATCAAGAATTTCTCTACTAAGCTCTTATTGGCATAGACTACTGATATGTCTGTATGCATCTTTGCAACTCATTCAGAGTACACTTTGCTTAACTTAAATAAGAGGCTCAATGCATCTCATCTGCAGTATTTGAAGTGGATTTACTGGGGCTTCTAGGACTATCTCCTATTCTGAAAAGCTTGCTGTGTAATTACAAAAACAGTGAGAATTTGCCACAAGTCTTTGTTACTTGATCCACATTTTTAATCTCTAATTCTTAAACAGATGATTTCACTCAAAATAAAGCATGTTTCAAACTGTATGGTTACTGTGATATTTTAACCACAAGTACTAGCTTAGTGCTTATTTTTTATTCTGTATTTCTAAGACTTTTCTTCAGTATCCTGAAATTAGGTCCATATGAATATAGGGTTTCTATGGGTGTTCAGATGAAGTAAAGGACCAATATGCTTCCTATAATTGTGTGTGGTATTGCAGTGCCATCTGTGCCAGAGCGAAAATTGAGATCATATACTTAAGAAAACATTATTGCTTCATTATTGAGAAATGTCTGAATCATGCTTCAAGAAGGATTACGTTTAAAAAATACTTAATTAATTTTAACATCTGTCAGTCAGTGAAATAATACAAAATAAAATTCAAGGAATAAAAGCTAGGCATACTTCACTGCCACCCACAAACAGAAGGAAAGATGATAATCAAAATATATAATTAGTAGCAAGAAGAGAGATACACTTATTACCTTCATGAAATGTAAAAGGAAGTCCTGATTAAGATTTATAATTAGTGCTTTTCAAACAAAGGTCTGTGAATCCTACTTATTTTATGCAAAAATATTCTGCTTGGTCTTAACTCTTCAGTTTGTTCTTGATTCACTTCCATCTTTCTATCTGGAAAATAACTGATAGTTAAAGATGCATTAAAATTTCTTTTCAATTTCTTTTCCATGTCAGTAGTCTCTAGATTTTGTCACAGAGATTTTAGGAAACTGGGAAAGGAAGAATTGACAAGATAACCTTTGTTTAAGTACTGTTTAGAAGATAAAGTATTTCCTAAACTTTTTGTAAAAACCTCCTTTTTTGTGCTTTAGGTTTTCCTTTAATTTCTTCAAAACTACAACTTGAGTGACCTAATACTAAATGTAATGATATAGAGAGACTTGATTCAAGTGGAGCTAACTTAGGGGGAAGTGTTTTCACCTTTGAAAGAAAATGCAGATAAACTATATTTATTTGTCTATATTTTCATATTTTTTCTACATTTACTTGAAAACAAGTTAGAAATTGGATTTATTTAATTTATATATGTTTATTCAGTTCATATTTCCTTCAGGCAGAACAGTGATTCCAGACTGCAGTGTTCTTTGGGTTAGTGCCATGGCAATGATGCAAAAGCAGCCATTCAGCTAGGTCCTACATGCAGGTGCACTCTTCGTGGTCTCAGGTCAGTCCTATGGCATCAGTTAAAGGCACCTGTTTGACGCCATTCTGCAGTAGCACGGGGGAGGACAGACCCCTCTTCTCAGAACTACATTTGCTTATTTGCTACATTTACATTTGAGGATGTCCCTGCTCATGGCAGGGGGGTTGGACTAGATGACCTTCAGAGGTCCATTCCAACCCAAACTATTCTATGATTCTATGATAAATAAAAATCCCCTTTAGCCTGATTTCGGTGGCTTAGAAAAACTTCACCAGTAGTAACAGAACATAAAAGCATCTATGCGGTGTGAGTTCATTGGAGGTGGCAGGGGTGTGTGTGTGAGCCACAAAGAAGTCCAAGTTCTTTCCAGGTAGCAGTTTCCTGAGAAATTCTATGAGAGTACTATAAAATTGACAGTTGGTGTGCTACTGCCTTCATTTCTACAAGTTCAGAGTGATTTGGTAGGTTTCAAAACATTTTGTTATGGCTGGAGCTCTTTTTCTTTCGAGCACTTTATCTCTTCTAGCCATTGTTTTTTCTTAGTGTTCGATTTTACTTGTATTTACAACTTCAATGGTTGTAAATTCTGTGTAATTCAGTGGAGATATTCATTAAAGCAGCTCAAGTTAACAATATGCATAAAAGCTGGTAAGATGAGGTTCAAATGATAATGCAAAACAAGGGTGATGAGGATGATCTACATTTTGAAGGAGGAATATTCTGTGCTGCCCTCCATAAGGAATGGTTGTTCTGTTGGTTTGGGTTTTTTTTAAAGCTTAGGACTTGTGTTCACTGTATACATCATACCTCTCAACTTGTTCTCAGGAGAAGAACTTCTTACACTTCAGGTTTATAGGAGCTGGTCTTGGGTTGTTTAAGCAGAGTTTAATGGCTTTGGAATGATCTTTATTCAGTACCAAGTATGCTGCAAATAGTGGGGGGAGGAAGGTACAAGTACTTTGCTTAGAATACTGATGAATTCAAAAAGGGGCAATGTGTCTGGAATAGGTATGAAAGAGGATTTGTAATGTTTTGAAAGAATAGGTGTAATGTTTAGGGGAGTTTTCACCAAACAAAAGAAGTTCCAAATGTTTGCACAGTTGATATTGCTGACACTAGTCTTAACATAAGTAAAGAGGTTTCCTCTCTGAGATGGAATTCTTTTTTGATCTCTTTGAGCCAGTAAATAAGGTAGAACAAATTGGCTTCTGGTACCCTAAAATTCAGTCATTCCATGTTCTGAAGTTATTATATAATTGTATCAGTTATTTGTTTCCATTCATATTACGACCATTAATCTTTCCTTTTATAAATTATTTTTTAGCAGATAAAATTGTAGCGTATGTGCCAGAGTCATTGATGCAGAATCCACTGAGCTCCTGAAGGCACATCTTCTCTGTAGTCCATGCAAAACTGATTTATTATGCTGTATTTACATGGAAAATTTACACTATAATTGACCTGTAATAGATCGCTTTTGATAAATGGTTTAATATACAGTGGAAATGGTATGTAAATTTGTGATTACCTTTGGCTTCTAACTGGACCTTTCCTGGAAGGTAAAAATAAAAGAAAAATACCACTTGCAAACTTGTTCTAAACCTGCAATTTGATACCTGCAGTTCTGGAATAGGGAACCTGGAACTAGAACTTGCAGCAATGCATCAGGACCAAATCTTCTTTCCTTGAGATCTGTTGCCAGTCTAGTTTGCAGATCCAGCTGCGGAGAATCTAACAGTACTTTTTAAGATATCCTTCCATTCACCACGCAGCAACCTTTTTCCACTATCAGTGAAAGAAGTTGCCCCAATCACAGTTTTACTTAGCCAAAAATTGAGATTTCCTGAAGATGGGTGGATGTGGTCACCATTTGACATGGCAGCCAGCCAGGGGTTGATGTTTAGAATATTAGTTATATACTAATAAAATACAGTGCTGACTCTGAAAGTCATGTTGTCTTGTCTATTGTAAAGATAAATAACTTCATGCAGGAAATTGTGCTTGTACTTGTTTCCCTTTTTCTTCCTTTATGGCCAAGAGAATAGCATGAATGAATGCAGCCAGTCACATGATGAAGTAATTGAAGGTCAGGTGTGATATGTCTTTTGTAGCCAGGATGAAGTTTTCCTTATTTTACTGTTGGTGTCATGCCTGTAACAATAAGCAGCTTTACAAATTGACAGATTTATCATCTTGACATGCAATTTTCTGTGTAACTTTTCCAAAGCTGTGGTTAAGCTATGAGGATATTTCTATTTGGAAAAATAAACTGATTATGATGATGTATAGATTTTTATACTATATTCAAATTTTTCTCTTGAATTCTAAACTTGGTCTGTGGTACTAAGGAAACTGGATTTCCTGTGCTTGATAATAATGCTCAGTGGTTAAGAAGAATTGGAGAAAAAGTCATGGTGTTGAAAACACTGTGGTTTAGTCAATCTTTGAACCAAAGTGTTGAAGCTTTGATGCATGGAATGCTTTCTCTAGACCAAAGTTATCAATTTAGAAGTTGGTAACGTATTGCACATGGAAACAACAGCAGCATTATAAAACTAAGGTCTATGTGGTAAACAGGAGAAGAGGGGTGAAACAGGGAACTGTCTAACCATAACCATAAAAACACAAGCAGTCAGGTTTAAAAATCAGTGGTGAAATGGAATATATACATTTTGCCTTATAGATGGTTAAAGTTGAGTAATTATTTTGAAACAGTTTTGTGGGGAACTAGACATTTTACTTTTCAGAAAGACTGTCATTTCAAGGGAGATTAAACTGTTTGTGTATAACTTAAAGCATTAGAGTCAACACAGCAATTGTGACAAGTTTGCAGCTCTTCTCAGGTCAGTCTCCTCCAATTCAGTGCACTAAAGAAGCATTATATTGTAAAGGGGAAATTTGCTTTATGAAAATAAGTATGGGCCAGTAACATAAGTTAATTAGCTATTGTGGATGTTAGCTGAAGCAGCTTCAGATTATGCTGACTACATTTCAGTGACCCTTGAGGAATGTCTCTTGTTCTGTATCCTTTTTTTTTTTGTGGTCTGGGAGGGATGAAGAAGTCCTTTAGACTGAACCACGCTCTTGATGAACTTGCAAAAGGAAAAGTGGGTTAACTTCTCACGATGACAAGTCAAGGAGGAAAGCTGAAACATGGCAAGGGTGTTGTAGATACGTGAACCCAGACAGTTGTCTGTGTGAACAAGGACAGACTCCAAGTGGAGCCATCCATTTCTCCTCCTCATCCCTTTCTGGAGGACAGAAGGTAAGGAAAGGGGATTCTGTTTATCATGAGAAGTTATGGTGGATTTTAGAAAATGTTACTACGTGTGACTTCTTTGCAAGCCATACAAAGCCAGCAGTATTCTTATGCTAGGTAGTCCTAACTTTCAAAGAAATGGTGAGCAAGAGTTTACGTTGCCTTTTCAACCTCTCAGGTTATGCCTCTAACTGTAGCTTGAAATAAATTGCTCTGTGGATGAACAGAAGAGTCAATTCTCATGGGCTGTGAACCTAGCACCCTTCACAAGTATAAAACTCACTTAAATAGAAAACAAAGAAATCCAATAGCTGTAAGACCTGATAAAGTGCTAGCTAAAATGGGAGACCCAGAGGAGTGTAAGTATAATTTAGTGAGAAAAATACCATTCTTACATGAGTAGTGCATCATGTCAACTCTGTTACTGCCATGGTAGGAACAAGTAATCAGGTAAGAAAAGAGTAAAACAAATACCCTAATCTGAGAACCAGTCTCCTTTTTGTTCTTGTTGGTACAGAAGCTTCGATATAAAATCAGGGTTCAGAATAGGCTGATGTAGGGTCAGCAGTATTTACTAGCCTAGATGACTTCCTGTATCTGTAGCTGTGTGATGTAGATATGGCTGTAAAACAAGCTAGAGAAAATTCTAGCTATCCAGAAAATACTGAGTTGGCTTTATGCATATTATCAGTGGTGTTACAGGAAGAATAAAATCCTTCCACAAAAGGAATGCATAGTTCAAGTTAGAAAGTATAGCAAACCATGTTTTCCTTTGTGTTAAAGCAAATAACCTAGTTTACTAACATGAAGCTAGTTCTCCAATCCAATAGCACTTTTTTTGATTCAGGCTGCAAAGGGAAGGACTACTGTGCTGAGTTCTAGAGCGTGGCAGGCAGTGGACTTTCACCTTCTGTTTCCTATTTCTGGTGCATCTGAGTACTGGCAAGGTTGTAGCTTACTCACTTGAAAACATAGACTGTCATTAATCTGTTAACCTTCAGAGACAAAGCAGAAATGATCTAATGCTAATGTGCCTGTGAAGGGGTATAAAGGAGCTTAAATTTTGAATCCAAGGTTAATGTCCACCAAACTGATGAAATAAACTGATGAAATAGACTGACTATCCTTGAAAAGTAATTCGCTTAAACATTTTTAAGCCCTCAATCCCGTCAACATCTGCCTTATTCAAAACTGATGAAAACGTTGGAAGTGTTCAGTTCATTTAGTACAATAAATACTAGTCCTGTACTGATTTATAGAGAGAATAATTTAAAAGAACTGACTTTCTGGTATTGCAGCATTCTAGTCAAAAGGAATTTACACTGATGGTGGATTCACTCCTAAATGGTTTGAAAGTATTGCAAACAGCAAAAAGATGAAATGGCTTACCTGAATGCCATTTAGGTCTTTATCTTCCCACTTCCATCTTTCTCTAAACCATAAAACTGAAATTTACTTTAAGTTTGCATAGCTATAGAAAATCTTTCCTTGCCTGTTGTTGCTTTTTGTCTTTAGTCAGCACCACTTATCCTTGCTGTTAGTGTGACCAGATTCTTCAAGCCTGATAACAAAAGTTCAACTCTATGAACATAAAAATATGAATTTAAGCTAATCTATTTAGGGTACCTATTTTAGGCAGCTAAGTTTAAAAGCTGATTTAATCTTTTTCCTTTAAGGCCTAATTCGGGTATCAGTTGTTTGCTGGAATTATACCGACTTCAAATCTCTCAAATCAGATCAGAATCAGACTAATCAGCTTTTGAACAGAAAAGTTTTATTTCCTTGCACACAGGATTCAAATACACTGTTGTAGCAGTACAAATGAGAAATAACTCCTAAAGAGGAGGATTGGAATGACTTAATACTGATGTAAATAATGCCTAGCACCAAAATTTTTCAGTGATTGGAAATATCTTGAGCAGCAGTTTGGCCTTTTGTTAGTTTATGCCTGCATAACTTTGTAATTATGCTAACATATGACTACACCGGCATTTAAAGGACTACAGCAACACTTAGTTAAGAGAAATTTTGTAGTGGGACAAAGGAACAGTAAATAGGTAGCTTACATATTTCAAGGATTCTTTTCTATTGCTCTTTTTTCTTAGACCAAAAGTAAGATAAGGGCCTTATTCCTCAAGATTAGTTAAAAGACTCTGCTGAAGGGAGACAAGCTCTTCCATTAAGTCCTGAAGAGCAAAATGATATGGAAGACCCTCTCAGAACTGCCGTCAGGGTTCTATAGAGAGACTTGGTTTGATATTTCCTTTAAGCTTTGTGCTGATGAATAAAATACATTGCAGAAGAGATTATTTTTTTTAATGACACTGAATTCTTATTGGTTTAGAGACACTAGCAACCAGCAGCTTTAAGTTAGAGGAAGCAAGACTTTTGTGTATGAACTGACAAATCCTTTTAACTTTTTCACCCATTTTTAAGAATTATAAATTCTTTATGCCAGGTAGTGACGCTGAAGAAATTTTAGTTAGATACTGATATAAAACATCATATTTTGATTGTACATTTTGGATGCGACTTTCATGTAAGTGTGAGTAACTTAAAAGCCCACTTGACTTTCAGTGAAAAAAACCTTCTGTCTGCATTTATTCAAAACCAGGATTTTGGTCCTCATTATTAAACATTCATGAACATTTATTCTTGAATTTGTGTGATTAAATTATTTAATAATAGGATTCTAGAAACAGGGAAGAAGCTTGATTACATAGGGGAAGGTATTTGTAAAATGAGTGGTATGAATTATAAATTAATCCAATCTAATTCCTGCACGTAATATATTTTCTAGATATGCAGATTGGAGAAACATATCTAAGACTCAATGTCAAATTGTCTCTCTACAGAGAATTCTAAGCCCGAATCTTGCACTACTGGTTGCATCTGAGTTATACTTCTGGGAATGAACAAAACTGAGTCTTTAGTGGGACCTCATCTCCATGGTTCTTCCACTTCCACTGGTTAGTCTTACTGCACTGAGAGATAAACCAACAACTGAAATAATAAAACAGTCTAGCCAGAGGCTGATAAGCTTGCTATACACAGTTCTTACTTATTTGGATGTTTTTCTGACTTATGAAGATGTTTGGTTTACAGAACACTTAATGGAAGTATATATATTATATTTTTCCTAATATATAAACTTATCTGGAACTGTTCTCATGATTTATTTGTCAGAACAGCTGTTTCTGTTCTAGAAAGTCATAGGGTTGCACTCAATTTAGGTACACACTCAGTGCTGACCTTGCAGGTAAGGTAGAATTATTGCAGATAGGTTGGATTGTGCTGTTAGATTAAGGACTGGTCAAATGCTGCAATGAAAACTATGACGTTTAATACTTCTCAAATTCAACTGTGTCATTAAAGTTCATTCACTTCTATGACCATCTTTTCCATCTATATCCATCAACTCTCCCTTTTTTCACCATGATAACCAAAAGTTAATTCGCTTAAGTGTCATTTAGATTTGTCAGCTGAGTGTATTATAGGAAGGGAGATTCCTATGTCTGTGCTCTTTTGTGAAGTAAATAAGCTTTGGATAATAAAAAGATCAATTTCCATAACCAGGAGACATAAGAGGCCCCAAAACAAGCTAACTCATAGGAATGTCCTGACTATTTATACATAGTATGTGTACACAAATATATATGTCTCTTATGTGACCCTTTCCTTGCAGCCGCAGTATTTAGTAAGATATATTTGGTGGCATATTTTGGGAATACATGATTTTCCCCTGAGCTCTGACCAGCAAAGCTTCCAGAGAAGTGATGGTTTGAGACTTGAACTAAAAAGTCCTATCTTTCAGTAAGGGTTAGTGATGTGCTACATTACATAAAAGTACAACTTTCAATAATTACTTTTGTCCATTGTGTAGTTCATAAATACAGATATAGTACTACTTTTTGTTCATACATCCTTGTATGCTTCACTGTGCTTCAGTGAGCACACAATGGCTCTTCCCTTTGTATAAAGTTATTTTCAGCTAGAGAACATGGGGCTTCTGAAAATTATCACTCTTTAAGATAGAGAGGTCAACCAGATCCTTGATAGACAAGAGGAAAAAGAATGAAAGGGGCACTTCAGGGTTTTTTTTCCGCTTAAAAGAAAAGTGATCTGAGCCAAAGCTTCATATGATCGGTAGTCACTGTTCCACTAAATATGAAGTTAAAATTTAGCATGCACTTACAGGAATTATGTAGTTTCTAGAGAGTCAAGAATGTGTTGTTCCCTTAAGTTGTCAGTGCTTCTGTAGTGGCATATGCGTTTTTGGTCTCAATGTGCATCACTTTGTCAGAGGCAATGGTCAGCCAACAGTTTTCCTAGGAAGTTACATGTACTGTGAATGGAACACAGAGGTCTTAATCTTTCTTGAAGACAAGCTGATTGAATTAATGATAGTACTCCAGTTTTCTCTGTTCTACTGCCAGATTCAGTAACCACAATGGTCTGAAGATAGTATGAAACACTTGATTACAATTTTCATTATTAAATCCCATTTTCCTATGGCTTATTGTACATGGCAAATAGAGAAGTTACTGTTGGGTGTATAAACATTATTAGTTAGTTTCTAACTAAAAACCAAATACATTCTGTATGTGGAAAAAACTGTTGCATAGTTTGATATATTCATAGTAATGTCTTCTAATAGCAATTCTGATAGTGGTGAATGACAATTATTAGGCCTTAGTGAATATCCAGAAACAGCTGACATCTAATGGATGAAGACTAATTACTTTGATTATAGTGCCAGGCTGTACAGACTAAAAAATTTTTTGAGATGTTTAGGGTGATTAAAAAAAACCCCCATGATAGTTCAAGTCAATGTGCTACACATATATCAAGATTTCTTTGGCATTTAATCATAAAGTTTTACTTTAAAAAGCTGTAAGTGTATATAATGTTACTGTTAATATTCACTGATAATCAAGGCCCATTTTAAAAGAATAAATGAAACTGCTGTTGTCTAGTCTAGACACAAAAATGACGAGGTTCTCATCAATCAGTTCTTCCACTCATAGGCATTATTTTATTCTGCAACTATTAGCAGTTCCTAGAACAACCTGAAATGATATGACATCTAGCTTTTGAGTCTCTTTATTTGCCTATGTTCTGGGTGGCCTCTGCATTCAAGCAGTTGAAATTCAAGTTAGGTGGACACTGTAGCAATTTTGGAAGGGGAAAAACCACCCAGCATGAACTTATTTTTAACAGTTCTGCTTTTTCTTAATCTAATATCAATCAAGTTTTCCAGACTGAAAATGTGGTTAATGCTTGTTTTTGTGAAGCTCGCAACATTAATGTTGGTAGTAATGTTAAAGTCACTGAGATGCTTTTCATAGATAAGTCTAACCCATGCAACCATCCTTATTAAGGTTCAAGTACTGTAAGAACGTGCTTTAAAACCAAAGGGCACAGATGACAGACATCGCACATCCCATCTGATTTGTTCTTAAAAGGGGTGGAACCGCTAGAAAGGAAAGAAAACCTTTTTAGAAATACAAGTTTATTGGTGTTATACATTGCAGGAGCATATCCACCAATATTTATGGTTCCACACTTGGCTGTTTCTCTCTGTGGCACCACAAAGTTTATCTCTACACAGCACTGCCTGACTGCACACAATGACAAGTCAGACTATTCCGTAACACTTGCCACTAAAAACCTGTGAGAAACTTTTTCTCAAAGACTAGTATTTTAAAAAGCTGTGATGTTGCTATGCAAGTTTGTATCTTTCAATTGCAGTATGAAAAATACACCCCACATCTCAGCTAAAATGTCTAATTATTACACTGCTATGCTATAGTCAGGTCTTATTTTTTTCTTTAGCTGACCTTGCAGCAATTAACATGTCAGACAAAAGTAAGAGATTTTTGTGGTCAATGGAAGACATAGACATTTCACGTGCTCTCAATCAGTAAAGGACTGTTAAGATGGAGATGGCAGTGCACTCTGAAGCAGGCCTGTAGCGAAACCAGAAAATTATCCAAGTCACTTACTTATTTTGCAAGATTGACTTGATTGTTCTCTTTTCTTCAAAAAGGCTGTGCAGGCAATGACATTTTCTTTAAGACATCAGATATGCAGTGTATTTAATGCATTTTTCATTCTTCTATTTGTAATAGAAAAACATTATTCCCTTCATTTTTTTCAGATTCTTAGCCTTAATATATTCTATTAAGTTTTCCATTTGAAGACTGTATATAGTTTTCTTATCTCAGTACTCAATGGGCTCTATCTGTCCACAGCAATCTTTGTCAATTTTAACTTAAAATTCAACAATATTCGCATCAAGCACTACACAATAGAGTATTATGAAAACTGTAGTTTCCTCAGAACTCATAATATACAACAGTAGTTCACTTCCTAAGCTTACTTTGAAATGGTTATCTTTTCATTATGGAACTTGAATTATATGCAGACACCCAAGCTAATGTTCCTCTTCTATTAGCTTTTTTGGAACAAACCACAGGATCTGGTGTTGCTTATATTTAGAGCCTAGCCTTAAGCTGAACACCATTGTGACAGTCCATTAGTGTTGGGGTAAAAAATACATATATTAAGGAAAATAAGACTAAGTGGATTTAAAAAAAAAAAGAAACTTCAGATATCTACATGATCAAGATAGATATAATTCCCTTTTAATGCGTATTTTGATGTCCCTTGCATGAAATAACTAACTATACTACGTGTGCTGTTATGCTAGAATAGTCTGTAATGTTTTTCCAAGTGAGGTTCATCTAATCTAACTTAATCTTTAGTGTCTCTGATTGTGCTTTCTCATTCCCTTAGAGTAGAAAGGAATAGGCAAATCTGGGGCATGGTTCATCTCATTTGAAAATAGACTTCTAAAATGTTATTGGAATTACTCCCTAAATGTGATTTCTCTTATGTTTCTAAAAAAAAAAAAAAGGCCTCTTCACACTGCCTGACTTGAAATGGGGACATCTACACCACGGACATTTCATTATTCATCTTTACCATCTCAGATTAAATACCAGAACAAACCCAAACTTTACATATATTCTGTGAAGAGCATGACAAGCAGAGCATGTCAGGTAACAGATACAGTTTGGTTCAAGTAAACTCCCTCTAACTGAGGGAAGAAGGACCTTCATTGAGGCTGAACAGAAGGACGTCTGAGAGAATGCCTGGTAGCAGTTTTCATGTAGAATTTACTATGTAGGAATATCAAGAAAGAAGTGAGTGGAGTAGGAGGACAGAGCTTTGAAACCCAACTCTCTCCATGGAGGTACTAAGGGATCCAGGGAAAAAATGCTTTTGCGACTGCTCTGGAGTTTTGGGAACAGGACAATGCCTCCCACTCTTCTGCAGCTTCACGGCTTTTAACATACCTAGAATAGAGAACACCTGTCAGTCCTTTCTTGCTGTAGCTCTTTACACTAGCTAATATAATAATTACACTTAAAGATAGAAATCAACTAATGATGAAAAAAGATGCTCAAGTTAAATACCAGAACTAACCTTATTTTAATTCGGCTACCTTGTAGGTGTGCATTATAATATAATCTCTGATCACATGATTATAATCCAGTTTTCTGAAGGAACCTGTAACACTTGTGGGAAAGAGACCATGCTCACTGAATATACAACTATTAAATATTGTCTTTTAATCTCTCCATCTGAATTCTTTACTCATTCTAATTCTTATTCCTAGTTACTGTCTAATGGAACATTTTAATTACTGCTTATTCCAATTCTAGAGGTATATGCAGAATAACAAACTTGAAACATTTCCAGCCACTCTAGATTAAGTTTCTCTTCATCTGGTTGTTCTTTCAACGTTCCTGTGAGTACTACAGTAGTAACTCAAATATGACCTATCCTTCGAAAGTAATAGGCGACAACAAAATCTGTAGGGGAAAAACAAACAAACATGTTGTGAAACACACATTTATCAGACTTTATAAATGTCATAAATTTTGGAAAAGCTGGATGAAGCATGCAACTTGCAAATTTAGAACAGGAATCTTGTCATGCAACAGGAGAATAAATGTGCTGCTCATCTATTTTTCCTTTGAAAGAATGCCAAATGGGAAAGGTGCAATCCTGGTGGCAGCAATGTATTGCCAGTGGGTCAGCAATATCCTTCGCAGTCAGAGGCTGCTTTAGCAAACTGTGCATCTAGTAAGCTCCTTTTGCTGCAACAGGTGGGAACAGAGCATGTCTAATTAACTAACAATTTGCTTATCAAAAGCTGTGGTAAGTGAAGTACTATATGATTATATGATAATACATTTGCTTCTCTGTCTGATCTTCATCTGCTCAGAACAGGATGGTACAGATAAATTATTTTTGTTCATGAATATTCTTAGGAGAGAAAGATACTGCTCACTGAACTATTTTTCATTTTATTGCTGTAACTAAGCTGCTATTATTTCTCATGGCAAATCTCAAACTCTTTTGGATGCACTGGCATTCATATTTTGTGCCATCATATTTTCTTTTGGTTTTAGGCTCCTCTGCAATAGAAACACAGAAAAGCAGTAACAATTCAAATTCCAAAGTCTTCCTATTACTCCTAATATATCTATAAAAGGTTCATGTAATGTGTCCTAATGCGTCTGCTGTAGGTGAAGGCTTTTCTATTATTCCCAAATAATTTCTTGAGAGAAAAATACCTAGTTCACTTCTTTTCATATTTATTGTTTCACACAACCCCAGAAGCGCAGACAGTCCTTGATTCTCTACTTTAAGTGATGTTGCAACATCACTTAAAGTGATTTCTGCATTTAATTTAATTAAGATCTTCTTGTTATAATCCCTACAGTTATTCCTGAACATCAGATAATAAAAGCTAGGTTGTGCTAGTTAGGCCTAATGTGTGGAGTAATCTGACATCTGTCTTGGCAGTACCAGCGCATCTGAGAGCTCAAGGCAATGCAGAGTTTATAAGGTCTCTGATGTCTAGGTATGGTTCTGCTCCCCCTGCGCTACTGAAATACCACGGTGGGGCTTTATAGCTCTTCTTTCCATCAGTACATAGTTTTTCATAATGCTTAATGAGATACGGACGCTATTTAGAATCATAGAATCGTTTAGGTTCGAAAGACCTTTAAGATCATCGAGTCCAACCGTTAACCTAACACTACCAAGTCCACCACTAAACCATGTCCCTAAGCTCCACACCTACACGTCTTTTCAATATCTCCAGGGATGGTGACTCAACCACTTCCCTGGGCAGCCTGTTCCAATACCTGATAACCCTTTCAGTGAAAAAATTTTTCTGGATATCCAATCTAAACCTCCCCTGGTGCAACTTGAGGCCATTTCCTCTTGTCCTATCGTCTGTTACTAGGGAGAAGAGACTGACACCCACCTCGCTACAGCCTCCTTTCAGGTAGTTGTAGAGAGTGATAAGGTCTCCCCTCAGCCTCCTTTTCTCCAGGCTAAACATCCCCAGTTCCCTCAGCCGCTCCTCATAGGACTTGTGTTCCAGACCCTTCACCAGCCTCGTTGCCCTTCTTTGGACGTGCTCTAGCACCTCAGTGTCCTTCTTGTAGTGAGGGGCCCAAAGCTGAACACAGTACTTGAGGTGCGGCCTCACCAGGGCCGAGTACAGGGGGACAATCACTTCCCTAGTCCTGCTGGCCACACTATTTCTGATACAAGCCAGGATGCTGTTGGCCTTCTTGGCCACCTGCTCACACTGCTGGCTCATATTCAGCTGGTGGTTGACCAACACCCCCAGGTCCTTTTCCGCTGGGCAGCTTCCCAGCCACTCCTCCCCAAGCCTGTAGTGTTGCCTGGGGTTGTTGTGACCCAAGTGCAGGACCCGGCGCTTGGCCTTGTTGAATCTCATACAGTTGGCCTTGGCCCATTGATCCAGCCTGTCCAGATCCCTCTGTAGCGCCTTCCTACCCTTAAGCAGATCAACACTCCTGCCCTACTTGGTGTCATCTGCAAACTTACTGAGGGTGCACTCAATCCCCTCATCCAGATTATTGATAAAGATGTTAAACAGAACTGGCCCCAATACTGGGCCCTGGGGAACACCACTTGTGACCGGCTGCCAACTGGATTTAACTCCATCCACTGCAACTCTTTGGGCCCGGCCATCCAGCCAGTTTTTTACCCAGCGCAGAGTACACACATCCAAGCTGTGATCAGACAGTTTCTCCAGGAGGATGCTGTGGGAAACGGTGTTGAAGCCTTTGCTGAAGTACAAGTAAACAACATCCACAGCCTTTCCCTCATCCACTAAGCAGGTCACCTTGTCATAGAAGGAGATCAGGTTAGTCAAGCAGGACCTGCCTTTCATAAACCCATGCTGACTGGGCCTGATCGCCTGGTTGTCCTGTACATGCCATGTGATGGCACTCAAGATGACCTGCTCCATAACTTTTCCCAGCGCCGAGGTCAGACTGACAGGCCTGTAGTTCCCCAGATCCTCCTTCCAGCCCTTCTTGTAGATGGGTGTGACATTTGCTAACTTCCAGTCAACTGGAACCTCCCCACTTAGCCAGGATTGGTGATAAATGAGGGAAAGTGGCTTGGTGAGCACATCCACCAGCTCCCTCAATAACCTTGGGTGGATCCCATCCAGCCCCATACACTTGTGTGTGTCTTAGTGGTGTAGCAGGTCACTGCCCTTCTCCCCTTGGATTATGGGGGGTTCATTCTGCTCCCTGTCCCTGTCTTCATGCTCAGTGGGCTGGGTGCCCAGAGAACAACTTCCATTACTCTTAAAGACTGAAGCAAAGAAGGCATTAAGTACCTCAGCCTTTTCCTCATCCTTTGTCACTATGTTTCCCCCTGCATCTGGTAAAGGAGGGAGATTCTCTGTCATCCTCCTTTTGTTGCTAATGTATTTATAGAAACATTTTTTATTGCCTTTTACCTGTTGTATTTTGCCTGTTTTATTGGTTGTGTGTGATGTAGAGCAAGTGTTTACATTTTACATCTGTTTCAACAGAGGTTTTGGCTTAAAGCTTGTTCACTATTTAATAATACTAAGTGTGGTTGAGATAGGTGCAGTTTTAGACTGTTTGGCATAATGTACTGCAAAACATATTTGCAAGTGGTGTTTGATACAAAATCGGGATGGTAGTTGCTTATGCCCTTCTATCTTCTACCAGAAGATAATTGATTAATCACACTTTAAATGCCTGGACAGGTCAGTGATTGTTATATATAATGTAAAATGATCAAATATTAATATATGGGAAGTAATGCAATCAGATTCTCTGCTGTAAGCTAGAAAGGGAGGAGAAAGAGGGAAATGAGAAAGAAGGTGAAAAGGTCAGCAGTGGATACAGAATATGGTGAGAGAATTAACTTTTTTCCTTGAATACCTGAGCATGCATTTTTTGTTGAGTATTAAAGATTTGACAGAAAACTTGTTTTTGCTTATTGGAAGTGCAGCTTCCCAAATGCTGGGAGAACCCCTGGAATGACTTCAATCTTTGGGATACCATTACATTTTCATATGAATCAAAATGCTTAGATAGTTCTTCAGAATGGAATTTGTATAGGCAATGTTGTCTTTGCATTATGTACTATAACAAAATACGTTAAAACAATGATGTGGTGGTTCGACTGTGCAGAGAGAGCCAATCCTCTACACACTTTTCCTCTGACTTAGAAGAAATCTTTTAGTTTTCTTGAGCTTCTGAGTCTACCTCTACAGGACTATAGATGTCCACAGTCCTTTAGGACACTTGAAAAGCATACTTTTTCCCTATTGACACCTGATGAGAGTTTTATAAAGGTTAGTAAATTCTTTTGATAGACCTGGTAGAGTATTTTGTGCCCATACTCTGCTTTGACATCTGTGAGCTATTACATCAGTGGTAGGGGCTAAGTAAAACTGATGCATATTTGAAAGCCACCATCTTGGCTGGTACCAGACACTGAATTATGGGCTTTTTCAAGAGTAAAAGTATCAGTTCCAACAACCTTAACTAAAAAGCTAGGCTGTTGTGCTGAAAGTCTAATAGGAATGCATTATAATGTTTTGACTGGACACACATGATAATACATAATTGGAGACAAACAATTTCATTTTATTTCATCTCTATTTTCATCTTCCTTTGAAAAGTGTGGTTAAAGTTGCCTTGAAGCAACTAGTAAATTTGGATTGAGATGCTGACTAATTTCATCTAAATAAAATTTGTGGAAAACAGGCTCCTGAAGCTTGAACTAGATGACTTCACAAAGTCCTTCCAACCTCAGCGATCCTGTGATTCTGTGACTTGGACAATTGTTTTATTTAATAACTTGCTTAGATTGGACATCTACAATACTGATGGGTGCAGCACTAGGAAGGAAGGATCAGGGTTTGATTTGTTGGAGTCCATTCTGGTTCTAAGATCACATATTCACACAGTGTCTTTCTATGGGGAAGCTTGTGCCAGCTTCTTGGCCTAGGTGTGCATGCACATTGTGAATGCCTGGAGCAGTAATGGCTGGAGGACATTGCATCTGCATTGCAAGAAGTGCAGTCTAGATGATGCTCTAGTACACAACTTCCAGCGGGGTTTTACGAAGAGCAACATTTCATGAGGCTTATCGGTGTTGCACCCAAGTGCATACTGTGAGACTCCAGCTATAATTACTAGATAAATCTGCACCAAAAAGAATCCCCTTGCACACCAAGTTGCCAATGCAGGTTCAAGTGTGGGCTGAAGATCAGTGTGCTCCTGTATCAAATACAGGTTTGAATCTGTATGTAGGCCCATGTCTTTGATCACAAGTTACAGAATTCTGAGTAAGTTCTGCACTGTTCATTGATATTTCTCTTTTGTATAAAATTCTTAAATAGTCACTCAGAAAAGCACAAGAATGAAAATGGTTACGGTCTGAAGCTTGCATCTGGATGTTAGTTCATGGGGGAATTGCTGGGTCCAACTAAATTTTATTTTGTAGCAAATGGGTCAGCGTCAATGTGTGACACAATTTTTTTCCCTGTAAATTGCCAGGCTTCTCTCTCTCTTGCTCCCTTTCTCTCTATTCTTCTCAAGTATCTGACATTCCTTTATGTTCAGAATTTCTTATGAAGGTAAGACATGGGCATGAAAATATCCTGAGATGGATGTGGGAAAGGAGCCCTGGTGTCTCTCACTCTGCGTTTAATCCCTGCTAGATGATTCACTGTTTCCTCCTTAGCATCTTTTGTGAAAGTAGCCCTGCATTCTTTTGCTTTAGTGACAAGAACCCAAACCAAAACATGTAGTTGCCATGCAAATCGGAGATGTGACCAGATTTGTTTTGGCTTTTTTACTTTCTTTAGTTCAGTTGTTAAACCAAAACTGCTAAATAAATGACTGCTGGAACTAACCACATTGCAGTTGTTTGTACGATGTACGCAACGCATCTTATTACAGGGCATATAGCAGAGTAGTTGTTCCCAGCTCCTCTGCAGTTGGAGGAATGTGAGAAAATTGTATGTCTTACTGGTTAAAGTCTCCTTGCTACAGTCTGGATTGCATTGCTACACTTGAACTCTTGCTTCTAGCCTGCCTTGTCCTAACCTAGGATTGCTGCTGCTCATTGTTACTTTGTTCTGTCTCCCTTTTTTCTTGGACAATAAATTCCTCCTACTGCCAGCTGTAGCAGTAGTCATGGTAAGACTGAGTTACTAGGTCTGTTGGTATTATTTATATTAATTTTGGGAGAATGGTGGAGAAACATCTGGTTGGCTATGGTCTGAGCTCACGCATTTGGTTGAACGTACTTAGAGCACCCACTGCACCCCACTTGCAGTGCACTTCCACCTCTCTATGCAAGGCCAGTGATTGGGAACCACTGGCATTGGCAATATATTTGCACATATATTGCCCAGCCTTCTGTATTAATTTATGATAGTATGCCAGTCATGCACATTGAGGCCCAGCACAGCCCCAACAATCAAACTGGTAATCCAAGTAGCACAACAGAGATGTGAAGCTACTTTAGACTTTGCAGTTGGCTGTCTTCTGCGAGCACAATCTGTCTCAATGTGTCTATTCTGAGTAAAACCTTGTTAGCAGATACAGTTCCTATGATTTTGAATTTCATATTGTAAGTCAGTCTAGCTGCAATTTTACATAGTTTTTTGAGCTACAGTTTGAGCACTAGTTGCTCAAATTGTAGATTCCTTATTCTGTCTGTAAATATGGAATCACACATCAATATACCAATTAATGTATACAATTTGGTTTTAAATGTTTAGCTACTGTTAGCTATGTCCTTAAAATATATTGTTCAATTCATAAAGGTAAGTATTGCAGAACTAATTCTGTGCTCATTGTGTGTGTCTCTGATAACGGAGAAAAGGTAGCAGCAATTTTTATCATTGGATAACCTACAGAATGATTAAAAACATCATTCAGGATATGACTTATGAAAGGGACAAGTCCATGAGGCAGATTTTTCATTTTCTCCTGCTTTAGGTCTTATTGTTTTGCTATGAGACAATGTATTATCAAGGGTAAGAGAATTTATTCACATACTGTGTTTTACATGTAAGATCTGTCATTACTTAGGTGTGATTGTGTCATCTTGATTTGTCCTGATAGTACATTTTGCTTACAGCAGTCCTGTTGGAACAGAATGGGAGAAGATGACAGAATGATATCCTTACTGGGTGCCTGAATTCTGAACTCATAGCAGTAAGTATGTGATAATTAATACAAACATTGAGTTGTTTATTTATGGAAACTACTCCTGGGGTAACTTCACAGGTGTTCTTTCCTGCTAAAGCTTCACAGAGGATGGGGTTAACCTTCTGCACAGCTGTGAGCTTCACTTAGAGGAAGTAGTACAGATGCAGAGCAGCCCCATGTGTGTCAGGGGACATTTCATACTGTCTTGCACAAGACTGAAATTATGGGCAGAAGTATCCATGTTCCCACTGGTATCTAGCCTCATGACCTCCTCTTATCTCCCTTTCTATTGCACAAAAATGGAATTCTTTTTGTATTGCTGTGATCTTTCAGTAAATCCAAATTGGTCTCAAAACAACTGTCAAGAAAACAAGGAGAATGACATATAGCATGTGCAACTGCTAGTCCTGAAACAAAAATGTTCCATGTTTTCAGATCTCTGAAGAGTAATAAATGTCACTTGGAACACAGATAATATTTATAGTGACATCAAACCAGAGCAAAATGGTCCCCCCAAAAAGTTAATTTTTAAATTGACACATCCTGTATCCTTTTCAGCAAGCAAATACACATCTTTGGTTTCCCCCCCCTCCATTGTATTTCTATGAGACAGCCTTGCTGCAGCTGTGATTCAAGGCACCACAGCTCTTTTCTTGAGTCAAAAAATATTGCAACAATCATCTGGTTAGAAACAGGAGGAGCTGAAAGACACACTGTTCATGCTTACTTCTACACAAACTTTTGTTTCTTCCTGGTATCTCGTATGTCAAAATTACTCTTTTCAATTTACAAATTTTGCATGGTGAAACAAGCTCACAATCAATTTATAGAACAGATATGGACCCCAAGTTTGGATAATTAATCTCTGCTATTTTAGACTTTTGAATCTTCATTAGTGACCTGGAAATCTCCGAAAAATAGTCCACTTGATCAATGAGAGCTGAGATAATCATTATTAAGATGGAAACTCCATCAAGAGTTTTTCAGATAGCTTTTTGTTAATTACTTCCTCTCCAACATTGGAAAAAGGAAGTTCATTTACACAGAAATGGCAAATAAATGGAAATAAGGAAGTTTGCACAAAGCTTGTGAAAGTTATCTAAGCTTTTGATGAAAAGACTTGAAGGGAGAACATTGTACTATTCAGCCTCAATGAGATCATTAATCCCTAGCGGCCATCTAATACAAATATGCAGGTCCACACTGAACGCTGAAAAAATCTTATTGCTGTTTGGGACAAATGTAGAAGTAGCTACTGTTAGAGAGGAAAAGTTGTTCTTTATTCCATTTATTCATGTTGGTTTTAGAGGTTAAGAATCTGCTCATTTGAAGCTGTTAGGCTGAATCAGTCCACACTGGCTCCTCAGACACATTTTTTTTTTTTAAACAAATGGATTAGAAGACCTTGATATTCTACCTTATGCTAAACTGCACGTGTTATAATTGTGAGGATAATTGGCTGTATATCCCCACTTTACAGTAGGTATTCAATAGCAGATGGTGTCTTGATGTCTCACTTTTCAAAAATATAGTAGATTACATTCACTAGTATGCTATAGAGTACCATCATAAATAATTGCTACTAAAGGAGTTGGCAAATTAAAAACACATATTATGACATGCATTTCAATAGAATTTGAAATGGTTCCTACCTATTCAGAGAGAACTTGCAAAGTGCTGTAGAGTACTTTGAAATACAAGTTGTTACATATTAATAATTGCTCTTATAAGATTTTTGTCTGCCTATTACTAGACTGTATTTTTCCCGTAACTTGCCTGTGTGATATTCATGTGACACTGCATCTTTATTTCTAGGGCTCTCAGTTGCAGGATTTAAATCATTCTTTAAGGTTTATTCATTTGGCTTTGCCTTTTAATTGTATGCTTTTATATTTAATTAAGCTTTTTGTGGCATCTGCTCCAGAAGTGCTATATAAATGTTATGATTCATACATTTATGAATTATAAATATTTTGTTCCAGCAAAAACCAACACACAGAACTGCCAACACCTACACATAATTAGGAGAGCCATAAAATGCCTGAAGTTGAAAGTGTATACAATTTGGTTTTAAATGTAAAACTTTTCCAGGCTTTGCGAAACAAAGTTAGAAAACAGAGAACATATTTCTTATTAATTAATTCTCATTATATCACTCAATTTGTTTTAACATTAATATATTAACTATTTGAAGACCTGGTGCATTGTTTCCCTCTAGAACATGTAGAAATATAATTTCCTCCCTCAAGTGGGCTAGGAATAAACTTTTTGCAAATGATAGTGGTTGAATTGTTTGATTTCCAGATACCTGAGTATTGTTTATCTGCCCCAGTGACTGAAATGAGGGCTACACCACTGCTTTCTAGGACTTGAAAGCTCACAGGTCGCTTCAGAAACTATCTTGCACTTAGGTGGCAGCTTGGGATATCTGACTTCTTTCCCTGATTTTACTGTGAAGTTCCAGATAGATATTGACAACCATGAAGACACCCAATGGTTTTTACTGTATTGTCCTATATAATCTGTATTTAACATTCATAACACTTCTCATGTCAACATCAGCTGCTATGCCCATACAGTAAGAAAATCAGGTAATAGAACGTGAACACTTGAAAGACTACTGTGTTTGACATGGGTCTTCAGCTCACTTCTGGCTGTTCACCTGCTTTAGAAGACTCTCAATGCTATCATAAATGGAGGATCACACCTGTAGTCTCCTGATTGCTAATGTACAGCTTATAGACATACAGCTTAAGTTTTTATGTGTACCAATCACTTGCTACAAAGACAATTGCTTATGATTAGTTTTAAAGAGTCTTCAGTGTCATATTTGACCAAAGATCAGAAAGACAGATACAAGAATGGTTTAATTCTCCTCTACCGAAAAGGTTCATACTTAATTTTCCTGTTTTATGTAAGATAGATATGAATGTTCTAATAACTGCTCAACTCATTGGCAGACAGAGTTTTATCTTCAGGATTCCCTAGTTTAAATTCATGCTATCATACTAAACACAACAAAAGTTCTAATTTTTATAGTTGACATTCAACATTTATTTGCAAAAGCTTCATATAGACCAAGAATTAGAATACTGCATAAAGCACACAGCCACAGATCAAACAGGATTGTATCTGTGAAGCCCTCAGTTGTCTCTGGCAAACATAAAGTCATGCCTAGGGAAAAACTCAATAACTGGGTAAGCATAGTAGCTGGATGTGTAATGTCTGTATTCAGTAAACACCTGCATTTAGTAAAGCCTTCAACACCGTTTCCCACAGCATCCTCCTGGAGAAACTGTCTGATCACAGCTTGGATGTGTGTACTCTACGCTGGGTAAAAAAATGGCTGGATGGCCGGGCCCAAAGAGTTGCAGTGGATGGAGTTAAATCCAGTTGGCAGCCGGTCACAAGTGGTGTTCCCCAGGGCTCAGTATTGGGTCCAGTTCTGTTTAACATCTTTATCAATGATTTGGATGGGGGGGATCAAGTGCACCCCCAGTAAGTTTGCAGATGACACCAAGTAGGGCAGGAGTGTTGATCTGCTTAAGGGTAGGAAGGCACTACAGAGGGACCTGGACAGGCTGGATCAATGGGCCAAGGCCAATGGTATGAGGTTCAACAGGGCTGAGTGCCAGGTCCTGCACTTGGGTCACAACAACCCCAGGCAACACTACAGGCTTGGGAAGGAGTGGTTTGAAAGCTGCCCGGCAGAAAAGGACCTGGGGGTGTTGGTTGACAGCCAACTGAATATGAACCGGCAGTGTGAGCAGGTGGCCAAGAAGGCCAGCAGCATCCTGGCTTGTATCAGAAATAGTGTGGCCAGCAGGACTAGGGAAGTGATTGTCCCCCTGTACTCGGCCCTGGTGAGGCCGCACCTCGAGTACTGTGTTCAGTTTTGGGCCCCTCACTACAAGAAGGACACTGAGGTGCTGGAACACATCCAAAGAAGGGCAACAAAGGGTTGGTGAAGGGTCTAGAGCACAAGTCCTATGAGAGGCGGCTGAGGGAACTGGGGATGTTTAGCTTGGAGAAAAGGAGGCTGAGGGGAGACCTTATCACTCTCTACAGCTACCTGAAAGGAGGTTGTAGCGAGGTGGGTGTCAGTCTCTTCTCCCAAGTAACAGACGATAGGACAAGAGGAAATGGCCTCAAGTTGCACCAGGGGAGATTTAGATTGGATATCCAGAAAAATTTTTCACTGAAAGGGTTGTCAGGCATTGGAGCAGGCTGCCCAGGGAAGTGGTTGAGGCACCATCCCTGGAGGTACTGAAATTTTCCAGTGTCCCCCTGAATCCCTGTAAATGCTTAGCAACCTCAGCATGCTTTGGCATACAGTTCTAAAGTTCAGCCTTCAATTGCATGGTAAGTCACCTCCTTTTCTGTTTTTTAGAATTGCCTCCCACTAGCCTCAACTGATACCTTCTAGTTCTTGCACTGGAAAAAGGGATTCTCATTTCATTCTTATCTATTCTTCCCATGTCCCTTATGCTATATAGATCTTTAGTCTATCTCGTCCTGTCTTGTCTTTTCCAAACTGCATAATCCTAGCTAGTTCAGCCAGTCATTCTACAGAAGTCATGCCACTTCCATAATAAACAGCGTGACTAAATTTACTTTGTTAATTTATGAACAAAGTAAATTCTTATTTTTATTCTTATAAATTCTTATTTTTCATTCTTATAAGAAAGCATAAGAAAGGGATGAGGTTAAAGAGAAATGGGATTGAAATACAATCAAGAAATGATTCCTGGGAAAGGAAACAAAACCCAGAGTTAAAATCCATACACGTGCCTCATCTAACAATAACAGAGCCTTAAATCTTAATCTAACTTTTAATTTCATATTTAATGATTCAATGTAATTATTTTAATATATTCATATTCATTATATTGTGGAATGTACTAATTCAAGTCTGAGATCCATTGACTAGCCAAATACTTGGGATCACAGAATGACTCAGGTTGGAAGGAACATCAGGAGGTCTCTAGTCCAACCTAGTGCTCAAAGCAAGATCAGCTCTGAGATCAGCTTAAGTTACTCAGGGCTTCATTCAGTCTGGTCTTCAAAACCTCCAGGGATATAGATTGCACAGCCTCCCTGGGCAACCTGTTCAAATGCTTGACTGTCCTTATGGGGAAAGTTTTTTTTCCAGTCCGAACCCAAACTGAAACTCTTTGGATAGGCAAAATGACTCATTTCTTTTTTCTGAACTGACTGGACAAGAACCTGCTCAGGATCAGAGTGCACACTTACAACTGGACAGCCCCAATATCTGAACTCATATGTCATTTTGAGATAGAAGCCATATGAACACAAGTAAACCACATGTGCCAAATTGAAGCTGGCTTACATACAATGTATTTTTAGTACCCTGGAAGGAGATGGAGTCTGCATGCATGTCCTTATCAACTTCCCAAAAAAACGGCTTAAAAATAATGAGCTGTAATGTATGAATTACTATATATATATTAAATGAATCTCCATGAATCGCCTGAATGATTCCTGGGACTGATAACGCAAAATCTTTTTGGGCAGTATAAAAAGAAAAGGTTGACACTCAGACAGCAAAACTAATTTTTTCATGGGTAAAGCACACTATTGTACACCTCTGCAAAATTTGGCTTATGCATGTTCAAGGGAGATTATAATTTAAACCAGTGTTGGGAGGGGCAACTAAGGTGACCAAGAAGGTAAATCTTATTTCACAAATGGCAACTAGCAGAGCTTGGCTTGTTTAGTCTAGAAAAATGAAAACTGAGAAGGAACTGATTGCTCTCTATCGATTCATGAGGAGAATAAATATAGAGAAGAAAAGAGCTACTGAATTTAAAGAAGAGATTTAATGTTGGCATAAGAACAAACTGTCTATGAATAAATTTAGGATGGAAATTAGAAGTTTTTTAATCATCATGAGCATAGCTTTCTTGAAGAGACTTCCATTAGAAATAGTAGAGGCAAAGACCAAGTCATTTTTAAAAAGACTATAATAGTTTATGAAAGACTCACTTGTGACTGCAGATGGCTGGATCTGGTAAAAGATTTCCTGTTTGATATTCTTAGTTCAGCTACTGACCTTTTTCCAAGTCTCTTAAGGCCTAATTCTCAGAAATGCTAAAAACAATTCAAATTGGTTTAATCTTGTTCTTCTGAGAGCAGTTCCTTCATCTGTAAAATAGATGTGCTACTTAAGTTGAATGAGCATTTGCAACCCTTAGGATAATTTAAAAAAATCAGTTAAAATTAAGAACATATCCTGAGATTTTTTTGACGGAACATAGGAATGTCAGATTTCCAAGGTTAATTAAACTGTAATAGAAATAGGCAGCTAAACTGATGAGAATTTTTGAAAACCTTCTTATAATGCAGAGGTAAGTCTGAACTATGGCATAACCTTCTTTCTACATGGGCTCTCTGGGTACTTTCTACTGTGCATAAAGAAATTTTCCTAGCATGGTACATGGTTTAGGAGCACTCAGCAGTTATCTATTAATTAATACTCACAGTGAGTAGTCAGTAATAACGTAATACCAGGTTAAACATTTGCATGCCCATAATGCAGGCATGTCATAAGTCTCTGCTGGTAAGGCAGTCATCAGACAGGAGGTGAAGGGGTTCTCTGTTGCTCAAAGTGTTGCTGCATTGCTGCATCCAACTGAATGTTCTTTTTCCTAGGCTTTTTTATATAATTTCATACTGATGCTTTTATCTCAAGTACTTTAGTTACTAACTATTGCCATGTCTGCTTCTGTCTTTGTTCTTTCTTATCTGGCATAGAATTAGCTTTTGTGCCCTCATACAGCTTAATGAGCCAAGGTCAGAAAGCTGTGTTTTAAAAAAGGCAGGCTTTGGATCACACACAGCTGAATCCCCAGGCTGAGTTGTAGTAGTACCATCTCTGAATGATCAAAACTTTGAGGTCTGTACATCCAGCACTAAGTATAAGGAACTACCCCTCTCCAGAATCTGTAGTGCTACCCAGGTCTGAGAATGCTTGGGGTAAAACCTAATTCTTTTGCTCTATCTCCTTCACTGTAATTGTAATTTATACACTAAAGAAACTGAAGCTTTTGCATTACTTCATTATAGTTTTGTTGTATAAGTAGATTCTATTATGTGCATGTGTTAGGAGTAGAAACATGTCTAATAGGAATTATGCTTAATTGCAAATATACAAATATGGCACACATATGATTGAATAATAAGCTACCTGGGAAGGGAAGAAGTTACATTTGCCTCATAAAAAAAAATAGAAAATGACTAGAGTTTAGAGCTTATTGTAATCTGAGAAGAGCCATCTAGACAGAAACATTTTTCTAAAATGGACCATTTCATTATTTAGCAGACATTTTTCAGTATGACAATAGCAATCAGTGTTCACAGAACAATGATGTCTGTACACTCAGCTTCTAAGTTTTTTGTGCTGATTGCCCCTTCAAATCTGTGGATATCTGGAAAGAAATTTAAGTGCTAGAAGGTTTGACAGCAGACTATTTGGCCTTGGCCTTGGGCTTATATTTTCTAGAAACAGAGACAGCTTGGGTTTTAAGCAGAAGTTCTATTATTTTAGCTTTTGTTCTGCCTTGGTTTTGGTAAAGTTGCCGTTTGAATTAACAGCCGTCCTTTTTCTTTATACATGACGCATTTAAAAGAAGCGGGAAGTTATTCCAACTGGGAGTGTAAAGCCTCTTAGCTGAGGTTAGACTTTTGAACCTTGAATGTTCATCAAAAACAATGTATTACATTTTGGGCTGACATCATTATGTTTACTGTGCATTAAAAATAGAACAATAATGTTCAGGCAAAAATTATGAGCTTTTAAATATAAAATACATTTTTATTAGTAAAATATCAACTGATCCACAGGCTTACATAATAAGTAGTGCTTGCCTACTCTTGCTTGCCAGTACGAAGTGGTGTAGTAATGTGTATTCTAAATGTTATACATTCTTATGCAAAAAGTAAATCCCTAAAAATAATATAAGGACTGTAATTCTAAATGCCAGATTCTTTGCATAAACTATTCTCAAATGTTCTAAGTAGGCAAGTGGCATGGTTTAGCCCCAGCCAGAAGCTGAGCACCATGAGGCCACTCACTTGCCCACCCCCACCACCCCCCAGTGGGATGGGAGAGAGAATTGGGAAAAAGAAAGGCAAAACTCATGGGTTAACAACATCAACAGTTTAACTGGACAACAAAGGAAAAGAAAACAAACAAACAAGAAACCCCAACAATACCAACAACAGAGTGTACTTAGCGGTGCTTCCCAGCACAGGTCGCTCCTGCCCGGAGCCTGATGCCCAGCCTGCTCCTGAGCAGCAGTCCAGCCCCTGGTGCCGTCCCCCTCTATATAGTGAGCGTGGTGGTCACATGTTATAGAATAGACCCCAGCCAGCTTCTGGTGAAAATTAACCCTAACCCAGCCGGAACCAGGACAGCAAGTCTGGTCAAATTAATTTACCTTTTACATGTGGCTTATAACCCCTAGAACAGACCACCACATGTTAATTTGTATGCTCTTCTATTGCAAATTGTTATCAGTAATGATTTCCCTCAGAGTTTTCCTCCTGCATATCTGTTAAATTCATACTGAACCCATTACTATGTTTCATGTTAATATCGGGACACTCAATGGACCAGAGAGCTTTGCAAAAGTTTTCTCCAGTCATGATATCAACAGTTCCTTCCTTCATTTTGTATCATGGTAATTTATTGCCGTGTCTTCAAATTTGCTAAAACTTTGTATGAACAGGGTAACTAGAACTATCTGAATAGTGACAAATTGACATCAATAAACTTATTTAAAGGGAAACTATTACTCTGATCTGTGTAATTATGTATCCTTACATACTTTCAAATACGAATTCAATGTATGTAAAATATTCTACTGAATTCTTTCTTCCTTATGTTGCCATATTATACATCTTTCTATCTTGCTCCTTGAAAAAGGAATGAATAAATTTTTGACAGTAACAATACTTGCCAGATATTTCTAAGTTCTGAACAATTTCTTCCTCAGAAAAAAAAAAAAAAAAAGACTTGAGATTTTCATAGTAATTTCTTTTAATTCTTTGCTCTAGCTCTGGTAGAAATGGGGACACAAAACAGAATCCACCCAAACATGTAACTCTGTAGAAAGTCTGCTTCCAAAGACTATGTGTTTGTGATGTGAACACTAGGATCTAATACACCTTACACCTCTTGTATCTTTAATTCTATAAAATGTTGTCCTTCATAAGGACTCCTCATTTTGATCAGATGAAAATGCGAAGTAAGCTTCTGTGATCACTCTACATTTCAATATAAGAAACTAGTTTCCGGAGATTTCTTCAAAAAGAGAAAGCTTTTCAGTCTGCCATACGTAGGTATTTTTGCATAAGCACTGTGTTTCTCCTCCTTGGAAAATACTTGTTTATTAAAGGTGTTTATTTTTCCAAAATTTACAGCAATCTCTACTGGCGCTAAGTAGTCTTCCAGCCTTTGCTGTTCAAAAGTGGCATCCTCTTTTGTCCTCAGGAGAAGTGCCATTTTCTCAACAGGTGTATTAATGCTTGAGGAATGTCAAAAGACACTTAATGAGAAATTGTCTGTTTGAGAAGGGATGTCATACTTCCAAGCATGATTGAAAGCCCCCCCCCCACCTTGTCCCTGATATCTTATTTCCCTGCCACTCTCACAGCTTCACGTTAGTCACACACTGCTTGACACAACCATATTCATCAAATAGAGTATTTTAAGCTATTATCCAGCAGTTTACATTGTCCAAACTTGTCATAAACTTCACAGATATTTTTCCGGCTTCTCACTATAAAAAACCAAATAGTAGTGACGCTTATGGCACTATAGCCATAGAAAGAAATCTTGCATAGTCAATGTGAAAGCTTAGAGGATTACAGCTAACTGTTGTAGCAGCAGAGCTTGAATATTTAAAGTCACAGAGAGGTTGTACTGTCAGTTCTCACCAACCTTATCCTGCTACACTTTCGCTGTCCATACCCTGTCTGTCCCCCCCTTGCAACATCCTCAATCCCAGTATGGAAAGTACTGCCTTCCAGTAGGTGAGGCAGAGGTGAGCAGGCAAGACTTGACTCAACAGTTGTTTCTGACACACAGCCACCATCACTTCTGCCCCTTCCTTTCTCTTTGTTTTAAAGTCACTATACTGATCCTGCGGCTAGCATCTGGCAGCTGCTACCCCTGCCACGAAACATTTTCCAAACAGCACCAGGTCCTGGAGTCCCTGACTTTCTGGGTTGAATGGTGTACTGGTGGTAGTAGTGAAGGTGGCATTAACTTGCCCTATCCTATGTTTTGTACAGAGACCAAGGCATCAGTACACTCTGACAATTACTGTTAAAGCAAGTTCTCTGTCCTAAAGCAAGTCTTCCCCACAAAAGACGGTGCTGAGCCAGCATGTCTAGGATCAGAATTAATGTATTGATTATCTTGGCAACTATACACTTTATCTTTCTGCAGTGCTGGTCAGCAATTGCAGTAGGCATTTCTTTGAAAAATTCCATTGTTTTAGATACAAAAGTTGGAGGAAATCTTGGGCAGGAACTACATCAGCTTATATATGTGTAAAGAGCTATTTGGTAAATGCAGCAGTTATTGCTGTCAACTTTACTTACAGCTAAAATTTCTTAAAAACAGGTAGACATTTCATTTAATGATGACAGGCCAAAATATACCCACTGGTTACCTATAAAGTTCAATTCATATTATAACCTGTTTACTTTGAAATGTATATTAAATCAAAAACAAGCAGCTGGCTCACTGGATGCTCTTGTGTAGGTCATCAAGAGACCAATGCATCTGAAGCTCCTTCAGAAGAGCTTCTTTTTGATGTTATATGACTAGACTATAATAAAGCACCTTCTGCTTATAGACTTGTCCTTTAGTATGTGATATACCTTGCCTCAAGTTACCAGCTACTTTCCACAGAACGTTTCAAGTTGAAATGGGAAGTTATTGATGACATCCCATGATGTACTTTTACTTTGAAGGACAGAGGGCCCAATCTGTGTAAGTGGGAAGAGTGATTATGATTCATTTGAATGCCAGCTGATGATAAAGTGCTTGTAAGAAGTAGAAGATGACCTTATTCAGAAGACGGTAGTGAAAGGTGTATTCCCAGACTACTAAATTTGATTCTAATACACTAGATTCTAATGAGCTTGTTATTATCATATCTTATTTTTTTTTTTATCAAGTTGTTACTAGCTATTAAAATTCAGATATTTTTCTTCCTGCTGTTTGTGAGTCCGCAGTGAGCATGCAGAAGATGGCACGAATGTTCAGTGTTTACTTCCATGTTATCTTCCCTATTTGCTTTAATATCAACAGTACAGAATCTCACAGCTTTTTCTCTTAGGTGTAACAGTAGATACAAAAGTGAGTAAACTTACATGGTCTGGTATATATGTGAGTGAGACTCCATTTTTCCCAAAGAAATGAGTGAACTCCATTATCTATGTGTTACCTTATTCTACACTACTGATTCTTATATGTATTTTCCAGTTGCATAGACGTGAGATACTGAGATTGACTGGTTCAACTAAAGTCATTCAGCAAATCTGCGGCAGAGTGGAAAACAGAGCCCAACAGGACTTTAACTGCTAGGTAAAATGAATTGACCTAATGTAGGGTTTATGACTAAACAACTGGACAGTCCCCCTCTCTTGTTTCTGGGGGAATTACAGTGGCAAATGAAACAAAAGAACGTCCCAAAGAATTTGGGCCCATTCGTCCTGTTTGTTCTCTAACGACCTATTAATTTTCATTAAGTAAAAATGGGCATAAATAATGTAATTAAAAATAATAGTATGTTAATCTTCTATCCCTGAGCTTTAATTTAATTGCTTGAAGGGTGATGCGTTTGGATCTAATACTTATTTACTAGGGATGATTACTTAGCCACTTACCGTATTAATATTGACAGATGTCCCAGAGAGATAATAAGTGAAAGCATATCAGTAGTTTGCAGTCATTTAATGTTAGCATATAATGCTACTTAATACATGTTGACTTCCACATTTAGCTTCTCTGGTAAACAGAACAAGAGCATGAGAGACTTTTCCAGAGTTATTTTCATCAAATAAATGTAAAATGACATGGAAATAAACTTGCTTTCTAAAATGACAAATTTAATGTTTTATTCCACTCACGGGGGAAAAAATTATAACATTAAAGGCTAGTTTATCAGGTGCATTTATAAAATAGGTGACTTTAGGTGGTTTTGGAAAAGCTTTTGAACACTAATTATGATAGGAATTCTCCTCTCAAAGACTGTATAAAATTCTGAGAATTAGGGACACAAGTTTTTCAACAAAATTTTCCTCCTAAAAATTCATGGCAAAAAGAAAGAAACAAAACCCAAGAAACTCATTCATTCCACCCCTACAGGGAGTGTTGTATTCTTCCATGATATACTGTAAAGCATTTCCTGGTCTAGATACGAAAATGTTGAGTGATTGATCTCTACAACTGCCCTTGAGTGGTTCTCTCACTCTCAAATGTGAGAAGAATTTTCAATACTTATTTTTGAATGTCAAGGAAATGCAAATACTAGTTGTAGTAGTATAAAAAATGAAAGGTGGGAATGTTTAATGGTTCTTTGAGGACTGTGAAACAGTATTAAAACATATATTGTACAGGTGCATGTTTCTACCACACAGTTCATCTGACATGCAGTAACAAAGCAGTATGAATATATGAATATAATACCTGTCTTAATACGCACCCTTAGCAACTCTGCTTATGTAGTAATAGCTAAATTAAAATGAAGTTTTCTAAAAGGTATCCAGGAGCTTGATATTTATATGAGTCTTCTTTGATTCCTATCAAATTTGAAAAATGCAGCTAACAACGTTCAGAGAAATTGGCTTGTTGACTGATTGGTGTTGTCTCTGATACACCTTTATTGCAGGGCTTGTCAAATTTTTATCTTTTCTTAGTCAGGGAATGCAGAAAAGTATTAAATATATACATGTATCAGTAAAAACACAGAAAAAATACTTTTTATTCAATGGTAGTGACAGTAGTTGACGTCATTAGTCAGGATTAGGGAATGGATTTCCTTTTGCTTTCTTAATACATACACCTGTTTCATTTCATATCATCCCTAGTTTGGCCAACATACTTCCATTGTGTTTTAGAAGGGCATAGAGTGCTTCAGTAGATAGAAGCTACTCTGGTTTACTGTATTTTCCTTACAAATTAAAGAATCTCCACACCTGAATAGTAAATAATAGTCTGGGTTTATTCACTACAGTTCTTCTTCTGTTGCTACAAAATCAACAGTGACTCAGGAGCAGCCATGAGTCACTGTCATTCTTTCGAGGAAATCTGTATCAAATGAAATAATATATTGAACCATGTATCAAGCTGTGAATGAACAGTGTGGGTTAAATGCACTGAAGAAGCTTTCTTGCCATAGGAAATGGCAAGAAGGACTGGTTTGGAATAGGTCAATATGTGAACAAATTATTCAGCAAATGGAGCCTTTTGTTTTATTTGCATATCAAGCACCAGAGTGGATTAGAGCCCTAACCCAGTGAAAACAGACACAGGAGTATGGACTGGGAGAATTTAGTAACATGGAGGAATAGCTTGGTTGGTTATTATTGGACAAGAGCAAAATCTGTAAAATAATTACAGATTTTATTCACTAATTCAAAATATAATCTGATTTAAACCAATCCCAGAACACAAACGCTGTGAGTGATTCTTCATTAAGTCAGGAAAACTGGGAAATAGCTACATGCTTCAAGCTACATGTTATTTTCCCATATAAGCCCTTTATGTCTGTCAGTACTTTTGAGCACTTTGTTTATCACGAACAAGAGAAAGAAATGACAATTGATACAAACACAGACATCCTCATAACACCCTGTTGTTATCCTCCAGCTGAGGAAAAAAGTTCTGGTTACAAACCAAAAAAAAAACCCACCAAAAAAACCCCCCAAACCCCCCCCCAGAAACAAAAAAAAAAACCCAACAACAACAACAACAACAAAGAGAGCCCCGAGGGAGGAACTCCTTTAGATGCCCTCTTCCTGCCGAGAGAAGTCAGGGTGGCTGACTTTCTCATGAAGATTAAGAGGGCTCCCTCTGGGTGCATTTCAGAGAGAGACTTAGGTGTGCTTATAGCAGTACTGATCACTAGGGATGCTGTTAGCTGGGTGGTAGTTTTAAAATCACAAGAATCTTGATTTCTCTGAAGAAACTGGTATTTTTAACAAGGTGATCTTCAGTTTTATGCTGTGGTAAAGGAACATATTGGTACAAACTGTTTACAGAGCTAATGCAAAAAACCATGTAAGCTAAGATTTATAGTTAGAGTTCTCATGATTGAATTCTCTATAACTTATTCTATATCCAAGAATAGGCCAATAGACTGTGAATTTATAATTAAAGATATCAGCATGCACAATCAATTTTGTCTTTTCCATTTCTTTTGTCAAGCTGTTCAGCCTAGGGATTCTGTATTCATCACCACTCGTGGATAACTGCGCATTTTGGAAAATGTCCAAATATTTTTTTTTTTTTTTTTTGTTATGATGTGATGGTTACATCATTTAGTGACCTGTGGAAAGACTTGCATTTTTAACGTGATTGGCAGACAGCCCTGAAAGTCTTGGACACTGATCTTTGCTCAATGCATGTTGCAGTCTCCTAAACAAACCGTCTGTGTAAGGCTGAGTTCAAATGGTAACAGCGAGATTTTACTTCCTGTTTGAAGAAGAGGAAGAAAAAAGATGGAGGTGTGGGATAAAGTTGGTTTTACATTTATTCCTGATATTTTGTTCATATTTGGAGACCAAATGTCTGGTTTAAGGTTTTATGTTGGATAGCTTTCTGAGAATATACAGAAATGTAGGAAATGCTTGAAAGTCGTGTTCCTCCTGTAAGTAACTAATAAACTTAACAGAAGTGATTCTAAGTTTGGGACCAAAAGAGCCATAAGCTCTGGGAAGATGGCTGCTGATTTACAACAAAATTATTAATTTAAGCTGCCCTTTGTGTCAGTTGCTCTTTGAGAAGGAAAACTAATGTCAGTCAGCAACAGTCAAGTACTGTTCTGAAAGAGAAGTCTTTGAGAATCTTTTTCCTGCAAGGTATAGAATTGACTGGAGCTTGCAGGTGTTTTGCATTAAATTAGATGAATATCAATGCAAACAATTTTGTAAGATCACGATTTTAAAAAAAAACAAGTTTCAGCTCCTTTGTCACTTTTCTTCCCTCCTTTGAACAGGAAATGGCAAGATTAAGACAGAAATATTTCAATTTCCTCAAATGTAATATATGACTGTGACAATCCTACTGAAGATTAACTTCTCTTTCAGTGTTCCTCAGTGCCAGTCATGAAGAAACACTCAATCAGAAGTGCCACAGTATTTTTTTTAAAGAAGCTGGAAGGTTCTGATCATGTTAAATCTGGTCAGGCTGGCAAGAACAGACTCAATGTGAAGATACCTCCTATGTTTATTTGTATTTTCTCAGAATTTAATAGTGACTTTTAAAAGGTTTAACTTCCACAGTTATTTCACCTTGTTGTAGCAGAGCATAATTATCCATACAAGGGGAAGAAATGAGGAGAAGGTAAGAAAAATAGTACACAAGCAACCAGTACTTCCCTTCATGTTACTTGTATTACTTTATTATTTCTTTTTCTTTTTTTTTTTTTTTTTTTTTTTTTAAACGAAGGGGACATCTACAGGTTCCAGATTCTTAAGATTTTGTATGGATAAGGAGCAAATCCTCACCATCAGAAAACCAGTAGGCAAAAGTAAGTTTAATGTAGTTCTGTAAAATTCTTTAAAGCTCAAAAGGCAGGAATTTAATGTTTGGGTTTTTTTAAAATTATGCAATTTACATACACTAAATGGCCAAGACAAAAAAAAGAAACTAAAGGGTTTAATCAGGCCTAAAGCATCTGTTTAAAGCTCTGGCTACAGTTCAGTAAAGCATCTGAATGTTTGCTTAACTATTTATTTTCAATTTTTTTTCTGCCTTGGTTGAGGCATATTCAGTTTGAATTGTGAAATGTGTTGCTTGCTGGATGATGAAGCTCAATAAGGAAGAAAGAGCATGAAGATTACAAATTGCACCTAGGGTAAAAAGAAGCTGAAAGCACTTGTATAGAAAGCTCTGCCTTTTAATATATATATCGATATACCACGCAGTGTTAAATTTTCTAGCTTTGCTCATGACTATTGGAATGTCCTGGTTCTGGCTGGGATAGGGTTAATTTTCACCAGAAGCTGGCCGGGGTCTATTCTATAACGTGTGACCATCATGTTCACTATATAGAGGGGGAGACCTGTGCTGGGAAGCACTGCTAAGTACACTCTGTTGTTGGTATTGTTGGGGTTTCTTGTTTGTTTATTTTCTTTTCCTTTGTTGTCCAGTTAAACTGTTGTTGTTAACCCATGAGTTTTGCCTTTCTTTTTCCCAATTCTCTCCCACATCCCACTGGGAGGGGGGGCACGAGCAAGCGGCCTTGTGGTACTCAGGTGCCAGCTGGGGCTAAACCACGACATGGAAATACTAATTAGCAACATACATCCCAAGGACTTGGTTATCACTCTTGACCCTATTAGTTTGATTATCAGATATAGCAGAGAGGCTGTGCTTGTTGCTTTTGTAGAAAATCTCCTTGTGACATTAAAAAAAACCCAACACAAGTGTATGTTTGTGGCCCTGACAAAATGTCTGAGGCTACACTATGGGAGTAAAGAGCTGTTATTAACACCATTTTTCCTCAGACAAGAAAATTACCCTTCAATAAATCAATAGCTAGTTCAGAAGGAGAATTTTGGGATTGTCTGTCCTATTTCACAAGTTCAAAGTTTTCTTTAGTCAGCTGAATGTTTATCATCTTTGCTAATTTTTGTCTGTGACCACTGACAATCTTCCTAGCATGCACATCCTCTTGAATATGCTGCTGTTAAACTAGGTTCATTGATATTTGTGTCACTGCTGTGTCCATTTGCTACAGACAGTCAAGAAAAGGTTTGGAGGTTATTTGAGTTCTGCTTTACCAATACTATACTTGTATGTCTCTGCTTAGAATTTCTTCTGTATGTGTGAAATTTCATTTAATTTGATTAGCCTCTGGACTAGGAGTTAACCTCATATTTGATGATCATTTTGATAATTCTAATGCTGCTGTTTGTTCTCATCTTATGTCACAAAGTAATATTGTTGAAAGTGTGTCTTCAGTTTATTCATGTTTAAACACCTACCTGCCTGTCTGGTGTACGGCTAGTAAGCCTTAGAAGTTAGGGGTATAGTCAAGTCATTTACAACCACAGTGTTTTTTTAATTTGAATCTTCTCTTTTTGTAGCAGGCTCCACATTCATCTGCAGACCCTAATGCTCAAAGTCGGCCAGAGGTTTCCCTTGGCTGATGAATTTTACTTTCCTGGAAGTATGGTTCTTTGATACCAATGAAACTTTTTGAGATGTAACTCAAGAACCAAACACATCTCTCTCTTTCCAGAAAGATACAATTTGTACCTGACTTGGAATAATACTTCTTCAAGGGCGCTATTTCTGTCAAAAGAACCTTCACTTCAGCTTAGTAATCTGATCTTGGACTTCCCTGAATTTTTCTTTCAGCTCTGTGGAGGGATGGACTTCCCAGCAGCTGATTTCACTTACATGAGTGCTTAGTCAGTGAGCCAGCTGAGCCAGTATTTTTGTCTCTTACAAAGGGTAAAAACAAAAAATGAAAAAGGTTTATCTTAGCAGTAGAACAGTTAATGACTGCAGGCCATGTCTTCTGCTTGTCTTTTTTAGATCATTCTCTCTCAGGATAACCATCTTGGACCATATCAACTTGATCCCACTATGCAGCTCTAAAAGGGCCAGAATATACTCGCGATAGCTGTTTCCTAGGGAAAACTTACAGCCTTCTAGCACTACCTCTGCCTCTCCTTACTTAAGGTTATTAGGTTTTGGTTGGGGTTTTTTGTTTGGTTGGTTTTTAAAGTGAATAGTTTCACAATCAGTTTCAAGTCAAGAAAACAATTTCAAAGTAAATCTGGTTAATGGTAGTAACCAAAGAGAAACAAACACAATTACATCTAAATATTTCCTTTTGATACTGACAAACAATATTCTGAGAAAAAGTTTCCCATGAAAGTTTACTAACATGTTTTGGCTTGTACAAAATATTTTGGGAAATATGAAATACATTATTTTGCTTAACCTGAGATGCCATTGCTCCAGTGAAGTCAGCAGTTCCTTTGTTTCCAATAAAATAAACCCCACTTTTACTGCTAGACGCCCTCTTGCTCTTTCCCTTCTTCTGCTTTTGCAGTTGTTTTCAAAGTGATTTTTTTTAATTGGGAGAAAGTGATATTACAGCTGATACTACTAACAGCAATAATGGATTAGAAAGCTAATTGGCTATCACAGGAAAAAAACAGTAGCTGTTCATTTTATGGGTATATTAAGTGAATGTAATTTCTTCATCTGAAATGCTTAAATAGGTAGCCCAAACCTCACATCAGTGAACTCTATGCTTCTCCATAGTTTCCTATTAAGACACGTGAAGCTTTTATGAATATTTATTTTTTCCAAACAGAAGGAGTTAAATTCTAAGACAGACTGAGAAAGCAAGTAGAAAACCTCCTGGTGTTACAGATACATGACATGTGGTGTGGCGAGAAACTGAGCATACTAAACGAACAGAAATGACACTTTTATTGTAAAGATGTACTGTATTAGATACAGGCAATTTCATTCAAACAGCTTCATTCCATTGCTTAGGCTTACATCTGTAGTGGATTAAATAGAAACATTCAAGTCTCGGTTGTTTTACATGTAATGTTCTCATGGGAAACAAATAACAAGAGACTCACACCAGGAGAAATCAGAGTTTGTAAGCTGTAGCTTTCATGCTGCATGACTGCATTTCTTTTTGAAGTCTGTGTTGCATTTCGGTGCAAGAGTTGTCATCCTGTTACTTTCAGGAGACTTGGTTGAGGTTACACCATCACTTGAATTTGGACTTTTCACATTGACTGATCAGGAAAATTCAAACAAATCAGTAAAAAGAATATGACTTATCCCTGAAAAAAAAATCCAGAAATTCCTGGGAATTTTTTTCCAGTGTACCGTATATGATTTTGCTAGCTAACGATGGATAACTGTTCAAGTTTAAAAAAGCAGATTTAAAAAAAAAATAATGCTTATGAATTGTTGTATTAAAGGGACAGAAATATAGATGTTGTGTTACAGAGCATGAAGTGGCAAGGAAAATATTTTGATGATTTTTTAAAAAAGGTAGGAATGGAATAGCCTAGTTTCTTTGTAATGCATTGATGGAGCACTGCTCTTTGTCATTCTATTCACAGAGCTTCCATTAGCAGTTTTACCTTCTTGCAGCAAAAAACAGCCTGAGTATCTGTTGGATAATATGGAGTGTAAGATATGTGGCATGTACTCCCAAGGAACTTATACTTTATGGCATGAAAACTTTTTCCTACTAAATGCAGCAGCACTGCCAATAGGCTTGTGACTTGACTGTTAATTCTAAGCACTATAAAATCAATTTTGGTAGCATGTGATAGCAATTAGATTTCATTTTCATATTGCCTTTAACAAAAAAATAAGGTTTTACTCTGTCTACAGTAACAAGTTTTACTAGACAATAATTCCTCCATGTTCATTAACTGAAATCCTCAGTTCAAGGATTTAACCAGACTTGGCAAAACTCTTTAAGATGCAATTAAGTATATTTGTAAAATGATTTTTCAAAAAAATAACAAGATGAAAGGGAACCAACTTCCCCTATAAATTATTTTAGACATTTTTTCTACAATTTTAAACACCTTGAAAATGATTCATGAAAGCCAATTAAAAGCTAGCCTGTTGGCTCAGCAGGAGGAATTTACGTATCCCTTCAGCACAATCCTTATTGAGGTATGATGAAATGAGGTGGAGGTAAAGAAATAGTGAGTTTCTAGACTTAAAAGTAGCAAAGTATCTAGTTACTCCTCACAGCAACTGAAGGGGAAAAATCAATTATAATGTCTCTGCATCTAAAAATACAGCTCATACCTCTGCATGGTGCATGATCATCAGAGCTGAGCAGATGAGAGAGCAAAGAGGGAATGGAAGACTGAGGAAGTGATCACCAGAGGATGCATTAGAAATTCAGCAGGGTGAAAGCAATTTCAGTTAGAAAGGAAGAAAGAAAAATGTTTTGATGTTAATCCATTCATGCTTCACCATTTGACTTGCAGTCAGGGCCACCCCCTTTGTAACTTACTTGCTGAGAGCAGGTAAAAATTTTTATGCCTGATTCTGATATCTCATCATGCTGAAGCAAATCAGAAATTAATCCAACAAAATCAGTCCAGAAGTATTTATATAAGATTAGTGTAAAAATCAGACCCCTTATACTCAGTGGTATTTCTGTGACATAAATCTGTGGGATTTATGGCTGTTTCTTTCAGACACCCATCATTTTTTTGGACAGAATTCATAAATGCCATTCAGAGCAGTTCCTTAAGTAACTGCAAGTGGTTTCATTCTTGGCTACTTCCTCTTCTAAGAGGGGAGGTCAGGACTCTACCTTCCCTTCCTGAGGGGGACATATTCATCTTGGGGAAACTCTTTCATAAGAAATGTTTGGTTTGTGTTCTGGATGAAAGGGTCTGGGTTCTTACTGTTTCCCAATCAGGTCAGTCTGTTCAATTACAGTAGAAAGCAAAAGGCCTGCCCCAATAATCATACGCACTCTTTGCCTATGATCACTGCAAGCATTGACTGCAAAGGAATGACAGTGCTGTTGCTCTCCCTGTACTGCAGTCAATTACACTTTGCTACAGCAGTGTTAGGACATATAATACTCTTTAACTCACTCTGCAGAAAGCGTGGGTATTTCTTATCGAAAATTCAAGGGATACCATTCTGCAATGGCCAGACAAGGCATAAGCAGTTATTTTAGAGATTGACACCTTGCCAGTTTAAAGTATACTTCATTTTAATCACACAGCTAGAATAGTAGAAGATACTGAAGTGCTGCATATCACGTCTGGCCACCAGGTCTTGTTCATGTGATTTTGGCAATGTTTCTTTAAGAATATCACTCTACGTTCCTCTGCAACATAGTTTTTTTCTCCTTTTCACACTTCATTCACTCCCCATCTGCAAAAAAGAAAAGCTTGTTACCTTCAGAAATATAACTCAGAGAAACGCATTTTCTGTGTGAAGAAAGACAGCTAAGCCAAGGCCATTAAAAGGTTGAGTACAAGGCAGCAAAACTACAGCTCTGAAGAACCAGCAGCCTTGAAATACTGTGCTTGTGGTGAAACTGTCACAAATGGCTGTTTTTCCACTGACTTAATTGATACTTCACCCAACCAGAGCAGGATTCATTCTTTCATATTTTTCTGTTCAGTCACTAGGAAAAGACTCTATTAGCTTCTGTGATGTATACCAAGCCTTTAGTCAGTTAACAGGATCTAGCAATTTGTTCAGTCCATCTAGTTGAGGTACAAGCAGACAAAAACTTTAGTCCCCTTTGGTGCATCAACTGAGCTGCAGACAGAGCTGTCAATAGAAAAGAACTGAATCAGTGCATTTGAATTAATATTTTGGACTTCATTACTAGGGCCAGAACTCAAAAGACAGAAGGGTGTCCCCTCCACAGCCACCCTTGTGGTGAGAGATATCTTCTAATAACATGCTTACAAGAACTTCAGTTCTACCACCATTTGTTCCCAAAGTCTGTGATTTTTATGTTATAGAAAGATTTAAGTTCCCATATGATTCTATTGTACAACATTGTTTGGAGACAAGATTTTGACTCATCTGTAGCAATGGTAGAACACCATGTTAGAATGAAATGAGGATGTAAGAAATGCAAATTTAAAACAAAAGTATGATACAAAAGAGTCTTTCCTCAATTCTTTCAGTTTAAAAAGTAGGGCTTAGTACTTCTACTAGTAATTACTTACAAGAAACAGTATTTTTAAAGGATATAGATATCTGAAAGCAGTGTGAAAAAGATGTATATAAAATATGTCCACCAGGATGAGTCTTGGCATTCCTTCACTCTATCTGATAAAATAACTAAATTATAGAACAGAAAGTTCTAGAAATTATATATGAAGATATATTTAAGTAAGATTTCTGGTTTTAAAAGCTCCAGAGAAGCAAGGTCTTCATTTGAGGTCAATTACTGCAGCTTAAAGCCTTACTGGGCTACACAGCTTAGCATTTAGTGTAAAAAGACCGGATAGAGATCCTCTAAAATAAGATGCTTACTTGACCATGGCTTCTGAATCATTTGAGTTTTCCCTGTGACAATTTCCTAGCTTATACTTGTCACAAGGGAAAAAGTAACTTAAACTGTAAAAATTAACAGCTGTGTGTAGGGGTGAATGTCCAAAATTAAACTGTTGAACTCTCAAGCAGAGCCTGCTGCTTACTAACTACAACTGGTATGGGCTGCTTGCAAATTTTGAGAACGTCAGGTCTAAACAAAAGTGGCATGTCCTGAATCCTCCAGTTAACAGAGACATGAGACAGAGGAGGCTGCTCATACATTGTGCTTCTACCTACAGATTATTCAGGTTGGGAAAATGGAGGGCTTGGGGTTCTGAAAAGAAGAGCAGGTGGTGGAAAAGAAGAGTTCCCTACATGAAGTAGTCTTTGTAAGAAGGGAACATGGAAAGAAGAAGGTGAAGATCCTGGCTGGAGGAAAGATCCTGGAAGTGGGGGAAGATCCTGAAGATCAGATAGCTGCACGGAGACAAATGCTGGGGGTCACCCAAGGACCTTGGCCGGTGATGCCCAAGACAGGTGACTGCAAGCAGCAGTGCAGCAGGAGCTGACATGACTTTCTGCCTGACCATTCTGGGCCAGCAGTGATCTCCCTGCTGGGAAGTCCAGACCTAGCGATCTGGGGAAGAGCCGGCGAGTGAGTGCATGATATCATCAAGCAGAATAAAACCTCGAATCTTGTTGATTCTTAAATACATCCTAGTATCCAGCTCCCTTATGGGCTGTGATTTACTCCATCCCACCCAGAACATAAGCGGTCAGGAGTGGGATGCTGTCAGAACCTTGGTATAATGACATTAAGGGATCCCTCCAGCAGTTGGGGGGGGGGGGGGGTGTGTGGGGGGTGTGCGTGCGCATGCGTGGGTGGGTGGGTGTAGGTGGCAGGTGCACAGCTTACCAGCTTGTTGGGGTCTATAAAGCTTGGCAGGGCGCCTCACTGGGAACTTAGCGTGCTGGTAACCATGATGTTTCTGGGGCAGCAAGTGCAGTTGCTGGGCATTTAATTCTGTGCATTTGTCTGCATAGAAAATGATGAAAAATGAACACTGGACTCTGAGATAATCAAAGAAAGCAAAGCAGAATGAAACTAATGCACTGATGTCATCCATATTAGTAAGCACGTTTTAGTCTTCAGTTTCATCGATTTTATTTGGATCTGTGTGCATTGTTGATTTCTCAGGAGGCAAGAGGATGCTTCTTTTAGGTGACCAATTCTCAAAATAGGACAAGCTGTGAGGTGGTCTTACTCTGAATTTATCTATGGGACTAGATTTTGCTAATTACACATACATTTAAACATCGAAAGTAGTAACAGAGAAAATTTGGAGTAGGAGATGAAATTCCACAATATCCACATGTGGACTGAGTGGAAATGACCTGGATTAATTCAAGCATTAAAATAAAAAAAAAAAAAAAAAGGAAGGAAGGAGGGAAGAAGAAAAACAAGACAGAAAAGAAGAGCAAAGGAACAGAGGAAAGATGAAGAACAGGTCACATGGAGGAACATGCTAGGAAGTTAGTCCAAGATAGGTGTGTTTTCTCAAATTGGACAACAAATACATCCAGAAGGGTTTCATGAGCCGTAATTCCTTTAAGTCCTATAAAAATGAGAAGTTCAAGTACACTTCTGTTCTGTGGCTTAAGATGTTTTCTCTGTATGCAAGGAAGCATAAGCCTTAATCATTTGATGCCCCTCAATGTTTTAATGATTTCTTGGTTTCTTTCTAACATTTGGTTCTCCGTGTTGTACATATCCACTTGCTTTTTACTGTAGGGCTACTTAAAAGTCATGATTGTGCTGATTTGTAAGTAGTTAGCTGTTAAAAAAAAATCTTGCTGGCATTTTTGGAGGCTATAATTTTTCTCTAACAAGCAAAAAGAAAGAATTGTTTGCTTTGGAAAATATGCTTGGAATTCCATTAGGTTTTGTAAGATATAAAAGCAGATCTGTTAAAACACGGACTGGTCAAACACGACCGTCGTCATTTAGGACTCTGCCAAGCTTTTATATCCATGAACATAGCTTTACGGTATGATCCCAAGATCATTCACTTGAACCCCTCCACAGCTTATTGCAGGGAAAGCAAATATTAAACCCTTTATGTCAGAATCAAGGCAATTTAACAGTGAGTTCAGTAATGGCTCCTCTTAATATTTTTCGGTGCCTCAGAGACTAGGGATTTGGGTACATTGCCTTCAGGGAGGATTATTCAATTTTTGGAATGCTAGCATGCATCACAACTCCCTTTTTTTTTCCCTGTTGAGTTATAGGAAGATCAGTGTCCCCATTCTTAGAAAGGACGGCAATCTGTTTAAATAATAAGCAATAGGAAATTAGTTTATGATTCAAAATCAAGTTTGGAATCTGTGCTAGGGAGCCAAAAGCTGATTAGATATATCCTTAACAGAAAATATTGCCATAGAAACTGAGGGAATCCTTGCTAGCTGTTGGAAGCACAGAGATAGGACTTATTTTAATTTGGGGGGCTTTTTATTATTATAAAATCCTTGCAGTTTCAGCAGAAGCAATATCTATAATCCCCTGAGATTTATGCCTTTATTTTAAATTTCATCCTTCACGATGTACTAACCTCTATAAACTTCCCTGGCCTGCAGAAGCATCCTAACTTCAATTCACTACTTCATCATAATAAAACTTATTTCAAGGTACATTAGGCTTCTCCAGCCAGAACACTAACATGATATGTTTGTTTCAAACAAATAAAGAAACAAATGAAAAAAAGTGGTGATGGGAGGGACCTCTCTCTCATTCAGCAGTCAGTGAGCTGAGACTGTCTCAAAATCTCTAGTTTGCTTCAGAGTTATTAACTGTGGTGTGCTCTGCCCTCTGCTTTAAATGTATTGAAAAAGTAGGAAGAAAGTGATTCGTGTAGTTTTAAGGGCAAACCTAATGTCAGAAAAATATCTCAAGAAAAAATAAGCAACTCAAAAAAATAAGAAAAAGGTAACAGGGCAATTCAACATGGCAGTTTCTAGTTACTCTCCTGGTAATTGCAGGAACACATGACAGAGCCTTCAAAAGAATATTTTATATATATATGCACATACATAACAATGGAGATGATCATCTCCCTTCTGTCTTTTCTCTATATATAATTTTTCCAAAAACAAATCTGTCCAGGTCTTCAGTCAACTCCCTATGTAAATGTATACTGTGTAGTTAACTTGTGGACATAGAAATACAGATCTCAAAGGCTAACTTCTTATCATCTTTATTATGAGAGTTCTTTTTAAAAATTAAAAAAAAAAAAGAATGGTACCAGATTCTAATCATAGTCGTTTATAGTATAAAGGAGATATCTTCTAAGTGAGATTCTAGAATTTTGTTATATGATATGGTAATTTAGAAGTGATGTTTATCCTGAGATACTAGGAAATACAATCTGTTGTTTGAAAGAAATTGAGGAAAATTAGGTTTTCAAAACTTTACTTGTAAGGTTTTACCTGAAAATGTTCATACATATTAATTGTACATTTGCAAATTATCTGTGCTGATGCAAATTGGAATTTTCATAAAGAAGAACTGGAATATCCAGTTTTTAATACGTCATTTATCTCATCAAAACATATATGTGCTACAAATTCTGAGATGTGTCTTAAGGTGTCTTGCTATGTGCAAATTAAATTAACAGATATTCACATAAGATCAACTACAAAATTTATTTTCTAGTATGCACAAAAGATGCATTTTGTGTTTCACCTACATAAATAAAAGAAGAACTGGCTCTAAAATAGCATCTCAAAACTATGGGGTTTTTGTTTGTCAATTACCCTCTCTTGCATGGCTATTTCAAAAGCAGGCTCTGTAAACACTATACAAGAGCCAAAAATCAAAGTAAATTTCTGTCTCAAACCTAAAATTTCTGAAGTAGGAGATTTGCATTCAGAATTTGACCCTGGACCTACTGGTGTACACTGGCTTTGCCAAACTTCGAGTATAAGAATGATTTACATCAGTCAATCAAGGATAACTTCAAATACACAGAAACTACATTAGATGCCACTTTGACACAATCACTCTTCTGATCCAAAATACAACTTTTAATAGTGCATTAGTACAAAATGAAATGAGGATATTCAGTCCGTGAAAACAAACAAGTGGAAGTAATTTATTCACTAAAATCATAGAATCATTTAGGTTGGAAGAGACCTTTAAGATCATCAAGTCCAATTATTAACCTAGCACTACCAAGTCCACCACTAAACCATGTCCCTAAGCTCTGCATCTACACGTCTTTTCAATACCTCCAGGGATGGTGACTCAACCACTTCCCCGGGCAGCCTGTTCCAATGCCTGACAACCCTTTCAGTGAAGAAATTTTTACGAATATCCAATCTAAACCTCCCCTGGCGCAATTTGAGGCCATTTCCTCTCGTCCTATTGCCTGTTACTTGGGAGAAGAGACTGACACCCACCTCGCTACAACCTCCTTTCAGGTAGTTGTAGAGAGCGATAAGGTCTCCCCTCAGCCTCCTTTTCTCCAGACTGAACAACCCCAGTTCCCTCAGCCCCTCCTCATAGTACTTGTGCTCTAGACCCCTCACCAGCTTCGTTGCCCTTCTTTGGACATGCTCCAGCACCTCAATGTCTTTCTTGTAGTGAGGGGCCCAAAACTGAACACAGTACTCAAGGTGCGGCCTCACCAGTGCCGAGTACATGGGGACAATCACTTCCCTAGTCTTGCTGGCCACACTATTTCTGATACAAGCCAGGATGCCGTTGGCCTTCTTGGCCACCTGCTCACACTGCTGGCTCATATTCAGCTGGCTGTCGACCAACACCCCCAGGTCCTTTTCCGCCAGGCAGCTTTCCAGCTACTCCTACCCAAGCCTGTAGTGCGGCATGGGATTGTTGTGACCCAAGTGCAGGACCTGGCACTTGGCCTTGTTGAACCTCATACAATTGGCCTCAGCCCATCGATCCAGCCTGTCCAGATCCCTCTGTAGCGCCTTCCTACGCTTAAGCAGATCAACACTCCTGCACAACTTGGTGTCATCTGCAAACTTACTGAGGGTGCACTTGACCCCCCCATCCAGATCATTAATAAAGATGTTAAACAGAACTGCTATACTGCATGACTTTCTGAATGGACCAAAAATAAAATCATACATTAAAGGACCCTTAGTAATGCGAATGTGAAATAGTTTCTTTACTCCATCCTCCTCTTTTACTGCTGAGATCTAAACTGAATGCTCCTGCCTACATATCCACATCTGTGTCATAACAGAAAGATGTGGGCTTTCTCAAGAAACATGAATAAATTTCACCGTCCAGGACAGCTGGGTGAAAAATAAAATGCCAAGAATATGGCTGAATTAGACAGCAAATTTATTAATGTAATTTATCAGAGAACTGCCAGGCATTATTTTATACACTGCAAATATGGTCCACCTGTCAGAAAGACAATGTCAGGCCATTTTTGGACCCTTCTTCTCTCCCATCACATGTAGTCATAAGAGATAGATAGGGAAATTGTTTTTACATTCTTGCTGTGTCAGAGATAGGTAATTTCAACTCGTTTGTCAAAATCTTCCTCTTAGTTCATTTTCAATTTTAGCTTATCAGGAGACAGTTCCTCTTGCAAATAAATACATACTTGCACAAAAAAGTTCCATCTATTAAATCACAGCAACTCAAACCTAACCCCTTGATCAACTGCCTTAGATCAACTGACTTGAGAAAGAAAACAATAAAAAAAGACAAAACAAAATCATGTCCTTTCTATATTGGCAGTAAGTAAATAATCCCTTCCCAAGCCATACCCCACCTCTCCTCTTTGTTCTTCACCCTTACAAAAGATGAGGAGCAGGATGCCCAAGAACTAAGGCATAGTTTCTTGTCAGTCCATTGTTCTTAGTTCTTAATTTTAAGTGCATGGCACTGCAGAAACCCTTAAAAGATCTCTTTTCTGTATGCTTGGGCAAAGTTTTTGAAGAATAAATGTCAACTAAAAAAATGGAGAAAGAACTTCAGGAAAAAAGCTTGTTTTGCATGCCTATGTGACTTATTATTTCATTAGAGACTAGGATCTCATTCTGAAAAAAAATCAGTTTCATATATGTGACATTTGCAAACTGCATCAAGTGAAATACTAGTGCAAAATGTGATTTTATTTTTCAGAACAATAGCTGTCAGATTATGGCATTCTTGATATAGAGGAAAAGGAGGTAAGATGTTCCATAATCACCTTCTTAAGCAGTTTGCCACCAAACTGCCCCTGTGAATTGTGCAGAAGACTGATCAATATATGCATTGCCTTCCTTATCCATGAAATGCAATCTCATCTTTGTTTTAAAAGCAAAACAGAGACATACACATACACAAATCCTCCAGCCATTCACCTCCATTCGTTTTAATTGAACGTTTACGTGTATTGGTCTCTCAGCGCTCTGTACTGATAACAAAATTCCTTTCAGCCCTCTAAGGTATGAACTCTGTCCAAAGACACTGCATCTTCACTGGGATTATTCTTCAAAAACTATCATGGCTTAATTTTCCCCCCCTTTTCTTCTCTAGCCCTCTGCAACGCTCCAAACGTTCTTCTTTCAGCTTCCTAAAGAGGCAGAAAGAGGTTTCTCTATTTCTCTCTTTTCTCCCCTGCATTGAGATAAACTTGAGTGGCAGCCAGTTAGGGGGATTAAAATGGAAAGAAAATAACTTCAGATCAAATATTTAGCTGATATCTTTTCTCCTAGATTTTCAGCAGAAGATGCGAATACATGTTTTTGGGTAAGTCACTGTTCAGCAAACCATCTGCTTTTGATTGCAAAGTGACTGTAAAAATTTTAATAACATGTAACAGCTAGGAACTGCACTTAAAAAAAATTAGGAATGACTGACTGCTAGAAATACAGATAAAAAGTTGCTATTTTTTATTTAAATTAGAATTATGTTAAAAAACAAGCAGCTATACTTCTTTGCTGGTAGCATGATTATACAAACTGCACAGAGAAGCCCTAACATGGCTTAGGCCAAGCCACGCAGCAGTAGGCTCTCAGACATGCATAGGCCACTACATTTTTATCCTAAGCTAACTGGCGGAGACACAGGGAGTGGGAGCCAAGAAGACAGATCTCTGACCACAGCCCTGGCCGTTGTTCCCTCTCAGGATGTGGCCCCACTTGCATCCTGCGCCAGGCATAAGCGGCGGCGTGCAGGCAGCAGGACTGCTGGCCGCCCTCCCTGCCCTGGGGCGGCATGACCCACCCTGGGCCGGTTCCAGCCACTCCCGAGGGGATGAGAGCAACCACCGCCTGCCAAAAACTTCAGCCGATCGGAGGAGCGCATGGCGCCTCGCGTGAACTTATCTAAAAAAGGGTGGTAATGGCCACGTGAGGGCTGTTGGTGGAGGTATGTAATGGCTGGGGGCCATTGCCAGGGCAGCAGGGGAGCTCTGTGCTCAGGAGAGGTGCCACCACAGGGGACCCACGCTGGGGCAGGTATGACAGCAGCAAGTGGAGAACGCGGGTGACGGCTGGCCCGAGTGTGGCCTGAGGTGAGAGTAGCCAGGGTGGCCCGGAGACTCTGGAGGGAGCCATCGTCCTGGCGCTGGGAGGTCGCGTGGCCGTGATGGTGTGCCAGCTGTGCGTGGGGGAAGGTGCGCGCAACGCATAGGGCAGGCGAGAAAAGGGGAGCCCAAGGGCACCCGCAGAGGCGCTCGCTGGGTGGGGAGGTGGTTAGAAAGAGCAGGGATTGGTCCTGCTCCAAGCCCCTGCCCCGGTGGCCCAGAGCCTGGGTCCTCACCCCGTGTGGAGCAGCGACCTGGGGCTCCAAGACCCCTGCAAGCATGGGTTGCGCTGCTATGGGCTAGCCACACTCTCGAGCTGGTTGCTAGAGGGAGAGGGGCCGCCCAGCAGAGAGGGGGTCAGACTGATGTCCTTTGTCAGGGCAATGTGCTACTAACATGGCGTTGGCCAGCGCTCAGCGCGGGCGGGTGGCCCTGGGCAGTCACGGGGAGTGCTGGAGCAGCCACATGGCGAGCTGAGCTTGAATGCTGCTGCAGGAGTAACCTACGAGATGGGAGCAGCTGCGCGGGGCTGGGTTGGGCCTCCCCCACCCGGCAGATGGAAAACGCAGCTCTTGGAGGCTGCCCCGGTTCCAGTGGCTGCCCTACAGAAAGGGGAGCACCGCTCGCCAGAGCGTATCTGTTCAGTGGCCGTTTGCTCCTCCACAGTCAAGAACAAGGCCCGAACTATGTAATAAATGTTCCTATTATTATGATGTTAAACCAACAATCTAGACTTTAGGGATAAGGGGTGGAAATTGTAATGCATGTGTTTCCACTATTGTAAGCTTTCTGGTTTCGTAACAGTGTTAACCCTTAGAGCCTGGTCTGCAAGCATGAGGGGAAGGAGTTTCTGAGGAGTAAATACAATAGAGTAAACCCCAATAACCTGTTTACTGGGGCAAGGAGTGCAATTTTACTGCATGTATGTGCACATAGTACCAATGTCAATTATTGTCTGACAAGAAGCTAAGATTTTATAATGCATTTATATTAGGCTTGCAATGATGTTAAAAGAATTTACAATGGATAGATATTCAAATTGTTCTTGAATAATCTGTTTCACAGAGGTGTGAAGGGTAGAATGTATTGGGTATAAAAAGCAGGGTTTCAGTAGTGGTGTCTGCATGGTGCCCTGTGTGTGGGAAAGGACTGGGAACTGCCCTGAGCCAATCACAGGTAGTTCCAGCCTGTAATAAATGAAAACAACTCGTCACATGCCAAAGCTTCCTCCAGTCAGAGGAGCACATGAAGCTGCTCAAATATGTTTAAGAAAGGGCAATAGCTGCTATAGGCAGGAGACATGACCTGAGGCCATAAAAAAGGAAAGATGTGAGGAGATGCAAGTAGACCTGAAAATGCGTTTGGAGAAAAAGGAGGAAACGGAGGAGACATGGAAGGGGACACTGATGAGGGCACAGCTGGAGATGCAGTCTTGGAAGGAGGTGCTCCATGGCAGAGGTATATACCTCTGAGGGGACTGCAGCCCAAAGATGACCCCTACCAAAGCAAGGATATCCCTGTGGATAAGCCAAGCCAGAGCAGGAACACTCCCAAAGGGGCTGCGGCCTGTAGGTGAGCTACAGTGGAACAGCTACTGCACTGAAGGGCCTGTAGCCCATAGAGGAACCCATGCTGGAGAAAAGGAGCAGTAAGAACTGAGGAGCTGTGGAGGAAAAGAGTAAGAAGCATGAAAGAAACAGTTATGCACTGACCCCAACCTCCTGCTCCACCTGTTGCCTCACCAATGGAGTTGGAAGGGTCTGAGTTTAATACACAGTGAAAACAAGGGCAGCAGAGACTAGGAAGGGAGAAGAAGAGGCATTTCCCTAAGTGTTTGCTTGTTTATTTGTTCTCTTTTTTCCTTCAATACCCAAATCAGTAATTATATGCTTGTTAATTGACAATAAATTAAGTGAAATTCCCTTAGTCAACACTATCCATGACACATCCATGTTGTGTGATTACAAGGCAGAGTTCGGTTGTGGACTCTGTAGGCAAATATTGGAGAATGCTGAAGTAGAAAACTTGAGCATGCATCCCAGATAATGAATCAAAGTTTCTGGAGTTACTTGTCTGAATAGACAAGTTGTGATACAGTGCCTGTTCTCGTGAATGTGAATGTGACTGCTCTGGGAATTGGGGATTGTGCAGATGCACAAACTAGCAATGCTTTGTATGCTTACCTCAGGTTGAAAAAATTACATTAAGAAATGGCTATTTCTCCCCACTGAGTCTTGACAGCTAGTTCTGTCAAGCTCAAGCTCCACTTGAGCTATCTGAAGAGATCAGATGAATCTCACTCTAGGAGCACTAACTGTTCTTTGTGTGTCTGTTAGGATACACACAGCTATCAGGGAGTGCTGCAAACTTCAGCCTGTTCCCTGACATTGATGAAGAAAGGTTTTGGACATAACCTGAGAAACCTCTGACAGGTCATAAAACCCTCTCTTCAGAGACCATCAGTAGGCATTTTGCAAGTGGATTTAATGAAGTTCAGATTTTATCCTCTGTCTGTGAAAACAAAGATTATGATACTTGTATTGTGAGTTTAAGATGCTTATCCACAAAGGCTTACTCATATATTTAGTTTTTGCATAGCAGGTAAATTCTGCCTGTGCTTTAATCAATGGGATTTTTGTCAGTGTCTTAACTAAGGGTTATGTTTTCACCTTGAAGTCAGTGGCATTACTTAGAGGGTATAAAGTGAATTACACAAGTAAACCTAGGGAGGACTAGCACCAAATTTATTCATGGTGCCTTATAGTACTTTATGGATTGATCTTGGGGTTGCTAGATTTTAGTTACTGTAGAGCTTGTTTTATCACATCAGTTTGCAAATTCACAGACTAGTGTAAAGCTGAGACTAAAGGTACATTAGTAAACTTCTTTCTTTATTCAAATGTAAGCTCTTAAATTGCCTATAAAATTGCAGTTTCACAAAATGCTGTTCTCACAATTTACTTAAAAAATGGGTGGGTGACAAACAGGTAAAACAGATTCTGTGTTTCAAGTACATGAGATTTAGCTTGCTCATATTTAAACATCTATAAATACTTCACATTTTAAAAATGTGAGTAATGTGGCCTAATGCCACTCATTAACTGTCATTATCCATTTCAGAGGTAAAATTCATTTGCTAGATTTGTCTTCTTTTTTAGCTCACTTAGGAGATGAAATGTAATTTGTAGGGTATGTTATAAAGGTTTCCTCTGAGGGGAAAAAATACAAGCGTGGATCATGAATTATGTTGTTTGTATACTGAAATATGGTGTAGTAATTCTGTATAACTTCTCTGTGAAAGCAAAATGTCAGATAGTGCCTTTAAAATGAGTGTAAATCTAAAATAAATCCAGGTTAATCATCTTTATGTGAGACTAATGATGGTCGAATCCTGATTATGAACTGTTTCAGATAATTTTGATTATAAAACATCTAATCGGTGCTAAGTTAATGTTTTGTATTTGGTTTCTGATTACCATCTGATGCAGATGTGCTAGCTACACCCAGTAGCAAGTAAGTGTCCTTCCCTATGCTCTTCAGCAGCAATAACCTCTGCTTGCCTTCATCCCTTCCCTCCCCTTGTGCCCTACTTCAGCTTCCTGTGCTGTGGCTCCCTTCTTCCCCCAGTTACCCTGTGCTCCTGTCTGAGGGAATGAAGGCATGGACTCCGGCATAGGTGGAAAGCGGAGACGCTTTAATGCACACTTACAGGGGTTTATAAAGCTTCCTTATCTACTACATGCGCTCTAACACCTGTTTAAACATTTCTAAATTTGTGCACTTAAACATAACAAAGAAATTCTTTAGTGTAACAACAAACTTCTTTCTGGTTCTGACTGCTTCTGGTTACTCTTGTTTACCTTACTGTGTCCCTTCATTGACCTTTGCAGCACTGCTGTTTCAATTCAGCTCTATTACCTTGCTGTGTCCCTTCGTTGACCTTTACTGTACTGCTGTTTTAATCAGCTCTAACCTGTCCCAAAACGGGTCACCTACACCTGTCCTTCAGCCTCTATTTTATATAGAAGCTTTCCGCTAACTACAGAAAGGAGAAGGTACAAAAGAGGGAAAGAAAGTGAAGTTCACAGAACTGGTGACTTCCTGCAGTTGCGTTATTAACATTAGCAGTGTCTTCTATATTAAGGAAGACTTGATTGCCAGCAGTAGAGATGACTAACAGACCAAATGAAGCATGTTTCAAGAGGAGAGTGCAGAGTGATGGCAAGCTGCAAGCTTGTGTGTCAATGTCAATTTACTTTATACAATTTTAGGCCACATAGTAAAGTGGATTAAGGAACTCGGCCATCAACAAATACTGGCAAATCCACAACCTGTCAGCAGTTTCTCTGCCTCAGCTGAGCTGAAAAGAAAGGAATTGATGGTAAATCAATAGTGCTCAATTGTCATATGCAATACTGCATAATGGCAACACTTAACAGCCAAGCTATTTATGATAGTCCTCTGTTTTGAGGAAAACATAGAGTAGATGTACCTTTCTGAAAATAGGTTCTGATTGTCCATGTGTTTGACAATTAATTGTTCCTTTCCTGCTGATTTCCCAATATGCATGAGAAGGGGATCTCTCTCTAGTACTATATTGAAATCACAAATGTAGATGTGACTATCTACAGGATTCCCAGTCCATTTTTAGATATTAAGGCATTACTAATATTTCTCTCATATGAAAATGTAAACAGATCTAGAATTCATGCATCTATGGAAATCATTGTGGGAGGATGTACTCTTACCTGAAGCATAGATCATTTTTGAGACTTTATTTTGGTTTGATTTTTTTTATTCCTTTTGATCATATTTATCTTCCTGAAATGGTGTATACTTTATCAATTTAGAAATGGTACAAGATAACATCTTTCAGCCTGAGAAAGATGACAGTAATGCATTGTTCACCTGACCATATGTCTGCAATGTGGTCCTTGAGTTAGAGAGCAGAGCTGGAGTTCCACTTTGCATTCCATCCTTAATTGCTGAATGATAAATGTTTTGTTTACTGTGAAGCTTAAACTACATTGAGGCTGAGGATCTAAAGAGAGAAGATTTTCTTTTTTTATACACTGTGAAGCATTGAGCTCTTAACAAAAAATGCCTTGAGCCTAGAACTTCTTTTCTGAAGATGTCAGTGATATTTCTGTGTTCCTTTCTTACTAGAATTTTGTTCAGTTGCAGTAATATCTACATAGTAAGCTTTTTGATACTTTTCTGTTTGTCAGTTAACCTTTCAATGAGCTTTTCACAGTGGTCTTGCAAGTTTTCATGGAAGGCACATTAACTGCAGCTATAGTTTCAGTGCCACTTTATGGAGATAGGTCTATCTCTTACCCAATGTTTCAAGAGAACTTAAATACATGGTCTTGTATTATCAGATAAAGGAGAACAGGTGTCTATGTTTATATATATGGATGTACATATATATGCCATAATGTTCTTGCTTGTTTCAAGTCTTTTTCAGGTTATCAAAATACATAAAGATTAGTCATCCTGGGCAAATGTTAAGTCATTCCAGGCTCTTGGAGACCATATCTCTTCCCAGTCTGTCAATGATACTTTGGAAGAGTCTCTAAAGTGAGTATAGGTCGTGATCTTACAACAGCACTTAACTAGAGGCATAGCTGATAGTCACAGTAAGAAGTATGCCCACCTGGCATGACATGACAGGGAGGTCTACATTCCTTTCTGAAAAGTAACTAGTCTGTTTCTCTTATTGTTAAACGCATTATACTAACAGCTAAGGAACCTCATTGCATTAGGCACAGTGTTACAGAGAATAGTCTTTGTCTTTACAAAGTTTTTAATTTGGTGGAATGCTGTAGAGGACATTGTTTTATTGAATAAACAAGTGAGTATGCATGTCTATTCTTCCAGTTGTAAAAGTAATTGAATATCTTATTTGCTAGCTGAGAAGGGAAAGGGAACAAATACAGGCAGGTCAGCTTCAATTGTTTTCAGGGTGGTAGGGACTGTAAAAAAGCATGGCTTTTTTCCAAAACATTGTTCTTGCTTTCTTTGTTTGAGGAATGCTATTGAAAACAATATACTACCATGCATATATGAAAATTTTATTGGAAGATAATGTTATGAATATTCAAAATACTGAACACTTCATTTTGAAAATTATAACTTAAAACAAACCTCATTTACATGAGGAGAGACTTTATAGCCTCACCTTTTTGACCAAATTACTCAATTTAATATAAATTCAAATTTTGTTTTTGTGAGATCAGAGCTACAAACTTAGTGAATAAAATGTGATCCGGCTTCATTCCCAGATATATTTTCCTGCTGTGGTATTTACATTCTAATCTACGTGAATTCAGAACAAAATTTGTCAGAATTTGTTTTCACACCACAGCATTAGTGGTCTTCTGCCTCTGAACTACCTTGGAGGCAACCTGCTAGCTTTGCTGATAATGCTGTGCAAAAAAACCTTCTGCCTGTTTTTCTTCTACTACCACTTCTTTAATCAGAATGCTGATTTTTTTGTAGAAACACATTTTATTTAATCTGGGTTACTGTAGTTACCTGAGTTAAGATAGTCCTCTTTTTCCCCTTTGCTTTTTTCTGAGTGGCAGAAAGTATAGTAAAGACAAAGTGGCCTTCACTGGCAGAGCAAGCATATCATGAAAATGTGTCTGAAAGATGTTTTTGTATCTCTTGGCTGAAATTTATATGGATACCAAGATTTTATTGACATAGTTCATTGTATTATCTGAAGCAATTTATTGTGGTTTCTCAGTGAGATATAAATTCACTGAATTCACACTTGAGTGCTGATACTTTCTATGCAAGTTCTAATATATACATCAGATAAGAATTGTTGATGTATAGCTTCCAATTTCTCACCTCTCTTCTCTGTTACAACACTGTGCCCTAAGTTGTTTTCCTCCATTCTTTTCACTGCTGTGTATTTGATTTGTTGTCTTGCCTCCTATCTTGAAAAGGGATTTATATTGATGGGCCATATACCCAAATGGGCTTTTCATAGAGTCATAGAATCATAGAATCATTCTGGTTGGAAGAGACCTCCAAGATCATTGAGTCCAATTATTAACCTATCACTACCAAGTCCACCACTAAATCATATCTAAATGTCTTGAATACCTCCAGGGATGGTGACTCCACCACCTCCCTGGGCAGTGTGTTCCAATGCCCAAGAACCCTTTCGGTGAAGAAATTTTTACGAATATCCAATCTAAACCTCCCCTGGCTCAACTTGAGGCCATTTCCTCTTGTCCTGTCATCTGTTACTAGGGAGAAGAGACCGACCCCCATCTCTCTACAACCTCCTTTCAGGTAGTTGTAGAGAGCAATAAGGTCTCCCCTCAGCCTCCTTTTCTCCAGACTGAACAACCCCAGTTCCCTCAGCTGCTCCTCATAGGACTTGTGTTCTAGACCCTTCACCAGCTTCATTGCCCTTCTCTGGACACGCTCCAGCACCTCAATGTCTTTCTTGTAGTGAGGGGCCCAAAACTGAACACAGTACTCGAGGTGTGGCCTCACCAGTGCCGAGTACAGGGGGATGATCATTTCCCTAGTCTTGCTGGCCACACTATTTCTGATACAAGCCAGGATGCTGTTGGCCTTCTTGGCCACCTGGGCACACTGCTGGCTCATATTCAGCTGGCTGTCGACCAACACCCCCAGGTCCTTTTCCGCCAGGCAGCTTTCCAGCCACTCCTACCCAAGCCTGTAGCGTTGCTGGGGGTTGTTGTGACCCAAGTGCAGGACCCGGCACTTGGCCTTGTTGAATCTCATACCATTGGCCTCGGCCCATCGATCCAGCCTGTCCAGGTCCCGCTGTAGTGCCTGCCTGCCCTCCAGCAGATCAACACTCCCTCCCAACTTGGTGTCATCTGCAAACTTAATGAGGGTGCACTTGATCCCCTCGTCCAGATCATCGATAAAGATATTGAACAGGACTGGCCCCAGTACTGAGCCCTGGGGAACACCACTTGTGACCGGCTGCCAACTGGATTTAACTGCATTCACCACAACTCTTTGGGCCCAGCCATCCAGCCAGTTTCCTACCCAGTGCAGAGTACGCCCATCCAAGCCATGAGTAGCCGGTTTCTCCGGGAGGATGCTGTGGGAGACAGTGTCAAAGGCTTTACTAAAGTCCGAGTGTACAACGTCCACAGCCTTTCCCTCATCCACTAAGCGGGTCACCATGTTGTAGAAGGAGATCAGGTTGGTCAAGCAGGACCTGCCTTTCATAAACCCATGCTGTCTGGGCCCGATCGCCCGGTTGTCCCGTATGTGCCGCGTGATGGCACTCAAGATGATCTGCTCCATAACTTTCCCGGGCACCAAGGTCAGGCTGACAGGCCTGTAGTTCCCTGGATCCTCCTTCCGGCCCTTCTTGTAGATGGGCGTCACATTTGCCAGCTTCCAGTCAACTGGGACCTCCCCAGTTAGCCAGGACTGCTGGTAAATGATGGAGGGAGGCTTGGTGAGCACTTCTGCCAGCTCTTTCAGCACCCTTGGGTGGATCCCATCCAGCCCCATAGATTTGTGCATGTCTAGGTGGTGTAGCAGGTCACTGACCATTTCCTCTTGGATTATGGGGGCTTCATTCTGCTCCCCATCCCCATCTTCCTGCTCAGGGGGCCGGGTGCCCAGAGAACAACTTCCCTTGCTGTTAAACACTGAGGCAAAGAAGGCATTAAGCACCTCAGCCTTTTCCTTGTCCCTTGACGCTATGTTTTCCCCCGCATCCAATAAAGGAGGGTGATTCTCCTTAGCCCCCTTTTTATTGTTAATGTATTTGTAGAAAGACTTTTTGTTGTCTTTTACGGCAGTAGCCAGACTAAGTTCTAGTTGGGCCTTGGCCCTTCTAATTTTCTCCCTGCATAACCTCACAAAATCCTTGTAGTCCTTGTTTTGCATAACATGCCATGACCAGTGTTTTTTTGCTGCAAATTTCATGTGTTTTTACAAGATTTTTGCTAGATTTCTACTTAAAGTAGTGCCTTTGCCCAATTGATCCTTGGACTCTGGTAAGCCCTGAGAGGAAAACGTAATGCATTTTGGTTTTCTGAGTTGTCTGTTCTATACTGAGCACAGAAATAAAAAAAACCCCAATGTTAATAATGCTACCATTACCATGTTTTTCTAGGATGCTTGCATCTCAATTTTCCACCAATGTTTGTGAAAGGATACTGAATGTTGGGCTCCATTTCCCTTATTGCCCGTTATTTGTAAAGCTCTCTAATGAACAGGAGAAATTGCAGATGTCATGTGGTAAACAGCAGAACATCATAATTTTGTGTTGTACAACGTCTTTTTTTGCTTGGAGTCACTTTGTACCAATTGACTTGAGAAACCGGAAGTCCCTAAAATTTGCTTTCTCTGAATTAGTGCTGTCTCATACTGGTTATCCATGGTGCTAAGTTGTACCACGCTAGAATTTCATTAACCTTATGATTCACAAATCTTCCTCTGCTTGAGGAAACTGCCATATGCCAATGTCTGAAAGTTGAACCATTTCTCATTTTTAAACTTTTTCTCCTCCCGTAATAAAATGTTTATAGCCTAACTTTTAGCTGTTCATGCATGCAGTGCAACTCCTAAATCAGTGATACTGTACCTTAAATGCTGTAATTGCTTAGTGACCTCTTATTAATAAATTCAAAGTAGCTTTATTCTTTAATAGCTTAGTCTTAAAATTTTTGACTTTAGAAAAACATCATATTTTTATATGTAGACATTACATATCCCTTTATGTTGTAGTAAAAGTCAGGAAAACATTTTCCCATCCTCATCAGTTTCCATTTACTTTTGTATTCAAATTAACATATGTGCCTGCATTTCCTTAGGCAGTGATGTCCTTTAGTTTTGAATTTACCTTCTAATTGTAGAAAATGAATGTATTAAGATAGCAATACCTTGGTACGTCCTTCTCATGACTGTACCACATGAAGTGATGTGCGGTCCAGTGTGATGTCCTGTTGCCGTTGAGGTGAACTGGGCCTGTGACCTTCACTCTTGTTTAGCCATTCCATACGTAAAATTTGCAAGGGATTTTTCTGGAAGCCTGGGCAGAATTATATTCTTTAAGAAAAAAAGCATGATGACATCTTTGTAGGCAAGATGGAGATAGGGAGATGATTATATATTTATTAATAAATCCAAAACAAAGCTATGTGAAATAAAAACACACTCTACACTATTCTCCCTTTGGGAAAAAGAATGAGAAAGGAATGCACTGTAAATGCTAGTCACATTGTTTAATGCACTATTCAAAGGTATAAAAATATTATATCAAGGACAGTTAATCTGTGAATAAAACAGGAAGAATAATATGCACATTCAAATATAGTCTTATGCTCCTACTTTAAATACCTAAATGAGCTAAATCTAATATGTATTTTATGTATTATATAATTTTATGCATTATGTTTACTCAAGCTTTCTTGTGAGAAACTTAATTACCTATAACCATACGAGTGTGTTTCTTAAACAAACAAAAACCCCAAACCTAGTCAACATGTTGTACTTTGCATCTGTTCTAATGGCACCCAAAAGCAATTTTTCCCCTAAATAATACTGAGTTATCTTCATTTTGACTGTATATAAAATTTTCACTGCCAGGCAGAGGTACTGTTTTCAAAGTTCATAATTCTAAAACTGTTCTCTGAACAGACCAACACTGCAGGTAAAGTTTAAGGTGCTTTTCAGTGTGAAAAATCCAGGTGCAGCCTGTCTTATGGCAAAGAACATAAAGGAAATTGTGTGAAATATGCTGTACAGTAGCTACAGACAGCAACATTAGGAATATTTCTGTGTTGATCTTTTAGATGTTTGGGACCTTTTTCTTTATCCAATGATGTAGTTCTATATTCTCTAATATCCTTTTATAGTAATATATTTGTTCAGTTTTTCCTCATTGTGGCATATTTGACTGGTGGCTTGAGCTTTATTAACCAGGTTTTTTTCATTCTACATACCTCTAAGAAATGCATTTCTGCCATTTTGTGGTAAGGACATTGCTGAGTCAGCATGGCAATAAATTGCAAAGAATGTTAATTATGAGTTATTCTAGCACATGCGTTATTCTAGCACATCTCACCAGTAGTTACATGCTTGAGTGACTACAGCCAAACACTCTTCCTTAGTCGTTATGAAATCCCCATTCCCACCTCTTATGTAATTCTAGCCCAAGGTACTGCTAATTCTTAAGTTTGAGTAATTTCCTTGAAGCAATGACATAAGAACAGCAATGATTCTCTGATATGCCTATGCAACTGCAGAAGCTTGCCAAGTCAGAGAATGAAATGCCCAAGGTCAGTGATAGTGCAATGTAGAAACTTTCTTTGTGAAACAGATATAAACACCTCATTCTAAAAAAGATCAGCAATTGACTAAACTGGAGATATTGATTTCTCACAGAATATATTCCCTTGTTGTCTGAGTGCTTTATTTTAGAAGTTCTTTAAGGTGCAAGGGATTTCCAGTCTTTCATTCAGAGATGCAGTAAGTACCCAAGTCTCAAGAAAAATTAAATTTGTCATATTTGAATTTCCATCCTAGTCTTTGTTTACCTCTGCAATTTTTTTAAGCTCTACAATGCCACACCAAAAATGTCCCTTCCCAGGTCAGTGCCTTAACTATAGAAGTATAACTTATTTTACCTGCCTTTTCTGTCCCTGTGGTTTGAGGTCTCTTATACCGTAGACCAGTTTCAATGGGAGGGGCATGTGATACCATTGTCTAAACTATTCTGCAACTTAGAATTTTTTTTGGAAATGGTGGATGGTGCCTTGAAGTACTCTGAGAAAAAAATCAAGTTAAGATCTCCCACTTGTCTGGTGGAGACCCAAATTAACTTGATGTGCCATGATTCACATGTCTTTACATTTTCTCTTGAGAAAACAGTCTGTGAAGAGGAGCTTGTGATGGGAGTCACGATTTAGAAAAAAAACCTAATGTCTAGACAGGAAGAGAAACTGGGATAGACCTCTTGTGCCTAACATTTCCTCCCATCTACACTTCCCCTGTTGCTTCCTATTGGTCAGTTCCTCCCAGATGTTTTACGTTTTCTCAGCTGCTTTTGTATAGTACTTGCCACTTTCTATTGATTGTATAAAACATTTGGGCACATCAGTTGAGGGAACAAAACCATTCTGCTTGAGTCAGGTACCAATGTTTTGATAACTTTATTTAATGCCTAATACATATGTGTTGAAAGTACATATTAAAAAATAGGTATTAATAGATTTTGTCCCTCCTAAGTAATGATGGCAACAGTAACTATCTAAAGAGGTCTAAAATACTATTTGGAATTACATGTAAACTCTGAAATGACTAAGACTATTACTTGCTTAAGCTGTAAGTGGAACTGTTGTGTATTATATGACTCATATTTATGAGTAATGGGACTCAGAATGCAAAGTAACCACAGGAAGTACAAAATTTGGTCTGGGACATCCATTCTGTAACAATAAAAGGGGTGGGGTACAGAAGGGGAGTTTGAGCTTTCTTTTCAGTATGCTAATAGAATTTCAACTTTTAACAACTTGCTTTTTGAGCAATTTTAAACTTTGGTTTAGTTTGGTTTGTAATCAGGTACTAAGTAAGCTGCAATAATATTTATAACATATGAAGGATAACTATTGTGTATTATTACAACTCTTGCAGTTTAGATGTTTGTTAAAGAAATTCTAGTGAAAAATATAACCTATCCTGGGCCGTTCACTGCAGTGGCCTGGAATCAGCTGTATCTTTGGAAATAAGCAGGTCTTTACAATAGGGATTTTACTGCCTTCTATGATAGGCTTTCTTCTCTTAAATTCCATGCAGTAGGAGAACAAAGTGTCACTGGCTGTTTTTAGATGCTTTAAATGTAATTACAAATCATTACTCACTTTGGAATAATGCCAGAAATGTAAAGTTTTATGAAAATAATGATATACAAAATCGCTATTGATACAAATGCTATTCATGTCTGTTGTTAACAACCATGTAATTGCTTCTGATTCCTACAAGAATAAAATGGAAGAGGATCCTAAATAGCAGTGGATGGTAAATAATGACCATAATGACATGGCACTTAAGTAATATTTTAAATTATGGATATTAAGATACAGTTCTATCTCTGAGGATCACAACCTGGAAATAATACACAATGCAGCTCCCCTGTTAACTTCATTTTACTTGGTTCATTGTAAAAGAATATGAGTAAATGGGAAACAAACTGAAACCCAAAGGGTTACAGATACCAGCACTTGAAGCAGAACTCTTTGAACTCTATTACAATTTCACAAAATGTAAAAAATACTCAAGAGATATAATTTACATATCAGTGACAACCAGCATTGCTTTTATGTGATACACCAAAATAAAGTAAAACTTAGATATGAAAACTTGCAAAAGCAAGAACAATATACCATGCACTGGTTTTAGAGGTACACAGAGAAGACATCAACATATTTCATCAGGTTGATAAATTTCAGAAATAATTACATGGATAAAGCCAAGAATTCGATATGACTCATAAGAAGTTGTACATTATTGTGCTAAGTGGATAGGATCTGTTGGCAGCCCTTGCATAACGCAATGTCACATCACCTGGACCAAGGCTTCACCTTGTAACAAAATCTGCATGTGACTAGTGTGTACACAGAGCAGTTCCAATAAAGTTGGCGGCATGCCTAAGTTCCTACACATCAGTACCCAAAATAACTCCAGTATAGGAAAACTGAAGCAAACATGAAAATGAGTCAGATATAATATTGAGCACAGCTCCAAATAAAGACTACTTTCTGTAACTTCAAACAGAATGAAACAGGTGGGATTTTTACATTGGTATTCCTTTATCAAGATGCTATGATGGTGCCGGTAAATCTTAACTCTGAATGGGTAAGGTTGAAGGCTACAGCTCTATGATATCAATTAAGCACTAGTATGTATTATCATTATGATATAAAGAATTACATCTGGGCCATGTTCACAAGTTTTATAAATCCCTAAGACTGCTATGAGTTGGAATTCCTTACATAGACACATTCATATACTTTTTAGGGCAGCTATATAGTATCAGAACTCCATCATGTAGGATAAGAGAATCTATTAAAACGTACTTGAGCATGATTTGAATGGGATTTGTTTACCTTGCTTGAGCAAGACATCCAGTTCCAGAGGGTTGTTTTCCCTGAGCAATGAATGCTTGGCAGTCTCCAGGGGAGTACTTAATTTTTCCATTATTTTTCTTGGCTCAATAGGCTATCACAAACTGGAAGGAAGCAAAATTTTCAGGAACATAAGAGAAACTAAATGCTTCATAACTTCCTAGGAGACTGGCGTCTGGTCAGAAAATGCCAATGGTTTTCTAAAGTTACTGTATAAATGTGCTTTGGAAATGAATATCTTTGCCATTTCTCTTACACATCTTTAGACACTGAATTATTTTGGCTATCAAAAATCAGATTTTTTCTATGAATCAGACCTACTAAAATATGATAGTACAAAATGAGTAAAATCTTCCAGGTTATAAAGTGAGATATGTGAAAAATTGGAAAGAATGGTATGAAGTGTGGAAATATACACATCTTTTAGTTGAGATATGAGATGTAAGACTTTAATGGATTGAAGCTGAAAGAAGAAAAACAAGAACAGCACTACACACTTCTGCCCAATAGTGTGGAAGAGCTTAAGTAAGACTTAAAAAAAAGTCCTCAGTTGTAAGATGGAGTCATTTTATTTCAGGAAGAACTGCATAATAGGGAGATGCTGAATACAGCACTGGTTATTAAGGATCTATATTCCTTCACAAAAAAATGTTTTGCCTTGGCTTGAAAAGATTATTCATCCCTTTAGTGAGCTCCTATAGGTGACTACTGCAAACTAGTACATAACTAGTATTCCTTTTGCTTTAAGCATGTTTCTTTTAGCTATATCTGTCTCAGGGTATCCATTCCTCAGGCAAAAGTTTCTTTTTCAAATGAAGTTCCTGTTTTAATTACTACTCAAATAATACAATAATCAATTATACAATACAATTCATAATTGACTGTAAAGAAATGCATAAGTTGACCCATAAAGCCCTTGTGCCCACACATGGTGCTTTCAGGGATTCTACTGTATGCATTCTTTAGTATGCTTTTGTATTTTTTTTGTTACAGTAATTATTGTGACCTTTTAAATATATTTTAATGATGTAGATCTCTGTGCAGGGCTTTTGTGTGTATTTGGTGGCTGAGTGAAAGGTGGCTTAATGGATAATAATTAAATAGAGAATCGCATGTTACAGTTCATTAGCTGTCATAATATTTAACTATGGAAAGAGATTGTTTAAATGCTGATGTTAGAAAAAAAGGCTTCAGAAAGAGGAGGATCCTTGTGGCATTGTTTTCAGTGAGAATAGGGTAGGTTTGAAGTTTTTTGGTAGGAGAAGGCAGAACATTATGGGGACTACTGCAATAAGCAGAGTGCATCTAGCCACCTAAGGCTAAGAGTTTGCTAGCATAAGAATGGTCTGTTCGGGGACAGTTGGTCTGACAATAATTCTGGGAATAATTTGCTAGTGTGGATATAGCCTCTGAGAATCAGATATTTAATATGTAAAATTTTATATAGGGAATTTCCCCGATTCACAGATCATTTAGAGCTAATTGAAGGGTGCTAGACAGTCTATTGTTAAAGGACTATTTCCCTGGTTTCTGTGATGCCTTAGTACAACTGGAGAACCTTATATCAAGACAAAATGCTGCTTTTGAGCCTACTGAGTCTTTACAATATTCCTTTTCCTTCCACTCTTGCTTTAAAAAAGTGACACTGCTGATGGCAAACCCCAAAAACCTGACTCAGCACACCTTTATATTACATACTTGCACTGGAGAGGTATGAGCAGTAGTAATATGCAGTAAGTGCTGGCAAAGGTGCAGCACGCTAAATGCCAGTTTATTTAACTAAGTAACTAAGCCTGAAATCAATTAAAACTCAATTGTATATAGCAATTGGGAAACAAATAGATTTTGCTCCCTGCTGTACTCCTGCTTCTTTTATACATTAAATTTTTTACTGATGTACAGTCAACTCTAAACTTACCCTTTCCTGATCAAGGTGATCCAAATATAGTCTCAGATAGAGAACAGACTATAGAAAGGGAAAAAATAGAAAGAGTGGCAGATGCTCCTCATGATTATTCTTCATTTCAGAGATCAAACTCAGGTCACGGGCTTTTGTTGGAGTTCCTTTACTTTTTCTTCATCAATATCCATGCTTATGCTCTTCATGTCTCCACCAGTTCTCATAGCAAGCATCGTCAAGAAAGGAGGATTGTGTGTGTAACATGGGGTTTGTGTATGTGATTGTACTTGTGCACACACATTCACGTTTTCTGAGAGAATAGAAATACATTAGACAAGTTCTATTAGGATGAGATAATTATTAAAAAAAAAGAAAAGTGGAAATAGCCAGTCTGGAATGTAGCATAAAGGATAGTTACTTTTCTTTTATCTTTATTTAAAAAAAAAAAAAAAGGCAATCTATTTTATTCACGTAACAAAATCCTAGACTGTAGGTGTTACTCCCTGCAGCATTTTTAATAGGCATTGCAAAGCAGAAAGCTGGGAGAAAAGGATGGAAGTGGAAAAGAAAGTGTTAAAAGACTGGCTTCCTAGTTCTAGCCCTAGGTTTAAACATCCAGCAATACTTATTGACCGTAAAATAAACCAGTTCACACTGGACACCAGACCACACAGATGCCTTGAAGGATGTAAAAACAAAGTCACATTTCTGACTGTAATATGGAGTACTATATCCACTAGCTCAGATATTCCTGAAAGTTTAATTATGGTATCATGATACTCGGTGAGGGATAAACGCCTGAGGACTTACTCAGCATCTTAGGCAAATTTTGCAGACTGAATTAAACACTGGCACAGATACACAGCTGATGTATTCAGGTAGGCAAGCTAGTCCAGTTATGTCTAATCAAACTTAGTTTAGCCCATAGACCCTGAAGCTTTCCAACATTTTTACAAACTCCCTGGGCTGCCAGATAGCCAAGTAACTACTGATACACTATGGTATTCTGTAGGCATTCATGACAAACCATTTATTTCCATTTTTCTCTGCACAGTAAAGCTGAGTGGGTTCTAAGGGGTGTTCCTATAATTGGCTACCAGTGCTTGCAGTTCGGGGACAAAAATCCTTTTATGAGTATTTTATATTACTCACCATCTTATGCACTAGGACAACTTTGAGAAGAGGATCTCACAATTTATATATGCACTTATGTATGCTTTTGTTTGTGCAACAAGAAATAAAAAATTTAAGTAATTAAAATTATACACTTAATTATCTGGAAATCTACAGATAAAGCTTGTTTGCCTGTATAGTTTTATGGTCTACTTAGAGCCTTTTCTGTAGATAATTTATGCTCTTGCTTTAGTACTCCTGTTTTCCTGTTAATAAGAGCTACTCCATTCTGCAAAAATTAACTTTTTCTTGATTTGAATGCTATTTTTGTTTTATAGTATTTCCATCACCTTTTAATGATAGATCTATAATTAAGCCCAAATAGAACTGCTTGAAAATTATAACATTTCACCATTTTCAATGACAAAGAACAAGTGACCTTGGAAGACAGCTACAAGAGGCAAAAACAATCTGGAGATATTTTTTTCTCAGGCATGATGGCAATACTTTCTTGCATTAAACCTCCTGATGAAGCCATTGACCTCCAGGATATTTTTACCTGAATGGAAATTTTAAAATTTAAAAAATAATAATCCTCTTACATTAAAATGTAGAATGTCTTATCTGGCTTCAAGTTTTATTGTCCTAAATGTTTTGGTAAGTCATCAAGAACCATAAATAGATGTACCTAAATTTAGATGCATTGAGTAAAATAAAGCAATCAGAGCAAAAATGCATTCAAAATATTTCATACAATAGGGGAGAAGATTTAAGAAAAAGCTCAGCTTCTATTCAGAAAGCAGTTCTGAAGGGGGCAGGAGAAACTTCTGGAAAAAGACCTGTAGAAATAGGCTATGTGAATTGAACATTTTTGGGGGAAAAAGCCTTCAATTTAATTGTGTATTGGGTTTGCATGGCAAGGTTTTGGTAATAGGGGGGCTAGAGGGGGGGCTTCTGTGAGAAGATGCCAGAAGATTCCCCCATGTCTGATAGAACCAGTGCCAGCCGGCTCCAAGATGGGCCTGCTGCTGGCCAAAACTGAGCCAATCAGCGATGGTGGTAATGACTCTGTGACAATATATTCAAGAAGGGGTAAAAACTGCTGCACAACAGCAGCCAGAAGAGAGGAGTGAGAATATGTGAGCGAAACAACTCTGCAGACACTAAGGTCAGTGAAGAAGGAAGAGGAGGAGGTGCTGCAGGTGCCAGAGCAGATATTCCCCTGCAGCACATGGTGAAGACCATGGTGAAGCAGGCTGTCCCCCTGCAGCCCATGGAGGTCCATAGTAGTGCAGATATCCACCTGCAGCCCATGGAGGACCCCACACTGGAGCAGGTGGATATATCCAAAGGAGGCTGTGACCCAGTGGTGAGGAGCCCATGCTGGAGCAGGTCTTCTGACAGGACTTGTGACCCCTTGGGAGATTCATGCTGGAGCAGTTCATGAAGAACTGCAGCCTGTGGGAAGGATCCATGTTTGAGAAGTTCATGGAGGACTGTCTCCTGTAGGAGGGACCCCACACTGGAGCAGGGGAAGAGTGTTGAGGAGGAAGGAGCGGCAAAGACAACGTGTGACGAACTGACTGCAACTCCCATTCCCCATCCCCCTGCGCTACTCAGTGGGAGGAGGTAGAGAAGCTGGGAGTGAAGTTGAGCCCAGGAAGAAGGGAGAGGTGGGGGGGAAGGTGTTTTAAGATTTGGTTTTATTTCTCATTACCCTACTCTGACTTTTGATTTACAGTAAATTAAATTAGTTTCCCCAAGTTGAGTCTGTTTTGCCCATGATGGTACTTGGTGAGTGATCTCCCTGTCCTTATCTCAACCCACAAGGCTTTCGTTATATTTTCTCTCCTCTGTCCTGTTGAGGAGAGGGAGTGATAGAAGCAGCTTGGGGGGCACCTGGCAGCCAGCCAAGGTCAACCCACCACAAATTGTCTATGAAGTAATGACTACAATTGTCTTCATCACTCTGAATTAAGTACCATGAATTGTTTGGAGTGGCCAGAGTCAGTAGCGATGAAGCACTCACAATTTTGAGTTACCTACTTTATAGCAAAAGATATCTCACTGGTGGCCATTTTGTGGTCCAAATTCATGTCCTGAATGATTTAAGGGAAAACCAAAGTTTGATCATAAAAAGTTTAAGGTCAAACATGTAAAGATTTGAACTAATTTTTTAATATAATAAAAATAATCTTTTCTGGTTTTGTTTATAGTCTAAACAAGTTTGCTTTGTGTTACATATTATCCAACTTGAACTCCTAAGTACATCCAACTAAATAATTTCTGCCATTTTTATAGAGAAATGTCAGTACCATCCTGATTTTTTCTAATTCTGTTGCAAAATACAATATTGTGGGACGAGCTAGAAATTACATTATCCTATGCTATGAAAATCTAACCAGGAAATTGAATAGAATTAAACAAGAAATCAGTCATGAGGTGACCCTTTTCAAATGTGTACATTCTTACTCAGTGGCATTACAAATATCATTGGTAATCATCAGCATTGTCTAAGATTTTTAAAACTGAATAAATCAAATACAGAAGTAAAAATAAATGAGGAAGTCAGTAGTCCTAATCTACACTATCACTCACTAATTTTAGTTGACTGAGAATGCAAAAGGGTTAGGCCCAGCTTTTACTTACTTTTTCTTTTTTGCGTGGATTTTTTAGTACAAATTATTTCCTGTAAAATTCTGCATAAACTTCATAATACAGCACAGTTCAATTCATAACAATGATATGGATTAAATTACAGGCCTACATCTTTTCAAGCCCAGCAATACAGAAACTGTCAGCATGCTTCAGGGACTGGGGGTTCCCTGTGGTCTGGGGCCTGTCCCACCACCCTCAGTGAGGGAGCAGGGGTGGAGGGCATCCGAGAGCAACCTCAGCCTGGGGCGTCAAGCTCGTCTATGGGGACAGGGACAACGAGGCCAGGCTGGGATGCCAGCCTGTGAATGGGGGACAGGATCAGGCCTGGTGAGGGGACCCGGGGTCAGACACAGCCCCAGGCGGGCTGGGCAGGGCTATGAGGGTGGAGCCAGGCTGGGTTTCTGTTGGTCTGCAAGTTCCAGTTCACCTTCTGGTACAATTTAGAGCAGCCAGAGGATTGCTCTAAACTATCCTAAGCTGCAATTACACCCAAATTAGTTTACCTAGTGCTCTGCCGTAGTAGTACTTCACCAACACTTTAGACCTGTGGTAATGCTGGAAAAAGAGGAGCTGGTATATGGGCAGTTCAGCAGGCTCTATCTGTCTATGCATTCTATGCAGTTAAAGGTTACCAGCTAGAAGATAGTGGTATGAGAAGGATATAAAAAAACAGAGTATGGGACTCATGTTTTATTTGCTGCTGTGCCTTTAAACATTGTTTTCAAACCTTAAAAGATTCCTTTTTATTTGGATACGAATGGCTAATTTTTAAATAATTTTTGGAACGGTAACTATTTTCTGACCTTAAGCAGAGGGATCATGATCAGAAGCTGCAGGTACATTCAGAAAAGGAATGATTTGAATATACTTTGATTTGCTTTGCCCGTAACTAGTAAGATTTATAGAAACAATGCTGCCTGGGCAGAGAGATAGACAGGCTGACCTAATAGGTCTTTTCCATCTCTTAGTCCTATGGTTCTGCTATTTCATAAAATACATTAAAAATAGATTTGCATAACAGTCTGGAACAGCTCCAAGCAAGCCATTTCAATCTCTCAGGAACATAATAAATATGTAATTTAAATGCTGCCTAAAAACATATTTACTGATCTGTCTGCATTTATTCTTCCATTGGAGATTACAAAATGCATATTTACCAAAGAACTCTCCTTAAATAATGTCAAAATCTGTCTTCATTGACTGAAATCAGAGGGCTCAGAGGAAAGACTGAGGCTTTGTCTTTAGAGCATATTGCTCATGTGCCTTATTTTTAAGACCTGTAAGAACAAGTTTTCAAAGTAGCACTAGTCTCAATTTGTTGATGAATCTCAACAGCACTCTCTTTGGCCATAGTACCATGCTTTGCTTTGAAAAATGTGATTTTTAATTACTTAGCTAGTGTCGAATGCAAGTAGTCTATTGAACAAAAATCAACCACAAACAATGTACGTTACCTTTTGAAAAACAAGCTGGTTGAATCTCCACTTGAACCCTTTCCTTGATGAACTGAAAGATTAGTCATGTACCCTGGTTGCATCCATTAGAAATGGGACTAACCTGCCACAAAGAGACAATGAAGGAAACAGACACACTTCTACAAAGCTTGTCAATGACAAGACCGCACTCTGGTGGTTATCTGCCTGCTTATTGTTATCTTTGCCTCAAGCTTTCTACCTGAGACATGGCTTCCATGAGATATTCTGAAGCATGGTGTTCACATTCCCTTCTTTACTTACCTTTATTTTAGAGCTACTTAATTATCCTTTCTCCAATACAGACTGTGCTGGGGGTTTATTTGACAAACAAGGTTCATTGGAGTCTGGGATACCTCAGAAGCTAAATAATATGGTGAAGACAGACGTGGTGGGGGGTGCCTTTGTATAAGATACTTTTTCAACCTAACTTCATATTGTACAATAGGATTTATTGATTCAGGCTCAGCATTGATTGGCTCTTCTGACTTTGCAATGACTTTGGAAGAGCTACGTATACATTTCTACACTGAGTTCTCCAGTCCTAGTTACCAGATGGTTGTATTGGCTTAGTTCAGCTGCATTGTCTCCACATGTTCCTATCGAGCTGTTTAGTTCTCTTTGAACCTGCAGTACCAAATTTCATGTACAAAAGATACCAGAATGACCTAAATAGCCAGATTGCAACCCTCCCTCTTTGGGTTACTTTTGGACATGTACAAAACCATGTACAAGATGTACATAATTTAAAAATATGAAACAATTACTGGCTTATATATCATGTAGCTACAGCTAGCAAGCTGCTAGGTATTAAATGTCAACCACTCCTGTAGGATACCTAATGAATCTTTGACCAGGTGGTCATTGGTCAGGTGGAGAAGAGTGAGCCTTCTTTACTCCTTGGGTCAGGTTGAGCCTTGACATTGCTGAGCCACTCTCTGCCTAATCCCTATTTTTTCCTCTAAGGGTTTGGTAACTTGTTGTGATAGCATTTTTCCTGCTGAATGCTTGGGCTGCTCACTATCCTCTGATTGTCAAGCTTATCTGTCTTTGGTTTTACCTTCCTTACCTTGCATGGATCTAATATGTACTTTCTCACAGTTCTTTCTTACAATTTAATGATTTTCCTGGAAGCTTGAGTCAAGAATTTTCAGCTGTGCTGCATCCCAACTAGAGCTTGGATCCACAGAGCTGAGCCACTGAATTGACAGTTACTAGACCTTAAGTTCAGACAGTAGCATGTCTTGGCGACAACTTTGCAGGAGTCCTAGAAACATGATACATAGATACCCAAGCTGGTCCAGCAGGAAGTCAGCACAGGTATAATAGGATTCACTAGCTCATGTTGTTCTTCATGCCTTAGGAGAACCACAGTTGTTCTGCCATAAACTACAACTGAGGTATTAAAGCCTGTCAGATCCAAACTGACTCTACTATGCAGCCAATTCATGTGTTTCTGAATCTCTAGCACTGTTAACCCACAGCCTGGATAACCTCTCCATGGATAATAGAAAGGTGCATATTTGATAATATGATGATTATGCAAGTCTTAGTATTTTATTTGGTAATTCTTGAAGAAAGAGCATTAGTCTTTCCTACTTAATATGTGAAAAGGACAGAGTTCAACAACTCGAGGCTGTACTACAGGCTATCTTTTAGAAATGTATCATATCTCTGATAAATGAATTCGAGTCATTTAGTACTTTTTGATTCTTCACAATGTTAAGTTATTATTTCCAACTGAAATATTTCTTTATTTCTAACTTTACTTTCCAAATGTGGGATCTTGTTATGGTTTTATCTATCAGATTAAAGGGTCTCTTCACTGGCTTTGTTTTTATCAATTTTAAGAAAGAGAAAAGGAGAAATGCTAATAACCATAAGCTTAATTAACCAATTACTATTGGAAATATTGAGAGCAGAGATAAAAAAATGTAAGGTAAAAATTGTAAATGATGCATTTTCTGAGTCTATTAGAGGAAATACATGAAGAGGAAAACTTAATTAATGAAGCAGACTCAGAAATTGTATTAGAGTGCATTTGTAATATCAAGCAGGTCTTTCTGGTAAAGTTAAAGTAGGGCATTGCCATGCTTCACAGAATCACAGAATGATAGGGGTGCGAAGGGACCTCTGGAGATCATCTAGTCCAACCCCCCTGCCAGAGCAGGTTTACCTAGAGCACGTTGCACAGGACTGCGTCCAGGCAGGTTTTGAATGCCTCCGGAGAAGGAGACTCCACAGCCTCCCTGGGCAGCCTGTTCCAGGGCTCTGCTTGTGTATCAGGAACCAAAATCCACAGGCTACTTCTGGTGGAGCAGTGTGAGAGTAGTGTACGTCAGTGTTCCTTGTTTTGCTCCTTTCTGGGGTGAAACAGAGCAATGTATCCTGTAGATATGTTCGTCTCATGTTGCTTTTAAGCATTTATATTTTAAGATGCCCCTATTTTTACAACACCCCCCCCACACACACTTCAAATTCCCAGTGAGGAAAACATATTCAGCCGAAGATTTTACCCTGTTTCTTACCATGTTTATTTTTGTTCATCTGGTTGTACACAAGCAAAAATACAGTTATGATGGCCAAGTAGCACTTAGCAGAAGTAAACTGAGGACATTTTGCATTTTTATTATTTTTAAACAGTTGTCACTTCTAAGTGTGATACTTTTAAAGGTCCAAATCCTTGAAGATTTTAGTCACAACATTTTTAATGAAAATGTGTTCTCATATTTCACATTAAATAAAATGTAGATGAAAAATAAAAGGAACTTTCAAAAAGGCTACAATAGCATTACACTTTAACCAGGTACCAACTCTGCTCCACCAAAAACATATGCATTGCACACCTTTCTGTCAGTCTGTCTGCCTTGTTTTCTTATGATAGAGAAATAGATACTGGTAGTCACTCTTTATCTAAGGATAGAAGAACTTAGTAAAGAGAGTAATTCTTTTTATTAAAAATATCAACTCTAACTTTGGCTTTATGTTCTTTAGAATATATGGCAGCTGAAAGAAAGAATTAGAAAAAGAATGAAGGCTAATCATCAATTTAGCAGCATGAATTAAAAAGATCACTTTCAAGGCCTGCTACTTTTTATTCCAAAGATCTGAATTGCAGTATCTCTTCCCCAGTGTGACCCTTGTTATCGTTGAATAAAGGAGTGTGTTTTTTGTAAGAAAAAGAAACAGATATGGGAGCTTCAGTAAAGTCATCAAAAAGCATGCTGTTCTCATACAAATTAGAAGAAAAAGATCTCTTCATACAAATCTGCCTATGAAGAAATCAGAATTTTAACAGTGGCTATGGGCTGTTGTTTGTATCAGGCCTAATTATCCTAGAGAAATAGCCTATTGGTTTTTAAATTATATATTTATGCACAAATATAGTTTCCTGTGTTCCTTTCTACTTTTTTCCTTGCTATATTTCATAAAATATCAGGCAGCCCACAGATCTGCTGCTGTTGTGCCCATGGCCAACCATTGATTTCAGAAAGTAACAGCTGGCAGCCATGTGGCTCTGCTGCCAGCACGTCCTTTCTCCTTCCCTCCTCTGTGTCAATGAACTCCAGCATCCAACGAGCAGTGGTATCAGTGCACTCAAGATAGTTTTGGAATATTTTTAATTGTTCTGTTGTACTGTGGTATTAGAAGTGATCCAGATGTCCTACTAACTAATCTTACATTTCCATTCCATGTTACTTGAAGGCACTGACAATTTCCTTCAGTTCCCCGAGACTTAATTTTCACATTACATTTTTGTCACCGAACAACTGCCATTGGAAGCTGTTTCTTTAGCAAATCTTAGTTTAGTGAAAAGTAGAAGCAGCATGGAAAGAGATTTCCCCAGACACCTAAGGCAATAAAAATAGAATGTATCTCTTCAAAGAGAGTTTCATTCTGGATTCCAATAAAACAGACAAATTCATCTTTCTCTTCGTCTTTCTTTTCCCCTTTTTTAAAGTTTAATAGAGGTTATAGTAGTGTGGTTTCAAATAATATCAGAGGATCTAATTATTTTTGTTAAGAATCGTGAAATACTTCTAAGCTGTACTTTATTACATTCAATTTCAAATCACATTTAATTATTATCTCCTAAATAAAAGGAAGGAATTAAAAATTATGAAGTCTGCACAGACTGAGTATATCTATTTGAATTCATTCCCTAAACCTTGAGCTGCTAATTTGATTATGAATTGAAACATTTGTGGGGACTACTAATTCCATTGCAATCTTCATTTCAAATACCCTGACTGATGGCTCTACTTCTCTGACAACCTTTTGCAGAGTGTATCAGATTCCTTTGGGATTTTTTGTTACTTTTCTTTTTAGCAAAGGGAAGAGTACTTTCTGACCTCAAGTCTGCATTTAACAAGACAACAGATGAGAATGCTGAAATCACAACTGTGGCTTCATTTCCTTCCACTGTCTGAATTTCTTCGTTTTAGTTGGGTACAGGGCGAGGGAAGTACTATTACAGGCAGAAAGGGAACCATATTATTAGCTGGATCATTTGTATGTGCTTCCGAGTACATGAAATTAAATTAATTCTGCTTCTCTCTATGCATGCTTTGGAACTTTCCAGTTTGGTTTGATGACTGAATTTGAAAGAGTGATTTTTTTCTTTTTTTCTTCCCCTGGTAGATCAACATTCTATTTTCCTCTTATTTTTTAAACCTCTCTCCTCTACTCTCCTTTAAACTGACTGCCAAGTGGGTAAATACTGGGATACTATTTCAAGAGTTAGTTACACACAAAGAGAGAATATACTTTTGTCCTGGCTACTCAAAGCCTAGGGAATAATTGAAAAATTTGAATTAGAGGCAGATAAAAATACTGAAAGGTGCTTATAATTGAAAGAAGTTGCTCAGCTCTCTAGTGCAGGTTTGTTGGTTTACTAACCGCCTTGTATTACTAAGATCCCCCTGCAAAACTTAGAATACTTTACTATTAGATCTGCTTGATATACATGGTGCCTGTAATGAGGTTTTACAAAGGACATACAAATGCCACAACATGGCAAGTAAACATTTATTCTTTTAGTGCAGCAGACTCTGCCAGTAGAACAGGATCATTTTTCCTCTATAATTATTCTATTGCAGAGCATGGATTGCATTCTGTGGATACATGGAAAAGTTACTGGACTTTTCTGTGGGGATGTAGAGCTGACAGACATTACTATGTCCTTGAGAATTCTTTACCCTATATGCTGATTATTTTGATTCATAAGATAAAAAAAATCATGTCACTTAAAAAATATCCAAGCAACAGAACTGGTAATGTCATAAATAAGAGGAGTTCCTTGGGGTATGTCGACTTACTGTAAATCAGTCCAAATGAAAACAGTAGGTTTTGAATATTTATTTGAAGATGTTTTTGATAAGACTTTTGGTTGGGACTTCTAATTTGTGCCCTCTCTATGATGGGTTTGTCCCTTCTGTCTCTCTGTGACTGGTTTTTAGTATGAAGGACCTTGCACAAATCCAGCCAATTTCTGCTTTCTCAGGGTATTGAGGGAAGAAGGAAGAATCTCTACTTTATTAAATAACATAGTCAGGTGTAGTTTGCTGTTGGTTATTGAGACCTGTGTTCCTGTTTCTTCCTCCAACAATTTAATGAAAAAAAAAAATCTTTTTATTTAAACTCTTTGTTAGCAGAAGAGACTTTCACAACAAAAAGGTACTAAGAATACATCTTGGGTCAAGCTGTAAGGAGATCCCTGTTGAAAAGACTGCATTACTCAGCTCCAGCTTTCCCAGACTGTATTCCGTGGCACTGTTAATAAGCTTTACTGATTAATAGAAAGATGACTCTTCATAGTTCAGGGAAAGTTCTCCACAAGTGCCACTAAACTGCTTTCAAGGATCCAAATCTGTTCAGGTTCCCTTTCCCAGTCTGTACTTGAGACAATCATTATTACACAAAAAAGATGAACGACTTTGTAGTCAACAACCAAAACTGACGATGCTACATCAGAGCCCTAAACACACACCCTTTGCTTGCATTGCATAATGTGTCTTCTATTTTGAATCATTATTCTAAGATATAACTCTCCCCAAATTTTTAGAGAAAGCCTTTATCTTTAGACTTGGTTCTGAGAGCCAAAAAGCTAAAAACTGGGTATGACATTTCACTCCTGGACACACAAGTCACTACTGAATCTATATTTATATATCTGTCTTGAACTGGTTTCTGTTAAACACTCTGCCTAAGATTTAGGCATGGCAAAGTTTCACAGTACAGTTTTTTGAGGATGAAGCAGATGAGTTCATGCATTTCTAATAGCAGGCCTGTCTGCAAGCTTTATCAGCTTATTTTTCTTTCCAAAACAGAGTTTTCACTTCTGTTTGCACTGTAGAGCCAGAGGAGTTAATGAGCTGGATTCTGTTCTATCTCAGTACCTACAGAATTAACAGCTAAATTCTCATTTTCAAAATCATTTTGAAGGAATTATATTAAAGGCATTAATAAACAATTTGGTTAGGTTTTGATGTCCCTATGTGAATTACAAGTACTAGATGTTGAGAATTCTTAAGACAATATATTTGATTCTTGGGTCCTAGAAATTCTCATTGTATTCAAAACCCACAGCTCCCACTTATGTGGAAAAAAAAATCAAGCAACTTCAAAGCAAAGACAGTAGAAGACCTCTAATGGCAGCATACTTGTTGTCTAAAACTGTTTTGTAAATTACATTTCCTAAAGTAGGAAAATAGATTCCACAATCCAAAATTACATTCAAAGGACAAAGTAAAAAAGAGTTACTGCCTTGCATAAGAAGCCTCAATAATGGCAAAGAAAACAACTGAAAATTTGTGTGACTGTCAGGAACTATTTTCTTAATAATTGCTGAATCTATAGAGAGGAAAGCTGGTGGAGATGTTCAAACACAACATGAATATTATGGTGACAATACGTCAGAACAGCCAGGTGAGACAGTTTTGTGTCCATGAAATACAGTACAAAACCATAATTACCTTTTAATTTGCTCTCTCCAAGCCTTCCTGCCTGCTGTCAATATCTTTACATACCCGTGGCTACACCTGTCTTCCACTTCATTGCCAGTTTTAACTTATGCAGTAGCAACAGTACTTAAAATATTGTTTCCTTCTCTAAAATTTGTTAGTTACAGTTCTTTTTCAGACCAGAAGTTGGTGAGAATCTGAACAGTCTATTCCACCTAAAAGCATAGGCTTTTCCTTTAGACACCTCTTCCCTGTTGTTCCTAAAGAGGATGGCTGCCATTTCACACACACATACTGTGTTACTATAACCTCCATTCAGTTATCCCTATCTTTCACTGGTTATTACTAGACCATTCAAGTTGTGTTATTTGGCAAGGCAGGAGTCACTGCCCCTTTAAACTGAGGCATGGTGGGACGTCCTGTAAGGAATTATATGGGACCTGCTTTCTTAAGTGCTCAGTTCTTTTTGGACTGTGGTAGAAGAAGGTCTGCTATGAAATGAAGACAAAGCCAGAGCTAGCTGATTTCTTTCTGGTTTGTTTGTTTTAATCCTCTTTATTAGGAGATGGTAGTTATCTTTAAACTTCACAGAATGCAGTTTTGTGTCTTAGGCTGGGATCAAGGGGCAGAAGTAAAGTTTTCTGTAGATTGCTAAACCTAGCACTAATTCACCATATTATCTTACCTTTTAGGGCAGATTAAATTCTCTCCTATATGTTTGACACTGAGATAGTACCACACTTGAATTTATTAAGAGATAAACTACTTTCCTGAGATACTTCTTTCATTTAATGACAGAGATTAAATTCAAATTTCTGGGATATTGTTGTTGCTTTTTCCTTATAACTGGATCCATTTGAGAAGCCTTTGCTAAGATATTATCTAAATACCCTCCTTTTCTTTCCCAGGATCAGTTTTTTTTTTACCTCAAATTCCTCAGAATATTGATAAGAAAAATACAGATTTTTTTTATGATGGCAAGCTTCTGTTTTCACCCAAAGTACAAACTACACATTTTCTACCTTCAGCTACTGGTTTATTGTATGTCCGTTCTTTAAGAAAGATTGAATTTATTTTTGAATACCAAGTTACTCTGTACTTTTGAGAAAATAACAGTGAAATAACGGAAGTGTAGACAACCACATCACTTCTAAAATCTTGCTGTTACTGTAGGACTGTTAGCTATAATGTCTCTTCACTGAAAATGTTTATTTCCAAGAAGCTCATAGTACTTCATGAAGGAAGGAAACAATAAAAATGAAATTCACCAAATTCAATGTTGTCCAACCTTTTCTATGTTGCTTGTTTGGTGAAATATTATTACTGCAAGATTAGGCATTTAACTTCAGTTCACAGTACTCCTTTTAGATCACTAGCTGCTTTTTCTGCTGGGATTTATTTAAAATGCCTTAGTAGCATTAGTGCCCCTGTAGCTTGGGCTAGTTATCTTCAATTTTCCATACTTGAGTTTCTCTTATCTCTCTTTTTTTTTTTTAAAAAAAAAAAGCAACCTTGATTATTGTTTCTCTGGGTTAAGAAGAGAACAAACAAGTTAGATGGTCTCCACTGCTGAGTAAATGATGTTCAGAGGTATTCAGCTGAGAAAATACCTGATCATGTGATGTTATAATATGCTTTTAAATTCTGAAATGGAAGGCCTTACTCAAGTACAAAAGTGCATTTTACAAAGATTATAGTAGTATCATTCCCTGGTTTTCTTCTTTATTGTAGATGTAAAGATGATTGTTTTTTCTTTCCTTCTTTTGAAACAGTTTAGTTTTGCAAGTCAGTCTGCCTGTGGTGTGAGCCGATCAAGTGTCTCAAGTTGGAATATCAGAACTATCTTTTGCTGGTGGTATTGGCACCACTAAGTGCTTTGAACAGAAAATACCATTGACTGATACAGCAATAGATGTTGGCCTGAAATACTTGAGCCTGCATTGTCAATCTGAAAAGCTACTACAACCACAAATTGCACTAGATGAAGCAACTTCTGGAGTATCCGGGAGCCTTGAATAAGGGAGGTAAATAGCCACAGTCCAAAGTAGGGAGAGGCCTATATATATATGTTCATGTGAAATATCCCTGCTATTTCAGCCTGCAAGTTCAGTTCTTGTTTCTAGCAGTAATATTTTGCTAATGGGTTAATGGAGATTGTTATGAAGGAAATGAAATTAATGAAATTGATAAGGGGAAGGAAGGGGGTGCCTACTCTACCCTGTTCATTCAAAAGTGAATAGTCTCTTGTGGATGCTATCTTCATTTACCTCCAACAGTTCAATTAATCTTAATTAGACTTGTTTATTAGGAGGTTTGAGTATGTTTATTTAGCACTGAAGTTTTTTGGGTGCTCCTGTCCAAACAGACTGAAAAAGAAGTGCAATCAATTAAATGATGTAGGGAAGTAGGAAATGAAGACTGTTTCAGCAGGATGTAGGCAATATGTGATCCTAGAGATGCATTGCACCTTTAAATCTTTATCATTTCTTACAAACCAGATTAAATGCCTCCTTAAAGTCACTCTGCAAACAGAAGCAATGCAGAGAATATATTAGACCCAGTATCTCCAGGACAGTGTCTGTATTAAAAATGGATGGACAGCTTCCGAATACCCATTGTTTGCTGTCACCACAGATAGGATTCGGCTAATGAAACAGCTAATTAGATTTTTGTAATCCTGTCATCATTTTTTGAGAGGTGACATTTTGCTTGAATTTCTCTTGTGGATCTCTTCAGTCTAGGAAGGAATACTTTCCTCTGGCCAATTTGGCTCTTGTCACTTTGCTGGAATGGCAGTTCCCTCTGTTGGTGTAATGAAATCACTGCCTTCCCAAACACAACTATGTCACTCAGCATTTAAATAGAAAAGAATAGGAAAATGAGGATCCGATTAGTCAAACAGGCCAATGTTCAAAATCCATTTCTGAAATCAAATAGTAGAATTGGATTGAGTTCATAATGGAAGAATTACTTAGGTATTATTACAAACTGTATTACATATTCATCGACTTGCTGAATGTGCATGGATTTGCCAGGCATTCTCCACTCCCCACTCCTCATTTCTATCCAGTGCAGATGCAGCGAAGGGATAACAACCAAGTTAAAAGCTGTCTAAATTAAGGAGTGCTTAAGACAAGTTTGGGTGGATGCTGAATGTTAATCTCACAGGCCATATTCTTTTGCAATGTAAGAAGGTGCAACTTTCACTGATAGCTCTCTGACTTCAGCAGTACATCGTGATGAGACTAATTTATGAGAGAATGTAGTCCTTGAAGCTTAACTGAGTTGTGTGTTGGTTTTTTTTGAAAGGCTCCTTGCTAATAGTATTTCTGCTGGTATTGATTTCTAATGGGAGTTGGGAGCTTTATTCCCTTAGAGATTCTTATGAAATCCCTGTAATTAGAGAAACAAAATTACACTGACCAGAAAAGCTGTATTAATTGGTAACTCAATATAGTTTGACCCAGATCATCTAGGTTTCTGCCTGGGAGGTCTGCTGCCATCTGTGGGGCTCTGAGTTCTGTCCGCAAGAAGCTCACTGGGCAGCTCAAATTATACTCAAGAAAGTCTTTGTATTAAAAGTCCTTACATTTAGTATGTTAAAATAACAAAATTGAGTGAATCAGTGTGCAAATTACCAACCTTCAGGGCAGGTACAGTGTGTTGAACAGCCTTGTGATGTCAAACGTTCTCCAGACTTACAGGATATAATAACTACTGCAATGTAACTCGAAGTGTTTATATGAATCTATATGGCAAGTGACCTGCACAACTGACCAGATTATGGGATTACTTGGTAAAGTATCTTGTCCACTGCTATTTTATTAATATTAACACCACAGACCTATTCAGTTTAATTACATAAATGGTATATATGAATGCCTTGTATTTCTTTAGCACTTCTAAATACAGAATCTCAAGGGCTTAATGCTCACAATATCTCTGTTGTAGTAGATGCCATCTCCACAGTGTTCTTAGGCAAACTTCAGCAAAGGAAGTTAAGTTTTGAGTCAAGTCAGAGGCCAAACAGGATTAGAAACTGGGTCTCCTAACTGAGCTCCAGCTGTTAGTGAGTCTGTCTTATCAGCTACTTTTCATGGTATGTGTGTCAGACTACTTTGATTCTGGTTTTTTTTCTTACATCAGAAGAGCTGTGTTTTTCAGGAACTTGGGTCTAGTTTGAAGCAGGGGTACTGTTACATGCAGTTCTTATTTTAAGTGAGAAGATAACAGTTTTCTGTGATCAGATATGAACCACAGAATTAGTATCCTTAAAAAAGAGGAGAAAAGAAAAGGCTAATTGCAAAGGACATTTGGAAAATGTTTCAAACTTCTCACAGCAGATTCTGTTTCTCTAAAATTTCTTAAAATTTTAGCTCTACTTTTCATTAATTTTCTTTTCCATTGCCATGCTTTGTCTGCCTTATGTATATTTAGAACTCAGCTGAATAACTGCTTTGTTTTTTTCAGATGCTGCTATCCACATTTTGCGTAACTGAGATGTTCCATTTTCAGAATACATCTGAAATGGACTAAATTACATGGGACATAACTGCTTTCACAGCATTGTTGGAAGCCTGCTGCTCTTTTAGATGGATCTTTAAATGTTTAAACATTGTACTTAGAGTGTATGTCTAAGAGATTGTGTCTCATACCTTTGAGTTTCTTTTATTTTTATAAATTGTTGAGAAATGTTTGGAAAAAGCTTTTTGAAATCAACCAATATTTACTTTTACAAGAGAAACTGGCAACTTTTAATCATAATCTTTTAGTGGTTATTTTGAAAAACAATTCTTTTTAGGTACTGAAAAATTTTGTTTTCTTTTTCCTGTTGCTGATATTGAAACACTTTTCTTTCTGAAAATAACAATGGTTCAAGTAGAGCAATATGAATTCCTACAAAATACTTTATACCTGTCCTTACCTAAAGGTGCTATTTTTAGCATGTATAGGCCATGTCAAGGTTTCAAGGATGCTAAAAAGGGCAACTTCTATATTTTTGCTGGGGGTTTTGGTTCATTTTTTAAATATGGACATTTGTCTACTAAGAAGTAGAAGAAAAAATAATTTCACATTCTTCTTGAGTTTTGAGGTATTAGTGAGTTTGGTCACTACAGACACAAAGTCAGTCCTCTTAGTAACATAATTGTAATTTAAAACCCTCTGAGTCATCTAGCCCTTCTGCGTAGCTATTCATTATTAGTGATAATTGCATGAAAAGAAAGTTGTTCATCTGCTCCTGCTGCTTATACTCCACTGGAAAACATAATCCTTTGTTTGTGGACAGCACAATTAGCGGCTTTGGAGATCACAATTATTTCGTACCTAGGGCTTAGAAGACACTGGGGGAAAAAGATACTCTTAAGCCTTTGTGAAAATATTGAATTTACTTAGAGTTACTTTTCAAAGTTTCAGTTGTCTGAGACATGAGAATATCTGTAAAAGATGTTCATCTGCTCAATCTACGAGTGTGTGTGTGAGTGGGTTACTGGAATATGTGTATGGAACAGTGCTGATCTGTTTATAGTACATAAAGCAAAACACAGCAATAACAAAAGAAGTAAAATAATGAGACAAGATGTGGCACAAAAGTAAACACCCAAACAGCATATTATCTTACAATGGAAGTGTAACTGACTGACAGAGAATAGATTTGATCTTCCTGGGTACCTCATGAAGCTGATATGAGCTAGCCTGGCTGAGAAGACTGGGAAAGAGAGAACCAAATCTGTGGCCAGGTGGACCAAATGGTGGTAGTTATTTCTTCCCCTCTGGTAACTATTGTCCTTCTTTGTAATAGGTGTTGATATGGTATCCTTGGCCATATTTCCAGTGTAAGTGTGATGGTATGCAAATACATGCTTTTTCCAATTCATTATCTGATACAAGTTCAAAAAAACTTACAGGCTTCCAAGACAGGTATTGTATTTTCAAACTGATAACTTATCCAACTTATCTAAAGTGACAGGGATATTAAGCCTCTCATGTAACTGTTTCAGTTCAACCAGGGCACGTTTTGCTATTCCTGTTCATACTGGCTAGGTATATGCATTCTAGCAGACAGCAGCTAATGGTAATTTTGACTCTGTAAGAAGCCATATTTTCTATTTTAAAAAGTAGTGAGAGATTTCAATCTGTTAATTTATCAGTCATTTGTGTCACCAGGACTCAGTATAGACAGTGTGCTCAGGGACTAGAAATTGCCAAGGTTAAAAACCAAATCATTTAAAAACCAGAACTTTATGGTTCAGTTTAATTTCCATGTCTATGATTTTGAAAAATGTCTGATGACTTTAGTGCCAGGATGAAGTTTTATTTCTGTAGGCCCAACACATCTGTGAAAGAGCAATCTTCATTGTACTTTGATTTCTTCGTCATCAGAAAAATAGCCAGCTAAATTGCAGCTTTTCTACCAGTGATAGTAATTTGACAAGAATACAGAGCTCAATTTTAAGCTTTGAGCTGAGTTAGTGGCTAAGACAGCAAAAAAAAATCCCCCACTGAAGCTGAGCAGACTTGGTTTGTGGTTGCTGAAATGATTAATGTTAAACATAGTACATTTTTCTTAACAGAGTCACTTTAAAGTAGATCAACATTAAAACAATAGTTAAGCATGTCAATTAAAGTATATTAACATCCATTTTATTTTGGCAGGACCAATAGTTCATTTCAATTTAATTTTATTTATAACCTATTTAACCTGAATATACTCAAGTAGGAAGGAAACAGGCAAGTGAGTAATTTTTGTGTTTAAAAAAAAAAAAAAGATTATTTGACCTGTAAGAGCATTTAGTGGTTGCTGTCAAAACTAGAATCCATTTTATTACCAATAATATAAAATAAAAAGACACTATATATTCTGAAGAGTTTGTCAAAACAAAAGTGATATGCAAGAACTGCTAGGGAATGAAAATGAGAGCTTTGGTGGTATGAGCACACTAGATAGCTTTCAGCATTTGTAGTTTGATGTTTCTGAATAAACCGTTTCATAATGTTAAATATTCTGTACAGACCTGTACCATCTTGGTGTTCTCTGAGTGTTCTTTCACATGCCACTACCACCAGTTGCTTCTCTTCATGCAGTTTCAGTTATTTCTTCACTAGTCTGCTTTGTATATGGCAATCCCCAAATACACATACACTAATCAGCTATTGAACAAATGACCTGATTGATAGTGGTACAGTCCAAGGCTGTACTAGACGGAACGCAACTGTTTGTACTGTTCAGTTATTTCCCTTTCCCATATATTTTGTAATAAATTCATCCATCATCCAACTCCGCCAACAGTGGAGCATGTCTGTTATAGAAAAGGTAACAGCATGGTGTTGCCTGGGAAGCAGATCTGTTGTGATCCTGTGCTCCTGGAAGCTAGGTCTGGAGAACGTTGACAGTATTGACATTGCTTAGTGTCCTGGAATCTCCTTACAAAGGTAGTACTTGGAAGGACAGATGTAAAATGGAGGGGAGACAAGCCCTGTGAACTTGTGCTCTCCCTATCTGTTATTTCACAGAAAGATAGCAATGAATATCATTTAGCCTTCTCGTTTGTTTCCTGGCTTTTATGCAACTGAATGGAAGAGATTTAATATATCTGTTTCTAAATGTATTTAATAGCTACTGACATGTCCTTCAGCAACCAAAGTCAGTGTGTGACACATCAGCTTAGTCCAAAAAAGCTTAGTCCGAGAGCCAGCAGTGCTTCAGAGCAGAAATATGACTGAAAACCTGGTAGTACAATTAACTTGTGGTATGTGCCATCACTTCTGCTAAGGTGCTTATGGTACCATTTCAGCCATTAATTTAAAACAATTAGCTTAGGAGTCCAGATCATTCCATATCATGAATTCTCACTGGAATGGCATAAAGGAGGAAGGAAAAAACAAGCAAACAAAAAAACCCAGTGGCTTTGAAAGTTTGGGGTTTTATAGTGTGAAGTCTGTCGTTGTGCCACCTAGGAACAAAGGTGGCTATTGCCCTTATTAACCTGCTTCGGAAACTCAGCAAATTCTGTTGAGCTTTAGGCACTAGTGATTGTTAAATGTATTCAGAGGTAGCCCTGTGCTGTCTCTTGTTCTCAGTTTGTGGAGGCTGTTTGACTTCTTCCTTTCAGGCAGATTTTGAGGAGTAGTTAGTATCTCTACCTTAAGCGTCTGCTGTACTGACTAATATTTATTTCCCAAGAACTCTCTTAGGGGTGGTCACTAGGATGTGATTACAATAGCAAATGTACCCAGCTTCAATCACAAATGATAGCTATCATGAAATCACATTCTTGTAAAAGCTGCTAGAAGCCCAGTCACCCAAACCGCACCTGCTGATCTTCTGTGTACTCGTGGGATTTGCTTCAGTTGCCTTTTCACTGATAGAATGTCTTTCAAAGGAGCAGACTTTATATTCTTGTTATGTATTCTGCAGAAAATATCACAGGGATATTTTTCCCAGTGTTTAATACAAAAAAAAGGAAACAATATTTTTAAATAGTAAATTGTTTAAAGGTGTCTAACTTAAGGTGAGGAAAAAAAGCCAACTATCTCATGGAATATTGCAGCATTCTGCTGATCTTGTTTGCTATTTTTGTTTGGAGCCTTCAGTTATATGTTAAGGTACTTTCTGAAAACATTGCCTTTCATTCCATTGACATACTTACCGCTCAAAATATCTCTGAGGAAAGACAGGCTGTTTACTAAGCACCTTTTAACGACAGATGGTTGAATAACTGGCTTTCTGTTCTTTCTGGAAATGGACTTTACTTCTGATGGAGAGAGGTTTTTTAAAAATGTCAATTTCACTTTGCATCTCAGCAGAGGAAGCTCTACTTAGATATAATTCCTAACAAGTCAGGCCCTCAGTATTGGGCAACATTTCACAAGACAGTTCAAAATTTCAACAGGACAATGTAGCCTGCTTGAAAGCGACCATTCATTGAAGCTGTGAAACTGGGTACTGCACATAAAAATGTGATTTAGGCTTGGGGCTGCTGGTGAAAAGCAGATGATGGTGCTTGTTGAATAACTAAGGGCACCTGATGCAATGCAAACATCGAACAAAGGCAGAAAGAGCCCTGTGGGACAGTCCATGGGAACAGCTGTGTCTTACCATGGTGCAGGCAGCACATTTTGCTGCTGCTATACAGTGAAAATGAATGTTGTGAGGAACTGAAAATGGTTTACCAAGCAAACATATTCAGGCTGTGGAAGAAAGCTGCTTTTCTTTTCTTGCTTACACTGTGAAAGAAATATTTTCATTTTGCCACTATTCATGCTTATGCAACCCATTGTTAATATAGGGTATCTTACACAGGTATGGTGTCTGTCTAATGGGGAACTGTCAAGTCCTTATATTGTGAGCTTATATGAGGAAGGACTCATAACAGAATTATATCACTATCTAATTGTGATTTTGGACAATTTGCCCAATATAAATGCCCCTTGTCTGTAAAATGGGTATGAAAGTCATGATATAAAGGTACATATTAAAAAAATACTATTCAGAACTTTTTATAAAAACCTACTATATAGGTGCTTACTATTAAATATGATCATAATAAAATAATGAAAATCAGTGCCTAACATGGGACAGAGAAAGCTTGGAAGCCGTCTTATTCACAAGTATGAACTTTCTTGCTCTGCACACTGAGTCAACAATGCCCTCTGCTGACTGTGGGGAGAAAAAATGCTAAAAACCCGGTAAATACAGCTGAGAGAAAACTTTCAGATAAGGTAAACTAGAATAATTCTGTTGCTCTTTATTGGCATATCTAAGGCTCTCTCTGTGACTTGTTTGCTTACTGCAGGTTATATATATGTATATATGTGATAATATGTTTGAGGAGATACTTGCAAAGTCTTTGTACATACCTGTATTTGTGTAAATTAAGCCTTTGAATAGTCTAAAAGATTCCAATGTCAATGCATTTTTCAGACTAGGTAGGCAGTATCCATCAGTTGCAGCTATCCATCAGTATAATCCTAAAAATGAATGGCTTTTGGTGAGAGTGGAAATTCTGTTGAAATCTAGAGATAGAACAAAGAAAATTGTCACTATTGCTCAGTACCTCCAAAACTGTTCATGCCTGCCTGAAGCGCTTGCATAAAAGCAAGGAAAGATTTGGCAAGAGCAACTTGAATGGGAGTTTCTGTTGGGGGTGTCTCTAGGGAGGATTGCCCAATGACAGCAACATGTCTGAGTCCTCCTGGCTGCTGCTGCTGTCCTTAGCGGGCAAAGGCCATTCAAAAAGAGATGCTTTTGCTCTGAGACAGAAGATGGGTAGAAGGAAGCAAGAATCGAAGAGACTGTAAGGTAAATACTCTAAAAGAGAGGAAGGGGGGAGCAAAATCTCCTGCAAAAATGTTTAATTCTGATTCTTTTTAGATGTCTGACACAATATTGGAGAAAGCAGCAAAAAATTCAGTAGCGTATTGTACAGTCATGCTTCCTGGAACTATACCTTTGTGTCTAGAAGACCTCGACCTGAAACATGTCTGGCTAAAAGGCTAGAGGTGTCCCAGTTAGTTTTCTTGTAGATTGATGAATGGAGGTACCTGATCTAACAGCCCCAAGCAGATAGCTATCAGGCATTTTTTGATAGAAACCTGTTTTTCATAAAAATTAAAAAGAAGACTTGGCAACACAAGTAATATGAGTGGTCTTTTCCCTCTGATCTCAAACCTCACCGCAATATTTTGAAATATGTAAAAGATGATAAAAGCTATAAATGTGGGGGTTTTAGGCTTCCTGAACAGCTTTTTGAGAGAGGTTTAAATTTAAATAAGTTGCATTTATTGTCTCTGGATTATTTCACTAAAATACATCAAATTTATAAGTTTTTTGTCACTAGTTTTTAAAAGATTATAAAGGTTATACAGTTATTCTGTCTAAAATACACATGGATACATATATGCTCATTTAAAAAACATAAGACAGTTATGTACATGTAGAAATTAAAAAAACTTCACACCAAGAAAGGCTGTATTGATCATGACCCAATTCATATTAGAAATTTGTCTGTTCCTGGAATCTAATGATTTGGTTTTTAATGCTGGTAGCGTGGTTCTGTTCTGTTATTGTTTACCTCTAAAATACGTACCTATCAGAAAAAACCCCAAACAAACCCAAAACCCAAAAAACCCTGCACCCTCGACATGTTCAATACTAACCACCCTCCAAAACAAGGAAGAAGTAAAAAAAGATGTAAATTAAGGTTATTTTAGGCTAAACCATTCAGTGATGCATATGACATTACTTTGGTAGCCACAGATTCTAGATATGGCAGCAAATGGCATTACATCTAGCTTCTATCTTACAAGCATTCTGTTATCTCACAAAAACTCAGACGCTACAGCCTGAGTGGTGCATGCATTGAGATGAATTGAGGGCTGTAGCGTCTGAGTTTTTGTTTTTCGTATTTATGAAAATTAATGGACTTTTTTCACCCAACAATTCTTAGTGTAGGTCATTGCATTTCAGTTTATAACAAATGAGATTTTTGTTCCCAATTTATTCTCCTCCTCTTGCTGTTAATTGACAGGCAATAGTTTATGCCAATTCACCATTCTGGATTAGTTTCAATTCTAACATATGCTATATATTCAGCATTTGTTAAGGGTGTGCCATTTGCTGTCATATCTAGAATCTGAAAGATTTGCCTGCAACAATAGAATATTCTTCAAATGCTCAGCTACATTCCATCCAAGGAAAGTATTGTATGTCCTTCCTGAATAAGCCAAAAGGATAATGTGGGTAAGCTTTCTTGGGCATTACAGTGCTTATGGGAAAACAAAAAGCAGGGGGATGTAAGAGTGAAATAATGAAGTTAGATTTAGAAAGAGATAAATCCTTTCAAGACAGTTCTTACTTTGCAAGTTTGTATGACAAGGATTACCAGATCTCACCCTGAAGGCATTATCTGATGTTTGGCATGTATGAAATTAGGTATTTTATAAGAGTTAGAAAGAATGTTATTATTCCTAAAAATCAAAGATTTTCTTTCAATCATTTCAGTATTGTTTAGAACCATCACTGCATAAAGCACTGCAGTAATTTGTGATGCTGATTAATGTGTGTGTCCCTTGATTCCAGAGGACTTGCAGCTTTTCTGCTACAAAATTCTCCAGCTGATCTTTACTACTCTCTTCCCAACTCTTTCTCTGCCAGTGGGGGGAACTGGAAGCAACATTCATGAACTCATAACTGCAGTCCTGCAGACTGGAATTCAGAGGTGGCAAACATGGCATCTCCTTCAGAATTCTGGAGGACAAAAATTGTTATGTCTTTTCCATGACATGTTGACTGGAAGCTCTTGTGAGCAGCAGAATTTCTAAAAATGTGAAAAAATACAGTTGATGACTGTTTGACAAAGATTTTTTTTTTTTTACCACCTTCACCCTCCTTCTCAGTGCTTATCATGGAAGTCTTCAGAGTCAGGTACTGAGTCAGGGCATTCTGTGATGCTCTGGTAACTACCATATTTTAGTTCTTGCCTGATAAACACCTGACAAATAGTTGTTTGACGGCTCCTTTGAGGCCTTTGTGTCATTAGGTTTATTCTTTCCAGCTTTCTCAAACGTCAAAGAATTCAAATAACACAATGTGCAAACATTTTCTGGTGAAATGTGGTATGTAAGAATCACTACTAAGCCAGTCATCTTTGTCATAGAGATGTAGAAAATATGACTAAACAACATGAATGTTTTTTTCTCTACATAATATACATGTGCCTGCAGAAAAAAAAAATTAAGAGAATACTTAACTGGTGGCATGAAAATGTAGATGAATTTTAAAAAAAAAATTAGTCATGCTTCCCTAGACATGTCCACATGTCTCAGGATGCAATATAATAGCACTTCTCTGAAATCTGCATTCAGTTAGCAGCTAGTGTAAAACTGGTGGTGCTAAGTTTAATTAGGTTGCTACTTTGGTTAGTACAATATTGTTCTCTCAAGAAATGCTGGCGTTCCATATCAACACATTTTTCTCATTTTCCATGAGAGATGGATAATTCTCAAATGCCTATTTAATCCTATTTTAGTCTCTGCATTCTAGAGCGCATACCACCAAAGTGCTGATGCCAGAGTGTTCTCAGTTATATTTGATGATTTTAGACTATATGGTAGAAGCGTTCCTCCAGATTTGTGGTTTGTTTACAACAGGAAGAAACAAAACAAAAACCCAAGCCAAAAGAAGAAAAAAACCCCAACCTGCACATGATTGTGAACTTCTGGCCTTACTGGGCTTGGTGGGAAATGTCTTACTACTTCAAATGACAGGATCCTGCAGACCTATATTAGAGCAGTTACTTGAGTAAAAAGTGCTTGCTTGAGTAAGAACAAAAGGATCAGAGAAGCAGATACAAAATCTTTCTGTACCAAGATCCTCCATTCATGTCAGAAATATTTATTCCTTGCATATATATATCTTTATCTGTAAAAGAGTCAGCTCCCTCATAGCTCTCCTATTGATCAGCTGTTGACTGCTGATGTCATACCTGTGTAATGATTATTTCCCAATGACAAAGGGAGTAGCCAACTGTTACCCATTCCTCTGTCCTGTTACGGATGGTGATTCAGCCAAACCAGTGTTATGTTCAGGACAGAAGAATACCCTGGGATGGATCTGAGAGTGCTTAGCGAATATCACTGCAATTCTGGAGATGCTTTTACCACTTGCTTTGCATCAGCTTCTGGCAAGAATACCAACAGAGTGTGGGTTTAATACAGTGAGCCACAATCTTAAACCTCAGTACAATGAGAAAAACACTGCAACATAAGACCAAATGAAGCAATATTGGATTCTTTTTGGTTATTACGATGTACTTTTCTATCTGATGTATGTCTCCTGGGTTTGCTTTCTTTCTTTAGGCTTTTATAAAATGTTTTTGACTGTGTTCTGTAGCGGTTGTTGTTGGTTCTTTTTGTTGGGGTTTTTTCCCCTCCAAGTACTAATTAGCTTTCCTTTTTCAACAGATATAAATGTCCAGAGTGCCAACTAAAATGAGTGAGGAGTGAGAAGGAAAAAAACCAATACATTTTAGTCTTATGTCTTGAAGAGAAACTAGTGAAACTTCCCTGTACTTGAATCTAAAATAATATTCTTATTGTGTTCAGTTTTAATAGGAAGGCATAAAAGTAAATAGGTAGTTTATGCATATTTGCATCAAACAAGTGTTGTGCCTAGGCTGAATATGGTTTGTATATTTTGTAACAAATGTTTTGTAACACAGATATTTTAATGACTGAACTACATCTTGATCCCTGTTTCTTTCCAAATTGTTGTATTCTGCCAGTAGAAAGGATGTGGGAAAGTGAATGGAAGAGATTTGTGGGGATTGCCTTTGCATGAAACTGGCATAGCTAGTTCTTCAGTCCTTGCTTCTGCTGCTTTTTGCTGCAGGTGTGGGAGGATGTGCATTATAGCACTTGCAGAAGGGACTGTTTGCTTCTAGCTGTTGTCAAAATCTGGGGACGTCCCAAGTAGGCTGACAAACTCACTACATAGTAACAGTAGTTTCATTGTTTCAGTAAGGGGTTAAATTTTGAATTTGCAATGCAGCACATTATTCAACCCTTCCTTATACCTACTGATTGTAGGCAGTAGGTAAATATTTAAACATTGATGCCTTGATTGTTATCTCTGTGACCAACTGTGTGGTACTACATAACAGTGTATCACATCAAATAAGGAGGACTAATGCACTGAACTGCAAGGGAATTTTGTAGAGGCCAAGTATGTTAACTTAGAAATTGGGAAGGACACTGGGGAGAAATGCTGTAAGATTTCTTAGTGCTAATAGCTTCAGGTGAGTATTGTATCTACTGAACAGACAGAATAATATCTGCCTATGTAATTTGCTGTTACCTAGCCATGATTCTTCTGCTCATATTTCTTTAGACTTCTTTAATTGTTGAAAAGTTTCAGTCTGTCTTTGAGAGAATTAGTTGATATTAGAGTTCTGTGCAGGCTGCATGTTAATACCTAATTGCATTTTCAGATTTTTGAGACACACATTTTAGAGTCATTTTATACCTTGCCTGGGGAACCAAAGGCCAGTTCCTCTTTCAGGTTTTGGTTTCTGCTTTTAGAAGAAAGTAAATATTGTGCTGATGGAACAATGAAGTTTGCTAACAACATGCGTGTGAATATCCTGTTCTAGGAGATTTAAAACAAAAATAAAAATATTTTTGTAAGAAATGAATTGAAACTAGGCACCACCTCTTAAAACATAGCTTACCTTACCCCTTGTCCAGTGGATTTAAAAATAAATTATAGACAAAGAAATTTTGGGTTCATTTCAAATCTTGACTGTTCCTGCCACTAGTGTGGGATTACCAGATGTATCAAAAAGACTTAGTGTATACAATGATACAAAGAGCTGGAGAGTTTGGATTTGAAAAAAAAAAAAAAAAGATGCGAAATACATATTAGCACTGTGTTTTGCTAGGTTTTATGAAAAGAAACATACCCTACATTAATTAGTGTTCTAAAACTAAACATTATACAAGGAGAAAAAAGGAGATATTAATAGATTTATGAATAGGGTAAAACTGTTTAAAGTGAGTCTATGCTACAACATGTACCAAGAGTATTATTAATGAACAGTGTATACTATAGTATACCAATATAATTTGTACTGAAATATTATGGTGGTGAAGATGCTGTAAGTATCTTGAAAAATTCAATATAAAGCTGAATTTATTGCCCATGAGTAAATCCTATTTCAAAGGAGCTAGGCTGATAACTAGCATCTCCATAAGTGCAAGATAAAAATTCTTTTCAGATTGCAGACCTGCCCATTTCTATATTCACATACTCCCTTTGAGATGTACATTCATTTTGTTGTGTACTCACTTTTCCTCTTAGAACGTAAAAGCATGTTCATTGTACTAGAGGCACAGGGAGAGAGGAAAGGTTTCTTAGTGTACAGGATTATTAAAGTCCTGAAGACCTTCCAAGATGAAGTTCAATTTTAATACCATGAACAAAAATAATCACTCTAACTTGACTACCTTTTCCCTTACCTGGGTGAAGGACAAGAGTTGCTGCTAAATCAATTCTTCAGATGACTTCTTTTTGCTAGGATTTTTTGCTAGTGCATAAATCATTAGAAGAAAAAAGGAAGGAAGGAGAGGGAGGGAGGGGATCACTGGAGAGTAGCCAAAGAAACCTACCTATTGCCAATATTTTCAACCCCTTTGTGAATTGCTAATTATTATGCTTCTTTTCTGGATCTGAATGATTACATCTTTCTAACTATTCACACAGCATTTTTAAACTGTTGTTTGAACTACCGTGCTCAGAGAAAAAACAATACAGCTGAGAAATCCCTTAATATCCTGGCACATCCATGTGGTTATCCAGATATAAATGACAATGAGAATTACAACTTGAAATCTTTGAGACCATGTCAGAGAGCCATTTCAGCCTCCCTCTTTTATGTTGCAACCACTTCTATTCATGCTCACCTTTTAACAATTCCACTTTCTCAGAGCACATCATTGAGCACTCCAACTTGGTTTAAAACTTTTTTCTATTATTAAAGAAATCTGAAACATGCTCCCAGACTTGCCACTCTGGCATTTACAGTATTATTTTTCTCACTTCCACAGTTTACCCACTACAAGCTTTGTGATGCTTTTGCAGCATGTTGTTAAAAGCTGTGGAGGAAGTTGGCACCTATGGTACAGCCTTTTTGGATGTATTTTCTAGACCTTATTTTGTTCTTATTGGCACTATTGTAAAACAGTGGAACGTTACATTAAACTACTTCATCACAATCAGAATTCAATTTGTTCATCTGAAAACATATATATTTTGTTCTATGCTTATATCTTTGCACTTTCTTTCCACGGTATAATGAATCAATGGAAGTTTTCCGGGATCAGCAGTTTCAGGAGAGTTATAATGAGCAAGCCTAGAAAGAACAAATTTGTGCATTGCTATTGCTACATCCTAGGCATTGAAGGCCTAGTGTGACAAAAAGAAAGAACATTTCTTAAACTGAAAATATATAATAAATGTAGTTTATTGGAGTTGTGGAGAGAGGAACAATTCATCTTATATAGGAGCACTGAGTATTTCTAAATTAATGCATTTATCATTCGGTGCATTGTTTTGGTGTTTGGATCCAAATGATTGCTTAAATTAATAATGCCTTACAGAGGTTTGGTCCAAATTTTAGGGCACACTTATTTCTCATGCAGCTGCACACGTGGAGACCTCCACAGGAGTTTAGCTGTGCTGAGGACTGAGTAAAATCCTGAACAAAGACCTTTTTAAGTATCAATATATGACAGATACACGTAAATCAATTCACAGCAATAATGATTCAAAGCATCATGCCCAATAAAAGCATAAGCCACTCTGAAAATATGAAACATTTTACTGCACATGTCTACAAACACAGAGGATGTAGTGTTGTGGAGTAGGAGTACAGAGGAGATATACCTTTATTTCTACGGAATATCACAGAAGATCTGGCAATCTAGATAAGCTTTTCACAGATTGTGTTGACACCACAGGGCATATGAGCTGCTGATAGCCATCATTTACTCTACTAAGCTTATTTACTACATTTTCAAAAGTTCTGTATATCTAAAATTTTATTTTCCATCCCTACCCTTACAGAAATAACATCAACATTATTGTGCTTTTCCTAAAAATGTGTAAATGTGAACTTGTGAAAAAATTACTGACATGACAAATTGTAAACAATTCTAGTATGCACTCACAAGTACATCGATGCATGTTATTTCATTTTGTGGTGTTACACTTGCAAGCACCTTCTATACCTGTTCATGACAATGTCACATTTTGAAAAATATTGTAATCGGTAAACAGCTGTCCATTTTTAAGAGCAATTTGATGAAGTCTTTTGTTGCTAACTGTGGTTTATCTGAGATATAAATTCTGATATTGTGATTACAGCATTTTCTGTGTAATGCAAGAATGTCTAACACTTGCAATGATCAGAATGACTCTTATTTCTTTATATGCTTATTATTGTCATTTCTACAATTCCTAACAGTTTAGCAACTGAGCACTCTTCTAAAAATTATCAATGGCAAAAGTAGAAACAATACCAATAGCCAAAACTTGCTCAAAAAGAGGCATAATTATTCTAGAAATTTTAGAATTATTTTAGAAATTTTAAGTATATGAGATCTTAAAGATCTGCCTTACCTTATTTTAAATGATAGGAAGTTTTCTTTCTGACATACTAGTGCATGAAACTTCTGTGAATAGATTTTCAATTCATTTGCAATTCTGCAAGATGAAAGTTCTTTTGTTTTAATTCTATGTGAAATAGATCTCTCCAAAATATGCAGGAAACAAAAAAAAAAAAAAAAAAAAAATAGATTAAATGTTCTATTTTTTATCTCCTTTATAATAACTTCTACTTTTAATATACAAAATTGTAAATGAAAAATGATTCAAGTAAAACCCAGAACATTTAGCATTGTGAAATGCTGAACTCTTAAAAGTGATATTGCAAGAATGGATTGAATGTCCTTTCAAACTGGAGAATAGCAAGCATTAGACATTTTAAGTAAGTGTTATGCTTACTGTCTTGCTTCGAATAACGGCTGGATGCTTTCTTGATACTATATGGATTGTTAACGCCCTCTAAACTCAATCATGAAAATTAGTTCTTCTGTACTTTTCTAAGTATATATTTTTTCTCTCAAACTAAGTATTTTTAGAACAACTGATCTTATATGGTATATCAGAATGCTGGTGGAAACAGGGATAGAGCAAATGTCCAATTTCTGCTTTAATTAACTAGACAATCCTTAGTGTAGAAAAGCTTTGTATTTGTGCAAATAAAAGGTAGGGGCTATATCATTGAAAGCGATAAATGATAGAGTTGAGAAAACATATGTAGCTATTGGTTTACTCCAAGGAGCCATGCTGAAAAAAAAAGAAAACAAAAAGGAAGAAGATGTTTGATCTTCTGAAGGACCAGATAATTGACTGATAATTGACTACAGTGGAAGTAGGCCCATGTACTTCACTCAGGATGTGACCCAATGTTATTGTTGTTTCCATTCATTTGGAAACAAGATCACCACAACTTAATTAACAGTGAAAAATAATTAAATCACTTTTACCTTTATTTGAATGTTGAATTCTACAATGATACTTTTTTGTCTTTTGATTAGCTGTAGGTTATATCTGAGAACAGTGAATCTGTTTATTCCATGAGCCAAAACTGGATATTTTAGCTATTGGCTTTCTTTGCTACCATTCAACTAATGAATTCTAATGAATTTTTTAAGGTATCTAGTCTTCTAGACTTTGGATGCACAAGCATTCACTGAATGCTAGTTTTGTGACAGTATAAATACTCTTATTGATAATACCTTTTGATCTGAGATTAAATATTGTTCTATTTCTAACACTTAATTTTCATATTTATTGGCCAAAAATGGTTTCAGAATACAAGAATGTAGAAAATAATAATTATTAAACATCCACAAAGCCTTCTGGGTTTAGCACCTAAGAAATACATACATTACTTCTAAGAAACAGTAGGCACAAGTTCTGTAGCAATAAAATTGGAATCCTGTAATTTTGTAGGGGGGAGATATGCTTTCACAGATTTAAAACTTGCACATTTATATGCACATGGGTTTTATTAATGCTTATGTACTTCTTCCTTTGGCGGGAATTGGCACCGTTGCGTTTCAGGCAGTTAAGGAGAGCTTTGCGTGCTGGTCATGAGTGATGCACTGTATGTCCAAATTCTCTTTTGCAAAAGCTATCCAGCAATAATTCAGTGGATCAAGTGCAGTGGACACTTTGTTGGGGTCATATCCAGATTTTTTCCTGAAAAACTACATATGACTATGTTACAATAGATAGCCCTTGTCTAGAGGAATACAGCTGGAGTCAGTTTTATCTTCCTTTTGGTATTATTCATAATGAATTCTTTGATACCTAGTTTTACATCTTTAGGGACACTTAGCTGTCCTTATGAATTATTCCAGCTTGTGAAAAGTTGAAAGCACTTACAACTTCCCAGCTTTGCAAAAGTCTGTGATAACCATATTCCTTTGTATACACTTAAAGATTTCCAGATTCCTTTGTGAAAATACTAGTTCTGTGACAGCTTCTCACAGAAGTGTTATTTTTTTGGATACATTCTAATTTCTCTGGACACAAGTTCCCACTTTCTTTTACACTGGCAAGAAAAAGTACTGCTGAATCCAAGTCCGATTTCAAGGTCAACTTTATATTCAGAAAGATTGGAAGTAGTATTACTCATTGTGTGAGTCATGAAGTGCATGTGAGATAATATAGGTTCTGCCTCTGTTAAACTGAAGTTAGCTTTCCTCAGAGTTCTTCATTTAGCTTGAAGCAGAAAGATTCGTATACACTAGAAAGAATTGTTACTTGTTACCCATTCTTTCTCCTTCCATCTTGTTATTCGTTGTATAAAATAGCTGATTGAACTGGGCACACTGAACCGTCACTGAATACTACAGATTGAGGAGGTCACAATCCATTCATGCCTTGTACTTGGGGTGCCACTTCTCATCTGTAAACTAGATCTACTTGAATGGCTATTTATTTGTGTTTTGTTGATTCCAACTCTCCCTTGGGAAAATATTCCTATAAACAAATTTCTGACACTTGATAACTGTGTCTGCATAGACTTGGGAGATGTTACCCAAACTTTGCTTCTGTTTAATGCTGCATGGCTCAGTGGTTTAGTGTTGTCTTCCAAGAGACTTCACAGGTGTATGTATTCTCCTCTCGTAAGACTTAGGACAGATATAATTCACAGTTAAGAAAATATTATTTCTGATCAAAACTCTGGTCATCTTTGTTGTCTTCCCTTTGCTATAGAAATGATAGCAATTGATGTTAATGGCATAATGTTGTGAATTATGCTTTCTGTGGTGTTGTTCCTAAATTGGATTAGGAATGTATTTCTGACTATTGTCCCTACATACTGTGCTTTGGTTCCTATCATAGAGCTTTCGTGGAGTATTCAGGTGGAACTTAGCTAAAGGGCACACAGTAGTAGACAATACCGGGTATTCAGGAAAAACGTCACAAATGCTTAAAACATAGTTGTTGGATCTTTAGCATCAACTACTTTGTTCTACAGATCTGATCCTGCTATACCAAACTACTTGCTAACGTAGAAACTTACACATAAAATGACAACAGCTTTTTAAATTACTGTTTAAGAGACTCGTATATTTTTTTTAAGATATACAATCTTCTTGTGTGTGTTAGATTTACTTGGAGTCTCCCTGAGTGACGCTCTTTTTTGACACAGTTCAAATGTTTTGTTATTTTTCATTGTAAGCATTCTCAATCATTTCTAGTGATACTGAATAACTGATATTTCATCCCCAGTTTTTGTCAACTTGGACACCAACACTTGCAGCATGTGGAATAAACAGGAAGAACTAGAGATCTGTGTGCAGTTGCAGGGCCATGATCTCATAGCAATTACAGACACGTGGTGGGACAGCTCGCATGACTGGAATGCTGTCTTGGAAGGCTATGTACTTTTTAGAAAAGACAGGCCAGCAAGGCAAGTTGGTGGAGTTGCTCTGTATGTGAGAGAACAACTGGAGTGTATCAAGCTCTGCCTAGGGGAGGATGAAGAACGCATCGAGAGCTTATGGGTAAGGATTAAGAGACAGGCTAACGTGGGGGACACTGTTGTGGGTGTTTACTACAGGCCATCTGATCAGGAAGAGGAAGTTGATGAGGCCTTCTACAGGCACCTGAAAGTAGCCTCATGACCACAGGCCCTGGTTCTCATGAGGGACTTCAGCCACCCCGATATCTGTTGGAGGGACAACACAGCTAGGCACACACAGTCCAGGAGGTACCTGCAGAATACTGATGACAATTTTCTGACGCAGGTGGTGGAAGAGCCGACAAGGAGAGGTGTACTGCTGGACCTCATACTAACAAACAAAGAAGGTCTGGTTGGGCATGTGAAGGTTGGGGACAGCCTTGGCTGCAGTGACCATGAGATGGTGGAGTTCAGCATCCTGAGAGGAGGAAGCAGGGCAGTAAGTAGGATCACAGCCCTGGACTTGAGGAGAGCTAACTTTGGCCTCTTCAAGGACCTGCTTGGAGCAATCCCATGGGTTAGGGTTCTAGAAGGTAGGGGGTCCAAGAGAGCTGGTCAATATTCAAGCATCACTTCCTCCAAGCTCAGGAGCAGTGCATCCCCAGGAGTAAGAAATCAGGTAAGGGAGGCGGGAGACCTGCATGGATGAGCAAGGAACTACTGGCAAAACTCAAATGGAAGAAGGAAGTCTATGGAATGTGGAAAAAGGGACAGACCACTTGGGAAGAATATAGAAATGTGGTCAGGGTATGCAGGGATGCAATGAGGAAGGTTAAGGTGCACCTGGAATTTAATCTGGCAAGGGACGTCAAAGACAGTAAGAAGGGCTTCTTCAAATACATCAGTAGCAAACAGAAGACTAGGGAAAACGTGGGCCCTCTGCTGAATGAGGTGGGTGCCCTGGTGATGAAGGATGCAGAGAAGGCAGAGTTACTGAATGCCTTCTTTGCTTCAGTCTTTACTGCCAAGGCTGGCCCCCCAGGAATCCCAGACCCTGGAGGTAAGAGAGGAAGCCTGGAGAAAGGAAGATCTTCCCTTGGTCAAGGAGAATCAGGTTAGAGATCAGTTAGGCAAACTGGACACCCACAAATCTATGTGCCCCAATGGGATGCACCCACAAGTTCTGAGGGAGCTGGCAGAGGTGATTGCCAAGCCACTCTCCATCATCTTTGAAAGGTCATGGAGAACAGAAGTGCCTGAGGACTGGAGGAAAGCCAATGTCACTCCAGTCTTCAAGAAGGGCAAGAAGGAGGACCCAGGAAACTACAGGCCAGTCAGCCTCCCCTCCATCCCTGGAAAGGTGGTGGAGCAGCTCATTCTTGGAGGTCGTCTCTAAGCATGTAGAAGAAAAGGTGGTGACCAGGAGTAGTCAACATGGATTCACCAAGGGGAAATCATGCTTGACCAATCTGATAGCCTTCTATGATGGCATGACTGGTTGGGTGGATGAGGGGAGAGCAGTGGATGTTGTCTACCTGGACTTCATCAAGGCTTTTTACACTGTCTCCCATAACATCCTCATAAGTAAGCTCAGGTAGTGTGGGTTAGACAAGTGGATGGTGAGGTGGATTGAGAACTGGCTGAATGGCAGAGCTCAGAGGGTGGTGATCAGCAGCGCAGAGTCTAGTTAGAGGCCTGTAGCTAGTGGTGTTCCCCCGGGGTCAGTACTGGATGAACGTACAGAGTGTACCCTCAGCAAGTTTGCCGATGACACGAAACTGGGAGGACTGGCTGATACACCAGAAGGCTGTGCTGCCATTCAGCGAGACCTGGACAGGCTGGAGTGCTGGGCGGAGAAGAACCTCATGAGGTTCAGCGCGGGCAAGTGCAGGGTCCTGCACCTGGGGAGGAATAACCCCATGCACTGGTACAGGTTAGTGGTTGACCTCCTGGAAAGCAGTTCTGCGGAGAAGGACCTGGGAGTCCTGGTAGATGACAAATTCACCATGAGCCAGCAATGTGCCCTTGCAGCCAGGAAGGCCAATAACATCCTGGGGTGTATTAAGAAGAGTGTGGCCAGCAGGTCGAGGGAGGTTCTCCTCCCTCTCTACTCTGCCCTAGTGAGGCCCCATCTGGAGTACTGTGTCCAGTTCTGGGCTCACCAGTTTAAGAAAGATGAGGAGCTACTGGAGAGAGTCCAGCAGAGGGCTACAAAGATGAGGAAGGGACTGGAGCATCTGTCCTCTGGGGAAAGGCTGAGGGAGCTGGGGCTGTTCAGCCTGAGGAAGAGAAGACTGAGAGGGGACCTTATCAATGCTTATAACTGTCTCAAGGGTGGGTGTCAAGAGGATGGGGCCAGACTCTTTTCAGTGGTGCCCAACGACAGGACAAGGAGCAACGGGCATGAACTGGAACACAGGAAGTTCCAACTGAACATAAGGAAAAACTTCTTTACTGTGAGGGTGAGAGAGCCCTGGCACAGGCTGCCCAGGGAGGGTGTGGAGTCTTCTTCTCTGGAGACATTCAAAACCAGCCTGGATGCAGTCCTGTGCAACCTGCTCTAGGTGAACCTTCTCTAGAAGGCGGGTTGGACTAGATGATCTCCAGAGACCCCTTCTAACCCTTACCGTTCTGTGATTCTGTATACAACAAGAATGTGATTTTTAGATCTAAACATCTTTCAGAAATGTCTGCAGGTGACATTAGATAGGTATTTGGACCTTCTGAAGTTTTATAAATTATTCACTTTTGTGTTTTTTTGTAGATTGTCATCTCACCTTTTTAATCACTTCTTAGCTCCATGAATTTGAAACTTATGCTTCAGCTCTGCAACAAAAGAATTGTATGTACTCTATGATTAAAGGACACCCCACTCCCCCACCCCTCCAAAAAATCCCTCAAAGTATTAGTTACAATCCTATAAATAAGATCTGTAATAGCAGTTATGCAAAGAAAATGGGTGCTGTAGCATTCAGTTTTCATTTCACTGACTATACACCATTTGATTACCAACATGGCACAACAAGGTATATCACTATCCCTGTTCAATATACATTTCAATATAACAAACAGAAGCCTTTCCACAATTGTTAACTATGAACTCAACAGTGTTTAATATCATTATTACATACACTGCTGCGTGTAGATATTGTGTACTATTTCTTTCCAGTGGGTTGGGAAATTGCATTAATATACGAACCCTCATGTGTATGTATCCGCTGGTGAGAATTTGTCACACCTTCCCTTTTTTGCTTAATCCACAAGGCTGGGAATTTATTACAACTTTTATCTGGAGTGCCAGGTTTCTAGATTTAACTCTGGAGATTTCATATTCAAAGATAGGCCGGAATAACAGCTGTTACATTAAGAAAAGAGTTAATCCAGTATACCGGCCGCTGTGGACTTTTTATAATTGGGATGAGCTTCCTTTGATCAGCGGACACAAAAGACCCACATTTCCCTCTGGAAGCAGAGTTGACTGGAAAAAATCTGCAATTCTAGCCTATTATTCTCTTTTTCTGAAACAATCTTACCAAAATACAGTAATGATTTTTTGCTATGCTTATGAGTACATTTCCTCACATCCCTACCTTAATGAGGTGACCTTTATGTGATGCATCTATTTCTTTGCTTGATATTGTATACCTGACCTTCTAAGAATTACCAGCAGGTGTATGGCTATTATGAAGTTAAATAAGTTAGACATAAGCAGTAGCTCCTATTATCTCCAGTCCAACAGACTGAAATAAAATAATAAACCAGCATCTGAAAAAGGCTATAGAAGATGACACCAGTTCATAACTAAAAAGATTTAATTACTGTGTTTCACTAATGAAACATTGTCAGCCACAGCAATTCCACTTAGTGGGAAACTGAGAAATAGAATGTCTACCATGACAGAACTTGATGTGAGGAACCAGCTACTTGCAAAAGTATTGAGTGATAAATTGTCATGGTTTAGCCCCAGCTGGCAGCTGAGTACCACACGGGCACTCACTCAGTCCTCCCCCCTCCTCAGTGGGACAGGGAGGAGAATTAGGGAAAAGAAAGGCAAAACTCGTGGGTTGGGATAAAAACAGTTTAACAGGACAGCAAAGGAAGAGAATACAGGAAAAAAACCCAATAACAATAATAGAATATACTAAGCGCGTGATTCACAGTACAGATTGCTTACCACCCGGAACTGCTCCTGAGCAGCGATCCCGCCCCCTGGCGCCTTCCCCCCTCTATATACTGAGCATGATATCATAAGGTATCGAATATCCCTTTGGCCAGTTTGGGTCAGCTATCCTGGCTGTGTCCCCTCCCAGCTTCTTGTGAAAATTAACTCTATCCCAACTGGAACCAGGACATTATCCACCTCTTATTCTATACATCTACATCCTGCCCAGAGCCCACACTTTCCAGAAAATCACCACCACTTTTCCTGTCTTTGTTATATACAAACAGATATCATTCCCTTAGTCAATGGACCATCACTCCAAGAAGTCTGCTGAGTTCATTTAGTCCATGATTTTGGGCTCCATCTGCCATAACAGATTCTCAGGGCAGGAGAGATGATGTGGAGTTCGCTCAGTCGGTGAAACAGAACCGGGTTTCAGTGCGACACGGTGGGTGACAATGGATGCAGTAGGAGGATCGTGTGGTGTTGGATTGCTGCATGTTGTATCTGGAGCTCACAGTTGGTGTGTCTGGTGCAGCTGGTGTATCATGTCCTCAGTTTGCAGGTTGAAGATGTCGAACTTGAGGAAGTTGCTGTGCACCAGTTGCTAAAGCCAGTTCTGGTTCCATCACACCTGCACCTTGCTTGGTTTTATCAAAGTTCATTCTTCTTTAGTTTGGGTAATTCTTACTATAATGCCATTGATATGGCATACAGCAACTGTGGTAGTGATGACATACAGTGGCAAGGTTATTTACCAATTAACATCATGCAATTCAAATCATTGGCTATTCTCACCTAAAATCAAATCCCCTTGAGGTTCACATCGGACTTCCCCATCCTTCCACATCATCCACCAAGTGCACCCAGGCCCTTGAGCAAAAGCAATCCCACGGATGGGTTTGCCTTTGCCTGAGGCGGGACTCACTCAGACTGTCTTCCCTAACATATTCTTCATGTGCACTACAGGAATTTCGTCCCCTTGTACAGTACGTGGAAGTTTTGACTGACTAACCAGGTGGCTTTTGGTAAATGATTATCCCAATGTTTGAAGGTCCCACCACCCATTGCTCTCAGTGTACTTTTTAACAGTCCATTGTACCGTTCAGTTTTCCCAGAGGCTGGTGCAGGATAGGGGATGTGATACACCCACTCAATGCCATGCTCTTTGGCCCAGGTGTCTATGAGGTTGTTTTGGAAATGAGTCCTGTTGTCTGACTCAATTCTTTCTGGGATGCCATGTCACCATAAGACTTGCTTTTCAGGGCCCAGGATAGTGTTGTGGGTGGTGGCATGGGATATGTTTCCAGCCATCCGGTGGTTGCTTCCACCATTGTAAGCACATGGCACTTGCTTTGGCGAGTTCCTGGGAGTGTGATATAATCAATCTGCCAGGCATCCCCATATTTATATATTTCAGCCATCGTCCTCCATACCAAAGAGGCTTTGACCACGTGGCTTGCTTGATTGCAGCGCATGTTTCACATTCATGGATAACCTGTGCGATAGTGTCCATGGTCAAGTCCACACCTCGATCATGAGCCCATCTATGTGTTGCATCTCTTCCCTGATGGCCTGATGAGTCATGGGCCCACCGAGCTAGGAATAATTCACCTTTATGTCGCCAGCCCAGATCCACCTCAGCCTGATCCAGCTGCTGGTTGTTTTGGTGTTCCTCAGTGGCCTATTAGGTACATGAGCATCTACATGATGTACTTTTACAATGAGGTTCTCTACCTGGGCAGCAATATTTTGCCATACTGCGGCAGCCCAGATGGGTTTGCCTCTGTGCTGCCAGTTGCTCTGCTTCCATTGCTGTAACCACCCCCACAGGGCATTTGCCACCATCCGTGAGTCAGTATAGACATAGAGCACGGGCCATTTTTCTCGTTCAGCAATATCTAAAGCCAACTGCATGGCTTTTACCTTTGCAAACTAGTTCAATTCACCTAGTACCTTCAGTGGCTTCTGTGACTCATCCTGTAGGACTCCATACAGCAGCTTTCCACCTTCGATGCTTTCCTACAATATGACAGGACCCACCAGTGAAGAGGGCATATCACGTCTCATTTTCTGGCAGTTGATTATATGATGGAGCCTCTTCAGCACACATCATCTCCTCCTCTGTTGACATTCCAAAATCTTTGCCTTCTCGCCAATCTCTGATCACTTCCAAGATTCCTGGGCAACTGGGTTTCCTATTCGAGCCTGCTGTGTGATCAGTGCGACCCACTGACTCCACATAGCATCAGTTGCGTAATGTGTAGAGGGGACTCTCCCTTTGAACGTCCAGCCCTGCATGGGCAGTCAGGGTGCCAGGAGGAGCTGTGCTTCAGTACCAACTACTTCTGAGGCAGCTTGAACTCCTTCATAAGCTGCCAAGATCTTTTTCAGTTGGACTATAACGGATCTCAGATCCTCTGTATCACCAACTCCAAAATGCTAGGGGTTGACCTCTAGTCTCCCCTGGTGCTCTCTGCCAGAGGCTCCAGGTAGGGCTGTTCTCCCCAGCTGCAGCGTGGAGCACATTTTTTACATCTTGCCCTGCCCAGACTGGCCCAAGGGCTACTGCATGAACTATCTCCTGTTTAGTTTGTTCAAAGGCCTGTCATTGCTCAGGGCCCCATGTGAAATCATTCTTCTTCTGGGTCACTTGATAGAGAGGGCTTACAATCAAACTGTAATTTGGAATATACATTCTCCAGAAGCCCACAACACCTAAGAAAGCTTGGGTTTCCTTTTTGTTAGTTGGTGGAGACATAGCTGGTTTTTTGTTGATCACATCCATTGGGATCTGACAATGTCCATCTTGCCATTTTATTCCTAGGAACTGGATCTCCTGTGCAGGTCCTTTGACCTTTGTCTTATGGAAAAAACGGCTTTCAGAAGGATTTGGTTTTCTTCCTTCCCTTTCTGAAAAACTTCCTCTGCTGTGTTACCCCACATGATGATGTCATCAATGTACTGGAGGTGTTCCGGAGCGTCACCCTTTTCCAGTGCAGTCTGGATCAGTCCCTGGCAAATGGTGCGGCTGTGTTTCCACCCCTGGGGCAGTTGATTCCAGGTGTACTGGATGCCCCTCCAAATGAAAGCAAACTGTGGCCTGCACTGTGCTGCCAAAGGGATGGAGAAAAAAGCATTAGCGGTATCAGTTGTGGCATACCACTTGGCTGCCTTTGATTCCAGTTCATACCAAAGTTCTATCATGTCCAGCAAGGCAGCACTCAGTGATGGTGTAACTTCATTCAGGCCTCGATAGCCCACTGTTAATCTCCATTCTCTGTTAGATTTCCGCACTGGCCGTATGGGGCTATTAAAGGGTGAGTGAGTCTTGCTGGTCACTCCTTGGCTTTCCAGTGAATGAATCAGCTTATGGATGGGCCTCAGGGAGCCTTGGTTGGTGCGATATTGCCACCAGTCCACTGTTGTGGTAGGGATTGGCACCTGTTGTTCTTTGACCCTCAGCAACCCCACAACAGAAGGGTCCTATGAGAGACTGGGCAAGGTAGACAGTTGTTTAATTTCCTCTGTCTCTGAGGCCGCTATACCAAAAGCCCACCAGTGCCCTTTTGGGTCCTTGAAATACCCTCTTCTGAGGTAGTCTATGCCAAGGATGCACGGAGCGTCTGGGTCAGTCCCAATGTGGTGCTTTTGCCATTCATTCCCAGTTAGACTCACTTCAGCCTCCAATAGTTAGCTGTTGAGATCCCCCAGTCACTCTAAAATTACAGATGAGTTCTGTCCCGGTATAGCTTGATGGCATTGTTGTCCCAAAACAGGGTTCTTCATATGGTGTGCAAAGATCTGATCCACACACAGATTCGGGATATTTGTTTATTTCATGTCTGCACAGAAATGGGTGCTAGGTGCTAACTGCACAAAGCTAACACACCTTGGCTAACACACAGTAGACATTTTATACGCTTTGAGCAACTATTATCAGTACTTCTACAGTTATGCTTCGTTGCCCTCTTTCCCATTGGTCCTTACATGCCTCATCTCAACTTAAAGTCTCAGCAGCCTTCTTTTTTAATGTGCATGCTCAGAGAGGAAGAGGCTTTTGTGGGTAGGGGGCTTTTCCCTACCCGAGGGTGGGTTTTTACTATGTTAATTAGGACAGTTCACTCAAGTTCAAGTAATTTTCTCTTTTACTTTATCTGCAGTTCTGTTCTCTTTGGTTATCTTGGTATTCCCTGCTTTATGTTGCCATCCTGTTTCTCCTCCCAAGGCCATGTCTTGTTAACTATTTGCAGGGGTTGAACAATGTGCTTTATTTATTTTATTTCTCACATATCTCCAACAGCATTAGGGTACATTGTGCACCGGTGTCCACCAGAGCCTTATATGTGCATCTGACATATCAGGCTATCGAATCCACACAGTCCAATAAACCCAGATGTCCCTTTCCTCCACCTGGCTGGAGGCAGGACCCCTCTAATCCTGGTCATAGTATTCGTTACTCCCTTCTTGTAAATATGAGTCAGAAGTCCCTTCAAGAGGGTCAGAAGTAAGGTCAGCCCTTCTACTCTGTCTGGGGAACTGCTCACTGGAAACTGGAGCAGCATTTTTCATGGAAGAATACCCTTTTGTGATCATTTTTCTTTGCAACTCATGTACCCTTGCCTCTAGGGTCGAGGCAGGTTTTCCGTCCCACTTCCTCATGTCCTTTCCATGGTCACGCAGGTAAAACTGAAGGGTGCCTTGTGGTGTGTACCCTTTAGGTCCTCTCTCTTGAGCAGAGGAACGCTTACTCCTCATAGCTGAGATACTGGTCCGTACAGGTGGGGAGCAGAACTTATCCTTGAATCGCTGGAACTCTCGGGACAGTTTCTTGGCTAGCATGTCTGGCAGTTTCTCCACAGCCGAGATGCAGGCCCGTAGGGAGGAAGAGAGACTTCCTTCGTCTTGCCAGAGTTGGCCAGCCAATTCATCCACCATTTGTTCCTTGCCTTCTTTCCAGGACATTACTGCCAATGAGTTGGCATGCAACGATGGTGCACTCTGTAGAAACTTCTGCCACAGGAGTTGTGTGCATTGGACTTCATCTGGATCTGTGGATAACTGCTCATTATTGGGATCATTATAAATCACTTCCAGCACGGCTAATTCTCTCAGGTACTGCATACCACTCTTCATGGTGGTCCACTTGCCTGGGTGACATGTAACACCTTCCTTGAAGGGATACCTTTCCTTCATGCCTGACAGAAATTGCCTCCAGCGGCTGGGGACTTGTGTCTTTTTTCCAATCACCTTGTCAATGCCCCTCCCCTAGACAGCAATCCCAGCTGCTTGGCTTCCCTGCCCTCTAATTCCAAGCTACTGGACCCATTATTCCAGTGTCGGAGCAGCGGCGGCTGAAATCTTTTCGCATATCTCACATCTCATTCAGGGATAGAGATTGGGTTTTTATCTCTGGTTCTGATGCTTCCTCCTGTTCTCATGATGACCCTGGTTCACCGTCATCCATCACTAAGCGAACTGATTTTTTTGTGTATTTCTTCTTCTGTATAGGGGTGATTGATACCAGCACAGGTTGGTTCTCTGATTCAGCTATAATGCCTGTTGCTGGGGTTTGAGTAGCCACAGTGCCTGTCACCTGGGTTAGAGTAGTTGCAGTGCTTGTCATAAGGGTTGGAGTAGCCACAGTGCCATTGGTCCCCCTGAGGGTGCTGCATAATATCGAGCAGTCTTTAGTAGATACTCTCCAGGTCCCAGCACAGTGTGGCAAGTTGTGCCTCTTTGGAATAGCCACAGCATTTTCCCTTCAAATGTTCTATCACTTTATCAGAGTTCTGTTGTTGTTTGGGAGTGAAATTCCAAACCATTGGAGGTGAGAAGTTCTCTAGATACCTGCCTATGTTCTCCCACATGCCATGCCACCCATGACCATCCAGCCTTGGGGCAGATCTCCTGGTGATATTCCCCCCAAATTTTTTTGTAACCATAAACAAGACCTGGGACACATTCAGGAGACATAGCAATAAGAGCATGCTGTCTTGAATATCTGCAGGATATTCAAAATTCTCAAAACCTGTTGTAACTAGCCTGAAGGAGAAAAAGGAGGTGAAAGAATGGAGGAAATTATCCCCCTCTGTCTTCACCATGGAGTGGGTGTGATTATTAATGAGTTTCGAGAGATGGAGCTTGAGATACAGGCAGGACAGCAATGCCGCATACAGATACCAACTTAACCTCATGGCAATTGATGTTATCATATCATATCCTCATGGATGAGGAGCCAACCGAGAGCTTATGGGTCAGGATTAAAGGGAGGGCAGGGACAGGTGACATTATAGTGGGGGTCTGCTACAGGCCACCCGACCAGGAAGACTGAGTGGATAAGGCCCTCTATAGACAGACAAGAGCAGCCTCACGTTCACAAGTCCTGATCCTCATGGAGGACTTCAACCACCCCAATATCTGTTGGAGGGACAACACAGCAGGGCACAAGCAATCCAGGAGGTTCCTGGAATGCATTGATGGTAACTTCCTTCTCCAAGTGACAGAGGAGCCAACGAGGAGAGGTGCTGTGCTGGACCTTGTCCTCACCAACAAGGAGGGGCTGGTAGGGAATGTGAAACTCAAGGGCAGCCTTGGCTGCAGTGACCATGAAATGGTAGAGTTCAAGATCCTTAGGGCAGTAAGGAGGGTGCACAGCAAGCTCACTGCCCTGGACTTCAGGAGAGCAGACTTTGGCCTCTTCAGGGATCTACTTGTTAGAGTATCACAGGATAAAGCCCTGGAGGGAAGAAGGGCCCAAGAAAGCTGGTTAATATTCAAGGATCACCTCCTCCAAGCTCCAGAACGATGCATCCTAACAAAGAGGAAGTCAGGCAAAAATGCCAGGAGGCCTGCATGGATGAACAGGGACCTCCTGGACAAACTCAAACACAAAAAGGAAGCCCACAGAGGGTGGAAGTAAGGACAGGTAGCCTGAGAGAAATACAGAACAATTGTCCGAGCAGCCAGGGAGCAGGTTAGGATAGCTAAAGCCCTGACTGATAGAATTAAATCTGGCCAGGGATGTCAAGGGCAACAAGAAAAGCTTTTATAGGTATGTCTCTGATAAAACGAAGACTAGGGAAAATGTTGGCCTTCTCTGGAAGGAAACGGGAGACCTGGCTACCTGGGATATGGAGAAGGCTGAAGTACTCAATGACTTTTTTGCCTCAGTTTTCACCAGCAAGTGCTATAGCCATGCCACCCAAGTCGCAGAAGGCAAAGGAAGGGACTGGGACAATGAAGAACTGCTCACTGTAGGAGAAGATCAGGTTTGAGACCATCTAAGGAATGTGAAGGTGCACAAGTCCATGGGACCTGATGAGATGCATCCACAGGTCTTGAGGGAACTGGCAGATGAAGTTGCTAAGCCACTGTCCATCATATTTGAGAAGTCATGGCAGTCCAGTGAAGTTCCCATTGACTGGAAAAAGGGAACCATAACTCCCATTTTCAAGAAGGGAAAAAAGGAAGACCCAGGGAACTAGAGGCCAGTCAGTCTGACCTCTGTGCCCAGCAAGATCATGGAGCAGATCCTCCTGGAAAATATGCTAAGGCACATGGAAAATAAGGAGGTGATTGGTGACAGCCAGCATGGCTTCACTAAGCGCATATAGTGCCTGACAAATTTGGTGGCCTTCTACGATGGGGTTAGAGCCTTGCTGGATAAGGGAAAAGCAACTGCTGTCATCTACCTGGACTTGTGCAAAGCATTTGACACTGTCTCACATGACATCCCTGTCTCTAAATTAGAGAGATGTGGATTTGATGGATGGACCACTCAGTGGATAAGGAATTAGCTGGATGGTTGCACTCAAAGAGCTGCGATAAACAGCTTGATGTCCAAGTGGAGACTGGCGACGAGTGACATTCCTCAGGGGTCAGTACTGGGACCAACGCTGTGCTGTTTAACATTTTTGTTGGCAACATGGACAGTGGGATGAAGTGCACCCTCAGCAAGTTTGCCGATGACACCAAGCTGTGTGGCATGGTCAACATGCTGGAGGGAAGGGATGCCATCTAGAGGGACCTTGAAAAGCTTGAGAAGTGGGCCTGTATGAACCTCATGAAGCTCAACAAGGCCAAGTACAAGGTCCTGCACATGAGTTGGGGCAATCCCAAACACAAATACAGGCTGGGCAGAGAACAAATTGAGAGCAGCCCTGCAGAGAAGGACTTGGGGGTGTTGGTTGATGAGAAGCTCAACATGACCCGGCAATGTGTGCTCACAGCCCAGAAAGCCAATCGTATCCTGGGCTGCATCAAAAGGAGCGTGATCAGCAGGTCAAGCGAGGTGATTCTGCCCCTCTACTCCACTCTTGTGAGACCCACCTGGAGTACTGCATCCAGCTCTGGTGCCCCCAACACAAGAAGGACATGGGCCTGTACAAGTGAGTCCAGAGGAGAGCCATGAAGATGATCAGAGGGCTGGAGCACCTCTCATATGAAGACAGGCTGAGAGAGTTGGGCTTGTTCAGCCTGGAGAAGAGAAGGCTCTGGGGAGACCTTCTAGCAGCCTTCCAGTACCTAAAGGGAGCTTACAAGAAAGCTGGAGAGGGACTTTTGACAAGGGTATGTAGTGATAGGACAACGGGTAATGGATTCAAACTGAAAGAGGGTAGATTTAGATTAGATCTAAGGAAGAAATTCTTCACCATGAGGGTGGTTAGGCACTGGAACAGGTTGCTGAGAAAAGTTGTGGATGCCCCATCCCTGGAAACATTCAAGGCCAGGTTGGATGGGGCTTTGAGCAACCTGGTCTAGTAGAAGGTGTCCCTGCCCAAGGCAGGGGGGTTGGAACTAGATGATATTTAAGGTTCCTTTCAACCCATATGATTTTATGAAGTTGGTATTACACAGTATGGTAAAATGATAATCCTCATCATTCTCCCCAAGATGATAAACAGCACCGCAGGGAATACATAGCGCATGTAAGAATTTACATAACTCAACCAAGTGAACAACCAAAGCAACATTATGACCAGCTACTATTTAACTACTACAGTAAGTACATATAACAAATTTTTGTCTCAACATCCTCTGGTCAGATCTGTCGTTATCTCAACCCTTTGAGCCCCATGTTGGGTGGCAAAAAGGATGGTTGTGGTTTAGCCTCAACCGTCAGCTAAGGACCACGCAGTCGCTTGCTCACTCCTCCCCTCCCCAGTGGGTTGGGGAGGAGAATCAGAGAAAAGAAAGGCAAAGCTCATGGGTTGGGATAAAAACAGTTTAACAGGACAACAAAGGAGGAGAAAACAGGAAAAAACCAATAACAATAACAGAATATACTAAGCACATGATTCACAGTACAAACCGCTCACTGCCTGGAACCCGATGCCCAACCCACTCCTGAGCAGTGAGCCTATCCCCCCCTTTATATACTGAGCGTGACATCATATGGTATCAGATATCTGTTTGGCCAGTTTGGTTCAGCTATCCTGGCTCTGTCCCTTCTCAGCTTCTTGTGAAAATTAACCCTATTCCAGCTGGAATCAAGACATAAATCTAAAAAAGCAGAAAAGGAAAATAATGAGAGGATCCACAAACACTTTATATCATCAGATTGTGTTAGGAACAGCAGACAGCGATCTTATCACCTGCTAATGTCCCATCCTTTCAGATGAGTCTTAATTTCAAGAGCATAAAGTGTGAAGAAAAGTAGACTTATAGCTCCCCACACCTAAGAAGTTATTTTAATATTGTTCATTTGTTGGCAGAGGAAAATTTGCAATTATTTAAGCTTTAGTAATTTTTTTTAAAAAACAAAAAAAAAACCAAAAAACCCCCAAAACCCCAAGAAAACCAAAAAACCCCAAACCCTGTCTTTAAGATGGTTTGAAGAGGCCCCTATAAAAATCCTTCTGCTTTGCAGAGGCAGTTAGAATTGGTTGCTGAATACAGAGTAATACGCACTTTGGGCAAGAAGCAAATGTTGAACATCATTTTAGTGTAGCCTTGAAGTCTCAGCTGATTTACACAGTAGCCATAGTAAGAAAATATTATGGTTCCAATGATATTTCCCAATCTGGAATGCATCCCCTCTTTAGGGAATTTTGTCTACTGTCAGTTGTGGTTTTAATGGAAAATATTCAACAGAAGCTGGGATATAACAACTAAAAACTTACTACTTGTATTTGAATTATACCTCTGTTTCAAGAATTTGAACCCATAACGTATAAGTGTTTTGACTGAAACGGTTATAAATTAACTTTGAATGTTTTTTCCTCTAGACTACTTTTATGCTTTGTGGTTTTGAATAACCTCGCTTCAGGAAAACTTTGTAATATATGTGCTTTCTTGCCAGTATGTTACACAACTACTAGTGATATTACAAAAGTAGATCACAGAATCAGAATCATTTAGGTTGAAAAAGTCCCTTCAGATCATTGAGTCCAACCATTAACCTAACACTACCAAGTCCACCACAAACCATATTCCTAAGTGTTACATCTACACGTCTTGTAAATACCTCCAGGGATGGTGACTCAACTGCTTCCCTGGGCAGCCTGTTCCAATGCTTGACAACCCTTTTGGTGAAGAAATTTTTCCTCATATCCAATCTAAACCTGCCCTGGTGCAACTTGAGGTGGTTTCCTCTTGTCCTGTTGCTTGTTACTTGGGAGAAGAGACCAACACCCACGTTGCTACAACCTCCCTTCAGGTAGTTACAGAGAGCGATAAGGTCTCCCCTCAGCCTCCTTTTCTCCCCAGTAATTGTAAGACATTTAACTCAAATGTTTGTTTAACTGGTGTATTTGTAACTTGTGGTCATTGTTTGACCCTAAGTTCATGTGCTTTTTAAATGTGCTGGTGACACTTCTACCTTTCTGTACCATTCATTGTACTATTAACTCGAATGGACTTAGGAGTACAATTGTAGAAAGACAAGGCATTATATACATTGAAAACAATTTCAGGAAAGCTGAAGGCAACCAAAGTGCATATAAGCGCTTACTGCACTGTTGCTGTGTCGTTCAAGGGAAAACATCACATTTTCTAAACGTAAAATCAAACTGTCTTGAAGTTTTCTATCAAAACAAAGTTTCACAAGAAAATACGAAATACTTTCTGTATCACCAGTCTGATGAACTTTCACAAAGCAGAAAGAAGTGTTCTAAAGAAAACATTTGTATATTCCTACCAGAAGTGCATTATGGAGACTAACGGGAATTTCTTGACGTCTTCAGGATCCGAATTATGTGTTCTTGCTAAACTTTAAGCATATAGAGGTCAGAATTAATCACCTCGAGATTGAGTCTATACTGTGCGAATGATGACTTTAATGTGTCACTAACTTCATGAACTATTGAAAAAGTAGTTTGTAGTATCTAAAAGAGCAACATATTATTGTTATTCTGTAAACAACATCTTATTCACCATTTAAGTTCAACTTTGAGTTATAGTACTTCTGAAAGAAAGAAAATGCAATGGTCACTCTTTTTATTGATCCTTTAAGCGTAAGGCATTTTCACAACAGTTTATTTTTTACAGAACATTGTAGAAAGCAACCTAAAAATGTATTAAGCTGACTTACTTAAGTTTTGGGGTACTCTTTTTGAGATATCACAGGTGTTAATATTGCTAATGGCATGCATTGTACATTCAAAATCTGGACAGCTTAACTGTGTTACCCAAAAATCACGAAAAACTTAAATCTAAGTTTGAACTCATGGTTCTACTGTAAGGAAATTAAATAATTTAGCACACTTGATGCTATTTTCAGAAAAAATCTGATTTTGATTAATTTCAGCTTTAATATTTATATGCAATATAGTATTCCTGAAGTAATGTTGTTAAGAGAACTGTCTTTCAAATAAGGACAAAATCATGAGGGTTTAATAAATTGAATTACAGCTTTTTGGAAATCAGACTGATGTCATGCACTGCACTGAGATATAAATGAGGGAGAAAAATGTAAAGCACTTTTTGGCATGACTGACATCAATAGAGGTAAACAGTTCCATTTGTGATTGTTACTATAATAGCAAGTTCAAAAATTTCATTATGGGCTGTCATTAATATAAAAAATAGATTTAGGTCTTACAGCTAGCTGGGGCAGACAGTGCTTTCCTTGCAGTAAAACTATTTATATAAAACATCTTTTTAGCAGAATATAATTATGGCAGAATGAATTGAAAATATTTAAGCCAAATGTAACTCGGATAGAAACCTCACAGGGGCATTCATGTCATAATATCCTTATTTTCTTGGATGTCTTTGCTTTAGTCTGTACTGAATATATGGTTTTTAATGAGTGAAGGAAAATTGGATGATATATTGTTAATGTGTCAAAGTCTCAAAGGTGCTCTGATAGTGACGAAGAAGTTCAGTGGATGAGCTAAATGAGTCTGAGCAGACAAGAGTTGTCTAAGTTTTGCCTGCGGCTTTTGTGCAAGTACCAAATACGCAGCATATGTAGTATCTTCAATGAGTTTTACACAACTTCAATTCGTGTTACTTTCTCATCTCCAGCCTCAAACACAGCCTTACCCTGGCTACACTGGCAAAGACGTTGCCCTGTATTGTCCTTTTCCTATTCTGTCACATTAAAGATAAACTTCAAGGCTTTCAGGCTGTATCGTGTTTGTCATCCATCATTCACTGCTAAAATATCATCTGACCAGCCAAGGACTTTATACTGCTCCCCACGTTGATCGTTACATTTTGGAGTTTCTAACAGCTATTCACCTTTTTCCTCCTTTAAGCATTTCTCGGCCAAGATATCTACAAAAATCTAAATAGATTAGGCTGTTACTGTACTGAGATTGTTTCTTGTGCTGACCAGACTTGTCTTTACGTCTTTGTTTCTTCTCTTGTATGGAAATTGCAAACATTTTGTGGAAGTAATGCTACTTTTGATCTTGTAGTTGCATAATGTTGTGACACAGACATAATAAGAATTGTACACAAGTAAAACAAATCGCATATGAAGATGATTTAAAACTGTTACGTGTGTAATTATTATTGATATTGAACTGTTATAAGTATAGGACTCTGACGCCAAAATATCAGGTTGCACAATTCTTAAAGAAGAGAATGTAATTATCTAGTGTCATTTCGCCAGTGAAATCTGTGGTTAATTGCAAAAACAGTTTGTAAATTAGCATAAGAGAACACAAATAGGAGTCTGTTTAGCAAAGTAGCATAAAACAGAATGGTTGCTAGAGGAGAAAGCTTGCTTACTTCTTTGATCAGAGGCATGGATTTCTTCTGATAAATAAGCCAAACACTTTAACTTGGTGCTAGTATAATGAGTTTTGTTAGTTCTGTATACTTGTGATGTTGTACCCTTGAATATTGCAATATGATATATTAATACAACACAAGTGTTTAACATAAAAATATTCTGTATACAATTATTGTTATACTGATCATACTTATTATAGATTGTTAATGAATCAGTAACATCATTTAAATATTTTTCTTTTTTCTATACACAGAGAAATGTAATGTTTCAAATCTTCAGTAACAGAAAACTAGTATTCTTCATAATGTGAAATTGATAAAAGCAATAAAATACTGTCATTATAGAAGTGCAGGGAACTCCTCCTCCCCCAGCTTTCATTTCATAAAATATATAAACATGAAAGATGAACATATTAAAATTCTGCACTGCAGTTTTAGAGGATGCTCAGCCTTGTCTGATGATATAAATGGTGCTTAAATGTTCATTATTATTATTATAGTTTCTAGACCCCATTGTTTTAATGTGTATATTCTCACAAATCTCTGGTGAGGAAAGTAGGTACTGTTACTGCAGTTTTGCAGATGGGCTTAGAGAGAAGTGTACTTGCCCATGCCTTTGAAGGGAAAAGGAGCTGAGGTCAATCCTCTCGAGCTTCAGGAACTAATTATTAGTCTGTCTTCTGTATAACTCTTGCAAAAGAAATTCTACATTGACATATCTAGGGAATGAGCTCCTGTGTTTATTAACAATAGAAGTATGTCTGCCCTGAAAGAAAATTTATATTCACCCTTATTGAGAGGGACAGGTTAGTGAGGAAAGACAGAACAGTCTTTGTGTCTATTCAACTCTTTGTATCTCTACTGCGGCTACCAAAAGAGTGCTGGTTAATACTAGTGGATTTTATGATAGATCCTTTGACAACCAGGAAGTTGAAAATCATGGCCAACTTATTTCATATAGATTGCTTACTTCCTATAAAAGACCTCAAAATGGCTTTCCTTTTCACTCAGTAGTTTTGAACAATCATAGAAGTTGAAAGACTTAAGTACATTTTGAAGGATCCACTGACTTGCTATTCTCAAAGTATGAATTTATCAATGGGAGACTGGATTTAACATTTGAAATAGAAGTTCTTTAAATACCTGATTGCTTTAGAGATGTTCTGTTTGGGGACGTGCAAATTGGAAAGATGGACTCCAGTCCATCTTGCAATTCGATTTTACAACTGGAAAGTTACAACTAAAATGCCTGTCTTTTTGATTCCTGGGTAGATACCAAGCCTTTAAAACAAGATGAGATTTTTCATACTTCTGCAGCTGAACAGCCATTGATCTGCCAGAGGAACTGACTCCTGTGATCTAGACCTAAACTTATAACCAGATAGTAGTATCATTCTTAAATTAAAAAAAAACCAACTTTTAATTAATTAAAACTTAAATGATGATAAATCTTGGTATTAATTAAAACAAAATGTCATCCACAAAAGTACGTCTCACAGTGAATTCTGATGAGGAAAAACTATCTGAGAAAACTCTGGGAGTAGCTAAGTCACAAGAATTGTCAATCATGTCTATATCTGTCCCATTTCAAAGTCTATAAACACTTCACCTGAAGATCTGGTAGCCCTTATGCAAGTAGCTCCTGGGATCCATAAAGAAAATCCTTTTAGGAGAGTGGTTAAATTGGTTGTTAAATATTAAATGTCTACATGTAGGATGGACTCCTAAGTGCCACGGGGCTTTAAGAGAATTAAAGGTGGTTCTTTCTGAATCCTTGTGTTTCTTACTGGAATTTTAGGCACCCTTTCATCTACTCTGCCGATGCCTCGATGGATGGCCTTAGGGTATGACAAAGTCAGTTAGTGTTAAGATGCAATGAAATTCCACCAATTATTTGTGACAATCACTCAGTAAGTTCTTGCAGTAGCTGGCATGTTGTTTGACATTTTGAGACTGTTAAGTATACTATAACACAGTTAATCACAAGTACATAATACATCTCTTTTTCATTATGAGAGCACATTTAATCTCACTTTCTATCACACATATTTAGGAATTCTTTGGACTACCTAGAGCGGATAACACTAAAATAATTAACAGTATATAGAACTGTTCCTACTGAGCGAAATCACATTTCATGCTTCAGAAATAAAGCATTTAGAAAATCAAATATGAAATGCCCGTCACAACAACACAGAGAGTTTCTCTACAAAGTGACCATGTTTTAATGACTTCCATAGGTTTCTGGCATGGAGACCAGTCTTTCTCCCTCCTGGGTGACTTCTGGCAAAACTTAGCACAGCAACACAAAAAGTGTGGGTTGTGCAGCCCATATGTAGATTCACTACAAATGAGAGAATGCTGCCTTGCCCTTCTACCTCTCCCTACTATCTGCCATAATAAAGGTAAAAGAAGAAACTTGGGGATCATAAACATCAATATTCACCCACAGAGAGAGATTCTTTGAAGAAAAGTGAGAAGCAGTAATGGTAGGAAAAAGGCAGAAAAAAAGAATCAGTGTAAACTAGCATTAAACCTGTATGTGACTTATGCACAGAAGACAATAGTTCCCTTGCATACTTGTGTGGAAAAAAACATACATAGAGTTGCAAGTTTCTCTCTAAAGCGGCTTTACTAATACAAGTTCAGAATTAATAAGGCAAAGTTAAGCTATTTCGTAAGTAAATTGTAAAAGTGGTGAGAGGTATGAAGAAATGTAATCAAAGGTGAAATAGGCTAGCAGTAGAGGATGGTGAGTTGATAGCTGCATGCACATTTTAGGGTGCAGACTTGAACGAGGCTATTTTTAATCTAACAAATTAGGTAGAAAAAGTAGAATGAAATTAGAAAGGAAATTTTCTGTTAACTGGAGGATCAGTTTATATGAAATGTTTTGGGAAATGGTGAATTTGGCATTTGGTGCATTTTAACTAAATTGGTAAATAAAAAATGTAGAACAGCAGCAAGTCTGGCACTGAAAGGAAGCTAGATTGCCTTTTTTATCTTTTGAGTATTTAGTTCTCTTTCTCACTTGAACTGGCTAGTTTGGACAGGCTGTGATTATTTCTATTTTTGCTCATCTGATTTTAACTTTGACCATCTCTAAGCTGTGTTAGCGGAAGCAAAACCGACAAAGAAATGCTCTCTCTTTTGAGTTGTATTTTTAGATCTGGAACGATCAAATGAGAACTGAGCTTTTCTACAGCTTTTCAATATAGCAGCTGGGCCTGCTTCCGTGTTGCCTTTTAAACTGCTCACTGTAGATAGAAGAGAGTGCAAGGTCTGAGTGTGGGGATTAGCCATGCAAGGCAAGCTGCTATCTGATTGCTGGGGCACTCGTCCGTCACTAGTTAGACGCAGAACACTCCTGTGGTGTCTTCTCAGCAAGCAGCCTTCTACTTATGGTCAGGAGGCGTGACAAGTTTAAAGTGTATTTCCCAGCAAATGTACGATGGATTTGAAGACTATTATACTCTGAGTACTGCCTAGAGACATGTATTTTACTAGAAGTAAATATCTGTGTAGCAATTATCTGCTGTCACTGTTTGCTACAGTCTTGTCAACTCTCACACATTAAGCAGAGTCAAAATAAATCATTAAAATCGTAGTATCAAGGTTTTTCCTCAAAGTTTGCTATGAAAAATAGTACCAGTGCAGAATGAACATTTTTGCTTCATGACAATTTTGTCTTGGCTTGTGCTGTATGGAGTGGATGTTTCTTGGATAAAGCATTCAGGTCCTGAATGCATATAACTTTGTGTATCTAGAACCCTGCAGGAATATTTGGAGCAATGCCACTTGTGAGGGGAGGTGGAAAATTTTATATGTGAAAGTTTCTTAAATGAGCACTGTATGCATACTTGATATTGTCTGGTCACATAAAAGGAAACTTGGTTATCTACTATAGAGGTCTCAGAGGACTTTTCACAAAGTGGAGATGCTACTTCTAGCGTATTATCTAACAGCTCTAAATTCAGAATTTTATTTTTATAAACACTCTTCTCTTTGCAGTTCTACTTGCATACAAAACTCTGATAATCATGTGTGATATAGCTGGTTGTTCTTATATTATGTTCCACTTATTTTTTATGTTTAGGAAGAATTTTTTTTTTAAAATCCATGTCATCACAAGTACCGAACACTCATTTGTCTCCAAAGATGTGCGCCTGAAGTGTTCTTTGCTCTTCCAGAATGTCCTTGGACTCTTGCAGTCGCATAGGTGAGCAGGCAGAAAATCAGGCAGGTTGTTGTCTGCAGCCTTTCTGCATTTCATCAGCAATTCAGAAACTTTCTAAGACTGGGGTCGTGTTCCCCCTCCCCCCCGACTTTTTTTTTTTTTTTTTCTTAAGGAGAGATCTCCTCCAGAATAGCCAGTAACTGTATGGTTAGAACACTCTGGAGGGACACAAGAAACTGAAGTTAAACTTACTGCTTTGCTCTGGAAACATCATCGCTTTCTGCAAATGATCTAGTCACCCTGAGGCACAGCGATGTTATGCTGTTTGTCAAGTATACAGTAAAATGTAGTTAATATGTTTGTATTATCACTTTTAAAGCTTTTGCTACAAAGAAAATATATGAGAAAATACTCCTTATTTTAGGATAGACACTTGTCCAGCTGGTGCAGAGACACTTCATATAGCCTGAGGGCAGCTTTGCACAATCACAGCTCTGAATAACTTTCAGCCAGCAGTGCAGAAGAAACAATAAATGAAGATTCCCTAGTGTTATTATATTTAAAGAAACTGAGAAAAGTAGTATACAGAGGAATAGCTCTGTGAAACTTGGTAAATTGCTATAAGTCAAGAGGTCTGACTAACACATATTTTCCTTCAATCTAAAGCCTACTTTTTGGTTTTATGCACTAAAAAACAATAAAAAGAGCTTTTCTTCCTGGTCTCTGTTGCTGATTTGTTGGTGTTTCCAATAAAAAGCTGAATTTGTGAGGTCATTTTTTCCTTAGCCTTGAATTACCAGTGAGTGAAACATGAAGAAAAGGAAAGACAAAGGGAAAGGGGGAGAGAAAGACAAGTAAGGCTTTATTAAGACTTATTTTCTTTCTTTGCTTAGATCTAGAACCTAAATTTACTTCTAGCTCTTGGCTGAAGCATAAAGAATGAAGAAACAGAAGAGGTTTTTAATGAAACAGTTCTCACCCTTTCTACTGAACTTTACGGTATGGGCTTCCATCTTTAGTTTCTCCTTTATGGTAAAAGCAAACAAAGATTGTGGTGGTAGGAAATAAAAGGTATTTTCATTTCTCCACTGTGGTTTTATTCCTGGGAGTTCACTTGTATTCCTTTCCCACTTCTAATTTTGCAACTAGAAAACTCAAAACAAAGTAAATATAGGACTTGGTTATACTAATGAAAGACATAATGCAAAGGGGTAGGTTAGTTACCTAATATGCCTATATAAAGTACATTAAATGATAGACAACAGTTCAAATATATATAAAAAACACAGTGTTTAGCCATTACATTAACAGACTATTTACTATTATTCTTGAGTTCCTCCTTTGAAATTTATATAAACCTCAATGTGTCTATGTTGCTCAGTAAGAGGAACTTAAATGCTTAAAATATCTAGAAAGAAAAAAGGTAGTATGGTGAATTACAGACCTCTTACATTTATGCTAAAATTGTGGTTCTCTGCCTGATCTGGGAATCCAAAAGGAAAAAGTGATTTATTTTATATCCATGAATGGGAAAGTTCATTAAACTTCAGGCTTCTTAGAAAACAGTTTAGTATTGACTGTGGTTAAGACCAGAGGGCTAAGAACTGGAAGGCTTGGTTTCCATATTAAATTCTCACACAAATTTGCTCTGTGACCCTGGACAAATGAATTATCTTACATTCAACAGCTCAAATCTAGACACTTTTTTCAGTCAGTACTTAAAAAAAAAAAAAAAATTAATTTCTTGATCTTTTGAGTATAAGTACATCTGGCTAATGTGGATGAGAATTGGTACTGCTGGTTTGCTCTGTGAAAATAAATTTTAGTTATCAAGAGCCTAAATATGGCTACAGATATTAGTATAAGGCCTCAGTCCTCAAACCACAGAAGTATGCCATTGCTAGTTAACTGCTTTTTATCTGAGACTGAATACTCTCCATTTTTCTAAATCTTGCTATTTAAAACCTGATTTAGGAAATCGGTTTCCTAAGACAGAATGTTGATAAAGGTTTTCTGACCTTTACAGAAGTGACTGCAGCTTGCTTAAATAAATTCTACTGAAGCTAGCTGCAATCTTTCTAAAATTTCACAACCATTTTAGGTGTGGCAAAAGCTTTCTTGAGCAGGTTTTGGGTTGGTTTGAATTTTTTTTTTTTTCTGACTCCTGGGCACTGTAAAACAACTGTCCCATTCCCCTAATGAAATAATTGTTATTTAATGATGAGTAAGTGTGTTCCTGGAAGATTCCTTTACATGACAGATGATGTATTCATGTATGTTATAAATATATCTAGGGCTATTATAAGCCCCGGTTTATAGCATTTTATAAGGTTCTGCAGTTTGTCTTAGTAGGTATTGTCTCTACAAATCAAACAGGTCCTTCACTGTGTTTTGTTTTAAAATCTCCTCCAACAATAAGCATGTAAAATCTACTGGTACTGCAACACAGAAAAGTTGTTATATTGAAGTACTTAATTCTGAAATATCAGAAAAAGGAATGAGAATCAGGTCTCACACAGTGATGGAAAGCTGAACATTTGTCTCATAATGACAGCCAATGTCTTCACTATTTATATTAAACAGGAAATATAAGGAACATCAGTTACACAGAAAATTTTGTCCCATTTCTTAAGAAACATATGAGCTAAAATACTCCAGATAAAACCTGAAATATGTAGTCCATGCAACGCACATTCAGGCATACCAGCGTGATTGTTGTATGGGATTTGGTTATTACCCACTATTGACCAACACAGTTCTTCATATGTGTGTATAGAGAGATATTTTGCAATAAATAGAAAGAAAATATCTTCTGTTTTTAAACAGCTGATAGATGAATCATAAAAACATCCATACATAATTTCTTTCATCCTTAGTCACAGTCTTCTGGAAATCAAGCTGGTATTTATGAGATAAAGATTTCAGGGAGCAGGGAGTGTTGAAAGAGCAAAGCTGTGCATCTTTTTTGGAATAGTTTTAAGTGTGGAAGTATGAAAACAGGTACTTCTCCTACTTACTGGCCAATACCAATAAATTAAGAAACATTTAAAACAACAGATTACCTAGTTCCACTGAAGGTATTCAAGTTCACCCTCAGTAAGTTTGCAGACAACAGCAAGTTGTGCAGGAGTGTTGATCTGCTTGAGGGCAGGCAGGCAGTACAGAGGGACCTGGACAGGCTGGATCGATGGGCCAAGGCCATTTGTATGAGGTTCAACAAGGCCAAGTGCCAGGTCCTGCACTTGGGTCACAACAACCCCAGGCAACGCTACAGGCTTGGGGGGGAGTGGCTGGAAAGCTGCCCGGCAGAAAAGGACCTGGGGATGTTGGTCAACAGCCGGCTGAATATGAGCCAGCAGTGTGCCCAGGTGGCCAAGAAGGCCAGCAGCATCCTGGCTTGTATCAGCAATAGTGTGGCCAGCAGGACTAGGGAAGTGATTGTCCCCCTGTACTCGGCCCTGGTGAGGCCACACCTCGAGTACTGTGTTCAGTTTTGGGCCCCTCACTACAAGAAAGACACTGAGGTGCTGGAGCACGTCCAAAGAAGGGCAACGAAGCTGGTGAAGGGTCTAGAGCACAAGTCCTATGAGGAGCGGCTGAGGGAACTGGGGTTCTTTAGCCTGGAGAAAAGGAGGCTGAGGGGAGAACTTACCGCTCTCTGCAACTACCTGAAAGGAGGTTGTAGCGAGGTGGGTGTCAGTCTCTTCTCCCAAGTAACAGACGGCAGGACGAGAGGAAATGGCCTCAAGTTGCGCCAGGGGAGGTTTAGATTGGATATGAGGAAAAATTTCTTCACCGAAAGGGTTGTCGGGCACTGGAACAGGCTGCCCAGGGAAGTAGTGGAGTCACCATCCCTGGAGTATTCAAAAGACATGTAGATGTGGCACTTAGGGACATGGTTTAGTGGTGGACTTGCTAGTGATAGGTTAACAGTTGGACTCGATGATCTTGGAGGTCTCTTCCAACCAAAATGATTCTATGATTCTATTGCAAACTTTTCCATTGATTTTAATGGAGCTGAGATTTCATATGAAATGCTCAGCTTTCAAGTCTTAATATATTCTCTTGTTAACTCAGTCTTCAAAAGAAGACTTTGTCAGTGGTTCTTTTATTGCACCTGCCAGTCCCTAAGATGTATGCAAGCAAAGATTCTCTATCCTCTGTACACCTGTAGCAACTACTATCAAACTATCAATATAAAGGCTCTCCTAGCATTCATAATTCATGTAACCCTGTGCATTGTGGAGTATATTTGGGAATGATATCATGAGAGCATGTACATGATATCCATAAGCACTAGTTAGCACCCAACTCAGCTCCAAAGACATATACTATCCATAAGCTTTGAAGAAATTCCAATGTTCATCCAAATTTTACAGCTGAGGAGCTTCTTATATTTGGAGTAATGCGATTGAGATTCAACTTATTTGGAGTTGAGTGGTGGTAAACTCAGGTTATTCTTGTGTTCAGTCTTTAATAAAGCCTAGTTTGGCTTTAAATAGTTATATGGAATTGGAGTTTTGGTTAGCTGCTGTCCACTGCTACAGCTTCAGGTAACCACTATTTTCAATGAGAACAATGCTAACTGCTACTTCATACTATGTTTTATTAATTTGCTTTTCTGTGCATTTAAAACAAATATTTCATTTGTTTTAGAATTCTTAGTTGGTTCTCTTGTTTTAATTGTCCAGACTATATAGTCAGTGCAATATTGTATGTAATGTTCAGTAACATTCACGAGGTGGCTGTTAAACCATCTTAGATATACCGTTCTGTAAAGTTTCGTTACATTTTGCTGCATATCTCACTTTAAGAGTTTGTTGCATAGCTGCTTTGATTCATTTTAACACTGAGGCATCGTTTCATGTCAATTATTATGAGTTAATTTCCCATTATCTTTAACTGAATTAGTATAATTCATGTATGTATCCATTATAGCATATTCAGCTATAGCATTTTAATTTATTTCCTTTAATCTTGGATTCACTAGTCTTATTCTCTGCAGTCTCATCTATATGCGTTGGGTCCACGTCAATTTGAATACCGAATGGAAATGACATGGCTTGAGATTACAGGTTACTTTCTTTCAACACTCCCTTTCTGTGCTTGTCCATTGATTTCACATTATACAGTAGTCACAATATACAGTCTTAATATAAGCCCCTATCAGTTTGTGTCATTTTATGTCCTTTGAAACTGACCAATGTTTGCTGCTTGTATCACTGAGACTCTCCATTTTGTGGAATTGTTTTATAGTAGTTCAAGTTTAATTCCTCTCTTGTAGGCTCATGTCCCATCACTTTAGATTTAATTACATTTATAATTGAAGCTGATCAAATTCATTTACACTCAGCTATATCTTTAAGGTTAATTGTTCCGTATTCATTTTCTATCCTAGTACATTTACCCAAGTTTTAGACCAATTAATCTCTGAGTATTATTTTTAGTGTTTAAATCCAGTAGTATCATTTCATATGGTTTGAGAGCTGATTAGCTGTTACTGTAGATTCAATTTCTATCTTTCATTGAAAAGATGTAAGATCAGTAGCTGCTCATCTCTTCAGTTTATTGTTCATAGCTGTAGTTAGTTCTAAAAATACTTTTAAGTTCTTTTGTCCTAGGTATCTTTACAGGAAATATGCTGAGTTTTACTCTTCAAAATGTTCATTGCAACACTGGAATTTGCTTAGTGCTTAGGTTTAACCTCCGCTTGCTCTGTGGACCAGATCCGCTCCTAGTTATGGGAGTGTACTTCCATGGATTTATAGTACACAGTCCAAAATAAATATATATTCTGCAGTATATTATGACCTGATATTGTTAAGATTCTTTTATTTTTTTTAAATAAAAGGCTATTCTATCTAAATTTATGTTTTACAATGTAGGTGCCTCAGGGCAGAGATTAATTCTTGCTTGAAGTGTGAGTACTTGAATATTAATTTTATGACTGCAATGGGAGTTTTGGGATTCTGCTGAAATGAAGCTTCCAGTAATTATATTTTGTGAAACTTTAAAATTTTTACAATTTTAAACTATATTATTTTCATTTAATAGTTTTGTACTACTGAGTTAAACAGCATAGCATCATTAGTTCAAATTAAGATAATTATCACTAATGAAGCATGAAATATCCACCAGCCAGATTGCAGTTTACAGCTTAGCTTTCTGTATTTTGTTCCAAATATAAGTCAGTCTGCTTGTTATGTTTTACTCTTTCAAAATTAATTCTATTTTATCAAAATGCAGCCAACTCTCTACCTGAGACAAATTCCTTCTGAGTTGAAGGTAGTATCAAAATTCAAAGTTCAGATTGCAAAATAATGAATCTTCAAACTTTTATATTGCATGTGCCACTCAGAAACAAAACCTATTCCTTTGCATTGTTCACATTTGTGAAAAGATGTTTTAAACATTGCAGAAAATTTTCTAACTTTTGTGACTTGATTTTCATATTATGTATTTGATATTAATTAGCTATAGCAATTCTGCTTAAAGCATTATATTGTACATATGCAGGTAAGAAAACATATGACAGAGTCAAAGGATTGCACACCAAAGCAGTTATGCCAGTCCTTAATTTGTGATATGCGATTATTTTGTGCAAAATTTCAAGTGCTGTAAGTAGAATGTGTACTTCAGTGTTTTAATGAAAGGTGTGTGTGAGGCAAACTATATTTCAAAAAGTAGTGAACATGGATAGAAGAGAATTCTTAGTCACATTGACCGAAGAACAAGGCTAATGAGTACAGGTGGTGAAGCCAACTCATGGCCCATACCCCAAATGCAGCTCAGGTGGTCATTCATTAACGTGGAAGAAAGTAGGACAAAACCCAGAAACTTCTTTCCCTATACCCAGACTTCCACAACTTAATATATCACTTTTCTTATACACATAGTTGAATCAATTTAGAATTTTTAACAAAAATTACTGCAAGAAAAGCAAAATAACAGCACTACATATTAAAGTAGCCCATATCACATGGAAAAGTATGATTCAGTCAAGTATTTATATGCCTGGAGTGGGTAGAATTGCTGTGTTGCTGCCTGGTTGTTTGAATTTTTTTTTTTTTTTTTTTTTTTTTTTTTTTGCTACACTTTTCTTAGACAGCTGTATAAGCAAGAACTTGGAAGGAAATAATTTCATTACCAAAGACACTTGAGCTTATGCTTTGTAAAACTTTTCTATTTTACCTGTCTCCTGAATTTATGAGATACAAAATGTGGTTAGGAAAGTAATTTGGAGTAATGCTATGGCCTTAATGCAAAAGAAGTAGTAAAACCTGTAATAATATCAGAGGCAGTAGATCAATGTGACTTTCTATAATGAGCTAAAAAGTTTTGAAGCATTTGTGAATCACTAAAGTGAATTTCTTCTTTACACTGAAATACTTTTATTTGGATACTTTAGAGCAGTGATATACCTGAAGCTGATGTTTAACAACTTCTTTTTAGCCACATCTAGCCCTCTCACAAGTTCTTTTAAGTCATATGCCTTCAAAGAGAGTTATACAATGCTCAGATATCACTCATGTAAATTGACTACATAGGTACAAGGATGCTTAACAACATGGTAATATCTGTTTGATCACTCAAGTCTTCTGTCTTCACTATTATACCAGGAGATTAGTACTGTATAATCCTATCTATCTGGGCTACTGGGAAAAAGAAGTCTGCAAAACTAGATGAGACACTATCCATGTCTGTGGTCTATGCCTTCTACATAAAGAACATCAGAGGACCAGAGCCACTCCCTGAGTTATTAAAGAAGTGAAGTGTCTTATCAGATAATGAAGAGCATTCTTCATGTCCTTCGAGGGCAACAAATCCTCATGAGCCCAATCTGTAACCTGATGAAAATCTGAACATGTTGAATTAGTCATATTTTTTCCAGTAGACTTCTCCATTTTGGATTTTGTACCTCATAAATTTTACAGTGAGCCTGAGCAAATTCCTGCAATGAAAACAGCAGTCAGTAATAGTACACAAGTTTCAGCAGTGCCCAAAATTACAGACATGAACCTGGATTTCTTCCTCTTTTCTTTGCTATAAAGAAAAAGGCTTTCCTTGCTCAAACTGTATCTGATTCCTGGCTGAAACTAATGAATATAGGTTTGGATGGGCTTCTGCTCCAGACCTTAAATAAAAATGGAACAAATAAAACATCTGCAGAAGTTGCCACTTGAGACCTAACCTTATGCATCAAGAAGATTCTCATAGACGTGTTGTTGTAAGTATTTTCTCAAGTGATGACTCCATCCTTATCCCATATTTACTATTACAAAACTTCCCTGTGAAGTCTCACTTTCATATCATTTATTTTTGATTATAATTTGATGAGGAAAATGTCAACAAAATTAAGTCAAATCAAGGTACTTTCCTCAGAGGGAATAGATACATATCATACAGTTATTTTTATTACTGCTTTCTACAGCAAGAAGGTGAATCTTTCTCTTCTGGGAAATCTCACATATAATGTTTTGTTAGCCAAATAACTCCTCTGTGGCATTTAGTAACAATGATATTTAGGAACATACAAACTTTGTTCAAACATGGGCTACAGCTAGCACCCTACCCTGCTATAGCTAGCACCTACTCCTAATCAGCTGTTGTGATAGTTAGGATTACTAGTAGAAATTTAGTAGAAAGAAAGAGACTGCATTAATTCCCACCAATTCTGCTGATCAGTCTGCCATCTTTTTATTCCCACAGGTGATATTTATAAAAGAAAATACAACAGTGTTAATGTTTCTAAAAGTTCTTTAACTGTCAGCACATCTGAAGACAGTTGCTCCATCTGCTCCTATTAATTCGTCTTTGACTTTGTATTGCTCTAATACTTCTGTACACATTCTTTTAAATGACAATAATACACAGGAACATGGGTTAAAGAATAGATGTTACATTTTACATTGTTACTTAAGAGGCAAAGGTAAAATTCTGCCTCACCCCATCCTGTTTTGTCTTTGCACCACTGTCATCTTTAACAATGTTTTAAACTAAAGCCATGTAAAATATCCTCACTAAATCTCAAATGTTACATAAATGGTGTGAGATTTGTTGATATATTTAAAAAACACAGTATGTATTCATGACAGTTCACAGGCACTGAGGGAGGTTGTACAGATGCCAAATTCTGCTCCTGCTATTTAACTCAGACCTGACTTTCAAAATGCCTAAATGCTACTATTTTACTATATGCCATCAGGAAACAGAGATGGCAAAGTACTTGCTCACTATCTGTTCCTCGTAAGTACTGGTAAGCAGCTTCTCACAGTCTCCATATTCTTCCTACAGCCCCACAACGTGTTTCTTATAGAGTGTTCAGTGTCCTATTATTGTCTGATTTTCTACGGTATTTGCATAGTTAAAACATTGCCTTCCTTTATATAGTGACCTATGATGGGAAAAAAATCTTCTTCATGATTTTAAGAATAATTTGTTGTCCTGTACCCATAATTTTGATTGGGGTTAAGGAGCAGGGGAACTGCTAAACTACCTACGCAGCTCAAATGAATGTTCACATTGTGCTATTGCCTGAAGATGTCTATCACAATTGAGACGCAGTCATGCCAAATGCTCTCCAAGTCTTATATTGGGATACTTTTATAAGAACTTTGTGAACTAAAGAGTCTTGTAGTACTGAGCAGATCACTACCACTTTAGTTGTAGGAGGTAACATAGTTTCTTCCCTAAAGAAACATTTATTTAATATCATAAAATATCTGCCCAAGGTCTTAATAATAAGAGAATCCTTGAGTGAAAAAAAAAATGATGTAATGAAAGTGGAAAGTCAGTTGTGGGAAGGAAAGGAATAGGTTTCTGTGATCCAGCAGAAGACACTGAGACATGAAATTTATTTGCATTTTTGGTTCACTTCTGCAAATGAATTGCAGGATTCATTTAACAAGGCCTTTCTGAAACTTGAAGATTTAGCACAGACTTATAAAAGAAAAAAAACCCACAACCCTTTCTCCTACCATAATGGCATCCTATTATTAACCTTCTTTGCTAAGCTGTCACTTTACTGGATGAAAGTACATACAGGAAAAATGAAGCCTAGCGATGTATTGTGCACAAAGTGATTCTGCTGGATTATTCATAGAACTGATGATTCAATTAAGAGAACATTTTTCTTTCTCAGCTGCGAAATTCCATGCAAGTTGAAAGGGAGCCTTAAAAATAGTAATGGGTGCAATTATATTAGGAATATGTCAGATAATCATGTCATTTTTCAATAATTAATTAATTAGTATAATAATATTTTTCATATGCACAGTGTAATTGCTTTCCTCTGAGGATCTCAGAATGATACAAACAGTACTTAATTAGGCCTCTAAACACCCATTTGAAGTAATCATTGTCTTTCTCTACTCATAGGAAACTGAGGTATCAAGAGGTGAAATGATATTCCCGCTAACACTCACTGAGTTAGAGGAAAATCAAAGCATGTATTCTTTTTCTTCATGTTAGAACAGAAGACATTTTCGTTTTTAATATTTAGTTAAAAATGGGAAAACGTGAGTACATAAGAATTCAGTCTCCATCACAGAATAGAAAATACATCTCTTCTATTAAAAAAGAAAAAAGACTATTGAACCATGTATAAGAAAGATAACTTTTAGGCTTCAAACAGACTTCTTAAGTTGAACAACCGTAAAAGGAATAATCACAGACCTCAGCTCTATTCTTAGCAGAAGTCACTAAGCACTTTCCCTCTTCTATAAAATTTATTCATCTAATAATTTCTGATGACCATTTTATTCTTTGCACACAAAGAGACAGCACTTTTTTCTTAAGAGGCCATTATTTACGTGATCTATTTCTTTCTCCTGTTGGATGGCATGTATCTGAATACTGATGACCTTGAAAATACAACTTACTATTTTTAATATGATGAAAACTGAAATAAAAATTCAAAAGTCTCTATCATAGCACTGATGATCAAGTACATGAGGGACAAATATCCTTTAGTCATAAAATAGGTATATTTTATGCCAATTATATGAAGTATATTGTATCTGCTTAATATTACTCATAACATGCAATCAGTCAATTTTTAATTACAGTTTCTCACACATCTAGTAAATTTACCCACTCATGCATTAATAAGGTAATCATCCAGTGGTAGAAAAAGCCTGAAAGTTGGGTCCACAAGCACTGTTTTGCATGATGACTAATTAAGACACCTTATTTCCTAATTAGCAAGGAGATTCTGCTTGGCTAATGTCCCTGGCTGGCACATTATTCCAGCTTGATTTTTGTTAGTGCGTCACCGAGATCAGTAGTCCTCAAAGAACTTTCATTCTCCTACTTCAGAATTCTATTCGGTTATTCTTTTTATTTTACTTGAGTGTGACCTCTGGGACTGCTATGGTAAATATATCATAAATACAATTTTAAGACTTGATGGAATAATCCCTATCTATACAAAATAATTTCTATTTTTTATAACAGATTTTTTTCTAGTTATTGGACTTTACTATGTCTCTTTATAAGAACAGAACTACAATAAAAATGCACACAGAATTCTTAGTTGTCCAATCCAAGTAAACGTGCCAGCATAACAAAGAAAGATTACAATTAGATTCCTTTCAGCTGAACACCTATACAAGTGCTAAATTTTAGGTATACTGATGTGTAATGAATCTGAAAATGTCTGTAAGTTCTCCTGTCTGAGAACTCAAATTATGTTCGGTGCTCTGGTGTTTATTATCTGTATTCCAAGACTTATTTTTCTTTGAGGAAAGCAAACATGGTAGGAAAGCTGGGTACTCCAGAGTACTCAACATTTAAGTATTGTGGGAACTTAAAAAAATAGAGGTTTTCTTCTTCTGTCTTGATCATTTCCCCATCATTTAAAATGGCAATTAAAAATACAAGTAGGACTTAAATATAAGAAATTCATAGAATATAGCCCTAGTAATTTTCCAGCTAACACCAATTAATAGCATGTTACACAAATCCAAATGACGAAGAGTGACTTTTTAAGGGCATGTTTTACCTATATGGTTGGCAATTTTATTCATCATCATTTATAACTAACAATTTATTTTTTCCACAGAAAATAAATCTGAATGTGTCTTCAGTTACTTTTAAGATTTTCAATTAATCACAAGTAATTTTCTGTTTTAATGGCCAGGAGAATTGAATAGTCCATAATATTATTAACCCATTCAACAGTTATTTATACAATTTTACCTCTAGATGCTATGTTGTTGATAAAACGCAAGGTGAATCTAGCCTGAGTGCCAGATGACTTAAGTAATTCATTAATGTTTTCAGTCCAGTCCATAGACACTAGGTTCAACATTTTTACAGTGGTTGTCATTTTGGAAAAAAAGAAGGAAAAAATTTATTTACAGCACCAGAAAGATGATTTCTAATTACAAACTGAAGTAATGGCAGAAAAAAATTGCAAAAATTATCAGGGGAATGGAAAGCCTGTTCTAGAAGAGGAGACTAAAAGAGTTTGTGTGATTTAAAGTGGGAAAAAAAAGAATGATATATTTGATTGTTTTGTGGAAATACATGAGTAAACAATGGGACACACAAAAATTTAAACTGAAGGACAGTGTTGAAACAAGAGCAAATGGATGAAGTTAACCATAGGTAAATGTAGGCTGAAAATTAGGTGATTAATTATCAGGGAAGCAAATTTCTTGGAATAGTCTTTGATACAGACTACCAAGATCAAAACTGAAGGAAGTTGCAGTTTACAAATCTTTGAAAACAATGACATTGTTGCCCATGATTACAGTACACCAGGACTTCTAAATCGTTCAAACTTTCCAAGTCTCATATTCTTAGTGATTATTGTGAAAGAATAGAAACAACTCAAAATTTGATCCATTTCTTCTAAATTATGATTTAGGATTGCTATTTGTATTTCATTATGTCATTCTGGTGTGGAAATCTTTACATTTTTTTTAAATTCTAAAACAGCAATAAGTATAGCAAAAGTCAGTGAAAGCATTGAAATATTCTCAAATGACAGTCAAGAAGGATTTGGATTTTCAGACTGAATTAATTATATATTTTGGTTAACTTAAGCATTAAAAAAAAATCTCAGAAATGTATGCAAGTTTGTTAACAAGAAAATGTTTATAGGAAATTCAAATACTGAAGAGCAACAGCATCTGGCAATAGGGGCTATAAAAAGCAATAAATTTTGATTATCGCTTATAGTAATTTACACTAGTGAAAGTTAAAGCCAAATGGTCAGGTCCCTATGTCTTCCTATGTCTCAAAGTAAACACTGGGACAATAGAATTATGCCTTGAACAGTTTCAGAAGCATTTGATGGCCCTTTAAAGGCAATAGAATTTGATGTGGATGTAGAAGCCACTTCCCCTACAACTCTTCTGTGGAATCGCAAAGCACCACACTGCCTATTTGCTTTAAATTCAGACACAGGATATGAGCTGGATAGATTCAGATGAACCACCGACTGTGTTGTCTCATCAGAGAAGTTCTCAGAGAAAGGTCTGATGAGTACTTGTTCCAGAGACAGCAGCTGGGAAAGTGAAATCAGTAAAACATAGGCAATAGCTGGTGTTACATATACTTTATCCCATTCAAACAAGACACGATATACAAGTTGTAAAGGAAGTACTTAAAAAAAAAGATAAGTGACAAACAGAAAATCTTGATAATGAATCTCCTACTGAATGTCATTAAAATCAAACTAAGACCCTGCTAAAGGACACCAAGTACAACAAAAAAAGCAATTAATTTAAGCTTTGTTCTCATTAAGGTCCCATAATTACACTTTCAAGATGAAATGTATTTATGTGGGGGTCAAGCCATTTTATTTGAAGCATTATATCATCTAAATTTCTGACTCTGAAACTATTTTAAGGAAGGTCAGACTGGTTATCTTAAATGTTAACAAAAGACAAACACATTTGCCTGGAAATGAACAAAAAAGGCTGACATTCATAGCACAACTCCTTTCAAAAGGCTTGCAGCCAAAGATATATTTTTTCTGCTTATAGTGCTGAATTTTGTTTGCATCCATTAAGTTTGCGAAAAAGGTTGGAAGGAATAAATACAAGAAGAGGATAAATAGGTGCAGAATTTAACTCAATGCTAATTTCAAAGATCATAAAAGTAATGCTCCCACTATCATACTGCATTTGAAACCCTAAAAATAGAAAGCCATTGAACTTTCTTGAATAAATTTTGCTGAATGAAAGATTATATTCTGTTAATGGGAGGAATTACTGAGGGGGCTTTTCAGACTTGGTTTGAAGCTGAGGAGTAGATCAGCTTCAGAAGAGTCAATGTTATCTTTAATTTAGTCTTAAGAACTTGTAGCATTATGTGTTTGAAATGAAGACACAGGGAGGAGATACTCTAGTGTTACGAAGGCATGCTCCTGAACTTATAATTTCATGATTCAAATCTGAAGAAATAATAGAAAAAAAGAAACTAAAATAAATAGCTTGTATTTTATTTATCATATTTTAAAAGATCTGTTTTTCCCTCCAGAATTTTATTATCCTGTCGGTACAACAGTAAGATGGCAGAAGGAGGAATTTTAAAATAGCAATTACTATAAACAAAATGTTTCCTTTAAAAATATTACTGGTTTCATGGGCTTGACTGCTTTCCAGTGACACAAGTGAAATAACTCTATGCACCAGAGTGAACCATGCTGGCAATCAATAAAGAACAGGAATGTCTAATCACCACAGGGGGAACATTTTCCACAGAACAACTCTTCCATCTCTGACCTCTCCAGTCCTGATTCTCGAGGGAACCTTTACAAAATACTCCCAAAAGATGAACCTGGAAAATGAAGCTTTTAAAACTCTGGAAGCTAGAAATCTTGAATTCAATAGAATTAACATCAGTTTTTATATTTGTCCTGGTTTTGGCCAGGATGGAGCTAATTTTCTTCCCAGTAGCAATTGTGTTTTGGATTTAGTGTGGGATTTGGTATCGCTCTTGACTTTGCTCTGTGATCACTGCTTGGGATGGGCTGTATCAGTCATTGGGTTGTCGGGTGGTGAGAGATTGTGCATCATTTGTTTTATATATTCTATTATCATTGTATTTTATTATTATCATTATTAATATATAATAGAATTATTATTATTATCTTTTTCCTTGCTCTCCAGGTGAACTGTTTTTATCTCAACCCACAAGTTTTCCTTTCTTTCTGATTCTCCTCCCCACCCCACTGAGGAAGGGGGGAGTGAGTGAGCGGCTGCATGGTATCAGGTTATCGACTGGGGTTAAACCACAACAATATTCCAGCACAATTCTCTCTCTGATTCATCTCTGTTACACAAAATCTGAAGCCTCTTTTCTCTCTTTTGTGGCAAAAAGCCACGGCGTCTGCACTCACCAGAACGGACGCGGCTACCCAGACAGAACTCCCACGAAAACATGCAGCCATGCAGATCTCAGGCTGCAGGGAGTGCCGGAGCCTTTCACTGGCAACGGATGGCAGTAGTGAGAGTGGCTGTGTGAGGTGTGAGCAGGTGGACGATCTGCTCAGCCTGGCGGCAGAGCTACGGGAGGAGGTAGAAAGGTTACGGAGCATCAGGGAGTCTGAGAAAGAGATAGACCGGTGGAACCGTGCCCTGGCCTCCCTGAGACAGAAACAGGAAAAGCCACCAGAAAACTCCCAAGATCAAAGGCGTCCTGCCTCCTCCCCCTCCCAGGATAAAGGCAGTAGCTTAAAGGCAAGGAGTGAATGGAGGCAAGTCCATGCTCGGGGAGGCAGGCGCACTCCTCCCTTGCCCACCTCGCCTTCCCAGGTGCTTCTGTACAACAGGTACGAGGCTCTGGATGTGCAAAGGCAGTCAACGGAGTATGTGGATGATGGTCCATCTACACCAGAGGTATTGCCGAGGCCAGAAAAGCCTACCCCTTGTATCACGACCGCCTCCACGAGGAAGAAAAGAAGGGTTATAGTTGTAGGTGACTCCCTTCTGAGTGGAACAGAGGGTCCAATATACCGCACAGACCCTCCTCTTAGGGAGGTCTGCTGCCTCCCTGGCGCCCGGGTTAAGGACATCACTAGCAAACTTCCTAGTCTGGTACGGCCCTCGGACTGTTACTGCTCTTCCATGTGGGTGGCGATGAAGCCACAACGCGTAGTCTGAGGGCAATCAAAAGAGACTTCAGGGCCTTGGGACGGTCAGTAAGGGAATCTGGAGCGCAGGTTATCTTTTCCTCCCTCCTGCCCAGTTGTGGGCAGTGACATTGGAAGAAACAGAAGGGTCCAGTCTATTAATAAATACATGGCTCTGTGGCTGGTGTCACAGACACAATTTCGGGTTTTTTCGACAATGGGATGGCCTACATGGCACCAGGTCTGCTGGCATCAGATGGGGTTCACCTTTCTCAAAGCAGGGAGGGGGTCTTTGCCCATGAGCTAGCAGGGCTTATTGACAGAGCTTTAAACTAGACTTGAAGGAGGAAGGGGATAATGTCAGGATTGCCCATGACAAGCTGTGGGATGACGCGCCAAGGTTTGAGGAACGGGGTGCTAGTGAGGGCCCTCAGCCTGTTGCTCCGAGACGTGCTGGCTACACTGCAGCGCGCTTGAAGTCTTATGGAGACGGGTCAGGGGCTCCTGAGGTAATCAGAGCCAACAGGGAAACACCAATGAAAGACCTCAAAGGAATTAAGGGGTGTTCTTCCATGGAGGCGATATGGCTGACAGCCCAGCTGAAGGGCCTCTACACTAATGCCCGCAGCATGGGCAACAAACAGGAGGAGTTAGAAGCCACCATGCTGCTACAAAGCTACAACCTAGCTGTCATTACAGAAACTTGGTGGGACGAATCCCATGACTGGAGTGCGGCTATCGATGGCTACAGGCTGTTCAGAAGGGACAGGTGAGGAGGGAGGGATGGAGGTGTTGCCCTCTACATCAAGAAATGGATAGAGTGTGAGGAGCTGTCTCTGAAGAATAGCCACGAGCAGGTTGAAAGCTTATGGGTAAGAATTAGAGACCGAGGCAACAAAGGGAACTTTGTGGTTGGGGTCTACTACAGGCCGCCCGATCAAGGGGAGCCTATTGACGAAGCCTACAGCTCCAGCTACAGGAGGCATCGCGCTCGCAGGCTCTCGTCCTGCTGGGGGACTTCAACCACCCCAACATCTTCTGGAATAGCAGCACGGCGAGCTGTAGGCAATCCAGAAGACTCCTGGAGTGCATGCAGGATAACTTCTTAAGCCAGGCAATAGACAGGCCTACCAGAGGGGATGCTATACTGGACCTGATGGTCACCAATGCAAGTGAGCTAATTGGTGACGTCAAGCTTGGAGGCAGTCTGGGCTGCAGTGGTCATGCGCTGGTGGAGTTCACAGTCCTGAGGGATATGGGTCAGGTGACGAGTAAAGTCAGGACCCTGAATTTTAGGAAAGCAAACTTTCCTGCTCTTAAGGGAGTTAGTCAATAGGACCCCCTGGGAAACTGCCCTCAGGGACAAGGGAGCAGAACAGAGCTGGCAGATCTTTAAGGAGGCTTTCCATAGAGTGCAAGAGCTCTCAATCCCTGGGTGTAAGAAATCGGGCAAAGAAGGCAAGAGACCAGCATGGCTGAGTCGAGACCTGCTGGTCAAATTAAAGGGCAAGAAGGAAATACACGGGCAGTGGAAGCAGGGACAGGTATCCTGGGAAGACTATAGGGATGCTGCCCAGTTGTGTAGGGATGGGGTCAGGAAGGCCAAGGCGTGGCTGGAGCTGAACTTGGCAAGGGATGCAAAGAATAACAAGAAGGGCTTCTACAGGTATGTCAGCCAGGAAAGGAAGGTCAAAGAAAGCGTACCCCCACTGATGAGCAGGAGTAGCAAACTTCTATCAACGGACGAGGAGAAGGCTGAGGTACTCAATGACTTTTTTGCCTCAGTCTTCACTGGCAACCTCTCTTCCTGCACCTCTCAAGTGGATGGACCACAAGACGGGGACTGAGGGAGCAAAGTCCCTCCCACTGTAAGAGAAGATGAGGTTCGTGATCACCTGAGGAACCTGAACATACATAAGTCCATGGGACCTGATGAGATGTATCCCAGAAGTCCTGAAGGAATTGGCTGATGTAGTTGCCAAGCCACTCTCCATGATATTTGAAATGTCATGGCAGCCAGGTGAAGTCCCTGGGGACTGGAAAAAGGGAAACATTGCACCCATTTTTGAAAAAGGGTAGGAAGGAGGACCCTGGGAACTACCGACCTGTCAGCCTCACCTCTGTGCCTGCGAAGATCATGGAACAGATCCTCCTAGAAGTTATGCTGAGGCACATGGAGGACAGGGAGGTGATTGGAGACAGCCAGCATGGCTTCACCAAGGGCAAGTCCTGCCTGACCAGCTTAGTGGCCTTCTATGATGGAGTGACTCCATCAGTGGACAAGGGAAGAGCTGTGAGTGTCATCTATCTATACTTCTGTAAGGCCTTTGACATGGTCCCACACAACATCCTTCTCTCTAAATTGGAGAGATATGGATTTGATGGGTGGACTGTTCAGTGGATGAGGAATTGGTTGGATGGTCACATCCAGAGGGTAGTGGTCAATGGCTCAATGTCCAGATGGAGATCAGTGACAGGTGGTGTCCCTCAGGGACCAGTACTCTTTAATATCTTCATCAATGACATAGACAGTTGGATCGAGTGCACCCTCAGCAAGTTTGCAGATGACACCAAGCTGAGTGGTGAGGTGGACACACCTGAGGGACAGGAAGCCATCCAGACGGACCTGGACAAGCTCAAGAGGTGGGCCCAGGCGAAACTCATGAGGTTCAACAAGGACAAATGCAAGGTCCTGCACCGTGGTCGAGGCAATCCTCGGTATCAATACAGGCTGGGGGATGAAGGGATTGAGAGCAGCCCTGCCAAGAAGGACTTGGGGGTGCTGGTGGATGAAAAGCTGGACATGAGCCAGCAATGTGCACTGGCAGCCCAAAAAGCCAACCATATCCTGGGCTGCATCAAAAGAAGCGTGGCCAGCAGGTCAAGGGAGGTGATTCTGCCCCTCTACTCCACTCTGGTGAGACCCCACCTGGAGTACTACGTCTAGCTCTGGAGCCCCCAACACAAGAAAGACATGGACCTGCTGGAGCGGGTCCAGAGGAGGGCCACAAAAATGATCAGAAGGATGGAGCACCTCTCCTATGAAGACAGGCTGAGAGAGTTGGGCTTGTTCAGCCTGAAAAAGAGAAGGCTCCAGGGAGACCTTATTGCAGCCTTTCAATACTTAAAGGGAGCTTATAAGAAAGATGGGGAAAAATGTTTTAGCAGAGCTTGTTGTGATAGGACAAGGGGTAATGGTTTTAAACTAAAGGAGGAGAGATTTAGATTAGATATGAGGAAGAAGTTTTTCACAATGAGGGTGGTGAAACACTGGAACAGGTTTCCCAGAGAGGTGGTAGATGCCCCATCCCTGGAAACATTCAAGGTCAGGCTGGATGGGGCTCTGTGCAACCTGATCTAGTTGAGGATGTCCCTGCTCATTGCAGGGGCGTTGGACTAGATGACCTTTAAAGGTCCCTTCCAACCCAAACTATTCTATGATTCCATTCTATGATTCTATGATTCTTTTCCAGGTGAGTTAATGATGTATCACTTATCTCCTCGATAACATGGTCCTGTTTTCCAGTGTTACTCTCCAATCCTTCCTCTCTCTTTATGTAACATAGCCAGATTAAGCTAAGAACAGTAGTGTCCAATCCTGTCTGGATTTTTCTCCTTCTTGTCAAACCTGAGAAAAGGACTGTGACCTTGGAAGCTTTTTTTGCCCCAACTGTATGGATGAGTCTAAAAAGAAACACAGTTTCTTCTGGCAGATTTTACCTGGTTTATAGCTATAGATTATTCTGATTGCAAGATCATGACTGTAACAATTGAAAACTAGTATAACTCAAAAAAACTTTGCAGATTTATTTAATACCTTAATGTCATCATAAGTAATATCTGGAATATAACAATGCAAAGGGAATGTTGAAATCACCTAAGTGTTACTATAAGATCTTCCAGCACCTGCCAGTTTATATTTTTATTCATTTTATTCACTCTGCCCCAAGGCAGAATGAGCTCTGTCCATGACACCCTGACAGAGATTTGTCTAACCTGTTGTTAAGTTCCTTAACATTGGAGATTCCAGTCCATTTGCATATCTAACCTACTGCTCTTTTTGCTTTGCTCATTTAACAGTAATTAATGAGAATGTAAGCATTTGTTTTCTTCTATTGTATTTCTAAAAGGTATTCTCAGATTTGCCAAGTCCATAATAAATTTGATGTGTCAATGCAGTGTTAGAAAGGCCATCCCATTTAAAAACAAGTCTCAAAGGGATTTATTTTCAGATGTTGCGAATAGTGGTACACTTATTTTTGAATACTTAGTTTCCGCCCAGATAATTTTTTTATTGTTTTATTTGCAACGTAGTCCCACAAAATGTACGGCACAACAGGAAGCAGAGTGAATTGCAATTGAAAAATGGGAGTATGTAAATGCAGAATAAGTTTCCTATTTTCATAGGCAATGCTAATATTTCATATAACTGTATTCCTGAGAGATAGCTATTACTATTCAATCATATTGTTACTTTGCATCCATCATCATCTTGGGTACAGTGTCAATCTGGAATTCAAGCTCTTTAAGATTAGGTAGCTGCATACCTCTTTTTATAGAGCTTTGTTTTGACTGTGCTATACAATCTTGTCCAGCAGAGACTGACAATACTTGGGTTTTTTTAGCTGCCCATTCCTAAATTACATTGTGCTTTTTTTTTTTTTAAGACAACTTGATTATTCCTTAATATAGTATAAATAGAATTCTCCTATAATATGTCAGGCGATGTGGAAGGAGAGGAGGAAAGAGAGAATATGACTGGAAAGAAGGAAGTAATAAAGTAATGAAAATGAGAATAAAAGTATAAATAAGGATAATAAAAAGCTGATTAATCTCTTCTATCTGGAGTGAGACATCATCATCATGATACCACTGATGTTTGCATGAAGCCAGCTACAATTTCCAGACAAATAGTTCCATCTTTCATAGGTTAAAATAATATTTTAGATTGAATGGCTTTGGCTTATTACAATATCACACAATGTGGAAATACTTAGAGTAGAAAAAACAGACAGATGGCTCAGTAAATTAATCTATAAGCAGCAACAGAGCATAAGGTTAGTTGCTGACATTGACTGAATGTTGTGGAAGGTGGTAGTGAGATGAGAGTATTAATTAGTAGCAAACATATGAAGGTGAAAAAGGATAATGTAAAAGGGGATGAGATGGGTTAGGAACCTGTCATTTAAAGAGAGGCTGGAATTTCACATTTAAGATTTTTAATTGTACTTCCCCACATTTTTGTAACATTTTGATTGAAAGCTCTAGTTAAATACATTATGAAAATAGGAACGCATCTCCAGCATTGATCTACATTCCTGACTCCAATTTCAAACTCAGCTTCATTTTGAGACTGCTCTGATTTTTTTCACCAGTTATAATCATAATGCAGTAAAGTACCTCGTATTATTTAGAAAATAGGTCATATGACATTACAAGGCACTTGAATTGTTCTGAAAGAGACATTGCCCTTTTCTTCCAAATTACTAGGTTATTTTTTCTCTTGCAGTGTTTCCAATTGCAATATATTTTTGGGTAGGATATTAGTATAAATTTGGAACTGGGGGTGCTCCAAAAACTACACTGTTATATTTGTGGTAAACTGTATGCTGCATTCCAAGCTGGACTGCATTCTTAGCTTTTTAGCTCCAGAAGTCAAAACATCCTTACTCTTTAAACTCTGACATTATTACAGCTATAAAAATGACATTAGGTATTTTTCATATATTTTAAATAAGATAATCCAAGTTCACTGACTTTTCTGGAGCTGTATAAATTCATGCTAGCTGAAGACTAGGCATAGAATGTTTTTAATTTATTTCATTCTTGTTTCTGTGAACTTACTGAACCTGATTTTGAAAAAATACTAGGCACTCCTGCAGGCACTGAGTATTGCTTTCAGTTGAAATTCTGCATTTTAAGCTCTTCTGATGGAGGAACCAGTTTCAAAAAAACACAGCATGTAAATGCAAGACAACATTTCAATATATGATTTTAAAAAATCTTTCAAAATTCTGCCGGTCTTTTATTCTACAATAATCCGTATGTAGAGATCAGAAATACATGATACAATGGTACAAATATGGTATATTTCCATGATAGAATGAAACCAATGTACATATGCATCTGTGTTTTTCGTTTCTTTATTTTATTATTCCTAACCAATGTATATTTTCCAAATGTATTTTGATAATGCAGAAACGTAAACCTCCCCTTTTGCCTGCTTTGGATTTAGTAACCCTGAAGGAACAGTAATCAAGCTTGATATAGCTACACTGGTGACAAATACTTAAACCATTAACTTGACACTGAATTGGAAACCTCTGCTGTTACTAAGTAATCCTGTGTGTTACTCTCCTGCTGAGACCTATATCTTAGATTTAGAGTTCACAGCTGATGAGATAACTAAGAAGAGTTACCGTAGAGGGAAAGTCATCCTGGATAAAAATGTTCTTTCATATAAAAAATGGTGTTTTTTTCTATTTGGTTGGCTTGGTTTTTTTTGGTTTGTTTTTTTAAATTGAAGTGTTACACTGTAAATTTTAGGTTCACTGTTACTGGATATGATGGTCATTGCAGTCATTTCATAAATTTGTCTTGTTTTTCCTAGTTTTACTCTGAGTTTATAAAAATAGTTATCCACACAAACCAACTGATAGAGTTGGTGTGGTTGCGCAGGAAGCCTTCCATAACATCCTTGTGCATTGAATTGAGATATTTGCAATAATACTGTTCTCAGTGAACTTTAAAATGCAGAGCCCTTTACGGTAGCTCCTTTAAATAGTCTGCCTGGCAGCCTGGAATGATTTTTAAATTAATTTTCATATTATTCTGAATGTGATTGTGAAAAAAAACAGAGGCTACTTGAAGCAACAGTCGCAATGATTATTTTATGACTCTTCATAATGGATTCTTCACTATAAGTTAAACTTTAGAGAAATATTTTTTAACCAGTTGCTCTGAGTGCATGAAGAAGGCTAGTGAAACTTTACTTGCTTATAATAATGTATTTCAAAAGACCTAGTGGTTAAATCACCATTTAAATGCTGCCTTGAGTCTTTCTATCTCAGTAGAGAGTGACTTTGTCTGTGACTTGAGTCTACAGCTCATGAATAAAGCATACCATGTATGTGAAGGTTTATAGGGCTGCAAGTCAACTGGGAAACTCAATCTTTCTTTGATAAAAACACTTTACTTTTGCAGAAGTGCTGGAATGAGAGCCCTGGAGTTGGAGCCTTCATTTTATTAATTTCATTTTATTCAAAAGGTGGTGTGAGTTTTCCTCCTCTTGTGCTGCCACTCTGCCTCTGTCCTAACCTCAACAAAATAAACTCCTGAGAGATGGGGTTATAAGGACAAAAGTACAAATTTCATTCTACAGAGATGTTCTGTCGTCTTCAATAAATGAGTTATCTCTTGCTGTTGTTTGGGAAAGACAGATTCTCTGATGAAAACATCACTGGGACTGGAGCGAAAGTAACAAAAATTCTTAATTTTATATGTTTTCATACGCTTGTAAAGATGTAAAACAAACTGAACCCCAACACTTTAGACTCCCTAATAGCTTCATTAATTCTATAATATAGTGAAATTTCAGAAGTCTTAAAGAATAATTCCAGAGGAGGTCACAAGGAAAACCTGGTACTATTGCACAAGGAGAAAGGCTGTCCCTAGGGTACACAGTCTATATAGAACTCTGCAGATATATGAAGCATAGATAAAAGTGGAAAGTTTCACTACTGCAAAATAATATGGTAGTAACTTATGGTCACTGCCAGGCTGGCCTTGGAACCAGTAAACATTCTTCTGAGTCATTTTTCCAGACTTTGTAGCACATGGAATTGTATGACAGCTACATTCGGACATCTCTCTTTTAAGGTTTTGAAGTCTTAATCACTTGCATATCACCAGTAATTTTTTTTCCTTATACTTTCAAGATTAAATTTCTCTTGTGTTGCATCTATGTTCACTTTCTGGTAAATTGATACCAAGATACCAAGCAAATTTACTGGTTAGAGCTGAGACTGAAACAGGAAATCAGAACGTAATATCAAAGAACAACCATGGTGGTTCACAGTGGAGTGTGATTCTTTAATAACATTAATTCAAGTAATGAGCAGTCACATATATAGGTACATTGTGAAAAAATGATGACAAAACTCTCATATAAATCAATAAGCCCTGGTGAGTTTCCATCCTTTTGAACTGAAAATAGTTTTTTTGGAATTTAGATATTATTTGAACTTATACAATCTCTTTTAAGCAGGGGACATCTTCCTGGCTTAGTGTAATAAAAAGAAGATTTCATATTTTTATCTGAATAACTAATTACCTTGCTTTATTTTAAAAGGTAAGCATTCCCTCATTTGTTTTCTAGTGATATTTGACACCACTTTTATTAATGAATAGCAAAATGGTGAAAATTTTGTATTATTTCCAGTGAGTAGATTAAAAAACAAAAAAATCCAAATATTTTCCCAAATAATAACATCTTTGACAGAATTTTTTGACTGATGTCAGAAAGAGTTTGGTGTGCTGAATGGGAAACAGGATCCCTTGAGTTCTCTTTCCTGAGAGAGATCTACCTTAAGTGCTTCTCTTTGAAGATTTCACTCCCTTCAGAGACATCTTGCTATCTAAACTAGAAGAACCTGTTACAAATATTTTCTTACTCGTATTTACTGAGTCATTAAAAGTGAAATTTGTTAAGAAGCTTAAGAATGTAATTCTCTTCTGCTTTCATCATACCACACCGCACTGTCTTGTATTCCAGGTGGCTTATGAGTTGAGTGTATATATTTGCATGTTTTTCATTAGCCTGTTTCTGCTTCCATACCAAGTCTTCCAAGTTCAAAAAGATTTTTTTTTTAAAGAATAGAAGCAAGAAAGTAATTTCCCAGCTTCTTCTGAGATTTGTAGAGACCAAGATTGACCATAAGAAAGCAAATGCTTAGATCTTTTTCTATTTATCAGCTCTTTTATTTATAAATGATCGTGTCACAAAAAAGGAAAGTAAAAGTATGTTTAATTCTGTTTATACATGATAGAATTTTAATGTAAAAACGATGCTTGAAAAGGCGAAAGCATTTGACACTAGCTCATCAGTGATTTAAAATTTTCAATTTATTTGTTCATTTTTCTTAGCTGGCACTTCACTTTAATTCTGTGCCCTTAAATCCAACTTTAAAGCCTCAGAAGAATTTGGCATGGTCCGTGGATCAGACAGGCATGAGAGGAATCAATTTGCAGCAGAAGCTAAAGAGCGAGTATTTAGGCGATGAGAAGGGAAAGGAGATGATGGACTTTGGGACGTGTTCCACCAAAAAAATGTTTGATGCTGAAACTCGGGTCCTAAAATGGTGTGTGATAGTAAAAAAAGTCATTTATAAAAGAAAGGATCAAAGGCATAGTAGTGGTTGGATGCTGATAATCAGCCTATAGAATGAATGATAAACCATGGCTCTGAAAAAAATAACATACACTTCACAACGATAGGATATTTTTCATTAAATAGTGATTGATAAACTTTTTAAAAGTGAGACAGGTTATAATAAATAACTAAGTATGTGAAAGCTTATGCTTATCATTACATGTTTCCAGCTTTTTTTGTTTAGAAAAAATACTGAATTTAATATTTTACAGTGCACTTTTAACCTAAAGGGGTAATAGATTAAAAACATCACCAGGAGAGAGTTTTAAGTGTTTGTCCTTTGGAATGCTTTACACAATAGTGAACACAAAATATGTTGCTTACTTCTATCCACATAAGTATCTTAAAAAACCTGAGTTGTTATGTTGAAACAAAATCAGACCATTCCACCTTTTTCATAGCTGTTAAATTTCAGGTAGCATAAAGGAGATGGAAACAAACAAAAATCCCTGAGTCTCAAAAAGACAGCAGGAAAAAATGATAGCACATTCTGGCCTGAGTCATGGCCAAGTTCTGCAGGGCTAGGAGTGAGCATAGAAAGCTACGTCTGGGCCTGTGAATGCCAAAAGCAACAGCTACTTGTGTGTTCCTGAAGAAGAGTCGTGCTGACTTTCAGTGCAAAGTGTTTGTAGCCATTTCACAACTGTTAGTCCTATTAAAGCATTGCCTCTGGAACCATGAGAAAGAGTAAAGGATTGCTTGTGGCCAAGACCTACAGACCCTCATTTTTATATGCTTACATAACTGTCGTCTGCCTGAGGTACTGATTTATCTGAAAGGTGTTAGTATTGTGCATAATACATGCCAACATGCAGAATAGAATGAGTGGAATAGTCTTTTAAAGTTAATGTTAGCCCATATTTGGAACTCTGTTTCAAGCTTTGTGCTATTATTCCATTAATGTTTTACAAATGCATTTTTAAAGCTTGTTTACATAAATCTCATTGAGAACTAATGCATGTTTTTGGTTTTCTCCCCCCCCACCCCTAAATCACACCCTTGGGTTGAAGGAATTAGACATTGTTTATATTATTGCTGAAAATCTTTTATAAATTCATTCCTTTAAATGGTTGTAGTTAGCAATGTTTGCCTCGTAAAACAAATGCTTTAAATTCTCTGAAGACTAATTTACCCTTAAATATGCATGTTCCCCAAGCCTAATGTGCATACAGTTCTCTGTGCACTAAGATATTGTGTGGTATAAATGTCTTAATAAGAGCTGTATTTTCTAATTCTAGAAATTGTTTATAACCTTGAATTTCAAAACTGTATATGACTTTACAGACATAATCCCTACAGATAAAACTATTACCTTTGTTTTCTTCCTTTCATCTTGCTTCAAAATACTCTAAGTTTTAAAAAAGGCCTTCAGATTTTTGTATAAATGGAAGAAGACACACAGACACACACACACACACACGCATACATACACATATACACTTTGATTTTTCATGGACTGTCCTCAAGAATCTGATTTGTTGAAGCCCTTAAGGTTTATCTCAAAAGTGCATTGAACACATTCCAAGGATCAAAAGATCTGGAATATGAATATTGTTGTTTTCCACTTATACTTTTTTAAAGAAGAGGAAGCATTCTCCTGTAATAGAACCAGTGTCAGTACAGGTGCTCACAAGGTGTTTCAAGGTCAGATGGTCATCTCTAGCCTACCGGTTCTTTATTGGCAAACATCCTCCTCCTTTTTTTTTTCCTGGAAAATGTATGAACACAATATATATTTTTTTCATCATTCAGCTTGGCATAAGCATGCTTATCAGGTTTATACAGTTACATTAGAATAATATATAAAAGAGTGGGAGGAATCTAGTTCATTATTTATTAGCAAAACTGAATCTGAATGCTATGTTATTTTAGAAAAATATCTGTTAGTTGCAGACTAGGCATGTTATTACATTATTTGTAATTTTTTTTGTAATTCTTTAACTTTTAAATAATTATTTGGAATACTTGGTCCAATTGACTAGACTGTTATTCAGATTCCTCAGTAGGTATTCTGTTTCCTATTCTTTGATATGAGGAGACACATGACAAATTTACTGACAATTGTTCATTATGCCTTCAGATGAGGTCCTGTACTATTCAAGTTTTGCTCTCTCCATTTATGATATCATCAAAAACTCTTGACTGATTTAGGAGCTGGTTATACATCCATTCCCAGTCACATTCCATTATCTAAAATGCATTGATAGTAAAAAGGCCTTCTCCAAAATTACCAGTGTCACCTTGATTTCTGCAGGTGTTATTTAACAGTGATTGTACTTTTTCAGTTTTATTGTATAACAAATTGCTTGTGATCTTTGATGACATGTAGCAGGTAATGCAGGTGCATTTATAGTACAGTCTAAGGAAATAGATTGAATATTTGAAGCAATAAATCTCATTTTGATCTCTGTAAGAAGGATAATGTCAACTCTTTTTCCTCTCCTTCTTTTCTTCATCTGTCAATGAAAATTTATAAATGTAATTATTTCAAAGGCAGTTTAAATTAGAAAAAGAAATAGAGAAAAAAAGGAGGTGACAGATGACAATAGTATCAGAATTGGAAGATACAGCAAATACACTATTATTGTAATAAACATTGTGAAAGCTACCATGTAATGAATATTTTGGACTGTTCTAGTTTTGCTTTATCTCTTGAGATTATCCCAGGTGAGTCTATCATGTGATTTTCTTGTAGCATTTGGAAAATAATCCAACCAATCTTTTATTTTAGCTAGTAGTGATTGGTTGCTAATGTTTGCACAACTGATTTTCCTCTGCACATATGGTGATGTGTGGTCTAACCATTGCAGGGGATGCTGAAGGAAGAGCCAATACCAGAAATCAGGGATAAGTAGTTAGCAAACTAGTGGCATTGACAAGCAGCTGCAACATGGCTCAGCTTCAGTGTTTGGGAGAACTGTATGGTTCGTAGACCAGTTCACTGACATTGGCCTTTAGCAGCAGAAACAGAATCACAGTAAACATGTTCTGAGAGTGAAAATGCTAATTGGCGTGCTGGGTTGAATTACCCTCTTGGTTTCCTGGTGTAAAACTCCACCGGAGCACTGAAAATGCTTTTCGCTGCAGACAGCTTGTTGCGCAAAGAGTGGCTGCCAGGTAACACAGCTGAGGCTACAAAAGGATTGCTAGCTTGTTATAAATATCTCATTGATCATTCTTAATCTAAGTAAATCAAACAACATTACATGTTTTTGCATCATTTTGTAGCAAGTTTTAGGATAAATTTTTGTTGATGATCACTTTTCTATTCAAATTTACACTTGTTCAGATTAAGCCCTGAGAACTAAGGATGGGTAGGAGATAGTGCAGCGTGGTCTTTCATCACAAAGCATTGTGGAAGGCCTCTCAGCACTCAGGGACTGATGTCAGAATAACACCTTCCCTTGACTTCTCTCTCAGGAGGTAGTGGCTTTGCTGTTTTTAAACTGCTATCATACATCAAGAAAAAATTCATGTCATTTATCTCATTAAATTTTATATTCAGTAAAGACTGAACATATTAATGAAACTTTGAACCATTATAGTCTTTTTTTTTAGAATTTTTTTTCTGTTTAAAGGAGCTATATGACGATTAAAGTCAATAAAGTCATTATGATATGCAGATGTTCTTTTTCCAAGGATCATCTTTTTTTTTTTTAGCTTAGCAGCTTGATTTAAGCCACCAAATAACTTGATTTAAAGATGGGTTAGTTTGATATGCAGGACACTTACAGGTTGAATGACTTGTGTTACTTTTCTAAAACATGAGCTTTTAGAGATACTTGGGATGGGACATTTTACAGGAGAGTCCTTACAATATAATTTAAAGAACAGATTAAGGGAATTGATTTCTAGAGTGAGATTAGTCTCAATTAACATTAACTTTCTCTAGTTAAGGTTTCTCACTCTCAGTTAATTATCTAAGTTCCTAATACATTCAACAGAAATTTAGTCAACTTAATTGACGTAACTTAGGAAATGACTCTTCTAAACAAACATATGCATCTACTTTAAGATGAGATAAATTGCTGTCTCAAAGTTATCTTCCGTAATGACTAGATTTTAGCTATAGAAACCTTTGGAGTATGAAGCATCTCCATAGGAAAAAAAAACCAAACAAACAAATAAAGACCACCTTCTAATAGCAAGGCTCTTCTGCTCCAGATCTTACCTTTGTGCATTGTTTTCCTTAGATTTAGGTTTTCTGAAAAGAAGGCAAATGACAGGGTTCAGTCATGTCCTTGGATCAAGGTGGTCACATTATGTTGTAGTACATGCTGACTAGGTTAGTGGCCTTGTCTTGAGATAAAGATTTGTCTCAGTATGCAGAAATCCACACACAAAACCGCAGCATTTGGCACTCAAATATAAGGCACTAAATGTATTTACTGATTACTTTTACAGTTCAAAAACTCATGTTAAAAATATAAAAGGCCATAGATGCCCTAGCTGGAGCACTTCAGACTTGAGGGAGTTAATTAGGGAGAGTCCGTCCAGTATACTGTCTTTAGGGTAAACAAGGGAGTTTCCTCAATCTTATATTTATGTGATATCTTACCCTCCTATGATTTACAAACATCTCATTCACCCTCTTTATTTTACTGTTAGGTAACTCATAAACAGAGACAATAAACTGTCCTAAAGATTTAAGAATTAGTCAGTAGTAGATCTCAATGGCAATTATTTATCTAAATATCTTTGAGGATCTTGGCCTCAGCATTTCATTGTTTGTAATTCTCTGCTCTAGCATTACTTTAAAGGTATCTGATTGCTGTTCATTGCTGCTGCTTCTGAATGTTACTCTCTTAATAGTAACAGAGATGTACCTCATCTTCACAATCTGTTATTGGATGTACACCAGGACTACTTTACCACTTGAACAATTGCTGTTGCATTTTGAAGTGTTTCTATTCCGGTGAGGTACAGATAATTATCAGCTAAATAGGAACCTCTAAAGAAAGGTAACAAACCTCTCCAAGTCTCAGAGTGCTATGAAGCTGTAAATGGAAACACTGCTGCTGTCAGTTACAATATTGAACTTAAAATAAGAGTGAAAAATATGGTGCCATCCTAAGATAATGCAATACATTTCATATATGGCACAGCTTGATATAAAATGAGGAGCAGAGCAGTGTGAGACTTGCTGAAAAAGCTGCTAAGAGAGAAGCATGCAATGTCAAGTGGGAATACCACTATCAAGCCAAGTAAGAAAAGGACTGCAATATATCAAAGTATGAAGTGGTTGCTTCCTCACATGTACAGCTATGTTGTTTCACCATTACCATCAGTAGAGAAGAAGGAAAAGGAGTTTTGTGGTCTTGTTTTTCATGTTTTTGTATAACTAGTAAAAGAGAGAGTGTGTGTACTAGATAAAGTGGTTCAAATCACAGACAGCAGAATTTAAGAAGAATTTCAAATGGGAATCATGATGGCTGAAGTGGATAAAAGAGTGAGACATCATAATCATTACTGTATTTTCTATCTTGTCAATATTATTATTTATCAGACTTCTTTTTTCCATTTCACTCATTTAAAACCCACAATATATTTGTAGCTGATTGATAGAATTTAATGTTCATGAGATAGTCATAAAATTAGATTTAAAAACCCTATTTTTTTAAAAGTAAATTCTGTAATGACCAGAAGTTCATGTTTAACAACAAATGTTCTGCCAAATGGCAGATATTTTAAAATATCTATTGAATCTTTCTTCTTTCTTTTCAACATTTGCAAGAATTTTCTTTCTAATACACAATCACCTCGTGGATTTAAATTGATTTCTGAGGTTTGATTATCTCACCCAGTAAACTCAAAAAAATAAACATCAGAAATATATTTGAAGGAATATTCCTAGAAATATTTTCACTCATGAAAAATGAAAAAAAACCTACATGTCAAGCAAGATTTTAATTTTGTTCTTTAAGAGTGCTCAGTATCTGGAGACTGAAGGAGGAAAGCTGGATTCATATGGCCAACTATAGCTTTTTGAGGAGACTCAATAATAGCATATGTATATTCATAAGGAAAAACATTCATTTAGTTCATCAGTAGGAGGGTAATCACCTCAGTATGCAGATTTTACAAAATCTTGTTCAGTCACAAATTAACTTCATCTATATTTAGCTCAGATAGGATAAATCCACTGAGATCACACATACCCATTTATATAACATTTGGGAAAAAAATAAACCTGCAATAGGCAGTTAAACAAAAGGACTATAATTATCCACACATATTTGGCCAAGGCAGATGTCAAGTCACGAAGAGTAATTCTGGTGAGATATATCACACTTTAGTATTACCTCTGATTGTTATAGTAATTAATTTAACAAATCTTTATGCTCTCAATGCAGTTTTCTATGAAAATCTCTAAAACCAAGAAAGTATTTCAATTTTCTTTTTTATCCCACTGTACTTCAGATTTGAGGGATTACATTTCTCAGAATATTTATGAAATTTAAAATCTAAATCCAGTTTTAAAAAAGGAATTTTTATTATATAAGGAAACATTTTCTTACAATTCAGTACAGTCTCACTTGAGCTAGTTATCATGGGTAATGAAAGTAGTTCAGCTGTGCTAAAAAGAAACTAAGAACAATTGACCTGCTCAAACATTTTCTCACTTTCTTGTGTGGATTTCGTAGTAGTGACTAGTGTGAAGACACAACCTGTAAGCACTTTTTTAAACCTGCTTAGATTTTCCCGATGCCTTTGAAAAATTGGTGCTGAGCTATGGTTTATGTTAACATCATTTGTTCAGAATTCCAGATACAAAGAGCAATGCACAGTAGTACGCTGCACATTTTATAGGTTTTAATTAATAGATTTTCCTGATGATGTAGGTGCTTTGCTACAATAAATTTTGGAAAGAAATATTATTGATAACTTAGAAAAATAGTAACCTTAAGTAACAGAGTTATTCCAGTGCCATTCATTTCACTGGTCGTTTCAAATGAAAAATTCAGGTCCAGATAAAACTACCTCCACCAATTGGTGCTCTGAGCCAGAACATGTTAGAGATTGCTCAAAATGACCCAAAGGCATGGCATTCACAATATGCAAAGGCATCAAAAGGCTTTTTTCCCTTCCCCTTTTCCATGAGAACTTTTCATAAGAATATGAGAATTATGTTAATATTAAAAAAAAAACTTGTTTCATCTCCAGTGTTTGCAGTCACAGTCATTACTTACTCCCACTTTATTGGCTACTGCACAAAAATATAATAAAAAGAATAGATCTTATAGAGCAAACTGATTACATATGTGTTAACTTTGGTCACATGAGCAGGAATGTCAGCTTTAAAAAAAAATACTGCTTTTAAGCTTAAAATCAAGATGTACTTCTGTGCCTGCAATTGTGGACCACAATAAAGATAATCTGGTAACTCTGAAGGTACTGAACCCTTTAAAATATCGCAAATTTTAGTCGGTAAATTGTATTCATTATTTATTCACATAACTCTTTTCTTTTTTTAAAGGGTAGAGAAAAAGGCACAAAAGCCCTTAGAACTATTTCAGTGTCTTGGAACATTAATTCTAAAAGGTGTACAGATTTTTCATGATGACTTAAATATTTCCGAGGAGCAACTAGATAAGAATGTATAATGCAATGAAATAACTGTGGCTGCTGAAAAGGAGGGCAGATAAAGAAAGAAAAAACATATTTCATCTAAATTGCTCATAGGGCTTTTTATGCTATCTATCTGTGAAATATGATTAGTATCATTTGACTGATATAAATTACTATTGATTTCCAGGCTTTGAGAAACCTTTTAGGCCCTGAACAAAGATTTTAATCCTTTTTGGTTTTTAAGTAAGATTTTTTCTTTTGGATTATCCTTTACAGAAGGTTTTATGGAGTCATTCATTTGATTATCTCATAATAATGGCTGTAGTTAAACAGTACATTTACAGAAGATGAGAAGGAACTGCCTTGTTAGAAAGAATTCTACTTTTAGAGATAAGGCCCAAATCCATACAATCTGTGCAATATATATTGATGTCAGTAGAAGTTCAATTTCTCACAGACTAAATAAATGCATTTGATAAAATTTGTGTCAATGGAATAAACAGTAGCTCTTTGGAGGAAGGAAAATCTAAGTAGGCTAACAGAATTAGGTTCATAGACCTACTAATGGCTTATAAAAATGTGTGCTGAAAAGGATCTCAAAAGATCAGCTTGTACAAAGCCTTTTTCATAAGCAGACTCTGATATTCAGGACTCTAAAGATATCCTGAAGGCGTGTTTGCAACAAGATGTAGCACTTCTTTTACTTAATCTGTAATGGATCACATCATATCCTGCTCTAGTAGTTAATATTCAGTAGACTAGCAAATACACAGGCTCTAGGCTCTGGATCACTAACATGTGTGGGCTATTTTCTGTGAAACATTTGAGTATTGCCCATTCCTATTTGAAGCCATGTGAGAGGAGAAGGAAGTTGAAGCATTGGTGCAAGCATTCCTTCACAAGGAAAGTCATGAATGGTCTGTTACTTTACAGAACTTTCGAGTTAATTGAACAGATATACACAAAGATTTAGCATGTTTGAAGAGATAGGAGCTTTAATCTATAAAACTGGCAAAATTTAATTTTATTCCTGTGACAAGAGAACAGTAACTTGAAGGTCATGTGTCACCCTCATGACCTATTAAAATCAATAGGAGCCTTTCCATGGACTTCATTGTATTTTGGACAGGGCCGCAGTTCAACAGTAACCTCTTATTCTGCTTATTGTGCTGACGTACACAAACTCTTAAATGTTGCTGTGAAGCATCACCTTCTGTACATAAATTCTGTAATAGTAAAACCACCATTTATAGTAGATCTTAAAGGCAATGGCTGAAATGCCTTCTTACACTCACAAGACAAAAAGCCCTGCAGATCAAAATAAGAATTTCAGAAGAAAAACAGTGCTCCAGAAGGAAATTTGGCCATTGCACTAGAAATCAGCAGAGACAGGGTTAAATACAGTTGATGTTACTATGTGAAACATCAATGCATGACATTTCACAGCAGTTAGTATGCCCAGGTGCCCCCAGAGCCCCAGCTCGTTCCTCCTCCATTCTCCACTGCACTTTGAACAGTAAGACACCACTAACAGGCGGCTAGCCCATGTGCTTTTGAGCCACTTTGCAGTAAAAAAGAGCAACATGAGTTGGACTTTTGTCAAATCCTTTCTGGAAATCTGAACATGTGATGTCCATTGAATCCCATTTTTGTCTCCTATGGCAGTCTTGTCTTCAAAGAAACCTAACCAGATGGTGAAGCCTGCCTTTCCTTTCTTAGAGGCCATCAGTCTTTGCTCACGCTGTGTATTTCTAAGTGTTTTCCCGTTTTGATCTCTGAGAAAGACTTTGTAAGACACTTCCTGCAAGTGAAGTTTAACAAGATTCTCAGGTATGTTCCAACTCTTTTGTTAATCCATGGCTCCATGATAACTACTTGAACCTACTGAGCTTCAACTAAGATATCTTGCAAAAGTAATACGTGCAGAAGCTTCCCTACAACTCTGGTCATACACCTCAGCTCACCATGAGTAAATAATAATGACTTCCATTTATAAGAGCACCTTTTAACCCCAAAGATCCCAAAGGTTTTACAAACTATTGTCCTGATTCTGCAGTCATCTACTTCAATAGATAGAGGACAAAGTTCTACTCCCACAGATGGGTAACTTCAAACATCACGGAAATCACAGGTGGGATAATTTTTTTTTTGGTATAAAGTAGAATAGAATAACTGGTTAGGAAGAAATTTATGTTGCCATCATTTTAGAAAATTCAGATGCAATTTGTTCAGCAAGTTGAACATTATCACTCAAACTACAGTTTCGCGGAAAAATAGAAGTCAAGATTCCAACATTTAAACTGAAGCCCAGTAGGTTTTGAATGAGTATGTGTTTTAAATTTAGTCTTTGAACGTATTTTTCTGTATTTCCTATGTTTCACAAATGCATGATCAATATAGACTCAGACTGTTTTCTACTGCTGGATTACTGTTACTACCTCAAAGAGTAATTACGTATTCTTGGGAAATCTCCTATTCAGATACCATTCAGGTCAAACCCTTTTAGCCTTTAAGAGTGCAAAACAATGCTGAGAGTTATGCTTGATCATGTCATATTCATTCATGACAGCATAGAAACAATAATAGTGGTGAAATTTTCTAACAGTTGTCTCCTTACTTCTCTTGGAAGGAACAGTCTTTCAGAGCCTCATTTGTATTAAAGTCTTTGTTTCTCTTCAGTCAGAAAACAACAATTGTCCATGTGGACTTAAGGCAAAATCAGAATTTTAACTGAGAGATTGTTGAAGAATATGAATTCATGTCCTTCAGATAATATAAAAAAGTGTATATTCTATATCTATGTTTTATAGTATGCCATAACAGTTGAAACAGCCATGCTTATGGTTAAGGAGAACTTTATCACATCTTCCCTAATTTTGCTTCCTTGAAAGTCTGATAAAGCTACTACTCATAAGTGATTCTCTAACAGTTTCTGGTGGGGTATTTCCTTTTAAATATGATGGCAAATATTAACAGAGAAATTGATTGCACTTCTAGGTGACCATCAAGTAAATTGGTACTAGCCATAAGCATAGTCAACTAAAAGTCTGGTTGCCTGTTATTTGTTTTATTCTTCATCATCTGTTTTCAATTCACAGATTGGTCGTATAATAAATGTTTATTTAAATTCTATTAATTATAACAAAAACAGTGGGTAGCAGGTATCTTCAGTCTTTTCTGTCTTTATTCAGATAAGAATATAAGAACGGCTCTAGTGGGTCAGTCTGTCTGCCCCAGCAATATGTCATACATATCTGTAAGTAGGTGCCAATAGAATAACAAGAAAAGGGAAAGCATGTATTAATAATACCTTCCAATAACGGTCTTCTGACCTCCAAGTATTTTTACCTCAAGACATACTTGAGGGAGGGGATTTTCACACATTTAGTAACCCTCAGTTTATTTCTGTTCAGTGTCCCCTGTGTCCATCAAAACTTCCTGCAGCTACACCATCTTTTACTCAGAGTGAAACAAAATACAAGCAAACCAACCCAAAAGACTCATATCCAACTGTTAATTAACTTGTATACAACAAAACAAGTTTTTCACAACAAAAAATATGCTATCTTACATTCCTGTAATTATGACCCAATGTATAGCACAAGATCTAGTAATATTAATTTCTCAATACTTCTTGAACGAACATGTCATTATCAAGTCAGTGGTCCCAAGATTTATATCATGATTTCTGGAAAACCACATACAGGGAAAAGGAAACTTTCAGCTCATGTAGAAACACAGTTTTTTTCTCTGACAGAAATGACAGGGCTCTTGGCCACAGAAAACTGTTGTTGGCAAGATCTGTCCTTGTGGAGAACTGAAGTGTCAACTTGCTTTTTCTTTGCCTCTATACCAATATAATTTTGTTATTGTGACTCTTTCCTGTTCTCAGTTTCACTGAAATCCCTTCTTAGAAGATGAGTTTTCCATGAGACAGAGCTCCTACATCAAGGTGTCTCCTGATGTTGGTATGAGATTCAGAAAGGCACTGTAAAAGTGTCGTGCCCTCCTTCTACATACTCCTTTCAACTAGTGCCTAAATGGAGATACTATTTGATATCTGTCATCATAGAATAATAGTAGGTTCCTGTTGAGACTTATCATTCAGTCCATATAGATCTACATTTTGAAACCTTGCAGGTACATCCTTTGAATTCACACATTCATGACTGTATTCAAAATACTGTAACACATCAGGAAAGTGACTGTCACTTATTCCTTCACCATGTCACCTTAGCATATGCATATTTCACATTTACATTAGCACACTGCTTCATGTTTTGCCCTGGCTTGATTGACATTCAGCATACTAAATTACCTCAGTTCTTGAATATCTTTAACTGATTATAGCCTCGAGACACTCTTTGATAAATGGCTGTGTTCTAATTTTCAGAAGCAAACACTCTGATAATCAAAGGAACCTTCTGTTTATGCACTTCTCATCTGGCAGTATCACCAAACTGCTTTTAAACTAGTCTGGGAGCTTTAAAATTTATAGGCTTATAAATACTATTATCTAGTTTCATGTTTGAAGTTATAAATCCTTTTTATTCCATGTCACTTATTTTGTTTTAAGTTTATTCAGATTTCTATATTGTATGATTGGCTCCTATTCCAAGACAATTCATGGCCTGGAGAAAATCTTTTTTAATACAATTTTGAGAAAGATTTAATTATGACAGTCAGATCCAGCTAGTAACCAGTTATAAGAGCCATAAATCACCTTTCTCAGGATGATGAGGTGATGAGAAGGCTATAAAACATTATATAGAGTGGTGTGTTCTCTAAAAGCCTCTGTCTGTATCAACCACCTATTTCCAAGATTCAGCATGGATTTTAGGGGACAGACAAAACCATTTCTGAGATGCAGATAGCAAAGAAGTTCTAAGAAGCAATAGCAATAAGGAAGATGCTGGCTTTTATTTATGACTTAGGGCACAAATCTTGCCAGTGAATTCTGACCAGAGTTTGGAAGATCCTTGAATGCAATTGAATAACCTGCTCATTCTAATTATAATTCACAATCCTATTATAAATAAGAGTTTTCACTGCTCTGGGAGTAGCTTCTATCAGTCTAGAAATTACATCTTGATTGAATGAATCATTGCTAAAACTTACATAAAGCATGAAAAGTCCTAGCTGTGGTGAATTCCCAGTTTCTCGTAGACAAATATTCTATTGGAAAGAAATTCCTATTGGATCCAAAACCCAACATCAATGCGAGGTCAGATGAATATGAGCTTGATTTTTTTTCCCCCTTCTTTTCAGTGCATTGATAAAAGCTGGTAAGATGACATAGAGAAATAAAACATAATTTGTGAATCTAGTAACACTTAAATTTGACCTGTTCATTCTGTTTGTTCATTGTCAAGAAGTCATACAAATTTGAATTCCAAATTCATAGGATTGAGTGAACGATAGCAAATTAGGCTGCAACTTTCTTGCTTTCAAAGTATGTGTGATGTGGTCACATTAACCTTTACCTCTGCCATATAGACTGAAAGCTTAATTTTCAGCTCAGGTAACCTTGTACACTTGTTGTAGCAGGTTTCATCTGTGGATTAGGGAGTAATTTACATATGTTATCAAGTACATTGTGGAGATCCTTGTTTAATTTAAGCTAACAATTTTCACTTTCTTTACAAACAAGGCCTCCATCTTGTGAAACAAATCTCAGCTTGATGATCCTTAATAATCTATGTGCAATCCTGGAATACATTTTCACTTTTTAACAAAAATTACATAGTTTGTTGGTTTATTGAGAATATGTTGTAATATAGAACCTTTATAAATGGAGCTTGAAGGGTGCTGTACCAGTTGATTTAACCTATATAGGCATATAGTTAAAATGAAACATGAAGTATTTCAACATAACATGGTACAGTGTCATTCAGGGATAGCCAAATTAGTTTTAAACAAAGCTATTGTCTAAGACAGTGTAAAAATGTTGTCATTGTGTGTAATCTGTTGGCATATGGAGACAAATTAAATGGTTTCCTTGAGAGCTCACCTGATCCCTGCATAAATATCCTGGTTTAACCCCAGCTGGTAACCCAATACCATGCAGCTGCTCGCTCGCTCCCCACCACCCCAGTAGGATGGGAAAGAGAATCAGAAAGAAGGGAATACTAATAGGTTAAGACAAAAAAATAGTTCACCAGGACAGCAAGGAAAAAGATAATAATAATTATATTATATATTATTATTAATAATAATATAATGATAATAGAATATATAAAATGAATGATGCACAATCTCTCACCACCCAATGACCTGATGACTGATACGGCCCATCCCAAGCAGCGATCACGGAGCAAAACTTAGAGCGATCTCAGAATGATCCCAAGCAGCAATCTTGGAACTGCAAGCTACAGAGAGCGCAAGCAAGGCAACGAACAGCCGAACAAATGAACGAACGAAAGCATGGACAAATGAAAGGCACCCAGCCCACCTGACAACCCCCACTATATACTGGGCTTGATGTCTATGGTATGGCATACTTTCTTTGGCCAGTTTGGGTCAACTATACTGGCTATACCCCTCCCGGCTTTTTGCACCTGCACATTAGCAAAACCTGGGAAGCTGGAAGATGTCCTTGATCGCTTAGTAGCAACTAATAACATCAGTGTATTATCAACAGTCTTCACATAACAAATCCCATACTAAATCCAAAACACAGTAGCTACTGGGAAGAAAATCAGCTCCATTCCAGCCAAAACCAGGACACTATCCACCCCTTATTCTATACCATTAATGTCATGCTCAGGTCCCACACTTTCCAATTAATCACTACCACTTTTTCTGTCTCTGATAAATATACACGGATATCATTCCCTTAGTCTATGGGCAATCCCTCCAAAATGTCTGTTGAGTTCATTTAGTCCATGATTTTGGGCTCCATCTGTCTTAACAGCCTGTCAGGGCAGGAGAGATGGTGTGTGGTGTTGGATTGTTGCATGCTGCATCTGGAGCTTATAGCCAGTGGATCTGGTGCGGCTGATGTATCCTGTCCACGGTATGAGGGTTGAGGATGTAGATCTCAAGTGGGCGTCAGTTGCTAAAGCCGGTTCAGATTCCGTCACTGCTGCACTTTGCTTGGTTTCATCAAAGTTCGTTCTTTGTTGATCTGGGTGATTCTTACTGTAATACCTTTGATAGGACATATAACAACTATAGAAATGATGACATACAGTATATTACAGCAATTAACATCATGCAGTTCAAACTATTGGCTATTTTCACCAAAAATCAAATCTCCTTCAGGTGCACATTGGACTTCTGCCTCCTCCCGCATCACCCACCAAGTGCACCCAGGTCCTTGAGCAAAAGCAATCCCACGGATGGGTTTGCCTCTGCTCAAGGCAGGAATAACCCAGCCTGTCTTCCCCAGCATATTTTTTATGTGCACCACGCGGACTTTATCTCCTTCTACAGTACGTAGAGGTTTTGATTGGGCAGGGCCAGCTCAATTGGTAGATCCTCTAGTGTTGACTAACCAGGTGGCTTTTGCTAAATGTGTATCCCAGTCTTTGAAGGTCCCACCACCCATTGCTCTCAGTGTGCTTTTTAACAGTCCATTGTACCGTTCAATTTTCCTGGAGGCTGGTGCAGGATAAGGGGTGTGATACACCCACTCAGTGCCATGCTCTTTGGCCCAGGTGTCTATGAGGTTGTTTTGGAAATGGGTCCTGTTGTCTGACTCAGTTCTTTCTGGGGTGCCATGTTGCCATAAGACTTGCTTTTCAAGGCCCAGGATAGCATTTCGGGTGGTGGCATTGGGCATGGGATATGTTTCCAGCCATCCGGTGGTTGCCTCCACTGTTGTAAGCACATGACGCTTGCCTTGGTGAGTTTATGGGAGTGTGGTATAACCAATCTGCCAGGCCTCCCCATGTTTATATTTCAGCCATCGTCCTCCAAACCAAAGATGCTTTGATCGCTTGGCTTGCTTGATTGCAGCGCATGTTTCGCACTCATGGATAACCTGTGTGATAGTGTCTGTGGTCAAGTCTACCCCTTTAGTTTACAAGCCCATCTATACGTCGCTTCTCTTCCCTGATGGCCTGATGTGTCATGGGCCCACCAAGCTAGGATTAATTCACCTTTATGTTGCCAGTCCAGATCCACCTGCGCCGCTTCAATCTTAGCAGCCTGATCCACCTGCTGGTTGTTTTGATGTTCCTCAGTGGCCCAACTCTTGGGTACATGAACATCTATGTGATGTACTTTTACAATCAGGTTCTCTAGCCGGGCAGCAATATTTTGCCACAACGTGGAAGCCCAGATGGGTTTGCCTCTGCGCTGCCAGTTGCTCTACTTCCGTTGCTGCAACTACCCCCACAGGGCATTTGCCACCATCCATGATCTCAAATAACAAACATATGAAATAATCAGGGCTATGATACCACGTTTGTGATGTAAATGCATCACACAAGTGCAGTCCCTTTTTGACACTACAATTTGGAAAGAAGTAAGATTAATTTAGTGACCTCCTTTATCAATCACAAAATACTATCCTCTCTGGCTACCATTAATAGTTGGCAGAGGGACTGAAATCCCAGAGACTTCACACTAAATATTGGAAGTTGCTGTTAGCTTTGCTAAAGTCTGTCTCTTTTTTTTGTCATTTTTACTGGTCACAGATGACACTTTCTGTTAGGTCCCCAGAGCCTGGCTTTTGTTCCTTCCTGTTGAAAACGACAGCAGAAAAATAAATAACTAACTCATCATATTTTGATCTGTGATTTGAGAAATAATGACTTCTTCCTTCTGAACACCTTTAAATGAATTTGCATCTTCAATAATACCCAAGGTCAGCTTTTCTGCCTCCCCCTCACAGCAATTCTGACAGCCTAGGAGGAAAGAAAGCTCAGATTTCAGCCCAGTAATTTGAAGTGATAATTAGGTCACTGCACTGACCTTGAAATTCCTGTTTCTCCCACATTGTGTGTTGGGATAGTCACAAACTAACCCTATGGTAGAATAAGGGGTAAGGTGAGAAAAGGGAGAATATCATCTCCCAGTAAACTCATCATTAATCAGAAGCATGACTCACATTTTTTTTAAAGAAATATATTAGTAATAACATCAGCCTTCAACAGTGAAGATTGTGAGCAGAGAGGTTGTCGTGTGATACTGCAACAGCTAACATACCTTCCCTTCCTACTTTTGACAAGGTAGTCAAAGGACTTCTTGAGAGCTGGATAAGATGGCAGCAACTCTTCTTCCTTTTCTTCCTCAGATATATTTCCGTGAGGCTGAACTTAGACATTTTATTCTTAGAAGTCTTTATGGTTCTGAATCCCAGGGAGAGAATACTTCTCTCAAACTTTCAGATAGGGGACTGCAGATGTTCATCCACCCTTTTGCAATAATTTCTCATGAAGCTTGCTAAACAATGCACATAGAGTTACATTTCTAAGACATAAATTCACAGAACGTATTTAGAACTAAAGTAGAAGCAACTCTCAAAAATTAAGCATGGAAATACTGAAGAGTGGGAATATAGTTAAAGCTGCAGCTCCTCAAAGGGGACTTAAAATCTCAGATGAATAAAATAATCAGACCAGAGTCTTCTGGACTATCCATCCGAACTACTCTTGTCTAAATGGCTCATGAAGCAACTTCTGAACCACTCCATTCTATACCAGTTTATTAAATTAAACCACAGTTGACACCATTTTACTGTGATTCAATAATCTGTGAATGGCCAAGCCAGGGGCTACTTCACAAGCCATTCAGCTACCTCCTTGTGTGGACCACAGCCTTCAGAAAAGAAACAAGTAGCTCAGGCTGGTAACTGCTTCTACTGTCTCACTCTAGTTTGCCTGGGTTCATGTTGTCAAACACTACCTACTTTTCAGATGTTCCCTATGCAACGCTTCTTTCAGCCCAGCCAAAATCCACTTCTTAACATTTGGTAGTAATTCATGTGGATGAGTCCCTGGTTAGTGTGCTGACTGTGTCTGCAGTTCTTAGCTTTTGTGTCAGTGAATTATATAGGCAGCCTACGTATTTAACTTTGGTCAAAAATTTTAAACCTCATGAACACTAGATAACCACTGTTGTTCAAGGCTGATATACTATCTAGCTTTATACTGGTATCACAGATGGTATTAAAATTAGACCTGGAGCCAAGAAGTTTGGTTGGCTTATAAGTTTCAAAGGAAGCTCCAATGCCTCATATGGGAGGAATTGGAACAATGGAAACAGAGTGATTCTTGTTGCAGAAGAGTTTCTCAAATCATTGTGCCAGGTACATTTTGACTTTGTGTCTTAGAGTTTGAAAAACATCCTCAGAGGCATTTTGAATTTTGATAGTGTTTAGCTGTAGAAGTATATATTTAGGCATTTCTTTCCCTCTTCTGAGCATTTCACAACAGATGCTGTACAATAACTTTTATTGTGAGAGTTCTCACACAACTTATTTAAAAAAATGACAGGCTATACTTGAAGATATCTAAGATGCAGATACACAGCCCTGGCTTTAACACAGAACCCTAGAAAAGATCTAGCATGGAAAATACTGGTAATAATAGTACTTTTTGCTGTCTACATAAAAGCATTACTGAGGTCAGTTTGAAATCAGAGTGAAGTTATTGGTCAGCTTTCTTTGTGGACAAGTTCTGATTTTGTCAAAGATAGAGGAGATTTCGCCTTTATATAAAGCTTAGTGGGCAGCTGTAGTTAGCTCTAGCAGCATTCAAAACTAGTGTCTTGTGTTCACATTAACTTTATCTACTCTCAGTGTTTAACATCAGTAGGTTAGGACTTTGATTTAGTGAAATTTTGACATGATCTGGAGATCTGACTTTTCCCTCGGTTCTGCATTATTCCATTGCTTATGGTTTATAAAATATGGATTTCCTTTGTTCTGGATTTATTGCTTAAAACAAAGAAATAAACTGTACATTTCTAGCCAACCATCAAACAGAAGAAAGTGTCTTCTCAAAGTCTGGAAGCAATTGAGTTGTGCTAATTTTAAAATAATTATCTATAAAAAAGTATACCTTTTGAAGAACTACGACTTCTGTCTTAAGAAACCTTCCAGGAAGTTTAAATGTAAGTTACATTGACAGAATAGAAGCTTAATTCAGTTTTTCTTTCAGTATATAAATGCAGGTCTCTAATTCAAAGTGTGGACTCTTGAGAAATTTTCAGTTTTGCCACATTAGTGAATAACTGAATGGAACAGAATGAAAATGCTGATGCATCACTCAGGATGATACATCACGAAATATGGTTTATTCAATTATCTTGACAACTGAATTACAGTTTTAACTATTTATGATAATGCCTTCATAATATAGTAGTAAATATTTTATAATGTATTTTATGAAAATAACAAAGCCTTATAAATTCTGCACTACACGCAATAAGACACTGCAGCATGCTGCTATGAAACCTTTGCCAGGAAGCAGGGAACATGGAGGTGCTTCATGTGTAAATCATAAAGCTTACAGTTTATTAAAATGCAGCCTTTTCGATGTAATTTTTGAAGAAATAGCACTGTGAAGTTCAGTAGCAGAGTCAGATCACATTTCTATCCTTTCTAAAAGCATGGTTGTTTAAACGAAAAGTAAAATGTTTCTGACTTATAATGGAACATGATTTTTACCTTCAGCTCTGTTTCAGATTTTCTACATACAGACTGCAATTGTGACAATTGCTTCTGCACAACTCTAGGTATACTAATGACTCTAAATAGTCTCTGTTATACACATGTAATTAGGTAAATGTAAACTACAGGCTTGCCAGAAGAGCTTTAAATTAAGGACCTTAACTTAAGCAAGATAGTCACTTGACATACATTTATTCTCAGGTGCATGAGATTTGCTTATATTTTCAAGATATTCTCATAATAAAGATGAAAATCTGGAGGCTAGATAAATACTAGTACTCTCTAGCCTCTTTTGAATGTTACCTCTGGTCATTTTCCCAGAGTTGGATTTTATTAACATAAATATCAGGAATATGTCTAAACTATTCTTACAGACTTGTTAATTTCCTTTATCTAAGTGAACCAACGTTTTTTACCAAGTGAAGCACAAATGAAGTAATGAAAATACCTTACTTCTCCTGTCACTGCAATGGCAATTAGAGCAGGCAGACTGCTAGGGAAAGAGAGCTAAACAGGCTTTAGGAAACACAATTTTTATGTAAAAAAATTCTTTATGTGGCTGATTTTTCAAGACAAAATAAAATGGCACAAAAATGTAAGCATTTTTAATTGCTTTTTTTTGAGACAGAGAGAAGAAAAACTCTCTGCATGATAAGAACTTGAAATATCAGGTTTTTACTAGGCATGTTATTTTAATTCTTTTTTTTTTCACAGTAATTGAAATAGTTGTTTACAATGAAGATATTGTGTAGCATTTGGATCTAGCCTTACACTGCCAAGAAAATTTGTCGGAACTGTATATAGAGAGGGAGTATGGTCAATGTATAAAGAAAATCAACACTAAAATCAGCACTAAATTATTTATATAAAAATTAATTTTAGAAAATATGAAAAACACTGTTGGCATCCTTTTTAGAAAATCCAGACTACTTTAAAATATCTGAGCAGTTGAATTTGTTAACAAAGGTCGTCATATGTCTTTCTTAATCTCCTGTCAGTTCTCCTGTTAGTTCTTTCCTTTAGCCTCTTAATTAGTTCTATTATACACGGTACTTGTATTTCAAAGCCTCTATTTGGAGCTTGTCTGTATTCCTCAAAACTACAAAGTTGGGTGGTGTAGGAGAGTAGAATTTAATCTCAACAATTTTCAAATACATCTGTTTGTTATTGTGATTAAACATCACAATAACTTTTATTAACATGAAACTGTGAATACAGTCTTAGTGTGAAAATAATTTATGGTTGGATAATAAGAGAGCAGAACCACTGAATTGTTTTCTATGGATGCTTATGTTGATAAAACAAAGATTGTAGCCACAATCTTTGCCTCACTATCATGCAGTTAGACAACTTTTAATATCTGAATCTTCCACAGCACAAATGTATAGGCAGCCCTAGTAATTATACTTTCGTTTAATTTACTTTAGTCTATTTCAGGAAGTCCATTATCTTAAAGTTTCTGTAGCAAGCAGTTGGTATAACATAGCACAGCTGGTACCTCTCATGGTAAATACTATGGCTTAGGTTAAACACTTCCCTTATTTTTTTCTTCTTTTTTCCTTCTTTTTTTCCCTGTGTTAAGTAGGTCAAAACAGGAGTTTAGAGAACAAATTAAATCAATTTCACACATAGAAGAAATTTCCAAACAACCGTGACCATTTATTTCTGACTTTCCATTTAGCAGAAATGAAATTGCGTAGCTTGCTTTTTTCATTTTTTAAAGCACACTGGGAAGCCCAGATCTGGCAGCTTCTGTGAAGGATTCCATCTGGTTTTTTGGTTTGTTTTTTTTTTTTTTTTTTTTTCCCAGCAGAGCCTTTCTTAATCTAACTGCATTTTATATTGGGAAATTATTTTAGATTTTATCTTCAGTGCATGCATTGGCTTAGCCTCCTGTTTCTTCAGCACAGAATTGTTGTTCTTTTCCATTTCTAACATATACAATATTTGCCATTTTCTTTTTTTTTTTTTTTTTTCCAATTTTCTCTGTGCTTCCTGTTGATAGAGCCTCATTTCATTAGGGATAAATATGCATTAGCTGTTATGAAGTTTCTTGTATTTTTCTTAATAACATAAATGAACCTAAATATTACATCAAAATTCTCATTTAAAGCTCCTATTTGCATCAGTATACATGACTTGGATTAACATCATATTTATTGCTAGAACTAAGAAAGCAGTAGAACTACCACATATAAAACCTCCACCTGAAAGGCGGAGGGAATGGGCTGCCTTAGAAAAACAAAATTGTAGAGTAAAAGAAAGTAACCAATAATGCACTAAGTTTCTTTCCTTCTTTGAGAATGGTCGAAAAAGATTAAAAAAAAGATCTAAACCACCATCATATTTAAACTACTCCCTAAATTATTCCCAAGGGTAAAATGTCAGACTGATTTCTCAGAAAGCAAAGATTTGTCCTGCTTTACTCAGGAATAAGCTGATTTATCAGCCTAAATAGGTCCTGACCAAAACTATAGTTCATGGTATACAGATAAAGGACTGATACTGTTCCTCTCCAAAGTATCATCTTGGTGTGAAAAATGAGAACTATGGGATAGGGGCAAGAAGAAAGAGTAACCTTAATAGCTATGTGTGCAAGGATCTAATATGCTTCCAGAAGCAAAGCTGGAAGGGTCTCTATAAATTCTCATGTTTTGTGCTCTGGGCATACTTCATCACTGGTGTGCATATAAAACCAGCATCACCTCTCCATACAGTGAATATTCTAAGCAGCCTAAGGATCTGCATTCAGCAATAGTACCCTAAGCTGTAATTTCCTCTCTTGCAATGTGTTTATTCTTTCTATTGGAAAAGAAATATGTAAAAACTAGCAGAAAATACAATACTAGAGAAAAAAAAAATGTAATTGTCATATTCGTACCAGCTGGTCCCCCCTACATATTTGTATTTCAGTCTAATCTTAAGTCGCCAAAATAAGAAGAGTGAGTATGACCTCTCCTCAGCTGAATTTCTGTACTGTGCCACAGTTAGGGAGAGAAACTGCACAGAAGAATTTTCTTCTGGCCCTCTGGATGAAATCACAAAGACCCATGACCCCCAGCATTTCTCTTTTTTTTTTTTGCTAACAGCATAGCAACTCACCAGCTACTTGTTTGACTAGTAACTCTATTTCTCTCCTTCTCAGTGAAACAAATGACCCTCCTGATTATTTTCTAAGTTTCTGATTTAGACTCATTACCACCTGGTAACCAAAAGCCAAGAAGCCAAAAGCCAGTGAGTGGATACTGTCAAAGTTATTAGTCAATGACGAAAGACATTATGGAAAAGTTCCAGGTATATGGTGCAAAGTTCTATCTGTAGCTTTTAAATTCTGTGTCTAAAAATCAAATTCATATGTGAAACTTCCAATTTTTTATAATAAAATGTGAGAACTACAGTGTTATGTTCATACCTGGCTTGCTGGGACAGGCCAGAGAAGATGAGTCTAGCGGACTCTCCACTATGTCCATTCACTCTCTCCAGCCTCCCTAGCGTTCCAAAGTGAGGGATTTATTTTTCCTTCTGCTGACACTGATGAAAATATTTCTTTGATTTCATTGGAGGAAGAACTGCACTACTACTGAGAGAATAATTTGGATTACTCCTCTAGTAATCTAGATATATTTAAGATTTAAAGGAAGTAATCCAGAATATAAATCTACTCAAAGGTGGACCATAACAGTAAATGGTAGTATCAGGGAAAGGCCTGTTCTTCTGGAATCAGAGCAGCAGGTTTTTTGCAGCAGAAAAAGTGTAAGGTGAAAAATGTGACAGAAACAACAGATCTGGTCATATGTTGAGCGATGCCTTGAATTGTGACCTAAATGTGTTTAAACTGGATTCACTCATTGCTACTCTGGTCCTTTCATTTTCTACTACTAAAGACTCAGACAGCCTTGTGTGCTTTTATAAACATGTAATCAGTTGGTTTTTTGTTGGAAGATCTCAGATGAAAGACCTAATAGCTGTTAATTTGTGTCTACCTAAAGGCTTTAGCTGACAGGAATTTGAATACTGTAGGTATTCATAGTATGATAGTGCTTCAACACTCCCAAGAGTCATTATTTGTAATACTGACTGAAGAGAATGTGAGAAATAATAGATGCCTAGAGATTGAACACAGCTGAAAAATAGGTAGTAGATAACATTGTGTGTCTGCCACACGTGGCAAAGTTTATGAGGAAAGTAGCTGTAAATATATTCCGTATCCAACAGTGCTCCAAGTAACCTGTAGCTCTAAGAGTTACTACGAACAGGGTCAAGGACCAGTTTCAGGGAATCTAGTTCTATTCCTGGCTGTCCTACTAGGTGATTTACATCATTACTATCACTTCTTACTCTTGTCTACCTTTTTATTTATATCAGAATCTTTTAAAGAAACAACTGGCTATCATTACTTGCATGTATTGGGGACAGCACAATAGCCTCTTGATCTTCTCTGGGGTCTTTTGGCAACTACTGTCAGATAAATAACAAATAACAATCTTTCCACAAAGCAGATGTATATATGCAGATGCACCTTTTGCATCTAGGAACTCACAGCTAGGGATCTTGCACAGAGAAATTAAATAACCTGGAGGGTGGTTTGATCATAACCTTTGTGAGTGGGAGTGAAAATACTGTGTGCAGATTTGACAGCCACAGCTTTGATATTATAACAACCTGTTTTTTAAGTGGGTAAACGAGAAAGGAAAAGTATTGTACAAATTTTTTTTTTAAAGTTTCTTAATTTTTTTGTGTTTAAAGACACAAAATAAGTTTATTTTCTCAATACTTCTCAATATTTCTTGGCTGCAACATTTGGCTGCTGCCACAATTTATTGTCTGTTGGTAAAAAGTAAAGGTTGAAGTTAGAGAGAAAAGTCCTCCAAGACCACTCCTTTTATGTTTTTTTCACTGTTTCCATAATCTTATTATGAACCATTTGCCAAGAACAGATCACTAGAAATGAAGTAGTCTATTAAAAAATAAAATAAAAAGAAGCTTGAATGATGACAGACTGTTTAGTGTTTACCAACTATAAGCACAGTCCTATAGAAGAAAATGTGATAAATGTCTGTGAGCATTTGGGCTGTGCAACTACCGTGGAATTCTTTAGTGTAATACTTTAGAGAATGAAAATAGCAGTAAAAGGAAGAAGTGGGACAAATGTACTCTGAATTGCAGAAGTATTTTAATGGAAGAACATCTCTTATTCATGAAAACTGCTAAAGATGAAGTGGTGTCTCTAAAAAAGTAGTGAAAACATCATCAAGTGTAATACTAAAGAACAGAAAAACCCTTTAATAAAGTGCTCTAATGAACTCAGTGAAAGGAATATGGATTTCACGTAATCTAATATATTTCTAAACGTCAAACTTCTTAGAGGGTAGAAATTAATTAAAAACAGAGATTCTACCTCAATTGTGCAAAATATAACTTTATTTTGCTTTGTTCTCTTCTATAGACTGTCAATGAAAATATGAGGAATATTCTGAACTTTAAATAAGTATGAAGCAAATATTCATTATTTTCAACATGACAGCTGTTTGCTCTCTGTTCATGTCATTAGCCTGGAAGACAACAGGAAGAGGAAAGGAAAGATAGCTTAACAATCAGTTTGCCTTAAGTACTATAATACTCTAACTTTTGAGAGAATCAATTGGCCATGAAAAGGCTAATTGCCTTGAACTACTTATACTACTTTGGAATGACAGTTATGTAAGAATCACTAGGGCTCTTCTGAAAAACTGCAAAACAGATCTTGAAATAGCAGCAGCTGAAATTTTACACGCACTTGATGAGCTTCAGCCTGCACTGGTGAAACACAGGTGATCAGTGAAGTATTTAGCTCAGAATTCTGTGCATAGCTGTGGGGATAAGTCTTGAAGGTGACTTTTGGATCAGTGAGGTCTTTTATTTCCTAGCCTATGTTTCTTTACCCATGCTAAATCTGTTTTTGGAGAAGTAATCTTATTTGTTTGAAATTGCAAAGAATTTAACCTTCAAGAAGCAAAAATCTCCAGGCCTTCCTAATTCTCCTTCTTTCCATTATAGTCTTTGCAAATCACTGATGATATTTCTGGCTTCCAACTGTACAGAAGCCTAACCCAATCAGAAAGAGACAGTCTACCTTGCCGACAATATCTTTGGCTACTTACTCCAGTCTGTCATTACTGCAATCACTAATCTTCAGTTTCCGACAATTATTACTCTTCCACAAAAACCCCAATATTATCTCAATTATTTCCTTCTCCTTTTCACCAATACTATCTCTGCTGTCTTTCTTCTCCTCGGTTTCTTGTTTTCTTATTCCTTGGCTTGTTTTACTGAGTTATCAAAATAGAATATAAGGCTGTCGTGGTTTAACCCCAGCCAGTAATCCAATACCATGCAGCCTCTTGACCCCCCACCCCCTCCCCACTGGGACGAGGAGAAGAATCGGAAAGAAAGGAAAACTTGTGGGTTGAGGTAAAAACAGTTCACCAAGACGGCAAAGAAAAAGATAATAATAATTATATTATATAATAATAATGATAATAATTTAAAAAATATAATGATAATAGAATATATAAAATGAATGATGCACAATCTCTCACCACCCAATGACCCGATGACCGATACAGCCCGTCCCAAGCAGCGATCACGGAGAAAAAACGAGAGTGATCTCAGAAGGATCCCGAGCAGTGATCTTGGAACTACAAGTTCCAGAGAGAGAGAGAGAGAGAGAACAAACAGATGAATGAACAAATGAAAAGAAGAACAAATGAAAATGCATGAACGAACAAAACAAGGGCCTGGCCCACTGGCTGACCCCAACTTGTACTGTGCATGACATCTATGGTATGGAATACTCTCTTGGGCCAGTTTGGGTCAACTATACTGGCTATATCCCTCCCAGCTTTTTGCACCTACACATTAGCAAAACCTGGGAAGCTGGAAGATGTCCTTGATCTCGTAGCAGCAACTAATAACATCAGTGTATTATCAACATTCTTCAAATGCTAAATCCAAAACACAGTAGCTACTGGGAAGAAAATCAGCTCCATTCCAGCCAAAACCAGGACACTATCCACCCCTTATTCTATACCATTAATGTCATGCTCAGGTCCCACACTTTCCAATTAATCACTACCACTTTTTCTGTCTCTGATAAATATACACGGATATCATTCCCTTAGTCTATGGGCAATCCCTCCAAAATGTCTGTTGAGTTCATTTAGTCCATGATTTTGGGCTCCATCTGTCTTAACAGCCTGTCAGGGCAGGAGAGATGGTGTGTGGTGTTGGATTGTTGCATGCTGCATCTGGAGCTTATAGCCAGTGTATCTGGTGCGGCTGATGTATCCTGTCCGCGGTATGAGGGTTGAGGATGTAGATCTCAAGTGGGCGTCAGTTGCTAAAGCCGGTTCAGATTCCGTCACTGCTGCACTTTGCTTGGTTTCATCAAAGTTCGTTCTTTGTTGATCTGGGTGATTCTTACTGTAATACCTTTGATAGGACATATAACAACTATAGAAATGATGACATACAGTATATTACAGCAATTAACATCATGCAGTTCAAACTATTGGCTATTTTCACCAAAAATCAAATCTCCTTCAGGTACACATTGGACTTCTGCCTCCTCCCGCATCACCCACCAAGTGCACCCAGGTCCTTGAGCAAAAGCAATCCCACGGATGGGTTTGCCTCTGCTCAAGGCAGGAATAACCCAGCCTGTCTTCCCCAGCATATTTTTTATGTGCACCACGCGGACTTTATCTCCTTCTACAGTACGTAGAGGTTTTGATTGGGCAGGGCCAGCTCAATTGGTAGATCCTCTAGTGTTGACTAACCAGGTGGCTTTTGCTAAATGTGTATCCCAGTCTTTGAAGGTCCCACCACCCATTGCTCTCAGTGTGCTTTTTAACAGTCCATTGTACCATTCAATTTTCCTGGAGGCTGGTGCAGGATAAGGGGTGTGATACACCCACTCAGTGCCATGCTCTTTGGCCCAGGTGTCTATGAGGTTGTTTTGGAAATGGGTCCTGTTGTCTGACTCAGTTCTTTCTGGGGTGCCATGTTGCCATAAGACTTGCTTTTCAAGGCCCAGGATAGCATTTCAGGTGGTGGCATTGGGCATGGGATATGTTTCCAGCCATCCGGTGGTTGCCTCCACCGTTGTAAGCACATGACGCTTGCCTTGGTGAGTTTATGGGAGTGTGGTATAACCAATCTGCCAGGCCTCCCCATGTTTATATTTCAGCCATCGTCCTCCATACCAAAGATGCTTTGACCGCTTGGCTTGCTTGATTGCAGCGCATGTTTCGCACTCATGGATAATCTGTGTGATAGTGTCCATGGTCAAGTCCACCCCTCGGTTTACGAGCCCATCTATATGTCGCTTCTCTTCCCTGACGGCCTGATGTGTCATGGGCCCACCGAGCTAGGATTAATTCACCCTTACATTGCCAGTCCAGATCCACCTGCACTACTTCAATCTTAGCAGCCTGATCCACCTGCTGGTTCCTATTCAAGCCCACTGTGTGATCAGTGCAACCCACTTACTCCATGTAACATCAGTTGAATGATGTGTAGAGGGTACCCTCCCTTTGAACATTCAGCCCACCACTGGCAGCCAGGGTGCCAGGAGGAGCTGTGCTTCAGTACCAATTACTTCTGAAGCAGCTTGAACGTCTTCATATGCTGCCCATATCTCTTTTTCAGTTGGAGCATAGGAGGCCTCAGATCCTCTGTATACCCAACTCCAAAACCACAGAATCACAGAATGGTAGGGGTTGGAAGAGACCTCTGGAGATCACCTAGTCCAACCACCCTGCTAGAGCAGGTTTACCTAGAGCAGGTTAAGGGTCCTAAGGGTCGACCTTGAGTCTCCCCTGGTGCTTTCTGCCAGGGGCTCCAGGTAGGGACATTCTCCTGGGCTGTGGTGCAGAGCACGTTTGTTACATCTTGCCCTGCCCAGACTGTTCACTGAACCGTTTAGTTTGTTCAAAGGCATTGCTCAGGGCCCCATTTGAAACCGTTCTTCTTCCAGGTCACTTGATAGAGAGGGCTTACAATCAAACTGTAACTTGGAATATACATTCTCCAGAAACCCACAACACCTAAGAAAGCTTGGGTTTCCTTTTTGTTAGTTGGTGGAGACATAGCTATTATTTTGTTGATCATATCCATTGAGATCTGACAATGTCAATCTTGCCATTGTATTCCTAGGAAGTGGATCTCCTGTGCAGATCCCTTCACCTTACTTTGTTTTATGGCAAAACTAGCTTTCAGAAGGATTTGGATGTTTTTGTCCACTTTGTCAAAAATTTCCTCTGCTGTGTTGCCCCATACAATGATGTCATCAATGTATTGCAGGTGTTCTGGAGCTTCGCCCTTTTCCAGTGCGGTCTGGATCAGTCCATGGCAAATGGTGGGGATGTGTTTCCACCCCTGGGGCAGTTGGTTCTAAGTATACTGGACACCCCTTCAAGTGAAAGCAAACTGTGACCTCCATTCTGATGTCAAAGGGATTGAGAAAAATGCATTAGCAATATCAGTTGTGGCATACCACTTGGCTGCCTTTGATTCCAGTTCGTACCAAAGTTCTAGCATGTCTGGCATGGCAGCACTCAGTGGTGGTGTAACTTTATTCAGGCCACGATAGCCCACTGTTAATCTCCATTCTCCGTTAGATTTTCATACTGGCCATATGGGACTATTAAAGGGTGAGTGTGTCTTGCTGATCACTCCTTGGCTTTCCAGTCATTGAATCAGCTCATGGATGGGAATCAGGGAGTCTCAGTTGGTGCGATATTGCCACCAGTGCACTGTTGTGGTAACGATCGGTACCTGTTGTTCTTTGATCCTCAGCAACCCCACAACAGAAGGGTGCTCCAAGAGACTGGGCAAGGTAGACAGTTGTTTAATTTCCTCTGTCTCTAAGGCCGCTATACCAAAAAGTCACCGCTGCCCTTTTGGATCCTTGAAATACCTTCTCCTGAAGTAGTCTATGCCAAGGATGCACAGACCATCTGGGCCAGTCCCAATGGGGTACTTTTGCCACTCGTTCTCAATTAGACTTACTTCAGCTTCCAATACAGTTAATCATTGGGACCTCCCTGTCACACCAGAAATACAGATGGGTTCTGCCCCTTTATAGTTTGATGGCATTAGAGTACACTGTGCACTGGTATCTACTAGAGCCTTATATTTCTGGAGGTCTGATGTGCCAGGCCATTGAATTCACACAGTCCAGTAAACCCAGTTGTTCCTCTTCTCCACCTGGCTGGAGGCAGGGCCCCTCTAATTCTGATTATAGTACCCACTATTAACAAATGGGTTCGTATAGGATGTGTGGGGTCGAATCTGATCTTTGTTACTCACTTCTTGTAAATACAAATCAGAAGCCCTTCTACCCCATCTCAGGAATTGCCCACTGGAGACTGGAGCAGCAATTTTCCTGTAAGAACTTCCTTTTGTGGTTGCTTTTACTTGCAACTCACGTATTCTTGCCTCTAGGGTTGAGGTGGGTTTTCCATCCCACTCCCTCATGTCCTCTCCATGGTCATGTAGCTAAAACCACCGGGTACCTCGCCACATGTAGCATCTCTCTTGAGCAGGGGACGATTTTCTCCTAATAGGTGAGATACTGGTCTGTACAGGTGGGGAGTAGGAGCTATCCTCTTTGAGCTGCTGAATCTCCTGGCACAGTTTTTCAAACAGGTTCTTGGATCTTTCAGCCAGTCTTTCCACAGCCGAGGCGCAATCCCGTAGGGAAGAAGAGAGATTGTCTTCCTATTGTGAGAGTTGTTTAGCCACTGTATGCACACCAGTCGTGCCTCTTTATCTTTCCAACCCATTGTTGCCAATGAGTTGGCATACGATGGTGGTGCATTCTGTACAATCTTCTGCCACATGGGTCATGTACATTGGATTTCATCTGGATCTACGCGTGTTTGCGGGTCATCCGGGTCACAATAAATCAGCTCTTGCACAGCTAATTCCCTCACGTACTGAATACCTCTATCCATGGTGGTCCACTTGCTTGGGTGGCATGTAATATCTTCCTTAAAGAAATACCTGTCCTTCATGCCTGACAGGAGTCTCCTCTAGACACTGTGGGCCTCTGCCTCTCTTCCAATCGCCCTGTCGATGGCAGCTTCCCTAGACAGGGATCCCAGCTGCCTGGCTTCCCTGCCCTCTAGTTCCAGGCTAATGGACCCATTCTCCCAGCATTGGAGCAGCCAGGTGACAAGCTGCTCACCCTGATGACAGCTGTAATCTTTTCGGATATCTCGCAGCTCACTCAGGGGTAGGAGTCTGGTGATTATCTCTGAGTCTGCCACTCCTTGTTCTCGTGGTATCCCTGATTCATCCTCATCTTTAATCAGGCGAACTGATTTCTTGGTGCTTCTCTTCTTTTGTATAGGGGCAACTGATGCCGGCACGGGTTCATCTGCAGTACCTATCACCAGAGTTTGAGTAGCCACAGTGCCCATAGCAGAGGTTTGAGCAGCTGCAATGCCCGTGGCGGGGACTGGCACAGCCATTGTGCTCGTAGTGGGGGCTGGGGCAGCCATGGGGGCTGAGGCAGCCGCAGTGCTCATAGCGGGGGCTGGGGTGTCCACACCGCACTTATATCTGCACCGATTTTTTGCAAGACCTGACACAAATTTATTCCTAATTATTATTAGGATCTAGCCAATTTGAGCATCCCAGAGGTATTCAAAATTCTCATAAGCTCCTGAAACTACCCAGGAGGGGAAAGGGAAAGCAAAGGAAGGTGTTTCCCTCTGGTGACCCTCTGGAGAGGAAAAATAAAAAGAATAATTACTGATAATCTCCACCAGATTGTTCCCAAAGTATGGAGCCATAACTGTCGCTGCCGCTCCACTCTGCACATCGCCCCCCCTCCCCCACTGAATATGAATACAGGTAATAAAATGGTCTAAGCACCAATGATTTTATCATATCATAAGCCAGTGCTACACTGCACAACGAAGCAATAACCTTAATCCAGTGCCCAGAGGAGATAAACCACACATAGATACTGAAAAACAGTATATACGGTAAGTAAGGTGCTGCATAACACAACTCTGAGAACAACTCTGTAAACAAATAAAACAACATTGCGGCCAGTGACATTTAAACGAATATAATGGATGCTTATAACAAATCTGTTTTAACACACTCTGGTCAAATCTGTAGGATCAAACCCTTCGAGCGTGACCAGGGGCTCGAACCCTGGACCCTCAGTCTGATGCTCTCTTGACTAAGCTAGCCAGGCCCTTCTCATGCCCCACGCTGGGCACCAAAAAGGACTGTCGTGGTTTAACCCCAGCTGGTAACCCAATACCATACAGCCCTTTGCTCACTCCTCCCCCTCCCCAGTGATGTGGGGAGAAGAATCGGAAAGAAAGGAAAACTCGTGGGTTAAGATGAAAACAGTTCACCAGGACAGCAAGGAAAAAGATAATTATATTATATATTAATAATGATAATAATAATAATAATAAAATATAATGATAATAGAATATATAAAATGAATTATGCACAATCTCTCACCGCCCAACGACCTGATGACTGATACAGCCCAACCCTAGCAGCGATCACGGAGCAAAACCAAGAGTGAACTCGGAATGATCCCGAGCAGCAGTCTCGGAACTGCAAGCTACAGAGAGCACAAGCGAGGGAATGAACAGCCAAACAAATGAACAAACGAAAGCATGGACAAATGAAAGGCACCCAGCCCACCTGACAACCCCCACTATATACTGGGCATGACGTCTATGGTATGGAATACTTTCTTTGGCCAGTTTGGGTCAACTATACTGGCTATACCCCTCCCGGCTTTTTGCACCTGCACATTGGCAAAACCTGGGAAGCTGGAAGATGTCCTTGATCGCTTAGCAGCAACTAGTAACATCAGTGTATTATCAACATTCTTCAAATACTAAATCCAAAACACAGTAGCTACTAGGAAGAAAATTAGCTCCATCCTGGCTGAAACCACATGGAAAAAATTAAGATTTGACAGAGATTGATGAAGTTACAGGACGTAATCTGTACTACATTTTTCAAAGATTGTAAACTTTCAGTTTACCTTATTCTGACTTTCTAGTTTTGCTTATTTTAGACTTCCAAAATTAGGATAAGATAGAAACATCCATTCTTGCCATATTTGTAGAAAGCAAGATGCTGCACTAAGTACAGTGGACAAGAAGGCACCACATCATTTTGAGTATACGTTCAAGAATATCAGATAAAGAAAAGCACTCAGCTTTGCCATATCTGCAGGCAATGATATTCTGTAACAGGTGCTGTCTTTAGGATACATTGTCCTGGAAGCTTAAGTCACTTTTTGATTCCTTTGTAGGCAGCAATACTACTGTACATTACTTTAGTGAACTTAGAAATATTGTTGGAAATAAGAACAATTCTTCTTGGAGAAGTTTGCAGAACACAAACAGTAACCTGACTTCTCAGGGGAGACCTTATCACTCTCTACAACTACCTGAAAGGAGGTCGTAGCGAGGAGGGTGTCAGTCTCTTTTCCCAAATAGCAAGCCATAGGACAAGAGGAAACAGCCTCAAGTTGCACCAGGGGAGGTTTAGATTGGATATGAGGAAAAATTTCTTCACCGAAAGGTTGTCAGGCATTGGAACAGGCTGCCCAGGGAAGTGGTGAGGCACCATCCCTGGAATTATTTAAAAGATGTGTAGATTTAACGCTTAGGGACATGGTTCAGTGGTGGACTTGGCAGTGATAGGTATATGGTTGGACTCAATAATCTTAAAGATCTTTTCGCACTTAAATGATTCTATGATTCTGTGGTTGCACTTTGGCCCTAATATATATTTAACATCTATGATCTTATTTTTAAACAGTTCTTTGAATAGATTTGGCAAAGATATTTTGGATGAAATGGCTATAACAGAAATACTGTCTCTGAAGTAAAATTTCTTTTTTAAGTGTAAACCTTCAATTCGGATCACTTTCATGTGTGTGTATGTGCATGTCTGTGTTTTTGCATTTGAAACATGCATGCACAGACACTCTCACATACGTACACCTACGTGTAAGAATTGTGTTAGAATCACCCTTTAGTTTCATGCTGTGGAAGCAATGAAACGGCTCCTTCCATTTGAAAGGCTATTGAGATCTTTGCAGATAAGGAAGTAAAATATTTAATAGAATTACACAGATCCATGGCCTCAGTAATTGGCTTTTATTGCCATAAAATGATCTTCTTTCAAAAGAGAAAAAGGGAGAGGGTAAAGGAGAACGCACTATTGTCAGCCTCAGAAAAGCCATTTTGGTTCAGCAGAGAGCAATGATTATATATGAATAAACATGATGGGATTTTTTTAACATCTAAAAGTGTAATATATAGAGCCAGAGAGCCCTGGACTATGAAAGGAGGAGATGTCATAGTTTGCCTCTAGTAATTACATTACATAGCCTTTTTCTGATTGAGAAAACAGTGTTCAAAGGCTTATAGACATGATAACAGAATGTAAGTAATTTGTTAGAATTATAGAAAAGGTGTCATTTGAGATGTTATGTAGTAATTGCTTAGGAATATTGATGGCGTGCCTGCAATATGATACAAAGCAAAGTGTATCTCATAGTTGCCTTTTTAGTCACTGAAGGGGGCAAATTAGAAAAAAAAGTGATATCTGATTGATTCTACTTTCACAGTTCTTTCTGTGAAAAATAGATGTTTAAGGCAGCAGATTGCTTTGCTTTTCTGGTGCAGACGGCAAAGATGCAAATTTACAAGTATATGGGCAAAAAGAAAAATCGGACTTCATAAATTCAGATAATATCCTTTCAAAGGATCACAAAACATATCATTGAAAGGGACTCACTCTTAATATATATATCATCAGGTCCAATTACAGCTGCTACTATCTCAGAGTGTAATTTATAGGCTTGATAGGCTCCTATATTGTTTGATAAAAGCTGACACCAACATTGCTACAACAGCAATGTTTTCTTTTTGATTGTCCCTCTTGTTGCTACAAAATATATCGCCCATTGGGATTTTGTCTTTTTCACTGGTGACTGGAAACACTTTCTGTTTCTTTCTTTCTCTTTTCCTTCCTTTTTTCTCTTTCTTTTTTCATTCTTTCATTATTCTATTTTCATGGCAAATATATCTTTATTTCTGTGGAACTAAGTATTCCATAAATATTAACATTTCTAGGGGGTGGTATTTTTAAGAAATGTGCATGAACAAAACTCCTTACAAAACAAACTGGTAAGTCCACTTCTTCTATCTCCACCACCAGTGCAATTGTTTAGGGAGCTAGAAACAGGAACCTGTGAATTTGACCCCTTTGATTTAGTCAAATTGGGTATTAGGGAAGCTATAAATGCTACCATACCTGATGAGGCGCCAAAATAGAAGTATACAACAGGAAACATAACTATTGTAAATCCTTTAGTAAAGATACAAGATAGTGGGAGGTATGTCCTACTTCATATTCCTCCTACCATTGCTTTCGATGGCTTAGAACTAATTCTAAGATTATACACCTGTATGGTTGTGTAGCTCTGAGTTAAAGGCCAGGAGCATTTGAGTAGGAATAAATGAAGAAAGATTTTGATCTTTGATAGCAGAAGTACATGCATCCACAGTAGGAATGGAAGAGAGTGGACATATCAGTGTTTGAGCTGGCAAGCTGTATCACATGGAGTTAATGAAAAAAACAGAGAAATCAATCAGAAATCAATATTTCTAACTAGAAATGATAGTCATGAAATGAGGTTGATGAATCCAAGACAAGCCGTACACTCTCTGTGTTAGTGCCCATGCTCTGTAGAGTTACTCTGGGCGTGAATGTTGACTGTTCACCTGATATTTCTTCCAGCCTGCATACTCGCATTACATGATTCTAATAATCTCATTTATTATTTGATAAAAATATATTTTGTATAACAGGTCCTGATCTTCCTGCCCGAGACAGAGATTACAAACATGAGAAAAAACATAGATATGAATTGAAGAAGAAAGTCATAACAGTAAACTTATTGCAATTTTTACCTTCTCTCCCACCATTTTACACAATACCTCAGTATCTGTTCTCTGTTCTTAATCCCTCTGAGAAAATTTTACTATTGTGCATAATCTAGTTATTTTTAGCTATAAACTAGCTTGTTTTACTACTTTGTATGTTTCACTAGAGATGTATTGCCTTCTTCATCTACGTTGCTCATGATAAAATTTAGACTTGCAGCACTACTGCTGAATTTGACTAGTGAATTGCTGCTTTTTTTTTCTTTCCTTTCTACGTAAGAATGAATTGGCTTTCAAAAAGATAGTAACAAAAATCTTCCACTAATAGCCTGTACACCCTTATCTGGCATCCTTTCATCTTTTGTCTCCCCTTTCAACAAAATTCAACCCCCTGAGTATATATTATTTTGCTCTTTTGACTGTTAACAACCGTATTGTAATCATTTGTTTCAAACATCAGGTAGGCCAACTGGTATATAAACGTTTCATTTTTATATTAAAAAAATGGTATGTTAACCCGTGCCTTGCAGTTCTGTGAAATCTAGCTGGAAATGTAATACAATAGTTATCTCTTCACTTTATTCTTTGCTACTATCACAACGTAATAATTTTTCATGCAGAGGAATATCGACTTTTTTTTATGTCAGCTGATTTTGTGATAAAGAATAGTTGAAAGAGGTTTTTTCTTTTCTCCTTTAACTGTAGAGACAAAATACTAATTGCTTAAGAAAACAAATGCCCAATGCCTTTCTCTTTTCTTTACTGTATGGCTGATTACAAATAATGACATTTTAATAGAAAATTTTTAAAATGTAATATGAATTATGAGGGATGATTACTTCCAATCTAAAATGTACAGATTGCTGAAGGAGAAAGTAAGAAACATTCTTTAGAAAATGGAAAAGGAAGCTGGAAAAGTTAATGATTTAATTTTATGTATTTATTTTTGAATTCTGCATCCTTTCAAAGCTTCTCATCCTTTCTTTAAGCTTTGCTGTCCTCAGAGATTGTATATTTACTTTTCTTTTCTCTGTCTTTATTTTTATTTTCTACTTGCATAGTGCTGGAAAACTTTGAAGGCTTGAGTCAGTCAGCAGCAATACATAATCACTGGTTGCTGAGAAAACACATAAATATTTATATGAATAATTATATGAGTAATATTATCTTTCTCAACTTGTTACACACAGTCATTTAGATATTTTTCTTAATCTTTTGGAATACTGTAATTGTATTATAGATTATGCTAAAGTATCAGCATGATATATACTATTTTTAAAAGTTCCTTATATATTGCTAAAATTTTTCTGATTCTTAAGCTAAAATAATTGACTGCTCTTACTGTTTGGTCATTTCTAAATGTATTTACTTTAGAAAATGAAACGATACTAAACTGTTTCAGGTATGTCTCATGAATTTGTTCCATGACTCTGGATTTGGATTTTGAACATTTCTTTTCAAATGTCAGTTTCTAAGGGCTATTTACCTGGGTAGGCATCTCCCTGTATGAACAGTTAGACTTAACTGAGGTCAGCCTGGTTTACAATTGCTATAATTTAAATTAATATCCTATCAACATCTTAATTTTGTCAGGATAGATTTAACTGAAGTTTTGCATTAAACATCTTGGTCATTTAAGAGCTGTATTTTTAAATAAGACTGTGTTTTATAGTTCTTTATTCTGTTGAACCTAGCACTAAGAAAAAACATAGAATTTAATCTAATCCTCAGAGATACATTTTAGCCATTAAGGATAAGATAAGAGTTTTATAAGCCACTATAGCTTGTCCTTTTTTCTGCCATTAGCAGTGTTGGTAAAAGGTTATTTTTCACCTTGTGACCATTTTGGTAAAAGGTCACAAACACCAAAAAAAAACCCCAAAACATGGGAAAAAAACTTTTTAGCAGGGCCTGCTGTGATAGGAGGACAAAGGGTAATGATTTTAAACTAAAAGAGGGGACATATAGACTAGACATAAGGGAGAAGTTTTTTACAACGAGGGTGGTGAAGCACTGGAACAGGTTGCCCAGAGAGGTGGCAGATACCCCATCCCTGGAAACATTCAAGGTCAGGCTGGATGGGGCTCTGGGCAACCTGATCTAGTTGAGGATGTCCCTGCTCATTGCAGGGGGGTTGGACTAGATGACCTTTAAAGGTCCCTTCCAACCCAAACTGTTCTATGATTCTATGAATTTTGGCATTTTAGACCTTCTCAAAACACCACCAAGTGTTCGAGCATCTAGGAGTTGTTTGGGACTTCACCGAGGGCAACCTTGTGATGTCAGAGTAGAAAGAGATTTCTTAGGTCATAGAAATCGCCTCCCCCACCAAGTCTGACCTTGCCAAATTCCCATACAATGAGGGACAAAGAAGAAATACAATCCCTAGCAGGGCTGCATAATGTATTGCTTTTTAGTTCTGTTGCATAAATCTCCATTTCCATGGCTCAGCCACTAAATTGTCTGTTTCTTATTCTGTCGTGTTTCACTCACGATAATATTTATCTTCCTCATAACATAATTTATGCTTTGTTAATGGTTCTGGACACTAATTTCCTGTCAGCTCATCTTTCCTTGTTCTTGTTTGTACTAGTCTTGTTTATATCTGCTTTTTCTTCGTGGATTACATTTATCAAATTTCAATCCTGTTTATCTCCTCAAAATAATTACTCCATTTTATTGATAAAGTTTTTGAAATGGAAAGCACAAAGCTCACTGTAATATTTCAGATGAGACCTACTCAGTATTGCATGGAACAGCGTAATTACCTGGCTTATTTTTTGAGTGATGTTACTGTTACCATACCCCATTACAGCATTTTCCTCTTTTTTCATCCACAATCACTTTTTAGGCTTAGGAAATTTATCATCTGCTGTGATCTTCAGTTCAATTTTTCATAACACTGCATGTTAGTAATTTTAGTATTTTCTTCTGTTTCTTATTCTTCCTTATTTAAAATTATTTTTATTAAAGATAAGATCAAAATATTTTGTTAAGAATTCTACATTTAGAATAATGTCTGAGCATTCCAGCACAAAGATAAGTCCAACATAAAATTTGGATTGGAGTTGAATTCAGTAGTATTAAATCCTTTATCAATGATTTGGTTTCTAATTTGTTCTGTCATGTGGTTCTATGTCTGATTCTAAATTCTTCTCAAACTCTTTTTTTTAAATCTTAATTGTAATACAAATATCAAGAGTTAACTTAAACTCTGAGAATCTAATTCTAACTTATGTCGTGTCAATTACATGGAAGAAAATTAAATACCTTTAGTCCTCTCTGGTCTCCATTGCCTGTTGTTCGTTGCCTGTTACCGGGCAACTTTCAATCTTGCTAGAATTTGTCTGGTTTGGAAACTAGACATATGCGCAGAGTATAGGCACAGTTCAAAATTAGTGATATGTTTTGGTACAAACATATTTGTTTCACAAAGTTGCAACTATTCTCTTATGAGTGATATAATACAGCTCCATGAATTGCATACAGTAGCCAGAGCTGAAATACAATAGATTTATTGAAATACGTATCTGCTGTAACCTTTCCAAGAATTTCCTGTGTTATGTAATTTTTTGCCCTAAAGTTAATCTTGTTTTTCTGTAACAACAGTCAGTCATCACTGCTGGATTGAAACAAGAGGGACAAATTTTCCTCTGGCCTTCTTTTTCCCCATATGACAAAAACTGTAAACTTTGCCTGTTAATGGTGCTGAACTACTTATCCAATTCATATGCAAAGACTGTATGAAAAATATGACAGTTTAAAATGCACTCCTTTGATGTTTCCTGTATGTGCAAGCATGTTATTTAGTCTCACAAAAGAAACACTTTTTTTTTACTAGATTTCAATCACAGATTTTTTTGGAAGGCACTAAACAATGTGCTAGCATTGTTTGAATCTAAGCTCAGAAGTCTAGAAAGCAATGTGTGATAGGGAAGCTGTCTCAGTTTCAGAAATATTATTCGGATAACACAGGGATACATTGAATTCAAACCTAGGTACATATAAGAAGCACTGGCAAATCTCTGTCTCTCTGGAACACTGCCTCTGAGTGAAAGAAAAAGGTGTTCAATCAGAAACTGAATCTCATAAGCAATACCTAACTTAACGGACTCAAAAGCTCAGTTGTACCCCTATCGCATTATAGAAATGCATGTGGATATAGTGCGTTCAGAGTACTGTACACTTAAAGGTCACAGAGAACAACCAGAGGATTAGATCCATGGGATGTGGGGTGACACTTGCTTACCATTCAGTACAGCGGTGCTGTACAGCCAGAGTTAAACAGAAGGACCTATTGTTACGCAGCATGTGTTGGTACCTGTGACACTAAAAAAGAAAGAGGAAATCATGGCCTCGTTGATTTTTTTCACCGACTTCATGAAGCCAGAATTATACTTACAGTTGTATAATATGGGCTTTCCTTTCAGAAATGTAATAAATTTCCAAACTCTATTTCAATAGTTTATTCTCACCTGTATTTTTATTACAGTTTAAAGAAGAAATACTAGGTACTTTTGTTCTTCTTCAGGCATACATATTTTCTTTGTCAGTAGAGCTGTATCCATTGCGCAGTTGTTTTCAATATAAGGTAATACTGATCTCTGCAAAGAGCTGCAAGAAATTTCTCTGGCTCTTCCCCAGCACCTTAGCTTAACCTTAGAATAAGGATTAGTAAGAGGTAAGCCTTGGTGCTTCTGAGGGTTAACCATAGATTGAATTTCTGCACATCAGCCGTAGATCAGAGCTATGTCTAAAGAAACTACTGAAATCCCATAGTGGCATCAAGATTCCTGGGAGGCAATTAGCGCCATATACGGAACACTAAAGTTTGTCCTCTGCGATGCTCCCAACACATTTTTTAAAAATCTTAAATTATAGAGCTTAGTTTTCCAAATATTTCTGTATGCACCAGGTTTTATTCATGGGAGTAATGCAAGGCACGTTGGTATCTTATTCTCAGGATTGGGTCATATCTGTTAACAAAGGACAAAAATAACTAATGTCAGGGAAGCTATGGAATGGAATTTTTATTCATTCATGTATGTTCATAAAACAATCTCTCTAAAAGACAATGATAGTATTTACTGAGTGGATAATAATGGTAAAAATTTTTATTCTCTAGATCTAAAAAGATTAGGAAGAAAAGGAAATACTATCACTTCAGATACCATTTTATTTGTATTTATATACAAAACAATAAATGCATGTGAGAGGTGATCAGTGTGAAAGGCTTCAGTATTCCATACTGAAAGAGTTGAGAGGAAAAGATAAAAAGAAAATCAAACAAATTAAGAAATAGTGGTCAGTTAGAAATAACTTAGTGAAAAAACAAGATATTTCTGAAAGATGGAGTAGCTCTCCAGTCTTTGATTGATAGCATTATTTTTATATGCCTTCTAGTCACAACTAAAAAAGTCTTTTCTCCTAAATATATGCATCTCTTGAAATATATATTACACAGGAGGACAAAATCAAAGTCACTGTGGTACAAAGCAGCTGGAAGCAAGTACAGCCTTTTAACAAAGTTAACCTAAGACTCGCTTTAAAAAATGTGATGACTAACCTCACCTTCAAAATTTTTCCTACAAAAAATATCCACCTGACAGGGGATGGATGGCAGCCTAATATTACTTCTCATGATCTGCTAACAGATTGAAACTGCATATGCAATTGTTTAAAGCAGAATCATTCTTCTTCCTTCATCCTCTTTTCTCAGGCCATATTGCTACTTATCCGTTTACATGTATTGTCTTCTCTTTGAGATTATAAAATCCTATAGCCAAGATTTTTTTTTTATTTTTTGTCAGCAAAATGAGTCCTGATCTAGCTAATGCTTCTGGTCACTGCAGGAAAATAAAAGATAAATAATAATTGTTTTATTTGTATGGATAATTGCAGGCCAGCGAAGCAGAAGTCTTCACAGAGTCTGAACTACCCCCACATCTATAAGATGGATGCCTAAAATATCTGAATTTTAATTCTTCTTGAAATGACAGAAAAATATCAAGACAAGAAATAGACAAATGGACCGTAAACCAGGAGGAGGGATAAGAGGGAAGATGCAATCTCAAATTAACCATTTTAAATTCTACTTATTTTTGATTTAGCATGACCTTTAAGTCTGTTAATAAAACGACAGCATCTCTGAAAGTGTTGATGTTAGTTTAATATCCCTTATGACAGTAAAAAATGGACTGAGGCTATGGGCTATGTCATTTGCTGATGAATTAGATAAATCTTAAAGTTTATATTCTGACTGTATACTTAGCTTTCGCAGTTACACCTCAGACATTAATCTATTGAAAAGGAGAAGATCTTATCTTTCAGGAGGAACATGTCATAAATATTTTGATAAAGTATTTATAATCCTCAAAACCAAATGGCTGTTCCATAAAGATTGTCAGCTGAGAAGGTTTGCTGACAGAAACATGTTAAACAACTGCATATTTTTTGAGGGAAGGGCTTACGCCACAAAATCAGATGCATTCTTCTATTAATCAATCACAGCTGGGTGATTTTTTGACAGCATGAGCATGCTGGACCTAATTTGATTGTCTTGCAGTTTTTCTGATTAATAAATCCTGGGTAAGGTGAAACTTTATGGAAAGAGTATAAAAGCAGACCACTTGCACAAAGTATAGGTAGGATGAAGGGAGAAGAAAATAATTTGACATGTGCAGATAAAGGAAAATCCATGGGATTTTATTCATACATACAAAAATTAGTTTTGTTTTGGCTGAGATACTAACAGACAGCATTTAAACTCTCAGAAGTATTGCATAAATCTCCCCAAAGAATACATATGACATAAGTAGTGTATAGTATTTGAGATTTCACATATCCTTTGAGTCTTTTCTGTATGTATTAAGTGCTTTTTTGATAGAAAGACAGACAAACACATGGCAAGGCAGGGCTCAGTAAAATGTTGTATTTCCAGTTGAAGAGGTCAACAGGATCATGTAGTCTAGGGTGCAGAAAGATACTGAGAGACTGAGAAACATAATCGGAAGAATAGTTACTGACAGATACTCTCTTCCTTAATATGTGACTTGGTGATACTTGATAGTGAAAGGCTTGCAGTTCCAAGAGTGCTGTTGTCTCTGACCCCTTCTCACCAGTTCTTCCCCAGCTCAGCAGTCTCTCAGACATCACCTTGGCAGATCCTCAATTTCATATTTGCCATTCATCTTTCTAAGGTGTTTCTGGTCTCTTTCGAGTGGATTAGAGACCTTTCTATCACTGTATGTTGATGAAATGAATGAAAAAGCCAAACCAAAAATACTTAGTCCACATTGGTAACTTCCAAAATACATTGTACAGTTGCTGCTAATTTTGGACAAATTAAGTTTTGATTGTAAAACTGATGCTGTTTTAATTATGATGTCACCGAAGAGGAACAGGTCTGTAATGCAGCAAAAGCAGTCAAACAACAAAGACATTCAGAATTGTAGTAAGATGCTTTACTAAGTTCCTCCTCCTCAAGTTTCTCTGAGCACTTCCAGTGTTTTTTGTTCACGTTCTGCTGATACCACCAGAAGAGGGAGAAACTGCTGTAAATGTGGTGAACCAACTTCTCTTGATTTTATCTTGATATAGTTGTGATCATGCCTGCGACTGTCAATTATCTCTGGATTAATTATGGATATGAATCCTAGTTGCTTTCAATAAGACTGGTAAAATAAATTCTACCGTGATCTGGTTGAATTTTCTCTGGGCCTTGGTGGGACTGCATTGTATATAACTGAAGAGCTCTGTACTTCTAGAAAATAAATTTTACAAGGGTTACCTAACTATAAAAGATTTTTGCTTTCCAGATCGGAAATGAATGCAACTAACAAAGACTAGCCAAATGTTTGAGAGAGGCTTCTTTGCCAAGCAGTCACTGAATCCCCAAAAGATAATACTTTTGGGTTTTGTTTTGGAAAAGAAAAAAAGTGATCCTACAAAACTACTTTCTGTTGAGACATCACAAAACAATTTTTATTTTTCTCTATTTTTTAACTAAATGAAAAAGTATGACTAAGATTTTAGACATTTCAAATTACTTTGTTGATCTGGAAGGAAAAATACATTCCAGAGTAAAAGCATAAAGTGAAAAATGGCAAAAGCCATGATGTGTTAGACCCTTTAAAGATCTAACCAGAGATGTGTAAGAGAACAGTGAAAAAAACACGGGTATTATTCAATCAGAATGCAATAAATACTAAAGACATGGTAGCTATGGTTCACAAAACAATTATGTGTTTTGCATCTGCTTTTAAAACAGATGATGGCAGAATTCATTAATAAAGAAAATAAGAAATAAGAAACATTCCACACTGACTTAAGTATGTTCAAAGGTGAAGTGCACTCAAGGCAGGTTAGCACTTACGCACAGCCTTATTTTTTCCATTTTGCAATCTGGAGGATGTCTGTAGCACAGCTGCACTTGTCCCACTGATTCAGAGCCCGTATTATCTTGTATCAGCTGACTCCAGGGCTATTCTAGAAATGTCCTGATGGTGACATCACTTTGCTGTTTTGTGGTCAACAATTAAAATTTGGGAAATCAGTTTATGCAGTTCTAATTTGTGTGCTTATGCTCTGCTTACATGCAAAATAAGTGATATTTTATTTATAATAGTCTAGGTTACAGTCACTGACCTAGGCATAACACATTCATTTTGTTCACACTGCAAATACAGGCATACTTAGACATATGATAAGGTGTATTGCTAACCTGACTAAGCTATAAACCTACACTAAAGCACAATTTCACAAAGCACGTAGTGGCAATGAAACTTGAGTTGAAGCCAGCATTGACAAAACGCAGTGTAGAAATAACCTCTATTGGTAGATAGGATTCTGCCAGAAAAACTACGTAATTTTGGAGACTGGAACAACCAAATGTAGTTTAGAGATATACTTTCCCAGATTTGTAACAACAACTTCTAATATTTACTGGCTGTTTATCAGTTTAAGAAGAGCTGAGTGTACTTCTCAGCCACAGGATAGAGTTTATTATGGAAGACAACTGCAGAACTATGGATATAATAACGGAGGTGTTCAAAGCAGTTTGTGAGACCACGTGCAGAATTCCTACAGACACAATTTCTGCTCAAGAGAATCTCACTGACATGAAAAATATCACAAACTTTTTAAAGCCAATAATGCCAACCGTAGGCATTAGCTCCAATGTGTTCAGGCTTGATGCATACCTGTCCCTTACCCCATAAATAACTAATAATCAGATGTGCAATACCTTAGCCGTGACTAAGAGTTGCTTTGAAATGGGCTGGTAATTTAGATACTAGTTTGTCTTTTTTTTTGGGGGGGGGTGGGGGGTGGGGGTGGGTGGGAGGGAGAGGAATGCTTATTTTTCTTCACAAAGGTTTGGGTATTTTTCCTTTTTTTCAGTAGATGTAAAGAGCACCAGTGGTAAGCTGTAGATACGCTTTGTGAGTCTGCTAGGAGCAATATCAAAGACAGGTAGATGAACACGCATTTTTGCGTCTGACCTACCTTTCTTACTTCTTGCAAGGTATCATAGAATCATAGAATCATAGAATTGTTCTGGTTGGAAGAGACCTCCAAGATCATCGGGTCCAACCATTAACCTATCACTACCAAGTCCCCCACTAAATCATATCCCTTAGGGCCTCATCTAAACGCCTTTTGAATACCCCCAGAGATGGGGACTCCACCACCTCCCTGGCAGCCTGTTCCAATGCCTGACAACCCTTTCGGTAAAGAAGTTTTTACGAATGTCCAATCTAAACCTCCCCTGGCGCAACTTGAGGCCATTTCCTCTTGTTTTGTTGTCTGTTACTAGGGAGAAGAGACCGACCCCCATCTCTCTACAACCTCCTTTCAGGTAGTTGTAGAGAGCAATAAGGTCTCCCCTCAGCCTCCTTTTCTCCAGGCTAAACATCCCCAGTTCCCTCAGCCGCTCCTCATAGGACTTGTGTTCCAGACCCTTCACCAGCCTCGTTGCCCGTCTCTGGACACGCTCCAGCAAACGTATCTTCTAGCTGCAGCAAGATAAACATATGAAGTTCCTAATTATAATACAGTGAAATTGTTTTAATTAATTATTTTAATTAATATTATCTCATGAAAAATGGACTTGACTAAAAGACATTCCATGACCCCTCAGTAGCGTTATAGAAGCAGACATCCTCAGTTCCGATTCTTAATTTCCACTTGTCTCTGTAAGTAAAGATGAAAATTTTCCCATTATGTGTGGGGGCTGTCTTTCTTTCTGATTTTTACACACCAGAAAATTTGAGGATTACTAAGTCAGGTGTCAAATATTACTGCATCATGGCACTTTTACATTTAGAAACAAAGCTGAAAAGTATTGGATATTCTTACATGTAAAAATGGAGTTGTACAAATCCTGAAGCATCTGAAGTCAGAGCTCAGCTTGATCCGTTACTGTATCAGACTAAAGTGCAAATATCCAAGGAAAAATATATTAGCCATATATGTTCATAATTCTTTATTTTTCCTCCATCATTTAAGATAAACCCTCAGGGTAGTCAATTACTTGAACACATTGACAACCTAATGGTGTAGGCAAGGGTTACAGTATTACCCAGTGGAACTGATCCTTCTCTCAGTGAAGTTAATAAGAATTTTGGTATGAGTTCCCATAGAGACAGCAGTCAGTACAATATTTGACATTCCTGCAATAAATGCAAAGGCAAAATCTGTTGTTGCATGTGTGCTAAGTTTTTTACAAAGGTAGTGGATAGAACTTAAGAGCTGCTTTATGTGCTTAAATATTTACATAAAGTCACTCTACTGTTTCTGATAGATATTGATATAAGCATATTGAAAAAAAAATATTTGAGGCATGTGAAAGAACTTCAGTTCCCAAAAAAGAAAGAAATCTGTTATTTTCTGCATTACAGTATGTCATGGTTTAACACCAGCCGGTAACCCAATAACACGCAGCCACTCACTTGCTCCACCCTGTCCCCAGTGGGGTGGGGAGGAGAATCAGAAAGAAAGGAAAACTCATAGGTTGAGATAAAAACAGTTCACCAGGATAACAAAGGAAAAGATAATAACAATTATATTATATATTATTAATGATAATAAAATATAATGATAATAGAATATATAAAACAAATGATGCACAATTTCTCATCACTCAAAGACACCGTAACCAATACTGCCTGTCCCGAGCAGCGACCACGGAACAGGAATATTCCCCATCAGCAATCTTGGAACTACAAGTTCCAGAGAGAGCAAGCAAGGGAACAAACAGCCAAATGAATGAACGAAAAGGCCCAAATGAATGAAAAGGAATCAAACAAACAAAAAGAGGCACCTGGCCCACCCGCCAACCCCCACTTATACTGGGCATGACATCTATGGTATGGAATACTCTCCTTGGCCAGCTTGGGTCAACTATACTGGCTATACCCCTCCCAGCTTTTTGCACCTACACATTAACAAAACCTGGGAAGCTGGAAGATGTCCTTCATCACTTAGCAGCAACTAATTAACATCAGTGTATTATCAACATTCTTCACATAATAAATCCAAAACACAGTAGCTACTGGGAAGAACATTAACTCCATCCTGGCTGAAACCAGGACAGTTTCTTAAGCAAAAATTTATCTCTTCATCTTAAGTAATAAAATATAATCAAAATTATAATGTAAGCATAATTCAGCTGTAATAATAATGTAAAAAAAAAAAACAAACAGATCTGGAATTATAAGCAAAGACTATGAAACAAGGATGTATTCACCTTGGATTAAAATGGTATATAATATTACTGTAACCATGAATCTAGGAGAGGATGCATCGTTTCAGACAAATGCCAGCAAATGATGATATGATCTTATGGCTGCATATGACATATATCAGGTTATATGACAAATTATAACATTACTCTTTACAGAAGCCAGGTATTACTGATGGGATAAAATGTTTCCTGCAGCCAGCTGGCACCTGCAACAAAGCCATTATGAGTGCGTACTTTTACTGTTTGTTCCTTTAGAGGCTAAGAGATTATGATAGTGTTCAGGCACTAATTAGGAACTCATTTAGACCTTGCTTTTTTCTTTGTGACCCAGATGCCCTCTTTTAGGCAAAAATATTCAGAGAAATAATAAATTCAAAGTTGTAAAAAAATGACTCGCAGACAACCTCTTGCACAAGCATATATATGTGTCAGGGTTACAACAGAAAATACCTCCATTAGGACAGTTTTACATTGGCAAGGGAATATGTTGTATTAACAATGAAATATTTTTTTGTCATAGAGAGAAATATGCATGTGTTTGCTTTGGTAAGAAGGGAGAGGAGCAATCCATGTATAAGTAAGCAGATAGTGCAAGAAAACTGGTTAATTTTTTTTTGACAAAATGAAATTTATAAGTTCAGACCTCACATATTAGCTACACCATTAGGTTTAAGGAAATTCACCCAATTGTGGAAACAAAAATCAAGAAGACCGAGGCCTAAGCCAGGTGGGTGAAGAATGGCCAAACAATTGACTGCATGTGTAAAATATGATCATGATCTTACTACTAGCCACAGATGAAAAAGGTGCTGAAAACTGGTCAGTGAAGCAAGCTAAAATATCAGCATCCTGTCTAGAACTCTCAGTAGGACTGATTTCCCATTGGCTTTTACCATTCAGCATACAGGTAGCATGGAAAAGTTTACCTTTTTAAGATGAACTGATCTGAAAAGCTTTTGTTGGTCATCGCTGTGTATGTGGGAACTAAAATTTTCCCAAAGTCTGTTTGGCAGAAAGCAGTTTGCAGTGCTCTCAACAGCTGTGATGTTGTGTGATGTTGTATGATGTCTGTAAGAAGTGAGCCAATATCATTAACCTTTCCTAAATTCCCTTGGCACAAACAGGTGCATTGTGTTTCACAAGAATAACTTTTCTCATGTCCAACAAATATTTGTCTTATGTTAAACTAGGCAAGTCTGAAGATCTTTCCTCACCCATTGTTACTTAGCCCATGAAGTCTATTTTCCTCAGACACACTGCCCAACAAATGACCTATACAGATAAAGACACAATTGAATCCTAAAGATTCTTTATTCACTGTATTTGCTCATGTTGTTTCCAGTCATGGCAGTTTACAAAGCAATGGGTTCATAGAGTCCCCAGTAAACCCCCGAGTCCGCTTAAGAAGAATGGCAGTTTATCCAAGGCACTAATTCATGTCTTTCCATGCCTCTCCCCAGTGATCATGTTCCTTTACAAATGCTGTTACTATTTAAACTGCATATTGCTTTTAACAAGGCAAGAGGTAATATTTCACTACATTTCCAGAGGTATTTGGGGAAGGAGAATGCAAATATACCCTTCTTCAGGTTTATAGCAATTATACTTGTCATAGCCATTTTCAAGAAGGAGTACATAAACACTTTGAACAACAAAAGAAAAATTATGGTAGATACTACATTCTGCAAGACTGTCCCAAACTTCAAAAAGCCAAGCAGCCTCTGTCCCTGATAGGTGCTCTCAGGGCTGAGTCCAGCCCTTGTCCCAGCTGAGACAATGCAAAGCCCTGAGCAAAAGTTCAGCAATTCGCTGGCATTTCACTGTTCAATGGGTGAGCTGTTGCTCTTTAAACACATCCAGTTACATTATCAGTTGATGCTTCTTCCACTATGAGCTGAGTCAGGTATGGTAAGTCATCCCCAGAGCCTGATTTCTCCAAGCATAATCAGTTTCTTTTATATTACTAATTTTGTTTCAGAAGTCAAAACATGTTTTTTATGCACACAACCATCAGGGGCTTTGTAAGCCTCTTTGTGCATTACTGATTTTCCCAGTAAGCTCTTTTAATCTAGTTGATTTGATTAAAATTAAATAAACTCATTTTACAGAGACTATATGTGATAATGTTGGTTTCATATAAATTAGCTAGCTAGCTAGCTAACTAGTTTAACCCCTAACACTCCTCTATGTGACACTATCTTCCCAGATCTTTGAGTAGTAACAGTTTGTGTGATACTAATGGTATATGCACTTAAACAACTGAAATGGAAGATAAATGAAATACTTCTATCCTCTTTCTTTGCTAATCTTAATGCCCTAGCTGAGGGTACTCACTGTTTTGTCTTGAATATGCTCTGTAAATTCATTATATACTTGTATAACATCCCAGGAAAATGGTTTCATTATTTCATTATTTGCTGTCTTTCAACTCTGCAAAGGTTCTCCCCTTCCTTTTCTTGGAACATAAATATAAGATGTTAGTCTATTTGCAATGTTTTTCTATCTTAATTTTAAGCTGGAATGGAAAATGGCTTGCATCTGTTGCAGAAGTCAAAACTTCTGTGTCTTATGAAAGCAGATTAATTTCAGATGAGTTGATTGTGAATGCAAAGCCACACAGAATAAAAGAAAAAGATTGTATAATCAACAGTTGAAATGCTGATGAGGCACTAATCGACGCATGATCTTTTCTACCCTCAAGCATTCATGGTACTGTCATGGGTGTTAACAGTATGCTTTGTTCATTTATTAAGGAAAAATAAATCCATAGAGCATTAGAAGTCATTATCCCATATTAGTCCAAAATGAAGAGTAACAGAAACTAAAACTGCCTTATGCTTTTCTTTCCCCCCCAATGATGTATCATCTTTGGTAGTAAACACAAGAAACACAAGTAATACAGGGGCAACCATGCAGAACCTAATTCAGAATACTAGATTGTATGTGAGTGTGCTTTTTTTTCTGGTGAGATGTACTTTGTTCTGATGATCCTGTTCTACGACCCCACACTTGTCAGGATTTCTGCAAAAATGGTCTGTTAGTTTTCAATATCAAATATGCATTGATTAATTTTGGGAAAGTCTCCTTTGTTACAGCCAATGTTGTAATCCCACTATTTAGAAGTCAGCTTCTGTCTGTTATAAGAAGCGGTTGCTACCTTTGTTAACGTGCAAGAAATTTATATCCACAGAATGAAAACATGTAACTTTGGGTGCCTAGAGGATAAAAGCAAGAACTAATTTCATTACCTACAGATGAGGTTCAGAGATCTTCTAGAAGATGTATGTATATCGTTTACATTAGTACTGGAGATAATTAAACAAAGCTATGAAGAAAAAATTATTCCCACATAAAGAAAATTACATCAGTATTAAAATCACCATGGAAACAGAAATTATGGTCACTCAAACCTTTAGAAATTATGAACATTTCAGCATTTTCAGCTTTGGCCTTGCCTCTACGATCGCAGGCCCTGGTTCTCATGGGGGACTTCAACCACCCCGATATCTGTTGGAGGGACAACACAGCTAGGCACACACAGTCCAGGAGGTACCTGCAGAACATTGATGAAAATTTTCTGACACAGGTGGTGGAAGAGCTGACAAGGAGAGGTGTGCTGCTGGACCTCATACTAACAAACAAAGAAGATCTGGTTGGGGATGTGAAGGTTGGGGACAGCCTTGGCTGCAGTGACCATGAGATGGTGGAGTTCAGCATCCTGCGTGGAGGAAGTAAGGCAGTGAGTAGGATCACAGCCCTGGACTTGAGGAGAGCTAACTTTGCCCTCTTCAAGGACCTACTTGGAGGAATCCTGTGGGTTAGGGTTCTAGAAGGTAGGGGGTCCAAGAGAGTTCGTCAATATTCAAGCGTCACTTCCTCCAAGCTCAGGAGCAGTGCATCCCCAGGAGTAAGAAATCAGGTAAGGGAGGCAGGAGACCTGCATGGATGAGCGAGGAGCTTCTCGCGAAACTCAAATGGAAGAAGGAAGTCTATGGAATGTGGAAAAAGGGACAGACCACTTGGGAGGAATATAGGAATGCTGTCAGGGTATGCAGGGATGCAATGAGGAAGGCTAAGGTGCACCTGGAATTTAATCTGGCAAGGGATATCAAGAGCAATAAGAAGGGCTTCTTCAAATACATGAGTAACAAACAGAAGACTAGTGAAAACGTGGGCCTTCTGCTGAATGGGATGGGTGCCCTGGTGATGAAGGATGCAGAGAAGGCAGAGTTACTGAATGCCTTCTTTGCTTCAGTCTTTACTGCCAAGGCTGGCCCCCAGGAATCCCAGACCCTGGATGTAAGAGAGGAAGCCTGGAGAAAGGAAGATCTTCCCTTGGTCAAGGAGGAGCAGGTTAGAGATCATTTAAGCAAACTGGACACCCACAAATCCACAGGCCCTGATGGGATGCACCCACGCGTGCTGAGGGAGATGGCTGAGGGAGCTGGCAGATTGCCAAGCCACTCTCCATCATCTTTGAAAGGTCATGGAGAATGGGAGAGGTGCCTGAGGACTGGAGGAAAGCCAATGTCACTCCAGTCTTCAAGAAGGGCAAGAAGGAGGACCCAGGAAACTACAGGCCAGTCAGCCTCCCCTCCATCCCTGGAAAGGTGATGGAGCAACTCATTCTGGAGGCCATCTCTAAGCATGTAGAGGAAAAGAAGGAGATGACCAGGAATAGTCAACATGGGTTCACCAAGAGGAAAATCATGCTTGACCAATCTGATAGCCTTCTATGATGGCATGACTGGCTGGGTGTTTGAGGGGAGAGCAGTGGATGTTGTGTGCCTGGACTTCAGCAAGGCTTTTGACACTGTCTCCCATAACATCCTCAGAGGTAAACTCGGGAAGTGTGAGTTAGACGAGTGGTCAGTGAGGTGGATTGAGAACTGGCTGAATGGCAGATCAGTGGTGCAGAGTCTAGTTGGAGGCCTGTGGCTAGTGGTGTTCCCCAGGGGTCGGTACTGGGCCCAGTCTCATTCAATTTATTCATCAATGACCTGGATGAAGGGACAGAGTGTACCCTCAGCAAGTTTGCTGATGACACAAAACTGGGAGGACTGGCTGATACACCAGAAGGCTGTGCTGCCATTCAGCGACACCTGGACAGGCTGGAGCGTTGGGTGGAAAGGAACATCATGAGGTTCAACGCAAGCAAGTGCAGGGTCCTGCACCTGGGGAGGAACAACCCCATGCACCAGTACAGGTTAGGGGCTGACCTCCTGGAAAGCAGCTCTGAGGAGAAGGACCTGGGAGTCCTGTTAGACAACAAATTCACCATGAGCCAGCAATGTGGCCTTGCGGCCAGGAAGGCCAACGGCATCCTGGGGTGCATTAAGAGAGCGGCCAGCAGGTCGAGGGAGGTTCTCCTCACCCTCTACTCTTCCCTAGTGAGGCCCCATCTGGAGCACTGTGTCCAGTTCTGGGCTCCCCAGTTCAAGAAAGAGGAGGAACTACTGGAGAAAGTTCATGAGAACTTTTGTCTCAGGATTCAAAAACCTGAGAATTGTCAACCAGGAACATTTTCCACATCTGCTTTTCACAGCTGATGTCCTCTGGTTCCATGACTTTATTTCCCTGAAACTCTCTGTTGACCAGGTTTCACACTGTGGTTTGCTTGAAAATTATGGAATATTCACGTTCTGAGTGGGACTCTAGGGACTTGTATTTTTGTGCATGTGCTCATATCCACTGCTAAGAAAAACCTCCATTGACTCTAGTAATAAATCACCATATTACAACCATCAGGGCATTTAATTTACAACTCAAATCAATTGGGACTTGCTGATGCTAGACAGTAATATATTGTCAGTTTAAAAAACTGGATATTGCAGCTCAATGCGGGACGGGCTGTCAGTCAGTAGAGTGACAAAGCGACAATTTATGGTTTGTAAAAATCCAGCAGATAAATTGCAAGAAAAATGCACTTTGACTTAAGCAGAATACTATGTGGAATATGTTTTTGCTGAAAGGACTGGGTAAGGTGGGAGAAAATTACCTTTATTGAATTGAAATACTTTGCTCTCTCTCTTTATATTATATTGGTATAAAGGACCTGTTTAGTGCTTGAGACATTTAAAGAAATGTAGTAAAACAAAACATATATACTGGACGTTGTTCTTTGGTAATGTAGGGACTTCTCAGATAGTCATCTGTATAACTTCACTAAAGCTCAGCTGAGTTGTATTGAAGGGTGGTAAGCGCAATGCAGTGGATGCAGGGTGGAGGGAATCCATGCTGCAGGCTGCTGCTATGGCACTGAAATAGCCACGAGTTTGTAAGAAACAGGATGCTTCTTAGCGTTAAAGAAACATGAAGAAGACAGGAGAGACAGATCCCTACCTAGACGAAGGCCTAACATCTCAAATGTCATAAGGCCAAAAAGGAGAACAGTGTCTCTGTAGTATCTTCACAGCCTGTGCAAGGAAAGCAAAAAGTGAATTGAGAACCCATTGGGGTCCATCTGAAAAGGGTTGAATTGAAGGAAAAATACTCTTACACATATGGCTTCTGCTTCCACTCTTCCCTAGCTTTTGACAAGTACCATAAATAATTTTTTATTTTCCAGTGGGGGTGGAGGGAGGTTGTGTTGGGTTTGGGTTTGGTTTTGATTTTGTGGGGGTTTTTTGTTTGGGTTTTTTTTTAGCCCTTGTGAAAGTAGAAAAATAGCTTTTAAAATTTGCAAGTTTTCTCCACATCAAAACTGGCCAATCCTGAACAAATGGCTTCAGCCATTAAATTAGTATGTGAGTTTATTTTCATGAGGTTTGCCCCTTTTCCTTCTTCACGAACAGTTTTGAAAGAAAAGAATTGATTGGCAAGTACATTCATGACAAAGTAAAATGTTGAAAATACTAATGCATATGGCATGCAAATTATGAATTATCATGAATAGTGAGTATGAACCATTCTATAACCTAATTTGCAGAAAAGTAAATTGCTATAAATAATCTACAAACACGGAAAGGAGGCAAATTTGTCAAATTCCACCTAATTTGTGTATTTTTAAACAAAGAGCAATATAGCTGACTTGGAAAATCAGCAATTACAGATTATATAGAAAGAGTAATTTTACCTTACCTCTTGGAATATACATGATTCATATCCTAAACACATATTCTTCTGTATTGTACACTTTTAGTGCTGTTCTGGTCTAATGCATACTGTAATTAACATGGATTCTCTTTCTTAGATTGAATTCTACTGCCTCCAAAAGCTATTTGAATATGAAGTCCCTTACTACACTCTCCCAAACAAAAGAGTATTAAAAAGCATATCAAACAATTATTGCCTTATGCCCCTTCACTGTAACTCAACTTACAGGTACAAGGCTCTGCAAGTGGAGCCAAACAAGAAACAGGAAGAGCCAGCAGATCAACACTTGGCTCCGAGCCTGGTGTCACCAGTAGGACTTTGGGTTCTTCGACCACGGAGTGGTTCACATGGCACCAGGCCTGCTGGTGGCAGACAGGGTGCACTTGTCCCAAAGGGGGAAAAGGATCCTAGTGCAGGAGTTAGCAGGGCTCATTGAAAGGGCTTTAAACTAGATTTGAAGGGGGAAGGGAATAAAATCAGGCTCACTAGAGATAAGCCTGGGGGTGGCACTCCAGTGAATGAGGGATGGCGTGCTCGCGAGGCCCTTCGGTCAGCTGTCTCAGATGAGGTTGGACATAGAGACCCATGCGGCAGCAGGGACACAGGGGTTATTGATGTGTTAGGAACCATGGAAACACCTGAGATTGGTCATGTAGGAATTAGGGCTGAATATGAGCCAGCAGTGTGCCCAGGTGGCCAAGAAGGCCAACAGCATCCTGGCCTGTATCAGCAATAGTGTGGCCAGCAGGACTAGGGAAGTGATTGTCCCCCTGTACTCAGCCCTGGTGAGGCTGCACCTCGAATACTGCGTTCAGTTTTGGGCCCCTCACTACAAGAAAGACATTGAGGTGCTGGAGCGTGTCCAGAGAAGGGCAACAAAGCTGGTGAAGGGTCTGGAACACAAGTCCTATGAGGAGGGGCTGAGGGAACTGCGGTTGTTTAGCCTGGAGAAAAGGAGGCTGAGGGGAGACCTTATCGCCCTCTACAGCTACCTGAAAGGAGGTTGTACAGAGATGGGGGTCGGTCTCTTCTCCCAAGTAACAGACGACAGCATGAGAGGAAATGGCCTCAAGTTGCACCAGGAGAAGTTTAGATTGGATATTCGGAAAAGTTTCTTCACTGAAAGGGTTATCAGGAACTGGAACCGGCTGCCCAGGGAGGTGGTGGAGTCACCATCCCTGGAGGTATTTAAAAGATGAGTAGATGTGGCACTTAGGGACATGGTTTATTGGTGGACTTTGTAGAGCTAAGTTAACGGTTGGACTCAATGATCTTGGAGGTCTCTTCCAAGCAAAACAATTCTATGATTCTATGATTCAATCCTGACTCCTAGGGGTATTTAGTTTCTAAATTTGAATAGGAAGGATGTCATTTTGTCCTCATATCCTCTTAAGATTTGGCCATTCTGCTGAAATTCTCAAGGCTGATGACAACAATCATGAATGTTTTTTATATGAATGATTTCTGATAGGACTGATGCTCATAGAAAAGTCATCATATAAAAGTTATAAGTGGCATAGGAATTAAATTAATTCCTTCGACCCAAAAATATTGCCATTATTTACAGTCTATGACATGGCAAACTCTAGTTGCTACTCATTCATTATCTTTATGCAATTTTTTCCCCACAGAGGTCATAAATCCTAAAGATATTTAGATTGTTGTCCTAACTGCATGTATAGGTACCCAAGGCTCAAGAGATCAAGTAAATTCTTAATAGTCTCACAGTGACTCAAAGCAAATTGAAAAACCATGTCATCTGACTATTTGTAAGTCCAGCAGACATTTTTCTATCATGAAATGGATTGTAATTGAAGGTATTCTTCAGTAACTGATAAAAAGGTCTGCATTCTTCAAAGAGTTACTTATATAGAAGTTATGATAAAGATGTAATCCTGAAGCTCTTGAGGTCCAGTAATTCTGTGTTAAATCTCATAACTCTTCTTTATGCATTTGGAATTATCTGAATTCAGAATTAAATTCTAATATGTGTTCTACCCAGGGGACAGTCTTATACTTCTAGTGAAGACAATTCTTGCTGAAAAAATACCCTGCTGATGTCAGAATTTATATTTTTGAGTATCTACATTAATTTTAATTTTTAAAATATATATTCAGTGTTCTATTGCAGAGAAAAAAAAACCCAAACACATTCAACAAATTGAAATTAATCAGAGATACCTAAGATCCCAATTACATTGTTTGGCTCTTCTATTCTCTCTCTCTTTTTTTTTCTTTTTCTTTTCCTTATTCATCTAGGTGAAGATTTCTACCAGATGTAGTGGAATATAGTCATTAAGAGTTAAGGTTTAAAAAAATCCAGCTTCACATCAATACTAGTTCTTTCTCTTGTGAAATTACTTTTTCCACTTCATTTAATGATAGAAACTTGGCAACCATGATGTACTTTTATTTTATTTTTAACTTCACTTCTGATAGATGCATGTGTGAGAGACTTCTTGAAAAATACAAAGATGTTTTTGCTACTTACTATGCAGTAGGCTGCTGCCATTTGCTGCTGCCTCGACTATAATAGAGTATGAACTTTTGATAATGTCCTGGTTCCAGCTGGGATAGGGTTAATTTTCACAAGAAGCTGGCCAGGGGGCTATTCTATACCATGTGACTTTCATGCTTACTATATAGAGGGGGACAGCACGAGGGGGGGATCGCTGTTATGGAGCAGGCTTATCGGGCTCCAGGCAGGGAGCGACCTGCACTGGGAAGCACACGCTAAGTACACCCTATTGTTGGTATTGTTGTGGTTTGTTTGTTTTCTTTTCCTTTGCTGTCCTGTTAAACAGTTGTTATCCCAACCCACATTTCGCCTTTCTTGTCCCCGATTCTCTCCCCCACCCCACTGGGAGGGGGGGAGCAAGTGAGCGGCCGCATAGTGCTCAGCTGCCAGTTGGGGCTAAACCATGACAGATAATTCATAAGTGAATTCTCAGAAGACGGGCTCACGGCTGTTTCTGTGCTGGAGATACGTTTACACTGTAGTACATTTGTGTCTGTAGTCAGCAGTGATCTTTTAAGAATCAGGATTCCAAATCAGGACCCCAAACCCTTCCTAGGATTTATGAGTATTTTTCCCAGCCTATGCAGAAGTTTTTGCACACAGCTGGGCCTTTTCAACAATCAGCCAAGCAGGGCAGGTAGCCCAGGCTGAGAGAAATGAGCTTATTAAGGGGCTTTATAATAGGAGCATGAGGATAACACAAGAGGGAGTGTATGATAGCTTAGAGGTGCGTTATTGGGTTTTGTAGGAAGCTGTTTCACATCCTGCTCAGACACTGTTGAATGGCTTTGTTTTGTAAGAATGGACCTGGGAATATGTTCTTTGCTATAGAAGCCATACCATGTGAGAGCAGGTAAGCTGTTTACTTGTAAAGCTTTTGGGAAATATATCGATTTCTGCAGTCTCTGGTACTAGGCATGGAGGTAAACTGAACATTTATTTTACTGAGAACCAGTAAATCTAGACTTTTGCTTATTTTCATCACTAGAATAATATGACAGAAAAGATAAAAATTACTAGTGAATCAACTCACTGTATATGTTACCCTGGGTGACATTTGGGAATGTGGAGTTGGAAAAAACAGAAGCTTGAAGTTACAAGGTAGAGCCTATCTGTCACGGAAATGGCCAAGGTGATGGTGTTTGGTTATTGCAAGCACAGATTCACAGTTGGGGGAGTGATGTACCAAACTAGTGAGGTTGTTGTAGTATCATAGGCTGATGAATTGATGCGAGTTCTTGAAAATGATAAATAAAAAATTGACAGAATATAATGAAAGGTGAAAAGGTCATTCCTTTGTTTGATAATGTAAAGGCATATCTCCTGTCAATCAGTCGGCTTTTCTCCTGCTCTACTTTGCGTACAGCAGGTGTGCTGTAACTTCCTCATGGTTGCATAGCAACTGGACTCTGAATGTATTAGTGTTTAGTAGTAATTATTGTTTTGCTGAAACTGTTTCAACAGAAATAAATCTTCTCTGCCTTGCTTTTCCCCCTCCCTCAGTTTTAGTGTATCTGCCAAGATTATGGCTTTCTCTTTGAGGAAAAATAGCTATCAGAACATGAGTCAAAACAAGCAGTTGTGTATCACCTCACTGATAAAGTAGGTCTGTTATGCTTTGTCTATAAGCAATCAATGTGTAATGCTTCGCAAAGGACAAAGGTATGGGCTCCAGTCACTTGATTAGCTCTGTATACAGACAAACATTAACTGTACAGACCGCTTAAAAATTACCTGCACATCTTTGAAGACTGCTATTCCAAGTATCAAAGCCCTTACATCTCTAACTTATGAACTGGAGGGCACTAATAATTGATATTGTTGAATTATCAGCTGTCCCTGGAAACAAAAGGCTTTCCAGTCTCTGCATAATGATGAATTTTAAAACAGAAAAGTGCACTGCTAATATGTATTACACTATCCTCTAGTTAAAGTCTGTAATTTAAAAATTTGCATTGTGAAGGCAAAGTCTCCTAAGTGGATACAATTTCCCTTACATTTTGAATTGTAAACAATTGGACTCTTAAAGCTGTCATGATATGGATGAGAATCTCTGTCATGAACTTCCATCTCTTCAGCCTTCTACTGCTCAAAAACAGTATTTCACAAGGCTTATTTAAACTCTTAACCTGAAGACTTAAATTGGCCCACATTTTTCTCTACATTCCCTGCATTGCTTTACTTAAGGTGACAAGCATCTCAAGGAGCTAGGTAGAACAGTATCTCTACAGTTCCTGTTGACATCTATTTAGAAGTTTTTTCCTCTTATGGAAAAAAATAGTATTAAAAACTATTAGGATCATTTTCCAGAAAGGAAAAATACATATTTACTAAAGTCCCTGCATAATACAAGGAAAACCAGAATAAAATATTTTAGCACCACTTGTCTACCTGGTTCTCTGAATCAGCCACTAAATAAGCTACAAATTCTTATTTAGAGCATTTTACCAATCTTTTCTAGAGGATATGGCAATACTTTCAGGTTGTAAATTACAAAAGGAAATCTTCTACTACAGTCAGAATAAGACAACAGTAGTAGGTTTTTTGTCTGCTTCCAGTTACCAAACTTTGCTAAATATTTTTATTGCCTGAAAACTGCTTTTCAATGAAATTAGTAACATAAGTTGAACTGAGAGAGAATACTAGTATAACTTACTAATTACTGGAGTGCTTTGTCGTAGTACCTTTAGTATGACTTTACAAGAAAATAGATTTCCCTTCCTTTCCCCTCCTTCCATTAGGAATGAGTTTGTTTAGCACTTAGAAACACAATAAATAATACTTAAGTCAGCTTGTTCATCTCTTTCAGTGGTGAAAGAATTTGAGTAGAAAAAGTAAAGGTGAAAAAAAAAAAAGCCTTGGCAACACAGGTCTGGAACCTTTCTTATTTCAAAGTTCATTGATATTACTACTACATGGTAGGTTTGAAAAGATGAAGATGAATGCCACAATACCTTTCAATAAAATGGTGGTGTAACTAATGAATAAGTAACAAAGGAGCTGCAAGTGTGCTCAAGTAAAAGCAGACCATCTCCTTTTTTCTGATTCATTGGTGTGTATATGTAAACTTGAAGGAAAATTCAAATCTTTGGTAGCAATAACACATCATTTTTATCTTCAGTTCCAATGTTCTACAACTGTAAGGAGTCCTGTTACCTGAGATTTGGAACATTACAGAAAATACGTTGCAAATATGAATTGTAAATATAATTATTCTCTAATCAAAAAGGCATTTTTGATGTTTTACTCTAAAACCACATCACTTCTGCAAAATCTGCTAAAATGAAATGTAAACATCAAATCCAACATTGAACATGGTTAAAGAACTCCCATAAGAAATACTTTTCAAAAAACTCTCACTCCTTTTATTTAAAAGACAATATATCACAGTGAAGAGCAGAGATCAAGATAGACTAATCAGGGAGACTACTAAGTGGATTTTGTGGGCTTAGAACAACAATCTTGCCTTTGTGTAAGCGGGCAATTCAGCTTAAGGTTGACAGATAATGGAAAACCACTGTGCTGGGTGCCTATCTATAACCTAGTTTTGGTTAAGGATTCTGCCTCACTCACAGTATTTTGTACTAGATTTATTTAACTGTATTTTGTTTTAAGTGTCAAACAAAATGGAATTGCTTACTGGGGTACATACGTGTTGCAAAATCAGAGTACAGGGACACTTCTAATCAGTGTCTTACTGGACAGTATGAGTGTTATCTGACAAATATCTACATAACCATGATGATTTTATCTCTTCCTTGTCAGTGTTTATCTATTTCATTTTTCCTACAATGACTGCCATCTTTTCTGCTTCTGTTAATTTAAATGAAAAATGTATATGAAGTTTGGAGACAAAGATACAGGTTCTTTATTACTCCCTATTTTCAGCCTTGTAAATCCTTTCTGGTGTTTATAATGCCCTTTTCTGTAGACATTCTTGGAGAAGTAACTTAATTTTGGCAATGGGTAAACCTGCAGGTTGTTCTTTCAGATGCTGTCTTATGCTTTTACTGTTACTGAATTAAAATGAGATCCTAAAATAATTAAGATATACGTATAGGTTGTAAAAATAGTAATATTGCCCTGTAAATATTACTAAACTGGAATCCTTGCTTGTCTAAAATATATTCCTAAATATCCCAAATTAACCTCCTGCTGTTGTAATTATGGCTTGTATTTGTTTTCCATGATCAGCATACATCAAAACTTACATTTCCTGAACAATGAATTACTAAACCATCCACAAAAATAGTTTAACAAATCAGGGTAGAATTCTGGTCCATCAAGTTCACTCTTTTATCAATCAGTAGCAAATTCCTGGAGATTTAACAACACTGTTCTTGGCAAACTGTCTTGTGTTTTGAGAATAAATGGGTTTTCTTGAAACTTGGAGTAGTCACTTCTCATTCTGAAGCTTAGCAATCATAAAGCTTAAGATTCAAAGTTATACAAAATCATAAATGTCAGTACACTTCAGTTGTGCTGCCTCTGTTTTACTCTTTACTCCTATGTCAGACAGAGCCTAGTTTTCATCCCAAAGTGACAAGTGCTTTTTCACTATGTACACTGTTTTTTTTTCCTGTTTTTCTGATCAGTCTCTGTCCTGCTTTTGGCAATCTGCCAAAGCCTTAAACTGTTATTGAATTCTGTAGTTGACAAGCCAAATCCATAGAATTTCTATATGCATCCTAGTGTGGAAAGAGTCATCTGTTTCTCTTAACATTACAACTGTGTAAACCTATCAAGGAGACTGAGGGATAAGGAAGAGCTGATTCCACCTTTATTTTGGATATCAAGGCAGAGAGCCTTAGGTGATCTACAGTAGGTCTATAATCTTAAAAACATGATGAAGCTTGCTTGGGTTTCATTTGAATGGGATGTTACCTGGATCCCAGCTAGCTGTTTAAATGAGCTGCTTGATGGGAGTTGACTGGTGTGTAAGGCTAGAGACATTGATGTTGACTGCCGTAAGTAAACCTTTTTAAATACAAAAATTTAGCTATGGTTAAAGAATCAATCACATCTGACTAGCGAGTATAGAGAGAAAAGTAACAAAGCTGATTGTTACTGAGTGTCTTACTCTGGTAGAAACTGTTAAAAAATATCATGGGGATAAATCTCCATAGATTAATGAGACATGACTTATCTTCTCTTTGAGAGATGTTCTTAGTATAATTATTTCAACATTAACATGAATTATAAAAATGAAAGTCCAATTCAATAGGAAAAATGGAAGTGTACTTTACAGATGAGTTAGTTTTCCTAGTATAGTTCTTTAAATGTCCAAAAACACTGGATTTTTTGTTTACTTTTATGAAAACTATAGGAAAAGACATGCTTATGAGAAAAGTGTTAAAGTACAAACAAGAAAAAACCTGTTTTGGCTACTCCATTCTTGTCTTTTGATTCTTGATGCAGTAGCCAAAGCATTTCAGTGAAAATAGGCATTATACAATAATACAGCTCTCTTGTCAGTTTAATTACATAGGATTTGAAAAGCCTCACATTCTCAGATGACAGGAATATAAAGAAAATGCTATTTGATGCTACATATCATGATTTTATATTCAGGATAGATGAATAATTAATGCTGATGGAACAGCTAATGCTGGCATCTTTGACCACAACAGAAAGAAAATTCCTAATGCACATCTCAGAACCAAATTAGACTGAAGAATGTGCCATGTACTAACCTGCACATCAAAATGTTCAACGTGTTACATTTTAATAGGAGCTAAGTGAGTTACTGTGCAAGTTGTAGTTTCCCCTGGTGAATGAACATCTGGTGAAGTATGATGTGCAGCAGTTGCAAAGAATTTATTAGCTGTAATTTTTAATTGGTATCTACAGTACCTTTCTCTTCTGTAAAGTCTCAAATGCTTAGATAGAAGGAACAGGAATAGCATCTAGCTAGATCTCCACACCACTGATGCTGACATGTGGTTATTGTTTTTTGAAATTGTTCTTAAATTCTAATAATATACATTGTTCAAATATCTCCAGTTGACCCATTATTAACTAATTTTTCAGTTAAAAAGTTTTTTCCTAATGTGTAACCTAAATCTCCTTCAAGATTAATTTGATTTTTTGTTTTATTGCTATTTTTTAAATGTAGAGTAGTACAGATAATTGCTGCCATAACAACCACCTTTCTATGTATGGGAAAACTTCCTGTGTGTACTTTTTGTTGTTTTTCCAACTCTGTTTTATCTATTTATACCTTGGTGTGACAGAAAAAAATGAGAATTGTATACCCATTGAGACTTCTTTTGGGCTGAGTAGGCAAAATAAATCTCTCGAACATTTTAAACTTGACACATACATACATGAACTAAATTTACCTTTTCTCTGGGACAAAACCACTCGTTTCTTAAATTGGATTTGCAGCCCACTGAAATCTGGAGGCTTTTCAACAGTTGATATTATCAGATAGTTATTTTATATTTCTCTTTTGGAGTAGTCTTTTAATAGATGCAGAACTCTACACTTAATGAATTGCATTTTCTTTATAGACTGAATTCCCATTATTTTTCTTGGAAGTGCTGAAGTTTTGTCAGCTGGATGACATTCGTGGTTTTCTGTTCTGTTGTACAAAACCATTGATAATATAAAAGAATTTGACTAGGGACAAAACTGTAATGTATCCCACTTGAAATGCCTTCCTAGCTTTCCTGAATTACCAACTACAGTTTGAATCTGGATTTCCAGCCAGCTGTAAATACCTTATTTCACCTAGCTGTATTTTTCCACTTCACTTAGAAAAATGTCTTATGAGACAATGTCAAATATCAGATTGACTTGATGGGATTTGTCCTTGAGAAATCTTTCAGTTACTTTTTAGCTTAACTTCCTCAGGAAATTAGGCTTCTGCAATCACACTGTGTGTCTCTTCTTCCTGATTAATAACCTCTTTTGAACCAAATTTGACATTGACCAGGGGGATAGAAGTCTCAAATATAATTAAATCCCTATGCACTGCGGGGAAGTAGGCAGCTAGGTAAATGAAAAGTGCCTTTTATAAGATAAAGGCCGAAATTTGACTCATCCAGAGACACTAGTGAATCCATCCAGGAAAGGCATTACTAATTGCCTGACCTTGGAGAAGTTTCAATGAGTGCTCAACATATTACTAGACACCAGAGAATCTGTAGGGTGCTGTTCCACATGAGAAACAGTGCTTACTTTTGATACTAACTATGTTTGAATGAAGTACCTAATGATTTGCTTTAGTATTTTTTTCATGTGACGGCTAGCTGATATGTTTCTGGTTCAAGATGTATCTTTTCCAAATTTTATATATGACCATGCTCACTCTACTTGCTCTTGCAACTTACCTTGCATGAGTTTTTGAAAAGAGCTGATAATGGCTCAGACTGCTTCAGAAATTTTGTTGACAGTTCTAAACATGTTTTGTCAAGATGTACCAACAAAAATGTGTAAATTATCTAAATATTCCTGAATTGTTCTTTTCCTATCTTAGCTTTTATTTTCTCCTTTAAAATTAATTTTTCTAACTATCTGGCTACTTTAATTATTTCTATCAAGACTGAAAGATGGAAATTGTTCAGCTTGCTTAATATTGTTTGTTATATGCCGATAAGCTAACATGGATGGGAAAAAATACTCTTCTGCTTTCCTTTTTGTTGCTTTTTATCTCTTATGTTCTTCACCCACATTGTAGCCCTTAGTCTTTGTACTTTTCCTTTGATAAACAACTGTATTTCCATTTGTTACAGAATTCTTGACTTTCAGACTAATAATGAACCTCTGTAGATGTACCTGGTTCATCAGTTCTGACTGATTCATTTCAGAGCATCTATATACGAAATGAGAAAGAATAAAACCTTTTGGCTCAAACAGTTGGGTTTTTTGTACAACATATACAACCTCCTCAAATACTGTTTGTCATTACTTGCTATCTATAACAGAAAACAAAATGCATGTAAGAAAAAAGGTATACTTGCTCGTGTGCTATTGCTAATATTTTACCAAGCACAAAATTGCAGGAAAACCCAATTTACTTGTTTTATTTTTGTGCTTTTCTACTCAGTTTGCTTATGTCTGAAGAAAGTGGTCTGCATAGCAAAAGGGCAGCTGGAAAATTAGTCTGCAGAGCATGGCTAGTAGTGCAAGCTGCAGATCAGAATCACATGCTGCAGAATCACATGCTGTTAAATTGTCCCCAAGTCCCTTTCTTGCTTTATTTTAGTCTGCTGAAAGATACACAATTCCAGAAGAAGGGATTCTGGCACATTGAATCAGCATGTGCAGAAACAAAACCTTTAATTTTGCCTAGCTACTTAGCTGCTTTGGTAAATATTTTTCTTCTGTTCCACCAAAATACCTTCAGTTTTGCTCAGGAAAATTCTTTACTGTATCACACTACTGCTAATTACCGTGTAAGGGAGGGGGCGGGGGGAAGGCTGCTTACTTTTCTACATGTAGTTAATGTTGTAAACTTCTATGGAAATGTGTTCTAATAAACTGGCTCCAACAGGCAATCAAAATACATTCCCCAACTCACATAATTATACCAGGTCTCTCCCTCTAATAAAGGATAGCAGCAGGGATCCAAGACTTTTTTGAGTGTTTATTTTTGAAGATGAATAATTTGTTTTTCCTTCCCATTTGTATTTCTTAATGTGTGTGTACATACTAATTCATAGGGTTATTATTGAAGCTCCCCTTTAGGTTGTCACATAGTAAATGGATGGCCCTGTACGTCAAGGGGCTTGGGCAAGGTAATTCTCTGCTTGTGTATTCATCATGGCATATGTAGCATGACCAAGATGTGTCAGAAATGGCAGGAATGTTTGAATTTGTCAGCTACTGTTCCGTTTTACCACAAGTAACCACATACTGCAATCCCTTTCAGAACTGATAAAGCTTTTTCCTGAATGTAGTTCAATTAATAGGGAATTATTGCTCAGGAAGGTGAAGGGCTTGAACTGATAGCACTCACCACAAAACTAGAAAGCGTGAATTTGTATGTCAGTTCTCCAAAGTGAAACATTGTGATTCAGGTTGACAAGTATGTTCAGTTAAGGTTTAGTCCAGCACTGAAGATGTTCTTTAGATTTTCTGACAAAACTGTATAATATCTGCAAAATGAGTAGTTTTCTACTTTTTCTTTCCCTTCAAAAAGACAAATGCTCTCACATACTATTGACAGCAAACTCCCAAGCAACCCTTCAGCTGATATTTTTATTGTCCTTATTTAATAGCTACCTACACAACTGAACATGGTAAAGTTAGATCTAACTATTAATTTAGAGTACATGATGGTATCTTCTTTTCTAATTATAGGTGATGAGGCTATATACATTTGAATGTACAAATCAATTTCTAATATATTATGAAATTCTTAATTATCCAAAAATTCATTAACTCCAGTTATGTGAGGTTAAAATAAAATGTGCACACATCAGTCGGTAAAAAGAATCCCAGAGCAGGCACAATTGTTTAAGTTCTGTGTTTGGTGGCCTTCACTACAACCTCTGAATTGAAACTTTGGGAAATGGTGGTCAATCTGGTGTATCATACCGCCCTTGGTTTTTTTTTTTTCCACTTGTAATACAAGCATTATTCTACACTTGCAGATATAACAATCCAGGAAACTACTGATAGAAGAGTACTTTGGGCTATCAGACTTTCAGAAGTCAGTGAGTATATCTTGTTACCTTCTTGTGTATTTTCTCTAGACATAAGTAATATATTGACATTAGCTACATTCAGCTGAATCAGTTGCTGCTATCAAAGACTCGCATGTTAAGTGTTCACGAGAAGAAACTTTACTAAAAAATGTTCAGAATTTCCATAAAGGTTTATAAAAATCTTTGCTGGATCTGCTTGCTCTCTAAATGCAGAATTCACATTACTGAATCTCACAAAGAAATAGAAAAAAGAATGAATCAATGTTAAAACCCTAGCAGATGTGAGTCTCATCCCTGACAGAGTTGCATAAAAACATATAAGGAAGTGAATGAACTTTTTCCTTTTACTGATCAAGGAATGTAATTTCTTAACACTCGTCACATATGAAGAGTGTTAAACTTGCTTTTAGCACAGCTTTATAAAATGATCTGTTTTGATTATTTACCAGTAGTAATCTGTCAAACTTCAGAGATAATGAGATCTCCAACTCTATAACTAGGTTTCTGGCAAAATGATGTCATGCATTTGTGGAAAAGTCGCCTGCAACAGAACCTTTGTTTAGAATCATAGAATAGTTTGGGTTGGAAGGGACCTTTAAAGGCCATCTAGTTCAGCCCCCCTGGCATGAGCAGGGACAACCTCACTAGGTCAGGTTGCTCAGAGCCCCATCCAGCCTGACCTTGAATGCTTCCAGGGATGGGGCTTCTACTACCTCTCTGGGCAACCTGTTCCAGTGCTTCACAACCCGCATTGTGAAAAACTTCTTTCTGATTTCCAACCTATATCTCCCCTCCTTTAGTTTAAAACCATTACCCCTTGTCCTGTCACAACAGGCCCTGCTAAAAAGGTTCTCCCCATTTTTCCTATAGGCCCCCTTCAAGTACTGAAAGGCTGCAATAAGATCTTCCTGGACCCTTGTCTGCTCCAGGCTGAACAGGCCCAACTCCCTCAGCCTGTCTTCATAGGAGAGGTGCTCCATTCCTCTGATCATCCTTGTGGCCCTCCTCTGGACCCGCTCCAGCAGGTCCACGTCCTTCTTATGTTGAGGGGCCCAGAGCTGGATGCAGCACTCCAGGTGGGGCCTCACCAGGGCAGAGTAGAGGGGCAGAATCACCTCTCTCGACCTGCTGGCCACGCTTCTTTTGATGCAGCCCAGGATACGGTTGGCCTTCTGGGCTGCCAGTGCACATTGTTGGCTCATGTCCACCCTTTCATCCACCAAGATATTTTAGATATTCATCAGTAAAACTATTGTTTCCATATACATAGAAATAAATGAAATGTAGTTTTATTTGTATTTAATCCCATTTACTGAAGAATCCTAACTTGTTTTGGTTTTAATTTCTTCCACTATTTGAGCAATTGCAACTATTAAAGCAAAAATGTAACAGAATATTGCTAATCTCATTCCTTACTGGTTTAGTAAACTTGCATAGTAAAAAAAATCTTCCTGAAACTACATTCAGCTGGCATAGTTGATCTCTTTATTTACATAACTTCAGTTATATACATATATTTCTATGCATACATATTTATATACTCATGTGGATATATTACTTATATATTATTTTATTATTTATTATATTACCCCTATATGCCATATTAAGGGTAAGCCATATGACCAGGCTTACAGGAATGTGCATTAGCCAGGAATCATGTCATTAGGAGCATCCACTCTCCTCCTTTGAAAGTTGAGCTGCTCAGTGTCTGCAAGGTTTCAAGGTGCAGCTGAGTGGGTAGAACATGCTATGGCTCAGTGGATATAGTGTGCTGTTACTTGGAGTTTAGTGTTGGATTTATTTTTAAAATTAGCATCTATTCATGGATTTGGTTACAGCATCTCATGTCTTAAAATTCTACCTGGCAGGGAGGATTTAAGACCTAGTTCAGGCAGGGCTAAATGGTGAAGAAGAATATATCCGTATTCTCCAATTTGAAAGCCTGCCTACAGAGAATCTCTGCAGCAGCATTAGCTAGTGCCTTCAAAACCTAGTTGTACAGGGGATATACATTTTGAAGACCTGAATAAGGAGTAAAAGGCTACTTTACTGCCCAGTGAATTATTTGTCTCTTGGAAAAAAGTGCTTTGACTTATTCAGCTCTGAATACATTTCCTTTGTACTCAGCAAATAATAAACAGAGTACAAAACAAATGCAGACTTTTTGTCTGAATACACAAAGAAGAAATCTTTCTGTGAAGAAATACTGTGTCTGTTTCCTCCTAGATGATCTGCCACATTATTCTAGATGTCTATGCAAACACCTAATTCATTAAACAAGATCTTCCATGCTGTTTGTTTGGAAAAGGCAATTACACAGTGAAAAATGCTGGAAGTTATATAACAAAAATGAATAGTAGTTATAGATATTATCTGTACTAGATTTTACTTGGCTCTTTGTGTAGATGGATTTATTTTGCTTCTATAGAGCCATTTGCAGGATATTTTTACAGTGTATTTTTATGCTTCTGTAATGAAACTCCAGGAAAAAAATGACAAAAACTACTGCATCAGTCCTCTAAAACGTTCTGTAAGGATGTATATTCATATAGCTTTATACCTGGGGAACTGTTCTTTTGACACTGTCCAAAGATTTCTCAAGTTGTGTGTGTTTAGTCTTAGCACACGTATAGTAAGAATCTACTCAGCTACAAATGAGATATGTGAAGTCACACTAATACTTTAAGTAGCATACTCTAGTTCATCAAGTAAATCACTCAGGAGCACCAAATTTAACCTGTAGAAATCATTCCTTGACACATACTTGTTAAATTCAAGACTTATATTCTGTGTGATGTTGGTGGGATCTGCATATACAGCCTGATTTAAGTCTTTGAGGGTCTATAGGTAACGAACTGTAACAGGTCTCTTCCCTGGTGTCACAGCCTTAAATTTTCTTGAAGGTCATGGGAGCTATAAGGAGCAGCATTTGGCCCTGTTCTTTCTACAGTGTTGTCAGTTAAAGGAGAAGGCTGCAGTTTTCACTCAGATCCTATGGAGACATACCAGTATTTGGCTGGTGAAGCTATAGTGAAATGGTAAAACTGAGGACCTTCTTGGGATTTTCCTGGGCTTACGCTGGTTGGTTTCAGCCTTAACACCTCCTTAAGATAAAAATACATGGGAACTATTGCCTTGGGTTACTTGTGAACTTAATCAGACGTGACTGAACTGGCTATATTTGGATAATATTCTGAAACTTCAAAATACAAAAAAAGTTTTATTGGAATGGGATTCTGACATTTTTGACTTCAGAGAGAGACCAGCCTCCTGTGTGTACGATCATCGTGCAAATGGCTCAATGTCATACTACCTGCATGTGCAGATCAGAATAGCATTTAATTTTGTAGAAAGTAAAGACATTTTGATAGTAACTTTCAGTAGTAGTGTTGTGATATGGAAAAGTTCTATATAGCTTTAATGGCCTTATAGAATAGAACAACATCATAGCTGTTAAATGCATTTACTGATTCTTTAGGTAGTACACTAGCAATTGTACTTTTTGGGGGTAGAATCTTTCATCTCAGAGCATTTTGCAAGGAATTAATCCTTTAACACTTCTCTGCATGTTGTGACCAGTTCTGGGCTCCCCAGTTCAAGAAAGCTGAACTACTGGAGAGAGTCCAGTGGGGCTTACAAAGATGATGAGGGGACTGGAGCATCTCTCCTCTGGGGAAAGGCTGAGGAAGCTGGGGCTGTTTAGCTTGAGGAAGAGAAGACTGAGAGGGGACTTCATCAATGCTTATAAATATCTCAAAGGAGGGTGTCAAGAGGATGGGGCCAGACTCTTTTCAGTGGTGCCCAGCGACAGGACAAGGGGCAACGGGCACAAACTGAAACAGCAAGTTCCAACTGAACATGAGGAAAAACTTCTTTACTGTGAGGGTGACAGAGCACTGGGACAGGCTGCCCACAGAGGTTGTGGAGTTGTTGTCTGCTCTAGAGATATTCAAAACCTGCCTGGACGTGGACCTGTGCAACATGCTTTAGGTGACCCTGCTGTAGCAGGGGGGTTGGACTAGATGATCTCCAGAGGTCCCTTCCAACCCCTTCCATTCTGTGACATAGGTGGGAGACAGCTCTACAAAAGCTCTCCTTTGAACAGAGTGTTGGACCAGATGCCCTCCAGAGATCACTTACAACCTAAATTATTCCATGAGTCTATGAAGTTTTGTGGCTTTTTGCAACAAGATGCACTGTTTTATTAGTGATGACTGCAAGATAACTCAAAGAGTTAACCCTATTTGTATTGAAGACTGCTTATCAGAATCAAGATTGCCATGTATTTTCATCAGTAATATTTGGGATAAATTAGTTTAAATAATAACAGCTATATGACTTAGAGAAATATGATTTTGTCAACATCCTGGAGGGATGACATCTTTTCTAAAACACTAAAAACAGTGCTAATAAACACATTAGCCATGATTATTACTACGAAGTTCATGTGAAGAGTAAGGAGATTTGAACAAATATTTTTAAACACTTTTTTAGATTAATTTATAAGTAACCAATAGGAGAAGGTGAAAGACTCGGTAAAATATAGATAGCTATAGTGAAGGTGTATTTATTTTGATATGTTCATACATTTAAAGTTCTGTGGCTTCAGGGATTCCGTCAGCCCTAGGATAATCCAGAAGGACTGTGTTTATGATGTAGACCTGGCCAAGTAAATTCTGGGGATGGGTTGCTTGTTGCTTTTTCCTCCAAAATACTGATAGCTGTCAATGGGTTGTTAGATGCAATAAATCAAGTTTACAAGAGTAATCTCTTCCTTGGTTATCTAATGGTAACATCTTTCTAACTTGTGCAGAGACATACTGATCTCCAGATCTGAGATAAGGAAGACATTTCTAATTAAAAAAAGTCACTGCATTTGCCCTGTGTATTTCTGCATAGAAGTGTTTTACCTACTAGGATTTTCTGTGTGTATCATCTAACCCATTCATAGGCTTTTCATTGTTAGGCATTTTTAAGTGTTTTAATTTACTCCACTGTCTGCCTGAAGCAATAGTTATACAGGGACTGATTTTCTTTTTGCTTAAAACTTACTTATCTGTTGACCTTCTGTTACAGTTGAAATTGTATCCTCTTCAAATCATAGCTAGTTAATTGAGTCAGTTTATTCTTGTCTTAAATCTATAAATTCAGCAAAAAATTTTCACCAACTTATTTGTCCTTCTTATATTAACAAAGGTAATTACTGGAATATGCTACACTTGATTCCTTATGCCAACTTGATATTAGACAGTAATGATCAGTGTTTTCAAACCAGCCTGTCATGTGCATCAATTTAAGAAATAAAATGCTTTTGTAGAGTACACCTTTCATATAAGTTTCAAACATACTGTACATGTCCCTAACATCCACAGTAAAAAGACTATCTGGGTAATTTGTCACACCTCTTATTTGTTGGGGTTAACGTACAATAACTATTTTTTACTTGCAATACAATAATCATGTTGTAAAGCCTGAGAATCTAAACAGATCTCAAAACAGGATAGGAAAGGGGGCGAAGTTGTGAGCCAGGTGCCTCTGCCTTATTTCTTCCTCCTGAAATTCCCTTACTGGCAGTTAAGAGCATCAGATGTTCTGAAATCTCCTGTTTGGTGCCAGCTGATTGTTTTGCCCAGCACCCTAGGTGAAATTCAGGTCAACCTGTTTACTCCACCTGACTGCTCAGCTGGAAAAATAGCTGAATAGTGCTTAATGTCCAAGAAATCTAAGACTGAGCCTCAAGTGACATTTGTAGCTTTAAAAGAGCAAATCTTTTATTTTGTTAGTTTAGGAGCGGTTGGTTGTGAAATGCAACTACATTAGGGAGTAAATGATACTGTTCAAAAACTTTCAGTTAAAGGTCAACCAGGCTTTTCACTTAGTATAATAAAGCGGTTAGATTTATTTCAATTATGTAATAACTATATAGCAAATACATTGCAAAATAATTTTGCAATAAAATAAAACTTCACATTTAGCCCCTCTTGCAGCATTTCTAGAAATACCTGAGGCAGATCTATACAATGAAGTCTATCTAAAACCTTTCAAGTCTACACAGTTGACATTTGCCATAATTACAGTTCTTGTGCTGCATAAGCACACCTATCAAAGGCAAAGCAATGCTGATTGCCCGACAGTCTAATAATGAAGACAGACCACAAGTAAAAAAAATAGTAAGAAACAACTCTAACTTTTCAATTTCTGAAGGTGTTGCTAAGATCCCCTTCTCAAGGGATATACTGTATATCTTCAGGTTGTCTCTAGGGCAGAAACCTGAGCTTTCTATCAACAAACAAACAAGAGAGTTGGTGTAGATATAGCTAAAGCATATGCCCTAATAATGAAAAACATAGGACACTGTAGCTGAGTTTCTCAGATTCTGTCACAGTTCTCCAGTCTGCGCGCTATCTGATCTCTTAAGACAAGCATCTGCCTTTTTCGGTAGTTTTTAATCACCATACCAGCATCACATGCTCCTTGCTCTTCTGCCCCATAGAATGCATCAGCATTTTTGTAGTCACTGTGGGGACCCCAATACATGCTCCCCCTAGAGTGGTAGTGTCTGAATGTTCAGTGCTGATAGCTGTTATTTAACCTCAAGATCTCAAATATTTGAAAGCCCTGCTGTTAACACTTTTGTTGCTAGGTATCATGAAAAAACACCTTCCTTGCCTTTTCCAGCCAGTGTTGTTATCTTCTTCAGAAAGGGTGAGCCACCCCTGTGTAGGGCATGCATGGTGCAGTGCAGTGCTGTCAATACCCATCCTCTACAAACACTTGCATTGCCAACTGAAATCTGCAGCTATAGTAGTAGGAAACATTATATTCCTCTGCAGACTACTTCTTGGAAGAAATTGGGACAGAAAGGGCTTCCAGAGTTTATTCTGAGAGTATGGCATGACTTTCAGTGTTGTGCCTAGTGGCAAGGGCTTCTCTGCAGCACCAGGGTTGCATTGGGGAGCTGGAGGAGAAGGAGCTGCACTGACCATGCTGCATCTCTGTGGTCTGATGCTCCCCTGATGTGTCTTTCGGATTCCTCTGGAGGGGAACCTAGCCTAGTGCCTTTGCATGCTCCCCTTGGGAGTTTGTTACTTCTCAGCAAGCCACGCACTCTGACACAGCATGTTGCTAAATGTACTGCCATCACTATGGGCTATCCTGTTTTCTTGCTTTGCCTTCTGCCATCGCCTCTCCTTGTAGAACTGAACATGCGTGTTAGAGGTTTATGGGAAAGGGTGAGGATGAAGTGGCTCTTCTAAAATCAATAGTGAAGATTGAGTGAGGATACTAAAAACACTTTGAACCACATTATTAACTTTTGGTGTGAAGCTGTCTCTTTCTTCTTTCACATAGGTTGAAGGGATTATCCTTTACTTTTCTGTCGGTAGGTCTTTGCTTCTTTATAATTTGCTCTTTAGTCTCCTCTGCCACCGTCAAACTTTCATACTATCCTTGAAGCCATTCTGTCCCCAAAGGGTGCTTTACTTGAGTTTAAATTCACCCCAAGTAGATGGCATAAGGTACTTTATGTAGTTTTGGCTCTTTCAAGGGCTGTCTTTACTGCCTTTGAAGAAGCCCCTGAGCCTAGCGGCAAAGGCCCTTGTCTTCTAATGGACGCTTTGACTTTGTCAGAATGATTACTTGTATACATTGGTGGGAAAGTTAGTGAAGCTGGGTTTTAATGCATGTGTTGGGACAAGGCGGTTGAATACATACACTACAGCAATTTAATATCTTGTGAGTTTCAGAGAAACAGAATCTTCCTTTCTCTCTGATGCAACAATGTACTACTTGCTGCATACAGGTAACTTATCTATGACACTTCTTGGTGTTACAAGGGATAACATAAGCATGAGGGTACAGAGCAGCAGGGCAGTACATGCTGTCCTTCAAGAAAGATGCCTTGGTAAATTGAGACAAATGCCAGGATGCAGTACTTCGAATGGCACCTCTATCTTCTAATTTAAAAACCTTGGTTTGAAGCATGTTACCATGTCTTAGTGAGTCACTTACTAGGAAATACCTGTCTGAGTTTCGCTGGTTTTTCAAGTTTTGAAAATTGCCTTTCTTAGGTTACGTGGGGCAGCACTTAAAATGGCTTCTGAAATATATATTATAACAAGAAACCAGAAGCTTGTAGGGAAAAATTCAGCAGTAGCTCACATGAATAAAGTTTATAGCCTAAGGAACTGAGCCTATGCTTGCGTTTTGGAAACAAATTCTTTGACACTTTTCATTCTCAATATGCTGTTGAATATATTAACAAGAAGATTTTTCCAACCTGCAGCTTTTGACTTCAGAACAACATCTTGTTATCATGCAAAATTATATATACTATTTTTAGAAGCCAAACAGCAAACAACTGAAAAGTTTGACATATGTCTCACATATTATAAATTTAATATACCATAGATTTTTACAGTGCAAATAACACAAAAGTCTTGGCATATTACTCTTAGAAACTGGCCACAGTGTTATTCTGAATAGACATGCACTATTAAAATGTTGATTAAAATACCTTTACTTCATCTCTGAGGAGCATATGTTTCATAATGAATGCCTGCGAAGATACTGCTTCTAGCAAGCTCACTCTTTTGCAACTGGTATTACCTTGAAAATCAAAGCATGGATGAAATTTGAGAAAAATGAGGGAGAAAAGGCATTGACTGTATATTTTCATTTTCTCTTCATGTTTGTTTAAAAAAAAAAATGCCCCCAAGTTGGATTTGGATGCCCAGAAGTCAATTTACTATAGTGCATTCATCTCTTCACTGTGACTGTAGGCTATGGGCCTGAGATAAATAGTCAGTCAGACTTTGTCTCTTCATTTCTGTACTCACTTGTCAAGAAAACCTTGAAATAATAACAGAAAGAAGGTGGAACTGTTTGGAATGGTAGCAGAGGTGAAAGTCAAGATGCAGAGTCTCTTCTTAAGGTGTCTTTCCCATATTCTGGTCAGCTAGAACATGAACACTATTCAAATGGGGGGCAGCATATTGCAAAAGCTTAATTTATGAAAACTAGGAATTTGTGTGTGTAGACTTTGCATTACAATTCTGATGTTGTACTAGAGAAGAATATAAAGGAACAAAGGTTAAAAACTCAGTCCAAAGAGGTGGTAACATTTTTGTTGCTTCAACAGCAAATTTGCATAATATGCAATTCTCTGTCGGACAGATTCTCAGGACAGAGAACCCATGAGACTGATTTATAAAAGCTGACTACAAAGAAAGCAAGAGTCTATTTGTGTGAAACAAATTGAATCTGACCCACAAAATCCGGAGGACTAGTCACAATATTGCTGACATCCACATGCTGTATACTTGCAGCTAGAGAATATTTGAGAAGTGGATAGGATTAAGTGCGATACATGAGCCCCAGAAGATGCAGAGCTTAATTTAAGGCCTCAGGAAGGGGATTTTCAAGTGCATTTGGTGAAACATAAGTTGTAACTTGTATCTGAGGCAACCTTCCTTGCACTGGCCACTAACATCTTCCTTTGAGAACAAGCTAAAGAGAATGAAATACTTGGTTTCAAGACTAAAACAACTTAGTTAAGCCAAGGAATGTTATCAGAGAGAGAAATGTATATATGCCTTATTTCCTGAAATAGTTACAAGTCTCTAGCTGATAGAATCTGAGGGTTGCCGAACATCTCTCTTCTGCAGAGTAAAAAAAAGATACTTGTAAAGTTATTGAAACTCATTGTCATCTCTGTTCAATTGGTCTGGATCTCCAGGGTTCACAGAATGGCACGGGTTGGAAGGGACCTCTGGAGATCATCTAGTCCAACCCCCCTGCTACAGCAGGGTCACCTAGAGCAGGCTGCACAGGACTGCGTCCAGGTGGGTTTTGAATGTATCCAGAGAAGGAGACTCCACAACCTCCCTGGGCAGCCTGTGCCAGGGCTCTGTCACCCTCACAGTAAAGAAGTTTTTCTTCATATTCAGGCGGAACTTCCTGTGTTCCAGTTTGTGCCCGTTGCTCCTTGTCCTGTCGCTGGGCACCACTGAAAAGAGTCTGGCCCCATCCTCTTGACACCCTCCCTTAAGACAGTTATAAGCATTGATGAGGTCCCCTCTCAGTCTTCTCCTCCTCGGGCTGAACAGCCCCAGCTCCCTCAGCCTTCCCCATAGGACAGATGCTCCAGTCCCCTCATCATCTTTGTAGGCCTCCGCTGGACTGTCTCCAGTAGTTCCTCGTCCCTCTTGAACTGGGGAGCCAGAACTGAACTCAGTACTCCAGATGGGGCCTCACTAGGGCAGTGTAGAGGGGGAGGATAACCTCCCTTGACCTGCTGGCCACACTCTTCTTAATGCACCCCAGGATGCCGTTGGCCTTCCTGGCCGCAAGGGCACATTGCTGGCTCATGGTGAATTTGTCATCTACCAGGACTCCTAGGTCCTTCTCCGCAGAGCTTTCCAGGAGGTCAACCCCTAACCTGTACTGGTGCATGGGGTTATTCCTCCCCAGGTGCAGGGCCCTGCACTTGCCTGTGTTGAGCCTCATGAGGTTTCTTTCCACCCAATGCTCCAGCCTGTCCAGGTCTCACTGAATGGACAAGAGGAAATGGCCTCAAGTTGCGCCAGGGGAGGTTTAGATTGGATATTCAGAAAAATTTCTTCACAGAAAGGGTTGTCGGGCATTGGAACAGGTTGCGCAGGGAGGTGGTGGAGTCACCATCCCTGGAGGTATTCAAAAGACGTTTAGATGTGGTGCTAAGGGATATGATTTAGTGGTGGACTTGGTAGTGATAGGTTAATGGTTGGACTTGATGACCTTGGAGGTCTCTTCCAACCAGAACAATTCTATGATTCTATGAATGGCAGCACAGCCTTCTGGTGTATCAGCCAGTCCTCCCAGTTTTGTGTCATCAACAAACTTGCTGAGGGTACACTCTGTCCCTTCATCCAGGTCACTGATGAATAAATTGAACAAGACTGGGCCCAGTACCGACCCCTGGGGAACACCACTAGCCACAGGCCTCCAACTAGACTCTGCACCACTGATCTGCCATTCAGCCAGTTCTCAATCCACCTCACCATCCATTCGTCTAACCCACACTTCCTGACCTTACCTATGAGGATGTTATGGGAGATAGATAGTGTCAAAAGCCTTGCTGAGTCCAGGTACACAACATCCACTGCTCTCCCCTCAACCACCCAGCCAGTCATGCCATCATAGAAGGCTATCAGATTGGTCAAGCATGATTTCCCCTTGGTGATTCCATGTTGGCTACTCCTGATCACCTTCTTTTCTTCTACATGCTTAGAGACGACCTCCAGGAATGAACTGCTCCATCACCTTTCCAGAGATGGAGGGCAGGCTGACTGGCCTGCAGCTTTCTGGGTCCTCCTTCTTGAAGACTGGAGTGACATTGGCTTTCCTCCAGTCCTCAGGCACCTCTCCTGTTCTCCATGACCTTTCAAAGATGATGGAGAGTGGCTTGGCAATCACCTCTGCCAGCTCCCTCAGCCATCTCCCTCAGCACCCGTTGGTGCATCTCATCGGGGCCTGTGGATTTGTGGGTGTCCAGTTTGCCCAACTGATCTCTAACCTGATCCTCCTTGACCAAGGGAAGATCTTCCTTTCTCCAGACTTTCTCTCTTACCTGCAGGGGCTGGGATTCCTGAGGACCAGCCTTAGCAGTAGAGACTGAAGCAAAGAAGACATTCAGTAACTCTGCCTTCTCTGCATCCTTCATCACCAGGGCACCCACCTCATTCAGCAGAGGGCCCACGTTTTCACTAGTCTTCTGTTTACTACTGATGTACTTGAAGAAGCCCTTCTTATTGTCTTTGATGTCCCTTGCCAGATTAAATTCCAGGTGCACCTTAGCCTTCCTCGTTGCATCCCTGCATACCCTGACAACATTCCTATATTCCTCCCAAGTGGTCTGTCCCTTTTTCCACATGCCATACATTCCTTCTTCCATTTGAGTTTTGCGAGAAGCTCCTCGCTCATCCATGCAGGTCTCCTGCCTCCCTTACCTGATTTCTTACTCCTGGGGATGCACTGCTCCTGAGCTTGGAGGAAGTGATGCTTGAATATTGCGAGCTCTCTTGGACCCCCTACCTTCTAGAACCCTAACCCACAGGATTCCTCCAAGCAGGTCCTTGAAGAGGGCAAAGTTAGCTCTCCTCAAGTCCAGGGCTGTGATCCTATTTACTGCCCTGCTTCCTCCACGCAGGATGCTGAACTCCACCATCTCGTGGTCACTGCAGCCAAGGCTGTCCCCAACCTTCACATCCCCAACCAGATCTTCTTTGTTTGTTAGTATGAGGTCCAGCAGCACCCCTCTCCTTGTCGGCTCCTCCACCACCTGTGTCAGAAAATTGTCATCAATGTTCTGCAGGAACCTCCTGGACTGTGTGTGCCTAGCCGTGTTGTCCCTCCAACAGATATCGGGGTGGTTGAAGTCCCTCATGACAACCAGGGCCTGTGGTCATGAGGCTACTTTCAGCTGCCTGTAGAAGGCCTCATTGACTTCCTTTTTCCTGATCAGATGGCCTGTAGTAAACACCCACAACAGTGTCCCCCATGTTAGCCCGTCTGTTAATCCTTACCCATAAAGGTAAAGATGACTCATATCATCCATGTCAAGAACTTTTTCTGCATCCCTTAGCTCAAATGAGTTTTCCTCTGAAATAAGTATATCAGTAAATCAGCTTTTCCTTCCACATACCTTTCAAATTCTGAATGCAGGAGCTGTGTTTCCTCCCACAAGCTAGCTGATAGGTTCAGTCACTCCCCTCATCCCCTGAACAGTTTTCAGTGCAATTTGACTTCCACCTCCTAAAGAGGAGATCTAGGGAATACTGTTGTAAACTACTACCTAATCACAGCTTTGACTATAGAGATGCACTGCCATATTGGTAGAAGCGTGTAGTACAAAAAAATATACAAGACATTCTAGAAGACATCCTATGTGACTCTCAGCACTTTCTCTCAGATCCTGAATGCTCTCAACCCCTATTCACTTCATGTCTATCAAATATCTTAGACTAAAGTATAAAGAAAATCTCAAAGGAGTTTTTCTGGATCTATTTTTCCACTGTTTTGCATAATATATGCATTATATGACAATGGTCTTATAATAATGTTATTGCTTATCAAAACGCAACATAATCACAAACATATTTAGTAAAAGTAAGATGGGAAGCTCCACTTTACAATGATCTGGAATGGTTTAAGGTTTTTTTAGTTATAGTAATTCAAAAAAGAAAACAATTAAATTTCAAACCCCATGAAATGGTGCGTAGGGAGCACAAGAGTAGGGAGAGAAGAAAGAAATTATCAATAAATTATGTAAGGAAAAGTAGACAACAGTTTATAGCACACAAAATGAAAAGGGTAGGACAGGATAGGAAGACTATGAGGTACCAAACTCCTAAATTCTCATTTTTCTAGATATGAAAAAAACCACAGAAATATATTATTAATTTTGATTTACAGGATCTTCTTTTTCAGAGGTTTTGCAGGTTCCCCTTTGGATTCAAGACTAAAGACATGATGGAATGTGAATTTTGTAGGATGTGTTCCTCCATTACAAGTGTGTGTTCCTATGTAGATTTTCTGTGTGAATTATTACTCTTGCATGGAAAAGTTGCTTAATTTCACCTCCATAGTTACCATGAGAGTATGGTGTACTGGATGAAGCCTGCAGCTATAAGATTTGTGGGGTACTAATTGTTCTGCAGTTGAGAATATTTATTGTAGTACAGTAGAGATATGTTGGTACATTTTCTATTCTTTACTCAAGCAAAACCTATATTCATTTAGAGTGTTTGAGAGCATGAGGAGTTTCCTTTCAAAATTAATTCAGTGAGGCTGCAGGGCTGTTTGAAGAGCAAGATGTTTCTTGTGTTACAAGTTGTAATTATTTAATGACACTTTGTATAGGTTCTGGGATAGGATGGGATATGACAATACAAGGTGTACGTTCTTTGATATGTAGAAGTGTCATCTTGTACTTAAACATTTCTTTACATAGTTTCACATCTCTTTCAAAAAGTTTTCTACACAAGTATTCCTGATGGATAAAAAAGTCCTCTTTATTGCTAAGGTGAGCACCCTCACTACTCTTCTAGTAGTTGAGGCAGAGGCCTCAACTGTATATAAAGGCTTTTGGGAAGCTATTTTTGATGCCTGCAGATGGGTTGGCCTTTTATTTTGTATTTAACACACTTGCAAGTTACCACTGCTGATGTCGCTGTAGGAAACTGGTGCTAGTGTATGAGTGTTGCAGTGACAGTTTGATGGAGAATGGTGATTATTGAATTTATGGTAAAAATCAATAAGGTAGTCCAAATTTCCAATCCAGATAATAAAGATGTCATCTATAAATCTTAGGTAGTGTTGACTCAGTGATACAATTATTTAAGAACTGTTCTTCATTGTAGTTCTTGGAAAGGTTGTCATAATGCAGGACCGGAGAGAAGCTATCAAAAAAGAAGGATGTTTCAGTTAAGTTTTGCAGATGGCTATGGATTGAGTGCTATTCAGTAATTTCATTGATGGTCTGAATGATGGAATAGAGAGGATGAACGTCCTCTCTTTGGTACAAATGTGAATAGTATTAAGCTATTAAGATCTAGAAGACTCTTGTACAGGATTGGAATAAAAAATACTCTAATAAAATTGGAAAAATAACTCAAAAAAGCAGAATGGATGTTAACAAGAACAAGTGCAACGTTTTACACTGAGGAAGAAACAATGGTTTGCACAAATACAAGATGAGGAAAGAACTGATTAGGGAATGAACAATGGCAGAAACATAATGTGTCCCTACATTGTGCTGTTGCAAAAAGGGGAAATGTTGTTCAAGATAAATGAATGAGTTCTTCCACTTAACAAGAGGTATTACAGACAGTTATACATCTATTTTAAAATCTGATTGCACAATTTCAGTAGATAGTGAAATACTATTATATATGTTATATATTTTGCACTTCATCCGTCCTACTTGTAAATTTGGCATCAAGCTGTCATGTTGCCTCATTGTGTAAATACATTCAAACAGTTGTCTATAAATGAAAGTTTATTGCTGAGTAGTACTTAACATAACACATATCATTTAAAGTTCTATGCTTCTAAACTTCATAAATTCTTTGAATAATGATTTATATATTATAACTTTTGACCTTCTGTCCTTGTGGAGTAAAATTATGAGTGCAATCAGTCTACAATAATTGTATAATGAAAACCTCAGGCCTTAATATTACCCCCCATTTCTCACAGCACAACTTAGATTGCACCAACTGTTCATGTAGATTACTGATTAGTCTTTAAATCTCATTCACATGATGAATAATTGTGAGAAATAAGTAGATGATGTATGAGCAATTTACGACAGTAAATAGATTCTTGAAGTGAATTATTCAATTTTGGCATATTCAATAACTTTAAAAAACATTCATAAACATGAAAAAATTGTTTATTGTAGTTACACGTGTACATACTTTGTAGTTTATTACATCATAATTGCTCCATAATTGCTCAATGACTGTAATATTTATGTTTTCTTCTATATTAGACCTATCCTTGCAGATAAAAAGTTCTTGCCTAAACTGCATCGTAACTCAATGCAGAGTACAGCATGTTGTTTTCATGAAACAGCTGTTTTTAATGGAATTTTGGATGTCACATTTTGAAAACAGGGAAAAAAAATGGAAATGGTTCTTTATGTGTTTTTCTTTACATTTGTTTTTACCGGGTGCTTAGTGCTGCATTATAAACTCTTATCACCTAAGTGTCCGTAAGCTCTTTTGATCAACATTGACCTGTGGCTGCCTGAAGCCCATTGCTATAAACAACTTCACATTAGCTGAACAGCTAAAGTTGTGGAAAGGGATTTCCTGCTGGTAGACAGTAAGGGAATGGAAAGTGTATCTGGGGATAAAAGAAGGGGTTTTAAAAGTTCTTAATGTTTTCCACTTATAGCCTGCTTCAAAATAGTTGATCTACCTGTAATTTAGAATTTTGTACCCCTGTATTTGCTATTGTACACTGGAAACAGACGAGTTCCCAGAAAAATGCACCTGACGATTGCTGTCGAAGAGACTATCAAGTGATAGTGTTTCACACATTTGTTTAAAAGATCTTGAGATAATTTTCCATGCTCTTCAGGTCCAAGTTTATTACTGAATTTCTTTCCCTCCTGTTTCTCAGCATGAACTCTGTTGAGCTGACTCCACTTGGAGAGGGAGGGGGCTGTCAGGGGGCTGGGCAGAAGGGGCCCTCCCTGCATTCCTGTTCCAGAAGGTGCAGTAGGAACAGGTAGGGCAGTCAAGGTGAATGCTTCACTACTAAATTCATCCCAGAAAACAGAGAGGCCTGGACACAAGGATTTGGAAACTGTGAACCGCTAGGGTTGTCCCAAGTGCTCCCAAGGTCAAGTGCAACTTGACCTAGCAAAGACTGCTTGAACTCTACCAGGATGTCTGTTGCCATCAAAGGCATGGTGATTTTTGAGCTAATGCTGGTACCGCTTTTCCACTTTTGTGTATGTAGCCAGGCTGACCAAGGTAGAGGCGAAGCTGCTTCGCTCCCAGGACATTTCACGCCTCTGCTCCTGATCTCTTTGGCTTGGACATTGTACTCCTCTGTGGTTGGCACGTGATGTATTAGAAAAATGAGATACTACCTTAAAATTCCTGGTAATGATAACTTTTAAGTGTAATACTGGAACTGTATATGGCATGCCCAGGAACATAATGTGGGGACACATAAAGGAGTATAATGACATAAACCCCACTGGTGTAGTTTTGGAGGACTGTGACTGATGTGGAACAAACCTGTCTGTTGCTTGACCATACTGATTATAGGACATGGACTCTTAAGTGACCTTTCCCTAAAGCTACACAGGGTTTTGTCATAAAGGGAGCTGGTAGGATCTGTCTACAGTAAGGCTCAGGATGATCAGGGGATCTACTCCTATGTTTTCTTCTGAGCGGTATTTTATTTAGTGAGATAGTTGCATCCCTATGCCATTTCAGTCCTTCTATTTGCATACAGCATGCAGGATTTAGGATGAATATAAGATCCCATTACAAAGTTCAATGTTATAAATGAAAGTACAAGAATAATCAAAGGCTTGAAATTAAAAGAAAACTTCCAGCCAGCAATAATGAGGTAGTGAAGTAGTTTTCCAATAGAAGGCAGGTTAATAAAAAAACCTCTCACATTAAGATAGAGCTTTCTCAGTTTATGAAAGGTGTTATCTCTATTGCAGTTGCCTCTGGTGACTCAAAGAGCTTTGTTTTCTTTTTACTTTTTCCCTAGGCCTATGTATCTAATTGAATATGGGAGAACCAAATACATTGAAAAGAAGACAGGGGTTTTTCATTTTGCTACTTTTTAATTTAGAATCTTCTCTAACACCACCAAAAACGCAGATTCCCATGACTTCTAATTAAGTCCTCGAGTTAATAGTGATAGTATCACTTTAGTCTTCCAGGTAGGCAGTGTTTTGTGTTTTAGTCATTACAATGCAAAATACAAAACCAAGCATCATTCTTTCATTATACTGCCACAACTCAGCTGCGAGGGTTTTTTTTTTTGTGTTTTGCTTTTCCTGATGATGCCATGTGTTTATCTGCCACCTCTTTGCCAGATGTTTTATGGCCAGATTGCTGCCTAAACTTTCTAAGTAATTTCAGGATTGTCTTTTGATCATGCAACTCTGTGTACATCAAGTACTTACTCAAAGACCCACTAAAAGGCTCTCACATACACTTAAAGGAAAAGAAAGGGGAGTAAGGGAGAAAAAGGAAAGGGAAGATATCAATGTTTGATAATTCATAGCAAGTAGTGCCTTTTTTAAGAAAGGCACTAACGAGGCTTCACATCAGATTAGATGAGCTCCTAGTAAGGAGGTGTGATTCCTTTAACAGCCCTAAAATGTCTGAAAAAAAGACCCAAACACATGGATAACACCTTGGGTTTTTTTTTTTTTTTGGGGGGGAGGGGTGGCGGGGGAAATCCCTCCACAACAGCTATGTAACAACTCTGCCAGTCCTGCAGGCTGTGACGTTGTTATTTTCACGACAAACATAGTGCCAATGGATTTTCAGTGTAATTAAAATACCTTTGTTGTATGCAGTGGCAGCAATGTAATTGGTGTTCCCTGTAATGAAAAATATTACAAAATAAAATGCTTACAAGCAAAATTCATACTTATGAGCTGATGCACTCTCCTGTGCTCTCGCATGTTCTACCATTGAGACAGGTGTGAGAAGACATGAAAATCAATTCTAGTAGCTATTTCTGTCACTGTTAGGATCTAGATGTGTTAAAATATTTGTGGAAGCAAAGTATTTAGCGCTTTACATTTGTGTTGTCTTTTTTTTTGTGTTTTAGTTTGGTTTCTATTTTTTTTGCCAGATACCAGTAGATTTGCATTGCTTTACAGCTCACCAAATAGCTACCACAGAGAGAAGCCTGTTCTGTTCTTGGAGAAGCCAATTCTCTGCTTTATGTCCTTTTTCTCCGAGGACAGAGGGGAGACTGCATGAAGATCCCCTGGTTATTCAAAGTCCTGATAAGTGGACCAGAAAGTTATACATATATGGACATTGATTATAAATTTACTGTTTGATGAAAACAATGACTTTTCAGTTTTTGCAGTGGAAGTAGATAAAGGGAGAGAGAAATCACTATGTTATCTAGCTGAGTACTCTTTGTATTAAAACATGCAATGCTTAATCACTAGTTATTTCTTTCATTAGGATCCACTTTCATGTTTGAACTCTGCTGTTTCACTGTGTAGAGCTATATCAACCTTTAAACTAAACATAACAGTTGAGAAACTGAGCAGGTGAGGATATTCTGCCTCTTGAAATCAAGAGATTTTGCATGTGGTCTTAGTGTAGTAGGACCCAGCTGACGAAGATGTATGCTTTTCACCCAGACAAGTGTTACCACTTGTTCTGCTACTCACTTTACCTTCTGCTCTAACTTTGATTTCAAGATTCTTATTTCAGTTATCATCCATCTTGATAGTACACAGTGTTACACATAATAATTTTGGTGGTGTTCTAAGTACTTCTGAAATTTTGTGCAATGTTCTTGGCTACTTAAGTTATCATAGTATAGCTTTATTGAACTCCAAATCTCAGTGATCCAGTGATTTTCATTTTCACTTATTTAGACCTTACTTTTGCTAATTTTATATGTCATCTATTCTAGTTTTGATGCAAGAAAATTATATGCCTAACTTGTTCTAAACTGGAAAAATGGACTTTCTTCCATTACTCAAGGAATACTTTATTTAAAATATGTCAGATGAGAGATTTTCTTCTCCTCTCACTCCTGTTCTCTGTTCAGTTTTTCTAGCTCAGATTGGTCTCTTACCATACTAGTCTATGCAGCCATGATTATGTGGATTTTCATTAGCCTAAGATACAGGTGACATCCAGTCTCTTAAGGATAGCAGCTATTTCCATTCTTATGTTGGATATATTTTATCCAGAAATATTTTATTCACCTTGGTATTTGTGTTACAGATTTGAACAAAGACTAGTCTTAACATTTTGGGTTATCTACTCACAATCCTTTTATCTCAAGTTATTGACACAAAGACTGTGGCTGGATACATTTCTAGAAAGTGCATTAGTGTATATAATATAGCTATATAGAGAGTGAAAAAGATCACATAAAAAAAATCCAGTTTGGTTTTATTTGAATAACAATGGACTCCTCCTTAGGAAGCTGGTAATGGTATAAATCTATCTCAGAAATTAGGTCAACTTTCAAGCTGCATATAAAAGCACTATCAACTTTGGAACTTCTTTCCACCTTGATAACACATATAGTATCCTCTTTCTCTCAGCAAGGACATCCAACAATCTAAATGCAAAAAAGGGAAAATGTGCTTATTTAGTTTAAAACAAAGAACAAATATACTTCAACTTGGTTTTAAATTTAACTGAAAATCTGCCTGTATTCAGAAGCTCCTACACCTGGAAACTAGAGTAATTGGCTGAATAATTCATACTATATGTAATTAGAGCATAAATTAAACATATGTGTTTCTTATTATCTTGCAATACAAACAAATGGTGCATATGTGCATATGCACAAATGCACAAGTGGTGCGTATGTCAGAAAGCTCAACATACATTATGATTTTAAACTAACATTTTTAAACAAGTTATTAAATATTTGGTTCTGATTCCAGATCTTTACCATTAAGTTTTTGATAGACAAGATCTTTCATCAAACAATAAGTTTGCTCTTAAGATTATTGAACTCTTGCATATTGCACATGTAATTATGTAATTCTTTATAGTGAATCATTTCCGTACTTCACACAACACTGTAACTACTTCGATTTTGCAAAGAAAGAAATTTGAAAATGCCTGTCTCAGAAGCAAACTGGATGTTTTTTTCCCTTTAGTTCTGTCTATTGCTCTAAATGATCCAAGTTTATGCATACTCATGAAAGACAAATTAAAATTAAGATGATGGTAGTGTAGCGGGACAAAAACTAGTGATGCAAATAGGAAAACCATGGGGTTTTCTTTGTTGTTTATAATACTGATTAGTAAATAATTTTTCAGAGCTTATTGACTCATCAATTGTAATGTTCCTCTAAGGTAAGTTTTATGTATACGACTGAACTGTAGCATATGGACAATATTTTAAAGGTTCAAAACGCAACATCGGATGGGAAATCAGTTGATTTCAAATTAATGTTAAATTCCATTTCAGATTCCATATCTGTCTCTCAGTATCCCTCGTGTGTGTATATGGCTTTTGCCCCCATTTTCAAAAACACTTTTTTTCTCTTGCTTTTATGTGAAACTCCTACACAAGCAGAAGAAATAGCAAGGAAAATTGCTGAAAAAAATATGAAAAGAAACAAAATGTCTTTTGCTATAATCTTTTGGTTACTATCATGTCAGTAACATTTGACTGTTGAGAATAGTAGAAAATAAAAGCAAGCTTCAGTAATTTTCATATATAAATTGACAGCATTCCTTTAAATTAGATCTCATATTAATTAGTTTCTGCTGTCATATAGCCAAAGACAGTTATTTTTCATTCCCTTTGCACCTGAAGGTTTAATGAGAGATTGTCTGCTTGAATAAGCATTGCCAAAAGTCATTAAATGTTCCCTAAGTGTCTTTTTCCCAAATAAACCATTCAAGACACCTTCAACAATCTATATAATATCTTGGTTGTGGATCATCCCATATATTACAGAACACTGGTTTGTTTTAGATATCTTGTTGTCCTTTCAGTGTGAGTGGAAGCAAGTCCTACCAGCCACTTAACATAACTATGTTGGAATATAGTGTAAGTTTGTCTTGGTTTTTTCCTTCTCTCTTTTCCAGCTGTCCTCTTCCTTGCTTTTTTGGAGGATTGATTCACATATCAGCATAAGGCTATGCCAAGCTCATTTTAAGTTATCTTCTCCTAAGTTTGGAAGCAGCAGATATTTGTCACTACTTCTGTGATAATGTCAGTAATTCTGAGAATGTTTTGCAGATGCTTCATTAGGCTTCTTGTTGTTGTTGCCTTTCAGTTGTCAAGTTTGCCACAGTACAATAATGCTGAAATTATAATTGCATCAGATAGTTTTATCTCATACTGAAGGATATATGCTTCATTTTCCAGATGTCCAAAACATGTAAGCGCCTTTCATATTCATGCATTTTGTTCCTCATCTTCTAGTCCATCACAGTTTATAGTGGTATTCAAATATATAAGGGGGCAAATGGGTTTCGCTGCTGCTCACTGTAAAGAGTTATCTTGGCCTTTTCAGGTTGGAAATAGATGCTTCTTATGCAAGTACCTGTTTCATGCCTTGTCTTGGGCTGTCAGCAGCAAAGACCCACCCTCCAAACTCCAACATAAAAGAAATTTGACTTTCTTTGAGTGTACCTGAGGACAGCAAATCTGGAAGTAGTTTTTTCTATATTGCTATGAAAGGATGCTCACCACAGTTTTGCTACACTGAAATTCTCCTACCTTTGTCCATGTTTTATAAACTGTTGTGGATTTCACTGTGCATAGAGCCAGACGGGATCATGCCAACATTCTGTCTCATCCCTGCATAATACTGGCTGTTGCAGTTCATTCAATTACCCTTGTGTGTGAAAAAAGATAACTTACATAAGTCCATAGACTCTTAATTCAAAGATATCAAATATGAATACAGTTGCAGTTTGCTACATCCATTTTCTTTGTTTTTTCTAGTAACATTTAGTATCTGAAGCCTAATTTTCAAGTACAGTTGATGAAGCATGGATTTTGCTTCCAAATATCTATCTTGAAAGTGCTAGGAATATAGAAGGGGCAGAACGCTCCTGTATTGAGGAAGTAAGACTCCTGAAGTCAGTTTCCAGCTAAAACACTGATTTTGGCTGAATACCTTATGGATTTTCTGTTGCCTCTGCTCATCTATCTGTAACACCTGAATGAATAGACAAAACTACTTGAATATAAAAAGAAACTGGTAGTAAAGCAGATTTCAATCACTGTGGTTTACAGAGCCTTTTGGAATGATCTCAACATCCAACAGATACCCTTCAGATCCAGAGGTGCTGTTTACATAATTCCCACCTGACATAGTAGGAATATATTTGAATCATTCTAATATTCTTAAAATCAGAATGAAGAATTGCAAGTATATGCACTATAAAGGTCTTGCCACATCTTTGAGTTTCAACAAAATATATACCAGACCTGAGCTCCTTGTTGCCCTTGATAATAGCTTACAGACACAATATTGAACAGGTATAATTTACCTAAACCATCCTGGGGAGGCTACAGAATCAGAACTTGTCCATCTCTTCAATGGTTAATGGGCTATTCTGTAATGTAGTAGTTACAGCGTTAGCTATTTTTCTCCAGAAAGATCTATTGATTTTAGAGATTTCCAAACCATCTAAATTAATTAGAAGAACCTGATTTTTATAAACTGATGAATATTCACCATCTGATATCAAGACTGCCATTATTATATTTACAGGGAACACACCTTAGTTAAGTCTGGATTTACCTACCACTTAGTGAAACTGCAAGCATGTTTTTAAGCTAGAAGGCAGACACACTTCTAGAGACAAAAGGCAGATGCTTCAGAAGCAGAATGAAGACAGCCCAGCACCTTTACATAGGTCCAGGCTGTTCTGCTTCCAGGGTGAATCCAAGAAGGTGGTAGACTAAAGTTGTAATTATTCCAAGCTCATCTCACCTGTGAAAACTGAGCTGTGCTAGAATTTGGAAATACAGATGAAAAAATGCATGATTAAGGCAGCTTTCTTCCAACGCTGAACTTTATGTAATGTCCTAAATATAAAGAGGAGAAGCTTATCTCAAATTGAGGTTTCTTCAGAAAGAGCTGCTCTGAGCTGCTTCAGAAATCAGCTAATATCTCCTAAGATCTTCATAACTATAGCTTCATTTCATTCAGATAGAATGTTTCAGATATTTTCATAGTGTAGGAAGCCTGGTTTGCTCATTTAAATGTTCTTGTGTGGTATAATAGCATTAAACTGTATCACTCAAAAAGAAAAAGACCTTCAGGTTCAGCAAATGCATTAGCATTGCCTTGAGAGTTTGTTATTGCATTAGCAACTTCAACGTTTATGAACAAGTGGGAGAATACTTAACCCAACACAAGTAAAAGCAGAAAACACACCTGCTGTGTTTTCTTTTACCATAGTCTTCTCTTTGTCATTAGAATACACAGACCTTGATGGTATTTGGGAAATGCACTACAATGGTACCTTTGAAGGCTATGATTAACTATCTGACAACAGTGTTGATTTAACTTCTTGCCTGGTTATGAACAAGTTCACAACTGAAACTAGGTGCAGGATCCTACACTTGCCTTTGTTGAACCTCATGAGGTTCCTCTCTGCCCAACACTCCAGCCTGTCCAGGTCTCGCTGAATGGCAGCACGGCCTTCTGGTGTATCAGCCAGTCCTCCCAGTTTCGTGTCATCAGCAAACTTGCTGAGGGTACACTCTGTCCCTTCATCCAGGTCATGGATGAATAAATCGAACAAGACTGGGCCCAGTACTGACCCCTGGGGAACACCACTAGGCACAGGCCTCCAACTAGACTCTGCGCCACTGATCACCACCCTCTGAGCTCTGCCATTCAGCCAGTTCTCAATCCACCTCACCATCCACTCGTCTAACCCACACTTCCTGACCTTACTTATGAGGATGTTATGGGAGACAGTGTCAAAAGCCTTGCTGAAGTCCAGGTACACCACCGCTCTCCCCTCATCCACCCAACCAGTCATGCCATCATAGAAGGCTATCAGATTGGTCAAGCATGATTTTCCTCTTGGTGAACCCATGTTGACTACTCCTGGTCATCACCTTCTTTTCCTCTACATGCTTAGAGAAGACCTCCAAGAATGAGTTGCTCCATCACCTTTCCAGGGATGGAGGGGAGGCTGACTGGCCTGTAGCTTTCTGGGTCCTCCTTCTTGCCTTCTTGAAGACTGGAGTGACATTGGCTTTCCTCCAGTCCTCAGGCACTTCTCCTGTTCTCCAAGACCTTTCAAAGATAATGGAGAGTGGCTTGGGAGTGACCTCTGCCAGCTCCCTCAGCACTCATGGGTGCATCCCATCAGGGCGCATGGACTTGTGGGTGTCAAGTTTACCTAAATGATCTCTAACCTGCTCCTCCTTGACCAAGGGAAGATCTTCCTTTCTCCAGGCTTCCTCTCTTACCTGCAGGGGCTGGGATTCCTGGGGGCCAGCCTTGGCAGTAAAGACTGAAGCAAAGAAGGCATTCAGTAACTCTGCCTTCTCTGCATCCTTCATCACCAGGGCACCCACCTCATTCAGCAGAGGGCCCACGTTTTCACTAGTCTTCTGTTTGCTACCGATGTGTTTGAAGAAGCCCTTCTTATTGTCTTTGATGTCCCTTGCCAGATTAAATTCCAGGTGCACCTTAGCCTTCCTCGCTGCATCCCTGCATACCCTGACAACATTCCTATATTCCTCCCAAGTGGTCTGTCCCTTTTTCCACATGCCATACATTCCTTCTTCCATTTGAGTTTTGCGAGAAGCTCCTCGCTCATCCATGCAGGTCTCCTGCCTCCCTTACCTGATTTCTTACTCCTGGGGATGCACTGCTCCTGAGCTTGGAAGTGATGCTTGAATATTGACCAGCTTTCTTGGGCCCCCTACCTTCTAGAACCCTAACCCATGGGATTCCTCCAAGTAGGTCCTTGAAGAGGCCAAAGTTAGCTCTCCTCAAGTCCAGGGCTGTGATCCTATTTACTGCCCCGCTTCCTCCACACAGGATGCTGAACTCCACCATCTCGTGGTCACTGCAGCCAAGGCTGTCCCCAACCTTCACATCCCCAACCAGACCTTCTTTGTTTGTTAGTATGAGATCCAGCAGCACCCCTCTCCTAGTCAGCTCCTCCACCACCTGTGTCAGAAAATTGTCATCAATGTTCTGCAGGAACCTCCTGGACTGTGTGTGCCTAGCTGTGTTGTCCCTCCAACAGATATCGGGGTGGTTGAAGTCCCCCATGAGAACCAGGGCCCATGATCGTGAGGCTACTTTCAACTGCCTGTAGAAGGCCTCATCGACTTCCTCTTCCTGATCAGGTGGTCTGTAGCAAACAACCACAACAGTGTCGCCCATGTTAGCCTGTCCCTTAATCCTTACACATAAGCTCTCGACTCGTTCTTCATCCACCCCTGGGGAGAGCTTGATTCACTCCTGTTGCTCTCTCACAGAGAGAGCAACTCCACGACCTTGCCTTGCTGGCCTGTCTTTCCTAAAAAGTATGTAGCCGTCGATGACAGCATTCCAGTCATGCGAGTCATCCCACCATGTCTCTGTAATTGCTATGAGATCATGGCCCTGCGAGCACACACGGACCTCTAGTTCTTCCTGTTTATTCCCCGGGCTGTGTGCATTGGTGTACAGGTGTTTCAGAGAGGTAGTTGAGTTTGCAGGTTTCCCTAGAGGTGTGCAAGAGGATCCACCATAGCCATACACACCCTTAAGGTGGTTGGCCTTCTGGTTCTCATGTTAGGAGGCATCTAAAGAACATTTGTTGCTGCTCAGGTTGGCCTGGCTTACTCCCCAGTTGGATGCGCTGGCATGAGCATTGCCACTTTGGACCCCTCCCCCTGAGTCCTTCAGTTTAAAGCCAGCCTCACCAAGTTGTCCAGCCTGCTGCCAAAGATTCCCTTGCCCCTTTTAGACAGGGGATCCCATCCCTCCCTAACAGGTTATAGTCACCAAAGAACGTCCCGTTGTCATAAAAACCAAAACCCTCACGATGGCACCAGCCATGAAGCCAGGAGTTGATATGCATTATACTTCTATTTCTGACTGCCTGCTTTCCTACCACTGTTAAAATGGAGGAAAAGATAACTCGGGCACCAATATTTTTCACTTGCACCCCCAGGGCTTTAAAGTCTTCCTTGATTTTGCCCAGGTTCCGGCTTGCGGTGTTGTTTGTGCCGACATGAAAGAGTAATAGTGGATAGCAGTCTGTGCTCTTGACGAGCTGTGGCACCCTCTCAGCATCATCTTGGATCTTAGCTCCCAGAAGGCAGCACACCTCATGTGCCTCCCTGTCGGGTCGGCAGATGGTGACATCAGTGCCCCTTAACAGAGAGTCACCCACTATGAGCACTCATCATTTCTTTTTACGATATCCACTGTGTGCTGTTGGAATAGTTTCTCCTTGCAGACCTTGCTTGTGAGTGTCTATCGCTGTTAAAGCTTCATATCTGGTGTTGGTTGTGATGCTGGAACGCGGGGACTGATACGTGTGGAGCAGATCTTTTTTCTCCAGTGCAGATTGCTGATTCTCAATTACTTCTTCAGGGAGGTATTAACACGCATTCCTTACAGGACAACACAGAAAAGATATATGGGGAAGAAAGTATTTTTAAAGATAGAGACAAAATGCCAAGCATAAACAGCAAAATTGCAGTCCTGACAATTACCTATCTTCACGTTCCCTTGGCATTTATATTTGAAGAGTGCATTGCTGCTCAGTGTTATGTTCTAATTTCAGTTGGGAAATTGTTTTCCTTCCTGTTACAATTTAAAATTCTTTGATATACTCTGTTCTGTTCCTAAGTTGGCTGTGTTTTAATAGGAAATTAAGAGACTCCCTTAAGTACCTAGATTTTTTTTTTTTTTGTTCCCAATAAAATTATTTGGAATACTCTGTGTGTGAAAAAGTTCTGTGGGAGAGTAAAACTGATCTCTTGAGTTTTCCCTCCTTCTCCCTCTTTTCCTACCTCTTAAAAAAAGTCCCCAGCTACAACAGGACTTCTCACTTGGTCATAGCACTTTTTGTCACTGCTGGACCACCCCAGCCTTATTCAAATTGCTTATATTGTATTTTTCACGTCAGGACTCTGCAGTGTTGCAGGTGGGAGAACATCAGTGGTAATTATGTAAAAGTTGGGATCAATTACTGTGAAAATCTGGTAGAAGAGACAGAACCTGCTGCTTGAAAAGCTTCATCTGTGTTGTACAGAGCTACCAGCAGAAACTATATTCAAAGCACTAGGTCCCCCAAACTCTTTATGATTGAAAGAAAATAAGTAGTGTCACATTCACCTGGATTTCCAAAATGTCTTTTACAATATTTGTCACCGTGAAGGCTCATTAAAATATGAAGTAATTATGGGGTAAGAAGGAAGGCTCTCTTTTGAATGAAGCATTGGTTGAAAGATAGTAAATAAAGAGTAGAAGTAAACAGTTTTCATGGTTAAAGGACAGACATCAGTAGAGATTCCTGAGAGAATCTGAAAAGGAGTGGCAAGTGAGATATCAAGAGTAAATATTCCTGAGATATTCATGATAGTGAAGATGAAATCTAAGTATAATGAACTTCAGGAAGTCCAAACAAGACTGAGTGGCCAAGCTCTAAAATTGTAGGTGGAATTTGAAAGGTTAATGCTAAGTGATTAACACAGATGGGGGGAGAGTAATTCTTTTCAATGCAGAATGAAATCTGGGGGCTGTAACACATAATGCTAGGAAAGTGTTAGCTTGGTGATCAGTAGTGGTCAGTAAGCAAATCAAAAGTGCAGAATATTAGGAAAGGTGACAAATACAGACAATGTCGTTAGGACACTATAAATCCTTAGTGTGCCCAGAATTTGGATACAATGTGCAGTGTTGGTTGCCCCATCTAAAATAAAGATAAAGAAGCAGAAAAGATTCAGAAAACATCAATAAAGATGGTCAAAGATGAACAGCCTGTATACAAGGAGGAATTGCATAGACTCTTCAGGCTTGGAAATGTATAACTGAAGGGAAATAGGCTTCTGGAAGTCTATAACATCCAGAGTGAAAAAGGGTAAGAGAGTTTTTGTTACTTGTATCTTCTAATACAAGAATTAGGTTGTGTTAAATGAAATATAAGGTTCAGAACAAACACAAGGAGAAAGTAAATAATAGAAAATCTCCACTGTTTTTTTGTTATTTTATTTATCAAACAGTATGATCACTAACATTCCCCTTTTTTCATTTACTCAAGCAACATTTCCGAAACTATTTCATCTTTGTCTTTTAAACCTCACATCTTGTCACAAATGCTCCTCTTTTAAATTTTCCCAATTATTTTTTCTAAATTCTATTCTTTTTATAAAGAATATTTTATTATTACATGAAGAACAGACTTATTATTTATTATCTTGGTGACTTTTATATTTAAGATAAGGGCAAGAACAAACAGGACTTTTTATGCAGACATTTCTGCCTCTCAAAAGGTCAGCTGTCCCATCTACAGACAAACCTGCAGATATTTCAGAGGTTCAATATGCAGAAAACAAGATCACAAGAGTTAAATATAAATATATATATATATATATTTGCAATAGACAATATGGAAGAGAGCAGACTACCAAAAGCCTTAGTTTCTTTTTCCCTAAGCAAACTGACTGTATTTTCTTACCCTTTTAGTGCTGACAAATGTTTACTGTTGAAAAAGGAAAAAAAATGTTAATGTGTAGTGACATGTAATGTTCTTCTGTGCCTAATGCTGTTCTTTGAATCTATTCTTAGATTTCTAGCACAGAAACCTTGAATACCTTTGTATTAGTAAGGTCAGACACTTGTAAAATCCTGTATTAAAAAAAAAAAAAAAAAAAAAAGAAAGAAAAAGTTCTTGGCTATGTATAGTTCATATATGCTGTATGTTTTAAAACTGACAGAAAACTGGCTGCTTCTACTTGCAAATACTGATCTGTAGCTGCAGTTTTAGATGTATTTTTGGCTAACATTTGACAGAAGCTACTTCAGATGTCTCTTTTAGTTCTGTTTCATCTCTGTCTCTGTATACCTTCTGTTTGAAGACAAGTCACCTGAGTGGCTTAGTGATCAGGGTAAGCTCATCTGAAAGGCTGTGATATGATAAATTAATCCTGACCTACTCCTACACAGACCTATACCTACATCTGTACAAATGAAACTACTGAGACAGGAAGTCCTTCTAGTCATGAGGCTCCACTAAGAGTGGCCCCAGTACAGTTCTCTGTGATATACAGGAGCATACCTGGAGGGTCAGAAGTGAACTGTCGTTCTGCTGCGAGGCATTCACTCCTGTTGTCTTCCTCTAGGGAGGTCACACCTCAACCTCTATTTTGTTTTATGATGAGTGAGGTGGAGTTCTTATCTTGAGTCCACAGCTGCATTCTGGGATGGAGTCAAGGTCCTTGAGTCTGTAACTATGCAAATAAACTACCTAAGTTCTAAAGAGAGATGGGGCCTGAAGTTGTAAAAGTGAATATGAATAGAGGTAAAGTTTGTCGCAGCAGCCCTGCAATAGCATCAGCCATGCAGTTTGGAAAATTTCTTTTCTTCCTCCCCTGCAGGCCACCTCAGTGAAATTCAGTTCATTTACCATGGCTGTAACCACTCTAAATCTAGTACTAAGTATATGCACATGCAAGTAATTTAAAATTAAGAAAGTACTTATTCCATTTCTCCAGAAAGGCAGAATACAGACTGTCACTTGTGTTCTTATAAACTATTAGAGATTTGCTCACTGATTTTATTATGGCATTTATTATTAACAAGTCTTAAGCCATCTAGATACAAAATAATCTAGATTAAGTATTTTGAAATATTTTTCAAGACTGGAAAATTCTAGAAGTTAATACAAGTGTGGAATGGGTTTTCCTATTTGTTTTGAAAGACTAGTGGTTCCCATATTAGATAGTGAAGACCAATAGTGATTCTTGAAGGCTAAGGATTACCATTTATTTCAGCACAAAATAATTCTTTGTAGCAATTTCCCCAAACAATTTAAAAATGTACATGAACCATAACAATCTGAATGGTTTTAATTCAATACTTTAAAAAAATTCTTCCTTTGACAACACAAATACATATTTAGTTTAGACAGTCATCAATTGTTGTGGTGATTAACTCTTAAAATATATAGTAGCTTGCTTAGCTTAAAAAAAAATAGTTGCAAGTCTCTCTTTTTCTTCTTGTTTTAAAATGATTAGCAATTACTAGCAACCCACACTCATATCTAGAGAAGTGCCTGGAAGCTTCGATACTTAAATGTTAATTGTTATCCAGCAGTCCTACGTGAGTGTTTGAGTGTTTTCATTCTGATGCTCCACCTCCGTACACTAAGTAAAAAGTTGAGGTAGCTGTTTGCTTTGGTGAGGGTTATGATACTGAACAGAACTGAATAGGGAAATAAAAAGGATTTTTCTCTCCAAGACATCCAAACACTTCAGAATTACGAAGAAACCTTTCACTCTTCTTCCTTGGAGTGAACTGATTCAAAGCCAAGTGAAAAGATCTTAATGTATCCTTTATTACAGATAGTTTTCCTCAACAAAAAGGGGCCTATTTCAGTTTATAGTTAGGAAGAACTATGCACTTGGTGCTTCTGCCCTCTAGCCTAGTAAGTACTGGTAAAAAAAACCCAAAACAAACCATAAAAAACCCCAGTCTTTTTGCTTCTTGCTGTACGGTCAAAAAGTTGAATGTTTCTTCTAGGATAAGGATGTTGTTATCTGCTCTGTTAGGTATAACAGATATAGAGATATCCCTACTGAAATAGTTTAGGAAAGTGAGGAAATATTGAAAGTAAGGATACATAGTAGAAAGAAGGTTGTTTAGTGCATAATGAAATAGTAAAGGGGACCCTCACACAGGAAAGGAGTTGTGAGAAAGTATGCAAATATGAGGTAGGAGTGATTAGAAAGAGTAGAGTAACTGAACTGATGAGGAAAAAAACAGAGAACAAGGGCTTCCTAAAACATTTTGATTCATTTAGTTGTCTGTGGTGCTCTGTTTCTTACTCTGGTAGAAATTAAGTCTTTATGTTACTGTGTTGTAGAAAATAAATTAATATACATGCAATTAATGGAAAATGTAAACAATAGGATTACATGGCAATGCAAGCCTTGCTTTTCTGTGACAGGTAAGGGTTTTGGTTATAATTCATAATCTTTGACAGTGCTATTATTCGTTGATTGCATAACAGATGTTATTGATAGCAAAGTGGTTTGGCAAAAATCAGTGGGTTACTGTAATATGTGGTTATAAGCTATCCAGGAAGGAGATTTAGGGCATGGAGATTGAGAGAGTTTTCATTCATATAAAAGATTCAGAATCTGAGATCAACTTAGTGAGAGACTGTGGAGCAGAACACTCAGGGTCTAAAAATACAAAGTCTTACAAATGCAAAAATACAAACATGTTATCCAATTTCTGCAGTGAAACAGGATACTGACTGCATGATAGGAAGGAAACCAGACTAGATTGCTGGGGCTAGCAATACATTAACAACAAGCAACAAGCACATCAGTTGTTCAGTTAATAATAAAACCACAGAAAAGCTGGTTGGAAGGAAATCTAATCTAATCCTACTTTCCCTCACAGTGAAATTATAACTTAAACTAGATCAGATCAGCTGAGTCCTGAATGTCTATAATTTCCTGGTACCTATCAATAGTGCACTGCATTTTTTTACATGATATTACAGAAAGAGAGTATTAGCTGCCGCTCATCTATGTATGACAAAATGCAGGACAGCCTAAAGTTTCAGATCGAATATTTGTTTACAGGCAATTGCCTCTGAGAAATTCTGTTTCACTCAAAATGGAGAAATTATTCTTGACCTTGGGTGAGACTGATTTAAATTGTTTGGAACCTTAAATTAAAATCTCAAACATCAGACATATGGATTATTAATATTTCTGGTGTTCATAAGGAAGACGTATAATCACACTACTGAATATGAGTAATTGAATGTGAGTATGGCTTGAATATTCTGTCATAATGGATTGATCTGGAAAGAGGTTAATGTACTAAATTTCTAGATCAGACAATTCCACAGGTTTAGTGAAAATGCAAGTATTAAGTCAGTGAAACACGAGTAAAGTGAACATCTATAAGATTGACTTATTCTGGCCTAGAGAATTTTTGGTACCTAAGTCAAGGACATTTTAAAAAATGTAAAATTATTCTATTTACTACAATGGAAAGTTATTAATAAAGTTCTATAAAATTTTTCCAACAAGCAGAAAACATATTTAAAAATTTAAGGGAAGAGCTCATTTATTTAATTTGCTGAAATAATTCAGATAAATATTGCATGCTTTTTTAAATTAAGTTTTATTTATTAGACTTTACATCAACTTAAATTTTAATCTTAAATTAACTGCAATTAATTTAAATTAACATTTAAAATTTAATGTTTTGTCTCAGAAATACCCAAACTTTCAAGTCTTTTAAAAATGAAGTATTTTCTCCAAAACTGTCACTAAACAGCATCTCTGTTAGATGCAAAACTGCCTCTCCATGTTTGTCACAAGATTTTTGCCTTGTAACCAATTTATGGCAGAAAATATAATGAGATTACTGGAATTGATTAAAAAAATTATTTTTTCCCCAGCATAAGCTGCTTTGCTTCTTAACTTTACTGTCTGTTATTAGGAGTCGAAAATATCACCAAAGCGAAGTAAGAGAAGTGACAGTGTGTATTGGGTTTGTGTGGCAAGGTTTGGTAGCAGGAGGTGCAGGGCTAGAGGGGTGGCTTCTGTGAGAAGTTGCTAGAAGCTTCCCCTGTGTCCGATAGAGTCAATGCCAGCCGACTCCAAGACGGACCCACCGCTGGCCAAGGCCAAGCCCGTCAGCAACGGTGGTAGCGTCTCTGGGATAATGTATTTAAGAAGGGGGAAAAAAAAAAACCAACTGCTGGAGGAATATAGCAGTGGAGAGAGGAGTAGATGTGAGTGCAACAACTCTGCAGACACCAAGGTCAGTGAAGAACGAGGAGGAGGAGGTGCTCCAGGCACTGGAGCAGAGATTCCCCTGCAGCCCATGGTGAAGACTATGGCAAGGCAGGCAGTTCCCCTGCAGCTCAGGGAGGTCCATAGTGGAGCAGATGTAGCCACCTGCAGCCCATGCAGGACCCCACACCAGAGCAGGTGGATGCCCAAAGGAAATTGTGATCCCATGGGAATCCCACACTGGAGACCAGGACCTGGGGATCCATGGAGACAGAGGAGCCCATGCTGAAGCAGGTTTGCTGGCAGGTCTTGTGACCCTGCCAGGTTTGCTGGCAGGAGTTGTGACCTGTGAACCTGATGCTGGAGCAGTCCATTCCTGAGGGTCCTGAAGGACCCATGCTGGAGCAGTTCATGAAGAACTGTAGCCCAGGGAAGGACTCATGTTGGAGCAGTCTCTGGAGGACTGTCTCCTGTGGGAGAGACCCCATGCTGGAGCAGGGGAAGAGCGTGAGGAGTCATCCCCCTAAAGAGGAAGGAGCAGCAAAGACAATGTGTGATGAACTGACTGCAATCCCTGTTGCCTGTCCCCCTGCCTAGTTGAGGATGGGGAGTGATAGAGTGGCTTTGGTGGGCACCTGGCATTCAGCCAGGGTTAACCTACCACACAGGGACATATGATAGAGAAAGCACAGCTAGGCACGTCACAATAGGCAATGCCTCCAGTCCTTTCAGCAAATCCTGTTCCCCACATGTCCAGCTTGCTTGGCAGTAGCCTGTCTCTACAACAGGGCAACGTCAAAACTCCTCAATAATAACATGAAAAAAAACCTCATTAATCTCTACAGAATCTGTTATTTCAAGATTTATTACTTGCAAGAAGAATGATGGACAATTATTTTACACAGTGTATTCTCTCAGCATTGGCATCTTGTCCAAAAATATTACAATTCTGAGCCTTCAGGAATATCTAAAATATGATTGCACATGATTGCACATGATTGTTTTAAATATGATTGCACATGAAAGAGAAGAGCTAAAGCAATGTTCTAATGAAGCAATGCCTAGTGTTTGACAGAGTTGGTAAGCTTTACTACATGCTGCTTTGGTCTTCTGATTGGTAGTGTTGTCCCAGTTTCTTCTGGGCAAGCCCCATCTACTGAAATGATCTCAAGAAAAGAAGGGTCTTTTAATTTAGGCCTGTGCAGGAGGACTGAAGATTCATGTGGCTTAAGTCCATTATCCATCCTCTTTCTTCATTATGCCTCCAGGATGCAGCTCAGGACCTGGACTTTGGTGTTTGTAGAGCGGCTCTTTGTGTTAGTCTCTCCCGTTGCCATGGAAATCATCTAATGCATTTTTGGCAGTTTTCATCTGTTGTTAAGCATTCCAATCTTCTTTCATGCCATAAACACAATACTGCTCCCTTACAAAATACAGACTTTCCAGGATCAAAGCCCTTGGTTCTTTGCTGTCTATATATCGTCAGCCAATGTTCTCTGTAATTTTAGTTTCCCTTTATCAGTATAAATGATCTCTTCCTAAATCTAGCTTGTTCATTGAGTCCTAAGATTAAATAGCGTTTGTTTTTACTGTAAGAACCAAAATTTCTTGTGCTTAATACGAAAAAGGAAAGATATGTCAAAGCTATGACTGTAGCTTGGGTCAAAAATTTGGTGCTAATCACTGTATGTGAAGTAAAAAAGAAGTATGATGAATGCCTACATACAAAATAAACAGTCCCTATACGTGAAATAATATGTAAGGAAATGAACAGCAAATTACTGCTAACAACAAAGACTTACTTTGATTTGCACACACAAAATAAGACTTGATTATATGCTTGGGTTCAGATATCATCTGGAAGAGGATGAGTACTGTGCATTCATGAATGAAGTAGTAAGAGACCTTGTCTTCCTAGGGCAAGAATCCAGGAGTATATAAGCAGGGATGTAAGCCTGTGTTGCCACAGAGAATGAAAAACTATTATGTCAAATAGAGTACAAAATATTTAACTATACTCCTTAAATGAAGCAAAAGGAAAAGTTTCTTTTTGTTTTAGCAGAAGATAACCAGTGCTGCTTTACTTATTATTCCCATACTACTCAACCCAGATACAAACACACTGTTTTGCTTTCACCTCATTTATAAGCTTTAACATTTCAGGAAATGAACCAAGTAACAAGCAGGAAAATAGTCACATAGATGAGGTAACTTTTCTATACAATGTACCAATGAGTCCCTAAACTGAATTACTAAGTACAGATTCTGCAGTTTAGAAGGTTGTGGACTGATTGAAAAGATTCCAGAAATTGCATTAGAAAGGGGGACAATTATAGAACTAGAAAATATGTCCTACATGGAAATATTGAAAGAGGAAACATTTTCCAAATATAGAAAACATAGCTTATGGAGGAAAGGAATGTTTCCAGAAGGGTAGAGGGAAGTGGCTTAAATTATAATAAAATAGACTTGGTTAAAGGAGAATACTTGAAATATTCCTACCAGTGAAACTACTAAAATGTTGAAGAGAATTTTCCAGTGAGACTGGAGCCACCATTGATGGAGTCTCAGTTATTGGAGACTTTTAAGAAGAGTTCAGACATTTATTAAGCAGAAATGACACAAGCATAATTAACCTTGCCTTCAGGCAGGAGAATGGATCCTTTCCAGTTTGTTCTTTAAAGTTATTTCTATGATAGATGTCGAGAAAGCTACTGGTTTCTCTTTCAGTTTTCTCTTTTACAGGATATCTATTTTGACCAGAAAGTACTTTCGAATCCCAAATTGCTTGCCTTTGACTGTAACACTCTTTGTTGGCAAGCCGAGGATTAATCGTTAATTACAGGTAATACATTTCATAAAACAGTATCGCTGTACTGGGCCATTTCTGTCTGTAAAAATGTACAATTCAGTCTTTCAGTGCCCAAATGTGTAGATTAAACCTCTTTAATCTGACACAAGGAACCCAGGAAGAACAGCCTTGTGTCCCACTCCAATACATGTGTATTTTCTGAGACTGGAAAGCTCATTCATGTCCCTAGTGATGCTGTGTTAGTATAGACAAGGTTACAGCCGTTTCAGTCATCCATCTGCCATCATTCATGCAGGGATCTGTTTTTTCTTCATTTTTCATTATTTTGGATAAAGAGCCCAAAGAACTGAGATTCCCACTAAGTCGTCTTCATAGCTCACCCTCTCTCCTCATCCCAATGAAATTTTTGTACCACCTCTGGATGGAGAGTAGCCCATTGAAAAACCTGAGGCAGTCAAAGCTCTGCCATCTGTCTAGGTTGTTCAGAAAGTATCAGTCATCATCTAGGACTGAGCATCATTCTACTTCCTGCTATTCATCTGACATTTTAGCTCAGACAACTGTGCAATGACCTATAAGAAGGAGGGGAGCTATTATGTGTCTGTGCCAAAGTATCCTGGAATGAATGTAAAAACTTCCCAGATACTCATAGTGCTTCAAACCATAGCCAGGACAATATGGCCTTATTGCTTCTGGACACTTTAATCCCATAAATAATAAGATGAAGATTTGAGAGATTTTTTCCAAGTAACAAATGGTCCATGGATATGAGAGAGAACTGCAAAGGTTTGCAGTAACAGAACAAGCCTTGCAGTAGTATCTGAAGTCTTCTTGCAGCTATTAGGATCCAATATACTTTTATTTCTGGTGCTATTAAACTACATGACTATGGCATCCTGTATGTTCCTCAAATAATACAAAACATGGTAACCCTTTGGCTGTGAGAAGAACATAAGACACTGAATGCTTGTTAGCAGTTGGAACACAATTCATATACTCTGGGACTGCATTTTTCAGTTCACTTTTTTCTGAATGGAATTTAGTTCATGCACTCCAAGATTTCTCCACAATGTGAAATGAAGCATGGCAAATGGAGTTGATTGGAGGTTCACTTCAAAAGCACATTCCTTCTCCAAAATAAATGCTAATGTGCACTCACATTTCAAATTTCCCCTCCTATTCTGAATCTTAATTAAACCTGTAAGTCTAATATGTAGTTCTGAAATGTTTTGCATGAGAAAAATTGTTTAAATATTTAATGTGTTTTGAGTAATCTTATTGCATGTATTTGTTGCAAAGACAGGATCTCTGGGATTTGAAAACTTAAAGAATTCTTTACATAAAAAGAAATCCCTTGGTCTGCTAAATAACTCACTTAACCCATCTTTTTAATGAATTGATCAATGCTTTTCTCTGTATGCATACTCACACTATTATAATCTGACCTGCCCAGATGATTGCACTGAAATGAGTTAAGAAAAATGAAATTAAAAAAAAGGAAAAAGAATTTCCTTTTTGACGTGTACTGCTGGGTGATCTACAGTTTGCTTAAGATCGTTTATTAGCTGATTGACTTTCAAAATTTATAAATACAAAATCTTCAAATTTCACATCAGCCAATACTATCTGAAAAGGACGACTTCTTCCATTACTGAAATGCAACTCTGCCTTTGCCATGTAAATTGACAGTCTTTAAACAGTACTATTTAAGAGGAGAAAAAACTGGGGATATAAGTGCATCTTATTGCAACTTTCAAGGAAACTTAGATACATGGTACATTAATGTACACTTGGCACTCAGCCAGGACACCAGGGCTAATGTTCTGACACAGAAAGTACTGTGGGGGTAAAATGATCACTGGTTTTAATTAGCTGATGTCTGAACAGCACTTTCAAGAGGTAAAGTGCATCGTTTTATTGTTATTTATTTTATATCTCAATGGAAAGGAAATGCATGTGATCACAGATGGGACTCATCAGGATACACAACAGAATTAAGACTTTTGGGGTAAACTTATGGCTAAAAAGGCTAGAGACAGGAAATGTATGGCCACTGTGGGATATGGGAAGACACAAAAACTGAGGATGCTAAAGAAAAGTCAGCAATCTTGATTTATGAGATGTGTTTTCTGCCTTCTACTGGGCAGACTGAGGGTTACTTAATTACCTCTTCTTGATGTTAAGCACAGACAGATAAGATTGTCTCTTTAACCTTCATCATGTGTTCATCAAAGGCAGATTAGAATTCAACTCCTGCTCTTGCTGTGATGCTCCACTTAGTGACGCTCTGTAACACAGGATTGCAGAGTACTTGTCAAGGGTCCCCAGCCTTCTTAAAAAACAGGAATAGAAAAAAAAAAATTACTTTTCTCTTTTGAGCACATCATTGCTGCACAAAATTCAGTGTTTCAGTACTTGTTCCATCTGGACTTTTAACCTGGCCACTTCAGTAGGAGAACAGCATGTGACATGCTACTAGCTGCTTGGGCCTCTGGTGCCAGCTGAGAGCAGGGAAATCACAAAAGTATGAAAACTGATAAGAAAAACGTCGGGTTATGCTGTACTTCTTAAAAGGTTTGATGATTTTTTTTTAATTTTTTTTTAAGGCTCATATTAACTTCTTTCATTTCACCCATTTTACAACTTGAAAATTAAAACAATGTAACCAACACAGACATAATCTTAAATGTTTATCATCATAAAATCGAAGCTCAGAACAAGCATTACATAACAGATAGTTGTTGGCCAGTTAAAACTCTGGTTGGTTGGTTGGTTTGTTTTTTCACATACAGAGATATAAAAAAATATGATTTAGGACTCCTATAAACCTTCAGTGATATTAGCTGACCAAAAACTAGTCATATATCTTCATCAGTCAATGAAGACGAATAAGCACTTCTAGGTAGGGATTTTTTAATCCTAAAATGTATGGTGTAAAAAGTTAGAAGAGTTTAACCCTACTGTATGTGCTATGCCACCTCAAATTGCTTATACCGTTATGTTTGCCACATATCAACTCCTGGCTTCATGGCTGGTGCTGACGTGAGGGTTTTGCCTTTTATGACAACGGGATGTTCTTTGGTGACTATAACCTGTTAGGGAGGGATGGGATCAGTCCTAATCTTTGTAGGTATTTGAGACTGGAAACAAAAGAAAATTCTAAAATAATTCTATAAATTTATCTGGATTATAATGAAATGTGTACAGCAAAGCTTCCATTATGTCAGGTTCAGTGAAGTAATGTCCCTGAATAAAAAATCTAGAAAACCATAAGTCACTTCTATTTAATTCTGATCTAAAATGGTGATTTTTCTAGGCTTTGAAAGGGTGATCTATTGATAGAGCATCTCAATCTAAGTTAAATGTTTTAAAAACACAAGATAGACCTGTTATCTTTTACATGCAGTTTTTTTGAAATGCATCCTAAATGAGAACCCTAGTTGCTTCACTGCATCTTTAACAAGCTCAAAAAAGCTTTAAAGTATTGAGCACAGACAAGGGTAAACTTGTTGAGATGGAAATCGGGTCATCTTATTTCTCTAAGAATATTTTCCTTGAAAGAGACATCTCTGCATGTCATTTTTTCAAATACTTTGGGGACAGCTTAATGATCTCAGTATATTCAAAGTAAAGGCTCTTTAAAGATCAGGATAAATTCCATTTTTGTTATTTGTTTCCTTTGGAGTTTTGTTTTTCTTATAGTACTGGTAACCTTTCCTCTCTAGATGGATAAGTACTTCCCCTAGCTTTCTGTCATTCACACTGGAAAAACTTGGATCTCCTCAGTCAAACTCTTTTTTGTTAAAGATTTTCAGTGAGTTCAAAAGCAATTAGTTAAATGGAAACTTACAGTTAAAGATGTTTCAGGTAGACTGATGTCTGGTTTTTAATTCCAGCATGTTCTTTCCTCATCGGTTTTAGCTGATGTGGAGAATTTTTAGAATTACTTTTTCTAACCCAATATTTTTGACTTAAGAATGGTTACCAATCCTTCTCCCCTTGTAAGCATGGATGGGAAGATTTCAATAATAATGATGCATATCTTTGTAGGAGTTTTTAAATCCCTAATCAAATTCATGGTCCTATTGCTCTAAATCTGCCATATATAGAAAAAGCATACTCTTAAGTATCAAATTCCTAAAAGACAAGATCTATCAACAAACCTAGACAGATAATGAGTAAGTAAAATGTGAAAAGCATGGAAAGAATGTTTCATTTCCCTTATCCCATGATTTGCAAGGTGGAACATGTTAATGTAAAGTAGTGTTGTATGATACCAACAGATTGTGGGTTTTGTATACAGTGCATGTGGATTTTTGTCTCCAACAAGCTGTGCAGCACGTGTCCCGTGATCAGCAATGAAAGTCTCTTTTATGTGAACTGATTAGGGGTGAGGGGGAATATGTAATTTGACTAAGGGCAGGGATATGTACTTTGCCTAGGGTTTCTTTTAGAATTGCACTTACTGCGTTTGTCATTCGTATAAAACTAAATCTTCACTGTATATTCTAATCTTAATTAAACTCCTGCTATTACTAAATGTTCTTCTACCCTAAGATCCCTATGAACTGTTGGGGTTATATAGACCAGGAAGAAGATATGATGTCTAGAAAACAGATGCAAAATACTAGCCAGTAGAATATTACTGGTACTTAGAGTGCTTTTTCTAAATTACCTTCACACCACAGATTTTTTCAATTTAGTTTCAGTACCGACCCTGTTGCAGTGCCCAAAAAAATAACAAGGTACAGAACTGTAAGTCAATTGCTAGCAAATCAGTCTGGAAACAGTCCCAAAAGAGAAATTAAAGTTAACTTTGCCATTTTATTAAAATTATAGTATGAGGATAACTTATGATTATGAACTATTAGAAATAAACAGGTCTATGTTTCTCAGGTTTTGTGGACTGCCTTTGTGAAAAAATTAAGTGTGAGAAGCTAGGAATTGCACCTTCTGTTCAGCTTTCAGCCACTATATTCTCTCAAAGAGTGGCAGTGAACAAGCTTTTTCCACTTCTTGAATATAAACATCTACAAATGCAAAAAGTTGTTTTAGGGATGAAAAGTTACTACCTATTTCCTTGTCTGATCAAGGGGTGTTTTTATAATAATTCATATAGAATATTGTTTGAACATAGCAGACAAAAACCTTACATCAAGTGTAAAAATATAAATGTCGTAGTTATGGCTTGTAGGTTTTTCTGGTGTCTTCTGTCTATATGTCTTTATGTGTCTGCACCTAGTTTGTAAACCCTACATTACAGTTCTGAAAGTCCATAGTAATTAAGATAATACACAAAAGTTTGCCAATGTCATGACACTCCTGGTAACTCCCTTTAAAGCCCATGTATTGTAGCTGAGAGATTAATTTCCCTTTCTGGTCTGCATTTCCATTTACAGAAGATTGTCCAAAATTGCTGGGTTTGCGTGATACACTTCTGTATACTGAGATGTTATTAAACAGCTAACAAGAAATTGCTCCACTCTTACTGTCTTGTCTCTTCTTTTTTGCATTTGCAGATTATGTCCAGGCTGATTTTTTAAGGTTTAGGCATTTATTATGTGTGAGAGAGTAGAATTGTTTAGAATGTAATAGACTTCTTTAGAGAAGCATCTGAAAATTATTATAAGTACACACCCTGATCCTTCAAAGAAATTTAGAATAATTTGGAAAGTGATGTCAAGTTAAAAAGGAGATGTGAGGAAAAATACTTAATTACTATCTGTTTCTTAATGCATTTGATAACATTTTATCTGTTTTTATACATGCTAACCCAGTCAGCAGGGACAAATATGTTTGTAAAGTATGGTTTCTGTGTCATACTTTTCTCCCTTATCTGCCAGAAAGTTGTTCAAAGCAAATCCTCCTAAGTAATACTGGATCCGTTGACAGGTTTATCCTCTTCTGTTCATATCATATTATCTTAGGAAACAAAATATTCGTTCTAGAACTGCTGTCAAAATTAGGGATTGATCTTTTTGTTTCAGATACTTCCTATTTTACTAATTATCAATACATTATGGCTTAGACATCCAAAGTCCATCATTCAGAAGAACCATGGACTGTTATTTTTGATGCACATAACTTTCATTCATATTAACTAGTAAGAGAATATAGCTTAAGACATAAGACGTTTATTTCTGAAAGACATCTGAGCAAATAATGTCCTTTGCCACTCTAGTCTATACATGTCTCTAAGTCACAGTGCTTCCATTGACTTTCATAGTAAGGTGAAAAACTGAGGTTTATTGGGACAGAAATAGTTCATTTTTTTATTCTTTAAAAGATTGTCATCTCAAATTTATTTATGTAGCAGCTTTTCATCTGAAATATTTTAGTTCAAATTCAGTGACATTTTTAGGAGTCTTTCCCTCACTTCCTAGAATTTTTTGCTGAACTTCTTGTACCTATGAAGGCTACGGAACTGCTGTTGTGGTTCTATTGTAAAAGTATCAGCTAGATGTTTGCTCTAGTTAGTATATCTAGAGCAGTGTTTCTCAGGCTACAGTCCATGATATTTTGATAGGTGATCCGCAAAAAGGAATATTGTTATGTATGCAAGAAAGAATGCAAAAAAGGAGAACAGGAGGAAGCAATAGTAATAAAAGGAAGTAAAAGTTCAGCTAAATTTCTAGATTGTTGTTGTAAATGAAAGCCAATGTAGGAGCAGTAGGTAGCTCAAGGATTTTTGTCAAAGGGTAAAGTAAATCCTTAATTTCAAATGCTGAGGATCCCTGGAGTAGAGCATTCATCACAGTGTCTCTTAATTCTGATTACTTTTCTAATCAGTATGCATCTCACACACAGATTTCGTATTGATCAGATGAAATGGGTGGTATAAGATTAAAAAAAACCCCTCAAAACCAAGAACAACAAAGAAAAAAAAAAAAACAACTAGCTCTCAAGCAGCTTCTGTATTCAGTCTCAGATCAGTTTCTCAGCTGTTATACTGAAAACCTAACTGAAAGTTATTTAAGTTAGTATTTTATACCTAACTTGTTCCATATGTATTTTTCTACTTAGAGCATTTGTACTCTATACTTCACGTTAAAAAAGGTTGGCATGGGGTACCCCAACATGCCTGTCCTTTCTTCACTCCACTAGAACTGGAAAAAGCAAAAGTTCAGCATTTTTGATTTACAAACTGGAACAGCGTATGATTCAACATTTTCCTTCACACAAGAAAGTTTACAGAGGAGCAGTTATTTTACGTAGTAAATAGCTTTATGTAGTAAATGTGTCAAATCAAAAATGTGTGAAAGAGCTCTTTCTCACTAAAACATCTTAAAAGTCATCAGACTACTATGAATAAGTCTCTTTCGTTCTTTCTCTCATACCTCCCACTGTTAAGTAGAACATGGACTTAAAAGTGTCTAGAAATAATATCTTAGCAAAGAACGAGTTGAAATAAAAATGGAAACTAACACAAGGGAATCTTTTGAAGAGTAAACTTCTGCATACCCTTCTTGCTCTTTTCTTTCCACCATCATATTCTTGGGTTTTAGAATATAAGACAGTTTTTAAAAAGCAGAATAAAAACATATATCACAATCAGATTACCACTTGACCATTCTGGAATCCTAATGTTCCTTCAGTTTTTCCATATCCATATTTAAAAGTGCCTTGGGAATAATTAATTTTTAAGAAAATAATGTCACAGGCTGCTCCTCACATAACTTTGTAATTTTAATTTTAAGACCAAAAGAAAAATAGTTTCCAGGTTTTCTTCTGTGCCAAATCTTTGTGTCTCCTTCAGTACTACCTGCTTGCTCTAGATTGAATAACAACAGATCTTTCTGAAAATTATTGGTATGCCCTGAAAACCCATTTCCAGTTTGATAATTCTTATTTTACTTTTGTCCTAAGTATAAATATAACTAATTAAATCTATCATAGAGATTTAATTAAAACAGAAATACATTAGGTTTTCATTAAAGCTTATTAACTGATGTCAGTGCTTTCCAAGAGTTTAACTTCTTTTTTTTTTTCTTTGAATTATTTTAGATGAGGTTCAGATAGAATGTGTGTATGAAGACTCTTTGTCCTCAAAGTGACACATGCAGGAACTATTTAAATAGAAATGTTACATGTCACTGATAAAGACACTTTTCATTTCTTGTCAGACATGCAAACTGTTAGAAATAAGGAATCTCTCCTTGAAAAAGTCAGGAGGAAACAGATATCTTACAGGAGAAGTAAAGTTGTGATTTTAAGCTAAGAACAAGTAGTACCTCTGTAGATGAAAGAATCCTTGCTCAATAGTATATAAATCTCAGTAGGAATATTGGAAAAGTGTCCAAGATAGAGGCATTTTTTTCCCCAAATATTCTTCTGACATAATTTTATTGCACCAAGTAAGACCACATAAAGATGTTTTTAGAACTCTAGATATTCTGCAACAGCTCTGAAAACAATAAGTAAAAAAACAAACTTCACCTTTAACAAGCAGCATTGCATCTTACAGGGTTTTAGCTTTAAAAAAAAAAGGGTAGTTTTCTACAAGGAAGTTGCTGTGCCTAATTTTAGTGAGTAGATCAAATTGGAATGCTTTTGAGGTAAAAGAGTTTTGTAGAAATTGGTGTTTACTGCATCAGAAATACATCAGCTTCAACAAAATATAGAGGATGTTCTGTATTCAAAAGAGCAATATGGAGAGCACAGTGAGAGGGATAATATAAAAATAACTATTAACACCATAAAGTAACAGAGAAGTTTAAAAGTTCTGTATTCTGTATTGCAAAGGAATAAAGGTGAATCCATGCCAAGCAATCACTAAGCCTGAGTTGCTCAGATGACATATCACCAACTTCACACACAGTGTTACTAACACTATAGAGCAACCAAAGGGTACCCAGGTGTAGTCGGTCTTCAACTGTCAGCGTGCAGAACAGCTCAGCATATCTAAACCCATCTGCCTTCACTGTGGTCCATATACAGGGTGTATAGCATTGAACTCTGTTAGTCCTAGTATTCTCCCTACCACTTTATTATTATTGTAAAAAAAATATTCTGTTTAATATCCAATCCACCTTTCTCTGTGTTGGGTAGCCAACTTTTATCAGAGTATCTGGGCATCTCTGCTCTTTATACCACGTTCTGTATCATGATCTGCTGCTTTTTATATTTTTGGAGCATTTCCCCTATATTATTTTTATGAGGTAGTTTCATTCAGATATTGTAAGTTCTTGATAATTCATTTACACCAAGCTGTTCAGTATATTACTCCTGCTAAATATCCTATCTCAGAAAAAATATTAATCCTTTCTATTTCAAAAGGCACCAATATAGAATTGAGGGGAGGATAACATATTTTATGTCCTCAAAACATATACTTCTTTGCTTCACAAAGACATAAGACAAAAATCTTACACTTGCTAAGAACAGAAATCTTTACAACAGTACTAGTACAACTGATTACAATAATATCAAGTACAGTAATATTGAAATAAACTTCAGATTTTTGCTGTTGAATAGCACTGGGTAAATATTTGCCCCTATTCTTTCTCAATATAAAAGTTCATACTGCTGCATGTAGAATATTAGTGTGTAATCTAAATTGTCGGGTAATTTAAAATGACAATTTGACTCCAAGAAGAAAGAAAAACTTTACTAATTTTCATCACTGAAAGTGAGAGAAAATTTTTTCCTTGTGGATATATGTTTCTCAGTGTGTTATCTTCCAACAACGCACCTGCAATGTGTTACATGGATATCAATGTGCATAAAAGGGCTCACCATAGCTTAAAAGAAGAGACCAAATGAAATTTCCTCTAAGTATATATGTGTATAATTGTATATATATCTTCCTGTAATTTACTGGAAGGTTGCCAAACTAGGAAGAGAAGAGTTCAACACAACCACAGCAGAAGTCTTTACTTAATTATTAAGTGTACATGTAAATTGGCTCGGCTTTGCAGCCTAAGCAGGGGTAAGGGAGGGCAGATAAAATGCACTGTGTGGTTTATTTTTAGTCAAACCTGTAGGTTACCATGCTTAGCTGTCAATGTTTGCCTGTAGGTAATAGGCTGGAAAAGAATTGTTTATAAAATAATCTCTGGCAAAAAATATTGCTTGAGATTGAGAACTTTCCGGTCACTATGCATGTTACTGTCTCACTTACCAGGCAATAAGAGTAGTCCTGGTAATTTTGTTAAATGGGTTGTAAGATGTTTCAAGTCACTCCCTCCAAATACCTTAAGAGAAAGACTCTTCATTTGGAGAGGAAACTGCTGATCAGAAGAGATTGTTGCCCGTCTTGTAGCATACTAGCTTCTAGGGAAGATTTTCCCATGCAAAAGTTCATTATGAGATCAGGGCTGTGTCCCCATACATCTGCTGTTTATACAAATATTGGTAGTAATTGAAAAAATGTACTCTTCTCTGTTGTAAAATCTATAACAAACTCCTTGTTACAGAATAGGAAATAGAAGTACAGACACAACTTCCCAGATTAGTTCTGGCTACTTCCTCAATTAGCTTAAGCTTTAGGCACAATTTTTTAGCTTTAAAGTCCAAATAACTGTTTAGTACTCCTACCATCTCCTTGTTATACTAAAGACTGGGAAAAACTTCTTTGGGACTGAGGGACATTCTGGAGATGTTTGGGTTTTTTTTGTTTTTTTAATGACTGGGGAGTATGGCAACTGAAAACCATGACCACCATCCAAGTGCTTCCTGAAAAGCAAAGGTGATTTAACCTGTGGATTATTTGTAGTTTGTCGGAATAGGCCATCTGGCACAGGTCTGATCCTGAAGGCTCTCCTCTTCAAGGTAATTTAAGAACACCTAGGAAGCAGGTTTCAGGCTGGGCAATTTATTATCACAATGGTATCAGCTTCTTTTCATGGAGTTCCTTAACTTTTTCCCCATCATGTTGCATCATCATAGCCCATCAGCACATGGGATCCGTATATGGGCAACAAATCCTCCTTGTGGTTTGCACCAGGCACAGCTGAGTTGAGAATTTTATTTCTTTGATAGTGGAAGGGTGTGAATACACCACTCCCTTGCCACTTGAAAGGTAACGCAGTTCCCCATACCACACAGGGTGGCCATTGCTAAAGTAAAGTATTAAATGTTTTTTGAAGAGACACAAGCGGCATAAATTTTAATCTTACTGAGATCTATTTGCAGGCTTTGCCTCGTCAGTGCCATATTAGGAAAATGCACCAGTACTATCAAAACCTATGCACTCAGTACTAAACGAAAACAAAAATGAAATACCAACTTTTCTGCCTTGGAAAAAATCCTGGTACAAATAGGTCAACATTACAGTGGGTTTTAATTTTTAATTCAAGCATTGTTTCAAATAAGGCATTTATTTTAAATGTGCTATTCCTTCTCAGTTTAGTGCAACTGCCACTTTGGTTCAGCTAGAAAATATATTAGAACTCACAGGAAAAGCAAAATCCAAAGAAATTAGAAAAGCTTGCTTAGGGATAAGAGACAGTCAGGAAAGACCAACAAGGACAAAGTGTGTACACAAAGTGAGCAACCTAACTGGCTTCCATTGTGTTGCATTCCGTTAGGGATTTTATCCCATGAATCTTGATTCATAAGAGTGGTGTAGACAACAGGTAATCCATGGTTTGAACAAATATATTCATCAGTGCAAAACCCTATCTTTTTTCTCTAACAAGGTACCCAAATATATATCCTGTTGATTTTGATGTTGTGATAGATGATCTGCTACTACACACTTATTTTGTTCCTATTCTGACCTTGACATTGCCCTTCCTGGAGTGGCAGCATGTCTGATGAAGCTCATTTGTAATTCCAAAAGGTTCCTTGGAACCATAAAGCCTGGTCATTTTTTATTGATTTGTTTAAAGAAAACGATAGCTAAAATTCTGCATTCTTGTCTCATAATGGGATTTTAATGCCTAAATCTCTGGTTGACCCTGGTCAGAGCGCACAAAGGACGACATGAAGAACATTTTAATGTTTGTATTATTCTACCTCATTCTTATGCATTACATGGTACAGGACCCAGCATGCACCCTGTCCATGCCTGATTTTATCATATATAAATGCAACCAATCTCTTTTCACTATGACTTTGAAAATAGTTCTCTAAAAAGAAACAAGCACATTGAGGGTCATTTTGTAATCAATTCTTTAGATTATGTGGTGTCGCTCGGTGTACCCATTAAAAGTGAGATTCAAACTAGTTACTATATGAATAGGCTGCTGCTTTTTGACAGTACATTTTTGTGCAGCTCAGTTGGATATTTTTTGGTTTGTTTTTCTGAAAAATGTTTTAAAAGCTAGGCTGAAAAGTAGACTAATTATATGCATTGGGATTCTTTCATAGACTCAAACAAAGACAAAGCTATTGCTCAAATATTAGATTTGTAGTGATTAAAGTGAACATTTAATGTTTGATCAAAGTACTTTCTATTAAAGTCTCCCATGAAGTTTTGATGGCATACAAGTATGTTGTATTTTTTGCTTATCCTATTGAGCAACTTCATTATAGATCAAGTTTTTTCCCCGCTATACAGTGCTATCAGCCCTCATACTCTTATGACCTTTAATGTGGTGCATTACTTTTTTCCTGAGTAATTCCACTATTTCTTTTATCACAGTCCAAATCTAACGGGGAACAACAAATACTTTAAACTTGTATTTCTTCTGATCCTATAAAACAAGATAGCACAGATAGTATCTCATTTTGAAGACGACGGCTCAAGGAACTCAGTGGTAAAAAGCAATAGGTAAAAGTCTTTACTTTTTTGAAATGTAGATTTTTGACAATTCCCTTATTATTTTCTTCTTTATCTATATGCATTTTAACCATTATCCTCAATACCATTTTGTGGTAAAGTTCTGCAGACCAGATATGCAAAGCATATTTTTCTCTACTTTAATATCCTCTACTATTTAAAAAGTATTACTGCAAAATGTCATTTTCTTATAGGAACAAAGCTAAATATCTGTTTTCATTCATTAAATGTAAATATTACTAGATTACCTCACTCAACAGTTTTATTTTTCAAGGTATCCTGAGACACACTGCATCATCTGTTTTTGTAGGTAGAATGACCATGGTTAAACATGGTATTGAATTAGTTTTGATCTTTTGTTTCTGAGGAATACATGGTTGGCTCATAACCTTTCCATTTTCAAATAAAATTTGAGATTTTTCTACCAACTTCCTGTTTAACATTTTTCATTTGTTTAAGTAGCTCCTGTGCTGAAAGTAAGGATTTTAATATCGACACTTTTGACTCTAAGATCTTCAGCTTACTTCATCTTTATTTTTTAAAACTCACTTCCCAAGTTCTTTTCTACAATTTTAGGATATGGACTGATAAACAAACACGCCTTTCCTATTTTTAGTTTCTATGATGGTCTGATCATCATTCAGATTCTGTTTATAAAGAATTCAAATCTTACTTTCAACAGCTAGTGAAGCTGAAGTACACGCCAGAAGTGCTTGGAGTCATGCTCCACAGCAGAGCTGGGAGTAGCACACAGGGATTCTCATTTCTAGGTTCTAGCTTGAGCCATCACTGGCCAACTGCAATAGAGGGTAGAAAATACAACCTACTACTGCCTTTGTGCACTGTTCTGGGAATTGCACTTAAACAGCAGTGATGTCAAGCACAATCACCTTTTGCATTTCTTAAAATGTTTCTTATTCCCACCTACTTGCTGGCTAAGTCTCTTGACGAGAAATTGCTACAAGTACAGAAAATAGCATCATGTGAATCCATTTTTGAAATGCAGTTGTAACAAGAGTGGCAAGTAGAACAAACCAAAACTCTATATCATGTAATCTCTAGACTTGTAATTTTGTGCTCCGTTCTCTCATGACCATACTACCCTGCTATCTTACCTCTGTATCTGGAATGGCAAATAAATGACATCTCATTTCCCATCAGACTCCCAAATGTCCTAAAGGAAAATGTTTGATCATTACCATCTCTGTAGTCATTTTGTAAACTATGCTAACAATAAATGTTTTAGAGGGATTTCTTTCTTTCTGAAAACATTCCTAAAAGCCCATAACATCCACTTTTAACTCTGACTCAAAACAGCTTCACATAGAGTATATTGACTTTGTCTCAGTGTTTCAGTAAATTCAGGAGTATCAGGAGTGTATGTTTAGTAGATTTTGACACTCACTTTATATGATTTCTTAAAGTTCTGTCATTTACAAATTGAAAGTGTTAGTAACAGAAGTATTTTTAAACATAAAGTAAAATAACATTAACTTCACATGAACTAGTGTAATTCATTTCTCATAAAATGTTGTTCAGCATAATATAAGGTAACAGCACTTTACATGTTACTTGTAGTAAAGCACAGAGTCACTGAAAAGTAGTTTTGAAGCTTTATTTTCTATCTATTATGTGATATATATGATCATATAACAGCCTCATGAAACTATGCATAAGCAATTGTTGACCTTTAAAACCAGCCAACTGTACATTAAAATTCAGGTTGTTTCTGGTCTTGTGAATCAGTCCATTAGAGCTGTGCAAGGATCCACTTGAAACACAAGTGTAGACAGTACTCTCACCATGACGTTAGCTCCAGGGTGATGGTTAGGACGTGTTTTTGAAGTGCTGAAGATATGGAGTGTGTTTCTTCAGGCTGAAAAAGGCACTCAGTGCAAAGATTTCCCATTTCCTGAGCATGTGTTAGAGTTGGTTAAGGAGATACTGCTATGACCTTCTTGTAAAGCTGGCAGCTTTCTGCTGATTAGCGCTGAGAGCATATATTGGCTACGCTCAAACCTTACATCTTTCACATAGGTTCTTCTGTCCTAGGTACTGGGCAGGACCTAATTTTTTAATCTGAGTTGGATTTAAGCATGAGTTAGGTGCTGAGTTACCCAGCTCTGTTGAGCTGGAACATGCAGAGAAGTTGTCTACATTCCCCTGTAACATTGCTGTAAAAAATTGAAAAGGACCATAATCTCTCAGACACTAAAAAGACAGGAATGTAATTTATTCAACTCTCAGATTTAAGCACATGAATTTCACTGAAGTTGTTCTTAAACTGTTAAATTATTTCAAGTTCTTTTTTATTTTACCCTTTCTCTCTTCCGCAATGAACTGTAAGTATCACAAATTGGTACTGGCTTTTTCACTCTGCAAAAGTCTGTTCTTATGGCCTTGCAGAAAGTAAGTCAATGTCAGAGCACTTTCTAGTAGACAGAGATCTGCATCATGAATATAACAGATTTTGGTAGAAGTCTCTGTAGAAAACCAGACAAGTTCCCAACAAAGAACATGTTTATCTACTTAGCTTTACAGAGGCAAATTCCACTGGAACAGGCTGCCCAGGGAAGTGGTGGAGTCACCAACCCTGGAGGTATTCAAAAGACGTGTAGATGTGGCGCTAAGGGACACAATTTAGTGGTGAACTTCGTAGTGATAGGTTAACGGTTTGGACTTGATGATCTTGGAGGTCTCTTCCAACCAAACGATTCTATGATTCTATGATTCTAAATTGACACACAAAAATCTTACTTGATTTGATACCTTTGATATGAGGCATAAGAAAAATATTTAGTTCCCTATCTATTTGTATTTGATCTGTAACAATCTGTAGCCCAAATGATGTCATATTCCCCATTTCAGTCACTCTTCCTATATATTAAAAACCGAAACTCTCAAAAAGAGAAAGAATATAACTTGTTAGCTACATGCTGAAAAGACAAGAGACATCACCTTTGAGTGACTTTATAACCCCAAGATATAAGTATATGATCTCCATGAACAGCTGGTATTTTCTGAGCATCTGAGATCAAAATAATAGTGTGTATTTAAATTAAATATTAAAAACAAAAAATTCTTTCTCTATATATATATATGTACAATTCACAGATACAAATTGGAATGCATGTATATTTACACATACATATTTAAAGTGCAAAGCCTGAAAAAAAACCAATTTATGAGGTATCTAATAAAATTTATTTGTTTAAAATCATTCACTTTTCCTCTCCAGCTTCTCAGTAGCTGCATTCCTGCCTCATCATTGTGAACATAAAGGAGAGAAAGGACTAATATGCATTTAAATAGTTACTAGGGGAACAATATTGTCTCTGCATGTAATCTTTAATGGTCACAGCAATGAAATATTAATGGAATTTATAGTAGGCCAACACATTTCTTCGGATGTGTTTATGTTCCTAAATTAAATTAATTTACAAGAGTAATAATATATGTACAGTTCCCTCTTTTGTGTTAAGTTACTTTTAATCTACTGCAGGAAGCCTAGTATCCATTAATAACTCTGCCTTTTTTAAGCTTATGAATGATCCCCAAATATTATGTCTTGTCAGTACAAAACAATAGCCTGGAAAAACATAAAAATGGTGCGGACTCACTTGTTGCTTGTTTCCAATTAGTGTTAGAATGTCTGAGAACTGTTTTTTGAAAGTGTTTTGAACCAATAGCAGAAGAACTTCAAATATTGTATCACTTCTCTCTACCTTACTAGAATATTTTGACAACTCCATTTAATGAGTTGTCCATTTAATGGTCTTCAAAACTCTCCAACAGAATTGAAGACAGGGGCTGCAGAGACAGGGCATCCTGTGTATCAGTGCTAGTGATGGTCTTTCTGGAAAAAAGAAGTGCTAGAGATAACTCAAAATGTTGATGCCAAAAAATATACTGATTCTGAGTCATTCTTAACTTTTGCAAGCATTTTTGTTGCAATTTCCACCACTTAATAGATTTTTTTTAAGATTTTCATTAAAATCTCACTTTCTGGCCAAAAATATTACTTAGTTCTGACTGGCTCTACCGTTTCATTTTTAAGAATCTCTTTCTAATGTAAGACAGCCTGTCTACATGAGAAATAGAAAGGATCTATCTTCAGTAAAGCTGTGGCTATTGTAAGAAGGTCTTCATTTGTGTGAAAACTTAGGCAAAATGAAGTAACAGTCTTCAGACAGAAGTCAAATAATAATAATTCAGTATTGCTAAGAATTTGAATAGTGTTTCCATAGCGTTTGTATCTATGATAACAGTTTTAAAAAAAAGTTAGAAGCAGTAATAACCTGATATGATAAAACCAGGATGGTTTGTTTTTCTGTATTTACTATTCTCTGCAGCTACTTTCCTAGCATAACACATTCTGCAACTGTTTCATACACACCAAAATGAACTTCATTTCTTCTAGGTGGCGTATCATGAAAACTAAGCATTAACAACAACAAAAAATTATAACTTAAAACTGTGACTTATTTATAACGTTCTCATATAGAAGCACTGTTTGTGGGCCGTCAAGATTATGCCAGGCACAAATATATCATATGCCATTGTGTCAACACTACAGTAAGTTAGCTATGCAGCCAGGTGCCAGCATGATTATGCAAATAGCAGTACTATTGGCTTATCAGTCAAAACCACTGCCAGAATGCCTAGGAGACAGATTTCAATAAGGGAGATACAGTCTATCTCAGTGAGGCTGACATTAATAATTTATGATTAATCAGTTTATGGAAACATGTTAACAGCAGAAGGTTGTGGCGAGCAAGATGGATGTCTTACCTCCACTTTTCCCATTTCTTTTCGTCCTACCTGACTCCAATTTTTTTTACAATTAAAAGCCACATAGAGGACTCAGTTCTTCACAAGAGAATGGATTAGCTTATAAAAGAACCATATAGAAGTGCTGAGCTGGGGGAGAAGTGATGAGAAGTCATCTGACTTCCTATAAGTGGGATCGGAGCTGAGCTGGTGCCAAATTTGCCTCTTAGGTCCCAACAACCAGGCCTATGTCAGAACGTGTTACTAAGAGCTGAATTAGTATCATGTCTAGGTTTTAGCTGTGAAATCTAAAATACCAGAAGTCTAAATATTTGCATATTCCAACATAAACTTCATCCACTCAAATAAAAAGAAATTCATGCAATGTTCCCTCATGAACCATTGCACAAATGTATCTTTTTCTTGGCGCCCATGCATAAAATAGTTAATAAAATGTGAATACAATCTGTAATTCAGAGAAAGGAAGATCAACCCTTAAGAAAGTTGTAAACATCCACTGCTGAGATGAGCCTCTGTCCTGGTTCTGGCTGGGATAAAGTTAATTTTCGCAAGAAACTGGGAAGGGACACAGCCAGGATAGCTGACCCAAACTGGCCAAAAGGATATTCGATACCATATAACATCATGCTCAGTATATAAAGGGGGGATGGGTTCACTGCTCAGGAGCGGGCTGGGCATCGGGTTCCAGGTGGTGAGCAGTTTGTACTGTGAATCACACACTTAGTTTATTCTGTTACTGTTATTGGTTTTTTCCTGTTTTCTCCTCCTTTGCTGTCCTGTTAAACTGTTTTTATCCCAACCCATGAGTTTTGTCTTTCTTTTCCCCAATTCTCCTCCCCATCCCACTGAGGGGGGGAGGCGTGAGTGAGCAGCCACATGGTACTTAGCTGCCGGCTGGGGCTAAACCACAACAGTCCTTTTTGGTGCTCAACGTGGGGCTCAAAGGGTTGAGATAACGACAGATCTGACCAGATCATGTTGAGACAAAAATTTGTTATATGTACTTATTATATCAGTTAAATAGTAGCTGGTCACAATGTTGCTTTGTTTGGTCACATGGTTGTGTTATGTAAATTTTTATATGTACTCTGTATTCTCTGTGGTGCTATCACCTCAGGGAGAATGATGAGGATTATCATTTTGCTGTACTGTGTAATAGCAACCTATGATATGATAACATCAATGGCTATGAGGTTAAGTTGGTGTCTGTATGCAGCATTGCTGTCCTGCCCATACCTCAGGGTCCGTCTCTCAAAACTCACTCCATGGGGAAGACAGAGGGGGATAATTTCCCCCATTCCTTCACCTTCCCTTTCTCCTTCAGGCTAGTAACAAAGTTTTTGAGAATTTTGAAAATCCTGCAGTTGTTCAAGACAGCATGCTCTTACTGCTATGTCTCCTGAATGTGTCCCAGGTCTAGTTTAGGGTTACAAAAAAATTTGGGGGGAATATCACCCAGAGATCTGCCCCAAGGCTGGATGGTTATGGGTGGCATGGAATGTGGGAGAATATGGGCAGGTATCTAGAGAACTTCTCATCTCCAATGGTTTGGAATTTCACTCCCAAACAACTACAGGACCCTCATAAAGTAACAGAATATTTGAAGGGAAAATGCTGTGGTTATTCCAAAGAGGCACAACTTACCGCACTGTGCTGGGACCTGGAGAGTATCTACTAAAGACTGCTCGATATTATGCAGCACCCTCAGGGGGAATGGAGGAAAAACAGACCAACAGGGACTGCAGCTGCTCCAGCCCTTATGACAAGCACTGCAACTACTCCAACCCCAGCAACAGGCATTACAGCTGAACCAGAAAACCAACCCATGCTGGTATCAGTCGCCACTATACAGAACAAGAAATACACAAAAAAATCAGTTCACTTAGTGAGGCATGATGGTGAACCAGAGTCGTCATGAGAACAGGAGGAAGAGTCAGAACTAGAGATAAAAAAACTAATCTCTATCCTTAAGTGAGCTGTGAGATATGCGAAAAGATTTCATCTGCCATCCAGGTGAGCACTTTGTCACCTGGCTGCTCCAATGCTGGGATAACAGGGCCAGTAGCATAGAATTAGAGAGTAGGGAAGCCAAGCAGCTGGGATCCCTGTCTAGGGAAGGGGCATTGACAAGGTGATTGGAAAAAAGACACAAGCCCTCAGCCTCTGGATGTGACTTCTGTCAGACGTGTAGCAAAGGTATCCCTTCAAGGAAGATGTTACATGTCACTCAGGCAAGTGGACCACCATGGAGAGAGGTATGCAGTACCTGAGAGAATTAGCCATGCTGGAGGTGATTTATAATGATCCGAATAACGAGCAGTTATCCACAGATCCAGATGAAGTCCAATGCACACAACTCCTGTGGCAGAAGTTTCTACAGAGTGCACCATCGTTGTATGCCAACTCATTGGCAGTAATGTCCTGGAAAGAAGGTGAGGGACAAATGGTGGATGAATTGGCTGGCCAACTCTGGCAAGACGAAGGAAGTCTCTCTTCCTCCCTACGGGCCTGCGTCTCGGCTGTGGAGAAACTGCCAGACATGCTAGCCAAGAAACTGTCCCGAGAGTTTCAGTGATTCGAGGATAAGTTCTGCTCCCCACCTGTATGGACTGGTATCTCAGCTATGAGGAGTAAGAGTTCCTCTGCTCAAGAGAGAGGACCTAGAGGGTACACACCACAAGGCACCCTTCAGTTTTACCTGCATGATCTGCAAATTCTTCAGTTAAGATCCAAGTGCAAAACCATTGAGTAGACCCAATTGGAACTTTATAGCAGGTATCTCTAAAGCTGGAACAAAATGCACAGACATAGGCTTGAAAAGGTTGGTCTTCCACCATAGCTTGCTTTGAGAAATCTACCAAAATGATTTCTGCAGATGGGACAAATAGAACAATACCAGGTTTGAGCACCTACTGGGACTTTACTGGGTTCTTCTGAAATTAGCCATGAGCATTCAGTTTTGCACATTGCTGAGCTCATGTTTCAGGGAAAAAAAAAAAACATAAAATTGAAACAAAAAGTAATGTTTTCATGTAAATAATCAGGCTGCCTGGAATTTATCTAAGCATAATTTTTCTTTAATCAGAGGAATGTGTATTGCTAATAAATGTTGTATCCCATAAAAGGATGTTTCCCTTTAGTGTAAGAGTCATGATACTGCAATCTTTTTTTCAAAAATTATCTTCTTGTTATGCAGCTTCCTTAGATGTTTGGTGCTCAACAGTACACACCAGTATGGAGTATTAGAAGACTGAAAGACATATCAAAGTGCAGTAAGTGAGAGCTGAAACATAAATATATCAGTATCGGAATATGTATTTCATTATACTCTTCTGCTTTGCCATTTTAATATTTGAAAGCCCTAATTTATACTTCCCAATTTTAACCTGCGTATAGTTTATTATTATTAACCACTAGAGACTCTGAGTGCCTTAAAGCCTGTGCTAATAGATTCTGATGTAATTAAATCGAGCCACATTGCAATGCAGAATGCTTCTGGAACCATCAGTGACAAAAGTAATTGATAAATCAACCACTAATTGACTTCAGACAATGAAGGTACTTTTAAGGTGCAGTGAGATTGTCACCTAGTTAGCTTTGTAGACAAAGAAGTAAGATTATGTTTACTACAAGAGTGGTGAGTAAGTCATTGGTTTAAACAAAATCAGATAAATATGCAGTGTATTAAAATGGTATATTGTACAGATGATGATTCTGTCTTTATATAGAAACAACCTTAGCAGCCTTCAAGTTGTGCGAATTTTATTTTATTTTCTGATTCAGTCATGTGTATCAACAGGTGCAGTTATACAGGATACTGTGATTTTTAGAGAAACCTATAGATTCCTCTATACAGAAAATCTACAAAACGTGGCTGTTTCGGGATTTCCTAAATAGCTATTTACTAAATAGCTTTTGATATGTAATATCATCTTTTCCCGGAACCTCTTCTACAGATAAGATGTTTCATGCATTTCAAGGTGATTTAACTTCTACATGAATGTCTGATCATTGTGGACAGCTCTTGCTTATTGTTAATTCTAGGAATGTTAAAGCTAATTTCAATACAACTTTTTCTGTTAATAGATTTGAGAAGAATAAAGTTTCAATTGATCCTTTGGAAACTGTTTGAAACTGAAGGGATATGTGCAGACGCAACTTTTATGTGATTGCCACTTCAATGACTGAAAGTGTCAAATATGTTTGTTACTGTTTCTCAAAAACAGTTATCCAATTTCCTTGAAGGATCAACTGAAAATATCTCAATTATAAATTAAAACAGACTATTCCTGACAGTAAATAAAGATATTTATTCTTATTTAGTCCATGAAATGGATTTATTTTAGAGCAGGCTTGACTTCCAGAGAGCAATTGCCTCCAGCCCATGGTAACGAGAAAGACATCTCACTGTGCTGCACTGGAAGACCAGGTCTTCCTCTGATCTCCAGAAAGAGCATTCCTCAGTGATGGAGCACCTTCTGCAAATCATTCATAACTCTGAGGGCTTCTTTCATTTCCTGATTATTCATTTCTAAGTAACCCGCTTTCTCCTTCAAGGGGAGCTGTTCCATGCTTCAAATCCTGCTATCCTTGTCTGTTTCTTGAATCATAGAACCATATAATAGTTTGGGTTGGAAGGGACCTTTAAAGGTCATCTAGTCCAACCCCCATGCAATAAGCAGGGACATCCTCAACTAGATCACGTTGCCCAAAGCCCCATCCAGCCTGACCTTGAAAGTTTCCAGGGATGGGACATCTACCATGTCTCTGGGAAACCTGTTCCAGTGTTTCACCACCCTCATTGTAAAAAATGTCTTCCTTATGTTTAGCCTGTATCTCCCCTCTTTTACTTTAAAACCCTTACCCCTTGTCCTATCGCAACAGGCCCTGCTAAAAAGTTTTTCTCCATCTTTCTCATAGGCCCCCTTTAAGTATTGAAAGGCTGCAATAAGATCTTCCTGGACCCTTGTCTGCTCCAGGCAGAACAACCCCAACTGTCTCAGCCTGTCTTCATAGGAGAGGTGCTCCATCCTTCTGATCATTTTTGTGGCCCTCCTCTGGACCCGCTCCAACAGATCCATGTCTTTCTTGTGTTGGGGGCTCCAGAGCTGGACGTAGTACTCCAGGTGGGGTCTCACCAGAGCAGAGTAGAGGGGCAGAATCACCTCCCTTGACCTGCTGGCCACGCTTCTTTTGATGCAGCCCAGGATACGGTTGGCTTTCTGGGCTGCAAGCACACATTGCTGGCTCATGTCCAGCTTTTCATCCACCAGTACCCCCAAGTCCTTCTCGGCAGGGCTGCTCTCAATCCCTTCATCCCCCCAGCTTGTATTGATACAGGGGGTTGCTCTGACCCAGGTGCAGGACCTTGCATTTGTCCTTGTTGAACCTCATGAGGTTCGCCCAGGCCCACCTTTCAAGCTAGTCCAGGTCCCTCTGGATGGCATCCCATCCCTCAGGCGTGTCCACCACACCACTCAGCTTGGTGTTATCAGCAAACTTGCTGAGGATGCACTCGATCCCACTGTCTATGTCACTGATGAAGATATTAAAGAGTACTGGTCCCAATGCAGACCCCTGAGGGACACCACTTGTCACTGATCTCCATCTGGACATTGAGCCATTGACCACTACCCTCTGGATGTGACCATCCAACCAATTCCTCATCCACCAAATAGTCCACCCATCAAATCCGTATCTCTCCAAATTAGAGAGAAGGATGTTATGGGGGACCGCGTCAAAGGCCTTACAGAAGTCCAGATAGATGACATCCGTAGCTCTTCCCTTCTCCACTGATGTAGTTACTCCATCATAGAAGGCCACTAGGTTGGTCAGGCAGGACTTGCCCTTGGTGATTTTAAAAGACAAGTTTGTCAAGCATCTTTCAGACATGGTTTAGTTACATTAAGCCTGTCTCAAAGCCTGTAAAAGTAAAGGGATGACCTAGAAATTTATTCAGGAGATCCTTTCAGTCCTATAGCAAGGAATACATAGCTTATAATGTATCGTGTCCCAGCAGAAATTACTTTCTCACCAATTTAAATCTCCCTGCAAAGTCCATAAAATAAGTCCACACAAGTGAAAGTGAACATTTCTTTTCTATTAGTGCCAAAATCTTTAGATCAAATATTGGACCTACTCTACAAGCTCAGCTAAGGATTACATTTATAGCACAGAAATGAAATAAAATAGAATTTCAATGCAAAAAGCCATTACTCTTTCAATAGCTATATGTAACCCACAGCCCCGGATGACTTCATTACCTTCTCTTCATTTCACTATCAAGCTACAAATTGCTCTCTTCTCTTTTTCTTTTTCTTTTCCCCTGAACCAAATACTTTGTGCATTTGTCTTAAGCTAACTGATGGTACTTGGCTTATACCAGAGCACTAGTTTATTCCATGCAGATTGTCTTTCTCTGGATGTCATGGTAAACCTCCAAAGCCCTTGGATTAATTAATTTAGTAAGCTCCACAATACAAATTATTGATCCCATTTTCAAATGCATGTCTAAGAACTTTATTTTTTGTAGTTGAAATCAGAATTTCACCCTGGGTATCTTTACCTTACTTAAAGTTTTCACTGCTTGTGGTTCATCTATTTCTATATGAAAGATGAGCTCCTTGCTTTCCTTCTCTTTCCGTCTCTTTTCTTTCTTTTTTATCATCTTCCCACTACTTTCTGTCTCAGGTTCCCATCCCAACTATTCCTTATCTTTGCCTTGAAAAAGAAGAGACTATTAATTGCACAGAATTCAGTTTGATTGGCTCATAAGTGGAAGGTAGAAAAGATATGTCAGTGGACTTTTTCCACTCCTTCTTCAATAATGACATGGTGTCTGAAGGCTTTTATTGTTCTCTAAATTTCCCAGCGTATCTGAAGATAAAAATCATCTTGATGTTTTTTCTTGAGAAACTCTTGTTTTCTATGTTTAGGAAGTGATATGTTGTGGCAGCATGAGTCACACACCATTTTATTTCTCCCTAGAAAAAGTGCTGTAAATCACTAATCATAAATCTGCACTTTGCTGGTGATTTAGGGACAGCTTGAGTTGTAGAATTTTCACTGATATGGTACCTGTTTCTTATAAAGAGAAGCATATATATGGAGCAATATTCTTTTTTGGTGCTGTTTTCCATCTTCTCAAAAGACTTATTTGCCTGAAACATTCAAAAATAATAAGCATTAAACCTTAACCTATCTAACTATAGATTTTATAGCATTTCTTCTCCACAGGCTTTGAAATGCTTCACAGAGATACCTCAGTAGTACGAGTAACACCATTTTTCAGGTGCAAAAATAAGTCATTTCCTGCACATCACCTGAAAATTAATGACAGAACAGAGTTGGATCCAGATTTCTCCATATTGTCTTTTTCACCATTTCTCTAACTTTTGTCCAGTAATAATGTTATTTAGAGTCAATAACCACAGCATCAAAGAGAGATTTTGCATTTCTGTATAGATAATCCTAGTATTTAATATCTATGCATTATAGAGATGCTTTTTTAACTAAGACCTGTATTCTGATTAGTACTTTCCAAAAACTTTTAAAGACCACTTAAGTCAGTGGAAGAATTTGGACTGATTTCAGAAAATTGAGTCAGACCTTAAATAAACTGCTGAAATAATTTATCATTTTGGAGTTATGTGACTCGTTCTGTCTCTGAGACTGTTCCTTAGTGCCTCTAATTTGATAAGGCTACCATGTCACAGCTGAAATTGAGAAGTGAAAGGCAGCTGTCCTAGATGGATATTCTCAGCTGACCTGAGAATTGATATAATTACATTAATTTTGCAGATGAATATCAATTTACCCTTGAACGGACATAAAAATCCTACTTACAGGACAGCATTTAAATCAACTGATCAATTTACATTTTAATTACTTAATTTTTCATCTTTGGTTTCTTTCACTATCTGTATCATCAGAATAGTCCAGTGTTTCATTTCCTGAACCAGTGATTGGATTAAGAGTAATATCTGAAACTTAAAGAAAGAAAGACCTAGACAAATAATAGGTTATGCCGATAGGCTACGAGCACTACTTTAAAGGACCACAGTTTTGGTGTAGTTTCGTTTTACCAAAAAAACCACACTCACTGGTGGTCGTGCCACACTCATGCTTAGGAACATTACTGGCTTCCACACTGGTGCAAAGGCTCTGACATAATGTCAGCCGTGAGTAGTAATTATTATTTTCTTTCCGAATGTGGCATTAGCTATATATGCTTTTGTCACTTCTTATCTTGAGTAAGGGAAAACCTGACTGTAAAAGGTTCAATATTTGGCAAGGACTTCAGTTAGTACAGAACGTTATGAAGCACTTCCTTGCAGTCAGGAGTGCTGTGGACAGACACATAAGTTAATTATTCTCATTTTTGCCTACACATTGATTTCAAACCTGTTACATCCTTAGCCTGCAGTTGGCTAGCTCAGGGGACCACTACTGAAAGTCAATGTTTGTTTGTCTTCCTGTAGATAACAACGTTGATTCATCGTATATCCAAACAAACAGGAATATCGATATCTTCTGTCCCTGAAAACCTCCATTGCAGGTTCAAATACCAAAGCCATTGAATATGTGGTATCAAGCCTTAAGGTCTTTAGCTTAAATTACTGCAGACAAAGCTTGACTTTTTTATGGCTGCTTTCTTGACTTAAATGATTACAGTCATTGGTTCAGAGTGATGCTTGCCTCAGGTGGTGGTCTTTTTTCTTTTAATCTATTCAACAATTTGCTTAATCTTGGGGACAATTAATAAGCGTTGTTAGCAGTCTCTTGTCACATTACCTCTATTAATATAATTTTAAGTAGTCAATTGAGTCATTCATCTCAAATGACTAAAGACGTGGTGAAAATATAGATTACTAATGCCAATTACAAATTTATTTTGTATTGTCTCACTCATCTGGGATAGATTCCATAGATGGGTTAAAAATTAATTTTAAAATCTTGGAAAATACCTTGTAATGTCTAATAACACTCATCTCTCTAGTATCTGAGCACATACATTGTGCTACTGATTTTTAAAGAAGCCATAATTCAGTTTCCTATTTTGTGTCTTTACTGAGCCTACAAATAAACATTGATGTAGTATGTGCAGGCACAGTTATCTTTTGTAAGCACAGATGTGAACAAGTACTGAAGAAATTCTTCTCTGACAGTTAGAAAAATTCAAGTATTTTTAAATCCGTATTCAGTGTTTGAAAATAAGTCACTTTAGGATTGCTTTTTTTTTTTAATTACATGTCTTACGTAAACCATGTTTAGATGAAGTGAGATGTAGTTCATAATATCTACATCTCAGTAATTTAAGGTAAAATAATTTATGAGAATGGAACCGTTGTCTAAAAAACCCAGAAATTTATTTGATATAGTTAATAACAGACTTGAGAAAAACAAATATGTTGAGGGCACACACTTTAATACACCATGTCAAACATAGCTCTAGTTTAGAAGTTTTCATATTTGGCTACTATAATACTTAAAATAGCACTCTTTCCTCCTTACTGTCGTATGAATACCTAACAGGTCCTATAACACATAGCATGTTTTTAGATTTAGGCATTAACTTAAATGCTTTGACAAATCAGAATTTTAGTCTGTGCATGGAGAATGCGTGTAGAAAATCTCAGTTCTATCAATATAAAAAAGTTCAGTTAAGGGAGAAACTTCTCTGCCAGACAGCGTTCTGGAATGGAGATAGTGGACTATATCTGATTCTTCTCACACATACATTTTCTTCACTATAATTTGTGCATTTCCAGTAAGTGGAATGAAGAGAATATTAGCAGGAGGAAATGTCTGTTACATACAGTAAATGCTAACAATTTCTTCTTTCTTAGATTTGTATTTAAAGTGTTCAGTACTACAGTAATACAGTGTTCTTCATTCTTTTCCATATAATGTAGTACTCAATTTATCCCTTGTTCATGTCACACTTACCAGTTGGCTGATTTGTCTAGTGAGTGTAAGGAATGATTGTGAGATTGAAGCAGCATTTATTTCCTGGTGGATGTGATGAACTGTATACAACAAATCTTTTGCTTCATCAGTCTTGGCTTCAAGAGATCTGTACAGTCAACTGCTCTATCAGTACTCTAAATTACTCTGTTATCATCATCATTTCCCCTCTGGAATCCTGATGACCAAAGACCTCTGTCCGTAAGAGATTATGTTTACAATGCATATTCAAGTCATGTTTTAAAGCCCTAGTTCATCTCCTACTCAAATTGGAAAAGTCGTGCAAGATACACAGACTCTTCACTGAATCTGGAAACTGTGAAAAGATCTCAGGGTTAGCATTTGGGGGAAGGCTGGTTTGGTTTTGTTTTTAAGTTTGAAAGGGGACTGTTTGACCCATTTAAACTGCTAGTGGACACTAGTCCAAAAACAGAGGAGAAGAATCTCAGTTGTGAGTCACACTGTTTGTAAGATTAACTATAGATAAGACTTGGTTCAAGCTGATACAATGCAAGCGTTCTTTATGATGCATTGGTTTTAAAGGTCTTTATCACTCATTTGGGGCAGGGAGTATTTTGCTTATTTTTCTAATGGCAAGTCAATAGGAGATTAATGATTAAATACAAACAAAACCCCTAAGGTTGTAGCATCTTCTCCAGCACATCTATGATGTCTTCTCAGCACCAGGTGTTGGAATTTCCCCCTTCCTTTACATCTGTAAATATAAGTTACAGTTTACAGATAAAGGACAGAGCTGTAAATGATGCAGTAAAAGTCTGTATTTATGACATTTTCAAGCTTTTTTTTGCAAAAGCTACTGAGGTAGAAAAATTAACCTCAGGCAAATTCTGAATCCTGAACTTTGAACTTTCTGATTTTTCTGCTCCGTAGATTTAGTTGCCTCTGACAGATTCAGGCAAAAAAGAAACCAAAATCAAGGACAAATTTGAAGTCAAAGTTGTAATTACCTGTTTACTGTAAGATAATGACAAGGTGATGACTGAGCTCTTTTCTTAACTACTAAAAAATGATGAGTGTAAGCCATAGAATGTTTCTTCTGTGTATGTTTATTAAATTCAGACTTCAAAACAACTGATAAAAATTAATCACTGAAACAGCAGGCAGATATGAAAGAGCTCCAGAATGCTCTTTACCCAGAATCATTATTCCTTTGACTATAAAGTCAATTAGTTATTGTAGACTCTTTTGTCTGAGGACATCTTCCCGCTTTTATTCACTAATCTTTATCTGCTAATTACCTGAATGGTAGCAAAATTAGTTTGCATGTGTGAATCCTACCATACTGAAAATCAACTAGAACAGTAGTTATACTACTAGTTATACTGCTCTAGTTATATATTATAGTTAATATTACAGGATATTTCTGAACTGATTATTGCAATTAGCTTCCTGAAATTTGCCCCTTATGAAAATAGTTACATAATTTTTCAGCATCAGAGATAAAAATCAAAGTTGTAAGCCTCTGAGATGTCCATTGATAACTCAGTTTCACAGAGGGCAAATAAAAGGAAACGCATCACTTGAAGTGTTCTGACCTTTTTATTGGTGAAATTGATCTTTTGCATGTCTCTCTAACAGTTCATTCCAATGTATATTTTAGGCTAACTAGACCACTTATTCTTTTAGGATCAAAATGTTGAATTTGAAGGTGCCACAGTAGCCCACTGAGGAAATAACCTGAACAGTTCAATACTGTGAATATCACCGAATGTCTCAAAGTGGTGTATTAGAGGACTTTCCTCAAGTGTGAGCCAGAAGTGTCATAATGTATCAACACCAGCTCTGTACATAGAAAAGGGAGCTTATGATCTGTTGTGAGGAAAATCTTAACCTAAGTCTGAAAAAGAAATCAACATTCTGAGTCCATGCACCATCTTTACATGCTAATGTGTAATACATCCTAATATGGAAAGGAAGGGAGGGAACCATTCTGGTCAGGACAGAGGGTCCCATATTTGGGGTTTTCCATATCAGGTAGCACATGATAGTGGCAAAATAGACAAACAAAAATGTTAAGAGTTACAGTCAAACAATATGTTATTTATCAGCTGGAATAATAATTAAAAAAAAAAAAAAAAAAAGGCATAGAAAGCCAAAACAGAGAAATAAAACAGCATGGCAAATATGTAACAATTTTCTATGCTTGCACTTCATATACAAAATTCCTCTGTGATGTTATCAGATTCTTCACCATGGCTATTACATTTGACATTTGACATTTTATAATATTATTATACGGCTCTAAAGAACCTGTAGTTCATTTAAATCTCTACAGATTCATTGAGTTGAAGGGAATTTGGTTCTTACATTTGAATCACATCAGAGAGGAAATGAGCTAGAAGTCTAACTAGAAAGTGCTGCTGTGGGCTAATGGCAAAAGGTGTAATCATTTTTTGATACTTATAAATTAAAATGGTTAAATTTCTCATCTTTACATCTCTTCTTGATTAGTTCTATGAATCTCTATGGCTACCTCTAGAGTACTTTTAAATACTGTCTATGATGAAAATGTTTTAAGAAAAATCAGTTGGAAAACTCACAGCTTGGCATAGTTTATTCTAAATTCTGCAGCATCAAATTTCAGAAAATCTTAAAAAGTACTAACTTTCTTGCTGTGAGCCTCTAGTAAACAATTCTGCACTTTTGTATAGCACTCGTTGTCTCAGGAATTTACACTGCATTAATAAAGCTTAACAACATTCCACTGAATCAAATAAATATTTTCACATGCAGTAAAATATTTTTACATGAGGTTATGATATGATCAGATTCCTCCAGTGGGTCAGTAATGAGACTGGATATAAGCATGGTGTAGTTCCGATTCTTAGTGTCTTTCCATAATTCTCTCTCATTTTAATCCTGTGGAAGCATTTTTACATCATAGGAAAATAAAGGAAGCATTATTCCATTCTAGAAATGCAAAAAAGTCACTGTGAATTTGTACTAGGCTGCAGCTGCAGAGGCTCCTGCCAGGAGTACTTACTAATACATAGTTTCCAGCCTGAGAAATTTAAAGAGGCATTAATAGTCGAGTCACTAATTTTACATCAGTACAAAGGATGCAAAAGAAAATTTGATTCCAAAAAAAAGAGGAGAAATTTTAGGTAAATAACATTCTATGTTGAACCAGAAGGACTATGTAGATGTGTTAGGGTGAAAAAAGAACAACAAAATATTAACAGATGGGGAAAAAAAAGGAAGTACACTGATAAAGTATTTTCAGAAATTCAAAAATAAAAATTGGGAAACAACTGAAGTTAAAATTTTAATAGTTAATATTCGAATGAGAATTCTCAGAATCCAATGGTGTTGCAATCCATTTCCTTGGCCTCAGGGAAAGGTTACACAAACAGCAAAAACTAGTAGCAATTCTGTTCTTTGCTTTTTTACTACCTGATAGGAAGTAGCGTGAGTATTGCAAAATATACTGCATTGGGGTTTTGCTTTAGCTTTAGCTAAAGAAAACTACCAAGTAGATGGTAATGGCTATAAATGCTTTGCTTGCAGCACTGGAAAGTATTCTACTATAAAGCTACTAGGTTGGTTGACCTCCCCAGCTTCAGAAAAGAAAAAAATGTCATTCTTGACTGATTCTGAGCACGTACTGCAAAAATTGCAGCAGTATGGAATAGCTTTTCTGCCCAGAATATCTCACTGTTTTGTCTGCCCTAATTGAAGCAGCCACTTTTCAGAAAATTCAGCCACGCTTCCTATCTCTCACTATCATAGGAGCTTTATTTTGAAACATATTCTCTTCTGAGGTATGCACTTGCTGTTCGTACTCTCAATTCTCACATCAAACATTTGAGGGAATATGATGTGGAAAATTCACTGGGAAGTCATTCTGCAGTTCCAATAATTTTGTCACTCCTCGGCAATCTAGCTACCTACACCTCCAGTTTACTGCCATTTGTTTTTGCTGGAGTGAGCCTAGGACAGCAACAGAGGAGAATAAGGTGGCAAACAATATGTCAAAAAGCCAAAAAGATAGACCAATCAAAACAAAAAATAAAGACTGTGCAATAGAGAAAAAAAACATAAATATTGAGGCCAAGGACATGGTTTTCACAGTCTAACCATACAAGTGATGAGGTGTGGGTGCCAAAATTGATCCACAGCCTAAGTTTGACTTTGTTATTAAGTGGAAGATGAAACTCAAATCTTTAATTTCATCCCTGAACTTTTTCTTGCTTTCTAATGCTCCCTTTCCTTTAGTTTCCCAGTTTCAGCTCTTTCTTACTGAAAAGTGGTTCCTCCCTCAAAATGAATGTTATAACACCTGTCCGAATTAGCTGGTAGATAACCAGTTAGTAGGCAACACATAACATGGTTCAACAGGCACTCTGACAGAAGCTCTTTTGGCCACGGAAATACTAAGAAGGAGGAGCTTTCTGTGACTCCCAAACAGCAGGAGTTTCTGTGACAAGCCCAGCTGTAGGCGGAATGCATCAAACCATATCAGAGGGAGAGGTGACACTAATACGGGAAATATCTATAGGCAGATTTGACAGCAGTTTCTTTGGAAAACTAACTAGTTTCTTGTGGGCCTCAGTCAAATGCTCTTCTCTTTTGTCTTGCAGCAGGCAGAGACATGACCTCTGCCTTGCTTTGTTTGTGTCTAGAGAAAGAAGCGTGCGCTCTCAGAGTCACTGCAAGGACCAGCTGAAGCACTGCGTCCTGAGGAGGAGTAAGCAATGCAAACCATACCTCGAATGGCCTGACGAAGAGGATGCTGCTACTGTTGTCAAATTACTGAGAGTCTTGGTAAGGAGATGGACCTTGAACGATAGGGATGAAAAACGACTGGTATTCATTGAGCAATCACAAGCATGAACCTGTACTGTTGCTGAGTTTCTAAGTGACGTTCAGAAAACACAAGATATTATTGAAGTACATCATAGCATGACTGAATATCATGTTGTTATTGTATTAGAGAATTAATGCTTCAAACTTGTCCAAAGGCTTACCTGTTGAGGCCAAATTGATGAATCTGTTGCTCTTGTTTTATTCCAGTGCTGTTTTCCCTAGATCATATATCCCTCCATCTCTATATTTACATCTTTTCCTGCTTCAATCTCTCCATGTTTTTGTGCCTGCCACATTTTGGCAGTTACCATTATGATTCCCTTTACCAGGATCTCAATGTTATGACCTAAATACGGAAAGATCAATAACACTTTTTCATTTTAGGAAAAGCCAAGAATGTTAGGATTCAATAATTAATAAGTTGGAGAATATTAAAACATAGCTCTGTGAATCTCTAATATGTCCTTACTGGGATCTGGAAATCTAGTGAAGAACTCTGGCAATTTTACAGCATACACACATATATACACTAAAAATGCAGCAGAGCTAGAAAGATTTCAGACACACAGGTGCTAAAAGATTTGTTTTAGAGAAGAAATTAAGAATAGAAAGATATACAAAACAATTGTCAGAAATAGGACATCCTGACTCCTTTTCTCATTTCTCATACCTTTCACATATAACCAAATAACACAGAGCAGACAGCATATATTAAGTTCATGTTTTATTTTCTCTTATAGAAACTTATTTGTGTACACAGATGCTAAAATTCCCTGAAAGTGAATCAGCAACAAACCCAGTAAATAGGTTTTCTGTCATTCAGTCCTTTACACTGTCCACTGGACCATGCTGACTTCTTGATGTTTATTCAAGCAGCTAAGCACCTTTCTAAGATGATGAGGATGTCTGCCGCGAGCCCATTCCAGTAAATATGTAAGGTCTCTTCTAGCTGCAGACAGGCCTACAAAATCATTTTGTATGATTAATAGCACTAAGAGGAGGGACTTTCTGTTGCTATGGGATGACTAAATTCTTCTCAGTCATCTGAAAAAAATCAAAAGCCGTTTTCTTTCTGAAGGCATCGTAAGTGCTAATTGTTTTGCTGCCACCACACACACACAAACACATTTCTGCAGAGTTTATGGGCTCAATTGGTTAGGAAAAAGCATTCCTATCAGACAATGGCATTCTGAAGCTGGCATAGCCTCCTTAATTCTTCACACGCAGCAGAGTTTGACACCACCTTTTGGAAGCAATGTATGACAGTTTAAAATGAAAGTAATCTTTCAACAGCTTGAAAGGTTCTTTTTTTCCTTGAAACAGACTGTGTGCAAAGAGGTAATGACAAAAAGAATTAATTTAAAATCCTTCTAAAATTTCATCAGTTTAGCTATCCAAAATGTGCAACTTTAGAAAACCTAAAGAGTAGTTTTCTTGCAGCAAAAGCAATTTAAATAGCTTACTAGAAGCAGCTCAAATTGGATATTTCTCTTGTTTATCAGTGCATTATATACATACAAGTAATTTATTTATTTACCGAGGAAAAAGACATTCTTTAGGTTGCTAGCAACAAATGTATCTATTATGTAGTTCATATTTTTCAGAACTTGGATTCATTTCTGGATGTTTTCAATGTTTTAATGAGAAGAGTTACTTATTTTTTTTTTTAAAAAAAAAAGGTGAGTTTTCAGTTGGTAGTCTCTTCCCTTTGCTCTTACTCCATCTATTTATTCAAAGTTGCAGATGAAATCAGCTGTTTAGCTGATTGTTATGGTCAAGGACTTTGAAGAAGATAAGACTACTTATTTCTCATTAGTTAGAAATCATTATTCGATGTTATGTTTCTTAAGCAATTTCAAATAGCAGTATGGGTAGTTTCCCAACTAAATATTTATCTTAGATCCAGTGAAAACAACAAAGTACAAAAATATTTTCTGTAAATACATTATCCTTGACTCAGACACAAGGGTGGCTACCTGGGGAAACAAATAATATCGCTAATTTTTATTTCATGGAAAGTAAAAAACCTTTTTTTAGGGCTAAATAAACTGACGCAGGTAGATGTAATGATCTGTAATATGCCCTTGTGGGATTATGGTTTTGAAATATAGCCTCCAAGTGTTTCTAAACCTTATCTTCTTAAAATCATAGAAGAGAACTTCTACCGAGAGTTTTATCTGCAAGGGGTTCTTATTAAAAGATGGGTAAGACCGTTCTGACAAGGGGAGTTAATAAGCAGGCACAGACGAAGAGGTGTGTCTGCAAGTGCAGCATTATAAGGAGGAAAGTCTAACTAGGCAAGTTCAAAACACTTGAATTTTGGTTTAAACAAATTCCTTCTATATGGGAGGTTTGTGCAAACTGACCTCAAAGAGCTGAAACTCTCTCAGCTGTTAAGGAAGCTCTGAGGGTAGTTCCCCAGGTATTGATCAGATAGAGGTAACAGCAATGTGGGCTGGGCTAAGCGAACCTAAAGGCATTGCCATATGGAGGAACCAAAAATTAATTCAGACATCGTTCCCTGAACCCCAGCCTGGTGGAGGTCCAAAGCCCTGTTTCTGGAGCAATTCCACTCAGGAAAATCCCTCTCCCAAACATCGGTAGCCTCATGCGACTCTTCGTTGGTGTCATCAATGGCAATTTCTGTCTCTGAGCTCAACCATTTTCCTCTTTGCTTTGCTTCCACTGCTGATGACTTCTCCACCAATCTAACTGGTATCTCCATGAGGACCACCAGTCTGGAAAGACCTCTTTCTAGGCCCTTTCACAAGCCTATAGTCTGGCACATCTGGACCAAGAATCACAAAGCCACTGGCCAGATTTGTCTCTTTTTCAGGATCAGGCTTTGACCATTTTTAGCACAAGCTCTCTCTTTCCAGAACCAAGCTCCATTACCAAATCAAAATCAATTTCTGTATTCTCAGGGTGACCCATCATCTTTATGTTCATAAAACATTTTAGGAGCTTAAGGTTTTAAAGGGGCTTTAGTACTTAAACACCTTTTAATCCTTAAAGCAATTTATGCACAAACATCTTTAAGGAGATAAAAATGGCTTTGTTTCTTAAATGCCACACATTTAAGCTTTCTCATTTTTAAATCTTTTAAAGTGGTTTATATATTAAAACCACTAACAGCAGTATTGCTACTGATTCGGTCTGTGGCCTTGGACTTACCACCTTCTCTGCATATCTGTTTCTCTACCTGTGAAATGGGAATAAGACCATTGCAACTATTGTTTTGCATAACCAGTTACTGCCCGAACAGGAATTTAAATATGAAACAAAAAAAGCATAAAAATACTTAATGTTTTTATTAAAAACCAGAATATTAGCAGTCAGTAGATCAGTGCTAAATCAGTGCATACAAACAGCAGTAGAAACCATTTTCCAGCAACAGACAAATAAATTCAATAATATAAAATAAAGTATTTTCTTGCCTTGTACAAAGATATGCTGATCACTGGCAATACTGTGAAACGAAGTTGCCAAGATAAAGTATATACCTAGTTTTCGAAAGACATGATCACATTTACATGCACTCTCTTGAAAGATCTCTTTGAGCTCTAACCCTGTCTTTCATTTGCTCTTTTCCTGGAAGAAACCATTTGATTTTTTTTGGTATAGTTGTCCGCCTTTCCTGTGAGATAGGATCATGACATGAAAATGTTTTCCTTAACACAAGAACTTCTCACGGGTATATGTAAAGGTCAATATCATTATTCTGGAAACAGATTAACATACATGTCTGAATGTTTTTGTGAGTGTTTTTTTCCTAGAAAACTTTACTGGAATTTGGGATGTAAAATAAAGGGACAAAGTGATGATTTTTTAAGGTTATGCATACAGTTGGAGAAAGATTGACACTTCATTCAATAGCCTTTTGAGAAAGAGGGAGAAGTTATAGACGATGTAATGCTGAGAGACAGATGAAGTGACTTTAGGTAATCAAAGTAAAAATTGCTGCCTGACAGAATCCCAGCAGCAAGGCCCTCGTTTTCTGAGATACCTGATGGGTTTTTACAGCGTTATAGCATTTGAGTTTTATGTTGTATGATATTCACCAAGTGACAGTGTGACCCTCTTCTCCCCTAAGATGTTATCACTTCTCTGGGGCAAAGTAATTCTGTTGCTGTCTTACTAGAGATGAACTTATGAATCAGTGATGTGGGCAGAGGTGGCAGTCCAGATAGCACTCTGTGAAATCTATAAATCCTTTAAAAGAGACTGTTTTTCTGCTGCCAGCAGTTATTATTGTGTCACAATCAGGCAGTTTCATTCTGAAACGTTGGGTGGCCTGGGTTTGAGTACTAAAAGGAGAAAAGCTACCAGGAGATTATGGAATCAGCACATTATATGATCTCAAATCTAGGCAGTGAAGTCCACCTATTTTTGTGTGATCTTTCTAGTTAGTAGTGATCACTACTCCAGTGAGCACTGGAGTATGTTTTCTTTAAATCATAACTTTTAGTCATATTTAGTAGAAGTTATCATAAAGTTTTAAGAACAAAACCTGGATTTTTTTTTTTTCCCCCATGTCTTGCCTTAACCATGGATTCACTTGCAATTTGCTGACTTTCAATAATTAAGCCACACCATATCCATGACAGGTCATTTCAAGCACGTAACTTTCAGCTCTTTGCGTGCCTAAAACTGAGATTCGTCAATAAGTCCTCATGGACTGCCTTGTGCAAGAGTGAATAACTAAAAACATGCAGTGAATTGTCCACAGTCACATGCTCTGAATCAGGGTATACACACAGAATGAATTAGAAGATTATTAATGAAATGATATTAATGAAAAGATTATTAAGTTTGGACAGATGCATTCTAGTATTTGATACAGCTACTGATGTCATACAGATTGGAAAGCCGATGTACAAATAAATTAAGTACTTTGTCTACACCAAAGAGCAAGTCAAGTGTCTCTTTGAATGCACAGAAAGGTTTCCTGAATGCTAAGCCACTATCATGCCCAATAGGCTACAGTCCCTTTGGGTGCTATTCTTCTGCATGGGTTTCACCAGTATTTCTGTCAATTTGAATCTCTCTCCTTGACCTAAAACTGCTCATAACTTTCAAGACCATCTCACAGAAAGCTGTCTTGAACTTTTGTCAACTTTGGACTGTTTTTTATTAAAATTGAGTGAATCATAAAGAGGTGGAAAAAAACCTGTCAGTTTGTTTTCATGGGAAAATCAAGCACATCTGAAAAACACCTTGAGAATCATAATATAATCTGACCTTGTTTTTAGCATTTTAATTAGAATGGTTGACTAGCAACAGTAAAATAAGAATACTAAAAAAATATTTGCAGCCTAATTTTGGTTATTTGTTATTCTCAGCATTCAGAGAGTCACTAGTGGTTGAAAGAAACTGGAAGGAATAATAGCTTGTGTGAAGATTCAGACCAGACACTGTATTTACTCTTCATGATAAAAAATTAAGTCACCAGAAAGCAGAGGACATACCATGGCTCCTTAAGAAAAAAAAGACCTAATACATGAATTTTGTTGTGTAAGATTAGCTGATAGGAGCATTTATAAACATTTTGGCTGAAAAAAAATGTAAAATTTGGTAGATTCAATGAGAAAATAGTATTTTTTAGAAACTAGGATTGGTAAGTGAACTACTCAGTGACTTTAACACAGGCTCCATTTGGCCAGATGCAAGGTAAAGATTTTGTTTTCAAAAACTTCACAAAAAGAATTTATAGAGTGTATTTGTTTCAGAGAGGAAGTTAACTGTAAGTTCTGTGAATGATTAATACAGTTGTCCATATGATATTTGGCATCAGATATAAAAATCAAAAGAAAGGAAAGATCAGAAGTTACACCTAGGGAGAGTAAATAATGAATCAAGTAGCACTGTGGTACTGATGCACTAACTCAGAGAGAACAGTTCCATCTCCCGACTCTTTTAGTGATACTTCCTGGGACACAACATTTTGGGGTGGAGTAGGTTTTTTTTGTTTGTATCCTTTGGAAATTTTCATTTTTAAGTACCCACAATGTAAGGCCAGTGAAACCTGACGGGAGCATGGGATTTGTTAACTAGTTTTAATCATGGTGAACCATTCCTAAATTTTGTTAAACAATTTTATTTTGCCTATAATGTTCTTTAAAAAAAATATTTAATAATAGAGAATCTAGTGTTTAATGTCTCTATTGAATTTAGGCTTGAGAAATGGAGACTGAGAGGAGATTTTTCCTGCTAAAACAGCTTTGCTTGACAGGATAAATTTGTAAATAAAATATTACACATCAGGAGCTCCCTTTCAGTTACATAAACATTTTGAATAATTAACAAAGCCATAGGATACAATTTTCTAGCATTTAACTTAATGTTTACTCATAAATTATTATAATATATGATTACATATTGCAATTTGCTATAGAAGTAAGAAAGGTATGATGCATCACTTCTGGTCACCATTGATATATTATTTGGTGTTAGCTCTTGTTCAAAACCTAAACATTGTAGAATAAGGGAGAACAGAAAGTTACTGGTGTGTAAATACAGTGTAAGGTTCTGCTTGTCTTCTGTGGAAAGCACCAGTAGCTGTGATGTAGAGTCTGCCACTCCATGCACTGAAGCTGAGCAGGCTCTGAAATTGTCAGACTTTATTCAGTTCTTCTGAAAGCATGCTAGTGTGTGCAAGAATATTATTCCTAGCACTGATCAAGAAAGAATAAAATACAAGACTTAACTTAGCTTCTGGTCTTAAGAGTGCCGATGGTAGTGCAGATGCTGCAATCAAGTAGAGTTCCATTAAAATCACTTGCAAAATCAATTTCCTAGCTATTAAACATAGTGTAAATTGCTAATATACCATGGATGACTAATGTTTATGAAAAAAATTATTTCTAGCAGCCTAGAAAAGACTGCTGAACACTGTATGTGGTACCTCCTGGGAACTAAGGTAGTCTAATCAGCCAAACAATTAAATTCTGATTTTATTAAATTTAAACAAAATTCATTGGTGCTAGGATTGGACTGGGCCTATTGAAAATTAAAATTTCCTTTGAGTAACAAAAATTCTCAGAAAAATCAGGTAAGACTTTGTCATTATGCACAGACTGTAACACTGTAATTAAATATCATTATTACCTAAGGGAAAAAATATAGTGATCCCTTCATGTGTACAAGTACAGGTGCTTGTGTGCTTACACAAATGTGCATGCATGTGTGCACACACACACACACTTACATTGGTTTAAAGCTGGTTTATGCCTTTATAACTGATTCAACTTCTGTGACGATAAAAATTTGAGTATTTTGAAAGAAAAAGTATAACTTTAATGAAGACTGCTAAACCTATAATAATCATCTGTATATAGATGAAAAAAAACTCTCCCTGATGCCAGTGTTATAGAATCTGAGCCTTTTTTTTATTAAATATGATGGTAACACATAAAAAAAAAAATATCCCAACAATAGTTGGATAATTCATGAAATGCTTCATACCACAGGAAATCACTTACGGCCATCTCTCTCTCTCTTTCGCACACTTCAATTGTCTTATGAAGTGCTATCTTGGACCTTTGAATCTAATTAAGGGTGATATGGTTGACAACTAATAAAGTAGTGCTGTGGTGGTTCTGTGTCTGAGTGAGGTGAAAGATTGCATTTCTCTCCCCCTACACACATGAATCTTGCCACATGGAGAATTATTCATTGCTGATATAAAATAATAAGTATCAAAAGGCCAGAAAAGATCTCTGCAATAGGTTAGTCATTTCTCTGCAGTGATTACAAACTAGGCTTTTCCCATGTTATGGGAAATGAAAAGAGAATGAGAGTTCACCACTTTTCTTAAAGGTTGAGAGGGGAAAAAAACCCAAAACTACATCTTGTGCTATGTAAGTTTAAAATATTTTATGAGCTATCTAGTAAAAATGGGGAAAAGGAACTTCTCTAGCATAGGGGATATAAAAAGCATAGCAGCATCTCTCTTATATGAGTCATTTGTTGGAAAATCTTTTAGAAAGGGGAGCTTCATAGAATCATAGAATCATAGAATTGTTTTGGTTGGAAGAGACCTCCGAGATCATCGGGTCCAACCATTAACCTATCACTACCAAATCCCCCACTAAATCATATCCCTTAGCACCACATCTAAACGTCTTTTGAATACCTCCAGGGATGGGGACTCCACCACCTCCCTGGGCAGCCTGTTCCAATGCCCGACAACCCTTTCGGTGAAGAAATTTTTACGAATGTCCAATCTAAACCTCCCCTGGCGCAACTTGAGGCCACTTCCTCTTGTCCTGTTGTCTGTTACTAGGGAGAAGAGTCTGACCCCCATCTCTCTACAACCTCCTTTCAGGTCGTTGTAGAGAGCGATAAGGTCTCCCCTCAGCCTCCTTTTCTCCAGACTAAACAACCCCAGTTCCCTCAGCCGCTCCTCATAGGACTTGTGTTCCAGACCCTTCACCAGCTTTGTTGCCCGTCTCTGGACATGCTCCAGCACCTCAATGTCTTTCTTGTAGTGAGGGGCCCAAAACTGAACACAGTACTCGAGGTGCGGCCTCACCAGGGCCGAGTACAGGGGGATGATCACCTCCCTACTCCTGCTGGCCACACTATTTCTGATACAGGCCAGGATGCCATTGGCCTTCTTGGCCACCTGGGCACACTGCTGGCTCATATTCAGCCGGCCATCAACCAACACCCCCAGGTCTTTTTCCGCCGGGCAGCTTTCCAGCCACTCCCCCCCAAGCCTGTAGCGTTGCCTGGGGTTGTTGTGACCCAAGTGCAGGACCCGGCACTTGGCCTTGTTGAATCTCATACAATTGGCCTCAGCCCATCGATCCAGCCTGCCCAGGTCCCGCTGTAGTGCCTGCCTGCCCTCCAGCAGATCAACACTCCCTCCCAATTTGGTGTCATCTGCAAACTTACTGAGGGTGCACTCAATCCCCTCATCCAGATCATTGATAAAGATGTTAAACAGGACTGGCCCCAATACTGAGCCCTGGGGAACACCACTTGTGACCGGCCGCCAACCGGATTTAACTCCATTCACGACAACTCTTTGGGCCCGGGCATCCAGCCAGTTTCCTACCCAGCGCAGAGTATGCCCATCCAGGCCATGGGTAGCCAGTTTCTCCAGGACGATGCTGTGGGAGACGGTGTCAAAGGCTTTACTAAAGTCCAGTTCAAAAGACTGTTGCACAGTTCTTTTAATACAAAAAGTTTGTTCAGAAGGATTCACCCTAGAAGGGCTTCTCACTCAGCACCCTTGAGTTAAATACAGGCTATATTCATTCAAGGGTCAGTGTGGCCAATATTTTGCAAATATCATAATTTGTGGACCTTATTTTTTAAAGGTTGTGTCAGGCTATAGTGTGACAGCAAGGATACAAACTGCATATGCACTGTTCTCTGCCAATAGCTCATGAAAGGAGAAAGGGTGGACTCAAAAAAGGAGTGACATGAGCTGAGGCTGGTTAACAAACACAGTTTGCAACTGCAATTGGAAGCAATCAGAAGATTGAAATTCTACTGTTTCCTCTGTCAGCGGTACCCTTCAGAAAACCAGGCTTACAGCAGCTTTCTCTGTCTAGCTTTCTGAAAGAAAAGCCAGAAATTCTCCCTGGGGTGAATAGGTTTTGCTAATGCAAAGAGATGCCTTTGGGGTTGGCTGTGACCCTAAGGCTTTGTTCTGTTTTCATTCTAACACACCATCAAACCCCATGAAATATTTATAAATGCAGAAACTTCCAAATTATGTTCTATTTATAACAGTAATAAAATGACATCTCTCTAAGTACATTTCCTCTAAATTTTTAAGTTGTGTCATACACCCTGGCTAAAATGATAAATTAAAGAGTACTCCACAACTCATGGGAAACAATGAATAACGTTCAGCTGAATAACAGTTCTGATTCCTTATCACTTCTTAAAATATTTCTTTCTCCCTTCTATTATTTTAGTGTACTTCTCTGCAAGTGGAATCATATTTGGCTCATATTTTGATTTTTGCTGTTTCTCTGTGCTAAATAAAACCTTCTCCTGTTCAGCTTATTGTCTTTCTACTTTTATTCTATGTACATATAATGACTCTAGAAACATGATTCAAATATTTCCTGTAAAAATACAAATAATAATGCATGGTCTTTGGGTTTTGGAACACTTCATAGCTTCCAAAAGTCAGGGTAGTGAAACTGTGGAAGTGAACCAGTTTCAGCAGTAGCCATCTACCAGTGGAAACCAGAACAAACCTCTAGACCAAGTCATCAGCATTTAAACCTTGCAATAGGAAGATGTGGTTACAGCACATTTTTTTTGTTGCCTGATTTACACTATATGTCAAAGTATATAGTGTTCCAGGTCAACCCAAAGCAGGACAGAATTTTGATAAAGGTTATATTGCTATAATTCATCCACACTGAACAGCTTCTGCAGGGCAGGATGCTTGTGACTTCTGCTTTTGAGATGAACTTCTCTCTCACAGACCCTTAGGAGCTAGTGGTGTTGGTGCTTATTGCCCTTTTCTGAGGTCCCCTGGAGGCCAGCTTACACTGCTGAAGCAGAGATGTACAATCTATTAATAGTAAATCTCTCCTTCTTCTTAGATTGCCAAAATGCAGGCCAATTTGGAATATATGATATGAATTTGATTGTGTTGTTTGAACTAGTGAACTGGAAAAACAAAATTGTTTCCAGTTACAAATCCCAAAGTTGTCCCAGGTGGAAGCAGTCACAATTTATCAACAAGGATACCAGAGGAAAGGGAGAGAGAACATGCACTGTTAAATACGACGTGCTTTTTATTTTAAATGAGAAGCAATCATAAATCTATTAGCTTCAATCTACTTTTATTATCTGAGAGAAACAGCACAGTGACAAGCTCTCAACAGTGCCTGGATCATTAAACTTTATAATATATTCACAAATACCACTAAAGAGATGATTCTCAAGAACATCAAGACCAAAAATGAAGAGACTCCGACATGCCCATTAACACTTTGCACCACAATGTAGGTAACTGCAGTTTGATTTCTTGTCCTCATCCAGGGAAGAAGACCCCACTATCACAGGAGTAACATTTAAAATTGACTAAGGATTGTACCTATTAAACTCTACAGGGAATGTCATTTAGAAGTGTTGATGTTCAAGCATCCATATTGCTAAGTGAGCAAAATGGGAAGCAACTGTTGTTCTCCATGAAGTGGTGTAGAATAAGAAAAAGCTGCAGGATTTTGCCCAGCGCTACTCAACCCTTACTCCCAATGCACGTGGAAACACATCACTAGCTTACAGAAAGCATAAGTGTGGAAAGAGAGATATGAACTAAACAGCGGATTAGTTTTCATTTTCTGTCGGTACACAGGACATGTCAACAGAAATAATTATCCAAATTCATAAAGCCCAATCGGAAAGCTGGGAAAGCTTTTTAGCCCCCTAGTTTTTATACAATGGCAATAGGTTTTGTTTGAGAGCATTTATAGCAAGGGCAGTATTGTGAAAAGAAAAAGTCTGACGTGCCATACACCTTTATGAACGTAGTTGGGTTATCCCTAGATTGTCTCAATTTCTTCTCACAAGATACTATACACTGTATAGTCACTATCACATGTCTATTACAGGAATTTTATTCACAAGCAGAAGTAAGCTGTAGTCAAACCACCGAACAGTGTTTTTAGTTCACTTCTGCTCTGCCAGCTTTCCATGCCAGGACAAATCATTTTGAACTCAGTGACAGGAAAGTAAATATATGGAAATTAGTCTCTAACAAAGCCACTGTCATCCCTCCTAACACAACATAGACCGCTGTCCAAAGTTGTACAAACAAGAGGTTTCCCTTGGCTTTTCAAGAGCTGACTTTACACAGGGTTGCACACAAAACACTGCGGATGTCCATGAATTCAATGCCACCCTTCATTCTAGTTTATGTGGCTTAGTAACCACTGGACCTCACTGTAGTTTTAACTTAAAGTGGGAAGAGAGCCCAGGCAAAAATATTTCATGTGATTTTTCATTGTTGCTGGGCTTTTACAATCTGCCTCAAAACCTGAATTTTGCAATTAGCTCTTTATTTATAATGACAGAGTCTGTGAGGAACATAGCCCTACTGTTTCAGATATGCAAAATGCAGAGGTGGTATTGGCTTAGATCACTAAATGGCTCAAGATCTGCTAACCATGCTCTTTGTGGTCTGGAGGTTCAGTAATAAAACAACCAAAATTTTCATTCGAAGTTGGCCATTCTTTCCACTGCATAAGGATATTTGAACATGTGTCCTACCTCTGAAGCGTGTTATATAGTGATAGTTCTTTGAAGATAGAATCTTAGAATGTTTTGGGTTGGAAGGGACCTTAAAGATCATCTAGTTCGAACCGCCCTGCCATAGGCAGGGATACTTTCCACTAGACCAGGTTGCTCAAAGCCCCATCCAGCCTAGCTGTGAACACTTTCAGGTCTGAGGCATCCACAACTTCTCTGGGCAACCTGTTCCAGTGTCCATGACCCTCATAGTGAAGAACTTCTTCCTAATATCTAATCTAAATCTACCTTCTTTCAGTTTAAAGTCATTACCCCTTGTCCTATCACTACATGCCCTTGTCAAAAGTCCCTCTACAGTTTTCTTGTAGGCACCCTTTAGGTACTGGAAGGCTGCTAGAAGGTCTCCCCAGAGCCTTCTCTTCTCCAGGCTGAACAAGCCCAACTATCTCAGCCTGTCTTCATAGGAGAGGTGCTCCAGCCCTCTGATCATCTTTGTGGCCCTCCTCTGGACTCGCTCCAACAGGTCCATGTCCTTCTTGTGTTGGGGGCCCCAGAGCTGAATACAATCAATACTCCAGGTGGAGTCTCAAGAGTACTGCATTCAGCTCTGGGGCCCCCCAACACAAAATGGGTTTGGAGAAAGTGTACTATTCTGTACTCATTATTCAAAAGCTCATTGAGATTGTTTCTTTGACCTGGTAGAATGTATTGACCTAGTGGCACTGTGTGTTTCTAGCATCAGTGAAGATTTTATTCATATATGACGTCCTCTGTGAGAGTAAGAGATACTGAAAACCTTTTGTAATCTCATGGTTAAGGCATTTCTTTTTTGAAATATTGTTCAAACCTGAAGTAGATGAAGGAATTCTTTAAAAAAAAATAAATCCTAGTGTTCTAACGAAGTACCTCTCTAACCTTTGAGTCAGCTGTTGTGAGTCTTCCTATTTCAAGAGGTTTCTTTCAGCCAGAACTAAATTCAGCTCAATTCCAAGAATAATAGCAGAACAATTAAAAAAACACTTCCAGGGAATTTACTATCTACTGATATTTGTCTAGTACTACTTGCAAAAGCCCATTCACAGGTCAGTCTTAACGCTAAGAGCCTACCAGATATGGCTTAATTTTTTCATTGCTGCTATTGACAGTTCCACAGAAATCCAACAGGAACTGCTCACATTTGGCACTTCTGAAATCAGTGCTTTACTCAGAAAAAGCAAAGTATTACACCTACACACTTCCTTTACCTAGTGAGTTTTGCCTATGCAACGTACACAGAATAGGCTTTCAGCAGCAGCTTTTTCTAGTGAATTATCATATTCATTATATTAATGGAAAATTCTGCTGAAGAAACTCTATAACCTCCTACAGAATGTAATGTGCTGGTCCTACTCGGAGTAACGGAAACTCTTAAGCTTTGTCCTGTATTTATTAATGCTAATGAAATTGAACAAATAGCTGGTTTCAGGGAAAGCAACGAAATTAGAGGAGAGGACAATGGCAGTAATGAACCTGTAATTATTTGTAGAAATAAAGGAGAGTGTTCTTACACAAGAAAGAAATCGCATGTAAAGGCAATATTAATACAAATGGTAAGACTACATGCAAAATTTTTTCAAAGTTGTGTAAGGAAGAAAGGGGGTTAAAAGAGGAATTAGCAAGAGCTGAAACAGCTGCTATTCACAAGTTAAGAGCATTAACAGAGTCAGTACATTATCTGTGCTACCACCAATCTTTAATGCAATGAAACAGAAACTTTATCTCATTAAATATCAAGCAAGAGGCTGTCTCTAGTGTACTCTGTGTACTGTAGTAATCCAGCTATTTCAACATGATGCATTAAAGAAGGAATTTAGTAAAAAGAAAATTTTTAAATGCAAAGTTAAATACTAGTTATGTTAAAATATAAAGCAAAATGGAAAGATAAAGTGTATAAACCAGCTAAAATACAGATGTATGCCTATATTTTTCTTTATAGAAATGCAAGGGTCCATGTAACAAGTTGCAAGACCTTGTGGAATCAGGTATTCAGCAAGGGCTTGAATCATTTTTGGTCACCTCACTATGCAACTGCCCAGCTTTCTCCTCAGAAAGTTTCTCAGCACATCTCTTCCTCTGTTGATTCTGTGATCCTTGATACCTACAGAGTTTGACTGAACAATATGAATAGGTAGAACAGTGCTATACCTCCACCTAATGTCTAGTATACCAGTGTAATACTTTTAATGACATCAGCAAATGTGTCATTACGCATATCACATACATATTTGCAGTAATAGTGCATGTCTATGCAGATATAATTTCACCATTGAAATTCATATAGCATAGACCTGTTTGTTCACTGCTTTATGTTGTTTGTAGTGACATTGCCTATTACATCACTGTTCATCAAAGGGAATCCAATTCAGAATGGAAAGAGTGGTAGTTACATTTTTTTTTTCCTCGTCATAAAATTGTGAAAAAAAATTGAATTAGCCATGGTGGTTTGTTCCGATATTTCATTTAAAATTCAAATATATATTTGATTATAAAATAAATATATATTTCAAACTACAGTATTTTAAATTGTCTTGAGTACTTTTTTTTGTAATATTAATTAGTTATAACCTAGCAACTATATAAATGTTGGAGTATTTTTTCAGGATATTTAATTACACATAAAACTATTGAACTCAAAAGATCAGAAAGAATGTAAAATTGAATGTGCTTGGAAAAAAACATAAAACCAAAGTACTTTTCAATAATACACCATTCATGAAAAAAAAAAATTTACTTCACATTTTACAAAAACAACTACTGCCACATCAAAGTACCTCCTTTTCTTTTGCCTAGACAGAAAAGCTTGAAATGTTCTGTTAAAACAATTCTAGCCAAGGTATAATGTTGCTTATTATTGTATTGGGTTAAAGTAAGCTATGATTTTTAATTACTTGTGGATCTATGGTAGCGTCTCTATACTACAATGTTAAAGTCTAAAGCTGCATCAGTTTCAATAAGAACTGGAGTTGGCTGACAATTTCCAGTGCTGCAGTTAATATTCCATCTATATATATTCTGACCCGAGCCCTCACAAAGGTCTAGCTTTTTTTTTTTTTCCTTTAATGTAATCTCTCCATTGTTGTACCATTCATATGTGTCATGTCACTTTGACTCTTTTCTGGCTGAGAGAGCTAAAACGAGCTTCTACTAAAGTTAGGTTAATGCCAATCCTGATCAGCCAGTGCTGTGAAATGATGCAAGGCTAACACCTCCTCTTGGAAACTGAGGTCACTGCCAAGAGCAATGAGATTTTTTTTGTGCCAAAAGCAAAACTGACACTTTTTTCCCTGCTTTTCAGCATTTCCAGCTGGGAGTGAAAAGGGGTTTTCACAAATGAAATAAACCACCTGCTTTCTCCACTCATACACAAATAACCCTTTCACTCAACAGGGACACCAAATATATTCTGTGTGCTTTGAAGTAATCTGTACAGTAGAGCAAATGGGGAAAGCAGGTGAGTAGGACTGGTAACCATATCTCTTATCTTTCTTTTCCCATAGGATCCTGACTATCTTTAGAATTAATGGGTATTGTTCATTTAATTCCATTTATCTCTGCAAGTATATCAACAAGAGAGCATAATTTAAAGTAGGCAATGAATTTTCTAATTTTAAGTATTTTTATATACAATAATACCTTCCATATCACCCTTTACCCAAGGATCTTGGAGCACATTTTAAAACTAGGCTGAGATTCCTACCTAGCAGATGGCTGATTATCCCAGCTTTGCATATAAAGCCATAGAAGCAAAAAAGAGACTATGGACCTACTGTAAAGGTATCTGTGGGCTGACAAACAACAAATTTTCATACTGACAATCATGCACTATTTTTGGCCTGTTTTGAACAGACCATTTCCTCCATGATTGCTGCACTATCACTCAATATCTTCCTCCGAACTTTTGTTCAGGGTTTGGAAACAACCAGAGACGAGTTTCTCCAACAAACCTCTGGCAGGATTTATACTGCCTCACACATGATATGACTTTAGAAGTTTAATCAGTTCTGAAATAATACATCTCTTCCTCACTACCAGAAAATCAGTTATTTGATTTTGACTTTTTTAATCTCCCGGATAAAAAAAAAACAACCTGTCTGTTCCAGAAGGCAATTTGATATCCAAACAACTTTCAGGTCAGTGTTTGATGTAGCAGTAAAGGAAGTCATTGACCAGTATTTCCTCAGGAGGAAGACTGAAGTAACAAATATATTCCTCAGGCTTGGTTCTCTGTAATAGTGTCTTTGAACTTGTAGTCTTAAACCTTGGTGTTCACAAGAGATAACTAAGGTGATGTCTGCTTTAGCAAGTAGTCTGGCACAACAGGAAAGATCTACAGAGTGAAAGACTTGGAGCTGAGGATCCGACATGTGCCCTCAGACTGAGGGCAGGAGGCTGGGAATTGACTTTGGACCACCATTACACTCATCCCTCAGACAAAAAGCCCCCCAGCAGCTGGTCTATATCTTTCTCTTTGGGTTCATCAAAAGTGGCCCAGCTCAGACTACTCTGAAATGCAAATCAAATCCCGGGATCTGGTGACAACTCTGAAATTTACTTTAAAAGCACATTTTTCACCCTAAAACAGTAGTGTAGATACAACATAGGGAAAAAATCCAAGCTGTTAAAATTTCCTAAGTAGGATCGAAACAAGGGATTGCAAACAATGTTGTAGGGTTGCAAACAAAGTTTAAAACTACTGCACTAATCATATTGTGATACTTTTTCTGAAAAGGCTACTATGGAAATACAATGGACACAATGTTTATGAAAAAAGTTTGTTTACAAATTTTATGAAGTAAGAATATCACACTTCCAAAGGTTTCTCTTCAATATGACTCTGTTTCCAGTGTCTTCCAAGACTGAAGGGACATCTTAAATGCAAATTTCAAACTTTGACTTTTTAATACGACCATTCTCTAGTCCTGCTGACCTTTGTTTCCTATTTTTCCATGGTTTCCTGTTCTGACATAGCTTAAACAGCAAGAATTCACTAGCACAGTGATAAAAGAACATACTTGTTCCTAAGCCAAAGGGTAATGGTTAATGACTGCCTTCATTTTGAGCCTTCTCCTTAAAGTTCCATTTGGTTCAACATGCTTTTAAGTGGAATCAGGTTAGTAAGGTGAATAACCTTGGGCAACTAGCCAAAGGGAAGAAAGATGAAGCAGATGATGGGAACATGGCTGTTCATTTATGCTTTTTAATATGCCAGTGAACTCAACTCACTTCTTAGAAGGCTTTTCGGGGCACACATAGGGCATTTCTAATTTCACACCATCACAATAAAAAAAAGGAATAAAATTTGAAGACTCAGAATCTCATTAAGGCCACAGGTACTTCACCTTGTTCTGGAAGTATAAAGGCAATCTGGATTTCATCTACCTCCTCTTTAATGTCTTTTTATTCTGCCAGAGTAACGTAAAAATGTTTTAAATTCACAAGGACTTGACCTAGTGTCTTTATTCTTAAAGGATATGTACAGATTAAAAGTGAATAATATTTTATGAAGTGTTTAGAATAAAAAAAATCAACTGGCATTGTGTTATTCAGTGACACATAGAGATCTATCAGTGGGGATAACTCCAAAGACTTATACTTCAGGAGCTGATCTATGTTATCCAAGCACAGAGCCTGACTGTGAGGGGTACTCTATGCAGCAGTATCCCTTAAATCAGTGCACTAGTGGGCAGGTGCAAGGTTCCAGTGCATGACAACTTGTGGGATTTGTGCCACCTGTAGCAATTCATCTGGAAATACATACATACATAAAGACATACACAAATATATATGTGTGTTTGTTTAAAAATATAAAAAAATAAATATATAAAATATAGCCTATTTTTGCATCAGACACAATGACAGTTATGCTGACAATATATTCAAAGATTATTGAAAAACATATCAGCTTCTCATCTACATATGATTGTTATAGCTGATCAATCAAGAAATAGAGACAGATTGCTCTTGGACCTTAAATGGGGCAAAGGGTACTACAACCCTTCAACTAACAATCTCAACCCAAGAAACCATTTTTTCCTGTTCCTCAATGCTGGGCTATATATTAATGTTTTCAAGACAGATTGTCAGATTCTGTACTCAGTGAAGAAGTGTGGATTTCCTCAGTTAAAGAAAATCTTTTTCTTTCATTCTTCTCCCCCTGCCCCCCATTTACTCAGGTCAGTAAGGCTCCTCTTAAGTGCTGTTCATTATGTCAGTTTCCTAGTAGAATTAAAAAATATAGGTGTGTAAGAAATGTAATTTGGATGCTAGTACAAAAGATTAGAGAATTACCTATCGCAATGGAAAATACTAAAACATAAAATCCCTTGAAGCAAAAAAGCTCACTCTTCCTTCCCTTTGATATTTCATTTTTTCATGTTATTTATTTATTGAAGTGTTGAATTCCTATTAGTGTTCTAAAGATTTTGCAGCCAGCTGTAGGAAAACATCTGAAGTAAGCCAATGCGGACAAGACTGGCTTTTTCTCCTCCAAAATTATCCACTGACCTGATTTCTAAAAATAATGCCACTTCACCTTAGAACATTTGTCAAACAAATTGGTTTGTGCTAATGCTAGAAACTGCAGTTCTAGCCTATGCAGGCTAGAAGATATACTTCAACATTTAAACCTTATAACAATGCTCTAGAGTTATAACGGCTCATTAAAAAAAAAACACAAAACAAAACAAAAACACACACCCACACCATTTTGACACTTATATGAGAAAGTAGAAAGAAAGGCAATGTGATTGCAGCAGGTTCTGCTTCCTTAAGAGGGAAGACGTTACTCCTTTTGCGGCTGTGCAGACTGGAACAGGAGCAGGTAGCTCTGTGAAGTCAGTCTAAAGATAGCAGCCAGGTTGAGCCTGTGCCATTCTTGAATCCAATCTGAAAACTATTTGAACAGACTTCAGAGACAATCAAAGGCCCCTGTGCACATGCTTAATTCATATACTTGTGAATGATTCTGGTTTACTCTACGTGTATCCAAATTATACCTGAACTGTAGTAAACTGCCTGTAAACTGTATACAAGAAATTCAATGCATGGAGAAGTCAAAATCAACTATATATTAGATCTGTTGGGGAAAGAGAGGATGTCACTGAAAGAATTTTCCTGATTTGTCACCCAAAGTGTCACTGACAACTCCTCAGAAGTGGTTGGAGGGCATTTAGGGAGTGAAAAGGAAATAACAAAGAGAAATCCAAAGAAGCTCTAATTAACGTGATCCTCAGCTGCATTAGTACATGTCAATTTTCATGTAAGAGAAACAGCCTGCTAAAACAAGTCAGAGTAATTACAGGCATGTCAAATTCTTAGTGGACTCTATATGTTCTTTGTAGAGGGGAATTTAGAAGAAAGTTTTCATTCATTTATTTTTTGTTTGATTTGAGAAACTGCTTGGTCACTGTTTGATGGTACAAGGGTATCTGGGTGTAGCAGCTTTCAAACATTTCAGTTTTGCCAGAGAAGTATGCCAATTTTTCTATTGGTTTTATGGTTGTTTTTCAATAACTACCTTCTGAGAAATTCATCCATTTTCTTTGAAAGGATCCGAATTTAAGATCACTGCTATTGAAATCTCATACTACTGCAATACTCTGAATGAAAGCTTCCAGTGGTGGCCCTGAATGAGACGCTAAAGTGATAATGGCATTTCTGTATTTCCAGAACAGGAACTGCTGTTGTGCAGTAACCAGAGACTGCTGGTAGTGACTAAAAACAGCTATCACCTCACAACCATCCCTGTTCATAACTGCCAGAAGAGTCTTTCAAAATTCAGAGGGAAGGTTCAAACGCTAGTCCTGAAATCAGCATTATCCTGACAGTTTTGTTTCTAATCCAGAGCTAGAACTCCTCTATGCATCAGTTTCATTTATCTCAGACTAACGCTTTTGCACGTAACTTCTCAGTGCAAAGGTGCCCACGTGACCGTCCTCTCTTGGTGACAATTCTGCTGATAACTCCTGAAGCACAGGAAGGTGTGATAACGTACAGAGCCCAGGTTAGTCTCTTCTCCTGAAGGAAATCCTGCCACAACACTGCAAAGAACTTCCACAGTGAATACTGAAGGACCTGCAAATTACCATCAACTGTGTTGGACCCCAACCTGCATATACAAAATGGGCTCTGTTCTACTGGATGGATCGCTTTTTTCTCAATTACTTTTTACCACTACAAAATGTCTTTAGCTTAACAAAGGAATTCATGCATCAAGTGAAAGATGTATCATTACACTTACAAAAATGTATAAAAAGCCCTCAGTAGGTACACAGTTAAAATTGTAATATTTCATCTGTTTAAAAAACTAATTTTGCATTGTTCCGAAGTCAAATGCAACTGAAGGCTGACTTGTGGAGAAAAATAAAACATCTAAAGAAACACCTCCTGCCTCCCAGCTGCAAATCTATTCCATAATATCCTTGGCAACTGCATCTTAAAGAAACAAGCTTATTGAAGGAAAATATGGTATCCATGTAGCAAAGTTGAGTGTTAAACAAATTATTATTTTGTATTAGGTTGGTTCATTTTGAGAGGCTGCGGAGACTGATTGTCAGACAGAGGTAAGTTTTCTAACTAGGTTAAAATGGCACCTAATTGAAGAATAAAGCTATGGAAAAAAAAAATCCAGAGTGTTCCTTCCAGCTCTAATAGCTATAATTTCAGTAGTGAATGTTTACATAGCACTTTGAACATGTAAAGTGCTCTTCGTGAAGCATTGTTGTTTACTTAGCATATAAAGTATAATAGTGGAGTTTTCAAATGGGATATATTTAAAGATTGAATAAGTTAAAATGTTTAAAAGAATAAGAGGAGAAGACAGTAAGTTTCTCAAATGAAAAAAAATGCCAATCATCATTTTCATAAGAAAAGAACAATCAGCTATTAGATCTACAGTAACTCTAAAGAAGGGATTTTTTTTTTTTTTTTTAGAAATGAGCAATGCAGATTTGAAAAAGGCCTCTTACTTTTGCATAAAAATTTTGTAAAGCATATATTGCCTTTCCTTCTTTTTATCTGCCTTTCTGCTTTTATTTGTTACAGTGCTGAAATAAACTCAACAAAGTTATGTACGTTAGATTTTTCTGTCTCAGCTAGACCTTAGATGTTCTGTAACCCGTAAGAAACAGTACTCATGACCTGATGCAGGGGAATTCACTAGGTAGAATGTTACTGTGTGAGTAATGGTATGGCTAAATATTTACATTTCATTAACCACAATGGAGTTTTATCATGAGCTGGGATACATTTCTAGTAACTATCCTACCCAAACATAACATTTAAGCTACTTTTCTTCTGAACAGTTTAATATAGCATAGATGGAAATGTGAACTTAAGCATTGTGTCAAACTCTTGTTTTTCTCAAAAAAAACCACCCAAAACACAAGAAATTGGGGGGGGGGGGGGGGGGGGGGGGGATGTTGCTGAAATTCCAAAGCCTTTTTACCTGTGGTTTTTGTGGGTTTTTTTTAAATTTCTTTTGTGCTGCTAAGAAAGTAAGATGATGATAACAGATAAAGCATTTTGTTTGTTCACTGAACCAATAATGTGATTGCATTCTTCTTTGTCTCAGTACTTCTGAGCATCTTATAATCAATCTTCAATCTCAAAACAGAAACTCTCTTATGTAAAGTAGTGAAAATAAATGGGGAAAAATATTGGCACTCTTCAAAAGAATAGAAGTGTTATTAACTACTGTATCCTCTTGAGCAAATTCTGATGAGGTTACTTACTTTATGCTTTATACTAAGTTCTTCTTGAAGCTCCAACTGGGTGTAATAATCTTCACTTCCTCTCCAAATGTGCTCGCTGGTGCAAGTCAGAGGAGGTATTAAACATCTGCCAGCTTCCACCCAGTTCCAAATATACTTTAGTGTTTCAGGAGTACATATATAGCTGAACTATGGCTGTTTTTTTTTTTTTTTCACAAGTGCAACAGAAGTGGCAGGTCACAAGGAAGCTTTCCAGTGATAGCTCTTCCCTTCTGGATCAGTTTGTTCAGGCTTCTTTAGCTGGGTGCAAAGAGACTCTGAAAGCAGAATATACAGAACTTAAAATTATCAAGCAATTATTTACTGGCTTACATACAAAAGATGGCTAGGATCTCACAATCTGTTAAGCTAGGCCTGTAGTGTACTCACCTCCTGTGACACAGCACCTGAAGAGTCTTTGCTGGCCAGAGAACCCCAACCAAGTGGGAAAGGGCTGGCCTCTGCAGCTTCTGTGAATTAGCTCCTTCATGTTGCTGAGATGTAATTTTCCACCAGCTCATAATCACAGGTGATGTTGATAACTTGATATGATGACCCAATAACCCAACCCCATCCAGGCTTCCAGATTTTGTCCCATAGGTATTTGTACCTTCCTATGGGGGAATCTTTCCTTTAGCTCCTTGATCTGCTAATGATTTCATCTCAACAGTCTTAATTTCTCTGGTTTCTTATCCCTCTATGAACTTTCTCACATCTCTTCCTCAGCAGTTTGAGTCAAGATTATGGATCTGTGCAGTGTCAGAGCTGAGCCTTTGGTCCTTGGTTTACAGGCATCAGAAGGGGGCAAAGGATATAGCATGTATTACAGAGAGAGAGGTTTACACCAGGAATCATGTGGCTTTTTCCCCCCGCCGTGTACATGAAAGCTGAGTGAAGGTCTTAATCTCCTGGTGGTGATGTAAGTGAATGGAGAAAAAATGTAGGTCTTACTAAGTGTTCCTAGGTAGGAGACTGTAGTTGAAGAGCTTTAGGAAAAAGAAAAATATATTATATGTGGTATAAGAGAAAGGATGTTACCTGTTATTCACTCCTAGGAAATATACTTCCTCTGGTCTCCTCATTCTGCAGAGGGTCTCAAGCAATCCTTTCCTCAGTGTATTTTTCTATTCATATCTCTCAGCAAAATGCCATGGAGTCATTAGTACCTCTCAAGAGACATCTGAGCCCACAACGGAGAAAAGTGTTCTGGATGCAAGTAGTATGAAAAGACTCTAGATTTTGTCTGACTGAACTCTCATTTGTAGGTTACTGCATGGGAGTTCTGCATTCATAATTTCTAATATATGATACCTGGAGGTATAGCTAATCTGTTACCTAAGATAACACCTGATTTAAAACAGGAAAGCAGAATAACAATTTCTCTCCCTGAAGCCTGCAGTCCCTTCTACCATTTCTACATTTCTGCTACTCTCTTACTCTTCTCCCAGGGTACCAGTTTACTGTATTGAGGTTGAACTATGAAATGTTTGTCACATCATTTGTAGAGACTTTGAAAGAATTTCTTGTGAAAAGCATAAAGCCCTACGAAGTTTAGCAAGTGTTTAAGACCCAAGTTTTATCAGGCCTTTCATCATGAGCAAATTGAGATCTTTTCAGGTGAATTTACTAGAAGCATCAGGGGCTCAAAGTGCATAGACTTAGTAAGTATCTGGTGATAGATTACACGTATAGAAAAATCTTTAGTCCATTCTGGTTTTCTTTCCCTGCTATGTTTATTTTCTAACTTTTCCTCTATCTTCCTTTCTTGCATAACAGACGTTGCAGTAGTCAGAAAACACTGCAGGACTACTTGTGTGTTTTATTTCAAGTCTCCTTTACAACATTCTTGTTGCAGAAATGGATCCTAAAGTGAATATAAATATTATTTGCCTGAAAACAACGTAGTTAATAGGGTTTTTTTCAGCTCCTAACCAGATCAAATATTAGCTCTAGTTAATCTTCAGGGAACTTTTTAAAACAGCAAAGTAGTTGTTATTGTTTATTAAATTTCCATCCATATTTGCTTATTTTACTCTTGACTTTTGGTTGTCTGATTTCTGCATCTTTTCTTTTTAGCCTTCTCTGGTCTTCCAGACATCTCGTATTGTAAAAGCATTTATAAAAAGCATTTATTTTAATTTCTCTCAAGGATTTAATTTCTTTATGAATCTTTTTACCTTTGTTCTGTAATACTGGATATAGGATCATTGAATGCAAATTTTCATTCTGACATGGTATATCCTTTCTTAGAGATAAATATAGCAATTAAGCAATTGTCTCAATATTCAGAGCTCTATTAACACTATGCATTTTGAATTTTTTTTTACTAAATATTTTTAAAATGAAGATGAAAACAAATCATTAAAGAATAAGTTGTCTTGAAAAGCAGTATAGAGCAGTTAGAGGAACTAACTCATCATCAAATCAGACCCAGGTGCAAGCCCAGTGAAGTGACCCTTCCCCTTGCCTAGGTTGATACCTAAGGACGACTCTAGCTCTTAATAGTACACATATCCCAGAATTTTACTTGAAGCACTCAAAAAAGCATAGAGAAATAGCCAAAAGACATTGAAGAGAGATTTAAATACTGAACACCAATTCAGACGTTTTTATTGCAGATCTAGGGGGAACTGTAGGTGTGTAATTTTTGCATTAGTCAATGCCTTTCCCACTTGAATTAAAAGAATTCCTGACAGTGGTTCCAATTTAATTATTACTTTGTTCATTTGGAAGATATAAATGCACAATTCTAGTTAAAGCATCATGTGATCTTTGCCAAGCTCTGTGCTTGTTTTCTCACTGGTTTCATTACATGGCATTGGTGTTCCTATGCACTAGCAGCAGCTTCACTTGCAGCCTACCTCCAGAGGTGGCACGTTAACTTCAAATCACACTTAAAAGTGTAACAAACTCAGAAGCAGGGCTCACCTGAAAGCAAAGGGCTCAGTCTCCTGGTGAGCTAAAAAGGAAGTTCAGTGTTGTTATGAGTAGGAAGCAACAGAAAGGCATGCAGCAAGACTCAGATCACACACTGCTTCTGTGCGCTGAGATCTCCACTGGAGAGCAAGTCCTGCATATGCTACATGGGGGGTTGACTTTGTCTGTTGTGTTGCATTGTCATTGCATATACTTAATTTTACTTGAGTCTCTGAATGTAATGGAATTGCTCTTGCTGTGCTCTGTTGAAGACGGTAATGCAAAGAGATGACAAGCCTGGAGGGAATATCTATTTCGAATGACCCAAAGTGCATGACTGGCACTGGGCACAATAAGTTATTCTCTCAAGAGTTACCTGGGCAGTTGCAGCTCTTCATCTGCCAGCTTTTGCCAGCTTATTCTGATGTGGGCTTGTATTGGGCTACTGACAAAGAAGAAACCTACAATCAGGATGACTGAAACTGTATTTCAGTGCTCTTGACACAGGAAAGTGATCCTTCTCCAGAGTCAGTTGAAGAACTTCCACCTAAATAAGGAGAAATAAGAACAGATTTCTAAAACTTCATATTTTAAATGCATTGTTACAAAGGATTTGACATCCCATATGATTTTCCTTAATTCATGTTCTGTTCTGTTTTCTCCAATAATTCAAATATGCTGCTTGCTTGGTTTGTAATCTTGGGTGTTATTTTAAGAAAAAAGCCAATCATCACTCTCTTAAGTGTCTTGTTGTGCCTCTGTGCCAACTCTCACAATTTTTTTCCTTGATTTTGTGACATATGACACCCAAAAAGATCTGATCCTAGCTTACTCTTACTCATTTTTCCCAGATGATTCCCAGGTCACTTTGTTAAAGCTTTACTGCTAGAGAGTTTTTACTTTTCCATCACCTCTTTACCCTTTTGGTTTCCAGTTTAACACTTGTTTTAACTCTGTCACTAATTCACAACATCCTGTTTTTTTTCTTTGGTTCATTCCTATCCAGCAGTCACTGTTTTCATGAAGTTTAATTAATAAATCACTCTCTGTTGTGGCATGCATTACCTTTCTTATGCCGTTAATACAAACGATCACGATAGATATGATAAGGACAGTAAAGCTAATGTTAGTTAATTTGTTAAATTATTCATGGCAGAAATATTTGTTCCATATGCAGTCTCCCAGGCTTTGAAAGCTGTGGGGCTTTCTCTTTGATGCTTGTATTTCTATAGATAGTGTCATATGTGGTAACTTTATCCTGTTTATAAACTTTTTTCTAGCACTGACAGAAATATTTTGTCTTGTCATTTTTTCATTCAGCTTCACCTCCTTTCTTCAGTGTTCAGTTCTGGGAGAGCTTTATTTAGTCATTTGGTACTTCCTGATAATTCCATCTTCATGAATAATAAATAGCCACTCAGACATTAGTTTCAATCTTACCTTTAATGTCTTTTATAGAAGACATTTCAGTGTGTCACTACTGCAATATTTGAGCTATAAGACATTTCTGAGGGAGAGGAAAGTGTTAGGCTTCAAAGGCCCTTGGCTTTGGCTGTACAGTTTTCTCTGCAAACCTGAATTCACACATTGCTTAGTTCTTTCTCTGCAGCAGTGTGCCCGTGAAGCTTCCCTATGGGAAGAATGTTACGTCTAATTTCCACCTCTTTCTTTGCAGAGATGGAAGCTTTTAGGTGACTGACTGATTTGTCCTATATATTTCTTTATGACAAAAAGGGACTTTCTACAGATATCCTCAGGTTTTTGATGGCAAAGTTAACACTAGTCTGTAGGCTAACCTGTATGTTACATCTAGCAGAACAAGAATTTTTCACGTAATTTCCCCTTGTAAGATGAAAAGCATGAACCTTGGAAGTGTTCGGGCGTGAGTATACTAGTTTATCAGCTATAGAATTGATGGGCAAGATATAGGTGTGTGTTACTGTAAATGTATATGTATTTCTGTATAAAGACTGAGAAACAGTGAGTCCTACTAAATAAAAATGCATGATATCCTCACGTTTCCCTGCATCTACAAATCTTTCCTAATGGTTTAAGTGAAGGTCTGAGACCTGCATGAGTGGGGCTCACAGTACATATGAACTGCACATTTTCTGTATCACGCCGAGGAGAAGGTGGGTACAGAGCTAGACAAGAAATTCTGAGTCATCATTATAATCCTTGAAAACTACAGGCAACAGTGGAACTGCTAATTACAAATAGCAGTAGTTCCTTTTTATAACTAATTACATTTTTTCCACAGTTATTATTGTGCAAAAAATGGTTTTTAGAACACCAATTCCTTCATGGTCAGAAACCTTTCTCTAATATCTACCTTAAATTTATTCATAGTCTATTTATACTCATTCATTCTTTTGCCAAAATCATCCTTAAACTTTAATAGCTCTTTGCTTTCCCTAGTGTTTATTGACTTGATGAACTGATAGAGAACAATAAACACCCCTCTCCTCTTTCCAGACTAAACAGGACAAACATTTTTAGTATCCTAAGTCAGACTTTCCAATTACCTGTTTATCCTTGTAGTGTTTTTTAGAGGTGTCCTTTTCCAAATTGATCTTTCTTGAATGACATATCAGGTTGAATATCAACAAATAGGAATTCCAGAGACTCTCACTTGCAGCACACATGGGTATTTGTTTAAATTAAAGGATGAAATCTGCCATCTTCAGTGGTAATATTGCAGGATTAAAATAAACCAATCCTCAAATGTTTTGAGACATGGAGATCAGTCTTAAAAGGTAGGAGAGAAGTTAGAAGATGGTTCTGCTCATTCACTTAAGTCTCAATCATATCTGTTTGCTTATTTCTAATAATAAACATTTGGCAAAGCTTTTGAGGCATAATTGAGTCTCGTGGTTACATGGGGTTGCACTACAATCATGCAGCTTTTTTCTACACTTAATTTCCTAACTCAATAAAAGATAGCACCATGTTTGTTAAAAAAGCAAGCTCCTAAAATGCATATGTTACATTGCATCTGAAATACAATTTTAAAACAATCAACCCATCTTCTGTAGCTGGAAAGTAGAGACTCCAACAATTGCTATACAGAAGGAAAATAAAGGCTGTAACAATTGTTATACAGGCCTTTCTGGGTCTCCCCTGCCTGTTGATGCTGAAGGCACTACAGTGTTCAAAACCCTCTGATTACAATATTCATCCATTAATTTTTTAGTTCAGGTTTTATATAAATGTTGGTATCTCCTTTCAGGACAATGCTGTATCAGTAGCGGGGATCAACATACAGAGATCCGAATGCAGGCTTTGTACACTATATTGGTATGAAATCAGACAGGTAATGATGATATTCAGGAATAGGAGAATTCAAAGTCCCAACAAGCTTGTTTTTGACAAGGCTGCACAGTTATAGTTAGCATCAGAATTCTGACAATTTCTGCCCAGTTATACATAACACAGTGCAGAATCTACCTTGTTGTCCTGCTTTCGGCTGGGATAGAGTTAATGTTCTTCCTAGTAGCTGGTATAGTGCTGTGTTTTGGATTTAGTATGAGAATAATATTGATAACACACTGATGTTATAGTAGTCCCTGAGCAGTGCTTACACGGAGTCAAGGACTTTTCAGCTTCTCATACTGCCCTGCCAGCGAGGAGGCTGGGGGTGCACAGGAAGCTGGGAGGGGACACAGCCAGGACAGCTGACCAAAGGGATATTCCGTGCCATATGACCTCATTTGAACAGTAAAACTGAGAGGAGTGGGCCACAGTAGCCACTACTCAGGGACTGGCTAGATATCGGTCAGCAGGTGATGAGCAATTACATTGTTCGTAATTTGTTTTGTATATTCTTTTATCATTATTATTACTTTCCCTTCCTTTTCTGTCCTATTAAACTGTCTTTATCTCAACCCACAAGTTCTACCTTTTTTCCAGTTCTCTCCCCCATTCTACTGAGGGGCGAGTGAGCGAACGGCTTTGTGGTGTTTAGCTGCCCGCCAGGTTAAACCACAACACTTGCAAAGCCAAAACCCTGCTCCAGTGCAGCAGCAGAAGGGATAATTTGATAATTTTCACAACATACAGAAAGATTTAAAGCTCTTAAGTCAGTTTTCATAAAAACATTGTCTTACTATGATCTATTTGAGCAATAACATTATGCTATGAACTTCTATTTCTTTTTCTAGTTGTAGACATAGAAGTTACTCAGTTTGTAAATATAAAAACTTACAAAAAAAAAAGAGTTCTAAGCACTAGAAATGCCAAAGCTTTTCTTTTCCAGAGCTTGAGACACAGACACACAGAAGAGCACGTAACTATTCAAGACTGACAAATCTGAAGGAGACAATGTAAATGGAAAAAAAAAGGCTTTTTATGATTTTTTTTCTTTTCAACTTTCATTTTCATTTTTTCTATTATTCTATTATCAAGTAATGAATGTGCATCACAGAAATGGAATCTATTTTTCAGCAGTGCATTTACATAGTTACATCATTGACACTTCCTATTCAGCTTTGAAAGTGGAGGTTATCTGAAGACATTTCTCTTGAATAGAAGCTTTTCTAGTTTGGAAGGGTGGGAAATCTTTTGTTTCATCTTTTTTCAAAGAAAAAAATCAGTTAAAGCATTTTTTTAAATCAGAACCAGACAATTTTCACAATATATTCCACCCTTCTCAGTGACATCACTAGTTTTTATCTTTCTCTCTCTCAAAAAAGATACACAGTCATGTTGAAACTTGTTACAAATTTTATTCCTAACTCTGTTTGACTGTTACCAAAATTTGAACATATGGGCTGTCATATCAATAGACTCCATCCTCCAGAAATAAATATGTACAGCTGTATACTTACTAACTTTGCCTTTCTCTTTTCAAGAGGCAGGAGCCAAAAGATTCATGAAGGCTCTGGGGAATTTCTCTTAGAACTAAAGACAGAGATATGTCCTTAAAGCACTTAGAAGAAGTATTAATTACTTAATGGTTTTTTAGTAGCTGAGTGTGTCAAATACGCCCACCAGAGATCTCACAATGGCAAAATCAATACAGTTCATGAAAAGTCTCCCTCTATTTTCATTTTACACGTGGAATGACTAAGACCCTCAGGCAGATAAATACTAAAATAATACAGTTCTTTTGCCATAACTGAAACTGTTGACCCTTAAAAAATGAAGGAAAACCAGGGAATTTTCAAAGTCTTGCTGCTACTTACCAAAGCTGTGAAACCAAGAGAAAACATGGTGAATCATGATGAACTGTCTCTTCAATACAGACATTCTTACGTTATCGATAGTGTATATTCTCTATGGCGTACATGTATGTATACATGTCTGTATTTAGTATTTTCAGTAAGTTAGAGCAAGAAGAAAAATTAGTAACAATAATTCAAATAGATTTTAAACATTGAGATCAACCTGGAGGAAAAAAGAAAAGGAGTATGTGGACGATCCTTATTGGTAATACCATCAGGAAATGATACATCACATTAGCATCAGCAATGAAATGAAATACTACTAAAAGAATAAAGAAATTCAACATGTTGAGACAGAGAGCAGAAGAAGCTTAAACTATGTGGAAGAAAAGCTCACTGAAACAAAATCATATTCAAAAATCTAAGCTAACTGAGCTACCCCATATTGAGTCGTAAAGGACTGGCCCAAATTCAACTTCAGTTACCACTTTTCCAAGAGAGAGAAGCTAAGAGGGTATTATCAGACAGAGGAATTCTTTTAAGCCTTCCCTTGATGCTGCTTCCTCTTTTCTTCTGCTCCCTGGTGGCAGGAACAACAGCCCGGTGAACTGCCTGGGTACTGGCACTGCTCTCATATCTATTCCTCACCTCTTCCTGGGAAAGGACAGCAAGTTAGACGGAGTGTCACATGGGCCTGAATCTCATTTATGCACTGCCAGTGGGCCCACACTGAACTGTATGCAGAAACTAAATGCAAGAAAAGCTACAAGAAATGCTGTGTTACAGCGGACAGTACAAAAATCCCATAGAAGGAAAAAGAAAACTTGCAGAGCTAGAAGTAGCAAAAATACACTCATCAGTTTGAGGACCAACTTGTTACAAGAACAGTTTTGACATTTTGTGATACTGGTGAATGTAATTTCTTTGTTTGAATGCAAATCTAATTATGTATCTCTGTTTTTTCAACTTCAAATGTAACCAGGTATATTCTTAAGGTAATAACTAGGGAATTGATAAAGTTCCACATCAAATTTTTGAGCTTTGTGTGACAACCTAAAAGAAAATGCTTTCAAGAGGTCCTAATAGCCTCTCATAGTAATTTATAGATAAAACATTTATATCTACAACATAAAGATAAAAGTCATACAAATAATCTAATTTTGTTCAAATTAGTGTAAAGAAAAGATCAGTAAGTATATACACATTCCCTCCTTGAAGTCCAAAATTTGGGGCCATGCTAACTGTAAACATTTATTCAGCTGTCAATAAGGATTGGTTGTTACTAATATTTGTTTCTGTGAAAATTCTTAGATGATAACTATTACTTTTACTATCTTCCACATAAGTAAGATAGGTTTTTAAGACTCATCTCTGCATCATATACAGGCAATGGCAGAGGAAAGGCATGTTTAAAGGAAAAATTTATCTGGAATTTTAAGAGAATTTTTATGAGCAGTCCCATTACCAAATGCATCTTTACTGTCAGTAGGACCTAAGATTATCACATCATTTTCATCCTAAAGCAAGTAATCTGGAGAAAGATAGAAATAGATTTGACAGTGAATAACAAAAGCTTGCACACAAAACCAAGAAACTTCAAAATTGTTTAATAGTCCATAGAAATTCATGCCCAACAAATCCATAAATTTTCATGATCTGTGAGTTTTAACCCACAGATTCACCTCCATTTCACCTAGGGGAATTCACTGAATTTTCATTATGGCTTAGAATCACGATTTATTAGAGAAAGTACAATGCAGAGAAGAAGAGGTGTGAACCTGTGGAGCGGCAGGAAGCTGGCTGTCAGAAACCTGACCCACAAAAAGAACTGAGAGCTTCTCTCAGTTATTTGGAGAAAGGCCTGTACAGAGCTCAGAAATGAAATTGTTGTCATGACCCAGATGGAAACTGGTAGCCTAGATTTCTGAGGAAGCAGTAACAGGCTGCTCAAATGTTTTAGTGCTTACCTCAGCATACCAGCCCGTGTACCAGCTTACATTTTTGGAACATAAACAACATACCATTCTGGCCCCTAGACAGTAATGAGTAAAAAGAAAGAAAATCCGGACCAGCTGTCCAGTTGCTTCCATACGCAGCTCACAGGGAGAATGTGCAAATCTAATGTGGCTTGTGGGAAGGGAAGATGCAATTTGGCTCTTGGATTTGGATGGTTATGCTCTCTTCAACCAGATACCAAAAGCTTTTGAGTACAATGAATGTTTTTTCCATGTTTGCCCGATCTGTTACTGGAAGGAAACTCCAGTTCTGTGACAACAGAGACATATGGCCATCTGCACAACCAGGAAGATGGAATATTTTTCTCAGACAGAAAGGATATGAAATCAAAATGGGCAGTTTAACAGGGACTTAACAGGGAAAATATTTGACATTTTATTGCAGCTAATGAACTCTTATAGTCTTTGATATGGCAAGATGGCCTTTGGGGAGCAAACGATGAATGTTTGAATTACAAACCCCAGCCTAAGAAGAGTATAAATACACCAGTCCATGTTCTTTCATCAGTAGATGATATATCTTGTTAAATAACCTGGCATTATTTATGAGACCACTGAGGAACTTAATAATTTGAGTTGGTTAAGACTAAAGCGTAACTATTCCCTAAAGTCTGCCTCTACCTCATCCTACCAACTCTTAACTTTTTGTCTTACTTTATGGAAACTAGCCCTACAGGAACTTGTGCATGCAAAAGCAGACAAAAAAAAAAGTTAAATGTTATATGGCTTATCAAATGGAAATTTAGATAGGCTTTCTAGGGAGGTTAAAATTTTAGTCAAATATACATGTGACAGTTTCAAGGTGTATGCATTGATAAAGCAAAAAGCTTCTGGGTTATACCAACTGCTTTAAGAACGAGAGAAAACAAGAGAACATGTCAGTTTACTGTTAGAAAGACTACAGATGATATTATCAAAATTAAATATCCATGAACAGTATTAAGAAACAATCTTCCTATCTGTACTTAAAATTTCTTACATTTAGACAGCAGATAAGCCAGTGTGGTAAAGATCTCAATATATTTTTTCTTTACTTTTCCCATTTACAATATGACTATCTTCACATTTTTTTGAAAATGAAATGGCTCTGCTGTACTGTACACACACAAAAACATTCAATCTATTAATCCTCATATCTAGTTTATCATAGTCTAACCCATCGCTGAATGCTATAATTTGACAGTCTTTCAAGACATTTATATCACAATACAAAGGCTGTATTTTTTGTGAGCAAAAGGGGAACTTGTTCCTGCCCCTGGGGGCTGTGTCATTTGGATGTGCAGATTATTCCTGGATGAGCATATCACAGACCTTATACTGGATGGGCCAAAAACTTATTTGTAGAAACAGCAAGTGAGTGACATCAGTAGAAACAGGAAATAGGGACTTATTAATGTTAACAACCAGTCAAGAATAAACTTAGAGATTTTTAATTCCCAGAAGAAAGTCCATCTTGATCCAGCAGTCAACCATTTTGACAAGTGTTCGATAGAAATCAACATACTGAAAAATCCCTGAAGGTCATCAACTGTAACCTTTATCCATATTGGAAGGTGTTAAATGCTCCTTCAGGTTTTAACTGCACAGATGCCTTGTGTGTGGACAGATTTTCCCACATCATCAATCACATAAAGTCCAGTGACAAAAGTAATTTCATAAAAAACATATCCAGAGAATGGAGAGAATATTATCATGTGTGCCTGAATATAGAAATGGTGACATCGGTTTTGGTGATATTGTTTAGAAAAATTATAAAAATCTTCACATGAAATTGGGGGGGGGGGGGAGTGAAGGGGTGCTTGCTATTTTCAGCAATGTCTTTGTCCACTTAATGGAGTAGACTCAGTTATTACTGGTGAATTGTTGACTTCCGTTTGTCAAAAGGGTGAGATCAAGAAACCTTTTCTGCAGGTACTCTTACAAAACTTAATTATATTTTTCAAGCTTAACTATATATATTCTTCAAAATGTGGTGGGTTTTGAGTGAAAATAATTGTACTGTATTACAGAGTTAAGTCTATGATGTTTTGAAAAGGTCTGAATCAATTGCACTCTACCACTCTGATAAAACATGCTGTGATACTATTGCAGTGCTCCTGTGTGCAATTGCTCGAGCAGGTCACTCTCTCACTGGTTAACTGTGACCCTGGTGTCAAAACCATTGTGCATGATCTTATGTCTGCAGTGATAATGAGTCAGATATTAACTTGGATTTCTAGTTTTAACCAACAAAAAACAATCTGAACACACTTGATGAGATGAGCGGTTGAAAGAAGCAGCACATTTCTAATGATGCATAAAGCACCCATAGCAGCAGCTGCCACCTCTCGCTTGGGCTGGATGTCAGAGTGGCAGGGTGTTTCCAGCACCAGCTCTCTACCTCCTTGAAGCACCATATAAACGGTATCGTAATGGCTGACAGTGAGGGCTTCTGTTGATATTTGCTAAGAAAAGCAATGTTGTTAGCAAATCCCAGTTTAATCATTCCCAGCTGTGGTGCCAGGAAAGGTTTATCCTTGTCAATCTGGCAGTTTAGTAGGTTACATGGCCCTGGCCACCACAGGGCCTTGTCCTGGCCCAGGTCCACATCCACTATGACTTCATTGTCTCTAGTAAACCTGCAGTTTGATTGTGGTTGATGGCATCTTCCACATAAAATAAAAAGAAAATTGTTGCAATGAATGCAAACATCACACCAATGCTATTTTTCCATTATTACTCAGAAAAATGTCACTGTCAAAAAGGACTAAGCAAATCCAACTTTTGCTCCCAGTAATTAACGTATCCACTAAATCACCTGTAGTTGCTAGTCTGTGTTTTCTCTTCACAGTGTCTCCCAAGACTATTATTAAGGAGCAAGCTATAAATTATGTAGAAAAAGTAGTGATATAATTTCTACTGAAGATAGGGCTCCTGTCAAATGAGACATGCATAGTCATAATTGTCACATCCATCAATCATTTTGATATATTACACATCCCACATATGTTTGAGAAACTGAATATGAGGAAAAACTTCTTTACTGTGAGGGTGACAGAGCGCTGGCACAGGCTGCCCAGGGAGGGTGTGGAGTCTCCTTCTCTGGAGATATTCAAAACCCGCCTGGATGCAGTCCTGTGCAGCCTGCTCTAGGTGACCCTGCTCTAGCAGGGGGATTGGACTAGATGATCTCCAGAGGTCCCTTCCAACCCCTACTGTTCTGTGATTCTGTGATTCTGTGATTCTGTGATTCTGTGAAATGGCATTTGTTTACACTTTGAGAGGATTGAAGATTTTGTTTCCTAGCATCTTAAATTCTCATCTACCTGCAGGCCTTGATTCCACATGTAATACATTGTCTTATTCAGGAAAGCACTTTGTTAGGGAACTTTTCAATCTACTTGGTTCACGACTAAGTGGTTTTTAGGTTCAAGTTTCTAAGTATTTTCTTCACTTATCATTTGCTGCAATGAAAATGTAGAAATATTCCATAAAATTACAGAAAGGAAACTTAATAAAAACAAATGCAATATATAACACTTGTCCTAAGAGCTTTGATATGGCTTTTATTTATATTTTTCAAGACAGCCACTATAGACCAGAAATATGGGTCAGTGTATCCAAAACATCCCATATATTTCTACATTCCCAGACACTTATCTCTCAGATTCATTCCCAGCTATCATAGGTCAAAATATTCATTTAATACCTAGCAAATTACATAAACTGAAGTTTATCTTGGGACTGGAGAGTTTTGTGTTTACTCCTCTGCTCTGGAACTAAATTCCCTGGACGATCTTCAGTTCTCCTTTGCAAAATGACCGTTACCGTATTTCTTCACCACAGATAGTTTTTGATGATCAGTGTGTTGAAGATATAAGCTCCTTAACTAAAAGAAGGTGGCATGTAATAACAACATTGTTATTAAATCAATGTGTAGCAACCAATCAACACCAAAGCTTCTTTGTTTTAGACAGGGTAATAGTATCTGACGGTCACTGACCCCAAAAGGTACAATAGTATTTGTATTTCAGTAGCAATTTAAAAGTTCGCAGAAGTGCAACACCTTAAAAATTCTCCTCAAAAAATCTTGCTATACATCTGAGAAAGAATAACAATTTGGCTTTTGCTAAAGAAACTAACAATGAACTTTATTTTCTCGAATCAAGATTTTCCATCATTTTCAGAAATGTTGTGTTAGAAACCACAAATTGAGCACCATAACTCTGAAGAAGATAATTTTATTTAAAAGAACATAAGGTTTTTGAAGATTCATTTTATTCTGAATCAAAACAAATTTTCAACAGTTTAAATTGTAATCTAAGGAATTTAGTAATTTATGTTAATAGGAAATTTCTTTTTTATTTTAACATTTTGAAACGTTGCTCAAATGTATTGTGTAGTGTGCTATAATTAGAAATCTGAAAGAAACTCTTTTCAGTGGGAAAATGGTAAACTTTTAATTCTTTTTCTAAGCAAGATGTTTCAGTACTGTCAAACTTACTTCTTGTTTCCTCCTCAGAAAGCAAAGTTATAGTAGGAACATGATGATATTCAAAGACAGATTTCCATCTTTCTGTTTTACCTTTTTATCAATAGGTCCATCCTCAATTTCTTTACAACATGATGAGAATCTGAGAAGTTACATTAGTTTTGAAATTTTCACTGATAAAAGCGTATATATAGAAAACTTGTTCTTTGATTTCTGTACAGAGTATATATGCGTTTTTTTACCCCAGATTGCTGTATTTCACAGTGTGGTATCTTAAATTATTCTCTATCAGTCTGAAATGTCATATATTCGTAACAGAAAAAGAATATTTCATATTAACATAATAGTATATCTTGTACATCTTGCACATCTTTGGATTTAAGCAAGTCTACTTGTGTCACATGATTCGGCTGCTTAAGTAGATATGTTTTTGCAGAACAGCAATGACACCAAATATTGAGAATCCCAGACAAGAAGTGTGAGCCCCAGTGTGGCTAGAGGTGCTGTGTTTGTGCCCTGATTTTAAGTAAACTGGAATTTCTGATTTAGATGGTAGACAACGTAGACAATTTAATGAAGAAAAGAAGCAGTACAAATTAGACTTCTTAACCTTGCTTCTTATCTATCAAAAAATTAAAATGTATCTGCTCCAAATGCAATAAAATTTTCCCAGCTTATTTATTTGTTCACAATTAAGGAAAGTTATTCCTCTGTTATTCCAAGTTAGTAATTTTTTATCTCTTCCCACCTCCTTCTTTTTAAGTCTTTTAAATAATATTACTTTTTCTGAAGTTCTGTGATAAACACTCTAGAAGTTCCACATGAAGAACAGTGTAGTTTGGAATAGCATGGAAATGAAGTTTATAGACAGAAAACAAGACAGTGTTAGAAGCGATGCATTGACATTACAGATAATTTCATATAGGCCAGCAGGTCAGTAGGTTTCTTACCCAGAACTTTCAACTAACATATATTAAATACATATTTGTTTATTCCATTCTGTAACACAGAAAATGAATGCTTGCAAACAAATACAGATGACTGACATGAATTCTTAGTTCCAGAAATACTATTTACTAAAAGTTTCTATCATTCATAATAAGTATCAGCAGTGTATAAACCTGTTTCTTTTGCAGACAAAAAGAATAATTAAAAGGAGATAATACGTATAAGCTCCTGCTATTTCAACAGCTTTTGATGATAATTTAATCATAATTTACATTTACTGAATTATACAATACACTGTTACTATATTTCATAGTGAATTTTTCTAGTGAATTGCCAGGATGTATGGAAGTTGGGTAAAGCCTGGCAAAGAGACTGCATGGTGCCAGTCCTACTGAGGGGAAAAAGAAAGATCTACGGAGTGAAGAAGTGCACATTTCCCAGAAACAGACTGGAAGAAATAATCAGAGAAACAGTCTACAAGCTACTAGAAGATAACAAGGAGATTAGTGACAGCTACCAGGGATCTATCAAGGAGAAATCATGCCAAGGCAATCAAACTTCCTGTGGTGACAGAGGCTCAGACCTTGTGAACAGAGAAAAGCAGCCAGTGCCACATGTCCTCAGTAAGGTTTTTGGTACTCTCATATATAACATTCTTAGAAGCAAGTAAAGAAAATGGCCAAGATGAAATTTTGTTTGGAAAACTACGTGCAGGTTGGCAGTGTATGCTCAGTGCCAGGGTGAGAGGGCAAGCAGAGGGCAGCCCTCATGGTGGTTCAGCTCATCCTCACTTTCCTTTTCTATTTGTGGTGAACAGAGAACAGCTTATTAAATTTGTATGTGTCACAAAGCTGAGGGGGACTGCAAGTATAGAGAGGAGATGATTTGAATTTAACATGATCTTGACAAATTGGAGGAACAGTACAAGATAAACAGTGTGTAATTAAATAAGATATGTGCTAAATATATTTATGGGGGAAGGCCTGTGATTCTGTTCTTCCATTGGAATTGACCCTATGACTGTCCTGGTGCAGCATCATTCAGATAACATTTCTCCAGGTGGGGTTATATGCCATACATTTTAAAGCAAACTGGGCTGCTTAGTTGTGTGTGATCAGGCAGTACTGTGTCTGGTGTCTGGTTGCTTATTCACTGCGTATAACTCTCTCAGTGATCACCTACTTAATTTGGTAAATTGGAGTCCAGTGCTCATGGGTCTTAAAACTGAGCCATAATCCAGAAAAAAGTTTGACATCAAAGCTTTGAATCTCTTAGGATGAAATAAAACACTCCAAAAGAAAAACACACTGGTTTATGGGATTTAAAATTTCAAAATTTTTTTATTCTAAGCAATGTAGGTATAATATCTATAAAAATGCACAGCTATGAGAGAGTGGACATGTAAACACTCTGAAGGCGTCCAAGCTGGCTTTCTGTAGGCTAGGCTGGAATAACACTGGTCTGCCATATTGCACAGGAGCACCCCAAAAACTTTGTACATCCATATAGGCACTGTGCGATCTTACTGTGTGGTGGCTGGATCGGGGAGTCCCAGCTCAAAACCGCCCAAATTTCAGGGAGTGATTTTACGTCTGTTTGTTATCACGTGCTATTCGTAGATAGAAACAGCAATCGTTGTCCAATTTGTAGTAAAATTTGGGTGTAGCTCATTGAACTCCAGGGCAGGCAGAGCGACAAAACAGCTCTCATCTCAATGTGGAACAGTGCCCTCTCCTGCTCCGCCAGGCACTGTCTCACCCTGCAAAATGCATTCCTTCCTTTGCACATACTTTATAAGAGCACTCAGATGGGCAGAGCTCAGTCACTCAGGCCTTCAGCAGCAGAAAACATAAAAAAACTTTTTACCACTGAACTTTTCACCAAGTAGAGATTATTTGCAAGTTGCTTATAGTTACATTCATTATCAATACCATAATGCGTGGAGATCATTTCCTATCCACTGTCCTATCCCCCACAGGGGATTTGGATCATGATTTTTAGCTTGCAAAGATAATATCTCTTTAAATAAAAACCAGTATAAACCTACAGATTGTAATTGTCTTTGGTAATGCTTTTGTTGTGTTTTGATGCTTCCACAACAAGTTTAAAAGCCTTGGCTGCTGTGCTTTTTCCACAAACTAATTGTCGCACTTCTTGAATTCTTGAGTACTCACAGGACTAGCAGTTGATAGACTCTCTTTTATCTTTTCATTGAGGCTCTGACATTACTTGTTGGTACTATTCCTTCAAACTGCTTTTGGTGTTAGCCTCAACAACAAAAAGCTATAGTAAAAATGGTTGGGGGGGAGAGGTTGGAGACAGAAAGAGAGATTACAATCTATTCAGTGTAATAATATTCTGACTCCAGCTCTGAAAACAAAGGAATCCACTTATCAAAAAGCCAAAACTTTACCTTAGTGAAATTTTCACCCAAATAACTTGCATTTCCTGTAGTGTTTAATTTCTCAGTTTTCCAAATTCATACAGCAAAGGGAATATTGTGTGGTGGGTGCAAGGGAGAAAACCTAGAGACTTTGACGTAGAGCTGTTGAAAAATGTAAAAACCTGCAAATTCAGAGAACATACACACAATGCAAGAGAAACCTGATACTGGGAGATCCTAGTTTTACAAATCTTTAGCTGCAGCCATTCTTTGACTGTTAACTGGGAAACAAGCTGCATATCTCAACAATATCTTTAATGTCAAGGCAGCCTGCCAAACTATCACAAATGCTGGTTTGATTTCAAAGGAGAGAATATTTTGAATGAATCTTGAGACAGCTCTCCTCATTTCTTGATATTTCATCTTTTGCTCTATCAGCTGAAATGTGCCTTCTTAGTCTTGTTGATTTTAGTTGCCTCTGTCTTAATATATTTGTCTCAAAGCAGGTCTCACCATCTTGAGCTATAGACAAGAATATAAAATAGCAAAGATGGAAAATAATCTCTTGCCCAGTGCACCAACCATAGCTACCAGAGGTCGATGCCATTCTTGAACAGAAAGGATCTAAACATGTGATTACAGTGCATTCTTGTTAAAAAGATCTAGCAGTATTTTAACTCTTATAATGCTCTGACTCTGTGTATGTATGCAGTGAAAATCCTTCTTTAGGTATTAGACATAATCAGAACAGCTCAGCTGGGTCATAGGTCCAACACTGGCAATAACTCAATGCAAGCAAAGTGGGTTATTTTGTTGTTGGCTTGTTTTTCTTGGTGAGTTTTTTTTGTTTGGTTGGGGTTTTTGTTTGTTTTAAGGGCAATTAGCTGTGCTTTAAAGCAAGTAGTCACTGATTTCTACCCTTAGTTCTGAGTCCTTCTGACTGGATTGTGCTACATTCAGCAAAATTCTCAGTGGATTCATTGATAAGATGTCTGTTAATTTCTCAGCAGCTGTCTTGTGAAAATTGACAGGTGACCTTCAAGACAATTGTGCTGCTTCTTTCTTCATTTATGTTGATAGATATGTATTTAGGCTTTCATTCTTCTTTTTCTCTAGCAGTTTTCTGTTACTTTTTGCTTCTATTTTTTTGTCTCCTTTTCTTATGCTTATTTTCTGTTGAAGGTTTTTCATGCTTGGTGTTCATCATTAGGTTTCATTATTATATAATATTGTTTCATTCTAAGCAACTAAAAAAAAGCATGGGACCGTTCAGACTACGAATATTTGAACAGTGAATATGTGATATGAAAATAGGCCATCACAGATGCCTGAAGTTTATGCTAAAATATTCATATATCTGCATATTTGTGAATACAAAAGCTTGTTTTGCACAATTTATAATAAGGTGAATATGTTCATTCAAGTACTGTACATCACATTCAATTAACTCCCAGTCCCCTATAGACAAAACGAAGCAGTTGGGTTTTTTCTGGTTTAGTTTGAATTATTCAAATCCTCATATAATTTTTTTGTTTTCTACCACTGAGAGTCAGTAAGCAGTGATAGTGGAATCATTTACACCAAAGCCAACCTGCTGACTGAAATGAGGTTAATTCTAAGGCCTTTTTCCTCTGACTGACTGCAGATGAGAAATATTGAAAATCTTATGTGCCAGTACCGGCTATGATGAATTCCGAGTCTGAAATTCTTCTGTCTCCAAGAGGTAGCAGGTTTATTTTTAAGACATTGAACACTTGGTAAAACTGTCCATAGATGTAACTCACCAAAGACCCATCTTTAAATTAGTGCAATATCCACTCAAGCTCAATCTTAGGCTCAATCTTTTTTAAAAAAAATAAAGTCTTAAAATGCCTTGAAAAGGCAGAAAAATAATAAACGGTCAGCAATTCAGCACTCTATTATACCACTCTGTTTCTTGATTATGCTTTCAAGTATCTATCTAATTATTGAAAAGGAAGGAAAAAATCTCATGTGGTGTGGAAAACACTGTTAAATTAAGATGTGATATTGAGATAGATATGAAGAGTCCTTCACTTAAATCAGATTTATTGTTTCCACCTTGTTAACCTTTGTCCTCAGTCACTGACCATTTTGTTACACAGTGGGCCTCAGACTTCACATTTATGGCTTTTCTAAAGTGCACTTGTCGGCTTCCACTATAAATCCTGACATTCATATAATCTCGGAAGCTTGATAACAAAGTGCTGTGAGTACCCAACATGGTGTCGCAAACATAAAAATGTATTTCACAGCACTAAGGGGCCACCATGTGTGTCCTTTGCTAATTATCAGGAGAAAAAATGGCCTTAGATTAATGTGGCACAAGGCAAACATTGTAGGCTTCCTAGACTGGAAAAATAAATAGTGTCTTAAAAGGCTAGTTATCTGGAGATAACTCTTGGAGTAGCTCTGGCAGCATTATTTTTAAGCAAAGCAATAGAATGAAAATAAAAGGCTGCTTTTGCCATTGTCCATAGAGAAGCATGAGGAGAAAGTGTTTTTTTCATGGAGCTATTTATTATGAGACAAGAACTGTGCTCCTCAGTGAAAATGGTCAGTCCAGAACCCATCATTTTATATGTGAAATTGGAATGGTTTTTTTCCCTTTACAATTCTCTACACTAAATTTCATACACTATTTTCATTATTCAAGCAGTCTCCTATAGTCCTTTTGCAGTTCTTCACTGTCTGCCTTTATCCTTTCTATCTGGAATAAATTTGTATCAGACGCAAGCTTTGTCACCTTCCTGCTCACCCCCTTTTCCACAACCTTTATGAATGTGTTCAACAGCACAGACACCAAGCCAACACACCATCAGACTGCACTGGTGACCTCCCTCCATTCAAACAGTTGACTAACTATGCTTGCTCTCTAGCTCCTATCTTTGGAGGAGTTATTTGCCCATGGCAGAGTTTTTTCTCTTACCCCATCATTGCCTAGTTTCTTTAAAAGCACTGAAGAGTCACTGTAAGAAGCCATTTGAGATAGAGCTATCAAGGTATGAAAAAACTAAGGAATGAAAGGAGGAAGCAAGCGCCTGCCTTAGGTTGCGGGGAGGGAATCCCCTCCCCTGGTTGTCCTAACCTTTGAAATTCATTGTTTGACTTTTCCATAAAATTTGCCATAGAACAGATGATTTAACCCCAGGACACTCAGATAGAGGGGAGAGATGGAAGAAGAGACAAAATACATACAGTTGAAAAATAAGCACAGCACGTAATGTTTGCTTTCTGTTACTGCTTTGGCAGTGATCTGTGTCGTCTGAGAATTCTGCACTCTTGACTGTCTTTGAACACTTCTCCTTTAGTTGGGAAGTAATTGATTTCATAGTGCAGGTTTTTCAAGTTCTCTGCAAAAGCTTCTGCTCTAATTTTTTCTCACACTCTCATTTTCACCTGTTCCCATGATTTGGCAATTCACCGTGCTCATTCCTGTATTTATATTTTCTCCTACATAGCAAGGGGTTTCCATTTTCTTCTTCAACTTAAGCTTCCTGGTTTTATGTCTCTGGTTTTTCTACAAGCTATAACCATCCAATTTAGCCTCCTCAATGCAATGTACTAAGCAAGTCAGTATTCCTTATAACACGCACAGGAATCAAGTGTATACTTGTTACAAGTGTAACCACAGGACTCTTCTGAGTGCATTTAAGGATGTTCCTCTCCTTGTTCCTCAGGAGACTGTGCTTGCAGCTATTTAGGTAGATTTCACTTAATACTGAACACCGCATTCACTGTTATCTGAATAAGATATTGCATTCTAGGAAAAGCCTAGGGAGTTCAAAGCTAAGCTCATATTCGTTTACTTGAGAATCAAAATCACTCTTTGTTCTCAAGAACCTTCCTGCTTTAAAGGAAATAAAATGTTTAGGTTTTCAAGAAAATTCATATATATTTTGATTGTTCTTAAGACACATGGAGAAGTTTCTAAACAGCTTTGAGCTTACATTAACCACTTAATTGGACAAAAGAAATGCAACAACAGTATAAATCACAACTACGATGATACTGAAAATTCTGTACATATCAGATGCAATGGCACCAGTCAATGCTATAAGACAGAGGAGGATCAGATGTTTTGTTTTGTTTTGTTTTTTTCCTCTGAAATGTAGACAGTATGCTTGTGCTGGGATAGCGTTAATTTTCACAAAAAAACTGGCCAGGGGGCTATTCTATACCATGTGACCACCACGCTCACTATATAGAGGAGGACGGTGCCAGGGGAGGGATCGCTGCTCGGGAATGGGCTGGGCATTGGGCTTCAGGCAGTGAGCGACCTGCGCTGGGAAGCACTGCTAAGTACACTCTGTTGTTGGTATTGTTGGGGTTGGTTTGTTTGTTTGTTTTCTTTTTCTTTGCTGTCCTGTTAAACTGTTGTTATCCCAACCCACGAGTTTTGCCTTTCTTTTTCCCAGTTCTCTCCCCCATCCCACTGGGAGGGGAGGAGCAAGCGAGTGGCCGCATGGTGCTCAGCTGCCACCTGGGGCTAAACCACGACAGTCCTTTTTGGCGCCCAACGTGGAGCACAACAACTGCACTTTTGTATTAAGCGTGCTACAGCTGTAGTAGTTGTTAAGTGACAAGCTCCTGTACAGGTCATAAAGTGCATTGGCTGCACTGTTTATCTCTTTATTTTTGGCAACATGTTAATAGAAACAAGGGTTTTGTGCTTTGCCCTGTCATTGATGGCCTTACTGTGCTGGGGGAGCTATCTGGTGGAGAAGATGAGGGAATACATCTCCCTCTCCCTACCCAGGATTGATGTGGATAGGTTTATTATGCAGGTTCCCGAGGTCCTTGCTCACCCTTATGTGCGCTGTTTAGTACTACTAATTAATACTGTTGGCATATTATGGGGTTTGGGGAATCTGGTCTCATCCTGGTGGAAGAGAAGACAACTTTTGGGTGAGGCAATATTGAAATGTGACCTGAGGCGGCCGGTCCCAGGGTGGCAGGGTTTGTGGAAGGACTTGGGCAGGTTCCTAGGGTGGTTATCACCTCCCATAGCCTGGGACTTTACACGTGAACAGGCAAGCAACCCTAGCAAACTGATGCACTGCCTGATAGAAGGGTGCCTTGCCTATCCCAATGAAAACCAGCAGCTTCTAGCACTGTATGGGGGCCTGGCTTGTGCCTATCGAGCCACAGTTCAGCATTCCCAGAGGACTCCGGTTGAGGCAAGGACCCAAACTGCACCTGAGGACACCATGGTTGAGATAGGGACCCAAACAACAACAACAACTACAATAATTGCCCCAGTAGTTAAAAAGAAACAATGGACAAGGAAAACAACGGGTCCATATCCTTGATTAGTAAGGGAGGAGGAAGAAGAGGAAAGGTTTGATCAAGAAGCCGGTCCTTTGACAGACATTGGAGGAAGGAGTGAGAGAATTCTGACAGGAAGCGGAAACTACCCGGTCCCTGACCTCATCAGAACTTCGAGACATGCGGAAAGATTACAGCCGCCAGCCAGGTGAGCAGATTGCTGCCTGACTGCTCTGATGCTGGAATAGCAGGACCGACCGTCGGCAATTGGAAGGTAAGGAAGCCCAACAGCTGGGATCCCTTGATAGAAACCGGGGAATTGAGAGAGGAATTGGAAAAGAGGCAGCAATTTGCAGTCTCTGGAGATGGCTCCTCTCAAGTGTGAGGGCAAGATATCCATTCAAGGAAGATCTTGTGAGCGCCCCGGGGAAGTGGACTACCACAGATGAAGGCATCCAGTACCTGAGAGAATTAGCGGTACTGGAAGTCATCTACAGGGATCTAGGCAATGATGAGGTCTCCAAAGATCCAGAGGATGTCCTGTGCATATGGGCTATGTGGAGGAAGGTGATTCAAAGTGCCCCAGTGTCATATTCTAACAGCCTGGCAGCAACGTATTGCCCAGATATTGATACACTAACTGTGGAGAGTGTCCTCTTGGCTCCAAAACTTTGAGGAAAATCTCTGTATCTCCTCATCCCTACAGGCCAGTGCCTTGGCTATCAGGGGTGTCCCAAGAAATCGGTCCTCTCCTGCCTCAGTCAGAGGGAAAGGGAGCCCCAGACGCACGCCATGTGGAGTGCTCTCGTTCTTCCTGCGTGACCAGGGGGAAGACATAAGGAAGTGGGATGGTTGGGGGTTTGGGTTTTTGTTTGTTTGTTTGTTTGTTTGTTTTCTTTTCCTTTGCTGTCCTGTTAAACTGTTGTTATCCCAACCCATGAGTTTTACCTTTCTTTTTTCCTGATTCTCTCCCCCATCCCACTGGGAGGGGAGGAACGAGCGAGTGGCTGCGTGGTGCTTAGCTGGCGGTTGGGGCTAAACCACAACAATGCTATTACTCATTTTCATTAAGCTACACAATTACAAATTGAAAGGAACTATTTTTAGCTTTCAAGAAAAGTTTTTTATTTCCTAAGGCAACCTCACACTCTTATAAAGCAATGTAATTGCAGCACAGGCAATATGAGGATAAGGTTGTTAATAATCCAACATTTAAATATCACAGTAGTAAGAGCTGCCCCCATAGCTCAGCTGAATGAGTTCAGGAGAAATGAAAGGCTTTAAGTTTACCCTCAAAATTCTTGTATTTGGGTGCAGTATAGCCCTTCACGATAACAAGCTTGCAACCAGGGTCACTGGACTGAGAATAAACTGCTGCTTACCCATGTGAAAAGAGACTGATGAATCCCTATTAAATACAGATGCCTAACTGAAATGCAGAGGTCTTTGGCATCAAGCGAGCTTAACCTATTTAAGGTTTTATAGCTAAGCACTGTGACCTTCAAATGGATATGGATCTGAAATGAATATTAACTTAATAATGAAGTAATGAATTCATATAGTAGAGAGTATTTTTTCTTTCTCAGAGAGGTCAGGATTTTATATTATCTTTACTTTCTGGATGGTATTATATGAATTTAGGGATGGACTTGCCTAGGGATTATTAAATATACTGCCTTCCTGCTATTTCAAGTCTTCAGATGGGGTGTTTCCCAGATATGCTATTAAAAAATCTAAAATATGAATATCAGATTTTTCTAGTTTTAAATAAAAATGGAAATTCTTGAGAAAACAATAGTTTTAAAGCAATTTCTATTATATTAAAATATTCAGATGATAAAAATATTCTGGGTAAAAAATGACTAGGCATATGTTTATTTTACAACTTTATGTCATGCTTGGCACTAATAAACATTAATGTGGAGCCTTCTGCTGTTCATCTGTCTACTCAGGTGCCCATAACTCTTTTCCCATGTTTAGCACCGCAATTGGAGTTGTAATGTCAATCCCAACCAGACTAGCTCTCAGCAAATCTAATATGCTCTAAGTCCCAAGATGGGATGACAAAAAGGTGTCTTCAACACAGTCTTGCTTCGAAAGTATGAAAGTGTGGTGCTCTAGGGCTAGTTTCAGGCCTTACTGTCCCATTCAGCTGTAACTGGACATGATTTATTAGCAGTTTTCTTCTCTGATTTTCTGTCCATCAGGAATACCTTTGCAGGTTAATGAAAAGTTTATACTTAGCTGACATTTATAAAGTCTAAAATCAGAAGCCAAGGAATTCAAAGAGAATGTGAAAGCCGAGCAGAGGAACTTGAATTGCTCATAACTTTCTTGGCACATGAAGCTCTGCAGAATGAGAACTATTTCTGTATGAAGAGCTTTCCCTCCCAGAGACCTGCTCTCATGCAAACTGAGCATTAGGCTTGCTTTGACATTAAACAGTGTTAACAGGTTATACTTCCTTCCAGACGCTTTTCTTTAAAACATAAATAAATAAATAAATAAATAAATAAATTGTGCCACTTATCTTCCTTCTACTCTGTATCTCTGTATGGGAATTCACACTGTGTTTAAAATTGGCTTGTAATTGATTTTTATATAGCCACAGGTGTCAACAGAAAACACTGAGACAATATAAGTTTTCATTTTGTATACGCAAGAATAGAAATATAAACACTGAAGAACACGAAATTTCATGCTGAAAAAAACCCCAGTGTGAACCAAGAGATATTACTACACATTAGAAAGGTGAAATAATTACATTTTAGAATTAAGCTAATTAATAGTTATAATCTATTCTTACTTTTTGACTATCACTGCTGAGACTTAAGTTCTCAATTATTATTGAAGATTTTTATACAATTTTATCTGAGAAGAAGAAGAAACACCAACTTTCTCTTGTCTGCTTTTTAAGCATCACTTTCAAACAAAGGGAAAAGCAGATATTTTAAGCCTCAAAACCGTCACTGCAAAAACTCTAAGTTTTCAGTTCCAGGTGTGTAAGGACAAGCCTGCTGCAGCCTGTTACTGACCAAAGAGAAAGGGGGACATTTTGGGATGGTTGTTTTGGGGCTGCACAGAAGCATGTCACTGGCAGAAGCTCCCTTGCAACAGCCAAGGACTGAGGGACCTAATCTCTGCTTTCTTCTCCACTCCCACTCTGATCAGACAAAATTTCATTTTCAATCCTCCTTAATCTCGGCGCTGTACAAAGGTCTGCAGAAAAACACCTCGGGAAAAGGCTTTTAAGCTGCTAAAATGCAGCACACTCACATACTAGTAGGGGCTGGCCAAGATTTATGCCCATGTGTGGTGATAGCCAGGGTTTCCTACTGGTGGCATGAAAACATTGACTGGACAAGCCCAGCGTGTAAACTTAAATAAGATGATTATTTTCTTTTGAAAGTGTAATTGCTGTATTGACAATCATCATCAATTCCATGTGAAGAGCTAGAGTAGGCTGTTGCTCCCAATGACTTTCTGAAATGAGTATACAGTTAACCAGTGGTGTAAAATGAGTAATACTCATGCAACCAATATTCATTTTAAGGCATCTGAGTAAATTTACCTGGATCATAAAGCAAAGGATAAAAGTAATCTTAAATAGTTATCGCAGTTATAAACATTTTGCATTAATTTCTAGTCTCTCATGTGTATGAAAAGCCAGATTTTAATAAAAATCAAGTGTGTGAGAAAATGGATGCTTCCTAGTAAAATATTAAAAATATTTTTTTCCAAATCTGAAAACTAGTTAGCTTAAAACTTTTTTTTTTTTAAGTTTATATATTTTGGACAACAAATTTTGAGGAATTTTTTAGCTGGGAAAAAATATGCTTTTTAAAATTTTTATTTTTATTTGAAATGCTTGAAATGGGTGGAGGAGGTAATAAGAGTTTAAGAATATTCCAGTGTTTCTGATAAATTTGGAGGAAAACCCTTATTCTCACAAAAAAAGTTGTTAAATTAAAAAGGGAAAATTCAGAAACATTTCAAGGACTTAAAGATTATGGTCTGCTTACCTCTAATTCATTTATTAGGTTTTACTCATTCATATGAGTTGTTTTTATTATCAGAAGCTTCAAATTAGGCATATATTTGAGTGCAGTATAAGATATTATTACAGTACAAGATAAAAAGAAGAAAAATAATAATCACCATTTTAACATTCTAGGTATCTGGTAAATATTCAGGATATGTTAAAATTAGGATGCATTTAAAAACTGCTGGCCACTTAAGATTACCTTTTAGAATGACTGCTGAGTGATTGGCTTGGCTTCTCATTAGCTAGAAAAACTTTCCATGATCCCTAATCAAATTGTAGAATACGTTAATGTGCACCACCGTGGCAGCACATTTGCAATAAATGTGTTTGTGTGATGCAAAAGGTCCATGCTCTGTTCTGCATTATATCTGATGAAATGCAGCTCTGCTGGAAGCCTTTAAAAATGAAGCTGTGTAACACATTTTAAAATAACTACAAATCATAAAGATCAAAATTCACTGCAAAGAACTGCAAGCAAAAAAATTGCATATAGTCTATTCCCACTTCATCCAAAGGATTTGCCATAACCCAGGAGATATCCAGAAATGTTTCAAATTCTGCAAACCAGATCTTGTTTACACTTAGAGGACTGTCAGCAAAATATACAGATAACTCTTTTCATTGCATTTTTCCTGTTTAATTTATTTTAAAACATTTGCATAGTACCACAAATTTACAGGGAACATCAGAAACATACAGATAAACAATAGTTCCCTCCCAGTCCTAATTACACTATATGATCAGTGACCAAATATTTTACTGTTTGCTACTGTTTGCAGGCAGTGCACTCAGTTTTATGTAACTGGAGGCAACTTGCAAGTTGGTGTGCTGATTTTCAGGACTCCTGCAGACCAAGCAAGGAACTGCCCACATGAACAGAAGAGGTGGCTCCCAGGAAATGCGTCCCCAAAATGCTGCCCATCTGCTCTTTAATACCATAATTGGTGCTGGAAAGAAGGTCAAGTGACCCATTCAAGATCCAGGGCATGGAACTTTCTGTCTTCTGAGGATACTCACCAAGGAACAATTTTATTATTATTTATTTTTTTCTCAGAAAAAGGATCTGGCACATACTGAAGCTCCTGTTCTAAGTCGAAGTTCTGTGTTCATTGTATACAAATATATTTGTTGGTTTTATTGAAGTGTGACACAGGGAAATTATTCAACAGTCAAAAAAAAGAGGAGCAAAAAGCTGGCCCATCATTGCCCAATCTTTTCGATCATTTAAAAGCATACATCAATACTTATCTGTCATTAGGTTGCACATCATGGACCTCAAAAAGGTAGATGTTTTAGAAAAAAAAAATATTTTAAGGAAGGAATAAAGAATTAGATTAGATATAAGAGAAAAAAAATTCTGAAGATACTCTTCTAGGAAAACACATAACTGACTTCCAGCATCTTTCATTCAACAGAATAGCCCTGAATGTTTAACAGAGTTCAAACAGAAACAAAATCTCAGCTAAAACCTGGGGTGAGCTTTATAAACTTCAGCCTGACCTCTATTTAGCATTGAACTTTTTCATGTTAATTTTTAATATTTATTAATATCTACATGTCTCATTCAGCTTGCTGCCTAGTACTTCTAAAAACTGTACAGATAACCAGCCAAATGATTCTAGGGTAGCGATGAGAAAAGTAAACAGTGTGATTTGATTATGTTTTCAACAAAGACATACTGAATGAAGCATACAAATAAAAGGAAGAAGCATTGCAAAGTCAGTTTTCATTTAATAGGTAATAATTAATAAGGGCTGGAGCCCTGTTTGAGTCCCAAGTTAAAAATAAAATTAAATTATTTTTAACGGTGCAAATAATTAACCACACAGCCAAATGAAAACATGGGTTCTGTAACTGTCTACATATGAAGGCAGGATCCCTTTCTGAAAGATAATCTTTAGCCAGACAAGAGTCACATCTCAGTCAAAATCAATTTATTGAGTTGATTAAAGGAGTGCATGGGTCAAATTTAAGGACTGCTGAAACAGAAAGGCTCTTATTAGATGACAGATATTTCCAAATACAAACTTCATGAATTGAAGAAACCAATATATATTTTAAAATTTTTCTTAATTTCTCTTTGAGTTTGTGTTTTTTTCCATCACGTCTATATTACTAGCATTTTACAATAAACCAATTGCCACTAGAATGAATCTTAAAAATAGATATCAATTTTGTTCATGTTTCTGAAGACAAAACTGTTCACCCCAGCAGTTTTTTTCAGCTTTGCTCCTTGTCCCTGTTACATATTTGTAACTTCAGAGGATAAGTAATCCTGCTGCATTACTTGGTACAGCTATTTAAATGATTTATACTCATGTGTACTGATACAATCTCCTTTTAGACTTCCTCACAGTATTTGTCAGATTTGTCTACCAGACCTGCTATCAAGGTCCCATTTATCTGTACACCATGTTTGCAATTCTTTGTAAAATAGCCTAATTTTTCAATGCCTTTTTATATGCTATAATTCTTCTAGGTTGAAATTTATCCTATTTCAAAACTTTTCTTCCAAGACTTGTGTACCACTGAAGTACCACCTGAGCTTTGAAAATAAGACTTTGTGCTGATCTCATGGATGAAGTAGAATTCCAGCCTCTGAGGCTATTTGTCAATTGTTTGTAATTATTTATGGGTGGCCAATTTAGAAAACTTGAGGAAAAAAAGATCTCTGTATCTTGTATGTTAAAAAATGGCTTCACTATCTGAAATTATCCTTTTGTTACTCAGAAGTTAAATATATATGTCAAGACCTGTCGAACTGGTTGTATAAAACTGATATTAGTAGAAATGCCTGGAGAACTGATTTGCTTTAGAGCTGGAAGAGCCCAGCCACTACTGAATCCATGATGTAGACATTTTCAGTAGAAGTTAAAAAGGGGCTCTGCATAAGCGGCTAGATACCCTTTTTTTCCTAACACACAATATTTGTTGTTTGGTTGGTTTATTTGTTTGTTTGTTTTTAAATGAAATTTACCTAACAAAGAAGGATTAAATAAAGCTTTTGGACCACAGAAGTACAACATTTTAATCCCATTTATAAGGACTATAATAGACATAGCTTTGAAAACTTATGTAAACATGCCTCCAGAGCGGGGATTAAATGTCTGTTTTGACAGTCTCTTACTCTCTGGCCTTCAGTTACGAAGTCATTCAGAGTGAAACCATAGCTGAGATTTCCACTCATCTACTGTTGGACTCAGAGATTTAGTATTCAGTTTTTCTGAGATCACACAGAAAACATATACTGAGATCACACAGAAAACATATACTGAGATTTCATTTTCAATTAGCTGTCTCATGTTGTTCCAAGATAAATCATTCATGTTTATACCCATGGATTTGGTCTCCTGAATCCAGTCAACAGACTATTGAGAAGAGGGATCATAAAGAACCCATTACATGGACAAGAAGAAAGCAAAATGGTCATTCAAAAAGAATATATTGCATCTTATTGAAGCACAATTGCTATTATTCCAAAGTCCATCCCTCCCCCACTTCCCTCCCTGATTTCTGGAGAAATCCAAGTTAACAACTGGGGAGTTTAGTAGTATAGTCTTCTGAGGGATTAGATTTTGTCTGTGCAGAGAACTAGTGCTTCATTTTAAATAACATTTCTTGCACATGTTGAGTTAAAAATTGGACACCTATGTTTCATTTCTTATTTTAAAATAGGTAAACTTGACAAATTTCTCATGTATTTTCCAGCATAAGGTGATACATAGTATTTTATCTTATTACAAATACAACCTTATTGTTAATGTGTTATGTATGCACATGTGTTGAAGTGTTTAATATATTAGACAAATCAAATAAGTTCCACTCAGTTCACTGTGCACTTATCTATTAGAATAACTGTTTGATACATTATTAAAGAGGAATAAATGCTTAGATACATTAAGTAATTGTCATTAGCTACTTTGACAGTAATATTCAGCTGCTTGGAATATATCCTGAATATACTGTAATATTCAGTTATCATACCTCATCCCTCTTCTTCCCTTAGATTGCTATATAATCTTCTTAGAAAAGAAATACACTAAAGAGAGGCAACTAAATAAGTAATAGTGATCGTTCACAAATCTATTACTTCACTTAGCTTAAAACACAGAACAAATAATTCTCACTATCTAACTAATCTACCAGGAAACCCTTTAGAGGAAGGTGAAATGAATTACTTCCTATTCAGTGGTAGAGCTAAAACTAGACTACTGACAAGAGACATAATTCTATTGGGTTCTCCACTAAATTCTCTCAGGGGTGGGGGGGGAGAAAAAAATGGAGTAAAAAGAAGAAAAAACAGAAAACTATTTCAGACGCAATATATTTTTACCTGTATTACAATAACAAAAGAGATGGAAATGCTCATAGAGTTGTTATAGCAGTGATCCATTATTAAACTTAATAGAAATGAATAAGAGCTCGTAGTGCTACAGAGGACAGTTCCACTCAAAATTAAAGCACGCTGAAAAGGTAACAGAACAGAACAATTTCTGTCTTACACGCACACACACAACACAGACACACATGTAGAATGTTGTCCCAGTGCCACATGGAAAATAGGAGATACCACTTTTCAGATGCAAATACTTAGTACTTTGAAGTGTTGAACATGCTGTCAGGCCCAAATCCTCAAAGACAGAAATGTCTCGGGATTTCTGAATTTCAGTTGATTGTCAGTACCTAACTATCAGCTAGAGGTATTAGTGAATTCAATTTCTGTAAAAATAAAGATGTAGGAAAAGTACTTTTTCCCTAACTATTTATCACCCCTAATATAATCCTGCTAAAAAAAAATCATCATGTCCCCAAATAATTGTTCTAACACACTTTGGGAGCTTTCAAGATCAACTTTTCTTTAATGCATGATTTTTTTCTTATTCTCTGTATAACAATATGGATTCTTGAAAATGGAAAATCATCATGTGTCTAGACTGGGCTATACTGGGAAATAGGTGCAGAATGCCACACATTTCTCTTTTAAAGCACTGGAGATTCAAAAGAAACACTTTAGCAATAGCAGAACATATTGTTAGATGTAGCCTTTTTTAAAAGTGCTACTGAAGAGATTCAATTATTATTTCTTAACAATATGTTTCTTTTCCTATGGAATTTTGCAGTCTGTGGAATCTGGAAATTGTCCTAAAATTATTTGATTCCTACATGCACAGTATAGATGGCTTGCAGGAAAACGGGGTTTAACTGCAATCTCAGTAGTGCGGTAAAAAAAAGTTAGAAAGTCAAAAAAAGCTCTCAAAAGAGTATAGAAAACTCGTTAAGAATAAATAATGAGGGAAAACATGAAAACGCTTTTATAAGATGCAACAGTAGAGAAGGAGATTGTGAAACTACTTCTGTAGGACAGACTATTTAACACAGGGAGAAACATGTCAAGAAAGCTATGGCTTTTTCAAGTACTGTTCCTTTCACTCAAGTCTTTTTTTTCAATCTTTAAATGAAAAAGGGATGTATAAAATAGAGCAGCCCATTACTTTTCTTTGCATGGTGTGCATGTTTATACGTTTTGCATAGTGACATTTGCAAGCCAATGTGCTTTGCAGAATAATGTAAATTGTTGCTTTTAAAGGGGAAGTTTGTGTGAACTTATATTAATGTCAGGTTAATATAGCAATTGTATTAACAAGGACAGAATTGCTTAAACACTAAGGAAATGAATGTAAAATTTATCTGGGTGATACATATTTATAAGGCACATACAGATGCATATCATGAGCTATATTTCTTTAATAAGAAATGAGCAATTTGCTTCAGCATAAATACATTTTCTCAGACTTTCTTTATTGAAGAACATTCACCTGAAGACTCTTTTGGCTGCTGCATAAAATATTTAGAGAATGTTTTTTTCATTAAATCTTTTAGAATACTTGAAATTCTTTTTTTGCTGGCTAGTATATAGAATCAGAAATACAAATCTAGCCAAAATAAAAGCTGTTGCTGAAAGCATGATGCCAAAGATGGCAAATCATAACCAGTTTTCCTGTGTCACACCTTATATCAGCACCTTTTATCTTCAACAGCTTGTATCTTCATACTTTTCTTTGGGGTCCCTGTAGGGTATTATTAAGTAAAAATATGAAATACCATATTACATCATTGACCCTACTCTTATTCTAGATCTAAAAGTTCACCATAATCTCAAAAAATTCTTTAGTCTACTTCATTGTCCCATTGCAAAGGCAAATTAGAGGTACGCAAGATAAACACATGCACACTTGATTTTGCCCAAAAGCTGCAGTTAGGTTCCTAAACTTTCAACTTCTCTGTTTACCAAGTCCAAACTCAAAATCTTTTAGTGTTGCTTCCAACTCTACAATAAATAATTGCTTTACTTACACAGTATGTGGTTGACGTTTTCTGCAGTGCCAATTTTTGTTACCCAAAATTTCAGAGAAAAGGATAAAGGAACTATATCTCATTTATGTCTCTATGTAATTTTGCTCTCTCCTTTCCAAAGTTCTCAAAGGCTACTTCATACATCCCTGAGGGGGCTAGCCTTGAGCAAATGTGACCCCTTTGTTGTATCTGTTTTTTCCAAGCTGCATGTTACATCTTGTGGTGTCATCAACTAGTATATCAAGAGCATTACTGCACTTGACTTGCCTTATTTTGTCCTGACAATATCCTCAGGGTTGATAAATGGTCCTGTTTTCATGTAGAAGGCAATGTATTTATTTGGATCCTATATATAAGTTTATGAAATCATGACATTCTGCAACAGTGACTGGAACAACAAGCAAAGGCTTGGGGATGATTATCCCCTTAGGGGACGATTGCTGGTATCTGTTCTCTTGTCATTAAATCCTTGAGGTCTGAAAATATATATTGCTAATAATAACAAGATGCAGTTCAAGAATTTCCAGAAGAGCATCAAGTTTGCTGCCATGCAAGCTAAAAAATAATATTTGTATTTGGCCTGTATTTTTAATGAGTCTAAAATGACATACGTGTTTCTGGAAGCAAATACGGAAGACAAATGTTGCTTATAGATAGTGTGAGGTGAGAGAATTTAAAGCATAGAAAAGAAATATAATCTTTCTGCCTTGCTCACTTTTATGCTGTACATTTCTATTTGAGCATGATTCAGCTAGGACGAGTATCTTGGTGAAGTTTATTTAAGGAATCACAAGGTGAGCTTCAGGGAGTGTAAAGACTGCACTGCTTGCAGTAGTCTTTGAAACACTTTTCATTTAACTGCATTTCTCAGTTCTAGCTCACACGTAAAAATCACTAAACTGATAAGACACATAAGGAGAAGCTGAAGTAAACGGCAGAGAGAGGAGCATTATTTCAAAACTGTGAGAAAATAGATTCCAATCAGTCTAACTCCCCACACAGCCTTGTGCCAGGGCTGCTGCATACCCCAGGCTTTCTGACTGCCTCTGCTACTTGACATGCAGGCAGTCATGCTTTGGCACATCTCTCTACCTCAGTTCTTCCACAGCTCAAATGTCCATTTCATACCAATGTCAGTCCTTTCAATGGTCCTCTGAAAAGCAGCTATAAAATACATGTATTGTAACCTCTTTGGAACAGGAAATAGCTCTGCTTAAATCAGTTTCTAGAGTCTGTAGACAAGAAATCACTAACCTATATTGCATTACAATAGAAATGATAAGTGCTCCTAATAAATGGAAGCACATTTATTTTACGGGTGCCAAACCTACATCTGCATGTCCCAAACAGATGGATTCACAAATCAGTTGGCTGCAATTTTGGAGGAATGCTGGAAATTTATCCTATGGAGAGCTGGTGTAGAGCCCAGACCTGTCAGAGGAGTGCTCCAAGGAGCTGCTCCATAGCAGCCCTCACTTTGCCTGCTGCAACCAGTGGGCCAGAAGCAAGGAGCAAACGGGCGAGGAACCAGCATGGGCTCCTCACTCCCTTCTGCTGCTACCAGGGATCATATGCTTTACATTATTCCGCAACCGAGGAAGTGGTGCTGATTACTGACTCAGTGCCAAATGTATGTTTACTAACTGTTCATCTCTGAGTATAACTGAATTAGGAAATACGTTTTTATTTGTGGTGTCATTTTATTATGTGCAGTAATTGGGTTTCATACAATATGTCACCCAGGGGGTTATTTGTACATAAAAGGAGAGATGTTGTGCTCAATCTCTCTTATCGTGCGTGTTAATGAAATTAAACCAAAGCAAATAAATTGATGTAATTTGCCAGCACACATAAATTTCCATATCTGGGTTGCTGAAGAGCAGATCATGCTAACAAGTACAGTTAAAAAATGATCAAATACTACATTTTGGGGTGGCCTAGGAGGAAGTAGAAGTAATTAAGTAGAGCCTTGAATTACTTTTGCAATATTTTGGGAAAGCTGCTACATTATGCATAATGTAGTGGTATATTCCTCACGAAATTCAATTCAATTATCTCTTCCAGAGTTGTTGTCACTTCGGAGCCTACACCAGTAGTTCAGGTAATTCATATCAAAAAAGCTATTATGGCATATTCCTTCAGCAGCCATCTGTATCATGTGATAAGTTGATCCTCAGTTTTGCTTCTGTAACACAAGTGGCAGTGTCAGTAAATTTGCTGGGAAAAATTCCCTGTGGCCATAGATTTGTTCAATCAAACAAATGGCCCTGCTTGAGGTAGCCAGCAGATGCTGTCATCTCTACAACATAACAATCTTTTTCTCTACTTTAGCCCCCACTGATTGCAACTCTGAACATTTTAAATATATATAGAATAAATATAACGTAGCAATATAATCTATCCACGTAAGCGCCAGCTGCATGTGACTATTAGTCCTTTTCTTCTGTTCTTCCCTTTTACCTTCTCCTGGTCCACCCCTTTCCTTCATAATATACTGAGAATATGTCTACGCTACACGCTGGTGGATGGTTATTTATTTATTTATTTTGCTAGTGATTTGCTGCTGTTGAATAATGTACATAGCACGTTGTTGTAGGTTTGCAAAGGTCTAGTTTGGCTGGAGTTTTACATTAGTGTCCCTTTGCAACTACACAGGCTCTGTCCTGACCCACCTGCTGGAATTTTACATATTAAATTAATAGCATGCCAAATCTTAAATGACCAAGGCTGTAGAATAATGGTGGCCACTGTTAGAAGTAAATAGTGGGGTCTGTTTGGGCCTGCAGGTTTCTTTCCCTTTTTTTTATAAACTTCTCTACCTGCACTGAATGTACCTAGCTGGCTGATTTTCCAGATGTTAATAAAACTTTGCAGAGGAAAAGAGAATCTTAATTTTGTTAGGTTTCTGTATTTTTTTTATCAACCCTATTGGTAGTTGTTTCATAACAGAAATGAAACTGTAATTCACCTCTCGGTGACATAAATCTCCTGCCAATACAACATAAATTCCCCTTTCACTGTCCACAAAGGAAACGTGCTACCCACACCTGATGTGGCTGTGCCCTTGCTTCATTGCATGTTCTAGCATATCCGTTGCCTGGATAGCCCAGATGTTTGCTCATTCCTCTCTGGCAACTGTAAGCCTCTGGGAAACTGCCTTAGCTGCTCCAAACTGGAAACCTATTTGCCAGCCAGTGCTTGTGTACAGCCTTTTTCCTATACATATCTCACTCATTGGAGGCAAGCACTGAGAGGAATGCACTTTAGGACCCACAATAAAGTTGGTAGCTGTCAGTGATAACACGGACTGGCATTTACATTTCAGTTTTATGTCATAAAACACAAGTGGTCAAATTCATGTACAATATGAATTAAAGTGTGAGGTGGAAATCAAATCTAAGGGTAACTAAATTATCATAATAAATATTGATAAAGAGCTGAAAGGATTCATAGATTACACCGATTAAGCACATGGTCCAAGAACCACTGAGTGAATGAAAGGTTTTTTTGAATTAGAGTTGGCTTGGGATCAGCCTCTAAGAATATCTTGGATCAGAGGGAAAATGTAGGGAAGATCTGTGTACGTAGCTCTATTTTCATACAGAAATCAAAGGAAATACCTCCCGGTATTTGCTTAGTCAACAGAACATTGTCAGAACGGGAGCAAAGCCTTGTGCTGCCAGGGCTGCAGACGAACATATTTTACCTGAGAAGCTATGGTATGAAAATACCAGTTACTTGTTTAATTGTTACTTGTTTATTTGTCAGCAATGTTTGCCAAACTCCCTTCTGCATCCTCAGAAGTAGGAAAATGGATAGCAGAGATTAAGTATTCGTAGTACCGGTGCCAATAGCAAATGCCAGACTTACACAAAAGACTGTAGTATGTATGCTTAATGGCTCAAATATGACTTTCTAAGACATTACTCGGGATTTCTACAGGTGCTAAACAAACCTGCTATTACATAGAATCATAGAATGAGTCGTTTAGGTTGGAAAAGACCTAAAAAAAAAAAAGATCATCAAGTCCAACTGTTAACCTAGCACTGCCAAGTCCACTACACAGTAATGTGGATGTGAGAAGACATTGTTTTGGAAAAGTATGTATATTTTCAACTGTATTAAGCAATTAAAAAAATGTTCATTAATACTTCCAAGTACAAGCATATTACAATTACCTGACATCTAGTTCTGACAGTCTTTGTTTTTTAGTAGCTAGTGCTATATTATATACATACACAAAAAAAAGGCATCACTTCTATGTTTGAGACTGATCTTTTACAGTAAAAAAAACATTTCTTTTGCTGACAGCGTCACACAATAAAACCCTTACCCAATTTATCTGATGTGCACACACAACTTAGGTATGGTTTTAACAGATAAAAAAATTGCTTGATGTGGCAAGCTCCAGAAATGGAGTCACAAAAACCTTGGGTACAGACACTTACACAGGAGGGAATATTTTGTACTGCACGTCAGATCTTGGCTTTTGCAATTTGAATCCATGTCAGATTAGCATATATATTTCAACAGGTATTTAATTTCCTTGTTTGTGAGCTGCAGATAGGTTATCCAATTTAAAATACAAAAAAATACACTGTTAACAATCGCAGTTTCATTGGTCCAACTATGAAAGTGGGGCAAATGTACATATACTTAGGAAATCGCACAAGAAAATTCATTTTCCTCATGGTCTTCTGATTCTCGTTGATTCTGATGGTGGAAACATCAGAGAATAAACTTGTTCCACAATGGCCAGCACATATGTTTACTGTCTTTATAAGTGCTGAAATTGCCTAATTCTGAAAAATGCAGGGACACTGGCAAAAGACAGTGAAATAATACATCTTCGCCCAAACTCCACAAATGTTTCCAGTTGGATTTTGCTAGAATATGGAAGAAATTCTCTTTATTATCACAAAAAATCTTTCCAGTAAAGCTCAGAGGTTTTGATGAACTGAAAAGAAGAAGAGTTTATTATACTTATATTGACATTTAAATATTTCTTAAATGATCACCTAAAGAATCACATCCAGTTGCTTAAAACAGATACGCTTTTAAGCAAGACAGAACATAAGTACAGTGTAGTGAGTCACTGGCTTTCTACTGCCACTAACAAGAAACATAAAGTGAGAAAAGTCTTGTCCACTGGTTATAAACATGCAGTTAAACTGATCTTTTTGGGTTTTTTCCATTCTCAAATAAGGCTGGCATAGTGACAGGGAAAGTCACAACAGAGTGCATGCAGCAAATTTTACAAACAGCTGAAAACCTATCATCTTCTTCATCATATGTCTAAACTATAAATACCTAGGGGCTTGTTATCAGTCTAGCCAATTATATACGATCCCACGCACAATCTTTTGTTTGGGGAGAGTGACAGTGTGTATATTCACACATATATATGTACACATATACACAGACAGAATATTGGTTAGGAATAAAATTAAGAAATATTTTCTGTAATTGTTTCCATGTAAATGCCACTGATGAGCAGGAGTGGCAAACTGGTATCAACGGACGAGGAGAAGGCTGAGGTACTCAATGACTTTTTTGCCTCAGTCTTCACCAACAACCTCTCTTCCCACACCCCTCGAGTGGGTGGACCTCAAGACAGGGACTGGGGAGCAAAGTATCTCCCACTGTAAGAGAAGATCAGGTTCGTGACCACCTGAGGAACCTGAATATACATAAGTCTATGGGACCTGATGAGATGCATTCCAGAAGTCCTGAAGGAATTGGCTGATGTACTTGCCAAGCCACTCTCGATACTTGAAAAGTCATGACAGTCAGGTGAAGTCCCTGGGGACTGGAAAAAGGGAAACATTGCACCCATTTTTAAAAAGGGTAGGAAGGAGGACCCTGGGAACTACTGACCTGTCAGCCTCACCTCTGTGCCGGGGAAGAGCATGGAACAGATCCTCCCAGAAGCTATGCTGAGGCACATGGAGGACAGGGAGGTGATTGGAGACAGCCAGCATGGCTTCACCAAGGGCAAGTCCTGCCTGACCAACCTAGTGGCCTTCTATGATGGAGTGACTATATCAGTGGAGAAGGGAAGAGCTACGGATGTCATCTATCTGGACTTCTGTAAGGTCTTTGACATGGTCCCCCACAACATCCTTCTCTCTAAATTGGAGAGATATGGGTTTGATGGGTGGACTGTTTGGTGGATGAGGAACTGGTTGGATGGTCATATGCAGAGGGTAGTGGTCAATGGCTCAATGTCCAGATGGAGATCAGTGACAAGTGGTGTCCCTCAGGGGTCCGTATTGGGAACAGTACTCTTTAATGTCTTCATCAGTGACATAGACAGTTGGATTGAGTGAACCCTCAGCAAGTTTGCGGACGACACCAAGCTGAGTGGTGCGGTGGACATGCCTGAAGGACAGGATGCCATCCAGAGGGACCTGGATAATCTTGAGAGGTGGGCCTGGGCGAACCTCGTGAGATTCAACAAGGACAAATGCAAGGTCCTGCACCGTGGTCGAGGCAACCCCTGGTATCAATACAGGCTGGGGTATGAAGGGATCGAGAACAGCCCTGCCAAGAAGGACTTGGGGGTACTGGTGAATGAAAAGCTGGACATGAGCCGTCAATGTGCACTGGCAGCCCAGAAGGCCAACCGTATCCTGGGCTGCATCAAAATAAGCGTGGCCAGCAGGTTGAGGGAGGTGACCTGCCCCTCTGCTCTGGTGAGACCCCACCTGGAGTCCTGCGTCTAGCTCTGGAGCCCTCAGCACAAGAAGGACATGGACCTGCTGGAGCGGGTCCAGAGGAGGGCCACAAAAATGATCAGAGGGATGGAGCACCTCTCCTATGAGGACAGGCTGAGAGAGTTGGGCTTGTTCAGCCTGGAAAAGAGAAAGCTCCAGGGAGATCTTATTGAGGTCTTTCAATACTTAAAGGGGACCTCCAAGAAAGATGGGGAAAAACTTTTTATCAGGGCTTGTTGTGATAGAACAAGGGGTAACGATTTTAAACTAAAGGAGGGGAGATTTAGACTAGATATTAGGAAGAAGTTTTTCACAATGAGGGTGGTGAAACGCTGGAACAGGTTTCCCAGAGAGGTGGTAGATGCCCCATCCCTGGAAACATTCAAGGTCTGGCTGGATGGGGCTCTCAACCTGATCTAGTTGAGGATGTCCCTGCTCATTGCAGGGGTGTTGGACTAGATGGCCTTTAAAGGTCCCTTCCAACCCAAGCTATTCTATGATTCTATGATAAATTCCCTATTAACATGGACATCATAATTAATGATGGAGGACAGTCAAAATGCAAATAATAAAAATTTTGAAGTGTTGCAAGTAAACACCTCTTATTTACATTTAGATAATAACATCTTGATTGTGTACAAAGGCACATTTATGCAAAGAGCAGACCTAAGCTGCATGTGAAATTAGCCACAGTTTTTCCTCTGGTGATTACAATGAGCAAGTGTGTTTCAATGCTAGAAAAAAACCTGTATCCACCTCAAGCAAATTGCAGGTAACATCTGCATCACTGTACTCTGTACTGCCTATAAAGGGATACCTGAGACATGAACAGCAGTGATGTTAGACAAATGTTTCTGTAACAGCAGGCCAAGTGGCAGAACCAAGAGGCACAGGCTGTAAATTAAAATATTAAAAGGACATACAGCAACAAAACACACAACTGCATCACTATGTGTCAATAGTATATATTCACACAGCTTCTATATACAGGATAATAGTATTGACATTCAATTGCTTCTTAAAGCATGAGATTATCATTGGGGTAAAGCACTGCAAATGCTTTTTAAGAGTTGAAGAAAGAAAAATTATTTTGAAGAGATACAATTACTGATATTATAATTACTGAATTATAAAGATACTGTGTTTTATCCTTCTCTGCTACCTTACTTTATAGGATGTCCCCTTTTAAAATGTAGAGCAGACAATATGATGAGAATATGTTTATATGCTTGTCACACTGTGTTAATTCTACAGATTCATTTAGGACTTTGTGTGGCTTTGGCTATGCATCCATTAACTTTCAAAAGTATTCACATTCTTTAATGTGCTTTGCTTCTTACCCCTTGACAAAACACTGACTGTCCAGTTCAGGTTAGTATCCGAGTGTCTCACAGCAATTTGTGTGTTTTATCTTTACAACTGCTCTGCTAGGTAAGGAAACAATATCTTCACTTTAATGAAGCAAGAGACAGTCTATGTGCCTTGTGAACACTCACACAAAAAGTCTGTGGTAGACCCACCTCTAGTACCTAGGCACCTTTCAAAATGTGCAGAACAGAAGAGTAGTAAATTGTATTAGTGAGATATTGACTCATAGTCTTACTCAGCAGTCAGTCTAAATAAAATGTAGACATACATTAAGCTTTCTGGTTCTAAACCAGACATAGCTATGACAAGGTATGTCTAGGGACCAAATAGCAAGCAGCGTGCTGCAATACACAGAATATCAGAAATTCTTAGCTGTGGTCAGCCCTTACTCCATGTGTCATTATTATGCAAAAATACATTATCACTGGACTGTCAAAATTTCAGCTGCTGGGGAGTTGTTAAAATAATCCAGTTTTGGTAGCATGGAGACCGCACCTGCCTAATTAGAGTTTCTAACCCCAGAATTTATGGTCACATATCATCAGATCTCTCTTCATATCTGTTATTCAGCTGAAAATACTCTTTCACTAACTGACAAGGATTTGTTCTCTTAGTCAATTTCGTACCTGATTAGGACAGAAGAGGGGCTGACATTAGCTCATTGTCACATGAATACAGGTCAGAGGCTGAAACACCAGAACGTGTGCATCTTCTATAGCCAGACTGCCACTTGTCCTGGGCTCCAAACATTAGGAATTCACCACCAACTACAAATATGTTTTACCCTCTAAACTACACACACTGTAAGATGCAGAGAAATTTATATCAAGCCTATTTTTTTCTTCCTCTGCTAGAATAATGTTCCATAATTTATTCCAGAGATATGAAAGTATTGAAAAAATTTTGGCACAAAATATACTATCATTATTTACCCACAGGGCTCTTGAAGAAAAAATTTAAATGAAGTCAAAGACAAAGTGAAGGCACTGATTTACGACAATGTTATTTCATACATTAAACTTGTAAAGCATTAGCATCAATGTGAAACTAAAAGTAAGTAAGCTTTTAAAAGCGAACTGAGTGTTTGAGTAAGAATTTTTTTTCTGCCCATCATGTATGATGAGAATAAAAAAATGGCAAAAGACATTTTTCTGTATCCTTTTTAATGGTATAGTTCCTTAATGACAAAATACGAATAAAGGAAGCTGTTTGGTGCAAAGATTAGGATATTACCTTCGATTTCATGTCAGTATATGAGACACGCATATTACAAATACTTAATAAGAAATAATAAACAGTACATTTATCCTGAGTCATCCATCAAACAGAATTGGGAGAGTCATTTGTCAGACAGTCCGTCACTGGCTACTGCTTGCACAGTCCTCTCCCTCCCTGCCAAGCACAGCTATTTCAGGCAGCAACTGGGAAAACTTGCCTGCTAAATTGCTTCAGGCTACAGCCTTGGCTTTGACTCCACCTTGCTTCTAGACCTCAAACCCAGCTCTTGATCCTACCTCCCCAATTGCAGATCAGCTCACCCAGCCTGGATCCACCCTGCCTGTTTCTTGCCTCAGATTCTGTTGTTGTTGCATAAATTCTCCATTCATGACTTCAGCCTGATCCCAATCACACTCTTATCTATGTCTTTCGGCTTGGCATACACAGTCAGACTGCTTTCTGACCCTCTCCTCAAATTCCAGGCCAATTCTTGTTCTTTCCCTTGAAAAAACATCTGCCAGCTTTTCTGGCTCCTAGCACAGGTGGTCATTACTATGGCATCTGCTTTTGGCCTACACAGTGGTGATTTCTATGTCCTTAAAGATTTCCTTGAAACACCATGATTTAAATTATAATTTAAATCATTAATTTATAAAAATCTTGGGTTTATGATTATGCAATTGTATTAATGCAAAATGGAATTAAAATTACATTACAGATGCCATTTACAGTGTCTCCAAATGATTTGTCCCGTGTATTTCTTTTGCCACTAAAGCATTGGATTGTTTTCCTCCATCAGAGTCAAACGAGTGGGTACAACGCAGGTTCCATTACTTAAACTTGGAGCTCTCTTTTTTTGTGCACCGATGCTAGCAATATAGAGGCCAAATTTCACTATAATTAATATTTAGAAGTTCATTTGGGTAGTTTTTGCAAATGTCGATGAATGGACAATCTTGAGATAAGTTGAAAATTTTCCCTTTCTAGAAAAGCCAAAAGAGTTTAGGCTTGTAAAAATGAGCTGGGCTGGGCTGCTTCCCTTCTGCCAAGAAGGAGGCAAGGCACTCTGTGATAGACTGTGACATAACCAGGACCTAAGGTAAGAAAAACAAATTTTTCATTAGATATGCATTAGGAAAGGCAACATTTTAATGAATAATTTTCTTGTGAAGCTTTCTTCAGTATGCATATGCTTGGATATCCTGTGGGCCACTGCGACCAGGGGGATCAAGAAATAACAGGCTACTCTGGGAACAGAAATTTCAGAGAAATACACAGAATAATTGTAGAAGGATCAACCTTTTTGTCTAACAGTTTGTCAATTTATTTTGTGTCTAGTCAGTGGGTGAATAATAAAGGGTGAAGATCAGAGATTTCAGAGCTTGTTTTCCACTAAGTTGGAGATTGCACTCCACTGGAGATGTCCTTGAAGGTATAGTAAACAAATGCTGTCAAATGCAAATGTAAATTGAGATGTAAGGAAGTAATTATTTCTTTGGTACTGTATACTAACAAATATGGTCATTTTCATATTTAGAATACATTTTGGTTAAATTGAGCAAGTCATATAACACATTCTCTCTCTTTCTTACCTCTTCTATAGCAGTACAAAGATGCAAATCCACTTAAATCATTGAATACTGTGGATAGCAAACAATAAATACACAGGTGTGACACACTGTAAAACAAAGGTAAAAGTTATACTATGACAAACAAGAGAGAGAATATCTGTGACTGAACTGTTAAAATGTAATCAATTAGAAGTTGATAACATTTTAGTTTGAAAGCAAAAAGTCAGTAAAAAGAGAAGCAGAGCACAGCAGAGGTGAGACCTGCAGACTGAAGAACCTCTTTACATTTTATAGGAAGTCTTCTTGGCTTGTAACCCAGACATTGGCCAGAAAGGTCAATAACAAAAGACTATTCATCTCATACATAACACATATTTCTTCATTACCTTATCTTATTTAATCTGTCAATAATTGAATACCCCTAATACCCTTAATACTGCTAATACTACGATGATCTGGGATCTTAACTACTATTAATGCTTGTCCACCTGTAACCGTTGTTATCACAGCTGTGACAGAAACAAAACAAAAAAGAAACAACTCTCCTAATTGAAGAAAACATCTATTATATTTTGAAAAGGATATACTTATTAATTAATCTCTGACTAACGGACTCTGACCTTTTTTGCAAGAGGAAGATGAGATTTTCAACCAGGTGAATGAATATTGTTAACTGAAATGTACTGAATCCTGCTAACATAGACCCCATGTGAGAATTACTATGGTCTTTAACTGTTTATTCACTGTCTTATGAAATTGCAAGAGAATAGGAATACACAGTTTTATTTCCAGGATTTTGATTTTCACTGAACCGTAGAGTAAGGACATCTTCCATGCTCTTTAATGTGGCGCTGCTGCATAACATGTCACATGACTGGAACAGCGTCTGTGTCCTGACATAGGTATAGGCATCCTCCATAATATTAACAGATACACACCCATCAGAAAACAGGAAACACCTGAATTATTCTCATATGGCAGATGCATTTCTGATTCTTAGATAAAGGAAGGAGCCAGTTAGATGAAGTTCCTACTTTGGTAGCTTTTGCTGTCCTTCTCAAAGCACCTGCAGGATGATGCAGTGGGGACATCACACCTGCATGATCCTGGGCTGTGATGGGGTCTCCCATGTGTGAATTATACATGACATCCATGCCTTGAAACTTATAAGCCAAACGGAAGATAGCAAAGATGCTAAAGAAAAGGCTGAAATCAATAGGCCATTAGGTAATATACATGGTAACAAAGATTTTGGATACTGGATCAAAAACTGCACTTTATGGCTGTTGTCACAGTTATAAAATGACCTGCACCTTACAACCCTCCTCATCTAATGCTCTGGACTTGACTGGAAGTTATTTTCCTTAAAGCTATTTCTTTCACTTAAGGCTCTTGCTATTTCCTAATGGTGCTAAGGAGACAGGCCCCGTACTACGGGGTCCTGTAAACCCTTTCTTTGCTGAGACCTGTAAGCTGCAAGTTGATTAAACTGACTCAAGGACACAATCTTCAAAATGGAGCAGTTTTATTTCTTTCCACTGAGATCTGAAGCCCGGACAGCAAAAATTAAAAACAATTAAGATCTATATGTGCTTGATCTTAGATTTTCAATTTTTTTTACTAGCTTTGTCAATCTATCTAACTTCCCTCTCTGGCTGAAGAAACAGTTGTCCTGTTTACATCTTAGCCTGTTTCTGGCCACAGAATTTGTTGACACCCCTAGGTATGAGTGTAGATTCCTCAGCTCTCTTGTTTTAAAGATATCTAGAACATTTTAAAAAATTCAGCTTTGTTGTTTCATCTAACCCTTTCAGTCTAACATCATAGCAAGTCCCCTGTCACCAACCCAACTCACGCAGCACGTTCATAATATGAATGTACTCTCATTCAAGCATTTCCCACTTCATCACTCCAGTCTAGTACTGAGCACTTTGCTTTAATACCTTTAAATATGAGTGAATAAGAATCCTCTTGAGCTTTGCATGACAATTCAGGGTGGCTGATATTCAATATAAAATGTTTTGTCCTTTTCTAATTGAAAAGACAGTTTCTAAGAATCTTGATTGCTATACTCCAGGAAATGTTCATGTTCCCACAGACTTAGAATACTTGTTTTATTAAACACATCCCTAATACATACATGCTGCTAGTACTTTTTAATTTTCAAATTCACATAACTCATCTCAGGACTAACATCCCCTCTCCTCTGGAAATTGTTTATCACTAAGTAAACATCATATTTTTTCATCTGGAAGGCAATTTTACTGAGGGTGAGGATTTGCTACTTCTAAATGACAACGATAGACTATTCATACAAAAATAGAAGCAGCGTGTCTTAGAATTTCATTTTAAGTAAATAGAACTTACATCCCCACAGTGAGATGAATAAGCTTTTTGCTTTATTGCCTTTCGACAAAGCTGTAGATACAAATAGACATTTGCTGAGGCAGCAGAAAATGTTACAATTTAGTTCTGATGTACATTATATTGCATTTGGTGCAACACAGACAAGATGTAATATTGCTTTCTCATACTAAATATACACTGTAATTTTAACTAAAATGTTCAAATGAGTCCTGTCATGCCTGAGCAAACCTTAGAAATCATAGTGACTTGCTAAATTCCTGTTATATTGTCACATACTTGTGCTAGGCTTCTTTCACATTGATACTTATTATCATGACTTGAACGCTAAACATAATCTTTCACTTAATAAATTCTTCTCCTCTTGCCAGACCTCACTGGTAATATCCATGTCCACTACTCAAGACCACAACCAAATAAGAAAATTTCAGCTCATAAATACAGTAAGGTATTAGTCAAAAAATGGCAATAAGGAACAATTAAATACAAGTAATTTGGTGAACTGGCCAAACGGAAAAAACAGGAAATCTGTAGGTGCTTATATGAGTTTTGATGAAGAAATATGAATTGAAGTGTTCCTGAGATCCAAAACTAGAGGCACAAATAATTTGACCACAACCAATAAAAGATGAAAACTAGCCTTTCTTGTATTTTCTATCATCGTTATCCTGATGATAGATCCGATGCTGGTGTACACATAGGAAATGATATGAATGTTTTAACCAGTCAGTGGATGGCATAACCATTTATCTTCTTCTCTGCTCCTTGGACATTATGCTATGAGACTGACGCAACCAAGCATAAGATAAGAGTGGAGACAGACAAGAAGCTTTTGCTACTGGGGCACCCTATGCTCTGCAATTTTCAAGGAGTTTCTACATCATGGGAAAAAGGCAGAGATTTCTAACCCTTTTCATTTTTTCTTCAAGCTTCTTCAAGGTTTATACATCGTTACAAAGTTAAGTGGTTTGTGAGTTACTGTATTTCCTCTGATATAGGCAAGAGTATTTTGTTGTGTGTATTTTTAATAAACTTTTACTAATTAAAATCAAAAATATTTCTGTCATTTAAAGATATATTATTTCCATTTTTCACCTGGTTGCCAGCTTTCTGAATGTCTAGATTTGGTGTTTTTCTCAAAGCAGTTGCTGCTAGTGTCAGGTGATTGTGCAAGTATTATTTTACATTTTCTGTGAATTTCTAACCTTCTTAATTATGGACAGAAGTTTAAAATGTGTCAAAAGCTACACCTAAATATTGAGAAACTCAAAATAAACAGAAGTAATCTAAAAACGTACTTACTTTTAAATGTTATTAGTTGTAAACCAAATTCATAGTTTATTCATGAAGTCATGAAATAGCAAGTCTTCATACTGCTGCATCTTATTTACTGTCAACACTTCAAACCTCTTAGGAAATAAAAATGACTATTGGTCAGCTTTAATTTCCTTTCTAGTTAGATTTATTTTCATTGCATAAAGCTACATTCAGAATGAGGCTGTTTCCGAGTAAGCACAGTTAAATATATTATAATCTATCTATCTATCAATCTATATATATGCATACACACACACATATGTATATAAGCAAGCACACTCTTTTAACAAGCAGTGAAAATCCATTAATTTTAATTGTATGAATTAAAATAGCTTTTAATGTATTCTATTCCTACTCCAGAATGGCAGCATATGAAGACTATTTTCTATATGCAAATACTGTAGAAAATTACTATTAGTCAAGGTTTTTTTGTATAACAGACTTACCAAACTACTGAAATTTTCATAAACTAACAAAAGACATTAATTGTATATTATAAAATTAGAGTAGATTTTTGAGTGACTTGTGAAAAACTCATAAGATTTTTAAAGTTTTGACAATTACTAAATGCTGGATTTCTTTACTGTAAATCTTCACAGAAAAATAATGTTGCATCTAATGAGAGACTAGGCCAGTAAAAATGGTGAAGTAGTCCTGTCTTGAAGTGAAATGTCTTGCTAGATGGAGAAAATACTAACTCTTCTTGGCTGTCTTCACTATTGCTACCAAAGGCACAGTGTCATTATTGCATGCGGCATGGAGAGCTTTGTTATGAATGAGAAATGTACATATGATACTTCACATACGCATCTGTAAGAAAGGAGAGATGCTGAAGGGCCTTGCTCACTCATTTGTATTGCAGAACAATTTATATGACTGAATTATTATATTGCTAGTGGGTATAATGGCTGTAAATCTTATCTTTTCCATTCTCCTTTTCTTCTTTCTGTATGGCCCTCACTGTCATCAGCGTGAAACCATATCTATTAGTAATGGAAGTGTTAAGGACTGATACACTAATTACCCTTTACGAATTATAATGAAAATGATGCTGAATTTCTCATGTCTCTTCAATACTAATGATCGTCATCAGGAACTAACATCACAGATGTAAGGGTCACTCTCATCTTTTACGTGTTGCATCAGGCTGCCCTCCTAGCTTATCAAGTGCACCTCCACCTGCAGAAAAGTTTATGCATCGAGGCTCTTTTATCAGGTACCAATACTAAGCAACCAGGTTTTTCTTTCCTGGCAGTATCAGCTGATTATCAAATGCTGTTAATTGTTCAACTTATAAGTGTTGGAAATGGTGTGTGTCACATCTGGTTAAGAAAGGTAATGAAGTTCTTACAGGAGTCCTAACATTTACTTTTAATGAGAACACACTTGTCTTCTCACTCACATACTAGCAAAGCGCTATTGTGAGAAACCTGCTGCAGTAATGTAGCAATGTGCATACATTATTTAGGAAGCTTGATTAGGTTCTGCATTCTGACTTCTGTTGTCCAACCCATGCAATTATTTCAATCAGCTTTTTGGGGATGAATAAGACAAAGATAATTTGAGAAGGGGTCTCTCTGATCGTCAAGGATTAATCTACTGTAATGAATATTATGTAACATTGTCTTGGAAGGTTAGGGTTCTTCTTTTCTTCATTAACTTTCAGCAAACTATCCGTATATTATGAAATGTAGAGCTGGTAGGACTATATTTTTAAGGATTTAAGTGCTACATAGCCATCTTTCTGGCCCACTGCATTGAAGCTAATACATTCCTTTTTGGAAAATAATGTTTAATATTATTCATACTATTTTAATCTCACATTTATCATATGTTAAAGATCTTTTTGCATTGTTTTGTTTGTTTAGGGGGTTTTGAAGTGGTTATAAGCTTCATTCTTTACAGAAAAGTTGACTTTTTTTCATTTCATTGACTACCTGAAAGAATAAAAAATTATGTTGACCAATAAAGAATTATATTTGCAGGTGCAAAGGAGCAGACAACAGAAAAACACCAGGTGGATCCCAAAGCTGGGGCACGCAAAGGAACTTCAGCATTTCATTTCATACAATCTATCTGGAATACTGGTACTATTCAGCTAGAAAGAATATATTCTCTGCAATGGGCTTTTAACTCTTACCCATTGAAGTGGTAGAAGAAATGCAGATAAGAATTAGAATTTCTTAGTACTATTTATAGCCATTCTTCCTGACAAACTCTGAGTGTTTAGGGTAAACTTTGACATCCATGTATGCTGACATTTGTCAAAGTACTAAAGAGACTTCAAAAGACTGAAGATATTTGGATTCTATTGGTGTAAAATAGAATTCAAAAGCTGTGTATTTCAGAAAATGCATTTGCCTCCTTGCTTTCCCTGTCCCCCTTCTGAACACTTGTAAATATTCCACTTGTACATCCTCTTAAAACAGGAAGGTTTACTTTTTTTGTCTCTGAACCATAAAGGTTCTTAAGCAAATTGTTTGCCTTTTGATGCAACAAAAATTGAAACGTTTTCTGGAAGACAGATTGTCCCGAACCTGCCTGCAAGTGTTCAATCTCTTTTCCATTTTGGTTTCTGTTAAATCTATGGTAAATTACTTATTTCAATGCAGTATTCTGTATTGCCAAAACAAGCTGGAAGACAAACCTGTCCAATTACTTATCAGATTCCAAAGAAAGAGGATTCAAAGCAGCCAGCAGAATCATAACAGGTGTCCTGCTTCCCTGTGAGAAATACAGGAATAGGATCAATGGCAAAACTGATTGGAAAATGAATGAGATACTATTTGCGTCACATTGACAACGCAAAGTATTCTCATAATTTTTCTCTATGTGCAAATCACCTCAAGTTTGGGTTCTGTTTTGTTTCTTTCTTCTTCAGACTGAAAACAGAATCTCATTCTAAATGCTTAGAAGGTGATTTAAGGTAGTTTAGCATTTTAAAGAAGTTCTCCATTTTATGTATATCATTTATTCAAACCTTAGGTCCCATTAGGAATCCAAAGTTACCAGTATGTGAAGGCTATAAAATGTTATTCATAATTTTTATTTTTAATATATACTTATTGTACATATATAAAAACAACTTATGGACCCAAACTGAACAGATTCCCTGAAAACATCTTCAGCTATTTGAACCCACCTAGTTACTTTCATATATGACACAACTTCAGACTCTCTGATATAAATATTGTTATTTTGGGCACTGAATCCTTGACATTTGCTGAATTTGGGGGGGGGGGGGCAGGGCAAAATCTGACAGTAGGACTCAGATTTTTCATAAAGTGATGTGTAATGTAACATACATAATTCTTCAGTATTCCTGTATGAAAGTGGTCTTTTTCTCAGAGATGAAGTTATAGTGTCCGCTAATATGTGGGAACTAAGCTCCTCTGAAAATTATCCTGCTCTATTCAAATGCTTAAATAAAGATTTATGCTTTTAATATTAGGCATGTATGTTGAAAAATATTAAGCACCTCATTTACAAAAAGCATCACCACAGCAGGCTTTAATGGGCTATCAGCATCAGCTCAAGGATACGGGACTGAATACCTGTTCTTAGTGACAGTTAATCTACTTCCCCAAATGAAAAATGAAGACTTTTTGGATGCTGGTAGAAGGAGCTCGCTACCTCATTCTGCCTATAGTGCTCTTGCAGAGGTGCTTGCATGAAATGAAATGTTGTAACATTAATTTCAAAAAAGACAATAAATATGTTCATTCAGTGGCAAAATCAGCCTTTAATCCTTCAGTACCACCTTTGATCCAAGAAGAAACTTTCAAACCTTAAATCCTTGCGTTTGGAAATCTTTTACCAAGACTAACTCCAATTTAATTTCATTCATCACCATAAGACTGATGAAATGAATGACAAATCAGGCTCATTATTCAGAACTTGTTTATTTTTTTGCCGTTTTCTTTTTTTTCTCTTTGATTCCCTTCCCTATTTTTGCTTTCTCCTAGTCCAACAGTTTAGGTAGAGAATAGCTACTACACTAACTTTTGAATGGAACACAGCAGTCAGTGCACTCATTTGGAGATCTGCATGATGAAGAGCTGGGAATGTTATCCTCTCCATACCAAGCTATTCACTGACTAGAAAAAGGTAATCAAAATTAATATGGTTTTAGTGTTCAATGTGTTGAAAATATTCCTACTTTATCCTATAGTCTACAAAACTGACCAAGTTGACAAGATACCTTACATTCAGTTCAGTGTCTTCTTACAACATTCCTAATATTTTTAAAGAATTGCTGATCAACAAAGTGTGTTGAAACATTGATACCTGATTAATGATCTTATTATTAAAACTAATCTAAATGCAAGTTCCACAGTACCTTTGAAGGAAAGGGAGTTTTTTATCTAGGAAAGCAAGGAGAAATTAAAAACGTGGTTTATGTGTAATAGATACATTTGTTGTCTTGTAGCTCAAATATTTTGCTTGTAATGATGTGTCTTGGTACTGTAAATAGCAGGAATTTTCTGATAGAAGGTGTTAGCCACCTAAAATATTTCATTGTTTCATTGATCTCACTTATGCTATTAGGATCAGTAAACCCTCTCTGACCTGAATGTCAGTGTAGGAATAGCGATCTAATGACTCCTCTAGAGCTGATAAACAGTTTGGAAACAGGTAGTCAGAGTGCTCCTTTTGGGAATAAGTAGTTCCGAAAGGAAAGTTATAATTATGGAGATGCAAAAAGATCAGATTTTCTGCAATTCTTCCTGACTAGCCAAAAGTGTGCTGCTGATGCTAATAAAATTTTTCTACCCTGTAAAAGAAGCCATATTGCAAGTTTTTAAACTACATGAAATATATATAACAAGTAGAAATTTTCTTCAAATCCACCTGAAATAACTTTACAACTATGATCCAAGACTATTTAGTAAATATACTTTTTATTGCTTTCATGTGTCTCTTTTTCATAAGCTGCCATATTAGTCTGTCTAAAAGTCTCCTCAACAGGCTATTAAAATTTCATTAGCTACAAAAAAGCCCCCAGGATAAAACTTCCTTTTAAACTCAAACTTCGTTTCACCTAAGGCTTCTCTATTCTTACTCAGCGAATATCATGTCTCCTAGACTGAGAGGAATGTTTGTTTACCTTCATAGAATAGCTACAGGTGTTATTTTCCACCATTTTTGTATGAATAGTTTTTTCCTTATATAGAATATTTCTCACTTGGAGCATATTGTTTAATTTTGAGCAGAGAAGCAAGCCTGAATTCAAATTTTCTTAGAGGTTAGAACAGCTGATCTGGACTTCTAACCAGGAACCATGTGTCGCAGTGGTCCCCTTTCCGTTGCGGTACTCTGTTTCACATTGTGTGCACACACAATATTCTAGAAATGGTGTCTCCATTTGTGACACTTTTAAAAATTTAAGAAGTTGTATTACTTAGCTGCACTGCAACTAAACTGTATGAGCAGTAGAACAGTAGAAATCTCTGTTCTCGCTTTGAGCTTCATTTCCGTAATCCTCCCAGTGCCACTGGAATAGTTTCAGAATTCATGCTTCAAAATCGCATGTCAGTTGGCTTCATAAAGCAAAGCCTACTGTGATTTAGTGCATTGCATTGCACACTGTGTCTGTTGTTAAAGGGTACAACACAACCAAATACTTTTTTATTGCTGCTCACATGAAAATATGTGTCTTAGCTTATCACAACCAAAGACCCACTTTGTTTTCTCCCCTGCAGCCAACCCCTTTCCAGCAGTGTCATCAGTGCACATGGCCCTGCCACAGCATGAAATTGTCTGTACAGGCTGGAAAGATCCAGCTGCTACAGGTAACATATGGCTCTGCAGAGGGTCCCACCTGCTGTGGCTTCAGCAACTGCAGACTGTCACATGAAAGGCTTCCAAGTTGCTCAGTGGATTTGAGACAGCATTCCCTTTTCTCATGTCCCCTCAGCCTACTTTCTGTTTTCATCAGCTTTGATTCAAAGTACTCTGTATTCTCTGTCACGATCCATTCAGCAACAGTAAAGCAGGCACTTAGAAAATGGTATCTGTATTTATTCCGAATGAAGATTACATTGCTCAAAACTCTGCCTTAAAATCTGCTCATACTTTCTTTTTCACTATTAAATTTCACACCTTTTATTTTTGACAAAAATAATTTCAGGTGCCTATTCATAAGGAAACGTAATGACCTCTTCACCTGTGAGACAGTAGGGCAAACAATCTTGTGAATGGAAGACAGTTTGCAACTTTCGCCTGTATTCTTATGTGGGGACAAAGACTAGAAGAGGTGCCTAAGTTTACCTGGACCTCCTAATTACTATGAAAAATAGAATTTTCCATCTGGACACGTACATTATTCGCTGCAGCCAATTTTCTCTTGGTCAGTTTTTGTTCACACTGAAGAGCCAGGCCATGGCACTGGCACATGAGGAGTACTGGTGATGGACAGCTTGCTCTTCCTTTCCCTTCCAAAACATTATTTGTCTTCTTTCAAGGCTCTTTATGGTTGATTTTCACACATATGATGTATTTATTGTACTTTCTTATCAGTAGCCAATCTCGTAAATAACATCATGAATAATTATGAATCATGACTCTGCATCCCCTCTGTCCTTTTCCAGTACTGAAGCAGAGTTTATTTGTTAGGGAAGCTAAGATGTATGGTTTTCTATCCCAGCTTCTGTTACTGACGAAGCTAAACTGGACTACATCGACCATCTGAAATGCAAACTGGCCAGCATTGAAAGCCATCCTTTGTTCCTTATCAGAGCCAGAGACCCGCAAGGCAATGATGAAGGATTCAGAAAGCATTTCTGGCTCTAAGGATTCCTCAGAGCTTTCATTTGTCTCTTTCTCTCATTACTTTTCCCTTTCTTTTTGTTGTATTTTTTGTTTGTTTGTTTGTTTGTTTGCACTTTGCTGTTCAGCACATTCATAAAAAGATGTCTTCTTGTTTCCAACCATGATGACTGAGTTACAGCTTGATTTCCTGTGGAAATGTCCTCTCAGGAGAGAGAACAGTTCTACCTGTTTAAAATATTTTTAGCCCTTTTTATCTTCAATGCTTTATTATTCGGAGTTGAATTGACTTATGCTGAAACAGAAATTGGCCTAGTATCATTCAAGGTACATAACTAAGTTTAGTATCTTTCAAAATTCCATGTGCACTTTAAAGATGTCACATCATAATGTGCAAGTGAAACAGAATAAGCTGTATTAATGCAGCTTTATTTGAATACAGAACAATTTTTAATGTTTTTATTGAAAGGAGCAATGGCAGGACACTAAAATTACAGAGCAGCAATATTATGTAATTTCTGTATGTAGTTGTTTGACCATTTAATGTCTTATTTATAAACAGTAGAGGTTGAATTGTAAACACCATCAAATTACAGATTTAATAAAACAACTATTTCCGTCCCCACTGGACAGATGTATTTTTTCCAAAGTTAAATCAGACACTATGACTAGGACAAATGCTTTCAAGCTCTTTGAAGTTTGCCATTGTCTCTGGCAAAAAATATGATGCTATACAATTGTAGCTCAAAGCAGGAAGTAAAAACTTGTATCTGTAAGTGCAAGCTGCTAGCACTGAATATTTGCAATCTAATAAACCTAAACACGTCTCTACGCCGAATGCTTTTTTCCTTACACAGAAATATATGGCTTTATTAAGTGGATAAATTGTGCTGTAGTAAATACTCTAGACTCCATTTCCTTCTGATACTGTGTACACATCCTAGGTTTTTTTCATCTTTTATTAGGATTGACTAATCCTCTTGGAAAGCTTAGCACACCTACTTAAAAAGAAAGAGGTAAAAGGCTTCTGAAACAGACTCCTTTTCTTCCCACTTTACCTGGTGATCCAGGCCAATAAAGTACCTCTCCAAACCCATTTGCAGTAAGCTTCTCCTCATCTATAAAAATTAAAGCACACCCTGTTACATACTGTTTTCCTACACAGATCTCAGACTAATAAAATTTAGCTGAGATCTCTGTTGGAGATCAAGTCTCTCCTTGATGTGGGGAGACAACCACAAGTGTCTCTGCCCCTGTGGAGAAAAAGAGAAAGAGAAAGAGAAAGAGAAAGAGAAAGAGAAAGAGAAAGAAAGAGAAGGAGGAAGAGGAGGAGGAGGAGGAAGAGGAAGAGGAAGAGGAAGAGGAAGAGGAAGAGGAAGAGGAAGAGGAAGAGGAAGAGGAAGAGGAAGAGGGAGCACGTAAGGCAGGGCAAGGTTCTCCTCACTGGCAATACTGTGTGCAAAGCAGTGATGGAGTTGGCAGGTCTGGGGCTGTGCAAATCCAATGGCTTGAGAACATTCTTGTGAGTCCTGACCAGGAGTAAAAGACTCAGAAAAATGCACCAGAAAATCCTTGGAAATGCATTCCCCTGTCACACTTGGCATTGTGCATGCCAGGGAGGAATCTGAGATTTTGAGAGAAGTGTGTTTATTTAGATGGTGCAGATACGGTCAATAAATCTCCTTGTCCTACACACATCTATAAGGAATTTTGATTTCTACAGCCTCGGGATACAGAGATATATATGCAAGCTAAACCATCAATATGCAAGCAGTGCAGCTCTACTCCATAAGCTTTACTATAGCCCTTGGCTACACCACCAGCTGCTGCCACAGTAATCCTTCCTACACAACTCCTTTTTCCCATGGCTATGGATGTTATTGGACTATTGTTCATATCAGTATCTAATCCAGGCAGTTTTCAGCTTACACACTGATGCTGAGAGAACTGCCCTGCAAAGCATAACACATAGCACACTCAGAGAGACTTACACATCTTTTTAATGCTCGTCTATGCAGTATCTCTGAACCTTTAATTTAAAAGGCTCAGCTACATGTATAATAGAAAGTAGTCTTCACCAAACAGTTGTGGATGCTATGTTCCTACCATGCTGCAACAAATTGATATGCAAGATTACTTTCTCTGAGCTGAATCTCTTGCTCCTTCCCCTGCTTAGCTCTTTAGGGCTCATGTACTCTTGCAGATGCAAGAGTACAATAGCATTAATTCTTATTCTCGATTGGCCAGTCACCTGTTGTGATGACTACCCTACCTATCTCCTTACTATCACCTTCCAACTTGACTGCTCCTTCACTTTTGCTTTTCACCTCCGCTGCCTTTAGCTTTTTCAGCTTCAGCCTGTGTAGTAATCTTTCCTGGATTTAAAAGGGCCAAATAGCAAATAGAAGATCCCAATGTTACTCACAACACTGTGTATGAAATGAAGCTCTATCAAATCATATACAGCATCAAAATTATGCTTTGTGTTAGTTTCATCAGGTTTATCAGAGAGAAAGCCAGGAAAGGAAAGAAGAGGATGAAGAGACACAGCCAACTAATTAAGCAGTTGTCTTCTGGAATGATTGCCTTCGGGCACTGCAAGATGAAAATAATGTATAAAAAGGCCTGAAACAAAACAACCTACAAATGAAGCAAAACATAATGGAACATGGCAAGTTAGTAAATACATACGAAATATTAAAACTTGGCAAAAAATGTGAATAAATTTTAATGAGTGTTATAGAATAATAGAGCTGTCCTGTGCAACCTGCTCTAGGTAAACCTGCTCTAGCAGGGGGCTTGGACTAGATGATCTCCAGAGATCCCTTCCAACCTCTACCATTCTGTGATTCTGTAATTCTGTGAATAACCAGAAACAAATCTTACTTGTTTTTAAAATGAGAAATACATGGTCATTGTGCAGGCTTATATCTTGCTGTATATCAATTTCCTTCTCAGGCATCATTTCTCTCTTCCCTCTGCCCCTGTTCCAATAACTTTTACACCCATTAGCAAATGTTGAACAAATTTGATACAGCAATAACTTTCTGCAAAGATAAGTTACTCATATGTGTTTCCTGAAATAGGCTTATAGATACAAACTGGATACTTTGATTTCCTCATGTAAACGCTTCAGATGATACAAAAATGTTGCAGTGCAAATTCATACAGTATTAAGCACTGGAGAATACACAGGGGAGAAAGGGAGAGAACTTGTAAATAATTATGGAAGCAGCTTCAGCAGGGTCTACCAAGCAACTGCAAGGCAAACTTAAATGAACACACACACAAGTCTATGGGGCTGGATGGGATCCACCCAAGGGTGCTGAAAGAGCTGGCAGAAGTGCTCCAAGCCACTCTCCATCATTTATCAGCAGTCCTGGCTAACCGGGGAGGTCCCACTTGACCGGAGGTTAGCAAATGTGACTCCCATCTACAACAAGGACCGGAAGGAGGATCCAGGGAACTACAGGCCTGTCAGTCTGACCTCAGTGCCCGGGAAGGTTATGGAGCAGGTCATCTTAAGTGCCATCACACGGCACGTGCAGGACAACCAGGCAATTGTGCCCAGTCAGCATGGGTTTATGAAAGGCAGGTCCTGCTTGACTAACTGTCGCAAATGGATTTTGTCGCAAATGAGTGACTTGACACAATTTGATCTAGCAACAGTTAAAATTTATTTATACCTTCATGGCAAATCACAGGATTAGATTGTGGTACTTAATAGCACTCAATCATTAGTCGATTAATGAAGTGATTTGACAAAATTCTTTCTAATCAACGCAGTGACTTAGTTAAAGATTTGAAAATGGCAAGGTTCACTCTATTACTGCACAGAAAGAATATATTGGGGGAAAATCGAAGCAGAATTGACTTTACAGAGGAAAGGGTAAGGAAGACCCTCCTGTTGAGTCATGAGATTCAGAAAGGACCCCCTTGCTTTCTAGACTCCTTCTCAGAGAGGGGTCTAGGGGCGGCTAGATCCAATCCTAGTCCCAGACTTGGTCAACGGTTTATGTCTAAAGAATTATTCACAGTTTAAGGTAAATCAGCAACATTCAATTAACAACATTCAATTACTGACTAGTCCAACATTTATAAAATGATTGTATCAATTTGCATATATGTGCACACAGACAGAATACTTATATAAATGTACAAAAGGTATACCTGTTAAAAATTTCCTGTGAGTTCAGTGAAATACTCGCGTTGAATGCGTTGGCATTTCTCAACGGGCAAGGGTTGAGTCTCAAGGAGAATATCAACCCAGGTCTTGTTGTTGGTCTTCGGCAATAAGCCTCCGGATTTTGCAGTTGCGAGCTCTGTGTAGCATCCCACTCAGAGGGAGATGCTAGGCGCAGCCAGCTGCGGTCCAGGAGATCTCAAAGGGTCTCACTTGGGACCGCTGCTTATAGGGTCGCAAGATGATTGGCTTTAGTCATCCATAAATCTCCATCCTGGCCACAATTTGGGTTGGCATGCTCTTGTTTTCCACTTTTTCCATGCGATTCAGATCGGTACATTCTCGTTCCCTACCTTGCCCATGCAAGAGGTCCTCGTACAGTCAAGGGGTGCCTAACTGCCCAGCTCATTGCACAAAGACAAAGGCCAAGATTTAGCGAGAATGAGCAGTGCAACACCCATCTCAGCCATACACGAATACCTGTTACAGTCAAGAGACGCTTCACTGCCCCAGCGGATTACACGAAGGACAAGATTTGTTGGGAATGACCAAGATTGTAGAGCGGTTGAGTGGAAAAAGCAGGGGGGAGAACGCACCACCACACTAACTTGATCTCCTTCTACGACATGGTGACCCGCTTAGTGGATGAGGGAAAGGCTGTGGATGTTGTCTACCTGGGCTTTAGTAAAGCTTTTGACACCATCTCCCACAGCATCCTCCTGGAGAAACTGGCTACCCGTGGCTTGGATGGGTGTACTCTGCACTGGGTAAGAAACTAGCTGGATGGCTGGGCCCAAAGAGTTGTGGTGAATGGAGTTAAATCCATTGGAAGCCGGTCACAAGTGGTGTTCCCCAGGGCTCAGTATTGGGGTCAGTTCTGTTTAATATATTTATCAACAATCTGAATGAGGGGATCAAGTGCACCCTCAGTAAGTTTGCAGACGACACCAAGTTGGGCAGGAGTGTTGATCTGCTTGAGGGTAGGAAGGCGCTACAGACAGATCTGGACAGGCTGGATTGATGGGCTGAGGCCAATTGTATGACGTTCGACAAGGCCAAGTGCCGGGTCCTGCACTTGGGTCACAACAACCCCAGGCAACGCTACAGGCTTGGGGGGGAGTGGCTGGAAAGCTGCCCGGCGGAAAAGGACCTGGGGGTGTTGGTTGACGGCCGGCTGAACATGAGCCAGCAGTGTGCCCAGGTGGCCAAGAAGGCCAACGGCATCCTGGCCTGTATCAGAAATAGTGTGGCCAGCAGGACTAGGGAGGTGATTGTCCCCCTGTACTCGGCCCTGGTGAGGCCGCACCTTGAGTACTGTGTTCAGTTTTGGGCCCCTCACTACAAGAAAGACATTGAGGTGCTGGAGCGTGTCCAGAGACGGGCAACGAGGCTGGTGAAGGGTCTGGAACACAAGTCCTGTGAGGAGCGGCTGAGGGAACTGGGGATGTTTAGCCTGGAGAAAAGGAGGCTGAGGGGAGACCTTATGGCTCTCTACAACTACCTGAAGGGAAGTTGCAGTGAGGTAGGTGTTGGTCTCTTCTCCCAAATAACAGACAACAGGACAAGAGGAAATGGCCTCAAGTTGAGCCAGGGGAGGTTTAGATTGGATATTCAGAAAAATTTCTTCACTGAAAGGGTTGTCGGGCACTGGAACAGGCTGCCGAGGGAAGTGGTGGAGTCACCATCCCTGGAGGTATTCAAAAGACATGTAGATGTGGCACCTAGGGACATGGTTTAGTGGTGGACTTGGTAGTGATAGGTTAACGGTTGGACTCAATGATCTTGGAGGTCTCTTCCAACCAAAACGATTCTATGATTCTATGAAATCAGGATTGATTAGCAAATTCCACACTGAGACAAGATTGTCAAAAAGAATAGAAACAGATGAAGGGAACCATTACATCAGTGGAAATAAGGTGAGATGATATCAGGATTCTTAACGATCAATCGTGAGGGAAAAAAAATTCAGAACTAAAGATATAAAAACAGAGAAATAAAAAGGAGGATCCTGGCATTGTTATAATGACTGCATTAGAAGTTAATTGTGGTGATTAATAATGGAGCTGTGGGCAGCACAAAACAAGCAGCTCCTTGAAAGAGGACTTAAGATCAGAGTTATGAACTTCAGTTTTAAGATGTCATGAAAGAGACAATGTAAGAGGACTATAGAAGTCCTAAAGGTAAGAGACATTCCCAAGGGACACAGGGAGAAAGATTAGGACAGTAGCACCACACACCAGGCAGCTAAATCTTAGACATAGCTGTTGACCCAACTAAACACGTCCTGTATTTTGTGATCTAAAAGGTGTCTTCCATAATATCATTATAGAGACTGGGAATGACATTTAAATTACATCAAACCCTAGAAAAACAGTTTTAATGTTTTTATAAATATTTTGAACCATTACTAATGCACAAAAATTAAAAAAGAAGTTTTTAAGTAAGACACTTATTTTACTAATTGGCAGGTTTCAAAAGCACAGAGCCACTATTCAAATAGAAAATCACCTTCACTTGGTACAGCTGAAGAGAAACTTCAAATGCATGTGAGCAGAGCATAGTCAGCCTAAAATGACACACTGAGAAAGACAGACAGTGAGGAAACAAGACTGCTCTTTGATTTACAAATGCTTCTCAGCAATGAATTCGTTTCAGGCACAGAATGCAATCTCTTCTGGAGAAACAAATAAGCAAAAAGCAAAACAGAATAAAGAGCCAGAATGTAAACTAAACACTTGGCTGGCTCAGAGCCTCCAATTTGACGTCTTGGGTTATAAATAATCGAGGGCACTTGTATTATCCATGTTGTAGAGCACTGGTACTCATGAATACTTAAAAATCCTCTGACTGCTGGCAATGTTTCATCAACCAGAAAGTACAAAAGGCAAATTAGTGTTGTTTTTTCATCACCCTTTGTGGGCAAAAAGATCAAAGAAGAGATTTTCATACTGGCAAAGACCTTGTCAGTCTTTTTCTCTGCTTATACATAAAGATGTGTTTCTGCAATATGACAATGAAGGCTGGCAGATGTTAAAAGGAAAGTCACCCCCTACAGAAATTGAGCAACTTCAGGATATGAAGTCTCTTATGAGTATTTCATAAAAGGATTTACTCTTATTTCATGTTTATTTAATTATTTTATACCGAGAACTGGACAAGTCAATTTTTTGTGAGTCTTGCTTCTGGCATATTTGAATTTTCCTTTTTAAATGAAGAACAGGAAATCACGGTCACAGAACATAACTTCCCAGAATTATATATGTAATGTTTAACATAATTACAATACTAATTTAGTGACAATATGCAGTTTAGTAAAATTGTAATACTATTGCAATATTATACTATATTATATTATATGCTCTATATACTGTTATATACTATTATATTATATATCAAAATTTAAAATATACATTTTTCCACAGTATAGATTCACTTAATGGGAAAAGTTCTGTGTGAAATATTTCAGAGAAGCCCTTTGTCACTGAAACTGTAGAGCAATGTCAGTAGAGTCTGAGAATTTTCCTTTTACCCTTAAATGTCCATCTTTGGACAAAATAATATCTTAAAACTGCAGTTCTGCATATGATTCTACTGCCTATGCAAAGTACTACACAATATAATTTCTATCATAAACAAATCATGTGCACACATTTCTTTAACTCAGATTTTCAGAATTATGATTAAGTGATTATTCTGAAGACAAGGGGCAAATTTAAAATCGTACCAACCGTGCATTTTCCATTGCTCTATAATCATTTCCTCTCCTGCCAGTCTATGCACTTTCCTCAGACGCTGTTTCAAAATATGCACATACCAATGCATTCATGCCTGAAAGTATCAAATGGAAAGAGTGACCTTCACTTCTTTTTTGTAACAGTCCAGAGGTGAACGTAGCCCAGAAGTGATACCTGTCTCCATCCCCGTTTGGGGGCTGTGGCTCTGGTTAACAGCAGCTTTCCTTACAGCCATTTATATGAGATACTTGTATAGTGTGGGCTGGATGTGGCTAGCCTGGGGTGCCATGAGCATGCCCCCAGGTCTACAGCTTGCCTGAGCCTGTCGCATCAGGATCTGGGTAGACCACATGGTCTGGACAGGGAGAGCTGGCAGCTTTTGGACTCGTGTCACTCTCCAAAACAGAAGCAGCACCCTGCCTAAAACAGTACTGTGGCAGGAACTATGAGCAATACTTTGAACAGCGGCTTACTGAAACTGGAGGCAGACCATATTATAAAACAGGATCAGATGCTGCATTAGGGTTTTTGTGAAAGCAGTCAGATGAGTATCCACTCCACCTTGTATTTAACGTTCATCTGATGAGTTTAGTCAAGACTATAGCCTCTCTTTGTGGGGCAAATTGGCTCTGGTTAACATTTCCTTTCATCTCTCTTATGAAGAAAGGGCATTAAAATGAAAATTCAGTTTTATAAGGACTGTAATTCTAAAGGAATACAATGTACTCAAAGCCCAGTGAAAGGTGCAGTGCTAAAAATAAAAATGGCTACAGATAGAAATTGCTTTTCAGATTTCAGCCGTATAAAGATTATTCACTGCCAGTGATATGCGACCACTTCTGAGTAATTTGCAAGATAATTCTGTGCCACATAATGTATTCAGAAATGTTTTTTTCTTTGAATTTGGAAAGGGGAATTGAAGAACGGCTCCCATTTTCCCCCAGCTGAAACTACCAACAGGATTTGAGGTAGATGGAAAGCTGTGGAGAAAGTAGCAAAATTAACCCCCATATTTTTGCAAAACAAAATGCTTGGAAGACATTTAATGTAAAAAACAGGCAGAGAATACCTTTCTCTCTCATTAAAGACTGTTTTGACATATTCATGTTCTTATTCTTAATGGTAAAAGTTAATATACTAAAGTTTATTAATTTTAGTGTCTGACATTTTAGTGATCCCCGTACGGTTATGCTAGAATGCATACTTAAAACACTAATTTTATAGAATAGGAGCTTCCATTAAATAAAAAATAAAAAATCTTCTCTGGATCTGCTGTGGTGTCAGGAGGTGATATTTTTGAAAATAAACTACTCAAGAAATCAGATATAAATGGAAAAATCTGGCAAGACACCAGGGAATTTGCTGTACAGCAATTGTAAAAACCATTAAGCTTCTCTGATGCATCTAAAATATTTGGCAAGATGTATAGCAATGTTTAAGGTTACAGAACATCAGTCTGAAAATATCTGAGATTCTTTTCCTTGGAGAAGACACAATATTCAGCAGATCACACTTCAGAAGAAACCTAGATTGGAGGTACTGCACTAGGATCTGAGCCACAGATTATTTACCTAACTCTGCAACAGGCTTGCAGTGTGACCTTTAGGAAGTCTGAAAGTTTTTGATCCAAAACTTCTTGAAGCCCATACATTTCCTGACCTGTTCCCTAAGCCCCAGATTTCCATGATGGAAGCCATCAATAGAGACTGTAGTCCTTTTGTCCTACTGCTATATCAGAAAGATTTCTAAATCATTTTTCATTTATTTTTTAAAACATATGGATCTCACATATACCCAGGAAAAAGTTCTATTCATGTGCTGTGTGTTCATTTTAAATAAGAGAGTGAAAATTGTTCTTCACTCAAGTATAATGAAAAATAAATTCTTTATGGCCAGAGTAACTGGCTAGATAGTGTGTATAACAAATTCAACAATTTCAACAGAGCTTTTACAATGTTTTTTGTCATTTTAACCTTTTTTTTCACCAGACTATTCCATTTTCTGTCAACATACCTACACAGTCCTGGAGGACTTAGAGTCTCTTGATATTTATTGATTAAAATATTTTTATTTTCTTACTATTCCCACCAAAATGTAGCTATTTTACTAGGAAGGGCTTAGCAAACCTTGCACAATGTTTAGCTTAACTGAAGATCAAACACAATGTAGCTGGTGAAGAACCTTGTGTTTATGTCATCTGAGGAATACTTATCCTTTTAGTTAAGGAATATTAATTCAGGTGCAAGGAAAAAAAAAAACAAAACCACCTGTGGCTTAGTAAGAACAAATAAAGAAACAACTGGCACTTGGCTTCCTGGTTTGCTTTGGCTTTCAACTGAAGAAAAGACTTCTTGGTTTCCCAATTGTAAGTGGAATACTGTTGAAGAGCAAGCAAATGCCCCTTAAGGCTTGAGATATGCTTCAAAACTGTTCTTTGATGTTTTCAGCTGCTTTAATTTTTGTTTACACAAATGGAGACTCTTGAAAGGGCTTTATTTTCAAAACACATTTTCTCAGTAATTTTATTAAAACTGAGTTCAGAGGAAGAGTCTACAGTTGGGCATCCAGAAATAAGGCACCCACTACTTACAATGAGTTTGGAAGCTCTTGACCAGGAAACTAGTATTCATTTTCATTAATATCTCACTAATCTCAGAAAATAACAAACTTCCCACTTTAATAAAACACTGTAATGTTTTGAAGAAGAATGAAGAATAGATCAGTTCCAAATATTACTCCTGTTTCATCCTCAGTGTTGCACAGTATATCTGCTATTCATTACCGAGATTGTACTCCTATACTTTTATTTGATTTAGTCGCATTTATTGTTTCACTATCGACTGAGGTTTTCCTCTTCATACTTGCTCTATTGTTCTCTACTACGTAAGATTTCTGTCTAGGTGTTTTTTTCTTATATTATGCTTTTCAGATTTTGGTTTTATAACTTAAAAGCCCAGCTCTACAAGTACTATTGTAATAATATACAGAAATGTATTTTCTCCCTTGTGATCGGTAAACTAACCGGAGAATAAGTGGTTACTCTCATCTGCAGCTAACGTGTTGGGGGAGAGAGGCATTTTTTAGGCTGTTTGTATGAAGCTAGGACCAAGAGGTGGCTATCCAGCATTTCACGAAAAGACTCAGTCTGCAAGGGGTTGGGCTGCTACCCCTGTGGAGTTGGTGAAGGAAGGAGGCAGCTCAGCCTCCTGGGGTCGCTCATCCTCTTGCAGCACTGAGATCTTAACCTTTCAGGCAAGATGCTCTGCTTCAGTGCAGTCTCACTTGTTTGAGCAGAATGCATGGACACAAAACATGTGTCTGCAGAGTGCTGGAGGAAATAATAGGATACAGCCAGTTTGCTGGAAACAGGATTTCAGAAATTCTCTCAGGTGGGTAATTACACCTTGTACTAGTCTTACAGAGAAAGCCTTATCCAAATGTACCAGCAGAAGACTAAAGCTTTCTTTATCCATATGCAAATTCATCAGAATTGTTTCAGCATTACCTGGTCTTTTAATAGTTACTAGCTGAAGACATAAATATACATCATAGGAAAAATTACACAAAAAAAAGACAAAAAACATGAGACCCTTGACTAGGAATTGAGATGTAAGTATTACCCCAGTAATACATGCTAGTTCTTTGTTAATTTAAAACTCCCTGTATGAAATTATGAGATTGGTTTACTTGGAGGAAATTTTTTAGAAATATACAGTTTTCAAAGTTAACATCCTCAATGGCTTATTTTTAGGGCTTCAGCTTTAGAACTGTTGGACCTAAACTATGACTACTAAAAATGATTATGCATAAAAGAAACATTTGAGCTTGCAAAATAAGTAATCCCTGTTACAAGAAAGAATTTATACATCTGGTTTCCCTTTACTTTATCCACTTTAAATAAGGATAAATGAGAAATATCTCATTGTCCAAAATTTTCTTTTTATCTATGACTAAACATTTTACAGTCATAATTTTACTGGCCATTTTTTACCACTTATTCCTATAATTGTCATGAAAATCATGTAATCAAACGATACACAGAATTACATCAGCACAAATGTCATTATCATTTGTGAGAACTGACGTAATGTAACTGAAGGCAAATTGTAGAATAGCATCACCATTTCTGCAACAATTAGGACTTTAAAATCTGTGACAGGGTTTTGAAATCCCACATGGCCACAGGGGAGTTAAATTCAAGCGCATTCACAAAACACCTGAAGTCAGATCAGGTACAGGGAATAAAAATGGTAACTCTCACAGGCTGGGGAAAGGAGGTAGAAGCAAGCATTAGAATTGCTAAGGAGGGCTAAATCTGGGGAAGGCAGAGAGGTGGGAGAGCTTGCCTTAGCCATCTATTGATTTTCTGATGTACCGAGTAGCACAGAGGAGAAAGGATATGGAATTGAGCCTGAGAGAATGGTGGTGTTCATGCAGCAGTAATTAGAGGTGAATTATCAGGCTCTAGAGAGGGGAATACCTGTGGATAAAAGTCCCAGGCTTATAGAAATTATTATTTCTAAGACCAGTGAAGAGCACGTCTAGCTCCTGAATGGTCCATTAAGCTTTGAGCTGTGAGGGGAATTGGCAGGGAGGCTTACGGATAGAGATGGAGCCTCATCAGGTTAAGGTGAACACAGAGCATGAAATCCACTTACACCATCACTAATGGAGAACTCTAATTTCAGACAAGTTAGTCCTCATCTTTTTGAGGGGCAGGGGACGACAGTATTTTAAGACTTTATCAGCTGTCCTATTTCGTTTCCTTCGTTTTAAGAAAGGAGGAAACTAGTTTCTTGTAAGTGGAGCTATATTCCATTGTGTGAGTCACAACTTAATGGATTTCAGCGTTACTGCTGGGAGCATATCGCTCCTATTTCGCAGGTGTAAGGATGGAACCCAGCACAAGAGAGACAAGCTGAGAATTTAAGCAATATTAGAAAGAAAGCTTGTATTGCAAGTTGGCTTTTAATATCCTAATCTTAGCACCTTTTTGTCAGATTTTGTGACTTCTTAAAAACCAACCAAACAAACCAAAATTGCTCATTTTATAGGCTTGCTACATCTGATCAATATTATGCTTACCCCTATGCTAAACTTGAATGAGGTCCAAAATGTTAACCAAGGAAAAAATTCAATCCAAGCTTTTACTTGGATTGAATTAGGAAAGAATTTTGCACTGACTTCAATGATTGCTATAGCATCTCCAAGCATCGCTTAAAAAAATGAAAACAAAAACTCCTAGTGATGATTTCCAGATATTAACTCCATATTTGTTGTTTTTTAATAAGTTATCAGTAAACTGTCTTTAAATTGTCCGTAGCTGATTCAATTAAGTGAGTAGAGTTTCTTGCTATTAAGGCTGTGTGAGATCTGTTTTTGGTCTGTGGGGTTTTCATCAATCCCTGCAAGCCACCAAACATTTTGAACTGTGCCAGTGCTACAAGGAATCAAATAATAGATTTTTACAGCATGTGAGACAGAGGCTGGTCAGATGTAGATGCAAGGTCTGCATATTTTGATCACTAGTGTCATGCTTATTCTAAAGTATGTGTGCATACACTGCCATGAAGGAGTAGGACCTTGAATTAAACTCCTATATGCCCATGAGAAAACATTAGGGACTAAGATGAAGAAGTTGGAGGAAAGAATATGAATCAAAGCCCAAAAGAGATAGGGGCTCTCTTTTCCTTCTACATCATAGGAAGAGCAAAGTGCAAGAAAAAGTATTTTGTCCTTTTTCTGATAAATCTTGAAATAATAACAGCGATTCTTCTGCCTTTTCTTTAATCAACCTATTTAGTACATGAAGCTGCAGAAGTGAGAGAAAGTGCTGTTATTTTGGTTTATGGGTAGCACATTTTACGCATATAGGACTCTTCCTATTTGCCTGAATGTATCACTGGGAGACAGCTGTTTTTTTGTTTTCTGTTCAGATAAGGAATGTTATCAAGCAAGTTATTATGCTCCTTCTTATGAAAACAAGCTGTTTTCCTAAGCTTAAAATAAACCTTAGTTCCTTAAAGCTACACACTTACTCTTAGGTATGAGATATTATGACTACTAAACTAAAATTATTTTTTTTCTTCTCCTGAACATAGCATTTTTATCTCTATTGAAGTCGACACAGAGATGTCCACTGTTTCTCCTTCTCTCTCAACCAATACTTCCCCCTGTTTCCACTCTCCATGAAAACTCAGACCTTATTGAACTGGAGACAAAGACAGTATAAACTGACTTTCTACAAATAGGGGTATAGTTAAGAAATAGAACTACATTTAACATATGGAACAGAAATCAAAGTGGTTTTGAAATGTGTTTTAACATCCCTAGAAGAATGACTGTATCCTACCAGCACATTATACTGCCTGGAAGGTATCTGTCTTTTAGGCTGCAGATTTTGCTATTATGATATTGCATAGTTTAAAATTTTTCATTCCTGTGTTTCATTCACAGTCACTGTTGCAGTGGACTCTAAGAGTAGTCATTTTTTTAACACTCATTGCCCATATTTCATATTGGTTTAAAAAATGAGCAGTAAAATTTTGCTGCCAACATTAAAGAGAATTGTGATCAGAAGACAGAACTACTGTGAACCAAAATTCTTCTTGTCAACCTTTCAATGAAAAAGTTGCTTGAATAAAAATATCTCTAGAAATGTGGTAAGAAAGATATACTTCTGAAGCATAAAGAGTTTTTAAAAGTGTTTATTAAACCTCATGCTTCTTGGGAGAGAGAATTGAAATGGGATTCATCTGTTTCAGACAAATAATCAGGAAGGGAGGGTTTATAAAGAGAAAACATGCAGCATATCATCCTGTTGAAATGTGTACAAACAAGATCAAAACCTATAGCAAGACAGTGAAATGCAGATGCCATGTGAAAGGACTTCTTCACATGAGGTGTAAGAAGACTCAATTCTTGACTCAGAACTGTTAATGTCATTGAAGTGATGGAAAATGAAATGTGTGTGTGTGTGGAAAAGACAATCCTCTATTCCCAATAATGGCCTAGAATTAGAACTATAAATGGATATAAACCTGCAATTTAGAAAGGAAGCAACATGAGTTTCCTTGTTGCATTGCTCTTTCAGCAAGAAACGCATCCACTTAGCAGCAGCACTACAGCTCTAAGTGCAGCAATAAACCTTTTAAAGTGTCACTTTTTTCAGCATTAATCTAATGATAAGAGAGAGAGGCAATTGCAAAAGTCATTCTTTATGGCACCACTTAGCTCCCAGAAACTTCATCAAAATCAGGAGGGACCCCTTTTTGCTCTGATTACCTGACCCAGAATCTTTAATCCCCTTTCATTAAAACCATGCTGCTTTGTTTCCTCATGAAGTTCCTTCTGAGCTTTTGGAAATCACCAGGCACAGACACAGGGCAGATCTGAAGGCTAGGCCAGAGCATAGCTCTGACACCTGAATAGAAGCATTCTGCGCTGAGGCGAGTGTCACTTGGATGTGAGACGTAAAACTGACATCCCATGAATGAATGATAGCATTAAAAGTGCCACCATACTTGACTAAAACATCTGCTTAGACTTCAGATCAGATAAGCAGTTTTCTTCAATATTTCAACAGACCTTAATAGCATGTCACTGTGATTCAAAACTGATAAAAGAGGCACTTCTATCAATGGATTAGTTTTTATACTCGCTCCTTCCCTTTGAAGGGTTTCCATTGGGGTGTTTTGGGTTTTGTTTTTTTTTAAACAACAGTAAACTTTCATGTTAATGTTTGGGAAATATTGGGAATAGTAAAGGGTTTTTTAACATTTTGAACATGTCCTAATGCCAAAATTTACTTTATTTCCCCGTTTCCTTTCTCTTTTTTCCACGCATAAAAAAAAAAAAAGCGATTGGTATCTTACAGAACAACTGTAATGAAAAGAGGGTTGGTGCAGGGCTACATTTTTCTAGGAGAGAGTTAAATACATCGATATAGCTCTAGCTGGTAGAAGCGAAGACGAAGTTAAAACTGAGTATAAGATATTAACAGTGATGATGCAATGAATAAGAAATAAGGATTTCCCTATTTGACCAGCTGATGCTCTCCCATATAGCATGACCCTCTTGAAGACTGACAGAGGAGGTAGATATATTTGACAGCAGAACTGTCCCTCTAGGAGTGGAGGTGACAGCAGGCAGAGAGCCCTTCACCCAGCTGCCAGGGACACCAATTGTCTCTTTCTAGAGAGGTCAGCTCCTTGCTACTGTATTTAAGGTCATATCTGCACAAGCCACACAGACTTGAAGGACCTTGCTCTCTCATCAGTAACAACAGGTAGTTCAGCTCAGACATGCTGGCAGGAAACCAACTGAAGATGTACGTTTTGCAAGTGCTGCTGATCATTCTGCTGGTGAACTGGTGGGCTAAGACACACTTGTGTCATAGCTTGACCACTGGATGATAAGCTAGTTACACTCCACAGTTTCACAATCCTGCAAGCCACAATTCCCATAGCAGCACACTGATTCAATTTATCTTAGAAATCAGGAGCATCTGAAGATTTGCCATCTGGAAGTGTCTAGAGCACAAAATGTCTGAGACTTCCACTGCCCACACAGGAGAGGGTGTGTTACATCCATTGCCAGAAGGTTATCAACATTTGCATTCCATTTCAGAGCCAGAAGTACTCAAAGCCATGATACTACTATCGCTCAAAAGATTGTTGGAAGCTGGGTAACACTGTTGGATTCAGCGGTGAAATGAAGGAAAGCAGGGATGGTGCCAATCCGTGCTGTGTAGAAGATCCAGGGCCTTTATGATTTTCTCCTAAGCTGAACCTTTTATGGTATGTTTTCCCTGTGATTGTGGTCCATGTGTTTGCAGCATGCCTGATGTTTCTTCTCACTCCAGTCACTGCTCAGGATAATTTCTGATCTCTAGAACTGGCAGAGGGCAAGGCTGCTGCCCCAGCACGGGGTCCAGCTTTCCAAACTGTGAAGCCTGTTTGCCTTGGCAGGAAAAACCAGGGGATGCAATCGGTTGTGATTGCTCTCTGGTTAAAGACAGTGTGAAAGAAAATGCCTGAATTTACCAGTAAAACCATATTCAGCAGAGTAAGTTATCCTATCTTATTTTTCACTACTGTTTCTCTTATGAAAACTATACCTAAAACCCAGAAGAGAAAATGTCAGACAGACTTTTAGAGTGAGTTATTGGACCATGCAATCCTGTTTGACGTTAATGGTTGATTCGCAGTGGTGTCCTGTTCATAATAAGGGACAGTATTTTTGCTTCAGAGCTAGCTTAAGTCCATCAGGCACAGAATACTACCAGTCACTGTTTCTTATCCCATAAAACTCAGGGTATGTTTTGCTGCATAGATTTCAAATGCCCAGATTTACTACACAATTACTTCTGTGTGCAGACATATATAAAACCAGTTTGAGCAATCAGGACTTTAGCGTATCCACTTTCTTGCTTATTGGTTTTTCTTTTTTCCTTTCCTACTCCCTTGGCACAGATGGAGCAATGGATGCTTCAGCAATCTAAACATACCCTAAGCAAAAGCTGGAAGGAGGATTGCCTCCCATCTCCTAGCTGCCATGCAAAATTCAGAGTAAAGGAAATAGTGCAAGTCAAGTGTGCAGCTAAACCAGGCTCTTTAACTCTGAAAAGACTAGCCAAGATTCTACAAGACACGCTATTTGCAAAGAATTGGAAATGATCTTCCATGTTATTTGATCATTCCCAAGAATCACTTGGTCTGACAGTCAGAATGCTTTGAACTCTTTGAACATTACTAGAGCCCTTTTCTCATTGTTCTTTTAGCAAAGATACAGGTATAACATTCCTGGCAAATACATGTGAATATATAAGTCTTTACAGGAGACAGAGGCTGTTAAAGCTGAATTCCAGAGAAAGGCTGACTCACAGAAATGTAACATCTTGGTATGATTCAATATAGTAAGTGAAAAGTTATCCTGTGAAATGTTGTCATAAGAGAAACGTTTTGTATTGCTATTCTGATGTATTGTGATGTTGGAGAATGTAATGACACTGTATATGGCATTCTTGGCATTTAACAGGTTATTATTGCAAATCACTCTCTTGACATCCTGAGACTCATTGCCCATATGGAGTGATAGTACTAGAATGAAAAATCAAATTTTAATTAAATTTAACAAGTAGCATGCATGGAGATGTATTTCTTTTGGTGTAACCTTTCATATGCTGAAAGTTCACAGCTTTCAGTGGTGGGAGATTCTTTAACTGATCACAGAGATCACTTAGGGAAAGCCTTTGTCATACGTGAAGATTTTAATTGACACTATAAAATGATCTAGGTTTCTAGCTCCGTAAGATATCGATCTGATTAGCTATGACATACAGAAATGTGTTTGATCTAACATTCAAATCAGAAGCACTTAAGAATGGAATTTTGATTCAGCTTATCCTCCTTTGAAAATTTGAAGCCTGTTTTTCCTGTCATACTGAACACAAATGGGATTAGCATCAGACAATTCAGTAGTAATTCAAGTGTGCAGCTGGGTTCCTGTATTCTGAGATAGAGTTATGGATGGTTTATTAGAGACTTCCAGTATATTACAGTAGATCCAAAAGAAGTTGCCTGAGAAACATGCTTGTCTGGGGTTTTCTCCATTGTTATAATGATCCAAGAGAAGAGTAAAAACTCACGTGGGATTTTGTTTATGCACTAAGAGTCAATAGATTTAGGAAGAAAACTGTAAAATATAATATATCTGAACATTATGATTCTACTGAGAAGAACATGGCAGCAGTCTTCTCAACATAGTATTTAACATATTTTCTATCCATTTTTTTATTTGTGACTTTTCAGTGCAATGAACTATTTTTATAATGTTGAACTTAAAGAAAATACTGTCTCCTTTGATTAAGATGAGTGAAAAGAAAAAATATCCTGAAGTGAAGGTATTAGAAATGGCAAGATATTGACAATAGTAAGGAAATATATGACATATAAAGAATTTATGAAACTGAAAGAATGAGTATTCCTTTATCTGTCATATAAACTAAAGGTTCTCTTCAATGTATGAACATCTTTTTACATAGTTTAAAAGCGCTCTGACAGACCTTCTCCTGCTGAACCTTTGATAAGAAGAGCAAATCTTCATGTACAATCTAACTGAAAAATAAAAGACAACTTTCAATACTATCTCAGATCATCTTTGATGCTTTCTCACTTCCACATTACCAATAACAATATTCTGCCTCTGAAAAGTTCTCTATGTGTTACATTTTGTGACCTATGAGAGGGAAATTGCTTGCTACATTCTTCAGGAAGGCATAAACATGATCAGGTTTAGGAGCTAGGTCAGCAAGGTCTATTCCTGTAAAGCCTTGGCATTGTCAGCCCTGCTAGTTTCTGCTGTCCTCATTCTTGGTTCAAAGTTAAAGCTGTAAATAGATGGACTTCAGAAAGTTGAAAATATGTGTGTGCTGTATAAAAGTTATAAATTAATAATTTTTAATTTATCCTCAGGTGAATGTCACGTGAAATCTTTACGCATTAGAGCTTTATGCAGTTGCTTTGGGAATGATTTGGGATGATTGTCAATAGTGTGATTTTATCATATGAATAGTGTATGATGTTTTCACAGACTTCAGCTATAATTCATTATTTTTGTTTACTTTTAACTATACCGATGTTTTTCCTTGGTTTCATTAATAGAAGGTAGTTTTTCCTCTCAGTTTCTTTCATTAACCCAGTAGTCCACTATTATGTTTCCTGTTTAGTTTTGACAGTGTTTCTTTAACTAGAAGAATTCAAAGCCCTATAATATCTTTCGCTATGTCAGAAGACACCGTTAGTGCTATATTGACACCAGTTAATTTTTGTTTGTCAGCACCATACCCTTCTAGAAAGGCATCCTAGTTTGATTTTCAAATTTAATGCAAGGTTCATAAAAACTTTATTTTCTTTTGCTGTCACTAGTGTATACTAGTAGGTAATGCAGAAGCTAATTATTACGAAATTGAGAAAGTAGGACAGTCCTCAGAAGATTCACTAAAATCAATTAGCAGAGGGAATGAAGTCACCAGTGGCTTTTGATGCTCATCCCCACCAATACAGCCATTTCCCTTCCAGGACATGGAGGGATTATTTTAACGGAAAAGAATAGCTGGCTTCTGGGGTTTGACAGGAGAGTCAGTTAATTTTGAAAGCCACGAAGGATTTTCTCATTTGAACATTTCTTTCTGAGACAGCACAGTGAAATAATGAAGTATTTCATATTTTAAAATGAAATTGTTCTAATATTGACAGTTTTGTTGCTTTCTGCTTTCCTTTTTTTTTTCACTATAATATTTGTTTATTCATCGTTTTGAGAAAGGTGTATAGTGATGAGCATTTTGATCCAAATATGTTGCTTTCAATGTAATCAGAGTGCAAAGTGACTGTAAAGTCAGTATTATGTGATGTTCTGCTGAGCTGGTAACAATGAAAATCCATATTGCATTTAGTTAGTGTTCTGCAGTAAAATAAATGACTACTTAAGAGTTTATGGGAAATAGGTAATCAAGTCCATACATTTTCATAGGACTTTTGCTTGAGAAGGACCTTAGGCTATGCCTGGTTTTGGCTTCCTCCAATCATGCTTTCATTTTCTTTTCCCCTTTTTCATATTCTTTATCTTGAGTACTGTTTTTATTTATATCTTCTGAATTACATACAAATAAAAACCTAGCAAAATATCAGCTTGCCTCATATCATAACGTTCATATTTTAGTTACTTCATACATTTTAATCAGATTGCACTCTTGTTTTCACTGTGGATTTAAGGTCACATGTAGTTTTTAAGGGCATAGGGAGGGCCTAGCCATGAGAAGATCGTTCATGTTATTCTCAATGCACTATCAGCCCACACAGCATACTGTATGTCCATATGGTAGTACAAGTAGCATTCCTTGAACAGATACCACATATGCTAAGATAATGAGTAAATTAATGTGAGTTTCACATTTATTTCCCCACAGATTTCCATGCACTTATGAGAGACTAAGAATGTTTCCCCTTGTTTGTTCATGTAAGTTGTGACTCATATATAGCATAAGACCTAACAAAAACTAGTTTTAAGACAAAAATGTCTTTCTTTTGTTCTTTTATTTTTTTTTAATTGTTGCATGTATGTTTATTTGGAACATAATTTTTGTATTACACTAATTCAGATATAATATTGACATTAACTATTTAAGGGTAAAATCTCATTCTACTTCCTTTTACTAAGAATGAACATTGGAGAAATGCGTGCAAGAAGCATAGAAATATTTCTCTGAGATTCAAATGTCCTTATTTCATTAATGTGAGACTGCCTTGCAGTCTTGACCACATCTCATTCCACAGTGTTTTCGTGCAGATTAATTTGGCTACCATATTGACTTCATTCATACTTCAATACAGGAGACTGAGTTGCTTCCTACATTGTTTCCAAAGAGAAAAAAATAGCTATGGTCAGCTGAACAGAAAACAGCCATGTTACTAAGGCTTTGAATTCTTGCACTGAATTGTCTAGATACATCTTCTCCTAATTGCCCTCAAAATTATTTTCAGTAGCTCACAATGCTGTAGTTCAGCTGTAGCTGGAAACCTTGGTCCAGCTGTCTGGTCACTACATCCATCTGGCAGTCCATGAACAAATATAGCTAAAAAGACAGGAGATACAGCTTTGGGCGTCACAATGACTTTAATAAAACCTCAAAAACTTTCTGACTCATTTTACCATATGTAGAATTGATGCACAACCATTGTGTCATAATAACCGTAACACTATGTATGAGATGGTATTGTTAAATCTGTGGGATCAATCTGGAACACTGGCAGTGTTTAAGGTTAAAAGGAAACTCCTATCACTCCATGATATCATAAATCCTAAGACATTGCTGACATCTGGAAGGGTGTATTTTAAGATCTTGTAAAATCAACTTCTGGTTTCATAGACTCAAGAATGTGTGGCATAGGGGCATAATACCAAATACAATGCTACATTCACATGTTCTTGTATCATATGCAAGTGTAAAATTCTTTAAGAGATCACTTTTAATTTGTATGTATATATTTTCCTACCTCTAAGCCTTGTTTATAGTTCTCAGTGTTATTGTATTCAGATGGAAAAACAACACCAAATTATTATAGCTACTAATCTGATATACAGAGCATGAATATTCAGAGTTCTGAATATTCTTAAAGAATTGTCTATGATTTATCAATGTTGGATAAACAGATTTACAGCAGTTAAAAGTCATACTAAGGAACAACTTATGAAGGTATGTATTTATGAATACAGCCTTATTTAAACCCTGAGCAGACATTTAGCACATAAACTGCTACTTGTAAATTTTTTATGTGACTTGAATTCTGATTACTTTCATCTAATCTTCCAGACTATAAGAGAAAGGTAATAACACCACTACTTCTGTACAACAAAGGAGTGGAAATTTTAGCTCATGTTAAGTCAATAATTTATTTCCTGTTATAGAATATTTAGCAAACAAAATTCAAAAGAAATCTCTTTGAGATTGCACAGTTTGTTTTTGCTTTCGCTCTTGTGCTGCTTCTGTCTGATTTTACCCTATCAAGGCAAAGCATTTCTCTCTTTCTCTCTCCTTCATACATGCACTAATCCTCTTCTAATTTCAACTATTACTGCAAGATGGAAATCAAAGCTGGTTTGCCATATTTAAAATTTACTACTAGTGCATGCAGGTAGAGGAAAAATGTCCAGAGGATATCATCATTTTGACATCTATTTTACCGTCCTCTGCCAGGCAATGAATCAAAAATGTCTCAACCATTTTGAAAAGGTTATCACGTGGGAGAAGAATTTTATTACTGTTGTTGGAACTCTTTGTATGAAGTCACTAAGTGAAGCAATAAATCTATTTAAACCAAAGATGTATACCATAGATGTATACCATAACCTTATGCTTTCTGGATTTGTGTTGTCAAACCAAAAATATTAAAGATGCTGACATACATACCTCAAGCTTGAGGATACAGGGGAGGACATGTTGTTACTGTAATGTGATAGAATGAAAATTGCCAGAATCTTCAGTGGCTTTATAGAAAGTAGTACATCCCAGATTCAGTGATGGAACAGGAGCAAAACTGGCATATGCTGGAGCAATCTGGCCTTTGTGTCTAGTATTCAAAAATAAGTGCTGCATTTAGCCTTATTCACAAAATCTGATATTGAATTACTGACATAAATGACTCCCCTTCCCTCAGAATCTTAACAAACATTCAAGCCTTGCTGGTTTAAACAATAAAAGAGAACACATGATTGATCTTTATTATATAATTCAGCCCTATAATAACATATATCTGGCATATTTCACAATTTTTACTTAGCCAAAGGCATTATTAGAACAGAATATTTAGCTGTTGCGGTTTAGCTTAGGTGCTTTTCACTTCCTACAGAGTTATGATCTGACTATTTAAATCAACTAAATTTTTTCTGCTTAGATCAGTAAAGAGCACTTTTCCAGTAACAAAAAAGTCATATTCATTCCTCTTACTGTTCATCTACTTCATCTTCATGCAAAAGAAAGGTAAAGATAAGCAGTGATAATCCAGTGCCTAAAAGGCAGAAGCAAGAGCAGGAAATACGAACTTTTGCCCTTGCTTTAACATTTCCAACAAATGTTGTTCGGCAACTAGAACAGGGCAAAGCACTTTATGCTGATACATGTGCATGCACCCATTTACTTTCAGTTTTCTTCAGAAGGACTTTGGAGGTAGCCATTTGAGTGAAACATTTTGTAGGACAGAAGCCTAACCTCCTTGTGCTTCTGTGTTCTTTTGAAAGCCATTAACTCCACCATTCATGCTGGATCTCCTGTGCTTCTCCATGGGAGCTCTGCCCACAGTCTAAGCACATCTCCAGTTTTAGTGCTGGGACTCAACATTTCCGATAGTCCTCAGCAGTGTAACACTGAAAAATGACAAAAATGACCTTTTAAAGATTTATATTTATCTATTGTGATTTGTAAGGGAAAAGTTCTATTTAGAAACCAGTTTACACAACCATTGAGGGCATGTGTTTCTTTAGATTCCACTCTTCTTTTTAAATATATTTTTATTTGTATTTAAGATACATAATCATATAATCATACAACAAAGAAATATTTCAGCCAGTTGTTTACAGCAGATTGTGACTACAGAACTAACCAGAAAAGATGAGAACGGCTTATAAGGAGAGTAGGATAAAGTATAATATCAGTTTATATAACTCTGGGTTGTATAAGAATGCAGTTAAGAATTTTGCCTAATTTTGAAAAGAAAAGATATTAATGAACCATTTCTGAACAGTACATCAGTACACCAGATTCGCATTTGGTTATGAAGTAAAAAGTTATGTGTGGGTTACATGTCAAGGAGCAGCATTTTCAGGTGGAAGTTGTAGAGGTCAGGAGAGACTATCTTTTTTCAAAGTATTGCTACCAGTTAAGTTAGTCTTATGTTTTATTTTATATTTTGTAGAGCTTTTTTCAAGGCAGGATAAATTTCATTAGAAAATTACTTCTGAATCTCACTTTCTGCTTACTTCCAGAAGTAAAGATGTGGTTAAAGGTTTCAGGATGACCATTAACTTGAAAGACCAGTTGAGCACATTAGTCTCTTTCAGTCAATGAGGATCAAACTTACAAAGTTAACTTTTTTCACCAGGCTGTCTCAAAGCTCATTCTATTTACACTTCACTCCTGAATTCTGTTTCTCCCTGACAACTGTCCCTCAAAAGACCACAATTCAGCTTATGAAACTCAGAACTAAGGTCATCAATTATTCTTTCCAAGGAAATAAAAGAAAGGATAAACCTACGAGCACCTTGAAAAATGCCTGTAATTTTCAATGACATGATCACTTTGAATTTTTCAGATTATCTACTGTGCAAAAATATTTTATTGAGAAACAAAACTTTACCTCTTTCTGTGAAGCAAGTAATTTCTCAGATGTACAGTGACAGCCAATTCATGTTTGACTTCTTAGGTTCTAAAGGAATAAATTTAAGATGACTTTGTTTTTAATAAAGCCTTTCTGTACACTTATAGTGTACTGGCTGATGTAAAGTGGCACAGTTCTACAGTCTTCACCAATTCTGTGTTGATTTACTTATGCTGAAGTTTGATCAACAACATATATGCTCATAAACAGCTTTACCTTTTTTTTTCAGCTTGTTTTTGCCATTCAGGCAAATGATGCATAACTACGGGATAGTATGTCTGTCACCACCCACTTGTGATGCCAGGATGAAAGGACTCTCATTGTATATTTTTCTGGTCTGCTTAATTTTGATTTTATTGATTTCTGAAATAGTTAAGCAAACTGAATTCAAATAAAAATCATTAGGTTTCTGAAGGGAAAAGAAAAAACTGTTCATACCTGTGGTTACTTTTCAAACCTCAGAACAGGCCGATTAAGCCTTTTCAGTTAATACTCTCTTTTGCCTCTATTTCAGCATGAAAGCTTCTGTTTCTTGGAGTCCTAGACTGGGGCATAAGTTTTAGCTTCCAGGTTTGACTGTGCTAAAGTAATTAAACAAATACATGGAAGATAAATCCATCTGTGTGTTGTTAAACACAATTACCCATGTGTACTATTAGGCTGAGGGAGCTCCTGACTAAAACTGATATAATAATTACTAGCTGGAAACTAAGTAAGTGTAAGAATTTCACTCTATGTATCCTGTTATTTTTCCTACACTTCTCCTCAGCATCCTTTGCCAGACATCGAATATTTAGCTAAATGAATCTTTGGTCTGAGCTAAATACCCTGTGCTTCAGATCAAAGAACATTGCAGTCTTCTCTTATCCCAGGCTAGAAACTAACTTCTGAGCATTGCTCAGAAGTCTCAGAATCAGAGAAAAAACAGGAGAGAAGCAATATGAAGCCGATCCTTGCCTTCAAGACAACTTTATACACATCCGTGTCATTTCTGAAAAATATTCATCTAATCTACTCCCTACAAATTTTCACCAACTAAAGTTTCTTAGCCATTGCAGACTTTATTATAGTACTTCCAAGTGCTTCAGACTCTCTCCCCCTCACCACCCCACCACCCCCCCCCAAGTGTCTAACCCGAATCTTCCTTTTTGTAATTTAAGGCCACTATTTCCTGGCCTATTCAGCAGGGACAGGAGAGCAGATTATTCATCTTTGGCAGAAGGTAGTACATATTTGAAGACTGTTACTGTGTCTCCCCTAAATTTTCTTTTTTGTAAGCTTAATAACCCCAGTGTGTTCTCTCCTTCTCCAGAAGTCATAATTTTCAGATGTTTGATCAATCTTTTTTGGTGCCCAACATGGGGCCTCAAAGGGTTGAGATAACAACAGATTTGACCAGAGTGTGTTATAAGCATTCAGAGTCTGAAGCACTTGGAAGTACTACAATAAAATTTGCAATGGCTAAGAAGCTTTAGTGAGCATAGCAGCACTCAGTGGCAGCATGACTTCATTCAGGCCACAATAGGCTACAGTTAGTCTCCACTCTTCATTAGACTTTCACGCTGGCCATATGAGAGTGTCGAAGGGTGAGCGAGTCTTGCTGATCACTCCTTGGCTCTCCAGTCAACGAATTAGCTTATGGATGGGAATGAGGGACCCTCGGTTGGTGCAATATTGCTGCCAGTGGATTGTTGTGGTGGCGATCAGCACCTGTTGTTCTTCAACTCTCAGCAACCCCACAACAGAAAGGTCCTCTGAGAGACCGGGCAAGGTGGATAATTGTTTAATTTCCTCTGTCTCCAAGGCAGCTATACCAAAAGCCCACTAGTACCCACTGGTAACTGAAGCAGCAATTTTCCTGGAAGAACCCTCTTTTGTGATTGTTTTTCCTTGCAACTCATGTACCCATGCCTCTAGGGTCGAGCTAGATTTTCCACCCCACTTCCTCATGTCCTCTCCGTGGTCACGCAGGTAAAACCAGAGGATGGTCTGTGGCATGTACCCACTATATCCTCACTCCTGAGTAGAGGAACGCTTAGTCCTAATAGCTGAGACACTGGTCCATAGAGGTGGGGAGTAGGACACATCCTCTTTGAGCTGCTGGACCTCCCGGGACAGTTTCTCCACAGCCGAGAAACTCATAGGCTCATAGGGAAGAAGAGAAACTTTCTTCGTATTGCCAGAGTTGGTCAGCCAATTCATCTACCGTTTGTGCTCCTCTGTCGTTCCAGGTCATTACTGTCAATGAGTTGGCATAAAACGATGGTACACTCTGCACAAACTTCCACCACATGGGTCGTGTGCACAGCTGTCCAAATGGTCCACTTCATTCTTGAATTGTGGTGCCCAAAATGAACACAGTACTTCACCTAAGTCATCACCCATAGAATCATACAATCATAGAATTGTTTTGGTTGGAAGAGACCTCCAAGATCCCATACTGAAACCAGTAATTACTCTATGTGTCTTGCAGTCTGTATGCCTGTTTATACATCCCAGTATGATGATTTTTCACAACAGCATGACATTGTTGACTGTAACGCATTTATTCTCCACAGAGATTTATTATTTGATAAATTCCATAGTAGCATGTGTATATACATATATTTGGGACTGGAGTTTCCAGAGGGTCTTTTAATTTTCCAGTAGAAAACATATAGTATATAGTTTATTGACTTATCAAAAGCAAATTAAAGTTTTATTGACTCCTGCACAGCAACATCACTATTGTAATTATGCAGGAGATTTGGTGATAGTCTTGTGTATTTTCCTCTACGTAATTACACACATTTTATTTTGTAATATGTTTTGACTCTTCTTGTAGAAGTAAAACAATTTATGCAGCCTGAACATAGTATATATACACACATAATGGAAAACAAAATCAAGAAATCCTCTAAATTCAAGTCATATACTTTTCAGAAAAATATGAGCTTTGTCTCTTTCTCTGGCTTCTCCAGATTGCACTCGACTCCCATCCATTTCATCCAGAACAGAGAAGTAGCCTAACAACAACACCTTCCCACACAACAAAAGAAAGAAAACACAGTTTCAGGACCTTGTACAGCTTAGGCTTCACCTGCATCTTCACTCTTGCTTCTCCAAATATACCTTTCTCTTGCGGACCTAAGTGAGAAGATCCTGTCCTCAGCTGAGACATTCAGGATAACTAAGGGTTTCGCAGTGCAGCTGCTTAAACTTCAGCTTACTGAAGTAGTGGGTGTTAAGTGGTGTAATCACCTTTATACCTCACAGGGATCGTTGGGGCTCAGTCACTGCCTCTCTCTGATGCAGCAAGCTATCCTGGTCAGTAATTATTTCAACATATATTTATATATTGAAGAACATACTTGTTCTTTTAGAAACATATGAAGAATTGCTGGAAATCTTTGGAGTATCTTCACCAGACATTATTTCTCTTGCAAATTGTGCAGATAGGGCTACAAAGATGATGAAGATGATTAAGGGACTGGAGCACCTCTCCTATGGGGAAAGGCTGAGGGAGCTGGGGCTGTTTAGCCTCAGGAGGAGAAGACTGAGAGGAGACCTCATCAATGCTTATAAATATCTCAAGGGAGGGTGTCAAGAGGATGGGGCCAAACTCTTTTCAGTGGTGCCCAATGACAGGACAAGGGGCAATGAGCACAAACCAAAACACAGCAAGTTCAGCCTGAACATGAGGAAAAACTACTGTGAGGGTGACAGAGCACTGGCACAGGCTGCCCAGAGAGGTTGTGGAGTTTTCGTCTCCTCTGGAGATATTCAAAACCCACCTGGACACAGTCCTGTGCAGCCTACTCTAGGTGACTCTGCTGTAGCAAGGGGGTTGGACTAGATGATCTCCAGAGGTCCCTTCCAACCCCTGCTGTTCTGTGATTCTGTGATTCTCTGACCAGTTTGAAGGGAAGTATGATTTCAGCGGTAACATTTACCTTTGTCCAGGATGGATAGCACTTCATCAGTGTGGACTCTAAGTTTTTGTGTTTGAATGGAACACAAGTAAGAACAACACCCAAGATCAAACTACAGAGAAAACATACTGGGTTTAGCATATCTTGTCTCTTCCTCTCTTTTCCACACTGAGTTTGTCCTCTCCACTTCCAAGCAGAGAACAGGTAGGTTCTTCATTTAAATCACTCTTATTAACCTACAGCTTTCCTTAGATAATATATGTATTAATCCATCTTAGTATTAAGTCCCTCACTCTACTAGCTGCAAAAGGTCACACAGTGCAAGAAAAAGGTGAATGAGTCTGCCTGCCAAAGCTTTTCCTCCTGGAAAGAAAAGCTCTAGTCTGCAGAGATCACTGGAGCAATGTGGTACCTCAGCCCTGACTTCTAATGGGTTGAAGGGCATGGTGGTTAATTTCTTTCTTGTTTTCTTCTGACATCACTGTATGCTTTGCCAAAAATGGGCATGTGTGGGTGCTGGGTAATTACTCAGCGTTTTACTGCTTTTCAGGGAAAAAAATAAACCAGTAAAATGTGTAAAAATATTTCAGAAGAATGTAATTAGTAAATAAAACCTTGTATGTTCTAGTTCAAATAATCATGGGATGGTGACATAGGGACATTCACATAGTGCTGTTCACATGAGTTCTCGCTTAACTGGTTACTGCTACATGGACAGGTCTGCTCACCATCTTCCATTCAGCCATTAGTATACTTCTGGCTAAAGATATGAGTGAAGATAAAGATGACTAGCATAATCTCCAAAAGCTTTCTTTTAAAAACTGTTCAATGGTAAATTGCTACAGGATTGCCAGGGCTCACATATGAATTTTTGGGGATGAAGATGAATTCCCAGCTCGTTTAGGAACAAGTTGGGCAGCCTCACTTGACAGGGTGTTAGGACTCCAGTTCTAGACAAAAAGTAGTTTCCATCTCAGGGGACGACAGAAAGCCTTTTTCAAGGGACTGGCTGGGAGGGATGACTCAGTGATGTTAGTCCATACATCAGTCCAACCTCTCATTTATTTTTATTGATATTGATGTGGTACTTAGGACGATGTATCAAGAGCTCTAATCTATATTCAGTGCTGCAGAATTGTTAGCCCCAAGATGTCATCTACTTCTCATTTTTTGTTTTCCTTTGTTTCATTGCAACAATCAAGTTTAGAATAATGGAAGAGGTTAAGCAGATGTTCAAATAAGACTGAAACATTTGTTTGCTGACTATTACACGCTGATGGTGCAATATAAATAAGAAATAATGCAACCAAGAATCACAACAGCACATCCCCGGGGAACAAATAATGATATTTAAGCCCTATTTCAGCAAAACACTTGAACACACACATACTTTCTAAAATCCGTGTTTAATGTATTAGATCAAGATAGTCTTCAGTGTGGTAAAAGCACTAGAAACAGTGACTTGCCATGTGCAGAACCCAGGACATGGGGAAGCAGAGACGGTTTGTGACTCCATGGATAAATCTGGCATCTGCAAGGAGATTTGCGGAGGCTCTGTGCAAGGGTGCTCTTGCTCCTTGGGGCTACCCTCTGCAGGCACCCAGAGGAGGACAAGGGTGCAGAGCGGTCAATGCTGTGTACCCCGGCTCCTGCTGCATCTGCACCCTCTCTCCATCCCCACAAGGACTATGGGAAGGGATGGGAGGAGAAGGCGGTACCCCCGCTGTCCTCCTGCCAGAGGAGTGGTATGAGTTCCAGTTACAATCTCAACATCAATGTCAGCATATTTTCTCTTTTGGCAATTAACATGTCTCCAAATTGCATCTTAATAAAATTATTAAGTTAATTAATTTTCATCGAGTCACTGGACACTGAGCTTATCCCTGCTAGCATAAATGAAGATTACTCAGCCAAGAAAACATACTTTCAAACCACAAGGCTTGTAAATGCAATAAATTTTTAATGTGAAGATGAAAGAACTGTACATAATGCTGACAGTTCACTCTCTGGTCCTTCTTTACTCCCTGCTTTAGTAACGATCTAAACCTCACTTTAAATCTATGCCTGGAAGTATAGGCAGCTGATGTTTTTGAAGGCTTTTATTACTATCTTTCTGAATGAAAGTTATTAATTTAGTTACTCCTCAAGACTAACAACTAGTATAGTTCTCTGCTTCATTCTTCATTGAAATCCAATTTAGCTCTGCTATATAGAGGTCTGAATTTTTTTTTCTATTGATTGGTAAATTAAATGAAAAATTCTTCATTTCATAACACAGTATGGAAAATATTAGTGGGAATGATATCCAGCATTTTATCACTCATTGTGATTTGCTTTTATGTCTTCTATTATTTAATGTTTGTGTGGAGATTTGCTGTTTTATTTTACTCATGTAAGATTTCAGAGAGTGATCTGTATATCAGGATAATAAACCCACACCCCAGTGAGAATATTCTGTGGGATGGTAAGTAACTCTGGAAACACTTTAAGTGAAAAAAGAACAGGAATCATATTGAATGGTCTGAATAGTATTGCTTACATCACAGGTAAGTGACACGTGGATGATCAGTACAATATAAATAACGTCAGAAAAAAATGCGTCTTCTGTGTCTGCAATATGAAGCCCATTCTCATATGAAATCCCTCTTTATTCAAAGCTCAGAAAACTCCAAATCAGCATTTTGAACCAGGGTCATCGATGCCATCTTTGTTTTCAAAGTAGAGGCATATTCCGGGTTATTTTCACACTGAGTGATAACCAAATATTTTTTATGTAGGCACATTTTATTCATTTAAATGAACATAGATGCTTGTAAGTTTAATATATCAATTAATATGGCTAACTGCTTACTATTTTAGCAAGTAAGAAGAATAAAATTAGTTGCTCACAATGTCAAAGGGCAATCATTGCAACAGAATTGGTGCTAAACTTACATTTCTGGCTTTATATTAGTTGGTGGATAGTTCCTAACCGTAAGATTCAATGTTGTTAGTATTTGTCTAGGCCCAGTGTGTATCATTCAGCTCTTCTAACTCTAGCTGTGTAAGCAGTATACAGCTTATATTATCTCCTAAATTTTCTTTTTAGTCAATGCACAAAGACAGATATGTCCAAATACATCTTGCCATTTTAAGGATTTGTTTAATGTGAGTAGGGTTAAGCCTATGGAAGTACTTCTCTCCGGTGATTAGGCATAGCTAAAAGTAGGTGACGTGAATCCTACCCTGTATGGTTTTGTCATCCCATAAGAAGGTCCATTGTATCAGAACTGGCATTAAAAACTTTTCAGACATTCCCTTGAAGCCCAGTAATAATATGCAATCAGAAAAAGATTTTAATAACATGACAAGTTCCTCATAATGATCAGATCTAGACCACAAAAGCAAAGCCCCTTTCCACTTAAGGCAAAACTGTGAATTCAAAGAAGCAACATCAGAATCATTATTAATAAAAATACCTTATACAAGACATGGGATAAGATAGAAAGTGTCAGCTGTAATGGGATTTATCTTGCAATATCTGGATTAATTAAAAGTGATTTGAGATTGTGGAAGATAGATGGGCTTTGCTAATAATAGCAATGGTGGCAACTCTGGACCTGATTTTTTGCTGCATAAGAACTGATTTTTTAAAAATATTTAATTCTATTCTTGAAAACTGGGTTGGAAATTATTTATATTGCAATCTTAGATTCAGAGTTAATGAACCTGAAGAGGTATAACCTGGTTTTCAGAATTTCTTCCACCAGACATGGATAATTTGTCTTATGAAATGTTCAAGCATTTAAATGACAAATGTTTGAAGGTAATTGTTAAATTGTTTAATTTCATTTTGGAATAAATGTTGGATCTCAGCCTTTTGGAGAAATACAAAAGAGAATATGTACCTACTGCTAGTCCTTTGGTTCTTCCTGTACTTTTTATCCGTCAAACTAACTATTCTACTTGGACAAGGTAATCTTAGAAATTCATTGAATCCTTATTTCTAATAATGCATTATCTGCAATGACTTTGATTTCCATAAATGAACACCTTCAAACAGAATGAAAACTTTTTGCAAATATAAAGCAGGAGGCAGCTCAGGCTTGTGATCTTTTAAATGCTATTTGGGTCCTATATGGCTTATAGGCAACTTAGGCCTTATGATGCTTCTTTCATTCTGTGACTTCATTTTTGATAATTTCTTCTTGTTTTCTGGAGCCAAATCCTTTGCTGCTATTTTTGTGTCATCTGGAAGATTGAGAATTTATAAGCAGGTGAAGGATAGCCAGGGAAAATTCATATCACTATAAAAAAATTCTGGCAAAATCTTTGCTAAATGAGTGTTCACAGGAGTTTTGTGTTGAAAAAATAACATTTCAAGACAATAAGAGTATTTTTGTTTGATGGCTATTCTGTTGCCAGTGTGATATCAATAGATTGCACCAGCATATTTTCCAGCAGAAAGTTATGTTTTATCATAAAATGCACCAACAGCACAGTTCCTTTGATGTCTCTGTGGTCTGTCTCCGGAATATACTGTCGTGGGCAGCATACAATACTATAAAAACTGAACTCAACTTTGATCATAAATCAGTCTCTACAAAAGAAATCAGGATTCTGGAATAGATAGAAGGAACTCATAATATCACAATCTATATTGTATTAATTTTAAGTAAAAAGATAAAGCTTATTTTTCCCTTTCTATTAATTTGATGTTTTTCAAAATTATCAGATTCTCTTAACGAAATTTAATTTCTCATTAATATTTTTAAAAAGCTAACTCAACTAAATGCAAACTCATTCTGTAGACTTCTTAACCTTTCAGTTTGAATAGTCTGACCCCTCTTGATTTCACAGAATCATAGAATTGTTCTGGTTGGAAGAGACCTCGACACAAACTAGCTAATCTGTTGGTAAATATGAGACTGAAAAAAAAAGTTCACATCTGAAAGTTCTGCTGAATATTATATTAATCAATGAGAAAGCTCACTCTTGCATTAAAGCTATGAACAGTAAGATGGAATAAAGAAAAGGGGTTTATTATAGTCCAGCATCACTACTTCCCTTTATCAGTGGGCACTGTGGGTAGCTGCAAGGAAGAACCAGCTACACCAGACAAATGCACAGTGTTAGGGGCACAGCCTGACAAGCATGCTCTGTGACATAAAAAGAGGGAAGCAGAGCAGTGGACTTTGCCCAAAGACAGTGAAATAGATTACCCAAACATTATCTATGGTCTCCAAACTTTGGTCCAAAATCAAGTCTGAAAATCAATCCCTGGTTGCAATAGATCATTATATGCAACCTTCCACAAAGGTTCACTTGCAGAATCGGCATCCAGAATCACCAGAATATTTGCTGTTTCTCCTTCTGCCAAGGTTTCTCTAAGAGTACCTACTTTGCATGTTGTCCGCTATGTCACTGAGGTTGGATTTCCTACTTCTTACTGCAAAACTCTTTGTGCATCACTTATTTTCTCTATCACATGCTAAATGTTTTAATATCATGGTGATATATACTTGGCAAGAAGATGGCGGGGGGAGGAGAGTAGCACATCCTTCCTTTTCATTTTTATTATTGGTGCTTCATCCAGAACACATTTAATGAGGCTCCAGATGAAATATGTGAGTCTCATCCCTTCAAGCACAATTTGCAAGCACAGAAATATAAAGGAATAGATTACACAGTACCGGTTGTTAAAGCACATGCTTTAATGTGCTTATATTTTTTATAATGGCTTATATTTTTAATAAACAAATGTGAGAATAAATTATGTTTCTTACAGTATGATATTCTGATCATTCAAGCATAACAAGAGAAACTGCTCATGCACACTTTATTACAATGTGGAGAAACAATTTGTATACATAGACTGTATTTCCAGCACTATCCTTAACTTGTGTTACTACTAAAATAAATTGCATGTATTACTGCTCACAGAAGAAGTGTATATGCAAATTGGTGATTTTACAACATCTTTAAATAAGAATTGTTTGAATATGTATGGATTTAAGGCTTGAGTGCACGTGGCATTTAAGGGGCACTACCACACGTCTTTTTTTTTTTTTTTTTTTTTTTTATGGTTGCCCAGTATTTTCAGGATTTGCAAAATCATAATCTGGTCACTGGTCACTGTCTGCCTTTGCAAGTATTTCACTGGGTTTTAAAGAAACATCCCAGGCATGAGGAGTAGAATTCGTAACCACCAGAGAACAGGCATATTTCCTGTCCACAACAGGACATTGAGCATGATGTCTGAAGTAAGGATGTGGTCCTAAGAAATTTAGAGCACTTTCAACTCACATTGCAAGTTGTCTTCAGATTCAAGTAAGTTTTCAGTCCTATTGCTCATCCTATTGAGCTCTCTGGTTAACGTGTATTCAGAAGCAGAGGTGCTGAGCAAGAGAGATCAAGGCTCTGCCAGTCCAGTCAGAGCAGGAATCAATCGCTGCAGGATTCCCACGGCGAGGTCTGGATTCACTTTGCCTCCCCACTGAGAGGTCTACCAGTCTGTGGGGTAATTCTCCCCCTGGGGATGTTTAGAATTACTGTCTCTGGAGGCTTCTAAAACTAGACTAGACTAAAATATGAGAAAATATTTTGTGGAAACTATGCTAGAAAGATGGAAAGGATGATCTAAGCAGGCTTTTCTCTTTGTGAACCTCCAAAATTGCTTGCAGATTCAAATAGTTTACATTCAGGTTTTCAAGTTTCAGAAAGGTAACAGGCTTCTCAAATCTTCAAAGTCCTAAAGGTCTAAATCATTCTGACTGCATTTCTCAGAATTGCACATGTCCACAGAAGACTTCCTACCTAAAAGTAGTTTTTTGCTACAGTCAAGGGGAAAAAAGGCAAGTGGACAATTAAAAAAATATTTTTTTTAATGAAATATATTGCAAATAATTTAAGTAATTTTAAAACTTAGCTTTATATTACAAAATGAAAAGATCTGAATAAAAATAGATATATAAAAGAGGAATATTTTGGAACAGCAGAAGTAAAATATGTTCCAATGATGTGAAAATAGACCTTTTTAAACTAAATGTAATCCAAACATTGTGTTGTCAAAAAACAAAAAAGCTTTGCTTCCACCTTCCCTATGGAGAACATTTAATCTCAAAATTTTCAATTACCACTTAATAAACTTCAGGGTACACTTTCCTGAACACTGTGTTCATTAAGTTTCAGCCAGTCTCTGTTCCAGAAATCAGTACATTAAAGAAAGCAGGAGCTCCACTTTGTACCTATATAAAGCAAGTTTAGTTTGCGTTGTTACCTTGTCATGCATACTTAAAAGCTGTTTTTCTTTTTCAGTAATTTTATGTGTTACGATTTACAAATGTAAAATATATTAGTCATTTATTCCGAAAGTTTTCTATAGTAGGCTTTGGCTTGCAGGTACTTTCTGAAGAGTTTAGCTGATTTTCAAATAACTGTAGTTTAGTCTCACCAAGGCCAGAGAGTTTATAGAAAATAATAGCGTGCTTTTTTTATGCATTAAGCAAAAGACTGCAACATATTGATAACATAAATTACAAGTATTCAACATTTATAATGAAAGAGTTCAGGATGAATGACAGATGCAGTGAAGCAACAATACTAATTCTTCTCTTGATTTTCTGAAAGACTGATCTGAATACATAGGCAACAGCTGCCTGGTCAAATACCTTCAAAAAATCAGCCTAGTACTATTAATCTGAACTTTCAGTGAAGTGCAGCATATTATAACACCATGAAGCTGTCACCATACCCCAGCAAGTAACACTAAGCGCTGTTCAGACATGACTTGCTCCAGTGGAATTCTTCAGTTTCCTGTAGTAAAGAAAATGAAGCCCATGTGCATAGTTTGAACCAGCTGGCAGCTCTTTAAATTAGATAGGCATGAGCTACTTATAAGATCGGACACTCCTCCAGATGCTGCCACAATTAAAAACAAAATAGTTTTCCTTATATTGAGACACCCACATAATTTCTGGCTGTCAAGAGATTGGCATATTTTGACAATTTAACTAAAATAGATGCTTTCAGCAAAAAATATAAAAGTTGTAACTTTTCTTGTCAAGGAACTTTGTTTTTCCCCTAAAAATATGTTGCACTAAAAAAAAAACAAACCACCACCAAAAAAAAAAAAAACCAAAACAACAAGAAAAAGAAAAATCAGCAAAACATGGATGTGCTGTGAGAACTTGAACTAGGAATTAGAAATTATTAGACTTGCTCAGAAAGTAACAGTGAGAAGAAGCTCTCTTCCCTAGATACGCAGACATGTGAAGGCATTAAAATACCCACCATTTGCTTTTGCTTGTGCTTTGTTTAGTATGCAGAGTAGTGACAAGGAAAACTCATAAGGCTCCCAGATTTTATTTCCATTTTCACTATGGGTACAATTTGTCTGACTGAAAGTGGTAGTCCAAAATTAGGTGAGACACCATGTCGAGAGCAGATGCCTGCTTTTAGTCATCATTCAGCTGCTCAAAGGCAAGCGTCTTTCTCCCCTGCTTACACAGAAGGAAGCACTCTAAGATCTCAGATGGAGAAATTACATTCCCGCAAATCTTTTTAGGTCATAGCACCAGTGTGAAAGAAAGGTGTTTCCAGAGCAGATATACAACACCACCCCTCAATCTCTTTCTTGTATAGCTTTACATGTGTAGGCTAACTCCTTCATTACAATTCTCACTATGTACTTCTTTAGAAAGACCTTCAAGGCTCTATATCACCTTTATGTATCAATCATCATTATATATATCACTCATCTCTAAGACCTTTGCAAAACACAAGACTCAGCAGGATTACCCTGCGCAGAAATAGGAGGCCCCGTGAGAGAGCTGAAAGCAGAGCCATAGCTGCATCCTCCATCGTGAGGAGGGCAAACAAGACATTGTGCCCACCTCACCACCTCTTTCAGGAAACTAGACTTGTTCCTCAACTAGGTCCAGAAGAGACAATTCTTACAAAATCATACATCAGATCTGCCACCAATCAGTCTACCACCAACCAGACTCACTGTTGTTTGTGTCCTGTGCTGTCAGCTACACACCCTCAGGATGTCTCCAGAATGGGAATGTAATATACTGTAACTTGTTGCCAAGAGAGAAGCATCCCTTTGGTACTGGATGGGAGTGAAGAGGGTTGAAGGGGGACAAAGAAGGAGAAGCAAGGGTAACGGGCTATCTTAATGCCTCTTAGAGAAGGCATCAGTTCCCTTTGCCTGCACAGCCAAAGCATACATCATCACTGTGCCAATTACAGTTTTGTGGAAAGCCCTGGGATACTTCAGTAATAATCATAATCATCATTGTAACAAATGCATGGAAGAAATAATAGATTTTTTTTTTCCTGGAAGAAATAGATATTCTCTGATGCTCAATGATACACTATTCTTAGTTAAAACATTGCAAATATCTTCACTAATGCTGTGAATTAGGAGGTGTCACATGTGCACTAAGGTGGCTTCAACCAACACTGATTCAACTGGAAGCCAAAGGATGATGCCAGGATTCAGCAAACAATAACTTACTTCAGATTGTTATAAGTTGGCATAAAGTTATCTGCATTGTGGTCAGTCAGTAATCACGCATTTTAATATCCTATACCTCTATGAACTTCTGCTGTATACTAATTAGGTCACAGCAGTATTGAAGATGAACATACCTAGTGTAGCATAATGTCTGTCTATAGGATTCCGTGCCATGCATGCAGAATTTGTCCTGCAACACAGAATAATAGAATTGTTTAGGTTGGAATAGACCTTTAAGATCATCGAGTCCAACCGTTAACCTAACACTGCCAGGTCCACCACTAAACCATGTGCCTAAGCTCTGCATCTAGTCGTCTTTTAAATACCTCCAGGGATGAAGACTCAACCACTTCCCTGGGCAGCCTGTTCCAGTGCCTGACAACCCTTTCAGTGAAGACATTTTTCTGAATATCCAATCTAAACCTCCCCTGGTGCAACTTGAGGCCATTTCCTCTTGTCCTATTGCCTGTTACTTGGGAGAAGAGATTGACACCGACCTCGCTACAGCCTCCTTTCAGGTAGTTGCAGAGAGTGATAAGGTCTCCCCTCAGCCTCCTTTTCTCCAGGCTAAACAACCCCAGTTCCCTCAGCCACTCCTCATAGGACTTGTGCTCTAGACCCTTCACCAGCTTCTTGTAGTGAGGGGCCCAAAACCGAACACAATATTCGAGGTACGGCCTCACCAAGGTCGAGTACAGGGGGACAATCACTTCCCTAGTCCTGCTGGCCACACTATTTCTGATATAAGCCAGGATGCCATTGGCCTTCTTGGCCACCTGGGCACACTGCTGGCTCATATTCAGATGGCTGTCGACCAACACCCCCAGGTCCTTTTCTGCCAGGCAGCTTTCCAGCCACTCCTCCCCAAGCCTGTAGCGTTGCCTGGGGTTGTTGTGACCCAAGTGCTGGACTCAGCACTTAGTCCTGTTGAACTTCATACAATTGGCCTCAGCCCATCAATCCAGCCTGTCCAGATCCCGCTGTAGTACCTTCCTACCCTCAAGCAGATCAACACTCCCTCCCAATTTGGTGTCATCTGCAAACTTACTGAGGGTGCACTCGATCCCCCTGTCCATATCATTGATAAAGATATTAAACAGAACTGGCCCCAATACTGAGCCCTGGGGAAGACCACTAGCGACTGGCCGCCAACCGGATTTAACTCCATTTACCACAACTCTTTGGGCCCGGCCATCCAGCCAGTTTTTTACCCAGTGCAGAGTACACCCATCTAAGCCATGAGTAGACATTTTCTCCAGGAGGATGCTGTGGGAAATGGTGTTGAAGGCTTTACTAAAGTCCAGGTAAACAAAATCCACAGCCTTTCCTTCACCTACATTACTCCATCCAAGTCAGTGGGTCAAGTCCAGCATGAAAGAATGGCATCAGTCCATAACTGTGACCAGCTTGACACAAAGGCTATGCCTTTAGCACAGTCTAGTGACACATCTCCAAATACTTCCCTGGCATTGCAAAAGAACAGCTGTTCCACTCTTTGGAAAAAACATGTCCTGTGGAAACTCCTGTCTGGTGTCATCTGTCTTGCAGCTTTTCTAATACCAGAAGCTGAATGAAAAGAAGTATTTGCTTTTAAAAGCAAAAATTGACATAGCAGGTTGAATTTCATTTAAAAAGTCTATCTTTGCTGATATGATAGCAAAGACAAGGTTAAATATTCAACAGACGGCTGAAGTCGCTAGTGCAGATTATCAGTTGGAGAGAGGCTGCAAGACATTGTTATTATCTGCTGTAAATAAACAGAATTTAATGCTGAGACACTGACATCTGTTAAACATGAAATAATTCTGTCCTTGTGGGTCACATTTATGTGAACATTACGTAAATGTTCATCAGCTTTTAAAACCAACAAAACAAGTGAAGTCTTGGCAAAGATAGACTAACAAGTTCTTGCAGGTGAAACAGACCACCAAAATCTCCATTATTTTCTTTCAGTGTATGTTTGATTTCAGATAAAATACCATTTTATCAAAACAAACAAGCAAACAAATCACATGCATGCTGTTTTGAATTTTATAGCCTATTTCTAATCAGCATTCTAAGCTTTTTAAAAGACTTTAGACTTTAAAAGAATCTCTCCTTTTTAAAGTGTATTTTTAATTGTTGAATAATTCAGCTCCTAGATAAAACTATTAATCAAACTTTGAGTCAGCTTTTCCATTTTATGAACACAACAAAGATAACTCTGTGATAGCCTCAAAGACAGTAAACTTGATCATCTCTTCATCAGTCAATTTCCTACAACTCAAAAGTGTCAGTCATTCCAGAGACTCATTTATTACGTCTCTCCACACATTCACTGTCTGCTTTTAATGTTCACAACATCTGCTGTCAACAAAGAAAAATAAAGGGAAATGAGTTTTGATTTGCATCCTTTTATGATAAGGTATTTCAGACACATATTGTCACTATTCCTGTTACAGATGGCATTTGGAATTATGCCTTTATCAATAATTTCTTTTTGTTCACTTTATTTGATTTGTTTCTTCTTTTTTACTTCTTCTTCTTCTTTTTTTTTTTTTTTTTTTTTTTTTTTTAAATGGTAGAGTCCTCTGTGTTTCTTTAAGGGTAGTAACTAAGACAATTTAGGTGAAGATGAAAACCAGAGTATTGCTCCTTGAAGAACTAACAGTGGTTGTAAAAAAGGATGCTTCAAGTCTGAAAAAGGAGGGAATTATATGGGGACGAACTTATCATCTAAGCCAAGGAATCAGATCATTTTCAGCTTAAATAGTGACTATGAATTGGTGGTAAAATGAAAGTAATGGTACTTACCATCCATCCAAGTACGCAGAGAGAAAGCAAGCCCTATGTCAGCAGCAGCACTCAGTCCAGCGTTCAAGACCACTGCAGCAAGGCAGGTCCAAGGTTAAGCCAAGAAGTCAAGTCAGCAGGTCGGGATTGTGGTCAGCATTGCAGAGGTGTGAGACAATGCAAACATAGCTGCAGTGCGGCTGAGTTGGGCACCATGAAGAGGAGGTAGGCTCTCACTCCCACCTCATTCTCAGCAGCTCTCAGCAGCAAAGGAGCCAACCCTGGACACAGCCGTCTTACTCCTCCAAGGGTGGACTGCATCAGGGCCCTGACATATAATGTTCTCAACCCGTTTTCTTGACCTCAGGAATCAGGCTTCCTCCCAGCTTATGGCAATCAGCAATATAAGCAAAAACCTAACAAGCGTATACAAGAAATAAATGGAGAAAAATTAGTAAGATAACAAGGATACAAAACTAACTTGCAAGATAAGCACTGCTGACAGCTCTCACAGAGTGTTTCTGAGCACCAAAATAAAACCACGGTGCAATATGGGGAGTTTTTTGTTCATTTTTTAAAGGGACCTTCCCTCAAGCAGTGAAGGCTCAGAAAAAGTTCAGAAGTACTCATTTGAAGTTTTACTGGAGTCAAATGATTAACCCACGATACATTTTAGCTTCTGGGTGAGTTTGCATGGAAGCTTGCTGAAAGTAATGGTCCTGCTGAAATCCTTCATATGAAACCAATTGCCTGTTCCCAGAATCTAAAGGGTGGTTTACCCATCCCAAAATATACAGCTCGCTGCAGTATCGTGCCTTAGTGTGAGTATAGTCCATGGACTAACAAAATCCTGATGCTTCTGCAGTAAGGAAAAAAAAATCAAAAAGCTATATTTATATTACTGAACAAATGGGCATAGTGACATAGGCACATAAAACCATATAAGGTGAGCCCATTGTTTGAGAAAGGACTTAGAATAATTGGTTTCCAAGATCTTTTGAAAGTTTTATAATTGAAGTTATATGTCATTTGTCACGTAGTTTGGATTTCTCATAACACGCACAAGGTTTTTCTATTGTCACTTGGTTATCATGATTTGTCTATTCAGTTATGAAGTATGCAGTGTCGTTTATGTCTTTTCAAGTTCATTCTGCATGTCTGTAAATTATAATCCTTTATTAGGATTGGCAATGAGCTGGAATTTCACTAATGACTTCAAAAATGATATGTCTACACTTCCAACCTCCTCATATCAGTGCCAAATTTGGAAAATTAATTCTTCTTCTTTACACCAGATGTCTGTGCCAGAAGATAGTTGAACAAATGATAGTGTGGGGAGAAGAGAACAGAGAACAGAAAAGTGGAGAACTGGGATTGAAATTAATTTGATTGTAAGTCTGAGAAGGCAGCACTTTTATGATGCTAGACTACTGCATGCCAAGAATTGTTAAAGATAATTCCAATCAAAAGGCCTTAAACCCAGACAGAAACCAGAAGTATCCACCACTGTTTATTGCCTAAGGCTAACTCTAAGAGGAAACTGAGATTTAGGACCACATTTTCTCAAAGCATATTTTCTACTAGATTGAGCTGAATGTGTAGGACATCAACTGGTGCCCATGAAAAATTACATCTCTAATAAAAAGATGATAGGAAGATGCCTCCAAGGAGTCAGAAAGACTAGTTTAAACACTTAGTCCTAGATCTACACTGTCACACTTTGTAACAGCAAGTCAGGTAGCACTCTTTATAGTCCAGCTCTCAAACAGAAGTCAAGGATCCTTCCTCCTGATGAACAATAAAATATGCCCTGTCATATTTATCTTTACTTTTTTTTTCCATTTCACTTTGTATTTTTGTATGTAATATGAACCAAATTCACATAACCTCTTCTATCAAGAACTAGTTTTCAGTTTTCAACTTTACTGTTGAAAGCCAGAAACATAGCTGATGAGATTTGCGTCTTTGTAAGGACAGTATACTTTGCATGCAAACTTGTGGTTCGTGTTCAGGCAATGCACGAAACCAGTTAGATGGAAGAATTTCTCATTTCATATCAGACAACATTAAATCCCTATGAATTTGAAGTTATACTTTCTTTTTTCTAAAACAGTATGAAACCTTAGCTATAGCTTATAGCTATAACCCTGTTTGTCTTTCACTGGCAATAGCACCTTTTATTATTCTGAGAACTTTGGATGGAGTGTTACATTTAATTGATTAGGAATTCAGATTTACAGGCAGAATCAACAAGAAAAAAAAAAAGAAAAGAAAGAAAGGAAGTATGACAAATTCTAGCTTTTATGCCTACCTTTTTTTCCTTTTTTTTTTAACTTCTCTCTGCCCCCACCTCCTACCCCAGATATGCTTAATGAATAAGCTTCTAGGGTTCAGGAATAAATTGTCTTCATTAGCTTTACATGGATTTTTATACCTCCTATTCTCATCTTTTCTTCTAACTGTTCACTACAGAAATCTTCCAAGCAAGCTATAATTATCCATGATGGTATGTTGTATATTCCCATGCTTTATTATTCTAAATCCATCACCGGTAAAGAATTTATCAGTCTAATAGAAATATTTACTGTTACTCCTGGTTATGGTAATCAGACAATCCCAGTCCTCATCGCTTTAGAACTGCCTGATCCTCTCAAAGTGAAGCCTGAACAAGTGCATGACCTTTTTGGTTAATTTTACCCCAGGAAGGTTTGGAGAATAAGCATAGGTGGATCATAGGGTAATCCCTGCAGATTGTCAATCTTTAGTGCTTTCTGCATTAAATTATTTTTTAGAATTTAAATATTTTAATATTGGTTTGGCTGACTCATACTTTCTTCAGTTATCTATTTTTATCAATTTTAATGAAAGGATTACAATTTTCAGGCTTGAACACTCAACGCTAGCCTGCTAAATGGCTCTGTAAAGTTCACTTATCAGATTGAAAACTGAAAGTAGGACTAAGTTGGAAGAAAATTTCAGCCAAGAACCTTACATCATTGACTAAATGTTTTTGTGGTTGGGTTGATTTGTTGGGGTTTTTTAAGTCTTACTCTTTTATGCACTTTCCTTCTGAGAATCTTAAATAGCCTTATGGATGTGCATTAGACAAATACTTATGAGTAAGTACACATTGCTGCCTCTTGTTTCTAACTGCTAACTTACAGAATTGTAACAAAAGTTGGGACAGCAATAAGAGGCTAAACCTCCTGACAAATTAAACACAGAAAAATGGGGGGAAAAAGTGAAGATAATTGCCAAAAAAATCAAGACTTCGTTATTTCATGAATGAGAATCCTGGAGATAGTCCACTTCAAAAACTCAAAGCAGATCCTTGGGCTTTAAGATTTAGAATCATGATTTTATAATTATTTTATCCCACTTCAGAGGTCAAGTATTTTAAGTGCAGTAAACAACTATAGTTAGATGCAAACCTCAGAAAAATGGTGGAACTAATTTTTATTATTAATGCATTTTATATGCATAATAGACCTTTATAAACTCTAAAAATCATTAGCCCTTTAGACATAGATTTTGCCCAATGAAGCAGAAGGAATGAGTTAACATATGACAGGATCAGTTTTGGAATATTACATTATAATCCACATAGCAATTTTTAAAATAGTATTTTGGGTGGATTTAATAACCCAAATAGCCCTGAAAATTACCAAATTTTCACAGAAAGTAGCACACATTCCAACTACTCTCTGCCACTGAGTGCTCCCTTCTCCTTTTCCTCAACTCATCATAGAATTTGACAAGAGAATTTTATAGAAGAACCATACAAACAGGTTTCCTTGGGTGCTATCAGACTATTTTGAAGTTATTTCATGGTCAGTGCTGCAACAAAAGACCATCTGACAACTTAAGCTCCCTTATAAGCGCTTTCTTTTTGTAATTATTCTAGTCGTATTGCACTACATCTTCCTCTTGTAAGCACCTGCATCATAAACCACCCTAAAGAAACCAAGTAGAATACATTATTTAGATAGATAAAAAGAGCCTGTAGTCCACAGACACTTCTATTTGGTCTTTGCAGTCCTTGGCAAAGTAAAATTGGATGCTGCTGAGCTAACGAGACGGAAGTAACACTGTTAATGACCACAGATGAATGAAATAAGAATCTGATTGTGATTACATGTTCTTGCAGCTGATGTATAAGTTAGGTTGTGCTACTTTCTCTCCTTAATAGGAGGAAAAAGACTGTGTTGTCTACAGCTGCTATTTCACTGGGTATGCTAGAAGTTTTGTACATAATGTTTCCCCCAGATGGATTGAATACTGATGTTTCTGCCACCATTTTAGAACTTACTTCTGCTTCTACAGATCTACTGATCTGTACTGTCTGCCTCTTGTTATCCTTTTTTTTCCTTTGACTGAAGTACTTAATTTTCTATAGGTGCAGTGTTCACTGTTTCTATGTCCCTTGCCTATAGCCTTGGCAATTTTAATAGCTCTCCATTCCTCTAGTGTTTCTACCAAGCCACATTTTCAACAGACTTCACTCTGTTCATGCTCTCAAACAGATAAAAACCAAGCCTTGAGATGTGGGGATTTCTTCTGTGTTAAAGGAAGGAGTATAAGTTTTCCCATGGCTTTTGTTTTCCCAAGATGTTTAAAAAACTCTTGCTAAAGGCAGATAAACCTGTACAGTTCACACCTACAATCTCATCCCTCCCTTTTACTTCTCTTTCTTTTAGATATTTGTCATAATTACAATGCTAACTGTTATTAGTTGAAACCATGATGTTATACACTTTGTATTTACTAAATTTGTCTTAATTCCAGATAGGCTTGATTATAGCACTGTGGCACAAAAACCTATTTCTTTTCACCATATACCAGCTCTTGAAATGTCCCTTATGTTCAAGCCTCATAAAAACTCCCTCTTGACAGGAATCACTTTGGAACATATGAAATTCCTGTCTCTAAAAAGCCTGAGAAAGGAACAGGGAAATATACTTTGTGATGTCAGTCCCCTGGGGGTAAAATAAACAAGGTTACATCTTGGAAATGAGCCTTTTTCCCCAACTGTGGTTTGTAGGCTCTATAAAAATGTGTGAGATCTCATCTAATTCCTCTATCCTACACTAGTCAGTTAACTTGTTCCCATTTATATTCTAGGTCTTTTTTTTTCTGTCATCTGTTTCAGTGAACTCAATGTCAGAATGTTTATCATAATCTCATTGAAGGGGAGAATCAGAAGGTCCCTAAAAAACTGGTTACTGGAAATTAGAAGTCTGTGGAGGGAAAAAGAGGACTTTCAATGTGCTCTGAAGTTGTAAAATTTTCCTTCCATACATCCCTGATAATTCTCTTTGCCCTTACTGGAAACCTACTGGCTTTGCAGATTACAGGAGCTTTGATGATCCTTTGGTCTGATCCAGCCTGCTAAGTTTCCCATCCTCAAAACTACCAAAGATCATTCTAACAGGATACAATGTAGATATCCAAAGGCATTTTGAATAAAAATGCTTTCAGACACTGAACAAGTATATTCATATAGTAAGTGGTGAGTGCTTTAGGAATGGTGTTAAATTTGTCCCAAATTGACAATAGGCACCGTTACAAATTTGTTTGGTATTTTGAGGTGACTAGCATGCGCTTGTTACATTAATCTTACCTTCAAAAAAGAATGGATTTTCAACTCAAGTGAATCTTTCTGAAGTTTTTCATGTTGGCAATGAGCAAACTGAGATACTGTTTATCACTAGTCATTTAGAAAAATCATATCCACTTTCCATTATTGTTTGCTATTTGATAAAGTAGCTACTCAGCAGTGGAGGTTCTTAAAGTTTAATCACCTCCATGAAGCTTTGCTATCAATTCTACAGCTCTTACACAAGTCTGTAAATGTTAATTTCTTCTACCACAGGCGAGTCATTACTGTGCTTCTGAGTTCAATCTTTCTTCTACTAAAGATTTAAATCATTCCAGAAGTTTACCTGTGACTGCACAGAAGCCAGACATAACTCTGAGGAAAATGGAAACCATGTAGAATATCTGGGTTTTATGCTTCAGCTACTAGTTCCTTTAACTCATCTTCCTACTGTTTTTTTCCTTTCATTGTGTTTTGAGGATAGTGAAGAAGAAAATAACATCCATAAACTTCACATTTATTCCCTTTGCCTATCATACTTTGTTAACACAACATCTGTATGAATTTCTACTCTGTGTAACAGTAGAGGAAAGGTGCATTTCTGTGTTCACCAGTAAGAGTTAAATGAGACTCATTAGTTAATTCCTTTTTGGCTTAGTTATGATGATGAATGCCAATTAACTCCCTCATCTTCAATAACTTTGTAGTATTATGTAAGTTCAGAATTAATATTTTCAGAACTTATAGATATCTTAAACACAAAAGTACAAATAATTTCCAAAATATTGTAGAAGGCAATGACCTTTTAATATTCCCTTTTCATAAAACTGATGTACAGAAGGATTTTCTTGTTGGCTAACACAATGCTTTGTGAAAGATATTAAAAGTCCAGTGACAAGCCTAACATGAACATCATAAAAGGCATGAGGCAAGGGAGGAAGGAAATTGTCCCTGAAAGTGAAACTTAACTTTCCCTGGAGAAGTATACAATTTTATGACTAGTGATCTCCAAATGGTCCATTTACTTAGATTGCTTTCTCTCTTTACAGAATAGTTAATTCCTTGTTGGTGAGTAGGGCTGCTACATGCTCCCCAGCACAATTAGTATCTATATACCAGATTTTTTTTTTTTTAATCTGCTAATAGAAATGCCTCTGTGAATTGGGGTATTTTGGAGGCATGCATTTTGACTTTTTTCAGTCTAGTCTTCTTCTATTGCCTTCTTGAATACCTCCTTTTCTTAAACAGAACTGCTTATTCCATGAATATATAAGTAAGTCTCTTCACAGAAGTTCTCTATAACTACTTCTTTATTCTCTTTATGAATATCTTTTCAATTTGGAAAGTTTTTAAGGAAAAAAAGTCTGTAAGTTTCCATGCATCACATGACAATGCAATACATTCTAAATTAATTTAAATTCTTTTGCTTCTAGGAACAAAGAAATCTACATAAGAGCACTAAAGGACACCAAAATCTTTAAGAAAGATTGAAGAACGTCAAGGTAAAATGCAAGATGTCTTTCAATAGAGAAATAAGCATTAAAAAACTCTACAGGCTTTTCTCCTTTACTGAATCTTAATATGAAAAGAAAATTATATTTCTCTGATTAAAAAAAAGACAGCAGAGAAATGAACAGAGAGCTTTTGTATGTGAGCATATCATGGACTTAGCATGATCCACGAGCTCATTTGCTCTCGTTCTTCAATTTCCTTACAATAAGTAATTATCTTCTGGTCATTTCTCTTATTTGATTAATGCTCTACATTTTTATGAAAAGCTGTTTCTGACAAACAAAAGTAAAGCTTGACATTCACTAACTTATTTCAGTTTTGAAACAGAAAAATCTACAACAAATTATTGGATCACAGTTTGAAAGTTTAAGAATAGCAGAAGTTCAAAAAGGGATTCTAAAATTTAGTATTTTTATCTCTATCCTTTATCAGTGATTTTTTTCTTTAGATTCATTTCATATCCTATCATCAACAATAACATAAGCATTTAATATATGTTTCCAAGCAGCACATTGCCTCTTAGTTTTATCTAGCTTCTGAAAGTAACTAAAAATTTATCTTATATCTTTTTCTGAAGCATGAAGTTTTGACCACTGCAGACAGAGATAAATTTGTTGATCTTCAGTCTCATGCTGTTTAGAAAACCCTACATTATAAATACTAAACATGGGATGAGATTCTCTTACAGGATGAGAAAAAGTTACTAGCATTTTTCTGTGGTAAACACAGAAAAAAACCCCCTGATTTTGCTTATATATTTCCTAGCCATTTACAATATCATACTTCATTTAGCTTTTTGTCCAAAGCCCAAGAAACCAAAGCCATGAAGTAAAATAATTTCAGCTTAATAGCAACAAGAGGTGCCATACATTTCCTTTTAGACAATGAATGCATTTGGGACCTGAGAAAGCCATTCCTCATTAGGTAATTAAGATATGGAACACATAACTAAGAATATTTATTTTAATAACCAGTTACTAAACAAATGTGTAATTTCAGATTGTCTTATTTGCATGTCTGAGTGGAAAAATAAAGGAATCTGCATCTCATTTTTTTGTTTCAAATAGTTACCAAACAGTACTCATTAGTTAGGATAATGCAGAGTAACAAGAGTAGCGATTTGTCACTTATCAGAGTTATTTTAGCCCTTAATAAACATCCTTAGAGAAGCAATCACACACTGCCTTAGGGGAGACTGCTGTTATTAAAAGAAATTCCATTCTAAACTCTTTGCTTATGCCTTTGTGTAAGATGCTTTTGGTTAATTCCCTTTGGTGCTAAGAGAACATAGTGTTAATGTGCAGAATGTAAAATAGACTATTCAAAAGTTCAAATACATTAAAAAATACAACATTCTGCATACAGGTTAATTTTTTTAGTATTAATATAATCACTTACCCCTTGTCATTCATCTACTGTACAATATTATGATAAAGGCTCAAGAAAAAGTATGTTTTCCTTGCAGACAGAGGAACACATCTGTGTTGTTAATGAACATGCTTAAGATAAGATGGTTGATGCTATTAAAGTCCAAGTCAATTCTGTGGAGGAACAGCCACTGAAGAGAAAATGTCAAGGCTTTGATTTATCACTCTTCATCTCCTTTCTGACTAAAAGTAATCAGATTGTTGTGAGTATTCTCATCCTAAAACTTAGTTCATATTGAGTAGTCTGTCTTGCATGCCCAGTGTCCTCTGCGTTGACTCTTTCAACTTCTGTTACCTTGCCATTAAGGAAAGTCACTAATACAAACAATATGGCTCTGGAGAAATGAATAGGAGGTCTAAAAAGTATAGATTTTTGAAAAACTGAACTTCCAGTTACTGTGGAACATGGGGGCGGGGGGGGCGGGGGGAGTAGGTGGGAACAAAGCAGATGAAAAACTTGCTTTACTTTTCCTATTTTTCCAATTCTACTTCTTACATCTACTAGCAAAGTCTCACAATTTGTATACCACTTTGGTATTTATGAATTGCTTTTATAATCAGAGAAGAGTGGCACTCCTTATTCTGAGTTAGAAAAGAAAGGCTTTTCATTCTTTAATAGGCAAAGTAATGTTATAGGTAGGGTCTGTTGATCTTTGTTAGTTTGTGCTTAGAATTCAGGGATATTTTTTTCATTATGGTTAAGAAGTGAATTAGATAGAAAGACTTAGTTTTTGGTTGTGGTAGATTATAGTGCAGGCAGGCTAGTTTAATCCATTACCAAAAATATCTGAAACATATTGTGCTAGCTCGATCAAAGTAAGCAAGCTTTAGCCTGGTGAAGCTATAATAGTAATATTATTTTCCTCAGAAATAATTTTCATCTGACAGCATAGTCTTCACTTCTCATTTTCCTCTTTAAAATTAGTTTAGGAGGAAATAAGATAAGTAGTAAATTGATTTTTTTTTTTTTTTTTAATATGCATTATGAAGAGCAAGGTAGGCAGTACTTAAGTCATATGCTCTCAAGTCGCTTAATGAAATTTAACCTTTAGCATTTCTAACAATCCCAGGATCATTAGTGGTTATATTTCTGAACTAAAAAATACTAGTTGAAAACTATTTCAAATGACTGGGATGAAAGAAAATGTACCTGTCTTACAAAAGATCTGAGAAATTCCGGACTAACTGTTTTAGCTTAATTTCCTAGAAGGAAACAGAGCAAATAATCTTTTTGTAGAAGCCCTCAGGAAAACAAGTAATTGTCATCAGATGTTTGAAAAATATACTGCGTCAATAGCAACTTTTACCTGATAAAGATGCAATTTCTATAGGTGAGAGTAGCAATGATCTTGACTTCTGTAAGGCTTTGATATTGCCTCACATAGTGGTGTTCTGAGCAAACTAAGCAGCTATGACCTAGGTAACACTAGTACAAGAGGGTTTTCCCAACAGCTGTTCTGTTATCGTCAAACAATTATCAATATATCTTTGTCAGACTGGAAGGATATATACAGTGAATTTCTTCTACAAGACCTATCCTGAGTCTGATAGTACCCGTCCTCCATCTGAGCCTTATGAATAATGTAGTCTCTGTTACGAGATGAGGAAAAGAGAGAAGGAAGAGAGCAGAGCTGGAGTTTGTGACTTGGGCTCTGTGTGAGGTCTGTACGTGCAGTGGCTACTGTCAGCCTTCTCCTTGAGGCATGGCAGGGGAACAAAACATAGTACCTCGCCTGCTCACCTGACAGGACTGTTGCTTATTTTCTAAGAGTTCACAGGAAGGCTAAGGCAGCTGGGGACTTTGACTTGTATGAAGGAGTGGAGCAAGTGCTCCAGAAGATGCTTAGTTAAGAGGGAAGGGATGGGTTAGAATGACAAGGGCTGGAGATAACAAAGGGAGGACTGAGAGCACGACTAGTAGGAGTGGGAGAAGATGTATTGGTGAGAGTGTACAGGGAGTCATGCCAGAAAATGGGGTGCAGTGCAATCAAATCAGAAAAGGGGAGTCTAATCTAAAAAATAAAATAAAATAAAACCCCAAGAACTTCCAGAATGAAGATCAGGAGTATTAACCTTGCAAATGACACTAAGTAGGTAAAACTGCAAACACTCAGCAGGACAGGATTAGGATACAAAATAGTCTTGATAAACTGAAGAAAGGGTCTGAAAAAATTAAATATTAGTCAATATAGGAAAGCGTTGTATGTGAATAGGAACAATGAATGACTTAAGCACAAGCGGGTTGAGAGAAGGGCCACAAAGATGGTCAGGGGGCTGGAGCACTTCCCCTATGAGGATGGGCTGAGAGAGTTGATGTTGTTCAGCCTAAAGAAGATAAGGCTCCTGGGAGACTTTATAGCAGCCTTCAAGTACTTAAAGGGGACCTACAGGAAAGATGGGAAGGGGCTCCTTATCAGGGAGTGTAGTGATAAGATGAGGGGTAACGGTTTTAAAGTGAAAGAGGGTAGATTTAAATTAGATATTAGGAAGAAATTCTTTACTGTGAGGGTGGTGAGACACTGGAACATGAGTAACATCTTTTTAATTATAAAAGCAGACAAGCACCAGAGTTGACTGCTATAAGGATCAGGAATCTCCTATTTGGAGATTTTCAGCTATAGATCAAGCTGACATCTTCCAGAAATGCTTTTGTTATCTCTTTTAGGATTTTGCCTTGGAGGGTGACTAATGACCTCTGAAAACCCCTTTCAGCTCTCCAGCCTTGTTTTCCTAATGATAAATCTAAAAGAAGCTCACAAAAGGGAACCTTATAAAGAACTATTTGCTAAAAAACATACTTATTTTTACAGGTTCTATTAAATAACTGGCTTGGCCAGGGAGCGTATATGCAATGTTTTCTGTGGATTCTGTCAGTATAAGGTTCATTTTCAGAGAACTCTGTGCCACATTACCAAGTTTTCCTTCACAAGCATTTTCTATTGTTTGTCCTATGGGGGCTGTAACATAAAATTAGCTTTTACCATTTTTTTGGTCTAATTAAACTGCAATAAAATTCCCTTAAGAAACAGAGAAGTTGAACAAACTACACATGAAAGGTTCTTCTACAGTCAAAACTGATCTAGATCATCTTATTTTCTATCATCAACACAAAATTTATTAGTCACACAGAGAGTTTCATTACATTAATGCTTAATTTGTTCTTTAGTTAGTATTTGGAACAGATTTTCTTTTTCCCACTGTTCTTGACCTTTAGATGATGGCAATATTAACAAAAGATAACTGAGACCAAAGAGGGGCATAACACGATGTCTCTGAATTTGCGTGTCTTCAGAATTTATGTTCTTGCAAATCATAAAACACAGAACCTGTGTTACACATGCCTACTGGAGGAATTGCTGTGATTTGTCAGGCAGTCTGAAGTGTCTGATTCCATCTACCATTATTTGCTACCCAAATGTTTTTATAGTTCTATTTTCACTTTCAGTTCGCCTACACAGACTCAAGTAACTACACAAACACGACTGTTTATAGCCTTCACTTCCATGCCAATGTACTGAGTGCTTCAGTTCACATCTGCTGTTTTGTGCCCTCAGTTAGCTGCTCAGTGGTAGGGTGCCTCCTACTCCATGTCTTTGTCTTGTTGTTTACATACAAAGAGATAAATATTATGTGTTAAATATATGTTGACTTAAATGCTTCCTTTTTTTTTGTCTAGGATTTTCTTGTCAGAAAAGTTAGCTATCCTATCTATCTACATGTTGATTTCTACTGAGTTCCATCCATCCTAAATGCAATAGAATACAAGAATAAATGCAAGCACTAGAAGCCTATTTCACCTTAACAACAGTAAAATAATGCTTCACCCAGATGTCATATGGACACATACTTAAAGGACAGTTGTGATCAGTTCTTCACACCTGCATTTCAACATGGCACAAGCACAATTAATGCTCTTTGCTGATGACTCTGCCTATGCTATCAGCTGTGGGCAATTTTCTTAAGTTCTTGCATAATTCTATATGTGGTTGGGTTATGCTCTCCCAAACAGGTATTTCCTGCATTTCCTTTCCATCCTGAGATATACAGTTTCCTCCAAATATGAGATTCTTGGTTTTTCTCAACACTCCTCAGTATATACCATTCTGATAGTATAACTAAAGACTTCATTTAACAACTAAGTCACGTTTTATATTCTGTATTCTAAAGCTAGTCTCTCTCCCACTTGAATTGAAATTTATTCCTAAGTGGTCATCTATGTTTATAGATATAGGGTCTCTGACTTCAATCTGTTCACTTGACATACATAGGGTTAAAACCATACATGGATATAATATTTCTGCAACATTTTGTTATTAACATTTTAACACCTATCTAATTACAGTAGTGATGATGTTTATTAAACTTGTTTACTTTTATTTGCTTGACTCTCTTCAGACTACACCACTTCCTTTTGATTACAGATCAAACGGAGCATTTTGTTCCTTACAGTTATGAAGTCTAGGAAACAAATGGTATCTGCCTGTCTACCATCTCCTTCTACCTCCTTCTCTGTCCAGTGCCAATGAAATATTCTGACAATTATGGATTCTAAACATTGGAAGCATCTAATAAGAAGGATGTGGAACTTTTTTCAGAGCAGCTGTTATTCCCAGAAGTGTATGAATAAAATCATGTATTTTTAAATGTCATCACAGAGGTGCAGTCATTCGGCATATCTTTGGTAACTGTGCAAAAAGAATGGGATACATTTTATTCATTGACGTTGTTCAAATGAAAAAAAGTTTGAATATACAGTTGAAATGCAGAAAATTTAGGTAGAGAGACAGTGTTTTTTGAAATCAAGAGCTCAAAGAGTTTTAAAGTTAAACTCAGTTGACAGCCATCACTTTTAACAAAATAGCCCTCCTTTGTATCTTTCCAGGACGTGTGATTTGGAAAGAATTCCCCATCTATTGAATCATGAATTACAGTAGAACTGAAGTTTGCCTGTGGCACTATTTCAGCCCAAAAACCTACCACAGCACTCACTGTTTAGCTTTATGGAGAGAGTTACAATATGATTTCTAACCTTGGTATATTTTTATTAATTAGGAATATTAAATGTCTAAAGAAAAAGAAACACCAGCTTACATCAGGATCTTATTCTAGGCCCAGTTCACTTGTAAAAGACAAGCATCATCCCAGCATTACAGACTAAAGGATCATATTTAGACATTCTTGAAGACAATAGCTCAGAATCAGAGAGGAAAAATAAAAGGTCTTTGGTTACACTGCAAAATTTTTATGAGATCCCAGCTGCATAATTCTAGCTTGTCAGTAAGAATATACAACTTTTAGAAAGCAAATTCAGTTTTGTAGCTAATGGTCTGAGTATCATGTATAAGATTTGATTGCAAGTAACTCAGATATAATTTAGATTAAACAGAAAGTATTCCTGTTAGCTAAAATAATTCATTTCCTCTAAATGGAGAGCAAAGATGAGCACTGTTACAGCATATTGTTAGCAGTAATTCTAGAAACAAAAGTATAAACTACTTTTTCAAGAAAGAACTGTTCAAATGTGGCAGTTGTTACATAAAAAAGTAAAACACAAATGGAATCAGTAAATGCTATGCAGAATGTGATATTAAGTATAAACTGTCCAGATGTTATTGTTGAAACAAGAAGCTGACATGGCCATAGTGGTAACTGAGATTTGTATTTCCCAAAGAATGTCCTGGGCTAGCCCATACCAGGAATGGCTCCACTAGAAACTCTGTGTAAGCCTCACTGTTTGTCTGCAATTGGGAGTGGCAAATGCTGATGCTTAAATAAAGTGATCAACCTCTCTAACTTCATACCTCCATAACCAGAGAAACCTTCAGTAGCTCCTGTGTCCCCAACAAGCAATGAATTTCTGCATACTGAGTTAGTGCTTCCAGTGATACCCAAGAGAAATGCGCACATGCCACTGTTGGATAGAAGCATTTTTGATCCAAAGAACTGCTATCTCTGCTATTGTAAAGGTACTGCTTGTGAAAACTACCGCCTCTTGACATCTGCTGTTTACTTTCATGTTTTGTGGGAAAACAATAATCTCATCTGCCTTTTCCTAATTTAAGATGAAGTACCAAAGAAATAATAGTCTTTGGTACCTCTGTTGGATTCCTCCATTTTAACAGGTGAAAATACATAGAACAAAAATACAGCTGCCACAAATGAATAAATGTGTGTCTCTATCTAAAAGCTTACATATCAATATCAATAATGAGATTAGAGATTGCTGTCATAGGAGAGTTTAGAAGACTGATAGATTAAGCCAGATTTAAACATTAAACCACACTGGGCTAGACTGACATTCATTAACAACATACTTCGTGCTAATGGTTAGTTCTTACACAGTAAGATCTTAACACTTAACTAAATTAGTTGTGACTATACAGTACCACAGAGGTGATGTTAGATAGTTAGCACTTGTGGCTGAGGTCCTTGATGCCACTCAGTTCCTAAGGTCAAGGTGACCAGGCTTCAGAGCTCTTCCAAAAGGAAAGTCAGAGCTGAAGAGAGTGACTTCTTTTTTTACTCATCTCTCCTTGCTCACATCTGGTGTTTTTATATTGCTTTCCCCCCTCCCAAAAGGAGGATCTCATGTGTTCCCAATGCTGCTTATGTCATTTCCGGTTCTGTCAGTTGTCCTTCTTGTGTGTTCAGCGGAATGTCCTGCTCGCTTGCAGTCCCTTGCGCTTATTTTGTTCTTTATTCTTGATCTTGAAAATTGTGTTACTTGTAGTGCTGTTTACGTGTTTTCTAATGCCATCTGAGTGCAACTATACAAGTCTTTGTTTGCCTTCTTTGGAGCTCACATAGTTATGCAAAAGTCTTATGCATTGTGTCTGGTCATGCAATCATAGTATTACCAAATATGTTGGTTACAGTATTTTTGTATGCTTATATTTGGGTTCAAGACATGCTAATATTGTTTCTATGCTGATTAATGCACTTCTCAGGTATAGCCATTACAGGCCTCTGTTTTGACTATGCAGTTGTAAAAATAGGCTGCTTATTGGACAGAGATGTATTTGCTGCTTGTAAGAAAAAGTTATTCTGTGTGGGGATCTGCATTTATATTATTTGTGAACAGCTGCAGAGCTCCCTTACCAGCATTGAAGCCACATGTTTTACCCTTAATAAATGAAGTGAATAATAGTACAATGCAGAAATCAATACTGGAATACCAGTCCCTACTCCTTAATGTCACTGAGTTCATAGAATTCCAGTTCATGATGGCTGCTGATCCTGAGTAAAATAATGATGTTCTGCAAGTATTTGGTGAACAAAATACTTTGTCTTCACAGGTAATAGCAATAGTAGTGGTGGCACAAAACCCATCATAGGCTGTATCCCACATGTAGAACTTCCTTCAGAAATAGAAAATGTGGTCTACTAAATCCATAATATGATTCCCCTCATTTAGAGTATTATATCTACCCAAAGGATCTCTATATCCAACAGATCTGACCAATGCCCTCTTGCTTTTGGTGAGGTATTCAGAGAGATCTGTTTAATAGAACCTTTTTAACAAGATTCTATGGGACTAATCTCAAATCTACTGGAAATATTAGGATGATATTTTTGGCAAGGAGAATTTCTTTGAATAGTATCATATACAGCCTGTTAACTTTGCTGGACAACTCTCCTGATGATGTGGGAAGAGGATTTCTGAACTTTTAGATTCAGTTTCTGAGTCATCTGTGAAACACTTCTCCTAGCTCTTCTGGGACTGTTTTCCTTGGCTCATTTGGTCATATTTGTTCAAGGGAAATTCTCCCTAACTTCACAGATTTTATGGTTCACTTCACAGTCAATGGAATCCATCTAGGTAGGAGGAAAAAAAAGATTCACATTTCCCATCACTGAGAAGACACTTGGGTTTTTTGCTGAAAAGTTCCATTGCAAGGTCATGGAGGTTTGTCCTGGTTTCAGCTGGGATGAAGTTAATTTTCTTTCCAGTAACTACTGTGTGTTTGGATTTGGTATGTGAAGAGTGACAGGCTGTATCGGTCACTGGGTTGTCAGGTGGTGAGAAATTGTGCTTTGTTTGTTTTGTATATTCTGTTATCATTTTTTATTATTATTTTCATTATTAATATATGATCTAATTATTACTATCTTTTTCTTTGCTGTCCTTGTGAGCAGTTTTTATCTCAACCCACGAGTTTTCCTTTCTTTCCAATTCTCCTCCCCACCCCACTGGGGACAGGGGCGGGAGGGGAGCGAGTAAGTGGCTGTGTGGTATTTGGTTACCGGCTGGGCTTAAACCAAAACAAGGTTGAAATACAAAACCAATTTTATTGATTCTTTATGAGACTTAAGATACTCAAGAAATCCGTAGCAGTGGTTTCTAAGCAGATGATGGCCTCCACATTCCTCCTGCAAGCAATCTCCAAAGGGAAGTAGATGATCGCAGATCTCATGGAAATACCTGAGACCTGATAACTTATTTCAGATGCATTCAGAATACACAACTTGAATGCCTGTGAGACTCTGTGCAGAGCTACTCACTAGTGTGAAGTCCTGACATGGCATGACAGGTTGCCTCAACCCCACTTCTAAAGTCAGTATAGTCCTAGCTCCAGATCTGGTTTTGAAAATAGCCTTAAAGCTATTATAAGCATCAGACAGAGTTGCCTTATGCAAAATGGTTTACTAATAGCCCAGAGAAAGACAAAAATGTTTATTCACTAGGATGGTTTTTATCCCTCATTTCTGCTGCACGGTCTTGGCACACACAGGTGCACATTTCTGGGGAGCAGAAAAAGTAGTTAAGACACTCTGTGCAGCAAACATAGGTTTATTAGCCTGGAGGCATTTCTGATACTTTTCCACGTGCATTAAAACTATATAACTGTGCATTGATTATGAAGGGCAAAGTTAAAGGACATCTATATTTAATATACTACCAACACTTTGATTTCTGTCTTTCTGTCTCATGTTGACTAGCCTACTAAGGCAGTCTGCAGCTTTTTATTAAATTTACAGAATGTCAGTCAAACAAAAGGTGTTTTATCAGCCTCCTATGTGAAAAGAAAATAAATGGGAACATTAGATTTAAAAGAAAAAAAGATGACAAGAAACTGCTCATCTCTAACCATTTGATATCATCTGCAGTTTAGAACTGGAATATATATATTTCAGATGAAAAGAGCACCTTTTATTGCCTTTACCCTAAACCATGGAAATTTACATACAAATATATAGCAAATTTTGAATCCTTAGAGAAAAAGTTTTAACCCGTCTCCAGCAGGGCTTGGATACTGTATTTTTTGATATGTAAGGTGGTATGAATATAGCTACCCTTGAATGTGAATTAATATATTTGGCTGTACAGTAAAATATTTGTGATAATAACACCATTGGCTGAAAGGTTGATAGTGCAGAGTTATCTCATCATCCTTTAGAGTCTAATCAAGGTACATTTTTCATAGTCTTTGATAACAGATTTCATGCCAGTACTGATATTCCAACATAATTAGATATTCCTAGAGTAAATTCAGAGAGCAGGAGACCATTTGTGTCATCCCTGTCTATGGCTATATTAGCATCTAGTATGGTAAAAAAGGAGAAGATCTGTAGAGTGTTATTAAGGAGGATTGAATGTGTTATGTGGGAGAAGGGAGGCTGCTTTGGACTACCTTTACTCTGGTCCCAGGGACTGAACAGGGATTAATTACTGGAGTGCATCAGGTGTGCACTGTGTGCACATCTTTCAGTTTAGTTTCACCCAAAAGAAATACAGCTCATATGCTTCGAGGCTATTCTGTGGCTGAGCTCAATCAGGTATGTTTCAAAACTGCACCCTTGGTTCTCACTAAAACACTACGGTACACATTGCACTATTTTAGTTTATCAAAGAAGATTCAGCCTCAGTTGTCCCTAAACACAGCACACAGACAATTTATCCAAACAAAGACTCCATTTGCTTATTTTACTAATTGCCGTAAGCTGAATTGGAGAAATCAGCTTTGTAGCAAGTATAATCTGGGGGCCATATTCATAGTTACGATGACAGGCTCCAAAGCTCTTCAAGTTTAATTTTCTGCTGCAACTTGAACTTAAGCTGGAAGAAACTTACCATAGTAGCACTTGATCTCTCTTTTACTCAGTAGTTAAGAAACCAAATAGGGTAAGCAAATCTTCTCTCACCTATTAACCCTCCTTATAGTTCACCAGGTCAAATTTAGTGATGCAATGTAGGGTGAACTTGTATTGCAGAAAGGCCCTCTACAGTCTGATCTAAGTCAGCCCTGCTCTTTGTAGGCAGTTGGAGCAGACGACCTCTGTAGGTCCCTTGAACAAAAATTATTCTATGATTCCATGATTACTTATTATTCTCTCTTCTTAGTGCTGGCTGATTTGGCAATAATTGGATGTTTTCGACATTCTGAGTTTTCATCAAATTAGATCTTTCAGCTAGTACTAAATTAACCTAATAGCATTCATAAGAATGGATTTTAGTTTCTCAGATTATCTCTGGAATATTCAAGACTGTTAATGAGTAGAGAAGTAGTGCTCTCATATCTTGACAATTAAAAAGAAAGGGCTAAATATTATTAAATATGAACCTTCTGTACCATTACCTGCCTACCAGACTGATGAAAAGTATTGCAGTAGGGGACACCTATAAACTAAATCTGTTACTTACTAAGGGTTTGTTTGTCAAGGTGTGTCACTACTAAAAAAAAACTTACAAATTTTGTTTTCAAGGATCATTACTCACCAATATAACTTTTTTTTTCTTCACCCCCTCCCCTTGAATAATTTGCTGAAAAATAAAGCCATTTGGCCTTTACAGAATCAAAGAATGGTTTGGGTTGGAAGGGACCTCAGAGATCGTCTAGTTCCAACCCCCCGGCCATGGGCAGGGACACCTTCCACTAGACCAGGTTGCTCAAAGCTTCATCCAACCTGGCCTTGAACACTGCCAGGGATGGGACATCCACAACTTCTCTAGGCAACCTGTTCCAGTGTCTCACCACCCTCATAGTAAACAATTTCTTCCTAATATATAATCTAAATCTACCCTTTTTCAGTTTAAAACCATTACCCCTCATCTTATCACTACACTCCCTGATAAGGACCCTCTTCCCATCTTTCCTGTAGGCCCCCTTTAAGTACTTGAAGGCTGCTATAAGGTCTCCCCAGAGCCTCCTCCTCTTTAGGCTAAACAACCTCAACTCTCTCAGCCTGTCCTCATAGGGGAAGTGCTCCAGCCCCCTGGTTGTCTTCGTGGATCTCCTCTGAACCCACCCAAGCAGATCCATGTCTTTCTTATGCAGGGGGCCCCAGAGCTGAACACAGTACTCCAGGTGGGGTCTCACCAGAGCAGAGTAAAGGAGGAGAATCACCTCCCTCAACCTGCTGGCCACACTTCTTTTGATGCAGCCCAGGATGTGATTGGCTTTCTGGGATTCAAGCACACATTGCTGGTTCATATTCAGTTTTTCATCCACCAGTACTCCCAAGTCTTTCTCTGCAGGGCTGCTCTCAATCCACTCATCTCCCAGCCTGTATCCATGTTTGGGATTGCCCCGACCCAGGTGCAGGACCTTGCACTTGGCCTTGTTGAACCTCATGAGGTTCACATGGGCCCACCTCTCTAGCTTGTTTTGGTCCCTCTGGATGGCATCCCTTCCCTCTAGAGTATCATTTATGGGACAAAGTTAGGACTTGAACTCAGAATCTTGATTCTTCATCCTTCAGGCTACCTTCTTCTGTGAGCATATGAGATGCAAATAAAAATAAATAAATTTCTTCTCTGTAAAGTCTATAGAAATATTTCTGGATGATAATGACTGCTGAGAAATGAGGAAAATAGTCCTTTTCGCTAACAAGCAAGAACATAGAGCAATAGAAAGGGCAGGAATGCATTCAGGCAAACCAGTCATTTTGCCTACCCTTGTCACAGAGAGTTAGGTAATACAGCACCAGGTGTTGATGATTTCCTAATCATGTTTCAGTTGTGAAAAATTATATACAATTATCAGGAAAGTGTTCACTATAATTGCAGTGTTAGCTTCATAGTCTTGATGTCTGTCCCAGAAAAGCTAAACACAGTGATGAATTTTCACAGCTTTTCACATTTCTGCAACAACTCATCTAATACACTTACAGGTGTAATAAGCAACCAAGCAACTGAAATTGTTTGAAACTTGCTAACCCAGAAATTGTGGAGATTACTTCAGGCTTGCAAATGCAATTAGTTAGCCCTGGTTTGATTTAGTGAATTACCATTTCCAACACATTACTTGTACAGTTCCTCTGTCATTATTTCTATTTCTTTGTTTTCTTTTGACTCACCTTTTGAATTTCATCATGGGGAAACTGATTCACAGCCATTCATTCACTTGAAATGTCTATTTAAAGATGGACAGTTTCTGTTGGAGTTTGAGTTTTGTTTCAAAATTTATTTTTGTAGTATGATTAGACATGCTTAATTACTTACAGTATCTTTGTTTTTCTGTTTATCCATGTTTTAAAAGGAATAGCATTTCCTTACTCCATTGAGACCTTAAAAAAGCCCTCATTGGTATGGGTTGACCTTTTAGGGTACTATTTTGTTTGTCGTGACAAACAGGTAGCTTTTATGAAGCATCCATATTATATCTTCCACTGAAAAATAAACCCTGAAACATATTATTTCACATATCCACCTGTTGAGAGTTTTACTGTTACCCATACATTGTATGTAAATATCAGCTCAAGCTAGTGGACCAAAAGGTACTTGGAATGTAGTAGTCATTTAGAGATTCAAATGTGACTTTAAAATAGTTTTGAAATGCAGAGTATTATTTTGGATCTAAAACATGTCATCTTTTACCTGTAAGTACAAGTAATTCTGCTGTTTGAATGTCTGTGTTACTCTCTGAGGTATTTAAATAGATGATAGCTAATTTAAGTCAGGTGCCTTTCTAAGTTGCAGAAAACACAATACCTCACTAACTTGTCTCTTGGAGTTGTGAAGGAAGTTAATGGGTGATTGGATGAAGCTCATTCTTCATGCTTATTGAATGAAGGATTATTGATCTGCCTCATCTATGTCTTTATTGTTAACATCCATTTCTGAGTATATGCTAAACAAGCTTTCTCAATAAACTCAGCAGTAAAGCATGAGAATTTCTGTTTAATATAATAATATATACAAAGCTTGATTTGTTTAAAGAAATAAGCTGTTTTTTAAAAGTTCAGATTTTGCTGATCTAGAGCTCTGTGTACACGTGAAATCATTTACAGTAATTATACATTTTTAAATAGTTACCCATCTTACTCTGTAAGAACTAGTGATTTGACTCACAGAATCACAGAATGGTAGGGGTTGGAAGGGACCTCTGGAGATCATCTAGCCCAACTCCCCTGCTAGAGCAGGGTCACCTAGAACAGGTTGCACAGGACCACGTCCAGGTGGGTTTTGAATATCTCCAGAGAAGGAGACTCCACAACCTCCCTGGGCAGCCTGTGCCAGTGCTCTGTCACCCTCACAGTAAAGAAGTTTTTCCTCATGTTCAGGCAGAACTTCCTGTGTTCCAGTTTGTGCCCCTTGCCCCTTGTCCTGTCGCTGGGCACCCCTGAAAAGAGTCTGGCCCCATCCTCTTGACACCTGCCCTTGAGATGTTTATAAGCATTGATGAGGTCCCCTCTCAGTCTTCTCTTCCTCAGGCTGAACAGCCCCAGCTCCCTCACCCTTTCCCCATAGGAGAGATGCTCCAGTCCCTTGATCATCTTCGTAGCCCTCCGCTGACTCCTGCAGTTCCCAATCATTTGAGTAGCAGTAAAAGTAACACCAATGTAAAGTGCTTCAGAGGGTAATCCACTTGGATTTCAGTAGTGATAAAGGGCGAAATTTTCAGAGTAAAATGCTAGTTGCCATTAAGAATGTAATTTCACTGCAAATTACGGTGAGCAAGAAATCCCTTCAAATAGTTTATCTGATGCTACTTTTCTTTTTCATGTTAAACCAGACACAGTAATTATATTAAATGGTGTAAATTTATGTTTACATGTTTTGTAAAGGAAGAAATATGGGGCAATTTTTCCTTCCTACGGAGTCAGACTCTATCTGCTATGGAAGGGTAGACAGTCTGACTCTTTCAATGTTAATGAAACAATATCACCAGAGTGAATACGGATCAAGTCAGAGATGGAAGGAACTTTAGCTTAACTTCTATATCTTAATCTATAAATGTGCATTTAACTTAAAATAACTCATTGGAAAAAGATAAATAGATATTGAGTATAGAAAAAGAATAACATGGGATGATGTGACTCTTAATTCTGGACTTGATTATCACTGTCATCAAATACTCTCTTTCACAGGCAAGAGAGGTTACAGTTAAACCCTGTAATGTATTTATCTGGTTGTGTGGAACAGAATCTGCCTAATAAGAAGCTACCATACACTTTACACTTACATGTTACGTAGAGGTTACATGGAGAAACATCTTTTCAGTTGCCAGTTTAGCAGCAGGAGACATAAAGTCCTAGTGGAGGAGAGAGGAGATGGGTAAAGGAGTGGTAGATCCTCTTCTGTGTGAACTGTGTCCCCTGCCCTGCACTGCACCTAACAATTCTGTTCCCCTTCTCCTTCACCATGACACTGGGGGGGTGGGGGGGGTGGGGGGGGTGTTCCACTAGTATTATCATTTGGGATTTTTAACATGAGAAATTATCTTCTGTAGCTCAGGAACAGGGCTTCAAGTAAGAAGGCAGCGCTTACAGAAAATTTTGAAAACTGCTTGCAAGAACAAAAATAGTACCTTAGAAGGACCAGAATGATTACTTGTTCTTGTTCCAAACCCTTGATCTGCTCTGACTAATATATTTATGAGTTGGAGGAAAACATTGTTTTCTACTCGTCAACTTTTGCCCAAGATCAATAGAATTTACAATTTTGTTTTAAATACATTTAACACCAGATTTTTTTTTCATCTTCACACAAGTGCATCTGTTGAAATGTGTTTCCCAATTGAAGTCATCAAAACTGCAAGTGGGTTAGGTCTGCCATTACTCAAGGCTTAGGTCTATGTCACTGATCCAGCTGGCAAAAAAGTACTCTACCTTGGCCCTTCCGTTTATCACTGAATATCACTGAAGTAGAGAATAATCATGGAGTTTGGGTGTAGGAATTTCATTTGCTCTAACTAATCAATTTTGCCAATAAACATCAAGATATTTCTTGCCACTTGAGGTTGTGCCTGGCTGGTTCTCTGTGTTACATTGCCAATTGAAGAAGTTCATTATGTCTTGTCAGAAGTTATAGAACTTTTAAAAACTTGAAAAATATTTTGTCTGCACTTTTTCAAAAATCTAAAGAGAGTTATGAGTCTACCTTTCAGTGGGATCTGGACTCTTCTGCTCACTTGATGTCTTAGAGAATACTGCAAATATATTTTTCTTGTTTTTTTAATGTATGTGAAACTTTGCTTTTATTGCTAAATATATTTGCATGAAGACAGGATTTATGTTGCATACTTCATTCACTCCTGATGCCTTTTCCTCTCTGAAAGTCATAATCCCCTGAATGTGAATCCCAGACTTCTCCACTGCTAATTGTGATGTGGCAGACAGAGGATTATGACTCTGAATGAGGAATAAGCAGCTGGAACAGATGAAAGCTTACAAAACAAAAGTCATCTTTGCATGCAAACGTATTGCTTATTTTCTTTTCCATTTGCTTTTTTAAAGCAAAGAGGGGGGGAAATGCAAAAAGGGAAAAACATGCATCTCTTCACGGAGAGAGGACATGAACATAAATTGAAGGATCTTGCTGGCTTTAATACAAAAGATGTTAGAGTATTGGTTCCCATGGCAAAACACTGAGAAGGGACAGAGAATGTCCAGCACTTGAATGATATCTTTGCATGGTTCAGGACACTAGTTTCTATAACCATCTAAGGCTTCAGACACAGTTCACCAGTCGGAATTGACTGAAATGTATTTCTTAAGTAATGTTCCAAACTGTTTTCAGTAACTTCAGCCATTTCATCATTCTGCTTTTATATACACAGAGCACAACCATAGGTCAAAAGAACATGAACAGAAATACAAGTTTTAAAAAACATCCACCTTCATATCTGCCAATCCATTATACAGTCCATGAAGAAATGTTTCAAGGCTGTGACATGCCTGAGTTTGATTTTATTTTGTGCAACAAGGAAAATTGTTTTTCATGTACTTTCTCACTGCATGCATTAAACAAACTGGTGTACAGAGGAACTAAAGGAAGCTGAATCAGGGCCAGTTTTTTCAGGAACATATTTCGGTAGAGTGTTCATTTGTAAATTACTCAGGTCAAAGGTGGGAAGTATAATGAAACCACAATTGCCTCTTTCTACTCGAAAACAGTTACTATATACTTGTCTAGGGAGTTGCTTTACCCTTGATAGAATGTCAGGGTATATACTGTCTATAAAATGAATTTAATTCATACGAATTTCAACTAACACTACTCCTGTAGGGACCTACAGCTGATGTCCCTGGAAATACCTTCTTTATTGCTCTTTTTAATGAAGTTTAGAATCATAGAATTGTTCTGGTTGGAAGAGACCTCCAAGATCATCGGGTCCAACCATTAACCTATCACTACCAAGTCCCCCACTAAATCATATCCCTTAGGGCCTCGTCTAAACGTCTTTTGAATACCTCCAGGGATGGGGACTCCACCACCTCCCTGGGCAGCCTGTTCCAATGCCTGACAACCCTTTCGGTGAAGAAATTTTTATGAATGTCCAATCTAAACCTCCCCTGGCGCAACTTGAGGCCATTTCCTCCTGTTCTGTCATCTGTTACTAGGGAGAAGAGACCGACCCCCATCTCTCTACAACCTCCTTTCAGGTAGTTGTAGAGAGCAATAAGGTCTCCCCTCAGCCTCCTTTTCTCCAGACTAAATAACCCCAGTTCCCTCAGCCCCTCCTCATAGGACTTGTGCTCTAGACCTTTCACCAGCTTCGCGGCCCTTCTCTGGACACGCTCCAGCACCTCAATGTCTTTCTTGTAGTGAGGGGCCCAAAACTGAACACAGCACTCGAGGTGCGGCCTCACCAGGGCCGAGTACAGGGGGACGATCACTTCCCTAGTCCTGCTGGCCACACTATTTCTGATACAGGCCAGGATGCCGTTGGCCTTCTTGGCCACCTGGGCACACTGCTGGCTCATATTCAGCCGGCCGTCAACCAACACCCCCAGGTCCTTTTCCGCCGGGCAGCTTTCCAGCCACTCCCCCCCAAGCCTGTAGCGTTGCCTGGGGTTGTTGTGACCCAAGTGCAGGACCCGGCACTTGGCCTTGTTGAACCTCATACAATTGGCCTCGGCCCATCGATCCAGCCTGTCCAGGTCCCGCTGTAGCACCTGCCTGCCCTCCAGCAGATCAACACTCCCTCCCAATTTGGTGTCATCTGCAAACTTACTGAGGGTGCACTCGATCCCCTCGTCCAGATCATTGATAAAGATGTTAAACAGAACTGGCCCCAGTACTGAGCCCTGGGGAACACCACTTGTGACCGGCCGCCAACAGGATATAACTGCATTTACCACAACTCTTTGGGCCCGGCCATCCAGCCAGTTTCCTACCCAGCACAGAATATGCCCGTCCAAGCCATGGGTAGCCAGTTTCTCCAGGAGGATGCTGTGGATAATTTTTGGATAATTTTTTCCCTCCAGTTCCCAGTGCTTCTCAAATCAGGAGCTTGTATATCTGGATATACCTGGATATAGTCTACTTTTTTTCCAAAAAGGAGGGGATTTTCAAGTTAGCAAGCAAGTCCGACAATTCCTTTTAGAGGAGGGTAGAGGAAAGAGAGCAAGTGTTTGCTGCATACGTTAGCTTTCAGTAGCTTAGACCTCCTCTTCTTCTACTCTCTCTTCCTTTTCTGTAAAAGAAATGCAAAATACCTTTTTCCTCTTCAAATGCAAGAAGCTGGAGGACTCCCTCTGTCCTCTTTGAGGAGAGATCAGAAATAAGAATGATGACACAAAACCTTCTCTGAGAAGTCTTTTTATTAGTGACAAATAACTGTCTTCCACATGCAGAGAAACGCAATACAAAATAGGGAGGCAGAGTGGGATGAAATATAAAATGTGCAAGGCAGAATTTGGAGAGGTCTGACAGACATGTCAGCAAATTGGTGTAAGTTATAGTATTTTGCTTTAGCTTATAGGCTCAGAGCTGGATTCACCTCCTGCCAGTGATGAATTTGGCAAACGGTCTAAGGAGTTAGGCACAGTGTCTGCTTTTTGGCTGTAAACAGCCTATTTCAGGAGTCAGAAATACATGGAGCATGAAAAATGACCCAACAGGACAGGGACCAAGAATCTGCCTGGCATACTCCCTATACAGAAATCTTCTGGGGTGGCAATGAGCCATGTTAGACATTCTAAGCCTGTAAAGATTTTGTGAGAGTTTTAGGAGGTTTAATATGGATCAAGCCCAGAGGACTCACTTCTCTTTTACACTTATTTTGGATTATTATCTTTGTTGTTTCTATTGTAATTTTTAATTAGAAAAAAAAAATAATGGAGACCAGGAAAAGAAGTGGTCATAGCAAATTATGTAGCTTAATAGTGTGAAGGAGCTGTGGTCTTTCTTGTATTGTCTACTTGGTCAGTCCTCATTGCACACTCTGACCTTTAGTTCCTGAGCACTTAGGTCACATTCTGGACATTTAATTACAACAGTTAGTAAGGCCAGCAACTTGTGGTACATCATACTTATCCAGAAGTGATATGCCTCATTTGTGAACTCAGCCTGCAAACTGAAACTTGTCAGCTCTTAAGTATTATTAGCAAGAGCTTGACATCATTTGCAAATGTTTACAAACCACTGTATATTGTCTCCTTGGAACAGGACCCAGAATTCTGTTTGCATTTTTAAAATCCCTAAAGAATAGGGCTCTTGTCCAACAATATGGTCCTCATGACTGCTGAAAACCAAATAACAAATAGAAAAACATGAGAAACACAGATAAAGTCCCCCAAAAATATTCCTTTACCCCTGTTTTGCAGGTGGGAAGGCACTAGGTCCTCCAGTGCTACTTCTAGCCTTTCCCAAACTCAGGCAAGATGCTGTTTTAGTTAAAATTCCAGCATGCCTTGTTCCTTGTTTATTTTTCCCCATCATTTTGCATCAATGCTTTTGGCAGATGGAAACAACTCCAACAAAAAACCAGGTGCATGTACTGGCAGCTTCCCTGCTAAAAGGGATTTAGTCAGATGTTCCTTCCACCTGTGAGTTGGCTACCCAGCCTCAGCCAGCTCCTATGAATGTAATTATTATGCTCTATTTCAAAAAGCTGAAACAAGTTCAAGTTGGTTCTGTTAAAAAAATCTGATACCATTACAATTTCTCTCTATTTTCAGGACATCATTGTCAATGAAAAAATTTCTTTGACTACCAGTTTCATTTTGAGTTTGAGGGCATATCCTGATCTGAATTTCCATAAAGTTACTTCAGATTTACACCAAAGTAATTGCAACCAATATCTATTCTGCACTCTTTAAATGATAAACAGATACTCATATTCACATCTTTAACTCTGTTCCCAAACAGTAAAATCTCCTGTCTTTTTCTGTGAAGAGATGAGTCATATTCAGCCAGTAATGAGAGGTTGTGTGTATGCATGGCTTCATGTGGAGCTCTGCTACCTGGAGGGAAGGCTGCCAATATGTGGTTTCCATGGGATTTTAAGATCCTTGGGTTTTGAGATGTCCCTTTCCTTTATCAGGAGCAAACTCATTTTCTCAAAAGGACAAATCAAAGCAAGATTTATTCCTTTCCCTGCATTTTTTAGCCTGACATGAAGAAGACCATTAAGCAGCATGAAAAGTTCAAAATGAAATAAAGTTCTGTACTAAAATATTAAAAAAAAAAATCTGAGAGAGAAATGTGAGACAGATTCCACATTAATGGACTGAAGCACAAAACTTCACATATAGCAACAATGCAAACAGCATAGCCCTCTTTATCACTGATCAAAAGCACTTGGGTAGAAGCAGCAGTCTTCACACAAATGTACTCCAAGACAGATTTGTGGGAGTTACAAATTGAGAGCAGAAAAAAGCAGCAGCCCAGCACGAGTGAAGAAAACTCACAGCCAAAGCACTAGGCAAACTGCCTACGGTGAGGCTTTTCTGATGGCTGGTTGCCCAGCCCTGTGCAAAGAAAGATGGAGTCCTGATATTACACAGATTCCCAAGATGAAAAGCCAAATAGGACCACAGTGTTCACTGAGTTGTGCAATACCAACTGTAGAACTTCCTTGAATTAAATTCCATTCAAGTTGCTGTGTAATAGTTAGAAAAAATGGCCAAACTTGTTTTTAAACCCTGCAGCCATAATATAACAACTACCACAATGTTTCATATGTTCCAGTAGCCAATTTTCTACAAGCTAGGTAATATGCACCTTGTCCAGTCTATTGCAGTCTCATTTTGTGTAGCTTCACATTTCAGCTATAAATATATTTTTTTGTCTACTAGGCTGTTGATTAGCTTCCATACTTTTCCAAATGTGGCCCATATTAATATTTTTAAACTAACCAAACCAGGTTTTTTTTGTGGGGGATAAATTAAATATATTTAGGTCTCTGTCTTTTATGGAAAGTCATCGTTCCCAGTTCTTTAATCATTCCCATGATGATACCTTGAAGCCATTCTGTGCATAAATATCTCTGCCTGTTCTGTGAGTTACCTCAAATTTCACCAACATTGTGTTTTAGACTTGCTGAAAAGTCATTGGTAAACATTGTTGGAAGGGTAAGATCATGACCACATTATCAACCTACAAATGGTTTGGTTTTTTACAGTTGTATTTTGATGCTATTAATCTCTTTGTCATGAAGACTGTGTGTTATTCTAATTTGTAATCAAAGTATGGTCTGAAATTGAGTCAACTTTAAAAAGAACTCAATGTCTATAAAGAATTTGAAAAGTATTTTTTATTACTTTATATTTGTAGTATTGTTTATATTATTCAAATATTTTTGAAAATTGGGGGCATACTGTTCACAAGCCCATGTTGATCATACAGATTGATTACACAGAGAAACAACAGAAGTGTTTTACATAAAGAAAAGCAAAGAGGGTTTTTTTTTCTCCTTTCAGTTTCTTTCATCTTTGATTGTTATTTGTGTAGAGAATTGTCCTGAGGTAATTGTGCAATAGCAATGCATACGGGTAAGCAAAGATGAAAAAATGGAGTCGCTCCAGATATAATAGCTATAGTCAGTGGAAAAGGGAAACATGAAAACAAACATACTTCCAAAATGCACGAATCTGTGTTCTGCACTATGTATTTCAGGCCAATGGATCTGCTGTTTGGTCATGAGTCAGTGCAAAGGCTATGCTTAAAAATTCAGACTTATGAGAACCCAAAGCTGTATTTAAAAAAAAAAAAAAAAAAAAAGGGAAAGGGAAAAAAAGGCATAAGGTTATACCTGATAACTCTTCCCTAGTGTGCAAAGATATGTGCGTGGCACTAAAAAGAAATAAGTTGCTTAGTGACCTGGAAATAAAAGGGATTGTTTATGATTTTGCCACTGGAATAGCAGTCTGAGCACTTTTTCCTGTTCTGACGTAAGAATAAATTGCTTAATCCTCTATGCCTCACTTTCCTCATATTTTTTTTAACTGAGAATAGTTAGCTTTTGGTTTATCTCAGAAATAAGAAAATGCAACATTCAGAATTTGTTTCAAAGCTCATTGCTGTCCTTTTTAAAGATAACTTTCACATATATATGTACGTATTATGTCCATCGGGTCAGCTGAGGGTGTTCACAGCTAAACAAGGTTTTCTCTCTAGTAAGAAAAACTAAACATTAAAACCATTGCTGTCAGCAACTCAGTCAAAAGTGACTCATCTTTTTAGTAGAGAACAGAAGCACTATCAGAATTAGCAAACTAGGGATAGAGCTTTTGTGATATTCACTGGTCAACACAGATCTATAATCTGACTCAGATTTCTGCTAATGTATTTGTTGTTCATAAATATTCTTCCAGGAATTTGCATGAACAAATGTCAGCCTGTGGGACATTTGTGAACTGTTCACTTTGACTATTTGCTATGTGATTCATTAATTTGCCTATCTGGGTGTATGACTGAAACATTTTAAACAGGTGAATAATATGTGACAAAGAACACTGCACCTCCCAATGTAAATGTGCAGATGAAATAATGACTACTTTAAAATGCACTAAACTTTTGGAAAATGGTGACACTTCTGTGAGTATTTGGTACCCCATCTTCATCCTTTCATGTACTGAACAGTACAACACAGTAACATGGAGCCCAATTAGTTTATTTTACTTGATAGAGTAACAGTTACATGGGTTCCTATCAAACTGCCAAGTAATAGCAACCCGAAATTCTGTATGAAAAGTAATGGGAAAGGTCCCACTTACTGCAATGGGAAGCAGGGTTTATTTCGTGAAATACTTAGCCATAATAGGCAGAATGTGGCAAAATGTGCTGGACTGTATTCTGCTTTTATTTAGGGCTACTTCCAGAGGTTATAAAGCAAAACAACACCACCAATCTTTTTTGTTTTTTTTTAATATATTACATCTAGATCGGTAATGTTTACACTGATGGTATTTTCTCATAAGAGGATTTTATAAGAAAAAAATACAATATTATTTGGAACATAAAAATAAGACCAGTTTTTTCCATGAAAATATCATAGTATCTGTTTTATGCTGTATCTTGCATGTGCCTACTTCTCAAAGGTAACAGAAGTAATCCAAGATTAAATTCCTTGTAATTTCTAATAACTTCGTCCCGTGTTGATTTCCATATGTAGTGAAACTAACTTACACTTTATTGGTAGATATTCTATTTGGGCTAACTGATATAGACTGACCTTGTTGGTTCTTTTTTTTTTTTTTTTTTTTAAATCAAAAAAAAGGAAAGAAAACAGCATTTGATAATTCTTATTCGTTACCAAAGCAGACCCTGAACTTCAGCTGCACTACAGTCAGGTCGCCACATTGTAGTTACACTGATGTAGCCAAGCTAATCATCTGATATGTACTGGCATAAACCACTAGCGAAAAGAGGGGTTTAGCTCCTAAAGCTTGTTTTGAAGATGCCTACAAGCTGTCAGGAATACTTTGTAAAACACAAACCTTTAAACATTATACCAACCTGAATCTGGTATCAGCCCACTAATAATTTTCTATTTATCATAAATGTGCATACTGACCAGATTATGGACTGATACATTTTTTTCTATTTGAATAGCTTGAACTAACGCCAGTATATTTTCTTGAAGACACATAAGAGGGCATTTTTTAGGTTTGTTTTAAAAGGCAGTTAAGTTATATAAGCTACACAGCTTTTTTAGGAAGAGGCAGTGTTTTTTCTTAGACCAGCTGACTTAATGTATCTAGCTACAAATCTTAGACCTTCATGGTTACAGCATCACAGCTGCTAAAAGGAGAGATCAAGTGAAACAGTACATAACTGTAGGGCACCCACATGTCTCATCTCAAGATTCTTCACTTTGTTATAGAGGTGGAAGTATTGACAGCAATACTTTGCATCTCTCCCTGTGTACTGGCTTGTAAAATGCTTGATGTCTTCCAAGAGTTAATTTAGTTTAAAAAAAGCTTCTCAAGGAGCGGATAGGTGCTATTAACTCCATGCTGTAAACAGGAAATTCAAAGAAAAGTGACTAAACTTATGACTCTACAAAGCCAGGCAACAGCACAGTTTCTCTAATGTTGTCTGGATTGGGATTTGAGGAGTAGGTAAAGCTGCTTTAACACTTTATTGTTGAAGTAGATATGCAGGATCATGTGTCTATCCCTTCCAGGTACCACAGCACAGGCCGTTTAGAGCAGTTATTGAAGGAGCAACTTTCCCAGGTGAGAAGACAGACACAATGGAGCTGTTTCAAACACAGCTTCCCATGAGGAAATGTGGATTGATTTGTTGACTCAGCCTAGCCCAGAGAGATTATTGCATTTGTTCAAGACCAAGAGAGTCTATGTCAGAAACAATAGCTCTCTCCCACATTTTATTTAGGATCTCTTACTACATGGTGGTACCAGTAAAAAACCATGACTGTCTTGCATTGTTGTAGCAGTCACTTTTATTTGTTTTGCTAGTATAAAAAAACAGCAGAAGATTAGTAATAAGAACAGATGGAAACAAATGATCAGGAAGCCTACAAAATATACCAGATAAAACTCCTGTATCTTCCTCAAATTTGCCAGTATTATAGTCCATACCTTCTGTTTCCATTCACCTAACCCACCTTAAACAAATCCAGCTTCTCATGTTACATACATCTAGGAGAAATCCACATTCAGTCTAAATTTATACTGAAATATAACAAACAAAGAATATCAACATAAGTGTATCTGTATGGATAAAATCTGATTTTTGAGTCCTGTCATCTGTAGACAGCTAGAACCCCCTCCAAAAAAGCTGCAAGAGATTTGTCAGTAGAAGATGTTGATCTCAGGAAACAATCACTAGCAAATATGTTTATTTGACTTTCAGCTCTTTGTACCTACCTGGCATTTCTCAACAAATAGAGCATGACTTCCTTCCATTCAGAATTTGTTGAAAAAATAATTTATATAGATAATTCTTGTGCTGCAGTTTGTTTGTAGGGAGATCAGTCAAACATTTTGGCATTTGAAATTTAAGCAGTGTTCACTGGACCTATACCAGAAGGTCACAGCATGTGTTTCTGTCTGCAATTTGAATGTGTATAAATACTGGAACTAAGTTTCTGGAGCAAATACTCATAACTGTATATACTAAATTTCCCTTAAAGCTTATAAATACTTCACAGTGTTTGCACAAAATTGTTTCAATATCCATAGCAAATAGGGTACATATTCATTAGTGTATTCATAGATAAAGTATATAACAGTTGGAGACACAGTATACTCATTAATTTTTATAAATAGGCATGACAGCTAAGTTATTTACAGTATTCAATCAGTTCTGGTAAGTGTGGGTTTCACCTATGTACTAGCTGAATATTAGTTGAATTAACTGGACACGAATAAATCAGTTATGCTGGTTATCTAAAATACAGTCAGCTATTTCTGCTTTGACCAAAATAATCCTGATTTCCTTTATATTATTTTGTTGATTCTAAAAGATCAACCAGACATCATCTGTCCACTCCTGCAGGTGTCTCCTTATGTTCTCTATGTTGTTCAGAGCACCAAGGGACTACTTTGACCTTTCCCCAGTTATGATTACTGCCCTCTTTTTGTCAATAAATGAGACCTGTCTGTTTCCAGAGTGAACAATGCTTTATAAATGAAAGAAGAGAAAGGTATTGATATTTGTGCATGGATCATTTGATGGTATATGAGGATGAGCCATATTCTCCAGGGAAAGAAAAATTGAATCGTGCCTCTGATGGTATTTATTTGACATGTGGCATGAAAGCCTGTCCTGAAAGAATAAAGGGTAACAGAATGAAATGACCATACTTCAGTTGATGATCACCACAGTAATAAGAATCCCAGCTGCTTCAGACCATAATGTAAATGTTTTGTTTTGATTGAGGTTTTTTATTTGTTTTGGTTTTGGTTTTGGTTTTAAAAATCACCCATGCAGGTGTATTCCACAAAAATGAAAAATAAACAGCATTTTGGCAGCTGGTGCTTTGGGTAGTAACTTATGAAACAACGGGCTTCAACTGGAGCTTGCCATTTATTTGGCAAGAGACTGAGAATGAGGGAATTTGGAATAGTTCTGTCCAAATCTCATTCTGATAACCAGCCACCCTCAGGGCCAGTGTTACATGAAATGTAACAAATGTTGGTGAGGTACCATTACTGCTGTTATTCATGTTTGTTACACCAATTGCAAGAACTATGTATTTGCAAATAATAAATATTTTATCCTTGCTACTTATAGCTGAGCAATAAATCTAATGATGGTAGGTTATCTATCGTAAACAACAACTCAGCAGTGTAGCACTCATAGCTCTCAAGAATATATTCTACTAAAAACAAAACTTTTGAATTTCATTGTACTAATGATTTCAGGACAGTCCGAAACTTTACAGAGTTCTGGATCATTACTCGTACTGTGTAAATCATAGTCCATGTTTTGCTTGGTTTGTACTTGGCTTGGAGATTGTGATCTGTTAATTTTGTTACTTTGGTTTGTGGATAAGACTAAGGTAATAGGCTATTGATTATATTACATGTACAGCATTTGGAAAGGGTTATTACATAGAATTTGGCCTCCTATATTGTACTGCATCTCTGGGAATTACTTATGATGGATGGATTCCATGAAGACAGTGTTCATCATGAATCTTTGTAGGCTTATTTTTCCCTGCTGAAAGATGTAAGAATGAAATAAAGAGTAGAAATGAAGCATTTTTATCTGTGTACTGTTTTTCCTAGTCATTTAACTTTCCAGATTTTAATTTGTCTACTGAGGCCGTAGCCATTGGTAATGACATACACACTGCTCTCATGCTTAAAGTTAGTGCTGTCCAGAGATGCTGAGCCAAATACTGCTTCCAGTAATAGCAATATAAATCAAGGTACTTTGTCTGGGCCCATTCTATCCAAAATGTGACATAAATTTCAGTGTCCTTATTCTAGACATACTCCAATAAAGTTTTGAACAGAATTTGTCTTTTATAGCTTAAATTTTGCAATGGTACAAACAGTAACATAGCTTATGTATTAGGTGTGATTAAGTCATAAAACAGAATTATAAAACATTTTCCCTGGTTAAAAAACACCCAGTAGTATACTTAAATCCTCAAATGTTGAGGGGGGAAGCATAAATGGATATGGTAGGTTATTCAGTCAAAAAGAGGTCAGATCAATGGTTCATCAGTGGAATCCTACAGCGATGCAAAGTCTTTTCTGAAAAGGTGCCTGATGAACAGCACCAGCGAAACTCTGCCTTCCAGTGCATAGGTATAATTCATGTTCATTTTTATTAACTGTGTTTCATGTGGCTGTTACTCCACACCTGCTTTGGAAAAACACTGATCTACTAGTACAGCAATGGTTTCTATCACGTGACAGAGGAAACTTTATCCCTATAGTTTATCTGAGTCACTGCAGTGTGCCAGTACTTCAGCAATGTACCTGGAGTATTCCATGAGACTCTGCTGATTGGAAGTGACCCGGATTTTTTTCCCATGCAAAGGGAAGTTTTGAGTGAATTTTAGCATGCTGTTTCTACAGAGTTGTTTTTCCTCTTCTCTTCATTACTCAGCATTCAACTCTTCTGCCACAAATTCTAAGAGTCATTTTTCCCTCAATTAGATCGTATTTCAAATATCTCATTATCACAAGTCCAACATTTACCTTGTCTCTCTAATTTTTTATGGATTTCCAGTAGTTAAACCTAAACAGCAATAGCACTTACATGTAGACTGTATGCCTTTCTTTCAGAATATAGAGATTTTGGAATATAGTTGATTATCTTGGCTTTTCACCTTCAGTTTTACTGCTGTCCAAGAACTAAGCCATGTTTCTCATTTGAGTTGCCTTTAAAAATGAAAGAACAGGGAACAGTGTGCAGGAACTATTAGTTGACAGGTGAGCAAGCCAAACATGGGAAGCAGAACCAGTTTGTATTTATGTGATTCATTTTAGTAGAATAGAAGTTGACTATTCTGAAACAACAAAGACTGAGCTGATTGTGCTTTGGGGGCTGTTTGCAGTAAAGTTCATAATGATCATGATTGAGAATGAAAATAATGGGTCAGTCTTTCCCTGCATTCAATTTTTAACCTCTGTCATATTGTGTAACTCTAGATTGCAATTTGGATTCACAGTCCAGGAAACAAATGGATAGTTCCCAGGTGTTACCCAAGTGAAATAAATCACTCTTGTATCTCCTCACATGACAGAACCCTCACCAAAAGCCTCTGCGCTTGCAGTAATTCAGGTAGCCACCATGACTGCTCCCCTTTCTCATCCTTCCTTCTTCCTCCCCTGTGTGTGCTAACCTTAACCCATAATAAGTTTGCATAATTCCACTTCTGTCATCCATCCTTTTCTTAACTGTGGCTGGAATTCTCTGGAAACAGAAAAATTCACCTTAAGTAATCGGTTTAAAATATGTACTACCAGTTGGAGAAAGTTAAGGGAACATTCAATTGCTTTGCTCTTACCCCCTTTAATCTGTGTGGTAATTTGTAGTAGTCAGTAACAGAAAATGATGATAGTCTTCTACCAAGTGCTAGATCAGCTGTTCTGTGTAGTCTGTTGTATGAATTGTCTGAAAAAAACCCTGTACATGTTAAGTGCTCTTCAATCTTGTGCTTGGGTGGAGGTATGGGTAAGCATGTAAAATCTGCTTGCTTTCTTGAAAATTACAATCTCTGCAGGGTACACAATGTTTTACAAGCTAAAAGCTAAGCAAAATGCTTGAGACATTTCTCAACATTATCATGTAACACCAATGATAACATTAATTTGCTGATTTTTTTCTTTCACTAAATATGAGGAATCATGGTTTTGTGAGATTGTTTTAAATTGCATTAGAATAATAACCATGAGTAGGTGGGTGTAAAACTTTTCCTTGCAGTGTTGGAACCATAAACACAACTTGGTGTTTGACAAGAGAATTGAAAATTTAAATGTGAAAATTACAGTGATAAAGCAAGCGAAATATTTAATGTTTAAGTTAAACAACTGAAGCTAACTATTGCTTTGCAATGTTTTTTTCACCTGCTGGAAGTTACTTATTAGTACATCAGCCTGCAGAAGAAGCAGCAGAGTCTGACCAAGCAAAGTATGTCTGTACTTCTCAAAAACAAAGAGAATTAGTATCACTGGCCTTGGTCATGTGCTCCATGGTAAGAAGAAAATAGCTGCTCTTAAAATCTGTATTACAGCCTGTACAGCTCCTGCACTATTAGTTAGCTCTGATCGTTAGAAAGAAGTATATGGTCTAAATAGCTTAATTCTTTAGTCTGGAGGATATCCAAAATCTAGTCTCAGAGTTGATTTTTACCAATTTCAGTTGATTTTAAAGTCAGGTATTAATATACAGTGCACTCACAGATGAGCTGGGATGAGAATTAGGCTGTTTTTTGACAAAGCTGATTAATAGATATTTTGCACTATTTCTTCAGATGAAATTTTCTATTTAAACTACTTATGAGTTCTTTTTTAAATAAAGAGGACACTAATTGAATTGCTGTAGTTTAATTATGTCCCCCAATGGAATGAGAGAAACAGTCTTAAGACCTTTGCATTTTCTTTACATGAATATACTCTGAATGAACATTTCTATTATATTTAGTACCTGTTCCTTTCCCTTTGTGAGGATAAAGAGTAGAGTCTGGAATATTAAATAGAAAGAAGGTATTTTTAACAGCAGAGATCAACGTTTCCAAATGTGGCTATTAGCTGTGAGATCTGTCAAAGACCTGATTTTCAGACAGTGCTTAGGAACAATCTTCTGAGAAATGGAAGTTTTAGACTTTAACACAAAACATGGGGTATGCTTACAACCTTACTTATCTTTTTTGAAAGTGTCAGTCATGATCTACGTATCTGCAAGAAAATAGCTGAAAGTGTGCTGTTATACGAGTCATATGCAGAAAAAATAGTGTGCAAGTACATGAGTGAGTGCAGTTGATATACAGTGGTTCTCCACTTCTAAGAGCTATCACCTGAAACTTTTAAAACTAGAGGGAACATAGCACTAAAAACTTAATCCAAGAAGTAATCCTTTACTGGAAACAGAAATAAGTAATTAATATGTTTTCCCTATCTCTTACTTCCATAACTGATACCACTACTAGAGAAACAATCAGGGTCCTTACCATCTAGATTCATCACCCTGCATCCTGGTTGTACCAGCTGTCTTGCTTGTAGATATTGCCATTACATTCCCACCTCCTAGAGCTGTTATGGGTCTCTGTGTTTGTCCTTGTTTCAGCCGGGATGGAGCTAATTTTCTTCCCAGTAGCTACTGCGTTTTGGATTTGGTATGGGATTTGGTATGTGAAGAATGTTGATAATTGATGTTATTAGTCGCTGTTAAACGAGCAAGGATGTTTTCCCGCTTCCCAGGTTTTGGTAATGTGCAGGTGCAAAAAACTGGGAGGGCTATAGCCGGTATAGTTGACCCAAACTGGCCAAAGGAAGTATTTCATACCATAGACATCATGCTCAGTGGGGACTGGCCAGCGGGCCCAGCCACCTTTCATTCATCCGTGTTTTCGTCCCTTCGTTCATTTGTCTGTTCGTTCCCTCGCTTACTCTCTGTGGAACTTGCAGTTCTGAGATCGCTGCTGGGGAAATGCCTGTTCCAAGATCACTGCTGGGGAATACTGATGTTCTGAGATCGCTCTTGGTTCACTCCATGATTGCTGCTCAGAATGGGCTGTATCGGTCATCGGGTTGTCAGGCAGTGAGAAATTGTGCATTGTTCGTTTTGTATAGTCTATTATCATTATATTTTATTATACATTTTATCATTATTAATATATAATTTAATTATTATTATGTTTCCCTTTCCTGTCCTGGTGAACTGCCTTTATCTCAACCCACAAGTTTTTCTTTCTTTCCGATTCTCGTCCCCACCTGTTACGGAGGTACACCAAAATGACTCCACATGGATAATAAACTCAAACAAACTTTTAATTCACAACTGCAACCAAACAACCAAAACTAACGAAACAACAAGGTAACCAAATGACACTCCGGGAACACTTAACAAGTTATAGGTTTGATATACCAGTCGGGGATGTTATTACCGCACGGCAGAAACACAAGAATAACGGTCCAGGGTGCGCACACACTCACTCACAAAGGGGAAAACTCTCACTCAAGGGTACCCAGAAAAATAAGATCGCTCACCCAAAGGGGGTGAGGGTTGACTCAAGGATATATCCAGAAGAAATCACTCACCAAAAGTTGGCGAGGGCACTCAATCCCAGGAAGTTTCCTTAGATGACATCTCAGCCCAAGGGGAGAATTTCCGATTACAGACCCGCTGCTCCAAGGAAAAACACTCCAAGGAGCTTTCTGGCAGGGGCTCCTTTTATAGCCTGGTCAGATCTGAGCTGTGGTCATTTATGGTCAGCTTCTCTAGACCAAGGCACGCCATTGCCTGAGGACCCTGCCTGCCCACTGAGGGGTCCCACTATGGTCAGAAGTCTAGAAGCTTCTCTCAGCTGAGACACGCCACTGCCTGAGGGCCCTGCCTGCTGGCCAAGGGTCCTGCCTCCCCACTCCCACCACAGGGAGGGATGAGTGGCCGGGGAGGGGGGTGGTTGACACCTGAGCTGCGGTGTGTGAGTGACAGCTGCCACGGCAGGGCACTGGGGGCGCAAAAATGAGGCGCGAAAAGGAGCCATCGGCTGCTGCCCTGAAAAGCTCTGGCCCTTATCAGGGCGAGTGTATCTGCCACCCCACCCCACTGGGGAGGGGGGAGTGAGCGAGCTGCTGCACGATATTTGGTTACCAGCTGGGGTCAAACCATGACAGTGTTTTTCTATATTTTAAAGTATTTTCTCCAGAGCTTCTAGCTGCAAAGAAAAGCTTGGAAACACAATTTAATTGGAACCGAAGTCTTAAAAGGCCAATAAACCAGGATTATAATAAAGCAAACCATAACTTGAAATCAGCCTCATTTTTGTGGGGTTGTCTTCAGTCTTCGAACACTTGGGTTTAGCAAGACTGAAGCATCCTTCTACTGGCTACTAGTCCCTTTAAGATACAAATTCAGAAGCGTATTTCCTATGAGAAGGGCTGTGCCAGTTCTTTGTATAATGCTACACTTAAATCCTGATCTCTCTATCTCTCTCTCTTCTGTCCTTCCTCTCTGTCTGCTGGAATCAATGTGGATTTTTGCAGTCAAGTGAATGACGGCTCCAAAACAGTCTAAACCTGCTTTTTTATGCCTTATCAGGAGAAGGTTAGAATAAAGGTTAGCACAATGCAGAAGTACTGAACTTTCAGAGTTATTTCTTCCACAAAATAAATACATTTCAGGCAGGCCACAGAAAGTAATTATTCTAGAATTTCTTTGAATGAAAGCTACCTTCTAATCATGCAATCATCAATAAAAGAAGGGTATGAAAGGACACTATAGACCTCTGTTAAAGGTGGCCTTATGTGAGAATGTCTTTTACATTAGGCAGTGTTTGCATGTCCCAGTGGAGAAAGTGAAAGGTCACATAGAAGTAAAGGACATTTATGATATGTAAATATTAATCTTCAGTAGTGATGAAAAGACAGCTTATAAGATTTATAATCAAGAGTATGATGGAGAAATGGGGGACGGCAAGGGGGAAAGGAACAAACCGCTATATCCATTTCATTTTGAAGAGTTTTAGTGTACTCGGTTATAGGATAAATGTGCAGGATTTAGTTAATAGTCAAGTGCTATTGTGGACTGCTTCTGGGTGGGTATTTTCTGCCTGTTACCAGTTCTTAGCACCTCAATATTAGAAAGTGTCTTTAGAACAATTGTAAACATGCCCAGAGGCTTATACAATAGACACAAGAGTTTTAAATGCAGATATAATAATCATAATAACCATAATAATAAATATTCATAATAATAAATATTCATAATACTACATTTCAGAGCTGATCTGAACAGAACACAGCTTTAGCCACAGTTATAGCACTAAGTCAAACAGAAAATAATCCCATAATGATCAATAAACACCTTTTTCTACAACACATAGGTTTTTTTGGCCATCCCAATTCAGGAGTCACTAGTGTTCCTGCTGCTTAGGTGCTGACAGACCCATTGAGCAAATTCCGTCATTTAATAGTAGAGAACATCCTAAAATTCATATTTTATAACATCATGAACAATAAATATGCTAACATGAGTATTTCTTCAATAGGAATAGAAAAATATGCTTAAGGAAAACAGTATTTGATTTTCTAGTTTTATTGCTATACATATTTCATCACATCAGGACTATACAGAGGGGTCCATTTCTACTGTGAATAGTGATCAAATGCAAGGTGGCATCAATTCTTGTCAGGGTTTTTGGGCACAACTGATGTGCAAACCATAAATACAAATAAAGAGTGATGCACTTGATGAATTTACATTTTTAAATGCAAGTTTATTTGTTTTCAATGATGTGTATGCATGAACTCCTTCACATTTATAGGGGTATTTGAAATATCGCAATAGATAAAGGAGTCAGGATCTGCCAGCAGGAATTAGGCATGCAGGATCTGGATACCACCTTTTTTACACTAGGAAATAGTATTACAACATATGTCAGTTCTATTTATTTGCTTCCCCATATGAGAAATTCTTTTTTTACATCTTTGTTAGCTTGTCATGGCACTGTTTATGCTAAACATGCCTGTGTGCTTGCTTCCTACCTCCTGTAACAAGAAATAACTCTTCTAGATCAATTCGCACCCAGTTAAAATTCAAGGGTTTCCCAGAGAGTTTGCTATAGCTTTATATGTTCAGTTGTGCCCTATGCAAGGACTTGTGGGAGAAACCTGTTCCTTCAGAGGTGTCAGACATCACTCTTCTTTAACTTGCATGCAGAAAGATAACATTGAGGTCAAGAAAGTCCTGCTAGCAAAGAGCTAGTGTCAAGGCAAAATCAAGCCCTGCATGGCTGACTGCAGCCCAGGCTGTCAGATTTGTCCCCAGGCTGGCACTGGACTTAAAGCAAGCTTTGAGAGAAGAGACAAAAACTGCCTTTGTTCTATCAAAGCCATACCAAGATCTGTTCTGTTTTCCCTCCTGCAAAATCTTTTAAAAGTAATTTTTCTATTCACGTAGAAAAGCTATCCCCGCATCCACTACACAGCTGTACACCATCAGTGCCTGAGAGCTGCTTTATGTCCCCTTTTCAGGGGGTCACAGGGCTGGTTTGACCTTCCACAATGCCTTCAGAGTTTCTCACTCTAACCTTGCCATAAAGCCTTCTCACTAGGACTTCGTGATTTGAAGACAAAAAATAACTGTGAGGTTTTAGTACTGTGAGGTGGTGCATTTTGTGCAACTCTCTTGTCTTTGCTCATTTCTTATAAATGCAAGATTAAATCAATTTCAGAGACCTAACTGGAAACTTCTACCTACCACTCTGATGACAAACATTTTGCAAATAAAGACCCCTTTGCTTGTACTGTTGGTCTTCTTTACTTTCTTCTGGGCTGCTACTAAATCATGACAACAGCTGGTAAATACAACCCGGCCTTTCAAGGAATTGCAAGGGTTAAAGAACTGCAGTAACTATGGACAAAGGAGAGAAAATTTCAATTAGAGGTTGCTGCGGATCCTTTCTGAAAAACATTATTTTACTCTACAGAATCTCTCATTGACATATACATTGGCACCACCAAGTTTTGTAAATCTCTGTACAATAATTTCTCTTGACTACATGATTACTTGCAGTAAATTGCAAGAATCATGGTATGATCATTTATCCACTAAACCTTTTAACAAACTTGATTGTTTACTTATTATCCTTCTCAGAATTTGAACAGAAGTAAGCTTAGTAAGGAAATATAATGAAGAAAGTTAATACTAAAAATTGTAAACATTTTAAATGAATTAAAAATTGCTAAAGCTTATGTATCTCATTTCATTCAGTACAAGGAAATCCAGAGGATACATTTCTGTATTTTCAGTCAGGATTTTCCACAGAATCTCCTTGAGCAAGGCAGATGCTGTATATCGGTCCTAAATCAAACTCATCACCGTTATTATCTTCCTTCATGTACAGGAATTCATCCATCTAGTGACAGCAGCAATTTCACAGATAAACAGGTCATCTGGGCCTTTATTAAGGTCTGCAAAATGTAATGGGAATCTTCGCACTGATTTCAAGGATCAGCTGCTTTATCACTGACTAGCTGTTTCTAGCACTGGAAATAACCACAGGAGGAGGTATATTTAAATCATCTGAGGTTTCACCTATGCTGCTAAAGAAAAGAGGACCATGGGGCAATTCCTGTTGCTGAAGCCAAATGGCTCAAACTGATCCACAGCCATACTACGTCAAGCTGGCCCTCTAAAGCAGACTGCGATATCCGTATATACATAGCACTCAGTCTATACTAAGTGGTCTATATATACCACATAGGTAGGATATACCTATACACATGAGGTGTCCTGCTGATCCTAAGATAATATTTCCTATGCTTTCTTAAAATTAAATATCTGAAATAAAGTGGAGGTTTTGTTGCAGATCATCACAGTGGTATTTTTATAGCATGAAAACTGAGAATGGATATAAGTGCAGCTGAATGTTGTATGAACTGGCCATGTAGATCCATTTGGGTTGGCATGGGAACCCTACACTTTTCTGTAATCATCTCCAAGTATCTAAATGAATTGGAAAAAGCACACTGAATTGTGTATCTTTTGGGAGTAGGACTTGCACAGCATTTTCTTGATCCAAGAATGATATAGCTGATCAATGCAAAGAAAGAGTGAAAGATTAATTTTTATGCCCTAAGAAAAAAATTGACCAGGTCAGTCTACATTTTGAACAGAAGAGCTTGCCCATATCTTTGGCAAAGTTGGTCCAGTCCTATAACTTTGACTTAGATCAGAAGTGCATCGAAGGAGAGTCAAGGGGGTGGTTGACTACCCCCTAATGCTAGCAAATGCAAAAAAATTATAAAATCTCTGAAACAAGTTGGCTACCAGGCTGCTGTTTTCCATCATTATTTCTGTCCCTAGAAATTAAATTTTTAAATAGTTGGTAATGGATAAACCAAAAACATGCATACAGAAGACTAAAACCAGCTTACATTGACATGGACAGACTGTAAAGAGCATCAGCTGAAAACCAGCATTAGGGTTATTAGTCCTGAGAGTCTCTTACCCTGTTATTTAGCCAACATGTTTCTTTCAGTGATGCTGATGTGAAATTGGTCAAAGAAAGAGTTATAAACTTTTTTTTTTTTCAATCTTTGTATCTGATTTTTTGCTGGCCTTTAGCTTGTGTGGTAATGGTTGTGTAAAGCAGTAACAAACTATTACCACATACAAAGTTTTTTCTATTAATACAACACTTTTCTCTAAGTAGGAGGAAGCAGTTATTCAAAGAGAATGCATTTTGTACATGGGAATTACAGCTGCATTGCTGCTGTGAAATGGAACAACATTAATCCATTCCTTGGCAACAATCACAGAGAGAATGAGAAATGATGCAGTAAACATACATAACCTGTTCCTCTTACAAACTAAAGAATGTCTGCTTAGAGTCCTCCTCAGATGCTGCAATACAGACACGTTGCAGCAATCCTGTCCTTTACAAAATATTGCAGGAGAAAGAAACAAAATCAAAGGACTTCCATATTTAACTTTCAAATATATTGGTTATTCTATCACTGTACTCGTTCCAAATGATTTGAGTAGCTGGAGGACAACAAAGCGTTGTTTGGATATATGGCTTTGAAATATCTCTGATTGCACACACTGTAGCCTATCAAAAATGAAAAACATGCTTGTTGCCAGACCTAGCCTTGATTGGTTTTCCGTTCAATCTGGCCATAAAATGCTAGGGCAGAGAAATGGGAGAGGGCGAAATAGTGATTCTGTTCCCAGCTCTGCCCTGTCCCCTTGGGTTGTTCTGCTCACTCCAAGTACAATGGTCGATGGTCTGACCAGTCTCTGACGCAGAATGCCCTTAAGCTGCTTTCAAAACCAGATTTACTGCCCTTACCAGCAATAAACGTGGATGTAGAGGCCAAGGCATTTAGACTAATGTGGGATGCACTTTATCCCTTGTGGATAACAACGTCCCCGTAAGTTGACCTGGGTATTGTTATGCCATGTCCTGGTTTAGGAAAGCATCAGAGGGAACCAGGCAGGCGAATAGCAGCTGGGGAGGTGGGGAGGCCTGAAAGTACTCGTTCTCGGCTGTCCCAGGCACAGCTCTTCAACTGAAATACAAATACAGCTAATGAGAAAAAAACAGAGACAATAAAAAAAAATCCATTGATTTCAATGGAGACAGGATTCTGTCTTTAAAATTTATATAAATTTATAAATTTAAACAGAGGAACCACTCTTCAGCTGTTTTAACATTGCAGGTAATTGAATTAATGTGCAAACATCATGCGATATGAATCACTCAAGATAATAAGCAAATCTCGGACAATTTAAATTAATCAGTTTGTAAACACTTATATTTCGCAAAACAAAAATCCCTGAAATTAAAAATTGATTCTAGAATGATTTACTAACCAAAGTAACAATTTTCTGTGTATGTGGACATCATCCTGTGGTTTCACTGGATCACTCTGATACTTACAGTTAAATGTATATTTAAGCTTGATCAGGACCAAAATATCTTGAGGCCTTTAATATATTTTACATTTAAAAACAAAGTTTTGAAATTATTTATTATTTTTAAATTCAAAAAGTATACTGAACAATATTCCTTACAGTAAAATAAACTGATTATATACCTATATTACAACTACTTCATTTTTCAAGTTAATGCAAGTAAATGCTTTAGAAAAATTATAATAGCAATTACTCATTTTCAGACTGGCATTGTGAATAACAAGTTCTGTCCCAAATTAAATGATAAAAAGCTAACTAGGCTAACTTAAATTATTTTTAAATTTTTTTTCTTAATTTAAAACAAATTGAGTTAGAGTACTATGGATAGTGAAATAAGATGCATGTTTAGAGTACTAAATTTGAAGTTCAATATATTATTTTGAGCAGTATTTTTTCTCTTTATCTGAGCAGGAACTTTTAAATTGTTAATTCCGTGACAGCGTTCTCATTTGATAGAATCCAGAATTAAACCTGGATGAACATGAAGAAATCTGCCTTCATTAACAGATATCCAATTAAACTGTCCAGTTTCTTAGGATCCTGAGTGATGATAGCACATTAAGGCAGAAATTATTCACTGCAAGTGATTCTGACTAATGCCATCCTTGGGAACATGCCTCTCCACCACCGCTCTGTGTGAGTAACATCCCTCGTTGCTCAGGGGTTTTGTCGCCCTTCCAAGCTCCCACCTTATCACAGGAAGCATATTGTGGCAGCTGCCCAGGCACTGCTTCTCAGACGTGTCCGTACCTTTCCCTGGTGCAGAGTGGCAATTCTTCTTAATGAAGAGAATTAAATATAGATTTCCAGTCACACTGAGTGGGAACATGAGATGAACATACAGCTCAGAAGACTCCAGATATTTATATACTGTATGTATTATGGAAATGCTTGAGGTCAGTTGCTGAGGCTTGAGGTAAATAGATTTTTGTGCAAGTAACTGTAAAAATAAAATGAGACAAAAATCCATGCTGCAAACCCACAGGAACCTAAGGGAAATAGGGAGTGGGTGAGAGACTGTTTTACCCAGGAAATAAGTCACCATGGCATTCAGATGGGAGAGGGGGTAGGCAGCAAGAGAAATGGGACACCTTGCCTAATACTTCAGCCACATTGGAGCAAAACAAAAGCTTACTTGTAATAAGCAGATAACAAATTCCTTAAATTCTAATTTAAGTATATTGCAGGTGTGATCCTTCCAAAACAAGTTAAGTGTTTTAGGAGCACAAGCTCCATTGCAATTCAGACATGAGCCTGATCACGGTCCTATGAATCAGAAGTCCTTTTATTCCAAGCAAAATGTAGTTACAGTACTGTAAAAATTCTAAGAGATAAGAATCAGCTTCTGACATTTTGCTGTGAACTCAGACATGATTCCTTGCATATGTACTACCTGTTAATTGTCTTGATTCTCTTTTCATTAGGTACATCCATCCACATGCCAATCACACTCTTTCCGCTTTTCATCTCACATTTTGCTTTAGAAGCATTAACGTGGAAAAAAAAGTCAGGTTTAAAACAAGGTTTTCTATTCATACATGGATCATTGCAGGAAATTCTATGGCTGAAGTTGAATAAGAGATCAAACCAAATGATTGCAATGGTCACCTCTGACACCAGGCACTCAGCTGAACTCCCAGTGTAGGTGTGGTATTAACTCCAACGTTGCATACAATGATGTGTGTATATGAGATGAGAACAAAAATCTAATGCTCGGTGGTCACCAGGATAATTTAGCCTCCTGGCTTTTCTTCAGAGTTTTTGAAAGCAGAAACTCTGTAAACTGGTGTATAAAGAGCTATGCCTCATATGGAGAAGCTTTTTAAGTTGTTTCAGGGTAAGACACTGACACAAGAAAAAACACCTTCTGTTTGTTGAGGCCATTGTGGATTTTGCCTACAAGGTTATTTCTTGAGGCAAAAGGGAGCAGCTGGCAGGAGCTGGTATGCAGCATCTTTTTATTTTTCTGAGACTGCTGGGAAAACATAAGGGAGTTCTTAGGGTAGGGAAAATGTTCCCAGAGCAGTGTAATGGGAGATCATCAGCATGTCCCAGCACATACACAGGAAGATGGCTTAGCATCTGTTCTGGAGCTCCACAGTGTGCAAGCCAAGACTCCTGGATATAGGCAATCAGGCATGGAGATGGATCACAGTGTGCATGCCAAGAGTCTTGGGTACTGGTAATCAAGCACGGAGATGGATATTTTGATTGGAGGGCACATATGAATAGCAGTAAAATTAAGTGTGTTTCCTTCCAGTGTTTTGAATGTGAACAGAGTAAAGAATCTACTTACATTCTCATTAGCTTGAATATTTCACATAGTAGAAATGAGGCAGAAATAGAGTAGAAATTTTAAATGAGGAATTCATTTTTTGAAATATATGTTCCACTCAACTCATTTAATCTATCTGTGCCTTGATTCTCCATAAATGTTTTAAAAGCACAAATATATGATAGTGATTAGGACCTTATATATTCAGATAGAAATATATGCTCACATAAGGAATCTCATTGAAGCCAACGAACTTCAAATGATGTAAAAAAATAAAGGAATCACATTCCCCTGAAAGCAAAGGTATTTTAGACTCCATAGCAAGGCTTTCCTACAGGACACAAATTTCTACTGTAATTGTAAAAATAGAAATGTTTTCTCAAAGGAGAAACAGGTATGAGTGTTAGGGTCTCACTTCTACAGTGACTGTACTACCTCTCCTTTTGAGCTATACCAACGTGTTTGCATTGAAATCCACAGGGTGGCACCAGCGCATGCTAAATTAGCTACAAGGAATATTTGACCTGCGGTATTTACGTCGCAGACTCCGGTAGTGGAAAGAGTGGATGCCATCAATTCCTGAATGTGTAGGATTTTGGCCATCAAGTGTCCTTAGCAGTTTGAGGTTCACAGCACCTGTTATGTTCAGGTGCATAACAATGATTCTGCCATATTTGTTATAAGGGCAGCTTCCATGGACTTTGAAAACTGAACAAGGAATGGTCCATTTTCCTGGGGCTGTTTGATTAATAGGCATTAAAGGGTAATTGCACTTAAGTAATTCATTAATGTATTTTCAGTGAGTCAAATGCTGGAGTAAAAGGGATAAGGTAGAGACCAAGAGAAGATATAATCTAATATTCGTTGGGCTGTGAACATTTCTAACAGCATGTAGTATATGTTCAAACATTTTTTAAATGGGGATAATCCACCCTAATGCTGGAATGATGAAGACACGTTGAAATAATCAATGCACACCAAGGCCTGAGTCTTGGCAGGAGCGACCTACTGTCAGGATACACTTGTGTATTTCACACTGCTGCTGCAGAACTTCACAGCACACAATTTTGCTTATTATGTGGCTGATTAATTGTATCTGTTATTATGTTATCACCTGAAAATCCTGCTGCTATATAGTGCCTGCCTTGTGCAACTGAAGTGTATTGGTGTCAACTAATGGACGTCTGGGTTAAAAAAGTCATTTTAGAGCAGAATAATTTACCTGCATATGGTTATCCCCCACTGCTCTTGCTCAGCAGAAGAGCAATGGCAGCTCTGCCGATGTCACTCTCAGGTCTGTTGGCGCTCAACAGAACCCACCATCTCCTGTCAGGAGTCTTTGAGGAGTCAGAAAAGTACCGACAGCCCTACATCAGCTTTTGGATAACAGATGGATTGAGAAACTGCATGGCAGTGTGAGCAAATAAAGCAAATGGAAGAAGGAAAGAGATTAGCACAGTAGCTAGAGATCAAGAAACTTCAAAATGGAATTGGAGATGTTATCTAATTTACATTTTGTGAAAAAAACATCGGTGATCAGACAATTCAGCAAATTATCAAAGTAATCCTGTTTCTTCATTGCATCAGGTAGGAAATTTCAAACAAAACACACCCTTTCAAAAAGCCCCAAACAAATAAGTTTTAGCATTTAGTGGCAATGATAAGATTTTTTTTATATCATTCATAGTGAATTGGTTGCGTTCAGAATGATAGATTTCAGTAGATACCTGTGGTTCTTGTTGTGCATTAATGTACCATCACCTACTGTATTTGTTTTGTTCTGAGCATCCTCACAGTGTCTGTATAGCCTTGTGTTTTACCTTTGAAATACAGCGGGAGCTGGGATTTTTAAATTGTACCTTTAGCTCTGATATTGAATTGCTCAGAGGCCTTGATCAAATCATTCATTCTCTCACTCCTTCAGTCTTATTGCCTACAAAATACATGTAATACTTATTATTTTCTAAATTGCTTTGAGGTCCTTACATGAAAAGCAACTAATTGCAAAATACTACTGCAGAATGCCAGAAATGCCAGCTAGGAGTCATCAGTAAGCACCAAACAGATGAAAAACCACCAGTGATCATGCCAGAGTTAAAAAGTTACCTGAAATATCAGGAAAATTTCTGAAATTGTTAATATATTTATATTAGGACTTATTTGTGACTTCAATAGTACCGATCTCCAGTAGTACCCTTATTTTCATGCTTAATCTGATATTTTAAAAGGTCAGAGCAAACAAACAAAAAGCCTTGACAAGATCTTGCAGGGAGAGAAAAAGAAGAGATTTGTGTCACATCTTCTACTTATAGAGGAAGTCCTGAATAGTCCAATGACAGGGACAGAAAAGAAAAGAAAAGCCCATTTTCAAGACAGTGAAATTTATCATCCTCCTGAAAGAATGCTAGAGATCGGGTAATACAGCAACAATTTTCCAGCCACAGAGGCACAGTAACTATCATGTTAGATAAAGACTACCATGATTCAAAATCATTTGGTCACATCAACAACGGAGCACAGAAATACTCAGAGAAAACACAGCTATTGTAAACTCCTTACAAGTGACAGACCATAGCAACTGCTATAAATGAACAAGGTAGAACAATCAGTCAGAAGGATATCTCCACTACCTTGATATTCTTCTGACACAGCAACATCTTTTCACCTGTAGACAAAGACTCCAGACATATATCTTTCGAGGCTTCAAAGCCATTGTGAGCTGGGCCTTCACAAAAGTGAAAAGTTTCTTTCACAAATTACCTCCCTGAAACTATGACGTGATTCATAATTTGTGGCTCTCGTAAGAAAGCTCCTAAAAATAGAGAGAAGTGATACAAATTGATGGAAATTGTTATAATTCAGATATTAACTGGAAGAAGGGGAAGGTTGTAAAGAATTCTTGACTGCCCTTCCTAGTTTATATTTTGCATAATCCATTCTTGCATAATTTTTTCAAATTAGTGAAACATTCTTTTAGATCTTACCTGTTTAATAGGACACCAGAATTAATTTCCTTACGTGAAGCAGTATTTCACATTCTTCTATGCTTTTTGCTGATTTCCTTCCAGCCTCTAGTGTGAAAATTAATTAATGGCAATGTAATAGGCACCAAACATCATGAGAATAAAAATAGAATCATTTAACATTGCCAAACCAAAAGTTTAGACCAAAATATTGAAAGAAAAACTCATTGAGATTCCAAGACTGTGAAATTCATGCCATCGTTAGAATCCAGGGTAGACAGTGCAGCTACATTTTAGACATTTAAACCTGATATAAACATCCGCTCAGCCATTTCTATTTTGGTGTACATCATTGACAAGCATCACAACAGTGAGAAATTTCAAAATTAGAAAAAAATCAAAATTTTTCAAAACTGAAAAAAAATTCAAATTTCAGTTGGACCTACAAGGTATGCATTCAAGTTGGAATGCATCAGCTATGTTTAGCCATCCAAAATTAAGCATATATTCTTTTCTTGGGCAGCCAATGGGGGAACACTGGTAGCTGCTGGTAGTAGCACATCACATTTACTATAGGCATCTCTTGTACCTCTCCTTGCACATAGCACTGACAAATATGTCTCATCCACTAACTGTGCAGCCTCGTCTCCATGCTCTAATTCAATCCCCTCTAATAATGTACTTATCTTGTATCAGACAGTATTTACTATGATGCTAGGTCATAAGAGAGAGTGGGGTTTTTTGGTTTTCCTAATTCTAAAGACGTTGAAAGTCCTGAATTCAGAAACAAAAATTTTTCTCCTTTCTTACTTGAAATGTCATAATTTCTTGTCAATTTTGCTATAGATCACAAACTAAAGTGCTAATACATGAAATATATAAAGCTTTCAATCATGAGAATTTACCTTTGTCTGTGCTACGCAAAGTGCTTTCTTTCACAGTGGAACATTTATGACTGTATGACCTCCATGAAAGAATGTGTCAATTATTACAGTGGACTTTGAGTATTCATTACTGGATGTCTATGTCCAGAAGAATATCACCAAGTGATAGTCTAATTTTCTCTCATGTTTTTTTTACAGGTAGAAAAAACATACAACTTTTAACCCAATGTAATGGTTTGCAAATCTAATATTCTTATCCATCATGATTAGTTATAATCTGACTTGCTTTTGCTTATGTCCCAGCTCTCCCCCTCAAACCCCACAGATACTTGCCTAGTTGTTTCTAGTGCTTCATATTCCATTCTGCCATTCCTAAAATAATCACCTTTCTGATTTTATCAGTCCCTTCCTTTTAGAGGACAATAATTAGACCTGATTTTCAGAAATATTAGGTAGCCAGAACTCTAATTTAGCGTAGCAAGAGTGACAGGAATTCAGTGTCAAGCCTTAGACATCTCATAGCACACACACAATATTAAAGAATGAAAAGCAATGGATGATAATGAAAATATACATCTTAATTCAATATATATTTCTCTAAAGTCGAGATTTTTCACACTGATAATCTGTAAAAAGTGTCTCTGAATAAATATACATTTACATTTAGAAATTCTGTTTAGTGTTATTTAAAGTTTGTTAAGCTTATGTAATTTCTGTGTGTAGGAACACACTAACAGCTATGTTACTCGTTTCTTAGATCAAGGATAATTAGGAAGCGATGAACGGTGCTAATGCCTTGCTGAAGAGCATTCTCTAGCTAAAACCAGTCATCTCCAGCTTTTCTGTGGAGGTTAGAAAATACCTGAGTAAGTAAATTAAAAAAAAAAAAAACCACAAACCAACCAAGTATTAACACTTAAGTCTTAAAACCTACCAAACCTAGGAGACCTGAATTAAAAATAAATCATATGAAAAGAATGGTTGGGTAGGCAAAAGTAATGCAGCACCTATTTCACAGAAGAACCAGTGAGTCTATTTTGCCAGACCATCTTCCTTGTCTCTTACATGCCTAACTATTAGAGAAGGCCCCAGGTGCTACCAGTTCACTGCGTTGTTCCCACGCTCAGTGTTAAACTCACGGACCACACTCTTGGGTCTAGGCTTTAGACAAACTTAGAGGAACATAAAATGAATTTTGTCTGCCTGTCCTAGCAATGTGATGAACAGAGTACACTGTAGGTATTAAGCAGATAAGAAAAGAAGTTTCAAGTATTTTATAGTATTAGTTGCGTATTTTAAATTAACAATCAACAATAGACAATATACAAGTGAATGTAGGACAAAATATTCCTATTTTAGACTGAGACAGTTTGATATTATGTAATGAGCACAGTTCCAAGGCAATAATCTACAGTACTATTCAGAAACAAATATTGTATGCAGCTTCACATAATATACACCCTTGCCCATGTCTTATGAAAGCCTCAAAGAAAAATCCTTGATGTTTCATATTAATATTGCTCACATGAGTTTAAAACTAATGTAATAGCCCATTACACTTTTGTGCCCCTCAACATACTTTGCATACAATTTGAAAATAACATCTTACTACCTCATTTTATGCGTATTCTGAAGCATTCTTTATTTTAAACATTAAAATGTTTATTTAAAATAATTAAACTAGTACTATCAGTACCCTGCTTTGATTTTCCGAAACCCCAAACTTCCCTATGTTAGAAACCCTCACTTTAAGTAATTTAAATAGGAATACCTGTCTACCTTCCTGCTAAATAATGCTACAGAACTTCCTGTAGGATTTCGCCTATGCTGAAGAAGAAAACCTTCCATCTAACTTCATTTATTTCTAGTTACAATCTTACATAAAAGGAAAGGACCCCTATTAAATTTAATTAGAGATTTTTATTCGATTTCAATCAGATCAAGATACTGGGCACAACATTCAGCTGGCAGGTGTTATTGTAGCTACAGCTGCTTGATGATCTGGCCCAATTTGTATCTTGACTGCATTTTTTGTTCAATCAACTGTGATACTGTTGGCCAAAAGTATTCATGGCCAAACAGACGTTTTTAATGCCATCAGTCAGTTAATATTATGCCAGCTAAACAAAGCAAATAGCAGGAATTATAACCTTCGTCTTTCTTTTCTTTGTTTCTGTCCTGGTTTAGGCTGGGACGGAGCTAGTTTTATTTTCAGCAGCTCCTGTGTTTTGGCTTTAGTGTGTGAAGAATGGTGATAGCACACTGATGTTGCTGGCTGCTGCTGAACCACCAAGGACATTTTGCTGTTTTCCAGGTTTTGCTAACGTGCAAGGGCAAAAACTTGTGCGGGGCATAGACAGGATAGTTGATCCAAACGGGCCAAAGAGAGTATTCCATACCATAGGCGTCATGCCTGGTATAAGTGAGGGTCGGTCGGTGGGCCACTAGGCTTTTAGGCTTTTGAGACCCTTAACTTGCCTTAATTGTTAAGCTTCCCTTCAGGTTGGGGTTTTTTTGTTTCCCTATTTTTCCTTTTTGTTTTTCGTTTGTTCGGCTGTTTGTTCCCTCGCCTGCTCTCTCTGGAACTTGCTGTTCTGGGATAGCTGGTGGGGGATACCCCTGCTCCCTGCCTGCTGCTCGGGACGGGCTGTATCGGTCGTCGGGTGGTGAGAAATTGTGTATCGTTTGTTTTATATATTCTATTATCCTTATATATATTATTATTATCATTATTAATATATTGTTATATTTTTCCTTTGCTGTCCTGGTGAACTCTTTTTATCTCAACCCGTGAGTTTTCCTTTCTCTCCAATTCTCCTCCCCACCCCACCAGGAATGCGGGGGGGGGAGTGAGTGAGCGGCTGTGCGGTATTGGGTTACAATTTGGGGTTAAGCCACGACAGTCTCTTAACTCTAGAAAGCCAAATGGCAGAGAATGTTTTACCTCCATACTGGTTTGTTCCCAAAGCTGTTTTTTTCTACTATAAATTCAACTGCAAAAGCAGGTGGGTGGTCTTCTAGTTTCCAGGTTTGGTTCTTCTTAGTTCTAATATCCCTAACTTTTTTCTTCTCAGGGAAATTAGATTTCAAATATCAAAATGCATAGAAACATATAATACATATGTGTAAAAAGCTGCTTCAGGACAGAAACCAACCTGTAAATAATGGGATTTAGAAAAAAACATTTCCAATGGGCCAGTTATTTGATAACTCTTAACTCTAAAATCTGTTTTTAGATAGAGGTTATTAAATTAAGATAGCTAATGGATTTGGCGGGGGAAATGTCTGCGCCCTTTCTTAAAGAAAAACCACAGAACACACTGTTCAATCAGCTGGGAGCCTGTTTTTGAAGATGGTGCTTAAAAAATAAAAATGCCTTTCCAAAAAAATTTGAGTTTGCTTCTGAGCTGAAGCCTCACTGAAGCTGATGAAAGAACCTGTAGGGACAGGAATACTCTGGGACTTCAGCCCTGTCTCTTACAACTCTTCAGGGGACCTCCAAGAGCTATTCGTTTAATTGTAGGGAGTGACATTGTACGCATGATAGTTTTTCTTGTGCTCCCAAACCTCCTTTCTTGCCAAGTCACGTTCCTTTTAATTCCAGCAATAGCAGAACTCCATTTCTTCTGAAACAGGACAAGATCTACCACCTTTTTAAAGATTTCACTGCTTTTACGCAAAAATTCTTTGAGCATACTACGTTGTATTTGCTACCAACCTGTACCTTGCCAGTCCCTCTGTTTCAGCATGATCTTTTCTCTTTTCTGTATAGATTAATAGACTGTTACTATCCTACATATTTGGTTTTATGAAGTTTATCAGCTCTAATAATGAAATGACAGTTAAAAATCATGCAGCCTTGCCTGAGTATTGGATGGTTAGGTCTGGTTTTAACACCCTAAGCAATAACAACATGTCAGGTGAGAGGCTGTTTTTTGTTTTTCCTGTGCTCTCTCATCTATATGAATCTACAGGGTTTGTACCAGCATTCAAAAACAGACAGGTATTTGCGGAATGAGGGAGGTATTCCAACCAGATTAAAATTGTGACTGGCCTCTACCAGGGCAGAAAAATGACAATTTTTTTTGCTGAAGTAATGTTTGTACTATATGCTTCGGTTAATTACAAGTCATCCAAAAGACCAAAAATACAGTAGTTATGAAACTCTTCTTAATCCCTTGGAACTATGCTGAACAATGCAGTGCTGACTCCCTTGCTAGATTACTGGAAGGCAAATATTAAATTCCAGCAAAGCAGCAATTACTAAATCCATGTTTGTAATTAATTCACTACTGATTAGTTCTGACATGCAAGCGCCCTGACTGGGTCTAAAAAGACGGCTAAAATACAAGAGAGGAAAAAATGTCTATGTCTAGTGTAAAATGACATTTGTTTCTGTTATGAGCAAAAAAAATGCCATAAAATGAACACTGATTATTTTTTGAGATGGCAAGACTTGGAAGTTTGCCCTTCTCCCATCCTAAACATTTCAGAGAGAGGTCTTGCATTAATTTCAATGCTTTCATTATAGACACCACACTGTGTATCAGATCCTAGCCTGGTGAAAATCATTATAGATCTATTGAAGGTTATTATTTTCTTCATATTACAGCAACCATAGATGCGATTTTTGTTTATTGACAGATTTATTATGAGTAATCATTCAAAAATATGTTCTGTTGTTCACCATTGTTTCTCAGCAACAGTACTAATTAAAATGTTTAAGTAATCCAGTTGTACAGCTTGTGTTTTTAAGTGACTGACAAAACAACTGTAAGTGCTAGTACTGGAAGTGAACAGCTGCAAATGTTCTCTGTGTTAGCATAAATTACCTGGTGAATATCAATGAATGCATCTGCAGAAATAAGATTGCTGCAGAGACATTTTAGTAGCTCACACTAATCAATTAAAAAAAAAGTAAACAGCTCCAAAATTAGACTCTGTAAATCATAGCACCTCAGTGAGAAATAAACTGTGAGTTCCAGTTTTTCATTCGGAGGGACTGAAAAGATACACTTTAATTTCCTTTAACACTGTCACTCTTCTTGCTTCCTCTTCTGAAAGCTTCCTACTCATTAAAACCACTTTGTGATCTTTACATAAGAATAAACTGCTCCTGAGGCACAGACGAAGAGTCAGTATAGGTATGTGGATTTGCATATCCTGTTTGCCTTCATCTGGCAGCTCCAAAGACATTCAGCAGCCAAGTATGCTTGCTTTCTTTTCTCATTGGCCCCTGTGTTTCAGCATGACCCCAGTTTGACTTTGGATCTGCGGTATTCAAAAGTAAAGAAACAGAATAGCAGCAGAGAGAGAATTAGAAACAAAATCACTGATTAAACTATTGATCAGCCACTCTGTTAAAACTAAGGTACTCCTCCATTTGGAATTAAACCACCAAACGTGCACTGCAACAAAGTGAAAGGTCTGACCCAAACACAGAAAAGGTACAGAAATTTTGAGTTCAAGGTGTGCAAGAGAGGAGAAAGGAACCTTGAGATCGGTCGGGAAAAACTGTGATAGTGAAAAGGGGAGATAGCACAAAAAGTCTGCAGACCTGTTTCTAATGGTTATTGTCTGTATCACCATGATGTCTGCCATCCTAACCTTGAGCAGGAGTCAAGAGATGGAGCTCTTCTTTGAAAGCTTAACTAATGATAGAAAGTGGCGCCATCATTTTGATGCTGAAGTGAGTGCAGCTCTTAGGTAGGGCAGATACTGATAAGTTTTCATGTTCAAGGAAATGGAGAAAGGGAAACTACAGGGAGAAATTAGAAAAGGAGGCAAGGTTTTGCCACAGGGACTAAAAAGAGGAATAATTCTTACAGCATCAGCACTCTGAATGAGGACTAATAGGGTAAGACTGTATTTGTCAGCCAAAATATAAAGCAGTAATCAGAAGGTGAAGCACAGATAAAGGGACAAGGCTGGGTCTTTGAGCAGCGGTAGACAATGAATACACAAGTTTTAGACAAAGTTTGATGGTGACAATCTAGACTGAGGATGGGCCCAAAGAGGATGCCAGGTTAAGGGTATGAGAGGCAGGCACCACAGTGGGAGCTTAGCTGTTTGCCTACTGCAAATGAGAAGGAATGAAGACATAGCCGAGAGCTTTGTTACAACCTCCACCTGTTCAGTAAACACCATGGACAGACCAAGGGCAGGCTTAGGAGCTGAGTTGTCAGAGGACACACAGCTTTTCCATGTGCTTTGCCACATCAAATGCCTGTTTGTCAATGAGCCCATGTCTTTGCACAGCATAATGCGCACACCAGTTCTGGAAGTCATCTGTCCTATCTGGGCTGCTTGTTAAATACATCGTTCATGATACCATCATGAAGTTAGTTAATGGTAATTTTTAAAAAATGTTAGTGACTGCAACTTACAGGATTACTTATGTGTCTTCACTTCTCAGCATCTGCCTTTTAGATTCTAAGCTCTTAAAATGGATATTTCTCTTATTTTGAACGATGTAAAGGGCAAATATTGTCATATATGCTGTCATTTAAATAATAAGATTTAATAATCTCTTCCTTCTTCCAGAAACGCAAAAAATTTTTGCAGTGAACATCTCACCTGCAATTATTTTTCTTGTAGATACTGCTTCTCCATAGCCAGTTCTAAAAAAAGCACCTTTTCTTCCATCAGTGGTCAAATAAAATTATGTGAAAAGGTAGCATTAGGAATGCATTGAGTATAATTTAGCTATCTGTAAAAAGCAAGAGCAACAGCATCTTACTACTCTGTCCATCGCAGCTTGCCTATGCATGGTCCCTGTGCTGCATCTAAAACTACTATATGATTTAAAGTAGATCTGAGACAGTAATGAAATAGCTTCTGTATATCTTTCCTTCCTACTGTGTATTTATATAAACAGAAAAATTAAATATGGTAAATAGTGCTGTTGGAATCACTGTATTCATGTGTGAATCTTCACTTTTTAGATGATGCTAAACACTTGAATATTCAAGTTGGAAGTCATTAGAATTAAAAAGTCAGGAAGAAATACTTTCTGTGAATATGAACCTAACCTCATTGAAAGTATTTCTTAATTAATATTCCATCAGCTGTTTGATGGTAACTTGTAAGCTAAATTAGCTGATCTGGGTGTAATTAAACCTTTGTAAATGGAATGCGCCTGTACACTGTCATGACTGTCTCTACAAGAGGGAGTCACTACAACAATGCACAAGAAAACATTCTTCATTCTCATTCTTATGTTCTCTCAGTTGAATATTCTTTCTGAGTAATGAATAGTTAAAATAAAATAATGATTATTTTATTATATTCTTATGTGGACAGAGTCTGTTCATTAGGGTGACACTTAAGTGGTCTGACTCAGCATAAAAAAAATGACTAAAACTGACAAAAAAAAAATTGTGCAAAAACAATTTTAAAAAATGTGGAGACTTCTGGGTCTGTTTTCCATTGGGAAATAAATAAAATAGCTTTCTCAGTCCTACATTGGCATGTTATATGATCACTGCAAACAAAGGAAAAATATTTTTCCTTTACGAGAACACAGCATCATTTCCTACTTAAAATTATAGATGCTTTGTTTCCTGACAGCTTTGTGTATCAGGGGGATCTGACGAGAAAAAATGGCTTATTTTTGGTTGTAGTTCCAACCATCAACTATTCATCCCCAGTCGACTGTGTAGATGGCTCATCTGTCAGGCTTCTAAACTGCTGCAAATTACAGCAAATAAGATGCTGCAAATTATATGTTGAGGAAAACAGAGGTAGATGCGGTGTTAGTAGAATCAGTTGGTGTAGTTGTAAAGGGCCTGCTGGCCACCATAAACAGTGAAGTTATCCCCGCAGCAGCCACAGTGACCTCTGAGAGGGATTTCTTGACAACTAAGGTGACAACAACTACAGATAAGCTGAGTTCTATGCATGTCAATCATATCTTTTATTCTTTTACTGTTCGATGTTTAAAAAAAATCCAACATTTCACAACAGCAGGATTCATAGCAGAGAGCTCAAACGAGTCATTGTTGTGTATTAACTGATCCATTCCTCTGACCATGTTTCACAATTTTGTACAGCATCGCTCCAATTACGCAGAAACAGACTGCTTTTATGTCTCATACATCTGCTTAATATCAACTGCAGTTCAGAATAAAAAAGAGCCTTGGGTCTTGCCGTGAATTCTCCATACTGACCAGAAATTTAACAGTGTATTAGTGAAACACAGGGAAGCCGTAAAACTGCAATAAATCAACAGGAAATTCAGGTTGACCTTGGCAGACTTCGATTCATTGCTGAAAACTAATGCTAGGTAATACTGCAAATATTTTTCTGTGAATTTTGTCTTAATTTTTGCTCCTTTTTTTGCCACTAGTTTCCCTTTAGTGCTACTTTCTGCAAATCTAACAGTCAGTGAGATTACTACGATGAGTGCAAACAGCAAGAGGAAAGAAGACATTGAAGGATATTTTCAGAAACTTCATTTTGAAATCAGTATTAATGTGACCATTTGCATATGAAACTTGACTCACAAAGATTGTACTGGTGAGTTATACAAATCCTGTGCCCAGTGACACTGCTCACATTTTGCATATCAAACATTCACACTCAGTTGATTGGAAATGATCTGTAAACTGACATGTTTTTGCAGAATGCGTTTAGAAAATAATAAATTTCTTCGTATAGTTTGCAAACAGAAAAGAACAGATAGTTTTTAGCAACCTTTTTTTACTTAGGAGGGAGTGCAAACGATCTGTTCCTGTGAAGTAGTGCAAGGAGATGGCTGTGTGCCCTCCAATCATGAGAATTCAGGGCTTGTAGGTATCAATCTGTCAAGGATGCTTAAAGAGCATAATTTCCCTGGCCATCCAGCTATCATTTCACAGGTCTGTTCCCTGCTTTACAGTTTATTGCATGTGCCACATACAGAGTTACAGAGAGCGTTATTTTCTGTCTTTCTGTTGGTGGATAAGGAACAGAGACAGGAAAATCAACCCTGACTTCAGTGAGTGATACATACAACCCCTCAGGGTGGTCAGGAATGGGGCAACTGTACTTCATGGACTGCTAAACTCAGAGCAAGAAAATAAGGCATGAAAGTGCAATCTGTCCTTGTTACCATAAACAGTACCAGAAATGGCATACTGCAAGAAAGGAAACGTTTAGGAAAGAAATAGCAAAGTACCTGCATGGTCCCCTGTCTGTTCCATGGAGCATGTGGTCAATGGACCAGCTACTACTGACCTCAGTAACTTTGAATCAGACCTAACCAGGAGCTGTGCTGAAAGGCAGTGTATAAAATCATATTTCTTCTTTAACCACAAAGGCAATGTATAGAATAATATTTCTTCTTTAACCACAATTCTCTGTTTTGATACTTTCACCAATATTGAATTATTCTCAGCATAGAAGATAGAAATCTATATCATCTCCAAGAAGAAATAAGTTCTGGTCTTTGGGATAGTAGCATAGAAGTCATTAAGTACCTGCAGAAGTGGGTTTTGGTTTTGTTTTCTATTTTTTTCAGATATCATTGTAGGAATCATTTACATAATGTGACTGTAGTTTTATTACAAAGTGCTAAGACTAGCTTATAAATGTGAAGTTTATAAGCATGTTACCAATGGAAATGTTCATTCTGATAAAATAACAAAAATTAATAGAAAGTATATATTTCCCCTTTTAAGTAACAATTCTGGTTAGAGGCACTTTGGTAAGGGTCTGAATGAACAAGAGAGATTTGAAGTAAATTACTTCGTTCAACAAAAGTTAGTAAAAAAATGTGTATATCTTATGCCTTATAAGCATAAGAACTATCACAGTTATGGGTAAATATAACATCCATATTACCCTGTGTTTGCTTCTTCGAATCCCTGTATTTTATTCTAGAATTTTTATTAATTCTGATTGATAGGACTATTGGTCTTTTAAGTATATTGGTATGTTTATCCTTATTTAGCATCCCTCCCACACTCCACTTCTCTGTATCAGATTTGTTGCTTTGTATGTCGAAAGCTAGAAAATCATCGGTTGCATTTCTGTAGCGAAGAACAACTTTGCTTTCTGCAGTTCTTTCTTAAAGGATCAGGAGGATTGTAAAAGCACTCGTTGATAGCCAAGAAGATAAAATCATGCATGAACGCTCAGTTTGTAATTTCTTTCTGAAGGTGACTGTATACTCAGTGATTTGCTAGTATGCTTGGATCAGAGAAGGTTTACGTTATTCATTGAAAACAGAGAAAGTACAGTTAAAAAGTTAATTCTAGTTATATGTATAAACATTTTTGTATACACAGTTACTTAAAAGTATATATATTTCCAAGGCTACAGTAGTATTAACTTGATAAGCAAAAGAAACTTGTGGAGTGTACTCATGCTAGAAATTATTTGATGGGTTTCATCCTTTACTCTCCATTCATAAATTAACTGTATTTCTGCACTGGATAAATAATTTTCAGTTTGCCAGGCTCTTGCAGTTCATCGTTTGAACTAGAAGACTGGCCATTAACTCACAAAATACCATTTTGATCTGTGTTCAAATAAATAGAATTTCTGAAAGGAGAGGCTGAGGAACAAATAATGAGAAATATAAATAATGAATAATAAACCACAGATACCTCTTCACAGATTAATATTCTTCTGAAAATGTATTTAAAATATTCTTGTCTCAGGTGACTGTAAGAAGACATACAGTTTTTCTAGGAAGTTCTTGCTGGCAGACAAAAGTAACATCCAGCTATTCCACTATAGTTCATTATTCTGAAATAGTTTCAGAAGTAGTTTCAATAATTATTGAATTATGAACAGTTTCATAAAGCAAGAAATGTCTGTCTCCCTGCTTCTGTTGAAGATGCAGCCTTCTTGTTCTTTAGGGCTTGCTACCTCAAACTCATCCTTTATAGTTTAGTCCTTTAATATTAGCAATAATTACTAGTTTGAGTAAATGCTTTTCTTCTATGTGCAAAAAGGAAGCTTAAATACTGTCATTATTAGCTGATGAGTCATATCATTGTGTTCTCCTAGAAAAATTAAGAACAGTTTTGTATTTCATTGCCTCTATGTTACTGAAAGCTGATGTGCTCCTTAAGCTATAGGAACAGAGGCCAGTACTTCCCTTGCAGGAAGATCTGAGCTCCATCCATGCAACTGGATTTGTAATACTCACACAGCAACGAGCAATTATCCTGCGACAGGGGTCATGGTGGGAGATAAGAGTTCATACAGCAGAACACACCCACATCTTTTAAAAAATGAGATAAGGGATAGTTCCAGTGAGCGGATTATGAAGCCAGCCTGTTACATTTCCTGATTTTAACAAGGGAAAGAGAACAGTGCATTCCCATCTGTCTGCTTTCTATAACTTATTGGTAGGTACCTGAAAATATGCACTGTACCTGCATTATGGCCGGTACTTAACACCTACACTACAAGTCTTGGCAGTGGTGGCTGGGGACAGGGAAAGGTGCTTCACAGGAATTAGGATTTAAGAGTTACAGATTTAATATGAGAGAGCTGCTGGCTGGAAAATTAGAAATGTGTTTTCATTTTCTCTTTTCTTTTTCTATCTGAGCAAGTTGTCTACCCAACAGTGATTGATAGGCTGTGTGGCTGACATCTGCTGAGGAAATCAGTAGACACTTGCTACTTGTAAATGACAGGTAACCACATCATGAGCACTGCTTAGGCCAAACTGAATTGTCAAAACCAAAATTCTCACAGTGAATTGTAAAATTAAACCTGACGTATTTCTTAGGGATCTATCCAAAACTAAAATTCCAAATTGCTCCTATTTTCTCCTGTTAAACAGACTCTGGTTTGGCATTGGAAATCACAAAAAATAGATTTCACTAGCATTTTTGTGCTTTACAGGCTTTATAGCTTGGTTTCTAGGATATGCATTACATAAGCAGAACTGGACCGTGTCTGTGGAAATGGACCTAAAACTCACCTTTGCAATCTTTTTTTCTAAAAGCTGATCCACTGCCTTCCCTCCTTGCTCTAAGTTTTAGCTGATGAATTCTACCAACTACAAAGTCACAAGAAATTAAAGTACACTGGAAGATGAGAATAGTGGAAATACATTTGGGCCATGAAGCCTTTTAAAAAACTTTACCATAGAAACTCTGAGAGTGGCATAAAAGCCCCATCATTATACACCATTGAAGGATTAACCTTTAATCTGAGATGAAAAGAAGCGCCAAAAAAAAGCATTCAAATGTCACAGGTCAAGCCAACCTAATCAATGTGGTTTTTTTTTTTTATTTGAGGGGGAATGGAAAAGAAGTTAGGTTTTAAAGAGAGTTTTAAAATAATAAAGTCTTTGTGATTCCCTTTAGATTATGTTTTTGGAGACTTCAAATTCATTTGGATTACATTTTTTTTCATGATTCTTTTGTGCAACCACAATGAAAAAAAAAAAAGAAAAGAAAAAAAAGACATGATAGTCTCAAGTAATCGTTGGATTTGGATCTTTCAGTGACACTAACAATTATGAGGTTCATTATAAAATAATAAAAGCTGGTAACATTTTTCTTCCTGCTCCACCTAAAATACAATTCAGGACCATTCAGACACTGCAAAAAAAGTCCCCTGGGGTCACTCAGCCACCCTGCTGACATCTTCACATTCAACCTCAAAGACCTGCAAAATCCTTAATACAACCTTCCCTGATACAATAGTAACATGGCAGTCTTGGAGAGAGGCGGACTGTCCACCCATGCACTGGTATTATTAGATCAACAGTTCAATTTTTCAGCTAGCAGATGGAGATCCAAATCCTTGGGAGTAACTCTGCTGGGCCCATCATTTTTAAGAGTAAATAGCTTATTTTTCTTCCTTTAGGTTTCAGATGTTTAAAGGATTTTGGATGTGCAGTTCTCTGAGGAAGCTGGTCTAGAAAGTGTGGAGTTTATTATGTTAGAGAGCAAGCAAGCTGTGACCATCTGACAAATGAAAATTCTCCCCTGTGCTCACTGTGTTCACTTGTCCAACCAGTTTCATGCACTGTTTAACAAGGCATCAGCCCAGCCCAGCAAGACAGGAGATACCTGAGAAACACTCACAAAGTCTCTGGCGCAAGAATTGAGATTTCCTGCTAGACATGACATCTTTATTTGGGAATAAAGTCTGAAAATAAAAAGGCAATTTTTAGTACAAAGAATCTGGTTCAGTAAACTGTGATAGATGTTCAGATACTCAGCTCATCTAATTCAGTTTGACTCCATTAGAGTCAATGACATTACACCAATTTACACCACCTGAGCATTTAACCCAGAAGGCTGGAATCATGAAAAGTCACTTCAGAGCCAATACTGGGGACTTTTGAGAATAAATTTCCTTATCCATTCATACTTGAGTCTGCATTTAGATGTCCACTCTGACTAGTGTGTCTTTTGTGATCAAATTGTGGCTGCTAAAAAGGAGAGGACAGTGAGATGAGTGCCATCTTTTAAATCCCTTCTTTTCCACTTCTCAGTAGAAACAAAACTTCTATGACTCAAATGCCTTTCTTTTGCCTCTTTTGTTCAGATGCAAAATAGAAATAGCAGCAGGGGTAGCATGAAAAATTAGACATGGGATTTTTAAAATCTTCCAGCCTTCAGGTTTAAGTGCAGTTTTGGAGAAAGCATCCATGGGTGTTTGGGGCCTTCCCGGATCTAGGAAAACCCAATTTTAGACTTGCTTAGCACTGGGCAAAGGATTTAGCTTTATGATAAGATACTATAGGTTATACCTTTATGATAAGGTACTCAAGACACATTGACATGTCTTGCATCTGTAGGAAGAAATGGAAAGTGATTATTTAAGGGTAACGAAGACAAAGAGTGAAATAAAGATAGATTCAATTACCAACTGCTGCTTTAAATGATTGGCTGAAGAGGGGGGAAAAATAAAATTAACTTTAATACAATAACCATCTATAATTGAACAGTATTTATGCAGTGTCCATGGAACAACATGGAATTCAGAAGGCCAAACTCACACTAGCTGGAGCTTAGTTACATGAAAAGCAGGGATAAACAGCTTTTATGGGATTCTTGGTTGAGTTGCTCTATTAATTTAACAGTAGGCTCTGGCTTTATTATAGCAAATAACATACTCATTAACATGTTTAAACTCTCAAGAAGGGAGGAAGAAGACATTAATAACTGGAAAAGTGTTTGAAAAATTACAATAAGACAAGAGTATATGCTGAACTGCTAACTTTGGTGCATTCTTGCATTGTGTACCTAGTGTGAAGGTGCCTGCTCAAAGCAACCATTAAAGGAGTGTGTGTGATCTAAGTGAGGTCCAGTACAGGAGTGTCTGAAGTCCATTTAGAAAGCCAGGCAGAAATTCTGATTCTGGTATAACTTTGCAAGAAGTACAAAATATATATCTGTGTGGCAGGATGGGGCTATAGTTCAGATGTTGTTCACTGATGTAACTATAGCCAATTGGTTTCCATTGCTGTATTTTCCTTTATGATTTTTTTTCATTAAATCTGTGTAAGTCATCACTGATTTACTGACCTACATTTTTAGAACTGTATCTCACATATACTCGAAGTCAAAGGCCAGGGCCCTCTGTCCATCAGGACATCATGAAAGCCACCTGCTGATGGAACCTTCCTCAGAGAAGAAATTTTCAGATGACTGAAAGTCTCTGAAGCTGCTTATATATTAGCAACATATGTATTTACGTCATATATGTATATATAACATACATATCTTACAACACTCAAAGAATAGAAGAAGAGGTCTAGAGAGACGTTTCATATTTTCCTGTGCCCCACCAATTCAAGACTCTCAGAGTAATTGATGGGTGCTATGATGGAGTATGCAGTGTAGATTAGTCTCCATGCTATTGTGATGTCTGTAATCAGACCCACTGGTCTTGAATCAGTCAAAGAAGTGATCTAAAATCTCAGTGACTCTTTTACAGTTATCAGTTAAGGTAGTATGGAAGCTCTTCAGACCTCTGCTTGTGCTCCTTTCCTACACCGCCACTAGTTCCCGTGTGGGCTTCTGGATATGGTGGCTGAGGTGAACATCTTTTCTCAGCAGACTGGGTAATAACAAAAAACATCTTTCTTGTTCCAACAAGAGTTAAGTAAGAGAATGGAAAAAGTAGCACTAGATCTTCTCCATTAAAATCAAGGTTACAAACATGCACTAATGGGTCCCCAGCACACGAAAGACATGGACCCGTTAGAGTGGATCAAGAGGAGGGCCACGAAGATGATCAGAGGGCTGGAACACCGCTCCTATGAAGAAAGGCTGAGAGAGTTGGGGTTGTTTAGCCTGGAGAAGAGAGGGCTCTGGGGAGACCATATTGTGGCCTTTCAATATAAAAAGGAGGATTATAAGAAAGACGGAAAAAGACATTTTAATAAGGCCTGTAATGACAGGACAAGGGGCAATGGTTTTAAACTGAAAGAGGGTATATTTAGGTTGGATATAAGGAAGAAATTTTTTACTATAAGGGTGGTGAGACACTGGAACAGGTTGCCCAGACAAGCTGTGCATGCCCCATCATTGGAAGTGTTCAAAGTCAGGTTGGATGGGGCTTTGAGCAAGCTTATCTAGTGAAAGATGTCCCTGCCCATGGCAGGGGGGTTGGACTAGATCACCTTTAAAGGTCCCTTCCAACCCAAACCATTATATGAATCTGTGATTAGATTATCTCACCTGTGCAGAACACAGCCTATATGGGGTTCTTTGCAATAAGGGAGAAGCAGAATACTGTACATAAGGCTATAACCTGTTTTGTGTCTGCAGTAGCCATACAGACTGCTTTCAGCAGGAGGAGTGCTTGCTTACCAGATATATCTTGTTGAAAATCACTAGCTAGATCTTCAGCTTGACAATACCATTCTAGTCCTCAGCATGTAATACGGGTAGCTCATCAGATGATATCCCACAGCCAGAGTATTTCACACACAGAAGAAGCTTCCAGTTCATCTGCATTATTCCCCTTCAAAAGATCTTTTTTTCAACAATTTTTTCTAAAACTGGATTAGATGTTATTCCTGTTGGCTGAACATTGTTGCCTGTCTGAACAGGCTATGCCTGAACATTGCCTCTAAGATCACAGGAGCTGAGAAAAGGTTGATTTGGGGAATTCATGGCCAGAGATGCACATCAAAGACCTAGTCTATAATTGAACCTCTACATTTATTTGGGTGGAAAAAAATATCGTTCTTCTGTTTTCTAGCTTCAGGTGCCATCACATTTGATCACTGCCAACATGAAATATATACTAGCAACAAGGAGATTATAACAGGTGACTGAAATAATTCTCTGTCATGCTCAGAAGCAATCATTTTATTCTTAAAATTTTCTTCAAAAAGATTTGTCAGTTAGGAGTATGAAAAAAATTCCAAGCCAAGACTGATTTAGCTCTGTAGCTAGAACTGAAAAGCAGAGGCAATTACAGATTTGAAAAAGCCCTTATGAAGTTACCGTTTGTTTGCTCTAGGGGAACTGTAATAAATTTTACCAACTACGTAATTATATGGCTAGTCTCTCTAGTAACAATTTTCCTGGCAAAGTCCTCAGAACAGCAAACCTTTCCTCAACACTTACTTCATTGCTTCTTGTACTCCTCATCTGCACCTACACACATTCAGATTATAAATTCAATGGGATGGCAACAATTATTTTCTTGAGTACTTGTACAATACAGGGGTATTTCTTGGTTATTCTGTGCTCTTTCACAAGATATAATGATAACATGATGTCCCTGGTTAAGGTTAATTCTCTAGTTTCTGTGGTTCTAGTTTTCTTTTCTGAGACAGAAATCAAACGAAGGCTGCTTTACATCCCATTAATCACTGATACATACATGTAACCTTATGTGTGTGCCAGTGCACATTTGAAACGAGGTCTCCTTTGAGTGATTTACAAGTGTTAATTATCAGTGTGTCCATATGCATAAATTTTATTATCACTTGCATGAATATGCTATCCAGCCTAGTTTTAAATCATTTCTATTTTTATTTATTTATTTATTTATTTTATTTATTTATTTATTGCTCCTCACACACTGCAGTGAAGTTTAATTAAGCAAGAGTCTCCATCTTGATTACCGTAATTACTATGCATTATGATAGTAGCTCATTCACACTAGCAGTGTTAAGTGGGTGGTAGGGTTTCTCTCCTCAGTTCCCCTACTTTAGGGGCTCACAGACATTACTCAGTCAGAATCTGTTCCTAGTAGATATTTAATAACCAAGGACTAGATCCTGTTTCTGTAGCTCATTCTTTTTCCTTCAGATGAATACCAATTTAAAGAAATGCAGGATGAAAGCTATATATCTCAACATGAAACTGCTTTTTTTCTCTCAGATTTGAAGGAGCTTTTTATTTTGCTTTGCTTTATTCTATTTTATGAGGGGAAGGTTTCTTTCTTTTTTCAGCCTGCAAGTAAAATAGATGTTAAGATGTTTTTCTGCATCACTCTGGAGGGGAAAGCAAGTGATTAATTCAAAGTATAATAGCAATAGCTTATATTTCCGTACTACTTTTCATCTTGAAGGATACCTATCCCAAAGCACTTTACAACCTAAATAAAGCAGGAATCATTAAAATTCAACATTTGCCATTCCACGGGGATTGTTGTACTATACCTATAGTGTTATGTGTACAACAGTACCGTGGTTACTGCAGCTACCTGGAGCAGAGAATAGTGAGCTTTTAATGATACCATTTTTTTCTGTGGGTGTTTAACAGGTCAATTTTCTATAACTGAAATGTAGCCCTGTTTGATGTAGAACACATTATTTATTCCATAGCACACAGAAAGACTAGTCAACAGCTTAGAGGGTATTTGAAAAAAACACCACAACCATTGGAAAACACATATTAAATTTGAAGAAAATGGAAAATGTTTGCCTGTGTTGGAACAAGACCACTACATCTAGAGTCACCACTGTCTTGTATATGTAAAGTGATAACTCATCTTCCATATTGACAAGTGGTCAAGGCTTTTGTTTTAAAAGTCATTTAGCAAATGTCAATTGCAACAGGACAAATACTCATTTTAATTGCCCATTAAAACATTGATTCTAATCTGAATAACACTACAGTAACCTTAATAAGTCTCACACACACACACAGATCACCCCAAAGTTTTCTTTCCAAGCAGTGACAGGTCAAATCCTGCATAGAATAAGATCCAGTAAGATCATTGTCCATCATAGCCTGGCTGCCAAACTGATTGGAACCATCAGGTGCTTCCCAGTAAAAGAAATGTTTGCTAAGATGAAAGAAGTTTCTTAAAAATTAGTTCAAGATCTTGTCAGGAAAATATATTGGATCTGGTAAAAGTGTTAAATGTATTTACACAAATTTACACAATGAACTGCTTACAGAAGTTTCAGGAAGAATAGTTGTCCTGAAAAAAGCCCTCAAAAATGTCAGAAAATGCATAATGTTATCTTGAGAGACTGAAGAACATTTTAGAAGTCCACTGGAAGAAAGGCGCAGAACTATTGGACCATCCTGAGATCTCCTTTCATTTGTTCATATTGTTTTAAAGGACATGAATAACAACTGGGGAATTGACTGGCTGTTGTCACTGGTGAATGATGAAAGACAACTGTCAGAACTTTGAGCAAAGATCTATTCATAATATACTCAGGAACAGCATCACATGATGCAGCTTTGACATCAAAATGATGCTAATGCTTTTCCCCCATAATCATACATCATAGTGTAGGGAGGATCCATAATGTCAGCTGATTTTCAGATAGCTTCATGATCCAGTAAGCCAAACAGCAAAGTGGTCTGGAAAAAGTCAAAGTGAATAGTTTCATCCCCAACAAAAAAAAAAAACAACCTTGAATGTTTAAAAAGTTCCATTAGATCTCAATGGAATAAGAAACAAAACTTTTTATCAATATTCAAAATGTTTACACTAAAAGATAAAAAATCAGAGTGCACTGATCAGCTTTACTACACCAACATAATTCCTAAGGAACAGAAATATACCTGCCACTCCAGAAGAGAGAATAAGGGTGATGTCTTGTGCGTTCCTTTCAGCTGATTCTAAGCCTCTAAAGCTTCTGTTAAGTTCACTGGAAGAGTTAACACAAGATGTGTAGCACCTGGCTTTCTGGTTAGTTTACTGCTATAGTAAATTTGTGATGCTCAGATGTGTTGGTTTAAGACAACTCAAATTGATTATTGCCTTCTGGGAGGTCACCTAGTCCAAGCTGTAAAGGTTATTGCCCTTGTCACGTGGCCTGGTTTAGGACCCTTCTACAGTATTCATCACTTTCATTATTTTTGTCATTTGTATTGACATGATTTTTGTCTCTTCCTGAAATTTCCCATTTGCACAAACTAAGTTGGTATATGCAGTAATAGATTTAAATAATACTTTGGAACATGTGACATGCTTTGCCCAGATCTGACAGTAATTATTCTTTGTCATACATTTGTAATAAGCAACTTGGGGGAAAGAATAAATCAGGGCTTCAGAAACATGCAATACAAGTTACACAAAATACTGTCTTTAAATAAAAAATGGACACACATTTATAGAGAAGTGAGGAAAAATAGCATTAGCCATCCCGTTATTAATCATAACTACATTCCCATGCCTGGAAGTGTTCAAGGCCAGGTTGGATGGGGCTTTGAGCAACCTGGTCTAGTGGAAGGTGTCCCTGCCCATGGCAGGGGGGTTGGAACTAGATGATCTTTAAGGTCCCGTCCAACCCAAACCATTCAATCATTCTAATTATCATTCCAACTAGAGCAAGTAAGAAATTAACAAGATTAATTAAGGTTTGTAACATATCAGCTGTGTTGCTAATATCTGGTTTGGTTCAGTTTGAAGCTTAAGCCCTAATTCCACCAGCGTTGCCAAATTCAGACACTCATGAACATGATGAATGACTCTGCTGATTGGCTATTTTGATCCTTACTTGGTGTTTAGTATTCTTGGAGGAGATGTTTTAATAAAGGACAGCAACTTGCCAACAAATTTTGTGGAGATGGATTTAAAAAAAAAATCTTAATCAATAAAGACATACTTCAAAACTGTTCTTGAACTGAAATACTGCAGCTTGCTGGGAGAAAAACGCTTTTGCTCACACCTTAAGTCAGTGACAACAGCCCCAGAATCTGGAAAGAAATGTGTTTATTTGACTTTCTGTAAGCACTTGAAAACCTCTTTGCTTCTTTGCTTTGCCTCCAGTTTTCAGAAATCAGGTTGCAGAGAACAAAGATTAATGCTCTTGGATGATCTATGGTAGCTCTGGTTTTAGGCAGCTCAAGGTGAATTAATCTTTGTTATTAATAAAGACAATAAAAGATTAAAGGTAAGCTGATTACTGTGGCTGCAAATGAGATACGCTTTTGTTTCAGTAAATCCTTAAAGGAGCACAGATAAACCTCTGCCTCTGCTGAAAAGTGAATATAACTATCTACCTTGTTTGTCTCATAGAGTGGTTAGAGCTAGTGCTTAGCTATAATAATTTGTCTTGAGAAAGATGGTATGTGCTAAGATTCAAAACATAATTCAGAATTTTAATGATGCAGCAAGCACACACTCCTCTATCATCTATAAAGAACCCAATTGCATCTGAAATTTATAAAAAGAAAAGGAAAATGTGCCACCTTCTAATGATGTCTCTGCTTGTCTAATTACTCCTTGGTCCCTCAGTCTGCAAAACTAGCACTGATGTGGGCCATGCCTCCAGGCAAATATATTATATTCCATCAACTATTCTACACGAGAGTGTAGATATCTAAGTGGATACATCATGCTGGGCACCCCTCTGAGTCCTGTGAAATTGTACAGTGGTTTCTAATTTGTCTTCTCTGGATTTCATTAGGAAACAGCCCTTCTCAGTTTCATGTTGCATCGTGAGGCGCTTCACAAGGTTGTTTCCTTTTGTGAAAAGTGAAAAGTAGGCTTATTTTCCAAGAATATTAACACAAGAGCTCTCCTACATTTTACATAGCATTTCATTGAATTTTTAGACAGTTTACCACACCTCTCAGAAATCATCCCAGAAAGTTGTTCTCTTGTATCATCTGGGCTAAATCCTGTCCTGTTCAGCACTTGACAGTTGTGCAGTATGAAATGGAGGGTAAAAACAGGCTACAGATGATAAAAATGGTTTCTCATATGTCACATTCTAAAGATTATGTTTTAAATTTAGTGGTGCCTGTGTGACTTTTCACTTCTGAATATTTGCCATCCAGAATGGCAGCTAGAAAGAGAAGATTTGCAATTCTTCGTTCTTTGTTGGTTCATTTCTACCAGCAGGAGCATTGGCATTGCAAAACACTTATGCACATACATAGCACTTCCTTCCACTGCTGCCCCAGCAGTTTCTGGATGCCTCTGAAGATGAAGGGATCTGGGCTTCCTCAGGTGTTTATCTGGCAAGGAGCTTTTACCTGCTACTGGTGAAAGCTGTCAAGCAAAGGGGGAAGGGGAGCTGCCAGCACTCCCTTCCAAGTGGTAGAGGAGGAAGACAAAAAAAGGTGCAGCAGCGAGGGAGATGCTGAATGTGTTCCCAGCACTTCTGATTCACACCAAAGTCATTCTTCTGGCTCCAGGGGAAAACATGGGATACCCTTCCACAGAGCATTCAAAACTTCTGTTGAAGAATATCCAGAAAAAGCTAAGACTGCTCATCTTCATTTTGTAGTCACAATCTTTTAGAAGAGATGACCACAATGGCTATCTTCTAAGCTTTGAGGTCCAGAAGTGTACAGGGGGGTATACTTCTTAGAGTGCACTACAGTGGACAAATATACAGTCACGTCTACAGGATCTGTATTACACACACACTTCATGTACCACATAATCACATATCAATACATACTTCAGATCTCTCTGCAGGTTACATTCACAGATGGTACATTTCAGAAGTCAGGTAAATTTAGAATACTGCATTCAATTTTTTAAAAGAAGAGACAAAAATATCGCTTCTGTTATATTCTCACTTCAACAACTTCTGTCAGGTTTTTCTGTTGCTTTCCAGTGTTCAAGACTAGTTACAATATGGACTAGGAAGAAAACATCTGTCTTATTCTGACTTTTTATGTTTCTCTCTTTAATGCTTATGCCACATTCATCACCATTACAGTACACGTACATCCTCATCACCTAGGAATAGTGAGATGGTATCTCAGCTTTTTCAATTGAACAAAGCAACGTCGTATGTTATCCTGTTGTAAACTTCATAAAATACATTAACACCTGAATGTTACGAGATCTACTTCAACTTATTTAAAGACATGCAAAATGCTAGCAAATAACTACCACAACAGATGACTGATAACTGATCTTGGAAATTCTGTATTCTCAGGACCAGATGGTTAGTCCCTTTTTGACAGGACAGCAGAGTTTGCTTCCTCACAGGGAGGAATTCATACTGCTCCTGAGCTGTCGTATACTACTAGGGCTTGAGACAAATGGGCAGGGAGCTTGCTCCAGCTTGGTGACTCACGGCTAATGTGTATGGTCTCACGGGTGATGTTCACATTGGGTGTAACAGTCTCGTATTGTAGGTGCAGACAATGAGAATAGTGCTTATGTGAATGAATTGTATTCATATATAAATATAGGCAAAGAGCTCACATCTGGATAAATACCGCTTTTCTAGGTCAGATAAATTCATAGTATTCATAAACCGTTCATAAAGATCACAGATTCACATAGGTTTATTTAATATTTCTGCAGATGCTTTACCTCTTTCTCAAGAGCTATACAAAAATTTCCATCCACAGATCTTAAAGAACTTTCACAATTAACTTACATCTGTGAAAATACATATATTTACATGTAAACATATGTGTATATATATATTTCCTGTATTAATGGTGGGGATTTTCAGAAATAACCAGATTAAGTTTGTGGAGGACCCAGGCATAAATATACATTATTTCTGGGTGCTAGACTGGTGTTCTGACCAGTGGAATATGCCTGCTAATATTTAGGTCAGCATTTGAAAAATATATCTGTTTACCTCTGAGGTTATTACAGTCATGGCAAGTTAATGATATTCAATTGTGTTCATAACGCACCTAAAGGAAATGGACATTCTGCTAACTAATTGGCATTTACTAATGATGAATAGACAAGACAATTGACTATCACAACAGATTTTGTTCCCACTTGGCATCATGTAACTTCTTCTCAAAGTGATATGTTTAACATCTTTGCTGGTTTATCAAGTAAATAATTTTTTTCCTCTTTAGTATAACAGCAGAAGAGATTTCAGGCTTTTGAAACAGCTGTCTACACTTCCCAGATGGTTTTGAGGTGAATACATTAAAAATGCAACTTATTAAAACACACATACATTAATGGAGACTACTATGTAAACTGCAAAGCAGCTATTATCACATAGTACAATTAAGTTCCTATTTAATTCATTTAGATCTTCCTCATTTTGCACACCAAGCATTTCTGAAAGTTAATTGGCATGAAAGGCAGGGTAAACTATGCACAACAAATTGAGTGTGAAACAAAGTTAATTTAGATAAAACCCATTGTGTAAAACTACTGGTTCAGCAATATTTGCAAAGGAGAAGAGTCACCAGCTCTGCTTTAATGTTGTTGACTCTTTACACTTTGTCATAGCTGAGATTTCATTCAGGATTGCATTTATTTAAGCCCTAGCTTGAATGCAAGAGTCTATTTTGTGCTCATTATATAATAAGCTATGGAAACTACTTCACAGAATACTACTAACATCAATGAAAAAAAAAATAATATTAGCTGTAGAAATAGTTTTCATTTAACACTTCGTAGGAGTGATCTAGCCTTGTCAAATCCTGACAGCCTCCTGAAGTCAGTGTTAACTTTGTTATTTTCAGCTTATGTATTTTCATAACAATTATCATAAAGGTAATTCTGTAATGCATTAATACATCTAAGTAGTACCATAATTCCTTTAGAAAAGACACTCCAGACAACTGAAAAGGTGGAAGGCGGAAGAAAGAAAAGGTATAAGATTATGATTCAGGCTTGAAACAAATGAAAGAAAGTCCTGAATACATCCAGAGTTAGAACTGAGAGTACAAGGCAATGAATACTACCAGTAACTTTGCAAGTAGAAGTACAATCATTCATATTCTATTAGAGTATGAAAACTCACTCCATAACAGCTAATGTATTTAAGTCAATTTTCTAATATAAATATTAAAAGATACAAGATTGGCTGGACAAGCAATAAGAGCAAGCAATGAAGGATAACATGCAACTAGATATTTAGGTGACTTTCCTAACCACTAATTTTTTATTTCTTTTTTATCGTGTAGAAATCCGTTAGTGGTAGCACAGTGTTATGGTTGGGTCCTTAGCTGAAATCTGTGTACACGCTCCTACTCTTTAACTTATTATGTCTTGCCATATCTTTTATATGCATTTTTCATTGTCATGCTGGTTTCAGTAGCAAAATGCAAAACAGGATTCCCAGTTTTTATTCCTGATAAGAGAAACATCTCCGAACTACTCAATTTCAAATAAAATGGGTAGTATAATAGAAGAAATGTTTGATATTGTCCTTCCAAAGGATTTGAAGATCCGCCTAATAGGAGTGACAATGGATAAGAAGATTAGTGAGGTTAGTCTGAAACGCCTTGTGTATATATTAGTCATGGAGAAAAATGTATTTTAAAGTACTGGGCTGCAGAAGCTAAATGCGCATATATTGTGTAGCCCACCACTACGAAGTATCTTCTACATATGAGCACGTTACTATATATATATATATAGTGGACTTCATAAGGCAGAGAAATACTTGACGATAAATCACTGAAAGTAATAAGACTGTATGTGTTTCAGAGAAATGAAGCACATTCATATTATATGCTGCTTTGTAGTTACTATTATACTGAAATTTATGGGTCCAGATTAGCTGGTATGATTTTTTTGCTGTCCTTTTTCCAGCTGGATAATTGATCATAAGTGGAGTGCAATATTTTTGTAAAATCAAGTTAAAATGGTTTATGCTGACTGAGATGGTCTTGCTCAGGCTTGCCTATCTATTGGGAAAAATCATATTTCCTTCTATATGAAACTTGTTCCATGCCATTTTTCCCAGTTAGATGGAGTTCAGCATGAATCATGGCCTAATAAAGATGCAGATGCTATGAGATGCTAAGCACTTTGAGAACAGAGCTGAGGACCACATCCACGAAAAAGGAGTATCAAGATTCCTCTAAAGTGTCCCAATAAATTGATTCTTGTTTGTGCATATAAAACCCCCAATGCACAAACTACTGCTTGCAGATTTGCAGTTGGTAATCAGGCAGAAGTTATTCTGATTGCTTCAGTCACTGGAGTCAGTTTATATGTCCATATTCAAGACCTTTTTCAGTAGGTCATAAAACTCTGAATGAATTCAGACCATCATTGGTAGAAATTAAATTCCTCTCATCTGTCACTGAAAGATTGTTTATCAAGATGCTGCAAATGAATTAGTGTAATCCTTGTCACTTAATGTAGCCTGTTTGATACCTTTACTGGAATTAGTTCTCAAAATTAATCAGCTTAAGAAATGTTAGGGAAGAGAAATGTCAGCTATTAATTTGCAATTTCAAAAAAAAACATATTGCCCATTGTCGTGGATCTTGATTTAGGATCCTGCCAACTATGCCAATTTATCGTGAATGGGTGATTTAGATCACTTAAAGAACCACTATCAAAGGTATTAGAAAAAATGGGTTTAATATGAAGTTGTAAAAAAGCAACTTAACAGAGTTCAATGGCAAGGTTCACTCTGTTAATTACTGCATGGAAGAAACATACAAAGGAAAATTGAGTTAGAATCAAGTTCACAGAGAGACTGGAAATGAAAAGGGTAAGAAATACCCTCCCGTTGAGCCACGAGATTCAGAGTGGACCCTCTTGCTTTCTAAACTCTTCTCAGAGAGCTAGGTCCAAACTTAGTCCCAGACTTGGTCAACCATTTATGTCTAAAGGATTATATATGCTAAGTTTATAATAGCTGCATGGATTAATAATGTTTCATTAGTATCAATTCAGACTGCAATCAAAGTTACCGTACTACAAGGTTATGCATGATATCGGTCACTTACCATAGATCTGTAGTTTGTAAAAGGTCTCTCTGCCTCGAGGAGCAGCCTTGAGAGGTGTCCCAGTTCAAGGGGAGATCACCACCATGCGGCCACACTGCATAGCAGGGAGAGCTCAAAGAAGGCTCACTTAGGCTGTCATATTTATAGGATAAAGTGGTTGGCTCGTAGTCAAATTACACGCGATGGGAAAAGTATCCATGAGACTCCTTGTACCCACAACTTTCCTTGTTCCTTGATAAATGAGTCTTGGAAAAGCCACCCGCTATTCATGAGTTAATTGCATGATCAGTGTTCCAAGCTCAAATGCATCGATGCTCACTCTGTCACTCTGCTCCTTCGTGGGTTTTCAGAGAACAGATTGAAACTAGAGGAGTTCATGGCCCAGCTATGGCTCAGGCCTTTACCTCTTCCCGAGCTTGCACCAAACCACCGCCAGTCTGGTCAAGGGGTCGAGCACACCCATCACACCCATCTAATAAAACAAGAAGGAAAAGAGCTGCTCTCTACAAGTACAATCCTGTGATTTATATCTGTACTGCATACATCAAACATCACCAATTTAAATACCATGCTAAAGATATATGCACTCTGACTGTTAGTTAGGTTGCTTTTATTTTGGTGTAGGCAACATCCTTCTTAAATGGGGGTAGATGTGTACAGGGTTTGGACTATACCATGTAGAATCTTCTTTTGAAACACTGATATTGTTTTTGTAGAAACGCAGTCTATCCAGAAATGTATTAACTTCAAACATCAGGCTTTTATTAAACTTTAAGACAAACTACAAAGTAGCAGCCTCTGGTTTCCAGTCAGGTTTTAAACTATGCCTTATATCATCTGCGGGAGATACAGGTTTGTGTCTCATACTGCTTATGTACCTTCAAAAGATTTTACTAATGTGCTTTGAAAAAGATTACTTCCCCATTCAGCAGTGCGCTAGGATGTAAGGAACAGCCACATCAAACTCATCATTGGGGTAAGGAAAAATCCTGTAAATGGATATTTATAAAACTTTCTTTTTTTAGCTCACAGCTAAAGCTGAGCAGCCAGTTTACATCCTTACTGCTGGAATGAAATAATAGGAAATGTGCTAGTACTAGTTTCCCACTCATAATTTTCAGAAGAGCTCATGTGTGTAATTTCTTTGGTACTTCTATTGTGTGCTGGGTGAAACAGTCCCCTGTGCAAATACCTCTCTATTAGGGCAGACTTAGAGTGAGATTTTAAAGTATTGCTTACAGCAATCACCAGAGAAAGATTTTTAAAAACTTTGAGTGTGGCTTAATTTTTCCAACAGGTGTGAGGACCAGGATTTCATTAAAAACATCTCTAAGGAGTGACTACTAGGACCTAATCAGATGTGTTCTGAAGGAAACTACTCGGGGAGTGATGGACATCTCAGGCAACCCTGAAAAGAACCAAATAAAGTTGTCACATTTTCTCCTGGCCACTGCCAGGTGGGCGACGAAGGTTCCCCTACCTCTGCTACCTGAGGCATATATCATTCAGATAGCAGGAGCAGGGGATGAGACTGCAAAACTTATCTGAGGAGGGGTGCAAAAAAGAACTTGGAAGTATCTATTTTCTCGATGGTTTGTTGGGAAAATTTTTCTAACAGGACCTCTCAATTATTTTGTTTTGATTGAATATTTTGAATTCCACCTTGCATTTTTGGAGGAAAAAAGAACATCTCTTCATTATTTCTTCAAAGTTCTCAAGCTCAAGAAGATCTTTCTTCATTTTTATCTTTTGGTTAGGAGGAGGAACCTTCAAGCTTTTCCTTTGGTATTATACTTTTAAGGGCAGAATGACACCTATCTTATGTCTATTTTGTTGAATTGTTTTCCTAGTGGAATAGCATGTAGTACTATATGTTGTCCCAGATGATACCAAAGTTATTTCTTGAGAAAATATAATTATCCTATTTTGGGACCAAGCATATCCTGACATTATTTGGAATTCAAGTGGAGAATGTTGATACTACTTTGCAGTCATGCTTTCCATTGCAATATTTAAAATGCCCGTGAGCTTGGGTTTTCCTACTGCTCATACCCTCACTGTAGGCTAAAAAAGAACTATGGCAAGACATTTTGTCACTCTCCTGAAGGAATGAGTATAACAGATTAGTCGCTCTCCCCACTTTATGCTTTTCTGGGCATATTGCACTTTCATTCTCTTTGACCAGATGTTGTGTTAGTGTCGCCAGCCCTGCAAAGAAGAGTATACAGCTGCAGCGTTCATATCACACAGAGCCTTAGACAGGCAATCTAACAAACTCTGTTAGTTCAGAGTCTGCAATTAGGACAAGAGATGAGAGAATCAATACTTAAGCAAAACATAGCAGAAAGGAAGGATTTATTCAGGATATTGCAAAAACCAGCGATGTATAAAGGCATAAGGATATGCAAAGAAGTTATTTGTTAAAGTGACTGCGAACATAGCCTTTGGGAAAGGTTTTCCAAACTATTTCTTCCTCTTGGAATATGCAGGTACATGGTTATCCAGCTGTCCTGACTTACTCAGCCCATTCCTGTTAGAACAATTTCATGGTGACATCAGAGAAGACTCCTGTTAGAATAATTTCATGAGGACATCAAAGAAGTTATGAAGCACAGAGGATATTATAATAATTAGAGGAAATTTAAGGCAATGAAGTCCAGGAAATTATACAAAATCCTCCATTTGTAGTTAATTATCTGAATGTAGGCTCCACAGCTGCCTTGCAGGAAGTGAGTTCTTGCCTGAAGAGCTTTACCCGGTTTTGTCCAAGGAAATGATCAAGAACAGCAGAGAGTTTGGAGCAACGCCCATCACATAAGGCTTTATCCCCTATTGCCAAGGCTTTTGTAGTATCTGAGACTGAACAGGTTAAAAGCAAAAATGACTAGTTTTTTGAAAGCACAAGAACTTTGATGAATGCAGTATAGCCTATGTATTCACAATCCATGAGATGGCTGTGAATGTTCACAGGCCTTATGCTATAAGGAAATAATATTTTTTCTGTTTACAGTTACAGTTCTTGGGACTGGGCAGCAGACTAAATATGTGAACTCATGTTTTGAAGGTACATTGATCCATGTTTAGCAGTAACTTCCATGATTGCCACAGCAGTGTAGAGGAAACATCTGTTAAGACTTCACAACTTCATTATGATAACCTTAATGATGAACTTTGCTGTCTCAATATGATTGTCCACTCTACAAATAGCCACAATCCAGAAGCTAATGAATTCTTTGGGCATTGGGCAATGATCTTCAAGGTTGTGCACAGGCTATTGGAGCAGACGTTGAGACAAAGCACCAGAGAGGAGTCATTTTCATACAATTGTTTTCTGCCTATTGATTTTCTCCCCAAAAGAATCATTTCAGGCAAAATAGACTGAACAAACTGCAGCTGTAACTCTGCCTGCTGCGACATTAGCAATGATTTAGGAGCCTTCACCTCCTCCTGCACCTGGCCTATCCCAAAAAGCTAAGCCTGAAACAAACCCCTTGGCCCTCAGGGATCTCACTAGCAGGGGCACCACCACGTCTGCATCAGTACAGGCTGTGCCAGCAGATTGTGCGTTGTGCACACTACAGAGGAGCAGGTTTCAGAGGAGCCCATCAGTCACCAGGGAGACCCGTACGGGGTAGGCAGTGGCCCTGAATTTAGCTGTAGTGAATTGAAGTGCAAGAGCCACAAGCAAATTAGGGCCAGCAGTGAAACATGAGTCAGGCCAGAGGAGCTGAGCATAAGCACAGCTACCAAAGATAGCACACCTGGCTACAGCTACAAAGACAGCCTACCTGAAGGACTTGTCAAGATCAGCTCCTCACAACTCCTACTACTGTCTTAGCCTAATATAACCTCAAGTCAGACCTATTCAGTCTGATTGTATTAGTAGTCACTGTGCTTTCAGTGATTTTTAATTATCCTGTAGCATGTTTACTCAAAGACACAGAAATAGAAGAGCAGGAAAAAAAATTATACCAAATATTTGAGCTCAACTATCTTCCATTTTCTTCTGTGTTTTTAGAGCTGCATCTGCAGGGGGTTCAGCTCATGGAAACTGGAAGGGAAAAGGGGCCCTCGTGATAGCAGGATATCTAATTTGTCACTCTTCCTGTACAGCCATTTATTGTCAGATGCTTCCTATTGTTTTGACCGGCCCAAGTTATGGGTTTTCTAGTATTTCTTATGGAAGACTATTCTACAGGTTCATATAACTGCTATCAGAAGATTTTTAGCAAAGACTACATTTTTCTTGTCTTAATTTCAATCTATTATCTCTATTCACCTATTTTTCACTATGCTAATTATGCTTCCACTTAAGTGTTAACAATTTGGATTTAACATTGCCCACAGTGTTTTCTTTGTGTATGGTTACAGACCATTGCGTTCTTCACCATGTTGGCTTTCATAACTCTTCCTTAACTCCTTTAGTCTGCCTACCTCCATAGCATAAAACTTACAGAAATTGAATACAGTATTGGAGCTGCAGTAAATGGATTTTACTGCAGACAGAGAACAGCTTCTAACACTGAGCTGTGGCATCGTTCACTGCTTAGTCAATTTGTTTCCCTCTCTTCCTCTAATTATGCATGTCATGTTTACAGTCCACTGTGAGATACACATATATTATCAAAACTAGACCATTCTAAAATAATTTCCCCATGTAATCACAGGTTTGAGATCACATTACTAACAGAAAGGTTCTAATATAGTAATATTTTTTTGATTTTGTGCTGTTCTCCAAAAATGCTTTGCAATAATCTGTTCCCATTCCAAATTATCCTGCTATGCACACATGTTAATTGACTGGTTCATTTCTTCTTTCATGAGAGACTTTATTTTGGCTTAAGGAACTGATTGCTCTATTTGCAGTAAAATACTTGTGGAAATTTTGTGAATTTCATATCTAAGATGTAAGATTCAGGTGAGTAATATGAGTTGATTGTTACACTCAAATGAAAATGGAAAATGATTTACAATGCATCTCTGTTTTAAATGCTATTTCAAATTATGTAAAGCTAGGACTGTTAATTAATGACTCCTGAAATACCTTTAGCATCTATGCCAGCTGCCTGTGGTTGTGAGGGGAAGATTCATACAGCAGAGCAGTGCAAAAGCTTTTCGTATTCTGAATTGTTAGTGTCAGAGGAACTCAGACAGAATCTCTGACAGAAAGAAGTGGAAATAAACTAGACTTGTCAGTTGGGCTACTCAGTTGCTGAGAATTTTCTAGGTTACATTAAATACATTTCACAAAAATATTTATGACGTGAATATTTTTGGCAGTATGATAAGTGGTATCAAATTAATGAATGAAAATAAAATTCAAAATTAATGAATCAAAATAAATGAATTAGACTGGTAAGCTTTTATACCACAGTATGAGGGTGATTCTCAGTTGGTACTGAGTTTGATACCCAAGTCCATTAGAGCTATGTCAGCCAAATTTAGGCAAAGCTTCTTCTCGCTAGTAGAGAAATAATAATGAATGTTTTTAAAATTTATATTTTGCTGGTGTCTAACCTACCTCTATAAGGTGAAAGGCCCCTGTAAAATGACAGCACACAGCAGAACTATATTGACAAATACTGTAATTACTAAACAGGCAGAATTTGGGGGCAGATTTAATCGACAAATGAGATTTAATTGAGATGCTCAGAGTGACACTTTCACTCTTCATTAAAGTGCTTTTGTACTTCTTGGATTCCAGCTTTATGTCTCAGCTGAAAACAGCATCAGTGCCTGTTGTAGGCTAGGATTTTAATTCAGTGATCATTCTGAAGGGAGAATGGCCCTTATAGTGCTTAATTGACCACAGCACTTCTGAAGAATGACCTAGGGTAGTCTCAGAGGTCTCCCATGCAAGTAGGAGCAATAATCGTTGCTCACTGATGAAACTGAGTGTATCACTATAGACTGCAGTGGTCCTAGTCCTAATAGACTAAGTAAAAACCCTAGGAGGATTCTTAAATTGAAGTTTCACTGTACTTGTCAAAAACAAAACAAAACAAAACAATTTAAATTGTTCTAATGTTTTCAAGATGAATTTGTATTCTGGAACTCTTTTTGCTTTAGCCACCTATTCAGGTTCACAGCCGTGCTCTTAGTGCCACAGATAACACCAAGGTCACATGAACTGACCCCATGTAAATCCTAAACCTAAATTCTGTTTGATCCTCTGCCCTGCGAAGATCCCTCTGGCAGTGTATGCTGTTCTGAGCCTGCAATTATTGCACCGCTCACATCAATTTATTGTATTCACCCCCATCTGTATGTTGTTAGTCAGTAGATCTGATTTACGTACAGTGACCTCCACAGAAAAGTCATGCCCCTGATTAATACAATATTCTGTCTATTTTCCATTCAATTTCTTTTTCTTAATTCTCTCGCTGGAGCACATTTGCCTTAATTCAATTGGACGCTTGATCTCTCTGTAGCAGGCCGCCACAAGATGACCCACTGCAATTACAAGTAATCCTACAAAGAAATGAATAAAGACTCAATTACGGAGCATTTTAAATGCAGGCTGCACCATGGCTCTGCTAATACGTCACCCCCTACAAGCACTGTGCAATGAGATTGGAGATTGGGTCTCTCATATGAATTAGATTTCAGTAATATCACTTACGGGTCCATTTTTCCCCTTCAAACCAGCCCCCATGACAATTATCTGCTCCCCTTACCCTCCACTCCCATTTAATTTGATTCCTTTTAAATACCTAAGTGTCTTAGACATTTTCTGCAGATCATTCTTTAGCAAACTGAAGAGACAATTTTGGCCTTTTGGCAGACATATTAGTAACATATCATTTTTGATGAAAATAGAACCCTGCCCCTTTTTCTGAACTTTACTCTCCAGTAATTTGGATAGCACTAACGGTAGCAGGCAGAGATAGTTTGATTTGGACCAGCTTGTAATTACCTTTATGATATGAACAGAAAAAGGGATTCAAATGCCATTTTTCTTCCCTTTCCCAAGATCCCTTCTCTGAGGAGGAAGGGCTTATTCTTCCCAGCTAAGATGTGGAATTAGGACTCAAGAGATATGTCTAGGGATGTATTTTCGTGCATGGCTCTGGTCTTGGTCATTGACCAAGTGTTTAATATCTTATTTACAAACCTTTGCACTCTTTCAAATGGACATAATAGTGATCATATTCTTGTGCCCTTACCAGTCATGCTTAATTTCTCATCTTACCTATCCAAGCTTAATTTTTTTAGGGTAAATACTAACAATTTCAAGCTGTAATCATCTCACAGTAAATTTCCTGACATATTTATTTTGTAGCTGTCTGTTCCAGGATGCGCTGCTGCCCAGAAATTTGCTCATTAAATATTTGTTTTAAGTTAATATAAAAAAATAAAGATGGACTTATTTAAAATCCTGAAAAAAATAGATTTTGTGGTTTTGTTGTATGCTTCTGTGTATGTATTTTTTTAAATTGGATTTATAATTTAATGTATTCATATTTGCCAAGAATGTACGTCTTTAAAGTATTGAAAAAAGTGAATGCTCCATAACTCAGCTGTGTAGATACATAAAATTCTGTTGATGTCATGATCTAAATATCAAGCCCACAGTATCTTTTCACTTCTTAGATTTTAACCATCCTATATTCACTGAAGTTTGAGTTCAGGCTTTACTTGAAATTCTACTGTTCTCTGTGTGAAATGGAATTACAGCTGACTTGTGAGTAATATTCTTGATTCAAAGCCTTTTTATTTCCTTTCTTTTTATTTCAAACACTGTTGTTTCATGTACAAGAGGATAATTAATACCGTGACAGCAATTTCTATTAGAAAGGGGAAAAATTGTTATTATTGCATCTTATCTGATTATCAAGTTGAAACGTGGGATAACTCCCTGGCAAGAAGTATTTCCTTATTTTACCTCAAGTGCCCCTGAATCTGTTCTTGCTACTGCCTTAATGATCTTATCTTTAACTCAGAAAAGAAACAAATACACTTAGTCCTTTAAATAAGTAGGTCAGCTGCTCGCAAAGGACACCATTATTTTAGCAGGACCCAAAAAGGGACAAAACTCCTACATGACTCCTCAAGTTGACTGTCAAGGTCTATTTGATGATCGGTGCCACTCTCCAACCACTGTCTGTGTGATCTAAGTGGTTCCTGAGCATGTGTTTAGTCAGCGGATTTTTATTGCTTGTTTTAGTGCTATTCTCTTGTGATGAGCCAACTAAGGGACTTTCTTCTTCTACATTTTTTAAAACATAATGTTCTGGTGCAATTGTCAGCATTTTTATTTCTTTTTTACTTTTTACCTCTTCACTCCTTGCATATTTTCCACATCCTCACCTCCCTTATCTTGTTTTTTGTAGACAAGTTAGAAATAAATACTGAAGCTGGTATGATGTCATTATCATGACGATCAGTATACCCTTGCCTAGAGTTCAGATCATGTTTAGATCTAATTCCAAAGAGACATAGCTGCACTTAGAGGAGATGTTCAGAGTTTATACAGACAGGGACCAACATATGGACAAGGTGAATGTAAAAACGTATGGTCTGTTTAGTTTTGTGAGAAAAGCAAGTAAGGTGAGATATGCTAGAGACGTGTCAAACAGCAAGTGATTGTAGTGGGTTCTGTTTGCTCTTCCTGAAAATGTAAAATAGAGCTCCCATTAAAAAAGAAGTTGATCTATGAGAAACTGATAAAAAAATAAATACCTTTTCAAAAAATGTAAGGCTGTTGACTCTAACTCACAGCCACTGGCAACTTTGGAAATAAGATTTTAGAAGATGATTAAAGAAAATTGAGCATTTATATGCCCAGTGAGAACATGTGCAGTTACATTGCATAGGAAGTCTATGTAATCAGAAAAAAAAAGTAAACCCTTGACTTATACCATGAACTAATCTTTAACTAAAAGCAGGTAGGAGTGTCCTCTGGACAGTTTATTCCATAATTGTTTAAAACTAGTTTTTTGTCATCTTTCTCTGAAGCATCTGGTACTAGTCACTGTCAGAAAAGGGATATTGGGCTTGGCAGCCTGTTAGTTTGATTCAGTATGGTAATTGTTATGATGCTGATGTTTTGTTTGAACTGCTAGATAATATGTTTCTCAACCACAATATGGCTTTCTGTAAAAATGGTCATTGTCATGGCAACAGAAGTAGGAGGACCATTTTCCTTTTTGAGGATTTTAGCAAGAAAAGCCATATGACAGACTGTACCCTTTCTTTGTTTTTTTAGGCTAGGCACTATGCTCCTTAAAAAGGGAGCTGAAGATCATATATAACCCTCTGGAGGATCAGGGAAAATGTTCTTTGGTAGGAATTGCACAGACACGGAGAGAAGATTTTTAGGAAATTAGAGTTATGACAAAAAAGGGCTACAACAAGAGTGTCAAGAAGAAGAGAGCCTGCAGCTCAGAAAGCAGACAAGATATTGCTCAGAGGAACAGAAACTGGTGACACTGCTGGGCCCAAGGCAGTGCAAAAAGATGTCCAGAGCGGTTGTGCAGAGTTTGCTGCACTTCAGAAAGCCACTGAGCTGGCTGAGACAATGGTCTGCCTGCAAGGACATACTGGACAAGGCGAAGTTGGTTTACAATCCCTTTCTATTACTATTCCATCTTAGTTTTCTGTATTTAAAAAATTATTTAACCTACTTCATGGTCTACTAAAACTGAGATGGGGTTTTTTGTTTGTTTAAAAGCTTTTGTGTCTTGTTTAGGGAACTCACTGCAAGGGTCTAAATTCCCTGCACAGCTGTGGCTGACTTGAGGTCATGTCCGACCCCTTTCCTTTTCCCCTCCTTGCTGTCAGATTTCAAGCCTATAACCAAAATAGAAATGTGTCATTAATCTTCTCTTGGACCATAGCTGGTGTTGCAGTCACATGGGTACCAGCTACTACTATTTCAGCAGATCCAGCCAGGTTGGATCCTGCCAATATCTTCAACTGGGGATACATGGCAGAAGTTGAATAAAGTGATGCCTAAGCAGCTTCTTCAAGACTTATTATGGTTTATCAGTTCCTCAAAGGTGCACACATTCATCTGGGGACAAACTTTTTAGCAGGGCCTGTTGCAACGGGACAAGGGATAATGGTTTTAAACTAAAAGAGGGCAGATTTAGATTAGATATAAGTAAGAAATTTTTTACGATGAGGGTGGTGAAACACTGGAACAAGTTGCCCAGAGAGGTGGTAGATGCCCCATCCCTGGAAACATTCAAGGTCAGATTGGACGGGGCTCTGAGCAACATGATCGAGTTGAAGATGTCCCTGCTCATTGCAGGGGGGTTGGACTAGACAACCTTTAATGGTTCCTTCCAACCCAAACTATTCTATGATTCTATGATTCTATGATTCTATGATTCAGAGTAATGCATAAACATGGTAAGTGGCTGTCGCAGACCGAGTAGTGCACTTCACTCGGAGTTCAGGGAGACCCTCCTGTTGAGTCATGAGGTTCAGAAAGGACCCCCTTGCTTTCTAAACTCCTTCTCAGAGAGGAGTCTAGGTGTGGCTGGATCCAATCCTAGTCCCAGACTTGGTCAACGGTTTATGTCTAAAGGAGTATATCATGTCCTGAGCGGGCCGTCCTGAATGACTCACTTTGAGATAACCGATGCTTGGAATACCCTTGGGCTAAATTAAGGTGACTCAACACCAAACGATCGATAGAAAAGTTTTATTTATGGCAGAAGCTCTGTAAATGTTTAATCATCTAAAGGGATAAGCTATTTAAAACTTGAATCATATAAAGGGCTGTAACAGCTTGTAACGTATGGAAAAGAGAGAGAGAGTAAGATAGAAAGATAGAGATAAAGGAAAGAGAGAGATAAATGAAAGATAAAGGTAAAGCAAAGATCACCACCCTGGGTTCCAGCGATGTCTCTGGTCCGGTTCCTGTGGATGGTGGGCGCGCGCACCCAGCCCCTCTGAGTTGCGCTATTTACAGCTCCAGTCCCACTGCGCATGCTAATTACTTCGCATGCGTAGTCTGTTGCTCTCGAACCTTCGCAAAAGGAGTTGGCAGGTTTGAGGGGTTGGGGGGTTCGAGGCTAGTGATTTTGGTGCGTCCACCCCACCCCTTCCTGTCAGGGATGCAGGGGGGGAATCTGTCTCAAGCTTGTTTGCTTTTTGAAACAATTACCCAAGATAAGGCCCAGAAAAGCACTATCCTGCCTCCGCAAGATCTTCCTTTCCAGTTGCACCTTATCTTGTTGACATGTTAACGTTCCTTCCTCCTTTGCTGAGTTTTTGAGACAATAACTCATTCAGCTCCTCAGTTTCTTACACCACCCGCAAGGTCATCCTTTGCCGAATGTTTGAGACATTAACTCTTTCAGCTTTTCAGTCTCTTACCGTGGCCTACATTCAGGGTATTGTTTACACCTTTGTAAATTCCCCTCAGCTGAGCTATCATCTTCTGCATTGACACAATGAAGCAGCTTGACTTCTGTAAAGCTTTTATGTCTGTAACTTCCCTGTCAGTTCCTCTCCACTGTTTCCTCTTTGTCTGGGCTCTGGGAGCCCACAGCCCTCCTTTGGCACATACCTTATTCTTTGAGAAAGGAAAGCCACCAAGCCCAGATGAAAGCAGATATACACCTTCTCCTTTCAATTAATAACCCAGCCATTGCTGTCATAACTCCTTTGATGGCTGGTGCAGGAGGTTTTACTTGAATCCTTGATGCTGTGTGCTAATACCGAACCTAGAAAGAAAGTAAAACACTAGTTTTCATTAACAATGCTGTGCATTCAGACAGGGTTGCACTTAAAAATCATAAAGGTTAGACAGACAGTTTGTCACAAATACAAATACTTTCCTCATGCATTCAGTTACAAAGCTTTTTATTTTCTATGTTAGAATGAAATCTTGATCCTGCTAAAATAGATGAGACCTTTTCTGTTATCTCGCACAGAGCTGGGATTTCAGACTGGAGAATTAAAATTACTTGAGAATGTTTTAAGACATTAATGTTTCAGTAAAAAAAAATCCTAATAAGGGAATGAAAGGAATTACCAGATTAGTATCAGCAAATTCAAAGCTGGAGAACAGTTAATTTTATAAACAAAGAATATTCCTTTAAAAGAGATAAAAATCGGAGATTATAGCAACTAGCTACTTCTCAGCAATTTAATTAAACTATGATGAAGATAGGCTTTTTTCAGCACACTTACTTGTGCTGTATATATTTTAAATACCAAAAATAATTATTGACTTCCAGCTAGATTAATTTTTCTCATTATTTTTAAGAAAGTAATTAACCTGAAACAGCCTCTAAAAATCAACTTACTAATTATTAATCAGTAATATAATACGTTAGTGAAACATACTTACCAAAACAGAAACTAGGATTAGATGCAATGTTTTGGCTGTAAGGTTTTTGCGGGCTGAGGAAGAAAGCAAAAGGCTATATAGTTTATTTTCTTCTACTGCCAGGAGAAGCCTTGGCAGCCAAGCATCATCTTTAATCTTTTATTTCTTGTGTCAATTTTAGTTAATTTACTTTTAACTTTCATTCCATGCATTCATTTAAGAGTATCCCTGTTATTACACACTAAGATTCAATCATAAAATTAATACAGATCTGGCGACTTTGAATTGCTTCACTGACGTACAACCCTAGGGCAGATCTTCTCCAAGCCAGCGCCACCCAGTTCATCTTAGTTTGGGGTTGCTGACATAGTACCACTTATATGGAATGGTAGTTCTTTCAAATCTCTTCCTTTTAAAGTACCTACTTCTGCTTCTTTGGAGGCTCTTTTCAAGGCTTTATGAGTTATCCCAATCCTTAACAAAAACAAATCTGTTTGTAAGGTACAAGCAGGAAAACATAACTGAAAAGAATTTTGTGTAGTTTCTTTGTCTGTTTAAAATGAGGGAGAAATAAGGCAAGGGATATTTATCTCCTGGGCCCCAATAATTTCTTGCTTCCAAGTAGGTAAAATAAAACATTCTTTCCATCAGGAGAGTGAGTAATCCACTCTGTTTCTTTCCCTGCTATCTATGACAGCAAGCACTATCAATGTTCCTCCATACAGGGGAAGATCTTGGTCCAAAAAGAAACCACAGCATGACATACCACCTTCTTGCATGAGGGCATAGCTCTGCTGCAGACCATAAATAGACTCTCAATAAAAAGGTAAATCTGGAACAAAAGCCAAAGAAAAAAGCACAGCATGGCTATTGGGGTCACAGACTTCTTTCTATCCAGTATCCCAAAATACAAGGCATATAAAGTCCTGCTGCCAATATTCAACACAAATGATGCTACTGCTCTTTCCTGTTTTACTGAGTTCTCCTCTTGTTGCACCACTCAAATTCTGGAGTACATTCTTCATACTTTTTTTCTATCAGAGTCTTCTATACTTTTTTCACGCAAATGGCCTTTTCACATATTTAAGCCTTAATTTAATTCATAAAGTTTGGACTCAAATAACTTGTGTCCCTAGAACCATGAAAACACTACACAAAAAAAAAAAAAAAGAAGATATCTACAGTTTGAAGAATTAATATCTTCTGTCCTTTGTCAGAAGATGTGCTTCCACAGAGGTCAAATGACTTCATTTCATTACAACCGTGTTAAGACCTGTTTCTTTCCTTGTTTTTGTTGTCACCAGCGAGGATGATAAGATTAAACTTGAGCAGAGAGCAAATTATGAGCCGAAGACATTGATATAAATAAGAAGTAAAGCTCATGAAGTCAACACATTTAGACTTTCATTAAAATGGTGTGAGCTAACAAATAGGCCTTTACCGGGAAGCGCTCTCAGCACACTGAAAACATATGAATAATGTATAATAATATGGATTGAGAGCTGAGTGAATAGACCAGCTGGTTTTCACAGGATATTCTGTCCCTGAATGTGACATGCTATTATTTCACGAGGCCAAAAGTCCTTGAAATGGATGAGGCAATGACCAGGTTCAGAGACCATTCAGACAAATTGCAAGAAAAGGGTTGCTGGTAGAAACAGTAATTATTTGGATGGATTTATATAATTTTAAGCAGAATATATTTTATAGTTTTCTGGGAAACATTGATTGTATGAGGCCAATGATTGTGTTGTACATTAATTGTCTTTGTCATAGAGATGTTCTTCAGGGTTCTGCTGGCAATTCTGGGCACTGCGATTATCCCAAAGGGACCTCCTCAAGTCTGTGGTAGCAAATACTCTAATCCACTCATACTGATTTCTCTGTGACATTTCTCTTTGCCAGAGTGCTTGAAAAGTACAACATAGAATGAGCTACATCCCTCCATTATCAAGAAATTTGTAGAAAAGGAATCTGTAGCATCTGGGAGACTGTATAACACTTTCACACTACCAAAGTGGGGGGGAGAGTAACACTCAGATTTCTTCCTATGCATCATGGATTTCTTTTTCTTGAAAGTCTACCATGCCATTGTATTTCTTAGAACGACTTTGAAAACCTATGGCTTTATTTTTTCTTCTTAATGCCTGGAGATGTGAAAGATTCAGCATTTCATATTACCTCAGTCTTTTAGGTAAGGTTATTTTAATGTGTGATGGCACAACTGAGATGATCACCTAAATGATGATCACTACATGATGATTTAGACTAGGCAGGAATTTAGAAAGGAAATAAACCCAACAGTCTAACAAGCTAAGTCTTCACCACTGAAAAAGTCTTTAGAAAATTTGGTTTGGGTTCAAAGTACAATTTACTTGCAGACCGGTTTCTCTCAGTACAAAGACAGAAATTCTTCTCCTTCTTAGGCAAAAAGTATAGCTATTGGGTAATAAGACGATGAAGTAGGCTGCAGTCACCGGAACCCACAGATATTCCACAGACTTGTCAGTGGAGCTTTATCCTGCTGGATGTTACAGCTGATGCTAGTAAGTTAAGGGTACCTGTTCTCCTGCAGCCATAGCATGACCCAGTTCCATTCCTGCTGAAGTCAGCTAGTTTCATTGGGAGCAGAAATGGGTCTTTTTCCAGTGGGATATGCTCCATGGTCCCTTCTAAGCTGAGCCTTAACCTGTGGACTGCAGCAGGCAAATATAACAATCAAGAAAGCTATTTACATCAGTAAGTGCTCAGAACACAAGACCAGAGAAAGAAGAGTGAATGAAAAACTGGACTAAAATAGCGTATTGTATTTAGTAGATTCTTAAGACTGTTATTTGCTTAGCATTAATTTCCACTTCTTTTTTTACTCACAGAATACAGATCACTTTTCTATCTTTACAGCAACACTACAGATGTATCCATAGAGTTATTTCGGGGTGTCACAGGCTAGGTAGAGCTACTTAGTTTAATAGCATCAATTTTTATCTAATAAATGTTGATCTTGCATTAAATTCTTGTAGGGTACATTGTGACATGCCCCATTTACCACCATGTCACACAATTTCAGCTGATTAAACCTCATTTCTGATATATAAGGAATCTGTATTATACATTATTCTTATTACTGCAATCCTTTTTCTTTACAAAGCTTCTAAGAATCCTTAATGATTTCAATGATTTAAAAACCTAGTTATTCAAAACAGAGAGCATGTGGTTGCCATTGCTGCAGATCCATTACAAAGAATGCAGTTACAATCAATCATCAGCTGCATTTTTGAGAAATGGGTTGGTAATATCATAAAACTTACATAACACAGTTTTATCTTTCTTGTGGAGATTTACAAGGCCAAAAGGACCTCATGAAGGCATCACCTTTTATGTCTATCATGAATTGCATGAATAAAGTATAAAAAGAACTAATTTAGATGCTTAAACTGAAGCCAGTATAAGCTTGGCATGACTGAGGAAAGGAGGAAAAGACAAGGTGGCAATAAATCATATTTGTTGTTCTTCAGTCTCCAGTGCAATTTAGAAAAGCCTTGGGGCTCCTTAAATTATGCTCAGCTGTCTACAGCCCTATGGGGTAAGTCCTGCATCTGGAAAGTGCCACAGTAGAAACTCGTCATGGCTCCTTTCTCCAGGATCAGACCAGGAGGAGACAAGACTCTTAGCCCCGTGACGACTCACCTTGGGAAGAAGGTAAAGAGGGAAAATGGGCATTATGTGTGCATGTGTGTGCGTGTGCGCCTGTTTTGTAGCATGCAGTAGCATGTTCATTAAGCAGTCAGCTACATCTGACCCAGCTTCTCAGCTTCTATTGCAGTTATTCCCAATACTACTGTCATTATTTTTCAGTTACACATTTGTCATCCCATCCTGGGGAGAAGGAGGGATGGAATCAGCACATAATAATGGTCAGGTAGGGATGCAGTCTGTAGTCAGAGGAAAACAGAAATCCATATATATGGAGATGTAATTAGAAAGATCACTATTTAAATATGACCAGCACTCTGGGTCAAGGTCAACAGTGCCACTGTTGACTGTAGCTGAATTTTACTGTGCACAGTGGGTCCAAAATTACTATTATGATTTGCATAGATGGTTAAAGTTACATATTTTTACAAGTTTTCACATGATTTTTTTTTACAGTGGGAAAACTTTCATCCATATAATTTTTATTTTGGATGGAGAGTATTATACAGCACAACAGAACCAAACAGTTCATATCTCTTCACAAGAGACTCTCTTTTTCATTCCGTTTCATTTCATTTTCCTAAGCTTAAAAAGTCACCTTGCAGGATCCATGTGGAGAAAAGAAAATAATTGTGTTGTAATCTTCAGTTAGAAACTTCCAGGGAATCTCTTGGAAAAGCTGCATGTAACCTAAGAGTTGTGAGCTGAGGACCTCTGGGCCACCACAATAATCTGTGCACCATGTTTAAAGTCTGCTTGAAAATCAAATAGGAATGGCATCAACCTAACTAGCTGGAAAACTATGCAGGGCAGGGAGCGTTTGCTGCTATAAGCTTCAGGCACTACCTTAGGCAAGACTGGACAGAACAGCGTTTGCTTTCAAAGCTTACCAACTGTTCCTGTTTAGGGAGTCTCATTGTTTAAAGATTTAAAGGTGACCTAGATGTTCAGCTATACTGTGGATATTTATGCAGGCGGATAATTCAGAGAAAAAAGATACAAAGGAAACACTGCTGTTAGTGCCACCAGGTGTAGAAGCACCTCCCTGCATCCACATTCATTTATCACAGTGGGAGGTAACTAATTTCTCTGAGGAGGTTTTAAATAGTAACTTCTTGGATGAACTAAGCAAACTGTATCTATGTATATATATATAAGTATATATATAGATAGATACACACACTAGCTAAAGTTCTACTCATTGCTCCATGTGCTGTTGAATTTTTTTCTCTACAGAATGTACCATATACCATGTATTATAGATGCCGTCATAACACCTAGGTAAAGATCACACAGACTGTGAATTTCACATTCTTTATAGGTTTCCTGTTGTAAACATATTTTTTTCCCCACTGAAAGTCTTGTTAATGGAAATGTTAAGAAATATGTAATAAGTATTTTATATGTCAATGGATTGGGCGTGACAAAGTTGGGGTGGGGAGACGGGCTACAGGAGTGGCTTCTGTGAGAAGCTGCTAGAAGCTTCCCCTATGTCCGATAGAGTCAATGCCAGCCGGCTCCAGGATGGACCCGCCGCTGGGCAAGGCTGAGCCCATCAGCGATGGTGGCAGCGCCTCTGGGATAACATAGTTAAGAAGGGGACGAAAAAAGCTGCTGGGGAAAACAGCAGCAGAGAGAGGAGCAAGAAGATGTGACAGCAACAACTCTGCAGACACCAAGGTCAGTGAAGAAGGAGGGGGAGGTGCTCTAGGCACCAGAGCAGAGATTCCCCTGCAGCCCGTGGTGAAGACCATGGTGAGGCAGGCTGTTCCCCTGCAGCCCATGGAGGTCCACGGTGGAGCAGATATCCACCTGCAGCCTCTGGAGGACCCCACACCAGAGCAGGTGCATGCCCAAAGGAGGCTGTGACCCTGTGGGAAGCCCATGCCAGAGAGCAAGGCTCGTGGCAGGACCTGTGGAGATAAAGGAGCCCACGCTGCAGCAGGTTTGCTGGCAGGACTTGTGACCTCGTGGGGGACACACGCTGGAGCAGTCCGTTCCTGAAGGACTGCACCCCATGGACAGGACCCATGCTGGAGCAGTTTGTGAAGAACTGTAGCCTGTGGGAAGGGCTCATGTTGGAGAATTCTATGGGAGACTGTCTCCAGTGGGAGGGACCCCACTCTGGAGGGGGGAAGAGTGTGAGGAGTCCTCCCCCTGAGGAGGAAGGAGCGGCAGAGACAACGTGTGATGAACTGACTGCAACCCCCATTCCCTGTCCCCCTATGCCGCTCCGGGGGAGGATGTGGAGAAATCAGGAGTGAAATTGAGCCCCAGGAGAGGTGGGGGGAAGGTTATCTTTATTCTCATTATCCTACTCTGATTTGATTGTCAATAAATTAAATTAATTTTTCGCCAAGTCAAGTCTGTTTTGCCCATGACAGTACTTGGTGAATGATCTCCCTGTCCTTATCTCAACCCATGAGCCTTTCGTTATGTTTTCTCTCCCCTTCTGTCCTCCCTGTCCAGTTGAGGAGGGGGAGTGATAGAGCGGCTTTGATGGGCACCTGGCATCCAACCAGAGTTAACCCACCACAGTCGTATTTCCTCTTTTTTTCATCTTTGTTACTGTTCTTAAGTCTGGCCCTGCCTTTAGTACAGGGCTCACTCTTGGAGTCTTTCTCCATCTCTTTCTTGGAGTCACAAGCATCACCTCTGTCTTGGGACACTTATAGGAAACTTCCCAAGACACAACAGGTAGTACTTTCAGGTGTAAGTTAGTGTTTAACTTTTCATTCAAGTTCATATTGGTTAGAAATTTCCATCATATGATGGCTGTAGCCTACTGTATGAGCACCTATGATGATCTAAATCTTACCCACACTGAATATGTATTCACCTAATGAAAAGAAAACACTCATCTGGCTCTTATCAGCATGCCCGCTAATCTCCCAGCAAAGTCATGAAAGAAGGTAAAGTCTACAATAATTTCTTTAGGACAGGGTTGCACTTGAGGCATATTAGTGTTAGAAAGCTGGTACTGCCACTACTTGTTTTGTGAATAAAGGATTTCCATCTCCGTGTCCATCAGCATGGAGCCTTTCAAAAGTCATAAATTCACCAAGTAAAGAAAATAATTGAAAATCTCTGAAATAGATCTCTATAGCCAAAGTGTTGAATTGTGCAGTCCCAATGTATGGCTCTGCAGCCTTCCCTAAACTGATTCTTCTGAACTGTGCCAGTATTTGATGTACTTTGTTTTCAATTACCCTGTGGTGACTGCCACCACTTGCATTTTTGAAACAGCAAGAAATGTATTACTACCATTGATATTAGGCTCCATAGGGTAGTTACAGAAGAAACCATGCCACAGAATTGTCGAATTAAGCCTTGCAGGTTAGGCTGTGACAGCAAAAACACAAGGACTCTGCAGCTGTTGTGCAGGAGGTAAGGCTGGATGCCGGCCTTGAAGAAGGGCATTATAAAGGCCCAGGGAATCAAAGAATTCTGGGCAAGGGTATCTATATATGTGCACAAATGCCATGGCAAAGACCTCCCTGAAAGGGATGAAAAAGGCAGGTGTGTTCCTCCATGGCCTGCCAGAAAATGAGTTTCCACTAGTAGCCATGGGTCTTGTGGTGCACATGGACCCTTTTCCTCATGGACAGGTTGCCCCCTTACAGTACTAATGCATATAGAATGTATGTCTTGTAACAAAATAACACCGATGCATCTTGTTCAGTACCGTAGAGGACAGGAGCTAGGAAAAGGGTATCCCGGGGCTCTGCACACACCTAGACTCTGGCCCAGCTCTGCCATCCTGTGTGTTGACGTTTGGTCTCTTTCAATGCAGGGGAAAAATAATGTAAAAGCCACCCATGTTTTGCTGTAGGGACACAAGAAATAAAGCAAAGGCTGAATTCAAGACCACAGCTTGGATCTAGGACAAAAGGCCAGTACCACTACTACATGCCAAGAGAAGTTGCTTAATTGGGAACCATGGAGCTAAAGGGAGGTAGCCCCTGAGCTCTCTTCACATGGTACAGAGTTTATTCCAAGTTTTTGTGGGATGTTGATTATATTTTCAATGACTGTGGGATGCAGTCCATAGCTGTATAGTTCTGGCTACATAAGTGCCTTGGAATGATTACAATTACTACGTAAGAAACTGTTTCCCTCAAAACTGAAAGAATTTCAAATGTTTCAGGATGGAAATCCCTGTTACCTCCCATATAGTTCAGATAATTGTTCCAGGCGGAACAATTTCTGACTCCTGCTGGTAATTGGCTTGTGCTCCAAGGCTGAACAGCTCTTGCAAACTGTATTCTACCTTATGTAATTGCAGCAGCTGTTTATATTTGATAGTACCTTCTCTTTAAAATAGAGTCAGAAGGTGGCACTGTGATTTCCAGACACCCTCATATTGTAGTAGGTACTCATACAATAATAGTGAATATCACCCTTCCTATTTTTATATAGCTAAGTTTATAGACAGTAAGATACACAAAGTAAATTTCAATCTATTTGATACAGCTAAGCCAATGGCAAAGCTTCAATAACAAGAGGCAGCACTGAGAACAGGAAGGCCTTGAAATGTGCGAGTAGCGATGAGGTTTTCAGGCTCACTTGCCCTCGAGAGGATATTCCATAGGTTAGAAATCAAAGCACAGAAATAAATTTTAAAATATGCTAAATGCAAAACCATATTTTGATTGGATAAACTAAAAGAAAGATGTGTCTAACTCAGTCATTTAACTGGTCAGTTAAGGTAAGAGAGACTAGAAAGATTCTGAAAATAGCCACACTGGAATTATAAAAATCAATACAATATTTCACAAGGATTCAGTGAAATAAGCACAAAAGCAGAAGAATTATAATGCATAAATCTGAAAGCTTCAGCTTAGCTATGACCTTTGGAATATGCAGCACAGATTTGAAGAAGACACATTTCCAATGCTAGTTAAATCTGGAAAGGCACTGAAAAGTCACAGTAGATATGCATACATTGGGAAAAACAGACTAGTGTAAAAAACTCCAGAAACTAGTGTTATTAGCTATATAAGTGAAGAACACCTGTCATGACAACCTAACTTGTGTAAATGGCAGTAGATAAATACAAATACAATCAAAGCGCCTAAGTAACACATTATTGACATGAAGATAGAAGTGTCCTCAAAGGTTGGAGTAGCTTATGTAGTTCACGTCTGTACCTCAGGCATTCACCTCCTGAACCTCAGCTGGTGTAAATCAGCACAGACTAATTGGATTGAGGTTAGCCACACTGATTTTAACATCTGCTGGGGATTTTGCCCTCTACTTTGCTCTGTAAGACTAAGGGTTTTTATTACTTTATGTGTCCATATTCCCTCTGTTTTTTTTCTCTAGGGATGACATAAAACTTGTTTTACTACTATGCTTTTCTTTTTAATGAATTAATATGCACAAGACTAAAGCTGAAGTCTGCAGCTGGTTTAAAAAGAAAATCAGTGGAATGTTATTCTGCAGGAATACAAAATTTGTTGAATCTAAGAATATTATGCCCTAATGTGATGATTTAAAAGAAATTGTCTCTCTAAAAAAATTGGAAATAAATTTTTATATAAAAAGAATGTCTCAATTGCAATCTTTTTGAAATAGAGCTATTTGTTGTTTGCATTGTTTTGAGACAGCTTTATGTAACTGGGAACCCAGTTATAATCCAATTCTGTTGAAGTGAATGGTTTGCTTGATCAAAAATACGTATTTTAAAAAATATTTTAACACTGGAAATTTTAAGCTTTTGGTGCCGTTCATGTTCAGATTAAAAAAAACACCCAAACCTGGAATTTCCCAAATCCACTAATTCTGGTCCCTGTATAAAGTGATAGCTTTTTGACATCAAGCATCCTCACCAGGCAAGGTAAATACTTATCAGAGTTATTTGCAAGGATATTCTTCAAAATAGATGTTGGTAAAAAACTCTAGCTCCACCAAAGAAGATTTTCATGTAAATTATTGATTACTTGAATTCTTTGGACAGTAAGTTAATCACAGAATCACAGAATGGTAGGGGTTGCAAGGGACCCCTGGAGATCATCTAGTCCAACCCCCCTGCCAGAGCAGGGTCACCTAGAGCAGGCTGCACAGGACTGCATCCAGGCGGGCTTTGAATATCTCCAGAGAAGGAGACTCCACAACCTCCCTGGGCAGCTTGTTCCAGTGAGTATTTGTAATGAATTTGTAATCTCTTTTTGTAATATTTGTAATGAATTCATCTACCAGTTAATTGAGTAGGTGACTCGAAATTTCATAGAAATATTTTACAACTAATATGCAAAACTATTATTTTTTTGTTAACAATGACCATCAGTGAGTCCTCTCCTTGCTTTTCCATAAATCCACTTTTTATCTGGTCGACTATTTCCTAGAAGCTGAGTATCTAATTTCAAAATAAGTAGTTTGTCATTTTGGGTTTATTTCTACAGGCCTTTTTCTACTCTTTTGAGTTTTGCCCATAGGTTTGTGTCTTGTGTGGTAGAACAGCATTAAAGATATTCAGAGTTATGCAAGAGTTGGGGTGAATCATACTGTGGATTGAAAGGTTCCCATTAACTGACAGATGGTCTTCCTCATCCTAAAACAAAATATAACCTGCCATCTTTATTCATGCTGAATAACACTTTGCTCTTCAAGCAACTTCCTATTCCCATTGAAATAAATGGAACAATCAGAGGAGTGAGAAACCCTCCACTTTAAAAGAACAGCAAAAAGTCATGCAGCACATTTCACCAACATTACTACATTTTTATGAGTAGACCATTAAAAACAAAACACTATCAATCAAAACTGTATTTCTACTTCTGAATGTATTTCTACTTCACTCAAAAGTAGCCTTTCAAAGGTGTGTCTGTTACCAGTAAATGTATTTTAGATCATTCCTTTCTGCATTTTTTTTCACAAGCGATCTCTGAAGTTCAGGCAAGTGCTGAGCTAACACCAAAATCATTTTTCAATGGATATTCGTTTCAACAACTACACGAGTTCAAGAAATACTCTTTTGAATGCTCTGTATGATTACTTTCAGCAAGCATTCATGCACTGAGTTTTATTAACACCTGCTTTCAAGTTATTTTTAAACAGACATCAATAAACATGCATTGAGGATGATTTTTTACAATGTGATTTTAACAAGCTGTGGCTACATTGGCTTAGCCCTTAAGCTATCTAAGAGTCAGAGTAAGCTTTTAAAAGTTCTTGTCACTACTGAAACAAAAGTTTAGTGATTAATTATGTGGCAACTGCCTTGACGTGTCATGAGTGAATTAACAATACTGACTCTGTATGGAAGAGGACTAGGGCTGAGGAAAGGCACATCCAGAATGCAGAAAATTTACAACTGAATGAAAGACAGTTCCTCTCTATATGCAATCTACTCAGTCTGTGCATCTCATCACATTTAATTACTCTTAGACTGACAATTCTAGCTATTTTCTTGATCTGTAGTAAAAATGACAACTATGAAAATTATAATGAGAACAGAAATGTTCAACCTCTTTTCTCCACAGGTTGCATATGCGAAGACTTGTAAGAGTCAGGAACAGCCGTACTCCTACTCAACAGGGAGAATCCTGAATATGTCTCCTTCTGGATCAAATGCTCATTGCCAGGAACAGGGTACTGGCATAGAAGGATCAGTACTTTCATCTGTTTAGATACCTATTATTTCCTTAAGCATCTAAGATCTACTGAGGCAATATGATTGCTAACCTAATTGTTAAATTTATTGTATTTCATGAATGTCTTTCCATCAATCATTTTGAGCCTAATCCAGCTCTGTATGAAGTCTCTGAAAAATTATCATTGACTTCAGGGAAGTTGGATCAGGAAGCAATAGAGATGCCAGTTGATGAAATACGTGTAGAAAACGCAATCAACTCTTTAAAACAAATCATATCCTATCTCAAAAGTGCTAAAATGTCATTTAATTTCTGTTGGCATTCCTACTCACTTCTGCACCTGCAGAGACAATATTCTCAGATTTAAATGATATTTAGAACAAAGACAAAAGCAGAATGTCGACAGGTAAAGTAATTTGGCTCTCATATTGACTACAGCAATTTGGGTGGCCACTGCTGTGAATTAGATGAATGACAGCTGGAAAAAAATCAGAGCACCAGCAGCAAAAATCCAATTGATATAAGAAATATATCTAAAAAGTATAAAATATTGAAATGTTTGATTACCTTTCTACAGTTACCTAGCAAGCACTATCCTTAAAAAGAACTATATAACATTTCCCAAGGAACATGTGATAACCGTTCTCTTTTCTCATACTGTACACTTAAATATCTATGGATCACACTTGCCAGATGAACAAACAAGTGCAGCTCTAATGGCACTGGCTGGCTATCAATCAAATAATGGTGAAAGACTGGGACATAAAAAAAAGAAATACGCAAGACAGGCAAAAGAAATATCCTTCAAAGGAAGCTTTTGCCCTGAAGGAGATCTGACAAATATGAATGACTTTCATTAGCCTTCAGGTTTTAACCTATGGTAAAATGTTGCTGGGTTGGAGTATACTTCCATGTTTTGCCCTTTAACCCCTACTTTTTTGGGTGCCCAATATGGCCCAGAAGATGGGTTGAAGAGGAGTGAGAGAAGGGTATGGCAAATGTGCTTGGTAAGGATTCAAATGTTAGCCTGTTTTCCCCAAATGACATAACCTAAACCCAACAAAGTCAATGTAGAGTTGCCAGTGGGTTCCACTGTACTGCTGTAGGCAGATTGCTACCCATAACACAAAGGTCAACCTCTTGAAAAGTGTATGCCAAATACATATATTGCCATATAGATATAGACTATACAGGTATAGGTATAGATATAGGTATAGGTATAGATATATGGCAATTTGGGATCAAATTGTTTTATCAGAACTTGTTACATCTGTAGATTTGTAAGAAGGAAATATTTTTTAAAATGGCAATATATTTTGTTTCAACCTCATAAGAACACTATTTTTTTAAAAAAAAATGAAGTATTTTAATTCAGTTTCTTTGATGGTTCATATTTTAGCTAATTGTATTGTGTAAAGACAGATAAAAGTAAAAGCAGCCAATTAAATGTGTCAGGAAGGTCTTCTCGATGTTTCCAGAACAACTTCTTCTTGTAACCTTTCTTACAGGCAATTTTAAAATGTTGACTTCTCTTTCTAATGTGGGATGAAGAGAAAAATCACAAATTACAGGAACAAAAACACGGAGTTCCAATTAGTACTAAAAATGCATTTAATATTGCTACTTACTTACCTCACAAGGTTGGTGGGAGATTTCATTAGACGAGGTTTCTCAAGCTCTGAAGACTGCCTAATGAAAGGTACTCTTTTGTGCACGCACAAACTATTATTACTATATTGGCTTCTGAAGCTGACACAGAGGCAACTCCCATTCCAACAGAGGCAATTTGCAATCCTCATCTAAGCAACCAACTTGCATACACAGTTCTCCCCTTCAGGGAGTATTTTCTATAAGTATTTTACAATGTGTGGCTTTATTTATTTATTTTGCTAGTAAAAGGTAAACCGCATCTGTGCAATATCCAGCAAGAATCATGCTTGGAAAAAGTCTGGATTGTTCAGGCTTTTCTCAATTCCTTCAGAATGAAATACCCGCAACAGTACGTAATGAGTTTTCATCTCGGGGGGGGTTAAATGTTACTGTGTTATTTACTTCAGCATGTGAAGAGTAGCAGAGTGTTTTATTAGGAATATATAGAGTGAATCAATAACCCAGCCTTACCCAGCAGCAAAGGACAAGATCCCCCTCTTGTGATTCTGCCTCCCAGTGCGGCTGCCTGAACTAAGACTTTCTATAAGGTTGTAGTATCATGTAAATCATTCTCTTTTTTTAATAGGCAATGCTTAATTTGTGTCTTGGACAGGGATTCTTTGACTAATTTCAGTTCTTGAATGAGAATAAAAAGAGAAAATGTATGGATTTTTAAGATGTGTATATGTCATATACGTATAGGTTAGTGAATGTACTACTGATGAAAACATAGTACTTAAAAGCACAAAGGCAAATAAACTTCTGATCTTTAGGTCTCCCACACAGCTCTGCTGTTACACCTCAGTCTGGACACACTGATTTTTTTTCAATTCCAAACCCACACTTGGGCCATGTCCTTCTCTCAATCACAAATTTACATTAGGATTACCACAGGGCAGATTTAAAAAATAAAACTGTATCTCTTCCAATTAACAGACAAAGAGATTTTCTAAGTGCCTAACTATGTTGGAGTTGGACATGTCAGCATCTTCAAGCATTCAATGCTGAGGTTCTGCTAACAATGACCACTCATAATATCCCAAAACATGGATCTGCACAGGTGTTCAACATTTTCAGGTCTGCATTATTAATTTCCAAGCATTCTATAATATATCTGGTCTTCTAACCTGAGAAAAGTCTACCCAGAAGCCCTGCAGCAAATATTATTGACTTCAGTGCTGGTTTTAATTTTTTTGACCCATTTTTCAGGAATGTTGGGGGGGGGGGGGGGAGGGGCAGAGCGAAGGGTTGTTTGTTTGTTTCCATTATCTGGAAAGCATTAAGTTATTTCATAGCAGGAGTAGTTTTTAGTGCTAGTGTTTTCACTTTCCACTCTGCTTTATTGCCTATGCTAATATTCACAGTTATTTTTCTCTGGGACACTGTGAGCATACTGACATCCTATATATAACCAAGAATAGGCAGAGAACATTAGTTCCTGGAAAGCTATTTGTCCTATATAATTTGAAGGACCTGTAACAAGTTAAAAAAGATTATATCCAAAGACTATCTTGCCACCCCACCTTCCATAATGCAATGGGGAACCTCACATCCACTAACATTGATCCAACGAGATATAAACTTGTATATACAAAGGTCAGCTTCTTTCTTACTGTTTTTCAAAACACATTTTAGAGGAAATGGAAAAAGTGGATAAGGAAACCAATAACATGTTCTTTCCTATGGAAAGCTACTATCTGGACTGACTTTCAAAGTAAGATTTGAAAGGTGCCTACAAACTCCACAGTATTAGATGATCATTCCTTGTAAAACACGCTACATGGGCCATTTATTTGCTAAAATGATACAACTGAGAAAGCAGAGAAAATGTTGTGTGTGAAATTTCAAACACCTCCAATGACAACCCACCTAGCACTCTTTCCAGGGCCACACTAATGGGGAGGATTTGTTGATTGCAGATGATAAAAAGGTTATTCTTTCTCAGTATATTGTCAAAAGATGATATAAAGGCTGATCATCCTGTTCCTCAAAATCCAATAACTCTTCAAAAGCCCCAGGGATAAGGGGTGGGTTAGAGGAAATAGCTATTTGATCTCTTTTATCTTTTTTGAAATAATAGGACATTGCACATATAACAGGATGAAAACCAAGTGTATACAACTCCTGCAGCACTTCATGGATTTAATGTTTATAATTACTGGACAATAGCATGTTGTCTTTCAAATGATACAGCTAAGGCAACAACAGTAATGATAATAGGAGACTCAGGAAGGGCAGGTAATTATCTCCATATATATATGATTAGAAGGTATGGGAGGAAAGAGTCTCATGAACGATCTTGCTTAAATTCATTGTCAAATACCAGTGTATTGAGAAAAATCAAAGGCCTTCAGCTTATGTCATGCATGTTTCCTGGAGAAGTTCTGAGAATTTTCCACTTGATGTGGTTAGTTTAGGGGCTGAGTGTGGCTAAATGCCTGACAGGACCAGTCAAACCTGAGCCTTTCTATAACTCACTATATCAAAGCTGTGGGCTGCATATTTCAACAAAGAATAGCACTTCCCAGACAGAGATTTGCTGAAAGGACAGAGGTGATGGGCCCCAAAAGATTTAAAGAGAACAGGAATAAAAAGAAAAGAAACAAATAAAGTTTCCATCTTATTATAGTGCAAAATAAATAAAAGCTTTGTTCAAGATAATGTTTTTGGAGTCATTTTAAAAGGTTCTCTTAGAAAAAAGTCACAAGGGTTTATAAATTTTTTGCAAATAAATTGATAACATCTTTGTAGCACAGCTTGTTCACAAGCCTTGTACCCTTGGTTGAGTCTCTTTGCTTTTAAAGAGGATCCCTTGCAAATCAGATCATCTGAAGGTGTGATGGATGCACTTGACTCCTTAACCAAACTAGTGGTAGTTTGGTACAGGCTCCAAAGGAAGTAAAGGCCTGATCCATAACAGGGCCAAGAACTTCTCTGGTTCCAATCTGTTCTCTGAAAACCCGCAAAGGAGCAGAGTGACACAGTGAGCATCGATGCATTTGAGCTTGGAACACTGATCATGCAATTAACTCATGAATAGCAGGTGGCTTTTCCAAGACTCATTTATCAAGGAACAAAGAAAGTTGTGGGTACAAGGGGTCTCATGGGTACCTTTTCCATCACATGTAATTTGACTACGAGCCAACCTCTTTATCCCATAAATATGACAGCCTAAGTGAGCCTTCTTTGAGCTCTCCCCACTAAGCAGCTGGCAGCATGGCAGTGATCCCCTTGAACTAGGACGCCTCTCAAGGTTGCTCCTCGAGGCAGAGAGACCTTTTACCAACTGCAGATCTTTGGTAAGTGACCAATATTGCACATAACCTTGTATTATAGTGCCCTAAGATTTTGCATTGGTAATTTTGATTTTTGTCTTGGTAACATTGATTTTGCCTTGGTAACTGATTCTGTCTTGGTAGTTTTGAATCATTGTTATATACAGTAATAGAGTGAACCTTGCCATTAAACTTTGTTAAGTCGCACTTTTACAACATCATATTTCAATAAAACCATTTTTGCTGATACCTTTGATAGTGGTTCTTTAAACAGTCTAAATCACTCATTTGCGACAAATTGGTGTAGTCACCAGGATCCTGAATCCAGATTCGCGACACTATAACTCATAATTAGCTCCTTTACTCTTTATATTAGTTTCTAATTCCAGCATTGTTCATTTAAGGTTTTCAAAATCGTAAGCATTAATTTATTTTTACAATTGCATCCCTCTGATACAGGTGAGAGGTCCCAACACTGAGGCTGGAAAATGAAAAAGTATTTTTTGCTAAATTGTAGAGAGTAAAATGTAGACTAGAATTGACCCGCAAAGGCACCTTGACCTCCAGGCGTAAGTTTTAGCCACAGGACAAGCCCTCAGAGACAATCTGAAACATTAGGATTTCTTTTTCCTTTTCATTCACATTAGTTCACAAAATAAGGAGTCTGGTATTTGAGGACCCTGAATACTGTCCTGCATTGGTCATTGCTGCATTTGGAGGATGCCCTACAGGCGAGCTGCATGTCTGTGCCAGCAAGATCATGGCAGGTGCTGTGACCACAACCTCTCCTCCTGCAATAGCCTTGAAGGCAAGAAGTACCAGGAGCCAGAAGGCCTTGTCCTGTACTTGTGCCTGGCACCAAAATGATAGTAGCAGAAGCGCCAGTAATACAAAGTAAGCTTTTTCTACCGGCCCAAAGCTTTAGTGTTTCACAGTTTTGCACAATCTCTTTGAGTCATTATTATATCCACAAAGAAAGGACCAGACATCTCCTGTTGAAAGAGAATAATACTGTCTGTCTCCGTGTGTGTGTACATAGTGGATGGTTAAAAATCTGTTCATTTATTTCATAGATTTGACTGATAGCCAGTTTGGGGACTGAAGAAAAAGTGGTCTGATTTTCTGTGTCCCTGTTGAGTGGATATATTAGGCTGACTGTCATCTCATACATATTTACTTGAAGGGCATGCGAGTACATTTAATGATTTTTTATTCCTCATGTTGTACCTGAGGCTTATATGCAAGTATTATTTTACCTCTACATACTATGTCATGTAAAATGACTAGCATTTACCATAGCTTCTTCCTTTGATATAAATATGTTAAATATATCTTGGATTGGCCTACAAGCCAGCGTCCTAAAATTTTAGATTCCTTTGTTTGTTATTCAAAAAGCAGTAATCTCATTTCATGTCAAACGATGAGACTAGATGTTGCTTTCAGGTTCCGAAGCAGGGAACATACCCATCAGAAAGACCAACTGATATGGGTAACATATTGTTACAATTTAAAACATTGCGACATGATTTCAGTGAGACCTTAAGAAACAATAATGCACTCCAATGTGATTTAAATTAACTGGACTTATGCTTGCAGTAGCAATTATGTTAGTATGTTGAAGATCTCTTATGGCTGAGAATGAATAGTTCTTACAATCTCTTGGAAAAATTACATGTGTTGCAAACGTGTAGCTCATTGCTCAATCTGTTTTAACAGTAAAATTTAAGGAAAGATTTTTCCAAACACTGAAGTCAAATTCATACAGAGCATAACTTCACTGTCTTCAACAGAGTTACCCTGATGATGGTTTTAGATCAATATTTACAAGATATTTTCTTGTTAAATGTCTTATTTAAAAAGATAAAAAGCTTTCATTCTAATTCAAAGTATTATCACTGTTACTGAAATCCACTAACAGCTTTGGTGTGAGGGATTACCTCTCCTTCTACATTATTTTAGTGATAGGATGGTCAGCAGAGACTATGCTGATGAATATAATGGAGCTAGGTGCTGTTGAGATCAAGGTAATCCTGTAAAAATATAAATGTGGATGTAGACTCCCTTGGAAATTATCATGGGGTTTGACTTGCTTGGGATTTGACTATGCACTCCTTGATATCAGTAGTAAAAGTCTCATTCACTTGGGACCTTTCAGACCTTTATAAGACAAACCTTTCTGCAGTAACCTTTCCTGTACACAACCAGCAATATATTAGTGAAGTAAGGCTTTCAGCAGATACTCTTTTTGAAGTATACTGTAAAAGGAAAGGAATGCTCTTTCTAGGAACATACTGAAAACTTTAATTTCTGAAATTGATGTTTACATGCTCTAGAGTATAGGCTGATGAAAGCACATACATATCCCACAGCCAGGGACAATGGAAAGAAGGTTTATTCTCCAGCAATCTGTTCCATCTTAGCCCATTTCTATCCATGGTTTGGAATTTACACAGAACTACACCGATTCACATCAAGTATTGTATTTTCTCCTTGAAAGTTATGCTATGATTGCAACCATATAGCCCTTATACAAGCAAAACTTTCATGAAGTTCAACAGCATTGAATTCCTGTTTGTACCCCATCAAGCTCCTTTATCAGTCAAAAAGAGTATGAGTAAATATAATCTTTATAACAAAACTGTAAAGCAACTCTCAATCAGAGCAAAAAGAAAGATAATTATATTAGCAAAACTGATAAAGGTATGTTCAATTACTCTATCTGTGCTAGTTAAGAATCATACCTGTGGTACAACCACATGTGCACAACTTTTAGTGTAAGTCTATCTTCTGCAACCTCACAAAAAGCACATGAAAAATGAGGAATCTAGGAAGAGATACTGAAAAACCGAAACTGATTGTTTTGAGCTTACAAATTTACTTGTACTTCTATAAGTAACATAACTGATTTATGGAAATTGATGGGAGTTCTGCCTTTCTTCTGAACAAGAATTCATCCACATACAAGAATTCATCCACAGAAATGTGCTTCAGCAGTCACTGATATTATTACACAGAACTGAAAATGGAATTGCTGTCCACTATGTTGAGATAGATGCAGTTAATGAGAGAGTACTGAAGAAATGGTGCTCTTCATTCTCTCAGTGAAGAATTATTCTAAAACTTAAGATAAATGTTATAGATCCCTTTAGACCTCTTTGTTGGATCAAATACTCTGTCAGGACAACTCCTTTCAATACCAGAGTAAATTAATAACTTCTATTCCTGTAGCCAGAGTTCTCTGACAATAAAAAAAAAAAAAACAAAAAACAAAAAAAACCAAAAAACCAAACCACTTGAAAATAGACATATTATGCATACATCATAACCAGAAAGTGTATAGTTTGTGATACTATCATTCATTCTAATTACCTTCCTCCATCTGTCTATCCAGCCAGCCAGCCATTCATCCACCCATCTGTCCATTCATCTATCCATCTAACAAGGTAGCTATCCACTTAACGTACATCTATCTATGTACCTATCCATCTATGTAACTATTTACATATCTACCACAATGGAGTGCTCATGCTATTCCCAACTGCTTGCCTGCTGTGCTGGGCTTGAAGGTCCAGACCACAACTCTCCCCACTCCCTCTCCCCTGGCCCCTCCCTGCTCTGTGCCCATCCAGCCCACCTAATGGGAGATGGGAGCCGAATAGCAAGTCACAACTGAGCTTGTTTAATATGCTGTTTCTGACTATTAACCACCTCTGTAGCCTTCAAGGAGCAGAGAAGGAACACTGGAAATAATTGCCTCCCAGCTCAGCTAGGACATGGCAAATAACAGCATTTGCTTCCAGCTGAGAATGGGAGTGAACTGCACAAATGCATCTACTCTCATCATTGCCCATCCTCAGAAGATAATGGGAATTGATCACAGTTGAGAAAGAATGGATTCAGACACAAACTTTTCTGTCAAGACTAAAAAAGCACCATAGTAAAAGTATTCCTCTTTTTTGTGATCTAGGAGATGGTAGCTCATCTGCTTCTTTCCAGGAAACAGGAAGATGAAGGGATCTCACCTTGTGCTCTGCTAGACAGTGGTACTAACAAGGTGTCATGGTTTAGGCCCAGCCAGCAACCAAGCACCACACAGCTGCTCACTCGCACAGCCCCCCCCCTCCCAGGTGGGATGGGGGAGAATCAGAAAAAAGAGCAGGGCTCAAGCTCCATGTCTTCTGGATTACCCTCTAGTACTGCCAGGCAAGAGGAGCCAAGCTGCTCACTAAGATGCATTGTGACCCTTCCCCATGTCCACCTCCACTACACAAGAAAAAGGCATATTCCAGGCACCTGTAGGAGATCTCAAGTCCTTTTTTTTACACTCCTTTGCACTAAGAACATGCAATGGCATGGAGGATGCCTCAGCACTGTTGTCATCCTTCTCCCTCACTAAAAGCCCAGACTTATCTCGTCCGTAAACAGTTCTTTGCCTGTTTTCTCAATTTACAATTTGGTATGAGGATCTAGATTTCTTGGTTTTATCCTCATTTTGACGCAATGTGTCACAGGCATTGGGAACAAGCTTCTCCACCATCCATATGGATGGGATCAGAGATCACAATGTTACTGAGAGAGGAGCAAAAAAAGGCAAAATATGACAACCTGTGAAAACATCTGTCTCACCAGTTTGGGAAAGATGTGCCTTTCACAGCCAGCCAAAACTTCACATTTTAGTCTTCTGAAAAGCAAAACAATTCAGATTCAGATTGTTACATCAAAAAGTCAACTGGCAGGCAAACAATGCAGGATCTGATGCCAGGAGATGACATGCAACACCGTATTTCTGAGACAACCACAGTATCAAAAATGTTCTTCAAGACAGAGTGATAGAAGGCTCTAAACTAGACAGAGAAAGACAACAAAAAAATAATTTATCACAATCATTACTTTTATTTAATGACTTGGTGTACATTAAGACCTCTAGAAAAGTAAAGAGAAATCTTTCTGATTTGAGTGAGATTCCAAAGCGACAATTACTGGTGTTGACAGAATTGAATTGTGTTGACAGAACTGAATTACAAAGAGGATGAATGCATCTGGCAAGTTTCTTTAAACTTGATCCAATGCTTTTTGTCTTTTTAGACATTATTAAGCATGTCTTAGGAACTGTCTTACCACCATAGCAACTGAGTTTCTGCCCTGTCCTGAATTTAAAGTCTCCCAATATTTTCCTAGACGTCACAGGAGGACACTGCGAATTTTGTCGTTCCATAAGAAATAAAACTGGATTGAGGTTACAGATAATCCCACGGTACTTTTCATAACAGTGAGGGTGTATTAATGCTAGCTCATTGGCTACATTCCAAGTTGGCTAATTATATTCTCTCTCCCTCCCTAATGTTTCCTGCAGTTTCAATTAAAGAAGTTATTAATTACTTCCCCTCCTAAAAACTGTTAGCAGTACTGCTGGCCCAGAATAACTTCTGTGTTTTCTCAGTAGTATGTTTATGCACCAAAGTACTTTGGAATCCTGTGATGAAAGTCACTAGAGAAATATGCACTATTGGTGGCTTTCATTATTGTGTCAGCCACAGCACTCTTGGATTACTTGTACTGTTAGTAATAAATATATTTTATTTTTATAATGCCCAAGGCATCTAATAATGAAAAGATGCAGTCAAAATTCTAATTAAAAGGATCTCTTCTTTAAAGTAGTAAATATCTAATGATTTTAAGATGTAGTCTGGATGTAGTAACAGTGCACAGATTGTTTGTGATGACATTCAGCTTACTGTGTGTGAAGGGACCCTTCAGACTACAGACTAGCTCCAAAAACTCCAAACAACATCTTTCTGTCACCGTCTAAATCATACCATGTTTCAGTCAGTGTAATTCTGCAATGAGCTCTGGGTAGGCATAACATCAACTGATCATTTCAAAATCAGGAGAATTTTAAGTTTTCCCTGATATTTTTAACCAGCTTACTTTTATTCTCTTCCCTATGCCTTTATGCCACATTTAATAATTCCTGATACTCCTGGATCTTTCATCTTTAAAATATTACAAATGTTATCTGTCTCATATATTAGCCTAAGTATAATATTTCCTCATATAGAGGTTTTGAAGGCCTCTAACCATTTCTGTTATTGTTCTCTCCGGCTCCATTCAGACCTCATAGCTCCCTCTGACCTCTGAGATCTCAGTGGCAAAGATACTAGGAAATCAGTGGAATACGCAGTCTCTATTGATTTATGAAACCAGCAGAATAATTCAAGGAACACATTATAAGGTGTAGGTCTGGAACACAAGAGCTGACATGAAACGTTCAATGCCATGATAAGACAGAAAGCGGAGTAACCTGAAAATATACGGAGGCAGTAAAACTTGCAGTGGCTCATCCCAGATAGGAACGAGCAAATTGGTTCTGTAAAATTTTAAGTTCCCTGTAGCAATGCCATTCTTTGATGCCTCGACCTCTTTGCTTCTGTCAAGTTTAATGAGTAATCAGCTCAGATCACAAAGGTCTGATGTTCTTTCTTCCCTTCATTCAAACAACACAGTAAGTGTAATATTTAGACATATTTTCCTGTCTTACTACCTCTTGCTTCCTTTCAGAATATAGATTAGTCAAAATCAGGACTTTCAAATGTGTGACTCCAAGCATTTAAAAGTTGTCAACAAACATGAAAACTAAGAAAAGTTTGAGCACTTAATAAACTTAATCCATTGGAATGTGGAATTCCTGGTACTTCCCTGAAAATGTAAGAATTATGTTTCTTATCCTGTACCAGCTGTCCCTACTGCAGCCTGAAAGTATTGACATCAGGCAGAACATGGTCAATGAAAAGGCATTATAAGAAAAAGTAGAGAAATGCTTTGTGTGGAAGCATTCATGAAGTTGGGGTTTTTTTGAAACAGAAATAAGCAAAAGCAGGTGACGCAGCACAAAGTTCCAAATGTAGATGAAACAAGTACTTAAAGTACCATTTAATAACAGAAGTGAAGAGATCCAAAATGTGAGGACCTAATCTTATTTGGACACAAGACTCCTCATTGGAAGGAACAAGTGTTTAGGCATCTCAATATACTTTTGTATCTGGGCACTACTCCTAGGAACCAAGTACAATCTCCAACAACATGTTGACACATACTGTGTGAAAGGATTTCTTCAGCCGTATTCATATCAAGCAGTATTTATTCAGTTGAAATCCTATTGGTATGTGTGTTAGACTGATATACTAGATAGTTGAATATAAACTCAGATAAATGTTTAGATGTAAAGATGCATTCACCTAGAACACGTGTCTCCACATCGGCTCCATTGATCACACAACAGGAAGGGTCTGGAAATGTAAAACATGCTGGGAAAGTCGCCATGTAGGACTTCACCTCCTTGAACTTCTTGGGCAGCAGGTTCAGCCCCACCATCATGTATTACTGGCACATAACTTGATGCTTTATCTCCTGCCAACAGCTCCATAACAGAATTTTAAAATAATGGTTTGACAAGAAAACTAAAATACTGTTTCCAAATGGTTTTCCTCCCTACAAAGAGAATCCTATTTTTAGCTCACCATAGTAAATCTTAGGGGCTTAGACAGACACGCGCACATATACAACTCATAACAAGTACCCTTTAACTTCTATGCTGCATCCAGGTCTGAGGTAAGGCTTCAGATTCCAGTTCTGAGAAAAATCAAAAGGAAGACAAGCCATCATAAATATTTTACAAAATTCAAGTAATGTTTAGGGGAAAGCCAGCTATGCAATACATTTCCCTCAGGATATTTCTTCTGGAAGCTGTACATATAGGGCCTCCTATTTCAAAACTTCCAAACAGAATGCATAAAACCAGTTTCTATAGAAAGAACAAATGCAGTGACAATTTAAATGAACTGTATCACAAGAAGATTCAATATAGATGTAATAGGCTTTGCATTGTGTGAAACATAATTGAGTGCTTTCTGAATTATAGCTGTGTCAAAATATCAATTAATTATGTGCCTGATAAGTGACAATAGATTTGTTTTGGAAAATCAATTCTTGTTTAACTTAGATGCAATAACTGATGAAAATATTTATCTTTTTTTCCTTTAAGGAGGTTGGGGGCTAAAAGGTTCACTGATATGGAAGGGCTGTGAGCCCAGTCCTGTTTCCAGTTCATTTCAGTCTTTTCTCTGGGAAGATAATCAAACCTTACACTAGTATAAAAGTGATGACAGTGAATAGATTTTTGCTATATAAACATCAAATAATTGATGTGCAGTTCATACATGAATATATCTGCTATCTACGACATTTTCAAATCTTTGTGATACTGCTGTTCAATTATACAAAGGCATGCTAACTGCACGGTTATACGGTAGAGCATATGACATGTTTACATATGATATGCTATGACATGTGTATGTATATCATATGTATACATGTCATAACTATGAGAATAAGTTTTTTACCAAATGCTTTTTGTGGACAGCAAAACTGTGTTTAAAGCCAGATATGGCTTTTGTGGTAAACTAAGTCAATGCTTTTAAGTTGCTGCCATGATAAACCAGCCCATGTAAATCATCTGTGATTTTCAGATACATACATTTACTGTCAGAGAAGAAAAAGAAATGCAAATTTCTTCTCCTACAGGCTAGCAATGACTTCAGAATCAAACAGGTAAACATATCTCTAGGGATATCGTAAGAATCAGCATAGGCAGCTACTCTGATACATGCCAAAGTAATGCTATCTGTGCCTGCTGAAGGGAAGTCTGCAAAGCAACAGCTCCATTTTTTCAGTACCAGGAAGCTGTAGAGTGAAAAGAGACCAAAAAAAAAAGAAAAAAAAAGCTTCTTAGAACATTACCTTCAGCTCAAGTGGATTTCTCAGATATTCTTAAATGTTACATTTGTGGTATATTACTGTACTTCAGCCTATGCAACAAAAGTCGGAAGAAAGCAACTTTTCAGGTTGTACCCAACAACATGTTATAATGTACTTTTCAGGTACCCAACAACATGTTATAATGCTTACTACATGCTATTAAGTAATTTTCACACCTCACAGTCCATCTTTAGCCGGGGAAATTGAAGGGATTTTTGTGTCAACTAAGTGCTTTTAATTAATCAAACACATTCTCTATATCTTTTATGTCAGCCACCGTGTGTGTGTGTGTGCACGCGCATTTCCCTGTGCAAGTGCAGGAAGAAAATTGGATCTATGTTCTGTTTCCAATAAGAAAGGAAAAGATAACATTCCTTTTGGAAAGTAAAGTGCTCAAATGTTAGGACATTTGAAGCATTTGAGTTAACAATTTTGATATAACTTTAATGTTGCTATCATTTTTGCTATTCTTATCTGTGAAATCTTTGGAAAGATTTACAAATGGATGGATTACGCTTTGGTCAATGACTGACTGTCAAATGGGCAGTATAATCGCTCCGTGAATTATCCCAGTTTTGTTGGCACAGAGAAGCTCTAAGAAAAGAATGTTCTTGAGATAAGCAAGAAGCCATGGAGAATTAAGCTGCAAAATTCCACTCTTCTCCACTGTGAAAATCAGTAACTTTTCAAAGAACGAGCCTAACTGTGTTTTTATGCAGAAGGCAACAGGCATCCTCATGAGAGGACTTTTGTTACATGCTGGGTCAAATGTCAAATATTTGTTCCAAGTTTCAGGAGATGACACGGTTTCTTAAAGAAACAGCTTTAAGTATTTTTCCCTAAACTCTTCGAAAACAGCTGATCTATTAGTGCTAAAACATTCCCTACAAAACTTCCCAGCATGGAGCATTTCAGCCCAGATTCTTTTTAAACTTGATCAAGTTATTAAGTTATCGAGTTGTCCAGTAACTAGGGCTTTGAAGGTAATGATGTTTTATAATATGAAATATCAGAACTGCAGGCCTTGCTACCTATCATACACTGGTATTTGTGGAGTAGAGAAATAGTCTCTTTACAGTCCAGAGGAATCCACTAACTTTATGTGCTGTATATAAAGAATTTCTTCTCTCTCTGGCATACGAATAAGAAGAGTTACTTAACAAGCACTTTCATCGATACACAAGAGTTTAGGAAAGCAATTAAGAGCTGAGGAAGCAAATTATGTTGAGGTGATCTGAACATATCTGAAGGAAATCTCATATGCCATGAAACAGGGTGGTCAGCACATTTCCCCGTGGTTTCCAGTGAGTTATGCCAGCTCCAGTGCAGGTACTTGAGATCATAGAAATATATAAAGAACATTCCCTGCTTTGTGCCCTGGAGCATTAGATGGGAACTATCCCTATTACCATGCTCCACTAACAGAAATGATACATGCAATTTGAGGGTGAAGTCTCCCATAACTTTAGTTATCCCCTTCAGCACACGAGACTTAGGGTGAAAATGACCTTTTTACTCTGCATCAACCTTACCCTGAGCATGACACCCCTGGTCCTCTTTTCTTCCACATACTTTGTCTTTTTGCCATGGTTCATATGTGTGAAGCCTTAAAGACTAGCCTGGGTCTACTATCAGCAGGATAGTTCTAGTGTGTTCCAAATTGCTAAAGAAATGTGGACTATTGCCAAAGTAATAACCCAAACAACAATGCTGGACCATACTTTAACTGCTTCAGTCTGAAAAGCTTGATTAAAGGATACAGGGCAAAGGCCCATAAGTGTGCTGTTTCAAATAGTTTTTAACATGATTTGTTGAACTTATGCTGGCCCTGAAAAGAAAATTCTCATCAGAATCAAAACAAGCCTCATTAACTGTTAGGTTATAATGTCTTGGGCAGATTAGCTTTTGGGTTGTTTTAAATAGTGCTGATCAACTTTAACCAGGAGCCTGCAATTTAAATCACTCAGTTCAACCTCTGGAAAATAATTTTCAATGTACGTGCTACTCTTTATTTGAGAAACCAGGTTTGCAGAGAGGAGGTGCTTTTGAAAGACCATGATGACCTCATGAAAGATTCTGTTCCAAACTAGTCTACTTCACCCACACCATTTATTCCAGAGAATACTATAGCAACAATAATGTAGCTACTCTTTTTCTTAAAGAAACATGAGTTACATGTTTTCCTGGTATATATCATTAAACTGCCTGTACCATTTCTGTGAATAATCCAAGGTACATATGTTTGAATATTCAAAATGATTATATTTTAATAATATTTTTATGAATAAAAGAATTAGTAGGAATATTACAATTAAGTCTAGAGGTTTCTGTGTACCTGGGATCCCATTCCCTTAGCAGCTGTGGTAAAACATAGTAAGAGATATTCCAGACAAGTAAGTTTTACAAGCTAATTGAGAATTAGAAAAGGAAATCCTTTAACAAACAAACAAATGAGCAACATGAGCAGAATAATACTTGTAAGAGTCTAAGAAATGAGTCAGCTCAACCTGGCCAATTATTCTGATCTGACTATAGCCACTGGAGCTGCTACTGAGGCAGCGCACACAAACCTGGGCCTAGAGGATATGCTGCCCACTGAGCCAATAGTTTTAATAAACTGTCAATGACATTTACAAAATCTAACTTGTAACCATCAGTTTGAAGACTAGCATCATGGAGTTGCATTGCACGCGTTGCATTGCGAGGGCGCGTGGGGAGGGCGAAGTCACCCTACAGGTTCAAGAGGTGAGTTCAGTTGGTGGTCCTCACCCTCTCGGCAGGAGCCCAGGTACGGTGCCCACCTGGCAGAAAGCCACGGCGTCTGCACTCACCAGAATGGACACGGCTACCCAGTCGGAGTTCCCACAGAAACATGCAGCCATGCAGGTCTCAGGCTGCAGGGAGTGCCAGAGCCTTTCACTGGCAACGGATGGCAGTAGTGAGAGTGGCTGTGTGAGGTGTGAGCAGGTGGACGATCTGCTCAGCCTGGCGGCAGAGCTACGGGAGGAGGTAGAAAGGTTACGGAGCATCAGGGAGTCTGAGAAAGAGATAGACCGGTGGAACCATGCTCTGGCCTCCCTGAGACAGAAACAGGAAAAGCCACCAGAAAATTCCCAAGATCAAAGGGGTACTGTCTCCTCCCCCTGCCAGGATAAAGGCAGTAGCTTAAAGGCAAGGAGTGAATGGAGGCAAGTCCACGCTCTGGGTGGCAGGCATACCCCTCCCTTGCCCACCTCACCTTCCCAGGTGCCTCTGTACAACAGGTATGAGGCTCTGGATGTGGAAGGGCAGTCAACAGAGGATGTGGATGATGGTCCATCTACACCAGAGGTGTTGCCGAGGTCAGAAAAGCCTACCTCTCGTATCACAACCACCTCCATGAGGAAGAAAAGAAGGGTTATAGTTGTAGGTGACTCCCTTCTGAGGGGAACAAAGCGTCCCATATGCCGGACACACCCTCCTCTTAGGGAGGTCTGCTGCCTCCCTGGTGCCCAGGTTAAGGACATCACTCGGAAACTTCCTAGTCTGGTATGGCCCTCGGACTGTTACCTGTTACTGCTCTTCCATGTGGGTGGCGATGAAGCCACAACGCATAGTCTGAGGGCAATCAAAAGAGACTTCAGGGCCTTGGGACGGTCAGTAAGGGAATCTGGAGCGCAGGTTATCTTTTCCTCCCTCCTTCCAGTTGCAGGCAGAGACATTGGCAGAAACAGAAGGGTCCAGTCTATTAATACATGGCTCCATGGCTGGTGTTACCACCACAATTTGGATTTTTTCGACAGTGGGATGGCCTACAGAGCACCAGGTCTGCTGGCGTCAGATGGGGTTCACGTTTCTCAAAGGGGGAAGAGGGTCTTTTCCCACGAGCTAGCAGGGCTCATTGATAGAGCTTTAAACTAGACTTGAAGAGGGAGGGGGATAATATCAGGCTTGCCTGTGACAAGCTGTGGGATGACATGCCAAGGTTTGACGGACGGGGTGCTAGCAAGGGCCCTCAGGCTGTTGCTCTGAGACGTGCTGGCTACATTGCAGCGCGCTTGAAGACTTTTATGGAGACGGGCCAGGGGCTCCTGAGGTAATCACAGCCAACAGGGAAACACCAATGAAAGACCTCAAAGGAATTAAGGGGTGTTCTTCCATGGAGGCGATATGGCTGACAGCCCAGCTGAAGGGCCTCTACACTAACGCCCACAGCATGGGCAACAAACAGGAGGAGTTAGAAGCCACTGTGCTGCTGGAAGGCTATGACCTAGTAGCCATTACAGAAACTTGGTGGGACGAATCCCATGACTGGAGCGTGTCTATCGATGGCTACAGGCTGTTCAGAAGGGACAGGTGAGGAGGGAGGAGTGGAGGGGTTGCCCTCTACATCAAGAAATGGATAGAGTGTGAGGAGCCGTCTCTGAAGAATAGCCACGAGCAGGTTGAAAGCTTATGGGTAAGAATTAGAGACCGAGGCAACAAAGGGAACTTTGTGGTTGGGGTCTACTACAGGCCACCCTATCAAGGGCAGCCTATTGACGAAGCCTTCTTGCTCCAGCTACAGGAGGCATTGCACTCGCAGGCTCTCATCCTGCTGGGGCACTTCAACCACCCCAACATCTTCTGGAATAGCAGCACGGTGAGCTGTAGGCAATCCAGGAGACTCCTGGAGTGCATGGAGGATAAGTTCTTAAGCCAGGTAATGGACAGTCCCACCAGAGGGGATGCTACACTGGACCTGATGGTCACCAATGCAAGTGAGCTAATCAGTGACATCAAGCTTGGAGGCAGTCTGGGCTGCAATGATCATGCGCTGGTGGAGTTCACAGTCCTGAGGGATATGGGTCACAGGAAGAGCAAAGTCAGGACCCTGAATTTTAGGAAAGCAAAATTCCAGCTCTTCAAGGAGTTAGTCAATAGGACCCCCTGGGAAACTGCCCTGAGGGACAAGGGAGCAGAACAGAGCTGGCAGATCTTTAAGGAGGCTTTCCATAGAGTGCAAGAGCTCTCAGTCCCTGGGTGTAAGAAATCGGGCAAAGAAGGCAAGAGACCAGCATGGCTGAGTCGAGACCTGCTGGTCAAATTAAAGGGCAAGAAGGAAATACACGGGCAGTGGAAGCAGGGACAGGTATCCTAGGAAGACTATAGGGATACTGCCCAGTTGTGTAGGGACGGGGTCAGGAAGGCCAAGGCGTGGCTGGAGCTGAACTTGGCAAGGGATGCAAAGAATAACAAGGGCTTCTACAGGTATGTCAGCCAGAAAAGGAAGGTCAAAGAAAGCGTACCCCCACTGATGGGCAGGAGCGGCAAACTTGTATCAACAGATGAGGAGAAGGCTGAGGTACTCAACAACTTTTTTGCCTCAGTCTTCACCAACAACCTCTCTTCCCACACCCCTCGAGTGGGTGGACCTCAAGACAGGGACTGGGGAGCAAAGTCCCTCCCACTGTAAGAGAAGATCAGGTTCGTGACCACCTGAGGAACCTGAATGTACCTAAGTCTATGGGACCTGACGAGATGCATCCCAGAGTCCTGAGGGAATTGGCTGATGTAGTTGCCAAGCCACTCTCCATGATATTTGAAAAGTCATGGCAGCCAGGTGAAGTCCCTGGGGACTGGAAAAAGGGAAACATTGCACCCATTTTTGAAAAAGGGTAGGAAGGAGGACCCTGGGAACTACCAACCTGTCAGGCTCACCTCTGTGCCTGGGAAGATCATGGAACAGATCCTCCTAGAAGCTATGCTGAGGCACATGGAGGACAGGGAGGTGATTGGAGACAGCCAGCATGGCTTCACCAAGGGCAAGTCCTGCCTGACCAACTGTCATGTCCCAACTTTCTGCCCGCAGCAATGCTGCGTCCCAGTTCGGGGTTCTAAATAAACAGTGTCAGAGAAGAGGGAGGAGTGACTCAGGTTCACTGATTTACTTTGTTGGAATTGAGCACAAATGGTGCTAAAGTTCACAATTTAGGCATACAATTTATTCATTCAATATCTGGACATACAAGTCGTCATTCAATAATGAAAGTTCACTAATTGCTAATCCCGGTTTTCAGTAAAAAGAAAGAGAGGAGAAGAGAGAGAGAGAGAGAAATTATTGGTCCAGGGTCCAGCGTCAGTCCAGCCAATGGGGGTCTCTGGTCAGTGGTCAGGGAGGCCTTCCCGTTGAGTCATGAGGTTCGGAAAGGACCCCCTTGCTTTCTAAATTCCTTCTCAGAGAGGAGTCTAGGTGCGGCTGGGTCCAATCCTAGTCCCAGACTTGGTCAACGGTTTATGTCTAAAGGACTATATCATGGATTATACTAATGATACAATTTTTATGATGAACAAGATAATCTAAGGATCCTTCAAGAAGTTACTGCCTGCATGAACTTTTCCTTCAGAGGATTACATCCTTCCATTTTAATTATTGCTAAGTGTTACTAGTTTTGTCCATTTAGGAATAGCAACACCTGCCATTATGTGAAAGTTGAGTTGAAGAACAGGTAGGTCAACATTTGTTTGACAACCCAGGAAAATGCTCAACAGTAGAAGATGCTGAAGCATAAAAAAGCCATCAAGGAGTTAACTACAATGTAAAACCTCTCAGCTTGTAATTTCAGAAAGAATTCTGAACTTGTGTGCCTACTGCAAGAGCATTAGGACCAAGAAGATGAAATAAAAGACCTTTAGAAGTACCTGGGATCAGAAAATGACAAAACTAATAATGCCACTGAGTTTTGCTCTAGCAAAGATGGACTCGGTTGACTTTTACTTCTGTAAAAGGGTGAAAGTTCAAATAACTTTTCACATCTCAATAGCCATCTCTTTTTGCTTACAATGTGAAGGACTTTACTAATAATAATAGCTTAGATTGGTAACCAAGAAGCACACCTAATCGGTTTCATGAACTTCTGCCAGATCTGAGAAAATACCCTTTTATAACTAATTTAGCCCTAAGATATAAACTCATTCTACCTCTCCAGTGAACTGCCTGGTCTAGTAACCACCACCATCTTCAAAAATCCCATATAATGTGAAAAAAATTGAATTAGACTTCACCGCCTGCAGCCATTATAATAGCTAAATCATATTTCTCTGTTTTGAAGCCAAGCATCTATATTTCTGCTACATAAAGGCATTGGAATTCAGTGATGAGACAGGTAATAAATGAGAGAATATTCTAAGGTAATAACTACAATTCTCTTTAAAGGTCATCAATAGATGAGAAATTATTATGTTCTGTTAATGTTACTTGTAATGTTCCGACTGGATTCCATCCCTGGTCAAAATGAAACCTCGTATGCCACTCATTCTTTCATTAAAGAAAAAAAAATAGCATCTGACGAAGCATTAACAGTGAAGAATGCTCTCCTTTGTGATGGAGTCTTTTAAAAGAAAAGGCAATTGCAGAGCAAGTGACTATTTTGTTTCCAAATTTCAGAACTAGGCGGTAATTTGATTGATTGATTGATTGTTCATTCATGTGATGCAGCAAAAAAAAAATCAGAGAAGAACCCTGATTCTGAAATGGTGCCCTTCATACAAACCATACTCCTAAATTCTTCATTGTCTCACAATGAGGTTGTTAAGATCAAGTTATTCCTCTGTGTAGAAGAGGATATACATATGCTAAGGCATACCCAAAAGCCACGAAAAAAATAGTAACAACATTAATAATGCTGTTTTATTGTGATGTGGCAGACTTTTTCATTTACTAATTTCTAAGTATTTGCATACATTAATTAATGATGCTAGGTAAAATAATCTGAAGTAAATAAATCTCACTACCCATGTTGATAAATAAATATCCTGTGATCTGTTGTATCTATGACAACAGCAGAAGATTAATCTCTTTTGGGTCCTTGTTTTATCACAGAGACAATACTTTCTCTAGAAAAAGTGAAAGACACCTAAAGGTTTTTCTAGACATATGAGAATTTTCAAGCTTCTTAACTTTAAGTTCTTAAATTAGAAAGAATTAGATGACTCTGGAGAGTGTTTTACATCACTCATGTTATAAGCCCAAATATGTGCTGTTATCACTTAGAATCGCATCCTAGAGCTAGACTCAAAGACTGCCCAAGCCGGAGGTATTTTCTTTTTGTTTGTTTTAATAGCTGTTGATGCATTTCTTTTCCATGAACTTAGCCAGTCACTTTTTGAAATCATTTTATTTCAGAGGAAAAGGAATACCAAGTGGCTGAGGAATAGGAGCTTCTTAAACTTCACAGAACTTCACAAAGTCCCATGAAGACTCCAGATAACTAGTTACGTTCAGGTACTGTTTATACAGCTACTGGCAGCAAATACCTTAGATCAAAATAAAGACATTCTTGGAGGGCAAAGAGAAGAAGGAAGTTAGAATACATTTCTAATGATTTACTAGGATTATATGAAAAATAGGCAGAGAAAACCTAGACTGACTTGAAGATCATTTCCACACCTGAGTGTACACATACAATACTTTTCATAGGATTGATATGAATGCTGCACAACTTCATTCCTTAATCTAATATATTTTGCGTACTGTAGTTCTCCTTGCTTTTTTCACCATCAAATATACATTTATTGAAAGATGTACACACAAATTGAGTGATATCCACATGCACACATGGTGTGGAGAGAAATTCAGGCCTCCGTAGAGGTTCAGAATGGCACCTAACCACTTTTTGTCATAGTTGGCTTGTATGTTTGACATAGGACATCAGTGTTGCAAAAGACATGTATCTTCCTCTGAAGACAGGTTTCCGTTTTCCTGAAATAAAGTTCTAGGATTGTTTCACCATTTTTTATATCTTAGCTTAAGTGACTGGCAAGTTTAAGCGCAAAACATAAAACTGCTTATTGTGACATTTGGCTAATTAGTGCCTTCAGGGACTCACTGCATTTAATACGGTGAGAGAAGAATTGGTGCCATTTTCATTTTACGTTCCAAGAACAGTTAGACCTCAAGAACATTTGGTACTTCATAATCTAGCAGGCTCTACAGCCTGAATGATAAACTGCCACTTACTTAGGCAAGAGTTTAGTGCAAATATCTAAAAAGTAAGGAGTAAAGGTTAGTCCTTTTCCTCATATATGGCATTTATAGGTCAACAGTCAACATTACCCAAAATGAGTAGTAATCCCTTGCCATTACTCTATCTAGATGACCTTTGTCTATCCAACCCACTCACACATATTTTATTTTCACTTTTAAAAGGATGCATATGTTAATGCAGAGGGACCATTGCCTTTTCTCCCACCATTTTCAGCATTAGATTGGTACTGAGTAACCTTTAGATGACATGAATCATAGTTACTAGGGCTTGGTCCAGTTGAAAAAGGTAATGTGTCCTGGCAAGCCAGTGATGACAGAAAACATTTTTTCCTACTATTTTTGTCTGTCTTGGAACAGTGATGAATCTAACATGACCCTGTGATTGCAACCTGGCAGGTGAAATTATCATAGAATATCCTTGAAATGTTTTCTTCTTTTAAGAAAAGGTATTTCAGTTTTCTCTGTGTGTGGAAAGCCCAAGTCAGATGGTCTTTTGTTTTTATGTTTCTTTTTTTTTAACCAATTTGACATCTGCATGACAGAAGATCTTTTCTTACTCCTGGAGACATGAAGCTAGGTGTCATCTGCACCTAGCTTCTGCACGTAGCAGGAGATCTGATTATCTGAAATGGTATCTCAGCAGAAAAGATGGACTAGGATGGCTTTAAGCTGTTCCAGGTTTTGGAAAGGCCTTGGATACCTTATGTATTTTAAATATTCCTGCAGCATTTATATTAGAGACTTTTAGAGTCCCTTAACATCAGTAAATCCATTTAACCTACTGGAAAGCTGTCAGGCAAAAGGAAATTATTTTACCCAGGAACTAGGAATGCAAATAGTTCCCCTGAAGAAGTTCAAGGAGCCAGGCACAGTTCCTTGCATGATTTCTCTCTACTCTATGCTTGCCACCCCAGACACAATCCCATTTAAAGTTATGCTGCTGCTGCTTCCATATCAGTTCTCTAAAAGAAACTTGTTGTTTGCATCCTTAAAGTAAACTTTAAATAAAAACAATTGACTCTGCTGATCCTTTTCACCAATTCGTAAACTCCTTGAATGCTAGCTCTGAATTGAAAATAAGTACAACTTACTTCCAACATATTTCTTTTCAGCTACTGCATGAAATATTTAATACCCAGGAGGATTATTTTTTCTTCTCCATAAAATACTATAGACTAAAATGCGTCAATTTGTCAAAATTTGTACCCTGCAGCAGATGTTCAGCTGTGCAAAAAATTTTCTTTTTCCTTCTTATATCTCAAGAAAATTATACAAATACAACTGATATGGTCAGAACTGAAACAGATATAATTACATTATATGCATGTCTAACCTTTTTATATACCTTCTGTACGAAATAGTTTATACAGCACACTCAGTATATGCACACTCTGCAAGGAACACGAAAAACATCTTTCTTTTCTTCCAACTTTACAGAGATTAATGTTACTTTAATAACACTGCATTTCATTGTTTGGATGCATTTTCATCCCTCATTTGCCTTCTATATTTTTTGTTATTTCTAAAATCATTGCAAGGAGAGAGGAGAAGCACATCAGACTTTAGCTGTTCTATGAGATTAGTCCTAACGCAGAGCATGACCTAAATATGCTTTGTAAACAAGGCACTGCATTTCTTATCATTCAGCATATTAAACAGGTTAGCTGAGATTGGACACATTCCCTATAATCTCCAAAATAACTCGCCTGTTATATTAAAAGAGTGGAAAGGTGAGCCTAATTCTCACTTATTTGGTAACTTCTAATACATAATTTTTGATAAGGGTTTACTTATTATCATAAATATCAGTAGGGAAGTCTTGTTTGCTTGTATTTTTATGCCCCCTTGCATAGATATACTGTATACACTAGTGAAGGTGAGAAAGATTCAGTCCCAGCATCCTTTTATTGCAGCTTATATGACTTAGGCTGTAGGCATACTTTCTTTTCTGTCTCTTGCTGTGCCAGCTGGAGATATTATACACTTTCCCCCACCCCAAGTTATTCATCACTCTCTATAAATTGATTCTGTCCTCCAGGCACAGTCACTCAAGTTAGCCCAAACCACTTTCATACGGTGTTTATTCTAACCTGTCTGACTACCTGAAATACTCATTTTATTTTTCTTTAGTAGAACTAGGGGCAATAAAAAACAGCTTATAGAAACACTGTAGGTGATACAGCTGTTTGCAGAGGGAATCTCTATCTTACAGAATTAGTGATAAAATAACCACTCCAGGATTTGTAAATGTGTCCTCTATAGAATTAAAATCTGTGCTCCTTTATTATTATTAGACGTATTACAGTAGAGTTACAGAAACTTTGTTTAATTAGAACTCTCACTCTCCCTTTCTCAAAGAAGACATGCAAAAAAAGCATTAATACTTGCATTTTGGAGATAGAAAAAAAGTCATATCTCTTGGTTATTAAAATGATCATTATTTTAATCACTTCTTTGTGATAATATTAATGTTTTCAAAATATGATGTATTGCTAATTAGAAAAAAAAAAAGAAAGCTTCCCACATAGGTTTTCTGCAGGATCTGGTAGGTTTCATTATATCAGGACACTCCATTTTTGCAGCTGGAATCTCGGAATCCTGTACTATGAAGACATGAGGGGGAAAAACAGCTTTTGAAGTGTAAACTGATCAGAGATGATATGTAACCCATGGAGAACAACAACAAATATGAAAAGCCACATAATGCCATTTTGCATAGTCTTACAATCAAAGACGCTAACAAGATGCTTTCACATAACTGAAATCTACAGGAAGAGCTGCTAGCAGGTTTTTGTGCTTATTCTTACTGAACTGGAAGATTCCCTTTGGGCCAGAGCTGATGTCATTAACATTGTACTTCCTAAAGAAGGGCACGGAATTTCAGTATTAATTAGTGCATCATTAATCCAAATGCTTAACTCCTTAGCTGTAGTTAAAAGTGAATGGCAAATGCATTGATTTGAACAAACTAAAAGCTTAAAAAAGTCCTTTCCCATGAGAACCATTGAAAAGTCTAGTGACTTTCTCTGCAGATGGTACAGTCAGACACAATAAACCATTTTAAATACTCCAGCATGCATGGTAAATTACTCATAAACATTTTTATCATCCAAATTCATAAACATTTTATACATCAAAATTAAAAACTCTGAAAAAAGCAGGCCCATGTTGGGCAATATGACAGACGTGGCTAAGAAGTGAAATGGATGGTTATGTACCACAGTGAGATGACAAGCTCCAAACAGACAATTGAACAGTCACTGAAAACACTGACCCGAATATTATCAGACAAATGCATTATTCAGCAATTTTTTCAAAGCCATAGCCCTGACCATCTGGATGTTAGAACACAGAGGTGAAAGCATAGGAGGTATATTACTATCCAAGGACTTTTCTAAACACAAATTCCAGAACACATCCTCATATTTTTTTACTGAAAACCATTCATTAAAAAGCAAAATAAAACAAGCAATCTTTTTCTGGGAAGAATACAGCAATACAGAGTTCATTGATACAAGGTAAAAATAAAAATTCCCATTGAATTCTCTTCAATAGTATCAAGCTCTCTGAACACTGTTTGTTATCCATAGCCGGCATTAGAAGAAATCTTCAAGTTTTCTTCCTTCTGAATTGTCAAAAATAATGGATGCTCTGAGGCAAGATACGTTCTATTTGATTTTGATTCTGCCTGCTAGGATACCATCTGCACTGAGTGAATAACACAATCTTCTATCAAGGTGGTACTGCATGCAATTGCCAATGTATGTTGAGGCTCTGTAGGGTGAGTCTCACTATCAAATAGGATCTTATTGCTCTGTACTGGTGCAGAAATCCTTTTCTCTTCTTTGCAGAATCAGATTCTTGCCATGTATTTTATCTCTATGAACCAACACCAAAAAAAAAAAAAAGAGAGAGAGAGAGAATTTGGATCATCATCCCACTACTCCAAGACCACACTTGACCCTATCAGTCACAAAGGTTGTGAGACATTAGGTGACAACACTCTACATCCACTTTCCTAATGACCTTTCACTTAGCATGGGTTAAAATACCAGCAAGCCAACTTATTCTGACTATGCTTTTAGCCATGCCAAAGAATATGACTGCAATAAACTTTTTAAGATCATTTGATTGTGACATTTTTTCAAAGTCATAAGCTTGGATTTCCATCTTAAACAATGCAGATCTCTAAGTTTCTTCTTTAACTGGTCACTTCTTTAACAATCCCGCTTTCACCGATTAGTATGTGTCCATACAAGTTAAGTTATTCTGCCACTAACGTCAGATGATTAGAAAACCAATTCTTTTCTGGAACCTAGACACTCCCAGCTCCAGGGCACAAAAAAGATTTAAATTTTTTTTCTATTTACTGTACTAAAATTAGGTGTCTTGTAATTTAAATTACACTAATTATGAACTTCAACATTTAAAACTTAAAAATACGTATCTGCTGCCTGTGGAGAAAAGAAACCGTAATGAGTTAGAGTTTGCTAGAGTCTGAGTAATAACGATTTCAAGGTCATGGACTGACAGATCAGCAGGGAAAAAAAAGGACTGGTAAATATCAAAGACAGATGAAATCGCCTTATCCTCAGGATTTGTTGAAATCATGTTGACTACAAGAATTTGTTTAAATAGCTTGGCAAGAGTGAAATTAGTGACTTTGCTGTAAACGGCTTTATGGGTACATATTTTGAGATTAACTCTTGTCTAGATTTCTTTGAATCTTCTTGATTCAAAAAACCACCACAATGGGGAAAGAAAGGTGGGAGCTAAATAAATGGTATTTATTCCAAATAGAAGTTGTCCAAGGAAGAAAACACACCCTTAAACTAGATGGTGTTTAATAATTGCACCTGCTTTCTTCCCAAGGAAATGAGACACTGTCTGAACAATATCATTGACTAGTGAGAAAGGTAGGTTGTCTGGGGTTTACTTTAGTTTTATCTGTATCACCTAAAATTCAGCTGTAACGTTTTTGCATTATAAGGCTTTACTAAGACATATAAAATTAATCCAGTGAAAATACTGTATAAATGCTTGAAAGTCCATGCTTTATACATGGATTCAGAAAAAAAATCATATATACTAATTCAGCAAAGCTGTTCATCCCCCTTCATTCAGAAACATAGGTTGGAAGAGATCAAAGCCAGACCCCTTGTGATATACATTGTCCTTTAGTTTAAATCCCTTCTTCCTCCCTCATTTTTGCTGAAAAAAAGGTAGCCAGAATTATATATACAAGGCCTTATCAGAGTCTTGCACAAAATACACAGTACACAGTTCTGTGCCAGACACATCCTTTCTGATATTCCCAAGCATGGAATTAATCTTTTTCTACAGCCACATCATACTGGTTGCTTGGAGTCATTCTGTGATTGATTCACACACCCACATATTTCTTCCACCCTGTCACTTCTGGCTGATCAGCTCCCAGCTTATAGCAGAAATTCCCTTCCTCCTCAGTACATGATCTTTTACTTTTGTACTATTACATTTGATCCTATTTGTATTACTGCACTTCTCAAGGCCATACAGTTCTTTCTTCTTCTTTTTCATCTCCCAGTTTACCATTAGCTGTTCTTCATCCTCATTGCAACACTGTCCCTGTATTTGGCAGTAGATTTCTCATCTCACAAGACAGCCTCTTCCTTGTGACAGGCTAGGTAAAAATGGGCAACAAGAAGCCACACATGGGGAATACCAGATGGATGCCTATCTCCATTATTCCACTTCCTTTCTTTCATCCCTGTGAAACTCTTACCAGGCCCTTGCTGCTGAGATCCTTCAAGGTTATGCCCAGCTGGCTTGCTGAACCTAATGCCTGATTACTGTTGGGAAGAGCTGGCCAAAGCCAAGGATCTTGCTATATACAGGCCCTGTCATTCAGGGCAGACACTGAGTGAGGTTTATCATCAGCTCCATCAAAACTCCCCACGTTTCTCTTGGGAAAAACTTTGTCCTGCCCTGTTTAGTATCACAGAGAAATGGAGGGAAGGACTGAGAGCAAAGGAATCCCATGATATTTGTCTACACAGACCCGAAAATAGAGTAATTTCCTTCACTTTAACTTCTGTCGATCACAAACTCAGTAACTGAGTTTATAAAGGCAGAGGAATATTTCTTGCTGGGCCTGGAAGAATATGTTAACGTAAAGAGAGGCTTCTGGTTTAAGCCACCCGGCACCTGCCTGCCCCATATTCTATTATTATTATATTTCATTATTATTATTATTAATACCAATAATAATATATAATATTATTTTTTTTCTTTGCTGTCTTGGTGAACTGTTTTTATCTCACCCCACAAGTTTTCCTTTTCTTTCCGATTCTCCTCCCCACCCCACTAGGGAGGAGGGGGAGTGAGCGAGTCGCTGCATGGTATTCAGTTACCATCTGGGATTAAACCACGACAGTAGTGGTTTTAAGGAATAAGAACACCTGCCAAGGTTTGAGTATCTGATTCCTCACAGTTCAGGGACAGCAAATTCCTTTATTAGTTTTAGGTCCTTTGCTGTTCATAAAATGTCATAGTAAATATTAAAAGATATATAGTCTGTTTTGTGAAAAGGGATGTCAGAAATTTTGATTCTGAAAGTGTGCAGTCATTCAGGATTTTTAAGAGTCTCATTTCTCACTGGGAGGTGCAAATTTTTTGGCCATGTTTACTAAGCTCTGTGAAATCAGTCTTGAGGACTGGCTAAGCAATTGTCCACATCCAAAGTATAAGCTCTTCAGGACGATTTCAGATTCCTTTTTCACATCAACACTACAATATGTACAGGTGGTCTACTGACATAATGTCTGTCCGGCAACTTTGTACCCCAGAAAAGTTCCTTGTAGCATTTAGGAATCTCTAATGTATTCCCAGTGCACCTTCACTTTCACTCTGCCATATATACAACGTATGTATACGTTGTATGTATGCCATATTTCTATAAATGTATATGTCATACATGTCTTGTATATGTCATATATGTATATGCCATATATCTATACAACATATATACCTACTGCTGCCTCTCATACACTCACTGGTCTGTGCTTGCATGCTGTTAGCAGCAGGCAAAGAAAAATAAAATCAGGAAGGTCTTGGACATTGCAGGAAGTTCCATGTTATTTTTCGTATGTCATTGCGGTGGGTTGACAATGGCTGGACGCCAGGTGCCCACCAAGCCGCTCTATCACTCCCTTCCTCAGCTGGACAGAGGAGAGAAAATGTAACATAAGGCTCGTGGGTCAAGATAAGACAGGGAGAGATCACTCAACAGTTACTGTCATGGGCAGACTCGACTTGGGGAAAATTAATTTAATTTATTACCAATAAAATCAGAGTAGAATAATGAGAAAAAAAACCCTAAACCTTACAACACCTTCATCCCACCCCTCCCTTCTTCCAGGGCTCAATGTGGAACCCAATTTTCTCTGCCTCCTCCCCCTGCAGCGGCACAGGGGGACAGGGAATGGGGATTGCGATCAGTTCATCACACGTTGTTTCTGCTGCTCCTTCCTCCTCAGAGGGAGGAGTCCTCACACTCTTCCCCTGCTCCAGCGTGGGATCCCTCCCGCTGGAAACAGTCCTCCATGGACTTCTCCAGCGTGAGTCCTTCCCACAGGCTGCAGTTCTTCACAAACTGCTCCAGCATGGGTCCTTTCCATGGGGTGCAGTCCTTCAGGAATGGACTGCTCCAGCGTGTGTCCCCCGTGGGGTCACAAGTCCTGCCAGCAAACCTGCTCCAGCGTGAAGGTTCACCTAATGCAGGTTGCACAGGACCACATCCAGGCAGGTTTTGAATATCTCCAGAGAAGGAGACTCCACAACCTCCCTGGGCAGCCTGTGCCAGGGCTCTGTCACCCTCACAGGAAAGAAGTTTTTCCTTATGTTCAGATGGAACTTCCTATGTTCCAGTTTGTGCCCATTCCCCCTTGTCCTGTCATTGGGCACCACTGAAAAGAGTCTGGCCCCATCCTCTTGACACCCGCCCTCCAGATATTTATAAGCATTGATGAGGTCCCCTCTCAGTCTTCTCTTCCTCAGGCTAAACAGCCCCAGCTCCCTCAGCCTTTCCCCACAGGAGAGATGCTCCAGTCCCCTCATCATCTTTGTAGCCCTGCGCTGGACTCTCTGCAGTAGTTCCTCGTCCCTCTTGAACTGGGGAGCCCAGAACTGGACACAGGACTCCAGATGGGGCCTCACTAGGGCAGAGTTAGAAGGGGAGCGTGACCTCCCTCGACCTGCTGGCCACACTCTTCTTAATGCACCCCAGGATGCTGTTGGCCTTCCTGGCCGCAGGGGCACATTGCTGGCTCATGGTTATTTTGTCATCCACCAGGACTCCCAGGTCCTTCTCCGCAGAGCTGCTTTCCAGGAGGTCAGCCCCTAACCTGTACCAGTGCATGGGGTTATTCCTCCCCAGGTGCAGGACCCTACATTTGCCCGCGTTGAACCTCATGAGGTTCCTCTCCTCCCAACACTCTAGCCTGTCCAGGTCTCGCTGAATGGCAGCACAGCCTTCTGGTGTATCAGCCAGTCCTCCCAGTTTCGTGTCATCAGCAAACTTGCTGAGGGTACACTCTGTCCCTTCATCCAGGTCATGGATGAATAAATTGAACAAGACTGGGCCAAGTACTGACCCCTGGGGAACACCACTAGCCACAGGCCTCCAACTAGACTCTGTGCCACTGATCACCACCCTCTGAGCTCTGCCATTCAGCCAGTTCTCAATCCACCTCACCGTCCACTCGTCTAGCCCACACTTCCTGAGCTTACCTATGAGGATGTTACGGGAGACAATGTCAAGAGTCTTGCTGAAGTCAAGGTAGACAACATCCACTGCTCTCCCCTCATCCACCCAGCCAGTCATGCCATCACAGAAGGCTATCAGATTGGTCAAGCATGATTTCCCCTTGGTGAATCCACATTGACTACTCCTGATCATCTTATTTTCTTCTACATGCTTAGACGTGACCTCCAGAATGAGCTGCTTCATCACCTTTCCAGGGATGGAGGGGAGGCTGACTGGCCTGTAGTTTCCCGGGTCCTCCTTCTTGCCCTTCTTGAAGACTGGAGTGACATTGGCTTTCCTCCAGTCCTCAGGCACTTCTCCTGTTCTCCAAGACCTTTCAAAGATGATGGATAGTGGCTTGGGAGTGACCTCTGCCAGCTCCCTCAGCACTCATGGGTGCATCCCATCAGGGCCCATGGATTTGTGGGTGTCCAGTTTGCCCAACTGATCTCTAACCCGATCCTCCTCGATCAAAGGAAGGCCATCCTTTCTCCAGACTTCCTCTCTTATCTTCAGGGTCTGGGATTCCCACAGCAGGTTTTTTTCCCCCTTCTTAAATATGTTATCCCAGAGATGCTACCACTGTCTCTGATTGGCTCAGCCTTGGCCAGCAGTGGGTCCATCTTGGAGACAGCTGGCATTGGTTCTATCGGACATAGGGGAAGCTTCTAGCAGCTTCTCACAGAAGCCATCCCTCCAGCCCTTCTGGTACCAAAACCTTGCCATGCAAAACCAACATACACTTTGACCGGTATCACATATGCATTAGCTGCTTTGTGTTTTATTGAGAAAATATCACTGTTAAATTTAGCTCTGCAACGCTTCGACAACTCTAGGTATACCTCATGAACACCTAGTACAGCGTGTAAATTGAACAGTAATGAGTCACTAATTTCCAGAAAGACCTCCTTGTGTCAGGAGGTGACACTATGCGTGCAGCAGCAGCCACATGCCTGCTTTTAGATCTCATCACAATCCAGTTTATTATGCTTCATTATTCCAAAGTTGCCCACAGCAGTCTTCTACAGCATTGAGACCATCACTTCAGCAGCAACTACAAAGGCACCATGGTCACCATTGTCTCAGAGGTCTGCAAGACCACTAACCCTCTGTGCTGTCCTGCACATCCTCAGTGCCCCCCAGAGACAGGGCATACCCCAGTGTGCTGAGGCCACTGACAGTAGATGTATGTCAACAAGTATTCCCCCAGGAGGAGCCCGCAATCGTTGTAACTGTGGGGAGCATCATCCCTATTGATGTACTCAGCACTTCACTAACGACCATAGAGATCCAACCTCCATGAAGATGGCAAAGTGTTTTGAAAGCTGTGTCTCTCCTGAGAAAAACAACCACCACAACATGTAAAAATCCTGGAGCATAGACTGCCATCTGTATAGATGCCCAATGATAAGCGTTTTTGGGGCATTTTTTTTGTAGATACTTAATTCATCACAATTGTCCCTGTGGACATTTAAAATATTTTTTGTAACCTTTTTAAGAGTTTATCTTTGCCAGTGCCACAGTGAACTACTATATTCACCTTTATCTATCCACTTTGTTAACTGTTTCAAACAACTCTGCATGATAAATGAGTCACACTTTTCCTTAGAAGAGCTGGATTGGCATGTATCAGGTTACACTTACTTACCTTACTCTTTAATTAGGTTTTTCAGGGCATTCCCCTGAGCAAAAGTAAAATTTGCCAAGGTGTAATTTGCAGGATTTTCCCCGGATCCAGTTTCAACTGGAGGAAGTAAAGAAGTGACTTTCCCATTTCAAGCATAGTCACCATTTAAAGGATAAATTCCTTTTCATTGTCTGCTGCTTGACACTTTCCTTACTTCACGTCTCTCAAATGAATATTCCACTGTCCTAGTTGCTGAGTTGCTCCATAACTTCCTCCTCTGAGACTTCAATCTCTGTCAAGACCATGCTGTTATTTCCATTTAAAAACTGTCCTTGGAATAGGAATTTCCCCAATGGCTTCTACAACAGGGACCTAAAGAAATTTTTTCATCAGCTGCTGAGCTGCTTCACTCTCTTCTTTAATTACCCACCATGTCACAATTCCTCTCGGTGATCTAGAGGTGTCTTCAGCCACGCATGCAGATTCCTTGCTCCTAATGTGTTTTAAACACATGCCACTTTTTCCCTCCCATCCTTAGCTCTGCATCTCTGACTTAATCACTTAATCATTGCAGACCCAACATACAACACACAGTGTGGCCCTCAAAGAACAGCTGGCAGTGCAGACCCACTGAGCCAAACTGTCCACATGGATCCTAAAACTTCCTTCAAAATGAGGATTTAAGCTAAGGCAAATGGCATGTACTTGTGAACCAAAGGATTCGGAAAGGGACTCCAATGTGACATAATGCATACTAACTTTATATCTTTAGTAAATCTTTGTTTCCTAAGTGTCTTAGCATAAACATTCAGACGCTCTTTATTTAACAGAATATTTTCAAGTAAGGTGTCAGAAACAATTGAGTAGAGAGCACAGAATTTGACTCAGTGCATGAAATTTATGTAAGATTCTGTTGCTGCCAATCAAAATCTGAAGGGAGACCATAACACAGAGCAACAAAGCCATTACTCTGAATTTATCTGTGCATGCCAGGAAATCATGTCATGAAAATAGTTTCACTTTCATAAAACCAAATCAAATTTTCTCTGGGATTTTTTTTTTTTTTAACTTTGGGATTTACACAATAGTTCTGGAAGAAATCATTATGACTAATACTGTAAATACTGGGAAAATGCTATCTCCCTATTAAACTGCTAGTTAAACCTCCTTGCTAACTGGTACTCGCAGTCTACAAACACAGTTGGATCATCACTTAAGGAAGGGCAAGAATATTAAAAAAACAACCAGGAAAGAATTTTCTCTACACGCACCTAGATAGGAATATGTAGCAAGTTCCTTTAGACTCCATTTCATTTAACTTATTGGATTATTTCAATATGTAGCACGTGGGATTAAACCTTATACCAGTTTGGAAGTTTAAAACGCCTGTTTCGGAGTGCTTTCAAGGAAGGAGGCAGAAGGAGCTTTCAAGGATATTCAGGGTATGAGAAGGATTTCTCTAAGAGTTTGACCATTTTTTTATATGCCCAATAAAAAGGGCATATCTATCTTTTTCACTATTCAAAATTGTCTATAAATCATGTCATAATTAACTCTTCAAAATTTCCCTTACATTAGGAATGCCTGTTGTGAATTATTGCTCAATTGCATTGAACAACACAAAATCATTGTCAAGGTATGGTACAGCTCTCATAATTTATTTGGGGGGAGAAAAAGGAATTTCTCAGAAGGGTTGAATAGACATACCACCGATTATTCCACAAGCCTTTCAAGACCCAGTTGTTGCTATCCTTAGATAGCAATACTTTAATGGTATTGCAGAATTTGTCATTATCCATAAAAAAGTGTTTGTGTGCAGAAAATGGACTCCAACACTGTGAGTTCAAATCTGTTTTTCTCCTGAAATGATGTCCTTATACACTGTCACCTACAAACATGATTAAAATAAAAAGTCATATGAAAAATGTCAAATGTGACTTAAGAAGGTACCTCCAGTGACAGGTGCCATTTAGTAGTGTTACAATACTGCAGGCAAAAGTCCAAGAAATATAATTAGCAAACTGATACCATATATGTATGTGCCTTTGCATGTGTACTAAGTGCACTAACACAGACATGCCTGTGTGCAGTCCATCCTTAACCAAGGCTCCATTGTACTAGCAAATTTGCAGGCCGAATCTAGATCATATTAAATGTCTCCTTAGCTCTTTTTCAGATGCAGGTATGCAAGGATAAAAACTAAATCTGTTGCATTTGTGAAATGTAATTCAAATTTCAATCATATAAAGGGGAAGAAAGTGACTTTGTCTATGTTGGGGCATGGCGTAAAGGAGATCAAGACAACAGAAATCTGGCTAATTTCAGAAGAGAAAGCAATATGGGTATTTCAGCGCAGTGTTGAGGCAAGTATTATAAACCTCCTATGAAGAGCGACACAGCCACAGCTTTCAGGATTGGTCTGGCATCTCTGTGAAGTGTTTTTTGCATGGCATAGTTAATAGCACCATTTCTCTAAGCTCCTCACTATTAATAAATACTAATAATTGGCCTCCTCATTGTCATTACAGTCAGAAAAAATACATTGTCATCTACACAGCTGTGTCAAATTTAGGTCAATCATTAAAACTTATATCCAGCATTTTTTAACGCAGGAGAACTTGACGTACAAATTGCTGTATGACAGACAATAATTACAAACCCATGCCAGATAGAAAGGTGAGGAAAATTCCTAGAATGATTACAGGTGAAAATAAAGTGTGGGTACATTTAAGAACTCTTTTGTGTGCTTTTGTGAAGAAAATCTATGAGCTTTATTTTTGTAAAGGAATTTTCAGAAAAAAAAGCCTTTCTGTTTTTGTTCAAAGGAAAGACTAATGAGTAACCTATGTGAAGCCATTAACGGGGAAAGGTACAGATTCTTTCGTAAGTTCTCCTGGTACACCACCAGCACTCTCTCCTTTCAGCGTAAGCTTTGGTGGTTCCTTCTTTTGAAGCTTCTGGAAGTCTTTATCCCTGGATATTTTTAGTCCTGGATTGGTCCAATCTCTGGCTGACGCTATTGTTCATCCCACAATAACACTAATAACACTTGACAGTGACATGGGATGTTAAGGTTTTTTAGTGCTGATAAACATACTTCAATTAATTTTCAAAATAGCTTTTTAAGTATTATTAACTACTCTTTTTCAGAATAAGAAGATGAGATACAACACACTGAAGTCACATATCCAAAGCCTTATATGTTTCTATTGTCAACTAAGAACTAAAACTTTCTAGTTGCTGGCTATCTCTTGGGCTTTGTTTAGGTCATGAGACCTGGTTTGTTAAACTTGCAAAAACCTTTCTGTAGAGATTCTTTTTTCTTAGGAATTTCACTTGGAAATTTGCTGCAGAAAGTATTGATATTGCAGAGAATTCGACACTTAAATAATGTTCAGGGTTGAAAACTTCTACGTCCAAATGTCAACCTGGTATGTATGAACTAAGATATACAAGTTTGTATCTTAGAGTTGAAGACTGAGCTCCAGTGAAAGCAGAGATTTCCCTCTCACTCCACATTGTGGTACTGCATTTAGTGCTACATTCAGGTACAATGTCCTGTGTCTCAGATCTCAAAACACATTAATTGGGCTGTCAACACATTTAGCTGTTGTGTGTTTGCAGTACTCTGATAGATGGACCAGATCTTTACAGGAATTGTGAAACCGCTAGAACTACAACCCCAAACTGCTGTTGAAGTTGGTTTTGTTCGAAAAACAGATCTATTTGCCCCTTACTTTCTTTTTCCTATCCTGCATTGATTTTTTTTTTTTTCCTTTGGGTTTCTTGAAACCCTTCTTCTCTCCAAAACAGACTGGAAAGTCAAAGGATAAAGATGATTGCTTTCGTTTCACATCAAATTGCACAGCTCCGGAGTAGTGAGGGGTTTACATTTTATTGCCAAATAAAATGCCGTCATGAAACATTTTGCATTCTGTAATGTGGCAGACATGCAACAGCCATAAAAGTCAGCTCTTTTAAGTAGACTCAGGGCCTAAGTGGTCAGGAGTCAGATCTCTCAGGGGGCCTCACTTACAAAAGGACATCAAAATAAAAGCCTGGATTTTCAGTGAATGTGAAATGCTGAGACCCCTTAAAAAACCTCAAAATATTATCTTTTTAGAAATTAAAATTCTGGTCTAGTTTGAAAGAAATTAAGTAGTAGCAATTATATGAGACACTGGCAAGAAGCAGTCTGGCATCCATCTTGGCATCCATTGGGAGCAGCATATTCTCCATTTGCCACACAGCTGGATCTATGAGGACAACCACCAGAAGATAAAGATCTATGCCATTCTTTGCAAGTCTATAAAAAAAATATTCAATAATTCCTAAAGTAAGCATATTGCAGTTTTGACCTTATTCCCACCTGCCATTCAATGACATCTCTTGACTGATCATCTAATGTAAATAGGAATAGAATCTCAAATGAGGGATTAAAATAAAATTACTCCCAAAGCAAACATAATCCTAGTCAATATTTTATAAAACCTTGACTTAGGTGATCATTTCATTTGTGTTCCTTTTCATAAAAGAAGATTTACATGGTGTATGATGGCAATAACCTTTTCCTTGGTTGGGTAGCACACCTCATATATTTAAGTAATTATCTGATAGATCTCTTGAATTATCACCAGGAAAAAAAGCATGAAAACATGTCAAAATTATTTAAAGGGACCATTACGTGCAGTTATCTGTCACAGAATCACAGAATCACAGAATGGTAGGGGTTGCAAGGGACCTCTGGAGATCATCTAGTCCAACGCCCCTGCTAGAGCAGGTTCACCTAGAGCAAGTTGCACAGGACTGCGTCCAGGCGGGTTTTGAATATCTCCAGAGAAGGAGACTCCACACCCTCCCTGGGCAGCCTGTGCCAGGGCTCTGTCACCCTCACAGGAAAGAAGTTTTTCCTCATATTTAGACACAACTCCCTGTGTTCCAGTTTGTGCCCATTGCCCCTTGTCCTGTCATTGGGCACCACTGAAAAGAGTCTGGCCCCATCCTCTTGACACCCGCCCTCCAAATATTTATAAGCATTGAGGAGGTCCCCTCTCAGTCTTCTCTTCCTCAGGCTGAACAGCCCCAGCTCCCTCAGCCTTTCCCCACAGGAGAGATGCTCCAGTCCCCTCATCATCTTTGTAGCCCTCTGCTGGACTCTCTCCAGTAGTTCCTCATCTTTCTTGAACTGGGGAGCCCAGAACTGGATGCAGTCCTCCAGATGGAGCCTCACTAGGGAAGAGTAGAGGGGGAGGAAAACCTCCCTCGACCTGCTGGCCACACTCTTCTTAATGCACCCCAGGATGCCATTGGCCTTCCTGGACACAAGGGCACATTGCTGGCTCATGGTTATTTTGTCATCTACCAGGACTCCCAGGCTCTTCTCTGCAGAGCTGCTTTCCAGGAGGTCAGCCCCTAACCTGTACTGGTGCATGGGGTTGTTCCTCCCCAGGTGCAGGACCCTGCACTTGCCCGCGTTTAACCTCATGAGGTCCCTATCTTGTTTTCTTTTCTGTATTGATGTGATGTCACAGCCATGTCAAAATCCTTGGACTAAACGGCCATTGCCTGAAAAAAAAACTTCTCCTGATTTTTCACATGGTAAAAGCAGAAGAAACTCACTCCTGCTCCAAATTAAGGATTTCTTTTACTGCACAAAAACTATTAAGAGCACTTTGAAACTGCTTAGTCAGGTTTTGGTCCATTCTTATTCAAAATCTCAGTTTGTGCTCTCTGTTTCTCCTAGTAATGAGGTTTGCTATTCCCTCTTGAGCTAGATTGACTCTTGTGCAGGCAGCTATAGGAAAGGGCAGAGGTGGTCAGAGCTTAAGTGGCATTTAAATGGAACATTGGTCAAGTGCTAGCCCTCTGCACAGGGGTAATTTAACCCATTAAAAAGTGTATTATGTAGCTGGAAATGGACAGAGTGTACAAAAGAAATCTTCTGGCCATGTGACTTCATACACTGTGGCTCTGCTTACAAATGCAGTTATTTATAAAGATCGTAGCATGTTTGTTTGATTTTTTTCTTTCTTTCATCTTCTGCTACTGTTTCATGGTAAGAGTAATCTATGTCACACTAGAGAGAAGATGTGGTGGAAAACAATTAGTAGAATTTTAAACACGGAGAAAAGTAATTAGGTGAATTGTTTCCACTTAGATTATGAAAAGGAACTTTGAAAATCCAGCTCTTTGTTTTCCTGTGCCTGTTTCATGCATTTGTAACGCAGTTTCAGACGTACTGTGAGGTCAAGGGTTTTTTGTACTTTCAGGAAAAAATGTTGGAAGCAAAAGCCTGTGTGTGCACATACCCATGTGTAAATATTTTATAAACTGCCATTATTAAATATATAGGCTGGAAATGAAAGACATTAAATTTTTCAGAAGATATACACATCATAACAGAAACTTTGGGGTTTTTTAAATATGAAAGCTGTATTATTACTTTGAAACAACAGTGATTCATAAAAAGATCTATCTGGACATTAAAAGATGGTTGTTTTTACTATTCTTTTCAGTAAATTGGAAGAGAAAAACACTTTCCATTTACAGTTGTAATGTAATAATAGGTTATTTTATAATTTTATTTTGAAAACCTAGTTGTAAAATCATGTATGTTGTGCCTAACCCTTTGGATACATTTACATGAATCAAACACATTTCAATATGCTGGGCAACTTGATACATGCACTTTTATCAAGAAGACAAAGGATCAGGCATATGTAATATTGTATTTTTCATCATACTGGAGAGTCCCTTTTTCCAGTAGCTACTTAATGTTCTCCACCTAAACGGGCAAAAATTTCCCCACAAAGCTTATTCTGCAGTAACTTTAATGATAGTGAATTTGGTTTTAGTCAACTGTTCTTATGTACTGTCTTAAGCTGCAACTTTCTTCTGCTGCATCCCATGTCAAACAGCACCTACCATACAAACATGCTGCTGTAGCACTACATTAACAAACTTGATTGGACACGTAGCCTGAACACAACTTATTCAGAAACTCTGTCTTTCTTTTATTAGCTTGAAGTTTCATGTTTTCTGATTTGATTCATACTATACAGTTCAGCTCTTCTCAATACCTTTGCAGATCGTATTTCTTTAGTGAAATTAAATCCAAATTTGGCTTTTTATATCTTGCAACAGCCTGAAGATTGTTTGACTTCATCCCTTAGGTTATGGTGTTCCTTAAACCAAGCCATTCTTTGCCCCTGACTTCTTCAGGGAAGCTTGTAACAAAAAGGGAGCTTACTAGCACTCGGACCCTGGGACTGGGGAGGATGCCAGACCAGCCACTGGCCTGAGCCCAGCCTTTTTCACCTTTTTCTATGGCCTAAAGAATTTGCAATGACTGAAAATATAGGGGCAAACCAGTGATTATACCAACTCACAGAGATGTAACCTAAGAGAAAGACACACGGGGTAGTCACAACCCTGCCCAGCATTGAATCTGGGATATTTAAACCAGTCCCCAGAGAGGAGAGGATGAGTGCAGGAAAAGGAGCACATTCAAGGCCAAGGAAAACTGTTTGCAGCAGCAGATCCCCTAGAAGGATTTACTGTACAGCCAAAGCATGGCACATCCCCAGCAGAGGAAATACCTGATTGTTAGAGTAAGTAATGAAGTAGGTTAATCAGCCTTAATTATTCCAACAGTGTACAGGACATTTGCAGGGAAGGGAAAGGAAGGAAGGCGAAAGCAAGGCAGTGGAAGAACTTCCTCAGCTTTTGGAGACCACTGCTGTATACAGCTATGGTTCATGCCTATCAACAGAAAGATAGGTGCACTTGAAATGTCATTTTGATAGTTATAATACTTATAAATAGAAAATGTTCTTAAATTATTCAAGACTTCTCAGATCAGACACAGGTTCCTACCATTCACATACATCTAGTTCAATACCTACAAGTGATTTTTAATAAACAGATAATTCTATTCTGCTTCCTATCTGCACACTTCCTTTCTCAAAAAATGGAGAGTTTTCCCTGAACTTTTCAACATCATTTTTCTGCTCTCTGTCTCTGAACACAATCATGAAATTCATCAAGTTTTCATTTTCCCCACTGTTTTTCATTCATCTTGCATTTACGTTTTTTTCCAAGCACTTGTACTACTTTTGTTATAGCCCTGGAAAGACTTGCCTCTTATCTGCATTTCATGATACTTGTTTAGGTGTGTCCTCTAATAGAGAAAAGTATATTAAAGATGGAGGAGTTCTCTACAAAAATGCATTGGGAGCAACTGCATTTCAAGTGGCATCCTTACACTTCCTCCAACACCACAGTAAATGGGCTGTCACGATATGTTGGGAATGTTCAGTGGGAATGGTTCCAAGCTGTGCCAGGGGAGGTTTAGACGGGACATTAGGAAACATTTCTTTACCAAGAGGGTGGTCAAACACTGCAACAGGCTGCCTAGAGAGGTGGTCAATGCCCTAAGCCTGTCGGTGTTTAAGAGGCATTTGGACAGTGCCCTTAATAACATGCTTTAACTTTTGGTCAGCCCTGAAATGGTCAGGCAGTTCTACGCTATGCTACGCTATGCTATGCTATGCTATGCTATTCTATCCTATTCTCTAGTTACAGGTGTTAATACAGTTGAATAAATACAAGGAATCTGTGTTCCTACTCTTCTTCCACCACTTAAAGGCATCGAATCAGTGCAACTTTCTGACTCTTGCTATTTGGTTCTTGTACTTTAGTGTTGTAGTAATAAAGATTATCTCAGCAGCAAGGGTGCTTGATCAGAGTGACACTGATAGTAATGAAAATGTTACCTACTGAGCTTTATCAGCCTGTATTGGGTCTGGCTGAGATGGAGGTAATTTTCCCCATAGCGACCCTCATAGTGCTGTGCTTTGTATTGGTAGCTAGAAAGGTGTTGATAATACACCAATGCCTTGGCTACTGCTGAGCAATGCTCACACAGCATCAAGGCTGCCTCTCCAACATTGCCCCCACCTCATCCCCAAAGATCAGTAAGCTGGGAGTGGGCAAGATCTTGAGAGGGGACATAGCCAGGACAGCTGACCTAAACTGACCAAAGGGATATTCCATATCACATGACATCTGCTCAGCAATAAAAGCTAAGAGAAAGGAGGAGGTTTGTTATTCATTATTACGATGTTTGTCTTCTGCAGCAACTGCTATGCGTACTGAAGCCCTACTTCCCAGGAAGTGGCTGGACATCACCTGTTGATTGGAAGTAGATAATAAATCTTTCATTTTCCTTTGCTTCCACGCGTGGCCTTTGCTTTTGCTTTATTAAAAGTGCCTTCATCTTGACCCACAAGTTTTTTTCCATCTTATTTTCTCCCCTCCATCCTGCTGAGGAGAAGAGTGATAGAGTGGCTTAGTGGGCACCTGGCGTCCAGCCAAGGTCAACCCACCACACAGCCCTAAGTAGCATTGTGATGGTTTAACCCTAGTCAGCAAGTAAGCACCACACAGCTGCTCACTCACTCTCCCTTGGTGGGATGGGGGAGAGAATCAGAATGGTAAAAGTGAGAAAACTCTTGGGTTGAGATAAAGACAGTTTAATAGGTAAAGCTAAAGCCATGCGCACAAGCAAAGCAAAACAAGGAAATCATTCACTCCTTCCCATTGACAGGCAGGTGTTCAGCCATCTCCAGGAAAGCAGGGCTCCATCACGCGTAATGGTTACTTGGGAAGACAAATGTCATAACTCCAAACTGCCCCTTCTTCTCTTTCCCAAGCTTTATATGCTAGGCATGACGTCATACAGTATGGAATATCCCTTTGGTCAGTTGGGGTCAGCTGTCCCAGCTGTGTCCCCTCCCAACTTCTTGTGCACCCCCAGCCTCCTCGCTGGCGGGGTGGTGTGAGAAGCAGAAAAGGCCTTGACTCTGTGTAAGCCCTGCTCAGCAATAACGAAAACATCCCTGTGTTATCAACACTGTTTTCAGCACAAATCCAAAACATAGCCCCATGCTAGCTACTATGAAGAAAATTAACTCTATTCCAGCCAAAACCAGTACAAGTATAGACTTCGTGACAGTTATTCATGATTTGAAACTCCGGACCATCTGCTCCCTCAGAAACTTCCCTAGCCAAGTGAAAGGCAAGGCTTAACAGCTGTATCGGCTTTGCTTTCTAAAGTCCATCCAAAGCTGTCCAAAGAACAGCAAAATCCTCGCACTAACAACATTGTGGCAGACAGAGTCTTCCATATGTTCCAGTATCAATGAACTCATTGAGCAACTGTCCTTAGTCTTGTCATGTCTGTGATGAACTAACGAAATGAAGTATAGTCCTGTTGCTCTCTCTAAAATGCTCTAATCTCAGCCTTTATCCTCTGGCACACGCTGCAATTCACTGTTTGACTGAAGCTCTTACCACATTGTGCAGACTTTGTGCAAGTGGCTGCCGTAAGAGGTAGAGGAGCCCTGTTTATGGTTCATTACGTATGCTACTTCTATGGACATACTACAATAATAACCATTAGTGATTTATTTCTTTGAATTGCTTTCCTGACCTGTAGAGGTCATAGAGAATATGTTAAATAAATTGGATCCACATTTGCTCTTTTATTGCTTTATCTTTTTGTACAGAAAAAAAAAAAACTAAACAAAAAACCCACAAAAAACCAACCAAACAAAAACCAAACCAAACCAAAACACAAACAAACAAACAACCCCCCCCCCAAACAAACAAACAAACAAAACTCCACAAAGCTTTCCTTTTTATTATAGGTAGTGGTGATTTTAGCTTTTTTTTTTCTGTAAGTTGGATAATAAAAGGAGAATAGAGTAGTTCCATATAACAAAGAAATAGTGCTTCTTTCAGGACTTTAACATCCATTTGCAAAAGTGCGTTGAAAACAAAGCAAATCAGTATTTTTTTTTTAAGGGTGCACAGGTAGCAGCAAGACTTTGCCATTAATATTTCTAAGGGCAGTAAGAACGTAGTCTCACACATCAGTGAAGCTTTACTGGGTTTTAGGGCTAAATTTACACTGCAACTACTTTACCAAAAAAAAGGCAAAAATTTTGGTAAAAGCATTAGCAGTTCTGGAGAGCTTGGGAGAAGCAGGTGTTTCACGTTCTTTGTTCTAGCATTTAGCAAGAAGGGTGTTTTTCCCAAAGCAGTGGCACACGTTAGCACTGATTACAGGAGCAGCCAGGGCCGGGTCTGGCTGTAGGCTGTAGGGTGAGGATACGCTTTGCAACACTGCTTAGGAGTCACTGGCTCAGACCAAACTCCTTTTAGGGGAGGTAAACCTGTGGCCAAGCCTAGGAACTGCTTCATCAAACGGGTAAACAGGGATGATTGTGAAGAAGAAAAAATCACAACACAGACCTGCCTCTTGACAGAGTCTGCCGTCTAATCTCTCCTACTTTTCCTTCTTTACCTAGTACAAAAAACACAACGGTAGAAGCAGGTGCTCCCCTCTGCTCCTCAGCGAAGTTACCGCCTGTGGGCTCAGAGCTCACCCATCGCTGCACCCACCCCACAGCCCCAACTCATGACCACTGTCCATTCTGCTTTTTCTATTCTTTCCTGATTTTAGGGGCCAGTGGTGTGGTACACTGGCACTAGAAATGCTAACACAATAAAATGCTGTTCTAAAATACTATTCGAAGCACATGGCTGGAAATACCCATTGGACAACAAGCTTGTCAGTTCATTGGTGCATCCTTAAAATGTATATATAAGAAAGCAAGCTGGAGAGAAATGACCTGCAGGTGAGTAGTGAATGATGTATTAAATGTGTTCCTGGAGGCTATTAGAAAGGAAGTATAGGTCATGCATAGAAGATTTGTTCTGAGGCCAGGACAGTTGCAAAGAAATGCTGAGGTCAGGCCAAACAGCCAACCTGAAATCTAACCTCTTATACCTTTTGTTTTAGGTAGCATGATACAGCCAGAGCGGAATATGTGCTGCAGGAAAAGGCAGAATGTTAGAGAGCCAAAGGATTAGTTTCTAAAGATCTTAATTAAGAATAGAAATAATGATGCAGAAAAAGTCTTGGGTTTTGTTAGTACAAAGCTTTTTTTTTAAATAATACTTGATTTGTTCTAACTTTAAGTTTCCTGATGGAGGAAGTTTCTATGTCTTCCTCCATGAGGTTGCTTTTCACTTCTGTTGCTTGGTCTGTCAAGGAGTCATTTTGTACTACAGACATCTTGAATCTTTCTCTTCTTTATTGCCCTCCCTGTTTTGATCTGCATGCTCTAAGACTATGCAAGAAGTTCTTTCAGGTTTGTTTTTCCAAAATCTTTTCTTTACTTATAAAGGCACACTATACTAAAGGAAGCAGAATACTCCATTGATTAATGACATATGAAAAAAGGCCCAGGTGTCTACTGACTTCAAAAAACACTGGAAATAAATGAAGGGAAACCACTGCCTCTAAATCATTAGTCATCACCAAACCCGGAGATTAAGTATGCTGTGCCTCTCATGAGAAGAGCCATCAGCAGACGTTGATTTTTGAGATTTTAGACTAGTTTTATGAAAGCAAAACTACATAATTTGAAAATCTTCATTTCTGATAGGAAAATAAAATTTTCAAATCATCCTCTCAAGAAAAATTGGTGCATAAAAATATAATGAGAGTCCTCTCAGTGTTTCCAAGCCAATCCAAAATCAAGATGTACTGAAAAATCTCATGGAAATGGGCTTTTCCTGCCAGAGTTTCAACATACTATTTTTTTTTCAAAACTAGTCTGAATTACTAACTGCTTATCCCTTCACCTTTTTGAGGTTTGCAACCATTATCAAGATTACGACTGTGACACGAGCTAGCTTTGGGGTTTGCATTAGTACAAACCACTCTGCCAGGGGGTTAAGAAGTGAAAGAACAGTAAGAAGTGGAGGTGACCTATTTTTTTGCTGTTGTTTCAGAACTCAGCCAGCTGGCATGGCCCCAGGTCAGCCACACCACAGACAGCCTTTTCATTCACTGTCACTGGCTGTGGTATTTCAGGAGATAGACGGATATATTTTAACTCCTTTGTTCTGCTTTGAAGCTTCTCTAATGCCCTAAGACTGACTAGAACCAGACTGTGATAAGCACTGGTATCTAAAAGGGGCAATAGCTGACAGCCTAACGGTCTCCACGTAGCCCACGGACAGTTCTTCCTATCCGGCAATCGGTTTGTTTTCTGTCAGATGCATCGATAGTGAGACTTATTTGTCAGACTTGAAGTTCTTTGTAGACCAGTCTGTCTTCTAGAGGTAGGGGACAAAGAATCCCTCCTATGGGCTTTGCCTGGTCCCAGACAACTGCAGGGAGGAGTGGAAAATGTCTTTTCTCTTACTGAACTGAGATTGAGCACCTCTCTTCCCACAGCAGCCAGCATATTGTATTCAGTCTCCTGTAGCACCTACTGCAAGTCCTTGAGTCGCCATGGAAAAGGTTGCTGTGTAGAGGAGAAAGCAATATATGATATCAGAGGATATCTTTGTGGACCTGAAGGAGAATGATCATGCTCAGGGTAGCTTCTTGTTGCCTTAGGCCTCCCTGAGCCTCTGCGTGCTGGTACAGCCGGTGATACTACAGAGCTATCGCTCTTCCTGTACTCCCTGCTATATCTAACTGGTTTGTGCATGAAAGTCAGTGGTACAAAACAAACCCCTGCCAGAAAAGTGTAAAGGAAAATGAATATACAGGATCCAGAATGGTAACAGAATGACAGAAGATACAAATGTGAACATCATCACGTAAGGCTGTCATTTGTATTCAGAGGGTTGTTAATTGCTTGGTTGAATACCTGAAGGAAAGCCCTGTCTCTACATGATATGAATTGTACAGCTGAACAGAGCATACCCAGTGGTCTAAATCTATAAGGAGTTTAATGAGCAATGATCTGAGAGAAGAAAAAAAGATGATGAATGAGATTTTAAATACATAGTTCTATAAACATCATCTCTTTTCTTTGGTGAATGTTAACACCAAAATGAATATTGAAAATTCAGGAAGTAATTGGTAAATCTTGTCATATTTAAGTGGTGCTATTTATTCAGATTCATGAGTGAAAGGGAGCTTTATACGAAGCTGCAGGTAAACAAGAAGATTATATTATATAGCAACATACCCTAATAGCCAGCAGAACCCCACATGCAAGGAGAGCAAGCCGACCTCCTCTACACAAATCTCACTGTATGCATTTGGCAATGTATGTATGTGATCCCCAGGCACCAGTCAGCTAGTGGTAACAGCACAGCCCCAGTGTGTGCCAGGACCCAGGCGTTTGTTACACGGACGTGTCCTTCTCTTGCACTGCTGCCAAAGGAATGTGGAAGACATGGTCCTGCTCGTCTGTTCAGCTGCTGGAGGCGTAGTCTGAGAGACAGGCTCTCTGGTCTTGGTGGTTTAGCCCAGCTGCTTAGACATCATCTGGGACATGGGGCAGCCTGGTTCACGCATCTGTGTAAGTTCCTACCTGGTGATTTGCACAAAGCTGAATAGATCTGACCCAGGAGAAAAGTAAGACCCCATCAACAATAGCTGGTACACAAGCAACTGAGGAACTCAGCACCAATATGGGAGAGTTGTGTTAATTGTCCCTGAATCTCAGCCTTGTCTCGGCCAAAAATCTCTTCAGAGATTTTCTCTCAGAAAATCTACGTGATGAATCTATTATCAAAACTAACATTCTGCCACTAGTGTTTTCAGGTGCTGGCTATTCCAGGTTTCCCAAACAAATCCACTGAAACAGAAAATCCCTCCACAGTCTCGTGCTTATTTGCAAATTTCTGTCTACTCCTTCCTTACCACCTCTGTCCTTCCACGCACAGAAGAGCCGGAACACAGATAATGCGCAGCTAGGGAGTTGGACTCGGACCACATTCAGAAGCCTGAATGTGTGGAGGAGTATGCTAGACCATTGCCTTGGGTGACATCTACCTAAGCCAAACTCCTGTATTGAAAACACGGTGATACATACACACACAGTGCTGCTGCCGAAACCAGGTCTTATACCTTTCCTCAAGGAAACAATGAAGTAATTTCACCTGTGTTAGATCAACATCAGGCTTAATGAGGGAGGTCTCTAACTGAAAAGGTAGTGTAGCTTATCATGCAGAGGAGTGTACATCACTTTACTGTATCTATAAATGCTCTTTAGCAATCACTTTTCTGAAAAGAACAGCAACAGGACTGTTCCCTAAGTGCAACATATGGCACCAAATGCCAAAATCATTCATCCTAAGAACACCCTTGCTGCACCACACAGCCCTGGCACGGGTACATCCCTGGACATCTCACAGACAGTGGAAAATGAGTGTAAACCTCCCGCCGCCCCGCCCGCCCCACTGCACCCCTTTTTTCCCCACGCCCTCCGCTGCCGGAGAGGAGCGGGGTGTCCCGCTCCCCTTGCCCGCTGCCGGTGCCGGTGCAGGCAGCAGTTGCCTGGCAACTCCCAGCTCCAGCCGCATCCTGAGCTGGTCTGTGCGGCTGCTCGCTGCCTCTTACACCCACCCACCCATTGCATTTTAACCAGAAGCAATTCTTGCCTTATCTACAGCAGAGCCCATTAAAGATTCTCAGTAAACAAAAACTCAGACAAACTTAATCAGCTGCAGGAAAGAGTCAGACTAAGACAGACTGCTGTTCTCCCTCTCCAATTCCTCTGCTTTGGAGACACTGTCATTTAAAGTGGGGCTCAGCACTGGTACAGGGGCTTAGTGCGCTGTGCTGGCATTTCCTTTTGAAATCAGAGGTGCGCAGCCCTGACCCTGGCCAGCTAACTAATTAGAGCCGCAGCACAGGCAGGGAGCTGGGCTGAAATAACAGGCAGGGTAGATAAGCATGCAGTTGGGATTTAGAGTTAATATCTACTGGAAGAAATAAAATCTTGTTTGAGTGAGCAGGTAGCTGGGTCGTGATGGGAAGGGGGGAGGCTGGCATGTGAGAGCGGTCTGGTGAATCAGCCATGCTGAGAAATTAGGAGATTTTTAAAAAGTACTCCACCACAAAAAGGACTAAACACCTTCCTCTGATGAAATAGGGAGGAAACCGATGTTAAGGATCTGACACAGAGAAAAAGAATGCTTAACAGCTAGGAGGAAGGCTGTGAAACTGTGATATAATAGCTCCACTGAATGTTATAGAAAGATTTACTATCTACTAGGCATGTATTGAAGCTGACTGATTTAATACAAACTTCAGTTCCATGCGATAGCTAGCAGATAATGACATATCCTGAGGTACAAGCATTTGAAACCTTTTTCAAATCACTCATGAACCATCTGCATGCATGTCTCTTTGATACATTCCCTGAGTTTGTTATATTGCAGAGTTAGTCTTTTTCACCTTTTATTCCTTTTTCCTCATTCCTCTTTACTAAAAGCAGAGATCAGATTACCTTCTATGAATTTAGACTTTAACAGTGACTTTAAAAGCTTTGGAAGGAGCTGCTTTCTTGTCACTTTTTCAAAAGTAACTTCCTTGGCAGGTGGGTGTTCGCAACATCTGCACATACACACACAAAAAAAAGCCTCTTTTCCTATGCAAGTGCCTTTGGGATCAAATACTAAAAATTCTTTGGCTATAAGATATACTGGAAAAGAAGGATGAAAAAAACACCATCTATGCTTTTCAAAAGATATTAAGTGGGATACTAGTCAAGTGCTTGGCTACAGTGGGTAGTCCAAGGGGAAATATCACTGCAGAGAGAGACAGTGATGTACATGTCTTTCGTAATGGTTGTCCTGGAACATTAGGTGCCTGCACCCAGCATCTTTACTAGTACCATATACATTGCAGTCTCTCATCCGCAGGAGGAACTTGTATTACTGAGATGGCTGAATAATGTAAGACTTGAGCCTTTATTGTCCAGGGAGACTAGCTTCTTAGTGCTCTGCATAAAGTTTCATCAAATACTTTTATTGGGTAGAAGGTTATGTTCTGCTGAGGCTCAAAAGCAGAAGTATTGGGCAAACCCTATCAGATTAAGCTACTGCTGCATTCTGCCAAAGTCTAGCACTGTTTACAGTCTTAATGAACAGTGGGTTCCTGGAAGCTCCTTCAGGACTGTAAGGTCTTTAAGACCCCAAGAGGTTTAATAGACATGAATGAACCTACTGGTAGGCACACACACAACTGGGCTGTGACAAGTCAAAATGATGTAGTTTCCAATTACAGCCCAGAAACAATGCTCATCAGACTCTATATAATGACTTTACATGTGACCTTTGGGGACAGTTTGCTGCTGCACGATCGCTGAGGGAATGTTACTCGGGGAAGCTGTGAAATGAATGACAGTACACAGAATAGAAATTGTAATTAGTTCACTGTACATTTGTCTTATGTGAATATTGAAGTTCAGCAACATCCATTAGTTTTATAGGGCTTCCATTAGTCCTTCAACTGGTCCAGTTTAATATAATCCACATGATTACATTGCTGTTGAGGCTTCTTTATTGATGCAAAATCCTGTGGCTTTTAAAGAGTGACCTGAGAAGGAGAGCCCTGATTTATTTGCAGGATATAGATAGCTGTACCCTGCCTAAAAAGCACTTTGACACTTTGACATTGCTTTTAAAGCAGGTTCTATGAAGAATTGTAAGGGAACAGAGAATGGGGAAATAACATAGTCTTACATATCACTGACTGTGAAATACAGACTAAACTGTGAATTAATTGAGGATTTGGGTGGTTTCTGTAAACTACTTCAAAGTGTTTTATGGTAACAAAAGTATTTCCATTGTGAAATACTGGTAACTACATCATGTATATCCCACTGAAAAGAAAACATATCGTGGCCCCACCACATTTTTAAGATTTTCCTTGCTGCAGGGGTTTTTGTGCCTTGCTTTATGGAAGGGAGGAAGTTGCTGTGCTGCAAGTTGTCTTCAGTGGACATTCAGTTTACACCGCATGCTGAAGAAGCCACTCGAGAAATTTACAGTGGCCTTTATAGGATCTCTACATTTCTTTGGACCTTTCCTAAATCACGTTTAACCCTGCATAAACCCCTTGCAACCTCAGATTCAAAAATGTCTGAGGTAGAAGTGAAATCTTCTTTTACGTATCTGCAGTACAGATCCTGATCAGGGCCTCTGGGTTCTAGCTGAGTGTAATTATTCAGTGATAAAATGTTTTCTTCAGAGGTGATATTGGCTGCTAGGTCAGTGTGGGATCTGAAGCCAGCAGCAGACCCCATTCTCTTGTGGAATCTGCAGAAGAAGCACACAGACTCTTTCATGTAGTAAATATATGCACAGCTGAGGCAGTTGTTGCCTGAGACTTGACAGATCAGAGCTAACTCCCATGCACCGAAAGGTTTGTTGTGCTGTGTATGCAGGGGTAAAGAGACTATGTGTATTACAGGCTTTAAAAGGTGTAAATGTGACCATGCAAAAGCCAAAAATTTCTTGACACAGAAACCACCACAACAGCAAGCAGGGGGGTATCTGAACTAGTAGGAGCTACTTAAGACTACTTGGTCTTGTATGAATATTTTTTAAAATAGTAGAAGACTAAGCCTAAATCACCTCTTTGTCCGTGAGAAATCACTCAGCAGGATTTCATGTCTTATCAGAATATATGGCCCAAATGGATAATAATAATTAATAATGCTTATTGTTGCTGTGATAAACAGGTAGATTTCAATATTCTTCCCTATATTGCTCTTCTTTTAAGAGCCTCTGTGGTTGGTAGCATTCTGAGACACACCTCCTGTACTTCTCTCTCTACAGCAAAGCAATCTTTTAAATAAAATGTCTTTTATACAATTGCATTAGTTCAGAAATGAAACTGCAATATATTAAACTCAGATTTTAAATTGCCCAGGGAATACACAGATTCAGGCCTTTTATTGTCATTAGTCAGAGGCAATTTGTACAATTGTTCTGTTGAGCAGAGATCCTGAGCTAGATGGGCACCTGTATTTCAATAATAGCTTTAGCATATGAAATATATCCCAGGGAATTCTTTCACTCTCCCTCCTGCCTTGCACACTATTATTATATTTCTGTTAGAGAGGTGCACAGGAAATCTATAAACCTCATTATTCAGTCCTTGAAAGAAACATTACAGTTTGTCACTTTTGTTACTCCAAGGATCTCACAGACTTCTTGAGGAAATTGTATTATAAAAGGTGCCTAAACAGGGTGCCAGGCTTGTGGTTTGCAACAAGGATAACAGGAAGTCTGTCCTTTTCTTCCCAAATCTGGAAATCAGAATGACAACTAGCATAATTTAAAGCAGGTTAAGGAAGGCAGTCAGTCATTTTACCAATGAAGAACTTGCATTCCACCCTGCTATCTCCCTCAAGATTCTTAGGCAAAAGGTTTTTCCTATTATAGTGTCTGGGGCAGGAAAAAATGGGTACTACCCAAGTATTTCTTTGTCACAGAAAATCTTCTTTTGTTTATCTCGCCAGGAACTTCTGAAGTTTTGCAGTTATGCTATTCTTTAAACAGCAGCACTATTTGCTCTGCCATTTCTATTGATAGGAAAGACAGTGCTCCATTTTCACTTGGTCTGTCTTCCCTATGAAGCTGCTGGTGCTAGTGTTACACATGCCCACTATCTGTGGTGAGACAAGTTGTCTTCTCATTTTCATGCTATATATTTGTACATAATTGTGCCCCCCATCTGTCCCAGAAAGGATTCCAAAAGTTTGATAAATATTTTAGTAGAATGTATTAGTTCAGTCTTGCAGTTCTTTCCAGGAAATGTTCAAGTTCAAAATCTTATACTAAATTGAAAGACAGGTAAGGGAAGGAAAAAAGTATTGTTTTACTTGAGCTGTGCAGGTTCAAAGGAATAAACTTTCTATTGGTCTAAATGTCATTGATTGTCCACTAATCTCACTGAATCTAACACAGACAGTTCATGGTTTCCATTTGAATCTGTGTTTTATGATTTTAAAAGTTCTTAATTTCTGAAGATAAGCAAGTTTTGTTACTATTCAATTTTTCAGGAAAATGCTATGCTAAGAACCTCCCATCTAAAGAAAGAGTCTAATTGTGATCTTCTGATCGAAGCAGACTGATCTGTAAGTTAACTGTGTCAGCTATTTCAAGCAGATCCCTCAACTCAGCTGTGAACAAAATGGAAGAATTTCAGGACAGCAGAAATTTCATGTAACACAAATATTGCATTGTTTTCTGGGAGGCATTGCACTCCCTTGTGGGAATTTCAGCTACCTGACTCCTGAGTATTGGCAATCTGCTGCCACTCAATTACAACTTCACAGCTAAGTGAACATTTCTAATTCCACAGCACTTCTCCCCTGGGCTCAAGAAAATGTGGATTTAATTCCCTGCTTTCTCCATGATGAATCTGCTCAGAATTTTTTACCGTACCTGAGTAGAGTGAAAGAGTCATTACACATTAGGTGACTGGGAGTGGATTTTACAGAGCGAAAATGAGCAGTCACATACAAGTGACTGAAGGGGAACAGAGAGAATAAGAGTCCTTTGCCTGGCCTGGAATCAGCCAGTACTCCCACAGGCTTTATGATAGAGTCTACTGTAGTTCACTATACCATAAAAAATGAACAGTGAGCATAAGGACCATTGAGCACTGAACTTTTCCAATAGGTTACAATTATAGAAATACTACACTAAATAACTGCAAATGGATTCAAGCGGAAAATACATAGCATTTGCACAATGCCGCAGAATGTAAATTTTTGACCCAGTGGTGAGAAGGCTCTATGGCTTACAGGTAGGGCCATAAATTCAGGGAAGATATAAGAACCCGGGGGAAAAAGATAGGACTAAGCATTGTCTATCTGAACTAAAGAAAGGTTTGGTGAGCTGGTGGCCTGCCTCTAAAAATGAATAGTGCCAAGTGACTTTGGGGAAGACAGACAACATTCATACAGCAAAATCGTGTAGCGCTGCAGCAGACAGGACATGCAATTAGAAAAAGCCAGGGTTGTTCTGATCTGGTCTTGCTTAATAGTCCTGTTTCAAGCTGAAGATTGGACCAGAGGACCTCCAAAGATCTTATTCAACCAGACATTCAATGGCTCTATTAATTAAGCACAAAGACTGGCTGAGCATGTCACTGTTCCTAAGTAGGTCAATTAACTTCTTGCTAAGGTGTGTGAAGTGCAACAACCTATTTGCTGTGTTTCTTCTTTCTCCATTATGCGCTTCAGAAGGAAAAGAGCCGCTTTTGTGGCAGTCGCAGTGGCTTAAACGAACCTCACCCCCCGGATTCTGCCATAACCCTCCTTTAAAAACCTGCCCAAGGAGAAGTGCGTTATCTTATATAGACTGCTGTTTCTAGCTCTCTTTAAACTCTTTTCTGGTCAGCTTATATGACAATCAGGGAAATGGAAAAGACAAGAGGAAGACTAAAGTTGTTAGTGAATAAGAAAGAAGAAATCCCAGGCTTAACAGGCATAATAGAGAAGTCAGTGACTGAATAATTACAGACAACTACAAATTAGCTTTCAAAGCAGGAATGGAAAGAAGATTGTGTTGTGGTGCCCTGTGTTACATTGGAGCCTATCCTTCAACAGGCTGTATGTGTACCTACGTTTCCATTGGCATCTATCTGCTTATGTACCATTGTAGAGGTCCGATACTAAATGTGCTTTGTCTCGACATTGCCATCCTACCACCCCACACCCCGCCCCGGTGGCCAAAGGCGCGAAGAAACAAAAAAGCAGAAGGCGGCTTCTAAGGGGACAGCACGTCTGGCGCGAACCGCACGTACACAGTCGCGATCTGCACATGAGCGGGGGTGGAGGGGAGCCCTATAAAAGGAGCGTGCGCACTCTCTAGTGGGGCTTTTTCCTTCACTGCTTTTTCTCTTCCTCGTGCTTCTCCTGGACCCCGGCCTCGATGAAGCTTACGATGATCAAAGACCTCAGATGGAGTCAGCAGAACATCGCTGGACTCGGAGTGGTGGTAGCTAGTTTCCTCTCTCTAACTTTTCCCCTCTATCCCTCTCCCCTTCCCCGCTTTTCTCCCCTGTCTGTTGAAAATAAAATCAAAAGGTTGTACGATATTTGACCGGTTTTGGTGTCTTAATCTCGTTCCTGGGATCGTAACGAAACCTCCCCGATATTGGATCAGGATGACCATACATAAATCAGTCAGAGTAGTACAGTCATCTGAGGTTTAAAGATGCCTAAGTTTTTTTTCATAATGTCCAGTTACTCTTTTCTAAAATTTTTTATAATTAGCTTAGGTCTGCTAAATTATACTGGTTAGACAACCTTAATGTCTGCTGTTCTCTTAATTCTCTATAGAGCAGACAACTGCCTTGGGGAAGGTTATAATAATGTGTCTCAACTTATTTATACCAATTTGGCTCGCAGCCTAAAACTCCTTTAGGTAACAATTTAGAGTCAGATTTTCAAAAAATAAGCCAACAGGTTTGTAAGCACATATACTTATGTTTACTGCCAATTTTGAAAATTTATCAAATAGGACAGTGTTATGGGAAGATCTTCAGAGGCAAACATGAGTGATAGGTACCCAGCTCACAGGGAAAGACTTGATTAGAGCTGCTTGATATTAGCTTCTGTTTAAGCCTTTGAAAATCTCTTCTTTAACAGCCTAATTCCAACTGCCAGTTGTTATTTACACTTCTGCCTGTTCCCCTCTGAGTGCTAGAGCAAATGTTCTATGCTGTGATTTTGAGATTGAATAAATCAGAAGTGATAATCAATTTGCAGGCAGAGCAGTATGATTTGTGCAGAATGAGCTCACATGCCTGAAGATAGATTTACAGTAGCTCCATCACAATTTTCCTTCAGCAAGAAAGCAAGTAAAGAGCTTGCAAAGTGAATGGCTAAAGGCTATGTACAGATGCGCCTGTTCATCTGCACTGTCAGTACTCCTGGTTCTGTAGCTTGCGCTCCACCTTGCCAAACAGACTTGGGAACGGCAGGTAGCTCTGCACCAGACTGCCCTGCTCACAATAAACTTTATAAACTGTTTATAAAATGCACTGAAAAGGAAATAAGCAGTAACGCTCTGATATCTTTCCTCTGCCAGTGTATGCACAGCTGTCAATATACCTACTCTACCTTCCTTTTGATGTTTTTTACTGTTGTCCTATTCTGGTGTACCCTCGAGAGGTCCAGAGCTGGAGTTAAATATAAGTCAATTGATAGTCATTGGATAAGTTACGTCTAAATAAATAGACTCTCTAGACAAAATTAAACAGCCTGTGGCAAGGTTTTTATGTAAATAAGTGCACTAAGAAAGAAGAATGAACACAACCGTCTTCATGCTCATACCCAAAAGGTAACTTATTTAGGATAAGATGATGTTGTGCAATAAAAAGATTTATTGTGTGACTAAAATGAAAATTAAATTCCTGTTAAAATATTTATGTAGAGGTAGCTGAAACATTCTGCTTAGAGATAAATCAGAGGCCTTTGGCATTTCACAGACATATAGTTCCAGCATTCTGCTGCTGCAAATTTAGTGCTTACAAGATGTTAATGGCAGTTCAGTTTTCAGGACAGTCTCTGCAGACTATTTTTGCTCAGCAGTTGGTGAAGATTTGCATCCATATTTCAAATATACTTCTATCTCATTACTGGCTTCTTATTTCTTTGTGATTTATATCTCTATAAAATTCTGGCTTGCACAATGGGGAATGTGATTTCAAAAAGGCAAATTCTGCATAATGTGAACATTTATCACATTCTTTCTTGGTTTTTCCCTCTTTAGACTTCATTTCTTGAGAAACTAGATGGAAGAATGACATGGCATGCTTAATCAAAAATCTAAAAAAAAATAAGGAAAAAAGAGACTTTTCTAAAAATCAAGCACTTTAAAAGCGCTTTAAAATATTGAGGTACTTTACTCAGATATGATACTCCATGCTAAGTGGTAGTATTATTTGCATGTTACCTTCTTTTGACTGAACTGAGATCTTTAAATAATGTATGTACACTGGGAAGTAAGTTTGCTTGGGTAACTGTTAATTCTTAAGAGTTGTAATCAGTACAAATTCAGTAAGTGCTTTTTGTAATAGGGCTGAATGTAATGAATCGATTTGGTATTCATGCAGATGTCACTTGTAATTTCAGAGCTGTTACACTGTAATTTTGTAGCACTTAATAGAGATTATGGTGGTGGCAATTTTGTCACTGTAGATAAGGGTTCTTAGTGCTTCTCTCATAAATTTCCAGCTCCCCCTTTTCAGGTGTTCATGACATAGTGTAAAGTTAAAATCCTCAGCCTGATAAAATCAGGGTATAATTGATCAAACCCTGAAGAAGAGTTGGACCCAACAGCAAAATTTGAGACCTCTAGTTTAAGTAAAAATGCACAGGCTGACAGTTTTGGTTCAATCTATGATAGATGCATAAATTCAGATCTGTTTATGTTTCTGGAACCCTCCTGTCTCATCTTATGGTCCCCCTGCACACAGCACATGGTATTCCAGTGCAAGGGTTTGATAGCCAGAGCTGGTCACATTTTGGATTTCAAATCCTTCAGAATCTCTTTTGAAAACTTTTTCTTTTTAAACATTATAGTATTCCCCACCTCTACTTCTACTGTGGAAAAGAAATAGCGGGTTTGTACATTGGGATTCTTCTTTTCCTTGAAGGAAAGTTATTAAGGGAAAGAAAACACCTTCTATTCAGAAGAAAAGAGATCAACTACATACCAAAAAAGGTAATACAATATTTATACTTGGCATTTCTGACCTTTAGCTTTTTGACCTGGTGTTGCAGGTGAGCTAGAAGAACAGCATGTGTTATATACAGAGGGAGAGAGAGGAGGATTTCACCACATTTCCGTTCACTCTGTTTCCATGCCTATAGGGTATTTGCAGTGCCTTCAGATCTTATGTGTAGGCTAAGCTCTGTAATACATATAAGCTCTTAACACACGGTCTGCTCTCTGTGCCCTATGCAAGTAAGGTTCCGCAGAATAAGTAAGATAATTGTATAGCTTGTGACACAACCAGAAGATCTTTTATATCCACAACAAAGCAGAGGAAATGCAAGATGCTCTACACTGCTCATGCCATGTATTTATATCCTCAGTTGGAGAACCAAGAAAATAATTTAGTTCTGCCATCTCTTTTGAGATTAGTAAGCAATAAGCACTGAATAGCTGAGGCTAGAAAGAAATTTCTGATGCATTTTCCCTACTCCAACAATCATTAAAAAGCAATTTTTGGTTTAGTATCAGCTTCATTGAAAGCTTTGTGAAAGCTGTGAAAGATTTCCCACTCTATTGCCACTCAATGGAAAAATAAATGTTGTAGGAAGTTGCTGGAAATCATGCATATACACACATACATGTTTTTTCTGTACATAATAAAACAGTTAAGGTCTTGCTGAAGAGCTGTTCTGGTTTTAGGTGAGTTGTATGCAAACTACAGTTTCAGACAGAAGCACAGGTTTTATGACTCTAGTTCTGTTTTGACAGCACTGGTTTCTTGCACCATATTCACATGAGATTTTAAATGTGTCCAAACTAAAGACAAGAATACAATCAGTTTGAAGTTGAATGTGACCCAGAATCAAGCCTCTTTTCTTATAATGTTCAAATCTAATGAAATCTAGAGTCAGTCCCAGATTTTAAATATTATTCAAATAGTACTCTGCTCGTGTGCTAGCAGTACCTGGCCCTGGATGGCAATAAGCTGCTCAGCTGTGTGTCGTTAGTCCTGAACAGCTAATACTTCATGGAGAGTCATGAGGTATTCCACCAAAAAAGATTTTGTCAGGCTGTGGCCGGGGAGTTTCAGCCAGGTTAGCAACATACAAATGTGTAATTAATATTTACCACTATATAATAAGACAAGAATACAGTAATCTTCAGTAATGTTTTAATTCAAGCAGGTCTTATTGCTATTCAGCACAATTGGCAGATAAGGTGTAAGAAACCTCTGCTCTACTGTGCTGTTCACCAATCTCCATTTATGCCACTCAGACTCAAATTCCTTGCTGTATAATAATCTGTATTTACATTCTACATTATTTCCAAAATTAAATTAAATTCCACCATGGACTATAATTTAACAGCATGTTTTGAAGAAAAAAGCTATACATGGAATTATTTTCCTTCTGCTGAAAGGCCTGTTACAGTGATCTACCTCTCCATGGCAAAGGATTCAGAAATTGCTCAGGAGAAGGTAAAACAGTCTCTTCCTCTTTCTTCATATCTACTGTCCTCCCACATCTCCTTTCTGGAATAAATCCCATGGAAAAAGTCTGAAAGTATTGAGAAGTGAAACCTGATTTCAGTGACACAGTGGTAAATCTGGGATTCATCTTCTATCATCTTCAGAACAGGGCCTGAATCAATCATCAGCTATGGGAGATTTAATAAGACAAATAATTGAGCATAGTCTTATTCAGGTTACAACATATGGGATGGCCCAGAAGATGAGCAAACTGCCAGTGTGTTGGCTGATCTATTCAGGAAAAGATTGGCCCAGGCTCAGAGAGAGAGAAAAGCCAGCGCCACCTGGGCTTTTCTGGTAGAGAAATGGCAGCAAAGAACAAATGCGAGTATCACTTCTTAGACTCTATCATTCATGCTGCTTCTAAGCCTCTGCTGCTTCCTCTCCATTTTTCTGGAAATATGGGACTTTAAGGATGCTTTATTCCTCTGCACTAACACTGTATTTTTCCCTTCAGTACTGATTAGCATTTACTTTGTGTCAGAATATATAGTTGGTAAGAATATTTATTGAATATATAATCAATCCAGGAAGCTCAGAAACATGTATGGGAAATTATAAGTTGAGAGCTCTTTGATGGACATCATAGGAAAAAATGGGAAAGAAGTACAACATTTTCAAAAATATGAGCTAGTATCATAAAGCATAACATGGCTCACAGCTTCAAGCACTGAGTATTCCTGACTTGTGAATACAGGGAGCTTCTTTTCCCAGAACTGAACAAAACCGAAGTAGGAAGGCAGTAATCGTATAACGAAAATGGTTAAATACTTGGACCAAAGATAGCACATTTATGTTCAGAAAAAAACAGAGTACACAAAAGAGTGCCTGTCCTGTTACTGACTTGACACTTGACCCTCTGAAATGAGGGAGGAGCTTTGATTAAGGCGCTTAGGGTCTATAGTGGGCTGACACAAACTCATTTAAAGGCTGGTGTCATTCAATGACTGGTGCTATTCTATGGCATTAAACTGAGCAGGTTTGTGGCTGTTCATACCCCTAAATTGGATTAACCGAAAGAGGGAGAGAAAAAAAATGTTGAATACCTTCTTTTCAAAAGCATTAACATCCATTTGCATTAAATACATTAAAAAAAAATCAACCCCCCAAAAGACCCCACAAAAAAAGAAAACAAAAACTTTTAAACATTTGGTTATGAGGAATTATGAACTGGATACTTATTTCAAAGTTAAAAGTACGTATTTTCTTACACTGTTTTCAAGTTGATCAAATAACATTTTATAATATGTTGTTCATAACGTTTGCTCCAAGGTAGCCATGTTCTTTTCATGTGTTTATTTCAAATATAATCATATGAATAATTTAAAGTAAGAGTCTTTTTCAGTCTTAGTATACAGCCAAAACTGTGACACTTGATGGGCTTTATGGAGGCTTCCAGAACAAATCACAGGATTTAAATTATAGGTGAATATAGCTTATTCAGAACAATCAGGGGAACAAAAAGGAATTGTATCAAGAAAATGTGTGTTAAAATTTATAGAAAGCTGAGAGGTAGGTATCCTGAATGTCTCTGTAGGTTCATTTCCTGAGTGCATCATAACATTTGAAATGAGAAAAGGTTGAATTTAGAAATGTACTGGCTCGGTGAATCAAGATGGTGAGAGTATATGCCATCAGTGTGGAGAGACCTGGACTACTAAGGACAGGTTCATTAGCAGACAAGAGAGGGTGGCAAAGTAATTCAAACAGCATCAGCGCCAAAACAAGAAGCCAAGTCCACTAGAATCTAAAATTTGCTTTGAAAACTATTTCCTTACAGTCAGAAAAGTGATTAACTGAAAGTTATCCAGAAAATAGTTTGTTTCCACAGCCAGAAACTGTAGTTGACATTTATTTTCTTCAAGATTAGTAACCAAAAATATAATCCTTAGCACAGTTTATCATTTCATCCACTAGCTGTTGAACGTAATTGGTCGCTTAGTAGTGCCAGATGGGATTCCAGTGGCAAACAGGAAAATAATTCTTCTTATATTTACTTCTGCAAAGGCATGTGTGTGTGGTAGAATCATGATCCCCATTGAAATACACAGAGGTCTTTGTATAGACTTGTAGATCCAGAATCTGATCAAGCTTATAAAAATGCAAACATAAATTCACTCTCCTTGGCAAAGTCTATCAGAATTTATATATAGTTCGGGACAGTGCTGCAGGTTGTTGTCTTCTACCTTTTTAATGTTGACACTCTAGCTATTTGTCACCATCATTTTGAATCCAAATGCAGAAACACTGAAAAAAATTTATTGAACATGTCCTCTCAACCCTTCCCTACCTGAGCTTTTATTTCTTCTTTTGATTACTTGTGTTTAATAAAATGTGGGGTTGAAAAAAAAAATTTAGTGTTTTGGGAAAAAAGCCACCACATCTAGATGAAGGAAGAATAATTTTGAAATTTGCACACATGCAAAACCAAATGGATGGCCTTTTCCAGACTGAGCTATTGGATAAAACCAGGGAAAAAATCCATCTTCAGAAAGTAATGTAAATATTTGAAACCAGCTACTATTTTGTGTTCATGAATCAGCTGACGTTATGATCAGCACATTGTGATAGAGTAGTAAATGATCTGCAGCTTTTTGCTATAAAACATTAAGTCTTTCATTAGCTTCTAATCAAGATTCTTAACATTTGACACGTGTCCTTTGGTGTTCAATTCTGCCAGGGGTGTCTATAAGGCACTGGAGATGCCCTGGTGTATCTGGGATGCCCACAGGGTTCTGGTGACACACAAGTAACAGGAGCCCCACACCTTCCTGGAGAGGGGGCTCAGGACACCCCAAGGCACCTCAGGTAGCACTAGAAACCCTTGTTTGGGCAACTGATAAAAGCCTCTGCAGTCCTGGGGCAGTAACACGTGAGTCACCCTTGGTCTGTCTGCCACTGGATATCAGCTCACTCATACAGCAGTGAATTCCTGTCTGTTCATGCTCTATTTGTAGAAATTACTATTTCTCTTGTGGCAATTCACTGAAAGTCACTGCCTGGCAATGAATTCACATATTTCTTTATGCAGGCATGCGAGCTCTCTGTTGAAACAGGCCTTGAATTTCTCCATCTAATCCAAATCATTTTAATAATTACCTCTCACTCAGCTTTTCATATTTAATTTATATTTTAGCCTCAACTTCATGTCACTCAAGTGTTTCCTTCAAAGAGAAAATGTCTTGCTAGCAAGAGACTATTTTTTCATCTTCCTCAAGCCATAATGTTCTTTAAGCATTTCCATAATCTGATATTCTGCAGCTAATGTTCATTTACATATCTGCAGAGATCGTGGTAGGGAATTCAACAGAGCTTGCAGCTAAGTCGTACATTTCCTTCAATCAATCAAGATGGAAAGGAAATTGATTGTGGGATAAGGTCCGTTGCCGATCCTCAGGACTATGCTAAATGCACACAGAAAGCAAATGGTTCCCTAATTTTGATGTATTCGCTCACCTGTGATATCTGATACCCTGCTCAAAGAAGCCTAGGAAGGTTAGAGGCCACCTGTCAAGTAAAGAGGCTTATGATTGCTATTGTGTGACACTAAAGGAACCACTGTGGCTGAGTTCTTTATATGTATGGCAAGCCACGTGCCTCCCTGGTGTAATTCAACTGCTATGTTCATTGGCAGAGGGGAATTTTTCATCTGCCATCCATGATGGTAATCACAGATGGTGAAATTTGTGTTACTAATAAAGGAATTATAAGAGGAATATATGTCATTTATTACAAATGTCATTTTAAAAAGCAGCAGATATTACAGTAATATATCATTTCTTGACCCTAAAGTCTATTACTGTGTATGCTAAGAAAAGACATTTCGATTCCTTCAGGCTTTCATAACACTGTGCCATCGATTTTAACATTAAATGTGATTAGTTAGCATTTTGCTTTTTTCCTATGGCCTGCTGCCAAAAGATTTTTATTTTTAATTTAGTGCTTAAAGTGAAGTAAAGCAAACTCCCACTACACATTCTAAAAGCTCAGCTCAACTTCTTAACCTGGATCTAAGGAATCCCTTTATTCTTATTTTTTATGCTAGATTATTCTAGCTTTAAATTAAAGTAGTACTGCAAGTGAACAATTGCATTCTCTCTCTTTTTTCTCAGAAAGGGGCTGCATCATGGGATCTAAAGAGACAGCCCAGGTCTTTCCAGAGCTAAGTCTAGCAAATGCTTCTGCAGATGCTGCTGTTCCCAGGTTTGGCTTCCCCAGCTCAGGCCAGAGGAAGGGTAGTGCAAGCACAGGTACGTGCATGAAATAAATGTGACAAAAACCTTTCCATGGGCTTTTGACTACATTCTATGTACTTATGAATTTACTCTGTTAATCCACATCTGACAAGACTATATGTCTTATTCCAGATCTCGGGGAATCTTGCAATTCCCCTACACAATTTTTTAAAATCACTGCTCTTATAACCTGTCTCCCATAAACTGTAATTCCTCCCTCTTCATTCTTTCTTCCAAAATAAGCAATGAATTACTTCGCTGAGCAGAAGAATGGGTAGCATGCAGCCCTGAAGCCCTGCTAGGGTTATGAACCAGTAACTAGAACTGGTAGAGCACTGAGACAGAAGCAGGCATGATAAATCATTATATAGCAATTGTTTCCAGCTTTCCAAAACATGAAGTTGGGCTAAGAGTGGAATAAACTAAGATAGAAGACTACAAAGCTGAGAAAAGATATTTGAGAATTTCATTAGCAAATATTAAAAATTCACTGATATTATCACTGTATTTTGATTCGTACTCTGGTAAAGCACTGTTTTTTCTCACAGACACATATATAAATATGAAACCAACCAGAGTGTCTGGTATTTTGTTTAAAAGCCTTTGTGCACACTGTGCGGTGGAACATACTGAACATGAGTGTGGCTTTGACATTCACACTGTGCAAAAACATGACAAGTTATTAGATCCCTCACAGTCTCAGTTTGCTGTGTCTTTAAAATGAAGATGATAATCCTCCTGTTCCCTTGAGCCTTACTAATTTAGATAATAAGCTTTTTATGGGCATGGACTATCCCTTGATTTGTGCTTGTTCAACATTGTTGTCTCTACTGAGAACTATAGGGACTGCCACATTTCCAATAAATAATAGTGAGACAGCATATAATAGGCTTATCACTAGTTTGGGCTGACAAATGCACACCTTCATTGTAACATTATTCCTTACAAGTAATGCAAGTTATTATATGTTCATGATGCCAATAACACCTCTAAAAATATGATTCACCCCAGAATTATATAGATAAAAGATTTATATTACTCTTCACATGGTCATATGTTTTATAGAGATAGAGGGAAATGCTATTGTTTTTCTTTCAGCATTTTTCATCACAGTTTATGAGTTAAATCCTATATTGTATGAAATCCTTTCCTGGGAAGCGAGCAGTAAAGGACCAGGCAGCTGGCATTTTACAGACTTACAGGATTCATCAGCTGAGCCTACAGCCAAATGAGAGATGAGAGCAGCAAAAAGGCCTGGTCTTCTTTGGAAATATTATAAATGGATAGAGTTACTCTCTACATATGAAATTTCTTTAAATCTGGAGAGCAAATCAGATTAAAGGCTAGCATAATTCTTTCTGGATGAAATCGCATTCTGCCCATAGAAATTCTATGTGATGAATTTTGATTGCTAAATACTGCTGTACAGAGACATTCAGCGCTGGTACTGTTTCAGGGGGGGCATTTGAAGGCAATAGCATTAGAAGATGATATTGGGCTGAGCTAAGCTTTATATATATATAAGGATCTCTTCTGTTCCTCCTTCAGTTTATATAACTAGTTAAAAAATGAATATGTTTTCGAAAAGGGGCGGGAGGTAAGAACAGACAATGGACTGAAACTTCCCTTTTTGTACCGATCCTCCATTTTCATCCTATTTCCCCCCAGAGAACAGTAAGGATGATTCACAAAGGACAAGTAAGATAATCAGAAAGTGTCAGCTGTATATAACTACATACGTAAACACATACATATATCTGCCTTTACTTTTGAGTATTTCTCCTCCAAATTTGCAGAGTTAAGGAAAACAGTCAGAAATGCTTCAGAATAGCACTCACAAGTTTTCCATTACTAGAGCTGTGAAAATATGTTGACTAAAATGTTTTAGGAAAAGAACAGCAACCTTTTGAAATGAAAACACATCTCCTGTGGAAATTTCAATTTGGACTGGAAATGTGTGTTTCCTGATGAAAAATAAACACTTTCATTTCACTAAAAGGTTTTTAAAATAGGGGAATTTAAATTTTATGCAATACATTGTAAGAATATCAAACAGAAAACGCTTTGTTCTGGTTCTTTTATAGCTGATTCTGGCACCAAACTAGTCTTGTACTTTACCATTAATGTTTGTCCTAAAAGGAATTGTGCAATGGAAGTTAAATAAACAGTAGCTATTTTATCTCAAAGAAGTTCAGTGATGACTTATACACTGCTTTGTTGTGTGAAAATGGTCTGCTCATTTTTACATACCAACATAAAACAACAACAAAAAAATCTTTCTGGCACATGTGAGCTTGAACCTGAAGCACAAATCATTACAGACCTTATATTCACAAGAGTGATCCCACTAGCGTAAATAAGGACTACAGGATTAACACCTATATGAGGAAGAAGAATGTTTCTCATTAGCTGTGCTGTGGCCACTTAGAGTGAAAGTAAATCTCTGCTGTAGCGGTGCTTTGCGATGCCTTCCTTTGCATTACACAAAACCCTGATTCCCTTCGTATTTATATTTCAGTCGGCATCTGCTAGTTATGTGGCTACAAATTCATTTGCCCTCTTCTTACTGCAGTTGAAATCAGCAAGGCACGTGATCTTTCAAGAGGTATTAAAATACAGCCCCCTTAGCAGACATCTTGCTATTCTTTGGGCATTTGAATGAAGGATGATTTGGCTTATTATTGCATGCAGGCAGATAAAATGGAAAAAGGAAGCAGTGATGGATTTGCCAGGCCACCATGGCTGGCTACACAAGATAGACTCCAGCATCTTATGGAGGTGGTGAGTAGGTCACCTGCTTGTTTCTGCTTAGCAAGAGTCACTAAGGAAGTAAGGAAGCACACAGGGCTTTTTCTTGGGAAAAATGTGTGTGACGAGTGAAGTGCCACAGGTGACAAGGATCATTCCTAGGAAGTGTATCTTTCCTTCCAAGGAGATGGCAGGTAGACTTCAGAGACTGATTCCTTGATTTCCTCCCTTCTGGCTCCCCACCAAAGAAAAAGAAAAACAAAAATAAAGGAAGAAAACACCACAAGAGAATGAGAGCACCACTTTCCCACTGTTTAATTCAGTTTCTCCTTCCTAATAATGGTACGGCTGACACAATGTGTATCATATGACATGTATCGCAAAGCTCACTATAAGCACCTCTGATAGTTTGCTACTGAAAGGCTCATTTAAATCTGAAAATGTGCATGAATGTGGAAACACGTTTCATGTGAGTGGAACATGCTGTGCTAAATACTTAAATAAAATCCTCTACTAAGGAAAAACAAATGTCAAATCTGACTCGGTGGGGACTTCCTGTAGTTACAAGGATGTAATTAAGATTTTATGGTATTTGGTCTATAGTGGTTTTCTCTTTCTTTATTATTTGTAAATTTGGCATTTGTAGCTGCTGAGTGAAGACCAGCCTACCTGAGCCATGTACTATTTCAATCTCCTTTTAAAGCCTCAAGGTTGCACATGGCATGGATGCTTTGTTGATTTCAACTTCTCTTAACTTATTCAGTATCTGTGCCTCACTAGCTCTGAAGTCAACCGTGATAGTGGATACAACAGCCAGTTTCAGCTGGCACATCTTCTAGTGTTCTTGCTTGTGAAGTATTCATTTAATGCCTCAGCTCTTTCACCATCCTCTGTGACTTCAGTTCCCACTCTTGCAATGCTGTGACTTCCTCTCTGGCTCCTCACTCACTCTCACAAGAGCAACAAAAATGTTTTCAACCTTCTGGCATTTCTGCCCATCACTTAAAATTACTTTCTTGCTGCAGCAGCTGTATATTTTCAGAGTTTATATCAATGCAGATGACAGCATTTTGCTGAATCAGCTTCAGGAATCACGGGTCAGTACATCGTGTCGAGCTGGGAAAATCACTTCAAATCAGCTCTAGCGTTTTTCAGTGGCTGAAGTGAGTAAAGCAGTTCCTAGCAGCTTACATGGTATTATGAAACACAAAAAAATGCTGGCAAACTCTTCTGAAATCTCAGTGAAAAGATCTCTGTGCTGTTCATCTGAAAATGTAATCATTTATGGCATGTTTTTAAAATTCCTTTTCTGTGTAGTATTAAACTAGTGAAAAACCACAAGAAGACTGTATGAGTATGAAGCTGATATAAGCAACTTGCAGTGGCTCACTCCCTCATGTCAAAGGCAGGTACTATAACTGAGATATTATTTACCAGACCCCTGTATTACATAAGAAAACAACCTTTCTCAGAAGATTTGGGACCTAGTACTGATCTTTTCATACTTTTCTTCTATAACTCAACAGACTTGTGCTTTGGAGCTGGAGATGAAAATTAACTTCTGTCCAACTGAAATAGACATTTTCTGCAGTATATAAGCACAAAGAAGCATGTGGTACAGAAGATTTTGTTCAGAATGAGCATGTCACAGAAATGTACAAGGTAGAATTTCTGTTCCAACAGGACAAGAGATTAATATACGTGAGGAGTATAATTACTACCATGCAACTCAGCAGATAAATTAGTAACTGTGATTGCCTCAAGGGAGTGTGATTTGCACATTGCTGTAGACTCAGTATAGCCAAGTATTTTCAGTCTTATGACATCACAGTAGTCACCATAAAAAATACAGTAAAACATCTGCTGTCATTGCTGCTGCCACTCGTGGTTCCATCTAGCTTTTACAAAAACATTCCCGGTGTTTAAAGAACTTGCTTATGCCCCATATGGATCTTGCCCACCACGTATCACTCACAATGTCTGAGGATGTTAATAGCACACTGGTGGTCTTTTTCCTCACTTCATGTTTATTTCTTCTCTCCTCTTGAAGAGAAAAAGCTATAAAGATGTGCTTACATGTATTTAATTCTCCTGTGTGCACATGGATATTCATGAATAATGTATCTTGGCTTTTTGCTTTTGTTTTCCCTCTGTTGGGAGTATCTACAGTGCTTTAAGCTCACCATTTTGATTTTTACTTTGTTTTCCTTCTTGGTTTCTTTCTCCAACTCCTGCACCCTCATTTTTAGATGCAAATGCAACTAAACAACAAGTTGCCTGTGGTCCTTGAGCAGTAATGCAGAGAAGTGAGGATGAGCTCAAGATTCTTTATGCTGTCAAAGACACAAAAATACAACTAGGTCTCCCCTGTGCCTGGCATTTCCTGATTTAGCTGCCCTGCATTCTTTAGGCAGCTGATGTAAATAAAAGCAGATAGCAGTTTTATTTCATTACAGGGACTGATGCGTTTGGAAGCTCAGTTTCAGACAAGCAAACACAAAGGGTTACTGTGTGCACTTGCAACCCCTCAGCAGCCACAGGTGCACCTCAAGCCAACCTGAGCATCATTCTCATCCTTTTATTTCCCCAAATGAAAGGCAGACATCTCCTCTATTTTGCTTTCTTTAGTAACAGGAAAAAATGGTGTTGCTGGTGCTGTTATTATTTCCGTGTTATTAGATAAGATACCTCAGATTCTTCTGGAAAAGGAAAGGCAGAGAAAGAATTCTTCGTGTAAAAAATTGAAGCCTTAACTCTAATATATAAAGCAAAGCCTTGCTCTTTTCTGCTATGCTAGACATTTCCCTACAGTATGTTCTCAAGTCTGGCTCCAGAAAATTTTGATTGATTTGCAAGTGAAGTATTGCTGTAAGTTTTCCTTTCCTGACCTTTCATTATCTATGACAGTCTGGTGTATGCAGAAGTCAGCTTTGGAAGCATACAGAATTTCACGTCACCAGACTGCCCGGAGACTCAGTAGGACATTCGATGGCAGCAAGATGGTCATCTGCACCCACGTGAAAGTCCTGCTTTCAGGGATGGCCCCATGTGTGGGTCGTCATATAGTCATTCTCATGCCTGCCACTCAAGGGCTGTGTAGACTTAGCATTAGCAAACAGGAATAAACAATATTTCTTTACAAACCATACAAAGAACCACAGTACACCGAATATTGGTGGAGACATCACATTCCTAAAATACCTAACTAGGTACATTGGGAAAAGCAGAAAGTGGCAAAATGAATTGATGAGGGAAAGGACAAAGAAATTAGAGGTCAGTAGCACAGCTACTCCCTGAGACATTAACCTGACAAGACTAAATTGACACTCACTTCTCAGATTAAGGGGTTAATGGAAATAGCAAATGGCACAACTTTAATCTCGCCTTGAGACAACGATAGTAATGAAAACAGGAACTGGCTGAGACTTAACCCATTCTTCTAGTTGTCTTAAAACAGTAATCTCTTAATCCTCTTTAGATGATGGCGTCTGTAAGGCTGGAAATAGTAATTTCTAATGGTATTTTTCAAACCATTAAGAATGTGTATACCTCAAGAGAATGCCACACGTCACAGCCTTTTTTCCAGGCTGGAAAGTACTTGGGATTATTGTTGTTTTGGCTATTTTTCATATTTTATCTCTTTGTCCTAAAATGTAATCTGTTTCTGATCTTTCCTATGTGATTATTTTTTTCTTCTTGGTACTGAAATGTCACATTATAAGAAAGGATAGTCTGTCCAGGTCTGTTCTGTTCCACTTCTCTGGGCACTCAGACCTTGATTAACATGCTATCAAGGCAATGAGGCTTTTCCCAATGACTCTGATGGGAGCTGAGCTGGGCCCTAACTAATTACAGAGCCACACCAGCAAATTCACTGGGACAATGGTAAATGTTCCTGATTCTTTCATGCCCTGAAGCACCACATCCAGATAGATGAGAGTACAAATAATGCAGAAATGCTGAGAATCTTTGAAGATTTTTTTAGAAAGTTCCTTGAAGACAAGGACAAACGCTGTCCCATAGTCTCCCATCCAGTAAGTAAGTTTTCCAGCAGTAGTTGTCTTGATTCCTGTTCTTGAAGACCTTACAACCCCATTTGTTTAAGCAAATCCAGGCTGGAGCTCTTTAAAAGATTTCAAATACTTCCACATTTTACTCTCCCATCTGATTCTGCTCTGGTTTGGGGGCTCTTTCACCCTTTAGTGCTTCCCAGGGCTAAGCACCTGCATGCAAGAAAGCTGAAGTAGTTAGCTTCAAAGTATACTTTCATGGTGTCTGCACAAATCTGGCATTTGCTGCACCAATTTGTTTTCCCATTTGAAGCCCTTATTTAAATTTTCATCAGACAAAAACTTTGTCAAGCTTAATTTATGGGTAAAGAAACGATGGGCAAAGAAAAGCTTTGAAATAATAAAAAAAAAGATTAATAATAGTATTTAGAAAAATAACACTACGGCTTCGAGTACAGAATACCAGCTGTTGGTTGATAATACAAGTGGAAAGTTTCAGTAACTCTGAACAAGAAAAAAAGAAAAGCCTTCACAATAAAGATATTCAAAGAGAATTAAATTAGATTTGAGATACCTAAATGGTTCGTGTCTATTAAGGTGGGTTGGTGATGGTATTAGGGTAATTCCTAAATTAGCAGCTTTAATGAGGCAGAAGAATAGGTCGTTCTGTTAGATCTGGAGGGCTCAAAAGGATTTGTAATGGGGCAGCCCCATTTCAGACTTATACTTCTGAACCAGTAAAACTTTCATGGCATTGTATAAGCAACTGCCTGCCAAGGAACAGAAATGAAGTCTGATCGTCTGCTTCCTTCATGCACAAAAATACTGACACAAAATCTCACACTAAGGTTTAAGCTTTTAGATGTGCCTAAATTTCAGGAGCATACATAAAAGAATATCGATGCTCTCTCTCTCTCTTGTTTTGTAGGGACTTCAAAACATCCTTGAGCTAAATTCTGTGACTGGAAGATGAGGGAATTTTTAGTTTATTTAGTGAGAAGTTTTCTTCATAAAAATGTCATAAACTATGCATGTTCCAAAGCTCTTTGACATCCTATGGAAAGATTCATCTTGAATTCAGCATGCCAGCATAATACGTTCAAAATTTGTATTCTAGCTAAAGAGCACGATTTCATATAAAGAAGAAGAAAAGTCAGATCAGATCAGATGTCCTCAGTCACTTACTTTTTGGCCTTTTTGTCTGTGATATTCTGACAATATGGCTAAAATACTAGATTATTGTCTTAATAGCAAAGATATTTCTAATACCCTTCTTTGGGAAAATGATTTTTAGATCTTCCTTTGCTAAAACTTAAAAACATCCTTCCATACCCCAAGGATAGTGAAAAACAAATTTTTTTTTCCTCCTTATTGGCATATGAAATAATGATGGTTGTTTTCATACTGTAATACAGTGTCCTGGTTTAGGCCAGGACGGAGCTAGTTTTGTCTTCAGCAGTTCCTGTGTTTTGGATTTAGTGTGTGAAGAATAGTGATAGTACACTGATGTTGCTGGTTGCTGCTGAACGACCAAGGACATTTTGCAGTTTCCCAGGTTTTGCTAATGCACAGGTGCAAAAACTTGGAAGGGGTAGAGCCGGAATTGTTGATCCAAACTGGCCAAAGAGAGTATTCCATACCATAGGTGTCATGCCCGGTATAAGTGAGGGTTGGCTGGTGGGCTACTTTTTTTAGGCCCTTAGAGCCTTAATCCTTAAGCTTCCCTTTGGTTGCTTTTTGTTTCCCTCTTTTTCCTTTTTTTTTTCCTTTTTTTTCATTTGTTTGGGTCTTTTTGTTCGTTCATTCGGCTGTTCGTTCCCCCGCCTGCTCTCTCTGGAACTTGCTGTTCTGGGATAGCTGGGGAGGGGATACCCCTGCTCCCTGACTGCTGCTCGGGACGGGCTGTATCGGTCGTCAGGTGGTGAGAAATTATGTATCGTTTGTTTTACATATTCTAGTATCCTTATATATATTATCATTATTATTATCATTACTAATATATTTTTATATTTTTCCTTTGCTGTCCTGGTGAACTGCTTTTATCTCAACCCGCAAGTTTTCCTTTCTCTCTGATTCTCCTCCCCATCCCCCGGGGAGTCAGGGAGTGAGCGAGCGGCTGTGTGGTGTTGGGTTACCATTTGGGGTTAAACCACGACATACAGATAAGGGAGCATGCTTGAATAAAATGTAGGATCTGTGAATTAAAGGATTCAGCTCCAAATCATTTGTATTTTCTTTACTGTTATCATTTATTCATTGATGCTTTTTCCTTTACTTAATATTGAACTTGTCAAAGTAATCAAAATATATTTATCTACAGAGAAACAAAGTGGAATTGTACACGGGTCATTGGAATGAGAATATACCCACTATTTACTTCAGCATTAAACCTCTGAGGCATTAGGTGGAACTCTTTAACATTTTGTGTCTTGTGTGTCACTGAATGCATCTGCAATGAACTAATCCCAGCCAGAAATTTTCACAAACGTTTGGCTGTTGTGTTTTGTTTTGCTTTGTCAATATATGGATACAAACTGGAAATGTATTGTCAGAATATGTTGCACTTGGTCCAGATGACAGCACTGCTGAAAAGATCTTTGTTGGGTACAATGAAAATAAGTAAAGAGAAAGAAACATAGCAAGCAGGTTTCTAAGTGAAGTACCATGCAAAGCAAAACTACCACCTTACCATTCATAAATAAGGTTTCTGCTAGATCTGGGCTACAATGTTTGGTTTTTCTTGTTTAATCTTTCCCTAGGAAAAACAAAAATTACATTTTCAGAAAATTTCTAAATACATTTGACAAATAAACAATTGTTGAACTGCATGCCAAATCTTTAGGGATTTAATGATCTACATTATAATCAGCTCACTGAGGACATAATTCCATACACCTCTTTTTACACTCTCAAAAAGGATGGAATTTTAGCTTTAGGCAAAGGGAATCCACTAAGCCCTTCATTTCATAACAATATTAAAAAATATATGATTAAATAAAAATGTATTTATGGGAATTTGAACATGTTGCTTCCTTATGCCATGGTTTAACCCAAACCAGCAACTAAGTACCAAGCAGCTGTTTGTTACTCCCCTCCCATACCTCCCCAGTAGCATGGGGAGGAGAATTGGAAAGAAAATGGAAACTCATGGATTGAGATAAAGACAGTTTACCAGGACAGCAAAGGAAAAAAAAAAAATAATAATATATATTAATAGTAATAATAATATAATTCGAATAGAATATACAAAACAAACGATGCACAATTTCTCACCACCTGATGACCCGACGACAGATACAGCCCATCTTGAGTAGCGATCACAGAGTGAAACCGAGAGGGATCTTGGAACAATCCCAAGCAGCGATCTCGGAACAGCAATTTCCCCAGCAGCGATCTCGGAACCACAAGTTCCAGAGAGAGTGAGCGAGGGAATGAACAGCCAAATGAACAAATGAATCAATGAAGTGCCCGGCCCACTGGCTGACCCCCACTTATATACTGGGCATGACATCTATGGTATGGAATAATTTCTTTGGCCAGTTTGGGTTAACTGTACTGGCTATACCCCTCCCAGCTTTTTGCACCTGCACATTAGCAAAACCTGGGAAGCTGAAAAAAGTGCTTGATCTCTTAGCAACAACTAGTAACATCAGGGTATTATCAACATTTTTCACATACCAAATCCCACACTAAATCCCAAATACGGTAGCTACTCAGAAGAAAATTAGCTCCATACCAGCCGAAACCAGGACACCTTAATACAAAAATACAGTTGTAGCACAATCTACTAGTTAATAACTCCACAGTCCTCATAGCCTGCCATGTGGGTCTAAGACAAGAATCAATCAGGCATACTATCTTTATCAGAAACTATCCAGGTAGTCTCTCATAGCCAGATTCATTCTCAGGTTGCTGTTCCAGGCTATTTTCATGTTGTTCCTCCAAAACATGTTTAAACTCAGCTCACTGATGCTAGATGTGTGCTATGGGATCTAGAAGCATTTTCCAAATACTGACTGGCTGTGTGCCTCTGCTGCATCCTACCAGGACATCACAGCGATATCTCAGTGCAGGCACACAGAGTACACCACCCTTTTACTTTAGAAGTTTTGCATTCCTTCAGGTTTACATAGGAAGCAAGGAGATTTACCAAGGGAAAATCACGTCCAACGAACCTGACTGCTCACCTGGGTACACCCACAGGAATTCCACCAGGTCACAAACTGTTCAGCAATCAAATCTCCACAGGAGCCCAACTCAATCTAGATTTTGCAGATTTTTCTATGCTGGTTAGCACTACTTAAGTTTAGGGGTGACTACTTCTAGCCAGAAACAATTCTATTACAATTCTTTATGATAATAAAAAACTGGGAAGACAGTTTTTCCTTATGGTCCCTGGCTTTATTCTGCCTTCCTTCAAACCTGGAAGTATTGGTTTCTAAGAGAGGCAGTATAGCATTGGTTTGATGAGCCAATTTTCAGATAGAGCATGGCAAATCTTACAGCAGAAAATACCAGCATGAAGTATCTTAAAGGGGAAGGTATAAAAGCTGCCTGCAGACAACACAACAAATAGAAACAGTGGCTATACAGCTCATGTTTCAGCAATTAAATGGCATGATAGATCATGATCCAATTACTCCAAACCAGAAATCTTCCTGAAAATATTACAGTGGAAGGAAAACTATTTTACAAAGAAAAAATGCAAAGAATAAGCATTTGTTTTGTGAACGTGTTGCACTAAACAAGCAATTATTCCATTAAGACACTGCACAAAGCCATCAATTAGTATTTCATAAGGCATTATGCATAATGGGAACAGTCCTTCAGTTGCAAATTTGAGGGACAATTATTTAATATTGCTCAAAAGAAAAGTATGCAATTTATTAAGCAATAATGATATTCAAGGAAGAGTGGGTTTAGCCTTGGAACACTGGAAGTAATTGTACTAGATTAATTGGTATTTGCCAGTGATACTGAATATCCTCAAAATTCAAATTTTTGAAGTCTATTCAAGTCAGGTGATCAATATAATATACTGAAGTCTATTAAAGTCAGGTGACCAATATAATACTGAGATTCAGAAGAAGAAGGTATTATGGAAAACACTCAGAAAAGCAATTAGCATACTTCCGTGTGTGATAAATGTGTGTACTGGTTCTGGTTGGGACTAACTTTCCTCACAGCAGCCTGTATGGCGCTGTGCTTTGTATCTGGGATTAAAAGTGTGTGGATAATACACCCATGTTTTGGCTATTGCTGAACAGTGCTTGCACAGCACCAAGGCCTTCGCTCTCCCTACCCCGCCTGCCCCCGCCCCAACAAGCAGACTGGGGGTAGGCAAGAGGCTGGGAGGGGACACAGCTTGGACAGCTGACCCAAACAGACCAAAGGGATATTCCATATCATATGATGTTGTGCTCACCAATAAAACCTCAGGGAAAAGAGGAAGAAGGGAGGCACGTTCATGATGATGGCTTTTGTCTTCCCAAGCAGCTGCTAGGTGTGCTGAAGCTCTGCTTCCCAGGAATCAGCTGGACATCCACCTACCAATGGGAAACAGTGCATTAATTCCTCTTTTTGCTTTGCTTGTGTGCTCAGCTTTTGCTTTCCCTATTAAACTGCCATTATCTCTATCCACAGGTCTTCTCATCTTCCTTCTATGTTCTTCCTATCCTGCGGAAGACAGGAGGGGATGAGAGACTGGGTGGGTGTTTGGCTGCTGCCCAGGGTCAACCCACAACAATGTGATAATATCAGACATGACAAGCAAAGGAATGAGCAGCCTCACAATGGCAGAAAGGAAGGTGGAAAGATTGTTACAATTCCTTTTTAGCAGATATGGAAGTAGAGGATTGCTCATGGGAGTTGGCTGGTCACATGGTTGACAGCCTAACTCAATGAACTTTTTGGCTGAAATACTCTTGTAAGACTTGGAAACTTTCCCTCATCTTATTTTGACACGTGACATACCGACATCAGCAGTAGAATATAGGAGTTTCCAGTACAGAGTCAGTAGCTTTTGGCTTGCTGTTCAGCAAACAGAACATTTCAGGAAATGATCCAAAAGTCACTGAAGTGAACAGGAATCTGACTTACTTAGCCTGATTTAAAGGACTCCCACCAAACACTGTTCCACTGTAGTAAAGTCATAAGCAACAAATGATCCACAGCAACTAAACTTCCTTTAGGTCATTTCTGTCATCTCTTTATACTTCCTCTGTAAATGTTAATGTGATCATTATCATCTTTTGCCATGACATATCCGAAATGCTTTTTTCAAGAATTTCTCCGTTATCCCTACCTCTTCTCTCAATTAACACAAATGGAACAGTCCATTTATTAGTTAGTCAAGTAAAAAACTGACAAGAAGATCTGGCTCATTTACAAAAATAGGGAAATACAATTTTTTAGTTTCATTTAGTATGAGGCCCAAAGCTTCTGAATCCCTACACCAAACTGAACTATACACTAACCAGGAAAAAAAATTAATTAGCAATAATGTATATTTATAAGCTTTAAAAGTCAATTAAAAGGGTATTAAAATCTCTTACAAACTTACTAGTAAATAAGTGCACAATGATAACATCTTTTGAAGATTACTTGTGTTTGAAAAGAAGCGAAAGGTCAATATTAAAGTTTCCCAAAATGTGGCTTCTACTTTAGAAATGCCAGTCAAACCCATCAGAGCTTGACAAATCATATATCTACACTGGGAAGACAGCGTCAGACTCCCCACTTCCTGCTAACTGCAGTGTTTGTTTTGTAAGGTACTACTGACCAGGCTGCAATAAAATGATAAGCTGCTTTGGGCTTCTGAGGAACCAGCACGTCCCAATGACAATAAGAACAAAATCTTTGAAGGCGATGGGACACCTACAACTTAAAATTTTGTCCCAGGTTTTAAAAATTGTTTCAAAATATCTCACCAGATGAAAACAGAAAGATTGTTCATACATTCAAAACACTGAACTGGGATGTAGAAAATCAGCTCAATTCCTACCACCAAACTCCGATGTGACCTTGAGGAAGTTGTTTAATCTTTCTGCACTTCTTTTTCCCATATGTAAAGTGAGGGTGGAAGAGGAAGCCAGAGAAGAACAAATTTATTCATGTCTTCAAGAGATTCACTTTCTATAATGATAGAGGTCACTTAGCAGGCTGGTATCCATCAAACATAATGTCTTCTAAAAAGACCAGATATATTCAAAATATAGATGAAGAAGAATTAATCAAAAGATTCAGTCAAAGTTAGGTTCACTCATCAAATGTGAATTAGTTTAAATTTGAGACTCTCTTTAGATCAATAATCAGTGTAGGAGTCCATAACAAAATTTAGATCTTGGATTTTCTGCTCCATTCAGGAGAGTTAAGAGTCTGAGGTTATGGTTTGCTTCTAATTTCTTTTTTAAAGGGTGAAAATAAGAGGGTGATGACATTACAGTCCTCCAAAAACACCTTACTAGATGTTCCAACAAACTATCATGATTCAGTCCAGCAAAGCAAACTGCTCATTTGGTCCATAATTTATAATTATTGTTGTTGTTGTTGCTGGAATTTGCCCTGTACATTTTTCTCTTGACAGCAGAGTCTATTCTCAGGATCTAAATGGTGCAAATATGTTCTCATGGTTCTCTGGCAGTAGAAAGGATAAATACAGGAAGAAAGAGAATCAAAGACAGACTGGTTACTACGCAGTCAAAAAAAATTAATTCACCACTGCGCAGAATGTGGATTCCGCAATGTGCAGAATTAAAAGGGCACACCAAGTGTGGTAATGAAAAAGAGGTGCTGAAAAAGGATATTGTGAGAACCGATGTGAGATACTTCAGGGTATTTGAGACTTTACCTAAAGTAAGGTAATCATCTGTGCAGCCAGGAAAGAGCTTCTGATTTTGCAAGCCAAGATTAAAAAAGCTGCAATGAAGAAAGATACCCAGCAACATTCCAGGTAAGCTCATAAAAGAAGCTCAAGATTGCACAGCAACATGAGCTCTGACTCTCTGTCTAAGAACAGGCAGTGAGTGCAGAGGGTGAAAATGAACATACCTCACTCCAACTTGGAGGGTGAAATGGGTTGGAACATTGTATTTTATGTACCTGCTGAGTCTATGCCAGCACAGCAGTACAAAGAAAAAAAATATCCATTGGCAGTGCATCGATATCTCACACTTTTAGGTCATTTCTTTCACTGTCCCTGGCAGGGGTTAGATAATTTCAAAAGAGGTGAAGAAATGGATTTACAACAAAAATAAGAACTATCCCTGTGTTCTGAGGACCTTACTTGCCCCATTTGCTTTCAGTGAAGTCCATTTTTAATAATAATAAGCTATCCAAGTACGCTTCCCTTTGGAGGCAAGAGAGAACAAAAGAATTTTCATAAATAAGCTCTAAATCTAGTTGTCTAAACATGTACACACAGCACAGTCATCTCCGCATATGTAAAACAGGTGTAAAATGCAACCACTGTCACGTGAAATCATCTTCTCAAAGTCCTCGCAGCTAGGAGTGACTTAAGGGGGAAGATGTTCTGTTCTAGAGCGTTCATTGACTTTCCATTGCAAATCTCACTAGGTGCCCAACTGCTACTGAAGCCTTTGAAAACATCCCAGAGGCCCAGGATCATTGTGACATTGTGAATACACCCAAAGACTTCTAAGGTTTGACAGGAGAAGACTGCTCTTAAGAAAGTAGAACTGGAAGGGACACCTCTTGTGCCTAAGTGCCACCCCCGCTATTGAAGGTACCCTTGTCATACAAAGGGTTAAAGTCTGAAAAAGGAGAGGAGTGGCCAAAGCAGTTCCCCTTGGGGTCCAGAGGAAGGATGTGGCCCTTTCCCAGCCTCCTCCAGTCCCTTGCAGCTGGTACCAGGCAGTAGCTGTGGGCCTGGTGAGCACTGGTGGTGGTTCAGCCTCAGCTGGATAAAATTCTCAGGGAACCCTGAGCTTATCACGCTCCACCTTTGAATCAGTTCAAATTTTTGTGGTTGCTACTCTGTTTGGAAACATCATCACTCTGATGGTCAGAAGCTTTCTCACACCCAGATGAAGTTCATCAAAATCACTTTTATAATCTCTTGTTCCTGTATCAGTATCATTCTTTAGCTTAGACATTGTCTTCCCTTCTACAGTGTTCCCAACAATGTAGTTGTAGCCCATAACTATATGTCAAGTCTTCCTTCATTTTATGATGCCATACAAGTCAAGTCTGTTAGTGTCTCCCCTTACTTACTGAAGATGAACACCTGTTGAGCATGTTGAGAGTAAGACTTATTTGATATTTAATTAGAAATGTATTTAAAATACCTACTGCCGAAAAATCTCAACATAGAAAGTGAATGTAGATGTTTTCAAAGAGCTTTGTAGCAGATTACATCTTGAAAATATACTACAAGAAAGCTTTATATAATGTTTAATTATCGGTATTATTTTTTCTTTTCTTATTAAAGTTAGCTATTCCTCTTGCTGATGGTGGAAAGGTATCACCATACCTTCTGCAGATAGAAAAGCTTTGAGTTAGTCCCTCCCCTTCATGAGCTCCATGGCTACTGAACATCTTGTGTCTTTTAGCAACTGGAATTGTTTCTGCTGTTTTAATCTCTGTGGTTGAAATGCTACTAAAAGCATACGTGACATAGTTTGATGCCTTTCGCTATTAGTGAATTGAAGTAGGAACACCCAATAAAACTTGAAGTATTGATAAAGTTAGGGAGACGCTGTAATTTTTTAGCAGCTCATTAATAGTTTAAATGACAGATCAAAACAGAAAGAATAGGTGGGAAGTGATAACCCATGTCCATCAAGTCAGTGGAATGCCATGATGATGTCAGTGATTTCAGTGAATTTCCACTTCTGAAGAACTGATCTAATGACATGGATAATTATATTTAGCCCAGAATATCCAGAAGAAACTACAGAGGAAATTTAACTTAACAGCAGAACAGGAGTATCCAAATCATAATTTAACCACATAACTAGAGTTGACAATATTATACCTTGTAAACCCTGCCAAAAGGTGGCTTACATGCCTAGTGGTAACAAGGACCATCACAGCAAGTACATGGTATCAGTTTTGCACCAACAAGGAGGAAAGAAAGCAGCCATCAGGAAGCAGAAATCTTTGTGTCCTTCAGAGAGAGACCTTCCTCCAAGTTCTGGGCTAGACTCTGCTTAGGCTGCAGTGTCAGCCTTTCAAGTAGTTTTGCCTTCCATTAAGTTAAAGCTTCTTTGGTCTGAGTTCCCTTTTCCCAGCATGCATGGAATTTATCCTTCAGCCTTGCTAATTCCTGGCCCTGCTGCATCACTGAGAGCCTTTGCTGGACTGAGTGCGCTGCATGAGTATGAGCCGAGAAGCCATGGCATAACTGCAGAGCGCTTGGCTCCAAGCTCCTCCAAACAACACATGCTGCTTAGGTAAGGGGAGCTTTTTCTCTGCCTACTTACATTTTAATATGATGTCAAGATTTTCATCTATATAAAAACATGCTTAACAGCTACATATCAATCAGTAGCAAATAAGTATGACACATTTACTAGTTATGACTTTTGTTACAGCAAAGAAAATCCAAGAGGTCATTCAACAGTGCAGGAGTGATGGCTATGATGAGCTCCAGTCCTGGTTCTGAAAATGAGGCTGTAAAATGGAAAATTGATTAAAAATGTAAGATATACTGCTCTGGTTATACTTCTATCAAAAGTAATATAAAAATATTGCAGCATATCTTTTTAGAATGGTTTCTGTATCACAGGGGGTCCCCCTAATGGTTTACATTTGTGGTGTTGGACAGTTTAAACTATGCATTTTTTTACTCTGTAAGAGGAGGACATTTTCATCTTGTGCTATTTTTACTGCACTAACTGACAATTAGGTGTTTAAAATCCCTTTTATCAAGACATGGTAGAGCACACTAGTGGTCACCAACCCATCCAGCTGGAGTCATAACAAAGACACACTTTAGAACCTGCAGTTCTTCCCCTGGGATTGATGCAAGCACTAACCCCTCTGGCATTTACTCCTTGCAAGAGCTCAGTGCCACCTCATCTTCTCAAGAAGAAAGATTCACACAGTTTCATTTAAAGGAAGCATCCTGCAAGGATTCACCAAAATGATGGGTAAAAAATCTGATTGATGTGGCTTGTGAGTGCGGCCAGGAAACACTTAATTACAAACGTAATTGTCAATAGTCAGTTACTATTCTCCTCCTATCTCTGTCAGGGGGTTTTATACCCTCAGTTAAAAGAGGATGACACACACAGTTGATTTATGATTTGACACTCCCAGAGGGACAGACACCTATGTGGGTGTAAGAGTGAGACTGAGCGGATGGAAAAGGGGTGCGGGAGGGGCATTGCTGTGGGCGTCTGCGGGAAGGTCTTCCTCCCACCGGTAGCAGTTACTGCCCGCCCAGCTGCCACTGGGGACTTGGAGGGATCATGTGGACATAAATGTGTGGCTCTGCCATACATAACAAAACTAACAATTTTTGTGAGCCTGGGGAAGGAACAGGAAGAAGAAGTGGAGGCCAGGAATCTCTGAGACAATAATGAAAGTGTAAACCAATTATTTTATGTGAAAATGATAAACAATAAAAGTGTGCCTCTTGAACAGCGGTATTGATTTCTGTAGGAAGCATGCCAAATTGTATGGGACACCTGTTTGCGTAGGATATGTGGTGGGCAAGGAGGGAGTTATATATAGACACACACTTCCTGAAAAATAATCATGCCAAATTTCATCTTGGATTTGCCTTCCCAAATCTATTTCCCATTTACTTTTTGTCAGTAAGGTTAGTCTTACTAGATCCAGGACATAATATTAGTGTGTAGATCTGAAATTGTTTTGAGTCCCTTATCTCTGCTTCATTTTCTACTTGCTTTTTCACCTGATGTGCTTTTAGATACCTTTGATTTAGAAACATCCAAAAACCTGTTATCAGCTTGCCTTAGCTGAGACTGAACAGCCAAGCATTTTAGTGCACTTATTGTAAATATTTCCATACTGCTAGAGGAAATCACCAACAATTAGGAGAGTAACTTAAATTCCGAGATCAGTAGGAGTTTTAACCTTTTAATTCTCCATTCTTTCACTAGTCTCTAAAAGTCCCAGATTGAAATCACCAGAGCTGTACCAATTTACCAGATCTGACTGCCTGATTTCAATTACCAACAGGCCTTCTTTATGCAGTCTTGAATCTATAGCGATAGGTTTGTCTATAAGGCAATGTATCAGAGAAATAGAGAGTTACATAATGGAGTTCTTGAACAAAATGGTCACCCTTCCCCAAACTGCAAATAAATTTGTTTTTAGATGCTGCTGCTTGAAATAATTTTGATCCTTTGGGGTTCCAAGGGACGGGTTTTCCTTTTAGCTTTGTGACAGTGACAGCACACATTTTGCCAAGCCTGAATTCTTTAAAACTACCATGATCCTTTAAATTTATTACTGGTTACTAACAGCTTCCCATGTTTCACTTATATATTTCAAGTTGGAACCAAATATATAATCCAGCACAGGCCATATTTTTCAGCTTTTTTCTCTCTCAAATTTATAGTGTGAAGTCCTTCATTAAAATAATTCATGATGGATAATGGAACCTTAAAGCGTATGGCAAAATTAAGTCTCAAGAATGGCAATATGAGTAATTTCATAATAAAATGATGAGGCTGCCTCCACAGTACTGATTTCTTAGAAGATGCTCTGTCAGCTCACTTATTTATACTAGATAGTAAATTTCATCTTTTCACATGCTTTCTTTTCCCAGTTTTTTATTATAGTCATTTTACTTTTTAAATATTACCTTGCATTGCCACTTCACTAAATATATTTTCTGACACTCCAAAAGCTGTGGATTAAGCATTACTATATACATAGCACAGTAAAGAATTGTTGGGACACCTCAATATAATCACCTTATAAATACAGTAGAAGAACTTTACATCATCAACAACAATATTATTATTGTTAGAGAAAGAACTGGACTTCCAAGATTTCAAAAGTCTGCTGCTGTTGAGTAACTTTCACCCACAGTGTTCTTTTACCCTACACTCAATATTTTGATCATATACCCTCCTTCAGATGCACTGAAGAAAATCAGCTCATCAGAAAGTGAGAAGACACATTATTTTAACAGCAATAATGTTGTGAATCCCGTGTTGGAAGGCTATTTTGCCATCACTTGTGTTGACGAACACTGTAAACAACCACGATATTTAGTGAGACTCCATAAAAACTCAAGGATCCCCAGGGGGAAGATAGCCCCATAAAACCATGATGAATTGTAATTTACCAGAGAATTTCTGTGGCACCAGTACAGCTACTACAGAAAAATATTGGAGAGAAGAAAAGTCTGCCACAGATCTCTCAGCAATGTAGTTTTTGACATCACTACTTTTGTGCCATTTATGGTCAGTTTGCCATATTAAAATTTATTTGATCCACATGGTTTAATGTATTTGTATACAGCAAAGATCACTACCTCTAAGTCCCCCATACTACAACTGCTGAAGGGGAAATGAAACTCAAGTTAACAAATTGACAATGTTAAATGAGGAGAAACAGATCACTCAAATACAATACATCTGCCGTGTGTCACAATAAATTGCAACTTGTAATAATTCCAGTTCTCATTTTAAAATGGTACTTCATACTTAGGTACTATTATAAAAGAATATTACTGTTTTGAAGTGAAATGGAACCACTAATCTACACTGTTGTGAAACTGTAATTGTTCCCAGTAAGGTTTCACCTCTGGCACTGTAATAAACATCTGGGCTACTCTATAGCAAATTTTTATGAAGCTTATGAACAAATACAGCATCTGTTGTCATAGTAGAGTTTGCAATAGTGTTTGGTATATTTAGCCATTTCCTCTCACAACATCGGGAAGTTTATGCTGTTCCCATTTGGTAGACAGAGACACAAGGTCGTACCTACACTGTCCTGCGACAGAGTCTTCCAAGGATAGTCATAGGGACAAACTGACCAGCTACTCACACCACCTTGCCACAGGAGCATCCTAGCAATGCCTCAGGAGGACACTCACAAGCAACATAGGTGCTTCAGGCTTTGGACTCTCCCCACCAGAAACACACAACTTCTGTTTCCCAACCAGCCTGGAACAACTGTGCCCCCATCTCGCCCCAGCAGTCTCTCAACTATGCATCTCAAATGCCTTCAAAAGCTCATGGTGAAGACACCACATGCAGCTGTCTTATATGCTGGAGCAGACATGTGAGGCTAGCAATGGGAAGGCTGACAAAAAGCCTCTCCAAGAAGAGCTGTATGCTTTTTTCCACATCTGAGCACTTCATCTTCAACCATCAGTTCAGCAAAGATCTGTTGAACAGATGCAGAGGATCAGCTGCAGCAGTGAACAGATGGATTAATTACCACAAGGCCAACGATGACAAATACTGTGCAAAGAGTCACCTCTGTTTAGCCTTGGCTGCGACTTATTGGCAGGTAAACTGCTGTAAAACATGTGGCTGTCCGCAATGTTAGAGGAGATTAGGCCTCATCACAAATAGGCATGTGGTTGCTAAGGCTTCTCAGTCTATGTGTATTAGTGATGAGAGCTGGGTTTCCCACCACTCATATGGTCACCTTCACCTGGCTCCTGTACTCTCTCCAATTGCAAACACTGTATCTGTTTACATGCCTCCTACGCTGCATTTTCAGCTCAACACAGCCCAGACTTGCCAGGGCAAGAGCTTCTGTCTGGCAGCTGCCTGCAGCAGTGTCTGGGCCCCCTCTCTGACTAACCCCATCATATCCCCAAGTTTTGGAAGAGCTGACCACATCTTGTCATGCTCTACAGAACCATGTCTAAAAGGGGCTAGAGCAGCCCAGTCTTTCTGCCTTGCCAGGGAACGTCTGTCAGGAGGTGAAGGCACCCCTCTGCTGTGAAGGTGCACAATAATCATGCAGTCCAGCAAACATGCCAGTGGCAGCAGAAAGGCTAGTCCAATTTAAAGCATCTCATAACTGAAATTCAAGAGCAGAAGCTGGACTAGCAGCTACACTACAACCCTGCAGTGCCAGTGCTCTGTCCTAGAGCTTTCCACACTCACTTCTAGCCAACACAGAGCTCCTGGGGTCCCTCAGTTGTTATAGCTCTGGAACAGGGAGTCCAGCCAAATGATAACATGAACCGCTACTTGAGGCTGTATCCTGCAGTGCTTTCAGCACTGAGACCTCTCCAAACAAACTTCATCAGCCTTAAAAATAGCACAAAAATGAAAACATCTTAGAAGGTGTCAGCTGTGAAGGTTTATGATTCACAGAGCCTAAAGGAATCTGGACAAGGATTTTAAAAATCACTCATCAGGCAGAATCGCAGGTCTCAGATTAATGACACAGAAAAAAAAATCAAATACATGGAAATATATGAAGTCTTATTCTGCACATTTATTTTAAACTGTTTTTTTAAAAAAATCTGTGAAAAGAGCTTATTAAAGTGCACATCTGTATTCTCAGCACTAGTACAACACTTGTAGTAATAAGGTAAGTTTCTATATTATGCGTCCAAAGAAATCTCTAAGTCACTCATTCTACTGGCATGTCTTTCTAGCCTTTAGTCTCTATCTGGCAGTTGCACTGACCTGTGTTGGTATTTGTAAGATGAGCAGCTTGTTTCCAGCAAAACTGTTTGCAAGTAGAATATGAACTGACAAAAAATTATCATTCCTACTAGTTGCTATAAACCACAGTTTCAGATCATGATCCAAAGGTTTAGAGATACCTTGCCCATTTCTGGTCTTCAGAAGACATCAATTTTCCTCATGAAATCCTCTGATTATTCAGACATGTTGTTTAAGAGTTATTTCTAGTTGCTTAACATTAGGGCTAGCTCTAGGTGCAGAACAGTAGGCATTCACCCAGACCAGCAGGCTGCAAAATGATCCTCATCTCAATGGCCATTGCCAGATCACTGCCAGCAGCTGCCACTGACAAGAAATATCTTAGGACATGTAGGGTGGTGAGCATTAGGGTTCCCTGCTTCTCACAGCAAAAGCAGGAAAAACAAGCTCTTCTTCCCCCATCCTTCATTCCTGTCCAAGCGTACCCAGGGCATGAGCCACCTCCATCTCTCACTCTTGCAGGGCAAAATTCAAGGGAATTCTTGAGTGGACTGTACCTGGTATAGAATCATAGAATCATAGAATAGTTTGGGTTGGAAGGGACCTTTAAAGGTCATCTAGTCCAACCCCCCTGCAATGAGTAGGGACATCCTCAACTAGGTCAGGTTGCCCAGAGCCCCATCCAGCCTGACCTTGAATGTTTCCAGGGATGGGGCTTCTACCATCTCTCTGGGCAACCTGTTCCAGTGCTTCACCACCTTCATTGTGAAAAACTTCTTCCTTATGTCTAGCCTATACCTCCCCTCCTTTAGTTTAAAACCATTACCCCGTGTCCTATCACAGAAGGCCCTGCTAAAAAGTTTTTCTCCATCTTTCTTATAGGCTCCCTTTAAGCATCGAAAGGCTGCAATAAGGTCTCCCCGGAGCCTTCTCTTCTTCAGGCTGAACAGCCCCAACTCTCTCAGCCTGTCCTCATAGGAGAGATGCTCCAGCCCTCTGATCATTTTTGTGGCCCTCCTCTGGACCTGCTCCAACAGGTCCATGTCTTTCCTGTGCTGAGGGTATCATTCCTATGATATCAGCAGGTTTTACAAGGTTATTCTGGATGTACAGATGTTTCTGAATTCATCCTCTCTGAAGCAAAGATAGAAGAATCTTTCTTTTGGAGTTTTTTTCTTCTTTTATAAGCTGTTAGGAAGAAAAGTGGTCAGAGACACGGAATTAAAAGCTAAAATATTGTGTCTGTACCTAACAAAACTATGGATTTTTCTTTAAAAATTAATGTTGCAGGGCAGTACAAAAGTCATGCCTTTGAAAATAGCAGAGAAACTGACATTTGCAAAGTGATGGGGCAAATGTTAGATCTCTTGAATTAGAAAATGTATGAATTGTCCACGAAACATAAATAGAGCATTTCTCATGACCTTCTCCACATACCTCTCTTCAAGGCTTATTTTAAAACCAATAGTCTGTGTAATATATAATGTATAGTGTATTGACAGATAATGAGCACCAAAGAGTTTGAAGACGTGAACAAAGAGGATAGATACGTTTCTGTCCTCTTTCAGAAGCAGATTAGTATATTTTAAAATCAGAGGAAGAATTGATATGAAAATGTGCCCTTCCATCTTCCCTTAACATCAGCCACAGAAATGCACCTCCAATGGAATCCCATGGAACTACCCAGTGAATAAGGTGTTACTCAGTAGGAGTAAGAGTGGCAGCCTCTGCTCCACTTCGATTGGCTAAACAAAGTTCCCATCTGACCCTGTAACACAGATTTACCTTTAAGAAAGTTAAATTAATCATCCTTTATTCACTATGGCTCTATATAGATACTTTTAATTAGCACGTTTCCCCTTAGCTCTTCTCTTCCTTTAAACTTCTCAACATGTTCTTGATGGAACAATTGGTCTTTATTAATGTGTGACAGCTTAGAGCTGCAGCGAGCTGTTTGCCAGATGTTTGAACTCTGGTGAACTGCTGTTCATTTGTCAGACTGGCAATGAGGAGTGAACAAATATCGCGCTACTCAGCCTCCCTCCTGAGCTGCCAGAGAATTTCAAACAGCTTCAAGGGCCAGAGCCAAAGGATCTGCTGAGAAAGAATAAGGTATGTTCCTAATGAGATCAGTGAGCCATGATTTTTCAAGAAAGGCAACTTGGTTTTTTATTATCTGCTGTGCATATGTGACAGAGTCAAGGGCTGAAACATCAGAGGGACCCATGCTACAGGGAGTGAGAGGATTCAGAAGGACATAGCTTTCACAGATCCTCAAGTTCTTCGTGGACTATTAAGTAGAGCAGGGAATAGAAGTAAGCGAACTACTATAAAGCATCTCCAAACAGGCACATTTGACTCTGAAGATGTTCCTATCTGTGAGTAAAAGAAGGAGCGAGGTCCTTTGTGAAGTATGTACATTTTAATCACTTGTTCAAGGGGAAGAAACAGAACATAAATTTTGTTTCTCCTTCTTTTTGTTGCAATTCCTTCCTCGGAGTTATGTATAAAACACAAAGGGGCAAATTAAGCACAGATCTAGCACTTTAAATTCCAAAAATAGGTCCCCAATGATATCAGTAAATAAGAAGGGGCAGATGCTAAAATGTATACCACCTGTTCTGCTAATAAAACATACATACGTGCCTTGTATGTGATCGTCTTATTGAAGAGCTGCACTGACCGCAAGAGTAGAACCATGTCCCACCAGGGTGTGTTCATAATCCCAGTCAAGGACAGTCTCTCTGACATCAGCTGACTGCTATCTCCTAGCTAAAAGAGCATTTGCTTGGTTCCGTTATGACACTTAAAATCACCTCATTTGAGAGCAGTATCTGTGCAAAAAGGCTGAATTCTTTATATACAGAAGAGCGTAGTGCGGTTTGGGTAGTCCCAGGACCCGCTTTTTATTGCAAACAAGATAAAACATTGTTTGATACATGACCTTAAAAAGCCTCAAGATTGTTAGACTGAAATCACAACAGTTCAGTGTTGCTATGTTGTAATAAATCTCCAGCATTACATTGTTTATACTGCACTGAAGGACACTTGGGCAGGATTATATGATGGTTGTCCTGCAGGATGCTTTTGGAAAGAAAATGCACCTCTCCTGGGGCTATGACAGTAAACACAAATTTTCTTAAGTATTCAGCAGTGATAGAAACCCAAAAACAGTAAAATGGACTAATTATCTTTGCTGGATTTTTTTTCTCCTTTTTATTATGATTTCACTGCAGGATCCAGATAAGAGAAAGAAGATGGACTAGGAAGTAACAAGTCCCTTTTATGCATAAATATTAAAAGAAGAAAAAAAAACAAACACGAGGAAATGAAATGGTTAGTAATTCTTCCATGAGTGTATTCTCATTCCCTTTTTTTATTTGAGAGTGGAAGTCCATATTCTGACAAAGCAAAAGCTATTTCTGTGTGTGTATGTGTGCATGCGTATATGAAAATATCTTTTGTAATAAAGTGAAAACAGATGTAACAGAAAATGTTTTTGCAGCAGATTATTCTTCTTTTCATGATTTGTTCCTAGCTCATTTGGAATTGTTTGTGTAGGAACCACAGTATGTCAAACCTACAGTTATGCTATGTATAGTACATATCTAAGAAAATGGAGGCTATAGGAAATTGTGGGGAATACAGTGACATTAAGTACAATTGTAAACTTGAAAGAAGATAACTCTTTTTTTGATTTCACAGTGCAAATGGAAGAAGGAAGATAATTTGATTGTGATTATCGGAGCAGAGCTTTGCTAAAGCTGCCACTCTTAATATTCCTACCTGTGAATGCTTTCATACAGATTTGAAGGAAAAGAAAGGATCAGTAGTAATCCCTTGCAATTCTGTCATGTCTGAAAGTCCAATATGCAGAAAAGGCAGAATGAGTGTGAAAAGACTGTGCTGAGCCTGCAGCTCCTCTTCTTCATGTGGAAAATTCAAACGGCCAGCAAAGACTTCCATCTTAAAATTAAAAAAAACAAGCAACCAAACAAACAAAAAAAACAACCACATTTTGTGAGTCCAGCAGGTTTTCCAGTGTGTCAGTCCCTAGGCCAATATTTCTGAGCCCTCATTTTTCAGGTTTTACGAGTAGACCACTAAAGCTGTCCACAGTTGTTTTTATGTGTCACTAATGATGGATAAATTGTTTTGACAGCTTTCTAAAGAGCTTCTAGACTGTTTAACAGTGCATAAAATTCCATCCAGTTGTATCAGATATCACTGAAGGATTTTGCCGGATTCCTCATGAAATGGACTGCTACTATGAGCTCACTTCATCCCCTAAATTCTTGATTTTTATAATTTCCCAAGTGATAACAAGAAAAATTGCAAATGAACCTGCAGCTTCACTCATCTTTTGTCATTATACCTGGCTTAATAAACTTAAGTTATCTTTTCCTCTGTTCTCTCTGAGATGAAATATTATTTCCTTATTTTATCTACAAGCCTTCTTGAAATGAGCAGTAGCACCTAGAGTTCTGTGTAATAGTTTCTCTGTGCTGATTCATTCACTTGCAGTTGTTTCAGGATGTTATTTTAAAAAATACTTTTACCTTTCTTAAATTAAAGAAAATCGGTCCATTAAAATCTTGGTTTCTCACATTTTTAATTAGTTGAAGCCTGGTTAGCAACAATATATAGCAGAGACAAGATGTATCAGGGCAAATAAATCAGCAGACAGTATTTTCTTGTGAGCTTTCCTTGATTTTTATTACATGTCCTTTCGTACTTAGATTCAGCTACGATACATAGAACCTTGTCATCTGTGCTGCAATTGAAGGTCCCCCTACAGATGTCCAGAGCAAATCAGATGAAACTGTGTGGTAAATGAAGTAATTATGGTCTGCTTAGCTCAGTCTTGGTTTTGATAGAGTTTAAAGGAGTTCAAAGACAATAATATCTTATCCAAGGCTTCATTTGATAGGGAAGAAGTAATAACTCTCTTACATTGTAGCTGTTCTGCAGCAATAGTACAGCCAAAACCCACTCTGTTGTGTCCTTCAGAATTATACCTACTATATCAGATAGGATTTGTGCATGCAATTAAGGGGTGGGTTTTTTTCCTCTTACATGCTGGGACAACCAGGATCTAATATTTCCTCTATATATTAGAAATTCAGATATCAGAGATTAAAGCCTGTTTCGTATGCTGAAGGATAATGATAATAATTCAACTTTGCTGACAATTCCTGCAAAAAGTAACTGTAACACATGCTGTTGAATGCTATTATGGGTCCTATTTTTCCTCTATGTGCTTGTGTTGTTAGTAAAACTTCCCCTGAAACAGTCCCTTGCACAGTTTTAAACTACGGTAATAAAATCATGTAATCTTGGAAGCAAGCCTTGCAAAATGTGGTGTGGATTAGCAAGTGACACTATCATACCGCTAACTTACCACATTTGGACAATATAAAAATAAAATTAATAATGCAAATATATACGTTCATGCTATTCTTTCCAGCACTTGAGAGAGTGCTTCATGGCTACTGGTATGTATACAAAATGTAAATATTTATCTGTTATATGTAATTTGTTACCTTTCTCATTTTTCTTTCTCTCAGTCTTATGTCATGCACAGTCTCTACTACCCCTTCATTTTCCATCACCATAAAACACATCTGCCACATCCTGAACCAACCTGCAACACCGAGGAAAGAAAGATGATTATCTGTCAGCAATTACAGTCTGATTCTGATGCTTGCTCTCCACTGTGCTGCTAGAACCAAAAATGATGTAAAGCTGTTTGATCTCTGTACGATTAAGCAATCAAGTACGATAAGCAATCTCATATTTCAGCACAGCCGTCAAGGTAAGGGAATATGCAAGGAAAGTTTCTAATCAATATACCTCTAAGTTTTACTCAAAAAAGACCAAGTGAAATGTAGTTGACCTACAAGCAGGACTAGTGCAAATAATGCCATCCTATGATTCTTTGCCCACAAAATATTTGTTCTTATATGGAACAGCCATTAATCCTATCATGTTAAGTACTACCTGTTGCATCTCCCTGTGAGAAGCATAGTGCTTTCTTCACCTACTTTGGCCAGAGGGGAAGTACGCTGTAAAGTAAAAGTACACAGAAAAAAAAAAAAAAAAGAAAGGAAAGGAAAGAACACAACTGTTTTGCAAGAGGTAATTGAAGAAGCATAGGCATGAAAAACAGGCAAGGATTTAATTAGGATTAGGTGAAGGAAGAAAAAGTAATAACATAAGTGGGATTGCTAGACCAAGAGGAGGAGTGGGATTGCCAGACCAAGAAGAGGAACACCACTTTGGTGATGGACAAGGTGGAATTATTTTTCATCAGATTTTGGGACATAACTGTTTTGAATTTTTTCTGTCCATGCAGGAATAATGTATCACAGTCAGAAACTGAGACAAGAGAGGCACTGCAGAAGCAAAGTATTAGACAGCAACAAAATCTTAGGATAGGATGCTAAAGGAACCTAAGAAGAACCAGTTACTGAGTTTTACAAAATTGCGAGAAGCTTTCAGAATCTGTGTTAGAATATTGGGATATTTATACACCTTGTGTGTCTCTTTTGAAAAGCCACTATTGAGGGAAGGGGAGGGGGTACAGAGCAGAAGGCAATCAAACTACACCAGTTCAATTAGTTGATATGTTAACTAGAGGCAAAATTATAAATTACCTTGATGAGTATTTCAGCAAAAAGTGGCTACAAGCAAATCAAATAATAGAATCTATTTGGACTTCATTGTAGACTTCGACAAAGTCCTTTGTAAGACATGGAGCTACTTGAACACAGAAATCACCAAGTAAATAAGTACAGAGTGATAAATCAGATCAGATGCCTTCTGCCATGAAACTATAAAACAAAGTAGTTCAAGGATGAAAAGTGAAGTTCCAATGTAAAAGAGAAAGTGATTAGAATTAGAATAAATCATGACATTTTCAACACTTGGATGTCTAAGATTTCAAACTACAGCAGTGTTTGACACACACACACAACAATACATTTTATGCACTCTGATTTTAGCCAAGACCTAGCAAAAACCAGGAGAACCTCAGAACTCAAATTAAGCAAATTAAACTGTCACAAGAACTTAATCAAGCTCTATGCCACATTAAGAGTCAGTGTTGACCAATAGAAAAAGAAGCATTTCAGAAGGGATTGTCAGAATGAATCTTGTACTTTAACAACTTCTACATTAGCTATAATTATTTAGGAAAAAAATGGGAATCACTGAAGAGAGATCCGTGAAGTTCTCTGCTGAATGTGTCAGCTGCTAAAAAAGATTTTGAAAATAAAACCCACAAAGATTAGGATTGAAAATAAAGCTGCAATGAATTCATAATATAAATCAATGGTGTTACTTCACCTTTGTATAGCTGTCTTCAATCTGATCATTCCATCTGGAGAAAAGAGATAGAAACAGATGCATCCTAAGAACAGTGTAATTTAGGTCACTGAGAAAGTCTTGAGTGAGGGAAGGTTGGGATTTATAGGAGGAGTCACATAAGAGGAGTATGTATGGAAGAGTCAGTTGTTCTCAGGACTTCCAGGATCAAGGCCACCTCATGCCAGCCACTTGATACAGTTCTGAGTATCAACACATTTTTTAGGCATTACTATGACCTTTTTCCATCTCCCAGTCATTGTTTCACCTCATATTGCTTGAGGTATCTCACATGAAATTTATCATAAGCTCTTTGGCTGTTTTAGGCACTACTGCCTATATATTTGCTTCAATACAAATACACAAACATAACAACAAAAGCAAAACATTGTTTTTTCTTAGCCACTCTTGGTCTCTGCACACTAGCTTTCATTTTAGCCTAGACTTCCTGCCAATCTTAATGGTCACATTCTGGCACCAAGGGAAGAGCAAATCTGGCAGAGTGAGAAGCTGCAGGAGCCAGTTTACCAGCAGGGCAGAGAATTTGCTGTGGTTCTAATTGAAAAAAACATCCTCATTTGGGCTTTTGCCTTCCCCATCACTCTCTCCCTCTCTCTGCTGGCTTCCTGTTAAGTTCTATTGTGTTTCACCAATGCAGTCATTATATTCTCTAGATATTTGATTTACATAATTGAAGCAGTCCAGCTTATTTTAGGAAAATTACAACTTTGTGGAGAAAAAAAACTTATACAGTAATTACGGCAAAGATGTTCTGCTTTGTGTCAGACACAATGAAATTAGTAGGTTTAAAAATTAAGAACAAGGGCCTCTAAGCTCTCGGTGTCATTTTTAAAATAAGAGTGAATACTGTTAAGAAACAGCTTTGCATGTTAATCACAGTGGCTGGGAACATTGCTTGTTAAGATATATGATGTTCAAAATTATTAAAAGAAATATTGAAGGAAGGAAATTGATTTTTTTTACAGTAAAATTTACCTGTCATTCTGTAAGATAAGTTTCCACTTCCATTAAAGATTATTGTATGAAAAGTCACCTACTATACAAGAAGAAATGTTGAGTTCATGTCGATTTCATCCAGGATTTATGCAACCTATTTTCAGCCAAGGAAGCAAGATTCTGAGTGGTTTGGTTCTCATTAGCGTACAGTTCCTCTGTGCATAAGACCCATTTCCAAAACAAAAGGTACAATACCAATCATAAAATATATATCATAGAAATAGAAAGGCATGTGTAAGTGTAAAAATAAGGTGAGGTTGCAACACACACTAGAGATCACGCAGATCAAAGAGGACTAATGTGTGCTGGCAAGCAAAGAGCAATAGAGTAGTAGGAATCACTGTGGCTAAACTGAATATAGACCTGAAGAGAATCTGAACTTCTTTGTGTCAGGCAGGACTCTATGAACTACTGATTTTTCTTAGACTTCATATTAGCTTTTTTCTTCAAAGCAACCCTGTTGCACTAAACACTTTACAAATACAGAATAAGACACTCAGCCTTGCTTGGATGAGATTATAATCGACATGTAGACGACCAAAAGAGCAGCAAGAGAAAATGGCATGATCAAGCTGACAGAGTGGATCAGTTGTAAAACTGAATTTAGAAAAAAGCAAAACTGTGAATAGAATGGAATTTATATTTTTCCGAGTTACATCCCACTGGGCCAGATGTTCCCTCAATCCATGACCTTCACTGTAATAACTCCTAGGGAAATAGCATCTTCCTAAATATCATCACATATCATAGTCAGAGCCCATTGACATTGTTGTTTTTATGCTGCACAGTGCAGTTATTTGTATATTGTAATATAACATCCTCCAAAAATATCCCACAGTTTAAGCTACAAGGGAGATTGGTAGTTGTTAACAGCATATTATATGCAAGTTAATTGCTGTGTTTCCGTCCAAAAGAAAGCAGTAACCAAGTGCACATACATGTATAGACAAGACATGGAATGTCCCAGTCACTATTCTTCAATAGACAGGATATCACAGAACCACAGAATCACAGAATGGTAGGGGTCGGAAGGGACCTCTGGAGATCATCTAGTCCAACCCCCCTGCCAGAGCAGGGTCACCTAGAGCAGGTTGCACAGGACCGCATCCAGGTGGGTTTTGAATATCTCCAGAGAAGGAGACTCCACAACCCCCCTGGGCAGCCTGTGCCAGGGCTCTGTCACCCTCACAGTGAAGAAGTTTTTCCTCATGTTTAGGCGGAACTTCCTATGTTCCAGTTTGTGCCCATTGCCCCTTGTCCTGTCATTGGGCACCACTGAAAAGAGTCTGGCCCCATCCTCTTGACACCCGCCCTCCAAATATTTATAAGCATTATGAGATCCCCTCTCAGTCTTCTCTTCCTCAGGCTAAACAGCCCCAGCTCCCTCAGCCTTTCCCCACAGGAGAGATGCTCCAGTCCCTTAATCGTCTTCGTGGCCCTCTGCTGGACTCTCTGCAGTAGTTCCTCGTCCCTCTTGAACTGGGGAGCCCAGAACTGGACGCAGTCCTCCAGATGGAGCCTCACTAGGGCAGAGTAGAGGGGGAGGAAAACCTCCCTCGACCTGCTGGCCACACTCTTCTTAATGCACCCCAGGATGCCGTTGGCCTTCCTGGCTGCAAGGGCACATTGCTGGCTCATGGTGAATTTGTCATCTACCAGGACTCCCAGGTCCTTCTCCGCAGAGCTGCTTTCCAGCAGGTCAACCCCCAACCTGTACCAGTGCATGGGGTTATTCCTCCCCAGGTGCAGGACCCTTCACTTGCCCATGTTGAATCTCATGAGGTTCCTCTCCGCCCAACACTCCAGCCTGTCCAGGTCTCGCTGAATGGCAGCACAGCCTTCTGGTGTATCAGCCAGTCCTCCCAGTTTCGTGTCATCAGCAAACTTGCTGAGGGTACACTCTGTCCCTTCATCCAGGTCACTGATGAATAAATTGAACAAGACTGGGCCCAGTACCGACCCCGGGGGAACACCACTAGCCACAGGCCTCCAACTAGACTCTGCGCTGCTGATCACCACCCTCTGAGCTCTGCCATTCAGCCAGTTCTCAATCCACCTCACCATCCACTCGTCTAACCCACACTTCCTGAGCTTATCTATGAGGATATTATGGGAGACAGTGTCAAACGCCTTGCTGAAGTCCAGGTAGACAACATCCACTGCTGTCATATATCATAATAATGCTACTTATGAAAAAAGCACAACAAAATGTGCAATTTTCTTATGCATTGGGATGTTATTCCCCCTTCATGGTTGCCCAGACACACCTTCTCTTTTTTTTTTTTTTTTTTTTTTTAAGAGAGAAAATATACCCACTAGAAAGTAAACATTGTTTTTCATGTTGTTGCTGAAGTAGACACATTTTACATCTCTTTGGCCTTTCATTTTTACCAGGAGTTTTTGCTCCACATATAAACACATCGCTAATCATGTTTCCATATATCTTTCCAGCTTTTCATTCTATGATAGACCAGAGACTAGCTGAGTGTTGTCCATCTTCCAGTTTATGATCACCTTTTCCCAGATTCTAGAATGACATACAACCTGATATGTAAGTTTTCTAAGATAAATGCCACAGAAAGCGTCATCTCTTTCCCATAAGAATGAAGACAAATCCACTAGTTACTATTACCCATTGCAGCCACAGGAAATTTCTCCAACCTGCTGCAGTCTCCTTCCTAAACCAACCTGGATTCAAGCCATCCTATGCAGGCATTTTAGCAGAAATAGTTGTCCTCATGCACTGGTCATCAGAAACCCCAGGCTATACTCAGCTAAGCTTTAGAATTTATTCCACAGTTGTGGCACCCTCTCAAAGAATATCTTATATACCAGGGGCACTTGAATGTCTCAGCTGAATAGCCAATTAAAAAGGTTTTGCTAATCAGCACTCCTTAAGAGCGCCTCAAAGCTGAGTCTAGGTGCTGAGTCAGTTCATGTCAGAGAGGAATTGACTACTTTATGTTATGTTTATATCCCTTCCCATAGCAAAACTACAGCACAGTTAGTGACATTGAGCAGCACTGTGTATTTTATTAGCATGCTGCTCAGCAGCTACCACTTCCAGTGAAAAAGCTACCTCTCTTCACCTCTGAAAATGACTTAAATGTTTCCCTGTAAAACCTACTAGGAAAAATAATCGTACAAGTAGTCTTCAATAAACAAGACCCAAAACTAAAATGAAACCTAATTTCAAACACATTCATTCCTATATGTCTATATTTATTTACCTTACAGCTCCTCATAGCTTTTTTGACAACGCATATATCTTCTATTGTATTTTTTTTCCTTTTTAACAGCAGAGGAGTTTATTTTGAGAGATGTAAGAAAGGCTTTGGGCTGAATAACACTCTTTTCTTTCAATGGCTTTTAGGGGTAGTTTTACGTTCAGTCCAGACAACACAAATGGATTTCAGGGATATCAGCTATCCCCTCATCTAACTTCATGCAACATAGGCAGCTTCATATTGCCTGGTTTGCTCCTCTTCATCAGTAGGCATTCTGAAGCCTATGGAGGACAGTCTGTGGAGGGAGGTTATATTCAAAACATGTCAGAATCTAGCCTAAATATAACAGCCCAGTGCTTTTTCCCTTTAATTCAATTTATGATTTATCTTTTCTCCCATTTAATTTGATTCAATTATTTTTACGATGAATAATACAATGTCCACCCTTTAATGATATCATTACCTCATTAGCTTATTGGCTAGAGAAAGATGCTATGTTTTAATTAATTAAGAAGAGACCACATATCTGTCTGAAATGAAGGGCAAAAGCTGTTCTACTCAGAGTGGCTAATCAGACATATATTGACCTTATAGGTACTACTGCATAATGTATAAGCTGCAAAATATACTCCATTCAACACACTAATGCAATCACAAACTTATTGCAGATTGAATTGAATAAATTTGCTCCAAGTAAAACCAAAGATACTCTTCACACGTGTTTCCAGGCTTACAATATGCTGCAAGTGTTGAAATACATCTGGGAAAGAAATATAGCTCACTTGAAGAACAGCACTCTAAAATGAATAAGATGGAGAGACAAAGAAAAGAAAAAAAACAAAACAAAACAAAACATAACACAGAGAAAAGCTGCTCGCTCTCTCTCTTCACCTGTGTGCAACTAGGCAAACCCATAGAAACAAAAGATGTTACCTTGGGAATTGATTGGCTTTGTGTTGCAGCTGTCCAGGCTACACACATGATTTGAGACTATTTTATCCAACACATGGCTGAGACATAGAAGTTCGTGTTTCCTGTAAACAGCTTTTAAAAAAAAAATCAAACCCAAATACTGTGCTTCAAAAACTCACCTATAATACTTCAGAAAAATAGCATAAAATGTTGCTGAAAATTCAACATCACAGAGCAGAAATAAAGGGACACAAAAGAGATCAGAGTTAGAAAGTAAACACAGATTTGATGAAGACTGTAGAATATTTATGAGCAATATGAATAGAATATATCCACTTATTAGCCCCGTTTGACATTGATCATCAGCAATTACAGCCAAAAGAGTGGCCAGCACTCCTTAGCTAATGTCTCACATTAGCCATCAAGAGGAAATAAATAGCAGATAGTTTGACCTTCACTATCTCACAGTCTTGTCCTAGCTTGCCCTGCTGAACATTGACTTTGTAATTTAGATTAATATTTAATCTTGGAAATGAGTTTGTTAATGTCTCCATATGCAGTCCACTGAATATATTTGAGATAAATCCACTAAACTCTTGTTCTCCCACAGCAGGGAGACGTTTGCTTTATGTACAGGTATTCTTTTCCCTGGTAATTCAATCAGCAAAATGCAAAGCCAGCATACATTATATATCAGCTTCTCTCATTAGGAGTTAGTGACAGGTTATCCAGCCCTATTCAGCAAAAATTCATTTCATGCAAGTGTTGTGTACAGTGCACAGACATCTACAATTGGTCTTAATGTATTTGATGTAAGTGGGTACAACCTGGTAACATATGGTTTAAGGCCCTTTTACATAACCTCCTTTTTGCTGATGCATTTTGAAAACAGCTGAAGGGGGACAATCTGGCTTAGCTAGGAAGTAAGTGCTGCAGTTTGATACGAATCCTCATGTTTACCCCGTGAGCACTAAGCAGTTTGATTTCCTGTCTATCTAGTGTTGATTAGTGTTGCAAACTGAACACAATGATAACTCGACATTGCAGAAAAAAACTTCCAACCTAAAAGGGTTATTTATCCATACACACTCTTTGGGCATGCTGATGTCTCTTCCTCCCCCAGTTCATTTTTGACTAATGTGACTTTATCAGCAGCACCTCTGAGCTCCGATGACCTTTAAAGGTATAAGAGAGGATCCCACTGTGCAATTTGTCACCTAGCTGGCATCAAATTACAGGGGACATGGGGAATGGCTGTATGTGATTCTTCTATCTCTAGCACATACAGTGAGCTGATCATGTGTCTGTAGTTATTTGAGCCAGATTACTTATACTGATTCATTTATATAATGTGTTAAAGATAAATTATATTCCCATAAATTTGAAGACTTTTATTATACCCGTTCTAACACTCTCCCCTTATTTGGGCTAAGATTTGTGTTTTGTTTATAGACCTAGTGAACGACACGCAGTAATTTGGAAAACTCTACAAGATTTTTGTCTGAACTTTAAACTGTCTCCTTGTTGGGGAACAGGAAGCCTCTTTAGATCTGCTGTCAGTGACACCCAGCTAGGTATTCAATTATAGGACTTGTCTGTGTACAAACCCATTCCCTCATGCAGAGAAGAAACCAGAAAGGAGCGCAGGACTGCCATGTGGCACCAACCTGGCCAAGGATCTTTATCCCATCTCGGACATCTCTCTCCTTCTCTCTCTGCTTTCGGACTAGTCTAACATACTAGGTCTTGGCTTTCTGCTCCAAGCTTTAAACTTTACTTCTCAGCAACTCCCTTTGAAATATCATGGCCTTTAAAAGAGAGGTGACTACGCACCTTCTGCAGTTTCTTTACAACACAAAGAAGCCTTGAAACTTTAGATGCCAGAACAAGAAGAATGCTTTAATCTGAGCAGCATCTTCCACCAAGGTCTGAATGCTTATAAATCAACAGCCTGGGCATAAGCCATTAGCAGCTTTCAGTATACCACATCATTTACCTTTCATACTACCAGCAAAAATGCCCTTAAAAAAATCTTTTAAGCCACAATGAAGATTGTGTTTTATTTCATAGCAGAGTTTATTGAAGGCATGATGTGTTTCCTGGTTTTTAGCTTTCAGGCTGGAGCAGTGAAGGAAATGAGTGTATATGTCCCCTTCAACAAATCCAGAATTGCATAGAGCATTGCAGATTTTAGACACAGTTTACACACAGTGGTAGTCAAACAAAGCCAAACATGAATCAGAAATGGTTGTACAGGGCCAATACAGAGGTAATTTGGCATGCAGGTAATTTGCAGGGTTACTGCAGTTTTCCATGTGTTTGATACAAGACTATATCCCTTTAGTTTTGTGTGCAAGATCAGGGTGAAACTTACAGGGCTTTTCAGGACTTTAATGTGATTTTTATTGCATAATCATTTATAATAGAATTCATTACCAAAATGCTGCTCTGATTGGAATTTTCTTATAATGCAGGGATTTCCTCCTAGTCGCAAATCCACATGGCACTCATATCCGCTTACAGCTGTAATCTTAATATTTATAAAGACAGTGTAATTCTTTAAATGCGATCTTTGTCAGTTAAGCTATTTTTTTTTTAATTAATTTGATCATGGGACATCCAAATTGGCATATACTTAACACACTCTCCATCATCATAAAAATTAAGCTTTCCTCAGTAAGATCAGCCCTGGAGAAAGGTATATATTACTAACTTCACCTAAGCTACCTCACAGGAAATTCAGAATGTCTAGAATTTTGTAGGAAATCAATCATCGCAAGGTAGGTTTCTAGCACCTACACTCACAGTTTTTGGAAAGCAAACCATAATCAAGTCTACCTGACAATTTGTTCCTCAATTTCTCCAGGGTTAAAATAAAAGTGAGTCTGTATACCTACCTCAAAGAGACTTGAAGAGCTAATGGATGCAGACAGAGAGCAAGCGAGAGAGGAGATTTCAGAAGAAATGTGCCATAGATAAAGAAGTTGTCACTAATAATTGCTGAGTTCCAGTACAAATACAGACCTGTATGCCAAGCACATTTGGAAACCTTTCTATAGAGCAAATTCTAAATCGGCAATAACCTGAAACCTAGTCCCCATACATAGGATGAAACCATCCTGTTCTTCTAGCACCAAAGGCAGTGCTTCCATAAGTCATAGCTTCCCCTTTGAAAGTTTTGCTGGAATCTCAATTTGAAAAATTTTGACTTGCATCCACACTTTAAAACCCTCTTAAACCATTCAGCCCCTCTTGGGATTAGTCTTTCCTGTAATAAAGGTGTGTTTCCAGCATCAAAATAATTATCTTGATCCAAAAACCTATTGGAGGCAAAACTGAGGTACCTTTTACTAGACTTTGAGCAGCTACATCAATGTAAAAAAACTACAGTTCCTTCCTTCTGCTAGGATTTTATATAGGTTCACTATTTTAATGTAACAAAGCATGTAAAAAGTGTGATGCGAAGTTAAGTTTTTACTTTTCTCCAGTAGAGACAAGGCTTCAGCTACTGGCAGTTGATGTTACTAAGCCATGATGAAAATCATTTCACATCTCTGAAGGATGGTCTATCTCTCCACTAACTACAGATGTGAAAAGAATTGGTAAATACTGCAGATGTGGGTAAATTTGTATTTTTCTAAACTGTTTCTTATGGCTATAAACTCACTAAGTTAGTAACTGAAGAGTTCTCTAATGGCATATTGCCATGTTAGTTAAAAGCAATATCACAATGTATTTCCCAAGTTTTCTCCTTCTCTTTTCAAAAGAAAATATCTAATGAAATGAAATAACTGGTGAAAAACAAAACTGTTTAGGAAAAAAATAATGTATGCGGTTGATAATAAAGTGCAGAAGAGCTGCAGCTTGACATTTAGATGTCGTTATGTATCAAAGATAACATACAAATGATCTGGGCTCAAATCCAGCTTACGTGTATAATGACAATATAATCAGAGGACACATTATTCAATGAACTGTGCTATCTGATGCAATTCAGTTCTGTTTCTTGGTCTTACCTTACAGTATCCATCACCATTATTGTTAGTGCTACCTAATATCATGTGTTTTGTTTAAATCGTAAAAGACCACAACTGAATTATCCTATTACACCAACTCCTGACGTTGATATACTGTTAGCCTTGGTAATTTACCTAAATTATTGCCTATGTTTTCAGGATTGTAGAATTACCACTAGTCACTAGAATTATGCTCATGGTAATAAAAAAAAAATTTAAAAAAATAATAAAAAAAACCAGGAATAAAATACCCAGAACTCCTTCCATAAATCTGTATTTTTAAAAAAGATACAAGTTCCAGGGAAATATTTTGCAAGTTGGTAGTACAATGAAAGATGAAGTGTCTCATTAACAGGCAATATGGGAATGAAAAGCCATTAGATAGTTTTGGATTCTGATTCATAAGTGTCCAAAAGGAACAGATATACATTTGCACTTTCTCTAGCACAAGAACATCCTGAAAGGGATAGATGATACAATAGGAGAAGACACATAATAGTAGCTAACTGCAGACCCCAAAAGGACAGGAACTCGGTGTCAAGGTGTGGGAACCAAGCCCACAAATGTTCAGTGTCACCCAAAGGTGGACATTTGTTTAGGAAAAAAAAAAAAAAAAAAAGAAACCACAAAGCAATGAAAGCGATGTCCTCACCGGCCTTTTTTAAAAGGAAATGCCTTTTACAAGGAAATACCTAACATTCCTCATTTTTGACCAACCCTGACAGCAGAAGCAAGTCCAATACTCTACATGGTCCCACCACCGATTTATTGTCCTGCCAGAGCTCTGCTGATTGGGCACAGTGCTGCTCAGCAGATACTCTCCAACTGCCCTGATCACATTACTGGGCTTTCCTCATCCCTTTCTCCCCTTTCCCTCTCCCTAAACAACCAACCCACCCACCTTTGCTTTATTCCCATTGGCCTCAGTCCGGCTGATTTTACAACCTTGTTTAGTAATTACAGCCTTAGTGACCCCCAGAAGCCAGTACCCCTTCACTATCTTTTGACATTCTTCACCCAATGGTAAGTACAAGCACTCCTCTTTCAGTGTCTGTAAAGTCCAGTAGTTTCTCCCATTGTTGTTTTATTGTTTTCTTACCTAATGCAATCTCTTTGTGTAAAGATAAATGTATTATTTTCTCTAAAAACTTACTATATGGGAGATCTACTCTTATTAGACATCATTGGTAGGCTGCCAAACTGTAAGCTAAAGAACGTGGTTCCCCAAGAATTATAAGAACTAGCTAATGAAGAGATAACAAGTGATTGTGCTGGAGAGAAGGGACAAGTATAAGTCCTAACAGCATTTAAAAAAAAAAAAAAATCATTAATGATATTGGCACAAAAAATGTGCTAATGAAATTCACTGCCAGCACTGGTTGGGAGATAATGTCAATACAAAGAAAAATTGGAATATTGTAAAAGAAGAACTGAAAGTCCTCTGGGAGCAAAGTAGGAGATAAAAGGACAGAGTACAAAGTAATGCATGCAGGAGTAAAAAAGAATTTCTGCTATATGCTAGAAGCACATTATCTGTAGATAATTGGGTGACAATGACACACTACAATGATTCAGCCATAATAAAGGCAAAAGCTATCAAGAATGCTTTGGGACAAGCATTTCCAGTAGGAACACAGAAGTTATAGTAGTAAAAGCACCCAGAAAAATCTTATTTATTACAGGCAGTTCTGGATACTGATGTTCAAGAACGACAAGTTCAGCCTGAAGCAATTCAGGGAGGAGTATTAGGAGCAGGAGATGGCTGGAGAGCAGAGCTTATGAGAGTCGGACTTAAGAGTTAGGCTTAGGTAAAACAAAGGCTAAGAGGAGATATGATTGCTTTCTACAGACAATTCTGGGACATAAATGCCGATGTGGGAAGAGAGCTATTTAAGCTACAGGATGTAAACAGACTATGGAGCATGGAATTATAAACAAGTTATGTCTAAATATAGGCTGGAAGTAAGAAGCTTTTTAACTGTTAGAAGAGTAAAACTCTGGAATAGCCTACTTCTGCTACTATCATAGCAGCGGAAGCAAAAACCATCTTTTGTTACAAGATGAGGCTGGAAAATGTTCTGGACCATGGCTGTCTGCAGTGGGAGATTCAGCTGAAATTGTGCATTTGTTAGCATAAATCCAGTGTGGGTAAAGCCTTATCTCCACTAGAATGCAACACAGCTATAAGGCTGTGGACATGAACTACAAATTCATCCTTGTCAATGAAAGAGAAAACTGCTTCCAACAGCTGATGTGAGTGTCCCTATGCTGAAGTTATCACCCAAACAAGGCAAGCAGCCTAGCAGTCTGAGCGGGTGCTCCCCGAGTCATCGCAGGCAAAAGCTGCCAGGTCACTTTATATTCTCTCACTGACATACGCTGCCTGATTTTGCCTGAAGCAATTTAGGGAATGCTCATGAAAAATACTTTGCTGGCAGATCTAGGTGACTAGCAGCAAGACGTGGTAATTTCTTCCACCAACATAGCTGGATCAGAAAGAGGATATTTTTCTCCATCTTGTTACACTGTGTCACAAAACTGTACAACTGCTTATTTTGGACCCAATTATATTGGTATAAGCATACCTATGCTAATATAGTTCATTCCTGAAAGGTTTATTCTACTAGGATTTATAGTGATATAAATATTTCAGTAAAATATAGTGTTCCTAATCTAAATACTTATACTGGTATAAAATTTATGTATAGATGAAGCCTAGAAGAAGCAGGCACTACCTATCTACAGTTTGTTGTTCTGATGAGACCAAAGCAATGGTAATGATATTACACTGAAGTCCTGACACAATTAGCAAGCATGCTGAAATGAAAAAAATTCACTTTAGTGCCCCTGAAAGCTTTACTGTAGTTAGTAAGTGTTCATTTTCATAATAATATAATTGCAGGAATGGGAAATTGCAGGTAATTGCTGTTGTTGTGACCTTGATCTTTTAGTAATGAAATTAACTTAATTGCTACCATTTTGATTCCTACCCATTCATGGGCGGCTTCAAAGTTTTTGAGGAGAGTGATGAGGACAAAGGTGCTACCTTTTTTTTTTTTTTTTTCTTTTTTTCTGCACCTCAGTTATCATATAGAAACCATCTGAAGCTCTGTTTTTGTGTTTGGGAGCTTTTCCCTTCAGCTTTCTGTATTCTAACTTCCCACATGGCTTGGAAATCTTTACATAACACACTGTTTAAACACTGTTCACAATCTTGACAATCAACACTAATGAAAATTTAAAAAAAAAATCAAATAATTTTGTTTAATGATAAATATCTTCTAACTTCTACAGCAGCTTTTGAGGATTAAGGAATATCTCACATATTGATTTCCTGAACAAGCTAAAAATGCCTCAAGGGGGAGTGTGTGTATATATATGTATACATACCTTTTCACACAGAGAATGGAAGTTTCAATGTCATTAGAACATGAGAACAGCCATATCCACAGTTGCATACGATCCAGTAACATGGAGGTCTCCAAAAAAAGCCATCAGCAAATGCCTGTGGAGGAGTTTAAAATCAGGACATACCAATACTTCCCCAGAGCACTCTGTCAGACTTCAACAATTTCTGCCTAGGACTTCTTAACCTACCTGTTTTTATGTTTAGCAGTTCTTACAGACTTTGTCTTCCATGAAACTATTAATTCAGTTTTTGGACCTAAGTAAAAATCAATCCACAACGTCTTGCCTCAAACTCAAGGAGTTCGTGCTTCAGATACATACTTTTTTACTCTGCAACCTGAAAGTACCATGCCATGTCCCCTAATTCTTGCATCAGAAAACCCGGTGAGCAGCTCTTTCCAAGGCACCTTCAGGACCCTATGGACCTCTATGAGATCCCTTCCCCAATGACATCTTTTCCATATGATGTATGATAAAGTAGAACCAAAATCTGAGAATCTGGGATTTCTGACTGTGCTTATAGTCACAACACACCCACACCTGGACTCAACCATTTGTTTTTTGGCTTTAAATTAATTTCTTTCCTTTTGCTTTCATTTTAGGTTTCTGTTTGTTTTATGCCCTGTCTCTTCAGATTAAGATTTCTTTCTTCTTGACATTCTCATCCATTTCTCTGTCACAGCGGCAACAAGTAACAGTGAGGCTCTGATCTGCTAGAACGCTGATGCTTACAGACAGATCTCTTGGCCTTGGCTCCCTAGATTACACGATTATAATCCCCTAGGTGAAAGAAAATTGAGATCTATTTCATACTGCCTATGTATTCATTCATCTGCTGTCAACGCAGCTACCTCTTCTTCAAAAGCACCTTTTTCATTGTGTTCAAGTAAAACACAGTTCTATTTTTTGGGGGGGTTCTATTTTTGGTGAGCCTTCTTTATAATCGAAATCTGCTCAGAGATAGTCAGAACTCATATAATCAAATAGAGAAGTTAATCAAGGAATAAATGACAAAAGCATATTGGATGTGCAAACAAACCTTACTTGGCTACTAGCCCAAAACTTGTCCTCTGAAACATCAGTGAAGTCAACAGAAGTCCTTACACAGCACAGGTGTATGACTCCCATTCTACCTATTTTCCATAGAACTGGTATCAGAAAGGATGCAGGAACCCAGACCAACCAAAGCTGCCCCAGCATGAAATAATCACTGGATAATAAAAGGCTAATAACTTGTTCCTTGACAAGCAAGAAAACCTCTTTCACTATATCCAGCCAACTTCTTTGTAGCTGAAATATTTCTTTGAGCTACTGCAAATTAGCAGGGTAGCTTAACAACCTCAGTTCAACTGCCTGGGAAAAGCTATTTAAAGCTAGTTACTTGCCCCTCCCCTCTGCACACTGATACTCCCATTAACAAAGAGCACAGGGACATAATTTATCATTATCCTTCTCTTTTGTGTGTTTATACTGTAAACATTTCCTTATATATGGAGGAATTTATAGGAGCACATTAGTGTGTATATATGATTATCCTGTGAGTATATGTAAGTAAATGTACGTGTTTGCTCATCTGTATGTGTATGTTCAGTCTGAGTTTGTAATCTAAGCCAAGCCTCCTTCTCTGCAATAGTTTACTCACCGCATATGGAAAGGGCACAGGGAGAACACACACGTAATAACCCTAATGCTAATTACCTTCTACTTTTAAGTTTCAAGGGGAAACTGTTTGGTAAACAGATGGAAAGCTCTGAAAATATCTCGAGGACACACTCCAGTCCAAGGGAAGCATTTTTAAAAAAACACAAAGAATAGTAAGGCTTTTGTAGATTTGCACCAAATAAACAGTTAAAAATAAATTAACTTTTCAAAATCAAGGTTACTGTAAGTGACTATGTATTATCGTGATGGCAGCCACATCCTTCTTTTCTTCTGGTCTTGCTTTCTACCTTGTCTCTGCTGAAAGTCTCTAGATCTTCCTCAGTCAAATATCACATAGTCTCCGAATATTTCTCTGCCCTTTTTCTCCTCCTATTAAGTTCAAACTTCTTGACACAGAAGCTTTCTCAGGTCCCCCTTCTCCCTGTGTTCCCCTGTTATTTCTCCTCCTTGCTTCACTCCCCTCACTTCTAGCAAGGCTAGCGTCTTTGTGTCTTTCCTCACTCTTATTTCCACACCTTCTCCCTTACTGCTTCATGTGGCATCAAATTCTACCTTCCTCGAGTGTGTCAAGCAATCTTCTTCTGCACTTTCACTGAGAAGTTCAAAACCAGTCCTTCCAGCTCCACAGAGCGTTATTCTTCTGAGACAATAGAAGAGACGTAAGGGTGGACCAAGGTCTCCTACGCATTTTTGTCTTTTTAAAGACATGCTGCAGAGCTGGGGTTGAATAGCACATGATAATAGTCTAACTTCCCAAAGTCTTCACTTGGTTTCTGTTTAGTCTGAGCTCCCTCTAAAGAAATTGTGCTTCTTATGGAAAACTTCCAAAAATCACTCTGAATTCAATCAGTTTTAAATGGCAGCAGAATTTGGTCCCAATGAGTGCAAGCAAGTTTTAACTCATCTTGGTTTTGGCACCATAAAATTATATCATTAACAGAGAGATGAGATATGACCTGAACCTCGGGATGAGTGAACAGAATAGAAAATTCTTCAGTATTAACAGACCTTGGAGATACAGCTGGATTTCTCACATATGCACAACAGCAGCTAGTGCTCTTAAATCATGAGGGTTTACTACACCCTACTGAACAAGCAGGTAAATCTGCTGATCAGAATTGATTTGCTGCTGCCTTGTCACAGAATAGAAAGCTCAAATTCTTTTGCTGCTGAAAACAGACAGAGAAAAATACTGCACCATTTTCAATTAATTCTAAGCTAACTGATGACAAAGAGCAATATGAATATTTTGTTTTCGATGTGTTTTAATCCCTGACGCACCTTTTGTTTAGTTACAACGTGCCTCAGATAGGAATGCATTAAAGCATAATGTAAGTTTTAATAGTTGTACTTACATGGAGAGAAGTATGTATGTGGGCTCCAATCCCCTATACCATACTAGCCATGAGGAATTTGTTTTTATTTTTTGTGCATTCACTGCCTCAAAATGAGCATTTTTAAACTCATTATACTTAATGAAAATAAACTGCTCCATTACTCTTAAGATTCATTTGTTGGGTTTTTTTCTGGTACAAACTTTGCCTGGTCTGCATGCACGTGACTGGCAGCATGTTCTCAGATGTCGGGAGAACAACATGTCAGATGCTCCCCTGGTGGCTCTGTGAGCCCTGCACGTGCTGTTTGCCTGAGGCAGTATGCTTTATGTCAGCAGCAAAACACCAAGAAATGGCTTTCAGGAACTGTGGAGCAAGGAGGAGGATATAACGTGGGCATAGCTCTGTGTTTAAATTTGCAAAAAGAGTCAGAAAGAAGCTGTTATCATCATTACACACTAAAAAGCGAGGCAAGTATGCAAGAATTCATAGGAACCTCCAGATTATCTAGATCTTATTTTGCTGTTAGAGATCAGTGTCTGGGAGTACTCTAGGCCCTCTGTGTACTATCAACTTTCTGTATGACATTGGACAAACTCTTTGCTCATATTTTTAAGTATTCATCCAAATTAACATTTTAAAATGCCTCCACTGAATTTTACCTCGGTTTGTAGCAAAACTGCAACACTGCCATTTCTCAGGCTCCAAAACACTGCCGCTTTCAAAGCCCTTGCATAACCAGAGGCAGGGGACCAAACATTCAGCTCTACCTCCTCTCATATGCAGCTTAAATGCATATCTTTATAGTTAATTGCCAAGCTATCTAAAAGAGCCTGACCTACCAAGCTAGATGCTGTACAAAAATGTGACAAAAACCCAAACCCTCCCTAAGGAGCATGCAATGTAAGCTGAAATGCAAGACATAAGCAAAAAATGTAAAGGTGATAGAAAAGAAATCACCAGGTAAGAGTGTAATCACTACTTGTGTCATAAATATTCATGTGTAGATGTGGAGCTTAGGGACATGGTTAGTGGTGGACTTGGCAGCGTTAGGTTAATGGTTGGACTCGATGATCTTAAAGGTCTCTTCCAACCTAAACAATTCTCTGATTCTATGATTCTATCATATCAACTACCTGATTAGTATCAAATTTAAAACAGAAACAACTGCCAACTAACCATATTCACTGCAGCTGTATGTATGAGCTGCTGCTACATATTCTTCCCAGGGTTGTAGCTGATCCTTCCTGCATTTTGCATTTTGCAAAATCAGAGATCTATGAGCACTTCAATAATATACAATATTATCATTCAGATTCATTATGCAGCCAAACACTCGTACACTTTAGCAAATGAAGCAGCCCCCTGCTTTGCTGAGGTTTTGATCTAAAATCTAACTGAAAGGCTTTTACTGATGAAATAGTCTACTCTTTCTTTGCTGCTTTGTTCATAATATTCAGAAATGTGGCAAGCTTACATTTTCTGGTGTTCTAAGAATGTTCACCTTGACACTAGGACAGTGTCTTGGATGCTTATCTATTCAGAGCTATGTCACTAATCCACATTCACAGAGAGAATGAAGCCCAAAAACATCAGAAAGAGAAAAAAGTGACAGAGGGGGGAAAAAAAAAAAAAAAGAAAGAGAGAAGGGGGGGATTTATTTAATTTGAATTCATTTAATAATTCTTCATCTATATGCTTGGCTTCCTCTTACGACAATGCAAGGATGTGCAGAAACATTGCTTAAGAATTTTGCATGCCATTTATACTAATCAGAATAAAAGTTCACTTGAATACTAACAGTATTTTTCTTTGGGGAGAAAAATACTTAATAAAATTCTATTACAAGCACATGAAAGTAAACAAACCTATTTTTAAATGGCAAAATGAGTTTGAAAAGTCCAGAAATGAAATCGACTGTCTTAAAACAGAGGATTTGCCTGCCACAAAACTCTCGATTTCAGCTTGATTATGCTATTTAAATGACACCTATCTGCATTTTAATCCCTGTGCAGAAGTCTGCTGGTAGAATTAATAATTATGATCAAAACCCATGAAAGTCCATGCTAATGATAAGATAAAGAACTTACTTCCACCACCTACGGTGAGAAGCTAATCTTCCTCAATGTCCTAATCTACTGACATACAGGGTTTGATCTGAAATAAGCTCTTAATAATGAATAATCTGGCTATGTATATGATTCTGCTGAGCAGAAAATGGAAGATTAAAGAAGGAGCTCTGAAGAATTAGCTCTCTCATTTTTCGGATTGTAAGACTGCTTCTCCAGTGCCCTCCCCTTCCCCCCCACCAAAAAAAACCAACCAAACAAACAACAAAAAAAAAAACCACCAAAAAACGACCACCTTTTTTGATAGCTGCTGCCACCTTAAGGACACAAACTGCCAGAGCTGGGGTGCCAAGGTCCCTGCCTCGTCACAGCTTGTGCAGGTGCTACTTGGTGTTTGCCCGGGGCAGGGAGCAAAAGCTGCAAGCTGCCATTTACTCCAGGGCACCGACTCTTCAATGGAGAGGTGGCAGGAAAGCCAAGTCCCTTCCTTTAACACACAGTCCAGGAGTTTGAATTTGGCACTTGCGGGAAGCCTGTTCAGTTTAACAAATTTAATCTTTGTGCACCTGTACTTTACAAAGCACAGGGAGGCGAGACAAATTACAATTAATATTTATTTATTTGTGTTTGAAATCTGCAACCAGAGCAGAGGTGTTACTTTGGCTTAGAAGATATTTCACCATTGCAACCAACTTACTTAGCCAGATAAGGCAGATTTGAATAAATGACCAAGGAGCAGTGAATTTCAAAAGTTTTGAATTTCAGAAGCATTAGGTACCTCCATTTTTGGATGCCAAACTTGGAACGCTGTTGAGGGTATATGTACCCTTTTGGAAATACAGAGCATGGAAAATTAGGGCCCTTTATAGTCTATCCTTATTTGAGCATCCAAATATTTATGATGGGTGATCTTATTGATGTCATTTGACCTGTGACTGAGCTGCTTCATTGGTACTGCAGATATCTGAAGGACATCTGACTCTGCAATCCATATAAAGAAATGTCAATCATCAAGGACTGTACTGATTTTTTTCTTTTTTCCTTTTTTTTTTTTTGATGAAACAAGTGGGTGCAGAAAATCAAAGACGTAAACATGACCCTGACAATCTGGAACATTAAATAGTTCAACAATGCCTGGAATTATAGATACATAAGTGCAAGCATATTTAGTTTAACAACAAATACACTACAAAATTTCTATACATGTATTGATTTGGATGTACAAGAGAAAAAATAATAAGAAGTAAGCAACATGGGAAGTGACTTTCTCCCAGACAGACTGAGAGGCATTTTGGGGATCTATGTTACGTACGAGACAAGGCAGCAGCACCTCCTGCCTACACTGGGAGGGGAAGAGCCAAGTCAAGGGCAGGCTGCCTTCTGCTCCAGCTATGTGCCAGTGCCCCTGTTACCCAGGACGGAGCAAATGTGGCAGCATCTAGAGGGAGGTCTGTAGAAATGTATATATTCCAAGCTGCAGTTTCAGAGGTATCAGTTTTAATCAGATTATGATGCCCAGATTTTCTCTCCAATGTAAGAGGCAGTGCATTAGAAAACCTTGATATAACGTTGAACCCAAAATAAGGCCGCTAGGAATACATCCATATTAACTGTTTGGGGCTTGTCCTTCACTAAGGGATTGCTTGTTTTCTTGTTTGCAGCAACTTGAAACTGAGGCAAGGCTGAAAGCCTAGCCCAAAGCTTTCAGATAAGCTTTCTTAATAGTTATTTAATTTTCTGAATGCGTTTTACTAAATCACCCCCTAGTTGTTTACAAATGGAAGTAATTAAAACCTGTGATAATCAATGGAATAGGTATTGTTATAGGTATAAAATGAGGTACAGAGGTTGAAAAATTGCTTCAGGTGACAGCAAGAGCTAGGCATAGATCTCAGCAGTACTAGTCCCCCTTCTTCCCCATCACACTAGCACTTCTCTGAGAGTACTTTTCAGGGTATGCGAGTCACCAGCTAACATGCTATTAACTATATCCTCCTTCCCACCATCCCCTCTCCCCTCCCCCCCAAAAAATCCTTCCATGTTCCCAAGCAACAGGTGTACCACAGTTTGTATGGAATAGTTTGGGGAAAGGAAGCAAGCTTTATTTTAAAATCGTGTGCCCAAAGGAAAGAATTAATTTAGGGGTTGAATCTCAAACAAGAAAATGGGTCAGGAGGAAAGCGCTAACAGGCAAGTGGTGTCAAACAGCAGGTGGACAAAAAAAGCATAAGGGTAACACCAGTCAATCAAGGAGCTGCACAGGGCATGGAAAGATCAGCATCAGTCACTCAGCATTTGCCTAGGATAATGCAAGGAATTGCGATCAAGTCAGCAGGTGAACAGGGGAACTGGAAGGCAGAAAGTGCCAAGTCTTTTGATGCTAACTGCACCTGCTGGGATTCTGCACATGTCTTAAACTATTCAGCAGGTAAACTAGTCACCTCTGCATGGCACTTGCCTTTGGCTTTTTACTTAATTCATGAATCTGGGGAGGAGGGAGGTAGAAGAGAAGTATTACCTGTTTCTCTTAATTTTGAGTTGATGTAGTCTTGTGGCAGTGAAAAAGACCAGTACACCTGACAGTATGAGTGAATTGCAAGATACAGCTCACCAAAGACGCTCTGTTGTATTGCAGACATAGTATGGATTTGGGATTACTTAAGCCTAAGGAAAGGAATGTGTGATTTGGTTACAGTCCTGGTAAGCGGGGAAAGGAAGTTATGAGTCTGACTAAATGGGCATTTTTAAGTACAGCTAAGCATTGAGAATTAATGACGGTAATGATAGCAATTATGTAATTTTGAGTAATTAGCAAAAAGGACTAGGAAGACTAGGATACCTATAACTGATCTCTAACCAATCTAGCTAGACTTGCAGATTTCCTAACCATGGTGAATAGAGTTATGCAAGCAGACGTATGTGAACACATCAGAAGCATGATTCACATGTGCTGAGAAAACTAGAGAGCTGGTTAGAAGATGTTTTGCAAGGTAGTGGAATATTTATTGCATGAAAGGGGAGACCAGATTCCCTGTGTCTATACAGCATAGATGCACATAGATGATAACAGCTTCAGGGAATACTGGAGGAAAACTCAGCTTTGCATCAGTTTTCATGAGCCAAGTTTAAAGTTTTGCTAACTGGTAGCGTGGATGTGTCCCACCATGTTATCCCATTCTGCCTAGCACTGCTGTAGAGGGACTTACAAGGCTCCCATCTGCAAGGGTAGGTAACATTTGCCCTAATACAGTGAGTAATATGCTGCACCAAACTGCAGGCTACAAATTTCTGGCACTGCAGATGTGCAGAGCAGGAGAAGGCAGCAGTCTAGGCTTTAGCCCACGTCACCTAGATACCTATTGTGTGTATATATAAAAATAGTCGCAGAAATACATTGTTTCAATTGATCTCTAGAAACTGATGAATCTCAAAAGACTTGTTCTGTTTGAATAAGCATCCAAAATTATATCTGTAGTGGTTATGAACAATGAAAACATCATCAGGTACAGTTTAAAGTATTGCACTCTATAATTAATAATTTCTCCTTGTAAGAAACCTTAGTGGAGACATAGGCAAGAAAATAAGTAACCTCACAGAATACTTGTTAAAACTCTAACTATATATTTAGCTCCTAGTATTACCTGCTCATGGCACACCCTAGGTACTATAATACCTTGAAGCTAATAAAGTGCTTCAGGAGATGTAATTTTTGTGGCAACACTGTCTTCTTGAGACAAAGGAAATCACGAAGAAAAGTCAAGGTTGTTGATATTTTACCTGTCTGAAACTGATGTTTTTCCTTTGGTTAGCACCAAAAATGTTTGCAAATCATGGAAAAGGAATTTACAATTTAGTTCAGACCAGTAGCACTCAGGAGTAATATTCAGGGACAGGAAAGGGTGATACCACTGGGGAGGTGCTTGCCATAAAGGGACGAAGGGATTGAACTTTAAGTTACTTGGCAGACAAAACATTGTTTGGAAAGAGAAAATAGTTCTGAGAATGCATTGTAGACTGAGGTTTTAGTAGGAGGGGAAGGCAACATAGGAGAGAGCAGGCTGGGCAGTGTTCTGGTGGTGTGATCTCTGTCTAAGCTAGAGCTGTGTGCGACCTGAAAAGCCAGCATATGACATGGAAGATGGAGAGAAAACAGTCAAGGCAATTGAGGGTTTTTTTCCTAGAATCAACTGTGGAAGAAAAAAGTAATTATAAAGGCATTTAGAAATACCACTTTGAAGTTGTCTCTCAGAGAAAAAAATTTGAATCACTTGAGCAATTCTAAGTGTAGTGCCAAGTAGTTTTCCTTGTAGATGTTTACATGATGAAGCTCCTGTCCCATAATTCCTCTATCATAAACTGAGGCTATTTGGAGAATGCCAAACCAAGAGAGACCAGATTGGGTGTAGGGTTCTCATGTAATCCAATAGCAAATGTGCCTGCCTGCAGATGGCAGCTACACTTACTTCATCCATTGTTATCTGTGCTGTGGACACTCCTGCCCTGGGCAGGCCTTCGTAGGTGATCAAGTAGCTTTCTTGCAGTCATCGGGCTCGGGTACTCTTCAGAATATCAGCACCTACTTCAACAATGCCAGCTCTTACCCCTTGTTGAAGTATTAACCACACCCCTCTTCCCAAACAGACTAAGGCTCATAAGTGGAAACATTTTATTCAGATCAAACATCATTTCAAAGTGATTTAATTTTGAGGATAGCTTTTACTCCAGGCAGCCTGATGTACTCCACCTTCTTGACTCTGTGTTGCCTTTACAGCCAAGTCCATAGGCAGCTTTGAAATTCTTCACTGATTATCAAGTGGTATAGTTGCACTGTTTTCAATTAAATGTTTTCATTTATAGCAGTGCTTCTGCTGGGTGTGCTGTGAGCACTGTGATTCAATTATTTCTTCATTGTAGGATTAGATGCAGCTCCAGACAGAGTGAGAAGACTAAAATCCCCAAATGTCTGGTTCCTCAATGAAGCAAATGAACTATAGAAAATAATACGAATTCTATGGTGTATGCAAGACGAGAAAGAATTGCTTGTTTATAGCATACTTCAGAAAACAGAAGTGGGTCCCCTAGGTGCTTTTACCATCCAAAATTATATAAACATCGGGAATATTTTTAATTTTGGGGGTGACAGGTGTAGGTGCCAGGAACTTGGCTGAAGCAATAACACTTAGTACTGTCTTCAGACTTCTGGAAAACTGAGTCACACCTCTGGTTTGATTGTGTTCATTTTGCACTGTCTTCATAATTAAGAGGGCTGGAAACACTCATAGAATCATAGAATCATAGAATTGTTCTGGTTGGAAGAGACCTCCAAGATCATCAGGTCCAACCATTAACCTATCACTACCAAGTCCCCCACTAAATCATATCCCTTAGGGCCTCGTCTAAACGTCTTTTGAATACCTCCAGAGATGGGGACTCCACCACCTCCCTGGGCAGCCTGTTCCAATGCCTGACAACCCTTTCAGTGAAGAAATTTTTACGAATGTCCAATCTAAACCTCCCCTGGCACAACTTGAGGCCATTTCCTCTTGTTCTGTTGTCTGTTACTAGGGAGAAGAGTCCGACCCCCATCTCTCTACAACCTCCTTTCAGGTACTTGTAGAGAGCAATAAGGTCTCCCCTCAGCCTCCTTTTCTCCAGACTAAACAACCCCAGTTCCCTCAGCCGCTCCTCATAGGACTTGTGCTCTAGACCCTTCTCTGGACACGCTCCAGCACCTCAGTGTCTTTCTTGTAGTGAGGGGCCCAAAACTGAACACAGTACTCGAGGTGCGGCCTCACCAGGGCCAAGTACAGGGGGACGATCACTTCCCTACTGCTGCTGGCCACACTATTTCTGATACAGGCCAGGATGCTGTTGGCCTTCTTGGCCACCTGGGCACACTGCTGGCTCATAGTCAGCTGGCTGTCAACCAACACCCCCAGGAAGGTGGAAATGCTGAGCATAAAGCTCTGTGATCAGAGCTTTGCAAACTGCCTTGATTCTGAATATAACCATCTATCACCACAAGCAATAGCCAGCTATGACAGTGACTTAGAAGGCTGTTTCACATTATCAGTTTCCTAGGCAAGCCATCTACTCATTTGGAAAATCACTGCTTTGTGGATGCACTGTGCAGACCTTTGGGTTCACTTGCTCTCTCATAGGTGTCACTGTTCTCACTGCGCTCTGACAGATGCCATCATTGCTCTCTATTTTCGGGCTTGTTTGTGCCAGAGGCTAGCTATTGAATGCAGCTGGAACCACCTAAAATAACCATGCTATCAGGCATCAACAATATTCCTGTGTTGTAGTATCATTTGCATTTTTGGAAAACAAAAAATAAAGGTTAGGCAGGCTTTCATAGGTTTATGTGAAGTAGGAAACCATGTATATGGAAGAAAATCCAGTGAATGGGCTTTAACTACAACACAGATGCAACAGAACTTACGGATGTGAACTGTTAAATGATTACTCACAAATTGTCAGTAGATCACCTAGAAATTCTTGATGTCTGAAGATGAAAAAACTCATTCTGCATCATACTTTCACATCTTTCACACACTTCGTAATGCATGAGTTAAGATTTTAAGCAACAGTTTTATTCAAATGTTACCACTTTGGCATAGCTAAATCATGATGAGAAGAAGATGTTTTTTGTTTTCTTCCTGTTCTTATCACCTCTGGTAGAAAAGCTGCTTGATCATTGTTGTATCTTGAGTCTGCATGAATCTCATTGCCTTTTCTTATTCCTTGTAAATCTGTAGAAATGACAGATATGAATGGCCATAAAAGTGCTTTTGGAGGAAAACAACTTCAGATGGCCAGATGATGTAATATAGTTTCACTTCATTAGCTTCAATGAAATAGTGCTGATTTCAAGGCATTACACCTAGAAGTGTACGTTGATAGGTTTATCCCAGGCTATCAGGCAGAGCTATTGATGAAATAGTTAACCGGCAATCATAGAAACTTAAGATGGGAAAAACTAGAATTTAGTGAAAATAATGAAAATAAAGAAAAACACTGGTTTGCTATATGCAGCATTGGGTACCCAGGTAAGCTGGATTTTTTTTTTTTTTCCTGAAAGCAGCAGCATGACAATTAAAACTGTAAATGCTTGCGAGAACATTTGCACCAAAATAGCACAGTCAGATTTGTTCAGTTGCTTCTTATTAGCAAACCACTGCAAACATTTTTCAGGAATTTGCAGTCAAAAATATTATTTGAAAGCAGCAGATGTGATTTTTTTTTTTTGCCATGAGTTATCAGAGTTATTCCTCTTGTGAAAGGCAGCCTCTCAGTCACGTGAGGCCATGAAACGTTCTTTTTCATTTCTCCAGGGTTTTCAAACCTTAGAGGTTCTTATCTCTGAGTCCCAAATATATAGATTCTTTTTAAAACTCATGATTTTAAGACTAATGCCAAGAATTTACCAGAGAAGGTGTGATTTTTACATACTTAAGCTGACAAGGCAAATGAGATCAATTAGTCATAAAATACAACAGCAGAACATAACTAGTGGTCATTATGTGCCTTTTCTACACAGATCATGATTGCTCCTGTCTGGGGCTATTTCAATTAGAGAACAAACTGCAGGAATTGATTTGTTCAACTGTTTCTTGGTTATGGTAGTGTCCTGGTTTCGGCTGGGATGGAGCTAATTTTCTTTCCAGTAGCTACTGTGCTTTGGATTTTGTATGGGATTTGGTATGTGAAGAATATTGATAATACACTGATGTTATTAGTGATTGCTGCTAAATGATCAAGGACATCTTCCAGCTTCCCAGGTTTTGCTAATGTGCAGGTACAAAAACCTGGGAGGGGTATAGCCAGTATAGTTGACCCAAACTGGCCAAAGAAAGTATTCCATACCATAGACGTCATGCCGAGCATAAGTGGGGGTCAGCCGGTGGGCCAAGGCCCTTCCTTTTCATTCATTCATTCATTCAGGCCTTTTTGTTCATTCAGGCTTTCAGTCGTTCATTCAGCTGTTTGTTCCCTCACTTGCTCTCTCTGGAACTTGCTGTTCCATGTTTGCTGCTTGGGACAGGCTATATCAGTCATCAGGTTGTCGGGTGGTGAGATATTGTGCATCATTTGTTTTATGTATTCTATTATCATTATTTTATTTTATTTATTATTATTATCATTATTAATAGAGAATATAATTATTATTCTCTTTTCCTTTGCTGTCCTGGTGAACTGTTTTTATCTCAACCCACGAGTTTTCGTTTCTTTCCAATTCTCCTCCCCACCCCACTGGGGAGGAAGGGAGGGAGGGAGGGAGCAGCTGTGTGGTATTTTGTCACTGGCTGAGGTTAAACCATAACGGGTAGTTTCTGAGAAAGGTGTCAAACCAGTCTGGTCGCTGCTATTTTGCCATCTAAAGGGTGTTCTTATTCAGTGCCCTCGATGTGATTAGTTGCCAAATGTTCAGGATTCTGAACACATGTGACAATATACATTCAGAGTAATTCGAGGCATCTAAACTTCCACAGCAGAAAACAGAATTTTTATTGTCCAGTACCTTGAGGTGGCAGCAGGTGAAGGTTTGGAGCTGAGTTGTCATTCAAGGATTAATGTGGCAGCATAAGTTTAAAGGCACTCTGAATTTCAGGCTAACAGCTGACACTTTTCTTAACAATTAGTTTTAAAATCCATCATTTAATTATTAGCTTGAAGGACACTGCAAATGAACACCATAGGTACCTCATTTACATGTTTAATTGGATTAGTCTCCTGACTTTGAGATTCTAGCGATTAATTTGTCTGGGCATTTTTTTCCAGATAGCTAAATGATTAATCTTTTGTATTTCAGTGCATGGATTCACATCATACATTTTTACATTGAAAAATGAATTGTTCCTCTGCAGTGTTGTTCTTCTGTTGCTGTGTGACCTGTTGTACAACAAACATTGCTTCTTGAAATAAGTAGATGTTACTACTTAACATAGATGTGCTCTAAATTTTGGAATAATTGAATTTATATCACCTGCAAATGCTTTTCTTTCAATTATGAAGTCAAATTGAGAAAATCTAATGCCTAATGTTATGTGCATGCAGAGTCAATAAACAAATATTTCCTGCTATGTTCAATATTTTACTTATCCATTTGATAATTAACATAGCTATTTGGGCAAAATAAGATGCAGTGACATGGTTGTCATGATTATTTGTTAAAAACACTAAAACCTAGGTTTTTCAAAAGGTTTAGCAACCCATGGCTCCCATTAGACTCTTTGAGGCCAGACATGGTTTTTATATGTTTGTAATATATCTATATAATAGACCCTTGTCCATTTGACTTCTAGGCATGACAACAGTATAAATCTTAATAATAAAGATGTCAGACTGAGATGTGTTCAGAAATCTCCATTACTCAGACCTCTCTTCTCAACCATGCTGCGTGTCATCTTGGTTGTATATTTGGAACCGGGTAGATAAGAAGAGGTGGATCACACTTAGAAGTTCAAGAGGGCCTTCAGGACCATGAAGGGCAAGGGAGCACACCTGACTCTTCTGTACTTCCATCCAGTTCTCCAGTGCTCACCAGAGAAATTTCCTGATGTGATGGCACTGTTTATTTGGTCAAGATTTTTCCTTTGTTGCAGATTAAAACACTGACACTGGATTTGACATGGAATCCAAAAGTCAAGTGTGAGTTCCTTTTCCCTTGAGAGTTACCACTAGCGCCTCTCCAGAGATACAACAAATAGTTCTGCTGATACTGTGCAAAAATGTTAGCTTGGGTCTATGCTGGTTTGCTGACAGGTGTAAAATGTAAAGTTACCTTAGGCTCCACTCAGCAAAGCCTTCACACATATGAGCTATCTGTTAATTATAACAATTACTCATGCATTTAAGGTTGAGAAGCCTCATCCTGCAAAATAATGAGCATCCTCACTCTCCATAGAAGTCAGTGAATGGTACAAGGGCTGAGTGTGTCTCAATTTAAGATGTTCCCCTTTAACACCTTGGAGAATTAGGCCATAATCAATGAAATATGCTATTTGCAAGTCAGTGTCCTGAAAGCAGATTCCCTGAATGGCAAAGTAGTGATTTTACAGTTACTTGCACAGTATGTTTACTACCTTAAAAAAAAAAAAAAAGCTCCACTGTAGCAGTATCTAAGGTATAACTATACAGATAGCATTAAAAGTAGCCACATGTAACTTATCCCTTCCCTGAGTTCAGTGTAATCTCTTGGGTTATGTGATAGCTGTTTGACAGTTTTGAAGGGTTACAGTTATACAATGATTTCCAAAAATAATTTCACATAACTTATTCAAAGTAACTGATGGTAAACAGGTAACAGAGCAGCATTGTTTCGTATTAGCCATTTTTAGTTTAAAAACACAGCAACATTTAATGTATTGTGTTCTACAAAAAGCATTTGCTATTTATTTGTGACTGCTGCTGTTAATTACAGGCCTACCCTCATTTTTGCAGGAGGACTTCTAAAAATCTGCATGTTAAACTGAAACCCAACTCCATGACAATATCAGGTATTATTTTTAACTAGAGGAACTACACCGATGTCAGCTCCTGAAGAGTGTACTTCACCCTATCCATGAAGGCTATGAATTGATAAAGCCATCAGTTAGTGACTGTTGTGTGGCTGCTACAGACAGCAGTTCATGCTTTAGTTCGTGCTTTTACTTCTGAAGGTCACTGTGTCAATTCTTGTGTGTTGGTATGGTTTTTCACTAACGGTGTATACCTAGGATATGCTCATAGCCAAAATACTTCGTGCAGGTTCACTGGAGGCTTTATCTCCACCTCAGCTTCAGTTCTCCAAGTCTCTTCCAGTTCCTTAGTGTCTTTGAGTAATTAGATGAGTAAAACAAAAATATGAAATTAAACATGTGTATTAGTAGTATGCATTTAATAGACTAAACAATTCTCTGGCACATGTTTCTTTAGTTGTATTTTTGCATTTGTTATTACTGCTGAATAGAAGACAATAACCCTGGTAACGAGTTAAACAGATTGTTTTAATAGTGACGGACTGGAAGAAGATATAGGACCCAGGATATATAACATTAAAAATTGCATCTTCTAAGATGCATTGAGGCTACAAGCTTTGCTACCCAGATCTCAATCCTTTATTAAAAAAAAAAAAAACTCAACATAAACCAAACATTAGGCAGTCCCTCTGACAAAAGGCCAAAGCTGAACTCTTAGAGGAAGACAAAAATATCCTGTTACACAGGTTTCACAGGGCTTTGGGCTTCAGCTCTTAATATATTGCTACTTCCGAGTTCATTTCCTTGGGGGAGGATTCTGGTGTCTTTACCAAAAGAAAATGTCTGTTTCTAAAAAGAATTGCAAAAGTTGTGATTCTCCACAATCATAACTGAACAAGATCATTCCCATAGGATATTTCAGGGCAAGAGCCATGACAGCAAACTCAAGAGCAATGACAACATTAGAAAGCTCAGCTAATATTAGTAATTTCTTATTGCAGGTATTGCTATACTTCTCCAGTTGCACAAAAATAAGACAAGTCTGTATAAAACACAGAGCATGCCAATGGAATATATAAGGAAGGCTTTTTAATGATGATTTTTATCGTTGAGCACTCCTATTAGGATTACTTGGTGATATGCAAGTTCTTTCCTTTCTCTTGTTGTGTAGGTAGCTGAACCTACCAGCCGATGTTCACTGGCCCATTCTTCTCCCAAGGGACATCAATAATTTGAGGTTATCTAAATTAATCTGCCGGAAATTTCTTCTATAATGGAGACATTCATTGGAAGATGTAAAGCTTGCTGAGCTGCTGCCCCTCACTCTGCTGAGATGGAGCTTAAAGCAGGGAGGAGACACAGCTGTGATGCTGAAAATGTCCTGGGAGGATCTGCCCAGCAGTGAAAATTAGACCAGCATTTTCTGCTTGTAGCCCTTTCTTGCTAGAGCAAGAAATGTGTGAATATCTGAGTGGTGATCACACTAACTGTACAGGAAGAAGCTGTGACCTCCTTGTCCTCTATGTGAGCATCTGTGTTCAAGCTCTAATTTTGTCTGTTGTAATTGCATTTTTTACTATTTTCCATTTATCAAAATAAAGCCAATAGAAGCTGGACTAGAACTTTAGAAATCTGATTATTGTGGTTTACTGATAAAAATCATTAGTCATGCTTGGGCTTAAAGCTCATGAGTTCTGAAAATTGATTTAATAATTTTCCAATCAATTGCAATAAATGCTGGAGGATGGTTATCTAAGCATTTTGGAAGATACCTATTTAAATGTAATAACTGTTCCCAAGCACAAAAGAGTAGAAAGCAGCTGTCAAATCCCTGAATTTTATCCCTGCTGAAGCAGAAGTCTTGGTGACCCCTTCAACATCAGTAAAGCTGGATTTGGGCTAGGCAGAACATGAAAACTGTAGGCTGAGTGCCCTTCCTGCAGTTAGTGAATTGGCACTGATGGATGGCACACGTAAGCTCCCATTAGCTTGCTTTAAAGACTGGATGAACAATTTGAATAAAATATTCCTTCATTTTTTGCCCTCAAGAGAACTTTCCAATGATGCATAAAAGTATGAATGACTTCTTTTCCTGCAGTTTGTCTGTTCTTTCCTGCCATTCCTGTATGTCGGTGGTTTATAAGCTCAGCCAAATTGTTACTGTTATTTAAAATTCACTAGAAGTGAGGAGCCTCCATCAAAATTAAGTGGCCACTGTGCAAGGATGTACTGCATAGTAAGAAATGAACCCTGCTCTGAAGAGATACAGCTTAGGTGAAAGAGAAAGATGAAGCCGTAGCCTCTTTGCCAACAAGTGGAAGAGACAAATGCCTAGGTCCTGAAAATCAGTGGGAGCTTAGGCAGTCAGATGTCTTCATGGAGTTGGCCTTAAAGGCTCCTTGTTAAAATTCAGCATTATATGAGAAACAGCAAAGTGGGTTCCAAGAAAGTTGGTATGTTGATGTGGTGGCAAAGCTAGCTTGGGACCCCAAAGTAGCATTGCTCTGTTAGCTCTGTAACAATGCTTGTTGGTTTGGGCACAGTGCTGATGCAGCTGTATTGCTTCCGACTCCAGGGCTTGATCACTTGGCTCACTACCTTGGGAATCTTGTGTATTTATGTAGTTTAGACAACTCTTAAAGTCCATGCAAGAGGAAAAAGAATAGCACTCAGTTCTTCAGGCCCAGACTACTGTTGCTTCAGTATTTCCTTCATTGCTTCCTTCAGTAGTCATTCCTTTATATTACATAATTCTGCTGAAATAATTCAAAAGGAGAAATTACTGATTAATTAAATAATATCTTTTGCTTAAAAGAAAAGATTACTGAAATCTGTATTCTTAAAGTTCATGCATTTTCTTAGGTATGTTCAGCCTGTACTAAACCTAAAGGGGCAGAAACTTATAAAACACTTAAAAGATAAAGAGGATATCTCAGCTTGGAATTAGTCCTGTATCAGCTGGAGGGAAGCAAAGGTAGTCTCCCTGCATCCTCTGCCAAGCAGGCAGTTTGGCCCACTTCCTCACAGTCAATGTGAGGACTGGAGGAAGTTCAAAAAGAGGTTCACCAGGGTCTCAGTAGTGCCCTTGGTCAAAATTGCAGGCAGATACTTGAAAAAGCCATAAATCCTGGTGGAATATATTTATGACATCTTGTAACTCTGCGCTCTGCTTCCTGTGTGTCTTCCAAACCATGTATGCAGTAATGTGCTGACAAAACCAAGCTTTACTACCGTCAGTGCTTTGGAATCGATATTGTTGCAGAAGAGCAAGCTGGGTTCCCCTGTGCCTCGTGCATCATAACGCCACCGACAGCTCAAGCTCTGATTCCACATGCTGTCCCTGGTGGCTGATAATGACAAGGAAATGGCACAACTTGATTGGAGATCACCAGCAGGAATGGGCTTGCTGCATTGGCAGATCAGAAATGTTAATCCTGACCTGAAAAGAGAAGCAGCATGACAGCATAGCTAAGCCTTTTTTAAACAGATTTTTTTTCTCTCATGAATTGCCTTTCACAAACAGTGCATTTGTTTATTTGCTGATGAGATTTGTAACCTGGATCAATATTACTCCAGCCTTTGCTCAATGCAAGGATGTAAATACTAGTAACAACAATGTGAATTGCTTGCATTCCCAGAGCTCAAACAATAACAATTTATCAAGAGAATCAGTGACCTTCACCATTTCAAACCTAGGCCTGTTCAGTTATGAAAGAGTAGTATTTTGACATCTGCATGACTGCCTGTCTGAAATAAGAGTGATGTGTACTCCCTCTGCAGTCACCAAAGTTTCGTTCCAAGGCTGCTATCAAAACTGTCACTGACTGGCACTTTCACAGCCTCAGGAGACAAGCTACGGTTGCACGTGGGCGCAGAGCTTAGCCCCCTGCCTCGCTCCTGCTCACACCTCTCATAGCTGAGTTGGCAAGAAGAGGAGTAACTTACAGGGAAGTGTTGTAAGATGGGGAATCCCGTGCTGAGTCATGGAAAAATGGAGGACTTTGGGCAATACAGCATCACACATGCAATGTATTTTCAGCACTCTATCTGCCTAGGTATTTTTTTATTGTGCACTGTCCTGAAAGATTTTTATACCTCCCATGTATTTACTCTGATTTTATTTCATATACACTGTCTCTGTTTCATGTTAGGTAGAATGGCTTCAATATTAGTTTGTAATTGGCTTCTGTGAATCATTGAAATTATGCTGCAACCATGACATCATTCCTTGGCTAGAGAAAGTTCAGCAGCATTGTGAGAGGAAACACTTTCCCTTTTACTAAATTCATCAGTCACACAAAGCTTGGAATTACATATGATACTAGGAAAAAACAAAACAAGAATCTCCCTGTGCGCTCCTACATAGTATTTACTTAATGATTTCTCCACAATAGACTTGCTGTGTGGCAGTTTGCACACACAGTGCAGTTGCAGCAGCTCAGCTACATCTCTAATCTAAGGTGTGCAGAAAAATGCTGCTTATTTCATGCTTGTAGCCTGGATTCAGAAGTCTTATTTCTTCATGTTGTTAATGCTAGCCAAGAAGATTAAAGAAATCTTGAACGGGAGCAGTGTCCCTGCTACACTCTGCAGTCTCTGAAGGCCCACAAATGGCATGCAGTTTGGAAAGAAAGGGACACTGAAAAATGCAAGACCATAATAGATCAGAAGGCTGGAAACAGCTGCAAAGACTGAGAATTTGTTATCAAGAGAGAAAATGACAGTCTCTTGCCTTAATACCATACAACTTCATTCCAGAAGCAAGAAGCAGGACACTCATTGATACAGGTTTCCTTCCTTATGCATGAGAGTTGGGCTATGATCAAAGGTTAGACTATAAGGTTGTAAATTAGATGTGCTCTTCCTATCTCTACCAGCATTTGATAGCAACATATATAACTTAATACAGAAAAACAAAGATGTTTTACTAATGTGAAAACCTTTGGAATGAGGTAATGTGGACACAGAACAGTGAAACACCTTGTTAGGTATATGGAGGAAAGCTGTTTGTCTAAATTATTTGCCACAGACACGTGACCCAACACTGGGCTGAAATAAGAGAAAAGTCAGGATATTTCTACCCACTTTTTAATGTGTTCTCCTAACCTTCATTTTTTAGATCTAGCTGGAAACTATAGTATTAAAATTAGGAGAAAGGACAGCAGGGTAAACAAGAAGTATGTCTGTAAAATCTGTTAAGATAGCTTTCTTGCAAGATTTTCATCTTGGTGGCATGGGTAGAGAGGATCAGGCCAGACAGAGGCTTGTTTGCACTGCAGAGAATATTTGGTCATGACTTGGGCACTGCTATGTACTTGAATCCTGTCTGCACATGGAAACACACACCTGATGGTGCTTCAAATGGAGTTTGGCTTTCTGATGGAGACACAGCCCTACATATGTCGTGAGTATGAACTATCCACTGTTAATCCAGGCACTTTCTGTAGCCCTGATACTATTTTGCGGTGTGGTTGCTTTACCCAGGATGAGGTTAGCTTAGTGGAACAGGCTTCCTTCAATATTCAGGTGATGCTGCTTTGCCTGATGTTCCTAACTGAAGAACTAATTCTTTTGAGGTTGATCGGGTATTAATTAGCACTGGCAACCTTTAGGAGTAAATCCTGATATAATTCACTATTTCATAGACAGATATATTTAATAACTGCATAATAATAAAAAAGTATATAAAAAACATAGGTAATTAAATTATTCGGAAATCATTAACTCTTGTTGAGTTCAATATTTAGCCAGATTTCTCTGTATTAAGGCCTACTGCAACATCTAACCCTTCAGAGAAGTCTGAAAGTAGCTTGCAAAAAAACTTTGGGAAAGTTATTTAAAAGTGTTTGGCTGGCACTTCATGCAGTGACATCAAGGCAGTTGTCCAGGGGGCAAAGAAGGGTTTGGATTGACCCGTGTTGTCTTGATCCAGCCTTCGTCATTCAGACTCGAGATCTGGAGGTCCAAATAGCATGAACTCACTTGTCAGCAGGAGGATTAGCTCCCAAGGTTGAATACATTCGGAGAGCTGTGTGAGAAGTCATCTTGATAAAAGCCATAATAATGAACCGTATTCTTTTGTGATAATGTTTTGAATCATTATTCAGAGAGCGCACCCTGTAGGGGCTTTTTGTGTGTAAAGCCTTTTAAATGTTTTTAGCTAATCTTTATTTTTAAAAAGAACCCTGCTTTCTGTTCTGCTGTGCATATTATGTTTGATCAATGCTTTCTTTGTGGCTGAAAAGTGGAAAGTGTATTTTTCTTTGTCATTTTATTATTGTAATCTGCTACACTATTAGAATTTAATACCAAAGAGCAGCATGTTATAACTTTTTATATTTAAAGTGACACTACTGCTGGGTTTTTTTTCCCTAAGTTAATTTATTGCTGGTGAAAAGTGTTAGACTGGCAGCACCAGAGATTACAAGCCAAGCCTTACCCAGTTTACCCCTCTTTACTTCTAAGATCCAGATGAATAATTGAAAATGCAGGCAGCAGGGCTCTCAACTCATCTAAACTGAGGTCCATTACTCCCAGCCTCACTGAGAGGAGGCTGCAGTGAACAATGGATTGGGAAAGGGATTTCCAGAACCCTGCTTAGCATTCATCAAATAATGTTAAAGCCAAATGTCCATGTTGTGCAAGTGAATAGTGGCTTTCTTTTTTTCACGTTGTGTGCTTTACATTTTGTTTTCTTCCCAGAAAAGACTTCAGGGAAGAGTGAGGTCATGCTATATGTGCATTTAAGAGTAGGGACTGGTAGATAACTACCAGTGAGGTAGATTCCCAAAAGAGATCTAGCTGGGCATCACAACAAGAAACTCAGATGGTACAAAAATCAGCACAGTTTACCTTGTGTGTACTGAAATCTTCCTTAGCTATGGTCCCCGAGTGTAGCTGCAAATAAGGGTGAATTTCTAGCAGAGTCCTCAGTGTAGTTTCTTGCCCATATGCAGTTTAATGCTGTGGGAAATGACCTCAAAGGAGTAGACAATGACTGATAAAAGTGTATGAACTGTACAAGAATTGGGGGAATGATACTCTAGATGATGTCCCAAAACCACAGAAAGATGTGGATGGCTTGTTAAGCTGAAGACTGGCAAATATATTCCTCAATATGGTCAAACTTAAATGTATGCATTCAGAGCTAAAAATATAATCAAGCTCTGCCTGGGGAGTAGCGTAGCCTGACCTGGGAAGCAATGGCAGTGGATGGAGAAAGACAGGCCCCTGAGAGTTAACCAGCTGGAAGGCAAACTTCCCTGTGATGGTGTGACTAAAAGGGCTACTCTAATTCTTGGAGGTATAGCCAGGGTAGGAGGTGGGTTTATTACTTTTGTGCTGTCAGTAATAGACTTGCTACAGAAGAACTGCATCCACAGTCCAGAAAAGGTGACACTTAGAGCTGCAAGAACAATTAAAAGATTGAAAAATATTCCTTAAAATGCAAGTCTCAAGATGCTCTCTCTGCTTACCTTATTAAAGACAGGACTTCAGTATTGACTTACAATCAATATGTATCTATGTGGGAAATATAAATGAAAGCTGAAGAGCTTCGTGGTCCTAGGTTTAATGAAGTCAATTGGTTGATTCTGGAAATATTTAGTTTAATTATTTTTGTGGGTTTTTTTCTTTTTACAATGGTAATAATTAACCATTGGAAGAGTGTTCTATGATTTGTAAATTCTATATCAGTAGAAAATTTTTAAATCAAATCTAGATGTTTTACCTTTAAAACATTGTTCTACTTCAAAGAGGAATTAAAGAAATCATTAATCTGATTTGTCCAGCTCAGACAGGTGGCAGCAATGCCCATTTGTGGCTTTGCAATTAAAGGAGACCAACGATATTGCTAAGGGTAAAATAACTACTTAAAAGGTAACAGGATGCAAGTGAATTTGAGAAGAGGGAGAAAATATATGAGTTTAAATGGAAATTTTTATTTTATCATTAGATTCAAAATTAGCTGATTGAGCTTCTTTATTCCTAACTGCTAGATTATTAACATATTTCTGTCTTAGCTAATATTTAGCCAACCTGTTCATGTGAATTTTTCATACATGTGTCTAGATACCCTGTTAAATTGATCCCTGACCTCTGGTCATTTTTGTTCTCCCTCTTGAAATATTTCTCAGTAACTTTCCAGTATTGAAATTCCCAGAAACTAATGAAACATTCCATGCACATCCCTGTTCAATGGCATAATGCCTCCAGTTATGCAAACTAAAAGTGCTCAGTTGATGACTCTAATTAGCTGTTAAACAGTCCACTTCAGTTCTTTTTGTAATCTTCGTGATGTGCTCCTGCTGTTTCTTATACCCTCAGTTTTCACAGAAAATGTGCTGTTATCCACTTATTCCTGAATAACTGTATACAGACTTTAATCAAATTGACATCATGCACCAAGATTGCATCCATTTTAGTTGAACAAATCCAAACACTAACAATTTACTGAAGTCTACGGTTCCGCCCACTCAGACCAAGTCTAATGGTTTCTTGGCACTATTTAATGTAACCAAGAACTGCAAAATTAAAAGCAAGCTTCCAAAATTCTTATGTAATTCTTGAACAAGTCCAGCTCCAGTTTAAGTCAGTGAAAGGCTTGCTATTATCGTCAGTAAGAGCAGGATGATTCCTTTTGGTACAAGATAAAGAGATGTTGTGTACAGGGTTTGACACATTTCTCCCTCATAGCAAACAAGTAGAAACTGCAATAGGAAACAGCCCTCATATAACCGCAAAAAATAAGGCGCTTACAATATTGTAAATCCCAGAGGAAACATAGTGCAAGTTCTCTTTCAACAATTCTGTTTAAGAAAAGCTTAAAATGAACATTTATTGTTCTAATGGTTTAATTAGGGTGAAAGATTAGCATGGGTTGTGGAATATGGGGGGTTTTTTTCTGTCTTTTAGGCAGAGCAGAGAGTGCTAGTAAAATCATTAATCTGCTTAGTGTGGACAGATGTTAAAATGAGACTGTATAGTGCCCAGTGTCTCCAATACTGTGCTCAGTTTTTGGCCGCTCACTACAAGAAAGACATTGAGGTGCTGGAGCGTGTCCAAAGAAGAGGAATGAAGCTATTTGTTGTGGTTTAACCCCAGCCAGCAACCAAGCACCACAAAGCCGCTCACTCACATCTCCCCTCCACCTGATGAAATGGAGGAGAGGATCGAAAAAAACCCTCGTGGGTTAAGATGAAGACCATTTAATAGGATAGCAAAGGAAGAGAGAATAATAATAATAATAATGATAAAAGAATATACAAAACAAGTGATGCACAATGCAATTGCTCACCACCTGCTGAACAATGCCCAGCCCGTCTCTCAGCAGCAACCCCTCCGGCCAGCTTCCCCCAAATTTATATACTGAGCATGACGTCATATGGTGTCGAATATCCCTTTGGCCAGTTTGGCTCAGGTGTCCTGGCTAAGCTCCCTCACAGCTTCTTGTGCACCTCCTCACTGGTAGGGCATGAGAAGCTGAAAAGTCCTTGACTTAGTATAAGCACTACTTAGCAACAAATAAACACATCAGTGTGTTATCATCAACATTGTTCTCATACTAAATCCAAAACACAGAACAATACCGGCTACTAGGAAGAAAATTAACTCTATCTGAGCCGAAACCAGGACACTGGTGAAGGGTCCAGAGAACCTTATGAGGAGCAGCTGAGAGAACTGGGGTTGTTTAGTCTGGAGAAAAGGAGGCTGAGGGGAGACCGTATCGCTCTCTACAACTACCTGAAAGGAGGTTGTAGTGAGGTGGGTGTCGAACTCTTTTCCCAAGTAACAAGTGATAGGACGAGAAGAAATGGCATCATGTTGTACCAGGGAAGGTTTAGATAGGATATTAGGAATCATTTCTTCACCGAAAGGGTTGTCAAGCACTGGAACAGGCTGCCCAGGGAAGAGGTGGAATCACCATCCCTGGAGGTACTGAAAAGATGTGTAGACGTGGCGCTTAGGGACACGGTTTAGTGGTCGACTTGACAGTGTTAGGTTTACGGTTGGACTTGATGATCTTAAAGATCTTTTCCAACCTAAATGATTCTATGATTCTGTGATTCTATGAAGTGAATTATTTGTGGCAAGTTTTTTTTACTCTGAATGTCAGCTGGTTCTATATACAACCACATTCTGCAAGAATCTTTCTTTTCCTTCATCTGATAAAATATTCTGCCACAGCTGTTCAATCAGAGGTTTACACTGCAAGCCCAAAAAGCACATCAGCACATTTAGAGACACGATTTTTTTTGTGGCTGTCAATGGAAATGACATGTACACATGTAAAATTAAGTGCTTGCATTTCTGAATCAGAGTCTTAAGAACAACACGCAGAAAAGCCTCTGCTCCATGACTATACTTTTATTTGACATACAGTAACTTAGTCCAGGCCTCTGAATACCCAGGTATTTCACTCGTCCCACAGAGAGCAAGTGTAAGGCCAAACTTATGGTACATAGTGAAGAAGAGTTCCTTTCTGTTTTCTAATACTATTTATGAAGGATAAAAATCTTTCAGATGTGTGGGTGACAGAGTTTGAAATCCTTATGGCTTTCAATAAGAAAAATGACCAGAAGGATTGCCTGACTTTCAGCTATCCTGCTGCCTCAAGGGAGTCCACGGAGGCAAGCAAGATGCTTATTCACCTCCTGGGAAAAGTTGGCCAGCTGAGAGCAGGATCCTCAACCTGAGCATGGAGGTATCTAAAGCATCCAGCAGAAAGGGACAATGCCTTAAGGTTTGCCTGCCCTGTGGTAGCAGATAGCACTGTCAAGAAAAAAGCCAGGGACAGAGCTGCTGCTCCCTCTTGTTCTTCCTTAGCTGGTTTCTTCTAGACCCAGCACATCTGAGACCGAGTACTGGGACAGGTCTCATGTCCCTTTCTCTGCATGCTGCAGAGAGACACTGACCCGGCATTTTAAATGTCTGTATTTTGGATTTAGGAGATTAGAGGTGGAGGCTGGGGAGATAATACAAATCCTTGTGAGGATCTGTGTGAAAACAGTACTAAGCTCAAAGCAGTGATGAGCCAAAGCATCTTATCTGAGGTGTTTCCTTCCTTGCAAAGAATCTTACAGAACCTGCACCTGGTAAGGGAGATGTTTCAGATTCAAATGTACTGAAACTTGGAAAAAGCTAATGTTGTGACCTGCTTGAAGGTCTTACCTCTTTCCCATTGACCCATGACTTAATCCTTTCCAATATTTACTTAGAGAATTCCAGCACAGTTGCTAACAGTTATGCCTGAGTAAAGAGTAAGAAGTCTGTGTGAGTGTGAATCTAGATCTTTTTTTCTGCTCTCCTTTTCCAGCATTCTTCAGCTCTGTGTGCAGACTGACTGAGTTTTATAAAGGCATAGGAATAATTGTTTTATGTCACATGTGCTTATAATCCCTGATTTAAGGTTTCTTCACAGGAACTAATTTTTTAACCTGTCAAGGAAAATAAATAAATAAAGTTGTTATTTAATGAACACCTGGCAAGAACCTGGTGAAAGATGATGCATCAAAAATAGCTATTCATTGATATTCAATTAAATGAAACAAAACAGGGTGCTCTCCTGGTATAGTACAATATTTCACAAGATCTACTTCTATCCAAATGTTTATACAGAATAAATTATAAACCCTGTTAATGGATCCAACTTTCCAGCTTCCACAGAAAATAGTTCATCTCATTCTCTCTGTGCAAGCTATCATCTGAAAAAGGAGAGAATTTCAAAAAGCTATGTTTTGTCTTGCAGAATAAATCCCACTCTTAAGATTTAAGGGGATTGTGTCATTCCCCAGCATTTTAACATATCCTGAAAACATTTCTCTGTACTTTCCTAACCCTTGTTTTTCCTAATCAGAGGAATGTTTCTGCTGAGAATTATGAACTCTCCTGCTGAGAATGTGAGCGTACACAATGGTGCTAAGCAACTGAATACATGCAGAAATGGTCAAGACAGCATGTAATTGGAATGCGTGCATCTCCTTACAAGATTTTGCTGCAAGGTACTGTTCTTTAAATTTTCCTGGCACTTAAAATGTCCATTTATTATAACAAGCTTTTTATAACATGAAATCATTCAGTTGTTCCTAAGATTTACTGGGAAAGCTTTAGGCTGCAGCTAATGAGTTGCTCCTGGCCCAGAAATCACATTTTCAAATTAGTTGACTGAACTAAGATCTTCACATTGTTGTTTCTGATTTTTTGTGCTGCCTATTTACTGCAAGAAACAAAGTGTTCTCTTGGGTCCAACAATGCCTCCATACCCTGCTGCTTGCTGCCACCAAGCTTAGCTGTGAAGAGGTTAATTATGTTCTTCTTTAGGCCAGTTCTGTGCCCACAGACTTCTGCATCTTTTCATATGTGGAGAGAAGTGTATAGCCATTTCCTGGGCTGCTCCCTGTCCCATCCTCTGCCCCCTGGGTGGGTTAGAAGTGACTTATGCGCCACAGCAGCACACGGCAGGGAGGCAAAGAGCATTCACCCCCAGAAAAGAGCGTCAAATCCTCAGCTGTACATATCCATGCAAGGGTCAGCCCTGTCTGTTTTTGCCAGTGAACTAACTTCACTGCCTTTTGCTTAGAAGAGAAGTGAACCACAGAGTTAAAGACCTTTTGCAGATTATAATCTGCCTCCAGGCACAGAGCCTAAGAATTGTCCAATCAAGCATATCATCTGGTCTCAGCAGCTTTGGAGAGACATAGGGGAGGAAATCAAGCATTTCAGTGATGTCATTTGTACCCATGATGGATGGCAGGTATAAAATCAGAGGCTTCAGTAAAACTCTGTACACAATTAGGTCCATGAAAGTCACTGGTATTATGTGTATTTGATATGCAATGCACAGAGTCCATGGGCATTGTAGAGGATGTGATATTTCAAATATCCTATTCGGATTCTCTAATGAGCCATCTTCATAACGAAACTCTGTCATAGGCCCATTTTCATAACAAAACTCTGTCTAATAGGCATTTCCCCCCCTTTCTCGTTCTCATAGTAGTATGAATAATTATAGTGCAACTGTGAAAGAATGTTGCATTTTTGCATATTTTGGTCAAAGTCATAAACCAAATCAATTATTCCAAATTGTTCTGAGCAGAACCTAATTTTATTACCCACTTGTCAAGTACATCAATCAGATGTGATTTTTTTGGAACCTACTTTCCTTTCTGGTTAGCTGTTCTGCAATTATCCCTACTTTAAAGAACACATTTCTATACTAAAGAATGGTTATGTGTGCTAGTAGCTAATGCGTTTCTGTCAGCAAAGAGGAATTATCTTATTTTGGCCCATTATTCAAATTTAACATACAAATTCCTTAGTTTTGAGCATATTGTGTATAGAAAGGACACATGGCAATTTACTGTACAAAGGGCTCGTGCTGTTATGCAAAGCTAGGCTGGATTTCTGCCCATATATTTTTTAATGCTCAGGAGGGTGAAGACATTTCAAAAGCAGAAAACTACAATGAATACTACATTATATTTCCATATGAAATTTAAATAAAATTGAAATGTGTCACTCAAGCAAGACATCTACATATATTAAAAACAATCAGTAAATCATATTTTTCTCCCAACTATGCTAATTATCTAAGACTCTTTACATCATAGGAAACAAATCCATTGCTCCTCTTATGGGTGCATGACTTACAAAATTTGTTATGAGATAACATAGGTTTTTAATGATAGGTCTTTCAGAAGGCCACTCTAATTCAAGTCAGCAGTGGCTGTAAACTGCTTTCATCTAATAACCATTGAGAGCTGAGAAACGGCTTTTATTTCCCTGCTTCCCTCTTCTCCTAGGATTTCCAACAGGCAAGCTTTTACTTCGCAGAGATTGACACAATTGGCAGAAAAGATGAAGTTTTGACTAAGCCATAGAGACTTACGCAGTATCTCCAGATTAACAGTAAAACTCCATATGAGTATCTCAGTTTCAGAATCCTTATTCTGGGATAAGTGTCATATGTCTCAGTCTTTGCCATCTTCTGAGAAAATAGGATATGTAAAATTAAAAATGGTAGGCTACCTCACAATCCTGGGTGATAATAGATAAAAAGCAATCTGCCTTTCCATGAATGTTCTCTAATCACAGCTTTACCATATTCCTGTGGAAGTTGCCCCGATACACAGCGAGAATGGGTCAGGTAAATCACATAATAGTTGGGATGCTGATGATCAGAGTGAGCAAAAGCGAATGCTGCACTCCTGCCATCTCTCTGCAGCACCTCTGGCTGCCACTTGGAAGAAGGGAACATGCTGCAGCGATGAGGAGCAGATGACAGCCTGGCACGTGGCACTGGCCCTCCAGCTGACAGTACCTGTAATATTGCACAAAAAGCCCAATTTCTCACAAGCGGTTCTAGGAATATCAGTTCTAGATCTGACTGTATGGAGGAGCTGAGTGAATTACCAGAGAAACCCATGCTGTGGTTGACAGGCTGTTGTCAGTGCTTAGGCTGACTTGGGTTCCTCTCCACCACGCAGAGCGAGTATGCAGGGCACAGTGCTACACAGCAGACAAAGGTACCAGACACACGAATTCCTGGATGTAGAGTTGAGGGTTTGGGTTCTGTCTGAGTCACAGCAGAGTTTTGCTTTCAGGTAGTATCACGTGCCAGAGTACTGCAGTTAGAAATTTCCTAGCTGCGGATAACAGGCAGCCTGGGATGCAGATTAGCTTTTGAAAAAGCAATGCAGTGACTGATCAAATGATGTGAGTCAGCTGTGCAGCAAAGGAATGGAGCATCCCCAACATCATCCAGTAAAGGGAGACGTGCCCTGTGAAGCTGTTATGCTTTCACTCTCCCTTTCTCACTTTCTCTTCCTTATATTGACTTTTCAGACTCTTATGGCTTCTTGTGGGTGGTATGACACAACACGGCACCTCAGATGTGACAGCTAACCACCATTTAGAGTGCCTGTATGAGAAGAGAAGGCAGGGAGCAGACCATGGATTTATTTGGGGAAATGCTGAAAATGCTTATTCACAAGAAGGGCTGTGCTTAAAAAGTAGCATAATGAACAGAGACAGATGCCTGACTCTCACAAATGCATATTGTTTTTTACTGTGATGTTGCCTTTCACAGTAAATTACTTCCAGAGTTGCTCTGCTGCTAATGAAACCTTGTGGGATTAACCCCAATAAAAAGAATCCTCCTTAGAAAAACAGCCACCACCAAATCACAGCAAATATTCCCATCTGGTTTTAGTGAACCTCAACTCTTTGAGCTGTTCTTTATCAAACATAGCTTGTGGTCTGCTGCCTCGAGTCTAGCATCAGCACTGGAGGACTATCATTTGCCCTGAAAAGGTTTGTGCAGGGATAAAAGAATAGTGGAGTCTGAACCTTTCATCACAGGGATTCTGTTCTTAATCAGGCCTAAATAAGTCAGGAAAGAAACTTAATCTAGCTCAGCAGGCTGGAAGGGGATTCTGGTGATCTAGTAGCTGCCTGATAGATATGTGTCCACCACTGCAGTAGCAGTATTTGATATTCCTTGCAGAAGCAAAGCCAAGAACTGGATGTACTTTGTCTATCTGTTTATTTAGGTCTTTGTTTCTGCTACATGTAACCACATCTGCCTGTCTTATTCTTAGGTGTCATTCAGGGATAGCTCTTCTTTTTCATCCAACTCAGAGATACAGTCAAGGCACAGACACACTTGGGTCAAAGCAGGGAATGAAGTTCATCCTGATGCTACTCATGGTATAGTTTAAAAAGCCTTCTGCCTCTAGTTACAAATACAACATCTTTATGTAATATAAAATGATTATATTCACAGTTATCTATCTGACTATATAGTCACAGAGGAGGAATCAGAATCAAAATGATAACCCAGGGGGGGAAAAATTGCCTCTCTTGTATTACTGAAGGACAAAGTGGGTTGTTAATCCAATACATGTAACTTTTAGTTAAACAGAAGAAAGAGCAAGCCAAAAAGTTGACATTTTGTGTGTTTACTGCCTTCCATAAAGCTGTACAATTACATTTACATCAGATAACGCTTCACATCTCTCTCTTTGGTAGGGACTGGAGGTCCATACCAAATGAAATGCGTCTATTTTAACATCCAACATTTCAAGTGCTAAGTGAAAAATACAATCTCCCTATCCCCACCTCCTCCACTTGCCTTAACTTTCTTTTGTTGTTGTTTATCTTTCTTTCACCTGTCTTTAATTCATAGACTCTGGTATGAAAGGTTCCTGCTAAATTCATCAGCTTTGAGTTATCTGTGCTCTTGATGGTGTTTTCCCAGTTCCTGATACCCACCTTCATGTATACGGATTTAAAGGATTTAAAAGCACTTTACAGCCTATCAGCTAAATCCTAGATGATAGAAATCTTTCATCCTGGGAGGGCCTCTCATCATTTGATTTGTATCCTTACACATGACCCAGAGAGAATGCTGCCGCTGTGAGTGGGTGGGCAGGGGTGAGTGGGCAGGAAATCCATGCACTTTCTGTTCACATCCATCGTCAGCTGCAGAGCTGCTGCTTTGCAGCAAAAAATAGTAACTGTCCTGAGAATGCATTTAGCTGCTGTCATTCTCAGTGCCTTCCTCCTACGTAAGCCATGCCGTTCATTCACATGTGTCTCTCTCCCCTTCCCTCCTTTCGTTCTATGAAAAGAAAGAATTTTGTACAAGCATGATTTAACACATCCATTTCTTGTGCTGGGGTGGATACCAGGCAGAAAGGAGGCAGAAAATGCCAGAAATTTTTAAGGCCAGGAGCTGACAGAATATCCTCTTATAGGTATGTGCAATTGTCTGGGCATCCATGCTGAAATCTGCACATGTGATGGAGCTTAGGTTTCAGATGATCCATCTTTCTTATACAAATCTTGGATGATCTGAAACAGGTGCATATACATTTTGCAGTAAGTAGCTATGCACATGCAACAAAGGCAAAACTGCTTGATTTTAATGCAGTTGAAGTTAACTTAATAGGAGAAAATTATTCCATTGTATTCCATGTCCATATATTTGGAAAAACACAAAATAATATTTCAGATTCCTGCAAAAGCTTTAAAATAATGAATAGCTTCAGTGTAAAAAAACAGATAAACCTCATTGTCTAGGAATTTCTCTACCAAAAGCCCCTACTAAACAACAATCATTGGAGCCAGCTGAGAGCGGGGCTGTGAACCACCTCTCTCTACTTTTGAAAATATGGTGTTGTTTCAGCAGTATTTTAATTTTCACTCCAAATCTTGGCAGGCCAATTTCTCCTTCCATCCTCCCTAAGTAGAGGGCTGAAGTTTGCTTCCAAAGACATCTTGGAAATAGAAACAATACCACAGTCTGAAGTCTGTGGAATTGCAAGACTGGGTTTTGCTTCACATTTTATTAACAACACATGCACATAGAAACTTTACTGAGCCAAACTGATCCTGACTAAACTATTCATAGATGCTGTCACAAATCTAAACATGAACTTCAAGAGATAATGTTTCTGATGCCTTGTAAAGCTGTCCAAGTAAACCATTTGCTGAGAGGTGATTCTTCAGAGAACCACAAATACATATAGGTGGTGCCACGGCCTATTTACTTTTGATATTGTGTAGTTACAGTGACATTTCTGTTATGATTTGAAGTGCTGTTGTCAAATCAGTGAATTAATAGAAAGAACAGCTCTGTGCTACGTTGGTAACAGTTACTGATGGTCTTGCTGACAGCCCTCTCTCACGTTTTGATACTGATACCAAAAAATGAGCCTAGGAATTACATAATAGTTATTGCTCCTTCAAAGTGCAATTTTATGACTTGGAGTATGCTAGCAAGATAGAGGTAGCAAGGGGGAAGGGAACAGGAACAGCTGAAGTGAAAAGCTCAGCTAAAGAGAAAGGCTGGATTTTTCTTGGAATACATCACTCTGAGTCCACAGCTGAACTGGCAAATGCCAGAATCCCAGACAATATCAGCCTGGTAAATAGCAAGCAGCCTGGAAACATCAGGTCTGGGAAGCGGGGAAATGAAAGCTGAAAAAGGAAGGATATTTATGGGAGGAGATAAAAAAAAAGGTCTTTGTGGAGAGCTTTGGCTCTGTTGTTATGAGACATATTCTTTATGTGCTGCAAAATAGATCTGGTTGGTGAAGGGGTGCTGCTGTGCAGCTGTGCTGCAATTAGCTCACCTCCCCAGGTGCAAAGAATGGGGAGAACAGCTCATAGGGCAGAAACCTAGTCTGTAGAATGCTGGGATGGCTGTTGGGTTGTGTGAAGCTAGGGAGAGGCTGTAGAGGGCGGAGGGCAGCACTGGTGGGAGTAAGCTTTGGCAGTTAGTAATCTGTAAGAAACAAAAAGCAGCTAGGACTGTCTGTGGAGAGGCTTAAAGGGCAGAGCAGTGTGGATTCAGGCTTCTGGGGACAGGATGATCCAGTTTTTAAGAACTCTACAGCTGAGGGCCTACAGGAGAAACCTGTGAGGTGTTACCTGTTAAAATGAGAGGAGAAAGTAGCTAGTTCTGGCTGAGGAGGTTGCCAGCAAATTTGGGAGGTTTTTTTTCAGTAGACTATCTATCTGATTTGTGTTCTGGGAGGAGGGGTTTCTTGTTAACTCAGCATTTGCTTTTCTTCTGGGCAGGCAGCAAGAGGAGGGGATATGCATTGCTGAGCTCTCAGCCTAATTGAGAAAGAGCTACTTACAAAGTCTATTTGCTATTCTTTAACTCCTTGTAAATATATCTTTTTTCTTTTCTCAAACTAAACAGATTTCCCCTCTAGTGTATGGCAAATCTCATTCCTCTTCATCTGACTCTTATTTTTTTCTCCTGGTGCCAATTCAGTCCTTCACCTTTGCTGTCCAGCCAATTCCATTTTTCCCCATTTAAAGAGATTTTTATAAATTTACTTTCTTTTTCTTTTTTTTTTTTCTTTTGGCTATTCTTTCTGTTTTTCTTTTTTATTCCTGAAGTTCTGTTTCTGATATTCTGACTTGTCCAATGAAAGTGAGGGTGAGCTGGCAGGGGTAGGAAGCTGTGACCGTCAGTGGTCCTGTGCCTGGTCTCAAGATCTAATGCAAGATCAAGATAGTTGCTTTAACTTTCCATCAGGTTGTGGGAAAGGAGGGAAGAGAGAGACTTCCAAAGCTAACTAGTCCTGCACTGGGCTGTAGGTAGGAGCTGGTAGAGAAGGATGTTGGAAAATAGATGCACTAACTTTAGTGGTCTGAAGCCTGCTGATGAGTGCCATTAACATAACATAATTGGTCTTTCTCTACTGGGAAAAATAGCTTCAGTCCTTCCCAGGAAATTTGCTCTATACTCCACCAGCAATTTGAGTATGCTGTAGTCTAGGAATAGCAGGTATCTGAAGCTGGCTTATCAGCATAACTCTATGACACCCTGCTACTCAGATTGCACCTGCCTGCAGGGTTTCACAAATTAAAATCCATCCCTCTTTTATGAAGAAAGAACTGCTTGTTTAGACCAGGAAATAAAAATGTGAAAAATGATTGTCTAATATGACTAGGAGCTAAAGCATGATATAGGCCAGGTTTGTGTCCCGCCAGGAGGAAGACTAGCATGAATTCACTGTCTTGGCGGCTTTCCTCCAGAGAGAAGGTAGAGCAAGGGGTGCTGTAGCAACCAGGAGTAGAGAATGAAAACTGTGGCTTTGCAGTCCAACAGTAACCCCATCAAATAATTTAAGCTACAGAGCTGAATAGTCTGGTGTTATTTTTAGCTGGAGGAAAAGTATTTTGACTTATAACCTTCAGAAAGGCAGGGAAACATTAGGGAAAAAATAGAGAAATATATTCTCTGCTTATCTTTACCAGTCCACATTTACTGTTTCTCAAAAATGGGTGTGCAATATACATATCAGACAATGATCCTTGAGTGCCTGAGTCTGCTGGCACACCTAGAAGTCAGATCCATGATTACATATGCCATCTTCTAAGACTTCATTTGCCAACCAGCCCAGAATGGAGCAACTAAGCCAGTACTTAAAAATAAACAAAAAACCCTATAGAATATCACAGGCTGTTCCTGGTAACCTCAGTAAGACTTGGAAAGTCTCAAGATTTGAGACAACTCTATTATTAAATGAAAATTGTCAACCTTTGACCTTGATGTAACATTAGTGATTTTGGACTTCGCTGCTTCCTCTGACTGCTAAAACAGCCTGCAATTAAACCTCTGTAAACTGATAACAAAGTTGAGACTTGTGCCTGCTTTTGTGTAAAAGAGGAAAGGAAATGAGAGCACTTACTGAGATGTAGTTTTGAGATTAGCAAAGCATATCTGTTGTCAAAAGAAGACAGGAGAGACTGAGGAAAAAATTTTTCTATTTGTTAAATTATTTTACTAGCCACTTCAGGGAGCCATTGAGTACTTGTATTAGGAACAAACAGAGCCTATTTAAAAAAACATGGACTAAAACTCTTCCTGACATAACAACAGGAAACAAAAATCACCAAAAATCATTCTGCAATGTGTACTAACAACAAAAGCGGCTCTCAGTAAAATCATGGGTATTACCTAGAAACTGTTGTGCAGATACATCATTAAGAACTTTTACTATCTACACATAGACCACAGCTATATGCTAGGTAGACTGTGCCAGTAGACTGAGAAAACAGATCCCCCAAAACCAATATATTAGATCTGTTCTTTTTACTACAAAAACATATTCTCGGTCTAGGAAGTAAATCTGTACCTCTTTCACTGAAGCTAGTGTCAAAAGTATGTAACCTATAACAGTAAACCAATAAATAATAGCAAAACAATATTTGATAATATAGCTTCAAGCAGTCCAGCCTGTGGCACATCCATTTGTACCCAGGAAGGGCTGTGATACTTTCATTATATGAAAAGAGAAAATGTCCTTTTGCTGATAAACATTTGTGCATAGCAGTAATTGTGTGATGCAGCTTTCTCATTCAAACATCTTACTATATATGATTATGTATGATTTAAAGCTGGGATAATCATTCACAAAACTAAAAAGTACCTTTTGTCGTCTAACGTTAAGCATACATGCGGGCAATGTGTGAAATATAGACAGCAAGTGAAACAATAGCATCAGAAGAATGCAGCTTGAATGTCTGCCATTCACATGCGTAGGACCTGAGACAGTAACTCCACCTGCCTGACTCTCAAATCCATCCTGAAGACTTCAAGGGTAACTCCAAGACTTGCAAGATAACCCACATCCATTATCAGTGGTCTTTGCTTTCAATATACCAGGGAAACTTTCCCTTCTTCTCTTCTCCCTTCCCTCATGTTAATCAACATATGCCAGATAATGGCAGGGAAAAAGCATACAGTTAATCAGTACCAATATGAGTGGATATTAGCACTGATACTACTGGTTTTCTAAATGTGTATTATTCCTCTGTACCATTTTCAGTTTTGAAATGATGTACACAGAAGTGATAATAGAGATGTAATAGCATAGATTAGTTTAATGATACAGTATTCTTCCCTAAGGGATGATATTCCTCCATATCACCATGGAAGAAAAGCAACATTTCGGTGCATAAGCATATAGCTGACCTAAATATAGACAACTATTTGTGCATATTTGCAAAAGACTCACTGAAAAGCCACAGCAACGATTCAAAATAGGACTGTTATTCTACAAGCTAAGGACTAATACTTGACTCTTCAAAGATATTTCAGTGCTTAATTCCCATTGAGAGCAAGAGTGATGCTTCCATTGTGTTTCCAAGTGTATTGATATGAGCATCGTCAGCAAAGATATGAATAGACACCAGGTTTAAAAATTGCATTTTTGCAATGGCCTTCAGGTTATGGTTTCTAAAATAGGAAGTACACAGATGAAACTGAAAGTAAAACCTGAATTCTGCCTTCTTAAATGTAGAGGAAAACCATTTTCCACCATGTAGACATAGATAAGAGTGTTGTTACCAGAGAGAGTATGGGTAGAGTTGGTTGGGGGAGCTGGTTCTTGGGTGGCTTTGCTACCGTAGTTCACCTTTGTGGCTCCTGGTGGTGGTCTGCTTTGCTCTGCTCCACTCCTCAGGGTTCCTGTCATAGCTGGAGTGCTGGGTCCAGTTCTAGGCTCCCCAGTACAAGACAGATACGTACTTACTGGAGTGAGTTCAACACAGGGTTGCAGAGATGAGTAAGGGACTGGAACATCTTTCATATAAGGAAAGGATAAGTGGTCTGAGACACTTCAGCCTGCAGAAGAGAAGGTTCAGAGGGATCTTATCAATGTCTCTATATACCTGATGGGAGGGAATGAAGACAAGGGAGCCAGACTTTTCTCAGTAGTGCCCGGTGACAGGACAACAGGCAATGGGACAGATTAAAACCCAGGAAATTCCATCTGAACACAAGAAAACACTTTTTTACTGTGAGGGTGGTCAAACACTGGGTCAAGTTGCCCTGAGTCTGTGGCATCTCCATCCTTGGAGACATGAAAACCCGAGTGGACACTGCCCAAGTAACCTGAGGTAGCTGACCCTGCTTGAGCAGGAGGGTTGGACCTCAAGATGTCCCTTCCAACCTAAATGATTCTGTGATTCTGTAAATATAATTTTATACATATGTACACACATATCTATAAGGAGGAGAAATACAAATTTGTATATGTTACTGGCAGTGAATTGATACAATGGAATTATTCCCTTTCACCAAAAAGCTTAGCTGTTTTCAGGACCTAAATCTGGTGGCCTCCCATAATCCTTAATATCACAGAATCACAGAATCACAGAATGGTAGGGGTCGGAAGGGACCTCTGGAGATCATCCAGTCCAACACCCTGCCAGAGCAGGTTCACCTAGAGCAGGCTGCACAGGACTGTGTCCAGGCGGGTTTTGAATATCTCCAGAGAAGGAGACTCCACAACCTCCCTGGGCAGCCTGTGCCAGTGCTCTGTCACCCTCACCATAAAGAAGTTTTTCCTCATGTTCAGGCAGAACTTCCTGGGTTCCAGTTTGTGCCCGTTGCCCCTTGTCCTGTCACTGGGCACCACTGAAAAGAGTCTGGCCCCATCCTCTTGACACCCGCCCTTGAGATATTTGTAAATATTAATGAGATCCCCTCTCAGTCTTCTCTTCCTCAGGCTGAACAGCCCCAGCTCCCTCAGCCTTTTGTGGTATTCCGGGAAGGGAAGGGAAGGGAAGGGAAGGGAAGGGAAGGGAAGGGAAGGGGAGGGGAGGGGAGGGGAGGGGAGGGGAGGGGAGAAAAAGGTGTGAGTAACATTAATCAGATCATGCACTGTATTATGTGGTGACTTGACTGTGTGCTACAGCATGTGAGTCAACCACTACCAGGGGATGGAGAATCACATAAGAAAATATTCTAGGTAATTTTCACTCCAGATGACAGCATGCACATATGTGCCAGTTTTGGCTGGGGTAGAGTTAATTTTCTTCATAGTAGCTAGTATGAGGCTATGTTTTGGATTTGTGCTGAAAACAGTGTTGGTAACACAGGGATGTTTTAGTTCCTGCTGAGCAGGGCTTACACAGAGTCAAGGCCTTTTCTGCTTCTCACCCCACCCCACCAGCGAGGAGGCTGGGGGTGCACAAAGAGGTGGGAGGGGACACAGCTGGGACAGCTGACCCCAGCTGACCAAAAGGATATTTCATACCATATGACGTCATGGTCAGCATATAAAGCTGGGGGAAGAAGGAAGGAGGGACATTCGGAGTGATGGCGTTTGTCTTCCCAAGTAACCGTTACATGTGATGGAGCCCTGCTTTCCTGGAGATGGCTGAACACCTGCCTGCCAATGGGAAGGAGTGAATGAATTCCTCGTTTTGCTTTCCTTGTGCGCGTGGCTTTAGCGTTACCTATTCAACTGTCTTTATCTCAACCCACAAGTTTTCTCATTTTACCTTTCCAATTCTGTGCCTCATACCACCAGGTAGGGAAGTGAGCGAGTGGCTGTGTGGTGCTTAGTTGCCAGCTGGAGTTAAACCACAACAATTTATACATATACAATAGTTGTATTCCATTTTTGTGCAGTTCTGGAGAGGGGTGGACTTCGGCTCAAGTGTTGTAATTATCTGAATCTGATCCTGTGAGCATGCAACTTCTTTTAGCTCAAAATCTGTTGTTGAAAGGGCAAACAGCATAGCAAGTAAAAGTTTCCTACACTGCAGCTATTGGTGGAAGATGTAATACACCAAAGCAGACCAGAGATGCAATCGTGCAGCAAGCTATTTTAAAAACTTTAATGAGCGTGTCCTGGTTGTGGCTGGGATAGGGTTAATTTTCACCAGAAGCTGGCCGGGGTCTATTCTATAACATGTGACCTTCACGCTCACTATACAGAGGGGGACGGTGAAAGTGGGGGGATCACTGCTGCTTGGGAGCAGGCTGGGTGTTGGGCTCCAGGCGGTGAGCGACCTGTATGGGAAGCAGCGCTAAGTACACTCAGTTGTTGGTATTGTTGGGGTTTCTTGTTTGTTTGTTTTCTTTTCCTTTGTTGTTAACCCAGGAGTTTTTGCTTTTCTTTTTTTCCCTATTCTCTCCCCCATCCCGGGGGGGGGGGGGGTGGGGGGAGCAGCCATGTGGTGCTCAGTTTCCAGCTGGGGCTAAACCACAACAGAACCGTTTAAAATAAATTCATTGCAAGGTAATTTAACACCACCACTTTTACAATTAACTATACTATACTAGCATGCAAATGCAGCACATTCATCCCATGTCAGGATAGAAAATGAAGTGAAACTGAAGGGATTCTGATACATTAAAGTCATCTCAGTAATTTCTCATCACTTCATGGTGCTCTTAAGCAGAGTAATGAAAGAATGAATTGATTTAAACAACATTTTGTTGGAGCAATGGGGTTTGTGGAATTAAATTAACTTGATGGTTTGCTGTAAGAGTAAGCCTGCATGGCATTATGTTATTCTTGAAATTAATTTCTTTTCCTCTCCAGAGTTATTTTTGTTTTGGTTTGGCACTGATATTTTTGTTCTTACTTATTTTCATAACATCCACTAAGGACTTCTGTGCTCATTTTCCACATTCATGACTTCATTAAAATGAATAAAAAATACTTACTCGCATCCTCATTATCAGGTTCCTGAAGACAGGAATCAGAAGAATTCTTCAGTTTTCTTTCTTAAAAATAATGCGCTATTCATTTTTCTTTATTTGTATTAAACCCTTCTCTTCTTTTCTCTGTGAGGGAATATGGTGGAATAGAAGAATATTAACCAGGAAAATACAGATTCAGATTACACAGAGCTATGAAGGGAAAAATGCTCCAATGTAGTGTTTTAATGAAGCAAACCACAGCACCTTTCAATATATCTGATTTAGTCAGTTATGGGCAGTTGTGGTAAATGTTGCAGTATTTGTAAGAGTAAATACCCAGGTTAGCTAGGACTCCTGTATTTGTCCAGGCATGACTTTAGCTCTATAAAACATTAGCAGTGTTTAGACAGAGAATGTGATGCTCAGACTTCTAAGAGCCAGATCATAAACTGTGTTATTTTCGTTGCTAGTACTCAGCTAATGTATCATTTGATATTATAGCCTAGGCTATACACTACCCCTTACACTTCCATCAGGAAGGAACTCCCAATGGCACAAATAGGAAAAATGCAGGTGACTCAAAGGGCTTTTCATTACCAAGTGCCTTCCCTTCATTTTATAACTTCAAACCCATATTGTTTGGAGGGACAGAGCAGTTGGACATGTCAGTTCTCAGCCTGGAAAAAAATTCACATTCGCTCAAACTGGAGAGCGAGCAATCTGGTAAGAAATGTCAGGATATGCTTATAAAGACCATGTGTAAATACCTGCTGTGGCTCTTTCTCTTATTGTAAAAATAAACTAACTAACTGAAATGATTGATTGTAACAACGATTGCCAGGTATTTGGCCTTTCACTGAGACTTGAAGATTTAGTGTTTCTAATACTTTGAGAAAAGCAGATTTAACACTTTGGATGCTAATGTATGTTGTACCTATAGTGCTGTTTCCTTAGCTTGATATCAAATATTGGTTCCTACTGAGTTTCTTCAATAATCACAGAAACAGATATAGGAACATAGCATTATGCTCTGCTGACTCAGAGCGATGGAGGTTAGTTACTTTAACGCTCTTCCTTTATGAAGGCTCGCTCACTTTGTGTCACTTTGTTCCCAAGAAAAGCACGTGTTTCACTGGTCTCCAGATGCCCGTGCTCTGGGGAGCGGGGTGCCACCAGACCCAAGGTAGATAAACCTTGTTTGTTCTGACCCATACCGGGCTTTGGGCTCTCACCATCTGCATTTCTCTGGTTTGATCAGCTGCCACAACTTCTGAAGTGCCAGCTTTTGTTAGTGCTATTACTGTGACAAAAAAATGAAGTGACATATCCAGAGCCAGAGCATTTGACCACCTTGTCACAAACAGTCTTAAAATCTTACCAGGGCTCCCAGAGCAGTACTCAGAGATGCAGTTTCCTTCTGTGCTCACCTCTTCACATCTTGCAGCTCTCTGCTTGCTTTCTTGGTGCAGCATGGACTCCTTGTTCCCATCTGTGTATCAGTTACAGAAATAGGGTGAGAGACTCAAAATCTTTTTCAAGCACTACCAAAGAGCTCTTCCTTGTGACAATCTGAAAATGTCAAGAAGGAAATGACAAATTATACACTAATGTATGTTAGTTCTTTTTTAAGCACACCAAAGCAATTCATTAAGTGGTGGACACTTCTGACTCCTAATATTTTCTACCTGTTTTCTACATACTAGAAATATTAAGGAGAGTCCTTTCCAAAATGCCTCCACCACATTGACTTTGCACATTGATAGCAAGCAGCCTAGCTGCCTGTGTTTCTTTGTAGTTCACCTTTTCAGACACTTCATGTTTCTATGAGAAGGGAATAAAATATTTTTATCTCTGTGAGCTATGGAAGATGCTCGGTTTCCTTGCAGACAAGCTTGCTTTGTCAGGAATGGTCTCTAGAATTAATTATCTGAATAATCTAAGTAGCATGTAACAAAAGACCAGATGCTAAACCCTCCTAAATTGCAAAGCCCTGTTTCATAGTATCGCATTAGAAGCAAACAAATATGAACAAAAACCCTAAACCTTTTCTTAATATATCCTCCTGGCAGTGTCATGTATTTTTAGCATCTATTCAAGTCTTTCTGCAGCCCTGCTTCAGACATAATGTGAAATCTTTATACCAATAGTGAAAGTTATTTACAAATAAAATCTTAGTTCGGTGTCAGTGATTTACTTTTTATCCTGCAGATTCCATGCTCTCAGATTTTAGCAGGATTTTACTGAAGTACAGGAGGCCAAGTGAGTTGCTCAAATCACACAAGGGGTCAGCGGCTCTTCCCGAGGTTAGAGCTCAGGACATTGCTGTGCTTTGCACATCAGGGACAGTTATGTTTGCATTAAGCTAATGGGTTACAATTTTTTGAGCCATATTCTAGTAACAGATGTACATTTATGGCTTTCTCTAGGCACAATGCAAGTTGAGTCTATGTGTCCAAAGATAGAATATGGTTTGTGATTTGTATGCATCAGATTTAATCAATAAACTCAACAGACCAAGTTTTTTCATAGTTTTACTCTATTGACTTTTGCACAGTTACACCACAAGTAAATCTGTCCCAGCGAGAACATCTAATTCAGATTAAATATTCTGACCGCTGTCCAGCAAAACATTGTAAAACTTGGATGTTGGTGGCGGTGTCACTGGCGGTGTAAAGGAACAGTCTCATGGAAGTGACATGCTACAGTTGTGCCTTAGACCATAAAGATCGTACCAACACAGCTGAATAAACAACCAATAGCCAACTATACCCTGTATGTACTGGTTGAAGAAGGAGTACCACTGCCACCTCTCACATAATCTGCGGAGATTTTCCAGTACATATCTTTGATTCTCTTAGGAGTCGAGATTTTTCATAGTTTAGGCTGTTGTGTGTGGGAAGTGTATGTGCTCTGCTTGATACAGAAAGATGAGATACTGGGTATTATATTCTTCTTTTAAATGTATATACATATACAGATACAGGAATGTTCATTTTCAAGTGGGTACGTAGATCCTAAAGTTGAGATTGTATTAACTATTAATAACTACAAATATTAAAAAGCACTACAATTATGTATTCTACAAAAATGCAGAGACATTTCCTAGTATATTGTTAATGTTTAAGTAGTTGGTTGTTGTTTTTCTTTAACCCTTTTTGCAAGGTTTAAGAGATTTTGTTAGTGAATAAAGCTATACCAAACATAATTTTGCAATAAATGAAATGCCAGATCCCCTGTTTATGTCCACTGCTGCTGCTCTATTCAGTCCAGCATGGCAATAGCAGAGGATATGGCCAAGAGTCTTTAATTAGTTAATTTTTTTACCAGGTAGTACTGGGGCTTAGTTTGGTTTTTGAAAATAATTACTGGCATATATTCAATTGGGAGTTCTGCTTAAAAATTTATGTTATACCGTGGTCTTTTATTTTTCCAAATAAAGTGTCTGATTTAATGAGTGTTTTGTATCTGCTGGGAAGCACACACTAATCAAGTAGGAGCTTTTATGCAGACAGCCTAGGACTGAACAATAACAACAACAAATTGCATTGAATGACATTCAGCTCATACAGAGGGCTAACATGAGACTTAGGCACAAGTCTTTCTATAACTGGAGGACAGAAATGGAATTTAAGTGGTCTACATGACACTCTTCTAATAACCCTCTCCACAGAGCTGAATTTTATGCACAGTGAATCTTATCAAACAAATGTCATGCCACGGTATTGATGTAAATGCACATCTAAACCATATTATTTGTACCAGGATCATCAGTGGTGAAACAGGCCCCAGACCTAATTCTGAAGCCTTGACTGTTAAGCCTAACATGAGCAAGAATTTTTCTAAGTGTGAATTTCAGAATTGTTCTTCACAGAAATCAAATAGGATGTGTGGCTGTGGTGGATGTGTCTCTCTTATGGGAATGTCCTAATTTCAAAGGCTTCTCAGAGATTCTTATATGAAGTTAAATTAAGCCTTTGGGTACTAAGGAGTACCAGCTACAGTAAATACAGAGAAACCTAGGATTTTCTGTGCTGGAACAGATCAATGAGCCATTTAATTTGTTATCCTTCCTCCAGCAGTGGCTGGCGCCAAATGCTGTAGAGAAAACCCTCTTCAGAGCATGTGTGCTGACAAAGTTCTGCTGTGTCTGTCCTGGGAAATGTAGAGTTGCTAAATGATAGATCAGGCTTCCTTACAAAAATGAAAACTGGACCTTTAAAAGTTATTACTTCATGAGCTTTCCAGCATAACCAGTTGTGACAAAAATGTAAGTGATTTGGAGTGGAACATTGCAATATCAGAAGTCCATACTGATATTGAATGCATCCATAATACTCTTTCTGGTACATCATGATTTTAAATACCAGAGATCTACTGATGAATATACCAGAACTATCATTCATCTGATTATTATTAAGCAGCATGATCCAAACCAGTCTTTTCAATAGATGTAAAATAGGATCCTCTTTGAAAAGACTGGTATTTTTCTTGGTTAAATATGTGTCAAGTTTTAGGTTTATGACATTGTTTGTTTGTCTTTGTGGGGTTTTTTTTAATAACCCTAAGCTTTTGCATAATGAGGCTGACATAAATTATTTTTATTTGATGATTCTTTCAGCTGCCTGTAGTGTGACTAGTCTTGCCTGAATGTGTAGTAAATCCTCTAAGAGGCCAGAGTCTGTTGAAACTATCAAGTACTCCACTGGAAAAATCAAATTCATTTAAAACATTAACTTCCTCCTCATTTAGTCTTTCATTGTTAAGGGTTTACAACTGATTTTATGACTTTGGGATGATTAATTTTAATGCAATTCTTTCTTTGTTCTTTGATCAACTTTCACCATTTTTAATACTGATTTAATTGTACTTTTCTAAAATCATCTGTCATCTTCCTGTCATCTGCAAATTCCACTCAAAGCAGTAAAGCCTTGTCAAGGTACTGCCTTGTTGGCTTAGTTTATTGGAATGTGCACCTGTAAATCATTGCCGTGGTTTAACCCCAAATTGTAACCCAACACCACGCAGCCACTCACTCACTCCCCGCCTCCCTGGTGGGGTGGGGAGGAGAATCGGAGAGAAAGGAAAACTCGCGGGTTGAGATAAAAGCAGTTCACCAGGACAGCAAAGGAAGACTATAAAAATATATTAATAATGATAATATTAACAATAATATATAGGGATAATAGAATATATAAAACAAACGATACACAATTTCTCACCACCTGATGACCGATACAGCCCGTCCCGAGCAGCAGGCAGGGAGCAGGGGTATCCCCCCCCAGCTATCCCAGAACAGCAAGTTCCAGAGAGAGCAGGCGAGGGAATAAACAGCCGAATGAATGAATAAAAAACAAAAAGGAAAAAAAAACAGGAAAAACAAAAAACAACCCAAAGGGAAGCTTAAAGATTAAGGCAAATTAAGAGTCTAAAAAGCTAGTGGCCCACCGGCCCACCCTCACTTGTACCAGGGATGATGTCTATGGTATGGAATACTCTCTTTGGCCAGTTTGGATCAACTATTCTGGCTCCCTCCCAAGTTTTTGCACCTGCACGTTGAGCAAAACCTGGGAAACTGCAAAATGTCCTTGGTCGTTCAGCAGCAACCAGCAACATCAGTGTGCTATCACCGTTCTTCACACACTAAATCTAAAACACAGGAGCTGCTGAAGACAAAACTAGCTCCATCCTGGCCTAAACCAGGACAATCGTTAATGGAAGATATAGTGCATCTCAACACTTTTAATATGGCCCCAGTGGATCATATGCTCTCTTTTTCATCAATATATCTGTAAGATCTGGGCATCTGTTATGACAGCAACTTCCCTTTTGAGGAAATCTCAGTAAATTATATTATTGTCACTGAATTGAGTAATTTCTCTCAGTTTACCATGGCTTGATGTGAGGCACACCCCTTGGACAAAAGTCTTAATGAGAGGTACAAAGCAAACTGTCAACAGGGGGTAAAATTACGTGATGTTTTTAGAGACAGTAATATTTTCTGCTTTCTCAGTTGCATGGTTCTGCTTTCCTAGATTGGAGGAAGACAAAAGAATAGAAAAATACCAATAAGTTTGTCCATAAAATAAGGGGGTTCCTTTATGAGATGCTAGGTGACAACAGCCCATTGTGCACATTCTCTCAGAGTTTATCTCTATGCAAGAGAGAGTTTGAATTGTAATCCAAATTCGCGCAGTCCCTGCTCTGCACCTTGTTTGTGTGTCAGTGTAGTTTGCTCTTAGACCTTTGCAAGGTGCAGTTCACCTACCCAGTGCACTCAGCTGCTTGAGCCATCATTTAGGGGAAAGTGCTCCTTCCCTTTAGCTTGCTGTTGCTGAGTTGCACAAGCAGATCCTAATCTTTCATTGTGGACAAAAGTATAAAATAAAGATTCATTTTTCAGGTGAGTGAAGTGTGGGTGGCTTAGTTTGAGTCCTGGAGAGACAGATAATGGTCAAGGACTACATAAAATGATGAGTGCTTACGCAAATACAACCAGCTAAAATCAATTGGCTTCAGGCTTGTAAGCTTAAAACAGATTTATTTCTAACTGAGGTTGTTTTTAATAGCAAACAATTACATTAAGAAAAAATACAGAAATAAATGTTGGCACAAATAGATCAGGAAAATGTTCTCATGATAATGATCAAAGCTTGCTACTGTTCTCCCAATAACCTTTATTAAAATTAATATTATTTACTCTTTACATGACACAAAGTCTATGCCTTTTAACAGAAGGGAATTATATTTGGTGGTACCTACATACCGTGACAATAGGCACACCAGGGAGGCCAGCCTTGCTCTGTCTGATTCCTAGTCACAGCAGTAGTCATAGAAACACAGCACCGAAAGGGATGTGGAGTCCATTCTCCTACTCTCACAGGCAATTGCAGTATTCAATCCCATTCATCAAACCCCATTTTAAAAGTGGTTTCATTTAATGAAGTCAATTAGGAGCAGAGATGGATAGACAGATTACATAGATAACTGCATAGAAAACCTTTTCTGGTTTTAGTCTCTTCAATACAATGATTTTTTTTTTTTCTTTTTTTTTTACCTAGGATCTCTAGCGTGCCTCTGCTTCCTCCCTGGGTTGGGTTCCTTTATACAGAAAAAACAGACTGGTAATAAAATCCTGAAATCCCTTGGGGGTCCGATAGCAAGAATGCATGCTTTAGAGGAAAGCAATCCCTGCGACATCTTTGCAGCCTAACAAAAAGATTATTTTGCCATTAAGTGATTTTTCTCTGTTGTTTTAGTAACAGCAACCATCAATCACGTTCCAGGAGTATAACAGACATTAAGAAAATTGTTTCCTTTTATACCTGTAATTGTGCTTCGCTAATGAACAATGAACAGCCTTTTCCATTTTCTCTATAATCTGTATGAATTTCAGTGACACAGAAAATTACATGGGAAAAAGTGTTGATTTGATTTAAATAGGACTTGTTTAGTATTTACAGATTGTCAGGGCTGATGTAAAGCAAGCTCTTCATCTTCCTGATGCTAAGTCAGACTCCCAGCAAGGGATTTCAGGGTCTTGGTATTTAGTCCTAGGACCAAGGAAGAGCGCGTTATTCCAACTGTCTCAGAGCTTGACCTGGCATTTGCTGTCTTAGTGGATTTCAGATAGCTAGATTACAGATTTCTTGTAGCCTATCATGCTTTTTGTAGAGTGCTTTTGAGTTGCTGTCTTATTTGTCTCTTTCAGGCAGACTGGCCATTTCAGAGTTTCTTCAGTATCTTGCCAGCAGGCTGGGGAAGGCTTTCTCACCTCTGGTTTTGGGACGCAGGATTCGCTCCCACAGAGAGAAGCAGAAAGTGACACTAGAATGGCAACATTAACATCCTAGATTTCGGGCGGGAATTTTTATTTAGCCATTTGTCAGAAAGTAACTATGTGCCCGTGTCAACATTTTTATCACTGAATGTCTAAGTTAGGCAGATTTTAAATTCCAAGTGAGTACTTTTCCTTTCAAAATGCATTCATTTGCAGTTACAGGGGCCACAGGCTAGTTCTGTAAGTCTCTGCCTGGAAGTAGGCATCTAATTTTAGTGTGGTAGACAATACAGTTTAGGGAGCTAGAACTGCTCAACACTCCAGAAAATCAGTTTGGAGATAATACTGAAACAGTTTTTAGCAAGTGGTCTGTCAAGGACGAATTCCAGAGAACACACATGGCTTTGGAGGGCTAGACCTAACAGTTCCTCAAAGGGGGGGAAAAAGCTTAACCAATTAATTGTCATAATATGAAATGCCCAACATGATTTTTTATAACTGTCCTCCCAACTTTACCTAATTAGTATTTTGTTTTTTCTTGTTTAGTATTTTGTTTTCCTTTAGGCCATTACACTTAGTCACGGTATGTGGTATATATTATTTTGGTTCTTGGGCTACTTTGAAAATCTGAGCTGCCTTATAATTATCAATTCTGAGCTTAAGAATGATTTTTGGTCACACCATTGCCCGTAAGACCTATTTTTTGGACACAGTGGCACTCCCTTGCAAACTCTGTATTTGTATGTACTTTAGAAAAATAGTGTGAAGTTGTTTTACTAAAACAATCAAGAAGCAAATATTTCTAAGCAATTCATTAATATGCAGCCTACCAGTGAATAGCTGCCCAGAATGATTTCCTGCCACCCTGTGTGGTGGCCACTATAAAATGCATTTTGTGGTCTCAGCCTATCTCACAAAGGAAAATGCTCAAATCGTAAAATAATCCCAAGAGAAAGAAAAAAAATGGGTATTACCTGGCAACATTTCTGACTCAGGCAGAAGACAGGAGACACTGAACATAGGCTTAGTCGTCTCTGAAGTGCAGTCAGCAGGGTGAGCTCATGGCCCATTAAATAGGAAAACTTCAGACTATTCAAGTACTCATGCCACATTTCTTTGGGGCATATCTGGACAATTTAATTCTGCAGGATTGCTGCACAGCAGCTTCTCCCAAACATATAAACTCACAAATGAGGGGAGGAAAAAGCAATAAAAGGTGGAAATTAACACAGCCAAAGATGTGATTTCTCATGCAAATGATATATGAGTGCACATGATGCTCAGATGCCCCAGATCACCTGTTAACTGCCTTCAGTCTCAGTCTCTGGTCCTTCCCTCCTATGTCTTCAGCAAAGGGATGACTGCTTCCCGGTTTTGTATAGATTTGCTTAGAGTCCTGGTTTGTAACTTCGGAGAAGATCAGTATCCTACTAGGAAAGAACACTAGGAAAGAACTTGTTTGGAAAGAGGTCCAGGTATTTCTTCACAGACTTTTTTTATTCACAGCATGTTAGTTCTGTGACTTCCCGTTGTGTATGTACATAAGAGATAAGGCAGAGGAAATTAAAGTAAAATACTATCATATAAGGCCTCAAATCAGAAAAGAGTTATCAAAATTTTTAGCACACTTTTGCTCAGCAATGCTTTGTGTAGCAGAATTTCCTGATGTGGTCTAGACCAGGCTCTAGACCAAGGCTTGGATTTCCTGAAGCCTCCTTAACGTTGGTCTGGAAGCAGTGGCTGTACTGGTGTTTCTAGGATCCATTTGAATAAGGTATATCTTACCTAATCCATTCATAAAGCAAATATTCATACTGGCATTTCAAAACATTTTCCAAATCAACGTGTTTATCCTCACTGGAAGTCAAAGTAGATCTTCTGTGTATTAGGCAGAGGAGCACATTCAGCCAAAGGTCAGCCCTAGATATCCCTAATGCTGAAAATCGGGCAAGTCCATGTGTTTCCATTCTTTTTATTCATTTCTATCATTTATTTCTTTCTGTCCATCATTTTTATTTCAAAATATAATACACATCTGTCTGAGAAGACCTAATCATAAAACAGCAGGCTGCAGGTGCACGTGTAAACACAGGGAACGTGTAATAGTCCTTTCTCCTGGACACTTCTCCATGCATATTCTATATGACATATTTCTGCCAGTGAAGACATTGGTCTTTTCATATTAGTAGCAAATATTTTCATTCCTGTATTTTGCTTCTATTCACCAATGCAGATTCCTCAGTAGAGTAGATGAATAGCTTGTGTCTCACTAAGCCATTTCTACTATGCCATTGCGGCTACAAACGTCAGAAATGAAGGCACAATGTCTAGCACAAAAAAAATCCTCTGGCTTTTGTTTGCTTACACCCACTCACTATAACAGCCCACAAACTTGTATTGCTTCTTATACCTCAATCTCAATGCTACTGAACTGAATTCATTAACATTGCTCATTGTCTTGTTTGCAAGATTAAGCCAATCAGCAAGATACTGTTAACCCAATTTATTTGCAAGAGGTATTTTCCAAGCAAGGAGAAATTACAGCAATTGTTCATCATTAATTTTGTTAATAGATGTGTGTTCATTTGTACTACCTTGTAAACAAGGCACTGCATTATACAGTAGACATACTGCTAAACTTGGGATGCTGTTTAATGTCCTCATTTTATTCTGTATAATCACAACATTTTCCAAGAAGCCATGACTAATAACCTTGAGGCAAGGCTCCTTGTGAATTTTGAAGAACCAAGAAGCTGAGCTTTGGAACCAGTCCTGAATATTATGAATCTTCACCTATATGAGAACCTGAGCAAATGTAAAGTGAATTATTGAGGCAACTAGCTTAGCAAGATTCTAAAAAAAGGATTAGACACATATGAATACTGTAAAAAAAGCTTCTGCAGTTACAGTAGGTAGGATAAAATTACAAGGGCTACCAGCCCACATGCTTCAGGGCATAAGCTGATCACCAGCTTGCATCAGGAAGAAATGTTCTCTCATGGGAATTATTTTTTTCTATAATGCAATTACGTGCATTATAAAACACTTGGGTTTCTGATGAATCAATCATTGACCAGTATTGAGAGACAGCAAACTAACATAGACTAATTGATCTGGTTTTGATATGGAAATTTCAAAGTAAACAACCAGCTTTTAATGAAAACTTTCAGACAGGAAACTGAAAGCACTTTATAAAGAATATAGGTTTCAGTATCCTCATTTTACATAATAGGAAATGAGACCAAGAAGAGGGAAGTGACTTAACCAAAGTCACAAGTCAAGCACGATCAAAGCCAAGTGTATCCTGCAGTCTTCTGAGTCTTACACCAGTGCTCATCCTGTTGGGCCTGAACCTGTTGCTTGTTCAGGTCAGTTCCGTTTTGTCTTTACAAAATTGTCTTAATGCAAGTTCTTCATGAATCTGTTTAATTGGAAGCTCTCCGAGTCAGTTTCACAGAACTGTCTTCATGTAAATCATTTGGAGTCCTGTCTGTGTGGATCAGTCACCTATCAAGAACTAGTTAGGGATTGCTACATGGGAAAGTAGATTGTCATCACTGTAACAGAATAACTTTACCATTCTTGCAATGAAAATTATTCTCCTCGGGGCAGACAAATTGTTCTAAATAAAAGTGATTTTGTTTCAGAGTAATTATTCCACTGTTCTCAAATATGTGCAAAGAAATGGTGCTTGGGGCTGGGTGTCCAGGTAAGAGGTTTCTCTCTTTCCTGCATATGGAGTGGGACAGGTTGGGCCTGGTGGGCAGCAGGTGTGAGCACAGGCCATCTGATCATGTGCCCTGTGGTAACCTGTGCCTGGGCACTGAGTCTCATGTGCAGAGGCTGTTTCTCCACCTGTTCCCATCTATCTCTGGTCCCTTGGGACTGTTCTTCTCCAATACTGACTCTTACTATTGAAAAATAGACTTGCCCTGAACAAAGAGTTGTCAAAGAGGCATATGATACACAAACATAGTGACTAACTGACAAAGCAAACATTAATTTTGTTTCATTTTACATGTAATGAAAGGGAAGAGATTTGTTCCCTTTTAATATCATGAAAAGGAGATGACGAAAAGAAAACAAGGAGAAAAGCTGAGAAGGAGAGCTATGGAATAAATGCAAAGAAGAAGCAGGTCACTGGAGTATGTACCTGAACATCATGGGGTAGAAATCCAGTCAAAACTGTAGAAAGGTCTTAGATTATCCAGAGATCTTTGTTTTGGTGGTGCCTGTTGCTGCTCCTGTGAGCTAGGGTTTCTGACTAGTTCCCCTCCCCAGCTTTTCCACAGGATTGTAGAGTGATAGAAAGAGGGAATCCACCCAAGGTGTAGTAGTCCTCAGTCCAAGGAAACACTGTCCACCAGTACTGTTGTGGTTATGATAGGAGGAGATCTCATAAACTGGTTGGACTCAAATTTGCTCTCTTCTCTGCAGTGCAGCAGGCCCAGCAATGGTTGTTTATAGTTTTTCTTTCCAGTTGGATCTGTCTTCCTCATGTCATCATGGATTTGTCATGAATTTTGCTGGGGACAAATATTGGCATATCCAAATGTTGATAGTCACATGCTTAATCCTGCTCCTGTTGAAATGAGCATTAAAAATCCCGTTGATGTCTGGAATGTGGGATTATGGTATATAGCATGGGCAAGACCATCCTCCAGAGGTGGAACAGCATACCAAAACCATGGTTTTCCAAGTGCTTAGGTCATTCTCAGAGTGGTAGGTTACATTTTCAATGGCAGGTTCTTGGGCTTTTGCTGGTATTACATCTAAAAAGAATCCAAGGAATAAGCAGGGTCATGCGTCTTATCTGGGCTCTACGACAACTCTGGTAACTGCCAGTACAACTTCCATTATGAGACCTGAGGGAGGTTCCTCAGGAGACGCCATGAGGGAACTCATGTACAAAGTACCTGCTGTGACAGGAGTTAAGAAAGTTAGCTAGTCTTATTATGGCTGAGCACTACAGAGCCTGGCTTGTGTATAGCGCCACAGTGTAGGTGACCTCCTTTGCATTTTGAACATGCTTATGTTCTCTTTTGTCCTTGCTCTTGATACAGTCCTAACTGCTTCATGTGTCCTCCTGATCCCAAAGTCACTGAAGTGACACTTTGTCATAAGATTAAATATCTTTCTTTTCAGCTGTCCAAAGGAAAAAACAATGACAGAGTTATATTTATTGGAACATGGATGTCAAATCAAATCAATTGTTTTGCCCAATGGTCACTAAATCTGTCATTTAGTCGTTAGGAATTGAGGGAGACAGGAGAGGGAAAAAGATCAAACCAAGCCAAACTGAATGAAACTGTATCAATATTAAAGTTCTGTACAAGTCAATGAAAAGAGACATTTGAGTTTATGGGATTTGTAAATCGTTGTACGTACTGTGTGATATATAATACAGGTATGAATGTAAGATAAACATTTACAAAAAAATAAAACAAGAGAACTGGATGTAAGTCCATCCAGGCATGCAAGGAGGGGTGATTTGTAATGTGAGTAAGTGAGGCTACTCAATGGTCTTGTGGACCAAAGCTAATGGATTTCTAATTTTACAATTAATACCATCTTGCTAACGACAAAAAAGATTTGTTCCTGCTCTTGAAGTATCACCATTTACACAGTGTTTGAGAACTAGTATATTTCTTTGAAAAGTCATGTACTAGAGAACCCCTTCTCATTTGATTCTGATATTTATGATATTTGTTATCCATTGGCAATATGCTATTTTGGCTTTAACATCATAATTTGATCACAATGTCCAATATCCCAGGTGAAAACTAATTACATTATCTGTCAGTTGTTATTTCTGTGTGGTGTGGAGGAAGCAAAAAACTTTCAGCTGTAACATAGCAGCACATGTGAGGAAAAAGATTGCAGAGGATGAAATATCTGTCAAATGTAGATCCTCAGCAGACTCTTCTTGCTGCTGTTTTCATATTCTGACAGTGTCAAGGAGATGCTATTAAGTACTTCTGACCATATTTCCCCCTTTTTTTTCAGGTTTTGGACAGTATCAACTTCTGTCAAAATATCTGTACTTAACATAAATACTCAACAGGCTAAGATGAAACCCTGTTACATAATACCATTATAAATAATACATTTTCCTTTAAATCTTTTAATTTGATTAAGGATACAAACCAGATAAATCATGCAAATGTTATTCAATAACTAGTTTATATCTGTCAGAAAATATGGAAATCAAAGGGTCCTACTTTAAAGCATTCTTGCAGCATAGTTAATCAGCATTTTTAACTTGCAGATCACAAGCCAGTATATATGAATCAACTGCTGTGCTAAGATACCACATTAAAAATTCTTTTTGAATTCTAAAGCAACTTGTCAACATGCATGTTCTAGTAGTAAGTGCACACAGTCACTTCAATGCTTTCTCTGATGTTGCCCATTTCCTGTCAAACACAAGGGCAAATTTCAATCATGAAATAAAACCGCTATGTTTGAAATCAATCATGGAATTATTAACAATAGTGGCCACTGCCAGGCTATTCTACTTTGCATTTCTATAAGCTCTTTCTCTCTTCAGATCCCAAGGGGTTATTTTTACAAATGTGCATTAGTTCAGCCTCACAGCATACGGCCTCTGTGGCATTGTCACTACTGTTAAAGCCAGGTAAAGCATGGCACAGAGGTTCTGTGTGCTATAAGAGTCAGAAGGGTTATTGGCCACAGCCAAGCATCACATGAATGTGACAAAAAGACAGGTTCATCAGGCGAGCTCATTCACTCGGGACAATGCTACACTGAGTAGCCTTACCTTGAAAGAGCAGAGTTACTCCGCTGCTGAATACACCCCAGATACACTGAGAAGCCAAGCTCTCACTTAGAACAACTTCATCCATGGTCGAGTGAGGCACCTGGGTGGGTGTAGGTCTGGTTCTGAGTGACTTGCTGAATAAGCTTCCATGGAACTGTGAATAGACTCTTGAAGTCACGAATAGTGATGTCCTGTTTAAACAGTAGAACTGCTCCAGATCTCTATCACCCACGTTATTTTGACAAGGAACATAAATACAGAAACTCTTGTCTTCCCTTTGAGAAAAGATCAAGGGAATTTTAAATGGCATTTGATCAGATAATGAAGTCAGAAAGCACTGGCCTTAGTTTACTGTTTCGTCTGCAGCACAGAAACTCTATGACTGTAACTCTCCTGGCAATACAGGGTTTATGATGAATTTTTTAATCTGATTCAGTTTTGCTACTGCACCCAACCAGGCCAGGAAATGAGATGATCTTTATTTCTAGACCCTTCATCCTCCAGTTGGCGATGAGTTGCTGTAGTGGGGATATGGCTGGTTTCTGTTAGCACACAGTCACCGTTGCCTTGCTTCTGCCTAGAGATGTCTACATCCCAGCCCGTTTTGTAGGACTGGGAATGCCAGTATTACCAGGGGTCTGTTGAACTTGGAAGTTCTCAAATGTCCTTTCTGGACATAACATCCCTTTTGTGCAAAAAACAATGGGAAACAAAATATCCAGAAATGCAGAATTCATGTTTTACAGAGTTATGATACTATTGGTTGCAAGAAAACACCAAGAATGCTGCTGATGGTAAAAGCACCACGTTAAGGGATCTTTGAAAATTCTTTTTGGGATGGGAAGTGCTACCTGGATCACCACAGAAGAGGCAGGTCTTGCTGGAATTTCTTAGGGATGTTTGTGATCATTCATTACTTAAGGACTTTGCCTTATTGCAGCACTGCTGCTATTGCTGGGATTGTCCAAGTTTGCCCATCAGTTTAGCAAAAGACCTAGAAAGCTTAAATTTTAATAAGCATTTGACATCTTGTACTGTTTAGATTGCTCACTCACAATACAGAAAGCATATTTCACTTTTGAAATGGAGTAATTACTATGATGGAAGTCCATAAAATCACAAATGGAAAAAAAAAAAATCTCTGTTTAGAAACATAAGAGTTTGTGCTAGCACATGGAAAGTAATATTTAACTGAAGCTATTTCAGCATATGGGCAAGGCTTAAGTTACAAGACACCCTCTGGGAAAGGATTGCAGTTGATAACTGGCCAGCTTCTATTGTGGAGCAATCTAGCTTTGAGAGATTAATGAGTGTGCTAAAGCATTGGAAATGGTTCCTTTCTGAGAATTTATTTTCACACACCTTGATCTCTGTCATATTTTTTAAAATACATGTGAAAAGTAATACCAATGCCATAGGCAGAAAACAGCTATCTCCTTATTGCAGATATGTACAACCAGAATAATACTCATTAGAGCTTCGCAAAGATCAGCATTTCTTTCTGATGAGGATGTCCAGGCTTGAGCATGTAGTGCACCACCATGTCACAAGTTTAAAGGAGGGTTGACTGAGGCAACGTTTGCATGGCTGTCTAAGATAATGCAGCAAACTTGGCTAGAAGCTTTCTCTGGACAGCCTGCGGGTTATAAACAACAGTGAGGCAACTCTCAGGTTAAGAGAATGTCATGGTTTAGCCCCAGCCAGCAGCTAAGCACCACACAGCCACTTGCTCACTCCTCCCCCCTTCAGTGTGATGGGGAGGGGGATCAGGGAAAAGAAAGGCAAAACTCGCGGGTTGGGATAAAAAGAGTTTAACAGGACAGCAAAGGAAAAGAAAAACAGGGGAAAAATACCAGTAACAATAACAGAATATAGTAAGCGCATGATTCACAGTACAGATTGCTCACCACCTGGAACGTGATGCCCAGCCCACTCCTGAGTAGCAATCCCATCCCCAGGTCCATCCCCACCTTTACATACTGAGCATGATATCACATGGTATTGAATATCCCCCTGGCCAGGCTGGGTCAGCTATCCTGATTGTGTCCTCTCCCATCTTCTTGTGAAAATTAACTCTATCCCAGCTGGAATCAGGACATTATCCACCCCTTATTCTATACCATCTACATCCTGCCCAGAGCCTACACTTTCCAATTAATCACCCACCATTTTTCCTGTCTTTGAGAGAAAGATATATACACCACAGATATCATTCCCTTAGTCTATGGACCATCCCTCCAAAATGTCTGTGGAATTCATTTAGTCCAAGACTTTGGGCTCCATCTGTCATAACAGTCTCTCAGGGCAGGAGAGATGATGGAGAGTTCCCTCAGCTGGCAAAATGGGACCAGGCTTCAGCGCAGTGCAACAAGTGACGTTGGATGCAGTGGGAGGATGGTGTGTAGTGTTGGATTGTTGCATGTTGCATCTGGAGCTGGCAGTGGGTGTGTCTGGCACAGCTGGTGTATCATGTCCACAGTCTGCAGGTTGAAGATGTCAATCCCGAGGAAGTTGCTGGGCACCAGTTGCTAAAACCAGTTCTGGTTCCATCACCGCTGCACTTTGCTGGGTTTTATCAAAGTTCATTCTTCATTAGTTTGGGTAATTCTTACTACAATACCATTGACATGGCGTATAGCAACTGTGGTAGTGATGACACACAGTGACAGGGTTATTTAGCAATTCACATCATACAATTCAAATCATTGGCTATTCTCACCCAAAATCAAATCCCCTTGAGGTACACATCAGACTGCCTCGTCCTTCTGCATCACCCACCGAGTGCATCCAGTTCCTTGAGCAAAAGCAATTCCATGGATGGGTTTGCCTTTGCCTGAGGCAGGACTAACCCAGATTGTCTTCCCTAACATATTCTTCATGTGCACTACAGGGACTTTATCCCCTTCTACAGTACGTGGAAGTTATGATTGGGCAGGGCCAGCTCAATTGGCAGATCCCCTAGTTGCTAAATGTGTATCCCAGTGTTTGAAGGTCCCACCACCCATTGCTCTCAATGCAGTTTTTAGCAGTCCATTGTATTGTTCAATGTTCCCAGAGGCTGGTGCATGATAGGGGATGTGATACACCCACTCAATGCCATGCTCTTTGGCCCAGGTGTCTATGAGGTTATTTCAGAAATGGGTCATGTTGTCTGACTCAATTCTTTCTGGGCTGCCATGTTGCCATAAGACTTGCTTCTCAAGGCCCAGGATAGTGTTCCAGGCAGTGGCACAGGGCACAGGATTTGCTATCTGGTGGTTGCTTCCACCATTGTAAGCACATGGCACTTGCCTTGGCGGGTTTGTGGGAGTTTGATATAATTAATCTGCCAGGCCTCCCCATATTTATATTTTAGCCATCATCCTCCACACCAGAGAGGCTTTGACCACTTGGCTTGCTTGATTGCAGCGCATGTTTCACATTCATGGATAACCTGTGTGATAGTGTCCATGGTCAAGTCCACTCCTCAATCACCATCCCATCTATATGTTGCATCTCTTCCTTGATGGCCTAAGGTGTCATGGGCCCATGGAGCTATAAATAATTCACCCTTATGTTGCCAGTCCAGATCCACCTGCGCCACTTCAATCCTAGCAGCCTGATCCACCTGCTGGTTATTTTGATGTTCTTCAGTGGCCTGACTCTTAGGTACATGAGCATCTATGTGACGTACTTTTACAACAAGCTTCTCTACCTGGCCAGCAATATTTTGCCATACTGCAGCTACCCAGATGGGTTTATCTCTGTGCTGCCAGTTGCTCTGCTTCCATTGCTGTAACCACCCAATAGACCATTTGCCACCATCCATGAGTCTGTATAGAGGTAGAGCACTGGCCATTTTTCTCGTTCAGCAGTATCTAAAACCAGCTGGATGGCTCTCACCTCTGCAAACTGACTTGATTCACCTTGTCCTTAGGCGGCTTCTGCAACTCGTTGTGCAGGACTCCACACAGCAGCTTTCATAGAACCATGGAATCATAGAATAGTTTGGGTTGGAAGGGACCGTTAAAAGTCACCTAGTCCAATCCCCCTGCATTGAGCAGGGACATCCTCAACTAGATCAGGTTGCCCAGAGCCCCATCCAGCCTGACCTTGAATGTTTCCAGGGATGGGGCATCTCCCACCTCTTTGGGAAACCTGTGCCAGTGCTTCACCACCTTCATTGTGAAAAACTTCTTCCTTATGTCTAGCCTATACCTCCCCTCCTATAGTTTAAAACCCTTACCCCTTGTCCTATCACAGCAGGCCCTGCTAAAAGTTTTTCCTCATCTTTCTTATAAGCCCCCTTTAAGCATTGAAAGGCTGCAATAAGGTCTCCCCGGAGCCTTCTCTTCTCCAGGCTGAACGAGCCCAACTCCCTCAGCCTGTCCTCATAGGAGAGGTGCTCCAGCCCTCGGATCATTTTTGTGGCCCTCCTCTGGACCCACTCCAGCAGGTCCATGTTCTTCTTGTGTTAGGGTCTCCAGAGCTGGACACAGTACTCCAGGTGGGGTCTCACCAGAGTGGAGTAGAGGGGCAGAATCACCTCCCTCGACCTGCTGGCCACGCTTTTTCTGATGCAGCCCAGGATACGGTTGGCCTTCTGGGCTGCAAGTGCACATTGCTGGCTCATGTCCAGCTTTTCATACACCAGTACCCCCAAGTCCTTCTTGGCAGGGCTGCTCTCAATCCCTACATCCCCCAGCCTGTATTGATACCGGGGGTTGCCCTGACCCAGGTGCAGGACCTTGCACTTGTCCTTGTTGAACCTCACGAGTTTCGCCCAGTCCCACCTCTCGAGCTTGTCCAGGTCCCTCTGGATGGCGTCTCATCCCTCAGGCATGTCCACCGCACCACTCAGCTTGGTATCGTCTGCAAACTTGCTGAGGGTGTACTTGATCCCACTGTCTATGTCATTGATAAAGATATTAAACAGTACTGGTCCCAGTACAGACCCCTGAGGGACACCACTTGTCACTGATCTCCATCTGGACGTTGAGCCATTGACCACTACCCTCTGGATGCCACCATCCAACCAATTCCTTATCCACCGAATAGTCCACCCATCAAATCCGTATCTCTCCAATTTAGAGAGAAGGATGTTGTGGGGGACCATGTCAAAGGCCTTACAGAAGTCCAGATAGATGGCATCCGTAGCTCTTCCCTTGTCCACTGATGGAGTCACTCCATCATAGAAGGCCACTAGGTTGGTCAGGCAGGACTTGCCCTTGGTGAAGCCATGCTGGCTGTCTCCAATCACCTCCCTGTCCTCCATGTGCCTCAGCATCGTTTCTAGGAGGATCTGTTCCATGCTCTTCCCCGGCACAGAGATGAGGCTGACAGGTCGGTAGTTCCCAGGGTCCTCCTTCCTACCCTTTTCCCTTTTTCCAGTCCCCAGGGACTTCACCTGACTGCCATGACTTTTCAGGTATCATGGAGAGTGGCTTGGCAACTACATCAGCCAATTCCTTCAGGACTCTGGGATGTGTCTCATCAGGTCCCATAGACTTAGGTACGTTCAGGTTCCTCAGGTGGTCATGAACCTGATCTTCTCTTACAGTGGGAGGGACGTTGCTCCCCCAGTCCCTGTCTTGAGGTCCATCCACTCGAGAGGTGTGGGAAGATAGGTTGCCAGTGAAGACTGAGGCAAAAAAGTCGTTGAGTACCTCAGCCTTCTCCTCATCTGTTGATACAAGTTTGCCGCTTCTGCCTATCAGTGGGGGTACGCTTTCTTTGACCTTCCTTTTCTGGCTGACATACCTGTAGAAGCCCTTCTTGTTATTCTATGCATCCCTTGCCAAGTTCAGCTCCAGCCACGCCTTGGCCTTCCTGACCCCGTCCCTACACAACTGGGCAGCATCCCTATAGTCTTCCCAGGATACCTGTCCCTGCTTCCACTGCCCGTGTATTTCCTTCTTGCCCTTTAATTTGACCAGCAGGTCTCGACTCAGCCATGCTGGTCTCTTGCCTTCTTTGCCCGATTTCTTACACCCAGGGACTGAGAGCTCTTGCACTCTATGGAAAGCCTCCTTAAAGATCTGCCAGCTCTGTTCTGCTCCCTTGTCCCTCAGGGCAGTTTCCCAGGGGGTCCTATTGACTAACTCCTTGAAGAGCTGGAAATTTGCTTTCCTAAAATTCAGGGTCCTGACCTTACTCTTCACCTGACCCATATCCCTCAGGACTGTGAACTCCACCAGTGCATGACCACTGCAGCCCAGACTGCCTCCAAGCTTGATGTCACCGATTAGCTCACTTGCATTGGTGACCATCAGGTCCAGTATAGCATCCCCTCTGGTGGGACTGTCCATTACCTGGCTTAAGAACTTATCTTCAATGCATTCCAGGAGTCTCTGGATTGCCTACAGCTCGCCGTGCTGCTATTCCAGCAGACGTTGGGGTGGTTGAAGTGCCCCAGCAGGATGAGAGCCTGCGAGTGCAATGCCTCCTGTAGCTGGAGCAAGAAGGCTTCGTCAATAGGCTGTCCTTGATAGGGTGGCCTGTAGTAGACCCCAACCACAAAGTTCCCTTTGTTGCCTCGGTCTCTAATTCTTACCCATAAGCTTTCAACCTGCTCGTGGCTATTCTTCAGAGACGGCTCCTCACACTCTATCCATTTCTTGATGTAGAGGGCAACCCCTCCACTCCTCCTTCCTCACCTGTCCCTTCTGAACAGCCTGTAGCCATCGATAGACACGCTCCAGTCATGGGATTCGTCCCACCAAGTTTCTGTAATGGCTACTAGGTCATAGCCTTCCAGCAGCACGGTGGCTTCTAACTCCTCCTGTTTGTTGCCCATGCTGCGGGCGTTAGTGTAGAGGCCCTTCAGCTGGGCTGTCGGCCGTCTCACCTTCATGGAAGAACACCCCTTAATTCCTTTGAGGTCTTTCATTGGTGTTTCCCTGTTGGCTCTGATTACCTCAGGAGCCCCTGGCCCGTCTCCATAAGTCTTCAAGCGCGCTGCAGTGTAGCCAGCACGTCTCAGAGCAACAGGCTGAGGGCCCTCACTAGCACCCCGTCCGTCAAACCTTGGCATGTCATCCCACAGCTTGTCACAGGCAAGCCTGATATTATCCCCCTCCCTCTTCAAGTCTAGTTTAAAGCTCTGTCAATAAGCCCCACTAGCTCGTGGGAAAAGACCCTCTTCCCCCTTTGAGAAACGTGAACCCCATCTGATGCCAGCAGACCTGGTGCTCTGTAGGCCATCCCACTGTCAAAAAACCCCAAATTGTGGTGGTGACACCAGCCATGGAGCCACGTATTAATAGACCAGAACCTTCTGTTTCTGCCAATGTCTCTGCCTGCAACTGGAAGAAGGGAGGAAAAGATAACCTGCGCTCCAGATTCCCTTACTGACTTTCCACCTTCAATGCTTTCCCTCAATATGACAGGACCCATCAGTGAAGAGGGCATATCGCTTCTCATCTTCTGGCAGTTTATTATACAGTGGGGCCTCTTCAGCACGCATCATCTCCTCTTCTGGCAATATTCCGAAATCTTTGCCTTCTGGCCAGTACATGACCACTTCCAAGATTCCTAGGTGACTGGGGTTTCCTATCTGAGCCTGCTGTGTAATCAATGCGACCCACTTACTCCACATAGCATCAGTTGCATGATGTGTAGAGGGGACTCTCCCTTTGAACATCCAGCCCAGCACCGGCAGTCGGGGTGCCAGGAGGAGCTGTGCTTCAGTACCAACCACCTCCGAAGCAGCTCAAACTCCTTCATATGCTGCCAAGATCTCTTTTTCAGTTGGAGTACAGTGGGCCTCGGATCCTTTATATCCCCGGCTCCAAAACCTCAGGGGTTGACCTCGAGTCTCCCCTGGTGCTCTCTGCCAGAGGCTCCAGGTAGGGCCATTCTCCCCGGCTGCGGTGTAAAGCACATTTTTAACATCTTGCCCTGCCTGGACTGGCCCAAGGGCTACTGCATGAACTATCTCCTGTTTAATTTGTTCAAAGGCTTGTCATTGCTCAGGGCCCCATTTGAAATTGTTCTTCTTCCAGGTCACTTGATAGAGAGGGCTTACAATGAAACTGTAATTTGGAATATGCATTCTCCAGAAACCCACAACATCTAAGAAAGCTTGGGTTTCCTTTTTCCTAGTTGGTGGGGACATAGCTGTTACTTTATTGATCACATCCATTGGGATCTGACAACGTCCATCTTGCCATTTTATTCCTAGGAACTGGATCTCCTGTGCAGGTTCTTTGACCTTACTTTGTTTTATGGCAAACTGGCTTTCAGAAGGATTTGGATTATTTTCTTCCCTTTCTCAAAAACTTCTCCTGCTATGTTTCCCCACACGATGGTGTCATCAACGTACTGGAGGTGTTCCGGAGTTTCACCCTGTTCCAGTGCAGTCTGTATCAGCCCACGGCAAATGGTGGGGCTGTGTTTCCACCCCTGGGGCAGTTGATTCCAGGCATACTGGACACCCCTCCAAGTGAAAGCAAACTGTGGCCTGCACTCTGCTGCCAAAGGGATTGAGAAAAATGCATTAGCGGTATCAGTTGTGGCATACCACTTGGCTGCCTTTGACTCCAGTTTGTATTGAAGTTCTAGCGTGTCCGGCACGGCAGCACTCAGTGGTGGCGTGACTTCATTCAGGCCTCAAGAGCCCACTGTCAATCTCCATTCTCCATTAGATTAGTCCACTGGCCATATGGGGCTATTAAATGGTGAGCAAGTCTTGCTGATCACTCCCTGGCTCTCCAGTGGACGAATCAGTTTACGGATGGGAATCAGGGAGTCTCAGTTGGCGCAATATTGCCACCAGTGCACCACTGTGGTAGCAATCGGCACCTGTTGTTCTTGGACCCTCAGCAGCCCCACAACAGAAGGGTCCTCCAAGAGACCAAGTAATGTTGACAGTTGTTTAATTTCCTCTGTCTCCAAGGCCACCATATCGAAAGCCCACCGGTAACATTTTTGGTTCTTGAAATACCCTCTCTTGAGGTAGTCTATGCCAAGGACACACAGAGCCTCTGGGCCAGTCACAATGGGGTGCTTTTGCACTCATTCCCAGTAAGACTCACTTTGGCCTTCAATATGGTTAGCTGTTGAGATCCTCCAGTCACTTCAGAAATACAGATACCCCTTTATAGCTTGAAGGCATTAGGGTACATTGTGTACCGATGTCCACTAGAGCCTTATACTTTTGTGGGTCTGACATGGCAGGCCATCAAATCCACACAGTCCAATAAACCCGGTTGTTCCTCTCCTCCACCTGGCTGGAGACAGGGCCCCTCTCATCCTGGTCATAGTACTCATTACTCCCTTCTTGTAAATATGAGTCAGAAGTCCCTTCGAGAGGTTCAGAAGTAAGGTCAGCCCTTCTACTCTGTCTGGGGAACTGCCCACTGGAAACAGAAGCAGCATTTTTCCTGTAAGAAACCCCTTTTGTGATTGTTTTTCCTTGCAACTCATGTACCCATGCCTCTAGGGTCGAGGCAGGTTTTCCATCCCACTTCCTCACGTCCTCTCCATGGTCATGGAGGTAAATCCAAAGGGTGCCTCGTGGTGTATACCCTCTATGTCCTCTCTCTTGAACAAAGGAATGCTTACTCCTAATAGCTGAGATACCGGTCCATACAGGTGGGGAGCAGAACTTATCCTCGAATCACTGAAACTCTCGGGACAGTTTCTTGGCTAGCATGTCTGGCAGTTTCTCCACAGCTGAGATGCAGGCCCGTAAGGAGGAAGAGAGACTCTCTTCATCTTGCCGGAGCTGGCCAGCCAATTCGTCCACCGCTTGTTCCTCGCCTTCTTTCCAGGACATTACTGCCAGTGAGTTGGCATACGATGATAGTGCACTCCATACAAACTTCCACTACATGGGTTGTGTGCATTGGCCTTCATCTGGATCTGTGGATAACTGCTTGTTATTCAGATCATTATAAATTACCTCCAGCATGGCTAATTCTCTCAGGTACTGGATACCTCTCTCCATGGTGGTCCACTTGCCTGGGTGACATGTAACATCTTCCTTGAAGGGATACCGGCAGCTAAGCACCACACAGTTGCTTGCTCACTCCTCCCCCCACAGTGGGACAGGGAGGAGGACTGGGCAAAAGAAAGGCAAAACTTGCGGGTTGGGGTAAAAACAGTTTAACAGGACAGCAAAGGAAGATAAAAACAAGGAAGAAATACCAATAACAATAACAGAATATACTAAACACATGATTCACAGTACAGATTGCTTATTGCCTGGAACCTGATGCCCAGCTGACTCCCAAGCAGCGATCCCACCCCCGGCACCGTCCCCCCTCTATATACCAAGCATGACATCACATGGTATCGAATATACCCCTGGCGAGCCTGGGCCAGCTATCCCAGCTGTGTTCCCTCCCAGCTTCTCGTGAAAATTAACTCTATCCCAGCCAGAACCAGGAAGAGAAAAAGATATGCTCAAAATATTCTGTTAAAACATATTTTGTCTCTGAAATGCTGAGATATCACTATTGTGGAGCTATTGATCAAGTTCACAAAGAAGATCCTTCTACCACTGTCTATACACTTAGTAATGAGAGAGGTGCTCTGCAAACCTTCTGAAGAATAAACCCTTACCACTAAGAATTGCTGGTTGCAAAAGGTAGGCGTTCCCACTCTGGCACCTCTTCAAAGATAGTTTAACAGTGAGTTGGAGGCTGAAGAGAGGCTAAAAAGCATGTTGGAGTCAAAAAGACATTCTGAGTAGAGACAGGTTGTGGTAAGTGCATGCCAGCTATTCCCTGATGACCCTCCTCGAGGGACTGTAGACAAGTTTGCACTAAACTGCCATAAGACTGAGACAAAACAGAGGGCAAGAGCCATCTCCATAGTATTTCCTTTCCCAGATCTCCCACGAGAAAATGGGAGGCAACAGAGAAGCTGCATTAATAGTTTAAATGCTACCATCCATTTCTATTTGAACAAGAGAATATGCCTCCGTGTTCTGGACAGAATGAATTTGCAAGAGTTGTACTGTATAGATATCATATCATATCATCTGACATGATCAATTATGATTGTTATGGTCAGGACATTTTTATGTTAGGCGAGGGCATTTTTTCAATAGTTTTTAAAGTAGTAGAATAGTAATTTCAAAAAAGCCCTCAGGATGTTCAGGAACAAAACAAGATCAATCCTCTCCATTTTATATTAGGCAATTGCATAATAAAAATTCAAATCTTTGTTTCATAATCATGAATTAGATACCTTCTGCCCATTATTCTATGGAAGCATGCAAGAAATTGGTGTTAAGGGGATGGGGAAGAGGGGACGACATCCCAGCTGCATCCTGTAATACATTGTTTATAGCAACAAGATTCTGTGTAAAATGAATAAAAGATTAATTCAGTACATATATGACTTCTGGATATGGTAAAGGCTTGATTTGATATTTATTTGAAGAAGGCTCCTGGTCGTTGCCTATTGTCATAGCATTAGATGACAAGAGAGCGAGCGAGTGACTCTTTGAATGTGACTGCAGTAACAAGGAGAGCCTGCAGTCATGTCTTGTTAATTTACCGAGGAGAATGTCACATTTACATTTCAAATTATCCCACAGCACAGTTCCCAACTTGCTAGGATTATCTTGAGTTTTAAACCATCCAGATTCAGCTTTCATTGTTTACCCAGACTACGCTAATCCTTCACTTCACTTCACCCTCCCTCCCTCCCTGCTACCCCACCCCCAGAAAAAAGAAAGAAATAGAGCCCTCTCCAGAAAACCTAACATTAAAGGGAGTTGCCAATCCTGCTTAGTAATTATGAGATGATTCCTCCAAAAGAGCAGGGTGAAATGTCATTTTTATTATTCTTCTATTTCCTCTACCTCCCTTCCTCCTCCCCCCACCCACCTCCTTGCAGGCAGGCATCAGGAGAAAATTTTCAATGTGATACGCAGGGATTTAGCTGTGCGAATCCCATTACTGTTGTTAATTAGAACACATTAGCACAGCCAGCTAAAAACGTGCACCCTTTAATGTTTATCTGCTTGCTCTCACTTTTTACCCATATCCTGGGCCTGATTCTGATTTCTCACTGGTATTTACCTATGTAGTAGTAATGATCTGTGGGAATTATTCCTGACTTACATTAAAGTAATAAGACCAGACTTTTTCTCAGCCTCCCATCTGTGATGTTTATGCAGACACCACATCATCTTCTCCATTATTCTGCTTGCTTTCTTTTAGGACCTCTTAAGGTATTTTCTGCATCATTCATTCACCAGCAGGGATGATCAGCCCCAATTTTCACATTCATTTTCCACCAACTTTATTATACAATGATGTATAAAAGAAACTTGGTCCTACGACAGTTGTTTTTTTGTTGAATTATTTGAGGGTGGAATTTCAGGACTTGCTTTAAATAGCAAGATGTTCACAGATTTTTCACAGGTTTTAACCTTGTGAAAATAAAGGATTGATTTATTTATTTGGATTTTTTTTTAATGAAAACACATCCAGTGACTTCCTACCACAGAAAAAGGGTTTTTTGCTGAGGAAATCTCTTAGATCCAAGGCTTTTTCTTATTGTCCAGGTGGATTCAGCACATGCCCTAATTTGGCTCTTTTCTACCCATGCAACATTTACAGTTGGACCCAGCTGAAATGGAGCTGGGCCAGCGCTGGATGCATTTGAAAACCCTGTCCATCACAGAGGGGTTTCTCTGAGGCTCTGAGAGTAGTCTGTGCCCTTATGTGGACCCCGAGTAGCACCAGCTGACACAGGGCAATGCTCTGTATATCAGCCTCAGCCCTGAGGTTGGCGGAGGGGGAACATCTGCCACTGCTCTCCTTTAATCTCTGCTCAAAGGGCTTTGTACTAATTAAGCTTTACAGCACCCTTTAGAAGTGAGGGAAAGAGCGCTATGGTTCGACTGCAGATGAGGGGGAGAGGAGCCCAGTCAAATGACTTGGTGACAGCATCAGCCTACAGCAATCAAGATGACAGGCCACAGCTTCAGCATCTGTCCTTTTTGTTGCTACTTAGAAATGCTTCAGTGAAAAGAAAAAAAAAAATCTGGATACTTTTTTACCACTTCTGTGTAAAAGCCTAGCCTTTCCCAGCCCTCCACATTTATCTGTTCACCTTGCCTTGTTGCCAGGTCAGAGGCAAAAGAGCCAAGACGCTGGCTTAGGCAATGCCAGCATTTTGTGTGCAGAGCAGGTCATTTTGCCTGCTTTCAAACACAGACATCTCAACACTGTTAGGTAGCTGCTGCTAATTGTTTACTAGTAACAGATAAATACCATTTATGTCCTCTTACAAAGAAACTGGCATTTTTCAGCTGTTGTTCAACAAATTGTTGTGCTTCAAAACTTCTGATTGAGTCCACAGGAGTCAGTGCAGTCAGCAAGACCCTGTGGGAAGGTGTGAAGGTGAGAGCGGGTAGCAAATAAACTTTACAGCAGTCATTATTAGCACTCCATAGAAGTATTCTTTCTCCTTGGTTCTGTGTAAGCACACATAGTTTTATGATGCTGCTTTTCAGCTACCAGCTGAAATTTTAGCATTTAATTTCTTTCTTGCAAACTGTCACATTAGCCTGGTGAGACAGAGAGCTAAATGGTGCTCAGATGTAACTGGAGGAGCTCAGGAAATTCACAGCATTAATGACCCAAGAAAGAAAATTCTTGGAGAAAAACTCACCCTATATGAGCCCATTCAAGCTGTTTAAATAGACAAGCCCAAGCCAAGCTGGTGATTCTGAGTGAAGAGCAAGTCTAGAAATGCTGCAGTCAGAAAGGCTTGGGACTTAGGCCTGGAGTGGTTGAACATTGCAAATGCAACTCAGACTTAGATTTAATCCCTTGTTCTGTCCTGGGCACTTGCACCCCTGCATTGCTCACGTGGCAGCAGTGCCTGCAAGGCCTCGCTGGAGAGTTGAGGGCAGGGGGCTCCAGGCTCTGACCAACCCAACACCATTTTTCCACGGAAACGACAACACAAGGCAGGAGGGGAACATGTTGGTGGTTATGGACAGGGAGTCCTCTGCGGCACTAGGCAACAAGCCCTACTAGCATTACCACAGCTTCCAGCCCTCCTCTGAGCTGCATTTAAGTAATGCTATAAAAATGGCAAAGAATGTAAGTCCAAGTTACAATACATCTCAAGCCATTCCTTAGCCAGCAGGGCTTTATGGAGGTGAAGATCAGCATTATTATTATCCAAGTAATAATTAGCTAATTCATTAGTCTGTCTCCAGGCATGCCTCAAGATCATATTTACAATATCTCACCAGGCCCACAGAGGATTGGTTTTCATTCAGATGAATTTTTTTTAATGTCTTCTGCAATATATTAGGATCAAAGAGGTTCTAGGGATTTAGTGCATGCTTTTCAACTCCAGCCTTTCTTCGTTGCATTTCAAAGGCTGTGTGGTACACTGCGCTCCCCAGCATCTCTCACCATTGCACGAGGGTGGTGGCTGTGCTCGTCTACGATGAGTGCACATCTCTCCCCAGTCGCCCTCAGATTGTGGAGCTGAAGACAGCAGCTGGGATGACAAAGCTATTCTCTAACTGGACAATCCCTTGAAATGGGGTATTACAGTGCAGGAGTAACAAGGAGGGGTGCATTTCTTGCTTCCATCAAGAATGGGAATATTTCCATAGATTTTTACTAGAAAATAGGCAGAAATAAGCAAGTAGGCTTAGGCCCAGTCTAACTAGACATATGCAAATAAAAGACAGATGTTCTCAAAATATGTCATACAATATATTTTATCTATTTATATAGTTCACCGAAAGCAAAGAAGATAAAATTGCCTAATAGACATGACCATATTTCATATGCAATGAAGGTCACTGTAAATGACAATTTCTTCGTAAATATGTAGAGACGAAACAGGTATTGCAGCAATTTTCTTGTATTCACAGATGCTGGTTCCCAAATTCAGCTATGCATCACAGGAAATGAGAGATGTTCTTTTCAGGGTGCTTAATTGTTTCTGCAAGCATGTTTACCACATAGGAGAAATTCAGTAGGAAAGTACAACTCCTGTTTTTTCTGTTCCATTTGGCTGCTTATGAGATAAATAATCAGAATACATTTATAGCTTAAGGGACTTATTTGCCTGAGATAGAATAGTTGATTGTATTATTCTAAAGAAATAATATGTAGTATCTCAAAATAATTCCAGCTTCTTTCTCTCAGCTCACTAATGCATAATGTTCCTTGTAGAAAGAACAGCATTAGACTAGTGCCAATCTGACAGTTCATTTTTCATTGACACTTCTTTCATTTACTTTATAGAAGAGGACTTTTTTTTTTACTAAACATATCTATCTATTTGTTAATATAACATTATTTTTTCTGCAAATGAAATTCATGTAGTTTAGTTTATTTCTTCATATTAAATTTCAACAAACACATAACAGTGTTTCCGAGAATTTCATATTCTTAGGCTAGCTGGTGCACAATTAAGTATTTTCTATGTGACAGTGAAAGAGAACTGGTCATACTTTTTGAGACTGTCAGATGTAATTATGTAGTTTTAGACTTTTATGATACCCACCATAATTTAAGTATTTGAGTATACCAACATGGTTGTAAAACATAGCTTACCTGAGAGGTAAGAACCTGCTATGAGTATGGGGAAACTAAGTAATGAATAAGTTTAAGTTAATTATACAACATCAGAAATCAAATCAGTGGAAGAGCTTTCTGAGTCACAAATAGTAATTCAAGTCAATTCAGTGAAACTACTAAACTGTTAATGTAGCTGAAAAGAGAGGTTCAATTTCACTGTATGTGAACTCTATGGGACTGCAATTATGTAAAATTATTGATGTTACAAGAGTGGAAAACCCTGGCTTTTGAAATGGAAGAGGATCATTCATGAAGTGTAAGATTTGTTGGTTTCTATAGTAAAAGGAATAATTTAATAGCAAACTTTTGATATCACATTAACAGCCACTGAACATACTGTTTCGTAATACTAACACAGAAGGGCTGGAGAACCAAATGCACACAAAAATGGCCAAAGAGTATTACTTATGATCAAACATAACAGATATGCTATGGAGTTTGTCATGTGGTGGGTTTTTTTCCCAAAAGAATTCTGAATATTGTTCAAAAATCTAGCTAAAACAGTTTTTAGAAAGAATGAAAAATTAAAATAGAGGAAATCTATTCTGTCGATAATAAGCACAGGTGTGTCTCCATAAGAAGCAGCTAATTTTTATAACCTTACACAGCTCATGTCAGATGATAATTCAGTCCTGACCTGTTACTTGTGTCTAAATGGTATTTTATTGCTGTGGTATCTTTAAGGCTTTTGAACTCCATTGTATTCTTAAACTTTACCCTTTGAAGGAAAAAGTATATAAATAAAATTGGCTCTAGTCTATCCAATAGTTATGTACAGCCTCACCTGGAGATGCCTAGCACTACTGAACTCTTTGGCTTCACTGACTAAGTGCCTTCAAGATAACATGCAGCTCTGCCTGAAGGCAGGTCTTTGAACCAAAATTAATTTCCTTAAGCTATTCCTAGTGGCAAAAGTGCTCACTAATTCTTCCCCACCTGACTCATCCTTGGTAAGAATTGCCTTCAGCTTTAAAAGAAAATATCACTGAAATTGTATATGTGTTTTCCAGTAGCTGGGAGTAGAATGAAGGGATGCAATTTTATCTTCTTTTTTTAGTTGGAAATATCAAGCATCAAATATTGTCTTCCATCAAATACCTCAGTAATTCTGATGCACTTATTCAAGTCTGAGAGACAGAGCCCACAGTACTTGGCTATGTACCATCATTTGCCTTCCAGTAGTATCTTTCCCAGAAATCAAATGTGAGAACCCTGGATCTTCAGTAAATGCATCATTGCCAAAACTGAAGGAGAGATCAGTCTTTTTCAAACAGGTTTGTCTCATTGTGGAGTGAGAGAAAGGAGCTTTCTGAATAGCTCCTACTACTCCAATACCAGATTCACCTCAGCATGGGGTAAGGAGGCTGGGGAGCTTGCCTCCACTTGCCTTCCACAGAACCGAGCCTGCTAGGCAGGGTGCCAGGATCAAGAGCAGGTCAAGTGCTGGACACCCCTTAAATATCACACTGCCAGTGAAAGTTTGGTGGAAAGAGAGCAGCCGATACCAATTACATGTAGGTAGGACAGATTTGATGTCATGATGACTAATAACCTTAGGCTGTCAGGCATTGAATCAGGCTTTGATACTGGATAAAAGTCACTGCCACCATATGCAAAGTTGTAAACCAGTACAAAGACATTCTACCCATTCAAATGTGTGTTGTTGGCTTGTTTGGGGGTTGGGTTTTTTTAATGTAGAAGGAAGTATATTTTATGCCACTAAGTCTCTCTCCTTCTACACCTTGCTTGCTACTAACATGAATCAGAGCACTGGCTTTGAATACTAGAGCTTGGCTTTTGACAGAAATCTGTGTGTTTACAGCTGATTTGTACTAGAGATGATATAGTATATACACACACCCAGGAGCAGCAAACATGCTATCACAGGCTAAATTCCATCTATACTGGTGGTCTGCAGGAACATATTATTTCAACATCCAAAATCCAAAACATCCATACATCCAAAAATAATCAGTGCAAAATATTTCCTAAAGGTGATCACAGTGCTGGTAAAGAGGTGACACAGACAGGCAGCAGCTGCTGATCAGCACAGCCTGGGACACAGGTGCATTTTCAGCTGAAATCTTGATGATGGATTGATTATATGTAGGCTGCTTGTTGCTTTTGCAATTTCTTTACAAGGTGAACATGACCTCAGATATCTGTTGTTTGTGAATAAAACATCCTTAAAAGAATTCCCCAAACATATGCAGCATTTATTTTTCCCGTTTGAGGAATCAACCCACTTCAAAATTCTCACAGCCCAACTCATATCTGGTGTAGTAAGTTAATGACTTCTAGAGAATTAAGCTAGTTTGGACATAAAAAAACTTTGCCTCTTCCCTCTCTCCACTCCCCCAAAACAACCCCAAAACATCTGACTTGATTGCTCAACAAGAGAATCAGCATTAACACAATATGTACTGAAGGTATTCAACTTTGTGAGTTCTCAATAGGAAGCCTGGTTTCCTCGGCGGTGCTGATGATAGAGGAGCATTTCTGGTCTCTTGGGCATCTTCAATTGCAAGACTATATTTATTGTTTCAGGTCAGAACAGAATAGCTACGTTTTGCCAGACATAGAGGTATCAGAATTGCTTTCACGTAGACTTTCAGTGGGCAGTGGTGGGGTCATGGCACACCTAAGTGTTCAGCCACAATCCAGCCCTGCTCAGAGGCAATAACCTCATGTACTGGGTCTGCGTGGCAAGGTTTTGGTAGTGGGGGGGCTAGAGGGGTGGCTTCTGTGAGAAGCTGTTAGAATCTTCCCCCATGTCTAATAGAGCCCATGCTGGCCATCTCCAAGACGGTCCCACCGCTAGCCAAGGCCAAGCCCATCAGCGATGGTGGTAGCACCTCTGTGATAACATATTTAAGAAGAGGAAAAAAAAAACCTGCTGTGGGAATATGGGCAAGGGAGAGAGGAGTGAGAATATGTGAGAGAAACAACTCTGCAGACACCAAGGTCAGTGAAGAAGGAGGGGGAGGAGGTGCTCCTGGAGCCGGAGCAGAGATTCTCCTGCAGCCTGTGGTGAAGACCATGGTGAGGCAGGCTGTCCCCCTGCAGCCCAGGGAGGTCCACGGTGGAGCAGATATCCACCTGCAGCCCATGGAGGACCCCATGTCGGAGCAGGTGGATGCCCAAAGGAGACTGTGACCTCATGGGAAGCCTGCGCTGGAGCAGGCTCCTGACAGGACCTGTGGACCTGTGGAGACAGAGGACCCCAGGCTGGAGCAGGTTTGCTGGCAGGACTTGTGACCCTGCAGGGGACCCACGCTGGAGCAGTCTGTTCCTGAGGACTGCACCCTGTGGAAATGACCCACGCTGGAGCAGTTCATGAAGAACTGTAGCCTGTGGGAAGGACTTACATTGCAGAAGTCTGTGGAGGACTGTCATACACTGGAGCAGGGGAAGAGTGTGAGGAGTCCTCCCCCTGTGGAGGAAGGAGCAGCAGAGATGATGTGCGATGAGCTGACCACAACCCCATTCCCCATCCCCCTGTGCCACTCAGGGGGAGGAGATAGAGAAATGAGGAGTGAAGTTGAGCCCAGGAAGAAGAGAGGGGCAGGGAGAAGGTGGTTTTAAGATTTGTTTTTATTTTCTCATTATCATACTCTGATTTAATTGGCAATAAATTAAATTAATTTTTCTGCAAGTCTAGTCTGTTTTGCCTGTGACAGTAATTGGTGAGTGATCTCCCTGTCCTTATCCTGACCCACAAGTTTTTCGTTATATTTTCTCTCCCCTGTCCAGCTGAGGAGGGGGAGTGACAGACCAGCTTTGGTGGGCACCTGGCATCCAAGCAGGGTCCAGCTACCACACCTCAGCAATAATCTTAAAGTTTAATAACCATGCCAACTGTGACAGGCTACTTTGCCCTGCAGCAAGACCGCCTTTCCAGCATTATTGCTCTCCCTGTTGATTCAGACAGGCTCAGGAGACAGAGGGGCAAAGTTGTTTAAACTTTTTTACCTCACTGAAACTCTGTGATGATTTTTTTTTCATTTTTGTCATTTTTTTTCCACCCATGCTCTCTATGGGAAAATATACACACAGAAAAACACATACATTTGCAGTACAAGCATTTTTCCAATGAGAGAAGACAGCACTGCTTTTACTTTCCTTCTGGTGCTTTCAGTCATTCCCTTTAGGCTATAATCTTCCTCTGCACTTTTAAAAGAAGGAACCTGCACAGAAAGAAGCCTCCACAGTTTCACAGAGAGCAATCAAAATTTTCTACTCTTTATGGATTTGAAAAATGGCTTCATTGATTGAAGAGGTAGGTCACTGTTGGTCATGAGTCACTTGTCCTTTTGTAGTTTTTTTCTAAAATGGCATAAAATTTCTGAATGAATGAGAATTTTCATTGAATGATGAATTTTACCAGTGTTGGCTTGAAGGTAGATTTGTAGTTTTGTCTCCAGGGTAAAATATGCCTCTGGCTGCCTTCATCTTCTGAGCTGCCCAGCTTTATTTAGAGTGTTACATTCTTTCTGATCATTTTCCAGAATAACTGAGGTTTTATTAGAAACAGTAAATGCGTAGGAAGTGTGAAGAGATTCCAGTTAAGAAGTCTTATGATCTATTACTTGTATCTTAGCCAAGATGCTTCCACTGACTTCTGTTTCATGTGTAGTTTTCTGCTATGTGTGATCTATTTAGTATTACAACACAGTAGGAAACCTTGTGGTTATTATACAATAGGTCTTGTTCAAATTTTATTTAAGGTTTCAAAATCAGCTTCAACAACTGGAGTAATTATTGACCCAAAGCTGTCAGTCCTACCAAGAGGAACTAATTTGAAAGAATAGGTACTTTTCACAGAAATAAAAAATTTTTGCCTTTTATGGATTGTCAGCTGAGTCCTTTCAGATGATTAATAATCCTCTTGTTCTCTTGAACATTTTGACATATTTGCAATAGCACAGTTTTAGCAAATATTTCCTTCTCCATCTCCCATGTTTAAACACAAGACTGAGAGAAAAAGCACAGGGAAAAGCTAATATGCTAGGAAAACTAATTATGTTCTCTGGTTGGTTTTTTTTTCATTTTAGTTCAGGAAAAAGGAAAAAAGGAAAGATCTGCCACTTTATGACATTCCTGACAGGCCCACAAAGTGCGAGATATCACAAACAAATATTAAAACAATAAGGAGATGTGAAGTTTGTCAGGCAAAGGCTTTTGTTGCTACCAGTAGTATTGGATTGTATATATTCCTCTGCTATATTCTATCATCTGCTATGTACCATTGTTAGAGAAGAACAAAGGAAAAATTAATCCCAGAAACAGAAGTAGTCGATTTTATTGCAAAAAAACTCAGGGGCAAAGAAGATCTTCACAGAATTATTAACCAGAACTACTGATAACACAGGCTGGGAAAACCCAAAACCTTGTAGGATACCCTACAATCTAGGCAAAAAATACTGGGCAGGAGCAGACTGAGCTAGTTCTCCTGGATTCTGGTTTTCCCTGTGAACATGCCCTTTAACTAATCCATGTGCTGTGTGTCCTTCAGTGTTCTTCAGTGAAAAGGATCTCCAATTCCAGCATTTAATGGCCTAGTATTCCTTTTCCTGTCGAATACAAAGGATGTTTGTCCATTGGTTTTGACCATCTATTTACAGGAGCATAGACAGGACTTGTTCCAACTACTCTGGAATAATTTAAATGTGTTGCTCATGCTGTTTACCCAGGTTTTACCAAAATAGAGCGCATTATTACATCTAAGGTAATGTGAATCCATTAGTGAATAGTATAGCTGATCAACTCTTGACTTTCAGTTTAGCTACATCTCTTGTGTCCACTTTCACCCGGTCCACCTTGAAATGCTAACCAATCACTGTTCATTTATTGCACTCCTAAGAACTTTTCTGGGCCTCATGTAAGCAAAAATGTACTATTCCCCAGGCAGGGATAGCTTAATGGGGTAGAGAGGTCCAGAGCATGAAGTCAATGGAAACAGTCACCTGTAGTGAGCAATATTTGGCATATTTCATGCTCTTTAAAGGCAAGTCTGACGCTGACTGGAGTTTGCCCTATGCGAATAGAGTATCTAAAAGATCTGAGACTGGCTTGATCTTGAATATTAGACTGGCTCTCCAACAATCATCTCACCACTATAGATGTTTGAAATGTTGGGTAGCTGCCAAATGCATGCATTTAATGTATATAATAGCAACAATGAACATACTTAACAAACACTGAGGTGGTTCAATTGTACTAGTTGATGCTGAGAAAGCCCTTAAGATCCTTGAGTGAAAGATGCTCAATAATTACAAAGTATGATTATATGAGATGAATAAATGCTATTAGTATTATAAAAGCAAAATACATTATTTTGATTGCTACTCTTCGGAGACAAAGTATAACGCAGAATACAAGCAATGTCTTGATCTTGATCTAGGGCCTGACTGGAATCTCCTTGCACTGAATAGAAGATGCATTTTCTTGTGACTACTGTTGACTAATGACTAGAGCAATCTTATTTTCTATGGGCAAAAATCTTCCAAGATCTCAGTGTGGGACTCAATAATGCCTTAGGATGCTCTGCCATTTGTTCATATCAAAAAGGTTCATTGGCAATGTTCCTGACAGTGAATATGAGTATCTTCATGCATAATGAACACAATTTGGGCTCATTTTCAGAGCCAGGTATGTAATATTCTTCATTAGTATTATACCAGAGCACTTTCACTATGAGGTGTGTTAGGGCAGAAGGTTGCTTTAGATATTCAAGAGCTCAGTATCCACCATTCATCATCTGTAATTACCCAAATTTTTGTTACCATTGCAGCCAAGTGCAATATACAACCAAGCATTTCTGCATGTATCTAGTTAGGAAAAAAAAAAATCATAGAATAGATTCAGTAATAACAACAACATCATGTTTAAATTATAGTGACAAGAATTACTTTGTAACACTTTAGAAACCTATAACCCACCAGGAGCTTAAAGGTCTATTATGGTTAATGAGGCTGGTAGATGTGGTACTATTACAGGAACAAACGAATAGATATATGAATCACAAGAACAGATTGTAGTCTTAATAATTTTTCTAATCTAAACTGAACCAGTACTCCTGTAGAGAACATCTATCTGAATGAAACTTAAAGTGCTGGCTTAGGTGTTAAATTATAGGACAATGGCTGGACACCTACCAAGTATTAAAGGGCAATTAACAGACAAAATCCTCATCAGGGGTTGTTCCAATATGCCTTGAAAAATGCTCGGTAAAAGTATTGATGATAGCTGATTCTGGCTCCATTTTTACAAGTGAAATTACAAAAAAAAGGATTAATATTCATTCCTTCTGCCCTTTTTTGTTCACCTGTTGGAAATGTTAATGTTGTGTGACTGAAACTCTCTTCTCCGTAGTATTTTGAGACTAAAATAACCCGAGCGCAGTTTAGCGTTTCAAATGAAATGTTGCTGCACTCAGCATACCCCAAAAAAATCATCCCATCTTGCCTTACTCAGGTAGGAAATGAGGGACACCTGGTCCTTCTACTGTCAAAGGGCAGTGTCGCCTTCCTTGCAGACACTTACCCACCTTATGAGTGGTGCTGTAGAGGAGGGTCCAATCCCTGCTGCTTACTGGGCCAAGAGAGCTGAATGTGGGTTGGTGTGGCTGCTGGTGTCGCAAGGCCTTACGTAGCTGGCACAGAGACAGTGAGGGGTCCTCTTGGAACCAGCACAAGAGCTCTTGAATTTTTTGGGGTGGCATCTTTTTCTTTTTTATATAAAGCTGAAGAAATACGAAAACTTTTTATCAGCATAATCTGTCTCCTTCAGTTCAGAGCTGAGTACAGCCACAGAAATGTATCAAGAATGCACACAATTTAGTGTATTGTTACTTTAATTAGTGCTGTTCATGTTGATAAGAAGATTGGACCATATGTATTATCCTGCCTGTCCGAGATTGTTAATGGATATTAATTACATTTGGTCATTTTGAATTGCGGGTCTTCTGTAGGACTGTAAAGAGACAACCAGATCTTTCTCTTGCATTTTCCCATATGTGTATTGAATAATTTCAGTGGGTTATGCAATACATTGTCTCCAAATGGGATTTCTTGCACAACAAGGAAGTTGAAAGTAAGATCCTGACCTTACACTTTGTTCAGTCAAGGAGCTAAAAGAGCAGGTGACATGTATTCAATTATATTTAAGAAGTTATATGCAGTTCTCTTTTCCGTGATTAAAAATGATATTGTAGAAGTAGAGACAATGCAAAGAAGGGCAAGAAAATGACACTATGGAAGGATTATAGGCTAACACATAAGAGAGGGAGTGATTGAGGAAACAAAATTAATTCTCTCTGCAGAAAGAAGGACTCAGGGGAATATGAACATAGTCTATAAATATTTCCAAGGAGATAATACAAATGAAAGAAGAGGATTATTAACGTTATCACAAGATGGCTGCAAAAGAAGCAATGTCCTAAATGTAAGACAGGAGAAGTCTATAACAGCAAAGATAATAAATAATTAGAAATAGGCAATCCTTATGGGTTTACAAACCTTTCTGGGTGATATCTTCAGTTCACAGGGTATATCACAAAAGTAGTTTAAGCATGTCAACGCCCCCTGCCTCCTTCTGTCAGTTTAAATGCTATTTCACCAAGGAGACCTAGATTAAAAAAATCTCTTTCTACATCTCTTTCAGGCTACAGAGTAGCCTGCGGCTCCTGCAGAGACAGAAGGGCGATGACCTGAACCAGGCTGACAAAGGTGCCCTATAGTTAAAGTTGTTTAAATACTTGTACAAGCAATGTTCTCCTGGCCCTCCAGACCCCAGCTGAGGGAGCACCTTCAGCACGTGGTGGCTTTTCCAGGAAGGAGTCAATTCAGCTCAAACCTTGGCACCAAGCCATGAGAGTTCCTGTAAATGCACGTCCCTCATCGCATCAGTACTCTCCAAAGCCTCAGCTGCTCGCGTGACTGTGGCCACCTCCTCATTTCCAGTTATTTTAGCAATACCTCCCTCCCCCGCACCCCCATTCCTGCCTCAGTCAGCTCAAATACCTGTAAATTGTCTTACAAATGAGGGGACAGATATTCCCTTATGGCTTCTTTTAAAACATTGTATTTATTTCCATTTCCTCCTAAAAATTAGGTCTCTTCTTGTAACCTTTCTTTTAAATGAGTTTCAAGGGAGCCAGTGCTCACTTTGTATTTAGACTCCTAAATTCGTTCGTGACTTCCCCCCGAGATTGACCAGCAAAACTGACTATGAGAAATGAGAATTGGTGTCATGACATTCTGCTTTTATAGCAGTACTTTCGCTACCATTAATTGAGACAGACAGAGCAGACCTAATCCCTCTTGAAGTCTGTGAAAAAACTCCCACTGACTTCAGTGGGAGTTGCAGCCAATGAGTGGCCTTGACAGCAAGTCCAAGGGCATTTATCCACAGTCTCAGCTGAATCAAAATCTCATTTCATAAAAAGGGGGAAGAAAAAGCTGGTTTGGGTACTTTGAGGATAAGAGTGTGTGTTTGTAGTGCAAATATGTTAAAAATTTAAATACCTACTGTGAGTAAACAAATTTACTGTAGCATAAAGGGGGATTTTCCTATTAAATTGCTGATTTTAAAGAGAATCTAAAATCTTTAACTCTTGGAGAAAGCCGCATTGATGCTTTGTGTCCAGTATGAAAGATCTGTTTCAAGAACTACCAGCCTTAAATTTTTCTAGTGTCTTTTTAATAGCATAAACAGAGAAGTTCCCACTTCTTACATGTCACTAACACCAGTTGGTATAAGCAATAAAATAGAATTCGAACAATCTTCATTATTCTGTTCTATTAAAGGCTTTCTATCTCTTAGCGATGTTATACCACCAGATTACAAAGATTTTGCCCCTTTTCTGAGATATCTGTGTTTCAGTACTCACTCCTAGTCCCTCATCAACCAGCCTGCAAATGCCAAATCATTTCATCTAAGTCATGCCTTTTATTTCCTACAGGGTTTTTTTTGGCTTTTGACAGTGGCTTTTGCAACTTATTTCGGTCCCCAGTGCTGCACTCATGTAAGGATAAGCGAAGGAGCCAGGAAGGGCTCGGGCAGTGCAGTGGAAGTAGCACAGTGCTCCGCACGCACTGCTTACAGGCTTGGTCCTCCTCAGGCTGAGAAGGGAAAAGGTGCAGAACACCCCCGAGGTGGAGACAGCTCTCTCAGGAAATGCTCCTGCCAAAAGCTCATGTTCCTGCAAACTTCATCTCTATAAGGAGCAGGGAGCTGGTCTAAAGACCACAGCCTTGGATTTCAGGCATGTCAGTGCCACCTTATCTCACTTTGGACACCCGGGTCTTGGTTGTTGGTCTGAGTGCAAAGCTCCAGCTTATGTTCCCCTGGTGTTCAGTGAGGCTTAAATATTGAGAGTTCATTTCTGGAGATGACATTAAGCCTCACCCTTACATACTTTGAAAACTTCACTCTGTCACTGCAAAGCTCTTATTCCAAGTCCAAAAGGAAAAGAATATATGGAGACTTTAAATTCTATCTTACAGTGTAAAGATATTTCCATGGTATCAAGAGAAAGCAGGATTCTGTGTGCTTATGCCTTGAGCACACTGCATGTGTCCCATAATGTATGTTTTCATTGTTAATTGCTATCATTATTTGAAACATTTTTTGCTTAAGACAACAACATAATTGCAGGAAACTGGGAACTGAAGAAAAAAATCTGTCTGTGCATCAGGCAAGCTGGTGGTGCAGTACTTCCAGTAGTAACTCAGTGTCAGTCAAGTTATCCACTGCTACTTTTACTATCAGTGTCTCTATAATCACTTTTGAGTGCTAGAACATCTACACTGTCCCCCTTCAGGGACTCAGACTTTTTCTTCATAATAAGAGAAATAAATAGTACGGAGAGCAAAGATGAAACTGTTTAATGAGAATGAGCATGAACTTGAACTCCTGTTTTTTCATACTGTGGTCCCTAGATTTTTGTTGCTTTGTTTCTGTTAAACGTTTCTACTGTCCTGTTGGGAATGAGAGTGCTTACAGATTTTGTTTCTTTTAAATAAAGCCTTTTAAAGAGTATCATACATCCTCATCACATACACAATATTAATAATGCCTTGACTAGTAATTGTGCTGAGAGAGGAAAGGCTGCCAAACGCAGATGTCAAAAAATAGCAGTATAATTTAAAGACATATTTAAAAAATGTCTCCTGGTTCCCAAGTTACTGTCTTCCCTTTTTATCTTTTTCACCTGTATAAATAAGTCAATGTTAAATCCTTAGGAAGCACAGCGTGTATGAAATAGCAAGTATCAATAGTAACACTGATTTATTTGATAACTAATGTATTAAATCTATTATTAAATAATAATATCTTGCCCTGATGTAATGCTTATAATCCTGAAGGATACTAGAGTATTTTGCTAACTTGATATATAAGAAATATATGTTGGTGAAGTATGACACAAAGAGGTGATTGGCACTAGTTTGAAATGATTGTAATACAAACATGCACCATTTCCTTCCATTGTCATTTCACTACAACTGTTAGAAAAAGACTATTTCAGGAACATTTCAGATACTTTTAAGTAATTATATGAGAATTTTTCTAACCCATCAAGTAAAGCCGGATGTTTCACTAATTTTGACTCAAACAGCAGAAGGCTCAGCATGTGTCACAACATCCTTTCTCAAATTCCTTTTTTAACTGTACCGGTGTCGTGACATTACATTTGTTGTTTCTACCCATTCCAGAGTTCAGAAGCAAGTGCTAGCAAGCTGCAATTCCCCCCTTTCAAAAAGGATAAAAATCCTGCTTTCTGGCCTACCAAAGCAGCAAGACAATGGGCTTCAAAGTCATGTCATTTTTATGGTTAGAAACCCGTCGCTGGCCCTGGGCTCCGTCTGGATGGCTTGGGTAATTGTTCCCCTCTGAGGGAAGAGGAAAGACATATTTTCTGTCAGAGAGATTTTAAAAGAGTTGGTGGGTCCTTGAAGCTGCTCAGGGGGCTGGAATAGTTCATTCATTCACTAATGTATTCTGGAAAGACAGAACTAAGTAAATGGAGAGATTACTTTGCCCAGCAATCATCCGTGAGGTACATATAGTAACTGTTTTACAGTGCACAGACATATGATGCCCAGCAGCTTAGGGCAAGAAGTGAAAAGGATCCTACATCCAGCTGAAAGAAGAAAGAGGCAATTTAAGAATTTGATGTAGAGACGTGTTTTATCAGGAGCTGTGATACACTGGCATGTGTCCTTCCTTCCTTCTACTGAGGATTTAGTTACGTGGAAAATAACTTGTCAATTGTTGAACAGATGGGGTTAGGAGCCCCAACACATGATGGACGATGTTATGACTAAAGTGACCTTTAATTATTGGTGTCTGATAGTTTCCCTTGCTCAGCAAGGAAGTTCAGTACTTTCAGCAGTACACCAGACCTCAATCACTATGCTGCCCTGACATGGTGATTCTTGAATGAATTTCTTGCTGTAATGATATGCGTAGCCACATCAAATCCACAGTGGCTGCAGTTTTGGCAGTTAATGTCAAAGTACAGTCATGCAATAAGAATACGTTTTCACAGGGTGGATGTAGCCACAGTCTCTGAAGACCAGACTTCAGATTCACCAGTTTCATTTATCAAAGGATGCTAGTCACAGATTACTACATAGGTAACAGCAATCTCTACTCCACATCCAGCTGAATCCTGCTTAAAATCAGTATTATGTAGCAGCTTTAATATTACCTGAACACAAATGGGCTGTGAAATGATTTGCCAGTACTGCTTTGTGTGTGGCAGTAATGTCCATTAAGTGCAGTGTTGTGAAAATTTGCATTCATTTCATTGATAACAATGTGCTTTTTAGACAGTAAATTTCTGCAGTAGTTAATTACTACCCCATGAGGTGGTTAATAAAGGTAATCAAATGGGCTTTTCCAGCATGATACCATCCCAGGAATGCGATAGCCGCTCAGAACCTGCCTGCCTGCTGCGTATTGCTGCTTAATTAACTATTCCTCAAGTGTTTAGTATGTAACAGCTTGTGATACTTAAATTCTATCTGATCCATCTTCTAATGCTCATCACTCATTAAAAGAAAAAAAAAACACAAAAAAACCCCAAAAATGCAGCCCCTTAAGAAGACAGTGCTAGGTGGAGAATAACACCAAGATTTCATCCAAACAGGAGTATCATAGGTTTAGGTTTTCCAAGTGGGAGACTTCAAAATAGCCATGAACAAAAAAATGTCTGACAGCAAAATTCTAGGGGCATAAATAACATAACGGGAGTTAATGAAGGAAAGTACCTTTTCAAAGTCCAATACAAAGGTCTGCAAAGCTGTTAAACCCCTGTACATTTCATGATCAGTATGTGAACTCTGTTTCCATAGGCATGTTTACATATAGTTTCCTATTGAAGGCTCCCAGTTGTGGCATTCTGTAGCTGTAAGCCATATTTATGTGCAGTTCTGCTAATCCCTGGTCCCAGGGCTGCCTGAAGTCTGTAGAAACACTTTGTCTCTGTAGACAAGTCCTTGTAAATCTCTCCTTGTCGAAGGATTTAGTTCACTGATTGTCAGCCATGAGATACTTCATAAAACATTTCACAGAAGAATATAGCCTTCTCCTTCTGCCTTATACTGGCTAGGTTGTTACACTAGATAACCTTTTAATGACTGTATTCCATTTTAACTTGACTCCAGAGATAGAGGAAAAAAGGAAGAAAAGCTCCTTCCTTAATTCTATGCATTTTTCACACAGTGTCTGCCAAAGCAAATTAGTCAAGATTGATCAGGGCTGGGTTGGTTTGGTTTTTAATTCTGAAATAGTCTTCTGTGATAGAAACCAACATGTAACTCCCAGAGAGAGCTGGGTGAGTTTGGAAATTGTCAGGCTTATAGCTCCAGTACCCAGCAATTTCTGGTTTCTCAAAACACCTTCACTCCTTAACCTAGGCAGGTCCACTCCAGAGAAAGAAATGCATGCCAGGAAAATTAAATTCCTGGTGCTGAGGTGGTAATTGAGCAGTTTCTTTAGCAGAAATTAGAGGCAGTCATTGCTAAAGAAAAGTCTGGAAGCAGTGAAGATTGGCTGATGTTGTATGAGAAGGGCATTCAGCATTGCTACCTTGACCCAGAGTCTGTAACACAGCCCAGCAAGGTCCAGACTTTGCCTGGTGTTCCTGAGCATCAGACCGTGTTTGCACGGTCTGAAGCAACATCACACATTTAAGTATCACTCTTGATTTTGCCAAATAACTGGAAACTTGAACTGCAGTGCTGGACTTTGTTACTTAGGCCCATCTCCACTAGAACTGCAACACAAGACCCATTAACGGGAGTGTCTACCTAATGATTCAAAATTGATGATTACGATGGATATGTAGGGAGTGTGTACCACAATTAACATTATATATTCACTTGGCTTAGGTAATCAGACCAACTGGATGGTGATCATTCCCCTGAAGGAGTGAATGATTCATATGGTCTAATATGGATTAATTTATATGTAAATCACTTGGTAGTACTGCGGCTTCTGCTTGAAAATCTGTCTGCATTCAAGAAAAAAAAGCACTTTTTTGTGACTACGGGAAGCTTTATATTATAAGACTGTGTCACCTCTGTTTTAAAAACCTATCACAGAAGTCCAGAGGTTCACTTTTTCTAATTCATGAGAGCAGTGTTTTTCACACAATGTCTAATCTGAACCCCTCATCTGGCCCTCCTGCTTGATGAATGGTTTCCTGTGAAGACAAGAATTGACAATCAATCAACAATACAGATTCTTTTATGACTTGTTGAGACTAAGTTGTTGTTTCAGGACACACTGATGATTTTTAGCACATAATTCACACCATGCAGTCAGGCGTCAAGGTGACATGATAAGTTTTGGTTCTCGGACTGGATAACCTAAGTTTTATGAGAAATCTTTTATGATAAATCTTTTTTCTGTTTCCACTAATCGCTAGAGATAGTTCTTTTGCATGTGAAAATAATAAATTGTTCTGTTCAAAAAGTCAGACATTTTAGGTGTGAATACTGGACTAATACTTGTGATGACAATATTAGTGATATTTTTGCTTTAAAAAACTTGTTTATTAGATGATCCTGGATAGCTAATGAAAGGATCCTCAATTCCATCGAAATGAGTATGACCTAAGTGGAATTCATTCACAGGAATATCATATTCTTTTTTTTTCTTTTTTTCTTTTTCTTTTTTTTTTTTACTATTCACCAACTTCTAGCTCTTGAGGGAAATAAAACCTTTGCTTCTTGCACCGTTTCTGAGAGTGAATTAGTGACAGTATTACATATGTCTTGCAACAATAGTCTATTTTCAACTGTAAATGTTAAGTTTATAGGGAGATATCAGGTTTCTTCACAGTTTATTTTTAGAACCTTACAAAGTACAAATAATTTTCAGACTGTTATAAATTGAAATTATTTGGCTGAGTCCAGTGTGCTTTTAATGTCACAATTCCACTTTGCCAGAATGCGTTGTTGATAGTGAATCATGTGAAGATATTATTTAAAGCATCACGCTGAAATAGTTCATTGAAAATTCTTAGTTTCAATATTTATTTGAGATCACTGGACAAAATCACTGCTCAAGAGTCTCATTTACTCCCTAAGCAGATCTCCAGTGGCTATCAGGATCACTATGTAGATGTTATTTGGCAAAATTATAACAAAGAGGTCACTGGATGTAGTTGTCCACGTTCAAAGTCCTGCCAGTCACCAATGGTTGCTTTCTGCTATCCCTACCAGCTGCTGAACACTGAAACCTTTGCTTAAAGAATATTGACCTTCCAGTACTTACACATACAGTCACTACAGAGCAGAGTCAATAACTTAAAATTTACCTTGAGGTTTAGGAAGGATATACTAATCATAGCACCTTTCACAGCCCTGGTAGACACATTTTTACCTGCTCTAACCTCAAGCACCTGACAAAGGTCCCTAGACTGGAAGCATAAATGCCTTAAGCTTCCCTTTAGTAAACAAAAATAAATAATGCATTTCCAGTGGTGACTGATGGACAGAATTTCCCTTTTCCCTTGACTATACAAGATTCCTACAACAGCTATATCCCTAAATTAAGGCACGTAAGTTGTTCAAGAGAGGTGTGATGAATCCCAGCTGTTGTCCTTGCATCTTTCCTCAACATGATGAAAAAGGATGAACTACTTTTAAAGAGACTGTTGGAGAGAACAGATTACATTCCTGGGTCTGCTGCAGACTCCCCTGTGCCCCGGGGAGTGTCCCCCCGTAGCAAAATGCGTGACTGGAGGACAGTTTCCCGCTCACATTAATATAGCCACGGTGCTGCCAGCACAACTCTGACTGCAAGGTAATGGTGATCATCGTAATCAGAGTTCAAATCAGCTTTTCTCTCCATTAGGCAGTGAGGTGGCATGAGAACTATGTGATTAGAACTGGGGCTTGGCAATTGTTTTGGGATGCAGCTTCTGCAGAAAGAGGGTAAAATACAGTCTGTAATGCTGTCTGCTCTTACCAGTGGGATCAAAGGTTTCAGCATCTCCCAGTGCTTTCTTATATCTTCTTCTCTGCTTCTTTTATTAAAAAAGTCTGAGGTAGTTTACTGACAAGCAAAAGTTCACGTGTTCAGTGCAGGTGTTAGCTTCAGCTAAATGCCAATTTATACCAGTCTTAAGTAACGAGGAAACACTACCTGTGCCAAGAACTCAGGTATCTCAAATCTGATTAGATACATAAGTGTCTCTGTGGATTAATTACCAGAATTTCTTGTGCTGGATTTGGCAGAGAGACACTCTCTGACTAGAATAACCAAAAAAAATCTTTCTGGCTAATAGCTTAACATCTCTGGAGCAATGTATTTCTTTCCTTCCCCCTCACCCCCCAATCTCCATTTCTAAATCCTTTCAGCATTACAGTGTCATTCCTTCAGTACTAAAAATGACTGGTCCTTCTGGCCAAGTTAGTTCTTGAAATTCAGAGAGGAAAAGAAGTTGTACTCCCATATTTTTTGCTGCTTCTTTTCACCTACTTGTAAATTATTTCCTTCTATCTTAGTAACTGCGTAACTAAATCTCAGGATGTAGCAAAGACGACAGTTCTTTGCAGTGCTCCACTGCAAGGGTGGCAAAATAGGAGGACCTGGCCCTGTTTCTTTAGCTTGTCATAGTCCTGGAAAGCCAAAACATCCGGTGCTTCTCCTCAGGGGTGGGAGCTGGTGTGGGGCATGGGTAGGGTTGACAGCACTACCCGTGCCAGAAGCTCCTCTTGCTGGCTCAAAGCCTGCCACCAAGGCTGGCTCGGGCAGTCGCTGGGGAGAAGGACCCCCCCCAGCTCTCCATAGGGCTCTCCATCCATAGGTCTTATCCATCCCCAGCTTCAGTCGCAGGGCAACAGAAATCAGTTGTGCTTATGTCTGTAAGCCTGAAATGTCCCCTGAGTAGACTTACTGCATGATGGAAAACTGCTCACCTAAAAAGTTTGCAAGATCCATTTTATGGGCCCATCTCCATGCAAACTCCTGCCTGTCCCTGTAAAACATTGATCCACACACAAAATAAAGCAAGCTTGCATAAAGTTTGTCTATGCAGTGTTGACATATATGAAATAAATTGCTATCCAGTCTTATTTTTCCCTATAAGCCATTCATTTCTGAGTTTAGAACTTTGAAATACAACTTCTGAATAGCTCTACTGCAGAGCAGTTAATATTGGGCTTCTCTGTCATTAAATGTAATGCTACCAAGTCCTTCCCATTTCTCCACCTTCACCTCTCTCGCACACACTGAGTGTCTCTCTCTCTCTCTCACTTCAGTCTTACAGCTTTTGAAATACACACCATTAAATGGATACTGTCATGGGATTTACTCCTTGCAGTTTGTTCCTGAGGATTGTAGAAATGAAATTTCCAGTTTTATAGCAACCATAGTTTGGTGGGCCTTCTGTCTATCCTATGCTCCCCCTCATTTTTCAGGAGGAGAGGGGCACATAAAGACTCCATATGATTTTTTCCTTTTTGGATTATAAGTCCACAGAGAAGCTAAGCCACTCTAAACTTCAAAGGGCCTTACATTAATGAATAAGACACAGCACTTGAATAATGTAGGCTACATGGAGCAGAAATAAGGACCAGTGACACTACTGTAAACCATCTGCTAACAGCAGTGTAATAAACTGAGGTAGAAGTGAAAGGGCTTCTGTGTTTTGTGTCTGATTAAATTTGCTCATAGAAAGAGAGATACAGAATATAATGAAGTCATAACTTTGTAATACATTATGACAAGAAGGCACTATGCCTCTTGCCAGGAGGCCAAATGATGTGCATTTCGAAAGTGGCAAGGCATTTTTGAAGACTTTGTTTCTCAATACTCAACATACGTATGCAGAAGTGCAGGGCACTGTCCCAGTAAAAAGCCTTTTAAAGGTCTAACTAACCATGTAAATACAGATGCATGCAAAGTTACTAGATAAACACTTCCTATTATCAGCCACAAGGCTCGACAAGTTACCTTAGTTTTTAGGGAACATATCATCCCTGACAACTCCTACTGCAGCGCTCATTTCCAGGCCCTTACCCTCAGTAGCATAAGTATTGAAATGTTATTACCATCAAAACCATGTATTTTTGTTGTTAAAAAGTAAAATCTGCTCTTATAAGGAGTGACGAAAGGTGGAATATGTTTCAGAATTGCCTCGGTTTAGTGGTAGATGTTTTTGCTATGTATGGCAATGCATACTTTATATGCCTATATCCATGTATATGTTTTATGAAACAGTGTAGTAGCTTCAATGCAAATTTGTCTTTGCTTTTTTCTTACTTTTTCTCACAGGCTAAAGTAAACTGTTCAGTGTATGCTGAAAGTCAAGGCCCACCATGTTTATTTACAACTTCGTGCCTTCTGATGCTTTTTTGTCTTTGATCCCAGGCCTTACAAATTTGTAGGGCATCAGTTCACCCCTTTGATATGTGTCTTCATCTCCCTCAGCATCAAAGAGAAGTTGGCTGTGCAGGCAGGGAAGACAAGCAGCTCTCTATTTTGGCAAATGCCTCTCTTGCACGCCCAGGGAAGGCTGCAATATATTCTGAGCCCTGTGGATGTCACAAGCTAAGCAATTCTGACAAATAAAACATAACAACAATCTGACGTGAATTTTATGAAGCCACTGTTAATGTTCATCTTTTAGCTTTGTGGAAACACACAGAAATATAGAATAGCTCCCGTCTGTCTGCTGAGGAATAATTAATAAGCTTGAAAGAGAAAAGAATAGGAGGACAGGCTAGACTAAAGCTGTGACTTTAAGATCCTCTGTGCTTGAGTTTCAATGCGAAGGTGGGAAATACTTTGTGTGCTCAGACAAAATAGTCCTGCTTGTAAGCAGAAAATTTGACCTCTAAGAGTTTATAGAGCAGCTCAGCTCCAAAAAGTGAACTTTGCCATGGGAAAGATCAAGCTCAACAAACTAACTGCTGTTATCTAGGGAACAAATACATTGAAAAGGCCTTATACCTCTCTTCCCCAAAATTGCTCCAACTATCTACTACTGTGCTGTGCATTTGAGAAGACTGTACACCAAACCTGCGCGTTACAGAGCTCATTACCCGGGTAGTCACAGCACATATGGTGAGGAAGGTCCTGCCTCTGCTTTCAACTTCCAGGACTTTGACCTGGTGGCAGCTCCCTGCTTTCTGCTACAAAGTTTGATTTAGCTATCTGGAAATATTAATTCAATGTGATGGCACAAAAAAGTCCTAATTTTGATTCAACTTTACTGCTTCAAGGAGTAAGATCTTTGTAAGTGATGTCACCTCCAGGCCAGGCATTCAGCTGTCTCTATCTCCTGTGTGAAATATGTGCGCCTGGCCCTGACTCCAGGCACAGCTGGGGTGAAGGGGGCAGCTCTGAGACCCCTCACTTTCAGGGAGGAGCTGAGCCCAGGAAATGCCTCCAACCACAAGGCTGTTGTCCTGGTTTGGGCTCAGACAGAGTTAATTTTCTTCCTAATAGCTGGTATAGTGCTCTATTTTGGATTTAGTATGAGAATAATATTGATAACACACTGATGCTTTTAGTTGTTGCTAAGTAGTGCTTATACTAAGTCAAGGGCTTTTCAGCTTCTCATGCCCTACCAGCGAGGAGGTGCACAAGAAGCTGGGAGGGAGCTTAGCCAGGACACCTGAGCCAAACTGGCCAAAGGGATATTCCATACCATATGACGTCATGCTCAGTATATAAACTGGGGGGAGTTGGCCAGGGACGGATCACTGCTCAAGGATGAGCTGGGCATTGTTCAGCAGGTGGTGAGCAATTGCATTGTGCAGCACTTGGTTTGTATTTTCTCTTATCATTATTATTATTATTGTTATTCTGTCTTCCTTTGCTATCCTATTGAACTGTCTTTACCTCAACCGATGAGGGGTTTTTTTTATTCTCTCCCCCATCCCACTGAGAGGGGGGAGTGAGCGAGTGGTTATGTGGTGCTTGGTTGACAATTGGGGTTAAACCACAACAGGTGGAGGGGCCAGCTCTGAGTCCCCTCGCTTTCAGGGAGGAGCTAAGCCCAGGAAATGCCTCTAACCACAGGGCTGTTATCGAGTTTACTCTCTCCCTTCTCATCTCTTTCCTGCTTCCTTCTCCCCTCTCTTCACCCCCTTGAAAAACACAAAAAGAAAATATTTGGGGGAAGAAAAGAAAAAAAAAGTGTTTGATTTTGGAATGACTGAAAACTGTCTTCCTATTCAAATCTACTATTAAAAATAAATAAATAAATAAATAAATAAAGCCTACCTCTATCTAATAAGGCTGCTCCAGGAGCTGTTTGATAAATATGCAGTTCATCTGTGCAGTATGACAAATCTCCCAGGAACTGATGTTGCTCTTCTAAGCACTGTATAAAAAGTTGCTTTATGTGTTTAATAATGTATCTAGATTTAACCTCTCCTTTGCAACAGATAAAATTAAACAAAGTAAATCTGCCTTGGGATATGAGCCTATTATTAATACAGATCTTCTAACTGTATGTTAAAATACTATTGTGTTCCTTGACACATTCAGTTCCATTTGCATTATGGAAAGGTAGTGCATTAACTTGGCAATAAAAATGCATGGCCTTCTGAAATGAATGTATTGGATGAATGAATTCTGCTGGTTCTATGCACAGTCTCAATGCATTGCTCACATGCCCTTGTTTTTTGCAAGGGTGAGTAATATAAATAGTCCCGTGTTCGGTAGCTCATTTTCCAAGATTACAAAGAGTAATAAACCCATGGTAAATTTATCATTTTATGGACACCTTCCTATGCAGAAATCCATTGTTTGGGGGGGGGGGTTGTATGGCTTTCTTCCTTTTAAGGTGTTATACAGGGTTCAGTCTGTTAAAATACCATCACTGCTTTGCTATAAAAAATGACAGATCTCAGAAACCTCTTTAAATATAATTGTCTGTGCTTCACAAGCTCTGCTTTCAGTCTACAGAAAGGTTTAAGATATTTCAGCAGCTCTGTTCCAAGCTGTGATTATCCAGGAAACTAGAAACGAGACACATTTACTGTCTAATGTTCGCTGCATCTCATCTTTTCAGATTCACTACTTCACTGCCTGTTGAGTTCTTATGTTTCAACATGTGCCCTTGAGAGCCTCCGAATGAATCGAAAACATTAACACAGCAGGGCATACTGATGTGCAGCTACTGAAAGGGTATTAATGGCCTTGTATGTACATCTCCATACAAAGTTCTAGCTGACCTAAACAACTCACTTGACTCTCCAGATGTCAGAGTAAACGGATACTGAATAAAAGACCAAGCATCTGATATTTGTCTGAGCTGTAATGCGCAAGCTGGTTTTAAAGGCTATGAAGCCTGGCTGTGTGAAAATCACACAAAAAAAATCTAGCCTGGTTTTACTGCAGTTCCCTTATCCTAAAGGGACAGCTCAGAGCAAGCTGCACCCAGAACTTCCCCTTTCACATGCATTCGCTTCAAGAGACAGGCCCCTATCTGCAGCTCCACAAAAGTGCAACTGTCGCCTAAGTCACCAAGCCACAACTTCTGGGGTTTTTGCTAATGCTGTGGCAGGTATGGGACAAAGTGGTGTTATATCTTTTATAATATTTCCGGCTGCATCTGCATCGATAGATTTGTATTACCTCTGTAGCGAACCTCCCCAGTCGGGCACTCCTCAGAGAAAAGCAAGAGCTCACTTATATGAGCACCATGAGTACCAGGAATAGTGTCTTTGCAGCAACACTGTGCTTCCAGAGAGATGTGGCATACTTCATTAGTTTGTTCAAGGGTTGCCTTTTACTTTGATGGCTTATTTGAGCTTTGCCCTGCCAATTCATAATTAGCAACTATTTTTCCTTTGTTTTCCTGCTGTTGCTTACCCAGGAGGTGTCTTTAATTCCTTGCCATAGTTACATTTTTCACTTACTTTTCCTAAGAAGCCCTGTTAAATTAAGCTGTATTAGCAAGTAGATGAAAAAATACACCTAAAATTAAAAATTATTCTCATCTCCTCAACTCTGTAGAAGGGGATTTTTTTTCTCTCCTATCTGTTAAAGAACAATTTGGTTCCTAGATTTTATAGGTGCTTCCAGTCGCAGTCATGAACTGTTGATGGCAATCGTTAGGCTCAGGTATACCTCTTCTCTCCATTTATTGCCTCAGCTTCTTTACTCATAATACTTAAGCAGTCCTTCAGCACACTTAGGGATTGCAGATTATAGTATAAGAAGGGAAACCAAATTATACTGTGACATCCAGAAACTGCATGTCTAAATAGCCTCTACAGGTCAATTCAAACTATCCAGCTTCATCTCTCAAATTACCATTTTAGGCAAAGGCAAGCTATGTAGAAAGCCAACAAGGTTTCATGTTGGCATGACTCCTAGCTTTGGATGCCTCATTACCTGGAGGCAAACACAGAAGTATGCCCAATGTTCTGCCGTCCCAGGTCATTAATCACTGCCACAACCAATTGCCCATTTTTGGGGGCCATTCCCAATCCTCCCCTCAGATCATCCACAAGCCAGACCTAGCTACCACCTTAGGATTGTTCCTCACACCAAGTAGAGACTACATTATCTGAAGCACAGCCTGTTTTTACTATGTGTATACACTCAGGCAGTAACTGCACTGCATAATAAAAGAGGGACTCATCTATGAAGAGAAGTCTTTAACAGTAGGTTAGAAAGCATGAAACCTACCTGCTTTCTGAACAGGTCTAACTGATCTAATGATTTTCCATCCCAAATGTCTCTCCTTCCTTCCTTCCTTTCTTCCTTCCTTCCTTCCTTCCTTCCTCCCTCCCTCCCTCCCTAAATGCCTTCACTACAGCTACACTTTCCTTAAATATTGCTATTAAATATAGAATAAGCTGTTCTCCCTACCAGAAAGAGAACAGCTGTCTTCACAGAAGTAGGTCATGGCTTCCCTTATAAAATGGGTCTTCTTTGTTGATTAGCGATGTTTTTGCACATTTGGCTGTACCTCGGCACACATCACAGTATAAAGATGGTGCCAGCACAAAGGCTGCCATCCTCCTCAGCCAGTTTCGTTCTTGCAGAGCCAGATCACAGAGGAATGGGCACAGGGATTTCACTGCCCATCTGCCTTTTGGCTGCAGTGCAGCTTCCAAGGCAACACAGCGGTCACCTTTTTCAGCCGGCACTGGGGCCTCACTGTCATTTCCCAAGCCTACTTGACAGTCTGCTGGGGTGGTACACTCATAGAATCATAGAATCATTTAGGTTGGAAAAGACCTTTAAGATCATGGAGTCCAACCATCAACCTAGCACTGCCAAGCCCACCACTAAACCATCTCCCTAAGTGCCACGTCTACATGTCTTTTAAATATCTCCAGGGATGGTGACTCAACCACTTCCCTGGGCAGCCTGTTCCAGTGCCTGATAACCCTTTCAGTGAAGAAATTTTTCCTAATACCCAGTTTAAACCTTCTCTGGCACAACATGAGGCCGTTTCCTCTCATCCTGTCACTTGTTACTTGGAAGTAGAGACCGACACCCACCTCACTACAGCCTCCATTCAGATAGTTGTAGAGAGTAGTAAGGTCTCCCCTCAGCCTCCTTTCCTCCAGACTAAACAACCACAGTTCCCTCAGCTGCTCCTCATGGGTTTTGTTCTCATACGGAGCCTGGGAACTTAACATTTCAGAGAAGTCTGTGGAAATGGTATATCAGTCCCAGTCTTGTCAGTGGGTTGCATGTGAATAGGAGAGACTATCCAGCACTTATATTTATACACTTATTTTGGACCATCCAATGGCATTGGCTGGACAGTAAGATGGACACAAATGCAAAATATAATATAGCAGCTGAAAACTGGATGACAAAACCCCAAAACCCCTCACGTTTGTTTTTTGTGCTCTTCACATTTCCACACTAACCCTACCCATCAATGCCATTTCCCAGTGATGCTTTTCACTGCAGCCCTCCATCTGCTCTACCCACCTACCAACTCTGTCACAGTCTTTGCACCCATCTGTCCTTATGCCATTGTGCCTTTCATTGGACTATATCAAATGTAACTGTTTCCCAGTAAGGATTAGAACTGAATTTCAATCATCCCAATTATCAGCTTTGTGCCCATAACTACCATTACCATAAGCCTTGTTTTATTCTGTGAATGTGACCTTCTTCTTCTTTCTTTTCTTTTTCTTTTTTCCTTTTCTTTTCTTTTCTTTTCTTTTCTTTTCTTTTTTTCTTTTCTTTTCTTTTCTTTTTTCTTTTTTCTTTTTTCTTTTTTCTTTTTTCTTTTCTTTTTTCCTTTTTTCTTTTATTTTCTTTTCTTTTTTCTTTTTTCTTTTTTCTTTTCTTTTTTTCTTTTCTTTTCTTTTCTTTTCTCTTTTCTTTTCTTTTCTTTTCTTTTCTTTTCTTTTCTTTTTTATTTTTTAATTTTGTTTTCTTTTCTTTTTCTTTTTTCTTTTCTTTTTTCTTTTATTTTCTTTTCTTTTCTTTTTTCTTTTTTCTTTTCTTTTTTTCTTTTCTTTTCTTTTCTTTTCTTTTCTTTTCTCTTTTCTTTTCTTTTCTTTTCTTTTCTTTTCTTTTCTTTTCTTCTCTTTTCTTTTTTCTTTTCTTTTCCTTTCCTTTCCTTTCCTTTTTCCTTTCCTTTCCTTTCCTTTCCATATATTCCACAAAGTAGTGACAAATCTGGATTGCACAGTGTACCTTTCTAAGCACCTATACCTTTACTAGAATTCTGTTACATTTGCTGAAAAATTTGAGAAATGAACCATCTCTGATTAGTAAAATCCCATGTTACATCTTTCATTCAACTGTGATTAATGCACGAGACCTTATGTTTTCTAAAAGAAAGGTTTGGGGCTTAATTGATGTGTGTGGCTGCGTATGCAGCCCATGCAGTATACTCCAACTTCACACTTTTCCTTTTGAAATAAGCTTTACTCTAAGTAGTCTGTGGGTGACACATGGGCTCTTCAACATAGGCCTCTCATCACTGCATCCAAAAGAGTATGTCCGATAAATAGTATTACAGAAGACATATTAAAGGCTAGTCGCCCACAGAGAGGGACATAACCACGCACACTTACCTAGTGGTTTTTGTATACAGTCCCTGGCTTCCTTACAGATAGGTAGGGCACAAGGTAGAGGGTTGCATGGAGAGACTTGCTGGTGATTTCCAGCAATTAGTCAGTTTTGGAGGTTCAAGGAAATAGTAATCTGATACCATTATAACTTATAGCTGGCCTTAGCCGCAGAGAAATGGCAAAGAATGAGAGAGAAATTTCTGATCTAACCAGTAGCTTTGTGAGAACATAATTTTAGTGGTTTCCATTTCCGTTCATGATTTATACAGCAGTCTGTTCTACCAGTTAAACATCACACAGGAGACATGAAATGGAAAATTCTAAGGTCTTGATCATGATTATTTAGCCAGAAGTTTTTCAGTAATTGCGATACACTGTGGAAAATCACAGCATTCAAGAGCCATGACACAGGCAGTTCCTTTGCATGGTTACATGAAAAAACACTGTACTATAAAGTATTATAAAACACATAAGGAACCAGCTGTCCTGACACCTGCTTGACCCAAACTCTGTGTCTTTATTCATGACTGCCTGATTCCTTTTTGAGCCAGAAAGATTTTGCAGTGTTTTTTGTAACATTCTGTACAATTTGGGAGGGAGGAGAGAGAAATGTAACAGTAGAGATATAGATTAGACTCTGAAATCTGGTTGTCTACCAACAATCATAGAGTTTCTGTATGTTTTGAACACTTGTTGAAAATAGCAGACCCTCCATATTTGATTTTTGGAGTCCTTAAAAGGAGGCAGATTTTTAGCTAGTTGCAGATCTGGCTTCACTCCGAAAAAGAGGAAAGAATCCTGTGGCAAAAAAGGGTGGTGAATTGACGTGTTTCACCACCCGCTTGTGCAGGATAACCACAGAAATATCCTTCCCAATGGATACTCTGAGATTAAGATTTCTCCCCTGTGTCTCCTTTTTTCTGCAATTTGGAGATTGTAGAGAAGGTCACTCCCCTTCCTATACCCCTTATGCCTCACCCCTGTGGAAAATCATTCCCTCTATTATCTCCACTGTCTTTTGGAAACATAACTGCCAGCATCCCCTGTGGTTTGCCCCAGGTTTTTGTTTGCAGAGAAGGAAGATGATGAAAGAAGGAGCAGGGACATTTCACGTACATCCCAGTTATTTATGCTGAGCCCTGTCCACAATGGGATATCTGTTGGCACCTTTTGCCATGTCAGCAGAAGCATTGACAGACAGCCTAAGAGAGAGGGAGAAAAACAAGGGCAATAAAAACAGGAAATGTCATTCATAAAATTTCCTTTTTATGTGGATGCTGCTTTATAGGATATTTCAATCCTTTCAAAATCAATCCGAGAACTATTCAAAATAATAAAGGAATATGGTTCAATTTCTGGCTACAAGATAAATGATATGAAAGAAAAGTTATGAAGCTAAGTGGAAGGAATACAGACAGTATTGGTACTCTGGATATATTTGAACAGAAACAGAAGGGTCTGAGGTATGTAGTTATCTCTCAAAGATTGATTTTAAGGCAATTGAAGTTACTCATCAAGTAATAAAATATTTACCTGAAGCAGTTTTCCTTTTTCTTAGCAGACAAAATAGAGATAATTGAAATAAAAGTTCATGAAATAAGTTTTCTCGAGTATTTTTCACTATCATTCCTCAAGAAACAGAAAGAACTGGTCAATAACCACATCTCAAAATTCAAATGAGCCACAAATTGTGGAATAAATACTACGCAGGCCTACTGTGCAATGATGCTATTGTGGATGCTGATTCAGTTTATAGCGGACATAGTTAAACATAATGAGATCAAAAGTTTACACATCAGAAAATTAGCAGAATTAATAAAGCTATATCATTTATTAGTCAATTAAATTAGAAAAAATCACAGTACATTTACTGAGTAGAAGATAAAAGAAACTAGCACTTTTGCTCATTGTTAACTTCAACTTTATGAATGACATCTAATTTCACAAAACATGTAGCTATTAACCAAACTCAGAGGCTGTTCCAAAACTTACCAACTAGAAATGCCTAATTGGTCTTTAAATTGCACCTGTTAAGCTCTGTCTTATTTCATGAATGCAGATACTGATGTCATACATAGTTGGGTTCACCTGTACGTCGCTGTAGCCTTGTTACGAGAGTAGCTACTTGATCCGGATGGCTCTCTGTCCCCTTAGCTCACTGTGGAGATCGTCCAACACCGTGTGCCAAGGGAGAGCAAAGGAAACAGCCCATCCCTTGTGGCTGAATATAAGGCCTTTGGGTATTTGTAAGCCACTAGAAAAACTGAAGGCCGTGAAAACAAAATAGGATGCGGTCCTTTCAGCGAACCTTGCCCAAGTGGTCTCAGGAGGGTTTGCCCTCCTCAGGGGGACCAAGTGGTTCCACCACAGTGATTTGGAGCAAGACACTGGAAGCATCATGCTGCAGAGTGAGTCCCCATTCCTTCTTTTGAGTCCTTCCCCCTACTTGAGTCTCCTCCTTTCTTCTCCTTCCGCCCTGCCTACAGCCCAACGTTAAGTTTATGCTGTTCTTCACAAGAGAGCCTGGCCCCAGCTGGACTACAACAACTGTCCCTTGAGACAGGAGCACTGCTGCTTTAGAGCAGTTTCCAAGCAGCCATGACTCACGGAGGCACAACCCACCGCCTCACTTGCCATCACCCCAGCCGCGCGTGCAGCAGCCTGCCCGGCCAGGCCTGCGCAGCTGTGGCCACGGTGCCGGGAGAGCCCAGGCACAGGGCAGCAGCGAGTCCTGATCCGGAGCACGTCCCCGGGCTGCACTGGCAGGCAGGCTCTCCGGCTGGGCAGCGAGTCTCGTTTTGGGATAGTCCTTAAGGCAAACCTTAAGAAAAAGCATAGTGAGCGTAATAATGCAGTATAATTAAAAGTGACAGGATTTAGCGTGCCAAGTTTGTTTGACAAAATGGAATGAAGAACACAATATCAATAGAGATAAATTAATAAAAGGTATCTTATGGATTTTCATCCATTAAATATATATGGCTTAATTCACTTTATATATTTTTCCCAGTGTGAGTCAGGAGTAGATTCCTTGAACAGCCTTCTATGTCCTAAATATAAACAATAATAACTGAAAAGAGTTTAAAGCCAGTTTAAGAGTTATTCCAAGGAGAAGGATACGAAAATAAATAATGAGGTAAACAGGCCATAGTTAAAGTTAAAAAGCAGGTATTTTCTAACGCTTTTCTTTTGAGAACTATCAGGCAGCATGGATATCATGAGGTTACTGTGGGGAAAAGAAATGAACCAACAAATCTCTCCAGATTTGCCAGAAGCAAACAATGCTTAGTACTATTGTCAGTACAGTTTCTCCCTCATGGCTTGAACAACACTTGAAAATTATGATTAGATACGATCGAAACAGCCAATATGCACAACAAAAAGCGGGAGAGAACGCGTTGTTAAGAAAAAGCCAATTAATGAATTTTATAACAGTGAGTCAAAAGGTAGCCTTCAGAGTGTATTTAAGAGGAATATGACCTATCTTTTTCTCTAATATGCACACAAACTTTTGAGCTACATTAGCTTAGTGATAGCTGTGAGTGCAGGATACGTGGAATTCTTTAACTTGTGTGGGGAGAAAAAAAAATCTGTAAATGGCTTTCACTGAAGGGACTTCCCCAAACCTTGGGCCCAGAAATGGGCTGATTATAAACTTCAGGCCCACTGTTTGACATTAGCCAAGGAGACTTTTGTTCCTGTTCATCCACATGCAAGCCAGTTTGGTAGCTACTGTTGTTCCTTACCAATGATGTCCTCTAAGTCCCTAAAGCAAAGACGGAGCAGAAGACATGGCTTTTTTCACGTGTTTTTCTTATTTCTCACCATTTTTCAGTCATGCCTGCACACACACACACAAAAAGCTTATTACTATGTGGTTTCAAAACAAAATACATGCTATAGACATGTCGTTTGAAAGGATAAAAAAGGAACTAGAATGTCTTCTTTCTTTTACTATATTAACCAAGAAACTATTTAGGGAAACTATGAATAAGCTAGTTAAAATGCAGACCACATATATTTTTAATGACTGAGAAATAAAGAATTGCAGTTAATGGTTTCCAAGTTATGTTTTGCTAAAAACATACCAGTCTATAATACACTTCTTCTATTCCATATATAACACCTACTCTTCTGCTAGTGATATGGAAAATAGTTCCTGTTTTCAGCAGTTCTATTTATTTTCAGTTAAAATCAGGAATTAAAATAGGAAATATTTCCATTCCTTAGTGTCTTTTTTTTTTAATTACACACACAAAAGTTTAAAACTATTTTCCTGAAACATGGATAATCACTGTATTAGTGATTAGTAAGATTTAATACTTTTACTTTTGCAAATTCAAGTTAACGGTGTCTTAATATTACCATAACCACTGTGATAGTCTTTTCCATAAGGGTTTTTTGAGAACATCATCTGCCAAGAGAGAGTATATCTGAAAGGCTACATATAAGATTTCACTCTAAATAGCAACTGTGGAAATAAAACTATAAGCAAAGACAAAATACCATGGGAGGAAATCTTGATTTCTGATGAACATCCTCTGGTTACAGTTTTATGATTTCTGCTCCAAAATCCAAATGGAGAGAAGTCAGTCAAACAAGATTACGCTATATTTGTCCTTACCCCTAAATTTAGGGTACATTTTCAATATATTTGATTTATTTTAGATTAATATGAACCACAAAGACTTTCAGAACAAGGTATTGTGCGTTTCAGTGTAGCAGGCAGCATCTGTTCTGTCTCATAGAATGGCAGCTACCTCTGCAGACTGCCAAGTCCCATAAATTTAATGGTGCAGTCTACAGAAAACAGGATCCTAATGGTTATATATCTATAGACAGATTCATGGTGCTAGAAAGGCCTATTCAATCATCTAGTTGGACTTTCTATATATTGAGGGGCCCTTAAATTTCACACTGTAGCCCACAATGCAGGAGTAAATACATAGCTAGTCATCTTTATCACCTATGGCAATTTGTAATGAGCTTCAGAAACCATACCAGCAGAGCCCGCAGGGTACACAAGGAGGGACTGCCACAGCTCCCACGACAGAAGAAGGGCATCAACCAGAATGGATACTTCTCTCTAAACCTGTTTCTTCAAGCTCACTTTCTTTCACGTCTCTGCTGCCTTCACATAAAAGTCTGGGTGTCGTGGGCCTGCAACAATGAAAAGTTACTGAAATACAGACTGGTTTCTTCTGTAGCCTAACAAGCTATAGCACTTGAGGCCAGAAGTATTGGGGGAAAACAAAGTCAGGCGTGATAGGAAGACAGTAACATGGCAGGTCTGCATTTCTGATGGTGGGTTTTTTGAAATTCTGATGGCCTTCATTAAGCCTAAGCTTACTGGTGTCTGTAAAGGCTGAAATTAGCGTGTGCCAATCATAGTTAATACGCCTTACGGCAAGTAGTGTCAACACAGAAGACTTCAGGGAAAATGCCTGACTTAAAGGTCAAGAGCTTTACAGTGTAAATTCTGGTGTAATCACAGAAAATATGCCAGGTTTAGAGTGTAACCAAAAAACCTAGAGTCTTTTGAAGTTGACTTTAGGATGGGCCACAGATACATATTCAAAAAATTTACGGTCATGGTTTTACATGTGTGCCCGAGGGTATAAGTAGATCTTTCTCAAAGATATCATAGAATCATAGAATCATAGAATAGTTTGGGTTGGAAGGAACCATTAAAGGTCATCTAGTCCAACCCCCCTGCAATAAGCAGGGACATCCTCAACTCGATCAGGTTACTCAGAGCCCCATCCAGCCTGACTTTGAATGTTTCCAGGGATAGGGCATCTCCCACCTCTCCGGGAAATCTGTTCCAGTGTTTCACCACCCTCATTGTAAAAAATTTCTTCCTTACATCTAATCTAAACCTGCCCTCTTTCAGTATAAAACCATTACCCCTTGTCCTATCACAACAGGGCCTGCTAAAAAGTTTGTCCCCCATCTTTCTTGGAGGCCCCCTTTAAGTACTAAAAGGCTGCAATAAGGTAGGTCTCCCTGGAGCCTTCTCTTCTCCAGGCTGAACAAGCCCAACTCTCTCAGCCTGTCCTCATAGGAGAGGTGCTCCAGCCCTCGGATCATCTTTGTGGCCCTCCTCTGGACCCGCTCCAGCAGGTCCATGTTCTTCTTGTGCTGAGGGCTCCAGAGCTGGATGCAGTACTCCAGGTGGGGTCTCACCAGAGCAGAGTAGAGGAGCAGAATCACCTCCCTCGACCTGCTGGCCACGCTTCTTTTGATGCAGCCCAGGGTACGGTTGGCCTTCTGGGCTGTGAGCGCACATTGCTGGCTCATGTCCAGCTTTTCCTCCACCAGTACCCCCAAGTCCTTCTTGGCAGGGCTGCTCTCAATCCCTACATCCCCCAGCCTATATTGATACCGGGGGTTGCCCTGACCCAGGTGCAGGACCTTGCACTTGGCCTTGTTGAACCTCACGAGGTTCACCTGGGACCACTTCTTGAGCTTGTCCAGGTTCCTGTGGACGGCATCCCATCCCTCAGGCATGTCCACTGCACCACTCAGCTTGGTGTCATCTGCAAACTTGCTGAGGGTGTACTTGATCCCACTGTCTATGTCATTGATGAAGATATTAAAGAGTACTGGTCCCAATACAGGCCCCTGAGGGACACCACTTGTCACCAGTCTCCATCTGGACATTGAGCCGTTGACCACTACCCTCTGGATGCCACCATCCAACCAATTCCTCATCCACCGAACAGTCCACCCATCAAATCCGTATCTCTCCAATTTAGAGAGAAGGATGTTGTGGGGGACCGCGTCAAAGGCCTTACAGAAGTCCAGACAGATGGCATCCGTAGCTCTTCCCTTGCCCACTGATGGAGTCACTCCATCATAGAAAGCCACTAGGCTGGTGAGGCAGGATTTGCCCTTGGTGAAGCCATGCTGGCTGTCTCCAATCACCTCCCTGTCCTCCATGTGCCTCAGCATAGCTTCTAGGAGGATCTGTTCCATGATCTTCCCAGGCACAGAGGTGAGGCTGGCAGGTCGGTAGTTCCCAGGGTCCTCCTTCCTACCCTTTTTAAAGGGGCAGCAATTCATTAGAAATGCACAGATTTGAAGACACTGAGTTGTCTTACCCTTTCTACTAATCTGTATTGCAGAAATGGGACTTAGCAGAATGAGACATGGATATTTGCTGCTTTAAAATGTTACGGAAACATGCTTTGAAATGCTATACATTGATGCGTGGCATCCTGTAGCAGACTAAGATTTGCTAAACTCAGCCTCCAGTGCTCAGTTTTTGATTGTCAGGCATAACCGGGCCACTCTGAATTATATGACCGTCCTTACCAGAGACAAGTATCCATGTACTTGAACTCAGAGATGAGTTATTAATTCATAGAGTTCCCCATATTAAATACATATGCTACATACACTTTTCTGTCACTACAACGCCTTTTTCTTCCTATGTTGCATTCATTTCCCTCTTTCATTAAGCCTGCTTTCCAAATAGTTGGTTAAGTTAATGTATTTGCACTTGGCTCATGCATTAATCTCTGCAAACTATATGACATTTTGCATACTGCACACCTTGTCATAAATTATTACTTACTTCATAGTATGTATCACTCTGTATTTCTAACCACTCTAAATAAAGGTAAAGCAATGCATCAGCTACTGGTGACTCAAAAAATAGCATTGACAGAAGGAAGCCATTCACAAATAGAGAAATAATGAAGATTTCTTTTCAATCTAATGGGCATTAGGGAAAATATTTTAAAGTTCAGCAAGTAGTTTGAATTTTAATATACAAGTTTACTAACACAACTCCCAGAGCTGGCCACGAATTCTAAGAAGGATAAGAAAATGTCACTGCGCTACGAGATAAGGAGTCACTTAATCTTCTCTGTCTTATTCCTTCCTTTGTTCAATTTTCTGTTATTAACACAAGAACGACAGAGCTTTTTAGATCTTGAAGTATTCCTATTTATTTCCCTTTGCTGAAGTTCAGTTCTGTAGTGAAAAACTAACTAGCTGTGCGTTCACGCAGTGTCTGTCATTCCTTGCAAGGAGTTCTTAACATATGCAGTGAAGAAGGTTAGATAGACTCCCTCAGCTCTTCAAATAGTAGGCATAGCGCACAACTCCCTGGATTCAAATTACCATAGCATCACTGATCGTCCCTCAGGAGTTGTGGGATCTCGCAGTTTGTCCTCATCAGGAAGATAAATTTTCTAGAATCACACCGTGTTCCAATGGGAAAAATAAATAAATCAACAAAAGCCATTTTCCTATCAGTCTGAATAATTTGACACCCTTTCATCATCAAGCAAATGGAAAATTATATTCATCCTGATAGTCTTTTATCCAGGCATACGGTGGTAAAAGGTAAGAGTTGCAAGCAAAGATGTAAAGCCTTCAGGACACCAACAAAAGCCTTTTCTTCTCATCATAGTTGCAATGAGATCTGAAATATTCCTAATGTTCAAATGACTACTCTCCTGTCTGACGTCTTGTGTGTTATGCTTACACAGCTGTCTGAAGGTTGCTATTGCTGCTTCCCATTTTGTTGAATTCCCACAAAAAAAAGTTGTTGAACAAATATAGCTCTTGCAGAAATCTGCAGTTGTGAACCCGGAGGTGCTCAGGTGGTTTCAAAGCAAATTATAAATGTTTGTTAGGAGTGGTGCTCAATGCTTTATATATAATATATCCAGATGCAAGGCAGGTGTATTTAGACAGATGTGGCATGGAATGATATGAACAAGCTTAATACTTGAGCAGTGAAAGTTTAGTCCAAAAGCGTAAGTGCAAGTCAGTCCTTCCTGAGGGCAGAAGACTTGCTGCAAAGTTGGAGAATGCTACGTATCTGCTCTGACTTCCTTGATGTCTATTCTGTATTTTCCTGCATTCTCTGTGATACATTGATCTGATACACTGCCTAGGTGTGGGATAAATTTGGCGTGCCCTTGCTTCTCACCAGTCTTGATGCAGTGGCTTTTCTTATGCGTGCTTTCCTGAAGGAATGGCTGTCCTCAGGAAAGATCTATTTCCTCCTTTTCTTAGTTCAACTTTGGAATAAAATTGAAAGTTTGTTTTGTTCTGTGGATTCTCCCACATAAATTTCTTTTTATCTCAGAAGTCAATTATATGAGTTAATCATAAAGAATCTGGCAACATCATGTGATGTATGTGTGGGGCAATATATAAATGTCAAATCTTGCTGCTGCAGGCTAGAAGGGAAATGCTGCTTATGAAATATGTCTTAGGAACTGAAAAGGCCAGAGTATTTCTAGGTTGGAGTTTACTAGCAACTTAAGTGCCCTTATCCCTGAAAGTCAGGCGACACATAAGCTGAAATCAGAGCTGTGACATTTGCAATTATTTTCAAGCAAATACATGTGCCTTCAGGGATAACATTTAAAGAAAACAAAAACTTAGACAATAGGCTTTTCTTTCCCTCTGTCTTTCAAATGTTTGGAACAGTAAAAATCTTCTATTGCAAAGACACCAACAAGCCATTAATAAACTAAATGAACAGATATATGCTTTTATCATATCATGGAGAAAAAAATACATTAATTCCTTGCTATTGTCCAAGATGTTATTTGCTAAGGAAGCTTACATTTTAAAGGGCCAGGACAGAAGACTGGACTTGAAGCTGGGCTGAATTTCTGTTACACTGATAATGTCAAAGTCGCCTTCCCACTCTTCTTACTGGAAGTCTGGGGAGTTCCCAGGAGGGCTGGTTGTTGGCAAATCCCTTCTCGTGTGAATTTTCTTTCACTTTATGTTACTGAATTTCATCTAATTCACATTGCTTCTATTCTCAAGGGAAACTATTGCCCCCTGAGTGGTGTTCTGGCCCTTTTCTATATTGAAAGCACTTCCAAGCATTACCACCGGTAAATTTTATTAGCAGACACATCCTTTTTGTATCACAGATATTAATGAAGGAAGAAATGGGACCATCATGCAGTGGGCAAGGAGTATGGCAGGGAGATCAAAACCACTCTATTTACAGTCCACAAACTAAAACCCAATCTTTGTTTTCAGTAACAGCAACAATGTTGAACATGAAGGCAAAAGCATGATTGCTAATAGAACTGAGGATCTCAAAAGTACAATAACAGCTTCTGGGGAAGAAGCAAACCCCCAGTGATCTCAATAAAGTGAACCAGATATACACTTCATCCCAGAACTGTAACAAACCCAGTAGACTGAGTCACAAGCTGAGTAGTAAGGATTTTTAATAAATTTTCAATTTGAAAAATATTATATGACTGGGAACAGAAAGATAATACCTTTATGGAAGGGGTAAAAATTAATGCACACTACTGCTGTCCACTAATCTGACCTCAATAAAGCACCAGAAAAGATATTTGAAATAAAGAAAAGAGGGGAAACTCAGGTCTGTATTTTCTTTAATAGGAACTAATTTTCAAGATGATAGATTAATATGACTGGACAAAACATCTGTCACAGAATAGCATGGAAAATGTTGGAATATATTTTAAGTATCTTGGCGGAGCTCTCTTCTACTGCTGCAGATGCCCAGACCACCCAAAGCAAGCAGCTTCCACTGAGATGTAATAAAGCATGAAGAGGAAGCGACCCAAAGACAAAGCAACCTCAAATGGTGTTTGCTACAAACCAGATTGCCCAGTGATCACAAGCTAGCAGAGAAGAATAAAGAGAAAGATAATCAGGACAGCAGAGCCATTCTCTCCACTAGCCATTTTCTAGCCTGTGTCACTTCGTATGAGGACAAACTGGTTTTAATTGCGAGGCAGGCTGGGTAATTGCATTTCCATGGTCCTGTCTGAACTACTCCTGTTTTATTCATAGAATCATAGAATCATAGAATGGTTTGGTTTGGAAGGGACCTTAAAGATCATCCAGTTCCAACCCCCCCACCATGGGCAGGGACACCTTCCACTAGACCAGGCTGCTCAAAGCCCTGTCCAACCTGGCCTTGAACACTGCCAGGGACGGGGCATCCACAGCTTCTCTGGGCAACCTGTTCCAGTGCCTCACCACCCTCCTAGAGAAGAATTTCTTCCTTATACCTAATCTAAACCTACCCTCTTTCAGTTTAAAGCTGTTACCCCTTGTTCTATCACTACATGCCCTTGTCAAAAGTCCCTCTCCAGCTTTCTTGTAGGCCCCCTTTAGGAACTGGAAGGCTGCTCTAACGTCTCCCAGAGCCTTCTCTTCTCCAGGCTGAACAACTCCAGCTCTCTCAGCTTGTTTTCATAGAAGAGGTGCTCTCCATCCCTCTGATCATCTTTGTGGCCCTCCTCTGGATTCACTCCAACGGGTCCACATCCTTCTTGTGTTGGGGGCCCCAGAGCTGGATGCAGTACTCCAGGTGGGGTCTCACCAGAGCAGAGCAGAGGGGCAGAATCACATCCCTTGACCTGCTGGCCACACTTCTTTTGATGCAGCCCAGGATACAGTTGGCTTTCTGGGCTGCAAGCACATATTGCTGGCTCATGTCCAGCTTTTCATCAACCAACACCCCCAAGTCCTTCTCCTGAGGGCTGCTCTCAATCCATTCTCTGCCCAGCCTGTATTTGTGCTTGGGATTGCCCCAACCCATGTGCAGGATCTTGCACTTGGCCTTGTTGAACTTCATGAGGTTCACACGGGCCCACCTCTCAAGCCTGTCAAGGTCCCTCTGGATGGCATTCCTTCCCTCCAGTGTGTCGACCACACCACACAGCTTGGTGTCATTGGCAAACTTGCTGAGGGTGCACTCAATCCCACTCTCCATGTCATCGACAAAGATGTTAAACAGTGCTGATCCCAATACCTACCCCTGAGGAACGCCACTGACCACTGGTCTCCACTTGGACATTGAGACGTTAACCGCAACTCTTTGAGTGCAATCATCCAGCCAATTCCTTATCCACCGAGTGGTCCATCCGTCAAATCCATGTGTCTCCAATTTAGAGACAAGGATGTCGTGCAGGACAGTGTCTAATGCTGTGCACAAGTCCACATAGCTGACATCTGTTGTTCTTCCGTTACCCACCAACGCTGTCACCCCATCATAGAAGGCCATCAAATTTGTCAGGCACAATTTGCCCTTCATGAAACCATGTTGGCTGTCACCAATCACCTCCTTATTTTCCATGTGCTTTAACATAGTTTCCAGGAGGATCTGCTCCATGATCTTGCTGGGCACAGAGGTGAGACTGTAGTTCCCCGGGTCTTCCTTTTTTCGGTTTTTAAAAATGGGGGTTATGTTTCCCCTTTTCCAGTCAATGGGAACTTCACCAGACTACCATGACTTCTCAAATATGATGGACAGTGGCTTAGCAACTTCCTCCGCCAGTTCCCTCAGGACCTGTGGATGCCTCTCATCAGGTCTCACGGACTTGTGCACCTCCACGTTCCGTAGATGGTCTCGAACCTGATCTTCTCCTACAGTGGGCAGTTCTTCATTCTCCCAGTCCTTGCCCTTGCCTTCTGCAACTTGGGCGGTGTGTCTAGAGCACTTGTCAGTGAAAACTGAGGCAAAAAAGTCATTGAGTACCTCAGCCTTCTCCTTATCCTGGGTAGCCAGATTTCCCATTTCCTTCCAGAGAGGGCCCACTTTTTCCCTAGTCTTCCTTTTATCAGCAATGTACCTATAGAAGCTTTTCTTGTTGCCCTTGACGTCCCTGGCCAGATTTAATTCTGTCAGGGCTTTAGCTTTCCTAACTTGATCCCTGGCTGCTTGGACAATTGCTCTCTATTCCTCCCAGGCTACCTGTCCTTGCTTCCACCCTCTGTAGGATTCCTTTTTGTGTTTGAGTTTGTCCAGGAGCTCCTTGTTCATCCATGCAGACCTCCTGGTGGTTTTGCCTGACTTCCTCTTTGTTGGGATGCATCATTCCTGAGCTTGGAGGAGGTGATCCTTGAATTTTAACAGGCTTTCTTGGGCCCCTCTTCCCTCCAGGGCTTTATCCTGTGATACTCTACCAAGCAGATCCCTGAGGAGGCCAAAGTCTGCTCTCCTGAAGTCCAGGGTAGCGAGCTTGCTCTGCGCCGTCCTCGCTGTCCCGAGGATCTTGAACTTTACCATTTCATGGTCACTGCAGCCAAGGCTGCCCTTGAGCTTCACATTCCCCACCAGCCCCTCCTTGTTGGTGAGGACAAGGTCCAGCATAGCACCTCTCCTCGTTGGCTCCTCTATCACTTCGAGAAGGAAGTTATACTTCCATTTCAACACTCCAGTCATAGGAGCCATCTCATCACATCTCCATAATGCCAATAAGATCATAGCGCTGCAGGTGTGTGCATTTCTCTAAGTCCTCTTATTTATTCCCCATGCTACATGCGTTTGCATAGAGGCATTTAAGTAGGGCCCCTGCTGAAGCGGACTTACTGGCTGGAGTGGCTGGAGTTCCTTTGTGCTGCTCTTCAGGTGCTCTCCTGCTGACCTGTGATCCTTCTCCAGGCTCTGGGCATCTATTGCTGTCGCTGGCATCAAACTGGTAGGAGTGGGATGGATTGAGGTTCCTCTCCTCCAGCAACTTTAGTTCCATCCACACTTGCAGAAGTGAATGAGGAATCTCGCCCTCTGCCTCTAAAAGAGCTTATATTACATCTGAAACCCACCCGATAAATCCTTTCTATGTACTTCATGAAAACAGGATTGTTAATTCAGCATCTGTATGTGAAGTTCACACTTTTTCCATGTGCCATTCCCATGGAAGAGAAAATATATGATGGACTATGGATTTTGTTGTTTGCTACCGTCAAACCTTGACCAAGTAAAATATTATCAGGGTAGGAGAATAAAGGTACATCAGCTGTGAACTAGTCATGAGAGTTAAATATCACAATCTCTGTAACTTTCTAGCCCTCAATCAGTACTCTACAGTGTCTGCCTTTACTATCTATAGCTTCTGTGTTTCTCTTCAGTATATTTCCCTCGCTGAAATACTTCTAGCTGCTCAGTGGAAATAAATCTGCACACCAAGGAGGCCTTGCTGGGCATCCTGGGGACTTAATGCCTCAACTATGAAAATGACACTTGTACTGTCCTTTAAAAAAGACTGGCAGATGATGCTGCAGAAGATCATTGTGCCATTAATATGAAATGCCAAAAGCATAATTTTTTATCCTAAGTAATAATAGAACAACTGATAAATGTTTGGGGTTTTAGCACTTGTTTGAGATTAGGGAACTAATATTTTACTTACATGTGAGGGGAGAAAACAAGCAAAAGCCAGCAGGATTTTTTTTTAAGGTGTGTTTAAGTGTTTTGGAATGGAACTTCTTAATGTCCTTCTTTCTAAATTACAAATGTTTAGCTTAGCTATTTCTCTGCACTTCACAGATGATAATTTTTACAAAAGGAATTTATCATTTTCTTACTAGTAGTGTTTGAGTTTGTTTCTTGTCAGTTCAAGCTCAGGTTTAAAATAAAACCAGAAAGATGCAGGGAAACTAAATCACTTAGGCATACAGGGTGGTGCATTTCTTTGCCTTGTGACTGTAGGCAGCTGGGCCAAGGGCTCCTAATGAAACGCATCCAGATTGTTAATCTCCAGCAGCGTGGCCTGTAAAGCAAAGAGTGCAGAAAATCACACAAAGTAGTACAATCCTGATGCACTATTGACAGAGGTGTTGGGCAAGTGGGGACTTGGCAGAGGCTGAATAGGGAGAAATGAAAGGAAAAAAGCACTGGCTGAAAGGGTATGGAAGCTATCATTGCATTTCTGAGGCAGGGAAGACGGCAAGTTGGAAGGAGCTGCACCAGCCATACAGAGAGGCTGCTCTTAGGGTGGATAATAGGATTGAAAGATGAGCATCCGTGTCAGTCTGCCCCGGGGAGACAGTGGTACAGGAGGCAGGTCTTCTGGCTCATGTGCAGGGATTGAAGTGGGATGTCTACAGTTCCAGATGAATTGCTCAAGAACAACACGTTTCAAGAACATTCATCACCATGGCCACTTCTTCTTATTCATTTCTCTTGTTAAAAATTACTGACAGTAGAAATAATGATCATAACATACGGGTTATGTTACGCACCTAAAAAATAATTGTATGGCGCTTATGTTTCCTCCCTCAATACATTTTTGAAGGCCTCAGTCTTGGTTGTTGGACGCAGGGAGAGGTAGGAACTACCAAGACACCAAACTCCTGATGAGCAGCTGTTGGCAAATTTTCATTCTGATTTTTTCCACTACCACTTAAGCTATGCCTCCTGTGAATCAATAAAGAAGACATCGAATTGTAGGGCTCTTGATCTTCATCCTGGAAATGTACACCTAAGAAGGACTTTAGGCATTGAAAAAAATCTCATTTAATTTCCCTGTAATTGCTGTATCAATTACTTCAACACATTTTCAGTGGTTTTAGCCAGCTTTTATTTACAGCAACCTTACCAGCAACATGATCTAAATACTTGTTTAATTCCTAATATTTATTTTTGCTGGCCTGTGTGGGTATGTGTTGCTCGCAAAAATCAACCTATACCAACCAGTTTGAATGTACTGATCTCCCAAGCATAAATCTAAGCAGTTAGCTGAGTGTGGCTTACTTGAGCTTGCTCTCATGCTTTGGGATTTGTTTTTTTTCATTTTATTTTACATTTGTGTCTGGTAGAACGGGGAGAAAGGAACAAAGACAGCATGGCATTGCTTGTTAGCTGAAAAAACCTATGTTTTCCTTCTTGCGCTGTAAAAAGGCATCTTGAGCCCTTACAGCTTTGCTATTCCCCATGGCTTCTCCCACGCGGAGAGCAAGGCAGTGCTGTGGAAGGTAGTTTGGGGATACCTCTGAATGCATTGCTCCTGTCACCAAGATCTAGAGTTGAATCCAGACTCTTAGAGCTCAGGATGATTGGAATAACCCAGCAGTGGCTGATAACACATCTAGGCCTAAGAGGCTGAAAGATAGAAGGAAAAAACCTCATTCATTTTGTGTTGGTGAAATGGAAATCAGCTGAGCTGTGACAGAAGCACAGAGAAGGGTTTGTCTGCCAGGGCACAGAGCTCAACAAAGGTAGAGGAAAAAACAGGGAAGACCGTGGCTTGGGAACTGAGCTGGTGGAGCTGCAACAGCACACCAAAAGCAGAACAAATATGAAAGACAACAGCCCCAGAAACCTGAAATACTCGGCAGTCAGCGTTGTCTTTGTAGTGTAAGTCCTCTCCTACTCGGTCTGTCTCTGAAGGACCCTCCTGGCAGGCTGAACAGAGAAGAAAGCCACAGCTGCATGAACCCTTGGCTGCTCTGCTGCAGTGATCACCTGAAGGGTTCAGCCAAACCACACCGGCTCCAAGGGGTTTTGTACCCAGGGCCATCCACGGCCGCTGAACCCAGAAACTCACCCTTACGTGTACCTGAAACTTTTCCTGCTAAGTTCTTCTGCAATGCCATGATTTCTTTGTAGACATTTAGGGAAGCTTATATTTAGGCTAGAGATCTTTTTGAAAGTGACTAGCTTGTTTGAACAGTAAAGCTTTCTTTTGAGAGGGAGAAAACTTCACAGTTCCTCATTTCTCTGTGTGCATGATGGGTACAGGTTTTTATTTTCCTAAGTGCTCCTCTAAGGCAGGTGTATTTGATTTTATGGAATGAAACTAATTAGTCATATCTTTTTCCAATACGGGTTACATTATTTCTGCAAAACTTAAACTATATCAGTGCTTAGGATGCATGCAAATAATACAAGACTGGTAAAAAGAAAGGAAAAAAAGTATTTTTCCTATACCTTACTCTCTATTTTAATAGAAAACACAATCAGTACTACCATGTACAAGTATAATATTCCCTGGGTAAAGCAGCACTCTACTGCATCTACCTATTTATTGCTCAGTAAACTAATACTGGCTGGGTAAGTGCCGCATGACAGTCGTTCAGCAGTGGTGCAACATTGCCACCATGTGCTTTGCACTGAGAATTGGTTTTACAGTGTCAATACCGTTACCTTCCTTTTCAAGTTTTTTTAGAGACATAAGAAAAAAAATAAGGGTAAGTAAGTAATTTCTCCCCAACAAAATATTTTTTTATTGTGGACTTAGGTACTGGGAAACAGGGCCCATAGCATTTTGGAACTCTTACATGATGCTCAGCAAGCCCCACATTGATCTTCTAATTCTGTTTCCCAAACTGAATCACATATTTGCTCTCAACCCTTTAATCTTTCTTGTCCAAGAGAAAAAAACTTTTTAGTTAGTGACCTTTCTCCCCTCCCTTTGTCAGCTTTCCCTTAAGAGAATCAGTCACACTTGGAAGTCTCTTACTGGTCTGTTGTTCTCATGGGGCACAACTTGAGTTAGGAATTAATGATCCCAGCCCTAAGTGGAAAATTCAAGAACTGAAATAGATCAGTTGGGGGTTTTTTTCTAAAAATGCTGTCTTTCTTTAATAGTTTTGCTGAAACTGCCAAGCAGCATCTTTCCTAGTGTAACCCAATGGAAATCACATTCCAGTTGCAGTGGGAATGATTAGCCATACATGATTGCCTTTTATGCATCAGTGACGTTTTCAATCATCTTTGACACACTCGTCCATCTTTCAGAGGGGTTAGGTCTTGCCTAACTGTGATGCTGATCCCAGCACTAACAGAGTTCCCAGACCATCTATCTTTTTGCCTTTCCACAAGATGAGAATGTATTTTTTTTCTCTTGATGAAGAAGGCTAAACATGAAAAATAGAACCTTAATGCAATCAAAATACAGTAGTGTGAATGCATATTATATTTTTGCTATTTTTCACTTGGGAGAACTAAAAAAGCACATAAATGTATGGCATCTGTGATGATAGGAAAGATAAATTTAAATAACGAAAAAGGAAAAAGGGGGGTTTTTGTGTAATAAATTTTTTTTTATGGGAAGATAGAGGGCTACATTGGACCATTCACGCCACAGATGCAAAAAGCAAATATGTGTTTGTACCAGCAGTGTGGAAAACAAATAAATTTGCTTTCTCAGATACATTTACTGACTGCACTCGGTCAAATAAGCCTGATCATCACAGTCAAGGTCACTGAAACTACAGTCCCCAGTTGGTTCAAAAGACTGGCAGCAACCATCTGGGACCAGGGAGGGACAAGTATTGAGTTAGCCCTTTCACCGTATTGGCTCCCTCAGTGAGCCACAAGCAGATTTGAAACCTATCCTCGAGAAAGTCAATCTTTACTGAATTAAAGTGGTGCAAATCGCACCTCTCTACCCAATGCCAGGCAATGTCATGCAGCCATTCTGGTTACTGGCTTTGCCACTCTGGTCAATACTAAATATTTTTACTGGTATTTTTACAAGCCTAGAGAGTGCATCTGACAGCGCTCCTCGCATACTGATGTTTTCCAGCCCAATTCTGTCACAATTCAAAATGCTAGTTATTAGATCTAAGATTTCTAATTAAATTAAATCTCTAACTAATGTAGAATGCACTAGCTCAGAACATACCAGTCCTGTGGTACAGCACTGTTGTGGTTTAACCCCAGCCGGCAACCAAGTACCACACAGCTGCTCGCTCACTCCCCCCCCTCCCCATGGGGAGGGGAGGAGAATCAGAAAGAAAGGAAAACTCGTGGGTTGAGATAAAGACAGTTTACTAGGACAGTAATAATAATTATATTATATATTATTGTAATAATATATAATATTATATTATAATAATCCTATAATATATTGTTGCATTATCATAAATAATAATTATATTAATTATTATGTCATCATTATATTAATAATGATGATAATAATAAAATATAATGATAACAGAATATACAAAACGAATGATGCACAATTTCTTACTGCCCAACTACCCGATGACCGATACAGACCGTCCCAAGTAGCGATCACGGAGCAAAATCAAGAGTGATCTCGGAATGATCCCGAGCAGTGATCTTGGAACAGTGATTTTCCCAGCAGTGATCTCAGAACTGTAAGGTCCAGAGAGACTGAGCGAGGGAATGAACAGACAAACAGATGAACAAATGAACGAAAGCCCAAACAAACAGCACCTGGCCCACCTGCCGACCCCCACTTACATACTGGGCATGACGTCTATGGTATGGAATACTCTCTTTGGCCAGTTTGGGTCAACAGTACTGGCTATACCCCTCCCAGCTTTTTGCACCTGCACATTGGCAAAATCTGGGAAGCTGAAAAAAGTCCTTGATCTCTTAGCAACAACTAGTAACATCAGTGTATTATCAACATTCTTCACATACCAAATCCCATACTAAATCCAAAACACAGTAGCTACTGGGAGGAAAATTAGCTCCCTCCCAGCCAAAACCAGGACAAGCACTCACAGCCATGATTCTGCACCTCTGAAATTAATTTCTAGCACAGATTCACCTCCATGCTGCTGCAAGAAGGCTTCCTCTCCCATCTCAAGTCTTTCCCTAACCATAGTTACTAGCTTCCTTTTATAAACAAATCCCTCACCAGTTGGCTTTTCTCTAAGAAATCAGAAAGAACAGAGAGCATGCAATGAGAGTATTGTTCCTCACTTTTACAGGTTTTTGTTTGTCATTGTTTATGGCCTTAGGATATTAGAAAAATGTGTGATAATATTTTATCTGAGTTTAGACAGCTATGAGTGAATTCATAAGAGAGATTCTCTGGTGGTGGACTCTTTCCTTTATTATTCAGGACTTGGATATTTGATTCTACAACTCACCAGGAAAAACCCAGCAGACCTCAGTATGAAAAGGACAGTGCAGGCAAATACATTCCCAACAGGCAAGATCCATCAGCAAGAGTAAAGTGACCTAGTTGTACTAGTTTAGCAAGACAAGAAAACGTACGTTATCAACAGGGAGAAATCAAGAAGATGCTTTATATTATTTTTTTTCAACAATATAATGTAACATCATTAATGATACAAGAACACACATTATTTGTTAAAAAAAAAGAAATAGAATGTGTTGCTTCTTGTTATATTTAGAACATTTGAATTAATAGTGTCATTTTAAAATCCTATTCTCAGCAAACACAACAAATGTAATTGTTTTTGGCTAAGAGCTTGAGGCAAAAATTGGTTTAAGAAGCAGCTAGCGCAGCAGCTATTGTAGATGCTACTACAAATTTGCTATTGATAGTTCATAGCTGCACAAGAGTTTGAGGATCATCTGTCAGTACACAACAGAGAATCACTTCCACTCCTCATTTCAGTCCAAGACCAACAGAAAATACATCTGAAGTCTGAATGTTCTCAAAGTAGGGGCTGCTTAGGGGGGTCTGGTTCAGTCCCCAGTGTGGGTACAGGCTCTGAAGTTTAGCTCAGGTTTCTCAAATTTTTGTCTAGAGGAAACATTTCAGACTCTACACCAAAATTGGCTTCTTGTTTACTCCATTTAGCCTCTCTTCTATATAAAAGGCCCTAATAGCTTTTATGTCACATGCTCTGCAATGAACAGATAATTGCGTCAACCCAGCAAGAGCATGACTCACTAAGTGAGCAATATCCATTTTCAACAGGGCAAAAATATCGGTGTAGGCCCACTTAATTGTTCCATGATACAATTTAGCACTGCTATGGCATGTATTAAATTAATTAAAAGGCTTTCCTTCTCGTCAAAGGTATAATCAAGGCAATTTGCTTCCAAACATAATCAAGAAACTATGCAAGGAAAGCTTAGCAATATGAGCTATTTTTTCATGTGGAAAGTTAATTGATTTTCTATCATTTTTCCCCTCTGGGATTCAAACGAAGGTTTACAAAAGTTGGTGTTCTTTTATGTGTAATTGGTCCACTTGAATTTTTAGCAGTTACCTGAAACTAGGCCAGCAAAGTACTTTTTTCCTCCCCTTCTTCTGAGAGATTGCATCAACCATCATTAAAAAAACAAAAGACCTAGGGGTCACAGAAAACTCCAGACTGCTTAAAACAATTAACATTTAAAACAGAGAAACTTTACTGTGAGGTAGCAACCAGTTTCCTCTCCTACTGAAGACATCAGCAAACATCTTTCTGAATGTTAGTAAGATGGGGGTGGTCTGAAGAAACACACATTTTTGTTTTCTCAGTGCTTGGCACCAGAAGTAAAAATCCATCTGGAAAAGAAAGGTTAGGGAAGGTGAACTGAAAAGTAAAATTGAACACTCAGTTAAACCAACAAGTGCTAATCAGTCTAGGCATTGGTATTCTCTCCTAGCCATTCCTTTGGGGAGGACAGGGTGAGGCAGGGTTACATGGAGGCATGTTTTGGAACAGAAAATAAATAAAAATTACATTCTCCTCCGGGGAGCCTCTTGGTAAGCTGCAGCTCCCTGGAAGCGTCCCAGAGAATTGGCAGCATTATACAAGAGCCCAACTACAAGAGACGGCAGTGAGAGTTCATCTGTTTGCTATGTTGATTCTGATAGAGCTACAGTGGGATGGGAGTATCAAGAGGAATTTATAGTGACCAAAAGACAGACTATTTTGACTTTGATTGAATTGAGTTTTATCCTGAATTATTTCAACCAGCAGCACCTCCCTGATTTGGGTAATACAAATGCTTCATAAAAATATGGGCTTAACTCAATACACATCTATTTACATTGACAAGGGGCCAACCAAAGGGTTGCAATGGCCTCTTCAGCTCTCAGTAAGGAGAAGGTTCCCTTTTCCTGTTCAAAAATGTAGCAATGCCGTACCCTGTTCTCTGTATATTACATTATATTATATTGATCGCTGTATAGCATGGCAGTTAAGACCAATGAAGGCAAGGAGAAAAAACATTAAAAGCATGCCCTGCAAATATAAATTTGACAGTGCTTTTGGATTCTGGAAAAAAATTAACTTCACATGTTCCAAAGATCAAATGTGATGTCATTTACTCAGGCAAAGAGATCAAGGCTGAGCCATGAAATCATGAGCCACAGATCTACATGCAGACACAGGTTTTCTCAAAGCCCTAATGTGGTTCTGATCCAACATTCCACTTCAAAATTCTCACCTCTAAATTAAGCTTCTGTTTTAAGAGCAGAAAAAAAAAAAAAAAGCCATCTCTCCTATCTTACTGTGTAACTGTAATGCAACTAGACTGTTCAGAAAAGCAGAATATTTAAATAATACATAATTTCTCATTTTTGCAAATGCTGGCAGTGATGCTTCATGTATGGGTTTCCAGCCTGTGTACAAATCAAGAGTTTGTAGACATGCTCTGGAACTGAAACAGTCAGACAGCCAGACTGAACCTGCATTACTAAACTGAACTATCCTTTTTTCCATTATCAGAATTGGAAGCCCAAGATGACAACAATCTTAACAAGTAAAATTCTTCAGGCTTCAACCATTCATTCTCACGTATTTTAGTCTTAGAGAGAAAGTATTAATCAAATCCAACTCCTGGCTGATGCAGTATTTTGTTCCTATATCATATTCTTCAATATTTTTTTTCAGATTGCTTTTAATTGACCTTAGGAAATCAGCTCCACCAGCTTTTCTTGTGGTACTCACAGAGTCTAGTATATCTGAATTTCAGCAAGTTGGTTTTCCTAAATTTAACATTACTTAATTTTATTTCATTCTTAATGTCATCACTTCTGTTCAGAGCACTCCACGTTTTTTTCAGTATCATCTTCGAAGGATGACTTTGATCTGTTGGTTCTGGGGCAGTGAGTGAAAAGTATCAAAAGAATATACACTTCAAAAATGAAATTTTGGGAATCAGAGCCTAATCCTGTCAATTAGTAAATGCTCTCAGTTGCAAGCACCTTGTAAAACACACCCCATAATGAATAATATTACCCTTGGAATAGTAGCCAATTGAATTTGGATAGCTTGTTTGCCAGCACATTCATACCTGTGGGTTGGAGGGTGGGAAGGGGTGTTATTCAGCCAGCTCTTTTGACAACCAAGATTCTCATACAAATATTGCAAAAGAATCAAAAGCAAGACATCAAACATCACATTCAGAGCACAGATAATACTCAGCTGCTCAGCCAACCTCTCTTCCACTATCTCCCTTCCTCCTGCTCACAGCAGAAAGATATCCACTGGGCCATTATTTTTTCTACAGTTTACTTTATTAATGTTCATGAATGGCAAATAAATCTGTGGAATTCAGGAAGTGTTTCACAACCCGAAACAGAGCCCTAAATGGATCACAATTTTGTTGCAGGAAATGCTATTCAGCTAGTACGAGCTGTCAGTATTTTTGACAGTCTGGATTTTGAAATATGTTAAGTAACAGAATCCTTGGTGGGCAGAGGAGCCAAAGTGTAAGCAGCTGACTTAAACAAAGGCAATCTGGAATTAAATTTTCATTCAGTAAGCAGGTTGACCATTATTTGTATTTTCCTGATTGATTGTTTTTGAAAGCTTTGCAAATGCTAACCTTGTGCATGAAATGCTAACGGTGCTTTGATGTTTCCTGCCCAGACACCAGCCTTTTTCACTTTAAGATTTTATCCAGCAGGAAAACAGCTCATCGTACAAATGTAGTGTCTTGTCAAGTTTAGGAAAGCTAGTTGCAAATCTGACGTAGGAAAGACAAAAATAAGGAAAAGGGGATGAAAAAATGCATTTCAACGTTTCTCTCTCAAAGAACAAATGTGCAATCTGCAGCAAATCTAAATGGCAGAGTCAACACTTCCAAGTAATCGGTAGAATTGTCCTCTAGCTAAGTTATTCTGAGGAGCATAAGCAACATAATAAATGACACTTGCCTCTTTCTAAGAATTATGCGTATCATATTGCATATTACAAGGTTTTATACATATGAACAGAAAAGCAGATGGATTCAATAAAACTTATTAAACTTAAGGCTTACTTGCTACATACAAGTGCACACCTGCACTCCAGAAACAGTGCCACCAGAGTCCTCAACCACAACAGCCACAAAAGAACAAATTCTGTTGTAACATATGATAGAATGAGGCTAAAGCCTTAATTTATGCACTGTCACAAAATACACTGAAGAATCCCACACAATTTTTAATATCATTTGAATAGCTCAAGAGATAATTTTGTTGTAAATCCACGTGAATTACAAAATCATTACACTAATTTTTCAGTTAGGCATTCAAAGGTTCTCAAGAATTGTATCAAGTCAACAGAGTTATTTTAGTATGGTTCACTCTCTAGAAAAATACCATTTTCCATTTAATTCTACCATCTTTAGAGTCCTTTTATATAATACCATTATCTTCCTACAGAGTGCAGTTATTCCAATCGTTATGTTCCATAGGTTCTTTTTATATAGGCAGGTCCCTGACTGCTTTGTTTTTTATAGTCCAGACAAGAAATGTTTGGTTAGAGATTTTTAAAGTAGAATATCTACTTCCCCAAAGTTTGGGAATATTCAGATCAAAGAGGGCTTTGAATATATAGAGAGAGTTTCCACAACCTGAAATTCAGTGTGAAGTTAGATTTAGGGATTTTGTTCAGATCTATCTTTGCTTATTATTTTGAAATGTTTTTGTGGATAGATGTACTGAACAAGACACCACAGAGCACATAAAATTATAGATCATTAATCAGGGGAATTTTATTATCTGTCCTTTTTGGAAGTGCTGTAAATGAGACAAATATTTCTGCATTTTCATAATTAAAATTGATTTCCTTTTTAACTATGGGGCACTGCAATTGCAAATAAAGTAGCCTGTCTATAAAAATGACAGGACCTTTTAACATTTGCTTTTCTTCTTGCAAACCTGTCATAACCAAGCACTAAAACTATCTCCAGTCTAACTCCATGGCATTTCACAGCTCATACACCTGCAACATTGGCTTACAGTACCTTGCCAGCAAAACACAAGGTGTCACCTCCAACAGCCAGCAATCACAAATTTACCAAACTCATCATCTTTTGAGATGCTCTACAGCTTAGTACCATTTCAGAGAAAACTGTCTGTCTTGTTTTCCCAAGAGATGGGCAGACATTTAGCACCTGGGAGAACTACATGTGCCCAAGACTGGCAAAGGCAGCCGCCTTTCAGTGAGAGGGCGCATCCCTCCAAGGGGAGCCCAGGACACATGTGGCACCTCACACCCACCTGTGCTAACTGACAACTTGCCACAAGAAAGCACACCGCAGTGGGAATGCCCTTCACTATCGCAAGCGCCCAGCTCTGCGGTGCAGGGAGCTCACCTCCTGAGGCCAGCGAGAACCCTTACCACAGGTTAGGGGGCTCAGAGAACCCTTAGCACTGCAGCCTGTGAAGGAGAGCAGTAAGCCGCTTGTTCAGCATGGCCCCAGTAAGTGAACAGGGTCTAATGAATCTCTGCCCCAACCCTTGTCAGTCATCACTTTTCCATTGCACATCCTCAGAAGTATCACATTCATGATGGTTGTAACACAAATCTCTGCTGAACAGAGGGCAATAGTGACACTCAGCTAAATTATTCAGCAGGTTGGAGTGTGCACAGAGCCCCAGCAGAAGACTGCTGGTTCAGCTTCTTTGGTCAGCGTAACTGAATTGTCTTGCAATCTCTTTGCAGGGCTGTAAGAATTCATACCTAGGTAGGACCAAGCTACCGCTCAGACTCCTGAGTAAAACTGAAGGTAGAGGACAACAGGATACAAATCAGCCTGCTATCTAAGCAGACACTTTGATACCAATTGGCTGTTCAGCCACACCATGACGTGCATGAAGTTGCTGAATAACTAGGAATTTGGTCCTATTTTTATTTCTGCATTCAGTGTTGCATCACTGAGAGAGTCCGCTTTTATAAGAAAGCATGTATTTTTACAAAGGATGTCAGATTTCTTTGAAACAATTCCAAGATAAAGCAAAGTCCATTTCCAATCCTTGCCAAGATCCAGAGGGAAAAAAAAAACTTTAAAGGAGGTGGGAATCTTCAGTAGTTATGTATGTAATCAAGTTTCATGATATGAACAGGACTTGAAAATGTATGTGATATTTTTGTTAAAGCAAAAAGCAATGTTCTAAGCACACATCACTACAGAAACTCAATAATGATCTGTGTAAAATTAGTAACCGAACAGTTAAAGATATGTTTTTTACATTTCATTTGCATTGGCTCTGCATTTAAATATTTTCCCATAATGATAATGGGTCATATACATAGCTTTATATTCAGTAAAGTTAAATCAGGAATTGATTTGGCTCCGTATTCTTTCAGCTAAGACTGTAAATACCAGGGTCCTGTCTGCTCTGTATGAATATAAATGGCCTCAGTGGAGTTCTGCCAGTTTATAGCAGCAGAAAATCAAGGCCAAAGGATCAAAGGGTCTTTTTCATAAGAGCAGGGATTTGTTTCCATGCCATCTTCTTCAAAAGGTTCTGTATCTAGTGAGTACCCTCCATACTAAAATTATTTTCTTTCAGTGGCACTGTGTGTATGCAAGTGTATATAATACCTTTGTGCATTAATAGAAATACATTTAGAACCATAATAATGTCTGAGTCAGACAGATTTGTCTGCATCTCTTTTCATTTCTTCAATTTTTATCTTATTCTTTCACAACCATTATCTCAGCAAATAATTACCCTTCCTTTTACACCCACAAGGAGTAACTCTGAGCATTAATAATATCCGAGCTTGCACCACAGCCAGCCAAGGAAATAACCCTTCAGATTCCTGCCCCAGTGGAAGGACTACTATACTTCCCACAAAACTCAAGGAGTTCCTCCCCATAACTCAGGATCCATCAAGACTGGAAAGAAACAGTTAGTATCCTCCTGGTAACACCCAAGTAAGCAACAAGTTTAATACAGATAAGCTCACTGACTGATGAGTATCTCTATTGCACTTTAGACATCAATGAAGTCATGAATACAAAGGGATTAGAGAGATTCATCACACAGCCTTCACTTCCAACAGGTTCACCCAACATCAGAGATTTGGCAGTTCAAAATCCTTGTCAGTGTGGTAGGGAGAAAATTCTATTGCCGACTGCAGCAGCCCCTAAGTTGATTCCAAGTAGCACTCAAAGTTTCCTGTTCCACGCATGAGTTTTGCCTTTAATTCTTTGGAAAACAGGAAAAATGTTTAGAAAAGACCACAAATAGAAAAGGAGAATGTCCCTCACCAACCCCTGTTGAAAATATTAAATATTAAAGAGAATACAAGCTACAAGAGGAAAAGATATATATTATTCAGACTCCAAACCACCTCGCAAACACTGAAACGATGCCAGGTAACTAACTCCATGTACGTGTACAAAATTTAACATGCACATAAAGTATGTTCTTAAAAATGACAACCCAGTAATGGAGAAGAGGAAAATATGCCTCCTCTGTAAAGGATAATCAAATGAAAGGTACAAGCCAAAAACAACCACAGGGGTAGCCAAATAAAATGTCATGTTCAGAAAATGTAGCCTACATTGCCTGATCTCCACTGTGATATTCATCTCTGTTAACAAACAGCAAAAATCTAACTCATGAGTGGTGTAAACGTTTATCCCCATTTCTCTGCATAAGGTGGATGTCACTAAAGAGTTCCAATTTTGTTGGGTATTCTGCAGCAAAGTGTTTCTTTATATCAAACAGAACCATATAATGGCTATACTGAATGACACTTACGGAGCTTAATAGGTAATCTGAACATTTGGTAAGAGAATCATCTGCCTATGAGAGAAGGAACTGAATGGCTGGATGTAGCCCTAATGTACAGGGAAAAATTGATAATTAAATGAATAGAAAATGCACTTAGAGATTCCAGAGCTGATTTGGCCTGAACCCCTGGACAAGTTTTCTCATTGACTCTACTGGCAATAGGATTCCAACAGTACTGATCTATAGATTGTGTCTCTTGTACCTTTTTAAAAAAACACAGAAAAAAGCGACGAATTCATCATTCCACCACAAACCCACAAAAGTCCACCTTTATTAATGGTTGATTCTTTGTCTGCAGGATAGCAAACTCTGCACACAGAGGTCTCTTAGACTGAAGGTTCTTTACCTTATCTTTGCTATACATACATATGTTAATGAGGTTGTCTCCCTGATTTTTCTGTTGAGGCTTTTAAAGGCTGACCTTGCTATCTTTGTACAGTAGTTCTCAATTTGTTCCTCCCAGATTTGCTCATGGAGCTCTTCCAGAACTTCCTTTTTATCCCTCCCATTTATACACATTATCTGTGTCTTCCAGAAGAAGATGAATTAATAAATAGATCTGCTCAGGAATTTCTAGCTGAATGTTTCACTGGAAAATTCCAGTTGGATCTGAAGCACTTAATTCAGAATATCTCGGGTTCAACAAAACACTTCATTGAATTCAAATGAATTCACATTTAAAAAAAAAAAAATGTTTCCCAAACAACAGCAGAATCTGCTATACAGCCAATTGCATCACAAACTGTTTTAACTACAGCACACGCATTCTTTTGAGTGTAGATGTTAAAAATAAATTTCTCATTACCTTCTACCAGCAAGGTCCTATACAGACCAGTTTTTCTATACAACATACTTATAGTTTTATATCACTCTCTTTAAACATCTTGTCTGAGACCACTTTCTCTTCTGGTTTTTGTTAATCTCACTCTTAAATTATATCGCCTTAATCAAGGTAAATACCATCCCTCAAAATAAACGCTATTCAGATTTCAGTGGTGCGTGATTATGATCTACAAAATTACTGATCCAGAAAATTTCCTTTGGAGCATCAAAGCACCTTTCCTTGCTTTTATAAACTGCTGACAATGGAGCAGCCAACCAGCCACAGGGATTTCATCCAGAGCCTTTAAACAACTTGCGGTTTGGTCTCTAGTCTGTCTGCTCAGGCACTCTTCCCATATTCATCATGTTAATCACCCACTTCAGAAATAATGGAGATAGGCCAAGGACAAAATGTTGGTCAATAAACTTTAGCTAATGCAGTTACACCAGAAAAAGACCTGTAATACAATTCAGTGTTGTGATGTTAAACCAAGCCTCAATAGCAAAGCTTCTACAGTAAGCTGAAAAAAAATGAATTCTAAACACCTCATAGCAAGAGTACATACTACGTTGTGTCAGAGATGCACACTCTTCTCTCCCATCCATACTACCTGATGTTTACTCAGCTCCAGAGTTTGCTGTATTTCAGTGATGCTGAGTGTAAGCCATAAGCTGATATTTGGAATCATCTCCTGTAAAAAAATGTAAAATCTGACAGCCTTCCAATGCCAATTCCTTTAATGGATGAGATCACTATTTTTTTCCTCCGTGCAGAAGGCTTTTTGTAGCAGTTCATGTTTTAATTGTTAGGAGCTGCACCCCATTAATTCTGATCAACTCAAAAAGTTTATTGGAAACAGTAATATTTATTTCTCTGCAGAACTGAAGTAACCCAAAAGATAAGAGAAAAAAACCCAACATTCCCAGATTTATTCACTCATATAACTGTATATTTAAGTCTTACAATGATAGGGAAAGAGTTTATAGACTGATTTGTCAGCTGCAAAAAGCTCTTATTTGCATTATTGAAAGAACTAGGTAGAAGGTAGCTTTAGGACTAGTTTTGTGCTAGTCAGGAACTCAGTCAGTTCCAAATACAAGCCAGAGTAGCCACAGTACTAATGTGAATTCCACCAGCTTGTTTTGGTCCCATGGAGCAATTACTCCAGCATACCTAGCCTGAGCCAATACAGGATTCACCCCACTCAAGGCTTTTTCTACAAAAGGGAATTTATGGCTGTCATTTGAGACATTCTTCCAACTGCCTGGTACCACCTGGAAAACAACAAAGTAGTTGAGCACTGGTACAAAAATCCTGTTGGGTTTGGGGACAGATACAGACCTCTTTAGCCAACCTGAATGCTTAAGCAAATCAGTGTGCAGACATATAAAAAGGATGGAAATACTTCCTCTCTGGCTCAAGGGGTACTATACAAGCAACTGTGGGCAAGCACCATCTTCCTATTCTGTGTTTTCATTAGGACTAGGAGGAGGTATAGGGAAAGGCAACCTCAGGCTCCAAGTCATCTTGGTAGAACAAACAAAAAAATCTCGAGGATTTAATTTACTGGCCACATAGATAAAAACACTAAATAAGGGTACAATGGGCTAGATTTACCCCCGAAAAATGTTATTTCAACAGCACTGCACAGAATGCCTTTGACTCAGTCTTCAACTCATGCTGACTTGACATCTGTCCCCGTTTTCTTCTCTTCAGACAATTCTATAATGGCCTTCAGCTCAGCTTCAGAGAACTTAGGGGTCAGTGCCACATTGTCATAATCAAATTCTTCATCAAGTGAGAATGGTTGGACATCATCCCCTAGTAGCTGTAATGAGGAAAAACAGATACATAAATAATATTGCTGCAAGTGATGATAAGGAAGCTCAAAATATAAACTTCTAATTAATATTTAATTAAACTATTTTTTCTGACTCTAGCACTCTCAGCTGATTAAGCTCTTTTTAAGTAAAAGAATAAATTCAATTATTCAATTTGACCTAATTTAAGTCATTTAATGTGCCCCATTTGTACTGTACTGTATCTGAATGAATATCATTAGCTAATTTTGCTCAAGGCAAGGAATCTAAAAGCCTCCCTTGCACACATCTATTATATTCCTGCCACTTGTAGCAGCAGGGCTGTGGGGATATGGACAAGTTATGTATAGCTATGTTAAATTTCAATGACAGATTCCATATCCTTAAAATTTGGGCTAGCATCACATAAAGCTTCAGTGTATATGCATCTGACACTAACGTAACATGCTTCCCAGAACACAGTTTCAGCAAAGGAAATGCCTGGAATGAGCAAAATGACACATAATTGATTTTCAGACTCTAATAATTTCTTTTCACCATCTCAGAGACATGCAATTGGCTGGTTCGGATTTCTTGGATGATGAACATAGAGTCTTACTGCATTTGCCAATATTTGCTTTGTTGACATAGTGTATAGCATTTCTGTATTGCTTCTCGTTGAAATATCTTAGAATAAACGCTCTGCCTATAAAATAAAATAATGAAAACAAATAACTATGGCAGGCTGCATGCTGATAAGGAACTGCAGGGGGACATGACACAAAAGGTTTATGGTAAGCAGTTACATAAAATTAATTCCAGAGCTACAGAGGAGACACATCCTCACTGCCAAAACTGTACAGGAACGCTCCCTATCCTTTGAGAAGTTAATATAAAATGTCTAGAAACTTCAGCCATGACAAATAGCACAACTCCTCAAGGGTTCTGTGTTTCAAAGATTTAAGTACTTCAGTGCCAAATCAGCAAAACATTTAAACGCATGCTTATTTTTTCAAACTTCTGATGAATCTTCAATGAAGCCAATGACTACTGACGTATTTGAAGTTAAGAATACACTTAATTGTTTCGCTGAAAGGGAGGAAGAACACTCAGCATCTTATGGTCACTGATCAGTTTAGAAGGCACAGTATCCCACACAATTTCTGGTAACATTTTGACAGACACAGCCAATGCCTTCTAATAAGTCAGAGAAGAAGTAGCCTCTCCAGCAGCCAGGCACCTGACAGACATGGCAGCGAGTATCTTGCAAGTGTCTACATCCTTTATTAATAAACTGTAATATTGCCTGATTGAACAGGAAATATTTTTTCTGGTTTTGTCTAATTTTATTAATCATCTGTATTGCTTAATGTTCTAGGTATCTGGCTTACACTGGCTTCAATAGATGCTGGAGCATACAAATCATCCTTAGATGCAGACCTGTAGACCATGGGCACTTATAAATAAAAAAACCAAACTTTGTAGACAGAGTTAGTCTAGAAAATAGTATTCATTCTGCATGCAAAGATCACCTTGTTTATGTCCATAGACTATCCCAGGTAAACCATCATTAATTTTTATAAATAGCACATTCAAGAAATGTTTACATGAGACAAAGCCTGCACACAAGCTCTCTTTCCCATTAAGGCTAAGGTCAACTCCTTGACCTCCTCACCATATTCATGTCCAGTTTCATCTTTTCCACAGGCAAAGCCTCCTAAAAGTCCATGCCAGTAAGGGTACCAGCAACTGAGTAACAACTGGTACCAGCAAACGGGGTTCATTACTACTCCTCTTTCCTTTGCAGAAATACAAAACACGCTTCCTACAATATGATGTAAGGTGCAAATATTTTGCAGTTAGTTTGGTTGTAACACTATTTGTTACCACATCTATAGGTAACTAAGCTAAGAGTTTAAATTACAGTAAGCCTTCATAGAGATTCTACAAAACCAAAACTATTCTTCCTCTGCCAGCATAGTTATGGGAAGTATACACGCATTCACTATGCCCTTGTGTTAACCTTCGGGTCATTCTAGAAATATTTTATGCATGCGCAGAGAAACACTGGAAAAATTTTTATTTAAAAAACTCAACCCCAAAATACTAACTGAAATTAGAAGCCAAAGTAGAACATACTCAACTTCACTGTTAACAATTCTTCTGTTACCCACTCATTGCACATTTGAAAAGTTTATTCACATTGCATATTTATCAGCGTGCTTCATCTCTCAAAAGAGTACTCAAAGCACTAGGGATTGGTTTTTTGCTTCTTCTCCCAAGAAGCCATTCACTTCAACCTTCCATGCTGACAAGCAATCTAAAATTTTTATACTGCAAACTGCAATTTTCATGTATTTCAAAAGGAAGACACTTTGCAATAGAACACTGAATCCTCTGAGCTGATCAAGTTATTATCTTGTTATTTTTGCCTAAGGAGCTGAGAGAAATATGTGAATTTCAGGTGTCTAATTTAACATCTAATTGAAATCTTTTTGAGAGCTCTCTGGGAATAGAATTTTGCTCTATTAGAAGACTGCCAGTTTGCTTAAGATTGCTCCTGTGATTTACTCTCTGAAGAAAAAATCATTTTCATTTACAGTTCCTGCATGCCCAGATTAAAGGGGAAAAGAATGTAATGTTCATATTAATAACTGAAGTATTTTGCTAGAGGCTGTTTTACAAAGTAATGTTGTAAATAAAATACCTTAAAGTTTAGACTTTCAACAGTCTATTAATAATTGGCAACTCAGTTCTTTTTATTAATCTGCGTGGAGTTACAGTTAACTGAACAGCTTGTCTCTGTCCCTCTAAAAACTTTATTTCTGTGTAATTATGGCACTCTATGATTCACTTGTTCAAATTATGTAAAGGATGCACATACACTCACCAATTATTTCATTGTATACTCAAGGGAAAACTCAGTAGTTCAATAACAATAAGTAAAAAAGGGGGAGAAAGGCATGTATGCTATTATCTCATATAAGCTTAATATATACAGAGGTACTTGGGAGAAAAAAAAAAGTTTTGAGCTTGGGGCACTGGATTGGGATTCAATAAATCTTGACCAATTTTCCACTTCTGCTTCATCATTCTGGACAAGTCACTCAATCTCTGTGTCTTTACCGGCCTCTGAGAAGATGTAACTCTTCCATCTTCTTTCATTTAGTCAATCCTGTCTTTAAATTCTTCCTTGTTCTTGTTGCATTCATGCATAGCACTTTGCAGAATCAAACTTCAGTTGAGGCCTAATCAGTAAAACCTTAAACCAAAGGAACTCAATGGAAGCTGTACTTTAGGTTATAGATGCTGCCAATCCACAGATAAAGATAAAATGATAGGCATGGTAAATACTTTTTTGAATGCTCAAACTAAAGACAAACAATGGAGAATAGAAGGGTAGAATTCATCTTTCCTAATCCCAGCCATATAAAAATTAGGCTTCTAGATTAAGGTAGTCAATTAGCCAAAAAAGACCCAGTCTGAGAGTCAGCCTGTGGATGGAGATATATTACATCTTAGGACAAATGCCTACAGTAAGCGGGATGAATTACTTTCTGGAGGTGCTTATCTCCCCTTCTTGATGACAGAAGGACTAAATTAGACTAAATTAAAGCCAAAGTTAGGTGAGATGAACCCCACTTTGAATGCACGTTTATAGTGAGTGAATGGAAAATACTCATTCAACTGCACTCGTATGTATGCAGGGGAAGGAATAAGAACAAATAGAGACCTGAGGAAGCAGACATTAAGACATACTGTTAATTAAAAAAAATATGATGTCTTTTATGAAAGAAAGTATTAAGCAGAAATAAGGGAGAGAATAAATATCTGGGTAGGGAAGGTAAATGTTCTATGACAACGTACTTCAATCATGGAGTGAATGCTGTTTCAATTTGCAGTGGCCTGTGAGAGGTCATGTATGCTGCTGCACTGTCAATACTGAAATCCAGGAATATATTTATGTCAAACCCAGGAAGAAAGATGAAGCAACATTGGTGGACAACACAAATAATTTGCTGTGTCATTCACTAAGCCTCTTCCCAACAGCTTTTGACAGAAAAACATTTTCAGGGAGACAAGTTGTTCTTTAGCAATTAGCCAAGTTATACACTGGGTCTTAGCAGAGCTTCTTTTTTTAAACTTTCCCTAGCAATACATTCAGAGATATACACCTCCTGAAGTTCTTCACAAATATGTCCACAGCATAGACATTTGACATCCTACATTGCACTATTAAGCTTGTTTATTTTTCATAGGGAATGGTTTTCCATTCTCTATGAAAACCAACTAGGCAGCCATGTTCTGTTGCCCTTCCCTAACAGATTTGTTTTGATGGACAGAGAACAGTCTCATTTCAAAGCAGGGATGTCTCCAGGAGGGCAGACTTTGGCCTGTTTAGGAGATTGGTTGACAGAGTCCCTTGGGAGGCAGTCCTGAAGGGCAAAGGAGTCCAGGAAGGCTGGACATTCTTCAAGAGGGAAATCTTAAAGGCACAGGAGCAGGCCATCCCTATGTCCTGAATGACGAGCAGGTGAGGAAGAAGACCAGCCTGGCTGAACAGAGAGCTTCGGCTGGAAGTCAGGGAATAAAAGAGAGTTTACGACCTTTGGAAGAAGGGGCAGAAAACTCAGGAGGACTACAAAGGTGTCATGAGGTTATGCAGGGAGAAAACTAGAAGGGCCAAAGCCCAACTAGAACTTAGTCTGGCTACTGCCGTAAAAGACAATAAAAAATGTTTCTATAAATACATCAGCAACAAAAGGCAGGCTAAGGAGAATCTCCATCCTTTATTGGATGCAGGGGGAAACGTAGTGAGAAAGGATGAGGAAAAGGCTGAGGTACTTAATGCCCTCTTTGCCTCAGTCTTTAACAGGAAGACCAGTTGTTCTCAGGGCACCCAACCCCCTGAGCTGGAAGACAGGGACGGGGAGCAGGATGAAGCCCCCATAATCCAAGGGGAAATGGTCAGTAACCTGCTACACCACCTAGACGCACACCAGTCTATGGAGCCAAAGGTACTGAGGGAGCTGGCAGAAGTGCTCACCAAGCCACATTCAATCATTTAGCAGCAGTCCTGGCTAACCAGGGAGGTCCCAGTTGACTGGAGGTTGGCAAATGTGACATCCACCTACAAGAAGGGCCAGAAGGAGGATCTGGGGAACTACAGGCCTGTCAGTCTGACCTCAGTGCCAGGGAAGGTTATGGAGCAGGTCATCTTGAGTGCCATTACGTGGCACGTACAGGACAACCATCAGGCCCAGTCAGCATGGGTTTATTGAAAGCAAATCCTGCTTGACTAACCTGATCTCCTTCTATGACAAGGTGACTCGCTTAGTGGATGAGGGAAAGGCTGTGGATGTTGTTTACCTGGACTTTAGTAAAGCCTTTGACACCTTTTCCCACAGCATTCTCCTGGAGAAACTGGCTGCTCATGGCTTGGATGGGTGCAGTCTTCACTGGGTAAAAAACTGGCTGGATGGCCGGGCCCAAAAGGTTGTGGTGAATGGAGTTAAATCCAGTTAGCAGCCGGTCAAAGTGGTGTTCCCCAGGGCCCAGTATTGGGGCCAGTTCTGTTTAACATCTTTATCAATGATCTGGATGAGGGGATCAAGTGCACCCTCAGTAAGTTTGCAGACGACACCAAGTTGGGCAGCAGTGTTGATCTGCTTTGAGGGCAGAAAGGCTCTACAGAGTGATCTGGACAGGCTGGATCAATGGGCCAAGGCCAACTGTATGAGATTCAACAAGGCTAAGTGCTGGGTCCGGCACTTGGGTCACAACCACCCCATGCAACACTACAGGCTTGGGGAGGAGTGGCTGGGAAGCTGCCCAGCAGAGAAGGACCTGGGGGTGTTGGTTGACAGCCAGCTGAATATAAGCCAGCAATGTGCCCAGGTGGCCAAGAAGACCAATAGCATCCTGGCTTGTATCAGAAATAGTGTGGCCAGCAGGACTAGGGAAGCCATCGTCCCCCTGTACTCAGCACTGGTGAGGCCGCACGTCGAACACTGTGTTCAGTTTTGGTCCCCTCACTACAAGAAAAACATTGAGGTGCTGGAGTGCATCCAAAGAAGCACAACGAAGCTGGTAAAGGGTCTAGAGAACAAGTCTTATGAGGGGTGGCTGAGGGAACTGGGGTTGTTTAGCCTGGAGAAAAGGAGGCTGAGGGGAAACCTTATTGCTCTCTACAGCTACCTGAAAGGAGGTTGTAGAGAGATGGGTGTCGATCTCTTCTCCCAAGTAACAGATGACAGGATGAGAGGAAATGTCCTCAAGTTGCACCAGAGGAGGTTTAGATTGGATATTAGGAAACATTTCTTCACTGAAAGGGTTATCAAGCATTGGAACAGGTTGCCCAGGGAAGTGGTTGAGTCACCAACCCTGGAGGTATTTAAAAGACGTGTAGATGTGGTGCTTAGGGACATGGCTTAGTGGTGGACTTGGCAGTGTTAGGTTTACAGTTGGACTCAATGATCTTAAAGGCCTTTTCCAACCTCAACAATTCTATGACTCTATTCCAGGGAAAATCTTCTTTTCTTTCTAAATGAGTCCTGCAATAAGCAATGAAAGATTTAATTGCAAAGGCAATGACAATTTGAAGCACTGAGGGATTTTAAAATGGACCTGTGCAGTCTTGACAGTTCTAAAAATCAGGCCACAGTTATACCACCTAAACAAAGGCACAAATATGTCTATAATTTAGGGGAAAGACTGCCTTCATCTTGAGTAGCCTGGCACCAACCAAACGGTTGTGAAAATCATGTTTTTCTTCTTGAAAAATGCAGCAACCATTAACCAATGTAATAATACTCAGTTTCTCTTTCACAACCCAACTTTTCCTCAAATGGAAATGAATTTTGCATGCAGTGGGAGCTTCATATATTTTTCATGAATTATAGTTTAAAGAGTCATATGCAATCCTTTATGAACACTGCAGGCTGCTACAACCCTCCTTCTTCTTTGGTTTTATACAGAAGTTATCAAATGAGAAAACTATAAAACCTCATACTAGGGGTTTTTTTTGTGTGTGCCAATGGATATTTCTCAAGGCAAAAACCTTGAATTATGTCAATCCTTAGGGAAAAGAGTGAGTATTTTTATTCAGAGAATGGTGGGTATTAAAGCTTGAAAGGTCATTTTAGAACATTTACTTTTTCCCAAAGCAGACTTGTTCCTTATAGTAAAGAGCTTATTGCAAAGAACTAAACACAACTGAGCTCAGGAAAGGAGGCACCATACGCACTGCTATAACATCAATCCTGCACTGGTCACACGTCATTTATAAACTTGATTTAAGCCTCATGGGACATCAATAAGCATATGAAACTATCAAAATTGGCCCATTTTAGCCGGAAGCTAACTTCAGCTTCTATTACAATGACCAGGCAGGGGAAAAGAGTGGTGAAGAATTCTCTGCAACAGAAATATCCCCAAAAGTTAATGCTCACACTGACTATTTGGGTAGGAAGCTTAATGACTTAAAATAAGCTTGTGAGCAATCCACACCTTCTGTTCCAGTTTCAAAAGAACTGAAATTCTGAGGGAAAATGGCAATTCTAAATTAAAGCTTGTATTGATTATGTCTGATTAAGACTCAGACTCCATAACGCAAACTTCTCCACACCAGACCTAGACAATGCAGATCCTCAGCAGCATCTTGCTACTACTCATTTCCAAGAGGACAAATCTCAATTCTGATCACAATATAGTCTAAAACCTTTTTTTTCTTTTAAATGCCACATTAAAGGGATCATTCACTACCTCCTTGTTGCAGAAGATGGTTCCTATATTCAGCCCAATGAGAACTGCAGGATGTTGTAAGATCATGAGATCACTGGAAAATTAAATGGGCCATCATCCTACATAAGCAATGATTTGTTAAAAGGTCAGGAAATGTAAGAGTTTGCTTGAATATTCTGTGAGTTACACCAATTAAATATTAAAAAGCCCACATACAGTTTGAAGTATTGAAGTACACATTTTGAAAATGCAGGATTATATAGTAGCAATGTGTAAGATAAAATAGTACCTTTCTATTAGAGTGTTTATCTCAATTCTTAATGTATTTAAGAATTCATTAATAATTTAAAAATTGTTAACTCATAGCAGTTCCACACACTCCATCTTATACCCCTCTGTTCTTGTGGAAATAACATTAGAAGCCAATAGGTAAAAAAACCCACTCCAAATCCCCAATGTTTAAACAAATAAATCTGACCTCATACCTCTTGGGCTTTGCTGTCCGATGGCTGTGGAACTGACAAGGTTCTGAACTTCAGTTGAATAGGCTTATCAAAAAAGGGTGTACAGTAAGTCACTGTCTGCTCCACCTCTCCTGGGAGAACTAATGACCCTGCTGAATAAAAAATAGTCAACTTTACCCTTCCATTCAATGTACAAAGTAGCAAAATCCTGTGTAAAATCCTGTAGTGCTCAGACACAGGCAGAAGCTTGTTAGTCAAAGTGTGCTGTACTTATTGTTGCATAATATATAATATAGGCAGGTATCTTTAAAACAGATCCATACAGTCCTGAGCTAAAATCTAGATAATAAGATATACTATACTAAGGAAAAATCAAACTTGGTTAAAAATAGACAGATAGCTCTTCTTTCTTGAGGGCACTGAATTAAAAATCTGGATGTAGATGCTCCTAAACTCAGAGAACACCTGGTATTAGATTCATCTCTCTCATAACAAAGGAAGGTCCTGAGCAGAGATGTCTGCAGTAGGAGTTAGGAAATAGCAGACTGAATCCTGGTCTTGCCATTGATTAGCTGGGCAGTCTCATTCAATTGTGTTTTGCAAGTTTCACCACCTGTACATTGGGCATAAAGAATCTTTGCAAAGCATCTTGACATGACTCTCCCGAAACATTAAGTAAAAATACCTCGTAGAAGTACTTATATTCCCCACTATAGTGCCAGATGACTCTCTTGTCCAAGGATATTTCCTCCTTGAGCTTTCCAAAAAGAGGTACTTGAGAGGTCTTCCCTGTATCTGGGACACAGGAACATGTAACCTTTCCACATGGGCAGGATTTGGTCCACAGTTCACAAATGCACGGACTTTCTGAATCACTTTTCCTTTACATACTTAAGCAAAACATTCATACGGGGAACAGTGGGTTTGCTTTCTGTGACAGCTCAGAAGGATATGCCTTAGGTTTAGAAATATCTTTTAACATGAATCAATCCCAGCTCTGCTACAGCACAGATGTGTCCATCTTGTCTCAGTAATGTTTTCATGAAGGAACTTAAGGGGACCATATGTCTTCCAATTTAGTCAAAGGATTACGTAAATCTACCTACTATTTTTTCTGGCTGATACACAAGTTTCTTTACAGCTTTATACCACATTTTAATATCTTGATTTCCTCTTGAAATGTCAGAATAAATTTTCAAAGTGTTGCTTAAATGTTAGTTAATGGAACCAACAAGAGGGTACATAGATCCAGGGTGAAAAGGTAGAAGTGGCGATTTATCTCTACCTGCACACTTTTACCACAGTAGTGCAGTTACAGACCTCTCATTCTCCTGTAAATTCACATTTGAAAATAATAATTTCCTAGCTAGGCCTTCTTAAAAAATCCATGATCGAATTCGTCATTTAATTTTCTTCTGGGAATTGTGTACTATTTCGAAGCCAGCAGGGCTTTGGACTTGTAAAGTAAAATGTTCTTTTTAAAAAGAGCTGAATTCATTCTCTTGGGTATCTCATTCCTGGATTTTTGTCTTTTCGTTCATGATTCACATATAAGTGGTTTCCAGTTTTCATCCCTATTCTCTTGGTTGCTTGTATTTATCTCTAGTCATCTATGTGCTTTCAGTACTTGTTCTCAGCATAGCATCTGATCTTACTCTGCATCAGTTACATGAGAAAGCTTTCTGAAAAGAACAGTGCAGCCCACAGGTACATAAGCTATGTCTTCACATGCTCTGCAACTGCTTTTTTTGATCTTTCATAACTTGGGTCAAAACTATTTGTAGGACAGAAGGAAGATATGAACGCTCATTTAAAGGCAATGGCATCTTCTGCTATTGTTTCAAACTTGCACGCTAAATATATACCCTCACTGAAGGAAGAAAGGAAGGTTTGTATCACCTCCTGATATAAACACTGATTATTTCTGTACTAAGAGCTTCCCCTCCCACTCCAACAGACCAATCTACAGAGAGAAGATGAGGAGGAAGCACTGTTATGCAGCAGTCTGGCAATGGCTCAGAAAGACAACCCTAAAAATTAGGACAACAGAAGTTTGTTTTTGCTTTTAGCAAGAAGTGCTTGTCATACTCAGAATGTCAATTCCACTATTTTAAGGGTCATTAGTAATGCAAACAATGTTTCAAATTCCCTTCAATCACCCCATAAGAATGTGGTAATCAACCTTTGTTTGCCAGTAGACATGCCAGAAATGAGCTCTGTCTCTCTATCCTGGCTGCATGACAGCATATGAAAGTCTAATCGGTAAATGCTGCTTTCCCTGATAATGTTTAATCAAGAAACTCCTTCAGAGAGAAAAATTAGGGAATTTTGACAGTCCTCCTTCTCAGTGGGAGCTCCCAAAGGAACTGTACGCTATTGTAAGTTCTAGCCAGTACCTCACAGCTGGTTTAGGCTGATGCTACAGCACTGGTGGATGATGATCCTAATTAAGCTGCTAATTATGTTCTCTGTGGAGGTGATTAATTAGCAACAGGAAAGCCTTGGATACTGCCAATGGCACCATATATAGAGATAACTGAGCAGGCAGTGATATCAAAATCTGAGAAGAGATTTTGAAATGCACCTTTCCTCATACAATGAAGGATTAACTTCCTGGATGATATGGCAGTGAACTCTGATGATTTTACTCAAGTCCAGCATATGTTAATTAGGGCATATTTGGAAACTCTTGTCTTTAGTCCCCACCCTCCAATAGACCCACAGAAAGTGATTACTAAATCTGTGAACATTGCTGAGTTGGGGTTTTTTGCTCATTGTGTACCATTTACATTAATTATACGTATAGAAAAAAAGAATCTATTGGCACAAACCTGATTTGAACTTTCAAGAGTGAAGAAGTTCAAAGTCTTGTCTAAATCTTTAGCTTTACTGTAGTCAAATGATGCCCAGCTATAGATACACTAACACAGGTTTTACCACTTTCAGACGCTACATTTCACAAAAATGCTGTTGATGGGGAGCTGAGGAGGGAGGTAGTGATAACGAAAAAAGCCTAAAAGCTAAATTTTACTGTCTCCTGTGATTCTCAGGCTTCAGGCTGTTAGCTCCAAAGAGCTGCCTAGTGTGAAATCATCTCGAGGCAGTATTAAATGGATTACAGAGACTAGGGGGGGGACAGAGAAAGAGATTCACCAGCTGGGAGGAGCTCCATACTTGAAAAAATCCGCATAATGTAACTCTGAATCCTCTTCCTCAACCTGATTTTTCTGGACATAAATATAGGCTCAAAATATAAATGGAAAGGCATAGATTATGGAAAATAACAGATATTGATATAATTTGCCTAAAGAATTATTTAAATAATCAAATAGTTATGCTCGGCCTCAGCTTCAAAGTAACTGAGTCACCTGGGTTCTCCTCAACCTCTGTGGGGTTACAGAGAACTGGGACTTTGAAAAGACAAGTTTGCAGTACTTCAGCACTCCAAGCTGGATTAGGATGAGACTCTGATGTCCTTGCCTATGCAGCCTCACCCATACATTTAATTAGTCCTATTTTAATTTTCTCTTGTATTTAAAAAATAGCACACTCAAGGTCTCTAGTCGTGCTTTTTACATATTTTGTACTTTATACAAATATTAGCTATTATTACCTGACTATCCTTCAAGCCCTGCAGCAAGTGATTTGTCACCAGTCCTGGAAAAAAATTCTGTTGCCAAAACGTAGGTACTAGACATTCTCCATTTGTGCTTGGAGAAAGCCTGATCATCTCTATTGTTGCCTTAAGCTACTTACAGTTACAGATTAAATTCCGTGAGAAAGAGTGATTAAACAGTCCACCATACACATGCTGTCTCTACATGATGCATTAAAGCTATGGTTTAGGGCAGCAGTTTTACTTCGCCAGTCATGGTTTACTGTGCCAAAGTCCCACGATGCAAAGCATTGCCCTGGTTTCAGGCTTTCAGCCCAGTGCTGTCTAATGAAAACAGCTACAATGAATTTGCACACTGGCCAAATCTATGGGCTGCTTTTTTTTTGTAAGAAGCAGCTGTATTCATTCACACCTTAAAAGACATTGGACTTAGGAAAATAAGTTGGGGAAAAAAACAAAAGAGAGAGAAAAAAAACCACTAGACTGATTCTTCCAGGACATGTCCCAAAAAGCATTGGTTTAGATGGGATGTTTTAACACCTATTTTCTATCATGCTTTTCACACTGTCAACTTTGAGCCACTTCTCCTTAAGACTGAATATTTATTGTATTAATGTACAGTTGCTAACTCAGCTAACTGATCTGCCCTTTAAAGCTAAATGAAGTGCAGAGATACTGAACTGTTGCCAATAACAAGTAGAGATAAAAGCTTGTTGTAATTATACTAACAAGGTATGACATTTTTCACTGGGTGTCCTAGCTTGTTTTGCCAATATGAAATCTTAATTCTACCATTTATTCTGACATACAGGTGGCAGCATTTAAAAAGGCCAGCAACAGAATGTCTTTCAAATTTGTGCCACACTTTGCCTCACTTATAAACTAACTGGAATTCTTCAAAATTAATCCTTTATTAAGGTGGCCAATAGGGATATTATTTTATATTACTTTATTATTACAAACAATAGAAGTGACACCATTTTATATTTTAATTTGCATTTTGTTGCTATGGTTTCTACAGGAGTAAGATTATACCTCTCTTATCATGAAGCCTATCATCAAGTGGATTTTGACATGTAAGACAGCTATCAAACTGTAAGTCCTACTTTCTGCACTTAGGAGTCAAGGGGAAATTTTTCATCTTGACTCAACAACTATCTCCACCGACGAAACCCTGGGCAAGACCCAGACTGTGGGTTTCCCAGATATAAATTTGGATGCTGTTCACTTTCCTTACAGAGTTTAGAAGGAATAAGTAGCTTCTGGCTATGCAGTGTTTCAATGTTATAAAATACAATCTAAATGCTTAATGTTGTTAGTGAGCACTGTCGATTGCTTAGGGGTTGATACGACTTCTTTCCACACTGAGGCAGCCTGTGCAGGGACTTTGTGCAGGGAGTGCTGTCTCATGGGAAGAGCTGAGGACAGCAGAGATTGAAAGACAAATCAAATGTCACGTAAAAAGCGAGTAGTTAGCACACTGAATCTACAGTAGTGATGGTATAATGTTATGTTTATTGTTTTTATAATCACCAATAAAAGCACTAACTGAAAGGTTTTCCCAATGTGGCTTGCATAAAGTGCTATTCAGACAGTACAAGCAGATGATAATTTTTGTAATCCTCATCTTATTCAAATGCAGTCTGTTTTACTAGGGGTTTCTAAATGTATGTGATTAATTAACATTTACTCTTGCACACACACAAATACACAGAAATGACTGAAAAGCCTGGAGAGAGGCAAGGTCTGGCATGGTCCAGAAAGTGACAAGCTATTCCCAAGCTCTGGCAGAGCTCTTCTTTCCTCACTGCCCTGCTTGGCATTTTAGTGTTGGGCTTATTTCTCATCATCCAATTTGTGGCCTGTTTTGAAATAGAGATAATCTAACAACACTTTCATGAACTAGACATAGACAATTCTCATTTCATTATGATACAAGTGAAATGTGAGTTTAGGCTTCCGGCAGTGAGCTCCAGGTTTTTTTAATAGATATTACCAGAATTTAAGACATAAACAGAGAACAATGTCCTACAAAGGGAAAAATGGGCACATATGAACACTGCACTCAAAAGAAATCTTTCATGTCTGCACCTGATACCGAACTGCTATCTAACTCCCTCCCTCCTGAAATGCCTAGGTTAGAGAAAGAATATTTGCTGTAAACCTGACTTTTGTTGGTTTATTATTTTCTTGTGAGTTACAGCCAAGCTCCAAATATTCATCAACTGGAAGTCTCTAAGCCCTCTGATTTCATAGGAATTCTGCACATACAGAAAGGAAAGACTAACCAAATCTTTAATGGATTAGACAGACTAATCAAATGGCAATAACCAAGGAACTGAGGACCAAAGTCCTGCTCTGTAACAGCTTCTTTCAGTGACCTTAGGCAAATCCCTTAATCTGTGTGGCTTGTTTTCTTTGTGCAGTCAGAGGTATAGATGAGGAAAATATATTTAATCACTAAAAGGTCGACAATTCTGGTGCTAATAAAGACCACACAAGCACCTATGATAGACAAATAACTACGGATACTAGTTTTCTATTTACTTTTTAGAGGTGAGAGAGTTAAAATTATTATAGATGTATGGAACAGTTCAACACAACTCGAAATGCTCATAACTGGAATTCTTAAAGTAGTTCACTGTGAATTGAAAATTAGTCTCAACTATTTTAAGCCCAGGATTAAATCATTTTAATAGCTAGGGACAACGTTTTCATTAAATATTTCCACTTTATAGAACTCTCTCTTACCACCCACATTACTTTGTGGAGAAACTTTTGTAATCAAAATAATTTCAACACAAAACAAAAGTGCAGAAAAATGTAGAAATGTTGCTAACAAGAAGTGTTCTGTAATTCTGAAAAATCTTGAAAAAAAATAACTGCTTACCAGGACACAGTATAATAAATATTCCTTATAATTTATTATCTCATTATCTCTTAGAGTGAGAAAATGAGTACTTTAATTTGGGGAATTGGGGCAATTTGGGGAATTTCCTAGCAATAGAAGAACTGAGGAAGAACATCTTTTTTAGAGGTGAAACAGTGCTTTAAACAATGTCCATACATTTGCATCCAAAGACAGACAATGACAGTGCGTATGAAAGAGTGAGAAACCTACCACTGCATGTCTCTTCATCTGTGTCTATATCTTCCAAATCTAAGTCCTTGTCCACTTGCTGTAAAAACCCCAAATTGGAAAATAGATTAAAATGTATTAAATCCATTTCATAGAATTATAGAATCACAGAATAGTTTGGGTTGGAAGGGACCTTTTAAAGGTCACCTAGTCCAACCCCCCTGCAATGAGGGGTCTTACAGTACAATCTAGAGTAAAGCAAAAAAGCATTACATTGTCTCCTTCATCTTCTCCATTCTCCCCTGTATTCTTCCAAGAAAGCATATGAATTTTTTTTGAAATGTGTAACCCAAAGGAAATACTTTTAAGTATAGGCAAAGAATTGCTGCCAAAAATGCTGCATATCAACTACAGTGATGGGAAAGAAGCTCAAGCTGTACAGCAACTTTTTCAGGAACTTAGTGGGAAGATGGAGAAGTAAAATATTTTCATAGGAAAAAGATACATGATAAGTTACTCTGCAGTTTTGCAAGCTCCCTGCATATGGCACAGAGACAATATACGCTGTAGGCGAAGTAGAGCTTGATCCTTCTGTTTTGATACTAAAGGTGAACTGTTTTTTCAGGCTGATGTCCCTTCAAAATGGTCTAAACTATCTAAAATGTACCACAAGAAAAGATGTTAACATCTTCATCAATGACATAGACAGCGGGATCGAGTGCACCCTCAGCAAGTTCGCGGACGACACCAAGCTGAGTGGTGCAGTGGATCCACTTGAGTGGATACACACAGAGGGACCTGCAAAGGCTTGAGAGGTGGGCCCGGGCGAACCTTATGAGGTTCAACAAGGACAAATGCAGAGTCCTGCACCTGGGTCGGAGCAACCCCCGCTATCAGTACAGGCTGGGGGATGTAGGGATTGAGAGCAGACCTGCCGAGAAGGACTGGGGCGTGCTGGTGGATGAAAGGCTGGACATGAGCCAACAATGTGCACTGGCAGCCCAGAGGGCCAACCGTATCCTGGGCTGCATCAAAAGGAGAGTGGCCAGCAGGTTGAGAGAGGTGATTCTGCCCCTCTACTCTGCTCTGGTGAGACCCCACCTGGAGTACTGCGTCCAGCTCTGGGCCCCTCAACATAAGAAGGACATGGACCTGCTGGAGCGGGTCCAGAGGAGGGCCACAAGGATGATCAAAGGAATGGAGCATCTCTCCTATGAAGACAGGCTGAGGGAGTTGGGCCTGTTCAGCCTGGAGAAGAGAAGGCTCCGGGGAGACCTTATTGCAGCCTTTCAGTACTTGAAGGGGGCCTATAGGAAAAATGGGGAGAACCTTTTTAGCAGGGCCTGTTGTGACAGGACAAGGGGTAATGGTTTTAAACTAAAGGAGGGGAGATATAGGTTGGAAATCAGAAAGAAGTTTTTCACAATGAGGGTGGTGAAGCACTGGAACAGGTTGCCCAGAGAGGTAGTAGAAGCCCCATCCCTGGAAACATTCAAGGTCAGGCTGGACGGGGCTCTGAGCAACCTGATCTAGTGAGGTTGTCCCTGCTCATGGCAGGGGGGTTGGACTAGATGGCCTTTAAAGGTCCCTTCCAACCCAAACTATTCTATGATTCTATGATTCTATGATTCTATGTTTCTTATTTCAGGTAGCACTCTGAATAGATGCATAGGGTGAGAGAGTGTCGTGGTTTAACCCCAGATAGTAACCGAAATACCATGCAGCCACTCGCTCATTCCCCCACTCCCCGCTGGGGTGGGAAGGAGAATCTGAGAGAATGGAAAACTCACAGGTTGAGATAAAAGCAGTTCACCAGGACAGCAAAGGAAAAATATAAAAATATATTAATAATGATAATAATAATAATATATATAAGGATATTAGAATATATAAAACAAATGATACACAATTTGTCACCACCCGACGACCGATACAGCCCGTCCCGAGCAGCAGGCAGGGAGCAGGGGTATCCCCTCCCCAGCTATCCCAGAACAGCAAGTTCCGGAGAGAGCAGGCGAGGGAATAAACAGCCGAATGAACAAATGAAAAGGCCCAAACGAACGGGGGAAAAAAAAAAGGTAAAACAGGGAAACCAAAAGCAACCCAAAGGGAAGCTTAAGGATTAAGGCAAGTTAAGGGTCTAAAAGCTAGTGGCCCACCGGCCCACCCTCACTTGTACCAGGCATGACGTCTATGGTATGGAATACTCTCTTTGGCCAGTTTGGATCAACTATTCTGGCTATACCCCTCCCAAGTGTTTGCACCTGCATGTTGAGCAAAACCTGGGAAACTGCAAAATGTCCTTGGTCGTTTAGCAGCAACCAACAACATCAGTGTACTATCACCATTCTTCACATAGTAAATCCAAAACACAGGAACTGCTGAAGACAAAACTAGCTCCGTCCTGGCCGAAACCAGGACAGATTGCAAGGCCTTTCCCAGCCTATGTGCAAATAGTGTTACCATGAAGGATTTACTATATGCACTCGGTATTCTTCTGTGTTTCCATGCAGTAATTATAGAGATGCTCATAGGTAATTTTTTCCAACCTCATTTGACACCATGCTCATCAACACTTACATAACCTTTACACTTCAAAAGTACAGTCATTAACATTTGAAAAAAATTTTGGATGGTGATGCTCTCATCCTTCTTTCCCACAGATGGGAAAGTGTCCTGGTTTCGGACATCAACAAATTGCAGGAACTTTGTAAATGAATAAAGCAAAAATCAGTTATGTTCTACTAATAATCCCAACTTTGAAGAAAATCAAAGAAAACCTCACCTTCACTCTTTCAGACAGACTGAGATCATTTCCATCAGAGCCACCAGCTTTCCAGCTCTCATTCATCACTGTCTGTAGACAGATAGGCAGAAATACTTATATGCATGAAACAGAACCAAAATCACAGTCAAAGCTCCCAATCCTTTACGGTGTATTTAAAGTTTTTAAAAAATTGAATGTAATGCTCCTGAAAACAGAACGTATGCAGGTAATCCTCTGAAATCCTACACAGGACCAGACTGAATCAATTGGAACAACAGTGCAAGTAATCATAACATGCCTAAAAAGCAGCATTTAGAGAAGCACTGTTTTCAATAGCAGGTTTTTCCCTCTTTCCTCTCCTCAGGGCAGGCTTAAAGGTTACAGTGGCCAACTTACTGCATTACAGACTCCTCCTGCTATGACGTTAGCAATTTTTCTGATGCATTCTATTATTACTGTATTTGTTTCTTAAACTGCTAATGTGACAAAAATGTGCAGCCATGCCTGAAACTTTTTTTCTGTAGCAACAAAGACAAGTATTAAGATGTTCCATTAAATAAAGGATAATGGAAGTTGCACATTGCTTTATGGGGCAAAAAACCAATTCAAAGTGGGTAAAATAAGACACCCAAAGGCAGACTATCGCAATGAGACAACCATATTCTTCATGAGAAAAATGGCAAAAAGATTCTTGTCATTATTATTATACAATCAACTGACAGAATGTGATTGTTTTAAAAGCCTTGCTTGATTCCACCTCAAAGACACGTGCTAGCAGGGAGGAAAATGACAGCTTGTGCTCTTTGACTGAGGCCTGGCAGGCCCATCATTTGAAGGCACTCTCGCCTTGTGTGTTGCTCTGTGTGTTGCATAAAATGACCTGCTACTTCTTTTTTAATAAAAAGTTTAATAAAGGGAATTTTCGAGTATAGACTAGACCACAACGTGGATATTTGTTATTCAGGCAGGAGGGCAGAAGTTCTCAACAAATGGACTCAGATTTCCATCTCGCTCTCTCCAGATGATGTCTGTTGTTTTCCTGTCCCTACACATTAAATCCCTAATCTCATATGTTTCAGAAGATTAAAAATGCCTCTGGCCTGCTGACTGTTTACTTTAGGTAGCTGAAGTAATCTAACTTCAGTAACACAGAATTCAGTACTTGCTAAAATCCCCAAGAAACAAAATAAATCTGTGCATGCTGGCATCCATACTCTCAAGACTTTTTCCTTTTTGCCTACCTCTACTGTTAACTGCAGTCTTCAGCGAAAGCGTTACAAAGGTCCTTCCAGGGCGCCTTATTTATCAGTCAGATTATGGCAGCTCTTCAGTAGATCAAATGCCACTGCCAAACGTGATCCCTGCAGGTGCCTCTGTAAGCATTACACACTTAGGTAGTATTTTAAATATTTGCCTTGGATGGGATAAATACCACTAGCCTCTAATATTTGGACTGTGTATTTCCCCATATTTTCATCTGTTTGAATGTGGTGCTTGTCCACATGGACAAATGTTAACTCATTACCTCATTCTCATTTGGCATCTGTGGTGGAAGAGACACCAACATTTCTTTGCTTCTTCCAGGTGAGCCATCCTGTTTATTTCTGTATGATAATTCAGAAGTAGAAAAGGTTTTTCTTAGGGAGTCCACTTTACTTCCTGGAATTGTCTTCCTCTCTTCCTCTGCAAGGAGAATCACACCAGATCAGATAACATAACGCACTATCCAAGACAAAGAAAAACGTGAATTTCATTAGATCTAATATTGGCTTATTTTACACATTCACTTTTCCTCTCATGCTCAGAGCTTCCATGTGCATCATAAACATGTATTTTGCAATCTTTATCATAAAAACAAATATGCAGTTTGAACTTCAAGTGCACAGAGTATCACCTATTCCTCAATACTGAAGAAATCATTGTCTCAAAAGCTTATGCAATATACAGAAAACTTGATAAAAGAACCTGAGAGCTCAAAATACCCAAAAAAGCAAGACTGTAAGTAAGGTTACACCTTAGTTTTTATTTTAAAACTTTGTTTAAATGTGCTCTGAATGCTGCACAAAATGGCACATAACATTTGTGCCCATACCTTCATCTGGCACTGCAAACATCAGCACATACAGAGTCTCTTCTTTGCGACACCACTATAAATCCCATAGCACCTGCACGGACTCAGTAAAGCCATTTCAGATGTACATTTTTAGAACTAAAACCAGAACCCCCCCCTCATTCCCCAACACCAACGCACACTCCCAACACTTACATGTGTAGTTTTAAAAGTCCAGCAGCTGTGCTTATGTGAGATCTATGCTCACAAAATCACTTGATATCTTAAGCAGTTCAAGTGCACATATTCCTTCACATACCTAACCAATGGTGTACCTTCTTATCAAGCACAAGAAAGGACTCTGATTTTGATCGTAGTACAGCGATGATCTGGTTCAAAAATGGAGTTGTTCTTCTATTTTCTACTTCAGTATCATCCTGTTTATACTATCAGCCCAAACGTGTGCCCTGTGTGGGAACCTCACAACCATTAGAGCAAATGCCCATGTTGTCTAGTATAGGAGTGAGCCTTGGCAGTTCATGTCAGAGCTGACACTGACGCTGGCTGTGAGTCTGCCCAGGGCCAGCACCCACAAAGCTCTCAAGTGTCCATGGGCACCACTGCCAGAATCTCCACCAGTCCAGGCCCGTGTGATGAGATGCACTGACAGGTCCTATAACCTAGCCCCTGTATCTTTAGTTAGTAAAACACCTCGTTTGAGCCGACTTCTTTAGGCACTGCTGCTTTCAGTGTTTAACAACTATAGTACGCTCTTGACTTAGCTTATTACCGATTTGATTTCCTCCCTGTATCAGCAATCTGACTGGGTGGGAAAATTTTGCAAATAAATATATTTTTCTTTTATTGGGATCAGTCTAACAAACAGCAGTACATCAGTGATATTTAATTGCCAGAAGTTTAGATCGTGAGATTAAAGATTAAATACAGATGTTCAAACTGGGTTTATTCCTTTAGGGCATTTCTTTGGTCTTGAAAGACAGACTGGGAAAATGTTTTGCCAGTGCATTGACAGAAGATTGGAATAACTTCTCTCATCTTTATTTTATACATCAATAGTGGCTAATTGGTCCCTCACTGAAAATAGGGAAGTATTCAGAAACAGAACTGAGCCTTTCAGTGATAGCTTGTGACATTTTTCAGACCTTTAACAACTCCTTGGACAACAAGAGCAAAGTTAAGACAACTATTAGTGCTTCTGACTGTCCTACCATCCAGGTCCATGGGGCATGGAGCAGCCAGCAGAATTAGGATACAGCTAGGTGATCATCAAATGAAATCTCAATTGTACAGACTGGATCTAGGAGCTGATTACAGATCAGGACAAGTATGTGCATGGAAGTATGGATTTCCAAACCCATGCTGAATAGTTTTTTTCCTACAACATGGCAAAAAATACACTAATCATGACCAAAATAAAAATGCAGACCTTTATTTTAAAAGTCCCATTATCAAATATGGAGCAGCTATAGGACAATCAATTCAAATGAACTTCACACTACATGTTCTTAATGAAAAATAAATGCTCATTTAACAGAGTTTCTTAGGTTTAGTTTGAAAAATCTACTTTGTAACAGTAAGAAACGCTGCAGTGCATTTCTAAAGCATAATTATATGTTACAGGCATTGAAGTAATTCTTGTGCAGAGTTTTAATGATGCCCTTGGGGTTACTACATTGAGCCATCCACCAAAGAGTTATTAATCCCCAGGGACAGCTCTGTGCTGCAGTTACTATGACACATAGGAAGGGCTGGCAGTTTGGGCATAACCTGAAGTCCACACTCATAAGACTCAAGGTTCGTAGAAAGTAAATTGCACCAGACCAGAGCAATCTAGCAAACAGATTTTAATGCTCAGACCACAGATGGATCCTCTAAATAATTCCTAAATGCCAGGTCTCTTCATACGACATCTGGATTCTCCCTGATTTTTTAGCAAGTACTTTCCTAAAACAATATTTGGAAACAGCAGTACATATGGGCAATCTCTTCTTCCTACACACTCTCTTTTTCAAGCCATGGAAATGAAGCGGTATTACACAGGAAACCCTCTTTTAAATTCTTGACAGGTAAAATGGTCACCCACTATTTGAAAATATTTTTACTGTCACCCTACTTTATGGGAAGAACTAGATGAATAGCTCAAAAAGCTTCAGACTTTTCTTATTGTAGTGGTAAAACAGGATGGACTTCCTGTTTTACACTAAGAACTGACAAGTCTGATATTAAAGATTGACAAGCCACAAAAGGATATGAATGTATTTTAGAGTATGTGTGTATTAGCAAATTAAGCAGCCAAACATTTGCAGACCTATGGAGTAACAATAGGGACTGAGGACCCAGTATCCTCCCTGTGCATATCAGGAGCCTTTATTGTATGAGGAGTGAGAAAAAGCTTCTGGAAGCCATACACTTTTCTCAGCCAGATCAACAGAGAGACAAAAGGCATCATCAACTGGAATAATCAGCAACGTAATTCATGCAGCCGACAGGCTCTGAATAAACATGATATTCCTGCACAAGCCCATGCCTATCTTGGGTACCACTGTGGTCATTCTTCTGGGATATAAATCAGATAATCCTTCTCCAAAATATAGGTTCTGAAATCTTCAAATAAAGTAATATCACTTTTAGCATCAAAAGACCTATGACACATAGTTGGGCAATTATAATTAGACAGTACACATGAGCTGACAAACTTATTTTATTAGGTTATATATTTTCTGGGCAGCTGAGCAGTCAGTCACAGTTAAAAAGCCAGATAAATGAGCTAATAAGAAATCAAGTGCATTCATAGTATTTATGTGCCATCTACTAATCCCAGACTACACCTAGAAGCACTACCCCTTTTCCTAAGGGATCCGTCATAAACTACTGTCAGAAACTTTTTTCTGGTTAAGACCATTGAAATGTTACTGGGTTATAGATTATTAAACATTACATTTGATGAAACATTCACAACTGCAATGCGACACTAGATTCACGACTGCAAGTGAAGAAAAATTCAGAAGGAAAAGAAAAAAGTCAAAGCAACCCAAAGCAGTTGTGAAAGGCATGCTACAGAGACAGTATCAGCCAGGCAACCATGTGCATAATGAGACTATGCCACATAAATTGGAAGTGGGGAGGTGAATCAAACATTACATCGCTAGCCTCAAGCACAGTCCCTCAGGGCCAGTGAGATGTCCAAGTAACTACTTCAGATGTCCAAGTAACTACTGGTACCTATAGTTTCTCAATGCATGCATCACATAACTGGCTCTCCTGAAGCAGTAACAGTGATGTTCTTAAAAAATATTATTAAAAGCAACACACATAAATTGTTCTAAATTTAAAGAAACTACAATCTGCAGAGAAATATCACAGCTGTATTCCTTTGACAGTATTCTGAATTTCAACCACTTCTGTCCTTACTTTTAAAAGAGAAGGGAAAGGAGGAAGGATCACATTCAAACCAGCAAGAGGATCACTTTGCCTTCCCCCCTGAGTGATAACTGACTCATTATTCACAGTCACAGTTCTCAACCTGCCTAGATGTACAATACTGGCCTTTACACCATGTGACAAAAGTCCAAAATAACGGATACAAACACAACAAAATATAGCAGAAGAAGGTGGCTGCAATGATGGAAAGATTCACATATTCACTCTGCAGACAGTTTTTCAGTGTTACTTTTTAGAAATTCCACTGTCAGTACCTTAACAATGAAATAACAAGCCAGCTCAGGTCTCTAGAAAAGTCAATCTGAGTCTCTCAAGAGTAGTATCCATCATAATTGTGTGTCACTGAAAAGTATGTTGCAGACTTCAGAAACATATTTCCATCAGAAAGTATATCCAGCTTGATAATTTTTTTTCTCTCCCACTATCTATCCTCTATATTGTTTAAAATTCTCTTTGTCTTCCAATTTGGAAGGGAATCTTTTGAAAATGTCCACTGATCACCCACATATTGCAAAGAATAATGGAGTCGCTTATCACAAAGCCAGAGAAGAAAGCTACCAGGATTATCAGGAAAAACTTCCTGTCAGTGAAATCTGTTAGATGAAATAGTAGCCCCAGAAGAATGATAAAAGTCTTGTGGTTTGAAACATTTCAAAGCCAGACCAGATGCAGCAATCAATAACATACTGTAGAAAAACTGGCTTGGGATAATACACTGGACAAAATAATACAAATTACCAGGTATTTCTCACCTTTTTTCAATTCAATGAACTCGTTCCAAAAACAAAAATTGGGTGAGAATGAGAAACAGGCCCTTTTAACTATAAAAAAAAAATAATACAGCAAAGCTACTATTTTAAGTTCCAATTTACTTGTCTTCAAAATGCTGGACTGAGGGCCAGCAGAAGGCCTGTGAATCCCTTAAATCCCTTCCAAGTTACACTTTGATGGAAAACCTGGGATTCAAATAATACAGTGACTTTGTGCAGGACTCCTGAACAAAAAATAATTTTACTCACAGTAGCATGATAAGTGTCTTGCACAGAGGTCACGAGTAAAAATTTCATGTTCATTCACTAACTTCATTCTTCAAACACATCATCAGCAAACAGCCACATTTTAAAACAAGAACAAACCCTGTCACTGAAATGTTTCCATAAAATATCACTTTGAGATGTTCAAAAGACCATAACATACTTCAGGAGAAGTACCTGTATTTACCTATTTGCAACTATGTAAACCATTATATGGTGCTGAGTTCATTTACCCTAAATGCCAAGCTGTAAGAGGAAAAAACAAATTTCAAGGCCGAAAATCCAATTTGTTGGGAAGATAATTTTTAAAGTCATCTATTTCTTTTTGATAATTCAGTCAAACAGCTCCCAGATTTTCTGCAGTAACCCAATCAAAACTTGCAGCCTCCTTCTGCTTGTATATTGCCCAGCTGAGAATGGAACATAGTGTTTTAAAGTTACTTAGCCTAGAAAACCTGCTCTGATTTACATTCTCGAGCCAACTTCCTGTTTCCATGTATTTAAATGCATAAATCTCTGTAAATCAATGCATTTTGTCCAACTTTTCATGACAAAAAGCCCAAGTATCCCATACAATAAGTACCTGGAGGATCTCAGTATTAGGGTTCTATATGCATGTCCATAAGTAAGAGCAATCCAGGTGCAATTCAGGCACCTAAACTTCGTTATGTAGTGCTGTTTTAAGAGTCTTAGGGCATCCTGCCTAGCCTCCTGCTGCCACCCAAAAAGGCAGCAGATGTTCCATAGATACTCTATCGTATCTGCCAACCCTCAGCATCTGAGTTGTCTATCCCCTAGCTACATGAATTCCTAAAGTCCCATTCCAATCATACTCAACCAAAACCCTCACTAATTTTGATGACAGTGATCTTGAAGTAGCACTGAGCAAGCAGAACTCTTCTGTCAAAGTAACTTGATCTGTACAGCAGAAAAAATAACAACTTACTTGCCTAAGTGTGCAAATTAATATTTGTAACACATCTTGAAAGTCCAATATGTCAAACATTGTGGTCTTCTGTTTCTACGCTTCACCTCCAATTAACAAGGGCATTTTTGCTGCTGAATCCCCTTTCCTTCATTGCAGTGTTTTCCCAGTGTAACTTACTCATGCCTATGGAATTCTTTCCTCTTTACACCGGAACAGAGATTCAGCTGGTGCAGCCTTTTCCCCTGATGTCTTTGATCTTACCCTGATTAAATGACAAATAACCAACAAAAAGTATTGTTTACCTTTTTTTTTTCCCCTGCAAAAAAGGTCAACTTTTACTATAATCAGCAATACGGGCTTGATCCGTTTCTCAGTAATGCCAATTTCCTAAGGAAATTTCACTGCACCATGTCCTCAGCGAGGATAAATACATATTCCATAGACTGGGACAAGTAACTTCAGTGGGACTATTTCTGACTTAAAAGGGTAAAGTCTTAAGTCCCAATTATTACTTTTGACTGCTATTTTTGGATACTTCCCTTACTGTAGTATGTTTAAAAAGCAGACAGGAAAGGACTTTTTTTTTGTACATGCTCCTCCGGGGAAAGACAAATGACTGCTACTTTCAAGTATATTTCAGCTACTCTCACACGCCTGCTTTAGCTTAATGTACAGCAATACTTCTTCAAAACTAACTCAGCTCTTAATTTTCAAAAGTTTAACTGTTCTTTTAATGTATCAGTATCTCTCCCTTTTTCCTTCAAGGAACCTATATGTTCTGGTTTCATGTAGTGTTTCTCTGTATCAATATCTATGTCTCTGTTGTGCTTTAGATACTGTCAGTGTTAGAAAAGGGGCGATATTTCCTGTTTATACCACATTCACCCCAGCTGATCATTTAAAAATATGTATTATTCTTCCACGGTTCAACAGTGCTGTCGCCGGGTGCCTTCTTCATTTGAATATTATAATCTAGTCAGTTAAATAACAAGGCAAATGTGCACTTTACCATTTCAGCAGCCTGCCATGAGCAAAATCCTGCTTCTTCCAACAGATGATGATAAAAAATATTTTTAAAAAAATTCAGAAAACCATGACAAATCTTAGAGTAGATCCTCAGCTGATATTAACCAGCAGAGTCCTATTAAGGGAGCTACACCTCTTAACATCTACCAGGGATCAAGTGGTATCTATCACTACCAAGCAATGCCAACATACTAGATCAGATTTCTAGTTCTAACAATAAAGGGGGGGGAGGGGGGGGAACAGCTTTGTAAAGGCACAGGCTGTACAACTGATAGTACTTTGCAATTATAATTTGACAGTGTATCAGGATATAAAAGCTGGAAGACTTTTTCCAGAAGTTGATAAACGTGAGCCTGCTTCCGATGGCTTCAGAAAATCTACACTGTCCTTTGCAGAATGCAAAGTGTTACATTTCAAAAATTGTGTTTGAGGGATAGTTTAGGAAAAGCTTTAAATTAGACAGTAACTAATGGGAGAATACTATTTAAGTGCACAGGAACTCCACATTTCTCTGAGTCTTGGCTACACTAGGCCATACTTTGAACCTTAGCTACAAGAAACAGAATGTATTTGAGTTTATTACTTAAATAAGTACTGTGTTTGTTACACTTGCTTTTTTCTTCTTTTTTACAGTCAAAGTAACCACAAATGTACTTAAATTCATCCTCAGCACAAGGAAACTACATTAAATACGTATGTTGGGAGCACTTTAAAAGAGCAGGTGATATACTAATAAATCAGGACAGAATTGATTTTGAAAACCTTCTGTGTACTTGCATTCTAGAAGAATTCACCACTAGCAGGTAAGTAGATAAGCACTGTAAGAAACAAGTGAATTGTATATAATCAAAAGCATCTGCCATCTCAAACAAAGCACTCCTTTCTTAACAAATAATATCATAAAAAGATTACTGCAGGTGGGAACAAATTAATAAAATGTCAGTGAGCCCAAGAGTTTCAAAAATGCATGATTTTGGATATTATAATTAAGACATTAAGGCATCTTCAAAAAGGCCTGATTTTTTTTTTTAAAGGCAAATACCTACTTTCTCGAAATTAGGCATTTCTATAAGATTTTATACTGGACATAGAAAAGCACACAATTCTATAAAGAGTTCAACACTAAATTGGAAGTGAGGTCACTTGACTTGTGTTTCCGATTGTCCTGTTGAGCCACTACATGGCTCTGATCTCTGACATTATTTGCTTTGTGCCATTTCCACATCTGTAAAAGAGGGCTAACAGTGCTTCCTCACCTCACTGCAATGACATGAAACTTAGCCAACAGCTGCATTTAGCACACTTCGATGCCTTTCAAGGCAAGGTGATGAGCTACAGCAAAAGTTCATTCTGTGTTACTGCTTTTTATAGTACTACAGAATTCAATCATAGCCAATATGCCACTATAGGATAGAATCTGTATCGAAGTATCAACAGTAAAATTACTAAATATTTCACTTTTCCACATTCTAGAAAATCTAAGTTATGCAAAAGAATGAAAACACATTTTTTTCCACCTGAAACAATCTTTAGAAATTGTTTAGTAATAAAAATATCACGGAAAAGAACAAAGAATTGCTATTAGGGAAGCACTATTGCTCAAGGGCTGTCAGTTTCCGGGAGTCTGAGCACCTCTGTCCTTATCTGGTGCTGCCCGTGAGCTACTGTGCAAACGAACACTAGTCATTTCCCCTCTTTATGCCTAATTATTTTCTGTCTATACAATGAAGATGAAGTACTTTGCATAGCAAATACCACTGAGGTCTAGGGACAACAAATACCCATAAAACGGATCAGCTATTATTATTTGAAAAATAATCTATTACGTTTGCATCCCATGTCTGGGTTTTTTCTACATTTAGGGGCTCTGTATGATATTTGATTTTATACTATATTGAATGAAGGTTACATAGAGATAGCTACCGAATTTATGATCAATAGAAAACTACAAATTTTTTCTCCCAACCAATTCTTTCCAATGATCCAGCACAATACATCAATAAAAAGCTCTGAATTGACGCTGTTTCCCTATTTCATGCCCTGTTTAAGTTCCCTGGGGATGACAGATTAATTTAATTAGTTTTATTGAACTGCCTAGTTGCTTTTATTGGCAAATCCACTCATAGGAAGAAGGCTGCAAATTTCTCTTGGGGTTAGCATTGTCCTACTGGTCCATTTTTTAAATTAAAGTGAATTTACTATCATTTCTGATATAGTTTTCTGCTATGCTTTCTGCTGTTAAGACTCACATTTGTAAAGTGCCTCCACTGACACTTATGTGGGAAGTTTAAAGTTGTTGTTTTTCCTAAACGTGGTTAACGAAAAAAGGAAGCAGACAGCTACCGTCAAATGGACTGTGAACTAAATACATCACTCAGCTTTCACTGGGGAATTAAATTAATCTGATCACAACACAGAATATGGCTCTTGCATGCCACCTGGAAGCAGAGAAGTGGTCAGCCACTTTCCAACTTCCTCCGCTTGACAGCTTGCTCAGCACAGAAGCATCAAAACAACAGCACTGAGGCTAGAAAGTATATATCCAAGGTTCAGTTTGCTTAGAGATGGGTCTGATCAAAGTCCTCAGACTTCAACACACTGCCAGGCAGTGTGAGGTATATGAAATAGAGCAAAATTAACAGCAGGAATGGACTGAATTTAATCCCAGCGGTCAAATGCCCAGGACCATGCAAAAAATATGAATATAAACTTGGGTTTGGATAAGAATTTTATTCATGGCAGCATTTTTCTGTGCAGCTGACTAATCCAGGATCCCGTATTTTTAGAAGTGACAGAGGAGTAATTTAAAATCTAGATAAAAAATCTGAAGCTTGGACCATTTTTTTTGTTTTTTCTGTATTCTTTGTAGAAGGTCAAAGGAGATATTTTATGCTCCAGTGAATTTCCTAATCTTCCTCCGAGTTTAGAAAAATAAGCAGATGCTGCCTTCTAATTTTGCACATCATAGTTCTCTCCACCAGATTTCAAACACTCTTCCTAGGATTTAGAAGAGCCTCTTGCCCTATGTGGTACTTTTTTTAAAAAGCAGGGATTGGGTCTATTTCCATGAGATTGTGTCCAAAGTTGTTCTAGGAAGTGTTTAGTTCTGAAGAGACCACTCATTGACCACATCTACAGAAATCTGTGTCATCAATTCCATTGTAAATCTAACACTTCCGAGGCTTCTTCAACCGCACAGTCAAGAAATCACTCTCAAGATTTTTCTTTGGACTTAAAAAACATAGTGGAATTGTACAACCTAAAAGCCAATGACAGTTAGCTGTTTTATTATCAGATCGTTTTTATACTCAAAGCTGAAAGAACAAACTAACAAAACTAAATATGTAACTTGGCATAAGGGGGTTCAGTGACTCTAAGAGCAGTACCAATGAATATATTAAAATAAATGGCTAATAAAATGATTCCTCTTACCAGTATCTTTGGATTTGCACAAGAGGTGGTCATTTTTTCCCAGATGCTGAAAACTTCTGCAAAGCTTTACAGTGAGCATGAAAAATTTCATCTTTCTGGATCTGTGCTCTAATTATTAAATTATATTCCCATGGGTTCACCTTTCATCTATCTATTCATTTTGTTAATATTATTCTTTTGACAAAAAACACACTTTGGGTGCTGTACATAGGAAAACTAAGAGACTTACTAGAATCTTAACCTAGCCCTCAAGTGTCCATCCATTACAGAATCAATAAAAAGAGTTAAAAATTTTTCCAATTATGGAGGGAGTGCTCCCATACTTTTTAAATATTATGCATTTAAGATATATAGGTCATGTTCTTTTGGAGTATATATGTTTTAACTGCTGAGCTCAGAGCTTTAAAATGACATTTAAGTATGTTTATCCATGTCCCATCAGATCTGGTAGAAGTGAAGTAAAAGCCTGTACTACTATACTATCCTACTATAGGATTTACTTGTCAATTAGTCTATGAACTCGCAATCTGTCACAGCACCAACCACACTTTAAAAAACAGAATCATTGTTTTTTTAGGAATACTAAAATCAGAAAGATTAAATTCCTAATCAAAGATACAATTTTATGGGCAACTAAGTTATAACCTATCTGTGTGCTATTTAAACCATACACGTATCACTAAATGAATTACACTGAATTTAGAAGGACCTTATTTTGATTCCAAATCTTGTTCTACTTGAGCTAAGAGAATATCTTTTCAAATAACACAAGGAAGAATAGGATGTCTACTCTTACTCTGTAGAGTAGCCAAAGGTAATATCACACATTCAGATATAAAAAGACAACATTCTAAAAATGTGATGTTCTTGATTAGGATATTAGCAATCCTTAAAAAGCCAATGAAAGTCAGGAATACAAAAATTCATTAATATCGTTTCCCATATTTACAAGAATGGAACTATTCTGTCAGCAGAAGACCCTAATGTGCTCCCAGGGGGTTACTCCAGGCTGACATTTATGGCCTCAAAGGGTTCTTTTTAGATAGGCCAGAACAGTCAAGGATACTTAGGGTTTTGTACTCAAGGTATATTCTTTTCAATTTCACTGTGTGTAAATTTAACGAATGAAGAAAAATTAAACATTAGTTAGGAAATCGGATTCTTATGAGATGCTTTCAAGAGTAATGTAGAAACTCCTTCTGAAAATATCCTTGCAATCCCAACAAGAGAGCTAGTACAATTCAGGCACAAGTGAAATAACCTTATATACATATGGTACCCTGTGAAATCAGTGGGATCTAATTAGTTATATGTGTGTCTTCTGTTTCCAATGTTATGACAGTCAAAAGATCTATTAGATGGTGATGTTTTTCAAGGATTTTTTTTTAAAGAGTGCCTACATGTTTACACACACAACTGAATGGGCTTGGTTATTTGTGTATACAAATAGCTATCTCCATATCCAATTAAGCAGGCCTGCAAATTCTGACATTAATGCTTATTGTACAAAGATTTAGTGTGTGGATCAACACCATTATCAGGTCAAATTCAGAAATGTAATCTGAAAATCGTCAGACTTTACTTGACAGTAACCACAAATATATACTCACAGTAAATATCTGAACTCATACATAAAAGTGAAAATTTCTGGAGCCTACCAGCAGATAGTCTTACTAAGCTATCGCAGTTGCTTTTTAAAAAAAAAATAAAACCAAATGACTATTTTTCAAATGCAAAATTAAGAAACTAAGAATGTGATATTTTATAAAGTATTTTGCACTGTTCTGATGCTAAAATGCCTTGTGCTTTAGTAGAATTTTTGCAGGTCATTAGTTTATAATGCAAACCAGCACCTTTGGGTATTTTTAAAGGAAAAGGAAGGTGGGAGGAAAACAAGCTGAGCTGTTTTGTTTACACCAGCATAGGAAACTGCATTTCTAAGCACTTGATTCAGCTAAAGCTCTATCTTTTATACAGTTTTAGTGGCAGATGCTATCTTTTATACAGTTTTAGTGGCAGATGCTATAGTGACAATGAAAGTGACTGAAATACACACTGAGGCTTTTTGCAAGTAGCATCATGATATGCAGCATGCTTCTAACATAGGAGCCATCCCAAGTGTATCAATCATACATAAGGAAGACCAAAACCTAATTTTCAGTCCTCTTATCTCATCCCCCAGTGTCTCCTTTCTCTTCTATTTTTTATTGGGAGGAGACAGAAGGTTGCCACAAGATTATTTCTATGGCAGCTTCGACTCCCCCACTGGTGTTCTGCTCAGTGCCTGTGACTGACACTTAGTTCTGCCTGAAGGACAACGACAGGACAGACTTCTGAATGCAAATCAATGGAGCATGCCACATGCTGTAATTGAAAAATACAGTGCTTCTGCAGTGAGATGAGGACATCATTTTTAATGCAAAGCTGTGGTAAAGAGAATTGTGAATAATATGTAACTCGCATTCATTTTTATGGCACCTGACTTAACATGGCCAAAAGAAATGAACCTGAGCTACAGAATTTGGATTCAGATCTGAACTGCCTGTAATTCAGCAATGCTCAGATCAAGATTAAACCCCACCTTTTATTTCATCTGCAGAGCATGAGACCTTTTCAGCCTAATCATCCTAATCTGATGTCCTGATGTGCCTTCATCCAAGTTATCTGTTAGTTTGGCACACACGACAGCATAGCACAGAAAGCCAGTGTAAGTATCCAAATTGCACACCCCTAATCTTGGGCCATCTTGTACTATTAAGTTGTTGTGGTTTAACCCCAGCTGGCAATTACGTACCACACAGCCGCTCACACACTCCCCCCTCTCCCCAGTGGGACGGCGAGGAGAATTGGAAAGAAAGGAAAACTCATGGGTTGAGATAAAGGCAGTTTACTAGGACAGCAAAGGAAAAGATAATAATATTATATGTTAATAATGATAATAATAATAAAATATAATGATAATAGAATATACAAAACAAATTATGCACAATTTCTCACCGCCCGATGACCGATACTACCTGTCCCGAGCAGCGATCACTGAGTGAAACTGAGAACGATCTCGGAACGATTCTGAGCAGTGATCTCAGAACAGCAATTTCCCCAGCAGCAATCTCGGAACCACAAGTTCCAGAGAGCGAGGGAGGGAAAGAACAGCACCTGGCCCACCAGTTCACCCCCACTTACATACTGGGCATGACGTCTATGGTATGGAATACTTTCTTTGGCCAGTTTGGGTCAACTGTACTGGCTATACCCCTCCCAGCTTTTTGCACTTGCACATTAGCAAAACCTGGGAAGCTCGAAAACTTCCTCGATCTCTTAGCAACAACTAGTAACACCAGTGTGCTATCAACATTCTTCACATGCGAAATCCCATATTAAACCCAAAACACAGTAGCTACTGGGAGGAAAATTAGCTCCATCCCAGCCGAAACCAGGTCATAAGTACTTTCCTTAGGCTCTTCTTTTATGGGAACTTCTCTAGCAAAACAATGCAGGACATATTTAGGAAAAGCCTGTCCTTCCAAACACTGCATGTTCCCCCACCTCCCTAAAGCTAGCAAAACATGGTTAAACACCTGTAGAGACCTACCTTAGCAGTCTGTGAACCAAGCTAAGGAAAGTTGTCCCTAAGGATCCCACTGCTGATAGGAGAAACAAAAGCATCACAAGCATTTGCCTAAGGTCACAAAGCAAGTAAGTATCAGAACGACACTAAATATTACTGCTGCTCTTTTTACCTTCCCATCTGGCTGCGATTTCTAATGGGAGATTTGGGAAGTTACCTACCTTTCAAAAGATAAGTGAATGTATTTATAAACTCTTCATATGACTGCTCATGGCTATTAATAAATTGATCAAGGATGCTGTTATTTAACAGTTGTTCTCCCATGATCCACACCTTGACAGTCGAACAGGTCTATCTGCTTTAGTTGGCTGCTTCTGCAATAGAAAGAAAAGAACTGTATGTATCTGTAGGCAGAAAACAAATTAACAGAAAAGTCCCTAATTCACATACATGAGCATCAGAATGTCAAATTTTTCTTCTCTCCTTGTGAAGTTCTGATCTTGCCAGTGGGACTTTACACAACTTTTCCCCACAAATTCAAGTAGACATAGTAATTTTAAGTGCAAAGGGAGAGACTGTGATCATCTATGCCTGAAATTTATGTCCTCAGCTAATATGGGCCACAGAAGTGCCAGCCTCTCTCAGTGGTGTTCATTCCCCTTTATTTTAAGTTGTTCGGTCTTACAGCCCCTGCCTTCTTTGCAGAAACAGTGACACCACTCACTTGTGTGTTGGATTTAACAACTGGGACACCTGTACATTCAAAACTTGGACTGAATCCATCGTTCTGCAGGTGCACTGCTCACACTACCATCAAAGCTACTAAGCACAGATTTTGGAGGGCATGTTAAATCATGATGAGGTATGTGTGTATGCTGAGACAGCACACAGGACAGGGAGGGTATGATGGAACTGGGCAGCCACGTAGGAAGGCAAGGACCACTCTCAAGAAGGGAATAAATGCTGAGAGCTGAAGGAACCCCATAAAGGCTTTTCTGGACTTGAAAACTCCACTCTTTGGTCACACAGCAACAGCTTTCCAGCCCATCTTCATCACTTTACCTCTAAAAGAAGTAATGGCCCTGAAACAGCTCTCAGTGAAGTATGCTGAAGTTAACCTTGCCCCTCACTTACAAAAGCTGTGTAAATGCATTTAATAGCTATGTGATGCTAAACAGTTAATAATATTACTAATTTTTTATACACATAGGACCAGACTACTAGAAGCAGAAAAACACAGGTGGGGACGTGGACACACATAACTGGCACAGTCTCACATGGTGGCAACTTAACTAAAATATGTAAATCACCAGTTTGCATACATAAATGTGATAAAGATGCAAGAATGCATTATACACTAAGTGCTCGATTTTCATGTGTTCCCATGTTTCTTCTCTTGATTTACCACAGTATTAAGAAGTGTCTGTTGGGAATGAAAGCTTAATTCTTCAGCAAAACTTCAAATGAACTACACTAAGGAAAGGCTGCCAACCTGATTTTAAAGTTAAATAAGATTGAACAAGAATTGTTCAGAGCCCAGCAGGAAAACAAAGCATGATTCTAATGTCAAACTCTAATTTTGTTGGATTGCCAGCTTGTAAAGAAGACTAATGTTCTGAAGATATGAAAACACACGCAGACCCATATGACCTAAAGTTTGTTTTCTAATGTTTTACAAAAAACAAACTAGTATTAATCTCTCTGTGGACTGACCAAGTAGAATATAATTTACCAGACTCTCAGAGTGGTTTATGCAAATTACAGTGGTTTCAGAGGGAAGCAATGCCTTCTATTCCTCATTATTGTTCAGTTATTACAGTCATTATTTGAAGTAAATTTCATTATATGAAAGACTGCAGTGATTTGTAAAGCTAGTGTCAAAGAAAAAAAATATACATAGATTTAATCAAGGAAATGGTAATAACAACCTTTTGTTTTTCTTTGGCATCTGGCATCTAGGATCTCCAAGTCCTTTATAAACACTAATGAAATAAACTTCACAATAATCCCATGAGGAAGAGCAAACAAATATTATTCCAAATAACAGATGAAAAAACTGAGTCATCAAGAGTTTAAATGACTTATAAACAAATCAGAGCAGGGCTGGCAATAAAGCTTAGATTCCTTTACTCTAAAATGCTCTAGGAAGCTAGAAAATTGATAAGCAATTTGGGGGAACAGTTGTATCCTTAATCAAGCTGAATGGCAGCTTTCTTAGTGAATGCCATGTTCTACAGCCACTGGGTCATCAGCCTGAGATTAAGCATCCAGACCAGGTGTTAGCAAAATGCTGTATCTCAATTCTTACTCTGCTGTGCAGCCTCTACTTCCTACAGAACTTGGGAAAATTCACTTCAGAGTTTAACATCCTCTACTGGTTAAGCTGTAGAGGAACAATAGTGCAAACACCAGATTTTGAGTCATTACAGTTAGCTAGGAAATGCAGTGCTGAATTCAACTTGACAAAGTTTTAGCCAAACTATGATTGCAAAATCCTGAACATCAGCCTCATGAAAAAGCAAGCAGTGGATGCTGTTAGAATATAATCTAACATTTAATACCTGAAATCTCCTGACATGTGGAGACTAGGAAGTTATCCCTAAAGGTTTTAAACATATATTTCACTGAGCCTATATACTTTCATCTAGCATGCACTTCAATACATATGCATGGGGAGAAGCATCACCAAAATAGTATTACTTTTAAAAAAATAGCAGAGAAAATTTCCTGGATATTCCAAGCATGGAAAAAGACTACTTTCTCACAATTAGCAGCTTTTTTTACCAAAAAATGGACCAAATTTTTACCCAAGTCAAAGCAGTAAATCCAGAGTAGCTCTCCTATAGCAAATATAGTTATTACAAGCATTAGTATATGAGATCTGCTATCAACTATGTCAAAGGTATTCATTTTGGGTTAAAAAAATAAAATAACTTGTAATTCATAGGCCACATTTCCTTATTTTTTCTTCTGAAAAAAAAAAATAAAGAATATATTTTGGAATGTGAGATCATTAAACTATTCATATTTTAATAAATTCTAAATTGGAAAAGAGGGGAGAAAGCCCTATTTGTCATTTTGGCATCCATCCTCCATTGCTTTTATAAGAACTTCACAGTTTTGCTTCAAAAATCTAAAGCAAGAAATAAAATGCAAAATGGACTACAGAGGTGATAGTCCAACGCAGACCTAATCTTACCCTGCACAGCTGTTATTTACGCCTACAGAATCATCTCCTCATGGAGAGGAAAAACCAGCTAGGTCCTAATAAGAGCGTAGGTTTTGTCAGAAGAACAGCCATTCACTCAAACAATAGAGAGGAGAGACTGGCAGCTAGAACTACCTGTCCCTGCCTGTTTTCAATTATTTGGAAGAACTGCAGGGTGCTATTGCATCACCCTAAATGAAAGCAAGCACAGAGGATGGTATTTGGAGAACATCTACTATCCCTGAAACTGAAAATATGGTTAGGATGGATGGTACAATAGAGGTGTTCGAAAACGTATCTCAGTCTATCAAGGTTTTTGTATTTTTCATTCCACTTTGGTTTTCTGCTGCTTCCCACCCACTTTATTGCTGAGTCTCTCTTAAATGAACACCATACCATGTCAGCTGCAGAGAAGTTTTGTGATGTGAACAGCTGAAATCAGGCTGACCAGAAGACTCTCACCTTTGCTAACAGAGCTAACCAGTAGATTCTACATAAGTAAAAGGCTTCAGCAATCATCCAATTCACAGCCTCAAGGCAATGACTTCTTTGAACTGTCAAGAAAAAAGGAAAAAATTTACAATAATGGATTGGAATCATCCACAATTTATGAACTGGATACAATCACACCTCTACGAATGAAATGACTGCATTGTTCTGCTAGAGAGTAACTGCTACTGAAATCAAAAACTTAGCTTCTTTTTCCCCAAAGGCATCAAACTAACTTGGAGGTTTCAGGGAAAGTAAGGAAAGGATATCTGATCCTTTCCCTGTGCTCGCTCTGGATAGTTTTAGAGTCAAATATCAGTAAGCGATGCATGCAAGCAGCAACTATATGTTCTTCTTTTTGCATTTCCCTCCTGCTCATCCATCCAAATTACTGTCATGAGGTTTCTTGAGGCGATCATTCATTAAGCCTTGCTGATAATCAGCAGATTGTGCAAAATCAATTTTATTTCTCAAAATGCAGTCTTCTTCCCAGCAGTTTAAGCCAAACCAGAAATCTCTGCATTGAATCACAGAAGCAGGTCAAATAAGTATTAGCATGATTTCAATTACGCAGTTATTAGTTCTATTAAACAATTAAAAATGTGGTGAAATATAGGCTTCCTGGTTTATGCTGCATTTTTGAGTGCTTTATTATGTTTCTTTTAAATATAATATACGCAATGAAAGAAAAATCAAGATTCTGAATTTTTAAATGGAAAGAACAATAACCTAATCCTCTGTACAAACTCACTAAAACCTTACATAATTTTATTTTTCTGGAAAAAAAAATACTTCCCTAGTGTTTCTAGCATAGATTAAAGTCAGGTTTCCACACTATGAATTTGCTCTCCCAAAAGTCATACTCAATAAAAACAGGGATATTCAAAAATGTTTATTTATAGATCACTCATAGGTTCATGGAAAACATCACTAGATACACCTGTTCTCGAGATTTTATAACCTATGTCTGCACAAACCAGATTGAACACAAATACATTATTTTCACATCTTATACACTGTTACTACTGGACAATGCCTGATCTTTTTTCCTTATAGAGCCAGCACAGTAACTACATCTGTCACAATTAACTTTTTTCAAAGGGGTCTTTAATACTTCAGGTCTAACTAACCTCTCATAAAAGCAATTCTACTTTGTTACAACCCACAATGCAGAACTAAGCAACAAGCATTTCTATAACACCTCTCATCCATAAAGGTTTTAATGTCAGTCTGCACTAAAGACCTTGATTCTGGGGACATAAAAGCTGTCACTAGTGATGGGGCGGGCTGGTAAAGGCATTGCAGAAAGGACCACTCATGTAGTTAGGCAATACTGCAGGCGTATAGGCAAGTCGTATGTGTGCAGTAAGTTGTCAAGGGACCAAGTACAGAACCAGAGCTGGTTACTGCCTCCTACAGATGACGACAAAGCACGCTGTGATTCAGGACATCAGAGTCTCCTCTCCAACCTTTCCAGGAGCTACGTAACAGCATGCTGTCTCTTACAAAAAAACATAACATCTCAATCTGCCTTCTAGACAGCAGTACCGCAGAAGTCACTCAATGTAATATATGTACCCATACATTTGTGTAAAGCTTGCTCAAGGAAGCTGGTTTAATTACACACAAAATGAGTGACCTAGGTCCTATATTGTTATCAACTAAAGTAAACTCAATCTGAAGAGCAGGGATTAGTACTTTTGGAGGAAAAGTATCTGATTTCCATTCCTTGCTGTCTTACTACTGTTTACCACATTAGTGAGTCAAGCAGACTCTAGAGGAGTATGGATTTGCTACAATATTATTACAGCAATGAAGAATGAGGTAGCACCTTTGCAAAAGGAATAAGCCTGTATAAAACGACTGCAGTCAGAATCAATTTAAGCCTATCTAAGTGCTGGCTGCTCCCAAAAAGGCCACCACCACCCTCTTTCCCTCTTCGCCCCTCGGCTTTTCATTCCAGTCCATCTCTTGGCCAGACAAAATAAACTACCAACATAAAACCTGAAACTAAACTGAGCAAATACGTATGTCCTGTTTTAAATACACATTTTCTGATCTGCCTTACAGCCATACAATTGTGACTGCCTGCACAAGGGGACAGTGGGAACATGCAGTGGGAGCAAGGGAAGGATGCACGATTGCCTCTTTTGGCAGCCTGTCATAGCTGTTTATGCAACCGTGAAAGCATAGCCTCATCAGAAACACGACTCACAAACGGCCCAGAAAGCTGTGCTTCCTCCACGCTAGCAAAAGCAGATGTTACTAGGGTACTCATACCCACACTACCGCTAGAGCTGGAGCCTGGAGGGCAGATCATCAGCCCCCATGGCGCAGAGGGGCATGCAAAGCTGGAACTCAAGCCTGTCCTTAATAAAAGTTTGTTGTTAGCTATGGATTGTGGTCACCACCTTAAGAAATAACCCAGGATGGCACTTTGAAAGTGGGGCAAGTGAAAGAAGTGATTCTGGGAATTCCTGCCCCAAGAAAGACATAAAAAGTTTTCAGTGGGGCAGCACAGAAAGGTTACCCACTTTCCAGAAGGCAGTCAACTGCTTCCTTCTTGTCTAGACATCTGCAAAGCTACAGTTGCAAAAGAAAGCCCTCCCTGCTCTACTCTCCTGCCCTACTTTTCTCCCTCCTCTTCCCCGCTACCCACCACCTGCAGGGAGGCAGAGCTCCCGGAGTGATGCCGGCGGCAGCAAGCTCTGGCCACGAGCAGGTGTGGGTCAACTGAACTATGGGAACAAACTAAAAGAAAAAGTTTCAATTACAAAGGACAAAAACTTTCAGATGAGATTCCTTGCAGCGCCTCCCAACTCCATGTGATCTGCAACAGCTAATCCTGTTTAAATCAACTGGATGTTTGTCACTGCCTTCAGCCAGAGGCCTTAAGGGCACACACTTAATGCATCAGCAATTTGCGTGGATGGGAGCTGCGTCTGCTTGCATAAGTGCATTACTGAGCCTCAGAGCCGGCCTTTGTTAAAAACATGTGCCTCTCGTGCCCAGCTCGTATGAGCTTTTAAGGGATATATCTAAGGGCTTTAATTGCAAGCAAGCACATTGATCCTGTTTGATTTCAGTGCTATTATGTCAGTCCCGTACATAATCAGAAGATTTTCTTAATGAATTTCCAATGGCTTCAAGAGCACTGTTCCCTTTAAAGACCACCTGAAGGCCTATGACAAGGGTAGCGTTTCCTGTGCACCAAGCACTCCTCCAAAACGCGTTAGCCACTGTCCCCTGGAGCGCGATCATCCTGGATTTGACAGTCAAAGCACAGCTGGATTCAATCAGCTATTTTAGATGTGGCCTCCAAATAAAGCCCTGTCCCTCACATATTAAATACTGTTTACTGATGTTTTCAGATGAGACAGAAAATGGAAGATTGTAGCACGCTGGGCTCCCCGTGCCATTTTTTCACAGGTTTCAGCCCGTGGATCCTGGCTAAATACCCAGAATTGTTGCATTCTGGCTGGCTAACCCTACACAAACGAGTAAGGCAGCCTTCCCTTTTCCTGCTAAGATGGAGTGCATTACTGCAACTCATGGGGAGCCAGCTACGTTCCAGCTCAGAGATGACTGTGTTTCACTGGCAGAAAATATGCTGAAAAGCCTGGAAATATCTCAATGCAATTTAGAATGATTTGGGATGAAGGAGATGTAAACCACATATTATTTTAAGTAATTAAATTAATTGTATAAGAAGAAAATCAAGTGAAACAAAGCATTTCCATAACAGTGAGCAATCTGCTGAAAACATACTACCTATGTCAATGTTATTAAAATAGAAATTGTGAAGGAAAAGTCTATTTATTCATGTTCACATGGGTTCTCTGCCAAATAAATTCAGGATGCAAATCCTAGATGTTCTTGCTATGACCTGGACAGTTCCGAACATGATTTTCCTGCCTTGTTCTGCCTTCCTTCATTATTCTGAAGCTACTTGCTGCAGCTCTTCCAAAGCAGTTTGTCACTGACAGTTACAGAAGACCAGCTTGGACAGATCATGTTCTCATCCAAAACTGATATGCTGTTGCCAACAAACTTTAATTTCTCCGTCTTCTCAGCCACAGTAATTGGAAAAAGAATTTCTACAGATAAGGCATGTCAACTGGCAGAAGGAGAATAAAATGAATGTAAAATATTAAATGAGACACAATTGGGGGTTGGATTTTTCACTTAAACATTTGTATCTCTTTTGCCAGGAGATCTTCGATCACAGACCCAAACAAGGGTCATACTATGTCAAGCACTTGGATAAGAAGCTGTCAAATTTAGGTGCTACTGAAAACAGAAATAAATGTGATCTGAATGCCCTTAAATTTGGGGGAAGTTAAGTTCTTCAGCATTCAACTCTGCAGTACAGTCTACTTTTATCTTTGTTTCAGAATAGGCCCATATGGATGCTACAGGGCACAGTGCCTTAGAGCCGCTGTATTTCAGATGAGAAATGTCACCACATCCTATCATCTGCATTACAGTTATTTAACATCTCAAGACAATTTTCGCAAACATACGCTATGTTTGCTTTGCTGTACTAATGAAATTCCATTTCAAGCTCTTTCTACTTCTATTCTCACAGCAGTTTCAAATGGGAGATGAGGTATTTCTAAAATACTGTGTAGCAGATGTTGTAACTCAGGAGTGGGTGAAGTAGGGCCAGGAAAACAAAAGCAGGAACCTATGAAGAGTGAATTGTTTTCCAGGTTTTTCTGTTTATTTGCTGTGCTATGTTATGCAAGTGGCTTATCCTCTGTGCCCCAGCACTGCTAGCTGTTGAAAGGATATGTTCCCAGAGGACTTCCCAGAGTCTGATTATTTTTTGTTGGAGAAAAGCACTGTGAAACTGATGAAAAATACCACAGAAGAGTGCAAAGTTATTATTAGTCTTTTAAGGTCTGATCAGAAGGCCACTGAAGTAGAAAAAAGACATTCCTAATGACTTCAGTGGACCTTGAATTGGACTTTTAGTCAGCCCTCACTCACTGGGTTGCATGCATTTGTCATTTCCTTTGCTCCGTTTCAATGTCACTACCTACATGCAGCGGAGCATTCCCGAGGAAAGCAGTAGTACGCCAGTCAGCAGGAGTTGTTTTCTTTTACTAGCTATTGAAATTATTTTTTCTTTGAACACAAAAATTGCTTTAGATTACATTTTTATATTCCAAGAGCACTGAAAAATTCCAGAAAAGATCATAAGCTTGACAGGTTTAGAAGTGTAAAAAATTAAACTATAAAGGAGCATATGCTGCAGACATCTACTGTCACTCTGGTCTGGTTCTACTGCAAAGAGTTAAAGCTTCTGGAGGCTGGTGGGTTTCTTGTTGTGCCATCTGAAGACAAGAGAGGAAAGAAAAAAAAACGGTCACAGCCAGTTAGCCACAGTAGACCGAGTTCTCAGGAGCACATCTGCAAATTAAGTAGACAGATTCCCCTCCCTCAGCCTCCCTGTCCATGCCACAAGCCCCCTATGCTGTCAGAGAAGATTCCTCAAAGTGCTCACATTTGAATCCCAATTACATAGAAAGATTTCGGAGGACGCAAAAAACCCCTATCAGCCAGGTACGTCAAACTTATTGTTTTGCCCAAAGCAAACTTGGTTGATACACTTAGCGAATATTTTGAGAAATACTATGTACTAAGATTTCCTTCCTTAAGCCTGCTTATGGAGGACTTCAAAGCTCTGTGGGTGTCTGGATATGATTTTGATTGTGAAGAATTTGGGAACAGCACTTGCTTTTCAGGAGTATGCTTTTTCATTTTGCAAAGGGAGAGTCTGCAGATCACTCAGAGAAAAAAAAAACAATATACAATATTGCAATATAAATCTAATTCTACCGTAGATATCTGTGTTCATGCCAAGTTAAAAATAACTGCAAACTAATGACAGAATTTAATGGTCAGCAATGAGCATTTACCAACTAAGACTCCATGCTATCCTGCAATCCATTCTCTCAGTGTCCAATCAGTGCTGTTCAAATACCTTATCTTTGTGTAAATGAAAGGTGCTTTGGGTTTGCTACAGTTCATAAGATCAAATCATTCATTATTCGGTAGCATTCAAATTACTGTGAAATTATTATGAATATGGTATTTTTTAATGTTGACAAATATTAATATGAAGCATCACACTAAACAACAGTACTGATTATTCCTTGTTCTCCTGTTTAAAATGTTTTTGTTGCCTGATCGAGTAACAGGCATAGCACATAGGTGAATAAACAATTACTACATAGGGTCAAAGAGAACAATAAGTAATAACCACAGTTTGGGAGTGATTCAGTGCCTAAACATAGTAATCTAGTGACATTTTATAAACCCTAGATTTACTAGAACCTCGGACACAGGACCTATGGGAGACTTGCCACCACCTTCCATAGCAGAAGCTAGAAGACAAGAAGAATATCCAAAGGCATATGAACTGTCACTTGATGTTTAGGCGCCTGAATCCTACCCCCTGTTTCTAAAACACATTCATCTTATACTTCTCAGTGAGCACTTAATATAGTTTCTGAAATAATACCCCACATAAAAAATGTAACTATGTCCATCTATTTCCATATTAAGTGCATTTCAAATTACATTAGCTAGTGCTTTTAAAAAACACCTTCTCTCTTAATTTGATCCTTATGTAAATAAATCTCCCAATGAATCTATCTAAATCTGAATTCCTTGTAATCTCTCCTTGCCATACAAACAACTATTAACTGAAAAAACTAGTGCAAAATCGTAAGTTTGATTTTAAAATAAAATAGGGGAGAGTATCAGTTTTCTTCTTTGTTAGCTTAGCTTCTAGCTCAGATCTCCACAGCTCACTTCTCAAATACAGGGGTTATAAAAGTAATGTTGAGATTCTCACTTATTTGTATAATCCTTGGAGCTTGATCTTTTATAAAAATACCAAATATGATGAAGCATGACTCAAGTCACCATAACTGGTAATTGTTTACGTAACTCCACCCCTCTCTATTTATCCATCTTTACTTCTTGTAGCGTCTTTTCCCCTCTATCTTGTGCTGCACCACAACAAAGGCATTTGTCTGTTCCCTCCACACTGGCACTAATGCTAATCCGACTCCACAGTGACATGGTTCTGAGCATAAAGCCACAAAAAAACTTTAAACTTTTTGGTTGTAAGGTTAGATTTCTACCTTTTGGGCTCCCTGAAGCTGGTCAGGGTCAGATGAGCGTTGGACCAAAGGAATCAGTGGTGTTGGAAGGTTAGAGGTGGAGGTCAGCATAGCCAAAGATCAACCACACTGTATTAACACACCATAATTAGCATGTAACAACCTGGAAAGCCAAAGCAATTCCAGCAAGTGCCTAAGGAGCTACTTCTGTCACAGAATCTAGGATAAATATTCTCTCCATTACTTGCTGAACTGCTTGCTTATGTAAAGTTCAAGAAATATTAAGGGATGACAAGGAGGAAGTGTGTTTAAGTGTGTTTATTTAACCAGTAAGTTCTGTGTGTCTGTCAGTCTCACTTTGAATCATTTTCATTGGTCTTTTCTCCACTCTGTATCTGCAACAGTCTCTTCAGACAGTATACTCTTCAGAACAGAGTACTGCTCAATATTTGGGAAATAGTTGGTGACATTGTGGACACTAATAATTGTCATATTTGGAAATTCTTGAAGTATATGTAAGAATGTAAGATGAATGCCAGCAATTCAATTAAATTGTTTGCCATTTTTAATACTCTTGTTAGACTTCAAATATAAACCAGCAGTCAAATGTAGAACACTATTTATGTTACAAAATATAGAACACTAACTTACAGATGTGCTCGTGACATCTTCAGTATGGAAGACATACTACTTTTCTAAAGCTCCTGTAAAAACAAAGAAGCTAAGTAACACACAATATGAAAGAAGAGACAAAGGAAATCTAACCCAGTAAACCCAACTTAGTGCAAGCTCCTGTAACAACACCATTTTTGAATGGCTGTAAGAAACAAGCAGCAGAGATTCCTGTTTAGCGTATCACCTGAAGCTAAATAACTTGGCAAATCTTTCTTCATGCAAATAATGAGAACACAACTTGCTGTGTATACTGACATGCTCAGAACAGGGTTCATTAATTTAATTAACTTGTAACTGAACTTCACCTACAGTGCAGTACTTCTGAAAAGGAATCTAAATGTAGAAAAAACTACCACCTTCAGGGCAAAGGCATTAGGACTGGCTACACAGTGAACAGAACTTGACTATGATCTTTGGATGATTCCATAATCCAAGCTATTCCATGGATTATTTTTAAAATAGACTCAGTAGTGGCTATGCCTACTCTGTCCGTGTGCTCTGGCCTAAGCACATCTGACCAGGCTCACCTACCTTTGAAAGCTTTTAATGGCAGATCCATATTTTAGCACAGCAGTTTGCATACCAGAAAGGGGAGTGGGCAGGCAGTACAGGGATGCGGTCCAACAGTTCCTACTGTGCATGAGAACGTGTGCTGATGGCAATTTGGTGCAGTCAGTGTCATCAGTTCCCATGATTTTAGTGACTCTCACTGTACACTATGTTGTTCCAGAGTCCCCAGGTTTTGATGTCACATAACTAGAAGATACCAATCCTTCCTTAAAAAAGAAACCCTATGTGTCTTGTTTTTATTGTTACAGCAAAATAAAAAGCAGGAGCAAGGAAAATATGGATCCTAAAGACTTCAAAACAAGGAATTGTATTTTAAAATGTAGAGGGTTGGGTTTTTTTTCAAATATTGTATTTGAAAGCTAGTTCACACCTTTAAATTCTGGGGATTTGGCAAAGGCTGGGACAGAGAACTTGGACATTTACTAGAAGGCACAACTCTGCTGTCACCAAAGGACAGTGCCAATGAACCGGGCAGTTGTTTCACTCTCCGGTGTCTGTGCTCTCCAAAGCTCTTTCAGCATTACTGTCCAGGCTGATTACATAAACTCTTTTAGATTTTTGAAAAAACAGGTAAAAAAAGTAAAAGATACCTCTTGAAACCTACTCACAAAAGCATGAGCAAACAGCAAACATCAAAGATAAAGAATTTGATCACACTATGAAAACACCTGGCAGCGAGACTCCCAAGCCACAGTTACCCTGAGCAGGCTGTTCAGCACAAGTGTGTGAGATTCACCCCAGCACTAACAGCTTCTACCTCTGCCACTTCAGCGATACCTACCTGGTCAGAAATACAGCTGATATCGACTGCTCCTAAATGTCTTCAACACATTTTGATGTTTTCCTTGTAAATATGCACAATGTTCAACTGAAGTTTGCATTCAGCTACGTACACACTGACTTCAGCTCACTGACTAGGGAGCACGACGGCATGTTCCCGGCCAGAGGCCCGGCTCGGGGGCCTGCATGGCAGGGGAGCTCCCCACCCTTTCCACAAGCAGGGTGCCGGTCTCGGGGAGCAGGCGAGCCCCTCACGCACGCGTCCCAGGGACGGAGCGAGGCGCAGGCAGGGGGCCGACCCCCGGCAGGCCTTCAAGGGCCGGGGCCGTGGGACCCGCGCCCCTTCTTGGCAGATCCCGCGCTGCCTGCTGAGGCGGCCGGCAGCACCCGGGCGGCTCCAGCGCACCAGCCCGGCATCCCCGGCCGCCCCGACAGCCTCGGGGCTAGAAACGGGCAGGAAACATTCCGCTTTGTGTCATCCCCGGCGCTGGTCCCTCCGCCTGGGAGCCGAAACCCATTGCCAGGAGACCCGCCCGCTGCCGGCCCCGGCCCCGGCCCCACTCACCCGCCGCCTGCCCGCTAACCCCTCCAGTCTCGCTTCCTCACGCCCGGGGACGAGCCGAGCGGCGGCCAGGCAGCTCCGCGCCGCGCCGCGCCGGGCCAGGCCAAGCCAGGCCGTGGCGCCAAGCGAGAACTACCGGCCCCAGCAAGCCGCGGGGCCGCCGTTTCCATGGGAGCGGCCGGGCCCGGAGCGGGGAGGTCGCCCTAGCGCAGGGCTGCGGGGGGCGGCCCGGGCATCACACACGCAAATGCTCGCGGTTTACATGTTAACGTGCCATAGTTTGTACAAAATCCCGCGGAACCGGTACACTGCTCTTGCTTGATTCATGTCCTGAATTGCAGAAAAGGCTCTCTTTTTGAGTCTCAAAGTGTAAGCTCAAATGCAACTTCAATACGATTTATTCAAGTACTGTTAAACAACTCTCATAGGGTCTAAAGCATGTTTCATCTGTTTCTTTTGTGTTTTTTTCTCAGCTACCACAGTATGGCCCAGTCAGCAGATGAAATGTCACTGCAGGTGGTATCAGCCATCAGTAATTCATCCTTGCTTCAGCCGGGCTTCTCGCTCCTGAATTTTGATGGGCATGTTTTCTTTTTTGGGCAGAAAGGATGGCCAAAGAGATCCTGTCCCACTGGTGTTTTCCTCCTCGATATAAAGCAGAATGAGCTCAAAATGAAACCTGCCTTCTTCTCTAAAGACTCCTGTTATCTCCCCCCTCTCCGCTACCCTGCTCTTTGCACACTCAGAGGCAATGCGGAGTCTGATGAGTACCAGTATATCATCCATGGTGGTAAAACACCTAACAATGACCTTTCTGATAAGATTTACATTATGAGTCTGGTAAGCAAAAATAGCAAGAAAACCACGTTCCAATGTGTTGAGAAAGACCTAGGTGGAGATGTCCCTGAAGCTAGATATGGACATACAATTAACGTAGTTCATAGCCGGGGAAAAAGCATGACCGTTATATTTGGAGGGAGATCATATACTCCTCTTGCGCAAAGAACAACTGAAAAATGGAACAGTGTAGCTGACTGTTTGCCATCTGTGTTCCTCGTTGATTTTGAGTTTGGATGCTGTACATCATACATACTTCCAGAGCTTCAAGACGGACTTTCTTTCCATGTTTCAGTTGCCAGAAATGACACAATCTACATTTTGGGAGGCCATTCGCTCCAAAATAACACCAGATCCCCCAGCTTATACAAGCTAAAAGTTGATCTCCCACTGGGCAGCCCAGCTGTGACCTGTACCATCTTACCAGGGGGGATATCTGTGTCAAGTGCTATAGTGACTCAAACTGGTGATACCGAATTTGTCCTTGTTGGGGGCTACCAGTCTGACAACCAGAAACGGTTGGTGTGTAACACCATAGTTCTGGATGATAATAAGATAGAGATTGTTGAACGGGCGAGCCCGGACTGGACACCAGATATTAAACACTGCAGGATGTGGTTTGGCTGTGATATGGGCAAAGGGTCTGTACTGCTGGGCATTCCAGGGGCCAACAAACAGTTAATCACAGATGCAAACTACTTCTACATTTTGAGATGCAAAGGAGCAGAAGAGGAGAAGGAGGAAGAACTGACAGCACAAATCTGCAGTCAGACATCGACCGAAGACCCTGGAGACTCCACTCCATTTGAAGATTCAGAAGAGTTTTGTTTTAGTGCTGAAGCCAATAGCTTTGATGTTGATGATACTGACACTTACAATGAAGATGATGAAGAAGATGAATCAGAAACGGGCTACTGGATCACCTGCTGTGCCAGTTGCAATATTGACATTAACACCTGGGTCCCTTTCTATTCGACAGAACTCAACAAGCCTGCAATGATCCTGTGTTCCAGTGGGGCTGGCCACTGGGTCCACGCGCAATGTATGGATCTCTCAGAGAGCATGCTCCTACGTCTCTCAGAAGCAAATGTCAAGTACTTCTGCAACGAGCATGTTGACCTTAATAAAGGGCTACAAACTCCCAAAAAAGTGGTGCACCTGAAAAAGCAACCCATGAAACCATTGCGCAAAAAGACAACCATGAAGTTAACAACGCCCGCGAAAAAGTCCTTTCTTCGGAGATTGTTTGAATAGATTTACACTGCTCATTTGTATTCCCCTGGGAGGAAGTGAAATCACAGTCAAAGACAGTTAGTAATGGTTGAAGCAGAATGGGCCATTGGAGCTCAAAGAGATTTTTATTTAATTGAGTTCTATTATCTCAATATTTGAGTTACATTTCAAAGCTCATGAATTTTTGTCTCTTATGTGTATTTTTGTAATATCCGGATAGGAACTCCATCATAGAGAGCATTGTGCAAACACACAGCCAGATAGTGGTAACTTTGTGCTGTATTTTATGCTATAACTTACTCCCCAGTTATCCCCAGTGAGTTTAATGGAACTGCCAGTAGTATAAGACATTATACCATGTACTCAGTGGTGTTAGCATCTGTCCATAAAGAACATTATATTACCCATTTTAATTTTGTGTTAGTGAGTAGTTCTAGAAATATTTGGCCTAATTTATAACTGCATTACTCCAGTTTTATGTTGGTGTAGTGAAATAAAATTAGACTAATTACTCTGGTTTTAAACTAAAGCGGTGGCTTAAGTCCCTTGTGTCAGAAGTAATGAAATATTCAGACACTGAAGGTCAGTTTTCTTCAGGGACTTTCATTATGGAAAATTTACATATGGAGCATTTAATTCTGGATAACTAATTTTTGATTTTGAGAGGTACTGAATGATTATATGTCAGTTTTGCCTACAGTTGTGGAATATCATCTCGTAGTAAAAATCAAATTGCTTTTTTAAACCACTATGCTCAACAACTGTGTTGTCTTTGTGTTTTTAAAAATGTAGTAAGCTAATAAAGTTTATAATAATGACTGCATTTTTTTCACCTAGTCATGGGGTAAATCAAACACTGTAAATCCCAAATTCTACGAAAGGATGGCATGTGTGCTTGGGAGGTCTAACTGAAGTCTGATAAGGGGTCTAGCTTCACAGCCACCCCATGCTGTGAGCTCCCATTGACTTCAAAAGAAGCTCCTTCTGATGAACAGGACTTTCATCATTTACTCCAGGTCCTCCACTATGCATTTCTTTCTCTGCTCTCCCAGGGTGACTGTGTAGAGTGTGAAAGCTTAAAAGTGCAAGCTGTAGCTCAGAGTGACTCATTGAGCCAGTGGAGCATTGTGAGGGTGGAAACAAATGCAGCTGGCTGCTCAAAGCACACAGAGAAGATTGGATTCAGATTGAAAAGGACATTGTCAAGGTTGAGTAGCCCAAGACTTTACTAACTTTTTTTGTGGATTCTTTTATTGGCTATTTGTAAAGCCTCATCATTCTTGACTTTATTTTTTATTTTTATTACTGCTCCAAACATCTTTTCAAAAAATCAATACCATCAGCTCAACATTTGTGAGCCAACAATAATAGCTCAGTACTCACAGTCCAGCTCTCATGCTGGACCCCTGAATAAAAAAGAAAAACAAGAGCAGCTGTCAGCCATTTGATCGCTATGTGCAGACCCTGAGCAGCCACTCCTTTGCAAAGCAGCACATGTAGCACAGTATTCCTATCAACACAGACATGTATACACAGTACTCCCCTTAAAACCTTCACAACTCAAGTTAACAGCAGAGGAAAGTAAAGGGCAACCACACGAAGTTTCTGTTTCCAACCTTTTCATGTCCTCAGGGAGGTTATAGTTTGGGTAGAGCTTGTAAATGGGAAGTATATCACCCTGACTCCCCTCTCACCAGTTTGACAGTGGTATAAATTCATAGATTTCAATGCCAGCTTCCCGTTTCCTTTGTCATGTTACTTTACCTAAGCTCAGAGTATATAGTGATATATGTTTTTCCAAGGAATCAATGACTATCATGCCCATGTGAAGTCCCTTCAAACTGGTGAAATTCAATAGTCAACATCCCCTTTTGTAGGTTAGTCATAGGTCTTACTCAGCTGAATTGTCATTAAAATACACATTCATCGCGCACTCTTCATAGACTTCATTTACATCAACCAAAAGAAATCCACACCAAAATTAAAGCCACATCATCACACCACCAACAAAGGGGGACAATATACTCACACGACAAAACTCCACCCCTCGTCCCTTCACCATTTTACAACAACAACAGACTCCCCACAATTATTGAACTCCCTGGCAATGTCCAGTCTGAGTTTTTGCCTGTTACTTCTCCCAGTTACTGTCATTATCTCAAATTCCTCAGACCCCACATTGTGTGACAAATTTGTCTGCTGGTGCAGACAAATAAAAGGATGGAAACATTTTCCAAAGGGAAAGCTCGACACTGGCCTAGCAGAAGTGACGTTCAGCGTGAGATAAAGCCTCGTGGCTCAGGCACTGGTGGTGTGGTTGCAGTATGTTGGGAGCATCTCTTGAGTTTCCAGAACTGTCTCCTGCAGCTGCAGTGACTCCCTGGCTCCTAGGAGCTGAGAGCAGATATGCTCAGCATGTGGCAAGCACAAGCACACATTGCGGCCCCTCCCAGTTCTTACCTGAATTGTTATTCTTTACTTTAAGGCTGTGGCTATGAAAAAAGCAATTCATAGTTAGACTTTACGATATTCCTCATCAGGCCCATAATGTTAGTGGACTGTATGTTTGAGCTGTGTTTTTTTTAAATGTATGGTTTATTTGAGTAGGAGGGAGAAATTGCTTGGTCAAACCATGTCCCAGCCTCACAGTGAAAGGCAGTACAAGCAGCATTAAATCGCAGCTCAGAGACTGTAGTCACTGCAGGAAGACAAAGTCAAAGTAAAATATAATATTCCAAACGACTCAAACATAAAGACATATATGAACATCAGCCTGTAAAGAAGACGCTTGACATAGCATTCAAGACTGCAGAAAGTACTTAATTCCCTGATAATTTTGATGACACTTTTGAGTCATGTACTTGTTAGAGCATTGATTGTCTTCAAAACCAGCTAATCAATACAAGATGTTTCTTCCTCAGGCAGGTTAGAATTAGAAGATAAAATGAAGTAGATTTGAGTGCTGAAGTAAATCTCTGTTGTATCTGCATCCGACTGACCTATGTGTTTGGTAATCACAACAAGCAGCATCATGGTTCCCAGACACATTTTAGTAACACTATGTTGTTATTGTCAGTTTTTACGATAATAATATATGGATTTTACTGCTATTGAAAGGTGCTTGGACCCTGAAGTACCTGATTAATCTACATGAAAGGCACAGGACAAACTTTAGTGGTAGCACTAAAGCCTGTGTCATGGTTCAGAGTGACTCATTGCACCAATAGACCATTGAAAGGAGTGGAAATAATGCAACTGGGAGCCCAAAGCAAAAGGAAAAGGTTGAATTCAGATTGAAAAGGAATCTGTAAAGTTATTTACTGTTAGACTCAATGTATTAAAGACAGAAGGACTGGCTTACTTCTTTTTTTTCAGGATTAGTGGCTATAGCTCCCTTCATATTTGATTTCCTACCCTATCCCATTTCAAACAGGACTAACTTCTGGGAAGGGCTTGAGCAACAGCCTCTGAAAATTAAACTCCAAATTGGTGTCTCTACTTGACCTTCGAAAATTGTGACACCGAAGCCCATTTTTTCTTTAAAAAAAGCAAGACAATCACTTTAGATACCTTCTGATTTCTCAATACATACACGTATACAGGAAGAACAGGACACTGGCCACTACCACAGGTGTGCAGGACCTCCTTCAGGTGGTAGTATTTGTGTATTCCCTTGTCCACTGGCTCAGAATGCCCATCTTCAGAGGAAGAGCTGGGCATTGAAAATACACCTCTTGACCTCTCTCCCAATGTTGCTAGAAAAGGTGCTAATTAAATCCTTTCTAATGTGTCTTTTTGTATTAGGGACAATATTAAGCTTGATGCAGAAGGTAGAAAAGCTCCCACACTTAGGAGTTGCAGCTGGTCAGCTGTTTGAAAATTATGCCATATTCAGTCATCTAAAGCAGTACTCTGAAGAAGAGCGGTGACAGGCCTCATTATTCTTCATCTGATCCCAATTCTAATAGGAATACATGGAAAGTAAAATTCAGTCAGTTAGTACAGATTTAGGAATAAAGGAGTTAAATCATCCTAATTTACCAGGAAATTCTCTGAGGCTTGTTTTTTTTGTTTTATATGAGTTCTGTTTTTTCCATCTAAGAATTTTTATCCAAGGTCAGCTGAAAGAACTAAGTTGGTGATATCAAGTCCAGCAATTAGATGTCTAATTACCTGATTGCACAAGGAAATCAGGTAGCTTAATTTGCTCATCATTAATTCCATCCAAACCAGTTGGTTTACAGAAGTCTTTTGACCCTGAGATATCATTGCAGGGAAGAAAGAAAGATTTTCTGAAGTGGAATAAAGGAAGGCTACAAATCATGAACTGAAAGGTAGATTGGAACTAATCTTTGCAGCTTAGTCCATGACAAGGAGACAAAATTTGATGCAAAGGATGCACAGAAGCCTGTAAAGAGGCTTAGCTTATTAGCATCGACATAACAGTGCAAGGCTGATTTTAAACAAACACTGGGGTGGTATTTGTAAATGAAGCAAAATACATTTACAGACTAAATAAAACTGGTTTTAAATTAGTTTAGTTTTCTGTCAAACAGTTGCCTGTGAGGAAGGGTGCTGAAAGGACTACTGAGACTCAAGAGTAATCTTCATTTAGTGACTTCCAGAACAGGGCTGGAATCACAGCTGTCTCTGGGTATTAAACAGCCTAAATATGAAAAGCATCCACAATTTGAATGAAAAGTAAGACTGTTACTATGAAATTATGTGCATAGCTGAAAAACCGGTAAGAAATACAAAGCCAGAAACTTAAATATTTATAAGACCTTTATTTTAAACAGGTTTCATGAATTAAGAAACTGTAATACAGTAAGAAAAAGTAAAATTATGAGGCCGTGTGGTAAGACAAAGCACAGAACTCAGTGTAGTCAGAAATTAGGATGCTGTAAATATCTAGAATTTGTTTCTGAACTACCTGACTAAAAGTCAAAGCTGATTTGCATGAAGTTAATAGAATTATTCCTGTGAGGAAAAAAATATGTGAGACCAGAATCATGGCTTCTAACATAGTTCACATCGTTTCATAACATGGCAATTCACAATACACAGCCCTTGAATAAAACTAAACAAAACAAGATACATAATGTGATTGTATAAAAACTACAGTCAATACAATTTCAGAACAAGAAAATTATTTACCATGAATTACTGAAGGATTTGTACCAAGTATTAACATAAAAAAGAAAATGTGAAGGTTTGAAAGAGTACCATGAATAAAAGTGTCTCCATTTTTCTAAAGCCTCTTCAAAATCAAAAAGCTTAACAATAGACTGCGTAACCAAACGATGCACCTGTCTGCAGTCAGAATTTGTTTGCCTTCTGATGCATGGCTGTGTGCATGCAGCATTGTTATCCCTGTTTACAAAAGCTTCACTTGCAGGCACCTACCCTTTCAGTGCTGTTTGTTCTAATGAGTTCAAAACTCTCAAAGAGACTCTCTTGCTTTACAGAAGATGTCAACAATGGGGAAAAAGAAGATTAAACTAGATTCAAGTCTAAACAAAAGAAAAGAAAAAAAAAATAGTAGTAGTTCTCTGTGTTAGCTGTCCTGCCCAGAGCTGGTAGAATATGAAATGTGTCTTGATGGCTTAATAATATTTCACAAAAGAATACTTTCACGTGCTACTGCATCCCTCTGTCCCCATCCAGGTTCTGTTCAGTCTGACGAGTTACCCCAGGATATAAGCCTCGTCTTGAGAAACCATACATATATGGATAAAACTTACTCAACCCTTTTGAAGGCAGTGAGACGAATCACTTGCTGTTAAATCAGCAGCTTGTTAAAGTGAATTTGGAATTTGAAATGTCAGCAGAGTCACTGAAATTACACGTGCAAAATGAACAAAGTCTGGTCTGTCACTCCAGTGGCACATATGTATTGCAATGAATGGGTCCAGATTACTTGGAGGTGAAATTCACTCCTGTGCAAAAGGCAACAAAAACTGTATGTACCACTTAAATTGAGTGAAAATCACCGTGACGTGAGTCAAGATTGTTAAACTGGGCCCTAGGTTATTCAAGCAGAGTCAAGGATAAAACATAAGGTCATACAGTTGTCCCAAATATACATACAGAGAAAAAAAGAAAAGTGTGCAACTATTTGCATAATGAAATATACGGCAACCTAAAGTGCAAACTATATCTGCATTTACTGCTAAAGGATGCTCTTTATACCTGATATTTGTACTCCCTGGAAAACTTGTGGTCTGCATTTATTGGGAAAGAATGGTACTTACGTAAACCTGGTATTTATGCTCTATGGGAAATATACTCATTTTATTCGAAGAATTGAAAAAAATAAATTAATCTAGAAATGAACACTCAGTAAGTGTAGATGTAAATGGTACACCATACAAAAGATGCTGTAGTCCTTATGACTGCTTAGAAAAGTAAATGTTTTAAGTAAAAGGCATTATTTCCAACTGCAAATTTTGACACAATGTTAAACTATGTTTAAAGAAACCATATTAAAACGAAATCCTAAATTATAGAATACTTAAAAAAATAGTATTTTAATTAATAAAATCAAAAGAAAGACATAATCAGAATAACACTAATATTTGTACTAGTTACTAACACTTAACTCTATTTTTTCATTGTCCATAAATGGTAAATACCAGACCCTCAAAGATATAGTAAATAACATGAACAAGATACCACTAAACAAACATCAGACCATTACGTCTTCAAGTTTGTTGTTCACTTACACTCACAAACCAACTTCTGCCACATCAAAATAAAAACAAAAAGCAGATTCTTTTAGATCCGTGCTTTGATTGTTTCTGCACTTAATCTTGTTTCAGATATATTACTCCAAACACAGTAATGCACTAACTACAGATGCAAATCTGAAAGGCTAGATGTTTTCAGGGCATCTCAGGTACTTTTGAGTATATTTCATTAATATGTCATTGAATTAAATTCATATAATTTTAGTATATGAATATACTAAATACCACTTCAGAAAGGCAAATACCACCAACAAAATGGTTCATCTAATATAGCACGGAGGAATGCAAACTAAACATTGCTGTAATAATCTAAAATATAGTGTGCAGTAATTTCAAGACACTTCATTGCTTTTTAACAAATCTTATGTGCCAACTATCTTTGACGTTAATAAATATCATTCCTCTTTTACAGATTTGGAAAATGAGACTGTGAGTGTGGTATATCCCAGATGTGAAAAAGCTCAGTATCAGATACAGTTGGAGCACATCAGCAGTGGTCAGTGAAATATCCTAATAGAGAAGATTAGAACACTGGCATGTATCTGATCAAGGTAATATCCATCTCCTGAGAAACGGGTCTGCTGTGACTTAAGTCACTTGGTGAAACTGTGGGCCTGCTGGTATTAATGATGATTTACTGGTGACTTCAGTGAGGCCAGGAATTCACCCAATAAAACTCTACTAATACAAATTATACTATATACTGAAGTTACCATAGAAGTCTAAAATGCTCATGAAGCAACAAGCTACACAGCAGAGCTTGAATGTACTTTATATAGTGAGGCACTCTAAATCCTGATTTAGGAGCGCAAGTACAAGTTTGCATTTTAGAGTAAACAGACTACGATAAAAATATCTTTAAATAATTCCACCTTCCTTTCCTATATCTTCATATAGTAAATAGCATGGTGATACCACCATCTGCTCCTAAGCAGTACTACAATATAAATGTTAAATAATAATATTTTTTAAAGTTTGTGAGATCAAAGTTTGCATCTTTAGTCAGTATTTTATACAAAAATAACTGAACTTTATCCCAAAACAATTACCCAAGTGTCTCACTGACAAATCTTTACTTATAAAAGCCAAAGGACCGTCAATAAAATAATCAAACCCTCTTAAAGACTAAATAGCAAAATAGTTTAAAAAATGCAAACAGAACAAATAGCCATGATCCCTTTTTCAGCAACTGTCATAACTCTCCAGAATCATATTCATTCCAAAATACTACTTTATATAAAACCTTGTTTACTTTGGCTTTCTCACTTATAAACAACACTCTAAGGCCAAAATAAACTGAAGACTCTTCTTTGCAATTTGTTTCTGCTTTTATCTCACATAACAACTGGTAAATGCACCACTGCATTGCCTTTTGGAAACTGCGAACACACATGCTGTTTATTAGCCTCCATTCAGCACCTTTAACAGGGAGTGTAAAAATGATTGTTTCAGACTTCCCTGTACCTCTGCAGGCCTGAAAGAGAAGCTGCCTCCTTGCAGGAAGACACCATCACAAACCCAACACCAAATGCGCTTTACATTTAGAGTTCCACTGAATCATTGCTTTCCAAGACCTCTAGTGGCAAGGAGTCACCTAAACTATCCTCTGGATCAATGGTGAAGCCCTGGCTTTTTAAAGTTTTATGAGCATTCATGAATTTCTGGAGGTACTTAGAGGTATATAGCCAGTGATGCTTCAAGACATCCTCCATCTCATAGCATTTGGACTGCCTGGCATTCATTTTTCGGAACCTCCTAAACAGTTTGTTTCCAGACTCATTTCCTTCACTTGCCCAGGCCCCAATGGACCCATCTCTTTCAATGATTTCAGGAACATGAGCAAGGGTTTTGTGGAAATAATTTGTAATCTTGCCTTCATATCTGTACTTGAACTTTGTAGAGAGGAGCTCAGCAAAACGCTGTGAATTGTAGCTATACTGGCACAGCAATTCTGGACACTCCTTGGCAGGACATGAAGATCGCCACACTGGCTTCATCTTCAGATAAAGGTCCATTAGTTCTTTTAGGGCTTCATGCCTTTCCTCACACTTTATTAATTCACATACTGCCTCTACTGTCTCTTTGGACATGAGCTTTCTAGCAAAATTTCCACTCATCCTCATCATAGGCTTCAAGTTCATCTTCTTCCTGAGGTGTTTGTCAAGAGTCAACTGCCACCTCTTCCTCTCCTCTTTAGACACATCAGGATTCTTGTAAACTTCACCAATCTCCATCTGGAAAATCCTGTAGAATTCTGTTGCATTGCCAATGTCACAGTGCAATGCATCTATGGAGGGAACGGTCTCAATAAAAGGTTTGGCTGAAACACCCTTCACTCTATCACGGAGCTCATCAACAGATTCATGATATGGGTTGGACCTCCATATTTCATATCGCTCCAGATTTTCAGCATGGCTCCTGGTTATGGAGTGGAAGACCAAATTCTGGGACGCCTCCAGGCGAGTTGCATCACACAGAGTACAAATGTAAGTGGAACCTGAGGCCTCCAGCCCTTCCACTTCCCGCACAAGTTTCTCATCATATCCTGTGCCTCTAAAGATGAATTTGAATGTTCTCAGGATGCCTCCCATTTCGAGTAGCAGTTCACTGTTTTTCATAGCCTCTCTTTCTGCTATGAGGGGGCTCAGGACTGCCGTCAGAGTTTCATGATCTGATTCGTCAGCCAGCATAAGGCACAAGGGCTTGCAACACAACTCTGAATTGGGCTTTACTTCTTCAAAGATCCTCTTGCTTTCATTCCCATGTGCTATAGCAATGTTCATGACTGTGAAAGAAAAGCGAACAGCCTTCTCTGGGACAGCAGGCCCACTTCCATGCTTCTCGCTGACATCGCCCATTCCATCACAGGACTCTTTTACTACCACAGTGAAGGGACCATTCAAATAGTCATCCAGGTTTTTTGCTTTCATGCCTTCCAAGATCTCCTCCTCCATGTCCTTTAAGGCACAAACCAAGGCTGCATCATATCGAAATCTCTTTGCAATTGTGTCTACTGGGTATTCATCAATTGAGAGTGGCAATCCTGATAGTCCATCTATAATTCCCACTTCTGTGTTAGTGGATACATTTTTCAAGGGAGGTTTCCACTCGAATGGATGATAACCTGGTAGGAGGGCTTTCTCAGCAGTGCGAAGAGCATGCAAAGGCTGGAAGATCTGCCTCCCAGTGACAGCTTTTACTGTTCTATACATTTTATGATACTGGCTACAGCTGAGAAACGTGTTGACTCGGATTGCCAGGCAGACAGCAGGGTGAAGTCCAGATCCCCTCCCTTGCATTATAGCTTCCAATTCATCTGCTTGTCTGTGTTCATTTTTTGCTCTTAAAGCTAGCAGGAACAAAGTCATGCATACAGCCTTTATATCGCCACCCTCTTCTTTCTCAGCAAAAGCCTTGACTTGACGTTTCAGTTCTCTCAGACGATGTTTCTGAGCTCTCCTGGTTAAAGACAGGAGATGCTGCCTCGGTCGGCCACCTTTATTTATGTGGCTGTAGAACTCTCTATCTTTCATCTCCTTGTGGCTGGAGAGGTGTTGGCCATATTTTCCATGCAAGATCTCTTCATCACATTCCTTTACAGGGCATCTTATACCCAGGCCATCAAGGATGTTCAGGAAGGATTTCACTGGGGTTACCAGATCAGTAGGGAAGCAAGGATACCAGCAGGAGGGACAATAGCTGCCCATAACCTTGATACATTTAAGGATGCAAGTTCTGCAAAACAAGTGTCTACATGTTGTTTCCACTGGATCTGCCAAAATATGCTCACAGATCTGGCAAGAGATGGATTTAATGAAATCTACTGGGTAATCAACAGCAAGCAGCTTGGTGCTGAGATGTATATTCTTGCAATTGACAATCTCTTTCATTAAATTTTTGTTGTTTATCTGTGCTTGGTTCTTTACACCTCTGTTTATTCGAGCACGTTCTGCAATGGTCTTCACACGTTTGCCATGATGTACACTGGGTGGGTGGCTTTTCCTCTTGACTCCCCGACTGGTACTGTGGCACACATCACAGTTTGGGGAGTGGGGTTGCCACTCCATTGTGCTGTTCCTAGGAAAATATACTTCACATGGAGTATTACTGAATTTTCTATGGATAATACTCCAGCAGTTGTGACAAAATCGAGTGGGATGGATAGTATCAACATCCCCTCGCACATCAATCTTAAAAACCTTAGCAATAAGATCTGGCCAAGAGGTTGCTTTTTTCTCTTTCTTTCTCAGAAGCCACAGAGTTTCATCATCCACTGGCCCATGCACTGGATGAGTTCTCTTGTAACAATCAGTTTTAAACGAAACTCCACAGATGCGGCAAAGTTGCTTCAGATTGTTCTGATGAGCTTTATTGTCTTGTGTTTTCATGTCATTGGCACCTTTCTCAAGCGCCTGCCTATTGCCCATTAAGTCCATCTTTTCTCCTCTTGGCACTGCTTCATCTTTATGCAGCATAATTTCTTTGTTTGAAGAAGCAACCTCTTCTGCCTGATCTTTGTTTATGTGCTGGCTGTCATCAGGTGTTTTTTCAAATGGTCTCACTTTAAACAGCTTGAATTTCCATTCAGAAAATTTTGTATATGGATGCTGAATTTCTTCAGGCAGGTCCATTTGTGATGCTACTGACATCTGCAATCTGGCAGAAAACAGATCACCTGAGAAAGAGAAAGAAGCTGTAAGTTAGCTTATCTTCCAAAATTAATAATGATGCCATGTTTTTTAATAGAACAGTTCTAGTCACTTTAACTGAGAAATGCTTTGAAAGTGAGTTACTCATGCAAGACACTGACTGAATTGAGAGGCCCAGACATGACTGTCCAGTCTATCTCAGATAAGTACCCAAATGTGTTCTGACTGTGATCCTGAGGCATCCACATGTCTATTAGATCACCAGTGCACCTTACATGAAGCCATTAGTCATCCGGTACAAAGATCCAAATCTGCCCCTTCCTTCTTATACCTGACTGAGCTTACTGTAAGTAAAACTACTATAGACAACAGAATTACATTCTGAAAGTTTGGTGACTTTTTTATATGAAACTGAATCCAATTGGTGTCTGAAAGGTAGAATTTTGTCTGCCTCATGCTATATTACCTAAATCAGCAGGACCACTGCTCTCACACCTCTTGTTAGTCCTTGATCTAATCTGAAGTATCTAATACATGCCATTCTACATGGACAGAGCAGCAGATACTACTCAGTCCCAGTGTAGACTTTATTCAGGCTCCAGTTTTGTAAGGTACTTTAGTATATGCTTAATGAATGTGAGGAGTTCCATTAAAGCAGGAGGAGTATATCCTCTGTTGATGCAAAGTGCTATAGTTCCCGGGACTCTAAAGGAGATAAGGCAATTTATACTGGCTGCAGATTTGCTCCAGAGAATATTTATGCATTGTTACTTATCTGTTTAAGTACTCTGCTGAGAACTCTCTCTGTAAGGATTACTGGTACTGGAAAGTTGAAAATGTCTGTTCAAATTTGACCCCAACTTTAGCTTTCACAGAGATGCAGCCAAAAATAATATCAATGTGGTTGCCATGGATATATAGTATTGTGTAAAAATAAATACAAGACTTTCACCTCAAACACTGAAACTTTTTGCTACTGCATCAGACTTTTAGACAACAAAATTGTGTAGAAACAACAACAAAAGTAACTAACCTATTTTTCATTACTTGACTATGAGAAGTGCACAACGTAAACAAACAGTATAGAGAAGATTCAGTTATGTTTTCTGATTTGTTTTGTTTTTACTGATCTAGTTGGTGTGAGTAATAAAAATGAGGAAAACTATACATTAAGACTGTATACTAGAACTAGAAATGACGTGGGTATGACTGTGGTTTCTTTAACTGATTATATCGCCACTTAGCAATTCACATAACTTGCTAGAAATCTCAGTTCAGTGTCTATTTGGAAGGTGTCTTTCATAAGAAATAAATCCAAGTCATGGTCTAAAGTGATGATGCCCAGGGTGTTTCTGAGATTATTTCATTTATTAGCTTTCAATAAAGCATCATTTCAGTACAGTCTTTCAGAGTCCATTGGGAAAGGACTGCATGCTTTGATTAAGTTCCAGATCCAGAATGACATATCAGTCTGCTCAGCTCTTTCCTTAAGAGCTGTGTTTAACTTCAAAATCGTTCATTAGGCCTTGGCAACTAAAATTTAGGTTTGTTTTCTTCCCAGCTTCTCTTCATTTTGTCCCACTGAGAACAAGCTGCCCATACCTCTATCCCCATCTGCCTGCATTGCTCCGTCCAGCTGCCTATACTGCTAAATATCTCTGTCTGCACTGCGGTCCCCTGCTGTCCATCACCAATCCAGCCTGGCAACATGCTTGCTTGTATTCTCCTGTTCATAGACCTGTGATGTACAGCTGTGCCCAGATGTATTCAGAACATTACTACTGTCTGGCTTTCTTGGCTGCATCCTGTGGTAGACTTGGTAAAATCTATCCACTGAGCCATAATTCATTTGCCCCTGAATAGTCCTGTGTTCCTATTACCTGCAGAGTAATTGAATAGCTAGTTGCCCTATGCTGTCCGCAGATCCTTTTCTTCTACATAACACCCTATGTAATTTTGTGTAATTTCACCATCTCCAGCTGCACCTTCAGCATCTTTTAAACCATGAGCAATGCCTCCTCAGGGCAGTATCTAAGTCATTGTAAAGAAACAGCCAGCACCAAGTACATTTAGAGCAAAATGTTTAATACTTTCTCTACTCTTCTAACCCTTTGACTAAGTGCCACTGTAGTGCCATACCCATCTCCAAACCCATGACCTAACTCTTGCTAGTAATCGCCAACTCCAATGAATCAGACAGGGTTTACCCCTGCTAAAGAAAAGTTCAAGCATGCTTTTCTTTTTTTCTCTTTCAATGAACATGCCCTGGAAGAAATGAATGACAAAGAAGCTCTCTCAGGTCACCCGACCTTCGCCTTCTGCAGTAGATAATTGTTGCCAAACAGGCTACTCATCGAACGCTTTGAATTGCCTAGTTCCCAGGCAGTGGAGATTTCAGCAGCTCTCTTGGGAGTGCTAGGAATATTTTCTGCTACTCATGCTAAATTTGCCTGTGTTTTGTTATTCTAGTTGGGGGTCACACTGAACAATCTTTCTTCTCCCTGCCTACCCCACTCAGATTCTTACGGAGTGAACCCCAGGCATGAACCCCCAGCCATAGTTATTTAATCGACTCTGAGAGCTGTATTCAGTATCGCCTCTTTTTATCTTGAAAAGGGAAAAGAAATCCCTTTTCTTCCCAGATCACAATATTTCATACATTTCTGAAGACGAGCAAGATTGCAATACTTTTACTCACATCAAGGAAGACCTTGCTTTATAGATAGTCTCACCGAAATGAGCAGAATAACCTCTGAGGTGAGGAAGCACATATAAAATAAAATCATTGACCTGCACATTAAATAGGGAAAAGGAACCAACATTCGGATGTCCTACAAGCACCTGGGATGCTGTCATTAGTACTGCCAGCCTACCTTTAGCTCACTGTCAGTTTGTAGAGCTGCTGCTATGTCTGCCCAGTTTGCTCCAAATGACAAGCTTGCTTGCTCTCTCTCCTGAGTGCTCTCACTCTTTCTGTGTTCCCTCTGCTTTTTAAAGACACTGCAGTGCTGTTTATCTCACTTATCCCTGTCCCTCCGAGCTCCCAGTACCACCCTGGTGCTAACCACAGGTTACTTCAACTAAACACAATACAGAACTCTCAAATCCAGGTGGCACCTGGCAATTTATGAGGCTTAACCACAAAATTCATATAAACAAGGTCTTCTTGTGTGAGACTCCTGGGCTCTGAGATAAGTAAGCAGACTCTCTCTGAGGAGCACCTGCACTGTTTTTAACACAAAGTTTTGCATTTGGATTTCTTCTTTATAGCTTCAGAGCTGGTTTCTTCACTGTTAACTCTCGAGAGAGGAGAACCCTGTGTCTGGTCACACCACTGTCCCACATCAAAGCTATTTCATTGAAGGCCAATGGCCCACTTCCTTGGGTCAGCAGCAGCCAAGTTTCTGGGGTTTGGGTGAATTGGCAACAGGGATCACAAATGTCCTTTCTTCTGATACCAGTATTTAATTTTCAAGGATATTACCTCTTTGGTGATGTATGTCCAGGGTCTTGAAGGCCCTGGGCACAGAGGACAAATCAACAATACAAAAGCTAGCTATATACATATTGAGTAACTGGTAGATACTACACCAGGTATAGGCCACAGTGGTCACAAACAGTGGGCAGTAGAGTCTCTTTTCTGGAGAAGCCTAGTCGAACACCCATGCTTAGTTTCTACAGAGCAACTGTCTCAAAAACTGACTCAAAATGGAAAGGAACCAAATTCTGTCACAAAATAGCACCCTGAAAGTTCTCAGTCTTCACACATAACACTGTGCAAAAATTCTAGTGATCCATCAAGTCCTTCCAGATGTGAACATAAGTTTACACTCCAGAAGTAGGAATTTGCAATAGCAGCATAACTACATAAACACCTACCCAAGCATTTCCCTTTCTAAGGAGACTGTGATCCTACAGGACTCAAATCCATTTCTGACTTACACGCTCTTCCCTGACAAGGCAGCTATGAGGGAGGCCGCTGTGCTTTCAGTGCAGCTCAGGATCTCCCAGTTAATGCATCTCCTACCTGAAAGCATCTTACACAACACCAATGGCACCCAGAGGGAAAATCAGCAAAAGTTGTAATATTTGGCATTTGCTATAGCTAAAAGAGGTGAGAGGATTCCCTCTCTATTATCCACTCTGATCTTACAGTGCTTCCAATTCTTAGAATCATAGAATCATTTAGGTTGGAAAAGACCCTTAAGATCATCAAGTCCAACCATCAACCTAGCACTGCCAAGCCCACCACTAAACCATGTCCCTAAGCACCACCTCTACACATCTTTTAAATACCTCCAGGGATGGTGACTCCACCACTTCCCTGGGCAGCCTGTTCCAGTGCCTGATAACCCTTTCAGTGAAGAAATGTTTCCGAATATCCAATCTAAACCTCCCCTGGCGCAACTTGAGGCCATTTCCTCTCATCCTGTCACTTGCTACTTGGGAGAAGAGACTGACACCCATCTCTCTACAACCTCCTTTCAGGTAGCTGTCTCCCCTCAGCCTCCTTTTCTCCAGGCTAAACAACCCCAGTTCCCCCAGCCTCTCCTTATAGGACTTGCGCTCTAGACCCCTCACCAGCTTCACTGTCCTTCTCTGGACAGGCTCCAGCACCTCAATGTCTGTCTTGTAGTGAGGGGCCCAAAACTGAACACAGTACTCGAGGTGCGGCCTCACCAGGGCCGAGTACATGGGGACAATCACCTCCCTACTCCTGCTGGCCACACTATTTCTGATACAGGCCAGGATGCCGTTGGCCTTCTTGGCCACCTGCTCACACTGCTGGCTCATAGTCAGCTGGCTGTCAACCAACACCCCCAGGTCCTTTTCCGCCGGGCAGCTTTCCAGCCACTCTCCCCTGAGCCATTCCTGTAAGATGATGTCTTGGAGAAGTGGTTAGTCCTGAGTCTGCATGCCACACGAGAGGCCAACAGTTCCTCAGTAAGCAAGTGTAATGATTCATGCCAAAGCAAGTAATGTATAGAGAAAGTAAACAAAGTATTTATGGAGCATATAATGCATAGAGAAAGTAAACAAAGTTCAGGGCCAAACCCTGATATCCTTGCTCAGATTCTGGCTCATACAAAACCCTTATGTGAAATGAATCCAAATCAGAAACAACTGAATGGGAGTGTCAGGATAAGGTGGAACTGAAATCACAGAGGTTATTCCAGGCTAAGGCAGCGTGGGACAAAGATGTCATGGCTGAGGCCTTTATAGAACTCTGGGAATATTAGATGGCTAGGTCTTGAGCCCAGCTCTTCCGGTGTCCCTGTTTTGCCTGGACTTCTTAACAACCTGCCTATTTTTACTATTCCTTTCCTAGCATCTGGAGGGACCTTTTCAAAAACATATCAGATCAGGCTGCAATACCAGATATCAATTAAAATCACTCCCTGCAGTCACATACTAGTTTCCTCCCTTATCTTGAAACAGCAGATGCAGCTCCCTGACAATATGCATTGTTAGTATTGAGGGATTTGGGGCTCTTTGAGAAGTAGTTTAGCAAATCTCTCCCTCTGGGGTGCTTATTCAAAACTTCACCCAGGTAGCTGGCTACCTGCCCCATTCCCCCAGGCGCCCGAGTTCCCATACAAACAGCGCTGTACAGGCAGCAGCTTGGTTATCAAAGGAGCCACATGAGCATATGTAAGCCTAGTCAAGTGCTTTACTTCCCAAGTACCCAGGAAATCACCTTGAAAAAATATTGTCTTGTAGGGATACTGCAGGCAACTAAAGGTTTTAATTGATCTCGAATTGCTACAGCTTTGTGTGTGTTTTATGTCCGCATGAGCATAATTGCTCAATAGTTTGAGCCGCACAGATCCTGTGCTGCAAAATGTTTTCCCTGTGCAACTGGTACCACCAAGTGGAGAAAAGCATTTTTGCATTGGTTTCTGTTACAGCATGGGATTTAATAAATGACTATGGGCCTAAGCTTCCCATAAACCATACAGGTTTGGAAACTGCTCGGAATAAAGGCATTTCATTTACACTTGGAATAAAAACTCCAGATAAGTTCCTTGAATTCTCAGTTAAAATAGGCTGGACATCAGTGCTCTGGATACCTTACAGATTACTGAAAATAGTATTTTTCAGACATAGAAAACTGTCCATCTAAGGATATCTGTTTTACAAAGCTATGCAATGATAAATTTCCTCATTTTACAGCTAATGAAAGTAACATACAGTTTGTTCACTTGGTAGGAAAAAAAGGATAGCTCTGAAATTCAGCTAGATGTCCAGGAAAGGGTCCACAAAGTTTTAATTTTTTTATTTATTCTTAATATAACTATTTCTTTATTGTGGTACTTTGGAGCCCTATCTGATGACCCAGCTATCTCCCTTCTCTAACTCTGAGCTTCCTGGCAGGTCCTAACAAAAAATGTAAGTATGTTTTGGACAAAAGCAGTGCTTGGAGTGGTGCATTAGGGTCTGGCATGTGCTTTTGCTCCAGAAGCAGCACCCTGCCTGCACCCGGGAGCTCAGCACTTGGAGGGAGATGGGCAGTTTAGCAATGGCACCAGCCCCTGGTTTCTAGCTCCCAGGGAGTGTGGCACACAGCCAGAAACACTGAAAATCACTGGAAAAGTGTGGTCCCACAACCTCCCCAGCTTATATCCTCCCAAACGCTCGGAACAGAAGTGTTTGTTGGATTTAAATATGTGTTAGTCGGAGATTCTTGCCAAGAAAACTCACTGATGCAAACAACCAAATTCCCCTTGTTCGTTTTTAAGGAAATGAAGCTGTCTTTGCGTTCGCACTGTCCCAGTTTTTCACTTCCTTAAAACTGCCATTGTCGCAAGCCACCGGGAAAGGTTAACCTCAGCGTTTGCCCTGAGGAAGGTAGGGCACTTTGGTTTAGTTCCTGCAGGAGTCCCCTTGGGTCAGTTGAGGCTGAGACAGAAAATTATTTCTCGAGAATTTGCTTTACATTGACAAATGGCTTTTTTGTGAACCCCAAGCCATTCGCAACCTCCCCCCCCCCCCCCCAACCAGCTTTCAATGCCTCATTTTTAATAGCACTCACAATAGAGCTGAGTGAATCCTGATGGTTATTCATAAACACATCAGCAGTGCAGGGTGAAAGCTGGTATGGCAGTAAAATTCATTGCTGACAGAAAAAACGGTGATGGTTTTATTTATTTTTTTTTATGAAGGGATGACAGCCTCACTCAGATTTCCGCAGCTTTGGCGAGGCTGCCCACTCCGGGGTATGGGCATGGCTCATATGAGATGGATGCCGGGTCCTAATAGGGACAAAACCCTCCCGGTCCCGCACCGCGGAGAAGCTCCTTGGACCTGGAGCTCTGCCCCGCGGGCCGGGCGCGAGCGCCCCCGCCGGCCGCCCCGCCCCTACCCTGCCGCCGTTCCCCCTCCGCGGCGGCAGGGGGCGCTGCAGCGGACGTGGCACCTCGGTGCGCTCAGCTTGGTCTTAGGCGACCGCCGCCCCGGTGCCTCCCGAGGAGAAGGCGGAAGTGGTGCCTGGCGGGGAGCGGCCGGCGGGGCCGCGGGTCGGCGGTGAGTACGGACAGACGGGCGGGCGGGCCGGTCGGCCGCCCGCGAGGGGCGCTGCCGGCCCGCTGGGGCCTGCGGGCGGAGGCTGCAGCGGGGCCTGCCCGTGGCGCTGCTGCGGCGGGGGTCGCGGCGGGCCTGGCTCGCCGGACTCTGGCAAGCGAGGGGCAGCTGGGGCTCCGCCGGCGCGGGCCGCCGCAGGTGTGTGGCGTGTCGCGGCGCTCGGCGCGGAGCGTTTTCCCATCCGGGCCGGGGCTGCTGGCTCAGGAGGGGAGCGCTGTCCTCGCTGCCGGGCGGAGCCACCTTCCTGCCGAGCCCAGGCGGACTGCGGCGCGTAACCCTACGGCCTCTTCGAGAGCAGGGCTCGGCGTCTCGGCTCACGCCTGTGTCGGTCCGGGGACTTGCCGGTGAGGAGGGCCTGCGTTAGAGGAGGGCGGTTACTCGGGCTGAGGCACGCCAGCCTGTGCTGCTCCGAAATTGAAACTGTACCGCGGTCTGCACGGCGAGCTCAGCAGCTGTAAGCCCAGCCGTGCCTGTCAGCGCCAGGGGCTCAGAGTTACGCTGGTGAACCTGGGGATAGAATGACTTTCTTTTGCTTCTTAACTGTCTGGGGTGTGCTATCGGACAGCTGTAGGAGCATTAGCAACGGGTAGCGTCCGAGTCCGAGTAGTCCGAATTGTTAGTTCCTGTGCAGCCTCGAGTACGTCACCTTAAAAGTGGGCTCTGTTTTTCCAACTGTGAAATGGAGATAGTCAGTAAATTCTTCGGGAACATGTTAAAGGTCTGTAAGGATAATTTGCAAGAGAGGTTACTGTTTCTAAAACCGATAGCTCTGTTTTCTAGTAGAGGCTGGCAGGACTTAATATTTATGGTAAATTTATTAACACGAGTAGTAAGTTATCACTTCAATAGTACTTTCCATCAATTTCATCTGGTTTAGATAGGTCACGCTGAGCCTTTTCATACTTAAACAGAAATCTCAGCTGTAGACGGGAGGAAAATGTTCTAATTGTATCCCTTATACCCAGTAGTTAAAGCTAGCCGAAAGTATTTCTCTGCATTTGCCTCTGAGAGGTTCTGTATGCTGCAGAGCTACCTGTAAGCTATGTGGATTTTGTTGTGTTTTAGATACCATTGACAGAATAATTAAGAAAGTATAGATTTGAAGCTTTCAGTGAGGCAGAGGTAGGAAAAGGAATGGGGGGAGACAAAGTTATTGGCTGCACTAACAGCTTGTTTAACATCTCCAGTGCATTTTACCCTGTGTTCACCAACTGCGTTAACACTTGCAAGCAAACTGCTTTGTCTTTGCATAGTATGAAAGGGCCATGAAACTAGTCCCACTAGTATCAGAAGGAAAAAAGGTCACAGAAGTATGCTGATAAAAGCACTTGGGTTACTTTCATGGCAGGTATCACTCTGGGCATAATTCTTCTGGATCTTCCACATTACCTTCAGCTTTTCCCAGCAGCTAAAGATTTGTGGAGCTCAGTCAGGCTCCGTTGAATGAGAAATTGTCAAGACATAAATGGTTTTTTAAGTTTCGTAGTATTGCATCACTGCAATACTGCTTTCTATTTAAAAAATGTGCCACTATATTTAGAAAGACAATGTACCCAATAGATACTTATGCTGATAGAACTTCAGAATGAAAAAATGCCTGAGGTGAACATGCTTTTTCTTCAGTTGTTGAACTTTCATGAGTTTGATATGTCAAGAAGAGTAACTTTTGTATCTCAGTAGCCCAAATTAGCTAAACAAATACTAAAAAGTTTTAGATCCAGACTGTGAAAACTAACGCTAAAAGATTCTGGGTATAAAGCGTGTCAAAAAGAAAATAAAAGTAAACGTAAGGTAGAGTGAAAAGGAGAAACGTTTTAGTTGTTTCAGAATGTGTGCTTAATTCACTGTTTCTTTTCCCAGGGTCTCGAATTATTTTACTAATGCCAGATGCAAGCTTAATACTTGTTGAGGTAGATGGTAATTAAATGTAGCCTGGCGACTGTGCCTTGTGGAAATGATGGTTGTTCATAGCCATACTTCTCCCTGCCTCTTTTTGAAGTACTTTCTGTCCTGATGTTTACTTTGTCCCTGTTATGGCAGCGTCTTAAGTTCTCTGCAGATCTACTGAGGTGTATAGAAAGGCACGACACGTATCTCGAAGTGTTCTCAGTGTGCAAAGGGAGAGCAGAGGCCAAAGAGAGCAGAGTCTTTGCCAAAGTAAAGAATTAAATACTATTGTAGTTCTCACTAACAACACTTTCCTTGCATTTGTTAATCTGAACAATTCTCAGTGAAATGTTTATAGAAGTTAATAAATTGAAGAAAGGTTTGGGGGATTTTGGTTTGGGTTGTTTTTTTGATTATGGAAAAACCCATGGAATATTTTGGTGCTAAATACAGTATACTATACTTCCACTGCTCACTAAAATTAAATTTGTTTTGACATACTTAAGTAGGATAAAATATGAACATAACTGGGAATATGCCACCATCTAGTCTCCTAAGTAACACTTAAGCATAAAAATACATATGTGATTAAAGCCTGACAGCATTCTCTCCAAGCAAAGAGAAATCACCCGGAAAGCTTCAGAAACCCCCAAAGGCCACTTTGCTCCAGTGGCAGGAGCTCTTGATAGTGTCTAATGAGCTTTTAATATTGTTCGATTGTATTTGCCTCAAACAAAAATTCTTATTTTAAGTCTTTAGATTCACATGTTAAAATGATAAATATAATGGTTATCTAAAAGACTTGGAAGTCTTAACAGTTACTGCTATTAGGAAAAAAAAAAAAGTTGATATCTCAACAAAATGTTTGCAACATGTTTGCAGGCTTTTACAAGAAAACAGAATTTGTTTTTTGCAGTTACAAGTTCTGCCTGAATCTCCTAGTGCTTTGGCTTGTCTAGCCATTTGATAGCTTTGAAATGAAAGTGTTTTATAGGTATTAATTAAAAGGAACTTGCATCATTTTATATGTTCTGACTGGATGAGGCCACAGTGATGAGTTACAAACCTCATAATGCAAATACACAGTGTTTATCAGTTGTCAGTAGACCATTGATTAATATACCTGGGAATAAGTGTTGCAAGTATTGCTTCATAAACAAATTATCCAAAGTCACTCCACTGGTCTGTCAATCTCATGACCCAGAAATCTATACGTACAAAACTGTTCTCAGCAAGGCAGAAGAAGAAAAGAGAAAAGTTTGGCCAATTTTTCTGTCCATGCACCATTGAAGGCCTTTTCCCTGCTGTCTCTGTGCTGGCCACACTGCAAGCAGATTAATTGTGTTTGTGAACTTCAAGTAAGAAAACGGATTTGGAATAGTCTTCTGAATTGATTTCCGTATTTATATGGCTACTCAGTGTGAATTTTCTGGGAAAGAGCATGTGTAAAGTAATTGTATTCAATACTTACTGATTAATATACAAAATTTTCTGTTTCATGCTAACTGATACACTGTCTGTACAGTGTTTCTTCACCTTTGCCAAATGCTCAAAGGTATTGTTTCACATTTCAGTGTAAATAGGACACAATACCTACTTTTATTTCCTCCCTATTACTCTAATTATAGTGTAATTTTCCAGGCAATCCAAAGATACCTTCTGGTATTAGTAATATTTTTTGATTTAGAGAAGTTTCTGAATTAATCCTATGGCTCTTTGGAGCAAGAAAATCTGTGAAAGTGCTACCTAAATTCCATTATGCTATGAGACTTTGTGAATCAGAGTACTGAGTTTTGTTGTGTGCGTTAATTTAAAATATGGCTGGTTTTTAATTCTGTTTTGAAATTGGTTTTGTCAATCATAATGTACATTATTCTTGTAGGAGTTTGTTCTTCTGGTCTGACTGTGCTATCTCAGATCAACCTAATCACTTTGTAATGCAACAATGTAAATAGCAACATAGCACAGGTTAACTTACTGAAGAAATGCTTCATTATGGTTTAATCTTAAAGTTGGAAGAGTAGTATAGGGACTCCCTATAGTCTTAACTGTGTCTTTTCTGGAGCATGAAGGTTTGATCCTTAGGGCATTCTAGATTTCTGCAGCACAAATAATGATCAAACAAATTCTGTCCATTACCATTTGTCCTGGAAAGCACCTTCCTTTCTGTTGTCAAACAATACAGCTGTTGCCTTGGAGAGAGAAATCAACCTTTGCTGGCTCAAGGACTTTGGGTACCTCCTGCATGCAAGCTAAAACCCATTATCTATCTACTCGGCAAGTCTGATAGGATTTCATAGCTCTAGAAAAGGGCATTTCAGGTGCATTACCAGACATAGTTTTAAGGCTTTCTCTACCTGAGAAACTTCACACTAGCAAAAACAAGAATTACCCTGTAATGATCCAGTTTAATTTCAGTTGTTCCTCAGTCTGAAGGCTGGATGTTTTCCAAACAAAAAAAAGGTCATAGAGCAGGCTATCAAAGTGTTTAATGGTAGTTTTATTAAACTACCAATGTCAGAAAAATGGATAAATTCTACAGGCTGTGGTGTAGACAAGGTATTATAAATTAATATTTGCATATTGTTGTATTTGACTCAATTTTGTTCAGCACAGAGGAAGAATAACAACTATTATCAATAGGAAGAAAAACTGATGTGGTTTTGTGGGGATATTTGTTAGTTTTACTTCACTGCTAATCTATTTCATAATCTAAAAGAAAGGGTAGCAATTTGATGTGAATTTTGGGATATGTACTAGTTTGGGTTTTAAAATCCATCCACTTCTAGCCTGAAAATTTTTTAAATTCCCCAGAGGAGGAATGTACCAAACTGCTGCAGTAGGCTTACAAATTGTCTGTTTCACCTTCATCAGGGGAAAGGCCTGTCATCGACATTCAAAGTATACTCTTCTCTAATTGGTTTTGCTCTAGCACTGCTCTGTTCAAGAAGATTGAATCTATGTTCCTACTCTTGGAGGGTAAAGTAAGTGCCACAAGAAACCGAACTAATTCCTATTACAGTAGTTACAACTTGTAGAGGAATTGTTTTAAGCTATGGTGGAGTAATCAGGCCTCGGTTAATGGTCTGAGTGACAGCAGCATGGATTTTGATTTGGAAGATTGTGCCTTGCCCCACACCTATAAATACGTGTGGAGGAAGGGGGATTTTCTTCACAGATAAGATGAAATGGATAAGAGTAGTAGGAGAAATGCTATCTTATATAAAACATGAATAAAATTAAAAATCTGATTCTTAATCACCTTGTTTAAGTTGCCTCTTTGTGCCTGAATTTACCTATTTAAAAAGAGAGCCAATGATTTGCACTTGCACTTCTTTTTTTTTTTTTTATGAACCTCTTGGTCATATGCAGACAAAAAGCTTCATGTGGGAGTGGAGTATATCACTGAATAAGGGGATTTTTATGTGAGACTGGGATGTTGACTGGTTGCAGTGACTCATTCATTAAAATGACTCTGGTATAGGATTTTTGTTTCTGTAAACTGAATGTACATACCTGCTATGTCTGTAGAAACAATTTAAACAGGCAAAGAGAACACCACTTGCACAGCACTTAAATCTACAAAGTGTTCAACTATTGAGATTATACTGAGTCAGATCCTGTTTTCTTCCTTATAAGAACAATATTTCAAATATTATGTTTTTTTCCTAGGAAAAGGTTTCTTCCAAGTGAAGAGTCGTGCATTTCTTTGCAATTAGCGTGACAGCTGAATTTAGATAAAGCTATTACATTTTCCTCCTTGCGACTTCCTGAATTCCCTTGTGACATTGCTGAAGGGATATATGTTCCTCTTCCCTTTCTTAGTCTCACTAAATATACCCTTGTGGCTTAGAATGATGTGAATTTTTCAGTTCTAGGCTGGCCTGTGGATTCTGATAAGTTGCGTACCAACAGTCCCACTCCGTTGGCCCAACTTAGTTCCTGTGATTTTTTGTTAAATATGGCCTGTGGACTAATCATGCTCTGCAGTGGCTGTTAAATAAAAGTTATGTTAGTTTAACAACGAAAACAAGTTGGGGTTTTTCTCGAGAGAAGAGAAACCTACCGATGGCAGTCTAAAAAACCTTTCTGTCCCAGCACATCTTTCTAAGCATTGATTCTTCTACTTCCATTCCAAGTCATTGAGGGAGATGCTAAGTTCCATGGGATTAAATTGATCATTTTTGGACTATGCCTGAAGCAACTGCTGAGAATTTACTTGGCGTTTAGTTTGTATTGCTGTTGTATTTAGGAACCTTGATTATAAAGCCTGTTGTGGTAGATAATGTATAGGGATAATACTTGCTGACTAGTTCAGTACAACTCTAAACTCAAACTGTGCTTTGAGGCTCTGTACCTTAACGGTATTTTGGAAATGTCAGGAATGCCACTCTTCAGATATTTCTCATACCTCTGCGTACCTCAACAAAATGGAAAGTCACATATTTACACAACAGAATAAAAGTTCTGATTTGATTCTAACTGTAACTGACCCAAATATGGTAACTTTGCCTGTTTGGTTTTGTTTGGTAGATCTGTCTCTTTTTCTTTGTCTTTTTTTTTTTTTTTTTGGTCTGGATAACTGGAAAAAAAAATAGCTCATACACTGTTAGCATGGACAGTATTACTAATTGCTCATCATGTAGGTGGCCTAAAGTACATTTCTGCAGCGTTGCACGGGTTCCAAATATATTTCCAGTAAATGCTAGTTGAGGCTTTGTGTGATTAGTATTACTGCTGATGTAATCTTCAGGTGTCATATAATAAGTACCCAAATAAAACTACCTGTATGTCCTCCTCCTATCCGTGAACATTTTGTTAAAATGACTTGTGATGTTCAAATTCTGTTAAAGGCAGGAAAAAGTCCAGTTTTGTGAGCTTGTGGTCAAGGTAACCCTATTCGTTCTGTATCCCTCGCTGCCCCTAGAGTCCGCAGTAGTGATGCGGATCAACAATCCTTACAGTTCAGCTCTTGATTAATCCTTAGATTTCCATCCTTAATATGCTTTAAATGATGTAATGGTATTACAGTGAATGCAGTAGGTGAACATTGCAAGAGACCTTTGCCTATACTGCTGTGCAAAAGAAGATCAAATCTGGGCTTAGTGGGCTTGTTTTGCATGCCTGGCTCTGTAAGCCTCAGCCTACTCATACTGCCTTGCACCTGCGGATAGCCTCTGTGTTTCAAAGAAATATTACTTATAGAAAACTAACCACAGTAGGATTCTAAGAAAATGGTTGTAACCATTAAAAAAATCGAGGGAGAAGAAAATTTCTTGGACTTTTGGAATTTATATTTGCTGTTTAGACCTTTCTTTAAAGTTGTCTCATTCAATGTAGAGACATTGGCAATCTGTTTGGGGATACCAGCATTTTTTTTTATTCCATACATATGAGTTCAACCTGCTTTGGCAGCAGTATTTTAAAAGCAGGCTTTACTATGCCATTCAGTGCTCTTCAGGGAAATGTGACTCTTACCTTCTGTTCTTACAGTCATGTCCCTTTTCCTCCTTGCCAGCTAGACTGGAAGAGGGAAAGGACAGCAAGAACTCTGTTTGAGTACTAGTAGTTTGTAGATAGCTTTTGAGCTATGGAAGTATTAGCCTTATCTCATATGTAGCTTCTTACTATATTTAAAGTCCTGTTGGCAGTTTTAAAAAGTTATCAGCAGTGCTGTATATTTGAATTTCATTTGCAGCATAGCATCTGCTTGGTTTGGGTACTTGGACTTGCATTTTATTTGTGGACATGCACCTAAACTGATTTGAAACCTATACTGTGAATTGCTGTATACAGAAAATGTTAAATAACATTTATTCGCTGCAAGGAAAATATGGAATTGAGCTATTGTCATCCAATAAAACTTGGTTTTGTACAGCATTTTTCATGCAAATTATATATGAATGCTTTTGAAGTAAATAATACCGAAGGGGTAAATAGGCATTTTCAATAAATGTAGCAAGGAGAAAGAGTATTCCTCTTTTTACAGAAATTAGGTAGTCAGATGAAAGAGATTACAGAAAGGCGTGTGTGTGTTTGAACTAGGCTGACAGGATGCAATGTTCTTTCCTATGTATCACAATGTAAGTAAAAAAGATAAATAACAAACTGGGACAAAACAAAACCAGTGATTTTGAGTAGAACCAAATCTGCACCACTGTTCCAGTGTTTCTGGTCAGAAATAAAATTTGGTTTTGACTGGAAAGGAAGGTCTTGGGATATTTTAAATTAACACATCTTTTTGTCATCTTACAGAGCGTTTCTGTGTAGCACTTGATTACCTACTATGAGCTTGCTATATAGTGATAACAGTTGTGGAGCCCGAGACGTGGAAAGCGGCTGCTGTGCAGCCATGGCCAGTGCCTGCAGCGTTGGAGCGAAAGAAGACAGCGTAAGTGTCAGCAGTGGGACTGGAAACCCTCCAAGTTCTTTCACAGAGGAAACACAAGGATATGATGTGGAGTTTGATCCTCCCTTGGAAAGTAAATATGAATGTCCAATCTGCTTGATGGCTCTACGGGAAGCAGTGCAGACACCATGTGGACACCGTTTCTGCAAAGGCTGCATTGTCAAATCAATAAGGTAAAGGAAAATTTATGGAAGTTGCTTTTAAGAAGAAATTAACTTACCAAAGGAGAGCAATTTAAGGGTAATGTAAACTGAATAGAACTGCTTAAGGTGCATTACCAGTGAGTGCTAATAGAACTCTGGGAATTTGTAATTTATTAAAGATGCTTTCTAATAAACAGCATGTATGGCCAAAATGTCATGAGTTTGGAGGTTACATGAGCTTTAGATATTTTGCCATTTATACAAATTTACCCAAGTTATGAATCTAACAATTTAATTGAGTAAACATTAAATAATAATTTTAAAAGTAGCCAAATCCTCCAAATAAATTCCACTTTCAGCCCAGGATTATAAAACCTCTCTTTTCCCTATGATTGTTTCTCTTGATAACTACAGGCAACTACAGACAACATGGTTTCTTGGTGCAGATACGGTAATTCATGCTTTCAGTTCTTCACTCGAAATCAGCTGCTTCCTTGAGCTGGAAGCGAGAATGTAATGAGGGAATAGTCTTGAACAAAGCATTGAGAGAAGAAACTAGGTGGTATATGGGGGAGTGGGAATGAAGTATGAAGGCAAGAGCAGGCTGGGCTCATAAAAATGAATGATTGAAAGAGTAAGGAAGGGCAGAAGGTACACTGGTAGACTGTACTTTCCTCAAACCTGGAATACAGTCATCAGTGTCCCATGCGTGTCAGAGAGTATTGGAACACATAGATAGAAGGCTAGATGTTATGCTGTAGGGTTTTTCTTTCTCAGCATAAGCCAGATTTTCTCTTATCAATTGCTCACTTAGCTCAGATGTCACAGTACTTTGGTAGAAATCTAAATATTTGATTCTGTGTGACCCACATACAGAATTGGTTAATTTCCAACCTTACTTTGCACACCTTTGTGTAAAGATCATCAAACTGTCTTCAAAGTTACTGTACAATGTTCTTTTTCCCAGGCATTTATTTTTAGCATGCAAAATGGACAGTGCTTTCTTGATTGGTTTTCCATACCATTTATCCATAGTTTTATTCCATTTCTTTTTCTCCATGGTCCATCATTTATAGCTCACTAAATGAATAGTATGCCAGCAACAATGTTCTCTGAATACAGTATTTTGTGGGTTTTGTGGGCTTCTCTGTAGCTTCTGTCGCTGTTGCATCTGATGCTACTGTATTTCTTTATTGCATCCCTTTTAGATGGAGGGAAATGTTGGAGCTGAGTATGAGAAGACAAACTTAATTTTGCATTCCCTGCTTACGATAGCAAAAGAGCAGGCTATCTTCCTTTCTAGCAAGTGCAGAACTTTGTGTGTGTTTGCAGCACAGTTCTTGTTAACATTAGTTTCATAAATATGTCTGAGAAAAGGATGCAAAATTCATTATCCAGAAAATGCAGAATACCACCAGTGTTCACCCATGAAAAGTGACTTGCCTGTGGATTCTGCAGAGGAAGCTGAGAGATATTCAGTTCTCCACTAACCATACCATGAGATCACCCTGTTCCCTTAGTGCCTTGCCTTGTTCACTGTGTTCCTACTTCTGCAAGAAAAGTATGTCAGGCCCTACCCAACTGCATTACTCAATGGTATTCATATCAGCCGGATGCATGGAAGAAGGCAAAAAAACCCAGACCTGAACCTGTCAACTTTGTCTGTAATCTAGTTATGTAGGCACAAGCAGTTGGCTTCCCTTTCTTTCCAGCCTTTGCTTTCCACATTCCAACCTAAATTCTTTCAAGAGGTTAATGTACATAATTTCATGCGTATTTGTAAGCATTGAATTAGATGTTTGTACTAATAAAGGCCATTAAATTTTGGAATTCCTTACCTGCTCTCTCTGAGCTTGTTCTGTTTGTTGGCAGTAGCACTTTTTATACTCTTCTTTAACTTGGGTATTTCTGGAAGAAAGAAAATAAATCTTTAAACCTTCTCATGGGAGTATGATGTCTATAAATCCTGAAGGTAAATTAGCCAGTACTCACGTATACTGAGCTTTAGAAATGTCTACTCACCAATCATTTCAAAGACAACAGAATTCCTAGGTTGAAAACTGAGAGGAAAATGACTAAACTTAAAATTACCAAAAATGGGTAATCTCCAGTCTTTCAGATCCTTAACAGCTAAGGTGATCTTGTTTTCTAATCCTTCTGCTGATGAGCTGCACAGTTACAGTCATTGGTTAGAATTTACCACAGGACTGAGTGAGGAACTGCAGTGAACCCATGCTCAGAACACATCTTCTCGTAGCAGGTAGAGAAACTTCCTTCTTAAACCCCAGGCATGGGAAATGGTTTCTCTTCCTTTTTAAATTAACAGAGCATGTGCTCTGCTCAGAGTTTTAGGTCTGCAAACAGTTTCAATGACCAGAAGCTTTTGCTTCTTTTACACCTGTCCTGGTTTAGGCCAGGACGGAGCAAGTGTTGTCTTCAGCAGCTACTGTGTTTTGGATTTAGTGTGAGAAGAACGGTGATAGTACACTGATGTTGCTGGTTGCTGCTAAACGATCAAGGACATTTTGCAGTTTCCCAGGTTTTGCTAACGTGCAGGGGCAAAAACTTGGGAGGGGTAGAGCCAGAATAGTTGATCCAAACTGGCCAAAGAGAGTATTCCATACCATAGATGTCATGCCTGGTATAAGTGAGGGTTGGTCAGTGGGTCACAAGGCTTTTGAGACCCTTAACTTGCTTTAATCCTTAAGCTTCCCTTTGGGTTGCTTTTTGTTTCCCTATTTTTCCTTTTTGTTTTTCGTTTGTTCGTTCAGCTGTTCGTTCCCTTGCCTGCTTTCTCTGGAACTTGCTGTTCTGGGGTAGCTGGCGGGGGGGAATATCCCTTACTCCCTGCCTGCTGCTTGGGATGGGTTGTATCAGTCATCGGGTGGTGAGAAATTGTGTATCGTTTGTTTTATATATTCTATTATCCTTATATATATTATTATTATCATTATTAATATATTGTTATATTTTTCCTTTGCTGTCCTGGTGAACTGTTTTTATCTCAACCTGCGAGTTTTCCTTTCTCTCCAATTCTCCTCCCCACCCCAGCAGGGAGGGGGGGAGCGAGCGAGCGGCTGCGTGGTGTTGGGTTACAATTTGGGGTTAAACCACGACAACACCCTTTCCCTATTTTACTTCATTTCTATAGATAGTGTTGACTGTGTCAGTGAATACTAAACACAAGTGGAAAGCATTTTTCATCTTGGAGACTATAGATCATCACTGTGATATTTCAGGTGTTTCATTAATAGGAAATGTTTTCCCTCATTCCCCACTGAAATCTGTCTTTGAAGTGCGGTTTGACTGGATGCTTGTGAAAGCAGAGCAGACAACTTAAAGTGCCAGACCCCTCTGAATCCCTGAAGGGCTGGATTGCATACTTAATTGGGGTTCATGGATCAAGCTATTGATTTGGAATATGTAGTGTCTACAATACAATATTGATTTGGAGTATGTGATGTCTACAGTACCATATTAATTGATGTCATTGAGAAGCTTCTGCAGAACTAAAATGAAAATGGAAAGTGATTTTTTCCATTCTCTAAGTACAGGGTTTTTTTATTAAATGATTGTCACAGCCATTATTTGATCAGGAAAAAACTGCTTCTGTTTATTCCTCCTTTCCCCACTGTCTAGCTTAAGTGAACACAGAGATTAAGGATTTTAAATGATAAGGGATGGACAAGCAGTTTTTCAGTAATTGCTTCTTGTGACTTACACAAACAATTGTAGTCGTCCATGTTGAAGAAGTTGTGGCTGCAACTAGAAAGATTTTTTTAAAAAGGCTTTTAAAGACTGGAGTCTTAGATCTTGCAATGTGAGGGACATGATTAGACCAGGTGGATTTGATCACAGTAAATGTTTGCCTTCAGAAAGTGCTGGCATCTTTTTAAATAAAGCTGTCTGAAGTGCTTTGAAGTGCTATGAGTCATGGTAGTGAAGAAGCTTATCTACCTAAGTAACTACAAATAATAGTTTACAAATGTTACTGTCTGCAAAGTACTTGATTAGAAATTTTAGAACTAAATTCAGATGCAGTAGCTAATTAAATTTCACTCTAGTCTTTCTTCTCCTGTATCTTAGGTCAAAGCTGACTTAGGGCTTGTAGTAGAGCTTGCCAAACATCAGAACCTCTGTTTATCAGAAAAGTAGAATTACGAGCTGTCAAGGGGCAGCAAGGAAAGCTTTGGGTGCTAGCAGTTTATCAAACAGCCAGCATGGCTGCAGTTAAAGTGTATGCCAACTGTTTCAGCTTCTAGGCTAAACTGCTCAGTTGCCAAAACCATAGAGCAGGCTTTTTCTTCAAACAAAATTATTCTGCCTTTAATTTTCATACCTATATTTTAATTTCAAGGGAAATTATAGGAATATTCATTGTACTTTGTAGCAGATGATTATTGTTTCACAGGTACTGTTATGGGTGGCACAGCCCAATGTGATAAATAATTCCAGCATAGGAAAGCCTCCACTGTAATGTAAATTAGAACTGAGGTGTATAAACTCAGTTCTGTGACAGAAAATGTATAGCAACATCTGTCTGTAGATGGATCTAACCAGCCTTTTAAACACAATCCCAATACTTGTAAATGGCGTTTGAAGTCTGTTTAATATACTACAATAAGTTATTGGTCTTTCCTTACTATAATCATTGGAAAATTGCCATTCATTCTTATTTTAGCCTTTGTCGGCTCGTTATTTAAACTGGGGATCTGGTAATTATTATTTAAAATTAACCTGTTGTTGGCTGTTATTATACATGATTGCTTTTCTGTGTAGAAATAAGGCTGAACTATATTTCACTAAACAGAGTATTTGTAACCAAGTTACACCTGTGAAAACTCATTTCCTGTAGGTTGCCTGCAAAGTGAGGGAACATTTCTGGGTTGTGACAAAGATCAGCACACTGGTCGTAGCTCAGGGAGCTATGAAACAAAATGGCACGCTAGGTATTTTCTTTTTTCCACTTGTTTAGGAGTATGACTATCAGACTTGTGGTGAACTAGCTCTTGCAAGCAAAACCTAGGAAAGGAAGTTCATTGTCTCTTTCTGAAGTCTCAACTTTACCCCCCCTCTAGCAGCGTTGCTGATGAAGGAGTTGCTGAGCAATTATTTCCTTTTCCAACAAAGAACACAAATTCCCTCCTGGTCTCCACAGCCCACTAGCTTCTACTTCCCCTCATGCTTGCAAGCAGCGACAATGATCTGGCCTTTGATCTTTGCACCACAAGTGCTCTCTGACATTTTTCCGCCCCATGTATTTTTCCATTTTATTGCTGTTTCCATTAACACTTCAGCTCGGAAGCTTTGATCCCTCATGCCTCTTTAACTGTATTACTTAATTGTGAATAGATATGTTGGCCTACTGCTTTCAGAAATGAGCTGATACTGGATATTTTTTAAAGGAAAATTTGGTAGAGGAGATCCCTTTTTTACTCCATGTCTAATGATTCTTGTGTTTAAATGCAGGTAGACAGAACCTGACAAAGTGGAATAGGCTGTTAGTTCTCTTGTGCAAGTTGCGTGCACCTGTGTTCCACCATCAGACTCCAAACTTTTGCCAGTTAGCACTGACTTCCAGTCTTTTTGCTGTTAAAATGGCTTCAGATACAACACCCAGTTCCAAATCCAGCGTAATTTTCATAGTCATTAGTAATTTTTGTGTCTGGAGTTTTTTCACTCTGCTGTATAATTAAACAGATTGAAGGATGACCAACTGATCAAATGGTTGTACAACAAAAACAGCAAAATGGGCTATATGGAAAGTAATGCCAAATAGATTAAGTGAATCTGGGGATAAAAAAAAAAAGACGTTTTTGCTTTTTCTCTCAGCTATGATCACCTTGGTTGTTTATAAAGTGAGAAAGAAAGGAGAGAAGGTCCAAAGTCTTTAAAGGATTGTTTTGAAATAGTATGTGAAATATTCTTTGATGTTTGAGCTATGTGAAGTATTTACAGAAATGGGACCGTAAGTTCTTAGTTTCTTTACAGCCTCCTCAAGTTTATTTCCAGAGTATCTATCATGGCATTTGTCCAAATAAAAACTATTGAGTTAGAAAAGTGCTGCCATCCCAGTCATGCCACCTCTAGGGAAACTTGTGTATTATCAATTTCTCTGATGTACATTGCATACTTTCTGGTAATTGCCACATAAATGCCATCGTTTTCAAAGACTTTCTTAATGTGTTATAATTTGGCACTAATGTCTTGCTAGTGTAAAAATATTCTAAATGAAGGGCAAAAGAAACTTGGAATCTCTTTTTTTTTTTCTTTCTTTTCTACGTTGTAGAGATGCAGGTCACAAATGTCCAGTAGACAATGAGATTCTGCTTGAAAATCAACTTTTTCCTGACAACTTTGCTAAACGGGAAATCCTTTCACTAATGGTTAAGTGTCCCAACAAGGGCTGCAGTATGAAGATGGAGCTGAGGCATTTAGAGGTGAGAATTAGTTTTGAAAATATGGAACCTTGTTTTCATGGACAAGTAAAAATTCAAAATAACTTAGCATAGATGGTCATACCTGATACCTGTTCATGCTAATTCAATGCATTGTTCATTCAAGACTATAGCTACACGTATTTGGGTTTTGATGAATCTTTAATTGTAATTAGGTGATTCTCAAGTGAACATTGTAGTGCATGAAAATTGTACTAATGCAGCTTCTCTTTAGGATCATTCATGTTTGTCTTAATCAGCTGTATCTGTAATTCACACAAGTTCCCTAAAGTCAGCTTAACGTTCTGTCAAAGCAGCTAGATATATTAGTTGAAATAATTGTTTTGGAAAATAATACACAAAGTTAAACGGATAAACATAAAGTCGAATTTTTTCCTGAGAGCACTCTTAAAGCTCTGAATACATGAACTCCTGATCTTAGTAATGGGACAATAACAGGCCATTGGTAAAGTCAGCATAAGTGTATAAGGATTTGCTTGCATGAAGGAAAGATTGCAATTTGGTCCTCTTGTACTGTACTTTATCTTGAAAACAGATGAGATGATAGTACCTGTTTGTAGTATCAAATCCCTCTTTTGTCCTTGTTCAGGACCACCAGTTGCAGTGTGATTTTTCCACTGTGGAATGCCCACAGTGCCAAGGAGCCTTCCAGAAGAACCATCTGAAAGAACACATGACACAGGAGTGTCTGAGGCGTCAAGTCTGTTGTCCAAACTGTGCCACATCGATGGCCTATGAAGATAAAGAGGTACTTAGCAGAAATCTCAGTTTTTCAACCTTCATTTACATGGATTTGCTTGTAAATGAAACATCAGTTTATTAAAAAAAAAAAAGTGTTTTTGGTCTAGAGCTCTCTGTGCCGCACAGGCGAGAAGCTAGAAACTCAGGACATTAGTCTAGAACAGGCAAAAGCTGAGGAGAGGATTGTGCTTAATACAAACTTCTTGGGAACCCTGCAGTGTGAAGAGACTTGTGTAAGAACCATTGATTTTTGGCTTTACCATCAGAGAGGCCAGTATCTACTGCCAGAGTAACACATAAAGCAATATTTGCATTTACAATTTTTTTGCCTGGCAGAAAGGATATGTCAGGAGATGCATCTTTTGGGGATATCTGCTAACACACAAGACCAAGATCATTTCTGAATTCTTCTCCTGGCTCTGCATTTTTTTACTTGGGTGATACTGAGAATAGTTTTTTCCTATTTGAGCTTCCATTTCTTTATCTGTATATGGATATGATTTATCTCAAGGGCTATTAATTTTATGCTATCATGTTGTGAATTGTCAAACAAATACCTCATATAGTCCAACAATACAAAAAAACCTTTAATATAGTTCCACTGCAATTGAACATGAATTTTAGAAACTTCTCGATAAATTCAGACTCCTTTGGAGCATAAGAGCTTTAGAAAATAAAATATCTGCAACTTTATGAATCTCTTGTATGCGTCCAGAAAGAAACAGTAATTATAGAAAACATACTATTCAGGGCAAGTGGATTGTCTTTGTTTCACAGTTGCATACAGCTAAATGCCAAATTTGAAATGTAAATAAAAATCCAATGTCTTATCAGAAGTGATTAGCACTCTCTTAAATTGTGTAACTTTATCAATTCTTTTTTTCCTCTCTTTTTCTCTGTTTGGTAACTAAGCTTCATGACCAAACCTGCCCACTCGCCAATGTGTTTTGTGAATATTGCAACACAGTGCTCATCAGAGAGCAGGTAAGAGGCTACCTTTCTCTGTGTTTAATCTGGGTCAGATGTTTTGTATTTCTTTAATCTGAAATTAAACTTGAAGAAACAGTTTGTCTACTAGCTAATAAATCTCTGCCTGTCTCTCTCTGAAAATGTTGCATCCAGTGCAGGTGTAACGCTCTTCTAAATGCTGCTCCCGCTTGCAGTTGCAGTCTGGTAAAACCTCTGTAGGATTTTTGGCTGCAAATTACATTGTTTGGCTATACTGCTTCTTGATAGGGGCCGTGCTGTGTGTTTTTGATCTTGAATGGAGGTTAAAGAATACCAAGCAGCTGCCAGTGGTTATGGCTGACATTAAAAGACAAGGCTTTGATTTGGGCAGAGAGGGAGAGTATTTGTAATTGGAAAGCCACTGTTGGAAAGTAGCTATAAATAATTCACTATCAAACTGTAGATGCTGGCTGGAATTCTGCTTGTCCATTACTATTGTAATAGCCATTATTATTTCTCCTATTCAATAACAACTTACTTCATTGACAGGAAAATGATAAATGTTATTTAATTTGCCGCCTATCCCTGTTTGAATGGGATGGCAACTATGTTAGTGACCTGAGTTAAAGTAAAGAATGATCTTGTCAAATTAGAGAAATACTCTGAAAAACAGGATTGAGTTCAGTAACGACAAAGGCAAAAATCTGTCATTAGGTAAAATAATGAACTGCAAAAATAGGGAACAGAGAATGCTAAACTAGGTGATGGTTTAGAATTAATGGCTGACCTGTATTAAGCTTGTGTTGTACTTCATCATGATATTTAAACAAGGTAAACATAGTGGGTTATATAAACAGGTATTTTGCCTACGAAACCCAGAATTATCCTTTGCTTTGTTTAGGGTTCGTAAGGCCTCAGCTGAAGCTGTTCAGCTTTTGAGGTGGGGATGGATAGGGAGGATCCAGAGCAGTGAGATAATTGCGTCTGGAAAACACAAACCATAAGAAAAATTGAAGTAACAAGCTTTTTGAGGAAGAGGATAATGAAGAGAGACACAACAAGTATCTGCAAGTAGTGCTTCAGAAGGGAAGGAAATGGACTGTGATCTAGCTTGAGGATACGCTAGAAACAAAAGGCATTTGTTGTAGCAAGAAAACCTGAATGCTTTCTGATGCCTAATGTAAGAACAAAGGCAATGAATTGTTAAAGTACCTACAAGGAGGATGTAGAATTTTTATCATCAGCTAACATTTTTGTTCAAAACTTCAGTATTACTTTTGAGAAATTATATAGGTATAAACTGATCTGACTTCAGGTACCTATTGAGAGTCCATCCAGCAGTATTCTTTTAGGATGTTATAAAAGAATACTCTTGATGGAAAAATTAATTTCAAATCTGATTTGTTTTAGATGCCTAATCATTATGACAATGATTGTCCTACTGCCCCAGTGCCATGTTTTTACAGTGCCTTTGGGTGTCCTGAAAAGGTAAGCCTTTTATCAGAATCATGAATTGCAGACCTTCTGCATGGTTTTGTTGTTGTGGGTTTTTTTTAACATGTTTTCCTATTCTTGTCTCATTCACCAGCCCAAATCCTCAGTGATTTTGTGGTTTTTCTGTTTTGATCTATCTTAATTCTAAAACACTACATGTTCATACATTACCTTTCAAAAGTCCTTTTCAAATTTAAAAAACTCTGTGAATGATTTGCTTGATGAACTTGCTTTTATTAATCCATGAGTGTTTTCTCAGCTTTCATGTCAATAAAGTAGCTTCTAGCATTTCTTCCAAAGTTGTGACCAAATACTGTTATGACTCTTAAAGTTCAGTGAAGAAAACTTGACAGTGCTTTAAATTTTATTAAATTCTAAAATTACTTAATCTAAATACTCTTATTTCTAGTTGTTTAATACCTCTTTGTAAAAATGGATCTTTTCCCTTCATCTTCCACATCAGTTTTCATACACCTTTATATTTGGTACTATGGAGCATTTTAGTAAATCAATGAAGGGAATACAAGGCTGATTTACAACACAGAAAAAATACTAAATGTATGTTTATCACTACCACTTTTTCACCGTGTCACTATTTTGAGTTGAACAATATCTGCCCACTGGCATTTGAACTTCTTTTTCTCATTTGTTGTAACAGTGATCTTAAATTTGGAGCCCTCCATTGGTAAAGTGCTACTTTATCACATCACCTGTCCTTGATTCACATTCCAGTTTTTCTCACGTAACAGAAGCAACTAGTTGTTTGATTTTCTTCAGAGCCACGTTTAAGATGTGATTGCAGATAATGTTTGATATGTTCCTAATGCCACATCTCTTAAATTCTAGATGCAAAGGAATGAACTAGCACGACATATGCAGGAGTTCACTCAGGTTCACATGAGAATGATGGCTCAGAGTTTTCAGAATATCAGTGTTACTGCTACAAATCCTGTACCCTTCATCAATGGCCTACCCTTTGAGCCTGCCCTCTTCTCACATGTGTCACATGCCACATATGATTGTAATCCAGAAGTTGAAAACTTCAAAGAAACTATTCAGCAGTTAGAAGGTCGTCTGGTAAGACAAGATCACCAAATCAGAGAACTCATTGCTAAAATGGAGACTCAGAACACTCACATGGCAGAACTCAAACGTACTATCCGAAATTTGGAGGGAAAGATTACTGAAATGGAGGCACAGCAATGTAATGGTATTTATATCTGGAAGATTGAGAACTTCAGTGGACTTCAGAAAGCCCAGGAAGAAGAGAGACCTGTTGTGATGCACAGTCCTGGCTTCTATACTGGAAAGCCTGGCTACAAGCTGTGTTTGCGCCTGCATATCCAATTACCAAATGCTCAGCGTTGTGCTAATTTTATATCTCTGTTTGTCCACACTATGCAAGGAGAATATGACAGCCATCTGCCTTGGCCCTTCCAAGGCACTATACGACTTTCTATTTTGGATCAATCAGAAGGCCCTGAAAGGCAGAATCATGAAGAAGTAATGGAAGCCAAGCCAGAGTTACTAGCCTTCCAGAGACCAACAATTCACCGCAATCCAAAAGGTTTTGGTTATGTGACTTTCATGCACCTGCAAACCTTGAAACAAAGAACCTTCGTAAAGGATGATACCCTTCTGGTGCGCTGTGAAGTTCTAACACGTCTAGATTTGAACAGTCTCCGCAGAGAAGGATTTCAAGCTCGCAGTACTGATGGAGCTATGTAGCCTGTAAGTCTTGGCTAGAGGAATGAAACCACTAGTCATGTTCTTCCACCACAGATTACAAGTGTGCTTCATCATCCATATAGCCTGCATTTGTAAAAGATCATAGTTGCCAACATAGTTGATCTTCACCTGAATAGAACTTTGGTGGTGGTGGTATACTTTTTTTTCTGTGTGACGTCATGTGTTCAAATATTTGGTATTGTTCTCTATTAAAGTAATAAGCTACTTCTGTAGCAAGCTAACTAAATGAAGTGTTGCTAATCAAAACTTAACTGCCTACAGGAAAATCCTGTTGAAGTACCTGTACATCTCAGTTTGGTAAAACGTAAGTTATATCAGGAAAGATCTGTGAATCTTTTTGCCTCAGTGCCTTGGAATAGATACCATAGCAGAGAAATAGCTAAATTAATAAAGATGAGGGGTTGGTTGGTTGGTTTGTTTTTCACAGAGCTTGGGAAAGTTAACACAGTTTCTATATTGACTTATCTAGAATTTTGAATTGGCTGTGCTTCTCTTGAAATCTGAAGTCAGGTTAAGACTTTGCTCACATCACCTAGGGTTGAGGTATGCTTTGACCCTTCCCTCCTGCAGAGTTAGCTTCAGGAAGTTGCATGTCAATGTCAAGTTGATACTAGTATTTCTGAAAGACATGTGGTAGTGTTGTGGAGAAGGCTAAATGACTCTGAACTGAGTTCACTGAAGAAATGTTTGTAATGTGGTCTGAAAGTGCCCCCCTAATTCTCTTTATTTTGATAAATCTTTCTGCAAGTGTGTGCTCCAGGCCCAGAATGTCAATCACCGTCACCAGAGAGATAAAAGTGTAGCATTTGAATGAGACACCTTTGTGCTGGTGGGATCTCCTCCTGGTGCTGGACATTTTTCAGGTTGTGAGTGGATACATGAACAAAGGTATGTACTAACTAGATAGGATGATGCAGGATTTGTTTCACTGTTGTTGAAACCTGAATTTGTACCAAAGCTGAACTTGTGACCTGCATCTGTTCGAGTGATCTCTTGGTGTTCTGGGTGACATATGACCTATGTTGTTTCCTGTGAATTTTCATTGGACAGCTGGCCATATCAACATCCAGCTGTCCTGGGTATTTCCTGTCCCATTGGACAATAGGAGCTGGGCCACCCTCAACACTTTGGAGGGGAAGAAAAGCCTATTAATTAGCGTGAGGAAAAACTGCAATCCTGTTTGCTCTTAGGAAAAAAATTTGGCTTCCGTAGTTACTCATTTACCAAACACTAGATTCACTATGTTAACAATTCATGAGCTTCCTAACGTTGCATGTATTATTGTTTTCTGTACCGATTCTTTGTATGCCGTATAAATGTTAGTTTTGACCAGTCAAAGCTGAGTAGTTCAAGTTCACTGGTGCTAAAAATTTTAACTTATCATGGTGCTGATAAAGTTATGAATCTTGTCTTTAAAAAGAGGAAAGAAAAAAAGTTTTGTTCACCCCATAACTTAAATACACAGTCTGATACTGAAAAAAGAACTAAGCCATACATAAGCATAGGTATAATATTTTTCCAAGCTAGTGAAACAACCTAAAGACTCAAGACGCTGCAACTTAAAAGATACTGAAGAGTATTCCAACTATTTGGCCTCATCAAAGCAATCCCATGGGCATCATCAGTGAAGAAAGTGTATATGCTTAATATATACAAGGCTAATGAAAGACTACTATAGTGTATTGATTTGGGAGGATACTCGGCCTACCTGCATGAGATTAAAAGTTCCAGGACCCAACCTACCACTTTGTTCATCATATCCAGATGAGTAAAATTTATTTTGCAGATAGAGCCTATTAGTTCAAGAGGGATTGTGTTCAATGGAGTATTGTCACTACCAAAACATGAACTTCCTGGTTAATGGTAAATGCAGTCAGTCATTGACTTATTTAGTGTATTCTGTGTGTTTAGAGGCAGGTGAGCATATATTACTCAAAACAGGAGAAGATCCATGCTTTAAAACTGTCTTTTTAAACCTCTTAAGTAGTTTTTATACTGAATAGCGTCATCCTATTAGCTGAATTGTTCCAGAGTGTCTTCAGTTTAGAGTATTCTTAGTAGTTAAACCATTCTTAACCAAGAGCTTTAAGTGTACATGACAGTGCCCAGACTCACTATATACAGAAGGCACTGTACACTAGTTTTCCAATCATTTTCAAGCTATGTTAGTTCTCCATGTTTTTCCAAGATGCTCAAAGACTACCATTCTCCTCTCTTTTTTTTTTTTCGGGGGGGGGGGGCGGGGCGGGGGGGGGCAGAAGAAACACTTGTAATTTGAGAGCTTCTTCCTGCCACAGTTCCTTTCTCAATCCCAGTGATAGTAACCAAAATGTCATTAGTCTATGTTCTAATAGTTTATACCTAAGACCCATTAAGTGCATTAATACTTTCTTCCTTTTGAAGCTTTGCATTATGAACTGAATTTTAGCTTTGGGCCTTATCTGATAGATCTGATATACTTCTGCCTGGGGAGGAAACTCAGTTTGGTGGGAGGTTCAGGAGTTTAAATGATTCAGGTTAATATTGTACAATAGCACAAACCAATAGGGAATAGAAAGCTACTGCGTGTATAATACTGTATTGGCCACAGTAATATGAATGCTTTATTCACTGCTGCTATTCTACTGGGTTTGTATTTTAATATTACCAAGTAGAACTCTGAGTGATGCCAAATTACTGTAATGCCAGAGTTTTACATGAGAGACTTTCAGAGCTAATTTGCTAAGTATCAGTTAAATCTTTGTCATGAAAAATTATAAATGTTAATTAAATGTTTATTCATATACTTGTTCCATTTTCCTCTTTCTTCCCCCACTTTCCAAGCTATTCTTCATTTTAACTGCAGTTCCAGAGCTTTCTCTTACAAATAAGAACATGATCTTCAGCTAATGGTAGAACTTAAGAGTCTACATTGTTACTATCTCAATGTATAGTCTTCATGACTATTATCTTTTATTCAAACGTGTCTAAGGTTAGCACGAAGAGATTCAGTTTCTGTGTGAAAATATATTTTCATTGAAACAGCCTCTTTTCTTTTCCCCTTCCTCCAAATCTGATCTTTTCTTTTGAGATATCGTTTTACCATGGTGGATTGAGGTATAATTGCTAGAACTACTTAAATGGAAGCAGAAAGATATGCAGTGTCAAGAGCTGTGTCTCAAACAAATACAAAGAAATACAGGGATTTAACCAGTTTCCTGTGTAATTTCTTCAGGAATGGGATTCTTTAGTTCTGTAACTCTTGATGCTTTGCAGCATTACTGGATCTCAAGGTGGTTTAGAAAGTGGCTTAGCTTCTTTTATCTTCCAAATTTCTGTTGTTGTGAATATGTTTTAAGTCAGTGACTCGTAGTATGTGTATTTGCAAAGCTGCTATGGCACAAATTTTCCAATTATAATATATTGCAAATGTGTTTTCTTTTTGCCTCTGAATGTCTTACCCTGCAGGGCAGGGAAAATTATTTTACTAAAAATGTTGATATGTAATGTATATGTGGGAGCTCAGATTATCTGAGATGTATAGATTTGGGTTTTAAGTGGTCTCATGATATGCCTGGTCATGTTTGCTATCAAGGGATTAAGCTTGCTTATGAAATAAAATCAGGGTGGCTTTTCTGTTCTTATTTAGAGGCACTTTCACATCAAATATATTGATGATGGATGCAAAAGATTATTCTGAGGTCAGTGTTAAAGGTGTGTATTGGTTTGCATTTGAACAGAATGAAAGTGCTCCTGTTCCCTTGGAAGTATTGCTAGGTTTTTTAATATATTTTGTAATTAATGCACAGCTACATTTGACAGGATTTTTAAAAATAAACTAATTAAACTGTGCACTGTATGTTGCATCTTTATTTATATGGAGGGCTATTTAAAAAGATTAACTAATACAGGATCTCTGTGGTAGTTTCTGTCTTGTGGGTTTCAGAATTGGCTGGGTTTTAATGAGGGAGACCATGCATCGTGTAGCACCAAGAAGGCAAAGAATATATTTCAAGATTTAAAACTTCTGTCATTTATAAAGGGTAGTGATAAGTTTTATTCATTACTAGAAGACAGAGCTAGTGTAACTGATAATAAACTAAGTGTTCTCATGATCATCCTGTAATTTAAGATGCAGCTCTGAAAAATACTGCACACTATCACCTCTCTGGCCACATCCTGCTTGCTTATTATATTTCTCACAAAAACAACTAGGGGTTGAAGCTTTGTTGCAAGATACTCAGATCGGAAACCAAAGGGAGTTCCTCTGTCAATAAGAGAAAGAAGTGTTTGCTTCATGGCAATCTGGTTATTTATCTCAACCACAGAGGCATTCTGGATCTGTTTTTTTAACACATCTGCAGGAAGGGAAATCTTGATCTCAGACTCTGTGCCCTATAGATTGTATAATGTTCAAGACCTTCAAATTCTTCTAAGGAAACTTAGTGGTATTTACTAGACATATCTAATGCAGTGCAGTTAATGTCCAGTTAATTATGACTTTGTCTTTCATCCAAGTTGGTCCTAATAGCTTCCATGAGTAATAGATAAGAAAGCATGCTCAGATACCAGTACCTGTTGTGTTAATCCATTTTTAATGCTCCGTATTTTTAAGTGCACTAAAATCGTCTTTTGATGAGATGAAGTAACAATGGCCTTTTTTTAAACAGGAAAAATAGCTATATGCAGCTGCCAAGTCAATATGCAGAAATAGAAGATGCCAGCAATATAAAACTCTGTTCACACCCATGTAAATACAAATGTCTCATGTACCTGTATGTTTCTGAAAAAAAATTGGCTTTGTACTGCTAAACTAGATGTGGACGAGGATATTCTGACTAAATATTTTATTGGACAAATACAAGTTCATTGCAGCAACTTCACAGATAGAATGTGTTTGTTTTAGCTAAAATCTTTACTAGTGCAAAACCAGTTGCTGGGCTGCCCTACTCATCTCCAAAAAGCACTAGCCCAGCACTAAAGCTGTTGTTCCATCTGGAAAGAGAAAATTCCGTGTGCAATTCCTTACTACACTATCCTGGGTGAGTACACACAGTGCTAGACTTCAGCTCTTCTGTGCTTCATCTCTTATTTAGATGCTGTGACTATTTAGCCTCTTCCAAGACAGCATTTCCAGAAGTCAACAAAACTTACTAAATTAGCCCCAATGAGGGTTGAGTATGCTATTAACATGCAATAATACAAGGCAATAGAATAGGAGGTTAATGGACCAAAAATGGTGTGTAGGAAAACTAGGCCTGTCTGGATGAAATGAGTAAGATGTCTGGTGAATTCTGCCCATTGCACATTTTGGCTCAAAAAAAAAAAAAACACAAACACCACACACACACAACCACCAACAAAACACACTTCAACCCCAAACCTCAAACCCCCACTCATGCCACTCAAAGAGGAAATTGTTATGCTAGCAGGAAAAATGACCAAAGGAAGCACACTTCACTGTCACCACTGTCTCATCCTCATCATTTTCCCAACACTGAGCCTTTGTCTGCTCCATCTGGAAGGGGTGGCTTGACCAGGCTGGACTGAGTGGACTGTGGTGCCACCACTGCTCTTACAGGATCTGAGAGTCTTAGTGACCTGGAATACATTTCAGGATCTGTGGCCTTCATGTCTTTTTCCTTTACTGGTTTTAATTTTTTTTCAATTAAACCTAACCTCCTTGATAGAAATACATGTCTCTGACAGAGACAGCCATTTAAGTTACTTTAAGCTTGTCAGGGCTCAGAATGTGTGAAGAGTTCATGCTACTTCTGCAGTCTTTTCCAGTTCACAAAAAACTATAAAAAAAAAATCAACCCACAGACAGAACTGTTCTTGTTTCTCCTATTCTCTCTTTTTTCGTTTCCTCTTGCCTGCAAGGAAGCAGAAAGAGATTCTATACTAGTAGTCATAGCTTGAGTCCACCCTCACTTGTATTTTGTTCCAAGCAGAACTGTTATTATCACCACCTCTCATCCCCTCTAAAAGACTGCAATCTTCTCTATTTCAAAAAAATACATGATATTGTGAAAATGAATTTACCTTGCTATTTTGTGACAGAGGAGGAGCAGATAAAGACTGAGATACAGCATCATGAAGATAATCTTTCTGCTCAAAACCTGGGGCCCTGCTCCACTGTCTAGTCTTTTGGCAATCGCGTTCTTTTGAACCCCTTCATACCACTGAAACAAGCACTTGGGTTTCACAGCTCTGAAGGGCTGGGTTTGGTTGGTTTTTTTTCCTCTCAGATGGCATAGGAAAATTTCTGAAACTGTGTGAGAGGAGGAGACTGTGAAACAAGAAAATAATTTCCCCATTAGCTGCAGTCCCAGCCTCAACTGATGAGCCTCCTTTTCCTTTCAGTTTGTGCTCTGACTGATGTCTGAGGCAATACAGCCCATGAAGGTTCCCGAGTTTAGTGATTTCATCCTGCTCCTTTGTCCCAATCAGCTCTTCATTGCCTCCTGGAGCTAGCTGCTCTCCCATGCGACTATGGATGGTTATTTCAGCTGGCACACAGTCCCTGTGGAACCAGTCACCCAGTGCTGAAGCAGGGGGAAAGCCCTACCCTGGTCTACTCACAGTCTTGAAGATCCTAGCTGATGGTTTCTCACTGAGGTACCAGCGGGTTTGACTTGGCTCAGCCAGACCTGACAGGTACCAGCCTGTAGCAAAACGAATTCATAGGCTATATGTGTGTTTTCTGGTGGCTTTTGTCCAGGAGACTTACCCCACTCAACAATGAAGGGGCCAGGGCATAAACAGAGCAGTGTTTTAGCAGTTGAGTACTGACAGTTTTGCACTCTCTCAGCTTATTAAAAGCAGAAGCAATAGCTTTCTAAAAACCCTGTGATGAACTGTCCAAAAATGCGAGTTTTGCAGTTTCTTACCCCTCCCTGACGGAACCTGATTTCCGTGAAACTCAGCTGATAAATTGACATGCTGGGGGAAAACAAACAAACAAACAAACAACAAACACGAAACGACAAACCTTACCTATTCTCACCTAGTCTGCAGAGAAGACTCTTTTCTGCAGAATCCTGACTCCTCTGCTACAGACTGGTGTTGGTTAGTTGTTGGTTTTCCCTTGTCTTCAGCAGCAGATACTCCTCTCGCTGACTGCTTGCACAGTAGCAGGGTGTCAGGCAAAGGTGTCATGTGAAGTCCCTGAGTTTGGCTTGTCAAGTCTTACAACAGTATGCTTGAGCTTAGCATTTTTATTTCCATTTTGGTATTCATTCATGCATGCATGGACTTGTTTCTCTCCAAGATTTAACTTTGCTTCTGTTGCTGCCTTTTATTAAAGTGGTAGTTTCAGCCAGGTATGAACTTAGGCTTTGCTAACAGGGTGTTAAAGAGCCAAGGTACTGCCAAGGAAAAGTGACACATACAAGTTTTCCTAGTTTCAGTATCACACCCAGGTGTGATAAACTTCACACAGTGTGGAGTTTAGACTTACCTAGGCAAGTGCCTCCAGTGTGATTCACCTCCTAAAAACAGCTCCTTGGGCTAACACTTGGGTTTCTTCATCCTAAAGTCCTTTATATAGGCATGTGCCTGTCCTCATCCTTCGAGTTTAAATTCAGAAAGTGAATCAATATTTAAAATGCAACTTGGTGATCTGCCTTTTTTTGCTTGTTTGTTTTTTGTTTTGCTTCAGCTATGGCACCTGGACTTAAAGAAACCCAAACAAACAAAAAAACCCACTGAAACAGAGCAGGTACAGAGTGTGGTTTTGGATCCCCTGGAAAAGGAAGGGGTTTAGACTTTGTAAGGGTAGAAAACACAATGATCTTGAAAGGCAAGTCAGTACCGTTGGGAAAGTCAGATCACCAAACACCATGACCAAACAATTAAATAGCAGGACAGAGATGAATGTCCGGGGCAGATTCCTTAGTTCCTTGCACACTGTTTTCAGACAGCAATGGAAGCCAGTGTGTGAATGCAGAGGAGCCATATTTTAACCTCTGCCTATTTCAGACTCATATATATTCTCAGTCCAGCTGTAATAGTCTAAGATAATAAAGTAATAAAGATAATAAACTCAATACAAAAATAAAATATAAGTATAGAATATAAATATATAAAAATTAAATACATATTTTAAAAATAGATGTGATATAATATTGATATAGTATATTAAGTATATACACATATAATGTATAATATAAATAGATCATCTATAAATATAGAAAATATATATAAAGATAAAAAATAATAAAAATTATAAACTCTAATAAAGATAGTCTTAGTCCAGTCCAACTGTCTCCAGGTTTTTGAGCCAGAGCTGTGCATCCAACACCTTCACATGTCCTTATCAAAATCAGAAAGGGTGAATGCAAGGGTAAGCCCTTTTGATTTCATTTCTAACAGCTGCAGTAACATACATTGTTGCAATAACACAGCTGGACTGCTGGTGAGCATCTGCCCTGGTTTTGGCCAGGACGAAGCTAATTTTCTTTCCAGTAGCTACTGTGCTTTGGCTTTAGTATGTGAAGAATGCTGTTAATACACTGATGTTATTAGTTGCTGCTAAGCGATCAAGGACATCTTCCAGCTTCCCAGGTTTTGCTAATGTGCAGGTGCAAAAACTTGGGAGGGGTAGAGCCAGTATAGTTCACCCAAACTGGCCAAAGAGAGTATTCCATACCATAGACATCATGCCTGGTACAAGTGGGGGTTGGTCAGTCGGTGGGCCAGCTCTCCTTTTTCCCTCTTTTCATTTGTTCAGGCCTGTTCATTCATTCAGCTGTTTGTTCCCTCTCTCTCTGGAACTTGCTGTTCTGGGATAGCTGGGGGGGAATATTACTGTTCTGTGATCACTGCTCGGGACAGGTCATCGGGTAGTGAGAAGTTGTGCATGGTTCATTTCATATATTCTATTATCCTTATATTTTATTATCATTATTAATATACAAATTATTATCATCTTTTTCTTTGCTGTCCTGGTGAACTGCTTTTATCTCCACCCACAAGTTTTCCTTTCTCTCTGATTCTCCTCCCACCCCCTGGGCGGGGCGGGGGGGATGAGGGGGGAGCGAGCATCTGCACAGTATTGGGTTACCACCTGGGGTTAAAGTGCGACAGCATCAAAATGCATTTAAAGGTCCTGCACCTAAACTATCTCTCTTAATTTAATCGCAATCACTGGACAAGGCTTATTGCTCCTTGACAAATATAGCTGAATAGGGCACCACCAGACCACACGAAATAGGGATGATGCCCTTTGAAGAGGCCGCCACAAGGAATGGAAGAACGAAGAGATACCCAGGTGTATGGGGTGCCAGACCTCACCCTCTTGCTCAGTCCCTCCTTCAATTAAAAGCTTTTGTCAGGGTGCTACCTTTACATCCATTTTAGTCTAGAATTCCTGTCACAAAATTAAACTCCTGAAAGTCAGTGAATGATAACAAAAAATCAGAGCAATGAGGTCTTTTCAGCAAGAAGGCATGCTGACCTGCATGTTGGTGTAGCGAGCTCCTAGGGTTCGCTTGCAACATACACTTACTTGTAACAGGGCAAGGATACCCACCTCATGAACAATTTTGTCTAGGATTAGACGGGACATAACCCACAAGACTATAAGCACAAACTAACATACATTCACACAGTTATTCATGCAGAAGCACAGCAGACCACTCCAGCTGCTTCTGACTGAATCATCAGTGCCTTTTTTTTTTTTTTTTTTTTTTTTTTTTGCTGGGCAACAGCAGGGAGGGCATTATTTTCAAACAAATTTATGGCTGGGGTCCTCCAAAGCACATTACCAGTCAAGTGTCCTTCATACTGGACATCTCCCTCTTTGGAGGACTATTTACACAAGCCTAATTTAACGACACCTAAAACTTCCCTGTCTTAAGAAATTTTCTTGCAGGTCATTGCCAAAATTGAGAGGGTTTGATCCTTGCTTAATTTGTTGAAAGTTCTCTTAATAGCCTACAAAGATGATTTTCCTTTTCATTTAGGCCTCAAATTCCATGTGAGGTCTGATACGTGGAGTTTTTTATTTTGGTCTCAGCCTTTTGCTGTTTGGGGCCCATCACAACAAATCTCTGTTTTCAGCTGAGACCTTCCATCCCTGTCTGCCTCAGCTTGCTGCACTGCTCCACGTCTGCTGTGGCTGCAATGCCACATGCCAGGCTTTCATCACACACTGCTTTTCCTGCCTCTCCTGCAAGCTGGCACCCAGCAGGGAGATTTTTTTCTGTCTTGGCAGGATTTCTTTACTGAGTCAAGGCTTTCCACAGACAAAATCACACATTTTCTCCCCACTTCTTTCAACAAGTGGTGGTGTTTTGGTCTGGAAAAGAAAAGACACAAACTCAGGCTTCATTCCCATCACTTTCGATCCATCAGAAGGGCGATGCAGATGCACCTTCACACCTATATTGTTAATCCCAGACCATGCAGCAACATAAACGTGCACAAAATCTATATTTCTCCCTAGCCTTTGATGTCCCCATACCCACAAAATCTGTGTCTCTGGGTGGGGAGGAATGTTTATTCGCCCAGACTTTAAGTTGATGACTTTACCGATTCATTTGCTTGTCCAGTTTCCCAGACACAGTTCCTCAGACCAGAACCCCAATGCCACAGCTCATCACCAAGTGATGGTAAGTAGCACAGAAAATAATGTGTCTGAACAAGCAATTCTGATGCAAAGCAAGATAGAAACAGGTTTTTTCCCTTTGCAGTGTGACCTTCAACCCTTTTACACTCTGTTGATTGTCCTTTAGATATGCAAGCTGACCTGTTAAGGTTCATTTAACTACCCTAACTTGACTTCAAGGTCACAAGATAAACTTGCATCCAGCTGCATGCTGAATCCCTGAAAGGCCAATGGATAGTTTTCCCACATAACAGAGTCCCCTGGTGTCCAGTGACCTAAATAATTGACCTTCCCCATCCAAGGCTTTAATAGTATGTTTCTCATGGGCAGCTTGCTAACAGAGCTGCAGGTTTTGGTATCTATTATCCATGTCTGAAGCAAAAGAAGATTACAGCATTAATGACAGAACCACATTAGTCCCACTTTCACAGGTGGCTACCCCATTCACTAAAGGCTGCCTTGTCTGTTAGACACAAGCCTGCTTTGATGTCACAGAAGCTGCATCTCAGCCAGCACTTTGACACAATTGTCTGTTTTATGAAAGGGTGATTGCACAGCCTGCTAGTAGCATTTGATACGTATGATTTAAAGGCACACCCAAAAAAACCTGAACTGGTTTAGGTCTCCCAGTCTGGACTTCACACACTCCTGCGGTTGGAGAAACTTTGCACGCTGGCAGTGAGCCCTGTAGGGCAGCCATGAACTTGTGGTTCATTGGTTTCCACTGGTTACATTTATAGACGCTTTGCTGGATAGAGCAGATCTGCAATAGTGAGGTAAACATGGCTTTATCAACTTCAGCATGGAAAAGGACGCCTATTAGCAATCTCAGGAAGGCAGAGGATAGGAGACAGGTTGAAGGGATATATGGGTATGGGCATGGCTGTTGCTAACCCAAAAGCTTTATCTCCTGTGCACACACCTTGCTTTCACCACAAGCAGTGCCAGAGGCTGTTTGTAGTGCTAAGCACCTGGAACCTTTTCAGGCTTGGCCCACAGGTTCTGCCCTTGTCCTCCCAAAAACACATTTTCTGCAGTAATACCCTGTACACCCTCTCCAGCATTAACAAAATTAACTTACCTGCTTTCAGAGCTACTTTGCATCTCTATGCCCAGCAGAGACTGGGCACTGCTCCTCAGCTAGGTGCACTGCAGCACACCGATGGGGTACAGGAGGTGAGGGGTGCCAGCTGTTCCAGACACAGCCAAGGGGAAAGGAGGGATGGATTGCAAATGGGGTAGGAGACAGGACAAGTAACAAAGGACAAATTTGCTTTCCTCTAAAGCTCTCAAAAGCCCATTTGAGGCTCCCTCATTAAGGGTAACCCCAAACAAGCAATACAGGAACAACACATCTACAAAGTAAATACCCACACCCTCAAAGGCCTAATTCTACTCCACTTGCCTCTCCACAGCCCCTACAGATAGAGGTGCCTGCTGCTGAATGCACCATCACTTTCTATTTTATAGAGAGTTAAGTCTTCATAAGCACTGCCAAGCCAGAGGAGGTGTGGATAGAGGCCTGCTGCTGCCCTCTGAAGGCATCACTGGCTCTGCAGGTGAATCAGCTAATGACAATTAGTCAGGAAGAAAAAAAGATGGGAGGGGTGCAGATAACCAATTTCCACTTCACATTGTAAACCCCAAGCAAAGGAGGGCAGACAGCTAGTGGATTAGATTAAGCATTGGGGAAAGTCAAAGAAATAAGCTTTTGAAGATGGGCTTTTTTGCTTGGGTGGGCATCTTGTTCACACCAGCTTATACATTTTAATAAGCTAGGAGGGGGCTCATGGCAAGTGCTGTCAGGCCTCATTTACCTTGGCATTTATTTTCATTTTAAAGGGCTGGACTTTTAAAGACTAGAGGACACTCTCTTTGAGGGGGAAAATGACTAGATGGTGGCAGCTGCTTTTTGCCACAGTGCTGTTAAGGATGAGCTACCACTTTTAATGAGGACTATGGGTGCAGTGGGCAGCACGCCTCCAGTCTGCCGCTGGGCTTTCAGGGAAGAAAGATGTCTAACATTTAAGAGCCAGAAGAGACACTGATGATATCCAGCGCCAGGCTGAATGGAGGAGCTCCTAGTAGCTCCATCTGCACTACCAAATGCAGTGATGCTCAGCATGTAATAGCTGCCCACCACTATCTTCTCAGAAAAAACTGAGGATGGGGGAAAAATCACAAGAAATCCCCTCCTGTCTCCCCTCCCCAGCACTCACTCAATCTTGTAAAGGAGAGTCATTCTGAATCTCTGAGATTCAAAGTCCCAAATGCACATCGGAGCTCCCCTCCCATCCCCACCAAAGGGAAAAAAAAAAAAAAAAAAAGATTAGAGCAGAGTCTTTCTTGTAAATATAGAACATATGCTACCTAAGGGGGACTTTTCATACGTACCGTCAGTCCCTTCTTTCAGAACAGTCTCTCCCATCCTCTCATCTCTTATATCCAACCACACATCAAATACATGATAATTCATTAGCCTGAGATGAGCCCGAAGAAAGACAGCAGGTTTAGCACTTGTAATAGTGAAGCTGCCCCTTGGAGACAGATACACAGGGAACAACCAAGAACTTCTTGTTTCTGCTCCAAGAACCATTGACATATGTTAGTCAATAAGCATTTAGTGTGAAGTGGATTAAAAACACACAGTGGAAAAGAGGGCTTGCTTACCAATAATGGGTGTAAATCAGCCTAAAAGAGGCCTATAGGGAAGGTGATGTATGGCACAGATTCTGTGGTTTCTCACTGACATTTAATATATGTAAATTCTGTTACTGTCCAGGTAGTCCTGGTGCAGTACTGACTTGAATCCTGAGCATCTCATAACTGGCCCTGTCTGCTCTTTGAGGAGCCCAAGCAATTCTCACGGAACTCATGCTTTTGGGTTAATAAATAAATAAATAAATAAAAATTGCAATGATGACAGCAACTGCAGAAACCTCCTGGGTGTGAGCCAATGCAACTGTCTTCATAAATTTCGAGATTAGAAAAAATGATTCTGTGACTTCAATCTATTTTCCAATGTAACAGAGGTTGTTACTGCAGTGTCTATAATAATTAAGCCACAAGAATTACAAACTAGCTCTTGGCATAAGCGGGACTTAGCTCTGAAGCCTAATGACAGACACTTCAAACAGCAACTCCCTGAATATTGCTGTAATTTATAGCTACTGCAAAGCTGCTCTGTACCATGGTAGGAGTTTAGGGTAGGTGAGACCCTTCAAGCCGTTGTATTTTGGGTTTTTTTTTTTTAAGGAGTTTGCTTTCCTTTTACTCATTGAAAAGTCTGATAGCCAAACTATAATGAAACCTCTACCCTACCTTCTGTTATACCAATTATCTGGGAAAAGATTAATCTAGTCAGCTATTTCCTTTACCTGCGTATATTTCTTCTTCGTTGCCCTCTCCCATATAGATGTATCTCCTACACATGCACCCTTATTTGTGGCCCAGAGAGCGTGTTGGCCGTACGCAACTAGCAACTACTGATTAATAATGACAATTTTCAGTTTGCTTATTTCCTCACTGGAATTGCTATTTCTTTTTATCGTTTGGACTGGAGAAACACAGCCCAAACTACTCCTACTCGTGTGTACTTAGGACAGTTTTCACTAGACCTGGAGAAGTGCTTGGGGCAGGATTCATCCCCTAGAAGGGATGAATTTACACGTAGGGGAGATGTAAACTGGCACAACAATTATACAGCACTTGCTTTCCCAGGTGGGAATAATCATTGGGTAGAACTAATGCAAGTACTCAAGGTATCTTCAGATGCAAGTAATGAATGAAGGGCAGCCAATTCTCAGGTGGAAAGTGGTAGCTATTTTACCACATGCAATTTTGAGCACTGTATTAATGAGAACATGCTGTTCCTTTGCTGCTAAGCTGCTTTAAAAGCTGGCATTTCTGTTTTGAAGCTTTTGTTTGTTTAGTTAAGCACTTGGTGCCCTCACCGGGAGCTGTTGGGATAGCAAGGGGGACAAGTAAGTACTCTCCAAATGGGTGGATAAGTAACAGAATCCCATTTAAGCTGTTGTCGTGCTGCCAGATTTGCCTTTCACATTTGAAAAATGAATAGGACAACTAATTATCTCCTCTTTGCTCAGGCAGATACCAAATACTAGTCATGCTCTTCCCACTTTGAATTAAGAGGAAAATTTGTGGTGACTTTCCTATGGAGCTGGAGTGTTTGTGAGTGAGAAACAAGCTGACTGCGGGCTGAATTTCTGGCTCACATCCCCCTGGGAAACTCCCTGGGCACTGTGGGGCATCCACGCCAGGGTAAGTCTTGCTTTCTCACCCACTTTCCTGAGTTCTGCCACCAGGCTGCTACTACGCATGGGAAGCGGTGCTGGCTCTGCAGAGACCCATCACACGCAGGGAAGGGGGCAGCTGGGGAGCATGGACAGCCTGGTCCCCCACCTCTTTGGGGAATTCAGACGTCCAATTCGTGGCTCGGTACAATGCGCACATTTCTTTCAGGAGTGGATGGTTTACCACAAAGGGCATGCTAACAGGAAGATGTGCTCTCTCAGCCTCCTCCACGGCCTGTTGAAGACATGCCACTGACCAAACCGCACAGGAGATTTGCGGGGCTATGGAAAGGGCCTGACTCTGGCTTAGTAAGCAGGGGCCCCAGCCTCATGGCACGGACAGATGCCTGCTGCACTAAAATCACTGGATAAAAACACAATCACTCGCTTCTGCTGGCTGCAATTTCCACAGCTGAATAGATCTTTATCTGTCTCTAAGTTTCAGTTGTGAATGACGAGAGGAGCTCACTTTCATTTGTATAGCACCAATACTTAAAAATCACCCTTCTTCAGTCTTTCTGAAGTATGAGAAAGACCCACAGAGGGTGAGCGTCACAGCGGGGCCCTGCCTGCAGCCCTCTGCACAGGCAGCATCTTTTGCTCTTAGCACAGAACTTGCAATTCTAGCTCTGGCAATTCAGAGCACGTCACTGTCATCAACTTTGACTGAGTTTCTACACTGGTCAACTCCTCTTTTTTTGCTGGAAACCCACATACACAATACTAGGTGTGTGCCTGGCCCAGGAGCCCTGCTGCTGGCACGGGGAAGGAGCCAGGTTGAGAAGGAACAGGGAATCCAGTTAGGGAAACTGGCTACTCTGGGTCTACAGTAGAATTAGGAAGTTCATATAAGGACACCATAAACACCACAATTTGTCCCTTACTAGACATTCAGTTTCTGCTCCCCGGGACACACAGGCCACGGGTAAGAGCCCAGTATTTTCAGTCTGTCGAGTGAGGATTGTAAGCATCAAAAGACCGCCCCTTCCAGGGGAACTCATTGCCATCAGGACCTAAAAAGAAAGGGCAATACTCTACCTCACTGTCAACCCAAACCCTGTAGTGCTCCCCCTGCTGCTAGCAGTGCCAGCACCAAGATCTACTGCATTTCTTCAGATGGAAAAAACAAAAAATAAACCAGGTTGCTGCCCACCCACCTGGGGACTGAAGAAACTCTGCTTGCTAGCAATAAAAACATGCTGCTTGCCTATGGGGGATGTCAGGAAAAAGGCCAGTTTTACTAAGAACAGCTTTCTGCTGAGACCCCTTCAGTAAGTTTATGACAGAATTGTACGGACACGGAGAATAAATCACCTTAAGGAGAGGAGACAGAGTAAAAAGAGAAGACAGATTCCGTGTGATGGGAAGTGACTCAGTCTAGGTAATTATCCAGTTAGAAGGTAACAGACAGACTTTGGTAGGTGGTGAGAGAAATCCCTTCTTCCCTTTCTGACAGCTCTTCCAGGAGGTTTTTTCAAGTGGATGACCATGAGGGTGGAAAAAGACATGCCCTGTGCCCCTGTCATGGCTGTGTGACATGGTGTGTGGCAAAGAATTGTAACCCCAGACCAGAACCCTGAATCCAAAATGCAAGCGTTTCTCATGCCGCAGCTCAAGCCCCGGGACAGACTTTGCTCTTTGCTTTCAGGGGACTGAGCCTCTGCAGGCTGAGAGCATCCTCAGTGGAGAGCGGCCACTCAGCGCTGCCTCCCAAGGTCTGCCCCCACGGCCCTTCGGTGCCAGCCTCGCACTGCCGTTACAGCAGCCGCAGGGCACAGCCTTCTGATGGCTTCCAGGTTCACCCAGTCTGCCTGTAAAAGGAAAGGTACGGGCTTGCAGAGGCTTGTACATCTCACATGGCTGTAAAAGGGGTGCTCATGACCAGACCCTCAGTGTGGTTTACAGAACAAGTTTTGTTTACTTCAGTTTACAAAGTAAAGCCACCAGCTTTAATTCTCCTTAAAAACCAAAACAACTGGGGAAGTGCATGATTCAGAGTGGCTTGGTGCAAATTTTTGCAAAGTAACAGACACAAAATCAAAATAATTCAAATTATACATACATGTAAGACAAAAGAAATTCAAGTTAAAACCAGGACTGGATTCCTATTAGCCCTAGAGATGATCCAAGAATATGTCAGGAAATAAATAAATCATTCTAATTTTCACCATAAAAGAGGGTGCTGCTCACTAATCCAAATGGTTTGGGTATTTACAGAAGGCAAATGGGTTAGAGGAGAAATAGAAAGAAGAAAAGCATTCATAAGAGTGAACTGAAATGCTGCAAGGTGATCACTTCCCCACATGGCCCACTGTGACTAAAAGAAGGCTTTAAATCACTGCAAGGGGCCCAAGAAATTCCTTTTGAGCAGGATGTCATCATCTGCTCCACACTGGTGGGACCATGCCAAGATGAGACCAGCATGGTCTACTAGGTTTGGCTGGCACCACAGAGATTCTGAAGCTTCACCACAATCCATGGCCACCCTGGGGCAGATGACAACAAATAAGTTGGCCTGGTCAGTCCAATTTATGAATAGGTGTGCAATTTATCCTAGAATCCATCTGAAGGGAAGACTGCTTAAAACCACATCTTCCTGGCCTCTGCTGGACTGTGCATGCTCCAAGTAGGAGGCAGCCAGCAAAACTAAATCTCTGTTCTTCAACATGTAAGCACAGCTGGTGATCAAACCACTCGGCATTTCCACAAAGGCCAATAGCTAGGGTGCCTTAGGTTACTGCAGGAAAAAGCAGGCCCTTTCAAGTATCTCTTTCAACATTTGCAAACCACAGGAGACAAAGCAACACCCTCATTTACAAAGGCAGTGTGACTTGTGCTCATCAGTGGTATTTCTGATGCTTTGTTACCAGATAATAATCTGCTTGCTTTTTGCTGCACATGTTACTAAGGCCAAATCCTGACAGGTCAGAGCTGTACTTTCAGTGCAGCCAGTGGAGCAGAAGATGCTTAATGCCCAATAGAAGCAGGGCAAATTCTGTAGTTAATGTCATAGCATGCAAAAAAAACATCCTGAAGGCTCATCCTAACCTTCTGTTTCCTTGTCAAGACAGATTTATTTACAGTCAGTACCACAGGGACTAGATTCAAGTGGCAGTGGTGTTATATCCATATTTTTAATGGGATTTGACATTTAAGGCAGCATTTCAGTTCACCTCTAAGCCTGTAATTACACTTGCAAATCTGCTTAGCAAGATATCAGCAGAGTATCCCAGGGGACTGCTCAAACAGATTGGTTCTGTTTCCATAGAAGCAGCATTTGAGTACCAAGTGATGCTACAAAGCAGACACTGTGGACTGCAGTGCCTGACATACACACTTGCAAACTGGACCCATTCCTAATCTTCAAAATAAAAACAAAAACAAAGACTGCAAGGAGCCCTTGCTTTATCTTAAAAGCAACTCTGTGCTCAGTCAGATACCACTGGAGGTCAGGAGCACTTCATGATACACTACCAAGACAGGACTCCTTTCTACACTCTGCTGGTTATCTTTGGTCTCACGAAATCTGCAGGTGCTAAAAGTACCAGAGCAGCCCAAGGATGAAATCCTGTTCGTCACCTCCTGGTCTGGAACCACGATGGCCCAGTGCTAAGAAGCACCTTTATGTCTCCTGCACAAGTGCAGACTCTGCCCAGTGTCTCCTTCCCAAAAGAATCCATTTAGATTTCTCCTTTCATTGTAGCCCTACCGCCCCCAAAATTTTGACAGCAAATTAGGGCCAAATGCCCAGGATGCTCAGGACTATATTTTGCCCCCAGTTTACACACCCACCTCTCCTTTGCACCCAGTTTACACCACCACCCCCAAAGATATAACTGGAACCAAATAAAGTACATATGAAGTACTCAGCTGGGACTCCATGTATACTCAGTTCTCTTCAGGTCTGGGGAAAAAAGAAGTCTGGTTTGTTCGGATTTGAACTTTTCGTCTATGCCCATGGGAGGCAAAGTGAAGGATCTCCTTTTCTCACAAGCCACGTGAGCAGATCTTTCTGCAGGATGCAAATGGTTTCATCCCTGAGTTCAACTTTAAAAAAGAAAAATGCAGTCCTCAGCCATCACCACCCTAGCGCCAGAAGCTAAGACAACATTTAGCACAGAGCTCTCTGCTGCAGGAACAAAGAGCAAAAAAAGCAGCACAAAGCTGGGAAAGATGGAGAAAAGCAGAAAGAGGCTAATTTGTATCACACCAAAGAAACAGAAGGAATCCTGAGGCCAAAGGGTTTGGACTAGTAGAGAAAGAAAGCTTACAGAAGGTAGACTGTGCTGTTCAACAGTGAAACCTTTGCAGCCTTCAGTGCTCATTTGGGAGCAGCCTGGTACCTCCATCAACAATGATCCCACCAGGCAAGAAAAACAAATCTAGAGAGCACTCCCAAAGAAATATAAGATCCCTCAAGGCCATTTCAATGACATGAGCAAAACTCGATTTTTTCTCTTTTTTCCCAGCAGGGATGACACAACACTTCGTCCAGCTTAGTGCATGCAGTTCTCTTCTCCTCAGCAAGACTTCTCCTCTCCTCAGCAAGACTTCTTCTAGCTGACCGACGTGCAGTTCAGCTCTGCAGGGTCCTGCCTACCTGCTGCCATGACTCCCTCTGGCCCATCGGCAATACTGGGCTCGCTGGAGCACTGCCTGTGGCTGAAACTGGGCTGCAGGAGGAGGCATTTGTCGGTACTGTCTGACTCCTCAATCACCATTCCTGTGTGCATCATGGAGGCCATTGCCAGGAGCTGAATATCGGAGTGAGCATTGGCAACAGTGTGGCGACGGATGCTACCACATTTCTCCAGGTAAGCCTCACCCTCCTGCTCTGTCAGTGGGGTCAGGGCCATCTCGCTGGGCTGCCGGCTCGTCACCACATGAGATGAGTAATTCAGTACACCAGTCTTGGCACGGGATCTGGAGTACCGTCTCTCTGGAAGAGAAAAAGAAAGCAGGAACAGTTAACAGGGCACAGGCAAAGCATCACCTGAACTGCTAGGGTGGCCTCAGGGAACAGAGAGGACTCAGCGTGCAGCCACAGAGTGTCCCACTTCGTTACCACTGGGGAACAGTCAGGTGCTCATTAATGCACACTGCTAGGGATTTGGAAAGGAGGTCTGCCTCTCCCCCGGTAAGGAGACACCTCCCATCCTGCTGTAAGACAATGGGGCTGCTGCCTGTGAGAGAAGTGAGACAAAAAGTAACAAGTGCAGCAAAGGGACTTTCTTCAGCATCCTGATGGTCCCCTCGCTTACCCAGGGGGGTGAGGACCAAGTAGGAGCTCTCACGTGCAGGTTCACTAAAATCAGTGACACTAAAGTGGCACAAGTCCCCAGAGAAACATTCAGTGAGGATCTGAGTTGCCATCCCTTTCTCTGGAAAATTTCTCTCAGGAGATGTTGCTAGCTGGTCTCAACATGAAATTCCTGATGCTTACATTGCGCTACCTCTCCAGCTGCCTAGGGAAAGGTAGTTCTGCTTGCATTATCCCACTGTATGTATTTTTTAAAGATTATGCAAGAAAAAGAACATTTCATCCACTTTAAAACACATCTAGTTTTGGGGTTAGACACTGAAAACACCTAAGAGCGCACAGCAACAGCCCACAACAGCCCGGGGGGAAAGGTGCAGAAGAGAAAGGCAGTACTTGCGGAGCACGGGTGAAGGTGATGACACAGAATTGATGGGTGCAGGGTCTACGATCTGCTTGACAAAAACATTAAGGGGGAAAAAATGCCTGGTTTAAAACTCAAACCCACGGCCCAGTCCCCAGCCCCGTATCATGAAGCACCACTTCAATTCTGACATCGAAAGCTTTAACAAAAGCAGGGGTCCGAGTTTGTGCCTTGGCTCGCTGTAATTCACTCCCCTAGCAGGCTGAATCAGACAGTATTACTTTTCTCCTGCCACGCAGTGTTAAACACCTCATGCGGTCTACCCCTGAAGCAGCTGATAAAGCTATTCCCTACCTGTCTCTCTGTTTCTCACCAACTTCCCTGAAGTGCAGGGTCTCATTTCATAAAGCCGGAAGCCTTTAAACCATATAAAATACTTCCACCAAGACTGCAGAGCATAAGAGACAGAGTAACAAAATGCAAAGCAAAACACTCATCACTGAAGGTTATGAAAGAGTTTTGGAAACTTGCATCAGGAAGAAAAGCAGAAAACAAACTCTATATTGTTGCAGGGAGGAATGGGTGAGCAGCCAAAACTCCACCACTGGCAGCAGCCAAGCTATGACAACACTTCACCCCGCTGCTGCCAGCAATACATTCATTCAAAACAGTTCATTTCATGCTTAAGAGTATGTGCAAGTAATTTTTGAGGCTGGTTATGGTAAATATACTCTTTAGGCGTCACCTGCAGCTCAAGCCACAGCAAGATGTAGTGTTGAAGGTCATTGGGGAAAAGTAATTTAAGGGGGGAGCCACACAAGCGTCCTTCCACTCTGCCCCCGTCCTTGCAGCTCCGTTGGCAGCGGCAGGCAGGGAAGCAGCAGGTGAGCATCCTAGCACAGCACCGGCGTCACCAAACCCCAGGCACTCCATCAGCTTTCTGCTGCTGCCCGTGCCTGGGACTTGGAAAGTTACCCTGGCGTAGACAAGACTGAAATAACACTGGTATTATTAGCAGTAGTTGCTTCTCCACCTGCACCAGTACTTATCAAGGCTTCTTTATTTCTGACTTCTGTGAACAAAAAGTGAAGTATTGATACCAAAAGAGAGAAGCCAGTGGTGGGGGCAGTTATATACTTGCAACGTGACCAACCCAGGCTGAGATCTTTAAGCGGATTTAGGTGCCCATCTTCTGTCTACATTAGGAAGCCAGACACCTTTAGGAGCTGTTTAGCTCTTGGGCTGAGAAGAGAAAGAGAGCTCAGTAGCCTCTTGAGGTAACGGTTCATTGCACTCCCCCATCCCATGATTTAATAATTACATTATGTATATCCTGCAGTGGCTTCAGCTATGCAGAGGTGTTTTAGCTAACTAGAGAGCTCTGAGGAGATTAAACTGAACTGAGCCATGCAAAACGCTGCCAGATTTTCCAGACTCCACAGCTGCAGATTTTGTAGGCAAGGGCTGAATCTATGTTCTTCTCTGTTCCTATACAACACATTCAAAATTAAAACATGCTTCATTTAAACAGAGACAGCTTGCAGCCCTTTCCAAAAAGCCAGGATACACAGGAAAAAGAAAAATCATGGCCATGGCCTGATGTTCACTTAACAGATAAATAAAAATATTCCCATGAGAAAAAATTGCCAGTTTTGTGTGTAAACTTTTAGTGCTGCCGAAAGAGCCAAGCCTGATGACCTGAGAGATTAAAGTCCACTAAGAGCAAGTATAACATAGGAAGCAATAATATAAAATTATTCTTGCCCAGCCTGGCAACCCTGCCTTCACATGAACAGGCAAAGAGATCCCGAGATCCTTTTCTGTCAAATCCTTGGCTGTTGTGGTAAAATGGTCAACTAGTATCATTAGTTACATCAACTACTGTGGTAGTTTGCAATCCAGCCAGTCTGTATTCATCATTTCATAGGCTTATACACAATGTATGTACTTGTGTACATGTTTGCATGGATGTGTGCGTATACTCACTGACTAGCAGACTGCACAGAGCTGATGCACATGCCAGTGTTTCAAAGTCTGACATCCTTTAGCTTTTGAATATAGTCAGAACCTGGATGAGGAGATTGTAAAAACTTGCTGGTATTGAAGGAATCACCAACAGCAATTCAGAAGACCACACTCTTACCCTCAGACCAATATCAGTGTGGGAACAGGAGCATTGCACCACCTCCTGCATGCAAAAGTAAAGCAAAGGTCCTGAGTTTGACTACACTGAAGTAACTACTGTAACCCAGACACCCTGCAATGAGGTGAGCCCAGAATCGAGCAGAGGTTGCAAACCCACCCAGGAATCTGGACAGACACACAGGCACTGTGTGCTGCTGTTCACCTAAACCACGCAGCTGGTTACCAGTGTGACCATATTTATGCTGAAAGTAGGCCCCCATTTAGTCAGCATTCACATGGCATGGTTTTTTAAGTAGGCAAGCGATCGATAGCAGTTTATTCCCAGCGCATGCTTTAGTTTGGAGAAACTAAACTTTAACTCTTCTTCTCCCTTCTATTCTGTTACAGTCAAGCTGCTACTTTCTGTCCCAGAAATAGCAGCATTTCACCATATTATTCTTGCCACCGCGATCTTTTGAGATGATAGGGGTGCTGCTCAAACAGACACTGTGCTTCAGATACAGCTGAATGTGAAACACTGTAGTAGACAGCAGAAGAGTTAACCAAGTGACAGAAAAGACCAGTTTTGAAAACTACCAAAACTCCCCTCCAACTCCTCTTACAGAAGTCTTACCCACCAACCAGGACAATGTTAGCACTTCACTGGTGGACTTGGAAAGCCAACTGTTTAAGTATCTGAGTGCCTTTGATAACCTAGACCTTCATCTGTGTCAATCCCTGACCATAAAATTCCACAGAAGTTGGGACAGAGAAAGGAGGAGGAAGGTGGTGGTGGTGTGAAATAAACTAAAGAGGTTAAAGGACAAAAAGTGTTCAAATTTTATCTGATGTAGCCACAGGAATTATCTGGCTTCACAGCAGCACAGGAATGGTCCAGTATCCTGCTGTCACAGCAAAATGGGTAGAACTCCAGTGAAATGTGTGTTGGAAGCACACGTGACAGAGCTGGTGGCGGTCAGTGGAAGAAGTTAGAAGAATTCTCCATTCTCCCCGCCACCAGCAAACGTTTTCCCTGAAGCTGTAGCTGTAAGAGCCAGGACTGGGAAGGTTTGCCTGGGCCGTTACAGGAGGCCAGGTGTTGTGTAACTAACACAAGAGAAGGAAAGGCAGTTTGGTTGCCATCTACTAAGGCTACTCAGTCTTCAGCTTGACTGAGGAAACAGGCCTGGCTTTTGACTTCTGAATTTGCTAATTCAGTTAAGACCCAATAGGTCTCTGCTCTTATTCTCTCCCCACAACAGTAGTGAAGTCATTCTTAAGACATTAAGCAATGCTTTCTAATGCCAAGGGTGAGGGCTGCAAGAAACTGCACAGAGGAGTTGAGGAGCTTCCCTCAGTGGAAGTTTTTAAGAGCAGGTTAGCTGTAGAAATGGCTTACATATGACTGACCAGCTAATGAAAGTGAGAGATGGACAGTGAGGAATTTCTCAATGTTTATTCTCTTCAAGGGAGGGATGACCTGACTCTTTTGAGGAAAAAACATCCACAGATTATTTTTGTGCAACAAAATTAAAATCCTTTATGATGAGAATCAGGTAAAAATTAGGCTAAACTCTGAACATTCATTTATTACTTTACTTTTCCCCCTTTACTTTCTTGGCCACAAAAGACAGTCTCTTAAAGGAGTTGTCATGCAAAGTATAACCAGAAATTTTATTTCTATTTTGGTGTGTTATGGCCAGGAACATGCAGGTTGTGGCTAATTTACATGGACAAAGCAAGAAGGGTGGTAACAGAAGAGCAGGTGGGGATGCTGCCCTCTACGAATCCCCTCTGTGAGCTGTCCTGTCCCCTTTCACACCTTTCCCTGCTGCACTCCTCTCACAATTTAAGTCAATTTTAAGATACAGCAACCCTGCAGGCTGAAGCCTTATGTGTATTCACAGCTGACCAGACACCTTCAGTCACATTTCTCAACACTCGTTTGTCTTGAAGGCTCCAGTCCAGAGGGCAGTCTGACCTCCACAGCATCCATTGAGAATGCAAGCGTACCCAAAGTCCAACAGTGCATTTCCAAAAAGCTACTACAGGGAACCTACTGGGCTTCATCGTCATTACAGGCTGCTCAGTGAGAGAAGAAACTGGTTCTGAGAAAGCAAAAAGGTGACAGAAAGAGGGAGAGAGGAAGAGAAAGACGTTTGATTAGAAGTGGGAGTTAAGAAAGAGAAACCACCAGCACAGCAGCACTTTGAAAACACCAAGATTATTTGCAGAAAAGTGCTGCTCTGCTGTCAATGTTGTGTAATGCAAATACAAGTTCGTGCTTTCCTCCCGCTCAGCACAGGGTGGAGCAGGGGCAAAAGGCCACCTTGGAAATACACACAAATAAATGACAGCTAAAATCAAAGTAAATACAATGATTTTAAGGCATATAAATTTTACAAGGCCAGTTCCTGTGATTTTTTTTTTTTTTAATGATACTAATGCCTTGTTCGGCTGACGGAAATCCAGGATGGCTAGAAACTTCAGTACAGGTCAGGCCTTTCAAACTATCCCAGCAGCATGCAGATGTCTATAAACCACAAAACAATGAAATTCGTCAAAGCTCAACTTTTATGAGGGAATGTGGTCTAGATTTAGCCTCAGGATCAGGTCTGAAAATCAATGCTGAACTGTATAACCATGTTCACTTGCATAAAAGATATTTAATTAACCAACAGCCACAAGAACAAAATCCCTGTGGCGTAGTTTGCCTAAAGTGATGCCATCAGTTTGTTACAGGAACAGATCGTCTGAGTCCTGATAAGTCCTTCTACCACAAGACCATCTTTTCCCTTGTGCTGCTAAGGTGTAGTACAAGACAGGTTGTGTGTCTCCAGCTTGCTCCAATTTGCATCGAAGCAAAGGCTAAAGCTTATAAAAACAGAGGGACACCAGAGCTTTCTTCACTTGTTCTATTTAAATCTTCTTGACTATCAAATCAGTATCACTACACCCATTTCTTAGCTAGCCAATCTCTTTTGGCTGGCCACATGCGTAAGTAGAGCTCCTGGATTATATGTGGAGAAGTTTTCCACTGTAAGCATCCTGAAGTGAAGTGCCAGTTCTCTCACCTAGACCCATTTATCCACAGTTTAAACACAGGTATATTTTATTTTTAAACAGAGTCCTCAGATGGAAGGAAGACTCCACGCAAAAAAAAACCCTGTAGTCTATCACAATGAGCACCCAACAGTTTTGCTGTTTGCAAAGGCTGGCTGATGCAGCAGTGAGCGTGAGAATCCAGGCAGCCGAAGCAGGCTAGGAAGCAGGGACAGAGAGTAGCCAGCAAAGGACTGGGTGCAGTCTGCCACTGGGCTGAGAGCAGTACATCAGGCATGGACCAGGGAGTTTTAAAATCCAGCCCATCTCCAGAGGAAGGGGAGACTTTGCCCATGTGTGTGTGTGCAGTCGTGGGGCAGTAACAGTTCACTCGGTCACGGAAAATAAAAAGCCCGTCACAAAAATCTACATTCAGAAACATATTAATCAGGACCTTCTCAAGAGTGTTTTAGCCTTTGTTTTCTGTCTCTCATGGAGTCATGCACTGTCTCCTTTTCTAGCACAGACATGCACTGCCTCATGTTAACCAACCTGTGTACCTCAGCAAGAGCTTCTGTACGATGCGCATGTCTTACCAAGCAAGCAGGTGCTACCAGAGAAGCTGTGATCCTCACACAAACCCAAGTACGGCGATACCACCTGCTTGACCAGTTCTTCCAGCTGTAGGTAGCCCTCACTGGGACCAGTAGGCTCATGGACACTCTGAAATTCAAACATTAAAAGTCAACATCACCCTTACATAGTTTTGAGTAAGGCTTTTGAGTAAAGCCTGAGGTCTGTCAAATATCTCTGCACTGGAATATCCCAACCATATCAGTAGACCATTTGGAGGAGCACAGCTGATAAGCCCAAATGGAGGTTCGGGTGCCATTCAGGTCAACCTCCTCGTTCAAGTCATAGCCATAACCCTATGGACATCAAGCAGCTAGCTGTCTTTTTTCTGACCAAGCGATATGAAGGTACAAGGTACACTCACACTGAGGATCTGCACAGTGTAACTACAGCAATATAATTACACCAGGGCAGTTCTACCAGGAAACATCTCTTTGTAGAAAAGCCTTAACACACCTCAGGCAAAGTACTGCTCTTTTCCTAGGCAGGACTGCAGGAAAAGCATCCTCTGTAGTTCAGCTTACAGCTGTGAAGATGCTAGATAACACTAACCAATTTAACTGTAATTTCAGAAACTGTTCACAGACCTAACTTCCTGCAAAGCCTCAATAAGCTTTTCTTTCTCAAATGCATTGCTTTGAGACCCTCTTTGCCCTCAAGATTCTTTTATTAAAATATTTCAGGGAAATTGAGCTAGCACTTCAGTATCTCCTGCTATTACAGTCTGGGTCACTGGGAACATAAGAAAAGCACAAACTCACACAGACATACCAGCTTAGCCACTTTGCAATTTTGATTGTATTTCAGAAAGTTTCATTCCCTGCCACTCATTGTAAGGTATATTGGAGAAGAAACAGAAGTGAGAGGAACCCAAACAGCCACCTGTAATATGATATTTTGCAGGACTGTCAGGCTGGGTGATATAAAAAGATAAAACAGCTGGCTTATTTGACATGCTTGGAAAATATTCTCTTGAGGTCTGGATAAAGAGGATAGTCCTCACAGAAGGTCTAGGTCTCTTGGGAGAGGCCTTTGGAAGATGTATAGCATTTTGCCTGCTGCCAAAAGGTATTCCTTCTCCCATGGGCACTGCTCAGCATCTGAGCCAGCCAAGGGACCAGCACTGGGCCACACCTCATTCAAATTCCACAATCCACTGTGATGGAGACTCGCCCTGTCATTGCAAAGCTGAGAAACCAGGAGAACTAGGGCACAAAGAGGCATTCAGAGAAGCTTGGAGATGAAAATGTATGTGAAAAAAAGAGTCCTGAGACCATTCCTAGATGAGGAGAGGTACCAAGAAAAATACAAACACCAAAGAGCAGAACCTGGCCCTTTCACAGCAACATCCTTACCTGTTCCCAGGAAAGCTCAGGACATTCAAATTCAGCTCTTATTTCTACCTTTACTGCTCCCAAATAAGCACACATCACTTTCCCTTCATCACACCCTCTACCCTCCCCACTCTCCTCTCTAGGGTTCATATTAGTTTAATGAGGTTGAGATACTCAAGTGGAGTCAGACGACGAAGAGCAGAGGCTCCCCACCTGCAGAATTAACAGCATCTGGACAATGGAAGCTGGGGGCTTTGTCTGGACCAGAGGAAGAATTTCTTCCAACTTTACTTTTAGCAAGACCAAGTCTCTGAAGCCAAGAAGAGCAATCTGACGGATAGTCAACTCCTGACCCTAAAAAACACAGAAGGCAAAATCCAAGAGTTGGTAAAGGGATATGTGAGCATCTCACTAACACATGTATGCACACAGACAGAAAGGGTCTATCCTGCCTGTTGCTGCTGTGGCAAAGCCTTCCCCAGATGCTCAGGTTGAGGATTCATGGTACTCTTTGCTCACTTCCCTCTCAGTCTCTGTCCCACACAAATTCTGAAATGAGTAACACTTACCTGAGGCGCCACTAGGTTTCGAGTGAAGCCAAAACTGAGCGTGTATTTCACCAAAAGATTATGTATTCATGAAACCCAACTGCCATCCAATTTAGTCACTAACATCCAAAGCCCAGGATCGATGCAGCTCATGCTTTTGCCACTCAGAGCTGAGAAACCAGAGAAGATTTGGTAGGCAAAGAGGTTGGCACAGAGTATTCCTTAAGTAAGCCTACCTCTGGTCAGTGTTGGATCCTTTTTTTGCTCAACGTCTGCACTTTAGACCTTGCTGATATGACAAAAATCCACAATTCAGTCCACTATAGATTTTAGGATTTAGGCTAGAGCAAAGCTAGCAAGGCTGCTTGTACCAAACATCATTTTAAAAAGCAACAGCTTTGATTTCCACCGCAAGGCACCCCATGTCCTCTCAGTTACTTTTTTACATCAACAACATAAGTGAGCAGGCTTAACGGATGAAGATGATGTTGTACTATTTCTCAGCATATTTAAACAGTGTTGGACTCCATTTGGCATTCTGGTGTTACTGCCTTTCCCTCTGCTATGCTTAACATCCGCACAACTTTCTCTTGTCCCGCTGCATCTTAACAGCAGAAATTTTCCTCCCAGCCCTGCCCAGCACTTTCCAGCCTGAAGAGTTTCCCTTGTTCTTCCCGGAACGTTAATCTCTGCCCCATGGTCTGTTTGGAAACCATTTTACGGCCTCCATAACACACTCAACATGGCAAATATTTAGCTGGAAGGAATTAACAGCAGTTAATCATTAATTCATAATGGGTTTAATGTCATAATTAACAGCATCATAAATATGTAAATACGAATTAAAGCCAATAGGCTGGAGGGTAGCGTGGCCATAATAAAAGCACTTTGCTGTTTTAAACCATCACTGTGTGTTTAGAAACATGGAGGTGTAGAAAAGACTGGTACATATCTCTGAAATATATTTCAGCAGCTGCACACTTTTTATTTATATCATGCGGTTTAGTCCCGTTAACTTCATACCTCATTTCAAAATGCAAACATCTTGCTGTGCCAAACAAAACAAGATTTGCTATTCTTTTTCCACACCAAGTAGTTACATCAACAGCTGCAACTATATAAAAGCCAGTGACCTGTTTACATAGTTTCCCTCTGTACAGCAATTTAACCAACTTGGCTGCTTAAAGGTCATATTTCTGCAACAGCTATGAGCCTCGGGTTTAAACTTAGCTGAGATAGATAGGAAGTTACTTCTACTTACTACCTTCGGTAACATACGCTCGCACATTTGGCTGACTTACTTTCATTCTGAATGGGCAGTTGCCGGGATCACAGAAGAGTACAACTAAATAATCATGTTGACATTTGCAGCAAAGGATGGGGAACCAACAACAAATTGACGTTCCCATCTACCAGAGTAGCGCATGAAGAACTGCAACTTGGTGAAAAAGATTTGCTAGATGAGCTCTTTTCGCATGTGGTAACACACTGTATAAATAGGTACATACAGTTCCCTATTTGTAGGAAGAGCCCAATCTTGTCATTAGGGCACTGGCCTGGGATAAGAGCAATTTCTTATTTAATTTCTTATTTCTTGTTGCACCAGCAACTGTCTCTGTTGTAGCCTAGGGCAGCTTACTCAGATTCAAATTTTTGGATGTATTTAGGCAGTTTAAGTCCATACATTTGTGTAGGACTTAGGCGCCTACAAAGCTTTAAATATGCTGTCTGTTACCTTTCAGTTCCTCATCTGTAAAATGGCAATACTTTCCTAACTTCACAGCTTCTATGAAATATTTTTGAGTGACTCAGACATTGTGACAAGACAAATAGAGTAAGAAAGCTATGCTTTCAAAGAATCTCAACATCCCATAGTCACACTTTCAACACTACCACCAAGTTACTTCCAAAAGCCGCACCCACTGTGCAGTAACTTTTGTTCAGTTTCTCATTAGAGACACTTAATAGCAGGGGAGTAGATTTTTCTGATAAGTGGCAGAATTATTAGCATCAGTGGGTATGACACACAGCTCAGCTGTTTCCACAGTGCACAGATAGCTGCAGTGCAGACAAACCCCTGCTTAAATAATTAGGTCACTCCCTGACTGAGAATTAATTGCAAAAGGAGAGAAAGGGAGGATATAATTGTGCAGTTTTACCTGCCAAACACCTACCTTTAAGCATCTGCAGCAAGGAAAGAATAAAAACAAACACAGTAGAAAGGTTAGTGTCTGTCTTTACAGAAGTCCTTTCTCTTTTAGGAAATGCCAACTTTAATAGGATTAGAGGAAAAGGGCAACCTTTGAGCTTTACCTGCTGCCTTTCAAAAAATACATGGGAAAAATAATTTTAAAAGGCTCTGGAAAGCATGTCTTGTGGAAGAGGTAAAAGTCAAGAGGAGGAGGCTAGCATTTCCAAGAACGTCAGTCTCCTCATGAGGTACATTTTTCTTTTCCTCCGATGGAAGAGAAGATCAAAATAGGCTGGGGAGGTAATTAGACTGCTCGTATGGAAACCCTGACTAAAACTACATTAAAAATGATACAAGCTCAACACTTCTGATGGGATACTCAGCTTTCAAAATATACCCAGTGTAAACAGGTCTTACATAAAGTTGTTCATTCATCCTCTACCCATAGATTTACCTGTCCCCTTACTAAAGCTTCAAAAAACCCAGCAGAGGATTTTCCAAAGGCACAACTGGGACCACAAGCCCTCCAAAAGTAGTTAGGGCAAGTTAAACACATTTTCTCCTGATCTAGTCTTCAGATTTGTCCCTCTGAAGACAAGCTGTCAGTGTTGTCATCTGCACCAACAGAGTCCCAGGTATTTAAAAATGGAAGAACTATAAATACAAATGACCCAGAGCTTCAGTCTAGACAAGGTATAGTCCAATAGTTTCAGTGTTCAAGCTTAGCTAAGCACAGACAGAGGGCAGACAAATGGGAATAAAATCAGCCCAAAACACTGTGCTTGCCCAGCAGATTTTAGCAGTCCTTCTTACACAGTTAATGCTGACTTTGGTAAACTCTACTTCCTCCCAGATTTAGTTTAAAGGTTTTGAGACCTGTTTAGCCACTGGCCAAACAGGGCCGCTGGAATAGAAGTTTCCATGTGCCATTAGCAGACATTGCAGTTACATTGCCTCACCTGACTGAAGACTGAATTATAATTAAGATTACCTGGACTGGGTAGAATATTGCCTGGAGTGTAGGAAGAGTCTCTGTAAAATAGTGATCCCAGATTTCAGACAGGACATCAATGCGATCCTCACCTATGAAAACAGAGATTGGGAGCAAGAGCTTTAGCAACAGGGACACTAAAATCAAGTTGAATTTTCCCACTACTCTCTAATTCCCCAGATAAGAGATGCAAACCCACCCTTCACATTCACAGTTTCTGTCCAAAACTGGACATCACTTAGCTAAGCTTCGCCTTAACTGTCAGAGACACAAGGCTGTGACCATAAATTGCTCTGTCGCTTACTGCAAAGAAGACAGCTCTGTGCAAAACATGAGATCAATTCCAACAAAAGAGTGAAGCCTGTCTTCAACCAGAGGCTTTAGCTCCACAGCAAAGGACTGTGTAATCTCACAGCTCACTGTTAGCATGCTCAACTAGCGTGGGAGCACGGCTGCACGTTAGCAGCTGAATCTGAAAACCAGCAGGTGACAGCCAACATCAAGTGTTCTGCAGCAACTGAGTCAGGGAGACCACTTACAAGAGCTGAGCCCCTTCCAGCATCCCCCCACTCCCAAGCACAGACACAGCAGTCAGGACCCTGACAAGCCACAAAGCCATCATGCCTCTCTCAAACGTGGCACGTGGGAAGGTTCCCAAATGAAATCCACTTGTGGCCACCCCTCATATGACTCCGACTCGAACAAACATCCTCAAATGTAAGTGGGTATTTAAAATGAAGGCAGACTAAGTTATGCAATTCATGATTCCCGTAACAGGAATACAATTGTGGTCAAAAGCCTATTATTAACAAAAAATGCTTTACTGAACATAATCATTTGAATAGACATTTTAAATTATGCTCATAGGCTTGACTCACAGAGCTGTGTGTTCCTCAGCATTTGGGCCCAAAGCCTCTAAGTTTTTTAGGAGATTTTTCCCATCCCAAAGGCCAAAGTTTTTCAATGTTTTTTTCAAGTTTTAGATACATTCCCCAGAAATTTCAGGTGCAAATACAGACCCGGGTTTAACAACACGAGTTTCTGACAAAAGGATTTTCCAGGATACTTTGCACAGAGCCTCAGCTGGAGCTTACAAGCAGTCAGGACTCAAGGAGCAGTAATGGAAGCTGCTCAAGACAGCTTTAAAGGCTCAGCCTCAAGGTGACTAAAGGCCCTGCATGAGGAACTGGAACACACGTAAAATTGCAACTCAAAGGAGCCTTATCACTGTGTACTGAAGTGCTTTCCCCATCTGGACACTTCCACACAGGCTTTCACTGTGCTTGCCGCTTAAGACACAGCCAGAGAGCAGAGAGCCAGCAGGACTAGATCCTGCAGATGTTTTCTTTCGAGCAGAGAACCCACCGATGACTGCAGGAGGGGGTTCAGAGGGAGGCTTCACCGTGTCAGGTACGCCACCGGCTTCAAAACTGGAACTGCAGGCAGACGAGCACCTACCCAACACCCCCATAAGAACTATCTATTACCAGAAACTGCCAACTCTAAATGAAAAAGACAACAGGAAACAGACTAATTGAATGTTTAAATTTTTTCCTCCTCTGCCTCCTCCCTAGGACTGCAACACTTCGGTGTGTGGAGCCAGAACGAAATGTCACAGATCAATTCTTCTGAAGAGGAAGGGGGAATGGTTTGTTTCTTCAAGAAAACATAAATCCTACAGACATTGAAAGAGATTCTGACAGACTGTATAAAGAAAAAATCACATTAAAATAAGAGGCTGTGATTTGGAAAACAGACACAGTAAAACATTGCCATGCCCTGCAGCAGGAACATTATTCTGTCTCTGAGTACTGGGACAGTAGAAATTTTCCAGGAAGACAGAGCTAACTGAGAAGCGCGTACAAGAAGTTCTTGTTGCTGCGACCACAAGACCTGCAACAAGCCTACACATTATAGAAGAAAGGTGCCCATGAGTCATCTCCTGTGGAGATGCTAGCCTGCATGGGCAAAGCGGCTCCAGTGTCACTTCAAACCACGGACAAAAAAATGAGGCATAGGAAGACAGTTTTGCTGTCTGCCTGGGAAACTTCATCTTACCCAAACTACTTGAGCAGCTGTAAACTACTCCTGGGCAGCTCTCAGCTTATTACAGGCTGGAACTTGGTTTTCATAATGCTAAACCAGATATTGGAATAGTTTTATATGAATACAGAAAACAAAACCTATGATCAGCTGTGCAGCACTCATTCTGATGAGCTGGCAGCAGCAGGGCAAGTACCCACATTTGGGAAAATGCATGAATCTGCCTTTTTTCCTCCCTTACAGGGCCAGGGCCAAAGAAGCATGCACCAAGCAGGAGGCTGGCAACTGCACGGCTTCTTCAGGGTCTGAGTCCTACAGCCTACTGGCCAGGTGGAGAAGTCGGCGAAGAACAGTGCAGAGGAATCCAGCACCAACAATGACGTGAGATTATAAGTGTCTATTGGCATTTAATGACCCAGATAGATACAGCAGGCTGATGATTAGCAAGAGATCTTCCCTACAGGCTACAAAACTGGGTCAAATCAAACAGCAGCCTAGTTTTGAGTAAAGACATATGCTCTAGACAGCTCTGCTTGAGCAAACTTAATAAACATGACTAACTCCCCATACATCCAACACCGAGAGCCGCTGCACCACGCTGGCCTTCATCCACAGGCCCTGCAGTAGCAAGCATCTGTACCCCAGTGGTTTGAACAGAATTTCATGTGTGATCAACTTCTTTCCTGAAGGATTTCATTCCCACCCAAGTGACTGTTTCTTCTTTAAATTTACACAAAGCCTGCTAGTTCAGCTCTCAAAAGCATGACACAGTAACCAAAATTGTGCTTACATCAAGCTGCAAATCACATTGAGAAATAAAAGGCAGAAGGCAACTCTCAGCAGTTTTGCAACAGGATCCATGTCCAGCCCAGAACTGCTTTGAGCCCAGGTTCAACTGCCACACAAGACCCACATTCCTGCTCTCACAATGAAGATGTGGCTGGTGGGAGTGTTGCAGCTATGTGACTATTCAAACAGCCTGCCATCCCTTAAGCCTCACAAGGGCTGCAGTGCAACCTGGTTCCTGAGAGGTTGTGTGACACTCTAAGACAGTACCAGAAAGGGCTGTACGCTTTCCAGACATGCAAATCATCTTGTCTGACCAAACATCAAAGCACAACTCCCTTACAAAATGGGTTTCTTACTGTACTTGCCTTCACACAGCTTAACCTTCTCCTCTATAAACAGCAAGCCTTTCGCAAGGAGCTGGTTCTGCCAAGAGAGAAGAGAGAGACATGCATTTGCCTTTTCTGAGATTTAAAAAAAACATGAAAGAATAAATTTTTTTCAGATGTCATCCACTTTGCACGCAGTTATCTAAAGATTAGCCATATCGTAGTACTTTCTCCCAGCACCACCATCAGACCTGGTCTCACTGTGAGTGCTGTACATTCACTAACCCCATCTTGTTCAACCAGACATGAGAACATGACACAGCAGATGATAGTTGAAACACTTGCCAGGAGTGGGAAGGAAGGACCTGTCCTGGGTCACAGGGAGGGAGTCAAGAAAATAAAATAGTTCTTAACATAGGAGTGCAGCCACATAAGCTACACCTCAGCCATATGACGGAGGTAATCAAACCTCTCCACAACCTCTCTGGGCAGCCTGTTCCAGTGCTCTGTCACCCTCACAGTAAAGAAGTTTTTCCTCATATTCAGATGGAACTGTGAGGGTGACAGAGCACTGGCACAGGCTGCCCGGGGAGGTTGTGGAGTCTCCTTCTCTGGAGATATTCAAAACCTGCCTGGATGCAGTCCTGTGCAGCCTGCTCTGGGTGACCCTGCTCTGGCAGGGGAGTTGGACTAGATGATCTCCAGAGGTCCCTTCCAACCCCTACCATTCTGTGATTCTGTGATTCTGTGAAAGGGACAAATGCTACCAAAATCTCCCACTCTCTTCTTCCTTTGCAGTAGCTCAGTGCTTGCCTGACTGCACAGTAAGCCAGTTCAGCTCCCTAACTCCTACTTCTCTATTCCTACTTATTCTCTTTCTATGAGGCTATTTTTTTTTGCTATCTTGAGCAATTGGATCATCTCAGTGTGCAGTCTTAAGCTGCAGAAGAAGCGTCAGGTGCTAGTCTTTCTAGATAAACTTAACTATCACGGACCAGACAGATCAAGATATTGATGTGCCTGTTTGCAGTTCAGGGCCTATAAATATCTGATAAGCTTTCAGTTCCCATTTCCCCAAACATAAGAATGGTGCAAAAACAACACCCACCCTTTTGTTCTCCCAACAGCACTAGGAGAATCAGTTATTCCAAAAAGCTTTGAGAGTCCCAGAGAAAGGAGCTGCTATCGCCACATAACATGCTATTACTGCATCCTAAAAGGTTCAGTCCTACCACAGAGATCATATTGATAGAGAATAAAGCCTTCTGTCCTTCTGAAATGATTCAATATCACGGTAGCACACAATATTCAGAGACCTCTCTCTCTCTCTCATGTTCATCCTCCAGCTTTTGTTTTTAATGGGTAACCAGGTCAAAGTTGCACCTTTCAATCCTTCATCAGCTGAGGAGCAAGGCACATCTTTTTTCACTCCCAATGGACACTGCCATTACACCACTGCTCGGACACCACCATGGCCTCCTGATGAGCTGCCATACCGCACACTTGCTCTTGCGCTGCTGCTGTGGATGACAGACCTGCCTCCTGTAAGCATATACCAGACTGGCTCGTTCATGACACGCACAAGCAGGTAACTGTGTAAGCCACCCCAAGCAAAGAGAGCAGCACACCTCTGCATCCTCCCTACAACAAGAAGCAATACTAAACTGGGGTACTGTTGAAGGGAATAAAAAGAAGGAAGTGTTGCTCTGTGACATTCTCCGCTCGTACTTGTACTTCGCTTTCCAGAACAAAAGAAAAACTTGCCACTCAAGAGTCCTACTTGTTAGCATCAGACATCGTTGAAATGTGTGGGAAAGGAAGGGCTCTTCCTTAAATAGTATCTAATCAAATAGACTCCAGAAGTCTTTTGCAAGTAGGTTGAGGCTGAGGGACTGAAGAGACCACCATACATCCTATCAGGAAGGAAACATCTCTGGATGTATTGTCCTGGTGGATAATTTGTATTCAAAAAGCTGTCAGGTCGGAAAATACTGAAATTAATAAAATCAGGAGCTGAATTCAAGAAACTCCTTTTGCTTTGGAATCTCACCTCATGCAAGGCGAGCTCTGAGACCCTTTGGGGCTAAGTGCCACTGCAATACGAGAGAGAAATTTTTCCATTGGCATCTTTGTCAAGATTTCAGCAAAAAGGGCCTGGAAGAAACAACAAGCCATACAAGCTCACCAGTCGCCTCATGTGCTATGGGTAGTAGAGGGAACTTCCATGAAAAGTTTCATCTCAAGTCAAGACAAGACTGTATGGACATTGTCTTCTCCATAATGTGAAAGAAGCGTGGCGTTATACAACAGAAATGGGTACCTTTCCTTGGCTGTTGTCCCACCTTACGGCTACTTCATCCACATTAAAACATTAACTCATGGTTTGCTACAATGGCTTACTTGTCTTACATGAGCCAGATGTAAGAACTTTTGAGACACTGCTTTAAAAAAAAAACAAACTGCATCCCTTAACGTGTATCCAGAGTTCAGCCATGACATAAGGAGGAATGACCATCCAGTTCACCAGTGGTAAGCTCTATTAGTAGCAATAACAGTTAAATATTGTACAGTACATACAAGGGAAAAATAATTAATGGTCATGCTCATAATTAAGGTAATTTGACCCTGCTAGCAGGTGGCTTTTTTTCAGAATTCAAGCCCAACAATATTTAGTATGGTCTTATTCCCAATGTAATGTAGAATTTAGGTTCCTTTTAAATTAGTTACACAACAAAACCAGAGCATTTTAGGAACAACACATGGGATGAAACTTTATTATTTGAACTGTCCATCCAAGTTACAAGACTTTGACCTTTACTAGATCTAGCAGAGTGCAAAAGTAATCCTATCCATGCAGTACACTCAAGCTATAAACAAATTTCAATACTCTACTATTAACCAATCCTAGGAATTTCAGCACAGGAATCAAAGCTGATGCGAACAGTCCTGTTTGTCAGAGAAACGTGCTAAAATTGCTATTCTGCACACAGGTGACCATGTGGAGACAGGAACCCAAAGCACTTTTGCACGTGACCTTCTGAACCCGCTCACAGTATACAAACAACTCTCATTAACTGCAGTTGAAAAGCTGTGGATGCCAACGGGTAAAAAGCAGAGCAATACTGCAGACAGCAAAGCAGCTGCTTCTAGGCCTCACGTAGCGCACGGCTGTCAGTTTAGGAGGGTACGCTTTGGTCTTTGCTGACTCCTTCCACGACATCGGTGCCCACCCAGGCCAGCAGGAGTGGAGGGACCTCTAGCAGGACATGCACCACCGAGGGCCTGGCAGCTCACGCCACCTCCGTGACCTGCAGTATCTCGCCCTACTTACAACAGCTTACTCAGTTTTAGCCAAAAAGCCATACATTTATTCTGAAAAAAAAGTCCACCTTCTGCAGTTTTTTGGACTCTGGAATTCCCCCCAATAAAACAATTTAATTTTTTTCCTGCAGAAGCCTGTTTTCTGATTTATTCATCGTCACCAATGTGACAAAGGGCTGCCAAAGGAAGCTGCAGGCAGCAAAAGGAACTTGTCAGTGAGAAATTTTTAATGGCTGAGGGGCTTTGTCTAGGGCTCACTCCTCAGTTAGGGTGAGTGTTAGGGCTGAGAGAAAGAGAAAGCCAGAGTTCCCAGCAGACCACAGGAGGAACAGGACTGCCAAAGGATGGGTAAACTGCAAAGAGAACGTGCCTGGGAGACACTTTTCACCTGAGCAATGACAACAGCAATTAGCAAGTTGGAGAAATATGTTCTCACGATGAGAAAAAAAAAAAAACACGTTTCCAAACGTTGTTATCAGCTAATGGAAGGTGACTATTTTTCAAAGATTCTCTAGCAGAAATATAGGCTTTGGAGGGAAATATTAAGTTGTTGGGATCTCCATTCAAATTTTAGATTTGTTCACCAGAAATAAATGACTACACATGTCAGGCTATGGACAACAACAGCAAAAAAGACTTTCCAGGAAAAGATAAACAGTGTGAGAAAGGAGGGAGGAAGAAATCTGGAATGGAAAAAATTATGATGGGGGGAAAAAGTGAAACCCACTTACACTGTAAATATTTTTCTGTCTGAACAAAAAGATAATGTTTGAAGTGATATTGCACTTTAATCCTTCCAAATGCTTTCAGTTTATTAATAAAGTACTTCAAGTCTTTATTTTTCAACCTATAAAAAGGAAAATTTACAGCTGGTCTTTAATACTGTGTCATTTTAAACTACTATATAATAAAAAAGTACATACACATATATATACGAGGATGCTTATTTTCTTGTGTTTGTCTCAAGAAATACGAATTCCTTCCCTATCTGCACTAGAATATTAGGTTTCAATTTACATATACTTCCTGAGCACTGTGGATACAATTTTCCAGCTACTTTGCTTATAAGTTAGTATTACTGATGCTTTCTACTTTCAGAGGGTTTTTTTGTATTTTACAGGTATGTCAGCAAACAAAATATGCATTTGTACACCTTTATGGGCAGCACAGTTCTATCTATTAAAAATAGATATATTATTAATCATTAAACTGTAGTAAAGAATTTGTAACGCTCTTATGAATGTAATTCCATGTGCTAAATAGATTGCATCATCTCATTCTTAAGGCTTCTGGAGAAAAAAAAAAAAGCTTAGCTCCATATAGTTACTGCAGATGTTTCAATTATCCTCTTAAATTTTCCTCTTTCCTGTGGAAGAGAGACTTTTTAAAAAAAAAACACCACCACACTTCATTTCCCTTCTCTTCATCTTAAAAATATCTGGAAATTTTACTTATCTGTCTTTTCTGCTAAAGTCACAGGCTTAGAAATGGATTCAATCCAAACATTACCTCCTCAGATCAAGCCAGACAGGTAAATTTTCATTAAAATACCTACAGGGGTTGCTGACAAATCAATACAAGCTAATAAATGCAGCCACAGTGGGGGTCTGTATCAGACCTTGTCTAGATTACAAGTCTCATTTTACTGCTTCATCCCTGGTTACCAGAGGCAACACAGAGGTATGGAGCTAAGAGGAAAAATAAATCTTTTATTTGCCAGCCAGACCAGATAAAGACTCACACCAAGTGAGCTTGAGACGGCGCATTTATTTGAAAAAGTTTAGCTGCCACCTTCTGTCTCTTTGCAATTACAGTTGAACTGGGCACTTGTGGAGGCAGTTATTCCCTCCCCTCCCCAAATCAGCTTTCCCTGGATCTCCAGGGTGAAGTCCTCACCCTGCTGTTGGGACACCACAGGCTGCTATACGGTCATTGCAGGTGCTGCAAACCTGCCCTTACTCTCGCTACAGTAAAGCATGCGCTGCAGGGAAACAAAGCCCCAAGTTAACCCCCCACATGTATATGCAGTCAAGAAATTCGGAGAGAGACGTTCTGCAGCACATAGAATTGAGCTTGTGAAATCTCGCAGGTTGAAACCCCCCTGGCTTTTCTCAGTGCAGAAAACCACAATAGCTGGTATACCACCAAGAAGTGCAGCTAAGAGAAAGCCTTTAAGTTTTCAAATGCCCTGAGTTTCGGAAGATAGGATTCAAAGCTCCAGAAAAATCACTTTTCATTTTTGCCTCAGCAAAGACCCTCCCACAATGTGCATGTGCTCACTACTCTTACAAAGTAAGCTGTGCTGAAATCATTAGGAATAAAAGAAAAATCTGAAGGCAGTCACATGCCATGCTGTAAAATGTAGACACTTTCCAAGTAATTCTTTCTTTTTCCCAGCACAGATATTTTCCCCTTCCCCTCCCCTGTTAGAAAAATTGAGGCGAGTTTCTCCATCCATACCCAGAGGAGCAATTCCAGCACAATGACTGAAGGTGGAAGCTGTCCCAGGCACAACAGCTGGGGCTCCTCTCTCAAACCAGCAGTGCCAGCAGTGACGGGCACCTTCTCCCTCAAATTAATACTAGTTCATCAAACAGAAACATAAGCTTGGAACAGGGGTAAACTGCTCCAGAGCAAACTCAAAATAATTTACCCCATTTTGCTGGGTGAAAAAAAATCAGTTTTTCTGTTACACATTATAGCATTTCTTAAATGCAGCTCCCTCTTCTAGCCAACTGAGGCTTTGTGTTCTGTTAAACCACACTTTTACAGGCTCTACAAGCACAGAGCCACTGTTTCTTGGATAATCTGATGTTAATTTGAGAAAAAAACATCACCCAAACTTACTTGGCAAATGTGTTCTACAAAGTTATTGCCAGTTGCACACAAACACCTACCTACTTCTTGGCAGTGTTTTAAAAAATGCAAATTTGTGTGAGCTGCAGCATCTCATACCTGGAGTATTCTCCCTGTCCTTTTTTTTTCTCTAGAAAGAGGGGAAATAATAGTGACAGAAGCAGAGAGATCATTCTGATCCTACACAGAGAACAAATTGCAAGATAAATACGAAATGACATCCTAAAACGACTCTTCTAGAGCCAGCTTTGCTCAAAACAGATAAAAAGAAAGCCCACTTAAAGAGAGAAAGTGAGGCAGGGAAAGTAAGAAGGAGAGCAGACCAGGCAGACGGAGTAGGCAGCACTGCTACGATCTAGACAACAATGCACCAGCGAGGCAGCAGCTATGGGAAAATCCCGTGGTTGGGCTCTGCAGTGGCAAGTCACTGCTGCAGGCGGGAGCTCTGCTTAGCCAGGGCATGGCACGCTGTCCCACGCTATGCTTTGAGCGGTAGCAACCAGGCACCATTTCAAGTGAATCACACACATCTATGGAGCTGATGCACGCAGGGCCTGAAAGCAGGTTGTCCCTGCTGCCGCTGCCACCCAGGACTAGGTCTTCTGCTTGGCTTGCAGTAACGGGGCTGAGCTGATGGGTGACCCCATCCATAATAACGAAGCTGGGCAGTTGCTATGGAATCTCTGGAGCTGCTCCATGAGAGCTTAGTCCTAGAAAGTGCCAGATGAAGCAGAAATAATTAGCAGACCTGCATGAACAGGGGGTTCCCAGCCAGTGGGGAGAGAAATACAATAATAAAGACCAGCTTGGCCCAAAGAGTATTGCAGACATACAGCTGAGCTCTGCAAATCACACAAGCGTGAATTCTCTCCCCTTGTGCAGCAGCTGAGCTGCTGCAGCCCCTGGCAGCAGGCGTGAGACAGCATTTGGCTAGAGAAGAGCTAGCACTGCCTTTATCCAGCAATAACCATCACTCCAATAACCTACACAACTATTTCCTTGCCTTGCTGCAAAACAGGTAGAAGTAGAAACCTGGCACCAAGGAAAGAAATGTCACACACACCAGGTTTTTCCCTTTGACTAAGCAGGAGAGAGACACACGCAGCATTTTCAGCTGTTAGCATGACTTTACAAAGCGGCCGTTCAAAGGAGAGCAAGCATCACGAGAGATGCTGGATAGGCTGGAGTCCCAGAAAGACATGCAGCAGGGATGTAAGAAAAAGCTTTATGGTGCCACAGTAGAGGGAGGAGTGCATTTTTCCTCCTACCACGGCAGCTGCCTTGCACAGCCAGCTAACGTACAGCGAGGGGGACTCTGACCACAGAAAGGTTCACCAGTCCTACTTCTGACCACTCTAAAGGAAGAGGAGAAAATACATTTTGGCTTAGATCTGGGCTTGCCTTGTTGCTGCGCCTGCTTACTTTTGTAGTTATCCATTATCACCTCGCTATTTTGACTTTGCTCGACACCCCAGCAACATGGGTGCTCGCACGTTGCACTTTCCATGGTTTTGCATACAACAGAAAGAGGGGCCTAATTCTGAGTCAGGACTTGTCACCTCCCGCAGCTCTCCACTGCAGCAGGCTGGGAATTATGTAACAGCTTCGCTTCTGGTTTTACGACACCAAAGCTCTCATTGGACTAAATGAGGAAATACAGTCCACTTGCCATCCCTCACCTACCAGCTCTGCCAGCACAGGCAGTGGACATCAGGCTGGAGAGGCATCAACTCTGGGCATCTGACTTTCTGCATTTGCAGCCCATGGGTGCCAAGAGAAGTCACAGTGCCTGGGAAGGGATTGAGTCTCTCTGTCTTGGGAGGAGACAGTTTGGAGTTAATATGCATAAACCAGGCAGTTCTGCTAAAGTGGTTAGCTGTGAAATAGCTAGCATTTCCATTTTCCCCCCTGAGTTTCAAGATTAACAAGCCCCTAGAGAGTGAAAAGAAACACTTCATCCTTTCCAAAGGTTTTGTTTCAGGCTGTTTGCAGAATCAGGAAGATAATGCATCAATTAGTCAACACTCACTAGTTTTATATTTCAAAAATTTTCTCCATGACCACAAGAGTCAGACAGCATGAAAACAAAGGGAGCTTACCTGAAAAATCTTACAGCTGCCCCAGAGAAGTCCCAATTGCCGATACACCCTGTTCCTCCAAATCCCAGCCTCTTATCTTCCATGGTCACAGGATTCCTCCCTGTTGCAGTTCAGCTGACCACCAGAGACCTAACCCAGCAGTGAGAGCAGATGGTGCCCTTCTGGGTTACTGAGCAGAGGGGTGGGTACAAAGTGCCCCTTTTCAGCAGCAGGAAACTATCGGATCAGTCCATGGGCAAAGTCAGTACCAGAAAACCTGGAGCATGAAGCATTGCTTTAAGGCAGATCTGCAGCAAATATTACGAGACCCAACTATCTGGCATTTACACTCAGACTCCAATCCAAGGAGATGGCTTGTATATATAATAGGGTTGCTAAAGCAGCAGATTTGTAAACACAAATCTCTTTCAGAACGAAACATCTGAGTTCCCATCAAAACCCTTACAGGAATTACATTTCTCTTTCAAATACAAAACAGACTCAGTAACTCTGGTATGATGATGGTTTGGTAGCAGAGAAAGACTGCCTAAACCCCATCCATTTCCTAAACATTCCTTTAGCAACTTCAGGAGCTAAAATCTGGTAATTTGCATGAGTGTTGGTGAAAAGGACTTGTAAGTAATCAAGTCAAGTTGATCACAAAGGTAGATTTGTCTCACTGTAAAAGCCCTGCTCCATTTTAGTCTTAAATATTCAGTGGTTAGAAAAATTGTGTGTGTGTGTGCATAAAATACACATAATGTAAGAGCCAGAACTCTTAAAACAATGGAAAATGTGATTTTCAAAATTATCTTAGTGGCTTCTGTTACAAGTGCTGTGGCACAAGAAACGGAAAACATTTAAGTCAATTTGTCATATCTAAATATTACATGATCCAGTTAGTTGCTCTAATTGCTGCCAGGATGTTGAAAACTGCCTGGTTACACATGAGAGCAGATCCTTCGGGCTCCATTTCAATCTAAGAGAACAGTAAACTTGGTTCTCGGGATAGCTTTTCAGTGGGCTTTAACAGATGGAGGAGGAAGTCGCTGCTGAAAGATGCACTTCCACTCCACTGCCCATCCTGGTGACCCGCTCCCATCACCTCCCCCATGTCAGAGGTGATGAGCACAACAAGTCAAAGGAAGTAGTTGAAAACTTTATTTTTTCTTTCAAGGTTATTTTTCAGCCAAATCAGCAGCCTGATTCAACCCTGCTCATTTTGGTGGCAGCAGTATTGCTGTAAATCAGCTGCCATCAGCAGTGAAACTGAACCCACAGACAGATGAAATAATGTTGTCAGCCCTTCTTTGGCACATGAATAGTCTTTCCCCACTCCATGGCCCAAGGATTTTTGAGTAAAGACATTCAGGAGGGAGTGGTAACTTTTATCACTGCCATGCGCTGTCAGTCTAGAATCAGAAATAAGTCTGCATCTTAGCTCACAGCAGGGGGGGGGGAAGCTCATTTCCTACAATAGCCTTTATCTCACAGTTTGTCTGTTTTACTTCAGGCTAAGTCTGATGGCTGCCAAGTTACTCCTTTTAACATTGAGAAAAAAAAAAAAATCCCAGAAATTAAATGAGTCCTAGTGGCTTCAGTGGGAGAACAGCAGCTGCAGGTGAACTAGTACATATACACTGAGGTATTTGCACAGGTGTGAACAGACAGACTGACAGAAAAACAAACACGGAGGTGAGCACAGCCAGGCCCTTGCACTGCGCACTCTCCAAGGCAAAGGCTGCCACTCTCTCGGCAGTAGTGCAGCGCTGAGTACCTACATTGCGATTGTGGCCTGCGGCTGAAGTAGTACGGCCCTGCCATTAGGGTGAAAGAGCACAGTTTTTGCTCTTTCTTTTGCAGAAAACAGTGCTGGTGATGAGATCCTTCTCCCAGGACAAGATCAGATGCCCTCAGCTTGCTAAGAGGAATGCAACAGAGATGTCCAGCCTCCAGCAGTGAGCTGGCTGTAGTCTAAGCAGTCTCTTCAGTCATCAGCTCTACTACTAAGACATCTAAGGAGTGTCAGCTAATGCCACTAGCTCCGGCATGAATGTGACAGGCTTGAGATTTACAGTCTGGAGGAAGAGAACAACACATCCAAACCCCAGTGCTGGGAGCCATCCAGTCCCCAGCACTCGTCAGCTCCTCTTGCGCAGCGACTTGATGCAGCTGTGTCTTAGTGCTGGAACCCACCCAGGCCTCTTTCAGTACACTCTGAATTTTCAAAACCAGATAACAGTCATAACTTCAGCACCTCAGATCCCTTGGGACCGTGCTCAGCTCCATACTCCATTCAGGCTTACTGTAGTACCTGCGTACCTGATCAAGACCTTTCAAATCTCAATTTGCCACATATATTTAGTTGCAGACTTTCATTTGCCCGTTTTTAAATTAGCAGGAGCAGTAGCAGATTTCCACTTAACCCAGGCACTTTGTGCTACGGGCTTACAGCCTTTCTGCCAGGCTGCCACCAGACCCCACTCACTAGGAAACGTCCCGCCATTCGGCACCAGCAGCCGCCTCTTTCCAGTAAATGACTTGTGCAGATAGTGTCTAAAGAAGTGAAACATAACTACCCCTGGGGCAGGAGTTTGCTTCTCACTTGATAGCACAGCATGGGGAATTTTTTAAGTCATGTAATCTAATACTGATAGGAAACAACACTAGTCGTCTTTTTCCCCTTTCTAAGCTGTTAGCACAGTACACAGCAGCATCAGATGCTTCATAAAGTACTGAAATTTTCTCTCTCTCTCTCTCTTACTCAAAGGGAAGAGAACCCTCTTGTTTTCAGTAGCCGCCTTCTTTTTTTTAATCAACACTATACTGAACAACTTGCAACGCTGAAAGCCATCAGTGCTCTCTCAAAATCATCAACACACTTTCATGTGGTTACATTTGAACCTTTGTGTATCTGGACAGTATCAGTAAAAGGCAATAACGCTTATTCACATTTGTGATTGATCAGGTCTTCCTTCATCCTTCATCTTTCACTTTTTCGCAGGGTGCGTTTATATTTGTGGGACTAAAAGGCAAACAGTACCCAGGTTGATTTCCTGCTGATAGGGACTTCCTTCTCTGCCCCCCCTCCCGCCCCCAAACAGACAGCCGTTATCTTTTCTCTTCCCCTTTGTTGGCCCCTGTTGCAGAAAACCTACTCCTGAATTCTCTATACTAGAGAAATAGGGTGAAAAAAACCTATGCAAAGGTACCCCATCTTCTTTAAAAAGTTCAAGTGAATTCCTTCTTCACCTTGGCAGGCTACTAGCAGCCTTTCTTAAGCGCAAAGGAAGATTATCCTTAATTTAGCACATACACCCATACATATGATTACTCCCAAGGCTATATGGCCCACATTAAAAAAGTCCAGTACCTCCATTATCTTTTGTAGCAAAACAAAAATGAAACTTGTAGGCTACGTGCATGTAAAAAGGGGTCTTAATTTTATTATAGGCTAAAAAGCTGAAGAGAGCAAACCTCAAAAGAAAGCAAGTAAATCACGTAATACCTGAAAGTAATCTGTGATGAAGGATCCAAGTTCACTCTTCAGCAGCCGTCTGTAGACAGAAGGAATGCAGCCATGAACTAACAGCCATTGCGGTCATTTCTTACAGGTATATCCACACTTTACTATCAGTCATACCAAAGATACGTGAGCATATGTGAATGTGTCATTTTGGCCACAGTTAGATTTTTTTTACATTTAGGTACATATTCTACAAATGCCTACAAAGGCTATTCTCAAATTATGAAGGAATGAAACAGTTTCCCTGAAGTCTTCTATTTATAAGCCATACACCTAGAACAAGAAAAAAAAAACATTTACTCCCCTGAATGCACAGAAAGTTGGGGAGATAATTTAAAGTTATTTAGTTTGAAATTAATTATTTTTTCTGCTTTTGGTTTAAACAAAGATGCCTTTCATTTCACTGAAAATAGCATATCTCCCTAATGCTGTACTTCCTTTTCTCTTGGAAGTAGAAGGTAGAAGGATAGAGAGGAGGAATGAAGTAAACATACAAGCAGAAGCCACAGCTTCCCTGTAACTACTGCATTAAAAAAAAAGAAAAAGAAAAAAGGCATATTTTTCAAGAAATAAATTCTAGAAATTTAACAAAAGATGTTTTAAATACATGCAGGCAGAACCCACTCTGAACAAGTATTTCTGACAAAAATTGTTGGATTTTAAATCAGACTGCGATAAAAGTTTTAAATTCTAATACATATTTATATTTCAAAACTCTGATATAAAAATCAAGATTGTTTTACATCAGAAGAAGCATTAAAAAAAAAAACTCACAGAGCATCTGCACTTTCAACTTTCAGTGACTGTGAGCATAAATTCTGTAGCAGTAAATTCTGCCTAAAATTTAAAAGGCGCCCAAAACATTGCAATTTTTTGCTGTTCTAAGAGTTTTGCTTTTCAACGACGTGAAGCATAATCAAGAGTGCTTGAAAATGGCATTTGAATCAAGGACCATCTAGTTCTCAGGCTGGGTTCTTACTAACAAACTACACTACTTTTTCCTAATCTTTGCTGAAAGTCAGTTTTGACAGCAACCTTCCTCCCTAACCATTTTGTAACACTTCTACATTTATTCGCATGCCAACACGCCTTTACTCTTTCTCTCTCAGAGCCGTTATATTCACCCCGCCCATCTCAAAGCACATTTCTATTTCTATGAGATGGATAAACCGGAGAAGACTTTGGGGGCCAGTTTGCCAGAAGCTCTTCCACTGGCTTCGGCAGAATCCAGGGGGCTTTCCACCAGCTGATTGACAAGCCCACGGCAGGACTTCACCTCGCACAGGCAGACCAGAAACCAGAGGCTTGCATCCTAGAGAGAACCCAAGGAGAATTAGGAGAGCTCTCCTCCTAATCACAGCCAGGTCACCTCCTGCTTCCTGAAATCCCGTCTCCCAATGGCATTTCTTACATTTCCTCTTGCTGTGACAACTGACTTCCAGAGCAGTAAAAAAAAAAGTATCCAGTGAGATGATATTAAATCACAGCAAGATAAAAACTTGGTGGCAGCAGTCCAGAGCAAAATGTTATCACCTGCTCGTCTCCTGGTCCTGTTACTACTGTCCTACTCTAAAACTATCCTGCATTTCCCACTGTCAAATAACTAAGCCCTGTGCAGAATCTGTGAATCTCTTGAAGCACTGCATTTGCTGACTTTCACCAAGGAGCTGAATGGAGAGCTACAAACAAGGAAAATGCACCAGCTCAATCCAGTGGCACGCAAGAGTTGGCCGTCTGACAGGTCTGGCTTTTTGCCCAGTGTCAAGCTAGAGATTCACCTCGCGCACACAGAGCTAACATTGTGTTAGCTACAAATGACTATATCAAGACATCAAGAGTCTACATCAAGAGTCACAGGTGTGAGGCTGCAGGTGTGCGTACAAACATACATGCAGATGCATGTCCTTTGCTCCTTAGACAAACATTAATGAGCTACTTGAATGTTAAAGTGGCCTATTTAGAGAATGACATTTGGAGATGTAACCAATGCTCAGGGCACCTGCAGGAACATTAATCATGTATTTCAAGGTGAGTCCTTCCAAGTGCTGCCTGGGAGTGCCTGTCCATGGAAGAGACCATTTCCCCTCCCACCATCAGCACTGCCTACAAAGCATACACAGTTCACAAAGAATTCCCTGTTCTTTGCCCGGCTCTTGACAGTCTAGATCCACTTCAGTAACCAACATGAAGAGAGCATGGTCCAGCCACTGAAGCCAAGCCCAGGCAACACAGCTATTCTGCCCAGCGTACTGCCTCGCACAAGGGTAGGAACGAGCGCCTGCTTGCACTGGAGAGGGAAAGCAGGCTGTAGCCACCATGGTGGGCAACAGCCTGGCAGACGAGTCACAAAACCCAAAGCCAGTCCCCAAATCTGCCAACAGACTGTGGGTTAGGGTATTTCCAGAGTCTTACAACATTTGTTTTTCTTTTCACGTACAGAAATACTCATCCTATGCAGAATTAAGACTGCTCCAATTCCTTAAACCTAACTTGAGGACTTCTGACCTAAGCACACTAAAATACCATTAAAGCATGAGACACTGCCCTCACTCAGCTCCCGAAAGGAATTATATTAAACTTTCACCTTTGGGACCTGACCAAGTAGGACAGAGTCTCATGCCCTGCAAGCTGCATTTATTTTGAAAGTAGGGAAAGGGGTAGTTTAGACTGCTGCTTAGTGCGTGCTTAGCCCAAATTGCCATTTGAATCTTGGCACTCAGGAAAAATGCAATAGGAATGGGGGGCGGGGCATATAAAAGGAGAAGCGGAGACCTATATGACAGCATTCATGATGAATGAATATGCATGTAGTGGGAAAGAGAGAGGGAGGAGGAACTATATCCATGAGCTCTGACAATACTCCTCTTAGCAGCACTTGGAACCAAGGCAAGAATAAATTGTTCTTTATCTACTCTACAGTCCTATCTATTGCTAACCAAACTTTCCAAATAATCAGAATGAAACCACAGATAATCATGAAACCTGTTTAAAAAAAAAAATGATACTTTTAATCACCACTAGCATCAGTGTTAGAAAATATTTGTTAGGCTTTTAGGTTTTTTTTCTTTAGGGTTTGTATTTTCAGGTCTTGCTCTGCAATTATCATGTGAAGATTAAGCTTTTAAATTAAATGCTGTGTTTTGCTTTCATTTTAAACACTCCACGGTTCTGAGAAGCTTTTATTTAGAATAGAGATGTTACTACTATCATGAATGTCCTGATAAAAATGTGTAAAAAACAGCCAGAAGAGGCAAACTCCTTAGGAGGGGACAAAATCCTTATAATCCAAGTCAATACACATCCTGTCCGTGTCAAAGCTACACATCCATACAAGTCAGAGAAACATTATCCAAGTGCCCCATGCCGTTCACTCCACCCAACAGCAAAAAAGAAGTTAGCCTGAAGCCCCAAAGCTATGCTTAAGGTTGCTTCGATCCCTGCTCCTCCCACCAATATCCTCTAACTGCGGTTCTGCAGCAGAACAAAACCAAGCAAACGCTAAACAAGCAGCAACAAAAATCCCTTTTCATGCATTTCAGCAACCTACCTGATATTTTCATTTAGAGTGTAAAGTTCATTGTTCTGCAAGCCTCCCCCTTTGAACACATTTATCACTGCCGTTTGAACACTGCCAAAAAAGAAATGAGACAGTACAACATACATAAATAAAAGCCACCAGTATGATTTAATACAGAGTGCAATGTGAGCTAGCCGCCAAAAGCTGAGTGGTTATAATGGGGTGGAGAGGTTAATTGCACTTAAATACTGCCACTCTTTCTCCCCTGGGAATCATCACTCTTATTTACCGAAATCTCTCATGGGAGACAGAGCAGAACCAACCTCAAGTTGTGGCTAGAGTAAGTGAGGGAAAGTCGTTACAGGGACACTGTTCACAAAGAACACATTCACACCAGATATATCTTTAACATGACTGTTTAGGGGATCTCTGCTGTGTGCTGCAGGCTAGTTGCCATGAGGAGATGTAGATTTTTGACAATATCTGCCAAACATATCACATATTGCTTTATTCAGTGATGCTAGCAGGAACCACCTAATCTGCAGCATCTGGCAGGACCCTGGCTGTGCTGGAAGACATTCTGCAGCCCACATCACCTCAGTCAGACCCAACTTTAAGCCCTGTTAATGCTTGTAAGATGCTGTTGGAGGATCTTCTAACTCATACTTCTCTCACCAGCACAGAGGAAGTCATAAAGTGACAGCATATAAGATGGTTTAGCAGGCCTAAAGGCTTGCCATGGCTAACAAGAGGAGGCGTCATTCCCTTAACAGGCATTCCCTTCTGTGGGCCAGTTGTGGCATTTGCATGCTTCATGGACCTCAGCTCACTATCCTCGCACAAAACGGCCATGTTTTTGCCAGGCTACTTTTGTGAGACATTAGTAAACTCAACTAGGTCAGCAAGAGAGAGGGGTCTGTGGAGCGCAGAGCTGGTGCAAGGTGGCAGAAGGGAAGGTGGGAACGCCCACTTTTGGTAGCAGCAGACCATTAGATCAGATCAGGACATCTCACTCTTCACCCTACACATTGTTTTTCCAGTTGCCATTGCTGCACGACACAAACTGCAGACAGGATTCGGCTGTCAATAGGAAATGCTGGTAGAAGCCACAAGCTCAGCAGTTGTCAGAGGAACTTGCTGTGGCAAAAGCTTCATAATATGCAAATAAATGCCATTGTGCATTAAGAAACTGGCCTTTGTTACAGTACTAGGAATGTGTTTTCCTAAATTGTACTTAAAAGATGCAACTGTTAACAAAGAGCAATTCTGTTTCACTTCAAGACAGCACCTCTGAACAACGTTGGCCAAAAACAAGGCTGCACACTACTAGGTCTAATTTTTTCACCTCCACAGAGGCTTTCAATGCTGGCAAAGCTTGGGCATGCCAAAAACTTATGCATGCTTATAAACAGACAAGCTGTTTATAAGCATACATGAATAAATAATATAAACGGTCTGAAGCACAAAGATCAGACACACACAGCCCTTATCGCGGGGCTGCTGCGGGGCAAGAGCTCAGCCCGGGTGGGTCCTGCTCACCTGTTCCAGGCAGAGTTGGAGCTGAGCTGCAGAGCCTGCCGGGCTGCCTGGAACCGTGGCAGGTCACTGAGGACCGGGGAGCTCATGAAGCGAGGTCGGGGCCTTCTGAACGAACCCATCTTGTGGAACTGGAGACCAAAGGATGGAGCTATGGTGAACCCTCCAGTCATAGGGTCAGGTGGAGTGGAGCAGGGCTGCCAGAAAGTCTCTTCTCTTGAAGGTCCAAGCGTTAATCCCAGTGACGTCAATGAGTCTTCAAACACAAGGACTCAGCCTGCAGTAAAAGCAAAGAGTCAGCCTTGGACTAGCACTTCCCCATAGCATCACGTTGTGACATGGACACATATTGCAAGATGATGAAGGAATTGAAGCAGTCCTGCAAAGCAAAGAGAAACGAAAAGAGCAAGACAGAGGAGGGAGGGGTGAAAATATCCTATCCCATTAACAGCAAATTTGGGCAAATCTTCCAGAGTTCTTCAACAGCAACCCCCTTTCCCATCTTGCCCCTTAAATAATGACCCAATACAGCCAGCCAGAAATACAAGCATGGTCTCTCTTTCAGTTTCAATTAGCAGAGATGCAAGAACAGAGGTGTCTAAGATCTTCTGCCAGAGGCACTTTACAAATACCTTTAAATACAGTTAGCCATTCAGCCTGTATAAAATAGTAGAAACTGTAGAAAGAGAAAACTATTTCACCAGAAAGGAACAAAAGATGAACAATGGAAGAAAAGATGACCAAACACAATGCTCTTTTTTTTTTTTGAAGTGTTGTGCAAGAGAATAAACCCGCTCGTTATCAGTCCATTACAAAAACGATACAATAGGGAGCTTCTGCAAAAGAGGTCTGACAACCAGATATTTTGAGAGTAAGCAGGATTTTTATGTTTGTTTTGTTTTCTACAGAATGAGAAGTAATTGCTAGGCCAAATACGAAATGCCTGTATTTTCCACTCTGATCATCTCCATATAGAAGAATATGTAGCCCCAAGTAAACCTCAGAAACAGAAGAAGTTAGCTTGGATAAAAAATGAAAAAAAATTTTGACAAAGCTTCTGTACTTTGAAATCTTCCCACTTCAGATGAATACAAGCAGTAGATGTAGTTGGCAGTGTGGAGAATGGAGATGTGGGAGAAAGGAGAGAGGAGGAAAAAAATAGAAAAAGTTGTGTAACTGAACTGCACATGAAAGATGTAAAGCAAAACCCTCTCTTTTCCACTACATCTTCAGCATGAGGTGAAAAGAGTGATGATCAGCCAAAGAAATGTTGTGCATCTGCACAGTGCTTCTAATTTGACTTGTTCTCAGCTTCAGGAAACTCTTTCCTCTCCCCAAACCATAAATAACTCTTTTACATGTAACAGAACAGTTTTCTTCCCACCTGGCCAGCCCGATTTCACACTGCACTCACTCACTTCGATACCGCACGTCCGCGTGGCCTTGTCAGATTCTGATCAAACACCGTGAAGCCCTCACAAGCCCTTGCTATGCCATGGACACTACGCGCCCCGCTGCTGAGGAAGTTAAAGGAGAAAACACCTCATTTTTTAGGCATTGAAATATGCGGTATTATCATTCTGGGTGCTATTCAAGAAATAAATACTGTTGTTATTCCCCCACAAGCTAAATACAGTTTGCACAGATCTTTGTGGAACTGGAACATGGCTACAAGTGCAACTTTCTGTCTTCAGACAACTCCTGGCTGTCTTTAGAGCTGACAGAGCCCAGACAGTCTTTCATGACATGAGCTTAGCTTTGACTGTTGTTGTTTGAAAGGGCAGCAATCAACATGTTGATTCTGTGGCTGCTCTGTTCCGATTAAAAAAAAAAAAAAAAAAAAGAAGTCATAACTTTTAGAAATTAAGAATAAATGTAAACTAATACAGCCAAACCAGCAGGCTCTTCTGTGTGCATTTTGAAATAACAGTTCATTTGACATTGCCCACACATTTTCAATCTGCCAGCAATTTCTCCATTGGCAATTGTAACCACATCAGAAATCATCAGAGGAAAAAAGCTACAGCACCTTGGAGAGCCAAGGGCAGGCTTTTCTCACAACATACCAAAAGGTGTCCGGGAGGCAAAGCGTAAGTATAACGGATGTTTCCGTTGCAAAACAAGTGCTTGTGCCAATGTTTGTCGTCTCCAAGTTCCAAAGCTGACAGTGTGAGGAGTTGAATGAGCGACAGCTCACTTTTCCCAGCAGTGCAATAAAATTTCTAGCTTAACAATTTTTACACAGAGAAAATAGCATATATTTTTCAGAGCTAAAATGCAATATAAGTGTTACTTTAGATCAGTTGTAGGCATTTAACAGGGCTAGAAAGCAGTGGTTAAGATGCCTGTGTTAGCCCACAAGCCTCCTCCTATCACTATTCCAGGTGCCTTAAGTGCATACAAGTATCTTTCTCTTCAGCAGTGAAATCATTTTATAAAGCTGCATTTATATTAATTTGAGTTAGATTAAGTTCCAAGGAAAAGCTTAAATTCAGAAACGTAAATCAGCAGAACAACTTCTGTGCCTTAATATACATATATTTAAAGTTTGTGTAGGAAATTCTTTGGCCCGTTCTGTGCAAGCGGTAAAACACCACAATCAGGAAGGTCTCTCCTGAGCTTGGGCTATGGATTTATGAGACCAATTCCACAGCAGCAGAACTGTGGCATTACACAGGGCCCCATGACAAATTTCCTGAACACTTCTTACCAAGGGAATGTGCTTGTTTCTGCTCACAGAAACATACATGTTGTTTTCCTTACTCTAAGTTAAAGTCACCCGGACAGATAATAACAAGCTCTTGTCTGCAAAGAGCAGATAAGACACCCCTCTTCCCCCTCCTCCCCCAACCCCAGTCCACAATCCTGTATTACTGTCAAGTCAACTTTACTTTAGGTTCTCATCAGGAATTTAAGACAAGATCTTCAGCTTTAGGACCACATTCAGAGTCTTATTTTCATTTCTTCAGGATTCAAAGATACAAATCTCTCCTGTCTTATCTAAACCGGTAACTGTTAAATGGCAGGCACAGCAAACTGTTATTCTGAAGGCAGGCTAGCCACCAAATTGTATCCAAACATAACTGACCCTCATGTTATCAGAACTGGAAATGCCAAAGTCTGTGAGAAGGGCCATCCTCTCCCCATGCCCACAGCCTATTTAAACTATTTTCAGAGTTTCATAAAGCTCGAAGTAACAGAGCTTAACTAGGAAACAGACTTTTGGCACAAGTAGTTTGCAGATCCTGTGCGCCTGAAGATACAAAAAAGCACCCAAACCCAACCAAACTCTTCCAGATTTTCCTTTCACAGCAACTAGTTTCCACTGAAAGTTTTCCCCAAAGCAAGGCAGCCTTGCAAATCGTGCTTCATTTTCGCATTAGCAGTTTGTTGGCAATGTCCATGGTGTGCATTCTGCAGTGTGCAATTTTTTGGCTTTTTACTGAGAGAAACTACCCTTGTGGCAAGAAAGGCATTAACATAGTTATAGGTTAGTAAGAAGCCCTCATGGTATTCAGGCTATTTTAGCTATTGGGAATGAACAGTATTTAGCAAAATGCTGAGTACAGCAAGGAACAATTTTCCTCTTCAGTTTCCTCTTCAGAATTATGCAGAAACATTCAGAAACAGATATTGTCCTCCTAGAGGCCTTCAGTCCAAACTCCCTCACATCTACAGTCTCCTCTTCCTAAGATTCAAGTGTTTTAGAAGACTACAAAATAAAACCTACTTCTAATAATCATAGTCCTATTACTTATCAACCACAGAACTAGAAAAATCTTTACAGAGAAGCAATTATTATTTTTCCCCTTTTATGCAGAGTGAAGGGAGACACCAGGGTGAAGCATGTTCTAGCCACCAAGCAACACTCCCACCATTGATTATAAAAGGCACAAAGATCTGGAGACTAAAGTGCAGCGACTGCATAAGAGAGACAGCCACACCAAGATAATCTCTCACTGCCACATGCTCCAGCTGCTGGGGCAATGCTTTACATCAGGGCATTTCAAACTGCTTGCCAGCTGATATAGCCTAAAACAATTCCCCACTCTCCTCATCTCACTTAATGACCGTGCACATCTTTTTTGGCAGGAAGCTTGTCATAAGTCAGAGAGATAGGTATTGCTCTTCCCTCCCTTCCAGCTGTCCTACCCCCTGGTCTTTTTTTTCTCTTATCCTTGATTATCATCTCAAAACCCAGCTATCAAAACCCTCTAGATCTCTAACAAGGGAGATATGTCATCTGGGTAAAACCCAGGTCTTCAAGTGAGCAAACTCTTCAGAGCTGGAAGTCAATGTTCTCAACTGGGGGAGCAAAGCAGGACGATGAGTCAATCTGACAACAATGTAATTTCATCCACTTGTAATTCATCACATCTGAGTAAACACTATTAGGATTAATCTGAATCTTTAAAGAGAAGAATCAAGCATGGAGACAAATCCTTTTCCAACACACATAGATACAGGCATTTATAAAAACATTACAGTCATCAAGCTAGGAATTTTTTATCGTTTGTTTTCTGTTAGCTATGAAAACCAACCAAGAAATCATTATAAAATGATTTCATGAAAAGACCTTTCCCTCCCAACAGACCATAATACATCTGACTGTCTGGAGGAAAAGCAAGGTCAGGCAATATACCTACATATCTCTCTCTCTGCTAAAGAAAGAATAACCCAAAGAAAAAGTTGGCAGCAATTCCTCCAAATTATGAATCTTCACGATAATCTTGGACCAAACAAACAAAAAGCCCATGGTAACTGAGATTTAACAAAAGAACAGACCATTTGAAATTCCTCTGATGTCTTCTCTGCAAGACTCAGAACAACAGTCGCTAATGGAAGTGACGGGGTAGCAAAAACTACAACTGTTTTTGCTTGTTAGAGGAAAACTTGCACCAGCACTACTTCACACCAAATTCACACCAAAAAGCCACAAGTCAAATGTAACTTTAACCAGATGGCAAGGGAGGGAAAGGGAGAGCAGAGAAACCACAGGATCCTCAATTCATCCAAACAAGCATTTCCCAAGTCTCCTGAAACAGAGCAACAGAGAATGAGGGGTTATCCAGATATAAGTGATGTTTTGCCATTTAAACTTTTTTAGTGGTAAAAAACCAGTCCCTTCATGAAGAAAGATATCCACTTGCCCATTTTCCTCTCCTTTATATGTTTTGTGCAATTGTGACATCGATGACCTGTGACCATAAAATACATGAAATAGAAACTGCAACATGCACCAGAATTTATTGTAATGATTTTGAGTGTGGAAGAAGCATGATCTTAAGAAAAATTCCCCACTGTTCTAGGCCTACAGACCCATAATGAGTGGTTTCCTCCTACCTCAGACACAAAAAATATGCAGAGAACCATCTCGATTCTTGTTAGCTGATTCTCCTTCCAGCCCAGTAAATCCTTAACAAAGTATGTGATTGGCAAAATCGTTGATTCAAGTTCAGCTGACAAGATCTGAAGACACTATTTCTGACAAAAATCCCTCATTTATTTGCTATGCAGTCATACGTAGTCATGTGGAAAAGCAGCCCACAACCTGTAACTTCAAGTCTTTTAGGTCATCAAAACTACACATGCATATGCATGAACTTAGTTTATATTCTAAGAAAACACAGCATTTGCCACTGTTAAATTTACAACACAGTCAGTTCCTCTTATAGCCCCCAATTGCTCAGTTTCTTAAAAATAAACAAGGTCTGCTTTTCGGAAGGAGAGAGGATGATCAAATCGAGATTTATTCAGTAACTAACAAGGGTCCTTTCTGGTGAACATTGATGAGAAGCTGTATCTCAGATGTATGTCAGAAGTTATTGAAAGCAAGAGTGTCAAAAATTTTGGAGGCAGTCTGGGGCCCAATCTCAATGCATGGTCCTTCCTACACCTTCATCCTTTCATGCTTTCACACCTTTGGAAAACTGACTCATGAAAATTCTAGTGCTTAATCTACAGCCCATCAAAAACAATAGGAATCTAAATATTGGTCTTAATATGGTCTGAGTCAAGCCCTGAAACAGCAAGGAAAAGTGCAGATGTGAGCAGCTCCTCCCATAAGGAATAGTACATCTTCAGGCTTGTTCACGCTAGCACCAGGATCACAGCCCATGCTAAGAGACGTTCCCAATTCAGGAAGGTAAATGGAAGTGTGCAAGACCAGCCTTCAGGTCTGACAATCTTGTCGGTAGGATTGATTCAAGTTGCAGACTTTAAAAGACAGCTTCTTGCACCCATATGTTAACGCCACCTGTTTCTGAAATCCCACCAACAAAACCAGCTCAGAAATTTTGCAAGGGGAAACTAGTGAAGCTATGATCAGGGATCGCAGGCCACAGGCACGCTCAGAGGCCTAACCCTACTCCTCAGCACAAGCGTAGGATCCAGGCGAGAAGAAGGACAGTGCTCCACCAGCATCTCATTTGGCTGTGCCCCAGATGCTGTCCCATGGGGGAACGCAAGGTGATTCCTCAAGCTCTCTGTGCAGGTTACATGCCAGCTTCCAAATGCAGGACTTCAGCCAGCCAAAGCGCATTACCTGCAGCCCCATCGCACACCTCCTGCCAGTCCCTGGCTGGCCCCAGCGTGTGCAGTGCCAAGCGCTGCTGGGGTTGCCTGTCTGCCCGCCCCACACCTCCAGCCTGCCCTCCCCACTCCGCACCAGGAGAAAGCCCTGAGGTATCCCAGGCAGGCTCAGCCCCAGGTGGATGGGCCACTCAGTCCTGCAAAACACTCCTTTCATCAAGAGCTCTTGGAGGATTACTACCATTTTCTGGCTGAGGAAATGAAGTTGTGAAGCCAGTAAAGTGACTTACCCAGGTCTTCCACCTCCCAAGCCAGGATCCTATTCACTAAACAAAAATATCCCTCTAAGCTCCTCTAATGAAGCTTTTCAAATTATTCAACAGTGTTGGAGGATTCATCTGATCTAACTCTCCTTTCCAAAGCTGACTCAATACCAAAAGGTGTCAATTTGTTTTTATTGTTATTCTTTTACTGGGCTACCCCACCATGAAGGCAGCAACTTGGTGCCCCATAAATAGTCTGGAGGTGTTCTATTGGCCTCAACTATCCTTAATTAAACTTGATAGATTTTAACTATCGAGATGAAGTATGTAAAAGAAGTGTCATCAACAGAATATGGGAAAACAGACCTCTCAATACAAAGTGTTGACACTCTGGTGTGCACCCATATATCCAACAATTTTACTGCTACTCTTTGACTACCCAAAACAAGATCTCACCTTCCCTATCTTCCTAGCACACATCCATCTGCACAAATGAAACCTCAGCGTCTCTGCCTTCCTCCCCCATCTTTTGCATATTCCCTCTTCAAATTGGACCCACATCACGCCTTTATTCATAATACATCTCAAATTCATAAACAGATCTAACTTGGCTTTGACAGCAGAGCCATGTAACATTTGAAAAGAAACTCAGTGGTTTCTTAGTTATGCTTTGAGTTCCTGAGGTTAAAGCAAACCTGAAACTCAAAGTGAAACTCTGCTTAGAGTGAGAGGAAATATATGAGAAGAGGAGGGGGAAAAACCTTTGCTTATATCCCACCATGATCTGAGAAGCTTGTCTGTAATTCAGACACCACTGCAACCCCTTTGGAGTTGATGGCCAGTTAGAAGTAAGACTGCTACGTCACATCTATATACATGACAGTCACATCTATATAATGATAGTACAATTCCTCATTAAAAAAAAATGTAAGAAATAAGTAATGGCACAGAGTGAGCCATTTCAATGTGAACTAAAGAGATCAGGTCATAGTAAAGAACATTGAGAAAAAGAAATCTTTTGTAACATAGGAGTAGCGTCTAAGACAACAAAGTTATTTTGTTCTCTACCACAGGTTTTCTGTGTTATTTCAAAAGCATTACTTAATTCTTTGGACTCACATCATTCAAAAATGGACAAAATTGTTATGGCTATTAAAAGGTGTCACATGTTTGCAAAACACTCGGAAATGCTTGAGTGGAGAATAGAGGAGAACACCTCATTGGAATCACTTAGCTGAAGCTAGACACAAATTTGAATTAGATGCACTAACACTTATTTAATCTCGTTGAAACAAATTGTATTCCTGTATAAGCAACTACCATACCAAAAACCTAGCTATGAAAGGCAAGAAGCAAAAACGTAGCGCAGTTTCAGAATCATAAAACTGATGGACTGGATTGGGACTGAAAAAATACACTTACCTCTTTGGTTAAATAAGAACCCCATCCAATAGAGAGGAGGAAGGGATAAGAGGGGGGGAAATAGAGATATAAGCATTAGGGGGTTTTTGGCATTCCATAAAGTTGTATCCATGACAGCTACAGTAACCATCCTTTCAAAAGGAACTCAGTTCACTGCTGTCCTAATCCACAGCAGCTAGCACAGATTTTTTAAGCAGCAAGCTTATCTGCATCCCTCATTTGAGTTTCATCCACCAAGACATAGCGCGCTTCAGACAGCAGAGTTAAAATCACCATTGCTTTGTCTCCAATTCTACAGCAAGGCTTTACTCAAGCTGTTACACTCTAAAAACCACAACTGATTTAATAGCAAAGTAGTACTTCAAGGAGCTCAGGCCCGCAGTTCAGTGGCCTATGTTATTCCCAGGCCTACCAGTCTTAAACTCTGTGGATTACCAGAATGACTTTTAATCAGTAAAGATATATGGGAACAAGCCATAGCATGAAAACAAGAAAAAAAGATGACACACACATAAATAGTTATTTCCTTCCACTGTCGGGAACAGCATTTAATAGATGCACTAGTAAGTGCATCTCTACTGGAGCAAAACAGGCCAGGAATGTATCACTTGAATGACACAAGTATGAGTAAGCTATCAAAATTTTTTGTTTGTAGAAAAGGCCTTTGGATTGAATTGACAAATGTGTTTTCAAACCTAGAAACTAACTGAGCAGCTTCAACCTGTTTCCAATAACTCCCAAGTAGCACCTGCTGCAAAATTCAGGAAATATGTGTATTAACTCATTCAAAACGAACTACAAAGTACATTGAACAGTCTGTAGAGATCACAGCAGTTTTGCTTAACATATGGAGAAGCTGTTGGCTTGTATTTAAAAGGAATAAAAGTCAGAGCTGCTCAACAAGTAAACTGTTCATATTCGGTAGTTACATGAGCAGCAGAACTAAAACAGCCCTTCTCTCCCACATCATGCTCCCTTCTGAATTTCACACGTGCAGGAGGGGATAACCCTCACCAAAAGCCCTTCCTTCAGCATGTGCTCTAAAAACATTTTCGCAAAGCTCAGGAAAACTTTATCCTTTTAGACCTTTCCTTCCTTGGTCAAATGTGGTGAAATTCACAAACTAATAAAGTTACAAGAGGGGAACTGACAAGGGAGAGCCACAGGGATGCTTTCTTAAAGGTGCCAGCCAGAAGCATGAGGGTGAGAACAGAGTTTCAGAAGCAAAAAAGTCATATCAGTCTAAATGTAATGACATGTTAATTTTCTAGGAATGTTAATCAGAAAGCATGCAGGACATACTTCATCAAAATCAAAATGTCAGCAACTGGAATTATTTTAGGAACTATCTCTGCTGCGACTACAATGACAATCTATCATCTTTGTGCTTTCTTGCACTTCATACTTACTCCTTTTTGTTTGTTTTTTGTTTTCACATTCCTGTTGTTGTTATTAAAAACATAAGTATATCCCACATTTTTAACCCCGGGGCTACAAAACATGGCAGTTAAGTAGCCTGCTTATATATCACAGCCCACCCTCAGCCAGCTGTAGTATAACCGGTTTTTTGCTAAAATCCTCAGCACAATCTTCCATCCTCTTAGTTGCACTTAGCCCCATCTCGTGTAGTAAGAACGGGTTGTTATGCCCTACTGAGTAAGCCCTGGAACCCAGCACATACTTAGTCAGGGTATATTTATGCTTGAATTCACATCAGCAGAAACAATGAGTACAAAAGGCCATACATTATGGGGAAAAACGCCACAAATACTACAGGCACCTACAAAAGTCACATATGAAAACTGAACTCATTGAAAATGAGCTACAAAAAGGATACAATTCTAGTACTTATTTGCCTGCTACTTCTAAGCCCTTGATGATGCATTCAAGTCCCATTCCTCCACTCTTTCCATAAGAATGGCAGCTACATCTACTTATTTCTCAATAAAAGGTTAAATAGCTCACCTATTCTGTGTCTTTGGTTGCTGGAAATTTAAGGAATTTAAATTCTTCCAAAAGGGAGGAGTCAGTAAACACTACCTGTGTTCCAACTGAACTTTGAAAGGGAACATTGGAAGTCTTATCTGAGTCTCAGCTGACATCAGACAGCCCATAAACACACTGCATAAAAGTAATTACAAAGAATTTTATCTTGAAGGCTGAAGACAAATGCGAAGCTGTCACCTTAACTCTGCTGTAAAACTGCCAAAACAAAATATTGCTATTAAATTGACATAGCAAAAAAGACTCCTGTATGGGCTTGAGTGCGCTTGAACTTCCCTGCCCACCCTTGGCACTGCCAACTTGCAGGTACTATCGATGTAGAACCCAGTGCAATGCACTGTACCTGACTTGACAGATATTTCAATCAGAGATTCAGGACACCCCCATCATAGATAACTATGAAACAAACCACCTCTGGAAAAGCTTCTTCCTAGCTTCACCAAAAAGCAGATGGTTTTCGACCCAAGTCCAAGAACTTTCCTCCCTCCGATATGTTATAGAAAACCACGGCACTAAAATCTTAGCAAGAATGCCACACATTGTCTATGAACTGTGTATTGAGGGCGTACGTTGTCTTAGATTACTATGAAATTTTCATTTACTTGGGATGTGAAGTCTGCTTTTTTTTGTGTTTTGGAACACAAGAGAATCATATTTTCTTTTTTAGTTCAGTACTTTGGTAGCACTTTTTAAGTTCATGAATCTCTTACATGTTACAGCTACAATAAAAGTCACACACCTTCTGCGGCAATCTCTTGGCACTCTGCACTCTATGTGACAGGTCAATGTGACAATGGTCTCTTGGCTGTAAAAAATATAAATAGCTTTAATAGGAGAAATTGAATCTAAACAGCAAAAAAAAAAAAAAGAATGCAAGTGCTTTTACATCATGATTCTCCAGTTACCTATACAGAAATGCCATTAGATTCGGGTTGCTACCACAGATCATGTTCTCAAACCTAACATCCTTCACATGGCTGTAAAATAGCTGGCATAACTTACTGCACGTATTTTGAGCTATAGGTCATTTCTTGTTGCCAAATTGCCAACAAAAAGTTCTTCACAGGGGCCAGAGGACAGGATTTTACCCCTAGCTAGGTGGTTTCCTAGTTTCAGGAAAGTCAGTTTATCAGGAAAGCACAATGTTTTATCTCCGCTAATCTATCTATACCATTAGGGACCACTGCGCAGTTGGACTGTGGCATCTGTTTTAGAAAAAAACTACGCAGCCTACACATCAGCTTCTATGTCTTCTACATGCTGCCTCACCTTGAAATAAGATCTATGGGCATTAAATATGCATGCACATACAGCACTATATGCAAGATGTAAACAGCTCTTGCACAGTGATCCAGGTACCAATTAGTTCAGCATAACTGAAACCTTTCATACCACAAAATTGCAGCATTGCCTATAAATATGCTCAGCACTTGTTGCTGACAAACAAAAAATCCCTCTAGTCAAGACAGCCCACTTACATGAACAAATCATCATATGACTGGAAAAGGCAGAAAAAAAAAATAGCTGTGCTTTGGACTATTCTTTTCAGCATAGACAGCCAGAAGCTGCGTTGACTAGGGTCACTGCTGGCATGCTGCACGGCGGTGGCTGATGTCCCGCAGAGAAGAAGGTGGCAGGGTACAGGTTTGGCAGTTGAAGGAACCGAAAAGTAGATTATGTCCACGAAAATGGAAAGCACTGCAAATATTCCTAGGGCAGAGAGGGCCTCAGTGCTTGTCAGGGAAACACGGGTGGCATCACCATGGGGGAGAGGCTCGAGGGAAGAGAGAAAGGGATGGAGCTACACTTCACTTTTTTAAACAGGCAGCCTGCTACTCACGGCTTTCATCTCCTCTTGCAGCACCTACACGCTAATTCAATTTATCTAGAGAAAGAGGGGAGAAAAATCTCTTCCCCTTCACCCCCGGTTTCAGAATTATTGTGTCTCCTGGGGGGAAGGGTTAGGCTGAGACATTTGGTTTGGAAATGACTCACTCGGCAGCGCTATGGAGCCGGAGGGTCTATTTTTAATATTTTTAAACGGAGAACTTACCCAGGTTATACGCCTGCACTTCGCTTCAGAGCCACCGCCGGGCGAGGGGAGCCGGCTCAGCCCGCTCCGTTCCGCAAGCCGCCCCCCGGTAAACATCCCCCTCGCAGCGCCAACGGCGCCCTTCTGACGCCAGCATCGCCGCCTGCTCCGCTGCCTCCGCGGGCAGCGCAGCGCAGCGCAGCGCAGGGCAGGGCAGGGCGCCCGCCCGCCGCCGAACCCCCCGCGGCCGCGCAGCCCCCTCCGAGCGAGGCCAGCTCCCGGCAGCGCCTCCCGCACTCACCCCGCCGGGCTGCAGAGCGGGCGGCTGCCAGGGGCGCGCCGCTCCGCGCCGCTCCGCCGCCGACCGACGGACGCGCTGCCTCTTCGCCGCGATCTGGCGAAATTTGCCACCAGCCGACCAGGATTTTACACTTCCTGGCTGCCGGCCAGCCTTTATTTTTACAATCTGCCTCTTGGTGGCTCCTCCCAGCAGAGACAAAAGGCGGCCGAGCCGAGCCGAGCCGGGCCGGGCCGGCCTGGCCTCGCGGGGGCAGCGGGGGCTGCCTCCTCCGGCCTCCCACCCCGCTGCGGGCTGGGGGAAGCCCGCCCCGACCCGTCCCGGCAGAGTCAGGAAGTTTAAATTCTTCTGACCTTTAGCGAAAGAAAGGGAAGGGAAAGGATGGAGGAGCTCCGGAGGCCCTTCCCGGGGCAGGGCGGCCGGCCCGGGCCCCGCGGGGCGCCCCGCCGCCGCCGCCCCCGCCGCGCCTCCCCAGCCCGCGCGCGCGGTCGCTCCCAGGGGCCTCGCCGGCTCGGCCGGGAGATGCTGGACCTGCCACCGGCTCCTCGCAGGCCTGGCTCGGGGCGCGGAATTTGCCTTCACACCGAGCTAGAGATAAAGAAACGGGTCGTTATGGCCAATAAAACGTGCGGCATGGGGGAAGGGAATGTGCCGTTTAAAGATAGGGCTTATTTTATTTTGATCTCACGGTTCAAGGTTCCTCTGTCAGCCGCAGCCCCGTGCAGTTTGCTCTGTTCAGCTGTCAGTCTGCAGCAGGTATCAGACAGGAAACTGCTGAAAAAAAATCACGTGTAATTCGTGGTCCTTAAGGAGATTAAAAAGCCGCAATTAGTTGCAATCAGCGAGCAATTGCATGGAACGTGTAATTCAAATAGCGACGCCGACTTTTGGAGAGCTGCTCATTCATTTAAAGCGCTGAGATTTTTAAGTGTTTAAAGAAGACAGACCAAATTTGTAAAACTGTATCGTTTTCTCTAACCGCTTAAGAGGCTTTTGTGAAATTGTGTATGCACGGTACTGCTGGTGCTCGGTAACCCAATGCACTGCTTGTTAAAGAGAATTCAAGTTGTAACTTTACAACTGAATTGCATCTGGTCTTAAAGTGAGAAAAGCTGATGCTGCTCTGAAACCGGTATATTAATCCATCAGCCCATGCTGGGATCCTCTAACACTTTTTTAAGTTGTTCTGTAGGTATCCATAGCAAGTTTAGATGAGAACACTTGCCATATGTGTTTGTAGGAGAGGTACTCTCACGTCTCTCTTCCTCCTTTTCTGTCTCTAGATGTGTAAAACAAAGACTCACTGAGGTACTGTGAACCTTCCCTGCCGCCCATTGCTAGTACTAGTTATACAGATAGGATTTACTGTTTTGAACGTGAAATCAATACCTGGGACTTGCAGACAGGACTTTACTGCAAGCTATATGAACACATACAAAAACATCTTTCCTGTCCCAGACTGATGTGGCATATGATGAGAGCTGATACCTCTCCAGCACATAAAATTTTAGTGCACCTGTTAATCTACTAACAATTAAAAGTGCACATTGTCATTCATTCTGCACCTGCTTTTCAAGCCAACAGTTACTAATTTTTAGAGACAGCATTGCTGAAGTGGAGTTTGAGTGGTGGTCTCAATCTGTGGCTCATGATACAGCTCGGAAGTTACCGCCACTATGGGCAGATTGACTGCAGAAGCAAGGATGTGATTTATCATAGTTGAACTGTTCCCCATGGGCCAGCAAAGATCCTAAGGAATTTGCAGGTGAAGAGAATGGTGACTTGACATACCTGATCAGGTGGCATGCTCCATCTGAGATAAATTCTCAGGTTTTCTAAAAAAAACCCAGCACACAAGCTGGCATCTTGCCTCAAATTTTAATGCACATAGTTATGAATCAAAACTTGACAATACGTTTCAGGTGTGAGACAAATATCTGCACATGCAGAGTTGTGGAACTCTGCGTTTACGAGAGGGAAGCTGTTTGCCATGCCCATGTGGTTCTAGCTTCAGGACTGCCACTGAGGGACATCATTGCCACAACACAGACTTACTGTGACCATCCTGATGTACGGCTGGACTCCCGCTTGTGAGAGAAGAGGGAGGAAAGAGCTGAAAAGATCCCTGCCACTACACCCGGAGGAAGGGGGAGGTCCTCTTTGATTTCCTCATTAGGAAGAAGTAAGGCTTCTGTGGGAAGGAAAGAGTCCTCATCACTGGGAGTGAGGGCCCCCAGTTAACTTATGCAGGAGCATAGGTACTGGGAAGACTTCAGCATATAGCAAGGGCAGACAAGAAAGACAATTAGAAACATTAGCCCAGCAGAGAGAGATAAAAGACTTAGGTGGGATTCATTTTACCTAACGTTAGTTATCTGAGATTACGCAAAACACACCTAGCTTTCAAAGTTAGGTAAGGTAAATCCTGCCCTAAAGCTTACCTGAGTGGAATAGGGTTGCAGTGAAAGGGATCTGAAGAGAAAAGAGTTATGTTTAGATTGACAGATGAGAAAAATGACCTTTAATAGCTCCTTTTTCCCTTCTAGCTTTGGTTAGAACAAAGAGAAGAATATGGTTTCCAAAGAAAGCTCCTTGCCTTACACAGCCAAGTGATAATTTACAGACGTCTGCTCTCAGCACTGAAGCCAATACCTGGTGCAAATGGACTGCCGTGTGCTTCGTGTGAGAGTAATCGACTCTTCTGTGGCCTTGTTCAAGTCTACAGCATCATCTCAGAGAACTGAAAAGCAGGCAAATTGACAACATCAACGATGTTGCTACAGACATTTATATAATGAACAGATATGTGAAAAATAGCTACAGCCTTAGTTTTGTTTGTGACACTCTGCCTCAACACCACACATCCTCTCTGCAGCACACTCTGCAGCAAGACAGCCCTGAGCGCACACACGTCCTGCTCTCACACAGCCTGGTGTTCAATAAGAGCCAAACCACAAGAGTTGTGACTAACAGATGTGACCTTTTATTGCTTTGCTTTATAATACACTTGATGATGGGATGAATCCACAACGTATCGCCTTTGCTTTGGCTGTGTAATCCAACAGGTCTTCAGCATCATCAAGAGGAAATGGCCTCAAGTTGCACCAGGGGAGGTTTAGATTGGATATTAGGAAAAATTTCTTCACTGAAAGGGTTATCAGGCACTGGAACAGGCTGCCCAGGGAAGTGGTGGAGTCACCATCCCTGGAGGTATTTAAAAGATGTGCAGATGTGGAGCTTAGGGACATGGTTTAGTGGTGGACTTGGTAGTGATAGGTTAACGGTTGGACTAGATGATCTTGGAGGTCTCTTCCAACCAAAACGATTCTATGATTCTATGATCATGTGCTTCCTAGAAATGAGTTCTGGGAAAAGACCCACAGTGTGGTGTATGAGGAGAGCAATGAGGAGAGTCATCATTTCTGAAGAGCATTCCTCATTCTGGCACTAATTTTCAAAGAGCTGAGGGTTGCAGCTGAACCAGGTTAACAGGTCACCGTCCTTCGGTTTATTCTTACCCTATCCACCAAAGTTCTCTTTCCTTTTCCATCTGCTGGGATAGCATGTATCTGTCCAATGAAAGAGAGAGAGAGAGAGAGAGCACAAGCAAGCAAGAAAAAAATTACTTCAACTGAAGTGGATGATTTTGACAGCAAAGGATTAGGCAGTAGCTACACTTGAAGTTACCTTGCAGTGTCTAGCAAGGAGTGTGGGGCAGACGGCTGGGAATAAGCTGGGAGCAGCAACCTCCTATCCCAGCTCAGATAGTGAGGACAAGAAGTCTGGCAGTCCTCAGTGAGACTGTGCAAATTATTTAACAATGCGTTTCACCTTTCTCTTTGGGCTGTAGTGAGAAAATTCCATGTGTCAGAGATGCTATGAAGCTTAAACAACTCCTGCAAAGAGAACAAAAAAAAAATTATTTTTTTCTTTAGTTGTCTTACAATATTCATTTTTACGGTTTCAAGCTTGGGGAGGGAAAGAGAAGGGAGGGACAAACCTCCAAGCTGTGGGCTTCAGGGTACGTTATTCTATTAATTTTACAAGTCAAAGCTTTGGCACAAATGATATTCAGGAAACAAAATGTAATTCCACAGAGAAAATGCAGCTATACTACATCTGCCGAAAAACAATTCAAATCACAGCTATTCATTGGGAAGAGGGATTCTCAGAAGCTGTAACGCTGAAAGAGACCTAAAACAGCAGGAGACCAGACAGTAAATTAGACATGCCTGTAATTTGAGATGACAGGAGGGGAAAAAAACAAAACAAAACAAAACAAAACCAGAAACAGAAACAAGAATACAATGGGATAGTAGAGTTCATAAACAGAAACTGTAACAAAGGCCTCTGTTAGTGGTATTGTAGTGTAAACTCCCTGGAATACTGCATTCAGTCCTGAACATCTTCTCATCAAAAATACATCAGCAAACATAAAGGAATTAATTTTTTAAAAAAGTAGAAGTGATGAGGATTGATTCAGAGACGCTGTCATATGAGTTGAAAGAGCTAAATATAGCTGTGCACGGTGTGTAGGACACAAAGCTACAAAAAGTAGGCACAGTGGAAGAACAACTATTTCGGTTTGCAGAAGTGAGAGCATTATTATTGTGAGGAAGGAGAAACTAGGATGCAACAAGGCAAAAAGATTAGGATGAGTACTGTTATAATGGCTTGGATGTAAGATCCACTGCCTGGTGGAGCAGTTGCTCCGGGAGACTTCTTCTTGCGGTATTTTAAATAAGCACAACGCTAGTGTTTATCCCTTGGCCTACCAAGCACAGTGGGCTAGTTGATCTTTTACAGAGGAATTTTCCATCTCTAATTTCTGTGTTTTTAAGGCTTCCTCCTCTGTAGAGCACTATTTGTCACGTCAGTGGCAAACCTCCGAGGAGAAGACAAACAAACTAGCCCACAGGGAGAGAAGATCTAAATGAAGGAAAGAACTAAAGCATGTTTGTGTGTGATACTTTACAGTCACACCACAAATCATAGCCAGGCAAAGGCAGTGGCAACCAGTCTTCCTTATATTGACCTCTGCTAGAAACCATAATATAAATTTCTGAAGGACACAAGCAAGCAGAACAGATTCTTTCCATTTCCTGCTTTAATTCTTCCCATCCCACTCCTGACTTCATTTGTCTCTCCAGTATCTCCATCCAATCCATCTCCCTCTTGACTTTCATCCCCAAGGTCAGTAAAGTGAATGTTTAAATGAATTACTTGGAATCCTATATATCCATCCTAAACCCCCTGTAATCTAGTTTCTATACCTTAGGCATCAGAGTGGTAGGTCACATTTTCTAAATACCACATTTCAGTCAATCCTCAGAGCAGTTCCTATCTTCTCTGATGCGTCAGCCATTTTTGAAACACACGGCTGTCCTTTTGACTTTTGTTTTCCCTGATGGTCCTCTTGTGGTTTCTTCTGCCTCCTTAATTGCTTCATCATTGTATCCTCCTTCAGCTTCCTAAGGAAGGGCTTTTTCTTTTGGTCACTTTTTTTGGTCACCAGTGCATGGTTGTACTCTCTACTCCAGTCCTGTCTCTTCCTTTTCCAGTTTACTGTACTATACTTTACTATACATGCCCCCTCCCCCCCAGCCTATATACATTTATTTGGGCATTGTTTTTAACTGTGACCTTTCTTTCTCTAGGTCCTCATATTCAGGCAATGTCTAAATTTTGCAGATAATTTCTGTGTGTCTTCTCTCAAATAATGTCCTTACTTATCTACAGAGCAATATATCTCAGCCTGACTTTAGTCACTTCATATGAAAATTACTGTGATATCTACTCCTACAGCTTTCAAAAATATAATCTTCACTCATATCTATGCAGAACAGTGCTAAAAATGTCATTGCCCTCGCCTCTCACGTTGAAAGCAATACCTTTTACTTTCCATCCCTCTCATGGCCTGTCCTTCTCTACTTAATCACCACAGCTCTCAGCCTGTCTTCGTGTTATTGCAGTTTCTCACATCGCTGAAATTAGCTATGATTGCCACTGAAAAAGGTCATCTCACCCTCACACTGGCTTTGGCCATTAGCTCTGCCCAGCACCGTCCCTCCCTTGTGCCACCGAATATCTGTGTGACTGCACAGAGAATCGCATCAGGAAGATGAACTGGGTTACAAAAATGACACCGCCCTTGCTTCTCACAGAGAGCTTGACCTGATTCTGTTCCGTTGATGGCATTGGGAAAAGGCAATCGGACCCATTGTTGTGTGAATCACACAGTGATACCAGCCTAAGAGCCCAGGAGAACCTCAGTGTGTGCCCTTAGTGTGAGGAAAGACTCGAAAGCAGCACTGCAAGCTTCTCTGCTGTGTGCACTGCCTTGTTGTGAGCCTGCTCCATGGGGCTCACTTTCAGATCATTTAGGATCTGTAGGCTGTGCCAGTAAAGAGGTCACTGCAGTAGGTAATTTTGGCAAGGTGACCAACAGCTCAGTTACCAGCTGTGGAGAGGTCTGATGTTTCATGTATCAGCTGTCTGCTGGCAACAACTTTGGGTTATATTGTCTTTCAAAGCTGCACACCCAAAAGAGTATGCCTGTGGTATCAGACATCTTTCTTATGGCAAAACAAGTGAATCACTAGGTGTTAGTTGACTCTTACTGGTGAATGGATGCCAAATCACGCTCTCCTAACTACAAGAGGTTTCTAAGGTGCCTTCCTTTATTCATCCCTGACTTGCTGTGATTCATCTGTTGGTTTTCGTTCTGTCTGTTTTTTCACTTCCTACGCCTCACTTGCTGACCATGCTATGCTCTGCGGGACAGAAGCACTCCGATGCAGTGAAAGCCACTACCGGGGGTAGAGCTCTCTTAGAAAAAACAGGCTTTCTTCTTCAAAACACCTAAATACATTCAGCACCATCACTTTGATGTAGCTCGCAGAGCCAGCTGAAGTCAACAAATCTGTGTGGATACAGCAGAAGGACACATTCACCTCCTGAGCTGTCTGGCACAAGAAACAGTTTAGTCATGGGCCAAGAAGAAATTATGTGTCACACCAGAAGTGATCACAGTGGCTCTACCTATATTTATATTCAGAAAGAATGTGGGAGAGACTTGAACCCTCCCAGCCATCCCATAGTTGGTGGGATGATAAGCAGACATGCCTTTTCCTCTTGGAGCAGGTTTCTCATTCGTTGTTGTGTGGAATATGCTGCTGATTTGGCACAGTTGCTGACAACTTAGCCTCACCTCTCAGGGGTGATCCTGCCTTCCTTGATAAAGGGACGAACGACAGAATGCAGCTGGGTGCCGTAGTCTGAATTTACAGGTTTACAGATCAGTGCTTATTTACTCGTCTGCTCTTGACTCCCACTGTAAATGCCAGGTCATTTCTTCCAGACGTAGCAGTGCTGAGGTTGAGCCAAACTGGAAGATGCCTTTAGTAGCTAAAGGATCTTATTTTGTCTGTGCAGGAATGGGGCTGTACTATGGGGGAGAAGGCTGGGGGTGTCAAGGGGGAGAAGAAAACCCTCAGCCATTTGGAGTTTACACAGAGAAAGGGACTGGCAGAATTAGTGAGTTATAACTCTGTAACTATATCCCTCTTTCTTGACCGGTTAAACTCCTTGAATAGATGCTCTTGTCTGGCATAGGAGTGTCAGTGACTACTGGCGTAGAAGTGATGTATACAGTGAGGCTATATTGTAAGATTAAACTAGAGAGGCTGAGAAGGCTTGGTGGACAAATGGAGGCATTTGAAAGGTGGACTGCATTTGAATATACAGAGTAAAAGTAAGGTGCAAATACCCAGAATATGCACAGCTTGTGGTAGTTATGTGGATGGTAAAGTGGAAGAACAGCTTCATGGAGTATTCCTCCATGTTATCAGATGCCTCTGATACCAAATTATCTATTGTTATCAGATAGAGCCTTTGAACCACAAAGGCATCATAAAGCGGGAGGAAAGATATAAGATGCTAAAAGTGCTGCTTAAATGAAGGTACAGACTGTGTATCAATCTTCTGCATAGGATGAGTCTTTGCAAGCCAGTAGGGCCCGTGCACTTGTGGAATTCAGCTTGTGATTGCCAGAATAAATGTATTTAACTAGAGAATCCCACATGCATATGTTCATATTGCTTACGAGCAATACTGTGTGGTGGCCAAATGGCTGTGTGTACAGACATGCTCTCCTCCAGAGAGCTAACATGGGTGTTTGACCACCAGCTGTGGAATCTGTGTCTAGGGCTCTGCATTTGTGTGGAAGAGCGTCATATCCTAACTGCGCCAATATGAAGCTGGGCAAATCAGTTTGGCACATCTCCAGTTCTCAGAATTTTTCTCAGTCTCTCAGGTTTTTGATTTATTTTCAAAAACTCTCCACAGAGACTGTTCTTTATGTGGAACTTACCCTTCTGCCAGGCAAGACTGGAATTTCGTCCCTTCATAAAGGAAATTTGAGATTGTGTGTGTGTGTGTGTGTGTAGCGCCAACTCACTAGAACAGACACAGGGCCAACACATGGGCTTTGCAACTAAAAAAATTCAACAAATAAAATAGCCTGCCTCTTTTCCTTCCCTCTCTCTCCCCCTCCCTCCTTTCTCCACCATTTTCACACCTTGCTGAAACATGTGAAATCAAAATGGCAAAAACATTCCAAGTAAACAGTAATTTACTCTGGATTATTACTCACCGGATCCATGCGCACCATGCCCTGGGCAGGCACCCTCTCTCACATCCTCCCTCTGCAACAGAAGGTATGTCTGCTAGGTCATGGCTAAGGAAAGGCACAGTCCTGAACTGTGGAAAAAAATAGCTTTAACGAGATCTCAGTAAAGCAATGCCTGGGCTAGCACTGCATTACATCACAGGCCAGGAGGTCTACCAAATGAGGCACATATGCAAAGAGCAGCAGATTGTGGTGTTCACCTGCAGCTGGGGAACGTGCCTTATGAAAGGACTCTATGCATAGACACTTAGTGCATAGGGTTGCTCAGTGAGGGAGAGGTGATGTTTCAGGCCTAGGCGGGGGATTTTGGAAGTGAGAGGCAAAGCAAGTGCAGCTACATATTGTCTGACAGATCCATCTTCACCATGAATTATCAACCTGTTTAAAAAAGAGTAGTTCTACTGCTGAGAGATGCTTGCTTAGTCTAATTGTACAATTGTTACAAGCAACTGGAAATAGGGAACCTGTCTGATTGCATAAATAAATCTCAGCTCAGGCAGGCTAGCAGGGACCCCAGCCAGCTTGCATTTGGTTACTAGGCAATGTAATGTATTAATGGCCAGAATGGGTCCCTTTAGCTCAGTTTTCTAAAGTAGATGCCTTGGATGGACCATAGGAACACGAAAAGCATATGGAAAGATGACTTCTCTCAGTTATCTTCACTGCTATTTTTACCTGTATTAGCTAGCAAGAGGTGCTCCCTGCACTTCAATCACTCCTTCTCTACGATTGCAGGTGTGCTTGAATTTATTTTCACATCCGTGTTTTCCAAAGTCTGCGAAGGGCAGATGTCTTGCTGTGGAAAACTCCACGGCACAAGGATGGCACATGTTCCTGGGAAGAGGCAAAGAGAAATAACTCGATTAACATGAGTTAAACTATGTTGCTGCCAAATATGTAGCCACAGCCTGAACCGCAAAGTCAATGAAGTCAATTCGATCTAGCCATAATCTGATTCCATATTGTCCTCTTCTCTACACACAGTGGTCATAAAATTAACCAAAAAAAAAGTATTCGTCTGTTATAAATATGTAAGTTTAAGCAATGAAATCTTCTGTCACCTCCATTACCCTTGAAAAAGACATTTTGCTGACATAAAGGTATTTTTTTCACCTGATGAAAGTCGCAGCATGCAGCAGTGCTCAGGGGAATGACAGCCTGTATGCACAGGATACAGACTGCCTGCACCTACCTTTTTGCATGAGCCTGGCAGGAGGGAAAAGAGAGCAGAAAGAACCAATAATAGCAGCTGACCAGGAAAGATGTGGATTCTTGTACCTGTAATGCATCATTACCACTGCAATGAGCTTCCAGTGTTTACTGTACACATACAGATTGGTATGCAAGGAGATGGCCTGTCTGAATAAATAAACAGAAAAGGCCAGGGTCCAAGTCTGACTGAACAATAGACTGGGGAGAATGCAAGCCTCCTCTTTAGCTGGACTTCCCTCCAGGAAACCCAACTTGTAATAAAATCCTCCTGTATCCTGTGCCCTAGTCTGGGGGTGTTGACTCAGTTCCAGCTAATCATGTAGATCGTATTTGCAGAAGGAGGTGAGTGCAGGCTGCTGGATGCAACCAAGAAAGTATTCTGGAAGAAACCTCCCTGCTATAGATGGGGGGGAGTTGGCCTCAGCATTTTTAGAGGGGTTCATCTGTTCAAGTCCCCCCAAACGTGACTGCTTCTTTAGCCAAGTCACTGGCCATGTGTCAGACCTAAAAAATTCAAAACTCCTCCTCTGCCTCCCTATCTTGAGAAATGGGAATGGTTGTCCAAACACAGCGATTCTCGTGACTCCAGCAGAAGGAGATTTTTAGACTCTGAGGCTGCCACTTCAAGATGCCTGGGGTTTGAACTGTGCAGTATTTGAGGCTTACCTACTTTGATTAGTGAGTCTTCTGAACATGAAGCTTCTATTCAATGTATGAAAAAATAAGAAATCCATTTTTCAAACTGTGGCTTTAAGCTGACCAAAAGAAAGAGAGAGTTGAGACAGGAAGTTTCTAACTGAGAATCAATATCCAAGCCCAAATCTGGGCCATAAGAAAACCAGTTCTCAACCTTTTGTAATTAACAAGCCAAATAGTTTTCAGGGGGAAAAAAAAAGAAAAAGTGGGGAGTCTCTGGAACATTTTATATACTACTAGGGTTTGTCAATTAGGAGCTCAATAAATAAAGCATCTGACATCTAGTTAACAAAATGCTGTGATTTTAGAAAAATTAAATTACATGTTATAATCACAGCCATTTTAACTAGAGATTTTAACTGGAGTACTGATACTGCTTGCTGGCTTCCAACAGTCACAAGTCAGCAAGTATTCCATTGCCTTACATTTTATGGATCAATAGTTGTTCATAGTTCACAGATTGATTGAATTGATTGACACTGTTTTGGAGCTCGTGATAGCAGTCTTGAAAATAAAGGTAGTTAGGATCTCTGTGTGCTTTAGTGTTTTCAATGTCACTTCAGAAAGAGCTTTTTTAATATGCTGCATATCCATATCTGAAACTGGTTATGTCATTATACTTGCCTTTTCAAAACCAAGATAGAGCCTTTTTTTTGGCAAAGAAATGAGGTATTTTCACCTCTTTTAGTAGGATTTGGAAGTAGACTATTCCTATTTTTACATTTCCTGTTCCAGGAAGGAAAGAGAGGTTTTTAATATTTTTTTTTTTTTACTACAGACTTTTCTTTCCTAGTTGAATCAAATCCTAATCAGTGGTGATACTGAAAGAGTTATGTTTCCTGTTTGCTTCTGCTTAAGAAAAAAAGTTCTAGTATGGACTGTTGAAAATGCAGCATATTTTTCTGCAATTAAATAACATCCCACTTTCTCCAAACATTGTTTAACATTTACTTATCAGTGTAAGTCCTTACATTAACCAGTATCTCAAATGCCTTTCCTTTTAGAAATGCTGACAGGAAAAATATCAAAGATGCTATAAGTACTCTTTTTGCTCTACTATAGAAACCATTTTTCCTTAAGACTTCTCCCCCTGCCTCAGCTTACTGAGTTAGAGCGTTTCCAGACTCTATTTCCCAATGAAATGTAGCTGGGAGGATCCTGAGTACTTACAAATCACATTGAATCTTATCATGAAAGCAGAAGCAAATGCTAGTCCAAATCCAATTTGGGTTGCAATATGCTGATTTTTACCTAGGACATGGGATTCTTTATGCAATTCCCCTTTTTTTCCCCTCTTCCTAATTTTGTGTGCTGACTCAGCTGACACGTTCCACTCTAGAAGTGGCTGCATTTTCAGCAACAATTGAAGTTGCTACCAGTTATATCAGTTGTGAAATATTTTAGAAGCTATAGAATAAAATAACATCTTTTTCTCACCATTATCAGTACATTCACAGCAATGACGTGTCACTTGCAGTGATACTGTGTAAGCACTAATTCACTAATGAAGTCTATGGAGAAGCAAAAATTTCACTTGGTGCATTTCATATATGGGGAAGATGAAAGAAAAAATTAGGAGCCTGATTTTCAGTAGGTCCTCTCAACTCCTCGTAAAAATCAGGTAAGGTTACATCTGCATGGTAAGGTCAAGTAGACCAAGAATCTGTAGAGCAGATGCTCTACACACACAGTTGATGCTGAGGATCTGACACGCACACTATGCGTATTGCTTTTTTTTTCAATTCAAACCACCTTCATTTGGGTCCCCTGACTGAATGCCTATTGAGGTCTGAGCACATTAGGTGCACTTCTGGACAACATTTTCTAGTTTAATTTCACTCAACAGAATCTAGTCCCTGTGCTCCAAAATCAGCTCCTGTTGCAAAATGAAACACAGGCAACAGAGACGATCAGGAGATTTGCATCAAAAATACACTTCTGATCAGAACTAAAACACTAGTGGAGACACCTTGTAAGTATTGCTGGCAGGACTGCTGTAATGGGTATACTCTGTCCCATATTTACCTTACTTCACTACACATTACAACCACAACGCACAGAAAAGGCATAACAGACTTGACGCACGGTTCTGCTGTTTCCAGATAGGTATATGAGGTCCTACTTTTAGGCACATCTCCTGAGGTATAAAGTAACTATACTTGTCTAAACTGTAACAGTTTGTATCTGAAGACATGAGAATTCATTCTGCTTCATTTCCAGACATGCTGATTCATAATAGTTGGTGACACAAAGCCACCTTACTACCAAAAACCTGTGTTCGTGTTGATTTAAGCATTATTTTTACTGGTGGAAGCAATTTTTCTTGAAAGTAGTGCGTCAGCTCCATGGTATTTGTGTCGCTGCATAATTAAGTTGCCTAACATTATATCACTGTATATTGGCAAGATATCACAACATGAGGATTCAGGAAGCAATGCTCCCATGTAGCATTGGCATGAAGAGCTACAGGTGAAAGTGGAGAATCCTTTAAGGCATGGTTTACACCGCTGTACTTACATTGCCTTTTGTAATCACAGGTTTGTATGGTATGTGGATACACTGAAACTATAAAGTCAGCAATCAATGTTCAGCCTTTGTGTTGCATGCATAAATTCTCTTCCTGAGCTGACATAAATCCTCAGCAAACATATAGTTGCCAGAGAAACACACTACCAATGAAATCATGTCTGCAGTTGTCTTCCCTGAGCTCCTGTTCCCCAGGTAATGGCTCTTCTGCAGATACAATCTGTCACAGTGAGGATGCACAGCCTGGGTAAAAGCAACCAAGTACCCCAGTGACAGGGCAACATCAGTAGCTGTAAGCCAAGGAATGACTTCCTAGGGTTGATGTTAGACTCGTGGTCATTGGGTTTACCCGTAAACTAAGGTAATTTTATAACCATGTCAGAAGAAGATGTTTTTAACGGAGAAATACTGAGGAGCCTGGTTTAAACAACAGCTATCAAAACAAACCAAAACAAATTCTAGGTTCAGCCACATCATTTTTTAAGGCTGTGGCACTCCTCAGTAGCCCTTCAATTCAGTTTCTGGTACCATGAGGCACCATGCATCAGTTGATGCTGATCTGTGGCATTGTACAATGCTGTCATTGTGGGGACAAGGAATGAAGTCGGATTGTTTGCCGGATGTACCAGTTAGCAGGAAACAAAACAACAAGTTCACCAATGCTTAGGTGCTCTTCTCAGCACGGCAAAATATTCAGATAACACATCAAACTACATATCTTGGGTGCCAGGATTAAATACAACATGTTCTAAGAGGCTGGGGTTTTTGCAGGCTCCCTTCTGCAATTTACTGAGAGGAAAAGACCATAAATCATAATAGCCATAAAATGTTCTGAATTTAAAAAAAATAAATTAAATTAAATTAATAAGAACCAATGGGGTTCTTAGCATATAAACACAAGAACGTTATGCTTTCAGAAGCAAGCAACCGATGCAGAGTACAGTTCGCATCTCTGCCGGCTGCCTCTGTCCCCCTTGTCCAGTGCGGTGGCCTACCACCCCTGGCCCGTGGCACCCACTCCTGTTGTTCTCCTACCTTCCTCCAAACCAGACCTGCCAAACCTCACGTGCTGAGCATGAGAGCCACACCACTGACAGCCCTGCCATGCCACAGCTTGGTACGCACCTCATGTGCTGACAGTGTCACAGCCGCTGCTCTGCATCCCTTGCAGAAGCAGAGCTGCTGGGCACAGCACGGCATTGCTGTGTGGCCCAGGACAGTGCTGCCTGCAGCACTGTGAAAGGACACATGGAAAACATTTTTATTTGTTTTCAACTCCAAACAGCACCTCTCATGCTTACTGCTCCATGCCTGTCGCCATTACAGAGTTAAGGTCCCTGCAGCTCTGAAAATACACGTATGCTTTTATCTTTGTGTGCCTCGTTGTTCCCAGTCTGTTCCATTTCTTAATCAGGAGGGAACTTGTGCTGACTCCTGTAAGAGAATAGCAACACAGACATCAAAGGCTGCCAGAGACTGAAGTGAAATGAAATATTTAAGTTTTGGCCAAATCTGGCTTTGGGCTTTCTTAGTAAAAGTATAGTTCTCCTGAGCCTTGTGGGCTCAGGAAAAAGAAATGTTAGCTATCATATCAAACACAAAATCAAAATGCATAGGCAGTGGAGGCAGGGATACACATCCTGGGGAGATTATAGGGATAAGGCCCGGGAGTGCAGGGCCTTGGCTAGGGACATAAAAAAGAACAAGAAGGGTTTCTTCAGGTACATAGGCTCCCCGATGAGCAAAATGGGAGACTTGGTTACAACCAACATGGAGAAGGCTGAGGTACTCAACAACTTTTTTGCCTTGGTCTTCACCAGCAAGTACTCTAGCCATGCTGTCCACCTGTCCTGGTTTAGGCCAGGACGGAGCTAGTTTTGTCTCCAGCAGCTCCTGTGTTTTGGATTTAGTGTGAGAAGAACGGTGATAGCACACTGATGTTGCTGGTTGCTGCTGAACGACCAAGGACATTTTGCAGTTGCCCGGGTTTTGCTAATGTGCAGGTGCAAAAACTTGGGAGGGGTAGAGCCAGAATAGTTGATCCAAACCGGCCAAAGAGAGTATTCCATACCATAGATGTCCTGCACTTGTATAAGTGAGGGTCAGCTGGTGGACCACTAGGCTTTTAGACCCTTAACTTGGCTTAATCCTTAAGCTTCCCTTCGGGTTGCTTTTTGTTTCCCTGTTTTTCCTTTTTTTTTCGTTCATTCGTTCGGCTGTTCGTTCCCTCGCCTGCTCTCTCTGGAACTTGCTGTTCTGGGATAGCTGGGGAGGGGATACCCCTGCTCCCTGCTTGGTGCTCGGGATGGGCTGTATCGGTCATCAGGTGGTGAGAAATTGTGCATCACTTGTTTTATAAATTCTATTATCCTTGTATATATTATCATTATTATCATTTTTAATATATTTTTATATTTTTCCTTTTCTGTCCTAGTCAACTGTTTTTATCTCAACCCGTGAGTTTTCCTTTCTCTCCAATTCTCCTCCCCACCCCACTGGGGAGGGGAGGAGAATTGGAGACCCCACTGGGGAGGGGAGGAGTGAGAGAGTGGCTGCGTGGTATTTCAGTTACCATCTGGGGTTAAACCACCTCATAGAATCCAAAGGCAGAGACTGGGAGAATGAAGAACCGCCCACTGTTGGAGATCAGGTTCAAGAACATATATGGAACCTGAAGGTACACAAGTCCATGGGACCTGATGAGATGCATCCGCGGGTCCTGAGGGAACTGGCGGATGAAGTTGCTAAGCCACTGTCCATCATATTTGAAAACTCATGGCAGACTGGTGAAGTTCCCAGTGACTGGAAAAGGGGAAATATAACCCCATTTTAAAAAAGGGAAGAAAGGAAGACCCAGGGAACTACAGGCTGGTCAGTCTGACCTCTGCCTGGCAAGATCATGGAGCAGATCCTCCTGGAAACTATGCTAAGGCACATGGAAAATAAGGAGGTGATTGATGACAGCCAACATGGCTTCACGAAGGGCAAATTGTCCCTGACAAATTTGATGGCCTTCTATGAGGCGATTACAGCATTGGTGGATAAGGGAAGAGCAACGGATGTCATCCACCTGGACTTGTGCAAATCATTTGATACTGTACCACACAACATTCTTGTCTCTAAAATGGAAAGACATGGATTTGACGGATGGACCACTCAGTGGATAAGGAATTGGCTGGATGGTTGCACTTAAAGAGTTGTGGTCAACAGCTCAATGTCTGGGTGGAGACCAGTGATGAGTGGTGTCCCTTGGCGTCCGTATTGGGACCAGTACTATTTAACATTTTTGTCGGGGACGTGGACAGTGGGATGGAGTGCACCCTCAGCAAGTTTGCAGATGACACCAAGGTGAGTGGTGTGGTTGATACTCTAGAGAGAAGGGATGCCATCCAGAGGGACCTTGACACACTAGAGAGACCTATGCAAATCTCATGAAGTTCAACAAGGCCAAGTGCAAGATCCTGCACGTGGGTCGGGGCAATCCTGAGCACAAATACAGGCTGGGCGATGAGTGGATTGAGAGCAGCCCTGTGGAGAAGGACTTGGGAGTATCGGTGGATGAAAAACTGAATATGAGCCAGCAATGTGCACTGGAAGCCCAGAAAGCCAACTGTATCCTGGGCTGCATCAAAAGAAGTGTGGCCAGGCAGGTCGAGGGAGGTGATTCTGCCCCTCTACTCTTCTCTCGTGAGACCCCACCTGGAGTACTGCGTCCAGCTCTGGGGCCCCCAGCATAAGAAAGACATGGACCTGCTCGAGTGAGTCCAGAAAAGGCCCATGAAGATGACCAGGGGGCTGGAGCACCTCCCCTATGAGGACAGGCTGAGAGAGTTGGGGTTGTTCAGCCTGGAGAAGAGAAGGCTCCAGGGAGACCTTAGATCAGCCTTCCAGTACCTAAAGGGGGCCTACAAGAAAGCTGCAGAGGGACTTTTTACAAGGGCCTGTAGTGACAGGACAAGGGGTAATGGCTTTAAACTGCAACAGGGTAGATTTAGATTAGCTATAAGGAAGAAATTCTTTACTGTGAGGATGGTGAGGCACTGGAACAGGTTGCCCAGAGAAGCTGTGGATGCCCCATCCCTGGCAGTGTTCAAGGCCGGGTTGGACGGGGCTTTGAGCAACTTGATCTGGTGGAAGGTGTTGCTGCCCATGGCAGGGGGGTTGGAACTAGATCATCTTTAAAGTTCCTTCCACCCCAAACAATTCTATGATTCTATGATTCTATGATTTTTCTGCCTGCTACTAGGGTCCTGTATGGCCCATGGCAAGCCAACAGAGGTATTTCTGCCTTGGCCACCCTAACCGTAGTCCCACACCCCTGTCCTGCACTGCAGAGGCCAGTTCATGCTCCCTCCTCATGCTGCGCTCACCCAGGCAGAGCTCACTGACCAGCTGGCACCCAGGCACACTCACCCTGTTATATACGTTCATATATATGTATGAACGCTGCTGGTGGGCAGTTCTTTTTGGTGCTTCCTGCTGCAAGAGTGCTCCACGTAAATCCCAGCCTGTTTCTGACTGAAATAGTCCCAATGCTGGCAAAAGAAATGCAAGTTTCAGGGCTCCACTGCTTTCAAATGAAGCTCGTTATGTTTCCATCTAAACCACTCCTATGGGAATGGGAACTGTGAGATACAATGAATGCACACACAATGGTTACAGGTATTTCTTCTAGAGAAAGTTAGTATTAATTTCTGTTAAACATGCTGCATTTAATATGTAATAGATGATGTGCATTGCAGATGAAGACTCCTTCCATGTATCTTGCATAATCCGCTCAAAGAGCTTTCCTTAAAAGAAAGGTAATTGATTTGTACTCTTTTCTATTTCATTCTTATCCTACTGGTAAGAGGCCAGCAGAGAGATAGGTGGATTCAATTTGTTTGGGGTATAATGTTTCACATAAACATAATCTGAAGTCAATGTAATTAGATAATTTCTGCTGTTCTGAGGTGAATAGAAATGCAAGCATAAAATGAAGCAGCACTCTTAGTTTATGATAGGCATCAAGTAAGGAAATTGTGTTATTCCCCCTTTAGAAAGGACTAAATCTATGTGATGGTGATGGCCATCTCAGGCCAGCTTGTTTAGTACTGACACAGTCATAGGAGTCCTCACCAGAGCCCTTATTCCCTGCGTGCACGTGCGCGTGTCACACGCGCACACACACAGAGGCTGTAGACACAACTGGCTGTAGCCACGGCAGGTTCAAGACACTGAATGACACCTCTTGCCTCCGAATAATTTGAGATAGGAATTTCCATGGCAGAGCAGATCACAGCATTTGTCTCCTCACACACCCTGGTCACTAATATTGGATATTTTACAAAACTCTGCAGAAGACAGTAAAGTATAGGCTGCCAACAGGAAGCTTCTTTGAGAGACTGGCTCATGTCCTGAAATTATAGATGCACAAACACAGCTGCATTTGTGCTATTTCTAAAAGGTGAGAGGTGAAGCATCTAATATATATTTATATAGATATGAAACACCCCTCTGGGGATTTACTACTTACACCAGAGGAAGTGAACAGTGACAACAGCAGATAAATAATGAAAAATCAATTATGTTTTAAAGAGCCCTTTAATTTTAATAGTCTGTGGTGATATTAATAATACAGGGAAGGACATTTTTAAAGCATTTATCTTGACATTTACCCTTATGATGCCTTGGTAATTTAAGCATGTGGTTGTGATGAGGTTTAGTTTTAGCAGAAGAAAGAGGGATATAATTTATATTGCAGTTTCTTAGTTTTTACAGTTCTGCTCTTCTGTTTTGAGGCATTACTGGAGGCTTTTCCGAGTGTATGGGGTATACCTCATATTTTCTGAGTTTTAAGCCACGCAAAACAATCAGAGAAAGAAACTGCTTTTTGATTGTTTTCTGTTGCAATTATATGCATGATCAAGGCATTGTTGAAATAAATTGAGGCTTTATGATTTTATTACTATTTCTTAGTACTTAAACCTGGACTTCTTTGAACTAGTCAGCATATTAACACAGAATGAAAAGACAATCCTAGCTAGTGAGGTAGAAATAAACCCTTCATAATTGTCATTTCAAACCAGTAAAAGGCAGTAACTGCAACAAAAGGGGCCTGAATGACTCCCAGCATTTCCTTGATAATGGGATATGAATCCTTTTGCTTACTGAGACATAATTTAAACTAATGGTGACTGTTCTCTCACCTATTCTCATACAAAATGAGCTGATGGGGTCCTCGTTGCAGTTCTGGGTCACAGTCACAACTTTACAGCTGTCCTTACCTCCCACCTCTGCAGACAGCCTGAGCTGCAGGATCAGCTTCACAAGGTGAATGTGGACATGCAATTTCTTGAAGTACGTAAGTGCCTGAGGCCAGCTTGATCTGCCACTGCCTAGGGTGCACCTAGCAGCCCAGCACGTTTCACAGGTCTGCCCTTGTCACAAATGCAAACTGAGCACAACCATAGCTAGGTGAAGTGGTTGAATGCTGGCCTCTTGGTGCATTTTGTGTGGTGCCCTGCAAATCTACAGGCGATTCACATTACAGAAGCCAGCAGCTCTGCGTGCTCTACACTCAGACTCTACGCCTTGCTTTGGAGAACATCACACTGGTTTATTCACAAGCCTTTGCTCATCTGCAGGCAGCATTCCCATCGCAGGAGGATGAGCCGGCGCATGAGTGGCTTCCTGCTGGGAGGCCCCTGGCACCCAGTGGTTAAAGCCAGGCAGTGCAGAGGACAGTGATGAAGTGGGGTTTAGGCTGTGGAAAAGTGGAAGGGAAGCAAGAAACTTTAGCAGACTAAAAATGGTTAAGCAGAGATTACAGGTTGTGTCACAGCGATGTCAGATTGTGCCTGCAGCTGGCTACAGTGGGCTGTGGTGTAGCAAGACTTTGTAATGAATACAAAATATTAAACTGATGAAATGTTTCTACAGCTGGTTTGTTGATACTGGCATCACTGCACTCTCAGAGTTGGTCCTTGATGTTTCACTCAGTTCTGAAGCCTAAACTGGCGAGAGGTCACCAAGATGGCCTGGGGCCCCATTGACGTGCAGAAACTGCGCTCCTGCCAGTAATGGTTCCCAGTAATAGATCCTACTAACTACTTGCTACTGAAGGTAAGTTCCTCTGTTGGAAGAAAAAAACCATGCAACTGAAACCTGCATGCTTGAGGCTTGCTGTTTTACATACCATGCCTTGAAGGAGCCCTTTCTGGCAGCTGTTGTCAACCTCAGTTAATCGATGAAGTTCAGCATGTTTGAGCTTTCCCTTGCTGCCTTCCCCTCCATATTGTTGCTTACATAGTGTGGCGGTTGCCTTCAGTGGCTGAAAGGGAGAGCTGGGAGCCCATGCTGGTGCTGGCCTCTGCTTCGTTGTCTAGCCTCAGCACGGCTAAGTCATGCTGAGGGACACTGACATTCAAAAGGAGAGCGGAGAGGAAGAAAAGTCCCTTTCCAATGAGTTTTAAACTTTGTATTTATCCTTTGCTAACTCTACGGCTTGTTTACTTTTTTGCTTTTGTAAGAGAGATCAAATGTCTTGCTTTTGTCCCTGGTGGCTTGCTCCTTCTGTCTTGCCAGAACTAACTCTGCTATGGTGTCAGGGTTGCAAATACCTCAAGGAAAATGTTTCAAAGCATGCTTTAATTTGCTTTAAAAAAGTGGATGCAGTACCATTGATTTGAAATATGTTACACAGAATTTTCTCCCGGGAGTTTTGTGAGCACTAATGAACGGTTGTTACGTCTGGATGAGACCTTGGATAAAGAAAGTTGTAAAAGCTTGGTATTGTGCTTAGGCCAAATGCTTTCTGCTGGAAAATACCCAGCTTCTTTTTGTCCCGATGACACTTTGCAGTTTGAACACATTCATAATCTCCTGAATTGGCACAGTCTGACCTGTCTGTCAAATTTTATAGGGATCGTCTTGCAGCAGGGGGCAAAGAAAACTACCTTAGATGAACTGTTAATGTGCAGTGCCTTCTTCACAAGAGTGTTAGGCTGCTCACTTTCCAGTTTTAATGCCGACAAGTGTCCACAGACAGCACATAGAGAGTATCTGTTAGCACAGAGGCTTACAGATGTATCTGTCAGCAGTGGTCTCACCCTCTAATCTGCAGTCCCATTTGAAGAGTCTTATGTATCAACAATCCAAACTGAAAAGGCACTAGCTGCTTCAGCTGAGAGGCCAGGGAGGAAGGAATACTGTCATCTGAAAGATGATTGAGAACTGACACTGAAGAGTACAAACCCAAGTATTAACCACATAGTTTTGCTCCATTCCTTAAGAAATCGTAACAATAAAAATCTGTCAGGATGACAGCTGTTTAGTGAGTAGAGATGGGACCAAATGCCACATGAGTGCGAACAGGAAAGATCTTGATTCTACATTACCTGCACCTTGTTGAGCCACTGCAACAAACAACAGACTGACAATGCACAGGGTGCACAGCTATGCAGAGTCAGGCCAACATTGCTAATCATACCCATGATGTACCCCAAATGGTCCTGCCTTGCCCTCACTCTCACAAAATTAATGCGTTTCATCAACAGAAATAAATGTAGGAAATTCAAGACAAAAAGAGTCTAACACAGACAAGTCCTTAAGGCAAGGATTACCTGTCAGGTCCAGTGATCAATACAGAAATTTTCCCCAATCACGCAGACCAATCAATTTGTCTGAATTGCAGTAAAAAGAAATACTTGTCAAAATGCTAAATGCAAGAGCCTTGTTTTCATGCCTGCAAAGGTGTCTAAATCAATGAACATTCAAAGGTTGCTGTCAAGTAGTCTCATTTGTATAGCTTTTCAATATTTTTAATTGCTTGGTGCTTTATTTCAAAAAAGACAAACATACTTAGTGCTTGCCTAATGCTTTCTGTCTGTAAATCTCAAACTTCTTCACAAAAGTAGATGTAAGTAGTCTTGCCCATCTTTTACGTAGGAGAAGTCTCAGAGCTTTGACAGGCAAATTGTGACAAATCTTGCTGTAGTGTCCAGAGAAATTATAACTCCAATTCTCTCTCCCTCTACAGGATACAGTTGTCTCTTCAGCAGGATTGCCAGAAGAAAAGGTATGCCTGATGTTCAAACACCCCAGTGCCATGTCTCTTGTCTAACTGGCTGAGGACAAAGATGTTTTGAAGCTAGCGCATCAGTCTGCACTGCAGTGGATGCTGCACAAGCAGGCTTTTCTCCCGCTGACTCTCCTGTGGAGTTGGTAAGTGCTGGCAGGCAGGTAGGTGACCGTTTGGAAATCCTGTACCCTGAAACTCTGCAGGGCTTACCCACACACTGGCTGGGGCACAGAGCTTTTCTCTTGGTCACCACATAGTCTACATCCAGTTCAATCAACATATACTTGATGTCATATCTCTACTGCATTAATTTAGGAGCTAAAAGTCCTGCATCGTCTAATTTGGAAAAGGATAAGCAACGTTATTAATAGGAATTTCCTTTTTCTTATGAGCATTAGGATGCTGTGGACATTGTATCAGCTTCTCACCTTGTGACATGACCATATGGAAGTAAAGGAAAAAGGTACAAGCAAAGCTCCCTGTTTATTTTTATTATTTTTTTAAATACAAGGTAAGGACAAATTATTATTTCTTATTTGGAAAATGGAAAAAAAAATCTGCTTTGATATTAAATATTTTCACTCACAATGCAGAGAAATTTTAGACTGAATTTTAAAATTGTATTATTATTGTTGCACTACAGGCTTTTAGAATTCTTCCTAGTAGCTATTTCAAATAAAGACAACACATTGTAAAATTGCTGGTACTGAGCAATTACAGTTCTGACATAGTGGAGGCCAGATTTATTTCCAGTCTTTAATGCAATGGTGTATTTAATCACAGTGCAATGAAAATACATGGGAATGTCATGGTTATTTTCCAAGCTCTCTAAAAACGAGTTCCTTCTCTTTCTGTATTATTACATCAGTTTTAATTTACATACTATTTCTCAGCCCTAAGGCTATGACTTTCCATTCTGTTTACAAGTCCACAATATTAGTACTTTCCATTGTGAAAGATATCCCTCCATTGTAGAGATATCAACAGGAAAAAGAGACAATAAATACCTTCATGGTAGTAGGATTCCATCTCTGGCAATAGGTATGTGAATAGCTCCTTAGAAGTGAAGAATTATGTTATGCCATAAATATTCTTAGCAGAAATCTCTGTATGCAAGCTATATTGGTAACAATGCATATCTCATTCCTAAAGAAGTAAATAGTTTTGTTCCTGTATGCATATATTTAAAACAGCTACTTTAATTTTTGTCAGAATTTCCAGAAGTTTTCTGGTAGGGAAAAAAAAAAAGAAAATATTTTTAAAAATCGAGGAATTTCGTCACCTTTTTGTTTGTTTGTTTGTTTGTTTTCAGAATTGCCAGACATTTTCCATCTCTGTCCCCTAGTGGTTTAACGCCAAACAACATAACAGATGAGCTCATTCAGGATACAGCAGGAGAACTTCTGGCACAGGGATTTCTGCTGCTGGATATGCAACACCATCTTACAAGTTCCGCATGCATTTTACTTACCTTACCTAGTAAGAAACAAAAAGAGAGAGAACACAAAGTTCCTAACTTCTAACTGGTAATCTTTTATAAGCAAGTCTCAAGTACATAGACTACATACACTTTAGAGGCTATGGACTATTATTTTTTTCCATTCTGTGTATGAACTGTGAAAACCTTGGCTGTACCCATAACATAAATGATAAGAAACAATGTATTATTTTATACTTGGGGTATTTTGCTTGTATTGCCTTCACTAGCAACCTTATAAATATTCACTACTACCTGGAAAACACTACAGCAACGTAGTGCTTTTTCCTTCAGTCCAGTTGTTATAGCTGGAAAATACGGACAAGATTTGGTCCCCATAAGCCCTTCTTCAGGACACTTGCGTGTGGGTTGTTTGAGTTATAGGTCCACATGACTCCTGCCTTGCAGTGCTCTCAGCAGGGGTGGACCCTTGTGTCTATTTAGAGACCTGCTGGTATCTAACCACAGCTACCTCATGCCTGGCACCTGCAGCCAGCATGAAAGGGCCAAAGCAGACATCAGAAGCGTCTGAAACAGCTACTGTTTAGAAACAGATCTTTATGTTCTAAAGGTCTCTCTATACTTCTGAGATTGTGTTAGAGCAGTTACATTAGCACAAAGGCTTTCTCACAGCATCTAGTGAGTTTTTCAGCTTCCATTAATCACTCAAGTTCCTGAGCATCTTAACCAGCAAAATACTTTTCTTTTGGTGCAGCTGGTTCTACTTCAAGTGTTTTGCCAGTAGAGCTAAACTGGTTAGAGGGCATGGTTGGCCTCGCTAGAGGCCAACATTTTTATGCTCGCAACATTTCACATTTTAAGCCAGTTCTATCTTACTAGTTGAGGAAGCTACTATGGTTTCTTTAAGTTCATCACTATTTTTATGACTAATAAGTCCTTAGGAATCTACATTTCCTATCGAAGTCAGAGGCTTTCTGCATCCTAATAAAGGATCAGCTGGCAGTTTAAGCAACCTGCATTTTATTCATTGTCAGTTTTTTGCTCCATCCATTTTGCAAGCATTTTTCTCCCATGCTTTGAATGGAAAATGAATCCATCTTGTTTGCTGCTTAGATTCTACGTTGGTCATCACCTCAAGGCCAATCAGGACATGCTTGGTTCTCACTTTTTGAGTCAAGGTACCAGGACACTTGCTATTGTCTTATGCTCCAGGGCAGTTTTTAATCATATTTAAAATTGAAGGCTGCTCCCTTACTAGATATGGGAAGCGTCAAAATTGTCTACAAAGTTTTGTCAACACAGCGATGCTAGCTAGAAATATGAAAAAAAAAAAATCATAGCTCTGCTGGCAGCACCTCCAGCATGGATGAGACTCTGCCCCCAGCTGAGTGATGCAGGCAGCCTGCAGGCAGGTAACCCCTGGGCAGGAAAAACGCCTCTGGCCTGGGCACTCTGCACCTCCCCTACAGGGCTCTGCTGATATACCTAAAAGAACCCATGTTTTATAGCCTGAGGATTAAAATCCAGGATTTTAAGCTTTTATGCCTGCTCATGAACTGCAGTCTCTCTCTGCCCTTAGGCACAAAAGCTGAGGAGGACTGGGGTAACCTCTGGTGACTGATGTTCATGTAGTGGGTTAGGTGGAATAGACTACGTCTGCTGGTAAGCTCATTTTAACTGGAGCAAAAGGAGTAAGGACAAGAACGTGAAAGTTAGATTTGTGCTAGTAAATTAAACATGCTCTGAACTGTTTTCTGTCCCAGAGACTGCTGTCATTTGCAAGAGCTGCTTGGCTCTTGGCCTCTTGGACAGGGTGGCCACATGCACACTGCTCATTAGGGTTGCTTCCTAGTCCATGCCAACTCCTGACCCATACCCTGGAGCTGCTTGGGAGAGTAACAGTCAGTATGAGTGGAAACCATGCCAAGAACAGCACTAGCAATTTACAGTAAAGGCCTCAGGAATGTTCTCTGCCACTGTTTAGTTTACTAGTGTTGATGCAACCAGACTTCTAGGGGGAAATTTGCCCTTCTGATAATATATCTAAGCATGATTCCCAGTAACAAGAAGAAACTTCTGCCCTAGCCACAGCATGGAAAGACTGACGTATCCATCAATATGTAAGATAGTATAAATGAGACTCTAGAAAGTTGGAGACACTTCAGGAAAGTCCTGGTTGGAGAATATGACTCCAAGTAGGCAGCTAGTACTAGTAAACCTAATCTTGCCTGCATGCTCTGTGAAGATTTCTTTCCTATTATTTGCTCTTTGTTGCTAAAGAAACCTTATTAAAAAACAAATAATGCAAAAGTAACTGAGGAAAAGATGTCTCACACTTTATCTGGCTCGATCTCTAAACCAGCATCACCTAGCATGGAGTTCTTTTCTTCAGGGCAAGAGAACAGCTTCACTTTTCCTTGCAGCGGGGAAATAGCACACACCCAGCAGGGTGCGGTTAGAGAGTACAGCCCTGCCTTGCAGCAGAAAGCCCATAAGGAAGAGACCATTGTTCTGCAACAGATGCTCCAGTGAATACAGGCTACACTGCAGGGAAAAACCTAACAGTTCTTCCCATCAAATCCTTAATATCCCAAGGATTTCTCTCCCAGCACGCCTTGAACAGCCAAAGTGAGCTAGAACTGTGTGCTTCTTTCCCTGGAGTGTGAAAGGTTACAGTTCTCCAGCCAAGAATTGTAGGGAGGCTAAATTTATTTCTTTCCCTTTTTACTTCTGAAGGGGGAAAAAAAAAAAAAAAAGAAAGAAAGAAAGAAAGAAAAAAAAAAAAAAGGACTGGCTGGAATGGGTATTGTCAAGTTATCTGCTTGCTTTTTTATGCTTATTTTTTACCTTGACTATATTAGGAACAGCAAGACTAACTTTTCCTCACAGCACAGTCCCTCTCAGATACTGTCATTTCGGGCTCTCACTTTAGTTGATGGGCTATAACAAAGATGACATCTTTGCAAAGTGTTTATCTGTCATTGGAGTTATATAGCTATGTATAAAAACACAGAGCGTATTTTACACACTCTTATTGAAATTCTTCCATCCAGGTTTCCATCTCTTGATTTTTGCCTTGCAGTATCATGGAATTTATTCTGTCATGATAGCTGGCTTCTGTTGAAGATAAATACTTCGTAAGTGAAATGCACACAGTTCTTTCAATGCCTCGTATATGAAATACACACAGTTCTTGGACTTACCTCCCCCTCCTTTTCCTTTTTCTTTTTTTTTTTTTTAAAAAAAAAAAAAGATTGGCAGTCTCTCTCCATCAAAAAAGGCAAAAGGCAAACAGGCAGCTTCCCTCCTGATATTTTCCAGGCAGGGAGAAGTTTAAATCCCTCAGAGTCCAGCAGAGAGAGCTGTATATATACCTGGCAACAAGGGAATTCCCCCTGGCTATTCCTTGCCAAGTACCAGTAAATACAGAAAACTAGGACAACTTGCTATTTTAAGTAAAAAGGCAAATGAAGAACTATTCTCCTACTCCAAGCCCTGGGAGGTCCCCAACTCCCACCAGAAACCTCCCACCTAGCCCTCAGAAGTCACCCCTTCTTGCCTCACCTCCCTTCTCATTCAAGTGATTCCCAGCCTGGGTCCCTGATCCTCTCTCCCCACATTAAATACCGATTCTGGAGGCTTTTTTACATGGCTGGGAATAGAGGTCACAGACAAGAACAGCAGACAGCAGGTAAGTATACATACCTATACACCCACATCCTCATGTCCAGGAGATCCTGAATTTAGAAAGTTATCAACAGCATTTAAGAGTCTCATAGTCCAGAGACTGCTCACTCACCCAGCCTCCTGCAGTGCTATTTCCCACATGTTTTTTATATAGACATATCTACATTACTTCAGGAAGGATGATTTGCAGATACCCCAGGCTGGTTCAACCAAGAGAGCGCGCCAAATCAGCCAGTACTATAGCTGTATCACTCAGGCCTGGGTGCAGGCAAATTTGCCTCACTCAGAAGCAGAGTTTAATTTTCAGACTCAACGAGTGGAGTAACAGCAGTTTAGCTCTTGAGATCCAAGCCAATTCCTGCACATAGCGCTGTGCAGACACATCTGCAGGCTGAGAGCTCACAGCCGAGTCCCACTGGGTGATATAGACATGAAATCATGGAAAAAAAGGGCTGTGAGAAGACCTAAGGAGGTCATCCAATCCATCTCATTCCTCTGTTTTTTTTTTCAAACTCAGAGAATTGCCTCTGGCATAGCAGATGATTGAACCGGTGTTTCTCAAAAATTCTTGATGAGCACACTGATCACAGGGCTAGCCTTCTTTACACAATGCAGTCTCACCCTTCACCCCTTATAATCTGATTTTGGAGGTCTGGACCTTGAAGACAGCTACAAACAGTACCAAAGGAAGGAAGAAAGGAAGAAAGGAAGAAAGGAAGAAAGATCTACTCACCCTCAGATAAAGCATTTTACTAAGCACTTCCGTTGGTTTCTGACCATGAGCTACAAAGAGCATTTCAATTTTGGTATTAAATCAAACCTGTCATTATTTCCTCATAATTAGAAGGCTCCAGAGTGAGGAAATGACAACAATAGGAGGTGGACTGGAGAGCAAATTCAGTACGATGTCAGCTGTGCTTACTGGCAGGCAGCATCTTTGTTCTGAGTATGTGACTCACGGGTAAATGTTCTCTCTTGCCACATACTCCTGTGATAGTTAGCAATGACAGTTATCTACTCCCCCTCCCCTCCACCCTTTACATCTCTCCACCTACTTGTCTGACAAAGTTACTCTGTACAATTAAGTCCTTAACCTACGCATGGATCAATCTGATTTTATGTAAGTCTTGTAAAGTCATTGCTTTAGTAAAGCCCTGAAAAAAACCAGTGACCCTCCTCCCCAGTTGGACACGGCATTTCAGAAGTTTTACTGCTTAGAAAAATTCTGCTTACCTCTGACTGTAGCAAATGCTAGTTTTATTGGTTTGGGAACAGGACAAGCAGGCAGATTACAAGAGGTGAATGATGCAATTACAATATTAAGTGATATCCTGTGAACAATCCCTATGTTTCCTTTAGGCTTACTTGCTCAGAGTGTAACACAGTGGGGTTTTTTTCATACTGCCTTCATTCTGTTGATCCTTTCACAACCTCTAAGCTTACTGCTGATGTTAATAAACTCCCACATTTATTAATGCAGGACTTTACATTATACAGTTAGTTACATTACCTTCCTGTCACTCGGGTGACAAAAGTGACCTACCTTGATTCATCTGAAGACTGAAGCAGGGTCAAGAGAACATGATTCCAGTTTCCTAGCTCTTAAACCCTGACCTCTAACCACTACCCCATTTTTTTTGCTTTGGGATGCTATTGTTTAGCCCACTAACTCTGCAAACCTTTCATTTTGGAAACAAAAATTAGGATTCCACCATCCTTCCCTTCACCTTCTGGCCTATTCTAGTGTGTAGTTTACAGATACTGCCGTATTTGTGTAGGTGCAAAATGATCACTGTGGCATCACTAGAAGAGACACCATTGCCAAATCTTTCAGATACTTCCTCTCAGGAAGGAATAGACAATGTCGCCTGTGTAGCTCATTTTTCTTTTCTGATCAGAGTATTGACTTGTATAGTACGGTCACCTGGATAAGCAATTGCCGTCCACAAGACCCACTGGCCACTCGGTCCTGCCACCTAAACTCAGCAGCACACCAGCTCTCCCAGGAAGGCCCCACCATGAAGATGACTCCATGCAGCAGACCCTCAGCTTTACGTAACACGCTGCCTGTGCTGGGCTAGATTTGTTGGCGACACAGTGCTAGAGAAAGCAGCACAAATACATGGCAGCTCTCCAAACTGATCAATGATACTATTTAATTTCAGGAGGCCACAGATGGTTAACTCATACCCCAAAATATCTCCCCCAGAGCCTTGTTTCCTGTTGCTCATGAAAAATGATGGAAAATAAAATCCTCTCCCTTTGGATTCTTCTGCCCCTTAAGGTTTCCCAGCATGAGAGGGGGAAGTCAGTTCCTCTGCAAGAGGAAGCCCTTTTCCCTGCCAAGCTTGTGAAGCCCAATGCAAACAGCATTCACGTATTTCCATTTCTTACTATGTATTATTCTGCTTACAGAACACCACAAATGGAAATGAGGATGGGGGTGCTGTGACAGAAGTAGTGATGGGGAAAGATCATAGATTACCAATGCCCTGGAACCAGATGTGCTGGGAATTACACAAGACAAAGAGAAGACTATTTCTCTCTCAGAAAGAGGACTTATTTAAATCCTTTACAAAATGAAAGATACACACAGTTTGCAAAGATAATGGTCCGTATCATTGCAGCAGGGCCATAATAAATCTTTTGCATTCAGTTCCCACAGGCTGAAAATAGAGGATTTACAGCTAAATTCTGCATCCAACGTAGAGATTTGCACTGACAGTAAAAAAGATAAGTAGACTGGAGAGGGCGAGGCCAGATATTTAGGGCTTGCCCTTGTCCCTGCTGCCACGCTACCGAGTCCTGCTACGCTGCCGGGCTCCGGCCGCAGGCCCCGCTCGCACGGCGCACGCACCCCCACGCGCTCCGCAGCGGGCGGGGCCGCTAAGCCTTCAACGTGGGGCCAGCGTTTGAGATCGCAGTAACGCGAAGTCCCCTCCAATGGCAGGAGTACAGCGTCCGGCCGCACCGCCCTCGGCCCCGGCCCCGGCCCCGGCCCCGCCCGCCTCCGCTGACAGCGCCAAGATGGTGGCGGCGCGTGAGGGTGAGCTCGGCGCCCGGCTCAGCTGACAGTGCCAAGATGGCGGCGCTGCGGGACGGGGAGTTCGCCGCCCTGCAGAGCCTGCTGAAGGTGAGCGGGCCGCCGAGCTGCTGGGGGACGGGGCGCCCGGCCCGGCGGCAGGGGCTGCCTCTCCCGGGCCGCAGCTGAGCGCACCCCGCTTTGCTCCCCGCCAGGCGCCGTCGAGGGACGCCGTGCGGCAGCTGTGCCAGGAGTGCTTCTCCAGCCCGCCCGCCGGCCTCGGTCCGCTGGCGCAGCGCGCCTGTCCCGGCCTCGGCGCCGACCCCGAGGAAGCGGAGCAGGTAGGGCCGGGCCGGGCAGCGCCGGGCTCCGGCGGGAGGGAGGTGCTTTCGGGAGTGCTCCCTCCCGCTGCGCAGAAACGAGGCGCTTAGGAATGAGCGGGAGGACGGGACCTGCCCGCCTGGGCCTCACCGTGCGGGAGGGAGGAGAGAAGAGGAGCCGCCAGGAGCGGCCCGCGGCGGTGCAGGCGCCAGCACAATGGTTGGCCCAGGCCCTCGGGAAGATGCGCGGCGCCATGGGGCTCCGAAGGATCGCGGGCGCTGCTGTAAGGAAAGGTGTTCGGTAAAAGCGATCCTCCCCCGGAGGCGCAGCCCGGAGGGGCCTTACAGGGAGGCAAAAGGGAAGTGCATGAGGCATGCGTGCTAGAGGACAGTGAGGACCTCAGCGCCTTACCTGTTACGGCTGTCAGGCAGTACTTGGATGTCCAAGGCCCTGGTGATGTCCGTCTCACTGCAGAAGCTATGTCTCTCCTGGCTACTGAAGGCTCATCCCATGCTGTATGTAATGCTTTTCAACCCAGCAGAGCCCTTTCTCCTCTTCCTTTCCTACAGCTGGTATCTGCTTTGCACAACCTCACCAGGCACGTCGTTTACCACGGCTTGACAAGGGCAGAAGATATCCTCTCTCTCTTTCCAGAAAACTTCCACCAAAATCTGAAAAACCTTTTGACTAAGATAATCTTGGAGAATATGTGAGTGCTACCCACCTGCCATTTGCTTTCAGCTAGAAAGTTAAAGCCTGTGTATCTGGTTTGATATGTGGATAGTTGGCAGCACACAAAGTCTTGTTTCTGTGAATTTTGTGCATGCCTTGGGCATAATCACACAGGTTGGAAAGAGCAGAGTTGAATGAAATATGTCATCTGAGTGGAATGGCAAACAAAACACAGCCATGGGCATAGAGGTTTGTCCCAAGACTTTTGGAATGGGTGTGGGCCTCATTCACATAATGCAAAGCCCCTTTTATCCTGACAACTCACCTGTGTGGTGGAAAAAATGCTACAGATACTACAGCCGATAAAACTAAGAGGACTAGATTTCAGCACTACAAAATCTAATTGGGTAGCATCTAGATGCCCATCCACTTGCCACCTTGGCTTAGGTGCAGAGGCATTGTATGCGGTAAGAGCATATGTGAAGTGGTGGCAGAGAATAGCAGTTCTGCATGCTTGTACATCTCACTGCTTGGTAGCCCATTGCTTTGATAAAACTGGGGAGAAAGGTACATGCCGTAAGTGAGCCGCACTTATAGAAGAACCAATAGTTGGTCACCAGTTTGCCTACCATTGCCCACCAGTGACAGCCTTTCCTTGGCGCTCAGTAGAATAGGCAGTCTATCTCCCCTGCTTACTGCTCCCTGGTGACCCTTCTGTCAGGGATAAGCCACTCTGAATGCTTTCCCTACTTTTTTTCTTTTTTCCTTTTTTTTTTTTTTTTCCAAAGCACTGCTGATACTGTTTCTCTTCTCCACTTTTTCACAGCTCTGCTTGGAGGAATGAAGCACAAGCAAGTCAGAGTAAGTAGTAGTTCACATCTCGATGGAATTGATGTTTCCTGAGGTCATTGGAGCTTAGAGTTTAGAATAGTGCATCGCAATGTGTTTTCGTAAGGGATACTCCCATTTGCCTTAGATGAAGCTGTATGATTGTGGCATCGCAGAGCTTAGCAGAGGCCAACAAGCTTGTATTCAGATCTGTGTTGCTGTGCTAAATTGTTTCCAGTCCTCAAGCAAGTCCATTTAATGCTCAGTCTGTTGCTACCTTGCAGAGTGCAGTGTATAGCAAGTATTTGCAAAACTGTTGAAAGTGAGGCACTCTGACCTCCCAATTCAGGTCATTAAGTGATGTCCATATTCAATAACTGGGCACTGTAAAGGATATGTATATATTGGGGAATACCTTGTCTTTGTACATCTAGTCAATTCTGTGCATTCTTTCTCTTCCACGTGTCAGGAAGTACACTGCATATATTCATAACTCCGCTTTTTCCTCACCTTTCTAAACAGTGATGTAATGAAGGAATGCAAAATTTAACAATAGCATCATGGGCAGTGAGTTACATCCCAGTTAGGTGTTCCATGCAACTACAATGCTTTGTTTTCTCCTCAAGAGATTTTCTTTACAGCTGTAGCACTTAGAAATGAGAGCTGATACATAACAGAGTGCTTTGAGGTCTGCATGGATCCTCTTTACCCTTTTCTTTGCCTGCAGAAGAGATAATGTCCAACAGCTAAACAGTATGGCAAGACCTGGAAATACACTGTCGCTCAAAGTTTTAATGGAGTATAAATAGGGAGAGGGAAGAAACTATTGCATAATACTAATACAGTAAATACAGCAGTTGCTTACACTAAACAATGTTCTAGTGTTACCAAGACATATAATGCTTTTTCCTGTATCCTTAACACTATCATGCATTAGAGGAAATGAGAGCAAGCATGACACACCAGCATGACACACTAGCTAGGTCTTCACAACCCAGAAGCAAGGCTGGATGTGTGGTTCTTGGAGTGCCACGCAGGAGCTCTGCTCTGACACTCATGTCTTTGTATTTATTAGATGAATATTTAACCCTGTTGGAATGAGATTGTCTTCTAGGAATTGATGGATTATTTTAGTATTGTATTCATGAAATACCTGACATATATTACATAGGGACCAAGGCAGTGATTTAAAGAACAGACATTCCAACCGATTGATGTATGTTAACATAAAACTGTGGATGGTTTCCTGCCCCTCCCAAGCCACCAGCAATCAGTCTTTGCAAATTAACATACAAGGCTAAACAGATGCATTTTATGTTTTTGCAAATGCTGCCAAGTGCTGGCCCTGACAGACTGTGAACTGGAATTTGTTCCAAAAGCAAGAGCGAGACAGCCAGTTCTGCACTGCCCCCTGGAGCTGTGCTCAGGGGAGCAGGAGGAGGAGGAGGGAGAGTCTTTCCCAAGATAGAAAGATAAATTTCTGTAAGCACTATTAGGAAGCAACTTGAGCATCTGGAGTCAGTAGGAAGGCTAGCATTCAACCCTTGGGGAGGAAACTAGGCATCTTATGATAGGCAGAATCCAGACAGGCTGCAGTTGCCTATTGAGACAGCTCTTTCCTTAGCACTCAACAGAGGTTTAGTCTTTGCCTCTTCATCCCCCTCTGGTACCCTTAAATAGATGTCAAATAACTGCTGACAACAAGGTTTGATAAGGCTTCACAAAGACACTCAAACCTACCAAGCACCACGGCTGAGATTTTAAATTGAGAATAAACTATCACCTCCCTACAGATCTTTTATGGGCTTGGTCCTACATTTCATTCAGACTTCTTTGAAAATCCCTAGCTGACATAAACAGGAACATTGTTTCTTCAGGCACCCTGTAGCCATTTATTCTGACGTAGTTACAGCATTTAAGCCCCTTAGCTGCAAATGCCCTTTTCAAACCAAAAGGGTTTGTCTTTGTTTCCATGTCCTTAGTGTGGACTTTCTTCTAGTGAGAATGCACTGTTTTTCCCAGGAAACTGGATGCCGCTCTTTCAAACATAGGAAGTATAGCTCAGCTCTTACCAGAAAATGGAGTTGAAAAAGGTGCAAGAGGTGTTCCAAGTCTTATAAATATGACAGTACCAAAGTGGGAATGACTTTAGGTATGCCCTGCTAAACTGCACCTTACAACTTGTTTTCTTTACGTATAATTTAAATAAGGAATTTACCTTACAGACATTTTCCAAATTTCTGGATTCTGGTGGTAAATTGCACTTTACCACTAGGCAGTCGAGGGTTCAAGCCTCATCTTTTAACACTTGCTGTTGTTATCTGGTTGGATAAGTAATTATGCTTTCCTCTGGTTTGCAGTTTGTGTGAGAAAACACTTGTAATTCCGATATGAAAATGTCAATACTGTTTCTTTTTCTGGGTTAAAATGTATTTTTTTTTTCATGAAAGTAGGTGTCGTGGTTTAACCCCACCTGGCAGCTAAGCACCATACAGCCACTCACTCATTCCCCCCCAGTGGAATCAGAAGGGTAAAAGTGAGAAAAGTTGTGGGTTGAGATAAAGACAGTTTAATAGGTAAAGCAAAAGCCGTGCGCAGGCAAAGCAAACCAAGGAATTCATTCACTCCTTCCCCATCAGCAGGCAGGTGTTCAGCCATCTCCAGGAAAGCAGGGCTCCATCACATGTAACGGTTACTTGGGAAGACAAACGCCATCACTCCGAACCCTTCCTTCTTCTTCCCCCAGCTTTATATGCTGAGCATGACGTCATATGGCATGGACTATCCCTTTGGTTAGTTGGGGTCAGCTGTCCCAGCTGTGTCCCCTCCCAACTCCTTGTGCACCCCCAGCCTCCTCGCTGGTGGGGTGGGGTGAGAAGCAGAAAAGGCCTTGACTCTGTGTAAGCCCTGCTCATCAGGAACTAAAACATCCCTGTATTATCAACACTCTTTTCAGCACAAATCCAAAACATAGCCCCATACTAGCTACTATGAAGAAAATTAACTCTACCCCAGCCAAAACCAGCACAGCAGGAAACTTTGTTTTGTTCAAACAAGGGGGAAAGATATCTGCATGCCACGCATCTAAATACCTGCCTCAGTTTCACTTAAATATATTCTTTAAACGTTCCTTATATTTATTACTGGCAGCTGAAAGACACTGTTGAAAAACATTGTGCTCCCAGGAACTGACAAAGTGCACTTGCAGCCAGCCTGTTGGTGCCAGAGTTTTGTTGGGAGAACCTTAATCTCAGTTTTTATGCCAGTTTGCACCATGCTTGGGGACTCTTGGGGGTTCGTAGTGCAGTGAGCTCCATTAAGTACACACCATCATGAGACAATATCCCCATCTCCTCTCTGCAAGAGATAGCTGCACAAATTTCTTGGCACAGCAGCCAGGTCAGACCTGTCCTCCTTCCCTTGGAAGCCTCATGGGGTCTCCAGCCCTGAACTGTTGATGTCAGTATTGCACCAGACTATGGAATGATTTTTGTTAGGCTACATCTAATTACGATGATATCTTCAATATTTTTAACAAATCGGCAGGACGTGTTAGGATTGCAGTTTACCAATACATATGCTTTACTGCAGGATGCTTTGGTTCACAGGTTGGGGGGCACGAAATAACATGTTTTATACTGCTGGATTTTAAGAGCATTCCTGTGTGCATTCTTATCGGTTACAGAACAGGGCAATAAGCATGTAGGTCCCAGAGCAACTCATGATGAAACACTAGTTGAGTGTCACAGGCAGGGCATGAAAAGGTGGAGAAGACAACTTACTGCTCCCCTTCTCCCAGCTGCTTTGTGAATTTACCTGTGCTTGTCTTGCACTGTACCATCCTTGCATGTGATGAGAACCCTGTTTGTCCTTCCAGTGTCATGAGGAGGCCTTCAGAGACAGGCTTATTGCAGAGTAAAAATGATGTGAAACCACATAGTAGCACTAAAGTTGTACACTTCCCAAGGCTAGAAGTGGAGAAGCATGTACATGGTGGTAGTCACAGGTTCCAGGATCTGGTGTCATCATGTGCTGCTGGGCCTAACAGACCCATTTTTTAATCCCTCAGTCTCCTTGCCTCGGCTGGTCGACATGGACTGGAGGGTGGACATCAAGATGTCTTCAGACAGCATCAGCAGAATGGCAGTCCCTACTTGCCTGCTTCAGTTAAAGGTAATGTCAGTGGCTGTAAAGGACACAGGATCAAAATAATCAAATCTGACACCTGACTTACCAGTAGTAGTGCAAAACAGTTCAGACAGGCATCTGGTACTTGCCTATTGCCTAGTGGGCAATTAACAGACTTTCTCAGAGATGATCTTTGAAGTACTACAGAACCTGGGAATGATGTCTCTGATGAAAGCCCTCTTTTTATTGTACGGGAGAGTTTTCTTTATATGAGGATGCAAGAAGGCAGCATATTTGTTCCTGGTCACTATTGTTCTCTACAGAAAGAAAGATGATAAATTATGAAGTAGTCACCCTGTAATTCTAAGCCACTCATCAGCATGTTTAGCTGACTGCATTAGTTGGGAAGTGGTTTTTGATTACTAATAACTTTCTTCACTGGCCACATCTATCATTTGGGGAGTATAGCTAAACTTACTGCTTATATTCTACAGAGTTCTGGGTCCCCCCGTCCACTAAAAATGAGATGGGTGGGTTTCAGAGGAGGAGGAAAAAAATCTGATTTCTGTGTGTGGGGTGGGGTTAAGTATCCTGTGCAGTATCTGCTAAGATGCTTTTGATATGGATGTGGCTTCCTGCCATGAGTCTCTTCAGAATTTCCCCATACTTACAGCAGTATATGCTTACTTGCACTTGTCAATGGGACCACACTTCACTAGTGAGGCACACAGCCTAGAAAATGTGCCAAATTTAAAGCGTTCTTTTTAATCTATCTATTCAACACTGACTTCCGTAGTGGCACTGGAAAAACATGTGAATGAATTTTTCATACAGCTAACATCTGCATTCCTATTTTCAGATTCAGGAAAATGTTGCTTTATGTGGAAATAGTCCTGTTGTTTCTGCACTGACTATGGAACTGAGCAAAGAAACCCTGGACACTATGTTAGAAGGTCTAGGAAGGATCCGGGACCAACTTTCTGCCGTTGCAAACAAATGACTACTCAAGGGCATGGATTCCAGCAGCAAGGAAGGGAAGTATTCTCTACCTACAGCTCTCATAAGTTGCAGCCTAGGGTAACATGTTTTTTGTTTTAACAAAACAAAATTAAAGAGATTTCTTTATTGAGTTAATAAGATAGCTTTTGAAAAGCTAACACTTAAACACTGCTTTGGCCTGATGCCAGGAAGTGTTTTCCTAATATGTTGTTGAACAAAAGCTGGTCTCTGTTTCAGAAAAGGATTTGAGCGCTTAGAGCTTGGCTTAATCACAAGGGTCATAACTGGAAATGGCAAATAGCGGCAGTCAATGAAGCAAGTGCTATCTCTCTGCCCTGAAATTAGGATCTAAAAGGCTCAAGCTGGTTAATGGGCTGCCTTCCAGCATTAGCAGACAAGGAGGGTGCTTCTCTCTGGAATGTGCATGTGCTGAGGTGCATGCTGGATGTAGCACTCTCCTTCTCAATGAAGCACAGCCATGTTGCAGATTGTTATTACAGGATAATGCTTTGAAATAGGGCAATTATGCTACAACACATTCCCTTGTAATCAGCTTCATAGCACCATTTGCAAAATGATTAGTCTGAACACCTTTAGCAGCAAGTAATTTCCTCCTTCTATTTGAAAAGAAAAAAGGACTTCAGATAATTCATGTTTGGGTTTATTGAACTCTGGGCTTTGCTTTTGCTGCATAAAAAACAGACTGGGAAAGTAAAGAATTGATGGCCGTTTTCTGTTCTGTAGGAAACCCTTCTGTGGCAATATGTGCTTATACTTCCCCAAAGTGTTCTGTTGTTTGTTTGTATAAATCTTCATTTAATTAAAAAAAATGAACTGCTAATTGATTTTGTGAATCCTTTTCAGTCTAGAAGAGATGTTGTCCTGGGTTACCGTGGCCTCTTTGTGATGCTGCCTAGTTTCTAGGCTGGTTTAATGGATGTTCATGTTTGTTGCTGAAGAGGGATCTTTTGTTTCCTGTTCAAATGGATTCATCTTTTAAACTGTCTTCATTATAATACAGTATACATTATAATACATTAAACAACTATAGAATAGTTGTAAAGAAAAGAAAGACTTAAAACTGAAAAGGCTTTTCCAGTGTCAGAGTGGCACTATCTGCAGGTAGCTAAAAGTTGCTCGTGGAGACTTAATAAAGGGGGCTGTCCACTGAATCAGAGGCGTGACATCTGATGACTTCAACGAGTATGTCTCAAGTCATTCTGTGAGAAGATACTCGTATTTTCTAGCCCAAGATTTAGGAGGCTATGAGAGCTTGCCTTGAATCGTTGCCTAAAGTGTTAGCTATTTTCTTGTTGGTTCTTCTCACCTTTGCCAGAAGAGCTGAGACTGCTCAGAAAAAGGTATATAAAACAAGAGAGGTTGAGTAGGACTGGCATTATGCGACCAGCAAGAGTACTTCATGTTAAAGTCTTACTTGCAGAGACTGCTACACAGAGAGAAAATAGTATGCCTGCTATTGCAGGCAATAAATGATTGCTCTCTTAAAATTGGTTGGATTTTTATCCTCCCTCCACATATTGCTGCTATCCTAAATGTATTTAGCACTACTTTATTATCAGCTTGTTCCTGTGCCAACACTGTCCTCTTTAGCCTACTTCTCTCCTACCTTTCCATTTTTCCGTCATACTTACGAAGCAGTGAAATCCCCCTTCACTTTTGATGGCTAAGCCTAGTAAGCTCTATATTCTGTGCCTTTCAGCATCATAGTGGCCATTCTTCACTTCAGTTTACATCTCCCTTGAATAGGGTCACCACAATTGTTCATTTTTGGAGAATACTAGTCCAGGGACATTAATAAAGAATAGAGCTGTCATAGTATGTGAATCACCTGAATGAATTCCTCCTCCCAAGAAACCACAAGCCTTCATTGTGAAGTGGAGCTCAAAAACTCCATCTTTATTCCAGTATTTGAGGAATAGAAAAGGCACCTCCTACATGTACACTGTTTATCAAGTGATAACTCAATTACACTAAGCAAAACAGTGATACATTTATTTGTCAAACACAAGTATGCAAGTTAAATTCAAATTGTAGTTTCACAATTCAGGCATTGTGTTGGCTCTGACTGTGTCAAAGTGTTGAAAAAGCACTTAAAACATTAAATCCTACTTTGTATTATTCAAAACAAAATTTTGCTTCCTCTTGCTGCAAGAAAATGTGGACTTTAGAGTGTTCAGGCTAAAAGTTGCATAGATGTTGTGATGGACTGCAAGAAGAACTTAGGAAGAAAATGCCCTTATGATTCCTAGCTTCCACTTCAATTAGTGATCTTTAAACATTGGTTTAAAACAGTAGAAGACTTTACAAGACTTATGATGGTTTGGTAAAGGTATAATAGTTACGCTGTGTTTAAGTTTTGGGTTTAATGTGTGAAATTTACATATTCTTCCAAAACTATCATCTATACAAAGTTTTTGCTTTGTCAGTAACTGAGGTGTTATTATTTCACTTCAAACAAATTATTTTGTTACTAGTAATATGTTTTAGAATTGTTTTGACCTAAGTAAAAAAAATGTTAGTTTCAATTTGTTTGGTATCTAATTTTCACTGGAGATAATTGAGTTTATATTTAACAATATATATGGGACCTCCATCCCAAACTAGGACTGAAAAAGGCTTTTTTGGTAACAAATCTGTGATAAGTGAACAACATCTCTGAAAAATCATAACAGCACAGCTTAATCTCAGTCCTTGGTACTAGGAACAACATATCTAGCGGTGTAATTTCCTCAGTGGCTTTATAACTGTAGTTATTTTGAGTCATAATAACCCCTACAAAAATAACCAGTTTGATGAATTCAACAGTCTTTCTCACATACCCCCTAAAAGATTCATCTCACTAAGCTGTAGAGAGGTAAAGTAGGTGCTTATGGTTGCAATAAATCAGTGGCAGCACTGGGAGTTGAGGAGTCCCACTTCCCCAGACCCTTTTCTAACTTGTTGACCCCTTAGTCAGAAACTTTATTCCGTGACACAGTAATTACACTGTCATATATTTTTCCTCCATCTACACAGATGTTGTACAGGTAGTTGCTGATTTTTCTCTCTATTTTTAATGTAAGAGGTTAATAATGCTTGGGACATTTGGGCCTTGCTTATTGAATAACTAACTGTCACCTCCAAGGTGTAACTTGATTAACGTTATGTAATTTAGTCTCCAGTTAGTTTACCCCTTTCCAATAACCACGTCAGGAATATCACTGCACTAGCACAGCCCTGTAGCATTACAGTGCAACACCTTGGCTTACCCACCATCAGTATTTCGTAGTCTAGCCCAGCATTTTCAAACGGCTCTCGTGGTTCGCATTCATCTGGCCCCTGCTTGAAAGCACTACAGCTGCATTACAAACACTGGTGAATTAAACCTCACAAACTACAGCGGGGGAATTTTGCACGTTCTCATCAGGCTTGCTACAAAGGTCCTGAATTTTTTAGATGCACTTAAAAATCCATACGTATCCTTAGAAGCCTCACTGTAGGCATCAGTTTTTGAAGTGACATATAACTATCTGTGAAAACTAAGGTGTTATACTGTGACCAGTCAGTAACTGGAGCATCTGCTATAGCTTTCATAATGTCCATGTACTCCACAGGGCGTACGTCCTTGCCATTTTAAGTACGTAAGAACTTGACTGTTCCCGCATCTTCTCAACAATCTATAAACCTCTTTTCTGAGGTTATTAATGCATACAAGTCTTGCCACTGACATTGTTGCTGCTGAAGTACTGTATTGGGTTTGCGTAGTGGAAGGCTAGAGGGGTGGCTTCTGTCAGAAGCTGCGAGAAGCTTCCCTCATGTCTGGTAGAGCCAATGCCAGTCAGCTCCAAGACGGACCCGCTGCTGGCCAAGGCCTAGCCCATCAGTGATGGTGGTAGCACCTCTGGGATAACATAATTAAGAAAGGTAAAAAAAAAAAAAAAACTGCTGGGAAAACAGCAGCGGGGAAAGGAGTGAGATGTGAGATCAACAACTCTGCAGACACCAAGGTCAGTGAAGAAGGAGGAGGAGGAGGTGCTCGAGGTGCCGGAGCAGCGATTCCCCTACAGCCCATGGTGAAGACCATGGTGAGGCAGGCTGTGCCCCTGCAGCCCATGGAGGTACACGGTGGAGCAGATATTCACCTGCAGCCCGTGGAGGACCCCACACCAGAGCAGGTAGATGCCCAAAGGAATCTGTGATCCCGCAGGGGACCCACGCTGGAGCAGTGTGTTCCTGAGGGACTGCACCCCATGGAAAGGACCCACGCTGGAGCAGTTTGTGAAGAACTGCAGCCTGTGGAAAGACCCACGTTTTGAGAAGTTCGTAGAGGACTGTCTCCCATGGGAGGGACCCCACACTGGAGCAGGGGAAGAGTGTGAGGAGTCCTCCCCCTGAGGAGGAAGGAGCAGCAGAGATGACGTGTGATGAACTGAACACAAGCCCCATTCCCTGTCCCCCTACGCCACTGAGGGGGAGGAGGTAGAGAAAACTGGGAGTGAAGTTGAGCCCGGGAAGAAGGGAGGGGTGGGATGAAGGTGTTTTAACATTTGGTTTTATTTTCTCATTATCCGATTCTGATTTGATTGGTAATAAATTAAACCAGTTTCCCCAAGTCGAGTGTTTTGCCTGTGATGGTAATTGCTGAGTGATCTCCCTGTCCTTATCTCGACCCACGAGCCTTTCATTATATTTTCTCTTCCCCTGTCCAGCTGAGGAAGGGAGTGATAGAGCAGCTTTGGTGGGCACCTGACATCCAGCCAGGGTCAAACCACCACAAGTATATATGAAGTATATAACAAAAATACCAACAGCATACCCACCCTGTGCCATAAATTCACTGTCTTATTTTATGGAGTCTCACAGGAAGAAGAGGGAGCACAGTAGGGTCAGAGCTGGTATTGCAAGCCAGCAAGCTTCCTAAGTCTTCTCCTGCAACCTTGGTCTTTCACAAAGAAAGAAGAGTGAGAATGAAAGGAAGGAATGAAATAAAATAAACTTTCCTGGAAGCGTAAATGCCTTTTCCCCAGGAGATGGCGAGCTTGGTCTCCCATTGGTATTCCCTCACCAGTTCCTTGGCAGGAAGCAGCAGTCTGGGCTGTCCTTCACAAAAGCTGGGAGCAACCAAGTGCCTGCAATAGCCCAAACAGAACCATTCACTTTACTAGCAAAACAGAAAGAGGGATATTATTCACTGGTTAGCAAAAGGTCTCTCATCTGCTAACACATTTGTGGGTTGAGGCAGCTGAGGACATTTTAGGGGAAGCTGGCAGAGATGGTAGTAGCAGACGGTTCTCTGCAGTGTGCCAGTCATTTTAAACACAAAGAAGTAGGAACCCTTCCTTTTTTTTTGCCAGGTTAGATGCAAATTCCTCCAGGGACAGCTTTGGCACCCGCAAGGGAAAGAACAGTGTTGTATTTAAAGGGATGCTGACAACTTGGAATGTTTCCAAACCAGTCCATCTCAAACAACGCAAGTTTTGCATAGATTTGCCTTTAAATAGTGGTGAGCAGGGCACTGTAAAAATCATCTCTGGAGAAGGAAGTAAGATGGGGGGAGGGAGAGTTCCTTCTCTCCCAAGCATGTTTCAAACCAATTTTAAACAGTGCACTAAGCACAATGGCATCCTATACATTTGATCTCCGTTCTCCATGTATATACAAATTCTCTTGTTGCTTTTTCGCTCACTTTTGCTGCTGCTGTTAATAGAAGGCCTGGGATGAAAGCATCGCCTCTCCTCACTGACCCTTCTGCACCCCCGCCTCCCAGGAGGCGTCATCTGGCCAGTCTGAGAGAGGAAGTGCTAATGCACACCAGCAGCACTGACACACCACAGAGAGCTGTCAAATATACAAAGCAAACACACCGAGCAGAGACAGTTAAACAGCATCCCATTCACATCCTTACTGTCTTCTAGTTACTGCTGTTGTATTGGAACAATAGTAGGTATTTTTCCCCCCCTCTAAGGAAGACACAATTTTTCAAGTTGACAGCATCCCTTTATGCTGATGAGATAGTGAAGGTTGAGTGCCAACTAGCAGCAGAAATATAATAGAATCCATTAGAGCTGTTAGCTAGAGTCTGCCAGTGCTTCTGTTTGTAATTTAGAGGGTTATAACTCAGCCATGCAAATAAGATGCAGGAGAAACTTTACATTGAAAATCTGGACCTTGCAGTGGGCTTTTTAGTTTCCTACAAAAAAATAAATACTAGGTTTGCTTTGACGCTCTGGACCATGCTGTAAGGAAGAGATAAGAAACCTAAATGAGAAGACTGCAGTACACCAATGCCTGGCCTTTGCACTGCCAGGGAACTGGGCTTATTGGAAATGCTGACATCTTTACAACTGTATGAGTGACTGCAGGTCCAGGGGTGTCCAAACCCCCATTCTGTATCAGTAAGTCTTGAGGCAAATGTCATCATCACTTCCAAACAAAGCACTATACAAGTCAGCAAGGCTTCCTGAGCTGTGTCTCTGCTCCACATAGTGGCAGGGCTCAGCCTGCATAAAGTTCACTGGAGATTTATGACCAGTAAGTTACGCACTGCCCAAAGTATTTTGGTTCCCTAAGTGCTTTGTGGCATTTAGGCATTAGTGCCTCATTCCCAAGCCTGTTTCTGCATTTATCTCATTTATATGCCCACATAGAGACATGACCCTTACTTTTGATTATTATATTTTTAATCCACTAATAACAGTCAGTATTATTCCATGTTCTGCTAAACCAGAATAGCAGCAAGTCATGGATAGTCTAGAAAGTTTGAACTGGATGTCAACAGACAGCTGATATGCTTTTGTAAAGACATGTCTAGTGACAAATAACTAATCAGAAGATCAAAATGAAATCAAAGAAAAACAAAAGTATGACTGAGTGCACTGCATAACTGAAAGTTAAGAGAAGTGCATTTAGAGACAACTGGGTTTTTTTCTCTCTGAAAAGAACAGTATGAAAGTGTACTTGGCCATCTGTGTCTCAGGTTGTTTTCCTGTTCCTGGGCACAGATGGCAAACTTCAAACACCACTATCACTGTCATCTACCGCATCAGCCCTGTAAGCAATCTTATTTACAATTTCTACCCATTGCTTTCCAGTGACCTCACTTCTCCCTTTGGTGCTACCTTAGAAGTTCTGGCTAATATTAAAGGCACTAAAATAGACACATTCAAAGCTACCCTTGTGGATGTGGTAACATAGTTCTCAATAAGGCAAAGACCCTTTAAATGGTCACATTTTGGCCTTGTCCTCTAGCAAGAAACAAATTAAAAACCTTTCTTATGCTTTCCAAAAATAAAATAAAATAGCTAAGCAAGAAATCTAATCAAGGTGCACCTGTCATTCCCTCTTCTGCCCTAGTTTGCACACCATCTCTCTAGAATGCACATTCTCTGAGGCAGAGACCTTGTCTTCATAGCCCCATGTAGGGGAATGACTCTGCCACCGGTACTCTCATCAATAACAACAAGGATCCTGTCCCTTGGTTTGTAATGCGTCACCAAGATGATAGTTTAGTTATTTCACGATCAGATTTCAGGCTTTCTAGTGGCTTGACACAGCAGCAGTCTTATCTTGTCCTAGATACGTAAGGCTGATCTATGCAGTTAAATGGGTGGATTGTGTCCCCATTGACAGCACACAAAGAAATGGTCCAAGTTTCAGAGGTGTGGAGTAATTTCTTTGGAACTTCAAATATTTCTGATATACTTCTTGGTATACCCTCCCTCTGGGCCCATCCAATATGCAGTATCAGAAGGGATCCCAGTACAATTTTCCCCAAGAGAAGTAATTTTTGTGGCATTTTTGGTTATAATTTCTTCTTCCTCTACATTTCCTTTTTCTTAAATCATTCTGTATCATATCATTCTGTCATCCTCCACGCCAGAGCAGCCTGCACTCTGGCAGTGAAAGAACACTATCCTATTTCAAGAATTCAATAATAATAAATGAAAAGTACCAAAATTAAAAAAAAATAAAAATTACACAGACTGTCTTAATGCCTCTGTTGAAGCAATGAAGAGAGCTATGAAGTCTGCTAGTAACTGAAAATGAACTCGACTTTCAAGTGACGAAATTGTTAATTCTCTAGAGAGGGGGGAAAAAGGTCACTAATGATATTTACTCGTAAGTACAGGCAGCTTATTCTCATTAACGGGGTTCTGGGAAGGAGTATCAATCTAGCATAGGGCTGTTCTAATGGTAGGCACTGGTGCAACTCTGGACCACAGCCTGGTTTTGCTTAGACCTCTGCACGCCCTACAAGAAATCAAACCCCTCACAGCTCCGTGGGTGCAGAAACAAAGAGGGCCCAGGGGAGCAGCTGCAGCTCTCCAGGCTCATTGGCCATGTCCGACCCTCGGCAGTGGGACTGGGTTTGGCCTTTATAGCAGAACGGGAGGCCTTGATGTCACCTCTGTGACCCCAGTAAAACTGAAGCAGGTCGCCTGGGTGGGAGTGAGAGCGAGGCCTGGAAATGCAGACTTCTGAGCTGCGTGCTTGTCTCTGCTGCGACTCTCGAGTATTTCACTTTACCTCTGTCTTCTGCCTAGCAGGTAGAAAGCTAGGTTACACCTGTTTTGGGGGAGATGATAGGATACTTAACTGACCCACTTGGTATTAAGCCTCTTGAAGTGTGTAGGCAAAGGCACTTACAAGTGTACTGAGCACACTGCCAAGAAAAAGATGTCAATGCCAGAGTATTGTGTTCCCTATGACAGCACAGGCTGAAATGATTTTCTGCTGCCTACAAAGAAAATAGTGTTTTGCAGAATTTATCACTCTCTCCAGTTCCTCAGGAGCACAGTACCACACAGCTTTGAAAATACAACGGGGTTTGCCTCCTGAACTGAAACCTGAATCACTATTACAATACTCTTCAAAGGAATCGCGTCCTGCTGGGGTTTATAGCTGAGAGCAAGTCTTCAGCTCTCCCTGACCCACTTTAAAAGTTTGTCCTACCTCATTCATGTGAAAAGCTTCAGAAGGAAACTGTGAATGGAGGCCACAATGAAAGAGCAGCTCATCTTTTGTTTCGGAAGAACCCCCTTTGCTTTGTCTCAATTTCAGACCTTCCATGTAAACCAGAAACTATTGAGACGATTCCCCTGAATACGTCCCCTTCCATTCTCCCCCTCTCCAGTGGCATCTTGTCCCTTGGCCTTGCCTCTCCTTTCATATATCTGTGACTGGGGAGATGAATTTGCTGGGCACAGGAAAAAAATTTCATGTATTTAAATTCCTCGCTGTCTGTGTGATGCACATGCCCATGCAGAGTGAGGAAGGGATTGTGGCACTTCTGAATGAATCAAGTCTGGATGATTCTGATCAACTCACTGACATGAATTTCATTTTCACAGCTAGCTCCCTGTTGCCCAGGGTGTTTTGTTTTTGTCAGAGTTGCCTGGTTTCCAGTCATTTGCTGCAGGAATTGCTACAGAATAAATATATCCTGGAGCGCAGTATAGCCTCTGCAGGCCTTTAGGAGGGTCTGCAGAGCTTGCAGATACTAGCAATGCCTCATGGATGGAGTGATGTATTGCTCAAATAAACCTGAGATGAAGCAGATGCAGGGGACGGGGAAGGTGACTAATAACGCTTCAGCCATCCTAAGTGTCCTGGTTTCAGCTGGGATAGAGCTAATTTTCTTTCCAGCAGCTACTGTGATTTCGTATGTGAAGAATGTTGATAATACACTGATGTTATTAGTTGCTGCCAAGCGATCAAGGACATCTTCCAGTTTCCCAGGTTTTGCTAATGCACAAGGTGGAAAAACCTGGGACGGGTATAGCCAGTACAGTTGACCCAAACTGGCCAAAGAGAGTATTCCATACCATGGACGTCATGCCCAGTATAAGTGGGGGTTGGCTGGTGAGTCAGTTCCCTTCTTTTTCCCTTTTTTCATTTGTTCAGACCTTTTCATTCATTCATTCAGCTGTTTGTTCCCTCACTCGTTCTCTCTGGAACTTGCTGTTCTGAGATAGCTGCTGGGGAACATTCCTGTTCTGTGACTGCTGCTCTAGATGGGCTGTATCGGTTGTCGGGTGGTGAGAAATTGGACATAATTTGTTTTATATATATTATTATCCTTATATTTTGTTATTATTATTATTATCATTATTAATATATAATATAATTATTATTATTTCTTCTTTGCTGTCATAGTGAACAGTTTTTATCTCACCGCATGAGTTTTCCTTTCTCTCCGATTCTCCTTCCCACTCCACTGTGGAGGGGGGGGAGCGAACAAGTGGCTGTGTGGTAGTGGGTTACCACCTGGGGTTAAATCATGACATTAAGTGAAACACAAATACAGATTTTTGTTTTGATTTTTTTAGCTGAAATCAACCAGGGAATTCTGCCATTTATTGCCTTATTAACCCACTTTTATTACAGCATTTATGATGTTTGGACATCCCACACCTGACAGAGAAATGCCTGCAATGAACTAGTTATGTTCAGGTGTTGTCCTTTCTTTAAACAGGTTTATGGGTCCACTACTATCCCTTTGAGATCTACTGTACATCAACTTATAGAGAAAATGTCACATGCTCTTTTATAATTATAAAACAGCCCCTCAGCCAGTGTTTCTGCCTCTCTTTCTCTCCTCATGCCCCTCAGGAGCCCTCCAGCAGAAGCCCTCCAAATGCATCACTGAAAAGATCACTTGTCTCTAGAATCCCTGTCATTACATGCAGCTATCACATTATCACGCAGTCCTACTGTGCTTCTGAAAATAAAAGTAAACCCAAACCATCTCCACAGATTCCCCCCTTTACCCCTCAGCTCTTTTTCATGCCTTGTTAGCACCTTCGTGTCCAGTTTGGAGCATGGGCTGAAGGGCAAGTCTGCTGCTAAGACCCAAGACTGGGGCTCTCTCTCTGGTGTTAATCCTGGCTTTGCATGCCTGTGACATGACTTCAGGCAGCACAGGGCTCTGTAACCGGCCAGGCAATGGGAAGGCAATGACAGCATTGATACTGCTCCGATGACTACAGCTTGCCTTTTTTATTCGGCGCTAGGAGCATTACAGAAAAAACAAAAGAAAGGGAGTGAGGTGGGGAGGGGAAGGATCAATTTTACTATGCTTTTTGCGAGCAAAAGACTGAAAATGTTCACCGGTCAGCCTAGTAATGAGAAATGGCAGGCTGTGATTGACCTACACCACAGTCCTATTTTAACACACATTAACTGATTGCTAACTAACCTAACCAAGATTAGACTTAGCAAAGCCTTTGATTTAGAAGATCAATACCTGTATTCACCTGAAAAAAACAGCTTGTTTTAAAAATACATCTACTAACTCTGGCCTGACCCGGAAAGTCTAGATCCCCCCCAGGGCATGCAATGTTTAGAGTATGTAGTGGATGTGCCTGGTCCTGTGGATTTCAGTGCCAAGTTCAGTCAGTTGTTCAGTGAGCCGGGCCGGGTACAGCAGTAGGGATCCAGGCAGCAGTTCAGAGGGGAGATTTGAAAATAGTGCTTTAAACAGACAATTGTCAGTCAGTATTTGCAATTTAGCAGGCAGTAAGCAGGAGGGCCTCCAAATAAGAGAATTAACTGCTACATAAGGGCTTTGTGCTCTAGCTACTAGCTGGCAACAAAATTTGTGCTGATTCTGATGCAACAAGCTTTAATCCTGCTATGTTATTGATACCGTATATTTCCAGGCTTAGACACATCCAGTAGATAAAATGTCCTTGAAAACTCACTGTCTCTTTAATTCCCAACACTTTACTTGAAAACATAATCCTAAATATCACATTAACCAATGGCCACAGCATCCTTCATCCACTCCGGGACCCTTTTCTATTTGATATCTACCACATTATCACAATCCACTGAAGCAGCCTCAGAAGTGCTGTTAAGAGACCCAGTGCAATATTGCTGAAGTCAGATGAAGGATCACCCTAAAACTACATACGCTGACATTCAAGGAGACAACTAAAGAAGAAATATCTCAGGAAAGGCAAAGTGTTTCAGAGGAGCAGAAATATGGACAGGGTACAGCAGAGACATTGTCACACACCTTCATCTCATCACAAACTGAGACTGGTTGTAAATGAATCCTTAGAGAGTAATTTTATTTTATTATTTGAAGCTCATGCAAATCTCAGGGTTTGGCCACACAATCAGCCTACCACAGTTTAACAAGTTATTGCATGTCAGCTGAGCCATGCTAACTCACTCGTGCCTTCTGCTTCCAGCGCCTGAGAGCACACACAACTGTACTAACTTAAACTCCAGTAATAGGCAGGTTAACACCTTTCACCTTACACTTACCTCATTCAGACAGGACACGGTCAGGTTGGAAATGCCAAGTTAAGGCGATACTGTATCCTCTTCTGAATGGCTGGGGCTAGTCCGTCTGATTATGCGCTAGGCTGGGAGATGGAGTGTAATTTTGCAGCATGAGCCACCCAGCCCCCTGTTGCAACAGGCAGACTTGGCTTGCACAGACAAGCTCTTTGATGATGAGTCAGGGATGTGGCTCTCATGCCAACATTTCCTCTTGCACAGTTTGCCCCCCTCTGAAGATTTGCAGCTCTGCGAGTCTCGGCTACAGTTCTTGACTCGCAGACAGGCAGCAGCCTGGAATGATAATTGGGGATCATAACCTCAGCGAGCAGATCCCCATGGCTTTCATCTCTGGCTGTTGTGCCTTCAGCATTATCAGAAGGAGTCAGAGAAAAATCAAACGTGATAGCATCAGCATTTAGGGCAGTGGCCAGGAAAGGGTGGGGAACACAGAAAAGTTTGGGGGAATCTGGGTTGGGGAAGTTCGTGTTTGGTATTTAAATAACAAGGCTACCAATTTCAAGATAAACTCCCATGGGTTGCAAAAGGCCTCAAATTAATTCCAACACTCCTCTCGGTCTCATCAGCCTATTTTCTCATCTGCTTCTTCACCCAAATACGGTGCGGTCCCCTTTGCTTAGGAACTCTAGCGGGGAGGCTGGGGGAGGGAGGTCTGTTCCCCTCACACAACTTCTGCTGACAGGGACAGCATCTGATCTGAAGGGGATGCGAGGCCTAGTTATAAATAAGTGTTCGACAAAACCACTTCCAGCTTTGTATATAAATTATACGTTACTGAGCAAAGGTACTTTCAGATCTTGGATTCACAGCCCCACAGAAAAAGACTAACCACAGCCAACATCAGCAACAAAGCAGAAGAAACATACATGCTTACGAAGCAATCAGCAGCAGGGACGGATGCTGGGATTTTCAGCTCTGCCTGCAGGAGCTCCCAGCAGTCAGATGGACAAATAGTACCCTGTGATCTGGGAGTCCAAAAGCATGTTCTGTCAGCCTGAAAGGGGCCAAACACTTTCCTCCTTGTGCCATCTCACTCTGAATTGTTCATTTGTACATGCTCGACAGTGAAAGGGTTAACTTGGAGACAGTCCCTTGATACCCTCTTCTGAACATGATGGAAATGTCAAGTGACCCCTCTGGTCCAGCATGTTCCCTCAGACCAGAGGCTGCTTCCTCATTAGAAACAATAAACTCAAAGCAGATGGGAAAACTGTGCTCCATTCTCTGATCCAGCTTTCAAAGCCCTTTGATTTCAAAATCCCTCAGCTGCTCTTTGACTTTTCTTGCCTGTTAAATTCCCTGTCAAGATTGATAGGGTCTGGACAGGAGGACATCAGTGTAAATTCTGGTACCGGTCCTCTCCCCTGCCACATTTCCCACATCTGACCATGTTAATTGCAGCTTCTCTCTCCGCCTTTGATGTGAAGACTCTTTGATTTTTTTTTCCTATCCTTCCTCCACCACCAGTTTATTACTTTGCAGGGGTCAATGGCTAACTCCTTACCTTGTCTGCATCACTTCTCTCATACACAAACTGTTGCCTGCACGTCGCCAGGCCAGGCTAGGAACTGCTTAAAGCTACAATACGTTTCTTTAGAGAGCATCCGCTGTTTTTTCCACACCACAAGCTGAAAGTCATGAAGTAAGGGGAAGTTTGGAAAGGACAGCAAGATAGCAACCTAAGTACTAATGTCTGGAGAAGTCTCCACAGCAAATGTAACACCAGGACAGGGTCAGAGAATGAGCGAGATGTCCCCATACCACGGCCTGTGGGAAGTTGAGCAGGTGGGTGCTGCAGAGTGACTCGGGCAGGAGATGGGTGCACCGCCACTTCTGACGACTCTTTCCCTCAGCTGGCACAAGATATTCCCTGCAGCCCAACCTGTGCCTTGCCACCTTTTTCACAAAGACATTTTTCCCAGTCCCCAGCCTGGATGTGAATTTTCAGCCAACTGCTTCAGCCAACCCTCTCCCCGCCGCCATTGAAGTCTCCTCTCATGTCCCCTCTCACAGCTCCTGAGGCTGCTTGAGAGAGCCCTGTGAAACAAGGAGGAGCAGAAACAAACAGTGATTTACTCAAGGTTACCCTGGGGAGCAATCCTCATCCTGAGACCCTGACACCTCAACATCCTTCTGGAGCTCAGAGCCTTCCCCCTGCCCCTCAGAAGAGGTCCATTTCAGCTGCTGCCATCCTGCCCCACTCCATCCCATCCTGCCTCCTGCCCCACTAAAATCCTCTGTGTGACTACTACCCCTGAGAAAGGAGCCATTTCCACAGGTGGAAACTCTGGGGAGTCCCAGAAGTAGGTAAGGGTCCCTCCCTCCTTCCCCTCAAAGCTCAGCTTGAACAAGGCAACACTGGCTGATGAGGCTCGGCAGATACCCCATCCACCATCCCAGTCCCATGATGGACAGACACCAGCTCTCCAGTTAAGCCAGCTGCTACACTCCAATACACCTTTTCCACCTTTGATATAAGCAAACTTGTGTTTCCCTGTGGATCTGTGATCTTGGCGGCACAGGTTTGTGGTCCCTGTTCCCCACTCTCCTCCTAGGCGCTGCAGACGCTACTCCTTACCTGCGTTCCAGGACAGGGGGTCATAGGCCATCGGAGGCCGTGAAGAAACACTCCTGAAAACTGGGCAGGTCCTACCCATCCTGGAGCTGTCCTGTCTGGGCCTGGCTCTTCAGGAAGACCACAGAAAAGTTTGCCTAAGCAAGGTGAGCTGAAATGAGGTTAAAAAGCTGTTGCATTGCACACAAACCTCTAGGAAAACCTACGTAATAAAACCAGCTTCAAATCACATTAGCCTGAGGTTTTTCACCTCTCCCAGAGCTGCTGACCCAACAGTCTTTCAAAGTATGGCAAAATTCACTTTTATACATAACTGTGATGACTCCCTATTCCTTGCAAAAATGTAGCAACACATATTACTAGAACTAATGAGTGGCTACTGGGATGCCTCGGCTGCGAGCAGGGGCACGTGGCAGGCTGTAAGAGCAGGGCTCAGACACAGAGATATTTCCTTTGCTAAAAGCAGCTCTCTAGTCACTGTCAGCAGGATTGAGAATAAAAGCCAGATCATAATTTCTTCCTAGCTTACACACAGAAGCTGAAAAGCTTTAGTTCCCTGTAATGGACTGCATGATAGCCTGCATAAGGATTTTGAGTCAGGACTGGGTGATGGTTGTTTCAGTTCTCTCCAGAGAGACAGCAGCAGGCTCACACACACAGAACTGATGCGTGTCTGCATGAGAGGAATCTGCTCTTGCTTAAGTTACATTTTTATTATTCACTAAACCTAGTAAAAGGCACAAAGTAACACTAAAGTTTCTCTCTCAGACTGAGCAGCTGCCATGGTTGTTTTGGCACAAAACTGAGTAGCAGCGAGCTGGGCCATCGGGGCACCCACGGCTCCTACTTGTTCCTGCTGTGGGAGACGTGATCATAACAATTCTAATGATCAGAGAGAAGGCTACAGGAGCGAACCAGGGAATTTGCCGTACAGCAAGGGGAGGTGCAAGATGATGCTCAAAGGCTGCAAAACTGTCGTTTGATGATTATGGAGAGACTGAAGGCTGCTTCGCCTTCCTCCTCCTTCCAGGGTGCAATCGCAGGCACAGCAGAAACAAGGAAGCATTTTGTTCACAGCAAACAAAAGCCAAACAAACAAAACTGATTTCTAGTTCAGCAAGTCAGAAGAAACAGTTGGCTGTGTGTTGACAAAGCTGCTGTGAAGACTTTGGCCAACAGAAGAGTGCAATTAATTTTTACTGGAAGTATCAGAATGTCAGACACTGAAATACCAAAGCTTTGGAGATGTGCGTGTCTTGGCTATTGATTTACTTGTTAACTCCATGTAGTCAAGTGCAGATGAGGGAGGGGGTTACTCTATAGCTAAGTGTACTTCTAAAACTCATTCCTTTCCTCCCAGCTTTGGTAGCTGGGCATGAAACAAAGGTGTCACCTCCACTCTTCCCACCCTGAGAGACTTCATCTTAGTTTAAGTGAATCACTTGTAACTTCCCAAAGTGGTCAACACCTAGGTAACTGCTTCCAGTGCCATGGTAGGGGACAGCAAAGTGGGCTGCAACAAACTAGGACAGAGTGGGTGTAAAGGGCAGACGCGCCATTGCTGTAGTAGCAGAAGCCTTGGGAAGAGCAGCAATAAAATCAGTTTAGGGTTTTTCCTCAGCCTGCAGTCTTGGGGCAAATTCCACTACCTATTTTTACTTTGGACTTGAAATAAGTAAATTATTTGGCTTTGTCATTCTCTGTCCTCACAACAGCTTATAAATCTGAAGTCGTGATGTTTGTAAAGCAGTCTGCGATCCCCAGAGAGAAAGTACCGCTGAAAGGCCAACTAGCAGCATCAGCCAGCCTGCTGTCATGGAGCACAAGGCAGCCCAGAGGCTGTGCAGAGGGAGCAGAAAGAGGGGAGTGATGAGGCAGCCAGCCCAAGGGCCATCCTTCCCCACCCCCTTTCCTGACTGAGGGAGAAGATACTCAACTTGCCACAATACAGTCTAATATTCAGAGGGTCACAGTTTCAACTTTTGCCTCAGGCCTTCCAGACTCTCTGGCACAGCATTTCAAATTGCATTAGTTTGGGAAAGAGGCAAACAAAAAAAGTTGTATTTTTTTCCCAGGCATTGCTTAAAATAGAAAGCAAACAAATGTCATTGCTGACACACATAGCCCCGGAGACAGCAGTGAGATGCAGACACAGACAGATGCATGTGACTGGCCCCTGTGCTTGATCAAGACTACAATTCCCTATCTATCTCCCCCAACATTTTCAGGATAGAAAATATTTTTTTTTAATATCAGATTATGGAAGATAATTAAACACCTTTCCACGCACATGCTGGGCCATTTGGTGAATAACATGAATACTGTGGTGGTTTGTTCTCAGTTTTCCATCACTTACTTTCCCCCAGTCTCCTGTGTAATTTGCTCTGTCTGGCTATTTCAAAGCACATCTTTATGATGTCCTTTTACTCTGTTCAAATCACCATCTGTTTGTTTCATTAGCAGTCTCACTTGGGGGGCAGGGTGTATTTAGGAGGGCATTCAACATTCAAAAATTAAAAGCCTTGCAACTAACATTATTCAATTGGAAAATTATAAAGTGCTGCTCTTTGGCATTTTTCAGAAGCTTGTCTAAAAGCACCCCAGTGCCAATTTCTTGATACTTTCCCCTTCTCTTTTACTTTTAACTGAGAATCACTGGTTTACTTGCAGACTAAAGAGGACTAAATGCTTCATGCATTTCAAAGAGAGGTTGTTAAATAATCAGGCGAATACTCGATGGGTTCACTTATTTATCCGAGTGCATGGCTCTCAGCAGAGAGACGTGATGTTACTGGACACAACCCCAGTCCCCCCAGAACCACCAGCCCATTCTACCCTGCCTTCAGTGGGGTCAAATCAAACAGAGATTGCTCTAGGCTAGCAGTTTATAGGCCAGCAACACATTTGATTAATGAGAGAGCTGCCACACAGCTTATCTAGAAAAATGCACAACGTCATAAAATAAGCAGGCATAAAAAGGGAAGCGTTTGTCACCCACAGTGCCAGTGTCACGTGGAAGACGAAGGATCATTTTTCATGTCTCTACCAAGGAGTGCAAGGTTGTTGGGACACGATGGCAACTCATTGATCTAGGAAAAAAATCTGAGTAATTTCTTGCTGAACCAGAGAGGGAGCAATGAATTCAGCTTCATGTCTGCATGCCCCCCTTTTTCTGTAGCACAGCATGAAAAATAAGCTCCAGGAAAAGGAAGACTATTGCATTGCATTTGATTATGTTGCATTGCATTTGATTTTTGGGTGATGAGGGTAGCTTGGCTGCAGGGGGAAAATGGAGATCAGGCAGACTAGAAGCATGAGGGTCACACAGTGATTTGTTTCTTCACTGGGCCATTAACGCAGCAGTAACCATCCCAGATGTTTTATTGGTTTAGATCCTAGATTTGAAAGGTTATTCCTTAAGTTGTGACTCCTAGACTCACCAAACTACAGCCGAAGCTATAATTTCTGACTGGAAAAAACAAGATACTTGAAAAACACAAACACATTTTAACTAATGTGCTGCTAATCTGCCTGAATCCAGGGTCCTGCTTACAGAGAAGTATGCTACCACTTCTGTCCGCATGGGCTACTGACTGAAAATATGACTGCATTAGAAAAGGATTAGTGGTGCCTCAGACACCGGGGATATCTGGTGTTACCAAGCCATTGCTGGTGTACTGGTAGGGAGAGGCTTCTCCAACCTGCCGCCTCAGAAGAGGCTTACTTGCCTCTTCCCACTGGCCACCTAAAGACAGTGAGTGGAGATCCAAGCCGTTGGTCAAGCCACAGCAGTGCAGCCAGACCTGCTCCATGCTGGCAAGCTTTGGGACAAAACTATCACAAATAGTATCAGAAACAGTGTGGCCAGCAGGACCAGGGAAAAGATCGTCCCCCTATACTCAGCACTGGTGAGGCCGCACCTCAAATACTGTGTTCAGTTTTGAGCCCCTCACTACAAGAAAGACACTGAGGTGCTGGAACGGGTCCAGAGAACAAGTCCTGTGAGGAGCGGCTGAGGGAACTGGGGTTGTTGAGTCTGGAGAAAAGGAGGCTGAGGGGAGACCTTATTGCTCTCTACAGCTACCTGAAAAGGAGGTTGTAGAGAGATGGCTGTCGGTCTCTTCTCCCAAGTAGCAAGTGACAGGATGAGAGGAAATGGCCTCAAGTTGCGCCAGGGGAGGTTTAGATTGGATATTCGGAAAAATTTCTTCACTGAAAGGGTTATCAGGCACTGGAACAGGCTGCCCAGGGAAGTGGTGGAGTCACCATCCCTGGAGGTATTTAAAAGATGTGTAGAGGTGGTGCTTAGGGACATGGTTTAGTGGTGGACTTGGCAGTTAGGTTTATGGTTGGACTTGATGATCTTAAGGGTCTTTTCCAACCTAAATGATGCTATGATTCTAAACCCCATCATACAGGAGGGTACAAAGCCCATACAAGATGGCATCATCCCAAATTGCAATAGGAACTGTTGGCAGATGTTGGGCTGTGAAAATATCCCAGAAAAGTTCAGAGATGGCTTGAATTACCTTCCATCAGCAGGTCACCGTAAAGCAGTCATGTAAGCTGAAGAGAAAGCATGGGCAGAAGGCAGTCCTCAGACTGAGCATGCACAGAAGCACCAGACCTTCACCAAAGGGACACATAACATGAAGCTGATAGAAGAGATCTAACCGCAGGTACAAATAAAACAAGAAATTCTTCAGGGCATCTTAATAAACTCTCAGACTGAACAGAGATGAGGGCAGACAGACCCAGTGGCATTTTCCTAGCAGCTAAGAGCGGTGGGGGAAAGCCACTCCATAGACTCAGGGATCCTTCGTATGCCCCTGCTTGGCTGACAGTGTGAAGTCAGACACTCTCCAAAGAGTACAGCACAATCTTGTTTCCAGATGACATTTCCTGTTCTTATCCCTCCCTCCCCTTCATTTCCCCTCCTTTGCCTTTGGACCTGTCACAGTCCATTTGGTAAAGATGAACTGCGTTGCTTCTGTTTAGGGGGATGCTTGGATCCCATAATGTGGTTTAAGGGCTTTCACACAGACTTACTCCTGGGGCTGCCGTGCAAACTCAGCTACCATCCTCAGTCACTGGAAGAGGGCTGAAGCCCAAAGCCCTCATCTTGAGCATATCTAGCAATCCAAGATCTCCCCTCACATGGATCTAGCCTCAGTGACCTGAAAAATAAAAATCGTAGGAATGATTAATTCCTTAAAGGCTCTCTTACTTCAGAAGTAGGACAGCCACCATCAAAAGTCCACTCAGCACAGCTCAGCAGGACAAGAGATGAACCACTGGCTACAGGTAATTGTAGAAGCTCTGATCAGACTCTGCTTTCACTGAAAAAAGTCTCTGTTTCTTCAAAAGGATGTGAAACCCTCAGGTGTGCCTGTGCAGGCAAGTTCTGTGTCACTGAGAAATAATGGATAAGCCCTGAAGCCACCGGTGCTACCCAGCACACCATGCAGCAGTATTAACCTCTGCACGAGGGTTATAAGCCTCATTACCCAGCAGCTCAATGGATGCCCACCCTGACACAGCAGTATTGGTTTCAGCTCTCATGCTAGTTGGGATCTCACCATGCACGTGGCATACGCACACCCCCAGGAAAAAAAGGATGAAGGCAATTTCTGCCTTGATACAATTAGCAGGCAGCAATACTCTCCAGCTCCCTGCCTCTCTCTTCCTCCCCCAGCCAGGGCCTCGTCCTCCTGGGATTTTGCATTCAGTCCTCTGTCTTGGTGTCACATCACACCTTTCCCTTACAGCCCGAAGCACGCTCTCAAAGCCCACCTTGCTGTGCACAGTAAGTGCTTCTCTATGCTGCACCTAGCCTATGCTGGAAACAGAGCTCCTCTGCTTACTTTATCAGATTACTAGAAAAAAATGCTATCGGCATAGGGGCAGGCTCTTAATAATGATTAATAGTTGCAACTTAGGCGTGATTAACGAAGGGAAGGGTTAATGTCAGTGTTTGTGTGACTGAGACTGTCAGTGGGGATTAGGGGAAACACTCATCACATCTCCAAGTTCTTGTCTGCTTCCACTTTCCTTTAAAGAGAATATATTTTGGATAGTATTAAAGTAATTGGGCTCATTAATTTTTTATGTTTTTCATTTGTCTTTTGCAGATCATGGCTTTTTTTTCTTCCTCCAGTCATCATCACCATAGGAAATTAGCTCCTACAGTCTTACTAATTCTTTGCTGGCAGTCTTTAATGGCCTCGGATCTCACAAGGCATTTCATTCACCTGGCAACCGCCAGGCTGCGAGAGCACCAGGATGCTCTCCCCCTCGCACCCCCTTTCTCAAAGCAGAGATAAGAGTGCAGCTATTTTAAAAGCAGGAGGTGAGATGAAAGTGCCTGCTTCAGATCAGATGCTGCTGCCATTCCATAATTAACTTCACCTAAATTTTCAAAGGAAGAAAAAAAAACCCCATCCAAAAATAGTTTCAAACCACTCTCTCCCCCACATGTTAGTCATCTCGTTCTTGGTACCAATATCGAGAAAAGAAAGTGGGGACTTTTTTTTTTTCAAAATAATATTACCAATCCACCCTTCAAAGTACTATCTTGAGCTCATTTTTCAAATGTCAGCATAAAAGGCAGCCAGGTTCGCCCCCTTCTCTCTGTAGTTCCCTGTATCACTTTGGGCTACCTATACGCGCAGGGTCAAAATGACATTTCTCCCTCCCACTTTCTCCCCCTCCTTTCCCAATTGCATAAAGCAAAAAACGTTGGTGCCGGCCATCTGACAAAGTGTTCCTACGGCCCCTGTAGGAACCTGTGCCCCTAACCTCCACACACTGAAACTGCAGTTTGCATCTTTAATTTAGCATTATTTATAGCAAGCCTCTTCCAGTACACCCTAGCTCCCTTCCAGGAGACATTCACAGTCCACATATTTGGTAACCTGTGGAAACCTACAGAAATACTTACTCTAGGTTAAGTCCTAGTCTTGATACTTACTCTAGAGCAGAATCCTCCTCCACACAAAGAGCTTTACAGAATAACTGTTTCAATAAGTCTGCAAACATAAATAGGGCCAACAAGTACCTAGAGGTTAGAAGAAATTATGGAATTCAAATATTTGTTTCTGTTTTTCGATGACTGCCTGAATTTTTGCAAAAAGGAATAGAACTTGAAACAGTTACCTGCAGGTTCAGACTTACCTCTTCTTTTTTTTTCTTTTCTTAAATCTGAAAAAAACTTCTGTTAAATTGCATGGATTTAAAAGATTACAAATGGATGGATAAGACAGCACTACCCAGTGGTCAGGAGGCTGGCCCTTGGAAGATGCATGTTCTGTTATTCCTGAAACTCATCTTTATGTCTCTCCCTGCTTAGGTGTCCCCACTTAAAAAACAGTGCAAAACTCTCTCCTGTTCCTGCAACCGATAAAAAGGAAGAGAGAGAGTAACAAGAGTGATTAGTTGCTTGAGAAACATGACTTCAACAAAGCAACCAGAGGATTTCTATCTAGCTTCCTGAAGGAAGGTGACAATTGATCTAGAATGATTTTCACGTATTTCAGGTATCAGAACAACTTGTGCTACCAAAACCGTAGCAGCCATTGCTTTCCACTGAGTGCTGCATCAGCACCAGGTCCACCTGGGCTCACAGCACAGGAATTTCTAACCCTGACCTGCAGCCAGCTCCTAGAGACTGGCTTTGCTAATGAAGATCTGCTGCATCTCTCAGATGCACAAGGTTTTGATTTTTTTTTTCCTGTAGTAGCTCAGGTATGATCTTCCCTTATGTATTCCATGTCTTAACCAGCATATCTAACATGACACCTTGAAAGCAGATATTTAAGCCGGCTGCATTATTCCTGAAGCACAGCACTTTCCAAATCCACTTTGGATAATTCATTGGTTCTGCTAACTCCTCTGCTCTGCACAGACTGCCAAGGGAGAACAATAAATACAGCAACAGATGCATGGAGAATTTTTGCTCTTGACTTTGCATCGTATTTGAGTAAACAGAAACTAGTTAAAGAGCAGCCAAATATCAATGATGTTTCCTTAGTATGTAAACGCACTTATTGTGCAGCACTTAAATATTTCTTATTCAGATGTAACAGCCGGAACACTTAAGAAACCTCCAAGGGGGTTATATCTGTATCAAACAGCCAACCTTACTGTCCACCCCTTACCCTGCACCTCTGCAAGCTAGTGCTACTTTGGATGCAGTGTTGGGCAAAGAGCATTTTCTAGGATAACTCCATCATAAAAAAATAAGAAGAAAAATCTACTCTGTCAAATAAAACATCATACTTCTTCATCACTGTGCTGCAACATGATTCGCATTTGTCAAGGAAATAGCAGGTATTCCAAATAAATGCAATAGACCATTCATTCATTCATTCAATCAAATTGATGCTGCCAGGGTGCCTAGAAGTGAGTTTTGGTTTGGGTCAAGCTGAGCTGTTACTCCTATTGTTCTTACACAGATGAAGGCTCTTGTACTTTTGTGCTGAGAAATGACCATGGTTTAAATTTGAAGGAGTTACAGGCTGTGGTATCAAGTAATGAGATATGAAATTTTTTACCTCACAGTAACTGGTAGGAATTAACCTTAGGTGAGAGCTACTAAAAAAAAAAAAAACAAAAAAAAAAAGTACTTACCTGTACAGTGGCTGTTGGGAAGCATATAGGAAGTGATGGTGCCAAATCAGTTCTCAGTGAAAAGGGGTCTTCTGCATGGTATCCAGCATCAAAGCGATTGCACTACTGAACCACTTTGAGCCCATTCCCACAGAAATGCTAACAGCCGGATCAGCTGCAAAACTGCTCTACCTTTTCATCTGCAGTGGTCCCCTCAGTAAGGCTGTAAGGAATACAGTTGGGATTTTGGGAAGCAGAGAATCACATTTCCATTTATCTATTCGCACTATGTTTGGCAGATAAACAGAAAAGTTAATTCCCTAGAGAGATCAATCCAGCACTTTTCCAAAGTGCTTTATGCAACATGCATACCCGCAACTTTGCTTTGAAAAGCAAAGAAGAGCTGTGAATTTCCATATGAAGATGCCTTTACTTCAATTAATAACAGCACATTATTTTAGACTACAGCTCCCCAAAAAGTGAAAAGCTGCTTAGTTCTTTCACCAATAGATAACTGAGGCTGAATGATTAGGAGACTGCTTGCAAATCAGCAAGAAAAGATACTGCACTCAGAAATCACTGCTGAAATAAACCGCATATTTAATTTTTAAGGTGTAAAAATGAAGATCTTTAAACAAACCGCAGCAGAGAGAATAAAAATGATTAATCAGAGAGCTTAGCTGGAGAGTATGCTATTTATTTTCATAAGCGGCTGTCTTCTGAATCAACATTTCTCAAGCATAGCTCTTGCTGGGACATGACTGAATGAGCTGGCTCCGAGACCTCAGCGTTCCCTCCCCTGCAGAGAGCCCACTGTGGCAGCCTCAGCAGCTCCATCTCCCTTGTGACGCTGGTGTGAATTCTGGATCCACAGCTACTTATTTTGGGGCAGTTTGCCGGTGTCAAAGAGAGATTACCATCTGAGAATTTCAGTGAGAATATGTGAATTAATTAACCAGGATAATGATAAAACTGACATGCCTTTGTTAAGGTAGCAAGTGGAGATGAGTCATGGAAGTGAAGTATGACAACCTCTATCCACTTATATAGATTGAAATATTTAGATGTGATATTTGAACCCATTCTCCTTAGTCTGTGAAAATAACTTCATAACATAAGGGGTACTTCTTAATGCTAGTCCTTTGAGTGAGAGGACTGTCTCTAATGAAGTACCTTGATAAGGATATGAGCCAGACATCAAGTGGGTCGGGACTTTGTGGGTCTGGATAGTTCCCATGATAGTGGTGGTGCATGCATCAGGCATCTGCTGGGGAAAGAGCTGACATGGGACTTCAGCCAGACACACAGCCTCCACAGAGAATCTCAACTTGAATCTGGCTCATGCGTCTGGCACGTGGATCACGGACCTGGAGATAAACAGGGACGTTGTGCCAGGAACACAAGTGGTGGGAAAGTGTCAGGCAGAAAGGGGGAGGTAGAAGACTAAAGGCCCCTTAGCTCTGCTAGTAAATCCGTATGCAGCAACCAGCGCAGAGCACCAAGCTCTGCTGAAGCCTCTAGAGCTTTGCTACAAAGCAGACAACAACAAAACACGACTGCTTCAGATGCCTTGTCTTTGATAGTACAAACAGAATGACAAAAATGAGAATGAGAAATTATGACATTAAGCAATTTTCATTCGTATAAATATGAAGACATATGTATCAGTATATTTTTATACACACATGTACATGTGGGTTTCCAATATCACTTCCTTTTAAAAATATGTTTGAAACCCACAAAGATTTAACAAAACACTGAGTGCAAAAGTAGTTGGAAGAAGCCTCATGTAGGAGGTTAATATAACTGAAACAAGTGAGTCTTCATGAGACAAGGGACATCCTCACTTGTGAACAGTATTAAAACACCAACTTTATTGAGGAATACAGAATACATTTTTGAAGATTTCCAGTTTACAAAAGTTTAAGACAAGGCTGGGTTTCAACATACAACCTCCCTTAAAGCTCTTATGTAACATGTCCATTTCAAGTTGACAAAACCCCTCAAATCAGAAAAAAAAAAAAAAAAAAAAAGACAAATGAAGGCCATAGTCCTGTACTGGGATACCTTCAGGCAGAATCCAGCACGGTATTGAAATTCTTTCTGCAGTCACATATTTCAGTCCATAGGTGCAATATAGCCTCGTGTTAATAAAAAATATTTCAGATCTAGTATGAACTGCAAGAAGAGCACTTGTCTTACCATTTTAGTTCCAGGCATTATATGCAAAGTAGCTTCCGATGAGCAACAGTTAAAAACAGTACTTGCCTTCTGATCACCACATTAAAAATACAGCATTAAATTCTTCCTTCATTTATACAATTTTAAATATTCATTAAAAATTAAATTCAGAATCAGTGTCCCTCTATCCTTTTAATCGTTAATAGTTTTTCTTATCTACTAAAACCATTTGTCTTTCCTAAGATGTCTAAAAAGTAAAGAGCACAAGATTAACAAGCTGCAGCATTAATTAAAATGAGAGTCATCATCTCTTTCCTCCACCCAGCTTCTAAATCTATCACAAGGGCCCTATTAGCTCTATCAAAGTGAAGTGGTGTAAATAAAACTGATTTGAGTTAAAAGCAGAGGAAGAATGAATCCAGAGTTATTTAAAAATCGAAATGCAGTCAGTGTTGTCATGTATGTCACTGTAGACAAGAGCCAAGAAAATTATTCACACGCTGTCTTTTAAAAGCATTACTGCCAGTTTTCCATTAGCAGAATACCAGAGAGGTGAATTGTAATTTCCTTTACAAGGAACTTTAGATTATTATCAAATGGATTCACTAATGGCCTAATTTTAAATACACAGCACTCTGACTTCAGCAGAGGTTACAGACACTCAAAACTCCTGAAATTTATTTATTTGTTTATTTTTAAATAACCCAAATCTTATTTCCAACAGGCTAATCCACATTCCTTCATTTACCTCAAGTAGTCATTTCTTCAAATTGTTTTGTTGGAATCAAATATATTAAAAACTGTGCTGAGGAGAACTACTTATTATAGTGGTCACCATTCAATACAGATGTGGAATCAGAATTTGGCTCTGGAAGAAAACTTTAATCGGTTTTACCTTTGTAAGAAGAGGTCTTTGAAACAACATCCATTTGTTTAAATATTGAGTATAAAGGAAAGCTCCTGAAGGACTAACCTCAAACTAAAAGGTTAAGAGCAATTGCAAACAATAGAACAATCAATTCCAATTTTACCGGCTACTGAAAAGAAATCCTACCACATAGTATTTCATGAACATTAAACTTCAGCCTTACAAGCTGCAGGATTTCCAGTGAAATATTTAATTTCATCAGCGCAGTTGTTGCTACCATGCTTTCCCAAAGATTCCACTGAATAATGCAGTATAATGCTGTATTAACACTACTAGAAGTGACATGTTATAGACAATTTCTGTGTGATACTACAGCAATTTCCAAAGAAAACAGCTAGCAAATCTGTTCTACAAACCAGAAAACTGGAGTAAGATGAAAACCCCCTTTAAAGGTTTAGCATGCCTTTTTGGAACAAGATGCTAAACTTCTGTACTCCTTGAAGTTCAGTGGTCCCCATAAGTAACAACAAAGAGGAAGACAAAACTTGTTTCTCTTTGTGGATCTCTAGACAATGATATGTAACAATACCTAGAAATGTAGTTAACAGTCTCCCAAATCAACATTCAATCAGAAAGGCACAATCTCCTTTTGTAACTCATGTTCTCAAAAACTAAAAGATTCCTATACAAAGATAAATATACCCTTAGCTGGAAGGGAAAACATCACACCATTTAGAATGTTTTTTCCTTCTTTTTTTTTGTAAAGTCCAAATGGATTATCTTAATGCAAAAGTTACACAAATATATACAACCTGAAAGAGTATCTTTTTTTCAATATATGTACACATATGACAGTAACTGACACAGAAGGCAGAAGAAGCAGGCTATGTCCACTCTTTTCCTACTTCTTAGCAATGCAAGGCAATGTTTTTCAGAAGCCATAGGCAAACAATATTTGGTTTACACACACCCTGGTGTCTTAGAACACACGTGGTGAAATGCAGTCCCCCGTGGAAGGCTTGCATGAAGGATACGTGCCATGTAAGTTACACTGGACATGATTTAGTTTTACTAATACAGCCTTAGGCAACTTTAAAATTAAAAAGGTATTTAATTCTAATGAAACTACTGCAAACTCTTCAATAGTATGTTTTAAAGTCCAATATAATGTTTTAAAAACTGCAATAGAAAAATGTTAAGGCTAATTCTGATACAGCATTATGTAGCTCTCTTATGGAGGCTGAGCAGAACCTTAACAAAAGGCAAGAGGGACAGCAGGGCCCGGTGCTCACAGGAGACACCCCTGCACCCACCTTTACTATTAACTGTTATGTACCTGAGTTTAACCTACCTGTAAAATAAAGACTAACTGTCTGCTATGTGACAATGACAACAGTCTGCCTACTAAGTCAGATGAAGTCATTAATTAGCCAAGTCCTGCTTTATGAAGGACAGCATAATTACATTGCTTGAGCTCCCAGCAAGGACGAAACCTGACCCAATCTTGCACATTGCTTTACAAGGACCTAGGAGCATCGTCACCAACGTACTTCAAGACAGGCTGCCTAAGCCTGTAATGAAAGGCTGCCATTAATCTGCTTCCAAAGTCAGCCAAACCCATCAGTATTAGAATTCTCCAGTGCTCCCCACCATGTCGTCTCAGTCCTGGAATGACCTGTGCTTGTACATCCATCTGGCCCTGCCTCTTACATACCATGGCAGTAGACTCCAGAGCTGGAAATGAAAAAAAAAAATACCACAAAAAAAATTCAGGTGTATGTGGAGAAACTGAGACTGAACTCAACTCATTCCCCTACCTACACTCAAGCTCAAAAATTCTTGGGTTCTGAGCATATAACATTTGGGTTAAAGAAGTTACCTTAGAAAAGTGGGGAGGAAGAAAGCAGAAGGTGTGGGCAGTCAGCTTCCATTTCCATTAAACAGCAAAGTCTGTTTAACAACACTGTTCATTACCTGGAAGAAGGAGTAGGAAATGTGTCTGATATAGACAAATACAAATAATTTTTCAAGGTCACCTTCCCTCTGGACAAGAGGAAGACACTGCATTGTTTTCTGTATACTGAGCATGAGCACAGCACTGCAGTGGCATCTAAATTCACAGCTTAACTTCCCTCTTGCCACTCTGAATACCTTTACCTGTGAGATGCTTTCACACGGGTCATTCAACACTGTGCACTGAAACACACTTCACAGGAGACCATTCCGAAAGTTAGGACAAAATAGACACAAATAATTCTTTTTTTCTGCAGAAGCTAGAATTTCAAACAAATGAACACAAATAATGGCAAACTCCATAAAAAACAATCAAAATATCATAAGTGAAACTTTGACATTTTAGAGTTCTACTGGTGCAGTAGAACTAAACCTATGCAATACACTACTGACATACATACACATAATATTAAACATGTGTATCCATGCATGTATGCATACACGCTGTAGAGACAGCTGACAAGCCCAAAATTTTTCACTACATGACCTGCTTTCAGTTATTTTACAAATATAACGAACTAGTCATTCACACTAAACCTTTCCGTGATGGGTGGTTGCCTCAGACAGGTTTTGGTGTTCAAGATTTAGCTGAAACAGTTTGGGGTTTTTTTGGTTAGGGTTTTTTTGTTTTGTCATTTGGTTGTGGGTTTTTTTTAAGAAGGAACACATGGAGTAATGTTGTTTTGCAACGCTTGAAAAGAAGTCTTGCGCTGGTTTGCTGAGAAGTTTCAGTGCCTCTGTACTCAGCCGTGAAGACTGACAGATAAGCCAACCTTTGTGTTGTTCCTGACAAAACCCATGCAAATTTAGCCTAGATATTAGCATCTGGGAAAAAACCCTCGTTTGCTCAGTTAGAGAGTTGTTGCATCCTCACAAGCTTAAACTTTGAAAATTACATTCACAATGAGAATGTTCCAGGCCATGAAGAGAAGGGTCAAGTAGGAGGACATTTTCTGCAATTTGAGCACTGCCAGTGGGCTAGCATTGGGCACCAGACCTCCAAGCAGAAAGACTGCCTCTCATGTGCTTCAGTGACCACCAGCTGGCACCAGGCAGTAAGAAGAAACAGCTCACATGTCAACAGGATGGGAGGCAGTCTGAAAAGAAGAGTCCTTCTAGCATAGTTTTTGTGTGCAACATCTGTATATATTATACATGCACATATATACATTCATATACAGTAAATAGTCCAAGACATACATCACATCAGTTCTTTGACACAGCACTGATGTTTCTCTTACTAGTCTGAACCAGAACTTGCTTGTAGAAATGTTGTGGAGAGCTGATGTGACTCTAGGTTTAACTCTCTCAGCTCTGTCTTTGATGAGCCCAAAATGTTGAATTCAAATACTAACTTAGTGTGGATTCAAATCAAGTCATCATTCATGCACATGTCCCCCTGAAACCTACTAGCCACAGCAGATTAACCCATACAGACTTGAAAAAGTAAATGCTTTCCTGCCCATCCTAAATACTGGCGCAGTTACGCTTCTCTTTCAGCAATGTGGTTGACCAGAGAATCGCTTTGATCTGCTGTCCTCTCGAGAAGAGTTCTGTAGCCATCCATGCTGTCATGGATGTCTCTTGTCCAACTGCCAGCTGTGCCCAGAGGGCTTCCTGCCACAGGGGTGTCTGTGCTCACCAAGCTTCCAGTCCGAGATCGGTAAGGAGGAAGATCTGGCTGATTAGGGACTTCAGATTCAGAACAATAAGGCGGTGGAGGAAGGTCAAACCAAGGTGGTCTGCTGTAAGATACCCAACATAGTAAGAGGTTACTGAAAACACTGGTATGGAAGAAAGTATATAGTTTTCCAATTATGAAAAAATCAAACACTATTTCTTAGCTTTTCCATGATGACACATATCAGGAGATCTCAAACAGACCTGCCTACATTATTCAGGTCATTCCAAAACATCCACACCACCACTGGGCACCAAGGTTTCTGGTCAAGATGCAACATAGCTAATTACATCCTGCTTAACACTCTACACTCTGATTTTCATGGGTATGCACTTCCAACACATCTCGGCTTACCCTCAAAGGCAGCTGCAAGAGATAAGAATTTTTCCTGTATAACATTTACACAACCTGAGAAAGCGCTTTAAAAGAAATAACATAAGTAGTGGATTTACACATATAGATAATGATGTAAACACAAGAAAGCTCTGAGGAAACCTCCATTAAGTGACAGAGATTAATGGCTTACAGTCTACAAATAAATAACAAACTGAATTCTCCACATGACAAATCACTTCTGCTGTCATGATATCACATGCAGAGCAACTGCTAAGTAGGCATAGACAAGATGACTATTGGATTAAGGTAAACTTTTTTTTGGTTCTGATAGTAAACAAGTAAAGGTATTGAAGGGTTTAGCATATTGATAACAGGACCTGGGAGCAATTAGCTCCGAAATTGCTGATGGTTTGTATCAGCCCTGGTGAGAAGCGATTACAATGTGGACAGCTGCTCATTTAGTTGTCCTTACTAATGAAAAGTTCATTATTATGAATGTCAACATTAAGACAAGGGAGCTGCTGCCAAATGCAGCAAAGAATAGGAATGTAAATAATTATACTATCATTCTTAGATCCCAGGGTTCGTACTAAAAAATACTGACAGGGTGGCAGTGAACAATCTGGATCACTAAAGTTCATATCATGCCCTTTTTATGTACAGAGGATGTCAGTCTAAGAGTTTTGTTTGGAAAGACTTTAGAGACAGAGGTCAAAATGAAGGTTAACTATCTACAAATAAAACCAGTGTCATAACTACAAAACCATCATAACCCGAACCACACCCATCCACAAAACTTCAAAGCACTTTCAGCTATTTAAAATGAGAACAGTGCTTTCCATTTCAGAGTCCTGTTCTTTTCTTCTATTGGTAAAGGGAAAGCAGTGCAGAGCAGAGAGACTATACAATTTCTTTATGCAAGAATTGAAGACCTCTTACCTTTATATACTTACCACATATTACCAGGGTATTTTTTTGTTAAATAGGATGACCTACAACCTAGCTGGTTTTGGCAAAACTCCAAATTCAGTTTTCCTGTTTTGATTCCAGACTGGCACAGGATACCACTACTAGACAAGCAATATATTTCTTTTCATTCTCCTGCTATCCTCAAAATCTCTACTAGCAATGACACGTGCTAAGAGAGCATGACTTAAGTTTGCCTTAAATCCCTTTAATACCAGTAACAGTACAGGGATCTGAGGACCATGAATTTTTCATATGCAGGAGAAGCTCCAATTTGCCCAAATTTGGCCCTATGCACGTTACAGAATTGCAACGCCGTAATTCTGTCAAAAGCAGTAATAAGGATAAATGGGGAGCAGAAGCACAGATTAACAGAGCTGCAAACAGTAGCGCGAAACTTCGGTGAGCACAGAATTAGCTTCTGTACCTACCTTTGGTCAAGCACAGCCTCCGAATAGGATGGCGGAGAGTCCAGGTCCACTGGCCTGTGGTAGGCTTGGTTGGACATGTACTGGATCCCATTGTTGACATTGTAAGTGACGCTACAGTGGTGTGGGTGATCGAGGACCACCAGCCGGGACAGCAGGACAGGGTGCTGCAGTCGATGCACTGGCAGGGTCATGAGATTGTTGCGTTTCCGTTGGTGATGCAGGACTAAGGCAAGAAAGGCCACCACGAGTACAAAAATGACAGAGCTGCCAATGATAGCATAGGTAATACTAGGGTAGTAAAGCAGTTGATTTTCTGAGGTCACGTAATCTTGGCCGCTGCCTGCCTCTGCAAGACAAAAGGAAAAGGAAGCCTGAGGTTTGTTTCAGTATAAAACTGCTCTTAAGCTATGCTGTGTTTTCTGCTAATGCACTGTGTGACAAAACCAAGTTTTCCTTTTTTCTTTGGATTGTGGAAAATTAGCTTATTAAAAACATATGCATGCAAATCAGAGATTGGCTGACTATCACTGAGTCCATCCTCACCTGCAGTAAGTGCCAGCAAATAAACTAATAGGGAGAGACAAACTGAGAAAGAGGAAAATATGCACTATAGTAGGAAGCATATGCATTATCATGGGACTATCTCCCCCATCCCTACCTATCAGTCATAACTTTTTTTTTTCCAGAGGTGAGACACCCAGTTCCAAGGCATAAGCACAGTACCTCAGCTGTACCCAGAAAAGCAGACTAGAACCAGAGATGTAAAAGGCCTGATCTTTACTTTTAATGATAACTTGCAGTGCAGTCAAAGTTTACATGGAGTTCATAAAAAAGGCAGCAACTACATCCTATGATCTAACAGTCTAAAGTACAGGAGAAAGTATAGATAGCTGCTCAGTAAAGGGTAGTTATTTGGATGTTTGTGATCAGAAAACCTCCTGCTGGGAAAAATTCAAAAGAAGAAAGGGTGTTGGAACAGCAAAACCAGTGATGTAAGCCTGGTAGATGTGATACCAGTAAGAGATGTGAAAGTCTCTCAAAGAGTGCAGTGAAAGAAGTGAATGGTAAAAACAAAACAAACCCCCAAACCAAACAAAAAACCAGGTTAGGATAGAACAAGATGAGGAAAAGAAAAACGTGAGCTGGGCTGAGGCCATGAAACATCACGCAAGTGAGCTTCAATTTGAGATGGAAATGGTGAAGGAAATGGTTGGAAATGGTAACTGAGTGGCAGGGAGCAGAAGCAGAAGCACGACCCTAAACAGCAGTATTAGAGGGATGATGAGAAGAGATGAGAAGACCAGATTAGAAGAGGTACTTCAGATAGCATATAGTATATGTTTTATTTGCAGGAGGCACTGAGGAATTGGCAAAGTTACCAAGAATGGTAAGAGAAGTTACAGTTGGATTTGTTCACAGTCATGATACAGGAGAAGGAATTCCCGCCTGGGGTCTGGGCCCAGAGAAGCAAAAAGGTAATGGAATAATGACTTTGGACAGCATCTGAATAGATCTTGAACTGCATGCAAATCTTATGAGAAAACACAATAAAAGGCAACAAAATGCAAAGGAGGAAAGAGGCTCATAGAAGCAAAATGGCATAAACACACTGATGTGACTCTGCTGCACTTGAGGCCAGTGCCAGCACCACAGAACCATGTTCCCCTGACTCCATTTCAGCCCCCTGTTCACGAGGTCATGCAGCCTTTGAGTACTGTTTTCTTTTGGGGGGGAGAATTTCTGTTTCTGTGCAGGCTGTAACTCCTTATAGCCTCAAAAACACTATTCTGATACAAGACATTAATCTACCTCAAGAAAAACGAGAGGCTGAGTAAAAAACAAACCCAAACCCTTGACCTCCAGAATCCACACAATTACAAGAGGACTATCCATCTAAATTCTTCATTTCCTACTGCAGAAGGCTGGGACAGTAAATCTTAACATATGATTTTCCTTTCTTTTGCCTATCAACTAAAACTGCTTTTTGGTCACTCAGAATTGCAACTGAGCCACTCACAAATTTCTCTAGCAACAAAATAATGAAATATATACCAACTATGTCCAGCATAATAGAAGAGCTTTCCTCAAGGACCCATTGTTCTGCATCAAGATGCTTTGGGTATTTCTCTCAATATTTGATTTTGGTAGTTCACTTGCATGGCTAAACATCAAACCACATTTTCCAGCATCACTAAAAATAACTTATGCATTAGTTAGGTAAGATAATACAACATAAAATGACTAATCTTTTAAATATTTCCATTTAAAATCATAGATATTTTATTAAGAAGGGATGAGATGGGAAAGAAAGATTGTACCAGAAATAAGAAAACACGATTATTGGTCCAGCTACTGACTACAAAAACTACAACTCTTAAATAGATGTTTTACTGATGGTGCCACTATAACCACAGACCAGAGTTTTGCGGGCCAGCTGCAAGCCACACAGTTTTTGTGATACCTAGTGCCACACCTCAGCGAGGATCCTTACTAAATTTATTTCCCTGTGCAACTGTGCTGGAGAGAAAGCAGAATTCATTGTTACCAGTCAACACTAGGCCTCTGGCTCACTCAGCAAAGTGAACAAAGTCTGCATGCATGTAAATGTAAATCAAAGCAGAAGGGAGGAAAGGAATTTACATGCATTAGTAATTTTAATTACAGCTCATCACATATTGCTGTGGCTTCTTTAATACACTCCCTAAATTCACCAGCTGAGAAATGAATTCATGTCACGTATCGCAGACAAAGGCCAGCATAGGGAGCATAGTGACAAGTAGATCATTTTTATGCAAACATCAACAAGTTTATTTGCAAGGAATGATCCATGGATGCATATCAATACCTGCAATTCTTCAGTGCAAGGAAAGTAAATATATTATGACATGCCAGTAAAACACCACAAGACTTTCATTCAACTTGGCTCACTAGTTACAGCGCATTGGCCTAAGACTGAGAACAGGATGCCTTTGCAGATCTGATGAGACCTAGTTAGTTACCATGGGATTATTCTGCAGCAGCACAGTTCCTTCTCTTTATAATCTCCATCTTATTAAAAGGGAGGAAAATGAGAGAAGGGAATTATATGTCAACTTCTTTTCAAAACTTTTAAGGCTATCCATCTGTTTAGGATAGCAACTGCTAGGTCCTGCATGAAAAGCCTCCATAAATCCAAACAGATTAACCAGATTGCTGAAGAAAAAATATTTTGTCAAAAGTTAGATGGGATCTGATGACCAGCTTTAGGACAGTCTGAAACAAAACATCTATTTTATCTGGTTTTATGATCCTTTTCATACAACAACCACCCGCATATCTTGCAGAGATTTTTGGTAAATTTGCGGTTTACATGCTGGTTTGGAGCTTTGGGATTACTATGGCTAATGAAACATCATCTGTTTACCAGTAACTCTCTATTCCTTTTCAGGTTTTTAGATCTGTTGCTTGTATTCCCATTTAGTTGACTGTATCTCTGAGAACAAGAGCAATCTAAGGGCACGCCTACACTAGGGACTACAGGTCTGCGTAGAGATCTCTGAACCAGAAGCATAGCCGTGAAGGTGCTAGTCTGAATAGTGCTATCAGGTGCAGCCTTTCAGCTGGCCAACACAGCAATATTGCTTTGGGGATCTGAATTAGCATCTCCAACAGTTCAGCTAGTTCTAGCCTGTGTGTCTCTAACATGGAGCTGCACTGAGCAGTACAGATATATCCTGTGAAGAGGAAAGAATCTGGTTTATCTGTCAAGTGCTTTTTCTTCTGCCCTGCGGAGTGCTGAGTACTTTGCGTGGAGACACTCTCTCTCCCCATGCAAAGAACCCAGCTCCCTAAACATGCATAGTGTTTATACCTTTACAGGAACAGACATAGATGCAGCCACTCCCAAGCCCTTCTCCTCAGGGCTGGTCTCAAACATCTCTATCACCAAAACAAAGTCTTTGTTCACCACCGTAACAACCTTATTATTGCCTTATAGGCGGGTTTTCTGGGCCAAGAAGATACAATTTTAAGTCCCTTAGCAAAATACACTCACAAGTGAAGTCCACTGGTATTTCACTTCTGCTGTGGTGTAGTTTAAACCAAGAAAGACCAACCTGCATCTAACCTCCCTTTTCTAGCAAAATCAGTAAATCCAAACCTGCAAAAGATGAAAGTAACGTTACCTGAGCCTATCAGCACTGCTTGGCTTGTAGCCCCTGAGAGGGCACTTCCTATTCAAGGAAAAGAAACAAACTGCCCTTAATGGTCTTCCAAAATAATGCTCCGACAAAAAAACTGCTCTATAGCACAGCTAAACCAAAAGTGGCAGAACTATGAGACAGTTTTGCATACAAGAGACTTTTGTATCAAGTTCTTTCTTTGTCTTACTATATATCTGATCATATTGAAATGAATAACTTCTTGGTAATTCCTTGGTAACATTCTGGGTTTTTTGTAGAGCCAGGTAGTATACAGAGCTGTGGTAAAGGAACGATGGGTACCTAGCTGAGACTGCCTGATGAACCTCTACCCGTTTTGTGCACACTGTAATAGGGAGAAGGTGAGATATAAGGACACCTGAAAAATCATAGCTGGGCATGCATGACTACTTTAGAAAGAAAAAGCCATGACTCGTTAGTTCTGCTCTAGTAACTTTCAGCAAACATTTACACATCGCAGAAGTCATTGCACTGAATTTCTTGATAATTCAATTCACCTGCTCCCAGAAGAAGCAGGTATTATCCAGGCAGGTTTAAAAAGTTCTGTCTGCTCTGCTATTAAATGCAAATTCACAAAAAGAGTGAGTGGGCAAGCTAATTTAGCTTAAATTCATGGAGTATTTATTCTTTCGTGCCTTTTTTTTCCCCCCCTTAAAAAGATCTATGCTTTCTAATCAAGCCACATATAAACAGTTTATCAATGTCACTTATGCCTATTAAACCTTATTATCTGGGAAATGCTGAATTTGCAGATTAGAGATTTTTGGAGTGTAAAAAGCTTTCTGAATAATTTAGGAAAAGACTGATAAAGGAAACATAACGGGTTGTGCTCAGAGGGCTATCTTATTGACTGTGAACAAATTTGCTGTCTCAAAGTTTTTAAAAAGATCTGAGAGTAACTGCATTAAGTCTGCCAGACACAGGGATGAGGGGCTATTATTTTATCTTCCGCAATCCTCTGCTCAAGCCTGGCTTTTCACAGTTCATCAGAGAAAAAGCTTTTGAAATACATAATCTGTGCAGACATCTGTAGCCTTAATGAGCACGAGTCACGGTCCATCTCCAACAAAGACACTACTGTAACAACACATTTAAATTCCAACCGGTTAAAGAGCAGAGCTGCAGCTTGGAAGGTTAAAGACAACAAAAATAAAGTACAGATAGGCAGAGCCTCTGCACATCATTTACTTTTTGTGCTAGGAGTTCCTAGGACATCCAGCTAAGTCTTCAAAAGCTCTTACATTTCTCATCCTTGATAATTTTATGTCCCACTAAAACAAGTGTTACGTAGATTTTGTGCACTGGACTTCCAGACTATTCTTTATTCTAGTGATGTCCTTTCTAACCCAGTTATCTTTTTTCCCTACTGCCCTTCTCCAAGCTACAAACAAGATCTAGCCCAGACAGCACAGCACCTTGACTTCATGGAGTTTCATGCTCAGTTACCATTTGTTCCCCTTCCCAAGCAACTTCATATTTCCCTTAGACACCCAAGAGAAGGATTTGTTTTCAACTGCATTCAAAGCATGTTTCTTCTCTGCTTTGACTTTCTCCATTTCAGGCACAGAAGAGAGATATGTTAATAGAGGTCTTACACATACTAAACAGACCTTATCTATGGGAATTACAGGCTCTTTAGGAAGGAGAGGCAGGGGAGACGAGGAAGGAGTATCACCCTCTATGTCAATGACCAGCTGGAGTGCATGGAGCTCTGCCTGGGGATGGATGAGAAGCCAACTGAGAGCTTATGGGTCAGGATTAAAGGGAGGGCAGGGACAGGTGACATTATAGTGGGGGTCTGCTACAGGCCACCCGACCAGGAAAATCAAGTGGATGAGGCCCTCTATAGACAGGTAGAAGCAGCCTCACGTTCACAAGCCCTGGTCCTCATAGGAGACTTCAACCACCCCAATATCTGTTGGAGGGACAACACAGCAGGGCACAAGCAATCCAGGAGGTTCCTGGGTTGCATTGATGGTAACTTCCTTCTCCAAGTGACAGAGGAGCCAACGAGGAGAGGTGCTATGCTGGACCTTGTCCTCACCAACAAGGAGGGGCTGGTGGGGAATGTGAAGCTCCAGGGCAGCCTTGGCTGCAGTGACCGTGAAATGGTAAAGTTCAAGATCCTCGGGGCAGCGAGGACGGCGCAGAGCAAGCTCGCTACCCTGGACTTCAGGAGAGCAGACTTTGGCCTCCTCAGGGATCTGCTTGGTAGAGCATCACGGGATAAAGCCCTGGAGGGAAGAGAGGCCCAAGAAAGCTTGTTAAAATTCAAGGATCACCTCCTCCAAGCTCAGGAACGATGCATCCCAACAAAGAGGAAGTCAGGCAAAACCACCAGGAGGTCTGCATGGATGAACAAGGAGCTCCTGGACAAACTCAAGCACAAAAAGGAAGCCTACAGAGGGTAGAAGCAAGGACAGGTAGCCTGGGAGGAATAGAGAGCAATTGTCCAAGCAGCCAGGGATCAGGTTAGGAAAGATAAAGCCCTGACAGAATTAAATCTGGCCAGGGACGTCAAGGGCAACAAGAAAAGCTTCTATAGGTACATTGCTGATAAAAGGAAGACTAGGGAAAAAGTGGGCCCTCTCTGGAAGGAAACAGGAGACCTGGCTACCCAGGATATGGAGACAGCTGAGGTACTCAATGACTTTTTTGCCTCAGTTTTCACTGACAAGTGCTCTAGACACACCGCCCAAGTTGCAGAAGGCAAGGGCAAGGACTGGGAGAATGAAGAACTACCCACTGTAGGAGAAGATCAGGTTCGAGACCATCTACGGAACCTGAAGGTGCACAAGTCCATGGGACCTGATGAGATGCATCCGCAGGTCCTGAGGGAACTGGCGGAGGAAGTTGCTAAGCCACTGTCCATCATATTTGAGAAGTCATGGCAGTCTGGTGAAGTTCCCATTGACTGGAAAAGGGGGAACATAACCCGCATTCTTAAAAAGGGAAAAAAAGGAAGACCCGGGGAACTACAGGCCAGTCAGTCTCACCTCTGTGCCTGGCAAGATCATGGAGCAGATCCTCCTGGAAACAATGCTAAAGCACATGGAAAATAAGGAGGTGATTGGTGACAGCCAACATGGCTTCACGAAGGGCAAATCGTGCCTGACAAATTTGATGGCCTTCTATGACGGGGTTAGAGCCTTGGTGGATAAGGGAAGAGCAACTGACGTCATCCACCTGGACTCGTGCACAGCATTAGACACTGTCCTGCACGACATCCTTGTCTCTAAATTGGAGACACATGGATTTGACAGATGGACCACACGGTGGATAAGGAATTGGCTGAATGGTTGCACTCAAAGAGTTGCGGTCAGTGGCTTGATGTCCAAGTGCAGACCAGTGACGAGTAGCATTCCTCAGGGGTTGGTATTCAGACTGACACTGTTTAACATCTTTGTTGGTGACGTGGAGAGTGGGACTGAGTGCACCCTCAGCAAGTTTGCTGATAACACCAAGCTGTGTGGTGCGGTCGAGACACTGGAGGGAAGGGATGCCATCCAGAGGGACCTTGACAGGCTTAAGAGGTGGGCCCGTGTGAACCTCATGAAGTTCAATAAGGCCAAGCGCATGGTCCTGCACATGGGTCGGGGAAATCCCAAGCACAAATACAAGCTGGGCAGAGAATGGATTGAGAGCAGCCCTCAGGAGAAGGACTTAGGGGTGTTGGTGGATGAGGTCAACATGACGCAGCAGTGTGTGCTTGCAGCCCAGAAAGCCAACTGTATCCTGGGCTGCATCAAGGGACGCGTGACCAGCAGGTCAAGGGAGGTGATTCTCCCCCCCTACTCCACTCTCATGAGACCCCACCTGGAGTACTTCATCCGGCTCTGGGGCTCCCAACACAAGAAGGACACGGACCTGTTGGAGCGGGTCCAGAGGAAGGCCACAAAGATGACCAGAGGGCTGGAGAGCGCCTCTCCTCTGAAGACAGGCTGAGAGAGTTGGGCTTGTTCAGCCTGGAGAAGAGAAGGCTCCAGGGAGACCTTCTAGCAGCCTTCCAGTCCCTAAAGGGGGCCTACAAGAAAGCTGCAGAGGGACTTTTTACAAGGGCATACAGTGACAGGGCAAGGGGTAATGGATTCAAACTGAAAGAGGGTAGATTTAGATTAGATATCAGGAAGAAATTATTCACTAGGAGGGTGGTGAGGCACCGCAACAGGTTGCTCAGAGAAGTTGTGGATGTCCCATCCCTGGCAGTGTTCAAGGCCAGGTTGGATAGAGCTTTGAGTAACCTGGTCTAGTGGAAGGTGTCCCTATCCAAGGTGGGATTGTTGGAATTAGATGATCTTTAAGGTCCCTTCCAACCCAAACCATTCTATGATTCTATGAATTGGCCAAAGTAATACAATATGATGATATCTTTGCTTACCAGTTACTTGGTAAATGGATAAGATTTCTGGGAAAGCAGCAGGATGAAACCCCAAGCTCTTTCGAGGTATGTCTACAAAAGTGATGGCTTTACATCCAAACACTGATCTGTACAGATGTCCTGGCTTGTTATTCTGAGTTTCACCCCATGCTAATCACAAGTGTCCCTAATACTTAAGAACGAGAACCACAGCAGCCAGCACAGCCCTCAAGCTAAGAAGCTGGAGCAGAGGGTGGCTCTATTCCCAGCTCTTGAAATCACCCATCAGGTCATTTTCTCAACCTCTGCCTGGCTCTCTGCCCTGCTATCCCCACCTGAAAACTAGATAACAATGTTCTTCAGCTCTCAGGACATTCTCCCAAGCTCTTCTGTACTGACAAGAATGACTTTTTCCTCAAAAGCATAAGTGTTTCAAATATTAATCAGTCTAAATACCACTAGGTGCTCTGTCTTTGCCTGTTCTTTCAGATGACTGAAAAGACATTCATGACCTTGCCTGCATAAACAGAGTAGGGCATTGTCACGGCCCAACTTTTTGCCTGCAGCGATGCTGCACCCCAGCTATGGGTCATAAACATATAGTGGCAGAGAAGAGGGAGGAGTGACTCAGGTTCGCTGATCTACTTTGTTGGAATGGAGCACAGACGGTGCTAAGGTTCACAATTCAGATTTAATGTCACGTCCCAACTCTCTGCCCGCAGCGATGCTGCACCCCAGCTATGGGTCATAAACAGATAGTGACAGAGAAGAGGGACGAGTGACTCGGGTTACTGTGCCAATTTATTCATTCAGTAACTGGGCGTACACGTTGTCATTCAATATCTGGGCGTACACGTTATCATTGAATAACAGAAAGTTCACCAATTGCTAATCCCGCTTTTCAACACAAAGGAAGAGAGAAGGGGGGAGAGAGAGAGAGAGAGAGAAATCAATCATCAGTCCAGGGTCCAGCATTGGTCCAGCCAACCGGGGTCTCTGGTCAGTGGTTGGGGAGGCCCTCCCATTGAGTTATGAGGTTCAGAAAGGACCCCCTTGCTTTCTAAACTCCTTCTCAGAGAGGAGTCTAGGTGCGGCTGAGTCCAGTCCTAGTTTCAGACTTGGTCAACGGTTTATGTCTAAAGGAGTATATCATGTATAACCTTGGGCTGAATTAAAAGATAGAGACAGAGAAAAAAAATAGAGGTAAAGGAAAGATCACCACCCTGGGTTCCAGCGATGTCTCTGGTCCGGTTCCGTTGGGTGGTGGGCGCGCGCCCAGACCCTCTGAGTTGCGCCATTTATTGACTAGTCCCACTGCATATGCTAATTACTTCACATGCATAGTCTGCTGTTCTCGAACCTTCTCAAAATGAGTTGGGGGGTTTGAGGGGGGGGGGGGGGGGGGGTTTGAGGCTAGTGATTTCGGTGCTGCCCCCCCCCCCCATCAGAGATGCAGGGGCGATGCTGCCTCAGGCTTGTCTGTTTTTTAAGCAATTGCTCAAGATAAGGCCCAGAAGAGCGATATCCTGCCTCCCAAGATCCTCCCTTCCAGCTACACCTTATCTCCCTTCCAGCTACAACTTATTAGTGTGATAACATTCTTCACACCAGGTCCTCCTGTGTCCATTGTTGGAGACAATAAGTCTTTCAACTTCTCTGTTTCTTCAAGGTCCTTCTTTGCCGAGTGTTTGAGACATTAACTCTTTCAGCCCCTCAGTCTCTTACAGGCATCTCGATATGGAGAACTTGTTATCCACCCATCCATACATATAATTTGTTTTAATCATTATTGGTATTAGTGTAGCACCTTGGAGCTCTAGTAATGAAATAGGATTCCTCTGTATAATGTGATGTACTGTACAGGCTCTGAGCAAGATGATGGCTATTGTTCCAAAGAATTCAAAGTTAGTGTTAAGACTCAGAGCTATATATAGTTATATGTCTATACAACTAGCCAGCAAGACACAGATAAACCTCAAGACAGTATTAGTCAGCAGAATTAGCAGCAGTCTCAGCACGTCTCATTGAGTGCATCAGAATGAGTGCGTTATCCATGCCTTTCTCCCCAGACTTAAACCCCTCATCCTGACCATGCATTACAAGAGCAGTGGTTTCAAGTCTTTCCAGCTGCTGAAAGAGCAGCTGAGTCATCAGACTGAAGATCAAGAGCCTCACCTCTCACATGCCCTCCTTTTTGTCTTCTGCAGGGTAGGATAATTATTCCATGCACTTCACACATTGCAGTTTAAATGTAAAAAAAAAAAAAAAAGGAAAAAAAAAGGAAAAAAGAAAAAAAGCAGCAAACTGAGCAAATAAGTAGAGAACTAAGAAATACTTAGCAGTAGCCATGGCAACTAAAGCTCTAAAATTAACTTGGCAGCAATGTAAAAACCTGCAAAGCCAAAATCTGCCATCAAGCATGGAAACAAAAGGTCCAGGCTTGGCAGCTGGATGGAGGCCAAGGAGGAAATTAAAGTGTTACTCAAATGCAATTCAGGATCACTCCGACATTGATCTAAGCAGCACTTCCTGGACACATGATAGCCCAAGAGACTAGTGGTGTAATTTGATTAATTCACAGCCAGTAGAGAAACTGTGCCCAAAAGCAGGGGCAGAACATAAAAAGGATGAACTTTTTCCTAATAAAGTCCTCTTCTCTAAATAGAGGGGTTCAGTTACTTCTGCTTGTCTCCTCTTTCTCCTTTGAAAATGGAGGGTCACTATCAAGGAGACTGCCGAGAAGTTAGTTACTATACACTTCTTGTAACGTTTTATGACAGGAAGATGCCTCTCAGCAAGAGTCTGATGCACTGAAAGCTCTAGCGGCTACCACTACTATCGTCCTCCTCCCAGTCACTGAATTAAACCTGTTCTGCAGAATGAAAATCTCAAATAGCAGCACCACTAAAAGGCTCTTTGGTGGACCAAGCTTATAAAATAAAGCAAGAATGTGCTTCAAAGAAAGAAAAACTGTATTATCTTCATAGCACAAACGTGCTCTCGGCACTCTCGCCAAGACCTATGACAACTAGGAGCATCCCAGGCTCTAGCCCCAGTGCAAGCACTGTGCCTAAATTGGAGATAACGGCCATTGATCATTTGTACTACAGCCTGCTCCTTCCCCCTAATCTCCCAAGAGATACTCCAGTCTCACCATGTTTAAGTCACAAACAGTATTCCCCAACTGCAGGAAAATTCCAGATTTTGGGTCTCTGGTTGCTGTGTAATCCATTGTGTACAATTAATGAATAGTATTGTATAGTCTTGAAAGTTAAAACAAAAGAATGTTTTAATGGCAAAGTTAACAGAACTGTGAAATTCAACCAGCAAGACTCAAGTGGACTCACAGCTAGTCTCCAACATCAGCTTTATCTTCACTTCTTTAACTAATGGCATAACAGGTATATTTGCTACCAAATACCCTTGGGAATACTGGCAAATTTATGTGCAAGTGCACTGTCCTGTCTTCTGCAAAGGTTAATAGGAATAACAGAGCTCTGAGGTAGTTAAGAGCCTGGATGTTGTATCAGCTCCCTGCTCTCTGCCAGCGCAGAAGCATGCTCTACCTTGACTAATTTTGAAAGGTCTTAAGCAGTTTCAAGTCAAAAGCATGAAGGAAAATAGATTTGTCAAAGGCCATGACCGGCTTTGCCTTTGCTATTCCAATCTGACCCTGAGAGTTTAGAACCCAGGTTTCCACGACATGCTCTGCTAACATTCTTCGGAATCATTTGAATATCTAGGAGGAAAAAAAACCAACTCAAAACAAAAAGTAAAGTAATTAAAATGAAAATCAGTGGATGAAATGCTTGTGGTTTTATCATCTATCAAGCCTGAAACTAAATTACACCACATTGCAAAACTGCTACCAATTTATCTTGGGTGATCTACATGCCTGCAAAAATGCATGTTATTTCAATAGAATGTCTGGAAAAAGCTGAATGTGGGATGCTGTATAGGACAGACAGATGAATCGCATTTTTACAGCGTTTATTCAGGAGGTTGGTAAGAAGAGAAATACACTGTTCAGCTAGAATGTGCACATTAACTTTTGCCTAGATGCCTGTGTTGGTTTTGGCTGGGGTAGAGGTAATTTTCTTCATAGTAGCTAGCATGGGGCTATGTTTTGGATTTGTGCTGAAAACAGTGTTGATAATGCAGGGATGTTTTAGTTCCTGATGAGCAGGGCTTACACAGAGTCAAGGCATTTTTTCTGCTTCTCACCCCACCCCACCAGCGAGGAGGCTGGGGGTGCACAAGAAGTTGGGAGGGGACACAGCTGGGACAGCTGACCCCAATGGACCAAAGGGATATTCCATGCCATATGACGTCATGCTCAGCATATAAAGCTGGGGGAAGAAGAAGGAAGGGGGGGACGTTCGGAGTGATGGCATTTATCTTTCCAAGTAACCATTACGTGTGATGGAGCCCTGCTTTCCTGGAGATGGCTGAACTCCTGCCTGCCGATGGGAAGCAGTGAATGAATTCCTTGGTTTGCTTTGCTTGTGCGCAGCTTTTGCTTTACCTATTAAACTGTCTTTATCTCAACCCACAAGTTTTCTGACGTTTACCCTTCTGATTCTCTCTCCCATCCTACTGGGAAGGAGTGAGCGAGTGGCTGTGTGGTGCCTAGTTGTCGGCTGGAGTTAAACCACAACAATGCTGCATTAGTGGTACGGACAGCTGGTGCATGAGAAGGATAATAAGGCTTGAAGAGATGCGGTGCAGGGTTTATGGAGCCTGCAGAGTCAGCTGTACTTGGCAAGAAATACTGCTTAAGTGTGATTTAGATATACCATAAAGTAAGTTTTTAATCAGCTTTTAAATTTAGTCTAATCATTCAAGGACTGTATTTTAATGGCTCTGCTTTTTGAAAAAGTGTTAGTACAAAGTCCATGCCCTGTCATATATTACTACTATCAATCCTGCTTTCTTCTACAATTGTGAAGGGGAAGGGATGTTGTCAGATACACAGTCTGCATAGCTTCACTCGTTAAAGACAGTGTCCTAACAATTTAGAAACCATTAGCAGGGTGTGATCTTGAGTAAAAAAAGAACCAAAACTGAAAGCTGAGACAGACAAGACCTGCTAGGTCACCTAATCCCCTTCCTAGGGTCACATTTCACATCATCCATTCATACCTACCCAGCGCCCCTTCACTAACTGCTTCTAGGATGCAACAGAGGAAATTGGGCGGCAAATCCATTCTAGCAAGAGCCCTGCAGGCTGCCCTGTCTGCCTCTAGGAAGCAAAAGGAGACTGGAGAGGAAAGCAAGACCACGACGACTGAGTGGATTTGGGTAGATGCGCAGTTCAAACCAAGATGGAGCTCAGTGCTTGGTTCCATCAGAGAAAGCACCTGCATGAAGTTACATCATGAGATGCTCTGCTTCTTAAAGTTACCCTGACTTTGCATTACAATTGTTTGACATACAAACTAATGTTTCCTCCTAGCTACAAGGTCTGCAAACTCAGTGTAAACAGCAAGAAAGTCTTGCCAAACAGCGGTCTCAGTAGCTTCACTATGTTCAGGTTACACCTTCAGGAAGGTCTTAACAAATATCTTACTCGATTGCAAATCAAACTCTAAATCTTTCCTTTAATATTATAAAAAAAGAAATAAAGCATAAAACACAACAGCAAAGATGACAACAATGGGTTGTGAAAATAGCTACGGCATAGCCCTGTTTGGCTGCGTGATCACAAGACACAGACTATCTAATGCCAGAGAAAGAGACAGGGAAGAAAAAAGAAAAAAAGAGAAGCAAGAAAATGGAAAAAAAAAAAAAAAAGCAAAGAGAAAAAAAGGAAAAAAGCTGCATTTGAAAGCTAGTGTGCACAAATGGGACACCAATGAGCACCTGGAAAGCATTAACACCAAGAAGAAGATAAACTCGTGCTTTTCATCCTCAGCTAAAAATCTCACTTGATCAGAAAATATGACACTGAAAATAGGGAGGGGGAGGGAACCAATCCAAGGCTGTGGCTGCCAGTGGTTCATTACAAAATGGAAAGCGTTTCAGAGGGGCCCAAAGGGCTCTGCTCTGAATATGCTTATTCAGCTTGCTGTTAGGCAACACAAGCACCCTGCTAGACAAGATTAAAATTCAAAAATGACCAGAAAATAGCAGTGATGGTCAGGATCACATGTAGTGAGGTGTCAGCAGAGAACAGGGTGTTAACTGGCAGTGAAAAATGCAACCCCAACAGTACCCAGCCCTAGCAAGGTTTCTGCTGGAGTATTTATCCAGCTCAGGACATCACACTGAAAAAAACAGCACAGATCAATCAGAGCTTGGTGAAGAACAACATGAATTATCAGATGTCCGTAACACACTAACTACCAAGAAAGGCTGTAAGAATCAGGGTTGTTTAAGCTGAAGAAAACATTGCAAGGAAGCTTTTAATATTTTTAAATACAGAAGTTTGAAATGAGAGAGAATCAAAACAGTGCCTCCTCTGCCTAACAATATAAACTCAGTGCTTTCACAAGCTGTGTGAAAGTGTCCCAAATGACTAACATGAGAGATCACAGCTTTATTTCATACGTCTAATTGATTAGAGCTGCTACCTTTGTCTGTGAGTGAACAGTAGTAGCACCACATGCCTCAATGCCTTTAGATTTCCAGTTACCCTGACCGCTCTGATGGTCTTATCATAGGGACTATCATCCTTTGATGTCCTCATGAGAGTTTCCCCAAGTTTTTCTGCAGAATATCAAAAATTCTCCAAATTTTAAGTAAGTACAAGCCAGGCTGAATCTGAACCACTTACCCCCAAAGGCAAAGCACCACAACAGCTTACTATCAACTTCCTAAGGTACGTGTGTAGCTCTGGTGTCAGATGCAGCTTGCTAAGTGGCAAGGAAAATGAAGCACTCAAATAGATCGCCTCGAGCTAACAATGGTCTAGATGCCTCTTTGGAGGTACCCTGAGACCTCTGATAGTCCTGAATGTATATGCTGGCCTATAGTCCAAAAAAACCCCACCAAAACCTCCACCCCTGTCAATCAAATAACCCAAAACACCTCATAAAACCCAAATTTGGGTTATTTCTCCAAGTGAGCTCACAAACCTGCATTAGTTTCACCAAGCCTGTCTTCAGAAAAAAGACCGAAAATACCCTCTAACAACGAGGGTGGATCTCCTCTTTTAAAGAATTTTATCTCACTTGTTGCATGATCCCAAGTTCAGTAGAAGTTCATACTTCATTGACAATCTATAAATTCTACAAGTCTTAGAAGCTAACCATGCATTCATAAAGGAAGAAGGAGCTCATCTCCTCCTTTAATGTGTAGAGGAAACTTGGATAGCTTTCCACTGTGGATGGACTCAGCATAACATTTTAGACAGTAAATCAAGATATTATAGTACCTGGGAATTTATCCAGAACCTTCATTCCTCTTTTTGAAATACGCGTTATAAAAATTTTGGTCTCACTTCAGCAAGTTTTCATATAAATAAATTAAGCAAAAAATATCTTTAATTATAGAATGAAGAAAATTGCTGCACTTGATGAAAGGTTGTTTATTCAGCACTGACAAATGCAGCCTAATGAATGTGAGAGTGCCAGATTTTATTCTCACTGAAGATGTAGTCTTGCTTTTTGTTTCCACAGAGATTGTGGAAACATTTATTTTCCCTTTGACCCTGGCTGACTGACTGAACTAGTCATACTGAATTGTGTAATTCTTAATATGAAAAGCATGTGTACAATGCAAGAAAGAAAAATGTATTTTAAAATTTGTATTAAGAGGCAAGAATCATAATTATTAATCACTATGTCAAGATAATTACTGTATGCAATGACAAATGAAGAGATTTTTGGTAGCATACTTACAGTTCACATTCTGCATGGAAACACTAGAGGCAAATGATTAGGACAGCTAAGCATAGTTTAAAAGGCACTGAATTAGCTAATGTGTCACATGAAAATGAACCTTTATTGACAGAATCCTGGTCCAATGCATACCAGTGGTAAAGAAGGTTAATAGAAAACTGGCTTATCACAAGCAAAGGATATTAAACATATTGTTGCATGATTTTACAAAACCCCAATGAAATCACGTTTGAACACTGGCATCCTATTTTGGCCAGCTTATTTGAAGACAGAGAGAATTAGGCTGGTGCGAGTACAGCATGAGAAACAAAGATGATGAATGGGGAAACAGGGTTTAAATATCAAGAGAAAAAAAAGGAGGATTTATTTACTCTTGAAAAAAGATGATTAAGAGGAGACATGACTCAAGTATTTATAATAGCCATGGGTTATAAAAATTAAGCTCATTGACTCATTTTTAGATTGTTGGGCAGACCAGAACTAAAGGCAACGAAGGTTAAAGGGAACAGATGCAGGACAAATTTAATGATACACTTCACAAAAAGAACAGAAAAGTACAGATGCAAATAACTAACTATACTGTTTCTTTTATAGCTCTCTTCCTTCAAGTATTTACAGACAAACCACAGAAATGTTACAGTAATCTAACAAGACAGGTAAACATACTCCTTACCTAAAAAGCAAGGCTTAAATTAATAAAATGATTCACTTGAAGTCGTAGAGATAAAAATTGTCAGCCAGGATCAGAAACAGGAGTTCTTGGCTTCCATCAGCCATACTCTGCTCTCCACATATACACTTTAATGGATTATTTACTTTTTCTTTACTATCATAAAGGAGGTAGCTTTATTGCTTTACTCTTAAGGTGCACTTAATTATCTTTGAGCAATTCAGTACTGTCCTCCCGAGTACTCTGTGGTATTTTAACAAGCCATCTACCGTGTCCATACGTTCAACACAGAGATTGATTTAAGATGCCTACATATCAGCTTAAAAACTTGACTAAACACAAATTAGGAAAGAAAATTTAAAACAAAAAAAGAACAAAATCACACTGGATTCTAGACTAAGCGGAACATATCAAATATCTAGAAAATATTGAATAAAAACCCCAAACAAATCACACAGACACACTCGTTCCTCACGACTCCTTGCTCCCTTTACAAGCCATTTTTCTTTAATTTTTCAGCTAATTTCTATTTCTATAGAAAAGGACCACATGAAAAAGACCTCTGGAAGCTAAGGGCCTGACTCTGATCTTAACATCACTGTGTACAGCAGTCACTCTTGCCTTGTGCTATTGAAGATCAGGATGGTTCCTCGACCTCATGCTCACCTGTGCAACTCTACATGTTTCTCTTTGAACATTTTAAATACATAAACAAGAAAAGGTGCAATTTGCTTTCATTGGGTTTTTCACAGAAGTTTCAAGAGCTGGAAAATTGGAACATAATGGTTACCTACGACTCATGAAGTGACAGATGACCTCAGAGACCTCTACATAGGAAAAATAGATCCTAAAAAGTCATTTTCACACTTTGGGGTGTAACTACCCTGCCTCAGGAGTTTCACAGCAGTTTTAAAGGGATTAAAACAAAGAACAGCCTCCATAACTAAGCCAGCTAAAAGTTTAATTAAATACAATTGCTTGCTGTGCTTCCCTTCCCCAAACAGCCTCATGCATATTCATCACTGTAATTACAGCAGTAAAAAACTCCACAACTAATTATGCCACACTTCTCATCTTCTATATGCCTGGAATTTTTTACATAATTACTACTGAAATTAATTGCAAGTTAGTTAATTTTGCACTTTGTCTTTTCAAGCTTAATTGAAAATTAAAATTTTTCAAACCAAGTCATTCTTACAAGCATGGTGCTTTTACCTCAGATGGTGCCATACACCAAAATGTTCTTTTAATTGCTTTTAGTAATGTAGCATAGAGGACTAGTAATGTAGCATAGAGGAGTACTGTAAATTTTATCATTTAAAGTAAGATAGTGTTGCCCTAATACTTATTTACTATATGCTTGTTAGTTGTACACTCTTGAAAGAATATTCAACCTGCCCGCTGCCAGTTGGCATCTCATGCGGTACATTAGCATGTCATCCCCTGAGACACAGGATACTCCATCAGTTAGCTTAGATCAAGCTCAAACCTGGAATTTTCCTTGACTGTGGTTCAAACATTGTGCCTAGTATTTCAAGGGTGACTAATGATTTCAGATGTCCAGTTCTACAACAGATTTTGAAAAAGGTAACAAACATTTTTTCCCTTGAGAGGTAGGGAAAGAGGAAGAATCAAGTAAGAAAGCCAAATTCTGATTTGGCCTAGAAAAATAATTGCCTGAAAAATTTTGACTTAGCCTAGAAAACTAATTGCTCAGGAGTACATGCTGTGCATGGCAAACTTTTAAATCAACAAGTCAAAAGTCTTTCAAAGCTATAAGCAAGCATTTAACAGGGTCTCCTCATTTGCTAGGGTAGTCCACTTCAATTGTACACGTGGTGTTTTATTGATTTGGGATATGCCTTTTATGAAGGACACTGTACAACATGAAATCTTGCTGTCTACTAAGAAGCATCTAAATTCCAAGCTGTGACAGCAGACACCAGATGCAGAAGCCCTGGATGGGGGCCCCAGAGATTTCCAGAACGCAACTGGTACTCAAACAGGAACCAGTAACAAGTCTCAGCAAACCAGAGGACATTTCAGAGGCCCACATCACATAGCCCCATGTAAATCAATCAACTATTAAGGTTATTTTCATTTAAACCCATGTTCTTAGTACCTTATAATAATGGCAATATTCGCTTTTTGGACCATTAAAATAATTCATTACTGTTTAAATCAAAACAACAACAACGAAGTCAACTCATCTGTATTTCAAACACCATTTCTAGCTTAACTCCAAAGCTTCAGTCTTGCTGGGTTTAATCAAATTTAACTTTTTTCATCTGTCAAGAAATCTTGCAAATGTCTAATCAGCTAGTAGATTTTCAGAAGGACAAGAGAAGTTTGCAAACAGAACACTTGTTCCGTACTCCTCCACAGTCTCTATAAGCCACCTACCTAACTGTCCTGGTTTTAGCCAGGATAGAGCTAATTTTCACTCCAGCAGCTACTGTGTTTTGGATTTAGTATGTGAAGAATGTTGATAATACACTCATGTTACTAGTAGCGGCTAAGTGATCAAGGACATCTTCCAGTTTCCCAGGTTTTGCTAATGTGCAAGTGCAAAAACTTGGGAGGGGTATAGCCAGTACAGTTGAACCACACTGGCCAAAGAAAGTATTCCATACCATAGACGTCATGCCCAGTATAAGTGGGGGTCAGCTGGTAGGCCAGTTCCCTTCTTTATCCCTTTTTAAATTCATAGAATCATAGAATCATAGAATTGTTCTGGTCGGAAGAGACCTCCAAGATCATCGGGTCCAACCATTAACTTATCACTACCAAGCCCACCACTAAGTCATATCCCTTAGGGCCTCATCTAAATGCCTTTTGAATACCCCCAGAGATGGGGACTCCACCACCTCCCTGGGCAGCCTGTTCCAATGCCCGACAACCCTTTCAGTGAAGAAATTTTTACGAATATCCAATCTAAACCTCCCCTGGCGCAACTTGAGGCCATTTCCTCTTGTTCTGTCGCCTGTTACTAGGGAGAAGAGACCAACCCCCATCTCTCTACAACCTCCTTTCAGGTAGTTGTAGAGAGCAATAAGGTCTCCCCTCAGCCTCCTTTTCTCCAGACTAAACATCCCCAGTTCCCTCAGCTGCTCCTCATAGGACTTGTGTTCCAGACCCTTCACCAGCCTCGTTGCCCATCTCTGGACATGCTCCAGCACTTCTATGTCTTTCTTGTAGTGAGGGGCCCAAAACTGAACACAGCACTCGAGGTGCGGCCTCACCAGGGCCGAGTACAGGGGGATGATCACTTCCCTAGTCCTGCTGGCCACACTATTTCTGATACAAGCCAGGATGCCGTTGGCCTTCTTGGCCACCTGCGCACACTGCTGGCTCATATTCAGCCGGCTGTCTTCCAACACCCCCAGGTCCTTTTCCGCCAGGCAGCTTTCCAGCCACTCCCCCCCAAGCCTGTAGCATTGCCTGGGGTTGTTGTGACCCAAGAGCAGGACCTGGCACTTGGCCGTGTTGAACCTCATACAATTGGCCTCGGCCCATCGATCCAGCCTGTCCAGGTCCTGCTGTAGCGCCTGCCTGCCCTCCAGCAGATCAACACTCCCTCCCAACTTGGTGTCATCTGTAAACTTACTGAGGGTGCACTCGATCCCCTCATCCAGATCATTGATAAAGATATTGAACAGAGCTGGCCCCAATACTGAGCCCTGGGGAACACCACTTGTGACTGGAGAGCACCACTTGTGACGGGAATTCATTTGGGCCTTTTCATTTGTTCATTCGGCTGTTTGTTCCCTCGCTCGCTCTCTCTGGAACTTGCTGTTCTGAGATAGCTGCTGGGGAATATTCCTGATGGCTGCTTGGGATGAGCTGTATTGGTCATCGGGTGGTGAGAAATTGTGCATCGTTCATTTTATATATTCTATTATCCTTATATTTTATTATTATTATTATCATTATTAATATATACTAAATTATTATTATCTTTTTCTTTGCTGTCCTGGTGAACTGTTTTTACCTCAACCCACAGGTTTTTCGTTTCTCTCCAATTCTCCTCCCCACCCCACTGGGGAGCCGGGACAGTGAGTGAGCGGCTGTATGGTATTGGGTTACTATCTGGGGTTAAATCATGACACTAACTCAATGGGTAAATTTTCTCTTACAATCTTCCAAGGCTTCACTATAAGAACCATACAGAGTGAGCTGCAACAACGCAAGGTGGACAGTTTATAGGCTGACTCCTTCAGAAAGCAAGTTCTTCTCAAAAGAGCAACTTCTAGCAACTTAGCAACTGCCCCATGAGCAAGACATCACTACATAAAGGGAATAAACCAAGTTTATCAATTCTGCAACTCTGCAAAAATTCTTGTTGCTCCAACAGGGCAAAAGATCTGCCCACAATAAATGTGTCAAAAGATTCACAGCGCAGGCTATCCTGCCAGGAAGGGAATCATTACCGCTAACTTTTCTTTTAGTTATCTAGAGTGAAGACCGGTGTCCTCAAAAAGCAAAAGACTGAAGAGGAACACTTCAGATATGGTACAATGTGAATAAACAAGAGCTTCCAAAAGACTGGTAGGAGTAACTACATCTGGAATATGTCCAGAATGTTTCAAAATCTTATTGCAACAAAATCAGATCCCGGACACTTAATCCCATCACCTGTGTTGGAAACTGCTTATTAGAGCACGTGACGATAGTGCTAAAGGCTTGAGCAATACAAAGCCGTACGGCAGGGCACAGGGCTAAAGCTGTCTTGGACCACATCTACAGTAAGAGACAGAAAGGGACTTTCATCAAGTCAGGAGGAGGTGTACATCATAATCACCAGAGTAGCTATTATAAGCAAGGTGGAAACTTAATAGCCAAGAGGAATGCCTCATTTCAAAACTCCTGAGTGAAGAGCCAATAGTGAGTTCCCAGGGTGGATGGGGAGTAATTAAAAAGGTAATTAAAAAGAAAAAGCATTGAAAGTCAAAAGCCCGAGAATGCCAAAAAAGCACTTTCAGTAAGCATCGTAAAGACCTATGATTAGTGATCCCTTACCATTAAAGCAAATGAATACAGTATTTGTTCTGTCTCAGTAGTCCAAGAGCTGTTGAACCTGTGAGCCACGTGTGTATTATTAACTAGGAGGTTCTGAACAAACTAGACTGGTACGCTGTCAGAAAGCAATGATTTCTGTTTTACAGATAATTTGCAATTCAATGGGGAAAAATCCCTACTTGTTTACCATGTCCAATTTAAAAAGTGAAGCAAACAAATTCAGTTGCATACTTTCATAGACTGACTATAGTTAAATACCTCTAATCACACAAAATTGCAAAGCAACTTTACAAAATTGTAAATGAGTCTAAAATTTTCTTAACCAAAGAATTTTTTTTTCTTCATTCTGCTAATGGCTAGCAATTACACAGATATATACACAAAAATACAATGAATGGTTTGGTGTGAAATTCTTCAAGTTTCTATGTACTCTGCATCTTTCATCTGATGGAATTCTTCTATGCTCTTATTCAAAACTTGGAAAATACCTGCTAGGAACATTCCAGGCTAGTGCATATTTCCTAAGGATTTCTTCATGTATATCTACATACTATACTAAGAAACATTTTTAAAACCTAGAAAGAAAAAAAAAGAAGGAAATTCAGATTCTGTCAGTCTTGCAAATGTTCATTGTCATTTATCTCAACTACCCCACCATAATACTTCTGCTTTAATTAAATATCAAATCGGTCAAGCAGGCATGCAGATTTAATTACGGCTGCCGTTTAAAATGAGCTTGTTTCCCCTTGAAACCAGTGAAGGTTAGCAGGATGACCTCAGTCTAATGGAAAATCCTCCGTCTGGTAAGACGCTGGACACAGGAATTTGTCTCTTATGGCATAGTTTAAATACCATTCTCAGTAATACAGTGCTCACAAAGAAGTACTTGTTTAACAAGTTTAATCCAAACATATCTGAGGTCTATGGCAGCTGAACATTTGATGGAAAGAAATGAACTGGACCGTTACAGGGAAATGGCCTATTCAGCCTTAACTTTGTCAGCTCAGTAAGAGTGGACCTGATGTCAGAAGTCTCTAAACATTTTCTGGTGTGATTGATATTTTTCTCCTCTGACTTGTTATTCTCACCAACCATTTCACTCAGCCACCTTGGTACAGGAGCCAGGGGTCAGGTCACTTCAAGTGAAACAGTCAGAGCTCTCATAGGAGATGATGGGTGGTACAAGAAAGGGGAAAGAAAAGAGGAAACCTAGGAAACAACTTTGAGCCAGAAGTGAGAGTGGAGGTGACTGAGGGACAGGAGAGTCTTTTAGGCCACACAGCATCAGTACAAAGTGTTTCCCATCAAACACTCAGAATGAGGATTGTCACCTTGTGTAGAGTCTCTGCAGAGCTTCCTGTTGGAAGAGACTAAGAACACACCCCACACGATGACGGTAAGAAGTTCTGTTCTATCCTGAGGTATGTCCTAAAGGGACTTCTAGGCTAGCTGTTGGCAATCTGAAACACACCTCACCAATTTCTAGTCCTCTGTGAAGGAAAACTTGTGTACATCTTCATTCTTTTTCTGCACTAAGATTTTGGAACAAGCATATCAAAAGGCTATGTGTCAGATGGAGACACTGATTCTGGTTCTGGGCAAAACCCAAGCAATGAAATCAATTGCTTAATGATACCTGAGTAGCTGAACACAGGCCAAAGCTGTTTAGTAGGAAGCAACTGCAGGCATTTGGATTTATTCAAAAAACAGAAGTATTTAGCGAAAAGCAACTGGCAGCTGAGAAGGTACTTAGTAATACAGTCCTCTTGCATTTAAAAATTGCAGAGGTACCTGAGTATCTTTATAACCTTACTCTAATACTCTGTCTAGACAAAAAACTCATAGAATGTATAACATATGACACTTTCTACATCCTTTGTGGAGATTAACCAATAAATCAGGTTTGCAGACTCAGAAAAATTGCATCCCTTTGAAAGCGATTTGCCAAATTTCAGTAAAGGAAAGGTTTCCTGTCCTTGGGAATAAACCCATGATGCTTTAAGGATGAATAGCAAGAGACCATACCCAGGAAAATAATTAAACCAGTATTGAAGTAATAGAATCTGTAGAGATGAAGGAGAAAACAATGACAATTTCTGTGCTGCACACCTTCTTTTCAATGCTGCATCTTACACAAAGACTTCAAACTTGACACTCATTGTACAGAACAAATACTATGCATGTTCTTCATTGCATGCTAATTCCATAACAGAACTGCAGCATTATGACATTTAACACAAAAGCAGTATTCTTCTATTCTCCTCCTTCACTAGCACCTGATAGCAAAGGAAATCGAGGTTGTGTGATCTTACCTGGTCAAGGGAGTTCAAATTCGTGTTCTTTTATCTCCCCAAAGTTACTGAACCTACCTAGGCTGTAGGTCATGGCCTAGCAATCAGAGTTCACCTGGGAAACAGATGTCAATTCTGATCTCTTGTCCAAGGATTGCCTATGCTTTTCTATACAGTGCAATATATAAATACATAAGCCATACTTAAGGAGGAGAATGGAAATGGAAAATGCCATTTTTGCAGCATCCTTCCTCTTTCTCCCCCTTACCAGCCCAAGGACTCTCAAATTCTCTTTTGCAAAGGAAAAAAACAGAAGGAAAAGAGCGTTTCCACCCAAATAGCCTGAAGCTGTACAGTTAAAGTCTCTCTCTTAAAGTGTTTTGTTCTTAATCACCCTAGGATGAGGGCAGCAAGGTGCTCCATACCCTTGGACAAAGATTTAACTAACTTTGATACCAGACGAAAGGGAAAAGTAGCTTATCCTGGGTCTTTCTGAGCTAAGTGGATGCAAATGCTACATTTCTGGTGGAACTTAATCCTCTTTGTGCATATGAGTCCTCCACCTTGGGATTTTTTGGTAAATGAACTCCTGCTGAGAGCATCCCAATCACATACAAGTGTGAAACCAAAGCCAAACTGCTTTGCCCTGCCCAAATGGAAGCAGAGACAGAACACTTCATCTGCATTAATCTAGGTCTATTTTTTGACCAACTCCTTGCCACACCTCAATGGCACATGTCTTTCAAACACACGTCCTTCTCATTCTGTTGTCTCCACCATTATCATCAGTTCAGTTCTAAGTTATGAGGGACAGATTAGCAACAAACTTTCTTTCTGACTTTGGCATAGTTTCTTTGCTGAAACTCTAAATACGATTATTAATTTGCTTATTAGTTGCTTGCTGTTTCATTGCTAACTGGATATAAAGCATTTCATTTAATGAACTGCACATCCTTATTTAACAATTCTTTATACTGCACTGCATTTTTAATAATGGGCTGAGTGAAAAAAATATACTGCATTACATCACCCAAGGCCAATACTTTCTTAAATAAAGGAAATTTCCCTTAATCTGAAGCCCAACAGACCAACTTCATCTGTTCTATTTACTGATACTCAGTGAATGCATGCCACAAAGCATAAGCATTTGCCATGGCAATACATTCAGTGCTAGGGCTTCTGGTGTGTGATAAACATTTTAAATACTATATGCAAATTCCTTCTCTTCCAGCAGAGGAAAGCTCCTATTCATTCGTCCATTGTATACTGTGCATTTTTAACAGTTCAAGGGGTCACTTCAATAAACCGTAACCCAGACTGAATTGTACCGAAATTGTCCAAAGCTCTGACTTTCTCCTGTAACTAATGACACGTCTTCCTAAAACACAAAGTACATGTTCCTTACTATTGTTCCTGATACCTTACAGCAAACCAGGTACCTTGGAATTCTCCTTTTACCCCTTCCTGCTTCACAGAGAAATCAATTCATTTCTTTCTACTAGAGCCAAAGTTTCTCACACTCTAAGTGTAATTCCGACAAACTCCTGATCATTAAAACATCCTAAAAAGATGCAAGCAAATGCTTTCACCTGCCTAGAGGAATATTCTGACCTAGGCTGAAAAGCAGGAAACAGAAGGTACAGACCTACACTTTTCAAGCCACAACTTGTCCATGGATGATGCCTGCTGTTCCTTACTGAAAGCATTTTGGCAGGAAGAAAACATGCCAGGCACTCTATTCTCCAGTAATACATGCACATGTACATAAAAAAGAACTTTATCTGTCAAGACTGTATTAATTTTCATGTTTGATTTTTCTGGTCAAACAACCTGTTTTGCTGATTAAAAAAAGTAACTTCCCCCCCCTCCTCTTCTCCCCCTTCTAGTTAATACAGGCTCTTTTCCCTCAACAAAAAGAATACATTCTTCTGTGGGACACCCAGAGCTGTGTGTCCAGGTTTGCTGTTCTGCCTCGGGGTTATACTGTGCATCTTAAATCATAGAGCATTTAAGCTAAAATAATATTAAGTTTATGATCCTGTTGGTTTTTAAAAGCTAATGATATGTGCTACTTAAAGCAAACTGCAAGCCCAATGGGAGGCATTTTAATTAATATAGTTTGTTCAAAGAAAAACAAATGCAATTCCCCCTCATCTGTCAGCCAGCTGTACTGCAACCTGAATGCAAGGAACACAGAACAATAAAGCAAGCCTGTGAGAAAATCAGACAGAATTGGGACTTGACAAAGAACAGTAAGAATGTAAGCCAATTGCACCAATATTAAGCAGGAAGATTTGAGTTTTGTAACATCTACTTCTTAATAAATATAAATTTTCACCATCTGCTCTGGTTTCAGGTTTATCTTTCCTAGCAGACGTTAGCAGACAATTTTCAAATACTCTCCCCCAAAGAGAACTCTTCAATTGTACTGTACAGTGCCCTAGACGATGAGAGCTTGCAAATTCAGGCATGGAGAAAAAGCATGGTAGCAAATGTGAGAAAGAACAAAGCAAAGAGTTTGCACAGCAGAATTGGCCATGGGAATTTCTCCCCAGCCCCCGAAGACATACCCACACCAATCAAAGGCCTCCAATTAGCCACTAATCTGATATTGATTTTAATCTCATTTACACCAGATTAAATACTACAATACCAATCACTTACTGCCCATTTAAAATGGAGTATGTTATATTGCAATCAGGTCCTTAACATTTTGACAATCCTAATTTTGATTCCACTAGGGCAACTAGTCTTGGAGAATTCTTCTCAGTAATACCGACAAAGCAATTTAAACTACATGGGCATTCCTTTTTTTTTTTTAAACAACAACAAAAAAAATCTTAAGACTGGTTGACAAGTTCTTACAACAAATACTGTCACACTGATCTGTACTTGGTAACAGTTTCATGCTCCAATATTAGCATTGAACTTCAAGTACTTGCTGAAGCTTGAAACAACAGAGACATTTCATTTTTCGGACTGATGCAAATGTAAGTTTATTAACATACCATGCTGTTGAAATAAGACAGCCTCCATTTGAATGTGGTATCAGTCTTGTATACTACAGGTTAGCTAATAGTTTCCAGTTAGGATATGGGGATGAGAACAGATACCCTTTGGCAAAAATCAATCTAGATAATGGAAGGGAAGCAGTCTCTTCTCCTCCTGCTGAGACTAAGTGATCCATGAGCCGTCAACTGAATATTTAAGGTGAGCTATATATATGTATGGCTGAGTTTAACTTACCATGCCAGTAGCAACACATTATTGGGCATGTCTTCACACACACAAGCCTGCACAGCTCAATTTTCCTTCACCTCTGGGCTCCATTCTGCAATGCTTAATACTTCATAGAATCATAGAATGGTTTGGGTCGGAAGGGACCTTAAAGATCATCCAGTTCCAACCCCCCTGCCATGGGCAGGGACACCTTCCACTAGACCAGGTTGCTCAAAGCTCCATCCAACCTGGCCTTGAACACTGCCAGGGATGGGGCATCCGCAGCTTCTCTGGGCAATCTGTTCTGGTGCCTCACCACCCTCCTAGTGAATAATTTCTTCCCGATATCTAATCTAAATCTACCCTCTTTCAGTTTGAATCCATTACCCCTTGCCCTGTCACTGCATGCCCTTGTAAAAAGTCCCTCTGCAGCTTTCTTGTAGGCCCCCTTTAGGGACTGGTAGGCTGCTAGAAGGTCTCCCCGGAGCCTTCTCTTCTCCAGGCTGAACAAGCCCAACTCTCTCAGCCTGTCTTCAGAGGAGAGGTGCTCTCCAGCCCTCTGGTCATCTTTGTGGCCCTCCTCTGGACCCGCTCCAACAGGTCCGTGTCCTTCTTGTGTTGGGAGCCCCAGAGCCGGATGAAGTACTCCAGGTGGGGTCTCATGAGAGTGGAGTAGGGGGGGAGAATCACCTCCCTTGACCTGCTGGTCACGCGTCCCTTGATGCAGCCCAGGATACAGTTGGCTTTCTGGGCTGCAAGCACACACTGCTGCGTCATGTTGACCTCATCCACCAACACCCCCAAGTCCTTCTCCTGAGGGCTGCTCTCAATCCATTCTCTGCCCAGCTTGTATTTGTGCTTGGGATTTCCCTGACCCATGTGCAGGACCTTGCACTTGGCCTTATTGAACTTCATGAGGTTCACACGGGCCCATCTCTTAAGCCTGTCAAGGTCCCTCTGGATGGCATCCCTTCCCTCCAGTGTGTCATCAGCAAACTTGCTGAGGGTGCACTCAATCTCACTCTCCATGTCGCTGACAAAGATGTTAAACAGTGTCAGTCTGAATACCGACCCCTGAGGAACACCACTCATCATCAGTCTCCACTTGGACATGGAGCCATTGACCGCAACTCTTTGAGTGTGACCATCCAGCCAATTCCTTATCCACCAAGTAGTTCATGTCTCTCTGTCGTGGTTCTAACTGGGATAGAGTTCATTTTCACAAGAACCTGGGAGGGGACACAGGCAGGATAGCTGACCCAAACTGGCCAAAGGGATATTCAATACCGTATGACATCACGCTTAGTATGTAAAGTGGGGACGGCATCGGAGGGCGGGATCATGGCTTGAGAGCAGGCTGGGTATTGGGTGCCAGGTGGTGAGTAATCTATACTATGAATCATGTGCTTAGTATTATATTCTATTATTGTTATTGGTTTTATCCTGTTTTCTCTTCCTTTGCTGTCCTGTTAAACTGTTTTTATCCCAACCCACGAGTTTTGGCTTGCTTTTTCTTGTTTCTTCTCCCCATCCCACAGGCCGGGGGTGGGAGGAGTGAGCAGCCACGTGATACAGCTGGAGCTAAACCACGACACTCTCCAATTTAGAGACAAGGATGTCGTGCAGGACAGTGTCTAATGCTGTGCACGAGTCCAGGTGGATGATGTCAGTTGCTCTTCCCTTATCCACCAAGGCTCTAACCCCGTCATAGAAGGCCATCAAATTTGTCAGGCACGATTTGCCCTTCGTGAAGCCATGTTGGCTGTCACCAATCACCTCCTTATTTTCCATGTGCTTTAGCATTGTTTCCAGGAGGATCTACTCCATGATCTTGTTGGGCACAGAGGTGAGACTGACTGGCCTGTAGTTCCCCGGGTCTTCCTTTTTCCCTTTTTAAAAATGGGGGGAATGTTTCCCCTTTTGCAGTCAGTGGGAACTTCACCAGACTGCCACGACTTCTCAAATATGATGGATAGTGGCTTAGCAACTTCCTCTGCCAGTTCCCTCAGGACTTGTGGATGCATCTCATCAGGTCTCATGGACTTGTGCACCTTCAGGTTCCTTAGATGTTTCCGTCTTTAGATGATCAATACTTCATTTCAGAAAAATAAGGAAAAGATTCAACCAGTTCTTCTCTACACTATATATAAAATTCACCTGGCCCATGAGAGGAGTGATTGCAAGAGGGGTAACATCAATATCCTTCCTCTTAACACATTTCCCTTCAAAACACAGGGACTGCTAGTGTATGTGTTTCCTCTAATTCGGTTGAAAGGAAATGAAAATCAGTGGGTAATGAGATGCACTGCAGATCTACTTACAAAGAAAATGACTTACAATCTGGCATTTGTGAAATTTAATTTTTTTTTTTCACTGTTTCTCCTCCTTCCCTCCCCCAACACCTCTACAGACATGAAACAAATCTAATTTATGCAAGTCCTAAAATTTCTCTTGGTACAAAACTTTTAATACTATACTATTTTTCAAGCAAAAGAGCAATTCTAAGACCACACAACCCAGAGGAGCTCAGCATGGCATCCATCAGCACCCAACCAGGGAAGTGAAAAACTGCTGTCACCACCAGCATCAGATCTTCTCCTTAGAGCTGATTACTGCATTGCTCCAATTTTTGCTTAGCTTAGTATTACAGAGCTTTGTTTTGAAGCTCTGTGGTAAATCATACTCATTTGAAAGTGTGTCCACCACGAGGAAATGCAATAACAAATAACTGCTTTATTGTTCATTGACTACTATAAATAATAATAATTGTTCCAGCCTCTACTCACTTGGCCTTTTCTATTTAGAAAAATCATATTCTTTAAGATAATGGAGTTTTCACCTCACACAACGTCCTGACTCCATTTGCTGGATTTTCAGCTTGACTGGTCTCTTCTTTGAACTTGTGATTTAAAGTGGTAGAAACTGTATTTCCGCCACATGTATCCATGAAACAATTATTGATATTAAATTTGGGTAACCTGAGGACTGTTTCACTTAGTTATCCAAAGAAACTGAACAGAAACAGCTTAATGAGCAGCACCGCATACAGAATTCACATCAATGAGCTGTATATCCCACGTTTCATAGGATGTGTTTTTTATATTAATTCTTTTCAGTATGTGCAGAAACATACAAAATTCAGAATTGTCTTCAGAACAGAAAATGGCTTTTAATTTTCATTGTTTAGAAGTATCCTTTCAGACTCAAACAGCTTTTGAAGATGCCACAATGAAACAGTGTCTTCTCACATGTAGATTAGAAACAATTAACGAACAAGAGCTGTTCTTTGTCAGGCTGAGGGGGGACAAGAGCATCTTCATACATGTACAGGCTTCAAATTGTTACAAAATCAAGAAGCAGTGAGTCTCTTATCCCTAGTACCTCCACAGCATTTGCGTCATCCCCCAGACTCCAAGGGGCTTGTATGTTGTAACTTCAGGGGAACAGAGGCTGGCACGTACACAAACCGTGTGAACATGATCATTATGAAGGTGCTAACAAAGAAATTACTTTCCAAGTAAAAACCCTCTGTAGAACACCAGATGCTTCTTCCAGCTGTTAATTAGTAACAGTGAAAATCCTCCCCCACCCCTATAATAAAACAAAAGCCATTTTACCAAATGAAAAAACCTCAGTGCCTTCTCTGTGCTACGCCTCATGTTTACTTCATGTTTTGGCCTTCATCACTCATTTACAGATAAAACTCCTCTCTTTCTGTATCATTGACTTCCAAGAAGAGCTGCCCTGAATGAGCATAAATTTAGCTCTTGAAGAAGAACACTGTGAAAACACTCTTAACTAATTGCATTGTTTTAGCTAAAGGTATTTTTCTTTTCCTGATGAGTAGTGGATTTGATTAATAAAGGCAGTCTTTCAAAGAACTAAAATCTGCCTTTCTAATACACACCACGCTTAATTAAAAAAACCCCAAATCGGAAAGACTTCATTGGAAGCAGAGGATAACATACCTAGACTTGTTGGAAGTATACGCCAAGACTAGGAAAAGGCTACCTAAGCCCTTCATCCCCTCAAGAGATACAAATTTATAAATTTCTTACCCATGTAAGCAAAAAAAAAAATTACAAAGAATAAGAGACAACTGATAAACTTCCCTTCATCATTATTTACTTGCACAGCAGAAGTAAAATAGTGACTTAATTATGTTCTGATATTCTGATACTTATATTTATGAACTGCTGGACTGATTTCAAATGAAAATGTATAAATATGAAAAGGGATCATGAGTGTATGTTCTCACATTTTGCTACATAAGAATAAAAAACATTTGATAGAGAGATTTAGAGGTCAAAGTGAGTATTTTGAGATCAGAATGTAAATGTTTATTTTGCAAATATCCTCTTGTCCCCACGTTACTTTTTTTTTTCATACAAGTCGAAAGTGTTAGCTTCCAGGAATTCAGAGGTGAAATGGGTCTTCTGTAGAAAACTGTCTTCTTGCTGCTCAAGAGGATTAACAAGGGATAAAACAGTCATGCTAAAAAACAAAAATAAAAAGGCTAGAATCAGACTGTATTGATCAGAAGGGGAACTACATTTTTTTGTTGCACTTCAAATTGCTGAGTGATACAAGCATTTTCCACATACAGAAAGATACCCATTCCACCTGTGCAGAGGTCAGACAACAGTTCTGCTAGCATTTTGGGTAATGAAGTTTTGATTTCTTTTGGGAAACTCCACATACAGAAGTTCCATGTTCCTAGTGAAATAATTTACTAGGAGAAGCACGATTTGAATCAAATCGCAAAACATACAGCAGGAATCAAGCAAGATCACCCTATTCCAAAGAAATGGATTCCCAACTTTTTCCTGAACAGTGTTTTTCAAGTGAACTCGTGACAGTATGTTTCTGCCCTGCTGGATACTAAAAGAAAAGACACTAATGCTCAGATGGTTAGTCCACTAAAATTCATCTGAAGGCCATCTTTAAGACCACTGTCACAAACCCATTTGTATCTCAATGCAAGGTATTACTCCATTCACTTAAAAAAAACCCCAACAACAATGAAATGGTGTTTTTCCCATTTCCTAGAAGTCTTGCTCTGTTTAGATAGTAATTTCATGCTTTGCAGCTTGTGTAGATAATACAAAACACTCTGTTAAAAGCAGAGGGAGATATAATCTTTCAGCAAATAGGTAACCTACTGCAAGTTCTGAATATCACATTAAGTTGCAAATAATGTTACCCAAACACCACGACTCGGAGATTTTGCCTCTGTCAGCATACAATTGACTGACTACTTACAACAGAGCTTTGGGGTTTGGTTATGGTGGTGGTGTTTTTTTTCTTTTTTAATTACCTGAAATTACAGCTACTCTGTCAAGCTTAAAATTACGTAAATGATTCCTCTCCTCCCTTAAAACTTATGAGAGCCCTTAAGAAGAGAGATGAACTTATTTTTATATGTATGCTGTCAAAAATAAATAAGCCATGATAGTAACAAGCATTCAGAGTTATTCAGTGTAAGAAAATCTCAGGATTGCAAAGAACAAAACTGTTTTCTACTAACGTATCAGTTTGACAATTAAAAATTATTTATGCAGCCTTTTGAAAACACTGTAAATCAAATAATATATCTGTTAAGTGCCCATGATCGGATGATTACAGTGTGCATTTATCACCTGTCATTCTTCTCTGACAATTTGGAGAATAGTGAAAATAGCTATGTTAAATCCCAAACTCAGCCCCACTTCTTTAGAACATGCAGATATTACATACATGTAAAACACCACCACAGCCATAGTCTTCCAACGATCAAGTGCAAGTCTGCTGAAGACAGGTGTTACATAAAATCTATCAACTTTGAGAGTGAAGCTCTCCTCCTAAAGAGAGAGAGATCAAACACCAGAATGGTGTAGTGGTAATGGCTGAATTTTGCAGTGGTATAAACCAGAAGTGCTTTTTAGCAGGGCCTGCTGTGATAGAACAAGGGGTAATGGTTTTAAACTAAAAGAGGGGAGATACAGGCTAGACATAAGGAAGAAATTTTTTACAATGAGGGTGGTAAAACACTGGCACAGGTTGCCCAGAGAGGTGGTAGAAGCCCCATCCCTGGAAACATTCAAGGTCAGGCTGGACGGGGCTCTGAGCAACCTGATCTAGTTGAAGATGCCCCTGCTCACTGCAGGGGGGTTGGACTAGATGACCTTTAAAGGTTCCTTCCAACCCAAACTATTCTATGATTCTATGATCTTCTTGCAGTAGCACAATGGCTTCCCACAGCTGCGCACAACTGAGCATTAGTACATGTTCCAGTTTGTGTCATGGTACTTGCATGCTTCCCCACCTACCCATTTAAGAGCCATGAATGCACACGTCACTTTCAGAAACACAACTCTCCTTTGCCTCTTTTCAAACTTTTCTTAGAAAAGGCAGTGGTGGGTTGGCAGGTCTGTGCTTTGCTTGTATCTGTCTGGTGGACAAGGTAAAGGCTGTCCTTTGCTTTTGCTGACTTCCATCACTGGAATAAATACTGAACAAGCACGGTGGCACAAGGACTAAGAGACACTATTACATCTGGTGTATCTAGAGTATCCTTCCTTCAGCAAACAGAGAAAAATACCAAGCAAACATGAGTCAATCTCAGGACGCACTCTTTTCAGTGTCTTAGCATAATGTTAAAATTTTTTTTTTTCAACTTTTGTGACTCACATTACCTAAGACAGACTCTTAAGTAAGCAATCAACAAATAGCTTATATAATCTCCAACTACATCCTTGGGAGATGAGGAAGCACTACTGCTATTTTAAAAATCGGTGAAAAAAAAATTATTGAGACAGAAACTTGCTGTAAGTCACATAGTAGGATCACAGATGATCAAGGAACTGCATTCACTCTTTCAATTCTTTGATTAGGATGGCCCAAGTGGCGAGGACACTTTCTTTGATCTTTACCTTTATGATCTCTGGTGACAATTAGAGTATGCCAGGAAGCTTACAGACAGATTGTCCCTATATTTACACTCTAGCTACAATAGCAGAACAGTATTTTTAAAAATAAAACCGCCATCATCTTTGACTTGCAAAATCAGCTGCCAGCAATGCGGATCCTCTTATTAACATTGAGGAGTTCAACAGAAAGGAATACCTCCACATATTCAGCAAGTAAGCACTCTGAGTCGCACTGTCAAACTCCTTCCAGCAGGATCTCTTCCTTCTTTGGAGGATGCATTCATAAAGCTAAGCTCCACGAATACTCCTAGCAAATACTCATTCCCTAGGAAGAGGCTCTATTATAGAGGAATCATTGGAATCATTGTAATATCAGTACAACAGCAGATTAAGATCACAAGACTTATCACTGATACCCTGCTCCTGAGTCTGTCAACGCAGCAATGGGCTATGCTAGCAGAAGCAGCTGGGATGTTCTCATTTACTTTGCAATTGGCCTATAACACAAACCACAACAAATTCTGAAGCCGTAATGGACTGGAGAATTTGGGATAAAGAAATGACATTCAAACGTCCTTCTTTACATCTCTGAAGATTGAGAGATCCTGCTTTTAGGTGAGAAGGTCTACTTCAGCTCAGGTTAGTAGAAAATGAAGCATGCAGGGAGTATCTGCTCACCTATAGGGAATCAATACCCTTCCTATATTAGGTGCATTCTGTTGAGCCACTCCATCTCCAGCACAAGTCCTGGGGCCACAGATTGTAATCTGAAATCAAAAATACCTGGGCCACATTATGCAAAGTGCTAGTTTGGGATAAGAAATTTATTAAAAACAAGTAAGTGACTGTATGTGAAGACTTTGCGCTGGATAGGTATCATCTGTCCTCCTTCAGCTGACCTAAACCCAGTGACGTGGCTAACAACAAAAATATTGGTCAAATCTGTAACGCTGGCTGATACAACAGCGCGCATCCCCAGAATTAATGATTCTGGAATCACGGTCTCTAGACTGATCCTATAGTCTGGTACAAGGCAGTTTGAAGAAAGACAGTATTGATCATCCATGTCTTATCCATGAACATACAATTTAATTCCTTGGGGCTGAAAAACAGGGTTTGTTTGTATGAGTGTTTTAGGTTTGTTTATTTTACTACTGGCTACTTTCAGAAATTCTACTATACTTAAGAGGCAATATTATCCACTTCCATCAGGGAACAAAAGAAACAGAGACTACAGAAATAATCACAGCCACAGGGTTTGCATGGACAGTTATCCCAAAGAATGCAAAGAATTCATAGGGCCAAAGGATGAAGACACAACAAGCTGAATGTAATGCCCGACAAAGAAAAAAAAAAAAACGAAAAGAAAGTATTTGACAGTACATTCTCTGGATCATTAACAATGTCTAAAAATATGTTGGTCAGCAGCTTTCCTTGACACAAGTAATCCATTCAGAAAGGCAAGTCAGCCTCCCACTAAATCCTGATCAATAAAAAAATCCACATGACACAGAAACATCTTCTTTTGGCAAGTTAAATAGCTAGTGCTTTGAACATCTGACTAAGCATCGCAGTAGGGGAACCAACAATTAAAGTAGCAGAAAGCTATGGAGGTACACGAAGGTGAAGTGCAGAGGACAGAAGTTTGAAAGACTACCATTGAAGCTGCATGTCACAGTGCCTCTCATAAGGGCTCTATTTACATAGCTGGTCTGAAAACTCATGTAAAATACGTATTTCCTTTGGAAAAAGTATTACTTGGCATGCCAGAATCAATCACATGATTACATGTTAATAGGCAGAAACAGAATGCTCTGTATGCATCTAATTACAGTAATGGGAACCAGAAGGGAAAATGTTATCCTCTGGAGTGACAGAGGTGACGGCAAGTTATTCTGATAGGAAATCAAATATATTATTCCAGAGCTTTCTGTATGTGGCCCAGAGAAGAATGATCTTCCCTTTGCTCTAATAATTTTAAACACAAACCAAACTCAGCATTTACATGATACCATTAATAGCAAAACAGAAACTACAAACATAACTAGCATAACCCTGGCATGGCACAAATATATGAAAGGCTGGTAATTCCCCGCAGAGTGACTATAACACACCAGAAAAGCTCAGTCACAACACAACCCAGAGCTGACTTCTTTATCTGTACTACAGGAGCACAGAAGCTGTTGAAACAGGCACAAACTTACTCAATAACAGCTCAAGACATTTCACTCTTCTGTGACAGAGGCCATGTGGTTGTCATCATAGCAAATTATACAAAACTCTAACATTTAAGTGTGAAGTTTCTAATTTTAAAGGTTCGTCTTGAGAAAGATCTAGCTCAATTTTTATACAGGAAAGTGTCTGAAGTGGCCCATTTTCAAGTCATAAAAATATGATGAAACAGGCATATCCGCAGCTCTGGGGCAAAATATGGGAAGTATTCCAAACATTAGTTCAGCTTTCAAAGCAATTTCTGTATTGGACCAGGAGGAAAAAAATGTTTTGAATGTTAAAACCCACAGTGGTGAGTTGCAAATGCATGAACCAGATCATGGAAAACAAAACCACCACCAGCAGAGATGCTCTAGATCTGCTCATCCCTGGAACGCAAGGTTGTGCTTGTTGCAGAAGATGGGAGGTATTACCACTGAACACTCACACTGTAGCTAGCAAGTCCCTCCTGACAGTCAGATGGCAGTTGGTGAGCCACTTGTGATGGTTCACTTCTTCAGAATGAAGCATTATCTTCATCAGTATCTGGCTGCCAAGGCCAGGACAACAAAATGCAACTCATTTACCTTGCTGGTGTGAGGATGAAGGAAGGTGAAGCATTAGTGGAAGGATCCACTGTAGGACTGGGACTAGCAAAGTAGTGTTCAAACCAGACTGTGCTGCAAAGACACTGCAGCAATTATATTGAGTAATCATCAAGTTACTGCATTTCACTCTAAGCTTAAAGCCACATGAAAGTGAACAAACTTCTGTATTTAAAAAATCAACACTCACCTCCTGCTACATATATGGCTTATTAAATATTCTGCAACAATCAAACTACAAGTTTAACAGTGCTAAGCCCCATTCTCCATGTTCTTGGCATAACATAGGCCTGCAGAGGAAAGTTCTTTGCCCAACATAAAATTCTCTATTTAAACAGATGAACCTCACCACCCATCCTGAGCAGCAATCCCACCTAAGGGTGTGTTGTTTTGTTTTAAAAAAGACATGATTGGTAAAATAACACATCACCCATTGCAAGCTTCGAAGTCAGAATTCATGGACTAACACTAATAACCTTTTAAGGTTAAAGGCACGTTAGCTAATGTGCCTTGCAGTATGATCTTGAACCATCTGCCTGTTCAATCCCCTTCCCCACCATGAAAAGCTAGAAGGAATTTATTTTCACAGAAGGATGGGACAAGTTTGTGTATGTTATTTCCAAAAGCATCTGACAGTGTTCACAAAAACTAATTTTGGCACCATGTACCACACATTGCAGCTTAACAGAAGTACACTGTTCTCTCAGTGCAAATAAATCCTGCCACGCCCATCACCTGTCCCCACCAGCTCCTGCCTGTACACAACTACCACCCACAAGTAGACTTTAATGAGGCTTCTCTTCTACTTTTTTGGTAGGTCAACTACCCGACGTGGGAACTCCCAGAGCTGCCCACCAGCTAGAAGGGCTTCAGGCAGTGAGGTGCTCCACGGGATCTTCTCCTTCCCCTCATGTTGTATCAGACAGGTAATCAACAAAAAATACATCAGGCCTCCAGAAGCAATGGGAATAAGGTTTTGTCAAATATCACCCCCCACAACAAACACATCCTGTGTTGTGCTAGACAAAATTAGGGATCCAGTACTATTTTTTTTTTTTTTTTTTTTTTTTTTTTTTTTTTTTTTTACCAGATAACCAGAAGTGCTATGTTGAAAGCATATTCCTTTCTACACATTTTCAACAGGAGCATGGCCTCACACAACATGCACCTTTTCTTTAGGAAAGTCAGCAATTACACAGCAGTAATCCACCAAGCCTCAGTGCGATGCATACAATGCAATGCGGGACACTTCATCTCACCTGGCAACCACCACTGTCAGTCAGTCAGATTTGTTTGTTTTATACTGTCAAGATGCTTTAGAGTCACAGATTAATTATAAATCAAAGCAACATGATTCTCTTTCAACAGAACAGATAGTTCTGTCTAGCTTTTGCAGGATGCATCCCATGCAGTGATGTAGACACACTTATTCTCATGGCAACTGCACAAGTTAAAAAAAAAACCAAAAAACAACCCACAAAACACACTACATTTACATAATGAGATTGTGAGATAAACTCCTGGAAACCAAGAATTTCAAAGTTAACAGTCAGCTCTTTGTCAATGCTACTGATGTGCATACTTGTGTGCATGTGAGTGGACAACAATCATCTGCAAAATGAAAAAACTGCCTTAGCATTAAATTTTGAATTTTCTGTGTCTTGCTTGGGTTGCAGATGTAATTACTTTTTAATACAGGCTTCTTGTCCATTTTCTGAAAAGGGAAAAAAAAGGAGGGTTATGAAAAACGAAACGTATCCACAAAACTTTATTGCTTTAGCCAAGTAATTTTTTTAAGCCCTTTTAATGTTTTGAAAGCTTTGTCTCAAGTAATCAAACACCACTTTAAGGAAGCTGTTCATGATATTTATGAATGCAATTGCTAAAGGAATTTATTCTCAAGCTATTAGCTCATTGGGTCCCATGAGTCAAACACAGGATTAGGGTAAATGACTTTCCTGAGATGCCTGTGACAGTGTGAAGAGAGGAAGAAAGGGAAGAAAAAAGCTACTGCAAACAGCAGAAACAGGAATTCAGCAAGTTAAGTGCCCACTTTTACCAGGAACACTGCCACATCATCATGCTAGAACATTCCACAATATTCAAGGCTTCATCTCAGATGAAAACACAAGGTCCTGACTGAAATACAGTCCTGTATTTCAAGTTTCAATATCTGATTTGCGGTTTACTTGGCATTTTTCACTAGACTCAAATTACAATTTACTTAGTCTGTGCCCCACCACCCTCAATGCAATTCCTCTGGAAAGGTACCTAAACCCAGAACAACTACCACAACCACATCACTAAGTGTTCACAGAGAGCAAAGCAGTTTCTCTGTGCGAGCTCTTAGGACTCCCACTTTGCCTTCTGGACTTCTCTGAACATGTCTCTTCTGAGTAAGCTGTTGTAATTAATTTGGCTTTCGGTAATTTGCAAGGAAAAACTGAAGGTAGGATGCACCTAATGGAACACAGACTGAATGACCTGAGCTCTGGAAGTCTACAAGAAGCATTTTAAAAATGTGTATTTATATGCAACTCTGCTGGTTTTGGCTGGGGTAGAGTTAATTTTCTTCATAGTAGCTAGCATGGGGCTATGTTTTGGATTTGTGCTGAAAACAGTGTTGATAATACAGGGATGTTTTAGTTCCTGATGAGCAGGGCTTACACAGAGTCAAGGCCTTTTCTGCTTCTCACACCACCCCACCAGCGAGGAGGCTGGGGGTGCACAAGGAGTTGGGAGGGGACACAGCTGGGACAGCTGACCCCAGCTGACCAAAGGGATATTCCATGCCATATGACATCATGCTCAGCATATAAAGCTGGGGGAAGAAGAAGGAAGGGGGGGACACTCGGAGTGATGGTGTTTTGTCCTATGTGTGACGGAGCCCTGCTTTCCTGGAGATGGCTGAACACCTGCCTGCCAATGGGTAGTAGTGAATTAATTCCTTGGTTTGCTTTGCTTGTGCACGTGGCTTTTGCTTTACCTACTAAACTGTCTTTATCCCAACCCACGAGTTTTCTCACTTTTATTCTTCTGATTCTCTCCCTCAGCCTACCGGGGCGGAGTGAGCAAGTGGCTGTGTGTGCTTAGCTGCCAGCTGGGGTTAAACCATGACAGCAACATGGCAAAAAATGCAGTGACAGCTTGTATGAACTGATGGTGAGTCTGTAGAGTGGGAAGTTCACTCTATCCTGTAGGAATGAGTGTTATGTTAACACTGAGGACTCCTGCTGCAGTGGCAGCTCTCCCTCAATGAACCAAATCCGTGCTTCATTTAAAGCACACTTGGGCAGAGCAGAGGTGGCATTGTAATTTGTAATAGTAAATGCTTTTAAATGACAAGAGACAGGAGTTTCATCCTTGCAAGGAATGAACATTCATAACCTTAGCTAAGCATATGAAACAAGAAAAGGCAACAGCGTTCTCCAGGGCTGACAGAACACATGGCTAAGATGCAGCATGAAATCAAGAGGGAAAAGACAGGTTGACTCGCTCTTCTGAAAATGCACACTCGCAATTTGCAGACATTCCTCACTCACACTTTCCTGTCACAGAACAGCCCCCTCCCTCCCCTCTCTCAGACTGTACAGTGGTAAAGGGCCGTATCTCCCACTTACATCTACTTTTCCACTTTTCTCACTATCGCTTCTCCACCAACAGAACCAAAACCACATCCGCCAGTGGTTTTACCCACAGGCCATTTACCATCAGAGGTGGAAAACTGCCCCAGGGAAGGGTGACACTGAATCACCAAGCTTGCAGAGCCCAGTAGAAAAGCCCAGAGCTTCTCATGTCACTGAGACACATTGTTCAACAGGCAGCATCCCTTTCAGATTCACCAGAAACTGCCAAATGAGCTGCTGTGAGGACACCAGAGCATTTTCCCCAATTAAAGAGAGAACAGATTGCCTTCAGAATTACCAATACAAGCAATAACCTCTCCTTTTCATGTTGTACAATAGCTAACATACTCCCTCATTTCAGCAGAGCACCCCTGACTCAGCAAATGAAGGCGACCCAACAACTGTCTACACTCCAAGGTACTGTGCTTGAAGAGCAAAGGAAAGGCTTTTCACCAACCCTGGTGAGACAGGGGACTGGTGCAGCGCTACCAGTGAATGAATGTGAGATGGAGCAATGAATGCCAGAATGAAAATACCTTTTAAAAAGCAGCAGCAACAACTGGAAGTTTTAAGATACTGGGGACACACACACACACACACTCACACACTCATGGACTTCACTACTTTGGCCAAAGAGATCCATCCCCCTTTCCACCTTGCTGAACTCCCTCTGACAGCTTCTGATGTCTACACACTTACAGATGTAGAAGTTTCTGCCTGATGTTCCAGTACATTCTTCCACCAATGGATTTTAATGAAGAGAAACGTTAGCTGCATAGAGATGAAACAAAGTGGTGCAGAGAACTGAGGGCTGAAGGGGGCAGGCACAGTACCCCCATCTGAGCTCTGGATGGGGCTTGCACTGCCTGTGCCCACTCCAGCCTCTGGGCAGGTTATGCTTTTTCTTTGGGCCATGTACAAGGGGGACATGCATAGCACATCAACGTGTTCTACACCAGTAAAGCATATACGCCTTCCCTCAAGCCTTCTCCTTTCCTCTTCCTATAAAAGGCTTGGCGATGTGGCACCAACTCTTCTTGACACTTTCAAACCTGGCTTGTGGGCCTATCTGCAAAAACCTCATCTCATCTGATGAGATGTCCTGAAAGTAAAAACATGTCAGCAGGCAGCTTACACAGTTCTGGAGAATATGACAGCCTGCTTGCACAGTCAAAGGAATTGTAGAAACATCGCTCTGAAGTCTCACCACAGAAAGTATCTTTAAAATATATTAAAACACAAGAAAGCTCAGATCATTTTCCAAGCTAATTAAGATACTTAACATTGTTCTTAAGCAGGATAAATACTTTGAAGATTCACATAAACTGCTCTGCAAAAGGAACTGCCAGAGAAAGCAGTATACGTAACGCTCTGAAGAACAAAGTCCCTCAAGTTGCATTACCCTTTTTCTATACAGTCATGTTTATAAAATTACATTAATTATATCCAGGTTTGAAATGGAAACAAAAAAGTCAGTAAGCAGACAGATTTAAGTACGTGGTAAGCTGTCAGAGATGCTGTTTCAAAACAGTAGAAAATACACAACTGTTCTATTCTTCTCCTTCTACCCTCCCAAGGAAGGTCTCCTCCTAACCAGATCTGTTTTCTGGACATTTCATGCAACACTTGGCAAGTAAAACATGTTTCTGCTTCCTGAAATCATTTTCTTGCAGCTTGAAAGTGCCTAAGAAAACAGATGCTGTCGAGCGCTTGCTGAGGCTGCAGCAGAGCTGCCTCTCACCCACAGCAGCCAGACACCAGGCACGGTGCCCCCCACAGAGGGGCCTGCCCACTCCCTGGGCCTGGCTGGGGACAAGGGCCTGGACCCCGCTCCCCTCCCTGCTCCTCAGGGCATCTCCATGCTGGCCACTGGGAACCAGATCCTGCCCAAGGGACAAGGAAAATGGGAAGGAGGAAACCCCCAAGCTTTTCCTCTCAGGCCCACAAGATACACTTTCAGCCTGAAACACTGAATGTAAACTATGTAGGGCAGAAGAAGGGTTTAGAAATTGAGATCCAGCAAAAACAGAAATAGGTAATAAATTCAGCTGGACTGAGGATGGAATCATGTGATTTACCAGTCACTGACTCCATGAGAACTAACCTCAGTCACTTCCATCCATGGAGAGAGAAACTAGTGCCAAGAAAAATGAAAGAGAATCCTTATTTGATCATTGTTTTGATATCCAGAGATCAAAAAAGCCCAAACAGTATAATAAATAATAAAAAATGAAGTCATAACATCTGCATCCCTCCTGTACTCCTCTGAAATGAAGCACCTATGCAAACATACAAGACTTGAGGGGAAAAAAAACCCTGCAACAGATAAAATGCAGAGGACAGAAGGAGATCAGGGCAGGTTGAACCACACACAAAATGTTAACAGAAAGGTCGACGTTTAAAGATGAAGCCATAGAGCAGTAGTTTAATAAGTTCCTAATGGCAAAATGGGCCTGAATTCAGCTTGATCTAACCACTGGAAAACTAACAAGCCAGAAGACAAGCTCAGCACTACATGATCCTACCTCAGGACAAGCAGAATCTTCTTTCAAGAGAGTTATTTAGCAAGACTCAGCAACAACTGGTCCACGAGACCGTCACAAAAAATGCAGACAGGATGAAGTGTTCATTAAATGCAGGGCACATCTTCACTGTACGGTTCACAGAAAGAGAGGAAGCAGTCCAGTGTAGGGTAGAGCTCTCTAATCTCAACATCAGTCTTTACCCACAACAGCTGAGATAAATCCACTCCCCTATTTGGGAAATCAAAGAACTAGAGAGTTTGTTCTGCATGCAAAACAGAAAGGAAAAGTAAAGGTTAGAGTCATTCTACCTGAAAGGTGGTTGTAGAGAGGTGGGTGTCAATCTCTTCTCCTAAGTAACAGGCGATAGGACAAGAGGAAATGGCCTCAAGTTGTGCCAGGGGAGGTTTAGATTGGATATTCGGAAAAATTTCTTCACTGAAAGGGTTATCAGGCACTGGAACAGGCTGCCCAGGGAAGTGGTTGAGTCACCATCCCTGGAGCTATTTAAAAGACGTGTAGATGTGGAGCTTAGGGACATGGTTTAGTGGTGGACTTGGCAGTGACAGGTTAACAGTTGGACTCAATGATCTTAAAGGTCTCTTTCAACCTAAACTATTCTATGATTCTGCACCCGCAATACGTGACCTGCACTACAGGCTTGTAGAGGCCTAGAGGCCCAGAAATCAAGTAGGGAATGTAATACTTGAGGAGTTTTACTTGGTTTTAGAGCAGAGGTGAAGCTAGAACAGAAAAAGTTGTGAGAACTACAGATACAATAATCGCCCAGGAATGGTAATGAAATCCTCACATCCTGAGGCCTTGAAACTTACACTGAACAAAGCACGACAGAGTGGTGCCGCACAAGGCAAACTGAATTGTTAAGCAATGGAGATCCTCTTTGAAGCCCCTAACAAGGAGGGAAGTGAAAATAAAACCTGTGTGATATCTGCTCAAGTCAGTGTTCTCTCAAGGAGGGAGAAGTTTTGCTTGCATTGTTTTCTTTGGTGCTTCATTATTTACCTCCTTTGAAAAAAAATATTGACTTTACATAAAAAGGGTGATCTTTTAAACTATGCCTAAGAGCACAGAACCTACTAAAAGTTGACCTTACTCGTGCATCTAAACAGATGCTTCGGGAAAAAATTCACCATCATAGTTTTTGGCTTTCTTGTTGGGACATAGCCATAGCATACACAAGAGGAGAGACATTCCTTTCTCAGTGTGAAAAGGGCAGAGGTGCACAGCACTCTCTTCATTTCCCTGGCTTTCTCACTGCGTAGTAAAAGTAGAAGGGAAAAGGGTATGGAAAAGAAAAGAGAGAAAAAGGAAAAAGCTAAAGAAGCCCCTTCTAACTACCAGGAGAAGAGATACAATATGTTGCGATTGCAATTCCAGAGGCAACTGCCGTAAAAGTAATATAACAGTTTTGAAGACACAGTCCTGTAGCCCCTGAAAAGGAAGGAATTGAAAAAATCTGGGTTTTTTTTTTTTCCCCTCCCCTCTCTCCTCAATCAGCTCCCACAACTGAAAAGCTTGGGGAAGAAGACTGCAGAGAACTCCACCCTGTTGCAAATGACAAAGACGTGTGGTTGAAAAGCATCAAAAACCCAGGGGAGATTTTTCTCCGAAGCACCATTCACAGATCTTACAGCAGTGAGGAATGCTTCATCTTACAGCAGTGAGGAATGCTTCGAGACAACTGCTGCCTGCCCTCAACCCAGATGCAAAGGCTTCCTCTCCCTCCTCCCCTTCAATATATGAGTGGGCAACTTTAACTAGTGCAGTTCCTGCTCTGCACACCAACTGCTGCAAAGCTGCGTTTGCTGCCACGTGCTGCACATGGCAGGGGGCTGGCCAAATGGTCGCTCCCAGCTTACAATCCAGAATTGGACTATTAACCCAGTTCCTGTGGAAACTTCCTCCTCTAGCAGATGTTTAATGTAGTAGCTTCTTCCAAGACCCCCCCACTTCCACTGCAAGGGCTTGGTTCCGGGGTCCAATGGGAATGCACTGCAGCCAGCGCACACACCTCATGTCAAAAGCATCAGGAGACTGCTCCCACCTAGCAAACCACAGGCAGGGAACTGCTAGCAGTGTCAGAGAAACTCATGACATATGCTATAAATCAAGGCTATAAAATATAAGCAGTACAAATCATGTGGTAAAATAGGCGGAAAGGAAATTCCTGCTCTAACAGCTTTAGCACAAACGGAGCAGAAATTGACTCCTTTTCTCACCTGATTCTGGCTTGCAGACACCATTAAACTTGTAATATTAAATCTCTGCTGAAATTATAATCAAGAAACACACATTTGCTATGAATACTGCCAACTGGCAATGTTCTTGTAGAGGGCCACTGTCTGGCACTCGTATCAGAGAGATGTGGTCCACCTCAGACAGCTGGATGGAACAGAAATGAATGTATACCCAGTCTTCTCAGGGAGATGTATGGTTTCTCCTGCATGTGGGTTTGGGGGTTTTTTTTGTATTTGTTTGTGTGTTTTAAGCCTAGACCACTTCTTCCTGTCCCTCCAGAGTGACACAAAAATATGAGAACAATGATTGAGTAGGAAAGATTTACCTGAATAGGGCAACAAAACTTTGTGGTATTTTAACTGTAGGTAGTGGATTGAAGTCTGAATATGGCTTAATGTATAGTTCCTCTTGTTTGATACCTCCAGAAAAGCCAAAAACAAACACATGAAGAAAGAGCATGACACAAAAACTGAAGAGAGAAAGACAAAGCAAACAAACAACAGGAAAAAGTGAGGAAAAGCCCCTGATGGCCTACAGGAAACAAGGCAATTAAAAAAAACCCCAAAACCAAACAGAGGGAAGCACAAATTTGACTTAATTTCTTTACAAATAAAAATGTAATAAACTGCTTGAAGAGTTTTTCCAACAAGAGAAAGTAGCGAGGGTGAAACGATGAACAAAAGAGCACAGAACAGGTTCAGTATGTTTCTTCTACTCTGTATTTACAATAGGCTTTCTGGAAAGACTGACCATATTACCAACGTACAGATAAGAAAGGCACAGACCAAAAGCATTCCTGTACCTTCCTGGGAAATTCATTATTTGAAGGTTAACTCATTTCACAGTGTTTTTCCATGTTGCTTGGTTTCCACCTCAGACGGGCCGTATAGCTTGCAAAGAAATCGTGCTGCGATCTCTCTCCAATACGCAAGCTCACGATACCGCTTCTGCACATTTCCTCAGGCACCTCCAGCCAGCGCTCCTTCACATATGGAGTCTTGAATTACATCCAGCTTGGCCAGGAAGGTACTCTCTGGATATTTTCTTGCAATTATCAGTCATGACTAGAATCTGATTTCATATGGCTGCCAACTAATCATCAGCTTTCTGGGACTTATATATCAAGAGGTGGTGGAAAAGGCAGTCTGGAAAACAAGGGAGAGATCAGCAGTGGCTTCTGCAAACACTCAGTGATTCAATCACACTTGTGCTATGAGCTCAATGCAAAGAGCAAGAATTTGGGCTCAGGAATGTAAACCTTGGCAGCTGATTCATCACAAAACTGATCATGTGTGCGTAAGAGCAGAAGGTTACCACTGTCTCAATTATACAAGCTGGCTCTCACACAATAGCAAATGACAAGACTATGGCCAAGTGATCCTTTCATAAAACAAAATAAATTAAAAAAAAAAGAAAAAAAGAAGTAGGAGCATGGCTTCAGCCCCTACCTATGTTTTCCACCCCCTATTTGCAAGCCAGGCTCTGCTCACTGCCACCATGTCCCATTTTTATCACAACAGTTGCTTCAGTCCTCTCGTACCTGCTGTAGCCACCCTGCTGTCTGAGCCCACCTCTGAAGAACCTCTCTATCTAACCAATCACCAACATACCTGTTCCAATCTGGTCAGACAAATTTGGCTTTAATAGCAAGCAAAAACACCAGAAAAAATTCAGCCTGGAATTTGTTAACTTTTGAACAGAACATATGGTCTTCCCATCCACGGTTGATCACAGTCGTCCAGTTATTAAACAAGGATATAACTTCCCCCACAGCATTGCTTTCCTGAAGTCACATGCTTATTGTTTCTGCTTCTAGAGTGTGAAAAAAGAAAATTACATTTGACAGCAAGTTAGTCACTGTAAGGACACTCTCTTTCTCATACAATGTTCCCATAGCTATGGGTTCTTACAACCATCAGTGCCAAATACCTTGCAGAGCTTTCATATAATTGCACTTAGTGATCCCTTTCCCTTGAGCCAAGTCCAAACCACCTTCTTGCAAACTAGTCAGCAAGGCTCCAGTCACCATGGACTTCAAAGTCAACTGACACAATAGTTCAAGTTTTAGTTCAGAAAACCTTTCTCAAAGAAAACTCTCAGCTCTAGAACTTGTTCTGTAGAAGGACAGTCTTAAGTCTTCTCCTGTAGAGGGTAAATCAGGAGCGCCATTTGCCATGGAAAAAATCTGTCTCAAAAAGTAAAAGCATCTTCCTGGACAGCCGTCACAAAAACGAGGTTGGTGTTTGCTAGCTATTCAGATTGTAGGAGGCAAAGGGAAATGACGATCTAAGAATAAACAGTTGAACAAATGGAACAAGCTAGTTTTTAATTCCCACAGGTTTTAGTGCAGTGTAACACATTTCCTAACCTCTTAACAAAAACATCAGATCCTCAAAATCACTTCCACTTAAGAACTAGTTGGTAATCACTGCATTTACTGTGGTGCAATAATGCTATTAGAATAAACAAAGCCTTGAAAGCTGCTGCTTTGAAGCCTCAGAAGATGTAATTCAGCACCAATGCCCAGACCCCACAGTGACTGGTTGGTGCACTTCAGGTGACAGATAATATTCAGAAATTAATTCATGATGTTTATTTTCTTCAAATCACTTCATAATCTTTCATAAAGCTTTCAAAAGTTAGAAGTTTGGTATTCTTCATCTGTAAAACAGAGATCAGGCATATGACAGACATTAACCCGAAATGCCCAATGTCATTCACCATGCCAATAGCAGGAAGCATCAGGCGGCTCTAGCTGCTGCCACCTCTGTGCTCAGGACATGTGAACAGGCACCCCTATTGTCCCAACCTTCAGCCATGTTAGTGGAAACACTACTTAACTAATAGGGCGTAGGTACAAACAGGACTTCTGCACCCAATGCTTCCCACTCATCAGGTTGCTACCTCCCTTAACAGCCAATACCTACTTTGACATCTGAACTGAATTTGAATAGAGATACTAAAAGCACTTTATGGCACTGTACCCTCCGCACTCCTGCCTTCTGCTTGTTCTCCAGGTTTTACTGTTTGCATAGACTCTATATTACAAATAAACAGAAAAGTAATTATTCAGCTTCTGATTCCCATTGGATGTTGATGTTTATGTAATTGAAAAACCATATAATTGCTTTAAGTTTTTAACATCCCTCATAAATATGGATTTTTAACACAATCCTTTATAGCAAATTAGCACAGAATATCTGGTAATGTGAGACGGGAGCACGAGTTAGTTTGGCAAACTTAGGGAACAGCACACAGACTAAAGACTGGCGTGATGTCTCTCACCACTTCGCAATTTTCAGCAGGCAGAAGAAAATCTGCTGCGGTGCCCAGCTTTCCAAGGAAGTTTGATCAGATTCTGGGACACAAGTTTCAATGCAAGAGCAGCAAAGAAGGGAAAGCTAGAATTCAACAGCCGCATCCTTAACAGATTTACAGGTACTGAAATGCTTGGCTGAGGATGAATCTCAGCTTAATCTAAAGCCTGGCAAGAAACTTTCTTGTTTTGTGGTAATCCACTTGCTTATCAAGTTTCATTTGCTAGTTTTAGATCAGGCAGTATGAAATACCTTTCTGTGGAACCCTGGCTGGCAACTTGCTCGGGTTTTAAAAATCACCCTGAAGCAATTTATGCTCCACAGTGAATACAGCACACTAGTACAGCAACTTAAGTGTGACCTGCAATAAAGAAACAAATGCCATTTGCTTCAGCTGCAGAAAGTTAATGCTCCCACTGACCTGGCTGGGACCAGCATTTGGAAGGAGTGGGCATGAAGACATAGTGAGGTCTGGTAGACACACTTTGATGTTAATACCACCTCAGTTGTGAGGTATCCCTCCCAGATTTAGTTTTCCATACCTTTATTTCTCCTATAAGATGATATCAAAAAAATCATATTTTCTGTAAGGCAGAGTAAAATTTCAGATACGCCAGCACAGTGAAACCACTTAGAGAAAAAACAGAATTACTCTAAGCAAGAATTTCTCAAAATAACACACACAAACTGCCCAGACCTATCGAGGTCCCGCACACATGGGGTCGCCTACATTTCTGAGGGCAACTCTGTATTTCTAGCCGCTCTCCTTCCTGTGAGTCAAGTGCACTGCACCAGCACAGTTTCTAGCTACAGAGACATCTGGCTGACCTGGAGTCGCTGCATTTATTCTTGTTGAGCAGATGTCAGTAAAACTTTTCAACAGACCTTGGTAACCCTGCTCCAGGGGACTGCCTACACTGAAAACATGCTGCTTTAGGTCAATTACATAATTGATTATGTATTAAACTGCTACAACATCTGAATAGAGAAACTTTTACACCTGGTCATGTTGGCTTTGCTTGTGGCTTTACATTTGAGTAAGAACACACATGCGAGCTTTGACAGAGCTCACATGTCACAAATTATTCCCAGATACAACTGAAGTTGTGAAAAGATACAGATTTTAACCATGTGCAAAACTAGTTTCAGCTGGGAACAGAGTTGCAGCCTGACATTTTAGGAGCCACATCTTCCAACTTTACTGCTGGCAGCTGCAAGGGGGGAAAACCAAAACAAAATAAAAAACCTACCTCAAAGTCTGACACACAGGATGCTGGGATCTCTTTCTCCCACTCACACAGGTCTGAGCAGCAAAACTGGTCTTCTGTTCAATTCCACGGCTGCACAAAAAGAACAGCCCAACTCCTAAAGAGCAAGAAAGGACAACTCTTGTGCCCTCTGCCCAAGTCCCTGGGCAAACTGCTGAATGTAGCAAGCTTCCTCAATAGTTCACTTTGGGAAATCATTTCTAACTAGTGGTTACAGACACAACAATGCCAGACCAAGATCTGCGAAGGCACTGAAGCATAAATTAACCTCAGACTTTTTGCTGCCCTGGTTAATGCAGGCAGGTCTCAAAGCCAGATTTAGGCTGACGCATTATCACTTAGCTAAGACTAATGTTAATCATCAGGTTAAAGAACAAGGTTTGCCATTTGACCAAAACTGCAAGGCTGACAGGCCAGACCTGGCGGGAGAGCTGTGCAGACCAGCTCCCAGCTGGGCTTGGAAGTAGAATTACAGGTTGGGGCAGGCTGGTCTGATGAATGAGGGTTAGGACTAAAACCAGGAGAGACAGCCAAGCTAACTCCTGCTCTGCTAGCGAGAGCTTCTCTTCAGTACTTAACCCAGGAACCCTTTGCCATGGCTTCTCCCTGACACGTGTTTGCTATGACAACTACCATTTTCCTACAAAAACCAGGTTGTCCCAGTACTGAAATTGTACTAACAAAAATTAAAGTTTCATTTTAAATACAAACACTATAATCCTTTTCTACAATAACTGTAGAAAAAGCACTTGGTCACCTTACCTGGAACTGATTTTGTTTTACAGCAAGTCAAAGATTAACATCTGTGCTTTTTATTTGGACTCCCTCTGTTGACAGCAAAAAGACTAGGGGCTGGCACCTATGGTCCAGAAACAGAAGCCTTACGTGCAATTAAATGACACTGACATCTATGAAAAGTTAATGCAATTCAGCAGCCAGGACATGGTGTGACATGCCAATACATATGGTATCTTTCAAACACCTACATGCTGTTAAAAACTTGTGGAAAATATACTTGAAAGGAATTGGATTTTACTAATGAGAGCTCAAGAGAGAATTTAATTACCCTCAAGAACAATGGGGAAAAAGAATGTCCTTTATTTTAAACTTGTCTTCCTCTAGCGTGACATTTCATCACCTGGTTTTGAAGTTTTGAAGCACAGGCAAAAGAAATTGGATATTCATGTCATCACCTTTTTCTGAAACTGTTAATTAGGCATAAATGCCACAAAGTGAAGGTAAAAATATCTGGACACAATTGTTAAGAGCTCATATTTCATTTCTGCACAGGTGAGGAAAAAACCATGCCATTTACAGTCTCAATTCCCAGCTTCCCTCATCAGCCATTGGCTGAAAGGAAAGTAGCTGATACATGGTTACTACCTGCATGTCCTGTTTTTGTAACTAGCTTGAGAATCGCAATTTCAGCCCCAGCAACAACCAAAAAAAAAAAAAAAATCATGGGATTACAGCAAGAGTCTAACAAGGCACTCCCATAAGAACGGCACCTCCATCACAGGAGTAAGCTGTGCCTTGCAGGAAGGCTACCATCAGCATCCTGAAGTACATCTGTCTACAGAACAGGCATAATACAAGCTGGAGACACTAAGTCAGTTCCCCGTCCTTACCATCTTCAAGGAATTGCTTTCAGGGCAAGGTGACTGTTGCCAGATCCTCTTTTTCCTCCTTTTTTTTCCCTGCTAGAGCTGTTGACAAACATGATGAGCCCCCAGTGATACAACACCTCGTCTAAGATTTGACCTAGGTCATAAAACTGATTTTTACACTAGCCAAGTCATCATCTGCCATTAACTGCTTTGAGCTTCAAGCCATCAAAGGTGGGCTGAACAGGAGATCAGGTTCAGAGGCTGCACACCTCCCAGATCTACAAACACCCTTTTAAGTACGTTTGTTGTCCGTTTGAAGACCTGAAGCCATTGCTTGTCTATTGCCACATTATAGCTGCTCTTAGTAGAATAGCTGCTCTCCAAACAGTGGAACATGTCTATTATTATTCTGCCAAAAATGCTAGGCCCAAGTGCCTGCAGGAGCAACATGCTGATCCACAAGAACACTCTTCCTCAGCAACATGTACCTGTTCTGCAACAAAACCCTGGCATCTTCACAAGCTGAGGGAGCCGTGAGACACAGCAACTCAAATCTACTTGTACCAGCCACCTGGACCTCACCCTGAGATCCCCACATCTATTTTACACTACTTTAATTACAAAGCCTCCATGCACAGTGAAATAAGAATTCTTCTCTCAGTCCCACTCAGAAGTTACCATGCTTCTGAATGAGTCTGGGACCATCTACAATAATGCCTCTGTTATTATCTGTTGTTCAAATGAAGTGATCAATAATCAATTTTACAAATGACAGACTGGCCTGGGAGGAAGCAGGGACCATGGATGGAGTCCACATGCTGTTGAAATAAGTGCACATATGAACTTACCAGTCATCTGAAATATCAGTACCAACTAATATGAACATCTGCCTACTGTAGCTCACCTTACCTTTTAGTCTCCATGCAGATGGATCATTTTTTTTCTTGACAAGAACCCTCTCAAATAAATAATCTTATGAGGAGAGAAAAAGGGAAAGAATAGGAAGCCTGGACTTAATCAGGGAATGGAGGAACAGAGGAAAGAAGGAATTCACAGCTGACAAAAACATTTCCATCTAGAAAGTGTTATAAAACAGGGATAGTAGAGAGCTAAATATGCTCAGGCAAAGCCTTCATTTAATAAAACATTCAGTGACATTTTATTTGTATCCTTCCTTAAGTTTCTGCTTCTATTTAGTCTGCCTCCGAGTATAAAATTCTTGCTGTAGGCTGAATTTGGGCTAAGCTGACACACAATAATTGCAAGTTGAGCTTCAGTTTACAGACTGAGTCAATAATGAGTCAAAGAGAGACTCAATAAAATGTAATGCATGCAGCCAGCATCAGACTACAAAGCTTGGGGATGTCCCACAGCATTTGGGAATTTCAGAATTTCCATTTGCCACATGCAAAGGGCTGGTTACAAGCTCCATACAGAGTGGGATGTTCTGGGAGCTATTTGTGTTTCATAAATTAGGTTTCGTGGTATTTCACTGAAATTTAGAGTATGTCTGTTCCACTTGGCTGTCAGTTCCAAAACCCACTTTGCATTGCAACTCAATCGTGCAAACACCAGCAATGGGCCATAGTGTTTACCATTACAGCCAGTCCCCTTCCAACTTCGTCTCACCTATACCTAAATCCACAGAAATTATCATTACAGAATTTATATTATCACTTAAAAATTGATTTTAATAAGTCAACCTTTTGAACTGTTTTCCACTTGTTTTACACAGGGTCAGATTTTTCTTTTTTTAATATGCTCCCGATTTTTAGACAAGCATATAAATGCCACAGAGGAAAGAACAGAGACTTCTGACAACTGTGTACGCTTCTAAATCTGTTTTAGAATATTGGGGTATATCAAAATCCTAACACAAATTCAATGAAAAAATACGCAAAAAATAAAAAAGGAGGTATCCACACATGCAACAGTGGACATTATCAAATACACTGTAGAAACACAGGGCAGGAATCAACTTCAGGACACTTGCAAAACATTTGGTTCATAACTTGACCACAATGGTACTGTTCCTTAACAAATGCAGAGCTAGAATTGTAGGAATGTTACTGAAGCCAAGAGTGTTTCTCTACAGCACCAGTGTGAATGAATATAGACTCGCAGCAATAAAATTCCCTTTCCTAGGCATGCTGGTTTTGGCTGGGATAGAGTTAATTTTCTTCATAGTAGCTAGCATGGGGCTATGTTTTGGATTTGTGCTGAAAACAGTGTTGGTAACACAGGGATGTTTTAGTTCCTGCTGAGCAGGGCTTACACAGAGTCAAGGCCTTTTCTGCTTCTCACCCCACCCCACCAGCGAGGAGGCTGGGGGTGCACAAGAAGTTGGGAGGGGACCCAGCCGGGACAGCTGACCCCAACTGACCAAAGGGATATTCCATGCCATATGACGTCATGCTCAGCATATAAAGCTGGGGGAAGAAGGAGGAAGGGGGGGACACTCAGAGTGATGGTGTTTGTCTTCCCAAGTAACCATTACACGTGATGAAGCCCTGCTTTCCTGGAGATGGCTGAACACCTGCCTGAAGATGGGAAGGAGTGAATGAATTCCCTGGTTTGCTTTGCTTTCATGCGCGGCTTTTGCTTTACCTATTAAACTGTCTTTATCTCAATCCACAAGTTTTCTCACTTTTACCTCTCTGATTCTCCCCCCCATCCCACCAGGGGGGAGTGAGCAAGCGGCTGCGTGGTGCTTAGTTGTCGGCTGGGGTTAAACCACGACACTAGGCAATGGGGTTAAAAGCTAATAAAGGTATTTAGCAAACTTAGAAGGAAAGAAAAGAAGGCCCGTGAAAGGAAAAGGAGTTTGAATTAAAATATCCTGTATGCTTTTGTTGGTACTAAAGCTTTCTTGACTAAAATACAAAATGGAGGAGAAACTAAAGGAAGAAGCCCTGTGAAGACACATTTAGAAAAAAAGCAATTAAGAGAATAAATTAAATACAGTCCTAGAGCTGAACAAATTTACATGGTTGTTGAAAAATATTAAGAAGGAGGAATTCCCTTCCAATTGAGTGGATGCCTGTTGCACAGTAGGAAGTCCCCCCAGCAACAGGCGGGCCCGAGGAGTACACCCGGAGTAGCTGCTGTGAACAATTAGCACTATTGTCAGCTAATTCAAGGCATAGAGAGGGATCTTAAAGTGATAAGAGGAAAAAAGTGTATGAGGGAGAGGAACTTTTCTGGATTAAGATCCATTAAATACAGAATAGGAGCAGAAATTTCCAACCGCTGTAAGTCTTGTTAAAACTGGAATAATGCCCTAGAAAGAGCAATTCATATATGCAACTTGCATGGATAATCCAAGCAATTATATCCTCCATTCAGTCCCAAAACTCAGGCACATACTTTGATGAAAACACCACATTCCAAACTAAGGGAAATGTCTTGTTGTACTACTTCAATGCTAGAAACTGGAGATGACGAAAGTATAGCTGGTGTGGGATTAAAGGAACAGCTCTGAAGTTCACCATGGCAGCTCCAAGAGTTACAAATAATTACTGTCAGGAATTAGAGTAGAATTATTTGACTTGCTGCTAAATTGTCATGGTTGAAGTTTTTAAACTGACACTTTCCCCATGACATACAAACCTTTGTAAGATGTGCAATGCTCGGTTACAAGCGGTAAGGAGAAAGGAGGGTGGGAACTTGTTCTCAAAAATTTGACCTTCCTCCCATTTTCACAACTAAATCCTGGGGCCTCTGTCTCCTCTCCTTCAAATGAATCCACCCCTACTTATGACTAAAATGAATCTTCATAAACCCACGGCTTCAGGTTCATCTCAAATTGCAGCATGCTAGCAAAGCTATTATTCATCAAGGATGGCACATTTTGAAGTGTTCCATGTCAAAGCCGGGTCGATACGTTTTTCAGTAGGGGGTCACATTCCTGTTTTCCTAGCCTACAGAGTGACCCTTCTTGATTGAAAGGATCTTTATACATGGAGAAGTATCTGACACAAACCAAACCGATACGCTACTGGAGCTTTCCAGTAATGACAGCAGGATAAAGTAGGCCTTTGAAGTTCATGGAGGAGTAGGAAGAGGTGTTAATTTCAAAAGCTTGTCAGTATACCCAAGAACAGAAGGAGAGCAAAGTACCAATTAATAATTCACACTTCTGTTCCACATGTTATCATAGTACCTCAGAAACAGTTTGCAAACATTGATTAAGTCTCACGACATCCCCCTGAAGCAGACAAGCACAGATGAAGCTCTACTCCGACCAGCCAGGACACCACTCTGGGAGCATGTCATTCAGCTGATCTATGCCCCCTCTTCCACATCTGTTAAATGGCGATAATGACACTATCATATAGTGGTTCAAAAGCTTAGTGATTTCTAAATCAACACATTTTTACATAGAAAAATAGCACACAAGGGCAATCTCATATGTCAGACTACACTCAATTACACTGAACTAAAGCTACCACATTTGACATGATAACATAGCTAGCGGAAAGAAAACCCTCTATCTTGATTTTATAATACCCTACAGATTTGCTTTGCTCTGTCCCTAAGTACCCAGAGCACTTCAGTTCTAGTTAATGACCAGGATTCTTGGGTACTGTGTTAACACGAAACTCATTGTAATTACAGTAATTAGATCTGCTGTAGAAAGAATTGTGAGAAATGAAAGACTGTCCACAGTAGCCTCTAATTCTCAATTAACACAAAGTAGTTGGTGTGTTTGGAAGCCAGGACGCACATACCCATAGCTGCAAACTCCAGAGGGAATTGTCATTTACATTCAGATGGGAAGTTGAGCACATTATACTGTTTAATCCTTGCTTTGAAAGACAGGTACATGAGCATCGTCCACTTACAGACGGCGAAATGGCAATTCAGGGAGTCTCCGAGCTGCCAAAGGGCAAAGGCAATCACACACACTCCCCACAACCAGCATTTCACTTCGGGCACTCCTCATTCCCAACCTTGTACTTGGACTCTTTTTTTTAATGAAAAAGCCCACAAACTGTCACTGCTCTGGTCCTAATGAGAGAGAGTTCCTTCTTTCTTGTTTGGGGCTCTTTCATGCATAGAATCAGACAGAATTACTTTGCTTAACCCTCTTACTAATCTGACTTTTCCAGAAGGACCAAAGATAAAAGACAAAAGTAACGGCTTCATGAAATGCAGCTCTTTTCTTCTCCTGAGCCTGACGGATCACTTCCAAAAGCAGATTGTCATGACAACAAACAACCTGGAGGCAATCCAGCCAATTAATCTGCAGAGGAAGCAGTCATCCCAACCTTGGAAAAGAACACTGCTGCTTTAAGCTTCAGAAGCCAAAAAAAGAAAAGAAACCCAACAAGAAACCTTACCACCCACATTAATCTTATTAGGCTGCCTTAAGCCTGTAGTGAAAAACAATTCAGCCCTCGGCACAGGGGCAGCAGCATTGCTGCAGCAGCAATACACATGCACTAGACCCTCACCAGTCCTTTCCTCCCCCCACCCAGACGGAGTGTAGGGGAAGCCCAGACCCCGCTCTCTGAAGCTCTGATCTGAGCAGAGCTATGTTTCCAGGCTGCGATGTAGCCCAGCAAGCAGGCGAGTTGCCAGGATGACCCCTTTAGCCCTTACATAGGCAGCCAGAGGAAAGAGCTCATAGGTTAGGTAGAGGAATGGCACAGAAGAGATTGTCACAGACCATTGCTATAAACCATGTTTTGTTGGCATTGCTGTTGTGTGTTTTCCCTCTTCCCCTGTGAGTTGTCAAGAATATTTATCACCACGTTAAGCTCAGAATTATTTTCTATTCCACAAAGGACTAAATCATCAGTGCAGCTAGACATTAAAGTCATTCTCCTTCAATTTCCCTAATTTCTTCTTTCTTCACCCCCTGCTTTCTCTCTCTTCATGTGTTCTGCTTTCTATAGGCCCAAGCACATCGCATTTCCCCTGTAAATATCCACCATCTTCCATTTTTTGCCTACTCTGATCTCTCAGTAGTAACTCAGAAATGAAAATGTTTAGCAGCTGATGCCCAATACACATCATTTGTTAACCTCAAGTCATTCATATACACTTCAGATTTTATAAAATATTATGGTATTAAGTTACAGAAAACAAAACTGAGGAGCACTAGATGTAGACTTATAGCATAAGTTAAAAAGAAAAAAAATGGCAAAGATTGTGTTTTGAGATTCTTACAAGACTCAATACACAACAATTTTCAAACAAAAATTTTCTTCCCTGTCCTCATCCTTTTCTCTAAATACAGAAACAAGGAAGGGTAGGAATAAACTCTTTCACTGTAGACTTGTCCTGCAGTGAAACATACCTTTCAGAAAGTAACTGAGCAAGAAGAGGATCTAAAGCTTTAAGCCTACACAGATTTATTCACCTGGTAAATAGACCACTGAACTACTTCAAACTGAAGTTTGATTATTGATTCCTCTGGGTCCAATCCATCTCTCATAGAAGTCACTAAATGGATTCCCAGCAACTTCAGCGAGTACTGGATCACAGATTATAAGCACTTCGTGCAAAAGTGCATTTTTACTAATCAGAAAAAGATACCAGTCTTCTGAGCACTGAGAATGAAATGTACGCACACACACACTCTACATGTTTCATTCTCATTTGCAGAATTAGGAAACCACAGCTCCAGCCAACACAGAGCAAGCCAACAGAATCGTATTTTCTACTGAGCCTGTTCTACATTAATTGGAGTTGGTATAGTATTGCAGAATAGAATAAAAACCCTGTGCCTACCTTGAGGGTTTTCGCAGCTTTCTTCATCACTGTTGTCTTGACAGTTATTTTGACTGTCGCACACAAAGCTTTTATCAATGCAAAGACCATTTTTACAGTGGAATCGGGCAGTAGAGCAAAGCAAGGGATTTGCTGCTGCGAAAAGAGAAAGTGAGACCTTTCATTAGAAATTCTCTTACCCAGGCAGTGAAATAGCCGTTAAGCAATCAACAACAACAGGTCACAACTCAACAGTTAGTCAATTCGCTGAATATGTGGGAGTAACTTGGCAATCAAACCAACCTTGTCTCTCTAAACAGAGAGAGCTGAAATTTCTAATTCATGCTAGATTCATTACAATTAGCAGAGATTTAGTCCACCCACAGTTGTGATAAGCCTTCTGTTCACTTTCATGAGAGCTCCTAGCACAATCACTGTTCAGTGCTCAGCATTCACTCACACTGAAGACATATGGAGGGTAGCACTGCCTTCCATAAACACTGCCTGGTGCTTCCTGTTACAACAAACTCAGTTTAGCTCAAGTTTCATATTATAAGCCAACAACCCTGGCTGAGAACTGCCAGGCAGTGGTTTATTTACCTCTGCTTCTGTCATTTTCCACCTTCCCCATTCTCCTCACTATTTTGAATTGATACAATGGCAATGTTGTCATTTCTCAACTTCTCAGTGTTTGAATTTCAACTCCTTTTTAAGGGTAATATGCACATTACAGTAGCATGCAGAAAGTCCTTTCACATAATGCCCAGTGTTGCACACACAGCAAAACCAGAACAGTATTTAAGCAGACTCATTTAGGTAGAGCAGTCTTCTCACCCATGCCAAATCCAGCAGTAAATATGCTGTAAATTCCTATGTCTAGTTTAATTTAAAGCTTCAAGCAGTGCAGTTTTCACCACTTCTAGCAGATTACATCACAGCTTCAGTGTATCTCACTGTCAAGGAGGTTTCCTTGATATTCATTTTAGTTTTCTCTTCTCTTCTTTCATCCCTCTACTCTTAGCTATAGCCCAGCATAAATAACTACATAATCCCTCCTTGAACAGTGTTTGCACCCTTCATATACAGCATATATAGCCTTATCTTCCAACACAGTCATTGCTTAGCTGAGATATGCATAATGTAGCAGTTTTTAATATCTCCTCATAAATCAATCTCTCTCTTAATCATTTTTGGCACTCTTCTCTGAACTCCTGCCAGTTTTTGGTAACGAGGTGACTGAAACGGAATGCAACTTTCCAATTGAGAACCTTAAAAAAGCTGTTTAGATGCCTTGTCTGCTTCAAAGTGCTTCTCTGTCACAATAACAAAGTGGGTTACAGTTCCTAAATACGAACTGGCTTCCTATATTTTATTCTTTAAAGTAAGAGCTGCCCTTAAAGAGTCTTTAACAAAAAACCATAAAACTTTAAAGTCTGCCATGCATATAACCTGCAGTATATATAACAAACACTCTCAATTTCTCCAGCTCCCCAAAAGCATGTTTATCATGAACATGTTAAATCTCCTTTGGTCTGAAACTGCTGTACACTTGCATAGCACATTGATTTTCCAGGACACTTTAGGGCCTACAGTGTTGTTCCTCTACAGTGACTAGATATTTGGATATGCTAGAAAATACCAAGTGTGTGCTTAAAGAGCATAGAGAAATGGGGAGATCAGCAGCCTGTTATCATCACCTATAAGGTCCCATTGGAGCTACACACTACAAGCTCATGGGAAATTATATCATTCATAACCAACTCCATGAGCTGGTTTTCAGTTGAGACCTGCCACTTGTCAGTCCACCACCTCAAGGATATTCAAAGCACTTTTGACAAAACTTTTTTCTAGTCCACTTGTTTAAGCATAACCCAAAGTCATTTCCTAAGTCTTCATTCTTCTTTCTCTAGCTACAGAGGTACTATCTCCCTGACACAGTCCTCCCAGGGCCCAAACCAGACTCCCTAAACCAACAACAGATGGCACCTTAAGAGATGTTCATGCTGTGGGGGAAAGCACACAAACAAGAAAGGCAAGTCCTCCATGAAGCAGACAGTGATAGATCATTGTAAAGATTGCCCCTTTTGTTATCTTTGAAAGCCGGTGTCTGTTGTCCTCCTCCTGACCTTTAAATATTATTAAAAGGAAAAACTCAGCGTGCTCCAACAAGAGAATGAGCAAGTATTTGCTGCAAGCTTCCGCCTGCAGACCCATGTTTTTACCAGCTTCTGATAAAAGCAACAGAGCTGCTGGATTGAACATAACCTTCCTTACTGCTATGATATATCCCTGCTAGACTTACACATACAAATGGACGTATGTAGTCACACGCAGGGGATTTAGCCCAAGTCAAGTAGTACTTCAGATGATCTCTCTGCTCCAACTTCCCTGCAAGCTGCTGAACAACAGCAGCTCAAGCTAGGGCACTGACAGGCATGTCTGACTTCAAGAACCTCCTTCTCCTTCTAAGAAGCTGTTTCACTAAATAACCCCTTGTTTGCTGCTTTGTTGTTTGAGAACATGTATAAACAGAGAAAGCTAAATGTGCTGATGACAAATAAGTCATATTCTTCAGTAACAAGCAACAGGCAAATAAAAATTAAACAATTTTAAGTCATACTTAGTATTTGCCCAGTGTGAGTTAATTTAAGTACAGAGAACCTGTTCAAAGCAAACGTGCAACTTAAATCTCATTTCAAAGTTACAAAGGGGCTTGAAGTATCATACAGGCATTATATACAAAACAAGACTGAGCTGGACCTTAAACAAAAAAAGAGACTGTCACTTACAAAGTGAAAAGCACAAGGATCATCTGGGTTGTAAATGACAGTGAGAATAGTTGACTCAGAAACTAAAGGCTAACGAATGCTTCTTTTCTAAGTAGTATTAATTAGCTGAAAGAAAAAAAAGCTCCCTCACTCACAAGCAGGCTCGCACTTACTGCAGTTTTCTTCATCGCTGCCGTCGGGACAGTCCTCGAAGCCATTGCACCGGAAGCGGCCAATGATGCAGTGGATCCCACTAGCACAGGGGAAGAATGTGGCACCGCATTTGGATTTGGCTTTTGCTGGGAGAAGATATAGACAGAAGAGGGCAAAGATGAGGGAAACCATTTACAAAGGTTAGAGATATTTTTATAGCAATACAAGTTAGGGTACTCTAGGCAGCACTGGTGGCACCAATGTTAGGTGCCTTCCAAGCTCCCTGCTTGGCCTGCTTTCAACTGCTTTTAAGTTTTTTGTGAGATTTTACTTGCTTGGGCTGAATTTTTTTCCAATTTGTACAATTTCCAGAATGATTGAAACATTCAAACTTAAAACAAGTCAAATGACCTCTCAAAACAAATTTAAATTGCTCAACGCTTTGGAGTACAAGTTTGTAACTTTGGCAAGCAGGTACTCCTAACCGTCCCTTAAAGATCCACGTGAATTTGACGAAGTTAGAAGCACCGGAGGAAAAAATATTAAAATAGAGGATCATACTTCACAGAAAACAAGAGCGACTATCTCTTCTTTGCATGGAAGTCTGTTGTAAATGTCACTGCCCCAGGCATAAGTCCAGGAGACAGACATCTAAGCAGGTCCTCAGGTGGTAGATAACAACCCTCAGAGGCAAATGTCTAGTTGGACTAGTCGTAGCCCCCCCCAGCCTGTAGCTATATGTCATGCTGAGTCCACAAACACTAAATAGCAGCAAAAGTCTAGATTTTGTACACCACCAAGCTTCTCTTGCTTGCTCAGAGAAGCCAAACAGTGAAGAGTCCAAGGTAGACAGAGATAACGAACATGGCAGCAAGTTCAGAGATTTTGGGACCTAGAGGCAAACTTGGGCAAAGACAGGTGTACAAATAGTAAGGAGACATCTGGAGAAGGAAAGGAAGAATACAGAGATATCAAGCGAGTTAGTATCTTTGTGAGAATAAGAAACACAAGAGACCTTCATTAAAGTATTTTTCAGGCTGCAAAAATCAAACTCAAAAAAGAAAACGCTGTAATTAACACTGCCTTTATTCAGCACAATTTATATAAAATTGGGTGCAAAAGGAACATGAGTTATATGAACTGCGTCTCTTCCTGTACTACTTCTCTCCATCATCCATTATACAGTTCTTCAGGACAGAAACTACATCTATTTCATAGTACTAGCACAGCTATTCACATAACACTAAATACTAACAATAGCATCAAAATGCATTTAACAAATGATTACAGAATCTCATTATGATCTCAAGTACTTCGCATTTTTTACTTCACTGCACAGCAACTCTTCACAGCAAGAAGAGAACACTGCCCTCAGCTAGAGTGATGCAGATGCTTCTATCATGACGCTCAAGGCACGCCCCAGTTAAGTCTTCTGGTATCATCAGCCTAGAACAAAGCAACTCCCAAAGTAAAAATCAATTTAACAAGACACGTGGTTATATTGTTTTTCTCCCTTTTGCTTTTTCAAATTAGCACATAACACGATGGACCACATCACAGGATGCTGAACTCTTCAGCAAGTCCACTCTAAAGCAAAGCCAGTCACGGCAGGAAGAGCATGCTAGTAACTGCAGGAAGGTGTGTCCGGTGTAATGTGAACACGTGGCAATACCATGCACAGACCGTTGATGGGAGAACACCAGAAAAGAAGCCAGCTCCATAAGTTGCAGGCCTTTTGAGTAAATGTTTCCTACTCCTACACCAAATCTACAAGATGCGTTTACAACTTCCACGTTTTCACACGTGACAGCTCTGGAGATCACGACAAGCAGTCTTTTTATATAGCCATATGGCACATCAATACGCCAACCTGTGCAGTTTTATAAGGCCAGGACAAGGTCAGGGACAACCGGAGGACAGACAAAAAAAAGTATATCCAATAGGGACAAACAGCTTCAGCATTAGGAAGGAAGGAAGGAATCCTCTCTTCCAGGGTTAAAAACTAAGTGCAGCTGTAGCAAAGCCTTCTTCCACCACTCAGCAGAGTGCATATAAACTGTTTTAAACCACAGCTACAGTAACTCTCACTTCATTTAGTGTCCTCCAAAAGCAAATTCCTGCAGTTCCTCTCTTACATGTTTTTCTTTATTATACCAGTAGTTTTCAGTTAGAATTATGAAGTGTAAAATAGGATATATCACTGAATTTCACATATTCAGCTACCACTTTTTCTGAAGAGTATCCAAGGTCCACTTGGGAAAAAAAAAGTGAACCATTACTTTGTAAAAAAACAGGTGATAAATTACCCTGAAGTAGCTGCTGTGCTTAACACCACCGGCAATGGAAAACCCTCAGCCAAGACATCTGAGCCCCTGCAATTCTTCACACAACTTCAAAGAGCAACTTCTGTGTTAGAGTTTTGAGGCAGACTGATCTCAGCTAAATAATTCAGTAACCACAAGGTTTGAGGCAGTACCATACCCCCAGTCTTTAAACAAAAGCAGCAAAACAAACACCCCAGCAACAGATTCCCAGACTGTCACTGAAGCAAGCAGTCTGTATTAGCATTTGACCAATATTCACTAATCACTGGCACGCTAATCAGCCAGACGAGCTGCTGCTGGGAGCATGTGGTAATAACACACATGTAAAGAGGTGTCCAATGCTTCACCTGTTATGTTTTTGTTGTTTTTTTTTTTTCTAAAAGCTAACATCTTTTCAAAACCATGCAGTGCATTTACATTCCCCAGACCAAATGACTGCCTCTGGATAGCTTCCTTTTTTGAAGATCTATTTTGAGCCAGAATAGTTACAAGAAGAGGAGATGGAGAAGAAATAAGAAAAGGCAGAAGCAACTGTGGTTTTGCCCCTGTTAACATTTACTGGATCCCATTTCTTCAAGCAGGTTTACTTCAGTCATTTGGGGCCTGAACTCAGAAGCTATCTACTTTCTGGCAAATCATATTCAGAGATGCCCTTTGCCATCTCTGAAAATCCTGCCAAATTAAGGCTTCAAAATCATTTACTTCTAAAATTTCTAATATGGATGGCCTGGTTTAGGCCAGGATGGAGCTAGTTTTGTCTTCAGCAGCTACTGTGTTTTGCATTTAGTGTGTGAAGAATAGTGATAGTACACTGATGTTGTTGGTTGCTGCTAAACAACCAAGGACATTTTGCAGTTTCCCAGGTTTTGCTAATGTGCAGGTGCAAAAACTTGGGAGGGGTAGAGCCAGAATAGTTGCTCCAAACTGGCCAAAGAGAGTATTCCATACCATAGATGTCATGCCCGGTATAAGTGAGGGTTGGCGGGTGGGCCACTAGCTTTTAGTGCCCCTAGAGTCTTAATCCTTAAGCTTCCCTTTGGGTTGCTTTTTGTTTCCCTGTTTTTCCTTTTTTTTTTTTTTTTTTTTGTCCATTCGGGCCTTTTTGTTCATTCGTTCAGCTGTTTGTTCCCTCACCTGCTTTCTCTGGAACTTGCTGTTCTGGGGTAGCCGGGGGGGGGTGGGGTGGGGGGGGGTGGGGAATGCCCCTGCTCCCTGACTGCTGCTTGGAACAGGCTGTATCGGTCATCGAGTGGTGAGAAATTGTGCATCGTTTGTTTTATATATTCTATTATCCCTGTATATATAATTATTATCATTATTAATATATTTTTATCCTTTTCCTTTGCTGTCCTGGTGAACCATGTTTTATCTCAACCCGTGAGCTTTCCTTTCTCTCCGATTCTCCTCCCCACCCCACTGAGGAGCAGGGGAGTGAGTAAGTGGCTGTGTGGTATTCTGTTACCATCTGGGGTTAAACCACAACAATGGGCCATCTCTTACTCTTACAGCCTTACTCTTCCAGACAGACTTCTGACTGAGAATCATCAAAACCTTAGCCTCTGGGCCTCTGAAGAGCAGAAGTCATGTGCCTGCATTTTCCTCACCCAGAGCTACAAGTGGTGGCATATGCTGCAGGAGCTCCATTTCAGGTATGACAGACACACATCACAGCAACCTCAGCTGTCCTGGCCCCCGAAAGCAAGAAGGCCCAAAGCACATCTGGTGCGTTACCTGGAGCTACCACAGTAAAGCCATAAGCAATATTTAGTGTTTGACCACATCTGGAGGAAAAACGTGCTGGAATGACCAGGAACACAGTTGAGTTTCTGGAAAATGCACTCTTCTGTCCAAAGCATCCCGGTACCCCATCAAAGAGAGGAAGAAACCATTCTGGGCAATGATTTAATAAAAGTTTTCCTTCGCTATGTAACGTTTAGTTCAACATTTTCTCCCCAGACCTTTTGCTACCTCCTCCTCTTCTTGAAACAGCAGCCAGAGAACAAGAAAATTTTGATTTAGCATAACTATCGAAAAAGCACATACTAGTAACCAGAGACCAAAAACAAACAAGAAACTAAACACCTTCAAATTATCTCCAAGTTTCCTCTTTTACGTAGTTTACTGATTTTTATTTTTCTTTAAACTCAAGGAAAGGAAAAAACTACAAATAAAACCCAAATGCAATTCTCCATATTTACAACAGGCATGATCTACACACAAACCAATCCCAATTCAAACTTACATTTACATTAGACGCCTCAAAAAGATAAAAGAGCATTTCAAACACCATAGCGATTCACCAGCCACACAGCTAGCTGTCTACTAGACACAAGTCTCAATCCCAAACAGAATTCAGTTTTCCAAGTTCCAATTCCAGATACAAAATGCATTTCTCATCTTGTGCATAAATGCAGGAAAAACGAGAAACCAGTAATGGCTTAGTCCAAGCCACATCCCCTGACTCTGGAGAACTCCAATGCAGAATTTCTGCTTTATTTTCAATTTGACATCCTTCTTGTCCTCTGGCACAGTTTTCCCAAGGTCTTCAAGTTAAGTATTGTTTGGTCATTGCTCATGAAGTTCCTATAGAAAGCCCAATCATTTCTTCCTAGGCAGAAACACCTTCCCATTCTTCAATGATCTCTGGAGATACCCTTAACATGAAGGGGCTATCCGTTTTCTTCAGGTCTTTGGCATCCTTACAAGTAACAGATATGTATCCAGGATCATGACTCCTGTAGCAGATTCAAGTCATGTGTTGCACTATTCACAGTACTCCTCTGCAATTCCTACTTCCATTACATAACCATTACGAAAAAGGTCGTTTTCTCCTTTGCTCATCATTGTGTCTTCTACTGCACAGGTCTCAAGTTTTGAGGCAGATCTGTATGTGAAAAGCTTTAAGTTTATTTAACAGCAGCTACCTATTTGGCTTCTTCAGTGACTTCAGCCTTGATAAGCTTTCAAGGACAGCATTATCTTTACAATCTATATCTTTCTGTTACACTTGGCTGAAATGGACTCAGGGTAATAAAAAATCACCAAGATATCAGGAAATGGACAAAAAGAGAAGTGAAAAAGGATGCAGATGCGTGTGGATCATCTGACCTTATTTAGCCTTGGTCTTATAACCGGCTAAATGAAAGGAAAGGGAGAAGTTGGTTGTTTTTAAGGGAACCGGCAAGTCCTCCTGAGCCTTGACCTCCAGAACCTAAGAAACAGAGAGACTACGTGTCGGAGGGGAAGGGGTAAGGACTAACAGACACTCTTGAAATACAGCAAGAAATCACACAGCAACTTACAAAACTGTGTCTAAAGAAAGGCTACTCAAATAGCAGATCCAGTCTGGATCCAATTGCAGAAATACAGTAAGTACAAAAATTACCGCAAATAAACTGACATTCTACCAATTTGTGAACCTGTGGCAGAAAAGGATCAATTCATTCCAGTTCCACTCTTCATTTGTTACCTAGCCATGGCAGAAACAATCCAGGACTGAAACATTAACATGAATCTGTATTTACATTACACAAAAGGGAATTGCCATGGTATTTAGAAAGAGGTGTTGGTGAACCACCATGCACTAGAGGAGCCTCCTCAGACTCCATTAGCCATGGGAAGAAACTGCTCTTCACTAAAATATTCTTCTCATCTCTTAAAATTCAAATGTGAAACAAGTGGTGAAGATGGTGGCAGAAAACTGCTGGCCACAGTATAAGCTTGCCAAACGTTCCCCCCAGGTTGGTTTGCTTAAGTTCAAGAAAACTATTTTGGCAGTTGTATGTGTGAGTGTGTGAAGTCACTCCTTATGCTAGGCAGAAACCAATCCTCCCATCCCCTTCTTTTAAGGCTCTAAAAAAATAGTAACTTCCCATCAGGACCGGTTGTACACTCCACTGAAGATGTGACAGTTTGCAGGCACAGCTCTACAGCATTAACAGAAAAACATTTTGCTATCTTTAGGGTACTAAGTGTGAAACAGCACTATTTTTCAAGAAGCATAATCCACTTTATTATTTCTCAGCAGAGATCAACAACAGCAGCGGGAAAAAAAAATTAGATTTGGCATATACTGTGTAAAATCTTCTACTGCACATAGATATCCCCTTGTATAAAAGCAATTCTGACACTCTTGACTTGGCTACAAGGACTTAAAACCCGACTAGAAGGTTACAACAGATCTTCCGTGATGGGCAGGTGAGTTTTCTTTCCATAGATAGAGCAGCAAAGACATCAAATGTCTTCTGTAATTATCAGCAAGTAAAGTGTAGTTGTAGACCACAGATTTGAGGAATATAGCCAGGACAAGATGGGATGGCCCAACTTCTTGGAAAAAAATTAGTCACATGTAACTGTAAGTAGATACTAACCTACTGTTTAGATATCACAGTAAAATTTTAGAGCTGTGCCCCACTACAATGACATAATGCTTAAAGAGAAGACTTTATACATTTATGACAGGTTGAGTTTCTCTTACAGAAGCCAGTACACAGTCTTGCTAATGAAACTTTAGGGAAGAAACTTTCTGGCTGAATTGTTACTGTTGAGCCAGCTAGTCCACACCTCCAGTATTTCACACCTAGTTACAGTGAACTAGGCACTGCTTATTGCATGCAACAGAGGCAAAGATAGCACACAACAGGTACCCCACACGATGCAGCCACTAGGACAAGCACATTTCCTTCTTTTAACTCTACAAACATTTCTATTTTGAAATATTTCTCAGTTATTTTGCAATCTGGAGTGAGGGAAACAGGACGTAGCAAATCCAAGAGCAGACATTTTGCGACAACCTGCAGCTAGAAGTAAACTGCCCAGTATTTCAGCATCAGCATCTTTGAACTCAAATTGTTGCCTTAGAACCCCTCCAGGTAGCAATCAGGCAAAATAACTTTATGCCACTTCACACCCACACGTCTCAATCCAACAACATATGATGATTTATTCAGCTAATCAAAACTTGATTACTTTCATGCAACAAGAGCAACTCTGCAGACAGAAATTGTTGTGTGCAGATGCTGCATTATTGCAGAGCTACAGGTAGTTTCCTGACTTTGATAATGAACCACCTTAAACTTCTCTGCTGCTGTTAATTTATGCTGAGAGATGCCACAGCCACATCAGACAGCACTGTAAATCCAGTCTCTCTTGATGCAGATGTGGCCAGGTGCAGCATTTCAGTAAAGACTCTACATGAAGGAGTTAAAGGTAGCCATCTTTTCAATTTGTCCCTGCTCTTTAAAAAATAGGTTTTAACTTCAATTTACAAAGAAGAGAAGGATCGATTTTACAACACTACATAACACAAGCAGGATGGCACCAGGATACAATTCCTTTCATCCCAAGAACTGATACAAACCCTAATCCAGTTAATGCTAACAGTTATTTTGGGTTAGTTAATTGCTGTTTGGACCCTACATTATTTTCAGTTCAGTTCCCAGTGGGAAAGCCACCGCTACCTGCAGTCATTCAGCTGCCTCAGCACAGAAGGCAAATGCATCATGTGCTGGCTCACAGAGCTCTTCAACAGGGCTGTCTTGCAGAATGACATGGAGAAGTTTCACTTCCTCTGCTTGCTTTTTCCTATCTAGAAAAAAGCTAGCACTTGAGTACTATTCCCAGTATAAAATCCACCCAATAGTCTACTATGCCAGAAGTTCTCCAATTCAAGACAAAACTACTGCTTAATTTAATGAGTTTTGATCCAAAACACAGCCAACTGCAGAGCGTTCATTGCACCGACAAAAAGCCCTTGGGTCCCTGTTTAAACCACTTCAAGTGAAAGAGTTGCTAGTCATAAACTGCTAATGTAAACTGAGAAAGTGAGTCTAAAAAGTACTTTATTTTAAAGGCAGCTTTTTTTTTAAGTAGTGAAATTAGTCCCATAGGAAAAATCAGAGGTTGCCTCCAACATAGTAAACTATCACCCACTTACGTGGGCAATATTTACACTATAGTTTACAGTAAGAGAGAAAGGACAATGCTGAAGTAAAAAAGCCAATGGAGTCTGCTGCCATGAAAAGGAAGCTGCTTCCTTTGAAAAGGGGAAAAAGAGAAAGCACTTCAGAGTTGGACTACTATGAGTCAGTGGCCTTTACTTCTTGCCAGACAGTAAGGCCTTAAAGTAATCTTTCATAGTCTAGAAGTCTATGTTTCAGTCCTTCAAAATCATCACAAAGCAGATGAGATGTCAGAAGACAGCACACACAAAAAGCTTGTTTTTCAGACATCCAGTAAAGCGATTTCTCACTAAAAGAAGTATTTTAGAAATTATTACTCATTAAACAACCTGAACAACAACATCATACAAAAGGACAAATTCTAAATCAGCTGTTATACCATACAAATTAAGCACAACTTCAAAGTTAAGTTAAGTTACTCAGGATGCATACAGGCAGGACAGAATGCCACCCTTAAGGGACTTCAGTAGCAGGGGCAACCCTCCACAGAGGACATCAGTGTGCCTGATGGGCTACAATCCCTCACCCCATCCTGGACTGCTAGCTACCTGATCTTTTTGTTTCAGTTGTGCCACTGATTCTATTCAACTGTTAAACCTATCTGATTCCAAGCTCTTCAATCAGGCTATTCAGTGACCTCCACCTAGAGGAGACCATCAAAAGGATTCAATAGTTACACCACAAACCCTCTTCATCTCCCTGCATAAAAAGCTATCATATGTAAGTAGCTATTGCACTGGCCCTTACTGATGTGTAAATTTCTGTAATTGAGCTTCAAATGAAACGTCCACCATGGTCATTTCATTATAAATCTTATTATAACTACTAAGTATTTGATTGCTTAATCATGAGTGAAAACAAGAGCTAATTCCAGTTTGAGAGCCATCTGAGTAAGTGACAAAAAGATCACTAGCTGGCTTACAGCACCTTCCCAATTAATGCAGATGCTCATTTCATGCATCGTTTAATATTCAGTTTTGCTTAAGAATTCTGATGTTTGTCACCTACCTGCAACAAATATTCTAGGTCAAGCAGGCGATAACAGGAAGCATCAGGAAAAACAGAAGGAGACTTAAAAGCACTCAGTGATCGTAAGCTGTGAATAGAAGTCCAGAGGTCTTCCATGGATATACATACAAGTACTACAATACATACAACTACTTTTTATAGAGGAATTCCTAGCTTTCTGCTATATATTCTAGTTATTTAGAAAAAGAAAAAAGGTGTTAACTTCATTAGCCTTTTACAGAAATTCTTACTGGATTATAAATAAGAATGGGACCACTGAAGATTGTTTTTCTACAGTTTTGTATGACTGTTGTTTGCACAACACCTGGCAGCCTGGAATCCTAGCACATGACAATGCTTACTCCATTAACATAAATAGACAAAATCTGCTTTGACTGCAGCTTTTCACTGCCATGATCCTTCCAGGGTGCAAGCTCTAGTAGAATGCTTCTCTCTTCCTTAGTTCTGGCCCTGCTGTTAGATTTTCTCCTTCCATATATTAACCCCTCCCACCATAAGCAGTCAATAAAAAAAAAAAATTACCTACTTAAAGGTTTCCTTACAGACTTGTGCTTTCTCCACAGACATTTAAAGTGCACTAGATGGAGATGTAGCCTGAGGTAGGGTATCACAAAGGTAGACTGTTAGTCCTGTTTACAGGGAGAGTTAAATTCCCAGATCATACTCCCCAAAACACCCACAAGCCCCACACTTCCACTATTTCACATAGATTTTAGCAGGAACAGAGAGTTTTAAAGTATTCAAGTTGCTGTAATTATACTGGTTATTTTAACATACTGCTTTTATATTTATCTCTATGCCTTTTATCTTGTTCCTTGTGCCTGTGTCATCTTCCTTCATGCTCATGGGGGATCACAGAGCACATTAAATCAGTCAGTATTTGACAACTTGCTTGGTTATTTGTATCAACCATTCAGCTGTCTTTGGACACATCCATTTGCAGCAGAGGCTTGTCACCATCTCCGAAACTGCACACAGACAATGACCAAAGTTCACAGCCACCTAAGCCTCTGGTGAGTACCATGAGCCATGTCACAGCCACTCCACACTTCCCAAAGTAGCGGATATGGATTTGATGAACTAAAGAGTACAAGCTCAGCTCTAATACTCTTGAATCGTGTTAGAATCATAAGATAAAATCCTCAATTGTGACAAAGTGATTTTGATGCTGAAGTTCCCTTTTTTTGGTTTGTTTGGGTTTTTTAAGTGACAGGTTGCTAAGTCACTTTCAAGTATTCATTACTTGCCTATTTATCTTTTCAAAAATGTGGCAAGCTTCAGTACAAAACACTCTTCACAGATATTTAACTCACACTACTATAAGCTGTTAGCTAGCAAGAGAGAATCCAAACTTAAAAGAAACCAGCACTGGAAACTTCTCAAAACTAAAAGTGCACCCAGCTAGCAGCAACAGACTGCAGCAGATGAGATGACTTCACCTTTACACGACAGGGCAGTCCAAAAAATTGTTGCAGGCATGCAATGCTGGATATTAATTCCAGGAATCTGAATGCATCTCTTAAAAATATCACCCTGCCCCTCATAGCATTAGCCTGAGTTAACACCAGGCTTTAACTGATGCTTTAAGAATCATTTGGGGGGGATATATTAAACAATTCAAAGTCAGTAATCTTTACAGATGGGTAGGATTAGTCCTACCAGGGGTCTTGGCCCCTCTGCTGTATTTCTAGGAGATCTCAGCTGGTTTAGGCAATCCCCAGAGCTTACTGACATTACTCCTGAATTGGGCAGACATTTCTTATTAACAAAACGCTGCATCTCATTCTTCAGTGCACTGAGCTCTGCTTGTTGAGCCTAAAGCCTAGTACTTAAAAGGATAGCAGCTGGAGTTATTTTGTGCCCTTTGTTCCCGTACATGAAAGCCATTCATTAGACAGACTCTACTGAGTGGCTAAACCCAAGCAAAATATCTTCAGCTGTAATAATTGTACTATCATAATAAGCAGTCATTAAATAGTTCATAGAGATTGCAGAACTCATTGTCTCTACAAGATCTTGTCTCTCTGTCTTTTGAAGTGGCTACTAGATCTGGTTACTTATTCTTAGCAATGTTGAAGTGATGCTCTCACAGCAAAGCGTAAGGAAAGGCAAGGACAAGCATCTAAATTCAGACCGTCACTAGAATGATTCGGGTTGATAATAATGACCATTTATTAGTAAATTTTGCCTGTACCTACATCATAATTAATTACAAAGGAAAAAGCATCGGTATATAATGTGCCTTAATATAATTCCAGCTTGTGATTTTCCTGTAGAGCAGACTTGAAGCATGCTCCTGATCAAGGGCAAACTCCATGATTTTTTTTTTTTTTTTAAAGCAGTGAACAGCAACAAATCTAATGGCTCTCTTCTGAAATCTACCCCACACCAAAGAGGGCAGGACAAGGCAGACTGACAGTCCTTATCTGAGGCTACCAGGCACATGATACAGGTTTGAAGCTGGTGCAGTCCCCACTCAACCCTCCTCCTTCCTACTGCGGGCTGCACCAGGCAGGGTAGGAGTTCTTGCACTCTAGAGCTCCTCCAATGACAGAGCAACTTCCTCAGCCATGACTTTGGTTTCAATGGACTTTTTTCTTTTTTAAATTATTTCCACGCCTCAGATGCTGTGAAGCTTTTAATACACACAGTTCTTCAAAAACTAACTCTTTTGTAGAAACTGGATGTAATTAAGTCCGTCAAAATGCACCTGAAGTACCAGTCTGAAGATGAAAACCTAGCCAACCTCCCTTGGTTCTGTGAGAGTTTCAGTTTCCCAATTGAAAGGTTTTAGAGCACAGGAAAAGATTCTTCACATAATCTAGGAAACCCAGGCTGCTGATTGCAGAGTGTGGGTTTGATTTAGCATTCTTGTGAAAAGACTCTTTATATCTCATCCATGACTGTGTGCAATTGTTTGTTATGAACACCTTCCCACAGACTCCATTCCTGAACATGTCCAGCAGTAAAACCTGTCGCAAATGAACACCAGAGGGAGCAGTAAACATTTTTCTGGTAGGTAGTTTTTAAATTGGAGATGGACCAACAAGGTACAGAAAATCTTGGGGAAACTTAAAAATGGTTATCATGGGCTGTACTTTCAAACTACAGTATGTTGCTAATCCAGTCTAATTCCCCACCAGTACAGAGTCAACGAAGAGTAAGAGCAAGTGTGCAGATATAAACACTTTGAACGATGCAAGCCTAGTTGTACCACATCTCCCACCCCTTCTCTCCACCTCCTAATGACACCAGAAGATTTATAGCCTTCTGAGACTATAAACCATTTATACAAAATACTGTATGCATTTAGATAGATTACATGGAACTGAAAATATACTCAACATAGAAGAGATAGACATACAATGGAATGTGAAAAATAGTGCATTTTTATTATATATGAACACACAGTTCAAAGTCTACAGAGTAAAACCAAGAACATGGTTAAGAGACATAAGAGAAAATGAAATCAAGGATTAATATGCCAACAAATCAGCAATGAACAAGTAATTACAGCACTATCTCAAATATTATTCTACTAACCTGCCAAAGACAGTTAAAAATGCTTGCAAAAACACCAACAGAAGCATAGTTACAAGCATAAAACCACAGATCAGAGAACACTCCCACCACACATTAATAAAAGCCCCCCAAAACACTTTTTAAAGGAATTGAACATAAAAAGAAAATTTAAGTTTTCTCAGGCCTTCATCTTTGCACTACAGCATGCAGCCTACCAGACCTAGGAGTTCCTAGGGTATTTGTCACCAGGACCCTGGCTTCAGCATGGCTTCCAAGGGCTTCAGTTCCCTGATACAGAAACAGAAAGGCTCTTACTACATCTGCTAGACACCTGGATTAAATTGGTTTCTGATTGACCAAATACGAGTCACAGCGTTCAGAGCTATGAGAGTTAGCCTGCTGGTGCGGGACTCCAGAAAAGCTTGGCTCACCGCACTGTGCTGAGCGCAACCCCAGGACTGCAGATGTTATAAACCCTTCAGTTCTGACTGCAAAGGGTTCCCTGCAAGCGCATGTGTCTCAAGCAAGAGATGAAGCTGTCCTTTAGCGGAAGCCTGCTTGGCAGCTGGCTTCAATACCTGCCTGGGGAATGCTAGTTAAAATTGACCATTTTCATGCAGGACTTCATTTAATGAAGACATTCTCCCCCATGGAGAAGACTTGCTCATAAAGACTCTGTTTGAAGGACAATCGCAGCAAGGTCCAATGACGATGGATTGCTGGTGATGAAATGAGCTTTTTACTACCACAGTTCCAGATGTTCCTACAGAGGCCAGCTCTTCCTAGCCAGTGCAGAAGTGTGTTGGCAGCACATTCTTACAAGCATGGATGATGCCCTGTTGCTCAGATATCTATACACTCCAATCACACAGCCTTTAGCATTGACTCAAAAACCTGCCTTACTTTTATGTTTGTGTTGAATGAGCAACAGGAAACAGGAACATGTGAGAGACAGAAGTTACTAACATGAGAATACACCGCCCTAAGGCTATCCTTGCATAGGATTTTTTTTCTAGCCCACAGCCTATACTCTTTAGCCCTTGGATTAACACAGCGAGTCACTGTAATCATTGTGTGCCACTATTTGCTCATAGCTGAACACACAAACTTGGCATGTGAGAAATGGCTCTCAGAAGAGCGATGAAGGAAAATCTAGACTTCTGGGTATTTGGTGTCTCTCTAATTCTGGCCGCTGTCATGCCAGGCACTTAGCACAGATGATGTGCCATGCTCTGAATCTGCACCATCTGCTGCTCGTTAGCTGACAAAGGCAGCAACATGCCATCTCTCCACTAGCTGTTGCTCATTAGCTGACAAAAGCCATTTTCAGCATTCACATTGTTCTTTCTGTAATAATCTAATACAAAGATGTACAAAGAGCAAAGAAAAAGAGGAAACAAAGGTGACAGAGTAAATTTTGAGCTTAACTAAGAACATTAGTGTACTCTTAAATCTCAAGGAGAGAATCCTTACAACAGCAGGATGCAGGTCTCGGCCCCAAAGGAGTATGTCAGCAGGTAGGTATAAAGGTCAGCACTAAAGATAATCCATGTACCTCAAAATGTTTTGAAATATGCAAGCACACATTTCTAGGCTCTTTCCATTCAGGTTCTCTATTTTGTGCCATTTTGGATCTTCCATATCTGATAACAGACAGAGAACAGAGTGGCTGACAGCATGCAGCTCCCACCTTGACCAGCGCAAGCACTAACCTCAGGTATATACATGCCTGGTATGCAACCAGAGCATGATTTGGGAGCTACACAATCAACACCTATAAGCTCCACAGGAAAGTCCTGTTGGTAAAGATTCTGCATTTGTCAAGAGAGGCCTCAGCTTCCATTATAAATTATCTACACAGCTAAAAAGCAGCAGCAGTAGTCGTTAAAAGCCCACCAACATTTAAAAAACCCTGCATGACAGATATTGGACTACACAGGCTGATGAGCAATCCAACAGACAAGAACCAGCAGAGCCAGAGGGAATGAACTACAAAAGGGTTCTCCATTTTGGGGGATGCACTGATGATAGCAGATTACTCAAACTATAGAGGACTGGAAATACTCACAAAATATTTACACTACTATGGTCAATTAATTCTTTTTCAAGCTCAACTAGTGGCTTGGAGGAAAAGCCAAAGAGATACTCTGCTTCAAGGAGAAGCAGTTCTTATTTACGACAATGAGAAGTCACTGTCTCAGCTTATTCTCTCCCTCTTACGCCTTTTCTCAACCCTCCTCCCCAGATTAAACTGGGTAAAATTTTCCTGTCATCACATTGCCATGACAGAAGGCAAGAGTATGAGGCATGTTCTGTGCACTAAACAGCATACAGACAGCTGGCATAGGAAGTATTAAACTGATCACAGGCCAGGGCACAGAGGACGCAAGGAAGATGACAGATGGTATGGATTCTGGCAAGTGAGGAAGATGAAGAAAAAGCCCACAAGCGAAGTGACATGGTTAACAGAGACGGTCCTGCAAAGTACGAGACAGAAAAGGGACAAAGGGAAGAGAGGGAAGAGAAGACATGAATGGACGAGGTGCAGGTAATTCTGCTTTGCACCTTATTTCCTCCTCACACCCAGACCAGCACTTTTCACTCACTGGCCACAGAAAATGAGAACCAGACCATGAGTTGTAAGTTTTCCTGTTTAAAGCGGGACAGACAGGATGAGATGCAACAGCAGCAGAATTGATAAAATATTGCTGTACATCCACGTTCAACTGTAAAGCAACCCAAGAGAGAGAGAAAGACTTTGCACATAACCACACACATGCATGCATGAAAACTCCTTAGTGGGCACGCCAAAACACAGTATACTTGTCTTCACAGAAATACCCATCCACAGTACCAAATGAATCCTGTAACCAAACTCCTATTCACACACAAACACTTCAAAGCAAGGTTAAAGCCTTTCAGTATGAACTAGTTAGTCAATGAGGAATCACAGACAAACCAGCTTAAAGCATGGCTCAGAGTAGTAACACACTGGGAACTCAGCCATCTCATGCTGCTAATGCAACTCCTACGGCTTTGTCTTCACTATCAACAGCTCAGCTAATGCAAAGCAACATCACAGCAGAAAAAGAACTCCAATTTTGCTGCAAGGTAAGTTTTAGTAAGTAGAGCCCTATTCTGATAGGTGGAAGGTAAGAAAGCCTAGCCTAAAACAATTAAAAAAATAAAAAAGTTTTATACCTATATTTATACACACACATGCTCCAACCCTTGCCATGCTAGCATGACACTTTCAAGCATGGCTGTCCTCCCTGGAGTTGCCCAACACAAGTAACACAACACATGCTAGTACAACGACACAACCAGATGTGACGCACACACTTACACATTTTGAACGTCAACTGCTCTTACTTTTCAGCAGTCAAGAGCCACCATTTCTGGGCTCCTGCATTCCTCTCTCCCACTCACTAAGGCCAGAGGATCTGAAGTTAATCCCACTGCACATCTTTAAAAATTGTTTGGTTCAGCTTCTATCTCATCACTGGAAACTGATTATGTACTAGGAAAAGAAATTTCCCAGTGGGCATATTCAAACCCTGGAACAGGTGCCCCGTGGGGCTGTGGACTCTCCATCCTTGGAAACGTGCAAAACTTGACCACACAAGGCCCTGAGCAACCCTGATTGAAGTTAGTCCTGCTCTGAGCAGGCAGCTGGACCAAATGACCTCCAGAGTCCTTTCCAGCCTAAAGTAATCTAGGAGCCTATCTTTACAGATTGACACAAACTGGAGGGGGGAGAAGAGACAGGTGATTTTTCTTCTTCCTTTGCCCTTTTCAGACAAGATGCTAGGGCTGCCTTTCAATGCCTTAACTCTGAGCTGGGAACTCCTCTAACACCACATTTGCGCTGTATAAGCGCATCCAAACTTTGATCACTTTCTGATGTAAAAGACTGGTTGGTAAGACTGTAACAGTACACCATAAGAATGGGACCATATTCAAAATTCATCAAAAGAGCAAACCAAACTTTTTTAGCTACACACACTGCATGTATATACTCACATACATAAGTGGCTGAATTGTCCCTCTGAAGCTATCTGAAGCAAGGCTAGGTGCTTAACAGGATTCAAAAGGGGATGCTTCCTGGGTTAGAAGGATCTTCCATCCTTGAGACAGTAAGTCACTTACGTATGTATTCAGTCACTTATGTATGTGAGCCAACTTCCTCAATTCAGACATAAGCCAACAACTAACAATGCAAAACCTTCCCAGCCTCCTTACTAGTGCTGTAATTCTTTCTCGCAGTGACTCCTCTCACACTCCATGTCTCTGCCATAGTGCACAGACTGTAGCTACACAGGCGTATTCAGCATCCCACACTCACAGTGGCTGGTTCATTAGGCATGCTTCTCATGGTAGTATACACAGAGTTAAAAGGTGCCTACTAAAATGAAGAGGATGGAGATGCAGAACAGGCAGCTTGAAGCTTTCTGGATGCATTACAAAACCTGTTTGCATGAATATTAATTTTTTGTTTGGAGATTCAAATAAGCACTATCTCCATTCTGGTTTGGCTTATCTGACCTGTTAACACCAGGCCAGCACAGGATATGAATCCCTTGCTCTCCCTGTTGTCTCTTTTCCATGCTAATTTTACATTATGAAGGTGATCAGATAGCAGATAGATGTATGGGAAGAGGAAAGAACAGTCTAATTATCCCCATTAATTTGGGCAGGATCAAAAGGATACTCATCCAGAAAACAGTTAGCCAATCGAGTGGGCTGGAAGTATTTAAATAAAATACCCAACAAAGGACAATTCTGCAGAAACTTAAATTCATAGTTGCAGCATAGCCTAGATCAGTGAGATTTATTTGAGTCTGTCGTGACAAGAACAACTTTTATCAACTGCCATTTTGCAGCTATTTATATTTTATTGTCAGTTACTATGTTCATTACTGTCTGCAGTTCACTAGATCCAACTGATTTTGATAAGGAAATTTTTGAACCGAGTCACAAAGCGTATTTTCCTGTTACTGATTCATGGGTAAATACCCAGCCCATCCTGCATTAAGAAAATCTTCATTAAGGTTAATGAAAATGTTCATTAAGATTTTGTAATTGTACCAGGTGAAACAAAATTCATGCAAGGCAGAGGATGACAACATTCTTTGAGACAGAAAACCTTCTGGTTTGTATCCTATAAATACAGAGAAGTGCCATCATTCAGCTCGTTTTAAGAAGTAGAAACAGCACACCAAAAATCATGCTAGCAGCATATTCAGCAGCTAGGTAATGAGGAACCTGAGAGTCACACAGTTGTTGTCATCACGAGCATCTCACTGAAAGGTACAGGTTGAACTTTGGACATTTTTTATTCTTGCCAAAGCTCCCACTAATATCTGTTTAAACCCTAGCAGAATTTATATGCCTGACAACGATCAATCCTTACAACAGGTCCATCCTTCCCTAAGATGTCAAAATCTAAGTAAGAAAAAAAAAAATATCAACCCATCTTCATTGTTGCAACACAAGCCTGATGCTTTATAAAGACTGCAAAGCATCAGATATTTTATACAGTTACTTTTAATGCCTTAAAAAGGGAGAAAAGCTCACTGGCTTAAAGCAGAACTATGTACAGAGATTTCCACAGCAGAGTTATTAAAGCCCCCTTATTTTAAAAGGGATGGATAACTGGGGTTAAAGAATAGGCATCAAGTTAAAAAAGCAAGAGCATTTAACAAAATGTGGTATTTCTAGTCAGTTAATTTGGAAGAAGCTATTCTTTCTTCCTTCTGCTCCATAAGCAAAGCTAATAATGTCTTGGAAGTGTCCTGGGAAAGGTCAGCTTCTTATAATTTGGTTTAATGAAAACTTCCATAAAGTATATATGTAAAGCAGTAACATTTGTTACACAAAAAGCAGTAACTTACTTCTCAGAAATTCCTCAGTCCATCTAGAATCACATGAAATTTGAGGGTTTTTTCACTCCCAACTGGATTTCAAATCATGGTGTTATGCTGCAGCATAATCTTGCTGCCTGGGTGAAACGTGTAGGCTAGAAAGTTTCATGCTAACTAATGGCTTAATAACATTAACTAAAGCTTAATTAATGCTAAGAAAAAGATTAAATCACAGAGGAGAAACAGATCAGACTTTTTGTAGTTCTCTAGAACTGGGAGTTCTGTAGAGAGGATTAAAACATGTAAACATTATTAGCCAACTCGTTTGGTCTGTTTTCCAGAAAGTTAGTATTAAACTTCAAAGGGTTAAGAATTACATTTTGACAGGAGAGAACAAAAATAACAGGATACAGTCAACAATTTTGACATGAAAGGAACAAGTCTTCATGGTAGTGGAGGTCAACTTATAGCACTAGGCCAGTGTGCTGAAACAGTACACACAGGATCCCTAAAAATCACAGAGCATGACTCTTCCACTGGGAGAATCATAAGCCAAGTCTGTCTCAATTTATCCATCTGTGAATAGGGGATTAGGTACCTGCTACCAAGTGCTGTATTAAAATTGGACAAGAATGTTAAAGACCTGAAAGGCTGTACATTTTTTCTAACAATAGCTAAATTAAGAAATTGGCAGTAGCTTTGTTTCTTACCTAGTATACACTACAGAATGCATTGGTAACACTACCTAGCCAAGCCTTGTGATATTAAGCACGTTAAGGTCATAGCAATGGTCACTTACGGCATTCCTTCTCATCACTGTCATCAAAGCAGTCCGGCAGCCCATCACACTGCCAGGCCCCTGGGATACAGCGCCCATTACTGCACATGAAGTTTCCAGGAATGTTGCATTCGTTTGTGAAGTTATTCCCAGGCAACAGTTGGCTCTCTGCGACAAACCAAAAAGAGGAAAGTTTACAGGGTATTTTAAAAAAGGCAGCAAAAGCAGTCACTGAGGAAGCTGTTTATCAGTGGTTGAATGAAGATGAGACAAGTGGATCTTGACCTTGGTTATTTTGTCATTATCCTATCAGTATCCTGAGTACAGTCCTTGGTAGCACTTTCTTTTTCCTAAATTGTTGTTTTACCTGTTCTCCATTCACACTCTCCATTTTACAGATTTCTTTCTTGCTATTTTCTTTCTAGGAACATACATGCAGCCTTCTATGTATCCTCAGGTCAAAGCAAAGTTTGTTAAAAAAAATAGATCTCTCCTTCACAAAGTCAGTCTAAACACAAGTAAAACAGATGAGGCTACAAGAACTCAGCTCCATACTCCCATGCTTTTGTCAGATCTGTACTTAGCTTGCAGAATATTTTGTTGTTGTTGTTTTTACCTGAGGGCTAGGAACCATTGACTAATTCATACTAGGTTTTCAATTAAGTTTTAAACATAGTGCTGTTGATCAAAGTTAGAATTGAGCTTCTTGGTGTTAATATAGTCCTCTGGCATACATCTGTCCACAGGCTAGTAAGGCAGCTGGCACACTAAGAGTCTGCCAAGTGCAGGGGGTTTAGTAGCAGGATACTGGAGATCAAGAGAACAGTGCAAGAGGGAAACCTAGAGATTTGCCTTCAATGTTAAACACAGCTCTAGTCAGTCATTTTAATCTTCCATGTTTCCCACTTGGTGCATTGTTTTTGGAATGCAGATATCACAGAAACACAAACTTCAGTGAAGGAAGATAATGACACTCAATGGTTTTAATAAGCACCAAAATGGCATGTCATGTTGTCAAGCTGTGGGGAAGCTGCAAGACAAGGCAGAAAGAATATCCTTCCCCTCATCTTTCAGACATATTTACTTGGAGCTGGTGTATTTCGTGACAGCCTTGGTGCCGCCGGAGACAGTGTTCTTGGCCAGCTCGCTGGGCAACGGGAGCTGCACAGGCATCTGGATCTCCCACGAAGTGATGGTTGAGCACTTTGTCATAGTGAGCCAGGCATGAGGCCTTGCCGGTGATGCACTCGAAGATGTCGTTGACGAAGGAGTTCGTGATGCCCGTGTAAGGGTGCACCTGCTTCAGCACCTTGTACACGTAGATCGAGTAGCTCTCTTTGCGGCTCTTCTTGCGCTTCTTGTCGCCCTTCTTCTGCATCTTGGTGACAGCTTTCTTGGAGCCCTTCTTGGGCACCGGGGCGGACTTGGCTGGCTCAGGCATTGCAGCAACCATGCGTCACACACTCACCAACAAGCAGCGCCCACGAAGCACCGAACGCATCCCCCATGCAATGTTACAGGCTTGGGGAGGAGTGGCTGGAAAGCTGCCCTGCAGAAAAGGACCTGGGGGTGTTGGAAGACAGCTGGCTGAGTATGAGCCAGCAGTGTGCCCAGGTGGCCAAGAAGGCCAACGGCATCCTGGCCTGTATCAGAAATAGTGTGGCCAGCAGGACTAGGGAGGTGATTGTCCCCCTGTACTCGGCCCTGGTGAGGCCGCACCTTGAGTACTGTGTTCAGTTTTGGGCCCCTCACTACAAGAAAGACACTGAGGTGCTGGAGCGTGTCCAGAGAAGGGCAATGAAGCTGGTGAAGGGTCTAGAGCACAAGCCCTATGAGGAGCAGCTGAGGGAACTGGGGATGTTTAGCCTGGAGAAAAGGAGGCTGAGGGGAGACCTTATCGCTCTCTACCTGAAAGGAGGTTGTAGAGAGATGGGTGTTGGTCTCTTCTCCCAAGTAGCAAGTGACAGGATGAGAGGAAATGGCCTCAAGTTGCGCCAGGGGAGGTTTAGATTGGATATTTGGAAAAATTTCTTCACTGAAAGGGTTATCAGGCACTGGAACAGGCTGCCCAGGGAAGTGGTTGAGGCACCATCCCTGGAGGTATTTAAAAGACGTGTAGATGTGGTGCTTAGGGACATGGTTTAATGGTGGACTTGGCAGTGCTAGGTTAACAGTTGGACTTGATGATCTTAAAGGTCTCCTCCAACCTAAACGATTCTATGATTCTACGATCTTCTGCTGTCATGTTCTAGACTAGTCCCAGGCAACACGCACTTGACCAGGCAAAAACCAGAAATACAAACCTTCCCACATAAGGGTGGAGGTGTCACAAAATATGCCCCCCCCCACCCCCGTCTGCCCGCATATCTTCATGGTTCACACCAGGAAGAACAAATTAAGCTGATGCACAGCTGAATCATTTACCTATCATTTACCTATTTTGAGGATAATTGCATGATTTTTGGAAGCCTGAGGGAGTGGCAGAGCTGCAGTCAGTTACTTCCATTGCCCACCCTACACCAGCTTGCTTCCTGCTCCTGTTGGAATCCAACTCCTTCCTCCCCCCAGGAAGGCCTGAGCTCCAGAGGCGAGGAGAAGCACTATAAACACAGCATGGTGAGTGCCTCATTCTTCGATTCTGCACAGGGCACAGAGCAGATCACAGCTGCCAGGACCAGCAGTTTCACAGAAGACCCTTTCCCAGCTCATTCCTGCAGTCTCAGGGAGGAACCTGCTCCATACAGGCATCTTTGGAGAACTCAGCTGGCAAAACAACAAGCCTCTAAGCATGTGAGGCTTTCCAGAAACTCCTGAATCAGCCAAATGCAGATGGTTCCCTTCCTCCCCCACAACGTAGCAAAATGCTCCATCCCTGACACAGGCAAAACTGCTAAGTTTTACATCACTGTTTAAAAAGACACATAATAGGAATGCTTCAGGGCGGTATTTTTTTATGCCTATATCTGCCCCAAACAACATATTTCCTCTCAAATGTTATTTCTTGCAAATGGCTGACTCTCCTGGCGATGTTTTAAGAATCTGCTAGCACAGAGCAGATACCTTAATGGAAATTTGCCCTGAGCTGTTAAGAGACGAGGTAGTTCAGAAAAAGGTGGAAATAAAGTCTTCTGAGACAGATGGGGCAATCTCAGCCGCTGGCCACATACCCAGAGCCACCTGTAACTCTCCTTAAAGCACCTTATAGAAAGAAGGTGACAGCCAGCAAAAAGCAAGCCCAGGCTATGCAGCTGGAAATTTGGTGTCTTTTTGCTTTTAGCAGTTTCATTCAAACCTCAGTTTCATTCCCTGCATCACTGCTCCTCTTATCAAGAAAGAATGGGTTTGCTCTATACACTGTGATAGGAAAAGGCTACAACCTAGAGCATGCTGGAAGACGCTGAGCTCCAGCTCACTCAGGGAGGGCCTTCATTGCTCCCAGCAGCTCCTGCGAAATGCTATACCCAACTCTACTTCAAGCCCAAGTCCCTCAGTCTAAATCAGCAATGGGAATGGTTTGTCCTTGGCTAGTTCTGCCATGAAACACTGAACAGATACAGCGCTGTCAATAACACCCCCACGGCTACTGCAGCCTTACAGCATCACTGTTAACTAAGTTCTGCAGTTCTATGTTCAAGCAGCAAGAGTTTTGTTGTTGGTTTTGGTTGTTTTGGTTTTTTTTCTCCTTAAGCCAGTATTGAACACATTCAGATCAGTCTTTGTATCATTGACCTGTACCTGGTAGGTAATCACCAAACCAAAATCGCCATTCTCAAACAGCGACAGAGGGTGAAACTGTCAGCATTACACAACCTCCTATTAGCAAACAACTCCCAGTGCGCTAATAACACCTCTGTCTGCAACTGGAGAAAACCTACCGCAGTATTACAAAACTATGGCATGCCATCACCAGATCAGATATGAAAGAGATGAGATACCTGGGTATTCTTTGCAATGTAAAGGCACAGCCAATACGCCATGTTCTTGCATTTGTTATAAAATAACCAAGAGCTTCAACAGCAGAACCTAACTCCTTTCTCCATACTTTCCTCAAAAAAAAGCTTTTGGGTCAGTATGGTACCACTGGAAGACTTCCCTGGTAGTTGTCATAATGTTTCTCAGAGAGAATTTGCAAGTTCTCAAATATTACAAAACTGAAATGTCCTGGCTAAGAATAAATCTCTGATGTAAAACGGAGTTATTTCAAGCTTGACAAGAGAACTAGGCATTACCGAGGCTTTTGCTCTCTCAGAAACTAAGCACCTAGGCAGCACATTTAGACAGCAACATCAAAAAGGTGCCATTCTCATGGCATCTCTCTGTTGCTCTGCTCTACCTTCTTGTCTAACCTCATACCTACATCTCTTATCCAACCTGCTGCACTTCCACAAGGAAGCTGCACCTATTCAAAATGAAAAATCCTGCTGTCAACACTTAAGTGAGACCTCTTCTAGACTTGGGCAAGTTTCTAGGTAAGAACCAACACCAGGTCTCACAGCTACCTCTCCTAACTACAGAACTGTCTTCTCCCCACAAAGCATCACGGTGTCCCTGAGAAAACATAACTGCATGCATTTCAAGCCCTGTAACACCTGTACAGAATAACTGAAGTTCCGCTCCTGTCAGATCTACTGCTATTATCTTGCCTGAAAAGCTTTAGCCATGATGTCCACACTTCTTGAATGAAAAAATTTAGACCAAGCCAAATCATTTAAGAAATTTTTAGGGTTTCAAAAAGAAAAAAAAACACAAACCAAGAAACAACCCCCCAAAAAAAGCCATTGAGTCTCTGTTACTTTTAACAACTTCTTTAAATAAATGCTATACTTCTATCCTACTAAATTGAAGCAACATTCCAGGAACAGATACCAAATTTTATTTGTTACCTAGTAAGTTATTTGTTTATAGGATTTCCTTTGTCATACAATAAATTTATCCTCAATGTTCCTCTAAAGCAAGGATGTATTATTAACCTTCTCACCAAACAGGAAACAAAAGATACTGGCAGATCAAGTTACTTGCTGACAGCCCTACGCAAGCTTTGCTACAGAAGGGGAACACGGAACTCTGACTCAATCGAATTTCAAAGCAACATCTATTTCTCTTAAAACATGACCTTCATCAGCTGCTAGAAGAGAGTTGCAGGTTACAGACAGCAATTTGAGTCATAGTCAATGCATCTAGAAACTTGTTACGTGCATTACTCCATCTCCAAAAAATCCACTGGTAGATAAAGAACTGTCAAAACAATTGCATGTGTGGAACTGTTTCAAATTGTATTGCTCCTTTTGCTTCCTTCACTTTGCAAGTCTCCTCTATCGGATGTAAAAAGCTGAAAGAAATCCTCAGTGCAGTCATCACCTCCCAACCCTCAGGAATGCGATGTTCCTGCCCTTTCAGCGCACAGCCGGCTGCATGACTCAGGGAGGCTCTGTGCATGCACATGAGGAGGAGCAGTGTTACAGACATGCACAAGACAGACACGGAAAGGACTAAACTAGATCATGTTGTCCATTTTCCTAATATGGTCCATACAGATGTCAAGTTTTGTGCAGTCAACTTGCTATACCGCCTGTTGGCATGGGCGGAAATTCCTTCAATCTGGCAGAGCTGGCTTTCCGATCATTGACATATTTACCCTGCAGCCTCTTTGACTGATTTTGAATTCAACCCAAATATTAGCTACACGGATGTGTTCAGTTAAGTAAAGGAGGAAGGGAAGAAGGGGAAGGAGGTAGTCTATTTTCACTGCAACACATTGCTCACTTTAAACAGCATACCATCTGGGCTGAATTATAAAAAGGGACTCGTGTTTCACTTTTAAGGGGACTGAGTAAGGAAAGTCAATCTGTTTTAGCAGCCACTTCCAAAAATGCTAGCATCTAAATATTTAATACCCACTGAAAAAGAATCATGGAAAAATAAATAAAAGGACAAGTCATACTGAGCACTTCACACTGTATTAAGAAAGCAAGTCAAGGATATCTTTCACAAAAAACCCTTTACCTGAAAGCACTCCAGAGAACTGTGCACATTACAGAAGAGATCACTACTGATAACACTGCTGCCTCTGTATCAGAAAGTGTAATCAGTAAGAGTAGGCAGTCACCCCGGCCAAGGAGCTTTTGAGGAAGAAATACAAGACACTTAGGTGTTCAACACCCTCATGAACAATGCCAGTAGCTTCAGCCTCTTTGCAAAGAGGATCTATCACCAAGGATGAAGCACGAACTCTTCACTGCCAAACCTTTGGCACGTCTTCTGTGGGAATCCTGGGATCTTCACTGGATACTTTCAATGGATTGCTGCTTGAAGTCTTTCAAATGTGAAGAGAATTATTTTGATCCGGGCTGGTACGTAGCTGTGAGGCCAAAAGGCTACTCATGATACTTTCCTATCACATGATGCACACTATATGCTCCATACTTGAATTAATTCATTCTTTCTTTCTGCTTATCACCTTGCTAGGTGTAAATCCACAGCAGGTTTCATTTCAGCACATCAGAAATCTGTTCTCGCTCTACTGAAATCTGCAATGTGTTGTGAAAACAAAAGGAGAGAGACTGGTACAAGTCAGTAGCTGGAATTTGCAGCAAGATGGCATCAAAAAGACATACCTTCAATACTTGCCAATATCTGCTCACCAGCAAAACACATCACAACTAAAGAAAAGGGAGCAATAATGGCAGACTTGAACAAACACTTTTTGATCTTCCTCCGTCATCTTAAAAGACAGCAAATAAGCAGTGCTAAGTGCCTAGCAGTATATTACAAGATTTGATGCCTCAGAGACTGCAAAACTATTTACAAATGCTTACATTCAGGCCCAGTTGCTTCTGTAAATTTAGCCACTAAGGACAGATGTATCTTATCATACTACTTTATGTTGACATGAAGCATCTGACTCACTCCACATCTACTTTACAGACGATGCACCCAGAAGAGGAATTCAAAAGCTGAGCATGAAGAAACTCCAAACATTATGCTTTACCCATAAACTTCAGTTTAGCATGTGCGTGCATAAACTTCACTGGCAATAGAAGTATGTTGTCAGCAAGATAACACCAGTGGAATTAAGGTAGACTTGGCTTAACACTCACTGCACTGAAACGGAAGGCAGAGCTGATTTGTGCTTATGAGAGAACATCAAAGTTAGGACTCCTGCAGCCACCCCAAGAGTCTGTGGCAACAAACTTACTCAACCTCCTTACTTACAGTTTACCCATTGTTAAAATGAAAACAGGGCACTAGTTTTTAAGAGGAAGGTCCCATACTGAATTCAAGTATGTAGGGCATAAAAAGATTGCCCATTAACAGCACCAGGTAAGGAAAGTGCACTAATGAGGACTAAGTTTACTTTCCATCTCTTAAATATACACCCTTGATATCACCCAAAAAGTTGTTTACAGCTGCATGTTCATCAGCATTATCTCATAAATCCCCATAAACGCTAGTCTTCAGCTTGATTTGCTTTCCTATGCACTACTGCTAAGGTGCCTTGCCAGAACAGAAGAAAAGCATCCCAGTGCACATTCAGGCTGGCTTTGGGAAGAAAAGAATAAGACAAGCTCTCTCTTGCTCTGCCGTGAAGCCTCTGACAACACCTAAGCCATCTATCACAAGTAAAGGACACCTGCCAGCGATTATCTGACAACTTAAATCCCCTTGAACAGTTTTAATCCCTATCCTCCCCTATCCTCATTTAAACTGCCTGATGATTACATTGCTTAATGCAACATTAGAAGTTATGAGGGTTATTTGTAAAGGCAGATTGACAGCCCTGTTGCAATACGAGTGCTCAAAAATGCTTCACTGAAGCAGCAGGTAAATTAGTGATTATTCAAGGAACTGCTCACCGTTCAGGTTCGACTTCTCTTCCTTCAGTCTTCCAACTGTGATCCATCAGATGTGATATATTCGATATCTAGCATTTTCATGATTTAAAATGGATCAGGTCTAGTCAAAAGAGCAGAAACTCCTATGGGTACTTCCAATTAAACACTAAATATTACTGAGGCAAATCAAAGTCAATGCGAAAACTCTTTAGAGCACTAAAAAGGACAGCTTCTTTTAATTTAGACAGAAAAACTACAGTGGCAAGGAATGCAGACTACTATCAGATGCCCATCCTTCACCCATTAATTCCTCACAGCAAAAGCTGCCTTTATTGAACTGGAGAGCAATTAACACATCATGATCTCCAACATAAATACTACAATATGCATAGAATGGAATATCTTTTTCTGAATATCCTACAGTGTTCGTTTAAGCAATTGGCACATTCCCTATAGTAGGTGGCTGCATTTCAGCACTGAGCCATGCAAGCGCCTGAATTAAATATAATCTTCTGAATCACTTCCTAATAAACAACCATTTGCTTTTTCCTTGCAACACCATGTGCAGGAAGGGAGCTGAGGTGAACAGGCTTACTTTAATCCTACAGCCTTCATGGCTGGATTCTATATTCGGGGGACTGGGCATTTCACTAGATCCCCCACATTTGCTTGTATCCAGTGCAGCTGCTTGAGTACACACCAAAAATACATACATGCCCTAGGTCTGTGGGCTCTCATCACAGTTAACGTGGTGGAAGAAAAACAGGCTATGGGCCATTAATAGTACAGAGTGAACACAGCTCCAAACTAGTACAAGTTTAAACAGAAAAAGGAGGAGGAGGAGAGGAGGAAGAAATACTTACGTTACTGAACTGAGTGCACCTCAAAAGAGAAGCATTCCCCAAGCAAGAGGGTCAAATGGAGATTATACGCTGTTCTTACACAAACTAAAGCTACCCAACCAGATCACTTCCTTACAGAGTGCCAGAGGTAAAGATATCTTATTCTTAATACCTTTGAGGGATGTATTGCTGTAACACCACCCTGAGGACATTATTTTTGTCTTCACAAAAAGAATAGACTAAAGGATTTACGCACAATAGCACAGAAGACCTACAACACATCTTGGGACAGAATTTAGATTTCATGATCCCAGCCTCTGCTTTAGCAATATACTTGTAATTACCTGCCAACAGGAGTCAAACAGTAGTGTTTGTATCAAACAGCTGTACCTAAGAGAAATTAAACAGAGGGTAGAGGTGAAGGAGGAGATAACAAGCTTGTGTGTCCCATCACACTACTCCAGTCTCCTGACAACCAGGCCAAGCTAACATTCTGCCTGGATCATACCTGAACCGTGACAGCAGCGAGACCGAGTCTGATTCACTTGGTTATGAATTTAAGCATTTAACTCCAAGAAGTGCATATGCTGCTTCAAACAAGAACAAAGGAATGATGGAGTTGAGCTCTTTTTATCCCCTGGTGAATAACGTTTACGATCCTTCACAAGACAATGTGGTCATCACTTGGCCACCTTTCTCCCTAATTTTGGTTTGTGGAGACTCCTGTATACTCATGGCAAAAGGGGTCAGTACATGATCCCCAACTTCTTTCTTTTGACTATGATGGCCACATGAGTAAATGGTTATCTTTACTGTACAGTTTCCCCTTCCTGCTTGCCCTCAATCCCCCAAGATAATTTATAGCGGAAGACCAACTCAGACTGACTCTTCCACCCATCAGAGCAAGATCAATACTCCAAATTTAGGATTGCTTTGTTTATCCCAGGCTCCTCTCCAGTTCCTCCCCCTCCAGTGATTTTAAGCAAACTATGAAAACCATTACTGTGCAATGAATTGGAGCATGCACTTACACAGAACCCTCTAATAATTAACATCCTCTGGAATGGAAACATTTTCTCTAATTATGTGTTCCTCATGCATTCAGAAGAGCATAGCTATTATCTCCAGGCACTTAAACAGAAAGTTAACATAGTCCAGAATAAAAATCTGAAATACAAAGAACATATTCCACCAATTGTCATCTTCAGGTTATTGAACAGTGACGCTCTTCTAATCATTTCATCTTACCCACAGGTTATTACTATCTTTCTGTTCTTCCAAAAGAGCAGAAGACACTGTCACAAAAAAAAAAAAAAAAATTCCACACTAGTGCAACTGAACAAAAGCAGGCAGCCCCCTCCACCACACCGGCCCCCTGGAAACACTGAGTCCAGAGGGAATCTACGCTCTGACAGTCGAAAGCTGACCAGTTATGGTCTCCACGTCAGCTCCACAGTCAGGTTCTTAATCACTTTAACTTCCGTGAACCTTAAAGCCAGGTATACATTCGTACATCTTGGTAAGCAGAATGAGGAAAGAAACAGAAGGGGTTGCTGCATGGTTGCTAGACAAGTCTACATGATCTTCAATTTACTGAAATAACGCGCATAGTTAGCAAAGAAAAGTGAAAAGGTAAGACCAGCAGACTTTGGGGGATTCTTTTAGTTTCTGCTGCACCAGGAGAAGTTCGTGTTTCAGATTTCAGTACGACAGTGAGCACAGTTATTTATAGACCATTAAGGCTTTCAAACAGCAGTGACAACCACTGACTTGTGGCTTTCAGTCTCCAGAAGATACCGCCTTTAGTGTAGTGCTTTGAGTCACAGGGCAGCGGCATTCCTCCCTCGAAATCACTCCTAGCGATTTATCAGCTCTACTCGAAACATCGGCATGTTAACAGACCACTTGCCTTTCCACTTCTTAGTAGAAGGCACTGCTTCTGAATGCATAGTCCTGCGTTCAGACAGATTATTTGCAAGTTCAGCTTCAGCATCAGAAAACAATAGTCATCTTCACAGGCTGTGTGACAGACTTGCCCGTTTCTGAAACGGCTCTGGCTCTCCTGTCCCAACTAGTGCCAACAGTTTGGCTTAGACCCTTACAGAGTATCACAGTGCTGTTTCCCAAGAGAGACACTGTTGCATGAAACATTGCTTTGACTGCAATCAGGTTAGTGTCTGATGTATAATCCTTTTCCAGATGTTCCCTGGATAGAAATACATACTTTTTGAATTTAACTTCAAGCTTTAATTTGATGGAAGAACATGAGATTACTGGTGGCAAAAAGATAGGCAATATAAATACACATCAAAAAATGCAACTGAGCATCTTGATGAGGGTAAAAGCAAAAACAGCAAGAAAACAAAAAACTAAAGATGTAATTTCTATATTCAAATATGCTAAAAGCAAAGCGAATCCTATTGATTTTATACCCTCCATACCCAGTAACTTTCAAAACACTACTTAATAAAAGGCAGAGCCTGTGTATACAGAAAAGGTCCAACTTCTTCACAAACCATCTATGTAGTACATTCATCACTCTACACTGGCTACCCTACAACAAAGGGCAACAGTAAGTCAGATCACATTACAAACTACAGACACCTACAGGACAGAAGAGATAATTGTTTTTAGCATCACAGAAGAGAGTATTTTTATCTTGTTTTGCTCAACCTCTCTACCTTTGAGGAAAGATTTCTCTGCAGTACCCTTATGATAAAGTTAGGTATATTATCCTCCTCTTGGACAGATTCAGACCATGCTCTGAAGAGACAATAAATCTAGTTATCCCATAACTAGTGTCCAATGAATAAAAGTACAAGTACCTGACACAGCAAAGAACCTCAGATTAGTCTGCCAGTTACGCCTTAAAAGCGTAGATTTTAAAAAAGGGAAGGAGGCCTAACTTTGCCTTGGTAAACTTTATGATCAATAGAGTATCATCCATCCTCCCACAGACAACACTGCCACATCGCACCAAACTGAACAGGTATGCTGTCTGCATCAAGCCTGCACTATCCGGTCATTTGGTATTAGTCACCCTGAAAATATAGCCTAAATTATTCTCAACAGGGCATGGACGTAAAGAGAGGAAATACAGAGTAAGTAATCTTATTGTTGTTTCTCATGTCCCAAACTACCATCAATATCAAATCCTTATATCAAACTCCCCCCCCATGTATGAGTGCAGAAAGTCTTGGATTTGTAGACCTCATGCTCAAATTACTACCCACCATCATTTTGTAAGATAAAAACCACTTGATTTTCACAGCTTTTAAATGTCAGCTTACTTACAACAGAGATATCTGAAATACTTTCTAAAGAAACAGGACTGTTGCAGGTTGCAACATCAGCTCTGGCTGCTGGTCTGACCCACCGCAGGAACCAAATCCATCTTTTATCAGGGCAGGCAGGGAGAGCTGACTGGAAATTATACCAATCACAGCCAGGGCAATGTCTCATTGCTTATTCTGCTGATAAGACAGGGTAAGAGACATGTACTCATGGCCAACATCCACCTAGCAATAAGATTTCCAAGCCGAATCTTCTTTCTTCAACAGGAGGAAGTCTGAGCAATAACCTTGAATGGCCTATTGATAGGGAGAAAAGAAAAGAAATACAGTCTCATATGGACAGATAAACACCTTGAAGGTGGGAGGAGTACTACTAATAAGTTTTAATTTATTCAAGGATCTTTCCTAGGGATTCAATACAAATTTGCCTTTATTTCACAAGCTGCTGAGACAATTACATTCTGTCTGCAAAACACAACAGAACATGAAATTTTAAAATGCTCTCGCAATGCTTCGCCTAATCAGTCACCCATAAATCCGGCCTTTAAATATTAATGCAAGATAAAACCAAACTGCTACATACAGGTCTGTATATAGTTACTTTCTGCTGTTATGCCCAGGTTTTAGCTACTTGTTCTCTCAGCAAACAGAGTCCTCGTTGTCTAACATTTCCCTTGGCAACAGGATACTTCCAACGGCATCACTCAGTATAAATCATAAGCTTGTGTAAACTGGCAAGGACAAATGGCAGAACTAGATAGTAAATCTTGTATAAAGTGAATGCCAAGATTAAAGAAGAATGTATCTTTCAATTAAATGATAGGAAGGGCAAGAAAAGGAATAAAAAATGACAAAGTTTGAACTGAAGTTATACGTGGGATTTTGTGGCATGGCTGCAGAACCGTTAGAAATCCTGTCAGTTTGGTTCAGGTACACGCGTTTGAGACGTAAAGAAACGTTTGTCCAACCAATACCCAGCAAGCTACAGGTCCAGAACAAAAGTGAATTCAATGTCCAAAATTCATCAAATTTAAAGGAATAACCTACAACAACAGAAGTGAAGAACAGGAATTCCATTTAACAATGAGCGCTTTGGGTTTTTTTTTGGTTTGTTTTCCTAACAATTGGAAGGGGCTAGGTTTAAATTTCCTCACTCAATACTCCATGTCAATAAAAACCTACCTAGCACAATTAAGTTTAAGTTTCCCAATCACAGAATCTGAACATTTACTTTCAAAGATCAAATGTTTTTAATTGCTCTTTGAGACTTGTTTCTGCAAGGACTATTTTTGCACTATGCAGATGCAAGAGGTCATAAAAGGCTGCTGTTAAACACATTTTCTTGCTTAAAAACGTGTATTGAATTACCTGTACTTAGGGGCCTTCAGAGATGACCATTAGCTGTGCAAACTCTGAGATGTTCAACCTTACTGGCTGGGCAGATTCTTTTAGGTCTTACACCCGATGTAAGAAAAATCGCACCGTTGTTCTGTCTGGAGAAAACAACTGAATTCACTATTAGTTTATTCCCCCACATGCAAGTGCTACTTCAAACTGTTCTCTTGTGCCATACAACGATGACTTAAAGGGTGCTCCAATGAGAAGCAGTCCCAAGGATTGGCAGCAGTTAACCGTGAAGCTGTAAATGTCAGTGTCAATTCTTTGCAAAAAAAAATTTCTGTAACGTCAGTTGCTCTAGGAATATTTCACTATGGCAGTGGTTAAAGTATGCCGTAACTTATAGGCATAAAAAGCACTGAAGTCCTTTGGAGTTGGTAGCTGATACTGGACACACTATCTCTCTCCAGATCCCAGCATACTAAATCAATGCCCAAATATGCAGTAACAGAAAAGCATGGAAGGGGAGGAAAGGAAGGGAAAGGCGGTAACTATGAAGGCGAATGACATTCTTGTCCCTCAGCAAGATGTTAAGGAGGTATCATCTTGCCCCTTTCTCCAGTGAGTAGCCACTCAGCACTAATAAGAATATTTAGGATTTCTGCAGTCTTCTGTCCCACCACACAGATCACACACAGAATCAACCTCTGCAAATGAATGCGGTTTAAGCAAGAGCTACCCATTACCCCCCAAAAAAACTATAAGCATAAATTGTTAACTGGTGGGCAGAAGAATGTTTCACCCAGTGAGGGGAAAAAAACTCAACCAAACAAAAAAACAACCCCTGCACCTCCAGAGACCTTAGTGTCCAAATACATGAAAAGATGACAGTATGGAATGATATTATTGGTCAGTGGCAGAAGCACTACGTCAAACTAATCATAGCTGCTTTTTGTACACAGCTGTGATTAGCTAAAGGTGCATCTCCTCAACAGCTTAAGCTGATCTAAATCAGAGCTAATAGCCCCATCTTTCTCCACCTCTGGCTATAAATTCCTGTCTTCCCTCATACTATCCAGTTGCATAAATTCCACCACAGGTGGGCAGCAAGCTTTAAAAAAGTTAACCTAAAAGCCATTAGTTCTCAACGTTGTCTGAATCAACCCACCACCAAGTTTCAAGAGCATCTGCCATCACGGAAGAGAGCGAGAAGAACATACACGCCCTGGAGGAAGGAGGGAAAGCCCAGACACCTTATGCTGCTATGGAAACATACCCCTAGGTTAAGAGCAAAACAAGGACTGTAGCCTTTCCTCAGGCTAAACCAGATATAACCTAAAACCAAAACAATCCTGCCATTTTCAACTCCAACAGACACCACTTAGTCTAATAAAGCTGCTTGTCCTTAACAACTATGCCACAATTGCTTCTTTAAGCAGTGAAGAAAGTTTTCAAGAGCAGTAATTGTCTTGGCAGCTGCATATCAACATATTCCCCAGTAAGGAAAGCTGCATGTCAGAACCAGACATGCTATGCTGTGTCCCAGCAAGCATGTAGGTGGTGAAGGCTGGTATCCCATGCTGACATCTTACTGGTGAATGACCATTTGACAGATGTGCTAGAGACAGAATGTGCAGGGCTCTGAAAGTGAACTCACTCTGTAAGCATGGTGGAGAAAGCAAAACAAGATGAAGTTATGATAATGATATCCTCCTGATGGCATCAGGAGAGTAACTTATGCATTTAGGATCTGATTGCATGTCGGTACGCACATCAGGAGGGGAAAGTAAGCTGCGGGGGGGGGGTAACAAGGGGAGAACTCAGGCTGTGCAACTACATAAAAGGCCACACCTTGGAAAGAGCCTGCAAGACAGCTGGGATGCAAGGCTCTGCAGAGGGGCTAAGTCCAAGAAAGGCCAGGATGCAGGCCGGAGTAACATAACAAAACATCAACAATGTCCTTAACAATAAAGAAAAAAAAAAACTCATAAGCTCTCACTCAACAACACTGAGCTAATTTTCAAGTGCAAGGAGATTGATGACAGATAACCACGATTTTAATCTAGACAGAGAGAGACAGATCTGCAGACTTCTCTACCCTGGGAAGGCAACTCAGCTCCTGCTTTGAAGTCTTGCCCTAAGAACAGAAAACAAGGAGACCAGAAACCTCTCTCCTGAGGCTCCTAAAAAAAATCTGGAAGAGGAACAAGAATGTTTTTCCAAACAATACATTGAAGCAACAGTTAAAGTTAGGAGAAAAATTTGCAGAAGACAATAAGAGTCAAGGAAAGGCAACAGTTTAAGAAGAGCAAAGTGACTGTACTAGGCGCTAGTGACAGCACACAGCCAGTGAAGACGGGGTACTGTTCCTAAACAGAAGCATTATCTTGAAATAGATGATAACCTCTTCAAATAGGAATGCAAATCCAACAAAGAGATAAGAGTTAGTCTGAAAAGAGAGCATACATGAAGATCACAAGTTGGATGACAAAACATGGTGCAAAGTGAACTTAGAACATCCCTGAATCTTCAAGGGGAAAGACAACTCATTCCTCTCCAGCTGCAATGATAATGCAGAAATGGACATATACACCTTTAGAAAAAACAATTTCAACATAACAAGTCAAACTAGAGCCTTGATTTCAGAGGATCACCAGGTTGGGTTATAATCAGCCAATTTTCATCCACCCTATATTGAAAACATGACAGGCCATGGTGCAGCCACAGTGACACCCTTTAGACCATCCAGGACCTCATACCACTCTCACAATATTTTGGAGATCACTGCTAATATACTGGTCTAATTCAACAGTGAGACATCACAGGACACAAGCCTCTTCCAATGTCAGGCCCTAGGTCTATTTGAAGAGATTTTGCCGTTACTTTAGACTCAAGAGGTTTCTTTTATAAAAGACAATGTGCATTTGCCCTTTTCCCATAGCTGTCCTCCACTAGGCAAGCCTCAAAGAGAGTTAAGTGGGGGCAGAAGATGGAGCTCAGGAATGACAGATGTATACAACAACTGGTTATTTATTTGAAGTTGGGGATTTCCCATAATCACTACCAGAGACCTAGAAAATAATCAGTTCAAGTGAAAAATAACAGCTTTTATAACCACCTACCTAAAGCATGATTTTCTCCCATTCAAACTGAGCTCTTTGATGTGCTTTATACACTAATAATAAAAATTTATACAGGAAATAAAGTGAGTCCGTATTTGCTGCATGGATTAGATTTCTGCTGCTTTCTGTAAGCAAATCAATAGCAGAAAAATAAATAGCATTTGCATTTTGTCAATGGAAAACATGCTGTTAGGAAGATACATGGCAGGGATTATACTGAAGTGAGAGGCTCATTCATTTCACAGGAGTTAAGTTTCACCTTATCTATTTCACTTATTCATTGTACTAGAATCCCTAGCTGAGAGCAATGATGTTTTTCCATTGTAGAGGACCATATACAGTGCCCCCACACAAACAGGACGTTAATGCGTCAATCCCAGGACAAACTCCGAGTCAACAAAAATTAGTATGTTTCTGGTTAACTACAAAACCATTCTTGCCTTTTACAGCTTTATTCAGCATTTTTTGCATCAGGTATTCTTCCACTGAGCCAAATCAAAACTCAGTAGATCTCTAAAACCTTGCTATAACCCCATGTATCATTTTTGCTGGTTAAACAAACTCTGAAAACTCCACATTCCTCCTGGCATCTATCATATATTTATGTATGCTACCAAGTGTACTTTCTGAAGAAGCCGGGGCAAAGGCATGTCCAGACTGAGAGTGCCAAACTGGCAAATGCTGGGAGGGCTGCAGAGCAAACCAACGAGCTGGGGAATCACCTACAGAATTACACAGATGGGGACCAGAAGGAACAGACAAGATATCAGGAGTTTTGTGAAAATTTTCAACAAAAACAAAAGTCCATAATATCTCAGTAACCCAGAGAACTCAAGATGCCCAAGCAAAAGACATGGCTTCTATGTATTCAATAACAAAGTTTTTATTATCAAAGTGTTTATCTACTTGATTCCAAGGCAGGATACATTTGTTTTCACACTAAACCCAAACTGAAACTTAGGATGTACTAAAGTTCATAGATTTGCCAATCTTTTTTTCAGGGTTCTAGGGAACTAGAGAGAAATCTTTTTTTCAGGGTTCTAATTCATTATCACTTGCAGTAGCACCTGAGACTAGCCATAATGGAGGTTCTCAAGAGCCTTGATGAGTACACTAATGAAACAGCAGTTTCAGCATGTTGCCATTAAGGATTAATTTTAATTTTGAGTCTCATTGGCCTAGTTGGCCATTGCCATAAATACCAACCCAGCAGATATAATTGCTAAGCAGGTATATTTGGCTCCAGTCACTCTGCCAATTTAGTGGCAGCTGATGTCTGAAAATTGCAGGGTGTAAATTTAGCGTAGTGGGTCTCACACATAGTGCTTTTTTACTGGTAGAGACTGTATTTGATAAGTCAAAATTAAAAGAAAGATATCACACTTTATGAAAGTATGTCTATTTTTTCCCCTAATCTATGGAAAGAAAGAAATAAGAAAAATCGGACTGTATTGACTAGATAATGACAAAGGCAGCACAGCTCTAAACTGTGCATTTCTGAGTTTCAACAGTCATTTCTTTCAGGTCAATGAGCAGAGAATTGCTAGTGCCAAGCAATGCCAAGACTTCTGCCAAGCAGCTATCAAATCTGGGTAAGATAAGGCAAGCAGGAAGAGATGTCTTTGGAATACAAGGACAATCTAAACATATTTTCTCTGTAACAACCATGTTCAAATTTCTTTTACAGCCCCAAGAAATCAGCAACTGGCTAGCTCTGACTGTGTCTCTCCGCTACCACTCACTTACACATTCACACCTTCCTTCCTTCCCACACACTACAAGAAGTTCAGAAGACAATGAAAACTGTACAAAATAGATATTTTTAAGGATGCTCTGGTAGGTAATATATAGTGCTAGACTGACAGCCATTGCCATCAAAATAGACCACTAGTATAACACATACAGGCACTAGCCAAGGTTTCTCCTACTCCACTTAACACAAGTATGCAACAGCAGCGACCCAGCAAAGTAGTTTCCAGCCTTTGCATTTCCATGAGCCATCGTGTCTGTGCATCACTGCTGTTACGGTAACTCTAATTCCTACTTGACAGAACAATGTCTCAATCCACTTGCAGCCCATACTGGCTGCTGCTCATTTGGGTTTAGATTTTCTAACAAAGTACCTAAGCAGGCTTACTCCAGACTTACTAAGATTTTCAGTCTCTCAGCACTGGAGTTGCTGCCACACATACCCTTGCTTTAAACACATGGGCCCATATTTAAGAGAATGGGAATCTTGCTGAACATTCAAAACTCATTTTTCTCCTGGGGAAGCCTGAATTGAAAACACTTAAGGGCAATAAAGGTCCTTAAAAAAGCACCCGAGATTCTTCATAGATCCATTTCTTTGATTCTGATTCCCAGCTACTGCAATAATTTCTACTTTTCTTAAAAGATAAGCTGACACATTCTGTTCAGATCTTCTGTCAAAGAGTTGCAGAGTAACAGCTCCCACCTTCCCAGTCAGAAAGCCTGGTACACTGCAATCATCCTTACACTGAGGTTTTCTCTCTTCTCTGAATCCACTTCATTATGATGAGAGAAACAGGCCTCATAGGTGAGGTACAAAGCTCTTTGAGGTAATAGACCCTGCCATAACTTTGGAAAGTTAGTTAAACACTTCAGAAAGAGATCACATACTTCAGACAAGATGCAAAGCAAATGGAAAAAAAAAAAATTAAAAAGAGCAAAGACTTTCCTTCTACAAAAGAAGTAGGAGAGGGCTTTCACTTAACACATTCATCTTCCATAAATTTTCCCTTCACTTACACATCCCAATACTGGCAAGTTACTGGAGCATATGGAGATCAGTACTTTAGAACAAAAATCACTCTTACAAAGGCAAAAATATTTGGCCAAGAAGATGAATCCTGAGCTTAGATCATACAGACCATGAATTCAGAACCTTTTTTAATCTTTTTTTTATTACAAACAAAAAACGCCACTATCCTTCAAGATGTTTCAAAAAAGGGCGCTTTCCTCTTTATAAACACTAATGCTTAGTGACACCCTGTCATAGCAATTCAACAGGGCAGCTATACTGTCCTGTTAGCAGGAGACATTACACATTAGCAGAGGACAATAAGCCATACTGTCTAGGACACAGGATAAGCACCATCATGAGAGACAGGTGATGTCACTGGATAACCTGTGACCTCACATATTACACAATACATCAGGCTGTTCTGTTTTCAGAGAGGCCCATGCAAGTGCCTCCCAGACCAATTCATTCCAGACAGACCTTCATTTGCCAGTATATAAGAGGATGCTTGTCATTCATCGTAACTTAAAAGTAAATTCTTGCATTCAAGAATTAGAAAAAATTAGTTATGTGAAAGACATCGACAACTCAGCCACGTTCTCCACTTCAAGTCTGGAAGAAAGCCTGTCTGCCTCTCACACTGCTTCATGTGGAACGAGATTCCTGTGACCCTGGCGAGTAGCATGGAGGAGGAGTGGCTTCCTTCAGCAAAACTTTATTAATAATTTAACTGTTAATGGCCATGTAACTGGAGTGGTTGCAGGAGAAATGAACTGTATAGTTGTCCATTATACTGAAAGCACTTCTCTTCAATTGTCTTTGCTTTCTACTGAAGCAACAGGGCTTCTCTTTTGTTCAAGGGTTAGCCCCTTTCAAAAAGGAAAAAGGTATGAAGCTCAATTAATAAATGCAATTCATTTAACTTAAATTTTTAATCACTCAAAAAAAGACTGAATGTGATTACTATAGGTCTTTCACATTTTCCTAACCTCCTATGCAATTAATTTCCACATATTCAAACACAATGTAGTCTATAACATAGAAAGGAAAAATTTATGCACTCGTTGCTTCGCTGCAAGTTATGTATGGGGATATTTCTGATTCAGGAAGTTAACACAAAAATAGTGTTACCTTTGACCATGTACACTGATCCATATTCTGTGAACTAGCTGAAAGTATAAAGGAAAAACTAAGATACAGAAAACATAATGCAATGCCAAAACTTGCCCAGGACTCTAGCACCAAACAACTTTGTTCTTGGTAAACACAACACAAGCTGTAAGTGTCCTACATCATATTTATGTGTTTCATACACAAAGCAGATGATGTGGCTCAGCCAGCAGCACTTAAATGATCCACTAGCTCACCGCAGTATGGCTGTGTTTTCTCCAGATTTCCAAAGAAATAAATTTAAAAGGAATACTTTAAGAATTGACTGCATTGTGGCTGATGACTGCACAAACTTCACTGAAGTGTTACGACCACCAAATAACACTAGTTCATTCCCTGTGTGAACTCAAAGGACACCTGAACATGTCTATGATGATACAATATCCCAAACACAGACATCCTTAAGCTGACAATGAAAGTTCTTGCTTCCTTTCCACTTACACGGTCACTAAGATTACTCATATGATCAGCATCTCATCTGTAACATGCCATATGCTGACTCCAAAGAGAAGGAGGGGGCAACACACAAGGAACAAGTAGCAGTGGCAACACGAGTCCTCTCAGCTAGCTGAAGGCTGTAAAGAAGATACAATCAGAAATCCAATGCCAAAGAAATAAGCTCTCTGGGGAAAATTAATTTCTTACTTCCTCTAAAAATCTACTGCCAATGGCACAGAGTATCCTTCAGCAGTCAGGAAGGTTCATCCCAAAAGCACGAAGACTTTATCACAGAGACTGCTACCAGCAAGGTAACTTTGCAGCTTCGTTGCTGTCATTATTTGAGTGCCCATTAAGAATTTCTCAGTGTATTTCAGATAACCCTGTAAAAAATATGTTTCAGGAAGGGCCAGATGATACTGGCTGATACCGGATACAATAGGCTTGGGTACCTGGATAACATTTCTCATCAGGCTCAGACACAGCAGATTGTCATGTCATTCACAGCAACTGCCAGAGATGGGTGACACCACAACTTCTCCAGTATGTCAACATACGTTCTGTGTTTCAGAATCACAGAATGGTAGGGGTTGGAAGGGACCTCTGGAGATCATCTAGCCCAACTCCCCTGCTAGAGCAGAGTCACCTAGAGCAGGTTGCACAAGACTGCGTCCAGGTGGGTTTTCAATATCTCCAGAGAAGGAGACTCCACAAACTCCCCGGGCAGCCTGTGCCAGGGCTCTGTCACCCTCACAGGAAAGAAGTTTTTCCTCATATTTAGATGGAACTTCCTGTGTTCCAGTTTGTGCCCCTTGCCCCTTGTCCTGGCGTTGGGCACCACTGAAAAGAGTCTGGCCCCATCCTCCTGACACCCGCCCTTGAGATATTTCTAAGCATTTATGAGATCCCCTCTCAGTCTTCTCTTCCTCAGGCTAAACAGCCCCAGATCCCTCAGCCTTTCCCCAGAGGAGAGATGCTCCAGTCCCCTCATCATCTTTGTAGCCCTCCGCTGGACTCTCTGCAGTAGTTCCTCATCCTTCTTGAATTGGGGAGCCCAGAACTGGACTCAGTACTCCAGATGGGGCCTCACTAGGGCAGAGTAGAGAGGGAGGAAAACCTCCCTCGACCTGCTGGCCACACTCTTCTTAATGCACCCCAGGATGCCGTTGGCCTTACTGGCCGCAAGGGCACATTGCTGGTTCGTGGTGAATTTGTCATCTACCAGGACACCCAGGTCCTTCTCCGTAGAGCTGCTTTCCAGGAGGTCAACCCCTAACCTGTACCAGTGCATGGGGTTATTCCTCTCCAGGTGCAGGACCCTGCACTTGCCCGTATTGAACCTCATGAGGTTCCTCTGCTCCCAACACTCCAGCCTGTCCAGGTCTCGCTGAATGGCAGCACAGCCTTCTGGTGTATCAGCCAGTCCTCCCAGTTTCATCTCATCAGCAAACTTGCTGAGGGTGCACTCTGTCCTTTCATCCAGGTCACTGCTCGGGACAGGCTGTAGTGCTCATCGGGTCTATTTCAAAGTTCCCCTCTCTAGTGTCCAAACTGCTGCTAGAAAAGAAATCTGCCTTACTCCACCCTTGGAGACTGGAGGCAGTCACCGTTTTGCACTAAGGAAACACTGGAAGGAGAACCTGTTTAATTCCAAATCCTCACTTCTGATGGTACGATTTAAAGTATGTTCCTCACACAAAGAAAAATACAACTACAACGGTCATCCACTCCAAAAGTATGTATTCCCATTATGATGGAAAACCATCAGGAATAGCTCACACATGATTCAAAGTAGGGATATAAAAGGGACTACTGGAACAGCCTTCTCAGCCAAGCTTATAGACAACAGCATCAGACAAAAGTAGCAGACCTTTAAGCACGCTGAGCACCAGCCGGAAGAAAAGACAGCATTCCAGGAGAAGCCTCTCTATCTGAACAAGTAAGAGAAATAGAAGTGGCACACAGTGTGTCATGCATGCAGGGCTGAGCCCTCCAACTCCAGCATGTCTGCAGTTCAGCCTTTCTTGGACATGCTGCTGCTGCTGCAAAAGAAATCCACAACCCCATCTCATGCTGTTTGCCTCATTCTTTTTGTAAGCTTTTCTAGTTTTATTGTGGCCCTAGGGCAGAGCATCCATGGAAGAAGAGTGAAAAGGCAGGTGGACAACTCCCCCATGAAACGGTGGCAAAAGCAGTGAAGTGGAACTGTCAGGGGAAACGTACCATTTCCTAGCGTCCCACTTACCAAATCAATCAGAAATCAGCTCCAGCAATTAAGTGATAATGAATTATTGACGACACTCACTTTGGGGAACTGAGCACTTACCAGCATTTATGAAACTAAAGAAACTGAGGTGGGTAAGTGGTATCTCCATTTTAAGTAAGGCACAAAGCAAGGCAGACAGCAAACAATTTGCCTGATGTTACGCAGTGCCAGGGATCACCATTATCTCTAGAATGTGTGATCATGTACAAATAGAACTAAGATAACATCACCTTGATTTGTGTCCCACTCTACCCATGTGTAAAATAGTGCCACTTCAGAGAGGTGCAGTGAGTGCTCCTTGTGCAAAATTCAATTAATTTCAGTAACCACATCTTACTACCTTTTCAGAGGGCAAGCAGGAAAAAAAAAAAAAAAGAAAAAGAGGCTGTGTTCAAAGTAAAGGGCAGCAAAATGGGAGCCAGTGAAAAAACACTTTAAAACGTGATCTACAACATATGTTCAGTGGCAGAATTTGCCCCTGAGAAAGCAAAGAAGGTCTTCAAGCCCTACTATTTCAAGATACTTTAAGTTTGTGCATAGCATGTCTTCAAGTCAGCCAACTTTTTTGCCAATGCAAATAAATTCAACTAGAAGCTCAGCAGAAAGCCAAGGAATTCAGTCTTGGATTTAAAACACTCTTGTCAGCCACTCAAGGCTGTCAGTAATACCACACAGGCACATTTCCTATCATTAATGCATAAAAGTAATCTAGGAAAGAGAACTTTGTCTGCTTCTACTGTACTTAACACCTGAACTTTCCACTGATGCCATTATCTATTTGTACTATTAAAAACCAAACAGATACAGAAGGACATGAGCATTCACTGCACATTGTGTTATCTGTGCTGCCTCTTCCCAATTCTTCATCAAGCTTACCAAGCAGACAGCCCTACATACTGTCTACGTGCACTTAAACATGTGTGTCACACTCCTAGAGCTTTCACCCCCAATAGCAGTTGCCAGAGTTGAGGCAGACACAGATTCAGCTTTACAAACTGGCAGCCATGTGTCATCCAACTGGTGTCAAACACCACGATGCCACGTTAAACACCACAATGGTTTAATGCTAGTGTGCTGACTCCTGGTCTGCTCCCAGACAGGAATGTTGGCAATGTAGGCTTCAGGAGGAGGAAGATTAATGGCAGTGCAAGGCAAGTAGACATCACAAGTAGACAGGATCCCTTTCAGGAAAGGGCAGCTTTCTGGGTGGAACTTTAGAAGACCGGAGACAGGGCTCAGCCCTGCCACAGATGTCTTACATGATCATATTACTCTGCTTTCCTTGGCTTCCGTTTTCCTTATCTGTTAATGATTACTAATACTCTCCTATCCCATAGGAATGCTGCAAGCATCCATAATTTATGTTTCTGTGCTGCTCTGATGCTGAGGAGATGGGTACCTGAAGATATATACTGATCAGTAGTTTTCCTAAATATATAAACTGTTTTTTTAAGAAGCATCATTAAAAAATGAAAAATATTAATATTAAAGTCCACGGGTGTATCTTGATTACTTTATTCCTCAATAGTAAACAGACAAGTAAAGTCATAACCAAAAATCTTTGAGCAGGTATGCAGCTAATAGCCAGTCCAGGGATTCTGACTAAAATATAGGTAGGCCTACCCTGTAATAGATGAAACTCCAACTTCCCAAACTCCTGCCTGCTCAACTACCAACTAGACTCAGTTCATACAGTGACTTTATAGAGACAGGTGATCCCCTGGACCTAGAAAATTCAAGTCATTTTAGATAGAGAAATTAATTGCCCTCTTATTTACACTCGGGGGAGCTCAATAAGAACCCCTCGTATGGTGTCAATTGTTTTCCTCTTACATGCATACATACCTACTCCTTACTTTTGTTTAATGCTGGGGCATGATTTGTGGGAGAAGGGAACAACTTGGGAAGCTGGCTTATAAACAGATTATGAACCTGTACATTTCAAGGTATCCAAAATTACTTTACCCTGGAAACATGCAATGACTAGCTCTCGGTACAGCTGCTTACACCTAGGATTTAATTTTGACAGTTGAGCTCACTCAAACTGTTCTCTAACCAAAACATCTACTACAGCATTTCAATAACACATTTTTTTCCAAAACAATAGGCCAACACAGTCCTTCCAAACTGAAGTAAACAACACTGGAATATTTACTAAATCTATGCCAAGTTAGTTTTCTTATATGCGCAAAGTAGCTTGGAAGGCTCATGTTTGCAAACACCCAACTCATCCACAAAAGTGAGCTACCTAATTTGCAACTGTTGATGAGCAAACAAATGAAGCACCAACACTGCAGGGAAAAATTCGCTAAACCATGCTTTACAGGCTGAACACAGTTTCCCCATGAGACTACTTAGAAGGACCAGTGGCAGTCAGCAGGCCACCAACTCTGGATTCAACCTCAGTTAGGACAGGAATATCCTGCCAGTGATCAGAAATGCTTTTTGTATTTTCAGATTTCATTTGACTCAGCTAATTGGCCATTAAGCTCCAATAAGGTGGACATTTATCTACAGATAACACAAGGAAATTGGTAAGTAAGCAGCCTGAGGCTACCCTGAAGACTGTTAACCAAACAGCAAGGCAGAGCTCCATTAAAACAATTCATCAGAAAACCTATATAGTCCGTTGGCAGATTTTCAAGGATCCCATTAGAAATTTTAAGGATACCCAATCTGATTAGACACTGAAGTCTAACTCATGTAGAAGTCATTAATAAGTAGAGCGCCTTTAACTTTGAAAACTTGAAAGTTATCAAAGCTGCTGCAGGAAGAGACACTGGGCATTTCTGCTGTAACTAATATGCATAGGTTTGCATAAGAATGGCAAAAGCTTTCTATACTATATTAAAAAAAGTGAGACTGATGAAAAGATATAGCTGTGCAAACCAATGTCATCAAGTACCTGCTACTGTTCAGAGGACTCTGTTGATATAACTAAGAGACAAACACTTTAATATGTTACCTCAAAAGAGCCTACATCCAGGAGCTCTGAATCAGGAGCTCTCCATGAAATGTCTACTAATACCTCAGCTGTTGAAAAGGACAGGCATTTCAAAAAGAAAATCACTTGAAGTTGCAGAGCAAATAGGAAATTATGCTGTAAAACATTTTGTTTCTACATTTTATGAAAACCGAAAGGAGGAAGAAAAATGGCTATTGTGCTCTTACCCTTAATGGACATATAATTCAAGTATGACATAAGGTAACTGAAACTATTCTGGACTCTTTCTTGGAAGAGAAAGGTTGCAATGAAAAAATGTTTCAAAAAAGTGCGATGCTGTCACCAATCCTTATAGGAAAAAAAAAGCTGACAACACTCTACCTCAAACTTGCAATTTAGAAGCGAACGCTCCTCATGGAAGATTTTTAGGGTACAACTGGTACTGCCAATTTGTATTGTTTATAAATACTCTTAGGAACTCTACTATAAATGTCCTTTTTATCTTCCAGGTACTCCGTTAATTCTAGTCAGATCACTTTGATCTTTGGTCAGAAGTACGCTCCTGATTTGTTCATTGCACACGGCGGCTCCTTTTTCAGAGCAGCGAAAAAGAACTGGTTCCTGAAACTCACATACTGCTGGCAGATCTAGGGGGAAGCCCTCCATCTGACTGTAAAAGGACAAAGGCTTGTGGTTTCAGAGCTCATAGGCTGAAATAGTACAGGGCTTCACTCTTCTCTTACCTTCACACTTGCTGATATTCAAAGCCAGTACATTCACAAGATTGAAAGTGCCCAAAAAGCGGAGGTAGATCTCACCTTTTAAGAAAGGGCTAGCAAACAAAAATTTCTTAGAGAATATAAGTCTGAATTCCAACAGGACTTGACTTCGTAAAGAGCAAGTTTAACATGCAGAACCTTGGTTACATGGTAAAGTAAATTATCTGTTCATTTAGAAGTTCACAACGGTTTTTTTGTTTGGTTGGTTAGTTTTTTTACAATTCTACCTGTAACTCCATACAGCCTTTTATTTTGCTCACAATCATGTATTTGAAATTCAGCCAGCACTTTATTAAGAGACGTAACATCAGCCACGTGGATTTTTTTTGTCCCTCTCCACCTTCTTTCCACCTTTCAAAAGCTTGTCTTAAAAGAAAAAAAAAAAAGCACCTTTTTTGAGTTTGAATAGACAACAATAACCACAAACACACCGTTGCTGCTTGTTAGCCAATTTTGAATTATGTCTAATTAGTTTAATGACTTAGTCTTTCAAAACTGATCAAGCTGCAAGTACAGTTCTTCCGGATTCCACAAGCGCGGTTTGCATTCTGCCAGCCTGAGCGGATCTTGATCTCAGCAACTGTGTTGTGTCTTTCCAGTTACCCAAACAAGCAAAGCTCTAGACCATTTTACATGATGCCAAGTCCTTGATAAGATGTGTTTCTTATTGTTGTTCAGATCATGGAAGATTTAGTCCCCCATCCCCAAGATCACCCATCCAAGATCAGCATCAGAGCCCTGAACTCTTCTGGTAGACAGCCATTCTCCTCAAAATGTAATACACGCACTTCAGGTTCCAGTTAGACCATATATTTTAGTAGTGTGCAGTTCCACCTAGTTATTAAGATTGCATAGTTTTAGCCCTAGCCACAAGAGCAAGTCGTGCCATTGACAGGTGGCAATCACCACATTCCCTGCAAAGCAGCCACTAGCTAGCAGGTTCAATACAGTACTGCACAACAGGTTACCTGTGAAGAGCACCCTGGAGAAGCAACAGTACGACAAGTTGCCAACTCTTGCCCTGCCTTACAAAAGGGGGGGAAAACGTGCAACTTGCCAAACACATGGATTTTCATAATTACATCAATTTGTGTGTCTATATCATGTTTCAAATTTTTCTAAACCTAAAACTCCTCTGTTTGAAGAATCTTAATGATTTTACTGTAACAACAACAAAAAGAAAAGAAAGGAAAAATAGGAATACTTGAGAAAAATTCATCATATCAAGAAAAATCGATTTGTCTTGCATCTAACCCCTACCAGTAAGACAGGACATTTCTGCAAGGCAAAGAGCTATTTTGAACTGTAGAAACATATGCCTGTTGTTATTTGTAGAATATAGCTCAACTACCATTAGAGTAACACTAATAGCATAACAGAAAGATGGGAAGAAAGAGACTTGGTGTCCAAAGAAATCTGATAAAACAGGTAAAAGGGAAGTGAGTACAGTGAGGAAAGAAATAGATCTTGCTCAAAGTCACACTGCCTATCAGTAATACAACGTGGAGTAGATCCTGCAGCACTAAGACCCCAAATAGCTTTTCCCAGCAGAGTACAAGTCTTCAGTTGACACAGATATGGCTGGCAACTGTGTTCTGTCTGAAGCTATAAGCATCATTTGACTTGTTAACAACTGAAGTGACAAATTCGTGCAAAATATATAAAGCAAGAGAAAGGACTCCACGGAACGAAGGAACTCAAGCACAAAGTGATACTTACTAGCCAGAATTCACATCTTAATGTTTAATAGGACCACAGTCTACTTGCTGCAGTAACATTACTGCATTTTATCAAAAACAGAGATAAACCCCCACAGGAAAATGTTACTTCAAATGGAACTTTTCATCCAATAAACCCAGCTGTTTCAAAATAGACTGGCACAGGCTACCTCATCTGATGTAATTGGTTTCCATCTAAAATCTTCAATAGAAGAACCCCCAACCAGGAATCTCCCCCATCACGTTCCCCAGAAGCCATCTGGAATAATAATCTGTCTAAGCAGATGAAAGGTAACATCCTGACACCAGAGACTCATAGCAAGGTGTGGCCCTTGGGGATTTTCCTTTAATTAAAAAAAAAAAAAACAAAACAAACCAAATCAGGATCCCTGATTTGGTTTTGGCCCCAAAAAAGACCAATACAAAATATAGCACTAAAACCTGAAAAATTGTCTTTTTGGCCCTATTAAAACAAACTATTTCGTAACACAACAGTACACTTCAACTATATTCTACTTATACACTTCCCACCCTTTAATAAATTAAGCCTCACAGACTGCCTGAGAGATACTAAATCCATTTTAAAACTGAAACCTCCTGGCTAGGAGGACACAGTATCAGGACCTCTCCAGATCTGCTATGAGTTCATCAGCCCCTAATCCTAAATGATCCCACCCAGTGGGTTAAATGCTCGTTCTTACAGGAGAGAGATCATTTTAGCCAAGTTTCACGGCCACATCACCTTCCACTCATTACCTCTGCTCCCTGTTCACTGTGACGTCACACACTGTGACACAGCAACTTACACAACTGTTTACTCATACACAAAAAGCAGCTTTGCTTGATATGTTTTAATTGTGCCCAAGTTCACAGCTGTCCAGGCCATGGCAGAAAGAAGGCTTAAGGATCACAGAGGAGAAAGTCCTCACCAGCCACCCTCCCACAAATTGCTTCCATTTTGATTTTGTTCATCTGGTCCCTTTTGATTATCCACCCACGATTCCCCAGTCATTCAACACATTTCTCACACTAACAGGAACTACCTATTATTTCTCTCAAATTTTCAAAGAGGACATATTTCTATAAACTGCAGCTAAATTAGGTATCTGATTCCACAAGCTCCTTTGCAATCAAGATGTGGATATCTGTGCAAGCAGCAGAGAACAAGAATGAGCAGAGAGACCAATGGCTCCATTTAGAAATCTCCTCAGTGCCTCAACATTTTCCATGTGCAAATTAAGACACAGTATCACACACCAAAACCAATTAGCATTACACCATCTTCTCCCTTAAAAGGACTTTTCTGACCTGATAGCCAACGCTGCATGCAACGTATGGTTGGCTTAAACTGCCTTTTAATCTGACAGTTTTACTAGCACAAGAGGCTGTATGAAAAAACCCACTCAAACACATGATCAAGTTACTGCAGTTCAACAAGTTTCTACATGTCAAATAAGCAAGTATCTGGATACACACTCAGTCCATGGCAAATGCAAACCTCCACTGATCATAAGTTAGAAGTTTCATTATCAGAGCTCTTAATTTAGTTAAATGTTTTCTGCAGGGTGTTTGCCAAGTTTTTTGGTTTGTTTTTCTTAAGCTATTTGTTTAAATTTTCATCTTTGTGGGTTTTGTTTTTGTTTTTTTTTTTTAAACACGTATGAGCTCCCCCTAAAAAATTCTTCAGCAGTCAGTAAATTTATGATAAACTGATTATACTAATGGCTGACTATACAATTACCTCCAGCCATGATCTACTTAAAGGGCAGTCTGTCATTCAATGTTTCACTTTAGAGATACCTTAAAATACATCATTAAAATTGGTTTCACTTGAAATATTCCATTCTGCATCTTAGCATATGATGTTACAAGATCTTGCCAGAGCAAAGAGTTTTGCTTTAATACTTGAAAAGACAAAAATGCCCCAAACCAAGAAGAACTATTGAGACATAAGATCTTTCTCCCTCCTCATCTTCAAAACCCACCCGCTGATAATGAAACTGTTTTCAAGTTCAAACCCTGAAAATGTCAGTTTAAACACTTATCACAGAGTGTCTTCTACCAAAGGCAGGACATCCACAGCTTCAGTCTGCAGCAGGTAGGATAACTGAACAGTGACAGCCTACAAGGCTTCCTACCAATTCATAAAACTCGTCATTAGCTTCCACAATGGACAAGATACTGAAACGGAGAGTACTGCTATCATCACAGCAGATCTCGCACTACAGATTTTTCAGGCCTGCTCCACTACTGCATTTCTGCTTACACAGACAGAGAGAGCAACCACAGGACAGGATATATCACAGAAACTACTCTGGTAAGATTTACCAGTTTGGAACAATAAAACACAGAGATTTGCTGCCTAACAAACCACCATCTCCCTGCTACAGTCTACCAGATTTACAGCAAAGAGACCCATTTTATTCTTCACCTGGTAGATAACCAGCATACAAATGGAAGTAGGATGCAGGTTGCTGTTGTCACAATATAGTATTACCAGGACATTTGCCCAGTGTATCAGGCACTGCAGACTGACTGTAAGCTTATAACATTTTATTTCACATTTGTGTGAAAGGTGTATTTTTACTACCTATTTTATAGTTAACAATCTCCACTTCCTATCACAACATGTGACTGCAATATTGCAATCATGCTTTCACCCTCACAGCCCTTGGCAACTGCAGGCTACTGTTGTGGCAAAGTTATCCTAAGTGGCATGGGATGCCTGGAAGCTCCTGGGCCCTGCAACTCCCCACACCCGCAGAGCAATAGAAACCTACAGAAGTCTAGCAAAGGAGATGTCCCTTTCCCTGACACTATCCAAATCCCTGAAGTTTACATGAAACCCCCAAAATCATCATCTGCTTACTTCAGTCCCTGCATCAAAAATGTACTTGCAGGAGTAAAGTCTGACAACAGCCTCAAACATCAAATATCTGATAACCAGAAACTGATCTGAGAGAACGTGTCTGTGGGCACTGGCTCCTGCGAGAAACCCCAAACGTTCTCCCCAGCGTGGATGTAGAGCTTTGCACTAAGGTTAGTACTTCCCAGCTGCTCTCATCACAACCACTGGCAGACTTACATCTTCAGCAAATATCCAATGCTTGTTGTGTATCACCTATTTCTCCTCTCACTTTGTCAAGTTGGAAGTTTCTTGACTTGCCAAAGCTACTACAAGAATCCTTGTCCATCTCTAACACACTGACATGCTACACAGGCCTGCAGCTGGCTTGTGTACTGAGAAAGACAAACACTGGTTGTGGAGCACTAGACACAGTTTAAGAGTTTTTAAGAGGATTGCATTAAAAATATGAAATAGATATACTGTATACACAAGACAGCCACAAGTCTCCAAGTAGAGAGTGGTTTTCTTGCTCTCTCTACTTAGACAGCAGTAGAGCAGAATGGTATCCAACAGTGCTCTTCCCATGCAGTACCTAGAGGTTTTCAGCAAAGAAATTCTACGAAAAGCAATACCTCTGAATGTCAGTACAAATGAAGACTCATGTAAGGAAATACTAGGTATTTCCGTAGTAGCATGTGGAAGTTTTAAGCTAGCAGACATTACACAGTGCAGATTAATGTGATAACAATACTTTTCAAGCAGCTCCTACCCCATCTTGATTTTGGGGGTGTTCTGGTTTTTTCCAAGCTTTTGAGATGTAGTTGCAAGTTGTGATGAAAGCACATCTGTGGCCCTGCATGTTTATGCTGCCTGTGGAACAGGGTCTCGATTCCAACACTATTAGACCAAAAGACTGGAGGGAACCAGACACAAAAGCCTCCCCCTAATACAGAGCAAGTTGAGTATATTTTAGGAGGTATAGCATCTACATTATATATTTGGCTTACACATCAGAAAGGTCCTTACACTGAACTCTGACATCTTGGGGACCATACTCGGGAATTCCAGCTATGCACTGCATTGTGACTCTCCAGCCAGTTGAAGACTGACATTTTTAAGACCTGCTTCACAGCTAAACCAGGAAGGTTTGTAGTTGTCAGGAAAAAAGTAATCTTCCTTTTCCACTCACTTTGTAATTACACTTTTTAAAAGCAGCTCATTTAGCTAAATATTTGTGACTCCTGCCATCATTTCTCTCCTTAATAGATGATACACAGGTTGAAGAAAAAATTACATAAATCTATGTTCAAAACGTATTCAGTAGATTTAGGTTTCTTTGAATAAAAAAAAAAACCCACTGTGTAAAAAAACCTGTCTTGAAGATACAGCACAGCATAGTCAGGATTACAGAGAGTTCATTTTTCTTTTAGGAACTGTTTACATTTTATTGGTTTATTCAGCTATAATGTACTTGCAATTCTCTGAAGCAATCCGTTCCTAAACTCACTGTAACTATGTGTAGCTCAGCTTGTATTACTTAATACAAGCTGTGGAAGAAGACAAACATAGATATCTGTTTTCTAACTAACAAACCTTCTTCTACATTAACTTAACCCGGTAACGTTGTTACAGTCTAAGCTGGTAACTGGAATCCTTGCAGGACCTAACCTACATCCAGGAACTCCTAGGCTGACACTGAGCCAAAGTAAAGCGCTGGGAACTGGATCGGACCATGGCACATGCGGGGCAGCAGGAGGGGATCAGAGCTGAGCACAACCTGCTTACATTGGCAAGAGCACAGAGAGATGAAAAAGACTGGGTGTGCAAGTGTGTGCACGCACCTGAGAGCTTGATGAGACTTGAAATGAGGTGGGGACTGAAAAAGGAAAGCAAGGGAATTGGAGAGCTCCTGTGTGGGGAACAGAGGTTAAAGCTTCAGATCAATAGTCTCTTTCTGATCAATTATCAGTTGCAATTACAAACTGAAATTAAACCAGCCTGGTATATCTATAGTTCACACTACAGATCATAACAAGGTAAAACCTTTCCCATACAGATAAGGTCTTTCAGGATCAAAAGCACTATTTGACCCAACTATAATATTAAAGATGCAAATAAGAGATCAAACTTTGTCTTGCAAACCTTCACTGATACAATCCAAGTCAACAGTTACTTCTGCATGCTAACAGAACAACTGTTTAGACAGAGACACTATAGAGTGTTTATTTTCTGTTAACTGAAATTGATCCCCAGGGTTTCAAGGTTTCCCATCTGTACCCAAAAAAGTCTTCAATAGGAAGAGACATATTTTCAAGAGTTATCAGAACTAAAATTCAAAATAGAGTGAAGGCCGGGCAGAGACAAACTAATTTTCCCTGTGGGAAGCTTGCAGGGGTGCCAAAATATACAGAGGAAGCAACATTTAAAAAACAAATCCCCAAAGACCTCATACTTTATTCTTCAAAAGAAAAATAGAACACATTAAAAAAAAAAAAGGTTTCAGAAAGCTCTTTGAATCTGCCCCAAAGTAAGCCAGAGCCTCTGGTTAAATAACTGTATGGTAACTGTTGTGCAAGAATGGCAGTTTGCAGTTGAAAAGCTGAAGTACTAACTTCGATATGAGAAACAGGTCTTCTTGGTCACTGCCCCCAGGCCAAGGTGGAGCAGGAACATGGGGTGTGGGTGGCTGGGAAATCTTCGTATGTGAAGATGAGTATCTTGTAGCATGGAACCCTCCGCGTTAATCTGAGGGTGATATTACAAGCAAATATATTCAACACAAAGAAACATATACCTTGCTATGAATAATTAGGTGAAATTTTGGCAACTTTACTGTAGTAAAATCGAAATTAATATGGAAGAAGGCAACACAATCCAAATAAACAAACTTGAGCTTTGCCTGAAGCTTTCGAAAAAAAGGAACTGCTGAAATAGTTTTGCAAAGACACCCAAACCTACACAAGACTTAAGAATGTCGCAGCTGAAGTTTGCAGTTACGTAATTTCAAAACAGTGCAAGTCCTATTACACTTCTCCTTCCTACCCGTCTACGCTAAACTCAACTTCCCATGGAAGCTATGAAACCTATCAGTTCTTCATGACAACAAATATTCTTCAAAAAAAAAAAAAAAAGAAATTGAGCTTGATAATCTGAGTTTTACCCATTGTGTCATCACTTCATCGCCAAGGCGCGATTCAGAAACAGACACAGCAGCATGCAGCCAGGCTACTTACACTGTCTGGAAAAGCACCCGCTAAGATCACGTTGCAAAAATAATTCACACCTGCAGCAAAGCTGCACAAAACATCATCAACTCGCCGACTTTTGACAGACATATGCCGACTGTTGGGGGGAAAAAAGAGTTTCTACAAAGATGAATACGAATAAGAAGCGGGAAATCCCCCTTTAACACAAGCGAGGCCAGGCAGGACCCGAGCGCTTCACTTGGCTGCACGGACCCCGGCGCTGCGCCGGCCAGAGCCCCCCGCGGCCCCACCAGCCCAGCCTGCCTACAGGCGGAGGGCCAGCTGCACCCGCGACGGCCTCCTCCGCCCCGGGAAGGCCTCCGAAGGGAGAAGGTGGCCCGGGTCGGCCTGACCAGGCTGTACCAGCGGGGCCCCGGCCCTTTCGGCCCGGCGGCGGCTTCGACGCCCGGCTCGGCCCAGGGGCGCCCGATCTCAACGGCCGCCCCCCCCGGAACCTTCTCGGCCGTCCCGGCCCCGCTAACCCCTCCGGGCGCCTCTCCTCACGCCAGCCCCACACACCCTTCGGCGGCGGTGGGGGCGCCGGGACCACCCCGAACACGCCCTGAGGGCAGGGAAGCAGGAGACGGAGACGCGCGCACGCCCCCGCCGTGCACATCCCCGCCCGGCACGGCCCACCCAGAGAGCCGTGGGGCAGGCGGTGCCCCGCGCCCGGCCCGCCAGGGGGAGGGGAGAGGAGCCGAAGGGAGGGCGGCGGCGCCCCCGGCCCGGCCCGCAACGAGCCGCCGAGGGGAGGCGGGGAGGCCCTGGCGCCCTCCTCCGCTGAGCGGAGCACGCCCCCTCGCTGCTGGGCAGCGCCCCGGGACGCCGCCACCGCCCGCACTCACCCGCCGAACCCAGCAGCAGCCACAGCAGCCACATGGCCCCGGCGCCGGCCGCTCCGCAAACTTCGGGGCTGCTCCGCCAGTCCGGCCCCGACGGAGCCTGCGGCTGGGGGCGGTGGGGCGGAGGGAGGGCGGGGGGAGGGCCCGAGGGCGGTGCCCGCCGCCGCCCCGCCCCGCCCCGCCGGACGGTCGTGCCCACGCGCTGCCGCCCCCCCCGGCCCGCCGACGGCTCACCGCTCCCTCGCTCGGGCGGGGCCTGGGCCCGGGCCTGGGGCGCTGCCGAGGGAACGGCGTGGGGCCATGCCCCGGGCCCGGGAACCGGCCGGAAAGTCTTGCGGGGGCTGTAGGCCCGCGGGCCCCGCTGCCCACCCTCGCACCCGGGAAAGCCCAGACGGGACTTCCAGTGAATGGGGCGTTGGCCGCCCCGCAGGGTCACGCCGGTCTCCTGCTCAGGAGAGCAGGCTGCGCGGCTCAGGTTGTCGCCGAGCATGACAGCCCTGCAGGCCGTGCCGGTGACCTAGCCTCTTGTTCCACGGCTGTCGTCTGCCGTGCTGGTGGATCGCACGGCTCTGCTTCAGCCTGGCTGACAGCACTGGGAGGTTGTTGCTGGCGACCACCAGCGAGTTGCCCGCAGCGCATCGCGGCAGCACGCCCAGCAACTGAGAGCCGCCTCATCTTTCTCAAATCTGTTGCGCATCAGACACCTACAGCTGGTTTTGAGGACCGTGGAGGGTTGTGGTGGCATTAGCGTGTCATACAACAAGCCCTCCACTTGCCGTGTAGCAGCAGGCAGGAGCCCTTTAGTGATGCCTGGAATAGTTTGGGTCAGAGCTGCACCCCTGCGGATAGTCTGTACCTTCATGAGGCACATACATGCTCACTCTGCCACTTCTGCAATAAGGAAGGAATATGTTACTCTCAAAAAGCCTCCTTTTCCATCTTCTGATGCGTGCGCCTCTCATCTTCATTCCCTAACTGGAAGACAAGAGACATTTTCCTCATAGCCAGTCAACCAGAGCTAGCCTGTGGGATTTAATATCCCTGTAAAGCTCTGAAACCCAGCATTTAGGAAACTTAAATTGCATTTTCAGTCTAGGGGCCCAATCCTAATCCCACCTGGCTTCAAATGGGAGAAGGAGCAGGCCTTGTTTTAAGGAACATTATTTTCAGTATATAATGACCAGGAGTGAAGACACCCACATTAGCACATGAGCCATTCTGCTTTTATGGGAAAATCGCTGCCTGTTCATTAAGTGGTACTTTTTGATTGTAAAGTATTCCCCCATGCATGTGTCAAGTACATAAGTAGATCTGCATGTGTATAGAATAAAGTTTAACTCTCTAAAAAGCTTGCAGCATGTATTTAATAGCTGAAGAGGAAGGCTTAGTGCAGAAGGTATTTTAGCTAAGAATAAAAGCCAGTTTATAAAAGTAAAAAGCTGCCAAGTGATTTCTAAAACTGTGCTCAGCTAATCTGCATAAAAGTACTGTTTCAAGCAGAATTCTTACAATTCATGTTTAATATAGTCAGAGGAGCTTGAGGAGATTTATTGATAAGGATTTCACATCATTTGGAAGGATAAATTTAATTTTTTATTTAAAATAAGACTCTTATTTGAATATCTAGATTTAGCTTCTGTTAGTTCTTTAATGGTATTTTAACCCCTGATAGCTAATTCCCATGTGGAAGTCAGCTGGGGAACTAGTTTCCAGAACGGGGTTTGAGATGGAACAGTGGTTTCTGACCCCTGAGGGATGTGGCTGTGGGAATTTCCTCTGCCTGCCAGGACATCGATCCCCAGCCGCTGCCTTTCCTGCCTGGGCTCCCAGTGCAACGACCCAGCATGACCCATCTCACCACTCAGCGGGCTCCAGCCAACTCATCCTGACTAAATGCAGCAGTAGGGGTTAAGAGGCGAAGGAAGGTGGATGGATGCCTCCTTGGCAGTTACCAAAAAGCAAGATCTTCTAGTTCGCTGAGAGATAACTGGGAAGCTCTCAGGCTGTAAAAGCATTTTATTCACCTCAGTTTCTTAGTCAGCACAGGATAAAGTGCCCAGTGTGATTGCTCGTTGCCGTGTGGATGTTGGGTTACATGATTAAAAGTGTAATCCCTGTAAACACAAAGATGCAGGGAGAACAAAGACAGGCAGAGAAACCTCAGTAACCTCATCAGGGAAAATGGAGTACACAACATTGGCTGCTCCCAAGCACATCAGAGAAGACTGATCAGACCTTGTTACCTGGTGTGAATGAAGCCTGCCAAGATAAGTCAACCAAGAAACTGTCTCCCAGATGCCTTGCAAACTAAAGGTCATTATTGGCTATGGTATAGGACACATTAAGGGATGCAATGTGAACAGCATTTTGGGAACGTGCAAGACTTACTATACAATGTTTAGGGCAAAGACCAAAGGAGGGGAGGAGGAAGGTTTGAGGTGGATCAAGGAGGAAAAATCATGGGAAAATAAAGGGAAAAGGGGATGAAAGGGGCTGGCCAAGTGTAGCTGAGCTGCGTGTTTGATCACCACAGCCTATCCTATATTCTAATTAAATTCTGTTTCTAGCTATCTTACGTGTAGGTGCACTGTCGATTTTGAGTGTGTATGTGTGAACACTAGCAAACTTCAAACTAGATTAGCTGGCAAACAAGAGGTCTGAGTATCTGTAACTGAGTGGGACCACAGACCTCAGGTCAACAATACGCACTCTGATTCACTTTACCCTCATGTAAACTGCCTTCATATCACCAGGGTGGATTTCTGGTTTTGTAGCTGGAAGGAAGATGTGAACCCAGCTCTGTTGCAGACTTTGTGTACCCTTGAGCAAGTCGCTCTTGTTAACCCATGCTTTGACTCTTGATGAAACTACAGGCCATCTACACCACAAAGGTATTGCAAGGATAAATAACTAATTTCAGGTTGCTCAGAATGTGGCTAGATTCTGAATGGCTACCAGTAATGCAGGATACCAGCCGATGATCAGAACAAACAAGGAATATACTCTGAAAAAAATTATTTTCTTTCTTCTATTAGCTTCATAGTCAATTATGCTGGAGTAATGAAGAGCTGTGCTTGGCCTGTGGTCTTGGCAGGATCCATTATGAGAAAGCCACTTATTGTAGCTTAGTGCACTATGGCTAAGGGCTAGAAAGGGAAATTTTCTGCAGAGCCAAGCTCGTCAGAGAAGGCTCATTTATATTAGCACAATTGCTACTAGCCGAAGTTTCTGGCACTTCCTTCACTACCTTAAAAGATGTGGGATTTTGCTGCTGGATTTTAATTTCCAAATGCACCTTCACCTTCCACCCTATCTTGAAATGAAATCATCAATCCTCTAATTTATAGACATCCTAATCTCCTGACACCAAACAGCGTTTAATAAAACTGCATGGGATGGCAGTGTCCACATGGTTCACATAGTTGCACTCTTCCACAGGAAGTTTGCAGATGGCTTCAGGGAAGCTGAAGTAGGGACAGATGTAATGGAAGTACTAAGGAGGTTGGGGATGCCCTGTGTGAGTACTGTCTTGTGTGGGTGCTGAATTAGGTGTAAGAGAGATACAATCTTTGTCTCCATCCACGTCATAGCTGTATTCTGTCCTACTTAGAAATTTCTTTGTGGCAAATCTGTGAATAAATCAAGTGCTCTTTCAGCAAACTTTGTGTCAAAGTTTGCGTGTCTGATGATAGTAGAAGAATAGGTGTGACGATATCTGGCTTTGGCATAAAGTTCTCTCTCTGTGTTACTACGCTGCCAAGGGGCAGGCATTTAATCTTTGTAATGCAAACCTGCCACCAGGATTGTGGGATTTAACCCCTTTTTTCTTTTGAAAACATATTCTTTTGAGATGCCCGGATGAAAGATAACCAATAACATAAAGGGTTTCCTATGAAAAAAATTATCCAGATGTTTATTGAAACTAATCTCTGCCAATTATTAACCTAAAGAGTGCTCTTTTTAGGTTATTGTAGACAACAGAGTGTCTTCAACTCATATTGACAGACCTGCTGGTTCTTACTCTGGGGGACAAAGGATTATTCATAAGTACATTGCAGAGGATCTGCATCTCCAAGAGAACCTGACCTCTCTAGGAGGTACCAGTGCTCAGCATGTTGTAAGCTGAAGCTCAGATTTTTCATTTCTTGTTTCTAACCAGCTCAGTATACAACTTATATTTAATTTCACAATCATTCATATAAGCTAGAAGTTGATTTTTAAGGGAGTTCACACCGGTTTGAGGCAAAAGAGCAAAATGCAATAATGTCTCCAGATGAAATCTAAATATGCCGGCTTCAATCTGGAAATAGTGCTCTGAAAATAATTAATTCTAGTCATTTATATGTGTCATGCCCAGTGACAGGATTGATGATGATGAAAAGTCAGGACTGTGTTAATTAAGGATAAAAATCTGTAATAATATATTGCAGTATTTTTTATATGACTGAACTGCCACTTAGCAAGCGCGCAAGTTTGGAGCTGTGCTTAGCAACAGATTTTTTGATGGATTCAAAATAATAATAATCCCATTTTTAGTATATTGCAGCAAAATATAGGTGTAGATCCAAATACATTTATAAATTTGTCATCATCACTAACATCTATCAAGTTAAACAGGTGTACTAGCATATCAGCCATTATCCATCTATCCATTAGAATTCATCATCTCCATTATGGCTTTGCAATGTTTTGATCTCTAGCTCTGCATCAAGCTTGAAGCTCTTCTGATGGTTGCAACATTATTCTCTTTAGAAAATAGGGTTGGAGATCAGTTTGCAGAGGAGGAGTCATAATAGGCATTCAGATTCCCTCATATCACTCGTATGCTTCTCTCATAACATCTTAACATGTAAAGGGTTATTAACTGTATGCATTGGTGTTGTCCTCATCACTATGCCAATTGAAAACATAAGGGTCAAATCAAAAGTAAGGAACCGTTCTCAAACATGTGCAGCCTTCTCAAAAAAGAAAATTGAACTACGATGGAGGTCAAAGAGTAAGACAAGCCTCCCCCGTCCCCTGCATACCGTGGGCTCTAGAGCCTGCAGCAACAGGAAGCACCTGGACAAACTAATGCACCTTTCCTTGAGCTCCAGAAGTGCCAGGCTTGGATTCAGGCATCCGCTCAGCTGCCATGGCCTGCCTCTGTGCTCCCAGGAGCTCACTCCTCAGAGCTGCCTGAGGCACGCGAACAGTTAATGCCAGGACTGGTCTCTGCAAATTCGAGCTACTCTATATTCTGTGTGCGAAAAGGGTTTTAATGAGCACCCAGAAAGAGTATGTTATGATGGACCCAATCTGGGATGTTCTGCTAGTACAAATTACCCTAGCTTAAATGTTAAATCCTCTTCCTCCTCTCCTGCCAGGCTGTGGGCTCAGCACATTAGAAAATGTGCAGAAACTCCTTGGTCTACAATAGCTGCTGGCTTTTCTGTCCTAGTGCTATGGAAAGGGAAGGCCCTGAAGCTCTGGCCCATTCATTTTCTTTTTTTTCTTTGCACAATCTGCAAAGAGCCCCCTGCTGCGCAGCTCGCATTTGACCAGAGCTGCAGCTGTAATGGCATTCTCTGGGACTCAGAAACTGGAGATGGAAAAGGCTTGCAAGGTCAATTTGTCCATACCCTGGGCAACATGGGACTGTTCTCCATTGCACAGTAAATCTTTATGTCCCCTGCCTAGGTCCCTCTTACTGACCTGTGGTAAAGGGGCTGCCACGCTGTGCTCCAGGAGACTACCCCACACTCTGAGAGTGTGTGTCGACTCTCATCCACTTTTTCTGGCTCATCACTGCTTGACTTCCTCCATCTACCTCCTATCTACCCTCCACTTGTGATTTTGGGACTGTGGGGAGCAAAAATCCTTCTCCTCCTTTTTTTTGTGCCACAGGCATAACCTTAGGCTTCACAATTTCAGTCCTGTGCTGCCCTTCCTTAGCACAGATTGCATCAGTGGTGGTGCATGATTGCTCTACTGTTAGTGCAACGGGATGCACTTGGTTTTGAGCTCTCCCCTACTGCCAAAGCCATGGTAGGAGGCTGTAATGCCACGGCTGTAGCAGCATGTCCTAGGGCATAGCCTGACAGCAGGGCAAGGGGCTTAGCTCATCACTCTGCCCACCATGACAGCAACTTGCAAGTATTACCAGGTGACATCTACATTTTTCCTGATAACACAGAAGGTGCAGGATCCCACCCCTGAGTTGTATTGCTCAGGTAGCACACAGCTGGTTTTCCTTCTCCCCATTTTACTCTGAGCTATGTTAAATTTCAACTGGAGGATTTTCAGAGCAGTTTTCCCACTCCCAGACCCCTCCCAACGTATGTGGTTGCCCCAGTCTGTCTAGGCAATTCCATATCCCCCCATCCCTTGCTCAAGCCAAGCAAATTCCCAATTCCAGCTACTCTGATACAAAGGGCAAAGTTCAAAATCAGAAATGCTAGTGGAAAGTTCTGTATGCCTGTTTTACCTTTCAGTCCTACTCTGTGGAGTGGCAGGGGGCTACACTATCAGATTCAATTGCAAAATAAAGAACTTGCAAAAAAATTGCATCCTTTCCATTTTACATATTTATAAACGTACATATAAATTAGGCAGTTCTATAGTTACAGTTCTCTAGCTGCAAAGCCAGACAGAGTTCTTGTTTGCAAGCTCTTCACCCCCCCACCCCTCACCCATTCAGGTCACAGTTTTATTATACTTTACCTTCTGAGTACTTGTGTTTTCTGGAGGGACTCATTAGAAACCCATTGCATTTGGAGGGGGGTTTTTTAATTCAAAAAGTAATTTTGTTTCTTTGATGTGAGTTTTATTCATTACCTAACATCAATATTTTCAGCTAATGATTTCAAAATAAGTAATCAATCATAGACAGCATGTAGAACAGCAAGATGATTATGTCGTCCCCAGGTCTTCCGATCAACTCCTCGACAATTAGCATATCAATACTTTCCATTAATGTAATGGGCAATGTGTGAAATTTTCAGGCTGCTTACAGAATCTAAAGTAAATGAAGACAAGAAAACATAGAGGATTATTTGGCAGTAGAGTAGATAATCAATAAATGAATGCCCAGATCAATACATATCCCCTAGAAGGACCACAGCAGCTTGGCTCCAGCTGTCCCTTAAAGACGTTCTAACAAATAAATAGCAAAAGTCAAAGTTATATGTTTTGATGATGAAAATTTGTGTAATTTGCAGGAAAATGCCATAAAACTACATTATGCGTGTAAATCCCCAGCTAAAGTAAAATGTTAAATCACCTATGGTGTCTATGCCACCTGAAGGTCTGAGAGTTTAACTCATGCCTCTGGTTTAACACCTATTTTTAAAGTAGAATGCCTCTCTTTTGCTCCAGGTCATGAAAAAAAACCACATCATGAAAGCCTCCTTTTATGTGCATATGTAGGAATTCATTTTTTTTATACTTTCACAAAATATTTGGTGCTATCTCACACTGATGCCTTTGTATACAAGGTAGAGGAAATGTAACAAGAAGCAGGCAAGTCGTTAAAAATACAAGCACGAATGGAATGCAGTAGCCAGGATCCTAAAACCTGCATAGGAAAATGACCTAAGCTAAAACTGAATTTTGTGAGTGCCAGATCTTAAATTAATTCTTTTGGAGTTGAACCCTGAGGTCCTTAATCAGACACTTTTAAAAATGGTCTTGACCACAAAATGACTTTGTGATTAGTTAAGTGTTAAAGAAAGGAACCCATCTTATCTCTTCTAAGCCCTCCTCAAATGCAAGGCAACAAGATGTCAGGAGAAGATAATCTATATGGTGTTTGCAGTTCCTAACTGGGAACCTGCTGGTATTTGAAAAACTGTGTATTAAGTCATTTTGTGTTTGCTAGCAAGGGTAAATTGAATGTTTGCTTCCATTAAAATGTTTGTTTAAAATGTTATATTTTTAAATGGTAATCTGGAATTTGGAGTTTGTCCAAAATTCCGCCTTTTCAATGACTAATGTTCCTCAAGCTGTTCAAGGATAAAGTCCTCCTAGAAAGCACTTCTAGGGTTCATCTGACTTTTTAAACATCTGCTTCAGGATGAGCTAAATCCCCAGAAATGCCTATTTCTCTCCATCAAATGTGAAAGAAGCCCATAATGTCTGGCTCCAGTGGAAACAACTGCACTGGAAATGTCTGGAGCTAAGAGGAGATGAATCCTCCTCGCAGTGTAACAGCTCATACATTTACATACAGTCAGACATCAGACTGCCTGTGCCTGAAGTGAAGCATATCGGATCCAGAGCCAGCACCCTGTGAGCTGCAGCCCTCCTGGGGTGAGAGGGGGTGCTCAAACTGGGGCTCAAATCACTTCTCCCACCCCTGAGGTGCAACCATCAGTAGTGAGTACAGCGAGAAGTTTGCACCCTGGGAAGCACAGGAGGCTCAGTAGAAATTTATGACCCACACACGACCTTGTCCAGGTTTCTCTAGTTTTCTAGTTTTCAGAAGTGTGAAGAACTCACTGGTTACTGCAAGGACCCCTTAATGGCACATCATTTTGGGTGCATGGGGAAAAGGGAAAACTTCAGTGCTTGCAGCATTGCTAGTGTGGTGGCTCTGGTAGCCCTGATTTGAGGAAAGCGCATCTCCCATTTCCTTGCTGAGAAATGTGCTGGCTAAACCATGTTTAATATATAAGATCACAGCACACACTTGTATGACCAGAGGTCTGATGCAGGGGCCAGAAATACTGCATCTCTATTTCCTAGTGCCTGACAGAGGAAGAGGAGCAACAGCTGAATGAATCTGGCCCACTAGTTCAGTTGTTTCAGCTGGACTGCACATAGTATAGACATAGATATAGTATGGATTTAGATAAGGGATATGCTTCACATATCTTTTTAGTATTTGCTGTTTGTTTGTTTGTGATCAATGCAGAGAGTTGGAAGGGAATAAGACCCCAAGTTGTAACACGGAGTTGTTCTATTTTACACAAGAGAGCAATGGCATATTAAAACACTCACTTTGATGGTTTCCCTGGTCTGCAGGGAGTGCTCAGTAAAAGCTTTCTGCTACGTCTGGATTGACATAACTGGGATTGTTGGTCCCACATGAATTGAACCAGGAAGTACTGCAGTACAGAGATGGTCCAGATAGGAAAGCAAATGTCACTGACAGGCAAGATCTAATTTCAGTGTTAGGCTAACGATGTGACTGACGCTGAGCCAGTAGGAAATTATTATGGCCTAGATTAGATTATGCATGCAATGTCAGAAGAGCCCTTCTCCACTCCTGAGTGCATCCCTGCCCTTCCTTACCACGCTCCAGAGAGCAGCCGGCCCCTTGCCTCTCTTCCATCATGCTTTTGTTAATACAGGTAGGTTAGAAAGCTGTGTAAGCAATTACAAGCTCCATAATAATGTTCTATCAGCCACCTTCCCTCACCCTCTCCTGAAATCTCATTAAAGAAAGAAAAAAAAAATAGGAAAACCCATCTGTATGGAAATCCAAAGTGACCTCTCTTACACATTCATTGGTATTTGTTTCACCTGCTAGAAGCACAAAGGGCTTTTCAGGTCCAGATGCTGCTGGGAACATCAGCAGGACCAACAGCAAAATGAATAATTATGCCACAAACCAGAATGGAAATTTGAACCCCAGCAGCTCCAGTCGCACCTGAAACTCTCCAGCCAGCAGATCCCTCTCGCCCAGCATTGGCTGGCATGTCTCCCTCAGCAAAAAACTCTCCTTCTCTTTCTCTGTCCAACAAAAGGAGCAGGTTTGTGTTACAGTACAGGACAGCTTATGTTTGTGAAATGTTCTTTCCTGTCTCACTGACTAGGAGAGGAACCATCTTTGCTCATACTCCAGCTGGAGTTGCATTCAAAAGACGTTTAGATGTGGCGCTAAGGGATATGATTTAGTGATGGACTTGGTAGTGATAGGTTAATGGTTGGACCCAATGATCTTGGAGGTCTCTTCCAACCAGAACAATTCTATGATTCTATGATTCTATGGAGTTAACAGAGCACTATGCAAAGCCATACATCCGCACCTGGTGGGACACCAAGATGAAGCTCATGTTACACAAAGGGATGGCAAGGTATCAGGTAAAGGACTATCCAGCTGACTTCAAGAAACAAAGTACAGCCTTTATGGATGTAGAGAAACACCACAGAATCACTACTAGAGAAGCTATTTCTATCATGTAGGCTTACAATCAAACCTCAACACAAGCTAAGTCTGGATGAAAGGTACCAGTTTAACAGTAGGTGTAGGAGCAGATATAGAATAAAGCAGCAGTGATCCCTGTTTCTTTGCATGTGGCTGCATAACAACAGCGGTTGTGCAGAAAGTGAAGATCCTGCATGAGGGAAGGTTTGGGTTTCCCCACTCAGCAGCGTGTAGTCAGATCCCCGAGAACTGCTCTCCTTGAACTCAGGTGGATCTGAATCAGCTCTGGTGACACAAGTGTCTCACAGGGGTGAGTGAGAGTTGAACTGAAAACAAAAGATAGTTTTCACTGGCTTGGAATTTTATACGAAACCAGTGCAAACTTGGATCTGAAAACAAAATGTCCCTAAAGTCCAATGGGTTCATTTTTTAGAAGCTGGTGCTAGTGCCCATGAAATAGCTTCATTACTGTTTGTATTGCACTTACAGTTTTGCATGAGATGTTGCACAAATACTTAGCATGGGCTTGTCGTGCACTTTCATGGCCACCAGGCTGATTGATTTGGGTTATTTGGTAACAGCTGAGTGTTTATTTATTCAGTGTATTGTTAGAAGCCTCTTAAGGTTGACTAGGGCACTGTATAGGCATTCCTTTGGGTTAGCTTGTAAAAATTTAGTGATATAAACAGGGAGTACTTCCCTGAGCTTGCAGACATTAGCAGAAGCCAGGCCTTAGCAGAGCTGTTTGAAATGCTGGCAGCTGGACTTGCTGGGATGGCATGAATCATAGAGTCATAGAATCATAGAATAGTTTGAGTTGGAAGGGACCTTTAAAGGTCATCTTGTCCAACCCCCCTGCAATGAGCAGGGACCTCTTCAACTAGATCAGGTTGCTCAGAGCCCGATGCAGCCTGACCTTGAATGTTTCCAGGGATGGAGCTTCTACCACTTCTCTGGGCAACCTGTTCCAGTGTTTCACTGCCCTCATAGTAAAAAATTTCTTCTTTCTGTCTAGTCTATATCTCCCCTTTTTTAGTTTAAAACCATTACCCCTTGTTCTATCACAGAAGGCCCTGCTAAAAAGTTTTCCCCCATTGTTCCTATAAGCCCCTTATAAGTATTGAAAGGCTGCAATAAGATCTCCCTGGAGCCTTCTCTTCTCCAGGCTGAACAACCCCAACTCTCTCAGCCTGTCCTCATAGGAGAGGTGCTCCAGCCCTCGGATCATTTTTGTGGCCCTCCTCTGGACCCGCTCCAGCAGGTCCATGTCTTTCCTGTGCTGAGGACTCCAGAGCTGGACGCAGTACTCCAGGTGGGGTCTCACCAGAGCAGAGTAGAGGGGCAGAATCACCTCCCTCGACCTGCTGGCCATGCTTCTTTTGATGCAGCCCAGGGTACGGTTGGCCTTTTGGGCTGTGAGCGCACATTGCTGGCTCATGTCCAGCTTTTCCTCCACCAGTACCCCCAAGTCCTTCTCGGCAGGGCTGCTCTCAATCCCTTCATCCCCCAGCCTGTATTGATACCAGGGGTTGCCTCGACCATGGTGCAGGACCTTGCATTCCTTGTTGAACCTCATGAGGTTCACCCGGGCCCACTTCTCAAGCTTGTCCAGGTCCCTCTGGATGGCATCCCGTCCCTCAGGCATGTCAACCACACCATTCAGCTTGGTATCATCTGCAAACTTGCTGAGGGTGCACTCAATCCCACTGTCTATGTCATTGATGAAGATATTAAAGAGTACTGGTCCCAATATGGACCCCTGAGGGACACCACTTGTCACTGATCTCCATCTGGACGTTGAGCCATTGACCACTACCCTCTGGATGCCACCATCCAACCAATTCCTCATCCACTGAACAGTCCACCCATCAAATCCGTATCTCTCCAATTTAGAGAGAAGGATGTTGTGGGGGACCATGTCAAAGGCCTTACAGAAGTCCAGATAGATGACGTCCATAGCTCTTCCCTTGTCCATTGATGTAGTCACTCCATCATAGAAGGCCACTAGGTTGGTCAAACAGGACTTGCCCTTGGTGAAGCCATGCCGGCTGTCTCAAGTCACCTCCCTGTCCTCCATGTGCCTTAGCATAGCTTCTGGGAGGATCTGTTCCATGATCTTCCCAGGCACAGAGGTGAGGCTGACAGGTCAATAGTTCCCAGGGTTCTCTTTCCTACCCTTATGAAAATGGGACTTATCTTTATTAACCCTCTTTTCAAAGTTTTTTTTTTGAGTCAGTTAATTCTTTCCAAGTTTCACCTTATTAATGGCTAAATTGCAAATAGCACTGAGATGTAGCAGGTCAGATTAAGCTGTCCTGAAATCAGCTGAGAGTTGTCATTTAAAAGATAGCTGTCCGTACTCCAATTTCTCTATGAGACAAAAGCTCCAGCTTAGGAACACATTTGAGTATATGTTTCTGTCCTATACAGTCAGACAAGATTGTAAAGCATAGAAAATGGATGAGTAAAGAAAAATAAAATCAGGAGAATCCTATGGCAAGCAGAGTTGGAGACTCTAAAAGAGCAAACAAGTTGTAAAATTATTTTTTTCAAGAGTGACAGGAGTCCTAGCAATAGCATTAGTCCATCATGACAAATTTACCTGTCTTTATCACTAAGGCAGGAGGAGACAATTTTTTTCTGTTCTGTACAGAGGAAGAAGGAGTTAATGAATTGATACCACATCAGGTCTGTTAAGATACTTTAAAGCAAATGGTAAGTAAACAGGAAGATGGGCAACAGGAACGCTAAGAAGCAGCTATTAGCATGAGGCAATCTAAAATCACCAGGTCAAGACAACTTCTGTCCAGCATGTTATTACAGAGTGTTACCTTGCATCAATCCTCTCCTAAATAAAAGATAAACAGTTAAACCAATTCTTAGGGTCTGCCCTATTGTTCTGAAGCAGGAGCTAGAGTTTCCAAATCATCCGTACCAGAGATGTATGGCCTAAATGCAAAGACTTACCAAAGTAAGACCGCTTCCAAGAAATACTTCCAGGAGAGGGATACTCTCAAAAGATTGCAATACTTCATAAACAAAATTATTTCCTGCAGCATGTAGGACTGAACAAACAACTGCTGCTATGATACTGCTTTTCGCCCTTAACTCTTCCCTCCTCCACCTCCCTTTTGGTAGCAATATCAGGGAATTCTTTGTAGCATCTGTGATTCATATTTAACAGTCTTTCTTCATGAGTGTCATTGTAGGGAATCACTGAGGCTTATCCCTACAGGAAACATCAGAGAAATGCAAAAGCAGGCACCTGGAAAAAAGAACAAGAAGGCTATGAAAAATAGAGAACACATCTTTGAGTCTAACCTGCATCCAGAAGAGAGAATGGGGACTTACACCAGAAATGGGAAAATAATTTCACACTGTAGGTCTAGCCCTTTGACTAACCCCAAGTCTTTGCCTTGGCAGAGTACTGGTGTGCTGGCATCCATTCCTAGCGTCAGTTATATTAGTTGACCAAGAAGATATCCCATTACATTCATTTTCCTTCTTGTGAGCCAACAGCTAATCCTAGCATTTCTTTGCAATCGTTTCCCCTCTATTTTTCACTTGTTTGGATGATAGTTTCCCAATGTGCTAGCCCTGTGCTCAGCCTGAGGAAGACCTCATCCATGACCTCTATACAATGCTATACAGCTGCTATAACAAATGTGTTTGCGAGTGCGGTGCAGTGTCTGACTATTTGCCTTAGGTGATGAGATGACCTCTCCGCTCTTGGGGAGGCAGACAGCTGCCTTCCTGGTTCAGCTAGATGATGTTCAGTGGGAGGTCTCAGATGGCGAAAGCCTACAAATATGGCAGAGATCGGTCCCTCTCTGGGGAAGGAAAGGCACCACCAGGCGCAGGCTCTGGGAAGCCCCCAGGCTCTAGTTTTGCTAGCTTGGGCTAAGTACCTGCCTCTAGTATCCATTCAGGGCTTCCTCCCCTAGAGCTGGACAACCAAAGGGGTTTCTAGCGGAGAAACCTGGGCTGGTGCCTGATGGCAACTTGCCAAGGCTTCATGTCACACTGGGGGGCCATCAGATCGGACTTGTCCTGCTTTGACCTGGATTTCACACATTAGAGGCGCCATCTCAGTCCCCCAGGCCACCCCATCCATGCTGTGGTTGGCAGTGCTGAGCAGCCTGGCACATTATCTGGATACAGTACTGTGCTTATACATTAAAAATGCCATAACATGGGGTTGCTGCTTCCAAGCAAGAAAGCTTTGTGGCCCACTGCCTGCCCCCAGTACTGCCAGTGCCTGCTAATAACGTGTCACGGGAGCAATGAAGTGCTCCCATCCACACCTGGGCCATCTGAGGCTTCATCTTCTGAGGTGGCGTACCTTGGGGAGAGGGGAAGGGCAGATGGAGGGGAAGTGGGGACCAGGGTGGCCCCCCAAGTCCTGCTGGGCCCCATGGCAGTGTCACCCCAGGCAGTGGGCAGGGAGGAGAAGCCAGTGGCAGGCACCAGCCCTGCTTGCACTTTGTCTCACAGGACTTAATACCCTTCTCAGCTTGACATGTCTACATACAAAGCACTGCTGGTCCTCCTGTAACAGGCATTATATTATTATAAGCATTTATCTAAGGTACCCAGGACCTAGACGCTGTAATTCGAGAGCAGTTAAGGTCAGACAAGTGATTAGTTAACAGTAGTTCTCTGACTCGGCTAACGTGCCTTGTTCATCTTCATTCAAAACGATTTAGTTTGCTGTCAGTCATGTAATTTTCTGCTAGGTAAGCCTGAACATGTGAGTATTTGGCCATGAAATCTTTCCCAAAATTACCAGGAACTGAAGGCTGAGTTACTATCTTCCAGGAGAGTGTTTCCCCTGGCCCGCCACTGCCAAGCTCTGTGTCTCGGTCCTCTCCCATGCCATGCTGTGTCTGCATGCACATGCAGACTTTTGCGTAGCTCCTAAAGCTCTGCTAATTGATCATCTAGTCAATGAGAAGAACTTATATTATCCTCCTAATTTCAGGCGTTTTTATTCTGCATGCATTTTGCTTTGACTCACAGATGTGTGGTTTTTTGACAGGCCTCATCCTTGAGCAGGAATTTAGGATTTGTTTATGTGGACTGAAACATGCAAAGTTATACATGAGAAGAAGGGCGATAGTAATCTGGATTGCCTGAGCCCAGCCTCCTGCACAAGCATCAGTGATTTTCAATGTCAGACTGAGGATTTTACATTTGTTTTGACTACATTAGGAGAACAATGTCTCCTTATCCCAGTACTCTACTAGTAAAAATAAATGACCATAGCAGGGAGAAAAAATACTGTCCTTGATTTCATATCTCATCTAAGGTAATGATTTTCTTTTCATCTTAATGCTCTTGTTTCTTTGTACCTCCTTCCTTTTTTCCTATTAGCCTTTTCCAGTAAACAGAGGGCTTGCAAGGTTAGCAGAGATGTATTTTTTTTTACTTTATGAAGGGCACATCAGCACATTAACTTACCAGACATGTATGTATGTGTAGCTGCTCAGAACACCGCACCAACAGCAGGCAACCCAGCATGCTCCCTGGCAAAGGCACTGCCCTCCAGCACACAGGGGAAACGCTCTGAAATGTTATGCAGAAGATGAGGATGATTGTAACAGTCTTTCTGGCCTTAAAATATGCAAATCTTCAAGTAAGGGAAATGATCCTTTTGCAGCAGAAAGGCTATCATCACTTAACGCAGCTCACGCCATTAGAAAGCAACCTAACACAGAGTACTTGGATTATTACATGACTAATACTTCCACTTTTAAAAGATCCCCAAAAAACATGTTAAGATATAGTTAGAATACCAAATACGTTTATAGAGCTGTGTTTGCTTTTTCTCTTTCTCATCACACTGTCCTGCTTTTCTCTCATGTGGTAAGTTTGTCATCTGCTGGCTGCATCAGGTGTGTATCAAAGCTACCCCTGCTCTGCGGCCGTACTTCTGGGGGACGGGCTGGGGCCCTGCAGAGATCTACAGGGAACCACCAGAGAAAAGTTGTTGCGTCCAACACCGAACTACACATGTTTGGAGAGGACAGGCATCCCTCCAGTCAGAGGAAAGCAATCATAACAGCTAAATTATGGGACTTCAAAGCTTTCACTGCATTGTAAATCCCGAGCACGGCAGCTGCCGGGTATTGTCCTGGTGAGCAAAACTGATCAGTCTCATTTAATCACGTCACGCTTCATTTGTGCCACAAGTGTCAGGAAGCTGGTCAAAACAAGGTTAACGGGCTACAGTGCGTCATGGGCCAATAATGAGATTAAGCGGGCAGTTGCCCAGTTACTGGCCATGATTATATTCACCCTACGATATTGCTTTTAACTATTTGTGACTGGGCTGCCAATCTGGTATTAGAGGCAGGAAGAACAAGGCTAAGAGCCCGGGGGAAATTAGTTATTGCTAGAGATTAAATGGGGCTCCCACAAGGTGCAAAATAAAAACTGACAAGAAAGATATAGAGGTATTTGCATTTTCACATACTCTGGTTTTTAATATTGTGAGGGGCCATTAGTATGGGCACAATCATTTTTAAACTCTCTTTATATACACATATATTTACCTCAGCAGCAACCCATTAAGCAATCTATTAAAAATAAAACTGGGGAAAATGAATGGGGCCTTTTCCTAGTATTTTATAGGTCATAATAAAACAGGACCTTTTCTTCAACACTTTCTTGATTATTTAACTTGAAATGCATTTTTCACAGCTCTTATATTTCATTGCTTCATCACCAGCTCTGTGGGGGCAGAGCACAAACTGTATGGTCTCAGTGCGGCTCCAGGTCAGGTTACAAGTCTGTGGGGTCCTACAGACTAAGTACGCAAAGAGACTGACATCATTTGAAAAGAGACACAGGTCAGTATGTGCTAATGTCCCCGGCTGCCTGGCATCAGCCTAACTGCTGGGACTTGATGTAGAGTTGGCATGGGAAACAGCAATATAGGAAATACAAAGATTAAAAAACCTCAGTGTTTTAAAACCTGTGTGATAAAGACACAAGCTCTCCTCCTCACCCTCCCTTCAGTTTTTAGGGGGAAAGCCTGTGAGGAGCTGCAGGACTTTGCTGAAGACAGTGGGGCGAGTGTGGCAGGAGGGACCCAGAGCGGCGGTGCCCCTCTCATGACCTGCCTCCTGGCAGCCGCTGTGATCCTCCCTTGCTATTTCTTACACAGATGAAACAGAGAGGCACGAGAATCAGAACTGGCCACCCACCTTATATCATGAAGTACTTCTCATTTGCCAAAATATTAATTTAAAGGAGAGCAAAAATGGTCCCAAGTTTGCACAGAAATATATAATTAACAAAAATGTGTCAGATAATTAAATTGTTTTATTATTTTGGGAGCCTGACCTTTTTTACACTGAGATTCATGTTCTCTGGCTTGGCGTGTGTTTCTGTGTAAGGTTAGACATCCATTTCCTTTCTGTGACTCGGTTTTACTGTCTGTAAAGCATATTTGATCCTGTTATGATATGAAGCCTTACTAGGCAAACAATCAAAGCAACTCTGAGATTCCCGAACAAAGCCCTGATTTTCCTTCAAGTGCAGCTTTGCCAACAGGTAGAGCTCCTCCAGTTCAGGGTCTCTGCCTCATGAAATTAAAGCATTTAACACAAATGGGAAGAAGTATTCCTCTATGCACTTTGCTCGGCCGGTGGAACACAGACCCAGAACAAAGGACAGAGCCAAACTAAGTACGATGCCGAAATGCTTGGAGATACTGTCAGTGTGGGCTTTGCACCCTGTGCCCCAGCTAGTGAGTAGCAGGTTTGCTCTCAGCCTTGCCCAAGGTGGGGGCTATTAAACTGGTGAGCCAAAAAACACCACCAGAAATTATCTTAAGAGCAGAAGAATCAAGGAACCTCCTGAACCCAAGCTTATTTGAAACAGCCACAGCTGCTGGACCATACGCTCCTGGGTGAAGTCAGGCTATAGGCACTTTGCATTTCGAGGCTGTCAGCACATCCTTTGCTGTCACATCCCCTCAGCTCTCCATCTGGCATACACCTGTGTCTTGCTCCTGGCTCTTGGCAGTGCAGATGCCTGAATACAGAAGAAGCCTTTCCTTCAGCAGGTTCAGAGAAGCTGACAAATTGATTTCTCCCCTGACTTCCCAGTCAGAGCACCCCTTAATCCACTTCAGGCAAAACGACCTGGATTAGTTTAAACAATGTAAGTAGATACTGTGACTTATTCTGGTTGGTTTTGCCTGAAGCAGGACCTGGAGTGCTCACACAAACCAGTTTGCCAGGAGAGTTGATGAACAGTGGTGCCTATAGCTGGAGGAGGAGGTACCACCTCCGGCTGGCATAGCTGGATCGGGGATAGGACTTGCCTGTCAGGAGAAAATTTGCTTCTTTTTCCTTTCTAATACAGAATGTAGGTTTCATCCCTGGAGGTGTGTGGAAGAGGCACAGTAAATCTGCACAGTGAAGCACAGTCTCAGTGCAATGGTTGCTTTAATGTGGAGTTACAGAATCACAGAATCACAGAATGGTAGGGGTTGCAAGGGACCTCTGGAGATCATCTAGTCAAACCCCCCTGCCAGAGCAGAGTCACCTACAGCAGGTAGCACAGGACTGCATCCAGGTGGGTTTTGGATATCTCCAGAGAAGGAGACTCCACAACCTCCCCAGGCAGCCTGTGCCAGGGCTCTGTCACCCTCACAGGAAAGAAGTTTTTCCTCATATTTAGATGGAACTTCCTGTGTTCCAGTTTGTGCCCCTTGCCCCTTGTCCTGGCGTTGGGCACCACTGAAAAGAGTTTGGCCCCATCCTCCTGACACCCACCCTTGAGATATTTATAAGCATTGATAAGGTCCCCTCTCAGTCTTCTCTTCCTCAAGCTAAACAGCCCCAGCTCCCTCAGCCTTTCCCCAGAGGAGAGATGCTCCAGTCCCCTCGTCATCTTCGTAGCCCTCCGCTGGACTCTCTGCAGTAGCTCCTCATCTTTCTTGAACTGGGGAGCCCAGAGCTGGACACAGTACTCCAGATGGGGCCTCACTAGGGCGGAGTAGAGAGGGAGGAGAACCTCCCTCGACCTGCTGGCCACACTCTTCTTAATGCACCCCAGGATGCCGTTGGCCTTCCTGGCCACAAGGGCACATTGCTGGCTTGCGGTGAATTTGTCATCTACCAGGACTCCCAGGTCCTTCTCCGTAGAGCTGCTTTCCAGGAGGTCAGCCCCTAACCTGTACCGGTGCATGGGGTTATTCCTCTCCAGGTGCAGGACCCTGCACTTGCCCATATTGAACCTCATGAGGTTCCTCTGCTCCCAACACTCCAGCCTGTCCAGGTCTCGCTGAATGGCAGCACAGCCTTCTGGTGTATCAGCCAGTCCTCCCAGTTTCGTGTCATCAGCAAACTTGCTGAGGGTACACTCTGTCCCTTCATCCAGGTCATTGATGAATAAATTGAACAAGACTGGACCCAGTACCAACACCTGGGGAACACCACTAGCCACAGGCCTCCAACGAGACTCTGCGCCACTGATCACAACCCTCTGAGCTCTGCCATTCAGCCAGTTCTCAATCCACCTCACCGTCCACTCATCTAGCCCACACTTCCTGAGCTTACCTACGAGGATATTGTGGGAGACAGTGTCAAACGCCTTGCTGAAGTCCAGGTACACAACATCCACTGCTTTCCCCTCATCCACCCAGCCAGTCATGCCATCATAGAAGGCTATCAGATTGGTCAAGCATGATTTCCCCATTGATGAATCCGTGTTGACCACTCCCGATCACCTTATTTTCTTCTACATGCTTGGAGGTGGCTTCCAGAATGAGTTGCTCCATCACCTTTCCAGGGATGGAGGGGAGGCTGACTGGCCTGTAATTTCCCGGGTCCTCCTTCTTGCCCTTCTTGAAGACTGGAGTGACATTGGCTTTCCTTCAGTCCTCGGGCACCTCTCCCATTCTCCATGACTTTTCAAAGATGATGGAGAGTGGCTTGGCAATGACCTCTGCCAGCTCCCTCAGCACTCACGGGTGCATCCCATCGGGGCCCATGGACTTGTGGGTGTCCAGTTTGCCTAACTGATCTCTAACCCGATCCTCCTCAACCAAAGGAAGGCCATCCTTTCTCCAGGCTTCCTCTCTTACCTCCAGGGTCTGGGATTCCTGGGGGCCAGCCTTGGCAGTAAAGACTGAAGCAAACAAGGCATTCAGTAACTCCACCTTCTCTGTATCCTTCGTGACCAGGGCACCCACCTCATTCAGCAGAGGGCCCCCGTTTTTCCTAGCCTTCCGTTTGTTATCGATGTATTTGAAGGAGCCCTACTTACTGCCCTTGACTTCCCTTGCCAGACTAAATTCGGGGTGGACCTTAGCCTTCCTTGTAGCATCCCTGCATACCCTGACAGCATCCCTGTACTCCTCCCATGTGGCCTGCCCTTTTCCCACATTCCATGGACTTGCTTCTTCCACTTGAGTTTTGCCAATAGTTCCTTGCTTATCCATGCTGGTCTCCTGCCTCCCTTACCTGATTTCTTACTCCTGGGGCTGCACCGCTCTTGAGCTTGGAGGAAGTGATGCTTGAACATTACCCAGCTTTCTTGGGCCCCCCCTACCTTCTAGAGCCCTAACCCACAGGATTCCTCCAAGCAGGTCCTTGAAGAGGGCAAAGTTAGCTCTCCTCAAGTCCAGGGTTGTAATCCTGCTTAGTGTCCTGCTTCCTCCACGCAGGATCCTGAACTCCACCATCTCATGGTCGCTGCAGCCAAGGTTGTCCCCAACCTTCACATCCCCAACCAGATGTTCTTTGTTTGTTAGTATGAGGTCCAGCAGCACCCCTCTCCTCGTCAGCTCCTCCATCACCTGCGTCAGAAAATTGTCATCAATGTTCTGCAGGAACCTCCTGGACTGTGTGTGCCTAGCTGTGTTGTCCCTCCAACAGATATCGGGGTGGTTGAAGTCCCCCATGAGAACCAGGGCCTGTGATCGTGAGGCTACTTTCAGCTGCCTGTAGAAGGCCTCATTGACTTCCTCTTCCTGATCAGGTGGCCTGTAGTATACACCCACAACAGCGTCCCCCATGTTAGCCTGTCCCTTAATCCTTACCCATAAGCTCTTGACCCGTTCTTTGTCCTCCCCTAGGCAGAGCTCAATACACTCCAATTGCTCTCTCACAGAGAGAGCAACTCCACCACCTCACCTTGCTGGCCTGTCCTTCCTAAAAAGTACATACCCATCCATGACAGCATTCCAGTCATGCGAGCTGTCCCACCATGTCTCTGTAATTGCTATGAGATCATGGCCCTGCGAGCGCACACAGATCTCTAGTTCTTCCTGTTTATTCCCCATGCTGCGAGCGTTGGTGTACAGGCATTTCAGAGAGGTAGTCGAGTTTGCAGGTTTCCCTGGAGGGGTGCAGGAGGATCCATCATAGCCATACACACCCTTAGGGTGGCTGGCCTTCTGGTTCTCTTCTTGGGAGGCAGCTAAGGAACATTTGTCACTGCTCAGGTTGGCCTGGCTTACTCCCCAGTTGGATGCGCTGGCATGAGCATTACCACTTTGGACCCCTCCCCCCGAGTCCTTCAGTTTAAAGCCCACCTCACCAAGTTGGCCAGCCTGCTGCCAGTTGGAGCAAAAGGAAATACAGCTGAATGAGAAACACTCCCTGAGATTCAGTGTTGGCCAGGGAGGGTGGTACAGGCCTGTGGGGATTGTCTAGGGAGAAAGTCATTAATAGGAAAGCTTGCAAAATCCAGACTTAATCTCTTGCGCTGCAGAGAACTAATCCTCACAGTTGACATTAATCTTTTCAATGGAGATATAACGCCCTTATCTTCCGTGTTGCTCATTGAGACAAAAAGTAAAGCCTGTGGTCTTTATAGGCTGGATATGGAGCTGCAGAAATCCTTACATTGACATTGTCTTTCCACTGGCTCTTCTTAAGATTTCAGTATGGACTGGGCTCTTTTTCATGACAGCCCGCCTTTGCTCTTTTTTAAGAAACATACCCATGTGGAATCCTGGTACAGCCCCTTCTCTTGAAATAAGAAATCTCATTTGGCCCAGCAAGGAAGAGGCAAGTAGGACTGTAACAAACTGCCACCCATGGCACCCCACTGGAAGATCTCCAGACTTGGAGCTGGCTGGCAGTGGGTATGGCTCTTGTCTCTTCTGTGGTCTTGTATGTGGCACCACCTGGAGGGTCCCCGTAGTTTGGGTTTGCTGTCACAACATCGGTACTTGTGTTGCAAATGATGGCAGCCCGATTAGCCTGGAGATAAAAGCCTTGTTTTCCTCACTGGAGCAGAGGCCACACAGCTTGTCCTATATGCAACACTTGAGCCAAAGCCCACCAAATTTTGCGATCTTTCGCCTATAAGTTCACTTACCTCTACCTCTTTCTGACCCACAGGCCTTGCTGGAGATTTTTGATTTCTCCCTTTTTCCCCCCTTACTTCTGATTTTGTTGTTCTTACTTTTGTTTCTTTGAAGAGAGAGGGTCTAAGTGAATACAACACATTGCACAAGCCCTTGAACTAACCAGGGCCTTGAGGCAAGGATATTTAGATGCTCACTCATCATCTCCATAAGCTGCAAGATAATGTATTGGCTTCTATGGAATAAGGAAATGTTGAACTTCCCTGTTTGAGATAAAACTCAAAGGATATAATCCTTCATTCATCAGCAGCCATGCTGTGGCAGAGCAGCCCAGCCTGTCAAGAGTCTAAAAGCAAACCATGAAACAAATCTGTATATATGTGTCTTAATACGCATTAATTGCAACTAGAATTAGACCTCCTTGGACTGCCAAAACTACAAACACAGTCAAGATCTTCAGGGTTTCTAGATGACTCTAGGATTTGTGAATAACAGAGAAACAGACAGTAGCAAGCTCCTATATATCATATTGATTAAAACACAAGGACTGCCCTTCAAGGAGGAACTTTGCATCAGGAGGGAGATACATTGGCTGCTCTCATAAGCTGCTTCCAGCTCTGCCAGCGGTGATTGAGGACTATGTTGTCATAGATAAAAACAAATCTGTGTTTTCAGCCTCTCTTCAATAAAGAAATAGCCTAGGAAGAATACATGTCTTAATTAACCCCTTGGGAACAGAAGACAAAAGCAAATAACAAACAGAATACCGCACAGACGGAAAGCATTTTGACAAAGAATCCTTTGAAGTCAGATGATTTTTTTGTTTGTTTTCATACAAAAGAAAAATTCACCTCTGTCTGGCAGCCTAGCAAAAGGTCACACAACACTGGAGCCCTGTAAGAGTCCAATTTCAAAGACCCAAATGAGGCACTGTGTGGATTTCACCTACCGACTGTTGCTCTTCTGTTGGCAGGAATTCCAGCTGTGTGGGGGTTGCTGCTTCACTACACAGGATGCAGGAGCAGGAGCGAAGTATGACAAGTTGACACCACTATTTCCTTTGAGCAACAGATTCCCATATTTGACACTGCTTGGATCTTTCACTTAAACAGTGAGACCAAATGAGCCTATTTATTTAAAGTTTGTACAGGCAGGTGCATGTTGCCCTTCAGCTATACACAAACACTCGGAAAGCACAATTAAAGCAAGAAGAAAACAAAATGGTTTTCTCCTTTGCAGCCCAAGCACAGGACACCTGTGCAGTGGGGTGAAGAGCAGAGGAGGAGGAACAAAGAACAGTTTGTACTGGGCTGACACAAATGAGAGATGCTCTGCTTTTTCCTGAGCTATTTCTCACCAGTGTAAGAACCCAGAGCCCGAGCAAATCCTAGCAGACTCCAAAATGGCAAAAGTTTGTCCCACGTATTTAATGGAAACAGAATTTTCTTCCAAGATATTTTCTAGCTGATTTTCTATAAAACAGAAAGAAAAGCCCTTTTCTTGGTGAGGGGATTACTTGGTGCCCCCCTTGGTGAGGGGACAGGAGCTTGTCTGTTGGCAGTGCTACTCAGCTCACATCACATCAGTGTCTTATCCATCGATACCTGGGTAGCACTCAGGGGCCAAGCGAGCTCCCAGGGTTACACAGGAAAGCCGCGGCCGACTCAAAAAAGTGATATTGCTCAAATAAACTCCAGGCAGGTGGCCACTCCAGCTGTTTTCTTCCCCCACCACAGGAACGGCAGCAGTGCCTGCACAGGGAGGCCATCACAGTGGGTTTCCCCCACAGTTAGGTGGAGTTGAGTGCATGTTGTACTCAGTAATGCAATTGTGCCTTTAATACTGCCTTAAACACATGTTGGAAATAACCCCCAGGAAGATGAAAGGGTTACCCTCCTGGTGCCGGCCAGCTGCCCATCGGGCTGAGGACCTTCCTCACCCCATCATTCTCCTGGTACCTGCCCGTGCAGACAGCCAGAGACTGGCTAAGCTCCGGCCAAGCATGCAGCATACATGCTACTGGAAAAAGCTGGCTGCCTTCTCATAGCAGAGGAAATGCCCCGTACCCACCTCAGAGAGGCAGGTGTCATCAGCTTATAAATGTGTCCTGAAATTGGTTGTATCTTCAGGCAAGAAATGTAAATGCAATGATCATATACGGGTAGAGAAAGATACTGCATTAGCCCTGATGCCTGATTACAAGAAGCAGCACTCAAAGATTGTTTCTTCCCCCATTACTTTCTTATTCCCTCTCTGATCTAAGCATGATCCCTCAGTCACACTAATTACCCAAATCGCGCTCACACATTTGGTCCCCACAAGCAGAGCCTCTTTTTCAGGTGGAAAAAGACACTGAGGAAAATGACATTACTTCAGGCAGTTGGGCAAGGGTTGGCAATTGGGCAGGGATGCAAGATGCACCTAAACCAAATCTTTAACTTCATTTTTGAAGATCCCTTGTTCCTTGTCTCTGGCAAGCTTCTCCCAGCACCACTGCCCCTGCCCCAAGGATGTGGCACGCACTGGGCATGCTGTGACCGAGGGCAGGAGCAGCTGGGGACATGCCAATCCCTTGTTGCATAGCACATCCTCAGCAAACACTGGGTGGGCACACTGACATGGCTGCGCTTTCTGGCCCAGCACAACTTTTAAAATCTCCACTCCCACTACTTTCTACCTCATATTCTTGACTGGTTAGCCTGTAAATCTGAAGGGACATTTTACAAATCCTTACGACCACCTTTGACCAACCCACTTTGGCCTAAGCAGACTAAGTGATACTTTATGGAAGATATATCTAACAGCTGATCATCTTTCAAATGCTGATAGTAGCAAAGGCTTCCCTGGGGATCTTTTCCAACACACCATCACCTGATTCTTCTTTTTAACAGGACTACCTCCAAAGGCTGTGGTGCTCTGGTTATGTGCCCTCTGCAAAAATGGTGAAGAGAAATTTGTGGTCCTCCTATTTGGAAGCAAAGGAATCAAAACAGAATAAAAACCTAGAGCCAAACTGTGATTTTAGTGAAACAAATGGAAACACTGTGGGACTCCTTAAGGAAAAGGGAACTGCTACCATGTCACTGGAGATGAGAATCCAGCCCAAAGATGGGAAAGATGGGGCCAGATGGCACGCCATGCCGGTTTTCTAGCTTGCGCTATGGCATCTCTGCCTTCTGCGAGCCTCGGTGGCTACATGGAGTTGTGAGCTGCACCATATGATCCCAGCAGATTTCAGCACAGCCTTTGTTTAAATCACCTTCAGGTGTTAATTTTGAGAGGCAGCGAACACCCAGAACTCTATTTAAAGTCACTGAGCACCGTGGATGCGGCACACCTAGGGACATGGGGCCCCCGACAGCGACTGTTCACCCATGGAAAGCCTCAGCCATGCTCCCAGGCAGCCACAGTCGGGGAGATGGCAGCACTCACCCACTGTGCCGGAATGTCACTGTCCTCGACCTGGGCACAATCAGTGGCAAGGGAGACCCAAACAATGGGAATCAGGATTATAACGAATTTACTGTCTACAACAAGCTCTTGTCCAGTAGCAATGACTTTGGATCACTACTAGTTTTCAGTTGTCTTTGAGACAGTGACCTAAAAGATGAAGTCTCCAGCATGTTCTCAAACTCCTTCAAAACAGCAATTTCCTTAAAATGTCTTGTTGCATTGCCTCCGGTGCAGTATTACCTTTTTGTTTGTTTGTTTTATTTAGTTTTCTTGCTATGTCTTTAACCCTTGAGTTTGCTGCCCTGCAGTCAGTGGGGACCTAACTTTTTCATGTTTTCACAGCACAGTGACTCAAGGATGACAAATGCTGGAAATAAATGATGGATGAACCCACCCTTTCACTGCCCAGAGCCTGAACTTTGGAGAGCCCCAGGAGAGCGCTGGCAGCCAGGGCAGCACTCGGCAGCACCGTGGGGCACAAGCGGGACATACAGCAGCACCCAGCAAAGTGCTCAGGATCCCCACAAAGCAGCGCAGGATTGGTTGCATGTTTGGCCATCTGTGTCCTGCATTGTGTTAGCAAAACCAGTATTGCCAAGAAGCAGCAGCAAGGAGGTAGAGGTAAGGTTCTCTCCACAAAAACCATCCCATTTATGCCAGACTCAAGAAGCTCCACGCTTACACACTAAATCCTTCCTGCCTTCCCCTGGTGCATCCGTCTGTCCCCAGCTCAAGCTCCTGTCCTCCCAGGTATTTACACACACACATACACATGCACATCCACAGAGGTGGGTTTTGAGATGCCTGATGACAGCCCAGACCACATACAATGCAATAGCGAGGGTCCAGAGCCACACAGCCAAGCCAGGGAGGAGGTGTGCTCACCCTGGTTGTCTGTTGAGCTGACAGGCTCACCACCAAAACATCTTTTCGGCTTGAGTGCTGTTGATCCTGTGTCCAAATTGCCTGAAACACTGGACCATGGAGCTGTACTCTGTTTATTGGCGATACTTGGGCTGAGAGGCTTCCCATCTTGCCTTGTCAATGTCACCTGATCACTAAGGAGTTCGTTGGGGCCACGGCCGTTGGGAAGTGCCTGCCAAGGGTTCTCACTGTTTTCTCACTCACAGAGGAAACGCAGCCATTGGGGATGTGCTGACACCAGGAGTTTTCCTTGTTATCAGCTTCTCGGGGAGCGGGCTGGTGCGAGGCAGCAGGATGCGGCTCAATGTGTAAGTGTCTCACAACCCACTGGCCAGACAGCACAGCCAAAGTAGAATGGCCTGGGAGCTCAGGATGGGAATGCACACTTCGTACACAATTTACTTTCCAACCCGCTGTGCTGCTTTGCTTTCTCCACTGACGTTTTCATTCAGACAGCAGCAATATAAAAGGAAATAAGGTCAGCTCGCACTTGCAAATAAGAGCAATTCTGAGAAGCTGTCCCAGAATAGATCTGAATGGACTGAATATTAAGGAGCCAAGATGCAGCCCAGCTTCAGGGGCTGAAGGGTGTGTATGCACATACACACAGGTATGGACTACCTCCTCCTTCCTCCTTTCCTCCTCCAGTTTCTGGAGTTGTCTCCAGAGCCTCCCTTGCCAAAGCTGCTGACTGAGGAAGGAATGCCTTTCTCCTGCTTTACCATAGTTTTAGGGTGACTATTTTCCATGAGAGCAGCTGTTTCCCAAGTGAGGTGTAAAACAGAGTATCCCCACTGATCATTAAAATTCCCAGGACACATTTCCACTAGGGGTGTTTTTAATTTCTGCTTCTGGACCAAAATTTTCTCCATTATATTGCTGCTGCAGACTTTCTTGGGAAGATGCTTCCCTTTCTGTCCTGAAGTTCCACCTCCCCAGTATGCCCAATAACTGCCAATATACGTATTGAGGAATCTTGTGCCTGTTGGAAAGGAATCAAACCTCCTTTGAATCAGACAATAGAAAACAAGGTTTTCTGGAAAAGAAAATTCTTATTCGCGCAACTAGGAAGCAAACTGCAGCTCCACATTAGTTATCTTGAACTCCTTGAACAGTGGAGAGATCTGCCAGGGTCACCTCAGGAAACAGCATTAGGAGCCTGGGAAGGAGTGGCCTTGAAGTAGGTGGCCAACTCCCCAGGGACATGCTGGTGTCCCTGCAGGCTGAAGTATGGGCACGTGAGAAATGTAACTGGAGTAAGGAGGAGCAGTGCTCATTGTTTCATAAAATTCGCCATATGGCTTCTTTGCATCACTGAAGCTAACTAACAGCAAGCGCAGTGGTGAAACACTTTCTGTATTGACATATGGTCACCGTAAGCAATCCAGAGCTGTGAGCTCACTGCGTGCTGCTGGTGGAGTGGTGAGCTAACAGCAAGAGCTTTCACTGACGCCAGTCCTGGTCTGGCTCAGCATAGCAATGCTGCTTCCCCACGAAGCTCCCATGAACTGTCTTCTCATCTGACTTTCATTCCTTTATCCTGTTGCTGAACAAGGCGCTTGAAGCCCACAAAGTCTCAGTATCAAGGCAGTCTTCTCCTACTATAAATAACAGCAGCCTCTTTTGGTAAAGTGCCATCAGCCCAGCTCCTCAGTAAGCAATACTGGCAGGTGTGTTGTTAGCCAATCTGCAGAGGATGCAAAATTGCACCTAATGTCTCTCTCTCACCCCAGAACAAGCCTGGAGGAATATCCTGTGCCATCTGACTTGCCTTCATTAAGTTTTCTCTGCTGCTTTACACCACACAGTCGTAAGGTAGGTTAACCATGCAAGACTGAAACTAGTAATAAGTATGTCATGTTGAGCAAAAAGGACATGCAAATTGGAAGGAGTAAGGAACCTCTGTGGCACTAGGACTGCTGAGGGGTCTTTGTGAGGCTGGTCTTCATTGTGACAGCAAGAGCCTGCAAACTACACAGGTAGTACAACGGCGGATATATAGCATCTAAAATGCTATGTTTCTGAATTTCCCCATGAACTTAAATCCTTGAGCTCGCTCTCTCTCACATACACACACACAGAGGTCAGTTCTGATCATCTGAATGAGAGAAGAAACATTATGCATAGACAGTTAACATAATTTTCAGTGGAAAAAGTAGATACTATGATAGCAAGCTGCTCTTTAGGCCAATAAGAATTTGAGATTGACTGAGGGCATATTGCATGTTGTATACATCCAGCTCTTCTCTACCTCTACACACACACCTACTTCCTTTAGCTTAATAACTATGAGATGTCTCGTTATATCCCCACACCAAACACCTCAAGTCAAACTGCAGCATGTATGGCAACTAGGTTTTCAGGGCTTCAGCCCCTTTTTCCACACTCTTTTTTGAGGTTTCAGCTTGACTTGTGCTGCTTCTCTTTCACCACCTAACTCAGCCCACATAGCCCTGGCCACGTCAGAGCATCTCAGGGGCTGCAGCTAGGCCAAGGCAAAAGTCGCAACAGCTGGTTGTGGTCAGGACCTTCTCTAAGCTCTCAAGAAAAGGAGACAGAGAGGTTTCCCTTGATTTCCTCTCCTGCTTCTCCAAACAACTCCTGACCCTCTGTCTTGTGAAATAGGCTTACCTGATAAAGCTATCATGTTATATATAATAACAAGAATAAACTCCAACCATTCTCATTTTGCAAGCTCTTAGTATTTCCTCATCTGGTTTCACACCAAACAGATGCACCATCAACAGGTGATCTTTATTGGATCAGAATAAACAGTTACCTTTGCTTCTCCAGTTACTTCCTAGGAAAAAAGACAAAGATTTTAAGGAAGGCGAAGAGAAAGTATGTGTGGGCAAATGACAAGTGTAACTGGAGTAAGGAGGAGCAGTGCTCATTGTTTCATAAAATTCACCATATGTTGTGTGGCTTCATTACTCAAATCTTGTATGTGCTTGTTTGATGATTTGATCAGCTGTTGACTTCATTTTGTACTACTGCCAATTCATGACTTGGCTGATTTGATTTGAGTTGTATCCCTAACTCAAGGATTGCATTTTGCTCATTTTCAGGCATTTTAGTTATTAAGAAAAAGAAAAAAAAAGTAGTCTGCTTTAGAGGTATTTTTAATGATTTCTGTATGTATGTGGTTACTTCATTTGCAGTAAAGCTTAACAGGAAAACATAGCCCGGAGCCTTATTGCTAAGTCCCCAGAAGAGCCACCCACCCACCAGGTATAGGCATGGGCAACCATAATGTTCTGCTTCTCCATCTTTCCCAAGCTCCTGGGACATTTACTGGCTACAAGGTAAGTATCTTGAAGATTACTAGGAGTATAAAGAAGGGACTTGATGGACCACCAAGGCCAGTTTCCTGCAACTACAGATGAGCATATTTTATAATCCTCCTTCATACACTTCCCATGTAAACTTACTAACATGTAGCTTTCAAAAGTGACAGTATTCTGTCTCTTGCGGGTTATGTACTGTTACCTATAAACCATGGGGTAAGGTGCTTGTTTTCCTGTAAGCGTTTTAGAAAATTTACATGAATAGATGACACCTCAAGCTATTGCTCAAATCTAGGCATTTTTCTTCAACAGCCTCAACATCAGACAGAAACTCACAGAGCTATGTAGCTTCAGTTCCACTTTTGCCCTTGCAACCCATGAGGCCTCATGCCTGGTGGATGGACACTTCCATGGTCTGAGTGATGCCCTCCATGTGAGCATGGGCAGGGCTGCGTTTGACAGAGGGACTGAAAGAAGTGTGTGCAATTGTGCATATGGGACTTTGACGCATGAGTCCGTATAGTTTAGTGCAACATGTGGGCTTGATCCTGGAAGGTGGTGAAAATGCTAATGCATCCTCTGTGAATCTGGGCCATCCAACATTTGTGTGGTTCAGACCTTGACTGTGAGGAAACAGCCTTGCCCACTCTTTTCTTATTCCCAGGCAGTGAAGCAGGCCAGAAAGGTTATGAGGAAATTCTTTTTCCTCTCCATACTGGTCTTGTGTATTTTTCCCTGCCATGCTGCAGATGTTAGCAATGTCAAAAAAGGTCAGATGTTAATGAATAACAGTAGCTCCATCCCTAACATAATGCCCTTTTGCAAGGGCTCAGAGAAGCACAGTAGTGACATAAGACGGCAGTGCGAAGTGACAGGGGAGAGCTGGTGAAGAAAAGCTGTACCTGGACAAGCTGCAATATACACCAAGGGAGCATTTACTCTTGGTTTTTTTTTTTTCTGGGTTTCAGATGAAGATGCAGAAAATGCATTAAACACGACTGTCTGTCATTTGAATGTGTGTGTCTGTGCACACGTAGCATGCCTGGAAGTAGAGAACATGCAAATAATAAATCCTCCCATGATACACAGAAAAGCAGGCAAGAACTGAGATGCAGCCACAGCGGCCCAGTGTGTGCTGTTGTGCTCTTTGCTCACCAGCTGCTTCTGAGCAAACGCTGGAGACTATAAGGGCTACGTACCAAAGAGACCACACACGACTCAGGGAACAGTGCGCTGGGCAGAGAGCGAGCCATGGCCATGGTTACTTAGTAGTGAAGACAAAGAAGTCAGGGGAGAGTCTTCTGTCTGGGAGGTGTTGACAGGCAAAGGAAAAGATGAGGGAGCAAAGCAATGCAGAAAGAGATGTTGATTACATACACGTGTATATGGAAAGAATAAGAGCAAAAAGAGAGAGAAAAAGAATATGGATATAAAATGGAAAAATATCCGTCCAGGTTCACAAACTGAAAACCAATCTCATTTCACTCGGCCTTTTCCCTCTTCTCATTTATTCACAGGACTGTGCTTTAGCAGTAGTAGTGGCGTGAACTAGTAAATCACATAGCCATCTTGCCAGAAATACCACTAGCCACCATAGGGGAGCTGCAGCAGCACTGAGCTTAATGAGGCTCACAATTCTTGCAAAGTGAATTCCAAAAATGGATTTTTTTTTTTTCCCCTTAAGGCATCAGGGATACAGTCTGCTCCAGATTTCTGATCACACCACACACCTGAAGGACAAAAGGATCTGAGCAACAGAGCCTTAAACTGTATTAATGACAATTAATTTCCAGACCCCAGAAACAATAGAAGGCAGAATTTTAATTAAAAAGTTTGAAGATGACACAGGTAGAGGGAGAGAGATTTATGACCTGATTTCTGTTTTCCAGAGGAACCAAGCATCTGAAGCACCTGCTAAAGCTAGTGGGATTCATGGGTGCCCAGCACCTGTGAAAACTAGGCCATATTTGTCTTGTCTGCTCTGCAGACGGGGAAGAAGCCATGGAAATATACTTTTTACTTGCAAATTCACTTATTGCCTTTTTTGTGGGAGCTGTCAGTTGCCTTATGTATTTTTTCTCTCTCTGTGGATATTCCCACCAGATCCAGAACAGAGAGGCATGGGAAGGGTTTACTCTGCGTCCTTTAGGGTTGCCAATGACTTCTCCTGCCCTCTTGTAAACTGACAGCTGCCAGTATGACGGGTTGTACCCCCCAGCCCTTCTGCCTGCAGGAGGCAGGGTTTAGCTTGGCAGGACCCTCCTTTCACCCCCACTTCACTTCCACCCAGCAGGGACATGTTTTTTGCTGTGCATGTGCCTTGGTAGCTCCTTAGTATCCTCGTAACTCCCCATTGCTCACCTTGATCTTGCAGAACCACATAATCCCCTTAAGATGTGAGCAGCACCATGGCTCTCCCATCCTGGGGGGCAGCAGAAGCCTTGGGCTCTACACCCAGTGTCCTCCACGTTTCAGGGAGGATGGTAAGTTCCTGCTGACTTCAATTATCTGAAAATGCTGTTTATTTATGAAAAAAGCTTTTCTGTGGAGCTCAAGTGATTTGCCAGTGGCCATGACCTGTCTCTATGTCTATGAAGAACCAGGCAGTGGTAAACACAGATGCTGAAAACCTGCTGGCATGAAGTGGCTCCCTAAATGAATATATTTTCTTGGATAGCACGAGGGCTTTTGCTTACGGTGTATTTAATATACTTTACTGCTGACAAGGGTATCCAAAAAAAAAGAAAAGAAAAAGAAAGGAAACTAATCTCATTGTTTACTCTATCTCCAAAGAGACTAAGAGACTGGTTACTGCTGGTCTCCCTGTTAGGAGAGAGGACACAATATTTACAGAGTGCAGTGCTGATCAACAGGCTACTCCTGACCATAAAATAAGTGGCACATTTTTCTTTTGGGCCCTGGCATGTGATAAATGCGGCTGTCAGACCCCTGCCAGAGCAGCCGTGAAAAGCACCCTGGACCCGACAGACACTGGGCAGGAGCTGCCTGCCAGCTTCCCTCTTGCCCACACGCTCAGCTGCCTGCCAGCGGGATTTATGGCTTTGGGATTTCGTCCCCTGGCCCCATGACACTACCACAGACAAACTAGAGCCGCACTGCAATTCCCGCCAGGAAAAAGCATCTGTGCCACCTTTGCTGCTGCCTCACCTCTTCTTAAAGTGGGAGAGAAATTAACAGGAGCACAGGAACACAAGAAATAGATAGATGCATGACCCTGATGCCTCCGATTATCTCACCACACCGGGCTGGCCCCTTTGCCCCACACTGTGACTCCTGGCCAGGACGGCTGTGGCCCTCATTATATTTCAGTGTACTCGGAGGTTTAATGAATAGTGGTCGGTGGCTTGCTGGTCCTCATCCCCTCCCTGCCATTTGGGTTCACACTTCATTAACTGAGAAATGTTTTTCCTTGGGGGACCATAATTCTTCCTCATTTGACCCCAGCTCTCGACTCATTTCCAGTCTACTTCTTGCCTGGCCCTGGGAAAAAACAAAGTGATTATGGTCTGGATCAGTGGCCGGGGCAGGAAATCAGTATTGGAGATGAGATGCCCTCAGGTTTGGCAACTAATGATTGCAACTTTAGAAATGAAAGGAGTCCCACCATACCAGAGGGAGCTGGTATCCGTCAGAGCAGCACCCTCCGAGTGTCGGTACAGCTACACTCGCCTGACCCTGCTGGTTCCACCTCCCTACTCTCCCAGTGCTTTTAGCACTCCTGCATGGCCATACCTCCCTCAGCAGGAGGAGCAGCATCCATCACTTCACTTCCCTGCTTTCAGCTGAGCAGGCAACCGGCTCTCCTTGCCATGAAGGGCCTCGCTAATTTTCCTGCTTCCCACTAAAGATCCATCAGGATGCATTAGCACACCTCACACGTCAGTTGTTTCTTCAGCCCTGGAGGGGCGAAAGGATTATTTGTTTTTTTTATTGGAGATGGTAAGTGCTCAGCTGCATTTTCTGCCTTGCCCTTTTCTCAGAGTCTTGCCAGCAAGACTGATGGAGGACACACCAGCAAGATGGTGGGGAGCAATATGGGGAAGAATGTCCTCTGTGGTTCACATGTCATGTGGGCTCTTGAAGCTCAAGCACCAGGTTTCAGCTCCCTTGCCACCTCCCTGCACATGGTAGGGACCCAGTCTCTCCACAGTCACCAGCAAAGAGGTCACAGTGCACTTGGGGAAACCACCAGAGCCACATCCAGGCCTGAGGCACGAAGACTAAACCCAAACACTTCACAGCTGCTCCATACCCAAACCGACTGCAGCCAGACCCAGGCACAGGACAAAGGTGCTGCTGCTTCCCCACAGCCTGCCGCCACACACGGCTGCGCTCCCCGTCTCCTTGCCAGTGGAGGCAGAGGATTTATTTCTGACATTTTTCCAGTGGCTGCTGCTTCATGCCTCAGTTTCCCCACTTAGAAATACAGATTTTTTTTGCCTCCTCTGGGATGTTTTGCCTCTTTGCCACATGGCTCTCAGGGACAGGAACCATCTGCTGGTGTGTCTCTCCAGGGCCACACACAGTGCTGCCCCGCAGGACCTGGCTGCTAATATTAAACAGGACTATAAATTCACATTAGCACAGGGCAAGACTGCACATGGCCGACAGAGCTGCAGTGGCCCTGGGTATTCACCCTTGCCCTCCCGGCCATGGCACTCCTTGGGCATGCGGGCAGGCAGCTCTGGCAGCCCCCTAGCCCTGCCTGAACTATGGCAGCATCCCCCGCCTCTCTCTTCACCACAGCGGGGGACAAGCTGGGGGGTCTCCCACATCCAGGCTGCTTCACTTTCACCCCCTTGTTCCTTGCTGTAACCCCTCTGCCATGAGGAGCTGGACCTGCTCTAAAGAAAGACAGTGTGTTTTCTAAAGCTGGAAGACAAAGCCCTTCTCTGCAATATACCGCAACAGGGAGGAATTCATCATTTTCAATTTCTTTGGATTTGCACATCAGGGAGCTTGTTTCTCTTTTTTCCCTCTCAAACACATCGTGGATGGTTTTTCTGCAAGAAGTCGGGGCAGGGGGGAGGGAGGAGGGGGGGAGCCCTTATTTATTTACTTCCCTATGGAAAGATCTCAGCTGGTATTAGTTAACAATGCAATTTTGCAGCAGGGAGATAACATTCTGAGGGGAGACTCTCAATGGCCTGAGCTGGGGCATCTGTGCATGGAGGGAGTTTACCCTCCCCAGAGCTGCTGAATAGAAAAGCAGCAAGGAGAAGCCATGACTCCTCATGGCTTTTTCATGTACTGTACAGAGATAAATATTTTTGCCTGCAGTTCTGACATTTGGCTATACAGAAAAGACAAAGCCACTCACTGCGTACAAGGTCTGCTCAGTACCGCTGCTCTTCTAAAAACCTGGGGTTTTTTTGTTTTTTTGTTTAAGCTCACTCAGACCACCGGAGCACCATCAGGGGCTTGAAAAACAACATTCAAATTTGCACTTTCCCAAAGTATAAGGGAATTTAAAGTTTTAAAGCAGCAGTATTTGTATTTAAACCCTGCTGGGCCCAGGCTGAAAAGGCTGAGATCTCTTCTGCTGTGGTCTGTAGAGCCTTCCGACACACTGCAGAAGGAAAAGGTGACCACAGCCAGGTGCTTTTCACCACTCATTGCAACGTGGTAATGATCAAACAGCAGTGTGGGATACATCCTTATAAATCCATGCAGTCTAATCCCAACACCAACAAGCTACATTGTGTTTCCTTGAACTTAATTGTGTTTCCGTTGTACCCTGTTAGGAGCATTTTCCATTCAGAGGAGGTCAAATACAATCTTTTCAAGGCTCAGCCCACAGAGGATTAAATACTTGGCAACTCTGGGAACAGTGGGAGCTGGGCGTGCATGTGATCCCAGGCAGGATCCCAACCCTGCTCCCCACAGTTTCAGCAGGTGTTTTAGCCTGGTTTAGGCACTCAATCACCTGCTAAGACCCTGAATTCCTGTCCTGGAGCCGAAACACATCGCCCTGGGCTGCCTCCCTGAAACCAGGGTCTCTTTCTCTGTGGGTCCATTGGAGATAACTATTCATGGGTAGACAGCGTCATAGGGAGAAAACAAAAAGCCACACAAACCCGCATTTTGGACTACAACCACAAAAAAGAATAAGGGTAGCAGCCCTCAACATAACATCTTGGTACCTCCACAAATGCATGGCCTGACCCAAAACAGAGTGCACAAAGTGGAGCACAAAGCTTCAGCAACTACACTGAAATACCCCACAGTTTGCTGCTTGCAATATTCATCTTACAGGTGGGCAGGTCAGACCCTCTGGAGCGGTGGAGGAAGCTTGTCTCAATTCAGTCCTGCTCCAGGAAAGGTACTATAAAAGAAGCATTAGAAAAGAGAAGTGGCACCACCAGCACACGCCCCTCTGTTTTGCAGGCAGCCCCACCGCATACATTTGCACTGCAGGTCCTGCACACCTACCCACGCACCACAGGGCTCACACAAGAGCTCAGCTCACAGCAGCTCAAGAATTTACTGTTTTGGGTACATCCAGCTGCAAACCACTAGCTGCTTATAAAGCCTCCCAGCTGAAATGTAAAAGCATGTGTTAGGTAACCCAGGAGCATAGCAGCCACTGAGCACTGATGTTAAAGACCAAAGGTTTTCCTTCAGACACCTCTGGCATCACCACATCTTTTTTGTTGTGGGTCCAAACCTTATTTCAACTTTCCGAGAGTAGGATCTGCTATTTAATATTGCCTTAACCTGCTCCCCTCTCAGGCCCTCCTCTTTTTCAGCTTAGCAGAAGTAATTATTAAACTTTCATTTAGTCTTGGGAAAAGCTGAAACATTGTGAATTTATTCATCAAGGAACCGCTCATGCTGTCCACTCTGGCTTTTCCCAAATTACAGTTGCAACACAGGCTGCTGCCTGCCTTTGGAGAGTTTCCAGAGGTGCCTGGCATCCTCTGGGTGCAGTTTGAATGTGCCCTGGAAAGCAGATACCAAGCAAAAGCAGGAGCCCAGTCAGGCTCCAACTCTTCTCTCCACCACCAGTTGTGCAGGCACTAGACCATATTACAATTTAACCCCTCTAACAGGCGGTAAAGTTACATTTAATAAAGAATTTGAGAGCAGAGCACATTTAGCTGTGATGAGAAGCTGCTCTAACACAGGCACAATGCTACAGAGGCAAGGGAGTGTCATATTCAAACGCCCATAGCACAGAAGTGCTTATGCACTAGGTGACTGGGTACTGAAAGGACAGGTGAAGAAGTCCATTCCCTTCCTTTGGCCACAAATTCAGGCAGAAGAGCACAAGCCTGGAGGACTAATTAAGGTACTTGTGAGCCAGCCATTAAGGGCAGGTGTTTATACTAGTTTTCTTGCTGTTGTAATATGGCTGCTAGGAGAGAAGTGGTCAGCTTTCTTTATTACTTTTTACTTCTTTCCATGATGGCCAGTTGAGGCTACAGAAAGCAAAAATTTCTTTGGAGAAGGTGTATTTGTTTATACTACTTCTATATTTATCCTTCAGAGCAATGGATAATCCCCACTTTTGTCTTTGTCAGTTTTGCGAGCTGTAGAAATACATGATCCACCAGCCCTTAGAAAACCCTGTCCAGGGCTTGGTTTACAGATCTCTCCAAGAGAAACAATCACATATCTGTAGTGGGTATAGGCTTGGAAAGCACGTTCCTCTGGTTTTCTTCATCAGCTACTGGTCTAGCCTGCTTCTTGCTAGGGTCAGGCTGAAGACTTGTTTTAAACTGAGAAAGCTCTAAAGAGAAATAAAAACTCTGGATTTTTTTTTTTTTTTTTTTTTTTAATGAGACTATAAAGAGAAATAAAGAACCTGAAAAATCATAGCCTAAGAAAAGCTTTCCCCAGCTGGGCTCTCACTCTCTCTTTAAGAAAGCTTTGCTTAATGGAACTAGCTGCCTCAAGTGGATAAAGGTTGGTTTCAGACACTCCTGCTTGCCTGATGGAGGGAGAGCACTATGTGGGGTGGGAGCTGTGTGAGAAGGGATATGTCTGTGAGATATTCTGTGGCGGGTTTTTTGCCTTTGAAAACATAATTCTGTTGGCTCTGATCTTGTGTCAGCTTCCATTTAATTCCTCTCATGTGAAAGCAAACCACAGAACAACTGATGCAAAGTTGCTACACAGGGTTATCTTTGTGTGCTTGTGTCCTGGACCGCTAGAGGCGGTGCACAGCTTTCGCAGATGTTGTCCTGTGATGGTTTTGTGGTCCTCTGTGGTTTCCTTTTCCTCTGGCTGCCTGAGGGGAAGGAGCATGTTTCTCTTCCTTCTTGGCTGTAACTGAAGCGGAGGCAAGCATGACTCCTCTGCCTGGTGTTGTTCTCCCCTGCAGCCTCCTGTGATCAGCTCTCTGCCTGCCTCACAAACCAGCAGATGTGAGGGGAGCTACTGCCAGGCTGCACGAGATGCACTGGAGGCACTAGAGACACAGGCTAAGTATTGCTGTAGCAGATGATTTCTGTGACCTGTGAGAGCCATCAACTATTAGGGAGCTAAAGCATGCAGGCAAGTTTTAAACAAAGATCTGGCATTGAGGTGATTCAGAACAGTATCTGCAGTTCTGCCAACTGAGATAAAATTACAAGGTTCATCAGCTTTCAGGCTTCAGGGCTTCAAGCTGACCACAAGCTGGAGGCAGGAAAAATGTCCCCTTGAGGAAGCGGCATCTTCCTTCAAAGCAGCTGGAGCTGTGGGTCCTGCTGGCAGGATGCTGCCCCAGCTGACCCATTGATCTACTCAGGACAGAAGTTGTTGGGCTGTGATGAGCTGAGAAGCAAAACCGTTCCTGCCTCCTGCTATACAACAGGGGTTGATGTCATGGGAAGATGAGTCCCTGGGAAGTCTGCAGTCTCCTCATATTGCTCTCCGTGGGAGGCTAGGCACTGTGGGAAGGTGTCTGTCTGAGCCTCATTTCCTATCTCCTCTCCCCCTCTAGCACACCAGGGGTACAAACAGGGCTCAGCCATGCCGCTGCTTTTGGGTAAAGAGTTGTCTTGGTTGTTTTTGGCATCTTTTCACAGCACTACATTTCTTCATCAGCCCATGTTCACCCCTCTCAGTGCAAAGTATTTCACAGCCTTAGAAACCCAACTATCATCATGTTCACTGCAAATGCGTGGAAAGTCACCAGAAATTGCAGCCACACAGGGGAAGGAGCAACACAGTAGTCTTTATCTGTGCCACCCTCCCGCCAGCTCGCTCTGCAGGAACGGATGTGTGAAGCACCACCATATTGCAGCGCTTGCTGACTACCAGTGGCAAATGGGATACTACACACGCACACGTCTGCTCCAATTATTTCCCTGCTTTGAGTCTGACTTTATGTATAAAGGATAGAGAGGTACCAAGTGATAAGTTGCACCTTACATTTGTATAATTGAATGAACTTCCCCAGAAAGTTGCCTGACAAAATGCCTTCTAAGGAAAGAGGAAATAAGGAATGCTGTACATCCTTAAACTGCTTTGTTTTGCCAGAAGATTTTGTTATTTAAGGCTTAGTGAAAGAAGGAGGTGAAGGCTGTCAGCCAGGGGAGCCCTCTCAGCCAGCATTCCCCTTCCAGTGCCTTAAAGAGATTTGATGTGGCCATCGGGAGAGTGTCAGTTCCTATTGCAGTTATACACAAAGCCTGTCGAGGAGGGGAGGGAGAGAAGAGGAGGCAGATGAGCGCCTGGGAGCACAAGTACAGGCACGAGTGAGTGCTGCAGCGCTACAAGTTCAGGATCCAGAGCTTCACCAAAGGGCACTGAGCTCGTGACGAACTCCTCACATGCTGTCAACACCAGTGAGGTTGCTCTAGCTGCACTGGGGTGCAAATGAGATCCCCTCTTCCTCTGCTATAGGAAAGACATTATAAAGTCGATGTACAACACGCTCTTTTTTTGCGTTCCAATGAAATAGATGATTAAGGAGCATCAGGTTGAGACAAACCTCTTGCAGAGGCCCGCGTCTACGCTTGGACTGCAAGAGCAAAAGCCAAGTGAGACTGGCTGTGATAGGGGCAGCAGCGTTTAAGCCACATTGAAAGCTTGTTACTGGGTCTATTCAAGTATATTTCTCCCTGTTTCTACCTCTGTCGTTAAGACTGACTACTGGCATGCTTCATTCATTGCCTCCCTGTACAGACGAGTCTTTGACTTTGCACTAGTGTCAGAGAAAGTGCCTGGTGAGTTCAGAGAGCAAAGCAAGCTGAAAGCTGGCACCTCTGGACAACTAGCCTGCAGCCACCAGTAGCTCGCAGGTTCTCAACACAGAGCCAGAAAACACAAAAATAAAAAAAAAGCACCAGGATTCACAGTTTTTTTGAAGTCATTTCTATGAAAAAGTTTGTTTTACCCTCAGGAGTCTGTAAGTCCACTAAAAATAATGCTGATGTTGCTGATACTTGGGCCCTTTACATCCTTCTGAAAACACAGTCTAACTGAAGTGGCACAGTGCTGTTTGTCATCTGGAACATGCAGATCATCCTATGCTTTGTAAAACCTATGTTATGAAGTAAAAGCTCAATGCAAACAAAGCCAAAACGGTAGCTATCATCAGGGTTGAGGTGGTGGTAGTAGTGGTGTTTGTTTTTAAAAAGAAACAAGGTTATCTTTACTTTCCAAGCCAGAGGAATGGCAAGTGTTAAAAACACATAGTTCTTCAAGATACCAAAAGCACCTAAATGCACACACAGGAATACCTGTACAGTCAGGCAGAATTACCTTACTGATATTGGTTAGTTAGCAACTCAGATACAGGTTAAAAAAAAAGAAATAAAGAAAAATAAGGAAAGAATTACAGCCCCCTCTCAGAAAATAAATTAAATATCCTGGTCTTCCCTGGAAATTAAATATTCCTGAGAATCTTCCTGGTCTTTCTTTGGGAAAGGCCCCGTGAAAACTTTAACTGAGAAAGGACTGAATAAAATGAGGTGGGACATCAGAATCTGGCCTTTCATTCTGCAATCTGAAGTACTGCCTTTTGTCCCATGTGTAACACTCTTGGCACCAAGAGAGGTCTGCTTAGGGGCAGCCGTCTGTCTGCTCCAGCTAACTATAGTGCAATTCCCCAAATTCCTTTGCTGATCTCCACTGGGATAATATCATAGTTATGCTTTGTTTGCAAATATAGATACTTTACCAGACTAATTAGCTGGGAACTACACTTAAATTGAAGCCACATGACATAATCTGAGGGGTTTTTTAAACAGTCATGTTATGAAAGAGTGACCTTTGCTCTGTAAGCTTCGGACATGAATAATTTGTGTTCAACAGATGAAAGGATGGAAAAAGGTTAAATGCAAAATCAACCCAAAAGCTTACAGAGGAACATGGTGTGCTGGTTTTGGCTGGGGTAGAGTTAATTTTCTTCATAGTAGCTAGTATGGGGCTATGTTTTGGATTTGTGCTGAAAACAGTGTTGGTAACACAGGGATGTTTTAGTTCCTGCTGAGCAGGGCTTACACAGAGTCAAGGCCTTTTCTGCTTCTCACACCACCCCACCAGCGAGGAGGCTGGGGGTGCACAAGAAGTTGGGAGGGGACACAGCTGGGACAGCTGACCCCAGCTGACCAAAGGGATATTCCATGCCATATGATGTCATGGTCAGCATATAAAGCTGGGGGAAGAAGGAGGAAGGGGGGGACGTTCAGAGTGATGGCATTTTGTCTTCCCAAGTAACCGCTATGCGTGATGGAGCCCTGCTTTCCTGGAGATGGCTGAACACCTGCCTGAAGATGGGAAGGAGTGAATGAATTCCTTGCTTTGCTTTGCTTGTGCGCACAGCTTTTGCTTTACCTACTAACCTGTCTTTATCTCAGCCCATGAATTTTCTCACTTTTACCCTTCTGATTTCTCTCCCCCATCCCACCAGGGGGGAGTGAGTAAGCGGCTGCATGGTACTTAGTTGCCAGCTGGAGTTAAACCACGACACGTGGGTTACTGTGAAACCACTTTCCTAAAAAGCCCCTTATGCTCTTGGTTCCATTATACAGATGGAGACATGGGGGCTCACAGAGATCAATGCTGGAACTAACTCCAATTAGCTGGAATTAACGTCATGGTTACTAAGGCCAGCCCTCATTCTAAAAAGTGGCAAAAATATTTTAAAACCTACAAGTAATAATCTGTGTTCTTCATGTGTTAATTTTCTAGCAGCCCAGATGCTGCTTCGATGTGATTGTTTTCCTGTGTGATTAAGAACTGAACAAGGATAGGTTTTATTGGGGAAAATTTTAAATGAAGCCCTTAAGTATCTGACTAATTTTGAATGCAGTGGGACTTAAGCTCATGCTTTACTCTAAGTACCTGCTTAAGCATATGGCTGAAGTAGGACTTAGCCAAGACTGGTTAATCCTGGCCATCCCCAGGAAGGTACAGACTGCACAGGGCATCTACATCTGGTCACGGTGAGATTAGAGATGTGCAGCAAAACATTGAAAGAACAGCCTACTGCTAATAATTGACATTTGCTCAAAAGGATGTTTTCATCCCACCCGAGGGCTGCCACATTGCATTGCTGTTTCTGAGACTGACAGGCTGCCAGTGGAAGAGGCCCTCAGTCGCTCAGGAACAATTAATTGGTGACACTGGCAATTACGTCTGGATTGATCACCTTGCTTTTCAGGTTCATTCAGAGGTAAGCAATAACGATATCGCATCATGCTCTCTAGTTAGGACAGGACTTGATTTGTGGTCTTTACAGAAATTAATTGGAGTTCAAATCAACAGTCTCAGAAGCTACATGAGCCAAGAGGCTCATAATATCTGCACAGAGGTGGTGAAAATCTCCATTGCAGCATTTCTGTTCCATGCATGTTTGCAAGTTTAAGGTATTTTTTTAGTGGCAATATTTAGGAGAAATGCTCTTTTTGGCAGAGAGACAAAAATATATGTACCTACATGGAAGACTGCAATGGTATAATGGGATGGTTAAGATCTGTATGCCTAAACAAAGTTGTATTGTATCATCTGTGGGCCAGAAGTACTTCACATGAACAGTGGCCAAGCTCACTATTGCCAAGTGTGAATCAGAGGGTACAGATAGCTTCATTTTAAATGTGCCATCACTGTTTTTCTTTCAGACTCTCCTCTCTGGTACTGTCTATACTGTGAGCCTAACGCAGCAGCAATGAAGTCTGGAGAGGAGTTCAATGGCTGCTCTGCTGAGAGAGCGCCGTTGCACTCAGCTCAGGCTGAGAACTCCTAGGGGCAGCGGTCACCTCTGTCCCGTGCTTGCACAGTTCCAGCACACCGGAGTTGGGGTTAATGAGCAGGTTTCCATGCTCCTATGATAACAGCAATAACCTTAACAATAAAACCTGGTCGTTGATCCTGAGAACAGGAGAGCGGGCCACTTGAGGCTGTTACCTGCCTCCCTAATAAAGGCTTACTCAGTATTTCGGCAAGCAGTGCAATGCAGGCCAGGTCAAATCAAAACATATTCAGTCCAAATCTCAATAATGTACCAGCACCTAAGCAGCATGGTCTAAGAACAAAATGGAAACTGTGATTTTCATGCTCAAGGGTTAAGATGGCACTGTGTAGCCTATGGGTACCTGCTGTAGCAATCAGGGGAAGTATCATGGGATTTAAACTGATAAAATGAGTAAACCAGAACCCCTGGCCTGTTCTGTATAAGCCATTGTGTTGTATTTAATGTACTTGCTGCTTCCAGTTTATCAGGTGTCCTAGACAGTATTAAACTGTAAAAAAGATCAGAAACTCCCCCTAAGAATACTGTGGGGCCTCTTTACTGATTACTGATTTTTATAGAGAGTTTCTAGATTGTAGTCTTTAGTGTTAGGCAAATTTTGATTTAGAGGAAGGTGAGAGGTTTGATCCTGGATTGAAAACATTATTTTATTTGAAATTTATCATGATATCACACAGCTAAAGCTAATGACAAAAAAAAAAAAAATCACAGTCAGGCAGATGATTAAAAACCAACCAAACCCACCAAATGCTACAGTACACCCAACAGTCTGTGACTGACTCTGGCACTGCATGGAGAGAGGGGAAGATTCTCCCTAAAAGATTCAGGACCCAGTTTTCCTCCCTCCTGTCCATCACGGGTTTCATTGATCTTACTATCTGAGTGGCTATAACTCTCTCCTCTCAACTTTCCCATATAATTTCAGGTTATCTTAGAAACTGAAATGAGAAACAGAAGTATAAAAAGTTGTTAAACTGTACATTATATGCAAACCAATTTGCCACTCGTGTAGGATCACTCCATGACTTCAAAGGGTGGCCAGAGGGCTTGGGTTCCCTCATTCATCACTGTCGACAGAAAGTTAGGGGTATAAGCAAGGTATATAATGAACCTTGCAAAGCAAATGGGAAAAAGCCTGAATAATTTCCATACATATGATCATCACTGCAAAGTCGGGGCAGTGCATTTCACAGAACACATGCATTCCAGCTGTAATATACGTCTGCAGTGTAACTAACTCACCCACCTAACATAAAGACAGGAAATAAGGTTTTTCCAGTGTCTGAGTGTAACAAGATAAAGCAGCTGAATTTAACCCTATCAACACCAGCACTAGGGCAGGAAGAAGTCCAGAGGACTGTTCACATGCTTAGGGCATCTTGCTGAATCAGGATCTGAACTGAATCTAGGTGACAGATGTTTTTACCGTTCGGCAGGGGAGTAAAATGGCTGGTTCAGGGCCAGCTTCTGACTGTGGCATGGTTATTATCTTCAAAGTCTCTTCATGCAGGATCACAGCCTCATTGTTACCAGGGAAGGCAGCTCTTGTGGGGCAACATGAACATGGAAGCAGAGAGCATCTCAGGACCAGCTCACACACAGCTGTGAGCAGACTCCCCATCTGCAGCCAGCTCGGGACATGGAGGAGCTGCCTGGGCCACTCAGTTCTGCTGCTGCACACCACATGCAGCTCTTTTGGGGCTATTCTAGTTAGAAGTAGCAAAAAGTTGAGCCCAGAGGGCAGAAACACAAGAACCCTCAGGTTTGTGCCTGGGGAGACTCACTGACACATTTTGGCCATGAAGAGGGAGGCAGCTCAGACTGTATGGGCACCTAAACAGCTGAGGGGAGGCAGAAACCACAGCCCAGTTTCCCAGTGTACAGAAGAACACTAAGAGAATGCCACAGGCCTTACATCTGGCAGCATGACACATCACGTTCCTGGATGCCATGAAAAAAAACAGTTGATGGAAATTTCCCAAGTCCTTGTCTCTTAGCGAGCACTTTGGATTTCCAGTTTGCTTTATAACCCTGAATGAGCATATCCTTGCAGGGGAGCAGGGTAGTAGCATCTTTCCCATTTTCAGAGGACAACACCAAAGCAGAGCTATTCTGTAGCTGAACAGAAGATTATAAAGCTGCCTCCTAGCCACAGCTGAGCGCTGCTTGGCCTCACACCTTAAATGGAGAACATGATCATTTATCAGGTTTAGTCTTTTCATAATAAAGAGAAAAATTCTCATCAAACATATCCGTGATGCTTAAAGGGACACCCAACAAACTGTCCTGACAAGCGTCTCTGCTGGATACACAAAGCTAATCTTTTCAAATAATTTTACTGAGCCAAGGAACATAAACAGATGAAGCTCACAGCTTCCACACCAAGAGAGTTCCTGTGCAAGCAGGACATGATGAGAACTAAGGGGTCTAACCTGAAAATGCTCTCTGGCGCAGCACTTGCAAAGACAGCAAGGTCATGAACCCCATGGGACTACATGTAGGAAGCCACCTGTTTATAGTGTTCGCAAGTAAGATTTACAGGACTAGATTCTAATGAGTCATGCAGCACTTTTTAATTTCAAAGCTGTTCTGATGCCCTAAAACCTGTTCAATAAGGGAGAAAGCTGACCTGGAACCTCCTGAGGCTTTTGGGAGATGGAGCAAGGAAGATAAAAGTGATCATGACCACTGCACCCACCCAGAGCTTTGTATCTGGGGAGAGCTCCCTCTAGCAACCCTCTGCTGTGGGAGACAGTAGGTGGGACTGCTCCCTGGCCTGCCATATTTCACACATACATTGATGATTTCCTCCTCCACTCTCTGTACCGACTTAGCCTTGAGAAACAAGGAGAGGATTTCCTTCTGGCCCACCCTGGAGGGCTTGTGTCATGAACAGGCACTTCACTGTGGGAGCTCAAGGTCAGGCAGGTCTTTGGTCCTCCCTACAGCCTGCTGTTCCTCCCCTCTGCTGCTGCCTGTGCAGAAATCAATAGCGAAGTGACTCGCTGCAGACTATGGCAGGAACAAGCACCAGGGCTGGGATTTCCAGGCTTTTTGGCTTCTTCTCAGATGGGTCCCGTCACTTTGCATAGTCCTCACTCAGGATGCGTGTTCCTCCTTTTACAAAACAGGCTCAGAATGCTGAGTTATTATACAGGAATTCCAGCAGCATCTTTAAGGATATACTAAATTAAATTTTTAACTATACCCCTGAAATCCTTCTTCTTGAAAGACCATTTCCACCTCATACCATTTATTAATCTCAGCTGCACTGAATTATTAAACCGAAATCCTCAATTACTCCCATCACTAAAAATACCAGTTTGAGCAGGACAAGATGTTAAAAATGTGCTCTACACCGCAGCCGGGGAGAATGGCCCTACCTGGAGCCTCTGGCAGAAAGCTCCAGAGGAGACTCGAGGTCGACCCCTGGGGTTTTGGAGCCGGGGATACAGAGGATCTGAGGCCCACTACACTCCAACTGAGAAAGAGATCTTGGCAGCATATGAAGGGGTTCGAGCTGCTTCAGAACTGATCGGCACTGAAGCACAGCTCCTCCTGGCACTCCGACTGCCAGTGCTGGGCTGGATGTTCAAAGGGAGAGTACCCTCTACACATCATGCAACTGATGCCACATGGAGTAAGTGGGTTGCACTGATCACACAACGAGCTCGAATAGGAAACCCCAGTCGCCCAGGAATCTTGGAAGTGATCACGGACTGGCCAGAAGGCAAAGATTTTGGAATGTCACCAGAGGAGGAGGTGATGTGTGCTGAAGAGGCCCCACCGTATAATAAACTGCCAGAAGATGAAAAGTGATATGCCCTGTTCACCGATGGATCCTGCCGTATTGTAGGAAAACATCGAAGATGGAAAGCTGCCGTATGGAGTCCTACACAAAGAGTTGCGGAAGCCGTTGAAGGACAAGGTGAATCAAGTCAGTTTGCAGAGGTGAAAGCCATCCAGCTGGCTTTAGATATGGCTGAGCAAGAAAAGTGGCCAAAGCTCTACCTCTATACCGACTCATGGAAGGTGGCAAATGCCCTGTGGGGGTGGTTACAGCAATGGAAGCAGAGCAACTGGCAGCGCAGAGGCAAACCCATCTGGGCTGCTGAACTGTGGCAAGATATTGCTGCCCGGTTAGAGAAGCTTGTTGTAAAAGTACACCATGTAGATGCTCATGTACCCAAGAGTCGAGCCACTGAGGAACATCAAAACAACCAGCAAGTGGATCAGGCTGCTAGGATTGAAGTGGCATAGGTGGATCTGGACTGGCAACGTAAGGGTGAACTATTCCTAGCTTGGTGGGCCCATGACACCTCAGGCCACCAAGGAAGAGATGTAACATACAGATGGGCTCGTGATCGAGGGGTGGACTTAACTATGGACACTATCGCACAAGTTATTCATGAGTGTGAAACATGCGCCGCAATCAAGCAAGCCAAGCGATTAAAGCCTCTCTGGTATGGAGGACGATGGCTGAAATGTAAATATGGGGAGGCCTCGCAGATTGACTATATCACACTCCCACAAACCCAAGGCAAGCACCATGTGCTTACAATGGTGGAAGCAACCACGGGATGGCTGCAAACATACCCCGTGCCCCATGCCACCACCCAGAACACCATCCTGGGCCTTGAAAAGCAAGTCTTATGGCAACATGGCACCCCAGAAAGAATTGAGTCAGACAGCAGGAGTCATTTCCGAAACAACCTCATAGACACCTGGGCCAAAGAGTGGGATACCCCTGCTCCCTGCCTGCTGCTCGGGACGGGCTGTATCAGTCATTGGGTGGTGAGAAATTGTGTATCATTTGTTTTATATATTCTATTATCCTTATATATATTATTATTATTAATATGTAGTTATATTTTTCCTTTGCTGTCCTGGTGAACTGTTTTTATCTCAACCCGTGAGTTTTCCTTTCTCTCCAATTCTCCTCCCCACCCCAACAGGGAGGGGGGGAGTGAGCGAGCTGCTGCGTGGTATTGGGTTACAATTTGGGGTTAAACCACAACAGTGGCTTTTAGACCCATATTTCTACTTTTTACTGTAATGCTTTCTTAGTTTTAATTACTGGCACCATATTTTCAAAGGCCAGTACCTTATCTTTGCAGGATATTTGTCAACCTAAAAAAAGGTTGACAAGTGAATAAATCATTAGGTATGACAAGCAGTGAATTCTTGAAGGAGAAATATGTGGAAAAAATCACATCTAGGTGAACCAAAGACCTGTCAAAGTAAAGTAACAGGAGGAAACATCAGCTGCTTCTCCCGCTGCAGGTGTGTATCACTCAAGACACTTTTCTGGTGCTCATTATCAGGAGACTGAGTAGAAATTTTTCTGTGAAAGGAAAAGAAATCTTTTGTAAGAAAAGGTAAGTTTGTGGACTAAAAGGCTCCCCAGCTAAAATTCCTAAATGAAGAAATCAAGATCACTTATAATCAAAACCACAAAAGACACCCAAACAACAACGCAGCCCAAAGTAAGCCTCATCTGACTGATGGCTCTTAACAATGAACTACTGCAGTCCTCTGATTGCCATTACCTTTTCTGATTCAAAGAGCAGATGCTTTGTCGTGAAAATCCCATCCTCAAGGTCTGTCAATGGTCTAGCCAGTGGAGGCCCACCATACAAACTCCTCTGCACCAGTAGGCAGGAATGATAACTAACTCAGGAATGATAAAAGAGTGTCATCTGTGTGGCCCAACCCATTTCTGGGTTTCTGTCTTCAAAAAAAGACAGCACACACTGATGAAGGGTCCAGCAAAACACTGGTGTGTGGAAACCAATGTCCTTACCTTGGTTGTTAGCCCATGCTGACACCTCTCATGCTACATTTTCATTTTTGCTACCAGGCCAGCTGCCTGTGTCAAAGTCTGCCTTGTTGTGCGAACATGCCTGCACACCAGCTGTGTCACCTCGTAGGTTTATGGTATGGGCACTGCCTTGCAGGAAAGCTGGCTTTCGGTTCTCTAATGTAATTCCTGTCAACTGATGATTAAGAATAATTATCCCCAGCATTCAAGTTGGAGCATATAGAATCATAGAATCATTTAGGTTGGAAGAGACCTTTAAGATCATCGAGTCCAACCATTAACATAGCACTGCCAAGTCCACCATTAAACCATGTCCCTAGGCACCACATCTACACGTCTTTTAAATACCTCCAGGGATGGTGACTCAACCACTTCCCTCGGCAGCCTGTTCCAATGCTTGATAACCCTTTCCGTGAATAATTTTTTCCTAATATCCAATCTAAACCTCCCCTGGTGCAACTTGAGGCCATTTTCTCCTGTCCTATTGCCTGTTACTTGGGAGAAGAGACCAACACCCACCTTGCTACAACCTCCTTTCAGGTAGTTGTAGAGAGCGACAAGGTCTCCCCAGAGCCTCCTTTTCTCCAGGCTAAAGAAGCCCAGTTCCCTCAGCCGCTCCTCATAGGACTTGTTCTCTAGACCCCTACCCAGCTTCGTTGCCCTTCTCTGGACACGTTCCAGCACCTCAATGTCTTTCTTGTAGTGAGGGGCCCAAAACTGACCACAGTATTTGAGGTGCAGCCCCATCAGTGCTGAGTACAGGGGGATGATCACTTTCCTAGTCCTGCTGGCCACACTATTTCTGATACTATTTGTGATAGTTTTGTCCCAAAGCTTGCCAGCATGGAGCAGGTCCTCCAGCTAACTGCTTTCAATCTACTGCATGAGGGTTAGCATCAGGGTCACAATGAGAAACCAGCTGCCTGAGCTGCTCTGAACACTATCAGAAACACCTCCTTTTGCTGGGGTAGATGTGCCTCTTACATGCCTGGTACCCATGCTATACACATGAAAGCCATGTGTTTTTATACTGCGTTCTCTTGTTCAGTCTCTGCATTTCTATATAGTTCTGATGAAAGCTTCAGTTTGCTTCTCTTTTAAAAGGGGACAAGGAAAATCAAAACACAACGTGCATATGAACAAGAAAAATATCTGTGAAAACACAAAGTAGGGCTGAATTTTCAAGGACCATCAGTTGATGATTCAATACAGAAAGATCCCTCTTTGCAATTCATAATGCAACTGAAGAAGGTGATTTTCTTTTTTATTAATGAAAATGGCGCTTAATGTTTATATATGCATTAACTATCCCACCCATTTTTAATAGTCGCTATTGCACCATAGGAGCAGAGGGACTACATCATCTTCCAAACCTTGCTTCTGGGACAACAAAACTAGCTTGTTCCTTATTGTAATGTGGTTGGTCAACTCTTTTCTCTTTTTAATTTATATCCCATCTCCTCCTAAAGCCCCATCTTTCATTCTGTGCTGCTGGTGTTAGAGCCCCACTGCAGTCCTTAGAAGTGGTTCTCTGCTATTCAGCGCAGTTGGCTTTTGAATGAAACATGAGGTTCTTTAGCACCTCAGGAGGCTGAGCATGCTTTAGCAGCCCAGCCCCAGCCACAGCACAAGAACTGCCCTTTAATTCCACTTAAATAAATGCAGTGTTGTTGGTTTTGCCCCTGCTCAGAAAGGAGCTTAGTGGGAAAGTCAAAACAGATCTCAGCCAAAGGGAAAAAATAATAAAGCAAGCCCATAAATTAAGTCAAGCAAGTGTATCCTAGGAACAAGAAAGAGCTCATGCAGATGAGGCAAACTATGCCATGCATAGAAAGCAAATCCCCACTGCTGGTCCTCCCTCATGCCATTCCAAAGAAGCAAATCTCTATGTGAAGTGTTGGAAACAGAGGAGCCCTGGAAAAATAATTAAGAAATAAATTCCACTATTTGGTGGCATTTGTTCCAAAAGAGACAAAGTGTCTTTTGTGAAACATTCCCACCAGAAGCCTTGCAGAGTTTGAACTGCATCCACAGCCTCCAGTGGTATTAAACCTAAAGTGAGGTCTTATTTTTGCTTTCCTTTTACTACTGAAAATCCAAACAGATTTTAAAATATCTGGCTAATCAACTAGGTCTGAGCTCCACTTCTCCCAGGATATGAATCAACTTGATCATCATTTTTAAAAATTATTAGCATTATTAAGGCAAGAAGAGTACCACAGAAAGTAAGAGGGGGTAAGGTGCTTAAACATGATGAGGAGATTATCCCTAGACTCTAACAATAAGCCCCTGCTCATTCATGATATGAAGTCATATCAAGTCTGTAGTATTGTTTGCTAACTAGCATGTATTAGGTAAGGATAAGATTTTTAGGAGGAATTAAGCCCCTTCCAAAAATCCCTTTCAGCTCCGGAGGGTTTAGAAACCTAGCTAATGTAACACCTTACAAACCCCCCTGCTGAGCACCTTCATGTTTACTTTCTTTGCTCTGAAACGCTGAGAAGTCAACATAGACCAATCACACTGCCTCATGCATTGTGGGAGATGCTGCAGGGTCGCAGGGTAAAAACTAAGCCCATGCTGATTTACAGATATTGCCAGGGCAGCAAGAGCTTCAGTAAAGGTTCCAGGAAAAAGGTCAAATCACTGGAAGTGTGTGATCCTTCTCCTTTTTTTCACTGAGGAAGGTTGGTAAGTGAAGTGCAAGATACCTGTTAAGTCTCCCTTGCAGCCAAAATCACTGTCTCAGCAGGGTCCATTAGCAGAGGATGCATCATCATCATCGTCTTGCCTTTCTCCTGGGAAGGAAAAATGGGAGAGAAAGGATGAGCTTTGTAAGCAAAACAAAGTAGAGAATGGGAAAGAGCTGAGAGACCAATTAAGCACTGCACACAGTCCCCTGCATGGCAGCTGACCTACAAAGGGTATTCAGTGTAGACAAAGGGCTGCACATTGAACTGATAAAGTAACTGGATGCAAAAGCAATGCAGCATCAAGCCGTGTTGAGAGGGGTAGATTACCCTCACATTAACTCTATTATAAAGAGATGATCAATGCCACATAAATCAAAGCAGATAGATTGGCATAAACACCCAGATTCAGCTCCACTGTCTCGCATATGCCTGGTAATAGAGTTTGCAACACTTTAAATGCAAAAGGAAAAGGCAGTTTCCAGAAAATGTCTTTATTGTACTTGCAGTTATGCATCTGGGTGAAGCTGCGAGAAAGCTCCCTCTGGAAAATCCAGTTCACCTGCCACCCCACAGGAAGGCAGAGCTTATGTAGGCCGCCATCACCTTGCATGTACTGGGGGATTAGCCTGTTTTGCTCCTTCTCCTCCTACAAACATCCCTGCTTTTTCCTGCTGGGAAGAAGGCAGGGACTGACAGCAGGGAAGGGGTAAAAGAGGCAAATGGGGGCGTGAAAATTCGCAGTTCTTTGTGTGGCTTGTTTGCAACTGAGCACTGAAGTGTGTCCCTAGACAGACACATCGTGGTGAGCAAAAGGAGCTCTTTTAAGCATAATAATCTTTTAAAGTCTATCATTTGAGATGTAATCTGAGTTCAGATGAACGATTTTTCAACCTATTACACTGGCAATAGCATACTTTCCAATCTCCCCCTCCTCCCCTTATTGAGAAATGCTTCCGCTCCCACTTCCTCTTCTCAAGCCAGGGATATTGGAAGGATGCGCCCTCTGAGACTGTTTACTTCCATGGAGATCTTTAATAAAAATGCAATGACTGGAAACTGTGAATATAGAGCAGTCTGTGGAACAGGAAATTTAAAGAGACAAATACGCAAAAATCCTCGAGATGCTGCTAAGGCACCAATTTCAGAAGGAAAACAATGCTGAGTAACATAATTTCCCCGAGTAGCTGCAAGTCATTCAGCAACCTTGAATTAAGCTCACACCTCTGCTGTCTCTGCACAGCCTCATGAGAGAGGAATGAAATGCTTTATCAGCAGTACCAAAAAACCCCTCCAAACAGCGTAAATATTAGAAGGCCCCAATTAAAGTCAGGGAGCTGGCAGTTGCCCCGCAATGATTAATGGGTTCACGCATCTCCCTATGCCCTGGCTCAGCCATGCTGAGCTAATGTTTGAGAATTTCATAACCTGAGCAACCCCTTTGCTCTCAAAGACATAGCCTCAGCTGTCCAGTGATTTCTCCAAGAGACAGGTAAAATGAGAGTTTGGTTTCCTCTTTCTCTCCCCTCTTTCTTGAAAACATCCTTAAGACTGAAGCATTGAACAGGGACTACTGAATAGCTGTAGTCAGTAACACATTGTACACTGAAATAAAGAACAACTGGACCTTCACAGTAAGGAGGAGATTAGACAGAAATCTGTTCTTATAAACAAGCAGGAGTAGCAACACAAGTGGGTGATGGGCTGATAATGAAGAATACTGCATTACTACTAGGAAAAATTCAGCAGTAAAAAACAGGAGGAAAGCAGACACACGCAGGCACTCTGTGCATCAATAGGAACCTCGCGGAGTGCACATCCGGGCTTCAGCAGCCTGCGTGAACCCATGTACCAGCCTGGCTCCTGTTCGGCTGCAAACACATGCACATCTACATGCATTTACACACCTAATTAAGACATGCAGAGGAAAGAATATGGAAACTAACAGAAGCAAGAAAGGTGCTGGCAGGGACAGAGTCCCAATTAACAACTGAAGAGAGGGCTGGCCTGTAACTTTCATGCTACGAGTCTAGTTGCAATTTGTGCCCTTGAAATCAATTCCTAATTTGCAATGACAAATTCATTTGCTTCTTTTGATGCCTGGCTTCAGAGTCATTGAAACATGCTGCTGACGCAGCCCTGGAGGCTGATGTCCCATTAAGCCTCAAAACAGGCACCATCTCCCACCCTGCAGAAAGTCCTGTTGGTGAGAGCTGCGTCGGGTGTCCAGGATCTTTCAGTCCTTAATCTCTCCTGGGGCAGCTAGCAAGAGCTGATGAAGGTCACCTAGAGTGCTGGTATGATGGCTGTGTGCCTAATAATCCACCAGGGACTTTGACGGTAAAAATCACAAGTTCTGCAAAACAGACCTTATGTTGTCCATCTTTTAGTCTCTTCCAGTTGTGCAAGCTAGGTCTCTGTGCGACGACGAAACCCTTCAAAGCAGTTTCTCTTAGCACGCTGGTCTTGCTGAGAAAGCCTGTTCAGACCTCTACAAACAACATCAGGTGACATACTGAGGCATCCAGCTATACTGCCCTCCAAGTTTCCACAACCTGTCCCGTCTGCTCTGTCCCCAGGGCGTCTGGGGACATGGGGACACTGGGCATGGAAGCCAGACAGCTCTGCCTTTGCAGTTTTGCTGGGCCTTTCAGCAGAAGATTTGCAAGCATGTTAGTAAAGTTTCACCACAGCATTACACACAGGGCAAGCACCCTCATTTCCACTTTGCAGCAAAAGGGACCAAAGTGGTAGGAAATCAACCGACCTCCTAAGGACACAAACCATGTCAGTGGCACAGCTCAGGCTCTGCCATCCTGGTGAGCAGATCACTCCTCCTCAGTAAGCCACAGAGCTCAGAAAAGCACAAGACCCAAGAGATGTCTTAGTTCACTGTGGGTGAACATGTGGGGCTGCACCACACTGCACTCTGGGTAAGGGACAGTCATATGGCACACAGAAAATATTGATTGCACGCATGTATGTACATTCAGACCAGTATCTCTGTGTAGCATGCTTCTGCTGCAAAAACCTGCCTATTGTATTCAATACCGTTGCATATCTATTAAATGTGTGCACAGAAAGGGTGCTAATTGGTTTTCCATTCACGAGTTATAGTCACTGCTGTAGAAAGTACATTCAACATGAAGCAAATTCATGTTTAGAAAACAGAGCTGCTTCCAGAAACCTCCTGCACTTTAATTACTATCTGGATGTATGGGGGATCCTCCATTTTATAAGAATGCTACGGTTTCAGTTGCCTTTCCCACTCCTTTAATATGGAGATTTTTATTGTCGGTCATATCTTTTAATGGTGGTGGCAGTGCTGCGAACAGGGCGCTCAGGTGCTTCGCACATACAATTACTGAGGCGTGACTGCAGCAATAACAAATGCCAAGATAGCCTGTGAGTCTAAAGGGGGGTCACGGGCAGTCATGAGGAAAGCTCGAGGCCTGTCCCAAGCAGTTGTGGTGAGTGGCAGCAGAGTGGCTCACTGCTCTACCGGGGAATCTCAGCAAGTCATCTCCACTTTGTGGCACATGCTGAAATTTCCTCAGCGTATTTATCTTCCACAGTGTCTGTTTTGCAGCCTATCTATCATCTGACAGGCAAGAGGGGGTGGGGAGCAGGAAAACAAACACAAACACTCAACCCATATTTTATGCGTTGTACAAGGGGGTGAGGGCAGGGGATGCACGACAGAGCTGCAGGGAGCTTCCCCGATGGACGGGGGCGGGGGAGAAGGGAATAGGGCAGTGCTGATGCGGGGAACGCAGCTGGGGGGAAAGGAGGCCAGCTTGGTCATTTGTGAATGAAGCCTTTCTTTTACGAGCTTGAGTCTGGGAAGAGCATCTCAGGGGCCATCACCTCCAAGGCAGCTAGGGTGGAAATTCCCCCCATTTGTTCAGTGGCAAGCCTTATCTCAATCAGCTTGTCCGCAGTCTTAATTGATGGGCAACCCCAAAGCAGAAGTAATGGACACAGTACCAAAATCTCCCATGCCAGCCATGCACTTCCAAAGCTCACGACAGTTTCACATTGGAGTCTGCCTATAAATCTACCCAACTGCTTTGTACTAAATCTCATCCAGGACTAATCTTTTCACTTCTGTCAGACACGCTGCCCTTTCTCAGATGGATGTGTGCATAGTGGCAAGGAAGAAGCTTGAACAATTTCTTCCAACAGTACAAACTTTTGCTTTTCATCTGGCAGTCCAAGAAAAGATCACCTCTGGTGTCCCCCTCACTCATTCAGATAAAAACCTTTGACTGGAGGCATTAGGGTTAACAGAAATCTGCCCCATATGCTGGTTCAGCTTTATACTTATGTAGCACTGCTGAACACACTTAATTTCTTAGCTTTGGCTTGAACACCATGATATTTGACTCATTATGACTACAGACCAAAAAAACAGCAAAAAGAAGAGGTGAAATGTTCAAAGAAGAGAATATACTATTTATCTTGCAGAGAAACCAAGCAGCACCAATGGCCCTGTAGGAAAGAGAGAGGTCTGAGGTTCAGTATTTCTCTGTTTCTATTAAATAATCTGGGACATTTTCAGTGTGATCCTGTTGGAGGCAGCAAAAACACGGATGTCCGAAAGCAGGCGAGGAACGGTTTAAGCAGCACATTCACACTTCAAGGGGCTCTCAAAGCCGTCCTACACCTTGCACACAAGTGGGAAAGTGGCTGGAATGATTACACATGTGCGACTCATCAGACTGTCGCTGGGAGAGGTATCTTCAAGGACAATCCAATAATAAAATCACTCTCTTCTGCTTCCAGAATTGTTACTATTATCTGCCTCCTCATTTGCCAGAGTTTTCACACTTGCATGGGAAAATTCAGATTCTGTCATCTTCCCTGATCACAACATAAGGCAACCACATGATTTACCAAGGAAGCCAGCTGAATTTCTTCTGTATTCCTTCTTACTTCAGTGTCCAGTCAGTATCAGGAAAAAAAAAACCAAACCCACAAAGAGCTAAGTTTCTTCTCACTCGGTAGATGAAATGCAATCTTGGTTTCATGCATCACTGACACACCTTTGTGTAAATATGTATAATACACACATGAGCACGCTCCCTGGAAACAAATGGTCACTTTACATAAAAGTACAGAAATACTATTTTTTCATCAAGAGCCTGCTGCAAGTATTTTTAAATAGGACAGCTGGTTCAACAGTTGTGCTGAAGGGCCCTTATGGAGACCAGGGCTCTGCTGTATTAAAGCACCATGCACAACAGTCCCTCACTCAGAGACCTGACTCCTAGTGAACAGCTCGGAGAAGAAGCCTGAAAGGGGAATAAACAAAAGGGACGTTTCCATTTCACAGCATTTGTGGCCAAAGGCAGAGTTGCCTTTTGGCTAAAGTGGTTTCTAATTTCAGCTGTCTGTCTTGCACTCTCCGAGCCTCTGCTGCTGGGGGAGCAGGGATAGCTGAGAGGGTTGTATATATGCTTCTCGGCTGCTGCAGCTTATTTTTGACTTGTGCAGTTTCCTTTCTATCTGTGTTGAAACAGAGGGCTGCGGACTAGAAATGTGCCCCATTCAGCAGTTGTTTTAGCATGAAGCTCTGGCAGGAGGAGGGCTAATGCAGCAGCATTTCAGCCTCCGCAGCTAAAACAGACTGCAATTGTTAACAGGGGTCCAGAGAGTGACTCCTAGTCCAGAGAGTGACTCCTAGTCCAAAGCCCCAGTCACTGAACATCCCTCCTTAGGTTTTTCTGTTGTTGTTGGCTATTCAGCAGTGCAAATGATCATAGGCAACCTGACTTCCAGAGCTTCTTTTCATTTAGAGGGACAATCTCAAGTGGTGGACAGTCCTACGCCAGGTTTTGTTAACAGTCACTTGCCTTCAGAGGTAAGAGTCTGCCCAGCGACAGCAGCAGAGATGGTGAGTGCCTACCAAACCCACTGGCATTAGCCTAAACTAGCAACTTATTTCTTTGCATTTTCCCTCTTTTAATCCAGAAAGGAACTACAAAAATATATGCTTCAACACAAAAACAACTGCATACAAAACACTGCAGCAAAAGAGTAAAATAAATAGGAAAAACACATTAAAGTCCCTTGGAATAGCAGCTACAGCATTGTAGCCTCTTATTAAGGAAAGAGGAATAAGGGACACGATGTACGCTTACCTATTCTTTACATCAGTGTGCCTGCTCATGTAAGATCTTGAATTGTCACATAAATGTATTCTGAGTTTTTGGTTTATAAATACATCTCATTTCTTTTCTTTCCTGCTCTTCTGCTCCAGGCCTCTAAAAAGTATAGGACGAAACACAATTTCCTCTCACGGTTTTGATTCATTCTTGAGAATGTAGATTAGAAGCAGGAAGCCAGGGAGACCTTGGGATGATTTTAATTGCCTGCAGTTTCTTTTGGAAAAGAGGACAATAGATATGCAAGATCCTCTCTGAAAGACAGATGGATGACTAAGGCCTACCTCATTATAAGCTGCCGCAACCCAAATGTGGCATGTGGCAGCACTCATTTGAGCACACACACACAATCTTACCATCTCCTCACAAAGACAGACAATGTTAGAGGCTCTCCACAGCTGGACAGCAAGTTCTTGGGATGAGACTATGACGTGCATGCAGATACCATGAAATGAATTAGGACTGGACAATGAGAAAGGAGGGGAGAAAAAAGGGCAAAGTCCCCAAATGATTCATTTCACAAGTTCGGCAGCTATGCTTGCACTCCCCCAATAATGCACCTCCGACTTGGCCAGGAGGAATTTTTCCTGTGACGCAGAGCATCTACCCTTTGCCTCATGGTCTGCACATGTTGGGTGCCCAGGAAGGTTATGGAGCAGATCATCTTGAGTGCCATCATGTGGCACGTACGGGACAACTGGACGATCGGGCCCAGTCCGCATGGGTTTATGAAAGGCAGGTCCTGCTTGGCTAACCTGGTCTCCTTCTATGACATGGTGATCCACTTAATGGATGAGGGAAAGGCTGTGGACGTTGTGTACCTGGACTTTAATAAAGCCTTTGACACCGTCTCCCACAGCATCCTCCTGGAGAAACTGGCTACCCATGGCTTGGACGGGCATACTCTGTGCTGGGTAGGAAACTGGCTGGATGGCTGGGCCCAAAGAGTTGTGGTGAATGGAGTTAAATCCAGTTGGCGGCCAGTCACAAGTGGTGTTCCCCAGGGCTCAGTATTGGGGCCAGTTCTGTTTAACATCTTTATCAGTGATCTGGATGAGGGGATCGAGTGCACCCTCAGTAAGTTTACAGATGACACCAAATTGGGAGGGAGTGTTGATCTGCTGGAGGGCAGGCAGGCGCTACAGCGGGACCTGGACAGGCTGGATTGATGGGCCGAGGCCAATTGTATGAGGTTCAACACGGCCAAGTGCCGGGTCCTGCTCTTGGGTCACAACAACCCCAGGCAACGCTACAGGCTTGGGGGGGAGTGGCTGGAAAGCTGCCTGGCAGAAAAGGACCTGGGGGTGTTGGTCGACAGCCGGCTGAATATGAGCCAGCAGTGTGCCCAGGTGGCCAAGAAGGCCAACGGCATCCTGGCCTGTATCAGAAATAGTGTGGCCAGCAGGACTAGGGAAGTGATTGTCCCCCTGTACTCGGCCCTGGTGAGGCCGCACCTCGAGTACTGTGTTCAGTTTTGGGCCCCTCACTACAAGAAAGACACTGAGGTGCTGGAGCGTGTCCAGAGACGGGCAATGAAGATAGTGAAGGGTCTAGAGCACAAGTCCTATGAGGAGCAGCTGAGGGAACTGAGGTTGTTTAGCCTGGAGAAAAGGAGGCTCCAGGGAGACCTTATCGCTCTCTACAACTACCTGAAAGGAGGTTGTAGAGAGATGGGTGTCGGTCTCTTCTCCCTAGTAACAGATGACAGGACGAGAGGAAATGGCCTCAAGTTGCACCAGGGGAGGTCTAGATTGGATATTTGGAAACATTTCTTCACTGAAAGGGTTATCAAGCATTGGAACAGGCTGCCCAGGGAAGTGGTGGAGTCACCGTCCCTGGAGGTATTTAAAAGACGTGTAGATGTGGCACTTAGGGACATGGTTTAGTGGTGGGCTTGGCAGTGATAGGTTAACGGTTAGACTCGATGATCTTAAAGGTCTCTTCCAACCAAAATGGTTCTATGATTCTACGCTAGAACTGCTTTCTTCTTTTCTAGATTTGCACCTCACTGGCAATCAGAAGGATGCCACAGACTCCTTTCATACGAGTCATAGGAAGAAGTCACAGCTAACAGGCTCTCTCCCAGAGGGAACCCTCATCTCTCATTTTAAATTGACATTGTTTTATGCAACTAACCTGTTGTTCCTTGTCCTAAGATTTACAAAGATCTATAAAGCCCCATTTCTTTAGGGTTTGGTTAACCCCTTGCATTGTTTGCATTAGACTCATTGCTTACTTGCGTCTGGGTTTGTTCTTTCTTTCGTGTGCCGCTGGGGAGGAGGAGTTGCCCAGTGAAGAAGGACAAAGAGGAAGCCAGAGTTGTTAAAAGACCTCAGTTTGACAGGTTTGCCCATACACCATTCAAGAACAGCAGCTGTTCTCTACCAAAACTGTCACTGCTGCTACCACATAAAACATTCCCTTTGAGGGAAGTTGTAGGTAGAAAAGCAAAGTATAGAGATCAATACCTTTGTGACACCATGACTTCTTAAATTCAGTTAGGCCCTTGACTGAAGGGCTGGTGGTTTGGTAGACATGCAAGCAGCAAGTACGCTCAGTAGCGCTGTCTAAACCAAGGATACTGCTTCTCCTTTGGATGCTGCTTTACCAAGCACATGAGATCAATTGACTGATTCTTCTCTTGGATCGCCAAGGAAAAGAAATTACTCATCATTTGATTTATAATTAAAAACATTTTATAAATTCATGAAAGAGCAAACGGTTTCACTGTTCTAAGAATAAGTAGTTATATAGGGTCATGTTTAAGTTTTTAAAGAAAGGCGGATACCGTCAAACATATTTGACAGCTCCTAAAGAGAAACATGGGGAGTAAATTATATATGGACACTAATGGATTTACAGGAGACATTTCAGCCTCATGAAGTCTTTGCAATTCTTTAATGAGATTTCTGGTCTCCTCCTGGTGGAGTCAGCATTGAGAACATAGTCAAGCGGTGCTTCATCACAGCAAGCAGCAGAAACAGGAGGCACGTGGCAACAGACTAAACAAGAGACAAAATAATTTTGTTCAGAAAAGGGGCAAAAATGCTACTAAGAAATGATATTCAGACTGCTTACAAGAAGAAACCACAGACATCCACAGGAAGCAATCTGTATCCTATTTTGCTGCTTTTAATGCAACTTGAACATAAAGCCAGCATACTGAATCTACACCTTCCAAAACAGGGCTTGGGTGGGAAAGCTGTGCTCTATAGTTTGATTAATACACAGCCAGAAAGCAGCAAGCTGGACATTTGTTTTTATTAACCTGTTAAGTCATGTCTCAATTCTCTAGTTTCAGTACACTTCTAGCACATCCAATGTCATGACAAGCAATTCTTAGCAGCCAGGACCTAAGAACCCAGACCCTGGTCCGCAGCAAAAGGCCATGGACGTCTCACTGCCTGAGAGCTGTTGACAGGGTCACTGAATGAACTGGATCCTACCCCAGCACACGAGGCGGTCAGCGCAACTTTACACTGTCCTGTGCACTGTGACCCAAGCTACGGAAACCAGCTCCAACTTCAGTGGGCAACGCATCAATAGCACGCATCATTAATAATAGTTAATAATATGAAAACAACACTGTCTCCTAAGCATTACAAAGCCCTAAACTGAGGCTGGACCCGGAGAAATCGGGAGGAAGCGATTCATTTCCCCAGGGAACACAGGACCAGGCTTATGAAAAACCTCTGGACATCACAGGACTGGGAATCTTGACTTCCCAACAGCGCTACAGAGCATCATTACATGATGAAGTGTCCAAATACTGGCAGTAGGGACATGATGTTAACTGCTCTGTACACAGAAGGAAGCCTCAGGTGGGCTTGCTAAGGATCTGATAGAAGTTTTTGGAAGACACATTACAGGGGAATATGAAAGTATGCTGGAATTGACTCCCTGGACTTGTGCTGCTGGTGTTCATTGTTCAAGGAGACTAGAGAGGACAAAGGTAATTAAAAACCCACATTTCTGTTTTTAATACTGAATCTTTTTTTTTTTTAATTGTTTCTGCAAGTTAAATAGATGTTCCAGGTAAAGCTTTGCAGACAATATGGGTGCTAGAGCCTTTTGTATGGTGATTGGCTACCATCTTTTCAAAGTGCTTACAAAATATCATTAAAAAGTCAGACCTCTTGCCTCTTTCCTATTTTTGTTCTGTGAACCACTACATGCATTGTAATGCAAACCGTACAAAATAACATATCTATACTACCTATATTCTTTCCATATTGCCACAGTGTCTTACAAAATAACATATCTATACTACCTATATTCTTTCCATATTGCCACAATGTCTTACAAGAAACATGATTTCAGAACCAGTGAAAGCCATCATCCCCCCCTGTGCAACCTGTGCAGGAGTGTTTTTAGCCATTAGCATCAGAGCTGCAGTAGGACAAGGACAGCCGCCACATTTAACAATGTGAAGCATTTTTTGTGCCACTCACAACAGCAGAATGTTCTTGTAAGGGCGGCTTCCTTTAAACCAAGCCAATTTCCAGCACAAGCATGAAAGCCTTTAGTCCGTATCACAGATGCATGTAAAAATCCAAAAGTAAAGAGGAGAGACTGGAACGATCACAACCATCTGCACTAGAGGCACATTAAGGAGAAGCAAGGAGACATGCAGGGTGGCGAAGGTCCTGGATGCCCACAAGGACCCCAGCTGTGCCACCACCCCACATGTTCCCCCAGTGGCGCTTCCTGCCTCACAGTACCGTGTAGCATTTCACTGCGCTGTCCATGTCAAGCTAGTTCGAATTCATTCTTGCTGCCTGATAGAAGTGACCTGCAAGAAGCAGATGACAAGCAGTCATTTCATTGCTTCATGAATGACACCCCTATTCTGTGCCATTCAAGCTTGATTTTTTGCAAGAACAAGAATGTGCTGTTCCAAACATTGCACTCAGCATCTTGGAATGATGCCTCTGATCAGGGGCACCAGGGCTGGCAGAAAAATGAATTATAACACAAAGACGGTGTCTTTGTTCATTTCTACAGTTCAAGGGAAAGATGCAGGCACTCAACCAACTGACTGCTTGATACTGTTGTTTCTGTAATATTCAGGAACTTGCTAGATTTCCAGCACATAGACATGACTAAACTGTGCTTCTGAATCAGCCTACTTGATTCCTCAAAATGGTGGAAGCGACACTGTTTGAGAGGATGCTGTGCTTGCAGTGGGTTAGAAATCACTTTGTGGTAGACAAAGTGACACTAAAGCAAGATTTTGCTCAAAAATAGCAACAGAAGCATGACTTGTGATCATTATTTCTATAGGTTGTTCGTTTTTATATCAAAATTGTTCATGAATAAATGGGAAATTTTTTTTAAAAAGTGCTTTGCTTGGAAAATAAATTGTTTGCTAAATCATAAATATTTGGTCTTCTTCCCAGGAACAATCACCTGACTTCCTCAGATCAGAGAAGTACTTACGCTGCCCTTGGCTCATGCTTAGGTGCCTCCTTTTATAAAATTGAACACGTATAAATTGTATTATAGCAATTATAAATATACCGATTAACAAATGGGGAGCTGTGAAATTTTGTGATGGGATCTGAAAACTAGACAGACAGGAAACTACAGAAAGAGGGACAAGAAAGAAAAAAAGAAGTCCACATAATTAAAACAGTGAGGTGAACCCCTCTAGCACACCTAGCCATCCCTTCCCAGAAACACACCATGCACCATGATGCACTGGCTCATCAGAGGTCCGTTTCTGTAGAGAGAACTGAGTTGTGATTTATCGTGCATTCATGTACTTCCACAAGGTCTCAAAGGATGCTCTCATTAAAAAGACTGCTGGAAATCCTGTAGTTTCATTGCTGCCAGGTAGATTCCTACCTGCTGGCACACTCCTCTCACCTGCTTCACTGAACATCTCCCTGGCCAAATGGCTTCCTCTTTCCTCAAGCTCTTAGAGTGTAGCACCAAGTATGGTCAAATCACATTCTTTAGCACAAATGTGGAGTGATTCCTACTTGATATATGTAAAACTGAGATCTCCAAGGACACAGGGCAACTTCATTCACTCTTCACTCATCTTGGGATAAAATACAGAACCCAGAATGCAAAGACTCCCCCTGAACCGCCCAAGCCCTGTTTCCTTCTACCATGGGTAAATACATCCTGTCCAGACTAGGCTCCATCTTGAACTAGTCATATTTTTGCCTCTGTTTTTTGACAGGAACAAAATTGTGCTGTTCCAAATTCTGTAAGTGGAAGTCTGCTTCAGAGCCTCATTTTTCCTACAGTTAAAGATTTTCTTCTAATTTCTATTCTAAATGTATTCATCACCAGTCTATGCCCTGCTGTTCTTGTGCCAAGACTGTCTGTTAGCTTAGATTTTTCCTTCCAACACACTGGGCAAACCCGTGTTGATTTTACAGACTGCAATCATATTGCCTCTTTGCCATCATTCTACTATGTGACACAAATCATCTTCTCCCTTTGTATTACCTTTTCATTAAAGCAAACCATCACTGAACATATTTCTAAGTTCATCCTTCTTAAACATGAGTGACCAGAACTGCACTCTTGATTCTAAATACACAACACCTGTAATGCCCTTCTCTATCGACTCTACAGATAGGATTGCATTTGCCTTTTCCCCAGCTGCATCACATTGGCATCTCATAGTGCAAAATACAGTACAGGTTTTCAAAAAACATATTGCACAAGATTAGCCCAATCCTTTTCTGCAATAAAATAACTGAATTTGTAGACAAAGTCTACAAAATGCAGCAAGCCTTATCTGGACCAAGCTACTAGCATCTTTCTCTGCCTCGCTCCTCTCTAAGTTATGAGCCCAGTTTACAGTAAAGTGGATTATGTTTAATCCTTAGGTGAATAATGTTGTACTTGGTACCATTCCATTTTATAACATTTCATAGAATCATAGAATCGTTTAAGTTGGAAGAGACCTTTAAGATCATCGAGTCCAATCGTTAACCTAGCACTGCCAAGTCCTCCACTAAACCATGTCCCTAAGCTCCACATATACATGTCTTCCAGGGATGGTGCCTCAAACACTTCCCTGGGCAGCCTGTTCCAGCGCCTGACAACCCCTTCAGTGAAGAAATGTTTCCTAATATCTAACCTAAATCTCCCCTGGTGCAACTTGAGGCCATTTTCCCTCATCCTATCACCTGTTACTTGGGAGAAGAGACCAACATGCATCTCTCTACAACCTCCTTTCAGGTAGTTCTGGAGAGCGACAAGGTCTCCCCAGAGCCTCCTTTTCTCCAGGCTAAAGAAGCCCAGTTCCCTCAGCCGCTCCTCATAGGACTTGTTCTCTAGACCCCTAACCAGCTTCATTGCCCTTGTTTGGACGCGCTCCAGCACCTCAATGTCTTTCTTGTAGTGAGGAGCTCAAAATTGACCTCAGTATTCAAGGTGCGGCCTCACCAGTGCTGAGTGCAGGGGGACGATCACTTCTCTAGTCCTGCTGGCCACACTATTTCTGATATAAGCCAGGATGCCATTGGCCTTCTTGGCCACCTGCACATACTTGATCTTCAAGGTCATCCAATTCTTCTTGCACAATATCTTGATGTTCCTTTTACTGATGTGTCTCACAACTTTGTGTCAGTAACAGGAAGATATTTCATTAACTCTCTCCACTTTCTGAGCCAAAGTCACTATTGAAAAATATTATGCAAGATTGGCCCCAAGACTGCTCCTTGATAAAGTCTCAATAACCTCCCTCCAACCTTTCTTCCCTTTACAGTTTCACTTCCTGCAATCTCCCCGTTACCCAAGTGCTTGTACGACTTTCTAATCCCTGTCTTCTCCAGTTTATCTAACTCCCTGGGAATCATGGCATCAAATAATCTCTGTTTCTTATATTTCTTTGCCAAGGAGATTGGTTATTTCATTACTTAAAGGTATCATATAAATTTGGCACAATCTCTGAAAATCCTATATTGCATTTTTTTCCTACTTTGCATTTATTCTTGCTCATTCTCTGCTTCCCAAATTGGTCTATAGTCCTGCATACATACTGAGGTTAGATTAGCATGTCTGCCTGTCCCTGGGATTTCCAGTTCTTTAGTCAAATGGTGTAAACTCAGACTTCACAGATTTATTTTAAAAAAAATAAATCCTTATTTCCACACTAGGACTTCATGTACGAATTGTAGCAGAACTCTGGGAAAGATATAACCAACCCCTCAGGCATGTCCACTAAACTCTCAAAGTTTTGCATCCACCTTGAATGTAGTTGCCTCTCCTTCATACCTCAGAGCTACTAGTCACCTTCCCTTTGTTCACCCCAGGTACTGAACAAAGGTGGGAAGGTATTGGCTTGATCAGGTCCTACCAAATCATCTTTCCTGAACAGAAAGGCAAACCAGTTTCTTAGTTTTGGAGCTTCACCTACATTACATTTAATTGTAACCCATCCTTATTGCATAGTGCATCTCCCCCATCCCCTCACTGTTTCCTCGCTTGTAATTATTTGATTGCAAGATCTCTTTTCTATTTGCTTTACTTCCCTTTGTTTTGAGCCTAGCTCAAGCTGTTTTTTTGACAGTTCTTACTTTCTGTCTAGGGAGCCATGTGATATTTCCCTCCTAGTTTTAAAATTTTGTGCTTATTTAAGCTACCCCATTAATTTAGACCTGGGGCTAAAAATTCTATTTCTGTTTTTTAGAACTTTCTAATGTCAAAAGTAGGAATCACCCTCTGGGATAAGAGAAATGTTAAGGCTGAGATTCTCCAATGATCATGTTCACCATAGTTTAAACATCTATCCTGAATAAGACTTTTCCAACCTAATTGTCCCAAAGATTGAGAAGAGCAGGCAAAACTCCCAGAACAAAACCCATTCATGTTGCTTCACTCCTCATTAAGTATCACATTCTGATATTGTTTCAGTCTTAGAAGTTGAACAATCGATTGTCTCCATAATTAACTCTTCCACTTTCTTTCAGTAGCCAAGGGTGAGCTCCATGATTATCTACTAAGTAAGTAGTATGTTGTCTCACATTAAAGATAGGAATGCCTCACAGGGATCCCATATAATGAACAACGCTAACAAAAGATGACAAGGCCCAGGAACATTTTTTGCATCAGAAGAGATGGGAAAAACAGAAGACAAAAGGTAACAGTTATTGCTTGCTCATTAGCTCTGCTTAATTGTTTGGGAGCTCACACCCATTACCACAACTCATTAGCAATTTCCCTTCCAGATACACTGGACAAAATGGGCAAAGAGTTACTTGTGTCAAAGCGAATTCCCCATCCTCAGAGGGCTTCTGATGCCACATTGCGCTGGAGCAGTGAGGCCTCCATTTAGCCAGGGAGCTTGGGCCAAATGCTATGGCCACTGTCTACCGAGTGCTCCCATGCAAACCTGAGCTCTGACAGCTCTCCATCACTTCTAATGGGCAACAGCTCCAAGGTCAGAGTTAAACTGTCTCGCATCCTGTGGTGCCCAGGGCTCTCAGCCTGCTCTTCCTTCAGGGTCCTCTGGAGCAGTGAATTCAGTGGAGATTATTTTGCAACAGCAGATGTCTCTTCTGACAACTCACATCATATAGTAAGCAGGGCAGAAAAATTGAACAGTACTTTTTTCCACTCTTAAGTGTCCAATAAATGTATTTAAGAAATGAGGAGAGTAGGTAGCATTTATATCTGAATGAAGGATATAGAGTTCCCTCTTTTGTACGCCCTCAGTATAGTGGGGAAAATGTGCCATAGAAACTTCTGGAGGGATTTCAGGACTTGAGTGCTTTTCATCTAGGACCATAAATAAAAAAGCAGCACTGCAAAAATTTTCCATTTCTAGACTAAATAACAAAATTACCTACCCCAGAGCCATTAGATGCCAGAATGGAAAAAGGTATCTATCTGACTAAAATAGCCAGATATTTGCATCTTCATTTTTAACAATTATTGATCAAAACTGAACCGCAGTTATATGCGACAGTAGCTAGGACAGAATTGGTAGCGCATGCCTGCAGATCAGCCAAAAAGAAGAACAACCATCTACTACAACTACAAATGGCAAACCCAACATGAAGTACTGACACATTTGCAGGCACAAAGCTGAGATGCAGCAAGTTAGCCGAGGCTTGATCCTGCTGCCCGTGTGTCCATCAGAGTCCTGCCCCAAGTACTCCAGGAGACAGCTGGTTAGCATGACTGCTTGCATGAACCAGCTATGCTGCTTGAAAGACATATGCACTCCAATATAGCTGGAAAAAGCAGCTGATGGCAAAACTCTGGCAAGAGCCTACTGTTATACTGGCCAAATCCTAACATTTTCTCAAAAACCCAAACAAAGCAAACCAGAATTCCCACTGCAGTCAAGTGGACTCTTGTACAAACATGGCTAACCAAGGTCTTTCAGACAGTGACTATTCTCCTCTTAGACCTCTGGCTCATTTCTGGAAGCACTTCTGTAATTAATACCAATGAATTAGAATTAATACTGCCACTAAGACTGATGTTTTGGAAGCTGCTTGGGCAATACAGATGCCCATTCCCCTCCATTTTTAATGGAAACTGAGCATCCAAATGCCTTAAAACCTTTCTCTGTTCCCACACAGCACATAAAACCCCTTCCTTGATAATATGCCCTAACTGCTCAGCACAGTCCTGGCATGGAGACAAAGCAGGGTGGTGACCTTCCTCTGAAGCAAAAAGGTTTCTCTAGGCCTGCTCCAGGCAGAGTGGACTGGAGCAGGAACTGCCAGTCCCAAGAAGCTGGAGTAGAACAGCGTTCTTCAGCGCTGACAGTGGCACGCACCCTTGCCTGCCTAACACACACACACTCAAGCTCAAGAACATCTTTAATGAGCCACTGTGCCAGCTAATGCAAAGGTTTTATACCAAATAAAGCAAGGGGTAAATGCAGCTTTAAAATGGAAAAGATTCTCTCCTATACAAACTTGCATCGTAGAGGGTGATTTACATGTATTGCATGCAGAGTGAGGACTACAAGTCTTTGCAAAATATACATTTCTTAAAAAGTGAGAATCATTTAGATATTGTTTAGAAAAGCAGCTCCCTTGAAACTACATAGGGTTTCTCAGGGTAATACCGTCTTCATTGTTTGTTTCTCATCTTCAGGGTAGACTGGCCAGCTCAGGATTCTCATACCCCACTCCTCTTGTGGGACTGTCAGTCAAACCATTGCCACCTCCAGTGGTGAGGCCTCAAGTCCCTAGGCCTCTTGCAGTGCAGTTTCCTTACTCTAGTTTGGCTCATCTGAACATAGCCAGAGCGGGAATTAAAACAAAAAACCTGCAAAGTGACTATGATCCAACATAAGATTTCAGTTCTTGTTTTTCATTCCCTATACAATCCACTTCTGATTACGACTGGACAAACAACATACGACAATCTACAACCTCAGTGGCCTGGGGACAGAGTGGATGAATTACCGTGAATGTTCTTCTAAACAGACTTTACAGTCCGGTGCCACCAGGTCACGGAGGTAGTTTGCAAGGCTTGAGCACCGTTAGCAGTTTTGACTCTAAGGCAACACGCAGTTCCTGGCAGAAGCAGCACCAATGCTTACACTACTGTCACTGCACTGAAGAAACTGTCCTTCATCCACGTAGCATTGGCCTTGTCTTAAGAGAGGATGTCATTTCCTATCTGCAATCTCCAGAAGCATTTCCGAGTGGCACTTGGATGCCATGTCTGTAAGTGCTGACACCAAAGAACAACTTAAATTAAGAGATAATGGGATAAACATTGGCCTGTATATTGTATTCCTTTTTTTTTTTTCCTTGCAGAGTAGCATTGCACGCAAAAGGAGTTCTGCTCCACAGGTAAATCATCAGCAAAGAGCACCACAGTCACACTCTTACAGTAATCTCCCAAGGTTCAGGGTGCCACTGCTGCTACACAACTGCCTGGAAGGTGGAAAATTCAAAAGTATCCTTTCGTAACAAACCGTTTCCCATTCTAACTTCACATACGTTTGCACTGCCTGCCTCTGCTCCTAAATTTAATTTGGAGTTGATTCTTGGACACTTCCAAAAAAATCCATAAAAGCTATTCATGAAAAAAATCACCAAGGTTTATACAATCTCCATCTGAAGGTGCAATTTACCTGAACTTCATCTGAAGTACTGAAACATGAGATAGGAAGGATGCTAGACCTTCAGTGCTGGAAATATTTGGCATTTTTCAAGAATGGTTCAAAAATGAGCCAGGACTGAAAGCTACAGCAGCTTGTATGATCAAGCTCCACAGCTCTGCCACTTTACACATTATTATAAGGAGGAAGGTGTGTGGGGTCATGCCAAGGGGATCACACTGAATCTGTTTCCTTCACTTCTACTAAACCAAAGAGAAAGGCGCCCCGAAATCACAACTCTCAGATTCAGCTATGAAATAAGGTGCATGGAGGTCTTTGCACCAGGAATTGATTTGGCTTAATATGTTAAGACTACATAAACAAGTGGCCATGGCAGCTGGGCAATTTATTGCCCCCCCAACCTCTTCCAGTGTAGACATGAAGCAGCAGATATTAACCATTATAAATTCCCACCTAAGAAAAAAGCAATAAAGGGTAGTAGCACCTCTAAGAGCTTATCCATAAGGGAATATTTCAAAACTATTTCAAAATCAACTAAGAATCTATATCTGAGGCACAACAGCTATTTTGCTTTCACTCTCCATCTGCACACTTCACTTCCACATTAAGGATTCCTCTTTGCAGTTTAGCGTCTGAAGTGATTATGCCTAAACCACACGACAGGCTTTTTGGTGGGGAAAAAGAGCGTCGAACGCAGCAGGGGCAGAATAGTCATTTCAAAACTGTGATTCCCAGCTAGCTGTCTGAACTAATAAACCTGAGAAGCCTTTCACTTGCATCAAAAATGTAAGCAGCAATGGACCTACTGGTTGCCCTCTAGAAATTGCTATCATGTACATGCATATAAACACAGGGGTCAAGTTATCTCTTTCAAGGTGATGCAGAGATTTCATTACTTTGAAAATGACAGAATCCGGTGCAGGTGAGTTCTTATTAGATGGAGTGGTCAAGTGAAACACATTGTTTTATTCATGATGAGATCATGACTGTATTACCAAAAAAGCCTATGGGTCTCAACTCAGCATTCCCTAATTTTGCTGCCCTGGTTCAAACTGGATCTCCTGTTCTTTGGTTTTCCTGCGTTTTAGCCTTTCCCTATTCAAACCTCTGAAAACGAAGCCCACCAGTTTGAGACCTGAATGCTCAGTTTGGTGACTCAGGACACTGAACCTGAACCATACAGTCATGGTGTGAAGTCACAGATATTTTGGGGCCAGGTGGATCTGATATGGTAAAATGGCACCAAGGACTCCTACCTTCAGGCTTGCCTATTGAGACGGGAGGAAAGAATAGAGGAGACTGAAGGGCAGAGGACTGGAGGGCTAAGAAATCTGGGAATTGGGACTTCCAGATTCCAGTCCTTCCCGCAGCTTATCTCTTGGATGACCCTCAGCTGATCACATAGTTCCTCAGTGCCACTGTTTTCTCAGCTGACTCACAAGAGTGTTAGGAAACTTGAGCACCTTATGGGCTCAGTGATACACAAAATAGCTCTGGTGGGTTTCCAGAGCCACCAGGAGCAGTCAGGTCTTCAAAAGACTTGGAAAGCATCAAGAAACAATGTGAGTGCACAGTACATAAAAACTTGCATGTTTTTGTTTAGCGGTGTGACAGACCAGGAAGAGCTTGGATGAAGTAGGAGAGCTGCAGAGGCATTTAAATACCTCCCTTTGACACACTTCACTCTGCACTTGGGTCTGCGCAAGACCTCTGGTCCCCCTGTGCTTCTCCCCTTCACTACCCTCCCCACACACTCTACAATTCACATCAGTGCTTGGAAGTTCAGTGCTGTTTAAACTCCAAACATCTGCCACCAAATTATTTCTCTCTCTTGGTTCACTGAGCAGAGATTCTGCATCAGTGAACTACAGAGTTTATCCAGCGACAACAGGCTTATCACAGCAGCGCCAACCTTTCGCAGCTAAAGTGCACTAATGTGAAGCACCCAAAGCACAATGCAAAAAAAGAAAGAGGATGGTTCCTCTGATAAATACAGAGAGCTCCTTCCCTTCCTCAGATCAAAAAAACCCTCAAAGCAGGTATCTGATACAGTAAGTGGTCCATTAAATTGACCCAGCCACTAAATGACAGTGGAACACCTATGGCATGAACAGATGTGCCTGTTGTGTATGCAACAAATTGATTAAGGTCCATGCTGTCACAAGGAACAGTCAATCAATCCAGAAGGGCTGGTTGCTAATTTCTAGCCAGGAGGAAGCTTCCCCACTATATGGGGGATTATGCAAACCTGAATCCACAGGCACGCTTTTCCCTTGCTCCCTTGGCAGAGCAACCGGTGTATGGATAATACTTTTAAGTGTCCATTTACTGATTTAAATTAGAAAAAAAAAAAATCCAAAGCACTCATGACATCTACAGGAATGCAAAATGGATTCATCATGATTGGCACTATTACAATGAACAGCAAATGCATTCATAATGGCAGGACATTTAAGAAGTAAGGTGTTGCTGGATCCCTTTTCTATTAAAGTGATAATAAGGAAATGGGTGCATCACATAAGTTTAAGAGGAACTCAGGCACTGGCAAGCTGCTGCTTCAAAGGCTCAAAAGAGAAATACAAGTGCATGTGTTTTTTAGCACCTCAGCTGCAAAATTATTGTTGCTGTGTACTGTAATGGATCTTTTTCCATCTCTGTATCTGAGCCATCTAGATCACTTTTCAGTGCAGAAATGTTCCCTATAGGATACTTGCTACTGCCTTATCCAATCTAATTTTCAGACATCTGAAAAGAGAGGCTTTTGAGCATTCCCCTGGAAAATTTTACATAGTCTCAGAATGACTAAGGATTTGAACAAGTGCCTGTAAGTGAACCCAAATCTCTTTTCTTAATTTGTTGATCTACAGTCAAGATTAGATCTGGAAGACATCTAAGGCACACAAGTTTCATTTCCACTGTTACATCAAATCAACCAGCAAAGAGCAAAGTCACCTCATCAAAGGCAAAGCACTGCTTACTATCAAGCTCACCTCAGTGCAAAAAAATGTGAGGGGAGTGTACAAGCATGCAGGTACAGACTAGTAAGGCCAGAAACATCCCCTGTGACAGGTATCCAAAACCTCCCCTGCAAATGCCATATCTGGGGCAGTCTCAGCTTCACACCCTGAAACCCTGCGCTGGTTTTGGCTGGGGTAGAGTTAATTTTCTTCATAGTAGCAAGTATGGGGCTGTTTTGGATTTGTACTGGAAACAGTGTTGATAATACAGGGATGTTTTAGTTCCTGCTGAGCAGGGCTTACACAGAGTCAAGGCCTTTTCTGCTTCTCACCCCACCCCACCAGCGAGGAGGCTGAGGGTGCACAAGAAGTTGGGAGGGGACACAGCTGGGACAGCTGACCCCAACTGACCAAAGGGATATTCCATCCCATATGACGTCATGCTCAGCATATAAAGCTGGGGGAAGAAGGAGGAAGGGGGGGGACGTTTGGAGTGATGGTGTTTTGTCCTGCCAAGTAACCATTGCTTTCCTGGAGATGGCTGAACACCTGCCTGCCGATGGGTAGTAGCGAATGAATTCTTTGTCTTGCTTTGCTTGTGCGCACGGCTTTTGCTTTACCTACTAAACTGTCTTTATCCCAACCCATGAGTTTTCTCAGTTTTACCCTTCTGATTCGCTCCCCCATCCCATTGAGGGGGCGCGAGCAAGCAGCTGTGTGGTGCTTTGTTGCCAGCTGGGGTTAAACCACAACAAACCCTCAAACTCTGTTATAGAAAACCTGTCTTAATAGGTATCTCTCCAGGAAAGGTACACCAGCAGGGCACCAGCACAGAGCACACAGCACTTGCACCACCCCATTTCAGCAGCACACAATTGCCTTCAGAACAAAAGGCAGAGAAGATGAACACTTTCTGCATCTTTCTGTCTCTTTTTCTCCTCTTCGGATGCAGGAGGAGCTCCTGCCTCTCATGGGCACTCGGATAGTCCAGACATAGGCTCACCTTTTTAGGCTTTCCACCAAAAAACAACAAAAGAAAGCCTGGAAAGAACTGCCCCGTACCTGCATTGCCTTTACATCTGCACCAACAGGCGCTCGTGCCAAGCACAGTGCAGGCTCTGACAGTCCTCAAGCACAGAAAGGAAATGGGGACAAGTACTCGGTGGCAAAGCTTTCAGCAATGGTTGTAATCAAATCACACCACCAGCAGAAGTTGTGCTGGCATTGGGCAATTCCCATTTTCCTCATCCCTATGATCAAATATTAAAAGCATCTCAGGTAGCTAGTTATTGATCACAACAGCTCAGGGAAAAAATATCCAACAGGAAGCAGAGCATGTGGAATTGCTGAAGTAAATGAATGCAGTGCCACTGAAAACCGGGTTGTTGCATTGCTCTGTGCCACTGGTGTTGATTTTGGCTCAGTGCCTTCAGCACGGTATGGAAATTGGAAGCCCTGTGGCCCTCCTCACAGAGGACATGAAGACAGCTCTCATGTCAGCCTCCTCGGGTTTGTGAGACAGCCACAACCCACAATAAAATGGCTCTTTTTCCTACTCCTCTGATGTTGTGCCTTACCTCCTTGTGATGAAAAATTCCGTTTTTAACACAGACAGGCCACAGCAGGTGATGGAGTTACATTTTAAGCTTGTCCTATAAACTGAAAAAGAGCTAGAAACTCTTTACTTTTTTGTCCTTGAAAAGGGAAGAACCATTTGCTGGTGCTGTCTTAAGACAATGTTCCTAAGAATGCTTTGACAGCAAAAGCGTTTATAACCTTGACAATTTTATTTAAAAAATTAAAAGCTCAGATGCTACGATCAAATAGGTTTTAGCTCTCATACACAAAAGTAATCTCTATGCACAAGTCTCATTAAACTTCTATGAAAGTTAGTGGTCTTTATGTTTTAAGCTGCTTTTGGAAATAGGTGACTAGGAAGAAGTTGTTCCTATGTGCTTTTAAAACGTACCTCCATCTAAAACCAATTTCACAAGAACTCGGTAAATGAACTTGAAAACATCTCCCTCTCATATTTGTTACAGGGTGCTAATATACAAGAGACCCTCATTCAGCAGCTATGCTTTTGTGCTTTCACTTTGCTTCAACATCAATGTTTTTGTCAAAAAACATCACACTACACCCAAGCTATGTATCAGACCCAAAGAGACAGTGCTGTGTGTTTCTGAAAAGGGAACCAGAAAGCAACCAAGAAATTCACTTGCAAGCTGCGGAATGGCTGGTATTTGTAGAATCATAGAATGGTTTGGGTTGGAAGGGACCTTAGAGATCATCTAGTTCCAACCCCCCTGCCATGGGCAGGGACACCTTCCACTAGATCAGGTTGCTCAAAGCCCTGTCCAACCTGGCCTTGAACACTGCCAGGGATGGGGCATCCACAGCTTCTCTGGGCAACCTGTTCCAGTGCCTCACCACTGTCCTAGTGAAGAATTTCTTCCTAATATCTCATCTAAATCTACCCTCTTTCAGTTTGAACCCATTACCCCTTGTCCTGTCACTACAGACCCTGGTAAAAAGTCCCTCTCCAACTTTCTTATAGGCCCCCTTTAGGTACTGGAAGGCCTCCCCAGAGCCTTCTCTTCTCCAGGCTGAACAAGCCCAACTCTCTCAGCTTGTCTTCAGAGGAGAGGTGCTCCAGCCCTCTGATCATCTTTGTGGCCCTCCTCTGGACTTGCTCCGACAGGTCCATGTCCTTCTTGTGTTGGGGGCCCCAGAGCTAAACGCAGTACTCCAGGTGGGGTCTCACAAGAGTGGAGCAGAGGGGGAGAATCACATCCCTTGACCTGCTGGTCACGCTCCTTTTAATACAGCCCAGGATACAGTTGGCTTTCTGGGCTGCAAACACACACTGCTGGGTCATGTTGAGCACCAACACCCCCAAGTCCTTCTCCTGAGGGCTGCTTTCAATTCATTCTCTGCCCAGCCTGTATTTGTGCTTGGGATTGCCCTGACCCATATGCAGGACCTTGCCCTTGGCCTTGTTGAATTTCATGAGGTTCACACGGGCCCACCTCTTAAGCCTGTCAAGGTCCCTCTGGATGGCATCCCTTCCCTCCAGTGTCTCGACCGCACCACACAGCTTGGTGTCATTGGCAAACTTGCTGAGGGTGCACTCAATCCCACTCTCCATATCACCAACAAAGATGTTAAACAGTGCTGGTCCCAATACCGACCCCTGAGGAATGCTACTCGTCACTGGTCTCCACTTGGATATCGAGCCATTGACCGCAACTCTTTGAGTGCAACCATTCAGCCAATTCCTTATTCACTGAGTGGTCCATCTGTCAAATCCACATCTCACCAATTTAGAGACAAGGATGTCGTGCAGGACAGTGTCTAATGCTGTGCACGAGTCCAGGTGGATGACGTCAGTTGCTCTTCCCTTATCCACCAAGGCTCTAACCCCGTCATAGAAGGCCATCAAATTTGTCAGGCACGATTTGCCCTTCGTGAAGCCATGTTGGCTGTCACCAATCACCTCCTTATTTTCCATGTGCTTTAGCATTGTTTCCAGGAGGATCTGCTCCATGATCTTGCCAGGCACAGAGGTGAGACTGACTGGCCTGTAGTTCCCCAGGTCATCCTTTTTTCCCTTTTTAAAAATGGGGGTTATGTTCCCCCTTTTCCAGTCAATGGGAACTTCACCAGACTGCCATGACTTCTCAAATATGATGGACAGTGGCTTAGCAACTTCCTCCGCCAGTTCCCTCAGGACCTGCGGATGCATCTCATCAGGTCCCATGGACTTGTGCACCTTCAGGTTCCGTAGATGGTCTCGAACCTGATCTTCTCCTACAGTGGGTAGTTCTTCATTCTCCCAGTCCTTGCCCTTGCCTTCTGCAACTTGGGCGGTGTGTCTAGAGCACTTGTCAGTGAAAACTGAGGCAAAAAAGTCATTGAGTACCTCAGCTGTCTCCATATCCTGGGTAGCCAGGTCTCCTGTTTCCTTCCAGAGAGGGCCCACTTTTTCCCTAGTCTTCCTTTTATCAGCGATGTACCTATAGAAGCTTTTCTTGTTGCCCTTGACGTCCCTGGCCAGATTTAATTCTGTCAGGGCTTTAGCTTTCCTAACCTGATCCCTGGCTGCTTGGACAATTGCTCTCTATTCCTCCCAGGCTACCTGTCCTTGCTTCTACCCTCTGTAGGCTTCCTTTTTGTGTTTGAGTTTGTCCAGGAGCTCCTTGTTCATCCATGCAGACCTCCTGGTGGTTTTGCCTGACTTCCTCTTTGTTGGGATGCATCGTTCCTGAGCTTGGAGGAGGTGATCCTTGAATTTTAACAAGCTTTCTTGGGCCCCTCTTCCCTCCAGGGCTTTATCCCATGGCAGATCCCTGAAGAGGCCAAAGTCTGCTCTCCTGAAGTCCAGGGTAGCGAGCTTGCTCTGCGCCGTCCTCGCTGCCCCGAGGATCTTGAACTCTACCATTTCACGGTCACTGCAGCCAAGGCTGCCCTTGAGCTTCACATTCCGCACCAGCCCCTCCTTGTTGGTGAGGACAAGGTCCAGCATAGCACCTCTCCTCGTTGGCTCCTCTGTCACTTGGAGAAGGAAGTTACCATCAATGCAACCCAGGAACCTCCTGGATTGCTTGTGCCCTGCTGTGTTGTCTCTCCAACAGATATTGGGGTGGTTGAAGTCTCCTATGAGGACCAGGGCTTGTGAACGTGAGGCTGCTTCTACCTGTCTATAGAGGGCCTCATCCACTTGATTTTCCTGGTCGGGTGGCCTGTAGCAGACCCCCACTATAATGTCACCTGTCCCTGCCCTCCCTTTAATCCTGACCCATAAGCTCTCAGTTGGCTTCTCATCCATCCCCAGGCAGAGCTCCATGCACTCCAGCTGGTCATTGACATAGAGGGTGATACTCCTTCCTCATCTCCCCTGCCTCTCCTTCCTAAAGAGCCTGTATCCTTCCATTCCAACACTCCAGTCATAGGAGGCATCCCACTACATCTCCATGATGCCAAGAAGATCATAGCCCTGCAGGTGTGCGCACATATACCCTGATATATATAAGTATATAAGGTTATATGTATATTGTTGCTCAATAATATACAAAATTACTGCTACAGTGAATTCATAAGAAGAAGGGTATCCTGCTTTGTGATTTTTTGCTGGCTTCCAAACCCAGTATAAGAGAAAATAACGTGTCACACAGTTCTCAAACTATGTTTTCAAATACAGACATGAAGCTGCCCTGCTCCATTTCTGAACACCCTAATGAGTGGGAAGAACCTGAGCCGGGCTTTCTACTCCACCTAGGCAGAGGCTGATGGCAATCTCTCAGAGAAACCGCTCAAGTGCCCAGCTAAGCCCAAACTGTGGGGCTTCCACACTGAGATTTCTTTCTCCTGTTATCTGTGCCTGTCTTTTGGATGCAGAGGGAAAATCTTAAAATTCTTGTTATTTGGAGAGGGACTATATTTGCAGGACACAGTTTTCCCTCTTTCAGAGACCAGCTCTACTACTGAGGCAAATAAAGTGCAGGCAAGAGAGGCTCTTTCCTAAGTGCAACAAAAAAAATGCATAGTGCCAGACTTCACCACAGGCAGGCACCAATGGTAGGATATCACACTAAAACCGCAGATATTGCAGAGTCAAACTGCTAAAAAAAAGTTATTGGAATCTTTCAAAAAGAAAAAAAAGACAATTGGGAAATCCTGCCAGGTACTCAAGCTGGATGTCAAACTACAATCATCAACTGAAAATTTCCATCTTTCAAATACAAGAATTTTCTATAGTCTTATTACAGCCCAACTACAACAGTGGCTGAGTATACATTTGGCACATTTCCCCCCATATCTATCTCACTGACTGTAAAACAAACCAGTGAAAAAAAAAAATCTAAACACTAAGCATGCACCCTTCCTGTAACGGCCTTCCCTCTGCTTTACTGCGTACAAGCAGACAGTAAAACACCAATAAGAGAACACCCAACAATACATGAGACACAGATAAAACAAAGTAATGTCTCCAAAGAGCTTGACAGGCAAAAATGTGGTATCATGAAAGCCAGAGGAAGGGTTAAACCCAAAGGGGATCGGGGTGGTGTGACTACCAGTTTAACACACAGAGGACCCTGAGAGCAGAAGGCAGGCAGGCAGTTTGGTATGTACGTCACTTGTCTTATGAGACAGCTCACCTTCCAACCAGCCACCCTTGTGTAACAGCTTCTGGTCTCGGCTAGCCTAGAATGAATTTGAACAGGTATTCTCAAACCCTCATGCCCCACACAGAGATCTTGCTGGATAGATACGCTTTGGCTGAGCACAAGTTATGGATCCAGTGCAGCAGCACCAGATGAAATTCCCAACCTTGACTTCTGGGGATGCCAGGAGGGATGATCTGATAGTCCATTCTAACCTTAACTTGTGGTAACTCACTGAAATCAGGCCATTCCCCATACTGACTTCTTACAACTGCAATCCAGCGGAACCTTTACACTCGCTTTATTCCAAGGAAGTATTCCCTAACAAACAGCAGCAGAGTTAATTAGCCTTAGCATTGAAATCATCGGTTAAGTCATAAATAACACTCTCGTCTTTGAGCAAATGATGAAGCAATATTTACAGCTTTCAGACTAAAGAAACATGTTCAATGTTTTTGTTTACTTACTGAAGTGGAGTGCTACCTCTGCTGACACAGACTCTGACCTGGTTTATCTACACTGAAAATGCAATTGCATTATTTACTCTTTGGCAAGAGAGACTTTTTTGAAATCGGACATAACAGCAATACATTAGGGGGAAGAAACTGAGAACGTCTGAAATCTGGAATTGAGGTTTTGGAGTGGTGAGAAGCTATACTGGCTATCAATTCCACACTCACCAAGGAACCCCTAAGCATCAGTCTTCATTATTTAGTGCTGTTTTAACAAAGAGAGGATGAGCAGATATGACAGCATAACTGGGATTCCAGTACATCTGCAAGTGGCTAAAAGAAAGTAATCAAATATTGTGAGGCCAAAAGAGCTCTTTCCATGATTTCCCTTTCCAGAAGTATGAAAATCCTATTTGCAACTCAACTGAGACACAGCAGTATATTAAAAAAATTTTAAACATTGATGTTTTTCAGCTACATGACTGCTTCATTCTGAACTGATAACTCATCGTGGCCTTTAAGAAAGGTATTTTGGGTAGAAAGAGAAACTATTACTTTCCCTTGCTGAAGAAATGTAACTGTGGCACTAACAGGATGAGTGCAAGCCCTCCTCTGCTCACCTCAGAGCTCTTTTGCCCTGTCATTAACGTGCTTACCTGTTTAGACTGTAAGATACTTAAGTTATATAAGATACCCTTCTAAAAGCATTTCTTGGGCATAGGGAGCTAAGTTTTCATGAAGTCCACCAAAGCGATGTTCTCAGGCATGCCACCCTTCCCCTGGCTCAAACCATAAATTAATAACATTTAACACACAATATCTTGCACAAATACCTCAGTACATTACTAGTGTAGACAGCAGAAGTGAAAGCGTCACAACTCTGCAATTTATTGCACCACTTCTGCCTATGGATGCATAAGAATAATAAACATAACGTTACAACATAGGACTATCTAGCTCATAAGCAAATTGCATTAAAATATACTTCCTAACTGCAGCTCGTTACCACTGTGCTGAAAAAACTTTCAACCTACATAAATTCAAAGTAGCATTTCCCTACTCCTATTTCTGCATATTGTCTGAAAGGTAAATGAAATATCATGAAACCGAGGGGATAAGCAATGATTTATTTATTTATTTTAATGCTAAAGCAGTTAAACACACAGCTTGTATGCAACAGAGGTTCTGAATTCCCTTGGTAAACTATCAAGGGTTTTTACACCACTGCAGTCCACTACAATAAATCAGTGCCTTTCAGGTAAAAATCAATAGTGACATTCAAGACTCTACCATCTGGCACATCTCCCTTTTTGGGGTAGAGTTGACTTGATATTTTAACTTTAAAAATATTTCTTGACAGTGGTAGAGCTTGTTATGAAAGGGTTAGCACAGGACACTACAGGACTGGACTCTGTTGTTGTTTGCACATTTAGCTCAATGACAGGAATTCCTGACCCATAACTGAGATGCCTCTGCAGACTGGCAGTGCCAATAATAAATAACCAGCTGGTTTTCCTCTTCAGCACTGGTCAGTGTCTCTCACGTTTTATGCGGCAGCAGGAGACTGCCCCTCACACCCCGTGCTGGAAGGGGGGAGCTCCCAAGCTTTCCGTGCCCTGGACGTTTCAAGAGGATGTTTACAAGTAGCACAGCAGAGGCAAAATCAACACAGATGGTAAACAGATGTGAGCAGAGTCAGGGAGGGGAAAGCTGCCTGGAAATGTTTTTAGCAGTGTCACTCTGACTTACCCAAAAACACCCTACAGGCATCAGCAGGGAGTGGAGGAAGTCTTGCACAACCAGAAAAAGCATCTGCATTGCCTACATGGTGTCCCAGAAAGGTCTGAATTTTCACACATTGATCAAACTACAACCAGACAGCACCTCTTTCCATTCCTCTGTATTACCACTTCCCTCCCCTTCAGAGCACAACAGGTCATACACAATGGCAGCACCTGCGCTCCCTGACAAGGGGAGCAGACCTTGCTCCAAAGGAGCTGGAGCACTGCACAAACAGCCATTAATCTTAGATAAGCTCTGGACAATTATTATCCACATGTTATAGATAGACAAAGAGAAGCAGACAGTAGAAGGTCATGCTTACAGTCATACAGGAGATAAGTCACTGATCTATGGCAGGATGCCAGGGGAGCTACCTGCCTGCCCGTCCTCAGGTGCTCTGACCACCACTCCAGGCTCCCTCCTGAATCCTGTGGTTTTGATACTGATGTACAGCATCTGGACAAAGGAAGAAGGGCACAGGTTATCCGCTAGCTGTCAGAAAATGAGTAAATGTCAGGTCTCCATCTTTTTAAATGAAATCTACTCCTGTACGCCCTTACCAGAGAGCAGAAGATAATTTATTTCTTTAGAACAAAAACTTGAATATATCACCTTAGCAGCCTTCTGCATTATGACCTCCCCCCCCTCTAATCTTATTAAGAGAGAGGTTACTGGGCTCTTTGTTGGTGAACAGCACATTAATGAGATCTCCTTGAAATAATCTCATCTCTAATATGCAGGGAAAATTACATTTTCCAGCATAATTACTATGTCAGTCAAAAACCCCAACTCCATCATTAATTGCTTTTCTCCAGATTCCAACAGCTTGCTGTCAAACAGTAAAACTCCAGGAAGAGGTGCGGGAAAGAAACCCAGGCAGTTCATCTTGTTAACTGAAAGGGAGGCTTTGCCTGGCTGGAGTCAGTTTTAACAGTGGGAGCTGCAGACATCCCAGCAGGTTGGTCAGAAGTAGGTCACTTCATTAGGGCACATCCATCTGCCACGTCTCCTCCCCATAATCTCTCCTGCCCAGACCATCTCAGCTGCAGCCCTTGAGGCACCACAGTGGTACACAGCAGAGCTCATCACCAGCAGTGGCCCATGAAGCCACAAGCCGTCATGTCTCATAGATGAGACGGGGTCAAGCCCAGTCACACCTTGAGAGGGCTGGCCGAGGAAAAAACAGTGCAGCGAAGAGGAGCATGGCAAGTTGGAAAGTGACACCCATGTCCTTCTGCTTAGCCCTAAGCCAAGGACCAGGGCAACAACAAGGACAGAGTTACACACTGTTATCTTTTAGATAAGACACAAAGACGGGACCAAGTGAAGCTGCTTCCTAGAGAGTGTTTAATATCCCCTCAGGGCAGGGGAGCAGGGAAGGTGCAGGGAGGGCGAGGAAGGATGCTGCTGGGCAGAGGTGGGAGGTGAGGTGTCACGGGAGGAGCAAGACCTGCCATGGCAAGAAGACTTGTGCCCCATTGACAGCGGGGTGACCTGGCACCTGCAGCCCTGCCACCAACTTGTTTGCACTCAGTAAGGGCGTTCAGCTCCCTTCTATAATTTGAGGTGTTTCCAGTATGTCTTAAATAAATAAATACATTTCAAAGGTGCTGGGCTTCCACCTTTCCATCTGGTAACAAAAGGGAGCTAAAGATCTCTTTGAGAAAATAAACACAGGTAAGCGTGAACAAGGAAGCTAAACCTGACACCTTGCTTGTGAAAAATACGGCCATAACTTCTCTGTACTTTCATCTGCAATAAAAGCACAATGCTTTGTCTAAGAATGAAAACATTGTAAAACAATAAAATATTGGTGTTCCACAGCCTCTATCAGAAAATGAGGTTTACATGACAAGATTTTATGCAAACATGCAAGTCAGAGTTTGAGCCTTAGTAAAACATTAACAGCTTTGGGTCAGTAATCATTTGTCAGGTGCTTTGTGCAGGAAAAATGGGTCGTTATTGCTGCGTATCGCTGCCAAACTGCAGAAGGGTTCTCCTTTCCCCCCACCCCAGGGGTCTTCAAGGATGAGCACTGCTTTTAGTTCAGGAGAAGTGTTAGTCAGCTCCAGCTGACAGACACGAACTCCCCAGCCTGGGTAATTGCAGAAATAGCTCTGACACTACATACACACCTAGTGCCTTACAGTGAGCTCCCTCTCCCCCCTGGAAAACAGTACACAAGAAAGAACATATTTCTAATGAGCACTTATTTGCTAATGGATAAGCAAAGGTGGGAGCAGAAAAAGTAAGGTTCCTGGGGAAAAAAAAATACATCTGAGAAAGAAGGTATTTGAAAAAAGGAAATAAGAAACTGAATTGTGCCTTTTTAATCACTTTTCACTGAGGGTGAAAACAGGAAACAGTTGCAAAATGTTAACGAACAGAAAACTTACCCAGCAACAAAAAGCTTGCCTGCAGGGAAGTCTGGAGTAGGTGCCCTGAAACAGCTGCCTGAGAGGAAAGGAATAAAGGGACCCCTAATCACTGAGATACTTGAAAAGGGACAAGGGAAAGAGGAGAGGGAGAGGAGAGATTACACAGCAAGGAACAGCTTTATTCTGAACGGGGACAAACAGGCCAGCTAAAAGGTTTCCAGTCCACTTGACTAATTGTTGAGGTTCTGTTCTGCCAAAAGCAGAGGAGTTGTTATTCATTAAAGTTTACTTCATGAAAGCTCTCTGTAAAAACCCAGAAGTGCCACCCAGTACCTATCCCACACAGCCGCAGCACATACACAGGTAGAATCACTCTTCTCCCTGCAATTAGACCTCCCTGGGTTCCTATGTGACTTTAAAGCAGCCGCACAGAAGAGAGATGTACCTAGACCTCCTCTTTGTCTGTGCCACGTGGTCTTTGCCAACAACCTCAAGCACGTTTGCCATGTAAGAAGAGCAACAACTGAATAAGAAAAAGCAGCAAAGCCTTGGCCACATTGTGAGCCCTATGTGAGACCCTCAAGACAGACCGACTGACTGACCTGATCACTAGTGCTTACAGCCAAGCAGCAGGCAGCCTTCCCTAGGTCTCTGCTTTGTTACCACACAAGATCATTATGCATCTTATATGCGTAAATTTCTCTACTTCAACTGTTTTTAGTAAAGAAGTTGCAGAGACAGAAGACACACAAGTCCCTCTTGGGGGACACACCACCAAGCCTAATTTCTCCCCAACAAATGACCTTTTCTTTGTCCCTGGCCACTCAACCTCTGGGAGGCAGCTGAAAACAGAAACTCAGCTAGAGCTAGAAAGACAGAAACAAATCCTCCGTTTGCTGAATGAGCGTGGCAGCAGGTGGCTTCTTGTGGCTGCAGGAAACTGCTCATGATCCAGTGAGGCAGGTTAGGGCCAAGGGAGCAGAGGAGCTTTCGGCAGTGACCTATACCACCTCCTTCCCGGATGCTGCACACGCTTGGCTCTTCCTGCCCCTGGGGACAACGGGTGAGTCCCTGCAGCTTTGCCAGCAGGCAACCTTCCTTTCTTCTGCTACTTGATGTCTAGCTGTCAACAGCATCTTTGAGACTGTCATCCCGATGAGCTGTGTATGTGCTCTGAGGGGTGCTGCACAAGTCATGGCTGGGATTTTAAAAGGTACTTTTCCACATCCAGAGAGACTCAGTAACAGAAAAAAGAGCACCCAGCTCTCAAAAAAAGGGTCAGCAACATTAACTGCTACTTTGTCATGCAAATATTATTTATTTTTTAAATAGCTGAATCATTAAAAAAAAAAAAAAAAAAAAAAAAAAGACACTGCAGAAGTGATTCTGACATGGCCAGAGACTCCAGTTCAGCCAATACAAGGTCTGGAGCAGGATTTGAAAACAGGAGCAAAGCTGGATGCAGGCCACCTTTTTTTTTTTTTTTGCAGCAGCATTTGGATTAGATAGGAGAAACGACAGCCTTCTTCTGAGCTCTTCAGCTCTTTGCACCCCTGAGTACAGACCCTTTGTTTGGGGAATCAAATTCCCCAAATTCAGGGGGACTTCTCGGCACAGGGCAGGGGGGCACTCACAGAAGCTCTGAATTGCCATGGCTGCATAAAAGTATTTTGAATGTGGCTTTTTTTCTGTGCATCTGACTCATTAACTGCTTACTTAGAGATAAATCTGTGGGGTTTGGGTTTTTTTTGCTTTTAAATACCACATTATATCAGATGGGAAAACTCGGTATTTCAGAATGATCAAACTAATTTAAGTCAGTGATGAAAAATGAATGCATTTCAGACCTCACTCAGGCCGGCACCTCCTGCAGCACAAAATGACAGGACTTTGACAAAGATGCCACAGTGTAAGTTCCCAGATAAACTTAAGTGATTTTATCTGATTTTTCATTTTTTTTTCCTCAGCACAAAGTCCACCAGCTCGGCTGGATCATAAAATGAATATGAAATTTTATTATGAACCATACGATACCAGCAGGAGCAGAGAAAGTTGAAAACTGCATGAACGTTTAATATTGGGCACTAAAGAAAAACACTTTCCTCTTCTATTTATTTTCTTGGACTTTTCTAAAGCTGAGATCTCCCTCAGCCTGCCCAGCCTGACAATCACTTCAATGATGCCCTACTAACAGGAACAGCCTCACAACCAAACCCACACAAATCAAGAGAGTCCACTGGCCAATAATTAAAAGGGATCAGACCCTCATTACAGATTTTTGTCCCATCCATACGGACAGGTCACCCACTGAAAGAGCCCTTGTACAAGGCTCTTTGTTAATTATGTGCAAAGCAGGTCTAGCAACATTTGAAAACTGAAAATGATGTGGTCATGAAAAAATTGCCTGGGCATTTGAAGAGTCAATCACATCTCTGGCAAAAATAAAATTAACAATAAAAACATGACCCTCTCCAAGGACTTTCATTTTATCTGCATGAACTTGTGGGCTTTCAGTTCCCAGCTGATGTATTGACTATTTTTGGATGAAATGCCTGATCATTTATTGCTAAAACTCTACTCAACTATTAAAATGAAAATCTATCAAAGAAAAAGCTAGGTCAGAACAAAGCACTTCAGTCAGCTAACCGTCTGTTAGGTAAGAAAGGAGTACCACATTATAACTCCTCAGTAAAACCCTACCTTTAAATCAGGCTGAGAAAGTAGCTCACTGGTTCCTGCTGCTTTCCTATGGTGAAACAAGATGTTAATGCCAACAGTATCAAAAGGTGTTACCAGCAGCTCTGACAGGGATGGTAGGACAGTTGATGTTGGTATATTGAGTTCAATGACCCCAAAGGCGTATTGTGTCAGGGCACTGAGCCATTCTTACTAATAAATAATTCCCAGATTTCATAATTATTTATTAGATGCTTTCATAAGTCAAGCCCCTGGAGAAATCACTGTACATACCCAGAGACAGACGTTTACTGTGAATTTTTTCTCCCCATGCCCCATCTCTTCTCCCTCCACCCACTACTGATGACTTCGCAGCCACATCCCCAGTGAGTGCTGGAAACCCCCTACAAGGGAGGAATGCTCCAGCAGCCCCTCCAGAGCTTCCACACAGCAGGGTCTTCCAGCTTGCCCAGAGCAGTGCTTAAGCACCCCAAAACCCCTCCTTGTACACACAAACCTTTGCAGCACAGCCGAAGAAAGGCCTCCAAATAACCGCCCTACCCCATACTTACCTGCTCCATCACATCCCAGTGACTTGCCCCACAGCCCTGAGTAAGGCTCACTGCCTGACCGGTGCTTTCCATGGGCAGGAGGGAACAAGCCCAGGAGCTGAACTCCTACCACTAGCTCTCTTCTGCTCTCCCAACGTCTGTGGGTCAGAGAAACCAGTAGCTCCCTATATAGGCTTGGTCCACCTGAACACCACTGTGGAGCACAGCCGGCTCTTTCCAAAGACTTTAGGACTAGAACATACTGATTTCCATGTCTTGCAGGCTCCCTCCATCACCTCACTGCTGTCTGACTAAGGGCCAAGATACCCTGAAGTCTCATGTGTTGTTTCTACAAGGATCACAGAACTACTGCTATGGCTACCTAGGAAAAAAACCAAACAAACAAACAAAACATTTTGTCTATCCCCACTTGCATAAACTGTGGGCAAAGAAAAGCACTTGCCTCAACAAATACAGAGGGACTGGAGGGAGAGGAGTTTGTCTTGTTGCTCAGCCTGGCTTATTCTGAAAGGTGACACTCAAGCAGGCAATGTTGCCACTGGTAAGATCAATAAGAGCACCTAGCGCTGCATGGAAATCCCTCAAGCAGCAGCACCCCTCTGCCAATGGCTTTTGGCTCTCCACAGTGCTCAGCCTTCCTTAAGAAGGGTACCCCCACTCTGTCCCTTCAACATATGCCTGTAAGCACAGCGTTGTGTCCATTCCTGGGATATGTGCCACTCTGAAACAACCCACTCTCTTCTCAGCAGTGTTCTGAAATGTTCATGAGCCTGTTTCTCGCCATTCAGGGCTGTGTGGGAGCTCAGCACCAGGCTGGTCAGGACTCCAGGCAAAACAGTCAGTATTTGGTTGGCAATACCAAAGAGACCTTGGCGAAGATCAGAATAGGGACAGCGCAAGGCTCCACTCTGGTTTTTGCTACAGACCTGTCTTCCATCCTTGGGACACTGTGGGACTTGACCATTGACACTATTGCACAGGTTATCCATGAATGCGAAACATGCGCCATAATCAAACAGCCAAGCGGCTAAAGCCTCTCTGGTATAGAGGACGGTGGCTGAAATATCAATGTGGGGAAGCCTGGCAGATTGATTATAGTATATCACACTACCTCAAACCTGCCATGGCTCCCCTGAGAGGAGCAGGGAGTTGGACTCAATGATCTTTATGGGTCCCTTCCAACTCGAGATATTCTGTGTTTCTACAGGCAGACACAGGAGACCTGGCGCAGTTGCACCAGCAATGTGTGGAGTAAGTCTGCGTACCACGTGTGTTCTTGGAGTATGGTCATCCAGACCGTGCCAGAGGATACTACATAGGGATGGATTGAGCACTCCTGAGGTTTGCCCATGGCATACTAACCAGGGTGCTCTCAGGACATTGAAGAAGTTGCTTCAAAGCCTAGATGATGTAGGCATGGCCTGAAGACAGCTACCAAAAGCTCTGTAACAGAACAGACTAGAAGAAGTTATTGGTTTCCCAACACCTGAGCTGCTTTTGATAAACAATTAACATCAAAATGGAAGATATCCCACTGTCCTGGTTTAGGTCAGGATGGAGCTAGTTTTGTCTTCAGCAGCTACTGTGTTTTGGATTTAGTGTGAGAAGAACGGTGATAGTACACTGATGTTGTCGGTTGCTGCTACACGACCAAGGATATTTTGCAGTTTCCCAGGTTTTGCTAATGTGCAGGTGCAAAAACTTTGGGAGGGGTAGAGCCAGAATAGTTGCTCCAAACTGGCCAAAGAGAGTATTCCATACCATAGATGTCATGCCTAGTATAAGTGAAGGGTCGGCCAGTGGGCCACTAGCTTTTAGACCTTTGGTGCCTTAAATCCTTAAGCTTCCCTTCGGGTTGCTTTTTGTTTTCCTATTTTTCCTTTTTTTTTTTTTTTTTTTTCATTCATTCATTTGTCTGTTCCCCCGCCTGCTCTCTCTAGAACTTGCTGTTCTGGGGTAGCTGGGGGGGATACCCCTGCTCCCTGACTGCTGCTCGGGACGGGCTGTATCGGTTGTCGGGTGGTGAGAAATTGTGTATCGTTTGTTTTATATATTCTATTATCCTTATATATATTGTCATTATTATCATTATTAATATATTTTTATATTCTTCCTTTGCTGTCCTGGTGAACTGTTTTTATCTCAACTCGCGAGTTTTCCTTTTCTCTCCAATTCTCCTCCCCACCCCAGCGGGGAGGGGGGGAGTGAGCGAGCGGCTGCGTGGTATTGGGTTACAATTTGGGGTTAAACCACGACACCCACACATGCCAGAGGGACTTGCACTGAGGCATTTACTGAAACCCTTTGACGCAGCTGCATTCCCTGCATGCTCTACTGTTCTCCAAAAAGCAGCATGATGTACTGCCTGGCTGCCTGCTGCTCTGAACAGCCCTCTCGCCTCCTCACTACAAGAACACCACCACAACCCGAGTAGGATCTTTCGCTTTGGAGAAGGACAACTGACCAGCTGTTGCTTCTGCAAAATCTCTCCTCCTCAAAGACAGTACTGAACAACATAACTGAGAACATACAGGATTAAGAAAAGGGCTATTGCCCTGAGAAATTGGCCAAGAAACTGTCAAATCTTACTTTGGCTTCTGCCACTGCTACCTCTAGAAATTTAGCAAAACTTCCTAGTCTCCATTTCTCTATATGTCAAATGGATGAGATTTGTCTTCTGGGAAGTGCCTCGAGTCATACGCACAACATAGAGCAAAGTATTGTTACTTGGGTTTTTATTACTGCCTGTTCTGAATGCTGATCATCTTTCCCTTTTTTCAATTAATGTGCAAAAGGTATGCTTAAAAAGTACGTGGCACGTAGGCAAGTCCACTGAAGATGCTAGCAGAAAATGAAAGCATGAGTATTTATGGAGAAGATCACTTAAATCCGAACTATCATAAAATAAGATGGCCTCATTAAATCAATACCATAAGCAATTACCAGACCACTTCACATGTTCTGTTTGGAAGAGAGTCTGTCAGAAGCAAGCTGAAGCTTAGAGAATGAGAGCTGTGATTACTGAGCTGTTTATTCTGAAAATGAATTAATACTTTGTTTTATTAGAAATTAAACCAAAAGAAAAACTGCCTAAATATATACAAGACACTTTCATCTTACTTGAGAGAAGAGGAAAAGGACTCAGCTTATCTGCACTGTAAGAGGACTTCATGCACCAGTCCTACATGAATGCCTCAACATCTCTTTGAATGATAAATGGCTATATGCTCCCACATCCCATGCTTCCCTACCCTCATGCCACATGCCTGTGTTTCTTCACAAGTGCACCAATATTAAGATAGTGCAACAACAGAGCAATGGACCAGTAACTGAAAAAAGGAAAGAAGTGGCTGAAGTAATGCTCTTGCTCTTTGCATCACAAAGTGGCTGGAGAAACACTTTGTGTGTCCAACGTGCAGCAGTGGGCAAAGGATTAATGAAACAGATGCTTCAAAGCAGAAGATGTTGCTCAGGTCACCAGTATGGATGCTTTACTCAGTGCCAACTGTCTCTAATAAAAATGATAATGTTGAAGTGAAAACAGAAGCCAGAATCTCCTGTTACGTATACCTAGGGAAATTGGGAACTATTATGATTAATTTTTGAATTACACTGTTCTCACTTTAGTGTGAGAGGAATCAGGCCTCTGTTCCAGTATGGGAAGGCTGATCAGCTCTACAAGAGCAGAGCAGTATTTCTAAAGCTGGGCTGTCCCTCCATGAGGAGTCCTGGCATAGGAAACACTGAAGGTCTGTATTCTAGCCACTGCAAACTGCAAAGATATTATCACTTGAGTTTCCAATTATTTTGTACCTTTCTTTGTATACAACTTACTACTAAAGCAAAGTATGGCTTATACTGGGGACAGGAAAAGTGACAGGAGCATTATATGGAGTCTGTAAGCTGTCATATTGCTTTTTGATATATAAAAGATAGGGTAAATACTTGCCTGGCAAATCAAGCAAACCACTTGCTTTTTCATCCCAGGAAGATTTTGTGCTTGAGCTGGTAGGCTTTTCCACAACATTTGCCATAGTTTAACATTTTCCCTTCAGATTAAGCAGGGGGTAAAGCCAAGCTGAACAGAAAGAAAACTCAGGAAGAGCAGAAAGAGAACAGAAAAGTATTTCTTCAAAACAGGAAGCTTCCTGTTTAAACATCTACTCTTCAAACCTATTCTTTGCAAAACCCCTTTTAAAATGACTAAGCATTAGTTAAATATCCATTTCCAGCCACATCAATATGCCCCCACTCAAGCCATTTCTAATCAAGCTGAGACAGAAGAAGGGCAGATGGAAAGACAATGGACAACTACTCCCTGGTGGCAAGGCTGAGCTATTAGCTCAGTATTGGTCTGTGTAAGGTGAGCAGATTGTTCTGGTTTGTAATTTATTCTTCTGCTGGGATCCTGTTAACATCTCTTCGCTGTGATGGAGACTGCTTTTGCTCAGCTTGGATTCCCCAAAGGCAGTCCAGGGTTGAATAGGTGCCCAAAGTCACTTTTGGAAGTTATTAAAATAACAGAGATCATCCTTGATACATAAAATTGAAAGCTTTTTGTAAGTGAGGCTGCAAAAGCAACCCATGGCCATAAAAAACAGAATTAGAGTCCAATATCACCAAAATTCAGAGAACTCCATGCAGGCTCCACAGACCACATGCTCTACCAGAGTGTTCAAGGCTCATTTTGTCCTTGTCAATTTTAGGCCAGGCTCTTCAGCTTTCTTAGGGATGCAAGTTATTCTAAAATAACTACTAACTGGATCTGGGAAAATGAGCAATGTGAAAAGAAAGTATAGTTTCTAGCATACCACAGTATATTAGCATTGCCAACACAGAAATGGCTAACAGAGACAACACTATGAGATGACCCATTTGTTATGTTGCAGAGAGGACTGAAGATAAATGGCAAAAGCAAAGTCATTCTGAGTTAGCCATTAAGGCAGAAAAATTGCCTTTTGTATTTCCAGAGGAGCTTTCATCATGCTACAGAACAGCAGTAAAACACAAAACCCACGCAGAAGGCAACGATATCAGATGCAGAGAAGGGGAAAGACCAAGAACATCAAGGAAAAGCCCATCTCACGAAGGACATACATTAACGTCCATACAAACTTGTGACTTCAAAAATTTTAACTATAAGATACGGACTTTTACATAGAGTAGATCATGTAAACAAGAAGCGTGGTGCCTCCTCCTACTAGGAGGAACCAAATGCCCTAGCTCTTGGGCTGGCACTTCCTACTTTCAGATAGGCTTCAGTGTCTATGGGGAGGGTGCAGTAGGAGTTATGGTGGCAAGGGAAGACTTTCCAGAATTTCCAGAATTCTTTGCTGGGATGGAAATAGCACAGGTCTCCTTGCCCAGTACTGTTTCAGCGTACCTATGGAGTCAGACTACCTTTTGCAATTCATGGAATCATAGAATAGTTTGGGTTGGAAGGGACCTTTAAAGGTCATCTAGTCCAACCCCCCTGCAATAAGCAGGGACATCCTCAACTAGATCAGGTTGCTCAGAGCCCCATCCAACCTGGCCTTGAACGTTTCCAAGGATGGGGCATCGACCACCTCTCTGGGCAACCTGTGCCAGTGCTTCACCACCCTCATTGTAAAAAATTTCTGCCTTATGTCTAGTCTAAATCTCCCCTCTTTTAGTTTAAAACCATTACCCCTTGTCCTATCACAGCAGGCCCTGCTAAAAAGTTTTTCCCCATCTTTCTTATAAGCCCCCTTTAAGTACTGAAAGGCTGCAATAAGGTCTCCCTGAAGCCTTCTCTTCTCCAGGCTGAACAACCCCAACCCTCTCAGCCTGTCTTCATAGGAGAGGTGCTCCAGCCCTCTGATCATTTTTGTGGCCCTCCTCTGGACCCACTCCAACAGGTCTATGTCTTTCCTGTGCTGAGGGCTCCAGAGCTGGACGCAGAATATACTCAGTTGCAAATTATTTCTAAAACCTGTTGCTAGGTCCCTGGGTGCTGCAGCCTCTGACACAAATTTTGCAGTAGTTTCAGGTATATTCTGTTTGCAAGGCTTGTATTTAACTAATAGAGTAGCTCCTGATTTTTTATTTTTTAAAGCAAACTATATATATAGACTACATAGTGAGAAAGAGACTATATATGTATATAGTGTGTTTATATATAAATATATACACAGTATATATATAATTCCTAAGCTTCTCATTCTAACAATTGTATCTTTTCATGTTACTACATAAGATAAAGAGATAGAAGGAATAAACACTGCCTATAACTGTCTGTAGCAGATAAAGTATCACACAGTCTGGGGCTCAAACAATTCAAACTGGTAGACAAACTGCAGCTGCATTTTAGTGTTATTTTTAACTCCATTCTCCCACTCAGGCTGTCTTGTCACCTCTCTCCATCTCTGAGACACACACATTAAACCACAGTCCAATAGTGTTATCAGCACCTTTGTCAACAAAATATATTTGCCTCGCTGGGATGGTGAAATATGTGTCACAAATGAATGAGATTTTTGGAGTTCAGCAGTAATCTACAGGGAAGTGTTAATTAGAACAGACTGAGTCACAAGGACGCTCAACAGACAGAAACTAATTAGCACCAACAAGTGTAGCAGGGCAGGTCTGTGGAGGCAGCGCTCCATCACCGGTTTCTAAGAAGTTAGCACTCTTTCCTACTTCCTGGCTTTAGTCTCAAAATGACATTAAAACATATGCCACCAGACCAGGAGTCCCACAACCATATAGTGGGAAGATCTACTTTTTCTCCATCACCCGGTTAGCTTCATCAACTCATTCTCACCGCAGCATTCAACTCAGTCTACCCAACAAGTCACAGATCTTCAAGATTTCATGCAGGTAGAAGAGGGTGGGTCCTCCGAAAGGTATGCATCCCTCCTGAGTCTCAGCTGGACTGAGTGTCTATAAAAGATTCCTGAGAAAACTGGTAGCAAAGAACATTGGGTGTCAGTGCAGAATTAAACTAGACAGCTTCAGTGCAGAACAGCCAGGGGTTCTAAAAGTCCAGCAGGAATCTGGGAAAAGAAGAACGAGAAAGATCCATTCAGCACGTCAGTTTATGAGCTTACAGCTTAAATATTGCTGACTAGCTGACATTAGTCAAGAAAAAAAATGCTTTCCTAAGTGTCACATCAGATGTTCTCCAGATGAATCCCCATTTTTTCCCAGATGCAACCTAGCAGATGGACTTGTGCACAAGTGATTCTGTAAGCAAATAAATAAGAGGCTGGAGATGCTAAAAAAGTAAGATAAAAAATAGAAAGCAGTATGAAGCTTCATATTCAATGCTTGTTTCTCACATTCCTGTGCTCATTAATTTCCTCATTTTTAAGGGAAAAGATTTCAGACTGAATACAGGTTATACATAATACCAGTAACCAATGGGTCAGCATCCACGGTTTCCTCAGCTTCTGGCTTATAGCTATAAAATTGAAAGTAATACTGTAAGCTGAAGAACCCATGCCCACAAACACCTAAGACTTCAATACTCTTATTTGCTAAATTTTGTCTTTGTACCATGGCTAGTTAAAACACTACATGTCCACCAGTTCTTATTTCCCTCTGCCAGCAGCCCAAGCTCCTTCTTGATTCAAGCATGTCATTCCTTTAATAAACACAACAATGCTAGAATTCTTTGGTATCTTGTCCTCTTACTTTTTTTGGTCAAGAACTTACCTCATCTGATGGTTACAAGCTTTCTTCTTCACTCGGGTCTAAATGTGCTTGACAGGCATAAAAGAATGTAGTGTTAAAACTGGTTCCTAAATAAAGAAAAGTCAAAGTACAGGTCCAGTCAAAGCTAATGGGAGCTGTGGATGCATAACACATGCTAAGAACAAATCATTTCAGCATGCTTTTAGATACATGTGTTTGAGCATTTTAACAACAAGCACCTTTTGGCACAAATTGGATCAGAAGGAGGTTTTTCAACATTAATGCTGTGACCAGTCTCTACTGGCCCATACAAATTTCTAAAAGCATCTGTTTCAAAACTGAATTTCAGATATCAAAGAAGGCAGGATTAGAAAAGCAGAGGAAAAAAAATGTTCTTGCCTGCGTTCCTCATCTTGGCAATGCAGGCAAAAAAAAAAAAATGTTCTTCGAAGCCATACATGTTACAGAAGGCATCAAGATTATTTATATCAGGAAATCGCAACTGCATCAATCACACAAGATCTGTGTAGACTGGATTTTTTGCAATGGGCACATGCAAAAAAACACCTTTTCCCCTGCTCCCCACTACTTTCACCCAGAGAAATGCAGAGGGACAGAACTGTACTAAGCAAGCCTTGATTTCTAATTCCTTGGGCAATCTGGAAGGGAATTATGTTACATAAACCAAAGCAGTCATGCAATTTAAGATGCTTTGCATGACTAAGCAACTGAAGATCTACAGCATACCTCAGCGCATCTCAGACCGCTTCAAGCATTTGCCTTGTAGGTCAACAGAAGCCTTGTGGACAGCAGTTCAAAAGACATTACATTAAGACACCTTTGCTTACAGATAATTTTCTTAGTGTTATTTAGGCATTTACATGAACTATGACAATGTAGATTTCTTCCTCCTCTTGCTGCTAATTCCTCACCATCCATCAGGGCAAGGACAGAAATCTGGCTGGATATATTCACACACCCTACTATTTTTCACCCTTGCGGTCAACAATGAGAGACAGGCTTGCAAAAGACCTGAGATAGAGAGTAAAACACAAAGCCTGTGGTCAAGCGAAGAACCAGTTAGGCTCTTAGAAAGCAAATCCCTTCTCCGAGACTATTCACCAGACTGCTGGCTACGAAAGACAGAACTCTTAAAAACATGGTTTTCTTTTCATTATTATGCTGTCTCTTTCTTATTTCCCTTTCTCCCAGGAGAAATGGGTAAGGGAAACACTGTTACTTTTGTTTACAGTTCATTTTAATTCTGAACTCAGAGGAGAGCACAAGTGAGATCCAGGCTTGCAATCCATTTCATTGTTTTGCCTGTGTTAACACAGAGACACTTGAGCCTGCGTCACAAGCATCACTGCAAACATCACATCGATGGACTTATTTGAACGAAGAGGAAAAAATACAAAATATTTGCTGCTTCTACCTCCCCTCCAATCACACACACCATTCTAAAAATCCTTTTCCTTTCCCCTCAAGCAATAAAAAGAGTAATCCTGTGCATCATCAATTGCACACACAAGAAAGGAGGCACCACATACAAATTTATTTAATACCTGATCAAAGGCTATGTGTAGCATAAGGGAATCCAAACTCCTAACACATCTGGGGCCAGTTAGCAGGACACTGGTATAACTACTCTGAAGTGTCTAGGTGTAAAGCATGTACTGATTTGCTTCTTTGGTTTTGGAAAGAGCAGGCCAGCTCCTGTATAAGCCTACTGACCTGCTTTATCAGAAAGCTGCACTAAGTCTGCCTGACTCAATGCGACATGCTTTAAGCTCTCACAGTTGCACAAACTGATTATGAAATATGATGATGAAATACACTAATTATCAAACTCCTAGATCAGAATGGCAGCTTTTTTATCCAGTTTTACTCATCTGAACAGAAAAAAATTGCTTAAAGTGTCTTTTGAACTTACTGTGTAACACTGCTGCTATGGTTCCCTGCAGCCATATGGGTAATTGGGAGACCTTGTGTAGCACACAGTTGCTCTGATTTGCTCCTCTTTTCATACACACTGGGAAGGAAAGCAGAATTAAGGATCAACTTTTCCTTATTGTCTCAGTCAGAGCAGGAAACTCCCCTCAGAATATTTTATTTTAGTCATTCCTTTATGGTGTGGCAAGTTATAAGGGCCTTGGTGCACTGTAACTGATCATATTGGAACAGCTGAGACCATGCCTACTGTACTGGAAACCTCATGGACCACATGTTAAAGCCATTCATGACCCAAAACCTGTGCTCCTACAGCTTCTACCCAGACGTAGTAAGGTAAAGGTAGCAAATACCAATTCTGTTTTTCCTCAGCACTCCAGGCTGTGTACCATTCCAAAGTGTAGAAGGTACTTCAGGATCCATGAAGTCATCTTCCACAATAACCTCTGAGAAACAAGCAGAACAACACAATTTAATCTGGTGCTACTCACGAATTACAATCTGCACGTAAAACAGAATCCAGTTCAGTTCATATAGTTGAAATACAGAGATACAATAATGTACTTACCGAGTTATTAATGACTTATAATATGGTAGTACCCAAGGTCTCAAGTCCCAGATGAGTCACATTTCACATAAGTCCTCTAAAGCCTCCTTCAAAAGTGTAGGGACCCTCATACACAAAACCCAGGATACCCTTCTCTAACTCTTGGAGACAGTCACTTGCTACCAATTCTACTGTACAACCTGCACTTTAAATGCAAAGCTCCCTGGTGCTAGCAGTAATTATTTGGATTATGACTGCGATTCTCCCACTGCCAGGGAAATAAAAATCTCATAGTACCACTATCAGAGATTTCTGTGGCAACTCAGTGAATAATGGTAAAAGCAGCTGCAAAATAGCCAGTGAACAAAGACTACAGAGATATAATGGTGACTCAACAACCTTTCAATTCAGCTATTAAAGTGTCTGCGGTTCCCTTTATGCTGCAGGTGAATCAAAAGTGATTGAGCAGAATTAATCTTTCCCTAGAGCATTGAAAAAAAAAGTTAAAGTTTCAGTGCGGACTTGCTGGTCTCTTTCAAATCTGAGTTTCTTAAAAATTCCTCCCTGCTGTAACACCAACGAACTGCATGTCCAATGAACTGAATTTCAGCAGAGCTGACTTTTGGAGGACTGAGTTAAAAGAATTATATGAATTAAAAGTGTATATATTGAGATAAGCTTCCAGTTGAAATATATAAGCCTTCAGGAAATACTGATATTATAACTGCAAAATCTCTTGGTCACTTACCAAGCACCTATGCAGTGCTAAGCATATGAGGTACTCACCTTGCCTATGGAGCTCTGATTGCATGAAATTTTTTTTTAAATTGAATACTAAGACCACAGATATTCAAGCATGTGAACAGCTATTTTATGGGTTTTACACTAATTTAAACATCTATTTAGGAGCCTGTGCTGGTTTTGGCTGGCGTAGAGTTAATTTTCTTCATAGTAGCAAGTATGGGGCTATGTTTTGGATTCGTGCTGGAAACAGTACTGATAATGCAGGGATGTTTTAGTTCCTGCTGAGCAGGGCTTACACAGAGTCAAGGCCTTTTCTGCTTCTCACCCCACCCCACCAGCGAGGAGGCTGGGGGTGCACAAGGAGTTGGGAGGGGACACAGCCAGGACAGCTGACCAAAGGGATATTCCATCCCATATGACGTCATGGTCAGCATATAAAGCTGGGGGAAGAAGGAGGAAGGGGGGGACATTTGGAGTGATGGTGTTTTGTCCTGCCAAGTAACCGTTACCCGTGATGGAGCCCTGCTTTCCTGGAGAAGGCTGAACACCTGCCTGATGATGGGAAGCAGTGAATTCTTTGCTTTGCTTTGCTTGTGCGCACGGCTTTTGCTTTACCTTCTAAACTGTCTTTATCTCAACCCATGAGTTTTCTCAATTTTACCCTTCTGATTCGCTCCCCATCCCATTGAGGGGGCGCGAGCAAGCGGCTGCGTGGTGCTTAGTTGTTGGCTGGGGTTAAACCATGACAGAGCTCTATGTGAATAACAGGCTCCACAGCTCTGGCTTGGAAACCTGAAGCCTCATCTGATACATTTGTATCCAGCACTTGTGGTGTTTTACAGTCTAAGAGGAGCAATTTTCCTCACCTTGCAACAAATACCAAAACTTATAGCTTTATGTAGAGTTTTATGAAGCTTTTGCTGAGTGAAGGACAAAGGAAAACAAATCGATGAGTAAAATGATTAATGTGGAAAAGTCAAAGCTGTCTGGGAAAGAAACAGAAACCACATCACAGGTGTTTAAAGGTTACAAGAAAAATACAGTCCGTACATTTTCCAAATTTTTGGATAGGCTTCTCTTCTCCTTCCCACAACCACAGTTTCTCCTAAACATCTTTCTGTTTTGGATTCAGACCAGCACTATGGAACCAGAGGTGTCATATGAGTCTCATTTCAGGTGCATGAACTACAAGATTTGCCTGTAAGTGAATTTTGGATGGCAGTTTATCTAACCCAAACCTTAGCTACCCAATACTTAGCACCAAAGCGGGCAGGCACTAAAAAAGAACAAAAGCATAACATTTCCCCTTCAGGAAACAGAAGGAAAAACAAATACATTCTAGGACACATGCAGAAGCCTTAACGTAACTAAGGACTAGGACGTGTGAGGTTTTTGTTTGTATAGGTTGCTAGCTCTAAGGACAAGTTTACTAATGGAAGCTGATTAGCCGATATGCCTATTTGCAGGATAAAAAGAAACCCAATTGGTTCATCTGTTAGTGTTGCTGCTCCCTGCAAAATTCTTTCTTTTGAGTGAAAATTCAATACATCTCTGCTAGCCCTCCTATGTGGTAGAGTTGAAGAGAAAATTCAACTGTTCTTCACCCACCCCTTTCTAGGACATCCCTGTATCATTCAGTGCAGCAAATCCAGGAAGGTAGGGCTTTAAATTACAGACTCAGAGCTCCCAAAAATCCAGAGCAGCTCCTATCTCCGTGCAACCAGAATTATCAGCCTTACTACACCCTCTCATCTGTTTAGCTATAAGGGACAAATTTCAATTTTGATTTTTGTCTTCCTTGGGTTTGTTGGAATTTCTCCATATGCTCATCTGTACCAGAAACCAAGTTTCTAGACATGCAATTACTCAACATGACTTACAGCCTCCATATGAAGAGCTATAATATTAAGGGAGTTCAAGATCAAGGTTGCTTTGTCCAAGTAAGAGCATGGACTGCTCAAACCTTCATTGCTCTCTTTCATTTCTACAATGTGCCTAAGCAGAATTTTGAATATGAAGACTTCAAACTATAATTGAGCAAATCCATACCCAAAATCTGGGTTGTATCAGACAAGAAGGGAAATCCTTCACTGATCTACCCTCCGCACACAGCCATCCAGGACCCAGGCAACAAGGAGAAAGCTTAGAAATGCACAGGCTCTTGGGGATCTAGATGAGTTAAGAACAGCATCTGTAATAGTAACAACAATTTCTTTTTCTAGAGACACACATGCAATATTGCACCTACAACAGTTCTTGCTTTCAAAAAGCATTATTGCAGAGAAGTGATTGGACTATAAAGGAGCTTTGAATAGCTGGGTGCCCCTACTTGTCAGCTGAGTTACAAAAATGATAAAGCGCTCTTTCACTTTTCATGAAGCAACAGCACCTCTCAAGAATTTTATGTACAGCACGCCAGAAATCCAGTATTAAGTGGCAGAAGACATTTGGCTTTTTGTCCCTCATAACCACCGAAAATATGTGGGCATCTAAATGTAACTGCACAACTTGTCCTGCGTTATTACTCACATCATGGCTTATCACCCTGGATACTTAGTGGCATTTATGAACATATTTAATGCTGATATAAGCCACAGAAAAGTAAGCCAAAGAGTAATCCACTTTACCTGTTCTTAGGTTTTACTTCAAGTTTGAGCAAGGCCAGCTCATTGAAGGCAGGTGTTTGGTTGCCTTTAGGTTTCTGCTGATTAGATTTGCCATGTGGACAGGGATTTCAGCCAGCACCGCAGTCAGACAAGCAGCAGCCACTGCTTCCTGCAGGTCCTTGAGATGGAGAGCACTCTGCTCCTCCTGCCAGACCAGCTGCCATGCTTTATCAAACTCCTGCTGAATTTACCTTTTTGCCTCTCCAGGTTACCTGCAGACCTTAGGAGAGAAAAAACCCTTTTTATAAAGTCTACACTGTTCATCTTCAAAGGACTGCCTGGGTGCAGATGAAGTGTAACTGAAACAGATAACTGAACTTTGGCTATACTCCTGGACATGGCCTCAGAACAGAGTCCATATCGGACTGTGTCTTGAAGGGGTGAGTTTCACCCTGAAACTCATTCCCCCCTTCCTTGAATGAATCCTGATCATCCCCTAGAAATGGCATCCTCTAGGCACTTACAGCTCGTGGGATACAGCACAGATCTGCTACTAGACCCAGAAGGCGGCAACCCTTTGTTATCTGTACAGAACCCATAATATTCCTGTGCTCCAGGGTACTTCTGAGTCTCCGTTCCTACTAAGAGGAACATCACCACATGTAGAGTCCAATAAGCACTGTATTGGTGAAGGAGAGATTCCGGAAAGTAAAATCCCCTCTAAGAATTAATGTATGACTTGAGACTGGTGGATATAGAGGTGAGATAAGCTAAAGCTATGGAGGCTTAACAAAACTGACACGGTCAATTACCAGATAATGGCCACTTCCAAATGTCTTATCTCAATTACCAACAATTAGGCTACAAGCAATAAAAAGAAACTTCAATGAAGTAGTTTGATTTGAACCGGGAAGGTTTCAAAAACTAATATTAAAAAATGGACTCATAGTAAAAAGTAGTTATAAACAGCTACAGCAGCAGGGTGGAGGACTATTTTCCCAACAAAAGCGTATCATTCCTTCACTGCTTCGAGGCTTCCTACCTTACCTACAAAAAAAATTGTTTGGTGAAAAATCCGTTTTGTTCATTTGTTCCTGGAAAAAATATGCAGGTGAGCAGAGGCGTGCTATGTACCTTAACCAGCAGAACCCGGCAACACTCCTGTGGCCTGTAGGTACCAGAAAAGGACCAGGTAGGACAGGGTTTGTGGTCAGAGAGACTATTTCAGATTAGACCAAACAGTAGAGCTGGGAGAAGCAGAGAGGCTTTTGGGCACACAAATTGTAATTAGGTGCTGCCTGTGTGTTTGAAAGCATCTTTGACTTTTCCAGCTATATTCACTGGTTTAATACAATACATTATCTCTACAAACCTTGGATTACCTATGTCCTTAGATTGTCACAACTTTGATAACACACCAAACAAAAATAATCAATGAACGAAACAAATCATGTTCAAAAACTGGATAGTAGTTACAGGTTCAGCATACTCCTAAATTTAAAGCCAGTTAAACTGATTTTCTTCCTTGACAGAGAGTATATTCTATACTCAAAGTCCCAGGGACATGAAGTTTAGTTTCATGACTGATTTTCTGGTCTCACCACAGTGACTGATATGAATAAACCAACAGTTTTTCTTATCAATTAATTATCTCCCCCCTCCCCATGAAAGGCAGAGTATACAAAACTAGTATACATATTTTTAATTTATTGCCTTTATCTCTAACAAAGGTCTTTGAGACACAGGTCTGGGTCCTGACATTTGTGGAAATTAAAGCAGAGGGGCAATGCCAAACTAAGCCTCTTTTTCCCCAGACTGACAGAGGGCAATTTGCCCTGCCAGAGGCAAATCGGGAGTAATGCTGCTTAAAGTATTGAACCACCCCTGAATACAGTGAAATGACTGTCTATCTTTTTGGATTTAGCCTGTGTCTGCAGACCTCAGCAGATAATTGGCATCACATAAAAAACCAGGAAGTTTTTAAAAGGCGCCTTGAGTTGACAGAATGAATCTCAAACCAGAGAACAACAGGAACATGTTCATTACACTGACAGCCTGTTTTGACACCTCTTATGCATAAAATGCTGCTAATCCTGATGAATATTCACTCTCCTCTGAGCAGGAGCCTGAAATTCAATGCATAAATTCACACCTCTCAAATAGGACATCTTTTGGAAGCCATCAAAATACAACATTCCCCACCCATTTTTCCACTTTGGCTGGTCCTTTGTATTTCAATTAAGTATCACCTGCATATGACTGTATGTACGTAGCAAAGAAAACCACTGTGTTCTCAAAGTTCAGGCCTCAATACTAAGGCCATACACATACCACTGGCACATGAACAAAAAGTATTTTTCCCCCCTTAACACACATTGTTCATGCAATAAAACACTTCCTTGAGATATTATAATAAATTGCATTGTTACCATGGAAGCCTGAAGAGACGGACATCTTCGTGATCCAGAAGATCCTGGGGATAAACTACAAAACATTCTTCTTCTCTGTGGAAAGGAGAATCTACCAGAGGAAGAAAATCACCAAATACCAATCACTGAAGGTGGAAACTGAAAACATGATCACCAGGAACAGTTACAGAATAGTAATTGCCAGAGACGATCTACAGGACTCTGCCACAACACACAAAAAGGCAACCTTTCCATCAGTTATCTGAGAGACATTCTTGTCCTGCAAAGCAGGGTGACCTCTGTGGAGCTGGCCAATTCTGACCTCCAAGGAAAGTTTCATTGGCAACTGATGGACAATAAGGCTATTATTTTTCCCCTCATATCTAACCTCACTGGTTTTAATTTTGTTGTTATTTAATGGGACTAGATTCCATTAACAATTAACACCATTAATTAAATGCCAACAGTTCACAAGCGGCAAGTGCCTTACAACAGTCAAAGCAAACATTTTTGTTTTATCCATGGAGGAAACAGTGGCAAAAGGAAGATCTGAAGAACAGTTCAGGTTTTAAAGCAAAACACCAGAATGACTTTGAGTAAGTGACTTAGCACCTATTTGTAAAACTGTTTCTAACCAAGAAATTAATGTAATGACTCCAACGGACAGGTTCTCAAATTGCTCAGCACAAAACATGATGAGCACTCTGAAACCTTTTTTCATTTATCCCAGTCCCTGAAGGGGAGTTTTTGCCCAGTGCCTGTATACTGTGCCCACCTTTCCTCCCACAGGTATTACAACATGTCCTAGAAATGCACAGCCTCAGATTCTCCTCTGTAAGAAGAGCAAGAGCTTGCAGAAGCAACAGTACTTCTTCTGGACCCTGTGAACTCAGACTTCTCTGTCAAAAGATTCCCACATCAGATGTCCTTGACAATGAGCTGAAACTTGGAGAGGCTGTTATCCACATTATCCACAGATAAGTGGTGGGACCAGGTTTGCCTGTATCTACTCTATTTCACTGGTCAAAACTGAGCAACTTTCAGGGAAAAGTAGCATGACTACTGCAATTCCAGCGCAAAAATACCAAAATGGACGTCTTATTTTTCTTCATCATCATCAGAAGAAAAGTCATCTCAGAACCCAGGAATTCAGCCCCAGAAGGCTTTCTCTGTCAAGCCAACGCTATCCTCTTATCCAAAAACCACTCAGCTAACTGTCGCTACCAGGCCCTGGTACAATATATTCCATGTGAAACACCACTAAGGAAGCAAGCACCACCATTCTCCCTCGATGAAGTTTGAGTTACCTTCATGGGTCACCCCACAAAGAGCACACTGCAGCAATCTTATAGTGTTTTGTGCATTTTGCAAAGATACTTGAACTCAAGGAAAAATTCACAGACAAATGGAGTGTGACCTTGCTTCAGAGGGGTTTTCAGTGCTGCTCAGGGCAGAGACTGTCTTTATTTATGTCTTGTACATACAAAGTACATAGACTTAGCAAAATAGAAGCTTTGATCTAATTTTCTCCTTTACCTACACAGACTTGAGCCGAGTAGAATACATGAGGTAAAATCTCATCTGTTCAGGGTCTACTCAGAAGGACAAAGGAGTAATAATATTAGGACTCAGCGTTCTGGACAAAAGGACATCACCTCCCAACAGGGTCTCCTTCTCACTTGAAGAATTGAGGCACAAATGAAAGGAGTATCTTTGTGTGAGCTTCTAAGAAGCTACTGAGAAGGCTGAGCAGTTTGGAGATGTAAAAAAAGGACTATGATGTTTAAATAATAGAATTGCTTCAATTAAGATTAATCAGAAGGAGATATTCTTCAAGCATCCAATAGGAGGTGGGGGGGGGGGGAATCATTACACCAACCAATTTAATTGCTTTAACCATATCATTAGATTCTTTCTCCCTGTGCGCTCCATCCACTCCATACAGTATGGCCTCTGCAACAAACAAGAAGGGATGCTGCAACTTTCATCCCTCTATAAGCCCTTTCATTCTCAGAGCAGGTCCACCATGGTCAAAACTACTTGCAGTTTCAATAATGATCTTTTCTACATATGTTTCCTATGTAAGTCAAAATCAAAATTAACTGCAAAAAGAAATTCTAGAAAAACCCAACAGAACAGAAGTACCATAAAGTGATCTCACATTGTCACCCTTGGGGATCAACGGCAACGGTTAGCCTACCAACCTGCCTCGCAGACCTCCTTTACTTGGGCAAACATAGCAGCTTACATGAGTAACAGTTGTTGGTCTTTGTATTTATCAACCGGAGAAGGAACAAAGCAAACTGCCAGCGGAGTTTAGATGTACTAGCTGCCAGCAAGTTCTGCAGGACATCTGCCTGCAGGGAAGCATGGCCCTCCTCATCCTGTACTCCTGCTTCCTTTGAAATGCCATGAACACTCATCACCTCATGGGGAGCTGGGTCAGGCAGCTGATCCAGGGGAAAACTTGGGTTATTTTTCCTGGATTGCTCAGTAGGAACATGCCAAAGGAGTGAGGGAGAGTCAGACTGCCACCTCTAGCAGCAGAGTAGACTAAGATCCTGGCTGATAGCAATCATGGGTTCCTCTCCAGAGGGTGTAGGCTATGGCACACTTTCTTGGGCACAGACCCTCCTGCCTTTCCTCCTACTTGCTTGACTCCTCCTGACCTCCCTCTTCTCCTGTCTCTAACTAGTACATGGCATATCCATCTTCGCTTGCTCTGCTCACCAGCAGGCTGGTCAGCAGCAAGCGATGGGACAGATTTAGCCTTTCAGTGAACAGAGAACCTTAATGTTCAGCAAGAAAACTTTTAAGTCACTGCTGCATACACATGATGTGGCTTAAAACTGGGCAACTTCTCACAGAAGGTGAAACGCTCACTCATGAGCAGAAAGGCCACCCCTCTCCAAATCCCAAAACTGGCTTCCAAGCATTTGGGGCACTCCAGCTCACAGAGGAGGCAGCTGCCACGATGCGTTTGCTTGTTTACTTTAATGTAAAGCAATGCTCTCCTCCTAATCTTGTTCCTGGAAAGGCTGGACATCTTTTTTGTATGAAAACCTAGAAATAATACCATGTTGAGATAGATAGCCCAAACAGAAAATTTCAGCCAAAATTCCTATGATTTGGTAACACTATAATCAATTGAGAACTGCTTAGGACAGAGAGATGAGGTGATCTCAATAGGTCCAAAATTTCTTACTGCAATTAGAACAGAGACAGAAAAAAAATATATCCTTTACAGATCATGCTAGATACCATCCACAGCATCTTTGAACTGGCACAGATTAAATCGAATTGACAGGCACGGCTGCTACCAGCAGGTAGCTTTCTATGCTATAGGTTTCCTTTTAATTAACATGGTTAGATATCGGTGGAAGCCTGTGTGGCAAGTTCTCTTCAAAACTGCTCAGACAGCATCCTCCAGCAAAAACTTGCAAGGGTCAAGGGCAGGAAGCAGCACTAGCAGCTGAACTGGCACACTCGCTGCAGATGCACTCATCCTATTAACCAGCCACCCTGCCGGGTACAAAGGCTCTGCGCCTCACCTTATGAGGCAAGGATTGAAATGACGGTGTCATTGGAAGTGGAGATCTAATAACAAAAATCAAGGCAGGAGCATCATCTCAGGTGCTTATCTGCGTGGTCGCTGTTTTGAAAAGAAGGAGAGAGGTAAGCAAAAGAGGAAGTGGACATCCTCTTCCTCCCAAGGTCTGCCCTGCCCTGTCTGCACAGCAGCAACAGTTGGTGGAGTGCTACCTCACCCAGATTTTGAAGTTTATAAGCCTGGAATGGGAATTTATCCATTTGTTCTTAGTAGATTTATCTGGCTGCTTTCCAAAGCTCTGGTCTGCTTCAGGGGTGATGCATTTTGTTGTTTTGAGAAGTTTAATTAGGCGACAGGAACCGAGTGCCAGAAATACCCTCTGCACAGAGTTCTTCCCAAAATAAAACCAGATTACTGTAAGTAAAGGCCATGCCTTGAGAGAATTTGCAATCCTCACACTATCTTCAGTCCACCTTTTCTCTTCAGTCATTTGGAAGGATGAAAAAAAAGTAGAGACCAGTCAGATGGTGGTATTTCTCACTGGCGCTTCCTGGGTATCTGCTCACCAGCTAATTGTTTTTGAAGTTTCAGATGCTCACATAGCACATATCTGGAAATCTTCTTTGCACGGGGGGATAGTAGAATAACTACACATTTCCAATCTGAATTTAAATTTAATGTCTCTCTTGCAGGAGGCACTGTATGCAGTCAGACTGCTGTAAAGCAGCTTCCTGAGAAGTCAGGGAAATGGCCGCAACGTGACAGTACCATGTCTTACACTTTAGAGCTACCTACTGCCAACACTACAGCCAAACTACTGAAACTTTCAACAACTTTTGACTGCCACATTACTCACCAACTGTTGCATGGTTAAATTCAGCACTGCCTTGGGAAATCAGAGAGTACTCACACCTACAACAAAATTCACAGGAAGAAGGCAGACAGTCTTCCCCCTGATGCTGGCTAAGCGGGACTTTCCAGAATGAGAGATTAACCCAGTCTTTGTCAGGAAAAGTCTGGCACTGACGCCTCCCTGGAAAGGATCCATCTTTCTAATGTCATGGAGAAAAGCCCTCAAGCTAGCGAAGCGCCTTTTCCCTACTCCTTGAAGTTCCATCCAAGTTTTATTGCTTTATAAACAGCAGGAAAAAAAATGCAACTTCCTTTCCCTTGTTTGTGTTCCTCAGAAAACAATGGCAACCTGTCAAGTAATAACTGAATGTAAAAAGAAAATTTTTTTAAAAATTGGAAAGAGCTGGGTCTGTCCTGCCAAAGCAATTCTGTGCTCCACCACTGGGAAGGCAGGCAGACACCAGCAGCGAGTGAGGAGATGCCCCCTCTCCACCAGATGCATACTTGGCCTCACTCACCATCCACGCTGGGAATCCTCAGTTGGGGAAAGTAGTCTGCTGTGAAGGATGACAAGAGAGCACTCCCTCTTGGAGCCAAGGGTCCCCTTCCTGCCCTCTGGGTAACAACCATACTCACTGGTGGCAGGAGATATTTTAATCCACATGCCACACCAAATGGCACAGCCACCTTGATCTACAGTCTCCACACGCCAGGTAAAATTCTTAAAAAGGTCTTTGTTCCTCAGTGGATCAAGGAATTAATGAGGGGACAAAGACCTCAACCTTTGCCCAAAAGCCCCTGAAAATACAGTAAAGCCTTACTGAAAACATGCCAGTACCAGCAAGCGATCAGGACATCAAATTCTACTTTGCTCTCAAACTGTCCCTGTTTGGCTGTGCAAAGGGAGGGTCATACTCAATTTCATGCATCTCTCCGTAAGATGCAACTCTCTAAGATTTCAACCACTGTACTTTACAAAAAGGAAAGCTTTCACTTGAGAACAACAGATCATGTAATACCGGGAATGATGCATAAAGCAGCTGCATAAGCAACTGCAAGACTAGCGAGGACTCATCCACAGGCCCTCCCTCCAGCAGCAGTGCTCTGCAACGACCAGCGCTGAGCAGCCGAGAGGGACGTGGGCACCCGGTATGAGTGACTTGCCCAGGGTCAGATCAAGTTTACAGCCAACAAGACGCTGACTTCATGTCTCCTGACTCTCGTACTTTGTTCTGTTGCTTTGCACCTCGTGCAGTCCTTGACAGAGGGCAGAGTGAGCCCGCCTGCTCTTTCAGGCAGCTGACAGGATAGGACAAACACACTTCTCTGTTCCTGGTCCAGACACTCATAAGCGTAAAAAGCAGGCAATTAAAACCACATTTCCCCCTCTCAGCAATTTCAGGAACAGTCCTTCACAAATATCCAAGTTCATCTGTTTAACAGGCAGTTTAGTTGCCTCAGAAATGATGTCTCTAACAATAGCTTAGCATCTCATTAGCACAATGCATGTGACCTTTTGATGGCCGCTTGCTTGGAGTGCCAGGTAGGTTGGCCAGTATAAAGAAGGGTTAATGAACACCAGTCCTTTTTCAACACAGTTGAAGAATACTTAATTTTCTATACATGTTCAGCTAACACTTTGTGTCTTGCTAAAGCATATCTATTTATTTAAAATCCTGGAGCAGGTGCTAGTTTCTCCACTGTGAAATAATAAACCCCTATAAGGAAATGATAAAGAAACACACGGTCTAAGAGCAACTCTGCCCAGCAGGCTTGCAGTGTGATGATGCCCAGCCATTTTATAATTAACACTCAAAACACTGAAATGCACATGTCAAACCCATGCAGTTTAACAGTCGAGTTCAGTGTGGGATTAGCTGTACCTAATCCTTCCTGCTCTGCTGCACAGCAGCTGCAGCAAAAGCATGGTCTCCTGGGCTGGCAGTGAGAAACTCGCCAGCATCCTTCCCACAGTCCTTATACTTCTGTGCTCTCGGCACCTCCTCACAACTACTTTCTTATCTCCTACTTCCTTGGACCTGCTTTCAGTGTATTTATCCTTCTGTGACACTTAACCTTCGTTCCCTAAATTCCAGTTTATTTTCCTGTACTGTTTACCCTTAGCTCCACTAAAAAGTGAGCTGCTTTTCCCCCAGCCTGCTCTTTGAGAGCTACAACCCCATATGGATTCCTACTTACTTTTCAGGTTAACATAGAAAAGGTCAGTTCAAAAACCGAGACAATCCACCCCCACCTCAAGCTTCTCAAAGAGCCAACACTCTGGTGCCTTCCTTTACCTTTGATGGTTGAGATAAGGTCCTTTTATGGCTGTGAGAAGATTTATTCTCAGAATAAGCAGATCCTGAACACAGACAATGGCTGTTTCAGATTAGAGAACAAGGTGAGAAGCCCAGAGACAGCAGCAGAAGAGATTACAGCATAACAAGACTGAGTCATAGTTCACAAAGCTGTAAACTCAGCATCTAGCAGTGCAGGTGAATAGGCTAGTGAGTGTTTTGGGTGTCACCTTAACCATCCCGCCTGGGAACAGGCCCAAAATGGTGGGTCCTCCACCATTTTGCCTATTAGTGCAGCGGAAGCAGTAGCAAACAGAGGGAATTTGTATATTATAATACATTCAGTGATTGCCACAGAGTACATTACATCCTGCTAACCAGGTCTAGCTCCAAGTGAGGACATAAACTATAACATGCATCCCCTTCATTTGTTCCCTCCTCGCTTACTCTCCCCACTAAACAGGGGTTCAAGATCATTCCAAAAGGAATAATATAAATAAATAAAATTTGAGAACTATGTATTTTATTGTCATCATTGCAAATATCAGTCAAGAAAAAGGGAGTGAGGGTGCAAGTTAAGACAGCTGAATGCATCTCTCTGCAAATGCTGCTGTTTGTAATTCAGTCAGAATTATATAGATCTAGAGAGAATGTTAAAGCATCACCTCTGACTGCATGAGTCATAGCTCGCAATGGCTGTATCAAGTGGCAAAAAAACCTTCTAGACCTCTTCACTTGATCTTTGGTTTCACTCATTTTTGGCACACTATCCCAGTCGCCAAGCCAGAAATAAGCAACATCCATGTAAATCATCTGCTTTTAGCAGTCCTTGCCTTCCAGCAGAGCATTGCCTTAGCATTCCTGCAGCTCGCAGGTGGTGCTGGAGGACTCCTAGCAGCAGAAACTCAGAGTGACTAGCAGGCACCCTCCCAAAACTGCCTCTTCCTGCAACTCATCAGCCCCTTCACCTCCTTTTTCCTGCTCCGCTCAGGCAATTAAAAAAAAAAAACAACAAAAACTTACAGCAGTCTGCACAATTACACCAAAAACTGGCAACTGTCTTCTTTCTGCTTTACTATTTCATAAATGGTGCTATCATCCAGTCAGGCTATGGCCTGACATATTTTCTAACTAATAAAACAGCTGATTATTCTAGATCGCTTCAGACAGATTGCGTCAACTCTTTCCCCATTTTACTTAATGAATTAATCTGAAACTCATGTCAGAGCGTCTGGTATGAAGCATTTTTGTAAGTGGGAACACTGAACAAGCCACTTATTAATAAGGAATAAGTACCTGCAATAGTTATTCTTACGAAAAATGGAAGGTGGTAGTGGTAGGAGTACTCAAGAGCTAATAATAGTGGGTTTAAATTACAGCAAGGAATACTTAAAACAGACATTAAGAAAAGCTTTCTAATGCTCAGGATCATAACAGACTTGCGCTGATTTCCCGAAGAGGCTGTGGAATACCACTGCTGAAGGTTTGCATTACAAGGTTAGACAAACATCTGTTGGAAACAGCAGATACAAATGATCCTGCCCTGAGGGAAGGGTAGACTGATGCTCCCTGGAGCACCTTTCCATCTGCATTTTTTGGTGGGTTTCTATGTTCTGCTCTGGCAGCACCAACAGGATGGCTGTGGCAGTGGCTGCAACCTGCCACAGACAGCCCCCTCCAAGCCCCACCACCTCAGCTCCTGCTATCACCAGAGCCGATTTCTCACGTGTAAAAGCCTAAGCCACAGTCAAGAGCTACTCCTCCATAGCACTGAAAAGTATGCCATGTGACAGCTTCAGCAAAAAGGTGGCAGCAGGTCAAAACCAGCTCCTGACTGAGGTTTGAGCAAGGCACGGCAAGTCCTGCCAGCCATCCCTCAGGCAGCTCTATCTGCTGGGAGATGAAAAGCCCTGGAATCCAGGCTAAGCAATCTTGACACAGAAAACGTACAAAAAAGCAGCATCAAGACGGACACAGACTGTTTACCATCAACACGGACAAAGACTGTTTACCATGTGGACTGGCGGTGGGGGTCGCAGCTAGTCTCCACTGGCTTTTCTCGATCGCAAGGATATGGATATGCACTGGAGCCACGTTTCATCAGTGGACTTTTATCCCCTCTGTGTGAGCTGTCTCTTCATTCTACTTTAACCACATCATAAACAACTACACATCCTCTCCATCACATATATCCTAACATAGCCACAGGACTCTCCAAGAATAACAGGGCAATTTGGGGTTCATTTGGGTTTTTTTGGTTTGGGTTTTGGGTGTTTGTTTGGGGTTTTTTAAACAGCTATCTTATCAACTGCTAAAAGCTGGAGAGAAGCAAGTGCACGCCAGACAATTACAGAGGAAGTGGGTGGCTGGAAGTGACACAAGGAGCTGGGGACCTTCGTGCAGGCAGATACTGTTTTTAAACCCTGATGTGGAATGTTTGTTCTGCTCAGAGAAAATCCATTCCCCCATACCGTACCATGCCCACTCACTTTCAATTGAAAGACTTCAAACACTATCCGTCTACTCTTTCTAGTCTCTGCTGTAGGACTGGGTACATAACTTCATCATGGGAAGCACATTAGATCCCAGAGACTCTGTAAAACATTTTTTCTTCCCTTAAGAATTTCCCTCCCAGTTGCTTTCTACCAGCAGTAGCACAAGTACTGTCTCCAACACATACTCATGACTAATATTTTAATCTCCACATTAAAAGCATGACTCACGATGGCTTTTTCTTCCCACTCAGCTAACACAAGTGACAAAGCATTGGTATTGATCCCAGTAATAGGGTATTTTTTAAATGGGGGAATGCAAAAGGAGAAAAAAAAATTAGCTCGGTTTCCATCTGCTGAGACAGGGACTGTGTCTGTGCCACCTTGTCTAGGATCAAAAGACTGCCGGGCGAATCAGCCTGCCTTCTCCAGGACTCAGAGTGCAGTCAGAGGGCAGGACAGCTACCATGTGTACCTTACGCAAAAAAAATAACACATGCATTTAAGATCCTGAGGCACTGACACTGCGAGGTCCAACTCCTGCTGCCGCAGAGAGGCACAGTGGGATACCCCAGCCTGTGGAAGTGCACCAGGGAGGGGAACTGCACAGACAAAGCACCACTGACTTTGTACAGCCAGGGCCCCAGTGTCGTCACCTCAGCTCTTACCAAGTTTGACTGCTTATGAAAGACAGGCATATTGTCCCTGTCATTTGGTCCTCCATCACACCCTGCAGGAGAGTGCAGGCCGTGCTCCCCAAAGGGGACAAGCTGTCACGGCATCATGGACCTCTCTTCCCGGGAGCCACCGACCTGACCTAGTTTTGCCTGCAGGATAGACTAGAGCACCATCAGTGCTGATGCAGCTCAACATGATTTCAGAAAAATCCAGTTATCTCCTCCTCAGTACAAACACAGCCTTGTCCATACTATTAGTGCTATTTTTTTTCTGTGGGAAATGCATTACTGATCTACGGATTACAGTATGTGCTACTTTGTGAGAAAATGAGTAATTGGATCAATTGTGAACAGAAGGTCCTTCTCTTCTGTTGACACTATCCCTCATCCATTTCTTCTCCTCTGCATAAATTCTGCCTGGCATCTTAGGAGTGAGCCAGTGAACGATCTCACAGCCAGAATAAGATTCACGATTAGATCTTTATCTGCAAGTCAGGTCTGCTCAATACATAAACATTCAGGGTTAAGTCTCCTCCTCTCCTTAATTCAAGTCAGATCCTTCAGCCTAAACTGAGCACGGGGATGAACCAGGAGAGAGGAAGACAAGACTCTCAAATACAACACTTGGCTGCTTTATCACTATTATCATAGCAAAGTTTTATATGCAGCCACTGACGGTCTTAAATTAAATGGCAAATATTATCTGGCACCAGGAACAAGAAGTATAGTCGCCTACAGGGAAAAGGAGCCTGACAGCTTTGCTCTGCTTGTCAAAACAGCAGTTGCCTCATTCAGCTCTTCAGGCAAATGAACCACCACTTGCCAAACAAAAAGTTACCAGAATCTACTCACTAATGCCTACCAAAACAAGGTGCTGGTGATGGTAGGGAGTAAGAGCAATTTTTTAATCCTATTCAGATGTTGAAAAGACTGATTTCTCCACTTGTAACAGTGGAACAGAAGATACAGAGATGTCTTTTTTTTTTTTTTTTTTTTTTTTTTTTTTTTTTAAGTTGAGGTTGAAACAAGGTCATTAACTCTTCTCCCCTTTTAGCTTGCCTGGGTCCTCCTCACCAGTTAAACAAAAGAAATGCCCTGAGCTTATTTCCTTCTCAGGCAACCCAGGAACTGTTGCTGCCTTTTTGAATTGACTCCAGAAAGCTTGCCAGCTGAACTTTATGCAGTCTAGTTAAATGCTTCAGCGTATTTCATGTTTGCATGGGGAAACGTATAGATGGAGACACCCCTAGCTGGTTAGCCCTCCAGCGGCTGGCACCGTGGCACAACCATGCTGCTCACTGCCGGACTGGAAACCCTGCTTGGTGGAGGAAAGGTGGGATCCTCTAATGCAGCAAATGCTGCTGTGTCCAGAGCCACAAAAAAACCCCAACTTTCCCAAAGTCTACAGCATTGCTGCAAATGCACATTACTAGGAATTGCTGATAATCATCCAGATTTTAGAAAATGTTGCACCAAAGAGAGAAATTTTCCTTTCGGAAAACCAGAATAATTTAGATAGTAATAACTTTTCCTAAGCACCTGATTCTGTCAACAAGGAGCATTCTGTGCCCCCCTAGACCTGGAGCACAGCCCTCCCAGCATACAGGGAGCTCCACTGCAAGCAGGAGTACACAGGGAGAAAACAGCAGCTTTCAACTGGCACAAGTGGGCACATTTGCATGCCTAAGCACGTGCTGGAAAATATACGGTAATTACAGCTGCCTCCCTGATGCATTAAATTCATTTTAAGTGAGGTTTTGGGGTGTAAACTGGAAACTAGATTTAGGTGTGCCAGGAAACAGCTATGGCGTATGGCACGCCTGACTTGGGGAAAAAAATAATATCTGTGGGAATGACTGTATCCCAGTCAGACTGTAACACCACAGTCATGCTTGGACGTGCAGAGCCTGGGAAGGAGAGCAACAAACGAGACAAGCAGACAGAGATCCAAATTAATTCCTGACATTTCTTACTGAAAAAAAAATCTTTCCCCATGCCTTCATAAGGGCAAACTTGGTGCCTGCTGAAGTCAAGTGCAGATATGTTAGCTGTGTGAGGAAATGGAAAAGTGGATGAAAACATTGAAGTAGAAAATAAAGCAAGTTTTCCACCATGAAAGTTCTGTTTGGGTGCTCGCAAGCTTAAGCAACCTTTCTTCTCCCAGCTCACAACAGAAAGTGCTGAAAAGACTCTTTCCAGGATGAAGATTTACAAAGTTTTAATGACCACAAGTAAGAGCAGAAGTTCTAGATGTGCTGAACTCCAGAAGGAACACGGGACTCACTCTGCCCCGCAGTCATGAGGCAAGACTTCTGGCCCTCGCAGCTCTTTAATTAAAGAAATAAAAGGCAGTTTGGGGCATGGGGGGGGGGCTGGAATCCACCCAAATTGTAGCAGAGAAAGGAAAGGCCGCAAGATTTGTAGGAGACAAAATCATAAATCTTCATCCACCCTTTGCAGAGCTCTAACGTTAATGCTAAAAATAACTACAGTGCCTGTGGGATTTCAGCATTTGGATTAATCAAGCCTTGCGGTGTCAGAAGGGAAAAAAAAAAGCAGCAGAGGAACAAAGGGCAGAAGGATTTCAGGACCTGAGCTTACCGACAAGGACGCTGCGCCCAGAGAACAAGCTGCCGTTTGTTCCTGGCTGGGGCAGATGTTCCATAAGGATTACAGAAGTGGAAGGAAGGGGAAAAAAATTGGACAGGCACAAAAGCACTTTGAGAAACAGGTCAGGCTAGAGCAGAGCTATCAGCCTTCCCTACCCACAATATTAAAGCTTAATTAGTCTGAGATCTCTTATTAAGGTCCACGAGCCAGGATAGCCTATCTAGGAGCTGCATGTCTTCAATCACAACTTTCCTCCACAGCCTTTCAGATGTCTAGCATTGGCTTGCCACTGCTATATAACTTACACACTTGATGCAAACTTCACAAGTGCTAAAGGATGTGACTCATCAGCTCAGGGGGGCAGAAACCATCATCGTGCTCCACAAGAAAATAGATGCTGAGCATTAGAGACGGGAAAGACCTACTGGGGGATCTTGGCTAGTTGCTCTAATCTCTGGTTTATGCTATTATTTTATCCTGTTCAACTTATATCAAAATAAGGCAGCTAAACTTCTGGTGTCTTCCTGAAAGGAAGATTATTACTGACTTTGAGGTTTGGGACTTTTTTGTAATGTGTGATCTCAATTTGTTTTTCCTTATAGTCATGAAAAGCTTCTTGTACAAAACACTAATCTCAATCGTACCAATATGCTTTATTTTATGAATATGCTGTGGATTAGAAGCCATCTCTCTTCTTTTATGGTTGTTTATATAATGGTAATGCTAGGCTGTGGCTTTGCCCTCTAGCTTCCTCACTCCCGATGCCTCAGTGGAAGCTCCGAAGACACATCATTTGATACTTCCATTTTTGAATTTTGGTTAGAAAATTAGGATTTACACTAGCTGTAACCATCGGTGGCTCTTGCTCCAATGTCAGACAGAGGATCCAGTACTCTAGATGTTGCACCTTCTCTCCTATTTCCAGAAAGACCTTCCAGGCAGATTTGTCATATTGACTCCTCCTGATCACATGACTTCTAGTACGTTTTCTGACATTGCATGAAAAGCTGAGAAAAACTTTGACTTCTCTATGATGCTCCAGTACAACCTTAGCTACAGCCTGGCAAAGTCTGGACCTTTCATGTGGTGCTTGTCCAAAGCCATTCTATAATGAAAGCTAGCCCTTAAGGTAAACACCGTGGGACAAGTTCATTAAGCACTTGTTTGCAGTTCAGAGAAAAACAACAACCACCCCACACTTACTTACCCAGTTACATGTTTATAGTCAGAAAATTGAGGGGGAAAATATGACTTACTACAAGGCACATTAGAAGCCTGCTTTCTGGGTTTTTTTGATTGGCAGGCTTAATTAGAGCTTAATGCAATGTTCAGATAGGCATTAACAATACACTGTGCTTAGATCAAGGAGAATGAAAGGCAAGAGCAAGCAAGCGAATGCTGAAACAAGCAATCATTTCTGTAACTTACTTTTGGGTCTGTGAACATGAACTTTAGCCTTTCCACCATCTCCAGCCTGAGCAGGTTCAGCGCAACAGGCTCTGTTCTGTAAGGATGGGGAGCAGAGTGCACTAGACAGCACTTATTTCAACTCTACAAAGCACAACAAAGATTCTCAGTAAACAATGGGAGGCAGCAATTTTTCAGCTTATTCTATCAGCCAAGTTGCAGCAAAACTATGAATACATTAGCCTGCCCTTGTGGGACTGCTTTTGTTCAGTCAAAAGGACCAAGAAAGAATGAAAAAAAAAAATGAAAGAAAGCATGAATTGGGAAAAGAAAAAAAAAAAAAAGGAAGAAAGAATAGCTGCCAAGTGAACTGGGAAACCTGCTAGAATGAAAACTAAATGCAATTGCACAGGCGATTCATTTTTTCTCATGGCTTTTTTGCATCATTGTTAATGGCGTCGGGCTATGAGAGATGTTCCTGGATGCTCCACAGCCACCACTAAAGTCAGTGGCTCAGGAGCCTGTGGGGGGCACTCAGTCCTTGCATGTACAGGTGTTAAATTTGCTCTCTAGAATGCACATCGAGTGCCTGATAAATTCATACTCTGAATTTCTATTTTGATTTATTTATAAATGGGAATAGAGAGAGATTTTTAAGGTACTAATTAAGGAAGCAATCAAAGATGCATGCTTCAGGAGAGGAAAGGTGAAGTGTGAGGCACTTAAGGAATACCTGAAATATTTGTTTCCTTTAATTCAACTACTCCCTGCAAAAAATTGTTCCTCTTATTTGAGAGGCAGCAGCTTGTTGACAAATGAAAGAGTTGAGGCAGAGTCTAATGGAAGCTTTTTCCAGAAGCATTTTCCAATTTCATCTACGGCATTTAACAGAAGAGAATCTGAAAAATGTGCTGACACCTCACTAGAGGGAGGCTTAGGTAACTAACCCCTGATTCAAATGCCGACATCCAAAACTCTTGGTCTGCTGGCCCTTCTGGGGCAGGACTCAATATCTCAGTATCTCCTCCGCTCTGCATAAATAATTAGGTATCAGTTAGAACACAGAAAAAGGAGAAGATTCATTGCTGTATATCCCAAGCTGAAACAGGTATTCTCCTTGGCATGCAAGACAAAGGATAAAGCTTAAACTATGTATTTCTCCTAAGCATTTCTGTCTGTTGACTTCATGGATCCACACTCTGGTTTTCCTAAATCACCATCTCAGGCAGTCACTGTTCTCACACATGACAGGGGAAACCTAGACCCTAAATCAGAAGAGTATTTGGTATTACAGTAGTTGCCTGATGACTCCAAAGTTGGGAGACCCAACCCTGGCCCACCAGGAATGAGAGACAGCTACACCAAACCGGCACTATCTGCTATCGGGCACTTTGGCTCTGACCTCCAAACAAAGTGGTGTAGATATCCTATCTCAACATGGTCCCAACCTTCCAGTCGAGGGACATGTCACAGCACTGACGAGGGTGGTCAATGCTAGTACAGAAGCCTTCCAAAGTGAGTGTGGAGCTAAGACCAGGCTAAACTAGCTGTACCACTGGGGACAAGGGGAGGTGGGAAAGGACATCACCTCCTAAGGGCACTGATGGCTTCCAACAACAGTACCAATAACGTGGGTTTTTTGGATACACCTTGATTGACCCTAACAGCATCGCTTCTGATGCAGGCGAATGCTCCCTTGCCATAGCGCCAGCTACCACTACCTCAAGACTTTTTCACTTCATGGTACTTCATCCCACTGCTGAAGAGCCCCTCTAAACTCCATTTACCAGAGCGTCACAAAACAAAACCAAATCCTATTTCACATGTATTTGGTTTCTGGTGCATGGAAATGAATTAATTTCCCCTGCTCCTCATCCTCCTTTCTCGCTCTAAGTCTCATGATGCTTATGGAGTGCCAATCACTAGACTTCCTAGGTACTGCATCCTCCACTTTGGACAGCACAATTACCTCTTGAGCAATCAGCTTGTGACATAACAAGCATAAACAGCAGCAAGAGATAAAAATCAAAAGCAACAATGTTTTCACACAGGTGCCCCAAGTCGCCAAACAAGGAAACCATAAACTCATAACATATGGTATGCTGGCAGGATTGCTTCCAAATAGATACCTATTTTCCAAGCAGCATCGGTGTCAAGTGTCCTGAGGGACTAGTAATACTCAAGACAGAAGGCAGAATGACTTAAATGAGCCAAGAAGTATCCCAATAGTCCGTTAACATCCCCCTGAAGTGACTGATAGAGGCAAAAAACAAGAACATTTTTTTCCTTTCTCAAGAGACGGTGCAAGCACTGAACACGAAAACAGAGAGATTTATGTACAAGTTCCACCTGACTCCAGCTTCAGCCATGGCCTGGCTCCACTTCGGCAGCTCTGACCACTGATCAGCATGGGGCAGTCTCTGCACTTTTGGCTGCCCTTGCTATATGGCTCTTCTGCAGGATGAGAGTACCAACTGGTTTGCATTACTGTTCTCTCTTAAGGAAGCATTAATAAACTAAGAAATGGGCACAATGGCAACACACAGGGAGGCTTCTTTGCAGGGGCAGAACGTGAGTCCTTTAGGCTTATACGTACACATTACAGGCAATGTGATCTATCCCAGTGCTAAAAAATGTTAGCCATTAAAGCCTTTCCAGTCTGGACAAAGCCAACAATTTGAAGTATGCACAAATACTAATCCATTTTATTCAGCCTCCACCCGACCCAAGCTCCATCCATGCAGCAGGAAGACTACCGATGCATAGATGTGGATGCTTTCCTGCAAAGCACTTCTAACTCATAACAATTTTACCTGTGCAAGTGCCCTCAGCCAAGGCCCACCTCACACAGATGGTGCAGCCAGATACCAAGTGCCTGGGAGGATGTCAGCAGGACACATGATGAACGCAAACTTGCTAGCTCATTTCACAAAAAATAGTACTCTAAGGAAATTAAAGCTTTAGCTAACAAGTATTTATCTTGTCAGTAATGGAGATGGGAGCATCATGGTTAGATTTGGGTAAATATAAATCAGTAACATTCAATTAATTTAACCTGTGTACATTATAATATAAATAAGAGTCAGCATGGACCAAGGGCAGATTCTGCACAACTTGTGGCGAGCAAGGGGGGGGTCACACAGTGACAGAAAGGACTGTCAGTAATCTCACTGCAAGACCAAGCCAGACTCCAGGAAAGACCTTAAGAAGGTAAGGTTGTCTCAAGGGCTCAAGCATCTGTACTTTCTTTTAGTACCAGCTCGAACCAAAGCACAAAACATAAGAAGAGATTCTTGCCTCCTCCAAAAGAAGGGAGGCTCAAGACCAAACTAAACTCAGCTAGCCATGTTTCTTCCTGATTTTCTGGATTTCTTGGTTTGCTTAATGCAAAATACAGACATGGACAAACAAGAACACCCACAGCTATCTAGCAACCTTATTTGTGTGAGCGGGTCTGTGGTATGACACTTCCTTTAGAAAAAAGGAAAGCCATGATCTTCAGGAGGAGCCTGAAGCATTAAAGAAAGACCATAAGCCACTCCCTAGAAGACGACTTCAAGTTACATTTCTTCCATTCCCCTAGATAATAGCCCTCATTTCTCAGAAACTTTAATATGCCTAATTTCCACTGAAGTCACAGTGGATCCTGGGTGCAAAACAGGAGATGTTTTTATAAACCCTGGAGACTGAAATCCCAACTTTACATACAAAATATGCTAAGTCAGAACAGTATGTAAGTTTTTCTCACCATGCTTTAATGTAGCAGTTGGGAAAAAAACCCCTCACTGGTAGCATTTTTGCTAATGCTGCCAGCTGAGACAACACTTACGCTATATGCACTACCAATAGCTCCTACGGCCATCACATGGCAACAGCCTTCCATCAAGGTTGGAAGAAACCTGGAGGCTAGAGGACTGATATTTTGCTAACAAGCCGCCCTGAGCCAGTCCATTCCCCTCCCTCACTAGCGCAGGAGTTGAGGAGGAACTTCCCAAAGCATCCAGCAGTGAAGGAACATGGGTGAACACAGGGAGTGCTTACTTCTTTCACTGATTGTTTTATCCGGTAATGAACAACGCTTTTGTCAAGTGAGTAATGAACTCCCAATAGCTGGAGGTTCATCTGAATATTCCCCCCCCCCCATGTCTATTTTAGTAGTTATAAAATTAACACTGCAATTTAAAAGCCTCCCACTGCTACAGAGTAGCACTTTTATTGGGCTCTCAGGAAAGCAGCCATCAAGCAACTTCTTGAGAGACATACAATGAGATCTGCCAGGGTTATGAGAACACCTTGTGCCAGCAGCAGGTACCTGGAGCAGCCCTGAAGGTCCCACCTGACAGGGCAAGAGGACGTGCACACTCAGACACCTCCTGGAGTGACACAGCAGGAGGCTGGGGGAAGAGGTGTTCAGAAGAGGCCGGTCGGGTGGCAGAGACATCAAGGAAAAGCAGCACTGTGACAATTATCAAGAGCCACATGCACAATTATTACTTATGCCACAGGAGCTCCCAGTTGTTTCCTTCACAGAAAGCACCCGTTGCCCTGGACTGGTGGCACCTTCCCCTCCCTCACACGCCGATGCTCTGCCTTTGATCACCCCTGACCTCGTCTTCACGTTGTCCCCAATCGTTCTTTTCCCGCATGGCACCTCCTCGCCACATGCACCAATGCAAGCGCTTCTCAGCTTTAACAAACTGAGAAGCCGCGCCCTGATGGCTCCCGAGCCCAGGCGTGTCCCGGCAGCTCCCTCTGCGCCTGCCAACGGAGCAAGCAGTTCTGCGCCACCGCTGGTTGTTTCCCGGCTATTCGGGGTTGATTGCTCGGGGTTTCCTCACCGCGGTTACCGCCAGCGCAGCACCCCTGCCAGGACCGCAGCGCGGACAGACGCCCGTCACCTGCGGCGGGCCGCAGGGCGCAGCCGACACGAAGCGCCGCCTGGACGGGCAGGGCTCCCCGGCCCATAACACCACTCAGGCGGCCCGGGGAGCCTCGGCTCGCTCATCGCGACGCGCCACCGGGCACGCTCGGCGCTGCCCCGCGGGCCTGGCGGCCGCCGCCGGACGCCGGCAGCGCAGCCCGGCTCGGCGAGGCTCGGCCTCCCCCGCGCGGGGGGGGGGCGCACCCTCCGGCGCCTTAAAGCGGCGATGCCTCCCGCGTGGTGTCGGCAGGCGGAGCTGCCGCACGACCGGTGCGGGGCCGCGGCCCGGCAGAGCCCAACGCCCACCCCCCCAACGTGCCCTTTGGTGGCCTAAACACAGAGTGTTCCGCAATGCACATGCACACCCATCCACCCACCTACATACACACACCTCCACACACACAGTTTCCTCAGTGAAAGCAAATCCACTCTGCGTCACCAGGGACTTGCTGTTGCTGCGGAACGAGCTATAATCCTTAATCTTGTTGTTAATTATCACTACAATTGGCATGGTTGTTATCAGTGATGTCTGACATGAACATTAGTCAGTGTAGCCACATGCACTGTAAATCTTTTACTATTTACTTGGGGTAAGTTGCCACTGCAGCACTGCTACCCATTTGCTTCTAATTGCTTATCCCTGATCATTGTGTCCTCTAGACTTGTTGCACAGCAGAGGATGAGGACGGTGCATTGTCCAATGGCAAAATCCATCAAGGAAAAGTCTCAGGGGAAAATCGTCGTTAGTGGTGCCCTTTTTATTGCACTAAACGGAGGCTAACGTGATGCTATTAGCTGTGTCCCAGCTGTTCTGTGGAGATGCTTTGTTTCATTACAGCTGTGCTCAGGCATTTTATTCGATCAGATCCAGCCCACCCAGTGCTTACGCTTGCAGCAGCTCACCTTTTGCCTACAGGCAGCAAGCAAGCCAGTGGCTCCTTGGTCAGAGCTGAAACAGCAATGTCCGTGGCCCAGGGCTGCCATGTGTTTCACCTCCTTGTCTTGCACAGGTGAATGTGACCAGAGCTCACTCCCACACCAGGCACAGCAGCCAGAGCCAACCTCACACTCAGAAATACAGACAAGGACACAGAGGCACCTTCCCACCCACATCAGGGGAGCACCAGGAGGGGAACCATGCTGTGGCTCTGGCAGGGGAGGTGAGCACAGGTGACTGCGAATGATGGCACTAACATGTTTGAAGCGATCAGTGGAGATGGATGCAGCCCTGAGCTTCTGCCGACTGCGCTTTCATGGGAGTGGGACTCCCCCATCTGACCCTGGCAGGAGGAAAGCCACTCACCTGGCAGCTCAGAAAAACGCCTCTATGCCCCAGGGAATCCCTTGGTAGAGAAATCACCGGTGCAGTTTCCTGCCTTAGGTGCCCTGTAGAGAGATGGCTGTGGGAGCGTTGTTCTCTGCTCCTCTCTATTTTGTAATATAATGGACCAGCGCATCTCCTTGGCATGGTCCTTGGGGGCTTTTGAAAAGAGGTTTGTCAAGAAAGAAGTCGAAGGCCCTAGAGAGCCATCTGATGAAGAGCAAGTGAGTTTTTATGTGCTCTAAACCCTCCCACCCAATTTTTCCCCTGCTGCCAGGCAGTCTACCCCTTTCAGCATGCATTAGCGAACATCACAAGCCTATTGGAAAAAGTGTTGGAAATGAAAAATGCAATGTACTCTATTTAGTCTTCAATTAAGGAAGAAGAGTTTACTCCATCTCTCTAGGGCAGCAAAAACTGGAGCAGAGCGTTAGGTTCATTGAACATTAATGATCTTTTCCTATTATGCTAAATTATTGTTTCCTTAGCCAGTGATCAAACACAATAGCTTTATTAAAGCCCATTTCCGTTAGAAAAAAGAAAGTGCCTTTCTGCTGCGGTAGCTCTTATGAATGACAAAGGAGCGAGGGCCCTACAACAGGGCAATTGTTTGAAACAAGGGTCCCTGCTGCTTCTGCTGATGCCCTCACCTTTCCCTTGCCCCAGTAACAGAGACATCGAGCTGCCTGAAAGAGAAGCTAATTTCAGCTTCGTGCTCACCCGATTGCAGGCTCCTCCGGCCCCCTCTACTATGCGACAGGCACTGCTGAGCAGGTCTCTGGTGGTGCCCTGCCCACAACTATACAGAGCTCACCCCACAAAAAAATATAAAAATCCTTAAAAAAGCATTTAACTCATGACCCAAGCTGGATTAAAGTCTGTGCTTTCGGGAGCAAGGAGCAAGTGCAGGCCATAATAATGCAATCCTGTGAGGAAAAGATAATCTGAAGCAAAATGAGCCAATTGTGGTGCAAGTGTATGGAGGCAAAGCTACACTCTTTAGACAAAATTAAATAAAACAGTTTTAGTGGAGTTCTGTGGAGGCCACAGTCCAATGTAATTACAATGGCAAATTGATGTTCTGATATAAGTATGCTGCTGCTGAAAGGAAAGGATATGAAGCCATGGCAAATACAATAGGTATAAAAAATAAGGTTGAAATTAAGTTAGGGGAACATTGTAAACCACTTTGAAAATGTATTTATTCTATACCACACCCCCTCTGTGTCCCTCTCTGGCACTACAGTGCTCTTGTGAGATGATTGCCTCTCGCCTGTGGCTCGACACTACCCAATGTGCTCTTCATGAAAAGTGAGTGCACAGCCTCATCTGCTGCAAGAGGAAAACGCAGAGACCAAGGTGTCGTCTCCAGAAGTCCCTGAGCCATAAGTGGCTGCTGTGTGTTCCCCTCTCCCTACCTGCTTGCCCTAGATGGATGAGCAGCTTGACCCTGCTGGGTCATTCAGCAGTCAGGAATCCTCCTGCAGCACTCTCAGACATTCATCTTCACACCACTCTTCTGTGGTATTTAAAATGCCATTGCTCCTCAATCTGTGGCATACACAAAAAATGACTTATCTGGGCCACAGCTCAAATCTGAGTGGGTTTGGGTGGGAAATGGGAATGATACATGCCGTTTGCATGACGAGAGGCACATGGAGGAGGGGAGGGAGAAAACCGAATGCTGGCAGAGGAATGCTGCCGAGCACATGGAGAACAAGTCCAGCAACCTCCCCGGGGCACAAGATTTGCTTTATTTCAACAAGACACTTTTGAGCTACGGGAACTTCAATTTTAAAGTTGTTTCTCTCTGCCCCAATCTGTCTGTCTTGCCATCCATGCCATAGTGCCATCTGATGTTAAATATCCTGCTTGAAATCTACCTGGATAAGGGGAGGATCAATAGACTCTCAGTTTTGCATCCATGGCAACACATACTTTACATATCATTTTATCCTGAACAAAGGAAAATTAAATACTTGACGTGAAAAGACTTGGGGTTTCAGGGAGGGGGGAGGGGAGAGAGGGAACAGGCTTTGCCTCCACGTGCAAACCTGTCATACAGAATCCTTAATGCAATGCACTTAAGAAAAGTGTTGATAGAGCAAAACCTGAGGCTCTGTGAGGAGCATATGAATGCCAGACTTATTTCAGCTGACACTACTTGCAGTCTAATGCAAACTAACAGAGCCATCACCAACCCTCAACAGACAAACATGCAAACAAGTAATTCTCAAAAAGTAATAACAGAAAAAAGGCACTCAAGACACCCCACCCCACCCCACCCCACCCCCCCCCAAAAAAAAAAAAAAACAAACACCCAGAAAGATCGAAAGTTTACATTTTGGACTAATCACATTCTAAACCTGATTCTGATCTGACTTCTACCGGCAGTAAGCTAGAAAATCAGTTTTCAAGCTGCAGTGGTTCAAATCAAAAGAAAGTCCTTCCTGTGTTCCTGAGCCCTAGAAGTGTAATACTAGGTGGGATTTGTGATTACATCGGATTTGATACCTGATGATCTACAGAAGCCTCACCTACATCTAATGTTTTAAGTTCATTACTTTTGTGTCTTAACAAAGGTATATTTATTTTCTTTTTTTCAAACCCGGTTATTCTGAGGTTGGGTTGAACAGTAATTAAATTAGGTAGTCAACAGTATAAAATGGCCTGATTTTCTTCCACTGTGTCCCTAGGGTTTTATTTCCACAACCACAGAGTGAGTAAAATGCATAAAACTATACATTTCTTGTATGGTTTAATTATACAATCATTATGATCCACATTTTTGAAAGTGCAAATTCCTACACCAACAGCAAGGCAGTGGAAAAATTATTTCCTAGTTGTCTGTCTATCCACATGAAAAACCAGCACTGAAATCCCAGATGTTTCGAAGTCATTACTGTGCCCCCATTAAGTGCACATACCTATGCTAATATATAGTGCTGCACTGACTCCTCCAATCAAACAGTTTCAAATTTCAATTTTAAAGCTCTGGTCTTCCAGGAACGGCTTTGAATCAGGCATCCTATGAGGTTGCGTGTGCTCCTGCTACAGCAAGGGGAACCCAAGTGCGGGCTCACGCCAGCCGGCGGGTGGTAATGAGCGCTGCTTGCTACAAGTAAGTCCAGAGACAACCCCAGAGGGGTCAGTGCGTCTTATCAGAGTAACCACCGTGCAAACTCATGCCTGCACATTGCAAGCCTGACGCTCCTGAGTCAACAGTACCTAAGGAGCGGAGCTTGGCCCAAAAGGTTTCACCTGCAGAGAGCTTCTTCCTGGTCTCTTGCTAATAATGTATCCAAAGATGGTCTAGCTGATTGCTGGCAAAGGCAGGAAGGCACAAAGACCATAGTCTCAACAGAAAATTTGTGCAGTTAATACAGCACTGTTGGGTAAAACCTTACAGATTTTCAGCATACTTTAAGGTTGTGTATCAAGCCATCTCCCCAGGGTGGGGATCCCAGAGGACAACAGATGTAGGCATGTGAGCTATTGATGTCATGTTTGTGCTCATTAAGAGCAGAAAGATCTAGTGTAAATATGGGGAAAAAGAGAAATAATTCATCTGGATACTGAGGAGTGCCAGCAGGACGGCTATTCCATTAAATCCACATCGCTGCCCTTCAAGGCACGTGTCACACAAGGACTCTGGGAGAAATATGAAACCGACAAAGATGTCACATTAAATACAGGCTATAACCATGTCACAGCTTTCTTTTACTTGCAATTATGACCCTGAGGCTTGTAACTATAATCGCAGGACTGTGTTACCTTTTCTTTACTCTGAAGCCTGCCTGGCATTGTTGGGAAACAAGGTGAGCTCTGCAATGTGGCTGTGCGTGGCAACACGGCACTGGGCAGAGGCACGGGGGAAGACAAGCATCAGGAGTGAGCTTTCTGCTGGCTCCTGGCGGCAGCATGGTCGGCCTGAGCTGCCAGCTTGGGGGAAGTGGGTCCACTGAGGGCCCACGAACAAGGGCCCCTCCTGCCCATGGCCAATGGTAAAGGCTCCTGCCAGCCCGCAGCATCGAGCCCCTCTGAAGTGAGAGCGCACTGCTGCCTGCACAGCATGGCTAGCAGAAGAAAACCTGTGCGCAAGTCTTGGTGGCTTCGGTGTGAGGTTCGCCTTAGCTTACTTTCACCTTCAACGCAATATTTGCTAGAGATCACCCATCACTAGCCTTGCTTTCCTGCTAAATTAGGTGCTCTGGCTCTACTAGCACCATGCAACATGCCCTTGGCTTCTCCATTCCTGTTTTCCTCTGTGTAACACAAGGGTAATAAGACACTTGCTACAAGAGCACTGTGATGCCTAACTCATCTTTGTAAAGTGCTTCAGATCCATCATAAAATGTTCTGCAAAAGTCCAAACACTAGTGTAACATCATCAATATTACCACAGTATCTATTGTACTGCTATCTCTGAATGGTCCATGTCATTATCCATAAGCATGAATATTATTATTTATTATCTACCCATGCTGTATCTCAGCTCCTTGGCAGTGGTACAGAGATGCTGTAAATGCTTTTCTTATATTTGCACTTTCCCAACAATTTCAGGAAGATGTATGCACATCTGAAATGTCAGAAGTCAAGATTCTGTAATTTCTAATGCACAAAAGGCTCCATCTGCCACACCTATATTTTTCAGCTATTATGCAAACTGAGAACTGAAATGTTAATGAGCTTGGTGAGTAATTTATATCAGGCAGGATAATTTTTAAAGTTGTTCAGTGAGTACACTTTTCTTTATGAGAGGAAATTCTCTTGAAGACTGTGAACATACCGATAGTTGCTGGAATTGAAAGAAATGGATGGATATCATTAAATTGACAGCAGATTGAAAAATTACAATGAAGAAAACACTTACTTGCATTTCATCATAAAATAGCACGCTGTGTTCCCTACCACCCTAGTTGGCGTTTCTGGGCCGCTACGTGTAAGTATGTGTAGGTCCTCCTAGCACAGAGTAGCAAAGAGGAGGTAGCACGCCCCACAGGGCCGGCAGACTATTCTGTGTATGGTATAACATGTACCAGCATGTGCAAATATCAGTGGTGTCTGAGAACTTGCAGCAAAGTGTGGACAAGAGCAAAAATGATCTAGAAGGTAAAGAAAAGGAGTTGAGCGGTTTAAACAGGTAGAGGGGCCAATATGCTCTGGTTCCCTTTCCAGACGTGGCATTTGCTCGCTACCACATAGCCTGTGTCAAGGCACTCAAATGCGCCAGGGTGTTGTAAATAAGGATTTAATCATTCCACGTTTTGGCAGTGCCCCTGTCCCAGCCTTTCCACTGGCAGGGACTGCAAACCTCAGCTGAGTGGCATGAAGCTGGCAGCCTCAGCTTGCAGGACACCTCTCCCTGCTTCCTGATGGATCCTTCTGCTTTTGCCCCCCAGCTCCAAGGTCAAACCCTGTGTCTCAAGAGCAGCCCTAACTTTCAAAGTGCTGAGGATGATCCTGGCAGGGAGAAGCACCAAGTCTGGAGCAAGGCAATACCTTTTGTTAGCAAATACACAGAAACATCCATTTTTTTGCCACTTGATACCTGCTAGAAATCACGTGTCAGCTTCCCACTTGTGTCGGACGAGAGCTGTGCCTGTTCTGGCTGCTGGCCCCAAGCACAGCCAGTGACATGGCATGCGTGGCCCCGCAACCGTGGGGCCAGCTGTGCCTGGGGCCAGGCAGAGTGCAGAGCTGCGGCATGGTGCTTGTGGCAGACAGGGTGACTGCTCCTGCAGGATCCCGGCTCCATCCCCTGCGCCAGCCGCCACTCTGCCGACGCTGGATTACATTTACATCAGTGGGGTTAGCACAGATCTTGCAGCTTCCCAGGCCACCTGTTTTGATCCTGTCTGAACGCGCTTCGGGTTGCTCTGTGGCTTCGACATCTATTTTCAACTGAAGGGCGTGGGAGGCAAAGGAGGAGGAAGGGAGATGGTTGCTCTGGGGCTGATCCTGAGGGTTTTCTTCTCCCAGGGCCAAACAAAGCCTCTCTAACACTTGCACTCACCAGTGTCCCGATTCATATCAATTACTGACACTGCGTATGCATCTGTGATCTACATATTAACCCAAACTGCCCATACCTTCACAAAACATCAATACATCACCCATGAAGCAACCAAGCCTTAGATCCATACTTCAGTATGTAACCTACCTGTCCTATGCCTCTTTGATCAGAGACAGCTTTCCTGATGTCACCAAAAGCAGTGTTAAGACAGATGGGATTGCCGTGCTGTTTTATAGAAAATAGATGTTGCCACATGAAGCAGTTGTCTGCTCACCCTTTGGCATAAAGGAGCTAAACTTGACAGTTTGAAAGAGGAAAAAATTGTAGCCTGGTTTGTTAAGATTCACAAGGAAAAAATCCTAAATAGTCTCTTTTACAAAATATATGAAGAAATAATTTTAATGACTTTTATAGGAATAGTTTAATTCCAAGGTGTCCTGGTTTAGGCCAGGACAGAGCTAGTTTTGTTTTCAGCAGCTACCGTGTTTTGGCTTTAGTGTGAGAACAACAGTGATAGCACACTGATGTTGCTGGTTGCTGCTAAACGACCAAGGACATTTTGCTGTTTTCCAGGTTCTGCTAACGTGCAGATGCAAAACTTGGGAGGGGTATAGCCAGAATAGTTGATCCAAACTGGCCAAAGAGAGTATTCCATACCATAGACATCATGCCTGATAAAAGCGAGGGTCAGTTGGTGGGCCACTAGTCTTTTGCGCTTTTGAGGCTTTTGGGACCTTTAACTTGCCCTAATCGTTAAGCTTCCCTTCGGGTTGCTTTTTGTTTCCCTATTTTTCCTTTTTGTTTTTCGCTCGTTTGGCTGTTTGTTCCCTCGCCTGCTTTCCCTGGAACTTGCTGTTCTGGGATAGCTGGGGGGGGATACCCCTGCTCCCTGACTGCTGCTCGGGACGGGCTGTATCGGTCGTCGGGTGGTGAGAAATTGTGTATCGTTTGTTTTATATATTCTATTATCCTTGTATATATTATCATTATTATCATTATTGATATATTTTCATATTTTTCCTTTGCTGTCCTGGTGAGCTGTTTTTATCTCAACCCGTGAGTTTTCCTTTCTCTCCAATTCTCCTCCCCACCCCAACAGGGAGGGGGGGAGTGAGCGAGCGGCTGCGTGGTATTGGGTTACAATTTGGGGTTAAACCACGACACAAGGAATACCAGTTGTAGAGTCTACAGTACAGTTAGTGCAGTGTCCTGATTGTGTAGGAGAGGTCTAGAAAATGAAACTGCCTGGAGACTCGTTATTGACAAAAAGTGCCTTATTTACATGCCTTGACTAGGAGGAGCAAAATACAAGTAAAATAACTATCTAGACTATTCACTGACAAGTAAATTACATTTCTAATTTAGTTTTAATCATCTGAAGCACTAACAGAAACATAAGGAAGGGAAATGGTTTGGTTTTCTTCTTTAAGAAAAACAGGCGACTTAACCCAGGAGCATCCATTTAACCAATCTGTATCAGCTTCAACCACTCATCTTCAGAAAGTCAGACATTTCATCAGCTCCATAATAAATGACAAGCTGTTAAGAAAACCGTCACTCATCGGTTGTGGTTCTTTGTTCTATAGCTGACAGGCACCTGAAGAGCCTGGTTAGCAGCTCCTCTGTGCTGGCTTGAATGGAGGGATAAATGACTGCATGGGGCTCTGTCATTTGCAATTTCAGGAGCCTCAGACTCTGTCACTGGACAGCATCCCACATAACGCGTTGTGCTGATCCCTAGGCTGTTTCCGTCTCCCTCTGCAGTGTGCCACATTGTTGGGAAGGGAATGACTCAATGCTATCTACTAACCACTTTAATGAGCCTTGAAAGTAATATAACTGGACTCAGTGTGACATTCCCAGTTTGAACTTTTTTTTTTTCTTCTTTGCTGCTACTTTTGATAAATTTCTACACAGGTAATTGGTTTTATGAGCCAGAAGATGACTGCCTCATTTCTGGCACAACCTGAAATATTCCTTGATAGAGGAGCTCATAAAACCTCCTGTCATCCTGACTCTCACAGCAGGCTCTGGTTAGCTGGGCTCCTGACAGTCTGCTGGCTCAGTCGGCAAAGAAAGGAGCAAGAAGCATCACCTGTCATCAAAAGGGAGCTTTTTAATGAACTGCTCTCAACTCAGAATGGGGACAGTAAAAACATTTTCAACATTTCATGAGCGTTGGTAAATAATATTGAATGAGTTGAATTAAATATCGAGGGCAGTAAAAATTATTGAACATATGCAGGCTGAAATCCATCAGATAACAAAAACATGTAATGACAGGTTTTGAAAATGAGCCTGTGCTTTCAAGATCACAGATTGTCAGTGGTCTACACAGGAGAAAAGCAGGTCCCTATACTCAAGTGCCAAAGGCCTCCTGGCACACACATTTTTCTCCTTGTTCTGTGACACAGGCTGCCTAGAAAAGACCTATTTCAGAGGTTGTTGAAGGAAACTTGTCACAGGTGAAGAAAGGGGCTATGGGGGCCACACGGCCTCTGCACCCCTGTAATTTCCTCAAAGGATGTTTGACACTTGCCACCCCCAGCATCTGCAAGGATTCGACTGTTTCTCTGTCCTTTTCTGGAGTGCTTTCCCCTCCATTCCTGTGTCTTTCTATACCTTGCAAGGTGGCACACGTGAATTCATTGAACACGTCCCATTGCTGCAGACATAGCTGGCGTGGAATTCGTCTGCTTTTAAGTGCCTCAAAATCTATTTCTTTTTTTGAACTTTCATGCCTTTGATCACTTCTTCAAAAACACCTTCTGCTGGCTTGACACCAAGGACTGGCTTGACACTGTGTGACATTTTAAAAAGCCAGGGTGACAGAGGGTAGACAAGCATGATGATATCCTGACAGTACATGTAACAGTGCAATTTAAATCTGCCTGTATTAATTGTATTACAGTATACTGTAACTTACTCTTCCTCAGCTTGCATTCTGCTTGTATCCCACCTGAAATCCCTGCATTTCCCTCCCTGGGACAGGAACTGGAGGGGTCTGGGTCTTCAGGATGTCTGCTCAATTTTCCCTGCATCGGTGATAGCTGCATTTTGCAGTCAGTCTTCCCCTGGGTTTGTTTCCTTGCAGAAATGGTCCGAGTGCCACACACACAAAAACCCACAACCCAAAACCCACAAGAAGTGGTTGAACAGCAGGATCACTCAAAAACAGCCAGTCCGAATGCAGTGTCAGATTCTCTTTGTTATCCTATTACTGTCATTGATCCTCCAATAGTCCAGCCGGAGCTTTTTACCTTGAGTGCAGCACTGGCTTGCTTTCAGATGGGATTACTCTCCTTCCTTTCTCTGTACAGCTCCATTCACACCTGCACACAGCAGTGGTCCAGATTCATGTGGGCCTGTGTGTGTGCTTCTTTCCTGTAAGCTCATCCTGTGCCTCCGCCTGGAGCGGGCAATGGAAAGCCACAGCACAAGAGAGGGTTAAGACGTTACAGGTATAATATGGTTCCTGCCCCATACGCAAAGTATACTGAGTTAGATTAAACAGTCCCTGAGGGTGGGACTGATAATGTTTGTTAAAACACCAGTTAATTCACAACAAAACACTCCTTGCAGATGCAAGTCACCATGTTGGGAAATAACTTCTGCTCAGATGAGTATGCATTACTTCAGTGGGGAGAGCTACATTAGCACCCGAAACAGCAAGGTAAAATGTTTTCTAGGTCATTGAGAGTCGCAGGACCTGTGTGGGCGCCTGGCGGGCACTGCTTGCTGTGCAGTCCAGCCCATTCTCGTGGGAGCTTTGCTGTGTTCAACCCAGTGAGCACAGCTCTGAAGGAGCAATTAAATTTTATGCAGTGGTTGCAAAGTAGGAATAACATGCAAAATGGGATTAAGTCTTAATATGATCTCATATCCAAGCTTGTCCTGGACCACCTAGTAATGTCAGAGAGAAAATTCTTATTATTACCATTAAAAAAAAATGCACCGAACTTCAAAGGGAGAGCAAACCACAAAAAACTATGCTGGTGATGTTAAGAGCATGCTGTATGCCCAGTAAGTCAAAGTGTAACTAAAACTATATTTTCACTGTCTTCCACTGGCCCCGAGTTATTTCCTGAATCTCTGATGGGCTGTCATGGCCTCAGTCAGTGTATTGGGTTTGCATGGCAAGGATTTGGTAGTGGGGGAACAACAGAGGTGGCTTCTGTGAGAAGCTGCTAGAAGCTTCCCCCATGCCCGACAGAGCCAATGCCAGCTGGCTCCGAGACGGACCCGCTGCTGGCCAGGGCTGAGCCTGTCAGCGATGGTGGTAGCGCCGCTGGGAAAACATAGTTAAGAAGGGGAAAAAAAACAGTGCAACGGCAATTGCAGCCGAAGAGAGGAGTGAGAATATGTGAGAGAAACAACTCTGCAGACACCAAGGTCAGTGAAAAAGGAAGGGGAGGAGGTGATTCCCCTGCAGCCCATGGTGAAGACCATGGTGAGGCAGGCTGTCCCCCTGCAGCCCCTGGAAGTCCACAGTGGAGCAGATATCCACCTGCAACCTGTGGAGGACCCCACGCCGGAGCAGGTGGATGCCCGAAGGAGGCTGTGACTGTGTGGGAAGCCTGTGAGCAGGTTTGCTGGCAGGACTTGTGACCCCATGGGGGACCCACGCTGGGGCAGTCTGTTCCTGAAGGACTGCACCCCGTTGCAAGGGACCCACGCTGGAGCAGTTTGTGAAGAACTGTCTCCCATGGGAAGGACTCACATTGGAAACGTTTGTGGAGAACTGTCTCTCGTTGGGAGGGCCCCCACACTGGAGCAGGGGAAGAGTGTGAGGAGTCCTCCCCTTGCAGAGGAAGGAGTGGCAGAAACAAGGTGTGATGATCTGAATGCAAGCCCTATTTCTCGTCCCCCTGTGCCACTGGGGGAAGTGGGAGGTAGAGAACTCGGGAGTAAAGTTAAGACCAGGAAGAAGGGAGGGGTAGGGGGAAGGTGTTTTAAGATTTAGTTTTTATTTCCCATTATCCTACTCTGATTTGATTGGTAATAAATTAAACTAATTTCCCCAAGTCGAGTCTGTTTTGCTCCTGACGGTAACTGGTGAGTGATCTCCCTGTCCTTATCTTGACCCACAAGTCTTTTATTATATTTTCTCTCCCCTGCCCAGCTGAGGAAGGGAGTGATAGAGCGGCTTTGCTGGGCACCTGGCATCCAGCCACGGTCAACCCAGCACAGTCGGGTGGTGAAGTGTGGTGCCAGCGGTCAACTCGGCTCCATCCTCAGGGGAGCTGCTTTTGTGTGAGAGAACAGGGGACTCTGCCTGGGAAGAGCTTCCCAGGCAGCAAGGGAAATTTTCAAAGGGAAACTCACAATGAAAATAAATCCAGATTGGAAAGTACTTCAGATGAAAGCAAACAAAAGCAAAGGAGATTTGTGCTGCGAACACCAGTCTTGCTTTTTTCACTAAGTGGGAATCCCACTGAATTCACCCAGGCTCTGCTGTCCGGTGTTCCCTGGGGGTGCAGTAGCCACTGCAAGCACAATTTTGATACCCCTCAGGCAGTTCTCAGAAACTGTGAACTCGGTCCTCCCTTCACACTAGTAGGGTTTGGAGGTAACATCCCAGTGATTATGAACTCAAGATGGGAGTATCAACAACCCCCTACCCTACACGCCTCCTTAGATTCAAATGAAAGAAAAAATGTGGGGGAGGCATTCTGAATTTAATCAGGGAAACACACAGAAATATGGGACTGAATGAAGTGCATTCAAATTACAACATCCTCTAGATATTTTTTCCTGGTTTTTTTCTGAAGCTAGTGTTATCAGTTAAGCACATGAGTCTCCACAGAGCTGAAAATCAGACTTCCTGCCTCACATCTGGGACAGACAGCATGCTGCTACCCCACCCAACCTTTTCAAGACTCTTCTTAGATCTGTGCAACAGCCCACATCTGACTGAGGCATCAGTGCAGCCAACCTGTAAGCGCATACTTCACTGAAAGGCTGTGAAAAGTGGGATGTTAAGTGCATCCTTAAGTGTTCTGCTGAGTGAGACCTACAGTCCCATTCTGATACAAGTTGTGCAGCTGATTCCTTGAGCCTCAAGTAAAGTCCTGCTGGGCTGCCAGCAATGTACAGGCAGAACCAGCTGATCCTGCTATGAGAACAACCTTCTACTCAAAACTTCCAGGTCCTAAAGTTTTCTTGTTCTCAAATAAGCAATGGTCTTCCTTGCCTGTCTGATTACTGTAACTCAAAGGAAATTCCACTGGAAGAAAGCAGAATTAAATGAGCGCTATTGAAATTATGCTACGAAAAGTTTTACAGAGTTTCACCCCTTGGTGCTGCAGGAAGATAGTCAAACATCAGACAGCATATGCAGCTAAAATGGCATGCAAAAAGTGTACCAGATCGCTAATTTACAAAGCACTGTTTGCCTTAAAGAAATCACACGGAAGGAAGTAAGTTTTCCTTAATGTGATGGTAATTCAAAGCCTTCTCTGGCACAGATGGAGATGATCAGCACTGGAAGAATAAAATGCAGCAACAAACTGAAGTATCATCATCCATCCAAGCTAGTTTTCTCCGTCCTCTTTGAATAAACACATTTCTCAGTAGGGCACAGCTTCTCTAGCACAGCATCTCTAGTTTCACACCAACCTACAACTATGCCATTTTTGAACATGTAACCTATATATAACTTGAGGTTGTTACCAGTCACCAAACAGAAAACCATGTTTCTTCTCAAAAGGTGTAATTATGTGGGCTCTAGCTCTAAAGATGTTGCAAAGATTTATTTCCCATTAGCCATCAAAACTACAGTTGTGCCATACTTACAGAAGTACTTAAACAGAAGTGAAACCCTAGATGTTTGTGGCACAGCAGTTTGCTCTTCACAGTGGTTTAAAATTTATGCCAGCAGTTTATTATTTAAATGTATTTTCATTAGGTGAATGCGACAGAGCTGCTGCATTTGAGTTACAAAGCAACACTAAAGAAGAATTAAGAACTACACAGTTAAATTGTGCATTATCATGTAAATGGCAAAGGAATGCCACATGGGATTCTGTGCATTGTTTGGAGAGATAAATGCAGTGAACTATAAATACAAGTTCAATAGAGAGCCGTGTCAGTTAAGCAGTTGAATGAAAGCTAGTCTTGGAGGCTGCTGGTATGTTTTAAAATAAATACTCATACGCACAGTGGCAATATCTAATATAGCTACCTAATTGACCATTAATTTTGTTTGTAAAACCGTTGTCTTGTCCTATTAAAAAAAAAGAAAAAAGCAAAATACTGTAATGGCCAAAGAAAATTGTCTTTATGTGAAGTTTAATCTAAATAAATGAATATTAACAGACCAAAGACCTCCTGCAGGTATGAATGCACAGCCCTCTCTGAGTTCAGGAGAAGGTTAGTGCTCAACATACTGAAGACAGCACCTACTTGTGTAGCAGCCACTGAGCACGCTGCTGCCTTCATCAAGAGAGGTGCCTGTCCAGATATAGAAAAGATTATGCTGCTGGTTTTTTTTATAGCAGGATATATACTGGCATTTGGGGTTTAAAGAGGATTAGTTTGTCCTTTGTCCTTATTCTGGCTGTATTTTAAGCCATACAATGGCCTCTTCTATGAATACTGGTACATGTAAAAAAGCAAACAAGAGATGCAGATATTTTATGTTGTATACCCACTGCTACTGCTTCACCCTACCTAGAACAAAACTTTTGCAGGAAAAAAATGACCAACTATTTTAGCAAGATTGAAAAGCTTTCCTGTTCTTCAATTCTGCCTCAAACCCCATTGTAAAGACAACCAAAATGGGAAGAGAGGACTGAGAACCAGTGTGAACACCCACTGAAAGCATCTGCCACCTTCAGGGATGTTTCTGGTACAGTAACACTTGATGTGACCTGTACTAGCCTTAATAGAGGCTAGTACCCAGTCCCAGCACCCGAAGAGACTGACAGCGGCTAAGCTCACACCATCTATATCAGTTTGCTGAAACTAACTGCTTCCGTTATCTAAGTGCTAGTCAAGGCAGTTCATTTCAGGCTTTAAAAAACATACAAAAGTCTATTCAGCTAAAGCATGCAATGGTCACATTGTTTTACCACTTAAAGAGTTTTTGCCCTTTCATTGACACAACAGCTAGGAAAGAGAGAGAAGGGTAGCATTTGAAAGCTTAACTCTACCCTTCCTTGCCTCGGAGGAAACGAGTAAAAGTTTGTTCAGTTTGGTGGAGTGAGAAGCTGGAAAGAGGTGGTCTCCATCACCTATCAGGGAAGACGGAGGAGGCGTGTGCTTCCCTGTCAAAGCTCAGGCAAACATTCAGGACAAAGAAGGCAAAACATTAACACACTTTACTGAAATATCCGTTTCTTTAGTACGTTACAGAAAAGCTATGAACATATATAATGTACATAAAAGGCAGACTTCGAAAAACAAAAAGGTCTTTTATAAAAAATTAAAAAGTCGAAGTAAAGTGCATGAAACAGTTTTTCCTCCACTTTAACTATTGCGTCAAAGTCTTCGCACATAGCAAAGTTTTTAAAACCTGGGAGATCCTCATGTCACCCTTTAGTCAGTCAGTTCACTGGTCAGATGAAATGATGATGGTAATGATTACAAACAAACGCTTAAGAAACAGTTTAGCCAGATGCATCCACAACAAAGACTAAGAGCTAACGGAATACGAGCTTCCTGTACACTTCTCATCGACAAGATTTAACAATCAGAGAAAGGTTCACTCTTGTTAAAGAAAATCGGTAAGAAACAAGCTTCATAAATAGGGCAGTTTTGCTAGTTAGGGGCTCCCCTATTGTGCAATCAGTTCTTGGTCTATGAATATCAACATTTGTACTTAAATATGCTGTTGCAAAAGGAAGAATATATAAAAAAATGTTTCCGCCTGCCTCCTTTGGAAGGAAAAGGTAGTCGATCCCAATCCAGACAAAGACGACAGCTTTCCTACAGGGTCTCTGATGAGGGCGAGTGCACCAAGAGTTAAGGAAAGCACTCAAGATGATGAATGCTCTTATTTTTTCAAGCTCGGGAGCAGAGCCCCGGATTATACCGATCTGCATCTTCAGAGATCTTGACAAACGCGAATTAAGTGCTCCTCTCGACAGCCCCGGCAGGCAGGTAGCCCGTTATTACCTGCATCCGAGCGTGAGCGTCCGCTCCCGGCGGCCGCCCCGCCCCCCGCATCCCCGGCAGTCGCGGCGGTTACCGAGCACCGAAGTGGCGGGCAGGGTCCGCCCCAGCCTTCGGCAGCTGCCGCGGCAAGTCCCGCTCCCTCGGAGGGGAGAAAAACTGGAGAGATGCGGGCAGCCGGCTCTCGCCGCCACCCTCCGCCCGCCCCGGGGCCGTCAGAGCACGGCGGCCTGTGCGCGGCAGTGGGCGATGTGGCGGTGCACGAAGTCGACGCGGGCCTGCAGCAGCTCGGCCTGCCGCTCCGAGAGGAAGCCGAGGCGCGCCCAGAGCGGCTCCCGCGCCCGGTAGCGGCGGCGCAGCTCGGCGGCGGCGCTGCGGCGGCGGTGCAGCTCGGCCACGCGCCGCGCCGTGCCCTCGCGGAAGACGCAGACGGAGCGGAGCAGCGGCTCGTTGTAGGGGTCCCACATGGCGAGGAGACGGTAGCCGTGCACCAGCCCCGCCTCGTTGTCCATGAAGACGAGCCCACCGTCAGGGGCGCGGAGCAGGTTGCTGGTGGCGCGGCGCATTACCCGCGGGTCCCACTGCAGGCTGAAGAGGTTGCTGACCAGGCGGTCGAAGTTGGCCGTCAGGTAGTCAAAGAGGATCAGGTCGCTCCACTGCACGAGCTCCACCAGCTGCGACGGCGGCAGGCCGCCCAGCTCCCCCGCCGACAGCGGCTGCAGCCGGCGGCCGGCGCCTGCCTCGGCGCCCCAGGGCGCGGGGGCCACCACGGCGGTGAGGTTGTCCACCCAGCGAGTCAGGCTGACCACGGCGCCCTCGGCCCAGTGCGAGCCGCGCAGCTCCTCCCGCACCGGCTCCCACTGCCGCCCGCGAGCCTCCACCAGGGCGAGGGCCATGGGCGGCAGCCGCTCCTGCATGCCCAGCACCCCGGCCAGGTGGTATGAGAGCGCCTCGCCCTGGATCTGCTCCGGGTTGATGCCGTAGCGGACGCAGGCGCGGCTCCCGTCCGATAGCCGCGCCAGCCGGTTGGAGCTGCGCCCGCAGCCGCCCTGCTCCAGCGAGGCCACGCGGGCGGCGCGGGCGGCCGACAGCCACGCCGCCGCCTCCTCCGCCGCGAAGCCCGGCGGCACCTGCTCCTCCAGCTCACGGCTCCAGAAGATGCCCCGCTCCACCGGAGAGGCGGCGTCGGCCGGCGGCAGCGAGCCAGCCGCGGCGAATCGCCCTTCGCCGCCCCGCTCCTCCCGGCCCGCCGCCGGCACCGCCAGCAGCGCCCAGAAAGTTTTCTGCCCATCGCCGCCGGACTCGCCCCGCGCCGCCGGGGAGCGCCCCCAGCCCCACCGACCCGGGGGCGGCCCCGCGGGCGGGCGCGGCTCCGGCTCCCGCTCCGCCGCCGCCTCCCGCCGCAGTAGCACCGTCCAGAGCCCCGGCAGGGCGCCCAGCAGCAGCAGCCCCAGCACAGGCAGGGGGCCCGCGGCGGCCCGCCTCGCCCGCTTCATCCTCCCGCCGCTTCACGCCGCTGCCGCGGGACGCGGCGGCGGTGCAGCCCCACCGCTCGGCCGCTCGGCACAGCGCTGGCGCATGGCCGCGGGCCGGGTCAGACCAGCCGCCCGGGGAGCTGCAGCGGAAGCAGGCGAGCCCGGTAAGGCCCGGCGACAGTCCCGCGCTGTGTGCGCCCAGCTCCGCCGGCGGCCGGGAGGCACGGGCATCCGCACCACGTGGGGGAGCCGGGGAGGGAGGGGGGGGGGCGCGCCCGGCCCGCCCCGCCCCGTCTCCCGGCGTGGTCCTCCGCTTAAAGCGGCGATGCCCCGCGCCGCGGGGAGTCCGTCCGCGGCGGGGAGTCCCGTCGAGGAGGCGGAAGGGTGAGGGGTGGCGTGGGGCCCGCGCCGGCTGCCCGCCCGCGGGAAGGGAGAGTGCTGGGGCGGGGGCGCTCGGCTCCGCCGCTTCCTCCTCCTCACTGCGGGGCCGCACAAAGGAGCCTACACACCGAGGGAGGGAGGGAGCGAGGGGGGAGGCGGTGCGAACGCCGGTGGGGCCTCCCCCCGCGCCGGTGCAGGGGCTCCCGCGGAGCCTCCGAGCGCGGCCGCGCCGGCTCCCGCCCACGCCGGCACAGCAGGGTCGCGCCGCGGTCACTGGCACCCCCTCCGCTCCCCCCCCGGCGTTGGGGGGCCGGGAGCAGGGGCCGGGAACCGGCAGGTGGTTGCACAAAGGGATCGCCCGAAACGCGGCACGCTGTGCACACATGGCATGTGTAGGTATGGGTACATACACGGACGGACACAGCTGCCCGCCCGAGGTGTGTAACGCCCGGGACCAAGCTGGGACACTGCGGCGTGATTACGAGGCTCCCTGCCGGGCAGGGCCGGCGCTGACCGTGGGCGAGGCGCGGTCGAGAGACCCCACGGAGCATCACGTCCTTCTCCGCCTCCTCCCGCTTCGGCGGCGGCAGGGGATAGCCAGCGCGGGGCCCGTCTGCACAGAGGGTAGCGCCGTTCGCGTCCTCGTGCACGGGGGTGTGAGCCGTGCTCATCCATCAGGTGTATCACGGCGTGTGCGGTGCGGACCAGCTTTTCCTGGCATTTTAACCCCCCCGAGAGGAGCCGGCGGCAGGGCACGGTCCCGCCCCGCAGGATTTCCTGCACGAGGGAACGACACACAGCCATTCTCTTCAAGTTTTGTCCCTTTGAGGTATTTAGGGTGTATACTGGAAGATTAGAAGAGCAGCTATTTCTCTGTTCCCCCATTTCCAGTTTCCTGCCTTCCCAAAGCAAGGAAACTTAGCTCTGCTTTTTCTGTATTTTACTGGAGACCTCTCTTGGGAAGAACATGTTTGTGAGCCGAGTTAGATTAAACACCTCTCCCTTCTTTAATCAGTGCCTTGGCTATCCTCCAAAGCAGTTATGCGAGTTAGATCAGTGAACCAAAACCACCACATACAGAATCTTAAACATCGCAAAAGAAAAAATCCCTTTCTTTCTCACCTCCTCAGGTCTTCCTGCTCTCGAGATACCACAAGTCCTAGTTTTCCAACCACACCACAGCCTTCCAGGTTGGATGGAATGCAATTTATTTTCTTTTAATATAAGAAAAAGGGAATTCTCTCTTTTTTAGGATTTTGTTAAAAACATTCAAACTCTCCTAATCCACCTTAACTTCTTAAAAAAACCCAAACCAAACCAAAACAAAAAAACGCATCAACAAACCAGAAGCTGAATTCCCTGTCTTTTGCCTCAAATTCCCCTTTCAAACGGGACTCCACAGCCTTCCTAGGGAAGCTCCGGCTGTAAGACGCCAATGTCTTATTCCACCTTGCCTCCAGCGCGCCCCGCGGCACCGCAGAGTTCGCGGGCGGCAGCGTTTCTCCTGCGGCCCCAGGGCGGAGCGCGGCCCCGGCTGCCGCCGAGCCCGGGCAGAGCGGGAGCGGAGCAAGGCGAGCGCTTCCTCCCCGCTGCACCGGGGCGCGGAGCCGTCGTGTCGCACCAGCTCCTCCCACCGGTCACGGCGCCGCGCTGCAGCCGCCGCCGCCGGCACCGACAGGACCGGGCGGGCAGCCTGGCCCTGCCACCCCTATCCCCCCTCACCCCAGGAGGGCCCAGGCCGAGGAGACCGACTTGTAGGAAGCCCTTCGGAGGTGAAGGGCTCACTCCTGGGTGGAGGGGTCTTTTGGCAAGAAATGGGAGTGCCAAGCACGAAACGACAGCCAGCACACGTCAAAAATTGTGGCTGATGCATTTGCTAACAAGACCTTGCATCTAATTGCGACTGTTGTAACTGGGAGCATTAGTGCTGTTGGATCCCTCATGCACATAGGGAGTTGCCGAAATAATGAGAAATAATCACCATCCTGGCTTCCCTCAAATGCAATAGAAGCTGTGATCATTCCTCTCATTACCCATGAATTCAGGTCTCATGCTATTCCGACCCTGAAGCCTTATTGCCAGATGAAGCTTTACACTTTCACCCTTTGAAGCCACACGAGCTGCATGGTGAACACCAGGTGTGTGATTTGGAGCTGGTGATTGCTGCAATTCACAGTGGCCAATAAGAACCGTACCATTACACTAAGCAGGAGGCTTTTATCCAATGGTAGGCTGAATATTTTTACCAGAGAAATGGCACACAATTGCCTCTGTTCTCTGCCACTTTCCACCTTGAAATACCTTTAAGAAAACTCATAGCTTGTTGGAAAAGGACTGAAAGCAGAAAATGAATTTTATTCCATACATAGGTTGGACATGTATTTTGATTTAAGTGAATTATTTGCATTTCTTTCAGGGTGAATTATGCTTATAGTGAGCATCCAGCTGCCAGTGCCTGCACTGGGAAGTCCCCCTGGAGAAGAACCAATACTATGGATAAGGACACTACATTTCCTATTAAGGTGAATATAAGCTCCAAGTTATGCATGACATTAATTTCAATTACAGCTTGCCTCTTGTAAGCTAAGCAGTTAATCAACAGGCTATACTGTGATTACACCCTTAAGTCAATAGCTGGGTAAACAGCATCTTCCCCCAAATACTCAGCCTCCTAACTACACTATTAGGAAGGAGAACAAGCCAGAGTTTTGCTGAGCCATCCCGCTGGCTAATAGTCCTGCTTACAAGCTGGAATATTTTTAAAACCAGATGACTGGTAGAGGGTTAAACACCAGCCAAACCGACATGCTGTTTAATTTACAGCATATTAAGCATTCCTGAAATTGTGATCACTGATATATTTGGGTCAATCAGATGTCTTGTTACTGCTTTGCAGACATTGCAATGAGCAGCTTGGAGATAAAGGAGAACAGTCCCCAGCCTTCTCAGCCCCATACTGAAGAAGGGAGAGCTGGCCACTGTCCAGACTCAGAATCCTAGCAAGTAAGAAGATAACAAAATAATTTCTGGCTTCCTTATGTTGTTTCTTATATTAACTTGATTTTAGCTGCCTGACAAAGCTAGGCTCATAGAATACCTAGCTGCTAGGGTTTCGTGCTGATTTTAGGTTTTGTTCTCTTCATTCCCCTCCTGACTCCCACAAGGACTGAACGGAGGCTTCAAGATTTCTCCCCTGCAGTGAAAGTTATTTTGTACTCAAGCCAAAGGCCAAACTCTAATGGGCTTTGATAGGACTAGGATCACAGGGAAGTAGATGGGGACTTTACTTTTCTGGACACAGTTTGCCTATGCTGGACTTAAGGGACCCTGCCTCTGCTAAAAATCTCTGCTGGGCAAGGAAGGCTGGCAAAACAGGCGCAGAGCTAGTCTCCATTGCACCAGAGCCCGAAACTGCCAACAGCTCCAAAACACCCAGAGATCCATCAGTGCTCTCCAGGGCAGTAGGGAGCCTCCTCCCATGGCTGGAGCTGCAGCTGGCAGAGGGGATGCAGCTGCAGCCTGCTGCAGGGAGTACAGCTTGGGAGGGCTGCCCCAGCCATGTGTAGGCATCCTCTGGCTCAGGCAAGTTCTGGCCTGTGGTAGCGCTGCATTATCTTCATCTGATACTCTCCCACAGCTCAAGGCTTCAGTACCACCCTTCCACCCCTGCCTCTCAGAGGCATTTCCATGGAAGTTATTTCCCAGCACAGACCTTTTTGGATTACCAAGATTAGCCCCCGCAAATCCTTCCCAGGCTCATGGAAATTTCCCTCCCTTCACTGAGTACTGACAGACACTTTCTGTTCATCATTGGTTTTGGTGTATACCCAATGCCAGATCTAACTCACCTCCACACCAAGTTACTGAGTCTGGTGGCTGCCACATTAACCTCAGCAGGGCTATGAGCTCCTTCCCTGGAGACTGCAGTGGGTGAGCCTGAGCTATTGCTTTATGGTGATCTCTGTCAGTAGCACAGCATATGAAATCCTTCATTTACTCTGAATTGTGGTTCAGGATCCTGGGTGGGAGTACGGGCTTTTTACTCCAGCATAATTTTTCTAGATTTCATCCTCCTAAGACTTCTTATACAGCTTGTTCCCACCTTAAGTACTTCTCCAGCTCTATCTGCACTCTTTCTTCTTTATCCATCAGGTTACCAACCACCTCTATTTCTATCCAGCATTTCCTCAACTGTCCCTGAGCAGCTTATTCCCACCCCTATTTAGTAGCTTTGGTTCCTGGCAGTGACCTGGTGCCAATTAGCTCCCAAAGTAGTGATAGCCGTTTTCAAAGGGACCACCTGAGATTGCTGTCAGGAGAGGAGCATTGAGCACGTGGTGCCATGTGCCTGTACCTGTGGAACTGGGGTCTGCCCTGGGGATGTGAAAGCTGCTGCAGACAGGCTGTAGCAAAATGATGCCCCTGCTTCCTCAGTGCTGCGTGTTCCTGTCCCTCCACACTTCCTTTCTTTGTGTTTTGAGCCACTGGATCAGTGAAAATGTGGATCTCAGGAGCCTTCCATCAGGGCAGTATCAGCTCTCCACATCCCAGTAACCTATACTGGCTGGTTTACAGCACTCCTTTTCTGCTGATGACAGGTTCCTCCTGATGAAGCCTCCCCGGTGCCAGTTTACCTCATGCTGCCCTTCTGCATTGCTTGAACCTGCAGCCTCCTGGAGGAAGGGCAGCTCCCGCACAGAGCCCCTCATCCATGTGGCCTGTGTGTTTCAATCCTTCCCTTTGCAAGGAGGTTACTTAGACTAGGTGGCTAGGGGAGAAGAGTTGTGCCTGCAAAGCCGTCTAGTACAGATGCAGGGTTACCATCAAAACAATGCTACTGCCAATACAGTTTGTTTCTCTTGGGGAAGGGTGGGACTTTTGGAATAAACTATACTGGCAAAAAGTTAGTGTGCAAAAATGTTATGTGCTTAGTGTCACTATAAGTTATTTCCCCACTAGGAGTGATGTGTACAAACATATCAGCAACGCAGCCCATGTATAAGCCTGACTGTGGCTCTGTCAAGGTGGATTTGTATTTCTCAACCTAAAAAAAGCATCCCTCATGATGAGATATTCCAGCAACAGAAGGGCAGGATTTATAGCTGTTTGTGACTGGGGGAGGGCTGAAGAAGTTAAGGTGCTCTGCATTTCGTAGCAGGGAGGTGAACATTGGAGACCTTGCCCTGCGGGCATGTTGGCAATTTCTGGAAGTATTTACAAACTTGTCTCAGCCTGGAATAGAGAAACCTGGAAGCTTTTCTATTGCTTTGACTCCTTAGTTGATTTCACAGAAAAGCTCCCAGACAGATGGGACACTACAAGGATTTTTTTTTGGTAATCTGAAGCACCATGTAGAACATGAAGCTAGGCAATTTCCGTACACAGAATGGATCATATCTCCCCTGTACTCTGGGACTTTCTGTTTTTAATATCTGTGACTCTATGCTTTTAATATCAAAGCAATAAAGGAATAAGTGCTTGAGCTATTGTGCCTGGCTCTTGAAAGTGTTCATAAGACTTGTCAGGTGCCTGATGATGCTCAGTCCGTTAGGGGATTTGTTCTCATCCCTATTAAAGTTGAACTGCAAAGATAGAAAGAAATTTGTGTTACGCTCAGACTGATATTCTCAGGGTCTCTAACAAGCAGGCTCTGCAGAACAGTCATGAAAGAAATACATTGAAATGATAGGTCAGCAGCATCCGTTATACAAATACAACTCAGCCTCTCCAGACAGCTGATGATTCAGCTGGGAGGATTTTCCATATAAGCAACATCAGCCATGATGGCCTTGCTTTTCATGGCTTGGGGTGAGATCCTTGGCTGATCTGAACTGGCAAAGCTACATGGTGGTGAGTGGCTCACTGAAACTTGCAGCATCCACATTAGAACAGTTCTGGGAGGTCACTGCTCCCTGCTCACCCTGAAATACAGCCCGTTCTGGAGGGAAACACAATAGCCATTTGTGTCCATTACAAAAAATACATTTTTTTGAGGCCAGGAAGTAAAGAGGTTCAAGAAACCTCTTCAAGTGAAACTGCTGAGGCGATTTAGGGAGACAAAAGGAAATTACCACACGAGAGGATAAATAATGCATTGGGTACTAGCCTCTGCTTTGAAGTAGGGTTTCCTGAAGGGTCAGATCCCATGGCCTCCAACATTTATGTCATATATATCAATAACTTTTCTCCTCTCCTTCTTCTGGCTGCCAAAACATGTGAGTGAAGAATGTTGTTCAATACAGTTCACAGTAATTCCAGGCACCTGCCCTGGTGTAGCATAACAGAAGAGAGAGGGGAAACCCAAACTCAGTGTCTTTCCAGAAGAGAGAAGGTCAAACCACCTTGATAATAGCCCATAGACCTTCTTTCCTCCTGACCCATCCTGCAAACCCATGAAATTGTACTTGAAGAAGTCTGTATGGTTTGGAAAGATACTGCCTTTAGGTAGAGACTCTCCATCACCTTCTGGTAAGCTGAGCCAGGGGTTAAATACCCTCACTATTAAAAATATCCTCACTTTAATGTGTTCTCCAGGCACTTAGACAGCCCTGCGATGGGCCCAGTTAAAAACTGAGATGGACCAGACTTGACTAGAAAAATGAGGCCAGGCTAAAGGTAGAGTTACTATTGTTACAGGAAGGAAAAAAAATGGTTGTAAAATTTAGCTTCTACTGCAAAAATACACCCATGACACATCTTAAACTTTTCAGCAAGTCCTAAAAAAGTGCTGCTTTTTGCACTGCCAGTGAAACTGTTCTAATTAGTCTTAAAGTAAAAACCCCAGCTGTGCCAGTGGAAAGCCAGCTGTTCAGTTGTCTCTAAGCAAAGCAGAGAAAAGGACCAGCTTAAATAGCAAACCCAGTTTCCAGGCCCCTAATATCTTCTCTCTGTTGTGTTGCCTGGAGAGGCAGCTGGATTCTTTCCAAGGACAGAGGAGCCCCTCCAGCTGCCAAGAGCGCTGGAGGGGGAAGACACAGAAGAAAGAAATGTATGAATTCCCTGAACCTTTGCTTCCCCACCCCCCCCAAGCCTCTCCCCTCCTTGAAGGTGTTCTCTGTCCCTACATGAAGCTGTGAGGTGTGGTGGTGAGAAGTGGGGAGCAGTGTCCCAGTCCCTCTCCTTTGGCCTATGAGCCCTGCCAGAGGAGGTCCTCTCCACACTGTGCCTGCATGGTGCAGGGATTCTCAGCTCTGCCCATCTCTTACCCACACCAGGCACTCCAGGGAGCCTGTGGCTTGTCCATAGGGGCATCCCTGGCCTGCCACTCAGTCACTTAGGGCTGTACAATAGCATGCTGAACCAGCAGCGTACACATCAGCATATGCAGCACCCTGTGGGCTCCAGGACATCACCTCCAGCCACATATGGGGAGCAAATCTACTACTGAGGACAGGTATGCTCCCATCTCAGGTGACAGTATAGTCTTTCGCACCAGGCCACACTGAGGCTCTCTCCTTGCTTGTGGGGACTCCTCCTTCTCTATATTCTCTAGGGTTTTGTTTTGTCCAATTTTAAATGATTCAAATGATGAGATTTCCACCCCTCCTAGCTCTATCCAGCAGTCGTCTCTGCTGGGAGCATTGACTGTGGCTGCAATTCCTATTGTAATAGTTTTTCTACACATTCCAGCTGTTGGGATCAAGTTATTGACTGACACTTTCAGTCTTCACTGAAGAAAATAAATAGGATCTACCTTGATGTATTTAAGGACAGCCAAACTGTCTGAAGGTAAGCCAGCTGAGCCTGGATGTGATCTAGCTGCGTTAGCCAGGCTCCCTGTCTGAGCTCGGTAGCCCAAGTTCAGGTTATTAGCACAGGAATACTGCCACACTTGCACTACTAGCTTAAATTAAGACTCAAGTGGACTTATCAGTTTGGGTCTCTGCAACTGCAGTGATCCCTACACCACAGTCTGTTCTGCAGTGGAGATGTTCCCTGTTAGGAGCCCTCCCGCTGACAGGGTGAGAAGTAGGGAACAAAAGACCCCCCCCCAGTCTGAGTCACGAAGGTGTCCCAGTTTTGAAGGTCTCAGCTCTTGATTTTTCTGTGATTGGGGTTGGTTACATTGAGAAGTTTCCCTGCTGCGCACTCTTCATCTTGATGTGATCCATTTAAATTTCTAAGCCTTATTAAACACAGCATTAACATTCAATAAATGTCTCATTGATTATGTATTTACTTATCTGGTATTTAACTAGCATTCTCTTAAGGAATGAATAAAGGGTCAGAAGCAAGCAATAGTTACTGCATGTGATTTAAAAGGAACTGGGAAAGTACCCTTCAGAGGTCAAGGACTGCAGTCAGGAACTGAATCTGCCCAATATCTAAGCACCATAAACATTTTTCTATTCAATAGGCTTTATTAAAAATACTGTAATGCTTTTGTTAAATCAAAATGTATTTTAACTCTAAATGAAATCAAAACACTTTATCTACAAACAGGAAAGCATTTCAGTTACTGCATAGTTTAACTGGCCCAAAGCAATACTTAGTTTCTCAGCCTGCAAAGCCTATGGCTGGCCACTAAACAGTGCAGCAGTAAGGAGTAACGCTGGTTAGTGGCTGGAGCTTTAGCCTATAAAACTACAAAATAAAGATGTGATTTACAGTTCTACAGTAGCTGGGTTGTACATTCTACCGTATGCTCTGATAGGATACTCCTCCTCCACCTCACTGGGGAAAGAGATGCTGCTCATCTTCCTCCAAAATCCTGAGACCGATTTAGGACTCCTGGCAGCCAATTTAAGACCAGTGTAAGAGGCTCCATGTTGTGCTTACCACCTGCTGCACAAAGTGTGTCTTTTATCAGGAATGGTGAAATATAAAAGCATAAGAGTGAGTCTCTCCCTCAGCTTTTCTTGCATCCAATAGTTTGGCAAGACAGGTAATGTAGGTGTTAGTTTCTACAACTGGCCCTACTGCATTTCCCTTCAGCGACATCGGGTGAGCCACTTAGCTTACCCATGCCTCAGTTTCTCCACTTGCAGAATGAGATGCTGTGAAGATCGGTTGGATTCGATGATAACGGTTGGACTCGGTGATCTTGGATGTCTCTTCCAAACACAATGATTCTATGATTCTAAGATAAGTTATTTGATGATGGCTGAAGAGGTCTTTGAGTTCTCCTTAAGAGCTGGTGGACACTCAAGAAAGTCAATGCAGCAGAATTTTATTATTTTTGTTGTTGCTATACAGTGTCATATCATGTAACTCCTGATGTCCTTCTCATTGATCTCAAACTAAAGATTGGAAAAAAGCAAAAAGTTTTGGAGGGTAAATGAGCTTCCCCATCTTCCAGACCAGCTACAGTTCATTCAGTCTTCATCCCTCCTCAGCTCCCCATTATCACATTTGAACTTCCCCAATATGTGGGTGGAGAGGAAGAGCAGCACAGACATTACAGAAAAGAGCTCTTTTTCCTCTGGGAAATGGACCAACATTTTTGTTTTATTTTAGTCCAGTTTCCTTGCAAATGACTTTCTACCTAGCTGTTGAACTTTCTGTAAACAGTTTAGTGAGAGTCATAAAGTAAATCTCCCAAAGAAGAGAAAAAGAAACATAGTCATGAGTTACTGAAGTGAGCTCTCTCTTCCTCCTGCTCTTTTTAAGCCATCATAGGAGCTGATTTTCCACTAAGTCACAAAAAAACAGACAAGGGAGATAACAGGAGACAGCACAAACAAACAAAGGCATCATGGAGAAAATATACATTTATTTTTTTAAGCTTTGGGATGGATTTGAACAGACATTTGAACCTCCTCAGATACGGAATGGGACTAGAGACATGGCTTAATCTGCCCCACAAGAAACAGCAAGTAGTGGTGTGGAGGAGCTGAGCTGGTCCTGGGTGTCTCCAGGCTGGAAAAGCAGCTGGATGGGCATGTGTGCTGCATCAGAGCCCCCGTTCAGATCACCAGAACCCACCTGCACCCGTCTCTGGTGCCCTGTCCTTACATTAAACATTGTCTTTAAGGTCTGCATTAGGATTTTGGAATCACCAAGGCAGATACAGGCATTACAGGTCCCTTCACAAGCTCTATACCAGATGCTTTTTATTCTGGGACAGAACTAAGTGTAAGAAATACATAGCATTTCTTTAATTGTCCTTTTACACAGTTCCTCAAATTAAGCACCAAGGTGGTGCAATTCAGCTTTATAAGGCTTGCATCGTCACAAACCCTCTCAGCACTGTGTACTGCAGTGTTACGCCACTGTATGGACTGGCAACCTGAAGCAAATACGTAAAATGACTTTTGGTGCTCTCTCCTCTACCTGCTAGGGCGAAGGACAGCAAAGCTTATGTGAAGACCTTGGACCTTCCTTCTGTTTATCTTCTCACCAGGAGCTGCAGCACTCAGGAGCCCACATGAGGACTTTGAGAGCTTCCTGCCTCCTGCTGCCAAAACCAAGGAAAGCACAATATTCACTAGGTTAAACATGCACCGTGAGGATGATGTTCAGACCGTGCTTAAGACTGCAGCTGCGACATGCTCAGATGGGCTTATATTATGAATTCTGCTCAGGAAACAAAATAATATTTAATGTGCAACACCCATCTTAATTGCTTTATTATCTTAAAATGCCAAGGTTGAATCTGGTCGTGGTCAAATGCTCTGAAATGTCCAAAGTAGTTAAAATGCTGTCAATGTACCACTAAGAGTCTCTACTTAAATGTAAGTTATTCTGTGATTTATTGTTTTTAGTAGGGCTTGACAGTAAGAATACCAACATAGAAGTAAACAGCTCAGCTCTCTTAAGACTTGTCTATATGAGACTTCTCCACCCTGGATGACATGAGGTCAAAGATATGAAAGGCACATGAAAACAAAGTGTTTAATCAATAAGGTGTTGAGCTAAAAGGAGTCACAGAAACAAGGGAGGTCAGGTTCTTTTGCAAACAAGCAGAACAAGAGTTTGGATCGTACCTGTGCTACATGCAGCTTGCACATGATTTGTGTTTGTGGCACATGGGGCTATCACTGTGTATGAAAAAGTCAAAACCACACAATCAAAATCAGTCCTCGTGATGAGAGCTCTACAGATTGGGATGTCAGCTTTGACATGAGAGAGTGACTGCCTTCTATGCATATGTGCACTCTGTCCAGAAGTCAAGGGGAGCCAAGAGCCAGCTGAGACATTTCGTGGAGCTCAGAGCCTTTGACACCCTGTATTCTTGGATGCGGTTGACTGTGCTGACAGGGGTGTAATTGGCAGAAAGATGACATCATCTGGGGTCTAGATCTTTAAAATAAAACAATAGAAAATGGAATGAATCTTTGCTCCAGGAAAGCTGGTTGGCTGTAGGAGTTCCCTTCAGGCAGCCTTGCTAAGAGAAGAGTTGCGCTATTAAATTTCCAAGATGTTTCTATTGGTGAAAATCTGAACATTGAATTTAGCTTGGCTATTAACTTGGCTGGTGAAGGGGCAATTAGCTGGGCAACTAGGTTGGCTGGGGAGGAAGTAGGAACAGAAATCATCTGTAGCCTGGCAAGTACAGAAGGAAACTCAGGGAAGAGAAGGTGTATCCAGGGCTGCCCACACCCTGCCTTACCCAAGGGGTAAATCAAGAGCCCTGCACTAATAAGCAACCTGAGCTGCGGATTTCCTATGTGCAGTTTCAGTACATGGTTGTATGTCTCTAATCTTTGTGAAACTCCATCTGTCATGTATTTAGGATCCTATTTAGGATCCTCTGTAGGGTTCTTTAAAATCCTCTTAGGATTTTAGATGCAACTTAAGTTTTTCCCCTCTGAAGCTGTGATTTGATTTTCACAATTGCAGTTCTGCTGTGCAGCGTCAGACAGCATTGCTTGAATGTGCACCTTGATTTTACAAATGTGTTTATTTCTCCCTTGGTATTTACCACAGGATCTAATTTGACTTGCTTGGAAATAAGCAGGTTCACTAATAGCCAGGGAGCTTGGAAAAGAAGATCCAGATTGCCTTGCTTAGCTCTCAGTCTTTACTAGTTACTTGCTGTGCTCTTTGTTGGCCAGTTGAATAGACTTCATTACAGATCCTGGCAAAGCTAGAGAGATACTGAGATAGAGAAATCCCAGCTGGGGATCTGCTGGGAAGGTCAGGTGTTTGTCCACCAGTCATTTGTCTGGGCTGCCCAACAAATGTACCTGTAATCCTTGCTCTGCTGCAGACCTGCTTTGTGCTATGCCAAAGCTTATCAGCCTCTACTGAGAAGTCTCAATAGGGAAGCCAGAACACTTGCCTGTGTTTTTTCAGAGCAGTGGCTCTTCACTGCTGCTGCAGCAATTTTCTGCATGGTTACACAATGCTCTGGTAGCAAGGCTTGGGGATTCCTGCTTGCTGAGGAATGGCACAGCTGATCAACATTGTCTATTTCCCTAACCGTGATTTATCCAGCTCCCTCAGTCTTGCTGCTGTCATTAGCCCTCTTTTCTCCTGGGCTTTCAAGAAAGTCCAAATGAGAGACTTGCACCCTGATGATTTTACTAGTTTCCCCTTTGCCAGAAACTTTTTTTCCTTTTATGTGCAAAGTAAAGAAAAAAAAAATACTACTTCTAGTGGTAATAAAAATAAATCATGGTAGTATGGCCAACAAGCTGTTTATTGAAATTCCTTTCTTTCAGGGGTTTTCCCTGTACAGCAACGTAACCCGGGAGTATTAGACAGAAAGTATTCATTCAAAACAACAGGAAAACACAAGTGGGCAGAAACCAGGAAAATTGTTTGAATTTGGCACCACAATTCCCATTTTAGTCTCATGAAAAGTTCCAGGAACAATCTTGGATTTGCTTCTCCTCAAAATCCATGAGGCTCATTGTCGTGGTTTGACCCTGGCTGGATGCCAGGTGCCCACCAAAGCTGCTCTATCACTCCCCCTCCTCAACTGGGCAGGGGAGAGAAAATATAACAAAAGGCTCGTGGGTCGAGATAAGGGCAGGGAGATCACTCACCAATTACCGTCACAGGCAAAACAGACTTGACTTGGGGAAAGATTAATTTAATTTATTGCCAATTAAATCAGAGACAATGAGAAATAAAACCAAATCTTAAAACACCTTCCCCCCACCCCTCCCTTCTTCCCGGGCTCAACTTCACTCCTGATTTCTCTATGTCCCCCCAAGGGGCACAGGGGGACGGGGAATGGGGGTTGCAGTCAGTTCATCACATGTTGTCTCTGCTGCTCCTTCCTCTGCAGGGGGAGGACTCCTCACACTCTTCCTCTGCTCCACCCTGGGGTCCCTCTCATGGGAGACAGTTCTCCACAGACTTCTCCAACTTGAGTCCTTCCCACGGGCTGTAGTTCTTCACGAAGAAGTGGGTCCTTTCCACGGGGTGCAGTCCTTCAGGAACAGACTGCTTCAGCATGGGTCCCTCACGGGGTCACAAGTCCTGCCAGCAAACCTGCTCCAGCGTGGGCTCCTCTGTCTCCATGGGTCCACAGGTCCTGCCAGGAGCCTTGCTCTCCGGTGTGGGCTTCCCATGGGGTCACAGCTTCCTTCGGGCATCCACCTGCCCCAATGTGGGGTCCTCCACGGGTGGGTATCTGCTCCACTGTTAACCTCTCCGGGCTGCAGGGGCACAGCCTGCCTCACCATGGTCTTCACCATGGGCTGCAGGGGAATCTCTGCTCCAGCGCCTGGAGCACCTCCTCCCCCTCCTTCTTCACTGACGTTGGTGTCTGCAGAGTTGTTGCGCTCACATCTTCTCACTCCTCTCTGCTGCTATAATCCCGCAGCAGGTTTTTTTCCCCTTCTTAACTATGTTATCCCAGAGGTGCTACCACCGTCACTGATGTGCTCAGCCTTGGCCAGCGGCGGGTCCATCTTGGAGCTGGCTGGCATTGGCTCTGTTGGACATAAGGGAAGCTTCTAGCAGCTTCTCACAGAAGCCACCCCTGTAGCCCCTCCGCTACCAAAACCTTGCAATGCAAACCCAGTACACTCATGAATAGAATTTGAATGAAAAAAAGTGTTCAAAATTTAAAAAGCACTGTAGAAAATGTTTGGGTTTGCATCACAATTTTACTTCCATTTTAATTTAATTTTCCCTACTTTTTAAATTATTTGCTTTTTAAAATGTAATTTCCTGATACATTACTAGCATGCACTGCTGCTTCTGATACATTACAATATGACATAATACAGTAGCTGAAATGTTTTATTATTTTAATGTAATTTAGTGAAATGTATAATGTTAATAATTATCAGTAGCTGTTACTTAGAGCTAGCTAAAACTTTATGCCATATTCCCTAGAGTATTTTATCTTATTCTTTCAATCTGTGCTGCAATGTAACAGATGATTGACACTTTGTGCAGCATAAATAATTTGAGTGCTAGGGTGACTCAACAGCAATGATTTGCAGAAAGCAGTGTTAACAAAGCTGTAAGAAATAGTTTAATATTAGTGGTACTTTGTGCTTAGCTCATATTTTCCATCCCTGTATCAGCGGACACTTTACTAAGGCAATTAAATATCCATTCATTACTCCTGTTTTCCAGATAGGCAACCAGAAGCTCAGACCCGTGCAGTGATTTCAGGGCAGCATTAATATCTGGGATCTGCATTTTGCAGGTACTGCCATATCTTTTCCACACTGTTGTTTTCTAGGGGTTTGCAGATGCTGCAGGAATCTAGCACAAGAAGCAGCACAGCACTTAGACTCTCCCCAGCCATAACTTGCCTCTGAACTCTCTGGTATTCAGGAGAAGATAGTTCACTTCAGAAGGCTCAGCTTATCTCTCCTCTTACACCAGCTACTTCTGGTCTCTTGAGGCACCCTTAATCTTGCTCATCCCTGAGTGCAGAGAGCAGACTTGACTCCAGTTTTACTCAGGCTGCAAAGGTGGGTTGTAGCAAAGGAGGGGCCTCTGGTGTGACACTTCCTCCCACGTCCACTGCATGCCAGCAAAGACCTTAGTGACGAGCTGGGTCTAACCATGAACCAGCACCTCTTAAAGGGCTGGCTGAGTTTCTACTGCCTTGGACTTTGGATCAGGCCCAAACTGAGCAATTTCTTTTGTCTTTGAGTCATTGTATTCTTGAGTGGGTGTCACCTTCTCTCCGCTATGGCTCAGACTAGGCCCTTATATATGGGTCAGCACTTCAGGTGGGGCACGCTGGCCTTGGCCATCTCTCTTGCAGGTGCAACCTAGAGGCAAGCATCCTCCACACGAAAAAAAAAGCCATAGGGATTGCTACTGTGTCAGAGGATGGCAAAGGCCTGTTCCTCTCCTTGTCCTTGAGAGGACAGGTTGGCTCAGAGGAATGAAATGAGATGCACAGAGGTCTGTTTGCTTCTTCCTCTCCTCTCTCATTCACTCTCAGCTGTGCTGCTATTCCTAGACACAGGGACCTAAACCTGAGCCACAGGCATTTACACAGCTTGACATTTTTATAGCAACAAAAATGAGTTTCCCATTAGCCAAAAGTGGCTGGAATCCCAGGTCTGAAACTGTGCTGATGGAGTAATGTCTGGAAAAAAAAAGGAAATCTCCAACATGGAAACACTAAATGCTATGGCAACAAGAGGAGCAACAAACAGGGCTTAAAGACACAGGCTGAGCATTAATTTAAGCACTGGGAATTAGAGAGAGGGAAATACCAGTAGTTTATAATGCTGTGTTTTATCTGGGATGAGGAGATGAGATCCTATGTCCTTAAATAGCAAGTTATATGCTCTAGAGGTAGACAGACAGGCAGCGTCCTGCGGCAGGCTGCTGGCTTTCATCAGAATCCCTTCTGGCCACTCAGCTGACATTACATGTGGAAACTGAGCTCTTCTCACATTATCCCTTTTTCCTGAGCCTTCTTTCCAGTCATGTGCTGTAAATACAAAGGAGGGAGCATATCTGTGTAATTTGTTAATCCAGTGATAGGAGTTGGCTGAGCTGCTGCTGCCAAACCATCCACTCTTGAGTCATGTAAAGATTCCTCCCTTCCCTGAAGAGCAGAGATTTTTCTCCAGTGACATCTGACTCGCTCTGTACTAATTGACAGTTCCCTGTTCAAAATGATGTATGTGTTCAGGATATGCTGGGTTTTGTCCCAGTTTATCCTGGCCATAGTGACGACACTTCACAGGTCTCCCTTCAACCCCTAAATCCCTGGCAAACAGATAATTTCCATACATAAACCTTCTGACTTCTATCCAGAGTAGCCCAAAGGAGGTTTTTCTTGTTTCTTTTATTTCCTTTGTGGATCTGAATCTCTAACCAACATGGCACAGTAGTTTCCAGTAAACATCTGCAGAGGAGAGACAGGTAAAAAGTAGTCTGAAAGTGCTCAGTGGAAGGCAGGGGCTTTTGAAGTTGGGACACAGGCTTCAGCTCAGCAGATCTGAATTTAATGTGTTTGCACTTCTGCCACAAGCTTCCTTTGAGATCCTTGACAAGGCATCCCCTTTCACTATGCCTTCAAGCTCTGAAGTGTCTATATTAGAGAGACCATAACCCATCTGGACAAGGAATCTCTCCTGTGTGCATGTACAGCATCTGCCATAGTGAGGCTTCAACCTGAACTGAGATGTGGCGAACCTACTTCCATATAACCACCGGGTGAACTTGTTGTGTTAGGTATTGACAGGCTGGTCCCTTGCAGCACATCACATTGCAAAGCTCAGCACCTGGATTTCTGGGCTCCTGGAGCTGCTACCTCCTAATGATGTATGTATAATAACTTGGAAGTCGTCTTTGTGAAACAGACATATTTCCTTGTAAAAAAATGGAGCAATTCTCCACTGTGTGTTTAACTGTTTTTTTAATTCAAAAAAATGACATACAAGACTGCTTCTCAGCATCCAATGGCAATGGCATCTGGATCTCGGGCAAGTGACTCCATCTCTTTTTCTTATTCAGCTGCTCTGAGCATTTATTCCCCGGACTGGCCAATTTTATCCTCCTGTAAGGTGACACTGCGTTTCCCCACTGTCCTTGTCCTTACCCCAAGGCCCTTGCTGTGAGCCTGTCCCACGCTGTAAGGAGTTGTAAGGAGGAGACATATGTCCTGAATGTCTGCTGCTCTGGGGACAGGACAGGTTGCTACAACACACCGAGACCGCTGTGGGTCATAGCATGCGTGATGTGAACTGTCCCTGCATGTGTGTGGTACACAACATTTGTGTAGCACACAGAGCATTGACTGCAGCGTAGCAAAGCAAGGAAAGTCACAGCAAACCTGCCCTCTCTTAGTGATGTTGTTTCTGTGTCCAGCCTGCTCAGGGTTTGGAGAAAACATGATGAAGAGTAGCAGCAGCAGTAGAGGGAGAAGATGAAATTTCATCAGTGTGAATTCCTCCCTCTGAAGAGCAGACTGAGGGAGCAACTCTCACCTTCAGCTTGTTTCACAGGGCAGGCTAATCATGGGAGACAGGAACAGGACAGTGGTTATTTCTCTCCCCCAATCCCCCGATCTACCATTTGATCTTGGACTAGTTCTTTCATTTCTTGTTGTATAAGTTCCCTTTTTCTATAATGACAGGATAAGAATACCCTCCTTTGTGAAGTCCTTTGATATCTGAGGAGGAAAAACATCATATAGAACTTACAGATTATTAGCTTTATCAGCATCCCAACCATCTTCCTCTTGGACAAAGTCTCTCATTTGTACAAAGAACATCATTGTTGAATAACTCTCTCTGGTGTCACACCAAAATGTATCTGCTTTCACTGTACAGAAAGAAAGAAAGTTGTGTTCCTTCATTCAAAGACTTGTTAAACTTCTCAATGTGTGTCCTGGCGAGGCATCACGAAGAAGTGGGTACAAGGGTAAGTAAGAATAATGACAACTTTTTTCTTTGGCTTCTCTCTCAGTGGATTTGTGTTTCCCGAGTTTCAGTAATTTCCAAGTTAAAAAAAAAAAAAAAGGCAGTTTATGGTTTTCACAATTTCATCCAAGTTTTCTCAGAACTAGGGCCAGGTACATTCCAGACGAAGGAATCCTTTTTGACCAAACTGCCCAATTTCAAGTGTGTAACATTCATTCCATGCGATTTTGTGTTTCAACTGAGCACATTTCACACAGCTCTCTTCAGGACTAGGGCTCTCGTCTTATGCCAGCTCCTAGAGGACAACATAGTGCCAGTGCTTTCAGCCTTACTCACCTGCCTGTTTTGTACACACGTGAACAGCTTCTGTCTGTGGTAAGCCTTGGTAGAGTACTGCTCAGAGCCCAATAGAAATCTCTGTGACACTATTTTCTGATGCAACCCTGATACATTTTGCATGGAGGTAGAACCCAATATTTTTTAAATAGTCAGTGGTATCAGAGGTTTTATTGTTCAGATGAACATCTTCTGAAGACTGAAAGGCTTTTGGTTTTCACTACATCAGCTGTGTGCTTCTTGTATCTGGAAAGCAGACTACAGACGCACAGCAGGAGAAATCAGCAAACTCTTAGAATCATAGAATCATTTAGGTTGAAAAAGACCCTTAAGATCATTGAGTCCAACCATAAACCTAGCACTGCCAACTCTGCCACTAAACCATGACCCTAAGTGTCACCTCTATACATCTTTTAAATACCTTCAGGGATGGTCACTCAACCACTTCCCTGGGCAGTCTGTTCCAATGTTTGACAACTCTTTCAGTGAAGAAATTTTTCCTAATATCCAATCTAAACCTCCCCTGGCGCAACTTGAGGCTGTTTCCTCTCGTCCTATCACTTGCTACTTGGGAAAAGAGACCAACACCCACCTCACTACAACCTCCTTTCAGGTGGTTGTAGAGAGCGATAAGGTCTCCCCTCAGCCTCCTTTTCTCCAGGCTAAACATCCCCAGTTCCCTCAGCTGCTCCTCATAGGACTTGTGCTCTAGCTGCCCCTCACCAGCTTCGCTGCCCTTCTTTGGACAGGCTTCAGCACCTCAGTGTCTTTCTTGTAGTGAGGGGCCCAAAACTGAACACAGTACTCGAGGTGCGGCCTCACCAGGGCCGAGTACAGGGGGACGATCACTTCCCTACTCCTGCTGGCCACACTATTTCTGATACAGGCCAGGATGATGTTGGCCTTGTTGGCCACCTGGGCACACTGCCGGCTCATAGTCAGCCGGCTGTCGACCAACACCCCCAGGTCCTTTTCCGCCGGGCAGCTTTCCAGCCACTCCCCCCCAAGCCTGTAGTGTTGCCTGGGGTTGTTGTGACCCAAGTGCAGGACCTGGCACTTAGCCTTGCTGGCTCTTGCACTGCAGTGAGTGGGCTGTTATCAGTGTCAGAGCTCAAAACTGGTGGCCATGGACTGTCGGGCCAGCATGAGCCATGGAATCCTGGTAAGAGTTGAGTTGAGCTTATTTGAGTTAAATTCAGCTCTTTTCCCAGCTTTTGGAGATGATCTCAAGAGGGGAACAAATGAATCCATGTCTTTTCTTTCCTTTTCTAGTTATAAAGAAAGCTTGAAAGAGTTTTTGTTTTACAGATATTTTGAGAGAACTTTTCAGCAGATACTTTGTACATGAAAAATTCAGATCTTGTCTCTTCTATTTTTCCTGACAGACTCTCTGGACAGCTTGAGACCTAATAGGATTATGATAAAGGTATAGCACGAATAGCTGAGAGAGGAAGTAAATTTTATCCAGACTGTTTAAAATGCTGGGTTTTGTTAGTACATGTTTAATGCAACCCCCCTAAAGACATAAGGAGAAAAAAATAGCAATTTGCTAAAGATTCAGCTCAGTCTGCTCTATACGGCCAATATCACAGATATCCATGCAGTTTCACAAGAAAAAGCAGTGAAGATGAGTCTTGACCTTTCTGATGCTTCAAAGGTTAAAAACAAGAAGAGAATGGAGACTTTTCGAGAGGGAGAAAAAGTCCCACTTTTCAGGCCTTTTTTTATCTGTCTCAAAAAGGAACAAGAAGAGCACAGACTCATCTTGAACTTCCTTTTGCCATTTCACGTTTCTACTTCTCCTTATAGCTCAGGACATGTCAGAAAAGAGCCGCAGTCAAGGCAGAAGTTTCTGGCTGGAAAGTCACCAAGTGGCAAGTAGCCCAGCTGTGTGTCTCCTCCTCAGCCTTGAGAAGCCGACCTTGCAACTGATTCTGGGCTTGAAACATCCCAGAATGTTTAAAGTAATGAAATAAAAACAAAACAGAGATTGCTCAGACAGCAGGGTTTTCTGGGAGCACTGAAAGTCCTGAACAAAGGCACATCATCCAAACAACCATTTCTACCGATTCCTTTGCATATCTTTTACAAAATGACACAAAGTGAAGGCTTTGCCAGATGTTGCCTTATGGTGTTTTACCAAGGGTGGGAAGTAGTCAGGCCTCTGCCTTACATCCTGCAGAAATGAGCAGTATTGTGGAGAATTAAAGCAGGGAATACAAGAACAGGAGGGTGCCTTCTGCTCAAAGAAGCAGAATCCTGCAGATATTAGCCACAGTTCTGTTATAGAGTGGCACAGAAGACCTGAACACCTCATCTGGGTTCCTTAAGCCAAGCTTTTCAGCTATTTGCATTTGACTTTTCCAGATCCCTCACCTGCCACCCCAAGATTTGACCAGCAGGAGGGTACTGACAGCAGTAACGGAAGCCAATGGGAGTCTGCTCTGGTACTGTTAGAAGCAAAACCAGAATTTAAAAGCAAACAAACAAAGAAACAAAAAAAACTGTCTAGGCATCTCATTCTGGACCACAGAAACAAATACACTCCTGAGCTTAATCTGTCAGCCCACATGTCTCAGCCCCTCAAGTAAAAAATGAGATACAGTCATCACCTCCTTGCTCAGAGCTGTGAGAAAGCATTCATTAATTGTTATGAGGCATGAGGGTAGGATACTTATTCAAGTATGTTTAGAAGAAAAATATTTGCAGTCAACAACCCTAAATCCACTATTGCCATAAAGAGGTTAATTGCCTTCGTGTCTGCTTTCAGTCAAAATTCAGTCAGGAGATGTATACAGTTATCCCACAGAGATGCTGATATCAAACACACTTAAGGTACAGATTACTACGATGTATGGGGTTCAGTGCAAGTTCACGAACAGAGAGTCACATGTGTATGGCAGTGGGAGGACGTGGAAGGAAGCATAATGCATGGGCAAGTGGTCAGAAAAGAATGGAAAATAACACCTGGTCCATTGCAGAGTCCCCAAGAAAGTCAAGCAACCCATACTTTAATGAAGAATGATCAGGCTCCTGCCTGGATAGAAAAGAATAAACTAGTTTCAGAGAGAGGGATCACAGCTGCCTGCATCCCCTGGAAGGCTTCAAGGGCAGACCAGGCTTGAGAGCTGTCATGATCTGCCTAGCCGAGTCCTGCTATGGGTTAAGGCTGAGGTGAAAGGCATACGGACAGAGACCACCCCTGCCAGGTGAGCATGGGGAAAGGCTGCAATGAACTGCTGGGAGAAAGGCAGAGAGAAAGGGAGGGAGAGTATAAGAGTGAGTTCCTCCCTATTGAATCTCAAATGTTTTTTTACTTCCAATGCTTCACCTTTACTTTTTATAAATTTCGTGACAGCATTATTTATTTTGGATCTCATAAATAAATACTATTATTTGTAACTGATCTTATCCTGGCTTGAATTAAAAGTGATTTCCAGGCAACTGGATAATAACACGGCACTTTTCACCCAAGGCTATGCCAAGTTATAAAGTGGGAAGCTAGGGACACTTCAGTGCGCTCCCTTGCTCCCAGTGCATTCTCCACGCAGTGCCCCTAGAGGATCCATACAAGCCAGTTCACAGAGAGAGGAAATAGCTGTTGTTATACCAAATGATATGGCTGGGAAAAAACTGACAAGTTTCTGGGCTCACTCATGCTTGTGTGCTTGAAATCTTGTCTGTTTTTTCCAGCTATATCACTTGGCCTAATCAATAATTTTCCTCCTGCTGCGAACTGTGCCATATTATTAGCCATGTGATTTTAATCATATCTTTTCCCTCTATTACACAAGGATAATATGTTTAAAGAGGCTGAGTTAGGACAGAAAAAGCAAAGGATGAGAAAAAACAGCGGCAAATCCCTTATGCCAGGAATATAAAGTAATTATGCTTCTGGAGACATCTGAAAACTTTGTAAGCCTCACATTTGATAGGTCAATTTAAACCAGATTACAAATTACAAATTTGTTCTTCGGTCATGGTGTTTCTCTCTCTCTCACTCTTTTCTTCCTTGCTACAGAACAGCTTGCTTTGACAGCCTATTTCCACACATTAAGAGAAGACCTTCTGCTGTGAAAACATTTCTTTGATCCTCTCACCTGCTAAGTTTTTCTGTCCTTTGTGAATTCCTCAGTTTCATACAGCCCATTACCAACATATGGTCCTTTTGCTTTGATGTTAAGTGTCTTCCACTTTCCACTTCCCCTTTCTCTCTTGCAGAGAAGTTGGAGGAGCTAATGAACACTTGTAGTCAGCCCATCCTCCCAAAGTGTTTCCCTTAGGCAGGCTATCAGTAAGATTTAATCACTAACATCTTCCCTTTCTGGCAGGTACTTGTTGAGATGCCGACAGGCCCGCTTTCCATGGCAGAGCAGTTCTGGAAACCAGGGTTCATACTTGGGACTGAAGCACCTGCTCCAAAGCAGAGTTTCTGCCTCAAGTAAATGTATTCACAGAATGTGCTATGGAGTTTGCTGTCACACTGGCCCAACACCTATTTAGTTCTGTGTTTCATAAATTAAAAGTTCTTTTACACAATGGATAAGATGGGTGAATCAAAAAGAATTTGCAATGCTAAAGCCCAAGGCTGCACCCCAGACCAAATAACTGTCTGGCAATTAATACTCAGAACACCCATGTGTTAGTTTCTGAAGAGTCAAAAGAGAGTACAGAAAAGGTAAATGCCTTTCATGGGAAACCCACTATCTAGAGATTAATCTTCCATAAATACATTCCTTATTCTGGGGAACTACAAAGAATAAAAGAAACGATGCATTTCTGTGGAGGCTGAAATCAGATGTTCATTGCCTGTGATCTCCAGGGAGTTCATATTTATTTTGTTGAACATTTTACTAACACTGGGAAAATATTCTCTTTTCCTGAACATTTGCCCTTTGTCATGTTGCCAAAGCTTTACAGAATGATGAATCATTCTTTAGTGACAGTAGTGCTATTACTTCCCATTTGTAACGTAAGCAATTTTTTTGGTGCAAAAATTTCAGACACCTCATAGTGATGTTGCAATGGGACCTAATGCCTGCATATTTGAGCATATGGGGAAAAAGTGCATGAAGCAATATAAAAAAATCATGATTCCTGTGGTAAAATTAGGCAATGCTCACACTAATTGCTCATACTAATAATGTATACTTGACAGTGAGATCCACATTGTAAATACTGGGGAATTGCACAGGTGAAGACAGAAGTTCAGCAGGAACCGTCTGAGGCTGCAGCAGATGAGGCCAGTGGTAACTGTGCTAGCGCTGTGAGTAGCTCTGGGCTCAGAATAGCAATGGGCGTTGCAACACAGAAATCCAGTGAATTTACATGAGAGTAAAGCAGCAGGTAGAGGGTAGTTGGTTTCCATAGCTCAGTTGGACTTCCCTGCAGCCCCTTCTGAGGTGCCTTATAGAAGGACAGAAATAAATTTAATCTATCGTGGCTGAGAAACAAAATATATAGGCCAAAACTGTCTGAGAGAGAGGAAGAAAGAGTAGGAATGAATGTTTTTGTATCATACCTGACAACATAGGTGTAGCAAAGTGTCTAACATGGATGTGAAGCCATATGTAGTTTAATATACATATTAAAGAGGGATGAGCTGAGACCTAGCAACTGTGGCAGACAGCATAAGGTTAAGCTGATCAGTCCAGACCAAGGAATGTCTATGAGGAACCTGCAAAGGGTCCAAGCATAGTCTAAGCAAGGGTATAGGGAAGCAGACAACATGACAAGCAGAGTTCAATACAAGCATCAGAAGAGTAAGTTACCCCTGCATTTCTCAGTTACAGGTTAGTTATATCACCTCAGGCAAGTGAGCTGGGTCCTGCTCTGGGCAGGCCAAAGAGGTGGTGGCTGCAGTGGCAGCTGCATCCCAGCAAGCCAGCAAGTATGGACAGAGGAGAGCATGATCAAGAGAATGATGCAATGCTTTGATCTAATCAATGGGATGGCCTTTTAAGGTGGGATACTCACCTTATCCCAATCACAGCATTTCAAATGGATGTTGTGGGACTAAAGGATGGAGAGGAAAAGGGTAGAGGCAGAGAAAAAACATTAAACCAGTCTCTTGGTAGCAATTAAAAAACCAATGAGAATTGTCTTACCAAAAAATAGTAACCTACTGAATCAGGAACATGTTAGAGAGGTATGGTTTAAGCATTTGCCTTCGTTTTTAGGAATGAAAGGGTAATTTAATGAAATAGAATGTGGCCAGGTCAAATCTGATAAGAGAAATGATTCTTGGTGCAACATGTAGTTAAATAATTGATCATTTCCACTGCATACCTCTGGGAGCATAATCTTAGCAAGTTTAAAAGGGATATTAGACATATGTGTAGATAGCAAGAGATAAGGAGTATAATTGCTAAACCATAAACACTTTAGGAGTTGAGTTAATCTTTATTAGTGGAGAACAGGATAGAACTGTGAGGTGGAACAGGTTATCCCAGTGAGTTTACTGTCTATATCTGTTGAAATATATGGTTCTGGTCATTTCTGGAGGCAGAACACTACACAAAGAGGATACCCAATCTTGTCTGGCCTGACTGTGTTTATGTGACAATATTCCAACAGACCTATGGACCTAGGCCTGAAAGAAAAGGAGGGATTGAAGAGTGAAGCTTTTTGGCAGAGCAGTTTGTAGTCCAATAATGAAATAGCAGGGGATACTTCAGGTCAGTCCTGAAGTGCACTGCATGAGCCATCTAGTAATAGAAGTCATCCATTATCACCCAGGCACAAATATTTTGAAAGGAAAAATTCTGGACAGGCTCAGAAAAGCTGGTTGGCTCATCATTCTGATGAGATTTCCATAGAGAAGTTACAGTGTTTGCAAGGCTGCCAATTTTTAAGCAATCCTCTCTCAGCCAATTTCTTTTTTTCCTTCTCCATACTACCAAACATGATTAGATCATATTATGAACATATTGCCTGCCAAATTTCATCTCCAGTTAGTCATACTGAGCACTGTGACCTTATAAAAGAATCTTAAACTGATTAACCTGTTTACTCTGTGCCTATGTACAGAGGAAAAAAAAAGTCTCACCAACTTATTTTGGAGCACTATTTATTAAGGCATCCTGATTTATGTTTTCCTCCTCTTTTTGCAGTTGATATTTCATACTTCAAAGGGAAGGGCTGTAAAAGAAAGCAGTGGTTCCACCTTAGTTGTGATCACATGGAGGAAGGAGATGATATAATACTAAATACACTCCAGATAGCCAGGAATGTGCAGATCTTTGTCGTCTACATCTTATTGTTCCCATTTATTTGTTTACACTGTGACCCATGTGGCTTCTTTTGGTTGACAAAATCATAAAATGATTAAAGCAGCTCATCTGTGCCAGCCAGTAAGGCTTTACTCTGCTAAAACAGCAGAGAAGGGCTAGCACTGAAGGCCAGATCCTCACGTGGTACTTATCTGCCACCCTTCTGGTATCTGTACTCTGCAGAAGCAGACAATATTTTGCTTCATGATGAATGGCAACTCGAACCAGTTTTACTTTTTTATATGGCATACAGTCCTCACATAAGTTGACCAGATTGGGTTAGGGTTCACCTTATCTAACATCAGACATCATAAATGTCAGTGTTTGCACCAAAGGCAGTAATCTAAAACCCATTTCTAGTGCATGAAGAAGAACTGAAAACTCATCCTAATGCTGATTTTTTTAAAAGAGTGCTAATAAATCACATACCACAAGTTTATAGTTCTCTCCATTTATAATGAAGAGCACCTAAAGCACTAACTCAGATATCTAAGTACAATCATCTAACATTTGGCGAGATGGATGCTATCCTCATGACTGAAATGGAAGACCCATGAAAGAGTACAAAATGCTAGAGGTCGAGACTGAGACATGTTGGTTGAATTACACCTTAGATCAGGAACAGAAGATGAGGCAGGAGAACCAATTTTCACTGACTGACTCCCATTGAAAGAGCAGAAATGCCATGTGTTATGAAAAGGAAAGTGATTGCTGTCTACCTTAGTTATGCATTGTAATATTACACCATACGCAACAATCCCATTAAGTGGGTTATTGAGTTGCTATTGTAGGCTTCTGCCTAAGATCTCTTACTCATAATGACATGTGTGACAGTTGTATGTTTAGAGCAGAGAGATAAAGGCTGCACGTGAAAACTAATTAAACATTTCAAGGTGCTGGTATTGGCTTCAGCCTTGAGATACTACTGTTAGAAGCTAATTATCTAAAAGCCAATGCTTACTATGTGACTCACGAAAGATGCATAGTTTACAAATTTTAACACGCCAAAACATTTGGGAAACACAGCTGAGGACATCAACAAAAGAATTTCCCTCAGAGATCAAATAGCTGGATGTACTCAGCTGTGCTCCTGTCTTTGACAGTGGCTACTTCTGAAGGCATACAAAAGCCAACTTTGGATAGTTACGACATAAACAGTCCTTACAGGAAATTACTTCTTACTGTTTATTTTGACAGTGTTTGGGAAAATCCTTGTTCATGAGCACATTTAATACAGGAAGAAATGTTATATTTAATTTACAAGTTTGCCTGTAGTCACATAGACCTAGATGATAGTTATTTGAAGTGGTGCACTCATATTAACTATGCCTATATTGCTTGAAAAGGATGGTCCCATGACTGCCCCAGGAGATGAATTGCCTATCTGCCATAGGGTGAGCTTCCAGGCATGGCCTGAGGTACAACTGGAGCACCATTTCCATCATCTATAGGATCACGTATGCCCAGGCTAGCCAAGAGGTAAGTCAAGACAGGCAGGAAAGCAAACAAACCAGGCTCACAAACACTCCAGCAGTTTCTGTTTCAACATAGCATAGACATGGTCTTCAATTTCAGACAAATTTGTATCAGCTAATCATCAGGATCCTTATGGGCCTGCTCTGAAGGCCACTGAACTCAGTGATAGTCTTTCCAATCACTTCAGTGGCTTTGGATCAAGCTCTTTTGGATTAAAAATACAGGAAGAGAAATCTAAAACAAATTTCAATGGCCAAGAGATTCTTCACATAGAAGATAATGACTGAGTACAAACAATGGAATTATGGACAGAACCAAACATATAGGAAAAAACTCCACAGTAGTCAATACTCTTTTAGCACAAACTAAAAATTCTCTACTAGATTCAAGACTGGCTCTTCCGAAGTCCTTCCTGAAGTAGTTTAGACTACTTGAAGCAGACTTTTCTGTGTAGACTTTTCTTTCCTTGCACGATTTTGTGTGTTATAGTGCAATGGGAGTTCGGGAAGGTCTCAAGGAGCCATGAATAGATATCAGAAGTTGAAAGCTATGCTGTCATGAGGCACATGCTCTCATTGTGATTTCAAGATAGAGAAATGTGGATTTTCTAGCAGGACAGAGTGTAATGGAATAGACTATTCCTTTCTTTTACTGCTTAAACTTGTAAGATTGAAGTCCTGCTGGAGAAAACAAGAATGCTATTAATTCTTTTCTGCTCCTTTTTGTTGCTTCTATCCTATGAAGAAATGTTCAAAGTAATAAAAATCCATACCTTCTCTGTCAGCTTGCATGCCACTGAATGCTAACAGTCAGGGGAGCAACAACAGTGTGGTAAAATCTTTTACTTTGCTTCAACTGAGGTTTTCAATCTTTAAAGGGAAGCAGCAATGTTGATTTCTGATCCTGGAGGCTGCTACATAAATATTTACTAAAATCTCTGATACACCTACTAACAATGAATTTGCAGGCTGTCTTATTTAGAAACTCCTGTCACTCTTTCAGTATCTCCAGAGTAGTGGTCTGGTGCTAGTCTGTTGGTAATCCCAATGGGAAATCTGGTCTGATTTAATCTATTTCTTTTTATTTCTTGTACAAAGGAGGCAGCACATTGCAAAATGAGCACCTCATTTCTGTTTGCTGCTGAGGGTGGCAACTGCGGTGATGATAGCAATGCTCTACATCTCTGGAGGTGCGGGAAGTCCAGCCAGCCCAGGACGTGGGCAGAAAGCTTTCCGTGTGACCCCTGATGTTGTCACTCCTCCCAGTTTCAGTTATGGTTACCCACGAAGACCTTTACGCCTCAAAAACTTAAAAGAGTGTCATTTAGCCCCACTGAATTCAGTGGGATTACTGACTTAACCAAAGTTAAACATATGCTTAAGTCTTTGCTAGGTCAGATCTTAAAATACCATTGTGATCAGTACTGTGTAGTATCTTCATGGATATTTTAAACAGAGATCTTATGAGTTATACAAAGTCTTTCATTAACTTGAATGAACTTTTTAGCTCATGTTTTTTGTATATAGAGTCTTTTACCTTGATTAACAGCTTATAAATCTTCTAAATCTCCCCACCTTATATAGCCATAAGTAACAGAACTATACTAAGATGCATTTTTTTTGTGGCTTTAGATACACAGAGGGGGATTTCCTGATACAAACATATCCTACTACTCACTGAGCATGCACTCCTGAAAAGTGCGACAGTTAATGATTTGACAGACAGCAAAACAAATTTTCCCATAGTAATTAATGTAAGGGCACTGAGTGGGATCTGTGCTTCAGAATTACACACAGTTTAAATACCAAGGGACAGTATGTTACAACATATGATCTTTCTGATTCATATCCCGATATCACTGCCTAAAAATAATAAAAGAAAAATTATTAGGAAACATTTTTCTTTTTTTTTTTTTTAAGTGAAACATTAATAGTGGTCTGGCATGCCAGAGTTCAAAGATGACAAGGATGACATGGAGAATAAATACATGGAAGCAGGATCATTGAGACTGTCAACTGCCACATCAATGTCTGATGGGGACAGGAGAGGTGGGTAAGATGCTACTTTTCAGCAAGTTGCTTTTCAGCAGCTGGTTTTGCACTAGTTGAAGATGCTGATGACTTTTTTAAACATAAAATTGAAGACATGACTGCATATTGGCCTGAGATTTTGATCAGTGTATCTTTTTATAACATGAGATCAAATTTTGCAATGCCCTGGTGATCTTGTCCAATTGTTCTCAGAATGGACTACTGCTCTGAAAGATCTCAGCCACTTCATCTATTAGTTTAAGCAATCTTGCTCTCTCTTTCTGAATGGTTGTATTTTTATTGTTTTTGTCATCTTATTCAGATCTCTCCCTTTTTGTCTAGGTCAGTCAAGTCAATCAAGGGAGAAGGACAGAAAAATGCGGAAATGATTAGTATAAAAGGGTGTTAAGTGATGGATGGCAGAACTCCCAAAAGATGCATTGGGAAGATACATGGCATGTTACTGTACATTTCCTGATTATTTACTTGTATGACATGTAAGACAACTGTATAAAAGCTGAATGATTTCATTACTCCTTGTAATTAGAATTTCACAGTTGTTCCTAACTAGACTTTTTCACAGAAAATTCATAAGGACCTTTTGGCAAATTTGACCTACAGGGACAGAGAAAGTGAGCCTTAATTTCAGTTTTTATGGGGATCAAAGAAAGGAGAAAAGCAGATCACAAAAAACCTGCATTTCAGACTAAGCTCTTAATTTGTTAGACAGCACTGCTCAAGTCTTACATCACTCCATTATCTAACTGCAATGCAGTTACAGCTCATGTGAATCATATTTCCAGAAGTGCTATACTTTTACATTTCCAGTTTGGAAAATCAGATATTCAGCACCTCTGAAAAGCTGACCTTCCACCAATTATTTCCGACATACATTTTTCTGACCTTTATTTCATGCACACATTCATCTGGCTGGACTTCATGCTGCAGTGCTAGGCTGGCCGCCTAGGTGGAGCATGGTTAGGTTTCTGTCTCAAAATCATATTATCTTCTTGGCTTCCATGCTGACTCACATGTACCCAAGACCATAAAACATAAGCCCAACTTAAATAAAACAAAACCAGTTGCTAATTTTCTGTGTCTCTGTTGTTTTGGTGATCAGTTTGAATTTGCTATACAGACTAAAAGTTTTATTCATTAACCTAGAAAGCCTTATTTATTAACCTACAAAGCAAAAATGTATATCACAAGAATGACTAAATCTACAGGTTGCTCAGGTCCGTGTAGGGAAATATGTAATTGCAGCCCTTTTTTGTTACCCTCTTAGACTGTAATATCAGTGTCTGACTGATTGTTAAGTAGGCTTGACTACTGGCTAGTTTTAATTTCAAACCAAATCTTCCACCTGTTTATTTTCTTACACGTTGCTATGGTGAAAATCATTATAGACTGTACACAAATGTGAAACACAGAAGGATCACTGAAAAAAACATCCAGACAGATTAATACATGAAATAACAACTGAAAAAAAGCATATTGCTTGTTAGGTGGCATTAAGCAGTCATATTTTTCTGGTCATATTTTGCTGATCACCTGCCCAGAAATGTATTAGGAATCATAAACTTCAAACTACCTCGATTTTCCTGACAAAATCTTTTTAACAAATACAAGTATTACCATTGTCATTACAAGTCCCATTAGGTCAGGGGCTGTAATATGTGCTGCCACTACGGCTCCTAGCTCTTTTGGCTTCTCCCATTCTCACCCGTTCAGCTTTCCTGGACTGTGATGCCTCAGTCACTGGGGATAAACATCCCACACAGAGATGGGGATAGTTTGTGGAGCTCAGACCAGACAAAGCTGCACAAAGTGCCCTTGTCTGTAGGTGTCTGTGTAGGTAGGCTGCCGCAATTCTACTGTGGTTCATAAATGCTGGATATTGCATTGCACACATTTGGCAGAACTTGAAGCCCAAAGGGCAAAGTATACTCTTAATACTGCTAGAAACTTATAAAATGCTCCTCAGATGTTTCAGTAAGGTCTGGGATTTCTTTTAAAAGCTGTGTTTTAAGGGAAAACACTTTGTAATCTCTCCTCTAAAAGGACACCCTTATTCGACAATAATGCTTTGAGGGGAGGAATAAACCATTAGTGCTAATCTTTCATTAACTGCTCTTGCTGCTACTCTTAAAGCTCCAGGTCCGAGTTTCATTTGAACTTTATCTTCTCTCTGAGATACAAGCCCTTTCTAGCCTCTCAATGGGTCAATTTTCTTTTACAATGTCTTTCAAATGGTTTCTTCAGATTTTGTTTGAGTGGGATGGGTATTACTGGGCAGTCACTAAAGTTCAAGATGTAACTGCACCAACACTGCTGGGAGCACGTTTGAGCTCAGATGATTTCTTTCTTTCTTTGGCAGAACACTCCACTAGTTTCAGCGGGAATCTTGCCTGTGAGAAGACAGAGAAATGGGCTCCAAATGTTCTTGTAAGAAGGATGTTCTGTGAAGGCATCTCATCTGTAGTAGCATAAATGAGTAACATCATTGAAAATCACAGATTTCCTTCCAGCAGAACCTCTGGAGCTTTGGAAGGTCATCAGGGTCATTTGGGATGGAACCATCTGAGCAGAAGTCACAAAAGAAGAAAGTTTTCTGGTAATGTTCCAGTAACAGAAACAAGAGATTTCAGTAGTTTGTGAAAAGGGGGGGGGGGGGGGGGGGGGGGGGGGGGGAGAAAAAGTTCACTAACATTTCAAAGAATGAAAAAAAGTCCTTCTGGCTCTGAGACAGTAATTTTATTTCAAGCCCAGATTGATGTTATTCAGAACTATACATTCATCTTTAATTATTCTTCACTGAGTCCTCTCAAGCAGGACAGTACAGAGCTTCAAGTACTAAACTGGGGTGAAGTTACTGTGTTCCCTTCTTGACCCGCCACTGCTTCAGGATATGAACCTCAGCTCATCTCCCTGCATCTCAGTTTTTCCCCACTACAAAATGGTGGCGTTCCTTCTGTTCTTGCAGACTGGACCACACAGTGTTTTCATGTCTTAGATTTGATGACGGATTATTTGAAGTACAAGTTAGTGGTATTAATTACACATTAATTATTCAATCAGTGGTCAATTATTAATTATCAAAGGATGTGTTTTACTCTAGGTTGAAATGGATTGCTAGGTACTTTAAAATGACTATTAAAATATGATAACTCTATCAATTTTTGCAGCACTGTTATACAATTCAGTTTCAGTTTTAGTGGAATGTAATTTTCAAACCTGTACTTAAATATGTTCAGCAATAGGGCAGATATAAACATTGCAGCCAAATGCTACAGTGAGATTCCTCAGCCGCACAGACACATGGTTAAGCGCTTTTAGCTTGCTTTCATGGAGGATTACGTACAGCCTGAAATATTTGGCCTGTGTGATCTGCCTGGTTTGGTCCCTGCCTCTTAATAGGAATGCAAGAAGTGCATTCAGGAGCACCATGTAAGTTGCCCAGAGTCATTCCTGGGGCTAAAGCTACATCCAACCAGACAGCCCGTGTAAATAGGCCATGTGCACATCCGTGGGATCATGGCTGAATTTACTTCTTTGGCTGATAAGCCATTCTCTAAGGAGGCGGTGGATCCACCAACTAAACTGATTTTGCAAGATGCCAAGCTAAGTTAAGCACTGTAGAATAACGCTGAGTGCAATTATATTTCCTGACGGCATAATTACCTTCCTTCAGAGACAAGGAAAACAAAAAGATGTCATAGATCTACCAGTTTTCCCCTTTAGCCCACACCTCCATAAAACAGAAAGACCACTTTTCCACCCTGAAACAGAAGCTGTCTCTGCAGAGCTGCTCCTTGCACTGGGCAAAGACACAACTTCAGCTACTCCTTTTCTACCATGTTGAACATCTTGCCACAGGAACTGGCTCAAATAAGCAAATAGTTGTGGCCCTTGTGCGTGTTTTCCCCAATGGTTCTGGCCTTTATGAGAAACCTAAGTATTAGGTCCTCTACATCTGGCCTTAACACTCTTGTTTCCCTGTGTCCAGCCTCATTCAGTGCTCTGGGATTTCCCTTCATTTCACACACCAAAACCAGATTTTGGCTTACATCCTCATGAGACTCCCCCTCAGAGATATCTAAGTGTCAGATATCTGTAAGACAACTTTCAGTCCTAAAAGGACGTACTAGGTTAAATAATTTAATTGTTTACTAGAAATAAGCCAGGAAATAAACTAATCACGATTCCATAGACATTAAAATAGTTTTGTGTTTCTTTGTGAAGAGGTAAGGGCTCCCTATTTTCACTGTTTTCATCTGGTTTGGGGGGCTTCAGTCCTTTTCCTTTTAGGTTTTTTTCTCCTGCCACTGACCAGCAATGGCTTGTTAGAGGAACCCAAAGCTGGAATTAGGAAGGAGTTTTGAGCATATGTGTGAGCAATCAGAAAGGAGTAGGGGGCCACCAAGGCAGGGTTTTAGGGCTCTGGGGCGTGAGATGCCTGTCAAAGGCTCTGGGGGAACGTGGTAGCTGAAGCATAACAGGGCCCAGTGGGACTTGGAGAGATTTGGTAACCTCCTCCTGAGCTGCCGAGCACCCGGGGCACCAGCCAGGCTGTCTCAGCGAGGATGGCTCACACGCTAGGATTGGCAGAAAAGCTTTAGAACGCTTGTTAGGACTTCTGGTTTCAGATTGCTACGGACCATTGTTGCAATGATTCCTGTGCCCAGAGAGATATTTCCACTCAACAGCCTTGGTTTCTTTACCTTTTCCAAAAGCTGTGAACATTTTGCCTATGATGTCAGAGGTGGAGAACAGGAGCTACTATGAAATATAGGCGTGTGTGGAAACTAAATTACTGTACGGGTGTCCCTGGTGAGGTGCTGGCAGCGGGGGCTGCAGGGGGCTCTGTGAGAAGAGGCCGGGGCTGCCCCATGCCCAACACAGTCAGTTCCAGCTGGCTCCAGCCAGTTCCAATGGCCCTGCCACAGGGCACAGCCAAGCCCCTCAGCCAGGCTGGTGGTGCCTCAGGGAAAGTGTGTTTAAGAAAATGCAAAACACACTGAACAGGCAGAGGAAGAGAGAAAAAAAGTGAGAAACAGTCCTGCAAACAGCAAGGTCAGAGAAGGAGGAGGAGGAGGAGGTGCTCCAGGCAAAGCAGGGATTCCTCTGCAGCCCACAAAGAGCCCACGCCGGAGCAGATATCCACACCACAGCCCTTGGAGGACCCCATGCCAGAGCAGGTGGATATTTCCTAAAGGACTGCAGCCTGTGGACAGCCCATGCTGGAGCAGGGTAAAAGTGTGAGGAGGAAGGAAACCATGCCAGGGCACACGGAAAATAAGTGAGATGATTGGTGACAGCCAACATGGCTTCACTAAGGGCAAATCGTGCCTGACAAATTTGGTGGCCTTCTACAATGGGGTTACAGCATTGCTGGATAAAGGAAGAGCAATTGATGTCATCTACCTGGAATTGTGCAAAGCATTTGACACTGTCCCGAATGACATCCTTGTCTCTAAACTGGAGACACATGGATGGACCACTCGGTGGATAAGGAATCAGCTGGATGGTCTCACTCAAAGAGTTGTGGTCAATGACTCGATGTCCAAGTGGAGACCAGTGACGAGTGGCATTCCTCAGGGGTCTGGAGGGACTGGCACTGTTCAACATCTTTGTGGGTGACATGGACAGTGGGATTGAGTGCACCCTCAGCAAGCTTGCCAATGACACCAAGCTGTGTGGTGCAGTCGAGACACTGGAGGGAAGGGATGCCATCCAGAGGGACCTTGACAGGCTTGAAAGGTGGGCCCGTGTGAACCTCATGAAATTCAACAAGGCCAAGGGCAAGGTCCTGCATATGGGTCGGGGCAATCCCAAGCACAGATATAGGCTGGGCGGAGAATGGATTGAGAGCAGCCCTCAGGAGAAGGACTTGGGGGTGTTGGTGGATGAGAAGCTCAACATGACCCGGCAGTGTGTGTTTGCAGCCCAGAAAGCCAACTGTATCCTGGGCTGTATTAAAAGGAGCGTGACCAGCAGGTCAAGGGATGTGATTCTCCCCCTCTGCTCCACTCTTGTGAGACCCCACCTGGAGTACTGTGTTTAGCTCTGGGGCCCCCAACACAAGAAGGACATGGACCTGTTGGAGCAAGTCCAGAGGAGGGCCACAAAGATGATGAGAGGGCTGGAGCACCTCTCCTCTGAAGACAAGCTGAGAGAGTTGGGCTTGTTCAGCCTGGAGAAGAGAAGGCTCTGGGGAGGCCTTCCAGTACCTAAAGGGGGCCTATAAGAAAGTTGGAGAGGGACTTTTTACCAGGGTCTGTAGTGACAGGACAAGGGGTAATGGGTTCAAACTGAAAGAGGGTAGATTTAGATGAGATATTAGGAAGAAATTCTTCACTAGGACAGTGGTGAGGCACTGGAACAGGTTGCCCAGAGAAGCTGTGGATGCCCCATCCCTGGCAGTGTTCAAGGCCAGGTTGGACGGGGATTTGAGCAACCTGGTCTAGTGGAAGGTGTCCCTGCCCATGGCAGGGGGGTTGGAACTAGATGATCTTTAAGGTTTCTTCCAACCCAAACCATTCTATGATTCTATGATGAGTGGCAGAGACTGACTGCAGCCTCAGTTCTCTGTCCCCTTCCACTGCTCGGGGGGCAGGTAGAGGAGTTAGGAGTAAAGGCATGAAGCTTTTAGCCTGGGAAAGGGGGGCACACGCAACATGTTGGTTTACTTTTCATTTTTGTTTCTCACTACCCAAATCTATTTTCATTGGCTATAAATTGAGTTGAATCTGTTTTGCCTGTGACAGTAACTGGTAACCAACTTCTCTGTCTTAATCTTCACCCTCTGTCCTGCTGAGAAGTGGGGGGGTGAGTGAGTGGCTGGGTGGGAGTTTGGCCCTTAGTCAAGGTTAACCCACCACAACTAGTATCTATAGATTATACTGAAATAGTTAAAAAGATAGTGTTTGAGAAGTGGAAACTATATGTTTTTTGACTGATCATTACCATATTTGCAGTTAGCATCGGTTCCACTGTTGGGAGCCATGTAGAAAGTCAAATGGCAGCTAAGTGCAAAATGTCCTCCAAGTACCATGTTATGTTGACATGTTTGGAGTAGTGATACGTGCCACAATGGTTAAAATCTTGGCATCTATCTCAGGTATTCTTACATTAGTATTCTCAGTGGTGGGTTTGCATCAGTGTTAGGAGATTTAGAGAAAAAAGACAATCATGAATATTTTGGTATTATTTCACATGGAAGGTGCACAAACACTATATGAAGACTGTTCAATAGGCTAGTAGACAGAAAAGCATAACCTAGAGAGATGTCTGGATAAGGGAATTCACCCCATGAAAGACTACCTGAAGGTGTAATGGATTTTCCACAGCCGTAAACTACTCAAGGTTTCCATTGGCTACTGCTCTCAAATTTTTGAGGTTGCTCAACACGCCTAAGAGTTTTACAAACAGCTGTAGGTATTTGTTGAAGCTTTTTGAGATATTTGAGTTTCTACTCCAAAGCAAATGCCAACATTTCAATGTTTCCCCTTCACAATATATGTAAATTTTGAAAACTTGCTACAGAAATGGAATTGAGAAAGTCTGATTTAGAACTATGAAATATTTCCTTTGGATAGTATTGAAAAATTGTGCAAGAAAAATATTAGGGGAAAAAAAGTATACTGCTATGAAATATAGGCTGAAGACCAGATAAAATCAGTAGCATGCACTAATAGAAAAGGCAAAACAAAATATGACACAAAGATAAAATCCAAAATTAAGTGGTCTTCTTTGTTTGGATTGAACACTTCCTCAATATTAACATGTTCTGTCAAAACATTTCCATTTTGCCAAAATTGCATTTCCTGGCAGAAATGGACTTCGTAAAAAGGTTTTGACTAGCTCAAGCGTGTGTATGCCAAGTGATTCCTTTTGTGTTTTGTGGTTTTCATCCACTGTGGAGTGAACTTTTAATGAGCCTCATTCATTCATCTGCCCCACCATAAAAATGCTCGGCTATTTTAAGCACATCCTGAAGTGGAACATGTCACTTGGCCAGGCTGCCCGGTCACAGGAGCATGGGCCAGGAATCTCTCTCTGCACCCACCCCATGCCCAGCCCCGCCGTTAGGGGCAGCACCCTGGGGATGCATCAACCCCTGCAAGCCCAAAGGAAGCATTTATGAAGTGCCTCCTTCTGGAGACATCTGTAACTTCAGCTCACCCACAGCAACTGGGATGACTCATATAAATAGATATTCGCATTTCTGTTTCTTCCCCCTTTACAATATCTTTCTTTCTGAGATGAAAATCACTATCTCGGAGAGGAGCACTGAGCCAATAAACCCATCACAAAAGGGATCGGCTGCCAGAGTCCAGAAAGGGTTAAGGCAGCAGTTGGAGAGGTTTGGGGTGACGTCGTGCTTCTGGACGCCTGAGAAGTCTCTTGAAGGTAGTTCCCCTCTGGTGAGGATGGGAGCGAGCTGAGGTCTGAAATCCGAGATCCCTTGCAGCCTGGAGCTGGTGAGGTCCCAGTAAAAGCTGTTTGCCTGCTTTCCCTTCCCGAGCAGTCACACTGCTGCACTGGCCTGGGCAGTATGGAGCGAGCCCCCTGGACACATGTAGGACTTACTCTCCTCCAGCTCCTGCTCATCTCCTGCTTGCCAAGAGGTACGGTAAGTGAGCGTGTGCATTCCCGGCACAGCCGAATGAGTCCCTTTCCTTCAGTGTGGTCAGAGGGGTTTGATCTCATGCACTCTCCTGGGAAGTAGAGAGATCTGCAGGGATGGTAATAACAGAAAGAAGGGGCTCTGCTTTATTTTTTTCTTGCCGGCATGGAGTGTGCGTGGGGGGAGGTTTGCCCAGGGATGATTTCCAGGCAAACTTAATAGCATTAAAGAGAAACAACTGGCTGGATTTGTTTGCCAATGGCCATCAAGAAAAGGGTATGCAATCACGTCGCTTACTACTGCTTTATTTTCTCAACACTCAGTGCTAAGGAAATGATGATAAAAAGAGGCATTTAAGTCTCTGAATTGTAAAGCGTAATTTGTTTAGTTTGGCAAGACAGAGACTTTCCTCTCCAGCCCCAACACCAAGAATGAAGGCAAGGGAGGAAAAAAGTGAAGGGAAAAAAGAAAACAAAAGCCACACATTGTTTCCGATCTGGGCTTTCTTTCGAAGGGGAAGCCTCGTTAAAGCAGAATGATCTTTTTTATATTCGAGCCTCGCTCCAGTTTCTGCTGAACCAGCATGCATGGTTTCTTCTTGATAAAGTTAAGCAAAAAGCATTTACTGCTGAGTGCAAATTTGCTGTTGTTATGGCCACGAACATGGGCTGTTTACACCTGGATGTGGCTGGAGCTGCTTGCAGCAGCTAGCTGTCAGCATCGTAGGCTACTTTCTCGGGAGTTGCAGCCCCAAGGACTGGGAGAAGAGGTGCCCTCAAATCACCCACCCTTCAAGCTGCCGCAGATTGTGGCACTCCTGGCAAGGTGTCTCTTACTAGGGGAGCTGTCAGGTACACGGGCACTCTGATTGCGATGGCTATAAATAATCATCAGTGTCAAGGACTGCACTTCAGAGCCCACTTCGCCGGGGGCCATGGCAGAGGGTCTGCCTCTGCAGTGCCCTTCCCTACCAGTTAGGGCCCAGGGTGCACGTGACAGGTTGTGACCGGGGATGTCTGCCTGCCAGGCTGGCCAACAGTGCCTGCAGCCATCCTGGGACACTGACCTCCTGCCAAAGTTTCTCCCTGGGGCACAAGCATAGAGAGCTTCTCCACACCTCCATCCCATATGCACTGACTTGTCCCCGTAGTGGCTTGTCCCTCAGCCATACGCCACCTTGCACATGTGCCAGGGTGGCACAGAAATAGCCCTGCTGGTGGCAGAGCAGCCCTAGGCATGGGCTGCATCTGTCAAGCGGCTAGGTGGGCAACACATCTCTCCTGCTGTGGGGGCGGCACATCTCTCGCATGGCAAGAAGCTGGTCCGCAGAGCAGGCAGGCACTGGGCTGCTGGGGGCCCCCTTGGCAGCAGTGATGAGGGGAGGCAGGACAACGACGGGCAGTGGGACATGAGGGCTGTGGGGCTGCGAGCTTGGGAGGGAGGATGTCGGTTCCCCCACGACACCAGCTCCTCACGTGCCAGGAGCAGTGCGAGAAGAGCCTGGGGGACACATGGACGAGAGCCGTCCCTCTCGCCCGCTCTCCTTCCTCGCCGTGCCTCCCCTGCCCTGCTGCTGGCGGAGTGGCCAGCATGGGCACTTGCCCAGCACACAGCTGGCAGCACGAGGAGGGGGCCAGGAGCTCCCCTCTGGCAGCAGCAGGAGGGGCACTCAAGACAGGGGAGCAATTCAAAAGTGCAGTGGCCTTAGCATGTCAGGGCAGGTTCAAAGATAGCATTTTGCCTCCTCCCTACAGATGTATCCAATTTTTATCCATATTTATCACACCCAGTTGCACAGCGCCTGCCTCAAGAGTTGGGGGCAGGAGTCGGGGAGGTCTGGGAATTGATTTTTGGAATAAACTTGAAGTGCAAGTGACTCATGTTTCCTTAAAAATATATGTGTGTTTGTGTGTGTTTCTGACTATCTAAACCCTTCCCAACCTCTCTTCCCCGCCCCCTCCAGCCTCTGTCTACAGAAGTGGAGGCCAGATGCACTCAGATGTATCCAGATGCATTCAATCTTAGCAAATGGGTTACTTCAGTTCACATGTTTAGGTTCCTAGCATTGACAAAGGGAAAGAGACTTGCTTTTTATTTTGGAGAAAAGCTGGGGTTACTCCCTCTCGACCCTGAGGCCACCTCAAGGGGCTCCCAGGAGTCCCTGCAAGCCTGCTGGTGCCCAGGATTTGGCTCTCCATCAGCCCAGAGGGAGCTCTCACCACCACAGGGCTGTGCAGGTGCTGCCAGCAGAACAAGCTCCCTTGGGGCCGTGGATGCCCCTCTCCCCTCCTGCAGCACCAGGTACGTGGTACAGGGGCAAACAAGGAGGGAGGCCATAGGGCAGGGAGGCAAGCTGTCAGCAGGGACAGAGGGCTGGCCGCCTGAGGGCATCTTTAGACCTTGGTTAGGGCTGGACTACACACCCTGGGGGAGCTGTAAGGAGTAAAATTTGAGATGGAAGCTCAGGGGTTTTGCTGCCGCCTGTGTGGACTGTTTCTATCTGGGCAACATTAACTGTAAGTAAACTGCCAACATGTTTCAGGTCTCACACCGTTAGAGCAAGCAAGCACTCAAGACAGGTCCAGCACCACTCCTCCATGTTTATAACACAAGCACATTCTCATGTTATGTCGTCATGAATTTCAATACTGCAGCTGCTTCTTCTCCACAGATTCCCAAATATTCTCTTCTATTGCAGAAGTCCAACTTTGCCCTCCAGACCCCATTAGCAAAGGCTAGGCTCTCTACCCTCATTGATGCTGTCACTAACTCAAAAGTGCTACATTAATTACCTGTTCCTGTTCCTTGTCTTGCAGCACAGAGAAAACAAAATCTCTTCCTGATCACACTAGTGTAATTTTTCCGGCCAGAATAAGCTCCTCTATCCCAGAAAGAAATCAAGGCCTGAAGGGTAATGTAGCAACCTCTGAGTTTTAGCCTTACCCTGGCTATTTTATCCTGTCACGGCCCTTCTTGGATGAAGACACAAGGCCACAGTGCCAATAATAAGATCACAAATGCCAGCTTATAATTACAGAGAAGAAACCGAAGGGGGGGAGGTTTAGGGCAGACTTCTTCTTCAGGTTGCTTTAGATGCTAAAAACATCCTAGCTAGTGGCATAGATGGCCTGTAATTTAAATCTAACTAACTATGACAAAAAGATACAGTAAAAGGAAGCCGTGTGGTGTTTTGAGGGCAAGGGGAAGATGCATGCAGAGGAGAACGAGGTTTAAACTGGAACTGGATCTGAAATGTGGTGGAGGCATGAACACTTGACGCAGCTCTCTGGGCCTGTAGCCCAACTGACCTGTCCCTAAAGGGAAAGGCGGGGATATAAGGGTTTGGTACAAGAAAATGGGGAAAGGAGTGGAGTTTTGACTCTGGAGGTGTGGAGCATGGCTCTATTTAACATGTTACAGCTTACCACCAGGGAACAAGGGCTGCTGAAATATAGGAAGAAAGGGAATGGGAAGTTTCCAATAGGAACAAGCATCCTACCCTAGAGCTACCTGTCAGTCCTCTCTGCAGCAGTGAGCAGAGCAGGCAAGAGGAGGGGCTGCAGGGCATGCAGGTTTATTGAAGGGAAAATGGTGGGAATGACACAACCGGTTGGGTATCACAACTGAGGCAACATTGGCTGAGGGGTAGTGGGATTACTGAGGCTTTAACATGTAGAAAGACCAAACTAACAGTCCTGTTTTCAGTTAAGACTGGAAACAGAAAACTCTAGAGCTATTTGTGTTAATGCTGTTTTTACATTAACCCACTGTTATAGCACTTAGATGGGCAAAGTTTAGACATCACAAATAGGAAGCACAATTTTTATTCGGCTTTCCTTTTAGTTACACCAAGATACTTGTTTTTTATCACGGACAAAGCAAAACAGGGCAGTGAGGAGAGAGCTACAAGCTTTGGAAGTTACGTGGGAAATCCTGTTAAGGACTCAATGGAGACCTCAAAAATAATTTTTTTACTGAACTAACAGTTCTCTCCTTGGAGCAGAAGTGTTGGGCACTTATGATTTGTTTGTCATAGCCTAGTTAAGAATAGCTTACAAATGTAAAAAAGGCACGACTGTAGGAGCATGATGAAGCAAACCTACAGCCTATCAGGAACAACATCAGGAATATTTATTTCTGAATTTATAGCTACTAAACACTATATGACAACAGGAAACCTGGCATAGAGATCCTCCTATTTGAAAACATTAGGCAGACCCAATTCCTGAATAAAAGGAGAATGTGCATTAGCCTTTTTTCCTATGCGAAACATGATCTGAATTTTTAAAAAGGTAGAGCTTAATACAAGTATGGTCTCATCCAGCAGAACACAGTTGTACTTACACTAGACAGGTTTTCAATGTGTTTCTTAAACAGAATATACTTTCTGTAGTAGTTTAGTCTGCTTTCAACACAATCCTGCATTTGGGACTTAAAAAAGACAGTTGAGTTAATGCACATTTATTAAGTGGACAGATTCAGCTTAGTATAGTAGATTTCCTCCTGTGTTCACCCACTGGCTTTGATTTTTTTTAATAGAAATCATTTCTTTTTTTTCCTGCCACTCTTACTGCTGTGTGAAAGTACACGCTAATGGCCAGGAAAGGATGCTAACTGACTCTGTAGGAGAAGCAGTCTAATTATTCAGTAAAGGTCTGTGACCCATAAAGTAAGCACACTGAGTAAAACTAAAACAGGGATGTATTTTAGCTCCTCTTTTAATTAGCCCAGCTGCTAAAAAGAATAATAGGTACATAAATTCTAAAGAGAAGCAAGTGTTTTTAGAGACAGCATTATCCCTTTCATCCTCTTAACACATCTATTTGTAAAACAGGCATTTGCACAATACGTTATCTGAGGCAAAAAGAGGTTAAGAATAAAGACCTGCACTTTCCTTCATTATTAATGGTTTGGGGTACACCATTTTCCAAGAGCCCCAGTAAAAGCCTCTTAAACGGAACATCTCTCTTCCCTTCCGACATCTAGTCCTCTTGGCCTTACTGAAATCAAATGGACAGTTTTACTATTCATCACAGTGGAGCCACAGTTTCACCCAACATGTTTCTCATTTCCAGCTGACAAATTCTAGATCTCCTGTGTGCTCAGAGCTCTTCTTGCTGTTAATGGTAATGTCCACACACATGATACCTATGGGGTGGGGCCCAGCTTGCACATCCATGCAATGACAGTAGAGCTGAGTAAGAAAGGAGCAGGATAAAACAGTAATAAAAATGAGACCTAAAGAAAATGCTAGCTGTTATTAGGTTTCACCTCTGTTGGAGCTATTTTTTCTTTAAATGAGAAAGATTCATTTCAGAATTATTACAAGGCTAAATATTCCCTAATAAGAGCCTTAAGAAATTGCTCCTTCAAACTCAAATGCTTGTTTCTTCTGCAGAAGGCAGTAATTGTTTTTGAGCATCATGCTGAAAAATTAAAATGCAATCAAATAATAAGGGGCATGTTCTTATCTGTGGCATATGCACTGGTTGAATAATCACTTTGAAAAAGTCATCCTCTATGGACTCTAATTTCAGAGACATACCTGTTCGTATCTGCTCTTATTTACAATGCACTGTTAATTCATACAGTACTTTTCAAAGCAATTTGAAATAATACTTCTTTGAGCCTTTGAGCCTTTACCAATGTACTGATGTATAAATTGAAGCATAGAAGGAGAACCTATCTTTGCAGGATAACAGAATGGACTTGTAGGATGGGAAGTTCCATTAGTTTAGACCACGATATGGATGTCCTTATATAGCACCTTCTTTCATCTCTCAGGAGTTCTGATAAATGCATATATCCAGCAGGGTCCTAAGGTGCTCTCTCTTTTGGAGGACTGTAGAGCGCTTTTAGGTTGTAAACTTTTCTTCCCCCTCCCCAAGGATGGAGAAGGCAAACTCGTTTTCTGCTGGATCAGTCCTCTGATACCTCCACATAGCAGCTAATGCCAGCACAAAGATAGGGAGTGGGAATGGGAAGTCAGGGAGAGAAGGGAGGAAAGTGTTCCATCTCAGCAGCAGCATGGGCTTATATCAGCTTAAAGTGACTGCAGCCTAAAAAAGCCATTCTTCCAAAGAAGTGGAAGACACAAGAGTTAATTGGTGTAATCGGGCTTGCTTCAATTCACCTTAGTTCTTAGCCATATAAGTCTTCCAGCTCTCAGACCTTTGGAACAGATAGCTCCTTTCTATTTAGCAAGGTATCTATGACTGAAAAATTCACCATGGCAAAAGACAAGTGTGCTGAAGCTGAAATTTTACCATGATGAGCTGCCTGACCCACCCCTGTGGCAGCAACGTGCTTGTGAATCTGTTCTCAAATCACCAAACCTTTAAGCCTGACCTAGTAAGATAAACCAAAATTGAAGTTGGTTTACTTGAATATCCCAAGGTGCAAACTGCAGTTGGTTAGAAGCTCACTAATATGTGGATCACACTTTATTTATAGTTTCCACATCCTCAAACCCTTGCTCACAGTTCCCCATAAACAACATCCCTGAAGATGAAAACTAGTAACTCACTACATTCTGCACCACGGTCTTACCTTTCATCTGCACCTCCATCCCACAGGAGTCTCTCTTCCTCTTTCCTTATTTCTTTTTTCTTTATATGGCTGAAGAACCTTTTGCTATTATTTTAATTTCCTTTGCAAGGTCAAATTCAGCTTGGCTTTTGACAGTTCTTCCTTTGTCCCTGAGCTCTAAGACATAGCTTGCTTTGATGATCAGACTTTTTTCTATCTGTGATAGGTCTCTGCTTTTCCTTTGAATGAGAGATTTGACTGGGCTCATTGTATATCCCACAGGATTCATCGCTATCCTTTCCAGCAGACCTTGCATTGAATAGAACTAGTGCTTTAATACAGTCTTACCCTTGCAGCTATTTTTTATTACTTGGGCATCCTCTGTGAACTCACTGGCATAAGAATAAGTAACATATCTCCAGTCTTCAGGGTGAGTGCTAATGGAGCCTTCACTTATCTTCTGAGGAGACTTCTGGCTTTTCACAATGGTGCAGTAAAACTACCCTTTTGGAAGGTTGCATTTCCACTCAATTTCAAACAATATTTCTGTCAAACCTCCATCACGACCCTTCCCAAGTACAAATAAAAGATTTTCTTGTGTGGTTTTTATCACCTCATTTTCCAAAGTCCTGCAGTTTGAGGTTTAGCGAGGACAGAGATGGCTGAGTCATATGTGTGCCCAGACCATGAGGGTGATAGAAAAAACAGACACACTTATGTCAGGGAGATGATGGCTACATTGCTAACTGTTAAAGCTCCTCTGCTGAACACCAGGCTGCCCAAGCACATCTTGGCCAAGGAAACTGGCACGTTTTGAAAAGGTGAAGCAAAAATAAGAAGCAAAAAAGGGAATTCTGGGCCAGAGAAAGTGAGGGATGTGGGTAAGCCTGGCAAGTCAAATCAGAGCTGGATTTGATGCAACTTCATAGAGGAAGTGAGTGACAGAAGAATCTTGATAGTCCAGCAGATTAAAACTATTTACCCTTCAAGCTATTGCAGCACCAGGAGTAACCTACTTGCACTCCTTCCCTTCACTGATTCATGTGGGTTCATGGTACAGCAGCAGGCAGGCAAGCACTACTTTGCTGCATGGGTTGTCAAGCAGCTTCTTCCTGCTTCTCCCAAAATCAGGTCAAGCCACTTTTTGGACTGTGTTTGATGCTGGGAGATGCAGCCACTGCCTGCAAGCCAGACTGCCTGCTTTGGAGGATTATCAAAGTCAGGCCCGCAAAACACCCCACAATTATCTCTGCCACAGCTGGCCAAGGCCTGGCTTCCAGTATTTTACTCAGTCAATAAATCTCCACCCCACTCTTCTCTGCCTCATTCTCTTCTGTTTTGGGGTAATAATGGCCAAGTGTGCATGTGTGGGGAGCTGCCAGTGGTTACCATTCCCCAAACACATAGGCAGGAGCAGGGTTATGCCTCATCTTCCATGGAGCCCAGGCTGAGCTCAGCAACACAAACAAACGTTCATTACACACACGAGCAGCTCTGTGCATCTCCCTCTTAAATTTCTGAGTGAAAGGTTTCCTTTGCCTTTTATTCAGAAGCCTGGAGATACTCATGCAAAACAAAACAGATCTTACAGTTATTAGAGGTGCATAAAATCTTCACACAATTTTTTTTAAAGAATAGCTTCTATGAAAGTTCAGAATAATAGATTTCATTATTTCTGTGAAGAAAATCCTAGAGAGATTAACTTCAAAAAAAGCTCAAATCCACAAATTTCCTTGTCAAGGCTATATATGTTGCCCAGACTGCAGTACCTGGGAACCTGAAAGGGAATTAAATTGTCAGTAAATCAAAAGACAGTCTATTTTCATGGTCTCAGTTGAGACAAGGGCAAGAAGTGAGCAAACAGCATTTCTAGGTGGCAGCAAATTTGTTTTTACAATTCTTTAAGGGTTAAGATCTGCTGCTCCCATCTTAACACTAAATATTACCTTAAACTCAACTTACACTACAAATACACCCATTCAATTCACCAAGAGTAAGTGTGGCATCTGCTTTTTGGCCCTGTTGTGTACACAAGCTCTACATATAAAAACAAATATGCATATGCCCACACACACTCTCTCTACACACGTACAAATATATGTGTAATATTTTATGGAAGCATAGAGTAATTTAGGTTGAAAGGGACCTCTGGAGGTCATCCGGTCCAGCCCCTCTGTCAGAGAAGTGCTTACTTGGAAGTTACGTTGTGTTACCTGCAGCCTTATCTCAGCAGGTTTTGAATTCCTGCAAGGATGGAGACGTGCCTTAGCCCAGTGCAACTTTGCCTGTGCACATTTGGATCATTTTACAGATAGCAATTTCTCCTGGGTAATTTACAGCTACAATCCAAATAGATACAGCCATTTTATTAATAAGCTTTAGCAATCTTGAGAGAAATTAGATTTCTAGCTTGAGTTGGGAAACTCAAGAATTTGAAGGAAGCTTTGCAAAAGCTCCTGAGTGTTGGGTTGTTATTTGTTACTCAGACTTTGGGGAGTCATCTTTCAACAAGGAATCAGACTCCCACCCCTATACACCACCAGCTATTTTGAGTCATGTATGGTGAGATGTATCAAACTGAGTGTCGGTTCTAATAAGATAATTAGACATGTGTAATGAATTTGCTCTGGAATCTGAATCAGATACAGTTTACAGATAAATGGCTTCATCAAAAGAGAATAATAGCCATAGGTTAAAAAGTCCCAACTTGGCAAAGTTGATTGACTGCTGTTCTGGGAATTAGAAGGCATGAGTTTAATTCCTGGCTCTGCTATTGTTTTTCTCTGGGACCTTGAGCAAAGTCACTTCACCTCCCTTGTGCTTCAGTTTCTTATCTGGAAAAAGGACTTTGTAGAGCATGTCGAGATCTAGAGGCAAAAGGCTATATAACTGCTAAACACTAAGGTTATTTTGATGCAAGAATTTATTATTGGAATAAAAAAATTACATAACCTTATTGAATGACAAGCAGCTTTCTTTTTCTTTTTGGAATGATTATAGGGGTGGGGAGGGGGAATAGAAAGGTTTCAGCCCAAACAGCAGGCTGATTTCCAAACTCAGAGTGGTGGTGGACTCTCCCCAGTCAGTACACCAGACACAAGGGAAAGGCTCAGTTCTGAGAAGCATGAAGGGCTGAATTTCATTCTCCAGCCAAAGGGAAAAAAAGGAAGAAACAGTTTGGTGGTCCCTTTTTTTATGGAGCCAGTAAATATCATTAGGGGAAAAGATAAGCTTCCAAGAACCAGGCTTCATGAGGCCATGGAGAATCAAGTGAGACAGAGCAGGAAGGTTCAATGGTAGGGAGCTCCAGCAGACATGGTAATTAGGTTATGAGGCACAATGAAACAAAAACCAGCAGTGTGAAAAGGAAGCCAGGTACAGGCACAGATGCGAGTGCTGTGCCTTAGAGATGTATGGCTTGTTGCAATGACAAGGCAGTCCTGTCACTCAGAGTTTAAAACAAAAGGAAAAAGGATGTTACCTAACCACAATGAAAAAAGAAAAAAGGAGACGAGAGAGGGAAGAAGAAAGATATAGTCTCATTATGTTTCCTTCATGTCTCATCTTTCTAGTCTGCTCTCTCTCTTTTTACCATCAAACTCCATGAAAGCAGTCATCAGGTCTGTCAGCTGGTTAGGAGACATGCTGACAGCACCGTGCACTCATTAGATTTCACTTTGTAGAATTTAGCATGCTGGCAGAGAAAGATGGAATCTGCACTTACTGTGGCAGTCCAGAGTCACAGTCTAAGGTTGTTTCCTAAAAGGGCACTTCCAGCATAGCTTAAATATCATCATATGAGGTTATGTTAAATAATAAAAAGATAATAATGTTACCATATTAGAAATTCCAGACGAAATGAACCTTCAAAAATAAAGAAAAATCTTGTTTCCTTTGGCAGTGAAGCCAAGTGTAACACCGTGTGCTTCTGAGTGAAAATAGAGAGTGAAACTGGCTAAAACCCAGCCTCAAAATTGGCCTTTCCTGGTGGACACCCTAGTCTTCAGGAGTAGCAAATTCACAAACAGAAATACCACCAAAACATGCTATTATAGTTAAAATAATCTATACTATATATGAGGCTGTAAATCAGTCCTGCGATCTGAGAAAGAGTTTCTCATGTGACATCATCCTCTGTGTTTTTTTTAAGCTATTTGTCGCACCACAGAAGTGGGAAGGCCTTGCAGAGAAAAGAGTGAAGTGAACATATTCCTTCCCGCTGGTCTGTTTGCCTCCTCTGGCTGGCACTGCAAAACTGCCCTTGTGTTCTTTAGACATCCAAAATGAGCTGATGTTTTGGCCACATGTTACCACATAGTTTGGGATTTCCTGGGCTGAAGACCTCAGCCAGCCTCATACCACACATGATCTGACAAATTGCTGAATAATAGATCCTGTCAATCCTCAGCAGATAGTGGATTATTTCCATGTGTTCCCCTCTCTGTTCCCTGCTTGCAGAGTACACAGTGATCAATGAAAACTGCCCAGGCGCCGAGTGGAATATCATGTGTCGAGAGTGCTGTGAATATGACCAAATTGAGTGCATCTGCCCAGGACGGAAAGAAAGAGTGGGCTACACCATTCCCTGCTGCAGGAATGAAGAGAATGAGTGCGACTCCTGCTTAATCCACCCAGGTATGTTTAGGGCCACACTGCGTCCACACTGCGTCCACACCATATCTTTGGCCAAGGCATCAGCACGTAATGGTAGATGCTGCGCAGGGGAGTGGCGAGGGCAGGCACATCTCACTGGGGCATGGGATTGCCCCGTATCTCCTCAGGAACTCCCTCTGCCACTCTGCTGACAGCAGCAAGACACTTGGCAAGGTGCCCCTGCAGCAGGTAGCATTGCTGCCAGAAAAAAAACCAAACACTTTCTGCCAGCAGTATTGTCCTCAGGGTGTCTTGGGCAGGCTTGGGAGCTGTCAAAGGGTGATGTTGCAGCTAGCTTCACACCAGGAGAGTTTTGCAGGTGCTTTGGGAAGATTTGCATCCCCAAAGCAAGAAGGGAGAGACGACTTGGAAGTTTGACTAGCAAGGAGGAAAAGGCAAAGTAAAAGGTGAGAGCAGGACCAGCTAAGAAAACATCAGAATCACTTTGGCTGGGCCTGAGCAGCACCAGCATTCACATTCAGACTCCTGAAAGAGGCATTTACAGTCAGAGCAACAAGATTTAGACGTTTGGGCAGGTCAGACTGGAAGTTTGGCTCCAAATCTCAGTCTGAGCTGCTTAGGGTTTGGGGGTGGAGGTTGGGTACGGTCAGAGCAGGGAAGCTGTCAGCACTACAGCAGTCACCAATGTCATTGGCATTTTTTGCGGAAAAGAGGGAGAGGCTGCTTCTCTCCCTGCAGGACAATCCACCTTGGCTTTCCTCTAACGCAGTGGCTCTCCTTTCAGGCTGCACCATTTTTGAGAACTGCAAGTTCTGCCGCAACGGCTCTTGGGGAGGGACACTTGATGACTTCTACATCAAGGGGATCTACTGTGCAGAGTGCAGAGCTGGCTGGTACGGAGGGGACTGCATGAGTAAGTGTCCTACACGGGCAGGGGGGCATGTTAGGGACAGGGTGTGGTGGGATGGAGCCAGAGCAATGCTGTGCCTCTCCAGCTATTCCTGTACGGTGACTCTTGCAAAGGGCACAGGCAGGAGAGGGCAAACACAACCAGGCAGTAAGCAGATCTACAGTGGGGAGAATTTCTCTCCCAGTGCTCATCTGCTAGGGACTGGCCCAGGCCCCAAGTCACGGGAGGTTACAACCCTACTAAACTTCTGGTTTGTTTGGGTTTATTTTAAAACTTTAACTTCTGTGACTGGAAATCTTCTGTTCTCTGCATTTCTCGGACATACTTCAGCATAACTGATTTCCCAGAGGCCTTCAGCAAAACATAAACATTTACAAGGGCAACAGCTATATCAAAGAGCTTCTCCTCTGTCCTCCTTCAACCCCTAGGCTGCAGAAACAGCCCTGAGGAAGTCCCAGTGCTCCCTCCCTCCTTCGCACATCTCCAACGCACTCCAAGGCAGCTCTGGAAAAGTCTTGCAACTGCTAACAGAACTGTGATGGACCAGGATTGTTTCAGGCTCTGGTAGTAATATCTGAAGGTTTTGCTCCTGTCAGCGTACAAAAGCTCCTGCTTCTTATATTTTGCTAAGCTGTTGGTCCCAATGCTATCTTTCAATAATGAATTCCATAAGTTAATTGGATACAGTTTAAGACTAGTATTTCCTTTACCAGTTTCCCACTGGTGAATGTATAGCCTTTCACCAACCCTCTTTCAATTTTTACTGACTGTCTCTGTTCACATTTCACTGAATGGGATGAAAGCAGAGTCTGTTTTTCCTACTTTATTCTGTGCATTGTTCTACACACCTTAGTCTTGTCTTCTCTTAGTCATTGATTTTAAAGCAACAATTGAATCTGCTTTCCCAACATTGCCCATGACCATTCAGGAGGTGAAAGCAAACAAAATAAAATCATTGCTTCAAACAGCAGAATATGGGGAATCAACATGTTTCAGCAATGAGGCTAACTCAACCTTGATGCTTCACAAGTTGATAAACTGAGTCCTTTGCAGTTTACAGTGTGATTTCTGATAGCACTTTAAAATCCCATTTGCTCTGAGTCAATGCTAGAGGTCCCCTGGCACTTTTTATAAGAGTAGAGCCAAGAAAGAATCATTAGCTCATCTAATCCTTCCTCCTTCTGCCTAGATCAGTTGCCTACAGTATATTTCAGCCTGCTCTCCCTGCTTGTGTTTTAAAGCAAATACGTCCTCACATTGCAGTCTATTTGGACGTTTTTGCAATACTGAAATTTTGCAGAGCTTTGTCTTATAGTGTTTTTCCTACTACTTGCTCTTTTGAGGGAAACAGTGTGACACTGACAATGTGGTCTCTTTTGTGTGGTTCTGTGGTACAACAGAGGCACAGTAGGATGGGCAGATAGTGCTATGGTCTCTTCCAGTCTTAAAGAGAAGCACAGGGGACAGTCGTGATCCCAGCACATTCCTGAGCTCCCCTGCTCTGGCTCTCATGGCTGTCTCACTTTTGGCCTTGAGAGTAGGCTCAGGCATGCAGAGACTGTATGTCCAGAAAGCAGCCTATAACCATGCCTGGTGCTGGCCTGTAGGCTCACAGCTATGTGGCTTCGGGTCTGGAGGGCGTCCAGCGAGTAGCCTTTGAACGACAGCATGCACCAGCTGCTGGAGCAGTGGATGTGCTAACACAACACATTTTGGAGAATGAAGGAGGAAGCATCTCTCTTTGGTACCTGCAACCAGGATCACATCTGCACTTTGCAGCCTGCCCTGGGGCGCCTCCCCAGCAGCAGAGTGCCAGTAAATCCTGGGAACACAAGGGAGTGCCTCAGTAACTGGGGATGTAATCTGTCTACTTCATCCCTATATTGCAAATGCCAGTGCCCTCTGCTAGTAAGCACATGGATAGCCCGTGGGACCCACCCTGACCAAGCTGGTCATGCGCACAAGCCACACACAAAGCACCCCACACCAGGTCGGCGGCTATGAAGAGCAGCATTCTGCAGCGGCCAGAAAGGAGGGCTCCTCCTGGCAGAGCTGCCCTCGCAGGTCATCCCCAGCTGAAGCTTCTTCCCCAGATTTTACCGACTCTTGCCCAGTGAGGCCTGCATCTACCTTGCCCCTGCGCCGGGGGCAACGTACCCGCAGACTTCACACCCTCCCCGCCCACGCCTGAACGCTTTAGGGAGGCTGCCCAGAGCACGGACCAGCGCAGAGGAGAGCCGGAGGTGTGGGCAGCCAGCCTCCGGGCACCCGGCCTCCGGGCACCCGGCAGGGCTCCGGGCGGACCCGCCGCCGCCGCCGCCGCCCAGGGAGCGCCGGGCTTTGTCTCCCTCTCGCGGGGCGCAGGAGGCGTTGCAGCGGAACATAGCCCCTGGCCCGGGGCTGCTGCTCCCGGAACCGAGTGCGCCGGGGCGAGCCAAGGCGGCGAGCGGTTCGGGCGGGCTCCGCCGTAACCGGGCGAGCGTCCCGGCGGCGAGCAGGCATCCTTCCAGCTCCCTCCCTTCACCGCCCTAAGAAACTGCCCCGAGCACGGCCCGGCCCGGCCCGGCCCTGCGAGGACTCCCCTCCCGCGGCGCAGCCTCCGCCGCTCCGCCCTCCTGCCGCGCCATTTCCCTCAGGCGCCACGGCCCGCCCGCGTGCGCCGCGCGGTGCCGCCGCCGCGCAGGCGCTAGGTGGCGCCCGGGGGCCCCGGAGGACGACATGCCGCCCGGGGCCTGCCCCAGAGGCCCCAGGTCTGCTCTGGTCACCCAGATGGGGAAATGGCCGTACATGCAGGCACAAGGGATGAGAGCCAGGAATGCAGAGGAGCATGCAGCTGCAATTTAGCCTATGGGCAGGATTAATGTCTATTTAATACCGCACTGGTGGGAGGGGGCAGCTGTTGGGCAGGCTCTGGTTACCCCAAGGGGAGCAGCGAGGCCTGCCCACGGGGCAGCCCAGCAGCCTTGGGGTGCCACGTCTGGCTTCATGGGCTGGTGGCACTGCCCCAGCCACGGGACAGCGGACAAGGGGCTGCCGGCAATTGTGAGAGCAGGGTGAGCCCCTGGGAGCAATTTCTGGGAACTGCCAGCAAAAGTGGTGATGTGCCTGGAGGGCCGTGGCAAGGAAGAAGTAGCATGGGCTGGCCCATGGTGCTGTCCGTTTTGTACTGTCTGCTGGCATAGCTGGACACATGGATGTGGCTGAAAACCCACCAAAAGATACCAGATCATTTGGTAAAAAGAAAAATGGTATAGGGTAGTCCAAAGAAATGTTATTAGGAAAAATCCACACTGGATAGAGTTAATTGGATACTGGGACATTTTCCAATGGAACTGTTTATTGGATTGAACTATCATGCCCTAACAAGCACATCAGAATCTAAAACTAGAAGAAAAATGACCCTGCAGGACCCTTTCCTCTGGACTCTACACTCCAACAGACTTTGTCACCCTCCAATTGTCATGTTGCTTGAGAAAACATACTCCATCAAAGCGGGGGAGAAAGTGGTGTTGTCTAACAGCTGTCCTCAGCCTTGCTGTCTGAATGTGGTCCCCGTGACGAACAATAGTACTTGTAGTTTTAGAGACTTTGTGAACATTAGTGTTTCACATAATACTGGTGACCAACAAGCAACAGGTAGCAACAAGGCATGATGAGTGTCAGCTGCCTTCCCATATCATTCTGTTTCTGAATACCGGTGACGTTTCTACTCTCATTCTCCTCTGTTCAGTTCTCTTGACCTTTGAAGGAGCCCCACATCAATTCTGTAGCACTCAAACAGCAGATAATGAGTTCTTACCAGAGGTCTGCTCAGGATCTCTCACTCCCATCAACCCACGGGTCTCCGTGGGCTACAACTCAGAGGTGTCCTGAATTGTTTTCTTTTCTGTTAGTAACAAGCCTTAGAGGAAATCTTACTGTGGCTGTGAAAGCTGCCTTTTTTTCAGGAACAGGAACGGAACAAGGATGTTGACACTCCGCCAAAGTGGATTATTTTTTTGTAAATGAGGCAGAATTTGCCAGCATTTGTGTTTAGGATGTAAATTATTTTTGAGAGCTTTCCAGGTCTCCCGCAGATTCAGAATGGGAAGAGAAAAGCCTCCTTTTGATCAACAGATGATTGAACTGTTGGTCTAGGGAGTCAGCCTAACTTCTGCTAGAAGAGCTGGAGATATAAGAGCACAGATCTGATGTGATCGCAAAGGTGCTTCGTGTGGTGAAGGGCGGTAGCAAATCTGAGAACGTTCTTTTGGAGGCGGTCATTGAATGGCTCCTCTTTAGCCTCTGGACCACCTGCTTTGCTGGCCAAACCTACTTCCTTAGCACCAGTGTTCAGAGAGTTCAGGCTGTACTACTGCAAACAGAAACGTGTGTTTAGTATGCCATGCACACAAGTATCTCTTTGCACCAGTTCTTTGTCTTTCCTTTGTTAAAGGCATTGGAAACTCAAAAGCCTTTCAGGACGAAAGGGAAACTTTCTTTGAGGTGGTCCAAGCCCCCTGTCAAACCATCTGAAGATTTCTAGCAGCTTTGTCTCAGGTTGTTTTTGAGGCAGGAGCCAGTGGCAGCACAAGGTCCTGTTTCTTGCTGTGGGAAGGAGCATTATCATGTGCACCACAGAAGATCCTGCTGTGTTTGCTGAATGCTAATGTGGTTGCTGGGCACAGTCATTAATCCTTGCCTTTTACAGAGGGAACTAAGCGAGACACAGAGGAGGATGAAACACTTTTGAGGAACTCTTCTGAGCAGGATTTCTGTTTCCTTGGGTCCTGCTTAATTAAGGGTAAATGAACAAAGGGTATTTCATTTGAGCAACGCTTTCTTAAGAAGAAAGAGGAGTAATTGACCTGCAGTTTTCACATTTCCCCATAGACCAGATGCAGCAGGACTGATTTCCAGACGCTAAGATCAATGGGAACTGCAGATGGTTGGTACTTCACCAAATCAGGTCACTGTCACCCTCTTTTCCCAAAGGAAGGAAGGGCCCTGGGGCGAGTGTTAAAACCTACCATTTCAGTAGGAAACATTCATCCTGTGTTACTGCTTTAAAGTTTAGGGTTCGTCTTTAAAAACAGATGGAAGGAGCAGGGCTTTCTGTTGGACTAAAGAGGTAAAAAGAAGCGAGAAAGTTGCTGTGTAAGTCTTTTGGGTCATTTGTCTTTTTACTTACGCTCTTTATCTGTGGTGTGCAGCCTATCAGTGTCCTCTGATTCGGTGATGCTATTAGACTCAATTGCAATTTCTGGCTTATGGATACAGCCTCATCCCACAGCAAAGCAACAGAACGCTTACCAGGGAATGCAGCCATGTGCAAGACTCCATTCGGAAAGATGTAGTCAGGAAAGTAGAAACTGAGAAATTAGCTCTGGTGCATAATGATTTAACTGTGCATTTTGCTAGCACTTGCATTTGCAGATCACAGAAGGCTCTACAAAAGTCACTAAAAAAATTTCCTTCTTCCACAGAGGAAAATACCATTAGCCATACTTTATAGCTGGGGGAAAGGGAGAGGTTACCAAAGGTGAGAGAACTCTCTGGGCTAAAAAATGTTCAGCATCCAAGATGAGCAACTAGGACAACTATCCCTGGACAGCTGCCTAGGGACAGCCGCAGGACAGCCATGAAAAGATATTGCTTCCTCAGTGTGTGACTTTGTCTGCTGTTTGTTCAGGTCATTGTCCTCTGATGGTTTTCTCAGACTGGACACAAATGACCGCAGTACTTCATCTTATTCTGTTGATGGTGGGCACTGAAGTACATTTCATAGTATGGTGAAAAGCTGAGAGTGACACAGGCAGAGTGGGACAGGAGGAGAGGAAGGATAGGAATGAACCTGAGAGAAAGGATGAGGGCTGTATATTATATAGGTGTTACATTGAATCATTGGTGGAGGAGCTGTGATGGTTATATGTCTTGATTGGCATGGTGGCATTAACATGTAAGGATGATGTGGTGAATCCTGAGCACAAACAGATGTCTCCTCTAGGAATACATCAGCTGGTTTTCCTCCAAGAATCTCCTTGTGAAAGACTTGAAACTATGATGTTGGGTGCAACAGCTTCTCCTCTCATTGTTTCACTCACTTGAGCTAATTCAAGTGTTCATTGTACCTTTGGCACTTTCCCACCAGCTTCCTCAGGTTCAGTGATTACACAGGTCAACATGAGATCCATCAAAACTGTTCTGAGCTAGAGTGTCAGCCAGGTGGGTGGGTGGGCTAATCAAGAGTGAGGCAAAAGCTGTAAGAAATGGTTTCATGGGGCTGCGTTGCAAACCAGGGAGAAGCAATCAACTAAAACTTTTCTAGGAGTGCTCTTAGCCTAGACAATAACAGAGTCATAAATTTTTATAGCCATTGTGTGGCTGTCCCATTATTTTATATAGAATCATAGAATCATAGAATTGTTCTGGTTGGAAGAGACCTCCAAGATCATCGGGTCCAACCATTAACCTATCACTACCAAGTCCCCCACTAAATCATATCCCTTAGGGCCTCATCTAAACGCCTTTTGAATACCCCCAGAGATGGGGACTCCACCACCTCCCTGGGCAGCCTGTTCCAATGCCTGACAACCCTTTCGGTGAAGAAATTTTTATGAATGTCCAATCTAAACCTCCCCTGGCGCAACTTGAGGCCATTTCCTCTTGTTTTGTTGTCTGTTACTAGGGAGAAGAGACCAACCCCCATCTCTCTACAACCTCCTTTCAGGTAGTTGTAGAGAGCAATAAGGTCTCCCCTCAGCCTCCTTTTCTCCAGGCTAAACATCCCCAGTTCCCTCAGCCGCTCCTCATAGGATTTGTGTTCCAGACCCTTCACCAGCCTCGTTGCCCGTCTCTGGACACGCTCCAGCACCTCAATGTCTTTCTTGTAGTGAGGGGCCCAAAACTGAACACAGTACTCGAGGTGCGGCCTCACCAGGGCCGAGTACAGGGGGAGAATCACCTCCCTACTCCTGCTGGCCACACTATTTCTGATACAGGCCAGGATGCCGTTGGCCTTCTTGGCCACCTGGGCACACTGCTGGCTCATATTCAGCCGGCCGTCAACCAACACCCCCAGGTCCTTTTCCGCCGGGCAGCTTTCCAGCCACTCCCCCCCAAGCCTGTAGCGTTGCCTGGGGTTGTTGTGACCCAAGTGCAGGACCCGGCACTTGGCCTTGTTGAACCTCATACAATTGGCCTCGGCCCATCGATCCAGCCTGTCCAGGTCCCGCTGTAGCGCCTGCCTGCCCTCCAGCAGATCAACACTCCCTCCCAACTTGGTGTCATCTGCAAACTTACTGAGGGTGCACTCGATCCCCTCGTCCAGATCATTGATAAAGATATTAAACAGAACTGGCCCCAGTACTGAGCCCTGGGGAACACCACTTGTGACCGGCCTCCAACCGGATTTAACTCCATTCACCACAACTCTTTGGGCCCGGCCATCCAGCCAGTTTCCTACCCAGCGCAGAGTATGCCCATCCAAGCCATGGGTAGCCAACTTCTCCAAGAGAATGCTGTGGGAGACGGTGTCAAAGGCTTTACTAAAGTCCAGGTACACAACGTCCACAGCCTTTCCCTCATCCACTAAGCGGGTCACCATGTCGTAGAAGGAGATCAGGTTGGTCAGACAGGACCTGCCTTTCATAAACCCGTGCTGACTGGGCCCGATCACCCGGTTGTCCCGTATGTGCCGCGTGATGGCACTCAAGATGATCTGCTCCATAACCTTCCCGGGCACCGAGGTCAGGCTGACAGGCCTGTAGTTCCCCGGATCCTCCTTCCGGCCCTTCTTGTAGATGGGCGTCACATTTGCCAGCTTCCAGTCAACTGGGACCTCCTCAGTTAGCCAGGACTGCTGATAAATGATGGAGAGTGGCTGGATGAGCACTTCTGCCAGCTCTTTCAGCACCCTTGGGTGGATCCCATCCGGCCCCATAGACTTGTGCGTGTCATATACGGCCTTGTAAAAAAGTGTGTATCTTCCTAAGCCACCCTGTCTTCTCATTTTGGTGTTGTTTCTACAGGTATTTTCTTCTTGAAGGTTCCTCACACAGATTTTTTTCTTCTTTTGCTCCCCAGGGTGTGGGCAGGTTCTTCGGGCTTCCAGAGGTCAGATTTTGCTGGAGGGTTACCCACTGAATGCACGATGTGAATGGACTATTCATGTTCAAGCTGGATTTAACATTGAATTAAGGTAGGTTGTATTGACTTTTAGCCAGGACTGGTTTCAGGTGGACATTGGGGCATGTGGTTCACCAAGAGTCAATGAGGGTCAAGAGCTGAGAGCCCTGGGACAGTGAAGCTACTGCCACCACTTTGCATTTGGTACCTCAGCTCTTTCCCTTGGTCTAGCTTGTGATTGGCAGCCACTGCACAAATCATCAGTGCTGTGCCTTCAATTCCCATTTAGGACAGCTGCATGCTAAGAAGAGTTTCTCAGACACTGGGCACAATGTATGTCTCTAGAGGTCTCTTCAAGACCTTGACAAGACCTTGACACCAAACCACTCAATATTTTCTGAACAGTGTACCAGGCTGAAGACATTCTTTGAAGAAAAGCTGTAGGAACATTTTCATATGATGTCTTATGCCAGGAGAGAGTTGCCCATGGGACCTGCCTTGCATTTAGCCTACATTTTCCCTCTCTTATTTTTCTTTCATTAATTTTACCAGCCCTGTCCTCTACCAGCCTCAGTTATTCCTCTTAACATCCCTATGTCTGGAGGATGTGATTGGTTTTCCTGCAAATCATCACTCCTCTGACCTGTGTATGCTTAGGCCTGTTAACACACCCCTGCTGACTCAAGCTCACACTTCTTGATTGGGTATCCTGCCTAGTGCAGGAGAGCCCCTAGTTGGGGTAATTAATATTGTTTTAACGCGTGTGTAGCAGCGAGCTCAGACATGCAGCAGGAGCTTGGCAGGGGATTGTATTCAAAACCCACTAGCTATTATAATAAAAACAGTAGCTAAAGCTTTCACATCAGTATTTCACCGGCTTTGGAGCCCAGGCAAAAGAACTATGCTAGATACACAAACAGATTTCTTCTTATATGTTTAAAGAGAGACTTAATAAGAGGAAGAGAAATCAATTGAATAGAAAAGAAGAGCTTGTGGCATTCCCACACTAATGCCCTTTTTTCAGACTTGCAAATGCAAGCCTATTGTGTAGTTATGAGCAGCTGCAATTATTGCCTGGATAGCATTGGGGCCTTTTGACTCTGGAGAAATGTGTCAGAGGCACAGGGGAGCAGTGCTGTGAGGAGGAGTTTTGTGTCCTCATGACACAACTTTGCATCAGTCTCAGCAGGTATGAGCTGTACCTGCCTTGTTTTTAAAAGATGTTGTTGGCTAGGTGTATGATTTGCACAGCACAAGCTCAGGGGGGTGTTAACCTGCTATTTTTTACATTTCTGAACAAGGCTTTGCCAATTGTAAGGCTTAAAAAGTGCTTCAGGAGCTACAGGTGTCACCCTATCTTCAATTTTATGGGGGTGGGTGTGAGAGTGGAAATGGATCCTGTGCAGGCACATCACTAGTGAATGCACCCATCTTGGTAAAGAGTTGACACCCATGTAGCACCAGGCATAAGGTACAAGAAAGGGAGGAAAGGCTATTTTAACAAGAGACACTAGATCAAACAGCAGTACTTGCTGTGGCTGCACTAAGGAGACTCTCATCCGTTTTCAAGGCAGAGGAATGCGGAGATTTACTAATGTAACAGATGTCCTAACCCTTTGGAGAAATCAGACCTCCATTCTAGACCCTGAGGGCCACCCATATGCATGCTAGGAAGATGTTAGTGTCACGTGAGATCTGTACAGTTCACTCCGTTTACCGTTGCTGTTGCCAGAAGAAGCAAAACTTTAACATGAGGGGCATCCTGCAGAGTCCCTTTTTCTTTCTCCCTGTGTCCACCCTTCCTACAGTCAAACAAACACAATAGTAGCCATCTCCTTGTTGTGACATAACGTTACATTCCAACAGTGAAAGTCTCTAAGAGGGAAGCCTGAGCTACCAACCTTCTATTGTCAACAACTACATTTAGCTGAGCTGGGTAGTGTTGGAGAAGCTTAAAGCCCTATGCTCAGCCTGAGCTGAGCTTGATGTCTGGATGCCTAAAGATTCCAGTAGATGACATGGCACTTCTAAGGAAAGATCAGGAACTGCCCTGAATGACCACACTTAATCCTGCCACCCTGCAAGTCAGGAGGCATAGAAGGAAACCTCCAGGGCAAACACAGAGCATGAGGACCTATATCTACCTCACATAAGGTAATCCCGGAGTGTGTTCTGAATCAGCTGAGGTTTTCAAGGTGGACCATGTCAAAGCTGGCCATTGAGGTACTTCAGCAGTTAAATACTATGGAAAACTGGTATGTTTAGCCTAAAGCTTCTCCTTTAGGCCATTCCTACACAGAAGGGCAGATGCAACTAAGCAGGCCACGAGAGTCTTCTTCCTGGGTCTGCCATCCATGCTGAATTGCTGCTTTCACTGCATTTTCATATAAACGCGCTGATCCCCTCTGTGGGTGCTAACTCTGCTTAGAGCTGTAATGCACAGCCAACATTGTGCTGAATCAGCACAACTGCTAGCAAAATAACTCCTTCATTCTCTCTGTGCACAAATCCTGTTTGCTGCTACTCTGATGGCTTGTGAGGGCAGAGATGGGGACAGTGTGATACAGAAGGGGAACAAAGTGCTTTGTCTCTGCTTACATAGGGCAGGAAGAGTAAAACTCTCAGGAGCACAGGTAAATCTTCCCTTGCTTCAAGCTGTGCCACACAGTCCTTTGAAGGTTGGCTAAGCAGAGCTGTTTTGATAAATGGTGCCCAGATTGTGGTGGTAGTTTGTTTGCTCTGCTTTTTTCCAGCCTGGTTTTACTTTGGGTTGTGATGTAGGCTCCCTCAGCCTGAGCCATGTCAAGGATGTCATACCACAGTAGAAGTAGCTCACAACTTTCAATCGTTTTCTTTAATGCCTCAGCAGAGATGCAGTTTTAAATATTTTCTTTGCCTAGAAGCTTTCCTCAGAGGGCTTGGTGAATGTATTCATACTGCAGACACTGATGAAATCAAGACAATACTTTGCATTCCATTTTGTATCTGATGACCTGTAGCACTAAATTAGCATGCTTAGTTTCATAATATCCAAGAGAATTATGATATAGTTACCATTTCACAGGTGAGGGAACTGAGGTTCATTACGTTGCCTATACCTGTGATTTAAACAGCAATAGACCTCGTGGTCTGTAAAGGGTCCTGTCAACTGGGCCATAGGTAAGAGGTTTTGAAAAGCTTTGGCAGGTTTCCTGACCTGCCAATTCTGAGTCTTAATCATGGGATTGTATGTCATCAGTACAGTATATCTGCTTCTGCTAAGTTAAATAAAATGCAAATCAGAAACCCCTATGCCTTTCACATCTTCCACTCTGTTTTCATCATTTTTTAGAGCGGAGAAAGCAAGCAATTGAAAACGGTATTCTGCATATGGCTGTTTGATTCTGTGCATTCACTCTGTGTGTATCTCTTGATATTTTTTGTTCAGGAACACACTGCTAGGCAGAGTTTACCTTTGCATCTGTAAATAATACTGCTCCCATTACATAGTGGGCATCCCAGAAAATTTCTTTCTGTACTTACACACATACTTAATTTTAATCACAAATGTACCAGTTCAGAGAGCCAGTAAATATTTTTAGGATTGAGTAAGGATAAACTGTAGCCTGATAAGGGTGACAAGGATGAATGGGTTAATTTGTATTGCTCTATAACTTCCATAAGGGTAGATCCCTGGGGTCTGATCCGCCAGTGAAAGAATGTTTTGAAGTTGTAGTGTATAACCTGATGCCTGTGAGGATGTCTCTGGCAAATCTGACAGAGCTAGAATTCAACTCATGCATTTTATGCAAAGCTAAGTTGAATTAATCTCTCTCTAACGCATATTAAAAGCAGATGTCATTTTTTTTCTTATTCTGCATTCCACCAGATGATTTAAAAAATGAGGGGCTCTGTTCCATTGGTGTAACTTCCTACAACTGCTTATTCATTTCTCTGTATGTAGTGTACTCCTGGTGCTCTAAAACCATGAACAAAGGTGACTGAGTGAAGAGGCCTCTTAAGTCAGCTCATAAGTCATCAAAGAAAGGTCATTTCACATAACATGGGGGCCTCCTTAACGTGGGAGCCTCAGTCCCAAGAAGAGAAGAGCAGGAGATAGGCTCTAGTACTCTTTTGCCTCTTCAACTATGAGATCCAGCAGCAGATCCAAAATTTGTCTCACCTCTTTGGTGTGAAAATGCAGTCTTTGCAAATCACTAGGCCCATGCTGGAATAGGCAATGTGGGAGATTTAGCCTAATCTTAAATACACGTCTGCGGTGTTAGGAGTTCTCAGGAAGATTGAGTACACAATAAGTTTCATTTATAAAATGTTCTGCTGAACAGTTAGTAGCATGGCCTCTCCCAGGCCCTGATCTTCTGATTCTTATCTGCTGTGCCAAGGCTGGGCCCAGCTCCCCTGACCATTGCTCATTCTCCAGAGGCACTTGGTGTTTCTCACTCTGTTTCTCATTCATATTCTGGTGTGATGTTTTGGTTCTGTGCTCCACTGAGTTCAAACAGCAGCATATAACATTGCTGTTAATGAGTAAGAGCCTCGCGCAGTGGCTGGATCAAAGCTAGGAAAGACAGACATTGTGGGAAAAGGCTTTAAATATTTCCCTTCTGCACAAACTCCTGTCCCTTATTTCTGCCCTCAAAAGAAGGGCAAGTGCCAGACATTGGGGATTTACTACCATTTTGCTTTCTAATGCAAAACGTGCTGTAGTGTTTCAGATTCCCTTTCTCTGCCTATTTCTGCTTCTGTTACATCCCCAAGCTTTCCTTGTACCCCTAATTGCTGACTTCTGAACATCACAATGTAAATAGCTTTTGAGCCTTGGTCTTTGATACTGTTACTTTCGGTACTTAGACCTTTATTTAGGGGAAATAGAACAATTTTTAGCAAACAGCCACGATGATAGAAATATGTCCCCTACAGTGTCTGACCCTAGATAAAAGTTCTAACATTGTAATGTGATTAGGGACCCGATGCATGTGAACAGGGTGTATGACTTCAGTTTAGACTTCACTGTTCTGCCACTTAAATATTCTCATGGAGCAACTGTGTAGAGTTGAGCTGGCTTCCAAGGATCATGATGAAAAAATTGAGATCAAGTGAGGGGGACTTCATGTAATTAGGGACTTGTTGATTGATGGGGGGGGGGGGGGGGGGGGCACTAACATAACTAAACATCCAAATAAATCAGAGTCAGGGTGCACAGGTGAGAGTATGCAGTCTGACCGTGTGTCCTTGTTCCCCAAGATTTTCCATGCTGAGCCTGGAGTTTGACTACATGTGCCAGTATGACTACGTGGAGGTCCGTGATGGGGACAATTTGGACAGCCGAATAATTAAGAAATTCTGTGGAAATGAGAGGCCACCTCCCATCCAAAGCACTGGGTCTTCACTCCATGTCCTCTTCCAGTCTGATGGATCCAAGAACTTTGATGGATTTCATGCTGTCTTTGAAGAAATTACAGGTAAAATAATCCAAAAGTGGAACATGCTGCTCATTCTCATTAATTCAGTTTCACTAATCTCTCTCCCTGTTTTGCTTCATTAAAAACTTTCATGCTGTGTTGCCAACAGCAACTTACACAAAGTCAGTACAGGGAAGATTCAAAAGCCATCAGATGTCATGTGAATGTGAGGCTCTTCTAACAAAGCCTGAATTCCTTCTACCTATGTGAAGAACAAGCATATCAGCCAGCACAGAAAAGCTGCTGTTTTCTGGGACTTTTCTGTTTGAATCTGAGAACTAAGAGCACAGAAGGAAATAGAGGAAGGGGCATGTGTATCTGCAATTGCAGAATTGCTCAATGCTGTGTGCAGGGACAGAGTCACTGTCTCAGTTACCAAAAACCTGATGCAAAGCCTCATAATTAGCTCAGTGAAAATGCCCTGACATGACTCTTGTGTTGGCTCATGTATCATACCGTTAGGACTTTAAAAAAAAGTGTGTACAAAGGACAGATTATTTTCCTTAAGAAAAAAAAAAAGAGGCATTTCCCATTCTGTGATGAACTCAGTGTTATGAATGACAGAAGCAGGGCTCCAGAATTCCTGTGTTTTTGTTAGTACTCATTGCTTGACTCCCCCACACTGCTTTCCATCGTTTCTTTCTGGCTGCAGATAACATTGAAAGTGTAGCTGGCTCTTCATTTTGCCATTGCATTTGAAGCAACCTCTACGCTCTTCCTGGATCTTCCTTGTTTAGCTACATAAGGAATTTTTGTCAAATCTGTCCACAGTACTCCTGGCACAGAAGGCTAATCAGAGTGTGCTGCTTTGCCATAGATAAATCCTGCAGGATCTATGACTCACCATAACTTGTCTTTCGCACACCCTGGTGACCCACATTTCATGAAGTCATCCAGGGTATATCTGACTCAGGAAGTTTAGTTAGTTCATATAATCCTTATATAAATACACAAACCTACAGTGGATCAGCTGTTAACAATGATCAGGGGTGTAACTAGCAATCTGAAATGTGCATACCACTAGATGCAGTGCCTATGCCATTTCTTAGTCTGCCATGTTCTTCAAATGTTACCTTTAGTACCTGTTAGTAACATAGCAGGAGCAGTTAGCTATTGATAGTTTGCCTGGGCTTACAGCAGGAGAGGTGATATAGAACAAATGAACGTGGTGTGGGCTATGTTGCATAAGGGCTGCCTACACTCAGGGAACTAACATTTTCCATATGGTGCAAGCTGAATTGATTCTGTTTTCTCTGCCCAGCAGGGAACATTTGGTATTCGAATACTGTTGAGCACTTTATTTCCGCCCCATTTTTAGTGGTAATTATTCTGAGGCTGGGTGACTGCAAGTGTGGTAATCCACACAGAGCACGTTGCAAAGGGCTTCTCAGAGTTTGTGAGGAGGTCTTATTGCGCACTTTATTCTGAGGCTGTTCTGGCCTAATGTGTACCTGCAGTGAAAGGCTTTTAAAACACTCCCAGTGTCTCTTTATGTGAATCATTAACCTGGCCAGCAGGACAGTTTAGGGGAAGAATACGACATGCATGGGGCTGCGTATAATTGAAAGTGGGGGCAGCACAGGATCGAAAGCTCTGGTAGCACATTGCAAACTGAAGCATTTCCACTGAAATTTCCCTCTGTGCACACAGCACTGTGGAAAAGCCAAGGTCCCTGGAACAGATTGCACAGAGCTTGCTAGAATTGTCCCTGTGCTGCAGGTGAGAGCAGCAGCAGCACTTGTGCTTACAGGATGTGGACCAGGCCATGGAGGTGACACGATGTCCCCAGCACCTTAGTGGTGTAATAGAGAGGACTGAAGAAGCATCTTGTGCTGTCAGAACTGAATTCCTTCCCTTTCTGTCTTCCCTTCCTCTGAGCTCTGTGCTGGCTTACAGCTCGCTAAAACAGTGGCACTGACTGCACAGAGGTCACTGGTTCAACTACCAGAAAGGTTTTGATTCATACAAAATAGGCTGCAAAGCCTGTATCCCCTTTAGGAAAGGTCACTGCATGTGTAGTTATTAAAGGACAAAACCATACCACCTGCTGCGCTGCCTGGTCTGGAAGCAGGTGATAGGTCCCATCCCATGCCAAGTGTCAAATGGGAACCAGTAATTGGCATGAGTGACTAGAAGTCACTCAACAGACTTCAGATGAGAAGGTATCCCCATCCCAGATGGGGAGATATCAGGGTCTCTTAGAGATTAGACATAAACTGGATCTAGTTGGATGAAAGCCTGTTACTGAATTTCAATAATGCTTTACTTTCTGTTCCCCCAAGCTAGTGATCTTTGACACAACATAGGAACTTTAACCTTTTGTAGTACTATCCCATGTTGTTTGACTGAAGCCAGGACATCAAGACTCCTTTAAAAAGAAAAATATTTAATACTCTTGAGTATCAGGCATTATCAAGGACAGTATCTGGCACTTATCCTCATTCACTTGACATGCTTACTTTTACAGAATCATGAGACAAAGCTGGGGCAAGGACAAAGCTGAAAGTTCACTGGCTTCAAACCAGTGACTACAAAATATCAGTCTGTACAGGCTCTTCTGCTTCTCCTTCCCTTTCTCAGTGATATTTTACATTAGTTGGATACAGTACAATTGCCACATACATATTCCTTTTAATGAATGAATTACTGTCCTTAGTCAGACCTTAGTCTTCAGTGAGACCTGGAAGATACTTATTGTTCAGCCATGTATGAATTGCTGTTACATCACCACATGAAATCTCCAGAGAAATCCATATGTGGCATCTATATATTTCTTGTCTCTTGCCATCTGGATATAAGAGACTCAAAGATTATGCTTCAAGTGAAGTCTTTGCAAGGAAAACTGTTGATTCTGATATCTGTCATTCTGGACTGCAGCAGAGAGAATTCTTTAAATGCAATAGTACACAACCTTACCATAGGTCCCCCAGGGCTGCTTGCTCATGGTTGCAACACTCAGCGGCTGGTACGAAGATTCATATTTCTATTATAACCTAAGTAAACAGTGTATTTAGCGTGGAAGGACAAAGATGATCTGTAAATGAATTAGAATGCAGACCTTTCTAGCAATTATGATTTCAAAGTTTAATCTGTAAGTTATCAAGCATGCTTGGATAATTCTTTAAGATGGCAAGGAATATGTTTTGTAGTCAAGGTGATCCAGATGTGAACTTTGCTGCAGAGTCTTGTTTTGATAAGATAGACTTGAAGCAGGGCATCAGATCCTGAACTCCTCAGGTGTTGGAGTTACTTGAATCTTAAACTGGATCTAAATCTTGAGATTTTGGCTCTGCTTTCTGTCTGCTAAAACCCACACTCAGTTTAGAAAATAATCTAAGTGGAAATGATTTCTTTGTATTATTGAGAGTAAATTATGTTCTACTCACTCATCTCCCCTTAGAGCAGGCACAAAAAAAAAGTGTGTGTTGTTGCACAGTGGAATTTACTGATATTAAATGGTGCAATTACACATTCTGATACTAATTTATGCTAATATGTACAGTTTGATGTGTATCACTGCTAGATTTGTGGTGTGCAAGAGCTTCCCCAGCAGATTTAGGGTCATCATGACCATTCAGAGCTTCCTGAACCCAGCACCAAAGAAGTGCTCCTCAGGGACAAAGCAACTCCCAAAGTCTGGGATGACAAGATCCAAGACCCAAAAAACCCACCAGAACCATGGATCTCAGAATTTATCCCTAAACTCTGTGATGAATGGCAGGAGAAATGTAGGTTGATATTAAACTTCTTTAATTTAGGCTAAGTTCTAAACACTGTTGGAGCTTGCTGTAAACTATTTTTCTTCTACAAACCTTTCTTACCACTTGGCTACAGTTAAAGAAAAATGGTAAGAGTAAGTGATGAATGCTGGGGAAAGAACTGCCCATCCGTACAAGATACCCTCTCCAGTAAGTAAGAAAGAAGAGCAGAAGGCTTTTTGACATGCATTAGGTCCTTTACTGTGTCTTCCTAACTTTTAACCAGAATATGTAATTTACCCCAAGACACAACCATCATGAGGAAAAATAGGACCCCCAACGTATGAGAGACCGTGAACGTTCTTCCTTTTCTTTTATAGCTTGTTCTTCATCTCCATGTCTTCATGATGGAACGTGCATTCTAGACAAAAGTGGTACCTACAAATGTGCCTGTCTGGCTGGCTATACAGGGAATCGCTGTGAAAACTGTGAGTACAGGCACTGTGTGTATGACCAACCTCCAGGGTTGTCACTGATGCAGGCCATTGATTGTTAGGAGTGTCATTGATAAGTAGGTTAGGTCAGTCACAGTGCCAGAGAATGCACTGAGCTTCTTGTGGTGTTTTTTAAGACACATTGCTTGCAGTTTATGAAGATTTCCACTGAATGGTTCTGGGGCTTTATATCTATGTGTAAAAAGGTAAAACAGAATTGGAGCTGGGAAGCAACACATAATAAATCTTGTAATGGACTAGCCTTATCAGACAGAGATATACCTGCCTGCTATTTTCTACTGTGTGGATCAGCTGTTCTTTTCTAAAAGCACATAGCCCAGCTGAGCCCTGCACTTGATGCTCTAGCCAGATTCAGTCCTAGGAAGTTTGTCTTCCCTCACAGCCACCTGAAAGGTGGAGTTCTGGCACCATGAATGACAGAGACTTGGGATCAAAACAAATGAAAAAGGGTGGATTCTGTCCATATCTGTTTTGGTAGTCCTTACTGTACATATAGTCATACACCTGTTTTTGTCCTGCCAAGCAAATTGCAAAATAACTGGGTTCAATTCAGTTCAAATCAATTGTCTGTTCTAGTGATTTAATTCTTCATGCTTGAGCAAATGTCTTCATCTAACAGGGCTTGAAGAAGCAAGAAGGAGTAAGAATTGTGCAATATATGCTATGATAAAGGCTATATCATCTCTACTAGCTGAAAGGAGTAGTGTGCAATATTTAAAGTCACTGAGCTAGAGCTCCAGCTGTCCCTGGAAGATTTCAGTGATACTACTGAAAGCCACCTGGGATCATATTTGGCCCAAGACAGAAACCATGGCTTACTGTGCCCTGCTGTGGCATTACTCTGGCTGTAAGGCACACAATGCCTTGACTGCTTCTGGAGTTTTCTGTTCTATGTCAGAGCAGCCAATACACACCAAATCTCACTACTTCAGAATCTTTTCCCCATGCGTGCCATTGTCAGGAGTGGATTTCTCTCCTGAAATTGCTTTTTCTTCATCAGGGGAGTTAGATCATAGTAACATGGAATCTCCTTGCATGGATCATTTTTAGATAAAAGACCTTTCGATTTCTACAGATCCAGAAGTAGTTCATAAGACTTGACTTTTCTCCCAGCAGACCAGAGGATAGGTAGTTTTACATTTTATATAAGCCTGAAAAAGTTTTGGTTCTGAACAGCTTGCCACATTCTGCCAGATTGCACAGATTCCTGGTATGTTTTCTGTAGGGAACGGGTTGCTGAAAATCAAGGGTTCCTGACCTCAGGGCTAATGTGGCTGTCTCTTCTGCTAACAGCCTCTTTCCTGTGAGTAGTTGTTTAAGCAGGTCATTTAGGGACTGGAAACTCTCGAGCTCTTTGCAACTGCTCAGTGAGATTACTTTAGGAGAGAGTGAAAAAAAAGGAAAAGATTCCTGTCTGGTTCTGAACCAACCTAAATTTCAAATTAATTAAATTTCCAGCAAAGGTCAACCATAGTTTTGGCAAGCTCTACACTACAGTCAAGGCAAGAAATGAAGCTCACGTTCTTTTACTAGTTTTCTTTTGTAATTCCAGTGTAGAAACTTCACCCATGCAACACACAGAGCAAACAACAGAGGAGATAGTCGAAAAACAAAAGGATGAGACTTCTGTCTTATTGTAAAGAATGAAGGGTATTGGTAGTAACAGAATAAAAGGGAGGAGATACTTAAAAATATATACAGTAAGATTTTTAACTTGACAGGAATCCTGTAGTTTGATTTGTGAAAGAACAGTTTACGTGGATAAAATACTGTTGCTTTATAATGTTTGCGGCTGTATGCTTGCCTTTTGCTTGTGCTAGGAAATATTTTTTCCAGCATCTATATTGCTGCCTTCCGTAACATAGATAAAGGTTGACTTTTTTTCTTGTATGTGAATAGCAAACCTCACAGTGGGAAAACATCATGGCAAATATCTGTTCTCTCTGGCTTCAAAGAAGTTTTGTCTTAAGATATTTCCTTCAGTTTTGCCAAAACGTATCCTAAGTATTTTCCAGTGTATGGGGGGAAAAAGGCAGAAAATTAAAGTTTGATTTGTTTTTTAAGAGCAAAAGGAAGAACTGGAAAAATATCTGTGGCTGTAATTCTTTAAAAATTAGTCATGTAGTTTCTTGAACAGCATTGCAATTTAAATGTTAAAGGGAGATAGTGTCATGCTCAGAATCTTTCTGTCTGTTAGGTCATGCAGCAACAGTGCTGTCTTGTGAGGTGGAGCCAAGGGAAATAAATTTATTTCTGCAGAAAACAATCATAAAATGGTCACTTTTGGAATATTGAATGTGACTTTGGACACTATGAGGCAAGTCAGGTGCAATCCCATTAAAGTCAATGGATTTATGTTGATGAAAAATAGGTATAAGAGAGAAGAAAATTAGAGCCCCTTAATGTTAAGTGCATGTAGAAGATTTGAGGTGGTGCAACAGAAGGTACCCAGAGAGATACAAGAATTTTAAAGAAATCCAAGGGACATACTTCAGAGGAAGGGAAACTGTGAGATCATCTCACTGAGGAATAAGTTAAAACCAAATTAAACAAATTCAGCAATGGACATTTCATGACAGAATCAGAAATCTTCTTAAGTCCCCCACCATCACAATGCAGCTGTGTCTTTCTGTCTGTTACCAAGTTTAGTTTTAAAGATGTGGGAATCACTATTGGAATTATGGAAATCACCTTAATGAGATAAAACAAGGAACCTATTTTTTCCTCTGTTAAACTAAATTCCATCTATTTAACAGGATGATCAACATTGGTCAAGCTGCTTTCCTGGGGTAATATTCAACCCTAATTGCTCTGTCAGTTACAATTTGCAATATTAATAAAATAGTTAAAGGCACAGGTTGCTTATAATTGGCAGTCTCTTTTCTCTTCTCCTATGGCAGCCAGGAAATTGTCTTTTTGTTTACAATTTGAGGGGCTAATATAGTGATTTAAAAGCTTCAACAGCATGAAGTGAAATGCAGGCATGTATCTTTCTAACAGCTGTTAATATTTCAATCAGTTCTGTTTCAGGGCAAGAAATATTTTATCTAAATATGTCTGTGATTTCACTCCAGAGACTGTTTAAAAAAAATCTATATGAAATTGTAAATGAAATGCTAACCAATACAGTGAGATCTTTCCTTCTTTCTTCTGCCCTAAAACACAATAAAGACAAGTTCTAGAAACCAGCAACAAATACCTTCTTACACATAAGCATGCTTTGTTATGATGATATAGTATGTAGAAAAAACTAATTCCTATTTTAAATACTTGGGTTTCTTTCTGGTCTTAAATGGAATTTGCAGTATACCTGCATACCCCTCCCAGTGACCCCTTAGCCATGCTGACATGATTGACGTCAAACTTAGGCTTTTCTGTCTGACCTTGGTCAATTTTAATGCAAATAATCCTGCAATCAGAGGCATTAAAAAAAAAAAACAACCAAACCAGATCATCTTGTTCTCATAGCCTGCAATACCCAGAAACAGAGCAGCAACTTCCTCAAAAGATGCATATTAGGGAAAAAGTACAAGCTGACTAGTGGCCTCATCCTGGTGCTCTGCATGCTGAAAAGCATCCACTCAAGCATGAGACTGTCAATGACTCTGTACAGCATGACAACTACTTGTTCAACTCAAACTAAGAAAAGTCTTTTCCAAAGTTTCATCGTTGAGTTTGCCTGCTGAAGATGCAGCTGTGGAGGAATGGTACTGCTGGTACCCCATGGCAAATGCTCTCCCCCTCTGCTTGTCCTCTTCCTGGGACGGGGTGTTCTGACTCAAGAGTCCTCCCAGGGCTTGGTGGCCTCAAAGCAAGAGACCTTGACCTCATCCTGCCCTGAAATTTCCTGTTACCTTTATTTCAAACAAAACCAGGCAAACTAGAGTTCCTATGCAAATAAGAGGAACTCGTGCTGAATGAGGGATTCAGGGCTCAGATCCGATTTCCATTTTTATTCTGTTTCTCGCTCCTGTCTGCCAAGAAGGAGAGGTTTGTTCTGCATCCTAATGAGGGGTCTAATCCAACTGACTAAGCTGTATAAACTAACTCCTTGCTGTAGCCTTTGATGTTGCTAGGGCTGGCTTTACTATGTTCCAACAAGTCTTTGAATATAGCTTTCAGGCCCTTCCCCACTGCTGATATAATCCCCTCCATCCTTCTTGGCCCCATACAGCTCTGACTTGGGCTGGTTCTTAGGGATACCCTCACCCTTAACAGCCTGACTGGCTGATATTTAAGATAGGGAGAAAGTATTAGCATTCCCCTACCCCCTGCCTTGTTCTGCTATGGGAGAAATGAGCCCAGCTGTCAGTGCTTGGCATAGGCTAGAGTGAGTTTTAATCCTAGCAGAGTCTAGGATGAGGCACTGAGGAAAAGTTCTGGACATTAAACCTAGTTTTCTTACCTAACCATGGACATGTAACGCAGAGTCTTCTAAGGGAATGCCTGCAGTTTTTAAAAATTTTGTGAGAAAGATTCTCAGTAATAGGTTTCAAGGAGTGCCATAATCACTGTCTATAATCACTGGTATATATTGTGCCATTTGCAGCCCACATGTGTTAGACCATGCCCATGCTGCATGATTACAGTGGTGAACTTCAGGTATAACCAGATGCCCCGGAGCCCCTTCTTGTTACTCTGGCCTTTTCCAGTTAGGGAGAATGTTCCAGAGAGAAATAGGACTCTTAATTTCCCTACTCCTAGCTCTACCATTGGTTTTTTGTTGTTGTTGTTTGTTTGTTGGATTTTGCTTTTTTTTCCAGTGGAAAATAGCTTATTGCAGCTTTTTTAAAGGGACAGAGTTCTTCCCCACTTGTGTCAAGGTGGCTTTTTTGGTGGCTATGTCAAAGAGATGAGATTAATGCCATTCTTTCTCCATCACATTTCTACTGTCCTCCCTATAGCCTTGCTTGTATAGGGTAGGAAATAAGAACCCAACTCCTGCTGCTGCCAAAGCACATATATACCTGGAGCTGCTAAGGAGTAAAGGCTAGTGGCCTTTTTTCACTATCACAATCCAAGTGTTCACCTGCCTTGAGACCCACAGACTAGCAAAAACCTTTAACTAGAATGTGGCAGTTCTCGGGTTTTGCAGACCCATTAGGGGTTACAGGCTAAAGCTTAAACCAGCACCACCCTTTAGCCTGTCATACAGCAACCCTATAGTGTGAACACAGGCAGGATGCTGTTAGAGGTGGCTTGTTCTCCAGAACGTTCCTGGGACTTGCTCTGAGAGGAAACATAATATCGCTACTTGTGCCTTGAGCACTATTACTTGGTTAAACTGCTGTTTATGGGCAAGAACGTTCAGAAGGACAGTTAGTTCACACAGGGTGAGATAATCCTGCAGTGAAGACATGGCCAGTGCAGTCATACAGGAAGCTTCATTGACCCACATGTCTCTGCAAAGCCAGGTAAGATAATAGTACTGCAGTCCTCAGAGAGATTTTTAATAAGTCACCTTCAGAGTTCAGTTCTGTTGGGATAATGCCCTCCTTTGTTCTCCTGAGCTGATCAGAAGAACATTGTGATGCTGGCTAGATGTTTGCTAGGATGTTATCCTTGCTGCCTCATACTGCCCCACAGAATCATATATTGACAAGGCAAGATCTGTATTGTTAGGTGCCTAGTGCGTGAATTTGAAGGGCTTGGCTCGAGATGGAAGTAGAGATTTCTGCTCCCAGTTTTCACTTCAGTATATTTCCTGGAGGTTTCTCCCTTGGTTAGAAGGATGCTGGAACTGTTCACACAGCAACTGCCAAACCAGTAAACATTATGTCTGGTGCTTTAAGGTAACTTAACATCAGTTTTGGGTTGTCTTATTTCACTGAGCAATAAACTAAAGCTGTTCAGCTCCTGTTACACAAACAGCCAAGATTCCCTATAGGAGGACAGAAACATCTAAGGGAAAAATGAGGTTGATGGCTGAGGATAGAAATTGCTACAAATGTCTGAGCAATCACTAAACAACTGCTGCTTATGAATCAGCCTGCAGAAAACTGGTCCCTAGGACTGCTCTTTCCTTCAGCTCTGTCAATACAACTGTTGGATTGGGCAGGTCATGTAGTCTCTGGGAAGAAGTTGCTCGTAGTGTTTAGCAGTGTTTGATCTCATAATATTTTTATAGCGTTTTGAAACTCCAGTGAGTAAGTAAGTATAGCTGACAGCAAGGCTGAAAGAGACAGGACATCTGCTTTATTGACAACTCCTCTTGTCCCTTTGTTACTTTCTCAATGTCTATTAACTAGCCATTTTTTTCAGTTTTTCAGAAAGTGAAACATGTATGGTAAAAAACCATGGTATTCTGCCCAGAGCATAGCCCCAGGCATTGCTATCATCTAAATAAGCCCGAAATTGTCTCTTTGTTAACATAATCCATCCAAGGATAGGCCTGACATAGGAAAAGAGGTGTATTTCTAAACCACATCAAATGGATTGATAGGGAACCTCCACTTGCCCCACCCCAAAACAATCCTGAGCTTTTTCCTCAGTCTGCTAACATGCCTTAGAGATAAGACCATCCACAGGATTCTCCCTGGTATGACTTGCCATGTGTAAGGATGAATCAGTGTTGCAGGAGGACAAGTTGGACCAAGCTACATTCCAGGTATTCTTGCCATGCTGGATGGGACAAAGATACTTTTCCCTGTCATTTCATCACTGATTCACTTAGGAGACTAAGTCTTTCTGACAGATCTGCTCTAATGTATGGCATAAATCAGCTCTTCAGCACAGAATAACTGCATGCAGGCCAAAAAAACAGTCTGCATCACTGGTACGCTGTAGGCTCACCCCCACCTTTTGCAAAGGTCAGAGATGACAGGGGGCTGGTATAGAGTTATAAATTGCTGATGGAGATGTTTTCTGCCTCCTAGCTGAGGGGGAGGAGATGTATCTTCTGGTTTCTTTGGAGCTAGAAGAAATGATAGAAGGCCCCGGAGCAGATTATAGATTTGGGGTCTCTGCCTCTAACTGCTCCTTGTCCTCTCTGAAGACTACTGATACACTGTAGCTTCTGGGGTGCGAGCATACAGACTGCATGTTGCGCTTTGGGGTAACCTTATAACTACTTTGAAAATCTGCTGGAATAACCAGCATGCTTAAATGCTGACAGTTTCTTTCTTTTTCCCCCAAAAGTTCATTCAAAGGCTTTGTTCCTCCTTGAGGATTTTACACTCAAACGTCTCTGAGGCAAGATACCTTACACACTTCCCTTTGTTACGCTCGTGGGCATGATTTTACTGTCGTGCACGCTGTTTGCAGCTGATAGAAAACACTACCAAGGCAGAATGGCCCCAGTTGGTAGGAATGATGACACAAATGATGAGGCAGTATCCCACTTGCTCTTTCTTATGGCTCCCACACTCCTTTTTGGTTTCTTCAAGAGCTCAGGAACTGCATTTCACAGCCAACCAAATTGCCCTGCTACTTCCTTAGTATTCTCCTGCTTTTTAGTTCCCTTCATTTTCTTTTCCCCTACACTCTCATCTCAACACTTGGTAATTTCTGTCTCTTTTTCTTAAACGGGCAATGCCAGATTTTCCTCTCTGTCTGAAATCCAGCTCAAGATCCCTGCAAAAGGCTGAATTAACTATTCTGTCAGCTATGCTAGGGTAAATCTATATCATTAAATGGTATTTTCCTGTTACAGTTAATGCACATTCACAGACATTGTTTCAAAGCAATATGTATTTCTTTAGAGTGTCTTTCTCATCCAGCATTGCCTGGGCTTGTCCCTGTTTAGCTGGAAAGCTGACATCTCCAAGATGTCAAGATGATTTACTCTCCTTTGTAATTTGGTATAATAATGAGCATATCAGCTTCTCTGTTGCCCTACAATCTTCCCCCTGAGCAGATAGTGCTCTCCTCTGCAGTGTGATATTGTGATGTTTTCCAAGGGACACACTGGGGAACTTATTCTAAATATTATTTCTTGCCACTGATAGAGGAAATGAATGTTCAGGATCGTTAGGATTTCACTCACTCTGGTATCCCATACACAAACAGGTCCAGTTTTATAATTAAATAGGCTATCCAAGTACCGGAAAGGTTGTATCCAGAGACACAGCGTTATAAGGGCTAAGAACAATGCTGATAAAGATCAAGTGGCTAATTGTAAGCAACAACCTCCAAATTGCCTCCAGATGAATAAAATCACAGTGGGTGATCCAAGCATATTTTCACATGGATACAGGCTCATTCACAGAAGCAGGGAGCTGGAAAACATCAGGGGTGAGTTCTAACTGGCTGGAAGGGAATGAAAAGATTTGGATTTCAGTAGGGATTACATCATAGTTTTGTGCAATTATTCCTAGCTGATGAAACCACTGCAAAAGCGAAGAGGCCCAGAGAGCAGGACTTGAAATCTACTATCTCTGGTACTTGGTGTTGGCTGATCAGCTGCTCTTGTTATGATTTCCTTTGACATTTCCAGGATTAATGTAGGGATTGGCAAAATGCAACAATGAGAGGAGATTTGAACTTCTAGGGGGGATAAATTAAGGCCAAAAATCTTTGTGGTGAATTGTCTGTCCGAGCATTTCTGCATGAGCTGTGGCTGGAGCTGGGCATGGAGCTGGGAGATTGTGTCCTGGGGCATCACAAGATGCATGAAGGAGGGTGGAGAGTTTCCTCTCTTTTGAAACACAAGTGATTGAGGGCAGAGATAGTTTATCCAAAATCCTCCCTTGCTAGCGACCTGAATAGAAGCTACTGCAATGCAGGGGGGCACTTCCGGGCAATAGTCCTTGTTACCCCTCCAGGACTTGTATTTGATACTGAAGGCCAGTTCCTAAGTGATATTTAGGCACCTATTTGCTCTTTTAGCTACTGAAATTACCATGACATCTGCACCTTTGTGGACCTGGCTGTTAGTATCTTAACTTTGCTGGCTAAAGTGCCTGTGATAATGTAGAGGTTGGAGGTATCTCTGAGACCCTCACCTAAAGCCTTACCCACTCATTGCTGAGTCTGTGATGACAGGCATGACCAAGCAGAGCAGTGCTGCTTGGGTGTGTGGCTGTAGCTGATCAGAGCATCCTTGTTCTTTGAGGTCCAAGAGTCTTCTTATTCCAGAAAACACTGCCATCACCGTGAACACCTTTTGATCACAGTGGTTTCCTTTCCCTTTCCTGTACAGGATCTGCTGCAGTGTTTGCATGTATTTGTTCTCTGCTTTGAAAGTCTTGCTTTAAAAAAATAATTTTCAACCCAAACCTTAGCACTCTTGCCTTTCCTTGTTTACTCCCTTCTAATTTCTCGTTATAAAAGTTGCAACCACACTCTTTTTTCACCTGTCTGACAGAGCTCTTTTTTCACAGAGCCTGCCAGCTCCAAAATGTAAAAGTTCTGATGGGCAACAAAGAAGACAAGCAAGCATGCTAGACATCACCAGCCCCCTCAGACATGGCCTGTGTAAACACACACGACCCCTGGAAAGCATTTCCTTCAGAGTCTTGACCAAGACCACCTGTCCTCCAAAGCGTAGCAGTCTGTTCCTGCTGTGGGGAAGAATGATGATCACATAGCAAAGCTAATGCCATCAAGCCTCTCCTGCTCTCATTCACATCCAGCTCTTGCCAGGGTCTGGAGGAGAACAGCTGGCCTGCTTGTCAGTATGTGGCTTCCTAGTCAGCAGCGCTCTCAAGCGTAGGAGAGGTGGGAGGTTCAGGGAGGTGGTGGCAAGAAGGTTCATGTCCCCAGTGCTGGCAGCCTATTTCATCAAATCCATCACCAAACTCATGCTTACTTGAAAGCCCTGCTCACTGCTTATGAGAAGGAATAAAAAAGCAGTTCTCCTGAGCACTCTGAGCCACGGCCTCCAGAAATCCCTCAGCAGCCATTCCAAAAACATTTTGACAGCCAATGTCCTTATGCTTTTGGCTAAAGTTAGTCTCCGTGGGCTTATGTCTTAAGCATTAACTATCTCTGGGCTGCTATGTCAAGCTGCAGAGGGATGATGTCTCAGGAGAGCCATCTGAGTCCTCCCCCATGTCAGTTCTTTTCTGACAGCAAACCCAGTGAGAACCTGGGGCATCCTCACCTTGTGGATGCATGCTGGGGACAGAAGGGATAAGTGTAGGAATAAATGGTATCATTTTTACATAGACTGACAGAGCTCATGGGCCAAGATTAGGAAATAAGCTCTGTTATGAGTGAAGACAACAATTCTTAAGTCTGAATCCAGAAAAGCTCTTTACTCAGGGGGCTTTGCAAAGAGCATCACAATACCCAGCAGTAACTGCTAAGCTGTTCATGGCTGGTTCCCTTCTTAACTCCTGTGCTTTGCGTTCAGGCTCACTGAATTATCTGCTCCCATATGGCTCCATCATTGTACAAAACACTGCTGCTGAGAATAATGTGTGGATTACATAGTGGTATAATTATTTAACACTGATTTCTGCACAAAGCTGTGTCAGTTTAAATGTAAATGTAGTAAGAATATCAGGAGATGACAGGACTGTTCCTAGCTCTGCCATTCACTCACTGTTTGCCTTCAGGTAAATCACTTGATACCTCCATACTATAGCTTCCCCAGCCGTAAAATGCAGACAGACACTAATTTTATAAAAAACTTTGGAGATACAGAGATTATAAGCTTTAAGAACTGTTATATAATGATACTCAGGTAGTCATGTAATCAGACTTGCCCTTGACACAAAAGTTAAACCAAGAAAAAGAATTTGATCAAATCAGAGACTTGCAGGCCAACAGTCAAACCTGATGAGATTTACCACTATTGACTTTAGCAGGCTTGGCCATAGGCAACAACTGCAAGTATCAGTGGGCTGCATGAAGTGCATGTAGGTAGAGCTGGCTGGGAGTTTTCTGTTAGAATGGTTTAATAGCAGTAAATTTTCAAAGAAATTTGTATTTTCTGCTAGATTTTTTTTAATTATTATTTTCTTAATCAGAGCGAAAAAAAAAATCATTTCCACATATTCTGCATGTTATGCTCCCTCCAGCAACAGCATCTTGGAGCTGTGATTTCTGGGGCTTCCAGGTTCTCTGGCTCCAGAGCACTTGCCAGCCACTGCCATGGAGCCAGGAAACCCCAAAACTCAGGATCCAAAATCCTGATGCTAACGTTCCCTGTGCAGCATTTCTCTGGCTCTGGGGCTGCTGTGGCTTTTAGCAGCATGCTGGGTCATGATAGCATTCACTGGGGAAAAGAATGTCATTTAGGCTTTCTCCTGACAAAATGTCCTCTTTCTGAGGATAGTTATTTAAATTTCTTCAGTTTTAGTCTCTATCAGGCTTTCTCTGACAGTCGTTAGACTAGACAGTGGCTAGGATGGTGGTACCCGGGATCCCAAAGCAAGTCCATAGCTCGCTCTTTCACTGCAGAAGACATACGCTAGGATAACAGCAGAAGCTGCTCTACTCCCCTACATGTTACCAAGTGCAGTTTCTGTGGCCATTTTCAATGTGTGGCCTCCACTGAGAATGCCAGCACACCTTATGCAAAAGCAGTATTACAAGTACATAGAAAAATGTTCCCCAGAGCCACTACTAGATAGTCAAAATGTGCTATATACATTAGCACAGTTCAGCCTGAAAGCCACACTCTGACGTGGGAATATGCAACAAGATAAATTTCTTTAGCAGTAGCAGTATTAAAAAATCCTGTAAGCAAATTAAGAACAAAACTCCATAGAATTACAAGCCCTTGCATCTAATATTTCAGGGTGAACAAAAATGGAAATACAAACCTTTTATTAGTACCAGCAATGAGAAATGAGATTTATTGCAGGCGTGCAATATATTATTGAAAGGTTTTGCAGAATTTAGAGATAATGTCTGATATGTGTGAGGGGGTATATATTATTTAATGACGAAGTGGGTGAGAGGAAGGCAGCAGAAAAAAATGATGTTTCTTTAATGAAGGGACCCTGGGACAAAAGCAAATGATAATTCCATCAGGCAGGATTTGAAGGACATTGAAGAGAGCAAAGTATAGCTCAAGAGATCATCTAATTTATCTCACTGGTGATAAAATAAGCACGAAAACTATTTCTAAACGGCAGATAATTCAGATCTGAGGAATGTCTCTTACATATAATTTAAAAGGGAGAGGAATTTGCACTGTTATTATTAATAATGGAACATTTTACTTAAAAATTCAGGAACTTGCTGTTCCTCTAGTCTAGTTTTTCTCAGATTGCGGAAAATTGTCTGTGAAATGTGGAGCCATTTTAATGTTTTATATGGGACAGAAATACTGTTTTCTTTTTTCCAAGACACCAAAGTAAGAGGCAAGAAGGGTAATAAGTTTTATCAAGAATCTGTGAGTTTGTTATATAGACATTTGAGGCAGGTCTGTTTTTTTTTTCTCTAACAACTGGGCTGTCACAGTTGAGCATTTCTGCCAGAGATGCCTGTAGACACCTTGTCTTATACCTTCCTACTTTGCTCTCTTATGAACTGTACAGAGCTGTATCAGGCCAAAACTCACCTCAGACCCTAAAGTGACAAGGGTTACCTATATGCCTGTATAGATTAATTGTGGAACTTCCTAGGAACAACATTGTATAGCAAAATACGGAAAAATTAAAACAAGTCTCTCTGCTCATAATGGGCTTGCTAGTGTCACCCTGTTCTCTCCAAAGTCTATTCCAGGTTTTTTTTTAGATGGAGCTTCAATTTTCGAATGATGAGACTCCTATCATTTCCACTTCCATCCTACTGTGCCTTTCAAACGTTTGTCAAGGAGACATTTATAGAGTTTTTCTTCAGTAAGAATTCTCCTCTTCTTAATTTTATCCTGCCTGAATATACCTCTTCATCTTCCTTTAAATATTTTACTCTATCCTTTCTGATTTTAGCTTTTAGATTATTGTAGTTTTTAGCTTTTGCATGACCAAGGTGGTCATTCTTAGCTCTTTGTCACTCTCAAGATTATATTTCCCTAACATTAGTTTCACCTTTCCCTGAAATCTCTCCAGTTTTCCCACTGTTTTCTATATATAAATTCACCAGAATCTTCATAGATGTGATGACACCATGGCATGAAGAATGGGATCAGCCTGATCCTCATGGAGTCTCTAGGTTGCTCAGAGTTTTTTTGACAGACCTTGAATGAATGTCTTTCGTATTTGGCTGTCCATTACCATCTCATAGTAGAATTTTGCAGCCATCTAGTCCATTTTCTGGGTTCCTGGTGGCTTTGCTCTTCTGTTTGCGGAAAGAAAGGTGCACAGATTTTCTACTCCTTCCTCTCTCATTTTGCTATGGACAAGTAATGGTATAACCAAACAGTACAAACACCACATGTCTAAGACACCTTAAAGGTAGGAAGACAAAGTCACAGGGCAGTAGGAATCATTTATTTCATGTGGAGCAGAGCAGTCTAACTAGTGGCCTAGGAACTGTTCAAACCCATGGAATGCTCCTGGCCAGCCTACCACCTGCTTCCCAAGGAAACACTGGCTCACGGCCCCATCTCTGCTGTAGCGGTCAGGCTAGACCAAGCACAGGTATAGCTGGGGGCGGATACAAGGTTGGATGGGAATGACTGTGGGTGGGTGAGGGCTGTGAGGGGGATCCAGCCCGCATGACTGTGAAAGCTGGACCACGCAGAAAAGGAGGACTGATATTCAGAAATACTCAGTAGATTGCAGGATCAGGCCCATCCTGCCTAGGCAAGGGAATCTGAAATCTTATCAAATATCTTAGAGAGCTTAGAAATTGAAGAGAATTGGGTCAGCTCAGGTGGTTGGATTTTATGGCTAGTGTGTATATCCAGAGGGTAAGGGCAGAGCTAGGTATGAATGACATTTACAAAATGTTCTTTTCCTTTCTTTTTGACTTCTGAGAAGTGTCTGTTGGAGAGCTGGATACAGTCTTACAACAGAAAAGAATGTTGAAAGATTTCAATAAAATACCTCAAACAAAGGAGGCTGTCCTAAAATTCAATGGAATATGCTGCACATTCTGAAAGATGTAAGAACCAGTCAAATTCACACTCTTGATGGGAAGCTATCCACAAAAAGATGAGAGAATTGGATGAAGCACACAGGGGCTAGGATTCCCTTCACAATAACTGTTCAAAACTCTATTGCCTGAAGTATTCACAAGTAAAGGGAAAAGGTGCAGAAAAGCTGTCTGAAACATATTAGGTGAAAAGGATAAAAGGCAAGTCAAACTGAAGAAGGAAAAAAGCTATAGACCTCAAACCAAAGCAGTAGAGGCAGGTACTAGAGCATGTGACTTTCAGGCTAGGTAATATAGCTGAAAACAGAGAGCTCAGCTGTGGTACTGAGATGCAGGGAACATCTCAAGATTCAAAAACACATCTAATTTGTAGAGAGAAAGAATGAACTTACAAAATGATCTAAAGAAAAAATAAAATGAGTGGCTGTGCCTCCAGTGGCAAAGTTTAAAGAATAGGACAGACCATGAGGGAATATCCTGTGTTACAAGAGAACAGACAACAGGTAGATAAAGACATGGGTAACAAAAGGGACATGTCTATTAATAATACTTAGCTGTTTTGCCATCAGAGAAACCCCACGGTGACGCTGTGACACAAGTTGGTATGAGCTAATGCTTATAACATCCCTGTGAGGAAAGGGGTGCTCTCATTTGTTAGATACAGCAGATGAAGCAATTTACCCATGGTCACAGTTTTATAGCTAAGATTAGAACTCATGACCTTCTGCCTCCGTATCCTCTACTCTAGGCCAAAGTTCCAGCACTAAATCTGTGCACGGAACACTGAATTTACATCATAAATAAAACCAGAGTTGTTCCAGCTGGGTCACATTGGCACAGAGAATCTAAAGAAAGTCTGGCAACCAGAGCAAATCAAAAGGACTAGAAACTAAATATCTTAATCACTTAGGAGACTGAACAAGAACAAATGCTTATCATTTGTGGAAAAAAAAGTAAGTGTAGCTTGGTGACATTTTTTACAGGATGGACCTAGAACACAAAAGCATCAAAACATCTGTTCTGCAGAGCTGAACTGGACCACAAGCAAAACAGAAAACCTGTATTTATGATAAAAAGGAGAACTCTGAGTGGTGCACAGATGTTTCTAATCATCTTTTCTCATTTGACAAGCTGAGTGTGACTTTACACTGAAAGAGAGAAATATAAACGTAGTGAAATGAATTGCTATTCAGAGAAAGATATGGAGGGAGTGACTGGGAATACAAAGATCATGACTGGGAAGACAAGTGTTCTAAGAATTTAAAACACCTAGAAAATCCATGCTCCCATTATTTCCCTTTCATTTATGTATGTGCTTGTATATACACATATGCACCTATATGTGCTTGTATATGTATGTGTGCCTATATCTCACATGAGAAACGTCAAGGGCTAGGAATGATTTTTTTTGAACTTTTATCATTCTTTCACTAAAGATGACACTGATGCAGAACACTTGCAGACAAGAGGAAATGTTGAGCTCCCCTAACTGGATGTGTTTTGATTTGGAGCAGTGAGTCTGGGCCTTTCTCTAATGCTTAAATGTTATGCAGTTTTTCTTTCCAAGACTTGTGCTTACTAGTGCACAAATGATTCTGCCAACTCATTGTTTGATGTTTGTAGCAATCTGTAAAATGTGGGGAATTTCTGTGGAGCCTTGTTCTTGCAAATGCTGCTGCTTTAGGACTGTTACTCAAGAATCTCTTCCTTATGTGAATAATTGGATGGTCCACAATTGATATAAACAGATGCATTCATGTGTGCTCTGTGTAAGGATTACAGGGCTAAGGCCTTAGAAAAGTTTTTCCTCTGGAAGTGTAAGGATCAAAATTTGGCTGTTGGTTAGTAAGCAACTAGCTACGAAGCAAAACAGAGAAAGTCAAATTCTAAAAGCATAAAGTAGGGATGATCTCTTTAGCATTCATCTATCTATCTTCAGCGGAGTACCAGGTAAAAAACCCATATGCATATCTAAATCTTGCACTGAATCCTTTCCTATGCAGTTTTCCACAATGAATGGCCAGGCAAAGCCAGAGACACACAGAGAGACAGATAACGGTGTAGATACTAGAAGCTGTGTTTCCTACATTGTTGTAATTTCTACATACAGAAATACCTACATATAATTTCTACATACAGAAAATTGGTCTTAAAAAGTGACTTGGAGAAGGTGAATGGGGCATGGACATTCTCTGTCTCTCATAATGGAGAAAGTAGAGCATCAAATGAAATTATTAGGTAGCAGGCTAGAAACCAAACCAAAGAAGGCAGTGTCTTTTTCGCACAACACTTAGTCTGTAGAACTCATTGCCACAGGATATTGTGGACACCAAGTATGTAGCTGAGTTTAGAAAATACTCAGACCAATTAATGTTAAAAAAAAAAATTCACCAGGGTATGTTATACCAAAAATACCATTGTAGTTCAGGTAGTCCTTGAGCCCCAGATTGCTGAATACTGCCAGAATATGCCAGGAAAGTATTCTATACGCTTGCTCTGTTTTTATATTCCTTCCATCAAATCTACTGTTTACCACCATAGAAGACAGGTTTCTGTGCCTCATGGACCTTTGTTCTGATTTAGTATGGCTGGTTTGATGCTCTCAGAGAAGTCTTGCTTACGATGTTTAATCTAATATTTACTACTTGCAGCAATTAAATAGACCATTGTTTGTAAGTATTTTCCCAATAGAGCAAACTCTGTGGAAAGGGTAAATATCACAGTTTGGTAAATATCAAAGTTCCTTTTTAATGTCGTTATGATAATGTTTGATCTACACAAATAATGATGCTTAAATATTTCAGTGAGGTTATCTGAAAAACTATATAAAAATGGAAAGAAGAATTTGAAAAAATTTGAATATAAGGCTTTTAAGGAGCTGAATTTTTTCTTGACCAAGCATGGTAGTTCATTCAAAACCCCTGTTAAAATGGAAAGTGGTTCAAGTACTAATATTTTGAGCAAATGAGCCCTAACGATACAAACACCTATGCACATGATCAGTTCACACTTCTGAGTAATCCCATTGAACTGAGTGGATCTAGATATGTTTTGAAAAGTGGAGTATATGTAAGTGTGTGTAGAACTGTCTCTAAAGATTGGCATATACCTGTCTTGTAATTTTGACTCCTGTGCCCATTTTAATTGGTTTTTCAATGTTCTAAATGAAGAATCATCCTAACACAGTCCTGTTTTTGTAATAAAGTGGATTTTTTTGAAATATCTGAACTGTCAGTGGTGATGTGTAGGACTCCAGGTGCTCCCGCTCATGGTATTGTGGAAGGAGATGACTTTAAATACGGGGCCCAGGTTTACTTCAAGTGCAACGCAGGTTACAGCTTAAAAGGCATCCATGTTGCCTACTGTCAGCTTGATGGGATTTGGTCAGCACATCATCCTGAATGTGGTAAGGTCACTTTAAGTTTTGATTCTTATCAAATGTTTCGGCCAATGTATTCACATGAAACTGGAATATCCAAATCTCACTTGAAATTTGGTAGATCTGTGGCTTAACATGATGTTCTTTTGTCTTCCTGTCTTTAAGAAGAAGTAGAGATTCTAATTTTACTCTGCTGGAGCCCAAGCCTACAAGACTTGCTTATATAAAGGTCTGACTGAAACATCAAATGATTGAAAAATAATTTCCTCAAAGAGTTTAGGCATACATCCTTCTTACACACTGACTGAAAATGCCTGGGACCAAAACCAAGTGAGGGACATTGTGCAACAATGAATAGCTACTTCCATTCCTATGTACCTCTGATACCTTCTCTGCAGAAGTCTGGTGCACTCTGTGGAGGTGATGAGGGGCTTACTGCATGAAGACTAGATTCTTATTTCAACAGAATTCCCATCCTAGAGAAAAACTGATAAAAGAAACTTCCATTCATTCTGGCTGTGCAAGTTGGTATGCCTACCATCCACATCGATTCAGCTGTGAAATTCCAAGCCCCTTCTTCTCATCCAAAGAGACTTTTAATTTTTCTTTAGTTGTGTTGTATTGCACAATTTTGTTTCCATATTCCAGAATAATTTGTATCAATTGGAAAAGTGCTTTTTACAAGTGTGTTGTGGCAAACAATGTAAATTTGGGGGGGAGTGTTGTGAAACAGCTATATATAAGTTCATCTGAAAGAGCAAGCAATAGGCATTCTTCTATCTAGAGAGATAGATAGAATCTCCAGTTGCAGTAAATATAATATCAGGATTGTGCTAAAGACCCTGCTGCATGAAGTCTCTGGCTAAAAATCTATTGAAAGATCTGTCTCTAGACTTGGTTGTTACTAAAGTGCTAGGTGGTGTAATTTGGGTCTCTCCTTCCCAGATGTTTTCTCTTTGGTTTTAGTCCATCAAAAAAGTCATAACCCTGAGCTCAGGGAAAAAGAGAATTACTGTTCAAGTTACTGGTAGGCATAGGATGAAAAAAGAGAAAAGGCCTTCATTGACTTATTTGGTCAAGCTTAGGTACATTTGAAAACATGCACTCTGCTCATCCGATGATGCCTCTAGGCTAGCTATCAGCGCAGAAAGCAACTTGCAAATAAAGCATTATACTGTGTGTGATTCCCTGTAGTCTTTAGCTGCTATCAAGTTATCAGTCCCTTGTGGTTCACAAGTGAGAGAGCCTGTGAGGTACAGAGAAGAAAAATGGAGCCAAATTAAAAAGAGACAGGGCTCTGCTTCTCCCTTTCTCCTGGTTGAGACATCCTCTTTGTTTACTGAATATGACCCATGTGGAAAAGTATTTAAGTACATATATAACCTTCCGCATATGCTAAAATCCAATGTGTTAAAGCACTGAAATATATGCTTAGTATGAATTATATACTCAAGAGCATATGCTCTCATTGAACTTGTACTGGTATGGTTAGCTATCTGCTTACATGCTTTGCTGAGCTGGGCTCTGTCTGGTGACATGAGGATATGGGAACAGGACAGGGCCATACCTATGCACTGTTACTGTGCTGATTTCACATGTTTAAGTGCTTTGTTATATGTTGGTGCTTTTGTGAAGTGAGGCTCAGCAGGCAGCCAAGTCTGAAGCAATGACATGAAGAGGTTATTTCTGGTCAATTGATATGTCTCAGACTTCTCAGCCTTCCATAAGCAGAGCAGCACCAACACTAGCTGTCTAAACTAGATGTTCACTGGTTATCATGCAATGACACATCAGACAGAGGAATTAAACAGAATTGCATGTTACTCTCAGCCTGACAAGAAAACTGAGATGAAATCCAAAGGAATTGGATTCAGCTGCTAAATAGAAAGAGCAGAGGAGTGAAAAATATAGGGAAAAGCATTTATTAGTATCACATAGGGAATACTGTCATCCAGATTTAGGCCAAAAAATTTAAGTTCATTGAGAGAAAAAACCACAACAACAAATAAAAGGCAGGGGAAAATATTGGGAAGGAGGAAATAAAAGAGGTTTTATAGGCAGAACCTGGCATGAGTAAGCTTTCCATATTCGATTTTTAGTGTCAGTAAATATATATATATGTGTTCTCTTTCAATTCCTGTATTTCCCTGGATTATTGAGATCGATCTCTCAGTGCTAAGAAACCAAAATGCAACCAAACATAAAAGTAAAATTAAGTAGCCTAGTTTTATTATCCAAGACCAGTGAAGTATTGAAAGTACAGGAAAGGGAAAAGAATGCCAAGGGCCTGTTCCCTGCAAATAGTTTAAATGCATCCTTTTATGCTCTTGAAGTAGCCTTCTTAATGTTAATGGGACATTAGCATCATGTAAAGTCAAGGTTCTTTTTCAGGATTGTCAGCTACGTTTTAAGGTCTTTTTAACACTTTGAGAATCTTACACTTTCAGTGAAGACTAAAGTGTGTATTGTAAACAGACATCTGTATATTATCATTTCTTCTTTAATATTTGATCTTTTCAAAGACAGAGATCCCAGATGGGTCTTGAAAAGGCATCCTTAATAAAGTATAGATTGTATAGTAACATCTGAATGAAATGCCAAGCAATCTGATGGGTGAAAATAATGCTGTGAACTTGATTAAATGGTTACTATTTTTATCCCCTATCATTAGTTCTAGATGAAAAAAACTGCTCAGATCCTGGTGGCCCACTCAATGGCTACAGAAGAGTAGTAGAAGACACTGGGCTCTTGAATGGACGCTATGCAAAAATTGGCACAGTCATTGCTTTCTTTTGTAACAACTCATATGTTCTTAGTGGGAATGAACAGAGGACCTGCCAAGACGATGGAGAATGGTCAGGCAAGCAGCCAATCTGCATAAAAGGTAGTTCACAATCTTTTTTACCACAACTCACAAAAGCTGCTATGATTTTACTGGAGTTTGTTTTATAAAATTTACACTCACCAATCATTTTTGCTAAGAATAAACTGTCTAACTGACACCTGATACTGAGATTGGTAGTTTGCCAGCTCTGCTGGCTGCTAAACTGAGCCAGAGAAGATGCCAGTGATTCCAGAAGATGTTTCCATCTTTAAACATGGAAGGACTGTTCCCTAAGACCCTTATTACCCTCACTCTAGGATCAAACCTGCATAAGATCAAAATCAAAGAAGATCAGGAGGGAATTGAAGTAGAAAGAAATTGTCTCATCAGAGTTGCTCTCATAGGGCCCAGCTCTCCTCTCACAATACTTTTAAGTCAATGGGACCAGTCATGAGTGTAAAAGGCCAAGCCTGTAGATTGTAACCTTGAAGGTTTGGTTCAGAAAACTGGAGGACATGCTTAAACTATCTGTATTCATCAAAACACTGAAACACATCTTTAAATACTTTGCTAGAAAGGGAATTTTACTGTTGACCTGGAGCTACTCTAAGTATGTCTGAAACCCTGAAATGATGAATGAATTTGGGCTGGGGAACTGCCAAAATAATTTTCCCAAAGCAAATGTTTGACACATTTTAATGGATTTTTTTTTTTAACTGAAGTAATGATAATACAAGGAAATATGTCTGTCCCCTGGGGAATTTGCTTTATTCTGTTATTTTAGATGGAAATACTGTTTCCCTGAAGCATATAATCATCTGTGGAAAGCATCTTTATTGATGACAATCATTTGTGGAAAGCATCTTTATTGATGTTAACTTTGATAGTGACATAAGGTTAACATACACAGTAATCACAAAGAGCTAGATATTGTTAAATCCTACAGAACACAAGTACTCAGGCATACAGATAAAATCCATCCTGCAAGATTCCTTTTCTTCCACTGTGCACAGCAGGAAGGAGATTCTGGCAGAGTTATTTGAACTGATAAACCTGAGTATTTTATCCTGCTCTTAAAGTAAATAAACTGAATATGCAAAATTAGAAAACTTGGATCTCCCTTCTGTTATTTTGTGCATATTCAGGTAACTCTGAGGTGTCCTTTGAATCAGAGTCTCCAGCTCCTTCTAATGGGTGCACAAGCAAACAGAATTTTAGAAGTCTCTAACATCTGCAGCCTTTCTCTGCATGCTGAGTCACTGGGATTAGCTGTGTGTGGCTACACAGATGGAAATTAAGTATTTTTTATGTAATTCCATTATTGCAAAAGTTTGCTCAGATTCCAAACCGTCAGCTGTAGTGGTGTAAATCTAGCATTCAGACACACTGATGGACAAATCTTCCTCCATGGCTCAAAGTGCCAGTGCAGAAGACTCTCAGTTGCTTCCACCGTTGTAAATGGGATAGATCTGGTGATCTGTGGGGAAGTATTTTTCCAAGGCCTAGGTTTTAGGGCCTATCTTTATTTTAATGCACATAACTTACTGCTTCTTTTCTTAATCCAGTCCACTATAGCTAGTGAGAGGAAAGAGTGGAAATGTGTATGAACGATAACACTTGAACTGTGAATGTGGAAAAGTACTGTGCAACCTTATATTTTTTCTAGCCTGCAGAGAGCCAAAGATCTCTGACCTGGTGAGACAGAAAGTGCTTCCAATGCAGGTTCAGTCAAGGTGAGAATACAATATCTCAACTACAGTTTAAAGAAAAAATGTGGTTGCTTTTCCCCTCCTCTCCTTTCCACCCTGTGTGTTTAGCCTGCCTGAGCAGTCATTCCTACAACTCCACTGATAACCGAGCAATGAGAGCTGCTAGGAGGGGAGGTCTGATTAAGCACAGGCTTGCAAGCTGCTGCAGGCAGCCAGGGAGAAATGCACAGTTAGAGATGTGCAAACTACTGGATGATGTCAGAATTAGGCTTGCAAGCTTGTGACAGGCTAGGAGAACAGACTGAGAACCGTTCCTTGGCGCTAATGATGTGCCTTAAAATATGAACATGTGCTGTCTTAGTGAAAAAATGAGTGGGGAGAGCACAAGGAGAGAAAGGGATATAGCAATGTAATCTGCTCCCTTTAAGTTTCACCATCCAAAGCAATATAGCACAACTGATATGAAGTTGAGTTTGGAGTGGGCATGGGGGAGAGGAGGAAGTAGAGTAGGAGGGGAGGAAGGAATGAAAGATCGGACCCTGTCTGGTCTTACCCTTCTGCTGATTTCTTGAAATAAGCCCAATCTGAATTAGTTATGCTGCAATATTCAGGTTCATTTTTGTCCAAGTAGTAATTTCTCATTTCAGTTTTTTTTTTTTTTCAGTACATGATTCATTTATTTTTAGATGCAGTGCAAGAACTGTCCTCATCTTTGGTCTTAAGAACAGCCATACCAGGACAGAATAAAGGTCCAGCTCAAGCCATATCCTGTCTCTGGCAATGGCCAGTAGCAGATGCCTAGAGAAGACTTTAGGAACAAGGCAAGCACGTACTTCCCAAATATTCTCCCACTCTCCAGCTCTGTGATATACAATTGTAGAGATGGCCCTGAGAAGCCATCAGGAGGCTTTAGTAGCCATCAGGGGATTTTTCTTGCTTAAATTTCTCAATTCACTTTTGAACACAGGTCTTTTTATGCTAAATGTTTCAGATATTAACACCACCTGTATGAGAGCGCATACATGCCCCTACCTCCATAGCATCTTGATGGCATCTCATGTTCGTGGACTGTTTTTATCCCTTGAAGTAGGATCTCCATTTCATAGATTAATAGTGAGGCAAAGTGTGGATTATGCAATATTGCAAGGTTACATGTGAGTAGGGAATGGGACCCTGGCAGTGTAAGTGTGACCACAGCAGCTCTCATCCTTCTTCCAAAATACAAGAAACTTGCCATTGCTCTTGTTCTTAATAACTTTACTTTCCTTGAGTGCTGTTATGTATCACCTCACAGATTCTATATGATGGAGGCAGTCTGTGTCTCTCTGTGATCAAAAATGGAACTACCACGTGAAAAAACATTCTTCAGGCTTTTCTGGATGCAGGCAGTACCAGAAATCTCAAGCGAAATTAATTTCCTGTTGAATTTTTCAGACATAAATAGTTTTTTCTGTACATATGTGCTTTTAAAGCATTAGAGCAAGGGACACGTTCTAAATGATGAAGATTTAAGTATGACTGTAGTCAAGTTTATGGTCCATATCTAGGCTGGGTGTGTATATATATTTTTTTTTTTTTAATTATGTGACATGTTTCAGCTAATCAGTACAATTTCTAAATGCAAGCTTAGTGATTATTGCAATTATTAAATCTCTGTGGTGAGGCAATTATCTCTGTTAATTGCTAAATCAAGCAACTTTATCAACATGATTTAATCTGAATCGATTCCTAATACTGCCTATTAAAATGTCCACTAGAGAAAAGATGTGCCTAACTCCTCTCTAGTGAGAATTAATTACGCCAATGCCAAATTCTAGTGTAATTTCTTTATTTAAAAATATGATATCTCAATCCTTTTGTGAATGGCAAAAACTGTTCCACATTCAGAGGCAACTGGTTGCAATCCAGAAACTGTAAAATTAAAAAAAAGAGACACAAATAGAAAATTTATAAACACATGCGTATTTATATACGTGTACATGCATACTTACGTAAATAAAATAGCTGGGGTGTAAATGGGAGTATTGCTAAACTATGTTGGAATGATATTTTTGCCTTATTCTTCCACAAGCAAACTTCATATGCTTTTAAATGATACTTAACACAGCTGGTGATAAAGCTATGGTAATGATTGCTTTTATAATATTATTATTATTACCTTGTGTTCTTTGTGCCTTGAAACAGGGAAACTCCTTTGCATCAACTTTACTCATCTGCATTCAGCAAGCAAAAGCTTGAAATCTATCCAACCAAGAAGCCAGCACTGCCATTTGGAGACCTGCCCCCAGGGTACCAGCATCTGCATACTCAGCTTCAGTATGAGTGCATTTCTCCTTTCTACCGCCGCCTGGGTAGCAGCAGGAGGACTTGTCTGAAGACAGGAAAATGGAGTGGGAGAGCCCCTGTGTGTATTCCAAGTGAGTCTCCAAGGGAAAAAAAATGCACACATCTCTTGGTGGATGGGGGAACAGGATGTGTATTCATCTTAGCTAATTAGGGAGTCCCAGCGGTGTAGGCTGCCTATTTCCAGCTGGGAGATAGGAGCAATAAAGCTTGGAGGATATATGGCTCTTTTTATCCACCAGTAGAACTTGTGCAGTTGATGGTAAAGGGATCAAGCTTTTAGCACTGTAATTTGCCATCAATTCTTCTACTCTTTTATTGAGCAAAAGTGAGTTTCTCTCCTGATTTGAAAATGTTTTCCTACTGTCACTTCATGTTTTCCTGTATTATTTACTGCAAATGTGATTTTTCTTTCATCTCTATACTTTGGCACACAGCTGACAAAAACATCAAAGTTTAAGCAATAGAATGGAGAGTCTGCATTTTAAGTATACCTTTTTAAATATTCCTTTAATATACTCTGCTAAGGAAGGGTTCATATTGCAAACTGTAAGTCCAGATAAAATCTTATCCAGAGCTAATGCACAGAGTAAGTCAAGGTAGGAACATCACAAGATTTGGTACAACCCACTACTGACATCAGGCAAACTGTGAAAAGTAGATCCTAACATCAAGCAAATTTTTAGAGTTCTTGTTTGTGGTTTTGCTTTGAGATCATCTCATGTATTGAAAAGTATTTCATTCCATCCTTTTCACTATGGGCATGCACACACTACATCCCAGGGAAAAAAAAAATGTCCTAAGCGAGACTAAAAAATGTGACCACGTGATGTAACTCTTTCAACTGAAGTAAACCTTTCCTAATACAGGAGATTTTACCCCAGGTCTGAGCCCAGGTAATATATTCCTAGAACAGGGCAGACCTTTTTCTTTTCCCCAGGATGGCTGTTGATTTAGATGCGTTTGCTTCAAGGTTCTTGTTGCAAGACAAGTCTGTTCTCATAGGCATGGACTCATCTGTGCTAAGGTCTAGGAGAGGACCTCACAGTTATTCTGTGACTGCCTAGGGTGAGTTTTAGTGCACTGCTGGCTTTATGGTGTTTTATTATAAGCAAGAATCAGAGGTGTTCTTTCCATTTCTTTATGCAGTCATCTCATTATAGTGCAGCTTGATAAAGTTGTCATGAGAATTCACCTGCTCAGGTGCGAAATCTACATTCCTATTTCATCCAGGAATTCAGACAATAATGGAAAAATTGAAAGGTTTTTTTTTAAAAAAACAACTATATAAAATATTCTTATATTATAATTTTGCAGGTTGGAGACAAAGGTTAATTAGAAGCTGTCTCTCATGTTAACCATTGCAGTTTGGTTTCTTTTGGCACATCCTAAGCAGCAATCAAGAGTGATATTCAGATTCTTTGGTGAGGAAAAGGCATTACCTCATTCTTGGTTTATGTTTCCTCAGTCTGTGGAAAAGCAGAAAACATCACCCTTCAGAAGACAGTGACCTCTACCAGGTGGCCCTGGCAAGCAGCAATCTATCGGACGGCCAACGGAGTGAAGGAGAACAGTCTCCGGAAAGGCACCTGGATCCTTATCTGCAGCGGGGCCTTGGTGAACGAGCGCACTGTGGTAGTGGCAGCTCACTGCGTCACTGACCTGGGCAAGACCATCGTGCTGAAGACAGCAGAGCTTAAGGTGGTTCTGGGAAAATTCTACAGAGATGATGACAGGGATGAAAAGACTATCCAGAATCTGCGGGTGAGTAAATCTGCTGGGAGTGGAAAATGATGAGCACAGACCACATTCGTCTTGTATGGGGCGATAAAGGTTATCCTTTGAGCAATATATTGTTTTACACACTGTTCTTTGAAATGCATATCTAGAGACTCAACTGACAGAACTGTCATGGCATAAGGAGGGCACACGCTGTAGTTCTTTAAATTCCCCTGACACTGTCCAACTCGTATGTTCACCCTCTAACACAAATCACTAAGAAAATAGCTCAGGTTCCATGGGACATAATGTCTTGAGTGGTCTTGCTAGAAAAAAAGTAGAAGAGATGCCAGCTACTGTCAAAAGTGATTAGCATAATTTATGAGGGAAACACTTGTGCTCTAGATGCTGGTTTGATGCCATGAGTGCATTTCACATCTCAGCCCCAAGGTTGTACAGCTCTAAACTCAAAAGAATTTTATGTCTAACTCCAGCTCCTAAAATAGCACCTGAGGCTCACCAGAGTGGTTTGTTTTTTCAAGTAGAACTAGAAAGGCTGAAGTCAAAATGAGGAGAAATACAGCAATTTTGGCTGCATGTGTTTCTTTTTCTGGAGTGGGGGAGTATGTGAGTTAAGTAATGGATTTTATCCAAGAAATCATAGTTAATTTGATTCTCCCTTCTCCCCCCCCCCCCCCTTTTTTAGTTTCTTTCTCTAATTCCAGCTTTTTCAGACTTTTCCTGTAAGGAAATATGGTTTTTTTACAGTATTTCCTTATAAGAATCCTATCCATTCTTGTAGTGTTTCATCAAGGTAACTAGCAGTAAAGGTTTGGCGCCAACATTATATAATGTATTGTTAGCATTCTTTTTTGGTGGGAAAATGGCTGAACTTCAGTAAGAAGGTAACAAGATAACATTTTAATTCAAAGCCCCCCCCCCCCCCCCATTCAAATTCTACAGGCTGAAGATGACATAGCAGGTAACATCTTTTCAGTAAACAGTGGAAAAACTTGAACTGCACATTAACTCCCCATTTTGCTGAAAATGTCCTTGACTGCTTTTCATTAGGAAGAGTTTCACGCAATGAAATCTGTCCTGAAACCCAAGCAAAAGAAAAAGTCAGAAGATGCTTGATCTCTTTGCGTGTTTCTCATTTGAGTGAGCACTATGGTGAAAGAACAGTTTGGAAGTGGAGGGTATGGGAGAAGTATGCAAAATAAACTAACATGTATTATAGTAGTATGGAAAGAGTGTTGCTGACTTACCATTGCTGTTAACTCTACAATTCTTACTACTCTGTTTTGTCCCCAGATTTCTGCCATCATAGTGCATCCCAATTATGACCCTATATTACTTGATTCTGACATAGCTATCATAAAACTCTTGGACAAAGCCAGAATCAGCAGTCGTGTTCAACCCATTTGCTTGTCATCTTCTCATGACTTGACTTCATCCACAGAGGATTTAAAAATAATGGTTACTGGCTGGAAGGTATTGGCTGACATTAAGGATCCTGGATACAAGAATGACACAATCCGCATGGGAGCTGTTCGGATGGTGGATTCACTGTTGTGTGAGCAACAGTATGAGGATAATGGGATACAAGTCAGCATCACTGACAGCATGTTCTGTGCCAAACAAGACCACACAGCCTTTTCTAATATCTGCCCTGCTGAGACTGGTGGGATTGCAGCCATAACTTTGCCAGGAAAAGCATCTCCTGAGCTAAGGTGGCACCTGATGGGATTAGTGAGCTGGGGTTATGATAAAACTTGCAGCCTAGAACTCTACAGTGGCTACACCAAAGCTCTTCTCTTCAAAGACTGGATTGAGAAGAACCTGAAATAAAAAGCTGTGTCTGGAAATGGCATTTTATAACTATCATAATATCTCTCTCAGTCTCTGCTGCTTTAGGCTTCTCATCCCAGTGGTGAGCCATGTCTGGGATAAGGTTAAGGCAGACAGCCTGGTAATTTGTCCTAGGATCAGATGTTCCGTCAGGCTACTTTTACTTAACCCATGACAGAGGGTCTTAGTGCATGAGAAGTTTTGCCATATTTTGCCTGTCTCCCCTGGTGGGAGGATGATGCTCTGCTCCTGAGTCTGACATATAGAAACAGGACAGCAAATTCTGACTGAAATTAATCTGTAGTGTGGAGTCCCCTAGAGAAATCGACAGTGAGCCTCTCCCAAAGATCTGTGTGACTGAGCAGATCAGGAGGCTGGAAAGAGTAGCCTGAATTCATTACGATGGGATGAGCTTGTTATGGTATGTGCTGTCTGTATTGCCATAGTACAATGTAATCTTTTTCCCTCCCAAGTACTTTACACATTATAATAAACCATGGTTTGTTTTTTTAACCTACATACCCATGTCTGACATTATTTAGATTCCTTGTTGCTTTTATCTGTGTCACACTCTTAGGGACTCTCTAGTGCCCTAGTCTGTTTGCATGTGACTCTCACTTGGGACTCTTCAGGCACACTGAAAGGTGGAATTAGCACAAAATTCAATTACTACATAAATAACAAGATATTTTTTTTTCTTAATACATCAAGTGCTGCTATTGTTGTACATGAACCATTGCCATGAAATGTACAGGGGAGTTCTCCCCCACCTTGTGTTCTGAACAGATGAAAACCTGAAACATACTTTTAAAAAGATTTTTCCATGTGGATTATTTTAAAGACCTATGAAAACCTCAGGAAAACTTCTGGTTTCCATCAGTTCACATACTTTTGTGGCAAAACAACTCCTCTGTAGCTCTTCAGGGTGAAGAACAATGTCCAGGTCTCACACTTAGCAAAGGCTTTTCTTGACTGGACTGTTTGACATTGAAGTGTAAGATTCTCCCATTGGGCATGTTGTCCAGTGGAGAGACTTTGGTCTCCTCATGGTCCTTAATCACTGCTTTTTCATGAAATCATTCTCTGTTCGGTTGTGGCTAAAGACTAGAGATGAGCCTTAGAAAAAGCTGGGGAGAAGGGACAGGGGAATGTCTCCCATCAGTAATGACTCCTGGATAAGTCATCTATGACACCCTGGAATTTGTAGGACCTCCAAATTATTACAGTGCCCAAACCAACTCACAGCAATAGTTGGATGTGAAGGCTGGGGATCACAGGCTGAGAGAATTGGGGTTGTTCAGCCTGAAGAAGAGAAGGCTTCAGGGAGACCTCATTGCAGCCTTTCAATACTTAAAAAGGGGGCTTATAAGAAAGATGGGGAAAAACTTTTTAGCAGGGCCTGCTGTGATAGGACAAGGGGTAATGGTTTTAAACTAAAAGAGGGGAGATTTAGACTAGACATAAGGAAGAAATTTTTTACAATGAGGGTGGTGAAGCCACTGGAATGGGTTGCCCAGAGAGGTGGTAGATGCCCCATCCCTGGAAACATTCAAGGTCAGGCTGGATGGGGCTCTGAGCAACCTGATTGAGTTGAGGATGTCCTTGCTCATTGCAGGGGGGTTGGACTAGATGACCTTTAAAGGTCCCTTCCAACCCAAACTATTCTATGATTCTATGATTTAGTACTCTCACCAAGAAGGACTCAGATCCTGAAGTCATGTTCTGCCTAGCTTATTGCGTGGCTATGGCAATTGTAAGCTAACAAGTCTGATTTCAGCTCTGGTTCTCTGATGCTGTGAAATTTTGTTAAGAGTTTCTTAGCATTCAGTAGTTTCCACCTACTTTTGAATCTGAAAATTGCTGCTAAAAGGGCAATTAGTATTGGAGGTCATTCCATGTAATTTATTTTTTGCTTTCCTGGACAGAAAGACTTAATGTGTTATGCTTTTGCACTTTTCTTGTTTCCACTGGCAATAGGATCAGGTGATGTTGCTTGAATCAAAAAGTTTAAGGGCTACAACCAAAGTATATTGCTTCTCTTAATCTTGTTTGTCTGTCTCCTCCTGCCAGGAGATTATGCTTGGCTGACAAACTGCATGGCAACAACAGCAACAAAAATTCTGAATTAAATGTGAAAAATAAGATGTGTTTCATTCCTCTGCTGGGAGGAACATGTGCCAGTGAACATGCGGTACTCCCCTGCTGACAGAAGGGGTTAGAAGAAATTAGGTGACAGTTTTGGAGAAGGGCAAACTTGCAGAAAGACAATATGTGTTTCTTCCTAACACTATCGACAAAGAATGAAATGAGAAAGGAATAGAATTTTTTATTGGAGCCTGGCTTGCCCAGTATAGAGCTCTTCCATGATTACATTATAAATTAGAGTCTCTACACTCTAATGGTAAGAGAAATTATCTTCTAAAACAGAAATCATAAAGGTCTGTGAGCTGGTTCTTGTCTCAGTTTTGCTCTCCATAGCATTATTGTTCTCCACTGCTACAAATGAGACAGAAGAAGAGGCCCTAAATATTTTTTTCTCCTTGTAGGATTTGTCCAGTAGAGAATGAGGCAGTCCACACAGATCTGCAAAAGTCTGTATTAATTCCAGCTGTAGCCCTCACTCTTCTGCTTTTATTAAAGATCAGCCATGCCTAGTATTTACTGATCCTCTAACTCCTCCTCAGTGTTGAATCCCGTCCCCACTTGGCTTCAAACCACTCACAGATCTGGCAACGAATAGCTGAAAGTTTCTGGGCTTGGGCAGCGATAATATAGCTGTTCACTGGTTGTATATCACACAAAAGTATATTCTAGAAGAGAAACTTGAAGGAATTCATGGAATGAAAATCACAGGAGGAGGTTGCTACAGCTGTGTGTGCACAGCAGAATTCAACCCTCCTTCTTTTTACAGTCATGATGCTCTTCAAAGAAAACAGAAGCAAGAAAACGGCTAGGCTTCTCTCAACCCCAGCATTCAGATTTTAGCATAGTCCTTTATAGAAAGAGGAATTAGCTGTAGCATTTGGTTCTACTTCTGGACCTCAATGATGTTTGAATCCTAGATTCAATTCTGCCTAATCTCTAAATGCAAACATAATGTTTTATTTCTATTGTTATATGACATATGTATTCACACGTATGGGTGAGCAGTCATATCAACATATCCAAGCACCTCTACTATGCCTAGTATTCATAGGAATTACAAATCAACTTGTCCATCCTGTCTGGCAGCCTGACCCACAGTAGTTCCATACTTACAGCCTGAGCAGAACAGGGGTTAACATCTAACGCCAATAATGAGGAAAAATAGCAGATGGATGTTTGAAAAAAAACACCTGTGAGCTGGAATCACAAATCCCTTTGATAGCTAGGATCTATTTTTAAGATGCAAAACTATTTCAAACATCTCTTTCTAAATAGGTGAGGATCTATGCCATCTGTTGGAGAAAGGGTGTGAAATAGCACAACATGGATAGCAACGCATCTTCCCTCCAAGGAAAAGAGCTGTGCATTCTGGAAAGGCTGTAAAGATACTGCTACGAAAAAAAGAGAGCAAAACAGTCTCTGCATTCTTACTCACTCCGATGGACTTATACTTCTCCCTTTGTATGTTTTTGGGGCTGAGAGTGTATTAAATTACTTCCAAAAGCCAAGGTGCTTAGCTGAAAAATAGCACTGTAAGGAAATGGACATACTGAAGTACATGCTCTTCTCAGGCATACCTTCAGTGACTCTAATGGAATTGCCCTGGTAACTTGTTTCCCTTGAAAACCTAAGTCCGTGGCAAGATTACAAGAAAAAATGTGTATTTGATTAGGACTAGGGAATGCTTACTAAGCTGCAGCCTGCCATTTTTAAGTACAGGTACTGGAGTTGGCTCGGTTGCAGGAAAGGCATCCTGGGAGAGCGGGAGTGGTGGGCAGGGTCAGGCAGCCTTTGCTCAGTTGTGCATTCCCTGCAGCCTCACAGGTCCTTAACGATAAGGCAGGGAGCTTACCTCATGACTGCTGGCTTTCTGTGCCACTTCCTTGGTGCAGAGGGAACAGGCTACGGCAGAAATGTTTGTTCCCTGTGAAATGGGACATCAGGTTGGTCAGACTTAGATGGAAAGACAAGTACCGAGGTTGGCAAGCAGAGCCTCAGCTGGGGGAAACTGAAGCAAAGGTGCATGGCAGTATCTTGACATGCCACGAGTGCCCCATGCCCCAGCACAAGAGTACGGTTACCGCACGGGATGAGAACTTCCTGCCCTACACTGCAAACATGGCCTGGCTGCAGCTTGCAGGCAAGGCAGTGGGCTGCCAGGCCAGCCTGTGGCTGGTAGCAGGATCAGGAAAATTCCAGCATAAACTGTGCTGCAGTTCCCAAGGGTGATGAGGTGAGGAGGATGGGTCGCACCAGGACATGCCTGTGCTCTCCTGTGAGCCGAGCTACTGTGAGTGCCCTAACCCTCCCCGCTCTGGAGAGGGGCCTGCCAGGGCGGCCGTGGCCCGCGCCCTGGCCAGGCCGTTCCTCGGCTGTGCCTTCCCGCCCGCATTCCCGGCGGCTCCTGCCCCAGCACGGCCCGAGTCGCCTCAGCGGTACTCGGCCCCGCCGGCAGGAGGCCCCGCCCGCACCTCAGCCTCCCGCGGCCCCCGGGACCGCCGTGGCCACGCGCGGCGCCCCTCGGCGGGGCGGGGCGGGGCTGTGCTGAGGGCCGCGGCGGCGGAGGCGGCGGGCAGCGTAGGTAGGGACGCGGCGCGGGACGGGCCCGGGCGAGGGCGGTGCGAGCGGGCAGAGGGCGCGGGGAGGCGCTGCGGCCATTCCGCGGGACGGTGGCCTCTTCTCGGGGCTGCAGCGGCGCGGGGCTGGGCCAGGCCCGGCGCGCTCGGGGTCTGGTCCGCGGTCAGGCTGAGCCTGCGGGGACGCCGCCGCCGGGCCTCGCCGCCCCGGCCTGGCTCCCGCCGCGCCGGCAGGTGGGGCCTCTGCCGCGGCGCCGCCCCCGCCTCCCCGGCAGGGGGCAGCATCGCCCCGCGCCATCGCCGGGCCGGGCCGGGGCCCCGCGCATTCGGTGCGGCCGCTCCGCGCCCTGCTCGTCCCTAAGGGCGGGCGGCCTCGCTTTCCGGCAGCCACGGCCTTTCGGTTCTGCCATGGCCGGACCGAGACAGGAGGGTTCTCGCGAAGGGCTGAACGGGCCGGGCCCGGCAAGTGGCGGCCGCCCAGCGCCGTGCCGGGCCGTGCAGCCTCGGGAGGCTGCGGCGTGGCGGGGCAGGTGCTTCGGCTGCGGGGGGCGCGGCCCGGCAGGCGAGGAGGCGGTGGCGTGCCTCCCGGCCGGGCGGACTCCGGGACTCTTCTTCCGCCGGCGTGTCAGCCCGCTCGCCAGGGGACATGAGGTGGCAGCCGGACACCCACAGGGGGTGTGTGTGGGGGATTCGCTCCTTCCCGGCGCTCCCGGCCGGCTCCCCGGAGTCCCGGCGGGTCCTATCGGTGCGGAGGGCCGGGCCTGCTCCAGGGAGGCGGTGGCGGTTCGCGGCGAGCGGGGCAGGTCGTGGTCGGCGGCGCCCGGCCCTCCCACTGCGAGGGGCTCACCACCCACTCCCGCCCCACCCTCCCCCCCGCTTCTGTCAAGGAGCGGTTGGGGGGATTTATAGGAGTAACAACGGCTCGTGATGTCAGCCCGTGCCTAAAATAGAGAGGGATAGACTGCAAATCCACGGCTCGAGGGCTAAAACCTTCCAATCCAGCCTCAGCCAACACCGCGCCGATGTGAAGTCACCCCCACCTCTCGCACACGCACGCACACGCACCCCACGGCGAAGGGAGGGCGCCGGGGATCGCAGCCCAGGTGCGAGCACCTCCTCGCCCCGCCGGCCACTGCTGGGCGGCCGCGGGGCAGCAGCGCCAGTCCCCGGGGCACGGAGAGCCCTCACTGGGGCGGCGGCGGCGGGGTGGGGGAGAGCCGAGGAGCGGAGCTGCCGGATCCTCTCCCTGCGGAGCCCCCAGGATTATAAGGAATTGCGTGCTCCTTCCCAGGCGCGAGCGAGGGTTATCCCAAAGAGCCAACCTTCGCATCCTACTGTCCAAAATAATCCCTTGGACTCTTGAGAAGACAAGGGGGCTTTCAGGACCATGGCATCGACAGAAGGGTGAGGGGACCGTCTCTTGGGAGGGAGGAACGGGAGGATGAGGGGGAAGTCCGGCATTGTGCTTCTGGGAACAGTTTCCTGTCATTTGCTTCATTGTTAATCCTTGCCCTTCGCCATTCCCTAACGGAATAATTAGGGAGCGAGAGGAAACGAGAGGCAGACGAACCCCATTTAGGAGGGGGAGAGAGAGAGGGAAAAAAAGAATTTCAAATATGAGCCACTGGAAAGGTTTTGTTTTTCCTCCCATCACTTTTTTATTTAACCCCTGGAGGGCAAATCAAGCTTAAACCACCTGCCTGAAAGAAGAGTCCAAGCGAATGGTTAACTAAGAGGTGGAGGGAGGAGCAGCCTCCTAAATATAATAATAATCATCAATAGTTCAGAAGGAGTCAAGGGGCTGTCCCCCCACCCACCCCTTAAAAAGGCAACAAACAAATCCAACTTCTTGAGGAGTTTTGCAATTTTGCAGTTTTGTGCCAAATGCATTACAGTGCTAGCAAGAGAAATGCTGGGAGGGGCGAAGGGTTATACAAGAGGCTTTAAAGAAAAGTGAACACAGTTCAGCTCTGGTAGTGTCCCTTGGAAAGAAACCTTTCTCTCTACCCATGACAGTATTGCAAGGATTAGCCTCTTCGTTGCTCTGATGGGGCTGGGGGCTTGTTCAATTTGCAAAGTAACTATTAGTAGGAAAGAAAAGAAAACATTTATTTGATCTCTGGTTGCCCTCTTATAATACTAGCTAGTATTATGCTGCGTCTGGTGTGAGCCTCCCGTTTATCCCTGGATGTTGTCAGGTTGTATCAGCATGATCTGCTCTGGATAGGACTCTCTGAGGACAGAGTGCAAAAGGAAGCTCTGTTTATATTGCTTTTGTGTCTGTCAGGCTGAAAGACTTGCTGAGCTGATTTAAATAACCTGACACGTCTGGGAGGGTGTGCACGCAAGTGTCCCGTTACCTGGACAAAGGAAGGAACTGGCTCTCTGCAGAGTGGCCCCCGAGCAGTTGGCTTGGGAGGAGGGGAAGGTTAGAAAGTATTAGCTTTGGTTGCTTCAGAAAAAGGACGGTCCCCCAGGTCTGACAGAGGGCAAATCTGTGGGGCTCTTCTGGCTCTTCATTGGACTGTGACAGAGGTAACTAACTTACTGTTTGCTACTGCCTTGTCTTTGCGGGGAATTTCTGCTCCAAATTTGTACATTCCTGTTTTAGTAGCAGCGCAGCAGTTTGATCTGCCCTGTAGCATTTTCTCTGACAATGAAATCATTTAACTAGATACTGTCAACAAATAATTGGAGCCATGAGGAAGAAGCTTAAAGATGGAGGAGCCAGCCTACATACATAGGGTTGCAGCTCTGTCTTCTCTGTCCCTTCTGTATCCTTGGACTACCGCAACTTTCGCTCCCCTCTGTGTGCTCCGGTCACCTGCTGTTTTCATTCCCACATAAGGTGGCTGTAGAGGTCTATGCTTGTTTCAGACCAGTGGGGGAATGTGGGATCTGTTGTGCAGGGGTTTAATAAGAGGAGACATGATGAGAGGTGGCTGTGTTAGAGGGATTTGTCAACTTTGGATGAAAGGAGGTTTTACATGTGTGTAGAAAGAGAGATGCTTTTAAAAGAAGTTGGCTGAACAGGTGGGCTAAAAAAGATCAGAGCACCAGAAACAGAAAGGCTTCAATAGATGCATGCTTTTGCTTTCCTTCAGAGCTAAACTGTCAGGGTGAGAAAAGAAACAAAAGGTTTAGGCTTTGCTTTCAAACTTTTTAGGAAACTTACCTAGACTAAAACAAGCTGAAACTGTTTATTTGGTATGATTCAACTAGTGCTCAGCGATAGCTGAAGGAGATGTGGAAAACAAGTTGAGTGGGAAGCATTTCACTTGTCAATCCCTTTTTACCAGTGAGAACATCTTCCAAAACTGAATTGTCATCTTTCCCTCCTCTCAGGTAAAAAGCTGAGGATGGAGATAAGCTTTACACTCTGGCCTAAAAGTCAGCAAACTCAGGTACCATAACGATCATCAGGGAAGGTGAATACTGACCAGACCTTGTTCAAGAAAGGCTTTCCACCAGCAGCAGCATGGTGAGAAAAAGGTAGCAGCAAGTGCCCATTGCTGCAAGCAGAGCAGTGTATTTCAGGCACATGCAGGTACATGGAGAAAGACCTGCTGGAGGTGGGTACAAACTGTATGCACTCCAGGTTTGTGTCTGCTGGCTCTTGGGATGTTCAGATACGTTAGTTGAGATCTGAAGTATATAAAGGCTTTATTTTGTCGTGATAGAACTACTCCAACCACAGTAATTTTTGCAGTGTGTTATTTCTCCTCTAATAGGGGAGCTTACATAAAATTTCCAAAGTGGGGGTGTCAGGAGTGTGACAGGATACTTGGCAAACAACAAAAGGCCCCAATATATACACAAAGGAAGGCAAATCTGTATTCCATTGTTAAGAAATAGTGGTCACTTAGGGCCAGGATTTGCTAGGACATATTTCCTTGTCTGCACCTTTCCAGTCACTATTTTTTTCTTTCAATGTCTTACTTGGTTAAGCTTATCCATATATGGAAATTTGCTGCCCAAATCTTTCTGTTCCAAGAGGATGGTGGACAACGGTAAACTTCAATTGGTTGGAAGTGAGAAACATGGCAAAATCAGACCCATGTGTCCTCTGGATCTACCTTGCTGTAGTTCCAGCTAGCGGGGCTTTTGCTTACTGTTGAATATGCTGTCTGTGTCTTGACTGTTAAGTCTTCCTTTCACAAAATCCCCTGATACAGATCTCATTATTGAGATGGATTTTTGGTGTTCAGCTGTTGCTGAAAACAGAAAATAGCTAGTTCAAGGAGGAAGGGCTAGAACCAAGTATTGATAACTGTTCAGGGTTGCTTGTTTTTATATGTTCTCTGTTTAAAAGTCTTCTGCTGGCCATGACTGCAGACAGAGTGCTGCTGGGAGAAGTGGCCTTCTGATCTATGCCAGCATCGCCTTTCATGAGTCTTTAGCATTGTTCAGAGATCCAGCGACATTAGTTCATATTCACAGATTGTGGTGTCTGGCATAGGGCTCCGTATGTGGTAGGTTGAACCTATGGAGACTTACTGTAGCAGAGCATTTAAGCATTTCCTTTGCTTTTACAGGGTTTGAGAGGACCTAAAGGTTAAATGAGGTTGACTCTGATCCAGTTGATGCCCATGCTTGCCTTCAGACCTTTGAGCAAAGTCCTGAACACCTTGCTTCACATGGGTTTGTTATGGCTCTCATCTCTCTCTTTAGTGTTACTATTTCAAAAGGGAAAGAATGCAATACCTTGCTACTGTTTTTTTTCTAAAAAACCCCACATTTGTATAACCTAGAGACAGGTTTTAGATGTTAAATCAGCACACGACTTCGTAACTCAGATATTAAACCTTAAATGTTTAAATTATTTATTTTATTTTACCTATTTGAGTGATGCTGTTTTAGATACTCTAAAAATCTAGAGATGTGTTTGTATTTTGTATACCTTTGAAGAGGAGGAGTTTCAGGTGTGAAGTTTGGGTGTGAGTCTGTTCCTTCAAGAATATAACCACTAGGAGACACTATCATTGCATCTATAGTAGTAAATTAAACAGAGGCAGAGCAAGTGTCTGAGCTGGGAGCTCAACCCTCTGTGTGCAGGTCAGCCTCAGAGCAGTCCTGCCATGACTTTGGCCAGGCAGCCCTCTTCCAGTTCACAGGCACGGTTAGGGAGTCAGCATGGGCCAGTGGCCATTCCCAATGGGCAGTTTGGGTGTTATCACCATATTTTGGAGAGTTTAATAATACTGATGTGGGGTCTTCCATTTCCATTGGTCTCAGTGCTAGAGAACAGTCCCAGGGCAGGTTTATGAAAAGAACGGAGATGTTACCCTTACAGATATGTGGTACACAGTTAGCAGGCAAGTCTGTGTGTGCGTGTGTGTATGCACCCTGCTACAAAATAAATCTAGTGAAGTAGAATAGTACACTGAAACATTATTATGCTTGAAAATACAGAAGTCTGGGTAATTGCTTAGCGTCGTGATTTGATTAGTGAAATAGTTGTAAGTGCTTCACAATTTTATATACACTTAATATAAATGGTGTTTATGTAATATGAAATGGCATAGATGCAGAGCTCCCATTCTGTTCAGAGTAGCAGATATACTGCATGCAAGCTACAGAGATCCCTGTCTTGATAGTTGACTTTTTCAGTATCTCACTTAACAGGAAAAAAAAAACCAAAACCAAAAAACCCCAGCTGTGGTCCATTCCTCCTCTCCAAACTTGATTATTCTTACATTCTTCTTCTATAGATACTCTCTATCTTCATCCCAAGTTTCACTGTCTCTGAAGCTACAGTTGCACGGTCATGAATACGATTTGCCTGTACTACCTGATCACCAAACAATACAAGTTTCATCCAGACCAGGGAGCGTATGATTTGATTTCTCTAAAATTAGCCACAGCATATAGTATGGAACTTACACAGGTTTTATACTAGCCGTAGAAAGATGATTATTAGTCAATTCAACACAGGAGGCACAAATAATAAACACCTTACCTGGCATCAAGCCCTGTGTATGCAAGTTAACCTGTCAACATTTTTTGAACAAATTTGAACCTTAAGAATTAATTTATTACACAGGATTAGTGTTTTAGTCATGCGGCTATGGTGGTTTTGGATCTTGGAGTAGGAGTCCTAAAGCCATTTGCTGCATTGTTAAGACAAACCCTGAAAGAGAGATTGCCAACATGTATTATATGCCTTGCCCAGAGACAATGGGACACATCTAGATGAGTCAGAAGAACTAGCTTTGCATTTCATGGTAGGGTTCAGGGACCTACATAGAAGAGTGGGTTTTCAGGATCTGCCACAATATGTACAACAAGCACACCCACAGATTTCTTGTCATCTGAGTTTTTACTCTGTAATTTACCCACAAAATTCCTCTAAATGGAAACTTGATGAAATGTGCTGGCACAAATGTTTAGATACTTCAGAGGATGAAATCCTCCAAGCGCTCTCACTGTTATTTTTATGCAGAATTTGAACAGCACTGACTCAGGATGGAGATGTTTTACCCTATGCTCTTTCTCAGACATTTTGTGGGACAGATGGAGTGGATGTAGCCTATTAATTAGACATATCAGCTGTGGCTCTGACCTCATTTCACTGTTGTCAATTGCAAATCTTTCATTGATTTCAATAAAATAGAATTAGGCTCTGCAGAAGATAACTCATGTTCCTTAAAACTAATCTGATGACATGATAGTTCTCATGGCCCCAGCCTTCAGTTTGGCCTTGAGCTACACTTTCAAAAAGAAATTGTCACCTAGACATATTAACTCCATTTTTCTACGTATCCAGATCCTTATATAGATGCACAGGGATTTATAAAGTCTACAGGGGCTTATTTATTCTGAACTTTTTGGAAAAAGCAGGTTATAGTATTGGATCAGATATACAAAGGCTAAGTGCTTCCTTAAAAAATGGCTAAAGTTTTCAAAAGTCTTGCCTTACCATAGCTTTCCATGAGATAAATAAACACATATGTACACCCTCCTCCACGAACATACATGCAGATGCATATGTACAAGTGCACTAAGAACTCAGCATACAAAGTTGTACTGTATTTCTATACTAGCGAATTACTGCATTTAATTTTTCTTCTTCGTCTTCCTGTTTCCCCGTGACCTACAGGCTGTCCCAACCAAGGGTGCTAATAACTGTAAATCTGTGAGCAGTGTTTAAATGGTCACAGTTTTTCAGTTAAAAAAGTCTTCATTAAAACTCCATCCTGTTTCACCTGCATAGCAGTGTGGTTGGGATGCGGGTTCCTTCTCCCTGTATGCGACAGTGAGAGCGCCGGGGCTGTGTATGCAGCGGGACGCGGAGCCCACACTAACCCTAGCTGGCAGTGCCAGACTATCTCTGCAAACAGTTGTCTTCACACAGGAGCAAGCCGTGTGCTTGGGAGGGGTGTGGAGAGAAGACGCAGTGCTAACAAGCGGGCCTTCGTCTTCGGTACCTTCTCATTTAATACCTTTTAATTTTCTGTATGATTTAATTCCCTTCCCCAGCCCAATGTGTTGCAATACCTGCTATTTAGAACAATTAATTGTATGAGTTCTTGAAAACACTGTCTGGGTCTGTCAAATCCATCATCTCTGTTATTGTCCATCTGCTAATGAAAACTCCTTTCTCGCCAAGTCAGTACAATATTTCACACTTTTAGCCTTCAGCTCGTTAGTTTAAAATGCTATTTCCAGAGGCATACAAGCAATAAAAATAAGTATGCTTTTATATATTTAATCCTACTTCTATATTAATTTCAAAGCCTCTCAGTGTACTTAAAGCTTTAAGACAATTAGCTACAATACACGTCTTGGTGCTTGGGAAAGATAACAGACTAGGTTCAAAGATCATCGTATTTTCTAACTTTTATCTAGAACGTATTTGATCCTGTGTAAACAATTCCAAATTGGTGATCATTACAAGGAAGAACAAAAAAGAACCAAGGCATAAAAGAATTAAGAAACACTCCTGCTAATTACAGGCGTCTTTAGGAGAACAGCATGAAATTCACAAAAATGCAGTATTTCAGGTTCACTGACATGTCTGAGAAATCAAATTCATTAAAGTGTTTTAAAGAAAAGAAGGTGGAAGGGGAATTTAAAAATGAAAAACATTTGATTTTTACTTTTCAAAAATAAATGCTTAGTTTCAGCCTGAACATTTTCATTTCAAACCTATTTTTCAATTGAAAAAAAGGTCAATGAAAAAAGGAGGACTAAAATGAAATGGTAGGGGCTCCAGTACAAAGGAAAAAACTTCACTGTGTATTAAAGAAACATTTTGGATTGACTAAAACAGTATTTGTCTTTTTTTTGTGGTTTTTTTTTAAGTTTTGCTGAAAAACTCAAAACACGTCTTTTTTACTGTGACTACGACTGATCTATTTCTTGACTTTTTTAAAATATAAACATCAAGTCAAAAGTCAGTAATTTTTCCAGGCTGCTTTCTGCTCCGTAGCCTTTTTTACTGTTTTCTCAACACATGAGTTAAACTCTAGGCTATTCCTGCAGGTGTTTAAATTGAGATAGAATCATAGAATAGTTTGAGTTGGAAGGGACCTTTAAAGGTCATCTAGTCCAACCCCCCTGCAATGAGCAGGGACATCCTCAACTCGATCAGGTTGCCCAGAGCCCCGTCCAACCTGACCTTGAATGTTTCCAGGGATGGGGCATCGACCACCTCTCTGGGCAACCTGTGCCAGTGCTTCACCGCCCTCATTGTAAAAAATTTCTTCCGTATGTCTAGTCTAAATCTCCCCTCTTTTAGTTTAAAACCATTACCCCTTGTCCTATCACAGAACGCCCTGCTAAAAAGTTTTTCCCCATCTTTCTTATAAGCCCCCTTTAAGTACTGAAAGGCCACAATAAGGTCTCCCCGTAGCCTTCTCTGCTCCAGGCTGAACAACCCCAACTCTCTCAGCCTGTCTTCATAGGAGAGGTATTCCATCCCTCTGATCATTTTTGTGGCCCTCCTCTGGACCCACTCCAACAGGTCTATGTCTTTCCTGTGCTGAGGACTCCAGAGCTGGACGCAGTACTCCAGGTGGTGTCTCACCAGAGCAGAGTAGAGGAGCAGAATCACCTCCCTTGACCTGCTGGGCACGCTTCTTTTGATGCAGCCCAGGATACAGTTGGCTTTCTGGGCTGTGAGCACACATTGCTGGCTCATGTCCAGCTTTTCATCCACCAGTACCCCCAAGTCCTTCTTGGCAGGGCTGCTCTCAATCCCTTCATCCCCCAGCCTGTATTGATATTGGGGGTTGCCCCGACCCAGGTGCAGGACCTTGCACTTGTCCTTGTTGAACCTCATGAGGTTCACCTGGGCACACTTCTTGAGCTTGTCCGGGTCCCTCTGGAATGCATCCTGTCCCTCAGGCGTGTCAACCACACCACTCAGCTTGGTATCATCTGCAGACCTGCTGAGGGTGCACTCAATCCCACTGTCTATGTCATTGATGAATATTTTAAACAGTACTGGTCCCAGTATGGACCCCTGAGGGACACCACTTGTCACCAATTTCCATCTGGACATTGAGTCATTGACCACCAGCCTCTGGATGTGACCATCCAACCAATTCCTCATCCACCGAACAGTCCACCCATCAAACCCATATCTCTCCAACTTAGAGAGAAGGATGTTATGGGGGACCATGTCAAAAGCCTTACTTGAAGTCCAGATAGATGACATCTGTAGCTCTTCCCTTGTCCACTCGTGTAGTCACTCCATTACAGAAGGCCACTAGGTTGGTCAGGCAGGACTTGCTCTTCATGAAGCCATGCTGGCTGTCTTGAATCACCTCCCTGTTCTTTGTGTGCCTTTGCATAGCTTCTAGGAGGATCTGTTCCATGATCTTCCCAGGCACAGAGGTGAGGCTGACAGGTTGGTAGTTCCCAGGGTCCTCCTTTCTACCCTTTTTAAAAATGGGTCCAGCGTTTCCCTTTTTCCAGCCACTGGGGACTTCACCTGATTGCCATGACTTTTCAGGTATCAGGGAGAGTGGCTTGGCAACTACATCAGCCAATTCCCTCAGGACTCTGGGATGCATCTTGTCAGGTCCCATAGACTTATGTATGTTCAGGTTCCTCAGGTGGTCACGAACCTGATCTTCTCTTACAGTGGGAGGGACTTTGCTCCCCCAGTCCCTGTCTTGAGGTCCATCCACTCGAGAGATGTGGGAAGAGAGGTTGCCAGTGAAGACTGAGGCAAAATAGTTGTTGAGTACCTCAGCCTTCTCCTTGTCTGTTGTTACCAGTTTGCCAGTCTTGCTCATCAGGGAGGGTACGCTTTCTTTGACCTTCCTTTTCTGGCTGACATACCTGTAGAAGCCCTTCTTACTATTCTTTGCATCCTTTGCCAAGTTCAGCTCCATCCATGCCTTGGCCTTCCTGACCCCGTCCCTACACAACTGGGCAGCGTCCCTATAGTCTTCCCAGGATACCTGTCCCTGCTTCCACTGCCCATGTATTTCCTTCTTGTCCTTTAGTTTGACCAGCAGGTCTTGACTCATCCATGCTGTTCCCTTGCCGTCCTTTCCTGATTTCTCACACATGAGGGTCAAGAGTTCTTGCCCTCTGTGGAGAGCGTCCTTAAAGATCTGCCAGCTTTGTTCTGTTCCCTTGTCCCTCAGGGCAGTTTCCCAGGGGTCCTATTGACTAACTCCTTGAACAGCTGGAATTTTGCTTTCCTAAAATTCAGGGTCCTGACTTTACTCTTTGCCTGACCCGTATCCCTCAGGACTGTGAACTGCACCAGTGCATGATCGCTGCAGCCCAGGCTGCCTCCAGTCTTGACATCACCAGTTAGCTCACTTGCATTGGTGACTAACAGGTCCAGTGTCGCATCTCCTCTTGTAGGGCTGTCTATTATCTGTCTTAAGCAGTTATCTTCAATGCATTCCAGGAGTCTCCTGGATTGCCTACAGCTCGCCATGCTGCTATTCCAGCAGATGTTGGGGTGGTTGAGGTGCCCCAGCAGGATGAGAGCCTGCGAGCGCAATGCCTCCTGTAGCTGGAGCAAGAAGGCTTCATCAATAGGCTCCCGTTGATTGGGCGGCCTGTAGTAGACACCAACCACAAGGTTCCCTTTGTTGCCTCGGTCTCTTAATTCTTACCCATAAGCTTTCAACCTGCTCATAGCTATTCTTCAGAGACAGCTCTTCACACTCTATCCATTTCTTGATGTAGAGGGCAACACCTCCACCCCTCCTTCCTCACCTGTCCCTTCTGAACAGCCTGTAGCCATTGATAGCCGCACCCCAGTCATGGGATTCGTCCCACCAAGTTTCAATAATGACAGCTAGGTTGTAGCTTTCTAACAGCACGGTGGCTTCCAACTCCTCCTGTTTGCTGCCCATGCTGCATGCATTGGTGTAGAGGCACTTCAGCTGGGCTGCTGGCTGTGTCACCTTCTTAGAGGAACATCCGTTAATTCCTTTGAGGTATTTCATTGGTGTTTCCCTGTTGGCTCCTATTACTTCAGGAGCTTATCTCTGTAAGACTTCAAGAGTGCTGCAGTGTAGCCAGCATGTCTGAGAGCAACAGGCTGAGGGTCCTCGCTAGCACCTCGTCCCTCTAACCTTGGCATGTCATCCCACAGCTTGTCACGGGCAAGCCTGATATTATCTCCCTCCCCCTTCAAGTCTAGTTTAAAGCTCTGTCAATGAGCCCCACTAGCTCGTGACAAAAGACCCTCTTCTCCCCTTCAGAAAGGTGAATCCCATCTGATGCCAGCAAGCCTGATGCCATGTAGGCCATCCCATTATCAAAAACCCCAAAATTGTGGCGGTAACACCAGCCATGGAGCCATGTATTAATAGACTGGGTCTGTCTGTTTCTTCCAATGTCGCTGCCCACACCTGGAAGGAGAGAGGAAAAAATAACCTGTGCTCCAGATTCCCTTACTGACTGTCCCAAGGCCCTGAAGTCTGTTTTGATCGCCCTTGGACCACGCGTTGCAGCTTCATCACCACCCACATGGAAGAGAAGTAATGGGTAACAGTCCGAGGGCCGTACCAGGCTAGGAAGTTTCCTAGTGATGTCCTTAACCCAGGCCCCAGGGAGGCAGCAGACTTCCCTACGAGGAGGGTTTGTCTGGCATATTGGACCCTCTGTTCCCCTCAGAAGGGAGTCACCTACAACTATAATATACGTTATGTGTATGTATATATGTGTGTACACGTATATCTGTGTGCTTCATTGCTCCATTTATCTGAAATGTCTCCTTTATTCAACAGTTTTATTTAGTAGACTTTGCTGCTGTTCTGTTGTATCAGTGCATTTTAATTCCACCTCTGTCATATATTTCCACAGTAACTTTTGGCTTTCTCTCTTACCATTAAATATTGGTCTACTTCCTACACTTTCAGCCATCTCTGCTGTCATTCTTTTATTTTAGTCCTTTGTGGCTTCTGTTTTGTCTTTTTTTAATAATAATTCTCTTTCCTGGTCACTAGACACTGACGATTCACCTAGGGTCTCTGTGAAGACAGCCAGTTGAGAAGAGGTTTTGCCAAGTCTCTATGCTTCAGTACTATTTTGTTTAGTTTGGAGTAAAATGTTTCTTCTTCTCTGGCTGCATACAAAGGCATATCTGATTCTGTCTTCAGCTGGTTCACTGGTGTTGCTTCCAAAATTGTCAGGAAGTTTTGAGCCTTTTCTCTGTCAATCTCAAAACCTGTTAGTGTATTTTGCGGTGTTGATTTTCACAACGGCAGGTTTGCAGCATTGGTTTTTAATGCTGGTAACCATATATAGGCATAGGGGCTGCCTGCCTGTCTCTGTTGGGTGGGCAGGATGCAACTGCCATTACCAAAGTCAAGGTCCTTGAGCTCCATCCAGGAATTGAGATTGTTCTTACTCTGTGATAGCTCTTTATCAGCTGCATCCCCAATAAGAAGATAATGGACAGCACCTCTGAAGTAGATATTTTGGGGCAAGTTTAAATTTAATCAATTATCTCTTTGGCATGTCAAGAATAATCAATGATGTATCCAAGTGTAAAATCTGTGTAAGTGACAAGGTGGTTGGTTCGGTACTAGAATGCTTAGAGAGGGTAGCAGTAAAACCTGCATTCGAACTGATACTTGCCAGAAGTGTAAATGCATTAATTAATCCCTGCACATCTACCCCAGGGAAGACAGGTAAACCGGTCTAAGGGGGGCTATAAGTGTATCACCTGCTAGTTCACATTTCTGTGTGAATCAAATTAGTCTCACTTAGCCCCACTGCCGAATTTGTGCTTCAAATCTGAGAGTGACTGCACCTCTGATTTACTTGTGGCTTCTTCAAGCCATACCATGTGGTTTCCAGATGGTGGATTTCATCTCCCCCGAGGCAAGAACCCCTGGTGTTTGCCTTTCCAGCCATTCATTGTACTTTCCTCCTGTCATTTACTGTGCTAACCCCAGCAGCTGAGTTAAGTTTGGATCTCGGAGATTTGCTCTCTCGCAGGGACAATGACAGAGATCAATGGTAAACAAGTCATGTGCACAGCTAAGCTTCTGACACACTGTACATCATTCACAAAGGCTGCCTGGCAGGTGCTGTGCACAAACCTGTCCGTTCCTACTCCTTTGGGCAAGTGTGTCTGATGTAGCACCCTCTTAGAGGGGTTGACTGACACCTCTGGTACATTTTTCCAACCTGGAGGAGCAACATGATCAGGGACCAGTTTAGATCCTGATGGTGGTGTAACTGTATTAGCCCAGCATTGTATCCAGGCCAATGACTGCCTCTTAGCCAGGCTAATTAGTTTGAGTGCAGGAGAGCACTAGTATGGATGTCCTGGGCTAGCACAGAGGCAGACATGGGTACCCTTTATGTCCCAGGTCAGGCCCATACAGAGCCTGAAAGCCTGTTTCTCAACAGGTTTCTCAGTCCAAGGAAAAAAGATCAATGTTATTTCTTCTAGAGTACGAAAATTATGGCCAGCATTTGTGATTTTTACTCACAACCAACCATCTAGGACCATGGCTTCCTTAATCTAAAAAAGTGCCAACGCATATGTAATATGTAACTGGGGGTATGAGTAGACTAGAGGTTCTCAGAGGTCCCTTCCAACCTTAACTTTTCTGAGATACCACTAAAAAACATGGTATGCAGCTGTCTCCATGTAGTATCTTCATATCTCAGTTCTTGGCTACAGCTGTGATGCCATATACTGCTGGCACACCATACTATACGATACTATGTCCGTGTTACTGATTTTTCATGAGATTGGCTTCAGGCTATGTATACATGAATAATAGTCCAGCCCAACAGGAATAGTTGGTCCTGATAAGTCCACACTACACTGGTTAGGACATGGAGAGCCTTACGTGTGCTCCTAGAGTGCATTTCCTGGTGTAGCTTAATCCAAAAGTAATTCAGTGCCTCTGCCCCAACACAGCTCTGCAATGCGAACCAGAGTGCAGCAGGTGGGCATTGTCAGGAAGTTCACTCCAGAAGCTTGCTCCTGATTCGGACTAAATTGCTAATAATAGTTTACCCTTAGTTGGTTACTGATACTTCTCACCTAAATGCTCCCCACTGGGCAGGTTCCTGGCAGGCTCTTGTCGTCTTCTGGATACTCATGTGCATACCCGCAGCATGGCTGCTTCTGTGGCCACAAGCTGAGATGCTGCCATGGCCTGTTTGAGACATTTGCGTACGTAAGCCACTAGTGAACAATACTTGGCCTACTTGTCATGAGGAGCACAGACTGGGGCAAAGCATGGCTAGAGGTAAACCATAGTCTGCAGTCATACAGAATGTGGAGACTTCTGTTGCAAATTCATGCCAAATATGCAGAGGGCTCTTGGCCCCATACAGTGGCAGAAGCAGCATACCAAGTGTGTATGGTTGTAGTACACTTCCTCTGAGGCAGAAAGCTATCTCATTAATTAAGCATCCAGTCCTTATCTGTGTAAGACCTACTCATGCTATAGTAATTCAGAAAAGATTTGTCCTTAAAAGTGCACATGTATATAAGCAGATGGCATCCCCACACACGCACGCATATGGGAGTTAATTAACACCTGGCTGCTATTTTTATCACAGCAATCTAGGATAGGAAGTGAAAAACAGATCAGAATCCCTCACCTGACATTTTAAGGGGACTTAGAACAGACAGATGGCAACATCCCATGCTGGACACTGCCAGCAGATACTATTCCTATTGATATAAAAAGTGCTGGAGGAACCTGCACAGCTCTGTAGGCCAAAAGCATTACAAAACCTGTCTTACTGTAATACCAAAGCACCTCAGTAGGAAGCCTTCCGCTGCTTCCAGGATTAGCTATTGCCTTGCTTTTTGCTTTTTTTTCCTATCCCGTTTGCAGGCGTATGTTCCCTGGTGGTCTGCTGAAGAGCGTTCCCAACAGGTCTTTCCGAGGGGAACCTGGAGGACCCTCTGAAAGGCATGGTACAGGGCTCGAAGTTAAGGGCAGAAGGGCCCCATAGCAGTCACTGTCTCTTCAAGCGGGTTGCTGGAGTGCCTTGAGGAGGACATTCCTGTCTCCTTTTTCTGGGAACAGATTTGTGTCACATGGTGGCACCCTTGCAAACCGAATAAAGCTTGAACTCGCACTGCAGCCTCTCTCCCTCAGTCAAGGAGGTCTAAGGGGTTATCACCCTCACTCAGTAACCAAGGCTTGAATATCTTTCGGATGTTGATTCCCTGATTGTGTCTGGCTTGAAATCAGTGAATAGGTGGAAAGACTTACTGGGCAGCGGGAAACAGATAAAATCCACAAGGATAATGTGGTTGTGTAAGCCCCATTTTTTTAGGTAACCTGGAAGTAGACACAAAATCATAGTGCAAAGAGTAAAATCCCAATATGTTGATTGGTATTTATCACACCTGGCTATTTTTGCCAAGACACTTTTTTTTCCCTCGATAATATTTAGCAATGAGATGTTACTATCAGTAGCAGTTAAGGATTTTGTGAGACATAAAGCAAGAATATATATAGCTAAATTCAGACTGAAGGAATCCCATTCTGGCCACCTGGATTCTCGCCAGCTTCCTGTCTTAGATGGTGGTATTGTGTTACCAAGTGCTCTTAAACAGTTATGTTATTTTGCCTTTCCACAAATGAGGTAGGCTGCTGAGTTTAGGTACCTCAGTTTCGTAGTTGTGCATGCTTTGGAAGCCTCTGCATCTTAGGAGATCAATCTGCTTGAGATCTTTCTGTTCATCATTGTGCTGGCAGTGTCCAAAAGCCTGGGCTGGGGATCAGAGCTCAGCTGTATGTTAACTATTACATACATCTACATTAGAAAGATGGACAATTGTCTGCTTTGGACAAATTGCACTCCTTTACAGAGATCCAGCAAACTGCTGCAGCGAGACCGTGGCAGTGTTTATCACCAGAACTCTTTGTGCGCTGCATTTTTCTGGCTAAAAAAAGACACCATCAGTTGTTACAGCCCTTTGACGTAGGGCCCCTGGTGAGAGCAGGAGTAAGGTGGAGTCCGAAACCAACTCAATTTGTAGGTTTTATTTATTCACTAACCTACAGAGAAATGTTTCTAATTGAAAATAACAATGGTGTTAGTTAATCTGGATGTATTGTCCAAATCGGGAGAAATGATTGCATTTTCCTGTCTTAAGGGAATAGTAAAGGTGTAGTCATAGAAAGGCTCGAATGCCGGTATCTTTATTCCTTTCCATTTTGAACTTTGGGCTGCCCCCAAAATATCCTGCAGAGCCAGCATATGTAGCCCTTAACAATAAAAACATGAAGAACAATAATATTTCGTCAATGAAGTTTTCCCCTATGTCTGGATCTCTCAATCTAGATTTGCCATTTGCTTTGATAAGTACAAGTGATTTTCCACTCTGTCATGCTATTCAACTTGCATATGAAACTGGTTCATTGCTTAGACTCCTTGACAAATTGATGTAACGACAGAGTAGGATTGATATAATTGACTTGAAAAAGTGTTAAGTGACAGTTTAATTCTACTGGGTGGCAACAGTTCATAATATTTTCTATTCAGGCTCTGCATTGAAGGTATGAAATCATTGTGATACCTGAATTAGTGTAGCAGCCATTGTACCCCTCCTCCTCGTGCAAATACAGGAGGATTTCAGCAGTCGGCACATGTCTGTGATCACTAGGCTGCTCCTGACAGCCATTGGCTGCTGAGTACTGGAGGTGATGGGAAGAAAGAGCTAGAGCTCTCACCTTAAAGCCACCAGCTCTACATCTGCAGAGGGAACACTGAAAGTCATCACTTGGAAGCTGGTCAGAGCTGATGGGAGGAACCTGCCAGAATGGGGCACAGGCTGGACAGGCACATCAAATGGGAGCTGCAGAAACAACAGTTGGTACCTGGAGGTCAAACTTGGCCTCAAGACTGAGAACTGAAAAGGAGGGGACTAATTAATTATCGTCTTGTACCTGTGTGTTAATGCCTGGTAATTACCCCAGGTTACGCAGTAACCATACATCATCCTCTAAGTGAAGTATTACTTCTGTAATTTTAGACAACGTAAGGAAATCACAGTAGCTGTCATATACTATTTCTTCATTATTTCCAAGGGGGAGAGAAAGGAAAGAGAAAGAGGATTTTAACTTCCAACCAGTTTCCCTACTATTTATACTGCTTCTGCCATCAAGAAAGACGGTAGTTTCGGCAACCTCCCTTCTCATCCATGGCATATCAAGAGTGGCCACATTGAGATGTTGTTTTTCCAATCTATTTATTAGTAATGCTGTGATACCAGAACGCCTAAGATGTGCCTCTTTGGGGCTAAAATGACATGTTCAGAAAGATTAATGTCTCCTAATTTATCTTCCTGTTTAAACAGATAAATCAGAGATAGCTTAGGAGAAGTAATGTATTCTCATCTTTATAGATGGAGAGCTAAGGTGTGAGGTTTGCTCCCAGTCACACAGGAATCTGCGGCTATGGATAGAACAGTTGTCTGGTTGCCATGGCCAGTCAGGTAATGCAAAACTATCTGATAGTTTCCCACACTTTTCATCCCAGGTGATGTTGGTTGCCCCTTTGCTGCCTGACTAGAGCAGAGGAAGGCCAGATGAGGGGCTGAACTTGCTTCTTTGTGTGGACCTGCAGTAGCTTCCCTCTTCTTGCATAAAGGAAATACCAGGTTGTCTTCAGATTTGTTGAATTGTTCGGGAATGCTTAGGTTCTCCTTTTGCTTTCTTCCCCCCCCTCGCCCCCCAAGCTTAAAATATCCAAAAACCTGATGACTACTATTTATTTTTAGAGGCAGACTGCATTTCTCAGAACTGCCGTTTCTAAGCACTGTTGTGAAACTGATGTGTTTATTAATGGTGGCTGATCTGTAAAACTAGGCTTTTAGACATCAAAAGTACATACCTGAAGGATAGATAGGACATTTCCCAGCGACGGGAAATACACTAGTGCCAAATGTACATCAAAAGCCAGAATGGAAGGATCCTAATTGGCAGATGACCAGCTTATCACATTTCACAAACCTTCCATCACTATTTGTTTTGCGGACTATTACAAAAAAGCACTCAGGAAGAGGAAAGTCAAAACCTATCTGAAGCCAATGGTTTCTTTAACAATTTCTGGCATAATGTGTCATGTTTCAACAGGTAGATTCTTTCTCATGGCTTATGCTCTTGACATAACTTCAGATTCTGCCTAGCAGGACAGAATAGCAGGAGACAGAAAAAAGTTAGTCTATTATCAGTTGAATAAGCAATTAGGTAAGCAAGATGACACCTTAGTAGGGCATTTTTTACATGACAAAGTGTAAAAGAAGAACAGAATAGTGTGTTTTCTTGAAATTGGCCATAAACAGTTATTGTCAATGGTCTTCCTTGTTTAAAGAAGATACTCACACGTCTACTGAGCCATGGAAGATATTTTTACATAAAGACACATACTAGAAGAAACGTGCAAACATGCAGTCGCTATTATGTCCAAGTGGTGATCTGCCACCAACTTGCCACCTGTCTCTAGGACATAACTGACAAACATGGCATAGTTTTAAATTTGCTAATTTACAAAATTTACATTAAAGTGGAGATGGCATAGCTATCATTTGGTTTGTCTTTCTGGGTATTACTGGCCTTAAAACACATTTCTTAAAGATCTATTGACAGATTCTCCCCACTGTTTCACCATGTCCTGAGTTTAGTGTAAAAGAAGTATTTGGGCTCTGTGGAAGTGATCTTCACAGTCCCATCCCAGTACAAATTAGAATATTCTAGCAGGTGCTTTAATTTTCAGCCTTTGGGATCATTTATAATGGTTAGTGAGTGTACTAGACATCCTTATCTTGTATTTCCTCCTCAACATATCCTTTGTCCAGAGTCTCTGGAGAAGGTGGTATAGGAGTTGGCTACGCCGTACCTGTATCTTTCAGTGTCTTCTCAGATGAGCATCCCTCTGTCCAAGAATTGCACTCTTAATTCCGTTTGAAATACTCAGATAATGTATGTGGAACAGAAAAGACTCCAGATTTTAGCCTTAAATCTACTCCTCTTCTAAAATCCTTTAGTGTAGCTAACAGTCATACCTGACAAGTTGTTCCACTGTTAGTGTTTTCAAACCATCAGCATTAACTTGCTATAGTGATTCATGTTTGTTTTTTCAAGCGCCATGAGGTCCCACGAAGATTAGGTGGAAACAGAAAACAATAATAAGGCAGACAAAAAGGTGCATCAGATCCCGTGCAGGCCTACAGTGTATAGCTAGAAAAATTACGGTAAATACCCACTGTAAAAGAAAATATGGCAAGTTAGCTTATCTGTTTTGTGGACTATACTGAATCTGATTTCACATTAATAAAATCCACTCACAACTCAGCAAAGGATAACGATCAGTGACTCCCCCAGCAGGGAGAGAGACCTCCATTGTCTCACTGTTCAACACTGGTAACAACAGTTAGTAGTCTCCATCTTTATCTATGGATAGATAAAGTGACACCACTCAAATATGTCTCAGTGGGTTTCAAATCAATGCACAGGTGTACATTCTATATGAAGATCTCAGAGTTTGTAAGTTTTGTTTAAAATGCATCCTTCCAGGTCAGCGGGATCATACATTATGAGTTTTCCTGTGCAAAAATGAAAAATCAAAAGTTACATTTCACCATCTAGTTATTATTTGCCCATAACACTTTTGTTATGTTTAGTTTCTTTTTTTTCCTATTCACTCATCCACATACAAAGTGGGAGTTTCTTACAGCTTGTTTAGTGCCTGTATGGATGGAGCTTGTACCGAAGACCCTACATGCGCTGCACTCCTTGACAGTCCCTGGCAGGCTCAGTAAGCAGACTCTCTTGTGTGAGTATGTATTCTCAGTGACTGTGAGTGCAAATACCCACATTCATGTGGACATCAGTGTTCACATGCAGTGTCCCACAAATTTACCCATACATTCTAGCATGCCTTAGACCAGAAAATTTTTCACTCTCAATTTTTTGAACAGATCAAATGGTGACCCCCTGACAAACCTGAAGTAGGATTTAACAGTTCTGGCTACCTGCTCTGTTCTGTTTACACTATAAGCCTCTATATCATATCTTTTCTTCAGACTATTGGCAATAGTTGGTCACCTGAACTAGAATCAGACTTGATAGTTGCTATAACTAATTCATGATACAAATGTCAGGTTTTTATTGAAAAGGAAGTGAGGAAAAAAGGGCATTGTAGGATTTTCACAGTGCTATCTGAATACTTCTTTTAATAGATGAAAGGTAGGTATTCTGCCCATTTGTTACTTTTTAAATCTTTACTCATTGCCAGAACGAATAAAGGTTAATTACAAAGGAATGTGAGGAAGGTGGTACACATTTAATTGCAGCTCTCCTGGCCAACTATGCATAGTTTATTTGAGTTTGCCGGTACAGACTGCTCTGACTATTTGCCCATGTTCGGGCAATCATTTCTCATCAGTTATAATAGAGGAAAATTTCATTTCAGGCTTACTCTTCCTTCAGTGAGACTATTGCCCGTGTGGCTGGCAGGAAGAAAGCAGTGTCAGTGGAATATGCTGGTCTTTGCTCAAGTTCAGTCTTCCATGGAATACGTGATACGTGTCATGTGTAAATTCTGATGTTTTGCTGGTTTACCGGTTGATCGGAAAGTCTTTCTTTAGAAGTCCTTCACAGCTACTCACAAACATGCTAGCACTCTGTCTGGAAATGTACGGGCTTGCCTACTGTGAAGCAAGCTAGTTGGCTAATTGGCTGTGCACTAGCTACTCTGCGTTAATTCCTCACACAGATACACTTACCCCAAAGCAAAGGTGAAGTAGCTGACTATACCTTGAAAGTGTAGGATAGCCAGCATGATACCTGTGCCTGCACCGCAATAGATTCCCAGTGCAGGCAGGCCTTAAAGTTGTAAAGGCTTTGCTGTCCTAAAAAAATCACATCTTCTTTCAATTCACTGTGAGTTTCAGCAGCTTCGTTTTCTTTGGCTGGGTTCTGAATGTGACTGCCCAGATGAGGCCAGGAGATGGGGTTAAAGAATTGATTTTGACTCTGCTTGTTTCTGACTACCAGCTGGCAGTACACGAGACACTCTGCAAGTTTGAGCCTGGCAGCTAATAAAACTGCTGTATTTTATGCACAAAATAAATTTGACTCATACTTACTTGTCTTGGAAATATAATGCAGCTGTGTCAGAGTGACAGGCCTTTGCTTGTTGCAAACTTTGCCTTGTTCCCTCTGTAGCAGAGTTCCCTTCCGCTGTGGGTGTAAAAGGAGCAGGACACTCGTGAAAACAAGTAGCGTGCAATTGCTTGTGGCTCTTTTGGAGGAAAAAAAACAGGTAGAGCTCAGAAACATTTATGTGATATGCAGAAATGGGGGCTAAAAAGCTAACGTTCCCAGTTCTCCCTTCACAGGGCATTTTGTTAACAGTAAATGACAGAATCACAGAATCACAGAATGGATGAGGTTGGAAGGGACCTCTGGAGATCATCTAGTCCACCCCCCCTGCCAGAGCAGGGTCACCTAGAGGACGTTGCACAGGATCACATCCAGGTGGGTTTTGAATATCTCCAGAGAAGGAGACTCCACAACCTCCCTGGGCAGCCTGTGCCAGTGCTCTGTCACCCTCACAGTAAAGAATCATAGAATCATAGAATTGTTCTGGTTGGAAGAGACCTCCGAGATCATCGGGTCCAACCATTAACCTATCACTACCAAGTCCCCCACTAAATCATATCCCTTAGGGCCTCATCTAAACGTCTTTTGAATACCTCCAGAGATGGGGACTCCACCACCTCCCTGGGCAGCCTGTTCCAATGCCTGACAACCCTTTCAGTGAAGAAATTTTTACGAATGTCCAATCTAAACCTCCCCTGGCGCAACTTGAGGCCATTTCCTCTTGTTCTGTCGCCTGTTACTAGGGAGAAGAGTCTGACCCCCATCTCTCTACATCCTCCTTTCAGGTAGTTGTAGAGAGCAATAAGGTCTCCCCTCAGCCTCCTTTTCTCCAGACTAAACATCCCCAGTTCCCTCAGCCGCTCCTCATAGGACTTGTGTTCCAGAAGGCAGCAGCATGTATCTCACAGATAGGACATTTCCTCTGTGAAGTGCTTTATGACCGTAGCGCAGTCAGGCTTCCCCTTACCTCCCAGATGTTACACGACCTCAGGGGCAACCCTCTGCATACCAGAACTGCTGCTTCTCTCCCCAACGGTGCAACGCAACGCTTGCAGAGAGCGCTGAGGTCCTGCGCTGGCCCGACAGACACAAGGAAGGGTTCGCCTACCCGAGCACTGTGTCCCCCAGCTGTAAGTCTGCTTAATTAAAAACCCGCCTCTCCCTGCAAATCTGCCACGGCAGGAACTCCTGCCGGTGGAGGGGAGCGAGTTTGGCAGGTCTCTGCGCTCCCTGGGAGAGGTGAGCAGCTCTGCCTGCCTTGGGGCCGGGAGAGGGAGCACAGCAGGCACCAAGCCCAGGCCCCCGGGAGCAGATCCCCCTGTACCGGGGGGCCCCAGGAAGCCCAGCCTCCCCGCCACCCACCAGACAAAGTTAAAAAAAAAAAGAAGTTTTCATCATATTCAGATGGAACTTCATATGTTTCAGTTTGTGCCCGTTGCCTCTTGTCCTGTCACTGGCCACCACCGAAAAGAGTCTGACCCATCTTCTTTACACCCTCCCTTCAGATATTTGTATACATTGATAAGATCTGCTCTCAGTCTTCTCTGGGCTAAACAGGCCCAGCTCTCTCAGCCTTTCCTCATGAGAGATGCTCCAGTCCCCTCATCATCTTTGTAGCCCTCTGCTGGACTCTCTCCAGTAGTTCCATGTCTCTCTTGTACTGGGGAGCCCAGAACTGGATGCAGTATTCCAGGTGTGGCCTCACCAGGACAGAGTAGAGGTGGAGGATAACCTCCCTAGACCAGCTGGCAACACTCTTCCTAAAGCACCCCAGGATCCCATTGGCCACCTTAGCCACAAGGGCACATTGCTGGCTCATGGTTAACTTGTTCACCAGGACACCCAGGTCCTTCTCCGCAGAGCTGCTTTCCAGCAGGTCAACCCCTAACCTGTACCGGTGCATGGCGTTATTACTCCCCAGGTGCAGGACCCTGCACTTGCCCATATTGAACCTCATGAGGTTCCTCTCCGCCCAACACTCCAGCCTGTCCAGGTCTCGCTGAATGGCAGCACAGCCTTCTGGTGTATCAGCCAGTCCTCCCAGTTTCGTGTCATCAGCAAACTTGCTGAGGGTACACTCTGTCCCTTCATCCAGGTCATTGATGAATAAATTGAACAAGACTGGACCCAGTACCAACCCCTAGGTGGGGAACACCACTAGCCACAGGCCTCCAACTAGACTCTGCGCTGCTGATCACCACCCTCTGAGCTCTGCCTTTCAGCCAGTTCTCAATCCACCTCACCATCCACTCATCTAGCCCACACTTCCTGAGCTTACCTATGAGGATATTGTGGGAGACAGTGTCAAACGCCTTGCTGAAGTCAAGGTAGACAACATCCACTGGTCTCCCCTTGTCTACCCAGCCAGTCATTCCATCATAGAAGGCTATCAGATTGGTTAAGCATGATTTCCCCTTGGTGAATCCTGATCACCTTTTCCTTCGCATGCAGTCAGGCAGAAATCTCCCCATCTCACATGAGGCACAGCAAGATCAAGTGATCATGCAAGAGCCAAAGGCCCAACCTCTAGTGGCACAACTGCTTAAAAACAAGCACACCATGGGCTAGAGCTGTCTGGGTGAGTCCCAGGATGTATCTTACCCTGCAGCAAGGCATCCTTGTCCATTCGAGTTTCGCATGTCAGAAACTTCTAATACTAGGGAGACTAAAGCCTAGGGTATTAGTTAGGTGGTATTAATTCATGTAGCCCTGTGTGTCCCCATGCTCTCTTTCACCACATGTAAGCATATCTGCATTAAAGGACAACCTGCTTCACAGGGAACTGGTAGTAGCAGAACAGCACCCTGTTCCCTACTGCGGATGGAGAAGGGGCGTTTCAGTTTATGGCTGGTGAGAAACTTTCTACTTGCAATCGTGCACACAGACAAAAGCACGGGACATCCAACTATATGAATGCGGTAAAACCTAGGAATGCGTGTAATAAAAAAAACCCTGATCTGATAAAGCTTAAAATCCTGTCCCATGTGCTGAGTTAGTGTTTTCCTTGCAGTGATTTCTTTTAGCTAGTAAGCTTTAAGTTACAATTTGCATTCATTAGATTCACTGAATGTGTTAATAATTGGCTGTCTTAACACTCATGCACAGACAAGACCGTGGTGTTAAGACTTCATCTGAGGCATCAGCCACACAGCAAACAGCAAGGGACATAACACTGACTCCTCAGGCATGTGAAAGGCTGAGGAGACTTCACAGTCCCAAGTTTGAGTGTTGATATAGAGATCCTGTTGCCAGGACCTCCAGATCCCCGTCCACCCTTTACCTGGGGGAAAATTCTGGGAGACAGACAGACCAAGGTGCATCCAAACCCAGGTTCTTGGTGGCAAAAGAGAAAACGATGCTGGTCACTTACTTAACAGGAAAATCCCCATTAAACCTCCCTTTCCCTTCCTACTCGGGAACATCCATGAGTGAGTGACTGGTTCACATTTGCCACAGTATTTTCAAGAGAGGCCTGTGAGCTCCGTGGTTCCTCCCTGGCAGGAAGCCGGAGCAGCACTGCGCTCTCCCTGCCAGGCCTTGAGGAGTGAGTGCAGGAAGGGGGTTTCTGGAGAAACCAGCCATACTCTTCCACTCCACACAGGCTGTTCCCCCCCGCCCCCCCCCCGCCCCCCTTAACTCCACCGGAGAAGTCCTTAGAAGAAGAGATGTACATGCAATTTGACTCCTTACATTTACCTTGGGGAATCTTTCCAGACATTGTCCCCAACAGCATCTTATTTCTGAGACATTAAAAAGCCACCCTATTCAAATACAAATCAAGTCCTTCCTGACAATAGCTGTTGAGTAATTTTGACGCCAATACAAGCGCTCTAGCTGGACATTCCAAAGATAGACCTGGTGTTTGGGACTGGAGCAAAAAGGAAGTGACCACAGATAATACACAGGAGCAACTCTTTAAAGGAGAGACTGTGAGGGAAAGGTAGCACAGCCAGGGGTATCAGGTACCAAAGTGTTAGAGGTTTAGAGCAAGGGACAGGCACGGAAAGCTAGGTTGGAGAAGGCTGAGGCGCAGGCTCTCCTCAGACCTAGGGTGAGAAAGCTGGGGCTTCCATCTTGGGTGAGTCCATTTGCCCAGAGTCAACCCCAAGCTCTTTCCCTTAGACTGCCTTTTGACCAATGTTTATGCATTTGGAGCTTGCTTAGGTGCCTCTGCCGTGTGCTGTGTTATACAATGTGCCCTCTGGAAGTTTTTTGTTCTGTGCAGTGTGTGCTGTCATGCTCCTAAAGCTGGTTGCAGAGAGGACACTGAACTTGCGTGTTTTCAGAGGGAAAGGCTTTCAACCAGAACTTGATACCAAAAATTACATTCAGACACAGAACTAGCTAGTCTACCCCAAGGAAGAGATGTGTACAGCATATATTGCTGATGGGTTGATAGAACAAACTGCTGCCCCCCCAAGGCTCTCCAAGGTAAAGAGCATGCTCTAGAGCTGAAGTAGACCACTTAGGAAACATGATCCAGCAGAGATGCCATTGATGTGCCTGCGTCATAAGAGGAATACATGCAGGGCTTCCCGAGTGACGTGGCATTTGAGCACTATTTGGAATACAATGGCCTTTCTGCCTGTTTTGGAAATTTCTGACATTCTAAGTACAATCATCTTTGTAATGGTTACATTTGGCCTTTCTGATCTGCTTGCTCATCAGCCAGTAGAGAGCCCTCAGGTGCAATCTCCTCTCAGCTCTGGCCTGTTCTGCTACTTTGGATTTGTCTTGTGCTAATTAATCACCCAGGGCTCTCAGCTTTATAGCATTAACCTGTTCACCTCTGAAAAAATTTCCTCTCCCATTCACAATGAGTTGCGTATTTATCTGCCAGAGAGTAAGTGATCAGTGAAGCCTGGAACCACCACATTATAGTAGGCAGTTATTATTTTATCCCCCTCCTTTTGCAAAGCTGATTTATCCAAATTCACAAGGCAAATCAGTGATAGAGATGGGGAATAGACATGGTGTTCAAACCTTGACTTCTCCTGTAGCCATTGATAACCACTCCTCATGAAAATGCTTTTCACACAAACGCAAGCATAACCTTGACAGGCTGGAGACCACCTTTAGTCATGTGTTGGGACCAGAGGGCCCTTCTGCCCATTTCTAGGAGACTACGTGTCTTCTCTTATTACGAGAAAGTGGTATGGTAGAATGCTAACTTGTTAAACAAAAGGCTATCATCAGTCACTTTATGCCCAGTTAAGAATAACGCATTAGTAGATGCTGCCTGCTGTTCTCTGTGGCCTACTTCTCTTCCATGTCTTCGAGAACATCACATACCTATGTCCCAGGGGAGCTGCACTGCGTACACCCCCAAACACAGTCCTCTCTCCCCATACATTTCCTGTCAGCTGTGGATTTCCTAGAGGGGAGAGCGACGACGTGGTTGTTGGGGCATGCAGCCCCAATCTGTCACTGCCTTGGGTGGCATGCGCTACAGACCATGGCACAGGGTGACCGCATAGCTGCACAACCTTCCCAACCAGACATGACCCCAGCTTCACACCTGATGCTGGTGTTCCCATCTTGGCCGTGCACAGGGAAGGGAAAAACGCCCTCTGGTTAATCCCTTCTTTCACCTTCAGACAGGTCTGGAAACATTTCAGTGCATCTAAAGGGATGGGAGAAATGCTGCCATACAGTAATATATAACCACAATGACACAACAAGGCTGTATGGGAGGGTGTAATTAGCACTAAAAAAAGATGACTTGAGAAAACTAAAGCAAGCCAAGGAGATGCTTCCCTAATGAGGCCATGAGGAAAGTGCTCACAGATGGTAAGTGGACTTTTTTTTTTATGAAATACCATAAATAGGCTAATAAAATTCCATTTAGGAATACACTGACAATACCACTTCTGAGTTGCAGTTGTGGAGTGACATTTTTTCCTGCTCTAGAAAAATACAAACCTGGAATTCAATTCTGCCAGCAGATGGACAGCAAAGACGCACCATATAAAAAAAAATATAGAATTTATAATACTCAGATCTGCTTTATAATACACAATATGATGTATTTTGAAAATTACATCTGTGATTTTCTTTGGGTGCTCCCCAAAGTGGAAAGGAAAAGGGAAAGGGGACAGGGGAAAGGGAAGGGAAGGGAAGGGAAGGAGAAAGGAAAGGAAAGGAAAGGAAAGGAGAGGAGAGGAGAGGAGAGGAGAGGAGAGGAGAGGAGAGGAGAGGAGTGGTGGTTCATATAATCAAAGCCAGCTAATCACATTTTCTTAAGAAGTGGAGAAAGATCAGTCTCTGCTCCTCCCTATTTGCTTAATGCTGCTGTATCTGGATTTAGAGTAACATGCTGGTAAAACTCAGATTGGGACATGCAGGTGGATGCTAGATGTACAGAAAAAGCTAGGCTTGGTCAGAAACGGACTTAGAGAGCTGAAACTTTGTTATTGCCTCTTCATAGAGTTAGCCTCAAGTTGCAGATCTTTGAAACCCTTGCTGTGCTGGGGTCACTCTGCCTGTGCTCTGGGCTGGAGGGATGTGAGGCAGCTCCAATCAAGGAGAGTTGTGTGGCTGTATTAGCCCAGTGCTGCGGCTGAGCTAGTGTGCCTTGTCTGTCAGCTGGGATTATTAGCCTGTGTCTGGTATTGTGCTAACCCTTCTGGTCAGCCTGAGCAGAGGGAGTCTGTTTCTGCCTGCCATATGCTGCTTGAGCCCTGGGAGTTAGGGCTGTGGTGCACTAGCCCTTCTGCAGGCTGACCTCGGAGCGTCTCACCTGGCGGAGCAGGAAGGGTGCAGTTGTTGCAGAGCTGAGATCCGATCTCCATCAGGTCTCCAGACAAGAACCTGAACCAAAAGGCCAACCTGCCAACAGCACCCATTCGCTAGGAAACTAAAATCCTGTCTAGACAATTAGATACCATTCTTGGTGCTTTTAATACAATACTTTTAATGTGGATAGTCAAATTCTAGTGCAATGTAAGAGAATATGAATTAACTTTCTCTCGCCTGTTATCCTCTTCTCAATACTACCTTATTCACAGCTCATCCCAAATACATCCATGCCAAGCTTCTCTTTCCTCTTCATTTGCCCCTCAGAGCTTTGTCATATGCAGTTTTTGTGATTTTTTTTCTTTCCTAGCCTTAGTTTGTAATCTGAATCATAGTTACCTGATGGCTTTACTTTGTGTTAGCATGCTTGTTGCCTACTCCAGGTCAGAGTGAATTCAGTGCTCATGAATAATGCTGAACGAGCAACCCAGAAGAATAGATTTTGGTTGGTATTTGTCCATGGGTAGGAAGGTTTCAGTGCTGCTTCAGAACGGTCTTCCAGAGAGGCCTCCAAATATTCAAGCATCTGATTTGTGTAAGTTTGAAACATCTCATCCTGTCTCTTGCAGGGAGTGAATCCAGTCCCAACAGGCAATTTATCCTTTGGCTTCTCCCTGCTGTGTCTACCACAAGTAATGTTTTCGTGGTTTGTGGAACGGCTCCCTAGGAACTGAAATCACTTGTTTCACATATATCACAAAACTGCCATTAGTGGTTGCACATTTCGGTCACAGCTGAGCCAGGCTGGACTGCGTCCAGGGATGAGCCCAACTCCCCTCCCTTAGGCATCCAGTTCCACTCGCTTGCAACACTAACACCCTCCACTATGTAAAATTCACTCTGCCGCTCCCAAAATAAAAGTCCTTATGATATTACATCGTGCTGTTGCTACATCCATCACCGAGGAGTGGCCCTATTAGAGAAGCAAGGCAGACTACATCTGTGCAACTCATGGAGTAGTGAATTATATGTTGTTAATAATAATAATAATTACTTCAAGCTGGTAAAAATGGCCTAAGCTACAAGACCCTCCTTCTGAAATCATGGGCACCACCACAAAGCCTCCCATGCATCTGTCACGACTCCTCCTGACTTACTTTCACACTCCAGGGAACTAAGGGAGCTGTGCAAAAATGTGACACACACTTTTGTGGCCAAAGGACACAGACTGGAGCCGTTCTAACTCCACATTGAAGGTGGTTGTACATGTGCATGTATGCCCACACACAACTGGTGCTCTGTTAGGAGAAATAGATCCTACTATAATGTGAACGTGAAACCCAGCAACTATTTTCCAGGAAGTGTAGTGAGAAAGAAAATGGAAACGAGTATTTACTGTTACTTTCCCTCAGCCAGGAGACCTTATAGACAGTGAGATATATTTTCTGCTCGTGTTTGCTGGTCATCACCCTACTGACTTCAGTGCAGTTCTGTCAATTTACATCAGCAGAGATGTGACCTTCTGCTTGCCTGAAATTTATACGGACAATCCATCATTCAGTCAGTTGCAGACTGGGTGTTTTATGGGGCAACCTCAGCTTTAGTGTATACACATCTACCCTTTGTCAAGACATGCACTGTTCATGTTCAAAGCAGCTCAAATACATCTTTATTGATACAGATCTCAGACATTACTATGGTAACCTAATACTGTCAGTCAGGAGTAAATTATTAATGGATTTCAGCAGCAGAAAATGCAAAATCCTGCTCCTGATGGCTGTGCACTGTGGTGTCATGTGTTTTATTGAGAAAATAGTGCAAGACTTTTGTAGCACTGGCATTTCATAGTACATTATGTAAGCTATAAGATCTTTTTTCTTTTCTTTATGTATTTTTCCTGGAGCTTTGTCATCTACTCTCAAGCTTTAAGCAGCACTAGCAGTGTATCTAACCATTAACAAACAGGCAGAATGGGTTATGTTTAAAAGGGAATTTCTTCCTCTGAGCTTCAAAATTCCAATGAAAAACTCACTTGTTTTACATTTTGTATAGAAAATCCTCCTGACATTTAATAAGTTACTATTTTAAATTAGAATCTGGATGGTAACTATAAAAATCAAAATTTAGGGAAAATATTTGATGCCTGCTTGTTTTTGAAACAGCTTTTCTATGCAGAAATAGCATGGTTGTAAAAGTATTGGGGAAGATTTTAAGGGTTTTTTTAATATATTCAGTAATCCACAAACTTTTTTCTGACCAATACGTATGTAGGGAAAGACTGTAGTGTTCTAATTTTCTAAGAAAACGGAAGCTAAATTGATGAGCTCTGAAGTTCTGGCTTTGCACTATTTATTAAGAATTTTTGTAATGGATTTTCCTTGCTCAGATCCCCCTGCCCCCCATATTTCAAACATTTTCTTCTATAAAATTTCCTGGAAATTCTTTTTAGGGTTTAGTATCAAAAGCATCATGAGGATAAGAGGGCAATTCACTTAGAAATGAAACATGCCAGTGGCGTGATTTGAGGGTAGAATATTTTCCATCTTTAATACTAAGATCAACGTATACTTCTGTGTTCTGGTATTGGCAAAGACAGCAGCTATTCTCTGAAGGGTCAGACAACTCCTTTAAGCTTAGAAAACTGGTTGACACAATGCTTACTTTTTCAAAAGGCTCTGAATAACTGCTGCTGTAGGACTTTACATTACTGCTTTAAAACTACTGAAAGATGTGATCCTGCTTATCAATTTTTCTCATGTATGTACAGTTTTCTTTGGTTATTCAGATTGTCTTTATTCTTAGTCTTTTCTCACTAAGAGATTTGACTGGTGACTCCAGATAAGAATTACATTTCTAGTAGTGTTGAATATGTTACAAAAATGTCAGAAAGTCTTTAAAAAGTGATTTAAGAAACACATAGGTATTAACCTCCACTATTGACGGTCTATGAATGTATTCTAGGAAAATACAGGTGTTTAACAGATATGCCAGTGAGGAAATTCAGTAGATGTAGTTATGCTCAAAAATACTGGGGATGTGATCCTAAATTTGTTCATTGAAACAATTAGATAATTGAGTAAATACCAATCATATCATACATTTTTCCACCTAGGACTAATATGCCCCTCAAATGGTCTATCCCAGATGATAGGTGTATTTTCATGTTAGATCTGGAAGGGTTATATGTGGGTCTTTCACTAGGCTGCTGCTTCTGGCTGAAGAGAGACCTTTCTTTCCCAGTTGGGTAGCTGAAGTAGGGTGCTGTGCATAGCTCCACCCTTATGCCTTGTGAGCAGGAACATGAGGAAATGGCCTCAGGTTGCGCCAGGGGAGGTTTAGATTGGACATTCGTAAAAATTTCTTCACCGAAAGGGTTGTCGGGCATTGGAACAGGCTGCCCAGGGAGGTGGTGGAGTCCCCATCTCTGGAGGTATTCAAAAGACGTTTAGATGAGACCCTAAGGGATATGATTTAGTGGGGGACTTGGTAGTGATAGGTTAATGGTTGGACCCGATGATCTTGGAGGTCTCTTCCAAGCAGAACAATTCTATGATTCTATGATCTTTGGGCTGAATTCAGAGCTTGCTGTAGGGCTATGCAGCTTTATCAAAGTCCATGGATGTCTTCTCCTTCCAACCCCAACTTTTCCCATTGTGATGGCTAGTATACTCAGGTGTCACTGTAGCCAAATAATTATTATTATAATCTTTACTAGTGCAGATTTTTCCTCAGATCTTCTCTTTCTCTCTTCACACTCCAGCTAGGCTTTGATACGCAGGAATGAGACCAAAGACAGGTTTTACGTGCAGGGTTTGAAATACAAAGCTGATGGTCTAGGACAGATATTATAACCTCATCAGCCAAACAGACAAGAGCTGTGTCTGCCTGGCTGTTCATCACAGGCCCTTAATGAGTCCTTTGGAAAAAAAGATAAAACCAGGAAATCAGAGCTGTAGGATGCCTCACTTAGCTGAGACACCTGGCAGGTGGCATTGATAATTTCTAGGAAAAGCAATAAACTGAAGAGTAGGCAGCTTTTTTTGCCAACTGTTCAAGACAGATCATGCTTCACTGCAACTTTATAGAGGTAAATGTGTGATCCCATTTCAGAGGGAATAGGAGACCTCACTGTTCAGCAAAGCTGGGAGCAGATTGGGCCAAACAGCTGACCTCAAATGAGTGGCAGCACAGCAGGCTTCTTCAAGAAACTCAAAGTTCAAAGCACAGACTCTTGCTGTTTTTATTAGAAGTAAGTTTTCTGTACTAGGCTGATGAAATTAGAGGGAGAACCAGAGCTAGCCTTTACCATTATTGCCACTGGAAGGAGAAACAGTTAATTTAGTGGAAGTTTTAAGTAAGTTGCCTGTGCTTATCTGAGGACATTCTACTGAGCTCTGAGCTGAGATGTAGTGCTTCAGGTTGAGACAAGTATTTGTACCATCAAGAAAGGAAGGAAATTAATTTGCTTGGTCCTCTTTTGAGATACAATTAGGAACATTCAGATGGAAAAAAAAGAAGGGAAAAATGAGCTTGAATTTACTGAAAAAAATCCAAATGTATGCATGCATTTATGTATTAATGACAAGATTCATTAGACAGTTGTGGAGATTCTCAGGGGAAGTAGCGGAGGATAAATTCCTTAAGACTTTAATGAGCAGGCTGGACAAATCACTCTTAATATATCACAAGGCACACCACCTGAATTGCCTAGGAAGTGTCCAGATGACCTACCAGATATCTGGTTTAGAGGTTTATTTGAGAGGAGAAAGGTCCAAAGGCACTAATGGAAATTAAAAAAATCCAGCCCTCTTTTTTCTACAGTGAGATCCTGTTGTCTCTGGGGTTTTGAGACCTTCCACCAAATTCTTTCTGGACATACTCAGTGTGCAAAATAGGAAGGAGAGCACTTGTTTAGCTCCAGTTTCTTCATCACCACAGCATCTGCACCACTGTCCAAAAGCCGCCTTTTAGCAGGAAAGAAAATATTCCTTCCCCATGTCGGGTACAGTCTGTGGTAGGAAATGATCTATTTACTAAGGCCAAGGAGTGATCCTGAAATGTAATCCACTGAAGACTAGACAGCAGGAGGAAGAGAGGTGGCCTGCGGGGAATGTGTGGGGCCATAACATTAGCAGTGGGGTTGTCCTTAGCAGATATTTTAGCTATTCAGTAAACCCAGATAGAATCATGATTCAGGAATATTCAAGGCAACTCCCTCTTGCTGGTGACTGAAAAAGGAAACATTACAAATCAGATGGCAAAAAGCAAAGGAAAGAAGAAGAAAAAGTAAACTGAAAAAGAAAACAGGAAAAAGGGAGAGAAAATGAAAGAAAAAGCAGAAGAAAGAGAAAATATAAAAATCAGTAAACTTTCTTGAAAATCCACAAGGCTTGGGGATAATATGTATTTTTTGCCTGTTCTGTGTTGATTACCATTCAGCCCACAGGGACTGGCTGTAATAGACCTCCCAAAGGAAGGCTGGAGTGCAATAGTGTACGGGTGAATGGGAAAGGCCCGACCCTCTGATGTGCTTAATGTACTGGTTTGGACACAGTCTTTGCTTCATGACTGAGATAAAAATAGAGAATTATCAGAAACCCCAGAAGTTCTGATTGTAACAAGAGCAATGCTGCTTTTTGCTATTTCCCACTCATCCCTATCACTAGTATCTTTTCCTCCATCCTGTAGCAGCCTAGCCATCCCTTGCAGACAGCTGATGGCCACTGGGCTCTCTGCAGGTTGGGGGGTGTGTGTTAAGCCCTACCCCACTCAGCTGATTTCCTGGCAGAGGTGTTAGGGGGATTGGCCAGGGGATTTAAGAGCTGAAATTCATGCCCCAAGAAGGGCAAAACGCTACAGCTAGAGTCTCATTTATAAGATTTAGTCAAATATCTTTAGAGACATTTACTTGCACTTGCAAGGCATTCCACTGCCCAGGGTTCAATAAACATCTCAAGCTGAATAGTACATCTAGGTGTTATTTCACCAAAAAATGTGAATTATCCAGTGTTTTCTTGTATCTTCTTAGTTCCCTCCCTGAAATGGAAAGGAAAGGAGGATTATTTAAGCATGAAGCTGAAGAGTTCAAGCATGGTTTTGCAATGCCTGCTCTCATAAGCAGTCCCTGTGAGGTTACTTGGAAGAATAAAGGCTGCATTCTTCCTGTCTGCAGAGCACATCAGGAAGCTAAAGCCAAGGGTCTTTTTCTTACTGAAGAAAACCAGACTAGGGTCTGTGCCTGAGATGTGGTGAAATGGGGAGGTGCCTGCCAGACCTCCCCAATTTTCTGTGTGGCCATTACTCCAGCACAGATTAGGAAAATGTATTTGGTTCTCTACCTCTACCCAGCTGGGAGTAATCCAAGGTCTAGGTTGTCACTTCAGGACAGATGGAGTCAGCTATTTGTCCTCCTCACAACTCTTTTGTGTGTGAAATGGCCTTTCCTGTACCCATATGCCCACTGTGTTACATGTGTGTGGATTTCTGCCTCTGGGACCTCTCTCACACTGGAGTAATCCCGCCTAATTATTGCATGATGGCCAAGTGACCCTTACCTTAATGCTACCTGCAATAACCGTACCACCATGTTTCCCAGTATAAGGGAAGGCGGCACTCAGAATTAGCAGCTGCAAGGCTGTGAACAGAAAAGAGGTCTGTCTGTCTGTCTCCCTCTTTCTTTCTCTGTCTCACAGGTTCAGGCTGTGGAATTGCCAATCACAGGCTCTGGTAGAAGGGCTTCAAAGACTGTTGATGACTTTGGCACTGTTTTTATTATGTATTAAAATTTAACAATAATATGTATCTAAAAATACACAATCCTACAAATTGAAATATGTTTCTCCCCCAGCCCTTCTTTTTTTTCCAACATCCTAGTTAGAGAGGCTAAGTTAAAAGTAAGAAAATCTGAGAAAGCAAATCTGATGCATGTTTTCCTGTCTCTTTGAGTTGCAGTGAATAATTGCAGGCAGAGGAAATTCATGCGTTGTAGAGCTGCTAAAAAGACCATGGTAAGAAACAGAAGACAACTAAATACATGTGGCTCCCCCACCTTTTCCAGGTTGTAATAGGATCCCAGGGAAGCATTGCATGCCTTCTGGCTCTTTTCTGTGCCTTCCTTACCCTCTTCTAATGGTAGATATAAAAGAGGATTAATTGAAAAAGCATTTGGTGTCTTCTTGCAGCTCACCACCAATCTAAGCTAAGATTTTTCAAGAGATCAGCCTAGTCTGTGGTGCCGCAAAGATTAGTCAGGCTTTAAAATAAAACTCTTTCGAAAAAAAAGTTTACTAAAAATAACCTGTCATGCTTTTATCCATGAATAGGTACAAGGACTACAAATAGACACCAGTGCTTAAAACAACATGGAATCACAATGCAAGAATGAATAAACACCTGTCTTGTTTTGAGATGTGTAAAATATGAATTTTAATACCTGTGCACTAGATGGGGTGTGGTGGTACCCTGGGTTTTTGAAGGAAACAGAAATTCTGCATTATTTCTAATGGTTAAATGGCATCATGTTATTAAAGAAGCATACATATAGACATGTCAGTGGGAATCTTTCCACTAATGAACACCACTGAAATCTTTGGTGCCTAAAAATGCCTTGATATTTGGAAAGTGGCAGGGTGCTTTACATCCCTAACAACCCTGACACCACTGTTACGGTGGTGTTACCTAGAACATCAGATCTGGTTCACAGAGAGCAGCGTGACTCCTCTGCCCAGCACAAACTGTAAAACACATTCACTATCTGAGGCAGACTGATAATTAGTAAGAGATAAAATGCAATCAGGTAACGAAAGCCCTTTGCTGTTTGTTTGTATTAATGTTTATTGCACATTAGTGGAAACCAAAACAACACAGTAACCCAACCATTATAGTGTCAGAAAATAATGCTGCAAGGGACCTAAGGAGGTTTTCCATCCTTAATCTGAGACAGAATCAGTCGCTCTGGTCTCATCTCTGACAGGTTTTTGTTTAAACTAGAGAGTCAGTGAAGGACATCCCCAGCCTCTGCAAGCTACTTCTGCAGAGTAGAAGAGTTTTTGTAACACCTAACTTTAGCCGCCTTGCTAAACATTAAGTTCTTTTCCTTCTATCTATCTACTACATCTACAGATAGAAAATAGTTTCTGTCCCATAGAGCAGCCTATTTCATAATAGAATGCTTTTCTGATCCCCACTTGGTGTTATATCTTAATTTAAATACCTACCTTTTTATGGGAAGAGTTACATTTGTTATATTGAAGCTTACAAGAGATGCAGTTCAGTACTCAGTTCCCACTGTACAACCACAGAATAAAATTCCCCTTTTGTTCTGACCATAATAAAGCAATCATCAGTCACTTGGTTTTATAATGTAGTATTTTAATTAGGGTTTGCTATATTCAGCATAACCTGTTTCCATTTCACTAGCAGGGAAGATTCAGGGCCTCTCTTGTATACAACTTGGAAAAAGAACCTTTGTTTTGTGAAAACTCTACTTTTTTACATCTGTTCAGAGAGCCTACTTTAACTCTCAGATCATAAATGGAAGTTATGTTGCTTCTTATTGAAGAATGTCAGGAAGATGTCTTTGGAGACTAGCCTCATTTTGCTGTATTATGGTGTTTGTGTGTCTGGCACTTCAGGCCAAATGTAGTGATAGTCTGTACTCTGCACCTCAGTGTACACTCTCGAAATCACAGACTGGCCTTCGGATATAGAAAAATAAAAAGTGAAGAACTTTGCAAGATGGAATCAATCACACTGTCCAGCGGGTCATGAAGTGTTCTGCATGCTCACCTGAGGGAGTGTTGTCAGTAGGACAGTAAGGCCAATGATGTCTGTCTTATTTTTCAAGATTTCTTTTCTTTCTAGAAAATCTTACTTTATTTTTTCTTCTACATTATAATACTGGCTGCATTTTGAGAAGAGTCCTGAGTTGAAACCTGATGATCCTCATCATTGTGAATAAGTGTGGCAGTGTCTAGCTCAATATAAGCTTATTGCAAATTTAGGTGGCATATTCTGCTTTTCTAATAATGTGTTTGATTTTCGTTATTCTGCTTAGCCACACATGGGATTTAATTTGCTAGGCTATCTTAGCTTTCTCTTTGTTTTTCCTCTGTAAAGACACTGTTTGGGAAGTGTAATTGGAACAAAGTAAGAGTTTAGTACATTGTCTGGATTAAAGCACCCTGCTTTTTGATGAAATTTGTCCTAGAATCTGACAATAAAAGCACAATGGTTTATTAAGTCAGCAGTAAAGCATGAGAGGAAAATGTTTAGATGATTATCCATTGGCACCTAAGAAAACTAATTGAGCAGACAGCAAAATGCTGCATTGTTGGTCAGTTTAGTTTTATGCTGTTGTAACTCGCTTAAACTGAGTGGTATAACAAAATTAAAAAGGAGGAATAAAGCCTGTGTTGACTTTGTCGTAAGAGTGCTCCAGGACTTTGCCTTAATTTTCATTTCATGTGCATTGCTACAATGCCAAGAGTGAATCCAATGAACTGGTGGTTCATGTTCTCGCTGCAGTTCTCATTGACTCCAGTACAAATTGTCTGATGCCAGCATAAGGATAATTAGACTCAGCAAAATCAGACTTCTCTAAGACTGGTGTAATAAACCTGAGGGTCAGGTCATTTATATACTTTTTCTAAGGACAATATTTTTAAATGTCATTGTATGAGTGAGATTTAGATGTCTGTTCTATGGAAAATGCCTATGTATTATTATCCTTAGGTCCACCTGGAATTTAATCTGGCAAGGGACATCAAGGGCAATAAGAAGGGCTTTTTCAAAAACATCGGTAGCAAACAGAAGACTAGGGAAAACGTGGGCCCTCTGCTGAATGAGGTTGGTGCCCTGGTCACGAAGGATACAGAAAAGGCAGAGTTACTGAATGCCTTCTTTGCTTCAGCCTTTACTGCCAAGGCTGGCCCCCAGGAATCCCAGACCCTGGAGGTAAGAGAGGAAGCCTGGAGAAAGGATGGCCTTCCTTTGGTCGAGGAGGATCGGGTTAGAGATCAGTTAGGCAAACTGGACACCCACAAATCCATGGGCCCCGATGGGAGGCACCCGCGAGTGCTGAGGGAGCTGGCAGAGGTGATTGCCAAGCCACTCTCCATCATCTTTGAAAAGTCATGGAGAACGGGAGAGGTGCCTGAGGACTGGAGGAAAGCCAATGTCACTCCAGTCTTCAAGAAGGGCAAGAAGGAGGACCCGGGAAATTACAGGCCAGTCAGCCTCCCCTCCATCCCTGGAAAGGTGATGGAGCAACTCATTCTGGAAGCCATCTCCAGGCATGTAGAAGAAAAGAAAGTGATCAGGAGTAGTCAGCATGGATTCACCAAGGGGTAATCATGCTTGACCGATCTGATAGCCTTCTATGACGGCATGACTGGCTGGGTGGATGAGGGGAGAGTGGTGGATGTTGTGTACCTGGACTTCAGCAAGGCGTTTGACACTGTCTCCCACAATATCCTCGTAGGTAAGCTCAGGAAGTGTGGGCTAGACGAGTGGATGGTGAGGTGGATTGAGAACTGGCTGAAAGGCAGAGCTCAGAGGGTGGTGATCAGCAGCGCAGAGTCTAGTTGGAGGCCTGTGGCTAGTGGTGTTCCCCACCTAGGGGTTGGTACTGGGTCCAGTCTTGTTCAATTTATTCATCAATGACCTGGATGAAGGGACAGAGTGTACCCTCAGCAAGTTTGCTGATGACACGAAACTGGGAGGACTGGCTGATACACCAGAAGGCTGTGCTGCCATTCAGCGAGACCTGGACAGGCTGGAATGTTGGGTGGAGAGGAACCTCATGAGATTCAACGCAGGCAAGTGAAGGGTCCTGCACCTGGGAAGGAATAACCCCATGCACTGGTACAGGTTAGGGGTTGGCCTGCTGGAAAGCAGCTCTGCGGAGAAGGACCTGGGAGTCCTGGTAGATGACAAATTCACCATGATCCAGCAATGGGCCCTGGCAGCCAGGAAGGCCAACGGCATCCTGGGGTGCCTTAAGAAGAGTGTGGCCAGCAGGTCGAGGGACGTTATCCTCCCCCTCTACTCTGCCCTAGTGAGGCCCCATCTGGAGTATTGTGTCCAGTTCTGGGCTCCCCAGTTCAAGAAAGATGAGGAACTACTGGAGAGAGTCCAGCAGAGGGCTACAAAGATGATGAGGGGACTGGAGCATCTCTCCTCTGGGGAAAGGGTGAGGGAGCTGGGGCTGTTCAGCCTGAGGAAGAGAAGACTGAGAGGGGACCTCATCAACGCTTAGAAATATCTCAAGGGCGGGTGTCAAGAGGATGGGGCCAGACTCTTTTTAGTAGTGCCCAGCGACAGGACAAGGGGCAACAGGCACAAACTGCAACACAGGAAGTTTCGCCTGACCATGAGGAAAAACTTCTTTCCTGTGAGGGTGGCCGAGCCCTGGAACAGGCTGCCCAGGGAGGTTGTAGGGTCGTCTTCTCTGGAGATATTCAAAGCCCGCCTGGACGCAGTCCTGTGCACCCTGCTCTAGGTGATCCTGCTCTGGCAGGGGAGTTGGACTAGATGATCTCCAGAGGTCCCTTCCAACCTCTACCATTCTGTGATTCTGTGATTCTGTGATCATTGTAACATAGTTCCTGCGAATCATTTCTGATTTTTATTGGGGTGAGTGGGATCTAGCATTCTGAAACAGGAAACACAGGATAGATTGCTATGAAATAATGTTACTAAGAAGTACTTTTGCACTAGCTTCTCTGTATTGTGTCTAGGACTCAGCTTTGGAAGAGAGCACCTATAGTAGCTTACATCTACACAGGCAATTATGCAAGGTAAGAGTGTATTGACACTCACACACTAGCTTACCTTGCATGACCTTCCCATGCTGATGATCTTTGAGATATAAGGAATGTGAGTCCTTCCATTTACTTTGTAAAGTGAATGTTACCTAGAAGCGATGTCAATGTCAAATCCAGGGGAGTAGGCTGAGACAGAAGAAGGTCATAAAACAGGGAAACAATTGTTCTTAAGAAACATCAGAAAGTCTCAACAGCATATAATGATGCCTTGGCATTTTCCATACAGGTCTTTAAAATCTGTTTTCCCTCTCAAAGCAGAAGGTGGATAGCACAAAAGGATTTGGATACAAGTTTGCAGAGATCATACCTGTGCTTGAAATGAGGAAGATGCACGACAGACTGATTTGCTCTCTAGAAGACTGCTGGGATGAAGGGGAGGGTAAAAAAACCACACTGGCTTTTAGTTTATACAGCTAGAATCATTAAGGGATGCTATGCAACGACCTTGAATACGGTAATGGTCAGTGTTTGCTTTCATTGGAAAACAGTCTGCGGAGACCTCTGGGCTATGTAAGGACTACCGAAACAGGTACCTTGTCTACTACCACCAGCCCAAGATACAGACTGTGCTGCTGAGCTGTGAGCCTTTCTCCTAGGTTACTATTCTGAGGCAGTTATGTGATTTCCAGGCTCAGGAGATTGTCTACAAGCATAAAGTGGCAGAAGCCTCGAGGCTCTGCCACAAGTCTCGCAGTGTTGGGTGCTCCATCAGCCAGTTTGAGTCACTGCATTGATGGGTCTCTGGAATTGGCCCCCAGCATGTGCGCTGCTGGCCAGGGAGCTGCTTCCCCTGTGCCACTTCAATCAGATTTTCTTATCGAAGATGAAAAAAACCAGCAATAAACCCACTGTATTTCTGTAGCGGCCTTCAAATGTTTCTGCGTCTTAACAACACTGTTGTGGGCAGCATGGTATTTACTGTGCTGGCAGGTGAACGGAGGTACAAAGTTCGGCAGATCACCAAAGAAATAGTGAACCCATGATCACAGTGAAGGACAAGTCTAAAGGAGTTATAACTCTAAAAAAATGCTAGTGAACTAATTAATCATTACCTAGGTTATCTCCACTAGTGTCAATAAAGCTGAGATGGCTTACTGCACTGTAAGTTTTCCCTTAGAAGTGCCAAATTATCCTAATAGTTGCCATTATAATTCATATCCTGATTCAAATTCACAGTAGAAGAAAAACACTGATAAAAGAACTGGAGTGTATATCTGTGTCTTTCAGCAGCTGTCATGTCTCCAACAAAGCATTTAGGGATGCCTACAATGAACTGTCTTCAGTTAGGTCTTTGAAATAGTTGCCTGGTATCATAAAATTCCTGTGTATGTTTCTAGTCCAAGATCAGTCTTTCTATCAAGTCTGCCGCACGGCTTCTTTCTGGCTGGTTGACACTTTTTCCCAGGGTTCATCAGTTGTGGGGTTTTTGTTGGGTTTTTTTTTTCCTTGCATAGATTTAAAAAGGCTAGGCCTATGGGCAAAGCTTCCTCTAACCTTAAAGGGAAAAGGATATGATCAGGAATGTAACTCCTCTGCGTTTTCCTATAGCCATTGTAGTTCTGCCTTTAAAATATATCTGTGTAGGACACAGAACTTAGCTTTTTCTTGGACTGATTGTTTTTATGTCTCTTTCAAACTGACAACTATATATATTTTTAATAATAAGTTTTTTCAGATTCTCATGAACTTTGTATTTTTTTCAATGAAAAAGAAATAAACAAATGCAGAGATCCTGTCTACTTTTCAAACCCAGACTGGGAAGTCTAGAAAGAAAGAACATATCAGAAAAAAGCTGTGATGAAAAACATTTCTAAAGGCAAATGTTTTGAATAACCTGCACACTGCATGTGTAAAACTAAATAGGATCCTTTCAGTGTATGTGACCTAGTAGTAAATCATGTGGGCACCTCCTCTTGTTCAGTTTGCAAGAGGGCTTCCTGAAACAAGGGCACTGATTGTTCTTCTGAGTTTATTTCAGCTGACGCTAATATTGCATGCTTTAAAAAGAAATTTGTTCTTTCATTTGGAGCTAAGCTGTATACTCTCCAAAAGTCAGAGGGTGGTGTGCTTAAGGAAGTAATTAGGTATTTGTTTGACAATATTGTATGGAAACTTTTTTCCCCAAGACATTGCACATCTATGCTCAGTATCCCCAAGAGGAACTCGCATAGCCAATTATTTCCATGCTCCATTAACAAAAGTTTGGAGATGGGAGTATTCTTTGGTAGCATTGCAGACACTAATTGATGAAAAAAAGGTTTGAAGCTCCCCTGTACAGTATATCAATACAGAATGGGTTTTTTTTATTACTTGAAAGCTTCATAATTGAGCTAAACAAAACTGAGCTGGGGAGTATAGTGTAAGTCTTTGGAAGAGGTGTCATAGGGAGGGAAAGAATGGATTAGTATCTGTGAGATTGTAGGGAACAACTTCCATACTAGACAGAAATAGAATTGCTGCTCTTAACAATTTAGTTAGTCTGCCTTTTTGGACAGAGCTTTATGTAATGAAGCCAGTAACATGCGAAGGGGATGAAGAAATTGGATTCTTTTCCGCATTCTTATTCTTTGTTGTGTGTAAGGGAGTGCTAAGGCACAGATGTACATTGAATGCAATTGTTACACAGTATTTAAGATGAGTGCAAAAAATAAGGTGGAGGCTTCTCTGTTCTGTGTACCCTCAGCTTTAAGTGTCGTTTTTCATTACAAATGCCAAGATACTACAGTTGCCATTCTATATAGCTTACTGAGAAAAAACTCAATTGCTGAGTGTGACAAAATGTACTGTGGGGCACAGCCAAACCTCTGAGCAGTCTTCCCACCATCACTGTCATTCTTTTATGTCCAGAGGGAGGATGGCATGCTCTCCAGATATACGTGCATCTGTTTTTTTTTTTTCCCAAGCAAGATATAAACCAAAATCTATTGCCAGCTGCGTTGTTCTACTTGAGCAACTGAGGAGAGTTTGCGCATAAAACCAGCAATGAGTGAATGAGATTTATATCTACAAAAGCAAGAATGGGATAGCTCCTTCTTCCTGCTCAGGTAAAACTCTTTCCTGGCATGCAGCTCAAGATTTTCAGAGAGCAAAGAGCCCACATCCTCCTATCAGGCAGCCCTGAGGTTTGACTACTTTCTCTGAAAATCACTAAAAGAAATAGGAATCCTACATTAATTTTAGTATGGTTTGGTTCAGGCTCAAAAGCATGGAGTTTTAGAAGAAGAGAGGAGATCTGAGTTCTGTCTCAACTTGTCTAAACTTTAGCAAGTCACTCATGTTAGAGCCCTGCGGCTCTAGGTGATTGTGCAGTTCTGGAGAACTGTACCCAAGGAAAACATGCTCTGCTCACACATGTAGGCAGATGCATGGTGTGCTGCCTTCTGCACCGGGTCATCTCAGTTGGCTGGCATGCAATAATGGGGGCCTTCATTCAAGTTCCTTTCTGCTTCCTTTGGAGAAGCTACTGCTTGCAAAGAACTCACCTTGTGTAACTTTAGCTTTGGATTTTTAATTAAAATATAATATGATAATTATCATGCAGCTGACTCAGAAGAGGAATCAACCACTGACTGGGTCATGCAGCGACATGATGTGCCTTAGAGGGCAGGACCATAATACTTGCCCAGGATGGCATAATTTGAATCTATTATATTCCTGTAATATTTTAAATTATACCAACTGCCCCAACTCCCAATCAGTTTTCATGACAATCATCAGTTCTAGTTATTGTGATATCCAGTTACTTTTCCTGTCTGTAGCCTTTTTATTGACTGTGGAAAAGGCCTCCTGAGGCATCTGCTCAAGGGGGATGCATCCAGTGATAGCTGAGTGAGCTTTAAGACAGTTTGGGTTGGGCTAAGTAACCAGACAGGCTCTTTCTTTAAAACCTTTAGCATTATCCTCTCAGTCAAGCCCGTGAGATCATGACATCGTCTCGTGTACCTGACCCAGCACTATGAAGCTGCACATATCACACAGCCCAAGCACTTCAACACTAGAGCCTCCACCTGCTGAGCTCAGTCTGTAATGGCTGAGTGTAAGGAAGATCTTCCAAGGTAGTGTCTTGCTCCTTTGAAATCTGAAGTGAAACTGTGTTACGAGCATGAGCCGAAGCATATAAAGTAGATCACAGAGCAAAAAACAATCCATCTTGTCCTCTCTTCATCCTCTGAACGAACCCATGGAAGTCTGTAAGAGTAAAGTATGACAGTCTTAGAGCTCACCAGGTCTGGACTAGGGCTGACTCAGACTTGCAGTAGTTTGCATCAGCTCAGAGGTTCACAGGCCCTAGCAAATTCTTTTGAAACAGCAGTTGCTTTTCCCATGTTTGTTTTTCCTGTTGTTTGTTTTGAAGTGTGAATCAAGGTTGTACCTATTTCTCCGTCGGTAACCAATCAAAAGAGAAATCCGCAAAACCCAGCAGCTAAGCAGAGAGAGTGACCACAGCGAGGCCATGTTGTTTGCTGTCTGCTAACGGTTATTCTGAGTGCCAGTCACAGATGCACCTCCTGAAACTTTATTAAAACAGGATCTAAACCAAAGCTATTCCATCACAAATAACATTTTGTTCACTCCAGTATTTTTAATTGCACAATAGTACAAGTTTGGTGCCCCTCAAAGATTTGAGGGTTGAGTGTACCCGTGGCAAAGTTTGGTTTTGGGGAGGTTTTTTTCCTTGTATATTAAAGTCAAGTAAGAGAAAGTGTCCTTCTTCATGAGGTCTTGTCCTTGTCTTTAGAAGTTAATAGCTCCCATTAAAATTTCCCTCTTTCCGTTTTCCTTGTGTACACACCTTTTACGTCAGAATGCGAAGTTGTGAAACTGGAGTTAGGACATTCACATGCATTTAGAAAGAACAAAGGTGGCATTCATTCAAGTTGTTCATGTTGTTTGCTTTCTTACTTTCTTACTTCTTTATTAGTCTCTCATTTTGAGTCTTTATCCCGTATTTCATCCTTCTCTTTGGTTACAGGTTGCTTGGCATAGGTACAGCAAATTCAGCTGTTAACCACCCTCACCCCACCCCCCACTTCAATGACTGATTGCAGTAAAATAAAAATGTTAATTCAGGCTGTAGGGAGATTAAGGTTGAAAATCTCTATCAAGGAGCAGGAAGAATTAAATACATATGCACTGTGAGACAGCCCTTCTTCTAAAGCTTCTGGACAGTGTAGGACCAAAACAGACTCCCATCTTCCTTCAGACCTATACGAATGCTGCAGCCCTTGCTAGCCAGACATGTCACTTTTCCTGCTTCAAATACTAGCTCGTACACTAAAACTACTCAGGTGAATGAGTCTCACAGGGCATTAGTCATGGTTTCAGGATCATGCCCTAGTAAGAAGGGTAATTTTAAAAGCCCCATTATACCTGCTTCTAGGTGAATGGAAAGGGAAGAGGAAGCGCAGGTGAGCTGCTGGTGCTGCTGCTGCTCTCTTGTGTAGCACAATGGTGTCTCACAGCCCATGCCAGAAGAGACAAAAGGGAAGACAACTGGCTGCAGAGGAAAACAGACTTTGCATCTCTCCAGGGCAGTACAGTTGCAGTGCTTCTGTAATACCTTTCTCAGCACTGCAGTGCTCTACATCGTCTTCGAGCAAAGGGTTTTAGAAATAAGCTCTCCTGCCCCAATGGCACCTCACACAGGGGTGATGTGAAAAGGCTGAATATTTGCTTGTTGAAAATGGCAACAGACGAGAAATGTCTGGTTATTAATTCTCTTTCCTTCACATATCTGTGCTCCACTTTTTCTTCATACCACTGGTCTGGAGCCTGTGTATTACTATGGAATGCATGCTGAAGCCATGGGCGACTGGCAAATGAGAGACGCAGGGGCAGGTGATGTTCTAGCCAAATTCCACTTTAAGCTTTATGTTAAGGTCCATTTTCACAGCACCATTCACACTACATTAAGAAAAAAACATTTAAAGTGTGAATGTTTCTATTGTAAACGTTCCTCTTTGGAAGTTTTTTCCCCTTCTACATTGAAGGGAAGTAAGAGAAGCATTTCATATTTAAAAGAGCCAAACCCACGGCCTGTAGGTTGTGCTGCTGGACATAAGGAGACAGACAAAAGCAAACAGTGAATAGAAACATTGAGCTGTGGTTTTTTTAAACTCTGATTGTTTATGTTGAACACAATTTTCCATATGAATTTCAAATTGCTGGACTTACACTAAGGCATAGTAAATTTATTAGTACATATTTAATTTTTAAATCCTAATTGCTGTTTGGATTTTTGTTTTGTTTTTGCATTCATACCTAGTCTATAGGTTAAATCTACTAAATAACATAGAACAAATGCAGCATTTTATACAAGAAAACATATAATCCAGCACAGTGACCATGAAATAGAAGGGTAACTTAGTCAGGTTCTTGTGTTGTCTTTCTGGCAAGTAGCGGTGGGACAGGAGAAACCAAAGTTTTGTTTTTCGTTGCATCCCATTTGCTCTTTTCTCCAAAACTGCTGCGTGGACGTAGACTTGAATGACCCAGGTTACCATTATGTAACTCGGTAGCATGTTTTCAGTGCCCTCTCCTTCAGTTGCATATGGATTCTTTATTTTGCTTCAGCTCTCTGTAAGACATATGTGTGAAAGTAACTGCCTGCAAAAAGTCAGGGTCAAGTACAAATTGTAGGAGAGGTGAGGAAGTTTGAACGTAAGATTGCAGTTTTGTGTTGTCTAATTTTCTTGCAAATGAGTTTCCAACTTTCCTGTCCACAGTCAAATACAACTTGAATACAGCTCTATTATGTGGTGCTTTCCATTTCATGCTTCTGTGAAAAAATTCCTATGATGCTTTACTCTGCATGTGCAGCATTTCAAAAGCTCTTTTAGAACCTGTAGAGCCCAAAGCATTTCTACATTAAAGAATCTTTTCTAACATATACTACTTTAATATTCCTCCACAATGAAAGACTTGCCCAGAAAAAAAAAAAAAGTTGGAAAATGTGGACATGTGACATATTGTTTATTGTATTACATACAATTTGAGTTCTCCTATTTCTCTTGGTTTGTTACAGATGATAAACATGCTTACTGGTATACTTTAAAAATATTAACATTCATTTTTATGTCTGTTCTCCTGATTTAATTTGGTTTAACAGATTCTAACATTACCTTTTTTAACATAACCATTTTTGGCTTCAGGAATACTAATATTAATCCTGACCAGTAGTGACAGTAACTCTTAAGGCTGCTAAAATTTTTCCACTATAACTTGATTTTTAATTGCTTATAGATTTTGCTTTTGAGTGCAGAAAATTTCCTATACTATAGGAAACTATATATATGGTTGCACATAATATGTATTTTTTTAATATATTTTTTTTTTTAGCAAGAATGAGCAAAATCAGCTGTAATTTTTTTTTGCTTCAGTACGAAGATCCACTACACTTTGACCTTCATCATAATTCATGTGACCCCTAGTCAGGAATCTGAAGAGTAGAAATTGTAAATCTACTGTTAATTTAACTTCTCACTGAGAATGTACACTGAGGAGTGGCATGTCTCCTGGCAAGTAGTGATGACATGTTTGTTTTGGTTTTGCATGTTTGCATTTGGTAGACCTCCCAGGATTTTTCTTGCTTATATTTTATGCAAAGAGCGCATGAAGGGCACATATATATTGCTTTATTTGTGTTGGACAACTGATGTGGTTATGATTCAAAGAGAAAAGCATAACATTACGTCAATAATGTTGTAAGTCACAACTTAACTAAACCATAGGGTTTCCAGAATTCTAGGATGTTTCATTTCTTTTGTCATAGAGATACGGCCTAGGGATGAAGGGTGTTTAAGAAAATAAGGATAATTTTGTGAATCTGGTTTTATAGCAGATGTTTAAACTGCCTGGAGAGTCTGTGTGACGAAGCAATGTGTGGACAGAGATCTTGAGGCATGCTTTCTTTTCCTCCTATGGAAATCTGATCACTTCAAACTAAACTCAGATCAGAACTACCTTGGCTGAATTATCAAACTGTCACAATGTGATATGCTGTTGTCTTGCTGTAGTAGTTGTAATTTGGGTACCCAGATGGTTTCCCATTCTTCTTAATAGGCTGGGCTAAAGGTCATATTCTGTCTTGTGATGGGAAGAGTGAATCATGTTAATGTCCCTTCCGCAGATAAAAATATATGGACCTGAGGTAATCAGAGACCTTCATTTTAGCATATCTGAACTGAAATATTTTGTTCTGGGGATATGTTCTGAACTTCCTCTCACTGTTTTTTTCTCAAGCTCTGAATTAGGAGTAAACAGGCACTCAATTGAGAGACATGGTAAAGTCTCATCTAATAAATTGGGGAAAGAGATTATTGATGAGTTTTATGTATTCCTAATTTTGGTCACTCATAGAGCCAGGTCTTTCCTTCCCATACACATCTACACAACCAAGAGAAGGAAATCGTCTCTTCCTCTGTAGAAGTGACAGGAAAAAAAAACAACAAAGAAAAAACCCAAGACAATTCATTAGTAGGCTAAGGCCTTAAAAAAAAATCATATAAACTGTACATCTCTGTCAGTGTGTGAGAGGTGGCAGCTCAGAAAAGAAATGAAACATAAGGACATTAAAGGGGCAGGCAAGAGAGAGACAAAAAAGAGATGTACTGACCTTGGCTAACTTGGAAAAGCTAATTAATAAAGAGGAAAAACATGGTTCAGGATTCAGCATGAAGGTGAGCTTTCCTTTAGATGATGCTTATTAACAGCCTGGGGCATTACTATATTAGTTTGAAGAGCTATTATTTCTAGTGGAAGTAAGTGTAACATGCCAGTCCAGTGACCTCATAGAAAACCCATGAACAAGTGTGTTCTTAGACTCTCTTCTAAGCAGAAAAACTTCTCATTGAGAAGTGTGGAAGATCAACCTTTTATATTCCAAGGTAAGAGCGAAGGGAGTTGAAATGTGATCTTTGACATACATATGAATGAAGAAAGGGACTTCCCCTTTTAATTAGGCAGTGTCCATCTTATACAGTCTTAATGACAGTAATACTTCTTTCTGTTAAATATAGAACTGGAAACAAGAAGAGATAAAAAACAAGTAGATGTTACCAGGGATATTGAAATCGGTGACAGTGGACTGGTTTATACAGAGAATATGAGGTTATGCCACAAGGTAGTCATTGTGATCAATTTGCTGCTGTAGAATAATTTTCAGTCTTTGGGGTAGTGACCCAAATGTAGTATCAGCAGAGACGGCTAATAGAAAGTGCTGGTGAGATATCTGATATGTAAAAGAATGTGTGATCATGGACTAATTTCTATTGGCTATATGCAGTCTAAAGAATAGGCTTTTAGTCCAGAAGATATTTGAAGCACTTTGTTTAAGATGGGCTGCAGTGGCTTTTTGGTTGCACACTTATCTTGTGCCTAGATGAAGAACTTCGATTTCCAGTGCCTTTCCTCTTCAAATGGCATAAAGCGCAGCATAAACAACTTGTAAAAAGACTTATCAGTAATCTAGGGAAACTGCCTAGGAAACAAGTGCTCAGGCCACAAGGCACATAGGAGTTGGCCTTTGGAAAACAATTAAATATGTTGGGTTACTGTTGAAGACAACTGTGTGCTTAAAATCTTTCTACACAAACATCAGCTTCTGCTATTTAACAGTTGTTTTTTCTTATTTTTACTGTTGATAAACTCAATTCACTGGTAGTCTCTTACCATATCAGTGTACCACAAGTAATTAAACTAGACATAATGGCCATTTACAAATTAAACAAAAGGGGGCTCTCTGTAGTCAGCTTTCCTTTTCCAGCTAGGACAGATGCTTCCTTTTGTGTAAGAAATCCTCCATCTTTGTTACCATTCAAGAATCCTTTGTGCTTTCAATGAAGAGCCTTCTGGCTCATCTCAAGATGACATGTAGCCATATCACCCATAACAGAGAGGAAAGAAAGGATTTAGGAAACAACCAAAGACAGTTTCAATTGTACTTAACACTAAGGAGATTCTCTGAGGCTAGAGTACTTAAAATTGCATTCAGGGCACAGTCTGGTCTGACGAAATACTGGAATTTAGCTAAACATTTTTGGTGCCTAATGGACCCTGTATTGTACAAATGTTTATCAGGGAAGAAGTCTAGATAGCCTTCACAAGATAAATACTGTGTGGTCTGTCCATGCCTACTTTATTCAAAACAGCAGGACCTGCTTAAAGCAGACTGGGTCTTGCTGATTGCTGCAATGGCTGTTAGCAAACTCAATACTGAAATCTGGACTCTTGGTATCATGACAAAAGTGGTCTAGGACACGGGAGAGAGAGGGAAACAGCATTAGAAAATTTTGTTTGTTAGGAAGGTCAGAGGTGTAAGACCCAGCAACAATCAAGTATAAGGATTACCATTAAAACTTTTGCACTTTTATAAGGTGTCTCTCTAATGCTGTTCTGGTTCTTCTGGCATTTAGCAGATATTGATAAAGCAGGTATCAAACACAGATTCTGGGCTCTACTTCTTGCCCAAACTTCTGCAAAGATTTTAACGGTAATTAGTGTAAAATCAGGGCGGAACCTATTGGCATCAAGGATAGCTGCAGGGGCTTAGGTTAGCATAGTTTCCTCTCCTCTCTGTAGTTTCCTGATATCTGGCAGTACAAAGTACTTCTGAATAAGTTTTGTGTATGTTAGGAAAAGCTCTAATGCATCAGATCTAGTGTGATGGGGGTACTCTTAAGAGTCCACAGAGGTCGGTTGCTGTAGTAAGGCTTCAGGGAATGCACAATGGAAACAGAATAGTATCGCTAGGGTACACCCATGGAGAACTGTGAACCCAGGAATGGTTTGCACCTACCTTGCACTAACATAAATGGCAATACAAATTGGCAAGATTGTTAATAATCCTGCTGGGTCTGCCAGGGTTTCCTTCCAGAACATTGGTGGCTTAAATATGAGGGACACTGGGGTACAGCGAAATCTTCCCTGCACAGATTGCGTGCTAAATTAGATGTGTTTTCACTTTTACTGCATCCTCTACTGAAAGCAGAAAGTGGCATTATACATGTATGCATGCACATCCTGCACTGAAGTTCTTTAAACTGCTTAAGCACTTTAATTGTGCAAAAGCCAGAATTGCCAACATGATCTGAGAGCAGAGAGGAGGGCAGGGGCAAAGAAGTGAGAGAAAGATTATTTCCTCAAAGATGGAAAATCCAGTATAGGCCTCAACTGTAGCCATAGAAAAGAAGCCCAAGCTACTGTTGAGTAGCTTCATGCAGGCTTTAGTAATCCCAGAGTACAAAGGTGAACTGTAAAATATTCCCTTTGCTCTTAGTTCTGAGAAAATAATAGAAGGAAAATTTTATAGCCAAAAGTCCCTTTAATTTTAGGAAGCCTATTTACTGCTGTACCTGCTTAAATCAATGTTTGATGTCAGGCCTGTAGGAGTGGTCCTGAGAAAGGTGTAGGAAACCTTCACTGTCAAACAGTTGTGGGAACATTGTTTCATCCTTGCTCCTGGTAAAGAGTAATTGGCCTATGCCTTTAAGACGTAGACTTGTCCTTTATCAATTTGTATCCTGCCAGGTGTGAAGGTTATAAAGTTTCCAGGAGTAATGATGGCACATAATTAGCTAGCAGAAGATGGGCTGAGCAGACTGTGTCCACTTTGAGAACAATTTTAGCAACAGGCAAGCCAGATATGAGTGTCTTTGCAGCTCTAAGGGCTGGAAAGTGTTTGCAATATTTCGCGTGTGTCTAATGGGTGAGTGATGGATATCAACTGTGTTGTTTTACCCTTAAAAATTGTAATAACGTTCTGTTGAATTCTCCCAGCCCTCCCCTTCTTTTAGGCTACATGCAGATAAACCCTATTTGAATGTAAAAACAAACCTAGGCTTAACATGTTTGATAAAAATGTGTCTGTGCTAGAAAAATACTGTGTTAACAAAGCAAACCAACTTCCCTTTTAATGAGTTTAAAAGTAGATTGGCTGCTAGTGCAGGTGTGCATTTCACCATCCCAGGCAATCTGTAACACACTTCCTGCAAGCGTGGTAACAAGCCAAGTTGTTTTCAACCCAAGTGATGTGTAAGAGGAGGAAGAGCAATCAGAATAACGTTTTTTTCTTCTCCATATAGACAATACAGGAAACTGTGTAACAGGCTGTGGCATGAGCTGGTTAGAGTTATTACTGTACGCGGAGGCTTGCAGGAGGCGATGTAACTCGAGCAGAACTCAGGCTCCACGTTCTGCTTGATAGAGATAAGGCCAAAATAGGCAAGGGCAGGAATATTCATACCTCCATTCTGTCTGGCTTGGGGATGCATGAGCACAAATTATTCAGGGATTTAGGTAGAAGGAAATTGAGGTGATGTTGCTGAAGCTGCTTGGTCTGAACCAGCTCCTTCAGGCATTGCCAAGAGATTCTTATGGCTCTCAAGTCTGTCTTCTGGAACCTGGAAATGTGAAAGTATTCAAAACCAAAGAAGAATGACAGAGTGAGAAGGTTATTCTTGGAACAGGGCTAGAGCTCTGTTTTCTCAGGTAAGTTCTAGGCCAGGTTTGGGTTGCAGAGCATTGTCATGTCTTACTAGAACATGTCCCAGTGAATCCAAATGAATATATTAGCTAGGGAACTTCTTTTTGTATTACATGGTGAGCAGGATGCAAATATTTGACTACAGAGATAGAGAGGATTAGTCATGGAGAGAGTAAGGTTTTTTGCTTTATGTATTTCTAATTCAGGAATATTTATTCTATTTCTCTGAGTATTTTTTGGCTTATAACTTATTCACAATGAGTTGCGTGTACCTGAATGGGCGTAGCATGGCCACATCTTCATCAAGAGGAGGTTAAGCTTCCTTAAGGAAACCTCTAAGCAGTCTCCTAGGCAGAACTGAGCATGGTCTGTCCTCATCTGGCACAGGGCTGGCCTGTTCCCCCAACATATCACTTTGCGCCCTGGAAAGACTTTAGTTAGTGGCTGTCAGTCTGCATCCCAAAGAAAGATCAGGGAGAGCCTGGGGAATTGCCAGGGTTATGTCAGTAGTAAGGAGGAGCCCAAGGTACTCCGGTGGTCTTGTTTAATGGAGCGGGTTGTTGGCATCCATCCTGTGGCCTTTGAATTTTCCATCATTAGCACTAAGGTATTCTAGTATAGGGGATAGTCAAGCTCTGTGTTTCTAGAGATCAATACCTCAAAGAAGGAGAAGCTGAGAAGTATTTTATTTGATAAAAATATACAGTTAAAATGCAAAGGTTTGTAACTTTGCTCTGTTGCTGTATACTTTCCCACTTATTTGCCTGTAGCATGTGTATTCACCCTTACTGTTCACATTTCATGTTTATTTTTAAGCATAGGTGAAGAACGTTTGTATTTTCTCATCTGACACCTATGCTTCCTGTTATAAATAATCACTTGCAAAACACCTGTGAGTCATTATTTGTGCTACTAATAAATTTGCAAGCAAGGCAGTATTGAAATGCATGGAAAATGTTAAGGGTATAAAAATCTTTTGCGTTAGTCTTTGCCATGAAAGTGATCAAATTACTAAAACTGAGAGCCAGGGGCAAAAATGCAGATGTCGTTAATTATCGTTCTCAGTAGTTGCAATCCTTCTTCACTGCTTGGTTTGTGAAGGCAAGGCCTGTTAGGTAACTTGGACTCATATGACACCAATAAGTGCAGCGGTGTGAGGTGCTATTCAGTGCTGCTCTGCCCAAGTCTCTGCTGCCTTCTGCAAGTCTGCACCAAGCTCTCAAGCCACTGTGGGGAATCAAGCGTGAAGGTACATCAAGAAAGCTGTGGGGAGTATATCTTCACCATAAATCATGTTTTCTACCTCCTGTCACTCTAAAAGTGGACATGTCGGATTACCTGGCCCATTTCAGACCAGTCTTCTTTCCTCTGAAATGGAGCTCTTGTGCTGCTCAGGTTACTAGAATCACGTCCTCCTGCTCAGTTGAAGATGCTTTTTTTTCATTAGGTATTTTAAGCTCCAGTTTCTGGAGAGTGTAAATCAGAATAAGGAAGAAGGAGTCAGAATTGGAATAAATCCAAGCTTAAAAGAAAGTTAATTTTATTATAAAAGATTTAATTGTCACCTGACAATTAAAACCCAGAACTGAAAAAAAACCCCAGAGGAAGTCTTGAGCATCTCCAAATTTATATTAGTCTGGGCCAAAAGTAAAGCTCCATGCAATCCTTAAGAAAATGGATTTTGGTTTAGCCCAGTTTGCCTTCTGGCACTGTATATCAATGCATAAGATACTTGTTTTAGAAGAAATGCATACTTTTTTTTACAAGGAAAAGGTATGCCCGTTCATCTCCAATAGATTTCTGCTGTGTAGCAAGCAGGAGAAGAGATCTTTCTCTTTGTAGGTGGTGCCATGATTGCCAGGCAAACCCTTCTGAAGACTGCTAGAAGTAAAACTTCATACCACGCCAGGAAAGCTGAAGATAGTATTGTTTCCAGTGGGCTTTATCCTTACTGCAGTTGGCAGGGCGAGTTTGCTGCAGCCAATTGAAACAGACTTTACTTTTGCCCCTTGAAAGGTCAAGTAAACCTGTCAAGGTTTAATATAATAAATGTAATAATTATAAGAGGAGCGAGCAATACATTGGTTCTGGCTTGAAATTTCCCAAATGTTGCTCTCATACAGTCCTAGAAAGTGACTTTTACCTGAGTGCTGGGAAGTCCGACTGTGCGTGCAGCACAGCACAGCTGGAGTTTCTCTGCGGGCAGGCGGTAGGGGACAACAAGGAGTAGGGACTGGTTACCTGCTACTGCGAAGGAGAGAAATGGGGATGGATGAAGGGGACAAGAGACAGAGAGAGAAATTGGCCAGAGAAAATGCTGAGGGCACCTTTTCAAGAAGTTAATCCTTTGGTGTTTTGTCTGGGGCAAACATTTTGATTTTGATGAATCTACTGCTTTCCATCAGCTGAAGGAGCTTGCTCATCATATTTGGGGATGGCCAAAGTGCTCGTGTAAATGTCCTCAAGGACACTTGTGTATTTTGAAACACACTGTGACCAGTGCCATATGAAAGGTGCAGTGTCTGAAAGGCATATGGTCATGGGAGACATTTGCTTGGGTAATGACCTCTGGCCACTCACAGAGCAATGGGGTGATATTTGGGCTGCACCAACAGCCTAAAGAAGCATTAACAGCAGAAGAAACTGAGTTAAGTATTTCAAGAATGGCAAAACTGACCTGTTTAATTGTGTTACAATAAATACAACCATGAAAAACTATAGCTTTAAGTAATCAGAAAGTAGCGAGGTTAGTGTATGAGATTTGAGCTGGGCAGAAAGAGAGCGAGAAAGAGAACTGAATAAAAATGTGTGGTAAGTTCAAGTCAGTGACTCCATGATGCCTGAGGAAAGACACACAAATGCACGATCACAGATTTTTCATTCCTAGAGCTTTTCAAGTATTTCAGTGGTACAAACTTTTGTCCTTTGATTGATGTCACCTGTTAGTTAATCAGGCAGAAAAGTACCGGAGCTTAAACAGACTCATTGTTACTGCAGGATATGTGGAAAGGGCAGCAGAGTTTTAAAGAGCATTTGAAGAGAATGCTTCTTCAATTAGGTTTGCTAAGCAAAAGAAAGTGTCAAATTTTCCCACTTAAATCTGTATACTAAATACTTAAGCGAAGACAAGCACATACTGTGTTGTTTGCAGTGACACAGAGCTAAGTCATATACTCTGTGGATTTTTAATATCAATTTCTTTACTAATCTGAAAGCAACATGCAAGGGCTGTAAGGTGCTGTAAAACTCTACATTGTAACTTCAGCACATGATCTTGTTGATCCATGCCTGTTTACAAATTCTGCCTAACCTGATGTCCTGGTTTTGGCTGGGATGGAGCTTATTTTCTCTGCAGCACCTACTGTGTTTTGGATTTAGTATGTGAAGAATGTTGATAATACACTCATGTTATTAGTTGCTGCTAAGCGACCAAGGACATTTTACAGTTTCCCAGGTTTTGCTAATGTGCAGGTGCAAAAACTTGGGTGGGATATAGCCAGTATAGTTGATCCAAACTGGCCAAAGAGAGTATTCTATGCCATAGACGTCATGCCCAGCATAAGTGGGGGTCAGCTGGTGGGCCAGCCCCCTTCTTTTTCCCTCTTTTTCATTCATTTGGGCTTTTCATTCATTCATTTGGCTGTTTGTTCCCTCACTCACTCTCCCTGGAACTTGCTGTTCTGGGATAGTTGCTGCGGAATATTCCTGTTCCATGATTGCTTCTCGGGATGGGCTGTGTCGGTCGTTGGGTGGTGAGAAATTGTGCGTCGTTCATTTTATATATTCTATTATCTTAACTTATCATTATAAATACATAATTTTTTTTTGTCTTTGCTGTCCTCAAGAACTGTTTTTTTTTCCCAACCCATGAGTTTTTCCTTTCTCTCTGATTCTCCTCTCCATCCCACTGGGGAGGGGGGAGAATGAGTGAGCGGCGGCGTGGTATTGGGTTACTGGCTGGGGTTAAACCATGACACCTGAGCATTGGTCTTGCCCTAGAATGTGGGCACAACCACAGCATTACATAGTCCATCATAATTTTAGTATTCATCGTGGCTGCTTCCCCACTTTGTTGTTTTTGACAGAATAAACTCTGTTGACGAGGAATAAGCTGTAAATGTAAACGGTCAAAACATCTGCTGGCTCGCACTGAGGACACCCGTGATACGCTGCATTGACAGCCAGAGCTTGAGTGACAGTGCGAGGAGTGAGAAGCGGTATGGCCAGGTGGGACTCCAGCTCACTTCTGGCTACAAACGACAATATGACGGCAATGAATTATTGTTTGAAGTGTCCTTTGCTATTACAGTTTTCAAGCAACAAAATACAAATGCAATAAATAAAAGCAATGTAAGCTAAAGCCTCCCATAGTGCTAAAGGTCAGAATTTTCTAGATGATATGCATATAATGAAAAAAACATTAGGGTCTTCTTTTAAAGTAGTATTGGCTTCAAAGTCCTTAAGTACTTAGAAGCCTAATATTTAGTCAGCATGAAAAAAATAAGCTAAGCTATGTACAGCCATTAGTCAAAAATCTTTGTTTCCCTTGATCATTACTTAGGGAGTGATTGCTTTCAGTTTGCAATTCTATTGTAAGATTTTTTTTTTTTTACAAGAAATAGCCTAGTAAATTCTAGGGCTGTATCTTCCTACGGTTCATTGGTTAGGGACCAGTTCAGTCAACCAGATGATAAACATATACTTAACTTTAAGGACATGTGTAAGAGCTGCTGAGTTAACACACACCTGTGTCCCACGAGATCACTATTCATTAGATTAAAAGACCAGAAGACTGTTTGGGTGTGATGTATTGCTGTAAAGTGAGCCTTCAGTTCAGTGTATTTACTCTGACATTGGCCCAGGGACAGGCCAGTCAACTCTAAGGGGTGTCATGCGTCACACAGTTTTACTAGCCCTTTTCAAACTCACTTGAAGACATCCATTGCTTAGACGTTTAGTGGTGTGGGCTTTTTTTATTTCTTGGCAATGATTTCCTCTAAAAGTGAATGAGATTTTCCACAGCTCCAACTTTAGGTAAACATTCAAGTGACTTCAGTAGAAATCTCAGTAAAAACTCAATAAAAGCCTTAGGATTTAGCTCATGGGGGTTCATTATTGGGCTTAGACTTTTTATTCCTTGGACTAAATCACCCTACAATATGTTACCATTTTGCTGGAGATGTTTACATGATATGCTTTGGAATTCACCATGGAAAACATAGACATAGTAAGTGTGGTTGGGGTTAAGATCATTCTGTAATTTATGATTTGAGATGTAACTGAACATAATTCAAGCTAAAACCCTGCAAGCTTTCTACTTGTATAGAATGTTCTACAAAGGTTCCTGATGCCATCTCAGTCTCGGTGTGTCCTTAAACAATCTGGATTACTAGTCTCACAAGGAAGAACGGGAAAAATTGCTTGTGATGCATGCTTGTACTTTCTTTTTCTAACTTTGTATTGAAGGAGTCTTACAGTTTATGTCCGGTTAACACTTGAAATCCACAACCCACAGGCTGATGAATGCCAGGACAATACTTTGGAAAATAACTGTGCTACATGGTTGTCTTTTACAGTTATGTCCTGGGTGTCTAGAGCTGGTCACTGTTAGACATTTCAAACTGGGTTAAATGAGCCCTCTAATTTGACCTACTTCTGTCTTCATATTAAAAGCTGTTAGGGTGAGGAGCACAGAATAATTTGGAAAATTAATCTTTTTAGATTTCCACTAACTTTGAAAAATCCAAGTTTCCATGGTTGAAAATCTATCCTATTTTCACAGAAGCTGTTGTGTCCTTATGCAGCGACAGTAGTTGTATCATGCAGAAAACCAACTGCTGCAGCTCAGATTAATGCATCTTGCTGTTGAGCCTCACAATTTTTGGATATAAAGATTTATCTTCAACACATATATAGTAACTGTGCTGCTCTGTCTTGAAGTGGAGTATCTCCCTTAGAAGGCACCACCAGGCTGAACTGAAGGCTACATGAAGTGGTGTACTACAGTCAAGTGGACAATACTAAATAAGCAGCAAAAATAAAATGTTCAAGAAAATGTCTTGCTAGGATAGAGACTTATGGAATGCCAAAAATTATCCTATTCCTGCTAGCGCTGAAATTCTTTCAACTCTTTTGCATCTGTAAAATGAGTGTAAGCAGACCTAGGGGAGACAAAGGCAGATCCTTTGACAGAGTGGCGTGTGCCCGGAGGGCATCATGTGTATAATATACAAGGTAAAAAACAATGCAATCATCCATCTTCGGGCCTATAATCCTAAATATATACTTCTTTGTGAAAGCTATTTTGTATTTATGAGCTCCCATCTTAATACTGTTGGTTTTCTGGGTGTAGTTTCCTAGCAGGCATCTCTGATATGTTGATAAGGAAGGAACAATATAAATGGATCACCTGAGCAACCTATTTATCTGAATGTTCATTCCATTTCATGCAGGTACTAGAATAAATTCCTAGTCCATGTGAATAGGAAACTTTTCCCTCCTTTCCCAAGAATGTGGTCGCAGTGTGTTTACTACTGTTTTTCATTTGTTTTAAAGGTACAGTATGAAAAATGGCTCCAAACCCTAATTACAAAGGCACATGAGACAATGAAGAAGATGCTTTACACCGGGTGAAAATTATTGCTGCCTTTTAGGATTTCATCTGTAAGAAGCCTTTTTGGTTCCAGCAGATGGCATTCACTCGTCAAAGCTTGCTGTGTGTGATCATAAATACTACTCCAAGGAGCATGCTGAGCTGTACAGCTAAAATAATGTGTCACAAGTGATTCTATTATGCTACACTTGATTACTATAATCTCTTTAACAAACTACAGGAAGTTAGTATGTCTTCAAAACTAAGTTTCTTTGCTTTTTCCAGGCCCAGCCCAAGTAATTTTGTTGAGACTGTTTTCAAGGAACATGAGCAGAGTTTGGCCAAAGCAATTTTGTCAGAGCAATAGTTGTGATTAAAGCAATTTGAATGTCTGGCCATAATAGAAGCATATTGGCATAAAAAGAGAAGCAGAGACTCTGGAAAAAAATAACAAAATGAGTAAGAGAAAACAATGACTAGGAGTTTCTTGAACAGGAACCATTTTAAGATAGAATATGCCATATGATGAGAGAAAAAGCTTGAAATGTCTTTTCTGTTTTTCAGCTTGTGAGGTAACATTGTACTGGTGAACAGATATAGTCTGTTTATAATGTTATGCTATGAGACCGCTGCACTTTTGTAGAGGTTTCTGGCACTCAGAGATTGAGTGGTAAATTAGCTTTAGAGTTGTTTAAAATTTCCTTGTAAGTCAGATTTTGGAGAACAGCTGAGAAACACCATTATCTATAGTTGAAGTAGAATTAACATCTGTTAGGGTACGTAGGAGGAAATTGGGACTTTGAGTTTCCGTACACTAATCCAAATTCTGACATTTTCTGCATAGAAGTTCAACTGTTTTCTTGTAGACTCCTTAGCAGTTGCTCTTTGTGCAAACAGTTTCTGACTCTACCCACAATACTTTCTGGAAGAGAGATTTCCCGCACAGGAAGCACTGAGAAATGTTTTAGAACAGAATTAGTGCTGGATTCAATGTTATGTGCTGGCTCATTGACAAACATCCCATGGAACTGAATACATTTTTTAGTGAATTGATTGCCTTTTTTTTTTAAGATTTTTAAGGTTATCTGAAGTCTAGTTAAACTTGGATCTATTTGTGCCCTTTGCAGGGCACAAATAGAGGAAAGTACTGGAAATATGAAGGGTCAGCTATCTCAGACTTTAGCCACTGGAAGTTGGAGAGGAGATCTGTTTGTGGTTTTTTTCACCCATCTTGATTTTTCTAGTTTTTCAGTTGAATGTGTGTAGCAAACCTAGCACTATCCAGTCACTTCTCAGAAAACATTTACGAACTAAAGGTTTTTTAGTACTTTGAGAAGCAACTAGTTGGATATATAGCTTCTAGAGCATATTGGAAAAAAGATGAAGCTTTGGTATGAGAGAGAACTTCTGTTTTCAGGTTAAAGCAGTATCATCTGTGGTCACTATTTTCAGTTGAAAGATACTTTGGAGTTGTATTTCTTGAAATCACCTAGGAGTTTACAGCACTTCATTACAGCACAGCATTAATAAGGCTCCTAATACATCTGATGAGTACTTCCATGCTGCTATCAAAACTCTAGGGAACTTTCAAAGTGGATACCAAGAAGAATACTCATTACAGGAGAGACAAGGAGGGTTTTCCTCATTTTTTGTATTTTTTCTGCTCATTGACACATATCATACTTTTGTTAGTAAATGGTTAATATACAGATTTAGTGAGAAAAAAATTAAGCAATTAAGATTGGGTCTTTTTATCCCCAATGGTGCCTAGATGAATGCTAATAACTGTGTTCAGATTTAGTTAAGACTTAATTGTAGAGCTCTGATGCACCAATTCAGCCATGGGGGTTTATGTGGCCACAGGAACTTGTTCTGTGAGAGTGATGTGGTCTAAAATTACTGTTGTAGCTACTTTCAGTGACAAACCTGTGAGAATTTACCACAGGAAAAAGTGTTACAAGAGCCATCACTCAAGAAATAAATTCATAGGAGAACTTGCATTTTGTTTCCCATTGTCATGACAAAATTAATTCTTACTATCTATCTCAATCAAAGCTCCTTGTTCAGTCTGCCTTTCTGTGAACGACTCTGAGTTATATAAAAAACCCCCACACTTCTACTCCTTTTTGTCCCTACCCAGCATGTCTAGGAGCTGCTATGATTCTGATCTTCTCACATTCTCACTGGCTTAATCTTTGCCCTTGAAAACTATGTTAATCCCCAATCATTTTATAGTCTTTTTTTTTGTGCTACCTGGCACACCCCACGTAGAAGCAAATGCAAGATCATGATTTTACTTGTCTCTGAGTTTCTGAGCATGTAAGTAGATAATTTTTTTGCACAAAGCACATCGTTATTATATCCTTTGCCATAATAATACTGTGATTCATCCTTAACTCTATTACTCTTCATCTCAGCCTCAGTACATAATTCTGGGGTAATGAAGCATGCAAGTTCCCATGTTGTTACAGCACTATAAAGCCCTATCAGAAATTTGTCAGTTAAAAAAGATATTCCACGTGTGCATCCTTACATAAATAAACGATCATCTTTATGGTAGGTATTATACTGTATGGTTTAAAACACACTTTCTTGCTTTAGACTCTGGATGATGGATAGAATACAATCCTTGTCGATAGAACTGCACCTTGTTTATTCCAAACAAGAAACAAACCGGCAGCCCTCCTTCCACAAAGAACTGATATCCCTTTAAGGTCTGAAATTTAGAGTAAATCTGAATCTTTGCCATGTCATAGTAGGATTTGCTTTTTTAGGTTGATTAGGCTTGAGATTCAGGATCAGAAAAGCAGAGATAGCAAACAGAGTCAGAACTTCACATAAATATGTCAGTGCCAAATTTAAACACTTGTTAAAAAAAAAGTTCATGTCCAGATCCTCAGGTGGTATGAATCAGAGAACTTGGCAAATAGGAAGAATTATGGAAACTTTTTCTTTGTCTGCTAAAATGTGAGCTATATTACAAATTCTGTCTTCCTACAAACAACAGCTAATCTCTACCAAGGCCCTGGAGATGTTCACAAGGAGAGGAGTATAACGTAAGTCTTTGGTTGCTCACTACACTTTGTAGACCGGTCAGTGCATGCAGATGCAAGAAGCACCTTTGGGTCTTTCAGATATTTCTGCAAGGAGTGGATTTCCAATCACTACAACTTTTGTTCTAGTAAAGTGCTGGGAATCTTCCTTGCCAAGGACCATGGAAGTCCATGGGTCTTGTGTGAGGTCTGGATAACTACCTTGGCTTTGTTCTTAGGAACTGTAACTTAATCTCTTTCTGTCAGGCTTTGTCATGCCACTAAATTAGAAAGTTAGTTAACTCATTAACATGCCCACACACAGACACTCTGTCACACACACTCTTTGAGGTGTTAAAATCAGGTTTTCATATGACTAGGTAAGAGACACCCAAAGGCACTGCTTTGTGGAGTCCTACAGCCAGCGCGTTCATGGCTGCCTGGTGGAAGGATACCTGTAAAGCTTCCTGTGGCTCCCTACCATTAGACCCACCACCTGGTGGTTAGAGAGTTGGTGTTACAGATCTCCTTTTTGCAATTTACTGCAGAAATTTCCATCTCTCTGCCTTTCAAACACCTATGTGCTATCCTGATTGCTTTCTCCCCTGCCTACCTGACATGCCCAAAGTGTTTCTAGGTATGCGGTTACATACCTGTTTGTGTAAAATACAATTATCTTCTTTTTAACAAAACCAGTGTGATTCAATGTGATCTGTTGGCTTCATGTGGTTTATGGGGCAGGGTTCCATGAAAAGTGAATTTAAGCTTGCAACCTCTCCACAGGGACTCATTTTCTTTTCTATATAATATGCCATAAAATGCTATATAAAATCTAAGTTGCAAGTTAATAGGAAAAATCTTGCACAGGAAGAGACTTTATCCACACACTGCAGTCTGTTTAAAGAGATTATTCAAAGCCACGTATGTGAGCATACACAGGATATGTGATTGTGAGTAGAAAACAATTCCTTCCTGCTCAGCAGATCCATCACCTTTACTTCTCTTTATTATTGTTCAGATGTATTGCTGCAGCCCAGTTAATACATAAGTCAATCTATTAGTCAATCAAACATAAAGAAACCCCGGGGGGGGGGAGGGGTGGGCAGGGAAGTCGTCGTTTCTGGTCCACGGTGGTAAGTGTTTGTGGAAAGACCTGGCTAGATATGTAAAAAAGGACCATGTGCTTGTAAAAAAATTGTGTCATTTTCCTTTGCTCCTGCTTTCAAATGGCCTCTAGACAGCCCTTTCTCTACTGTACAATTAAGCTTCCTGAACCAGATTCAAAAGCTGGAGAAACTGTTAAAGGAAGCATTTAGTGAGCAGAAACCTCCTGCCAATTCTAATAGGGTTTTAAAAATGCAAACAAATGGAGCCTAAGTTCAAAGATTGCAAACTCAGGTACATCATAAAGAGTTGTTTTCTAACTGACCTCATGGAACGTGAGATACATGTAACTGCTAACTATTTCAGAGACAGGAGAGGGTTGACGCAGACCACTCTTGCCTGCAGGGTCAGTAAGGATGCTGCTGGTCAGCTATTTGAATATAGAATCATAGCATCATAGAATCATTTAGGTTGGAAAAGACCCTTAAGATCATTGAGTCCAACCATAAACCTAACACTGCCAACTCCACCACTAAACCATGTCCCTAAGCACGATGTCAACACATTTTTTAAATACCTCCAGGGGTGGTGACTCAACCACTTCCCTGGGCAGTCTGTTCCAATGCTTGATAATCTTTTTGGTGAAGAAATTTTTTCTAATATCCAATCTAGACCTCTCCTGTTGCAACTTGAGGCCATTTCCTCTCATCCTGTCACTTCCTACTTGGGAAAAGAGACCAACACCCATCTCTCTACATCCTCCTTTCAGGTAGTTGTAGAGAGCGATAAGGTCTCCCCTCAGCCTTCTTTTCTCCAGGCTAAACAACCCAAGTTCCCTCAGCTGCTCCTCGTAAGACTTGTTCTCTAGACCCTTCACCAGCTTCGTTGCCCTTCTTTGGACGCGCTCCAGCACCTCAATGTCTTTCTTGTAGTGAGGGGCCCAAAACTGAACACAGTACTCGAGGTGTGGCCTCACCAATGCCAAGTAGAGGGGGATGATCACTTCCCTAGTCCTGCTGGCCACACTATTTCTGATACAAGCCAGGATGCTATTGGCCTTCTTGGCTACCTGGGCACACTGCCAGTTCATATTCAGCTGGCTGTCGACCAACACCCCCAGGTCCTTTTCTGCCAGGCAGCTTTCCAGCCACTCTTCCCCAAGCCTGTAGCATTGCATGGGGTTGTTGTGACCCAAGTGCAGGACCCGGCACTTGGCCTTCTTGAACCTCATACAATTGGCCTCGGCCCATCGATCCAGCCTGTCCAAGATCCCTCTGTAGCGCCTGCCTGCCCTCCAGCAAATCAACACTCCCTCCCAACTTGGTGTCATCTGCAAACTTACTGAGGGTGCACTCGATCCCCTCATCCAGATCATTGATAAAGATGTTAAACAGAACTGGCCCCAATACTGAGCCCTGGGGAACACCACTTGTGACCAGCTGCTAACTGGATTTAACTCCATTCACCACAACTCTTTGGGCCCGGCCATCCAGCCAGTTTCTTACCCAGTGAAGAGTACATCTATCCAAGCTGTGATCAGCCAGTTTCTCCAGGAGGATGCTGTGGGAAATGGTGTCAAAGGCTTTGCTAAAGTCCAGCCTTTCCCTCATCCACTAAGCAGGTCACCTTGTCATAGAAGGAGATCAGGTTAGTCAAGCAGGACCTGCCTTTCATAAACGCATGCCGACTGGGCCTGATCACCTGGTTGTCCTGATATGATCATGATTAAACTCACTCATATGATTATGTTAAACTCACAGATTGTATACTAAATGCTAACTCAGAGGAAACAACATGGTTGTAAAATGATGCAGGGAGAAAAGTTCTTCTCCCACTGCAAAAAGGCAAGTCATGCTTCAGGATGTTGCTTGTAATACCAGTCCCTAGGCCAAATGAGGCTCCATGGTAAATGACTAAATCTCCACTCAGAATTCATTAATGTCTTACAAATAACAAGAAAAAACCTACATAATGCAGTTAAAATTCAATAGAAGGACTTAGTGGCAGCAAGAGACTTAAAATAAGCCCCTTGTTAATGCAGACTAAAGCTTACGTTACTCTTGTTTGTGGTCATTTTGTGTGTTTGTTTTTGTATTTTTTTTTATTTTTGTGAAGATGCTGAGGCCTGACCAGAATATTTTATTGATGTAAAATACAACATTTAACAACTGGGCATCACATAGCAGAAGTGATGCCAAAGCTAATGTATACTTTTCACACTAAAAGTATTTTAGCTGTTTCCTCTGCATGGCTTGTCATATTGTGGCTGTATGTGATAAGCTTTACCAGCTCCACTGCAGTTTGAAAAATATATCTAATCTAATAAAATAAACTCCCACACGACAGCACATGCCATGGCACAGTGGAACAATATAGTCCCAGACTGTCTCCCAAAAGAAGCTCAGCAGCTATTGTCTTGATAATTTAAGCAGCAGACAGCTCTATTTCAACTCAAACTAGAAGTTTCTTGGTAAGCTGATGCTTGAGCCCTAATTTCACAAGAGTTGTGGTAGTCAGTCCAGACTCCTCACATCCAGCTAACGAAATCCCACTTGTCCTGGTGATGTTCCATAGGTTTTTCTAGTCACTCGTCTTTTATCTAGCAACCAGAGTAGACCCTTTCCTACATATGGGATAGGAGTAAACTGATCATGTGGGGTGGAGCAGATCCATACTCCCTGTCATGAACACAGCACGTGATCCTGAATCATCAGTGTTACACTGTCTATCCAGGGAAAGGGGAAGAGATACAACCCTGATCCAAGCCTTGCCACTAACAGACATCCTTCAGGGCAAATTAAACTCTTACTTACTCCCATGCAATTCCACTGATTGCTAGTACGAGCTCTGTCAGTGAGGATTCACCAAGATTACTATGCACCAAACTTCATGATACCATTTTTGCCATGACTTTTCAGCTGTGACTACATTTGAGTCACCTGTCTGAGTATTAGGTGGTTAGCAAAAAGACATTTGCGGCTCATTCACTTTTCATTCTGAGGTCAAGAAAGCTAGTTCAACTTTCTCCCCGCCCCCCGCCCCCCCCTTTTTTTTCCTTAAGAAGGTTAGTCCTCCTAGGAACAACTGAATGAGTACTGGCATTTATGCCTGCTGTTTACTCATTGCTTCAGAATAGAGCGGTGTTTGGTTTGATGTCAAACATCTAGCTCAAGAGATGTTCGTAGACCCTGAACTGAAATTTAAGCCAGTCTGTCCAAGGTTGTTTTCTCAAGAATAACTCTTGCCACCTAGATTGATGTAATTGCTACAAAACATGAACTGGTGTTTTATTCATGGTATTCCAGGAAGAAAATGCTATTTCCCTAAATCCTTCCTAAACTTTTTGCTGAAACCCTGAGTCTCTACTAAATAACCCTTAATAAACCTCCAAGAGCTATTTTGCCAGGTTCCAAAAATATGATTATCCTCATTCTGTTGTCCTACTCTAAAATAGCCATTTGCTATGCTAACAAGAACCTCTCCTCCCCTCTCCATCCCCCAAAACCAAAGACCAAATTAATCTCCAGGCAGTGCTAACCAAAGCAGACTTGACTTTTACACTGAGAATTACCTGCTTGATTAATTGGCACAACTGAAATACCTTATACAGATTAAACACAGTCTCTGCTAATTTACCCTGTCCACAGCATCTGTTTTCACTAGTTTTGTTATGATCTTTGCCTACATTTTTCATTTAGATGAAAGATTATTTTTTCCCTCTAGTCTCTAGGTTTATGCCAAGCTGGGTAAGTATTTGGGAGATGCAGAGTTCTTTCCCTGTAACTGATGATTGAAAATAAAAGGGCATTGTTACTCAAGCACTAGGTAAATTGTTAACCCTTAACTTTTGTGAGGAAAGGAGTTATATTTGGTAACCAAGAAAAAGAAGCAAACAGTTTTTCCAACTTTTTAGGCCTAGAAACTTCAGTGGGAATATGAGAAAGAAAGAAGCAGTTGAAAAGAAATAGAACAGTAGACTTTCTCAGAGGCAGGTAAAGTAAAACCTAAGAAAAATACTTGGAGGAAATAATAGGAAAAAAACATCCCTGGGACCTTGCTGTTTTAATAAATTGTTGCATTTTGACACCATTATGCATAGCAACCAGCAAGAGAAACAGACTGCAGCTTAAAAATTGCAGACAGATGAATAGATTATCTCATATAGCACCGTATATCTCACATGCAAAACTAACTGTAAATATTTAGATAATCTAAAATCAAATGCGTATGGACAGATTTTTTTATTGTACCTTGTGCATACTGTGGGGATGAGGGACAGTGGAAAGCGTGAGTAGCTAACTTCTCAATTATTCAGGCAAGAAGTTGTTTCTTTGCTTAAAAGGCAGTAAAATTGCAGTTTAATTCCGATACTCATTTCTATTAATGCACTTGGCAGAGTAGAGCATATTTGAAGTTGGTGAAAATACAGATTGTGTTCACTTTGAGATACTTCTGTACTCTCCTAAGGTGAATAAGAATCAAATCTCCTGGGCTCAAAGGAGTTCCTCTCCTTTTCTAGGGATAAGTACTGCCTCAAAAGGGAGGAGGATAGGTGACACTGGGCTAGGCAGATCATACTCAGTCATTCAAAAGCTACCACATATGTCTAGCTCTTGGTGTATGCTGTTTCATGTGATGTGCTGTTTCATGTGACTACACGTTTTCCAATATTTGGTTCATTTTTTTATAAGTCCTGTCAATGTTTTCAAGCGCTTGTAGTTGGCAGAAAATATCATCTTCTTTGAAGGTCTCAGTTCTTACAGTTCTCTGTGGGTCTATTTTGGAGCTTAGCTGTTTGGCTGCTTGTCACTATGACATATGAAAATAATGAGCAGAATTAATTTATATTATCATGTTCTGGTTTCAGTGAAGTTAGACTAAAAGAGGTTTTGGTCTGATGGGTTTCAGAAGAGCATTCAGAATGCTTCATTTGTTTGAATAGCCGTAGAAGCTCAGCGCAGTGGAACAATGATTTATTTAACCAAGGTAATCATTTGCATGTTTGAAAGATCACAGCTGCTAAAATGCATTCTGCACTGTTTGGGGATACTTATCTATGTACAGAGGTACCATTAACATAGAGATTATATTAGCAGTGTTCAGTTGCATAGGAGAGGCTCATGTTATTGGTACATTTCTGGCTTTGCATTTGAGTCCCTGCACTGCCCGTGAGTTGGGGTGCAGTCAAGCTCCACTCTGTCATGCATTAATTCTTGCCTTCAGCAAGAAAATAGGAAGCACAAGAAAGCCTTAATACGTGCATGCTTCAATGTGGCACTGTGGCCTCCATGGTATGGAGAAAGCTGTGCATGTGAGTGTGCACTAATGTCAGTGACAGACAGCAGAACGGTAGGACAGATCCAGGGGCATCCGGTCCATAAGGGCCCAGATTCTGCGCTACCTTACATCTGTGCATCTTCCATTAACTTCAACAGGAATTTCTTGAAGTTATGTCACTATGTGACTGCAGGTTTCAGGTGCAAAAAGTTCTGCATTCTTCTGGAGTTAAATATTGTTTACAAGATGCAAATAGAGGCATAAAAAAAAAATGAGGAGGGTGACTCAGCCCATAAGACAAAAGTTTATGTCCATGATTCAGAGGTCAAACAGATTTTCATTTTCAAGTAATTGGATAGAAAATTTCTGGTGCAAAATACTGATTTTGTCATGTGCTACATAAGAAGCTTCTCTTATCCTTCACGGAAGGTTTTTATTTCGTTACTGTTTCCCTTCCTCTCCCTCCTGCAACATATTCAAAAGCCTGGAACAATACTTTGTCTCTGGTCTGGTGATAAAAATCTCATTGCTAAGAGCAGTGCTAACAGTGCAAATGCTTAGATTATTATCCTTTGTGGTACCATTTTTCATGTGATGATATTCATCTGTCAACACTTTTTGTAACAGATCTGCATGGTTAGCATATTTTAGTATTGGGTCTCTTTCTTTAAAAAACCCATACCACTCAGCATTTCAGTCCATGCTGAAGGTTCACTTACAATCTTGAAGAGCTGGAGAGTGTAAAACCCGTATTTTGCACTTGAGGGAAGCACACAATAAGGTATTAAGTTCCTGGAAATTTAGGAATGTCCTTAAAGAGCTTTGTGTCCTCATCTACTCTTCTCGGAGGATATTTGGATACCTACATTTTACATGGCTGAACTTTTGGAGAAGATGGTTGCTATCATGTAAAAGCTCTGTGTTGTTTGACCACCTCAAGCAGGGCTGGCTTTGGTTCACTTGGTGTATAATCCTGAAGTAGTCACTGCAGCTGTGGGAGCAGGTCCACCATCCCCTCCCTTCATGAACCTTTGTTTGTACGCTGACCAGACTTGGAGTGGAAGGGGGATCTGGCCAGCAAACACCATGCTGTCACTTAGAAATGGATGGGAATAGAAATAAGGCTTGAATACATGAGCAGGACCAGAGACCTACTTCTGCGTGGGAGGACTTATTTCAGCAATGGTGTCAGGGGAATGACATGCTTCCGTTGTCTGCGAATTAGAGAAAAGGCCCACAGCTGAGGAAGCAGATATTTGTGAGGTGGCTTTCCTTTGGATGGCATGAAGCTATAGGCAAGGCGTCAGGTGGGAAAGGGTCCGGGAAACCAGACTAAACCTAGCCCAAAGCAAAATCCTAGAAAGACATATAGCATCATCAAGTGCTTCTGTTTACTGATCCATTCCAGTTCTGCCTAATTATTTGCTAATGGAAGAGCCTCTAAGGTTTTCTTGTGAATTACTTTCAGCTGTCCATATTCCTAAGTTTCAGAGGAATATATAATAATCAACCTATAGTAAATAATAGGTCTAAACAAATTATACATTCGTGTTCAGAGTGCAAGTGAAACTGGATGTAATCCCCAGTTGCAAAGTTTGGATCCTAAGTTTCTTGATTTTGTGACACACTTCCACCAGTGATTTCATGGCTTTGTGGCCCGTGTGCATGAAAACTGCAGACACTGTCTCATCTTTCTCGTAATTCCTCAAATAACTGCTACGTACATTATCCCCTGGCTAGTCCTTATGTATATCTGATACTTGCATTCATAAGTCTTTAAGAAGTAGGCATGCCTCACGTTTCAGGTGTCAGAATGTGCACTCATATTCCTTTTTGGTTTTCCATCATCAGCAGTACATTTTGTTGTGACCACTATTGTAAAATATTTAAAAAGGTACAAAATAAAAATTACAACACTTAGAGAGTTTTTCCCCCTTAAAAAAAAAGAAAAGAGTATTCTCTAATGCATTTTGTGCTGGTGCTACTTTTTTAATGACCAAGTATATTGGAAAGAAATGCCATTTCACTTTGAAAGGGAAAATCATGGAACTATTTGCATCAAAATGACTGAATTCTTACTACAGGTCTAATTGTAACTTTCTGTTGAGAATCACAGAATCACAGAATGGTAGGGGTTGGAAGGGACCTCTGGAGATCATCTAGTCCAACTCCCCTGCCAGAGCAGGGTCACCTAGAGCAGGTTGCACAGGACTGCGTCCAGGCAGGTTTTGAATATCTCCAGAGAAGGAGACTCCACAACCTCCCTGGGCAGCCTGTGCCAGGGCTCTGTCACCCTCACAGGACAGAAGTTTTTCCTCATATTTAGATGGAACTTCCTGTGTTCCAGTTTGTGCCTGTTCCCCCTTGTCCTGTCACTGGGCACCACTGAAAACAGTTTGGTCCCATCCTCTTGACACCCGCCCTTGAGATATTTCTAAGCATTTATGAGGTCCCCTCTCAGTCTTCTCTTCCTCAGGCTAAACAGCCCCAGCTCCCTCACCCTTTCCCCAGAGGAGAGATGCTCCAGTCCCCTCGTCATCTTCGTAGCCCTCCACTGGACTTTCTGCAGTAGTTCCTCACCTTTCTTGAACGGGGGAGCCCAGAGCTGGACACAGTACTCCAGATGGGGCCTCACTAGGGCAGAGTAGAGGGGGAGGAAAACCTCCCTCGACCTGCTGGCCACACTCTTCTTAAGGCACCCCAGGATGCCGTTGGCCTTCCTGGCTGCCAGGGTCCATTGCTGGATCATGGTGAATTTGTCATCTACCAGGACTCCCAGGTCCTTCTCCGCAGAGCTGCTTTCCAGCAGGTCAACCCCTAACCTGTACCAGTGCATGGGGTTATTCCTTCCCAGGTGCAGGACCCTTCACTTGCCTGCGTTGAATCTCATGAGGTTCCTCTCCGCCCAACACTCCAGCCTGTCCAGGTCTCGCTGAATGGCAGCACAGCCTTCTGGTGTATCAGCCAGTCCTCCCAGTTTCGTGTCATCAGCAAACTTGCTGAGGGTACACTCTGTCCCTTCATCCAGGTCATTGATGAATAAATTGAACAAGACTGGACCCAGTACCAACCCCTAGGTGGGGAACACCACTAGCCACAGGCCTCCAACTAGACTCTGCGCTGCTGATCACCACCCTCTGAGCTCTGCCTTTCAGCCAGTTCTCAATCCACCTCACCATCCACTCGTCTAGCCCACACTTCCTGAGCTTACCTACGAGGATATTGTGGGAGACAGTGTCAAACGCCTTGCTGAAGTCAAGGTACACAACATCCACCACTCTCCCCTCATCCACCCAGCCAGTCATGCCGTCATAGAAGGCTATCAGATCGGTCAAGCATGATTACCCCTTGGTGAATCCATGCTGACTACTCCTGATCACTTTCTTTTCTTCTACATGCCTGGAGATGGCTTCCAGAATGAGTTGCTCCATCACCTTTCCAGGGATGGAGGGGAGGCTGACTGGCCTGTAATTTCCCGGGTCCTCCTTCTTGCCCTTCTTGAAGACTGGAGTGACATTGGCTTTCCTCCAGTCCTCAGGCACCTCTCCCGTTCTCCATGACTTTTCAAAGATGATGGAGAGTGGCTTGGCAATCACCTCTGCCAGCTCCCTCAGCACTCGCGGGTGCCTCCCATCGGGGCCCATGGATTTGTGGGTGTCCAGTTTGCCTAACTGATCTCTAACCCGATCCTCCTCAACCAAAGGAAGGCCATCCTTTCTCCAGGCTTCCTCTCTTACCTCCAGGGTCTGGGATTCCTGGGGGCCAGCCTTGGCAGTAAAGACTGAAGCAAAGAAGGCATTCAGTAACTCTGCCTTTTCTGTATCCTTCGTGACCAGGGCACCAACCTCATTCAGCAGAGGGCCCACGTTTTCCCTAGTCTTCTGTTTGCTACCGATGTTTTTGAAAAAGCCCTTCTTATTGCCCTTGATGTCCCTTGCCAGATTAAATTCCAGGTGGACCTTAGCCTTCCTTGTAGCATCCCTGCGTACCCTGACAGCATCCCTGTATTCCTTCCTTGTGTCCTGTCCCTTTTTCCACATTCCATGGACTTCCTTCTTCCATTTGAGTTCAGCCAGTAGTTCCTTGCTCATCCATGCAGGTCTCCTGCCTCCCTTACCTGATTTCTTACTCCTGGGGCTGCACCGCTCTTGAGCTTGGAGGAAGTGATGCTTGAATATTGACCAGCTTTCTTGGGCACCCCTACCTTGTAGAGCCCTAACCCACAGGATTGCTCCAAGCAGGTCCTTGAAGAGGGCAAAGTTAGCTCTCCTCAAGTCCAGGGTTGTAATCCTGCTTAGTGTCCTGCTTCCTCCACGCAGGATCCTGAACTCCACCATCTCGTGGTCACTGCAGCCAAGGCTGTCCCCAACCTTCACATCCCCAACCAGACCTTCTTTGTTAGTATGAGGTCCAGCAGCACCCCTCTCCTCGTCGGCTCCTCCACCACCTGCGTCAGAAAATTGTCATCAGTGTTCTGCAGGAGCCTCCTGAACTGTACGTGCCTAGCTGTGTTGTCCCTCCAACAAGAAACTTTATGAAGGCAACAAACTACACTATATATATATCAAAAAATATGTTTTGAGTCCCTGGGAATGGTTTAGTACTGAGAACATCAAAACTTTATATATCTTTTCAGACCTGTTTTAGGTCTGTAGACCTCAGTCTGTTGTTGTAGAGGAAGATTTGGTTTCCTTTTTCTAAATTCTTGTCCTAATCCGGCATAAGACCAGATCTCAAAATAGATATTTTCTTGATAATAAAAAATTTGTTCTTTACCCATTTCTCATATTTAAGCAGGTGACCTTAACTTTAAGGAAAACTGTATGTTTTATTTGTAGTAGTATTTTTAGTGTTTTTTTTCAAGTACATTTTAATATTTTGTATATAAAAAGGGAGTCTATTGCTAATGATTTCTCAGGTGTTGAGAAAGTTAGAGGCATGGCTTTCGAAGTCCTGCACTCATGTGCATATCATTTAATCAAATATAAACCAGAGTTAGTCAAAAAACTTTTTCCTCTAAACACTGCCAATTCAATGAAACCAAGGGTTTTCTTGGGGGATGCATAGTTTTCTGATTAATTTTCAGTGGCAGTTGTTCAAGTCTCTTTAGAACCAAGTTGAAAAAGATTGTTTTGACCTCAGCATTCTGATTATATTACAATAAAATGTTAATGTTGAAATGAACCGTTTGGGGAAGATTAAGCAAAATATTCTTTAATGCTTTATTTTGCAAATAAATCCTCATTTTTAAACTCTTTTCCTGAATTGGAATTAAATAAGGTATTAAAATCTGCATTTTCTTGGTAATAGAAACTTTGTTCTTCAGCCATCTCTCCTAGTTAAGTAGACAGCCATAATCTTTGGGGAAACAGAATTTTCCAGCTCAACACCAATAGTTTAGTCCATGAAACAGTTGGGGTGATGTATCCAGTGAATTAATTCTGTTTACATCTCCACCGTTTGAGAGATAACCACAAAAAGATACCTTAAAGGCTACACCTTTAGAAGGACAAAGAATTGCCATTTCAGAGACTTCTTCAGAGCAGTAAATATACAGTGTTAATGAAATGTGGGAAGCGATGGAATATGCATCAGATTCCCCAGTTATATATGATGGAAGTAATCCAGACTTTCCTCTCACTTTTGGCATCTTGTGCTATAACTTTTACTTGTTTTTCATTTTTTATTCTAGTGCCAACAATATGCCTAAGCAAGTAGAAGTACGGATGCATCAAAGTCATTTAAGTCCAGTGGAGCACAGATCCAGGAACATATGTGTGCAGTTCTGCCAGTCGCTCCACAGGAATCTGCTCCTGACTCTTACTGTATTCGGTAAGCTGAATCTGCTGGTCTGGACATTGTATGTATATCTGTATTTGTTCATGTAGTACCACAGACCCTGTCTATGGTCATCAGCTGTACCAGCTGAACAGCCAGAGAGTAAATAGAATGCCCGTAGACGTTGCTTTAGTTCAGGTGTGCAGGGTATTACTGACACAGCACGGAGCAAATCCACACTGAGATACATTCTATATCTGGTTTTGAATGGAGTGTGATCTAAGTCCCAAGGCCAGTCAGATCGATGTCATTCAGTAGAACTAAATGCACTACACATTTTTCCTCTGAGTTATTTGAAAAAAAAAGACAAAAACTCTTCAAAATTTCCTTTCCTTCATCTTTTATCTCTCTGTTCTTGCTCTGCTGCTTTTAAGATTTGTCCCCCACTCTGTAGCTGTAAGCCAGCACTCCATGATCTCATCCTGAATACTGCCTCTGGCTTTAGCAGCTTCCAAATATGGAACGGTTTGACATTTTATTGTGGTTCACTGGCTCTTTGCCCGTTTCTTTTTCACTGGCAGTCTAACAGCCAAATGCAGCAAATTCATAGACATACTATATTTTGTTATTGTTTGAAAGACCAGCTGCAGCTGGTCTTGAGCTGCAAATTTCACATCCATATTTTTCAGCCTTCAAAACCCATACTGCTGAAGTGCTTAGGCAGTATTTGCTTTGAATCATCTTTAGAAGGTGCCTCATGCAGTTCCAGGAAAAGTTTTAAATGCACATATATTTTCCATTGTATAAAACTGATACTTCAAAGAGTCATAGTTGCTGCAAATCACAACTCAGGCTTTGCTGTCAAGTTTTATTACACTTGAGACTTGGGATCAGAAAAACAAAGACATCCTGAATGTAAACACAAAATATCCATTCACAAAGACCATGTTATGAAAGTAAACATGGCCTTTTTTCCCCTAGCCTATGCTTTAACGGCCTCAATCCTGCAAGAGAGGTTTAGGTGTTATCACTGTACAAATCTAAATAAGTGATGAAGGGATTGTTTGTGATTTGAGGACGTTAGCACAAAGAGAAGAGAAGGATGCAGACCATCAAAGGGAAGGAATAATAAATGAGCACTAAGAATCAAGTTTTCTTCAATAATATGTGCAGTATTCCAAATCAGGCACTCCCTTCCAAAACCCCCCAAATGAAACCTGAATCTGTTTTCCTCACAAGACTATTCTAGCTTTCCTGCAGGATTTTTCTTAGGCTGGAAAAAAGCTACTCATGCTGACTTTATTTTCAAGTGGTACCATTCTTATGTTGAGAGCTAGATGTCATATTCCAAAGAGGTAGGTCCTAACCCTGGCTCTTCTATAGGTTCTGTATGGCCTTATATAAATCACTTTACCTCTTGATGCCTCAATTTTGCCGGTTGTAGAATGATGATATGAATTATATTGACTATCCCTCAATGTATTGCAAGGCCTACACAGTATTAGTAAACCTCAATAACATTGTGGTTTGCAGCAAATTTGTATTTGCAGAAGCAGAACAGTACATTAGGTGTAAACTCAGCTGACACAAGATTCTACATCAGGACCACTTCTCTTCAATCATGAGATACATGGTAAGCATGTTACTGCCTCGTATTAATCAGAAGTCTAAGCCTTCCAAAATCTGTCTCTGTACCAAAAATCAGCTGTCTTGTGTAACTGTTTTTCTTCTAGGCTGTTCTGGGTAATCAATGTGCATTCAGGTATATTTATGTTACCTACCTGCTCTCTTTTATTCTTTTTCCAGGTGTCATCCTGGGTGCACTGTGTGGGGGTCTTCTTCGTCTAGCAACACCTATTGACCCTGACATCATCATGTTAATAGCCTTCCCAGGAGACATACTTATGAGGATGCTAAAAATGCTGATCCTCCCTTTAATTATCTCCAGTTTAATTACAGGTAAGATCTATTAGCCATAAATACTTTAAGATGCTTGCTACAGATATCACCTGGTTTGCTTTTTGTGATGTTGGAAGAATATTAGTGTGATCCTGTCAGGGATTTTGCAGTTGCAATGTGTATTTTGGAGTTAATTTCTGATTAACTTCATTGGCTTTAATAAGTAGATGCTCCAATCAATTTATTTTCAAACACATGCACACATACTACCTTCTTGAACATTAGAAATTTCTTAATATGCTGTTTCACCTAATTCCTGGATTGGACCTTGCAAATAAGATGGCTTCACGCTGGCAAGTCTAGCCTTCTTAAAGCTGTGGTGTCAGCCGGTCCATGACCAGTTTGCAGCAATCAAGGGCAAAAGATGGTATGATAACTTCTCTATTTTTCAATGCCTCCTCTGTGGTTAGATGGAATCTTAAATGGTTCTCGTCAAATTAGTAGCAGCAGATATTGTTCACATAAGAACTGGAGGGAGAAGCTTCAGTAATCTATCTAGTGGTGAGAATTTCACAAGGACAAAAGTAGGCATCTGTAGGCAGTCATTAAACTTTGCAAATTATAAAGCATTTTATTTGATGATTATTGAATTGAATATTGATTCTCAATGTATTTGTTTGTTTTTTAAAATAAAACACCTGTAGGACTGTCTGGTTTAGATGCTAAAGCAAGTGGCCGTTTGGGTACAAGAGCCATGGTCTACTACATGTCCACCACTATTATTGCTGCTGTGCTGGGCGTGATTTTGGTTTTAGCCATCCATCCAGGGAATCCGAAACTCAAGAAACAGCTTGGTCAAGGGAAGAAGAATGATGAAGTATCTAGTCTGGATGCTTTCTTGGATCTGATCCGAAACCTGTTCCCTGAAAATCTAGTCCAAGCATGCTTTCAGCAGGTAAATCCTTCTACTCCTTGGTAATATTTTTACATCTTTTACTTACCAGGAATGTCTGTAGAGTTAATGTCATTGTTCAGGTGAATGACAGAAATGATGATACAAAGAGAAATACAGGTATTAAGTCTTGAGCAGGTAAATGAAGTAACTTCATAGCTGCTTTGTTTTATGTTGTAGTTATTTAAATTCATAGATTTTTTTAAAAGAAGATGATTTTTAGTTTGTTATTAAGTAAACTTAAATTTTTTCCTCATTTTTTATACAATATATATGGTCATGAATGCTGGCTTGGGGCTGAACAGCTGATGAATTGTGGGATCTTTCACCCAGTTTGAATTTTATCTTGGCTGTTAGTTACAGAGCTGATGGTTCTGCAATGTCCTGTTTGTAATACATGGATGATCTTCATTCCAGCTGGTTGCCAGTGGAAATGTACCCCAAAACCCAACCTCTCATAACTTCTATTGCTGTATTAGAGTCCAGATTAGGTGCGGATAATACAGTCAAGTGGCTGACCCACCTACAGGTGGCTCCATCAGGCCAGGTTTGAAGCATGCTAGGAAAGAAGGATGCTTGCACCATGTGTTGCTTGCTCTGTAGGTAGATAATTTTGTCTAAAAGCTTTTCACCAATGCTTAATCAAAACAGCTTCACTTTGAGGGGTAAAATAAATGAAAAATGCATGCTTCCTAATTTCTGTTTAAGCATATTTCTTGTGTGTAAACTGCTTTTTCCTACAACTAAACTGTTTGGCAGTAATGCAGACTTTTTTTAATTATTTTTTTAGATGGAACAGGGTTTGGTGCCAAACCTGTTCTTAAGTGTTCCTATGTGAAATGGCATGATAGCTGGAGCTGTGGTTATGGCCACAGAATAAAGTGAAGAGAAGAGGGGGAAGGGAGAAGAGACCATGGGGAGTGGAAGAATGGAGGGCAACCTAAGCTGCCAAAGGGCTTGGATTGCTTCACTTCTTCCATGGACTTCCACATAAAAACACATAGTCCTTGGAGGTTTAAAGAGAGAACATTTCTCAATATTTCCAAATCATCATGGGAATGTCAGTCATGTGGTCAAACTGTGGGTGGCTAAACATCACATGTAATGTGAAATGTATTTTTGCAAAATTGAGTGAGGGGAGAGCACAGGGTGCTTATGTTTTGTTCTTCCTTTCCCTTGTTTGAACTGTGGAAGAGAGAAGAATTAAATTTCTGGTCAGTTGAAAGTGGTCAAATATCTCAACAAAGGGACAAAAAGCAGGAGAAAGAAGAATTAAGCTACCTGTGTCAGATAGTTTTCTTGGAACCTTATTGGTTTTTCAGTGTGTGTAATATCAATGTTCAGGTCACTTCACTAGCTATGGATCACCGATTCCATTGATTGTTTTTTAAACTTAGTCAAAAAAGTTACTGAGCTTTTTGGCTTTCTGATGTTTCATTTTATCAGATTCCAAACTAATTGCCAGTGAAAGCCTCTGCCACAAAGTCACCTTTCATTTGCAAAAAGTCAGTCACACTCCTTTCCAGATGGAACTTGTGCCTTCTATTAACCCTTAACTTCTAAGTAAGGACTTAGGCTTTACTTGTCTCTCTATTTAGGAGGAAAATTAACTGCTTTTAATGGTGTCAGAATATATTTTCTCTTCCTACATTTATACAGACTCTCTCCATGAGCATTCAGGTTTCCAGGTTGCCTTAGGAGGAAGCAATTTTTTGCAGAAATCCTGTGAAGAATGATTTTGAAGGGTGCACAGCAACAGTACTGTGTAGCCGTGGTCTGTCGGGGAGTTTTACATGCCTTCCCTTGCAGTCAGGCACAAAGCAATGAAGGGATTCAGTTGCAATTTTGAGACAGTTAATTTGCAAACTGACCTCTGAACCATCATGGGATTTCAATATCTCTTGAATTTTTGTATGGTCCACAAGAAAGTCTTAATTTATAATGAAAACTGCAGAGACTTAAGATCTTATGTGCCATGAAAGAGAATGGAACAATCATCTATAAATATGACTGTGACATTTAAATAGCTTTCTGGCTTCAGACGTTGTTGTCAAAATCTAAACTTGATGTTAGGCTCTGCATTTTTAGTGACTGTGGCCTTGTGCAAAGAAGGGCTGAGGACCTTTGACTTAAGTGACTGTAGTGGAGTTTGTGAGTGTGTAGAGTCTAATGTTTTAAGTTTAATTTCTGTGACTCTGCTCTTACATTCTGGATACCTCACGTAAAAAATATTGTGTCGACAACATCCCTCAGATAACATTTAACTCTGGAAAAAAAATGTAAACATGCAGGAATGTTGGGTTGTTTCAGGACAACTAAAGAGTTTCTCATACAAAGCTATGTAGGCTTTCTGTCTACGTCCCCCTCTCTAGATTTAGACAGCAAGTTTTGAAAGGAGAGACATAAGGTATTTTAAAACCTTATGGTTATATATTTTATTATTTTTATATATTTTAAAACCGTAAGGTTTTAAAATATATGAATTGAATCTGGATCATCATCCATAGTACTACAATGTCCATCTCAACAGGAAAGAGGTGCAAATGTTCTTTGAGAGGCTAATGCACCGTTTCTGATGCCTTGCTCAAACATGTTTCTAGGAACAAGAAAAATAGGGAGCAGATGGGAAACCATGGCAAACCAGTCATAGCTTCCTAACAATTTTGCCTGTCCCAGAGTCATGAAGAGGCAGGAAAGGCTCAAGGTGTGAAGTGGGAGGAAAACTTCCCTTCTAAAAGCAGCAAGTCACAGATCTCTTTTTCCACTCCCTCCTCTCTTTTCTTCTAGCCATAAACTCAAGCCTATTTCTCCCTCTACCATTCCTTCCCAGCTTTCCCTTCACACTGCCTTGCATGTGCCATGAGGGGTTCAGATCCATTCAGATGCTGATGTCTTCTTTTCTGAGGTGGTCAGATTTGATTTAATAGGTATCTGGCAGCTTTGATAATTTTTCTGTTATCTGTCACTCACAATATTTTAATTAGAGAGCTCAGGGGACTGTGTGTGTTCTATTTTAAGCTCTCGCAGCCACCAAATGAAGTGTTGGAAATGTCCTAAGTTTTTGATTCAAGTTAACCGTCAAACTATGATAACTTGAGCTGGGCAGACTATCCTGAATAACAAGCTTTATTGCAGAGTTGCTGCTGTGATTGATCTTAGAAGTGCCTGCCTTTTAGTGCTAAATAAATGGTATCAACATGTAACATACAATCTGAAGCACCATTTGTGAACCATTTGGACAAAGGGGCTAACTATCTGTAAAATGTTACATTGTAGTGGTAAGGAACAATGTTTGCCATAGTTTTCACACTGGAGTCATGAGAAAGACTCCCAGGACTTTGTGACACTTGGAACTACTGAAAAACAAACTAATTTTTGGAAGAGGGACTAAGAGGTTGTAGAATGCATGTCTCATCCTTTAAAAATATAGTTCCCTGGAATTTCAAGTGAAGACTATTTTTAGTATTGTTTCCTGATCTCCCCTGTGGATTACATTCAGTCTGTTTCCATTCTCATCCTCCCTTTTTATTGCCTTCAGATCCAAACTGTCACCAAGAAAGTGCTGGTGCCACCACCTATTGAAGAACCACCTAATGTCACTGACTCTGCTTTTGCTATGATAAATGAGACAGTGCACGAAGCACCACCAGAAGCCCAGCTGGTCATTAAGAAAGGACTTGAATTTAAGGATGGCATGAATGTCCTGGGTAGGAAAACTTTTTGCCTGTCAAATATGTACATCATATGTGTGACACAGCTTTTGCCTGCGACCAGGTAGCAAGTGTTGTCTGATCTGCTTTTCAGTGCAAGTTTAGTCTCCCCAAATAATCATCAAATGTTATCACCTACTGGCTGCCCATTGGTCTCTGAGATGAAAATCTAATGGTCTTTCTAGAAATATAAATATATCTCAGAAACAATCAAGTGAAATATTCTGGATTGGCAGCTTTGCAGGTATTAATTGGAGTACTGTGAGGAAGCATGTAGGAGGTACCCAAAATATCCTTTCATCCTAGAAGTAGCCTGCCTAGACTAACACTAACACATATTGGCAAAACAGTATGGGGGAGAGCTTCAAGAGCCAGTGCTTTACCCACCCCCTGATGAACTTGAGCTCAGTTGTTTCCAGTAGGTGTCTTGGGCACACTGAACTAGAATTTGGCTTGAGGCAGAGGTGGGGCGTGAACCACACCACCCAAGAAAAATCCCAGAGAAGTTTGACACATCTCTGAGTCACAACTCCCTCCTCCTTTCATCTTGGCTGCTGACCTTTACCAGCTGCAAATTATGAACAACTGCTGTCATGCCATCTTGTCTGGACAAGCCAGCAAGTGGGGGTGGTATGAAGGCTTTGCCTATCTCCCACCCCTTCCTGAAGCACCTATTCGGACTGGGGCAGGGGCGTGGGGGAACGAAGAGCTGCCACACCACTTCTATTTTCTCCTCTGTGCCTTTGTCAGCCCAGAGAGAAGTGCTTCTCCTTCACCTTCTTACTTTCTGGATGTGGGTGAAGTCAGTCACAAATTAGCCCTCAATTTGTAGCCTCATTGGAATGCCTACACTTGAAGATACACATGCTCTGTGGCAGCATGTCCACAGGGCTGAGGCTGACACCTCTGTTTATAGGTGTTGTCCTCAAAGTGGGACAGTATGCGGTAGTACCTAAATCACTGCTTTATCTCACCACTAGGCCATCACTTTTTAGGGGCAAATGGCCCCTTACAGACTCCTTACAGCTGATGAGCTGCTCCTGCTGACACAGTGGCTGCTGTGCCTGCAGAGCTTCTCCAGATGTTGGTGAGTTGGCTGGCAGTGGCTGCTTTGCTTATATGTAGGGAGATAGCATCAATAAGCTGACCAGAGATGATTTGTTTCTCTGCGAAGCAGCCTGCTCTAGAAGAGCCAAGAGCCACTGTATTCTGCCTGCCTCCACGGCTCCTCCTTACATTCAACATCTGTGGGCAGAGAAGTCGCTTTCTTTCAAAGCTGCAAATTGGCATTTTGCACCCTGCGTGAGGCAGCAGCTTATTGCTCATGCTGTTACCCTTACCTGCTTTCTTCTCTCCTGGAGCTCTGCTTATGCATTAAAATGAAACAGTATTTCTAATGTGAGAGATGCATTACATTTAGTGCTGGACTTGTTTTGTGCAGGCTTTGTCATGGATAAGAAAAGACCTAGAAAGCTGAATACAATTCCTACAGAAAGGAAATACACAGTTTAGGTGGAGGATTTGCTGTAGTATTTTGACCAATGACTCTCAAACGTTGCAGAGTTTTTTGGTTTGGTGTGGTTTGGTTTTGAATGAAGTGAAAATGTTGGGGAATTGCCATCCAGCTTGCATAAACTGTACAAGCCAGGCAAATTCCTGCAAATATGAACCAACTTGACTCTTATGACTAATGTAGCAGCTCATTTGGAATTAATGAAGAAAACCGCCTACTAACATTTTCTGATGCAGAGTCTGAATTCCAGGAAGTTGGTCTTTTACTGAAAAGCTTTTCATCATTTCTCTATGCTCTGCAGCACACAAACATACACTTCACTTCCCTATTCAAGTGACTCAACAAAGATAGCTTATTGCTAAAGAATAACTTTATATCCAGGAGATTGGATTAAAAAAAAAAAAAAAAGAAAAAAGTCTGGTTGCTAAACGTAGTGTAAGGATATGGGACAGCCTGTCTTTTCCCAGAGTACTGGTAGCTGAAATCCCATTCTCTTGAATGCTTTTGTGTCCTGATGGGTTTTTCCTTAGGAATACCCCAGCCGAGTTCACACATTTGTTACATACTGAACTCATATCATGACTAAAAGTTTACCCTCAAAGGGTGGCTGAAGATTCAAACCATCTGTTGGTATCAGTTAATAATCCCACTCTGGACACTGAAAATTGCTGGACGATAAAGGTTAGCATTGGAGACACAGCTCCAAAGTAATACATGACAGATGCACTCAGTTGTTTTTTCACACTGATATTCCACTACTCTGGACTTTCACACCTTAGCATTTAAATTTAGGAGCCAAATATTACTTGTATTGAATTCTATGATTATGTATCCACTGATAGCCAGTTTCAGTGAGGTAAATCTGTTTAATGGGAGTTCTGTGGTTTAGCTTAAAGCGCAATACCCACCTTCTCCTGCCACCAACACCTTCTTCATTTAACAGGAATACTCCTGGCCTGCGAAAGTTATATTCTGGGGCTGCTTTTGCCTTTCCCTGTACTCCAGGACAAGGGAATCTGTCAAGGGACTTTTGTAAAGCTTGACAAAAATGCTCTTGGTCTCTAGTGACTGTTTTAGTAACAAAGAAGAGTCATGATATAGTGCTGTGTTGCTTCTCCCATTTGCCAGGGGCTATGAGGTTTCTGACAGTTGCATGGCATTGAGAAGATTATGGTATTTTTTGATGATTGGATCAATTCAGGAAAAAGAAAGAAACATAGTTTTACTGTGAAATTGGAATTTAGTAAAATATTGAAGAATAAAAGATGTTCTGAATATGATCATGAAAGCTGAGAGTGAGTCCATATTAAAAAGTCCCAAGAGATGTGTAATACACTATAGTTCTGAAAACTGGATTAGCAGGTGGTATCAGACATTGATTAGGTGCAAAAACTTCCTAAAAGACATGGGTTTATTTGCTTTTTTTTTGTCTTGCAATTTTTTCCCAATAGGCTTGATAGGATTCTTTATTGCTTTTGGCATTGCTATGGGAAAAATGGGAGAACAGGCCAAGATGATGGTGGATTTCTTCAACATCCTGAATGAGATTGTAATGAAGTTAGTAACTATGATCATGTGGTAAGTTTGAAATTCTAACTTCTAGAACAAAAAAAAATATTAAAAACCTCATAAAACCCTAATATAGCATATAGTGACCACAGTTGTTAGTAAACAATGTAATTAAATAGTTCATTTTTTAAAGCCTTGACAGGTATGTTAGAACCACAGCAGCATTATTTCTATTCGGTGAGGATTATTTAGGACCCAATTTGAAATATTTCTAAAGGTATTCTGTTCTTTGTTTACTGAAATCCAAGACATACAGATACCAGTAAAGGCCTTCAAATGCCACATTGATTATGGAAGTTCATTACATAGAAGGACACTTAAGCAAGCAAGAACAGCCCACATAAGAACATCCAAATCTTCCTCGGAGGTTAGCATAATCCCAGGGTATTAGCTAGGAGGTATAATTACAAAGAAGCCTGGAGACACACTTTATTCACTGTCTTCTGTAGTAAAAATACTTTACCACCAAATAAAATTGCAGTGGTTTTCAGTGATGTGTAGTCCCTCCACCCACAGCTTCTGCAGAATCTGTATCTTACAGCCTCGCCACAATGGGGTCACTGGAAGTTATCATCTGCCCTGTTTTTGAAGTATACCCATTTGTAATAATGGGGCCAGGCTGGCCTTCAAGGGAGTGACTTTACCCAATTAAGACTGAGCCCTTGTTTACGTTCTGGAAGGGGATTCTCTCTTTTTTTTTTTTTTGAGATGTTTCTTCTGAGGGCTTCCCCAGAGCTATTTGTACGCAGTGCCAAGCGTGACGGTATCACACAAAACCAGTTTTTCAGAACATAAAACACATTGCTACATTTGGCATTGTACTACTGTGTTTCGTATCTCCTAGGACTTTGAGAGCAGAAATAGCCACTCCTATACAACACACGTATCATGGCTCATTGCTCCCCGTGATTCCCTGGTGTCCCTGGAAGTGATTTCCTGAGTTACAAGGCTGCAGTATGCCTCTTCTTTGAGGCTCTAGATGGACACAGTTATAGAAAAGGGAGCAGGGTGCCTGAAGCATGAGTCTTCAGCATCATCAGTGTTTCAAAGGGAGACTGTTATGCAAGAGTGATGCAGATGATAGCAACAGCGATGTGGAAATGTGTAGAACAAAAGAAAGAACTTGAAGCAATGACTTTGCATTCTTGTTATGCTTCTGCTTTTCTGTAGATGATCTTGCTGCATAAAAACACAGTTGTTTTTATTCACAAATCCCTACTGCTTTCAACAGTTATTGTAACCTGCTGTTCTCAACTCTATAGAGAGAGGGTGACTATACTCTCATAACACTACAAGAGCGAGAATTTACTCTTACTTCACTTAGCACCAGTTGGTACACCCTATTGTGGTTTAACCCCAGATGGTAACTGTATACCACGCAGCCGCTCACTTGCTCCCCCCCCTCCAGTGAGGAGAGAAAGGAAAAACTCGTGGGTTGAGATAAAAGCAGTTCACCAGGACAGCAAACAAAAAGAAATATTATATAATAACAATGATAATAATAATAAAATATAAGGGTAATAGAATATATAAAATGAATGATGCACAATTTCTCACCACCTGACGACCGATACAGCCCGTCCCGAGCAGCAGTCAGGGAACAAGAATATTCCCCAGCAGCTATCCCAGAACAGCGAGTTCCAGAGAAAGCAAGTGAGGGAACGAACAGCTGGATGAACAAACAAAAGGTCGAAAAGAGAGACAAAAAAGGACAGAAAGGGATGAATGAAAAAGGGGGGGAAAAAAAAAAGGGACTTGGCTGACTGGCCGACCCCCACTTATACTGGGCATGACATCTATGGTATGGAATACTCTCTTTGGCCAGTTTGGGTCAACTGTACTGGCTATACCCCTCCCAGCTTTTTGCACTTGCACATTAGCAAAACCTGGGAAACTGGAAGATGTCCTTGACCACTTAGCAGCAACTAATAACATGAGTGTATTATCAACATTCTTCACATACTAAATCCCATACTAAATCCAAAACATAGTAGCTCCTGCAAAGAAAATTAACTCCATCCCAGCCGAAAGCAGGACACACCCAAGACATAATACCTTGCCTACAGTATAAATTTTCTCTAGTAGTCAGTGTTGCAATGGCAGGAAATTGTCCAAGTGTCAAGAAATTCACTGTAAATGTTTATTTTTTGCTGATACGCTTTTTATTTCTCTTTTCTTGAGAAAGGAGATTGACGTTGGGAATTCCATTTGTTCATCTCTGTCTAGAATTTTTAAAGAATTGTTGTGGCCAGAAGTAGGTTTTTTAACGTGTGTTTATAAAGACAATTTCACTTCTTTATGTGGAGTTACATTTTGTTTGGTTTATGATTTCTCTGCATAGAGAGCTGTAACTCTCATGGAAACTCCAGTCTCTCAGGAGCATGGAATTGCTACACAAACATAAAACTAATCAGGCATCTAGCTCTGACACTATGTAATTCTTTATAAGAAATATGCTTCGTCAACTTCATTGAAATATGGGGTTTTATGATAACTGGTATAACATCTGGCCTTGCATTTCAAGTGACTGAGGGCTTTCCAGGTTTTGGGCACATTGCTTGACCATGAGATATTTCTTACAGAAAGCATGAAGCACTTTTATTCTGAAAGTCAGTTTCCTTTAATTGTCTTTAATTAAGCATCCAAATCACTAATCACTTTTGAAAATATACATTACCATTTATTTTCAGAGAGGCATTTTGTTTACTGTTTCTCCACGTTACACACATTACTTTCTCCCAGCTTAAGTTTTATAAAACAGATAGAGAAAGTGAATGTCACTTAAAATTATATAATATACTAACCTTTACCAGTGCAGGTATAAATATCGTCTTCTATCCATGCACTTTCAGGCACTTTTCACTATAGCTGATTATTACATTTTTTAAATAATATCCATTCGTTTCATTTTTTTTTAATTACCAAACTGTGTTACCGTTATCATCCTGTTTCAAAGTTCCATTTATGCCACATGACTGAGGTGATAAAAACCCTACCCTAAGTAAGAAAAGCACATAATTAATGAAGAATCCATAAACTAAAAAGCATTTGTCCAAATTATTGAAAGAACATAATGGAAACATTTGCAGCCTTCAAGATAAAAGCACTTCATTTCAACAAATAGTTTAACTGAAGCAAATAATGCAACTCCTTGAAACGAGATAAGCAATGGGTTGTAGAAGTTATGTATTAAGAACAAATACTTCACCACTCTTCATAATGATCCAAGCCTGTGTAACATTATAGTATTACTGTACGATGTTATTCCAGGATCAACGACTATTCAGGAAATGCATATTCCATTCGATGGGATGGAATAAAATGAAGTAGATGGGGAATTCGCTGGAGATGGCCATTATTTTTTAAAAAGGTGTGAAAGCTATCCATTGAATTTCCATCAATTCCTGATCTGCATCTCTGTTGAGCCTGAGAGCCCCCTACTCTTTCTCCAGTCTATACTCTGTGGAACACAATTTTTATGACTACGCTGCAAAGACTAGTTCTTTCTATGCTTGTTCTCTTTCTTCAGGTATTCCCCTTTGGGCATTGCTTGCCTCATCTGTGGAAAAATCATTGCAATCAAGGACTTAGAAGTAGTTGCTAGACAACTTGGTATGTACATGGTCACTGTGATTGTGGGTCTTCTCATCCATGGAGGGATCTTCCTGCCTCTGCTCTACTTTGTGATAACAAGGAAAAGCCCATTTTCATTCCTTGCTGGGATTTTCCAGGCATGGATCACAGCACTAGGCACAGCTTCCAGGTACACTTGAGAAATAAAGCTTGCTTTATTTTTTTAGCAGATTATTAGCTGCTGTTTAGAGATAATACATCTGCTGTTCTGACCTTCACTGCAAACATCATTTTATGCCATTGAATAAAAACTATTTTAATCCTGCGATGTGAAATAAATAAAAATAAGCACACACCTTCGGGATTTTTTAGAGAGGTTGTACAGCCAACTGCAGAGTGTTGGGAGACCCACTTTTTGTTTTCTTTTCTGGCATTGGCCAAATGACTTGTGCAAATTGTGTTACCTCTGTATTTGTTCCTTCAACTAGGAAACAGTGATAATTCTATTATTTTTGAAAGCATGTTTAAGACTAGTCTCATTGCATTTGGGAAAAAAATTAAACAGTGCTATGTTTCAAGAAGGAAATGAAAAAAACTCTCATTTTATTCTTTCATCCATTTTGGCAGAGTAAGGGGACTTCATTGAAGAGCTGAGCATTGTAGACTCATTGCTAATGCACAGAACAGACTAAACAAAGTGTGTAGAAAACCCAGCTCTCAGTAATAAATTGATGCTTTGCATTGGGGCAGTCAGTAGATCCTGTGTTGAAAATATTTTTCAGTTCAATAACATTTTAAAGTGTTTTTCTTCAAGAAATGTTTTATTATGAAGAAAATTCAATCTTCCTTTGAATTAAAAAGGTGAAAACAAAAAAGCCTAGTTCAAAACTAGGTGCATAGAAAACTGAGCAGTCTTGATTTCAGGAATGGCTTGAAAGAAACTGTAATTCATCTGCCTCTTTGGGTCAACCCAAACCACTTTGCTTAACAACTTCTCCCCTGATGAACATGAGGCTCTGGGGGGACCTTACTGATGTGCATAAATATTTGATGGGACAGTGTAGAGAAGATGAAGCAAGACTCTTCTCAGGGGTGCCCAGTGACAGGATGAGCGGCAGTGGGCACAAACTGGAAACACAGGAAATTCCATCTGAAACACAAGAACAATCTTTTTACTGTGATTTACTGCGATGGTGGTTGAATGCTGGTACAGGTTGCCCAGAGGAGTTGTGGAGTCTCCATCCCTGGAGATACACAAAAGCTGTAACTGGGCATGGTCTGGGCAACCTGCCCTAGCTGCCCTGCTTTGAGCAACGGTGGTTGGAATAGGTGACCTCAGAGGTGCCTTCCAACCTCAACAATTCTGTGGCTCTGTGATAAACAATGTGGGATTATAGGAGATATAGTCTGTCCAGGAGTTTCACCTAAACCACAATTGCCTAAGGCTTTTGTTCATTGAAGTGTTTGAGTTTCCACTTAGATTTTCAATACAAAATTTACAGTGTCCATGAACAACATTTGTGGGTTTTTTTAGCCATGAAGTAATGTTTTTCTGCTGGAATACCAAAGTGGAAAAATGCAGGGGATTCTAAGTGATTCCAGCATATGGATTACCTGGGTACTAGCTTTACCACCTGACTGCTATCCAGATCTGAATTAGTGGATAAACAGAAGTGGATCAGTTCATAGCACCACAGACAAGTGACCACATGACAACATCACCATCATATGGTCTGACCTGGTACCTCTGGAAGTTGCAAATGCTTCCTATTCAGGGACCCTATTAAAGCTCTTTGCCCAGGCTGAGGAACCATGGAAGGCATCTACATATTGTGCTGTTCTAATAAGAGAACCTTGTCTCCAAGACCTGCCCACCAGTCCTTGCTCATGGTGGCAGAACTGAAAGGGGAAGATACATACATAGTCCCTGCCTGCTGAGCCCACCAGAGTTCATTGCAACAATGGTAGGCCATGGTTAGTACACACCTTGTGCTGATGATCTGATTTGTACCACTAAAGGTAAGGTGGGACTTGTATTTCTGAAGAAAAAACCTTATCTGACTGAGTTTCAATGTGTTGTCAATGAACTACCTTTTCTATTCTATTTTTCTTTAATAAGATACAGGAATCTTTTCTGTAGAAGCAAAGTGATCCTGGAACTGACTTGAAAACTGACTAGTAGTTATTCATTAATGACTCACTAGATAATTTTCTGCTATCTGCTATAAATATAGCTGCTAGAGTAACTTAGGAGAGAAAATACTACATTGTTTTGAGAAAGTATGAATTCTCTCTGATTTGGCTAAACCCACAGAATATTAAGCATTTGATTACCTTTGATTAAAAACACAGTAAAATAAATCATAATTACAAATACATTTGTAAAGATACTAGAACATGACTGATTGGTACTGTGTATTTGCTTATCGACATCTGTTAAAAAATCAGCTCTGTGAACAAAGAATGGTCCGGTCATTTGAGCACAAGGTGAGGATCTAGAAGCTCCTGTCTTCTAATTCATATTTCCATAGATGTGGGACAAGAGGAGTCATTTAGGAAGTGACTCAGGCATCTGCCAATCCAGAAGGATTTGGGTTTTCCATAGATCCCATGCGAGATAGGTCAGCCTCATGTGCTTGTTCCAGATAACCTAGGACATTTATTATGACACTACATTTTTATAGAATGAATGAGTTGGAAAGACCCTGAAGCTGCAAGGCACTAGCAACAATATGCTGTGAGTATTTATCTGAGAAAATTTGGTGAGTCTAGTCCTTTACTTTTCTATGAGCAAATTAGTATTTTTATAGGGGCAATGACACCAGAATTAGTGGGATACAATAGTGAAGACCTTTGAGAAATTCTGCCAACTCAGCTGAAGAAAAGCAAACAAACCACAACAGATATGCTCCAGCTGCTTCTGAATGAAACACCAATTAAAAAGAGTTTCCCCAGGTCAGCTTCTTTTCAGAACAGCTTCTCAGGCAGCAACCAACTTCATTTAGAGGTAGACTTGACCTCAGAGATAACAGAAAAATAAGGAACGAAAACATGTTCCTGTGTTGGGTTTCATGCCTGTTACTGCAAGTCCTTTGCCTGAGGCAGGCAGACCTGCTAGGGAAGGGAAGAAGTAGAAGATATTGCATCTACAGGGAAAAAGAGTATGTTCTGTTTTCAGCAGTATTATTTGATGAAGGTGTTTTATTTTGAGCAACTGAATGTAATGGCCTTCAACTATTCCCACAAAGGCAGAGCACTGTGGATCTGTGCAAGGAGCTGTTCCCCTCTTCCAGACATCTTTTTGCATCTTTTCTGATCCTTCAGCTGTGTTTCATATCCTTTCCTATCCTCCAGTGTCTGGGAACTCCATGGGTTGTAGCTTTTTGCCTGGCGTTTTCATTCATTAACGCAACACTGATTTTCTCCATTCAGAGCAAATTCACAATCAAAGAAATTTAGAATTTGTCCTTACACTCATAGTCCTGTCCATCAGAAATATCTGGAACTTGTCTTTTTGAACAAAATACAAGAAATAATTCATAAATGAGTCTGAAAAATTCATCTACACTCTCTCAAGCTCTCATCCCTACTTCAAGTCATGTTCGTGTCTTGGCCTCAGTCCCACCTCCAGCTAAATGTAGGCTTAATTTAAAAATTGGCTAAAAAAGGCTTGAATCACAGCAGAAAGTGGAAAATGTAAACAATGATAGCAGAATTTCTGACTTTGCTCCCTTATGTGTATATATTATATTGTAATTATGTCTTCTCTACTTTTTTACTTTCTCTTCTTCAGTGCTGGAACATTACCTGTCACATTCCGGTGTCTTGAAGAAAATCTAGGCATCGATAAGCGTGTAACAAGGTTCGTTCTTCCTGTCGGAGCAACGATTAACATGGATGGAACTGCCCTTTATGAAGCTGTGGCTGCAATCTTCATAGCACAAATGAATGGAATTGAGCTGGATGGAGGCCAGATAGTTACTGTGAGGTCAGTTCAAAATACTTGTAGGCTTTGTTTCTACAGACTGTAAAATGTGAAGCTTTTGGTTGGATGTCCTCTCAGTAGCTGTGGGATTCACTGTGGAATCCATGGATTTCTAATAATGATATGCAAAGGAATGTCATATACATAGGTCCTAGTTCTCTGGTGGCGTTTTCTATCATTTGCAGCCTTAGTGCATGCTAGTGCTTACACAGTTTTGCAATTGACAATACAATGTAAAATACAGCATTCTCTGTCCAATGCAATGCCTTTTTTTAGTATAAAGGGATGCTACAAGTGATATATGGGCATTAACTTGTAGAATGTATCTGTTTATATACATTGGAAGAACAAAGTGTACCTAAAAAATGTATCCGTGTATTTATGTTTGCCTGTACTTTTTCTGTGACTTCGGAGATCAGCAAACAAAATGGACTGAGAATAGCCCAGCCTGAGGGTGAGATTGCCTGCAGCATGGTCTGGATACTCCCAGACTTTTTATCTCTAACACAGCAAATATTAGCTCTAGTCTTTTCATATCAAATTGTCATATCTAGGACTAAGCTGAATATCTGGAAGGACAAAGGAAAGTACTCATTAAAAATAGATAGGAGTGATTGAAGACTGTTCACTGTAATGGATTTTTAAGACTTATTAGGTAGGTTGACTAATAAAAAGCAATGGCAGAGTTATGACTACTGCAGCTACAGTTAATTTACAGTGGAAAACGATGAAGACGCCAGACCTAACATTTTGAATAGTTAAAATGGAAACCACAAGTGAAGGCTGCCAAGTTTGCCTTCTTCCTGTAGTTTTCACCCACTCACCTTTCTTTTATTAAACCCTTTTAACACTAAAGAAACTCCTGCAAAGGAATGTCTAATTCTATGTTTCTTGCCTAGCTATACTAGTTCCACGTTTTCCATTTCTTTACCTCCTGCCCCAACCCCTGAAATAGTAAAGCCAAGGTTTGTAAAAGGTTCAGGGCTGCTTCTAATGAAGGGAGATGCTAGACCTGCGTGATGAATATTTGTTGCTAAGACTGAAAACAGTCATTTCTGAGATGCCACATATTAAACTAAATTGATACCAGAGAGATTCCAGTCAGGAATCAGCTGTTGTCCAAGAGATTTGGTAGACTAGAACCCAAGTTACTCCTTTTCTCCTCCTCTGAGGACTGACTCATTAGCTCTTCCTGATCTCACCATTTCAAGGCTGATGTAGCCAGCTTTGTGACTCACGTTTACTGAGTAGGTGGCAACTTTGGGCTGTCTGTAAGAAAACCATTGGTTCTCCTTTTAATGCAGTATAACATTTTTGCTACAACAATAGGACAAGAACTATCTCTTGAGGTGGGCAATACAAATGAATGAAAGGTTATTAGGTTTTGTCTGTCAAATCCAGTTTGTGATACTGAGGATATTCAAATGACCCAGTCTTAAACTCATGAAGACTTAAGTAGCCTTTGACCAGCCCTAGTTACTTTATATTGGTCATGTAGATCCTCTGATTTCCTGTCTTCTTTGGGAGAGGGTGATCTTGGAAATGGTAGCTAAGCCAAGACTCTGTTTAGACCTGAACAGTGGTAGCTTCATTCCCCTCCAACCCTGTAAGCACTGCTGTGGGAAAGTTGGCAGGAGCATTTCCTCACAGAGCTTGGAAGTCAGTTACCAGTTCAGGCTGGAGATGCCTGAGGAGCTGGCACTGCACACAGAGCCTGATGGCAGAGCAGAGCTTCCTGCCTGCATACCTGCTGCACCTTTCTGGATGTTTAGTAGGCCAGGTTGCACTCTAACCCAGACACCGACAAACACACTGCAACCTGGATTGTCTGGGTCAGACCCAACCACCTGCGAGCTCTAAACCAGGCTAACATCCTCACAGATTAGTTCTGTGGCTAACAGCCAAGGATTTCGCCCAAGAGACCTTTTTCTCCTACTTCTGTGTTGGAAGCACTTTCAGATTTGTTGGGTACAACCCTAGACATACAACCATGTTACTCATCTCTGTTTTAAAAAGACAGACATAACTTTTCCTTTTCCTTTTTCTTTTTTCCTTGTTCTTGTTCCTTGTTCCTTTCCCTCACTCTCCCTCTCCTCTCCTTCTCTTTCCTATTTTTCTCCCCTTGGCTTGTTCTCTGACAAATTTATTTTCCATTCTTCATAGGATTGCCCAATGATGTTGATATTTTTTATGGTCTGTGTTGTATTTTTTTTACAAACATTTGGAGCACAGACATTCATTCTACTGGTCTTCATGAAAAAATGAGAGGCAAAAACAAAGACAGGTTTGGATTTATGAAACAATCAGATGAATTTTGCTTTTTCATCTAGGTGATTTGTATCTAGGCTTGGTACACCAGGCCAAAGATTTGAATGTCATAACCAACTTACAGAACTTAAAACTCTCAGACAGCTCTCTTACAACTCTCAAAACAAACCCCATAGATCTGGCCTCCCCTATTAAATATTTTTTGAGGAACACAAGATTTGTCATAGAATCATAGAATTTTTTAGGTTGGAGGAGACATTTAAGATCATCAAGTCCAACCATTAACCTAACACTGCCAAGTCCACTACTAAACCATGTCCCTAAACTCACCTTCTACATCATATAGTCATTAGTTTTCTGGGAAGAACTCATTAAAAATAAGACCTCCTAATGATCACATTGAGTATGCAATGAAAGTATATGTTCCTCTTCCTGCTACCCGCATTTGATTTTGTTTTTGCAGTTTGACCGCCACCCTGCAAGTGTTGGAGCTGCCAGTATTCCCAGCGCGGGACTTGTCACTATGCTTCTGATCCTTACTGCGGTTGGTCTCCCTACCCAGGACATCAGTTTGCTTGTTGCTGTTGACTGGCTTTTGTAAGTTGTGCTGACTCCATTGCTCAGAACAGCAAAAGTAGTGAAGTAATGCTTGTCCATAGTGCTTTTCAACCATTGATCTTGACAGAACTGTAAGACTCTCCTCTACAGAGGAAGCAAAGGAGGAAATAGGCTTTTGATGAAGTAGGAGACACTGAAAGCAGCTTCTCACCTGGGTACAAATTGTTATAGAGCTACTGAAGTCAGTTTCTATGAGCCGAGGATCTTCCTGTAAGACCATTGGGCTCACGCTCATATATTTTCTTCTTCCTAATGATGCCTCTCCATCACAGACATAGCTCAAGAGCAATTTTCTGATCTTTACTTTCGTATTTCTGTTTCTTACAGTTCTGGTCTAAAATTAAGGACAATGCTGAAATGCAGGTTCCATCAGGATGTTGTCAGCAAGTTACAGGGTGATTTGGGCATTTGTAGTATCAAATATTTTATGCTCATAATGGGGAAAGGCTATTTCTTTTTGTGCATAAGAAAGTAAATACTTTTAAGAAAGAAACTGTTGTAGAGCAGGATATAAACCAAAGACAAATAAGAAAGCAAATTGAAAGGAGAAGGGTCCATTCCGTAGTTTGATTTTACTGACAGATCCCTCAAACTGGAAAAACTGACTTCTTTTTCAAGGACTTGAGATCAAAGTCCTTCAGTGCCATTGCAGGACAAGAAACAACTAACCCACAGAGAGTTTTCCAAGGCTTTTGCTCTTCAACATTTGAATACAGAGCTGTAAATATGGACAGAGCATATGCCAAGCCACATCCTTTCTCGTGTTGTCATTTGGCAACGTGGATATCTTTCTGTCACCTGTGCAGAGCTGACAGGGACTCAGTAGTCCTCTAAGTTGTGCTGCCTCTAGAGGCTTTTATATTGTCCTTTACTGCTGCAGCACAGTGTATTCTGGTCAACAGCCATCTCTCCCCTAATATTCTTTATGTCATAAAGACATATGTTTCTGTTGTGTGAGGTGTGGTGTCCAGAAGGGGAGATGTAAGTACCATTCTGTACTATTTGTGCATTTCCTCCTACACTAGCAGCCTCAGCTGCCCACTTGTGGTAGCTTTCAGTCCCAGATACACTACTAAAATTACGCAGGAAGAAATAGCAGAGTGAGAATGTGAAGATAAAATAGAAATTAATTTTCTGTCATTATCTTTTGGCTTATTGAGAAGAATTCAAGAACTGGTCAGTCCTCTGACATGTATTTTGGATCTACTGCTATACTCTATCTGTTATTACCTATCTTGTCGCTAAGAGCTGTGAAGAATAGCACGCAGCTCCGATTCTGCTTCAGGGAAAAATGAAAGAGGAATTTACAGCTTGGGAAGGCAAAGGGAAAAGATGACTTACATATTTTATATATAACTGAATATCATGATGTCATGACTCAGAATGGTGAAATGAGGCAGGGTTCAGCAGTCAGACTACAGCTGGCGTAGGGAAAAATGTGATTATTCTGTGGGTTTATTATATTTATGAGGTCATGGTTGAAAACAGGCAAGTGGCATAGGAATCTGCAGCTGGGAGGAGGAGAGCAAAAAGGAGGTGCATACTCATTTTAAATATATGTTTTTTCTGTCTCTCAAAGTACAGCAAATAGGTAGGTTTCTGCAGCTGGTAGGAGGATGTGCAAAAGAGCCTGTGGTTGTTTGGGCTTTTTTTAGGGAAATGTCATTTAAAAGTATTCCTGTGGACTGAGAAGCTCTGCCACAGTAGCAAACCTCAGAGTTTACCAGCAGTTCTGATCCACTAGTAGGTGTTTCATTTCAGGCTCAGCTTCAGCAGCATGCTACCGCTGGCTCATCCAACCCTGCTTAGGAATAAAAACATCTGTACTGTGAAGCGGTAGCGGTGATGAATGTACGTATAGGAAGGATGGTACTTCTGAAAGAAATATTTCAAGGTATCTTTCCAAAATAAATGCCAGGCAAAAGAACCTTTCAGCGCAAACAGTTGGGTTTGGATCCTTCCGGCCTAACAATCAGCAGTGCAATTGCAGTGTGATTCAGAATTGAAAGGCAGAGGGAAAAGAGAAAAGAGATAAAAAAGGGGGTAAAAAGCTCTGTGTCATGCCACTAGTGCTGCAAAGTTAAGGCAAGTTTGTTGGCGGAAGTGTTGTGCTAATTACATATGTCAACAGCTAATAGCTTTATTTTTTATCTTCCAGTGGTTGTGTTGTGGTAACCACGATGGTCTAATGAGATATGGAAAACGATGCTGCTGACATTGCTGATGTTAAGAAAAGGTGCACAGGCCAACTTTTCAGCAAGCTTTTGGATGCGCAAACGAGACCTAAAGAATATCTGAAAAGAAAGATCATAAAAAGATATTTTCTTTACTTACAAACATTGTCTTCTTCCATTTCTTTAGATCATCAAATAACATTACAGCAGTATTTCTAACAGAACGTAGAAGAGAAAATAAATAAAATAAAATATTTTAAGTTAATAAAATATTTAAGACCCAATTCCAGCCACTTTTCTGGAACCAGTGTGTAAACACAACTGGTCATGTAGAAATATTTGAAATAGCTCTTTATAACATTTCAATTCCAGATAATGAAAGCTTTTAAAAAATGGCCTACTCTATGAGTTTTTCAATATTTCTGATGAAAAAAATATCAGAACATCATTGGATTTTACAGTACTGCCATCATCTGAAACTGTGGTCTACCAAACCAATTTGCATGGTTTGGTCATGGTGTAACACAAAGCTGACTTTTGATCGTCCTTAAACTTGGCACTCTCCTCCTTCAAATTGGAGCCAAAGGTTTCTGTATCGATTTCTTCCTCAAGCCTCTTCAATATCTAGAGATTAGGTTGCTCAACCTTCCCCTCCCATGCGTACATATACAGCGTGAGCTCTTTCAGCAGGTCAAGTTCCCAAGATTTCACAACTCCTCATAGGTTCTCAGATTAAAACTTAGCACAACACAGCAGTGACATTTATAGGATGGTAATTATATGCCAACAGCTGGAATAAAACCAGCTTCTTTGGCTCTAACCAGAAGCTGCTACTTTCCAGATGTGAGACTAACAAGCTTAGCAAATATCATAGCACAACCTCAATATGGTGATATTTTGCAGTGAAGAGAGAGGAATTAGAGAAAATGGGCTTGGACGGCTGATCTGGTATTTAAACCTTCATCCAGTAACTCAGAAAAAGATTGCTTGAGTTCTGACTCTGTTCCTTGGCTTAGATCTAAATTTAGAATCCAGTTGATGTCTGGATGGTGTGAACAGGGCCTCACATAAATTGAATTAAACTATAGAAAATAGGAGCTCTTTCCTATAATGACAAAGAGGTAAGGCAAGTTAAACATGTCACCTGGTCTTTGACTTAGCAGGCATGCTAAGATTTTAATGTCTTTTCTAAAATCTAGTAAGGTTGATATACTGGGTTTTCAAGCTTTCAGGGAACAGGAATAACTTTTTTGCCTACTAGCATGCTGTATAGGCGCTATGACATTAATAACAAGGGGGCTTGATTCAGTTCTTCTCATTTCTATTCCTTTAATCTACATTGTTAAGCTTCCAGTTCTTCTGATTTATGCTTGTTTGAGGAAATTAAACATTAACCCTTATCAAGATTTAAAGAATTACTTCCGAATTATTCCAAAGCCCGTTCTTACCAGATGTTGAGTTGGCTTTTGAGAGAGAACTTTGACTTTAGTCGCATTATTCCTCTCAGAAGCTATTACGGACAATGCAGAAGTAGCTGCCTTGGGGCAAGTCATTTACTAGACTGCAAATTTCCTATATTGATTTTGTTTGCATCATTCCAGCATAGCTGGAATTAATTCTTGGTTGTTTTTAACAAAAGAGTAAGTACAGTCTTAGTTCTTCTTAGGGTGTTCTTTGGCCCCAAAGTGGTCAGTGGCACTTTGCTGTTCATTCCTGACAGCTGAGACTTTCTCCTTTCTGTTGTAAGGAACTTAATTGTTTACTTTGGTTCACTCAGTGTAGCATGTTCTGCAACAGTGTGTAGTTTGTATCAGCGAATCTCTTGGCTAGTAGTACATGCATATGGGCTGAAGCATCTCCTTAAATGACCCTTTCAGAATTTGAATTGTGCCTTAATTATATTTATGTATTCTCTCCACCTTATTTTTTGGCATCCTATACTACCCCTCTGTTGTCTGGCATCAATGAATCCTTTCAAAATTTAATACCACTCATACAAAAAAAATTAAGCAGGTGTTGTTTTTGTGGAGCTGTATTGCCAGGTTCAGTATATTTGATGGTATTAATTAAAAATTACACTTGGAAAGTCATATTTTCCTATTCTGCCACTCTGACCAGGTTTAAAACTCTCTTCACAGGCATGGGATGAGAACTGTATAAAGCATTTCATTTGTGTGAAGCAAAACTGGAAGGATGTTTTCCTCCTATGCATTCTTGGTTTGTTTGTTTTTCAGGGGGATTATTGGAGGGTTTTTTTTCCTTCTGGGTATTTTTTGATGGCAAAAAAAAAATTGAACTGCTTCAACAAAGATATTACACCACAAACTCCAAATATGTAAGCATGATAATGTAGAGAGGGAGAGGAGAAACTTGAAAGGGAATACAGTTCCAGAGCTGGCAAAGGCAGATTTACAGATATTTAGAGCAAAGATGTTAAAAGGGCTCAAAAGTTTGTATGGCCATGAATAGGCATGTGTAATGAATGTTTATTAGTTCGGGGTTTATATATTTAGGTTTTTTTCAGTGTTCTACAGGAAAAGGAGATGTCACACAAATCTAGTACCCAAAATATTAGAAAGGGTGTTTTCAAATTAGTCGCTGTCATGGGAAATGAGGTCTTACATGCTGTCTTTTCTGTCACTTGGCAAATGTCCACACTGTTCAACATGCCCATTTTGTGTAAATGAGTCTTTGTGGCTATACCTCTGAGAATTAATCAGTATAATCACTTCTCTGACCTATTTGACAAAGCTAGACTCAATTGCTGCAGTAGCTTTAAATTGCAACCCTCAGTCAGAAGGTTTTTAGGAGTCATGTTTAGTTCAGATATGAAGAGGCAAATTAGATTGTAAATGATTTCAACATGTGTAATACAGCCTACCTGCAGTAGGAAAGATAGCAGGAGCCCATAGTCCTGCAGTGCTCTGTAAAACCATCTCCCATTTTTGCAGAATTTTGGGCAGGTTTGGGGCAGAATTCTGAAATTAGGGAAAATCCACAGCCATGAGTTCACTGCTGACAGATAGAGCCACAGTCTAAGAACAAGACAGGAGAAAAGTGGCATGTCTGTCCAATGGCATCCTGTCCAGGAAGTGCCAACAAACATTTTTTTTGTAATGAAGCATGTGAGCCTCTGTTGGCACCCTCCTACAACAAGGGGCACTCGTTACTGAAATGCTGTCACAGGCTCATCATTTTGTAGGCCATGACCCATATTTGTTTGGCTCATATGCCAAGCTCTGGCATACAATAGTGTGGGCAGGCTGCCATGCTAACAGGTGACCATCTGTAAAGACAGTGCCAGGAGAGGAGCTTTGATGGTCTGAGCCTTATGGAGATATTTCAGGCATGTTTTTCCCCATAGTTTGCTCACTGAGAATAAAGGGAGTTAATAAAGGGTGTTAATCCACCTCAGAAATGAGAACACTTCATCAGGTCCAAAATCCTTTTCTCTGGCTTTATTAACTTCAGTGCTCTGATAAATTCAGATTAAACAAAGGGCAATGATGTGAGCCTGGCACCCTGACATTGAAACCTCCAGCTCCAGAAGCAGCTGCTGGGGAGATCTCAGTCAAGCACAGCTCTGCAGTTTGTGTCTCTAGCACAAGTTCTTTGCCAAAATCCATGAGTATGAGCAGCTGAGCCATGGGAGTTTGCACATCCTCCCTGCCTGAACAAGTCCCCTGGGACAGCGAGCTTTTTCATTTCACTTGAAAGGTCCCATCTTTCTTTTCTTTTCTTTTCTTTTTTTCTTTTTTCTTTTCTTTTCTTTTCTTTTCTTTTCTTTTTTTTTCTTTTTTTCTTTTTCTTTTCTTTTTTCTTTTCTTTTCTTTTCTCTTTTTTTTTTTTTTTTTTTCTTTTCTTTTCTATTCTATTCTATGCCTTAACTTTCTGAAATAAAATGCAGTAACTGTAATATTAAACGGGCTGCCATGCCCTACTTTTTCTCTCTCTCATGCCATTCAGCCTCTGCCTTTTGCTTCTTTTTAGGGACCGGATGAGAACATCATCATGTAGTGGGGGATTCTTTTGGTGCTGGCATTGTCTACCACCTTTCCAAGGCAGAACTTGACACCATTGATTCCCATCATAAAGAGCACGAAGACATTGAAATGACCAAACTCAGTCAATCTATGATGATGTGAAAAATCATAGGGAAACAACTCAAACCAATGTTTTTTGCAGCTCACAACTCAGTCATGGTAGATGAGTGCAAGGTACCTTTCACATTTATGGTATTGAGACATGTATATAGCACTGCATGCTTTATTTATCTTATTTTTTAACCTGCATGTATTTTTCAAATCGTTTTGCAAATAACAATGGACAACAAGGTCCATGAACCCCAGACATTTTGATGAGTTTGAGCAGTTTCAAAATATGTTTTTTTGCACTCTTCTTAAAAGTTGTCATTTGAGGGAAAAAAAATCATGTATATTGTTTACATATGAAAGGCAAGAACCAGCGTATTAGGAATACGCCAAGATGCAGAAAGATGGCATCACCTTCTATGGACATTTACTTAATTTTCTATGGCAACAGAGAACTTAATTGCCAACCCAAATGAAGGATAGCTGCAATTCACATACAGGTTTATCATTTGCTGACTGCCTTCCATGATATGCTGTTCAGAGATGGACATGTTGAATGCACTTTAGCATCAGAATGCTCCTGCACTCATACGGCATGCTTATGCTTTGCCATCCATCATCGTTCCTGAGTCATTAAGACACAACATCGTATTCCTCTGTAATCCTTGCTGTAACTAACATGGATTATTAATAGTATAATAACATCTTGATCAGAGCAAAGTGAGCTTGAGAAACCCCACCAGTTGAATAAGAAAACAGTTGGGGAGGTTAGTGGTTAAAAGTTTACTAGCAGGCCACCACTAGTACAAGGGCAGTTTAAATCAAGAGAGAGTTTTTGAAAAAGAGGAGAAAGAGAGTGAAACAAGCTGGAACTTTTCATTTCATAGTCTTTCTTTTATTTATTAATACTCTGATCTGATCCTGTACACGTCTTTGACACAGTGAATTGCCAGTGAGCCTACCTTAGCCATTTATCCAACCAATCTCTTGCATCTTACAGTTGCCACAACTGAGCCAGTATAAAATGTGAATGCCCACACTAAGTCCATTAGTAGATCACCATATATATTGGATAAATAGTCCTGTTCTATCACGTTCACCTGTCTCCAGCCTGGCTGGAAATGTTCTTTAGAATATTTTTTTTCTAATGCTTCTTCTAGACAATGTCAGGCCAAACCTGAATTTCCAGGGGAAAAAGTAATCTGAATTCAGAAAGAGAAACTTTCATCTTATCCTCAAATTTCCCTGAATCTTCCAAGTTTTTAATAAAATGATTTTTAAAAATGGAAACAAACATGTTGTTCTGATATGATCTCTCTTCCTCTTCTGATCTGACCCACTCTTTTCCATGAGAAAAATAAAGAAAAAAAATTTTGAAATGGAAAGAGAATACAGCTACACAAAATTAAAAATTGTCATTGATTTTAGTTTCTCAAAAAGAAAGGACACAGAGAGAGATAAAAATTGAAGGAAAAGAGAAATCTCCTGAAAAGAAAGATCTCATTTGATAAACGATTTTTCATTAAAAATAAGCATGTGCCCCCCTCTTTTGGTTAACGTTCTTTTGGAACTTTTGGAAAACTGTTTTTCAGTGAAATAGACTATGCTAATTTCAGGGGTTTTAAGACAAATTCAGCTACCATACATCAGTCTGAATCAGTTCATGGAACTGAATACTGATAATTTTATCTCCTTCCAGTCTCTCAGATTTGCACGGAGATCCAAGTCAAGCTAGAAAGTAGTAGCATGTTGATGCAATACTTGCTGCATTTCCTTTTCTCCTTCAGTTTCTCGTATCATTTCCCTCAGTTCAGGCATTAGCTTACCTCAAAAACACAGATTAATGGTGCAGTATGTCATCCTAAGCACACCCTTAATTAAAATTTGGGACCAGTGACTTATGAGCTAGAAGTGTTTTTCCTTTTTCATTGTTTTAGGTTTGCTTTGCTTGCAATCTCATTTGCATTTTTAAACTCGTGAAAAGAGCCAGGGTTTACTGGATTGAGCACAAGACTGACACTGAGCAGGTCACTTGTCTCGTCCATGTGTCTGTCTGCAAGCTACCAAAAGGATGTGATGTCACAGTCTACTTTATAAGCTATGAATATATGCTGACATTTGCAAAGCATTTGGATCATGTTGAAGTGGTCTACAGCTCCCAAGTATTAGAGTAGCAAAAGGAACAGAGTGTAGGATTTGCGGCTTCAAAACAGCCAGCTGTTAAATCTGAAGAGACATCTCTTCATCCTGTCAAATGCACTGGTGGGTTGAAAAGCTCACTGCAACTCCGGTCAGAATTTGGAAAAGCTAATCTACTAGCATGTCCTTTCTGTTTACTTTCTGTAATATATTCCATGTATAATGCTAGTAGTTTATAATTTTGCATGGTCAATGTATATTTTTAATAAGTAGTTTACCTTATATGGAGGTAGAGTGGTTGTTACTGCACAATATTTTTGTATTTTTTTCATTATCATATTTCACATGACTCTATGTGATTTTCATTTCTGAATAAGCTGTTCATTCCTGTATTTGCATGTTTCCCCCTTTCAATTATCTAAGAAAAAGCTTGACTTTGTTTCAAAAATCAGTGCATTTTGTCATGTTTCCATGTCCCAATGCTTCCATGCATGCAGTTTATCCAGCATGGGGAATTTCAGCTCTTTTTCATTTGAAGCTTACAAGGTAAGTTAGGAAAGAGTGAGCCATCCATTTAGAATTAAATGAAAGATTCTCTCACAGTTATAAAGATCTAGATCACTTTTGTAAAGTTAAATTGACATTTTACCTTTTTAAAATTTTTAAGTCATTTGGCTGGAGCTATCTTTCTTGAAGCATGGGTTTATTTATAGCGATTTCTGGGATGCAACGTAGTAGGCAGTGTTTATTGTGAGTTGGTAGATCACTATAGGTCTTCTACCTATACTTAAAACCTAAAAATTTTAGTACGTATCTTTACAGGCAAGAGTGATGTTTTGCTGTACTTTGTGTGAGACAAACATAGCATTACTATGAATTTTTGGTCTGACTATAGTCAAAATCTTTCACTACATTGTTAGAAATAGTGGTATGATGAACAATACTTTCACAGCGTATCTTTTCCTCCATTTCTTTAAAGGTGGTGTAATTGTAGGTGAGTTTGTATAGATACACATCTATGATTATTCTGGCCTTGCATATTTTTCATGTCCTTGCATCAGCTATCCTGCTTTGCTAAGGAATTCCACTGAAAAAATATGACTTTCTACACTAAAAAAAAAAAAGTAATCTGTTTTTGAAATAATCCAAAGAAATCTGTAGGACATAGAAAGGAGTAGAATCTGAAATATTTATTAAAAAAAACCTCTACAGCAAAGGCTAAGAAAATATGGAACTTTTTTTCTACTGCTAATGTTTTCTAGTCAGTATAATAAATGAACAGGAGTCTCACTATTTGGGAGTGTTGTGAATTCTGAATAAATACATTTTACATATATAATAAGACATGGTGTATGTAATTCCTGTAAATATCATGATCTTCCATATAAAACTGATGACTTTTTTGTCAAAGTGCCTTGGCCTTTAAGTTGGTTGTTGATGATAATTACTTGCAGGTAACACTGGCAACCAATGGCAAATCCGCAGACTTCAGTGTTGTTGAAGAAGAGCCTTGGAAACGTGAAAACTAAGGGAAGAGATTCATAGCTCCATCTTTAATAAGCCCTGAAGCTATCTTCTGGCAAAAGATATCACGATTAAAGAAGATTTCTCTTTTTTCCTTTTAACATCTACAGTTTCTGCTTCCTTAATTTCTTAATTGAAACTTAGCAAAGATCTCATCAAGTCATTGCAGTGTCTTTGCCAAGCAGTGATCCATAACCATCTGTCTCCCTTGTGTTTCTGTTTGGATGATGCAGCTGGAGAACACTCCATGCAGTGCAATGTGCTCTCACCCACCTCCCCTTTCGTTTAAGACACAGAGGATGTAAATGCTGCAAAATGGGAAGATCAAAGTGCCAGTACGGTTCGCTACAGGGACTCAGGGTCACAAATACAAGAGAAACATAATACCACGTAAACCGTCAAGTGTTTTGGTGACTCTTGTGGCATACCTGATCTATTTAGCACTGTATGGCTAAAATATCTTTTGAAAATGTCCATAGAGATTTCTGTTTGTTTTAATAATGACAAGCACTGTATTTTTGTGCCTAGTTGTACTTTAAACTGAACTTAGATCCAGGCACGAGATTAATGTATACAAGTCAGCAAGTTATTCCAGACATTTTGTTAGATCAGTACAACTAATACTTAGCATCAAGACAAGACCTTAGATTTGTATGTACATGTGATGTCCCAGGTCAGGTGCAGCCTTTATTTTATGATGGGGCTGTACTGCTTTGTGACCACAATGTATCATATAATACAAGGCAGTATTATTGCAGAGGTGGTAGTTCCTTCACTAAATCTATGCCTGATGTACAAAATACAGAATACCATGGGCTCAGTTATGCCATTCTTAATCAAAGTAGGTAGCACCTTACTATTCACCCTGCTCCACTGATGTCAGAGGGATTCCTCGTGTGGACGGGACTACTCAAGTAAGGTACTACTAACATTGGTCACGGATGTCATGATTGGGTACTTGATAATGAGCTATAAACAAATTCCGAATCCATTACTCTAAGAAACTGAGGTTTTGAATGTGATCATCAGTAGCATTTGGTATGAAGTGAAAGCCATCTTTCAAGTATATGTCATATTTCAGAGAATGGCTAAATCTTGAATTCATTGCTAAGCCAAATCCCATACAAGGTTAATAGAATTTGGTGAGGGTTAGGACTGAATGAAGAATAAACCAGCATTTTAGGATTTAGATCAGTACATTGAGTATACTATCTCTCTCTCTCTCTCTTTTGCAGAGTAACAATTCATACAACTCTCTAATGTCAGAGAAATGTTTCTTAGAGCACATGGCATCTGAATTAACGAGATGGTGTTTTGTCAACATAGTATAGCTGACTCATGCTGTCAGAAGAAATTACAGTCACAATAATCACCCTGTGAAGTGTTTTTAAAGGTGCTTGCTAGTACTCAGCAATTTTAAGACACTGGTGAATGCCATTATACTATTAGCAATGTTCTAAAGCAAAGCTGAGCCACGTGGCCTTGTGAGGCTCTACCCACAGAACAAGCTTTGTGCAATTTTGGGGGGAGCTCTCAGAGGTTCTCAGAATGAATCAGAATATGAGCATATGGTGAACTTAAAAATGACAGAAAACAGAGTTGAAACATTTACGGAAATAGGCCATTCAGTGTCTGTGCTCAGACACTGGGTTTAAACAGGAATAATGTATTTAACTGTAGAGTGGTATTTGGCTCTGTAGAAATGATTGAAATATAAATTAGTCTGCTTTTGCTCATCTGCATTCATATAAATATCTCCGAAAATGCACACAGACCTGAGCCAGCCAAGGCTACTTGCATGATTAATGATGTGCGAGATCAAGTCCATTGTCAGAGTACCCTCATTTAAGCATTTGTTGTCGTGGAATATTTTTCTTGTCATTGTATTTTTGTCCTCAGTTGCATGCCATGGCTACAATCCTAAGCAAAATGGCCTATATAATTTAACAAATATGATCCATTGTGAATTCTGTAGGCCTCTAACATGTATTAGAGGTGGAAACCTTTTCCAGAGGCCTCCTGAAGCATCTTAAGGATTTTTTTTGTGAGGGATGGAATTGTAGGATATTCAAAGAAATGATAGGCAGGTTGTCTTCTCTTTTCTTCAGTCATTGGTATTAGCATATCCAGAGTTAACCTATAGCTAGCTGGTGCTTCTCCCAATTTGCATTCGAAGATGTTTTTACCACTGGGTTATGTGCCAGAAATGTGCCTGGGACAGTGTGTAGGTACTCTAACATGTTCCCTACTCTGAGAGTGCTGGCTCACATCAAATGAAATTTACTATGACTTGGGTGGTAGTTATATCCAAGAATAACACGCAGTGTTTACCTCGGTTTATATCCAGCATTCTCAAGCTGTTTCATGGCCCAGCTCGCCCATTAATAGATGACTTTCCATCCTCTTCACGGCAGAAGTTTCTTAGGAGCAGCCACACCAATTGCTTCCCTTGAAAGTAGCTTTAGAAAACTGGTCCATGCACTTTTAGCTGTCATTTGAAACTGTTTAGCCGTTGGAAACAAATAGGAATGCCAGCAACATGTGACTAAGCAGCTCCACAAAATTACATATTGAGAAACACTTAGAATATGCTTACATTTACCCAGATGGAATGTATTGTCCTTTAAAGAGTTCTTCTTTGGATAGAGACTAGGGGAGGAAGGAATGAGATGCTAGAGAAACCCCACCCACAAGGGAGAATAAATTTGGGTCTTTCGCTAGGACTAGAATAGCAGATTGTGATTTTAAAATAGTAATTCTGTAGATACAGTAACTCAAGGATGTTTCAATTATGATGGTATTTCTCTATTTAAATGTGGATGTGGGAGAAGGAGAAATGTTGGTTTTGGTATGCTCCTCTGCTTTTAGCCTGACTGAATATTTAATATAGTGTTACTCCAGTGCAGCACTGTATTTAACCATCAAAAAGCTTTCCGTTTCTCTGGGAAAATGTAACTCACTCTTGGCTTGCATTTCTTGATTTGCTCATTCCACATGAGGCTGGGTTGCTACTTAACTAAATAAACAGAAAATAACCCAGGGACCGGCCACTTCAGCTAATACGAAGTTCACGTTTCAGCAGGCAGCGCTGGTTACTGGCCAGTCTCTTTTTAGTTTCACTAGGAGTGTGATGCATTAATTTGCATCTGGCAAATCTTTTGTATTTGTTCGCAGTGCTGGGATGGCAAAGTTAAAGGAAAAGCACAGTGGAAAGTGATTTGTTTTCTGTCTAGTTCCTAAACAAATTGACATTTCTTTCTACATTCATCTTGTTTGCTGCTCTGTCAGTTCCCCCCACCCTTGTCTGTGCAACTGTGATATCCTTTGCCCTTTGGATTGCTGACAGCACACTGGCACACGAAAAAGTCTAGACCAGGCAAAGACTCAGTTTATTGCAATGCTTAAGTACATGCTTATGCATTTGCTTTACGCATTTACTGCTGAAGCTAGGTTGGCATTCTCTTAATATCTGTTCATTGAAACTAAAGCACACCGTGGTTAAAACTACAGAAGTGGAGCGCTTTGCTACTGAATTTGTTTCTTCATTGCTTCCCTTAGAACACAAAGGCTGCACCAGCATTGTAAGAAACATGCGTGAGTCTTATACACGAAGGTGCTTCCAATAGGTAGCAGATAAGCCATTTGAACCATATTATGGGATGTGCTCCTTCCATTTGAGTTGGTGAGAAACTCAGTATGTCTTTGAAAAACTCTGTTTGCTGTAGTAAAACCTGTGCTTGCAATGCTCTGACTACATGAAAGCCCCAGTGAAATCTATGGGAGTCAAGGGCTTCCAGGAAAGGTCAAGTCCCTTCCTGTCTCCATTAAGTTACAAGACATTTCACAATCCCATCCTAGGGAATAGTCTTCGTCTGCTATTTATAATGACGTTGATTATTACATCCAAAATATTTCTGCCAAGATGCTTCTTTTTTGCCTAATTGTTTCTATGCTACAAGTCCAGCAATGAATTTAAAACTCAGCACAAAAAAGGATTGCTATCATTCGGTTTTTTTCTATTTCTTCCCTGAGATACAGCTGATCTCCATTTCTTTCTCAAAGCACATGGAATTCCAAACTTTGTGCCCCTTTAAAACGTCTGAGTAATACAGATTTCTGATTTGTTTCCATCACTCACAGGGTCATTAGTTTTCCAGTAGCAGATACTCAGAAGGGCAGACTGTCTGAGAAGCTGCAGCAACAGTTTTGAACAAATTTATTCTGGCAACTGCCTGGATTTTCTTTGCCTCGTCACCTTCACTTGTGTTGTTGCAGCCTTGTTGTAGCAACACAGCAGCAATCACACAAATCCCCCAAACCATAGGCAGTATTAAACCTCACCTCTGACATTCACTTCTGTAATTGTCTTTAAAAGACTCTGACCTTTAGCACCGGGCTCAGAAGAATCCTTTTGTGGAGATGTAAAGGTATAACTGTTCCTCATTTCATTAAGTTCCATTCGTCTATTTTTGTTGCTGCATGTGAATTCATTTACAGAAGGATAAATAAGGGCACTTTATAAAAATGTACTGTAATATTATTCTGTTATGAGCCACAAGACTATCCATGACTTTATTACTGTGACTTCTAAGGCCACAATTAAGATATTTTTCATATTAGTTATTATGATAGGTGTATAGTCCATTGGGACGATTCACCTCGGGTATAATTCACCATATAAGACTATGTAGAAGCTCCTGTTCCCAGCAGAAAGCCCTCTTGGGAAGATGAGTTATTTTCTTCTCTCCAATCATATTGATGACTTTGAAGGAAAAATATTTACCCAATTTCCTTTGTCTGAATAATGATATATAGAGTGTAGCTTCAACTGCTGGGGGAAAAAAAAAAAAAAAAGAATTGCAATACTGAAGTGTCAAAGAAGGCAGTCCAGCTGTAACCATGTTATTTTTGAAAGTGTTCTTGCTCACAATTTACCTGAAACGATGTATTTAGTGCATATTCCTTCCAAAGTCTTTGATCTTTCTTCCCACGTAGGCACCAAGGCTGTGTCTCTCCGTGGTTCTCAGACAAAGCACAGTCTCTGCAGTTGTGCACACCTAAGGGAGGACTCCCAGTAAAGACCCTAGCAACAGTGGCCGGGTACAGACTGTACAATGGGTACCTCCCTCATTTTTTCCTCCTGATTATGTTTGATGTTAAATTGAAATCTGCTGCTATGAATGAGTCAAACTGCTGCTGATGCCCAGGTGCTGGTAATTCTTTTACTTCTTGTATGAGTGGGCTCCCTGGCACTAGGCTCTGAGGAACCATCCCTTGCATGTGCCCACCATCCCAGAGACATCTTCCCCTGCTTGGGGGGAAACTTGGTGACTTCCCACTACCAGACTGATACAAATCCTAATGGGTAAAGGGTGGTTGTGCAGTTGCAACTGAGTCTTATGGAAAACCCAGGCTCTAAACATTGAAAAAAACTAGAGCATATGACCGAGCCACTAAGTAGGTCTCTACTAGCCCGGGATGGAAATAACCAACAGGCTAATGCAGAATTCGGGGAGGCAAGACGACTTGTGAGATTTCTCACTTCATCCAGTCTTTGATCCCCTTCACTTCTAACTACGTTCTGATGCAGAGCCAATGCCGATCGATGCCAGAATGTCCAATCTTTCTAGTCTGATTTTTCAAAATTTAGGAGTCCTGCAATTGTTTTAACGATGCTTTCTGGCACACACCGTTGCACAAAGGGAAACTGTCATAAGCAGCATCACACAACCTGGATTGTCTGGTACCTGTATATTGCTTTGTACATAAATAGTATAGTTTGCAGGGATTTTTGTATCATTCTTTTCTGGTTTTTTACAGTTTTTCAACGACTGTATGCAAACTGTGTTTACAAATTGATTTTGCAGCCAATGTTGTAGATTATAGCATTTCCGTTTTGGTGTTTTGTATGGGTTTGTGAGTTCTTGTGTACTACCATATGTCCTTCCTTCTTAAAGGATACACTTCCATCCAACATATCCTGCTCCTTTCTTAAATATATCCCATTTCCTATGATCTGGTGTGAACTCTAGCTTGTAGAATGCTGCATATGTATTTATATTGTTAAATTATATGCTCAGTACTGATTTAGTTATTAATACAGGTTTTAGGGGTTTGTACTTGTTCTCTGGAAACTACAGTGTAGACTGAACTAGATTACCTAGTATCTGTAATTTACAGACACACCAATATTTTTATAATGTTTTCTATATGACCATATAAGGTAGGGGGATAATCCTTTAAAGGTTACCTGTACCTTAGAACAAAACCAGTTTTCTTATAACATCTAGGATTGGTGAAATATTTTTGTGTTATGTTTAGTGATGAATTATAAACAAAGCACAAAATGCAAGAAGCAAATAGGAATTTCAAGATGTCCTTAAATGCTGCAGTTCATTATGGAACAATGTTATAATAATCTGAACAATCTTCTAGATTGACTGTCTTGGGCAATCGTCCCTCATTTTTGTCATTTTTCTTGGTGTTACCTTTGCCAAATCCTGCAGTTCTTTCTTAGGATCTGATCATGTATAATTGACTGACTCAGAATACAGTTTATAGAAAACTGGAGATCTGGGTAGGCAAAAAATATGTTATCAGGTACCCAGTCCATCTTGCTAAAACACAGTGTATATGAGTTCAGCCTGTGGAGGAGTTCGTGATTTGGCCACCTGCCTTTGCCGTCTTGAAAAGGGACCAACAGAACCACCATGGGACCAATGTAATTGGGTAGCATCCGTCAAATACCTCCTACTTCCTTATGTATTTTAAAGAGAACAACCACTATATTTTTGACCAGGACAAGTGAGAGTTGCTTCTCTATTATGGTCATCTGTTTGCATTAGGCAAATACCTGTTGGCATTAAGGCTGTGGTTATAATAATTTCTATTTAATTAACAAGGAACTGTTTTTAGAGGAATAAAAAAATTAATATAAATATTCATAACAATTATATCACAAAAAATCTTTTATGGCTCTTTGACTGTGATACAAAACAAAGAAAACATTGAATAGGAAGTACTGCTGTCCCAGTGTGACTGATAGTGGGTATCTTCAACTATTCAGAAATCTATGGGGCCATGTTATTCTGCTGAGGTTTTGGAGACTAAATTTCTAGTAGATATACATGTAGGAAGTGTGTTGATATACCCTTGTATTTTAATCTTTCTTGTATTTTAAATCAGATGTACCAGGTATTATCTTAATAGGAACCACAGGTAGAATAGTGCTGAGTTACTAATAGCTGTAAAACCTTATTGATACCAGTTTTGACATTTTGTTGAAGTGATGTCCAGTGCCTCTCTGCACTTAGTGTAGATAATGTAGCTATCAACATGTAATTTCAGTGAAATGGTGTATACAGTATGTGTAGCAATGCTTTAATTTAATTTAATTGGTTTCTGTGTATTGAGCCATAGCAGAAAATTACACTGTCTTAAAATTTTGTTCTACTTTCTGTTTTTCATTTGTATCTGGGTTTGTTTCCTTTTGGCCATTCAACTGATTATGTTCTACAGCTTAATAACTGCTTTATCTGTCTGTTATGGAGTATCCTGTTCTGATAACATTCAGAATCATGTATGCAGCCAACTTATTGTAAATATGCTATTTTTAGTTTTCAGCTATCTAACCAGTGTGGTGTGTTAGTACCTGCATGTGTGTAGTTCCCTGGCAGTGAGTGAAAGTGATCCCAGCATAGATTTGCTGCCTTGTGAATGCAGTTGTTATGACATTAAGAATTAATGTTCACCTAGAATGATTAGTTTCTGTTTTGTTTTCTTCTTGTTTGCTTGAAATGTTTGGACTCTTTATCACCAGATGTTTAGTAAGTCACTGTTTAAATTTGCACAATGCATAAGGGGAAATCCATCTAACTGCATTCCTGCTGGATGCCCTGGCTGCTTTTGACTCTTTGTGCACTGTGCATCATTCGGCCCTTAGTCACATCACGGCATTGCAGGATCCCTCTGAGTCACTTCCAGTGCCTCCTTGACCACAAATGCCAGCAAAGCAAGTGCAGTCACACAGCTGTGACTGGGCAAGGCTGCAGGCAGCAGGGGGCTGCTGGTTCTCTCCAATGTGCCCAAGAAGTCAAAGTAGGAACCTCTGCTTCATGCCCTTGGCAGGAACAGTCTCTGAGATAGATGAATACACTCATGGGCAAAGGTGCACTGTTTCTTTCATTGTTAAAAAGGATATTAATAGTTATTGGAAATTAAATGCAAAGCTAAATGCTTCTTGAGCTACTGTTTTTGTTTACAGGCCTGTTATTTACAAAAACTATGTAAACTACATAAAACAGACATATGAACTATATAGTCAGTGGCAAAAATCTTCTGAAATCAGGGCTACAGTTCAGATCTGTGACAAAATAAGACCTTTCTGGGGTAAACGCTGAAGGTGGTTCTGAAAGCGCTTGGGACACCAAGAAGAAGCTGGTTCGTTCTTACATACCCCGGGCCTTGATCTCATAATATAATCGTCACCTGTAAGCAGAAAGAGATCAGAATCAGACCCCAAAGCACAGGAAGTATCCTGCTTGGTGAGTCCCATTATGATGCTTCAGTATGAATTGCACACTACAGTATTGTAGTATTGTACAGTATTGTACAGTATTGAGCATCATCCCTTGCTCCCTTTTAAAAGTGACCAGGCACAAGCTGGAATGTTTTGAGATGTTTCATGTAAAAACCATAAAAAGGAAGAGGGATAAGGTTGGTCTTTTCCTTATACTCAAAAACTTCCCCAGATTTTAAAATGACATACGGTACAGTATCTACAGCACAGTTTGTTTAAAAACTAATGAATGCAGATGATAAAATTTCTTCCAACTCTGGGCTCTGTTCTTATATATTGTAGTTGGAATGCCTCGTAGACTGAGTCTATTTTTGTAGTTCGGATCCCTTCCTCCTTACAACGATTGGTAGTCATTGGCTTTTAATGCTTTCTTATGGTGTGAACTGATTTCTGTAACTTTCCTGTATAAAACAACTAGACATTCTTTCTATACTGGAAATAGTCGTGAATATAATATTTCACTAAGTGTTATACCTCTTATGTACATATCATCAATAAATGTTGATTCATAATTTTCATGGCTATACTGGGTTTGCGTGGCAAGGTTTTGGTAGCAGGGCGGGTTACAGGAGTGGCTTCTGTCAGAAGCTGCTAGAAGCTTCCCCTACATCTGATAGAGCCAATGCCAGCCGGCTCCAAGACGGACCCGCCGCTGGCCAAGGCTGAGCCCATCAGTGACAGTGGTAGCACCTCTGGGATAACATAGTTAAGAAGGGTAAAAAAACTGCTGGGGAAACAGCAGTGGAGAGAGGAGTGAGATGATGTGAGCGCAACAACTCTGCAGACACCAAGGTCAGTGAAGAAGGAGGGGGAGGAGGTGCTCCAGGCACCGGAACAGAGATTCCCCTGCAACATGTAGTGAAGACCATGGTGAGGCAGGCTGTCCCCTGCAGCCCATGGAGGTTAATGGTGGAGCAGATATCCACCTGCAGTCCGTGGAGGACCCCACGCCAAAGCAGGTGGATGCCCGAAGGAGGCTGTGACCTCGTAGGAAGCCCATGCCGGAGAGCAGGCTCCTGGCAGGACCTGTGGCCCATGAAGTGAGGAGCCCACACTGGAGCAGGTTTGCTGGCAGGACTTGTGACCCCGCAGGGGACCCACACTGGAGCAATCTGTTCCTGAAGGACTGCACCCCATGGAAGGGACCCACGCTGGAGCAGTTTGTGAAGAACTGTCTCCTGTGGGAAGGACTCAAGTTGGAGCAGTCTGGAGGACTGTCTCCCGTGGGAGGGACCCCATGCTGGAGCAGGGGAAGAGTGTGAGGAGTCCTCCCCTGAGGAGGAAGGAGCAGCAGAAACAACCTGTGATGAACTGACTGCAACCCCCATTCCCCATCCCCCATCCCCCTGTGCCACTGCGGGGGAGAGGCAGAGAAAATAAGGAGTGAAGTTGAGCCGGGGAAGAAGGGAGGGGTGGGGGGAAGGTGTTTTAAGATTTGGTTTTATTTTCTCATTATCTTACCCTGAATTGATTTGTGATAGATTAAACTAATTTCCCCAAGTCAAGTCTGTTTTACCCATGACAGTAATTATTGAATGATCTCTCCCTGTCCTGATCTCAACCCACGAGCCTTTCATTCTATTTTTCTCTCCCCTGCCCAGCTGAGGAGGGGAGTGTTAGAGTGGCTTCGGTGGGCACCTGATGTCCAGCCAGGGTCAAACCACCACAATGGCTTGTATCTATGAGTTTTAACGTCAGCCTGGGCTCAATATGGGAATGCTTTGTGTAGGAGTTTAGATAAGGTAGTCTGATGTGAGAGGCTGTCTGTTCTGAAAACTGTGGGCAGGGTAGCAGATGGACCCGACTTTGCCAAAGTGTTAGAAATCTCACCCCTTGCTGTATCCTCCAAATATTTCAGGGTGCTGACTGCAACTGAGCTCATTTGCCCCAAAGGCCAGGATGCGCTAACTACAGTTCTTGGCAATGAAGTCTAGTGAAGTGGGAAGAGATGTTAGAAGAGTAGGAGGATACTGCAACTATGCAATGGTTGCAGTTGCTTTAGAAACTTACTCTGTCCCTGGGCCATGAAAAAATAAATCTCTTCCTCATAGCTTTTCTAAAAAAAAAATAAATAAAGCCTATAGCTGAACCCCTGGAGCATTTTGTAAAGAAATCAGATCTATTTAATATATGAATTAAGAGATACTCATGGAGTGAGCCATGGCCCAGAGGACTGGCAGTTACTAAGTATAGAGAGAAAGCTCAGACATTTATGCTCAGAGTAGCACACATTATGGAAACAGCATAACTACTGTTGTGTGATCAAAACACATAACCGAAACCCAGGTTGTGAGGTTTAACAGTCTGCACAACCCTGGGCTTAATTCTTACTAATCTAACCGAGACCGGCATCCACTTGCGAAGTTTCCAAAGAAAATCCAGGCATGGCAGGAAGTGGCTTTGGCAGCACTTCAGCTGGCGATCTGCCCTCTGAGTCAGTAACAATCCTAATGCAGTGCTAGGAAGATCTTTGGGCAAAAGACAAATCTGAGGCCCCAGCTATCCGCTGCCGTTTCTGTACTGTGTTGCTGCTTTCTGCCAGAGGCAGAAACGTCCTGATCTGACCTGATCAGCATTGTTAATAAATGCACACCGCTGACGTAAAATTCCCCACTGAAATTTGTTGCGCTCAGGATTCCCCATCATGCACGTATTTTATGTGCACTATGTACGTTCAACTTCCATCCATAAAAAGTGGTTATTCTTTTGTTACACAAAAGCTTGAAATGAAAGGCTCGACACTGTGACCTATGTTTGTTGCTTTTTTCAAAGCAATGTTTCTGCGAGAATGACCTAAAAAAACCAACCCACGCAGAAGCCAATTCTACAGTTATAGGAAGTTGTCCCTTTTGAAAACACATACCCCAAAGGCTGATTCCCTAAGCCCTTGCAAGCCCCTTGTGTGCCCCTCTTTCTCCATGTCCTCAGCCTTAGAGAAAAAGATTATTTCAGGAGTGTCTTTTATCTCGAATGTGTCCCTCTCTACAGTAAAGCGTTTGCTATAAGGTGCTATAAAAAACAGTGAGTCATGAATCATTGACCCATGTTAAGAGATATTTTATATCCCCTCTCAGGCATGAAAGAAAAACCGAGAGAACACTTTAGGGCTGCTAAACCTTAAACAGTCTTCTCCTTTGTATTAGATAGTACAGGGAAACAGGACAAAGATATGAAAGAAACAGGTGGCCCCAACTTACAGTGCTTTAGGAGGAAAACAACATTAAAAATGACACTCAGTTGGGCTAGCAAGTGTTAATTGCAGCAAGCACTTACACTGCAAGAATGTACAAATAGCCCAGCAGGGTTTAGTGCCACTGCGCTGCCAAAGCTCCCCTGAGCTGTGCAGAGCCCTGGGCAGGTGCACAAAGCTGAGGCAGCTTCACAGCCTCAACAGGCAGCTGTGCTGTCTCACGTGGGCAGCATGCAATGAAAGCGCTCTTCTGCTACAGCAGGCGTAGGAAGGAAACTAGATTGCATGCAAGATCAGGTCTTGCGGTCATGGCAGCGTTAGCAAGGCAGGCAGGTTCTGCAGCGATAAGCAAAATGTGTCTGCGTAGACAGATAAATTACAAAGCTGACTGCCGCCCGCCGAAACTCACAGGGATGGGATCTGGAGGAATGAGGCCTCACACTGTTTATGACGCTTCTGTAGTACAAGGACGAGTATTTAGAAAAGCAACCCAGGGTCTGTCTTTCACAGTGTTGTGCTATTCATTCCGAAAGTGCTCCGTGGCTCACTCTCCCGTGGTCCACGGACACCGCTTGAGAAGTGCTGCTGTGAAGATGTGCAAGCAAGAAAAGTCAGCTGACTCCCAACTCTGTGAAGGGGAAAGAAGAGGGACTGGGCTAGGAAATTCACTCAAAATTCATTCCACTGTTTCACCTAGGTTACCAGTATTACCTAAATTGCCAGGATCAAATAAGCTTTGTTAGCTTGGGGGTGGGGGGGAGTCACCCTTCTTGAACAAAGGCTAAGTTTGGTTTTTAAATCACTAGCTGAACAAACAAGCATCCTTACCTAGAGTTCACTTCAGACTTTCTCTTGATGGATGAAAGCAACACTAACTAGAAAATGAGCCACAAAAGAACTGCAGGGAAGTACCCGATAGCTATAAACTTGGCTCCACTGGTGAATCTGATGACCTACTGCTGCAAAACAAAACATGCTGAATTGAACGGATGATTGTAAAACAGTTTTACAGTAAAACAAACCCCAAGTACTTGCACACTAGGGGACAGATAGACAGGCAGCATTTAGACATACATTGCCAGTGCTTGAACAAAGCCAAAACAGTGAATCATTTGTAGATCTGAAAAGTAAAATGAACCCAACGTACTTTTTCTAGAGATTTGCTGTGAGGCTTGTATCATTGACAGTTATAGTCCAGAGCACTCGCAGGAAGACTTTTCTCTCCCTTGTTGTGCTGTTGTCAGCTGAAATCACTGTGTCTTGAATACAGGGCTCAGCTATAATGGGCTCCTCTTAGAAAAACTCATCCTACAGGCTTAGGCTGAAAGCTGCTGAAAACTGACTCTCTGGGCTAGCTGCGGTAAGGGTGCTACTAGCAATCTGCAGCAGCAGCCCTGAACCAGATGCTTGTTATTAAAAAGTAGGCTGACAAAAAGTGGTGAATATAAACTCAGACTTAACATCCAATCATGAGGCAAAACATACCCAGTTTATTACTGTTTGTTCTGGGTAAAATGACAGCGTGGAGTCTTGATTCATATGAGGAAAATGATCTAAGCTTTTTTTTTTCAGATTAAGCCAGGAAAAAAAAAAAGCCTTTGAGTATGTGGTGCCAGAAGCTAGATGCACACCAATAACTGCAAGTAAATTTAGACTTAAAGCTAAAACTCTGGTGTAACCAAACCATTTATACACTGCAACATGGGACTAGCATATGGGCGTTAAAGCTGACCCCACCCTAACATGATTGCCTGAGGCAAGGCTTTCAGATGCGGAGTACAAAACTTACAGCCTCTGGAGCGAGGTGGAAAGTGCCTTATTGCATCCTCCTCTGTCCTGGATTGCTCTGGGAGTTTGAAGGACTTCAGGACTAACTAAGCAGACCTGAACCTGTCTGATGTACAGAGAGGCTCTGCCTATGAGCCATATGCTGACTTTCCACTGCCAGCCTACACACCCCTAACTTCAGCTGTGCCTTTGGCATCGCTTACAAGGCAGCCTCTCGTCTAAGCTTCAGGACCAGAAGAAAGCTGCTGTTGAGCTGAAGTCTGAGTTAGGTGGGTGTTTCAGAGTGAGACTTTTCCCTAATATTCTAAGAAGTGCTTGAGGGTTTTCCGACAGATGCACTTAAAATTATGTCAGATCCTATTTGACTTGACAAATCCTACTTTACTGTAAATTTACGCAGACATTTTTTCCAATGGGAAATAAATTACTTGCAAGAATTTCATTTCGTTACAAAGGGAAAACTGTATTATGCATGCATTAGGCATGGTGAACCTTAAAAAAAAAAAGTAATTTTGCACAGCTAGATCTTCTATCATCTGCGATATTAAAATTAGCTAAAACTATGTGTATTTCTGAAAATAAAAAATAGTCATCTTCTCATTTGACAGTCCTTGTGGACTTATTTTGATCCAAAACTTCATCATTTTAATTTTTTTCATTTTTTCTGAAATAAAACACAAAACTAATGACATTCGCATCAGTGTCCAATGCACAGATTTTTGTGGCAGAGAACGTATGAAAATGGGTTTCAATAATCCACCTGTTCATCCAAAACCCTTTTGCCTGTAGAGTAACAAGTTTTATAAAAGTTTGAGATTCCTTGAAGCTGGTGCTCAGGCAAAACCTTTCTAATGCTTGCTGGAACCATCCAGACAAAATTGAAAGAAGGCTATGTTTAAAGTGTATGTAAAGCTTTCACTACCTCTACTTTACTTGCACTTTACCAATAATCAGCTCCCTTGAGGTCAGGAGGGCTCCTTTGATGATGGATTCGCTTCTTCAACTTTTCAAAAAACTGTGCAGCAACACCTTTGACCTATGTGAAGATCCGTGTAAGTCTGGTACTTTAAAAACAGGAAGATGAGCAAGAAGAGAAATGTTCTCGAAATCTTGCTGTTGCTAAACTTAGCCAAATGGGTGAGACAGGGAAGACAAAAAGTACAGTCTCTGTGCTGTACAAAAGACAATTACTCATCTTAGCTAAATTTGCACTTTGCCTCTCATTTCTCATTGTCACAGCTGCTTGCTCTCAGCATGGTGTTGGTGGATGCCACATGCAGCATGGCATACTAATAATGAGAAATAAGCTACCAGGGGAAAATTACTCAAAATCAGTTTGCAAATGAGGTGGTGAATGTAGAGGGTGACTTGGAGGTGGGGGGTTCACAGGAAAAAAAAAAAATTCTTTTTTTCCTTCTCGGAGCTGTGAAACATTCAAGTGCCAAAGTCCTGGGGGTGTAGACGGGACTTTCCCAGTAGCAGCATGGAAATTCACCCTCTCTTTACTTCCTCTCCCAGAGACTGTGTCCTTCCTCCATCCCTAGTGCCCCAGAGCTCCCACCACCAAAACACCTTTGAACAATTGTTGTCCCCCATAAGGAACGAGAGTTTTGTCACCCACTCCCACACAGCTGGGAACTGCACCCCAAGGAACAGCCCAGTGCAGTGCTTTTCCTGCCACTTTTTGTCCTTTTCCCCTCCACAGAGAAAAACTAGTCCGTACCTGTGGTTACCCAAAGGGTTTGTATTTCACTAATCAAATCTCTTGCAACCAGAGAAGTCAGAACCTTGAATTGTTTAATAAGGCTAAGAAATAATTATTGGCTAATGGCCTAATATAGCATAAAATAAACCCATTAACTGCTGGCTTACAAAATGTCCTCGCATCTGTGTATGCTGAGGCAGAACATAGTTGTCAGAGGATTTAAATTCTTTCCTTCATCTACAGAAAGGGTAATTAGGACCAGCCCTAACCAGGATGATATATTGACATCTGTGCCTGACCAGCATTGTTTCTACAGGCTAAAGAGACACGTGGTAATTGTCTCCTAATAATATTCCAGGCAACATGCTTCAAACTACTTGGTACAGAGGCTGTTGTTGTTGACAAAGGACACATAAAAGACATCCCTATCACATGAAAAACATTGCGCAGAAATGTAATTTTGGCACTGATGTTGTGGAAAGGGTTTAAAACACCCACACAGGTAGACATGATGGCCGCATATGCTTTCTCTGCTTTAATCAAACATTCCTTGTAACATCTTCAAGAAAATACAAGTGAAACAATCGCCCTGGATTGTTTGATATTACATTCTCATAAAACATACAATCCCTCTCTTAAATATGCTTACTGCTTTAGACAGTATTTCCATGAGAGAGGTGGTCTGGATTACATTTATTTAAAACTGTTCAAGACAAAGGAATAACACAAGCTGATCACGGGGTCTGTTCTAGGTCAGCCTGGTCTCCTCAGCATTTTTAGGAGAGATCCTCATTCTTCCCAGACACCAAAGGTAGATCAAGACCCAACTTGTCTGTCAGCACCCTGAAGGAAAGGCTGGATCTTGCTGGGCGCTGCACTCTTCCAAATGCCGTTGGTTCTGTGAGCCAGAAATAGTCATCAAGATCTTACTGTGTTGATCTTAAAATGGACTAAGTTGTCTGCTTCTAGGGGGAAGCTGAGTTAATCGCTAACTCCCAAAGCATCTGGGGAGCCTATGGGAGGCTGGCAGAGTAGTCAAGGTCACACAGCATTCAGCTGAGCCTGGCTTAGAGTTTGCAAGCAGAAGAAATGACTCCTGGCTCACCAGTACTAAACATGACTATCCTGCTGAATACTTCCCTCCCACTAATAATGCCAGTCTTACTTTTTATCCTCAATATGGAATCAAGTTTATTTTTGGAAGCTTGTTTTACATTTCAATGTGTTTTTAGCAATACTATTTCTAATTACAATTTAGAGATGATATTTTCTTTCATTCTGATTAATCTGATAAATAAATATGCAAATATATCAAGTGCTCTCTATAAAAAATACATACACACAACAGACAACGCCTCAAATAATAAAACCAAGATTAATAAAAATGTACTATATTACACATATGAAATGGCCGTCTAGTTTTGAAACTATAATGAAACGTAATTACACATGAATCACATGACACAATCTAAAAAGAATCAGCAGATATAAAATAATGGCATTGCCTCTGTAAAGAGAACTTGAGCACCTCCCTATTTTAAAAATATAAAAAAAGCCAATCAGTGTTGTCTGTTCATTTATAGCTACTGAACATTAGATAAATTAGGAAGGAGTTTGTGGATTTCTCCATTAAACATCTGACTAGGGAGATAAATAATATGCCACAGTCTTTTTCATTTTTGAAGACAATGAAATACCTCCTTTTGATTGAGACCTATATTCAATTAGGATTTAAAGAGAGGAATAATTCTTACTCTGGACTCCTCTTAGTGAAATGGGTACGTAACACCAGTTTAAACACAGCCTTCAACAGATCATTTTGATTTATAATGACAAATAGAAAAGCTTGCTTAAAAGCATTACAGGAATTAAACAAAATTCAATGCACAGAGTCAACAGACTTCCCACTACACAGTTCAGTATTAAAATACATGAAAGGACTGAGAAGTTTGACAGTGGACCACAAGTACTGATAGTGTAAATCACCTTGACCCCATTAGCTTCAGCTTGTTTGAACACCTTTGGACCACGAGCTGTGTGACTGTTCATAGATGAAACGTACTGACCTACATAAAGTCAGAAAACATCCTATGTGTACTTGAAAATCACACATCATCTTGCGACCTTTCGCCCAGGCGTAAATTGCCCCTGAGAGATCTGCCTGCAGATGCCAGGACACTGAGCAACTTGATGAAACCTGTGGGAAACTGCTGGAGGGCTGTGACTGAGAAATATAATCAACAGTCTTGCGCTTTATGTTCCAGTAAAGATCAGTGCTAGCTAATGTTAGTATTTAGCCAACTGAATACTCATCCTCCAAATTGCTTGAGATAGAGAACATAAAATAATATACAGAACAGTTTCAAAGACAGCTGCTATGGTCAGTGAACAGGAACACTTGAATAACCCTGCTACGGGACATTCCCCATCCCACAACTGACACAGACCACTGGTTGCAATTACCTTAAATTGTTTTTACTTGCATTTTTTTGAGGCAGCCCAATTAGAAGTCATCATTCTGCCTCCATTCCAACACTTTCTTAAAAATGCACAGAGCACTGGTAGTAAATAATTTTCTTTCTGATAATTCATATCAATATAATGCACAGCATCATAGCTTAATACAAATACTTTACATAACAGACACATAAGGACAAAACAAAAGCATATAACAATGCAGCTGCAGCTACTTTACTATATTACATGGCTGGGAGAGTTTCTTTTAATTTTCTTTGATCTTTTCTGCAGAATTTGAACTTCTGGTACCAATATGCAAGCAACGTTTCTTTTGGTATTTTTAAAAAGCAGAGGGGAAAAACGTGGATGAAGTAGAATTCAGAGGAAGTGAGCAACATCATAGAAAGGCAACATTTAAAATATCAGCAAACTGGTGTAACATAATAGTTATAGGGAAACAAGTTTTACTAGGCTCAGCATCTCATAAGTAAAATGGAGCGGAAGAAAACAGAGACCTATTCTTCAGGAATAAAATACTGTCATCATCCCTAATGATCTCCAATTGCTTGATTTCTGCATGTGTGATAGAGTTGGGGTCATTCTGATTTATTCATTATCCTAACTAACAGACTCGTTAAAAACCTACACAAACTGTGACCAATGAAGGAGAGAGGGGGAAGAGCAATGAACACCTCAAAAACTCAAGGATAACTGTACAGATTGTTAGGATAATAAAGTATAGAAGTTTATTATATCAGCTCATGTTTTCATCTCTCTATTCCCCCTCCCAAAAAGATTTTAGTATGGTCATAGACATTTAAAAATATAGATAAATAAATTTTGTCCTTCTGGGTTTCCCTCATTGCAGACCAAGCCATAAATCGCTATAAAATGTCACTTTTTCTTTATACTGGCAGACTCCAAATGCATCTACTGCTCTTCCCTGGCCAGAAGGCATTTCTGAAGGATTCTGATGTTTTAGACATTGTGTAGGAGGCCTTTTTGGTTTAAACTTGATTTTTGCTCTTGACATTTGTGCCTCACTTACTCTTGTATCATGGCAAGTTTAGTACCTTAAATGCCTGTAAGATGGAGTGACTGGATACTTCTGTAGCTCCTCACAGCGAAGACCCTCCATCTGGGGAACAATGACATAAACTTGAATCCCTCCTAACACCCAGGACACAGTGAGTGTCCTCTGTGCAGGAACTGGGAATTGAAAACATTATGCAATTCTTATTTCAAAAAGCAAACACCAATTTTGTAACTCAGACATCATTTTAAAGTGATTAAAAATGAATAAAACTTATTTTTAATTATGTTCAAAACATCAGTAGCACAGTGCATCTGTGAATTCCTGTCCAAGTTCCATGTAATTTTGATTTCCCCAGCTCCGATCTACTTGGAAACTTGGTGCCATTACACTCCACTCTTCATGTCAAGCTCCTGATGATTTTGTGTTTCATTAACGGTCAGGAATTCATCACATGCTCCCGTCCGGTCATTTGACTGTTCTTTATGAACCAAGTGCACCATTTCTTGTGATTTGCTGGCATCTCCATTTAATCCACTTGTCTTCCTGTCCTCCACTGCCCCTTTGCTATTGTTAATCACTAGCTTTTTCTTCTGCCCACATCTAGAAAGAAATAAAAATAAAGTAAGTACTATAAATGGAGACTAACAGAAATAAGCAAAAATATGAAAGTCAATATTTAAGAAAAGGTGCTTGGAAATGAAACTTGTGTCTGCCAGTGCAGATTTATACAATGTGAAGTGTAAAGTTTCTCCATATTGCATATTTTATTTTTGAAAGAATCCACTGTTATATGCATAAAATTTGTCAGGAGCTCACTTATTCAATTTGCATCTATTGTTACTACAGATTGGAGTAACATTAATTACTGAAAGCTAGAAAAGATTTTCTAACATTTGGATATATCCACATTTATGAACTTTGTATATATCCCACTATAAGGACAGGGTCATTCTAAATCCAGACTTGGGACCACACCTTTGAAAATGCTCAAGTTCTTGAGACAGCAGAAAATTTGGACAAGCTCTCACCTCATTATACAAGATAACTTTTCCCTTTTTTGTACTATCATGTCAGGCCTACAAGCCCACCAACAGCAAGGAAATACAGAGAACTACTCTTGCTACTATCAACGCATAGCTCCTTATGATATTAAGGTAGGAAATAGTTACTGTGCTTTTAAAGTTATACTCACCGCAGTGTCGCCCAGTAAACTCTATATATATATACACGCATGCATGTGCGCGCACACACACACACTGGCCTAGGTATTCTTCAGGGTGGTAAAAAAATACTAGTTACACAGCTGCTAGATTTGCCCTAAACTGTTAAGATGGTTCTCTAGCTACAAAATTCTGAACAACCTACTTGTCCTCAAACAGCCTTGTGTAAACTGAATATACAAAGCACAGCTCTCTTAAGAGGGACAATGTCTCTGTCAAGTTGTACGTTAAAGTGCTTTCTTCTTCAATGAAGCATATTTTGCCTGAATGACTAATTTGGCAGTTCAATTATACTACTATCCTTCTGAAATATTACTTTTTTCATGCTTACTGACAGATAGATGAGGGTTATTTTATCCGAAGTAGCTCAGTTCACTGTGCTAATGTTACACACACCATTGGGAATGATTCCTGCTCTGTAGCCATGAAATTCTGAAAGAGGCCAGAGAGGGGCTGTGGAGCTCCACAGCCTCTCAAAGAGCAGCTCAGAGTGTCTTTCCTGACATAATGGTCAGGCGGGGCAGCATCTTCTGTTGGAGCCTGGAAGGCAAGCCTAACACTTTTTACAACAGGCACCAGACAGAGGCAGTCTTTGTTGCAACAAGAGGAATAACTAACTAACTAAACAGAACCACACTGAACCTTGGCCATTTTGGTTTTTGTTTAAGATAACTTATGACAACACCATTTTTTTTTTTAAAAAAGGAAATACTATAGCTAAGCAATTTGCTATTTACTGAGAAGGCCCAATTGCTTATTTGAAATGCTTGAAATCTCTGCCATACTGACCTCCTAACTAGGAAGGCTAATCTATTTCTGAATCAGGAAGTTAACTACCTTGAAACTGAGGCCTACACTTCATTAGGCTTTTTCAGACAACCCGAATGAGACTGAAACTGGAGATGCTGCAGTCAGCATTCATTAAAAAAATGGTGTAACTAACAGCATTACACAAATAAAAGCACAGATTGTTCTCACTTTTTAAATAAATTTATGCTTGAAACGTTCTCAACTTACTGCTAGCTAACACTGAAATGCTCAATCCTCCCTTCTCAGCTATCCCGTTTTTCATAGCACTGCTGCAGTGCTAGTTTCAGATGAGTTGGCATTCACATGCAGCAGGCTGACTGCACAGCAACTGCCTCTATGAATTTTCAGCGTATTAGCACTTATGAGAATAGTTGAAGAAAGGATTCTTGACTTATTCATGTTATCATTTGGGTTCTGCTAAGTGAAAGAAAAAGTTCACTTGTTTCAAGCATACCAGAGTATGTCCCTGCTTCAAAAAGTTTTTCCTCACAGTGATTGACACATATTACTAGAGTTAATCCATGAATGTATACACATACATGCACCCCACATGCACCTCTCTCTTTGCAACTCACTCCCAGCTGCCATGGAAGCTCTAAATAAGAGATGTTTTCCATTAACAGTACATCTAGGGCATAATTTACAGATCTGAGATGCTGTTTCATTTCTTGTCAGATGCAATCTATAATCCAGCCACAGTGGCCCTGTTTGTCTGTTTCCTATGGTAACTCTGGGTTAAGAGGGAGGAAACATGGCAGTCTCTACTTTTAAAGGCCATAACAGAGTAACATATAAATCAATAAGCCATGCCATTCAGGCTATGTAACTCCAGAATCACTTCACAGAAAGAAAGTTGTAGTTTTCTGTCTCACCATATGCTTGATAGCTTTCTTATTTCAACAGGTCTCTAATATACTGTCAGAGAAACACTGATATTGTGGATACAGTTGTAAGGCAAACATACCAGGTGGCATCTCACTACTGACTTCAGCAAAACTGTATCAGTTTACTCTGTCTGACAATTTGACATTTAGTTGCACTGTTTTGTCTCATAGAAACCTTCTGCATTATGGGCAGGGACTGCCTGGGTTGTTCCTCTGGTGAGTAGGCTTTATTCCAGCACCCACACCATGCTCTGGAGGACCTTGACACTATTTCACAGAAGCATTAACATGTGCTTTCCTGCAACCAGCAGACTAGGAATAAATTTGCTCACTGCTTCCTCAACAAAAATCTCCACATATTATATGGTTACTCTGATAAAATAGAAGTTCTAATTCAACATTCAAGTAGAAAATAGTTACTCTGTTAAAGGGTTCAACTTTAACATTCAAGTGGCAAAAAGCTGTTTAAGACAATTGAGAAGTAACTTCACAACAGCTCCTAGAGAAAAGAAAGAGTTAAGAATATTATGGCCTATCCTTTAGGCTAGTGTTTTTTTTAAATTTCCTGGGCTAACTTTGCACAGATCACTGCAACTTTCTATTCCTCAGCTTCTTCCTCTGTAAAGTGGAGTAAATAAAGCTACGAGTGCTCTGATAGCAATGTTAGAACTGCCAGCTGTGATACTGCCTCTTGTGGAAGGAAAAAAATTAATCCTGTGACATTGATTGTCCAATGCAGCCCTTCACACCGTTACAGAGACAAACACTGTAATGGTGGAGGATTATACTCAGTCATCCTGTGGTTGCTACTGTCTATGTCCCATCTCACATAGTTTTCACTCTCAGTAGACAGGATTTTCCTACTAATAAGTAATAGTAGAGAATAATTAATTCTCTGTGATCTATATACAGTTAGTTCCATCTACAAGTAAAGACCACGTGGTTCACGTGGTTCAGCATGAGTGTGAAGGCTGTTGTGCGACCTGTGCAGGACACAGTGCCCTGGGCCCTCGCACCCCAAGTCACAGAGCTTCGCAGAGGAAGCTCTTCCTGTGTATGCTACTCTGCTCTTTAACGAAGCTTTGAAGCCTCTGATGAAGAAAAATAGCAAGGCAGTGTGTTTTTGAAAAGTAAAGGGGCTACCTACCTTCTCCGACTGTAACAGCAATGCACACTGCAAGAATCAATGCAAGGGCCACAAGAGCAGCAACTATGATCAACATTCTGTGGGAAGAGTTAAGGGAGGGGAGGAACCTCGTGTTAACATATATCATGTAGTTTTGCCATTTCACAGAACTGTAAGAACACAAGCTCTTTTACGTTCTTTAAACTATCAGACTTTTTTCCTAGCTTGCATGAATGCTTGTTTGTTTTACAAAGTGTTTCTGTGCAAATCAAATAACATTTTCATCATTCAGCTATAACAGGCCAATCAGATGAAACTACTCCCATCACTGTTAGCACGTATACGCACTGTACTTTGATGGCATAAGTGAAGAGGAGTTGTAGCACTGATTTACTCCAAGAGCAAAAAGAAAGGCTTAGCAATGATACACCTGCAATCCCAGGCACAAAGAAGGAAGACTTTCAGGTGGAGTGAAATGTTCATTTTTTCATTTAAAATCTTACTTTAAGGGGTATTTTGGGGGCAAATGCTAAAAAAAAAGGACTACAAAACTGGAAGGGACCTAAGAGGTCATATCAGCTACATTTCACTCCAGTGAAACAGGTCAATAGAAGATGGCTGAGCAATATTCCACTTGCTCTTAACATTTTTAGTAAAGGAGATTTCACAGCCTTCCCAGTAGCCTATTCTTTATGCTGTACTACCATACAGACAGAGATCCTCTCCTAAGAGCTAAAACTCTTATTTTGTTTGTTTGAAATAAGTGTCCCTTGTTTAATGTCTCCTACATTTCATTTGAAACAAATTACTTCTAATTAGTTAATTATTATTACTCTGTGGTGAAAAACTGATAGACATTCTTTTGTGGGATACTCTTCTCATATATCCTTCAGTTTTCTCTGAAATGATGAGTTCTTCAAAGGTGCTTCAAAGGTTACCCTTTCAAAGTTTTCTTGTGCTCTTCTCCTTTTTTTTTCTATGTGATTAATGGCAATGCCTTGAACTGAACACAGAGCTTCGCTCTGGACTTGCTAGGCCCAAGTAGAGTGGGATAATTACTTTCTCTGTTTAAAATTACTTCACTGTTAATAAGTCCCATTGAATTCTTTTTGCAATTGTATCATGGTGTTGGCTTCTTTCTATTCCATTTTGGATCTGCAAGCCCCTATCTGCAACACTCGTCTCAGCTATTATTTTCACTATTCTCAGGATTATGATATTTTGCTATATATCTTCTACTGAATTTTGCCAGATTTCATATCAATTTATAAGGTTATTTGGATCTTAATCCCACTTCTCCAAATGCACGATTTTCTCTCACCTTATATTGCTGGAAAATCAGACAAGGTACAATATAGTCCATTTTTCAGACTACTAGTGAATATTATCTGATTCAGAACAAAGCATGAACTACTGTACTTGACCTACATTTTCATCTTTTACTTCAGTTCATATTAATACAGTTCTGTGCTTAAACTGTTAAAAACATATGACTTCAAAAACCTACCTGGCACCTGCGCTGACCTTGGTTTTGTGAACTATTTTTGTTGTGGTGGTCTCTCCAGGGAAAGCAGTGGATTCATAATGTTCCTCATTGGTCCTTGATTACTATATGTACTGGAGGTAGATCCTAAAGAACAAAGCTATCCGTTAGGTCAAATATGCTTAGTGAATTTTAACAGCAAGGTACAAAGACTATGACTTTCACAATTAAAAAAACAGTTCTAGAAAGTTTATGCTGACATCATTAAAAAGTACTTATACTGAAAACTATTACATAGACTATAATAATCATGCTCATCTGAACTATGGATAGTTTTAGTATTTTGAATAACAAAACTCATGGGTTTCCCCTCTTGTCTCTCTGATATGTTTCGGTTTGATTATGCTATACTTTCGTGAACCAAAATGCAATTATAATTGCCTAGAAATTTTCTGGAGAAAATGTGAAGACACGTGAATGTGGGCAAACTTTTTGAAGAGGTTTTTGTCATACAAGTCAAACATCTTGTCTGTTCCATGGGGAAAAGAGAGTGAGAAAAGAAGAGAGAGAGGGGGGGAAAAAAGAATTTTACTTTTTTATTTAAAGCTAAAATGACCAATATGGAGAAATTTTGAAACTTTTAATTTTATTCCTACACAGGATAAACTGAATTTCTAAAACTCTAATGCTTTCATAAAATAGAAGGATAGTTCTCTGAATGGTTTTAAATTTGATAGCTATGTATAGAGTGGCACTTTGAAACTTCAAAATATTTTTCCTAATAGAAAAAATGCTCTCTGTAAACTTAGAGGTAGATCCCCTTGTGCTTTTTAATAAGTTGTGTCATTTGGTTCTAAGATGGTATTAGATCTTAAATCAAAATGCATAATTCCAGTCTCAAGTATTTGCTATACTGGCCATACCACTTGATCTTTAATGCAATTACATTTCTGGCCCATGCTGTTGCCATACGGGTATTCCAAGTCTAAAATTATCAGCAGACTATAGATATAGCGATTTCACTTGGGACTACTACTTCATTATCACTACAAAAAAGATATTACAGATCTCCACCTCTCTGAATTCTTCTAGACTCTAATAGAGCAAATTAAGCACTTACTCTAAGCAGCTGTAAAGTTCTTTTTCTTTAAACACACATTGCAACTCATTTCTAGCCAGCATTTCTGATCTCATTTCCTAGTAGCAGCTAGCAAATACAAAACTGAGAAGCACGTTTTTTTCCCTCTCTTAAGCTTAGCCAGCAAGTAGTTCATGAATCTTCCAGATGTTTTCATTATTTTTATTAACAAAGAAACTTATTGACTGGTGAGTTGTTTTGTGCTATCTCACCACAAAGGACAGAGCACTAATTCAGCAATGAAGGATCCTGATCTAGCCTCCAAGAAAGCTGGACCAATAAGAACATACTCATTGTCTAACCCACATCTCAGCAGATTTTTTTTTTAATGTGCTTTATATCATCCTTGAGAAATGCCAGAGCTTTTCCATCACAAAGCCCCTTAGGAAGACACACAAACATTTATTAAAATTTGTGCACCTTAGAGAACTGATACATTTTGCCCTTCCCCTCCCCTCAGCACTGAGAAGCAGCAGCAGGATTCAGTCATGTCCCCTGCAGTTCTGGCTCTGGGGAGGTTTTTGCAAGTGGCAGGGAGGGATCCTCCAAAAGCGGTCTACATTTCATTTTGAAGACATACTAGATTTTTTGGGTTTTGACAGTTATTTTTTGGGTTCCTTCAGTGGACTGATTTGTTATTCCATGGACATTTGGACAACAGATCAGTCATTCGTGTGATGTCAGACCACAGCTTAAACATTGCTGTAGAGAAAAAGCAAATGAAAGAAAGTGGTATAGTACATCAAGCCATTCATTTGTTCAGAGAAAGCCTTTAACTATAGTCTGCCAATACATTCATGAATTGTTTCCATTCCATTACAGCTATATGGGGCAACTACAGGGAACACAGCTGGGGGGAAAAGTGACAGATGGTTAAGTGTTGCAGAGCTCTCATTGTGCCCAGCAAAAAAAGAAAGACAAAATGCTATCATGTATATATGGGCATGAGGAGAAAGTTTACACTTTTCACTTTAATAGTTGTGTTACCACATACAGATAACAGAATATCAGAAAAGGTTATTTGCAAAACACTATTTTCAGCCTTTTAGCAAATGGTCTCTGATTACACAGGAAGACATTCCTTTTAATGATGTCTTATAAGCAGGTTATGAACAATAATAAAAACCAAAAAGGAACTCATAATATGACAAATTTACAATTATGGTTGCTATACGTGGTTTGGAAGATCAGCATTGTCCAAAATAATAACTGACTGATGGCTAAATGAAAATGCTTGTAATTCATTGCTCTACTAGTTGGAAGAGGGGTCTGCAGTTGGTTAAGATGATCTTCAATGTCTGGAAAAACTCCAGGTATCCAACTGACATGGGAACTATCTGTGGTGTTTGCTTGTTCACTTTCACTCCAGGTGGAGTGCCAGGCGCCAGTGGCTCCTTGGTTGCTTTCTCTCGGCTACCATCATCCACGGACTCTGTGACTGCCATGACGATGGCATGATCAGCTTTAAAAGTGAGCACTCACAAAACTGCCACCCACATTATTTTTCTCTTTCCTGTACCACAGCAAGCCAGAAAGCACTTCCATCTTCCTCATTCAAAGCGCAGAAGGAGAGAAGACATGAAGGCCTCCCCTTCTTCTTCCACACTGCCACTGGCTTCTGAGAGACCCTTAAGCACCACATACATGCTCACCATGCTGGAGGGAGATGTTGGCTACATATACAGATCCCAGTGACAGATGGAGAGGGAAGACCTTCAGAAGAAGAGACCACAGCAGCAACAGCCTGACCCTGTAACTCAGGAGTGAGCAGCCATACTGCAGCCAGATCTGTGGAGGTCTGCCTGGCAATCCACTACTGAGGAGGAGTAAGGAATTGAAGGCAGAATTTATGGGACATAATTTTCCTATGATTGCCCTGCCTCACCACCGGGACAGAACTCTCCAGTGATGGTGCTGCTGCTGAGTCACAGGAGCAAGCCATCTGATTAACCCACCAGAGCACCTCCACCACACCAATCATGGTGCCAAAGCATATCAAGCCTGATCCCACTGATGTGCAAGAAAGATAGGGCTGGGGATTCAGAATCACCAAAGTGCGTGTCTTGCAGAAGAGTCAGGAGGCCATCCAGAAACATGCTTCAGTAAAGGACAGAAACCACCAAGTGTACCAGCAAGAAGTCCCTTATGCCTTGTCCAGAAGGTAATTCTATCAACAGCACAGATCCCATCACAGATTTTTTGCACTGCAAGTCCACACCGAGAATGTAGACCCCCAGGATGAGAAAGATAGGGAGTCAATTTCAGAAGACATAATGTCTCATTTCGCAATAGGCATGAGAAATGAGTGTGATCCATTACTCTTACTGGTACCCGTCAGAGGAGAGTCATCACCAGCTTTGTTCTTATTGGCTGTAGTCCTGTAGAGGACCTCATCCCCAGGGGCATCTGTGGGATGCGTGATGACTTCAGTGCTCTGTCCTGGTTCATTATCTGAAGGCAGAGGTGGCTGAGTTGGGTCTTCGTGGTGGGCACCATCAAAAGAGGGAACAGCTGTTACCATGATGCGAGGTACCCACGCTTCCTGGGTTATATCTTCTGGTTTCAGAACATCAGTGGAGGCTGTGACTGTTGTGATGATGGCTAAGTTAACTTCAAAGATGTTTACAAAACCCCACCTTACGTATTTTCCCCTCTTTATTCTATTTAACAAGCTCTACCTTTTTCTTTTTTAGTCTATGTAGAATATACAGTGAGAAAAAAAAACTACAAGCAAACAACATCTTCTGCATATGTCACATTATTTTTGATTTGTCTGTTCCTTCACTAATACTCTATTGATCACTTTAATAGTTGCTTATTCATTCCTAAATTTCAGTGTGAATTAAAGCACATAAAGACTTTCCAAAGAGTAGGTAGCAGCCACTTAGACCTGACTATTTGATATTGACAATACCATCATGTTAAAAAAAAGTCTTTTTAAGTTTATTTAGGCATCTCTCTTTTTCCATGAGACGGTCATAAGAATGTGTGCTGGTCTCCCAAAAGAAGAATTTAAAATTAATTCAAATGGAAAACCAAGGAATGAAATTATTTAATGAACATCCTTCATGCGTCATTCTGGCAGTGCTAAGACTACTGCTGATGCAAAAGAGTAAGGATGTCACAAAAGCATTGCAAAGAAATAGAATCATAGAATCATAGAATAGTTTGGGTTGGAAGGGACCTTTTAAAGGTCATCTAGTCCAACTCCCCTGCAATGATCAGGGACATCTTCAACTAGATCATAGGCAGAGCTTACCTAAATGCACTTTCAGAATTTCCAAGTGCTCCAAAATATTAACTGAATAATACAGTTTAATATTCATCCAAATTACACCACCAAAAGTTAACATCACTAAGCAAAATGAGAAACCAAAAGATGCATTTCCAAACAACAGTAGCCTAAAGTGTTAGTTTTGAAAATACCTAGTAATCACTATTTAGAAGGGAGACAAAAATAATACTGTTTTCAGAATAAAATGAGTGTAAGAATTCCTGTTGTTACATGGGAATAAGATTAGAATGACTTGATTGAAAACATCTGAATAAATTGTGAAATCATACTTGGGTTTTCATATTTGCTATTGATCTGTCAAATCACATAAAGCTTAACAGGCTGATGACAATGAACTGTGAAGCTTTACAGGATCTTTTCCATATTTAGAAAACAGGAGTAGGGAGTAGAGAAAAGAACTATATTTTAATCCACACAGTCTTTGGTTTTCATAGCTCTTTGGCAAATCCTGTGTTGTGGCTTAAATAGTCCTGATGAAAATGGATTTTGAAGAAGAAAAGGGGAAGTATAAATGCTAATTTTTCCTTAGATTTTTTTTTTTTAGACAATGCAAGAAGATGCAAAAAGTTCCAAAGCACTACGATGTCATCCAAATCCATTATTAAACAATAAAAATATTAGAATAAAAAGCAATATTTTGATTGGGGATAATTTTAATTGGATAACATGCAGAACTTAAGAATCGAAGTTAGAACCTTGCAGAACTACATGAACAAACTACAGTAAGTTATTTCAAAGTTTACAGTATTAAGAGAATCTGTGGCCATGCCAAGACCAGGAATGATCAGACACGAAAAATTGTTTTAAGTTTATGATTCATTTACACCACCCAACTCCCCACAAATCAATTGCTTTCTCAGTATCACCTTCTACTAAAAATAAACCTGAGAAAAACTGGGGGACATAAGAAACAGGGGAGTCAGGGAAAAAATATTCTTAACAGACAGCAATTCATGTTGGGATGTTCACATGCAATAAAATCATAAAATGTTTGCACTGCAAGTTCACAAGAAGAATGTAGACCCCCAGGATGAGAAAGATAGATAGGGAAAGGACTTGATTTCAGAAGAAATAATGCCTCATTTCGCACCAGGCATGAGAAATGAGTGTGATCCATTACTCTTACTGGTACCCGTCAGAGGAGAGTCATCACCAGCTTTGTTCTTATGGCTGTAGTCCTGTAGAGGACCTCATCCCCAGGGGCATCTGTGGGATGCGTGATGACTTCAGTGCTCTGTCCTGGTTCATTATCTGAAGGCAGACGTGGCTGAGTTGGGTCTTCATGGTGGGCACCATCAAAAGAGGGAACAGCTGTTACCACAATGATTTAATCAGCTGTGAATTCCATGTGTGTGCTGCCATGCCCCTCCCATTCCCACCCCATTCAAGTCTCCTGTTCACTTTAAACCACTGCTACCCTTTTCTCACCACAAAAGGGGAAGAGGAGGGAGACCTTCTGTCCTCCCGTACATCATCGCTGCTCTCTCAATGTAGTGATCAGATATTTTCATTTGCTATTCTCATCCACTTTTTTACTTAATCCAAAAGATTCCCAAGGACAGTGGACACGGGGAAAGGACATAGAGACAGTAGTCAGGATCATTCCCTGACCTGCGTCTCAGGCTGGCCACAGTTCCTCAGCTTCAGGGACACTGTCAAGTGCTGCTACAGTGCGTTTTACATTACAGATATCAGCACAGACAGTAAAGAACCTTTCTACAGGCATTGATTATCCTTCGCTGCTCAAGACTCTGTGAGAGATGACAAGTTACAGAAAATGCTTGTAATTCATTGCTCTTACTAGTTGGAAGAGGGGTCTGCAGTTGGTTAAGATGATCTTCAATGTCTGGAAAAACTCCAGGTATCCAACTGACATGGGAACTATCTGTGGTGTTTGCTTGTTCACTTTCACTTCCAGGTGGAGTGCCAGGCGCCAGTGGCTCCTTGGTTGCTTTCTCTCGGCTACCATCATCCACGGACTCTGTGACTGCCATGACGATGGCATGATCAGCTTTAAAAGTGAGCACTCACAAAACTGCACCCACATTATTTTTCTCTTTCCTGTACCACAGCAAGCCAGAAAGCACTTCCATCTTCCTCATTCAAAGCGCAGAAGGAGAGAAGACATGAAGGCCTCCCCTTCTTCTTCCACACTGCCACTGGCTTCTGAGAGACCCTTAAGCACCACATACATGCCTCACCATGCTGGGGGGAGATGTTGGCTACATATACAGATCCCAGTGACAGATGGAGAGGGAAGACCTTCAGAAGAAGAGACCACAGCAGCAACAGCCTGACCCTGTAACTCAGGAGTGAGCAGCCATACTGCAGCCAGATCTGTGGAGGTCTGCCTGGCAATCCACTACTGAGGAGGAGTAAGGAATTGAAGGCAGAATTTATGGGACATAATTTTCCTATGATTGCCCTGCCTCACCACCGGGACAGAACTCTCAGTGACGGTGCTGCTGCTGAGTCACAGGAGCAAGCCATCTGATTAACCCACCAGAGCACCTCCACCACACCAATCATGGTGCCAAAGCATATCAAGCCTGATCCACTGATGTGCAAGAAGATAGGGCTGGGGATTCAGAATCACCAAAGTGCGTGTCTTGCAGAAGAGTCAGGAGGCCATCCAGAAGCATGCTTCAGTAAAGGACAGAAACCACCAAGTGTACCAGCAAGAAGTCCCTTATGCCTTGTCCAGAAGGTAATTCTATCAACAGCACAGATCCCATCACAGATTTTTTTGCACTGCAAGTCCACACCGAGAATGTAGACCCCCAGGATGAGAAAGATAGGGAGTCAATTTCAGAAGACATAATGTCTCATTTCGCAATAGGCATGAGAAATGAGTGTGATCCATTACTCTTACTGGTACCCGTCAGAGGAGAGTCATCACCAGCTTTGTTCTTATTGGCTGTAGTCCTGTAGAGGACCTCATCCCCAGGGGCATATGTGGGATGCGTGATGACTTCAGTGCTCTGTCCTGGTCATTATCTGAAGGCAGAGGTGGCTGAGTCTGGGTCCTTCAATGGTGGGCACCATCAAAAGATGGGAACAGCTGTTTACCCACAATGATTTAATCAGCTGTGAATTCCATGTGTGTGCTGCCATGCCCCTCCCATTCCCACCCCATTCAAGTCTCCTGTTCACTTTAAACCACTGCTACCCTTTTCTCACCACAAAAGGGGAAGAGGAGGGAGACCTTCTGTCCTCCCGTACATCATCGCTGCTCTCTCAATGTAGTGATCAGATATTTTCATTTGCTCTTCTCATCCACTTTTTACTTAATCCAAAAGATTCCCAAGGACAGTGGAACAGGGGAAAGGACATAGAGACAGTAGTCAGGATCATTCCCTGACCTGCGTCTCAGGCTGGCCACAGTTCCTCAGCTTCAGGGACACTGCAAGTGCTGCTACAGTGCGTTTTACGTTACAGATATCAGTACAGACAGTAAAGAATCTTTCTACAGGCATTGATTGTCCTTCGCTCCTCAAGACTCTGTGAGTGATGACAAGTTACAGGAAATTGTCTGCAATTCATTGTTATGTTCATGTTAGTTGTAAAACTAGGTTTCCTCCCTGAATCTGCTTCAATTTTGGCATTACTGAAGGATTTTACATATTCGAATTACTTTGTGGTATGGTGTTTACTGAACCACTACCCACACTGTTCTCTATTACTTATATGCAAAGTAGACTCATGGTTTTTATTCTAATTGGATCATAAAGAAGAAAAGGAAACAGGCTTTTCTATTTATTTTCGTTGTCATCAGCTTTCCAGCTTCGTAATCTGAGCTGTCCTGCTTTTTTCAGAATAGCTGGCTGATGCTGTATAATGGCAGGAGCAAGAGGACGAAAGAGAGTCATCAGAGGAACACAGAGCAACCATAAAAGAAATTTAACTAGTTGTTGCAAAATCAAAAATAGGTCTGAGCATTGTCTATTTGAGAAGGATTACCTTCTCCTCTTATTTCAGGAATAAGTCATGTGTTTCTTCATATCATGTTTTAGATTATTTTTGATGGTACAAATGCTATGTGTTATACGAGACTGTATCATGATGTGTGTCATGTAAATTCCTTTCTCTCATCATTCTACGAACCAGAGGGACAAATGTTTCAATAAAATATATGAAAGAACACTCTTTCCCCAGAAGAAATATTCACAAATTAAAGCATTAACCTGTTGATGTACAAGTATACTATAAGTATGAATTCGACTTTACGGTAAAGACAGTTGGCAACAGTAAATAATATAACTTATGTAATAAGCCAGATGAAATTCCAGAGTCATGCTCACTAAGGAACAGAAAGCACTAAAAGGGTGTTGGTAAGTAAAGAAAAATGTTTTATACAGAGCTACAATTGAAAACTTCTATCTCACCACCATCCAGGCAGAGCATAGAGAAAATAAATCACACTATAATTCTATATCATTGCCTCAAAGAGATCAGTAAGTTACTCTCTCTACAAGTTCATGCAATATCTTTCCAAGACAAGCCATCTGAGAGACAGAAGTGATGAAATATACCTAATTGACATTATTACTAGTACCTGTAGTGGAAGACTCTTTTTCATGATATTCTCTCTGGAAGGAATAATTCTATCCATTACAGCAGGTTGTGTGGCATAATCCTCTCCCTTGTCCCAACCTGGAGACACCAATGGGTCTTGCGCTGAGTCGTCTGTTTGGCCCCATGGTTGGAGGCCACAGCTGTTATGATGATGGTGAAGCAATTATGAACTCAGTATATAAAGATCCATTTCTCATATTATTCTCCTCTTCGGTTCTTGTCTCTATGAAGGCCCTTGCTCACATGTCTACTACATTTAATGGCAAAGAGAAGTAAAGCAGATTTGCTTCTCATTCTGGTTTATGTTTAGAAAAGCTGCCTACTGTCACCAACAGGACTGACTCCGGTTCTCAAACTGAGCATATGCTTTTCAGAATCAGGATATCTCATGTTTCCAAAGTGTTTCCCTGAATCATGCTGTGACTTTCTATTGGTTGAATATCAAACCAATATCAATGATGCAAAATAAGAACAGCAAAAGCAAAAATAACTGCAAGAATAGACCCATAGTAAGATTTTAATCACAGAATTTGAGTGTATTGACTATCCAATTTTTTCCCCTCAAAATTTCACTGTTTTATTAGTTGCAGCATCTCCAGGAAAATAGACAAGGACGTCTGACAGAGGGGAAGGCTAGCACATGCTGCAGATTTGTGAATAGTGCACACAATAAATAAGGCAACATTCAACTGGAAAATATCTGATATTGCAGTTATTTAGAAAAACATGATATTGTCCATATCAACCAATCTGTAGCTTTTATTAGATAGTTGCGGCAAAAGAGTACCCAAATCTTATAAGAAGCATAACCCTCCTTAACCCCTCCCAACCCAATCAAAAAAACCCAAGAAAATTGCCACAGCATGTTAAAATTTTAATTGCAACTAGGCCAAATTATATTGCTATAGGATAGGATAGGATAGGATGGGGTAGTATTTATATATATCAGTAGTACTTTGTGCTGCATCATCAGATTTTTAAAGGATGTTGATGAAACACCGGGGTGATATCTTAGAGGAATGTGGACTCAGGGACTGCTGAAGCAGTAAGCTACACAAAACTTTTGCTAATAAGACTGCATTAGTTGAAGGAATAGATCCACATTATAGAGCATCTCAAATAATGTTTATGATATGCGTGTTTACAGTGGCCTTCAGTGGCCTCAGTATTTCATAATCTGCAAGAGCAGATGATGACTGTGTTAAATTCACTGTTGGCAGTGCTTAGTACAGCACATCAGTCATTAACTAGTAAACTTAGTACACTCGCAGGAACAGAAACTAATATGTCAATTTTCAGTTACTAGCTTTATAGTATAATTTGACCTTTTCGGTTTCAATTGCTTCAACAGATAGAAGAGAGAAGCCTCTCTTGTATTCTACACTATGCTTTGTTTTCTTCCCTTCATCACCTGTATCATCTTGTCACAGTTCAAAGGTGGGGTGAGCAGAAATTTTAGATAAAATTGTTAGATATAATTGCCATATTAACAAAAACTGAAAAAAAACCCCAGGCCCAATAATGACTTGCACCAGGGGAGTGAACACATCTTCCAAATATGTGAGAAATAAAACAGACATTATTATTTTTCCATTTAAACATTCACTGTTTCCTACAGATATAACCCTGGTAGGTAGCCTGTTAAAACTTTGTGACTGCATGACACAGAACACAAAATGTAGGAGACAGTTACGGAATTAATCTACTATAGGTCTTGACACGCAATCCAAATAGGAGAGAAAATAAACCTTCAGGAACGGTTCAGAAGAATAGAATAATTTGGAAAAAAAAAAAAAAACATCAGAATTGCTCAGGTTTATTCACAGAACCTCCATTATGGCCTCAGAATGCAAAATTGTTAGTAAAAAAATCCTAAAACTAAACATTTAGTAAATCATGATAATTTACTAAAATGTGACCTGTAATATTACCTGTATGAGAAGATTCCTTTTTAATATCATTTTCACCTGCAACAGTAAATTCATGTTGTTCAGTACTCCCAGTGGTATTTGCAGGATCGTGTTCTTGACTGATCCATCCAAAATGAACACTGTGTAATAGCGGATGTTGGGTTGCTCCTTGACGTTTTTCATTTTCACTTGTAACTAGTGCTGATTAGATGACGATTGAATCAATAATGATCAAAATACCCAACACCAGTCACATTATTCTCATCTTCCTGGTCTACACAACAAGGGTGCTTGGCTTTTGTGTTTTGGCTTTTTCTTTCATTGTTGCATTTGATGTGAAATGAAAGATGGAAAGAAAACAAAAGTCCTTTGGAAACCCTATCACACAAAAGCATCACTAGGATCGAAAGAAGATTTAAGTGTGCTAGAAAGTATCCCAATGACCAATGGCAGAGAAAAGCTATAGGTGAAGCAGTGGAAGAACACATAGAAACAACAGCTTGCATCTCTAGTTCATATTTAGTAATACTAACTTAACTGTTGAGACTGTGTATTCTGGGTTTTTAAAAGTGAAAAAGATGATGAACTTTCTCTTTTGAGTTAGTATCTCAATTACACAATTACCAGGCTGGCTCCAAAGAAATTGTCATTTCTTCTGGGACTGGATGAATGAAATAAGTAGGTGCAGGTATTCAAAGCTGAAAAGCATACTTGTTTTGAACTCAGTATAATTAAAGCTCTTACTGATGAAATTAATTCATTGCTCACTCTTTAATTTGCTGTTGTTTACATAGCAGAAGATGCAGTCAGAAATCACCTGAAGTACCACCACCATAAGAGATTTTTCTAAAGAACATTAAAAGACTTAGAAAAGATACACCAGAAAAAAAGAATACCTGTAACATTAAGGTGACCATTAGAACTCAGTTTGAAATATATTTGCCTTAGGTATCAAATGTTTCCATGAGTGACATATTAAAGGTAAGGCAAAGGTCCTTAATCAGAGCATGCAAAGAATGAGCTGGACCTGTTACATATGCCGTAAGTCACCAACTAGAGAAACCTATGCTATTTCCCCAAAAGAGCAAAACTGGAAGAATAGTTATCTTCATATTCAGGTAATGAAATGTTCATAAAGAGGGCACTCATGCAAATGTAATTCATTATTTTTGTAATTAAACCCAAAACATATCTTTGCATTATCTTGTAAAAAAAAGTTAATTTTAACTAATGTATGAATACAAATAATCTAACAATACTTCAGAACTAAAAGAAAGTTACCACAAAAATTATTTCTGGGTGATTATAGCACCTGTTCTGACACCAATTGTATAAACTTCCACTGTTCAAAATAATCTCGTAACCAGAAAGACAGGTATCTAGCTATTGGAGGCAGATGGTATAAATCCAAAGAATTACCACAGGATGTAGAAATGCTTGTTGTTTACAAGAAGGCTTTCCACAAGTCCCAGTGAAATGTATTTCTTTTCAGTACAATCTAATTTTATGCACTTACAAGGCTGGCCCCTAATCCAGCTCTATATAGCTGTGCCTCCAGCTATTCAGTTTTGCACCTCTCCTTATCAGGATAAAGCTGTGCATTATAGCCAAAACATCCTAAACCAAAGCTCATATCCAGCTATGCTTTTCAAAAATTTTAACTGGAAACTATTTAGGTACACAGCAAAAATAGCTGGAGAATGCACTCTGGAGGCCTTTGCCTACAGTTTTTAGGCCTGAAGAACATGAGTGCACTTTCAGTATCTCAGTTGGCTACTGGCACTAACACTGATGATAGCAAAATGTTCACATTCATCTGGAGGTAATATATCATCCTTGAGGCACAGTTTCATGTATTTGAATCACTAGCTCCCTTTTTTGTCTTTTGTCTTCAGATTTTACAATAGAAATTTTGAAGTGGAAAAAAGGGAATTTTTTTATCACCAAGGCAGGTCACCAAATCTTACAATATGCTCAGTTTTATTACACTACTGGCAGTGTAAGTTTAAAAATCCAGAAATGTGAGGAAAAGTGGCAAGTAATGAAGATTAGATGATAGACTTGGAATGACAGATGAATGTTATAGATGCCACCTCTGAGGGCTCTAGTACAAATAATATAAAGGTATTATACTGAGCTGAGGCTAATGGTATGGGAATTACAACCAGCTGCACCATAACAGTGTTATACTTCACTGAATTATGTCAGAAATTCGAATATTATCTGAAATGCTTAATTGTTTTACCCCTGCCAGCAAAGCTAGGATACTGCTCCTCTTCATCTGTATAGACGGGGTTCCAATGATCTTGTGTGGAGATTCCCAGAAGTGTTTCATGTTGCGAGTCCACAGCTGTTAGGACAATGGAGGATTCAACGCTGACTACATCTACCACCATTACTCTACTGTTAGTATGCGCCATAAAGGTGATGGAAAATGGAAATTCATGCATAGCTTAACTGTAGTCTCTCTACTCTTCTTATCAAATCCTTTTACATCAAACCAGTCATTCTTTTCTTTGCATTGGACAGATGTAAAAATACCCAAGAAGAATGGGGAAAGCAAGCAATAGAAGAATAACGTATAGCAGAAGTAATGCAAAACCATTACAGCAGTTATAGACATTTAAACTCAAATTTGAAGAATAATGTTGGACTTAAAGGATATGGTAGATGTCTGAATACATGTAAAACATGCTTGCTAAGTACTCAAGAAATACTCAGATTTATGTTAGAATATCCACCACTGAGCTCAAAAGCTACGGTCAGCAAAAAAACAAAAGCAACTTGACAACCACCAGGAAGCCAATATTAGTCAAGAAAGTCATAATACAATTGAACAGATAAAATAAAACTTCCACAAGAGTCTATGATGAGAGACTGTATACATTTTCACCCATGGAGCCTGCAGACACCACTAGGCCATAGAAGGTAGATGGAATGCAATACGCCATGTGGAATAAGTCACCAATGCAGAGTCTCAAAGATAAATAAATTAACACCAGAAATATGCAAGACTTAGGCAAAAGAATAAAAAATGCCAAAGCAAGATGACTTGCTCATTTTGTATTTTCTTCTAAAACCAAAGACCACTGCTGAAAAAACCAAATACTCCACTACCTTCAGACAACCAATGCTTATAAACAATGATTTATAACACTACTGAGTAAATAAGTGCATAGACAAAAGACACATTAAGATGTGCTTAAATTAAATTAAATTAAATTAAATTACAAAAGGAACAGATGGAACACCTCTCCTATGAAGAAAGGCTGAGAAAGTTGGAGTTATTCAGCCTGGAGAAGACAAGGCTCCAGGGAGACCTTATTGCAGCCGTTCAGTACTTAAAGGGGGCTTATAAGAAAGATGGGGAAAAACTTTTTAGCGGGACCTGCTGCAACAGGGCAAGAGGTAATGGTGTTAAACTAAGAGGGCAGATTCAGACTAGACATAAGGAAGAAATTTTTACAGTGAAGGTGGTGAAACACTGGAACACGTTGTGCAGAGAAGTGGTCGACGCCCCATCCCTGGAAACATTCAAGGTCAGACTGGATGGGGCTCTGAGCAACCTGATTTAGTTGAAGATGTCTCTGCTCATTGCAGGGGGGTTGGACTAGATGATGTTTAAAGGTCCCTTCCAACCCAAACTATTCTTGATTCTATTCTATGATTCTTTGCACAAATAAGAGCGTGAGAGTGTACTCATTAATGGCAACACCCATACTGAAAAAAAAACCCAGGGCTAGGGCCATTCCCTGGTCACAAGGCCAAGTAGTAGACTGTGTGCTTCAGTGACACAGAGCATTTGGCTTTGATCCTCATATGTGGTGGTTTTCTGATTTTGAGACAAAATGATTTCAGGTATGGATGGCTTTTTTAATTAAAAAGAGTTACCAGATGATCACTGTGGGATTATTCATATCAGGAAAATAAGGCTACGTGCTAAAATATCTGAGTTGTGATATTGGATCATGCCTAAACATCTGAGGTGACAAAATAAATGAGATGATGTTAGAAGAGTGCATGGGAAGAGTGTGGAAGGTAGCACATATGAGACTGTTCTGCTGACACTTCCCAATGAAAAGGGCAGTTGGGGTTTGGCCTTCCCAAATTGTGCCTGAACATCTTCCACAGACAGGAATTCTACTAATATATAGATGCAGATTATAAATAACATGAACTGGAATTATTTTAAGACTGTTTTCCCAAAACAGAAAAAAATAGAAAAAAAGATAAACATTCTTTTCTTGGAAAATCATGAGTGAATACAGGCATTAAAATAGGCATGAAACTGAGAAGTTACTTATATGTAGTGACAGAAGAGAGATCGTTCTATCAATATGCATCTCATATGATTCTTCCAATTGCAAAAGAGACATTTCTGAAGGAATAGTTGATGAGAAGACCAGCCAATTTTCACACAACATATGTGTGGCAAAGCAGGAGGAGCACTGGGTAAGACAGGAAAGAGAAGAAAGAAACCATCCAAAGAGAAAGGAAGTTCCTTACTAGTACTTGGAGCATACTCATCCTTGGCCGCACTCCTGTCCCAGCCTGTGGGGTAAATCGTCTCCTCTGAAGAATCTTCATCATCTGAACCATTGCCACTTGAGGTCACATCTGCTGTGATGATGTTAAATCTGCCATGAAGCCCTAACCCACAAGGTCTTCTGCTGACAGCAGTTATGCTTTCCTGTCTCCCCTACATGCAGCCTTACAATCACAGAGTGTACAGCACTGTGCTTCCCACGGTCCATATCTCCTCCTGGTTCTTCCACCCACAAGGGATTCATCACTCTGCCATGGCCCTGCTGAAGCTGCCCCAGCGTGGCTCCTAGCTACATTTCAGCGCCCTATGCATGCTCGCAGCACTAACCATACTCTGTCCTCTTCTAGCAGAGTGAGCATAGTATACTGACTTGAAAACATTTTCTTCCTTTCTCCCACAAGTCCTTCTCATTGGAATAGTCTACTTCTAAATTGCCTCCAAACAGGAAAAAAGAAAAACCCAAGTACATCCTTTATGAAATGACCCACATATACTCATCCCTTTCAGACACACAGAACACCTTCGCAGTACATGAACAATGTGGACAACTGCTCTATTGCTACCCAATGTACAGTCAGTGAGAGATAGACCTCTACTTTGCTTTTCCCACTTCAAACCCATGGTAATGAAAAGCAGTGACATGTACCACACATTCAACCCCCCTCCACTTAGTGCTTCTGAAGCTTGTTGCCCTGGTGCTCTGGTTATTCAGCCCCTAATCAAAGTGCCCTCTAGCATGACATTCTTTACCCTTAGTTGCCTGCGTAGGTTCTTGCGTCTTCTCTCCAGGATTTGACCACCACCAGTGGTTTGAGAACGGATTCCACCAAGCTTGGGTGGTGGCTTTCTCCAGGTTGTCATGATGAGGCCCTGGAGCTGTTAGGACACGGTTCATTCAACCAAGATCTTGTTATTACTTCTTGAGAAGCACTTTTCCTCCAGCAAAGTCAAGTCCACCAGCACCGGCACCCTGAGCATGCTCAAGCCACTGAGATGGATGTGAGTGCAAGGTGAATGTATGAATCCGTGGTATCATTACATTCCTCAAACACTTAGCCAGACGCAAGCACTAGTCGCCGTCCCAAGAAAGAACACAGTCACTTGAGAGGAGTCATCAAAAAACCCAGTGGGTCTTTGCTAGCCCTTCACATTCAACAAGGCTAATGACTCCCTCACAGGCTTTGCCAGCAGGAGAGAGCTGATATCCTTAGATAGACTCCAGAATGAGGAACATCCACTAAGATGACATGCAATCATGTATAAAAGGTGAATGAAGTATCCATGATGGGCAAAAAGGACACCCAGAAACATGCACACCCATTAGTTTAGCCTTCTCTTTGACCCAGAATGCCATGAAACCAATGCTGCCAAGGACCTGGGCTCAGAACTATGGCCCTTCCACTCGAAAGACACATGCATTCCCCTTGGTCTGATGCTGTCAGCAAAATCCACACCAGAAACACTTCCCAGTTAGGCGTCAGCATAGCATGGAGAGAGAGGCGCAGCTCTACTCCTATCACATTAACAGTGCAAAATATTTTCTCAGAACATAGCATTTCAAATAGTAATGTTCCATAGGTTTGTGACAGGCATTTAAGGATGTAAAGAGATTTTTGTTTAGAAAAATTACAGGAATCTACAGCCTTTTCATCCACTGTGCTAGGCAAGCCAAATAGGTATTGGCATGAATACAGAAATAATTGTACAACTTGTATAGAGGCTGGAAACTCCCTCCAAAGAGGAATTATTCCTTGAGACACAACATGCCACAAGAGAAGCCCACAAATCAGATATGAATGGAGACAAGACATCAATTCTAGAAGCAAAGGAAGATGGTGCTTCTAAGGTTACAGAACTCATAAGATCTAAATGGGTTTTTTCCTGTGGCACGGGAGATGTGTTTGAAACAAGAGCTGATCAGGAGAGCACCCAATTTTCACACAACATATGTGTGGCAAAGCAGGAGAAGCACTGGGTAAGACAGGAAAGAGAAGAAAGAAACCATCCAAAGAGAAAGGAAGTTCCTTACTAGTACTTGGAGCATACTCATCCTTGGCCGCACTCCTGTCCCAGCCTGTGGGGTAAATCGTCTCCTCTGAAGAATCTTCATCATCTGAACCATTGCCACTTGAGGTCACATCTGCTGTGATGATGTTAAATCTGCCATGAAGCCCTAACCCACAAGGTCTTCTGCTGACAGCAGTTATGCTTTCCTGTCTCCCCTACATGCAGCCTTACAATCACAGAGTGTACAGCACTGTGCTTCCCACGGTCCATATCTCCTCCTGGTTCTTCCACCCACAAGGGATTCATCACTCTGCCATGGCCCTGCTGAAGCTGCCCCAGCGTGGCTCCTAGCTACATTTCAGCACCCTATGCATGCTCGCAGCACTAACCATACTCTGTCCTCTTCTAGCAGAGTGAGCATAGTATACTGACTTGAAAACATTTTCTTCCTTTCTCCCACAAGTCCTTCTCATTGGAATAGTCTACTTCTAAATTGCCTCCAAACAGGAAAAAAGAAAAACCCAAGTACATCCTTTATGAAATGACCCACATATACTCATCCCTTTCAGACACACAGAACACCTTCGCAGTACATGAACAATGTGGACAACTGCTCTATCGCTACCCAATGTACAGTCAGTGAGAGATAGACCTCTACTTTGCTTTTCCCACTTCAAACCCATGGTAATGAAAAGCAGTGACATATACCACACATTCAACCCCCCTCCACTTAGTGCTTCTGAAGCTTGCTGCCCTGGTGCTCTGGTTATTCAGCCCCTAATCAAAGTGCCCTCTTAGCATGACATTCTTTACCCTTAGTTGCCTGCGTAGGTTCTTGCGTCTTCTCTCCAGGATTTGACCACCACCAGTGGTTTGAGAACGGATTCCACCAAGCTTGGGTGGTGGCTTTCTCCAGGTTGTCATGATGAGGCCCTGGAGCTGTTAGGACACGGTTCATTCAACCAAGATCTTGTTATTACTTCTTGAGAAGCACTTTTCCTCCAGCAAAGTCAAGTCCACCAGCACCGGCACCCTGAGCATGCTCAAGCCACTGAGATGGATGTGAGTGCAAGGCGAATGTATGAACCCGTGGTATCATTACATTCCTCAAACAGCAAAAATATCCAATGCTTTTAGTGTAAGTGAAGTTTGAAACATTCCACTAAAGTGTAAGATTGTGTTGCTAGCTCTGAAAGTCCTGTAAAGTCAATGAATTCTGCATAGCATTTATGTATGACAGATCAAATATGTACTGTATGTGATATACATCCCAATATTTTGATAAAAAGCATTCAAACCTAATAGAAGCATGCACACCATAGAAATTGAAATCCCTCAAGCAAGCCAGTTGATAGTTCAACCTTTCTCTCTGTTAAGGAAGTTATTCATCAATAAACTGAGAAGCAGAGTTTGCAAGAAGAGTTGTGCTTCAAGTCATACACATATTCACCAAAAGAAAGCAAAATCTACTTCAAAACGTTTCTCTGGAAATATTTTATTCTGGCAATTCCTCACTAGCAATATTTTTATCAGCATTTAGACCATCTTCTATATCTTGAAGATGAAGAAAAGATATCATGTACTCTTTTTCATTCAGAAAAAAATCTTTAAATGATTAATTTAGAAAAATACCTTCAAGACTAACACCAAAGACACTATTTTTGATCAATTTTTGTGCAATATATGAAAACATTGGAAAATGCAAGATCTAGGAATCAAAGTTCTAATAATCAAACAGGATAAACTGATGTTCTTCAGTCTGCAGTAGTTATGTTTTGCTTATCTGTAAACTGCAAAGTGTACAAAGTGTATGGACTTAAACTCAGAACTGCACTTTTTCAAGGTGTAGCTATTTTGGCAGCAAAACCTAACAGATTTTGCCTTTCTGAAAAGCTGTCCTTGACTGAATAAATACTGTCCCTTCTCACAGTCACTAATTGCTCCCTAAACAGTACTACTAGTACTACTCTGACACTGGTGTCAGAAAATGGGAAACGTGGACATTCAAAATCTGATCTCTGAGCGATAGATCATTAAACCCCAGGTGGTCTCAGATTTGAAGTTTTGGGATGGAACTGTGAGCAAAATGATAATGCCAAAAAATTGGTGAACTAGAAAATAACTGAATAACTAAATAATTGCCATCTGACTTGCTGTAATCACAGCAAAATTCTCACCTCTACCTGCTTTCCACAACAAGCCTTAGGAGCTCTTTTTCTTAAGTGATGAATATGTATTCATGGCTTCCTTCCACATACAAAATACCAATGCAGGTGCTTTCCTGTCAGATTAGCCAAAGTATGGACATAAGACTTTTTTCATTGATGAGATTTTTTTTCAGGGAATGCTCCAAGCTAAATAAAAGGAAAATCCACCAGAGCATAAAAATATCTATTATATATGAATGAACAAAACCAGTCGCAGTTACTGTTTGAGTAACTAGCTCTGATAACTTAGGGAAGTATCTCATCAATTAGCAACAGAATTTTATGTAGTTCATGGCACATCTACAGATGAATCATAACTTGTTAATAACAAAGAGAAAAACTTGTTTCAGCCAGGAGAGAAAGTCAATGGCAGTGTATTATTCTGGACCGTGAACTTGATGGAGAACATCACCAATAATGTCCAAAGCCAGAGCAATAATGAAAGGGGATCATCTGAAGATCAAAGAGCTGTGGCAATTGCTCACTGCAAACCCATAGCAAAGAAGTGTTTTGATCAAGCTAGACACCTTTTCACCAAACTTTAAGTTTACAAATGGTGTGTCGTATAGATGGAGCACCACCGGTTTTGTTTCTCACTTTCACACACTATAGAATTAGATAGATATATTTTTAGCCATCTATCTGAAGATATATGCTGAATAGTTTTCTTTACTTATTTCTTAATTTTCTACTTTCCTGTCTGTGGGATTTTTCTCTGGGAAATTTAATTGTGGCCGGGATATTCCAATGAGCCCGCACTGATGCACAATGTAAACAGCAGATATTGGGGCATGAGTTTATCTTCTTTTTTGTTTGTTCTCCATGTAACTTTCTCCTATGTTACTGAATATTTGATCACTTCTCATGGAGATGCATAACAACGTCTGAAAGGAGTGCTAAAATACTCATTCGTTTGTAATGCAGTAAAATTAAATTAAATGGCTCTGTTTGGCTTTAAAGTGATGTTGAAGAGTAATAGCTAAAGCTATCAGAAAAGCCCAAGTGCAGTACCTTCATAATCTTTTTTTCCATAGAATCAATCAACCCTAAACCAATAAGCAATCTTGCCAACGCTAACACTTCTGTGATACACATATATCAGTATTGACATCTTTTATTACATAGCTCTATAGTTATTTTGATCTTTTAAAATCTTAAATACCTCTAGTTTTCCCTCTGTAAAATAGTCATGCCCATAAGTGAGAACTGTTAGCAACAGGAAGGGACATACATATTTAGGATCAATACATTTGATAATCAAGTAGTAAAGGAAAACCGAAAGCTTTCCTGCCTAGAAACAATGCACAGGTTTTTGCAATGGGTACAGAAACATCTGTACAAGGAAGCAGTAAGTCATACAGGCATACAAAAGCAAAGGAAAGGAAAAATCACCACTAGAGTCAACCAGGCAAACTCCCTACTGTTACCAGGTGGGATTTCCCCCCCTAGCAAGCCACTCCCCCCCCAAACCCCTGGCTTACAGGCAATACTGTAATAGCAAAACCTTTCACTTGAAACAAGCACCAGAAAATTCTCTACTTGCCTTCAAAGCCTGGGGGAAAATCAACCTGGTACTTCTTTTTTTCCATCTACATATTTAGAAGGTGTTACTAATCTTCACATCCTCTGAGACAAGATGCTTGGTTGAATGATTTCTGTCTTTTAGTATAGCTTTTGCTAACTGTGTAAGACATACACAGTTATTCTTACTCTATCCTGTAATTTCTAAATACAGTAATGAGGGTGCCATCCCTCCAAGTCACATAGACCATTTGACCATCTACCAGCCATCAACAAACAATTAAGCAAATTCCTCACCATCACAGGCTTCCATGGTGGGGAAAAAAAAGAGTCAGCAGGAAGAAACTTTCGTTTCTATCAATTCAATCTTTACTACAACACACCTCTGTATAACTAAAATGTTCTCCCCTTTAGGTTCACTTTATTTTCTGGGGCAAAGATCTTTATCACTCTAAACTTAAGAAACTAGAGTGAATATACATACAGTTCCACTTTAAAACATGTAAAATGACTTTAAAATTTTTTTATTTGCTGTAGCTGCTGTGCACTACATATTTGATAAAAACATCACAAGCAGTTTTTCCCACTCAATACAGCTATTTAAGGACAAAGCAGAGAAAATGGCTACTGTTCTTTTGAGCCCTCAAAGCCTATGGAGCCACTACAGGCCCCAATTTTTTCTCATGTATATTGCCAACCACAAGGACAAGATTAGTTTTTGCAGTGCACAAGTGGCTTGGCAATTGGAACTACCACTTAAAGCACTGCTTTGGTGAGTGAGGCCATGGTTTTGACATGGATTACTCACATTCAGAACCATAAATGTATTAGAATCACAGACACTTTCATCACAAATTGACAAAAATGTCCTTTTCTACATCGGAAATAAATTGACTTCAAGTGATAATTGAAGTTGCATTAATTTGTGGTGCCTCATAGAGTAAATAGGTGTGATAAAAAAGCAGTGGAAAACACAAAACAACAATCTTTCTGATCTCATGTGTAAGCATTGAAGTAAACATACAGTAAATGTTTTCGCTCCCCTTGTCCCAGAAAGTGAAGTTTATTTCTGACTTAAGCAGTCTGGAAAGTACTGTCTTTCAATGTCTTTCCAAAATTGGAGATGACGTATACTTCACCACTTACCAGAATGCCCTGCTGGAAGAAGAAAGCAGCTTTAATGCAATCTATATTTCATGTAGTTATTATAATACATAAATCTTACTAGTACTCGCAGGATACTGTCCACCGTCTTTTTCAGTGGAATCATCAGCTGCCGTCACCAAAGAGATGTCAGGTGATACAGGAGAAACTTCATCATCTGTATGGTGATGGATGAATCATTACTATTTCATTAGCTGAGTTGCAACTCAGTACTCACAACTACTTCAATTATTCTATACTGCAAGCTTCATTCCTTCCTTATTGGTCCAAGAGAGAAGAAAGATACAGACTAGGTTCTTCATATAATTCAACCCCAAATAGCCTTACTTACTAACATAGTAAGGATATCACCCAAAACAGATTATTTCAAGAGGAGTATGTATTACAGTGGTAATGAACATTCTGTCAATGATCTGTTCATGTGATTCAAGCTCAAATTGTAACTGTATACCATCTAGACAGGGACTCTAGAGCAATGAGTGAAGTTATTTGTGTTCCCCTCTTTACTGAGATATATTCTGAGATTTAGTCCAAAAATCTAAAGTCTGCATGTAAGCGGAGTTGATAAGAGTTGTCATGGCAAGCAATTGAAATACATGGCATACACCTCGGGGAATGGCACTGATCCTAGTTCCTTAGGAAGAGAATGTCAGGATTTACCTTTCATGATGCTAACTACATGGAAAAACAAGCATAACATGTCATGAGTGTACCACCAGTGAAAAGTCATTTTATAATCCTAATGCTTCTGCTATTTTTTTTTTTTTTTTTTTAATTTCAGTATTATTGAGGAGAATGATGCAAACTACTGGTATCCTTCACTGGTAATTTATTGGTGATTTGATAAAAAGCCTGTAGTCAGATGTCACACAGTAAACTTTACTGTACTTAGAGGATTAATTACATTTGTATCCCTTAGGTTCAATGGCAGCTAATCTTTCAGACCTCTCATAATTTCAGCCACATAAGCAACATCACAGAAAATGAAATAACATATATGCCACTTTCACAAGAAAGCAAGATACAGGCAAGGCACTAATTTGCCACCCTGCAGAAGGCTCTAGAAAAGAATATGGCATTTGTATTTGGTAGGGCTTCATGAGACTAGAATTTGGCTTTACCACCTAAAGGAAGAAGATATTAATTACATTTTAATTTGACTTTTTTATCTCTCTGTGCATTCTGTAATATGCTGTAGTAAGAAGATGCCCTAAAAAACCCCTCTGCATTTGTACAAAGAGAAATCACTTGTACTGTAAACTGCTCCTTGTTCTTATTACTTAATGTCAATTCATCCTTTCAGAGAATAGATAAGAATATGTTATCCTTATCTCTATATACCCATACCCTCAGCCTCACTAACCTCTCTGTGTTCACTGCTAGATATGTTTTTGAGACTTAATTAAATAAATATTTTAATAAGAACAAGAGCAAATTCTTAGAACAATCTATTCTCAACATCCTGGGAAGGTTTATGTTGGAAACTATGCTGATGTGCGGCTGCTTTGTACTCCCATGCAATCAAAACAATCCTTAGAAATTCAGAATGCTTCTGTTTTTTTTCAAAGACACACATTCTGCTTTTACTTCTCCAGGATACGAATTAGAGATGGTACTTCTCATTCCCTCATGATATCCTTTAACTAGCAACGTAATCCTTCACTCAGTTATTTTAAAGGGGATATAGTGACATCCTATTTGTCCTTACCATAGTCTTTTCTAGGAATTTCTTTTTCACCCCCTCCAGAAGAATGATAGGGCAGCTGTGAGACTGGAGTAGCACTTCCGTAATATGAGGGGCTGGATCTCCTGATGGAGGTATCCATGGGAGTTGTGTCATGTGTTGATCCACTACCTACATTTTCATCATCCGCACCTGAAGTTGAGGACTCTCCACTATGACGCGTGCCATCTGCATTATAACGTGAGCCATCTGCATTGTCGATGACTGTTGGAAAGAGGAAATTAAGCAGTTGATAATATCAAGTTGCTACATAGCTATATTTCAGTAATGCTAAACAGTTTAAGTCCTATAACAAAAAAATAAAGAGAAACAGTTGTGGATTAATATCAGTTCACCATTTTTGCCATCCTATATAATCTGTCTAGATCATACATCACTAAACTACATCTAACGTACATATGCTAATGTATATATTTCTCAAATATGTAGGGGCTACTCTGCATCAAATATTTTGATATTTGATCAGAGAGTTTGATTTTGAACATAGAATATTGGCCTCTGTAAAGTTAATCAGAATTTTAGAATTGGGACAAATAATTTATTATGAGAGTTTTCTTCCACTTCCAGCTGCTTTTCTACCCAGCAGCTCAAATGAGATGTAGAAAGGTTGCTGTCTAAGCAGTCCTATATGTCAACGCAACATTACCAGCTCTGAGGTGCTAAAAAATGACAAATACCTATATAAAAATGTTTGGTAGCACCTTGAGACAAACCAAGCTCCATAGGATTAAGGGGAAGACAAGTGACTAATTGCTTTAATTGCTGTTGAACATCTCTTCATTTCTGTTCTTATGTTTGGCTTGATTTTAATATTAGCAGTTGTTTATGTCAAAAAAAAAAGAAAACCAAATCCTAAAAATGAAAGAAGTGGTGGGTCTTTCTAATCAATACAGTACCTATTTCACCCTGATTATTGAGGAAAGAAGTATCTAGTCTTTCAATTGGCTCACACGCTTTGTCTCTTGTTTCTGTAAAAGAAGGAAAAAAGAAAATATTAATTTGAGAAATTGAGAAAAAAAGTCATGTGTATACCCATATTAATTGTATATAATCACAAAACATCAGCTTCAGATGTGGACAACTGAGAACAAATTTCCAAATCAAACATTATTCATGATCTACTATGTTCCCTTTTTGTTTCTTCCTAGGTGGGGCACTTCAAGATTGTTCTGTCAGCTAACAATGAGAGTCTTCATTTCCATAACCATCCAGAAAATGGTTGCAATCAATGTCTCTTAAAATAACCTATAACCCCGTTTTAATGCAGACAGTCACACTGTCGTGGCAGCAGTGGCAGCTCTAATCCTTTTTAGCCAGAGAACCCCGTGGCCTCCTGGAGGGCTCTGTACACGCAGAGTGTGCCCTGGTCTGGTGAACACCACTGGCTCCAGTGGGCTGCAGTGCCACACTTGGGGCCAGTGTGTGAGCCACCTGCTATAGTGCTGGAAGGGAATAAGGCTCAGGAGGAGTTATAAATCTCCGGTGGGGATGGACATCGTTGTAGCAGGAGAAGAGTCATCCATGGGTGACAGGATGGCAGCTCACCTGATACTATGTCAATGTAAAGATGATTTTTAATGAAAATCAAAAAATGTCACTTCCATTCAAATCATCAATGAATTTTGCCTACAGCATTCTGTAAGATCTGTCTGTTTCCACTGTGAATGTAATAACCTACTGAAATTCAAGACACTTGAAGTTAGCCCAGATTTTATCTTCAAATACTGTATTCAGCATCTGTCATAAGATTATCTACATTCTCCTAATAATTTAGTAAAATATTTCCAACTATTAAAAAGTTCAAAATCTTAGAAGACAGCAGTCTGCTTCTGACCCACATCGCTAATCTAACTGCCTAGTGTCTGAATGGAGATTTGACTGAGAGCAAATACTGGATGAACCTGCAAACAGGAGAGCAGCAGCCACATCCATGGGCGTGGGATGGCCACCCTGGGCCTTGGAGATGCTGCAGGTGGCAGCCACTCCTAGCATCCCTTAACACAAATAATTGTTGTTCACTATAGAAGCTCATGTGTGCATGAACAGAAGAGCTGGGCGCCATAGCCTACAACAGTATGTCTTTTAGATTCAACGCTGCAGTGGTTCACTGCACTAAGCCATTATAATGAACTGTTCTGAAGCTACTAAGTTAGTCCCAATGGCAGAAAATGGTTTAGTTCAAAACACACTAATGACAAAATGGGTCAAATTCATTGCTGGTGTTATAGATACTCTTCTAGAGGCTGACAAAATATTTTTCTCAGCTTAAAACAGATGATATTTAATATAGAAGCACTCATTCCAGTACCTTACATAGGAGATTATATATGTTATTGTTAGTAATCTACATCTAAACTACATCACAAAGTCATATACGTACCTGTCGCATTGTAACAGTATGCATCATACCGACCAGTTGTGTTTGCTGAAGTTTGTAAATGCAGTATGATTTGCTGCACAAAGATGATAGGGATTGATTCGTGGGATAACAATATTCCCCACTACAAAACCATACCTGTGAAGAACAGAGGAAATACACCATATTACATATTATAGCAGATGGCATAAATGTTCTAGACATCTCAAACATGAAGAAGCTATGAAGAAGCCATTATTTTCATCTTACATTATTTTTAAAAAGTGCATGCATTTGTGCATACTTTTTGTATATGAAGGGTGTTCCTTTCTCACATGTAGCTACATCAGTCTCCAGCCACTCAACACCATTTTGCATGTAATTCTAAAGCTATACCCATTTTAATTAAGTGAGCATCTTATTAACTAGGACGATCAGTTCCAGAGCAAGGCAGTGAAAGTGAAGAACTGGGAGGCAAGTGCACTTTTTATTTAGCTTGAGGTTGTATTAAATGACACTAAAGTCTGGCTTCTTTTTTCTTCTGGGAGTCAGATTTTCATTGCTTTGAGCCATAACATGCTGCTCAGTGACATTTCACGCAGAAATGTTGAGGGCTCAATTTATAGTACCTGAGCAAATTCGGAGAATGATTGTAAGACACATCACTTTCTGCAAAAGTTGACAGCTTAGTAAAATATTCAGATACAACACTGATTCCTCCACAAATCTTACTGTATCTTTCAGTCGAACAATGTGGCTATTGTGTACAGAGCTCACATATTTCAGTGAAGACTGTGGTTACAAGAGCCACATAATGCACAATGTGTTATTACTATTTTGCAATCCTGTAAACACCTGATTAATTCCAATGTATTTAGCTGGGAGGGTGTGATAGAATGGTAATGAGAACTGGGTTTTGGTTGGGTTTTTTTTTTTTTACTTCTTGAGAGGTAAAACTTATCAGGGAGGAGTGATTTCATAGCTTTGCAGTTTTTTATCTGTGAGCCCCATTCAGTTACATGCTAATCTGCAGGTAGTTGCAATTCTGAAACTCTCTTGTAGGTGGAATTATAACTGCTTTACTCACACTCCCAACTGAGCCTACGATGCTGTCATTTTATAATCCATTAATCACCTACTTGTGTTATGGTCTGTTGATTCATCTTATTCACTCAGCATTCCACATATATTTTGATTAATTATATACAGTATATTTTTTCTCTCCTACTCAGGCTTGATAAGAGCCTAGCCTTACTGACAAGGACTTCTAGCACAGGATCACAAATGAAAGTAAGAGGGTGGGAAGGGCTGGCCAGAAGGAAGGGAGGAAGGAATCCTATCTACATGCCTACATGTCCAAATCTGTCCTCTGCTAAACTGTGAAATTAGGGAGAATTGTAACATTAATGAAAAACTACAGCTCCCCCACTGCAGAAAACATTTCCCTCTACGCCTCAGAAAACATTTCCCTCTACTCCTTTCAATTATCTTATATTTTAACTTCAGAAAAGACTTTCCACATTGCAGAATATTCATAATTGCTAGCACTAGAAATCTCTAACCCCTAGGCTTTAGTCAGGATTTGATCCTTAGTCTCTACTTATTGTGTAGTGCTGGACAATTCAGAATGCTAAGTATGTCATATGCTAATGTTAGAGAAAGAACATGCCCACTATGTTTGCAGGACTTTTCTTTCAAAGTAAAGAATTGTCTCTAGTCTTTATGTGGTACTATTTTAAATGACATTCCCACTTCTCACGGAAGAATCTTCTAAGAATTTTCTGTCCATTGTTCCCTGGCACTATTGTCCACCTCTTTCATACCATGCAGGGCGTAATGCTTGTGAAATGAACATGCCATATGCTGTTGTCATGGCAGTGCATGACATTATATGTATAAGTATGTTTTCAGGGCACTGCACAGGTATCTTTCCATGATTACAAATTACTTTGTACAGATACTATTAATTTGGAAGGATCTTTATTCAATTCTCATGGGCTTGCAAGCCAGTGGGAAAGAACATTCATGCATTAGGCATCAAAAAAGTAAAGCACCACTGACTAAACTGAAATGAAATAATTCACAGGAAATAGTTGCAAGCAGTATTGATGCTAGTACTATTTCTCATGGTACCAGAATGAAAGTCTTAAAATTGTGGAGAAATGTCCACTGAACTTTTCTAATCCAGTCAGTTAGAAGATAAATTCCATTTCTCCATATTTGCTGTTTATTTTAAATTGTAATAAAGTTGAAAATCTACTGAAATTTATTTCAACTCTATAATGGTTTACCAACATGGATCTATGTTATTTGATTTAAAAAAAAAAAAAAGAAACCAAACTTAAAACTTCAAATTACAGCTCCTGAATTCAATCTCTTTTCTGCATATGAATGTTTAGGATGACTTGTATAATAAGTATATTATGTATTTTGTAAAGCAAGATCACATGATCATCTAGTCTGGCATATTTACAGACCATAAGACTGTCCCAGCTTGATTACTGTTTGAACAGAGGGCATCCTTGGGGAAACTATTTCATCTTGATGAAATTTTGACGTGACAAAAATTCTACTACACCCTTGTAAGCTGTTTCAGCCAATAATTATTATCCTTACATATTTTGTTGTATTAGTACTCAATTTTTTAAATCAAAAATTTCCAGTCTCTTGGTCTAGTTTTTTTTGCTAAACTAAAGAGTCTGTATTATCTGCGCTTGTTGCCCTATACATCATTAATTACAGAGGGTAATAAGTCACTTGACAATGTGGTTTGGTTTTTTTTAATCATTTTAAGGCTGTCGTCTGAAACTTCTCCATTCACAGATTATAAGAATGCACTAATACTGTGGCCTTTTTTTCACTAGGATGTCAGAAGTTCATCCCTCACAGTACCACTTGCTGCTTTTTACTGTTTCTTGACAAGACAGAGTTCCCTATACTGTATATACCATCTTCAGTCTTGACCTTACATCAGGTCATTAAAAATCATAAATACTTTTCACAAACTTATCTACCAATTATTCAGTGATACAGTATGATCTGAACGTCTTCCTAATTAGTTTATTATACTGTCAATCTTTGTTATCTTTAGATTTTATCTGTAAGAGGTTATGATTTCTTAAAGATAATGGTAAAAAGTATATGCAGTCAAGGACTTATTTATTACCAGACCCAGAGCAAATATACACATGCACAAAGTTATTTTGTCCATTACAGAATATAACTTACTTGAGGACTGATACGGCCATCTAATCAACAGCTATATGAAGTCAACTGTAATTTATTACACTATAGCATGGATGGATGGATTGTCATGATTTTTTCAATAATTTCTTTTACCTGCAAGTTTCAAATCCAAGTTCATGAGCTTTCTTCAACTGCTCTAGTGTTGACAAAGTACTAGGAGAGCTCTGCAGAGTTCGACTGCTTCAGATCGTGTGAGACTGTAGCGACCATTTTTCTCAACATGAAAAACTCCTCCATATCTGCAACTTACATTGAATTCTGTTATCGAAAGAAAAGAAAAAAAGGCATTACTAACTGTTGGACTTAATGCTTCACTGAAGACCTGGAAATTATTTATTTTCAAGTATAGTGCTTCAGTGTAAACCAGTACAAGTAGCAGCTTACTGATTTGTTCAGAAGAGAGCTAGCACTTTCAGTCACCTTCTTCATAGTTCCCCTTCTTTGGGCTGAGACACAAGCCAAATCTTCAGCCTTCCAAAATATCAACACAACATGTTTTTGTGAGGTATCTAGCACTTTTAACATATCATTAACAATAACGTGCAGAAGATGTGAAAGTCTTGGAAGTCACAATACTGCAAAACTAACTGAATATTCAAATGTATTTGAAACAAAATATTTCATTCATAACAGAATTTTTTTAAGATGAAACAGTATATAATCAAAGCCTTTATGCTCATAAGGTTCCTTAATTATCTCATTGTGATCCCTTCACAGTTAATCCTTTAAAATGATATATACATCAATCCCCAGTTTCAGAACTAGTTCAAGCAATGTGTTCCTATTATTACCTAGACAAAAGCAGAACGCTTGCATTGGTTTTGATGTTGCATGATCTACCTGAGACAAAAAACTGAGTTGCACAGATATTCTGAACTAGAACAGCATTATGCTGGTTAAATACTCCTGACAGATAATCTTTAAGCTCTTCTTATTCCGCTGATGGGGCAGATAGAGAAGCGTCAAATACACATTATATAAGAGTTCACATGAATGAACTTCTTGCTCCCTGTTCATTTCATCCTTGACAATATTTCCCTCCATTTTGAAAGGCTTCCTCTTGCTGAGCTCATGCTCACACACAAACATCTTACTGCAACCTGTGTCAGAGTTTCAATATGTATTGCAGTAAGCTTATTTAATGTTGAAGAATGTCTTAGATGGATTTTAGTTTAATAATACTGTAAAGGTTTGCACATGGAAGTAACTTTCAATGGCAAACAATTTCGATTTTAGGTGCCATTTTTTATGTTGTGCAATTTGTTTTCTGACCTTCAGCCTGGGAACCCTGAACAAGCAGTACCTGCAAAGCCTACGGGAGGGGCGTGCCTCATACAATTCACTGCAGAGACTGAACGAAAGGCATAAGGGCTAGAGGCTCTGAGGAGATCACACTCCATTCATCTTTACGTTGGAAGGATACTGCCTACACAATGCAAGAGGTATAGTAGGAAAATGGTATAATACAAGGAAAGTCTGCGACTAAGTAAAATGAGAGGAAATATAAACATGTTTATCATCTTTTTTTAACAGGAACAGCTAAGCAAGAGTTAATAATAAAAAGAATATGAATATGAATATAAATAAGAATAATCATGTGCATGGAGAAAATGGGGAAAGATCAGGATGCTTTCAAAGCAATGTGAATTAACTTTGCTCCGCCCACCTTTCCCTCAAAAGAAAAAAGTGGTTCCAACTCCAGACTAGAATGACAACTGCAAAGCACACTTAATTGGAGTACCCTATTATTCCCAGTGAAGAGAGAAGCATGACTCATTTTTATCTTAATTTTAATGGGAGTTCCATGTGCAAAGAAAGGGAAAATAGAACGGTCTTCTCCAATATTAAAAGGGGATGTCTGTACCATCTATTTGACATAAAAGTTGCCATATAATAACTGTTTTCCTAAAGAGGACAAAGGCAATCCTGCACATTTGCATTGACACATTCTATATGAATAATAAGTAACTTTCCTAATGGAATTTTTGCTTGCTGGTCTATTTTCTTCTATAGTATAGATGTGAGAGCAAATGGACAGTAATCAAGGCGTGTATTCTTCCTTCAATTGCGTTTGTTCATGGTAAACTGAGGTTATTCTACCTACAGTGTATCTACTCCGTGTAACTGCAAGGAATGTTCCTTTCCAAGGTAATAGGAAACAATCAAGGAGATAAACACCAGATTAGATCCAGACTTGTATGGTGTATGACAAGACAATCATTATTCTCAGCATAGGTAGGAGTCCAATATTATTGATGACTGTTGTCCAAGGACCTCAAAAGCTGTGCATCCAATCTAAATACTTTTACCATAGGCAACAGAATTAATCATCATGGTTACTGGATTGCCTTTCCACAAAAGAATGTAAAAAATATCTCTTCTCCCACCTGCCCCCCAATTATTTAGGCTGACAAAACATTTAATGTAGACAAAATTGATATAAATTGCATAGCGTTTAACAGTCTTGATGACTACTGTTCTTAGTATTTTTATTATCATATATTATCAAAAAATACCAAGAGGACATGATTTTAGTTTTGTAAAATTTATGCAAGACTAACATTTTTTATCAAAATGCCTTTATTTTGACACAGCTATTTTCTTCCAGGGAAAAATAGTTCTATTAAAATTTCTCTGATGACAGCCATGTCATGAGAGCTATGAAGGCAAGAATGAGGAACCTGTGTGGAAGAGGACACTAACAAATGTGTTTTTCTTTGCGGAGGGTTTACTGTCTTGCAACAGGGCTGAGTTTCATAGTCTGAGGAGAAGCTAGTGGATTAACATAGAATGATCTTCTCGCAGGTTCCCACACACGATTCTGAAATAGTTGCAGTACTTCCACAAGTGCCAGATGCAGATGTGCACAATACTGGTCCTAGGGATAGCTGATGGAATAGAGAACTTCTTGAGGCCACACCCTTCATGAACAGCACCGCATGCTCAAAAAGTCATCGCCACATGTACCTACAAGTCACAAATGTAGTCAACAGACATTCAGGTTGCAGATCCCCATAGAGTTTTCTTATGACAACACAATGAATAGCTACTCTGCACAGAAGGATGTGGCCATGACTACTGCTATGGGATGGAGGGCTCTCACGGCTGCCACATGAGTGACTTCTACTTTGGCTCCAAATGTTCCATATTCAAAGCCAGACATTATTTTGGAAGTTGTCCAGTCAGTAGCTGTATTAAACATAAATGATCTAGACAGGAAAAAGGCTTCTCTTTACGTCTTCCCTTCTTGATTCTCTCTTCCCTGTAGAACAAGGCAGGCCTAAATTTGTTAATAATTAAACATACTCTGTGAAGCCCAAGACTTACTATTAACTTCGGGGATCAAATCATAAAGATCTATTCGATTACTTATAAGTAACAAGCTCAGTGATTTTGGAACTAGATTTGTTTGGAACATCAACATCTCTTCCAATAACCTTTAGGCTAATTTCTGAAGAACTTTCGCTATGAAAGCAGATACCACATCCACTTGCTTTGGGTTGCATTTGAATCTTGCAACTCATTCCAGATGCACTGAAATTATTAAGTGAAGTTCACTTTTCTTAGAGTGAATTTGATTCAGCTGTCATCAAACCTCAGCCCATTCATGGTTTTAAACACTACAATATATGCTCCATTACCACCCAGAGCTTCAGTCCTAGTCAGAATCCCACTTACTAGGCAGCCCAATTCTTAAACTCCAACTCTTGAAAATAAATAGGCTTATTTACACAAATAGGCTTAATGGAACTCATTGTGGGCTACAGTTACGTGCATGTACATTTTCCATGGAAATGCTCAGCCTGGGTCTACAGCATACATACTGTACACCAGGAGATTTCTGGGAAGTATCAGGCTTATTGCACATGTGCTGACCAACTGCACTTGCACACACAACAAAGGGCTCCCAGGAAGCCTCGCTCATGCAGCGTGGGAGATCACGTGGGTGTCCAGGAAACCTCAGGCATAAATGTGGCAATCCAATTCTTCAAACTGGATTCAAGGCCATCCAATTAGTTGTCACTTTGCCCTAAAGGAATGTTGAGACAGCATGCTTTGTTTTTATTTTAATGATATCTTCTACACCTACTATTAAAACGTTTGTGACATTCTTGTAGTACAGACACTGTGTTCATAAAGCCAGTGAGTGTGGAAAAAGGACTACAGCCGTACCGAAAATTCAACATGACATTTCACAAATGGCATAAACCCAGCATCCCCTCTGTGAAGACAGTAATTATCACATTTTAAAAACGGCAAATACCTTGCAGAGCATACTGCCAGAGCTGTCAGGGAATGCCAGAGTTTTTACTTTATGGTATCACTTTTAATGTCCAGACAATGGGACCCTAATTGAATTAATGAAAATATTTATAGTCATATCAATACACAAAATTATAAAAAATAAAAGACAGGGTTCTAAACTAAATTAACACCTTAAATCTTTTTCCATACTGGGCTATAGATAAGTTGAGTTAAGGAAGAAACACGATTGCCAAATCGAAATCTAAGCACTATTCCACCTTTTCCGATAGTGCAGGAAGGTCAAATGCATAAATTTTATGTTGATGTTACTAGGGCTTTAACACAGTTATGCAAAAGATGGATTTTTTTCTCTGCTTAAGAGACAAGGCAATGCAAACTCATACTACGTGCCAAACTGCTACTGATCCCTTCAACTGTTTTGAAGTTTCAAAGGAGCTGATTCAGCGTGGACTCACAGTGGAATCACAAACAGCACCCAAACCTTCCTTTCTGCCGCCTCTTACAGCTGGCAGGCTTGGGGACTGACAGGCCATGATATTTCCCTGACATCCACGTGATCTGCTACAGCTGAAAGAAAAATTGTTTAATAATAGCTCTTAAAAAAGGCAAAAAAATACTGGACATGCCTGAATATCATCATCATTAATCTCGTCCCAGACCATGAGACTTGGGTGACTCAGCCCAAAGCCATGGAATGCTCCTAAGCCTGTGCTGAGTTTTATGAGCATGGAGAACATTAACTTTCGCACAGGCCATTTCTCCCTGTCTTTCCTGGGATTTCTGGTGCTCTGTCTCAAGCAGCTGCACTGCAAGCCCTTCTCTATTATTGCCATTCACACATCTAACCGAGCTCAATTAATACTTTTCAGCCAAAATCACTAACTCCAGTTCCACAGATAATTTGCTAGCTAGAGCCCACTGGTGGGATAGAATTAGCTGAGACAGACTAAAGAGCATTGTCCTTTCATGAAAGTGTGAGTTACACCCTGATTATTAATACTAGGGGCTTGCTAGAAGCTGTCACAGTAAGAAGGCAGGTGCAATCTCCATTTCCACCCTGGCTCTACAACACTTACGCATAATGAGTAACTCTGACTCATGCAAACTCTTCCCATTGGAGTTGATTTTCCATAAAGATTTTGATCCACTGTATGGATGTTTCATGCACTGCCCCCTGCTCTTCATTGTTTTCAAGAAAATACCTAGAGGTTTCATTCTCAAGGTAGATGCTATCTTATATTTTAAAAAAAAGTTATTTTAACAACTGCAGAGATACATCAAAGCAAATGAAGTGGAAGATTTGCAAAAACCCTGCCCCCCTTAAATGAAAACCTGTAGAAGAATACTTAGACACAAGGTTGTTAACAGACTTCTTGGTAAAACCACAGTCTGCATTGCATGGCAACCAGTAAATGTTAGTGTGCTGTTCTCATGGGGATTTTCCTTTTTGGTTTGTGGTTTAAGATTGATAGGTCACCAGGATGTAATAAATTGGTGTTCAAAACAGGGACAGAACTAGGAGTTTGACAGTGCAGATAGTTTTCATTCTCTGTTTGCATTAATAGAATATAGTTTTTACATTTATTGTAAGAACTTTGTTCTAAATTTATTAAACAGATTTCAGGCTCTAGGCAGATATACATGGGTAAAAGGTTCCTTATAATCACAGATTATTTAATCTTGTACTGACACTTCTGAACAGCAACAGCTATTAGTTTAGCACTGATATCTACATTTTGAATATTAGCACCTGCTTTAATACATGCTAGTAATGTAGTAGAGAAAAGTGGCATATTGAAAACAGATGATTAACATCTGTTTAAAAGAGACTCCTAGTAACTACGGTTCCTCTCCAGGCAAATCTAGAAATTGAGCCATATGAGTCCTAAGATCTGAGGAGGTCTGGACAGTTCAGATGTCGTCTCTCAGTTCAGACCTATCTCCAGTTGATGCTTGTTTTTTTTAAATGTTTCTCAGGAAAACTACTTCATGGGTGAGTAAGAATGTATATTTTACTCCTGACTAGAGGAAATGCCCTCTGAATACAAAATTTCTTATGGGATGGATTCATGAAACATTTCAGGATCCAAGACATTTTGTCAACATATACTAAGATAGCCCAATTGCCGTCATTTTGACATCTGCGAGAACTTGAATGTACAAAAATATAATTCAGTGATTACCTAATACACTATGATACACACAGGCCTGGATGGCATTATTATTTGCTGAGTATTCCACCATTTGTTTAGAGGCTATTAGTAAAACCATTCACTAAAGCAATTTGCAGCCCAGACAACTGTAATTGGATACAGAGGCTTCCACCTTTATGTCAGAAGTTGGACTAAAGCCCAGGTCAGTAGTGATGAAAACCACTGGGTAGCTGTTTGCTAGGTTATGTAAAATGATTCATTAATCCCAGCCCCAGTCACTAATAGACACGTGTCGACATCATTGAAACACACCTATACCTGAATCCCTCAGGGCTTGATGGGAAAAGGAAAATTGTGCTGGGAAAACTGGACTCTAGACTGAGATGACTACACACTGATCAAAATTTAGAAGTCAAATTCTGCAGGATCCACGTGAGTTAAGCAAGCATGTGTCTATGAGGCTGCAGTCCTTTACCATCACAACAAAAAAGTGCCAAGGATCAAGAAATATGTATAGTCATTTAGTGGGGCTAAGTGATGTTTTTCTGTTCTCCCAGTTAGGGTATTCTTGCTCTGCTAGCCACCATTCTCTACAGCAAGTAGAGAAATAAACCTGGAAATAAGTCACCTGCACCATAAGCGAGGCTTCTCCATATAGTGACAGTGAAAGTAGTCTTTACAGCTCTTGGATGCTGTCAGCTGAAATACTTTCTTGGGTATTGCCAAGTTGTGAAACCTAAATGTTTTATAGGAATACACTTCCAGATTTAGTGGAATAAACCATATTTTTGGTTTTTGAAGTATTCCTTGTGGATACTTAAATAAAGCAAAACAAGGGTTTTGTTTTTCAGTTTGAAAACCGCCTTTCATTTGAAACTTAATTAATTAGTTTGCACAAAATAAATAGAACAATTTAAGAAGTTAAGTTAAATGTTTACGTGGTTTGCAATACAAGTAGATGGCTTAAGGAACCCAGTCCAAAATTTCCCTGGGAATTTTTAAAATGCGTATTTTTCATTTCAGTTTGGCATAGGAAAATGTTCTAAGTCTTGAAAACTTTCATGGAGAGAAAAAAAACATAGTCATATCCCTAATAGATTGCTGATATTCAGGGGGAAAAAATTCTCCACACACTAGCTTTTTTAAAGACAGTAAAGTCAGGAAAAACACATTAAAAGCAATTTACCTGCATGTTGCAAGGAGTGCCTGCTATAAATAGAGACAATATATTCTTAGTAGTTGGGTGTGGTGACAAGAAAGTGAAGATGTCTCTCCATAGATTCAAAGGTATAAAAGTAGAACTTTCTTTGAGGTTGTGCCAAAGCTGTTCCTACTACTCAGTTATATTTGGGTACCTAGTAATTTGGGCTGAAAAGGCAAATAAGATAGTAGCTTTCTCACTCTCCTGTTTTTCCTACATAAAAAGTCATAATACAGCCATGCTAACCCTGTGATCCAAGTGGGCTCAAGTGGATCTCTGAAATGAAAAGGAGAGATGTGGCTGGGGATACAGACAGTAGCCAGAGAAGGATACACTGCAGCATGAGGATCTCCTTTCTCCACCAAATGTTAATAAGTATTTCTTACATTTCTGTGTTACTTCAATAAGCGCACACTGGAAACAGGATGCGGGACAAAGCTGTTGACTTCCTTCTAAATTGTTCTTCTTAACCAATCTGCCTACTGGCCATCAAAGTCATTGTCTCTGTATCTGTTTACTGATGGGCAAAAATCTTCAGTCTCTTAATCTGATAGCTTTCTTGGCTACTAATTTAAAAAAGTGGGGCTGGGCGTGGCACTATTAATGAATCAAGCATTCATAGAGTCACTCGAAATGCAAGTAAGTACAAGAAATATGTTTCATTCCTCAGCAGTTGCTGTGGGAAGAAAAAAGTCTGCTAATGCATCTTCCCAAACATATTTTATCTGCTTGGCAACTGTTGCTCTGGTAAACATCCTGAGTGAGCCTATACAGTGTCATCACTTATGATAAACTTCCTTGCTGCTGACATTAATATTATTCTTTTTGTAATAGTTTTACCCAATAGTGAGTTGAACGTTTTCAGACTCCTGTAGAACATGATACAGCTGTGCAGCACCTTAGTGGAAAAATTGCAGGCAGTGAAATCATAGTCCTGGTATTAGACAGTTATCAGATATGCCCCCCCTCAAGATGATGAAAACATAATCATAATTGTCTATACTAGGAAAAGCTTCAGGCTGTACAATGAGTGTCTAACCCAAAGGCTGAGTAACAGGGACTGTGAAGTGAATCAGTTGGGATCAGTTCCATGCAACCCAGGTGAAGAAACATACATGAAACAAAGCTGGTGAATAATAGTTGGAGTCTGATTTTCATTGTTTGACTGAAAGCAAATTGTTTAGTCATTTGGGATAAAAGTAGGTGAGACACAGTGTTGCTCAGCAGACAGATCCCCAGCCTGGAGCTCAAAGGCCCGTATGCCTATTCCCTTGCTCTGTCATTTACTCACTGATATAACTTGGATAAGTCAATTATCTCTCTTTACCTCAGTTTGCAACTAACCTCCTTAATAAAACAATTTTAGATTTACTGATAAGGAATGCTGCAAAAGCAAAGAACTATTACATTGTTATTTTATTGTGTTCTTACAGCTTTTACATTCAGAATCCATGGATAAAACACTACTTTGAAGATTTGTGATTTTCACAAAAAAGCAGAATAAGGTATAGTTATCATCTGCATTCTGAAGATCTACAGAATATGGAAGAGTTCTGAGTCCTAACAAATTACTGGATGAATGATAATCAAATCAAAACCAAAAACTGAAAGAAATTTACTTATAGAATCAATAGTAGCAAAAGCAGCTGACTCACTTTGTGATGTTACACTGAAACTCAGCTTTCTTTCCACCAGTGGGATTTGAGGTAACTTCTGCTAGCAACGCTGTCTGGTCATTGTAATCCACAAGACCTTACAAATGGTGTGATTTGAAGAGATCAGAAATGCTGGATATGAAAGAGCAAGTAAAGAAACAATCTTGGAAGAAAGTGTTCTCTGAAGAACAGATCATGGAAGAAGTCTGAAGAGCTTAATTCACAGCAATAATGAAAGATGAAAGTTCCATATCCAGCTGTGTGTGCAAGCTACTGCAGTTTCAGAGATGGAGAGTGGGTTGATCTCAATGTGTTCCTCTCCATAAAAACACAAGAAGTACCCAGCTAGGGAATCCTACATTTTCAATAGAGGGATGGCAACCATGGTACTCTTAGGAGCATTGGGAAGCATACTACACATTACCGAAAAAAAATAAAACTCATGAAGTGTACATTTCATTTTCACTTGCTGAAGACCTTGAAGTTTCTCTGGAAATATTAGGACAGACTGAGAGTGAAAAAAACCCAAACTTAAGATTTCATTGGCAGAAAGACTTGACTTGGGATCTGAAGTAAGTTGGTTCAACAAAAGCTACCTTTGGAAATGATCACTTTGTAAAAAACACGTACTGATTAACACAATCTACTTAATCAAATCTCATCTAGAATCTATAGAAATCAATGGGAAAGGTCTTACGCTACCTTAAATCAGTACAAACTTCTGACAATGGAAGAGGACACTGTCACATCCACTGCTCCCTCTGTTTTTCCTAATACCAGAAGGTCAGGGATCCCATAGCTTGTATCAGAATGCCTAGGCCAGCAGGCAACTTCTACTGGAATTTTTTGGTGGCAAAATGTTTCCATTTTCTGCACTCTGTGTCACTCTATCCGTCCATATACTACAGTTTCAAGAATCTTGAGATTTATACTGAAAATACTGACTAGCAAGAAACTTTCCTAAGATGCATGCAGGTTATTTATAACCCAAGCTATATGTTTAGTTAAATTTCTTTTAATAATTCATACAGCCTTAGTTTTGAATCTTTATCACTAGTTTAGTCAAAAGGTATGTTTAATAACTAGCATTTACAATTAACATTAGTATGTACACAATGCTGTTTCTATCACAAATGTGGCAAGAATAATGATATGCCTTGGGTTTAATACTTTTTTCCTATTTTTTTAAAAAAAGTTTATTTAAATTTAACGATTCATAAGAGGCAGTGAAGATTCACTAGCATGAGGGCAGAACGGGAAAGAGGCATTGGCAGCATGGCCTCAATATTCTGTGAATTCAAATACTACATTAAATCCTACATATATTTAGGCAGTGGCGATATGTAAGGGCAATGCACTACTGTTTGCATGTAATCATCCTCAAATAGTGAAGCACCACTGTCTCCCAAAGTGCTGGAATCATTGTGAAGCCAGTGATTTTGCTGTGATGCTCATTGATTCTAGTAATCTTCTATTTTAATGAGATATAGCTGGTTTTTATGAAAAGATCAAGAATTAAATCAATGTTTGAATGGCAAATGATACAGTGACAGACCTCAATTCAGGTACTGTTTGTTCATGACATTGGAAAGCATCATGATGTCAGATTCCACTCTGAGCAAGAGTCAATTCAAATAGCAAATCGGGAAATAAGCCATCTTAATAAACCTAGGTAAAAATCCGTAAATCCTAGATAGGTAGTAATATTATTAATGAAAGTACCACAAGATTCCGCCCCCAGGCAATTACTTACATCCTTGAAGCAAAATTCATTGAGTCATCTGTCAAGTACACTACACAAAGCAAAAAAATGGATCTTGTGTGACCCATGTGACAATGAGTATAACAGTGAGCTAAATACGTACAAAAGATGGATTGAGACCAGTAAGCTTGTATCAGAGCTGAAAAGGAAAGAAAGACAGTAAAGAACTCTGAAATTAGAAGTAAGAAGATCTCATCATGTACTTGCACAAAATAAAAGTGAGAAGTTCTTTTAAACAAAGCAGAGATCTCTCTTAGGAACAGCAGAAGTAGCTGACAAAGCATGGAACCACTTTTCCAGATGATCTGCTACCAGTCATTGTGTACAGATCCCATTTGTCTTCCTTGAATAGTCTGAAAGCATGTCTTAGACACACCTTACTATATTGATTCCTGAAACACTGCTAATTCAGCTGTCTGTTAAAACTATTTGCTCTGGAAGGAAGGGAGATACAGGGATATCTCCCAATATAGCAGTCAATTCAAGATACCAAACCAGTAAGTTAAAAAGCAAAAGACAGACTTACATTAGGACTTGAACATGTTGCTATGACTATCATTGTGGATATATTTGCATCACGTCAGGGGTGGAAAAAAGGTGTTAATATGTTGCCTTGCAATTGCTGTGAGTCAACAGTAATATGATTGTGACTGGTGTTGATAAAGTGGCATGACCTGAGCGCTATGAGTAATAAAGTCTTGTTCACTTCTGCACCAGTAGAAGAATGTTTGCACAAGGACTTTTTTCTTATGAATAATAATAATAATAATAATAATAATAATAATGCTTATTGCAGCTGAAATAGCCCTGTGTGTGAAATCATAGCTGCTTTCTGAAATTCAGGCGAAAGAGGCACTAATCTTGTTGATGGAAGACCAGGCTGGGACTTCAGAGAAAATGTTCTATTTACAGCTACATTGCTGAGTGACTTATTTTGATTTCTCTCTGTTTCCCTACCTGTGAGGTGGGGATAAAATCACTGACTTCCAAAGGGTACAAAAACCCCTGCTTATTATTGTCTGCTATCAGCCATATTGTCAGTTCACTTCTTTCTCACTAGCTGGGATCATCTTTACTCTGTTAAATAACACTATATCTAGATTGAAATGTTAAGTTCTATGGTAATTTAAACACATTCAGCCTGATTCCAACTGTACTGAATGTGTTGATGAAACACACCAGATAAGACAGTAACCCCCTCTAAGAGCAAATATTGTAATATTTATGTGAACTCCATGTAACGCAAGAAAAAGAAACACTACACAGAGCAAAATTTAATCAGAGACACCACCTGTTTCTGAACTGATGCATTGAGAAAGTGTAAGACATCAAACCTCTTTCAAGAAGAATTCAAGTTCTTCTTTTACGGTACTCAGAAGAATCCAGCAGATGACAAGTGAAAGGAATACATCTCAGACATATGTTGATGTTGAAATGTTCAAATGTTTAAGGTGCTGTAGGTTATATTGAGGAAAGACCGCTGCATTTTGTTACTAATGCCCACCTTGAGCTTTGAAGACGTGGATGTGTATCATCAAGTAGATGTTATCAACAAACACTCTTGTAGGTTATTAATGGATATGACCCTTGCTAGGCCCAAGACTTTCAATGCTGTGGCTATGCTATATTTTTTAAATGGGATTGCGACAACATAGAAGCAATTGAAGGAAATAACATTACCTGTATTTTATTTTGAAGGGTAACCTAGTCAGGTAGAGAGAGTTTTTTGAACTTTTCCTCCTTTGCTTGGCAAAGGAAATGACAGAATTCATTCATTTGCAAATGCAAAATTTTGGATAGAAATTCCATTGATCTTTAAGGGCACTGTTGCAACATTTTACCAGTCTTGCATTGTTCTGTATGCAATATATTGTGCACTCTACACTAATTTACCATAGGGCTGGCCCCACTGGCATGTATATAAATAATAGGAGTTGTTAAGAAATACAAATGAAGAAGAAAAAATATCTCCAGCTCCAGAAAGAAACACCAACTACTTGTTATATGAACTACCTGGCTAAAAATATACTCTCAGCAAAGCGTTAACAGAAAACAAATTTGGATTGAGTCATTAGTCTTAATAATCTTCAAGTCACAGGATATGCCTCCTCTGGATGACTGGGCTTTTCTCTAATCCACATGAACCCACAGAGACAGAAAATGTTGTCTAGCACTTATGCCTAGAGATGCTCTGAAAATAATTAATAACTGTGCTGGTCTTACCCTTCCATGATGCTCTAAGATTGCCTCTGCTTCACCATTTTATAAGCTAGTTAATGTTGTGCTCTGTTCAGAATAGAAACGTCAGGAGACGCAAAAATCATCATACACACTCTGAGAAGAGCTCTGCAACATTTTACACCACAACAGTGTGCAAATAGATCCAGAGTTTTCTGGGGCAAGCCACAAAAGCAGGAAATGAACTTCTCTCTAGGCAGTCACCATGGGAAGGTCTCTCACATGCTCACAACATCTGCCTGCTACTGCTTTTAATACAAGAATTGTGAATTGGATAGCTGCCTGTCTAAAACCTTAGCTGGGCCCATTCAGTGATGAACTGGAAGCACCACATATCTATTCCCTGTACGCTATAAAATGATTTAATTACATTCTGGAAAAGAGATGTTTAAGAGTTTAGAGCTCAATATGAGATTTCAAGAGAAGTATTTTTATTTTCTGTGCTAAAAGAGTTTTTGCTTCTCCCAAGAAGGCAAACTGACTCTTGCTAGTGCAATATAAGAGTGGTATTTTGTTAACATCGATCTTCTGAAGTCACTGGATGCTCCTGCCCTATTAGCCTGTTGTTGAACACAATGACAGTAAGACTTGCCAGCACAGTAGGCTGAAATCAAAAGAAAATAATAAAAAATATAAGTAAGAGAATTTTCTTGTCATTTGAGTCTTCTCTGAGGCCTGTCTCTTGGAAGAAGAACTTGGTCTCTACATTTCATTTTGCTTGAGAATGACTAAGATTCTGAGCAGAAGTTTTACTGGATCAAATGAATATAGACTTCTATCACAGACACAGGCTGACAAGAGTCTATAAGATTTATTGGACTGCTTCAGCCAAATGTCCCAGAGAGATGGAGATGGATTAGTGGGGAAAACAGTAAATAGGTGTGAGAAACAGAAAAAGTTGTTCAAAAGAAGACATGGACATTTAAAAGATATACCTGGGTACCACCTGGATACACATAGTTGCTGCACAGTGATACTCAAACTTCTCTGGACTTGTAATGTTCTGGCCACATGGCATTCTGGCATCATGACCAGGTGGCCCACCTTCAGGTTAGAGACAGTGGGTCTATTCTTGTCTCCTCCTCTGACTTGCTGGGTCATTTTATGTCTCTCAGCACTCAGCTTTCCCAAAGTATCAAGCCTTTATGTACAAATACCTCCAAGATCTCAAGAAGATAGTTGATAATTATCACTAGGAAGTTTTGCTTCAAATAGGAGAGAAATTCAACTAAATTTAAGACATCATTCTTCAGTTAATTATTAAATCAATTTTAAAGTTCTTAAACCTAAGGAAGTGTTAAGTTTGACAGCAAGACAGTAAGGACAGTAAGGATTTACGTCAGTTCTCGTTTGCCAAACAGCTTCAAACATCCCTAATCATAAAAAGATTAAGTCTTGAATAAGAACTTTTTAAGAAAACTATACTTCTCATTTGCTGTGGTCTAACAGGAACCAAGTGCTATTGAACTGAAAATAGCTGCCAGTCTTCAGTGTGTGTATAGAGAGCACACACACAAGTGAACATGATAAAACTGTCAGAGTGACAAAGAAAAGTTTTATCTGATTTTTATAACACTGCTACTGAAGAAATTGATTTGAACAGAATACATATTATTTCATTTCCATGCTCTAAATGTTTCTATATGTCTAATTTATGCATAACCAATATATAGGAACAGAGAACAAAAACCTACATTTACAAATATGAAGACTCACTAGCAAAAGAGGCTTTTTTTTCTACACTTATATGCCTGAGTGAATGATGGAAAAGGGAAAGGACATGTAAATTAATGGAGGACACCTAATCAAGCAGGAGGAGGAAGAACAGTGAAGTGAGTGAAAGCAAAACATTAAGATGAGTTCAGGCCTCACCCTCAGTGTCTTCATTATTAATGAATCATGTTTCTTTATAATTGGCAAATACTACTTTCCCTTGAACCTGCCCAGTTAACTATTCCATATTCCTTGTGCAGAAGCTTCACCCAGAGCACTGTGATGGAGTTGGGAAGACCTGGCTGCCCCTCATTCTGCAATAGGGATACTCCATTTTATCTATAAGATGTGCATCAGCCAATGGCAAAGAGTAGGTAAATGACTAATCACTCCCATCACAATCACCCCTACAGCACTGTTGAACTATTGCATTTACATGCTGTAGAAAGAGCAGCTGCCGGTTTGCTTAGTCTGTTTTGAGTGGGCATGTGGGTTCTGCCTGCCCTCTGAAAACGGCTGCAGTCATGCTGCTCTGGCAAGCGTGATACGAATCCCTTGCTGATAAGCCTCCCTGGTGGCAAGATATGTTCTCTCAGAGAGGCTGCCAACTTAAGGTTGGTGCTTGACTTTCAGACCCCGATGTGGATAGCAGCTTGCTTGCTGCCTGGACAGAGCTCACTCACATCTGTCTACAGGGTCCTGGGTGGCCATAGACCATATGCTGAGCTCCAGTTAACCTTTCACTTCTGTATGGGAACATTACAAGAAACTATTCATTACATCTACCCACACATACCACACCCTGCTTCTTTACAGACACCTATCCATTAACAAAAATAACAATAAAAAAGCCCCCTAGGGAAATATACTTCTGAGAACCTGTTTTGCTAACATGCTGCCACTGTGAGACATATATAATCAACAAAAGCTATATCACAGCAGATTTTTTTTTACTATTATACATTCTGTCAAGGGCAGTTTCTTATTTACGAAAGCAGGTATTTAGTAAAACAGACATTGACTGTGTAGTTGATTGCTGGCTAATGACCTTTTCCTAGGCAGCTGTCAGCCTGTACCCTGGCAGCCTCTTTTATAACCATCTCACATTGCTTTTGGAACAGTATCATTAGCAGAAACAGAGACAGAAGTTTTACCACAGCTGCTGCGCGTCTGATTTCTTTTTTTCTTTTTGCAAAGACACAACGCAGTCTCTTAGAGCTTCCAGCTACTGAGCCTAGCTCAGTCATCAACAGAAGGAAAGAAAAAAGTGAAGCAATGTATTTTTCAAACTGCAAATGTAAGTAAAATTCAGGTCTTCTCTGTGAATTTTACTTTGAATTGGTGTAGTTGCTTGAGCTTCCATGTTAGTAATTGCTAAAATTGTAGATTATTCTTCAACTCCTTTCTGTCTTATTTTTTTTTCTGTTTCACAATGTGAGAGTTGAAGGTTATTGTACTGAAACAAGATTGCTGCATTATATAATGCAGCCAGTGTTGTCATGTAGAGGAACTGGAAAGTCCCAAAGCCAGTGCATACAAGAGAGTTCAATTATGTTCTTAATTGTAGGCACAGGCTCTAAAAATGACTGCAGGTTTCTTCAGGCAGGAAACAGTCATGGAGGTTTGAACTTTAAATTGCAATTAGCTGAACTTTCAGTCTGACTGAAAAGATTCTCCAAGGAAAACCCCTCTTTCTCTCAGTTGCCATTTCACATTACTGCCTGTAAACTCATTCATATGACGAGCTGCTGTGTCATCCCTTGGGTGGGGTCAGCTCTGGCAGCCACGGCAAGGGAGGAAAATCACAGCCAGCTGCTACTGATATTACTGCTGATGCCACTGTAGGGAGGCCCGTGATTTGGTGGGGAGGAAACTGATAAACTTTCAGGACTGACACAATCCTCTCTGCAAGCAGTATTAGCAGCAGCCATAATGGTCACTGATAATTACAGTGTCTGATGGCTTTCAAATGATTATTACCTCCCTGGGACTGAGAGACAACCGTGTGTTAACAGCTGACGAACTTCTGATCTAGCCTGGAAAATAACTAGCAGCTACGCCAAACTGGCTTCATGCCTGCAGTTGTCGATAACCCATGGAGAACGGTCCAAACAACCAGATATATCACAAAGAAACCCTTACAGGTGAAGGCAATGAACAAAATGGTCTGTGGATGTGGGTTTTACTTGGTAGCGACCATGATGTATGTATCAGAGATGTGTTGGTGACAAACCCAACCTCTGTCTTGCTCCTCTCACTTTGTGGGCCTTCAGTTGGAAGTTTGAACTTCTCTAGGCTAAGAATTCAATCTAGTGCTGAAAAATGAAATTTGATAAAACATGCTCTCAGTCACCAGCTGATGCTAAAATATCATGTGTTTTGAACACTGTGAATTGTTCCAGTACAATGTTACATTGTTTTCAAAGTAGGCAAGATTACTGTGGTGGGTCATGTTTGTTTCATGATTATCCTCTCTGTGAAGTTACAGTTCACAGGTAACGATGTACGTTTAGGCTTGGACCTGGAAAACGCAATTTTAGAGGAGAGTTTGGCAGAACACCTTCCCTCGCTCTCTCTCATAGGGTTCTCTTTTTTAAAAATAAAATAAAATAAATCAATGTTTTGTAAATAACAGAATAAATGTCATATGAACTTGAGAATTATCATCTTCTATCTTGACCATATTTTCAAACACTTATTCATTAGTGCAGGAACAGAAATGTGAGGCAAGAAGACTAGAAAGCAAACGGAGAAGCCTTCTTACAGCATCTCTGGAATTCTGAAAAACTTTTAAGTTCTTGGGCTGAGTTATCCTCTCCTTATATAAGAAGCTCTACATCATTTTTTCCCTGCTTCTCTAAAATGTATTCCATTACCAGTCAACTACATTCAGAACTAAAATTATCCTTTTAACAAAGAAGAAACAGGGTTACTAGAGGTCTTCTACTCCATCTTCTTACCCAGTAGCACAATCACCAATACCCAAACTGTCCTTTAAAGGTGTTTATCTAATCTGTCCTTATCTAAACTGTCCTTAAAAACAATGTCTCTTAGCGACCTATTTTCAAACCTAATTACTGCTGCTGTCTAGCCACTCCCTCTGAATACTATCTCTTCTCTGGCAAGAACATTGCCATCTTGCATTGTTTGCCCTTTGCTTTTTAATTAACCCATATGCCACAGAGCTCACCAGAGCTTTTTCCTCCACCATGTCAGCAATGCAGTTTTTACTTTTTCTAACTTTTCACATATCTATAGGCTCTACTCCTATTATATATTAACTTGATTGCTGCTGCTATCTTTTTTTATTCCTCATTTATTTTCCCCTGTTCCTGACAGTTGCTATCCAAATTAGTGGAAATGTCTGCAGAGGTTTACACTAGGTTCTTGCTTAGATACATTTCAGATTTCCTCTCTAACTCAAATTCTTCAACATCTCATGCTGTCTATATAACTAATTTTAGTTGCTTCCTGCAGTCCACCCTGCTCCTTGCTATACAACCAAATATCCCCTTGAGATCTACATTTTTCCTCACTATGTTTTCCTGTTCTCTTCCATGAGTTCTTTCATTTGAAATGATAGTTGTCCTTCAATGAACGCATTTTTTTAGCCCTTCATGAAATTCTTGAGAACCCATCTTTTCTACAAGTATTTTAGCAGTAATGAGCTCATGATTCTCTCTGCTGTTGATAGCTGTCTATCAGCACCTCAGGACACCTCATCCTGGGGCACATTCTTGCTGCAGTAGAACCTCATGCATGTTTAGGTGCTAGATGAATAACTGAAACATTAATACTGTCTTCAAGTCCTGGCCCATAAAAGTAATGGGAACTGTTCTGGAAAGAAAGACAGATCAGGTATGGGAGAACATATCATTTAACCTTGGCTAGAGCTACCAGTGGTTTTAAAAGCACTTAGCTTAAAAAGTTCTTCCTCAATTGTATGATGCTATCTTTCCTCATTAAGCCTTTCTCTGACTTCCTGTTTTCAAGGTAGTGGTTCTACATTGTGGTGAACACCAGTAACTAAAGAATCAACAAACATTTCTCCAAAGACTGCAAAACAATCCTCTGCAATGGTTTGTTGGCTCTGTGTGTGAGAGTATTTCAAGGGCAGGTATACAACCTTTCCATTAAATGATGATGGAAGTTCAAGTGAACTTTAATAAAGTCTAGTTACTTTGCAGCTTTGGGAAAATAGCCAAGATGTACACTGTAAGGACTAAGTGAAAATAAACTAGCAGAAAGAGCTTCTTCAAACTGCTTTATTTACAAATTTACATGATGGATATATAGGCCAAGAGACAGGCCGGTTCCTTCCTTTGTGACTGACTGATAGCTATAGTAGCCCTGTCTCAGAGCCTTACCTCGTACTGAGACACTGGCAACCTCCCCAGTGCTAATAGCTAAGCTCCTCCTTCCCACTGGTGGACTCATTCTCCCTCTTTTCATTTCATCTTTACTACTACTTCTATTCCAGCTTCTTCCAGTTTGGGGGTCAAAATTCTAGGATTCGCTTTGTGTTAATCAAGGAAAACTTTGAGAGAAATATTTTTGCAAATACATAATGCTCACAGGGGAAAATCTCCCCCAGAATCATCATTAACTAAGATGTCAGCATCTATATCCTCCTGGATCCAGACTCCTTAGACAACAAAAGTCACATCAATACCATGAGTACACCTCGCTCACATGTCAGTTATAGTATGTATGGTCACAACAGCACAGAACTTAGGATGAGTAAGTTTTTCATCCGCTCTCTATATCTCATCTTTCGTACCTATTATTACCTTTCATAATAATATTAACAGTAATCCCAGGTCCTTTCTAATTTTGCCAAATTCTGTATTAAAAGAATCAAAATTCCAATTCAGGAGCAGATCTGAATTTTGTCTTCAAGCAAGGTGTTTCCCAACAGCAATGGCCACTACTCTATGATACACAGCAAAGTCGCTGATTTAACAAAGAAAATAAAACTACCATCAACTTCTGTTTTGAAGTCATTACTGACTACAAAGTCATGCTGGAATGTACCGCATACCAACTAAAATATATTGAAGCTATAGTCTAATACTTTGCTAAGCCGTTAAAAAAACTTCCCTATGGGGTACATGTGAAGTTTGACATACTTTTTGTAACTATGCTGAAGACTAGATGATGGGGTTTTCTGCTATGTCTCGCTGTAAAAATGCATTACTGCCAGAGTCAGTGCAGACCCTGCTTCTTTAGGACGTTTCTGGCAGCTCATAAAAGAAGAAATCAGTTGAGGAGGCGGTAACCAAATAATTATACTACTTATACAGCATATAGATTTGGACCAAGCCAAGGTTTTAAACACATCTCAGACATACTTTATTTGCCTACAGCACCCCTGCCCTTTCTCTAAGGGCTTTATCCATGTACCTGATTTTAGAAAGAGCATTTTGGCACAATGGACAATATTAGAAACAAAAGCAATGAGGGTGCTTCAGCTATCACAGATGGGCTGGGAACTATTCACTCTGACACACCCATTCACAGCCCGGCAGCACTGCAGCCATTACAGAAATATCCACTGCTGCTCAAACAAATGAGATATATATTTACTATACACACACACACACATAGCCCTTGGGTGACAATGGCCATGAAAAATGTATTTTGTTAGACTCCTGGAACTGATGAGTAGAAAAATAATGTAGAAGCATAATGGTTATCCCTAACAACAAAATGCCTCAAGGCAGTTGCTGTCACAGTGAGAGTATGTTACAAGCATGGCCATTTCCCTCAAACACGGTTGAACCCGCACCATGTGAAATTTCAAAAGCATTTTGTCATTTTGGACATACATTTTTTTTCTCTGTATTAACATTTCATTTTTATAAATACAAATATTTGAAGCAGATAACCAAGCTACAGAAAGTTAATTGATAAACAACTGATTTTTGTGCTCACTTCTAACCCCCTTTGTTCCAAAATCTCAACACCAAAGAAACGTTAGGAAGTCAGATACAAGCATGCTTGGCATAAATGTTCTCCAAATTTCAGTCACAGATCACTGCAGTTTTGCTTCTGTTCAGCAAGGCTGGGTCCAAATGCAGTATGTATTAGCTGTTAGTTCAGCCCATGTAAACTCAAGAATGCAGTCGTTTGTGTGCTGGGGGTGGGGGGGTGGGGTGGGTGTTCATCCCTATCCTCCCCAACCCCCCTCTTTTCTCTACTGTCTGAAACGGAGCTGGGAGAGCAAACTAAGTGTGTAACAGCAGTCACACTGTCGAACCGAGCTTTACCAGAGCTATTCTGAATTCCCTAATGTACTTCTGTTCTTAGTTTAAACTTAACTTTAATGATCTACAATTCACTTTTTATAGATCTGGAATTGCCCTTTACAAACAATACACAGCTTTCTGTGATTGTACAGACGAGCACAGCTGAGGTTACAGTTCTAAAGCATCTCTGATAACTCTTACAAATAATAAAACTTTAAAGATAGACACAAGAAAGCTGTTAGCTATCTAGCAGAAGAGCTCTTGCTGTCTGAAGCATAAACTTATTAGCAACCATAAGTGTTTTCATTCATAAAAAACTTACGTGTTTCTGTTAGACAAAGCTTCAGTAAACATAATCCAAAAGTTGCCCATAAGGAGAAGTTGGCCATTGTTTTCTTGGAACTGTTTTGCAAAACCAGAGATCCTTGCAAGCTGCGGAAAGAAAAAAAGCCCTGACGCTTGTTAAGCCTGCAGTCAATGAGTCTGAAGTTTGCTGTACTTTTTATTCTGATTCAAAGGAACTGAAGTAATGACATAACTGGGAGGGGGAGCTCCATCAAAAGTCACACCCATATTGCAACAAAAGTTACCCAGCAGTGGAAGAAGGGGGGGTGGAAGGGGAGCTAGTACTGACGAAGCAGCCACACTTGAGTTTTAAAGAGGCACTAAACCTCCTCTTCTTACACAAGTACAGTCAAAAGTTTTACTTATTGCGCTTGCAGGAAAATTTGTGTAATCTCTTGTGAGTTAGCTCAGAAAGGCATTGTTTGTTATAAGCTTCCCCTCCTGCAGTTTAAAATCTCCTCATTATTGCAAACCAGGTGAACATAAAGCACTAGAATTTGTGAACCCCAGCAAAGCATCTACAACTGCCTGGATGTTTCCCCAAAATATTTTGCTTATTTTGTCCCATCTCACCATTTTCTCCTTTTGCAGTTCAATTTAGAGCAAGCAAAATGCCTGCTCTGCGATGAACCTTTCTAAAATGTTTCTGTTCGTCCCTTGAGGACAACCTCATGCAGAAGGTAAGTCGAGGCAGTTCAGTCTCCCACAGCCTGTTCTACCCATGGCTTCTTTGCACAGGCTCCAACAAAAGCGGTAACTAATGCCAGTGCCAGCAGTGATACTGAGGACAAGGCTGATGTTTTATTGTATTGATGGCATGAGGTATACAAGGAATTATTTCTCCTATTCCCAATTCACAAAGTAGAGAAACAGGATGAGAACATATGACAAGTCTTCAACATTCAGACAAGGTCTCAGTTCCTGAGGGACATATGTTCATTGCAGTGTGGGGTTTTGTGTGACTCTAGATGCCACGTGAAATCCCCGTTGAAAACCTCAAAGTCTCTGTAGATAAGCGAAAGGCCTGTCTGTTGTGTGACTTGGCGATTTCTCATGGTGTCTCCATACACTGGCCTCTCTTCAGAGCTGCAGAATTGCAACAGTGGTTTGTGTGCAGTGAAGTGAGGGGTTGGTCAGGGATCGCCAAAGCCAGTACATGTCACCTTTAACAGCCAACATGTGGCAATGACTGACTGACAGCTAGTAATGCCCCAATTTCAGTTTCACTTGTCAAATTTGAAATGAATTATATCAGATTACCATTTTGTCAGTCCTCCCACTTGAAAGAATTTTCTCATTAATTTTTAATCTCTGTTAACATAAACAATGGAAAAATACAGACAGGTCTTTCCAGCCACAGGCACAAGAACGTTACACAAAGAGGTTTTGAGGACTTTGCCTTTTCTTTGACTTTTGACTTAGAGATGGCTGGCTATCCTTTCCTCAATCAGCCAAATTTTTAGCAACAGGTTCCAACAGGCTTTTCCTACAGGTCTAGAATATCTGATGGGACAAGGTTGAAGTGAGAATCTTTCCTTAAAATACAGGGGATCTTTTTATTAAGAAACTAGCAACTCTGAAGTTATAGATAAAACACGTTTTATTTAGTGAATACTCTACTTTTTCTTTTGAAACAAATGGCTTTACAAGCAGGGAAAAAACAATCTCCTATACATCTTAATGTTTATAGTAGTGGAAAAGAAATAGTTCTGTGAATTCCTGTACGTTTATAGCTATAGATATTTTGGCATCGAAATAGACAAATGAAGTTTAGTGGGATTTAAAATGCTCGTGCACAGTTAATGCATGTTGTAAGTTTACTAAGTATATGTTTTTCTTCAATTGCTAAATGACTTTTAAAATTCACCCCTATGGATGAAATAAAAGAATGAACTATTTAATTAAAATTTAGGTATCTTTGAGTCTTATTTTTTTGATGAACATAAAATACCTCTCTGTTAATGTCCTGTATTCACAATTATATGGAATGAAAAAATGAAAATAAGTTTTCTTGGCACAGGTAAATGGAGAATGGAGTGGAAATTCCTAGTCTCTTCATGGTCTGAATTTTCTAAGTCTAGCCCTTCTGACATCAGATTATGAACAGGTTGTTTTCTCAATACTGAATATTATTTGATATGCATCTTGGACTTCTCAGTACTTCTGTGTGTGTTTGGTGGGGGTGGATGATGATCCACTTTGGAAAGTCTCTCTCTTGCTTGTTGCCTTATAAATTGGGCTAAGATTAAGCATGTTTAGACCAGGTGCATGGATGTGCTAGTACCTAATGCAAAAGGAAAATACAGATGTATAGAAGAAAAACAATTCATCACAGTACATCATTTCATGTGATAAACCACAGAAATAATTAATGAACTGTATGTATATAACATGTAAGTTTGTCCATTTCACATGCCATCTGCCTGCTTACACACTAGCCTAGGACACACACTTGCATTCCAACACACTGAGCACTTCAAAGAGCTGCCATTAACAAATAAATAATAAAGCTGACACAAAAATATTTCCTTCTTTCCCACACAAACATGGAATTTCTCCCCTAAAATATGTTGGCCTGAGGTAGACAGCAGTCCAAATTTAGCCTGGGTGCAGAGCCTGATGCTACCCAGAAAATTTAGTCAAAGGATATGTACAGCTCTGAGAAAAGTTTTTTTGGTTTTACATAACTTTTCCTTTAGCTTGGGATAATCTTAGTATATAGGAACAGAAAAATCCTAAAGCAAATCTTCAGCTGAGGAAATGCAGCAGAGCATCGCTTTAAGTTGAGCCTATCATCAGTTTATTCCCATTGTGGATTTGTTCCCGTGACATTATTGTTGACAACACAAATCACATAGTTAAATGTTTGAGCTTTTGGAATTTGCTTACTCCCTTGGCAACAAGCAGTTAAATTACTGGCACTAAAAATTTGTAAAATAATAAATGGTACCAAATGCATTAAGTTTTCAAAAGAGAATGAAACAATACAACTGAAAAGGATAAAACCCCAGCATTTAAAAAAGTGTTTTTCTGTGAAGCCTTTGACACAATGTATACTGAATCTATGATGGTGCAATATACTACAGGAATACCAAAATAACTCATTCGTGATTTTATCACATACATGAACTGTAGCCAGCACCAATTAATTTTGATAAAAATCCTATTAGCAAGTACATGTTTTGGAGTCCTAGAAAAGGAACATGCATGGCTTACAGTGATATACAGAGATGTTTTTCCAGGAATCCCCACAGAGGATGACATTCTGTCCTAGTTGAAGTCAAAGGCCAAAATTCCACTAAATTCAGTGGGGCAGCCTTTCCCGATAATGTATATTTATTTGGATTTTATTATGTGGACAGACCAGAAAATGAATGTACCTGAACTTACGATGAAAAAATGACACCAATGGAGATTGGTTTCACTATCAAATGGGAACAATTGAAAAGGGGGAAGAATGGAATTTTGTTTCTGTCAAAATAGCTGGCATTTCTACCGTAAAAAACAGAAACTTCGAAAAAGGAAGCTCCTAATTTGAAAACCTTTTTTTTTTTTTCCCTATTATCAGCAGAAATACTTTATTTTTTTTTATTAAAAAAATCCTTTTCTGAACATATTTTGGTGGAAATTTCAAGCTTGTTATGGGGAGTTGAAGAACATAGTCTTGGTGAACATAAAAAGCACAAATCTCATTAGGTAATTCTGGTCATGGCAGCGTACATTCTGTGTAGACTACAGCTGGTCTGTGAGACTGGCTGTAAGTCAGTTTTGGGGGAGGAGGGAGGATTTTATACTCATTTAGCTGTAATCTCAATAAGATATGGTATTTTTAATAAGATTTCCTCCTATGTCGCTAGACTGCAATCTTGTTTCCTGCATTTAAGACCGGATTTAATTTCCATGATCAACCCTGAAACCACATTTTGTAATGGAAAAGGTTGTAAATGCTTCAGTGTAGCAAATCCTGTACTGCACACTTTTCTTGGGCTCTGAGTGCTGATGGGAAGGCATAAGAAGAGCCTGTGCTGGTTTAAGCCAGAAAAGCTACTCTTTTGGCTGGAGGGCAAAGCACTCCCTTGGGAAGTTGGGCACCCGGTTCTACTCCCATCAACCTTTTGTTCCTAGATGTAATTTACAGTCTGTGTCCTTCAGAGAGTTAGGAAGATGAACAATGGCTCCTAGTTGTTTACTTCTGAAAAAGACAGCAACCCAGATTGGCACCTACTGCGAGGATTTATCAGCCTGTTTTACTGGTTTGCCCCAGATCCCTAAACAACTCACTAATCCAACACAGGCAAAAATCTTAACAATCAGAATCGCTCAGTAGGCCGTAAGAAACTCTTTGCAGCAAGGTTTCTCCTGCGGCAGACCATGTGGTCCCATCAGCTTTCTTGTTCCTAGCAGCGTAGCAAAGCACTCGGCCCCTGGCTGACCCACAGGGCTCCCAGCAGAGCACAGGCAGGAAATCACAGTACCAGTCCCCATTCACAACTTTCACACCACGATACCCAGTTAGTTACTATGTCACTGTTGGAGGTGGGACAGGAAGCCTGCACACAGCAGCCACCACCAGATGTCCAAGCATGCAGCCCAGACTTGCTCAATGCATTAGTGACTAACTGAGCCACAAGCAGCTGTGTAGAGGGCTGGAGGGTGGAGGGAGTACAGCGGGAACTGAGGGGATAAGGGGAGACACATTTTTCTCTGTAGGTAGTTTCAGTCTGTCTCCGCCCCTCCCTCCCCCTTGTCAGCCCTCCCAGCACACACCACACAACAAGACCTGGAGACTAATATAGCAGAGCACGAGCTGCCATCTTTGCGCTAAGCATTCTGTATTCCCACTTTCATTTCTTTCATTTGCAGTTTAAAAATAGGTAAATCAAACTTATACTGGGCCATCTCCAGGATGTGCTCTTTCTCATCTCCCTCACTCTCCTCCCCACTGTCTTTCAATTCTCTTCCTTTTGATTTTGCTTCTTGACTCCCACCTCGACTTCTCTCTCTCATCTCCACTCCTTTCTCCTTTTTCCTAGCCCCCATCCTTCCTCATTTACTCTCCCTTCTATGCAGCATGTTGCGAATAATTAAATCAAACATTTAAAGCTCCAGAACGACCAGGTGAGCTTTACAAAATGCAAACATTCACATGACTCAGGAAACACTTGATACTTGCATAAGCAAACTGTTAATTGTACCTACAGATAAATCCTTAGGGGCTTTCATGCCTAATATGGACCTAACCAGAGCCCTCCAAAGTCAAGGGAAGTTTTCTACTGATTTTGAGGAATTTTGAGTCAAGCCAGCTGTAAACAGTGTTTGGTTTAGTCCCAGTATCTATAATATGGTAACTCTGCATACTGTGTTACAGTTTTTACCTGTGTATATATAATCTGAGAGGATAGAGGGATTACATCAGATTTATAGCCACTGATAAAATATTTTCCTATCTAAAGAAAGTAAAAACCAAATTTTAGTTGGATTCATTCATGGAACAATTTCTGTTCACACCAGGTCTGTTTGTGCCAGTCTTGCCACAGCCACATATAACATAGCCACATTTAGGCTGTGCCCTAAACATAGCAGTGTGGGAATGAATAGTTAAGCCTGTCTTTTCCAGTTACGAAGAACACTAAAACCAGACCTGGACTGTACATAAACAGAAACTTACTGAATTTCAGCAGTCTCCCTGTTAGTCAGTTTATGACCCCTGTGAAAGGTGGAAGGGAAGGAAAAGTATCTTAATTTTAGATCATAATAGGCATGTTTGTTTTCAGAGACAAAGATAATAGCTGGTTCCAGTCTGGCTCTAGAAGGGAAGGTGCAGGTGTGCACACTTCATACGATGAACAGAGTGAGGAGGCTGACAGACATAGCAGTGCTAAGTTTTGGACTGCTAAACTTGCTGGGTAAAATACACACCAAGCAGTCTGCCCCTCTTAGGGCAGGAAACTCCCCCAGTTTGCCCCTTGGAGCTCACTCAGAGTGTGTAGAGGTGGCAGTTAGGAAAGCATTTTTCATTTCTGAGCTCTACATAATTTATGTGGGAATTGTCAAGGTAAATAAATGACTTCTCAGGGAACTCGCTTTCTCTATATAAATAAGCAAAAGAAGGTAATTCTGGGTGACTCTGCAGGCAGGAGCTTTGTGTGAGGCTGGGACAGAGGCACAGAAAACAGATTTCATAAAATTTGTGAGACAGAAACTCTGGCTTTGCACATATCCATGTTCCTGAATTTCTGGTAGAGAAATAGATATGGGAGGAGCTGAATGCTATTACAACACAGTGAGTTTCTCTTAGATCTCGGAATTGTCACACCAGACCGATAGCCATTGCATACTTAACAACTTGGCTTATGTAACAATGAAAGCCAATATTTTAGAAATGAAAAATAAACACTCATTTGGGATATTATTACATAGTTGTGCATTGAATTATGTATTGGAGTTTATTTCTTTCGTTACATACCTAGAATAACACAGCTGTGTTTGAGAATGTGTTTCTTACTGACCAAAAGCTGATATTACTTGTGGTTTATTTGCTTTGTCTTTTCTTTAGTAATATTGAGTGACAATAACTTGCTGAAGTTAAGAAAAAATATTACCTTGAATATAATTTTGAAGACGTGCTTGCATTCAGTTGCAGTCCTTTTGGGTTGCCTTTTGAGGGATGTTTGAGGTGACAGGATCTACCAGCAAGAGATATTAGCCAGGCAGAAATTCTATACAGTAAAAAAGAAATTCAATGTTTTATGCAATTGTAAATTACAAAATTTGCACCATGCTGGTGATTTATATAAATACTCTAATCATCAAATGACACAGTATCACATGATCATCATTGCTAACCAACCCCATATCATTTTTTGGTTCCTGCATACTACTTTTCCAATCATTTGTGATTCATTGGTAAAGAAAACATTTGTTCAGGAATTTACCAGATTCTTCTGAATAATGTATGCCTAAAATATTTGCAATGTGTTCACAAACTTTTAATTTGCAGAAATGTACAACTGGCAATAAATAAAGTTATTTTGTTTGCCTCTAAAACATTACTTATATATGCTAAACATTTTATTGAAGTGTTGGAATGATTAAACAGATCATGTCTGAACAGCATTTTGAACAAGTCAGATCTGGAAAGCTATTAAGGCTCCTTGACATGATAAAGTTTCAGCCAACTTGCACTGAATTTACAAGAAATGATCAATGTCTGAGTCATCTGAGGTTTCAAAGATATGATATAAGAGCAAATCCAGTGATACGCAAATGCATATGAGAACTAGCAAGAGAGTCTACAGTCTATGTACTGTCCATTGTACATGGAAGTCCCATCAGTAAAAAGCCCCTCTTCCTATCTTTTGCAAGATACATTAAGATAAAGATGTTTATAGACATAAAGATTTAGCCAGGATTCATACTCCACCCAGTTTGCTTTCTATAACCAACCCTCCTTTAATTGTTACAAGAATTTAATGAAAAGTTTCCCTAGGGGAATGGGTAGGAGAGGCAGAGATAATAGAAGGAAGAAGAAACTGTCCTGTTAGTCTGATAGATCTGGTACTATAATAAACTCTGGACATCACTATCTACCAAGCAGGAACTCCTAGCCAATACCACAAAAAGAGTATCATACTAAACAGTTTTTTGAGAATCTTTGGACAAAATGGAATGTGTTAAGTGCACTCCTGCAAAGTTTCTTTCCCTTATACAGGAGGAAAGTCACTGTTTGGTATTAGCTAGCCCAGGATAGACCCACATCAACATTAACTCTTACAGATGTATTACTCCCTAAGTGATGAATGGTATAAGGGATGTCTTAAGGGGCATAGATGTGAGATAGGCTATGAATGTTCAACAGTCTAGTTCAAATAAAGATATAAGGATACTAAAGATTATCTCAACAATTCAAGGATTCCTTTTCAACTTCTCCCTCCCATATTCAAATTCAGTTCTTCAAGCCCAGCCTAGCTAGTTTTTCCTCTCCTCCTAATCACACATTTCTCTCAGACAGATATCTGAAACCCGGTTCACATGGCCCAGTCTTTGCTGAACTTAGCAATTCCAGAATACTTTGCACGTTTTCTAGCTTAGCCCATTAGAGAACTAATTGAAGCACTCATAGAAAACTGAGAAATAAAAAGGTAAAAATACACCATACACTGCTAGTCACATGCAGCCAGAAACTCTTACTGAATGTCTGAGGAGATTCAGATTGCATCTCTCAAGGGATTACTCATTTCCTTCCAAAATATGGGTGTATCATGTAGAGGGCACAGCAGACCCTTTGCACAATATTGTTAAGTATGAGAATTTCAGAGAATAGAAATAGCATTTTTCTCTACCTGCAAATATAGGTTACCGTCTTAGTTATTCAGATTGTGATTATCTGAATTAGAATGCCACCAAGACTATAAGACTAAATACACACACCTATGAGTAAGACCAGAGTATTTGATTGTACTGTTTCTTTGCCTGAGATGTGGAAGACACGGATTTAAGTCCTTTACCTGCTATGACCATTTCAACCACAGCTGCTCTCCCAAGAGCATGCACTAGCTGGTGAACAGTTTGTTCCCCTTGAGCTGGCTGTCTCTCAAGCATTCAAGTTGAAGTTGCTCCATTTTGCTTAGACAGTTAGGGAAATATTAGGCCAGAGAGAGAAACTGAAGCTATGGCGGGATGGCTTTATTTGACACTCTTGTGGGAGAATCGAGGTCCTCTTATTTCCTCAGGGAGTAGGCAGTTTAGCATGTATTTGCACATCTGCATAGCAAAGAAAGCTCTAGTCTGCTGTCAGCTGAGCTTGCTTCAGAGCTGAAAGCATTGTAGCCATAGTTGTACGGCATTGCATATAAGCTGATTAGCCTTGCTGATAAACCTAACTAGCTAGGACCAGCTGCATTCTGGTAGTCATCTACGGCTTTCCAGAACTCATGGCTACATAGCTTGGCATTACATCTTGTGGAAGAACCAGTTGGGTACATCGCTTTGCCCTCTTCTGTACGCTGAAGTCATGCCCCTAGTCCCTTGAGGTGAGCTTACCTAAAGAACACAGCACATTGTGGGATTTAGTCATAAGTCACCAATGGCCTTGTGGCCTTTCTGATAAGAAAGGGGATATCTCCCTCTGAAGTCTGGGGCAGTCTGTCCTTTCCCCACCTCCCTTCTTTTTTTGTTTTGCAAGGCTCTGCAGGATTTTGCACAACTGGAGTGCTGCAATGGATGGCTACAAGCTCTTCAGAAGGGATACGCAAGGAAGGAGAAGCGGTGGCATAGCCCTCTATGTTAAGGAGAGTCTGGACTGCCTAGAGCTTGAGGATGGTGATGAGACAGTTGAGTGTCTATGGGTAAGAACCAGGGGGAAGGCCAACAAGGCAGATATGGTGGGAGTCTGTTATAGACCACCCAACCAGGACGAGGAGGCAGATGAAGTATTCTACAAGCAGCTGGGAGAAGCCTCATGATAACTAGCCCTTGTTCTCGTGGGGGACTTCAACTTGCCAGATGTCTGCTGGAAATACAATGCAGCAGAGAGGAACCAGTCTAGGAGGTTCCTGGAGTGTGTGGAAGATAACTTCCTCACACAGCTGGTGAGGGAGCCAATGAGAGAAGGCGCCCCGTTGGACCTGTTGTTTGTGAACAGAGAAGGTCTTGTGGGTGATGTGACAGTTGGAGGCTGATTGAGTTTTCGATTCTCAGAGAAGTAAAGAGGAGGGTCACCAGAACTGCCACCTTGGACTTCCGGAGGGCAGACTTTGGCCTGTTTAGGAGTCTGGTTGGCAGAGTCCCTTGGGAGGCAGTCCTGAAGGGCAAAGGAGTCCAGGAAGGCTGGACGTTCTTCAAGAGGGAAATCTTAAAGGTGCGGGAGCAGGCCGTCCCCATGAGCCGAAAGACAAGCCGGTGGGGAAGAAGACCAGCCTGGCTGAACAGAGAGCTCCAGCTGGAACTCAGGAAAAAAAGGAGAGTCCATAAACTTTGGAGAAAGGGGCAGGCAACTCAGGAGGACTACAAGGATGTTGTGAGGTCATGCGGGGAGAAAATCAGAAGGGCCAAAGCCCAACTTGAACTTAATCTGGCTACTACCGTAAAAGACAACAAAAAGTCTTTCTATAAATACATTAGCAATAAAAGGGGGGCAAAGGAGAATCTCCCTCCTTTATTGGATGTGGGGGTAACATAGTGACAAAGGATGAGGAAAAGGCTGAGGTACTTAATGCCTTCTTTCCCTCAGTCTTTAACAGCAAGGGAAGTTGTTCTTTGGGTACCCAGACCCCTGAGCAGGAAGACAGGGATGGGAAGCAGAATGAAGACCCCATAATCCAAGGGGAAATGGGCAGTGACCTGCTACACCACCTAGACACACAGAAGTCTATGGGGTTGGATGGGATCTACCCAAGGGTACTGAAGGAGCTGGCGGCAGTGCTCACCAAGCCACTCTCCATCATTTACCAGCAGTCCTGGCTAACTGGGGAGGTCCCAGTTGACTGGAGGTTAGTAAATGTGAGGCCCATCTACAAGAAGGGCCAGAAAGAGAATCCAGGGAACTACAGGCCTGTCAGCCTGACCTCAGTGCTGGGGAAGGTTATGGAGCAGGTCATCTTGCGTGCCATCATGCGGCATGTACAGGACAGCCAGGTGATCAGGCCCAGTCAGCATGGGTTTATGAAAAGCAGGTCCTGCTTGGCTAACCTGATCTCCTTCTACGACAAGGGGACCCACTTAGTGGATGAGGGAAAGGCTGTGGACGTTGTGTACCTGGACTTTAGTAAAGCCTTTGACACCGTCTCCCACAGCATCCTCCTGGAGAAACTGGCTACTCATGGCTTGGATGGGTGTACTCTGCGCTGGGTAAAAAACTGGCTGGATGGCCAGGCCCAAAGAGTTGTGGTAAATGCAGTTAAATCCAGTTGGCGGCCAGTCACAAGTGGTGTTCCCCAGGGCTCAGTATTGGGGCCAGTTCTGTTTAACATCTTTATCAGTGATCTGGATGAGGGGATCGAGTGCACCCTCAGTAAGTTTGCAGATGACACCAAATTGGGAGGGAGGGTTGATCTGCTGGAGGGTAGGAAGGTGCTACAGAGGGATCTGGACAGGCTGGATCAATGGGCCAAGGCCAATTGTATGAGGTTCAACAAGACCAAGTGCCAGGTCCTGCACTTGGGTACAACAACCCCAGGCAACGCTACAGGCTTGGGGAAGAGTGGCTGGAAAGCTGCCTGGCAGAAAAGGACCTGGGGGTGTTGGTCGACAGCTGGCTGAATGTGAGCCAGCAGTGTGCCCAGGTGGCCAAGAAGGCCAACGGCATCCTGGCTTGTATCAGAAATAGTGTGGCCAGCAGGAGTAGGGAGGTGATCGTCCGCCTATACTCAACTCTGGTGAGGCCGCACCTCGAGTACTGTGTTCAGTTTTGGACCCCTCACTACAAGTAAGACATAGAAGTGCTGGAGCCTGTCCAAAGAAGGGCAACGAAGCTGGTGAAGGGTCTAGAACACAAGTCCTATGAGGAGCAGCTGAGGGAACTGGGGCTGTTTAGCCTGGAGAAAAGGAGGCTGAGGGGAGACCTTCTCGCTCTCTACAACTACCTGAAAGGAGGTTGTAGCGAGGTGGGTGTCGGTCTCTTCTCCCAAGTAACAGGCAATAGGACAAGAAGAAATGGCCTCGATTTGCACCAGGGGAGGTTTAGTTTGGATATTCAGAAAAATGTCTTCACTGAAAGGGTTATCAGGCGTTGGAACAGGCTGCCCAGGGAAGTGGTTGAGTCACCATCCCTGGAGGTATTTAAAAGACGTATAGATGTGGCACTTAGGGACATGGTTTAGTGGTGGGCTTGGTAGTGATAGGTTAATGGTTGGACTCGATGATCTTAAAGATCTCTTCCAACCTAAATGATTCTATGATTCTATGCTTCTATTTCAGATTTTGCTGGTATGGCTTTAGGCTGAAGCAATAGCCTATTCAGTAACAGGTTTTGGCCTTGCCAAATAAGAAGTTCTTTGCCAAACAGGAAGTCTGGCCAAGCAAGACTAGGAAAAATTCCTCCTGAGACTTAACTGGAGTAAGCGATAAAATTCAGACAGGAAAAAAATTAAGCTGAAAAGTAGGAAGGTCCTGGTATGATATCAGCTACATAGTGGAATCGCTTCTAAGAACATGCTCATCCTTGCTTAATGATGGATGAGATGACTAGACCTTTTTAACTATGAGTCTGTGATTCTCTTAAGAGGATCCCACATCTCAAGTGCTATACTTGAAACATCTGAACAGTTATTGAAACCAGCACTGGGAAGTAATCACATTATGGTAGGATTTGCCACTCCTCAGAGACTTCACGGCAGACAAGGGGTGCTTTCAGTCACATAGCTTTCAGGCTGAAACTCAGCTAGTAGCTTCCTCTGTTGGAACACAGGATAATTACTTTATGGGAAAGAACTTTTGTATTTTAACCTGTCACGTCTCTATTCATGTTATTGACCATCTCCCAGACATCCTGGATTTTACATTCCTCAAGAATCCATTTTATCATCCCTGATGGATGAGAGACTATCAGTAGATAGCCAGTTACTAGGGGAAAAATGAGGAATAGTCTGAGTATGAATTTATGAGATTCATTCTTAATGGTCTCTTATTTTGTGCTCCAAAAGAAACACCAACTTATCTACACTTTCCTCCACTCAGCGCCTTTGTCATGGAAAGATGGCACCATGTTCTGGGCTGTGCAATGCAATTAGAGTCTCACAGGATCAAGATCTTACGATAATTTCTACTGCCTCACAGATTCAGTAATTGCCAAAGCATAAAAAAGAGAAAACATATGGTTTGATGCCTGACTGAATTGAGAATTCAAGTCACAGCCATTGTAAAGAAACAAATCTATACAAAAAAGAGTTCTCCTAAAGAGACAGATAGTGATGTTCTAGGTCAAGTACACTGTCATTGCCATGCTATTACACATTCTTCAGTGCTTTCCACACTGAGCTATTACTTTGCAAATAATGGTCGTGGTGCTAAGGGATATTGGAAATAATAACGGTGCAGCTCTGACTTATTTCATAAATTCTTATGAGTGGAGTGGTACAGAGGGAAAGAAATCATAGAAAAAAGGGACACAGAATTTGAAACATGGGTATCAGGACTGGGTTAAACACATTCTTTTCTGGTTGGCATTGTGGTCAATGTGGTCAATGAATCATTTCTGAGCTGCAGCTCAGAAACATAAAATGTATAATACCTTCTTCCTATAAATATGGTAGTAGAGTAAGGAACAAGTATAAGATCTGTCAGGAGATATGTTCTTTGTCACTGAAAGTATCAACTCTAGAGAGACAGAGATCTCGAGCAAAATGTATTTATATATTGTCCTTCAGATGACTCTTTACAATGCTCATTCATGTGCATGGTTTTATCCATGCAACACTGACCATACAAGCAACACTAAAATATCTTCATAAATCTGAGAGTCATGAGACAAGTTATAGAAAGCTGGGGAAAAAGAGGGGAGTTCCAGGAGAGGTTCACATGATGATGGTTCCTTTTCCTTTCTGGGGCAGAGCTGAGTTGAGATAGACACGCAGGGCAACCCAGCAACACTGGCCTCAGCCATTCCTTCCTACAGGCAGAGACGCAAATTCAGCAAAAGCTTTGGTCCCTCCTAAAATCAAGGAGCTTGATTTCACCTACTCACACTTGTTCTGGATAAATGGAAATTCACTTCTTAAATTTATTTTTTAATTCAGTATCAAACACATTTGTTTAATTATTTTCAAAAGCTTCTGAAATGGAATCAGAAGCCATCTGTGGGGTTTATAAATAAACTCCAGTTTCCAAATGAACAAACACATGAGAAGATCAGGTTTGTGACCACCTGAGGAACCTGAACGTACATAAGTCTATGGGACCTGATGAGATGCATCCCAGAGTCCTGAAAGAATTGGCTGATGTAGTTGCCAAGCCACTCTCCCTGATACCTGAAAAGTCATGGCAGCCAGGTGAAGTCCCCGGGGACTGGAAAAAGGGAAACATTGCACCCATTTTTAAAAAGGGTAGGAAGGAGGACCCTGGGAACTACCGACCTGTCAGCCTCACCTCTGTGCCTGGGAAGATCATGCAACAGATCCTCCTGGAAGCTATGCTGAGGCACATGGAGGACAGGGAGGTGATTGGAGACAGCCAGCATGGCTCCACCAAGGGTCAACCTAGTGGCCTTCTATGATGGAGTGACTACATCAGTGGACAAGGGAAGAGCTACGGATGTCATCTATCTAGACTTCAGTAAGGCCTTTGACATGGTCCCCTACCACATCCTTCTCTCTAAATTGGAGAGATACGGATTTGATGGGTGGACTATTCAGTGGATGAGGAATTGGTTGGATGGTTGCATCCAGAGGGTAGTGGTCAACGGCTCAATGTCCAGATGGAGATCAGTGACGAGTGGTGTCCCTCAGGGGTCCGTATTGGGACCAGTACTCTTTAATATCTTCATCAATGACATAGTGGGATCGAGTGCACCCTCAGCAAGTTTGCAGATGACACCAAGCTGAGTGGTGCAGTGGACACGCCTGAGGGACGGGATGCCATCCAGAGGGACCTGGACAAGCTCAAGAGGTGGGCCCGGGCGAACCTCATGAGGTTCAACAAGGCCAAGTGCAAGGTCCTGCACCGTGGTCAGAGCAACCCCCTGTATCAACACAGGCTGGGGGATGTAGGGATCGAGAGCAGCCCTGCCGAGAAGGACTTGGGGGTACTGGTGGATGAAAAGCTGGACATGAGCCAGCAATGTGCACTTACAGCCCAGAAGGCCAACTGTCATCTGAGCTGCATCAAAAGAAGCGTGACTAGCAGGTTGAGGGAGGTGATTCTGCTCCTCTACTCACTCTGGTGGTACCCCACCTGGAGTACTGCATCCAGCTCTGGAGCCCCCAACACAAGAAGGACATGGACCTGTTGGAGCGGGTCCAGAGGAGGGCCACAAAAATGATCAGAGGGATGGAGCACCTCTCCCCTGAAGACAGGCTGAGAGAGTTGGGGTTGTTCAGCCTGGAGAAGAGAAGGCTCTGGGGAGACCTTATTGCAGCCTTTCAATACTTAAAGGGGGCTTATAAGAAAGATGGGGAAAAGCTTTTTAGGAGGGCCTGCTGTGATAGGACAAGGGGTAATGGTTTTAAACTAAAGGAGGGGAGATACAGACTAGACATAAGGAAGAAGTTTTTCACAATGAGGGTGGTGAAACACTGGCTCAGGTTGCCCAGAGAGGTGGTCGATGCCCCATCCCTGGCAACATTCAAGATCAGGCTGGATGGGGCTCTGGGCAACCTGATCTAGTTGAGGATGTCCCTGCTCATTGCAGGGGGGTTGAACTAGATGACATTTAAAGGTCCCTTCCAACCCAAACTATTCTATGATTCTATGATTTTTCTCAACATCCGCCTTAGTCCAATCATTTCTTTCCTCTGCATGTGGCTACATGACAAGTGAAGGAAAGATGTAAATAACCATGCCAAGTATTTGGCAATGAACTCTCTCTATTATAGTCAAGAAATTGCACAGCAGATGAGAAGCTGCAGAACTTACTTGAAGGAAACACAGTTACACAGTTTGTTACAGTGGGTTTTTTTCAGTGTGGGTTTTTTTGTTGTTTTTTTTTCTTTTTTAGTTACAATTTATTTTAAACTTGTAGAAATCCTCAACATCCTCTTAAGGGAAATAAAGGTCTCAGCTATGCAAGTACATTATAAAAAGTAACAAATTGGCACTCAAGGATTGCTTGGTTTAAATATTCCTCTGTATTTCTGCACAGTTGCTCTGCTATTTGGATTCCCATGCTACTGTAACTAACGGTGTTAGATTTTGTGGAGACTTTTTTTTTAAAGGAGAGGAACTGTAGCAGAAATGTAATTTCTGATTTGGTTGTAAATGTCCATTACATTAGGTTCTCTTAAGTATGCTTTTAAAAAGAAGGAAAAAAATATAGGTGTGATATCAGGCTTCTTTGTATCTATTTTCATTTTGACCTGAAAATGAAGGCTGAAACGTCCAAGTAGCATGTAGTCATCCGAAGACACTTGTGTGTGTGTGTATATATATTTATATTTATAATATTATATGTGTGTGCGTGTGTGTGTAAAACAAGAAACTTTATGAATCACTCATCACATATTTAAAGAACAAAACTACAAGAATATGTGAAAAGGGGATTCCTGAAGGACTTCAGTAGAATTCAGCTGTGGCATTAACCCAAATCAAGGAACCACTTCTCAGTATTTCTCTGCAATAACTTGGTTCTGACTTTTGTGATTTCCTTTAGATTCTTAATCCTGATCAGGTTTAAATAAGGTAGGTACTAAAACTGATCAGCTCTTTAAAGACAAGAGAAATTCCAGTGCAAAGTCATTACTGCTACTACTGACCATATTTTAAAAGAGAAGAACCCAGTTTGCTCTCTTTGGTGTGGGAGAATAGGAATTTGTTCTTTCAGATACTGATTTACATAGGTAACTACCTATGTACTTTTGGTGTAGCTACCTATGTACTTTTGATGCTAGATACCTACACTGAAGCAGTTGTTCAGAGATGTGATGCTATGTGAATCGAAATATTTCCTTAGAAAACTAAGAAATCTATCTAAACCTCAGAGTAATGTGAGATTTTAGAAACAGCTCTATTCCTCTCAACATTTCCTGCCATAGCTATAGGAAATGCCCTTTATAGATCCCATTTAGAGACACTTGTCTTGGATTGTCCACTCTACAGGGAACTCTGGGAGAGGTTCTGGCTTCTATTTGGGGAGTCATAAGGCTGACACACCTAATTATTAGGTATTTAAGTGCTTTACTGGATCTAATCTAAAAAAGTACATTCCTCGGAAATTGTATCAGTGATTCTGACTGGTTTCAATGGGACTATTCTTGGGCTTAAATTTGCGAGTTTAGGTATTTTGCTGAATGAGAGAGCTCATGTTGCTAACTGATCACTGATTACCACAGAGACATTACTATACACCAACTTTCTTCTGTTTCTGTTACTTATAACTGGGCAAAATTAATTTGAACTGCTGCCATTGTATTTGCTTATCACTGTACACTGCTTTAAATCCCCCAAATTGGCTACTTAGGATGTGAGGCAATGGCAAAACAAGTTCTCTGTGGTTTTCCTGAATTCTGTAATTTAAATTCTGCCCAGGTAAATCACACTTTTAACTAATAAGATATGGAAGACTGATATGTAAGATAGGAAATTATGAATTAAAACAAGATTTCTTTGATGTTTTGTGGGATCATCTTCCATTTTTTTCCCAAAACATCTAGGAAAGACATGAATGTTTATTACAGGGAACACCAAGCAAAGAAACATCAATCCTACATGGTTAAGACATGAAAAAATGAAAGCTTTTATCATCTTTAACGTGCATTCCAGTTGCTTTAGATAATCCTAAATTATCCTTAGGGTACCTACAGTATGTTTTGAAATGTAGCACTATTTGACCAAATCATTAAAATATTCTTTGATTCCTGACATCTCATAAATGGAATGAAAAGTTCATGCTTTCAGCTCATTTCAGATCTGTATAGCTGAAAAGTATAGTCAAGTAATTATAACAGTAAAGTCTTTATTTCTGCCAATGACTCAGAATACAGTAAAATAAGTTTTGCTCTGTAACACCACATTATTGCATTTTCCTGCAGTCAGAAACTGAGTGTTTAGCACTGTGGGAGTTATGGAGAACGCGCTGTTTTGCTTAGGAAATATCAGATAGACTGTATCAATGAAGAGATGGAGAGCTGAGCTGGGAGGGAGCAAACTGGCAATTAAAGGAAAGAGGAAAAGAAATTGTAAATAGGGAAAGTAAACTTAAAAATGTGATTTCAGGTGAACATTTCAAAAGATAGATTTACCTGCCAGCCTACTAGGAAATAAGAGAGTTGAATTTATGAAAGGGATTCAGGTATCTCAAGGTCTTGTCCCTGTCTTGCTAGAATCTATAATGCCACAGTAATGATACTAACTACAATAGAAGCACGTGTTTGGGTTTTTTTTTTTTCCTTTTGTGCAAGATCTAAAACCTGCATCCTTGTGTAGTGTCTCCTCTTAACAACTCAATGAAGAAACTTGTGACATCTCATTTTTTTAATATTTGAACTTCCCCTTTCTACAGTCCCCAAAAGGCCCCATTTCCCCCCCTGCTACGGGTAATCTCACCTCTTCCATCACAAAAAGTACCCAACATTCTCACCTAAATTTAAGAAGTAGGTGTTTCACATTTTTTCAGTCTTTAATTAGGTTTTACAAAACTCTTGTTAAACCAATTTTTCTCTGGCAGGATGTTAGGTAAAAGATTGAGTTCATGTAAGTTCTCTTTGAAAGATTCTTTAAAATTTTAAATAGAAGGTGTGTTTGACAATGAGCTACCCATATTCTCTGGTGTTTTCACACATTAAACAGCCTAGCTTCAGCATGTGGTAATTCTCAGGATATCTGTAATGACTGATAGCACATGGTTGAAGGTACTGGATGCAGAGACATGTTCTATCACATTCCCTCTTGAATGCAAGTTCCTGTGTCACTGTATGGTCATCAATGGCTCATGATACTGGCTCATCAAGTGCCTATTTCGTACTCCAGGCAGCTTCAATTATTCCTAACTGCTGCTCAGAAACTATAGATGACTGCACATTTTGTTCAAACAGAAGTGCTCAAGACAAAAAGAAATTCCCAAAGAGAAAGAAAATTGTTTACCTGCTAAAGAATCTCTGAAACACAACTCTTTACTATCTTTCATAATATCACCTAGTACAAGAGACAGTCACCTGTACTTCCACTCATTCAGCAAAGGAACAATTTCTTTTTATTCTGTTTTACTCATTGGACTAATGAGAATTATGTCAAAAGAGAACAAAAAGAAATTGAATTAACATGTTCATTCAGAGAAACTTTCTGCCCAGTCTGTTGCCCTTTTATTGTCTTGAATGAATAAAAATTAAAACAATGTTCCCTCACTTTTCTTTAAAGATATACATAAATCTTTATGACTCCTGACTCCTGTAAATATCAATGCATAGTATTATATGAGATTGGATTCCTACTTTATCACCATGTTCAAAATCATTTTTTAGAAAGACAATTTTTTTTCCCCACTATACTTTCTCACTGCACTTCAGAGCATACACATTTAATGTATTTGTGTAGAATACATGGGCAGAGAGGGAGTTACTGATGCTGGTGACATTTTTTTCCCCACAAGCTTAGCAGACTGTAAAACATGCGCTCCTGAAGCAGCAATGACTGCCAGTTTTTCCACTACCAATGAGATCACAACTAGAATTAAAGAATTTCCTCCTCCATTGCAGATGATGTTCTTTCCGTTCCTTTTATTTGCTTTCTTCCCCAATCGTTCTGGCCTAAAACACAAAACCTGAGCATAAACTATCTACTTCCCTCAGCACTTTAACCAAAGTGGTTATCATCCCTCCCAGCTCTCATGTTACAACTCTGTATTTTAAAGAACTTTGCAACTCTGACTTAGAAATTGAATTGATTGCATGTTTATAAGAACATGTACTTACATTTATGTTCTCATTTGTGCATATTGAGATCTTAATGGAAGAAATTATTAGGTTAAACAAGAAAGCGAAGCAGTGCTAATCAGTGCAGAAATGTTTGTGTTAAGCCTAACAGTTTCTCCCTCAAAGGCTCAGACTGGATATTCATCTGTGCAATGCAAACAAAACAATTCCTCCAAAATGGATTTTCTCATTTGCAGAGTTGAAATTAAAATATTTATTCATCAGTTTTCTCTTACTATGTTGGCCAGAGAAAGTAATTTATATTCTACTGCAATTAGAAATAACTAGATAGGTCAGTGTTGAAAAATCCTTCAGAGTTCTCTCTTACCGCAGCACTTTTAAGGAGGAGCAAATAAATGATTTTGTACTCTATACTGATGTATGTGGTCCCATTGGCTTGAGAGGGACTGCACATAATGATCAGAATTTTACAGCATGTGAGAAAAAATTTCTAACAATAAGGCTTGTTTTCATATACAATTACTCCCAAAGGGAATGACAAAAATAATAGAGCCCAGCAAAGCAGTGGGTAACACAGAATATTGGAAATATTCTTCTTTGCCAGGACCTATAGACTAATTTGCATGTTTAAGTCACATCACTTTCAACATACGCAGGTGTGTACAATACAAAAATGAGCTTAAATAGATACACTGCTGAGATGATTTGAAGATGCACTGGAGCGCTCGTAGGAATTTTGCATAGTTTGTGCATAGTTAACTCCATGGTAATAAAGAAAAATATTTGCACAGGGACAGAGAAGATCAGGGGGTTATAAACAGACAATACCATCTACATAAATACTAATGTATGACCACTTTTGACAATGTTCATGTACTTTTCCTGCCAGCCTACATTAAGTAAAGCCCTAAATTATTTCAGTGACCAAGCATGCAGCCATTATTTAGAAAAAAGTCTCAGGAAAAAACCTGGAACTTCCACCATAAGATGTCCTTGGAGTTAGCTGGTATTTTTCCTAAATAACAAGAGTCAGTAATGATTCAAAAATTCAGTGTGTTGTCCACTGATGCCCTTGATAACCTTTCTTATATTAATTTCATGAAGAAAACAAACAAGTTCACAAAAACTTGCCTAAGTCCAGAATAAGCAGGTTTCACAGGGAAATCTGATGCTTGCACCAATTTCATCACACTTTTGTGACCTCAGAAGTAAAGTGGTTGCCATCCAGAACAACTCCTTTTTGATACGTACATCCATCTGGGATCTCGAATCCCAGAATCAAAGCTTCATATGGTTTTAGTCACAAGATACTGAATTTACCCAGAAGGGCAGGAGCAGTAGAATTACTGCCTCAAAGTAGCTCTCATAGTCTATATGGCTATATTTTTGCTTTTCTATGATGTTTGTTTAGCACTCTTGTATTTGGCTAAATAACACTTGTGCGTGATACTGACACATTCATTTTCCCAGAAAATTATAAAAGTTAAAAGTTTAATCAATTGCAGTAATTGCATCATCTTTGCTTTTAGTAAGGTAATTTTAAAGAACATATCAGCAATAATAAAATAAGAGATAATGCTTAGGGTTTTCTTTAGTCATTCTAGCAGCAGATCTCAAAGGAGTATTAGGATATATCTATTTGAACTTAAAAATAATAAGGATGAAAATAATCTCTACTTACATGCTTGATTTCAGGATTTCTATATTTCTTCTTCAGATGAATTTATGCTACCTTATTTATTTTCACATCACTTGCTGCAAACTGGATGCATAATGTATTGCTCCTCGGTCTTGATATATAGACACTGACTTTCTGTCTATCATTAGTTATATCTGTTGGTCTGGGAAAACATATTACATTAGCTTACAAAATTTCTTCAGCTTTAATTGCCACTGAATTAAATATTGGGGCAAGGGAATAATTTTTCATAAAATCAAGACCATTAACAGCAGCTGCTCTAATTGTCTTTTCACATGAGAAGAAGAAAACTTTTTTGTAAAAGCGATTAAACAGCCTCTTCTGATGTTTACAAAGAAAACATTGTAGAACTGACTAAAACTGAAATTGGCAAAAATGCAAAAATGAATCCAGGGTATTTTCATTCTTCACCAAGTAAAATGCAAAAAGCAAATAAGCAGAAGCAACTGTGAAAAGCAGAGTTGGGTTTTTTTCCTCCCAGAACACCTTCTGATGTCCAATACTTAGAAGTTGTTATCTATCATACAGTTACAGATTCTTCATTTTACATACAAAATGGACAGCAATCTTGTATTTTTGGTCACAGGCTCTGTTAATAATGTGATAATACATATTTTACGCATACATCAAGTGTGACACTCATTATGAACTTAATTGAAATTCACACTGATATGATATCACTAGCAACAGAAGTGAGGATGGAAGAAAGCCAGGCATCATGGCCTCTCAGATGAGCCTGAGGAAGAAAGCCATTGAAAATAAGCAGTGTTGGGAGATTATTGTATATTACTGAGCCTTACTGCAAGATTAGTCAGTTTAATTGATGAACACAATATCAATCCCTTGGTTCTGGGAGCACACATCAACACTATTAGTTACTTTCAGCAAGTTACATGAGGAAATAAACTCATATCAAGGACTCTGTTTAACCAGCTTGAGTGAACAAAGAAGGAAATTGAAAGCAGTGAAAAGAAGAGTTTGTTGAAGACCACTTGACCTGAAGAAGAAAACAGAGAAAGCAAATAAAGAAATAAAGATGCATTGTGAGAGGTCCACCTATATGAGCCTTATTAGGATGTATGTACACGAGTCCCAGGGTTCAATAGTCCTACGCCTATTGAAATAGCTTGGCCATGGCAGTAATGCCAGGAGGCTGGGTAAAGGTTCAGGTAAGTTTTTTTAGCCATTTCTTTCAATCTATACTGTCATGACTGAACTCCCATCAGTCCCCAAACTAAATCACAGAATCACAGAATGGCTGAGGTTGGAAGTGACCTCTGCAGGTATCTGGTCTAAATGCCCTGCTCAAGCAGGGCCATCTAAAGCCAGTTGTGCAGAATCATGTCCAGACAGCTTTTAAATACCCCTGAGGATGGAGACTCCACAACCTCCCTGGGCAACCTGTGCTGGTGCTTGGTCACCCTCACAGTAAAAAAGTGTTTACTGACATTCAGAAGGAACCTCCTGTGTTTCAGTTAGTGCCCATTGCCTCTGGTCCTGTTACTGGGCACCACTGAAAAGAGCCTAGCTCTGTCTTCGTTACTCCCTCTCTTCAGGTATTTAAATAAATTTATAAGATCCTTCCTGAGCCTTCTCTTCTCCAGGCTGAACAATCCCAGCTCTCTCAGCCTTTCCTCATAGGAGAGATGCTCCAGTCCCTTCATCATCTTAGTGGCCCTTCATTGTAATCTCTCCAGTCTGTCCATGTCTTTCATACTGGGGAGCCCAGAACTCCAGGCCTGGCCTCACCAGTGCTGAGCAAAGGGGAAGGATCACCTCCCTCAACCTGCTGGCAATGGCCCCCAGCATATAAATATTTTACCTCTAACTTTGGAATGTCTGCACAGCCATTTAGCCATTATATTTATAATAGCATAATCATGGGCTTTTCCATCACACTGGATATTTATTGCACAAGTTTTGGAAGAAAACAGCTGTTAACTTTGCAGCAATGAAGAGATGTAGACTCCTTGCACTGGAGGTTCACAATGTCTAAGTCGGTGTCTGATGTACTCAGCTAGATCATATTTCACTACTGTAGTTACAATATAAAGTGCAGCAGCTGGTGAGTGTAAGCTTGACAATGCCTTCTAGTAGACAAAATAACTTTCAAATGGAGATTCCAAGCAGTTTGCCAGAACTCTTGAATTTAGCTCTGAATACGTCTTTGAAAATAATGATGTTTTTCCTATTTTGTAGTTAGGATAGAAGGATCCTCTCGTTGGCCTAGTCCACTCAGCATTTTCAGTTTTTCTTTTCTGTTGTAATTACCAGAGAAAATATTATGTGGTATAAAGGTCAGCTTAACCCCACCTGGACTGTCAAGCTGTGCATCAAGCATCTGCAACAATTAGTAGTAGATGGTCTTTAAAAGCTACCAAGATTTTGTTCTTGCTTCTATGTCAGCCATCAGGGAAAACAAATTTTAATGGTTCAGCTCTAATGATGAAAAGTTATGGAATCACTTCTAACAAAGTGCTGATTTTGCCTTGGAAGCAATGAAAATACTTACTTGAGCAAGATATTGAGCAAAATGAAACAGCTGAATCAGTCTGGAACAATGTCCTGGTTGAAACAGGATGGGAAAAAAAAGAAAATATTTACATTTGGAAGGAAGAAACAGAACACAAATGTCACTGTGTAAATTTTTGGTTTAGAAGATCCTATTATCAAATCAATAGGAGCCAAAAACAGAAAAGAGAATAGTTCAGATGTAGGTGTGGTCTAAGACATAAATAATACCATGTGTGTACCAGAATCTCATTTCAAGTCAGTTATCAATCATAAAAAAAGAAATGCACATTGCTGCTTGCTCTTTGTGGGATTCAGTTTCCTGCCTAGTAAACTGTTCTGTTCTCACAGTTGTGAAATATTACATGCAGCTGTACTAAAATACAATGTACAGGCCAACCATGTGAACTAGACTGCTGTGTATAACTGATCTGTCTGACCATTTTTACTGCACCATGTTTTACATAAACTTTATTGGAAATGACTTTATATTCTCTTAGTCATTAAAAAGGAAGATACTAAATAACAAGTGAGCCAAGAAAACAGAGATCTCTCTAGAAACTTTTCCATGTACTAATGATTCCCTTTTTACAGTTACTGTTTTCTGATCTCTCAATTAGTCAGATTTTGTTTTATTTTCTGGTATAACACTGACTGAACATGTACAATTACAGTTAGAATACCCATGTATACAATAAACATGCATGTGCTGCATCTAAGTGCAAAATCTCTTCTGTTCAATTTTCTCCTTTGTGTTCCCAACTTTTGCTGAAGTGATTCCTACAAATTCTCAATTCTATATGCTTTTATGCTGTTCCTGCTATTGTCAAAACTCATTACCAGCTGATAATATGAGAAGAGCTGGACAGACCCAGCTCTGTCCCAGAAAAGTCAATGCATATCCATGGAAAATGTAGCAGATTCTTTCACTCTAAAAGCCAATGGAAAAAGGTTAGCTAAGCTTGCATTCAAATTTTATCAAAGGGATTGAGAAATCAGTTTGAAAATCAACACCGGTATTTCATTAAAACATTGTGATATTCTAGATTAAAAACATTTTTGAACTATTTTTGACTATTTTTGTGCTTCCGGGCCTTCAGCAAGTTCTCAATTAAATTATCCTTTTAAATACTGTTTATGGGAAAGGAATGAAGATCAACTTTTTCCCGCCAGCTATTAAAGCAAGGCACTTCATTCATATAATTCATCTATTCAACTGCAACAAAGATTATTTAACTAAAACTTTTCCTCTTTGACGGGTTTATGTTTCAGTTCCCCTCCCTTTCTTCCCCTTTTCTTATTTGTTCTCTTCAGTTGTACAATCCATTAAAAATTTCTTGCAAGAAAAGTCAAACCTAATATGTTATGCATTTGAGGAGATAATTCAGATGGTTTGTTTTACACTGTGTATTTATGTTTAATATGATCTCACAAAGAACTCTCTTATCTTGAACAAAGAGCTCTCAGATTTTGGACTTCCCATTTGTTCAGTTGAAGACTTCTGTGGTTTGTAAGGCTGGACAGAAAGAACCAAGCAAAAGGAAGTTAGATTATGTAAAGGTCATTTGCTTCCACTATAGAGAAAGCCAGGCTAGGGAGGAAAAAACCCCATGATTTTCCTCTGAAGAATCTACCTTGCCATAGCAACCAAAGGATTTTTAGAGCTAACAGATGAAAAGGTCAATAATCCCCGATTCTTGAAAATTTGGGGTTTAGTTCTTATCACCCATCTCATGCCTCTACACAAAAGCAGCTCTAGAATTCATGTTTCTATTTGATTCAAATGCTTAGCGGCAACTTACAAATGCTTACAGCAGGCAGAACAATACTGACACACCTGAATGGCAATGACTTTCTCCCAGATTTCCATGTAGAAACGCAGTAGGTATGTAGTGGTCAGAAGTATATCACTGCAGTCTTTCCCATCCTGAGAACTAACAAGTCCCTTTTTCATGGAGCACTAGTAGGGGTTCAAAGCAGCAACTGAGATTTAAATAATGGCAGACAATGATCCAAATGAAGACAGACAATGCTCCAGCATTCTCTCAGTAGTCTTTTTGTTTTCACTCCACAAATGCATGAAAGAGCTGTTCATTGTATCAGGTGCTGTGCCAAGGAAGAAAGTAATATATGTTTTTGACCTTCAGTGGTTTGGGACCATAATACTTATGCTAAATCTCGCCTTCACCACATTGCCTGCCCCCCATGTGCTAGCTAGAAAACACTAAATCTTCAAACTGTATTTTCCTGTTTAGTTCAAGAACAGAGAAATACTGCAGAAGTTGTTCCTAGTTAGAAGTAACTAGTGAAAAGTGTTACTGTCTCTATCTGGTGTGATTAAATGGGATTAGATTACTAAAAAGATGACAAAGGAAAAATAAACTGGAAAGTTGCCTGGCAGAAAAGGACCTGGGGGTGTTGGTTGACGGCCGGCTGAAGATGAGCCAGCAGTGTGCCCAGGTGGCCAAGAAGGCCAACGGCATCCTGGCCTGTATCAGAAATAGTGTGGCCAGCAGGAGTAGGGAGGTGATTGTCCCCCTGTACTCGGCCCTGGTGAGGCCGCACCTCGAGTACTGTGTTCAGTTTTGGGCCCCTCACTACAAGAAAGACATTGAGGTGCTGGAGCGTGTCCAGAGAAGGGCAACGAGGCTGGTGAAGGGTCTGGAACACAAGTCCTATGAGGAGCGGCTGAGGGAACTGGGGATGTTTAGTCTGGAGAAAAGGAGGCTGAGGGGAGACCTTATCGCTCTCTACAACTACCTGAAAGGAGGATGTAGAGAGATGGGGGTCGGACTCTTCTCCCTAGTAACAGACAACAGGACAAGAGGAAGTGGCCTCAAGTTGCGCCAGGGGAGGTTTAGATTGGACATTCGTAAAAATTTCTTCACCGAAAGGGTTGTCAGGCACTGGAACAGGCTGCCCAGGGAGGTGGTGGAGTCCCCATCTCTGGGGGTATTCAAAAGACGTTTAGATGAGGCCCTAAGGGATATGATTTAGTGGGGGACTTGGTAGTGATAGGTTAATGGTTGGACCCGATGATCTCGGAGGTCTCTTCCAACCAGAACAATTCTATGATTCTATGATTCTATGCTGCACTTTCATTTGTATAGTAAAATCTGTTATCTTCTGTAACCACAAGGTGGTTTGGCCTCACACTTAAATTGTCCTATATTAGCCAGATTTTAATGGCTACACTTGTGCACTTCTCCAACTACAAATTGTTTATCCAAAAATATAATAAGCTATATAACCTAAAGAATGACTATCCCAAAGAGGAACACACTGTAACAATCTGGCAACAGATCAGAAGTCCTTTGCCACAGTCACATTAAAACCAAAAAATTTTCCCCTCTGTCCAGAAACCCACCCAGAAACAACAGAGGGTTAAGTGCTGAATTATTAGCATGTAATAATTGCTTACCAAATCTGTTAGACTAGTGGAGAAATGTCCAAAATTCAGTTACGCTTTGGATTCCAATTAATAGTATTCCAAATAGTATTCAATAGTATCCCAAAATGTTCTTTTAAAAACTATTGCAACTGCCAAAAAGGCAAAGTTTGCATGCAAAACTCTGTCAAATAAATGATATTAAAAATTGGGTACAGATCAAGACTAGAAGTTGTCTGAAAGCTCTCCTTTAATAACTATGCAGGAACATACTCTGGAAACTAGAAACCACTCTCACTTTTGGCTCAAATCTGTTGCTGAATCTTTTGAGTTGTTCCAGGACGATCTCAGACTGGTAAGCAGCAGGAGGTAGCATTAGCTTTTACATTTTACTCAGTCTCTTCTGTTGCATGTTGGGGATATCTACACTGCCAGTTTCTTTCAAGGATTCTGTTGGCTTTGTCTTCCACATTGCACTTATGCTCTATCACTTCTGGCATGTCTTTCAAAGTAGGACATTAGGTTTCTGTCCAATAGACAACTCTATTCCAATAGGCAGTATGAGTTAAGATTAACACATGCCTTGCTCCCCCTCACCGTCATCCTTCTCAACTGTTAATACATCAAACCTTGTGCCTAGCTCTTTATGCCATATCTCTGTATATGCAAATACACACCATGGGAAACATGTTAGGAGAGCAAAGATAAGGTGGGCAACAAAGTGGCCCTATAGTAATCTTCGGTTTCTTGTAAAGAAATGTAAATGGTTACTTGAAGTATCTTTAAAAATGTTAAAATGCCTCAGGCTCAACAGTAGGTCAGAGGGAGTGGTCTTCAAAACCCAACTGGACAACCTGCTCTAGCTGACCCTGCTTGAGCAAGAGGGTTGGACTAGAGGATCTCAAGAGGTCTCTTCCAACCTCAACCAGGTTTCTAAAAGGATTGAAAGTGCAAAGGCTTGTAGGATACGAAGTCAGAGATAAGCCCAAATGTGGATTGTGCCTGATTGTCCTAGGTCGAATGACCTGGAGAACAGGCACTGTCCATGGAGCAGTGCAAAGATACACAGACATAATCAATGATCAGATAGCATTTAACCAAGGCAAGTTTAAATGTGGATTTAGAAACAGGTTCATGTGACATAAATAGACCAGAAAGGATGTGGATAAATTCTATCAAAAATACATAATAAAAAACTCTATCATCAACTCTTCTCCTAGACCTAAGAAAGTGACTGAAGGTCAATTTTAAAACACTACTTTTTACTTGTACCACAGAGAACTAAAGCGATCACTTTTAAAACAAAACCAACAAACATCATCTTGTCTGAATGCAGCAACTGTAAGTATGATCAAATCCTCCTGCTATGCAGATACATGCAAAGAATTTAGGCACTATTTATAAATATAAAACCACTGAAATTCGCATTGTAGCAATTTGCATGTTCACAAGAAGAACATTTAATTTATTTTTGCATCCCTCTCATTCAATACAGTCCAACTGGTTGCTCTCAATAAAGCCAACTTGCATAAGTATTAAAAGCAACTGAGTTGAGGAGGTTTTCCAGAAAAGGAACTGAAATTTTTAATGAAGAGTAATATAAAATGAGCAGACTGGAAATTTTTCTTACTGTATCAAATCTTCTCCAATTAGAAAAATCTGAGAAAATCAGATGCATACATCTGCAAGCACTTCATTTTCCATTCCTCAATTTGTTGCCACACAAAGAACATCTGGTCCTACCACTAGACTACTTACTAGAATGATAATCAGAGAAAAAAAAATGGAAACACTGTTTGAGCTACTACTTTTACTTCTTCCACTCAAGCTTATTCATCACCAGTCCCCTAGGAATATCCTTGCATAGGAATTTATATCTACCAAAGCAAAGCAACACGTAAAAAAGTACTTTCTGGGCTTTACATGTTGACCCGGATATGTTCCTTCCAGACAAGAATTATCTCATTTTAGCTGATATTATGCATGTTTCCTATGGGAAAGTCTCCCACGGGTAGAAAGTTTATGGCTTAGATTTATGGTTCAAAACCTCTAAAATGGTCACTTTTTGTGAATGGTCTCCCGCATTTCCCAGGACATTTTCAGTAGCTACATGAAAAATGATTGATTTTTTGACACAGCTTTTCTCTTTTCAAACATATCAATTTAATTACTCCTCCTGTATAAAATTTATTACATTGAAAGCTGAGGAATGTCAGGGGTTTCACTCTCACAGAGAAAAAGCAAGTTTTGTGGCAATTCATAATCTTTATGAAATGATCAAAAAGTGAAACTGCAAAACTTATTGCAAGATATATTCTGTTGTTACTTTTGCAGAAGTACAATGCCTTGTGACAGTGAAACTACTTCCTTTTTTTTTTTTTTTAAACTAACCTGGGGTATGAACACTGAGCTGAAGACATCAGCAGTGAATTGGAACAATTTCTCCCAGTAGTAGGGTACATTAAGTGAAATATCAGAGCAGGTGAGCCCGAGTACAGTGTTCTGTACTCCCTCCTGTTTATCTATCTTGCTTATTTCAAGCCTTCTCACAACCATCCTAGATTGTTTCCCTTTGATCATATTTTCCTACATTGAATGGATTAGATAGTATCATGCAATTCTACCACTTTCTCATTTTCTGTCACACAATTCTCTCCCCTATTCAGCATCCCCCACAGCAAAACTCAACTGTGGCTAATAATGGATGTCCCCTTTCTGACAATGCAATGCACTGATAATCTGGAATCTCCTGCAACTTTTTTTCTTAAGTGAACTGCAAGGCAATAAAGAACAGAAGTTACTTTCTTAGAGCAACAGTGTATATATTTTAATATTTTCTATATGATGCATCTTTGTAGACGCTATTCACACATCAAAATTCCAGGCAGACTTAGCCACTCCAGATAGGTCATTAACTCAGACGCTAAGACTGGCAAACTGTCTCCAAGTGATAAAGTACATACCTACACTAGGCAAGATAAGTACATCAAAGAGGCGATAGAGAGTTTGGTCTGTGGAGGGAAGTGTTTAGAGTAGAATTTCTGCATACTTCAGCCACTCAGAAGAGCTATGCTGGTGTAGGAAAGTCAGCCATTTCATCATCTGTGCAATTTATGCTTGGGTGCCATATGGTGACTTCTTGTGCCACATAGTGACCTCTTGTAGGAGTAAAACAATATTTCCAGTTGGGAGATGGGGGGAGAAGGAGGTGAGCAACAGTAGAGTACTATAAAATTAAATACCTAGTTAATGTCTGAGGATGGACATTTTCTGATTGTAACTTAAATAAGCTCGGGAGGATGAAATTTTCATGTCACCTCCCCTTTCTCAAACTTTCACCTGCGCAGTTCCTCAGATATAGCAGGCCAGCAGTTCTCTAAGAAGAAAGTATTTTGGTGGTTTATACTATCTAAAATGATGACAGGCTATTTTAACCTTACCTCCTAAATAAAGTAAAATGAAGGGGGTTTTTACCTGCAGGCTCTTCCATAGAAGTGATAGAGGTGAAAAAAGAGCAGTTTTTCTCCTTGGCTACTGCTGGAAATGCTACTTAACCCACTCAACTTGTGATTAAGTTCACTGCTGTGTTCAGAAAGATGAGTCTTGGGAAATGTTTACTGAGAAATGTGTTTATACGGAAGAGCTAAATAGTTCCTGCACTGTAGATTAAGGGAACTGGAGAGAGGAACTAGGGACTAACTGTTCACAAAGACTGAATACACATTTAGACTGTAAGTTTGGAAAGATTTTCCAGTCTCACTGAAAGCAATTCCCTGTTCAAACAGTCACCTAGTCACAAAAGTGACTTTTCGTGTTATTCTGATCTCTATCTTAAAAGTCCCATGAATACTATGGACTATTTCTAATGGAGGGGTCCTCCAGAGCCTTCTTGCTCTCATTTTCAGACTCCATACAGTCACAGCACCTCTATCTGTTTGATCTTGTATTTTTTGGTTTAAGATCTCATCTCTTGGTAGTGGTTATGCTCCTCGTTCATGTGCAGAGAGCAATATCACCTTTTCCACTTGCCTTTCTAAGCTAAAGAATGCAAATTTCTCCTGAGTGTCTCCATTCCTTTAATTTACTTGCCCTTTTTTGCACCTTTTCCAGCTTCAATCAGTTGTTCGCATACTTACCACCTCTACTAGAAATGCTTTGACTGATAGCTCTCAGGACATTTGTCTTTTCCCATGGATGTATATCTTGTTGGCAGCTAATAGCTGCCCATTCTCTCACCCAAATTCACCTCCTTTCTAAGATGCCCCTGTGGTAGTCCCAATTCAGAATAGTTTTGTGATTAGTCTCTCCATTAAGTGTTTTTCTCTACTGTACTGCTGAATTTCATCTCATTTCTACTCCAGTCCTCAATGCAGTCAAACCTTCCTGTGTGATGATCCAGTTCTACCAGGTGATGACAATGGATCATCACCTTTGTCATCATCAATCCAACTCTCCACTCCCAAGGTGCTTCTTTACCTCTCTTCTCCTTTACAAACTCCTTCTCCACTTTACAATTCTTGTACTCATTCCCTTCTTAATTGATAATTTCTAATGTGGCCCTATATTTAATGCATTTAATTCAAATAAATAAGATTTTCCCCACTGCCAAATAATTCCCTGATTTTCTAGAGAAAGAGATAAAAGATTTGAGTGGCACAACCTTCTGCTTCCGAAATCATTGTTTGAATGCATCCTTGTTTCAATCGTTGAGTAATCCTATCCTTCAAATTTGCTCTGAAGGCTTCCTTCTCTTTCAGGTTGAACTAATGCACCTACAGATATGCAGATATATCCCTTTCTCTGTTAAGTGTTGATAAAGCATTTACTTTTCTTCAACATTAATCTGAGCATTGTATAATAAATAGATGCAACTTGGCCCCACAAACTTTTGCATGCTAGCTAACTTGGAAACATGGGAAAGAGGTTGACATTGATTTAGGTTTTGAATCATAATAAATAAATATCTTTACTCCTGATTACATCCTCACTGCATTGAACATTTTTTCCTTATCAACTTTTCAGTTTATATGGCTAAAGGACCTCTTGAAAACTATTTTTTATGTTCTTAACAAGGTCTGTCTGAACTAGGTTTCTGTTGATTCTTACTGTAGCCATACACTTCATGTCCAAGACATGGGGCACTTTTGGTAAGCAGATTATTTTCCATTCATTCCCAGCTCTCTACTTATGGTAATATCACTCTGGAGGTACCTATTATCTATTTAGGCACAGAGTGCCTTGAATAAGTTTTCCCTTGCATGAAATAGGAATTCCTGATGATAGTTCCACAATGTTCTAATTAAGCAAGTGTCTACATGCAAACTTCTCAGCTTTCCTGCTCAAGTAAATTGACTAACTAATCCTGATCCTTTATATAAGAAAGTTATTTTTCTCTCTCAAAATTGAAGACCTTATTCGCAGATCTGCTTTTGGTTATCCTTCCCCTAATTTATAGCGGATCAAGCTGCCATCATTCAAGTCACAAGTATTTTCTGTGGCCAGCTCTTCTACATCATCTTTGTATCATGTTTTATTATGCACTCAAACCAAGCTAAATAACATCACCCTTTTCTAATTCAGGGAACAATCCATGAAGAAATATGTTAACTATCAAATCTGGGAATGTCTAAGGCTCATCATTGTAAGTGGCATTTCTTTTCTAACTCTTATCAAGAAAGCTAAAAATCTCACAGTCATGCAATTCCCCAAAGTAATTCCTAACACCATTAGAAATCTGAAAACATCTATACAGGTTTCAGTATTGTCCTATGATAACTTATTTTACTATTCTTAACTAGATTTCCTTTTGATTCAAACCTATTCTCCTTAAGCCATGCTATCTCTTTTTTGTTTGGTATTTGTTTGTTTATTTGCTTATGTCTGATCATATCCTCTGTGTGTTGCATTATCTATCTGCCTTAACACCAGCTAAATGTATAAATAGTGATTTTTCATATGGCATACCTCTCAGTAACTACAGTCCAGTCATGATTCTTATTCCACCATGTTCCTCTTATTCTCACCCGTCTAGTTTCATTTCCCCTACCATCTCAACTTCCTCCGTTGTGTTACCAGGCTGCAGTATTAGTATATAAATATTTGGTTTCTCACTGACCACACCCAGTCTCTGAGATGAGGTGTTGTTCCTTCAGTACCTATACTGTTCCCTGTTTTTATCTACATGATTCCCTTTGCAATTTTTTTGCCCACTAATCATATTCCTTTGCATTTTATTGTATATTTATTTATCTGATTTATGCTCTTGGTGAGCAAATACTAAGCCTCGAAATCATACAAGTCTCTTCTCACCTTCTTCCCTTGTTCCTTAGTTTAAAATTCATAAGTCTCATTATCATTGCAGAGATTTCTCCAGGTAATTGAATAGAAGATGATTTGAGGTAGGTCACCCATTAGGTCTTTACCTTTTTTTACACGGCCTATCATAGCACAGTTCATAATCAGTAATATGCAATGCAACAGAAAATTGTTGGTAGGTCAGAAATGCAACATACTGGCTCCACACGAGTGTTGAGGTTACTGGCAGAAAAACATTGTGGTGAAGGGAAGTCTGTAAGGCTTGGATTTAACAGTAGATTACCCAGTTCCAATGTTCAGGCTGGTTCTTGCACTATATTTTTTAGACATTTTTCCAGTCTTATGGTTTAAGTCTACTTTAAAGCATTTTGCAGTTTCATATAGTTATACTTCCTTCAAATTTTTCATCTCATTAATTCTTGTAGTACTTCCTTTGCATCACAGTAAATTCCTGTCCTTCTTGGGCATTCACATGCTTCAGCTTTTGCAGACTGTTATCACGATTCTGAGTTATCATTTCACATTTTCCTCCCAAGACAGTCTTGCCAGACTGCAATCATTTTGCTGCCATGCCTTGCTCTAGAATTTTTGTAGTTTATCAACAGCTTTTTATGTGAGCCCTTGGCTTACACAGAATATTCACCCTGCCTTACCGACCATGCATTATCTAAAAATAACACTGAATTTCTTTCCACTATCATATCTATGATTTACAACCTCATTACTGAATGAAGTCACAGAATTATAATACTCTTCATGTAGACAACTAACGTAACCACTACTTGATTGTTTCTCCTGGCTTGTCATGCTTTGTCTCTTATTGTGTAGTACACCTTTTGAGGATGAGGAAACATTTTTTTCTACAATGTCTCTGTGCAGCACATCATAAACTGATGTCTTGCTACATAAGGGTGGATCACAAGCATTAACCATGAAAGAACATATAGTGACCACAGCACAGTATCTTGTATGAGTGTAGGACAAATACTGTCTTTTGTTCTTGGGTTTGTTTGGGTCTTTTTTTTCAACTCCTTGACATGGAAAAAGGTAGCAGAGGTGAATCAGTATCTGCAGAAACCAAGTAAGTACAATGAATCTTGAACAGTTTGGCATGTGCCTCTCTGTGAATGTGGTAAAATATAAATGTTTCGAGAGCTCTACATGGAATCTTTACAGGGTGAAGAGTTGGGGGGAGGGTGTCCCTCTTTTTTTTTTTCTTTTTCTTTTTCTTTTTAACAAAGAGGCAGTCTTTTGGCTTGCAAGGAATAGCATAGAAACTCAGCAACCTAATCTATGGTTCAATGTGAGTAATAAAAATGAGTTGTAGAGAGGAAGCAAAGAATTGTGGAAGAGAGAGAGAAAAAAGATAAATGTATGAGAAGAAAAGGGAAAGAAAAATGAAGTGGAGAAACAGTAGAGTATAAAATCGTTCCAGTGAGTTCCAACACTGGAGTACATGTATATACAAATAACTGTGCAACAGATACTAGAGCACTAGCACTATAAGCATTACTTATATTTGACTTTTTTTGTTGTTAGAGTGTACAGCTCCTCCTTGAAATTACTTCAGCCAAGTCAAAGGAAACATTGGCTGCTCACAGAAATCCTAAGAAATCTGGAGAAGTTCCAAGATTTTTTTTTGTCTTTGCCAGCCATTTTGAAACAAAATCTACCGAAGGAGAGTGAAATCTGGCTCATTTCCTCTGCTGTATGTTCCAGAGCCCTGCAAGAACCTTTCCTTTTTCTTCCTCCATTCAAGGATCTAGCTCAGTTTTTCATGAAGTATTTTTAGGTCATATTTTTATGAAGAATAAAAAGCACCAAAAAAATACCAAAGTATTAGTAAAAGAGAATGGAAAGTTTTATATACAAGGCTCAGCTAATCGCTCAAATATCCTCCCTACATCTCTGTCTTTTTGAAAGGATGCCAGACCGGGCTCAATTTCATTTCAATATTGTAGATCAAGAAAAATATTTTATTATATGCAGGGAAAGGGGAAGAAAGGAGGGAGAGATTGGTTATGTAGGGAAATGCCTTCTAGTGAGGAAAGAAAATCCTTAAATAAATAAGTTTTAAGACTCTGAGATTGGAAATAAAACACACAGTCCTATAATTTCAGATTGTTGCTTGGGTTCCAGGTCAGACTTATGTAGATAGAAATATATTTCCATTTGCTGGTGGCTTAGTAGCTACTATTGGTTGCTCCACCTATTAAAGCCATGTAACAGTATCTGTTTAAAAAACCATATTTTAAAGGCCTGCTAAATTTTGAAACAAAATTTTTCTGGGTGTCTGCTGACCCCCAAAAATTTAGTTTTTGGAAAACTTCAACCAGAATAGTTTGGTCTTTTCGAAACATAAAATTAAGAATATATTGTTTTATTCAAATATCCATACTTCTGACACTTTTTTTCTTTCAATGCTTCTAACACCCACATACTTTACAGTTTTACATGGGAGTGGTTGTTGTATCAGGAGTATGCCATATTCCAATCCTATGAGTGCTACTAAAATCCTAAGAGTAACTGCATCTCATATACACCCAGTGGCTCTTTGCAGCTATGATTATCAAATATTCCACCTCCACAGGGCACACCCAAGCACAGGGTTAAGCACAACTACCCCTGAAACTGCCAAATTCCACGTAGTCACACAAACCCCAGAGAAATAAAGAACCTGTCAGACTCAAGGAGAGGGCAAGAGTTGACCCGTATACAAGTGGACTGCAAAAAGAAGCCTGTTGAAAGACCTGGCAGGGAGAGAGGCAGACCTGGGCTGACTCAGTAAGGAAACAGGCCAGAAAGTAAGAGGGAAATTGCAGTGTAGAATAGAAGCAATAGAAAAGCTCAGCTTTGTGTTGAAAGAAATAAAAATGGTAGCCGTGTCCACACTTACATTCTTTCTCTCAACACATATCCCTTTCTCCTGCCAGAAGCATTGTCCCACTGGATGTACAGTAAATGCATTCCAGAAATATGGTCACTCTACACTAGAGCCTTACTGTCATCTACCACTCCCTCATTTTTCCTCTAGTGATGGTCTGGTTGTAAGTATCAGTCTACCACAGATAAACATCACTGTTAACTGATGCAAAGACTGTGATAACAACTCAAGATAGTTCTCTACAAGGCAGCACTTCTGGAGGCATTTTTTCATTTTGCCTTTTGAGAACTAAGCAGGTTGCATAGAACATGTCTTTTTTTTTTTCGGTTGGTTGCAAGGTTAAGGTTCCAAAATGAGGAAATATCAGCATTCATCAGTGTATAATCATAATTCAGTCCTGTTGTATGCATAAGGAAGCCACTTTCACAATTTCACAAGCATGTATTTTCCTTCTTTGCAATACCTTATTCAGCATGCATGCTACAAAACACTCTGGGAAGACAGGAGAGCTCTGAAGTAAAACTGATTATTGTTGGTAGCACCCATAGTCCTCATAGAGACTGGGAGATGTATAGCAGTTAGAATAAGGGACTGCAGGAGAAAAAGGTGTGGTCAGGGTTGAGTTTAAAGGCTAAACTGAATTCCTCTCTCTGCCACATATTTTATACCTGAAACTGGAGAAGTTACTTGAACTAATACTTTTTTTTTTTTAAACAAGTGAAGACTGCATGTTAACTTCTGGTTGTCTGAACTGAAGCATCAGCTCCAGTAAAAGAAATCTCATTGGTTCACAGCTATAAGTGAAGTTAGAGAGAGCTACACTTGGAAGGTATGAAGTTCAGTTTATTCCTACATATTCTAAAACATGATTTCCTGCATGTCTCAGTTTTGTCAGAACTGCATATGGTGTTAACAAATAGAACTGTACTGTCTCAAATCAAGCTAATTGTTTCTTTTAATCATAAAACCTCCTGGAGGTGATAAGATTTGCTTGTCTTGGGGGCCTTTGTAAAAATAAACTACTGCTTTTGAAGCATTCAGGCACTATAGAAAAGCATGAGTCATCTCAAAGCACCTGGCTTCTTGGTCATCAGAGACAGTCCCTAAACCCCAAACATAGAATAATGAGGCATAAACAAAACACTGAAAAGATTCTCCTTAAGTGAGCACTGTCTATGTCATGCACTAAGTGAGTCTGGGGTCCTGGGAGGGTGAGGAGAGGAGGAAGCATGTGATCATGCATTGAAGAAAGCATTGTAATCAGATATATAAAGAAGCCAAAATTACAGAAGCGTAGACAAACTTGCTTCTGGTATTTCCTACTTTTTGAATGTTTGACTTTGGACTGTCATACTATTCTCTTCAAACTGTATGTCTATATAATTATCAGTTTATTTCCTTTCCTAGTTAATTTCAAATGGTTTGATCTAATTATTTCTTATGATACCTAGTGGGGTGCCTAGGGATAACTATTGCCAGGTTAATGAGAGTGGCTCTGTGGGGAAGCCAGCAAATAAGCAACAGGGAGAGAGTGCTGAGTGTTAAGCTATTAAGATGAGCGTATTTGCAGATGACCTAGAGTAAGGAGAGAGACATACACACCCCCTCAAAACCCTCCATTTTCCCTGGAATTTCCTGATTATTTACCAAGTTCACATTTGAGCAAAACAACCTATACTAGCCAAACTGACTGCAGTCTCTAGAACCTCAGTGCTGGCAAGATAGAATTGAACCGGCACCACTTTAATCCTTTGGAGCATCTCTTGCCAACAAACCTCTTATCTCCACTGCTCTTGAGTATAGTACAGCCTCTTGTTAAAGGGCTAAAACAGCTCTGCCTGCACTCAACCATCTCCAAGCAAGCTTAGAAAATTCTGCTGTGATTTTCCCCTCCAAAGACCTATTTCACTCTGAGGCACCACTGCGGGGCAGAGCAGCAGAGACCCTTTCAAATTAAACTGCAACTTTAATATCTCAGCTACAGCTTTTTTAGACAATTTCTGGGCTCTTTAAAATGTAAATCCAGTAAAAATATTCCTCCTGTACCGCTTGGTATGAAGAAATCCTTGCCAAAGAAAAAAACCTGTGCTTAAAACTCCTGGAGCTCACTGTGGGAGATTTTCCACTCCTGTCCCACAGAGGATATTTTCCAGTTCCAGCCTCCCATATCAACTGGGGAATGTCCTGATACAATTAGCGGGAAGCTTAATCTCAGGGAGTAACAAGGAGACTGAAACAGCAGATCACATGGGGTAAGAGAGAAAAAGAGAGAAAAACTAAGGAAGGCTCTGTAGACTGTTAATAACACAACAATTTCATCTGAGTGCAGATCCAGCCAATAGTTACTACACCCTGGTGGGGTGGGGAGGAGAATCGGAGAGAAAGAAAAACTCACAGGTTGAGATAAAAGCAGTTCACCAGGACAGCAAAGGAAAAATATAAAAATATATTAATGATCATAATAATACTAATATATATAAGGATAATAAAATATATAAAACAAACGACGCACAATTTCTCACTACCTGATGACCGATACAGCCCGTCCCAAGCAGCAGTCAGGGAGCAGGGATATTCCCCCCACAACTATCCGAGAACAGCAAGTTCTAGAGAGAGCGAGCAAGGGAACAAACAGCTGAACAAATGAACAAAAAGGCCCAAATGAACAAAAAAAGGGAAAAGAAGGGAAAAAGAAGAGCAGTGGCCCACTGGCCGACCCTCACTTATGCTGGGCATGATGTCTATGGTATGGAATACTCTCTTTGGCCAGTTTGGATCAACTATTCTGGCTATACCCCTCCCAAGTTTTTGCACCTGCACATTAGCAAAACCTGGGAAACCGCAAAATGTCCTTGATCGTTTAGCAGCAACCAACAACATCAGTGTACTATCACCGTTCTTCACACGCTAAATCCAAAACACAGTAGCTGCTGGAGACAAAACTAGCTCTGTCCCAGACTAAACCAGGACAAGGACCATCCAGTGTAATATCTTGTCCCTGAGTGAGCAAGATGTGACACTCTAATAGGGAAGAGAGGAAAATCTGGCAACATGTACTCTTTCAAATACCAGAAATCTAGCTATTTATCTGTTCTAATTAAAGAACTCAAGACAACTCATCTAATGCCATTTCTAAAGTACTTTTCAAGGGAGTGTGATTTTTTTTTTTCCTTAATTAAAAAGGCCTTCATATTCCAAGCTGCCAATCCAGTATTGTTCAACAGAAACTTAATTAACATAGTAGCCTCTAATATTGAAGTTCACTTTTCTATTAGCTTTACTTTCCATTCTAGCAACATTTTGTTTTTTATTTCCTGATGGCTATGTTCCAAGTACCACCAGTTTTGCCTCTTTAAGAGACAGGAACTTTATTTTAGTACCCTTCGTATCTGATAGCTAATGATTCATATGACTTTGCTGTTATCTTTTGACTGGCATAAAACAAATGATCTTATGATGCTGTTTGGCTTTTGTATCAGATACACTGTACAATTTACATCTCAACTTCAAAACTACCAAGTAAAATACAAAACATATCAATTTCATTTTCTCCATCCACCAATTTTACACAGCAATATCTAGTCAATGTTTATTATATGGGTACTTATAATGGGCAACAATTGCTATTTATTTAGCAGTCCATCATCATCAATTGACTCTAATTGCAGGCTACATTTAAGGATAAATTTGTCTGTCACTGCAATACAGCAATTGATTGGCAGCATATTGTTTTGACAATTGCTTATTTCAGATGAATATATGTGAGAATTTAAGGAGGAAGAACACAGTGACTTGGAATCTGACCAGAATTCTGGGTCCTGTTCTTAAATGCAAAGGAACATTCATAGGCATGGTTACAGCAAGGTAGTTATCAGCATTCTGTATGCATTTGATTTAATCCTGACTAAAGCCAAATGCACAGCCAGATGGGCAAAAATATGGAGAGCCCTTCTTAAAGTCATGGGCAGGATGCAGAGAATGAAACTAGGTCTTTTGTTAGTCATCTGCACCCCAAAACTTTACTGCCCATTAGTCAACAGCTCCTTATTCATGGGTGGTGATTACTACATCTCCATGGCATAAACCTCCTCTTCCCAGTCACACCCTGAGCTCTTTCTCTCACCCAGGAAATAAGCCACAAGCAGGTTGCTTTGCTGCTTTTCTGGTTCCAACAGTACCTTATTTTGTAACGCATTACTATAATTATTGCTTGTTTCTGACTGTTCCTGTAATAATTTTGCAGCTTAAAACATTTTCCAAAACAAGTTTATGATGGGAAAAACAGGGAAAGTATGTAGGAAACAAGTGATTATTTCCTCAAGTGCTAAAGATCCTAACTGGTCTTTTTCTGCTACAGAATATTTTAAAATAAAGTGCAGAAATACAAAACAAGCCCCCAGATACATGCATAGACATTTTGGTACCTCCAGTTCCTACTTTTTTTCCAGGCTGTTTCTATGTCCTCTTGTAGGCTTGTACATCGTTTTTTGGCTTGCATCAGCAGGGTTAAAGCATGTGGTACCCTCCTTGGAACAAAACCCAGGGTGACGTAACTCTTGCTTTGCTCTTTCAATTGCTCTGTGTCCAAACACCAGCCCAAAGTAATCAATCAGTGCCTAGAAAAATAGAATCTTAGATGATGATTTGCATGCAAACTTCTCTGGAGAGAATAGGCATAATACATGTTAAAACAAAGGGAATAAATGCAGAAAACAAATTGCAGATGCGTCTTTCATATACAGTTGGAGTACAGAGGAGACAAAATTTGAGAGTGTTTGATCCAGTGAATTCATATTTCAAAAGCTGCTGGTTGCCAAAACAGCGTGCATGTGTTAATTAGGACCTCTATGTTGGTATTTTTAATCTTGACATACCTGCAGTGTAATGCCAGGTATATATCATATAACTGTGTGCTGTTGCAATTTCTGTTCTAGTTTGCACAGGTGTTTGGTTCGTCCCATTTTGCCTAAAAGCAAACAGAGAATGGTGTTAAAAATATGAAAGTGTCCTAGAATAAAGTAAGAGCTTTAAAGACTGAAAGTCTCTATGTCAATGTCTCCTGAATCATTTCATTACAAAATTTATGACTACTTTCTGATTAATCCAAACCCCAGAATGCCCCCGTTGGCTGCAGCAAGAGTCGCCTTTGCAAGCAGGAAAGTAAAACTAAAGGCAACCCAGCGAGCTGAGGCTTGTTATTTCTTACGAGTTGGTTATGATGATCCCGTAAGAGTTGAATTAATAACTGAGACATTATTAGTTCAGCTGCCTCTGCCTGCTGAGCATACTTTGTAACTCTCCACTCATGTCACAGGAATGTTTACAAGACTGGCAGCAGAGCAGACTACACGTAAAGACAGCAGTGGTCTGCTAGCTTTCAAGCTTGCTTAATTCAGTTTTCCAGAGATGAGGGAGACATTTTTAAGCAATTTAAAGGAAAGAATTCAGTGTTTCTAAGTTAACAAGCACCAAGCCTGGGAAATCCCTGCTGTTTGGTTTCCATCCAGTAACTCTCACTAGCTTCAAGACAGTCAAGAGCCATTTCACAAGTACTTAGGCTGAGATTTACCTGAAATTGAGAGCTAGAACAAGCACTGCCTGTATGTGCTTGAGCGCACCATGACTATAGTAAACAGACAGAATTTTTATTTTTTTTTTTAGCAGAATAGTTATGTCAGTGAAACAGCAAAGCCACAACAGTACTTAAAAACTAATGCTTATGTTCTCCTTACGGCCATTTTAAGAAAAGCTTTAATTTTTTATAAACCTAGCTCTGCCTTGCTGTAATTTTTGTATTTTCAAGTGACAAGGGTATATCATTGTCCATTTACACACAAATCATATGGACAGTATGTAGGCATGATTTTTTTCAGCTTACCCAGAAGGTGGTTTTTTTTCCTTCTGGTTTTTATCAAATGACTACTGCAGACTAAATGTTTCATAAACAAGTTCTATCTCTTCTATAAAGTAGCACACAAATCAATATGCTCTCTCACACAGACACACCTTTCTATTATAAAGTTTTCCAATAAAATTATAGATAAATAGAAGGAGATATAATCTGGATTTCTTCTGATCACTTTAGGTAAAAATCTCTAGTTAAGAAGTTTCCAGAAATTCAGTGAAAATACCTTGGACCATATAGTCTAAGCAAAAATAATTTTGAAATAGACAACATGACAATAGACAACCTCATATTTTTATTATATCAACATTTAAAGTCCTCTAAAATCGTACTACTTATGATTTATTAATTCTGATACAAAGTTGTTCTTTCATAAAATGTAGTTTGTGTAACACAAAGTAGTATTTGGGCTTTGTTTATGGAATTATTCTGTACCAATTTAAGAATAATTTTTGGAAGACCAAACAACCGGGAAAGTCGTCTAAGAAAGAGGAGTTATCTCTTCCTTAGTATGCATTCTTCAATTTACTATCAGAAAAAATATTTACTGGTTTGCTAAATTGCTCTCTTTCTTAGATAGTATGTATATGAATAATACTGGCAAGACATACAAGCCATGAATTCATTCAGGCTATTTTCTGCCTGTAGACAGACAGATCCCACCAATAGTCATTCAGCCTCACATTCCCCAAGCTTACTCAGAAGATAACCAGGCACATTTGGACAAGAAAAGACAGTTAACTGACTCAGTGAAAATGATCAGATTTCCAAAAATGATCCCCCTGATGTAATAGAAATGTCTTTAAAAGAACAAATGAGTCATGTTGCTATAGCAGGACAACATTTGCATGCATTGTAGCTATGCAGTATAACCATGGAAAACTTTGTGACAAGGGGATAATCATGCTCATGTAACTCATGCATACAGGCTTTGCTATTATCTTAGTCTAGCTCTACACAATTCAAGACTTCCCTTGGTTTCACTTGCTGTGAACTATCACACACGGTATACGACAAATTCCTTCACTGGCACATAGTGTATCTCTGGCCACGATTATTCCACCCAGAAAGACAGATAGTGAAGCCACAGTGTACTGCAATTCCCTTGGCACTTTCAACTGTTAACTTCTCTAATGCTACACTTAAAAAGGGAAAACTTGCAGAAAGTGGCATCAATCATTTAGAAGACAGCACTTTCACCTTCTCCCACCAACTGTTATGCCTGAAAGGAAGAAAATAAGGTATTTACACCTTTCATTTGCAGGAGACATCACTTCCCTCTGCAAAACATGCTGCAGGCAGAAGGGTTATGTCAGCTTTCACTGATAAATGTTTGGCCCTTCCTTTCTCTGAGACTTGAAAAGCCAGAGCACTGATTCATTGTGAGACAGCAAAACCAAGAAATGGATGCCTACAAGGAACTAGACCAAAACATAGACTCACATATATCTCAAGGACAAACCAGGAAGGATTCAGGGGATCTCAGCTCAAGGCTGTGATCATCAACAATCTTATCTCAACATTTTGATTCCATATAGACCTATGGTTTGTGTCAGTAAAATGATTTTGATTTCTGCTACTGAATATGCTCAGAAAGCCCAAATGCAAAATTCACTCCGATCACAAAAGCTAAGAAGTGTGATCAGATTTCTTATCATTGATGGAAAATATTGATTACCATTCACCTGACACTGAACAATAAGATAATATTTATTTATGGGAAGTAATAATTAATAAGGCATAAACTTACTCCTGAGAACCACGTCTCCAGGACACCCCTCCACAGTAGTCTCTCTGGCTGACTGTCTTTGCTTTTGAATGTTGTTCTTGGCTACACAGTGGCTCACTCTCATGACATAGGTAAAGATAACCAGGTGCCAGTTTACCCTCTGGTCTATCTATGGCTTTTTTCCTGGAAGGTTGAACCCTTGTTAGAGGAAAGTACTGAACAGGGTCTTCTACTTTCTGAGCAAGCCTAAGTATCAGACTTTCTTTAAGAGGGATGCATGCTAAACCCCCCACTGCCACAGAGCCAGCATCCTGACTGAAAGGACAAATTGGCCTCTGAACTCTAGAAGGGGGTTGCTTACTGGGAATTTCAGGTTTTCATATACCTCAAGTCATGAATGAAGTAGAATTCCAAGCCCAGGAAAAAGGCCAGATTTAAGAATTACTTCTCTACTGGCCTCTATCATCAGTCTGCCTTGAACAAGCAGGCTTGCTTCTAGCCCAATTCTCCGTGCATTGCAAGATGCTTAACATCCATAGGTTCCTTTTTTCATCTGAGACTTCTGTCATTAGCTTCCAAGCTTTTCAGTAACTTTGATAGCCTGAAAGACTCAGAAATCCCAGGGCATGAATTAGGAATATAAATGCTGGTACTGGGACAGCAGTGTGAAAAAGAGATGTGGGAAAATCTCTCATAAAAACATGCACCAAAGTCTCTCAGTCTCTCTCTTCCTTCTGAAAGAAACAGTGAATTGGATTGCCCTGTTGGAATAGCATATTCTCTCGAAATCTGTAAGGCAGAGTTTTGCAAGTCAAGAGATGCCTCATTTGCCTCTTCATAATGTTCAGATGCTGACTGCCAAGAAAAAATTACTTCTGAATTCAAAGTTCACTGGGCAAGACCATTACAATCATAATAAGAACCTGATGAAAACCTGTATTCTTCCATCATGTGTAGATAACATTTACTCCACAAGAGTTCATTGGAATGAGAAACCTCCTTGCATGCACCTCTGATCACAGAGTCTGGGAAGCCTCACATTCTGTTCTCCTCATGAAGACTGTGTTCTTCCTCTTTCTGTCTTTGAGAAGGAAAAAAAATGAGTTTCTGAGCTTTGTCAGCTCCTATGCAATACTCTATTTCCCTCTTGGGTTCATATCCACATTTACCAGCAGCTTCAGGTGAGAAATCAGATAACATCACTAAAGCATGATCTCCTGATTATGACCTGATAAATCTATTATGGCAGCAGAAAGCACAATATACATGCAGACAGACATCAGCAAATGTTGCATTACTGTCCACAACTAAATAGTAGATGAACTGAGGCAGCATATCTCATCCTGGAAATGTAAGAGTTCTGTTTAAATGCAGCTAGTCCAGCATGACATTAAGCCAGTATTAACTCATCTCTATTTCTGTGCCCATGTTAATACTGAGCTGCAGTCAGCATTTGAGGTAGTTAATTCCAAAGGAGACATGACAGGCATAAAGAGGAACTATTAATGTTCTACTTTTTTTGCTTATAGCAAAACTTACTGATTTCATTCAGCTTCCCTTCCTACCTAACTTTCATGTCATGCTAGGGTGAAGCCTTTGCTTTAAAAAAAAAAAAAAAAAAAAAAATAAAATCTTCTGTTAAGTCGTTAGAAATGTGTCCAGATGATCAAAACAAACACCAAAAAAGAGGGTCCTGAAAATTACTTTACCAAAGAGATCTCACACTAACTGACCAGTAGAGTTTGGTGTTTGTCAGCTGATGACCTATTCTGTGGACAGAACAATTTACAGGCTAGATCACCATGCATGAACACTACAATTTGCTGAACCGTTAAAAACCAAAAACAAATTTAGACAACAATCCAAATAATTTCTGAACAAAAAGGACACACTGGTGTTCAAAAGAGTTTTCACCATTTAAACTAGTGGTTGTGATAATTCTGTCTTTTCTTATACACTGCCAGAGATTTACATAGATAAATTATGGAATCAGGTGTCACATCTGAATGGGTTTACTCTGAAAAAGGTGTACTTTAAAGATACGATGGCATAGGCTGAAATGTGAGCTAGAAAGTTGTACAAGGTATGTATTGAAAAGGAGAAAGAAACTCCTGTAGCAGAGGAGTTTTCATTTTCATTCAATTTTCATTTGAGATTGAAAATTCGGTTGCTGAACACAGAGTTTGATTCTCAGAGCCAGCTGCATTTGGGGAAATAATATGTTATTCACCTTTGGAAGAAAATACAAGAAACTCCCTGAAGTGGAAAGAAAGCCACACACCTCCCCAGAACTAATCAGGGGAGTTAGTGATGCAAACAAATTTCATTAGTTATCGGGTTGTTTTGAATAACTAAATCTCATGGGCTAGGGTGTAATCACTGGAAAATTCCCACCCTCTCCTCACATCTGTGTATAACTTTGAATAGATTCCTCATGCGTCTGATTCCTGTTTTACTTTAACTCATCTATCATACAACACTACTGAAAACAGGATGCAGTGGTGAGTTGTTATCTCCCAGGTTAAATCGTTAGACTGTAATGAAAAGATTGGAGCTCCTGTTCCAGTGAACTTAAGCTCTCTGTACCTGAATATTTTTGTACCCTGAAAAGTCTTTGCAAAGGTAACAATTTAACTTTATGCTCATAGGCTGGGAGCCACAGCAGAAACTAGACAGAATACCAGTCTAGTGTCATGTGGGTGATGGTCACCCACAGTTTTTGATCAGTCTGCAGACCTGCCAGCAGACCAGCAGGCAGATCACTGCATCAAGTTTTTAACTGAGACCATGGGTGAGTTGCAACACAGTGGAAGGCTGCTAATCATTTCCTGTGGATCAGAATTAGGAAAACAGCGCTTTGAATGAGAACAGCTTTGTAGTTCTGGAAATAGACTCAGTTGTCAGGAACAACAGACAGGTGTCAGAAAAGAAGGTAGTGGAGAGAGCATAAAACAATAACCACAGACTTGCATGATTGACTAGATAGGGAAACACCTGAAGATGCTGTAGGGTTACTGTGGCTAACTTCAAGGCAGCTGTATCCACAGCAAGCTGAAAAAACTTGTTCATCTTGCACCTGCTAATGGGCTCAAGCAAAAGAGAATGTAGGCCCGAACTTTGGGACTGTGCTATTATCATAATTATACTTGAAAATCCATAATTAAAAAGAAGCCTTGAAACATTTGGCTTTATAAAAATATGCCTTAACAACAGAAAATCAATGACAGAAAAACCCTGCTCTGACTTGTAGATAATAGTGCATAATAGTGCATTTAAAAAAATAAAAATAAAAAAATAAAAAAGACATCCTACACTAGACTAAATCCACCCTGGCAAATAAACATGGCAAAAAAACCCAGTAAGGACTGTAAAGTAGATGCACTACTAGAAGTGTTTTTTCCAAAGCACACTTGTGATATTAGATCACGACCAGCAGATTTCTGAAAAAAATGTCAACCATGGCATCACTCCTTACAAAGGGAGAAAAGAACAATATGAGCAATTCTCACCTGTTCTTTAACCAAAAAAATATTCTCTCAGCATTAATAACTTTGCAAAAGTGTTTTGTTGAAACAGAGAAGGAAAACAAAACCAGGCTAGAAATTGTACATATTGATAGCTGAGAAACTCAGAGCCAAAAATATGCTCCCTTTATTTTTATCTGATTTGATTACTAATTTAATTTACTTTCTGAGAAAACTTACATGGTAAAAGTAAACATCCTTGACACGATGGCCTTGCTTCTATTATTTAAATCTATATTACACTAAATTTCTGGTAAACCATACAGCTATAATTGATTTATATTACAATAAGCATGTTCCTTATGCCTCTCTATACCAGTGTCTATAGCACGTCCCCAGGATTAACAGACTTTGCAAGTTGTAGGAAAGTCAGTTCAGACACTGTTGGTTCTACATGAAACAACTTAGAGTTTCAAGCAGTACAGAGGAATCCAATCTGGGGAAATACAGTACTTTTTCTAATGGCAGCTGCCATTGAGTCATCAAGCAAAAGTGGTTAGGGAGAACCTCTTTCCCAATGCCTTGAACTTCAATGAATCAAAGACATCAAGTACATAACATGTTGCTTCCTTTCAAAAATTAACCACAAAGCCCAAAGAATATTACGAAAAGAGATAATGTAGCTAGAAACTGTATCTAGGGGTGATAAACCAGACAGACTTGTGATGGACCAGCTGATGCATAAAAAAATGAAAAATAGCTAAAAATATTTCCCTTTTTATAATAGTATTTTTGTGTGTCATAATGAGCTAAAAGGCCTTTTTTATTTAGAGCATTCTAGAAAACATGGTGTCGTGGTTTAACCTCAGCCGGTAACCCAATACCACGCAGCTGCTTGCTCACTCCCCCCGCTCCCCAGTGGGGTGGGGAGGAGAATCAGAGAGAAAGGAAAAACTTGTGGGTTGAGATGAAAACAGTTCACCAGGACAGCAAAGAAAAATATAATAATAATTATATTATATATTAATAATGATAATAATCAAAAAATATAAGGATAATAGAATATATAAAACAAACGATGCATAATTTCTCACCACCCAACGACTGATACAGCCCGTCCCAAGCAGCGATCACAGAACATGAATATTCCCCAGCAGCGATCTCAGAACAGCAAGTTCCAGAGAGAGCAAGCGAGGGAACAAACAGCTGAACAAATGAATGAAAAAGGCCCAAACAAATGAAAAAGAGGGAAAAAGAAGGGGACTGGCCCACTGGCCGACCCCCACTTATGCTGGGCATAACATCTATGGTATGGAATACTCTTTGGCCAGTTTGGATCAATTATACTGGCTATACCCCTCCCAAGTTTTTGCACCTGCACATTAGCAAAACCTGGGAAACAGGAAGATGTCCTTCATCGCTTAGCAGCAACTAATAACATCAGTGTATTGTCAACATTCTTCACATACTAAATCCAAAACACAGTAGTGACTGGAAAGAAAATTAGCTCCATCCTGGCTGAAACCAGGACACATGGCTTGGGCAAAACCTCCATGAACTGGCTAGCTAATAAGAATGGTGCTTAAAGTGAGTGATTGCTCAACAGTCTTTTTACTACATATTGCTGAATATGTAATTAAAACTAAAATTTAGGCTAAAGCTCCCAGATGAAATCAATGGAGCTGCACAGGCTGAGACTAGTGGAGAACCAACCCTTTGTCAGGCTGTAAAAAGGGAGTTACAGGCAACAGCTCAATGAGTGCCTCTTAACTTAGTGTAGACAAACTGTATTATTTACTTGAACAAGTCTAAAAACAAAAAGTAAAAATAATGAGTGTAAAAAAAAGATTGTAAGATGCTTCCTATATAATGAGATCACAGTAGTGGCTGGATACTACTATCTGGTTGTTATAGTAATGGGTGTTTTCAAAATCCATAGTTTCTATGTTGCAGTCTACACTCACTGCTTTACCAAGAAATATCCAAAACTCTATTTTCATGCTAAAAAATAGCATGCAAGCAAATATCTGTTTGGGGGAGAGCAGAGGGGTTGCTTTGGTTTGATTTTTTAAGTGCAGCAGCCTCCAAGATGGATCTCAGCAGCTGCCTAACAGCATGCAGTAACATGGCACAATAAGTTTGAAATAATCCAAACTGAAGCTGTACAAGGAGCTTTCTAGAGAGGCTGGAGACAATTAGTCAACCTGGAACATTTCCCACAGCGCAGTCCACTATACAGCCCCTTCCCAGTCCTCTGCTTATTCCACTGTTCTGCTCTGACTATCTTTGCTAACTTTGCAGCGCAGTCTTAAAAGGTATAGCATATTATAAAGGGTTGGAAACTATTCAATGCTACTATTTGCACTGTGCAGAGAGAGGAAACTTTGCCTCTCCTTTCAGATGGGACAGCGTAGTCAAAATCTTAGTCAGATGTTGAACTTCTGGAAGAGATTTAAAATTGACATTTAGGTATGAAAGACCTACTAATCCATGGAAACAACTGGAGAAAAAAATACCATTATTAAAATGGCAGAAGAGCCAAGGATAACTCCACTTACTGTTGACATGAGTGAAAGATCACTTGTTTCCATCCAAATCCTCACATATTTCATATAAAATATAAATTTGAATAGGCAGAACTTGACTAATGGTAAAGCTGAGGCCTAAAATAAGAGTGGGAAAAGAAACTTAAAAAATGAAAGGAGAAGAAAATTGAGAGGCACACAAAACAACTATGGGAGAACCAGTGGACGTGAGTGTGCTGGGAGACAAAATTGGAGAACAGAGAAAGAAAAAAGATAGATGAGACACACTAAGGGGAAGAGGAAGAAGAAGAAAAAAGAGGAAGAAAAGAGATCAAGAGATGAAAGCAAGGCAATGGGGAAAGGAAAGGACAAGATGAGGCACTGGGATTGAACAAAACAAAGCAAACATCACCTGGAAGACCCTGTTCTTCCTAATGGGTCACCTTCAAGTTTTGGGAACACTAATAGATTTACATGTTCTACTAAAAGTGCAAAAACTTTTACTAAATTCTTTAGGTATTTTTTTCCCTCCTTAATTAGTTAGCTCGCTGACTACCAAGTGAATCTGCCATTGTAAAACTTCTGTCAACACAAAACACATTAATTTCTACAACAGTGAAGCTGTGCAGTCTAACAACTAAATTACTGTAAATACTTTATATACTGTGTATTGTTGACTGGAGAGTAAATACTGTATACAGTGTATGAATATACATGGCTACATAATGCACCCTCTCTCAAGGGTTACCCTCACTTTAGCACTGACTGTCACTCTAAATCTGTACCTATTTAGCGATGTCTTTGTGAAATAAAAAGCTTTTCAAAGTTAAATTTCCAGAAGCTGCCCTAATCATGTCAAAACATATAAACACAATGAAGGTCTGTAACATTTCATTTTGCTCCAAGGATATTCTTTTGACTCAACCATTAAAGCTTTCCAGGATATCTCATCATCCACCAGGCTACTGAGAGTGAGGGCTATAAATTTTTGAGAGCACTCTTGTGTTCTCATTCATTATGCAGCTTCTAAAACAGCTTACAATGGCAATATTAAAGACTGATACTCAGCAGTTATGGATACAACTTGAGGAAGATCTTGTTGCATCATAACCCATCCCACACCTGTGTCCTTGTTCTTGAAGAAGTAATAGCTGTCCAAGAGAAGGATGAACTCCTACTATAATGCCCTAAAAATGAATTTGGATTTATTTTGCCTTTTTCTAGGCATAGTGCACTTGGCAACTCAGTGTATTTCTGCTTACTTAGGCCAGTTCTGTGTGGCCTAATATTTCTCAAATGAGCTTTTTGAATCTAAAACCTAGCAAGGCAGAAAGTAACAGCATCCTGAGTTTGCTATACCTCTGGCTTTTAGAACAGAGGTCTAATGCTGTGATAAAATTAACTGGTTCTAGTACACTAAGTACACACAGGCAATTACGGTAAAAATGAAAACTCATTTGTTAAGTGAAAAAAGTACATTATAAATGGATCTCTGCGACTACACTTCCCATCTATTAAAGCAGCATATAAGAAATGAATACAACAGTAATTTTAAAAGGCAAAAAAAGTCTCTGTAAAAGATGAGCTGTAAGGCTGACATTCTGCTAGGAAAATATATTTAGGAAAATACAAAGATTAATCTTCCATAAAAGCTAACATAACCTTGAATAAACCAAGAGAAAAACTGAGATTAAGAAAAGACTGGAACTAAAAGACGCTGATATGGAATTGAGAACACATTTTCACCTTGGTAAAGCTGCAGCAAGGGAGGTTGCATGTGGAAGCCATAGTGCATTGAAATCTTCAAAAGCTGCACCAAAAAGTGACTCATTCTTTGGAGCAGCAAGTGCTAGAGCAGTCCCACAGGACTGAAAATGGTGGGCAGAGCCAGATGCTGCTAATAAGGGTTTATCAACTCTCCCAGGCAAGGCAAGTGATGAATGAGGTACAAAGTCCATCCAGGGAGTCCAGTCAGCAGCAGAAGACAGGGCCAGAAGCAAGGCTATAATGTACACCCAAAGGGTCTGTTCCAGGAGACAAGCTGCCTACAGTCAAGGTCTGATATCTACAATTCACTTTCTCTTAACAATCTGATTGCTTTCTGCAATCTGAGAAGCTTCATGAGGAATATGTTATTTAATATGCATTATTCTGGAGCTATTTCTCCAGGTACGGACTTGGCTCCAAGTAATGTGTCCAATAGGATTATTTTCTGCATCTTCTCTCTATACTGACTTCTTGGTCAATCTGAGGCTGTTCCAAGGAAGCGTACACCCTGAGAAATCTCATTTAAGCACTCTGAAAATGGTGGTTTTCCTTAAGAGTTCTTTTCTGGATAGATTTATAACGATAACGTCTTCTGATAGTGTCCACTAAGGTCTTCAGCAATATTGTATTTATGATTTACCATGGCTCCTTTGGAGGTACTGTGTCATCACATAAGCATAAGATCCACTCAGCAAAATGCTTATAGATGCCAGAGCAGAGGAAAAGAAGAAAACTGCCTCAAGGGAACAGGGTAAGGGAAAATGAAACTACTGCAATAGCAGGAAAGATATGAGAAAAGAAGACCAAGCAGTCTGGAAAATAAAAATAAAACACTGGGTACACAAGGCTTGCTGGAACTGGAAAGGCCAGCAACAGATATGACACGTAGATTCTGTGAAGCAATCTGCAAACAGAGGTCTTATGGGTAGTTCCATACAAATAAAAAATGAACCACCAAAGAACCATTCTCTGGTTGCTTTCAGCAAGCTTTTCTGGCTTTCTACCAAAACTCAATGGCCCCTTAGTAGAAGATTGAGTTGATAGCTCTTGCCTTGTTTTAGTTGTAGTCAACAGTCACAATGCTGTAGTTGATCACCATATGTTTACCCAGCAGGGACAGCAAAGACAGTCTCTGTTCTTTCTGGAGTCTATGAAAACTACAGAGAAGAGCCTGGTGTTTGTAGGTCACAGTGTATTTGCATTCCTAGAAATTGGAAATTGCTAGTATACCACCAAACACATTGCAATATTGTAATAATTCTGCTGCTGAGACAAGACAATGACAGTACTTTACTTCCTTAAAAACAAACTGTAATTAATGATTCGGTGAGATGCAGTAACACTGTAGTAAACAGTACAGATAAGGCCTATTAGTTATGAAGCACAATGGAACTTTTCTCAAGAAAAAATAGCAGTGTTTACCCTCTCTCTAATACACTGCTGTTTTTTCTTTAGCTTATTCACTGCCATAGAAATGAATGTGCTGTTTTAAAGATAACAGTTGCTTTTGTGATTTGCCAGTGGATCTAAGTGTCAAGGATGAAAATTCTGACTTTCTTAAAGTTTAAAGATACTAAATGTTTTATTCTATTATGTGCTGGAGATAAAAAAAGGCCTGTGGAAAATTCAATTCACAATAAGCAGCAAGTTTCTTCCAAATCTAGGGGACAGTTGTATTACAGGCTTTAATTCCTGTTTCCTTCTCCTCATACTGAAACTTCACAGAATGGTAGGGTTTGGAAGGGACCTCTGGAGATCATCTAGTTCAACTCCCCTGCCAGAGCAGGGTCACCTAGAGCAGGCTGCACAAGACTGTGTCCAGGCAGGTTTTGAATATCTCCAGAGAAGGAGACTCCACAACCTCCCTGGGCAGCCTGTTCCAGGGCTCTGTCACCCTCACAGGAAAGAAGTTTTTCCTCATATTTAGATGGAACTTCCTGTGTTCCAGTTTGTGCCCATGGCCCCTTGCCCTGACAAGGGGCACCACTGAAAACAGTTTGGTCCCATCCTCTTGACACCCTCCCTTGAGATATTTCTAAGCATTTATGAGATCCCCTCTCAGTCTTCTCTTCCTCAGGCTAAGCAGCCCCAGCTCCCTCAGCCTTTCCCCAGAGGAGAGATGCTCCAGTCCCCTCATCATCTTTGTAGCCCTCCACTGGACTCTCTGCAGTAGTTCCTCGTCTTTCTTGAACTGGGAAGCCCAGAACTGGATGCAGTCCTCCAGATGGGGCCTCACTAGGGCAGAGTAGAGAGGGAGGAGAACCTCCCTCGACCTGCTGGCCACACTCTTCTTAAGGCACCCCAGGATGCCGTTGGCCTTCCTGGCCACAAGAGCACATTGCTGGCTCATGGTGAATTTGTCATCTACCAGGACTCCCAGGTCCTTCTCCGCAGAGCTGCTTTCCAGCAGGCCAACCCCTAACCTGTACCAGTGCATGGGGTTGTTCCTTCCCAGGTGCAGGACCCTGCACTTGCCCATATTGAACCTCATGAGGTTCCTCTCCGCCCAACACTCCAGCCTGTCCAGGTCTCGCTGAATGGCAGCACAGCCTTCTGGTGTACCAGCCAGTCCTCCCAGTTTCGTGTCATCAGCAAACTTGCTGAGGGTACACTCTGTCCCTTCACCCAGGTCATTGATGAATAAATTGAACAAGACTGGCCCCATTACCGACCCCGGGGGAACACCACTAGCCACAGGCCTCCAACTAGACTCTGCGCTGCTGATCACCACCCTCTGAGCTCTGCCATTCAGCCAGTTCTCAATCCACCTCACCGTCCACTCGTCTAGCCCACACTTAGCTTACCTATGAGGATATTGTGGGAGACAGTGTCAAAAGCCTTGCTGAAGTCAAGGTACACAACATCCACCACTCTCCCCTCACCCACCCAGCCAGTCATGCCATCATAGAAGGCTGTCAGATTGGTCAAGCATGATTTCCCCATTGGTGAATTTATGCTGACTACTCCTGATCACCTTCTTTTCTTCTACATGCCTGGAGATGACTTCCAGAATGAGTTGCTCCATCACCTTTCCAGGGATGGAGGGGAGGCTGACTGGCCTGTAATTTCCCGGGTCCTCCTTCTTGCCCTTCTTGAACGCTGGAGTGACATTGGCTTTCCTCCAGTCCTCAGGCACCTCTCCCGTTCTCCATGACTTTTCAAAGATGATGGAGAGTGGCTTGACAATGACCTCTGCCAGCTCCCTCAGCACTCACAGGTGCCTCCCATCGGGGCCCATGGATTTGTGGGTGTCCAGTTTGCCCAACTGATCTCTAAGCCGATCCTCCTCGACCAAAGGACGGTCATCCTTTCTCCAGGCTTCCTCTCTTACCTCCAGGGTCTGGGATTCCTGGGGGCCAGCCTTGACAGTAAAGACTGAAGCAAAGAAGGCATTCAGTAACTCTGCCTTTTCTGTATCCTTCGTGACCAGGGCACCCACCTCATTCAGCAGAGGGCCCACGTTTTTCCTAGCCTTCTGTTTGTTACCGATGTATTTGAAGAAGCCCTTCTTACTGCCCTTGACTTCCCTTGCCAGACTAAATTCGGGGTGGACCTTAGCCTTCCTTGTAGCATCCCTGCATACCCTGACAGCATTCCTGTATTCCTCCCATGTGGCCTGTCCCTTTTTCCACATTCCATGGACTTGCTTCTTCCATTTGAGTTTTGCCAATAGTTCCTTGCTCATCCGTGCGGGTCTCCTGCCTCCCTTACCTGATTTCTTACTCCTGGGGCTGCACCGCTCTTGAGCTTGGAGGAAGTGATGCTTGAATATTACCCAGCTTTCTTGGGCACCCCTACCTTCTAGGGCCCTAACCCACAGGATTCCTTCAAGCAGGTCCTTGAAGAGGGCAAAGTTAGCTCTCCTCAAGTCCAGGGTTGTAATCCTGCTTGAAAACTTATGAGTGATGTGTCTAATACCTATGCCCATACTTAGTTGCAAATCACTCTCGTTTTCCAACCATCCCTTTCTGCACCACTCCGGCTGTTATAAAGTAACACAGTAAGTTAATGTGCAGATTTTTTTAATCAGTCTTTGGTATTAGCAATACTCTTCCTCCTACGTCATTCTGCCTTCTGTCCCTAGTGCAGGCAAATTTAGACAGTTTTCCACACGCTTTGATGCATTATAGAAAACAGAGCTTACTTTACAGTAAATTGAACTGAACTTGGTTGGTGAAGTAGGTGCTATAGAATATTTTAACATCTGCCTGCATAAAATTCTGGCAGATTCATGATAAACAATACACTGTGGAAATGCAACCTGAAAAGTTACACCTGTTTCCAAAGCTCCAAAAAGAATGACTTATACCCCACTGGAGTTTAATCATGCTATCTTAGGGATGACATACAATAACACGTATATAGTTATTCTAGAGAAAATTTCCTTCTCAAGTACCCACTCTACTGCTAATAATCCTGAAAAGATGGTCTTCTGTGTAAAATCCAGATTTTTTTTTTTCTCCAGCTGAAGATCAATAGTAATTTTATAAAAGAATCTGCCATACAGGGGATTGATGTCTGGATAACACATTTGACTCCCTGAAACGTCAGAATTGAATAAAATCACGGGAGAAGGTAAAGACAGTGTTCTCATGGTGAATACACAAGTGTACAGCAAACTACACTATAGCAAACAACTTTTGATCAAGACCACTGGAGCAGGTATCTTTTCTGTTAAAAGAAAGTCAGGTTAGATGAGTTGCTAGCATTTAGCATTGGCATCAACATGCAATGCTGTGAGTAGAAACTCATTTAGTTGCTGTTAAAAATGGAAAGGGAATGATGAAAACAAATCATAGTTTTGTTGTCTATAGCTTGTTAAAAAGGATTGCAAGAGATGCTCACTTGAGAGAATCATTGCTTCTTAAACCATGCAGAATTGTGTATCAGAGAAAGCAGTATATCTGCCTTTGCAGGTTTGTCCTCCACATGTGGTGGGGTGATGTCCCAGACTGCAGACATCTCAGAGTGGCGTGGAAGGCAAAAACTATACTCCTTTAGACTGAGAGAAACTGAAGAAGCTTCTTGTATCCTTGCTCACCACATCACACATGTACAAAGGCTTAATAGACCCTTATTGCTCATATCTTTCTAAAACTTTTCATCCAAATGATACAGGCAAAGAAAAGTGCTTGTATTTCTTGACTATGTCTGAGGCATAAAGATGTTACCTGATTCTTCTGGGATTTTAATTAAAATGCTTTGGAAATATTTTCCTGTTCATTTCCCTGCAGAAACAGGCCCATAACATCTGGAATGAATACCATATGTTCATGGCAGTGTGCACAAGACAAGGCATCTGAGGAAGTTCTCCACTGATTCCTGGAGCAAGTTACCTTTTACCCAATACAATACTTACGCCTAATGCATTACACACAAGGCACCAAAAGAGCTGAAGTGTATCAGCAGCCAAAAAAGAAAAACTGCAAAATAACAAACCATTCAGTTTAGATTGGGTATCTGCACTTAATAACTTGCCATTTTCCTCAGAGCCACATCAAAGTAACCTCTCATAATGCTCTACAATGTGACAACAGAGGGCTACAACAGTCACACAGTGACACCACTGTGGAGCAGAAAAGAGGTGCAGAATCAGAGCTATCTTCTTCGGAACTGAAATGGTTTTATCTTTATTAAGTACATTGTAGTCAAGGAAGCATTGTTTTCCATCAACAGGAACTGAAAAACTGCCTGGCTGGCATCCCAGGCACAAATTGTCCTTGCTGGATACTTGAACTAGGCCAGACAAGCCACTGAATAACTCCACCTCTATCTTGCTGATCACATATGCACTCAATAGAGGCCACATAAGAAATCTCAAAGACTTGTTGCATTACATACTCACAATGGCTGGAGTGAAGGCAGCTGTACAAATGTTAACTTTTATCGTGGATAAAAACCCATGATGCAGAAGAGGCATGGAAGGTAAGTAAGTTCTCTGTTTTGGAGTTCACTGAACAGTTCCTGAAACAGACAGACAAGGTTGGCTGTGAGTCAGTGGACAACTCACTTCTTCCTCCATTCACCAGACTTGCTCTGCTCCCTACAGTGCCAGCCAGTTGACCTGCATCTCCATTTTCCATACCCATCTCTAGTCTCTAGCATATGTTCCTCTTCTTGGAAATACCATAACCCTCTTCAGCATAGTCTCCTTCTGTAACCTTCTATCTCACCTACCAGCATGTACTCCCCCTCCAGACAATTTATATTCCTTGGAATATAATAGGAATTGCATGCTCATCTGTTCTAAAAATCAGGCCTAATTACAGACTTAATTACATGACTGTTTGTATGAATTACAATCATGTTAATTAATTGTTAATTCTTATTCCAAATAATCAGTTGGGACAGTAATGGGAAAAATCCAGTGTATGGCCTTTTATACCAATTCATTTGCCTTGTTGTTTGAGATCAAAGGCATTGGTTTGATGATGTCATGCTCTTGGTTTAAGACAACAAACCTAGTGTGTTGTAATCAGCATCAACATGTACTGGCATCTCTTGCTTTTTTCCCTACTGTTTTCCTGCTGTAGTGTCAGGCTACTGTTCACTAAAGAAAAGTTTTATTGTGTATGTGCAAAGTATTTAGAAGATGCCTACCTAATTATTCTTAGGTTTTGGAAAGTCATGTATGATGGGAAAAGTCCATATCCTTATAGTAGGAAAAAAAAAATGCATACAGAGGAAGTAAATGTATTTCATACTAATTTACTCTGTAATGCAGTTATCCTAAGGAGCACTATTTAATTTTTATGTCCACTCTAAATACTCCATATAGGAATACAATTGTCTTGGCAGGATGTGTTAGATATGAAAATCAGAGCACAGTTCTAATTTATTGCTTGCACACATCTTACCCAGTTTTAGTAACTGTCACATATTTTTCAGCTCCTGATTTTAAAAAGCTTCTGTATTTTCTTTCATATGCTTCAGTAAATCACTTCGTAAGCACCTGATAAGCAGGCAGTCCTTGGAAATCTGGGGTGAGACTGTGTTTGCAGTTTGGAGTTTCCTGGGCACCTACACTTAAAACTCAAGTCATCTGTAAACATTTAGCTTTGTGCCAGGAGTTACTAGACAGAACTTTCCTCCTCTTTGATTCATGATCCAAATCTCCAAATTATAGATAATAGTAGTTGATGCTGAAGATTGGATTAGATTTAATCAAAAGTGAAGATCAAAGGGTCTCTTTCCTGCTGTTTCTATATCAATGAACTTCAGTTCACTGCTATAAATGATCTGAAATCTATCAGAAAAATGATCAAATTAAGCTATTCTCCAGCAAGTTCTTTGTTTCTCATTTTGAGAGTAGCTTGCAAGCTGATTTCTTACCTGTGTATGAGGCAGCGCTCTGTTCTGCTACATGCAGAAGTTGCATGTAGCATGTGTATCTTTATCTTCAGGACATGCACAGCTACTGATGTTGTTAGAAACATGTCTCCAAGTCTAAGAAAAAAATGATTCTTTTTATATCATGCATTGCAGTGAAGCTACAAAAGGTCCTGTCAAAAAACATTCAGTTTAAAAAAAAATCATGCAAGCTCATTCTCTAGGGAAACAAGAAACAGCAAGTCAAAACCTAACAGTGGTTTCTCTCCATGCTTACTCAGTGATGTAACTCAGTGGTGAGAGTTTGTTGTTTACACGCAAGCTTCAGTGTTATTTTAGACACCTTTGGATATCCCACCTGGTCTCTAGCTGCCACACTTGAAGAGCAGGTATTGTCCCCTATTGTTCTAGCTCTTCCTTTTTCCTTTTTTTTTTTTTTCTAAAAACAGGTGTAAAGGGCCACCACAATCCCAACATGCAACTTGGGGGGTAAAAAAAAAATTAAAACAGTAAAAGCAAATTATAAACCATGCTAGCTTCAACAATAGTGTGTTTTATATATCTCTCAGTAAACAGCTTCTAACAAAATGATTTGGTAACAGTTACAGCTACCCTACTCTAAACTGTAAAACACAGTATGTGCTTTAGTGAATCTTGAAGAATTGAAACAGTTTGCAGATGGACGAAGGAACTCTTTTGAAAGGGTGGCAAATCCTGCTGGATTACAGTGGGTAGTGAACAGTTTACAAAGGAGGAAACAAAGTAATCTTAATTAAATACTTCCTCTTGCTTCACAGGCTTTCAGTAGTTAGGTCAAAAGAAACCATTCAAAGAGTTTTCTAGATAGGCAAATGAATACAACATTCACAAATATATATATATATATATATAAAATAGTCACAAAATTTTACTTAAAGCCTCTGCTTTTCTTCTTTGGCAGAATCTGTGAAGATAAATATCAACCAGTTCCTAACATGGGGCTCATAAGCATAGAAGACAGCTTCAAGGAGAAGCAGCACTAGCAGGGATTATTCAAAGCCAGTGAGAAGACGAGCTAACGACTGAACAAGGATGGCAACACAAGCTTACAGAAAAGGAGGCAGTAGGGCTGTGGGGTTTTTTGCCTTAAGCATATGGTTCACAAACTGGCTGAGATTTCAAGACTTACTTCTAACAAACAAGAACAAAGTGCGTCTAGAACATCTCTACCACAATCAGAATAAGCTCCACACCAGTGATAGCCAGCCTGCACATTTATGGTGGTGGAGAAACTGTTATCTTAAATGTACAGGGACACTGTTGAAATCATAGAATCATAGTATGATTTAGGTTGGAAAAGACCTTTAAGATCAAGTCCAACCGTTAACCCAACAGTACCAAGTCCACCACTAAACTACGTCCCTAAGTGCCACATCTCCACATCTTTTAAATACCTCCAGTGATGGTGGACTCAACCATTTCCCTGGGCAGCCTGTTCCAATGCTTGACAACCCTTTCAGTGAAGGAATTTTTCCTAATACCCAATCTAAATCTCCCCTGGTGCAACTTGAGGCCATTTTCTCTCATCCTATCACTTGCTACTTGGGAAAAGAGACCAACACTCACCTCGATACAAACTCCTTTCGGGTAGTTGTAGGGAGTGATAAAGTCTCTCAGCCTCCTTTTCTCCAGGCTAAACCCCAGTTTGTCAGCCGCTCCTCGTAAGACTTGTGCTCTAGACCCTTCACCAGCTTGCTCCTCTTTGGATGCACTCCAGCACCTCAATGTCTTTCATATAGTAAGGGGACCAAAACTGAACACAGTATTCGAGATGTGGCCTCACCAGTGCCAAGTACAGGGGGACAATCACTTCCCTAGTCCTGCTGGCCATGCTATTTCTGATACAGGCCAGGATGCTGTTGGCTTTCTTGGCCACCTGGGCACACTGCTGGCTCATATTCAGCCGGCTGTCAACCAACATGCCCAAGTCCTTTTCTGCCAGGCAGCTTTCCAGCCACCCTTTCCCACACCTGTAGCATTGCATGGGGTTATTGTGACCCAAGTGCAGGACCTGGCAGTTAGTGTTGTTGAACCTCATACACCTGGCCTCAGCCCATCGATCCAGCCTGTCCAGATCCTTCTGTAGCGCCTTCCTACCCTCCAGCAGATCAACACTCCTGCCCAACTTGGTGTCATCTGCAAACTTACTGAGGGTGCACTTGATCCCCTCATCCAGACCATTAATAAAGATATTAAACAGAACTGGCCCCAATACTGAGCCCTGGCAAACACCACTTGTGACCAGCCACCAATGGGATTTAACTCCATTCACCAGTACTCTTTTTGGGCCTGGCCATTGTCCCGATCCAATATCGGGGAGGTTTCGTTACGATCCCAGGGACGAGATTAAGACACCAAAACCGGTCTGATATCGTACAACCTTTTGATTTTATTTGTAACAAACAGGGGAGAAAAGCGGGGAAGAGGAAAGGGATAGAGGGGAAAAGTTAGAGGGAGAGAGTTGGAGAAAGGGAGTGAAAATAGCTACCACCACTCCGAGTCCAATGATGTTCTGCTGACTCCGTCTGAGGTCCTTAATCGCCGTAAGCTTCGTCAGGGCCGGGGTCCGGGAGAGGCACAAGGACGGCAGGAGGCAAGGAAGGAAAAGAAAAACCGCGCCGCCACAGTGCCCACGTGCTTCCTTTTACAGGGGCTCCCCCCTCCTGCCCATGCGCAGACCGCGACCGCGTACGTGCGGCTCGTGCCAGGCGCGCTGTCCCCTTAAAGCCGCCTCCTGTTTCACGCCGTTTTCTTCTCTTTTCGCGCCTTTGGCCGCCGGGGGCAGGGGAGGGGGGTCGTTGCCAGGATGGCAATGTCGAGACAAACCACATCCATTGTCGAGATAACCCACATCCATCATCGGTCCTCGTCGAGATAAGCCACATCCATTATCGGTCCTCTACAGCCATCCAGCTAGGTCTTTACCCAGCGAAGAGTACATCCGTCCAAGCCATGAGCAGCCAGTTTCTCCAGGAGAATGCTGTGGGAAATGGTGTCAAAGGCTTTACAAAAGTCCAGGTAAACAACATCCACAGCCTTTCCCTCATCCACTAAGTGGGTCATCGTGTCATAGAAGGAGATCAGGTTAGTCAAGCAGGACCTGCTTTTCATAAACCCATGCTGACTGGGCCTGATCACCTCATTGTCCTGTACATGCCATGTGATGGCAGTCAAGATGATCTGCTCCACAACCTTCCCCAGCACTGAGGTCAGACTGACGGGCCTGTAGCTCCCCAGATCCTTCTTCTGGCCCTTCTTGCAGCTGGGCATCACATTTGCTAATCTCCAGTCAACTGGGAACTCCTCAGTTAGCCGGGACTGCTGATAAATGATTGAAAGATGCTTCAGCTTTCTGCTGTATGGTCAAGTGTTTTCTTTGTCTTCTCTCAATTTGATTGCTTGAAAGAGATGAGACTGAGTGCCAGGAGACCTGAGACACGTGAACACAAAGAGCATATGCTTCCTCACTGATACTTCACAGTATCACTGGAAGCTAAAGGCAGCTTTTTAAGATGTAGTTGGAGCTGCTATCCTCATCTTTTCAGTCTCTTGGCACCTCTGTGGACAGTCCCAGTAGTATTTCCATTTCACGACTCTGGATTCTATTTACATATAAGCAAGAAAACAGTTACTAAGGAAAGGATAGTCGGAAACTCTTAAAAAATTTGACTCTTTCTGATAAAATTTAGTCCTCACAGACTTCAAAAAGTTGAAGTTTCCTTTCAAGTTCAAATATGCTTTCACTGTAATCAAAAACATTTTCAAAATTATTCTATACAAACTTACAGGATCCTTAAAAAGGTCTTTTTATATAAGGATTTCAGAGATAAGTTCTTAGCAATTCATGGTAAGGTGAGACAAGGCTTTCTGGGATTGCTGGAAAAATTGATTAAGCATTGCTAGATAAGAAATTCTTCAAATGATTTAAACAATTGACACCTAAATGACCTCTTATTTTTAAAAGTGGTGCTCAATACTAAAATAATCTTTATGCATACATTTTATTTATATAAATCTACATCTAAATCAAAAGTTCTGCAAATGAACCTCTCCTCTGAAATGTTCATAGCAATTCTAATGAACACATTTTTAACTATAACTATACCTCCACAGTTTTGTGAAAACATCAGTGTATTTATAATGTTTTTGGTAAACTAGGCCACCAATTCTTTCAGTACACTGAAACTGATTTTAAAGAAAAAAAAAAAAAAAAAGAGTAAAAGAAAATTAGATGTTGTTCTCATCTGGTTAAGAGCCTACAAAAAGGCTATCTTTACATTTCCTAACCGTCAGTGACATGGAGATCTACTCCAGAAAACTTATCTAGCAGTTGCATACCTTAAGCAAAAAAATTTGCAATCTATAATTGTTTAATCTGTTGTTCACATACGAAACTCCAGTCAAGCATTCTAAATAACCACAAGAATAACAGCAAACCACATGAAAACATTTATATTTCATATCACAAAAACTTTCAGAAGAAAACCCTACAACTTCCAGAGTCAGAAAAACATAGTCTAGAGTTTGTAGTTAGCATTTGTGGTTGGTATGGCAAAGAATTGTCACTTAACAAGACAAAGCTAAAATTTTCTGTGTTTAATTAATCTGAAGACTGAAAAAACCCCAAAACAAACACCCCCCCAGTCTTTAGGTATGCAAGAATCTAGAGCTCTTTTGCCACTGAGTTCTCTACAGAATTACTGTTTTCCTGTCCTAATTTCTCTTGCTTTCTGTCACTAGTTAGGCAAACTGTTACCTCAGTGGAGCAAGCACCACTCACTTACATGGCTATTCAGTAGCTGTTTTTTTCTTTCTGAAAGATAGCATTTCCTGTGGCATTGATGCCTATCTAGTCAATTCTGAAATTAAAAGTAAATAGGTAATTACCATCCACAACTAGTTACCTTGATATAAATGGTCTACACACACACTACTGAGTTGGATATAGTGCACATCCACAAGCAGACAATCACTACATTAAACAGCTTAAAAATTAAATAGGACTCAGGTTTAGAAAAGTGCAGAGAAAATAATGTCTTAGCCTATGCCTAAATCAGTCCTAATACCATGTGATTTCTAGAATATCCCTTTCTGGATTCATAGATTTATCAACAAACTTAATAAAGTACTCTGCAACAGTTGCAGGTTTTGCTTGGTTAGTTGATTGTCTTTTTATTTTTTAACAAAAATAAATGTTTAAAACCTCTCCAAGAGCACTAGACACATTATTCTCACACAAGATAACTCTTTCCACCACCACATCCCCCCAAAACACTGTGATAAGGTATGTATAAGGGAAAGCTGCCTTCTCACACAAAGATTGCTTCATGGATTCTTCAGGGTATCTCTCTTTGCCAAGAGTATTTGCTCCCAGCTATCATTCCAACTGTCTCATCACTTGTGTTTGAGCAACAGATGCAATGCTGCAATTACTTTCTTCAAATGTAATCAGGGCAGGTTTCTCTTAGGCCTCTTCCAAGGTTGTACCTATACACACATAGAATGAATCATAGAATGGTTTGGGTTGGAAAGGACCTTTAATGGTCACCTACTTCCAACCCCCCTGCCAGGGGCAGGAGCACCTTCCACTAGACCAGGTTGCACAAAGCCGCATCCACCTGGCCTTGAACACTGCCAGGGATGGGGCATCCACAACTTCTCTGGGCAACCTGTTCCAGTGCCTCACCACCCTCAGAATTTCTTCCTTCTATCTAATCTAAATCTACCCTCTTTCAGTTTGAACCCATTACCCCTTGTCCTATCGCTGTATGCCCTTGTAAAAAGTCCCTCTCCAGCTTTCTTGTAGGCCCCCTTTAGGGACTGGAAGGCTGCAATAAGGTCTCCCCAGAGCCTTGTCTCCTCCAGGCTGACTAAGCCCAACTCTCTCAGCCTGTCTTCATAGAAGAGATGCTCCAGCCCTCTGATCATCTTTGTGGCCCTCCTCTGGACTCACTCCAACAGGTCCATGTCCTTCTTGTGTTGGGGACCCAGAGCTGAACACAGTACTCCAGGTGGAGTCTCACGAGAGCGGAGTAGAGGGGGAGAATCGCCTCCTTCGACCTGCTGGTCACGCGTCCCTTGATGCAGCCCAGGATACAGTTGGCTTTCTGGGCTGCAAGCACACACTGCCGGGCCATGTTGAGCTTCTTATCCACCAACACCCCCAAGTCCTTCTCCTGAGGGCTGCTTTCAATCCATTCTCCACCCAGCCTGTATTTGTACTTGGGATTGCCCCAACCCGTGTGCAGGACCTTGCACTTGGCCTTGTTGAACTTCATGAAGTTTAAATACGCCAACCTCTCAAGCCTGTCAAGGTCCCTCTGGATGGCATCCCTTCCCTCCAGTGCGTTGACCGCATCACACATCTTGGTGGTGTCAGCAAACTTGCTGAGGGTGCACTCAATCCCACTGTCCATGTCACCGACAAAGATGTTAAACAGCGCTGTTCCCAACACTGATCCCTGAGGAATGCCACTTGTCACTGGTCTCCACACACATTGACACACGTACATTGATGCAGAAATGTTGAAGTCTCAGCAGGGGAATTCAGAAGCCTGTCTCTCTGTTCATCCTGTAGCCTGAATCTGAAAGGCTTTAACAAATGTGGTTGAAATAGCAGCTGGCCCTCTTTACCAGTCCATCTTAGCACATACAGAGATATACACGTGCACAGGCACACATGCAAAGTATGCACACATGCTTTAAAAGGAGGGTGAAGAAGTAAAATTCCTTTTCTTAAATCTGTTATGGAATATTAAAGTTTTGAAGTATTATTTCCTTCAGAGTTTGCTTAAAACAATTATATGGATAGAGATCATCTGCTCATACTTTATGGCTTAAAAAAAATCCAGGCATTCCTTGGTAATCAATAGAATAGATATAATGCTATACAAAGAAAGATGTTCAAGTACAGGTGAAAAAGACTACTTTCTTTTGACTTTCTTTCATCTTTTCTACCCTGCACAATAGGGATTGTCTTCCAAAATAAAGATGTCTTCCTGAAATTGCCGAAAGGTAGTCTTCAGCAAAAACACCTCTCTCTCTCAGCTCAGATCTCACTTAATATTTAAGCCATGTGAAAAATATTTAAGGAGTCTGATAGGTCAATTTAGTTTTACAAGTTTGTAGCCACATAGGTGCTACTGGTAAAAATGCAATTGCTAATTTCCAGGTGAACAGTGAGTACAGACCTTCAGAAGCAACATTCTTCCCTCCTAATACAGCTAAGGGTGTCACAGACTGATGATTAACACAGTCATTATGACAACACACAGCAGGGAAAAGCTGTCTTGTTTGAAAACAAAAGTATTAACACAACAGTACTTCTGTTGTGGCAAAACTGCAACCCTTTCCTTTGACTTAGTCAATGAAACTAGCTGCATTGTGGCTAAAGGCATTGGAATGGAACTGTTAACAAAAATCTTGTGAAAAGGAGCCAATAATCACATTTCTTCTCCTTTATTAGCATTATCCATTTCAATAAGAGGGCCTAGACTCTCTGTTTGTAGCCTTCCTCTGCAGCTGTCAGAGTGGTTGAAGCCTGTCAGAGAGCATACAAATATATAGGAAAAGCAGCCAAGGAGGTGCCTTAGAGCATTGTTTAGGATAATTTAGCACATCCCAAAATGTCTCTTCTGCTCCAGGCTGGGAGTCACTCAGAATCATTAGCCCTTGTTATGAGCTTGAGTGAGACATCACCTGCTTTGAAGACTATGATAGGTAGATTAGGTTCAAAATAGGAATGGACAGAGGAAGGACTCCTGATCTGCCTGAAAAAGCTGTAACTCTTCTATACTTGTCAACAGGGAAATGCAAGATGTTACAACATCTGATAAATTTCTGTACGCACAACCAATTCATTTGTGAATTGACTCCAAAATAATTCTGTACATAACTTGTCTCTCTAAATACTCTTGGGGGAAAAAAAAAAGGTGAATATTATTTTCATTTGAATCTGTGTATTGCTTGTACTATAAAGTGAATAGTAAAGGTGCCCTAGAATCCTTGCCAAAATGAGCAGGTGAGCAAGCAACGTATTGCACTCAGAATATTTGGTTGAAATTTACACTATAAGACAGAAATCTCACACTTCAGAAGAGTGTAAGAAGAGTTTCTTTCTTCGTCAAACAAGGGATCCGTTATAGTTCCTATTTTCCATGCAAGGAAGAAGAAACACCATGATACTGTCTGCTGAAACCTAGAAAAACTCAATGCATGCTGCTAATGGAGGCTGGGACATGACACAGCAAGTATAAGCATCTGCACAAGCAAACAGTCTCCACGGATATTTAAGCTTGTAATTTATTTGGCAGGGAAGAAATTAAAAGTGCACCAAAGTTGCAAAATGAAACATAATTACACTTATTTTCTTAAGATAGACAGCTGAAACAGGAACTGGTTGATGACTAGATCAACAGGGAGTAGTATCCTACAAGGTTCAATGGCAAAGTGAAGCGAACAGCATGCTGTAATGAATGTTACATAAACAATGCAAAAATCATGAAACTGTAGGAGAGACAAGATCTGCTGCACTAACAATTCTTCATACAACAGTGAGCAGAAATAAAAATGTTCACAGCTGCCCTTCATTCCTATCTAGGTCTAGGCCACATGAGAGAAACTTTTAAGGTATAAAAGAGAATCTTCTCTTGATCTCTAATCTTTAAGGAGATAAATAGTGGTATTCATTAACATAGCATGAATCATTTTCCTTAGTACAGGTAATGAACAAAGAGAAAAGTCTGTCATTTTCCAGCTAGTTATTTCTCATAATGACACAAATGTTTAACTTGCCAGGTAGGACAATTACTGTGGAGAGAGGGAAGAACAATATGGTTATTGTATGTGAATAATTTCCACTGTGACACCTACAAGTCAAAGCAAAACTGACGTCAGCGGGAAGGAGCGCAAACTGAATTCAAGCAAACAGGGATGGCTTTTCACTGATACAGGTTAGGCAGATTTTGTAAAGTAACCACACAAAGTAGCCAGTCAAGCTTCCAGTAAATGATCTGTACCCCAGTTTAATCAACACATGGGTCTTCACCCAAATCCTAAGTTTCTGTGTTTCTTGGAACATTTACTGGTTAGCAGGTTTCTACAAATCTCCAGCAGGCTACCATGAACATCCTCCTGCTTTACTCAAGCATGATTACAAAGAAAGAAATCACAAGAGGTTATAAGTTTAAAACTTATGCTTAACTAAGAACATATTGAAAGGCACATTCAACTGATCGTTTTTTCCTCTGTTTAGTCTATTATGGATGTAATTGCCATACTGACTTAGAGGACTCTGCTCTCTATGCCTTTAACATTTTAGGGACAAATGGAATAAAACATCATTAAATATCAGTCAGCAGTATGCCCTGGCAGCCAAAAGGGCCAACCATGTCCTGGGGTGCATCAAGCACAGCATAGCTAGCCAGTCAAGGGAGCTGATTGTCCCACTCTACACTGCACCAGTGTGGCCCCACCTCGAGTACTGTGTGCAGTTTTGGGCACCTCAATATAAGAAGGACATCAAGCTATTAAGAATGTGTCCAGAGAAGGGTGACCAAGATGGTGAAAGGTCTCGAGGGTAAGACTTATGAGGAGCAGCTGAGGTCACCTCATCACAGTCTACGACTTCCTCAAGGACGGCAGCGGAGGGGGAGGTGCTGATCTCCTCTCTCTGGTGACCAACAACAGGACACAAGAAAATGGAATGGAGCTGCATCAGGGGAAGTTCAGACTGGATGTTAGGAAAAGGTTCTTCACTGAGAAGGTGGTCAGTCACTGGAACAAGCTCCCCAGGGAAGCACCAAGCCTATCAGTGTTCAAGGATTGTCTGGATGAAGCTCTTAGTCATATGGTTTTGTTTTAGGTAGCCCTGCGAGAAGCAGGGAGTTGGACTCAATGATTCTTATAGGTCCCTTCCAACTTGATATATTCTATGATTCTATGATCCAGTTCTGCAGGAAGTGCCATACAATGACCAAGGTTTCCATCTGATCCTAATTCCAACAGATCAAGGCAAGTTAGTGTTTACTATTCCTTCTTTATTCATGTCAGGTGCTTTCTGAAACACTTCAAAACCAAACACAAAACAATCAAGCTATAGTTTAAATTCAAGAATATCTACATACTAAAATAGTTCGGTGACCATATTTACACTTCAAGTGATGCAGAAAGTCAGAAAACCAGGCTGCTCAGTCTGCCCTCTGCTGGCCTTTCTGTATTTCAGTTTTCCTTTTAAAACAAATCTTTCATTGACTGAAATGATCGAAAACAGTGGCACCATCAAGGCTTACACCAAGCAAATCCACCAGTGAGGAGTATATCAGTACCTTGATTCTTGTTTCTGAAGAATAATTCAGTGAACAGCTCTATGAGCAGAGATTAATAGGCTGATAAATATACTTTCTTGGAAACAAATTTTGGATAAATATGCATATATTTCCGGTAACTTACAAAATACAGCAAAAGAAAAAAGCATACTTCATGCACTTTCCTATAGAACAATGTTTTGTTTTTCATGCTACATTACTATAGTCAGAAAGGAAAGTGATAGGAGATAAACACAAGATACTTCTCTATTGTGCTAACATCCTTTAAAGCTACTGCAGCAATGCTCATCTTCCTTGCATCTTGAGATCAATGTCATGCTCATCTTAGATACACCCCTTCTTCTACAAGAACAGTATCTAGCTGGCATATTTTTTAAATGATGGCTAGACTTTAATTTAAATGACACATTCTCAAAGGGTTTGGCCTTGCTTCTTGAAACCAACAGAGAAATCTCTACTCAACTCTGCCATTTGGCTGAATTAAAAAAGGAAACATTCATAAATTAGAAGATTCTAAAACTTAACCTAGTACACAAAGACTAAACGGGAAGGATCAGAACGTGTAAATTTAATCATAAACTAAATCATTTAGCTAATAATTGGAAACTTTAAGGAAAATGAAAAACCATCATCATTGTAAGTATACAAACAAGAACATACACTGAACAACACTATTTTTTCATCTTTCTTACTTACAAAGCACTAAGTGACTATTCATATGTAATTCAATACCTCTTTAAACCAAAAAAAAAAGGAAATGCAAACAGCAGTCTACAAACAGGCATTGAGGAACAGGAAATTGTAGGTGCTAGGACACTTCTTAAATGATAATGCTTGATTGCTTATTAGCAGCCTTCAGGGTAAAGGAAATAACAGTGATTTACTTCTGATCCATGATGCACTGTAGTACTAGATAAGAATCTCCCCTGAGCTGGAAAATTCAAAAAAATATTGAGTGAGTGGATGGCTAGTTAAATTTTATTAGTTGTGCTGCAGTACTTCATAACAAGCGAAGGGATATTTTATTTCAAAGTCTTGGAAAAAAAAAATTATTCTCTAATTTCAAGAACAAAATAGCATGAATCAGAGCAGTTAAGGCAAATCAGCAATGAACAAGAGGCTGAAAACCAGCCCTTCCACAACATGAAAGCGGTACAGAACATAAGTTGAAATATTACTTACACGAAAGGCAGCAGAAGTTACTCTCATCACTAGAATAATTGGTACAATGACCTAATACATGATTTACTAACAATACTCAGCATAAGCTCAAATTGAACAAATAGCTCAAGAGTAGTAGTAGTTTCTATAGAATCATAGCACTTGGCCTTGTTGAACCTCATGAGGTTCACATGAGCCCACTTCTTGAGCTTGTCCAGGTCCCTCTGAATGGCATCCCATCCCTCAGGCATGTCAACTGCACCACTCAGCTTGGTGCATTCTCCAAATTTGCAGAGGGTGCACTCAATCCCACTGTCTATGTCAATGATGAGGATATTAAACCATATTGGTCCCAATATGGACCCCTGAAGGACACCTCTCATCACTGATCTGCATCTGGACATTGAGCTGTTGACCAGTACCCTCTGGATGCAACCATCCAACCAATTCCTCATCCACCAAATAGTCCATCCATCAAACCCATATCTCTCCAATTCAGCGAGAAGGATGTTGTGGGGGACCGTGTCAAATTCCCCCCTTGTTCTGAGTCCTTATAGCTTTCTTTTAAAAAAGAGCACCTAACTTGCAGTAACATTCAATGTCAATTTATAATCCTGCATTCAAGTTATATAGGATCATCCAACTGCGTGAGCCAGAGGGCCATTGCATGTATTAGTCTGCAAATGACACCACCAACACTACTACGTTTCAAAGAATGCTTGCTCTTGATCTAGCACTACCACAACAGTTTTGTGGGTTGCAGAAAGCGTCAGCTTGGTTGAATATCGGAAGAGAACCTGTCTCTCATGACAATCCCTCTCCTGCGTTCTTTTCTAGCTTACGAAGCTGTATGGACTGCATGGGGTTTGGAAACAGATCAATGAGGATTTTGAACACATAGACATTACATTCCTTGATAAGCAACTCAAGGACGTGCATTCTTGTGAATCCTTAAGACAATACTTTTAGATTTTAGGAAAGGGAGGAGGAAGAAATCATCACCAACAACGCAGACCTAAGAAACCTAGTTAAAAACAAAGATAAAAACAGTTGAATTAAAAAACAAATAATAGTATGAGCTACCAGTTCTGTAACCTATACATCTTCTAGGTTCATGTAACCTGTGTGCCCATGGAAAATTGCCTGCTTGGCAAGAGGACTCCTTGTAACACAGCTTCCTTCTGCCAAGAGACAGCATTTGGATACTTTTCAGTTCTTCAGTCACCAAAGCTTTAAATGTGTATGCTGTCATGTTTGCTACATCTCAGCTATGCTTTTTCCTACGCAACTTTTTTAATTCTATGCTACAGCTTTTCATATCCTTGAAGCAGAGTGGTTGTGAAAGACACTGGATTGTCCACCCATGACAGCAAAATTCTTTTCCATAAAACTCTACAGCACAGATTATAGAAATTAACTTCCCAGTGGCTGCTGCTGGTCTTGCCCATTTTTGGTTAATATACAAGTAGATTAACTTTATTCCGATTAACCCATATCTGAAACTGGCAGGATAAACTGAGTGGTACTGAAAGGGCTTGCAATGAGTACTTCTGACAGAAAGAGACCGACCCCTCTGACCATTTGGCACTGGTCATTGTGCAACCATTACTTACTCTGTGCTTTATTTCCACTGCTTTCAAATAAATTAAAATAGTGCACATTTTCAGTGGATTTTAGGGAGGAAAAAGTATTTGTTATGGTCTGACAGGACAAAAACTCAGTGGAAAAATGAGAAGTCACACAACAAAAGCCAAGAAAGTAAAACATGAAAAAAAAAAATCCGTTTCAAACCTACAAGTCACCACCATAAGACTATCACATGATCATTCCTAACAGCACCTTTTTCTTTATTTTCCTTATGGCACAAATTATTGCATATGAAAAACACATCAAACATGACACTTCGTTCCCACAATTCTGAATTAGTTTCCCCCTAACTCACTCTGCAATTGCATATACTTTAATGCAATCAATATGCAACTTTCTGTACAACATAGCACATAAAAGCACGTGTTCACACTTTGTTTCTTGGATTATTTGTCATATTTATGGCTTCCTACTTAACTTTAAAATTCTGTGTATCCAATGGGACTAATCATTAGGTGAAATAAAAGTGTGTACTGTATTTTGTATGGATGGAGATGAGCATGGGGACAAAAGCATTAGGTGAAAATAACACTGAGCATTCACTTTGCAGGAGTGAGGTTCTTTCAGGGATTATGTGTAGGAAGATTAATTACAGAAATTTTATTTCATAAGGAATACATTGCAGGTAAAAAGATCCAAAAAATTAAAATATTCTGACAGCGTAATTAGGGATTAAAATGTGACACACAGTTCAATACTTGCCAACAATCACAAAGTCCAAAATAGTTACCCTTTATTTTTTTCTAACTATGCCTCTTGCAAAGGAAAATGATACAAAGAAAGTAATTTTCCCAAAGCATATCCTAAAGGCAGTCATTCCCAGCAGATGTTAGCGTATTTCTTAAATTTTTATTTTTGGTTTTTCAATTCTTCAAGAAAGTAGATGTCTTCATGGTATTTCTTCCTTAGGTATGTAAAAAAAGATGTTGACAGAAGACATTTGAAAGTATAAAACATGAAAAGTTATATTTTTCCTCTGTGAAATTTTTACTTCAAGGCAAATTTGCTTCAAATGTAAGCATAACCATTTCGTATGGTTCACTTTCTGGGCCATTTTATCGATTGCCTCCATCCCCAAATCCCTAAATTCTTCAGGAAGATATTCGATGTTTGGTTTTTAATCTGTATGGGCAACTATTTGTTGTCTCACTTCTCCTGAAGTGGTAGATGTTGCCAAATGGTACGATTACTCTGAATTAAGGAGATCTGACTGCTATCACGTCTGAATTCCAGAGATTTCCTTCACAGGCTGATGACTGACAAATCACATACATCCATCTTTATGTCAAATGACAATGCTGGCAAACAGGCAGGTGCAAAGAAATTGGAATTAAAGCCTGTATTAGCCTTACTGAGATTTACCTAGTTCAAAAGTTGTAAAGGTTTATTTAACCTGGGGAAAAAGTTGCATTATCTTCACCTGTTTGTGTTGAACAGGGAAAGTATAATGGATGTATTAGTACCCACACGAATGAAATATGATAAACATTCTATACTTACATACAATAGCGCCTTCCAGTGGCTCCAAAAGCAAAAGTAAAACAGACTGATTCGCACTACATGACCACACATACACGCAAAACTATAGTTGTAGACGTCAGTCATGCAGCCCTTAACTGTGGTCAGCTAAAGAGTAGAATATACAAATGCTGGGGAGCACACACCACCACTAGAGCACCAAGTATAAAGATGAACAACAGTGTATCAGATTTTAAATTAGTCTGCAAATTCTCTTGGGCAGAGCAGATTTAGCTAAGCAAACAATGAGAACTTCTTGTACATTATGAAGGACAATACATAAATTGGTGGGTTTTTTCCCTTCAAAGTAATATGGGATTGACAAACAACTTTGAAAAAATTCATGGTTAACCATTTCAAATTACAAATTAATCTTCAGCACACAATCTTGAATATAATTTATCAGTGAGAAACTCCTGGAAATACAGAATGGATATGTCCATTATTGCACACTAAACTAGATTTGGTAATCAAAACCTCTCCCTACTGTTAGATTAATAGTTTATGAAATTTATGATATCAGAATAAGCCAAAGCAGCAAACTCATTTAGCAAAAACTCTCAACTCAGTATTAACTACAGGTTTTGTCTTGCAATTAACTTTTTAATTATGGCAGCAGCTCAACAAACAAGTCCTCCAAATCTTTAAAAAAAGTACTTGCACAAACTAGAATAAGACAAACTCTCAGAACTCTACTGACAATTTATATTCTCACCAGGTCCTGTAAATGCAGTTATTTCATTACAAACACATATAATAAGTGGTTCCATATTTATATATGAGAAAATTTAAACTTAAGCTTCAGGCCACTGCACTTAAGACTCCAAGTTACAATTCAATATACACTGATGATGAAACAGTTTCTACTTACATCTTTATTCTATCCATGCAAAGAACAGCACTAATCAGCAAATATTCAGCATGCAAAATTTGACCTTTCAATACTGGAACCTCTATGAGATTAAGAGATCAAAGCTAGTTTTTCATCACAATACTGCTGGTACAATTAACTTGAGTTTTAAGTTAACCACAATATATCACAGAGTACCTGAAAAAAAATATTTTTTTATATTTTGTGGTACTGAAGTAGATATCTGAGTTGGGACAACTTCTAAATTTAAGAAATGTAATTGTCTCCAAATGAAGTGAAAGAAAACTTTTTTTTTTTTTTTTTTTACACAAAATGTTGTTTTCACTAGATGTTGGTTCCATCAAAAACTAAAAATCAGTGACACCGAGATTCCTTACTTCACAGAGAATGCATTTATTCAGACAAGTTTATTCTCCTCTCTACCCTCATGCAATGCATTAGATAATTCAGTTATCTTAAAATACTGGAAAAAACAGATGTGCCTATGTGTTTTAATGAGTTCTAATTATACGAATGAAGCTGTGGATTTCACCAGATTACTTAATATTTTGAGAAATTAAATTTTTATCTATGATCTAATTTAGTCTTTCTCAGAATTTCATGTCATTTCTTTTCCCCATTTATCTCCACAGTCATCTTGTTTTCTTCAATGTAGCATATAGTAAAGGAGAAGATAAAGAAGATAAAGAACAGTTAATTCTGTGATGTAAATGAAATGAAACCAAAACTTTTTTGGTTTGTAATGTCTTTGCTCTTATGTAGGAAGCCACTGAAATAGCTGTCAAAATCTTACAAACCTTCTTTCAATTCAGTTTGGATAGCACAACATGCCAGAAAAGTCTTCTGAAAACTGAAAAACTTTATACTGCAGCAATATAATTTAGCTACTCAGTTATCTCAGTATTGACTAGGACTCATACCAGCACTTTATTTAATTATGATTCTTGCTTTCCTCACTCTAAAAGCAAGATATTCAGCCCTTAAACCATGCATCCCATCTCAGCACAGGAAAGACCCCACCTGGAGTACTGCATCCAGCTCTGGAGTCCTCAGTACAAGACAGACATGAACCTGTTGGAGCAGGTCCAGAAGAGGGCCACAAAAATGATGAGAGGGATGGAACACCTCTCCTACAAAGAAAGGCTGAGAGAGTTGGGGTTGTTCAGCCTGGAGAAGGCTCCGGAGAGAGCCTTTCAGTACTTAAAGGCGGCTTATAAGAAAGATGGGGACAAACATTATAGCAGGGCCTGCTGCGATAGGACAAGGGGTAATGGTTTTAAACTGAATGAGGGTAGATTTAGACTAGAAGTAAGGAAGAAATTTTTTACAATGAGCGTGGTGAACCACTGGAACAGGTTACCCAGAGAAGTGGCAGATGCCCCATCCCTGGAAACATTCAAGGTCAGGTTAGATGGGGTTCTGAGCAACCTGAGCAAGCTGAAGATGTCCCTGTCCGTTTCAGTGGGGTTGGACTAGGTGACCTTTCAAGGTCCTTTCCAATCCAAACTATTCTATGATTCCCTTTTAAATTTCATAAAGTTTTCTTGAATTTTCCTTTACAGAGGAAATATTGACTTTTCTACACAAACATTATGTGCCATTAGTACTAAGTGTTTAAAGAAATGTAGTACATGTTAACTTTAAAGTCTTTTAGCTTTACAGTATAAAAACTGGTCATTGCAAAAGACTAAAAGCATGAAAAATAATAGTTTTTCACCTTAATTCAATAAATTAAATATTTTATCTGTCCATCTCACAGTAAATATTTACTCCTCTCTACAGAAAAACAACCCCAAGTACATAACAGTTATCTGTGTTGTCAAAACAAGAAGCAATCTTCACCGAGTTTAACACAAGGCAAGTCGCATTGGATTCTCTATGTTGGCTTTCAAGGTCTCCAGAAACTTTGAAGCCAGTTCATCATCTACTACCCGACCATCACTTGAAAGAGTCACTGTCATGAGATGATGCTGCTTAAGTTTCTCATTCCCTTCTTCATCTTCCACAATCTTGAGCTCTGGTCTTGCTCGGCCCACAGCTAGGATGCAGGCTTGTGGAGGGTTTATGACTGCAGTGAAATCACTGATACCAAACATGCCTAGATTGGAGATACTAAATGAAAGAGAAAAGAGTTACCAGTAATGTTAGAAATCATATATCCCTTAGAAGAAATAATCTATATTCAATGACTACTATGAGCTAATTCTCTCCCAAGGCCAAACCCATTAACTTTGAAATAGATCTGAACTGGATTTCAGTTGGGCACATTCAGACTCTCAAGGGTTTGGGATTTTTGCAATTACAACTAACGCACCTTTTTAAAAGTTCCATTTCTTTACAGTGAGGTATCCTTGCTTTGCATGCACTAAAGGCAGAAAGGAGGACAGGAAAGTGGTATCTTCAAATAAACTTTGCCTGTCCCTGTTCCAAGCCAAGCGTCTTCTAGGTTGAATCTCACAACTTATAATGGCTGCTGATAACCAAGTCACACAAATTGGGCATCTAGGTATCACTCAGACACAGGAAAGCCTCATCATGACTTTCTCCCTTAAACATTTTTGTCTATGTCACCAACTGGGAAGTGGTATATTAGGAAAGCCTTAGACTCTTTTGTGACAGATCGTCTGTAGAGAAAGGTGGCCCACTATCTCCTCCTTTTTGTGATAATTACTGCAAAGAGTGGAAAAAAGATTAATCCATATAGAATGAAAGAATCATAGAAAAGTTTGGGTTGGAAGGGACCTTTAAGGGTCATCTAGTCCAACCCCCCCCCTGCAATAAGCAGGGACATCTTCAACTTGATCAGGTTGCTCAGAGCCCCATCCAACCTGACCTTGAATGTTGCCAGGGATGGGGCATCGACCACCTCTCTGGGTAACCTGTTCCAGTGTTCCACCACTCTCACTGTAAAAAATTTCTTCCTTACTTCTAGTCTAAATCTACCCTCGTTCAGTTTAAAACCATTACCCCTTGTCCTGTCGCAGCAGGCCCTGCTATAATGCTTGTCCCCATCTTTCTTATAAGTCCCCTTTAAGTATTGAAAGATTGCAGTAAGGTCTCCCTGGAGTCTTCTCTTCACAGGCTGGACAACCCCAACTCTCTCAGCCATTCCTCATGGGAGAGGTGTTCCATCCCTCTGATCATCTTTGTGGCCCTCCTCTGGACCCACTCCAACAGGTCCATGTCTTTCCTGTGCTGAGGACTCCAGAGCTGGATGAAGTAATCCAGGTGGGGTACCACCAGAGCAGGGTAGAGGGGCAGAATTACTTCCCTCAACCTGCTGGCCACGCTTCTTTTGATGCAGCCCAGGATACAGTTGGCCTTCTGCGCTGCGAGTGCACACTGTCGGCTCATGTCCAGCTTTTCATCCACCAGCACCCCCAAGTCCTCCTTGGCAGGGCTGCTCTCAATCCCTTCATCCCCCAGCCTGTATTGATACCGGGGGTCGCCCCGACCCAGGTGCAGGACCTTGCACTTGGCCTTGTTGAACCTCATGAGGTTCACATGGGCCCACTTCCTGAGCTTGTCCAGCAAGTGGACTGTAGTAGACACCAACCACAAGGTTCCCTTTGTTGCCTCGGTCTCTAATTCTTACCCACACGCTTTCAACCTGCTCATAGCTATTCTTCAGAGACAGCTCTTCACACTCTATCCATTTCTTCATGTAGAGGGCAACCCCTCCACCCCTCCTTCCTCACCTGTCCCTTCTGAACACCCTGTAGCTATTCATAGCTGCACTTCAGTCATGGGATTCATCCCACCAAGTTTCAGTAATGGCAGCCAGGTTGTAGCTTTCTAGCAGCACGGTGGCTTCCAACTCCTCCTGTTTGCTGCCCATGCTGCATGCATTGGTGTAGAGGCACTTCAGCTGGGCTGTTGGCTGTGTCACCTTCTTAGAGGAACACCCCTTAATTCCTTTGAGGTATTTCATTGGTGTTTCCCTGTTGGCTCCTATTACTTCAGGAGCCCCTGGCTTATCTCTGTAAGACTTCAAGAGTGCTGCAGTGTAGCCAGCATGTCTGAGAGCAACAGGCTGAGGGTCCTCGCTAGCACCTCGTCCCTCTAACCTTGGCATGTCATCCCACAGCTTGTCACAGGCAAGCCTGATATTATCTCCCTCCCCCTTCAAGTCTAGTTTAAAGCTCTGTCAATGAGCCCCACTATTTCATGAGCAAAGACTCTCTTCCCCCTTTCAGAAAGGTGCATCCCATCTGATGCCAGCAAGCCTGGTGCCATGTAGGCCATCCCATTATTGAAAAACCCAAAATTGTGATTGTGACATCAGCCATGGAGCCATGTATAAATAGACTGGATCTGTCTGTTTCTTCCAATGTCGCTGCCCACACCTGGAAGGAGAGAGGAAAAAACAACCTGTGCTCCAGATTCCCTTACTGACAGTTCCAAGGCCCTGAAGTCTCTTTTGATTGCCCTCAGACTACATGTTGTGGCTTCATCACCACCCACATGGAAGAGAAGTAATGGGTAACAGTCTGAGGGCCGTACCAGGCTAGGAAGTTTCCTCATGATGTCCTTAACCCAGGCCCCCGGGAGGCAGCAGACCTGCCTAAGAGGAGGGTCTGTCTGGCATATTGCAGACTCTGTTCCCCTCAGAAGGGAGTCACCTACAACTATAATCTGTCTTCTCTTCCTTGTGAGGTGGTCTTGATATGGGGGGTAGGCCTTTCTGACCTTGGCAACACCTCTAGTGTAGATGGACCATCATCCACATCATCCATTGACTAGCCTTCCACATCCAGAGCCTCGTACCCGTTGTACAGAGGTACCTGGGAAGGCGAGGTGGGCAAAGAGGGAGTTCACCTGCTGCTCCAAGTGTGGACTTGCCTCCATTCGCTCCTTTCCTTTAAGCTCCTGCCTTCAGCCTGGCAGAGGGAGGATACAGGATCCCCTTGATCTTGGGTTTTTCCTGGTGGCTGTTCCTGTTTCTGTCTCAGGGATGGCAGAGTACGGTTCAACCAGTCTATCTCTTTCTCAGACTCTCTGATGCTCCTTAACCTTTCTAATTCTTCTCATAGCTCTGCCACCAGGCTGAGCAGATCATCCACCTGGTCACACCTCGCCCAGCTGTTCTCACTACTGCCATCTGTTACCAGTGAAATGCCCACAGTTATTCGAACTCAGGGGCCGTTTGTGTTGATGAAGACATCCAAGTCTCCACTGCTGCATTTTCATATGTTTTTTCTGCTGAAAGGCTTGGATATTTTTTTGACCACTCCTCAGTATGGCAGCCACATACCCCAGACAGTTGCAACCTAGGCACATTAATATACATTACAGCAATGTTTCTGCAGAAGTCTGTAGTATTACTCTCATCACAAACTATCTATTCTAGAAGATATGATTAACATAAGCATTCAGAATTAGCTTTTTTAAAAATTGACAAAAAGCAAGCTAAGCTGAAGTTTATATAACAAAAAATGTTGCTTGATGATACTGTGTCATAAAATACAGTACATTAGAAGTTTTAGAAACTTGGGGAGTGCAAAAAGTCCAATGAGAAATTAATTGTGCAACTGTGTCACTACCTTTAAGCTAGTGTTTTACACACGCCATTTATTTCTCATCACCGAGTTCACTAGCTCTTTGTGCAGAGAACATTTTATAGAAAAAGATCTATTAAACATATGCTACTATTTAAAATTAATCTACTCCATTTTTAATGTTTCAGTTAAAAGTAAACTATAAGAGTTAACACCACAACTTTGCTGTAACTTTTTTTTGCCCCTCTAGAGACATTCCTCTGAGAGTGAATTGAAGACAAAGGGGACATCACTGTCTGCTGCAGTATCTCTGCCAAACAACTCCTTTTAAAATATTTATTTTAAAACTATTATCAATGAGTTTTCCTAACTACAGAATGCAATTTAAAAAAAACCCCAAACCCACAACATTCTTTTGCAATTGGGAAAAATCAGGTGCAAAAATAAAAGTGAGATCAGTCTTGGTATGAAAAACATGAATTTCACACCAGGCTCAGATGAAATAAACCTGTACCCAAGATAATTGTTTCCCCCTGATACAGGACACTCGGCCTAGGCTTGGCCCTCAGAATCATCACATGGAGTTTCATCCTACATGGAGCAAGATTTTAAAAGGCAATGCATTAACACACAGTGGAATAGCTGAGGATAAAACAGTTCTGAACCCACACTGCATGTATTAAATGCTGCTAGAGAGTTTTACCTAAAAGATCCTCCCTGGTACTCTTCTGGTAACAGTTTTCCATCTCTTGCTTTCTTTGCTAGAGCCTAAGGAAAATGAAAGAAGAAAAAGAAGAGGAGAGACGAAAGAAATTAAAGTGTTGTAATTCTTTTTACTTCAGTAAGCCATTGTAAGTACCATATAGCCATTAAAAGTCATCTGCTTTTGGATTTAGGGAAGCACCTCAGCAGCACTGTTGTTGTAGCTGCAATGATTTGGCAAAGAGACTAGGACACACAACTTCATTTTCCTAACAATACTGGCTGTTCAATAAAAGCTGTTCTCTCACCTTACAAACCTTGCTCCAGTTTTCACAATGGAACCACCATTGTCCCTGGTGTTTTTAGATGATAAAAATATCTAGCAAAATACTGATGAGACAAATTCACATTATTCTTCTTAACATATTTGTTTAAAGAAACTGCCCTGTACCACTTCCAAAGTTTCTAGCAGATTGAGAGTATGTATTTCTTCCTGCTAAGCATTCAACTACATCAAAGACCACCCTTCCTGTGACCTCCATTTCATTTGTGAGGCTCTTCTACTTCTAAATACAACAGAAGAAACTGTCCACAAATGTTTTGTTCAAAATACAGCTCAAGAAGTTCATACTATGTTCTAAGATCACAGAGAAAAAGAAACTTATTCCCATCTAAGATGTTTCTAGCTCAGAAGTCTCCTTAGATGGAAGCAGTGTGAATCAGGATAAGTAATTCTTACAGTAGTTGTCACATAAGGAAGCAAGGACTGTGTGGACCTCAAGGGAAATGGCACTCATTGGTGGGTCATTCAGCCACCAAGCCGTTCCTAACACCCTGTGGGTACTCAATGGAAAGTGTGGTGACTGAAAATGTGTCGGGTGACTTCTCCATTAGTAGCACCCTTTTCAAAATGAGGAGCTCTTCAACTGACAGCAGAGACTGAAGTGGGGATATATGCAGGACAGATGATCTATCCTATTGATACAGAATACATTTAGTGGTTTTGGCTTCTATCATATTTATTCCGCAAGTGGAAAAGCGCATGGAAAATGTCACATTGTGACAATTGCAGCATTTTGACATTTTAAGACAAAAATAACTGTTTCCAAAAGCACAGTCACGGAAATAGATTCAGATCTGCTTCTGGGAAGACCGATAAAAGCAACACAGCCTGTTTATATTGTCCTTCTTCTGGTAAAAATAATAAAACTAATGATAGTTTTGAATCATTTAATTCTGTTAGAGAAATTTAAGTGGAAGTGAAGAAAACCCAAAAAAATCTACTTTATCACAATATGAAAAAAAAGTGATATATCACATTTGTGAAACTTTCTTGGAGAACATTAGTCCACAAATCTCCTCTATGTTCTAGGAATTTTCCACTCTCTTTTTAGGAATTCTACCTCTGTTTTCTAGGATTTTTTCCATGTTCTTTCTAAGAATTGACCTTTTTTTTTTTTTTTTTTTTTTTTTTTTTTTTTTTTAAATTTCTAGATTGCTTTCCAGGAATTGCCCATTCTGCTTTCTTGGGATTTTCTACACGCGTTCTATGAATATCCTGTCAAGCACTCAATTCAATCCTCCAAGAGGTAATTTCTATGAAACCTCACCCCTGACTTTAAGAACCAGAGTTAATAAGTGGAAAGTATGATTGAAGTGACTTCTTTTTGTTTGCATGTGGGTGGAGATAGAGTCATTATAAGATAAACTTCTGCACAGATAATGAGTTGGTTAGTAGTTATAGTTGTGACATGGATTAATTCCTTTTCATGTTGTAATATGTCTGTTGGTCATAGTAAACAACTGTCTTCCCTGCATACATTTCTAAACATATTTCAGGCAAGGGTTCTGAAAGGCCATGGTAGTTTAACGACTGCAATGACTTCAGCTTAGAAATAAACACCAAGAAGTTTAAGAGAATCTCATTCTAATGAATCGCCCACTAAATAATTCAAGCTTACACTAAGTTTTACAAAACTTTGACACCATTATTGTGAATTTAAAAGTTAAAAGGATACACTGAATTTCATTTTAGGCTTTTATTCATCTCTGAATAATTAGTGAACCAGAAGAAAATAGCCATGGGAACAGGGTTCACACAATAGGGTCACTATGAGCGTAATGCATATGTGCAATTGCATTATTTGAATGATGAAAATATGGTGCTAGGATGCACACAACCTGGAAAGAAGTTAAAATTAACATGCAGCAGAAGGGGACATATAAGCAATCTACAGAAAGAAAGCACCTGCCAAACTGCAGGGAGACTGGCAGGGAAGGACCTGCAGTTTCAGTTTGTGCCTCCCACATGTGCATGTCAGGTATGTATTTATTTCAATAATTCAGTGAAGAAGTTGAAAAGCAAAATTATGTTGGCATGGGCACCTCCAATCTATGTGACCCAATGACTTTCATATTGAGTAGTGTGACCTATGTTACACACGTTCCATTTGAAATGAAAGGGGAGCGCTTACTTTATCATAGCCCTATTAAACATAATGCAAGCGTACATTCCCATCATGGGAACTGCAGGACACTGTAATTTATGGTAAGTGAGGTTTGTAATATTGCAGCACAGGTATTGGGGATGATAATGAAAGCACAACTTCACATCTCATAATGCTTTTCTTCTTGTCGTTTTATCACTAATCACAGAATAATGTAACAATCTCAGCTGACCTTCCTCCTTGACTGGCTATTATATTAGTGAAAGGATTTGCTTTCACAACACATTCAACATGAAGCAAGCAATATGGACTGCAAAAACCTTAAAAACATCCAATTATGAATGCTTTGTGGTATGACACACCTTTTTCTGCTACAACTTTGTTTGTTGTTCCCCTCCACCAACACAGACTATTATGATTCCTGTAGTTTTCAGCAAAAGACAAAAATTTACAAAGTGCAGCTTGTGTCTAGTTTTGGGACAGTTTTATGCCCTAGCAGCTACTTCCACTGCATTCCTCAGATACTGTAGGCCTTTGATTAGCACTCATTAAACAACAAAAAAAGGCTTGTGTTGGGGCATTTCATTCATTGTATTTTTGCCTGCCACAAAATACTACTTCTGTGGCTGGCAACAGCTGCCACAGATTCAAGTCACTCTAACTGGCACCTGGTCTATGCAAAATACTGCTCATTAGTCTGAGGAGTTTAATGTTACCTTTCAAGTGACATTTTCAACCGAAATGTATACTGAAAAAATGCAGACAGAAATAAGTGCCATAATATAACTGCATAAAGAGTGACACAAGGAGCTACAAGCAAATTTCTGGGAAAGGGGGGAAAAAACCCCTCCCAAACAAACAAAATCTCAAACTCAAAGATCGGAAATACTAAAAAAATTAACATCAGCTAGGTTTCTCATGAGGATTAAAGAAATACAATTATATTAAATTGCAGAAGTCTATACAGGTACATTTTTCAAACAGTCTAGCCAGCATTCAACTAAATAACATGATGGCTAAGTTATTGTTAATTAAAAATGAACAGTTGCAAAATTAATAATAATTTTGAAGTCTAAGGAATGCTGAAACTGCTTTAGATCCATTTTGAAACTACCTTTGTTATTACTGATATGTGTCTGGGTCATGCTACATTTTCTGCTACAAAAAAACTATACAGCCACTATATTCCTCAGCCTACCGTACACTTAAGACCTACCTTAGCAGAGGCAGCAATTTCCTTTATTCCCTTAGCAGCAACATCTTTTATGATTGGTGTAATGAGACCTCGCTCTGTTGCCACAGCAATAGAAATATCAATGGACTGTAGTTGCCTGCAGACTTCTCCATCCCAGGTTATGTTCACATCTGGCATTTGCTAGAATAGAGTGAGAGAGAGAGAGAGTAAAAAAAGACAGCTGTTCAAAAGAACAGTGGTGCAATCAATTATCAAGAAAAAGGAAAATCCTTTGAGACACATAGCTACATACAGGCATTCACCAACTTAATTAGTGCATCACAGACTGCTGTCTGTAAATGAAGGCAAAAGAACAGGTTGCATCTGTCATCAGCACTGCCACGAGCAAGATTAAAAAACAAAACAAAAAAATCACTGTGAGGGTCTAAAGAACAGATGTACATGATTATCTTGCATTTATTTTATTTTATTTAAACTTGCTTTGTCAAAAAGCATGAATGTATGCTCCAGGAACTGAAAATGGCAGGGCAGCCAGAAGGTTTTTTTGGTGCTGCTGGAAAAAAATTAACAAAAGCCTACTAATTCCTTCAGGAGTCATTGATACCACCTTACAGATGTCCAACATGCAAAGCAATAAAGCAGTGTCATTTCTCCCCCCAAATAAATCACAGATTATTGATTTAAAAAGCATGGAAATGGACATCCTACTATACCCATGTGTTGTTTTCCACTCGTGTCTCAAACATGGCTCTCAACAAAGGAAGCCACAAATAGAATATGCTGCAGGTACACTCACTGTTATTCAGATGAGGTTCTCCTAAAATGCGTTAGTGGTGGGTTTTTTTTTTGTGTGGACTCAATTAAAACTGAGATAATGTTTACTGATAATTTCAATGAGGTTTTTGGGTTTACTTTATAAAACTGAAACAGCTCGGGAGGAAAAAAACCACCCAACATATAGGTGAAGTCTCATGTAATTGGTCATAGATACTGTGAAGGTACTATTTCCAATAAATCCAAGATTAGTATTTAGTGACCTTAATGAAATTAGGAATTAGGAAGTTGACTTCACAGTGGAGAAGGTATTCCAGAAAAAAGTATGGGAGGGACACATTATTTCTATTTAAACTAACTCCACTATCTATCTAAACTAACTCCACTCCTAGAAGAAGCAGTGTAACAGTACTCTCAGTTCCTATTCTTCAACAGCAGAATGGATATCAAAAAAAAAAAAAAAAAAAAAGGATGGTAGTACTCCTCTTTGCAAGTTAAATAAACTTCAGGAAAGTCTCACAATATACACAGTTGTAAGATGCCTTCAAGTGGGTGTTGTGCAAGTATGACTCTCTATATAAGGTACCCAAAAGAGATGGTAGGGATGAGGAGTTTCTCTTATCAACTTCAGTATGATTAGAATAGTCTTAATTTTGATGTAGACCAGACAGTATTATTTCTCCCATCACTTCAGCAATGAAAGACTGCATATTTTTAAAGGACAGCTGCTATAGCAGCTGTTGTTACTAAGCCCAAGCACTTGTGGATATCAGCCTGGAAGCTTTCATTCCTTCCTCCAGCCTTACTCCTCCCCCCTTGTTCCAGGAAGCCAGAATCATTGTAATTGGCTATCATCTGGTGAGCCCACTGGCACATTCACAAACCTCTGGCTGTCAAATGGCAAGACCAAGACGAAAAGTAGAATCATAATTGAACTTGAAATCCTAAGAACTGTGAAGGAGAAATTTAGCACATTAAAGAATTGATACAAGCAGTATCTTGAGGTGTTTGCCATCCAATCATAAACTGTCAAACCAGCCGCTGTCAGTTCATTCAAGCTAGAATAGTATGTCTTGCATTGTTCAGAAAGAAAATATTAACAAAATATGATTTGAACAGTGGCCAGAAAAGAGTCAATAAAACTACCTTGAATTTAAACTTGCAAATGTATTCAAATCAACACATTTTGGGGTGGGGAGGAGCAGGTGGAGGTGCGTTTTTTTTTTTAAACTAGGAGTCCACATATTTTCCTGAAACGCTGGCCAAAGTATTTGAGACATGAGCTTGATCATGAATTAATTTCCTGGTATACTGAGTTTTTTTAAAATTTATTATTTTAATAGTCAAACAAATGCTAGCATAGATTTGTAACAAAGCAATAGGATAGGACAGACTAGTTTAATGATTACTTCCATATAAACACAATATTAATGTCCCATAAAAACCAACCAACCAAAAAAACCCCAGAAAACAAACCACTCCAATTTCTTCTAACCCAATGCACAAGAACTCCAGCCTCTCAGAATCAGACCCGGAACACCAACTCATTTATAACCAAAGATGCACTGATTTTAAAAAGCTGTATGCATTATCACTTACTAGATTTGTCTATTGAATTTCCTTTAAGAAAGTTAAAAATGACATTTCATGTTCGCAGCATAGAACTCTCTAATTCTTAAGTTCAAGTTTCAAATTCTGTATTATAAGTGTCAGCTGAAAATACTAGGAAAAAGAATATAAATCTAATCACAGACTAAATATTTTTATTTGTATCTCAGAAAGAGAAATCATATTCACAGAATTCATTGGTTAGGTCATTTTGTGATGACAGATAAGGAAATCTTGTTTTAAATAATGGCAACGAATAACATGCATAATCCACATGTATGCTCCTTCAAAGTACAGTGAAGTAGCCTAATAGTTAAATGGACAGGAAGCTACTCATCTTTTAAATTTCAGGCAGCAATTTAAAAACCTTACAAATAACAACAAAAAACTTTTATTATATAAGCAGAAGTAATAAAAAGTACACTGAATGCTTGTATTCAAGCCATTCTTTCACATATAGATGAACTGTAAACTAGGATTACATCCCACTATCTTTCTTGACCGGTCTTTTTTTATGTAGAAGAGAAAAACACAAAACCTAATCTTTCATTCCTCTCTCTGTCTCCTGTTCCTTTCACCTGCTCTCTGGTGCAGCGATTTGTTATTCCACACTTGCAGCTAGCAGTTCACAGTAATTGTTGGATGTTGCTATTCCCTTGCATAAGGTCTCACTAGGCCACAAAAAGAAGCTTCGTGCTATGTTCACATCTAACAAATGCATAGCAAGCTTATTTAGCTTCTGCTGTTTCTGGTATAGAATAACTTGGGAAGTTTCTTCCAGTCTATCCAATGCCCAGAAATTCTCTCAGGCACTTGCTTATGAAACCGCTTAGAATCCTGTCTATTTTCTGTCAAAATCTATAGCTCTTGCAATTATACATTAATATTTAGATCATATTTGGCTAGAAATTTCTCAAGTTCATTCCAGTGCAGTGTTCTCTCTTAATTCCATACATCCACGGGAACAGTTCCCCAACTTAAATTAACTTCCTCCTTCGGCTTTGAATATTTAAAATAATCCTCGCAAATGAGAAAAATGGCTCTCACTCCCTTTCTGATGTTTTTATGTTGTTGTGAGGTAATGCAACTAATCTGGATCCTTGTTCTGCTTTATCTTGTCTGTTTGTAGCTTTTAGAACCTGCTGCTCAAACGACACAATGATATCAGAAAAGTTTAGTTTTTCTAGGCATTTACCATATAGCTGGAAGGTGTGATCACTGTGCAATCAAGAAGGTATAGGTAACAATTCCATGGCAATACCAAACTGCTTCAAACTCTGCATTCATTCACTGTCACACATAAGTATATTGCCTTGATGACGAGGGTAAACTCCATAGGATAGTTTGAGGATCAAGCATGTGTCCCCCTTAATTATCTTTCTACATGACAGAGACCTTTTCCAGCTGTTAGTGATCACTAAAAGACACTATTTCCTCCTGAACCTTAAACGTACTGGCCTTCAGGCTGGTCAGAGCTCCCACCTATGACTTATTCTAAAATTAAGTGCAAATTGAATTTAAACCAAAACCACACCATATCTAAGTAAAACCATCACAGTTCTTTCTTTTCACAAGTTTGGAAATAAGATTAATTTCACATTATGTTTTCCAAGTGATTATATTTGATACACTCTGGACTAAGAGGAGACAGTTCCAAAGCATGGGAGTTCTCCTAAAGAAGGATGTCTGAAACCTTTCAGTTTCAAAAAATTAAGTGGCACTGGGAGTGTTTTCCAAGCAGAGCAATCAACACAAATTGGAAGGTGATGTATCCATTTCTACCTAGAGAACACGCAGATAGCTTATGGAGACTGTGAAGCCTCTGTAGTTAGGCATGGAATAGGTAGACCCTAACGAAACTTAAGATCTTAACTTCAGGATGTATTGCAATCATTCATCTTTTACATTGACAAAGGGAATAATGACAATGCTTAGCAATGAGCAAAGATTGGTTGCCTGAAGAATTTTTAATTCAAAGCAGAGGTCACTGGATATGCCATCAGAATACATCTGAGGTAATACACAAGACTTGGATAAATATTTGTTTATAACTGTAAGAGAAAATAAGATGCAACAGCAAAGAATACAAGACTTATCTTGCCAATTGCTTTAGTCTGCTGACCGTTATCTGTAGATGATAAGTGTAGTAAGTGGATCTTTACTAAGAAGTTCTCATTTTTACAGTCCACAGCATAGACAGCGTAGAAAATTTTACCTGGAGAGCTTAAAAAAACCTGACAATAAGTGATAAAGAATTACAAGCTTTGCTATGATCGCATTCATATCTCCACATAGGCTCACAAAATACTCCTCTTGTCTCCTTGGCAGTTTACTATAAAAGATTTTTTTAAAGTCAATTATTCACTTACCTTCAGAGTAACTGCCGTTGCCTTGATAATAAAATCATTTACAGATACTTTAACGTCATCTGCAAAAAGAAAAAAAAAACCTAAGATAACAATCATTGCTCATAAGATTTGTTTATCAGCATTTGTGTGATGACAAGATTCCACTGATTCAGCAAGTTTGCTTCTTTGAAACATTGCCAGAAAGTAACTCACCTTCAAACTACAATCATAAAAGCAAGAAAACTTTTCTCCCCCTTGGGACAAAAGGACATTCATCAAGGAAAAGTCTCCTGAGTAGCAACATTCTTGCTAGCTGTTACTAGAAGGTAAAAAAAGCTGCAAACTTGAGTATTACTACTCATTCGTATAAGTAGCAGCCCGTATGTGTTTTATGCTTTACATATTTACCGTCTATGTAGAAATCTATTGTAGGATCTAGATACAGAGAGACAATACTGGAGACTACTATTCTTTATGTAGTGTGATGCATTAACTGGAATAATTGCAGAAATCAGCTTTTATTCAGCTATAAGGTATGTTATTCTTATTACATATTCAGCTAGAAGTATGTTATTCTTCGGTGACCTTTGGGGCCTTATAAGAATTAGCAAGGTGAAGGCATTTGTCAATCCTTAAAATGGGTTAACAATATATTCTAAAGCAAGCTGGAAAATAATATGAGAGTGACAAAGTTGTTAAATTAAAAGCAAAGCTATACACAAAAAAAAGGCAACATTAGCCAGAAGCAGATAAAACAACCTTGAGAGAACTGGATTATTTCAACGTGAGCCTAAGAAATACTGTGTAACACTTAGAACATTTGCTTCCTTCCCCCAAAAGCTCGGGAGAAAGGAGGGATGGAAACAATGGCTATATTTGCTCTGCTCTGACTGGCAGCATACGCCACAGTTGCTACAAGATTATCCTGAAGGTGCATGATATTTACACCTATTAAATGCATCGTTCTCACAATAAAAAAGCTACATTACTCTGCTACCTTCATCACTGCTGTCAGCTGAACAGATCAAAAAGCAAACCTACTTCATTTTTGAGTCTGGTTTATGGCATATAATACACATACCTTTAGAAATGCTTTTGTAAAGGGAAGATTATTTATAGATACTTATATTAAGTGAAATCTTCTTAAATGATTATAAATTTGGAGGAATGAACCAAGTATCCACTTACCACACAACTGACCTGCAACATTTGCCATGACTAGCAATCTATGTATAAGAAGAGAGCCAGAATTCTAATGTAACACAATGGAATTTGCAAGTACTATGTTGCATTGACAGAATTTCACATCAGTCAAACCTGTATCTTGGTCATCAAATATACTTTGGTATTTTGTATTTTGATTTATATATTACATTCTTGGCAAAAATGTCACTGTCCACTAGGGAGGCAGGAATACAGTGAAAATATAGGAGTATAGTTAAATGAAGTATGTATGATAATATTTGACCCTCAATTGTTGAAGTTTACAGTAGGAATAACTGCTGTATTTTACCCCTAAAAAAAAGAAGCTTACAGTAGGGAATGCTGCATAGAACTCCCACATTACGTCTCATCATGTAGTAGAAACCATCACCATTTCCACCAAACAAAAAAAATCTGCTAGGACATCTCTGCAATTCAATTTTGTGCAAAGACATATGGCTCTTTCCCACTGTCCTGGTTCCATCTGGGATAGGGTTAATTTTCACCAGAAGCTGGCCAGGGTCTATTCTATACCATGTGACTGTCATGCTCACTATGTTATAGAGGGGGACGGTGCCAGGGGCGGGATCGCTGCTGGGGAGCAGGCTGCGCATTGGCAGGTCAAGCGACCTGTGCTGGGAAACACCGCTAAGTACACTCTGTTGTTGTTATTGTTGGGGTTTCTTGGTGAGCAAACAGCCGTGTGGTGCTCAGCTGCCGGCTCGGGCTAAACCACAACAGTCCTTTTTGGCGCCCAATGTCAGGCACAACAACTGCACTTTTGTATTAAGCGGGCTATAGCTGTAGTAGTTATTAAGTGATAAGCTCCTGTACAGGTCATAAAGTTCGCTGGCTGCACTGTTTATCTCTTCATTTTTGGCAACATGTTAATGCAAACAATGGTTATGCGCTTTGACCTGTCATTGATGGCCTTGCTATGCTGGGGGAGCTATCTGGTGGAGAAGATGAGGGAATACATCTCCCTCTCCCTACCCAGGACTGATGTGGATAGGTTTACTATGCAGGCTCCCAAGGTCCTTGCTCACCCTTATGTGAGCTGTTTAGTACTACTAATTAATACTGTTGGCATATTATGGGGTTTGGGGAAACTGGTCTCATCCTGGTGGAAGAGAGGACAACTTTTGGGTGAGGCAATATTGAAACAACAATACAGTACAGTAATTGCCCCAGTAGTTAAAAAGAAACAATGGACAAGGAAAACAATGGGTCCGTATCCTCGATTAGTAAGGGAAGAGGAAGAAGAGGAAAGGTTTGATCAAGAAGCCAGTCCTTTGACAAAGACATTGGAGGAAGGAGTGAGAGAATTCTGACAGGAAGCAGAAACTACCCGGTCCCTGACCTCAGCGGAACTTTGAGACATGTGGAAAGATTACAGCCACCAGGCAGGTGAGCAGATTGCTGCCTGGCTGCTCTGATGCTGGGATAGCAGGGCCAACAGTCAGCTATTGGAAGGCAAGGAAGCCCAACACCTGGGATCCCTTGCTTGGAACTGGGGAATTGAGAGAGGAATTGGAAAAGAGGCAGCAATTTGCAGTCGCTGGAGATGGCTCCTCTCAAGCGTGAGGGCAAGATATCCATTCAAGGAAGATCTTGTGAACTCCCCAGGGAAGTGCACCACTGCAGATGAAGGCATCCAGCACCTGAGAGAATTAGCGGTACTGGAAGTCATCTACAGGGATCTAGACAACGATGAGGTCTCCAAAGATCCAGAGGACATCCCGTGCACATGGGCTATGTGGAGGAAGGTGATTCAAAGTGCCCCAGCATCATATTCTAACAGCTTGGCAGCAATGTATTGTCCAGATATCGATACACCAACTGTGGAGAGAGTATCTTCTTGGCTCCAAAACTTTGAAGAAAATCTCTGTACTTCCTCATCCCTACAGGCCAGTGCCTTGGCTATCAGGGGTGTCCCAGGAAATCAGTACTCTCCTGCCTCGGTCAGAGGGAAAAGGAGCCCCAGGCGCACGCCACGTGGAGCGCTCTGGTTCTTCCTGCGTGACCAGGGGGAAGACATGAGGAAGCGGGACGGTGAACCCACCTTTAAGCTGGAAGCCCGTGTACACAAACTGAGAGGGAAGACAGCTCTTAAGAAGGGGCCACCCAGGAAGTCTGTCAGCAGAGTTGCTGTAGAGACACACGAAGGCAATCAGCGATTTCCCAAACACAGAACAACTGAAATCACCTCCCTTGATCCTGAGGAGGGGCCTTCTGGTCTGGTGCTGCAAGGGTCAGACAGAGAATATTCTGACGAGGAACAGGAATAGAGGGTCCCTGCCTTCGGCCAGGAGGAGGAAAGGGATGACCGGGTATACTGGACTGTGTGGGTTCGATGGCCTGGCACATCAGACGCACAGTAGTATAAGGCTTTGGTAGACACTGGTGCACAGTGTACTCTGATGCCATCAGAACATAGGGGCACGAAACCCATCTGGATCTCGGGAGTGACAGGGGGATGCCAAGAATTGTCGGTATTGGAGGCTGAGGTGAGCTTAACAGGGGACAAGTGGGAAAAGCACCCCACTGTGACTGGCCCAGAGGCCCCTTGTATCCTTGGCATAGGCTACCTCAGGAGAGGGTACTTCAAGGACCCAAAGGGACACCGATGGGCTTTTGGTGTAGCCATGGTGAATGCAGAGAAGACCAAACAGCTATCTACCCTGCCTGGCCTCTCGGAAGATTCCTTCGTTGTGGGAATGCTGCAAGCTGAAGAACAGAAGGTGCCAATTGCTACCAGGACGGTGCACCAGCAGCAATATCGCACCAACCGAGACTCCCTGGCTCCCATCCATGAGCTGATTCATCAACTGGAGAGCCAAGGAGTCATCAGTAAGACTCATTCACCTTTTAATAGTCCTATATGGCCAGTAAGGAAATCTAACAGGGTGGACTATCGTGGCCTGAATGAAGTCATGCCGCCACTGAGTTCTGCCGCGCCAGACATGCTAGAACTTCAGTATGAACTGGAGTCAAAGGCAGCCAAGTGGTATGCCACAACTGATACCACTAATGCATTTTTCTCAATCCCTTTGGCAGCACAGTGCAGGCCACAGTTTGCTTTCACTTGGAGGGGCATCCAGTACATCTGGAATCGACTGCCCCAGGGGTGGAAACACAGCCCCACCATTTGCCATGGACTGATCCAGACTGCACTGGAAAAGGGTGAAGCTCTGGAACACTTGCAATACATTGATGACATTATTGTGTGGGGCAACACAGCAGCAGAAGTTTTTGAGAAAGGGGAGAAAATAAACTGAATTCTTATGAAAGGTGGCTTTGCCATAAAACAAAGTAAGGTCAAAGGACCTGCACAGGAGATCCAGTTCCTAGGAATAAAATGGCAAGATGGACGTCGTCAGATCCCGACAGATGTGATCAACAAAACAGCAGCTGTGTCTCCACCAACTAACAAAAAGGAAACCCAAGCTTTTTCAGGCATTGTGGGTTTCTGGAGAATGCATATTCCAAATTACAGTGACATTGTAAGCCCTCTCTATCAAGTGACCCGGAAGAAGAACGATTTCAAATGGGGCCCTGAGCAACAACAAGCCTTTGAACAAATTAAACAGGAGACCTGCCCTTGGGCCAGTCTGGGCAGGGCAAGATGTAAAAAATGTGCTCTACACCACAGTGGGGGACAATGGCCCTACCTGGAGCCTCTGGCAGAAAGCACCAGGGCACAATTGAGGTCGACCCCTGGGGTTTTGGAGCCAGGGATATAGAGGACCTGAGGCCTGCTATACTCCCACTGAAAAAGAGATATTTGGCAGCATATGAAGGGGTTCGAGCTGCTTTGGAGGTGGTTTGTACTGAAGCACAGCTCCTTCTGGCACCCCGACTGACGGTGCTGGGCTGGATGTTCAAAGGGAGGGTCCCCTCTACACATCATGCAATCGATGCCACATGGAGTAAGTGGGTTGCACTGATCACACAACGAGCTTGAATAGGAAACCCCAGTCGCCCAGGAATCTTGGAGGTGATCAAGGACTGGCCAGAAGGCAAAGATTTCACAATGTCACCAGAGGAGGAGGTGACGCGTGCTGAAGAGGCCCCACCGTATAAATGAACTACCAGAAAATGAGAAGGAATATGCCCTGTTCGCTCATGGGTCCTGTCATATTGTGGGAAAGCATCGAAGGTGAAAAGCTGCCATGTGGAGTCCTACAGGATGAGTCACAGAAGCCACTGAAGGACAAGGTGAATCAAGTCAGTTTGCAGAGGTGAAAGCCATCCAGCTGGCTTTAGATATTGCTGAGTGAGAGAAGTGGCCAAAGCTCTACCTCTATACCGACTCATGGAAGGTGGCAAATGCCCTGTGGGGGTGGTTACAGCAATGGAAGCAGAGCAACTGGCAGTGCAGAGGCAAACCTATCTGGGCTGCCAAATTGTGGCAAGATATTGCTGCCTGGCTAGAGAAGCTTGTTGTAAAAGTACGCCACGTAGGTGCCCACATACCTAAGAGTTGGGCCACTGAGGAACATCAAAACAACCAGCAGCTGGATCAGGCTGCTAGGATTGAAGTGGCATAGGTGGATCTGGACTGGCAACATAAAGGTGAATTATTCCTAGCTCGGTGGGCCCATGGCACCTCAGGCCATCAGGGAAGAGATGCAACATATAGATAGGCTCATGACCAAGGGGTGGACTTGACCATGGACACTATCGCACAGGTTATCCATGAGTGTGAAACATGTGCTGCAATCAAGCAAGCCAAGTGATCAAAGCCTCTCTGGTATGGAGGACGATGGCTGAAATATAAATATGGGGAGGCAGGGCAGATTGATTATATCACACTCCCACAGACCCGCCAAGGCAAGGGCTATGTGCTTACAATGGTGGAAGCAACCACGGGATGGCTGGAAACATATCTCATGCCACTGCCCGGAACACTATCTTGGGCCTTGAGAAGCAAGTTTTATGGCGACGTGGCACCCCAGAAAGGATTGAGTCAGACAGCAGGACTCATTTCCAAAACCACCTCATAGACACCTGGGCCAAAGAGCATGGCATTGAGTGGGTGTATCACATCCCCTATCATGCACCAGCCTCTGGGAAAATTGAACGATACAATGGACTACTGAAAACTACACTGAGAGCAATGGGTGGTGGGACCTTCAAACATTGGGATACACATTTAGCAAAAGCCCCCTGGTTAGTTAACACTAGACGATCTACCAATCGAGCTGGTCCTGCCCAATCAAACCCTTTACATACTGTAGAAGGGCATAAAGTTCCTGTAAGTGCACATGAAGAATATGTTAGGGAAGACAGTCTGGGTTACTCTTGCCTCAGGCAAAGGCAAACCCATCTGTGGAATTGCATTTGCTCAAGGACCTAGGTGCACCTGGCGGGTGACTCGAAAGGAAGCGGAAGTCCGATGTGAACCTCAAGGGGATTTGATTTTAGGTGAGAATAGCCAATGAATTAAATTGTATGATGTTAATTTAAATTGTATGATGATCATTGCTATATAACCCTGTCACTGTATGGCATCTCTATCACAGTTGCTATATGCCACATCAATGGTATTACAGCAAGAATTACCCAAATTAATAAAGAATGAACTATTGATAAAACGGAGCAAAGTGCAGCGGTAATAGAAGCAGAACTGGCTTTTGCAACTGGCGCCCATCAACTTCCTCAAGAGATTGACATCTTCAAACCACAGACCGTGGACATGATACACCAGCTGTGCCAGATACCACAACTGCAAGCTCCAGATGCAACATGCAAAAATCCAACACTACGCACTATCCTCCCACTGCGTCCAGCGTCGCCTGCCACACCGCACCGAGACCCAGCCCTGTTTCGCTGACTGAGCAAACTCCACGTCATCTCTCCTGCCCCAAGAGACTATTACGACAGATGGAGCCCAAAGTCATGGACTAAATGAACTCAATAGACGCTTTGAAGGGATGGTCCATAGACTAAGGGAATGATGTTTCTCTGTGTGTGTATATATATATAACAGGAAAAGTGGTGGTGATTAATTGGAAAGTGTAGGATCTCAGCATGATGTAGATGGTATAGAATAAGGGGTGGATAATGTCCTGGTTGCAGCTGGGATAGAGTTAATTTTCACCAGAAGCTGGCCAGGGTCTATTCTATACCATGTGACTGTCACGCTCACTATACAGAAGGGGACAGCGCCAGGGGCGGGATCGCTGCTTGGGGAGCCGCCTGGGCTCTTGGCGGAAGTGACCTGTGCTGGGAAGCACCGCTAAGTGTAGTCTGTTGTTATTGTTGGGGTTTCTTGTTTGTTTGTTTTCTCTCCCTTTTTTGTCCTGTTAAACTGTTGTTATCCCAACCCACGAGTTTTGCCTTTCTTTTTCCTGATTCTCTCCCCCATCCCACTGGGAGGGGGGGAGTGAGCGAGCGAGCAAGTGAGCTGCCGCGTGGTGCTCAGCTGCTGGTTAGGGCTAAACCATGACACCCACACCTATATTTTTAAAAAATATTCATTAAGAATCCATAGAAGCAGGAGAGATGTGAAAAATTTTAAGTGAGCATTCCTAAGACAATTTTTTTACTTCATTTCTTCTGACCTGCTGCTGTTCAAAGAAAATATCAACATCATAAATTGTCTTTGACATTAACTTATAAGATAGTAAAAAAAAAAAATCAGGTAGAAAAATGACCTGGGTACTCTTTCATTAAAAGGTAGTCATTTAAAACTCCAGTGAAAGGAGAAGCAGCTCCTGTATCATCATCTAGAAAGTCTGAATTTATCAGTCTAATTTAGTTTAGGACCTCACAAATGGATAAACAAGCGTGGGCTAGTCACCAGTACGTAACAGTAGCCCTCCAATGTCAGCATTCCAGTTCCTAGGTGTACAGCTCTGTGACACTAAGGTGAGAAAAATTCACTCACAGCATAAAGCCTCGGGAGCAGCAAATGACCATGAAGTACCCTAACACTCCTGGAGGGCTTATATCTTGTGCTATAATGCCACACCAAAAGAACTCTATATTGGGATACTCCTAGCAAAAACTAAACAGTCTAAATTGCTAGAAATACCTGGTTGCAAGCAGATCTTTTGTTATATCAACAAAAACATGGGTCAAGGAGAGAGAAAAGAGTATCAACTTCTTTGTCAGACAGGCATATCACCACATGAACCCTTATCTGTGTCTAAAACCTAGCTGGTGCCTCTGTATGCATAATCTTTCAAGGATAACTTCATCAGGTTAACCTTGAAAACGCTTTTCTACACACCCATACGATAACCCATTCATGTAAAGAAATTTAACTTGGACCTTGAAGATACTTTTTGATGTTGCACTGTGATAACAACAAAGCTAGTTTTTAACCTTGCCCCAGAAGCAAAACTTCCAGTAAATCAAAAATCCTTCTATTGTTGAGCACTGGCATCCCGATTACCCAAGTGGGGGAACCCTACTAAAGATTTAAGCTGGAAGAGATGCCACATATAAAAGCTATAGTATCATTCTGCGATGGGGCGGGTGGGGCAATAACCAAAAAAACCCCACCTACCTACAGCTATATTTGGAATAATATACAGTGAATATTGGATCACTAATGTGCCTGCCTTTCCCTGAAGACAAGAAAATTACTCATTTGAGTTATGTTGGTCTTATCATACAAAACATTTACAGGTGGGACCAAGGAAGCTTCTGAAGACCTAGGCACTCTGTCTAGGGCAACTACCATACCATTTTTTTGGAAAACAAACAACCAACAACTCCCTGCCGCCCCCCCCCCAAAAAAACCCACCATAAAGGCTAAAGATATCTTTCAACTCTTGTTCTACTACTATCTTCCTTCATCATGCTAGAAAAACCCCAACAAACAAACAAACAAAAAACTCGTAAGAAGAAATAAAGACGGGTAAACAGCACCAAGTACATTTTGGTCAAATCACTGAAAGATTTCGTCACAATTTGCTTGAAGAACAACTAATTGTGGATCATCACCCAAAGCTACAGTAATAAAAATATTACTTTAAGATTACCAATTCACAATATGTCACTGGTCAGAAGTATTTATGTGACTTTGAAGTCTATATTTCATTGACTTAAAATTGACAGTTGTCTCCTGAGTGACAGAAAACCATATTTTGCTCTCTACCAAATCATTTATTACAGAGAAGTTATTTAATGCACATTGTGCAATGAGTACTTTGCACCTAAGAATAAAGGGGCACATGAAAGTGTGTATCTCCCTGGGATACCAAGAAATGCCAACTCTTACCTTCCTGTGCATTTGTACAAGTGCCTTATCAATGAAAGATTCACACCCATCCATTTTCCAAAGTTCGGTACCCAGTTCTTTTCTTTCAAGAACTGAAAAGGGATGTGACATCAGGATATCTATTCACAAAATCACAAACTGTTTTATTACTGCTCATTGCTAGCTAGAAAAAAAATCACCCTCTCCCTTTCTTCTCTTATTTGACATCAGTCCAAATTGAATCTTCTACCTCTAGGATGCTCAAATACATTTCAAGTTGCAGATACCCCAAAAGATCACCTGAAACACTATTTGGACTCATCATTTCTGATTCGCTTTAATTCATTTCAATTACCAGTAAAGCTTCAAATGAAAAACAAGCTTTATTTTTACAAATCTTATTGATTAAAATACTGTGTTTCCAATTATGTATAAAAGAATAAACTTAACGTAATTAAAAAAAAAAACACCACATTTTTTTCAGGCTGTCATTTAAGGTTTCTCTAAGACATTGCTTAGCTACTCCAGTTTGACAGAACGATACCTCAGGGGGACCGTCCTCTAGAACAGACCTCAAAAACAGATTGTGGGACCCATCAAATTCACTCTCTCAACTCCAGAACTACTTACATTGAAAGCCCTCCAAGCTGACATCTGTTGTGGTTTAACCCCAAATTGTAACCAAATAGCACGCAGCTGCTTGTGGGGTAGGGGAGGAGAATCACAGAGAAAGGAAAACTCATGGGTTAAGATAAAAACAGTTCATCAGGACAGCAAAGAAAAAGATAAAAATATATTCATAATGATAATAACAATATATAAGGATACTAGAATATATAAAAGAAATGATGCACAATTTCTCACCGCCCGACAACTGATACAGCCCATCCCAAGCAGCAGTCAGGGAGCAGGGATATTCCCCTGCAGCTATCCCAGAACAGCAAGTTCCAGAGAGAGCAGGCAAGGGAACAAACGGCCGAAAGAACGGAAAAAAGGAAAAGAAGGGAACAAGAAGGGAAGCGGCCCACCAGCCGACCCTCACTTATACTGGGCATGATGTCTATAGTATGGAATACTCTCTTCGGCCAGTTTGGATCAACTATTCTGTCTCTACCCCTCCCAGGTTTTTGCACCTGCACATTAGCAAAACCTGGGAAACTGCAAAATGTCCTTGGTTGTTTAGCAGCAACCAACAACATCAGTGTACTATCACCATTCTTCACACGCTAAATCCAAAACACAGCAGCTGCTGGAGACAAAACTAGCTCTGTCCCAGCCAAAACCAGGACAACATCTTCTCCTCCTTTAGTTTTATTTCCTCGTCATTCTCATTTCCAACTAATGCAGCCCTCAGATGTACAGCAATATGTTGTAGCAACTCATATTTCTTCCCCTGTCAGTCTTTCAAGCTCTCTTCTTTGTCAGCATGGATTAGGCTCTTCATCCTTTCAAAAGTTTTGTTAAACATAGCCCTACTTACTACCTAGAAAACTTTAACTTAAAAAGGTACTCTTACTCTTTCGTGACTTTTCAAAGAGAGATTAATCTGTGTGCCTGGAATAGTATCCAAACTTTGTAGGTATTGAAAAGTCAAGTTTTGTAAACAAATGATTCTTTCACCAGCATAATTAGCTAAACCTATCAAAAGAAAACGTAATCAATATTTTCCTAATTTGATTTGAAAAGGGATCTCTCTTCTAAAAGAATGAAAATTAATTTAAAAAGCTATGCCTAATTAGTTTGGCTGCAACTGATAAAGTAGACTTCAACTGATCTCAATCGATTTCCAGTAGATAAAACACAACAGACATCATGTCATTTTAGGCAGAGATAAGATATTGTCAATTCAATAAACAATATTTCAGACACTGGAAATAAATATTATTCTTTGTGAAGAATACTCCACATTTTATAGAAACTTAAGATCAGAAGAATCACTTACAGACATTGCACTCAATCATACTACATGATCTTGACTAATTTATCAAGTTCTGCCTTAAAAGCAGATAGATTTCCTGAGAAGGCTACTCTTCCTGGACAGCTGCAGCCAAAGCTCATTTCTCAATGTATTAGAATTAGTTAGAGCTCCATGGACAAGCAGGAAACTGAAGGCAGGCATTGCCCCCACCCAGGCTTGTCTCCTTTCTCCCTTCCCTTCAGCTACTGCTTCCTCCTTTGCAACATCACCTCAACTGTGCTTGTATAACTGTTTTACAGGTCTGATGTCAAAATGTATCAGTGGATTGGGACAGCTTAAAACAACTCAAGGTTTGGCATCAGAGGGAATTAAGATACTACGGAGGGAGAAACATGCAGCACAGGTTTTCAACTGTTTAATCCAGCTTTTCTGTGAAGAAAAATATCTCCGAAATTCTACAGCCTGTGCAAGTAGCTTAGGGGGTAAGTGAAGATGGAAGATGTGACTGAAAAAGAACAGTGAATTAATTTATTAATTTTTTCCACAGCTGTCACAGATTGGTGACAGATAGACCTTGCTGAGAAAAATACAGTCTTATAGTGCAACTGCTCAACAATTCTCTCTCTGATCTTATTTCATTACAGTCCTTTAAATTCTTGTTCAAGGTGTGTATTTAATGGAAAATAGCCTTATAAGTGTGATGGAAATTTATTTTGTAATGTAATGTTTCTTTTTCCAGTAAATTCAACCAAGAAGCCAGCAAAACTAAATTTTAACATTGTACCTAGAAGGACCGAGCATGAGTGTATTTTAATTTGAAGCTTCCCCTATTATCTTTCACATGAATAATTTGAGATTTTAACCATCAAGAAGCTAAATACTGCTGCATCTGGATGGAAGGAAACAAAAACCTACTGGACAATGCATAGTCCTGTGTTAAATTGCAGTTTTCTACAGAGTGTTGTGTTGGTTAGCAAAGTAACACCTCTGTCTTCCTATATCTTGATAAATTGTCCAATTCAATAATCACAGGGAACTACAGCTTGAGTCCAACACACAGAATACCGAAAAAGATTATTTGAATGCATAGTGTTCTGCCTATACAAAAATCTACACCTCCTGGGCAAGATTATGTAAACAAGACAAACTATGTATTAGTACCACATGTTATAATAAATCAGTTTAACCACTAACCTTTGGCCAGTTCTTTTCTTAATTTCAAAATAGCGTCAATGTCACAGTCAGCGGTAGCATATGCATGAGGTATAGTAGTTTTAGACTCTGTTAATCTCTTAGCAATAACTCTTCGGATGTTGCTAGCTGGGATTTCTGTGAATGTGCCCTGAAAGAAATCATATGCTGCATATTAAATATCAAGAGAGCAAACATACTTCCCCTTCGCTGAAACGGGACTCCAGCATTGATGCATTATCATTAGTGACTCCTGCTCACTTCAAATATTCCCTAGATACCAAAAAGTGATACATTCCAACTACTGAAATTAATATGATTAAGACCATTGAGTGTTCTAGTCTAGTCTACTTAACTTAGATCAACACAACAGGTTTTATAGAAAACAGATAGTTTCACTTTACAGTATAAAATTAATCCTACTTTTGTAGCAGACTGCTCCAAAAAAATGTATTGTCAAATATTCGGGCATTAATTCTCAGCCAGAGTATATAAGCACTGTTCCATCTGCCAGACTTGGCATATTGCTCAGAATATGCTTTGTTCCATTTAAATTATAATAGAATATTTCCTCAGTAAGCTACTGCTTTTTCAGTTCCCCGAGTTGTTCCTTGAGACAGGCTTTACTGTGTATCTTTTTTGTTATTCTTCTCTCTCCTTCAGTAATGTTTCAATGCAGAAGTTTTCCCAACTTCTTCATAGAAGCAAGTCAACTTTCAAGCAATCTCTTGAAATACCAGTGACTATAGAAAGCAAGAAAATAAGTGATTCTGTAAAACATTATTTTGTATACCTAATCTATAGCACATATACTACATACTGAGTAGTACTCAATACACAACAAATTGCAATATGTATGTTCTGGTGCAACCATAGATACATTTTTTTTTGTGTAATGGAAAAATATCTAAGTTTGAGCTTTCCGTGCTTTGTTTGGTTCTTTGTACAGTGAAAAAAAAAGCAGCATTTTCTGAATATTATGAATTATAGCTACATTGTAAACTTCAGCCTGTAAAGATACTTCAAATTTAGTTCTAGAGCCAGAAGGGTGTATCCCTCCTATTTTTCACAAAAGCTTTTCAATTTCTACTAATGTGCATTTCAGCATGGGCATTTATTCTTTAAAAAATAATTTCTGGTATTTCTAACATTTCAAATTAACATAGAAACTGTATTTAGGTGCCAGAGTTTGCAAAATTACTCTTCAAAGAGACCACTAAGCCCTCTCCTTCCTCGCTTCTTGACAACTCATCAATGGACATTTACATATACTGATATTGCAGGAAAGTAAACAAATGAAGTACAGTAAAAATAAATCAGATTCAAGTTTCTCCGAGTTTGGAAATATACACTGACATACTGATCCTGCAGGGATTGAAGGAAAGGGTGTATTGTTGATTTCCAAACTAGTGGGATCTTCTTGTTGGGGACTGAAACAGAACTGCTGCCTCTCTGACTTTCCACTTTCTAAGGCTTGCAATGTAAATTTTTTCATGGCTTCAGTTTGCAAGTTACACAAAGTAGTGTGCAGACCACTATTTCGAGAGCTCTGCAGTTTGAATTACACTGCTTTAGAATCAAACTTACTAAAAACTGCACGTGACTGGGGTTGGCATCTGGGTGGCCTTGGTTTCCTTCATCTCTCCAGTTCTGGAAATCTCATATAGCTACTTAAGTAGCCATGGCAATGTTTTGCTATAGCAATGTTGAGGGCTTAACAGAAATGTTACCAGCACAGCAGGTTGTCCTGGTGTGGAAACTGGTGGAACTGCTGGTCTTGGATAAGCCGAAGTCACAGCTGTTGCTTGCGAAGCAGGAGGCACTGCAGTAGGCTGGGGAGGAGCTGGAGAAACCACAGGTTCCAATGCACTGGGTTTGCCCTTCTGTTTCTCTTGCAGAAGTTTGAGAGCATCCCTGGTGATTAAACACAGTGAAATACTGACAACAAAGAAACTATTTCAAATATTCCCAAAGTATTACTATTTCATCACTTATTTTAATTAATTAGCCACTTCTGCGCATTTAAATTTCTATTGTCAAACCAAACATTAAGAAGGCAATTATTATTAACTGATATGACTTTTGTGTCTCTTTTGTGGTATCTTTTTAGTAAATTCTTATTAACTAGTGTGAATAAAAGGCTTGAATATGCAGTAACAGAAAACATTCGTGTTAGAGAAGCATAACATTCATCATCACTAATTGTGAGTGTACAAGGTAATTTGTGAATTGCACTAAATTCTTCTACATAAGGTATCAGAGTACACTTACTCAGGCTATAAAGTCTCAAATAAAAGCTGTTTTATCTTCTATATATGTAACCATTTGAATTTAATGTAATTAATTAGTGCTCACAGAAAATTGAGTAGTACATTTATCATTCATTTCTCTGTACCTTTCTGGCATAAATATACACAAACAGGTGTAGATAGTATACAAGTCCATACTTCATAAGCAATTTGAAATATAGCACCACACTAAAGAACCAAAGCCAAAAATTGAGTAACACCTAAGAGTTCCCAGGCGTCTACTCTATAAGCATTCGCCCAGGGTCTTTATACTGATATAGCTACCACCACAAAACTTCTTTCTCATGGGCACAATATGACAGACATAACTCCCATCTTTAAGCTATAATGCTACATCTACCCTAGGTGCACTGTATTTATAAAGCAGCATGCTAAAGATTAGCACCTGCAAGGCTAAACAGAAAAGACTGCATTTACACCACCACTGCCAATTGTAAGGGAAATAAAGTATAGTAAAATTTCTGGTTTGCAGTTCTAACTGCACCTATACTAGTGACTTGTTAGAAGAGCTGTATCAGTCATAGATCTCTGCTCTTTATGCTCCAGATCTGATAACAAAAATCTGTATCATATACCCTAGATAAATCTCTGTCACTTCATGAAGACCTCATCATAGCGTGTACACAAAGGTTTATGTATACAAAGTTTTATTACATAAACTGGCAGAGCAAATTAAAAATAAATTTAAAAATCAGACTACTTACAACCATTCTATGGCTTTCAAACATAAGCCATAGACAATAAACAACATTAGATTATGGCTTGAGTGAGAGTCTATAGTTTATGTGTCATTAAATTTTTGTAGAAAGGACAAAATCTCAGAACAACGTTATGCGTTCTTAGCTCTTCCTAACAAAGTAGCACTCCAGAACCAAGAACTGAAAACTGAAAAGCTCTGTATGTTCTATATAATGCCTTTTACTGATTGCTGACTTGCTTCAATTTATTTTAGCTTCAATACACACTTCAACAAATGATATTAAAAATAAAAAAATGACTGAGCTCACGATGTAAATTTGTTGTTATTAAAGTTGCTACTTGTTTTCCCAAATTAAAATGATAGCCAAAATATGTTTTAAAAATAAGTGTTTAGTATTTCACATAACTACTATATCGGGAAAAAAAATTAGATTTCATTGAATGAAAATCATCACCTAGCATTACAATTTGAGACAAAAAAAGTAACTGCATGACATAATGCAACTTTCCTAGTTAACATATTAGAAGCTACCAACGGGGTTAAGGATTTTAACTTGTCAGTCATAAAACAGACTATCTGCTCATTATATTCCATAATACATAAAATAAAGCTTTTATAGCTTCTTACATATTTTAAAGCCAAGGAAACACTTCAAAATTACTTCCATATATTATGCAAACGACAAAAACCAGATGGTCCTACCTATCATAACCAAATCAAAATGCTTTAATAATTTTGGTGGCTTTTAGTGTGTTAACTGAAAAATGTATTGTCCAAATTGAGTTTATTTTTAAGATTAGAAGATTCACTCAGGAGTTTTTGAAACTCATGTGTGAGTATGAGATATATGTAAAATATACATATATAAAAATCGTATTTCATATATATTTATATTTTATATATTATATAAATATTTGTTACACATACATATAAAAATAATACACACACCCCCCCCCCCCCCCAAATTCCACAAGATTTAACTGGTTAAGAAAAACAGGTACAGCAATGTTGTGACTGTCATGGGTGCAAGATTGCCAGCCTGCATATAAGTAGAGTGGGAGGAGGCACCAAAGCAAATCAAATTAAACGGATTTCAGTACAAGTCAAGCAAACAGATACTTTATTAGAACTGGAAAAGGAAGGGTTGGACACACCTTTCCAACTACTCTACAAACCTCTATCAACACAGGATAGGAACGGAGAAAGATGAGAGACAGGTAACAAACATGAAAGAGAGCAGTCTGTTCCCCAGAAAAGATACCAGAACTTGGTAAACATTCATTAAACAAAAATATGCCTTACCAAGCTGTATTAAAAGTATACAGATTCTGGCAACTTTGTTACACTTCAGTTTACCACTACTACAGAAGCGTGTAGTCTTTCCACTTCACGTTAGCCAAAATCCAAAGAATGGCGAAAGTAAACTGAGTATTTTTTTTGTGCTCAAAATATACTTTGTTTGAAATGGACAAGTTACAGGTTATACACACACCTAAAAATCACTAAGGATCCAATGGTGCAACAGGAGATGCACAGATTGACACTAGCTTCCTCTGGTGGCAATTATTGTTACTAAACTGTCCCAATCCCCTTTCATCTGAACATCTGATTACTCAATTTATAGAAGATTTCCTGGAAGAAGGAAAAAGGTGAGCAGAGAATGTTACACATCAGAAACTTCTAGCTATCAGACTTACTGCACTATCAACACTACAGAAGGAACTCATTCCTCCGTAATGGCAGCTGACAAATTGCACGCAGCATAGAGCCCACTGTAAGTCTGCACTCAATACATCCACATGAAATGACTCTCTGGAAAACTGGCACTACATGTGTGCGCTATGCCTTATTTGCAAGCTGAAAATGCAAATGCCTGAGCAACTCTGAGATCCCAAATCACACTAATTTAGTGACAGCTGGTAGGAAGGTACAGATGGGAGGAACATGGCCTCAGAAAAACACAGTTATTACTGGTACTAGCACCCCCCCCCTTTTTATGGTTGCATTTATAAAACCCTAGATCACTAGTAAATAGGATGAGAAAGGGCAGAAGTAGTCTGAAACAATCAACAATTTTAACATAGCTCTCCCAAACACAGTGTCTGAGCTCATAACTAGGAGGAATATGGTGCAATCATTGACAGAAGTTGTGAGTTACTTTGTACTGACACATCAATTTTCTAGTGTATTTCTGAAGAAAGCAGAGGATATTGCTTAAAATAAAAAAAAGCTGCCACTCCATAAAACAAAAACAAGCAGGAAGAAGACAACAGTAATTCAGCCTTGCATAGATACATAAGAGAAATGAAGTATCAGTCTACTAAGAGAGTAGATTATGACAGAGAAAGCGATGAAGTGAAAGCTCCTATTGCTGTTAAAAGTTTTACAGTGAATTGAATTTAAAGATAGAAAGTTGGGGGGAAAGAATCTTGCTGGCTTACATAACTGACTATCGTTCTTTGTTTCTTGTAATCTGGTGAGTGTGAGCCCTGTTCAATAAGGAAACTCAGAGTTTAAAAGTGAAAAGTGAACTTGCAACACTCCCTCGAAGAATAAATCACTAGTCTACTTGGAAAAGAGGCCATGAGTCACTCAGTTATAAAGCATGGCATGTATTTTAACAATAATCTCAAGTTAGCAAAAGAAGTATTTCCCTGAATATCTGTAGCAGCTCTCTACAAAAATCTCCAAACATTTCATTTCAAACTGAACATAATAGCAGAGCCTGTAGGCATCTGAAAGATTAACACCATTTCAAAAGAATGGTTAAAAAAACCCCACAGTCCGTATCTTAAAATGACATTTCAAAGTCAAATATTTTGTATGGAAGAAAGCAGTTTTGAAAAAAGAGGATTTTGTTAGAAAATTCTCATAGCTACAGAAAAATCTTTGCTACATCTCCATGACAACTAGGGAATGTTAATTAGGTAGCTCAAAGTCCTAGAGGGTTTCCAAATTACCACTACACTTACATAATTAAGAAAAAACTATCTCTGATAATCTGCTGTAACATAAGATATTGTATCTGTTCAACTCCTTATTTTATCTCAAGACAGCCAAAGACCGTAGGAAAAAGTGTTTTGCAAAAACAGCAGACTTCCACTGTCTGCTTCTCTGGGTTCAAGTCCAAGTTATACTGACCTGGTTGTCTTTGAATGGAACTAAAATTGCAGCAGCTAACAAAGTCTGTGTAGGTGAATGATGGCATTTGTCAAAAGGAATAATTTTACTGAGAACAAAAACAAGTATTCCTGCCAAAAACCGTGTCTCCAATAACATACACGCTAATGTGAAGATAATGCACCATTTAAAGGCTAAGGGCTCTGGATCTACTACAACATGTTTTTATACACAAGTTCCTCACTCCAAGGCTTGAGTGCCAATCATTACATCAGAACACTATAGTAAACTACTAGAAGCCTGATCATAACAAACCAATGCGCATTTGACTCTTTAAATCAAAGATGGGGAAAAAACCAAAGATGGGAGAAAAACAGAACTCTGGATTTCTTACCATTACACTTCATTACTCTTCCCAGCCTAATAAAAAAGGGAACAAATTAAATCCTGACAGACTTGATAACTGAATTTCAGTCAAAGAAGCAAAAGATCTGAACTCCCCAAAGAAAAGGAGTTGAAGAAAACAGGCCACTGGTATTTTATTTTGGCTCTGACTGTATCTCTGAGTAGCAAAATTCTTGAGATCCACAATGGTAGCCAACAGTTGTGCCTAGGAATTGATAGCCACCATTAGGCTGAGCTGCAGGAAACGTGACAGCAGTACCACACACCTCAGATGGGATATAAAAACAAAAAGATGTGTGGGGTTTTTTTTTAATTAAAGGCTTCTTACAATATTTTCTAACCTATTTTCAATATCTTCTCAACAGGTTTTTCAAATTTAACTAAGTCATTCCCCCACAGAAAAAACTGGAACAAAAAGGTGGCTTTTTAAATAAATGGACTTTTCAAGTTCACGGAGATTGCTCTAGGTTCAAAGGAAGAAATAAGGAAATATGACGTTGTAGCTTTACTGAAATATCTACGTACTCTTTAGTGAAGATTCCTCGAGGCCCAGAAGGTGTAATATTGCTTGGATCTAGTCCATGCGTCTCCAGAATGTTGCGAGCTGCAGGACTTAAGCGAACCCTAAAGAAATGAGGAGACAAATAAACTATTTAAACAATAAGATTAACTTATTTCATTTAATGTATACCAAGAGAAACCACACAATATACACTCCATTTCAGAAGCAACAGCTGGGGAAGAAAACAGAGCTCTGTACAAAGGCTGTGATCCTAACACTGAAGTCAGACTGTGCCCCTTCACCAAGCTTTAATGCAAGGTGGAATTTAAAAACACAATAATGACCTTAAAGAGATCAAAATAAAGATTGGAAAACTCATCTCCAAACTTTCCTCTTACAGCAGCAATGCAATGTACTTGTGGATTCTACTGGAAAAGGGTCATCAGTGAAGAACCAAACACATTTTTTAAGACCAGCTTGTTACAGTAACATTAAAAAATGAGTTTTAGGAGCTCAGACAAGAGGGTTGCTCATCTCTATTATTTGTTTGGTTAGCTGTAATTGCATCATTAATGCAGCTTAATTCTAATTATAACATTACCTTTGCCCTAACTTCAATTTTATTTTATAGGATTGATTTAATGAAATGGCTACTTTTGCAGAAAGCAAAAGCCATACAGACGTAGTTGCCTAATTCAGTATCTGCTTTAGAAGACTAAATATTCAGCACTCCCACACTCAAATATATTAATGAGTATATACCCAGGATATACTATAACACTAGTAAACCTGTACCTGCTGTCTTGACCTAGATGGGGTATGCTCAATAGTAACATTTCTGCCTGGAAACAGAAACAGTGATCAACTACAAAGCACAGTACATAGCTACAGAGCACCCAGTGCACCTTAGCATGATTTGCTTTCTGAAATGAGGAAAAAACCCCAACATCTAGAGAAGAGATTTCAGAATTCTTAGATACAAAAGCAGCAACATTTTCATAAAAGAATAAATACTTGGTTTCAAGTCTTTCCACAAAATCTCCAATTCATTATTTCCTAAAGGAGACTATATTTGTACCACATTGAGTTTTAAGAACTGTCCATAAGCCCTTGCCAAAAAAACCCATGTCATAAATGATCACTTGATTCCAAAGATGTCAATACATCTTTAATTAACAGTTGCAGTGAAATAGATGCAGTTCTGATGTTCTTTGGTACTAAAATGCAAGACTTAATCCTTTCAAGGATCCTTTCCTTGGATCATCCTCCTACTACAGGTAACATTTGGGCAATGACCTCAATTAGTTGTCTTTCACTTGCACGAGAAGAGCTTAAATGCTGACAGCAAAAGTAAACATAGTAAACCAGATAGAAAAGGTAACGAGGCTTGCAGAAAAAAAAAAATAACAACCAAACAAAACCACAAACTCCAGAAAACAAAAAAACCCCTCAAAACAACCAAAACCAAACAGTTTGTGTAGCACATGCTACCAAAATTAGTTTCCTACTCTTTTCTTTAATAGGCTGCAATTTTACAGCTTTTGTGTTATTACAATTCACTTTAAATAAGGAGTGATACCTCCAAATAAGGTACATTGTGCAACACAAACCAGTGATTTATAGATTACTGTTACCCGACTAATGCTTTGGGGTTAATTTACTCCCACTCTAAGATGTCTGCACTGACAGATCAAAACAAAACAAAACTAACAAAGAGCACGTAAACCCACAGTTTTGAGTTTTTCACATTTCACTGTTAAGAAAATAAGAAGAAATCTTTTCTAATATCAAAAGTGCAACAGCTTGAAAGTGTTATGGAGTGTGCCATTTGTTTGTTTATTTTTTCACCTAAAAAAGAAATAGAAAACAAGTTATAGGTAAACTGAGCATCTGATGCATAAGCATTAGTGTCCATCATATATAAACACAACTTCTTCCTAATCTAAGCTTAGAATCCTTCATAAAGCAAGTGTATGTCAGAATAAAAGCACATCCATAGAAGGTGTTCTAATAAAAATATGTTGTTCAAATTGACTTATTGGGCTTACAAGCAAAGAAATATTCTGGGCAGACAAGCTTTATTACTTCACACATACTGAAACACTCTCTTAAACTAACAGCTTAATACTAGGTAAAAAGGGACAAAAGATTCTTCTTGGTTCAGCTCTACTGATCTAACTAAATAAGAGTTCCATTTCATAACAAACATAGAAACTTACTGCAATTTTCCAGGTTCCAGTTTAGGAGGGGCTGAAACAGAAGGACCTGCAGGAGTGCTGGTCACCTGCAGCGCAGGTGCTGGTGTAGCCAGAGAAGATGGATCACTACCACCAGATGGTATTTCAACTTGCTTCCAGTCCTGTCCTTCCTCTACCAGCAGACCGATTAGTGAGCCCAAGCGTACATTTTTACTTCCTTCTTCCACCTAAATTTAAGGCAATGAGAACATTAAGTGACATATTGCACTGTCTAGACTAATATGACTAAAAATGGTAGATGTGAATATTTCAGGCATATTAATGACACTTCATCAAGAAAATATATCCCATTTTATTCCTATTATTAATAAGATGACTCATGACTGAAATTAATTACAGTTGTTATTATAAGGTGAGGAATATTAACTTATGCCCCAAAATCCCATACATCTAAAGTTAGCATTCAGAAATCAAAGTAAGCAAGTTACAGACTACTGAGTCACATTAGCTACTGAAAACAAATGTGGATGCCTAATCTTTGTGAATAGAGCCTTAAAATTTTGCTGGACACATTGAGCAGATTTACTTTGAGATATCCACTGTATCTAGCAGTGTCACTTTTTAAAACACAAGCTTGTAAATTCAGAATCTAAGGGAACAAAAAGAGTACCCTGTTACTTCTTTTTGAAAAAGATAACATTCCCTTTCCACTAACTTCCACCTCTAGGTTTGTCTATTTTAACATAACTGGTGCCAAATAACAAGTCTGTCCACCAAGAAAGTGGTAGCACTTATGTGGTATGTAAATCACTGTTTCAAAGAACATCTGAACAGAAATCTTACAGAAAGATAAATATAATCTAACCTAATATAAATATAATCTAATTAGATTGGATAAGGCCAATCTATTCTAGATATTCCTTTTAAAACAAAATGATACTAGTATCACAGTTAAAATATCTCTTTGATGCTTTAGCAGATAAAAGCATGGCAGTCATGTTAACTTAACAACCTAATGAAGGGGTCCTCCTACAGTCTCTGAAATGGTTGCAGAAGTACAACTCTTCAGGTTCTCAAAACCAACATTTCCAGGGCATCAGGCCAAATGTAAAGATAGCCCTTTAGGACCACAGGTAATCAAATACAATTTAGACTGTACCAGCCCAAAGAGAGTAGTTTTCCTAACAAAGGAAATGGACATTATATTTCCACCATAAAGCCATATTGCACATACATTTGCCTCAAATGGAGCTGGTACATATCGGCAATGCTGACATTTTACCCAAGAAAATGCAAATCACTATCATTTGAAAAGCCCAAAGACAGACACACAGAATAAAAATGTACATAGTACCAGGTATCACACTGTTCTTAGTACCTTAATTGGGTTTTCTAGGCACTTAAACACTAATAAATAAAACAGAATGTTGTAAAGACTGTAGTAAACAGATGCAAATGCTAGAACATTATTACTCAGATAAGACTGTTGTCTGCACACTGTTAATTCCACTGACAGAATGTATGAGATTTCACAGGATTACCCAGCTCCCTCGCTAGAAGGACCAATACTAGACCTAAGAAGGAACAGCAAAGGCCATTTGTTCTCAGTATGTTCTGATAAAACATCTCACATTTACAGTTTTGTCAGTTTCCCCCCATGAACACTAGCAAAATTCTAGTGTAATGCTTCTTCTTTAAAGGTATTTATTACATGAAAAGAATATTTAAGACTTCGTTCAATATTTCTTGTTCTGATCTCTTGATACATTCTTCTCCATTAATATTCTGAAAAGCTTCATTTGAGAGAAGAAATTCTGAAGAGTCCATCAAGACTTGATCACATTTTATTTTTATTGAGCTGACTTTAAAGTACTTGGGGATGACAGAATGCCAAACAAAAGTCCTGAACTGATTTGTCTAAGGCTGAAAGATCCTATCACAGAAAGGCACATTGATAAACAGATTTGTAAAACTATGTGTAATTGCAATGTTACTACCACTCATAATCAAATAAAACTGCAGCCTGAAGCCAGTACAAATACAATCTACCTAACCTAGTCACTGGAACACAAGAACTGGGAAAACCAAAAGAAAACAAAGCTATAAACATACAAAATACTGAAATTATTCACTCTAATAATTTTACAGCACGATCATACTTAGGACTGAGCAAGGTATTTAGAAAAACTATGTTTATCAGCATAATACTCAGATGTTTGACCCATACCAATGATGATGCAAAACAGATATGTTCCCCAAGTTCAAAATACTCCCCATAACATATTAATATGCAGCATTTAACACTTCTTTCCCAAAATAAAATAAATCAAATTTTTTGTCATGTCTTCTCTTTCCTATACAAAGGCTCGCACATACAACAGAGAACTCTTTTATCTTTATAAGCAGTCTACATGTTGTAACTGAATAGACCAAGAAGCACTGTGACATGCTTGTGGGTGTCAAGTCCTTACCACAATTTTGGTGTCAGAGTGCTTTAACAGTGCTACAATAACACATGCAGAAATCCAACAGGGATGGTTGAACCGTCAGAAACATAACACAACACTCATACTAGTTAGGCTTTGTTTATAACCCAGCATTATATGAGCATTCAAAGTCATCAATGCTGCCAACTCTCAATCTTCAGAGCAAGCCAATTTTGTTTTTTCTCATGTTCACCACTCCAAGACAGTTATGTGAAAACTCTAGCATTCCTTATTTTCCAATACAAGTTTCCAGCCCAGATGACTGCAGAGTTTATACTTTCTTCTAAAAAACATGTTTTTAAACACACAGCCTTTGCAGCTCAGAACTAGAACAGACAAAGAAAAATTGTTATTATTTTGCTTACCTTTTCATCTCCTGGATTTTTGAGTCACTTCCACATTTTCGTAATTCACAATACCAGAAAACCTCTCTGCATAAATCTCAATGAACGCCAGAATCTCAGATGTAGAAAGAGCTGAAATAAGTAGCTTCACAATACTTCTATTACTGTGTTGTCCTGGTTGCAGCTGGGATAGAGTTAATTTTCGCCAGAAGCTGGCCGGGGTCTATTCTATACCATGTGACCGTCAGGCTCACTATATAGAGGGGGTTGACCGGAGGGGGGGATCGCTGCTCAGGAGCGGGCTGGGCATCGTGCTCCGGGGGGGGGGAAGTGACCTGTATGGGAAGCACCGCTAAGTACACTCTGTTGTTGTTATTGTTGGGGTTTCTTGTTTGTTTGTTTCCTTTCCCTTTGTTGTCTGGTTAAACTGTTGTTGTTAACCCACGAGTTTTGCCTTTCTTTGTCCCGATTCTCTGTCCTTCCCACCAGGAGGAGGGGAGTGAGCGAGCGACCGCGTGGCTCAGCCTCCGGCTGGGGCTAAACCACGACACGTGTGTACGCATAGCCAAGAGTCAAAAAGATCCTAACTTTGCTGACAAACCAACAAAGCACAGGTGAGCCATGACAGGGAGAAAACATTGGAAGAGATTAAATGCACAGAGGAATAAAGTTGCCTCGGACCTCTTGCCACTCCAGCACAGTGCTTTAGTCACTAACACACATATACCAAAGCAGATGTTTATCTCCTACACTGGGAAGAAAGGTGGATGGAACTTACACTGGCTCACTCTGCAGTGGAAGTCTTATACAGAGTAGTTTCAGTTCATACCAATTCTCATTTAGGTCATGAATGAGAAAATGGTAATGGATCCAGTTCTTAATCATTCATCATCTGATTTTGTTCCAAACTGAACTAATAAGTACTTTAGGCAAAAAAGTCAGTGTTAATTTAAGAAGCAACTCTACTGAAAGAATAAACACCATCCTGAAATTACCCTTCTAGTACTTTCATGCAGTCACTTTACACTGAATCAGATGTGATCAAAAGGAATATATGCATGAGTATCTATTTTACCATTAGCCTGCTCTTTCTTAAAGCATACATACTTACATTATATAGTCAAGAAAAAACAAGAAGGGTTACAGAAGTTGAATTCATTTAATCTAATGAACCTTCTGTCTTTAAAGTTAAAAAACAAAGTGTTAGGCAGATAGTGTGTTTATTTGACTCAGTTTTACATACTGAACTCAGTCAAGATGATGCAGAATTGTAGTTGGCATCAAAGAACATAAAATTGTTGCCTCATTTCTTTTAGGAAGTGAGTAAACTTCAGCTAGATGCTGATAACTAAGAAGCATGAAACATTCTTAATTTCCCATCACCTACATCACATCTGAAACTTTTGAGTGACCTTTGGAAGGACAGTCTTTTCAGTAAGAAATGATGTCCCCATCCACAAATCTGAGACAGTTTAATGTTATAAACCTTACACAAACATCTACCGAACACCCAATATAGTGCAGAAATATCCACAGGATACTACAGAAAGACTACTAAGGATCATACTTGAGCTAGAAAAAAAAAAAACCAGAAAATTTCTGATCTTATTGTTCCCCTATTATTTCGGCTTCCAAAACACCAGGTTTCTCCTGTACTTTTTAGGAGACTGGAATAAAAGCCTATTTGTGTATCTATTCTGTACTTATCTATCTGTACTATCTATTCTTTACTGTATACTTAAGATCACCATATCTAGATTACAAAAAGGGGGATTAAAAGAACCCATTAAAGATTGGGTTTGCATTATGATCTGTTCATGTTACTCCCATAAAACTGCCTCTCTTCCCTTAACCTGAAAGACATTGTAGTTATTTTCCACCTCCTGGCATCTCCTTCTCAGACTCTGCTCTTGGCATATGATTGTCGGATCATTGGATGATGTGGATATCTTGGTTAAGGCTGAGTGTCACTGCTCCATAATACTGATATCACATAGTTGCTGGAGAGTCTGTTTTTGAACTATCAAAAAAGGTGCCACAACAGCAAAAGACATTTTGGAATTTGGAATGCATTCGGAATACAAGATAGGAAACGGCAAAAACACAGCTTCTGAAATACTAATGCTACTTGTAGTCATCATGAATTACTGTTAAAGAAACTTGAAAAATCAATATTGGAATCTGCTATTCTGTTCTTAATGTCTCTCTGGGAATCATTCTTTAATACTTCTGATAGAGACAATCCCCTATCTCGTCTTCATGTAATCTAACAAAGCAGTATCTGTAAATGCAGAATAGGTATTTCATATTAAAAAAAATAAAGAGGTTGCACAAGTTTTTGTCAAGGCTATTAGATGCAAAATAATTTTCAGAAACATTCAAAATTGAAGAGGAGAGAATTAAAAACAGTGAAAGCATTACTCACCCAGCAATTATTAAAATAATGATATGGAGACTAAAAACATATTTAAAAATATGTTTAAAACATTTATTATTTATTTAATATTATATAAAACTTATTTAAAAATATATGATGTGAGATTTTGTGCTGGGATAGCAGAATAGATTCTCTGAAACTTATTAGATGTGTTGCTCCCCAGTTGAACACAAAAACTCAGAAGTTTCAAAGTGCTACAAAAAAACTGAAAAATTACTATTTAGCAATGTAAATTAAAAGAAGGAAAAGATTTACAAAACTCTTGTTTATATAAACTAGTGTTTAAAATGCAAGTTATCCTGTAGAAATTAAACACTAATGACAATTTCTTGTAAGCCCCAATAGACTTCACTTGCAGCTGAGTTCCGTCTTACATCACCTCTCCTCCGTATCCAGCCCCCCACCTATTTTGATGCTTTCATTTTTGCAAAGGATGTTCCCTTTGCTTATACAAAAAAGGAAGATACTAAACGGATCGTCACTTCTTAAATGCTGCCACACTACTCTCCCTTTTTTTGCAAAGGATAACTATGCAAATACGTGCTGTTGTAAGAAAATGCAACTATAGCAGAGATAGACAACCTAATATATCAACCCAAATAGCTTTTGTAATAGCAGCAGAAACGTGTGTCTCACTGTGTGCAGGGTAGAATTTTCTCTTGCCCATTCTGTTGTTTCCTAAGTAGCTAGATTGCAACTAATACCAGTATGCCTATATATAATCATGCAATCCATACCTCTTGTGTAGATATTCCCTATATGATATCTGACCAAATTACATAATATTTAATATAAAAGTTTGCCTTCAACAGCATTTTCTTTCAGAGTGCAGTCTTAGTTCTTAATGATTGTAGGACTGTTAGTAGAATAATACTGTTTTAATCAAGCAGAAAAGGCTCCAAGATTACATAGGATTACCAGCTAAACATGAGTCAATAGAGACACCGCTGCAAAAAAGGAAGAGTGAGAGAAGCATAGCATATTTCATTTGGGAAATGTTCCATTAAATACTTGAGAAGTATTTCACCCTATAAAGTCCTCATGAGGCTTTAGACAGAATATTTAATCCAGTTTAGAGCATCATACTTCTAAAACAAATTGTTAAAGAGAGCTTGAAGGATTATAACAGAACAAAAGAGATTTTTTAAAACAATCCTTTGGAGGTTGAAGAACTCAAGCTTTTTCAAACTTGCAAAAGAGAATACCTTGGAGAGATATGTTAAGAGTCTTCCAGTACATAAATGATTGTGATAAATGGAATAGTTATCAGCTGCGATTTATGGCCACTGCATCAAGAGAGTAAAAAAGCCAGTTTACTTTTGTACAATGATTTACTTTTGATAATTGAGAAAATATTTTTTCTAAATGCAAATAGAGAATGGTGTCATTGCATGTAAAGAGTCTCTGTCAGCAAATGGTCTAGGTAAATTTGAGCTGCTGTCGGTACAGGAGACTGCAGTAATCAATGACTTGTCCTTTTCTAACCTACTTATCTATAGCTCCTTGACTCTGCACTTTACACTGCCAAATTTCACCCTTTTTTATCCATTCTGATCATCTGTATTCTGTTCCAGGTTTTTGCAGTTAACTAATTAAGTCAATATCCACCCTTTTTAGAATTACAACTATAGCTAAGTGCTAAGACCAAAAACTGCAATGTCTTCCAGGGAAATTTTACCAGCAACACTTGTGGTCACAACAGCCTTCAGAAACAGCATAAGATTTCTGTGGAAAGCCAATCCCCTTAGTTTTTAATTCTTCTTCATGCTTTCTACATAAACTTAATTTGATTGTGAAATGTTTGTATTAAACACAGTGAAACAATGGAACATAGCAAACAGCAAGCAACAAACCAAACATCAAGGAATCAGACATTTAAATTTCATGCCTATTTCATTTTTCAGACCATAGTATGTCTTCATAAATCCTTTTCAATTTTCACTGAATGCCATTAAGCTTTAAATAGTCATATTAACAAGTGCATATATATAAAGCAATATTTGCAGGCCAGCATCTGATACACTTTGTTTAGTGTGGAACTACAAAAACTGTTGCATCTTTTAGACAAAGTCTAACAGCTCCATGGAGTTGTTAAGATAACCACTCATGCTCAGAAGCATGACTGAAATAGTGGCTATCATCTCCACAAAGGGATTTAGATTACTGAGTACAGTTAAAAAGGTTTCAGACTTCTTACAGTTATTTACTGATCAAAAGATATGATCACATGGAGCTAAAATGGAGAACAACTTTTTTTCCAGAAGAGGTATGGATTAGTTGAAATCTTAATTTAAGCTTCAAGAAATCATTGCTTTGTGCTTACACAACTTTGCATACTAAAACTAGAAATACTTTTAACTTCATTTCACCCTAAATACAGTGGAATTCCCTCCCTGAGACAGGCGCAACAGGCAGCCAATGTGCCTGTCACGGGGGACTCCCTATCCTGATCCTCTCCCTGCATGGCTGAACACAGGGACTTAGGGGACAGGGGACAATGGCAACTAGTGCCTCCCCGGTGAGGCAGGCGTGTCTCCTCAGCACCTACCCCACATCCGCAGGTGCCCCTGCACAATAGGTACGAGGCCCTGCCACTGGAACCAAACAACGACAAGGCTGATGGTTCAGCCAGCCTGGAGGTGCTGCCGAGGATTAGTAAGCCTGTGTCCTGCATCAAAACTGCCCCCGTAAAGGAAAACAAGAGACGGGTCGTTGTCATAGGTGACTCCCTTCTGAAAGGAACAGAAGGTCCCATATGCAGACCGGACCCACTCCTTCGGGAAGTCTGCTGCCTCCCTGGGGCCCGGGTCAAGGATGTGAAGAGAAAGCTTCCCACCCTAGTACAGCCCTCAGACTACTATCCCCTGTTGCTCTTCCAGGTAGGCAGCAACGAGGTGGCAAAAAGAAGTCCCGGGGCAATCAAGAGAGACTTCAGGGCCTTGGGGCGACTGGTTAAGGGATCAGGAGCACAGGTAGTGTTCTCCTCTATCCCTCCAGTTCTGGGGAAGGATGAGGGAAGAAACTGGAGAAGCCAGCAGATCAACACCTGGCTCCGAGCCTGGTGTCACCGGCAGGACTTCGGGTTCTTCGACCATGGGTTGGTTTACATGGTACCAGGCCTGCTGGCAGCAGACGGGGCGCACCTGTCCCAAAGGGGGAAAAGGATCCTAGCGCAGGAGTTAGCAGGGCTCATTGAAAGGGCTTTAAACTAGATTTGAAGGGGGAAGGGGATAAAACCAGGCTTGCTAGAGAGAAGCCTGGGAGTGGCATGCCAATGAATGAGGGATGGCGTGCCAGTGAGGCCCTTCGGTCAGCCGTCTCAGATGAGGTAGGACATAGAGACCCATGCGGCAGCAGGGACACAGGGGTCATTGATCTGCTAGGAACCACGGAAATGCCTGAGATGGGACACATAGGAAGTAGGGCTTCTCCCACCACAAAGGCAACAGGACCATTAGCCCAGCTGAAGTGCACCTACACAAATGCATGGAGCATGGGCAACAAACAGGATGAGCTTGAGGCTGTTGTGAAAGGGGAAAACTATGATATAGTTGCCATCACGGAAACATGGTGGGATAACATGCATAACTGGAGTGCTGCGATGGATGGCTATAAACTCTTCAGAAGGGATAGGCAAGGAAGGAGAGGTGGTGGGGTAGCCCTCTATGTTAAGGAGAGTCTGGACTGCCTTGAGCTCGAGGACGGTGATGCGAGGGTTGAGTGCCTATGGGTAAGGATCAGGGGGAAGGCCACCAAGGCAGATGTCGTGGTGGGAGTCTGTTATAGACCACCTAACCAGGACGAGGAAGCAGATGAAGTATTCTACAGGCAGCTGGGAGAAGCCTCATGATAACTAGCCCTTGTTCTCGTGGGGGACTTCAACTTGCCAGATGTCTGCTGGAAATACAATGCAGCAGGGAGGAAACAGTCCAGGAGGTTCCTGGAGTGTGTGGAAGATAACTTCCTCACACAGCTGGTGAGGGAGACCACGAGGGAAGGCGCCCCATTGGACCTGTTGTTTGTGAACAGAGCAGGTCTTGTGGGTGATGTGACAGTCAGAGGCCGTCTTGGGCACAGTGACCACGAAATGATTGAGCTTTCGATTCTCAGAGAAGTAAAGAGGGTCACCAGAACTGCCACCTTGGACTTCCGGAGGGCAGACTTTGGCCTGTTTAGGAGTCTGGTTGGCAGAGTCCCTTGGGAGGCAGTCCTGGAGGGCAAAGGCGTCCAGGAAGGCTGGACATTCTTCAAAAGGGAAATCTTAAAGGCGCAGGAGCAGACCGTCCCCATGAGCCGAAAGACGAGCCGGTGGGGAAGAACACCGGCCTGGCTGACCAGAGAGCTCTGGCTGGAACTTAGGAAAAAAAGGAGAGTCTACAACCTTTGGAGGAAGGGGCAGGCAACTCAGGAGGACTACAAGGATGTTGTGAGGTTATGTAGGGAGAAAATTAGAAGGGCCAAAGCCCAACTAGAACTTAGTCTGGCTACTGCCGTAAAAGACAACAAAAAGTCCTTCTACAAATACATTAACAATAAAAAGGGGGCTAAGGAAAATCTCCCTCCTCTATTGGATGCGGGGGGAAACTTAGTGTCAAGGGACGAGGAAAAGGCTGAGGTGCTAAATGCCTTCTTTGCCTCTGTCTTTAACAGCAAGGGAAGTTGCTCTCCGGGCACCCAGCCCCCTGAGCAGGAAGACAGGGATGGGAAGCAGAATGAAGACCCCATAATCCAAGGGGAAATGGTCAGTGACCTGCTACACCACCTAGACACGCACAATTCTATGGGGCCGGATGGGATCCACCCAAGGGTGCTCAAAGAGCTGGCGGCAGTGCTCACCAAGCCACTCTCCATCATTTACCAGCAGTCCTGGCTAACTGGGGAGGTCCCAGTTGACTGGAGGCTGGCAAATGTGACGCCCATCTACAAGAAGGGCTGGAAGGAGGATCCGGGGAACTACAGGCCTGTCAGCCTGACCTCGGTGCCCGGGAAGGTTATGGAGCAGATCATCTTGAGTGCCATCACACGGCACATACGGGACAACCGGGCGATCGGGCCCAGTCAGCACGGGTTTATGAAAGGCAGGTCCTGTCTGACCAACCTGATCTCCTTCTACGACATGGTGACCCGCCTAGTGGATGAGGGAAAGGCTGTGGACATTGTGTACCTGGACTTTAATAAAGCCTTTGACACTGTCTTCCACAGCATCCTCCTGGAGAAACTGGCTACCCATGGCTTGGATGGGCATACTCTGCGCTGGGTAGGAAACTGGCTGGATGGCTGGGCCCAAAGAGTTGTGGTGAATGGAGTTAAATCCGGTTGGCGGCCAGTCACAAGTGGTGTTCCCCAGGGCTCAGTACTGGGGCCAGCCCTGCTCAATATCTTTATCAATGATCTGGATGAGGGGATCCAGTGCACCCTCAGTAAGTTTGCAGATGATACCAAATTGGGAGGGAGTGTTGATCTGCTGGAGGGCAGGCAGGCACTACAGCAGGACCTGGACAGGCTGGATCAATGGGCCGAGGCCAATTGTATGAGGTTCAACAAGGCCAAGTGCCGGGTCCTGCACTTGGGACACAGCAACCCCAGGCAACGCTACAGGCTTGGGGGGGAGTGGCTGGAAAGCTGCCCGGCGGAAAAGGACTTGGGGGTGTTGGTTGACAGCCAACTGAATATGAGCCAGCAGTGTGCCCAGGTGGCCAAGAAGGCCAACGGCATCCTGGCTTGTATCAGAAATAGTGTGGCCAGCAGGACTAGGGAAGTGATCGTCCCCCTGTATTCGGCCCTGGTGAGGCCGCACCTCGAGTACTGTGTTCAGTTTTGGGCCCCTCACTACAAGAAAGACATAGAAGTGCTGGAGCCTGTCCAGAGAAGGGCAATGAAGCTGGTGAAGGGTCTGGAACACAAGTCCTATGAGGAGCGGCTGAGGGAACTGGGGATGTTTAGTCTGGAGAAAAGGAGGCTGAGGGGAGACCTTATCGCTCTCTACAACTACCTGAAAGGAGGTTGTAGAGAGATGGGGGTCAGACTCTTCTCCCTAGTAACAGACAACAGAACAAGAGGAAATGGCCTCAAGTTGCGCCAGGGGAGGTTTAGATTGGACATTCGTAAAAATTTCTTCACTGAAAGGGTTGTCGGGCATTGGAACAGGCTGCCCAGGGAGGTGGTGGAGTCACCATCCCTGGAGGTATTCAAAAGACGTTTAGATGAGGCCCTAAGGGATATGATTTAGTGGGGAACTTGGTAATGCTAGGTTAATGGTTGGACCCGATGATTTTGGAGGTCTCTTCCGACCAGAACAATTCTATGATTCTATGATTCTTACTATTTCTTCCTGCATTTCAGATACATTTCAGTCTACAAAATACTTCTAATTTGATATTTGATCCCTATATGTTAGCAACAGGAAGGATTCTATAGCTTAAAAGGAATCTCACATTTAATTTTGAAATCATATTTTCCAATTATCAGCAGGCTTTTAAGAAAACACTAACAAAATTGTTATGCCGATTATGAGCTAATTGCCCTTTAAACAGATCATGCAAAACAAAAACAACCATTTTAAGAGTATTACCCTTCATATTACCAGTTTAAAATGGTAAAAATATTTCTATCATAGAATATAAAGGATCTCAGTTAAAAAAAGTCAACGAAGTGTCTCTCTAGTTCATGTTAATGAGCATTCAGTTAATGAAAACCTATATAGTAGTTTCATTTATAGCTCCATAAAAATTACTTTTGTCAATTAAAGTTTCAAACTAAAGGCTCAATCTCTCAGTCGGGTCTTCTGAGGGGTTTCTCTTTTTGTTCTGTTTTGCAGGGGGGGTTAATATTTCATGGACATAATTCATAAGGTGCAAAACATACAAAACAACATAATTCGATCAGGTTGACTGAAAATCCATTAAACATACATAGAATCACATACCAGTAGCCTGGTACATGTACAAAATAAATAGAGCAATTAGTTCTCACCAGGAATGCAAGTAAGTGCATTATTCTGAATGTTGAGCAGAAGAAAATTTAGCTATCTAAACTAGTTTTTGAGGCAATATGCTAAATGACAGTCTGAAGAGAAGTTATATCATCCTACTCAGACAGGTAGAATCCCTACCAGTATTTTAGCCAATATGCCATCATCACTTGATTCCATGGTAATCACCGCTTTGTCTGTTTCAATTTCACACAATGCATCTCCAGCATTCACTGTTTCACCTGCAAAATATAACAGAACTTAAGAATACTTAGCCTAAACTTCCTTTCAGATCTATTTAACCATGGAAGATACATATTTATCCATGTAATACAGCCATTTTACATTCCTTAACATATTCTATAGCTAGTTGATTCCCCCATCATTATTTATCATATTGTATCTTTCATTTCCAAATAAAACCACTAAGATTCAGAGACACAAACTGCTGCAGCAGAACGTCAACATATTCCAATAGGTTTTCCAACAGAAGTACACACACAATGAAATTTATTTCCACAACATCATCACTCAGTAACACTGCCATGAATAAAATCCTGAGCCTTCCCTATTCATTGCTAGCCATAAGTTAAAACAAGCTATTTAAAACTGTAATTTTTTAAGACCATGGTCACAGGCAACAACATCTTTAACTAAGTATCACAGTTCTCTATTTTGTATCTACACTATTAAAGATATTCAAATAAAAACCTCAGGAACTCTAATCTCTTTGGAAAGCATGTCTGCAAGCTTGTTTCCTCAATCTCCTATATAGTTAAAAAAAGTCTTTTAGAAACATACTTACTTTGTGGAATAAAAATATGCACAAGTGATAGAAATTGCTTTCGCTACTTTACACAAATCTATGATTGATTTTGAAGTATAGTCTTCCTCTGCTTTTGAAGAATATATCTGCTAGTGGATGATAAAGATATTATGGGTCTGGAGTCTTTCAACAGGTCCATACTGACTAGATGGCCAACATTAAAATTGAAATTACTTTGAAATACTTTGAGGTAGTTGAATATTTTGGCCTCCGACAAAATATGATAACCTTTTCCTTACAGAGCACTGAAAAACAGGGACAATACATACAAGCCTAACACATGGCTACAATTTTTATATGAAGTAAAATTTTAATGTTTCCTCAGTACCAGAAATGCTGCAACAGTATTATCTAAGTATTTAATTTAATTCCTGATATCACTCTGTTGTACTTAAGCATCAGAATGAATCTAGTGTAGGTTACCACTTGTATTTAGGTAAGAGATAAACACTTTTTTAAAAAAAAAAATAATTATTTCCTGTTTCAGGACTACCTGAATTAGAAGGGGAAAATGAAGTGTTGTATGATCCTTGTGATCTCTGCAGTAGTAAACAACAGAAACATTCAAAGCTCACTCAGTTACATAGTTTTGTAAGTCATAAATGCTCCTATTACAGAACTTGGCAGGGAAGTACACAAAGTAGCACCTGATCTTTTTAATTTAATAATCTAATAGCTACACTGCACTTTGCAATAACTAGAGCACAAAGTTTATAACAGGAAGTCAAAATTCCAGGCTCTATACCAGTGTTTTAATTCCATTGGATCATTAATTCAAGTAGCCTATTTATCAGATCACTAAGTACTTCATAGATGTTAATAAATCAAATTGTTGGGCAAATTCTGTAACCTACAGAGCTAAGATAGGCAAGCAGAAAGGAGCTTAACTCTGTATCTTAATTATTCTCTTCTCCCAGTCTGTAATCAGACTGGAAGTGTTCTGCACCATTAAAAAGAAATCTCAGTGCTAAGCAACCTGCAACAGTGCAAGCTAGCCAAAGCAAATACCTTCATCCATATGCTTGTCACACATGACATATCTCTTAGCTTGGGTATGTGAGGCTGTTCACAGAAAGCTAAGAATTCCTTTGCACAGGGAATTCTTGCCTTCGCAAGAGAAAAAGTCTTCAGAGAACTGGGGAAACCACTTTTCCACTACTTTTTTTGTTTTCCTTTCACTGCTGCAGCCAAGAAGTGGTCATAAGTTTGGAAGGCAATTGATTAAATGGAATTTTAAGAATATTTCATAGTAGCATTCAAAAATCTCATGTGTTTCAGCACCCAAGTGCAATAGAAAGGATCATAGTTCTTTTCATTACAGATTGCAAAATTTGTGATAGCTCCTGATTGATGCCCACTTTGACGTCAATTACAAATCAGCTTTCCCAATAGATAGGATTGGAAAGAACACTTTTGCAAAGCATATCTTTCCTCTTATGCTTTCTAATGAGAGCACAGTATTTGCAACAGAAGTTGCATGAATGGTAGCTCTCTGAGATTATATATAATGTCCTTGAAAAATCTTGGGTGGGGTTTGTTTGTTTTGTTTTTTTTTAAATGATTAAGTTCTTATAGCTAGGCTGAATGATTAGGATCTCCACTGAAGCCAAGTTTCCCTCTAGGAGATCATATCCAATTGGCATTCAATAGCCTATGTGCTCTGTTCAATTACTGACAGACACGTATCCAAATCACAAGATACAAACTGCATTCCTTGATGTACTCTTTGCAAATTAAATCAAAGTTGACTGAACATAGAGACTGAAGTCCCTGGGGGTGATGTCTCAGAAGGCGGCAGTTACACTACATGAGGAAACTGCTAGCACTGTTGTCTATTCTGTTTCCTGCCCACAGTGACAAGAGGATTTCAGTCTCCCGGGCTGTCGATCTGTCATCTTTCATCAACATTAAATTCATACCTAACAAATGTAAGTTTTTAGAAACACAGTTTTGTTTTTCTGAGAACAACTTTATTATCCACAGGAATCAATATGAAACTGCATTAACAATGAGAAGGAAATAGTAAAGCTGTCAATTAAATTCAGCATTTTTCATTCTGCAGTACTGAAATCATCTGTCCATCCTGTGAAACCGTAAAATGAAAACATTTGATATTTAGACAGAGCATAAAAATCATCAAAATAGTATTTTACTGACCCCTGCTGGTTATACAGTGGGGAAAAAATTTCATATGCCATCATCAGCTTTCTTCTGTCAATTACTTTAAAATATTTATTTTCTTGGATATGAGATTATCAAACATTTATATTCAGCAATGTCACTACATTTAGATGGCCAACTTACTGGAGGATTATGTAGTTATGAGCATCCCTTGCAGACAGGAAGAGTATAAGCATTAAATCACTTTTTTTAATGTTGTCATTATATTTATTTTCCAGACTGTCAGAGGAAAAAAATACCCATAGGAACCAATTATGGTCACAGAAGTGCCAAATAAGCAGTTTTGGTCTTGTTTCTAAATAGAAAGTAGAGCAATAAAAATCCTAAAATAGTTTTCTCTCCAAGTCCAACCATCAATTACGATTTGAGTTTAAATTTAATTAAAATAGGTGTGGAGGTTTGGGGTTTTTTTTCTTTTGTGTTGAGGTGGAAGTGTAGTGGAAAGACTGAGAGAAACCATTGTATAGCTGTTGCATACTAAGACCTTTTTATGAGGAAAACCGATTCATTTGTGTTGTGGAGCAAACTGGAATCTACTTCAACTCCTATTGTGCTCTCTTCTTTGCTTTCTCTTGCAATTTTAAATGTTCTATTTATTGTAAAACAGACTACTATTGATTTCTAACGTCTTACAGTTATTGACAACTAATGAATAGGAAAAGGACTTTGGATCATTCCTTTCTCTCTGCCTAATCTTGGATTTGATATTTGACTAACTGAAGCTTCAAGTTTCAAGAACATTGGTGCAATTACTTTTTACAGACATAGACTGCCATATTGTTCCTTGTAAATTCTGCAGAAATTCTTACTAGAAGTTTTACAATCAAAAGGTCATGTCCGTTTGTACTGGTTCTGGCTGGGACAGAGTTAACTTTCACAAGAAGCTGGGAGGGGGGACAGCCAGGATAGCTGACTTAAACTGGCCAAAGATATTTGATACCATATGATGTCATGCTCAGTATATAAAGTGAGGACAGGGCCGAGGGGCGGGATTGCTGCTCAGGAGCGGGCTGGGCATTGAGTTCCAGGCAGTGAGCAATTTGTACTGTGAATCATGCACTTAGTATATTCTATTATTGTTATCGGGTTTTTTCCTCTGTTTTCTCTTCCTTCGCTGTCCTGTTAAACTGTTTTTATCCCAACCCATGAGCTTTGCCTTTCTTTTTCCCTGATTCTCCTCCCCATCCCACTGAGGGGGAGAGGGGTGAGCGAATGGCTGCATGGTACTTAGCTGCCGGCTGGGGCTAAACAACGACAGTCCTTTCTGGCACCCAACGTGGGGCTCAAAGGGTTGAGAATGACAGATCTGATCAGAGCGTGTTGAGACAAAGATTGTACTTATTACATTAGTTAAGCAGTCGCTTGTCACAATGTTGCTTTGGTTGGTCATATGGTTCTGTTACATAAATGCTTATACACACTATATATTCCCTGCAATGCTGTTTATCATCTTGGGGAGAATGATGAGGATTATCATTTTTCTGTACTGTGTAATATCAACTTATGATATGATAACATCATTGGCCATGAGGTTAAGTTGATATCTGTATGCAGCATTGCTGTCACTGAATCACAGAATCACAGAATGCTAGGGGTTGGAAGGGACCTCTGGAGATCATCTAGTCCAACCCCATGCCTGTACTTTGGGCTCCATCTCTCAGAACTCATTAATAATCACACTTACTCTATGGGGAAGACAGGAAGGGATGATTTCCCCCATTCTTTCACCTCACCTTTCTCCTTCAACCTAATTACAACAGTTTTTGAGAGTTTTGAATATCCTGTGGATGCTCAAGCCAGCATACTCGTATTGCTATGTCTCCTGAATGTGTCCCAGGTCTTGTTTAGGGTTAAAAAAAATTTTTTTGGCAATACCACCCAGAGATCTGCCCTGAGGCTAGATAGTTATGGGTGGCATGGCATATTGGAGAATATGGGCAGGTATATAGAGAACTTCTCATCTCCAATGGTTTGGAATTTCACTCCCAAACAACTACAGGACCCTGATACAGTGATAGAATATTTGAAGGGAAAATGCTGTGGCTATTCCAAGGAGGCACAATTTACTGCACTGTGCTGGGCCCTGGCCAGTATCTACCAAATACTGTTTGATATTATGCAGCACCCTCAGGAGGAAGAGAGGGGAAACAGACTGACAAGCACTGAGGTTATTCCAACCCTGGCGACAGGCACTGCGGCTGAACCAGAGAACCAAGCTGTACTGGTATCAATCACCTCTATACAGAAAAAGAAATACACAAAAAAAATCAGTTCCCTTAGTGAGGGATGATGGTGAACCAGGGTGATCACAAGAACAGGAGGAAGTGGCAGAACCAGAGATAATTACCTGATCCCTATCCCTGAGTGAGATGTGAGATATGCAAAAAGATTTCAGCTGCCATCTAGGTGAGCACATTGTCACCTGGCTGCTCCGATGCTGGGATAATGGGGCCAGTAGCTTCGAATTAGAGGGTAGGGAAGCCAAGCAGCTGGGATTCCTGTCTAGGGAAGAGGGCATTGACAAGGCGATTGGAAAAAAAACACAAGCCCTCAGCCTCTGGAGGCAGCTTTTGTCAGGTGTGAAGGAAAGGTATCCCTTCAAGGAAGGTGTTACATGTCACCCAGGCAAGTGGACCATCATGGAAAGAGGTATCCAGTACCTGAGAGAATTAGCCATGCTGGAGGTGATTTATAATGATCTGAAGAACGAGCAGTTATCCACAGATCCAGATGAAGGCCAATGCACACAACCCATGTGGCAGAAGTTTCTACGGAGTGCACTGTCATCGTATGCCAACTCACTGGCAGTAACATCCTGGAAAGAAGGCGAGGGACAAGTGGTGGATGAATTGGCTGGCCAATGCTGGCAAGACGAAGGAAGTCTCTCTTCCTCCCTATAGGCCTGTGTCTCGGCTGTGGAGAAACTGCCAGACATGCTAGCTGAGAAACTGTCCCAAGAGTTTCAGCAATTCGAGGATAAGTTCCGCTCCCCACCTGTACGGACCAGTATCTCAGCTATTAGGAGTAAACATTCCTCTGCTCAAGAGGGAGGACATAGAGGGTACACACCACAGGGCACCCTGTGGTTTTACCTGCATGACTACAGAGAGGACATGAGGAAGTGGGACAGAAAACCTACCTTGGCCCTAGAGGCACAGGTATGCGAGTTGCAAGGAAAAATGATCACAAAAGGCAATTCTTCCAGGAAAATCACTGCTCCAGTTTCCAGTGGGCAGTTCCCCAGACAGAGCAGAAGGGCTGACCTTACTTCTGATCCTCTTGAAGGGACTCCTGATTCATATTTACAAGAAGTGAGTAATGAATACTATAACCAGGATTAGAGGGGCCCTGCCTCCAGCCAGATGGAGGAGAGGGACAACCGGGTTTATTGGACTGTGTGGATTCAATGGTCTGGCATGTCAGACCCAGAGGAGTATAAGGCTCTAGTGGGACACCGGTGCACAATGTACCCTAATGCCATCAAGCTATAATGGGGCAGAACCTATCTGTATTTCTGAAGTGACAGGGGGACCTCAACAGCTAACTGTATTGGAGGCTGAAGTGAGTCTAACTGGCAATGAGTGGCAAAAGCACCACATTGTGACTGGCCCAGAGGCTCCGTGCATCCTTGGCATAGACTACCTCAGGAAAAGGTATTTCAAGGACCCAAAAGGGTACCCATGGGCTTTCCGTATAGTGGCCTTGGAGACAGAGGAAATTAAATTAGGGGTAGATGAAGAGAGAGTCGAGAACTTGTGGGTAAGGATTAAAGGGTAGGCTAACATGGCTGACACTGTTGTGGGTGTGTCCTGGTTTAGACTGGGACATAGCTAATTTTGTCTCCAGCAGCTACTGTGTTTTGGATTTAGTGTGTGAAGAATGATAGTACGCTGATGTTAGTTGCTGCTAAACGATCAAGGACATTTTGCAGTTTCCCAGGTTTTGCTAATGTGCAGGTGCAAAAACTTGGGGGGGGGATAGCCAGAATAGTTGATCCAAACTGGCCAAAGAGAGTATTCCATACCATAGACATCATGCCCAGCATAAGTGAGGGTCGGCCAGTAGGCCCCTTCCCTTCTTGCTGCTTCTTCTTGGTTGCCTTGTTGTTCCCTTCTTTCCCCTTTTTTCATTCATTTGGGCCTCTTCGTTCATTTGTTTGGCTGTTCGTTCCCTTGCCTGCTCTCTCTGGAACTTGCTGTTCTGGGATAGCTGCAGGGGAATATCCTTGCTCCCTGACTGCTGCTCGGTATGGGCTGTATCAGTCATCAGGTGGTCAGAAAATTGTGCATCGTTTGTTTTATATATTCTATTATCCTTATATATTATTATCATTATTAATATATTTTTATATTTTTCCTTTGCTGTCCTGGTGAGCTCTTTTTATCTCAACCCACGAGTTTTCCTTTCTCCCCGGTTCTACTCCCCAGCCTACCAGGGAGGGGGAGAGTGTGCAAGCAGCTGCGTGGTATTGGGTTACCGGCTGGGGTTAAACCACGACAGTCCTTTTTTGGCGCCCAATGTGGGGCTTGAGAGGGGTCCAGATAGCTCAGCTGAGAGAGCATCAGATTGAGGGTCCAGGGTTCAAACCCCTGGTCAGGCTCAAAGGGTTGAGAGAACAGATTTGACCAGAGTGTGTTAAAACAATTTGTTGTAAGCATCCATTATTTTAATTGTCGCTGTTCACAACGTTGTTTCATTTGTTTACAGAGTTCTTCTCAGAGTTGTACCATGTATCACCTTACTGTATGCTGTTTGTCAGTGTTTACGTGTGGTTTGTCACCTCTGGGCGTTGGATTAAGGTTACTGCTTCGCTGTGTGGTTTAGCACTGGCTTATGGCATGATAAAATCATTGGTGTTTAGACCAGTTTACTACCTGTATTCATATACAATGGGGGAGGGTGACGTGCAGAATGGAGCGACACCAACGGTTACAGCTTTGTACTTTGGGAGCAATCTGGCGGGGAGTATCAGTAATTATTCCTTTATTTATTCCTTCCTGGAGGGTCACCAGGGGGAAACGTCTTCCTTTGCTTTCCCTTTTCCCTCCTGGGTAAAAATGCCTGCCTTTGCTTTCTCGTTCCCATCCTGGTTAGTTACAGGAGTTTATGAGAATTTCAAATACCTTTGGGATGTTCGCACCAGCTTGCTATTCCTATTAGTAGGAATAAATTTGTGTCAAATTTTGCTTAGAAATCGGCACAGACGTAGGCACAGGGTCACCCCAGTTCCCTGCTACAGCCCTTGTGGCCGCGCCATCCCCCGCCACGGGCGCTGCGGCCGCCCCACCCTCCGCTATGGGTACCGTGGCTGCTCCACCCCCTGCTATGGACACTGCGGCCACTCCAGCCCCTGTCGTGGCTACTCCACCCACCGCCGCGGCTGTGCCGCTCCAGCCCCTGCTATGGGTATCGCGGCAGCCCCTGGGCACCATGGCTATTCAAGCCCCAGCTATGAGCACTGTGGCTGCTGTGATACGTACTGCAGATCCACCTGTGCCGTTATCAGTCACCCCTACACAAAAGAAGAGAAGTGCAAAGAAATCAGTTCGCCTCACGAAAGATGAGGACGAACCAGGGACATCACAAGAACAGGGAGAGCCAGACTCAGAAATAATCACCTGACCCCTATCCCTGACTGAGCTGTAAGATATCCGTAAAGATTTCAGCCGTCATCAAGGTGAGCAGCTTGTCACCTGGCTGCTCCGATGCTGGGACCACAGGCCCAGTAGCCTGGAACTAGAGGGCAGGGAAGCCAGGCAGCTGGGATCCTTGTCTAAGGAAGCGGCCATTGACAGGGTGGTTGGAAGAGAGCCAGAAGCCCACAGTCTCTGGAGGAGACTCCTGTCAGGTGTGAAGGACAGGTATTTTTTAAGGAAGACATTACATGCCACCCAAATAAGTGGATCACTATGGAGGGAAGTATCCACTTTCTGAGAGAATTAGCTGTGCGGGAATTGATTTATCGTGACCTGGATGACCCGCAGACATCCATAGATCCAGATGAAATCCAAATGTACCCAACCCACGTGGCGGAAGTTTGTACATAGTGCACCATCACTGTATGCCAACTCATTGGCAACAATGGGTTGCAAAGACGATGAGGCACCACTGGTGTGTGCAGTGGCTAACCAACTCTGACAGTACGAAGACAATCTCTCTTCCTCCCTACGGGCCTGCGTCTCAGCTGTGGAAAGACTGGCCAAAAGATCCGAGAACCTGTTTGAAAGAATGTGCCGGAAGATGCAGCAACTCGATGAGGATAGGTCCTCCTTCCCACCTGTACGGACCAGTATCTCAGCTATTAAGAGAAAAATCTTTCCCTGCTCAAAAGAGATGGTACATGTGGCGAGGTACCCTGTGGTTTTACCTACGTGACCACAGAGAGGACATGAGGAAGTGGGATAGAAAACCCACCTCGACCCTAGAGGCAAGGGTATGTGAGTTGAAAAAGAAAACAATCACAAGTAAGGGTTCTTCCAGGAAAATTGCTGCTCCAGTCTCCAATGGGTGGTTCCCCAGATGGGGTAGAAGGGCTTCTGATTTGTATTTACAAAAAGTGAGTAACAAGGATAAGATTCGACCCCATGCGTCCCACATGAACCCATTTGTTGATAGAGGGTATTATAATCAGAATTAAAGGGGTCCTGCCTCCAGCCAGGTGAAGGAGAGGGACAACCAAGTTTACTGGACTGTGTTGATTTGATGGCCTGGCACATCAGGCCCCCCAGAAGTATAAGGCTCTAGTAGACACTGGTGCACAGTGTACCCTAATGCCATCGAACCATAGAGGGGCAGAACGCATTTCTATTTCTGGAGTAACAGGAAGGTCCCAAGAGTTAACTTTATTGGAGGCTGAAGTGAGTCTAACTGGGAATGAATGGCAAAAGCACCACATTGTGACTGGCCCAGAGGCTCCGTGCATCCTTGGCATAGACTACCTCAGGAAAAGGTATTTCAAGGACCCAGAAGGGCACCGATGGGCTTTTGGTATAGCTGCTGTGGAGACAGAGGACATTAAACAGCTGTCCACCTTGCCTGGTCTTTCAGAGGATCCTTCCGTTGCGGGGTTGCTGAGGGTCAAAGAACAACAGGTACCAATTGCTACCACAACGGTGCACTGGCAGCAATATTGCACCAACCAAGACTCCCTGATCCCTATCCATAAGCTGATTTGTCGACTGGAAAGCCAGGGAGTGATCAGCAAGACTTGCTCACCCTTTAATAGCCCCATATGGCCAGTGTGGAAATCTAATGGAGAATGGAGATTAACAGTGGGCTATCGTGGCCTGAATGAAGTCACGTCACCACTGAGTTCTGTGTGCCGGACATGCTAGAACTTCAGTATGAACTGGAGTCAAAGGCAGCCAAGTGGTATGCCACAACTGATACCACTAATGCATTTTTCTCAATTCCTTTGGCAGCACAGTGCAGGCCGCAGTTTGCTTTTACTTGGAGGGGCATCCAGTACACCTGGAATCGACTGCCCCAGGGGTGGAAACACAGCCCCACCATTTGCCATGGACTGATCCAGACTGCACTGGAAAAGGGTGAAGCTCTGGAACACTTGCAATACATTGATGACATTATTGTGTGGGGCAACACAGCAGCAGCAGTTTTTGAGAAAGGGGAGAAAGTAATCCAAATAGTTCTGAGAGCTGGCTTTGCCATAAAACGAGGTAAGGTCAAAGGACCTGTGTAGGATATCCAGTTCCTAGGAATAAAATGGCAGGATGGATGTCGTCAGATCCCGACAGATGTGATCAATAAAATAACAGCGATGTTTCACCAACTAACAAAAAGGAAACCCAAGCTTTCTTAGGCATTGTGGGTTTCTGGAGAATGCATATTCCAAATTAGAGTTGCATTGTAAGCCCTCTCTATTAAGTGACCCAGAAGAAGAACGATTTCAAATGGGGCCCTGAGCAACAACAAGCCTTTGAACAAATTAAACAGGAGATGCAGTAGCCCTTGGGCCAGTCCGGGCAGGGCAAGATGTAAAAAATGTGCTCTATACCACAGTGGGGGACAATGGCCCTACCTGGAGCCTCTGGCAGAAAGCACCAGGGCACAATTGAGGTCGACCCCTGGGGTTTTGGAGCCAGGGATATAGAGGACCTGAGGCCTGCTATTCTCCAACTGAAAAAGAGATCTTGGCAGCATATGAAGGGGTTCGAGCTGCTTTGGAAGTTATCGGCACTGAAGCACAGCTCCTTCTGGCACCCCGACTGACGGTGCTGGGCCGGATGTTCAAAGGGAGAGTCTCCTCTACACATCATGCAACTGATGCCACATAGAGTAAGTGGGTCGCACTGATCACGCAATGGGCTTGAATAGGAAACCCCAGTCGCCCAGGAATCTTGGAGGTGATCAAGGACTGGCCAGAAGGCAAAGATTTCACAATGTCACCAGAGGAGGAGGTGACGCGTGCTGAAGAGGCCCCACCGTATAATAAACTGCCAGAAGATGAGAAGCGATATGCCCTGTTCACTGATGGGTCCTGTCGTATTGTGGGAAAGCATCGAAGGTGAAAAGCTGCCATGTGGAGTCCTACAGGATGAGTCACAGAAGCCACTGAAGGACAAGGTGAATCAAGTCAGTTTGCAGAGGTGAAAGCCATCCAGCTGGCTTTAGATATGGCTGAGCGAGAAAAGTGGCCAAAGCTCTACCTCTACACCGACTCATGGAAGGTGGCAAATGCCCTGTGGGGGTGGTTACAGCAATGGAAGCAGAGCAACTGGCAGCGCAGAGGCAAACCCATCTGGGCTGCTGAACTGTGGCAAGATATTGCTGCCTGGCTAGAGAAGCTTGTTGTAAAAGTACATCATGTAGATGCTCATGTACCCAAGAGTCGAGCCACTGAGGAACATCAAAACAACCAGCAGCTGGATCAGGCTGCTAGGATTGAAGTGGCATAGGTGGATCTGGACTGGCAACATAAAGGTGAATTATTCCTAGCTCGGTGGGCCCATGACACCTCAGGCCATCAGGGAAGAGATGCGACATACAGATGGGCTTGTGATTGAGGCGTGGACTTGACCATGGACACTATCACACAGGTTATCCATGAATGTGAAACATGCGCTGCAATCAAGCAAGCCAAGCGATCAAAGCCTCTTTAGTATGGAGGACGATGGCTGAAATATAAATATGGGGAGGCAGGGCAGATTGATTATATCACACTCCCACAGACCCGCCAAGGCAAGGGCTATGTGCTTACAATGGTGGAAGCAACCACGGGATGGCTGGAAACATATCCCGTGCCCCATGCCACCGCCCGGAACACTATCCTGGGCCTTGAGAAGCAAGTCTTATGGCGACATGGCATCCCAGAAAGGATTGAGTCAGACAGCAGGACTCATTTCCGAAACAACCTCATAGACACCTGGGCCAAAGAGCATGGCATTGAGTGGGTGTATCACATCCCCTGTCATGCACCAGCCTCTGGGAAAATTGAACGGTACAATGGACTGTTAAAAACTACACTGAAAGCAATGGGTGGTGGAACCTTCAAAAATTGGGATACACATTTAGCAAAAGTCACTTGGTTAGTCAACATTAGGGGATTCACCAATCAAGCTGGCCCTGCCCAATCAAAACCTTTACATACTGTAGAAGGGGACAAAGTTCCTGTGGTGCACGTAAAAAACATGCTGGGGTAGACCGTCTGGGTTATTCCTGCCTCGGGCAAAGGCAAATGCATTTGTGGGATTGCTTTCGCTCAAGGACCTGGGTGCACTTGGTGGGTGATACGTAAGGACGGGGCAGTCTGATGTGTACCTCAAGAGGATTTGATTTTGGGTGAGAATAGCCAATGATTTGAATTCTATGATGTTAATTGCTAAATAACCCTGTCACTGTATGTCATCGCTACCACAGTTGCTATACGCCATGTCAATGGTATTATAGTAAGAATTACCCAAACTAATGAAGAATGAACTTTGACAAAACCAAGAAAAGTGCAGCGGTGATGGAACCAGAGCTGGTTTTAGCAACTGGTGCCCAGCAACTTCCTCAAAATGGACACTTTCAACCCGCAGACCATGGACATGATATACCATCCATGCCAGACACACCAACTGTGAGCTCCAGATACAACATGCAACAATCCAATACTACACACCATCCTCCCACTGCATCCAACGTCACTTGTCGCACCACACCGAAGCCGGTCCCATTTCGACAACTGAGTGAACTCCGTGTCATCTCTCCTGCTCTGAGAGACTGTTATGACAGATGGAACCCAAGTCATAGACTAAATGAATTCAACAGACATTTTGGAGGGATGGCCCTTAGACTAAGGGAATGGGGGGGGGTGTGTGTGTGTATATATATCTCTCTATCTCAAAGACAGGAAAAGTGGTGGTGACTAATTGGAAAGTGTAGATCTGGGCATGACATAAATGGTCTAGAATAAGGGGTGGATAATGTCCCAGTTCCAGCTGGGATAGAGTTAACTTTCACAACAAGCTAGGAGGGGACACAGCCAGGATAGCTGACCTAAACTGGCCAAAGGGATATTCCATACTATATGATGTCATCCTTAGTATATAAAGTGGGGATGGGGACAGGGGGTGGGATCGCTGCTCGGGAGCAGGCTGGGCATCGGGCTCCAGGCAGTGAGCAATTTGTACTGTGAATCATGCGCTTAGTATGTTCTATTATTGTTATTGGGTTTTTTTTTCCTCTGATTTCTCTTCCTTTGCTGTCCTGTTAAACTGTTTTTACCCCAACACATGAGTTTTGCCTTTCTTTTTCCCTGATTCTCCTCCCCATCCCACTGAGGGGGAGAGGAGTGAGCAAGCAGCTGCTTGGTACTTAGTTGTCGGCTGGGGCTAAACCACACCACCACCACTGGAGCAACAAGGTGCCTTCCGGCCACCTCTCAAAATGTATTCAAAAATGTATAAAATCACAGCACTCCAGTAACACAATGATGGAGACTGTATCAACACTTAGAGGGTAAACCAAAGGAAATGGCTTATCTAGGCAGAATAGTCAAAACACACATTTAGTTCACCAAATTGTTTCTGTCAAAGATAAGCTTTAAAAGATTTTCTTTTCTCCAAATGTGTTCATGTCTTTAGCAAATCTAAAAATGTCTGAGAACAAGATATATTCCTACAGTCATCTAAAACTCTGCAATGCATACTATACCAGTGGACAACTGCTACCTGGAATCCAAAACTACAGTCAAAATCCAGATTTAATATTAAATTGGAGAGGGGAAAGGGTAGGAGGAAAGGGGAGGAAGGTCTCCTGACAGAACAGGGACTGATGATTCTTCTGCAGATCATTTTTCATTTACATACAACCTATGTGAAGACAAAACATACACTCAGACTATTTATCTAGCTATTCCAACATATTTTAACAGAAATACATTACTTTTCAGTTGTCAGAGCATAGACAACCTAAGATAACCAAGGTTGTTAGGACTTTTTTTAGAGGAGTAGTTTGTTTTTTGTTTTGGGGTGGGTTTTTTTGGAAAGAGATTTCCCCATTTGGAATTTGGTTTATGAAAGTAATTTAAGTTTTTCTATCAGCTTTAATTGTAGCCTATAATTTAGATATTAAGAAAAGCAAGCCCTGAATAGCAACTATAAAAAAACCAATCTTTCATGTTATTTCGTAACACAGTGGAATACAAAACAGAGACCCTCCACAAAGTCAAAAGCTCTCAGACTTCCAAAGTTACTGATCAGCGTGACAACACTGGGAATTAAAAACTACACATACTCAGACCCTAGAAAAGCCTAATGGAAATTTTTCAAAAATATGACCAATGCAACCTTTTGGAAGACAACTAAAGGAAAAATGTTTCAAGAACCAGCAATTTCAAAGCGGGTATTGTTCAAGAAGACAGCATCCATATACCAAACATTTTGCTTCAAAATACTAAAGTACAACCAGAAAGAATGGTCTTATTCTTACAGACTAGATTTATATAGCTGAAGAATTACAACAAATGTGGCCATAGAAAATGCTATCTTACCTTCCTTTTTTAACCATTTCACAATGTTTCCTTCTTCCATTGTAGGAGAAAGTGCAGGCATGAGAACTTTAATACCAGGCGTACCTGTAAAACAAGCACATGATTATCTAGACTACTTTTTCAGTATAGTTATTTTCTCAGTTAACTGCTTAACACAAATGAAACTAAAAGTGCATGAATCCAAAAGACAGTTGAACAGAAGATTCATTATGATGCTCTTTTTTTAAGCTTACATACAAGCATGCACTCCCAAAAGCACCAAGGAAAACAAGGTACTAAGTATAGAACCTATATGTTACACAGACAACAAGGGGCAACTTGAGTATAAAGTCATAAATACAAAATACTAAGCAAATTAAACTCTGTCTTAAGTAAAAACATGATATAGAAACTTTGGATCTGATGAAGATGACTTTAGATAGTCCTGCTGCTTCAGCTCCAATTCAATTAATTTTTAACGGAAACTTTCTCCACGTTGGTCTTAGTGCAGTATTGAAAATATACAAACTCGTATTTCAAGTACCTCTCAGTTCAGCCTGACCTACTGAACAATCCTACAGTGGATGCAAGTGAAACAGGGTTATATAACTTTTGTCCAACACAAATGTAAACAGTAAAAAAAAAAAAATCTACAACTCGCTTAGAGCTCCAACTACACACAAGCTATCGTGTGTAGAATGAAACAGCTATAAAATAAAACAGCTATAAAATGAAACAGCTATAAAATGAAACAGCTATAAAATACATATTAGAAAAAAAATCAGCAGCTACCCTGAAGCTGTGATTTTTTTTTTTTTTAATTCCCCCCTGACCTCCAAAATGCCATAAATTTCAAAGCTGAGCCAGCTAATACCCCCTGCCTTTTGTGTGTCAGGGGCACATGTACCAAACCACACGACATTTCCATTTTGGGGGGCTTTCCAAACATGGCCTTGCATATGTTTAGTTCTGCCCCCATCAGGGTCTCTGAGCAAATACTTCATTAAAATTCTGTGCCACAGCCTCTCATTTACTCCCAGGACACAAGTTACGAGATGAGTCTCAAAGACTTGTTCTCTAATGTCCTGCTGGCTTGGCAGGAAAGAAAGTCATAAGACTTGTCAGATACAAGCAAGCCCAGAGGAGGGAACGCACACAAACACATGCATGCACACATCTCTCAGTCCTCAAGAGAGGCCAAAACTGCTGCAATCACAAGAAATTGGGTGAGAGGTATTGATATGTTCCCTGCTGATGAACTATGATGTGCTACAGAGGATAGTATTACTCCACCCACAAATTCCTCAGTGGTGTTTACCATAGTTTTTCTTCCTAGTTATGCAGTATGTCAGCACTATGATTATGAACGTATGACCAGAATACCACCTAGGTAGGCATCTTCTCTTCTGTCTCAGAGTACCTATCCATCCTCAGGCTTCTAGTCATGGGCATGCAAGTGTAAGGACAGAGTGGGGTGTAAGTGTGCAGAACATATCTAGCCAACTGTTAGAATTCTTTCTGATTCAACCAAAGGCTAGATACTTATATCTTGATTACGATCTCTGTCTTCATGCTGAACTGCAATATTAAGAGCACGCCAAGGTAAAGCATGTAATTGCATTCCCCCAAAGTTCAAACATTAAAAGGAAATGGGAATTCAGAATTCTGAATTCCTAGACCAGAAGTTTCGTTAGTCTTACTAAAATCCACCACAAACACTACATCCTCCTTTCTCCTCTTCTCCTCCTCTTTGCAACAGGCTGTGGAATTTTCCTCCAGATGACAGATTAAAGCATATCTTTTAAATTATTCAAGTCCCCCTGATCCTAGTACTCCAGACATTGATGATCCACGTCCTTAATTGATAAACTTTTCCAATGTTTATTTATCCTTTCTGCTAGGAAACTATATCTACTTTGCAGACTGAAATTGCCTAATTTCAAGTTTCAGTGATTGGATCTTACGTCTCTGTTAAAAAGTTTGGAAAACTTTTCATTACAGAGATACTTCACATCAGTAAGTGTCTATATACAGACATCAGGTAAATTCTTAGCCTTTTCTTTCCTTTGACAAGCCAAATAAAAAGATCTGAAAAGTCCAATGTATTTAAGCAACACAACACCACCACTTCTCTGGCCCTGCAACTCCATGTACTAGAAACAGCTAGCTAGCAGATCACTTCAGTCTGCCAATTAACTGAATCGCTTAGTAAACCCATACAGAGAGAGAAGTGGCACTGCACAGCAGCAAGCTCCATGCCATGTAAGTGGGATGCTTCTGAGGACAGGGCTCATGACACCGCACATTCCTTGGCTTCATAACACACTACATCTCTTGTCATTTGATCCAGTATACCAAAGTAGCATTCTGGCATACAGCTGGTAAGACAAGAGATACTAGTTTTCTGAATTTAAGGATAGTTGTGAGGCCAACTAAAAGTATCTTTTAGACAATGTTTTTGTAAGAGCAGTTTTTCCAGCACTTGACTGATTTTTGAGGCTCCTTCTTGAACTATTATACATCTGAATCTGTATTTAGTTAGAGAACAGAAATAGACACGTAGAAAGTACATTGTATAGAACAGCAAGAATTAATTCTGCTTCACATTCCCCTTTCTCTAATACCCAGCATTAAGGCTATTATCATTCAGTAGGAACACCACCACACTTCTCCCAGTTGCGATATTGCTTAGATTAAGCAGGAACAGCTTTAAAAAACTCACAAATTATCCTTTTTTTTTCCTCATTATCCAGAAGAAAAAGAGCAAGGAAAAAAAACTAGAATAATTTGAGCTGAAAGGCATGTGTCACCTAGAGTGAGAATCCTTCTCATCCTTACTTCCAAGTCCTAAGAGTTACCATGGTTAAGATCTCAGAGAAGACAAAGACAGAAGTGAAACTTCAACAAATACACGATGATTTAAGGGAATTAAAAGTGTCCACCCATGTTCTGTTATTCATTAATGTTAATACATCCAATAAACTGATCTTGTCTTGCTCATTGCTATAGGATTATGAAAGAATTAATCATTACACTTGTGTAAAAGAACATAGGTATTCAAACCATAAATACTGTAGCGGTTAGGTTGAGTTAAAAAACATTACATAGAAATAATGGAAAAACTATTTCCATTATTATTTAAATCTCTCGTCCCACACCTCTCTAGTAGATGGACCTCAAGGCAGGGACTGGGGGAGCAAAATCCCTCCCACTGTAAGAGAAGATCAGGTTCGTGACCACCTGAGGACCTGAACGTACGTAAGTCTATGGGACCTGACGAGATGCAGCCCAGAAGTCCTGAGGGAACTGGCTGAGGTAGTTGCCAAGCCACTCTCCATGATACCTGAAAAGTCATGGCAGTCAGGTGAAGACCCCGGGGACTGCAAAAGGGAAACATTGCACCCATTTTTGAAAAAGGGTAGGAAGGAGGACCCTGGGAACTACCAACCTGTCAGGCTCACCTCTGTGCCTGGGAAGATCATGGAACAGATCCTCCTAGAAGCTATGCTGAGGCACATGGAGGACAGGGAGGTGATTGGAGACAGCCAGCATGGCTTCACCAAGGGCAAGTCCTGCCTCACCAGCCTAGTGGCCTTCTATGATGGAGTGAGTACATCACCGGACAAGGGAAGAGCTACAGATGTCATCTATCTGCACTTCTGTAAGGCCTTTGACATGGTCCCCCACAACATCCTTCTCTCCAAATTGGAGAGATACAGATTTGATGGGTGGACAGTTCGGTGGATGAGATTTGGTTGGATGGTGGCATCCAGATGGTAATGGTCAAGGGCTCAATGTCTGGATGGAGATCAGTGACGAGTGGTGTCCCTCAGGGGTCCATACTGGGACCAGTACTCTTTAATATCTTCATCAATGACATAGACAGTGGGATTGAGTGCACCCTCAGCAAGTCTGCAGACAAAACCAAGCTGAGTGGTGCAGCTGACATGCCTGAGGGATGGGATCCCATTCAGAGGGACCTGGACATGCTCAAGAGGTGGGCCAGGTGAACCTCACGAGGTTCAACAAGGCCAAGTGCAAGGTCCTGCACCTGGGTCGGGGCAACCCCTGTATCAATACAGGCTGAGGAATGATGGGATTGAGAGCAGCCCTGCCAAGAAGGACTTGGGGGTACTGGTGGACGAAAAACTGGACATGAGCCAGCAATGTGCGCTCACAGCCCAGAAAGCCAACTGTATCCTGGGCTGCATCAAAAGAAGCGTGGCCAGCAGGTTGAGGGAGGTGATTCTGCTCCTCTACTCTGCTCTGGTGGTACCCCACCTGGATTACTTCATCCAGCTCTGGAGTCCTCAGCACATGAAAGACATGGACCTGTTGGAGCAGGTCCAGAGCAGGCTCCCAAAGACGATCAGAGGGATGGAACACCCCTCCAACAAGGAAAGGCTGAGAGAGTTGGTAGTTGTTTTAGTCTGGAGAAGAGAAGGCTCCGGGGAGACCTTACTGTGATCTTTCAATCACAGAATCACAGAATGGTAGGGGTTGGAAGGGACCTCTGGAGATCATCTAGTCCAACTCCCCTGCCAGAGCAGGGTCACCTAGAGCAGGCTGCACAGGACTGTGTCCAGGCAGGTTTTGAATATCTCCAGAGAAGGAGACTCCACAACCTCCCTGGGCAGCCTGTTCCAGGGCTCTGTCACCCTCACAGGAAAGGAAGTTTTTCCTCATATTTAGATGGAACTTCCTGTGTTCCAGTTTGTGGGCCCATTGCCCCTTGCCCTGACAAGGGGCACCACTGAAAACAGTTTGGTCCCATCCTCTTGACACCCTCCCTTGAGATATTTCTAAGCATTTATGAGATCCCCTCTCAGTCTTCTCTTCCTCAGGCTAAGCAGCCCCAGCTCCCTCAGCCTTTCCCCAGAGGAGAGATGCTCCAGTCCCCTCATCATCTTTGTAGCCCTCCACTGGACTCTCTGCAGTAGTTCCTCGTCTTTCTTGAACTGGGAAGCCCAGAACTGGATGCAGTCCTCCAGATGGGGCCTCACTAGGGCAGAGTAGAGAGGGAGGAGAACCTCCCTCGACCTGCTGGCCACACTCTTCTTAAGGCACCCCAGGATGCCGTTGGCCTTCCTGGCTGCCAGGGTCCATTGCTGGCTCATGGTGAATTTGTCATCTACCAGGACTCCCAGGTCCTTCTCCTCAGAGCTGCTTTCCAGCAGGCCAACCCCTAACCTGTACCAGTGCATGGGGTTGTTCCTTCCCAGGTGCAGGACCCTGCACTTGCCCATATTGAACTTAATGAGGTTCCTCTCCGCCCAACACTCCAGCCTGTCCAGGTCTCGCTGAATGGCAGCACAGCCTTCTGGTGTACCAGCCAGTCCTCCCAGTTTCGTGTCATCAGCAACTTGCTGAGGGTACACTCTGTCCCTTCACCCAGGTCTTGATGAATAAATTGAACAAGACTGGCCCCATTACCGACCCCGGGGGAACACCACTAGCCACAGGCCTCCAACTAGACTCTCCGCTGCTGATCACCACCCTCTGAGCTCTGCATTCAGCCAGTTCGCATCCACCTCACCATCCACTCGTCTAGCCCACACTTAGCTTACCTATGAGGATATTGTGGGAGACAGTGTCAAAAGCCTTGCTGAAGTCAAGGTACACAACATCCACCACTCTCCCCTCACCCACCCAGCCAGTCATGCCATCATAGAAGGCTGTCAGATTGGTCAAGCATGATTTCCCCATTGGTGAATTTATGCTGACTACTCCTGATCACCTTCTTTTCTTCTACATGCCTGGAGATGGCTTCCAGAATGAGTTGCTCCATCACCTTTCCAGGGATGGAGGGGAGGCTGACTGGCCTGTAATTTCCCGGTCCTCCTTCTTGAAGGCTGGAGTGACATTGGCTTTCCTCCAGTCCTCAGGCACCTCTCCCGTTCTCCATGACTTTTCAAAGATGAGGAGAGCGGCTTGACAATGACCTCTGGCCACTCCCTCAGCACTCACAGGTGCCTCCCATCAGGGCCCATGGATTTGTGGGTGTCCAGTTTGCCCAACTGATCTCTAAGCCGATCCTCCTCGACAAAGGACGGTCATCCTTTCTCCAGGCTTCCTCTCTTACCTCCAGGGTCTGGGATTCCTGGGGCCAGCCTTGACAGTAAAGACTGAAGCAAAGAAGGCATTCAGTAACTCTGCCTTTTCTGTATCCTTCGTGACCAGGGCACCCACCTCATTCAGCAGAGGGCCCACGTTTCCCTAGCCTTCCGTTTGTTATCGATGTATTTGAAGGAGCCCTACTTACTGCCCTTGACTTCCCTTGCCAGATTAAATTTGAGGTGGACCTTAGCCTTCCTTGTAGCATCCCTGCATACCCTGACAGCATCCCTGTATTCCTCCCATGTGGCCTGTCCCGTTTCCACATTCCATGGACTTGCTTCTTCCACTTGAGTTGTGCCAATAGTTCCTTGCTTATCCATGCTGGCTCCTGCCTCCCTTACCTGATTTCTTACTCCTGGGCTGCAACCGCTCTTGAGCTGGAGGAAGTGATGCTTGAACATTACCCAGCTTTCTTGGGCCCCCCCTACCTTCTAGGGCCTAACCCACAGGATTGCTCCAAGCAGGGTCCTTGAAGAGGGCAAAGTTAGCTCTCCTTCAAGTCCAGGGTTGTAATCCTGCTTAGTGTCCTGCTTCCTCCACGCAGGATCCTGAACTCCACCAAGCTCGTGGTCACTGCAGCAAGGCTATCCCCAACCTTCACAATCCCCAACCAGACCTTCTTTGTTTGTTAGTATGAGGTCCAGCAGCACCCCTCTCCTCGTCTGGCTCCTCCACCACACTGCGTCAGAAAATTGGTCATCAATGTTCTGCGGGAACCTCCTGGACTGTGTGTGCCGAGCTGTGTTGTCCCTCCAACAGATATCGGGTGGTTGAAGTCCCCCATGAAACCAGGGCCTGTGACTGTGAGGCTACTTTCAGCTGCCTGTAGAAGGCCTCATCAACGTCCTCTTCCTGATCAGGTGGCCCGTAGTATACACCACAACAGTGTCCCCCATGTTAGCCTGTCCCTTAATCCTTACCCATAAGCTCTTGACCCTTCTTTGTCTCCCCTAGGCAGAGCTCGATACATCCAATTGCTCTCTCAAAGAGAGAGCAACTCCACCACCTCACCTTGCTGGCCTGTCCTTCCTAAAAGTACTACCCATCCATGACAGCATTCCAGTCATGCAAGCTGTCCCAACACGTCTCTAAGTGCTATGAGCTCACGGCCCTGCGAGTGCACACAGACGTCTAGTTCTCCATTTATTCCCCATGCTACGAGCATTGGTGTACAGGCATTTCCGAGAGGTAGTTGAGTTTGCAGGTTTCCCTGGAGGCGTGCAGAAGGATCCACCACAGCCATACAAACCTTAGTGGTGGTTGGCCTTCTGGTTCTTAGCTTGGAGGCAGCTAAGGAACGTTTGCATCTGCTCAGGTTACTGGCTTACTCCCCAGTTGGATGCGCTGGCACAAGCATCACCACTTGGACCTCTCCCCTGAGTCCTTCAGTTTACGAAGCCCACCTCACCAGTTAGCGTGCCCACCAAAGATTCCCCTGCCTGTTTTAGCAGGTGGATCCCATCCCCCCCATATCTTAAGGGGGCTTACAAGTAAGATGGGGACAGACTTTTAGCAAGGTCTGTTACAACAGACAAGGCTAATGGGTTTAAACTAAAGGAGTGTAGATTCAGACTAGATACAGGAAGAATTTTTTTACAGTGAGGGTGTGAAACACTGGAGACAGGTTGCCCAGAGAGGTGGTAGATGCACCATCCCTGGAACGTTTGAGGTCAGGGTGGGGACAGGCTCTGAGGAACCCGATCTAGTTGAACATGTCCCTGCACATTGCAGGACAGCTGGACTAGATGACTTTTAAAGGTCCCTTCCAACCTGTCCTGGTTAGGCCAGGACAGAGCTAGTTTTGTCTCCAGCAGCTACTGTGTTTTGGATTTGGTGTGTGAAGAATGGTGATAGCGCACTGATGTTGTTGGTTGCTGCTAAACAATCAAGGACATTTTGCAGCTTCCTAGGTTTGTTAATGTGCAGGTACAAAAACCTGGGAGGAGTACAGCCAGAATAGTTGATCCAAACTAGCCAAAGAATATTCCATACCATAGACATCATGCCCAGTATAAGTGAGGGTTGGCCAGTGGGCTGCCTCCCTTAAGCTTCCCTTCTTGTTGCTTTTGTTGCCTGCTTTCCTTGTTTTTTGTCCATTCGTTCAGGCCTTTTCATTCATTCGTTCAGGCTGTTCGTTCCCTCACCTGCTCTCTCTGGAACTTGCTGTTCTCTGATAGCTGGGGGAGGGAATACGCATGCTCCCTGGCTGCTCCTCAGGACGGGCTGTATTGGTCATTGGGTGGTAAGAAATTGTGCAGTTGCTGTGTTTATAGATTCTATTATCCTTATATATTATTATTAAATATATTATCTTTTCTTTGCTGTCCTGGTGAACTGCTTGTTTCTCTCTGATTCTCCTCCCCACCCCACTGGGGAGGAGGGAGAGTGAGTGAGCGGCTGCATGGTATTTGGTACTATCTGGGGTTAAACCACCACACAACCCAAACCATTCTATGATTTTTTTTTTAAAGTGTGAAATGGAAACATTGTAGCACCAAGCACAGAAAGCAAGTTAGTATTCCCCAAACTCCCCAGGAGAACAACACAACCAAGATCATGCTCCCCAAAACACTTGAACTGTGAAAATGAGCCCAGTATATGCATGGTTCATGTTCCTAGAAGACTGCATGAGGAAATATCCATATTTGTCTCAGTCTTTTCATGGTACTTAAATGCTTGTCAGTTAAATATTACTCATTACTGTAATGCTTAGAAACATGTCCAGACAATATTCCTTGTAACACTGGCAATTCCCATCTGAACTGTCTCCAAGGATTCTCTTAAAAGGTTTCTTCTTGTAACCTCTCGTCTTGGACCAATACACAGAAAAATGAGCTATGTTAAGAACGTGTATTATTCTGTGAATGCCTGTATTCATTTACCAAATCATGTTTTGTCTATGATAATTTTTCAAACACTACAAATTAAAGCATGAGTTCACAATTTTCTTTACACTATATATGTTCACTCCAAAAAATATTTACAGATAACAGCAAGTAGAAAATAATACCTTACAGGATGCAAATAAGTGTTCTGTTTCATTGTCTAACTTGACAAGTCAACTTTGACAATTAAAACATGATTTTGTAGCTATATTCCACACATATCTAGGACTATCTAGAACTAGTGGGACATACTTCACTGAAAGCAAAAGCATTCCACATTTCTAATGAGGAAAAAGTTAATTTTTAAACATGGTGGTTCACATGTTTCACTTCAGTAAAGAGTCCACTTGATCCATTTCCCAGAATATGCTCCATACTTGGCATAAATACAAATTGAGCAACAAATTTGTGCCACTAACATCTTCCCTTTCATGTTATGAGCAACTACCACAAACAGGCAGTCTATTCTGGTCCTTTGATCAAGTTAGGAAAGAAGATCCAGCAGCAAGTACACATGAAATAAAAAATAAATAAATAAAATAAATAGAATACAAACAGAAGGAAGAATCCAAAAATTATGCACATGTCAAACCTGAAAATGAGAAACTCATTTTCCTGTACTATTGTGCCTCACTGTAAGAATGGTAACTGTAATTGAGGAGCAGCACTCAAAGTGATCTTAGAAGGTATATGGCTATGCTTTAGTAGCCATTACAGTAGGCTAACAGTCTTCTCAGGCACTTAACGACTTATTACTAACTGTCACACTAAAACAAAACCACACCACACAGAATAAACCCACTTGTCACTAGATAAAAAACTTGGCAAAAACCTCTGTTAAGTGGAGATCAGAAAAGTTAAAGTTACTTAGTTACAAAGGTAACTAAAAAAAAATTCGTTCCTTCATCCTTCCCCAGCTTTCCACCAGGTACACAGAATATTTGTACTTGTAAGGCCCAGGCAACTAATAAAGGCTTGTTATTATTACAGGGAGGAACTTTTCTGCTACCTGAGAAAGACAAATATGTCATATAGCTCAAAGGAAAATTATTTTTGGAAAAAACCTACAGTGTTCTGGTACTCCTATTTGCAAAGGCATGGGGAGTCTGAGGGCTGCTCAGCAGCTTCAGCAGGCAAGAGAATATAACATTATTTCATTAAGAGGGTTTATCTCCATTTCACTGATATAAATCCAAGTGCTAGCATAATAGTTCACACTGCATCACAATGCAAAACAAAGTAAAGAATGTCCATTTTTCCACTTCGAGCCCCATGCTTATGCTGTAAAATAGAGTATTTATTATAACTCAAATAGCCTTTCCTTCCCTTCTTGACCTATGGAAACGCTTCAGTGTAATTCTATCCTCATGAATCTGCAAGTATATTTAGAAACTGTAAGAAAACTAAAGGTTGAAAACTAGCCCTATGCTCCAGTTTCTTTGAAGATGCTAAATACAAGACCTTGCAAGTTGTGGGTAAAAAAGTTTACTACTACCTGGAAGGCTGCTAACATTTTACTTCAAAACAAATTATATATAAATATTATACTATTCTATGTGGTGATTTCATTCAGAAAAAAAATATCTGGCTGTAAAAGTCTGTGGATTGTCCCTGCAGACCTAAAACATATTGCAAGATGACCACTGATGTCAGATTTTTTCCTTTAAACTGTTCACTGAAAGTTCAACATACTGCTTAAATTACAAAACATTTGCATATGGAAAACATTTTGTTTTCCAAATGGATTCAAATAAAAAAGAATTTAACAGATACATCATAGGTCTTCACTTAAAAAGAAGATATCACTTTACTTATAGTTGCTAAGTGTTAGCATTTGAAATTCTCCTGTATTCTTCCACACAGGAGTTACACACATTTTAATCTATTTATTGTTTGTGGTAATTATAGCTGAATGTTGATTGTTAAATAGCAACTAAGGTATATGGCATAAAGCTAACACGAATTATTTACAAAATCATTGCAAACTTCTAGTCACCTGCAGCAAGTTAGTTGGTTCAGAAAAAACACACATAAAACCTGAATCAGCAGAGAGCTGCAAAGATTTTATCCTACACTGGAAAACCACATGCTGGTTCTCCCCCACCCCCCAACTCCTATACTCACCAGCAAAATTTAAGATCTATTTCTAGGCTGCTTTTGCTGGCATATCAATGAAAAAAATATTCCTGACACTGAGAAAACTCTGGAGGCACAGGACTTGTGAGAACACAACAAATTGAGAGAACACAAATTGTGCTATCTAGGAAGAACTTTAGCTTTAGAATAATGTTGATAACATGGATAGCCATGGCAGCAAAAAAACTGGACAAAGTATGGCAGCAAAAAAAGTGACAAAGTATACTAACAAATTGCTTTACTTCTATTACTTTACTTTGCACAAAACTTCCTTTTCCTTCCACTTACATGCAGCCTGATCTGAACTATGCAGATCCATACAACAAAATTATAATAGTTACAACATCCATTACAGTAATGCACAAGAAAAGATTTCAGCAACAGACTTGGCAATGAGGTTGGCACTGATTTTAAACTCACTTCTAATTACTTTCAGTTGTCTGGAGGTCAGATGCAGTCAACAAGTTCATTGAAAAACTTCCCAGAGAACACATCTATTAACATTACTTGGATGCTTTAAAGTAATTTTATAGTTAAAAAATCAAAGTGTTTTTTAAACAAGAGAAGCATTTCTTCTTTCTATAATGTATCACAAGTCTATTCTGCGAGGCAGCACAATGATTGCATTTTGAACGAGGCCAATTCAGGGAAAAAGTTTTAAGCCATGCATGACTGTCTCTTCTTCCACATTAACTCAATATCAATCCATGATACAACCAAAAGGAGCTGATCAGTTTTCTGCCCAATTATTCATGTTCACACCTTTATTCATACTACCAGTAGTACTAATACTAATGCTGCCGCCCAGTTATGCAGATTGGGGAATGGATTTTGCTGGAAGTTAACCTGATCACAAAAACAAATACAATTTCAGTCAGGTTAGCTTCCTGATCTGGCTCATCATACAGCAGCATGAACAAAATCAACATCCAAAATAGGCAGTGGGAACTAGGATATAATTTGAGTTAAAGTAACTGTGGAACTGCAATCCAAGTGCTTATGCAAAGGAAAGGAAAAAATGAGGTCCACTTCAGCTCCATTTTCTCCACTCCTTTCTCATCTTCCAAGCTCACCAACCTATCCACTCCTTGTGCATTCATTTAATGCTCATGCATAGAGATACCTATGTTCAGAGAAGTTCAGTAGTGCTGCAATTAAGAGCCTTGTTCAGCAAGATACACAAGAACACTAGCTACAACAACCGTCTCCTTTCAAAGCTAATTTTAGTCACTTTTCAGTTAATGACTACACACCATCCAAAAACCAGGCTTAAATGTGTCTCAAAAAAAAAAAAAGCAGTCTTACAATGAACAATTCCCTTCACCAAATAATATTTTCTTTCATTACATAAAAAAAACTGCTAATAAAAGGAGTCATTGCACCATGTAGGTTAGTTGCACTGTACAGGCAGTCCTTACAAGCACTCTGGGAAGTAAATATCATTGCTTTTTCATTATGGGTAAGCAGAAAGTTCTGGCAATTCACACAATCTCAAAGACAGTGCTCATCAGCATAAAGAATTTAGAGCCACGAGCATATAAAAAATCTGGACTCCAGTCACCATTCATTAATTTTACTGCTATCAACAGTAGCAGTGTTATTACTTATCAATTATCTCAAGAAAAAAGGAGGAAGACTTAAAAAACTTCACATAAACAGTTGCTGCTATTTTAAAGAAAACCCTCTGTGTATCCAAGAGAATTGTTCTTGATGACATATTTTAAGAATTAAGTTGAGTCTGCGCACAACGTTTCTGCCTCCTTCCTTCTCCATTAAGGGATTCAATGCATATTTAGGCTGTGTGTCAGTGAACAGCAGGGCTTTAAGAGAAGAGCAAACCAGTAGACAACTAATATCCTATTCACTACAATCTGAGAATCCCGTTGACAGTGAATTTGTATGCAAACTTATTCAGCATAACACAGGTCCATTGCCTCTTTTTAACCTCCTTTGATATGAAAACAACTACAGCATTATCAAAACCAAAAAAAAAGGCAATGAAAAGAAACACTTTAATGTGCCCCACCAGAGATATTTCATAACTTCCTGAGCCATACTCTGTAGTCAGTAGAAAATTGAAAGATTACTCCAACGTGACTTCAATGATAAGATTAAGAAACATTAAAACAAACTAACAAAAAAGATCTCTAACAAAGGTTCATTCTATTTTCTTCCTTCCTTGTAACCAAACTAGGGAATTCAATTCTGACTTCATCATTTGACTATGCAAATAACTTTCTCCCTCCTCTACTACCACAGACAGGGACAGAAACATAGAGAAGCAAAAAACTAAAGTGACATGACAAAACTAGATCCACATGAACAATATTTCAAAAGGCAGCATTTTCAGAAACACAAAGTGGACAAATAAGTCTGTTTTATTTTAGCATTAGTTTTAACTTTAAATTCTCAAGCTAGGAACCAAGAGTGAGTTTATGTTCAAAAAAGCTGTATTTTACCAGAGAAGTTATGATTTTTCTCTTTGTTTTCTTTTTAGAGGCTACAATAAACATTTAGAAAAATGGTGTCACTGAGATATACACCACCTTGAAAAGCTGTAAGTAATACTAAGAGGGTTCACAGAAACAAGTCAATGAGGAAGGCCTGAACAAGTTAAAGGTGTGATATATCACCTTAATACATAAAAATACAAATAATACCAAAAAATTCCCTCACGTCCATATCCAAAATTAATAATTTAACTCCAGCTATATATTACATAAGTCTTTCTCACCATAAAGATATAAATACTACAACAGATTGCCTGGAAGAACTGTAGACAAGAGGTCTTTAAGCAGTTAGATAATAAGACTAATGTAGAGGTAGCTAATCCCACATTGGACAAAAAGACAAACATTATTTTATGAAGGAAGCAATTTTTTCTCATAAAATTCGAAAACAAATAACATTTGTTTTCAAGAACAGGGATAGCCTTCCCTATATCATACACAGCAGGTTTTTGCAAAGGAAAAGATTTTCATACTGCAAAGCAGCAAAGACAGACAGTGTTGGAAAGAAGGATATACTGAGATCTAAACCACAGTGATTAACTCAGTAGTAGTACCTTAGAGACTTGTTTTATTGTAAATGCACATAGTTTTATTACACAAGGGTAGCAAGAGCTCACTTCTTTATAAGTGCACTTAAAAACCAAAGACTTCAGGTATTTTATGCTCAGTATCACACCAGTACCTAATAACAATGCACCTGATTATTGTCTAAATGTTTTAGAAGTTGTAACTAACAGATCAAGTAAGGAAAGAAAGATCACATTTCATTTGGGTATCCAAAAGTCTTCCAACATCGCTTAGAGACAGAGAAAATATGGAAGGTAAGTGGAAGATCTGTCTGGTAATTCCGTGACAAACTCCTGAGAAGAGAAAAAGTATCTTGAAAGGCTGTTGCCCATAACCTCATAGGTTGACTTCTATGTAGCAATGTATGCTAGACATGCAATTATTTAAATTTAAACTCCATTTCTCTATTTAAAAAAAAAATTACATAAAATATAGCTTCCATGCCCTTCTCCAGCTACTTGAAACACTACTTGTTGAATAAAAAGATGAGAGAAAAGTGGTGGAGTCTCCAAACATTTAAAAAAAAACCAAAAAACCTAAAAACTTGCTCTTTCAGTACTTCACTATACTTACACGTAGAAAACACTCAGCTGTAAGCACTTTTTTTCCTTATCCACAACAGAATATTCACATATTGAAGACCTAATCTGCCATCAATCGGTTTTCCTCTCTAGACTCCAATTCCTTCAGTTTTTTCTCAGTGATCACATTTTCTCAACCTCTAATAATTCTCACATCTCTCTCCGAATTCTCTCCATCAGCCCATACCTTTCCTGATATACTTCCAGTACCTCCAGAGACCAAACCAAACAGCATCCTGCCAAACTAACCCAACTCCATAGCCTCTCATCCACTTTCCAAACAGTCATTGGTACTCAGTCTCTCCTGCTCAGTACACACACGGCCCTGCCACTCTACACACACCTACCTGGTAACACCTGGCACTCACACCTCCCCACCACCTCGCACAGGCCTTACTTTTCCCCCAGCACCACCTACCCTCATTCCTTCCTTAACGTCGCAGCTCCTCCACACACACACCTGCAGTAGGCCAACGGCACAGGCGAACGGCACAAGTACCCACTAACAACGAAGGGCGCAGGATCCAGCCCATCACTCACCCAGTAGCTCTCGGGTCCGGTGCAGACGCCTCAGCCTCCTCGAGTGGGGAGAAACACGCCAGCGCCCAGAGCTGGCCGCCCTCCCAGCAGCAAGCTCACCACCCCCCCTTGCCGCCGCAGCTCAGCCACAAGGAAGCTGCCATCTTGCCTGTCTTCGCTTCCCTCCCCTCCCCAGTGCCGGGGCTGTCTCTCTCACTGCCTGATCAGAAAAAGCGACACGACCCCCACCCCGCGGCGAAGCCACCTCAGCGCGGGGGAGCGTTTTCCTTAACGCCCCCTGCCCTGCCACTGGCCACCTGCCTGCACCTGGCACAGCAGCAAGCCCTCCCGGAGCACCAGGCGTGGGCGCTCAGCCACCTCGCCTGCTCGGGCCTGACTACCTCTATCGCCCAGGTACAAGCAAATGCCTACCACAAACGCACCCTGCACGTCTCTGAGCCCTGCCTGCCTGTCCGCCCCCGGGGTGCGCCCGCATCTCTTTCTAACTACTCCGCTACTGGCCCTTCCCTGCCCACCCGACCTGAGGGGGGGAGGCTGGTCTCTCCATCCCACCCTGGCCAGTCCGCCTCCGCCCCGGAGCAGGGTCTGCGCCCCCCCGCCAGTGTATCGCTCTGGTCGATGCCTCACCGCCGGGGGTAGGCAAGCGCTTGGCAGGCGCCCGCGTGGACCCCTAAAGAAGCCCACGAAAAGGACCCCCGCACTCGCCGTCCGACAGCACCATGGCGGCAGCTGGCTGCGACTGCGACACTGCACAGGTAACGAGGGGCCGCGCGCAGACCCCGCACGCAGCGCCTGCCCCTGAGGCTGCGTGGGCTTTAAAGGGGCGCAGGGCTTGGCAGCGAGGCAGGCGCACACGCCTCATCCCGGCAGCGTCTCCTTTAAGGAGCTCGGCGGCGCGCGATGTGGAGCTGCCACGCTCTGCCTGCAGGTGGGGCCGAGCGCCCCAGGGTCCCCTCTCTGTCTGGGAGGGACTCCTGGATGCCCGAGGCAGGACAGCGAACCGGCAATGGCCCTGCCAGCGTGCCCGGGCCCTGCCGTGGCCAGCAGTGCCAGCCCTGATGCTGCTGACGGCCCCGCGCTCAGCCCGTCGCCTGGCTAGGGCACTTTGCGTCAGCGGGTGCTCCAGGATAGCAGTTCACAGTTGCAGTTGTTGAGGCTATTCTTGTAACCTCAGTAACTGGCTAGTAACCTTCGTAGTTACTAATTAGCAGAGAGTATAGAGATGTTATGAAATTTACTACACTTCCCAAAATGTTGCCGTCTGGCTGCAGGTACGGGACTTGTGGCCCTTTCTATTTATTTATTTTTAGTAACTGGGTTTTTTTAGGTTTGTTTTGGATTTTTTCCAGTGTTTGATTGTTTGGGGGTTTTTGTAGTTTGATAACTGTTCATTACTATAAGTCATCACAACCTGAACTTGAGTCAGTAGTGCTGCACTTCATCAAACGAAGCAAAAATTGTTTTAGAGTGTGTGGGAGCATCACCTGGACAAGGCTTGAAATACCTGTCCTGTTTGTATGTGGAACTGGTCAAGAGACCAGCCTAAGCATCAAGAACAGTGTGCACTGACAACAGGGAGATGAGAATCATCAGCAGACTAGATAATGTGGCCTGTCAGGAAAGAGAGGAAGAATCTGCTTAGTCAAAAAAAAAAGAGAAGAAAAATGAGGAGCAAATGGAGTTGTTTGTCTTAATATGTAAAATGTGTCACAGAGATGAAAGGGAAAAATGTCTTCTTTATGTCTATAACTGTTTGGTAAGAGATAACAAGACTTAAGTTTCAGCAGCAAGCTTTAGGTTAGGCTTAGAAAAATATTTCTAAGCTGGGACAGTTAAACAGATTGCCTAAGGAGTTTGTGATTCACTGTCATTGGAAGTTTTAAAGATGAGGTTAAGTAGGAGCTTCCAACTTTGTCAAACTTGCTCCAGGCTGCTGTCTCTATCACTTCACCTTCCCTGTCGCCTGCTTCAGAACCACTTGCCACTGTCTTGCACCCCGTGCTTTTTTTTCCCATGCTGCCACCACTGCGTCCCCACAGCTGGTTCTGCAAGTCCAACACCAACTGGAAGTATTCTCCTGTGGTGTGCAGCCCCCTGTAGCAACTGCAACAAAATGCAAGTGGTCTCTCTGTTCGGAGGGGCTGCATTAACAAAGCCTCTGCTTGCTGTGATTCTAAGGGCTAGGAGACCAATCTTGAGGGGCTCACAAAATCCCAGTCCCCTTTGCTTAGTCTTACGGTCTTAGTTTAGACCATCAAGGATCACTCAGTCTTCACCTTCAGAGTCACTGTGGTATCGGGGTGGAGGAGAGAACCAGTAACAACAGCACTTTTTTCTTCGTATTTCAGCAAAGGTATTGGTACTAAGTAACTACTTGCCTACCAGTTTTGGTATGTGCTACTTATTTTTGCTTTTGTTCTCGATTATTCTGTGGGTGTTAAGAGAATACCCCCCCTAATGTGGGTTCCTGCTGCTAAACAAACGTTTCTCTTGGAAATGTCCTTCATGGGCATAAATGACTTAAGCTGAGCAGCAGAGCAGCTAATCACTTGTCATTTTTAAAAACTATTAAACTTCTAATTGCTGCATAAAAAAAATTCAAACGTTAAAAAAGGCACACCATAAATTATCATTCAGTTAGAGGTCTGTACTTGCTATAAAAATTGACAGTCTGAGGCTTTTAAGCAAGTCAGGAATCCTCACCACATGGCTTTCCTATCTCTTCCGGACAATTATTTCTTTTCTCACCTAAAAACCTCTCTTTTGCATTATACAATCTTTGTATGGTGCTGAAGGTGGTATAGAAAACAACTAAAAAAGTTTTTAAAGATCATTACATTATTTTTGCTACTTTGGTTTATTTGATCAATTTCTATGCTAAGGACAGATTTTAAACAGAAATCTACCAGCTTATTAATTGTACTTTGCTCACTTTACATATACAGTGTAGCACATATCGGCTTAACACATCAAACTTATCACTACATGGCTATTCAAAGAAACTTCATCATTATTTACTACCTGTCAGTATGAAATATCAAACGGTATGATTTCATCTATGCAGTCTGTGCTTATTTCTGAGGAAAATATGATTTCTAAGCAATTTATGAAGTGAGATACAATTACATTTACTATAATATCTTAAATATCCACATTGTAGTTTCGTTTTACACCTTTTGAGAATTCCCCAAACCTTGTGTTTGTTCCACAAGTAGCCTGGGTCCACCTTGATTTCCATTATATTAGATCCATATATTTTCTGGGTTTTGGGTTGGGAGGGTGGGTTTGTTTTGTTTTTAAATCATATTAGGTTACAGTAATTTGATAAAAAATAGGAGAAACGCTAATTTTCCTTGAGCAACCACAGTCTTGCAGAATGCAATAATATTTTTTTTAAAAGATTTGACTGCTACAATAGTCTAAAATTTTCATTGAATACTTTCAGTCAGTTTCTGTTTAGAAATTTACCAGCAAATTTGTTTTCAAAAGAATAATTTAATGGATTGAAAAACCTAGTCACTTCTTTGTAGTTCATGGAAATTTGTGGAGTTTTCCTTCATACCTAACATCATGTAGAAACTAGGCTAAGATGGTAACAGCATAGCAGCAGAGAAGCTAAATTGTTCATGTTGGCTGTATCAGAAAACTAGTTGGACGCATCCTGAGTTGGAGATATGAAGGAGAGATAACCAATGCCATCTGTACTTCAGCTTGAAAATCAAATGTAAAAGTACTGCTATTGAGATTTGACAAAGAGTAATTCTGGTGAGTTGCCTACTGCTTTCATACCTGTTCACATCCCAGGCTTATTATAGCAAGTACCCTTTTTTTAGTTATAGAAAGAACTGTCATTTTTATTATCAGTAATTTTAAACAGGAAATACAGTAAAGCACTCATGTTCTCCCATGAATATGCATTTTGCAGTAAATGTCTAGATTCATCAAACATGGAAAGTATGAAATAACTGTAGGAGTGTTATAATCTAGGTTTTTTAATGGCTGGTACATTCAATAAATAACAGCAATATAACCTGTTTAATATAAGCTTATTCCATCAAAAGTAGAAGAGACATAATTTTTCTTTGAAATGAAAAATACCAGTGTAGTACATAGATTAGAAGTAGACAATGATGTAATTTTGAATGAGTCAAAACAAGATACTGTGGGACTCAGTTTCGTGACAGGTGAATAGATAAAAATTATGGTACACAGCCATTAATTCTGTATAAATAAATCAGAACAACAAAATGGGGACCCATAATTTATACATATTATGCACTTGTTTGTATTTGTAAACAGAGGACACATGCATTAATATTTTCAGATTCACAGTACATTTCAGAGTCCATTAGTAATTTGAGGAATTGTTTAGTTAGTCAGAGTAGACTTGATGTATATTACTATTTCAGTGGCGAAGAGCTGGAATGGAGTGGTTTCATTTTCAGCTGTGTGAATGGGGAAGATTTTAGAATTTTTTCATTGTAAATGTAGGAGTTTGCTTATTTGGCCTGCGGTCTTTTTCCTTCATGTACTCCTTGTATATGCTTGTTCTATTTGTTCAGGTAATGTGAACGGATGAAGGTTCATGGTGCTTTAAAAATCTTAACTTCTTACATGAGTTTCTAAGAGTGCTGGTTAGAGTCTTGTTTCTATCACTTGAGATGAATAACATATGATTTTTAATATATTAAAATGAGACTGTAAATAATAGAAACAAAATCAGAGCAGGCAGGAATAGCATCTGAACTGAATCCAGGTTCTTTAAAGATAATCACTTCAGAAACAAGTGCCATTGAAGAATATTGTGCTACACCATTAAGTTGAAGATTGAAGTACTGATCATGCTTAATGCATATATAAAAAGAATTATGTGAGAGTTGGCTGCAGTAGCAGGGGACTGTATTTGTGACCTAAGGGTTTATCCTTCCTAAACTAATCCATTTTTTCTGTTGAAAACAAGGAGCACATCTGTTGTGCTTAATTGGTGATTTCTGTCACACACCCATATAAGAAACAAACCAGTTGTATTACTGTGGTAATGTAGGTGGAATCTTACCCCCATCCCAGGGAGATAAATTGACGTAAATAAAATTACTGCTCTGTTTCTCTACTGTTTAATTCTTACTTGGTGGGCTCAGTTGTATCAGGATCTTATCTCAGAAAAGCTAAAAGAAATACTACAGACAACATGCAAATGTATAAATCCAAGCCCACAGCATGAACTAAAGTAGCATCTCACAGTTTCCTCTGTGTATACTGGTTATATTTCTCATGTAAATGATTCCACATTCAAAATTTTTAATTTTCCGGTGTAGTACTCACTTATCAAAGTCTGCTACCTTTAAGGTACAGCTTTCTTAGTTTTCTATGTTCAGTTGCAGACTCAGTTTAGGATTTCCAATAATAGTTTTGGCTTGTACTGTAAAGCCATTCTGTTTTAGATTAACTATGAATGAATCTCTGGCAGTACAGATACCTTGGTTAATAGATATAGCTATATTTATTGATGTATAACAGTGGAATATGGAAAAATTTAAGAACTTTTTTCCTTCTGGAGAAATATGAAAATAATGCAATTTGCCTTCTGGCTAAACTGCTGTGAGGTAACCTCACATTGTAAAAAGGTGTCAGGAATGTTGAAGTTCATCAAATAATTGCCTATATTTTGTATGGTATTTTTGACTGCTATGTAAAAATATTATATAACAGTACTAATAAAGTGTGTTCTACTGAAATTTGTAAATCACGCAAAATAAACCTACAGAAAAACTGATTCAATGGGAAGAGTTAGTAGTTGAGCTTTTCAAAATGGATGTTAGATGCATTATTTTTTATTTTTTTAATGGCATAGTCTGTGACAATCTTGCTGGTGTAGATACCTATGGGCCACTGCACTTGAATAAATATGAGATGAGACCTTTCCTGTGAGGATAATCATGTGCATTTTATTTGGGGGTTTGTTTGTTCATTCAGGTGTGAATGGCCCCTGCAAAGTGTAAAGGGCCTTATGCAAACACACAGTCATTTTGTAACTGACATTCATAAGCATAAATTAGACTGTTGTACTGCAGTATGAAAGTAATACCCCTTTAAACTCAATTTCAGAATTGAAATTCTTAGGTTTGTGATGTTTCTGATGGTTTTTAATTTATTTCTTTAATTTATTTTCAGGAGAAGTTACATCCAAGAATCTTATCCCAGAGCTTTGTAGATTGTTTATGGTTTAGCTGGGTAACAGGAACTGGTGGAGGAATCAGCTTGAAACATGGGTAAGTACAGATGGAAGAGAAAGAACGTGATGGTTAGAGAGAGGGATGATGGCTGTGTTAGTAGTTGCATTTCAGTTCCATGGAAAATGTTTGAAAGTCAAGAGTGAGCACGAAGGTAGACGGAGAAATGAACAGTATGCCCAAATTTAACCATATAGAAGGGAGGTGGCTAGTCTGAATTATCATTGCAGTCCCTTCAATGGAGGAGAGCCAGCTTCAGAGAGTGATTTTTTCTGTCCTTTCCTGTCTTTGTTTAAGGTAGATGGATTGTCTTCAAGGAACAATGCATTCCTCCTTTTGTGGTTTCATTGACTAGGGAATTTACAGTGGGTTACACCAGGCACATGGCTTTCAAATGCCTGTGGTAGATGAGATGAATCCCACCCTAGACATTTGCAGGGAAGACATTTCCTTTAAGAAGGAAATTACTGGTCTACTGAGATAATTTCTAAGGAGATATTCTTAACATATAATTAAAGGAGGACAGGTAACGGCAAAGCAATTTTTGGTGTGTATCCACTACTAAGGAGCACCACTTTGCTTTTTCATTTTCTCATGTCCCCCTGTTCATAATTTCTAAGCTTTTAATGGAGACAGAGCTCCTCTCAGTGGCCGCTGAAAAAAGAGAAGTCCTCATTCTGCAGAACACCTTGCACAGCGCTTGCAATTCTGTCCCCAGTCCGCAGGGTGTTGTGACACTAATTTGAAAGTGTCTGACCTCTCATTTTACTGACATACACTCGCATGCTGACACAAACGCCATTGCTATTCAAATATATGTAGAGAGAGAGCGCGCAATGAAGTAAAGGCTTTAAATGCTAGTATTTGTGCTGTTCTAATGGCTTTGTGCAGGTCATTTCACTTCCCTACTTGATTTTGCAAGCAAAGCAACAGCAATAATAATGAGAGGAATGGTAAGAGGGTAATTCGTGTTTATAAGTTCTTGTCAATGGAAAGACCTTTCTAGCACTAATTTCATCATCAGTAGCTAAATGTAGCCTATTTTCTTCGTCATTTCAGTGCGATTCATTGTTGATTGTGGCAAGACAATGGTGTCACAGAGAACATCATTACATAGTAGTACAGGTTTTCTCAACAGTTCTATAACTTGGTTCTCAGACTACACCAAATACATATTTGAGTTGGTACAATATTGTATATCGTCTAGGAATAGTAATCTATGTGGCTATACTGTTTTATACCTACAGTAACAGTAGCTGTGTTTCAAAATTAATAGCTATGAGGCAGAGATCAGACTAGCTTAGAATTGTTACATAGGAAATAGTGGAAAGAACAATGGAAATTTGATTGAAAATTCTAACAACTAGTCTTACCAGCTAATCCTAATCAGCATTACTCAGTGTGTGGTTCATAGCAACTACTCAGAATAAAAATGCCAATTTGGAACGCGGGATAGCGTATTAAAAATTGGTCTAGAGTTCTTTATCAGTGTCCTATATTTCAAAGGCTGTATTTCATCAGTCAGATTTTCCCTTTGGTGATTAATTTCTAAGAAAGAAAAAAAAATTGTTTATCAAAAATGCACATCTTTCATTAGTAACCGATTACCACTTGATTTCTCGATATGTTGCACTCTTAATCATCTTGCTCATGCAAGGGAATTAAGACTAAATTAATGCAATGTTGGCAAGTGTTAATTCATGAATGTTAAAATTACAAATATGATAAAGCCACATTTTGTTGTGCTTCACAGCCATTTTACCACTATGAAGAGTACATCATCTTAAGAGTTGTATTTTTTTTGGAAGAGTTAAAATCATAGAATCATTCATCATTAAGATCATCAAGTCCAACCATAAACCTAACACTGCCAAGTTCACCACTAAACCATATCCTAAGGGCCATGCCTAAACCTCTTTAAATACCTCCAGGGTTGTGACTCAACCACTTCCCTGGGCAGCCTGTTCCAATGCTTGATAACCCCTTTCAGCTGAAGGAATTTTCCTATATCCAATCTAAACCTCCACTGACACAACTAAGGCCATTTACCTCTCATCCTATCAATTGCTACTTTGAAGAAGAGACCAACACCTGCCTCGCTACAACCTCCTTTCAGGTCGTTGAGGAGAGCAATAAGGTCTCCCCTCAGCTCCTTTTCTCCAGACTAAACCACCCCAGTTTGCTCAGCCGCTCCTCGTAGGACTTGTGCTCTAGACCCTTCACCAGCTTCATTGCTCTTCTAAGTGCTCTTGTCCAGAAATATAAACATCTCGTGGTCCTTAGGAAATGCATCTGTAACTTGACTAATTATTCACTAGATGTCTCTGTGCTCCTGAATTTAGTATGTTACTGTTGAAACCGAATAGCGATTACAATTGAGAGAAATAATCTAATTTTTTTTTTGCTGTTATTGAAACATTTCAGATACCATCTTAAAATCATTTTAATTTCAGTCAATTTTTATAGTCTTTGTTTGTGTAAACCTTGCAAGAAGTGATGCACTTCTACTTGAATTTCAGTCATTCAGTTGCATTGAATTATCTTGTTATCTTTTTATCGATACAAATAAATATATGCATTAAAAACCTAAACTGTATGGTTATAACAAAACCCCAAAGTATTTACATTGTAGGATACTACAGGTAATTAATATTGTTTATAGGTAGTCTGTGGATTTTTAAGTAATAGTTTTGTCACCTGTTTTGCCATAGATCAGTATCTGCTTGCAATTTTTCTTGTTCCATTTTATTCTCAATTCTGGGGATTTGAGTTTGGAATTATTGCAGGGGGAGGCTGTGTGTTTTTCTTTGTAGGAAAAATAAGGCTGCACTTCCTAACTGTGTTTCAGATCTCTTGTCAAGTTGGAAGCACAGTTCTGTATCCCTGCAAGTTAGAGATTTCATATGCCCTTGGTACAGATTCAGTTCTGTTTTGAAAACCATCTACAGGTCAATCTATGGAAGGAGCAGAAGTATTAAATTATGAGGGATTCATTTGCTATTTCCTTTTCAGTGGATCAAGAGCTCTAATGCCCATGCAGTTGAACAACCAGTGTTTTATCAATTTTCCCTGTCTGTAACTTTCTTAGGAATGAAATCTACATCGCTCCTTCAGGAGTCCAAAAGGAAAAGAAGTACAGGTATGTTGACTTTATTTTACCTCAGAGCCCTCTTGAGATGATGAAGTACCTTTGTTTAGAGTTTCATTTTTCCTTATATAAAGTTAGAAACTTGTTATACTGTTGACTGCCTTATTGAAACAACTGAGGATTCACCCCAGTACTCCACTAGCTTAGCAAGCCAAGATATGTTTCAGTGGCCAGTGTAGATTAATCTCAATGATCTCTTTGCTTTAAATTAACATAGAACACTGTAGATTCGAACATTACTCAAGTCCGCTTTATTCTTGTCAAGCTTGAATGGCTTTATAGCTGTCTGGCTACAGTTTCAAGTTACTGTAGCACATATGTAATTAAGAATTACACCTCATCTCTATTTTCATTTGAGTGATTACAATCTTTGTCTTGATATTCTCAGTAAATAGATGGGCTCATCCCCATGAAAAGGTGACCTGTCTCCTTTCGAAAAAAAACCAAAATATAAGTGGAGGGGAGAATGGTAATGGTAACTATTTTATGACAGCAGGAACTCCCCCAAGTAGAATAAGTAGGTGGAAAGGATTTGTTGTTTATAGATCTGAGGGTAAAATACAATGAGAAGTGAAAGGAATATTTCCACTGATAGAAACTTGGGGTTTCGCAGCAGTGCTCACTGGGGATGTTAGCAAGTAAGGCAGGCAAAGGCATAACATGACAAGACCGTGAATGGTCTGTTCTTTGCTAGGAGTAGCAGTGGATTGAGCACAGTGAGTAAGGAAATCTCTTGCAACTGTATTTCCTGATGATTTTTAAAATAACGTTAGAGAAGAAAGTTTTATTGCTGCCCTGAACAATTCTTTGTACTATTGTGAGTATCTGATTGATGCGAAGGTAGCATTCGTGTAAAGCTACTAAAAGCAAAGGTCTAAAAAAATAGCTCTACAAGCTAAATATATGTATTAATTCATGTCCTTTGTTTGGTTCTGTAAGGGGGGAAGGAAAAGTACATCTACATTCTTTTTTGAAATCAGTTACTACTTTCCTTTTGATCTATTGTCTGTTATATAGATACAGGCTGTCCCTGTCTGAGAAATGTTAGTTGACAAATATCTGCTTGGCAGCAGTCTGAATAAAAAGAGGACCTAATATTAATTCACATTACACAATGTCAGTAAATATTATTAGAAGCTAGAATAAATGTGATGTGTTACAGCACTTTTACAAAGTTAAAATCACATTCTGTATTAAATATATGGTGTATATATTTGTCCTCCCTAGAAGGAAAACAAAACTATTTGGGTCATCACAGGTCAAAATAATTTCTTCTTTCTTACAGCCAGAAGATATGTTTGTTTGTGACATGACCGAACAGGACATCAGTGGTCCTCCACCGCACAAGAAACTAAAGAAAGCCAGTGCACACCTCTTTTTATGAATGCCTACACTATGAGAGGTAGCAAATGTTTTCATTTAGCGATGACTGAAACACTGTATATACACATCCACAAAATTGAAAGTCAATACCATATTCTTTATACATAGAAGTTACAGTGAAATAAACATGAAACTGTAAAGTAAATTGATTTGCAAAGGAATATGTGCAATGGAAGGTAATCCATGGTAACATTGTGTGAGTGTCATTTACATTTAATCTTCGCATGTAGCTATACCTGTGATCATCTTTTCAGCACTAATTTTTAGTGCAGTATATTAGTAAGTTGCAGGAAGAGCTGGGGGATTTACAGCAGTTTCATACCACTAGTTTTGCCTATTCAGCAACTATGTTTTAGATCCTTCTACAACCATTGGCTGTGACCAAAGGTTCTAAATTATGGATAGGTGAAAAAGTGTGAAACTTTCTTTTGCAGGTGACAGTAATAGAGAGCTTTTTGCTATTGTGTAAGATTTACATCTGTTACTTTAGAAAAGGATTTAGGGAGTCTCTTCTGATCTACCTGCGCAAGAAGCTTACATGTAGACTCGAGGAAAACTCATTTCATATTTTTGGCAACATTGCAACTTTATAAGTAAATTATAATTATTGTCTACCTATCTTTCCATCATGACACAATAAGATAACAATAATATTTTTTCAGCGAATCCGTGGATAATCAAAGAAGAGTACTAGCATAAAAAGGAAGTAAAAGTCTTTAAACTTTCATCTCACAAATAAGTTGGGAATTCTTTAGAATCTCAGAACTCTGATAAAATTAATAGTGTGTTGCAGTCATTGCAGTATGTAAAGAAATGTACGAGTAGTGTTTCTCCTTGAATTTGTCCCAAGTAGGTTCTCTCCTGTCACTAACTAAAAGTTAACACTAGTGTCCTAAGACAATCCATAATGTATCCTTTATAGATGAGTAATTATCTCATACCTTTATTTAGATTGCTGTATAGTTTTTCCTCTGATACAGTAGATCACCATTTGCTAAGATGCCTAGCCAAGGGAAGTGAATCAAGTATGTGAATAAAATTTTCTTAATAGACACATTTTAAAATTAATTCTAAATATATTTTTTTTTCTCCTTTTTCTGTTCTTAGGGGGCAGTGCAGTGATCCATACTCATTCCAAGGCCTGCTGTTATGGCTACCCTTCTCTACCCAGGGAGTGAGTTCAGTATTACCCATCAGGAGATGATAAAAGGAATCCAGAAGTGTACTTCAGGAGGCTATTACCGGTACTTCTCTATATTGAGAGGCATGCTATTGATCATTTGTTTCAGCAATGTAAATAGATTACAAGTCATTTGAGTTATGTGCGTTAAAGTGTGTAATATAAATTGTTAGGAATAAGAAGTAGAACGACCTCTGAAATAAATCAGCCATTGGCTTTCCCTAAGAAGGTCTCAAGCCTATGGAAGAGATCTGAGATAAAAACTTGTAATGTCAAGGCTACTGTGGTCTGTTGAGCTACAGAAACAAACCAAATAAAGAGCTATGTCCTGACAAATATCAGAGATATTAACAGAACAGAGTTGTTAACACATCTATACAATGTTAAACTGAAACTGGACCAACCAACATTAGGTTGGATTGATAACGTACAAACTACATTTGGGTGGACTTCACATATCACTGCCTGTGCTAGTTTAGGGCATATTAAGAGAGTAGGAGGATTTCAGATTTTACTTGACAGACTTTGAAAGAAAATTCAGAATAAACAGCTCATTAAAGTAATGTTATGACTTTCAAGGATGAGCTCTGAGGTAGTGCTGAGTTATTCCAAATCATGTGTGATGGCTTGTTTTGAGGACTCCATCCACAGAGTGTTGAATTGGGATCCACAAACACATTTATATAATATGTGACAATTAGATGAAAAATTGAAATGCTAAATTCTTTCCACTTTTTGATGTTAATTTTTGTAACTAACTATTGCCCTTTGGCAAGGGAGCAAACCGTACGCCTGGCGTGTGATTTTACACACTGGGCATATTTTATTCAGTTTGTTGACTTGCCAGCTTTACCTTCTTGTCAGCACTAACATTTGTATTTTTAATGTGGCAAAAGACACCCCTTATATTGAATTGTCTAACAACACTGATTTTAAAAAAAAAAACCACAACAATTTTCATTTTTGGATATGCATTGTTGAATTCTCAAACATTCCTAAATGTTAGTCATGAGACATTGTATCTATTGGGTTCCATATCTCCGAGTTGTCCCGTGTCATCCTTCTAATTTACCAGAAAAAACAAAGAAATCAAAGCTCCAGATTACATGGTTCCTAAGTACATATTCATCCATACTAGACTGATTCCACTGTCTTGCCTCACCCAAGGCTCCCCGTTGAATTCCAAAGAAATTCGATAGTACAGAATGGGATCTTTCAAAAAGAGATGACAATATATTGTTTCTATTACATAAACCTTTTCTGGAAGCTAGCCAGGAAATGCTACAGACAGGATAATCAGAAGTATTTGTTGGCCTAAAGACAATCCCAGTGATGCCAGAATAGTTTTACCTTTGACCTCAGTAGAAGCAGAACTAGATCTGTAGTAAATAGCTTTGAAAGTCTCAGACTGTCCCAGGTACATTATATGAGGTTTGGCTAATGTAGGCCACTTATATTTCAATAAAACTAAAGAGATATCAAGTATTTAACTCATTCAGAGTCTCTTGGGGTTTATAGATATTAATTCTTGACAAAAAAGCTTATGGTTGAGAGTTAGGAATCAGTTACGGTATTTTACCTGCTTCCAAATGCAGGTCCTAGTAGAAAGCAGAACCTAGGAAACCAATCCTTAGCTCATTGGTCCCACTAGTAGCAAACACTCCAAATCTAATTTTATGATCAGAATATGTAAGAGTCAGAGTAAACCTACAAAAACCGCTTAATTTTCTTCATTCACTATTTTATAGACTTCCTTGGGAAAACATCAGCATTGAAAACTGTAAGGGATGAAACTTTTAAATTTTCTGAATATCTGATTTGAAGTACAAGCTTATTACTTTTAACCATTGCGTTCCTCTCTGTGTTTTTATAAAAGTAAGTACTACTAGCATCCACTTATGAAATATCTATGTGATCTCAATGATAAATCTGACCTGAACTGGGGACTTATTAAAACTATTTAACCAGTTTCTGCCAGTGTTAATTAAGGTTCAACAATGCCAAATATCCCAGTCCTCCTTCAGAAGAAACTCTTAGGCAAGTTCCACTGAGTACATGCATCATCTTGTCTTTGGAACTGGGGTTCTCAGGTTCTCTTAAGATCGCATATAGCCCACCAATGACTCCATCACAGGGAATTTATTTTTCAAGTGTTGACTCTACTTTCTATTTATATACCTTAGCAGGACAATCTTATTTCCAGGGGCTTTTGGACTACCTAAATTAATTTTTTTCTGCTCTCCAGCAAACAGCTTCATTTCCTTCTTCACATGTGATTCTTTTAAATAATTCAATCTGAGATAAAGCTTGTAGGTGATGCCAATACAGGATGAAGAGAGTCAGAAAAAAGTTGTAAAGAGACCCAACTACAAAGTGATATGTGAACAACAGCTACACCTAATACATTAAAGTGTTATTTTCTTTTTGTGCCTCAGTGTAGCTCAAGTATTGCCAGCATAGCATACGTTTGGGAGTGAGAGATGTTCTTGAGAGTTCTTATGTTTCAATGTGACTCACAAGAGAAGAGCATAAATCACTAGCGCCGAGAATTTGTTAACATCTTTACACAGTCAAGGAGAATCCTTCTTAGGGAAAAGCTTCATACGGTCCAAACACAGTGGTTTTTTAAATACGATGAACATTCATTTTTCTTTTAGATATGATGATACGCTAGTGGTTCCCATTATTGAGAATACACCAGAAGAGAAGGATCTCAAGGAAAGAATGGCACGTGCAGTGGAAAAATACCAGACTCTTGTGCTGTATTGGTCAGACGTCACGGAGTTTACATAGGGGAGAACATGGGAAAAAGCCAAAACGATGTGAGTAAAATTTAGGAATATGTTCTTTGCCATTATACCTCGAAATCTTAATGACTTTAATGTCGTGTATTTCCATCCCATGGACAATGATTCAGAACGTTAAGTTCTGGCCTCACTGAATGTACAGGAGATTTGGGGATGGGCTCATCCATGATCCCACTGCTTGGTTTCCTTTCATGCAATGCTGGCTGATAGGATTGCCAACATTTTCCTTTCGTATGGACAAGTCCATCCTCATATGAAACCTGCAGGCAATCTCTGCTTTTATGTGCAACCTGCCAATACTATTTGTGTAGTCTTCCCTAGTCCCATTTTTGGAATTTACTTCTTCATTTGCTGATGGAAATGCAGCAATCAGGAGTCATGTAGCAAAAATGCTGGGCACTTCCATACCACAGTAAGGGAAATAAATGATAATAACTGTCCAGTCAGACCGTCACATTGGTGATGTAAAGCTCAAGGAAGAAAACTATTAATTTTATAAAAACATGATAAGACTTGAGCCTTACTTTACGTTTCACTTTTTTTTCCTTTAATTTTAGTGTGAGTGTTACGATTACTTGGTTTGATATTGCAGTGCAGATGAAGCAGCATGGGCTAGATCCTTCAAAACATCCAGTAGGAGAAACGGATCTTGTAACTCACAACAACATTTATATTCAGGTATGAATTTATCTGAAGAGATATCTGTTTGGAGGGAGAGACACCGTCGCAGATGACACCATCACTTCAGTCTGCTTTCCCGCTCAGGAAGCTTCAGTATTGCACATCTCCCCCACTCCGCTTCATTACCACTGCAGTTGTATCTGTGCCTGAAATAATGCTCCTTTACCACAACAGTGCAACAAAAAGATATGTATTAATAGTTAAGTATGTCCTATGCATATTTTAGCACTTGTTACAGCATGGAGCACAATTGCTTTTTAAATCTAATTGTATCAAGCATTACCAGAAAAAGCAATGGAGAAGAAAGACCCCAGCCTAGTAAGCTAATCTATACAGAGATGCTTGAAACACCCACTTTGTTCTCCAGCTTGCAGAATCAGGTTGATTTCAGCGGGTATTACTTACATGGTGGGTTGGTTGTTTTTTTTTCCTTCAGCAGAAATGGCTGGTTGGCAATTTGATTAAATTTCATTGGTTAGTGTCACCTATTTACCTCAGCAACAAATTACCCATGACTTACTGTTTTCTAATGTAGCAATGATCAATGTTTTGGAAGTTTTCATAACAAATATTTAAAGTAAAAGCACATAGATAATGTGATCAGGCGGTACTTTACATGAAGGATCCCTGAAACAATTCTCACATAAGCAATACACAGCTCGGTACAGCAAAACGTAGTGGTAGCATAACATTTCAGAGTCTGGGACACTCCTTCCTGAAAATCTAAGCAAGTTTAAAGATACCAGTACTGAGATTATAAAGGAGTTGCTAGGCCAAAGAGGTGGTCTAATTAAACAGTGTAGGCTAGCTTGTTGCACAGAGTTGGCCCGTCAGATAATCCACCCACCATGTTTGCATCAGAAGAGATGACAAATAGCTTTTCAGGCAGCATGAGACCAGAACAGACAGGTACTTGGATCATTTGCCTTTATGCCCACACTATAGAAGGAAGCAGTGGGACAGGAGGCGTGCTGTCAAGTGAGTCTCTGCGTGAACAGGTATTTGGAGTGCTGCCACCACATACAATGATGAAGACACGCTGGCTACCACACCTGCACAGAGCTACCTCATGGCCTGCAAGAACCCTTCTAAAATTGTTCCTCAGCCCCTGCAATTGAGTAGGTTGGGCTAACATAGTGGCATTAGTATTCCTTTGCCTATTTCTTATGACTAGGAATATTTTCACTTTTATCTTGTTTTCTCCTGTACAGGTTTCTTACATGATGATGGGAGTTCCAGATTCCACCTCATGCTGTTAAAATCAGAAAGGGGTGCTGTTATACTCAGCTGATTGACAGATATTAGCAGTCAGTTTTGACTGTTAAACACATCCAAGAAGAAATGGAGAGTTAAAACACAACAAACAAAAAAAATGCTGAACAACCATTGCTATTTATGAGTCCTGTCAATGCTACAGTAGGAGGAATGAAAATTCAGATGCAAAAAGATTTGAAAAAAGCTAATGTGACGTTTTATTTGTGTGCTTTAAAAATTCCTATTTCAATAACCTACATGTGTTGATCCTACTCTGCTGCTACAATCATTTAGCTTGTTCTAGGTCTCTATTTCTGAAAGTTATAGTAGCCTTTATTCTTGGGAAAAAAAAGTGAGGACAACCCCTTAATTAGATGTTAGGTATAAAGTTTAAAGCATTGTTGAACTGTTGATTCATTCATGCCATGTTAATAGGGGAATTTTTAAATCAAGCCTGTAGCATATGTATTTTAAATTCTCTTAATGGTCATTATAATGAGTAGGAAACACATAATTTGTAGCGTGCATTGGAAGTTGTTACTTAGAGACTGCTCTGGGTCTTGTCTGTTTTTTACCTCTTAAATTCATTCACTTTCAATAAGATTTTGTTTATTACAACTTTAAAACAGCTTTTTATGACCTATGATTAGCCAGCCTAAGGTAGATTTAATTAAACTGCTCATTAAAATACAGTCTTACATCTTTATGTATCTTAGTGTCTTCTTTCAAAATCTCCTGGAATGGCCCCCCAGTAGCATCAGTCTAAGCCTTGATTGACGAACTTTCTGATTGAGTATTGAGACTCTAGTCCTAAGGGTGAATTGAGACAGAGTAAGTGCCATTGACCTTGTTTTCTGCTAGGCGCCATGCATTCCCAGCACTCCCCCTTGCATGATCTCTGGCACTTTTTTGAGCTTCCATAAGGTGAATTAACTCTTCAGGCTAAGAGAAAACTACTGCGAGAGTGAGAGGAAGAAAGTTGTTATATTATTTCCTGATAAGCCCTGGTAAAACATTGCATCAACTCAGAGGTGGGTCCAGAGACAACCAGAGCTGGGGCAAAAGAGGACATGGCTGAAGCTAGAGATGGCAGACAACAATTCCCCCATTTCATGGGAATGACTATTCAGTCTTATTTGGCTACTTGTGGAGAGGGCATTTGCTGGGAATGTCTGAAGAGTTCAGAAAGAGCCGAAATCTGTGGCAAGTATTCTGCTAAACCAAGAAGTCAGGAAGAAACTTCTTGTATTTTCACCCATTAATGAGCACTGACTTTCTTTAGTTACATATATCAGACTACTGATTATAGCACAGCATATGCTGTTGATCTCTCTAGTTACTGGATTGCAATTGTGCTGGACTTGCACAAAAGACATCCTGCTTTGGCTGGGTGGGTATTTGTGTCCCCACATAACAGTCTGTCCACTGGGCTCCTACAAAACTTGTTTGCAGTAAGGCATCATGGTATAAGCCAAGCGCCTGCTCACCTGGTCCAACCTGCTGGGTACCAGCTGTTTCTAAGCAGTAAGATGTGGTCACCTGTGCCATGACAGCCTGGTGTAGCCACCACAGTTTGTTGCTGCTATGCTGCTAGTTTTGTCAGCCACCAGATCCCTCTTACCTCCACATCCTTGTAGCAGCTACAGCCTGTCTTGTGCTGCATCGGAGACCATGTTCAGTATCTTCGGCTACCAGACTAACAGCAGCTGTCAAAGATGACATCAAGACCTCAATTGATGAAGTTACCAACTCCAAAGGAATGATTCCATATAGAGCCATCTGCCATCAAAACTTGCTGAGTACTCATCTACCAAGATAACATACCCTCACCTCTCTGGGATGCTTCATATTTTCTCAACAGGAAATACATAAGCTTTGCTCTCAAATTTTCCTGTCCCTGTCATTCAGATATCAACTAAAGAGAGGAATTGCTGTAATAGTTCAGATAGGCCTTTTTTTCCCCCCCTGATGACTGGACTGCAAGACTCACCAGTGTCAATTACAGTGAATTTATTGAACAAAATCTTTGCCATTCTATTCTTACATTAAAGGAATAACCATATTTAGTTCTTTTCTGGATCTCCTTACACATTTTAGGACACAAGAATAGCATTGACTGTTTTTGTGGTTATGCCATTGACTTTATTTCTGAACTCCCTTCCCAAATGCTTGTGCTACCTGATTCTAAAATTCATAAGAGAGTGGGTGCTATGCTGCCAGACTGGCAGGTTTCAAGATCGGTGTTTCGTAACCGTTAGGCACGTTTATCCTTCCTACTGTACCTAGTGCTGTACCTGCAATGTGCAACCGTTAAACCTTAGGGAGAGGGTAACCTTAATTGTTGTGAAATAGTGGTTATTGCTAGTTACTGCAGGTGGTTGACTATATGTTATTGATACATTTTTTTCATTATTAGACAGTTGTTTGTCAGTGGCAAATATTTTGCAGTGCCTCCACATCTTGTGAGTGTATGGATTGCAGTACAACTTGGGTGAAAAATATTATTTTTTAGATCAGAGAGTGACTTTGGACAGGCTGCATACTCCTCTACTCCACTTAAGCTCAAAACATGTCTCTAAGTATTTTCAAGACTTCAGAGGTGCAACTGACATGAAGGGAAAGCAGACTGTATTTCCCTTAGCTTTTCTTCCCTATGGGCTGCTAATGAAAATACTTCTTGATGTGACAATCGACTTTTAGTCTTGAAATTTAGTTGCCATCTAGTGATTGTGACCTTTAATTCTTTATTTAAACTGCTAGATTTCTGCAAATTTACCACAATAAATTCCTGTGGTATTCTGATGATGCTGTCAGAATAGGACATAATTGTGTCATTCCGTAATACTGATGTTTTGTAAGGATAAAATGATTTTACACTTGGCATTGTTTTGTTCTGCATGTATAACGACAAACTAGAAAAGAACACTCACAAGGAAAGGTATTTTTTGCCAAATATATTCCTCTGGGGTCATGTTAATTGCAAATACTCACTTCCTCATCCAGCTACAATTTGCCACTTTGTAGCCTTTCTAAAATCTGTGTGAAATACCAGATTTCTATAGTAGTGGTTAAGTTCTTCATATAGGATGCTGAGATGCTAGAGTCCCAATCAGTGGTATGGAAATGAACTAAATACGCTCTTTTCACATCTGTTTGTGTGTGAACTCTCAGCAAGAAATCACTAACTTCACAGCTTTGGTGGCTTCATAAACTTGTGAAATGATTACTGTTTCCCTAAGTGTTCAGAAAGCTTACAGTTCAGCTCCAATTATGTAGAACAAATATATAAAAATTTCCCATACAATTTAAAGCTTCTAAGCTCCCATTATTTTAAGTCTAGATCATTTTCTGATGTGATAGTAGGCTAATAAGCAGCTAGATATTTTTATACATTTGCAGCAAAGACTTGATCTCCGTGGAAGCCAATTAATCTAGGTTTATGATCACCAGATAGGCTTATGTAAAAAATGAATAATTCCCATTTCAAATGGGTCATCCAAAATACTAATTAGGTTCCAGTATTTTCCATAAAAGTAATTTCCTAGCAAACATCTACTTGCTTTCCAAGAAGGAAATAAAACTGCAGATACAGCATCTTGAAACATTAAGAGATAGAGCTCTAACTTACAATAAGCAGTTATGATGCCAATATAGGTCCTCTAGTGAATGCTGTATGCCTGAACAACTAGCATCCTATTTCCTTTAACTCGGAAAATTGTCATTTAAAAATTAACATCTAAAAAAAGCCCACTGACTAGTGAACAATATGAATAAACCATAGCCCCTCGCTAAATTCTTTTTGTCACGCTTTTTGGCAAATATGTCTGGAACAATTTTTTGCCATTTTACAGAACATGGCAAATTGGCAAAAAAAACCCTGGAGCAACTTAGATGGCTTACTTCTGTATCAAGGAACAGAAGAAAATATATAGTTTTATATTAATGCTTCTTAATTGTCAAAATTGTTAAAAAACCTCTGAGCTAATATAAGTTAAGGTAACTTACACCTTCGTACCGAAGGGAATTTTTCAGTTGTGTACTCTACAGATCCTTAGCACTAAAGAAATTAGGAGACTGCTTCAGTTTAGAAGCCACTTTGGATTGTAGTTCCCTTTTGTTATAATGGAGGTGAACCCTTGCAGGCTTTGTTTTTGTTTTCTTTCCCTCTGTGTAAGGTGAAATAAAAGTTGTGCCTTACAGGCCCAGGTTGTGTCCAAGAACAGCCCTCTGAGCTGAGGTAGACTTTTGTAACAGAGAATATAGAGGTGCCTGTGACTGCGCTTTGCTACCAGCTAATCAAATCTTTCATAGATGTCAGTGAATCTGTATGTTTGGTTTAATTTTAAGTAATGTTACTCCAGAAGAATGCTACCTGACGTGATTTTTCAAAGAGGCAAATTTCTAAGTCCCTGAGTCTGAAAAAGAGCTCTCAGGCATTTATCCTGGTACTACCCAAGGGTTCACTACATAAATCAGATGGTAAATAAAATTTAACCATTTTTGGTTGACATCATTAGCACAGGAACCTGTTTCTGCTAATTTGAACGCTAGTGATTCAGCATACTGAGTGCACCATTGCAAAATTATTTGGGAGGTGAAACCTCTAGTGGAACCACAACAGTTGGCTATTTCTTAGGATTTTAATCTATTGAAAACAAAATCAATTCCAAATAGTATTTTTTTAATTTTTCTACATGTCTTCAGACTTAATCTAGCATCTGATAGATTTTGCTAGAGCAGTCAGAAAAAAACTAGTGACTGGCTAGTGCTCAATACCAAAAATGACTGAGTGTGTTTGACTAGATGGGATTTAATGGGGAATCATGAAAATTCATATTGCCCTGAGTAACATTTGCAAACACACACTCTTTCTGTATTTATGTGTGTGTGTTTTCTAACTAATACTGTGCTATTGTACTAGCAGTTTCTCCCATCTATGATAGATAAAATTACAGAGTTTAATCTCCAGAAACCAGATCAACAAGAATTTATTTAAATAGTTAAGCATAAATTCTCGCTCCTTAATGAGCCTCAGATTAGCTCCAATTTCTCTAATGGTAATTTCTGGTAATCACAAACAGAATACCCTGGATATAGAAGAAAGAATAGGTCTTACATTTAAAGGAAAGAGCTGAAATCTAGATTTTGTGGCTGATTCAAGTGTTAGCTTAAGGTCATGTCTTGTACAGTTCACTTGATGGGAATTTCAAAAGAGCTTGAATGAATCTCATACTACCCTAATCCAATTGGAAAGTTAGGTGCTTAATTTCAATTAGCTCCCCTGTAACTCAAGGGATTTAGCCATCTGGGTTTCAATCGGGGGTAAAAAAGAAAAGGGGGGTAGAAGTGCACCTTGAGTACTAGCTGCCAACTTATCACTAGTGTATCCTAGATTGACATCAAATGCTTAACTGGTATGTCTTTCCTAAAAAGAAAGATGATCTCTTATCTAGAAACCCTTGTTTTAAGACAAAATACTTAGATAATTTCACCTGGCAGAGATTTACAAAACAAGAAATCAAGAACTGAGCTTTCCTGCTTACTCAGAGATGTATATTAATGCTACCACAAGTAACACAACACAATTTTTGTGACTTCAATTCCGCCCCACCCCCAAAAGGATACCAGCCGTCTGTCTTTCCAGATTAAACATCTGATTCCCATTCTTAAGTTCTTGTTCTCCAGAAAAAGCAGGTTACCCTCACAGGCCCCATTTTGGTGCAGTTCCTGAAAACATCATCACTGCAATAAATGTAAGTACATCTATATGCGTGAATGATGATGGCAGACTACCTGGGCTCTGCAGGTTGCTGTGCATTTAACACTAATGAATTACATTTATTTTGTGCTTTATGCTTTGTCTCATTTCCATGTTTCATTCAGTTTTAATCCTGCTTTTCTGTAAGATTTTTCTCCCTCTGCTATTTTCCTTACTATCTTTGAAACCAAATATAAACTTAATATCATTTGCCTTCTGTTGAACTTTCAAACCCAGGAATATTTTATGTTAGGAAACTTATTGCTTTCCTGATTTATCTCCTACATCCCTGACATATCTGAGCATGTCCTGTTATTTGCATGTTCGCAAACTTGGTACTTAAAGAGTTAATGTGCCTTTTATACCTCAGACACACTAAGATTTGCAAGCAAATGTCTGTTGGTTGCAAGAGCATATGAGCAAGTATGAGACTAATTTCCTGTTAAGGAGTCGCTACATTAAAAGGATATTTGCATAATCATAGACTAAGATAATGTAGGGAAAACCCCAGAGATCATTCTGATGCCAGGATTAAGCCAAGCCCAACATGTAATTTATTTGATGCATGAAAGCTGCTTCTTATCATTCACTTCTATCTCAAGTCCCCAAGCACTTTAGTTGGCAGCAGCAGGCTCTAACTCCTCCTGGCTAATTCATTATCCTCAACAACTTTTAAAAGGGTTATTTTAAGTTTAACTTAACAGTCTCTGCAACTTAATTCATACAATAAAAAGATTATTCCTTTTATTACTTGTGTCACATGTTCAAAATCAAGCTACCGCATCTTCTTGGGTCTCGTTTTATTTAATGCCCTCACCTTCAGGTTATGATTATTCAGAAACATCGCATGCACCACAAAACAAGGGTTCAGGACTACACCTATGAAAAACATAGCCAAAACCAATGAGATTTCATAATGCAGGTAGTTTTTTTTAACTTGTATATAAATAAGGAGTGTCCACATAAGAGTTTAGCGGAAAGGCCTCAAGAGAAAGTATATTAGCAGTTAAAAATCAAGGCAATTAAATGTTCTGAACAGATTAATACTTAGTCAGGGCTGGAGGTCCCTGACTTCCCTTTTAAATTTGGAGAATCCCATTGCCAAAGTAAAGAATTGTCACACTTGTCACCTGATACTTCCTCCATGTGAACACGCTTAGAGTGGTTAGGCTGGGTGATGTAGAGGTGTCTGAAAGATTATTTATTTTTATTCAACTTGGATGTGTAAGTTATTTGAACCCAAATGTCCAGTTGCCAGAAAAAAGAAAAAAAAAAAAAAACACACCAAAACCCAAGGCTACTGTCATGCTTGCTTGCTTGCCATGGTTAAAATGAATGGGGATACAGAGAGATGTGTAGGAGTAGGAAGAGGGCAGCTGCGTTTCTGAAAAGCCAATAGAGGGAGGAGAACCCCATTCATAGCATTTCAGGTGACAACTCAGTCCATCAAGTCTCAAGCCATACCATAAAAGGGGAATAATGTTTCAAGTGAGGGAAGGGCAACATTATGATAACAAATTATTTAATTGTAATAAAGGCAAGAAGAGAAAATAGAATTAGGTCTCAGACACCTAAATAAGAAGCATTTAGTAGCAATGGTAGCAACATTAATAGATAAGCACAGTTAAACAAATAGGACCGATGACCACTGTCTATTGCAATTGAGCACTAATAAAACACTTTTACTGTACTAGAAAATAGTACCATGTTTTACTATACTTTAACTATGATTAGCACAATCCTAGTAGCCTGAATACTTAGTCCAATATTATTAATAAAAAAGTCATATACTACCTACATTAAGATGTATTGTCCTGTTTGAAATTTCTAGTCCTTAGTAAGGAAGACTGCTATATTTGAAAGAGAAGGTCTACACATTTTAAGTAGCTAATACAACACAGATTCTTCCTAAATTTTGGAAATGTTAAAAACAAAACTATCACATACTGAAGATGAGGAACTAATTCTAATTAGACCAAAAGAGAACAATGACCAATCAAGTAGACAATACTCGATAACTTAGTGTAACCTGAAACTCACATTGCACAAAATTAATAACCAAATAAAATGAAATGACAATACATTGCAACCTGTTCCCATAGGGAGACAAAGGATGGGAGACAGTCATCCCAGCTATATTTGTTAATGTCTCTCCATATAGTCTATGTTTAACTCTAACTTGATAAGGGTTCCCAGGCTGCAACACTGAGACCAAAGTTGTGGCATTATGCCATATAACAGCATTATGCAAGTCATGAGCTTTCCCTAATCATGTTTCTGTGTATGTGGAAATCTATGCAGAAATCTATATGGAGAAATTTATCAGAAGGCTTAACCTCCGGCGGGGGGGGGATCCAGAAACTACTTTGCTTACTTCCTTTATTATTAATGATAGGCCATTCACAACTTCACTTCCACAAATCCTCCAAAGTTCTGTAAATCTCTGCAATATTCCTATCTGCCTTATCTATCTTTACAGGTCTCTGATTTTTTTTCCTCATACCATATTCAGAATTGATCCTAACAGCACAGAGGCTAGTTTTACAAAGATTTCTCCATGGAAGAAGTGTCCCACCATGAGAACTGCTTCAGGATGAAAGAAGGAATAAAGAATATTCATATGCAGTAAAAAGTTTCCATCATGAACACAAGGAATGAGCACAGGATTCCTGAACAGAGGACTATGATGCAGATGAACAGAAGGAGAAAGCTAAAATCTATAGGGAATGGGTGTTAAAATCCCATAAATTCAAAGTAATACACAAGGGAATGTAACATGAAATAAACTTGCATGTGAAAAAAGAAGAGAAAACACACATTAGAGAAAAGCAGCCATGAAGAGGTCAAAAGTATCATAGAAGTTGACAAAGTTAAATAGCTAAGTGGCCAGACTTAGCCTTGTGCTACAGATGTCAGCTAGGTCAAAAGAAGATTTGCCCTTACAGGATTAAGTGTATCCACACATAAGCTGTAAGACGTAGATGCAAATTTAATGTGCCTAGAAGCTAATAGAGAGATCAGAACTTTATGGTCCATCCCACAAACATCAGTTTAGTTACAGTTGTAATTATCCTCTCCTTTAAAAAAAAGATACTAATAATTGATTCAGGATATTTCTCATTTGCATATTTTGTTAAATACTTAAGCTACTATTTTGAATTACACTTGTCTGAGACAGATTCATTTTATTTTCTGTATTTTTTTTTTAGAGAATGTTTCTTCCTACTTCAATCTGAAGTATCAGTCCAGTGGCAATGACAGAGCTCAAATTCTGCAAATAAGAAAATAAACTTGTTTTCAAAAGAAATAAAAAACAGACAGCTGAAGTGCAGCAGGGATCACTGAAATGCTGTTAGCCAGAGATGTTAAAGTGAGGATAGTTTTGTGAGTTGTATTTTCACACCTTGTCAGCTGTGCACTGAAATTGTACTTTTTAATATTACTAATGTCTATAGAAGAAATTCTCACTGTCCTCTATGCTCTTTACATTGGGTAGAAAGACTAAAATGTCAAAAAGGCTAAGATCAGGCCAGAGGTAATTTCACCAGGATGGAGAATAATGTAAGCAACTGAAACCTTCCTTGCAGAATTCTTGCAAGCTCTCTGTTAGGGGTTGAGCATAAGACAGTGATTTCAGGAGCAGAGGGTACACCTTGCTCAGGATTTGTAGATGTCCTTGGGAATTAGCTTCTATAACCCAAACAGTCTGTTGGGACTATCTAAAATATCCTCTTTGGTCATTTCAGCTTCAAGTGAGCATAACAGCAGTATAAAATCACAACATCCTCCCCTAAACTGTGACTTCCATGCTTGAGTTCTTAAAGGATAAAGGTGGGATTTCCCACTTGGGTAAAAATCAATTCCTATTCAGAGAAGTAATATCAGGTCTTTGACTCATCTATGATCTATGTGAGCTCTGTAAAGGTTTTATACTTCCTTATGCATCTTTCAAGCACTTATAGCTTCAAAGTGCTATATAAAAAAAGGAGGTAGGTTCTGATACTTGTAATGGACTTCCTTGTAAAAAATTTGTATTCAAAGGTATAAGAAGATTTACATTTTAAAAATACAAGCTGTATGTGAAGTAGAATAAGCAACCAGTAGCAAACAACATGAACAACAGTAGGTCTTTAATCTTAAGCCTTATCTGGGTGTTAGACTGAACACAGCAGAGAGGAGCCTCCTCCTGTTTGAGAAATCTCAGCCTAGAGTCCATTCCTAAAGATGGATGCCTAAGCATCTGCCTTGAAGGCACTGTCTTTGAAAAAAATGTAACCAGGGATTATTAATTTATTCCTGAGGAGAAGGAAGTACCAACTCCTTCAAATTGTACCCAGGCAGTTAATGGTCTCATTCAGAATGAGGAAAACCTGGTACCTTTCCATAAAGAGGAGGTGCAACCAAGGTTCTCGCATTTCCATGAAGAGAGCTAAAACTTCATTTATTCTAAATTTGGAGGGAGTACTCTCATTCCTTCTTGCTGAAGATGCTGTGAAACTATTCACTGGCTCAGAAAGATATAGCAATGGGCCACCTATGAATCTCAAGCAACCAATAGATCCTTTACATGAGGAAGGGGAGTTTTGAGTTGTAATATGTGTTTAATTTATAGATAGATACTTGAATCTGTGTCACACTTTTTTTCAGCTTGAACTAGAGAAAGATGAGTCAGCAGAAGGAAGTTAAAGTACTGTCACTCAGCAAAGCTTTTGTCACGGGAGATGCAGATATGAAGATCCTCCAGCAAAGAAGGAATTAAAGTGTATTGGACATTTTTGAATGAGTGTCATTTATATAACATGGGATATAAAAAGCTACTTTTCTATGTCACTTAGTTGTGAGAAATATTTTGTTCAGAGCCTGACCCAGATGTGCTTACACCCTCCAAAGATCTATCAAGACTCTAGTTCCTGAAAGGGCTTAGGTTTGATGTAGGTGCTTGGTACTTGAGGCTTTTGGTGACTGTACACAATTCTAGGAGAAATTTAGATTACAAGGAAAAAATCTATGGATTAGATACCTCTAATAGAAATACTTAAGATGCTTGAGAATAGTCCTTAATGCTTGAAATGGAGGTTTGAATAGGCACTTTAAAACAAATCTAAAGAAAAGAGCAATTACAGCTTCCAGGCATCCCTTTTAAGAAAACATCTTTTGCTTTCCGTGATTCTTATAATCTTCTTTTGGTCCTGAAATGGATGACAGATGCTTTTACCAATCATTCATCTTGGCAAATTTTTCATTTTTCAAATTAGTAACCTTTAATAAACACACCCCTGTAATTTGCATTGATAATCCTTTTCCCTAGAAGAGTGGGTGTTGCTGCAGGAATATGTCCAAAAGGGTGCTCTCCAACCAGTTACTACTGAAAAAAGCACCATGCAGTAGCTATTATGACTCAATAATAGATTGAAATCTCTTGTTATGCATTAATATGGGACAACAGCTCCCTTAGAATTTCCATTAATAATGAAGCACCTTAACGAAATACAGACAGAACAGCTGCTGTGAACTTCTAGTAGATACTATTTCTGCAAGATCTCTGTATTACATTAGTACTCAAGACACTGCATCCCAATCTTCTGAACACCCATAACAGGCCCGATTCAAATGCTGACATGCGTACAATGAGTAAATGCGATTTCAAGACAATACAGTAACACAGATATATTATGCCTTTGTGAATATGGTAATGTTACTGCGTTAAATACTACATTGTTCTGACTTGAAAGGAGTTAAGCTCAACTGAAATAAAAGCAGAAAAGCCCCTCTGAGTGTGTTGTACCAGAGGAAGGGAGTTGGTTGTATCCATGTAATAGTGTCATTGTAACTGGTGGAGCCTTCTAGTCTAAAGAAGTGACTTAGTACTGAGAAGTTTTTATCTCGGAATAGAAGTATCCACTTTAGGACTTGAATAAACAACCCCTTATTCATGCCCTACTTTATTTTGATGTGGATCCTTATGTAGATCCACTGTGGTCTTTCTCTCCACATGCAAGCATGGATGATAAATCCACTGGGAAAACCTATTCATTCAAACCTGCTTTCAAGAAATTGACCAAAAAATGGTTCTTCTTTAATTTTTAGAAAGTCTAAAGTTCAGTTTTTTCTTTATCAACCAAATATTCATTTCCATGTTAAAACTTAGAATCTAATTATTAGATGCATTGATTATTTAATTTCCACTCCCATTAACAGAAGCTGAATCTACCTTGCTCTCAGAATTAGAAGTTAGGTTTGAAGAGTTAGAGGTAGTAATGAAGTGACAGGACAGTAGTCCTTTTGCTTTGTAAATGAGATAGAGCTAAGCATATGTTTCACCATGTAACTCAAATATAACCTTTCCTCACCCAAATCATTGCCACAGAGGAGGACAACAAAACCAAAAAGACTATTTGATCTTTATTTATACATGTCAGTCAAGTACCTCTTTTCTTTCACCTTCTCCCCCACTTGTGCATCTTTCCCATTGCACCTGCAGCAGAACATGGGCGGAATTCCGTGAAGGCACTTACACTATTTTTTCCCCATTTATTTTTGAATAAGCTATGATAACTGTTGTCAGTAGTGTTTATGGGGGCAGTAGGAGTAACTTTTTCCTGCTGTGTTAGCTTGGGATTTTATGTGCAACCATTTTTCCAAAATGTTGTTCTGTTCGCACACCAGTCAATTACATGATTACTGGAAAATTAGCAAGCACTGAAAGTGTTATCTTAGCTTAAACAAGCAAGTTACTGCCATTGCTGATAGAGTCACTGAATAGTTACCACCAAATAATTCATTTTTCTTTTTTTTTTTTCCACAGTAACTGTGCAATTAACTTGGTGTGCCTAGTGTTATTTCAAGATGGGTGTACTGTTCAACTTACTTGAGTTATGCAATACAGGTGTTCTGTAGTTGATGAAACATCCTGTAACGTGAGATCATTGCCACTGATTTGGGTGGAAAGATATCCACTCAGTAAAGCGATCAAGGGTTAGTAACCATAGAGAATAACTGTTCCTCTGGAAAAGTACAAAAGAAAAGAGAGAGCACACAAAGGGAAAGGTGTGTTAAAAAAAAAAACAAACCACAAAAAACCCCACCAAACTCCAGGTTTTCTGGATTTTTAGTAAGGCTTTTGATACTGCCCCTCACAGCATCCTTCTGGACAAGTTGTCCAACTGTAAGATGCATAGGTTCACAGCGCACTGGTGTGAAAGAACTGGCTGAATGGCAGAGCTCAAAGGTTATAGTAAATGGGGCTACATCTGGCAGCATTCCTCAGAGTTCAATTCTAGGGCCAGTTCTGTTCAATATATTATCAAAGATGTAGATGCAGGAGTTGAGTTAGCATTCATTAGCAAGTTTGCTGATGATACCAAACTGGGAGGTGCTGTTGACTCTTAAGAGACAAGAGGCCTTGCAAAGGGATGTAGATACATTGGAGCATTGGGCAATGATTAATGGCATGAAATTTAACAAGTCCAAATGCTGGATTCTGCACTTGGGATGGAGTAAACCCAGGCACAAGTATAAATTGGGAGAGGAGTGGCTGGAGAGCAGCCCTGCAGAAAGGTAACTGGGGGTGCTGATTGACAGCAGGCTGAATATAAATCAGCAGTGTACCCTGGCAGCTAAGAGGGCAAACTGCATCCTGGGTGCATCAAACACAGTATAACCAGCTGGTCAAAAGAGGTGATTATCCCTCTGTATTTAGCATTGTTGCGGCCTCACCTTGAGTACTGTGTGCAGTTCTGGGCCTCACAATTGAAGAAGGATGTTAAGGGGCTCAAATCCATCTAGAGGAGGGCAACAAAGCTGGTGAAAGGGCCGGAAGGATATCCTATGAGGAGCAGCTAAGGACTTCGGCTTTGTCCAGTTTGGAGAAAAAAAGGCTAAGGGGCGACCTCATTGCTTTCTACAGCTTCCTGAGAAGGGGAAGTGGAAAGGGAGGTGCTGAGCTCTTCTCCCTGGTATCCAGTGATAGGACACGTGGGAATGGTTCAAAGCTGTGCCAGGGGAGCTAAACCCTGACTTGACATTAGGAATCCTTTACAGAGAGGGTGGTCAAACACTGGAACAGGCTTCCTAGAGAGGTGGCCAATACCCATGTCTGTCAGTGTTTAAGAGGTGTTTGGACAATGCCTTAAGTAATATGCTTTACTTTTGGTCAGCCCTGAAGTGATCAGGCAGTTGGACTAGATGATCATTGTAGGCCCCTTCCAACTGAAATATTCTGTTCTGTTCTGTTCTGTTCTGTTCTATTCTAAATGGTCTCAAGCCTGAAAGCACCTGGCTTCCTTACATGGGTTAGGTCAAGACACTGACTGGCCAGAGCTACATTTTCCTTATCTATGAAAGGAGGATAAAATTCCTTTCTGCTATGCTTTGTAGATTGTGACCAACATAATAGGACCTCATGCTCAATTGAGACTGCTTAAGTGCAGTTAATAAATAAATATAATACTGGGGAAAAGGGGGAGGAATATGCAGGAGAGAGTAAAGGAAAGAAAGGAAATGAAAAAGGAAAAAGCAAGCCTATTGAAAAAGTCAAACATGACAAAGACTTAAAGGTATCAAGGGGACATTAAGATATACACAAAAAAGAAAACATTAGGAAAAAATATGGAACTAAGGACTTAGAACGAGAGTATCTAAAGGGCAGAAAAATAGCAGAGCTTAAAACAACATTACTTTCTAAATATGGCTAATAACAGAAAAAACAGTTGCTGTGTCATGAAACAATGAGCACCTTGTGGCAGACCCATGCATCTTCCCCATGCTGGAAGAACAAGTTTCTTTCTTCTGAAATTGCCTGCGTTTCTCTGTGGTATAGCCCAACATCCTGGACCCTTTCTTAGATAATGAGAGCTTCACAGTGCAGAGATCCCCAAAGAACCGAGTAGGGTGCCTGTGAACCCAAAATACTTGCAGAGAAGCGCTACTAATAAAGAAAGTTGCCTTGGGGGCTACTAAGTTTAGCACTAATTAAAGTGGCTGATTAGCAGCTTTGAAAAGTGTGGTTCCAGTCTTCCATAGGATGGTCAGAGGTGACTTTTACAGTTTGTTTCTGTATATGTGGTGCAGCTAGCACATCATTCCTGATCCCCTGGAGCAAGGTAATTACTTTTTCTTCCTTTTCCCTCTCTATGGAAACTTCTGAAGTTACCAGTTCAATGGAGTTTAGGCTTTTGTGCTCTTCTGTTGTTCACCTGTACTGGCCCAGATACTATGAACAAACATCAGCCAGCAATGATTGAAGTGATTGGTTTTGACTTTCATTCTTAACCTTTGTGTTGATGTTGACTCAGCTCATTCATCCTCCCTCATGCACCGTGAGCTTCATGCTATTCTAAAAAAATCCAGAATAAGCACAGGGAGATGGTACCAGTTTGTCACCAGTTCTTGAGACAGGGAATGGCCGGGGGCTTCCAGCTCAAAAAATCTGAGAGAGCTGTAGGAAGGGAGAACAAAGAGAAGAGCCAGCTTTGGGGAAAAGGGCAGCAGCTGTGAGAGCATCTGCTGGAAGAAGTCTTTCATGCCTGTCTGGGGATTAGCTACAATTTTGACATGGAATTATCTCAATCTCAACAGGATCCTGTTGTTTTTGATAGAAATTTGACGGCAATCCAAGAAGTCAGGTTCAGGACCTTTTAGACACTTGTTGGGGTTTTTGGGGGGGATGAGCTTGGGTTTTTTTGAGGGGGCATTGAATAAAAAGAAGACTCCTATTTTGCAGATGAATAAGCAAAACCCTTCAGGATTAGCTAGCATTCCCCCTTTCTCAGGATACTGCATTATTTTGTAAAAATTACATTGATGTTTTCCAAAGTGACTCTTCTTTTATGTGCCCATGTCTCATTCCACATGTCCAGTGCCTCTGTTAATTCACACAAATTCCTTGGGCAACACTATACATGTGAAGCACATACAAATGTTACACATATGTTTTGGTTCAAAAAAAGTGATCCAGTGAGGTACTGTCTAGAAACAGACTTCTTGAAGGGCAGAACACCAGCTTCAGTCAGCTGAGTAAAAAAGGTTCAGTACAAATTACTTCATTCCATTCCTGCTGATGGCTAATCAGCAGCCTGAAGAAAAGTCTGGGCCCTGACTTTTAACAGGTCCTACAAGACTACAAAATGGAGTAATCAGGCCAGCTAATTTAGAAATACTGATGTACGGAGTGGGGAAGGATGAAGATCTAGACTGGGTCTGGAAGATTTTATTAAGTCATTGCTCCACTGTGTAAACACATCTATATCTTGCCTGCCTTATATCAGGCTACGAAGAAGAGTGGACCCCAAGCATTAAGTGATTGTCCTCAATTGTGCAACAACTAATAGAAACAGTCCTGTAAACTGGGCTATTTATGTGTAGCATGCATGGATTTTTCATACAGGGTAAGTATATAAACAATTATTCCTTACTTGACCTAGGGAAACACCATGCCCACTCTGCACACAATTACATCTTTATGTTCTGCATGAAAGAATACACTGCAAATGAATCTTGGTACAAAGTTTAAATAAAGAATTACCAAGTAATAATTAACCCAGCCTGTCATTTATTATGATTAGACACTAAGGTAAGGTAATGCTTCTCAAAGAATGTACTCATTGTAGAACAGGTATGACCAGTTACACAGAGGTCTCAAAAGACATAGTGTTCTCATCCTGGCTTAGTGATGCAGTGTGTATTCATTTTTATTGCTGGTTTTGACCCAATTATAGATACCACAGCCAAGGTGACATGTTAAAAACCAAGTCACACTGAGGTTATGACCCAGGACTTTCACCTGTAACCTCTCCTGTAAGGTTTAACTAAGGGTCTCTTCAATTCTGTGATGGAACACTTTTCACTGCAGGACAAGATATGTTACTGTGGTCCAAACATGAGGACTCTCCGGTGACGTTTTGTTCCTAAGTTCCATTAATGTGGGAAGTTTTTTGTGCACAGGTGGTCAACCAGAGGTAGTAACAACCAATAAATCAGACCTAAGTATGGAGAAATTAATTTGCTATGTACTAAAAACCATCTTACAGTGGAAATACTTTTGGTTCTAACTTCCTAGTCTGGATGGTGTTTTGAGAGCAAGCTGTGTAGACTTATACATGCACAGTTCCCCAAATCTATTAGCACTCCTCCATATTACTGGGCAGGATTTGCCTGGTGATGAGATTCTGTTGTGGCACCCCAGTGCCGCCTTCACTGCTTAGTTCCTCCCAGTGCACTGCAAGTCACCTACTACTGAAGTCTTATTTTCAGATTTTGGGGTTAGACATAATGCTAGTCTTACAAGTTATTATTTATTATTTATATTATAGTTGCACCTAGAAACCCCAAATGAAAGGATTTAATTTAATTAGGGTGTTTTGCAAACAATAATAAGAAAGAGTTCTGCATCAGAGATCTAATAGTGTTCTTATTGGCTGGGATAAAAGGGACGGATGGAACAGATAAACCACAATGTGGGAGTGGATTGGAAAAGACTGAATAACTGTAAAGCAAACAGACTTCACTACAGCTCATTACTTGCCTATCCAATGGGAGTGGTTCATGATCATCACAGCAGAAAATGGTTTTGAGGAGGGATTTAGAGGCGGGTAAGACTCAGCTTTATGGATTTTGGCAAGGACCAGTTTCCGCTGCTAGGTACTGCCGCAGAGAAAAGATTTAAGACTTCTGCCTATCACTGAAAGAAGCACAACTGCTTAAGAACTTGCACTAGGTGACCACCCCTCACTTTAATAAATTAATTGCTATAACCTATGGTGAATGATGATTTTGCTGATTGACCCAAGCCCATTTAACATCTATAAACTGGAAAACAGTTTTAATTTTCATCTCCTGTGAGTACATATAATTATATCCTCTCTTTGTTGTTTATCCTGAAGTTGATCATGCTCCAGTAGGGCTGGAGTCCAGAAAGCATAACTGTATGTTGAATGCAAATTGCACAATAACCATCATCATAGAGACTTAAAGGGAAAATTATGAGATTTGCTATAGTCTCCTATGGCTTTACAGGACAATTTAAACCAACAAATACAAAAAAATATTTTGTGAAATAGAAAATATGACTACATTTCACAACAATCTCAAGTCTTTTCCATTGTGGGTGGAACGAGATTGTTTCTTTCCCACTTACGTTTATGCTTTCAGTGGAGACAATTGCAGTCGGTTCAAATACAGTTATTTGGGAGCTGATAATACCATGTATTATCAATGCTATCTGATTAATGTTGCACTAAAATAAACATCTAAATTTAAATCAAGTTAAACTCTTAAGAATATAATAAATAAGCTCTCCTAAAATTGATATGTGTGCCATTGTCAGCTGCAAATCCTTTCTCTCCCTTTGTGCCCCACTCCCACTGACTTTCTGGGGTCCCTGGATGCTATTCCAGGTTTGACTGTTCATCCATTAGTCCCACATACCTGACAGGAGCCTCCCTGTCCCAGCAGTCAGGAACTTTCACTCACCTAGGCACCTTTAACCACATATTTAAATCAAGACTCGATTTGTTGCTCAGGTTCCCTTTACTGATGTAGCACAGTAAGCAATGAAGCATGATGCCGGTCAAGCTTTTAAGCAGCTGAGTCAAAAAAATTGGTATACAAATCTCTTCTCCCCCTCCACCTTTATTTACACCTAATCTGTTCCTTTTACATTTTGCCATGCATTTCCGAATGCTGAGTTTCTGTCATCAATCTGCAACACATTTTTCAATTGTTTAATGACTTATCCATACAATATGCACCCATGCTAGCTCCAATCATTGTCTGCACCATAGAATCATAGAATAGTTTGGGTTGGAAGGGACCTTTAAAGGTCATCTAGTCCAACCCCCCTGCAATGAGCAGGGACATCCTCAACTAGATCAGGTTGCCCAGAGCCCCATCCAGCCTGATCTTGAATGTTGCCAGGGATGGGGCATCGACCACCTCTCTGGGCAACCTGTGCCAGTGTTTCACCGCCCTCATTGTGAAAAATTTCTTCCTTATGTCTAGTCTGTATCTCCCCTCCTTTAGTTTAAAACCATTACCCCTTGTCCTATCACAGCAGGCCCTGCTAAAAAGTTTTTCCCCATCTTTCTTGTAAGTCCCTTTAAGTACTGAAAGGCCACAATAAAGTCTCCCCGGAGCCTTCTCTTCTCCAGGCTGAACAAGCCCAACTCTCTCAGCTGCCTTCATAAGGCCTTCTTATTTTTGTGGCCCTCCTCTGGACCCGCTCCAACAGATCCATGTCTGTCTTGTGCTGAGAACCATGTGTTCATGCTGTAAGTACTCAAAGGCTATATTCAATCATTTCCTGGCTTTCATGTCCGTATTAATAGACAAATACAGACCCTTTGATGGACTATAAATAGCCTGCTAAATCACCTCCTCCCTAGCTATCCAGTCAACCTTTCAAGCACCCCATTGCTTTAGTTGCACAGTTCCAATAATTGTTTCCTATGGCCTCAATTGCATTGTTTTCACTGACACCTATAAAGTCTTATTTCAGGAAACAGGAGAATTAACCACAATCTTTATTTATTTACATCCACATAAAATAAAACCTAGATAGAGTTTTTAAAAGCACCTGGCACAGGTTTAGAAACATAATTACAATATCATAGAACCAGTCAAAACACCAGCTGCTCTTTCTCTTCTGTATCTCTTCCATCAGCTATGTATCATTCAATATTTAGTGAGAAGATTCAGTAAAGATTAAAACTCATCCTAAACCATATCTATTATGCAATCATATCTTTACCTTGCTGCTATAGCTAAGCATCTCTTGTACAATCTTTGGAAAAAGGCTATGGGGAATAAGTAAACAAATAATAACTTCTTTTTAGAAGCATTGATATCTTCTTCTATCATGAAGCCCAGATGACTGCAACCCATGGCACAGTTCTGCCACTTCTATTGCTCAGAAACTACTTTCACGTAATTTGAGAAATGCATTGAACAGGTCCTACCCTTCCCACCAAGTTGAAAAACAAGGAATTAATCATCCAAATAAGATCTAAAATAATTCCTACTATATACAATTGTCTGATAGGTTGCAAAAAATATTTTTAAAGGTCAATAGAGACATGGAATGCAGAATTAAATACTGATTAATCAGACTAGGACTGGTAGTTGATACAAGAGCAATTTAACCACCTAGTGCTGTAAATAATCACTACTCTTGTAAATTTAACATCCGTGAGTACAGCAAGAGAGGCATATGTTCAAAAAACTGGGCCATTTTTATATACATGGATGAAAAAGAATGCAACAGTGTTCTTCCAGGTAGTCTGTCAGGCATTGGCTACTGCCCACTTAACAGCTGGGGGTATAATTCAACAGGTAGCCTTACAGTTTCACCTAGGACACTTTCAGGCCAGCCAAGATATTCCTGCTGATCCAATCTGGATTTGCATTAGATTGCATTTTGGCTGTTAAATGTTCAGAAATGCAGGAGAACCACGACAAGATTTTAATTGTCAATTAAATTCACAGGGAGTTTTCCAGGAATGCACATTCTGTACGTTCACTTTAGATGCTCTTCAGAGCATAGGAGGCTGGAAAAGAACTCCAAGGTTAACATTAGCACTAGCAGGACTGAAAATAGGAATGATGTATTGTTTCAAAATGTATACCTGAAAAACAAGAATGCAATCCAGAAACATTAGTAAATGGGTGCGACACTAAACTTGGATTAATATATCAATTATCTGTGATATTTAAAAATCAGCTCTTTGTGAAATATTGGATACATCCAAGTATACATACTGTTATTATTTCTTTTATTAGTAACAATTTATTCTGCAGTGGGATTAGTTACGGTACTTACCTGTAACGTACTTTCAAAACTGGCTAATAGTTCCCTGCATCAGCATAAAAGGTTGCTGTATTTTCTCCCCATTTGGTGGTGGAAAAATATGTGCAAACATTTCTTGGTAACATTGGTAAAACCATGAAGCCTTGATGTAACTAAGCATTGGAGTGCAAGAAGACTCTCCAGGCCTGCACTTGGACTGTATGCTCCAGGTCCTCTCAAAGGACCGAGAAATTTGATTGATTGCTTGGCTGGGCTCTAAATATAAAGTTTAGCTACATCTCTACAAAATCCAAGATTCCCCTCCCCCTCTTATTTTTTTTAAGCTAGCTAAAAACTGATAAATATCTGTCAACAAGCAGTTCATCAAATAGCAATGATGTGAAGCTTGGTACATCAAAGGGCAAGAGATCATAGAGCAAACATTTGGTCTAAAATGTAGCCAGCTTTTCCAAAGAGCTCAAGGATAATTTTTTCAAGTACTCGGCATTCACCTCTATAGGCAAATTTTCAGAAGTGCTCAAAGCCATGCGTGCTAAAGTCTCTAAGAATGCTGCCGGTTGTTTTGGTTCTTAAAAAGAAGCCAAGCTTTTGAAAAACCTGTCCCTTTGAAATATTTCTGCTAAAGGATATTACAGTATCCTTCAGTTATTGTTTTGGGTTCTATATGTATCTGTAGGTCTCTACAAAATAATCTTATTGTAAACCCAATTTTTTGTTAAACGAAAATAAACGCAGTTACTTTGGAACATTACTCGTTCTTTTTGTTATTTTGAAATGGCTTCCTAGGCAGCCTTTGTTTTTGGAAACTTTATATCATAAGGACATGTCATTTTTCCATTGCATCTATTTATAAAGCAGGCATTCTGTTTGTTCCCTTTTCACTATATCTCTTCCTAAACTAAAGCCTATTTTCCCCACTACAAATACTGTGGCTTTTACAAAAGAGAATTACATCTAACGTGCTAATCAAATTGTTCTGTTGGGTTTTGGTGTACTGCAACTACATTTTGCTAAACCCTACTTCTGAATAAAATACAGAGAACAGCCTCAGAAAACAATGCTGACTCTTGTAGTTATCAATAAGAAAATTTGAGAAACTGAAAGAAAAATAGAATGCAATTTAATAACAGGGTCAAATGGAAGATGCTACACTTACACAGATGTGTTCAACTGTACAAAAACAGAATGGGGAATGACTGTCCAGAAGTAGTTTTGAGTACATAGAGGCAGGGGCTCTATCTGAGCACAGGCTGCACTTGAGTAAACATTATGCTGCCACAGCAAAAAAATGAGAGAGGCTAACATCACCCTTGGATGTGTAAAGCAGAGCACAGCCTGACAGACACATGAAATATCTGTTTTCAGTGTTAGCAAGACTTTAGCTGGAATACTGAGCCTAGGATTGGGAACCCCACTTCAAAAAATATGGCATCTGGAAGTGACACAGAGGAGAGCAAGGGGCAGAGGTCTTCAAAAGACTGCAAGAACTAGAGCTTGTTAGCTAAAAAAAAATAATAAATGTTCACTACACTTGCAGTTGCAAAAGGATAGATACTCTTTAGCAGTGACACCTCCATCTGGGAGGAGTGTAATTCCAAGATGATAATCAAGGTCTGCCAGAACTGAGAGATATATTGATATATTTCAGGGAGGGGCACCAGTACGTGATTGAATTATCCAGTGCCAATGGAGATGAAAAAGAGGAGAAGGTTTGCGCTAGTGAGATGGAGCTGGGGAAGGCTCAGTGCCTGTTCAGCAGTAGAAAACAGAGGAGCACTGAGCAGGAATAAAGCACGGGGTCATGGCGACAGACTTAGTTGTACCACCAGGGTCTGAAAGTGAATCCCCTTAGGAGATGTCACTGAGGTGATCTGATGTAGGCATCATGACCAGGAAGGGTATTTCCTGTGGAAGATTCTACTTTTTATATGGATAATGAAGAAAGACTGTACAGTGTGACTACCAATGGTCATGTAACATTAGGTATTTCATGAAACAGCAGAAACTTTTCAACATTTTATGAAATGGCTCTCATGACTAAATTCTAAATCAGAGAATCACAGAATGGTAGGGGTTGGAAGGGACCTCTGGAGATCATCTAGTCCAACTCCCTGCCAGAGCAGGGTCACCTAGAGCAGGCTGCACAGGACTGTGTCCAGGCAGGTTTTGAATATCTCCAGAGAAGGAGACTCCACAACCTCCCTGGGCAGCCTGTTCCAGGGCTCTGTCACCCTCACAGGAAAGAAGTTTTTCCTCATGTTCAGGTGAAACTTCCTGTGTTCCAGTTTGTGCCCATGGCCCCTTGCCCTGACATGGGGCACCACTGAAAAGAGTTTGGTCCCATCCTCTTGACACCTTCCCTTGAGATATTCTAAGCATTTATGAGATCCCCTCTCAGTCTTCTCTTCCTCAGGCTAAACAGCCCCAGCTCCCGCACCCTTTCCCCAGAGGAGAGATGCTCCAGTCCCCTCATCATCTTTGTAGCCCTGTGCTGGACTCTCTCCAGTAGTTCCATGTCTCTCTTGTACTGGGGAGCCCAGAACTGGATGCAGTCCTCCAGGTGTGGCCTCACCAGGACAGAGTAGAGAGGGAGGAGAACCTCCCTCGACCTGCTGGCCACACTCTTCTTAAGGCACCCCAGGATGCCGTTGGCCGCCTTAGCCACAAGGGCACATTGCTGGCTCATGGTGAATTTGTTGTCTACCAGGACTCCCAGGTCCTTCTCCGCAGAGCTGCTTTCCAGGAGGTCAGCCCCTAACCTGTACCAGTGCATGGGGTTATTCCTCTCCAGGTGCAGGACCCTGCACTTGCCCATATTGAACTTAATGAGGTTCCTCTCCGCCCAACACTCCCAGCCTGTCCAGGTCTTGCTGAATGGCAGCACAGCCTTCTGGTGTATCAGCCAGTCCTCCCAGTTTCGTGTCATCAGCAAACTTGCTGAGGGTACACTCTGTCCCTTCACCCAGGTCATTGATGAATAAATTGAACAAGACTGGGCCCAGTACCCACCCCAGGGAACACCACTAGCCACAGGCCTCCAACTAGACTCTGCGCCGCTGATCATCACTGTTGAGCTCTGCCATTCAGCCAGTTCTCAATTCACCTCACCATCCACTTGTCTAAAGTGTTTTAACACAAGCCCATTTTAAGCATGCGTTCTCAAGATGTTACTCCAGAGACTATATTTTTTTCAGGTTTCTCATTTAAACAAATTAACAGTGGACAGGAAAGCAAAACCCAGAGGGAAGGTAACTTGACAACCTTCATCTGACCCAAAACTGGAGTAGTCTGCTGCCTTTCAAAGTTTATGAGACACTTTTCATCTGCCACCTTTCACAGCTGCACTTTCTGATGAAAAATGTACATCAAATGTAAAATGGATCCCAGAAGACTACCAAGTACAAGATTAGTTTCTGACTGGGTATAAAGGAAAAAATATTTCAATGAGAAAATGGAGTGTTCGAACAGGTCACTAAGAAAGGTTGGTGAACGTGTCCTTGAGGGCTTTCAAGAAGCAACTGGACAAAGCCCTGTACAACATGGTTTACATTCATAGTTCGCCCTTCTCTGCAATGGGAGTCAGACCAGAGACTTCCTGGGGTCCCTTCCCACCTTATGACTCTGTGCTGACCCTATGAATTCACCTTTCCTCAAGGCTATCAGTCTTGGAGGTGAATTTTCTTCTAACTGGAAAAGAAATCCATTTGCAAGAGAATGCTTCATTGGTCAGTGGGTACCATGGGGGCATTGTCTGGGGTAAGCATTTCATGAGTACATGTCTCTGCACATGAGCGTGTCCATGCACAGACATCCAAGTGGACACAGGGCAGTGATCAGAGACTGCATTAAAACTTGGAGGGCTCTCCAAGGCCCAAATGTCCATCATTTACATAGACTTCGATGAAAGATTAAAAGGAATACTTGTGTATTGCTTGGCTCAGAACACCCAGGAAGGAGAGGAACTATTCCGAATTGCCTGTGGGAGTTTACAACTAGAAGCAATGGGGGTAAAGTCAGGTAAAGGAAAAAACAGTTTGAAAATCAGTAAAATTTCCTAACTGTGAATGTTATTAGACTGGAATAATCTCCCCTAAGGGAAACAATAAAAACAACGTCATTTGCATCTTTGCAAACTAGACCAGACAAAGCACTGGGAAATATACTGTGGGGAATAATCCTGTAAAATGATTGCACTAATTTTTCTCATCTGTTCTTTCTTCATAGGATTGCTTCATACATGGAATGTGCCATACTCCTTTTCCTGTTGCTTTTATTCCCTTTCCTGTGGGCTGAATAAAAAACCCCTGAAGGGAAATGATACCATTCTAACTGAAAACTAACATATTAAGACAATTTGCATTTTTATTTTTAAAAAAGGACATATTTTGTCTTTAAAATATAACCAGTAATAGACACAAGAGTATATTCTGTAGGATAATGACACACTTCAGTACGCTAGACAATTAGGTTTGCCTTAAAATAATTACTGTTTGACATGCTGCTCATACAAATACTCTGTGTAACAGGAGGAAGTCAGTTTGACCTAATTATTGGCCTGTAAATAATCCCTGAGTTGTAACTAAGTAGTGCTTTTTAAAATGTAATTATTATAATACCAGTGTTATAGAGCTCATTGATTTATAATTACTTAATTGTTTATACCCATTAAACCACAGCTGTGATAGGTTCATCATGCCTACATGCACTAACCTGGAAACTGATCAAGTATGGCCAAGAATTTAGACTAACATCATCTCCCACAACTAAATGGCTAAATAATCATTCCAGTCTAGTCAAGGTCAGTAGCGGCCATCAGATGGCTGATAGACTGTGGGAAAGAGCTGGTCATTTCAGTACACATCCTTCAGAATAACAAGGAGGGGAGAGGGGGATAGAAAATACAGGCACCTCCAGGGTCCTGAGCTCTCACCAGCTAATTCAGACAAAAAGCTACTTCTTTGTGGGTCTGATTTTACACTTTTAGGGTCATAATGTATATGTGCTATTGGAAGTACCGGTAACTGTGCTACTGGGAAACAGAATACCCATGTAATTATGAAATTTTCTGCTCTTCCTAAACACAGGGTATGTAGCTGTTTGCACACTTGCATACAAGGGAGGGACTGTCATTTTGCTTCTCATGCCTTGCACCTTAACATAGTAACAGCATTTCACAGAGAGTTCAAGCCACAGACATGGTTCTTTTGTTTTTAATATATTCAGTTCTTTCTCTGCCGCTGTCTGGTAATCACCATCCAGACCACTCTGTTGTTTTACATGTATTTCTCCGTTGTGAGTGGGAAAAAAAGGAGATATACATAATAAAGCATTTAAAAGTAGTCAGCATGACACACTTCCACTTAAATTGTAAATCCCACCTGTCAGAGAGATGGAAAAGCCAACACATTTCTCAAATCTTAATTCTGAGAAACTGAAATCCTGCATTATGTTGTAAAGATCCTACTATATTTTGCTCAAAAGAAAGTGGTATTTAGAAATAATCTGTGTGGATTTTATAGCATTAAATGTTTGACTTGGTTCAAATAAGCTTTGATTCAAATCTTTTGCTGTCTTATAGTGGAGTCAAAACCATCAGCTAAGAAGCATGTGAATTCTGTGTGTTACAGAAGTAGACCCTAGAAGGAATGGTAGAACTATGAACTGACCGCTCAAATAACTATGCTAGCCCTAAGAGTATTCACAAAGCAGGTCTCGAGAATAATGGATTATGTATGTTCTCAGTGTTCATACAAATTCTTATGCATTTCTTAAAAATGCCATATATTTTGAAAGCCTGATAAAACTTGTTCTGTGTTACACCATTAAAGAAGTTTCTACTATGAGTTTCTTCAGAGTATGTCCAAGACACTGAAGGTGAGAATGAAGATTTTTGTGCAAGCTGTACATATAGTTTAGGGGTTAAAGCAATTAATCCTTCAAGGATTGACCCTGTTCCAATCTCAGGCTTTCCTAGTCTGTACAGCATGGAGGAAAAAAAATACCAGCACCATTCATCTCAATTTCTGCACTCCTAAAAAGGGAATATTAGTCATGTAGGTTCACCAGTCAGGTTACGTCTAAATTCCCCATGGTAAATGAGACTAAAGAAATGCAAACTATTCTAGTACTGTACAATCCAGATGGAGTGATAATGCCCTGCTTGTTATTACCAACATTCCACAGCAATTAGGGAATAGCGGCAGAATCCTAAATCTTTGGGAAGAAAATCAGATTGCCTCAAAGTGTGGTCCTGTCCCATCATGTGATTGAAAGTGTAGGATTAAAGGAATTGCTATCTCAGTATTTCTTGTGCACTTTTTAGTTTATAATTGAAAGCGTTGTTTTTTTCAACTGTCAGTTATGCAAATACAACACAGATCCTTGCCCTTCTGTGTACCCTCACCAGTCATCAAGGCTTTGCAGCCAAACTCCGCTCCCAGTTCTACGTGCACAGACCTATTCCTTTCAATCTTTTTGTGATATATCAACAATAGGCAAAGAACAACTTGCTTAAATGTAGGAGCCATCCATTCCCAAGTGTTGATTCCCTTGGAAAGGTGCTAAGTTCCTCTTATTCTGCTTTTTCAGATACAGCATGAAGAAGAAGCATAAATAAAAACATTCATTCATTCACAAAAGTTTCATTTATCTTCCTTAGCTGCAAAGCCTACTGAAGAAAATAGTGCTTACATTGCTGGCATCTTGTGATTTTCTTCTTCTGTGACCCACTGGCGTTTCTTATTGCAGACTTAGAATATAAACTCTCTAGTGCAAGCACCATCATATTGTTCTGTATTGTTCCATCATTATAGCCAGAGCAAGAGCAGTAAGAAATAACTTTTTTTTTTAAACAGAAGTATTTGGAAGACTGGTTGGCATGTGAAGTGTATCCTGAAAAAGTAGAGTATTACATAAATAATATGGACAGCTGGACTTTTCTTAGCTGCCAAAATTTTGAGTTTCTTTCCTATATTATTTTACCTTGGCAGAGTGCAGCACTTGGCTGAAATAATTAAAGGAACTTTAACCAATAAAAGTAACTGTAGATCCAAAAGCATAAAATGCTAAAGGTTAAACTCGTATCAAAGTTACCCTGTGTAGGAAATAGCAAAGACCCAAAAAGTAAGAAAGTCAAAATACTCACAATATAGACTATAGAGGGAAAGATGCAATTGTGAAGAATTGGTAATTAAATAATCACTATAATGCAAAAAAGAGTTACTTTCCTGACATTCAAAGGACTGAAAGAAGGAAAAAATGAAAACAAAATCTCCTTATTAAAAGAAGCTGACCTGATTCTGTGCTGGTAACTCAGGGACTGAACTTCTGATAAGCCTGACGACAACAGCAGACATTATAGTTTTGTTTTGCAGTATCTGGCAAGTTTACAGTATTTTTGTTGGATACTTTAGAACAGTAATTCCTAACTGAGGTCTGGGAGTGATTCTTAGCTGATCACTAGAACAGCAGTGAACAGCATTTTTGGTTAAAACTTAACTGAGGCAGTGTAGGGTGGCCTTTAAGAAAACCTGAGGGTTGATTTTGATCCATCAAACTACATTCAGGAACCAAGGAAAACTAAGGAAAAACAGGGAACTTGGAAGCCCTGTGATTTGAGTATATGCACTGAGATACTTTAAAGACCTCATGTTCAGAGATGACTGCTTGATGCTAAAAAATTCCAAACAAACAAAAACCCACCACATCAACACACAAGGATTGTGAGCACTCAGAAATGAAATTTTCCAGGTCCACAGTAAATGCTTATACTGAGATAAGTTAAACAAACAACACCTCCCCCAACAATTGCTAATAGAACTCAATTACTAATTCATTCGATTTTTTTTTCCTCTCTGGACAAAAAGGACATAGTAGTGAGGTGTTCTCCAATTCTGTTCTCAATCCCTGCTCCAATATCTAGCCTATATCTAGGAAAGTCTGTCTGCTTCTGCATCACCCTGTCTGACAAGGAGAAAAACTTTCTTCTTCTTCCTCACCCCATGTGGACATACAGGTGTAGGGTCCTGCACCTGTACCCTCTGTAATAACTGTGTATGTGGAAAAACAATGAATGTATTGAAAAAGTCCTCTATTGATGGCGAGGCATGTCCTTAAGGAACACTTTTCCATAAGGGGGAATCGGGCAGAGCGATTGCTGAAGGGATGTCCACAAGTGCACACAGAAAGGCCAGTAAGACCATATAATACTGTCCTAAGCTTGTGCAACACACGTCCTAAAGAGACCTGCTCATTCAAACTCATCAGCAGAGTCTTGCTTTCTCCTCCTCCAGTACTGCGTGAACTCACTCCATTTTTCAGAAACATTATCTATATATATAAATAATCTGTGCACAAAAAGCTACTAATAAAAAAACTTGAATTATAGTAGTACCAACAAGGTAGGGCCTTACTATTTTAAAGGATTTGTGTACATAACAAACAGATGGCCCCTACACCAAAAAAAAAAGATGATCAAAGCATAAGACTAGCTTTGATAATTGACAGTCTTACTTGAGGACACCAAATACCAAATAATAGAGATACCTCCCTGTGTTTCACTCCTCACTTCATCCCCCCAGAGGGGAAGTTCTGCAGATGTGATGCCCTGTTCACACAGGACCTATTAATATGGTTCTAGCACATTTTTAACCCTCTTCTAATGGAGATCTGTAAGTTGTAAAATACAGATTGGTGTTGTGCCTAATTAAGTACATCTCTTTCCACTCAGAGCACTTTTCTGTCAACTTGAAGGAACACCCAGAACTGGCAAAACAGACGCCTTGACTTAGCACAGAAGTCATACATGCTGACATGCATAAGCAGATTGTCCCACTTTTCCACCCACTGAATTCTTGTTGCTAATCTAATTAATACCCTCTGATTATTTCAGATGGTCACTTGGCAAGTGACAGCAAAGATAAAATGCTTGTGTATCTTGTGACACCTGTTTTTTGTCTGCCCCATTTCCAATGCACTTTTCTTTGTTTGTTTCTCTCCTCCTTTAACTCCCTCCTTACTGTTCACCCCTTGCAAACGTGGTGCCTCTGCTTCCCAGCTTTTGGAAGAAATATTGAGATACAAAGAACCTGGTTGAACTGGAAGCCCAATGTATCTCTCTCTTTCCCCCATATTTTTCAATTTATTGCCTCTGTTCTCCTCTATGACCCTTCCCTTTTTGCATCCTTCTCACCTCTCCCATCTCCAATACTACCTGCTCTTCACTTTGCCTGTAGGCTTTTCATGCAATCCTCACAAACTCATCCACCACCCGCTGGTACGGTGTTGATCTAGAGGCTACACCTAGGGCTGAGGGCCACGCTGGGCTGGGTGTAACCCACAGAGCAGGAGGACAGTCCTTGCCTGGAGATCTTGCAGACTAAGTATTTGAAGACACAAAGAGTGAAGGAAAGAAGGAGGATGCAGATTTGGTACAAGGTAAAATATTTATGCTTACTATATGTTTGGCCATTTTCATGCATCCTGGGAACAAGTAAGAGGTACTGACTATGTAGGGTGGTGGCTCCTTTGCCGAGCGCAAAGGGGATATATTTTCCCCTCCTCATTCTCCTACTCCTTCACCTCACACTGAGGCTAAACAAAGCCATGAACAATGATGGTGAAACAACCATGGAAACTACTAGTTTTTGGACTTGAGATGATCTGGAAATTTTTATTTAGCATTAACATATTTTCAGTAATAAGAGCACACACCAAAAAAAGAAAAAATGGTCATTCTGCCAAATAGCTCTCTTCCCAAGAGAAGGGATACCAAATAGCAAAACTCCAATTGTAATTCAAGAATGATAGTTAACTAGTATGTGTACATGTGATAGATCTCATGGAAGAGGCTCTTTTAGAGGTAGTAAAGTGAATGGAAGCAATGCATTAAAAATCATAATTATCATTTATGGGGGAAACAAGAAAAGCTGCACAGACACAGGAGTGTGGGAGAAAACAAGAACGTCTCTGCAGAATGGATAGGTTCATGAAAAGCTAAGGGCATAACAAAGGGAGAGAGGGAGTGAATCAGAGCTCCTTTGAATGACAACTTGGTGCTTGTCAACCTTTTATATCCACCATTCCTGCACTCCTCACAAGTGACTCATCTTCTCCATTCAGAAAACACTGTCTGCATAACTAACACTATTCTTATAAAATGTCTGATCCAAATTCCACCTAACTCAGCTGGAAAAAATAAAGAAATTGTGAAGACATCCCAAAAAGTTAAGCAAGGTCCACTAAGTGAGTGCAGTGAATCCAGTTACTATATTTTTTAACCTGAATTTCAAGTATTCTTATGGCAAAGAAACAGTCATAGTATGACTAAGCAGGTTTATATGAAAACATAGCCCTTGTCTTTCCTTATTTAAAGGGGACTAGTATAGCCGTGTATTTTCTTTTATGCAAACCATACTCTAGTAGAGCAAAATTCCTCAACAAAAAGGACTGAGAGATAAAACTCAAACTGTACCAAGCCCAATATTTCACAAAGCTCTTGTTATGTTGGAACAATTTAACATGTTGCTGCAATAAATATAATAATTGTGTTCAGTCAGACAGAAAAAATAAAGACTGAGGACCTGAATTCTTTATCATCGTAAGTCTTATACTAGATCAAAAACGTGCCCTTGTTAGTTGCACCATCCTATTTTCTCTTTGGGAAGTCACTAGAGGGCATCATCACCTACTCAATCTTGCCTGAAGACCAGGTCAGAGTATTCATACCTTATCCTCCAGAAGCTCATCGAGGAACAGGATGGGTGCAACCTACGCTGCTACTTGTAGGATTGCCCTCTGCAGAGCTCTGAAAACTCTGCTTTCCAGTTGTTCCCACAGCCCTAGCAGAGGGGCATCTGCAGGGCACCATGAAATGGCCTATTTTGGATCACAGCAGAAAGAATTCAGGAGTACTTGACTCTCAGCACCCTTTAGCATTCAGCGCACACACCGGAGGAGCCTGGAGCACTCACTCCCTGGTTAGAGCTATTATCATCTGCTTCGCAACCACCCTGGCCCAGCAGCTCCCTCTCAACTCTCTCTTAAAAATGGCACCACTAAACAGCGATGTCCATCAACTGCCTAATACTTTCACTTCTTTGTAGCATTATCTGTAAAAGTGCTCACGTAGTGACTTTTGCCAGGGCAATTTGGAAAGACGAAGTGCTGAATAGACCATGAGAAGATGATTAACTTTGTTAGACCAAGGGCAGGAATCATCTCCCACAGATTCATCATAAATGTGTCTACTATGCAGCACTCATACAGTAACCCAGGTCTCATTTTTACACTAGCGTTCTTACAGTCAGCATGCCAATGGAAAGATCTGGGTGTTGCATCACCTACAAACACAGAGAAGGTCCAGCCACTGACTTGCGTATTTGCACACAGCTGCTTTACCCCCCATTCTTTATATATCCCTTTCTCTCTTGCTGCTTCTGCTTCCTAAAAAGTCCCAGGTGGATCATCTCTGTGGCTTGGTATTCATCACCATGAGCACAACCCCCACTGTCCCAGGATTCCTTAATAACATCATTACTTGGACAGCTTTGTTGGAGGTAAAGCATGCATATACAAACAGGGAGTCAGGGAGCTTCTGAGCCCTCGAATCCGATTACAGACATTGCTACACACATACAAATTCACACCAGGGTGAAACCTGCTCCCTGCATACCACCACCATGTCCTAGTCCCGCAATCCAGAAGTGGTGTGGGCATGACAGGGCCACGGGACTTGTGTTCCTGTCTGTGCCCAGGCACAGGACATGGAGCACCTGCTCCTCAGCTAAATGCAGGGCAGGAGAGTTTTCTCTCGTGCCTTACTGCCTGCATTTTCCAAATTAATTTCTTCTGTGGGTGGAGAGCTGTAATGTCTTGAGAAAAGTCTTTATCCATCAGAGAGCTTGGAAGAAAGCACTCCGTTTTTCAGGAAATGATCGAGTTCAGAGAGACCGTGGACAAGTGACACGATGGCTTATTGCATGCAAAAATACACCTATGTCTCACCAGGGTCTTCCAAGAGCAGCTTTGGACCATCTCCAAAGCCTGGAGCAGTGCAAAAAGCACCTGAATTTCCAGTGTCAGAAACACCTGTTATACAAGGAATAGGTCTGCAGGTCATAAAGTGTTTGTGGCATTTTGATTTTTACCTGGAATTTTCCCTTCAAAGGGTGGGTACCTGGAGCTGTCCTATCCAGGCTGATTCCCAAGTGCATGCTTTAGTTTGGAGGGAATAAATAAGTAGTAGGTATACAGCACCCCTGCCCTGCACTATTAGCACTAGTATAATGTGCAAGAGAGCAGTTTTATCAACTCGTTAGCAAAATAGATGTAATGTTGGAAGCACAACAGGAACTGGAGGAGGGGAGCTGGAAGAGACATTTATATTTATCATTAAAAAGGTGGAGGGGTAATGCTATAAAAGGCAAGTAAGGTAAGCAGGTAGGTGGGGAAGAGAAAGAAGGGGGGAAACATTGGAACTAGATCCCAATTAAAGGGGATCATTCAGATTGGGACATAAATGGTCTTGTTAGCTGCATTGTCTGAGACCTGGAAAAGAAGATGCACTTGGATTAGAAAAATCAAAGAGGTGGACTCAAGTGGGGTCATATGTCTTAACAATTTTGGGTATCAGAAACTCCAAACCTGGTTAAAAACCTCTGTGAAAATTTCGTGGAACTTTCTGTGATGAAAATTTTCTATATTTTCAGAGAACACCAAGAAAAATTCACTTTAGAGAAAAAGCTTGTTTTTTCCTATATATACTGAGTGATGAAAGTTTCCCTGGACTGGAAAGAGTCTCTCCTGCCTTTCTATGTACATACGGTGGGAGGATACTTGGTGATTGTTATTAACTAAAGCTCCCGTACTAGGCAAAGGAACAGTCTGAGTCACTCTAACAGCAACCCACCCCTTCCCAGGCCTGCAGTGCTTACTCACAAGCCAGCATTTAGATATGGAAATAACAACATATTGTTATCAGCAGCTTGTCCAATAATATTTCCTTTGTTTCATCAAAAAGGCGTATCAGTTTTGTACAGCTGGCAGTGAACATGCAAAGAAGAATTTGAAAAAGCAAGACCAGCCAGAACAGCAGCCTCTGCCAGTCTGATTGCAGGCATCGCTGATGTCAGACGATGCATCAGAAGCTTAGGGTGCTAATGACTTGTTGATGTGTTTGACATTATGCAGCTATCCCTTAGCAGATATTTTCATGGTAGGTATTGTTTTTAAAGATGTTGCAATATTACTCACAAGCTGGAAGTTTCAAGGGAAAATTTTGAAAACAGGATGAAAGCTCGAGAGGACAGAGAAGAAGTGAGAGAGAGAAAGCTTGTCTGAATCCTCACATATACTTAGTCAAAAACACAGAAACGTGAAATACCTTGTCCTTGTTCACAAGCCTGTTACAAAATCAGAAATACAGGACACCTGACTTCATCTTAGCTACAGTCATTTGTTTATATTCATGTATACATATATATAAAATCAGCTGTAGTCCTTGAACAGAAGTTAAAACATATTCAAAAAAAAGGAGAATTTGAAGTAATAGATCTAACTAAATTATCATCCTGAAATAATCTGGTTAGTTTATCTTCTTTGGGTTTTTGTCTGTCTTTCATTTGGAGATTTGCAAGACAATTTTTAGAACCTAATTAACTTTTTGCATGAAGATGCATTCCTTTCATTTTGGAGAATTAATCACATTTAATCTGCAGACACTAGCCATTATATTAAATCTGTCTGTCCACTGTGACAGATAGATTATGAGAAAATAAATGGAAAATGACATTCACATTAGCCTGAGAGTGTTTTTGGCAGCCATCGACTGGCTTTTCTAGTTACTATGACTTTAACCCATCATCACTTTTTCATTACAGCTACCCAGTTGAGGAGGTTAGGTTGCCAATGGCTTTTCCAGGCATTTATTATGACAGTATTGTTGTTTATGTTTGAAGTTATCAAACCCCTTCTGAGTGAATTGCTTTCTTAAATATAGAGTATCTTGCTGTCAGCTAGAGACTGGCTGTGTGGGGCAGTTTTAGAGTCAAAGCTCTTCAGGCATGGAGGAGTGCAGATCCAATTGCAAACAGGGGAGAAGAATTCATTAATGCATTTTTGGGCTGCATATCCAAGGAAGTTTGTTCCAGTAGTGAAGGTGCTGGAAAGATGACATGTTCTTGCAAGGGACTTGCATAAAACAAGATGTGTGTACCTATATGAGAAGGCAACTGGGCAAGAATACCAATGCAGTGAAATATGTCTAAGAAAGAGAAGGGGGGGAAAGAATGAATTCTTTCTAGATAAAAGGATTAAAAAGTATGGAAAAGATTTATGTAACTATGCCAAAGAAAAAGAGAGAGAGTTGTTGTGTTTTGCACTTCAGCCAGAAATGCAATCAGTACTTTGCAGAATACACACAGAAATAGGGCTGCTTAGGAGAGCATGTGTTCTAGGGTGATTTATATCAGCTAAATAAAGGTAATTAAAGATATAAAGGACTGAAGCAGTAAAAACAGGACTGAGCTATTTAACCAAGTGTGACAGCTTTGCATGACTGATTATTCATGAACTAGGTAGTTAAGAAACATAAAATGTGATTCATAACCTCTAGAAAGAAAACAAGCTATTTATTAAGAAACCTAACTTTATGATGCTCCTAAAACTATTATAAATATTTGAATTCCTTTCTAAAATCTTTCTTAAAAACATGAATAAATACACCCATATATATACATACATATATTTCCTAACTGGCAGTTAGAAAGTAGGCACCGATGTATGCAACATAAATGCATATTCCAAAAGCATTACACAAATATTTGTCATTTCTACCAAATTCTTACTATGTATTTTTATGGACATCAACTCTATCAACTAAGGAATGCTAAATTAACAGGCCTTTAAAATAGAGAAATGATCCACAAAATTATCCTCTGATGGGCTGAAAGCTTCTCTTCACAGGTACGTAATTGACTGTAACTCTTCATGAGCTCTTCACATGCAGTAATTGCAGCTCATTTACTCCATCAGTTAGCTGCTAACACTGGCTGCACTGCAAGCATATATACATGGGGGGTTAATGTGAGAGCCACTACAACACTGAACTACCAGGTCATTGCACAGCACCTAGGAAATCCCTAATTACAGCTCACAATTCAATAATGAACCAAACATATATAATTCTGCAAAACAATCTGTTAACGAAAGAAGTGGAAAGTAATTCATGTTTATTCATCTGGGCAACACAGCAGGAAGAGAGACAAGTGTTCATTTCCATGTGATTTGGGGTTTTTGTTAAATCTTTTTTTTTTAATGTTTTTTTTATTTCCTCTGCCCATTGTTCTGCTAAGTATGACTATTTCTCTTGGTTTGTTGGGGTTTTTTCACATTGATGAGGTACAGTATGCAAATATAGATAATTATAAAAAGTCATGCCATTATAAGCATGCTTTATTATGAGCCTGCTTTAAAGTAAACATAAAACAAACACCAAGGAATTGCTATCAAAGGTAATTACCATAAAACAACGTTGCTTGACTATTGAATGCTGTAATTGGATATTGCTACAGTTGCCAGTGCATTTGTAGTTCAACTATTCGGTTACTATGTGGAAGTAATTTTCCTGGAATGTCCATCTGAATCAAACACTAAGTTTCACAGACTAGCTTAAACACAGATATTCCAGCTTTTCTTTCAGGGTAAAATCATGGCACAGCTTCTGCACGATTTGTTTTGGAATTGCTGGATCATAGTTTATTGAAGATGAAAAAGATATTTTTAATGTATGTAAGCACAAAGAAAATCCCCTCTAAAACCCCTTCATATTGATTTCTACAATTATTTTCCATCTTGTTTTGCTTCAGTATTTCATGAATAATTTATACTAATATTTCTGACATTCCTAGATTTATTCCATTTTGATTGCAACTACAAAGTTCCCTGGAACAAATCAAAGCTTATATTTAAAAATCCTTTATGTTATAAGAATACAGAAGTTATTTTTAAAAATGCAGTGGCCCTTTATATGGTTGCTGCTATATCTGACTCCACTGAAGCTTTGCTTGCTTTTCTTTGCCACCAATTAACAGTTGCAGCTAAAGAAAAAGGACAGATTTTGCAAGGAATCTGCAATGGGATGTTCAGCTCTCTCTCCTTTAACTGGCTAAATTTTTTGTTTCTTTTACTACAGCCTGGGGATAAATAATCATAATAAAGGCACATATTCTCATTTTCCTCCTGGAAATTCTGTAGAATTTCATGGCTGACCTTTCTGTAAAAACTTAAAAAATCTGTTAAGCTCTGATACAGCAATATCATTCTTTTAAATTCAGTAGGATGGATTACAACATCCTACCAAAAAAAAAAAAAGTATTTATAAATGACTTGAAAAGATTTCTACTGGACTTTGCAGTATTTCCTCCCATAATCTTTTCAACACAACTTATCCACAGTGCTTAAATGCAGTTTTGAATCTATGTCCCTAGAGATACTAACAGCTGTAAAACAGTGTCAGTAAAATAAAGGCAGAAAAACATGCATAGTCATGCAAAGCATAAATTAACTCATAGTATTACATATGGAAGATACTCATGGAGGTTGTCTAATCTGCTTCTCTATTTATGAAGGCTTGAAATGTCTAGAGACTACTATAACCGATACCAGAGCCAATAACCTTGTGTGGTATAAGTTACTCAGACAACTAAACTTCCTGTGTACTGAGCACCTGCTCTGAATTATCCTCCGAACCTACTTTGTTTCAAGAGGCCTTTGTAATAGCAGAACAATTAGCCTCAGTGTTTTCATACTGCAACATTGTCAGCCTAAGAGAGGAAGATATACAATGCAAATGATGACCTGAGGACTCGGGAATTTAATAAGCAAATACACCACATGCAAACTCTGGTGGGTAGACATTCCTCTAATATGTATGAGTGTTGGTTTAGAGCGAGATGGAGTGATCTCGCTGCAATAAGTTGTTGTATAAGTGTGAACATCCCTCTTTGACCTGCTGGATTTGGACAGCCTGGCTCTGGGCTGATATAGAATCATAGAATCATAAAATAGTTTAGGTTGGAAGAGACCTTTAAGATCATCGAGTCCAACCATTAACCTATCACTACCAAGTCCACCACTAAACCATGTCCCTAAGTGCCACCTCTACCCATCTTATAAATACCTCCAGGGATAGTGACTCAACCAGTTCCCTGGGCAGCCTGTTCCAATGCCCAACAACCCTTTCAGTGAAGCACACCTTGAGGCCATTTCCCCTTGTCCTATCACCTGTTACTTGGGAGAAGAGACCGACTCCCACCTCTCTAGAACCTCCTTTCAGGTAGTTGTAGAGAGCGAGAAGGTCTCCCCTCAGCCTCCTTTTCTCCAGGCTAAACAGCCCCAGTTCCCTCAGCTGCTCCTCACAGGACTTGTGCTCTAGACCCCTCACCAGCTTCATTGCCCTTCTTTGGACATGCTCCAGCACCTCAATGTCTTTTTTGCAGTGAGGGGCCCAAAACTGAACACATGCGACGTGCAACTCTCTGACCCCAAAGCTATTCTGCAGATACTCGGAAATACTCTGGAAGAAAGCCAATGATCGAGTTTTTAGCTGGAGTCAACAGATTATGCATAAACATTATGCATAAGCGTTTGTATTGTGTGATAAAAAGTGTTTGTGGCATCTAATAAACTCGTTGTCTAGTTCACGTAGGTACTCACTGCTGTTATTATTGTTGTGGTTAATAGTAATAGTCCTAATATCAAAGTAGCAACTGCCAGTCTCAGTAGGGATTGGGCTTTGTGAAAAAAATAAATAAATTAAAAGCCAGGATCAGTCTCAAAGAATTTACACTGGAAATAAAATTTCAAGTTTTATTTAGCTGCAGCTGAGGTCATGAATCACCGCCACACACTGCCACATTTCCAGGTAGAGTAACACAAACCAAAAGCAAAAGAGCAACTTGTGTGCATTTATCAGCCTATGACCTAGAGAGCATCAGAAGCTGATACTCTGCCTTGTGGTCACCCCTGTTGCAGGGTAATAACCCCTGGCAGACAGGTGTGGCAGCCCATCATGCTGCTAGTCTCTTCAATCAGCTCAGCCTGAATGGGTAGAGCTCATGAATCAGAGTCCAAAGGGTGGATGTGAGAACATTATCTTGCTGCTACCTAAAGAAATGGAGGTAGCATTTCTCCTGTAAGCAAGACCATTTAATCTGTGTTGGTCCTTGCCCTGAAGAGCGTGGGGGCCTCCTTGGCTAGGAAATAAGAGGAGCAGAATAAATACAACACCGCTAGGGCAGAAGGGAACTTTACACTTCGCAGGGGGAACAAACCTCACACCCTTGTCATAAAGGCCAAAAACCCAGTGTTGCAAGCTCACCAAGGGCTCAGCTAAAAAGGGAGCCTTCAGCCTGGGGTGTCCAAGTGCCAGCCAGTTTTGTCACCCCTGCTGCACTGAGACTGTGAAGCCCACTTAGTTTGCAGATCCTGCCACTGTGCCCCTGCAGGCAAACTAAACCCTGCGATCCGCCGGGGCCATTGGACTCCCTCGTCCCACACAGGCTGCTAGTGGGGAGTGGCTAGTCCTAAAACGTGCTGGGAACTACTTGAGAAAGTGGCAAAACATGTGCCAGGGAAGTTGTGAGAGTGTAATGGCATAAATGATCAAGCAAGGAATGTTTCTTCACTGTTTAATTTAGCAGCTCAGATAATATGCATTTAGTTCCCATCAGAGCTTCCCAGAGTGATTATATCCAAATGCCAGCTCTGTGCAGAACAGACCAAATCCACCTCAGCTATCATCCCATTCATTTCAGTAGAATTATAGGAATTTGGTCAGGTGAGAGAAACACTGCACAATTCATGCTGGCTTGAACTGTCCCAATTCTTGAGACTCTCCTGAAAATACCCACTGGGAGAGAGACTGGCTACTGTAAAATTTCTCGTCATTCTCTCCTCTAACCCTGGTTAGATCTGCTTTCTGAAGGGCTTCCAGCCAAAAATTTTTGCTTTTTATCATTACTGTTTGGCTTCATCTTGAAATTAAAACTGAAAAGATTAAAAAAAAAAAAAAGTTTTTTTCTAGAAACAGATTAATGCATAATGCTTGAACAGGTAAAGAAAGAGGGGCTTTTTCCTTATATTCAACTCGCCAAAATTAATTTTGCAGTGAAATTATTCTTCCTCCAATTCTGCCTTCCCTTCTTTCATTAAACTCACACTGAAATAACACTCTTAATCCCCAAGAAGCATCAATATTTTTGCTGCAAATCGTTGCACAACTTGTGGCATGGACTAATGCCATGCATTAGCCATGAAGCAAGGTTTGACGTAGCTAAAGAACATCAAGTACAATACCACATTTTATCAAAACCAAATAGCAGAACAATGCACACAAGGCTGTCGCAAATACACCAGACCCTTCAGATTTCAATCTGATAAAGTCAATCCAGAGAAAAATATAGGGTACAGTCTGTCTTCATTAACACAGAAATAGGTTCAGCAGTTCCACTCTCCCTCTGCACTATGCTCTTAGCCCAACAGACTTGGGGATCAGCCTCTCAGTCCGAAATACTGGGAGTTTGGAGCTTAAAGATCTGTGCTTTTTTCACCAGAGCACACGGCCCTCAGAAATGCCATGGAAGGGACTTGCCCAACTTCTCCCCCAGGCAGAAGGAGCATGCGGCATCTTGGTTTCTTGAGAGCGCCTCTCCAGAGACCTTCAGCAGGGGACTGACCTCTGTCCCCAGCTCTGCCTGCAGCTAAAAGGGAGTCACCCACACAGGTAATCAGTTGGCCAGCAGAGGCTTAACGTTCACTGTATGGCTTACTGCAGTTTAATGTGCCCCTTCTAATGAGGAAGAAATATGTTAAAAAAGAATGTGGGGGTGCACCACAGGGAAAAAGCTGGAGAGAAGTTGTCGGGCTGAGCTCTGGCCATTGGTATTGAAGCGAGGTGGCTCACCAGTGCCTGCTGCCATCCCTTGCCTTCCTGCCGTGGGTGCACCAGGAGCACCGAGGACACCGGGGGTACATCCCGAGGGCGTACAGCAGGCAGCACAGTGGAGGGGACCCCAGCTGCTTTCACCTGGAGCTTGCAGGTCTAGCTGTGGTTGCATGGAGTGCTACATGGGCTAATTGCCATGTGTTTACCCCAGTTCCCAAGCAGGTTTGGCTGTTGGCCACACACTCCCAGTTCAAATGTCACCAGTACCTGAGCAGGCTAAATGAAAGGGTCCATCTGCATGCCCAGCTGACATATTCTGTTACAATGTGGGTTGTCTACATTGACAAGTGAGGGGAGTAATTGTGCATGTGCCTTTCATTATCCCATTACAGGAACAAAAGTTCTGATCAGATGGATCAGTTTGTCTGTCAGAGTGCAGGGCAGCACCACGCAAAAGTGTGCAAGCCAGTCCAAACACCAGAAACAACATCACTCTTAGAGCAGTGATACTTCTAATGACATAAGAGATGAACCCTGCTAGTTAAGGAGCTACAACAACCCTGGGCAGCAAGTGTGAAAACCACCTGGGACACATTTGCACTGCACCAGGCACTGTGCACAGGCAGTTCAGCAGAAAGGCTGTGCTAATTTTGTGGCTAGCCTGCTTCCAGCACCCAGCCTGGCTGCTCACAATGACCCAGGGCACCCCAGCGCTGCACCCTGCCCTGAGCCGCAGCCAAGATGAACCTGCTGGCTCTGACATGGGCGGGGCGGGGGGGGGGGAGGGGGGGGCGGTCAGTGCACCATGATACTTTTCTTAAAAACACAGTTCTTGCCAGCATCACCATGTTCCTCTCTCATGTTTTCTGCTCATTTTGGGGGGAGATGTATGGTATGCATGTTGCAGAGGGGCCTGACTGCACTGCCATAACCCAGCACAGTCTGTGCTGGGCTGTGCTTCTCTTTGGTGGAAACCACAGGGTTTGGGTTATGTTCCCTAGAGCCCCGTCTTCGTGGTTTGTGTTCTGGTTTGTGCCTCTGGTGCAGGGCCTAGAGGGAGGAGTGATGGAAGGAAAAGCATTGACTCTGAAGGCTGGAGCCCAAATCACGTAACTCACCATTGACATGTTTAACAAAAAAAGATAAATCCTCGAGTGGTATGTTAGGCATATGGTGATTGGAAAAGCTGAGCAGAGAATGAAGTGCTAAAGTGAAGATAAATGAGGAAGTACACGCTGCTGAAACTCATGCTATGACTTGTTTACAGTAGAGCCAAGGTTTTGCTTAGTTCAGTAAATATCCTAATTTAGACACCAATCCAAACCTCCTTTAATGAGACACATGGAAAGCTTGCAAAAAGAGCCTTCCAGTGCTCCTGACTTTGGAGAGTTTGAAAGTTATACTGCAGCAGTGATCTTCCCCACCATGTTTTTTCTTTCAATCATGACTGCAGTCAGATAACACAAAAGGTGAGTGCAAATATTTTTAAAAGGAAGAGTTTCTAAACTTCTATCGCATTTGTTATGGGCAAAGGCCTAGTCTCCCTGTACTGGTTTGTTCTATGCAGTAACCAAAATGCTTTATTTTCTCAAGTCTTGTTTTAAAGGACAGGTAATGGACATTTTGTTGTTTCATTAAAGAAGAAATTCACAAAGGTTGGTCTGATTTATGGTGAGCTGTCTGGTATATGTTATGGCTTGGATTTATATTAAACCATTGTGAATTAGAGTAAATTATATAGAGACCATAAATGGAAAATATTTAAAAGACCATTACATAACTGAATAAATGGGCTGAAAATGTTGTCTGCATGCCTCTTACACATACATTAGCTGAGGAGGATGGCTTCATCTGAGACTGAATCTGATCTATTGCCGCTATACACATTACCGGGCAAATATTACAAATCACATATAATTGTTTTTTTAAGAGCAGTGAGGGAAAACAAATACAATCAGATAAACTGACTCCTTTTGCAACTTCACCATCTCCTCATTAAGTTTGCTCTAGCATCATCACATGTAACATAAAGAGACAAGAAAATGACAGATATAAGGAAAATTACCTTTTTATATACAGAAACTAGAGGGAATGGTTACTAGGGGACAAAGGTTTACCTCCCAGGTGCTTGGTTTAGCACCCACATTTCAAGGTAACAGTTGGGTTATGCCACCAGCCACCAATAGAGCAGCCAAACATTTCACAGCTTATGTGAAAGGAAACACAGGGTCTGAACACAAGGGACCGAGAAGGCAAAGCCATCAGCTATGCTTTCTGCACAAAGCTGTGCCCCATCACTGCTGAGAGCATGTATGACCACAGCCTATAAACCAAGAGGAACAAAATCGCCTCAGGAAAAAACTCCAGCTATTTTTGGCTACCTGATTCACAAGCAACCGTAGCATTGACGAACAAGCACCAGGGGAGGGAAAGAAGCTTGTGTGACCTAGAGGGACACTGCAGCAAATGCCATGGTACCGGGAAGCGCCCAGCATCCACCAGGCACTCACTCACTGCTGGGATTTTGTTCAGAGGCATCCGAAAGGCCACAGAGATACATGTGTTATTCCTGGGCAGCTCCCCAGTGACCTGCACTCACTTCGACAAATCTTTCCTCCTGACATTTAAAAAATAGTGGTTTGCTGACATTTTCTTGTGAAAACCTCTCAAATGCTTCATCACCTGTGTTTATTTATAAAATTCTTCCACTGCTAGTTTGAACTACCTCATAAATTTCAGCCATCTGCCAGGTTTTTTGTTTAGACTGTATTCTTCCATATGATGAACAGAAATGTATTGGATTAACAGAAACAAGCCACAGGAACATCCTCGCCCTGGTGCTGCCTGCATCGCCCAGGACAGTCCCTGTCCTCCCCTATGCAAATATGCAAACGTGCAGATTTGCCCTCGGTAAAATACATTGTTCTCCACCAGGCAAGGCTCAATGGGTGATGGGTGCTGTGACGACAGCTGTGAGGTGCTCAGATCCCAACTACAAGGCTCATTCCAGGGTGTTGCTTTAAGTTCAAGTATCAAAGCACATCGCCTGGCATTTCTGTGTGCCCCTCCTTGTCAGTTTCTGAGAAGGGTTTTAAAGTTTCTCAGTCAGTTGTGATGACTGATTCTCCGTGTACCTCTACAACTTCATTTTACAACAGCCAAGTAAATCTGTTATCAGTTCATAATTAAATAAGTATTAATCTGAAGCACTTCATACGAATGCAAATAACTGTTGGTGAAGATTTCTCCCATAACCAACCTAAAATGCCTCTATTTATTATTTTTCTGCCATCTTCATTTCACTGACAATTCAGCTGAAATCCATGCTGAAAAGTTACAACACATCTTAGATTTCAGGCGACTTCCCAGTAAGGGAAAACTCTAATCAGGAGATGTTTCCAGTTTTCTGTGCCACAGTGAATTTACAAAGCTCTCAAAAAAGCTGAACTATTTGGTGTGACAAGAGGCAATCCTATCAGTTCATGGTTAACAAATTGCCCTCTTTCTTGAGAATCAAGATTAAAATGTGTTTTTATTACAAATTGAAAACCTTGGGTGTGTTGGATAGCTGAGCAGTGAGTAATTGGGACATGGAGTCTTTCATCTGCAGCAGTCAACTCCAATTCACAGCCCGTGTTAGGAATGACTAAAACTTCTTGCCGGATGGTGCCAGTGCAGTGCCATCATCCGTGGTGCCTAACAGGACTGCTGTCTCCAGCATCATCTCGCCAGCCTTCCTCCTGTCTCCTGTGGTTGAGGAGGGGTGAAGCAGGAGCTGATTTTAAAATTATTATGAAATCTACAGAGAAATAGTAAGCAAAATTTCACCTTAGCAGTTTCTAGAAATAATAGAACATTTCATGCCAAAATATCATGACTGCTTCTGGTCTGGAGCAGGGGAGGACAGGGATATTCACACGCTATAAATTTTTTCCCAGAATGTCAGATAACAAGTAACAAAGTCTTAAAGCTGTGATAATCATAATTATAAGCAGGTAATTCTGCCACCTTTCCTACATTGCTGAAATCAATAGTCTACTTGTGAAGTGAAACAGCAGTGCTGTGAGAAATTATATTTGGTGATTGCTCTGCTTTCTTATGTCTTTTAATACTCTTCATTTACCTTTCAGGACTTCTGTAACATTTTTTGCAAGAGAAAGCGTATGTAAACATTTTTTCTGGTCTATTTCATTCATTAGTAATATCTAACTGCAGGCTTGTGTATTTAAATCCACATCCATAGCATAGCTTGTGGTCAAGATGCCGACTGTTATTCCACATACATTTAGTTTTCGTGGATGAAATGCTGATTCAAGTGGACTTAATAAAGAAGTAAAACATTTAAGCATGGAAATCAAGCTGTTGCATGTGAGAGATCTTCTCCAGTCATCTCATTACGGCATACTAATGGTGCAGTTTAATCTCTCCATCTTTTGTTTGATTTGATTAGGCATATCCCAGTTCCTATTAGGCATCAGAAAGAGAGCAAGTTATCCTTAGAAGATAGCAGTGTGAGGCTCAGTCTTTGCTTCCTGACACATCCAAACCCACATGATTTCATGTGCCTGAGGATGACAGGTGTCAAATCATTCTAGATATCCAAAATCCTTTTTGCTGTGGTCTGGCAAGTTCAGTAAGACATTCCATCTTGTTAACTCTTGGGTCATTCTTTCTCTTTCGATTTTGCACTGAAGTTCTCCAACACCAAGGTAGAGAGAGATTTGTTGTAAGTAGTAGGACTAACTTAGTAGTACTAAGTAAATTAGTCATTAGCACTTATCTATAGTTGCTACGAACTGATCTGGTCTGACACCAGAGCCAGCGTATGTTTTGCATAGGATTTTTTACTCCTCCTGGAATGCTGTGCAGAGTGTGCTACTTACCCGCGATGAGTTTGTCTGCTGACTCTCCCAACACAGGCATCGCATATCCTGCATGTCTCAAACCCAAATGCAAACACAAAGCTTCATTGACTACAGATGATCCTGAGATGATTGGTTTTAGTAGGCTGCAGCCAGCCTTTTGTAACTATCTTCCTAAATACCGGAGCTTCCTAAATAGCTGAGCATTACTCAGCTCAGAAGATTGATGCTAATGTATTTTCTTTGTATCAATCAGATGTATTCTGGATGGCTAGGTCTCTTTTTCTTGTTGCTTTGTTGATGGTGATATGGAAGTTCAGTGGTGGGTAAGATCTCTCAGCTTCTTTTCTCTGTAGCTACTTATTGAGAACTCAACTGAAGACTGAAACTAGAGAATGAAACCAGAGAATGAAAGTGTTGCAAAAGAGGTGATCTACACATGGTATGTGAAAGGAAAAAAAATAGTATAAACTCTTTTAACTTGTTCTGTTTCTTTTGAAACTCTTTCTTCCACATATCCACCTTCCACTGGGACTCCTTTGTCTCCCACTGGTCAACAAGAAAAATGAGATTGGCTAAAATTTTTGATTTTCCATGGAAAAAACCCCAACTTGGCAGGCTGATTAACTACATGGATGGGCTTTTCTGTCAAACCAGAAATGTCTATGTTACTTTACATTTTTCAGGTTTTGCCTTTTTTTTTTTTAATTTTATTTTTTATTTTGCTAAAATCTTGCACTATTCATTTACCACAGTCCATTTTGCACAGACTGGCAAGTTTTCATAAATTTTTTTTTAAAACAAACAAACAAACAAAAATAATGAAACCTTAATTTTTAACACTTTCAGCAGAAACAAAAGTATTTCACTAGAAATGAGAGTGCCTCCAAAAGGCAGTTTAGTGCTTCATGACAGCTAAATGAAAGGAAAGAGCAACTCCAGTGCAGGGCAGCTGCCTGTATCTGGCAGATGCATTCACATTCAGGATCTCTCTATTTGCATGACTTTGAGGAAGTTGCTTCAGCTCAAGTCTACACAGGTACATAAGCATCTCAAAAAACATCAAATAGATCTTGACTTTATTTCCTGTGTATAAATGGTATGTAAAAAAAAGGATAATTGTACTTCTGTTTCTGACAGCAATATTTTGAGGACAGGATTGAAAGGTGTTTTAGGATACTACACCAGGACAGGGCTATACAAGTGTTATATGCATACAGGAAAATTTTTGTCTTATCTTTTTGTAGATAGAAGGGCAGTTATTTGCAGCACATGATGCTGCCAGTGTAGAAGTATAGACCAATGTAGGTTAACGCTCCCCGCAATCTAGTGACATCAACAACCTCTCTTAATTCCTTTTAAAAACTTAACTTGCTTATCACTTACCTGAGGGAAACAGTACACAGTAAACAATTACCTAATAGGTTAGATAGGTGAGGCTCAAACATACCTCAGAGTAGATCATTGTGATCTGTTCTCCCCCTTGTCCTCTGCGGCCAGTTTGAATTTTGCACATAGTCTAATTTAAATGGTATGTCCATATGCTACTCTTCTCTCCCAGAAATGCCTATAATTTTTGCAGAATATAGAAACAAGTAACCAAATACAGCAGTGAAATCCTAGCAAAAGGCAACTTTACAAACTGTCAATGCATGCAGCTTGGACAAAAGATTTTGAAAAAATATTTTTGAAAAACATTTTTGAAAAAACATTTTGATTTTTTTTTTTTCCATAGATACATTTTTGTTTCATCAAAGACTACATGACTCGCAAAGACATATTGCAGAGTCATAAAAAGCCAAGCTGGAAGAGATCTAAGATTGTGCCAGTCCATCCCTCACCCAAAGGAAAGATCAGCTGCACTTATGTAATTCCTGAAGATGTTGGTCTAAACCTGTTCTTATAAATGTCTATTGTTGGGATTCCTATCCGTACCATCACAAATCTCTTTGCATAATCTAACCTGAATTTCGTTTGCTATAGTTTAGGCTTGTTATTTCTCGTTTTATCTCACTGAAAATGGGGAAGGTTTATTCCTTTCTTGCAGCTTTTTACATGTTTGAAGACTGTTACCATCTTTCTGTAAAATGACCCTGATTTTCTAATCTTTCCTCATAAAATATGTCTACTAGATCTCTAGCCCTTCTTGCTACACTACCAGGCTCCTGGGTTGGTTTGTTTGTTTGTTTTCTTTTGGTTTTTTTTAAGTAAAGTGTCCAAACTGGACATGATATTGGTAGCTAAAGTTAGTCTCACTGCTGCTGAGTAGGCTGGAAGGGCAGTGTTGCTATCTCACAGTTGTCACACCTATTTATATGTTCTCATTTATTTTTTCCCAACAGCAGGCACTGCCAGCTCATGTTTAACCTGGATCCACTGCAACGTTACATTCCTTTTTTCCTAAAAAACAACCATCCAATAAGTCATTTACCATCTCGTATTTCTGCAACTGTTGCACATTTGTGCAACATATTGAGCCATTGATCTTGCTTTTGTCTGTCTGGAGTGGCCTTTTACCTATTTCAGGTCACTTCTGTAATGTGTCATCATCATTTTGAATTGTCATCCTTTCTTTCAAGGACTTACTGTATCTCCCAGTTGGCATTACCTACAAACTCAGTAAATTGATTCTTTCTCATGAGCAAAGTCATTAATGAAAATACTGAACAGTACTTGGCCCATAACAGATCACAGTGGAGCCAACTAATAACCACTCTTGGAGTATGATTTTGCACCAGTTTGAACACAGTTTAGAGTCATTTCATCAAGACCATGTTTCCATACCTTATTTATGAAAGTATCTTATGAAGCAGTATTAAGTTGAAAGCCTAGCACATTGAATCTAGAACATTCTCTCTCCTATTCCTAAAGAAATGTCAGTCTGTCATGCTGTCACAGAATAAAATTGGTTGGAATGGTGCTTGGAAATCCATTGTGGCTTTTGTAGATGTTTTGCAAATAGATTGTTTTTGTAGTAATAGTTTTGGAGAAGCTGAAGTTACACTTCCTGACCTATATTTGCCTTTGTCATCTTCTCTTCACCACCCCCTTTTAAAGTACAGTTTCTGTATTTATATTTTTCTGTTTGCCAGATCTCTGCTTTTTTTTTTGAACATCATTGTTAACAACCTCAAAGATTGCCTCGGCCACTTTCCTAAGCAGTTTTGAATGGATTTCAAAAAGACCAGCTTGATGTGAAGCATCTAACTCATATTCTTTTACCTTTCCCGTCTGAAGTCTCATTTCTTTTTTTGCTAATGTTAATTTGTGTGGGCATGCACACAAAGTCCAATGAAGTTTCCAATGGGAAAGTTTAAAAAGTCAAATGCTCTCACTAATCAGAAGGGAACAGTGAAAAAAGAAAAAAGAAAACAAATCTATTCCAAACTGAAAATAACATTTTTTACATTGTAATAAATTTTTAAAAAACTTTCAAGAGAATTTAAAAAAAAATGTGTTAAAAACTTAGAAGTTATAAGTCATGGCTACTTTACTTACTTTGTAACATGCCTTCTGGAAAAAAAAAAAAAAAAAGTTGTGATTTAATTTAAGAAGAATAGTATTTCTTTTCTGTTTTCCCTGGACACACGTCAAGGAAACTTACTAGCAGCAATTTTCCTCTTCCACATCATGCTACATATATCAAGATTTAAAAGCTGTGGTTATATGCCTTTGGTACTCAGTACCTGGGCTATGATATCTACATGGTGAAATAAACTGACAGGCCCAAAGGTTTATGAGCAAAACAACTCCAGAGACCACTATCTGAGCTGTCTCATCTATGGGTTATACTGGTTCCCTTTGGCAAACTATTGCTTTCTCCATATTAGTGCAGAAGATAAAGGTGTATAATAAAATAGAAAAGCATTAACCATTTTATTTTCAAGACATTGCAGAAATAATCTTTTTAGCATATCACACTCCAGAAATAATTTAGTGAGACTAGGTGTTGCGAGCTAGATCTCTCACATCTCACCACATATACATTTTGTCATAAGTCAACTTTCTGCATGCAGTGCTTCAGCTGCAATTACTTGAGGCATTGAGAAAGATTTGTGTCTGGAATACAACATGGCGCAGTGTATAAACAGGGGAGTCTCCATCTGAAATGTCTGATGCCATCCACTGCAAGATCTCTCCAAGTGATCACAACCAATACAGCACATTTTATGTTCCTGTGCACATAACAAGTCCCTTAATAAGTGATGATATAGCAGTCCACAGAGGTATGAGCATACTACCCATTTATCAAAAGCAGGATCTATTTAGGAGAAAACACATCTACAATTATATTAAATGAAAAAAGAATGAAGCCTCCAGCTCTGTTATCTTAAGACAACAGCTAGAGAAAAAAAAAGCAGACATGCCCAATGAGAAAATGAGAGGACACATGCTGGAGTGATTAACAAGTTTGGACTTCACAGTTAAGAAAATTGGCTTTTTCTGGGAAATCTCTGGTGCATGATTGATCACATGGGACATTTTCACATACAGGTGATGATCCAGATCATATTTATGATTTATGCTTTATTGCATTTGGTAGATAGAAAAGAACATACTCAAGAACATTCTAAAATAGGAAAGCTGTAACACTTCCAATGCTATCCCTTTCCCTTGCAAGGCACCCTCAGTGCACTTGCCTGCTTTTTCACCAGAATATGGCAGGCATAGGAGGATGGACACTGTTACTGCAGTATCTCAGCCTCCCTAGCTATGAAGAGGTCCACTTTCTGCTAACCAAACCTTTGGACCATAGACTTCTTACTACCTTGAGTTTCTTATGTAGGGCTAGATTGAAAGGATACTTGTAGCTATCTTGCTTCAAAAAACCCCCTCAAATTTACTCAGTGAGAGTCATATTTTCTTGCCTGACTTTTCCTGGAAGCAAGTAGCATCTTTTACTCTTCACAGAGCAGTTCCCATCTCCCCTTTTCCACTGCCTGAGACAGAGAAGCATCACTATGACTCTGTCTGACACCTGTGCCCTTGCTCTTGGGGAGGCATGTGCAGAACAGATGCCAGACCTAGGTGTCACACCTGAACCCAAACATGTAGTTGCTGCTCAGCATTAGGCGGGAGATACTTTATTCTGCCTCACTTCTTTGGCCAGATGTGTAAACCCAGGGAATAATCTAGCCCAAAGAAATTAATTGTCTGTAACCAAGCCTTTGCAGTGTTGTGATGATCCACTGTACTTGTGGTTTCTTTGGGGTTTTTTTTTCAACCAAGCCCTTTGAATGGACTGGGGGATGAAGGTGTGGGAACTGGCTGAGGAATGGAGCTGTGTGCATTGATCACATGGTATTTTTTTTTTTTTTATTTTTTTATTTTAACTAGCATACCATGTGAATGCATACAGCCAAATCATACAATTTTGATGGAAAAAAACCATAAATAGTCACACCTATCCTATTCCTCTGCTGGTGTCAGATTGTTACCTACAGTTTATTTTCCATCTTGGTTTTTTCACAGGATAGGTGATTGCTCACTACCCCTGAAAATCAGGCCCTACTAGTGCTCAGTGATGGGGCTTCAACCACTTCCCTTAGGAGACATTAGGTAATTGTTCTCAGATATTAATATGCAAATGCAGCATCCAGAGTTCAAAAGGACTAGATGCATCACACTGCAATTTCAGTTATTACAGTTACAATGGTTTACAATTCTGATCACGCAGTGCAGCACAGTAAGCACAGCGCAGCTTTGCAGCCCAAGCACCTCCAACTGCACAACCAGCCCTTCAGAAGGACAAGCTACACAGTCAAGAAGTTATTCCCAAACTCATCTTCACAGTTTCTCCTTTTCTTAATTATATTCCACCACTTATAACACATCTGTTCATCTTGGTGATATACACTCCCACCCCCACAAAAATAAAAACCACCACACCCAAACCCATTTATCAATAGTTTTGATCCCTTTTCTTCCCTTACTTCCTGAGCAGCATGGGCCATACATACCCTCCCAGGCAGCATGGATGTCAGAGTTTCAGAGATCCCTGTAACTCATATGACCTCCTCACCATCCTGTGAGGACACTCACTAGTGGGAGGTATCTTTCCAAACTAACACCCTGTGTTACTAGCTCCTCAACGAACTCTTCCTTGCCACTTAGCAGAGGAGGCTTGCAATCATCCTGGATCCCCGCATTTTGTGTTAAGTGGTGGGGCTGGGGTGGCAGTTCCCTAGTTTCACACTCCAGTCTCACCAGTCCCTGGAGACCTGTGCTTTGTTAGGGGTACAAAAGCACTCCTAAGGCCAGAGAAACATCATGGCAAAAGTAAAACACAAAATCATTTCATTATATTCATCATACAAAATTTAAGGAAAGGTGTTGCTGTACTTATCAAAGCATAATACACCTGCTAGGTCCCCCTAGACCTCTCCATGATGCAGTGACCACTTGAGGTTTCACAAATTGGCTTATGCTGATCTAACTGGAAACAGCTGTTAAGGGGTAGGAAATCATCTCCCTCTCCTGCTACTCTGACTGCAGGTTTCTACCTACTGCCTTGAGTTGTGACTGATGATCCTGTGATCTCAGGATGTGTAGATCCAACCAAAAAACTTACCCCTTTTTCATTTCAGACTAATTTTGGGATCTATCAGTGAGTGGGGCCAGCCCATGCAGCAGTGCTGGTGCCAACAACAGGCACAGAGCAACAAGACAAAGGAGCCAGAGCTGCCCTTTCAGCAGGGATTTCAAGTCGGCTTAAACGGGCTATGACTAAATTAATCTACAATCAAGCTCAAGGTGTTTCAACTGGTGGCTATCCTGGGATGTATGCTTCTGATAAGGCCCCACTTCCAGCCTTGTCTTCTTCCAAGCTGAGGAAAGGCTTGCTGGATGTACATCCTTTTTGGGGCAGGGGATCTGCTTAAGGGTTCTCTGCCCACAGGTCCCCTGTAACTCATAACCTTGATGTTTGACCAAAATATCAGTTTGTAATATTTCTCTCCCAGTGGCTGTTACAGTGTGACTTTTTCGTGAAATGTAAAGAGGCTTTAAAAATGCTGATGGTCCTTGGGCGTAGCCACATGAAGTTATTATCTTGTGAACCATTTATTAAAGGTGACAACAAAGCTTATTAGCTGGCTTTGTTCTTGAGTATAAACAATGGGTTATCTGTGCATAGTGAATTAAATTCTTTCTACATACCAGAAAAAGGGGGTTTAAACTCCAGCACAAAACTTTCATTGTATGTGTATTGAAAATTACATCTGATGGAAACCAAGATAAAGGGCAGGTCCTCATTACAACTGTTCACAGAATCAAACTTCATGGCAAACAGAACATACTTGGGATGAGATGGTGCTTGCTCAGATCCTGGGACATCGATAATGGGTCTTGGTATTCTGCCCCCTTAAATTTGATAACACTGGGTCCTCACCAGTACAAGCACACAGCCCAGCGTGTGAATTATATTTCCTTCATTGAACTAGTGAGCTTAGTTTTTAGGGAGCCAAAGGTTATACAGAAGTGCATCAGCTTGCAGGGCCAATTGGGCAGCCTCGGAGTTGTGGGGACCAACATGGCTGGGCAGGGGTCACAGCAGCAGGCAGGAGACCAAGCTGCACCAGGGATGAGTCTGGGGAGGTGGAAGGGCAAAGTGTGTCCCTCTTCCCGTGGGCAGCAAGGTAATAGATTGGATTAGCTTTATCATCTAACTATAAATTTCCTTGAAAGCAAATATAAGTTTTATTATCCCCTCATCCACAAACTGCCTGGAAAAGCAAAGAGTGTCCACAAGCCATATGTGATTACATGACAGCTGCTGAATATGCCATGCATCCCTGTACAGAGTACCCTTCTCCATTAGATGCCTCCTGGCATGCCAATGACTTCAGCCAAACATGCTGAAATGTTTCACTTATGAACTATAAACTACTGAAAAATATTCGTTGGCATTGAATAACTGGTGAATCATCAGCATTGTAATTGTTTGGGGGGGATGGAGGTAGTCTTGGCTTATTTGTATTCAGGTTTCACACGAGAACATTGATATGAAACAGTAGTAATTGAATCTGATAAGCTCTCGTAAACTTTCCGCCAGGAAGGAGGTATGATTTAGAGAGAGATATAGAGTACAGAGGGAACTCTAGAAGGATGCGTGGAGTCTTACAGATTGCTTCATATCGCAACTCATAGATTTATATACTCCTAAAATGAGTGATCATCATCTCAGGCAAGCTAATTACTGAGACATTATGATTGTATCTGCCATGAGACAGATGAAATTCAAGGTGTTTCTTACCCCACCTTTTTTTTTTTAATTAATTTTCTGTCTATTTAAACTTTCTTTGAAAATCCAGGGCTCTTGGACAGCATAAGACTGCCGTCTGTGAGTCTTTGGGTGCGAGTGGTTGTTTCTCCTCCTGTCAGTGTCAGGCATGGGCTTGGTAGGATGACTGTGTCGAAAAGTAATGTAGTCCACAGGAAGCAGGCCAACATCATACCTGTGGTGTGATCCTCCATTCTCTCTGAACTGCAATGACTCAGTAAGAGATCCCCTGGTCGCAGATTTGGGTTGCACTTTTAAATTCCCTGACTTGGCAAATTCACAGCCTATAACTGTGTGAGCTAGAGCCAACAGGGCTAGTTTGGTCTTGGCCCATGAAAGCCAATTCAGAAGACCAGGGGGCTGATGAACAAAACGCTTACAATTCCCTTCCAGGGAAGAGCAGTTTCCCTGTGGGTACAGCCAGCAATGTTATAACCCCACCTTACTTTGGAAAAGGGATGGGAGAAAAGATTGGAGGAAGGAGCTGACACGTAGTGAGCAAAACTGGCAAGACTTGAAGGAGACAGTGCAGGTGTACTCTCCCAGAACACTTCATGATCTCCAGTGGAGGGCTGTGTCTCAGCATCCTCACGGCAGCATCACCTCCAGGAGCTTCAACAGTCCCATCAATCTACGACATTTCTGCAGCACTCACAGTCACGGCATTTGGAGTGCTTCTCCAAGAATATTAAAAATCTTCAGCCTTCATCTGCCTGGCACATCTGAGAAAAGCAGGACCCACAGCCTGGGAGATGAGGGTGTAAAGTGGCACCTAAAAACCTCTGTTACAGTGAATCCTACAGTCTCCAGAGTTGCGCAACCTGGATAAAGCAGCGCTCCTCCTCGCCATGGGTTGCTATGGAGCTGTCTGCAGCCTTCCCTAGAAAGATGTGAAGCGCAGTAATCTCCTTGCCACACCATGCTGTAGGTCACATATTGCCTTGAAGTTTCAAGATTCAGAAAGGAGCTTTAAAAGCAGCTTTAAGGTGTTGTGTTCAGGCCGTGAATACCTCAGTTTCCAAGAAGGAGGCATTCGGAGAATCTTCATGCTATGATGGTCTCTCTACCACTCATAGAGGAGAGGGGGGGAGCGCTCCTCTGCAAAGATGTGTCACTGATACTGAAATCATTGCTTAAAGAAGACATTCACTCCTTACTGAAATACTGTAGCCTGAAATGATGAATCCTAGCACACCTCCTATACTTATGTAAAATCTGGAATCAGTCAAGAAGCATTTGCCAATGGAAATGAAGTGATTACTTGCAATAAATAGTCCACCTGCTAATGTCATTTTGCGGTCTGATTGACTTAATAATCACTTAACTGAATCATTGGAAGAAGAATCTATCTGAACATCTAGAGTGGCATAAAACTGCAGACTCAGATACAAAATGAAAAATCAAGTGCAAGACATACATAAAATGTATAACACCAGTTGACAAATATTTATGAAGCATTCCTACTTCCCCAGGGCCCCAAAAAGTATTGCATAGGCAACAATCTTGTTTGTAAAGGCATAGGACAAAAGCAATTTTGTGTTGCTCTTGAGAGGGCCTTGCAGGCCAGCTCTAGGAACAGAAACTGCACTTCTGGCACAGCTTGTCTTCCCATTCTTCGAAAGATTTGAGAGGCAAAAAAATTTCCAGTGCTGAGATTTTTGTAGGTTGCATCCAGATTTTCCCAGTTTTCATCTGGTATTCAAAGGAACACTTTAGATCAAAATCTCTGCATTAAATAGATATCAGGGGCATGCATCGGGGATGACAGTGAAATGATGAAGGTCCTGTGGTAGAAAGGAAGGTAAGCAAGGCAGCAGCAACGATCCATCAGGATGTAAAATTCATGGGGCAGATCCTTAATTAATTTAATTTTAATGAAAAAATATAATTGCTTATGTCAGATCTTCTGTGAACCATAACACTTTAAGCAAAATTGAATTCCAACTGCCAGGTGCAGTTGATTTTTACCCAGAAATTTTCATTAATAGGGTTCTCCTAGAAAAATCTTAAACCAGAACAAACTTTCCAGTGAGGGGCAGCTGAATACTGAACTACTGACGCCAATGTAGTGAGCATGGGATTTTCATACAGTCTCGAGCTTCGTGATTAAAGTTGCTCACAACTCTATGTTTATCTTTGTAACTTCTAAAAACAGGTGAGTCACTGGAGAAGTACAAATGTGTCACCAGCACTCCTCTTGCAGCTTCCTTTGACAGTCTGTCTGCTTTTGGGGCTTCTCACAAGGTTTAAATTTACATTATCATTGCTGAATGGTTTGCTTAATAGATCTTTAACTGAATAATATTAATGTAACAGTTTCTTTAAGAGATTTAGTCAAGCCAATTCCTGCAGAAATATCCCATCCAGGTATGTTGGCATGTGTATGTCCCAAACATATCTGTCTACTTTACAGAGAAAGATATTCAACAGGTGCTGTCAGTAATTAAATTTTCCCTGTGTCTTCATCTGCTCAATAAGATACAGAAAATAATACAAAACATTTTTTAAAGGGTGACTCCGTTCAGTAAATCAGATTCACTGCTTGTGTAACGACTATAATGTAATAAGGCAGAAACCAATATGATAAAAGGACGGGTTACTACATAACCTTTTCCTCAAAAGTTAAAAATAAATGGCAAAAAAAAAAAAATCTGCTGATTTATTTTGTATTGCTTATTTTCCTGGTATGTTGGAAATCTGTTTGGTTTTCAGTACAAAATTGCCAATGAGAGCTTTTGAGCATGAAAATACTCCTGTAAAATATATCTTGGTGTTAGGCTTTTCCTGCAGAAACAATACAGTGTTACTTAAATTAAAATGTAATACTTGAGCATGTTTCAAGTTTTGCACAGAAATAAACAACCCTTTTAAACCAGATTTAGCTATTCAAGTTAAGAGTCACCTCTCAAGAAAAATAATACTATATGGTATAGTAACTGATTGGGGCAGATGCATTAGAACCTCAGTTGTAGAAAAATAAATATTTGCAATCTTAAAAATAATTTTATTTTTCATTTACGTTTTAGTGACATCACATATTTAGACTAAATTTATCCCCAACCTCACACAAAGCACCTTGTTACCAGGAACAGTATAAATGCTGAATAAGGAATGAAAAGCTTAGGCAGAAGAAGCTATAGTTTGCCTGTTTGTTTTGCAATACCTGCTATGGCATTACAGATTATCTATCTCCTTCTTCATCCCCTGTGTTGAGACTGAATCTTATGTTGAAAATTCAAAATGAGATGAAAGCAAAGGAGAATATCACACCATTCTGAAGACAGAGGGGGGAAATTCTTCAGCAGAAATAGAGCTTCAGTCATTTTACTTTCATAATTAAATATTCTTTTAGGCTCACAAGATTATGCAGTGCACATAGTCATATTGCTCTAATTTCTTGTTCTCCTCACAGTTTATTTAGACTTGTAAACACTAATTTATTTTAATTTTTGCAACCAACCTGTGATGGAAAGACTATAAATAGACTGACTTGGATGTCATCAACTTTTTTGTGCATACAGCCTTTGTATTTCCACACAGAACTGTTCAGAGCAGTAAGACATGGCCATCTACTCAGTCTCTTTTTCCTGCTTTTTTTTTTCTTTCCCCATTATTTTCTCTAACATTTTCATGTGTTGAAACAGAGTCAGGTGACTAAAGGAGGTAAATATCAGGGAAAAGGCAGCAAGAGTGGTTGTCGGAGGAAATTCTTGGTTGGCACAAAGCTCTGGACTTAGACCACATTTTGCAAAGCTCCATCAGCAAGGGAGAAAATGCTGAAAACCCAGATAGATAATCTATCTTTCAAATTATTATAATTATCCCACTTACACTTCTTGGATGCTATTAGTATTGGTAACTCTTAATTGCTCATCTTTCTACAGTACCAGATTTCACTTACCTGAAGCAATTCTCACTCGTCCTTGATGCAAACATGCCCACAAATTTGTATTAGGTTTAGATGCAGCTTGGTAGACTGTTTACCGTAATCTTCTACTTATTCTCAGTTTACATAGGGGAATTTGCGAACTAGTGAATTTTGCCTTGACATTTGTATTTCATATGGCCTTAGAATGCAGCTGAAAGATGAAGTTTGTGCTGATTTTAGTCACTAATCTGAAGAACGAGTTTCCGGTTTTTTTTAAGTGTGCAGATTTTATTTTGCATGTTGCCAACACAACTGGCTCATTTGTCTTGTGCCTCACTAATTGGCCTCAGCTTGCTGGAACCAAAATGGCCTGACCAATTATAGTGGAATACCATCTGTGTGCTTATTTAAAATTCAGTCTGAACCTTGCTTTGAAATCTGGTTCCAATTCCTTTTGAAACCTGGCTTGGGACTTCCCAAGTTCTCAAACTATGACAACCCTCTTGGGGCAGTGGCCTGGTTTGCAGGTTAAACATGGGATGTACCTGTGTTTAAAATTCAAGCATATTCTCCTACTTAGGTGGACATAATTTGGAGCCCCTTGAAATTCTGGGTTTGAATATAAGTTAATTCAATATAGACTGAACACTTTTAGCGTCACCATCCTCAAACATCCAATATAAGTAATTTCAAATGTAGTGGAATCACTTGTTTGCTTAAAATTAAGCATGTTTGCAGATTATAGAGCATGACAGTGTGACTTGTCCCATTGGAGTGAAGCTCCCCGTTTGAGATTGAAGCCAATTCCAGATGTGCTGGCACAGCGACAAGCACAGGTCACCGCAGCAGGCATGCTGTGCTGCACCACTGCGTTGCCCCACGCTGCCAACCAGCTTGGATACCCAGCGAGGCAGCAGCTGGGGCTACAGGTTGGCTCATTGTAGGTCCATGCACAGAACTGTTGCACCATACTGATACAGCCGCAGTCCCCCACAGAGTGTAAATGCCATATAAGGCCTACTTTGACTTTCTCTTAATTATAGGGGGTTTTACTTTTTTTTCCTCAAACTGCAGACCAAATCAGGAAAGGTTCATTGAGTGTTTTTGTAGCCACTGCTTAGATGGAAAAATAACATGAAGGACAGGATTTCATAGTTTTAGCTGCTTTGATTCAGTAAAGGAAATGCTCAGTGTGCGTAATGGCATCCTTAATCAGCCTAGTCCTTGCGCGCACTTCAAAATACCTTAAAGTTAAATCAATGCTGAAGTAAGAGCTTTGTAAAGTTTAGCAGTCGAACAAGAAAGGAAATCTAGCTTTGTCAACATAATCAAGTATTCCTGCGAGGCCTGTGAGACATAAAACAAATTTGGAAAACCCAGTATCTTCACAATAGGTAGGCTATTCAGCACATCAGTAGTTTTAAGCTATTGGATTTTGTGGTAGTTACTCGTCCTTTCACCAATATTGAAATATTCTCCAACATTTCATATTAGAATTCATATTAGTCACTTCCAATCGCAAGACATAAAAAGTGAAAGATAACCTTCATCAGAAAATTTCTTTCATGAGTATTTTATTTGAATTTATATCATATCCACAAAAATAGAAAGAGTCTTTAGAACCATTTTGTGATACATAGTCTCCAAGCTGAGATTTACAATGATAATAGTGAAATATCGAACGTGGATTGTTTCCACACATAAACATTGAAGATGATGCTGTGAGAAGCAAGCAGGAATTATGCAATGTGCTGCAGAAAGAAAGACGAAAATGTAAGTAAACATTTTAATGTCTGTGTAGTTCACCAGCCTACATACAGTTTCTCGGGATGATTTTAGAGTAAGTTGCTCTAATTTTGTGCAGAAATATAGTTTGAGAGTGCTCATGCCAACACCTTTGACATTGTGATTTGCATGTAACTATATAAATATAATATACTTTCTTATCTAGAGCTTTATACATATGAAAAATATGGTACATAAAAATCTATACACATTGGTGCTACCAGCTCAGCAAACTGCTGACTTAAAGGATACTCTAAAAATATGATTGCTCAGCCTCTGAAATATAAATAAAAAGCAATCAGAAATGCTTTTGTTTAAATAGTAATTTACATAAACATTCATCTCTTCATTTTCTCCATTGCTTAGGTCTGGTATAAAGATTCCATTTGGTTGGTTGCATCTGTTCTTGGCAAGAACTGTGGTTTTAAACAGTCCTTTGTGTTTGTCTTAGGCAAAGGTTAAATATTTATAAAACAGGGTAAGTGTTGGCTGGCTTCTATTCCAACTTTGTGCTATTGTAATGCTAAATGACAAGTACCTAGTCTGAAAAGTTCTGCAGAGTGGGAATAGACACTTGCACGATTTTCCACGTGCTGAAAGAGGTGACAGTGGAAGACTGGCATTTATACTGCACCGCATCATAATCTCTCTCTAGATTTATACAGTATGCTTCTAAATAAAGCTTTATCTTTCAAAACCTTTAAAAGCAGGTTTATCTGCTGCTTGGTAACCAAGTGATGACACGTGTATATCACAAGTTCACTTTATCTCCCAAGAAGTTTAGTGAGAGATCTGGTAGAAAGCAGCTTTACGAAGGGATTACAATCAGTTGCTGTAAGATATATGTTAACCTGAGATAAGGTACAACAGTATTGCGGATTTTGACAGTACCACTGATTCCAGATTTTCACCCAAGATGTGGACTGGGGTGGGGGAGAGGAAGGAGGGTGAAGAGCATGGAGCAAAGGGCTGCAAATAACCACAGGGTGGGGGGAAGGATTGGTCTTTGGAGCAAAGTGAAGGTACTCTCCTCATCTGGTGGCCTGGTTCTTGTTATATGAACTACAAAATGATAATAAAGGAAGTGGAATGTCGCTAATCAACGTAAAAAAAGGAAATTATTGAGCTGCGCAAAAGCAAGCAAGGCTAGCAAGTCAGTCAAAAAAAAAAAGAAAAGAGAGAGTTAGACTGAAAGAAAAAAATGCTTTGAAGTACAAAGGCTTTGATTTGTAAATAAGATAAATCTCTCTCCACCCAGGTTATGAAAAGTAGAAATTGTCATGTATGGGTAATTGATGGTGACAGCTCTGGCATATACAGTATAGGAGGTGGTGTTATTGTTTGACATGCCCTACATGTGTAGATAACAAGTTAGTCTCTCATGTTTGCCTACAAATTGTTACTAAGCACATTTGATACCCTTTATATTGATACTTCTATTGTCTCTTCGTTTCACCTCTATTTCCTTTTAAGACAAACAAAAAATGGAATATCTTACAACCTCCAGCCGCACCTCACTGCATTTCAAGCTAATATGGATTCAAATCCAGGGGACACCTGAGGAAATGGATATTGGATGGATTTAATATTCTTTTTTTTTTTTTTTTTGTCCTGGACTTCTCAGCCCCTGTTATTGTTTTCTAAATTCCCCATCCCTGAAAAAGTGAGTTGGAATCAATCTTGGTTTCACCTCTGTTAATATCACCAAGAAAATCCTGTTTCTCAACTCCCACATCTCACGTACTCAGTGACCTGGTGAAGTGCTGCCTCTCTAGTTTTTATTTCCCCATATTCATCATGTGCTTAGTGCCAGGAGGAAGCATTTGTGACTCGAAGAAAGAAAAAGCTGCCAATGAACGTCCAGTTTCCACATAGCACTGCTAGAGATGAGCCCAAAATACTGACCCAGATCTGAATGTCCCAAAAATCTCAGTGTCTTTATGTTGATGGGTTTTTCTCCAGCTAAGAATCCCAAGCACAGTTGACAAATACCAATACAATATAGAGTTAGACTTGAGAAAAGCAAAGGGAACTAATATTTTACACACAATGGATCTTTGCATTTCTCAAAGGTTTTTTGAAAGTACCTCTCCAAGTGAGAATTGACCTGCCAGGAGGACCATACAACTTGAAAGAACTGGGGAGACTGCTCCCTCATGCCATGGGATTATTATATGTTCTGCTTGCCCATCTCCTCGCTGCTTCATATGGCATGGATTTGAACACTTTAATTAGGAATATAGGTGGGTGGGAGGAGTATTATTATTTCTACTGGGAAACCAGTGCCTTCTACTTTTTGCCCAGTCAAAAAGCAATCATCTTCCTTCAACAGCTTTTGGTCCCTGAGACTAACTCTCTTCCTGCAGTTCACCTCAAAGATCTTAGTTAAAAACAAATAGCCCTTATCCTGGAATGAGCTGAATGCCCTTTGGAGATTAGGGAGGATACTCAGTACCAGGTAAGGTCAGATCCTAAACTTCTGCCTACAAAAGAAGGTCCCAGTGGTGGAGGTAGTATGAGTTCTCCAAATAAATGCTGACAGCCACCTTGCAGAGCCACTGCTCTCTGTGGCTGGGATAAGCTAACTGAAGAGGAACCCATCATCTGACTCAACAAAAGCAACTGGAAGTCAGCAAAGTGTTAAAACACTCGGAAATCAGAGGAGGGAAGGAACAAGTGATATAGGCCAATGAAAGCTATAAACCAGCTGACTATGGAAGAAGACTACTTGGCTCAGAGATGCTTTACTGTTTCCTCCACTTATAGTTGCCTTCCAAAGTGGATTATCATACTCCCTAAATGCCCTAGTATTTCGCTCCTTCCCTTTCTTTGCATGACTCATAAATCACATTATGCCTGTATGATTTAAAAAAAAAAAAAATAAAAACTTCACAAGAAGGGAAAAATAATCATAATTCTATAATGTTATCTTATATCACAGAAAACTGTGTACATTTTTTCCCCATACAGGACATACTTCAAACAAAATAATTTTAACACCAATAATGATAATGTTCCTTCTTCCCGACAGAAGTAGAATTGGTTTTTCACCCCACTTTGGTACATAAATATAAGAAAATAGTCTTTGAATATTTACATCTAGATGTTTTAAATGTTATTTCTTGATGTATTTAATTCTCATTTTCTCTCCAGCCACGGGCATTCTTTCCAAATTTATATACTAATCTCCGACCATCCACACGCTCCAGGATTTCTCTTTTAAATAGTATCTGTTAAAATAAAAACATAGAAAAAGATTTAAGATTAAATTCACCTATGGTCCTAAAGGCCACTGTCAACTAGGCAATCCCTTAGCTAGCTGAAAAGTCTTTATTTTCTATTGATATATGTATAATATCAAAGATTATTACAACTGTAAGACAGAGAAGAAATGTATATTATATATGTAACAAGTATGTATGCTATATATATATACTTTATAGTATACAGAAACAGGAGGGGAAAGAAAAGACAAAGAACAAGAATGTTACAATCTCAGAATTAATGGGAGAGACTCAGCTGTCAAAGAAAGTAACTGGTGCTGCTGACAATTCATTTTTGAAGATCAACCAGATTCTCCTTTCAGGTAGTCTCTTTACATGCCCCAGTCTTCTACAGCAACGTCTCAGCTCACCTCATAGCCCGGCTCAGTTTCTCGTAAGTCATGCTGCTGTTGTTTTTCTTCTTTCCCCAGAGCTGAGCCACAGCTTCGGATTTTAAAAATCTGAAGACACCTTCTGACCGGTCTTCCCACTTGATTAATCCCGGGTTTTTCTCAGGATTGAGAAGAATATCTCGAATAAATTCCCAAAGATGAGTTCCTCGAGGGTCTGAAAGAGGAAAGGGAGCAGGAGGAAGGAGTGTCTAAAGAGCTCTCCAGGCTATGCTGGCCATTTTTATGTCATGTTCCTACAAGTGTCATCTACAGATGGTGACCACTTGGTAGGGACAGGCCATAGTTTCTGGAGCGCAGGATCCCCCCAGAGATACATAGGCAAACAACATTGACAGCCTTTACACTGAGGCTGGAGGTGAGTGTCAGCCTTCGGCTGTGGCAGGAAGGTAGGAGCCCCAGCAGCCAAGGGAAGCAGAGTCTGAACCACCCACTGCTTCCTTCTGCCCGTGGCACTGTTTCTGGCCTGCAGATAACATGTTTAAGTCTTCCCCTCATCTGATTTGCCCATGTTTCCTGATATTCTTCTACATCATGGCATATAACCTGATATTATTGTGTGGTATGTGAAATAGCCAAGATAATTGTGAAGCAGGCACTGAATCTCCAAGCATTTAAAAACAGACAGAAGGCAAAGGGGGTGAAATACCATTCCACATCAATAAGTATTTAGTCCTAGGTCTCTTAGGTAGACTTAAAGAAGTAAGAAGATGTAGAGTGGATAGAGGGATAGTGTCAAAACTGGCTAGCCAAATTTGTATATGAAAAGGGTATAAAAAAGTTTGACTGTGATATCACAAAAGGCAAAAACAGATCTCTAAGTTCAACAGGTAGACCTCCCAGTTTAAGCACAAATCCATCCCACACTTAGTGTAGAGATGGTACCAGAAAGCCCAAGTCAAAAAGAAAAAAAGATCAAATAAATCAAAAAAGTCAGATGTAGTAGTTTGTGAATGAAGAATTACAAACATAGTGACAAGGTGGGCCAGAAAGATAGCAGTCCTTTGGTCTGACTTCAAAAGCATGCAAGGGTTTAGACCAAATTAAGAAGGAAACAAACTAGTCAAAGATGTGAAGGTAAATAGAAAACAGTATACAGTGCAACAGGATTAGAAGTGGATTTCAGTCAACTAATCCAATATTTTTCTTTGTTATTATAATTGTTTTCTAGAACCAACAAAATGTGGTGAACTTAGTCTGTCTGGACATCAGTGACATACTCAGTAGATCATGATACAGAGCAGTACTGCAGAAACTGGAAATGTAGGGGGTTAGCTCAGCATGGCAAGGTGACCTTTTCTATATGCCAAGGCTGTGATTGAGTTCTTAGAATCATAGAATATCTCAAGTTGGAAGGTCTTGGAATCCAACTCCCTGCTCCTCATAGGACTACTTAAAACTAAATCATATGACTCAGAGCTTTGTCCAGATGCTCCTTGAACTCTGACAGGCTTGGTGCTCTGACTACTTCCCTGAGGAGCCTGTTCCAGTGACTGACCACCCTGTCAGGGAAGAACCTTTTCCTAATGTTCAATCTGAATTCTCCTGGTGCAGCTTCATTCCATTTCCTCGTGTCCTACCGCTGCTCACTAGAGAGAGAAGAGCAGCACCTCCCCCTCTGCTGTCCTTTGAGGAAGCTGTAGGCTGTGGTGAGGTCACCCCTCAGCCTTCTCTTCTCTAAGCTGAACGAACCGTGTGATCTCAGTTCTGCACAGGTCTGTCTTCAGACCAGTCCTATCTAATACTTTCATTAGCAACCTTGATATACACACACAAAAAAAGAAAGAAAGTATCTGTGTGCAGATAAAAAGTTCAGGAGCTCTAGTTGGGCAAAGTCACAGAGCAGGGTAAGAACAGGAGTCAGGAATAGATAGCTAATCTGGAGACTGTATTGAAACAGGATGAAATCAAATACTACAAAATGCAGTGAAGGACCAATATTAAGGTTTACTATTATAAATAGGGAATGACACAGCATGCAAGAGACACATATATATTTTCAGCATAACAATCTCAGTAAAGTAAATTAATGGAACTGTGTCCAGAAATCACACTTATGGTAATCTGTCTTCAGAGTCAGGTTGAATCAAAACTAGCAGAAAAAGCAGATGAGGGGAGTGGTAAGACTGTCATATCAAAGGAGAAGAAGGTGGCATGATTGAGGGGCAAGTGCTTGCTCGTGACACCATGTGTGAGAAGTTCTGCAAGGAGATGCTCAGCGGGGTCTCTGGTGCATGCTGCACCCGGCAGGCACGGGCACGAGCATGGCCATGCCCGCACACAGACTTTCCTGATTTAATTCTGGGTCTCCTTCATAATCCATTTACTCCAGTCCACCAGCCCAGCTCAACACAGGGCAGAGGCAACTGGCTTCTGGTTGCTTCCCCATAACTCCTCACTGATAAAAACAATTTGAAAAGTATAACAATACTGAGTCAAAAACAATGTAAGCAAACAGTACTAAAAACAGTCAGATCCTTGGAAGATGCAATCACAATAACGATCTAACCAGTTTTGCTTTCAAAATGCTTCATTTTCCTTTCCAAAGGGAATTTCCTTTTAGTGCGTTTCTTTTCCTTCAAACAAGCACCCATTATAAACATGGATGTCAACTTACTGTGCTTCTTGGTGTGGGACTTTGGGGTATGATCTTGCAATTTTTTCACATCTGAAGAATCTGCAGAGAAGGAAAATTAAGCCTATTTGTAAATTTGATTAAAGACTTTCCATTGACTAGCAGGTTGAAAGAAACAAAACCACAAAAAAGAATGAATATCTCTTTTAAAGATAATCACTTTTCAGAAGGTAATCTAAGTGAGGAGGAAGGGGGAGAGTTTTGTTTTCTGTACTACATATTAATCAGCACACTTCACAAAGAGACCATTGATGAATAAAGAATGAATGCAGAGGTAAACATTTGGCTTTTGAAACCTCAATTTGATTAACAAATACCTCACCTCATGTTATGTGTGAGAGGGAGAAAATAAGATGATCACGTCTATAAAAGGAATCCTGAATTGTCCCATTATGTCTTAATCTTTGCAGAAGCACGTATCTTTGGGGGCTTATTTTTTCTGAAGAGATGATCTAACGTGAAATGTATGCACTGGTACCAATGCACAGAACACCTACCTGACTAAAACATAATGAACTGGCAAAGCATTGTTGTTTAGGGGGGCAGGGTGGGGGAACGGGGGCTGCACTGGTAGGAGTTTTTGGCAGCTGGACATGCATATTTTATTCTGTGGCTCAGAGCCATAGAAACAAGCCATTTCTCATCGATGGTAATTTATCACCTGCAGCCAGTCAGAGGAGGAATAGGGTTTCTGGCACAAGCATTTCTTCAGAAATGAAGAAAAGTTCCGCCTTTTCATGACTGTAACCTACCTCGCAGTCTGCACGTTCAACCCTCCAGATCTCAAACCACCACAGACTGGCTCTGCTCTTGTCATTAATGAATAGCTTTCATCTGATCACTCTAAGTCTCGCAAAATCTGTGGGATAGTCCTGAGAGGGAGCCCCTTCTGTGTTTGCTTTTCAGCATACTTCATGCCTGAATTCCATAAAGCAAAGCTTAAGGTCCCACGCACGTTTTCCCAGCTTCTATGAATGCACAATTATCATACTTTTCATGGAAACCAGGCATTTGCATGGGAAAATGACTCACAGGAAATATTCATTTACATAGAAACTTGTCAGATTTGCAAAAGCAACTCAATAACTGCATGTGAAAAGGTAGATGTAAAGCTATTCACACACTTGCTTTATTCATACATAACTGGAAACATAAACTGAACAGGTCAGTGAGGATAAGCCTAACCTCCATTACTCTGAGCCTGATATAATTATTGTCCTTGACCCCCAAGCCGCAAATGCGCTCTCAGTCATTTTGCCTTCCCCCTATCAAAGAGCAGGAACTAGGCTGAACCTCACTCAGCTTGGGGAGAAAAAGTAAAATGAGGCTTATTTCGCTGCCTTTCCTCAGATTATGATTCCCCTGATGTTATTAAAAGTCTGTGGGAACTCCAGGCAAGGAAAGCAGGACCCAGTCCTTTATTTGCCCTCTTACATAAATTCTTCTCATCAATTCACTTGCAAATGTTTGTTATGCTCCACTTAGCTGGAGGTTTATTCTTGGAAGTTCAGTTGCCTTCTGCCTAGCTGGTGATTTATTCTGGATTTCAGCTGTGTAAATAGCCTCCCGGTCTGCCTCCGCTCCTACATGGTGACTGATTTCAAACATGCCATGTTAGGAGGCTGGGGCCTGACAGATGAAAAGAGTTATGACGCAGTTTCAGCAAAGCTGTCTTGCAAAACTTTTGACAAAAGGTTGCACAGTATTTGCATATGATTCAGGAATGAGCCATTTTTTTACGGGATATACAAATTTAGTTTTTACAGGAGGCTGTGCCCTTGGCGTGCCACCCTAGCTCTAGGCTTAAGCAGTCAGCACATAAATACACCATGCCAGGATCTTGACAGGTCCCCAGTCCTGTCAGAGAGCTCCAAAATCCTGGTAGCCATCTTGTAAGAGTGGGTGGAGGCAGCAGAGAAAGCAAACAGAGTGGTTAGTTGAGTCTTTTTAAGGTTTGGTGGTTTTCTTCTTCTGGTCAGGTTTTCTCTCTTTTTTTTTTATTTATTGCTGAGTGCATTAGTTTAAACTGTATGTGACTTGGCAAGTCCGGCTGTGCTGGGAGGCCAGGGGATGCAGCAAACGGGCAGGCACAGAGGCTGTGACTGCTGACCACGTGCAGAGGCAGAGGGTTACCCCCCTGCAGAGACAGTGCTTGTGAGGCTGCATCTACAGCAGTGTGCTTTCCTTTCTTATCCTCCTATGACTTCCACTGCTTTCCCCTCGGTCTGTTTGCTTAACAGCCTCCTAAGAAGGACTTGCGTTTCCTCCCCCCCTCTTCTCGCTCCCCTGTCATCTCTGCTCTCCTCTTTTCCCACTGCCTCACTCTTTCACCTCTGCCCCTGGTGTCTGCCCCTGGGATATGGCCCACTGACCATCCTGACATGTGTGCCCAAATTGCACGTTCACTGGGCACTATGGCAAACGGGTTTGCTCTTTCTTCTGCCATTTAGCAGGCAGATTGTATCTCTGCCTTGTAGAAGCACTGTGGAGGGGTGAAGAGGCGTGCAGTGCCTGCCCTGCTGTCAGTTGAGATGGGGTCCAGTAGGAAGCCCTCCTGCCGGTGCAGTTGGGCAGAGGGCTTGGTGTCTGCCCTATGGCTCCCCCAGGCCAACTCCAAACCTAGCAATCTACTCAGAATGAACCACTGGCTCACTAGGGAAATGCAGCCACTTCTGGGGAGGAACATAGCACTCTTTTGCCCATACCCAGCTACACCACAGAAAAGTGTGGTGGAGCTGGAACGTCTCCTCTCTCTGACACTAACCTCTTCCCCTTTGCCTCAGTCACTTTAAAAGATATGTGGAGATTGCAGATTATTTGATCTTCTTTGTCTTGATGGAGAGAAGAGAGGCATTTCTTTAAAGCAAGCTATTGTAATAATGATAGCTAAAAGAGCTGTCAGAGTCAGTATTTCTTGGTTTGAAATTACTGGAGGCTCAAATTCAATCCTACAACAGAAGACCACAGAGACTATTATACGTCGGTAGCTCTGGGACAAGTGACAAACAACTAACAATATAATTACAAGTTCCTTACCAGGAGGCTGGTGGCTAGGTGTCGTCATGGAAATCTGAGCACGACAGAACGTTTTACTGTCCAATAGCTCTGGGAATTAAAAAGAAGACATTTAAAGTAATAGCCTTAGACAACAATAAAACCATCTCAGAAATGCATGAAGTATTGTGATGTTAGTTACCTACTGTGCTACCATAGCCACTGTCATACAGGTAATTCTCTTCTTTCCAGGACACCATTAATGATGGATCTGAAGGTAAAGGACCAAAAGGAAAATCAGATCACTAAAAGAATATTTTTTAGCACAGAGGTGAATATTGAGCACTGAGGGAATAAGAAATGTGCAAAAAAAGAGCTGTGAAGGGGACCAAGAAGTGAAGGGGCTATGCACAAAATTATTTCCTTTCACTCAAATTATGGATGGGGTTTTGCATACTCAGGCAAATGTACTTACACTAAGCAATGACTTTTAGAAATAATGGAGTAGGCTTTTCCTTTTCCTGGCTAATATATAATTTATGCCTCCACTTGAAGGAAGTTTCCTATGCCAGATCAACTCTAATTCTACCCAATCCGGTCCTGAATTCTCAGCCCCTGGTGATTATGACAGTGCTTTGGTGTCATAGAGATGAAAGCATTCTCAAATATCTAGTAAAACAGGAGGATGCTTATAATGAGTATTTATTTCTATAATGGTAGAACTCGAAAGTCCCCTCTGAAGCAGAGCTTCATGTGTAAACACATAGTGGGAAACATCAAAGCCTAGACGAAGGGCCATTTTATTCCAGGCACATCAAGTCCCCATCTTTAACCTAAAAAACACCTTCATGATTAAAGAGGAATAATTTTTAGTGACCTTCTGGTCAGATGGATCAATATAAGCAGAACAGAAGTACTGTCTTTATGACCTGTACATTGATCAGGAAATTACTCTCTTTACAGTGCATTTTTGAGGTTAGAAAGGAAGAGATGTAGGTTTTACTTAATTTTTTTCATGTTCATGTAAATGAAATCTAAAAACAAAATGAGTTATAGCTAAATCATCATGTGTGGCTGAGTTACCACTTATGACATAGGAATTTAGCAGGCATGCTATGTAATAGCTGCATGTCTGGGCACCCAGAGCTTGTGTTCCACAATAGCACATACCTTTTGCTTGCTTGGACACCTGATCTGCTTAATGTTGCCTCTGAAAACAGGCCTTACCTAGCTAGAACATGGGGAGACAGCTTGTGTTCCTGTTTTGGCCTTTTTCAGTACCCACGTCTTCGCAACTGCAACGATCTACTAGGATGAGTCAGGCTTCCCCTCTAAACCACCAGCCCTGTCCCTGCTGGCTCACAAGGAGTCTCTTCCCCAGCAGATCCAATCCGCACTGCCTGCTCTCCTCCCCATGCAGAAACTAAACCCACTCCCACTGTCCACGGTTGGCATCACCAGATCCCCACCATGCCACTCCTGATTCAGCACAACTAGGAGAACCATCAGTTAGTCCTGGGCTTTGACATTTCCAGGATGTGCAGCTGAGGTACTTTGCACCACGCTGTGTATCTCTAGTGAGAGGAGGAACTAATATTATAACAAGATTTCATAAATCAGGACTTAAAGAATTACTGTGGTTTCCTGTATGGCAAGCCTCAAGGATGCTGCATGCACATCACCTGCACTACACAGGCACAGGCAAGGACTGGATTGCAGATTGCAATGCTTGCCTGCTGCAAGGACAAGGTGAATAGTGTCCCTGGCTGGAGAGATTGGGCTCCTCCAGGTTAGCTGGCAGTATTTGTCAGAGACATCACACACTACGAATCTGTATTCATTCTGCCAGGAGATATTAAAACGTGGCTCATGAACACACATACAAAGAGGCTGAGACTAGTGGGATAGAGAGTGTTTGGATACCACAGAGGTGCTCTGGCGAAGGAGCCAGGAAATAATTGTGCCTGAAGAGGAGGATTGAACCAAGCTGAAGTTCTTTTCTCTGTGAAACAAAGTCCTGGGAAGAAAGGGATCTAGCTATGAACACACTGGAAGAAAAGACTGCCACAGGAAAAATGCAGATTTGGTCAAACCAAAATACTACCTGAATTTCTGTTTCATTGAAGTGTGAACAAATTAAAATGTAACATTTTTTTCTCTCAGAGTTGTTTTGTTTGGAAATTTCCTCATGTTTCAAACTTTAACAGCACTTCACAACAAAATATTTTTTCTCTCTTTTTTTAAACTGAGAATACTGTGAAAATAGTTGTTTTGAAATCTGCTGAATGAAGCATATAATGAAGTCCTCTACAAAGCTGCACTCACTCAGCACTGCAAACTATTCCAACTCTGAGCATTAGTGCTGATACTGCAGAGGTCTCCCAGGAAAAGTGGCCACATGCAAACTAAGATAGGGTGGTACTACCCAAAACTTCAAAAGTAAACATTGACTGATATTTGTGTTACTTCTTTTATTCTGCATGATACACTTTGCATTTTTTTTATGCCATTTTGATATCTCTCTCTTGGAATGGACAGTTTCCCCTTTTTGTCACCATCAAAAGACAAGTTACCGAACTGTTACTCACCTGTTTGCTCTGTCTTCACAATGACATTATGAGATTGGTACATGTCACTTCCACACTGGCCTGCAAGAAAGCATATGGCAGATAGGACATATGACAACGAGCACAGAAGAATCAAAGGTATTAGCTCCAAGCAGCAACTGCTACAGCTGAGCCAGCGGGCTAATTTTGGAGCAGGAAACATACCCTTTCTCCTGGTCCTTCAGACTTCTGCCTTATGTCATATCTAAGCAATTTAGAAATACAGTGAATGAAGTATAAGCAGTGTAGCAAACATAGCAAATGAGATCTGCCAGGTAGGTCTCTGGGGAATGTAAGCAACTTCTGAAGATCCCAGAATTCAGACCTCTGTATGTGCACCTCTGACTAATATCTATTTACCATTCCATTTTAGGTGCTGAAGGTTGCTGTAAAGTAGTTGCCCTGCTGTCCCAGCTGCTTGAGTGAATTCCTGCAGGCTCATACTGCACAGGTGTTCCCCGTTGATATCAAACTCCTGGAAGGGTATGCAGTTGGCATCCAGTTGATTGGTATCAAGGAGATGCTGCAGCCACTCCCAGACTTGAAACTTAGTCCAGTACTGTGGGTGTATTTCGTGCCACTGGGTTCCATAAAAGCTGCTGGACACTGGAAAAGAAAATAGGTATTTACTCTCTGTTAGCACCATGGGATTATGTCGATGACAAGAAAGGTCTATAGCTAAATTGCATGCCCTGGAAGTCCACAGATCTAGATTCTTTTCTCCGTCCTTAACACTAGCTCAGTAGTTATTGCTGGAGAAGGTATTGTTAATTTTTTTGCCGGAGTTTTCCAATTAAAAACTGGGAATTATTACATTACACCTCTCTTGGCAGATTGAGTGTGTAGGAATTAATTTACTAATGTAGGCTAAATACACCAAAATTCTTTGATGGAAGATACCTTATAGAAATATTGTTGAAAAGGTATGTTGATCCTTATGTGGGAAAATAATTTTAGTGCATCAGAAAGTGATGGAAAAGCCTTGCAAAATTCTCATAATGTGACGTGGAAATTTTCTTTGAATAAGGACTTAATAAGGACTGAATATGAATTGTGGGGTTCAGTCAAGGAATGTAAAAGCCAAGGTACTCTCTATTGATCCACAGTAAAAGACTATCAGTATGGCCCACAGCTTCATGATAGAGCTCGCATTCTGATGAATGCATGTTATTTCCGTAGTCAGGTAAAGTGATTTCTGAATGCAGTTGTAAAACTCATTTTTTGTTACAGAAGCTGCCTAATTTTCTGGTTAGGATGTCTGAATCTTTTCTTGGCGATCTTTTAAACTGCTCTCAGTTGTATGTCATTGCACGACAATAATTTGCATGTGCAAATGAAAGAAATTGTATGTATGTGGGGATAGGATAATTATATAAGATTAGAGCAAAGGCAGGACTACTTTGGTCTGCCCTCAGAGAAAGGCTGGCAAAAGGAGTTCAGTGCAATTTATTCCCTGGGAAAGGAGGACAATGGAGTATGCCAGGCAGAGACGGCAGTATGATAAAATGCTCACAAATGCATGAAGGCTTTAAGGATGAGGGAATGAGAGATTGCAGAGGTGGTTGAGTTACAGGAGGAGGAAAGACTGATATGGCCTAGCTCTACAGTAGCCCCACTCCAGGATGTGGCACCAGTCTGTTTTCAGTCTCCTCAAGAAAAAGATTACCCACACAGCTGTGAGAAATACTGACAACAGTGGATATTGCTAGAGGACCACAAGCAACAGAGTTGGCACATTTTAGGAAATCACCTCCCCAGGTCCCACTAGACCTCAGGTGTCTTCAGTTGAGATACAATGCACAATGCTACTTTCCAGGTAAAAACAAAAAAGACCCACAGTTACTTAGGTTTCTTTATCAGTATTGGCCAACAAGGTCTGTGTCAGTAACTTAGGGAGTTTGCAGGACTGTTTCTCATCGTCCTGTTGAAGGATTTGGGAAATGAGTGTTGAAATGATTAAGAGTGTGGTATGTCAGAGAAAAAGGTTTGACGGAGCTGTCAAGTATTCCCTGAAAAGGAGGTTGATATGTATCCCCATCAGATCAGAAGGGTAAAGGAATTTCAGAGGCCACTAGAATCCTAATGTAAACAGAGAGTCTTTAATGAAAGGAAAGAGTAGCTAAGTAAAAGGAAGTGAAGTGGTCAATGATTGTAGAGGCTGGTCTGAGTTTCAGCTTCCTGTCCCTGTAAAATATAGTGAATCCTGCGGAGTTTCACACTGGAAACATGAAAAATAGACCCCATTGTTTCCCTTCACAAATCCTGTGCGAAGTGAAACTCAGCCAGGACTTTTTTCCCCATGAATCTGTAACAGACAGGTTGGCACATTTATTAAGTGCACGCTTATGTATTCCTGTGTATTTAGAAATTACACATAAAAAAAAACAAGAGTTTAACTGAGTGGGAACTTTCATCATAAGTTTTGTTGCATCATTATTTGGATTAGAAGGACAACTGCAGTATGTGTTTCTCTGCTTAGATTTTAAGGTTTACCCGTCAACTGAGTGATGAGAAGAATTTAAAAATTATATCAAACTATATATAGATATATGTCTATATCTATATTTTTATACTGAGAGAGAGTATATATATGAATACATTTTTGTATATACAGCCATATAATCAGAAAACAGTAAGAAAAAAAAGTTCTCAGATCACAAGCTATCTAGTGCTCTAATGCCAGTCTAATTAGAAAGCTATCTAGTAATTTGAGATGAAAAAGCACATACAGTAAAGGAGCAAAAGACTTCCCCTGGAAAGCTGGAGGGATGATTAGTTAGTGAGAGTAATGTTGGTTCAGAGAAAGCGTGAGGCATAAAGGAAAGAATTCTAGACTGAGCAGAGGGAACTTTTGGCACTTTCAACACCACTAAATTCATTTTAAGGAAAGAATCAATAAGGAAATGAACCATAAACGGGTCACTTTCAGAAACTTAGTGTTGTGAGTTCAGCTTTTTACAAATAAAGTAAGAAATGAAAATTTTTCTTACCAGAAATGAAACTCCAGTAAATTACTGAAAAATAATACTGGTCCATGCTTAAAGGTGTAGTAACCCCTTCCCCCCTGCCTCCCTGCAAAAATCATGTCTCACAGCCGTTGAATTCCTCCTACCATTGCATGTAGAATATCCGTCTGTCCAGGAAGGCTGCTGGTGGAGTAGATTGCTGTTGGAATTGATACTCATCCTGCCAGCTCCTTCCAAATCATGATCTGTAAGTGAATTGAACAGCTTGCTTAATGAGCAATGTCTAGTCCAAGAGGTAAATGGAAAAAAAAAATCCACTGAAGGCAAAGTGAGGAAGCCAATTCCATTTGTAGACGATACAATTGAAATCAAGAACATGTTGCCACAACCCCTTTTTCCACTGCCACAAAATCTCCTTATGATAAACATTACTGTGCTTGATTTGCATATGCAAGAAGCAAGTTTCTGCAGCTGCCATCCATAAATGAACAATCTGTAATCAGAAATGAAGCCGAATGAAAAGACAAGGCTCCTGCAGAGCAATACAGAAAACTGCCAAGCTTTGAGAAATAAATTACTAAATAGTTTTACTTTTTTTTCCCCCAATTTAAGAGAAATGTGCTTTAAACATGCTTTTCTTTTTTTTTTTAATTTCTCTTTTTTAGGAGAGAGAAAAGACTTCTCAATAATTGCAAATGAAACTATACAGTTAGCAACAATCCATGTTCGGAAAATCCCTCACGCAGAAGGACCCACATGTTAATGCTACAGGGAGGTACATTACAGTGAATATCTTGTCAGCTGACCCAGTTTCTTATCTGATCTGTGTCAGCAGTGGCTATAACACTTCTCAGTAACAAATATCACAGACCATACATTTCAGATCACCGAAAAATCGGACAGTCAAAGATCTTGTAAATGAGACAGTCATTGTAACTGTAATGGCATTTTGGAGTGACACCACCCCAAGACAGCATTCCTTCTTTTAAGTGACATGGTCTTTCTTCTTAACTTAGCATTAACACCATGGGTAAAACTGTCCTTTATTTTATTTATTCTTTCAAAAAAATCCCCATACTTATATGATATTTTAGAAAAATATCAGATAATTATCACATACTTAATCATTCCAGTGAAAGTATACAAAATTCCCCATTACAGGTATTCTTGATATTCTACATTCTCTTCCAGTGGTTTGAAGATGCAGAGTTTAAAAATATACATTATAACCATAGACATTCTTCAAAAGTTTGAGAAAGTAATTTGTTAAATATTATAAAGGTTTCAGATTGTTATTTTTATATGAATACACAGGGAAAAAAAACAAACTGTTGTTCAAACATATTCTAAATTGAAAGCCACAAAGTCTGTAAAAATTAGCCGTTGTTAGACATCATGATGGCACGTGCATGCAGCTAGACTTCACCTTGAACTTAAGAAGAGGATGAAAAATAAAATGGACTTGTGAAAGCTAAAGTCACTGGTCTTGGCTGTTTACCTGCTGAGGCCAATGAGAAACCTTCCATTGAGAGCACAGCATGACCCCCTACAAGCTAATACCAGCAATGTTTTTGGTAGAAGAAAAGGAGTCAACAGAAACACTCACAGCCTTGGTTTTAAAGGACAGCCTGAACATGACCTGGGTTGGTATTTGGCTCTGTCCATTTAAAAAAAAAAATGTAACTTTTAAAAGTATCTCTTCCCACCTCCCCATATATATAGATTTAGAGAGGGAGAGGAAGAGAGAGAGGTTATTGAGAATTGCTTAAAAAGCCAAAGCCTTAGGAAGTTTACCACAGGGAATGGTGCTTTACAGTATAACCTAGTTCAAGGCCTTTTTTTTGTAGCTATACAGAATGGCAAAATCAAACTATGGATATTTTAACAGTTGCTTTCCACTCTTAATTCTAGCCAATCTGTGACAGTGACCACTAGCAAGGAGAGTTTAATTTCTCATAGCAGGTATGTGGAGATGTAAAATATCAACAATTAAGAGAGATACCTATTGTCCCACTCTGGCCAATAAAAGATGACTGTCATATTAGTCAGTAAATTTATGCAAGTTAGAAGAGAATACATTTTGTAGTCCCATGTTAAAGCCAAGTGACTTATTGTGAGGGAGAAAGTATAAGGAAGCACTTAAATTTATTAAACTGATTATAAGATGCTCAGCATATAATATGAATATAGTTTATCTCATATGCTTGATATATAAGAACTTTTAAACAATAATGCATGTTTGACAGTCACTACACTTCTAAGATTGTACAAGTTGATGATATATCAAGTTATTTATTTAACTTGGATTTTAATCATTTAAGACAATTAGGTATGAATAAATGAAGGTCTTTATAGACCTTGTTACAGTATCAAATAGAGGTGAGGTAGAATAACAGCTATTCTGGGAAAACTATAAAACCTGAGGATTAGCAAAACACTCTTAGGAAGTTAGTTTGGTAAATTCACATCTTTTTAAAAAATTACAGTATGCACTTAATATTGAATTTCAATTCATTGATCTGAAGTCACATTTTCAGAAGCCATCTCAGAACTTCAGGTACTGTGTTTTGTGGTTTTGTCTTCTGCAACATCTGCAGTTTCTGGAATTCTACATAATTTTCATGCCTGATATTTGTGCAAATAAAAAGTGGCTGGGAAAATGTGTGCATATGAACTGAAATGATTTCTGCGTTCAAGCTCCTGTGTAATTTTGCCCTGAAAATTCAGTTCAGGTAAACTCTCATTTTTCCTTCATCATAACTAATCAGGTGACTTTCCAAACCAAAAGATCCTATGACACTTTGATTCAGCAACTGAAGCTATGGATAGTTGTATAAACCAAATCATGTGTCTTGCATAGTATTTTCACCTCAGCAGTAACCCAAACCAATGCACGTTAGAGATCTGAGAAGCAGCACTCTGACAGCCTTTTCCCTAGATTCAGATTTCAGTTATTTTCTTTTAAAATCTTCTTCCCTTGTCACAGCCTAGCAGACAATTGCTCTCCACAGTATCCATAAATGACATTAATAGTATTTTCATATAATGTGCATGGAACTTGCTTTATAAGTTAATCAATACATACATCCCGTTTTTGAAAGCTATATAAGTTATCTCAACTAGAATAACTTAATTAATTTTCAGTTTCACCTGTGGGAATAATTGTGCATAAGAAGAAGAATTTGCAATATGACATTAATCACACGAACAGGACTGGATTTAGCTTTAACCCAAACTTTCGCAAAGTTCTGTGTATTATTCAAGGTACAGTTTTTTTGGTGACTTGAAAATTGTCAAGTCACCTCCTTTATCTTAATGCAAGGGTGTTCCTTATTTGGAAATCATTCTAGCGCTTTGTTCAGGGTGAGTATAAAGTGCCACTAAGGTAACTTCACATCTTTGCTTGGAAGTGTACAGCATCATGCTGAAGAATATTTTCCCTATGAAAATTGAACTGTTATTTTCTCTGTTTCATTCTGTATATGCCTTTCTTGGATACAAGTTCATGGCAGATTTATGCTTGTAGCAGTGTCTTATCCCATACTTGGAAAGATTTTGAATCAGGATATTGGAAGGGGTGTGCTCTTCATTAGTTTAGGGCCAAATCCTCAAATCTCCCTTGTATACTGACAAACCTGGATAAAGGGTGTGAAGCCTCAAGGGGAAGGACAGATAATATGTTCAGTTTTCTTTTAATCATATGCCATATATCAAAGCAAATGGTGGAACTAATGAAGCCTGGTTTCCTATGAATGTGTATCTTGTGGTTGGATTCTCTAGTGTCTAGTAAGATGTGAGCACTGATTGAAGTTTTTCCCACGGTTGGGCATTCATAATATCTCATTGTCTCAAAGGAGTGAGCTCTTTCTTTCAGATGGAGTATTAATAGATTTTCCTCCTGTACTTGGCAACCAGTTTTCATTAATCCTGTAAGAACTTTGAGACTTCTACCCCATATCAAATTTAATTAAAATTAGCGATGAGACTCAAAGATTGTTACAGGCCAAATGCAAAAGCCAACACACAGATAGAATAACCGCAAAAGCCTCATTTGCTCAGGAAACCATGTTAAAAAGGGATTCTAGCTGAACTGAGATTTTGGAAAACAGTATAAAGATCTTGGGATCTGTCTCTCTACTAAGACATGGTACATTACAAATGAAAGCGCACATGAAATATCATATGTGTATATACACACATGTATTTATATACACACATATGTCTATGTGTGTGTGTGCATTGCAGGTATCTGTACGCGCATTTCCATTCTTTTCCACTGAGGAGGAGTTGTCTCTGGCGAATAATCTTATAACACTACTGGGAACATTGCACAGTTATGTGGGGAAGCATACGACACTTTACTCAATCAGCAAGGTTAAATATAGTTGTGCACCACTGTTCAGCAACATTGTTTCTAGAGAGAGTCTTACGAGAAGGGATGAATGCAACCAAAAAAAGAGAAAAAAATCTTTTGCCTACATTCAATATATCAGGTGGTATTCAAAGACCAAATCTTAAAGGCCTTTCTTAGTGAAAGCTCTCACTGGAGTCAGGAGGAGCTTTGACCAAGTCACAACCCAGCAACCTGGCAGTAAGAGGAGGTAATTTCCTCTGTTCTTCTTGTCTTCCTTGACTGCCTTACCACTCTGAGTAAATGGCGGTAATGGAAAGAGCAGGGAGCCATGGCCTGCCCATGGAGCAAATCCAGCACTGCAGAAAAACATATTTACAAATCCTTGAACCTTGAACACTGTATAGTGCATTCTATGCAAATTATTTTATTGCACTACAGGTGTGCTCTGAAAATAAATTACTCTGATCCCCATTTCCACATTCAACCCAATGAGTCTTAACATCCAGATAATGAGTTTCTCCTTTCTTTGAACCAGAATCTTTCAAGAACAGCTCATATTAAATGACAGGAAAATGCTGAACACAGTATGAAAGGCAAATAAGCAGTACAGAGAAAACAAGTGAATCCTAAAGTACTACAACTAGAATGATTATTCTGACATTGATTTGTATGGCTACTTATGTTACAACACTGAACTGAACTAAGGGTCTCATTAATTAAACTATGAAGGGGTGTAGAGCCCATAGGGGAAGGGAGCCTACAGCCTTCTGGTTTGTAAAGCTGTGTACTCCATGCAAAACACAAAAAAAAGATGTCTAAGGCAAAACTGACTGAAACTATTAAACTATGACTCCACCCGTAAGCTATGCAAAGTCTAAGAGTGACTTCTAGCTGAGACAAGCTCAGTGCAACTCCTCCTGGCTTGTCCAAAAGGGTGGATCTCTTTTGGCGTATTTACCTATGGGATCCTTCCCCATTTTTCCCCTTTTACCATCATGGCTGAACTTCAAATGTAGATTTCACCTGGGCCTATTTTCTTTGAAGTATGTTATGTACACAGTGAAGACACAATCCCTGCTTTTCAGGGCTTGGAGTTTATGGAACAAGTGTTTTAGATCATTACTGCACCTTGGATTACAGTCAAACACTTAAACAGCAGTCTAAAATAAATGATACCAGGTAATAAGTGCAGCTGCAGAGGAATAGAATCTGGATTTTAATCTTTTTCTTGATAAATCAAAAGAAAATCAAGTGGGTTGAGTTTTCAAGACACCAGAAAGAAAGGACATGTAAAACAAAGCAGGTGGACCTGCTTTACACATATGGTTACTTCAGAAACATAAATGCATTGTACTTGTAACGTATATGATCAGTTAGCTGTTTTGCATTCCAACCACCTATTTTACATGTCCAGTGGCAGTAATGGCAGGCACAAACTGAATATATGAATGTTGAGAGACTCTTTGCATGTTACTGTGAGCTTTGGATCTTCTGTTTTGTTTTTGGCCCCCCCCCCATTTAATGCATATTACTACCAGGGCTCCAGGGTCTTATTCTAAGCCAGTGTGCCTATACATACAGTTATGGCTGACCCTAAGATTGCCCTATGATCTCTATCTGTCTGTTTTGCAAAAGTCTCAGGTTCATCCTTGGTGTCTGTGCCAAACTCCCAGATAAGATATCCCTACCACAGCTCACTTTAAGATATGACCTTTTCTGCAGTGTGTTAGGATCTCTTCTGGCCATGTAGATCCACATATAGCCATCATACACTTCCTTGTTTCCATCCCTTTGTTTTAGTGCCTAAAAAGTAGAGAGAAGCCTCAAAAGAAACAACTCATCTGCAGGCTGATTCCCAGCAGGGATCCACTTCACAACAAAAAGCTCAACTTTGGACCACTTTGCTATGACCTGCAAGATACCATTCAGATGACAGCCTATGCAGCTTGGCCTGACTGATGATAATCTTAAGACTCATCGTTAATATCATTGCAAACATACCCTATAAAAAATTGTTTCCAAACTCTTCGAAAGCTTTGAAGAAAGTTCATATGATGAAGGTCACATGATTACACTCAGTATTTGTTGTATAACATACTGAGTGTTTAATGAATTTCATTTTCAGTCCACCATATGTACCTTTGGGCCACAGTAACAAAATGTGTTTACTGAATCACTTTATGAGTGTGAAATTCAAGGAATCATTTTTATAAGAAAATTTCTTAAATAATCTCCAAAACTCTTTGTATTCCGGGTTCTGGTTTGGGCGTTTGGGGCCAATCTTTTTCCCTTCTACACCTAGAGAGATGACTGAACTGCACATTCCTATGCTTCTTATTTTTTGGGTATACAGCTGTGGTTCATATGCAATAAACCCACCTTTACATGTGCAAAACTCACTCTTGATGAACTTTCCAGAAACTACATTGAGACCTGATCATTACTGTTGTGGGCTCTTTGGAAAAAAAGTGTTGGGTTTATTCTTTTGTTTCTTTGACCCTTGTATAATAAATGTATACCATGAAGGTAAACTGAAAGACCAGAAAAAGGAAGATGAATAGAAAAGGAGCATTAACATTTGCCTATGTTACAGATAGGATCATGATAAACAAAATCAATAAAGCTTGATTGGAATCTTTTATTACTAAAGATCTGATTTTCATGATGCACTACAAGGCAACTTTTGTAAGAGATATGTGGTGGTTGTGTTATACACATGTTCACATGGACGCTTTAAAATCTTGCACATGTATTTTAACTAAGAGAAGCTTGGGTAGAGAAGTTAGGATCTAGATCTGTATCTGAGCTATCCCTCTGCTCCAGGGTTTGGGTTGGTTCTTATCTCTCTTTTAACGATGTAATTTAAAGACAAACCATAGTTCAGTTTCCTTTTTGAGAGAACAAAGTTCACTTTATGAATGCAAAAAAAAAAAAAAAGAGAATGTACTTGATGATATGCAAAGTCTCATAGGTTGTTTTTCTCTGACACCTTTTTTTCACAATCAACAATCTTCATATGAACTGACTTCTATTTTCAAGGTACTCATTAGTATAATGAAATAAAGGAAGAATTTTAAAAGAGGTTTTGTTTGTTTGCTTTTTCTAATTCAGCAGCAAACAGAAGGCCAACTGTGAACAGAGAGTCCTCAAGGCATAGATGTGTCTGACAGTGCTAACTGCCAAAGGTTGATATTTTCTGCAAATTTTACCCATAGTTATGTTACCTTAGCACAGGAAACAGTGAACCAGAACCTGCCACTTAACAAGGATGCAGCGTTTGGGATCCATGCTTCCTTGCCACATCACAGCTAGATGTGCCATCTTCTTGCCACGCCACTAGTTTTCAAATATGAAAAAAATAATATCATCATTTAATTTTACTGTCAAAAAGCTCATTCTCCTCTTGCAGATCTGTGAATAGATCTGTATATTATTAGTGGCATTGCTAGTTATAGAGCTAAGATAAAAGTGAGTCAAGGGAAGGTTTTACTTCTTGTGATAAACATTTGTGTCATTTTTGCATTAACACTATCCTTAGAATGTTTGGAACAAGTAGATATATTCACTAAAAACTGGCAAAAAAAGCAGGCTTTTTTCTTTTTTTAGTCTTTGGAGTTGGCGCTGCAAAACATGGCTTGACCAGCATATGGCACTCCATTCATTACTGTCTGCACACCTCAGCAAGTTCATGATAATTTGAGTCAGCCATTTTTCCTGAATATTTAGAAGTTATTTGCCATAGATTCATCAGTCTAGCCTCAGGGATACAGAGTCTTGGAAAACACAATAATGGGAAAAACTGCCGTTGCTCTTTATTCTTCTTTCAGCACTTAATACCACACCTCATGGAACAACTCCACACCTCCTTTCATGTCCTTCCTATCTCTCTGGTACATCCTTCCTCTAACCAGGAGCCAGCTCATCTCCCTAATCTCCTTTTGCTAAACACCACTCTTGGTTTACCATAGTCTAAATATACAAATGGCCAAAAAGCACTCTAGATGCTCCTGTAGCTTGACAAGCCACATGTCTATAATTAGGCAGAACTCATCAGCTAAAAAAAATATTACCATCGTGTCCTAACACCTTCTCCTTTTCCCTTGGCTCTGGTTCCCCAATCACTTCCCTCTACCTTCCATGACAGCTTCTCTTTGCATTGCATTAAAGACTAACTGCATATCGAGGGAACTGCTTTCCATACTGCTAATGTAGCCTGTGTGACTGTTCAGTTATTAGTGAATAATGACAATAATAACAGTAAAGATTGTGTTTGTATTCATGTTTGGCTCTCATTAGGTGCTGAAGAGTTTCTGACATAACAGTCACTGAGATATAGAGACTCTGACATATGCTGCTGCAGCAGCCAGTATTTCATGGAGAAGTTTATTTTAACCACTATCACCACCAGCACTCCTCTTTTGTTATGGTCTGATTTTCAACAGTAACAACCACTAATTTACCTACTTCTAAAATAAAAAGATCCTTTTTTTTCTCTTTTCCTTTTTGCTTTTCCTCTGTTTCACACATTTTGTTTTCATAAAGGCATCTGCCTGGAAACTACAGGTTTCCTCTTTGAGACTGGTTTCTGAGTGAGAACTAAACAGAATAAGGAACATGGATGGAAACTAAAACCAGGAAAGTGTCTTGGGGAACATGCAAAGTTTTCTTATTGGAAACTACTATTTTTTACCATGAATTGATTCAATTCAACACACTAATTGTGTTTCTTCATTAAATACATGAGAGGAACAGCACAAATTAGCTAGGACAGGGAAGATGGAAGTTGAGCGTAAAGTATTTTATCCTAAACTAGGTAGCTTGCTGGAGGACTAACCCAGACAGTAGCAGTGTGTACACCTTATTACAACCCACTGCATGACTAACACAATCTGATCACACTGTTGCTGGCATGATAGCAAAAGGAATGTTTCAAGGAAGACATATAGCAGAGGCAGCGCAGGGCTCATGGTGGGAAGGATCATTCTGTGCAGCCAACAGAAAGAGTTTATATGGCTGACTATTAACTCCTCTGCCCAGGTCAGCCACATTCCCTAGTGCAGGCTGGGATTTGCAATCCATCTGTGTGATAGCTCCAGCCAGGATGCCTGCTCCCCCTGCATTCCTCTCTAGACTACCAAGTATCCCAAGGAGGGCAGCTGTTTGCAAAGGAAAGTGTCCCCAAGCAGGCAGCTATCACTGAAATAGTTCAATGGCGCTCACTGACCCTGTTTCAGAAACCTGCTGTCAGACCATTACTTGACTGTCATTCAGGCTTGTGTGTTTGTGTGTGTTTAGTAAACATTTATTTGGAGCCCAGCTATATCCATATGGTTTTCTTCATATTGTATTTGTTGTGTAAAGATAAGAGATTGCAAGACCCCTGCCCTGGCATCCCACTCCACTGGCTGCACAAGAGCTGTGTGCTTCAACCCCTGCACGTAGCAGCAAGCTCACTTGCCCCCACGCACTCAGGACTTCAAGGAAGCCCTGAGCCTCCTGGAACCACATGGCACTGGGACAGTAGCTGATGTATATGCTGGGGCTCATTTGTGCTCCCTGCATTCATTAAAGCAACCAGAAAATGGGGAAGAAATGAAGTTTCCTTGCTCTGCAGCCACCTTCTATAGATAAGGCAAAAAGCTTTGGGAAACAATGTCTCCCCACTTTTGTAAAAGCTGAGAATAGCTTCCTCCTCTCTCCTGCCTGTGGTTAGAGGACCCACACTTCCATGGCATCGCCCTTCTCACCTGGCACAGAGCGAGCTGCCCATCCTGTTTCCATTGATTTCTCCAGTGCTTGTGTTAAACAATACAATGGACTATTTATGTGTCAGTGTTAGGAGCAGTTATTAAGTAAAATCCACCATAAATAGAGCCGTTAATTCAGTTGCTGGCATGGCTCTCTTGTTATCTTCTCAAGACCTCCCAGAGGGTATTCGTCTTACCCTTTCGTTTGAGTTGGCAGCAGAGTTATTTTTTTGCACCTGCTGCTCTACTCCGATAACAACACAGGTCAGCTTTGATTTGTTGGAATACAAACAAAAGAGCAAAGCCAGGCATCTGCCTCAACAGCCTGGGCCGGTTTGACGATAGAGCTTTTCCGTTGGGTTTTGTACAAATGTACTCTTTGCTTCTTAGATGAACTTGCTCCCGCTTCATAAACAGTCCTTTGCTACAGAATAGCCTGGTGTCGGAGGAAAGCTCAATACCGTACTTTTCCATCAACTAAAACCTCAACAGGTCAAAGTAACACACTGTTCTAAGATTTAAGTTAGAAGAGGTGTCATACAAAATACATAAAGAAAAATCAGCTGAGACACAGTGGTTTGAAAATTAGTAGAAAAAAGCAACAAATTATGTGTAAGCAGTAAAGGAACTTTCTTGAGAGATAAAGAAAACCTTAAGTACTGGGAGGTTTGCTTTCCCCATATTAACCTGCACACACTCCAATCCTTAATCTACTATTTAAAAAAAAAAAAGAAAATAAAAAAAAGAAGCCCATGAGAAGTAGGTACTCAGCTGGGAACTAGGCTACTCTTATGTTCTTCTGAAAATTAAACCAGCAGGGCTCATCTACTGTAACAGTATCTACTGTGATGGTAGAACTCCTGAAACACTGACAACCATGGAGCAGAAAAGGAAGAGTCCACACAGACGGCAAAGGCAGTAAATAGCACAAGCACAGAATGAAGGAAGGAAGTAGCATTACCTCCTTATTACAAATAAGAAAATTGAGACACAGCTGAAATTATTTGCTTAAGTCATATAACAAGTCAATGGACAAGTAAGTCCAACTCATCTCTTCCAGCTCAAGCTCCATCGCTATCCATTGCATCACATCTCCAGCAAAAATTTCAACATGCAGATGAGTTAGGATGATCATGGGTTTTTTGAGGGCAAAGAGAAGGTATTAAATAAGGAAAGAATTTTCTATAAAAAAGAGACCTGTTCAGACTGAAACCAAGCTTCTTCTATGCATCATGGGTATTATATACCTAGTAGAGATATAAATGTTAAGTTAGTCCAAACAATTAAATCTACATTTGAAGTATTAATTAAAAAAAACTGCCCTTGACCTATGTATGATCTGGAAAATGAGCTAGAAATTCCTAAGTAGAGCTGGCTGATATTCAAAATTTCTGTTCTGTGGAACTGTGGCTATTTCAAGGCTTTTTTTTTTTTTTTTTTTAATTCCTTTCTTTTTTTTTTTTTTTTTTAATCACAATGAAGAAAGGAATTTTAAAAAGCAAGTTCCCTGGCAACAGAGAGGGAGGATCCCCATCCCAATCAACTTACATGTAAAAAACTTATATTCAAGTTGTCCAAGTAACAAAAGTGCAACTCAGCCTGTAGAATTGTTTATAAAAGACAGAAAATGTCAAATACCAAACTAAGGTATTACTACAAACAGGCAGTAATGTCACCACAAAGCAGCTGCGCTGGAAGCGGTAAACTTGCCTAACATGGCTGTTGTGCATATGGTCACCAGGTAACCGTCTACAGAGTACCATGGTAATCTTGAAATGCAGCCTCTGCAGACTACCAGATTTAACTGTCTGAAATGCTACTTAGGGTGTGAAGTTTGTGATCCTGTTCCTCCTCTTTCACTGATCGCTGCTATTCCTTCTCTTCCCTCCTTATTTCTTTTCTTTCTCTCTTTTTTTTTTTTTTTAATTTTGTTTCATTTTTTCCCCTCTCTCTTTCGTTTTTTGCCTTCTACTTAGTCAGACTGGCTGACCTGGCCAAGGAAGCTTCTTCACGTACCACCATAAGCCTGTAACCAATCAAACAGACAAAAACATCATCTTCAATTATCTGTCTGTGGCACAAGAGTTCTAGGTCTTACAGCAACTGTGGAGTTTGTGGCTGGTCTCTAGGATGGAGGCTGGAGGAGTCAGAAACAGGGAAAAAAGCTTGCTTCCCTCAGTTCTTTTTGCTCCCTGTACAGGTATGTATCTCACTTATTCCTCAAGGTAACTAGAACAGGTTCCACCAACAAAACCAATAAAAATATTTCCGGACTATTTCGAACAACTATTTTCTTCAAAGGAGATTTATTACCATGTGAATTCTACCACCTTTAACATTGTTCTAGGAAGGGAGTGTTAGCAGAGATCCTTATAACAGCTATTTTCAGATACGAGAGAGTTTTTTCTTCTTTTCTTTTTGTCTTTAATTATTAAATCTTCGTAAGTTTTTTAATATTGAGCATGTATCATAGCATAAGGCAGGCTGATACCTTGGTTCTAAATGACCCAAGTCCTCTTAGCTTTTTCACATGTATAGTAGCACTGATTATGTTACGTTTTTGAGTCTGCATCCCTCCCATTATATCAATGCTAGCATAGAAGAGCCTGGCTGGTGCTAGAGCTGCAGGCCTGCTGCTCATGGTCCAGGTTTGGGGAAGGGCAGCCCTGGGCACACCAGCTCTCAGGCCGTGCACATGTTCCTGCAAGAAAACCTACTGCAGCACAGGGCAAAAACAGGAGGCATGGAAGTCACAGACAGCTTGGGCTAGGGCTCTTGGCATGAGCAGCCCTTTGCTCGCTGCAGGACAATGTTCGTCACTCATTCTATACCTACTGACAAAATACACATATATACCAAATGCCAAATACAATAACTTTGCATTTTAAATGATTAAATGAAGGAGTTATTCAGATTAGCAAAACAAAATTGGTCAAAATTGGGGCAAATATTGAATTCCTATTTTAAAAAGTGAAGCAAGAAAGCCTGTGCCAGGAGATAAGGGATGTGCATGTGCATGTACTTAATGCAGTATGTTTTGCGTGAGTGTATGCATATGGGGAGTGGCTACAGGCAGACTAAGAAAAATTTACTGGATTGACTACAATTTGACTATCATCCAAAAATATTTAATCATTTGGGATTTTAAAGAAGGAAGAGAAGTTTCTACCTGTTCTTACAAAGTATTACAGCTCCATCAAAAAAGTCTTAGGGAGGGTAAGGATATGTACAAGTCACTAAATGAAGAAAAATTATATCTATTTCGTTTTGTACATCCCGCTTTTGATAAGTCTGTAAGGATATCTTAACTCATCCTAATCACCTATTAATTCAATCTTCTAAAACTTTTTCGTTTTCCTCTGTCAGGGCAGCTGCCTGGGAATGTAACAAGTAAAGTTTGTTTTATGTGAAGTAGTGTGTTAGATCCCACTGCAAAAGAGATGAGAACAGCGCCCTTGAATGTTTCAGAATTTGACTCCCTGATAAAGCCCCTCCACAGTCATGGCAATCTATGAGACAATTGCTTAACCAAGCCTACTTTGAAAGTGCATCATCAAGATGCAAGCTTCTAAACTGTTGTGTAATATTAATTATATGTTTCAGTAAAATCATTAAGAAAGTTTGGGGGTAATCATTATCATGGACTTAGTCTGATTCCTGACCAGCATCTTGGGCAGTTTTACATAGTTTGTTAAATTATATAGCAATACAAAATTAGTTAACTGCTCATTGCTAGACCGAAAGAAACCCAGAGCAGTTTTAAAAAAACAAAACCAATCCTTCTGATGATGGCAATAGTAATTTGGACAATAGAGCACACTTTTACACATTGTTGCTTAATCATTACAGACTTGTAGGGGCTCAGGAGACTATTCTGGTCTACATCTGATGTGAGCTGAGGAAATATCTCAAGTGTTTATGTTTGTATCCTTCCTCCATAATAGGAGGAACTTTTATTTTGGTCTATGTGTTTGCAGGTCCTTTAAGTAAGTAGAATGACTTTCTTTTCACCACTGCCAAGCAATTCTCTTTTATTGCCCCATCTTATTGGTCTATAACCAGTGATTATCCAGCTCCAGCTAGCTGTTTTGTCTCATACTCTTTCCTGTGGAGCACATTCACAAGATCAGCAGAGGAATAGGTAACGATACCACATGCAAAGTCAGCTTTTGGAAAGGGAGCCTTTGAGGGCTCTTCCTCAGAGGGAGACACCAAAATGCCAAATGCCTGTTGATTGCTCCCCTGGCTACATGACTGCATGTTTAATGATTCTCACCTGTCTATAGACCAATGACCAACAAATGTCCCAAGTATTTTAGGCATTCAGTGAGGGATTTGGTGCAAGTTGTGTCCCCAGTAGAGCTCAAAGCAGCTCTCATACTAAGAGAGACTCCTGATGATTTCCACAGAAACCAAATTAATTCTTACTTTTCCATATACCAGCTGTGTGAACAAATCCTTCTTTGCTTACCCTTTCTCATCAGCGGTGTTACTTATGAATTTCATCCTTACCAAGTTTGCAATGTACCCTTTTCTTGAAAACTTACCGAAATAAATCCTTGGTTCATCAGGGGGCAAAATACATGTAAGCTGCAGAGTGTGCTGAAGGCAGGGACAGGGAGAAAGAGAAGCAGACATTTGTGGTTTGAGATCTTGAAGCACCCTTGAGCACTAGGCTGGCTGAGCGCTGAGCCAGCACGCTTGCTGAACATGGTGTTGAACTTCGCTGGTGCTCACAAGACATTTATTATTAGGAAGAAAACTCCAGAGTTTATGCTTGAAAGTTCAATAGTAACTAAGCTGTGAGCCTGGGCAGAGACTTTACTTCACTAACATCACAAACTATGCAAGCTACAAAAATCGTTAGCGTTTCTATTCATTTCCTCATGTACAGCAAAGCATTTATATTTGGTTCTACCACATCCTAACGTCATGTGTCATTAGCAATGACAACCGACAATTAAGTTTGTGACCCTTTTCTTTTTATGTGCTGCTTGCTGCAGGAATGCCTAGTCCTCAACAAGAATACCTACTTTACACTGTAGAAAGGCCTAATCAGAAAGAGAGCACTGCAAGACCACAGAAGACCACCTATAAAGGGAGGTCACACTACCATCAGAATAAGAAGGCGTCATTCATCTCTATCCATAGCTTGGTCTCAGCACACTGACCAATTTTTAAGCCTGACAGGTCTGTCCTGTAGCAGCCACTTTCCAACCTGTCTCTCCGTACAGTAGGTCATTGCTTCTGTTCACAGAGGTGGTGTTCATCGTATTGCAGAAACAGCTCAGAAACTTGTGTGAGAATTGAATCTAAGCAAGGTAAACAGCAATAGAAAGCACATAACCTATAGACTCCACAGAACAGATCAAGGTTACACTGCAGTCAGTAGAAAGTTTGCCTGGGAGATGACTGAATGGTTTGGACCTGAGACTAAGTTACACATTTTTATAAAGGTCGTGTAAGGGGGTGAACAAGGGAGGAAGGTAAGAGGCTGGTTCTGGAAAGGTGTCATGGCTCATGGACAGTTCTCTGAGTTCACTGAGGCAATAAAATCATTAATCCTCTTCTGTGAGAACTGTACATAAATATTCTCTTCTTCAGCAGGTGTAGAATTTCATTCTTGCAGGGTTTTTGGTGTGAATTGCTGTGGGACAGGCAACAGGCTAACACATCAGTCCTGTCTGGACACAGATGCATTTACAGAAAGCCTCCTTTTTCCTCCTAATCTCTCTTCATCTGTGTCTCTGGATGATTTTTCCTTTTCATTTTGATCTCCTCACATTGCAGTTTGTTACCTTGCACCTCCCAGACAGAACAAGTACTGAAGTTAACAATAAATTCCTTGGGAATGGAAAAAAATTAAGGAAGTTCAGTGGGAAACAAATGATTTAATTTTGTCTTTGTCCAACTGTCCTATTGCTGTTTCCATCACTGCTGAAAACTCACAACACACAGAATATCTGAAGCGATACGAAATTACTATGGCAATACCGCAGTGTATTCTCTCAGGTGACAAAAGGGTAATAATTTCCCATGTTAAACAGGCCACATTCTATTACCTGATCTCACAACAGTATGTATTGTTGTCACCCTATAAATTGCTATGAAGGGCTACCTAATTTGTGCCGGGGTAAACAATGCCTTATTCTGGTCTGATATGAGATCCTTTACTACTATGACTTGGGAAAAATATACTTTTTACCATACGTATAGGCTTTATAAAGGACACCAGGACTAGAAAAAAAAATTGCAAGCAAATGACATCAACTCTACTAATGATAACCTCGTCTCCACATGTAGGACCAATGCTCAAAGGTAAGAAGGGGATTTGGAGGACAAAGCCTTGGGCACAGCTTTACACAACCCCTGACCCTGAACCCAAGTATATTGACTCACATTACCTTTGTAATTGGCACTGCTGTTCCTACAGGCTATGTCCAGTCCGACATCCAAATTTCACAGCAGATGTTGAAAATTAGATGGGACCATTGAAGTGATTAAAGATAGAAAAGCTACAGTGGAACAGGTTGACATCCTAGAGGGTTTTCACTGTAGTGTAAGTTTTTCAATGAGAGGAATAGCCTACGGAGCTCGGACTATCACAATTATCAAAGACTAGGCTAAGGAAGGACTTGTCCCCCACGTACTTACACAAGGAACGGGAATTTGCCACCAGGGGAACTTCACACAAACGATCAAAAGACAACAAAAGCAGGCTGAAGCTAGGACCACATCAGACTGAAAATGAGACAAAGTATTTTTAGAGGAATGGTATTTAATTGCTGGGGCATTTAAAAAATTCTGGTGAATTTCCCATTGTTGGACTTCTGGACTTTTTTTTTTCAAGATTGGAAGTTTTCTAGAAGATAACCTCTACTTCAAGTCACCTAATTAAACTCTGAAAAATTCTGGGAAGTCCTATATTGTTATTGCAAACAATCACTTCTGGTTTTGAAAACTGTAAGGGCCTGGAAGTAAACTGTCATTAATTGTGATACTGTTGGTGAAACACCTTAACTCTGTTATTTTTCTAGTTTTAATTGCAACTGTTTTCTTTGGTTTCTACAATTGCATTAAATATAAAACTGATATATTTTCCAGCTCTGGTATTTTCTCACAGTACAAAATAGATGTCAGCAAACTGGCTTAAGTTGCTACCCACAAATTTGCTGTCAAAGCAAAACTTAAAGGAGAGCATTTTTTTTATTCCACTAAAGTTTTCACAAATTACAGGCAATACTGGTGTAAGATAGGTATATTTAACACAGTCCCATGTGACACAAGTACAAATAAAATCACTATATGAAACTTTACCTCAAGGTTCATTTCTGTCATTATGAAATGGTTTCATTGTCTAAAGAATAGGAAAAAAGGATAGTTGGATGTACTTTAAAAGCAAAGGTGACATATGATATTTTTAGATGAAGTAATCCAAAAGCACATTACTGATAAAATTCAATAACTTTATAACCACATACACAAGAGTATGTGCCTAAAATGTCTCATGTGGTGAAATGCAAACATTATCACTAATTCCATTACATATATTTTACAAAATCGACATAGATTTTGAGCAACTTTTTCTTTACATTCACTTCTACCATAACTTAGACAGCTCTGTCTGTACCTTAAGGGGCCAATTCTGGTTCTATTCAAATAAAATTACCATTGGAAGAGAAACAAATTAAACGGGCAAAGACACTACAGGCCCCTACTCACACTGTATTTACGTACCCAGTTCTTGAGCTGGGTTCTGTGTGGTGCTTTAACCTAGAAGGGACTAAGATCAGCAGAACCCCCCTCACCACAGAAACTGCCAAGAAATTGCTTGAGGATAAAACCAAACCAAATTATAAATGTACTTTAGGATTTTTTGTTATCAGCACAATCACCATCAACATCATCATCACTAAAGCAACAGAACACCATCATTGTAAAATGTCTCCCCAGTTCTGCGACACCAGCACTCTCAATGGTACGAGAAGGTCCACTTTCTCGCCCTTGTCTTACTGACACAGATGACCACTCTGTGGACAGAAGCAGCAGATTCTGGACCCAGAATATTATTACATACATCATAATAACAAGGATCCTCAGTAAACTTAAGTACTCTGACCAAAGCCACTGGCTCAATTCAAGTCATTATATTCTACTTAAGTAAAGGCAGCAGATTGACCCAATCAAACATAAACCACAACAGAAATATTAAACATAGTAGGTACAAGTTCAAAATAGGAAAACAGAAGTCTTTATTGTAACATTAAAAACCATTGTGATCAAATGAGCTTAGCTGCTGTTCCCAAGCTGGGAAGTGGAGGCGTGCTCGTAGGATGGGCATGAGTCCAGTAGACCTTTTTCTTTTTTATTTTTTTTATTTTCACCGGTGTTAATGTAAAGGAAGTATATTAAAAAAATACCCCAAACACCTTACCTCATTTAGCTGCAGATTCTGGAGTGGAAATCCTTAACTGAGGCAACAGGAAAACTGTCTACAGGACAGTAGGTTGGGTAAACACAGGTACTAGGTTATGTCTCCTAAAGACTCCCAGGAGTGAAGATAAATGGATGTGATATTAATTTTAAAACATTTTGCTGAACACTCAGGCAGCCAATAGGGAAATTCCTTAGGTCACTTCCTGTTCATTTGATTGGGTCTGAAACAACAACAACCAAGATGAGGTTGGAAGCATTTGCATAAGGCCAGCTCAGTCCTCAGTATTCAAAGAGAACAGGTCTAACCGGGTTACACGCGTGGCTCCAGAACAAAAGAAAACCTGGTAATGGATGAGGGATTGATTTCTTTGTAGTTGTTTTTTTAAGACCATCCCTTTTTTTTTAATGGAGGTTATTTCAGGTAGATAGGGAGATTATAATTAGAATGAGGAGAAGTGAAAAGCAGGAACGTCCTACATTAAAATTAGTCTGGAAATAACATTAGGAGATGCACGGTATGGAATAACCCTGTGCTGGCAGGGAGGTGGACAGGGTGAGCCAATATCATGGGCTCAATCCTTTCTTTTCATACCTTGAGCATCCTGCAAAATGCATGAGTCTGCAGAAAGGGGAGTTTCTTGATCCTCCAGCTTCTCTGGGTATCTGATAGAAAGTAAAAAGAAAATGAGGAAAAAAATCATCACTGTATATGGCTTTGAGTACGAAAGCTCAGCTACCTGCAGGTTAGCAGGGCAGAAAATCAGCAGATGAGTGCTCAGTTTTACATTTCCCTGCTTTTAACCTTTCTAATTCTGAAGGTTAAGATCAGCAGGGGAAAGTTAAAACTTTTCATAAGGCACCTACTCCACAGCCCATAGACATCAGGCAAAATATTTTTGCTTGTTCCTCTGAGCCACGGCTTGGGCATTACATTAGAGGCCTTTCACTAATTCAGTCATCAGTTCATCTCTCAAATGAGGGGAAGGGCAAGGAAAGGCTGTTTCCTCATGGAAGATCTGTGCTTGCAGGACAGTTCTAAGAGTTGTGAGTCCAAAGTTTTCCTTGACCATGTGTAAGTTACACCTCCAGCTTTCAACCATGAACCTGAGCAGGGAACGAGGAGCCTAAATGAAAATATGAGCCCTCATCTGTCTCTCATTATTTCACTAGTCAGAAAAGGCACTTAACATGAAGACAGCTAAAAATGTGGTAACATAGGAAGGTTCTGAGGTTTCATTAATTTGTATACATAAAACACAAGAAGCGCTGAATATTATTGTGCAGTGACTGTTCAGTGGTCTGTGTGAAGTGAATTTTCCAGTCTTTGTTCACTTTTGGTTCCAGGGCTTATCATAAATCTCCCTCCTGACAGATGCTGACAAGCATTCTCAGCATCAGATTTACCAAGCACAGGCAATGAGTTGTCCTTCAACATCCAGAGATACTATTAACTATTAATCAAGGCTCATTGTCAGTGTAGGGGAAACATTTCATACATGTTATTTATGCTGAACCTGATTTCAAGATAAACAGTGAATCTCAGACTCAAGGAATGTCACCTTTGTTCCTATCATCCACACTAACACGAATTACATTAAAACCTGAGTTGCTTTTGTTCACACAGATAAGGTGCACCTGTGTACAAGTGTTGCTTGGGAAGATCCCATCGTTTTTCACCCAGGCTATAGTCAAGATCCATGGCTGCTCATCTTGATTCTCACCTATCAAAGAAAGGTGTCCTTGAGGAAGAAGGAAGGCTGTAAATGTCCATCTTGGAGAGCAGTATTGTCTTGTAGTTACAGCACCAAGGATTAAGGATGTCACTGAAAACAGCTAGGCAACTTTTGGAGTTTTCATAAGTAGGTCTAGTAGCTATAAGATTGCTGTAAGCATTCATGTCACCAAGTCTAAGTATTTGCATACCAGTTCATGTCTTGGTGAGTATTTATACTAAAGCTTTCATCATCCAAGCAATGTCTTATCATCATATCATCATAAATGATCAATCCAGACTAGGAGAATAGGAAAAAGCTAAGAAGTAAGCAAAGAATGAGAAAGCAATATAGAGCACTTCCATTCCCAGGAAGGACATCTTTAACAAGGAGCCCACCTCTTACATCATCCCACTGAGCTAAACACGGGAGATTAAAGAGTCACACTGAAATACATCTTATCCATATGCTGCAGAAGCACCCCAGGAGAATGTGACCACCGGATCTCAATGTAGCTAGAGAAATCAAACTTTTCCTACTGCTAGAAAGGATACCGGCAAAAGCAGCAGAAATTTTATTCAAATATGGTACTTAGACTGTCTGCCACTTTCTGTTTGTGTGGCTGTAAGCCTTTTCTGTCTCAGCTCCCAAGGGCAGAGACAGCTCTGGTTGCTAAGACCCAGAATACTTCCAGACAGACAAAAAAGCACATTGTACCAACAGGTCTGGGCAAGGTGAGGCTAACTTGGCCGGTACACCAGCATGCATTATTTAGTAGTGTGCTATTTTCAAAGGCAGGGTGCCACACAGGGTGGTGGCTTCTTAAATTTACTGCCCTGCCTGGCCAGCTATGCTGCCCCCATGCTCCCAAGTATGCTTATTGACACATACATGCACTTCAGCACAGAAAGGATTACGGGTGGCTTTCAGGGACAGGCAGACCTTTCTCTCTGCATATCCTTCTCCAGCACTGCAGCCACAAAATTAACATGATTTTGGTCCCTACACAATTCTAGGTGGCAGAGAAAACATGGAAACCTCTATAATTAGGAGCTAGGAGGACACATTCACGCTACGGCAGAAATGTCAGTGCAGATTCCCAGAATTAATTTAATTATAGCTGTCAAGCATCGAGGAAATTATCTAAATCTGTCTAGATTCTTAAATTGGCGTCTGTTACTGTCATGTCTGACACTTGATGAAAACAGACAACAAATGTATGGTAATTTCTACTTTTCCATTAATATTAATCTCCGCTTCATTTGTGTTGTAATTCCAGTGGAATATCAAAAGGAGAGTGTAAGAAGCTGATATATAGGTTAGACATGCCAAGCAATCAGAGAATTCAGGGCGTGATGTTCCTGCATTCATTCTGTTGCAGCAAAACCAGAAGTGATTCATTGTTTGCTGTAAAATAATACACTTTCTGTAAAAACATCACTAGAGAAGCCAGAAGGAGCAGGATGGATGCTACTTTCAAACTGTATTTGATGTTGCAGGCAAGTGCCACCTATTACTAAGGTTGCCCATTACTTAGGCTTGCAAGACCTTGTAATTTTTTCTTTACCAGTTTGCCAAATTCTAGACCTTAGCTGTTTAGCTAAATTGAAATTTTCCATCATGGGCCTTCACTTTACAACAAAATTTTGAATAATTCTCATCCATAATAGTATATGTTTTTCTGACAAATTAAAAAAAGACAGGCGAAAAAATGCTGGGGTTTGTATTCATAGTAAAAAATATTCCTGCCTTTTCTTTGGAAAGCTCAGGAACATTTATGTTTGAAGGAAGGACTGATTACAACAGGCTGTTGAGTTAAGGGTGTGCTATTTACCATTCCTAATAACATCCAACCAAAATTAGCCAGTTTAAGGCTCATTGACAAATCATAGTCCGCATAATGGATTCCATGATGAAGAGCTGCATTCCCTGCAGCTTCCTTCTGCACTGAGTGTTCTCTACTTCCTGGCTTCACAGGGCTTTCCCAGCAGCTAATAAAGGCTATTCCTGTGCCTCCACCCTCCTGAAAAGGCACATTTTCCAGTGAGCCTCCCATTTGGCCCAGCAGCTACTCTCAGTACGACTGGAAGAGGTCTGTACAGGGGATCTAAAGGTTTCATTTGTAGGCTTAACCCACAGGATTCCAAATGCCAAAACACCTATCTTTGTACATCACTTATACAAAACCTAGAAATTGTACACAAGAAACAGAACTAGAAGAACATTATTAACATCGTGACAAGTTAGGAGGTACTGTACTTAAGGCACTGATAAGATGGTACTCATTCGAAGAGAAGCTAGCCAATACTATGCATTCAGGGAGTGGCCCTGAGCTCTATTTGCTGTGCATGAATCAAACTTGCTCTGAAAACTTCTATTAATTTCCTTATGAGTTTTCTTATAGTGTTCATGCTCATGGTATTTGAGGTATTATATTAACACATTTATGTATAATATAAATAAACATTTAATATATGTACATTAGTGTATTACATTATATTAATGCATTAGCACTAATATTATAGTATTAGCACCAAAACATTTATTTATCTTTATGCTTTCCTAGTGAGGTGAGAAGGCAATACTTTATTATCCCTATTTTAATGGGGAATCCTAAAAATATCAAGATAAAGGTATTGAATAATTCATGGATCCATTCTGAGATGCCTAAGCACCATGTATTTAGACCACCTAGTATTCTATAGCTATGTAAAGTACTGAAAGCACAGGTCTCATTCACTTCCATTTCAGATCTTAGCACTGAGCAGTTCTGTAAATCAGACTCCTTTTCTTCCAGAAAAGAAGGAAAAAATTGATTTTTAAAAAAAAATGTGAACAAATGGTTGCATCAGTCTAGAAAATAGCCTAAGCATTTTGTCTAGATTTTTCCAAACATATTTAACCTCAAGCAAAAACCCATTACAGCTCCGTTGGTCACCATTTGGATAAATTATAAGTAAAGGTAATAACAATGAGGAGCTAGGCAATGGTCACAAGAGACTGTCATCAGCTTTGCATACAATTCTATGAAGGTTCAATTTCTAAACCAGTACAACTACGTATGTTAATATTTCTTCAGCTTCTTCACACACATCCCAGTTTTCAGACACTCTAACTTGTTGTAAACTGGAACCGATGAACTGGAAGTAATTGAGTAACAAAGCCCTTTGGTTCTGTATGCTCTCCTGATGAAAAGGAGATGTCCTGCAAATCCAGATATGCCTCAAAAGGGTTATTGGACAACCTGATGAACAAAGGGATAAAAACAAGCTCCTCAAATTCCTTCCCCAGCAAAGCCAGCTGCCAGCCAGAAAGTACCACCTAAGCACCACTTGTCCTGCTCCTAGGGAGGAGTCCCCCATCTTGACCCTTTGGTCTCCTGTCCTGGTTTAGGCTGGGATGGAGCTAGTTTTGTTTTCAGCAGCTCCTGTGTTTTGGCTTTAGTGTGAGAAGAACGGTGATAGCACACTGATGTTGCTGGTTGCTGCTGAACGACCAAGGACATTTTGCAGTTTCACAGGTTCTCCTAACAAGCAGATGCAAAAACTTGGGAGGGGTAGAGACAGGATAGTTGATCCAAACTGGCCAAAGAGAGTATTCCATACCATAGACATCATGCCCGGTATAAGTGAGGGTCAGTCGGTGGGCCACTAGGCTTTTAGACCCTTAACTTGCCTTAATCCTTAAGCTTCCTTTCGGGTTGCTTTTTGTTTCCTTATTTTTTCTTTTTGTTTTTCGTTTGTTTGGCTGTTTGTTCTCTCGCCTGCTCTCTCTGGAACTTGCTGTTCTGGGCTAGCTGGGGGGGGATACCCCTGCTCCCTGCCTGCTGCTTGGGACGGGCTGTATCAGTCGTCGGGTGGTGAGAAATTGTGCATCATTTGTTTTATATATTCTATTATCCTTATATATATTGTTATTATTACTATCATTATTAATATATTCTTATATTTTTCCTTTGCTGTCCTGGTGAGCTGTTTTTATCTCAACCTGCGAGTTTTCCTTTCTCTCCAATTCTCCTTCCCACCCCAGCTGGGAGGGGGGGAGTGAGCGAGCAGCTGCATGGTATTGGGTTACAATTTGGGGTTAAACCATGATGTGTCCTTTCCACACATTGCAGCTCAAGGGATGGACATTTTCTTGGAAATGTCACAGTGGTTTCTCTTATCATGGCAGTCTAAAGGTAAAGAAAAGGCAAAATCCAGTGTACATCTGTTAATTTAAAGACTTGTAGGAAAAAATATGCAAGAAACTTTGCAAGGATCACTGCAAAACTGCCCATGATCTGAGAGATTCACAGGAAGAAAAACCATAGATGCCTGCACTGAAAAATAGAATGGGGATAGGGTAGAAACCAAGTAAAATTATAAATAAGTTAAGTTTTCCATGGATAAGGGTAACAAAGGGCTAGAATGAACAAGCAGGGCAAACACAAATTGCTTACACAAACACTGAAAGAAACAAATGCAAATCCTAGAGAGAATATAGGCTTACTATTAATTATGTGTTTGTTTTTGTCTCCTCAGTGTGCAGATCAAACCAACTCAATGTAACAGTGCAGTAGCATCCAGCCACTCCTTTGTGTAAGAGCTTCCATTGTTGCTCAAACTGTTGGGAGTAAACTCGTATGAGAAATGGGGAGACAGAGATTAATATTAATAAATAATGTCTGTGGCAAATAAAAAGATGTGTAGCACTGGGGAGACCATTAAATCCAGTGCAGCATCTGTTATGTTTTGCTTCTCATTTGAAAGAAAAATGTGAAAAATTTGTAAGGAGTCAACAGAATCAATTGGTAAGAAACTATTTAAAAGACTATTTTCTGCTCATATGAACTGACGCAGTTTCTGTGGATTTCTATGAGGTTTTGGCAATGTATATCTAACAGCATTTTTTAATATAGTTGTGCATATTGCCTTTTCAGGACTCAAAAAAAATATTATGAGGCTACACAACTGTGCTATGATCTTTCAGAGAAAAAGCTTCACAATTATGCAATAGTAGGTGCTAAACAACAGTCAGGGCAAAATGACCTAATGGGTCTTTTCTACCTGTTGTGGATTGAATCTCTTAGAAAAAACCTTCATGTTGCCAGGACCAAAGCAAAACAAAACCTTTGATTTTGGAGAACATAAAACTATCTTTCACTGAATGCAAACACAAAATAACGCGTAAAGACAAACAAAGGAGCACAAATATGTTGAGATAAACTTTTAGCAGGGCTCAAATACTTTTCCTGTTACATTCATAAATGAGGGCACGATAAAAACCACAGGGGCCAGGAGAGGCACAACCATTCCTATGCACGTTGCACCTCTCTTTTGCAAAATTTGGTGAATATAGAAGTGTGTTTATGCTAGGACCATTTGTAACTACAAACCACTGTGCAATCCCTGAGGTGCCACTGATTCACAGACAGAGGAACTGGAGCACAGCTATAGAGCTTAGAAGAGGTCTTGTGTCATGTGGATAGCTTGTTATTGAGCTACAAATATAAGAAAAAGTGGGGATAAGTACTGCAGGTGGGCTGGACAAGAGTTCAGGTTCGTTTTTGCACTTAGGTCCTTATCAGTGACTCTGTATCTGTATTTCACGATGGCATTTTATATACAGCATAGAATGTCAAACCTTTTAGGAAACCCACCAATAGCTAAGTGGCTCCCAGCTGCAGAATGCCAGTTCTAACAGTGTTTCTTATCAAATTAAATTTTTCCCAGTTTAGGGGTATTGGATTCCCTAAAAGCCCGCTGGGTTCTTTGTAAATCTAAATGGTTTGAACATTCCCAAACTTAAAAGCTGTTCAGAGAAAAGGATTTGATTGAGATAATCTCCAGCAGAGACCTACAAGGAGCATGTGTGGTTTCTTTTATGTGCTAGGAAAGCAGGAAGTTAAAAAGTAAGGACAACAGGCTGCAAAAAGACCAGTTATATGTTGTAAGGACAGATCAAAGAGCCAATAAAATGGGAATGAAAAGAGATGGCAATGCCAGTTATGTGAAAATGGAAATTGTTCATACTGTAATCAGCTCCTTTTCAAGGCAGTCACCCTTGTAATCCATAGAGCGTGGCAAAATGAAATCGAGATGAGGAGTCAATGGCATTGCTGGTCACAAATACCCACGTCAAGATTTAGATCAAAAGCAGTTCAAGGACAGGATGGCACAACACAGGTCCCAACTGAGACTACAAATACAGATGGGTTGGGGTGCAGAGCCTCTGACTGGCAGACTATGGATTTGATTAGTTATGAGAAATCTATGGCACCAGTGCCACTCCCCTGGATTGCTCAAGTAGGAATATGCCCAACAGAGACCCCATGGTGGCATAAATATGTGGGTGACCAAGTTCTTCGATGTGAGCTTCTCACTGTTTATGACACTGAAGAGTAATAAGATTCTGTATGAGCGCATTTTCATGCATGTCTGCATGCATGTGGGTGAGCATTGCATGACTGAATGACTGAAGAGGGGATAAAGTAAGAAACTCATTATGCATATGTCTCTCTTGGTGCATAAATGTGAGCTGAGTGCATTCAAATGGGTACATTAATGTGTTTGGGAAAGGCTATTAAGAAGCCTCCAAGATTTCAGCATTTAGAGTCAGGGAGTGGACACATCTGCCATAAGGCAAAGTTGGAATACCTTCACAGAAATGAATGAAGGGGTCTAAGAACTGCATAGGTACAAAAGACATTAAAAATCCAACTCTTCATGGTTCAAGTTAACCTTAGAAATCATACCAGAACAGATCTTTGAGGGACATCTCAAAGCAAGCTGCTACCTGCAAGATAGCATGAGGTGTGAATAACTCATAGGCTAACTTCCCATTATGAGGAATGAGAGGATTTCCTTTGCTAGCATCTGAGTGGGGGAGTGAGGGTTAACCCTTGAACATAGCTATAGCAGGCAAACCTTTCCAAACCAGTTTATTCCAACTCCAATATCTACACAATGCTCAGTGCCCCTGAGATGCAAATATCAGGTTTATGATTAACTGTGTTAAAATTCCATGGAACTGCAAGTACTTATATTTGTTTGTATAATGAAATCGAAACAATGCACCCTTTCCTTACTATACTTTCACTTACTAGCAGTTAAAAGGAAATCTTTCAGTAGATATATGTGCCATATCCTTATATGTCCTGAGAGTTTCCTTCACATCCCTTAGTCGGACATACCACTACACTATCTGCCAGGGAATATTTATGTTCAATGCATGCGTGACCAGTGGGAATCTTGTATTACTGGAGATGGAGGATAGACTAAGGAAATATTTTACACTGACCTCAGAGAAAGTCAGCTGGTTCCTACTGCAAAACTTGCACTGTGGAGCAGATACTTCTGCTAAGCAGGACATAGATAGGACTTCAGAGGCCTGGGTTATTCCTCTGGGTTCTGCCTCAGCCTTTCAGCAATTTGTCTCTCTAGGTCTATCTAGTCTATGCTGCTAATTGAAAAAACTCTTCTTAAAATGACGTAACACTATAAAGATGAATGCTTTCCTGTTTGTGAGCCATTCCAAGTTTCAGTGGATATATCTGGATATGAAGACTCTACAGAGTTAAGCAGGGACCCCATAAACAAAGGTCTTGCATATACCAGATTATTGTACTAGCACTTATCAGGCTAATTAAACTTGAGGGGCGCAGAAGTTCAACTTTTGTCCTTAGAGTTCTGCTGCCTTAGTCTGTGAGATGGGCTGTCCAAGTCTGCTAGCTATAATATTATACAGATGTCTTTTACTCTGCAAAGATTTCATTTTTCTAATCCTTACATTTGGCACTTTGTTCCCAGCTGAAAGTATGTGTACATCCTTTTTGCCAGGAGAAGGGACCAATTTTATTTAGCTATGTGGATGTTTGATCAGCGAGCACCGAAGAGCTGCATTTGACTTTTGCCAACCAGACTGTTAAATTGTGGAAAGTGACCATGAGAGCAGTATCGCAGGTACTGCAGTGAGGCACACTGGCATGAAGCTGGCACTTCTTCACCCCTGTACAGGGTTACTGTGCAATATTGCATTACTCAGAATTAATTACTTGATTTATTCAGAAAGAAAAACCTTCTGCCAGGTTTCTCCCATGCCCATTCTGAAATGGCTTTTAGCAGCTGGCATGGTGCATCTGTGGGAGGAAAGAATGAAAAAAAGTGTAGTGACTTTACTCGAACTCATTCTGTGGCTTGCAAACTAGACTCAGTGACCCACAGCAACACAGCTCTGAATTTCAAAGAAGTGAGTCCTCCTTGAGCTGCTCCCTTTTCTTATAGTACCCAGTGAAAGCCTTGGAGCTGGACTTGTGATCTTCAGGAAACTCCATCGCTGGTCTCATGCCCTGAAGGCAATCCTTCTACTTACATGCAGTTTCCACAGGAGAACGCTACAAGCTTATTTTGTGTGAAAGTAATTTTATTTAAGTGCCAGGCATATTAAAAGGAAGCAATGCCTGCTGCAATCACCCTAGCAGTGGAGTCAATCCCCCAAAAGAGTGAAGTGAGCTGCTGATTAAGCAGACAGGTGGCTTTACCATGCACTTCTGCACACATACAAACATTGCAGAAATGCCTCTCAAGAGCATAACTGAAAGAAGCACATCTGCAGGAAAGAATGGACACAGTTTTTAAGTCGATTTCTCTACTAGGAGATTGCACCATTGCTACTAAAATGAATTGGCTATTCTGTCATTACTGCCAGTTACATAATTTAGTTATTGGTCCTGATGATCTAATCTAAATCGTGACTGGCACAACATGCTTATGTCTGAGCATTCTTGGATATGGATAGAAAGTGCACAAAAGCATGTCTTGGATAACAACATAGCTACACAGGAAGCATGTTTACTATGGTCAGGATTTACAAAAGAAGAAAAGGAGAGGAGAAGAAAGGAAAGAGGAAAAAAAAGCGGAGAGCGAGGGGAAGGAGTTTCAACTTATGGACTGTATAGGAAATGGTACCATCACTTTCTAGATTCCTTTTTCTTCACCGTATGCATGGATGTATTATTTCATAGGACAATTCAGATTGGAAGGGACCTCAGGAGGTCCCTAATTTAACCTCCTGCTCAAACCACAGTCAGATTAGTGATCAGATTAGGTTGCTGTAGGCTTTAGGGCTTTATTTGTCCCTCTAAATCAGTTCCTTGATCAGTCAGGTGTATTCCATGAATTGAAACTATTATTATAACTACCATTGTAACTAGTCTATCATCTAGACTACTTTTAAGTGTTCCTAAGGATGGTACTTGTACCTCTTCCTTTACAAGACTATTCAACAATTTATCACACTCTGGCAAGAAGCTTATCCTAGTCATCTGGCTCAGTTTTTGCCCTGCTCATGTTCAGCCATATGCTCCAGTTATAATCCACTGTCATATTTCTCTTGCCATGTCACTTCACTGCACATCATATCCCTTCTCACATCTCCAATAATGGTAAATGTAGAGGCACTGTAAAATCCAGTGTCCATAAGGGTGCAAGTTAAAAGAAAGCAGCCACCTGTTCATGTGCAACTGTGTATAGTAAAAAAAAAATAACAGAAGCAAATTCCCCTGAAAATGATGGTTAATTATATGTGAGTCCAACCATTGCTAATATCACTTTCAGCATTTTTCTCAACATAGCATAGTTGCATAGAACAAGCTTCATTCCCAGCACCAACTCTCATCTCTGGAAAATCAATGTCAGTAAAGCAGGTAAGCCCATGAGATGTTCATATATGGCTTCACCACTCATTGAAAGATGCAACAAAAAGTAAATTATTCTAGAACTTGCACGCATGTCAGCAGTCTTACCATTCCAAGCATTCGTCATCTTAACACCATAATATATGAATTTAATGTAAGTTTGTAATTGCATAATTCTTCAAGAAATATGTTTTGTTTGCAGTAATAAGAAACACAGGATGTACGTCTTAGCAAGCTAGCATAAAATATTTGGTACGCAAGTATAAGTCAGGAACTTAATCTTCCTATTTGCTGACATTGAATCATTATTAAAATAATGAAAAGATGGGGGGGGGAGAGCGCGCAAGACTGGCAATCATCTATTAAGCACCATTTGGTAACTAATTAATATTCTTTGAGATGCAAGGTGAGAACCACAATCTGTGTATAAAACAAAAACCACATTTTAAAATCACCATCCAGATCAGATTTCATTCATTTAGAATTGAGAATAATAGTTATATATTATGAATATTTTATATATATATAAAAATTTTGACTGAAATTGATTTGAATAGAAGTGGCCATTTGCAACATTCAGAAGTGAATGAAAGCTTTAAACTACACCATGTTCTTGTTGTGCAGACTCTAGAGCTGATAGGAAGCTTTAAACCGACACAAAATTTTCCAAGAGGAAATTATTTGCTCTTCACTTCTGACAGAGTGCACTCTAATACCCAGGCTAGCAGATCCAGAACATTTTATTGTTTTTTTAAATGTTCTCTTAATATCAAATTTTATTCACGGTCATGGGTTTTGTGCCCTGATAAACTGGGAGCAGAGGAAGTAGTCCAAAGAGTACAGTAAAGCTCTGATGATACTCAGTTCAGCCCTGCGGTTGGCTGAATTCTTAAGTACTGCATTTTCCTGTTTAAAATCAGCTCCTCCTAACTAATATGCAATGGTGTCACTGCAAATAGCTACATCACCTGGTATTTTTTCAAATTGTTTCAAACTGCAAATTTTATAGATGAGTCCCTTGGACAGAGCTGTGAAAATAACAAATCTCTTATACGAAAGGACAATAAATCATGACTTTGGTGACTCACTCCCTGTATAGAGGATGGAAAATGAAAGGGTAAGTCCTTGAATAAGAACTGACTGAGACCTGAGTGAGACCAGTTACTGAGATAATTAGCCGATGAATGTGAGATGAAAGCTAAAGTCTTTTCATTATACATTATGAACCAGAAGATCAAAGACCTTGGCTAGGCCTATAACCACGACTGCAACATTGGCTTGCTATGCAATAATGAACTCATTATTAGGTGCTTTCATAAATTACCTGTGGTAGACTATTTTATTTTTAATACTGTACATAAAGCACAAAAACAACTACAATGTTATTTTAGAATATTTTAATTGCTAAGCATGCACTTTTGTGTAATAAGCATGTTCACCCTTTCAGCTGATTGCTGCTACTAACTCTATTCTTCCCTTGGAAATTTCCTGACAGGCGGCAAACCTCTTCATATTTTGAGGAAGAAAGGGGAAATAAGTGGCCAAAAGACCAAAGTGAACTTCAAGTGAGATGCATCACTTAAGAAAACTCTGAAAATCTGCCTCAGAGGGAGGGAAAACAGATCAACATGCTAGGATTTCATAAGACTGAGAAAAGTAAATATTCTAACAACACTCAACCTCACGCCATCATTTTGTGCCAGTATATTTCTACCATTTATCATATTAGGGACAGATATGCCTGGACCCATGATCACAGAGTTGATGTATAGCTTGGATGATTGTGTATTTAAGGCTCTAGGGTTGATCTTAGGAAATTTGGAGTGTATTTCTCCTTCTACCATAGACTTTCTGCAAGACTATAGGCATGTTATATGCTACCTGTCTTTCAGGTCCAGGCCTGTAAAACATTATACCATTTTATACAGATGCTGGGAGAATAAATGTAATAAATGTCCACAATCTTTTGAGAAAAGCTTATAAATACATCTGATTGAAATTTCTAGATAAAATACCAGCCGTTCATGAAGGAAGTTGTGAATCAACAGTAAGACGTGATATGGAGAAAAGCTTTGCCACAAATGGACAAGTTATTATGTGGGCATGTTAGTATATGCCCCCTTTTAAAGGGCATAGGAAAGAAAGGTATTTTATCTGTTGGCAAAATTTCTGATGCAAAAAAGATATATTTACATTTATTTATGACCCACTCAGAAGATCTGACACTGCTGGTGAGAAGTCTAAGCTTAGGGGATTAAGCCATCAGTTGCTACAGTGGCACAAAGCAATTATTCACTGCTCTGGGACATAGGGTAAACCTGACACATTGATCCCTCTCCCCCTAAATTTTTTGCTTAATGATTTACCTTCAGGATGATGACCAGGTGATTCACAGCTCAGATGAAAATAAGGGCGAGTGCAATCCCTACATTGAACAGTTTATTCAGAAACTCTTTTTGCCTGGAAATTTTCCACAAATTAATATTTTTCATGTGCTTCATTATTTTGAACTGCTCTGCAAACTTTTGTCAGCCCCCACAGTTCTCACCAAGTATTCACCAAAGCTTTTGTTTCCAGCATGACTATTCATCCTGTGGCCTCAGTAACATGTTATGGTTGATTTTCTCCCTAACTGGATGACTTGAGAACCCACAAAGATCTAAGATGGCTGCAGGAACACTTCTGCTGAAAATACCTGTGCATGTCAGAGCATGTCATTGCAGAGGTGCAGCTAGATGGATGTTTATGGCTTGTCCCTATTTCATCAACACTATAGTAAACAAAATGTCAAGCCAAATGCAAAGACCAGCAAGTACAGTCCAGAGTTGTTATTAAAATATACATTCCCAAAGCTCTTTGAATCACTTTTCCAGGTTCCCTTGAGAAAGACACAGAGAGAAAGAGAGAAAGTCATCATTGCTTCACTAATATGCAGGGCCTGTACAGTACAGTTTTGTTGGCTCTTCTTATGCCCTAGAGAGAAAAAGGAATGTGGCTGACAGAACTTCAACTAGACACATTTCCCCTGGAAATGCTTACAGCCTCTGAAAAGGGTGCATCAGCCACAGGAGCTACGACGTCTCAGTGGGTGCCAAGGGTCACTGTCATTGCCAGTGCTGCAGCGTGCCTCATACTCCTCACTCTGCCCTTGAAAATCTTTCCTAAGGACTTTACTGGTGGATGAGAACTTGCCCTAGACGTTGAGTTCTTTTTGGTAATTAGAGTGTTTACCATAATAGTGTCTATAAAGAAAAAAAAAAAAAAGAAAAAAAAGCACCCTCTAACACCCAGCACTCAAATCTAAATGCAAAGGGCAAAGTCAGAAGACATGTGCCATCAACTTCAAGGATACCAGATAGCGCCAGCCCAGCAATTGATACCATGGCTCCATGCCAAGAACAGTGCTCATCTGAGCTACATAGCTGGAGGCTTTCTGGGAGGCGCATTCTTGTTTTGTCACTTCAGGTCTGATAAGCTCTGAATCACGGCAGTTCCTTGGTAACCTTTGGGTGACAGAGTCCACTCCTTCCTCAGAGAGTCCTGGTTCACCTCACCTGAGCACTAGCTTTTGTAGCCTGTTAATTCTGGAGTTGAAATAGAACTAAGACATTAGATCAACCTACCACTCTTTTTGTCAGTGCAAGACTATCTTCTTCATTATATTATGTGAGTTTATGACTCAGCAAAGCAGTTTCTCTCAGTAACTTTTGGCCCATTAACTATCGCCAGAGCTACTGCTAAACATCAAGAGTACAAATAGACTGCACCAGGCCCAGCAATGGAGCTACCCTTCCACTGCCCACAGTTGGCTGGCATAGGGAGGAAGTGGGATCTCTAGACCCTTCCCAAATCTTAACATTACTTTTTCTTTTGCCTGCCCATGCCTGAGATTGGTAATGAGAAAACTATTCATTCCTTTGGTCTCAATACAAAGTATTATATCAGCTTGCTATAATTTTGAGCGCTAGCTTATCTCTATACACTTGTAATTAAAATGTCTAAGGAAGAGCAGCAGAGTTTCAAACTGTGTGCCTGTCTTGAGATAAAAACACTTTTTGTCAGATTAACTCTTGTGCTTGCATACTGTACAATTTGCATTTCTGCACCATGAGCAAGTATCTCCTGCAGCCCTATTGTCCCATCCTCATCAGAATTGTGACTGTTTCCAAATCAATTTTCACACTTCAGTGTAGTGTTGGGTCATTCAGCAAAAATCATTCCCAGAGACAGGTGAATCAAACAGCTCTGAATGGGAAAGAAGGAAACCATTTAGCTACAAATACTCTGAAGTTTTTTTCTCTTGGGTAGTGGATCAGATGAGAGCTTAAATTCTTCCAATAATTTTCCTTCTCCTATAAATGCATCCTACTGTTAAGGTAGCCAAAGAGTGAAGATGAGAAGCTCAGTCCTATGGTTTGGTTCTAAAACAAGGGGAAGCTTCTAGGTAGGAAAAGACTAAACTGAAACAGACTTTCCAATCCATACTAACAAGCAGATCTGGAGCCATAGGATTTGCTGTCATTAATTCTTGAAGTATTTGGCCCAAATATATGCAATGGCTCTGCCACTATAATCACAACCATGGGAGTATATTTTTGCCCCTTTTCGCTTAAGAATAGATCTGTCCATGAAGGTTATAGCAGTTAGGCATTTGAATAAGCAGGACGCACAGACCTCATGACAGATAACATGATCTGACACATCACTAAAACATCAAGGAAAATTAAGCTTAGGACAGCTCTCAAGGTCCATGCAACCAGTCACCATTCCTGCACATGGACAGTCTGTGAAGAAGCTATTTGTAGGACTCAGCTGCTTGTCAGTGAGGAAAATACAACACTTTTTGCTGCTTAACTAAATTAAATATCTACAATGGCACATAAATAAGACCAATAGGTCATGAAAATCATGTAATCTGAAAAAACAATGAAAATTGAAATTAAAATTATTCACAGTTAAAAACTTTTCTTCCACTAAAAGGTTGGGGAAAAAAGGAAGAAGTAGAATGGAATTTTAGTTCAGCTTTTCCAGCAAAAGTCCTAACTGTTTTTAAGATGGCACTGATCTATGGATGAAAAGACCTATGTGAATTAGCAGCCTCTGACAGGAGGGGATAGGACTCAGTAGTTACAAGTCTCAGGTTTGTTACAGTCATCTGGTCTCTCTAAGTTTTTATTTAATCATTTTTTCCCCTTTTTAAATCTGCTGTGTTACAGAGTCCCCAGAACGCGTTATAAAAGTTGCATAGCGAAAGCCCAGGCATTACCGATTCAACACTGACTCACTGTGCACCTTGGGCAAGTGTCTGTCATTTCATGAGAGGTGAACGGGGGCAGTGATAATTTTCAGTCTCATTAAATACTTTAAAGAACTTCCTATGAAAAAGCCTAGCTCTGTAACTACAATCTCTTATGTACCTCCTTCCTAGCCCCAGTAACAACATCAGAGACAAAGCACAAAAGTCCTACAGAAAAAGCAACTCCTCCTGGCCACCATGTATTTATATCAGATGTTGGAACTCCCACACATCCTTTCCTGGCACTAGGTTAATCATTGACCCATCTGGCAGGCGTATCTCCTCAACACCACCAATAACACACTATCATGGGGAGAGGGGGGTGGAGGGGGAACATAGGGTGGGGACTGACAGCAGGCTAAATATGGAGAGGGAGAAAGAAATAAAGGAAAAAACCTTACAACAAAATATATGCTTAGGTATTTCAGGAGTTTTCTTAAAGGGAGATCCATGGAAAAGACAGAGGTGGGGGCTATGAGAGCTGTGACCAGGTTGAGGATGCTGATAGCTGAAGGACAGAGCTGCAGCTGGCTCTGTAGCCCCCACTAAGCAGCCAGGGGGTGGAGGGCTTGTCAGGTCCCCAGGAACGTTATTAGTGGATCAGTGCCTTTACTGTTTTGAGTGGCATCACTCCATACATTAAAATGACAGGAAACATGTCATGGGACACTGTGTTAACTTTTTATACTTTTTAGAGCTTTTAGTAGAGATAATGAAGCCTTTACAACATCCTTTTCTGGCTGTCTTCCTGGTACTAGATAAAAGTGGAAATTACAAGAGGGTCTTTGGTGAGCTGCTCTGGGGTGAGCCAAAGTGCCTTGGCTCTGGCAGATGCAAGATCAGAGCTTGCCCTCAGCAGGGAGCCGACAGCCCAGTGTCAAGGCAAGTGCAGCAAGTGCTCTGGAAATCACAGGATGTAGACACTGTAAAATCAGATTTGTTTCCTGCTTGACTCAGCCTTTTGTTTTTAATTTGGCATGCCATCCACTTGTTTACAGTGATACAGACCTAGTCTGGAGAACCAATACATGATTTCCAAAGAGCTAACGCATTCCATCACAGGTCATAATCCCATGCTTGATTATACATCGTGACCTCTAGCCGTCATGCTGGTGTGTGGAATTGCACAGAGGATACCTCATTTCTTGGTTTACTTGTCTCAGACAGTGCCATAAAGGTGAATATGCATGGTGGTAACAAAGCATTGGGATGTATTGACGCAATGTGATTGCGACTCAGTTGCAACATCACAGTTTCACAATGAAGCATAAGGTTTTGAAGAACCAAACAGACTCCACACATCCTGTAAAGCAGTCATGCACAACTGCAGGTCAGACCTGCGAAAGCAGGACTGGCCAAAGGCGATTACCCAGTGCAAAGCATCCAGGTGCACAGTGTGGGTAGAGACAGATAAAAAGATGCAACATGCTAATATGGCTAGGTATTAATTGAGAGTGAACAGCAACCTCAGGGCAAGGGAAAGAGCACCATCTGGTGGGGAACAAGCCAAAATTAAAAGCAGTAATTCTCCTGGTCCTTGTTTCATCATCACCTTGCAAAGAATGAAGGAGTTACCATTGCATCCTAACTTACTTTGCACAACTCTGGGAACCCCTGAGTTACTCTTCAGAAGATCAGATTGGTCTCACTTGATGTATGTATTCTGTGCAACCATCACATGAGATAAAAATGGCGTCTGTTAGTCTGGGGAAACTTGGCGTTTAAGGATGGTTTTGATTTAAATTCCCACGCAAGAATCAGAACCAGGTATGACATGCCCTTCAAAAAAAAAAAAACAAACCCAACAGGTTTTTATTTTAATTCTAAAAAATCCAAATAATCTAGATTCAACCTGTTTGCAATTCTATATCAGCCCATACACATTCCAGTGTTTCCTATGAAAAAATGCATCACTGAGACTCTATCTTCACACATTTTAAGCATTCCTTCTCTCTCCAGTCAGAGTCCCCAGAGAATCACAGAATGGTAGGGGTTGGAAGGGACCTCTGGAGATCATTCTAGTCCAACCCCCCCTGCTAGAGCAGGTTGCGTGGGACTGCGTCCAGGCAGGTTTTGAATATCTCAGGAAGGAGACTCCACAACCTCCCTGGGCAGCCTGTGCCAGTGCTCTGTCACCCTCACAGGAAGAAAGTTTTTCCTCATGGTCAGGCGAAACTTCCTGTGTTCCAGTTTGTGCCCGTTGCCCCTTGTTCTGTTGCTGGGCACCACTGAAAGAGTCTGGCCCCATCCTCTTGAACACCCGCCCTTGAGATATTTATAAGCATTGATGAGATCCCCTCTCAGTCTTCTCTTCCTCAGGCTGAACAGCCCCAGCTCCATCAGCCTTTCCCCAGAGGAGAGAATGCTCCAGTCCCCTCATCATCTTCGTAGCCCTCCTCTGGACTCTCTGCAGTAGTTCCTCGTCTTTCTTAAACGGGGGAGCCCAGAACTGGATGCAGTACTCCAGATGAGGCCTCACTAGAGCAGAGTAGGAGAGGGAGGATAACGTCCTCCTCGACCTGCTGGCCACACTCTTCTTAACGCACCCCAGGATGCCATTGGCCTTCCTGGCCGCCAGGGTCCATTGCTGGCTCATGGTGAATTGTTGTCTACCAGGACTCCCAGGTCCTTCTCCTCAGAGCTGCTTTCCAGCAGGTCAGCCCCTAACCTGTACTGGTGTACCCCATCTTCATTTGTTAATGCACTAAGTTTCTTGAAAAGGGGGAAGTCAGAAGGAGCAGCACTATAAGCACTGAGACCAAGAATCCTGATTGACTGTGGATTTGTGTCTTTCTGGCACAGTTCCCCAAACCTGTGTGGGCTGTGCCTGAGAGATTCCCACAGCAGGATGCTTAACTAGAGATGTATCTTGTCTGGATTCTGTCCTCTTTAATAGGTGTTGCAGCATTTCCTAGATGTTTTCTTTTACTGACGGACCTGAAGAGTCTCCTCTTTTCCTCAACTGACCATTTCCATTGAACCTGTGGTGTCCTTGGGACTGCTACTCATATGTCAAATATAGTTAAAACTGGCCAATAGCTTCAAAAAATATAAGGAGGCAGACACAAATGATGCACATGAACTTAAACATGCACAGGCTTTCTTAGGAAACAAGGCTGCAAAGACAAGAAGCCAAATGTGAGCCATTAGCTCATCTGATTATTTGCAATGAATGGATCTCAGTCTGGTGATTGCAGAGTATTTCTGCAATGACATAGCAACAGAAAGATGCCAAGCATCTGAGCCTATTTGGTACACAAGCAATTCATTAGAATTCAGAAGAATTAAGTGCAACATTCAGCAGAATTAAGCTGATGAGTTACAATTCAGGTCAATTCCAATGATTCTGTAATTTGTAAAAAACAACTAGCAGTAGTTTCAGATATTAATATTGAGTCAGCAAACATCATTTAATGTTTCCATAGTAGGGAACATCTAATGGACACCTGAAAAGAAACTCTAAAATCAGCAGCTTTGAGAATTACATTAGCAGCAGACTGACGAGTCTTTAAGTTGTTTCCTTAAATGGGGTCACAGTTTCTTTTTCTCCCTTTGATTTTAGCTGTCTTGTACTAATGGAGCATCTAAGTCAAGTACAGTATTGTGTAATTTAGTGGGAGATGACTGTCAGGTTTGGTGTAAAGTGGTTTCTTATAAGCTATTTTATTTTTGCTCACCTTGCTAAATAAATAAGATAAAAGGTATCAGGGAGAGAACAGATGACAGCAATGGATCCTATAGCCCTTGCACAGGAGGTGCGGGACAGGATTAATGTTGTGGTGGTTTAACCCCAGCTGGTTACTAAGCACCACACAGCCCTGGTGGATGGAGGAGAGAATTGGAAGAGTAAAAGTGAGAAAACTCATGGGTTGAGACAAAGATAGTTTAATAAGTAAAGCAAAAGCTGTGCACATAAGCAAAGCTAAATAAGGAATTCATTCACTACTTCCCATTGGCAGGCAGGTGTTCAGCCATCTCCAGGAAAGCAGGACTCCATCATGGGTAAGAGTTACTTTGGGAAGACAAATGCCATCTCTCTGAAAGTTGTCCTCTTCCTTCTTCTTCCCCCAGCTTTATATGCTGACCATGACATCATATGGGATGGAATATCCCTTTGGTTAGTTGAGGGTCAGCTGTCCCAGCTGTGTCCCCTCCCCAACTTCTTGTGCACCCCCCAGCCTCCTCACTGGCAGGGTGGTGTGAGAAGTAGAAAAGGCCTTGACTCTGTGTAAGCCCTGCTCAGCAGGAACTAAAACATCCCTGTCTTATCAACACCGTTTCCAGCACAAATCCAAAACATAGTCTTATACTAGCTACTATGAAGACATTAACTCTATCCCAGCCAAAACCAGCACAATGCTCTTTCAGGAATAATCAATGTCACATAGAAAATATATAGTCAAATACAGAGTTTATGATGCTTGTCTTTGATAGAAGGACTGCCTGCTGCTACTCAGTATTGAATTTGCTGAGAAATGTTAATGATATCCAAACACTGGCTATACAATATCAAATCTATTGTAGTTACAGTCAGCAAAATGCATTGACAAATAAATACCTGTTTGTCCAAGCTATCTCACTGTTCACCTCTGCTGTTTACCATGCTGTCCTCACTGTTGATTTGACCAAGAATGTCCTTGCAAGTAATAGTCTCTTGAAGTTTATATATGTTCACAAAATATTACAATTTTTGACAAAAGGGAAATTTTCTGGTGGAAAAAAATGCTGCCCTGGCAGGTCCCTCACCAGCATTGAGTGCAAGCACTTATCAGAAAATGCAATGACTAATATTTTAAAATAAAGATCTCCTGACCTCTGCCTAGGGACTTGGATCTTGCTTCTCAAAAAGGAGCCATAAGAGGGAGGTTAGCCCATGAGGTACATTCCTCACTGACAGCTCCTACCTGCTTGGGAAGGCAGTATACATAGTCCCTACATGTGCCCACATAGCCTCACTACATCTGCCAAGCAGTAACTGCATATTCCAAGGAGAAATTGCCAGGAGGAGTAATGAACTCTGACCTGGAGGCAATACTAGGAGAAGTAAGAATTTAACTCACTGGTTGAATCTATTTTATCAGTCCAGCCTGTGATCCCATGCCTGCCTGAGTACCATTTAATGTGGTAATCTTGCTCCTTTACATATCATTGTGGATTCCAGACATGCACGTGTCCCTCCAGAGTCTTTCTCTTTTTTCCTGTATTTTCATGGAAGTAGACTTTACACAAGCAACTCACTTTTTCCACCCTGCAGCCAAACAAGAAAACCTCATAAGTTAAAGATAACTACATTTTGGTTTAAAACTACAAAGACTATGAGACTGTGTGTATGTAACAATGTTATGGTCTAGATGAATACAGATTACTTTCTAATGATGTGCTTTATTGAAAATTCTCTGCCTGAAGTGAGTTTGAGGGTGTCACAAGACATATAATTCCTTCCTTCATCATACTGTTATTCTTCTCTTTATTTGGTTGTTTTCTGTTTTGGTGTTTTTTGTTTTTTTTTTTTTTTCCCTAATGAGCTATTAAGAGGGATGGTTGGAAAATGAGTCTATATATCTCATGTAAGGCTACCGCAGACAGTCAGTTGATGCCATTTGTAGCTGAATGATTAAGGTGCATAACAAGTTTCGATTAGAGTTCCATTTTGTGAAGAAGTACTTACAAGCATTGGCATATATATAAATTGTGGACAGAATTTTAATGGAAGCATATTTGAACTCCTGGAGCTCTAGAACAATTAACGACATCCTGAATGAGCAGAAAGGAGACTGCCATTGATAATTCTCCTCCATATTTTATCCTTGTTCTATAGGTGATTCTAAATAGCATGTGTGAGCAAATTGTACTATCCAAACCTGTTTTCTGCTGAGGTTTTTCAAAATATTCTCCTCTAAAAATTATAGATTATGGATGGTTATTGAATTTATTTCAAGAATAATATTGCAATGGTAGATGAATCACTTTTAGATGCTACCTACCCTCCTATACTTAATCATGCATGTATCCTAAAGGATTTGATTTATCTTAATGGGAATCACACTCTAAAAGTTACCTCCACGGATGCCAGGAGGACTGCAGTCAGCTTAAGCACCAAAGACTTATTCCAGGCACAATATGCAAAAAAAAAGGGACTGTTCTTGTTTGAAAAATGGAATGTCTATTAAAAAATCCATAAGATGCTATAGATTTGTTCCAAAAAGATAATGTTCACAGTTTTACCTGAAAAAAAAAGATATAGCATGAACAGTAATATGAACTACTGACTAAAAAATGAAGCAAGAAGGATGAGTGGTCCTTGTGGTTTTAAAGCTTACATTGTTGGTCATTGCAAAAGCACTATCTGAAAACAAATGTATCCCACTCTCATAAGCTGTGTCTAATCTATAGGACAGCTAATGCTGTTCTAATGCAGACTCTGACATATCCTGAAGGAAAAAACTGAAACTTTGAAAACGCCACTGCAAACGTGAACAAAGACACTTTCCTTATTTTCTAGGTGTTTAGTACACATGCAGGACAGCAGTTCCCCATTGCTCCCTGCCTCTACCTGCCCAGGGCACCTCACTTGCAGCTCTTCTCTCACAGAAATGTACAGAGACATATTACATGTAAATGTTCTCAAAGCATGACACTTGATTACTATCTGACAGTCTTGGTATAGCCTGAGCATGTTAATACCTGACAGTGTTTCAATGTTGTAAAAGGAATTGGCTGTGCGGTAAGGACATGCCTTCTAAACTTCTTCCCTAAAAGTTTCTTTGGGACAGATCTGTAAACCAGCATAATGGAAAATTAATAAAAGTGGTAACAGGAGACATATAACATGTTGTAATTCTAGCTGAGGTCCCTATAAAAAGAAAAACATAGCAATGGTTGCAGAAACTAGCATTATACTTGTTAGCTGCCAGTTCAGCTCCCTGGCTTCCTGGCTGACCTTTGACTGTCATTTATCTATTCAGGAAAGTGGACGTGAATTAAAGTGTGTGAAGTTGATACGTATATGCTAAAACATGTTAAACCTCCAGTTCAGTGCACTCATGTAGCCTTAAATGACTGTACCTTCGTTCTCAAGAGTAAGGTGATATTTAACCTTTCTTTTAGCAAGGATAGTTTATCGTAGCCTACCTTTCAATCTATCTTCCATCAAATTTTGGCAGAGCTGTAGTCATATAGTCTTGCATTCTTATCCTTTCAGAGCTCTTACACAAGTCATATCTTACAACTAATTGGACGTGAGATGGCCAAAAGTGTGATTGCTGTTGACAGGCATTGACCCAGCAAGTGGAACACCTCTGTCCCAGTACCAGAGCATGACAACAGAGGATACTGAATTGCCCTCATTTTTCATGTGAATGAAAAGCTTGTATTGTTTGTAATAGTTAAAGTTTGAACAACACTTTTTACAGGAGTGAAGGTGTTCCTGATTCTCTGGCCACCTTCCAGCCTGGATCCATGCTGTCTGAAACAGTATGGTAATGGACTCTTTAGCGAAGCTGAGGGACCTTCTCACTGGTGGTTTTTTAAGAAGAGGTTGGACAAAAAATTCTCAAGTGTTATGTAGATGCTGATTCTGCCTCAAAACAGAAGAATGGACTGGGTCAGTGATTCCCAGGATTTCTAGGTAAGTCTTGCTACGTGTGCTATCACTTTTCCCTCTTTCTCCTCATTTCTACACTCCTGTGTTTCTATACCTATCCTCCACAGACCCTACACCTTTGCTTGTCCTCTTACTCTTCTCTTTGACCAGAAACACTGTTCCCAGGCTCCACTTATAATGCTGATGTACCTTATTAATGATGAATTAATGAGGGACTCCTGAGCTAAGGCAAGGACTGGCTCCATTGGCACTTTTGCAAAATCCTGAGCAGTACCAAAGTGACCATCTTTCCAGGGTGTTTGCAGTAGTGGTCTGAAAGCCACTTTCCCACCTTCCCATTGTAAATTGGAGCATGTAAACTCAGCACATGTTAACCATGCCTCTGATCCATTTCCTCTCATGCATACAAAACTTTGCAGCATGCTCACTCCTGCAGTCTTTCCTCCATCACTGATCTACCTTAACATTTACAGTTTTTACACCAAGTTCCCTGGGATTCTTAGTTCAAATGTGAATCCTTTGTAATGACAAAAGGAAAGCCAAATGTCCTCTGCCCAGTGCCTCTTCACTGTCCATCTGTCATGCACATATTCTTTTGGGATGTGTGAAGGGTTAAAGATTGTTCTTCATGCACAACAATGTGCCATTTATCTGCTAATCCTTCATGCTTAATTCCTGAAATGTCAAAAGCATTGGTTGAGCCAACAGCACTGGCAGCATTAAGCTTTCTGTTCTGCCCAATGTTCCTGAGAAACAGCAGACACAGAAGTTTTCATTTCTTTCTGGAAGCTGTCTAGTTAAGGGTTAGTTTCATCTGACTGCTGCTCCAATAGCTTACAAGGTCATGTGAAGGAGAAATTCAACATAATGAAGCACTAAAACAGGCTTAAGTGACCTATCCAAATAGCGATGGACACCCACTGTGCTTCTGTACAGCACAAATTACTGCTACCTCTATTTTTTTCAGGATTAAACCGAAGCAAAGGTCAAATGTGTGCATTTCTCCAAGAAATGCATAGCATGACAAGAAGGTCAAGCACAGGTGTCCTTGCTGCTAGCTGCTTTCTGTGGTCCCTGGGCTGTACTTTGAACTGCTCTTCACTGTTTCCCAAAGGGCCTATGTAGCTTACTGAGCTTCCAGCCCATGATTTGAAAGGACTTTTGAAGCAACTCTGTCTGCCAAGAAACTAGTGTGCAATATTAATGGTATATTGTTTCAAAAGAAAAAAATCTTCCAATGGAAAGAGGCCTACCTATTTGACTCATTGTCTAGAAAGCCTAATTTGGGCAGAAGAACCATTGCTCTTTTCCTGTCTGTATCCTCCAGCCAAATTTCAATCAGGCTTAGTGAACATTTTGCCCTTCTACCTTGTACCACTGAAGGTGACAAAAGTTTTGTACCAATCCAACAGTGACTTAGTTAGTCCCATTTATTTGCCAGGAGAGCATGGAGTCTTGCAGGATTTAATTATTCTCATAATCAAGTTTTCCAACTAAGGCTGTCATGAGTATTTTCAGTCTCTGATTCTTGTGCCTCAGCTCACGAACATCTCCTCATGAGGTTAAATTAGTATCAAGAGAAAAGCATGAGAGAGACTCTGTGCTTGTAAGAGTGAATTTGTGTGTCTCATACATGGACAGAGAGGCAAGAGTTTAACTGGAACTGTGTACAGCTCTGTGGTTGAGAGATGTCCACCGTTCTGGTCACTAAAGCATAGATTAGCTGCCTTTGCAGGCAGTGGCAAAGGCATGCACAGGTGTGTAGCAATTAAGAGGTTACTCTTCTGTGCCTTTGAGTTTCAAGGATTAAGAAACAAGCTCAAACGCTATTTGAAGTTTCATCTTTCATTGAATCTCTTAATCCCTCCAACCTTGGCACCATTTCTCACTCTTTTGTTTATATTTTAATCTAAAGTTTCTCACTTGAGAACTACATTGACCTTTCATTTAAACTGGAGGCTGTGGGTATATGGTGCAGCTGGGAGTTTTGTTACAGCTTTTCCAGCTGCTTCTCAGGATTTGGGGGGGAAGAAGGGGCAGGGAGGATGCACATGAGCACTGCGTGAGGTTGGTCACTTCCATAGTAGCTGATTTTAGCTTTGCAGGTTTTGTCTCTGGCCCTGAATGAACTTACAGACAAAGCAGTCATAGAAAGCAAAGGATCTGATGCCTGATCAATGCCTGAGCAAATGTCAAGTGTCATCAGTCCACATGGGTTAGAAGACCCTTACATTTTAAATAGATACTAATTAGAACCGTTAATATAGGTAAGCATTTATACAGTGTTAGCAAAGGGCCAGATCACGTTTCACCCGTTCCACCAAAAGCTTGGCTTTGTGGTTCGCTGCAGGACCACGAGGAAGAAAACTGTCTTGCACAAACAGCAAGTGTGGGGAGCAGACAGAGATCAAAACACATCAGTGAGCAACAGGCAAATGGTGCTCTCGCAGTAGCCTAAGCTGTGAGTTACTGGGGTCTTGCTCTACTCATCTTGTAGGGAACCCCAAAGCTACCCTCTCTTACACCCCACCCCCCACCCCCCCCCCCCGTGCCTCCCGAGTAGCACAATGAAGTTGGTGGCTGCTTATGTGTCCCACTGTGTATTTGCTGGGGATGACAGAAAGACCTGTGCCCATCTCACTAGCGGCTCTAATGCACCGGCTGCAGCCCTGCACCCAGAGGCTATGTGTGGAGCACAACAGTGGGATGGGATCCCACTGCCATGCTGCACCCTCAGCAAGGCTGTGTCAGTCTGTGCTCAGACCTGGCTCTGGACTGGTCATCACGAAGTAGTAAGAGATAGGAAACCAGGTCCCTCCATGCCCTACATTCTGTGGAAACCCTGCTGAACAAGGGCTCCGGTTGCTTTGTCTGACTTCCAAATACAGCAGCAGAGATGTTTGTCCCGGGTCCTATTTCCTTCCCTTCACCCAGCTTCTGATGCTGCAGCCAGAAGCTCTTTTTTTTGGTCTTACTTTTTCTTCCTTCATGCTTCCTACACTTCCTTTGCTGTTCTTGCTGGGAAAGGAGGGTCTTCCTCAACGGCAAGGAGAAGAGGGAGTACAGCTCTGATTTGAATTGCTGTGCTTGGAGGCAATAGTGGCAGGTTAGGGCTTGACAAACACGAACTCAGAGTTGAGTTCGGCAAAGACTCATACAAAACTAGACTGAAAACATACAGGAGGGAGAAAGGTTCTATTTCCTTGCTCCTCTGTTAATAGGACATTGCATTCTTGAAGATGTGTCTTAAGAATGAGGACGATCAATAGCGATCCCTAAAAGGAAAAGTTTTCTACAGCAGGGCTGCCTGTAGAATTTGCTTCTGCGGGTGTTTATCACCAAGGCAAATGGGGCATCTGGGCTTCAACAACTGCAGCAGCATGATTATCCACTGCAGTTATGCAAAGAAAGATAGTAATAAACATTTTTGAACCTCACGGTTCATGGCATCAACTGATGACTTGAGAGTCAAAAGGGTGGGTGTTTTTTTTTTCCCAACTTTCAGAATTGGCTGTGTGCTTTCTGCAAGACTTCCCCTTTCCAGGATATATTTACTGCCCTTCCCTCTGCTTTGTTCTAGCTTCGTAGATTTGGGAAAAGAGATGTGATGTGCACCAGGTTCTGCTTTGTGGCAGGGTAGATAGTATAGAATGTTTCCCTGTACTTGCCTGTAAAAACTAATAATTATTTGAAAGGCAGTTTGCCCTGTGGTGGACTTGGCTGAAGCTCTCTCTGCTACGCGAGTTTTGGAGACATGGGTGGGTTTGGATGCCTCCAGCATGGTGGGTGAGAAAGGGTGACTCTGTTGGTCCTACTGAGACAGCCATGCTGTAGGATTATGTGCTTTTAATTAGTCTAATTAAAGGGATTTCGCACTGCATGGACTAATTCATTAAGCTGCCATAATTCTCTGAGCCAAAACATACGGACTGCTTTTACAGCCCTACAGTTAGGGCACTGACCTTAAATAAAGGGGACTCAAGCTTGCAAAGCTACAGAGTGTACAAAGTTTGAAGAAAGGTATAGCTTTACTCAGACTTACCTAAAGCATCATTTTAATGAATGAAGCCCTTCTAGGCTCCCGTGAGTGGGAACGGAAAATTGACCTCAACTTAAATTTATTAAATGTATTGTCCCAAGACACAGACAGATTCATTAAACCAAGAAACCTACTGTGCTTATGCATGTCTTTAAATCAATCTTCCTTATTGTCCCACAACTTTGAAACAGAAAGGTGAAAAAATTTTCAGGGGGTGCCAAATGATGAATGGTACTAAATGCATACAGGTGATGGTTCCCAGGTCAGAATAAATTTGAGATCCTTTACCTTCAGATACTTGCTTTTACTTGAGATCCTTAATTTGATAAGTCTGGGTGCCTCCTGTGTAGACCTCTACCTGAATATTGGCCATCTGAGAGAAGTAGGCACTTTCATTTCGCCTTTTCATAGGCCATGTTAATTAACAGATGAAAGGTATTTTAAAGGGTGATAATTTTTATAGCACTAGATTGATCTCTCCTACTGTTTTCTAATAGCTCTCTCAGATTGATCAACACCTTTGTTTCTTAACCCCTCTGAGTTTTGTCTGTAGGGGAATTCCCATCATACTTCAAAGAGCAAAGACACACCCTTGATTTTTCTTCTCTAAAAAAAAATCACAGAAGGTTATGTAAAGCATTTTGATGCTCATTTCTGCTGACAAGAAAAAAATGGCTCTCATTCCACCTGACATTCCTTAGCAGGGATACATGCATATACTGTTTTTGGAGCAGCTGCTCACTCATAGCATCTAAAACTGGGAGATGGCTAATGTCGTTAGAAGAGTGGCGGCTAAAAGTAGAACCATTTCATCATCCTGGTGAACTGGATTGCAGCCTAAGAGACTAATGCCTGTGGGAAGTCTATAGCCCTGCTTCCTTTCTGTCAAGCAGAAGGTGAGAGAGAAAGCAACAAATAATAACAAGTAATAAATCCCATTGCTTGAGTTAAAAAGTGCACAAAGCCTTTTTGGCACCAAAGTGAATTCAGCAAAGCAGCCTTTTCCATAGAGAAGTCAAAGCCATGCTGCTGGGCTGGCTGGAGAACCAATGTTTCCTTTCCGACCCATCTTCAGATACAAATGCAAGCAGCCGTTGCCAGAAAACCACAAAAAGTTCAAGTGCTGCCTACTCTTCACCACCAAGGCTCTAGTCAGGCTTTGGTTTTTCTCAATATTTCCTTCTGCCACCAGTTTTACTTCTGATCTTGAAAATATTAAACAATGACTTCTCACAAAAAATTTTTAGAGCAGAAAATGCGATCATGTGAATCTTTAACATACAATGATCATCCCACGTAATGCCAAGGAGATTGTCAGTGCTTCCATCATTCTCCAACCCCACCCTGTCTGGTGGAGAGGATCTCTAGGATACAAGGGAATGTCACAAGAGACGCTGGGAATATGGTGCAGCCTTGTTTAAGCATGTTACTAACTGTGTTATCTCTTATGGCCTCTTCTGTCTCTAGTCAGTAGCACTGTCTCTATGTTGGATTACACAAAAAACCCCATGGAAGACATGTACCTTTTCAAGAGACTGAGAAAACTTGTGGGAGTAGATGCTCTAAGCCCCAGCAAAAGCCTGGATACATAACTATTCATGCTGCTGGTAAATGCCAAGCACCACGGTGCTATCAGAAGTGTGGTAGTTTAGGCACGTCTACCTATGGTCTGATCACATTCAGGTTGCAGTGCTGCAGAAGGTAGGCACACTGAATACTGCCAGGATCACTAAGCAGCAGATCATTGCAGGAAGACATTGAGGCTTTTTAGATAGGCAGGAACGTGAGAAACATCTAAAATTCAGGTTTCTCCATTGGTCAGATCCATGTGGTTTAGCTCCTTAGGGAGCTGTGCAAGTTGCTCTCTTTTGTACAGGACAGTTTCACTGGTGGCCCCAAGGTTCATGCCATCCTGGCCCAAGGTCCCACTTGCTGGAAAAGAGCCTGGGAGAGGCCCTGATTCTTGCTCTGAATTGCCCTCCCCACTAGCTGCCATGGAACAGGTTCACAGACAGTCATGTAACAGCCCAGACACCTGAGAAATCCAAAACAAAACCACATCACAGTAATATCACGGTACTATTTCAGTCTACTTAAACACCTAGATTTTTGGAGCATTTGTTACTTACCTTCACTGCAAATGTCAGGATGAAACTCCTCATGGTGGCCCATGGCGTGATGCAAACTCAATGAGGCAGAAATGGTATATTTAATGTATTTCAAGCATGTCACTAAACCTTCAGATTTTTGTTTCTCTTACAGTTCTTCAGAAGTATGTTAGGATTTGTAGGGGACATTTCTGTGAAAGAGAAAAAGGATTAATTAATTCAGTCAGTCCATCATTTGGTTATGTAGGATGTCTTTTTCCAATAAATATTTTTCCAGAGATATCTCCCAGAAAACTCTACTGTTCTGGGGAAAGTGGCATGATTCTTGTTTAGAGGATCTACACGTGCAGGGATGAAGATGTGATACAGTGTTCATCACATCCTCTGTTATTATAGGAGAGTTCACCTTGAGTTGTTTGGGTTTGGTCAGTTCTGAATGGAGGAAAGAGTTAATCAGGTTTTCTGCTGCTATGGCTAAAAGAAAACCTAGATTAGCAAGTACTGTAAGTATTATCTCTTGAAAAGAGTCTTGCGACTTGTTCCAAGAAGTCTCATCCATTAGGTGTATTAACTATAAATGTGGACTTAATGCCGATCTTTCATTTTAGGTATCGGTTATGGTTTGGGTTTTTTTTCCTAGTGTACTCTCTGTTATATGCACCGGTACAGGTTGGGGGTTGACCTGCTGGAAAGCAGCTCTGCAGAGAAGCACCTGGGAGTCCTGGTAGACAACAAATTCACCATGAGCCAGCAATGGGCCCTGGCGGCCAGGAAGGCCAATGGCATCCTGGGGTGCATTAAGAAGAGTGTGGCCAGCAGGTCGAGGGACGTTATCCTCCCTCTCTACTCTGCCCTAGTGAGGCCCCATCTGGAGTACTGCATCCAGTTCTGGGCTCCCCCATTTAAGAAAGACGAGGAACTGCTGGGGAGAGTCCAAGTGGAGGGCTACGAAGATGATGAGGGGACTGGAGCATCTCTCCTCTGGGGAAAGGCTGAGGGAGCTGGGGCTGTTCAGCCTGAGGAAGAGAAGACTGAGAGGGGACCTGATCAATGCTTATAAATATCTGTCCTGGTTTAGGCCAGGATGGAGCTAGTTTTGTTTTCAGCAGCTCCTGTGTTTTGGCTTTAGTGTGAGAACAACGGTGATAGCACACTGATGTTGCTGGTTGCTGCCAAATGACCAAGGACATTTTGCTGTTTTCCAGGTTTTGCTAACATGCAAGGGCAAAAACTTGGGAGGGGTAGAGACAGAATAGTTGATCCAAACTGGCCAAAGAGAGTATTCCATACCATAGACGTTATGCCTGATATAAGCGAGGGTCGGTCGGTGGGCCACTAGGCTTTTGAGGCTTTTAGACCCTTAACTTGCCGTAATCGTTACGCTTCCTTTCGGGTTGCTTTTTGTTTCCTTATTTTTCCTTTTTGTTTTTCATTTGTTTGGCTGTTTGTTCCCTCGCCTGCTCTCTCTGGAACTTGCTGTTCTGGGCTAGCTGGGGGGGGATACCCCTGCTCCCTGCCTGCTGCTCAGGATGGGCTGTATTGGTCGTCGGGTGGTGAGAAATTGTGCATCGTTTGTGTTATATATTCTATTATCCTTATATATATATTATTATTACTATCATTATTAATATATTTTTATATTTTTCCTTTGCTGTCCTGGTGAGCTGTTTTTATCTCAACCCACGAGTTTTCCTTTCTCTCTGATTCTCCTCCCCACCCCAACGGGGGGGGGGGGGGGCGGGGAGTGAGCGAGCAGCTGCGTGGTATTGGGTTACAATTTGGGGTGTCAAGAGGATGGGGGCCAGACTCTTTTCAGTGGTGCCCCGTGACAGGACAAGGGGGAACGGACACAAACTGGAACATAGGAAGTTCTCTCTAAATATGTGGAAAAACTTCTTTACTGTGAGGGTGACAGAGCACTGGAACAGGCTGCCCGGGGAGGTTGTGGAGTCGTCTCCTCTGGAGATATTAAAAACCTGCCTGGACGCAGTCCTGTGCAACCTGCTCTAGGTGAACCTGCTCTTGCAGAGATGGGGTTGGACTAGATGATCTCCAGAGGTCCCTTCCAACCCCTACCATTCTGTGATTCTGTGAACTTTAATGTTGTCAGAAAAGGCTGTTAGAACTTTTCCCCTTTTGATAGACACTCAGATTAGTTTTGTTTAAGGCTGAAAGAAAACATCAGGTCATTAGGATCTCAGATATGATGAGGAGAGCTTACTGATAAGGCTTTTTCCACTGATATTTGGTAGTTTACTGGTACTTGATGTTTTTACTGACATGTTGACTAGTGCTTTGGAAGGAAACCACTGGCTTTTTGCTACAGGCAACTCATAACTCACTTGCATGGGCTGCAGTGCCTGGGACATGTATTGACCAAGATGCACACAATTTGATCATACTGTACAGAAGTGTGTTCATCACATACTCCATTATGACAGGATAGTTGACCATGTGTTTTTTTGGTGTTGGTCAGTTCAGAGTGAGAGGAGGAAACAGAGTTAATCAAGTTTCTGCTCCTATAGCTGAAAGAAAAAAATGAGATTAGTATTTACGGTGTTATCACCACGACAATTTCCAGACCATATAATATAAGTCAAAGTCTCTTTGGAGTCACTCCGACAATTGTGATAAAAAATAATAATGGGTCATAAACTGAGGAACTATCAGATGAACCCAGTTTAATAGACTGTGAACAAAGTTCATTTTAGGTAGTTGCAATCTGAGCTGCATTTGAATGAGAAATATCTTACTGTGGAAATTTTTTGTGTCCATTTGCACTCATCAGCAATACTTCTCCAATCAGTCTGCAAAGCTCTGTGATTGGCTCATTTATCAAAAACTGTGAAAGGTGGTGTCATGGGCTATTCCAATAATAACTTCTTCCTGCAACTGTCAAGAACTCAGTCAATCTTATTTAAACCTGCAAGTCTTTGTTCATGACCTGAGCACCAAGGCTCAGGCACTTCTGTACAAGACAAAGTACACAGCATGGACTGGTGCTGCCTTGTGAATTCACAAGTGCAGAAGCATGTCTACAAAACTGCATCAAAACAGAAGCCTTCTTCCACGTTCTTGAGAACTGAGAATTTTCTTTAAGTATCTTCATTGAGTAGGAGAGGAAATATTTTTTTTTTTGTGACTCATTTCTTAGGGCTATAGCTATCACATTGTGTTTACACAGCCTTTGAGATCCCTTCTGTACAGTACAGTAACTGTTACTCCTTATTTAAACAGTTATTGATGTTTACAAGGTTACCAAGAATTTCCTGTCTGGATGATCTCACCGTCTATACACTGCTTTATCAATACAAAAGCCACATTGCCGAAAATCAGACTGTTGCTTTGGACAAACTGATAAGCTATTGCACAAACACATTTGTTTGGCCTCACACACACATCCTGAGTGAACTGAGTTTCTGCTTGCAACGGAGCTGTCACAGCGTGTATACATTTTCCCCACTGGTATAATTAAATTCCATCATTCTGCCATTTTGAAAGAATGTGGAGAGAGAAAGATAGAACAAAGGTAAGCAGAGAAGGAAACAAAAAAAGAAACAAGGTGGGGCAGAGACAGAGAACTTAAAGGAGAGCGAGGAGAGCGCAGGCAGAAGAAGGAAGGAGGGGTCATCTAGGGCTAAGGCTCTGCCACATGGGAGCCTGCAGACAGAGCCTCAGTCACGTTTGTCAGACATCATCTTGTGTAACTGAAGGTAAGTCTTCTGGTACAACGTGCTACTCTGAAATGGCTAGCTGGGACACCGCACCTGAGTGGCCCTCTTCTAGCCTCATTAGCAGTGTGTCTTGGCATGACTTGTATTGCGCTGGGGTGATAAAATGTGGCACTCCCTCTGAGTCACTTCTCCTTGAATTCACACTATGTAACAGCATTACCTTACATCAGTTGCTTCTCCCTACAGTCATGCTGTGCTGCACCACCCGCATGAGATGCAAACCAGAGCAGCACAATTAAGTTCATGAGGCACTCTGACATCATGGTAATGGAGCAAATAAATGTCTTCATTTCAAGCAAGAGCATAAAAGAAAAGCAGAACACTAAACCAAAGGGATCCTGCAAGCTTCTGCCTCTGTTACTTGTTTCATTTAGTCGCTCGTCCCTCCCCCCCACCCCCCCATCCCGAATGCAAATTCTGTTTGAGAAATTTTTGAAGGCAGAAAAAAATCTTAGTAGAAAGCTCATCTGAAATGTATTAAAGATGAGGTATTTTCAGTATTAAAAATAGTATATCTCAGGAGAATTGGGGTGTCATATGTGTCTAAATTTTTAACTCTTGCTGTTTATGCAGGCATCCTCAAGAGACTACTAATTAACATGGAGCTCTGGGGCACAAAAAGATTTTGATCTAGGCTGACCAAAGCTCTTCCTCATTTATATTAAAAAGAAGTATCATTTTATGTTACTTGTACTCGTTTCATTCTCCAATTCATTCTCTCCACCACTGGTGTCTCTGCGCTGTTGCTCCTAATAATGCCAACCATCCTATGCATGAATATTCAGAACACTTTACAGTCATTTCAAATCTAAAGGCAACTGCACGTAGGCTAGAACCCAACAGGTTTTTGTGGATCTTAGAGGCACTGTGCTCAGTCAAACACAGATGCCTGACATCAGGTGAGCATTGTCCTTTCTCTAACACACGCAGTGATTTGCTTGCAAGACTTTAAGCCAGTCACTTTTCTGCATCCTGGTCTTTGCCAGGTGCAAATGGCGAGAATGCCACTTCCTGGGCTTTGAGAACTCTGAATAAAAATGCGATAGCCCTTCTTACATACTAAAGTCATGAAAGAAAGAGTGAGAGTCTCCTTAGTTCAAGTACTTTAAACATACCAGGTTTTTCAAGAGTCATGCTTATGTAAATCAACACTTTTTACAGAAAGAGGAAAAAACAATACAGGATAAAGATAAACTTTCTGCACTTGAGAATGTTTCTCCCCAATCCCTGGGCTACAGTATACTATATTATCACTGTCATCAAAAGGGGTGTGTATAAGAACTTGAAAAACCAAACAAACCTGTCTGTAATATGTTCCGTATATCACAGTCCTGCAGGTGGCTTTATTTCCAAATTGTTGGGCTCTGCTGCTGTTAAAGCCTCCTGCTCCCCCTTCCTCCCAAGACCTACTTCTCGACTTAACTGCTGCATCAGGAGTAATCACCTACCTACAGGTAAGCTCCATTTCTTTATTGAACTCATTGTTTTTGAAAGAGCTGTAGGTTGTGAAAGTGGGTTTGCTGTGATGATTTTATCAGGCACCTAACTGATGTACTGCCTGCCATTCTCATTTGTGCATCACCAGGTTTCTCACTGATAAACAATTGACTTTGGTTTAATGAATTAAAGGCAGAGACAAGCATGAGCCTCAAGGAATCCTTTTTAGTAAATTAACAATCTAGGCCTGTCTCCCTAAATAGCAAGAGATTCTTTGTAACGTGACAGCTAATTACTATCTTCTTTGAACCCAGCACCAGCTGAAGTAAAAGCAAGAGCTGTAAAGCTCTCTTGTTGTTTAAAACACCTTGCCTTCCTCTTCCCCTTTCTATGTCCCCAAAGTGTATTTAAGCAGATATGTATGTGTGTGCATAAGCAGAGTATCTTTGCTAACTATATTAACATTATTTTCTGGAATATCCATAGCTCTATATGGGAGCAGCAGTATAAACTGCATATGGGTAAAACAGGATTTTTTTTTTTTCCCCTTCCCAAATGGCTTCTGCTGCCTGTCACAGCATGTGGTCAAGCCTGTGGTAGGATTTGAAGCTGGCAGCTTTGCCCCGCACCTGCAAGTCCAGGTCTAGTCCTCAGCAGGGGCTGAGGCTTCCATTTCACTTCACAAAATAAGTTTCCCAGCTCAGAGAAATAAGTTTTCCTCACAATAAACTACAAAATCAGGCGTGTGCCTAGTTCTGAATTTTTCCAAATCTTTTCGGCTTTGGCTTTATTTCACATTCCTCTTTGCTCGTAACAGTTCATCCATCTTCCTGGGTATCATTTCACCTTGAGTAAAGCTACTTTCCACATTTGAAAAATCATTATGAAAATTCACAAACAAGTCACTAAATCTACTAATCTGTCATTACTATTTGGATAGCACTGATGCAAATAGTAATAGCTTTTTACGTTTCTAGCTAAATCTTACCCCGATGGAGGAAATTCTGTCCTTGATGAATTTGATGCAAAAATTTTCTCTGTCTTGAGTAGGACTGGGATTTTATTCCAGGTATTTATCTGTGTGAAATCTTACGTATAGGGAGCCAGGTACAGAGAGTGGGGAGATGCTCTGAACATGTTATCTTTGCAATCGTTCCTAAAATATGTCTCTCCAATGATCTGCAGAGATATTCTACTGTCTCCAATATGACAATTGGCTTTCAGCAGTTTATTTCTGCCCACTGAGTTGGTACCAGGGTATACTCACAGTGGGCTGCTCATTGAGCTGGGCGGGGGGGGGGTGGTGGTGGTGGTGGTGGGTGGTGGTGACTGTTACAGGAACAGGACTATGTTGGCTGCAGAGGGTATGGGTGGGAAGATCATTGTCACCACACATGTCCTGAAAGTCCACCTTTTTCAGATGTGCTAACTGGGATCATCTACTGCACAGAGGTAGCTACATCTCTGGCAATGTCCTGTCATTATAGAACTGGGGTGTCAGTGACTCGTAGTTGTCTCTGTTCATATGTGACTTTCTAGCCAGCTCTTCTGCATGTCTCTGTCCTGTCACCCTTTGGTGATTAATGAGTGGTGAAATTTTTCTGTTGAAAGAATTCCCATTTATTTCAAGAGGGCCGAAATGGTTTTTCCTTTGTGATAAACAATTATTTTCTTTTGCATAGATGGTAAGCACGAGTGGGTCTTTAATTCATTGTTTTTCAGAGATACTTGGGTCAATACACTTGCATTGTAGTAAGGAACAGTTGACCTCTTTCTACCTGGCCCTGTGAACTTCAGAATTCTGTGCATAGTAAGCCGGCATCATCTAATTAAAGTGTTGAATTAAGAATTAAAGCAACTGCAGAAAAAATTAAATAAGTATTTTGTACTTATTTAGATTTGGATTACATTCTACAGCAATTCAGAACTGATAAAAATGCCTCTGTTTTCCCTTTCTAAATTGTTTGTAAATCGATATGACATTGGGAACCTTTCTCTGTGTGGGTCACTCAGTAAGAGGAATAGAAAAATCAGATTGGGACAATCCAAACTTAAATTCTGTTAATCCTCTGAAACCTGAGACAGGACCTGGAAGATTCACATAGATCACTCTGTAGGAATTCTTTAAAATTCTATATTGCTCAGTGAATATATGGTGTTCGGCCAAAAGCACAATTACATACATATATGTTTGAGGTATTCTACACTAAATCCTTTGATAGAAATGCATGCAGAAGCGACTTTTTGACCATATTGTCTAAAATCATTAATAGTTTATATTCTCATATGTTCCATTCATAATGTTATGATTAGGCGGAAATGTGATCTTGAAATATTTCCTTGCCCTTTATATGAATTCCAGTATATCAAAGGACTTCAGGAGCCTCCCAAATGTTTCCATGTTCCATATCTCATCATTGCTTTATTTAGACTGAGATCAGAGTTTTCTTTCAATTCTGCAATCTATCCATGAAAACTTCTGAATCCTACACATTTCCTCAGTATCCACATCTATTTAGACAATTTTTGACTTTGTAATAATTTTAGACTACACATTGATCCTTAAGATCATATCACAGCTACCATCTCTGGTGTCTTTCTGCTATAAATTACCCAAGCTGGAGTTAGTTATGGGAGGCAGAAACAGCTTAGGTATGAAGAAAAAAGCCAAAACGTGCTTGAGCAGTTTTGTGTGGTCTGAAAGGCAAATGCCACAATCAGGTCTATTTACGCATTCACAGCAGTTAGTCCATGGAACATTTCCAGTGTCTCCCAAACAGGAAAGCAGACATGAACTAGAACATAAAGAACCGTGGGCTAAATCCACTTAATTCTTGCCTTCAACTCTCCTAAACCATCATCATTTCTACTAATTTTCATATGGGAGGTCTAGGGTCTTGGGCATCGTCTTAATCACAAAGAACAGAGAAATCCATGCATGTGTACATACGTGATATATGTGTAACAGAAAGGGATGGGCAAAAATTTTCTTCTTTTCTACCTACTTTAGTTCATATCATAGATCATGTTTTCCTCAGCCACTTGTTTCTTTCACTGAAGTATCACCAGTTCTCAACTACTTTATTATTCAGTCATCTCACTTTTGGTAAAAGAACCTTCTTCCCTGAAGTGTACAACAGTTTTTCTGCATAAATTCTCAGTTTCTAATCTCTTTTGAGAACACATATTTTTCTAATTTTGTTAATCTCCTCATACTCTGGACTGACTGACATCTGTGACACTATGTAACGGACAAAGTGAGTAACCTTATGTCCAGAACAATGTTTTCTCATACATTTGCATGGGGACCTGATCAAAAAGTTTTTAGCAATGATCTCATTAACTCATAATGTTAACCTTATCTACATGGTTCTAATTATTTTATGGTTTATTCCTCACTCTTATTTTTATATACATAAATTGCATTGTCAAATTGCTACGAATGTGTCATTACAATCATTTTTACTGTAAATCTGCCTATGATATATATTCATCAGCTGGATTATGCCTGAATTTCTTAGTTCCTTCCTTCACTGCAGTTTTCAGAATAGTACCTCATGTATATACATACACAGCAAGGGAATAATACCTGTAGCCTTATAACTTCGATCCTTGATATTATCTTTTCATCTTCAACTAATGTATTAATATCTTAAGGAGATGATGGAGTCAGTAACTCAGAGCATGTTTCTGTCAAACACAATGGTTTGTGATCCCCTGATGTCTTGGACAGAGTTATTTGGGACAACTGAAGATTACTACACCACCTGTGATCATCAGAAAGGTATGTAGATAGACTGCAATACCAAAAAACATACAATATCAAAAAGTCAAGGGTGATTTGAATTTAATTCATTCAAGATTCATGCAACAAACAGGCTATGGATTCTGAACCTGCTGCTGAGCCTTCTATTATATGCATTCTATTTTCTAGTCTTACTGACCTGTTCAAGCATATCATCAGCCATGCATGATAAAAGTGCACAGGAAGAGTAGTAACAAGTAGCAGCTTTAGTTCTCTTACGCATTGTGTTGAAGTAATGTTTTCCCCTCATTTGAAATGGTGATACACCAAATGCAAGCAGGAACTTCCAAAGGACAGTGTGGTTCATTAAGGGGACAGGACAACTATGTCCTCAGATTCTTGACTCCTTTTGTTTACCTCATCTGCTTGAAATCCAGCATTTGTCACTGAAAATATTCCCACGATACAGAACTTCAGCTATATAATGGAAGACTAATTTTATTTGGGAGATTTACAGTTCCTCAAATGCTCTGCAACTTTGTAATGAATATAAGTGACCAGAAAAATAAACACTAAGGTGGCGAAAACTAGGATTATGAAAGCCACCGGAGAACTCTGTGGCAGTAGAATTTCATCCGTAATAACAGAAGAGTTCCCAATTGCAGAATTTGCCAAGGTTAAGCATGCAATCCTCTAACTATGTGTATGGAAATCCTACACTTTACCAGGCCATGCATCTCGTGGTGATTCCAACTCTGTCTGAAGGAATTCATTCCAAATGTCCTGGTGTCAGGCCTGGTCCCTGTTCAGAAGCTTAACTAAGTGTTAATTGTTAGATATCTTCTCTCTCCTAAACAGTTGCTTTAAATTCCTAAATAGTCCTGATATTCTTCTTTGCACTCAGGCTGAATCATTCAACAGGCTCTGAAAAGAAAGGTAGCACAAGCCACTCATGTTAGTGAGCCAAACTTTTGGTGAGAACGGGGGGGAATTATGTTTTTAGGCAATATTTTTCTCTTCCAAAGCCATTTTTTGTCCTTTTACTAAAATCTCAAGGTTAAACAGATGAAAAAGGGATGCAAGACTGCGTAGAAAAAACAGATGAAAACCACTGATGTACAGGCTCAGCTCCTGTACTAGAAAGAGCACCAGTATTTTTATGTACAAGCCCAAAGTAAGTTTCTGTAATATTTTCTGCAAAAATGTGAAATTGTCCCAGCCAACATGATCACAAGCAGGACCTTGACTTAGAGGGACTTTATTCTGGGACAGTGCAGCCACCCCATGCTCCTATGAGAACTATACGGTTAATTTGCCTCTATGGTACCCACACTGGTCATTTTAATGTTTTTATTTTCTGGCAATCAGAATATATTAGGATTTATATTCAGGGACATCTTTTTTAATACAAAGTGGAGGAGGTTAAAATCTGTGACACTGAAATTATTGTGTCATTTTCATTTATTCTCTTTGTTTTCCAGCACTGGATGAAAAAGGTAAAATAATGCAGAAAACACACCGAAATTCTAGCTGCAAAAATTAAAACATTATGCCTAAGTGAAATACATCTTTTCCAACTGACAAAAAGGTAGGCCAAATTATATAGGAATGATCTTCCTGCCCTACATTAAAACTGTGCTACATACAAACAGACCATCCTGCTTTGTTATGGCTGAGAGTATTATTTCCCCTGTTTTAAGTACACATACTGTACTAGATTGCCTGCCTATGCCATGCAGAAATCTGTTCATCCCAGGAAAATCTGGACAGCTGTCTTTTATTTGGCCTGTGTTTCTGAACCTACATGGGGCTTACTGCCTTCCACAGCTTTGATTATCACCACTGATAAAACCACATCCCCTGCAAGGCAGGAGACTCATTTCAGCAGTGTCACCTTAGCTGGGGGATATGAATCAATTCTGTTAATTGAAACAACCTGTGCAGTCTGGAAAGGTTATGTCAACAAATGCCATTCCCTGAGGACCGGACACTGTGCAACTCAAAAAGGTTTAAATAAGCAGGCTCAACGAGAAGTACAATAAGGTAGCCAAGGCAGATGAACAGGCAGTGGAAATCACCTTAAAAACGGTGGAAAGGGCAATGTCTGAATTCTGTGCTTTCTTCTCCACCCTCAGAAGCCCACCATCATCCTGCCAGGTATCCTCCTCCTCTGCCTGCAAACTGTAGTTTTAGGCACAGTTCTGGTGTGTTTCTGCCACTGGGGATCTACCTGCCTCCCCCCACCTTGTCTTACTGCCTAACTTTTGCCCTTATGTTTTTGTATGGTGGTATGAAATTCTATTTGTCCCTTTCTTTTTCTCTAAAAGAAAAAAATGAAAATCTTTTGTAGAGCCTTTGGTTTTCACCGATCCTCTATTCCACAGTGGCATAATAACTTGGTCATGTCCATCATTTAGAAGAAAGGAAAGCTCCCTGAATGCTTAACTCTAATATGAGAAATAAAAGGTGAGAGCACATGCAAAGGTGAGATCTTGGTGTCAGCACCTTTTAAGTGCTCAACAGTGCTCAACAGTGCTTCACGGGGCCATAGAATATTAAAAAAAAAAAAAACAAAAAACAAAAAAAACCTGAGCCTTTCCAAAGCAAACAAGGAAACTAGACCAGATGAGTGCTGTTCCAATAAAAAAACATGCTATGCTGTTTATATGACAATATAAATATTGCCAGCGAAGCTGCTATTTATCACAATCAAGTCAAAGTTTCAAGACCAATAGCCAAAATATTTCAAGGTTCTTCACTCTACCTGTGAAATGGCAGAATAACTAGTTCTGATTTTCTTTCATGTTCCCTTAAGATAGAAAAACACGAGCACTCCAACACTCTTGTGGATAGAAAAATAAAGCCATGACCTTGTCACTTGGCTGCGTGTTACACACAGATGCAGTGAAAGGGTCTGGGCTGGCTTGCTGCAGCAGCTCACAGAGCAGTACATGAAACACAGGGCTGGATTTATGCCCAGCCCCACAGGGTGGCCCCTCTGCCAGTAAATCTCTCTAGCTGAGGACATGGTGATGTTCCAGTTTTTCTAAGAGGGGACTGGAGGCTGTTGACAGAGGATTAAAAAAAGCATGCCTGGTACAGAAAGGGATGGATTCAGCCTTTTGCTTTTCTTGAGCAGCCTCTGAAGTTGGGGGTCCTGTAGAGATAACTTAAGGTTATAAGGTGACTATAAGGTCAACCAAGTTCCATAATAGGAGCCTGCATTTTGATTCTAGAGAAAAGGTGTTTCACTCACAGATTATGCTTGTTATCTGCAGCATATAGGCCTAAATTTTACATCAGTAATAGTTAAAATATGTTTTTCTAGATTAAAAAGTAAATGTTTATTGCAAATATATATATTTCTGCACATTTTCCTGGTAACTGCATTGCTGAGGAAAGAAGCTGGTTAAAAAATTTATCATTTAATTAGTGAAGTAGTTTTAGGTTACAATTGCCTGGTAGGTTTACTTAGAAGCTCTTTCATTCTTCCTTTTATCTGTTAAAAAAAGTTTCTACAGTGATAGGGTGTTAAGAGAAATACATTTTTCAGTTTCTAATCTAACAAAAAAATTGTTACTTATGATTACATTAACAACATTATTTTTGATGAAAGGAGTGAAAGAACTCGCTGAAATTGTAAGAAAAATAATTATAAATTAATAGTATTTGCCCATCTGCCACAGAGTGTGGCTAGGTGACTTTGAAGGAGAGTACTCTCACATCTAAGACCTGAGTTTAATTTAGTCTAGGAATGCATCAGTCCTTTTTATCACAGAGCGCCAAGTTCCCACAAATTCTGTACTCTAACCTTTTTCATTTTTTTTGACTTGCTATTTTAAGAGACACACTTTCTTTTTTTTCCCCCATGTAAGCAGTTTCTCTTGAAATGTCTCACATAATTAATATGAATTTTTGGAAAAGGCTGTGACAACAGGTGACAGAAAAATGAAAAAGGCAGGGCTTGGTGTGTTCTAGAGGAATAAGAAAGGAAGACTGTAGTCATAACAGAAGAAGGAAGAGGGATTAGTTTTGCTTGAAATATGCTGATTAAAATGAAGTACATCATGAATTTCACATGGCAATATTCTTCTTTCTTGTCAAATATGTCACAGATTCTTATTCTTTATGGACGTCCATCCACCCAGAATACTGGAGTAAGCACAACGTCTGTGAATGGTTGCAGTTTTGCTGTGACAAGTACAAACTAGATGCCACCTGCATTTCCTTTACCCACTTTAATATCAACGGCTTACAGTTATGCAATATGACAAAGGAAGAGTTCCTAGACGCCGCAGGCATCTGTGGTGAATATCTGTATTTCATCTTACAGAATATCAGGACACATGGTTAGTATTTCATAAATGAAACATAAAACAAAAAAGCATTGCATTTTTGTGTGAATTTTCTGCTAACAGAAAATGCAGGATCCACAGCCTCGCTAACTGAAGAAATGCAGAATACAGAGGCCATTTAGATACTGTAGTGAGGAGTACACAGAAATATGGCAGGCAGAAGACAAGGTCAATGCAACTTTGGGACTCACAATCACATGCAGACCAGGCTCATCTCTGTGAGCCAGTCATCTCCAAACATGCCCCAGCACTGCTGTTTCCTTGGCCTTTTCAGTTTTGGTTGAAACTGGTCAACATGCATAATCCAAAGGAGGTTTACATCCTGACTGGATAAAGAAAGCATAATACATTGTTATTCCTGTCACTCAAAGTAGTGAAGGTCATGCTGCTTCTTAAAGTAAGCAACGAGTTTTGTTTGATGGCGCTATTATCAGTGCAGTATGCACTTATAATACACCTCATTAGTAGTGGGCTTAATGATGCTCTTGAATGGAAACTATTTTAATTTACTATTTTCAACCTTGTCATGGAAGATTTATTACTGCTTAAATGAATTTAGGTTCAAAACCAAATTTATTGAAAGATTTCTGTAAGTGAAATACAAGTGAAATCTCTGCTGCAGATACTTTTCTCTATATTCACTACTTCCCACCGATTAATTAGTGTGTACTCTAAGCTAGGCTAATTCTACCAGGGTCTACTGGAAAGACCAGATACAAGGCAGTGCATAAGAAAATATGTGGCTAAGCCTTATCAAAATGAAGTCGGATTGCGCAGTGACTGAGATTGCTGTCAATAAGGAGAGTAAGACAGAGAGAGCTGAGCAAGACTATAGGCTGCTGGAAAACCAAATTGAACAAAACCTGTGTTTTAGGTTGGCACTGCTCTCCTGTGGGACTAACAGCCATCTCCATCTTCCACCCAGTGTTCATGAATCATGTCAGACAGGCCATTCAGAAGGAGACTATTAAATGCAGGACATAAGGATGTTACTAAGAGAACTGAAGAATACAGAGCTGGGAAGAAAAGCTCAATAAGAAAATTAACTTTTTACACTCAGTGGGGAGATTGAACACTTGGCAGTAAATGAAATACAACAGATCATGCATATTCACCTTTACGAAATGCATAAGGCCTGTGAGGAAAGGCATACTTAATCAAAGACCCAAACTATGGCTGCAAAACCAGGCTTAATTATAGCTTTTCCCAATTATGCATGCCAGACTCCCAACATGAATTAAGTTACTCGAAAGCAGATTTGTATGTGCAATGCATTTATTTATGTATTTTGAATGTAATGACTCCCCTGCAAAGGTGATACTTTCCTACTAATGCAGACAAGTTTCAGCCCTGCGAAGATCTGATTTCCAGCAGTAGAGATGATTTTTACTTAGGGGAAGGAGGTAGGGAAGACTACAGGAGTAGTTTTAAAGGGAAAAGGGATAGAATGACAAAGCACTAATCTAAGTGTAAAGAAAGGGAGAGAAAATGTGATACAGATGACAGCAAAAACTAAGTGCAAAGCAACAAGAGGGAAAGGAAACTTAGTACATGTGAATCATGTGAAAAGAGACAGAGATGATGCAAAGGATAAGTAAAAAACCCCCAAAGTTTTTTTAAAAAAACAAACACCCCACAGATTTAGTCAGAGTTGTGGGACAGACAAATTTTAGCAGCAGATAAGGTGAAAAATTATTTAATGATTTTATAGTCTGCATTTTCTACAACTTCTATTCTGAGCTATATTCACAAGCAATGATGCAAAACATCAGGACTCGGCTTTAAATTTCAGTTCAAAAGTTATTCTTGTGAAGAAAAGAAGGGAACACTGCATTATGTTTTTCCCTTTTAGGCATTTCCTTTTTTACTGATGCAGAAGAAACAAAGCTATCCAACAAAGAATGTAAGTAAAATTGTTTGTACGTAATAAGCTCCATTCAACAGGAAACACACTGTATTCAAAGATCAGCAGTATTTAGCAATTCAAGAGATTTCTAAAAATCAAAAAAATCCAGACCATTTACTTCACTAATGCTTTTCCTAAAATACTTGTAGTATGCAGAGAATAATGATTAGCAGAGATCCCAACATTTCTGAATTGGTATCTTGAAGGGAAGCGGGATCCCAGGAGCCTTTGTACATTCACTGAGACTGCAAGCCAGGCACTGAGCAGAGCAAAGTTATTCTTTTATGTACAGATTCCAAAAGGGCAGAAGCATAGCTTCATTTCTATGAGAAAACTGAATTTTTGCAGGCGGTGGTACAGCTGGTGGACTAACATATAGTCAGAAATACAGATCCTGTTGACCCTAAACACAGCCGAGCTTGCTATTTATCTGCTGAGGAGGCAAATGGGTAAAGCTCACAAAAATATCAGGTGTCTTACTACATCTAAGGACTATCAGAATGTTCTGTAATAAGTCAGTTCTGACTGCAACCGGCTCCAAAAATCTATCCAAAAACCTATCAATCAATCAGCTCTAGTGTTTTAGTGCTTCTGGCTGGATTTACTTGTGTTCCACTTCAGGGTGAAGACAATGTGGGACACTGCCTTGGTCAAATCCTTCAGCCAATAAAAGAACACCGAACAAACTCATTGACATGAAACACTCCAGTGAAAACAAGAAGTCAGAAAAAAAAATTCCAGAATACTGTCTCACTAGTTCCAGCTCATGCTCTTTTGTGCCAGCAGCAGATTCCAAATATTCTAGGAATCCTTCATAACTGAAAGCATAAGCCCTTCAGATAGCCCTGCATGTACATAGACATCTTGCTTCCATCTTATTGGGGGAAAAATTATTGTCTCACATGCAGCAGAAAAAAGCCTTGGAGGTCAGCTCTTAGAAACATAAGTGCAATGGGACACAAGAGCATAAAACTGCAGCCCATGTTCACCAAAGTTCCCCTGTTATTTTTAGACTACTACTATTTATGCAGTAAAATGGACTTGTGGGGCTTCATTTTGTAATCACTGTCACAGGATTTCACTGATCACCTGTCTCACTAGCTGTATACCAAGCAGATATAATTTTTTGTAGCCACTAACATGGTGAAACACTGGAACAGGCTGCCCAGAGAGGTGGTAGATGCCCCATCCCTGGAATCATTCAAGGTCAGGTTGGATGGTGCTCTGAGCAACCTGATCTGATTGAAGATGTCCCTGCTCATTGCAGGACAGGGTTGGACTAGATGACCTTTAAAGGTCCCTTCCAACCCAAACTATTCTATAATTCTATAATTGCATATGAGTGTTGTTAGCAGACAAGGATTTGGTAGTCCTTGCAGTTGCAGTCATTCATTATCCTCTTCTAATTGCACTCTGCACCACTACAATATTGAGACAGACACTGTTGAAATGTTGATCACTTGTGCAAGCATATTGTCTGCTGACACAGTTTTGACTTTTTGGAAGCACTGCACAGCACAAAGCCAAGAAATCTTCAGACTGCACATCATGTACAGGTATATTTTCCCCATGCAAACCATGTGCCAAATTCCACGTGTTTAGAGAATCTAAGTATTTTGAACACAGAATTGACAAAAATTTCATGTTTTTTCGTTCCACGGTCCATGTAGTTGCGTGTTAATTATTCACTTGGTTTTACCCTTGTGCTACAGCTTTATTAAACAGATAAAGTTAGTAGCTTACAGTCCACTTTGACTTAATGTTGCATGGTATTTGAATAGGTGATCTTTTGACCAAGTTGCCACCGGACTCAGGAGTTCTTTCTTCACTTCTCAAGTTATTCTACAGTTCAGTCCCATCCCGTGATAAAGCATGCATGAGGGCAGGTAGCATCAAAGGCCAAGAGTGTCACAGTCATGGTAGAACAAGTAAGTACATATCAGATACTCAAAACAGGAGTTAAGATTACACAGGCTATGTTGCTCTAATTCTCCAGCTCCGTGTTTCTTTATCAAAAGAAACTTTAATGACACCACAAACAAATCAAATCTCGCACATTTAAGTACTGCCAGCTCTCAGGATTTTATCATGACACTTTAAGTACTTGGCATTTTTCTTAAAGACACATTTCCTTTCCTTTTTTCCTTTTTAAAGTGCATCTTAGTGGCAAAGTTGCTGGAAAAACATAAGCTGAAAATAACCTAAAGGCTCTAAATGCAGAAAAACAAATGAGAAAGCACCAATATTTTTATAACTGTCATTATTCTTATGTTGCTCTCAGGACTTTGGAGCTGGGGAGGGGGGGGGTTGTCTCATGATTTTTAAATGCTTGTGGTCAATGTTGGGATTGAGTATTCTTTTAACCCCCAGCACCTTGATTAGCTAGTAACTAATACGAAATTAAGGCAATAGCTACATACAATAGGCTACCAGCTTTCTTAGTAGAGTCTCACTTTTGTAGCACTTCTGATGTTCAAACAAACTTTTTAACTAAGTTGAAATAACAGAGAAGAGCCTAACAATGCTGGCAAATAGGCTTTGCGACGCTTCTCATTTTCAGGCAAGCCACTGCTTGTTACAATGTTTCACTTAAAACACTTCAAATGAACTTGAAAATTGCTTTTAAAACATCAAGTTAAATACTGTGTGGAAGTCATTGATGATTAGTGGAACAGAAGCTATGAATGATATAAACATTGCAAGATAGTAAAATTCACTGCTTTCTGGAGTAAAAAAACCACGATTCTAGCATCATAGTTGTTTACATGACACTGATTTATTTTTTCTGGAGCAAGTAAATTGAAGCCAGTTACAGAAAGACAATGCACTAAAATTTTGAAAGCTAAGATGAGAAAAGTGTAATTGGTTTGTGAGGTTCAAAAGGCGGCAACAAAATGTACTGTAAATATAATTCTGCCTCACTACTTTGACATAAGTAAGAAATCATCTACTAAATAGCTGTCTTCTTCCTGTTCAAGACCTGCAGAATTCTCATTTGTGGGAATTTGTAAGAGATCTGCTCCTTTCTCCTGAAGAAAACCATGGCATCCTGGAATGGGAAGACAGAGGACAAGGCATTTTTCGGGTTGTTAAATCAGAAGCTCTGGCAAAGATGTGGGGACAGAGGAAGAAAAATGAGAGAATGACATATGAAAAATTGAGCAGAGCTCTCCGGTGAGTTGACAGGCAGCAGGGCCCCTTGTTTTCTGTTGACTTCTAACTCAGCATCCATTTTTCATAATTATCCTGAAACCTTGAGGCAGGGCGTGGTGTATCTGGTTATTTTCTTCATACTTTTTTCTGTAGGTCACAACATAACACGTGGTGTCCTTTGCTTTGAAAAAATATCATAGGGCTAAATGTAAAGCAGTATAGAGCTGAGACTGTACTGATGAAAACAAAGCTCTCACATTTTTACCTCACTTGAGAATTTTAAATTATTTTTGCCCAATGACTGCCACAAAATGATGCTTCTTCCTATACTGGTTTCTTCTGAACTCTGATAATCTTAAGGAAAAAAAATGCAACCAATCAAAGAATATATTTCTTCGTAATTCTTGTATCTTTCAAACAATGGAAGTCATACCACTAGGCATGTGGAAAAGTTTAAAGCTCCTTAAAGTCACAAGAGCAATTTAACAGAAAGAAAGGAACTCTCTGACTGTAAAGAACACAGTCACTCATGTACAGTTCTGCCATGAAGGTCATGTAAAGAACTCCTCTAATGTGACTTCTACTACTGTCTTCATTGCTTGCTTTTCTTTTTCTGTCTGCAGTTACTATTATAAAACTAGCATTTTGGAACGAGTGGACAGGAGGTTGGTATACAAGTTTGGAAAGAATGCCCACGGATGGCAGGAGAAACATGCCAGAGCCTGAAAAATCCAGCTACAATGGACACTTGAGTGAGAGTTTTTCTGCTCCCTCTCTCCCCTCTGCCAGTCTGGATAAATTCTTTGCAGTCTACTTCAAGAAACAGACTAGAGCAAAAAAAACCTGGCACCTGAGTTTTGTAGTTGTCTTCGCCTTTGTGGTTTCTGCCAAACACTACCACCTAGTATAACTTTAGAAGTATCCTTACAGTTGTTCAAGAGATTAGGAAAAATTTTGATACTTAAAACCTCCCTATCTCTCTGTTTCAGTCAGTATGTCAACTGAGAAGCATTACATTTCTCCCTGTTTCACTGACATTTAAAAGATATCATTTAGGGATATTTCCCGGTTCGGTTGCTGTACTTCAGAAGAACATATAAAAGTTTCTTTCATTTCATAAGAAAACTACTTTTCTGATTCATTCTACTGTAAACCATTGCATTTCTCAGATATGCTAGAAATCAATGCGTTGTCCAAAATGAAATGTGCAGTCCTCTCTATTTGTCTGGCTTTATATCTCGGGTCAACCTAATTAACAAATAAATAAAACTATTCTGAATTACTTATCAAGCATCTGCCTCCTTTGACTACTAAATCCGTCTATGCAAACATACCAATGCATATATACATGGTGTATTTAGTTTTTTTGGACTTAAGAAGAGTTCACTGCAATTATTTATCAATGTTCCTTGTGCTATACTGGTGAGTTGCAATCAGTGACATGATATCAATTCTTTTACTTGGCGAATGAATATAATTTTTATTATAAAGAATTTTGAGGGACAATATTCACTTCTGTGAAATCCAGGTTAACTTTTCGCAAGTTTTCATAGATGGAACTTTGAATTTTCCTTCTATTAACAGTCACAAAGGTGAATTCAAGTCGCTTTTGCTTTTGGAAGAAGCAGTTTTGGAAAGGGTAAAAGCATATGCTGAAATAGATTAATGAAAAGCACATGACTATCTGAGGAGTGGTTTCTATAGAGCTTTTGCCCACAGCTGTACAAACATAGGTTTAATACTTCAAAGCAGACTATGACATACAGTTGTACATATACCAATAAAAATTAAAGTGGAGTAATTTCCTTCAGCTGCTCCATACAGCAAGTATACAATAAGCAAATCTGTTAGAACGAAAGGTGCTATATGAAAATTAAAATGCAGTTTTTTGAAAGCAACATAGATGTTTTGTAGTTTTAGAGACATTGTTTTATCCACAGTGTGAAGTCACGAAAAGCCATCAACCATTTTAAGCCTCCTGCAAACGGTATTCAGGGACATTTAATGGGACTTTGGTCTTGCTGTGAAATGGATGACTTTGCGGCATGTTATTCACTCTTGAGAGCTCTTGTAGTTCACTAGCAAGGTCCGTTGTTCCTTAGCCCTACAAGTCTCATTCTTGAAATTCAAAGTGGCAATATCTGCAATAGCAATTGTGGTTTTGAGAATGCTATTACTTTAATACATGGGAAGTGCAGAACTCCAGTGTGGGGGGTGTTGTGGAAGGGCTGCCAAGGGAAGGTGAGGGCCAGCAATAGCTTTCAGAGGTAGGATGATTCGTGTGGGAAAAATCTCTGGAACTTTTCAAATAGGGAGCTAGAATCTGCAGGGTGTGAGACAGAACAGTTAGGTAGGGAAGGAAGTGCAGAGCCCCAGTGTTAGTGGTGCTGTGGAACGGCTGCCAAGGCAAGGTGATGTCAGAGCTAGGACCTTTCCTGTGGGAGCAAACTCTGGATGTTTTCTAAAGGTGAGCCAAGATCTGCCGGGGGTGAGAGAGAGAACACTTTCCTTGCTAAAGAAATGGAGAACCGTAGTATTGGTGGTGTGGAAGGGCTGCAAAAGGAAGGGGAGGGCCAGCAGTACCTTTCAGAGCTAGAAACTTTCCCGTGGGAGCAATGTCAGCAAGTTTTCAGATGGGGAACATGGATCAGCCAGCAGTGAGATGGAGAGAAACCTGTGCTTGGTAAAGAAGCACAGAACTGTAGTATTTCGAGAGGTGTGGAAGGGATGCCAAGGGAAGGTGAAAGCCAGCCATAGCTTTCAAGGCTAGGACCTTTCCTATCGGAGAAATCACTGGACATTTTCAAATTGGCAACTGGGCTCTGCCGAAATGTGACAGAAGGAGAACCGCTATGTAGATAAAGAAGCACAGAGACCCAGTGTGGGTGGTCCTGGGGAAGGGCAGGGCTAGCAATGCCTTTCACTGCTAGCACCTTTCCTGTGGGAGAAATCTCGGGACGGTTTCAAATTCGCAACTCGGCAAACTGGAAAATGAGAGAAAGTGAACCACTAGGTAGCGAAAAAAACGCAGAGACCCAGTGTGGGTAGTGATGTGGAAGTGCTGCCAAGGGAAGGTGAGGGCCAGCAATGCCTTTCACTGCTAGCACCTTTCCTGTGGGAGAAATCTCTGGACGTTTTCAAATAGGCAGCTGGGCTCTGCTGAAAAAACGAGAGAACAACTAGGTGGTGAAAAAGGTGCAGAGCCACAGAGTGTGTGGAAGGGCTGCCAAGGGAAGGTCACGGCCAGCAAAGCCTTTCACTCCTAGCACCTTTCCTGAGGGAGAAATCTCTGGACGGCGTGAAACTGCCAACTGGGCTCTGCTGAAAACTTGAGTAAGAGAGAGCCACGTACTAGCGTAACACTTGCAGAGCCCTCTGTGGGTGGTGCTGTGGAAGAGATGCCAAGGGAAGGTGAGGGCCAGTAATGCCTTTCGCTCCTAGCACCCTTCCTGTGGGAGAAATCCCGGGAAGTTTTCAAATGGGCAACTCGGCTCTCTGGGAAAAGTGCAAGAGAAAATGGATAGGAAGGTAAAGAAGCACAGAGCCCAGTCTGTATGGTGATGTGCAAGGACTTCCAAGGGGAGGTGAGGGCCCGCAATGCCTTTCACTGCTAGCACCTTTGCTGTGGGAGAAATCGCTGGAAGTTTCACTCAGGTTTTCGGCAGAGCCCAGTTGCCAGTTTCACACCGTCCAGAGATTTCTCCACAGGAAATGTGCTAGCAGTGAAAGGCATTGCTGGCCCTCACCTTCCCTTTGCAGCCCTTCCACACACCATCCACACTGGGGCTCTGTGCTCGTTTTCTCCCTTGCGATGCTCTGTCTCTCACATTTTCCAGAGAGCCCATATCACACTTTGAAACCGTCCAGAGATTTCTCCCACAGGAAAGGTGCTAGCAGTGAAAGGCATTGCTGGCCCTCCCCTTCCCTTGGCAGCCCTTCCACAGCACCACCCACACTGGGGCTCTGCACTACTTATCCTACGTAGTGGTTCTCTCTCTCATGTTTTCGGCAGAGCTTACTTGCCCATTTGAAAACCTCCAGAGATTTCTCCCACAGCAAAGGTGCTAGCAGTGAAAGGCATTGCTGGCCCTCATCTTCCCTTCGCAGCCCTTCCACAGCACCACCCACACTGTCGCTCTGCTCTTCTTTACCTACCTATTCATTAGCTCTCTCATGTTTTCGGCAGAGCCCAGTTGCCATTTTGACAACATCAAGTGATTTCTCCCACAGGAAAGGTGATAGCAGTGGAAGGCATTGCTAGCCCTCACCTTCCCTTGGCAGCCCTTCCACAGCACCACCCACCCTGGGGCTCTGCGATTCTTTACCTTCCCAGCGCTTACCTGGCTCTCATCTTTTTCCCGAGAGCGCAGTTGCCGATTTGACAACGTCCAGAGATTTCTCCCACAGCAAAGGTGATAGCAGTGAAAGGCATTGCTGGCTCTCCCCTTCCCTTGGCAGCCCTTCCACAGCACCACCCACACTGGCGCTCTGCTCTTCTTTACCTACCTGTCCAAGAGTTCTCTCACATTATCGGCAGAGCCCAGTTGCCAAATTTAAAACATCCAGAGATTCCTCCCACCAGAAAGGTGGTAGCAGTGAAAGGCATTGCTGGCCCTAACCTGCCCTTGGCAGCTCTTCCACAGCACCACCCACACTGGGGCTCTGCACTCTTTTATCTCCCTCGCGACGCTTTTTCTCTCACGTTTTCGGCAGAGCCCAGTTGCCCATTTGAAAATGTCCAGAGATTTCTCCCACAGGAAACGTGCTGGCAGTGAAAGGCATTGCTAGTCCTCACCGTCACTTGGCAGCCCTTCACAGCACCATCCATCACCAGGCGGGAGTAACTATGACTCTCTTAAGATGCGAGTGTAGTTGCTAACTGGGCAGGGCTGCAGACATCACACCGCCTCGTGGTCCCTCTGTATGCCCTCCGGGTAACCAAGATGGCCTCTGCCCCAGAGTGAACAGAGTTATAGTTCATCTGCCCTCGCGACTGGCTTCACTGACCACTCCATGGTATTTGCAAGGTGAAACAAATTCCTGGCTGCGAGTTCGTATCGTCGCCTAAAGCCCTAGCCCGCGGGTCGAGTTGGGACTAGCCTAGCAGTGCTTGAGGGTGGGGCTGTCTGGCTTCTATTAGCCCTCATAACTGGATTGGCAAAATGGGCTGGCCGGTGTGGGTTGCATTCATATCGGTCGCCACGCAAACAAGTCCTATGGACTTGAGAGACTAGGTGGTCACTAGAACCATCAGAGACCACCAAAAACCAGTGCAGCAAGGAATTACTTTGGGCGGCTTGGAGTTTGTTAACTCACAGATTGGGGGTTCAGAAAGGTGTCATCTCTCCACTTGGAGGGACAAGTTAGCTGGGTTGCCAGAGGTGTATGAGGTACCTACCTCTTCGAGCCCCCAGGGCATTACCACCAGCCCATCTTTAAAGGAGGCTGAGAGGGAAAAGGAGAGGGAATCCTCACCCCCTGGGGCCACGGCCCAATTGCCTCCGTTGCCATCAACACCTATCCTGGGGTCGGGTGTTGACCTTCCTAGCGAGCGCACACCGGTAGTGAAGGTCCCGAGCAAAACTCCGTCATGTCCATGTTGTGGGAACCAGATAGGAAAAATGTCAGGACTGACTGAACACCTAAAAAGAGCGCATGGTAAGAAAAAGGTCCTGTTTCGGTGTGCCCGATGCGGGAGAACGCATGTAAAACATCACAGTATTGCATGCCATTTCCCAAAGTGCAAGGGGGCGGTGGAAGTGGTCCCAGCGGAAGGCTGGGCCTGCGAGGAATGCAGGAGAGTATTCAATTCTAAAATCGGTCTGGGACAGCATAAACGCCTGGCCCACCCAGCTATCAGGAACCTTGAGCGGATTATCGGATCCCGCCCAAGAGAGACTACTGCCAGAGGTGCGCACAAACAGCGCTGGATGGAGGAGGAGGTGGAGCTATTGCGCAAGCTTGATAAGCAGTATGAGGGACGTAAGAACATCAACAAGTTGGTTGTGGAACATATTCCCATGAAAACAACAAAGCAGACAAGCAATAAGAGAAGAGGGCTGCATAAAAGTCCTGTGAAAAGAAGGGAAAAAGATCAAGAGTGGAGAAAACATCTTGAAAAAGGACGGGACCATCTAGCTGATGCCGGGTCACGTACAGAAGGGGGATTGAAATCCCATTATCGAAGGGTGATTTCTGAGTGGCTGACGTCTGAAAAGCTGCCCATTCTTCAGGGTATTTTTGAGAAGGTGATCGAAGGGAAAGAACATCCATCAACATGGATTGATGAGGCAACCGAGGCCTGCTAGTCATGCCTGTTTATGAAGTCCACCAAGTTGAGAGCAAGCCAGGGTCGGAAGCAACCAGTGGCCCGCAGGGCTTGTCCTTCGGAACCACCAAAGGAGTGGATGAAGAAGAGGGCTGTGAAACGGAGGCAATTTCTACGGTTCCAGCAGCTGTTTTACCGCTGGAAACTTGCTGGTATTATCCTGGACGATATAGAATCCCTAAGGTGCAGTATCCTGCTGGACGAGGTGCACAAGGTGTTTGAGTCGAGATGGGACTCGCCAGGAACATCCAAGGGCCTTGGGGCCTTCAGAACCACTGGGCAAGCCGACAACTCGGTATTCGAAGCCGTGATTACGGTGAAAGAAATCTCTAAAAAGATCCAAGAGATGAGTAAGAACACGGCAGCAGGACCCGATGGGTTGAGTTTGAGGGATCGTATTAAAACAGATGCCCAGCACACGCAGCTTATGAAATGGTACAATCTGTGATTGGTATCTGGCACGGTACCGGACATCGTGAAAGAATGTCGGCCTGTGTTAATATCAAAATCGGCTCTCCCAGAATGCCAAAATGACATCAATAACTGGTGACCAATTACCAGTGGATCAACCATTTTGAGGTTGTTTTCAAGGATTCTAACAGCGAGGCTGACTAAGGCATGTCCCACTAATCCACGCCAAAGGGGATCTTACAAATAAGATCATCAGGATGTGCGGAAAATCTGAAATTGTTACATTAATTCGGAATGCAGAAAGGGACCAACAACCCCTGGGAGTGGTCTTCGTTGATTTAGCCAAAGCCTTTGACACCGAGTCATTCTCACATCATAGAATCATAGAATCATAGAATCATAGAATTGTTCTGGTTGGAAGAGACCTCCGAGATCATCGGGTCCAACCATTAACCTATCACTACCAAGTCCCCCACTAAATCGTATCCCTTAGGGCCTCATCTAAACGTCTTTTGAATACCCCCAGAGATGGGGACTCCACCACCTCCCTGGGCAGCCTGTTCCAGTGCCCGACAACCCTTTCGGTGAAGAAATTTTTACGAATGTCCAATCTAAACCTCCCCTGGCGCAACTTGAGGCCACTTCCTCTTGTCCTGTTGTCTGTTACTAGGGAGAAGAGTCCGACCCCCATCTCTCTACATCCTCCTTTCAGGTAGTTGTAGAGAGCAATAAGGTCTCCCCTCAGCCTCCTTTTCTCCAGACTAAACACCCCCAGTTCCCTCAGCCGCTCCTCATAGGACTTGTGCTCCAGACCCTTCACCAGCTTCATTGCCCGTCTCTGGACACACTCCAGCACTTCTATGTCTTTCTTGTAGTGAGGGGCCCAAAACTGAACACAGTACTCGAGGTGCGGCCTCACCAGGGCCGAATACAGGGGGACGATCACTTCCCTACTCCTGCTGGCCACACTATTTCTGATACAGGCCAGGATGCTGCTGGCCTTCTTGGCCACCTGGGCACACTGCTGGCTCATATTCAGCCGGCTGTCAACCAACACCCCCAGGTCCTTTTCTGCCGGGCAGCTTTCCAGCCACTCCCCCCCAAGCCTGTAGCGTTGCCTGGGGTTGTTGTGACCCAAGTGCAGGACCCGGCACTTGGCCTTGTTGAATCTCATACCATTGGCCTCGGCCCATCGATCCAGCCTGTCCAGGTCCCGCTGTAGCGCCTGCCTGCCCTCCAGCAGATCAACACTCCCTCCCAATTTGGTGTCATCTGCAAACTTACTGAGGGTGCACTCGATCCCCTCATCCAGATCATTGATAAAGATATTGAACAGAACTGGCCCCAATACTGAGCCCTGGGGAACACCACTTGTGACCAGCCGCCAACCAGATTTAACTCCATTCACCACAACTCTTTGGGCCCGGCCATCCAGCCAGTTTCCTACCCAGCGCAGAGTATGCCCATCCAAGCCATGGGTAGCCAGTTTCTCCAGGAGGATGCTGTGGAAGACAGTGTCAAAGGCTTTACTAAAGTCCAGGTACACAACGTCCACAGCCTTTCCCTCATCCACTAAGCATGTCACCATGTCGTAGAAGGAGATCAGGTTGGTCAGGCAGGACCTACCTTTCATAAACCCGTGCTGACTGGGCCCGATCGCCCGGTTGTCCCGTATGTGCCGTGTGATGGCACTCAAGATGATCTGCTCCATAACCTTCCCGGGCACCGAGGTCAGGCTGACAGGCCTGTAGTTCCCCGGATCCTCCTTCCAGCCCTTCTTGTAGATGGGCGTCACATTTGCCAGCCTCCAGTCAACTGGGACCTCCCCAGTTAGCCAGGACTGCTGATAAATGATGGAGAGCGGCTTGGTGAGCACTTCTGCCAGCTCTTTCAGCACCCTTGGGTGGATCCCATCCGGCCCCATAGACTTGTGCGTGTCTAGGTGGCGTAGCAGGTCACTGCCCATTTCCCCTTGGACTATGGGGTCTTCATTCTGCTTCCCATCCCTGTCTTCCTGCTCAGGGGGCTGGGTGCCCAGAGAGCAACTTCCCTTGCTGTTAAAGACAGAGGCAAAGAAGGCATTTAGCACCTCAGCCTTTTCCTCATCCCTTGACACTAAGTTTCCCTCCGCATCCAATAGAGGAGGGAGATTTTCCTTAGCCCCCTTTTTATTGTTAATGTATTTGTAGAAGGACTTTTTGTTGTCTTTTACGGCAGTAGCCAGACTAAGTTCTAGTTGGGCTTTGGCCCTTCTAATTTTCTCCCTACATAACCTCACAACATCCTTGTAGTCCTCCTGAGTTGCCTGCCCCTTCCTCCAAAGGTTGTAGACTCTCCTTTTTTTCCTAAGTTCCAGCCAGAGCTCTCTGGTCAGCCAGGCCGGTGTTCTTCCCCACCGGCTCGTCTTTCGGCTCATGGGGACGGTCTGCTCCTGCGCCTTTAAGATTTCCCTTTTGAAGAATGTCCAGCCTTCCTGGACGCCTTTGCCCTCCAGGACTGCCTCCCAAGGGACTCTGCCAACCAGACTCCTAAACAGGCCAAAGTCTGCCCTCCGGAAGTCCAAGGTGGCAGTTCTGGTGACCCTCCTCTTTACTTCTCTGAGAATCGAAAACTCAATCATTTCGTGGTCACTGTGCCCAAGACGGCCTGTGACTGTCACATCACCCACAAGACCTGCTCTGTTCACAAACAACAGGTCCAATGGGGCGCCTTCCCTCGTGGTCTCCCTCACCAGCTGTGTGAGGAAGTTATCTTCCACACACTCCAGGAACCTCCTGGACTGTTTCCTCTCTGCTGCATTGTATTTCCAGCAGACATCTGGCAAGTTGAAGTCCCCCACGAGAACAAGGACGAGCGATCGTGAGGCTTCTCCCAGCTGCCTGTAGAATACTTCATCTGCTTCCTCGTCCTGGCTGGGTGGTCTGTAACAGACTCCCACCACGACATCTGCCTTGGTGGCCTTGCCCCTGATCCTTACCCATAGGCACTCAACCCTTGCGTCACCATCCTCGAGCTCAAGGCAGTCCAGACTCTCCTTGACATAGAGGGCTACCCCACCACCTCTCCTTCCTTGCCTATCCCTTCTAAAGAGTTTATAGCCGTCCATCGCGGCACTCCAGCTATGTGTGTCATCCCACCATGTTTCCGTGATGGCAACTATATCATAGTTTTCCCCTTTCACAACAGCCTCAAGCTCATCCTGTTTGTTGCCCATGCTCCGTGCATTCGTGTAGATGCACTTCAGCTGGGCTAATGGTCCTGTTGCCTTTGTGGTGGGAGAAGCCCTACTTCCTATGTGTCCCATCTCAGGCATTTCCGTGGTTCCTAGCTGATCAATGACCCCTGTGTCCCTGCTGCCGCACGGGTCTCTCTGTCCTACCTCATCTGAGACAGCTGACCAAAGGGCCTTGCTGGCACGCCATCCCTCATTCATTGGCGTGCCACCCCCAGGCTTCTCTCTGTCAAGCCTACTTTTATCCCCTTCCCCCTTCAAATCTAGTTTAAAGACCTCTCAATGAGCCCTGCTCATCATGGCTCTAAAACAAAAGGGCGTGGACAATCATACTAGCGCCCTGATTACGAACTTGTCTGTAATATTAACACCCGTATTGACCTGAAGAATGAACAGTCGGATCCCATTGGGGTTCGGATTGGTGTAAAACAAGGCGATCCCATGTCTCTGATTCTGTTTAACTTATCTGTGGACCCCCTGCTGTGCAAGTTGGAAGAGCAAGGAAGTGGGTTCAAGCACGGTTTGAAAAATATAATAAGTATGGCCTTTGCAGACGACTTGGTACTGCTGAGTGGTTCATGGGATGGAATGCAGAGGAATATTGAGATCTTGGAGGTATTTTGTGAACTAACTGGCCTCAAGACACAAGGCGAGAAGTGCCACGGCTTTTACATCCAGCCTACAAAGGACTCATGTACGATCAACGACTGTCCATCATGGACGATTAATGCCATGCCCCTGAATATGCTTGAACCTGGAGGTTCTGAAAAGTACTTGGATGCTCGTATCGACCCCTGGGTTGGAATATCAAAGCCAGAACTACTGGAGAAATTGAAAGAATGGTTACATCGAATTGGGAAGGCCTCACTGAAGCCGTTTCAGAAGGTCGACATCTTGAAAGGGGATACAGTTCCACGCTTCACCTACCTTGCCGACCAGGCCGACGTAAAGGCCGCGTACCTCGAAACCCTTGACTTGGCAATAAGAACAGCAGTCAAGGAGTGGTTACATCTTCCGGCAAGTACGTGTGATGCCATCCTATATTCCTGCACTCGGGATGGAGGTTTGGGTTATTACCCAAATACTCTCTGGACCGATCCCCAGTGTGCAGGCCGGAAGACTGCACAGGATTGCACAGTCTTCGGATGGAACAATAAGAACAATTGCACGAGAAGTGGGAATTGAGAAAGAGTTTGAAAGGTTGTGGGTTGCAGCGGGCTACAAGAAGGACAAATACCATCGATGTGACTGGGGCGGTACACCTGTCAAAGCGTAACGCAGGCATCCTAAGACGAGCTCAGGGAGGACGGAAACCTGCCGCGGAGCAGAAGGGCAAAAGCTCGCTTGATCTTGATTTTCAGTACGAATACAGACCGTGAAAGCAGGGTGTCACGATCCTTGTGGGTTTTGGGGGTTTAAGCAGGAGGTGTCAGAAAAGTTACCACAGGGGTAGCCAGCTTGTGATGGCCAAGCATTCATAGTGATGCCACTTTTTGATCCTTCGATGTCGGCTCTTCCTATCATTGTGAAGTAGAATTCCCCAAGCGTTGGATTGTTCACCCAGTAATAGGGAACATGAGCTGGGTTTAGACCATTGTGAGACAGGTTAGTTTTACCCTACTGATGATGTGTTGTCGCAATAGTATCCTGCTCAGTTACGAGAGGAAGCAGAGGTTCAGAGCCGTGGTGCGTGCAGTTGGCTGAGGAGCCACTGGCACGAAGCTCCCATCTGCAGGCTTGTGACTTGAACGCCTCTAAGTCAGAAGCCCGCCTAGACATAGCAATACCATTGCGCCACCGGCGCCTCGGTGGGCTTGTGCCAGGCGGCTGCCTGCCCCGTGCAGGGCAGAGTGCCACTTGTGGTCGGGACGAGAGGGGTGGACAGACACAGTGCCAGCTGTCGCCCATGGCGTACTGCATGATCGTGAGGCAGCTGGGGCTAAATGATTTGTAGATGACCTGATTGTGGGTCAGGGTTTTGTACGCAGCAGAGCAGCTCCCTTGCTGCGATCTACTGAGAATCAGCCCTTGACACAAGCTTTTGTCACTCTTGGCTGCAGGCAGCAGTCGGCACCGTCGCAACAGAGGGTGTTGGTGCCCTAATTGTCAATTCATTATTAATGTATTATTATTGGTAATTGTTGACTTATTACAAAATTATTAATTTATCGGTAATTATTAATCTGTTGCACATCATTAATTTGTTGATAATTATTAATTTATTACCAATGCTTATCGATGCATTAACTATTAATTAGTATTGTTTAATAAATAATCAATAAATATACTATTTATAATTCATATAATAAATAATATTGTTATAAAAAGCACTTACGGCTATAGTTTAATTCCTAATGCATCCTGTCATCGTTTACTTAATAATTTAAACATGGATTTTTAATATTATTTAAAATTTATTACTATTAATTTATGATGAGGTTATCATTATTAACAATTATTAGATATCATCATAGAATCATAGAATCATAGAATTGTTCTGGTTGGAAGAGACCTCCGAGATCATCGGGTCCAACCATTAACCTATCACTACCAAGTCCCCCACTAAATCATATCCCTTAGGGCCTCATCTAAACGTCTTTTGAATACCCCCAGAGATGGGGACTCCACCACCTCCCTGGGCAGCCTGTTCCAGTGCCCGACAACCCTTTCGGTGAAGAAATTTTTACGAATGTCCAATCTAAACCTCCCCTGGCGCAACTTGAGGCCATTTCCTCTTGTCCTGTTGTCTGTTACTAGGGAGAAGAGTCCGACCCCCATCTCTCTACATCCTCCTTTCAGGTAGTTGTAGAGAGCGATAAGGTCTCCCCTCAGCCTCTTTTTCTCCAGACTAAACACCCCCAGTTCCCTCAGCCGCTCCTCATAGGGCTTGTGTTCCAGACCCTTCACCAGCCTCGTTGCCCTTCTTTGGACACGCTCCAGCACCTCAATGTCTTTCTTGTAGTGAGGGGCCCAAAACTGAACACAGTACTCGAGGTGCGGCCTCACCAGGGCCGAGTACAGGGGGACAATCACCTCCCTACTCCTGCTGGCCACACTATTTCTGATACAGGCCAAGATGCCGTTGGCCTTCTTGGCCACCTGGGCACACTGCTGGCTCATATTCAGCCGGCCGTCAACCAACACCCCCAAGGTCCTTTTCTGCCGGGCAACTTTCCAGCCACTCCCCCCCAAGCCTGTAGCGTTGCCTGGGGTTGTTGTGACCCAAGTGCAGGACCCGGCACTTGGCCTTGTTGAACCTCATACATCGATAACACCTAATTTATTATTAACTAAGACCATATTTAATAAAATAATTTGTTCCTCTAAATCGATTCATCAGGCGTCCTATAATTTAATTCATTGGCTTCATTTACATAACAAAATTCTAGTTTATGAATACAAATATTTACTAGATAAACATTATCGTGATAGATTTATGCAAATAGCAGATTAAAAATATTTATAGATATGTAACTATTTTTTATTCCAGTCGATTAATTCTCTCATTAATTGTATTACCTTTGATGGCTTCATAATTAAAATGTAATTAATAAGATATTAATCATCCAGCCTCCCTGCCCAGCTTATTAATTGTTAATGTAGGGTTAGTTATTAATTTGGGATTTATTAATACTGTCTTAATCTATTAATTGCCGATAAGCTACTAGTCATGTTAGATATTGCTCAAAATACACGCCTGCCCGCCTGTCCATCCCTGTCCCATCCCTGACAGCTCTGTGTAAAGAAACACACGCACACCCTGCCCACACCCCGTTTCCATTTTATTATCGTGTCTTTCCCTGTGCATTTATTTATTTGTTTGTTTCTTTGTTTACTTGTTTGTTCGCTTATTTGTTTTCTTTGCCCCCCTTTTTTTTATTTTCCCCTTCTTTTTTCACTTGAGCACCCAGTGGGCGGCAGCCCCACCGGCTCCATGCCCCGGCTCTCCCGCGTGGGCCTCTTGTCAATCCGCTGACATTTGAGCAGAAGCCGGTTCATCCCCATCGTCCGACTCTACCGGGACGGGGCGGCAGAGGGGCCGCGCGGCCCTCGCGTCTTCCCTGTCCGTCGGTCGTGACCGGTACCTGACTGAGCCTCTCCTGGCGGCGGCAGCAGGCTGTCACCAGGCTACCTCCATGAGGCCCGTCCTCCCTCCCGGGTGCCGGGGTCAGGCAAAGCTGCTTTTGGCCAGGGGCAGAAAGCCCCTTCCTTCCGCCTCTCCTTGAGACCTGGCCGGAGCGGAGAAAAGCACGGGCCGTCAGTCATAGGCCGGAAGGTCGTCTCCCCCCCCCCCCCGCCCCGCCTTTCCTGGCACAGGCCTCCATCCCGAGAAGGCCTCTCAAAGGACGCGGCTGGCCTCCCAGGGACGGCAGTCTCGCGGGCCTCGCAAGAAGAAAGTCAGTCAGCCACCTGACTGAATGGTCCCCGTCACCAAGGCCGACTTGGCCCAGCATCCTCAGGGACAAGGAGCTCTCATGGCCACCGTGCCAGCTGACCGGCCCGCCTGGGGCCATCTGCCCCGCCCCCGACTCCATCGGCAAAGGAGCGGGGCAGGTGGGGTGGGGGGGGGTGTGTGTCTCCCCGGCCTAAGGCTGCCAGGCCCATCCTTCTTGGAGGTACTCGCTGCTCGAACGCATCCCGCCGGCGTCGGAACCGTGCGACGGCCATTTGTCAGAAGCGCGGCCCGCCTCTCCGACAGCCCCGGCCGGGGCCCTGCTGCCCGACCGCTGGAGCCCAGGTCTCTGCCTGGGCCAAGGCACATGGCTGCCGCTTACCCGGGGATGGGTTCGACCGGGAGCCGAGCCAAGCGCATCGCCCGCAGGCAGGCACGGGCGCAGGCTGGATGTCGAGGCAGCCGACAACGCAGGCTGTAACAGAGAAGGCGGCGTTATCGACAGCGTTACAAACCTTTTTTTTCTCCTTTCTTTCCCCACCCCCGCCCCCCCCAAAGCAGGACAGCCACCCCAACCACCCACGTGCCACCGCGCGCATGCACACGCATGTACACGTGCGTGCAGACACCCCCCCCAACCTCCCCCCAAGGCTCCCTGCCTATGCCCCTCGCACGCATGCACACACTCACATGCACGCACACGCAGAATGCCCCCCCTGGCCGTTCGCCGCCGCACCCCCCCTTCCGCCCACCCCGCCGTCGCCGCCGCGCCGCGAGCCTGCGCCCCCCCCGACCCCCACCTTTCGCCCGCGGTTTTGCCGCCCCGGGGAAGGGAGGCGGGAGACTTTAGCACCCGGCGGCATCCCTGCCGGCTCCGTGCCCGGGCGGGAGAGGGAAGTCCCGGCGGCGGGCAGGCGCTCTCCAACCGTGCCTGCCGAGTCGCTCCCTTGCCGTGCCCGTGCCCCGGCTCCCGCCTTTCTTTCTCAGTCAGTCGCTCGGTCAGTCAGTCACTCGCCCTGCTGCGCGCCTGCCCGCTCCCACTGGGGGTTGAAAAGCAAACGCATGCGGAAAGGGGGGAGGGGGGGAGGCGAGAAGGAAAAAAACCCCAACTGACCCAAACAGAAATCTTCTCCGAAAAGAGACAGCGTGTCGCCCGCCTCAGCCTACCTATGCGCCAGGCCTGCTCGCCGGCCGCGCTCGCCTGTCTCTGCACCAGCTTCCCCTCCCTGCCGCTGCCACCACTGCGACTGAGGGCCGGACCGTTGGCGTGGCGGGAACGGCCGCCCTTTCGCTGCGAGCGGGGGCACGGTTGCCGGGCAGCGGGGCGCGCGCGCCTGCGCAGGGCGTACGGCTGCGGACCCCCCCCCCCACACCCCTCCACCACCCCTGCCCCGCCCCGCCGCTCCGGGACGCCGAAGAGTCTGCCGTTAGGGGAACCGCACCCACCGGCCCATGGGTCCGCAACTGCAGCACGGGGAGGGGGAGCGCGCTTGCGGGGGGATGTGTGTGTTGTGTCTGTCTCTGAGGGGGGGTTGTAGGTTGGGGGTGGGGTGTGTTGCTTGTGCTTCTAGAAATGGCTGCTCCACTTGCCTTCAAAGTGAAATAGGAAAGAATCTCCTTTATGTTTTGGAGACAATCTAGAAGCAAGCAGGAATAATCAACCTGATGTCTAAAAGATAGATATGCTTCCCTTCCTTTCCCTCACCAGATTCAGTGGGGGAAGGTAAGGCTCATAATCCTCATTTAAGACCCTTTCTGCCTTTATTGTGTTTTCTGTGGGCAGGAAAGTGTAAGGAATAGTTAAATGATGCTTCTTGTTGTATCAATGAACCAGTTCCAAAAGCACAGACTCAATTCAATCAGCCTGTATTGATACCGGGAGTTGCCTCAACCCAGGTGCAGGACCTTGCATTTGTCCTTGGTGATCCTCATGAGGTTCGCCCGGGCCCACCTCTCAAGCTAGTCCAGGTCCCTCCGGATGGCATCCCGTCCCTCAGGTGTGTCCACCGCACCACTCAGCTTGGTGTCGTCCGCGAACTTGCTGAGGGTGTACTCGATCCCACTGTCTATGTCGCTGATGAACATATTAAGCAGTACTGGTCCCGGTATGGACCCCCGAGGGACTCCACTTGTCATGGATCTCCATCTGGACATGGAGCCATTGACCACTACCCTCTGGACGCGACCATCCAACCAATTCCTCATCCACTGAACAGTCCACCCATCAAATCCGTATCTCTCCAATTTAGAGAGAAGGATGTGGTAGGGGACCATGTCAAAGGCCTTACTTGAAGTCCAGATAGATGACATCCGTAGCTCTTCCCTTGTCCACGGATGGAGTCACTCCATCGTAGAAGGCCACTAGGTTGGTCAGGCAGGACTTGCCCTTGGTGGAGCCATGCTGGCTGTTTCCAATCACCTCCCTGTCCTCCACATGCCTCAGCATAGCTTCTAGGAGGATCTGTTGCATGATCTTCCCAGGCACAGAGGTGAGGCTGACAGGTCGGTAGTTCCCAGGGTCCTCCTTCCTACCCTTTTTAAAAATGGGTGCAATGTTTCCCTTTTTCCACGGCTCACGGGAGGGGGATGAAAATTCAAAGATGTCTGGGTGGCCACGCCCCTCCTAATACATCCCCCTGTTGCAGCTGGCCTTGTTCATGGTGACCATGCACCACTGGCTCATCGGGTGTCCCTCGTAGTGCCCATGCCATTCTCCTCAGGGTCACTGCTCAGTCAGTTGGGTCCCAGCTGGCCCTGATACATGGGATTATTCTTCCCCTCATGCAGGACTGGCCACTTCTCCCTGTAAAACTTAAGAGGTTTCTGTTGGCCAAATCCCAGAGTTTCTCAAGGTCCCCCTGGACTGAAGCTCCATTTGGTCAGCTGTTAAAGTTTGTGTGCAGATGCCTCACCCTGGTTGTGGTGATCCATCAGCACAAGAGAACAGCATGAGAAATTGCAGGTCCCTACAGACAATAGCATTAGCTACTAGTGTTGTACTGACCAACGTCAGAATCGGCACCACAGCCACCTTCGAAACACTATTGGAGGGCACAAGGCAAGCAAAGCCAGGGCCAGTGGGGAAAGAGCATAGCTGGGCTGTTCGCAGAGGAATGTATGAGGATGATTCAAGAGAAGCACTTGGGAGTGGGAAAGAGGGAAAAGGAAAACCAAAGGTTCAGCTCAGGATGTGGTGAGGCCTGTTTGGGGATACTTGCCTGGCAGCCTTGAGTCAATGAGTTGAGTGGGACAAAAAAGCCACGTCTGAGGGAAGTGGGGTTTTTTTAGCCTGGAGAAAAGGAGGCTCCAGGGAGACCTTATCTCTCTCTACAACTACCTGACAGGAGGTTGTAGAGAGGGGGGTGTCAATTTCTTCTCCCAAGTAACAGGCGATAGGACAAGAGGAAATGGCCTCAAGTTGCGCCAGGGGAGGTTTAGATTGGATATTAGGAAACATTTCTTCACCGAAAGGGTTATCAAGCACTGGAACAGGCTGCCCAGGGAAGTGGTTGAGTCACCGTCCCTGGAGGTATTTAAAAGACATGTAGATGCGGAGCTTAGGGACATGGTTTAGTAGTGGACTTGGCAGTGTTAGGTTAACAGTTGGACTCAATGATCTTGAAGGTCTCTTCCAACATAAACGATTCTGTGATTCTGTGAGTGGACCAAACTTACGTCTGCTTACTTCTGTGGTCCTGGGGAATCTGAGTGCTCTCCCTACCAGCGTCAAGGGAAGATGCGGTGTGGAAGGAAATGCACAATCACCCATCCTGGAAGGGACCTCAGGTCTCTAGGCCAAGCAAACCACTGTCAGTGGAGAAAGGGAAATGAGGGTCAGGCTGTTTGCATGCCAGGCTACGTTAGTGTAAGATGTATACCTATATAGACACACAGACAGTATGGATCCCTCCAGGAGCTGGTCTTAGACCCTCTGTCTGTCTAAGAGCTGGCCCCGGGATTCCCTCGTCCCCCAGCTCCCCCATGCACAGACAAGAACACACACGCAAATGGCTCTCTCCGGCACAGAATCACAGAACTATTGAGGCTGGAAGGCAGCCAGCTTGCGCCTTCTCTGTGCTTCCTCTTCATGCTTGATGTTAGTCAGGAGCTCCTTTCGCATCCATGCCAACCTCCTGCCACCTCAGCCTGACTTCCTGCATTTTGATGTGGACCATTCTAGGTCGTGATCCTTGACCATCAAACAGCTCGCTTGCAGACTCCACCTGGCCACAGACAGCCCCTGCTCCAAGGTCCTGAAAATTTCTCTCCCTAACAACTCTTAGGCCAATCAGTCTTTACAGTATGAAAATGTATTAACTTCCTTAATATGTTTGTATAGCTCACATTGTATACTGATTTCTCATGCTTGACTAAGCAAACTAAAGGACAGCAGCTCATCACAAGGACCAGAAGAGCAGCCCTCCCCGGGAAATAAGGACTTTGCTTCTCAGAATCTTAGAGCTGTCCGTGAAGGATAAAGGATACCCCTGGAGAACCAAGATAATGCCAGCATCCTAGCCCCTCTAACACAGCTTTGAAACCCTCCCAGCATTTGCCATCATAGATAAATAAGTATCACAAGACCAACTCCAGGAACATCTGAATCAAGAGACAAGCAGCGAGATTGCTGATGGATGTTGATGCTGCAGAAATATAGTAGCTTTGTGAAGTTTTAATATGATTAGTAATCGGTAGCGAGTGTGTTAATTAGTGATTAGTCAAATCGTGTTGTACCTGAACACTTGAACGGTATAAGAACCCTATGTGTCGTGGTTTAACCCCAAATTGTAACCCAATACCACGCAGCTGCTCGCTCACTCCCCCCCTCCCAGCTGGGGTGGGAAGGAGAATTGGAGAGAAAGGAAAACTCACGGGTTGAGATAAAAACAGCTCGCCAGGACAGCAAAGGAAAAATATAAAAATATATTAAGAATGATAATAATGATAATATATATATAAGGATAATAGAATATATAAAACAAACAATACACAATTTCTCACCACCCGATGACCGATACAGCGCATCCTGAGCAGCAGTCAGGGAGCAGGGGTATGCCCCCCCAGCTATCCCAGAACAGCAAGTTCCAGAGAGAGCAGGCGAGGGAACGAACAAAAAACAAAAAAGTAAAAATAGGGAAACAAAAAGCAACCAGAAGGGAAGCTTAAGGATTAAGGCAAGTTAAGGGTCTAAAAGCCTAGTGGCCCACCGACCGACCCTCACTTATACCGGGCATGATGTCTATGGTATGGAATACTCTCTTTGGCCAGTTTGGATCAACTATCCTGTCTCTACCCCTCCCAAGTTTTTGCATCTGCATGTTAGCAGAACCTGGGAAACTGCAAAATGTCCTTGGTCGTTCAGCAGCAACCAGCAACATCAGTGTGCTATCACCGTTCTTCTCACACTAAAGCCAAAACACAGGAGCTGCTGAAAACAAAACTAGCTCCGTCCCAGCCTAAACCAGGACACTATGTAAAACCACTTTTGCGGTAGCCCGATCTAGCTCGGACACCTCATGTTCATGAGTAACTACTGACCCTTTGTAATGCTGTACTTTGTGTCCTAGCCTCTCTCCTCGGTCAGCAAAGGCCAGTTGCAAATTTTCATAACACGAGTGACTGACTGCCACCACTGCCGTGTGGTAAGGTCTGTCCCTTCTCTATCCAGTAGATGTAGAGCAGTCCAGGAACGCAAGGCACAGCACAGCAGGGTCTCCACTTGTGTGCCTACAATCTCAAACGGCTGTTTTTTCTCTCCGCCAATCTTTACTCACCCCCTTGATAATACAGTCAAGGAGCAGACCAACAGTTTTCAGAGTGGGCCTGTCAGCAGCACCTTTTTGTTCCCGGAGATCACCTTCATCTCCACCAAAGGCCCTCAGGGGCAACAGAGACACCACGGACAGCAAACTCTTTTCTTGTCAGGGCTGCCCTTCCCAGCCCTGTTTCTCTCTGTCCTTGGGCACAGCAGGGTTTGTTCACTCTCTTGGCATCCAATTTCAGCTTTAAGTTTCCAGAAGCCGTCCACTCGGCCATGTCTCTGCTGCAAAGCAAAGCCTTTGCACACACGGGGGTTTGGACACCACTGGGTACCAGGTTTCCCTAGGACAAGTGAGAGCTTGGCCTGGAGCCACAGCTGAGGTGCCACAGCCCAGATGTGCACCGATGCTCTCAACCAGGGGTACAGACACGTTGAGAGAGACACAGTGCTTTTTGACATTGATGGAGTAACAGTCAAGGCATGGTGGGACAAGTCACATAGCTTGGGGTGCTGCAATGGATGGGTACTGGCATTTCAGGAGAGACAGGCTGGAAGGATCTGGGGTGAGGTTCCCTGAAAGTGAAGACTTTGGCTGGATGCATGGAGCTCCTCTGTGAGGCAGGTGAAAAGTTTAATGAGCCCTTGTGAGTGTGGGACAGAGAAGAAGCCAGCAGAAGTGGCCTCTCATAGTGGGAGATAAGGAACCCGCGGGCAGGGAGAAGTGGGCATAGTCTTTCCTGAGCATCCCAAGGAAGCCTCTGGCTGTATAAGCCTGATTCTTACTGAGGACTGCAATGCCCCTGGCATTTTCTGGAAGGGGAATATGGCAGCATGCACAGTCCAGGCGGTTTCTGGAATGTCTTAGCACAACATCTTAGCACAGCTGCCAGATGGGCCAACAAGGATAATGCAAACCTGGACCTGATACTTGCAAGCAAAGACGAGCTGGTCAGGGATGTGAAGACCAGCTGTCATCACCCTGAAATAGGGGAGTTCCAGCTCCCGAGGGGAGTGAGGAAGCAGAGTAGAAGCCTGCAGACACTGGACATTAGAGGAGCAGACTTTGGCCTGTTCTGGGGAGTTTTAGTGGGGAGCCAATCATCAGTGGCATTGAAGGACAGCAGAGCGCAGTACAGCTGTTCTTCAAGGACAGCATCTTCCAAGTAGAACATTTGTCTGTATCAAAACTCAGTTGAAACCTGAAAGCGAATTCACAGGAATCATAATGAGCTTTTCCTACTTCAGGAACACGTGGTGGCTCAGGGCAAGACTCTGGAGGAGAACAGCAGGGGTGGATGGGAATCAAATCAAAGGCTACTTGAGCAAAGTCAACCATTACCAGTACATGGGAAAACAGGTTACATTCAAGGGTGCTGAGAAAGTAAGATCATGTCACAGAGAGGCCACTCTCTATCATCTTTGAAAGGTCATGGAGACTGGGGGGACTCCCTGAGAACTGGTAAAAAGCAAATATCACCTGCATCTTTCCAAAAGGTCCAGAGGATGAGCTGGGGAGCTCAAGGCTCACTTTGGATATAAATCAGTAAAAATCAGCAGTAAACCTCCAAGTTTCTGGGGGCCATCACTGGAGAGACCATGGAAGGACTGACCAGGGAAGATTCCCATCCCTGGGGACTGGTGAAGCAGAAAGTCAGAAGCACCGGTTACAGGTAGAAAACCAAATGTGGAGGTGGCTCTGAAAACCTTTGATGCATTTTGTCAATCAAGAGAGCAAAGCCCTGCCCCTGGTCCCCTGGGAAAGGGGATTCTTCCCTCATGGGAGTCTCAGGGCTTTTCCTGGAGGAAGTGAGAGGTGGGGGTGTGCAATGCTGAGTGCAGGACAGCAGTGGGACACCTCCCAGCCTCTATGGAGGCAACTAGGCAAGGAAGCACTGGGAACATAAGGAACTGCTGTCCTCTTGTGGGCCTCAGTGGACGAGACGGCAGCCATAGCCCAGGGGACAAGGCCCTTACTTCTGTTGGGGTGGTGTCCCAGACCCACCAAGGCCCTTGGTTGTCCCCACCCCAGGCTGTCCCACACTGTCCTATGACTGTGCCTGTGTCCTTGCAGACTTTAACTACCCCCCTGGTTCCTTGCCTCACTCTGACCCAGGATCTCCCAAGCTTTACTGATGTCTTTCTGTCCTCACTGGTTGTGTCTCAAAACACAAAGTTTTCTGAGTATTTGCCAGTGCCTGTGAGTTTCCCACAACTCGCCCAGCTTCTTCCAAAGCCCTGCTAATGCTCCCCTTGCACCCAAGATGTCCTAGCCTCCAGACTTGCTTGAATCTTCACTCCATACCCCAGAGCGGAACTGCACATGCACCTTCTTCTGCTGCCTCAAATTTAAAAATCAACCTGTTTCCATTCCACATGACCCCACGTTACCCATGCCATTTCAGGTCTTCTTCCTACCTTTAACGCTGTCCTCATTTTGGCCGGGACAGAGCTAGTTTTGTCTTCAGCAGCTCCTGTGTTTTGGATTTAGTGTGTGGAAAATGGTTGTAGCACACTGATGTTGTTGGTTGCTGCTAAACGATCAAGGACATTTTGCAGTTTCCCAGGCTTTGCTAATGTGCAGGTACAAAAACTTGGGAGGGGTATAGCCAGGATAGTTGATCCAAACTGGCCAAAGAGAGTATTCCATACCATAGACATCATGCCCAGTATAAGTGAGGGTCGGCCAGTGGGCCGCTTCCCTTAATCCTTAAGCATCCAAAAAGGGTGCTTTTTGTTTCCCTCTTTTTCCTTTTTTTTTTGTTCATTCAGGCCTTTTCATTCGTTCGTTTGGCTGTTTGTTCCCTCGCCTGCTCTCTCTGGAACTTGCTGTTCTGGGATAGCTGCGGGGGGGGGAATATCCCTGCTCCCTGACTGCTGCTTGACACGGGCTGTATCCGTTGTTGGGTGGTGAGACATTGTGCATCGTTTGTTTCATATATTCTATTATCCTTATATATATTATCATTATCATTCTTAATATATTTTTATATTTTTCCTTTGCTGTCCTGGTGAACTGCTTTTATCTCAACTTGCGAGTTTTCCTTTCTCTCCGATTCTCCTGCCCACCCCACCAGGGAGGCGGGGAGTGAGTGAGCGGCTGCCTGGTATTCGCATAAGCCACACATACACCTCTGGCTCTCTGCACTCCCATGTGGTGCATAACCCCTTCCCTCTTCCCCTGCAGTGCTGGTGAGTCTTTAAGAACCACCTTTTAGAAGCACAGGAGCAGGCAATTCCACTGTGTCGTACGTCAAGCAAGCGGGGCAGAAGACCAGCTTGGCTGAACAGGGAACTCCTCGTGGAGCTCAAGAGGAAAAAGAAATTGCATGATCTCTGGAAGCAAGGTCAGGCTTTGCAGGAAGATTACAGAGCTGTGGTTTGTATCTGCAGGGAGAAGACACGAAAGGCCAAAGCTCAACTAGAGTTGAAACTGGCCAGTGTTGTGTCAGATGACAAGAAGGGTGCTTTTAAGTATGTCAATAGCAAGAGGAGGTCTAAAGAAAACATTAGACTGGTATTTGCTGAAGAATGAAGGGATGAAGAAAAAGCAGAGGCATTCAATGTGTTTTTCTGCCTCAGTCTTCAATGATACAGACGGACCTTGGGCTGCCCGGTCTCTTGAGGCAGAGGCCCATGACTGTGCAGTGACTTTCCATTTGTGGACCCTACAATTGTAAGGGACCAGTTATATCAGCTGAATGTTCACAAGTCTGTGGTTCCTGATGGGATTCATCCCGGACTGCTGAAGGAGCTGGCAGATGTTATGGCAGGACCCCTCATGATCATCTGCCAAAGGTCTTGGGAGTCTGGGGAGGTCCTCACTGTCTGGAAGCTGGCCAATGTTATTCCAATTTAGAAAAAGGGGGTGAGGGAAGACCCAGGGAACTACAGACCTGTTAGTCTAACCTCAGTTCCTGGAAAAATTATGGAGAAGATTAGGCAGGGTACTATCGCAAGGCATTTAAAGAATAATGCAATCATCAGGCACAGTCAACATGGATTCACAAAGGGAAAGTCTTGCCTAGCTAATTTGATATCCTTCTATGATAACCACCTGCGATAGGTCAGCCTCCGGTGGATGTAGATTTTCTGGATTTTAGTAAGGCTTTCAACACTGTCCCTCACAGCATTTTTCTGGACAAGTTGTCCAACTGTGGGATGAGTGCGCTGGGTGAAAAGCTGGCTGAAGGGAAGAGCTCAAAGGGTTGTAGTGAATGTGGCTACATCTGGCTGGCGACTGGTCACCAGCAGTGTTCCTCAGGGCTCACTTCTAGGGCAGTTCTGTGCAATGTATTTATGAACGGTCTGGATGCCGGAGTTGAATGCACCATTAGCAAGTTTGCTGATGATCTCAAACTGGGCAGTGCTGTTGAGTCTCTGGAGGGACAAGATGCTTTGAAGAGGGATCTAGATAGTTTGGAGCACTGGCCAATGATTAATGGGATGAAATTTAACAAGTCCAAATGCCGGATTATGCACCTAGGACAGAGTAATGCCAGGCACAAGTACAAATTGGGAGAGGAGCGGCTGGAGAGCAGCCCTGCAGAAAGGGATCTGGGGGTGCTGGCTGACAGCAGGCTCAACATGAGTTAGCAGTGTGTCCTAGCAGCCAAGAGGGCAAATTGCATCCGGGGGGGCATCAAACACAGCATAATCAGCTGGTCAAGAGAGGCGATTATCCCACTGCATTCAGCCTTGGTGTGGCCTCACCTTGAGTACTGTGTGCAGTTCTGGGCCCCGCAATTTAAGAAGGATGTGAAGGGCCTTGAATGCATCCAGAGGAAGGCAACAAAGCTGGTGAAAGGCCTGGAGGTCATGTCCTGTGAGGAGCGGCTAAGGACTTTGGGTTTGTCTAGTTTGGAGTGAAGGAGGCTGAGGGGGGACCTCATTGCTCCCTACAGCTCCCTGAGGAGGGGGCGTGGAGAGGGAAGTGCTGAGCTCTTCTCCCTGGGATCCAGTGATAGGATGCGTGGCAATGGTTCAAAGATGCACCAGGGGAGGTTTAGACTGGACATTAGGAAGCATTTCTTTACTGAGAGGGTGGTCAAACACTGGAACAGGCTTCCTAGAGAGGCGGTCGTTGCCCCAAGCCTGACAGTGTTTAAGAGACGTTGGACAATGCCCTTAATAACATGCTTTATCTTCTGGTCAGATCTGAAGCAGTCAGGTACTTGAACTAGATGATCATTGTAGGTCTGTTCCAGCTGAACTATTCTATTTTTTTCTAGTCTAGTCTAATCTTGTCTAGCCGAGTCTAGTCTATGTAGACACCTGTACAGGGTCGATCTCTCCAGCAGCTGGGCTCGGACACGCAGTCTGCTCAGTACCTGCCCCTGGATACCAGCCTCGCCAGTTGCAGGCACGTGGCCATACGAGCCCCCAGGGCCACAGTCCCATTCCAGATGCTGGTACTAACCACCCAAGTCACACACACACACTCTTAAGTCCAGTCACTCTGGTCTCTCAGTCGCTGGTACTGAGACATATGGGCTGTCTGACCCCCTGCTCCAGTTGCTGCACTCACACCCTTGTGCTCACATGTTCACACAGAAGAGAGATTTGCTCACACAAGAAAGAGTTAGAAATTAAGTTTAATGAGAAGACAGGACAGACTGCACTGGTCAGGGCACTCCCCTAAACTTCCCATAGTAAGTCCTGTGTAATCAAAAATGCTCTTCCTCTGCATCCCATAATGTGTCCTACACCCCTAGGCATCAATCCCCGTAGCCCAAATGGTGATCCAGAGAGCTGCTCCCAGTGACTCATCTTGAGGGGTTTCACATCTGGACAACAGGGCTGATGGCTCTCCCAGTGCAGCCCTGAAAGGAGCTGGGACAAGATGTTCATTCCTCAGGAGCCTGTAATTTGGGTTCCCACTGTGCCTCTGTGCTCTTCTCGGTTTTGGAGATGGCCTCTTGACAAGCTGGTGGCTCTCCAGGGATGGGCCTGGGAGCAGCCGGCACAGGGTATTAACTGAGTTCCTCCTCCTGCCATTGTTGGCGCTGCCTTTGTGCGTGCTGATGAGCTTCTTGTCATTTAACCTAACACAATCCAACAGGAACAAAATTCTCCTGAGGCATCTGTGTTTGGAGGTTCCATGCATGCACATTGGTATTATTTAACATATGATAGCAGATCCCTGGAACTGCTGTCCAGAAATGCATCAAGATTAGGGGAAAAGCTGTGTTGTTACATGGGCAATGGCTTCGTTCAGGGCCAGTATCACAGCCTTGTTTCTAAGACTGTAGATGAACAGATTCAAGAATGGGTACAGGATAGTGTTCAGCAACGCGACAATTCTGTTGGTCTCCAAGGAGACATCTTCTGAAGGACACACGTAGAGAGCAATGCAGCTCCCATATGCAATGGCTAAGGTGGTGAGGTGGGAAGAAAATGTAGGAAAAGCTACACCTCCCAGAAGCTGCTGGAAGGTGTAGAATACAGAAAAGGATGCACATGTAAAATGCCAGAGTTAAACATAAGGAACCCAGCATGACAAATGATAAGAAAACAGAGTCTGTTTTCCAAAGCAGGCTGGTGTCAGAGCAGGACAGTTTGCAGAAGGGGCAGTTGTCACAAAAAAAAGGGTGAATCTTGTTCGAGCCACAGAAAGTCAGCTTATAGACGAGGACCAGACGGTAACTCAAGAGTGTGAAGCCTATGACCCAAGCAGCAACGACTAGGTGGATGCAGAGCCGAGGCTTCATGATGGCAGCATAACGCAAAGGTTGGCAGATGGCAACATAGTGATCAAAGGACGTGACAACAAGTAGAACAAACTCTGTGCAGCCCAGGGCAAAATAGAAATAGGATTGGGCAAAGCAGCTGCCTAGTGAGATTGTTCTCCTACCAGAACCCAGGATCACAAACGATTTGATGCTTGTGGAGGGTGTAAACCAGATTTCCAGGAAGGCCAGATCGCTGATGAAAAAGTACATGGGGGGGTTGCAGGCGGTGGTCCACACACACGAGGAAAATGATGGTTGCGTTCCCCATCACTGTTGTCAGGTATGTGACCAGAAAGACCAGAGAGAGAAATAGCTGTAGTCTCTGAGCAAGCCCTGAGAAACCTCTAGGATGATCTCAGTAACAGCAGTCTCATTTTCTGGTCCCATGCTGAATTTCAGTTCATCTTGCTGAGACGGGAACATGGCAAAAAACCAAGTGTGATAATAGGGAATAGGGACCAAGTATAATTTGTCTTCTTTAGCACTCTAAATAATGACTGAAATTTATTATGGTTCCACACAGTCTCATCTGACATCCGTCTGCACTGAAATGCGGTTGCTTCCAAGCAATTGCTCATTGCTGTGACTATCAAATGTCCTGACCTCAATGCCGAGCAAGAGAAGAGTGTCTGGAGGAGATTTGTAACCTTTCTTTTGTGTGCCAGTTGTAGGTTGGGAGGACCCAGCCTCTAGAGTTTTCTCTTGTCTCCAGTGACTACAGAGGGAGCCTCAGGAAAACAAGTTCGCACAGGTACCTGCAGTGAAGTGGATGAAACTCACTATTCAAGTCTCAAATCTCTGATTTATTAAGTGATTATGTTTTTTAAATCAAAATACACATCTAACAGAAGGAAGCACAAGAAAAATATATGCAATAAAGACCGGCGTTTTTCCCTTCATCTTTACATTTTTTTAGACATAGAAAGGAGCAGAGCAGATGACTCCAAAAATAGGATAATTCAAAATGCAAGGGGAGGAAGCGGAGAGGAGGAGCTGGTGGCTTTGAAGCAGTGAAACAAAGCTGTGTTGGTGTGCAACCAGCGCGCTGAAGTCATTAGTCCCCTGGGTGGTCCTGGGACTCTCCCATCTCATCCTCCACACAGACAAGAGGAGAGACTGGTCTGAGGCAGTGGATCACGTGGAAACCAAGTGAACAAGTTCAGTCAACCTCCTGCAAAATTAACCACCTCCAAAATAAGCAAAAATGAGTCACCTTCAAAATTAACTGTTGGACTGACTTGTATGGGGCCTCTCCAGGTGGGAATTCCAGATGGGAATTCCTGCTGTGCCTAGGCCTACTTCCTGTGCATAAATGTGGTGATTAACATCCTGGGTGGAGAATCTGACTGTTTCAGAGATCCCCATGGTAGCTTCTACCGCAAAACTGAATAAAATTAAGTGAACTGTAATTACTGAAGATGCTTGCACATGCCAGAGAGGACATACAGGAGGACAGGCCAGCTGGATTGTAAGAATTCAGCAGAACAGTTGTAAGGGGAGTCTCACCCGATCCACTTGAAGACACTGTTGCAAGGACCCTTGCAAAGGAGACTCTTCCAACCTGTGTTATTCCAGAATTCAATTAACCTTTTCCTTGGAGAGCTCTTCAAAGAATAGGCAGAGGAAGACAAAAAGACAGAGAAGAAGAAGTAGAGACATAAAATGTGCCAATACAAATTGAGAAGATCCTCTGAGCACTGTTTCTCCACTCAAACCATTGGTAGGAAACGTATTTTGGGAAATGGCTGCATAAAAATATTCACATAGAGATGCAGAGTTTGATCAGCTTGCCGATACTTGCCCAGGGTGCTGTCAATAAAAAACTGTGAAAAAATTCATGAAAAATAGTTTAAAAAGACTGGCAGTGCTGGAAAGGAAGACTTTTTCAGCTATTACACAGAAGTCTTTTCTGCAGAGGGTTCAACTATTTACTAAAATCTACATTCAGGGCTTGATTCAGTCGTTTGCGCAGAGGTGGCCACTGCCTCCAACATACCCTGGGGTGGCTGAAGCACCATGTGGGACTGGGAAAAGTGTCCCAGGACCTATGGGAGCTCTTCCGGAGCATGAGCTGGTAGGTATGAACTGAGGCAGGGTACCTTTGGGGTGGTGCAGGGCTGCTGCATGGGCTGAGGAGGGACCTCACCAGCACAGCAGCTCATTGTGGCCCTTTGGCTGCTGGCTGTGAGGTCACTTCTGTCACAGGAACAGATTGGCCAGGCTGCTTATGACTCAAGAGGTCATGAAGGTCCTCAGAAAGCTGCTCCCAACACAATGACAGATTTGGGAAGGTCAAGGGGAACTGGGGCAAGAGAGATGGGAGATTTGGGGGAGGGAAGAATGGTTTGGCCACCAGAGATGAAAGATTTTGAAGAGGTAAGAGGGGTTCAGGTAATGTTGATGCCACTGTAACTTTGACTGTGAAAACATTCATGTTAGGCCCTTACCCAGTTTCTAACTAGTAATTCTAAACCCTCGCCCTGCCCCTAAATGCTAGTCCTCACCCTGACAGTAATCCACTACTCTAAGCCCTAGCCTCAAACTTTACCTCTAAGCCAAACCCCAAACCCATAACCCCTTAGTCTTACTCTTACCCTTTCGCTCACCCTAATCCCTCCCCTTTATCCCTAGCATTAAAATACGAGCCTTAACCTTAGCCCTCACCACAGCCCTAGAAAAACCCCTAACTCATGAAGCTAACCTATACCCTTAACACTAACCACCCACTCTAAGCAGAACACCAAATGCTTCCCCTAAATTTCTGCCTGAGTCCTAACCCCGAAAGGCGAGCTCTAATCCCTGATCCCTAAATTGAACACCTAACCCCCCAAGCCCTAGTTCCCAAGCTCAAACCCTGTCACCTTCAACCCCTTTCCCTACCCTCCCGTAAGCAGTTTGGCCCCTTGTGGGCAGAGCAGAGTTACTCTAGAGCAGTCACACGGCATCGGAAGAGGGATGTGAGGTTATGTGTGCCTGATCAGCTGGCAGGCCACGAGGAGGAGATGGGCAAGACTGCTGTTACGAGGTCAGTTCTGCCTCAGGAGCTCATGGGTCCGCTAGAGGCACGTGGCTGTGAAGGGGGTTATGAGGTCACTTCTGCCAGAGTACCTGATAGGCCAGCTTCAGGCACATGGCTGGTATATGCTTATGTCATTTGAGCTCTGTGTAAGGAGGTGATAGGCTGCCAACGTGCACGTAGCTTGAATGTTGTTTGCGAGGTCACTGCTGCCCTAGCACCTTACAGGACTGGCATGTAGCTGCTCCCGGCAGTCCGAGAAGCTGAAAGGCCACCAGCAGGTGCATGGGCTTGGAGGGTGACAATCATTTTATTTATATCTGCAGCAGGCCACGTGTCTTTAGTCATGTCCAAGAAGCTGAAAGGCCAGCAGCAGGCACGTGGTTTGGAAGATCATGGTGAGGTTACTTCTTTCTGGCCAGCTGATAGGCCACAAGCAGGCTGATGGGCTAGGTGACATACTTTAAAGGTGGTTTCTGAGGTGATGGAGCTTTCCTTGGTAGTGGGAAATGTCAGGAGAGAGAAAAAACTGCTGCAAAGTGCTGCCTGGAATGTGGAGACAGGGCACGAGGAGATAAAAATGTCACTTGAAGTGTTGTGCTGTGGTGTCAGAGGTCACCCAGAGAGAGTCTGTGATCAACCCATGGCTTTGTGTTTCAAAGAAGAGCTTGTGAGGGTGGAGAGGCATCAGCGAAGGTACAGAAATGCTGGGGTGAGAGCAAGGTGGCGAAGCGAGATGCGTGTCTACAGCCTGCAGGGAAGACACGGGCAGGTGTGGGACAGTGTAAGACAGCCTGTGGTGGAGATGGACAAGAGCTCTGGCAGGGCTGGAAGGCACCCACAGAACAGAGCAGAGATCTTTGTCCCCTTGGCTATGGCAGTTTTCTCTGCCATTGAGACCTACGAGGAGACATGTTGTCCTCATGGCACTGGAGCCTCATTGCAATCCTGCAGGGAAGCTGGGAGGTCTCATGCTATTGTCCCTCACTCAGCATTGCTCATCCTCACATCACGCTTGCCCCCGGAAGAGCCCTGAGCCACGCCTGAGGGACAGGATCTGCCTTCCCAGGGACTTGAGGTGAGGGCTTGTCCTTTCTACTTCATCAAACAAAACCAGGGTTTCCTCAGCATCAGAGTTGCCTGCGCATTCCCTTTGCCTGCCTGCAATCATGGCCTCCAATTATCTGCTCTAATGAGTCCCTAGTGAGGCTTTGTCAGTAATGGCCCCCAGTGGGGCCTCCAAGACACTGTGGCATTTGCTTCTGACTTTAAGTCCTTGAGAGGTTTTTTCAGTCTCCCCTCAGTATCTGAGGTTCATGGACTCAGCCCTAAATACACCATGAGGCTCACAAAAGTGCAGAAAGCCCTAGCGAGCCATGCCTCTACTATAATTTTCTTCAAGTCTTCAAGACTTGTACAGCTAATTAGAGAGGTTTTAGGAGACTAGTTAAAGAGGAAGATTTCTATGAACATTTAATAAAAAAGGATTTTTTTTTTCCTTTTTAAGGATTTTTTTCATTATTTTTCAGTTTATGCAAGATGTGATGGCAGCATTTTCTAATGGCTATTGATCCAGGGTCTCTCCTAAGGAGGTCTGGACAGGCCGGAAAAGCAGTCCCTTGAGGTCTAACACTGTATGGACAACCTTAATCCTCACTCGTTTGTGAGCAGAGTTTTCGGCAGAGTCCAGCTGCTCAGTTGAAATTCTCCACAGATTTCTCCTCAGGAAAGGTGCTAGCAGTGAAAGGCATTGCTGGCTCTCACGTTCCCTTGGCAGCCCTTCCACATCACCACACACACTGGGCTCTGCACTTCTTTACCTTACTATCCATTCTCTCTTGCACTTTTCCCAGACAGCTGAGATGAAAACGTCCCAAGACGAATCTCGGGACTTTTTCAAATAAGCAGCTGAGCTCTGCTGAAAACGTGAGAGAGCTAACGGATAGGTAGGCAAACAAGCGCAGAGCCCCAGGGTGGGTGGTGCTGTGGAAGGGCTGCGAAGGGAAGATGAGGGCCAGCAATGCCTTTCACTGCTAGCAGGTTTCCTGTGGGAGAAATCTCTGGAGGTTGTCAGATTGGAATCTGGGCTCTGTCGCAAACATGAGAGACAGAGAGCCACAACGAAGCGAATCAAGCACAGCTCCCCGGTGTGGGTGGTGCTGTGAAAGGGCTGCCAAGGGACGGTGAGGGCCAGCAATGCCTTTCACTGCTACCACCTTTGCTGTGGGAGAAATGCCTGGACGTTTTCCAAGTGGGAGCTGGGCTGTGCGGAAAACGCGAGAACCAGAGAAGTGCTGGGTAGGCAAAGAAGCGCAGAGCCTTAGTGTGGGTGGTTCTGTGGAAGGGCTGCCAAGGGAAGACGAGGGTCAGCAATGCCTTTCACTGCTAGCACCTTTCCTTTGGGAGAAATCTCTGGAATTTTTGAAATTGAGAACTACGCCCTGCCGAAAACGTGAGAGACAGAGACCCGCTAGGTAGGTAAAGAAGCGCAGGGCCCCAGTGTGGTTAGTGCTATGGAAGGGCTGCCAAGGGGAGGAGAGGTCCAGCAATTCCCTTTCACTTCTAACACCTTTCCTGTGGGAGAAATGCCTGGATGTTTTCAAACTGGGAAGCGGGCTGTGCCGGAACCTCGAGAGACAGAGAGCCACTAGGTAAGTTAGGAAGCGCACAGCTCCCTGGTGTGGGTGGTGCTGTGGAAGGGCTGCCAAGGAAAGGGGAGAGCCAGCAATGCATTTCACTGCTCGCACCTTTGCTGTGGGAGAAATCTCTCGACGTTTGCAAATCGGAAACTGCGCTCTCGGGAAAAAAGTGAGAGCCAGGTAAGCGCTGGGAAGGTAAAGAAGCGCAGAGCCCCAGGCTGGGTGGTGCTGTGGAAGGGCTGCCAAGGGAAGGGGAGAGCCAGCAATGCCTTTCAGAGCTAGCACCTTTCCTGTGGGAGAAATCTCTCGACGTTTGCAAATCGGCAACTGCGCTCTCGGGAAAAAAAATGAGAGCCAGGTAAGCGCTGGGAAGGTAAAGAAGCGCAGAGCCCCAGGGTGGGTGGTGCTGTGGAAGGGCTGCCAAGGGAAGGGGAGAGCCAGCAATGCCTTTCAGAGCTAGCACCTTTCCTGTGGGAGAAATCTCTCGACGTTTGCAAATCGGCAACTGCGCTCTCGGGAAAAAAAAAGTGAGAGCCAGGTAAGCGCTGGGAAGGTAAAGAAGCGCAGAGCCCCAGGGTGGGTGGTGCTGTGGAAGGGCTGCCAAGGGAAGGGGAGAGCCAGCAATGCCTTTCAGAGCTAGCACCTTTCCTGTGGGAGAAATCTCTCGACGTTTGCAAATCTGGAACTGCGCTCTCGGGAAAAAACGTGAGAGCCAGGTAAGGCTGGGAAGGTAAAGAAGCGCAGAGCCCCAGGGCTGGGTGGTGCTGTGGAAGGGCTGCCAAGGGAAGGGGAGAGCCAGCAATGCCTTTCAGAGCTAGCACCTTTCCTGTGGGAGAAATCTCTCGACGTTTGCAAATCGGCAACTGCGCTCTCGGGAAAAAAATGAGAGCCAGGTAAGCGCTGGGAAGGTAAAGAAGCGCAGAGCCCCAGGCTGGGTGGTGCTGTGGAAGGGCTGCCAAGGGAAGGGGAGAGCCAGCAATGCCTTTCAGAGCTAGCACCTTTCCTGTGGGAGAAATCTCTCGACGTTTGCAAATCTGGAACTGCGCTCTCAGGGAAAAAAAAGTGAGAGCCAGGTAAGCGCTGGGAAGGTAAAGAAGCGCAGAGCCCCAGGCTGGGTGGTGCTGTGGAAGGGCTGCCAAGGGAAGGGGAGAGCCAGCAATGCATTTCACTGCTACCACCTTTGCTGTGGGAGAAATGCCTGGACGTTTTCCAAGTGGGAGCTGGGCTGTGCGGAAAACGCGAGAACCAGAGAAGCGCTGGGTAGGCAAAGAAGCGCAGAGCCTTAGTGTGGGTGGTTCTGTGGAAGGGCTGCCAAGGGAAGACGAGGGTCAGCAATGCCTTTCACTGCTAGCACCTTTCCTTTGGGAGAAATCTCTGGAATTTTTGAAATTGAGAACTACGCCCTGCCGAAAACATGAGAGACAGAGACCCGCTAGGTAGGTAAAGAAGCGCAGGGCCCCAGTGTGGTTAGTGCTATGGAAGGGCTGCCAAGGGGAGGAGAGGTCCAGCAATTCCCTTTCACTTCTACCACCTTTCCTGTGGGAGAAATGCCTGGACGTTTTCAAACTGGGAAGCGGGCTGTGCCGGAACCTCGAGAGACAGAGATCCACTAGGTAAGTTAGGAAGCGCACAGCTCCCTGGTGTGGGTGGTGCTGTGGAAGGGCTGCCAAGGAAAGGGGAGAGCCAGCAATGCATTTCACTGCTCGCACCTTTGCTGTGGGAGAAATCTCTCGACGTTTGCAAATCGGCAACTGCGCTCTCGGGAAACAAATGTGAGAGCCAGGTAAGCGCTGGGAAGGTGAAGAAGAGCAGAGCCCCAGGTTGGGTGGTGCTGTGGAAGGGCTGCCAAGGGAAGGGGAGAGCCAGCAATGCCTTTCACGCTCGCACCTTTCCTGTGGGAGAAATCTCTCGACGTTTGCAATCGGCAACTGCGCTCTCGGGAAAAAACAAATGTGAGAGCCAGGTAAGCGCTGGGAAGGTGAAGAAGCGCAGAGCCCCAGTTTGGGTGGTGCTGTGGAAGGGCTGCCAAGGGAAGGGGAGAGCCAGCAATGCATTTCACTGCTCGCACCTTTCCTGTGGGAGAAATCTCTCGACATTTGCAATTCGGACAATGCGCTCTCGGGAAAAACATGAGAGCCAGGTAAGCGCTGGGAAGGTAAAGAAGCGCAGAGCCCCAGGCTGGGTGGTGCTGTGGAAGGGCTGCCAAGGGAAGGGGAGAGCCAGCAATGCCTTTCAGAGCTAGCACCTTTCCTGTGGGAGAAATCTCTCGACGTTTGCAAATCTGCAAACTGCGCTCTCGGCAAAAAAAGTGAGAGCCAGGTAAGTGCTGGGAAGGTAAAGAAGCGCAGAGCCCCAGGCTGGGTGGTGCTGTGGAAGGGCTGCCAAGGGAAGGGGAGAGCCAGCAATGCCTTTCAGAGCTAGCACCTTTCCTGTGGGAGAAATCTCTCGACGTTTGCAAATCGGCAACTGCGCTCTCGGCAAAAAAAGTGAGAGCCAGGTAAGCGCTGGGAAGGTAAAGAAGCGCAGAGCCCCAGGCTGGGTGGTGCTGTGGAAGGGCTGCCAAGGGAAGGGGAGAGCCAGCAATGCCTTTCAGAGCTAGCACCTTTCCTGTGGGAGAAATCTCTCGACGTTTGCAAATCGG